>JAGIQG010000012.1:70683576-80296076 GCA_024679065.1 Sphyrna mokarran | reverse complement strand
AGCCGGGAAATGAGTGGGGTAGTGTATGTGTCTGTGTGTGTGCATGTGTGTGTGCGAGAGAGAGAGAGAGTGTGTATGAATGTGTTTGTGTGAGTGTGAGTTTGTGTGTATGTCAGTGTGTGTGTGAGAGTGAGTATGTGTGTGTAAATGTATGTAAATGTATGTGTATGTGTGAGTGTGTGTGTGTAAGTGTGTGTGATTGTGTCTGTGTATGTGTGTGTGTGTGTGAGAGAGAGAGAGAGAGTGTGTGTGTAAGTGTGTGTGATTGTGTCTGTGTATGTGTGTGTGAGAGAGAGAAAGAGGGTGTGTGTGTAAGTGTGTGTGATTGTGTCTGTGTATGTGTGTGTGTGTGTAAGTGTGTGTGTGTGTGAGTGAGAATGTGTGTGTAAATGAATATAAATGTATATGTATGTGTGAGTGTGTGTATGTAAGTGTGTGTGATTGTATGTGTGTGTGAGAGAGAGTGTGTGTGTAAGTGTGTGTGTATGTGTGTGTGTGTGTGAATGTGTATGTGAGTGTGTGTGTGTGTGTAAGTGTGTGCGAATGTGTGTGTGCGTGAGAGTGAGTATGTGTGTGTAAATGTATGTAAGTGTATATGTGTATGTGAGTGTGTGTGTATGTAAGTGTGTGTGTATGTGTGTGTGTGTATGTGTGTGTGTGTGTATGTAAGTGTGTGCGAGTGTGTGTGTGTGTAAGTGTGTGTGTGTGAGTGAGTATGTGCGTGTAAATGTATGTAAGTGTATGTGAGTGTGTGTGTGTGTATGTGTGTATGAGTGTGTGTCTGCGTGTGTAAATGTGTGTGAGTTGTGTAAGTGTGTGTGTGTGTGAGTGAGTATGTGTGTGTAAATGTATGTAAGTGTATGTGAGTGTGTGTGTGTAAGCATGTGACAGTGTGTGTCTGTGAGTGTGTGTGAGTGAGTATGTGTGTGTGTGAGTGAGTATGTGTGTGTAAATGTATGTAAGTTTATGTGAGTGTGTGTGTGTGTAAGCATGTGAGAGTGTGTGTCTGTGTGTGTAAGTAGTGTGTGTGAGTGAGTATATTAGGATTCTTAGTAGTGTTGATGAACAGAGGGATCTTGGTGTGTATGTGCATAGATCCCTGAAAGTAGGCAGTCAAGTCGAGAAGGTTGTTAAGAAGGCATATGGAGTCTTAGCTTTTATTGGTAGGGGGATTGAATTTCGGAGCCGCAACGTCATGTTGCAACTGTACAAAACTCTAGTGCGGCCGCACTTGGAGTATTGTGTGCAGTTCTGGTCCCCGCATTATAAGAAAGATGTGGAGGCATTGGAGAGGGTACAGAGGAGGTTTACCAGGATGTTGCCTGGTATGGAGGGCAGGTCTTATGAAGAGAGGCTGAGGGATTTGAGGTTGTTTTCGTTAGAAAGGAGGCGGCTAAGAGGGGACCTAATTGAAACATATAAGATGATTAGAGGTTTAGATAGGGTGGACAGTGATAGCCTTTTTCCTAGGATGGAGAAAGCTAGCACGAGGGGACACAGCTTTAAATTAAGGGGTGATAGTTATAGGACGGATATCAGAGGTAGGTTCTTTACCCAAAGGGTGGTTCGGGAGTGGAATGCCCTGCCTGCAGCAGTTGTAGATGCGCCAAGTTTGGTGGCGTTTAAGAGGTTAGTTGATAAGTATATGGAAGAGAAGGGAATGGTTTAGTTTGGAGGGGCATTGCTTTTTATATTGGTCGGCGCAACATCGAAGGCCGAAGGGCCTGTTCTGTGCTGTAATGTTCTATGTTGTGTGTGTGTGTGTGTGTGTGTGTGTGTGTGTGTGTGTGTGTGTGTGTGTGTGTGTGTGTGTGTGTGTGTAAATGTATGTAAGTTTGTGTGAGTGTGTAAGCATGTGGGAGTGTGTGTAAGTGTGTGTGTGAGTGAGTGAGTGTGTGTGTGTGTGTGTGTCTCTGTTGCTTTGACCCTGGCCCCACAATGAAGATAAACACAGAGATCAAGATCTACAGGCCTCTAGCGATCCCACTAACACTACGACCCAATTGGAAGAAAGCCAGGTCAGAGGTTCTTCACCTATACAGGGAAACTATTTCCAAAGCATTTTCTCCAAAAGAATTGAACTCAAACGGGAACAACTGAAATCAGCTGGTGAAGAAATATCTGGAAATTATAACAGTAATTACCAATCACATGGGCAAGAATGTTGGATTATAATTGCACTTTATCTTGGAGAGATCCCCCGAGAATCATTTCCTCAAAGTAATCTTTGGAAATCAGCTAAACATACACACTAGCATTACACCAGCTCTGATTTCCATCAGTGGGCTTTACCCAGGCTTTGAACCTTTCCTGTCAGTAATTAGTAAGGAACGGACTGGGAATTCTTACTCAGTGGATATTGCAAAATAGATAAGAGAAGAGTTGCAAAGGCCCTGAGGAGACACAGTGTCACCTGATCAATTTTACATTGAAAACCTCCTTCCTGATGAAATGTTGGGAGATTCCAATGGCATGGAGCAAGATTCCAGAACCTGACTTGCTTTGTCATTTGATCGGATTGCATGGGACTTCCAAAAAGCTGGAAATAAATTCCTTACCCTGGCAGAAAAGAGGAAAGCCACGCAATCCCTCCCTGACAGCACTACGAGCGTACCTACATCATAGGGATAGTAGTGATTTGAGAAGGCAGTTCGCCGTCACTTTCTCAAGGGCAATTAGGGACAGACCCAAAGCGGCAACACCAACATCCGATTGAAGAATAATACAAGAAGGAGAAATGAATGAAATTTTCCAGCTATTGCTGCAGGGGAGATCTTCCACTCCTGGTGACAGCACCGCACCCCACACCACCTCACCACTGCCCCCCCACCCCCGACCTGCGGACTCCTGCCGTGGGTTCCCCAGTGACAAAAGATGCAAGCAATGGGAAAACCCATTGACAAACACTGGGAAGGTACTGCCGATGGCGGGTTGCCTTTTGCTGCTATCAAACATGGTGAGTTACAGGCCAGAATATCCTACCTGATATCTATAAGCTGTTAAATCTAAAAATAAATCTAATTTCTTTTTAAATCATTCATGGGACATGGATGTCACTGACTGGCCAGCATTTATTGCCCATCTCTTGGAAGGCAATTGAGAGTTAACCATATTGCTGTGGTTCTGGAGTCACATGTAGGCCAGACTGGGTAAGGATGGCAGATTTCCTTCCCCAAACAAACAATGAGTTTTCCAACAATGGTTTCATGCTCATCAGTAGATTCTTAGGTGTTTTTTAACTGAATTCAAATTCCACCATCTTTTGTGATGGGATTCGACAGTAGGTCCCTAGAATGTTAGCTGAGTTTCTGGATTAATAGTCTAGTGATAAAGCACTAGGCCATCGCTTCCCTGTGGGAGTTACACCCAAGTGGGCTCTGTGAGTTTGCTTTTGGGATGTTGAATGACTTTCTTGCTACCTCACACCCACTATTTTCATTGAGGTTCTGACCTATTGTGGGGTCAGAGGTGAATTAATGATGCTTGCCATTGACCCAGAAGACAGCTGCCATCAAAGGTCCAATAAGGTCGATGCTATGGGTTTCAGTTTAAATCTGGAGCCAAATCTGTGGAGGTCCTCTGGCATCCAATAACAGTGAGCAGGAGAAGCAGCCAATCACATTGAAGTATTCTCACAGACTGCAAGCCAGCAAGTCAAATGTACTAATTATTCTTCCACCATTAATTTAAATCTTCAGATGGCAAAACAATGGCCATCGAAAGTTACATTTCATTCAGCGCAATATGTCTGTGCTTGTTGAAAAGAGAACTATCTAGTCTAATCTCACTTCCCAGCTCCTGGCAATAAGCTTTGCGAGTTACAGCATCCTCACTGGATATCCGATGGGATTAAAATCATTGAACACAGCAGAGTTCCCATTGGAAAAACGTCATGAATGCAACCCAATCCATCACGCAAACCAGCCTCCTATCCATTGACTCTGTCTACACTTCCTGCTGCCTTGGCAAAGCAGCCAGCATAATTAAAGACCCCTCACACACCTGACATTCTCTCTTCCATCTTCTCCCTTTGGGAAAAAGCTACAAAAGTCTGAGATCACATACCAACCGACTCAAAAACAGCATCTTCCCTCCTGCTGTCAGACTTTTGAATAGACCTACCTCGCATTAATGTGATCTTTCTCTACACACCAGCTATGACTGTAACACTACATTCTGTACTCTCTCCTTTCCTTCTCTATGAATGATATGCTTTACCTGTACTGCGCGCAAGAAACAATACTTTTCACTGTATGTTAACTCATGTGACAATAATAAATCAAATCAAAGAAATTTACTGTGAAGTTCACACAGCTCCAGGTACGCTGCACAAACAAACTGAACAAGAGGCATGAGAGAGGGAACTTTGTTAAACTATAAGAAGGTAGCCATAACAACCAAGGTGTGGATGGTTGGATGGTATAATTACATAGGCGTACTTCATTAATAATTATTATAATTAGATAAGCATTTAGAGATGCAACTGGTTAACAAAATTCACCTGACATAAATTAAATAATTAGAACTTTTAGCTCTAATTGGATATCTATGTTTCAAAATAAATACATATTTGTGATTTTTCTATTCATTTGTAGGAAATGGGCTTTGGTGGCTGGCCAGCATTTATTGCCGTCTCTAGTTGAGAATCAACTACATTGCTGTGGCCCTGTGGGGCAGACTGGGGTAAGGATGGCAGATTCCCTTCTCTAAGAAGCATTAAGGAATCAGTTTTTTTTTGTTCCAACAATCGACAATGATTTCATGGTCATCATGAGACTGAATAGGCTTGGTTTGTACTCTTTGGAGTTTAGAAGGCTGAGAGGGGATCTTATAGAGACATATAAGATAATGAAGGGGATGGATAGGGGAGAGGTTGAGAGACTCTTCCCGCTTAGCAAAGATAGCAGGACTAGAGGGCACAGCCTCAAGAATGGGGGTGGGGGGTGGGAGAGGTTTCTTCACGCAAAGGGTGGTGAACCTTTGGAATTCTCTGCCTGATGAGGTGGTGGAGGCTTCCTCACTGAATATGTTCAAGTTGAGAGTGGATAGGTTTTTAATTGACAAGGGAATTAAGGGTTACGGGGAGAAAGTGGGAAAGTGGTACTGAACCATTATAGATCAGCCATGATCTTATTGAATGGCGGAGCAGGCTCGAGGGGCTGGATGGCCAACTTCTGCTTCTATTTCTTATGTTCTTATCATTAATTCTAGATTTTTTTAAAAGTAAATTCAAATTCTGCCACATGCCGTGGTGAGATTCGAAAAGTGGTCCTCAAAACATTAGCTGAGTTTCTGGGTTAATAGTCCAGTGATAATACCACTAGGTCATTGCTTCCCCGGTAGATTAATGTGTGCAAATTAATCATAAGATAAGCAAAGTTATAACTACTAGTGCATTGTACTGTTCAGGGAATCTGTTTGCTGCCTTGTGAGGGGATACCTTTCTGCTGTATCTTGAATAAAGATTTTTAAAAAGAATTCTGAAAGTTTCATCTGCTCTCTCACGGGGAGCGAAGTACCTGAACAATATCCAAATACTGTTTGAATGTGATGGGGCTTTCTACTTTTAACTTCTCTCAGGCAGTGAGTTTCAGATTCCCAGTTAACAGCAGGTTTGAACAGAAACTAAAATATCATGAATAAAGTTTAAAGAAAAATATGTTTGTTCTTTTTAACAAAATGAAAAAGATTGACATATTTCAAATAAAACTATCAGTTTCTGTGATGCAATTAGGACAATTTGGCTGTTAACTGCAAGATTGATCATTCTAGATAATCCAGAGATGGAGTTTTCCCTTTTAAAAAGGGCAGCACGGTGGCACAATGATTAGCACTGTTGCCCAGTGGGACCCAGGTTCAATTCCCAGCTTGGATCACTGCCTGTGTGGAGTTTACATATTCTCCCCGTGACTGGGTGGGTTTCCTCCGGATGCTCCAGTTCCTTCCCACAGTCCAAAGATGTGTGAGTTAGGTGGATTGCCCATGCTAAATTGTCTATTAGTGTCAGGGGGACTAGTTAGGGTAAATGTGTGGGATACGGCCTAGGTGCGATTGTGGTTGGTGCAGACTTGATGGGCCAAATTCTTTCCTTCTGCGTTGTAGAATTCTATGATTTTCAAGGCCAGAGAAGTTGTTCAACAACACCATTAAAAACCCAGTTACACCTCTCTGTGCAACTTGTAACTTTTTCAAGAATTTTTAGCAATGAACTGACACGTAAAAATAGGAATTTCCATCAATTCACTTTGTGCTTGGGGTTTGGACACTGAAGGAGGGGCAGGGAAGGAAGATTCTCTCAACAGTGTACCCACTAGACAAGTAGATGACCACTGACAGTAACCTCTGGATTTCACATTATCCTGCACACATGTGGACTCCAGGCATTGCTGTCAGTTTTGGAGGAGCAGTGACAGCAAACCCTGGGAGTTTCACCATTACTACCTCTGTAAAATCCCGGGGTCATTGATTTTAAACAGGTTAGCAACCGCTGTTAAGTTGGATGATTACACAGTGTGAGGGCATTGAGTGTTAATGGTGACAGTGGCAAACCCCTGACTTGGAGCTGTTGTTACTTTACGATTTTACAGTAAGCAATCTGCTATTACAGGACCTTCCTCTAACTCAGTATCTCAGTATTTTCCTGCTGCTCTTTCAACGCACAGCAATTAGCTTTTAATCGATTGGAATCGAGTCAAAGACTGAGGATTTTGTGTTGATTCCAGTCAAACAAAACCTGCCGTCAATAATAAATTTATATTGTATTTTAGAAACAGTCTTCAGATCAATTGAGCATTTCATACAATCTCTACAGCCCATTCAGCCCATCAAACCTGCACTACCCATAATCCCACCCAGGCCCCTATTCCTGTAAACCCACATACTTACCCTCCTAATCCTCCTTACACTAAGGGCCAATTTAGCACAGCCAATCAACACAACCCACACATCATTGGATTATAGGAGGAAACTGGAGCGCCCAGAGGAAACCCACTCAGACACGTGGAGAATGTGCAAATGCCACACAGATAGTGACCCAAGCTTTAAGGGCGTTCAGATGGTCAGTGGATAGGCATTTGGATAACATTGGAATAGTTCAGGCTAGAGGCTCTCAAGTAAAGAGGTGACATTCCACCATAAGAACCAGGATCTTGGCAATGTTGCCACCTCGGCTTTATCCTTCTCATTGATGTGCAGCCAACTATGCCAAGGGTCGATCCTTTCTATTGTGTCATTTTCTTCCTGGGTGGTGGCTGCTCACCACCCCACCCCCTCCCCCCTGCAGCACCACTCCCACCCTCCATCTGTGCACATTCACTTTCAGTGGTTGCGAACAGATGTTTCCTGGGAACACACATGAGACGCCCAGATGTTAGAGCTCGGCGAAGCCACCAGACCACCAGCCCTGTGACCAGTGCCCACTGTTCACTGGCTGTGTGGAGGGTTCTGGTGGCAGTGTCGGCGCAGGGCTTTGATCATTTGAATGTTGCAATGCCAGCTATGTGTGTTATGCAAGATTTGTATCCTGCGGCTCCTCTTAGAAATAGCCAAGATTTGCGTGACTGCCTGCCCTGGTACTTCCCAAATGCTGCTGCCACCCTCAGCCCGAGCTGCCTGTTCCGCTACGATAGTGTGTCTCTTCTTGAACATCTTCCCTATTTTGTGTCCAGGGCTGGCAGAACCTTTCCTTCTTCCATTCTGTGCATCTCCACCAGAGATTGGCAACACATTTTCAAATGTGCCACTCTCCTTTGAGGTGGCACAGTGATTAGCTCTGCTGCCTGGCAGCACTGAGGACTCGGGTTTGATTCTTAGCTTGGGTCTGTGTGGAGTCTGCACACTCTCCCTGTGTCTGCATGGATTTCCCCTGAATGCTCCTGTTTCCTCCCACAGTCTGAAAGACCTGCTGGTTGGGTGCATTGGCCATGCTAAATTCTCCCTCGATGTACCCAAACAGGCGTCAGAGTGTTATGGCTAGGGGATTTTCACAATAACTTCATTGCAGAAGAAACATAGAAGATGGGTGCAGGAAGAGGCCATTCGGCCCTTCGAGCCTGCTCCACCATCCATCACTATCATGGCTGATCACCCAACTCAATAGCCTAACCCTGCTTTTGCCCCATAACCTTTAATCCCATTCATCCCAATATAACAAGATTCCTCTTGAATACATTCAATATTTTGACATCAGCTATCTCCTGTGGTAATGAATTTCATAGGTTCCCTACTCTTTGGCTGAATAAATGTCTCCGTCCTAAATGGTCTACCTCAAACTGTGACCCTGGTTGTGGACACCCCCATGATCGGGAACATCCTCCTGTCTAGTCCTGATAGAATTTTATAATTCTCTATGAGATTTCTCCTCCTTATCCATTGGAACTCCAGCGAAAGCAATCCTAACGGAGTCAATCTCTCATACATCAGTTCCTTCTACCCTGGGATCAGACTGTTAATGTAAGCCTACTTGTGACACTAATGCATAAACTTTAAAAAGATTGGCAATACATTTTGAAGAGGGCCAATCTCCTCTGATGGTTCTGCACCATGAAACCCCTGTCACCAGCACAGCCCTTCATCACTCTGTAGGCACCTTCCTGAGAATGAATCTGTTGCCTCCCATGCCCCTCCATATTGGATTCTACCAAGATGTCTTCAGCCCATTAAGAGCTACTGCCACTGTAAGTGCAATTTCTGTCTAGCCAATCACACGTACAGCCGAGCCTCGACCACTCACTGGGCGGTGCCAGGCTTTATATTTTCCACATGTCCAACCCCTGCCAGCTGCCAGTGAAAATGCCCCCCTCACCCAGGGTATATACAGTCTAGCAACTACTGACAACTCAGGACTTAATGGGATTTACAACACCAGGTTAAAGTTCAACAATTTGGTAGCCTGAGCTTTTGGAGCACTGCTCCCTCATCAAGTGAATGTCTTTAGAATTTTGGGAGCGCCAGGACTTTAACCTGGTGTTGTGAGACTTCTTACTGTGCCCACCCCAGTCCAACGCCAGTAACTCCACATCTATGGGACTTAATCCTGGAACCTGACCTCAACAAGCAAGTTTGCTCCTTCGCACTTTAACTTGTGTAGCGTCTTCAGACCATAATAACATGTTGCACAGCCAATGAGAGGCTTTTTTTGAAGTACAATCACCGTTGCAATGTAGGAAGCAAAGCAGTCAATTTACACACAGCAAACTCGCACAATCAGAATGGAGACAATGACCGGGTGACTCGGCGGAAGCATTAATTTTACCTTGGGTTTCGGGAGAACGTCCCTTCCCTTTGCACGATGTTGTGTGAGCAACTGCATCAATAAGGCTCCAGTAGGAACTTTAAGCAAGAGGTTTGGCTGCAAGGGCACTGTATCAGCTGTGTTGACTAATGTTAGTCAAAAACAGCCACAATACAGATAAATGTACTTTGCACATGTATATTTGTTTAGCGAACCGTTCAGTGACTAAGGAAATAAAACATTCATAATGATCATAAACATTGACACACACTGACTTTCATCCTGTTATTTCACCATCAAACACATGGAAAAGTTAAGGTCGAAATGCAAATATCGTGCAGACACGGGGATTGACTTTACATGCTGTACAGTGGTGTTAATTACTCATTCTTTATTAACCAAGCAGTGTGGGGTGAGCCTAATTGAAGAACCTTTCCAGAGATCCAGCACAAGGGCATAATGGCACAAATGACCTCCGTCTGTACTATAAGGTTCTGAAAGATGGGAATGGCACAGTGGTTAGCGCTGCTGGCTCCCAGCACCAGAGACCCGGCTTCGATTCCAGCCTCGAGTCACTGTCTGAGTGGAGTTTGCACATTCTCCTCGTGCCTGAGTGGGTTTCCTCCGGGTGCTCCAGTTTCCCCCCACAGTCCAAAGATGCGCAGGCTAGGTTGATTGGCTGTGCTAAATTGACTCTAGTGTCAGGGGAATAGGAGGGTAAATATGTGGGATTATGGGAATAAGTCCTGGATGGGATTGTGATCGGTGCAGACTCAATGGGCCAAATGGCCTCCTTCTGCACTGTAGGATTTCTCTGATCTATGTGTAGATTAGGGGGATTGGCAGGGTAATACGTGGCGTGGTGGGGATGGGGGCCTTGGTGGGACGCTCAAATTGGTGCAGACTTAATGGGCTGAATGGCCTCCTTCTGCACTGCAAGGAATTCTATGATTCCCACATGCAGCTTAACTCATCCATTAATAAAAATCTCCCGCACTATTTCCACTCCAACTGCACATATTCCCCCTGGATTGCATATGGTATGTTGTGCCCACTAGCGACGCTAGTTGACTCTGACCCACGTGGGTGTTGTGTCTGCCTCAACCCAGCGGCTGCTTTGCGAGAAAGGCCAGCCTTGCCTGTTGCGCAGAGTTTAAGCGGTTTGCCAGGAAACACTTTGCTTTTTTTAAAAAAAAATTGGCCTCTCCACCCACCTCCTACAACCATTTCATAAACATTTCCGCCACCAGTTCACTCCTTTATCATTTCATCTAGACAGTTAAAAAACAACTTTCCAAAGGATTTTTTGTGTGTGTGTGTGTGTTTGTGTGTGTGTCTTGCCTCTGACTGCGAGGGGACATTGTTTCTGCTTTCTCTTTCAGCACAACGTCACTGGGTTTCCTGCCGGTGTCGAGATTGCACTGGGGCCATCAGCAATGTCAACACAAAGTTCACTTTTTGCTAATCTCGTAAAAACAAGAAATTACACCGTGGGACAGCACCGCTCCAAAGCCCCGAATGAGTTAATCTGAGCTCCTCCCTCTGCTGTTTAAACACTTCAAAGGGAAATTTACCTCTCCTCAACTTGTGGCAAAAGAGAAACATCCCAGACGGGCTTGTTAGTCACTCGCACACAAAGATCCCGTGGGGGAATTTGAAGGCATGCCAACGGGATTTTCTGCCAGAGTTTTGTAATGACCTCCCCACCCTGATGAAGCAGAAAAAGAAATCACATCGAAACATTTCAATCTGAAGTACACCACCTCAGAAGGGCAGTGGAAGCAGATTCAGTTGTCATCTTCCGAAGGGAATTTGGGGCATGTGATTTCCAAAGTCATGGTAGGGTAGTGTGACTCATTGAATAGACCTTTCAAAGGGCTGGCATAGGGATGCTGGGCTGAATGGCCTCCTTTGGTGAGTTACGATTCTGTTATCTTCACTCCCAGCCATGTTTTATAATACACTGTTCCTCTATTCCACACTGGCACTTTTTCCCATTGAGGTTCCTCCTATTCATTTTAAATGTTGGTACTCTCTACTCTTCAGCACATAATAAAGTTTATCCGTTTCCCCTCATCTGAGTGATTTAATAAGTTATTTTTTTCCCCGTCAACTTTCCTTCATGCCTCTGTGTGGACTTTTGGAAAATGGCCTATCTGTTTATGGGTATATGTGTTAAATCCCAAATCATATCGCACATAATCCTGATGTGTTGGTTATGAACGACAGCAACGGTGATTTGCATTGCCTGCACGGGTGGCTTTTGCTGGGAACTGAAGCTAAGGCAAGTGGATGGAGTTAGGATGCTAAGCGGCTTTGTTCTAACAAAGTAGAAATGGTCGAAAGCTTCAAGTTTTCTGGTGTCCAGATCACCAACAGCCTGTCCTAGTCCTCCCCATGCCGACACTATAGTTAAGAAAGCCCACCAATGCCTCTACTTTCTCAAAAGAGTAAAGAAATTTGGCACGTCAGCTACAACTCTCGCCAACTTTTACAGGTGCACCATAAAAAGCATTCTTTCTGGTTGTATCATAGTTTGGTTTGGCTCCTGCTCTGCCCAAGACCACAAGAAACTACAAAAGATCAAGAACATAGCCCAATCCATCATGCAAACCAGATTCCCATCCACTGACTCTGTTTACACTTCCCACTGCTCGGAAAAGCAGCCAGCATAATTAAGGATCCCCGCATCCCGAATATTCTCTCTTCCACCTTCTTGGTGAAAAAGTTTGAGGTCATGTACCAACCAACTCAAAAACAGTTTCTTCCCTGCTACTGAACATTTTTGAATGGACCTATCTTGCATTAAGTTGATCTTTCTCTACGCCCTAGCTATGACTGTAACGGTACATTCTGCTCCCTCTCCTTTCCTTCTCTATGAACGGTATGCTTTGTCTCTGTAGTGCACAAGGAACAATACCTTTCACTATATGTTAATACAGGTGACAATAATAGATCAAATCAAATCTAATAACTGAGCAGGTTCCAGAGGCTGAGTGTATCACTACTGCTCCTATGATGGCCTGGGTTATCTACCTTCACTAAAGCAAAACTACAAACTATCTTCATTTTTGACACCTACCCCTTCAATCAAGCATTTACTTACCTGGTATAATATCTCTGCCTGTGGTTCAGTTACAATATTTGTCCATCTCTGCAAAGAAGAATGTCTTACCACCTTAAAGGTGCTATATAAATGCAGTTCATTGATGATGGCATCCATGCTGCCCTGATCTTTAAAATAATTCTGCAGTTACATTTACCAATCCTGACTCTAGGCTTTTTTTTATTCATTTGTGAGTATTGCTGGTTAGGCCAACATTTACTGCCCATTCCTAATGGCTGAGTTTTCCAGCATTTTATGTTTTTGTTTCAGATTCCATCGTCCATAGTATTTCACGTCTAACTCGGACATTTTCGGACTGTGGGAGTAAACTGGAGCACCCGGAGGAAACCCACCTAGACACAGGGAGAACATGCAGACTCCGCACAGACAGTGACCCAAGCTGGGATTCGAACCCAGTTCCCTGCACTGTGAGGCAGCAATACTACTGTGCCATTGCGCTACCCTCATGGGTTGCCTTGTGCAAAAATATTCCCACGTGAAAGATGGATAAATAGATGAGGTGCAGGAAGGCGGGTGTTGCTGATGGAACTGTGCCTTCACAGAATCCCCACAGTGCAGAGGAGTCATTCAGCCCATCAAGCTTGAACTGACAACAATCCCACCTTATCCCCATAACCCTGCGTATTTACTCTCTGATAGTAAGATCAATTTAGCATGGCCCATCAACCTAACCCACACATCTTTGGACTGTGGGAAGAAATCAGAGGAGGAAACCCACACAGACATGGGTAGAATGTGCAAACTCCACACACATGGTGATCCAAGGCTAGAATTGAACCCAGACCCCTGGCAATATGAGGCAGCTGTGCTAACCACTGTGCCACTGTGCCACTCCATGTAGATGTCTTTGCAGAATGCAAAATTACATTTGTCTCCCCTCTGTCTAACCAACACCTGATGTCCCTGAGGTCTATGGTTCTGATCCTTTTTGAGTACATCAATAAAATAAATTTACTGCCCTTTGCATTCAAATACGGCCAACTGCACTGGGATTTGAACCCCCATTCCCAGAGATGAAGCTAATTGGGCAGTATGATGGCACAGAATTTAGCACTGTCGCCTCACAGCATCAGGGACCTGGGTTTAATTCCCAGCTTGTGTCACTATCTGTGTGGAGTCTGCACATTCTCATTGTGTCTGCGTGGGTTTTCTCCGGATGCTCCAGTTTCCTCCCCAGTCTGAAAGATGGGCTGGTTAGGGTGCATTGGCCATGCTAAACTCTCCCTCAATGTATCCAAACAGGCTGGAGTGTGGCAACTGGGGGATTTTCACAGTAACTTCATTGTAGTGTTAGTGTAAGCCTGCTTGTGGCACTAATAAATAAACTTCAAACTTTAATTAATTACAAGCCCAATTGTATCATCGCTATACCATGATTCAGCAAAACCTTTGGTAAAATTATTGTTTCCCGCTCATTCATGCCTGCCAGAGGACAATTGGCCATTGAACGCAGCGGGGTTTGAGCTTTGCTCTTGGTTTGTGGTTTACTAGCTCTCTGGTCTTCAATCTACTTCGGGGTTAATCAAGTTACAAGTGAAGTAAATCAAATAAACTGAGGGACAAATTAAAGGGACAGCCCCTTAAAAGAGATACTGCCTTAAACAAAGTAAATCACTCATGAAACTTAAAACCAAAGCATGATTAAGAGGGTCAATAATGCACTCCAATCCCCAAAATCTGGTGAACCTCGACTGCCACAGGCGGTTTGTTTTAGAATTCAAATTGATCATGGTGAGATTCCAACCTGGAACTCCAGAACATTGCTCAGGATTCCACTTCAGCAGCCTGTAGCACTAGGCTGCATACCGTTCATAGAGAAGGAAAGGAGAGAGTGCAGAATATAGTGTTATAGTCATAGCTAGGGTGTAGAAAAAGATCAACTTAACACAAAGTAAGTCCATTTAAAAGTCTGAAGGCAGCAGGGAAGAAAGTGTTCTTGAGTTGGTTGGTACGTGAACTCAGACTTTTGTATCTTTTTCCCAAAGGAAGAAGGGGAAAGAGAAAATGGCTGGGATCCATGGGGTCCTTAATTATGCTTACTTTGCCAAGACAATGGGAAGTGCAGACAGAGTCAATGGATGGGAAGCTGGTTTGCATGATGGATTGGGCTACATTCACGGGTTTTTGTAGTTTCCTGTTGTCTTGGGCAGAGCAGGAGCCATACCAAACTGTGATACAACCAGAAAGAATGCTTTCTATGGTGTACCTGTAAAAGCAGGTGAGAGTCATAATACACATGTAATTTCATAGTCATCAGTAGATTCTTAACCCCGGATATTTTTTACTGAATTAAAATTCAACCCTCTGCCATGATAGGATTTGAACCCAGGTCCTCAGAGCATTAGCTGAGTTTCTGGATTAATAGTCCAGCGATAATACAACTGGGCCATCGCCTTCCCTATAAGTAACTAGTTAGACCCAGAACAAGGAGGTGGAGTTCGTAAGCAAAGGCTTCACACTCCATGAAAGTTGCCCTTGACCTTAAGAAATCTATTCCTTTATTATTCGATCTTGGGTTTGAGATGACCTCAGAATGAGTTCAACACAAGAACAATACAGTAAGAACCTTTATCAAATCCCATATGGCTAGTTCCTGATCTTGGACAGGGCGAATGGGAAGGGTACAGAAAGGAGGCAACTTTCTCATCGGGAGAGAGAAGGGGACGGGTTGGGGGAGGTTGGGGGATAAATTTGAAGACAATGAAAGCCAGAAGTCTTAGTGAGGGATTGGAGTGAAGTGACAGGGCGGGGGGAGACTGATACATTGATGTACATAAGTTGTTTGAAAAAGGTGATTTTAAAAAAAAATTTGTAGCAAACAAAGTAGCAGATATGCGAATGATTCTGGCCCCCAAAAAATACTTCAAACACCCACTCTGAATGTGGCGATCGCTGAGGTTATTTTCAAATTTTCTTAATCAAAGAACGACAAAGGGAATGTTTACCGCCCCGCGGGGGTTGATCTTGTTAAAGGGGTAAGAAAACCACAGAGCATTGCCTGAATATTTTGGCAGTCGCTCAATAGACAAAACGCTTTGTTTTAAAAGGGAAACTGAGATTGGATATTTTGTGTAGATAGTCCAGGGAAAAAAAAAACCCAGAGAGAAAAATGACAAGCTCGCCTGATCCCTGAAAAAAAAACTGAAAGTGACAAAAGGAAATGGGGTAATCGGTGAGGTTCGGGCAGTTTGGGCACATTAACTCTTTGCGGGGGGAGGGGTGCTGGTTTCTTTGATGTGAAGCTTCCCAGAAAAAAGGCAAGGAGAATGGAAAGGAAATGCTCATCTGTCGTAGCCATGGAAACCTGGCAGGTCTGGCAGTGCCAAAGACTGTTTGGAAATGCAAAGAAAAAGATTTGGGGAGATAGGGCTGAGAAATATTTTGGCACAATTAGTGCAACAGTTGATCAGATGAGGCAATCCTGGGGGGCGGTGGGGGGAGGGCACGGGGGTCTGTGGAGATTGTAGGGGGGGGGGGTTTGGTGAGGAGTTGGTGGCAGGGCCAACGGAAACTATTTCCATTTGATGACTCTTCAGGATGTTTGTTTTAGGAGCCCGTTTCCATCTGGATTTCAGCCTCTCAGCTCTGACCCCTACCAATATCCTTCCCTTCTCTCCTGGAGGGGCCTGTGCTGCTAGGCCCAATGACTAATTAACACTTCCATTCTGAGATTGTGTGATGGCGGCTGGCTCAGGTGGTGCCCCGAAGCTCGTCCCAATTTCCTGCATTTGCCCATATCCCTCTGCACCCATCTTACCCGTGTAACTATCTAAATGCTTTTTAAAAAATAAAATTGTACCTGCCTCTTCTACTGCCTCTGGCAGCTGCTTCCAGACACTCACCAGCCTCTGCGTGAAACCTCTGGACTCTTTTGTATCTCTCCCCTCTCACCTTAAACCTATGCCCTCTAGTTTTAGATTCTCCTAACTTTGGGAAAAGATACTGACTATCTAATTGATCTGTGCCCCTCATTATTTTATAGATTTCTATAAGAGTCTCAGCCTCCTATGCTCTAGAGGAAATAAGTCCCAGTCTATCCAGCCTTTCCTTATAACTCAAACCATCAAGTCCCGGTAGCATCCTAGTAAATCTTTTCTGCATTCTTTCTGGACTGCATTGTGAGCAGTGAATACAATAGGCCAGATTAAAGGAAGTGCACGTGAAATGCACGTGAAAAAATGTTTAAGACCTGGGGCGGTGAACAGGGAGAAAGTAAAGAGGCAGGCGTTGCACCTTCTACGATGGCATGGGCAGATGCTGTGGGTAGGGGTTGAGGTGTTGGGTATGATGAAGGAGTGGACCAGGGGTGTCCCGGAGAGAATAGTCCTCTCGCGCTCTCATGTCGTCCACACTTCTAATTACCCCTTAGATCAATTGTCCGCATTCTGCAGACAATTGCAGCTTTTACAAGTGTTTATTGGAAGTTGGGGTTGAGTGTTAATGGAATGTTTGCCTTGTGGTCTACCTCTGCTGGTTCTGGTGGGTTTAGTTTTGTTACTGGGAGTCGCGCTAGGTCAGCAAGTTCAATCGTTTGTGAAAGAGAGAGAGAGAGAGAAGTAGGTGACAACACTGTACCAATGGAGCAGGATAAAAGCAAATTACTGCAGATGCTGCAATCTGAAGCCAAAAGAGAAAATGCTGGAAAATCTCAGCAGGTCTGGCAGCATCTGTAAGGAGAGGAAAAAGCTGACGTTTCGCGTCCAGGTGATCCTTTGGCAAAGCTAACAGGCAGGAGCAGAAAGCAGCTTGTTCGAGTCATCGGAAACTCAGCTTCTGTAACGTTTTACTGGTCTCATCATCATCCCACACTCCCTGTACACCTCAGCCCGTGTCCTATCCCAACCTCATTCCTGGCCACCCATTCGCCTGTTTTTGTTGACCAACCTTGACTCCTAATAATCTCAAATTCTCACTCTTGTGTTCACCTTCCTTTCTGGCCCTGTTTCCTCTGTACCCCTGTAACCTCCTCCACCCTATAACTCCTCCCTACATCTTCATATTACCCTATTGCTCTCGTCAAAGCTGTTCTGCCTTTAACTCTCTATTGGTGGCATTGTCTTAATTCAGCACAGCCCCACACTTGCTAATTTCTTTTCCCTCCTGTAAGATCCTTCTCCAAAATCTACCTGTTTGACTAATTTTTTGGTCTTCTTTGCTGATATCTTTCCCCAGCTGAACGTGATGTCCGTTTGCTATTGATAATGCCCGCCTGGAGCATTTTGAGGCACATTTCCACATTGCAAGTTGTTGGTACAATATTGGGAAATTAATATTCCGGCCTTTGATTCCGGTCACTGACAGATAGATCGTTCTGTTTTGTTCATTTACCACATGTGGGCATCGTTGGCTAAACCAGCATTTGTTGCCTGCCTGTAATTTTCCCTGAGAAGATGGTGAGCAGCCTTCATAACTGCTTCAATCTGTCCAGTGTGGATATACCCTCTGTGCTGCTCTGATGTTCGGGGTGAGTTCCAGAAATTAGACTCAGTGACAGTGAAGGTGCGGCGAATATTTCCCAGTCAGGATGGTGAGTTGCTTGGAGGGGAACATGGTGGTGTTCCTTGTTCTTCTAGATGTCATAGAGTCATCAAGGTCCACAGTGTAGAAAAAGGCCCTTCAGCCCATCACACCTGCACTGGTCAAAGACAAACCACCCAACTATTCTAAACCCATTTTCCAGCACATTTTGAAATACTGTCACAGATGACAGATTCCTCCCCTTTGTAAAGCAATAAATTCACAACCAAGGATTCAAGTATTGCAAGTCTAAGGAACAAATAATTTTATTCTATCATTAACCAAGGTGGTACGGTGGCACAGTGGTTAGCACTACTGCCTCAGTGCCAGGGACCTGGGTTCAATTCTAGGCTCGGGTGACTGTGTGGAGTTTGTACGTTCTCCCTGTATCTGCATGGGTTTCCACAGGTGGCTCATTGTCGGTGCAGACTCGATGGGCCAAGTTGCCTCTTTCTGCACTGCAGGGATTCTATGATTCTATGACCCACAGCCTTGGCGTCACAAGATCACATCTAAATGTTGTGACTGTCTCTGACTCCAGCACCCTCTCAGGCAGTGAGTCCCAGGTGCTGCAGTTTGAGGGTTTGGAAGGTGCTGTAGAAGGAATTGGTGAGTTGCTGCAAAACATCCACACAATGGTACCTGCGTTGCTGAGGGTTTTGCTGAGGCTCCACGGTATGTTTCTAAGACAGGATAGTGCATTGCATGGAGGGGAACTTAGAGATTCTCCAATAGTGCTTTTGCCCTTTGAGATGTCACAGGGATCGTCAGCACAGAAAAAGGCCTCTGGCCCATCACTCCTGTGTGGTATGGTGGCCCAATGCTTAGCATTGCTGCCTCACAGAGGCAAAGACCTGGGTTCAATTCCTGGCTTGGGTCATTGTCTGTGTGGAGTCTGCACATTCTCCTCATTTAACCCAAAACTCAAAGTTCATATCTAATTCATATAATCCTCAACAGTTTTAAACCATATCAATGCCTTTCATCATCCATCCTGCAGTATTTGCTGTTTGATTATGTGTGCCTGGTGACTCTTGTGTGTTCGGTGGACTGGTAGTCAAATCTGGAAGCGGTTACAGAGAAAGACAAATAAAACTGAAGAATTATAAATGTAGAAATAATGCTCAACAGAAAAACCTGGTTTGTGTCATATCTGCATAGCTACAAGTCAGAGATGGCATGGTGCACAGTGATTAGCTGCCTCAGAGCGCCAGGGGCCCAGGTTCGATTCCTGGATGGATCACTATTTGTGTGGAGTTTGCATATTCTCCCCATGTCTGCGTGGGTTTCCCCTGGGTGTTTTGGTTTCCTCCCAGAGTCTGAAAGACATGCTGGTTAAATGCATTGGCCAAGCTAAATTCTTCCTCAGTGTACCTGAACAGGTGCCAGAGTGTGACAACTTGGGGATTTTCACAGTAACTTCATTGCAGCGTTAATGTAAGCCTAAAGTTAAAGTTTATTTTTAGTCACAAGTGAAGCTTATATCAGTGGATTCCAAACTCCGATCCAGATGTGGCCCACTGGCGGTAGTTTGGAGACCCCCGGCTTACATTAATACGGTAAGAGTCTGGCAACACCAATTTTAAATCCAACCGATTTATTTGATAGTAAATCTGCTAGCTTTCGGCGTTTGTGCCTTCGTCAGGCGAATTTGGTGTTGCCAGACCTCTTACTGAGTTTACCCCAGTCCAACGCCGGCATCTCTACATCATTACATTAACACAGCAATGAAGTTACTGTGAAATTCCCCTAGTTATCACAGTCTGGTGCCTGCTCAGGTCAATGCACATCTTTCAGACTGTGGGAGGAAGCCCACACAGACCCAGGGGGAATGCATAAATTCCACACAGACAGTGACTCAAGCCGGGAATCGAACCAAGATCTCTGATGCTACGAAGCAGCAGTGTTAACCACTGTGCCGTCGGGCCGCCTACTTATGATACTAATGAATTAACCAACTTAAACTTAAAACGCTTGTACTGGACAAAGACAAACCAAACTATTCTAATCGTTGGAAGTGCCATCCTTCAGTTCTGGTATTGTCTGCTGAATGGAGGCATCAGGAATTCTCTCTCAAAGCCCACGTTCTTGGGTTTTATCAGAGCTGAATCCGGCCATTTGGCCCATCGAATCAGCTTCGCCACTCCATCATGGCTGATATGTTCCTTGTTGCCATTTTCCTGCCTTCTCACCACTGTTGTAGATCATTGCGTAAATCTGGACTAGCGTCCCTTTGCCTGCCCCAGTTGCCGCGGCTCTCACTATCACCCATGCGTTTATCCGGAGACTCTGTTCCTTTGCACTCTCTGACCTGTTTCTCAACCCAGCCCCAATCGATTGAAGGTTTTCCAGACCTGGTTCGCAGGGCGTCCAAGTTCCTAAGTCTGACAGGCAGGCAGTTTCGAAAGGGAGTTTATTTTTACCCCGGGAGCTACTGAACAAGCAGAGGAATTGGGAAAAGAGGCGATTTTTGTCTTGTTTAACTGCTGACCGATCATGAAGAAAGAAGGTGGGCGTAGCGGCTGACATAAATAGAGGGGCTGCTTCAGAGATGTTTATGTAGGAATTTGTTCCAAAGAGATGAACAAATTGCCGCATGAAAAGCAGAACTGAGATTATTGTGTTAAACACTCACATAATTACCAGTTTGGAAATTACGGGGCAGAGCTGATTGAAGATGAATGATTCATCTCCAACCAATGCACAAGTCACGCCAAGGCTCCCACGATATTTCGGATAGACGGCACAATGCCAACTCTAAATGTCTGTCCGTGTACACTGACCACTTTTAGTATGAATGGCTTGAACTAAAACCAGCTTGAGCTTGTACAAAAGGCAGTGAGACAGTGAGTAACTAAGAAGGCGTTAGATGGATTTTTAATTGGGTAATGGGTTGCAGGGTTACGGAAAGAAGGCAGGAAAATGGGAACGAGAAGCAGATCACCCACGATTGAATGGCGGAACGGATTCGATGGGCTGAATGGCCCGCTATATCTTTTAAATTATGAACTTACCAAAGAATGAGTTTCATTTGAAGTCGAAAGAAATATCATTTTCATGGGTTGGAATCACCAAATCGGGAGTCACGGGCTCCGGAATATCAGTCCTGCTTCATTTTAGAAGGTAAAATGATCCGGTTCGTATCAAACTGTGGGGCGGTATGGTAGCACAATGGTTAGCACTGCTGCCTCACTGTGCCAAGGACCAGGGTTTGATTCCCAGCTTGGGGGTCACTGTCTGTGTGGAGTCTGTACGTCCTCCCTACATGTGCATGGATTTTCTCAGATGCTCCGGTTTCCTCCTGCAGTCCAAAGATGTGAGGGTTAGGTTGAACGGCCATGATAAATTGATCCTAGTGTCGGGGGATTACCAGGGTAAATGTGTGGGATTACAGGAATAGGGCCTGGTGGGAGTATAGTCAGTACAAACTCGATAGGCTGAATGGCCTCCTTCTGTACTGTGGGGATTTTATGAATCAGATATTTGTGCTGGAGCTCTCTTAGTGACCTGGTGGATCGATACACTGCCCTATGCAGGCTTTGCAGGGGAAAACTCAAGGGCTGGTTTGTGTTACGTTAACTGACAGCGACTGAATTTGCCCATAGGACTCCTGGATTAGAGAATAGATTGGAGAGATATCCTCCACAGACTTCAAGACTCTGCCCTAACTCATACCAAGTCCAGTCTGCCCTGACCTACATTGGCTCCTGGTCAGACAATCTCTAACCTGACTATTCTCATCCATTTTTACATAACGCTTCATGGCCTCTCCTTTCCCATTACTGTAAGCTTCTCCAATTCCTCCAAGGTATCAGCCTTCCTCTAATTCCAGCCTCTTGAGCATCCCTGATTTTCATCACTCCACCATTGATATGGTGTTCTTGATATTCTTGACGGTTTGAAGTTAGATAAGTCCCCTGGGCCGGACGGGATTTACCCTAGGAATCTCTGGGAGGCAAGAGAGGAGATTGCAGAGCCTCTGGCTCTGATCTTCAGGTCGTCGTTGGTTACGGGTATAGTTCCGGAAGACTGGAGGATAGCGAATGTGGTCCCATTGTTCAAGAAGGGGAAGAGAGACTTTCCAGGGAATTATAGGCCAGTGAGTCTTACTTCTGTTGTGGGCAAAGTATTGGAGAAAATTATTAAGGATAGGATTTATAGTTATTTAGAGAGAAATGAATTGATTGGGGATAGTCAGCATGGTTTTGTGAAGGGTATGTCATGCCTTACTAACCTTATTGAGTTTTTTGAAAAAGTGACCAAAGAGGTGGATGGGGGTAAGGCAGTTGATGTGGTATATATGGACTTTAGTAATGCGTTCGATAAGGTGTCCCATGGAAGGCTTCTGCAGAAAATGCAGATGTATGGGATAGAGGGTGATTTAGCTAATTGGATTAGGAATTGGCTAGCAGATAGAAGACAGAGGGTGGTGGTTGATGTGAGATATTCATCGTGGAGTTTGGTTACAAGTGGTGTACCTCATGGGTCTGTTTTGGGGCCCCTGCTGTTTGTAATTTTTATAAATGATCTGGATGAGGGTATTGAAGGATGGATTAGTAAATTTGCAGATGACACTAAAGTCGGTGGAGTGGTAGATAGTGAAGAGGGGTGTTTTAGTTTGCAGCGAGACTTGGACAAGTTGCAGAGCTGGGCTGAGAGGTGGCAAATGGAGTTTAATGTGGAAAAGTGTGAGGTAATGCACTTTGGCAGGAATTATAAATGTGTAGAGTATAGGGCTAATGGTAGGATTCTTAATAGTGTTGATGAACAGAGGGATCTTGGTGTATTTGTGCATAGATCCTGAAAGTAGGCAGTCAAGTCGATAAGGTTGTTAAGAAGGCATATGGAGTCTTAGCTTTTATTGGTATGGGGATTGAATTTCGGAGCCGCAACGTCATGTTGCAACTGTACAAAACTCTAGTGCGGCCGCACTTGGAGTATTGTGTGCAGTTCTGGTTCCCACATTATAAGAAAGATGTGGAGGCATTGGAGAGGGTACAGAGGAGGTTTACCAGGATGTTGCCTGGTATGGAGGGCAGTCTTATGAGGAGAGGCTGAGGGATTTGAGGTTGTTTTCGTTAGAAAGGAGGCAGCTAAGAGGAGACCTTATTGAAACATATAAGATGATTAGAGGTTTAGATAGGGTGGACAGTGATAGCCTTTTTCCTAGGATGGAGAAAGCTAGCACGAGGGGACACAGCTTTAAATTAAGGGGTGATAATTATAGGACAGATATCAAAGGTAGGTTCTTTACCCAGAGGGTGGTTAGGGAGTTGAATGCCCTGCCTGCGGCAGTTGTAGATGCGCCAAGTTTGGTGGCGTTTAAGAGGTTAGTTGATAAGTTTATGGAAGAGAATGGAATGGTTTAGTTTGGAGGGTCATTGCTTTTTTCATAATTGGTCGGCGCAACATCGAAGGCTGAAGGGCCTGTTCTGCGCTGTAATGTTCTATGTTCTATGTTCTATGTTCTATTGATGGCTTTCAGTAAGGCCCTGAACTCTGGAATTCCTTCTCTTTTGATCTCGCTTTCCTCTTTTAAGTACATTTCTGAAAATGTACCTCTTTGACCAAGCTTTTGGTTATCTGATCTAAGGCCAGAATTTTACGGAGTTGAGTGGACGTATGCCTGACCCAAACTCGTTTGGAATCGTGTGAAGAGATGACTCAGACCCGCACCCTAACAGCATGACGCCTTCATGTGCTATTTTGGTCGGAGTCAGACTAGAATCTGAAGTCCACCCACTGACAATTGGAAGGGCAAATATACCCATTACATATGCAATTTTATGTGACCCGTGCAACTTTAAAATTAGGCCAACCAACCAAGTGGCATTCACATTTTTTCACCATTCTTGGTCCTGTGTAGGATAAAATGTTCAGGATGAAATAAAATAAAAAGAAAATGTTTGCGGGTTGAGTTGCTGCTATATGTTATGGAGAGTTTGCAGCATGTCTTCTGCTGCAAATATCACAGGGACCCACGCTGAAGTTCCCAGAGGAGGCAGCTGCCAGCCTGCAGGGAACTCGGTGGAAATGCCCACCTGCACCATCGCATCATGGATAGTCAGAAGCTTTCCAGTGTGGAAGAGCGGATACCACTGCTGTCTCACAGCGCCAGGGACTCGGGTTCAATTCCCGGCTCAGGTCACTGTCTGTGTGGAGTTTGCACGTTCTCCCCGTGTCTGCGTGGGTTTCCTCCGGGAGATCCAGTTTCCTCCCACAGTCCAAAGATGTGAGTTCGATGGATTGGCCATGCTAAAATTAACCCTAGTGTCAGGGGAAGGCAGCAGGATAAATGTATGGTGTTGTGGGGATAGGGCCTGGGTGGCATTACTAGGGGCCATAGGTTTAAATTACGAGGGGCAAGGTTTAAAGGAGATATATGAGGGTGGTGGGTGCCTGGAACCTGCTGTCGGTTCCAGGCACCTCACTTTTTTAAATTAACTTATGGGATGTAGGTGTCACTGGCAAAGCCAGCATCTGGTTGCGTGTTCAAGTCCCACTCCAGAATGTAAAAATCTTAGATGATACTCCAGCGCAGTACTGAGGGAATGCTGCACTGTCAGAGGCATCCCTTCCCAATGATTATTATAAGGCTCTCTTTATAAAGAGCTTCATTCGTCCAAAAAAAGCCCAATTCCCTGATCTTTCAACCAACATCACTAAAATAGTTTCACTGCTTATCATTACAAGGATTATGATAGTTGAAATTCTCCCATCTTTCCCGCTGCAGGAATCAGAAAATTCGGCAAACCATTCAAACGTCCATTAAACTCGGGTGGGAATTTGCCGACTTGGGGCATGGATAGCCAGAAAATCCCACCTGTTGTTATTTGTGTGAGCTTGCTATTCTCAAATTGGCTGCTACATACGTTAACAAGAGTGACTACACATCTAAAGACCTTTATCAGCTATAAAGCCTTGTGTGGTGTCCTGTGGTTGTGAAGGGTTCTACATAAATGCAGACCTTGCTTTACTCTTTGAGCATTCGTTGCCCATCCCCAAGTACACCTCAAGAAGGTGGTGGTGAGCTGCATTCTTGAATGCAACTAAGGAGCTCGGAATGAGAAGGAGGGAGTGGTGTATTGGTAATGATACTGGGCTAGTAATCTAGAGGCCCAAGCTACATGTCCTGGGAACATGGGTTCAAATCCCACTCTGGCTAACTGGTAGAATTTAAATTCAATGGATAAATCTGGAATTGATTTTCAGTTATAGTAACGGTGCAATCACTGAGGATTGTTGTAAAATCTCTGCCAGTTCGCTGGTGCCCCTTTAGGGAAGGAGTTTGCCATCCTCACATGGTCTGGCCTACAGTAATGTGGTTGATTCTGAAGTGACTGAGCGAGCCGCTCATTTGTACCAAACTGCTGCAATGTTCTCAAAGGAGAGAATTTCAGGGGGCAGTTAGGAGTCAACCACATTGCTGTGGCTTTGGAGACACATGTGGACAGCAGACTAGTGAACCAGACAGCGTTTTAGCATAACCCATGATCATTATTCCAGGGTCACATATTTTTACTACATTTTATTTAATTGAAATGTCCCAGTGGGGCTGGTGGGATTTGAACTTTTGTCACTGGATTAGCGGTCCAGTATTCTTACCACTCCACTATTTCACTCCCTGTCACGCAGGATGATGGGAAGATGCAGTGAAGAATGGGAAGGGTAGTTGCTCCTGAACAAAGTATATTGACAAAGGCATCTCTCTTCCCGAGCTGCAGGGGCATTAGGTTTTAAATATTTAACAATGGATACGCTCAACTCTGAACACAATGGAGAATCAGGCAAGATTGGAAAGCAAGTTCTGCACATGAATTGCTGGATTTCATTCTCATTATATCACAATGGGCGACACAGTGGCACAGTGATTTGGCACGGCTGCCTCACAGTGCCAGGGACATGGGTTCAATTCCAGCTGTCTGTATAGGGTCTGCATATTATCCCCATGTCTGCGTAGGTTTCCTCCAGTTTCCTCCCACATTCCAAAGATATCCCGACAATGTGGATTGGCCATGATAAGTTGCCCCTTAGTGTCCCAAAACATGTAGGTTATGTGGATTAACTACGTGTGGGGTTACGGGGAACAGGTCTGTGTAGGATTGTCCTTTAGTTTCTGGAGGATTACGTAGGGTTACAAGGATAGGACCTGGATGGGATTGTTGTCAGTGTGGGACTCAATGGGCTGAATGGCCTCCTTTTGCACTGTAGGGAATCTATGAACGAGGGGGTTTTCACAGTAACTTCATTTCAGTGTTTGTATAAGCCTACTTGTGACAATAATAAATAGTTAAAAAAAAACTTCGCTGGCAATACTAAATTCATAACATGTAGCACACTGTCTAATTGGCATCAAGACTGGAACATCAGTCTCACACCTCTGAGACCTTTCTATCACCAGTGCTGTTTCTTCCAATTGTTTTTCATGCAATGTAGATGCTGTCATTTGCTGTCCATCCCTAATTTCCCATGAACTGAACAACTTACTTGGCCGTTACAGAGGGCAGCAGGGCTGTGGTTCTGGAGTTACACGTAGGTTAGAATGAATAAAGGGGCGGGCACATTTCCTCCCCTAAAGAACATTGGTGAACCAGATGGGTTTCTCTAACGATAAATGTTAGCTTTCCTGGTTACCATCACTGCGCCTAGCTTTATATTCCAAATTTGCTGATTGAATTTAAATTCCACCAGCTGCCATAATGGAATTTGAACGCACGTGTATCAACCCCTGAGTCACATGATGTCACCATCCAGCCATCATCTTCCCCCCGCTTCTGAAAATCTACCTTATCCAATATGTGGCCAGAATCTTACGGGTGTTCAAGCCGACAGGATTTTCCCATCCTGTTGCGGTGGATGGAAATTTAGCTGGATGCCAAATTCTCCAATTTTGCTGCAGTGGGAGTGTGGTGCGAACAGCCAGTAAGATTGCACCTTTTCTGTTCTTACCCTCTGTTTTGACATTTCTATAGCTTCTCTACACCATTGTTGTCACCACCGCTCATTTAAAGCTTCCTGCCTCGTTCTCACTAAGTTCCAGTGGTTTGTGAATTAGCACTAAGGTTAGCATTGCTACCTCACAGCGCCAAGGATTCAGGTTCAATTCTGGCCTCAGGTCACTGTCTGTTACAGAGATTTACAGCATGGAAACAGGCTCTTTGATCCAACTTGTCCATGCCACCCCTTTTTTAACCCCTAAGCTAGTCCCAATTGCTCATGTTTGGCCCATATCCCTTTATATCCATCTTACACATGTAACTACCTTCAGGTACAAGATTATTACTACCACTGACAGCTCGTTCCAGACACTTACTACCCTCTGTGTGAAAGATTTGCTCCTCTAGAGCCTTTTGTATCTCTCCCCTCTGACCTTAAACCCTCTAGTTTTATTCTGCCCAACCTTTGGAAAAAGAATATTTCCCTTAGCTGTTATCCTGGACTTGTTACTGAGGACCCATTACATTAGGCCCATTACCAAGAGCTAGTTACTGATAACCTATTGCCCCCAGGGCCTTTACCAAGGGCTCTATTATCGAGAGCCTGTTACCCTGGCCCAGTTACCTAGATCCCATGATGAGTGCCTGTTATCAATGCCCCATTACCATGGGCCATATGTGCAGTTTGCACACAGTAAGCCTATTTGTGACACAAATAAATAAACTTAAAACAACAGTTCCTCGAGCAGAACATGCAAACTCCACACAGATAGTGATCCAAGCCAGGAATCGATGCCAGGTCCCTGGCACTGTGAGGCAGCAGTGCTAACTACCAAGTTCCACACACATGAGGATGGCCTCAACCTAGATGTTGGGTTCATGTAACACTACCTGTAACCACCGCCCCCCCAGCTCCGGCCCCTACAACTTGCCTGAACTTGCAACATCTCACTAATTATCCTTTCTGGAGACAATACACACTTCTTGAACCTGTGCTTAATGCCATCTCCACTCAAATTGTCTGCACCTTTGACACTTGATTAGCTGTAAAGACTCACAATCTAATCAGTATTCTGTAAACTGTGTGTGCCTTTATATACCCTGTTTGTGATCAGAACTCCTCACTCACCTGATGAAGGAACAGCATTCCGAAAGCTAGTGGCGTTTACTACCAAATAAATCTGTTGGATTTTAACCTGGTGTTGTGAGACTTCTTACAGTAACATAGAAAACACAGTGGCCAATTTCACACACAGCAAGTGTGATAATGATTTCTCTGATGTTGAATGATGGATAAATACTGATCTGGACACCAGGGTTAATTCCCTTGTCCCCCCTTCAAAATAATGCAGTGGGATCTTTTACATTCAGCTTCGAGAGAAGATGTGAGTCTCAATTTAACATCTCATCTGAAGTGTAATTAAATGCTAAAGCTATGGAGAAAAATGTCTCACTTGATAATAATTAACAATCTGCTCAGGAATCCTTAAGGAACACATTGGATCAATCAAATATAAAAGGGAACGTCCTATTTCCCATGGGCTGTTACCCTGGACCTGTTACTGAGAGCCTATTACATTAGGCTCATTACCAAGGACTAATTACTGATAACCTATTACCCTGGATCTCTTACCAAGGTCTTTATTATCAAGGGCCTGTTACCCTGGGCCAGTTATCTAGATCCCATTATGAGGGCCCATTACAAAGGCCTGTTACCAATGACCCATTACCATGGGCCAGTTATCTCGGGTCCTGTTACCGAGGGCATGTTATCAAGGGCTGGATACTGATAGCCTGTTACCCCAGGCCCGTTAGTGTTCTGCATATGTCTGCGTGGGTTTCCTCGTGGTACACCAGTTTTCTCCCACAGTCTGAAAGATGTGCTGGTTAGGTGCATTGGCCGTGCTAAATTCTCCCTCAGTGTTCCCCAACAGGTGCTGGAGTGTGGCAACTAGGGGATTTTCACAGTAACTTCATTGCAGTGTTAATGTAAGCCTACCTGTGACATTAATAAATAAACTTAAACTTAAAACTTCAATTTTTGGCTGTACTTTTCCAAAATCTGATATTATGTCAGGCGCTATATAAATGTAAATCCTTTTTTCTTCCTGTACCAATGTGATATTTGGGCTATCTTAGCTGCTGATTCACTCAGAAATGTGTTTTAAAGTTTATTTATTAGTGTCACAAGTAGGCTTAAATTAACACTGCAATGAAGTTACTGTGAAAATCCCCTAGTTGCCACAGTCCAGTGTCTGCTCGGGTACACTGAGGGAGAATTTAGCATGGCCAATGCACCTAACCAGCACGTCTTTCAGACAATGGGGGGAAACCAGAGCATCCGGAGGAAACCCATGCAGACACAGGGAGAATGTATATTCTCCCTACAGACAGTGACCCAAGCTGGGAATTAAAACTAGTCCTTGGCGCTGTGAAGCAGCAGTGCTAACCACTGTGCCACCCAAATGAGTGAACTGTTCACTAGTTACTATTTCATAATTTTGAACATTTCTTTTGGATCGATTTAACATTCCTCTGTCCATTAAAGCATTGAAAACAAACAGGTGATTTCCTCTGTCTTGTGTTCAATGTCGATGCAAAGCTATCACAATCTCTCCTGTTACATTTCAGCACAGGTTAGTCTAACTCAAACCAGGTGAATGGACTATTGCAAGTCAGAATGGTCTATTATCAGCAGAGATTAGCTTCACTGTCTCTGCCTGCCGCCTCTGGTGAAAAAGCCTGGCTTGTGTTTTTGACAAGTCGTGATGTATTTGGATAATAGTAAGACAGGCGGCTCATGGAAGATAAGGAAGAGGAAATGCTTATCTGTGCGTGAATTGGTTTGATTGATGATTGTGTCTCAAAATGCAATCATCCTCTCACATCCATTCAGAGGCGTGCTGTTTTTAACAGCTTGCTTTGTAGTTTTCTTCTATTAATATCCCCGCGTGTGTGTGTGTATTTTTATAGTATTCCGACAGCAGGCAGATCAGCCCCTATCTATCAAAGCTTATGAACTGCATCCTTTCGCACTGACTTTACTCAAACCCTTATTTACTCCAGAAAAGTGAAAAATGCAAATACTGGAATTCTCAATTCGAAACAAAGAGTGTTACAAATGTACAGCAAACTCTGCAAAGGTTAGACTTTGTTGGAAATTATGCTGGGGTGACTTAGTCCCTGTCACCCTCTCCTCTCACCCACAGAATCATAGAATCCCTTATAGAGCATAATTAGTGCCACAAGTTGGCTTACATTAACACTGCAATGAAGTTACTGTGAAGATCCACTAGTCGCCACACTCTGTTCGGCTACAAGACTTCTACTCATAGCTCAGCCTTTACCACCATCATTCCTTCAAGATTCCTAAAACTCTGTGGCCTGGGCCTTGGCACCTCCCTCTGTGACTGGATCCTGAACTTCCTAATCCACAGACCACAATTGGTAAGGAGAGGCAACAACACTTCGTCCACGATCATCTTCAACATGGGTGTCCTACAAGGTTGTGTCCTTAGCCCCTCACTATACTCCTTATACACCTACGATTGTGTGGCCAAATTCCCCTCCAACTTCATTTTCAAGTTTGCTGACGACACCACTGTAGTGGGTCACATCTCAAACAATGACGAGACAGAGTACAGGAATCTGGTGAAGTTTCGCGGCAACAATAGTCTCTCCCTCAATGTCAACAAAACGAAAGAGATAATCATCAACTTTAGGAAGCTTTGTAGAGAACATCTCCCTGTCTACATCAATGGAGACGAAGTAGAAATGGTTGATAGCTTCAAGATTTTAGATGTCCAGATTACCAATAACTGTCATGCTGACACTACAGCTAAGAACATAGAACATAGAAAACTAAGCTCAAACAGGCCCTTCAGCCCACAAGTTGTGCTGATCATATCCCTACCTATTAGGCCTATCTATAACTCTCAATCCCAGTAAATCCTATGTACTCATCCAGAAGTGTCTTAAAAGACCCCAACAAGTCCACCACCACTGATGGTAGCCGATTCCACTCACCCACACCCTCTGAGTGAAAGACTTACTCCTGACATCTCCTCTGTACCTACTCCCCAGCACCTTAAACCTGTGTCCTTTTGTAGCAACCACTTCAGTCCTGGGAAATAGCCTCTGAGAATCTGCCCGATTTATATCTCTCAACATCTTATAAACCTCTATCAGGTCATCTCTCATCCTTCATTTCTCCAGGGAAAAAAGAAAGTCCACTAATGCCCCTACTTTCTCAGAAGTTGAAGGAAATTTGACAAGTCAGCTACAATTCTCACCAATCTTTATAGATGTACCATAGGAAGCATTCTTTCTGGTTGTATCACATTTTGGTATGGCTCTTGCTCTGCCCAAGACTGCAAGGAACTGCAAAAGGTCATGAATATAGCCCAAACCATTATTCAAACCAGCCTCCTACGGGGACCACTCCACTCCCGGACCCACTAATAGGACTTAAAATGGATTCAAATAAAAATTACCATAATTTATGCAGCCTCGCACTGATTTCTGGCACAGAACTGACGGCACTAGAAATCCAGCTGCCAAAGACTTGCAGAGGCCATGGCGCCCAGAGGGAAACCTGCTAAATGATCTTCACTTAAGTCTCCTGGCCTGCTACACTACAAAAGCAGCACAGAGGTCTGGGAAAATCTCCCCCTATATGTTTTTTTTAAGTTTGAAACTGTCTTCGACTATGTGAGTTAATCACAGATAATAAGTCCTGCCCTTGAAGTTTTCTTTCTCGTTGGAATATTTCTATACCCTGTATTCTGAAATATCCATTCAAACATCTATCACTGCATCTGCTTTGACCTACCCCATAACCTCATTTCTACTGACTTATTTCTTAACCTCAATTCACTTTCACTAGCCCTGCTTTCTTGCCCTCGTGATTTTCCTTATTTAAGTTTAAAATATTAGTCTCAGGCCCACTCTTCTCACCCTCAAGCTGAAGGGCAATAGGCAATAAATGTAGTGCCAGCAACACTCACATTCCATGAAGGAATTATTAAAAAGAACATCCTCTAAGGGCGCTGACCATTCAAATCCAGACATCCCATAAGGAACAAGGAGATCTGAACTATGTTATGTTGTTGCACAATTGACATCTGTAGTAATCACACTTTCACAGTGTCCAGCATCTCTGCTAATCACAGGCTCGCACTGACAGCACTCAATTTTGCAAAAATATGCAGGGAATGTCTCATGTTCTTTCCATGATTACATGAAAATCTCACACAAAAATGATGCAATTCAATTAATCATGAAGACCTGAACGTATTGCTTGACAGTCCTGGACTGCAGCGTTGTAATTAACCAGGTTGTTATTTAGTTAATACAAACCACTAAATGGTCTTTTTAACCAAAGCTGTCAGAAATTCCCACAAATATTCCTTGCACACCACAGCAGACAACATGTTACCCTGTTCAGTGGGCAGCTGGGAATTGATGTGGCATGTTCACTAACTTTAACAGAAAAATGTGGAAGTATTTGCTCACTGTTCCTCTTATTGGGCAGACACAACAGCCACCTGCCCTGGACAGTCTGCTGGATGGGGACTGAAAATTTCCTTGTTGTCCATCCACAGCACCCCTCACTCCCCTCCCCCCACCCTCACCCCACCCTTCCCCTTTTCAGCCCCTGACCTCAGCTACATCTGAAGCAGTTAGTCCAAAAAGGGCCATGAGTATCTCCCTCCATTAGAGTGAGGCAATTGGTTATATAGAGCTCTGCTCAGCAAGTGTGAGGCAAGGAGGCAACTGGAACAGGGATCAAACCAATGTTTGATTAGATTTGATTTATTATTGTCACATGTATTAGTGCACAGTGAAAATTATTGTTTCTTGCACGCCATCCAGACAAAGCATACCATTCATAGAGAAGAATGGAGAGAGTACGGAATACAGTGTTACAGTCATAGTTAGGGTGTAGAGAAGGATCAACTTAATATGAGATAGGTTCATTCAAAAGTTGATGGCAGCAGGGAAGAAGCTGTTCTTGATTCGGTTGGTACGTGATTTCAGACCTTTGTATCTTTTTCTCGAAGGAAAAATTTGGAAGAGAGAATGTCCGGGGTACGTGAGGTCCTTAATCATGCTGGCTGCTTTGCCGAGGCAGCGGGAAGTCAATGGATGGGAGGTTGGTTTGCGTGGTGAGAAGGGTGCTTCCCATCAGATCCTTCATGCACCCTCGAGGTCTCAACACCACTCCACGCTGCACTCGAAGCAGCTGCGGGAGTGATGAGACATTCCTTGTGGAATGTGCCTTTACAGAGAAGATCTGGAGTGAGGTGCAGTAATATTTGCAGTAATAATTGGCCCACCAACTCTGCACCAACACACACATGTACCCATTGTCACACTCACTTAACTAAAACTTATACCGTGTTACTTCAAGAATACAGCACAGAAACAGGCCATTCAGCCAATGATAGTGTCTATGCTCCACTAGAGCATCTCCCATCCTACCTCATGTATCCAGCACCCCGCTCCCCATTCCTCCACTATCTCACCTCCATCCAACCCTCCCCACCCCTCCCCACCCTCAAATCCATTTATTCTATTTGTCTCAACAACTCTTTGTGGTCACACATCCCAGCTTTTAATCTAGGAACGCAGTTTAATTTATGCAGGAATGTGACCTCTGCAGATAAAAGGAACAGATCCAGGCATTGCATCACTTCTGAATTAAACCAAGCATGGAGGAGACAATTGTTCCCTGGTGTATTCTCCATGACAAAACCCTGATTAATCAGTCAACCTGCCAACCAATCAGCACCCTTATCTCCATGCAGCGTATACTTTTGCTCCCTTTGAAATTTCAACCCTTGCATCTGTCCTGATGAGTGCAAGCTGATAAGCTTCAACAGCACGTCTCATTTTTGTTTCCAGCCATAATGCAGTTTACTCTCCTCGTTGCCTATTTTTAGCCCTGTGGTTATGATGTTTGCATTAAAATTCTGTCTGTGGTCATTTAAATTTATGCTATATGATTAATGGGTAAGTTAAAACAGCACAGACAGGAATTTGAGGCAAATGTGCCATGCCTCCCAGTGAAAATAACACACCGAGTAAATTAAAGAAACATTTCCAATTTTCGAAAATTTGAATACGAGAAGGAAAAAAACAGCCAAAAACACTGCAGAGCGCAGGGGATGGGGGGAATGGGTTCGAGAGTGAGAATGTTGGACTATCTGATCTACTGGGGAAGCAGGGTATGAGGGGAAGGGAGAGAGTTAACTTCTTTTCAAATCTGAAATACCACCCCATGGTTTCACCGGTGTAAATTAGGGGTCAGGTGAGTAACCTGCTTGCATGAGGTAGATTGGGGGCTTTAGAACTGTATATTGACAGTGACTGCAGCAAAAAGGAAAATAAGTTGAAACAGGTTCAAGATTGCAATCATATCTAACTATCTTATAAGAAGACTAACCAGGATGTAACCAAAGTTATGCTCTTATATTATTCAAAAGAGTTCAGAACTCATATATACCTCAATATCCAGGATGGCTCTTTTTTTATTCATTCATGGGACATGGGTGTCCCTAGCTGGCCAGCATTTATTCCCCATCCCTAGTGCCCTTGGAAGGCAGCTGAGCATCAACCACATTGCTGTGGCTCTGGAGTCACATGTAGGCCAGACCAGGTAAGGATGGCAGATTTCCTTTCCTAAAGGACGCTACTGAACCAGATTGGGTTTTTCCAACAATCAACAATGGTTTCACGGTCATCAGCAGATTCTTAATTCCAGATTTATTTTTTACTGAATTCAAATTCTACCATCTGCCGTGGCAGGATTTGAACCCCAAGTCCCCAGAACATTAGTCGAGTTTCTGGATTGATAGCCTAGCGATAATACCACTCGGCCAACGTCTCCCCCTCACTGTACCCAGAGCACCGAATTAACCGTGTATCATTCTGCAGCACGTGGCGAGGTTTGAGAAATGCCCAGATTTTTAGTGAGTTGGGATGACTTGGGGGCACGTCAAACGTGGTGTGTGTGTCCCGATTTCTGCCCCCGTTCCCGGCTTGTCCGAGTTAAAGAGTGCCAGCTACTTCCTGTAAAAAGCTGGCTATGATACTCCTAACCTGCCCAGCTCCACTGCAGAGATCAACATGGAGTTGAACCAGGTATTTGAAGAGTTGTACCTCACAGCTTCTTCCAGGGGCTACAGACATTAGTCACCAGGTCAAAATCCTGGAAATTTCTCCCTCATGACATTGATTTGATTTGATATATTATTCTCACATGTACTAACATGCAGTGAAAAGTATTGTTTCTTGCATGCTATACAGACAAAACATACTGTTCATAGAAAAGGAAAGGAGAGAGTGCAGAATATAGTGTTACAGTCATAGCTACAGTGTAGAGAAAGATCAATTTAATACGAGGTAGATCCATTCAAAAGTCTGACGGCAGCAGGGAAGAAGATGTTCTTGAGTCGGTTGGTATGTGATGTCAGACTTTTATATCCTTTTTCCGACAGAAGAAGGTGGAAGAGAGAATGTCCGGGCTGCGTGGAGTTCTTTAATTACGCTGGTCGCTTTTCCGAAGCGGTGGGAAGTATAGACAGAGTCTATGAATGGGTCAACCCACACCACATGGACTGCAGTGATTCAAGAAGGCAGCTCACCACCACCTTCTCAAGGGCAACTAGGGATGGGCAATAAGTGCTGGCCAGCCCAGCGATGTCCATGTTCCAGGACTGAATATAAACAACAGGCAAGTTCAAAAGTTCCTTCTCATCATCCCTCTGCCAAGTTATTCCTCCCATCAATCCCCATGCTCTCTCACTCGGCCTACGCCAAGATAGAACCATCCACCCCTTCCTCTCAATATCCTTTCAGCTTTATTTAATACCTAACGATTGTCACAGTCAGTGGGCTCTTGTTTGTAATGTATATATTATGACATACGCAAAAACAAAAGGCAATTTATTTTGCCGTTATTCACATCTGGAGACTCCCTGTAAAGGAATAACTGGGTGGAACAACGTGAAGAGGAAAGGGACCATTTCGTACAGCAGGTTGCCATGGCTACCTCCTCGGCTATTGAGATGAGTTTCATGGAGTGTTGGTGGCAAATGTCCCTAAAGGCGTTGCACTGCGTGGCTTACTCGGCCATGTCAGTGGGCAACTGGATGTCAACCATATACAGGCCCAGTCAGAATGGCAGATTTATGATTGGGTTTGATTTATTGTTGTTGCATGTATTAGTATACAGTGAAAAGTATTGTTTCTTGCATCTGTATAGTCAAAGCATACCATACATAGAGAAGGTAGGGAGGTAGTGAAGAATGTATTGTTACAGTCATACTAGGGTATAGAGAAAGATCAACTTGATGCGAGGTAGGTCCATTCAAAAGTCTAATGGCAGCAGGGAAGAAGCTGTTCCTGAATCAGTTGGCATATGTCTTCAGACTTTTGTATCCTTTTCCTGATGGAAAAAGGTGGAAGACAATATGTCTGGGGTGCGTGGGTTCTTGATTATGTTGGCTGCATTTCTGAGGCAGCAGGAAGTGTAGACAGAGTCATTGGATGGAAGGCTGGTTTGCGTGATGGACTGGGCTTTGTTCACAACACTTTGTAATTCCTTGCAGTCTTGGGTAGAGCAGGAGCCATGCCAAGCTGTGATACAACCAGAAAGAATGCATCTATAAATGTTGGTGAGAGTCGTATCTAACATGCCAAAGTTCCTTAGTTTTCTGAGGAAGTAGAGGCATTGGTGGACTTTCTTAACTATAATGTCAGCATGGGGGGATCACAATAGGTTGTTGGTGATCTGGACACATAAAAACTTGAAGCTCTCAACCATTTCCATTTCATTTCCACTGATTTCCTTCCCTTGAGGGTGAACAAGATGGGATTTCATGACAATCAGCAATAGGTTCGTTGTCACCATAAGTGAGATGAGTTTTATATTTCAAACTCATGAATTGAATTTCCACTGGGTGGAGATGGTGGGATTTGAACTCATGTGCCCACAGCATTAGCCTGGGCCTCTGGATTTCTAGCCCAGTGAAAATACCACTACATCACCATCGTCCCAAGTTGAAACAGAGAAACGGGTGATAGGTGAACATTATTTCTTCCAGGATTACAGAGTCAGTATAGTGTTTAAGAATCTTCATTTATACATCATGGAACTGGATGTCAGCATAACCAAGGACTCCAAGTACCCTGGACATTCTCTCTTCCACTCTCTATCAGGAAAATTATACAGAAGTCTGAGGTCACATACCAGCTGACTCAAGAACAGCTTCTTCCCTACTGCCATCAGACTTTTGAATGGACTGATCTCGCACTAATTTAATCTTTCTCTACACCGTAGCTGTGACTGTAACAGTATATCCTGCACGCTCTATTTTCACTCTCCATGTACGGTATGTTTTGTCTGTATAGCACGTAAGAAACAACGTATTACAAACGACAATAATAAATCAAATCCTGCATAAACCCAGGCAAGTTTGTTCCCCAAGTAATTGCATCCTTTGTGACCTGAGAGTGACAAAACAGCGGAATTTGGAATTCCGCGGAACATTGAATGTCCACCCGTGGCGGGAACCGAGATCAAGTTCCACCTAAACCGGTTCAGCATTGCCCACTTTCCTGTGCTGAAATGTCCCATCTCTAAGCCCCACCTTCTGCTAAAATCAAAAGGAAACAAAAACTAGTTTGCTTTTGCAATTAGTGTCTAGATATGTTTTTGCTTTGAAGGCAGCTCTGACTGCTGATACAATTTGTGCCACGCGTAATCTTAAAATAATCAATGACTATTTGCCAAGATTCTGATGGAAGCTCAAACCCATAAGAGTGTTTTTAAGACTGAAGCACACTTAACACAAAAATGTTGATTATAACAGCCAAATGAAAGACTTGGCAAATAACTAAATTATCCATTTTCTGTATTTGGTTATACAGATCTGGAATCTTTCTGAAAAGAAAGAGGTTGCTGAAACTTTCCATCTCATACTCATGAGGACAAGCACACAAGAATACTAAATTTCAAACAATGAGAAAGCTTGGAGAGTGGGAAGAATTGGAGAGTGGGGAAGCTTGGAGAGTGGGGAGGATTGGAGAGTGGGGAGGATTGGAGAGTGGGGAGGATTGGAGAGTGGGGAAGCTTGGAGAGTGGGGAGGATTGGAGAGTGGGGAGGATTGGAGAGTGGGAGGCTTGGAGTAGATCATGTTCATGCATGAAGTACTCATGATAGTGGTACAGTGGTTAGCACTGCTGCCTCACAGCATCAGAGACCCAAGTTCAATTCCCAGCTTGGGCCATTATATGGCGTTTGCATGTTCTCCCATGTCTGTATGAGTTTCCTCCGGGTGTTTTAATTTACTTCCACAGTTTGACTCAAACCTAGTCAAATTGACCCAAACAGGCATTGGAGTGTGGCGACCAGGGAATTTTACAGTAACTTCACTGCAGTGTTAATGTAAGCCTTACTTGTGATTAATAAAAATCTTTTACTGGCAAGTCTGATAATCCTTCCAGACAAACTGCTGCATGGTGTGTATTAAATGTGTTTGTTTGCTTAGGTGCAGATGGCCTTGTTTACCAGACCTGTCCAATTGAATTGTATGTGGAGCTGACTTCAGTTCAATTCATATAAAGATAGTGCATGGGCGGTCAGGTATGACCAGTGTGCCAGGCTTACACACCAATGGCAGATCGCTGTGCCCACGGAACACATTCTCCAGCCGTGACGTGTGGTCAGAGCAGGGGTAGGACGAGGCTTGCATGGTCGGGGAATGAGAGTGTGGAAAGTACAGAAAATGAAGATAAATTGCTCAGTTGCCGGGAAGAAATCTTCACCTCCCATTCCTGCCTCCTCCTGACCAATGTTACAGAGAGGTGGGAAAGTAGGTTTGGGCAGAGGGTCTCACTTGGGGCTGATAGTTACGCAGGGAGACCACATGCGTTATCACTTGAATAATACACTAGCCTGTGCTGGGATGCACTATACATTAAAGGGCGGTGCAGGAATCCTACGTGCTATTAGTCCCAGTAAAGTTTGCCAACACCAATTTTAAATCCAACCGATTTATTTGATAGTAAATCCACGAGCTTTCGGCCTCTGTGGCCTTCACCTGACGAAGCCACAAAGGCCGAAAGCTCGTGGATTTACTATCAAATAAATCGGTTGGATTTAAAATTGGTGTTGTCAAACTTTACTGAGTTTACCCCAGTCCAACGCCGGCATCTCTACATCATGACTATTAGTCCCACACAGGATACAGAATAAGTTATGAAACCTTAATTAAGGAACATTGACCCTGAATCTGATTCGCTTCCGATGGCAACCAGGAATTTACAATTGCCTTGGCCTTGGCATTGACAGAAAGCAAGAGGTTCTTTTGATGTATCAGGGTGATACAGGACATGCTACCCCAAAATAGCTTTCTGAAATCAACAACTTGAGTGTCCCTAATCAGCTCTGCTCCGTTTGGGTGTACCAGTTTCCAGGAGCATTTCCTTCCCTGTTCATGGACAGTTAAGTCCCTGGCCAAGATCCACCACTTACAAAATGCTGGCATGGTGTCTTGATAAGGAATGTTCCTGGGATGTGCCATAGGGAAGATTTCTGGAATCTCTCCCTGCTGGAAAAGAAAGCTGTGCATACACTAGGGTGGAAATCGGTCTGGGCCTGCTTCAAGGCCTACACACCGTGCTGTGCTTTCCCAGAATAGGAGCGAGGTCAGAAGCTGAAATTGCACAGAGCATTACAGCACGATCACAGTATTTTACAACCTCACTCGGGCAAAGCTTATAAAATCACACCCGAGGCCAACAGACAATTCCATTCTGTGAGCCGTGGGCGGACGGTAAAATTCCAGCCTCTGTCACTGAGTGCAGAAAATCGATTTAAATAAAGCAAAATATGCGCAATGGTTAAAGTATATTAGTGTGACAAGTACAGTGGTGGCACGGTGGCACAGTGGTTAGCACTGCTGCCTCACAGCACCAGGGACCTGGGTTCGATTCCCTGTTTGTGTGGAGTCTGCACATTCTCTCCATGCCTGCCTGGGTTTTCTCTGGGTGCTCCGGTTTGCTCCCACAGTCCAAAGATGTGTGGGTTAAGTTGATTGGCCATGCTAAATTGCCCCTTAGTGTCAGGGGGATTGGCAGGGTAAAAATGTGGGGTTACAGGAATAGTGCCAAGGTGGGATTGTGGCAACGCAAGCTCAATGGGCCAAATGGCCTCTTTCTGCACTGTAGTGATTCTAAGAAATAGGCTGGCATTCGCATGTTTTCACAATAACTTCATGACAGTGTTAATGTAAGCCTACTTGTGACAATAATAAATAAAATACACTAACACTGCAATGAAGTTACCATGAAAATCCTTGTATTGTCACACTCCAGTATCTGTTTGGGTACACTGAGGGAGCATTTAGCATGGCCAATGCACCCTAACCAGCATGTAGAGTCATAGAATCATAGAATCCTACAGTGCAGAAAGAGGCCCTTCGACCCATCGAGTCTGCACTGACCACAATCCCATCCAGGCCCTATCCCCATATCCCTACACATTTTACCCGCTAATCCCTTTAACCTAAGCATCTCAGGACACTAAGGGGCAAATTTTTTTTAGCATGGCAATGTACCTAACTAGCACATCTTTGGACTGTGGGAGGAAACCGGAGCATCCAGTGGAAACCCACGCAGACACGGGGAGAGCGTACAGACTCTGCACAATCAGTGACCCAAGCCAGGAATTGAACCCAGGACCCTGATGCTGTGAGGCAGCAGTGTTAACCCTGGCAGGGTAATAACACAGCCCGGCAGCCTACCCAACAACAATGGCGCCATTGAGAGGCCAGAACCTCAATAAGATACCAGCTATCAGCACCAATAAGATTGATTGTTGGGGGAGAGTGGGAAGGATTAGTGTTATAGGGTTAAGTGGGGTAAAAATAAGGTGTCACACTGAGATTATTAACAAGCCATGAAATAGAACACTGAAAAAAACATTACCGATCATATTGGGCATATGAGACAGATTCTCTTATACAGAAAGTAGTGGGTGCTCGTTGCTGGGGGAGGTAGTGGAGATAAATATGGTAGCGATTTTCAAGGGGCTTCTTGACAAATACATGAATAGGATGGGAATAGAGGGATATGGTCCCTGAAAGGGTAGATGGCTTTAGTTCATTCGGGCAGCATGGTCAGTGCAGGTTTGGAGGGCGGAAGGGCCTGTTCCTGTGCTGAAATTTTCTTTGTTCTTTGATCAGAACGGTCCTGATTTGTGACTGAAACTGGGAATTCGATGCAGTGTGGGTGTAGCACCCACTGCCTAAATATCAACTGACTCAAGAACAGCTTCTTCCCTGCTGCCGTCAGACTTTTAAATGGACCTACCTTATGTTAAGTTCATCTTTCTGCGCACCCTAGCTATGACTAAAACACTACATTCTGCACTCTCGTTTCCTTCTCTATGAATGGTATGCTTTTCTGTGTAGCACACAAGAAACTACTTTTCACTGTATGTTAACTGTCACTGTATGTGACAATAATAAATCAAATCAAATCATATCAAGGGGGGACTTATTTGAGACAAATTGGCACTCTGCCCCTGGTTGCCAAGGAGCCCATGCCCAGCAGATTCAGTTGGGAGAACATATGGGATACTCCCTCCCAACAGAGGAATCCATAAGCCTGTTCCGGATTCTGATTCCACGCTCCTCTCCATGGGAGTGGGGAAATTCAGGTGGTTAGGCTTGAACCCATTGCCTCAGATTCAGAGGCAAGAGGGTTACCCTCTGAGGCTGAAGATGCCTTGACATCCACTGGCATGAGTGACACCCATCCTGATTGGTTCCCTGCTGCATGCTGGTCTGCCCAGGTGCCTGATGGGAATGATGTGTTCCATTAAAGAATTAATTTATCTTCAGGCTCAACAGGCAGTTCGTCCCATTCCCTCCTCCTCCCCCTTCCCCTTACATCCTCCCCCTTACCCACTACTCCCTCCCCACCCCTCTTCCCTTGTTCTTCCCATAACCCCCTTCCTGTCCCTCTTACCCCCTTCCTTTTATGCCCTCCCCCTTATCCCACCCCCACCTCATAACCTCTCCCCCTTGCCCCCCCTTAACCCTGTCTCCTCCCTTACCATCCTTCCCCTTACCCTCCCCTTATCCCTTACCCCTCCCTTTACCCTTATCCCTTCCCCCTTAACCCTCCCCCTAACTCCCTTGCTTCTCTCCTTACCTTTTTCCCCCCATTTATCCTCTCACCCCTTATCCCTTCACCTGTCCCCTTCTCCCTCCATTCCAACTCCTCCGCCTCATCCCCTTCCCCCCTTCCTCCACTCCCCCCCACCATCCTCCCTTCCAACCTCCTCTCCCTTCCCCCACATTCCACCTCCCCTGACACCACCTCCCCCGCTTTCGCCTCTCCCCTCCACTCCCCTCCCCCACCACCACCTCCATCCCACCAACATCCGTCCCTCCCAAAGCCCATTACCCCCAGCCGCCCAACGCTTCCCCTTCCCACCGCCCTCCCACCAACCTCCAGCCCTCCAACGCTCCCTGCACCCCACCACCTCCTCCACCATCCCTCCTCCCTCCGAACCCCCTCCCTTCCCCAACTACCACCACTGCCCCTCCACTCCATCACCTCCCCAGCCCTGCACGGTCTGTGACAGGAGGACAGTACAATGGGCTGGATGGGATAAATCACCTCCAGAGAGTTTGGAGCTTTGATCGGAGGACCAATTATATCATCTGTGTCGGTTTTAAAAGGAAAACTGTGGCCTGATGCCAAAGGCTGGGATTGAAATAGGGTCAAAGTGAATGATTCTTTTGATTAATCAACCATCAAAGCTATAATGCAGGAAAAACAATGAATTACCATCCACTTCTGGGCTATTAATAGCACTGCTTGTCCTGTCCAATGTAATTATCTGTTATTAGTCTTACCACTGCCCCATTTACTGTTCATCTGGCATTTATTACTGCAAAGCACTGTGTCAAACACAGACACAGCGATGGTTATTAGTAGGAGTGAGGGGGGCTTTTATATTTTTGCAAGTGGGCAAAGTTAACGAGGCAAAAGAGCAAAGGAGGCTTTGGGGAGAATCTTCCCGGGACTGGGTGGGTGTGGGGAGGAGAGATGCATCCTAGATTCTCGTTAATTCTTCTGATTTGTCCGTTGTGTGAGTGGCGGGTTCTTGGCAGCAGCTCCCAGCCCCTGCTCCCTGCTGCGGCAGAGTTTGTGTCTGCCAGGAGAAAGCTGCTCCTCTTTATTCTTTGACTCCTCTTCATGCCTTTTGTCCTGGTGCTGTCGCTGCCTCTCTCTGTTTGCCCAGCTCCCCGACATCAAGGCCAGATAAGGCACAGCAGCTGCACGCTGTCCGCGCAAGTGTGGAGTAGCCACACTTCAGCGCAGTAAGGATATTACTGTGAGGGAGGATGGTGGGACCGCGGTGTGGGCATGGGGGGTTGGGAGTGGGGGCGGGTGGGTCTGTAACTTTAATCAACACAGAAAGGTCACACGAATTAGTATTCCAAGTCCATTGTTCCCCCACTCAATGTTACAATAAATTCTTCCTCTCCGGTACCCAGTGACAAACAGGACCAGGCAGCAGGCAACTGAGGGGGTCTCCCGACTCAATTGCTCGTCCCTCTACTGTGGCCACATTCACGGCTGGGTACCCCTGACAATGGAACATGTGGCATCTGTGGGTCCTGTTGAGAGGGTGGCACAGTGGTTAGCACTGCTGCCTCACAGCACCAAGGACCCGGGTTCGGATCCCAGCTTGAGTCACTGTCTGAGTGGAGTTTGCACATTCTCCCCGTGTCTGCATGGGTTTCCTCCCAGTTGTCCAGTTTCCTCCCACAGTCCAAAGATGTTCTGGTTAGGTGCATTGGCCATGCTAAAGTGTACCTCAGTGTACCTGAACAGGCTTCGGAATGTGGCGACTAGGGGATTTTCACAGTAACTTCACTGCAGTGTTAACGTAAGCCTACTTGTGACACTAATAAATAAACTTAAACTGGCTGGACTTGCGAATAGCGATGAACACTGACAGAGAATACAACAGGATGTAGATAGGCTGGAAAATTGGGCGGAGAAATGGCAGATGGAATTTAATCCCGATAAATGCGAAGTGATGCATTTTGATAGAACTAATGTAGGGGGGAGCTATACAATAAATTGCAGAACCATCAAGAGCATAGTCACACAGAAGGATCTGGGTGTTCAAGTCCACAGATCCTTGAAGGTGGCATCACAGATGGAGAAGGTGATGAAGAAGGCACATAGCATGCTTGCCTTTATAGCTTGGGGCATAGAGTATAAAAATTGGCGTCTGATGTTACAGATGTATAGAACGTTCGTTAGGCCACATTTGGAGTATTGCATCCTGTTCTGGTCACCACACTACCAGAAGGACGTGGAGGCTTTGGAGGGAGTAAGAAAAGATTTACCAGGATGTTGCCTGATATGTAGGGTCTTAGCTGTGAGGAGAGATTGGGTGAACTGGGGTTGTTCTCCCTGAAAAGACGGAGAATGAGTGGAGACCTAATAGAGGTGTATAAAATTATGAAGGGTATGGATAGGATGAACAGTGGGAAACTTTTTCTCAGGTCGGAGGTGACGATCACGAGGGGTCACAGATTCAAGGTGAAGGGGGGCAAAGTTTAACTCAGACATCAGGGGGACGTTTTTTACACAGAGAGTGATGAGGGCCTGGAATGCACAGCCAAGCAGGGTAGTGGAGATGAACACGCTGGGATCGTTTAAGACTTATCTGGATAGCAACCTGGGAATGGAGGGATACAAACGAATGGTCTAGTTGGACAAATGAGCGGTGCAGGCTTGGAGGGCCGAAGGGCCAGTTTCCTGTGCTGTATTATTCTTTGTTCTTTGTAAACTGATAGCCTACGTGTTCAGTGGGCCCCGCAGGGGCAGGGTGTAATATTGAATCATAGAATCTACAGAGCAAAAGGAGGCCATTCAGTCCATCAAGCCTGCACTGACAACAATCTCATCCAGGTCCTATCAGCATCATCCCGTGTATTTACCCTGCCAATCCCCCGACACTAAGGGTCAATGTAGCATGGCCAATCAACTTAACCTGCACATCTTTGGATTGTGTGGAGGAAACCCACGCAGACATGGGAAGAACATGCAAACTCCTTAAACCCTTTAATCATGTTTTGATTGAATTTTAAAGTTTCCTTTACACTTTGTTTTTTGTTTTGGATGCCCTCTTCCCCCCTCCCCTCCACTGCAAGGCACCATCCTGGTTACTTTGTCCCTCAGTTTGTCCGATTTAGTTTAATTGTTTTGCTAAAAAGATTGATTAATGTATTCATGTTGTGAGGTTCTTGGGGTTTTCCACATTATATTTCATTTTTTTTAAGCTTTCCTCTGTGTGATTGGGGGCTCACACACTAAAAGGAAGCATTTAGGATTCTTGCTGTCTGCCCAATGTCCCAAAGTGGCTTTACAACAAATGAAGGATTTTTGTTTGCAGTGCAGTTACTGTTTAAAAGTGAGATACATCTGGCCAGCTTGCTCACAGTGAGCTTCCACAAATATCAGTGAAATAACAGCTGGATAATAGAAAGAATAATAAAAATTACTGCAAAAGAATAGACCATTCAGCCCTCCAAACCCGCACTGACCATGCTACCCGAACTAAAACCTCCTACCCTACCCCAGACCATAACCCTCTATTCCCATCCTATTTTACATATTTGTCCAGATGCTCCTTAAAAGTCACTATCTGCTTCCATTAGCTCTCCCAGCAGTGAGTTCCAGGCACCACTTTCTGTGTAAAAAACTTGCTTCATGCATCTCCTTTAAATTTTGCCCCCTTGCATCTTAAACCTGTCCTCCTCGAAATTGACTTTTCCACCCTGGGAGAAAGCTTCTGACTATCCACTCTGTCCATTGTGCCTGTCAACCCCTGTCGTTCCAGTGAGAACAAACCAAGTTTCTCCAACCTCTTTTCATAACTAATGCCCTCCATACCAGGCAACATCCTGGTAAATCTTTTCTGTACCCTCTCCAAAGCCTCCACACCCTTTTGGTAGTGTGGTGGCCAGAATTGAACACTATATTCCAAGTGCAATCTAATGAAGACTCTATAAAGCTTATACAGCCACTTTTCACCGATGTTGATTGAAGGATTAAATATGCTTAGAGCACCAGGGAGAAACACACCAACTTGGGGAGGCTCGGTAGCACAGTGGTTAGTTAACACTGCTGTTTCACAGCTCCAGGAACCTGCGTTCGATTTCCTGCTTACTGTCTGTGTGGAGTTTGCACATTTCTATGATATGTGTGGGATTGGGAGAGGGGGGTTGTTATTGCTGATAATTTAGCTGGGGCTCCGATTTCTTCCCACAATCCAAAGATATGTGGATTAAGTTGATTGGCCATCCTAAAATTGCCCCTTAGTGTCCTTAGTGTAAGTTAGAGGGATTAGTGGGTTAGATACATTAGGATATGAGGTTGGGACCTGGATAGATTGTGGTCAGTGCAGACTCAATGGGCCGAATGGCCTCTATTTGTACTGTGGGGTTTCTATGATTTCTATCTTCTTCGTAATAGTGCCATGGGATCCATTATGTCCATCTCAGAGGGTAGGTATTAATGTCTCATCCTGCTGCAGGCTATAAAGAAGGCAAATAGTCTGTTGGCCTTTAAAGTGTGGTGGCATGGTTGCACACTGCTGCCTCACAGCACCAAGGACGATACCTGGCTTGAGTCATTATCTGTGCGGTTTCTGCATGTTCTCCCGTATCTGCGTAGTTTCCTCTGAGTGCTCCGGTTTCCTCCCACACTCCAAAAGATGTGCTAAGGTTAGGTGCATTGGCCATGTTAAATTCTTCCTGAGGAATCCTTCTTCTGAACAGGCGCTGGAGTGTGACAACCAGGGGATTTTCACAGTAACTTCATTGCAGTGTTAGTATAAGCTTTACTTGTGATACTAATAAATAAATGCTAAAGTGAGAGGATTTGTGTAAAGGAATGGAGATATCTTGTTGCAATTATATAGGGCCTCGGTGAGACCATATTTGGAATATTGTGCCCAGGTTTGGTCTCCTTATCTGAGGAAGACCAGTTCTTGCACTGGAGGGAGTGCAGAGAAGGTTTATCAGACTGATTATTCGGGTGGCAGGACTGACGTATGAGGAGAGATCGAGTCATTTAGGATTGTACACACTGGAGTTCAGAAGAATAAGAAGGATTTCTTGGAACCAATAAAATTCTAACAGGGCTAGACAAGGTTCAATGCAAGAAGGATGTCCTCGGTGGTGGTGGAGTCCAGAATCAGGGTCATAATATAAGGATATGGGGTAAACCTTTTAGGACTGAGATGAGGAGAAATTTCTTCACCCAGAGAGTAGTCAGCCTGTGAAATTCATAGAGTTATAATTATACAGCTCAGTAAAAGGCCCTTCAGCCCATCATGTGTGCGCCAGTCAATGACAAACAACCAACTATTCTAATCCCATTTTCCAGCACTTGTACACCTTGGCATCATAACTGCACATCTAAATACTTCTTAAATGTTATGAGGGTCTCTGCCTCCACCATCCTTTCAGAAGTGAGCTCCAGATTCTCACCACTCTCTGGGCAATCCAGGCATTTAACTGGACAGCAGTGGACTTTCCCCAAGGTCATGGACCCAGGGGGAGTGGTGAGAGAGAAGCCTCGTCTACTGAGAGCTGCCAGCCAATCAGAAGTTGCAGAGTGAGATTTTTCCAGCCACACCCACCCTGCAACTGGAAAATCCCACCCAAGGAATTGAATGGCAGCGCCACTGGGAAGGCAGTGGCTGCTGCTAGTATAACACCCACCCGAGCTGGATCCCAGGCCAGGGGTTATTGATGGTGGGAGAGGAGCTCCTAGCTGGTGCTCATGGGGTGGGAGTGGATGGGCAGCAAAGAGAGTGGAGTGGCTCTCAGTGGTCCCCATTAATCGATGCTGGGTCCCTCAATCAGGCACAAATTTTTATCCACCCAGAGCCTGCATGTAACTCCACATGTATTTGATTGCCGTGCTGTCCCCAGGGTCATGACAGCCTCCTACCCTGACCCACACTCGCCACTGGATTCACACCAACAACAGCAGGATATGGCCCTTAAGTGGGCATTAATGGATCGCTGTAGCGCCTCAATTGACAGCGGGGCAGAAGGCTGTCCATGGATATGCCCTCCCAACCCATCACCAAACTCACCTAAAGGGAAATCATTGCATTCTACCCATTGTATTTAATTGGCATAACAAGAGAGAGATAGAGAGAGAGAGCTGAGGGAGAGGATAAGAAAAAGAGATGTTTCAATAAACTGAAGGTGCTATGGAAATACAAGTTATTGTTGTACAGGCAGAGTGAGTGAGAGAGAGAGTGAGACAAGATACAAATGAGATCATGTACCAATTGTCTCAAAAACATCTTCTTCCCTGCTATCATCAGACTTTTGAATGGACCTACCTCGCATTAAGTTGATCTTTCTCTACACCCTAGCTATGACTTTAACACTACATTCTTCACCCTCTCTTTTCCTTCTCTATGAATGGTATGCTTTGTCTGTATAGCATGCAAAAACCAATACTTTTCACTGTATGTTAATACGTGTGACGATATTAAATCAAATCAAAGGAGCGACAGAGACACTATCTAATTATAGTTCAGGATTCTCCTTCTGCTTAACCAGTTTGTTATTCACTCATTATAATAACGGATGTTTGTTAATTTAAATCCTTTTTCATGGCTCGGTTGGATAAACCCAATTGTTATTCAATACCTCCACACAATAATCCAGAATGTCATTAAAAGCGGCTGATTCTGGTGCAGACAAATAAGAGACAACTCGGTAACACAGTAACAGCAACATGTGACAGAGCCACATTAAAGCACAGAGGTCCAGCTCTGACCCCCTGGGCAATGCTGAACTATTTATCCCCAGCTTTTCTTTCATTCTTTCAGAGGGTGTGGGTGTCACCGGCTAATCCAGCATTTATTGCCCATCCCTAATTGCCCCTTGAGAAGGTGGTAGTGAGCTTCCTCTTTGAGCCACTGCAGTCCCCTGTCGTGTAGTTAGGGACGGAGTTTCAGGAGTTTGACCCAATAACAGGAAAGAAGAGCGAAATATTTTCAAGTCAAGATGGTGAATGACTCGGAGGGGAACCTTCAGGAGGTGGTCGTTCCAGGAATCTGCTGTCCTGCTGGTAGATAGTAGAGGTCACAGGTTTGGAAGGTCAATGGAGTCTTGGGGAGTTGCTGCAGAGCATCTTGTAGATGGTACACACTGCTGCCACTGTGTATCAGTGGTGGAGGGAGTGGATGTTTGTAGATATGGTGCTGCTCTGCCCTGGATGGTGTTGAACTTCTTGCATGTTGTTGGAGCCGCACCCATCCAGGCAAATGAGGAGCTTTCCATCACACTCTTAACTTGTCCCTTGTAGATAGGGAACAGGCTTTGGGGAATCAGGAAGTGAGTTACTCACTATAGGATTGCCAGCCTGTGTGTGTGTGTGTGTGTATGACACAGTAGCACAGTGGTTAGAAATGCTGCTTCACAGCTCCAGAGTCCTGGATTCAATTCCTGGCTCGGGTCACTGTCTGTGTGGAGTTTGCACATTCTCCTCGTGTCTGCATGAGTTTCCTCCGGGTGTTCTGGTTTCCTCCCACAGTTGAAAGATGTAGGTTGATTGGCCATGCTAAAATTGCCCCTTAGTGTCCCGAGATGCGACGGTCAGAGAGATTAGTGGGTAAAATATATAGGGATTTGAGGGTAGAGACTAGGTGGGATTGTGGTCAGTGCAGAGTCGATGGGCCGAAGAGCCTTTTTCTGCACTGTGTGATTCATGATTTCTATATGTGTGTGTCAGTGTGTGGGATGAGGGGGCAGTGGGTGGATGGGGGAGTTGTTCGATAATTTAGCTGGGGCTCCACATTTCACTGTTCCTGTCCCTATTGCTCCTGATACATTGAATGCAGCTGGATTGTTTACATGTATGATTCACCAGGTAAGGACTGGTATCAGGTCAGATTGTGAGGCACTCTGAACCCAACAAACTGGCTGACTCTAATCACAAAATCACAGAATACTGCAGTGCAGAAAAGGCCCTTCGGCCCATCGAATCTGCAGCGATACATGAAAGACCCTGACCTGCTAGCATTTGGCCCTTGAATGTTATGGAGCACCAAGTACACACCTTGATCTTGACTCAGAAAGGAGTGAGAACTCCTTGGCTAAGGTACAGGAAGGCAACAGTCGGAGTGTACATGGGCAGGAGAGGGAGGAATTAAGAGAATTGGCAAAAAAGATCCCGTGGTAAGATCAGGAGTTACACAGTGAGTGATTCGGATCTGGAATGCATGATCTAAAAGAGTGATGGAAGCAGATTCGACAGTAACTTTCAAAGTGGAATCAGGAAGACCCATCAAAGGGAAAGAATATTCATGGCTCAAAACAGAATGGGCCAAATGGCCACGTTGTGTGTTTTTTTGTGTGGGATATGGGGCCATTGGCAATGTCATCTCGAGTTGACCTTTCCTAACTGAGTGGCTCACGTGGCCATTTCAGGGGGCAATTGGTTGGAGTCACACGTAGATCAGATTGGTTAAGGACGGCAGATTTCATTCCCTAAAGGACCAGATGGGTTTTGACGCCAATCGGTGGCAGTTTCCTGGTCACCATTGGTGAGGCTTTTTTTCAATTCCAGAATAATGAATAATTTTATCTTCATTAATTGAATTGTAAATTCTACCAGTTGCCGTGCTGGGATTTGAACCCATGCCCCCAGAGCATTAGGTCTCCATCTTTGCTGCAAGGTTCTGTGGTTCTATAAAGGGCAAGTGTAGCAAATAAAAGAGTAGGAAAACTAAATAAATGTTCTGCACTGCACAGGTACTGTGTCCTGTCTCACTATCCCATTCTCATTCTCCCAGCCATGTCTCTGAGAGAATTCTCTGTCTGAGAGCCATAGCAAACGCTTTCATTTTCTTGCAGGAAATTATTGATGAGTTTTTAATCCCCCTCAGCCGTGCTGATTGTGGTCAACTTAATAAATCTCCCAGGGCCGTGACAAGCAAGCGACAGGTCCTTGTTCTTTCCAGAGGGAATTTTGAGTGATATTCCCTTCTGCTGCACTTCCCTTGTTCAAAGCTACAAACTCCCCTTGTTATTGTGCATGAGCACGGTGAAGACACACAGCTACCCGGGTGACAGCGTGATCTTCCCCTCAGAGCCTCTGTGGCGTCAATCTCCCTGTTGCAAACCCCTCGGAGCTCGGGCGGCGGGGGGGAGGCTGATCTGTTTGACAGGAGTTTTGCTGCTCCCATCCCCGGGGGAACACAGATTGCGGCAGCTCAGTACATCCCGTTAATGGATGGAGCTTTCACTGCATAGCATTGTCTACTGAAACCACATAACTTTACAGTTATATGGCCAAACGTATCAGCGCCAGCCTCTTTGACAGTCCCTCTTTCACCTTACTCTGCAATATTTTTCCTCTTCAAGTATTTATCCAAATATCTTCCTGTTGAATTTAGGTTCCAGAGAGGGTGGGAATTGTGACCCTGCCCTATTTTCATCGGTACGAACTTTCGTTCCTCGGTCTGCTGCCTCTCAGAATTCCTTCACTTGTGTTAAATTTCCTGAAGGTGTTCTCAGCTAAGGAAAATGGCTGTCACTCTACCCACAAGGCAAGATAGCACAGAGGGATCCCAGAATCCTTAGGGACCAGCACTTGTTGGAACATCGACATTGCCTCTCCCATCCCAGAGAACATAAAAGATACAGGAGCAGAATTAAGCCACTCAGCCCATTGAGTCTGCTCTGCTATTCAATCATGGCCGATATTTTTCTCATCCCCACTCTTTTGCCTTTTCTCCATAATCCCTGATCCCCTTATTAATCAAGAACCTACTTATCTCTGTCTTAAAGACACTCAGTGACCTGGTTTCCACAGCCCTCTGCGGCACAGATGCGTTACTAATTCCACTGTTTCTTTCTGGAGTCTAGTTTGGGGCTGGTTGTGACACTGGCAGGGACCCTCAAATAGGTGTTGGGGGTGCAGTGGGGCTGAAAGTGCCCCACAGTAGCTGCTGGATATTGGAGAATGACAGCAGGGAGCACAGCGGGTTAAAACAGCGGAGCTTTATTTACAGAGTGTGTGTTCTTTTACAAGGCTGCCTCTTCTCTGCCTGTTTCCCGCACTAGGGATGTGTGACATCGCTTCCAGTGAATACATGAACACAGCTGAGTTTCAGTAAGCTAATACAAATAAAAACATTTCTCCCTCTCTTAAACTGAACATCCCCAACAAGTTCAATATCGATTAGTCCTTCACTATTAATAACTCAGACAGTCTGGAGGTCATTGCTTTTGGAGCAGTTGATGGCGAACATCTGGCACTTTCTTCTTTACACTGGTGGTAGCATTTAGTGTTTTTGTCTTTGCATCGGTGGTGGGTTTAACCAACATTGCCGTAGGCACTAGAGGTGTCTCGGTGTTTAATCAATAGATGAGGCGTTGCTTTCTTCAGCAGTGTCTGTTGGTGCCTGTAGGCAGGTTTTGATTTGATTTGATTTGTTATTGTCACATGTATTAATATACAGTGAAAAGTTTTGTTTCTTGCGCATTATACAAACAAAACATACAGTTCATAGAGAAGGAAAGGAGAGAGTGCAGAATGTAGTGTTATGGTTACAGCTAGAGAAAGATCAACTTAATGTGAGGTAGGTCCATTCGAAAGTCTGATAGCAGCAGGGGAGAAGCTGTTCTTGAGACCTGGCCAAAACCCCTTGTCCTTGGTGGGAAACTTTATGCTTTGATTTACTTTCCTGCCATTCCATTTGCTCTTTGCACGATTTCTTTTGTTTCCAGAGATTCCAACAGTTGGAATGCTGAATGTAGTTCCCTCTTCATCATTTGTAATGAAGGAGAGGTCTTGATCGTGGGATTCCTATACATTAATAGGAATTTGTTAAGGCGTTGATGAACAAATCTTGTTCTCTGGTTGTTCTTATGATATGTTTCACAATTAGGATGAAATGTTCTGCTAGTTTATTATTTGCAGGATGATATGATGCAAATCTGATGTGTTGAACACCAATCTCTTGCAAGAAACCTTTGAATTTTTGTGAAACAAATTGAGGTCTGTTATCTTTTCCCAGTTGCTCAGTGAATCCAAACTGACTAGATACTTCTCCTAGCCTCTCTGTAGTCTTCTCTGATGAAGTAGATTTCATCACAGGAATCTCTGGCCACTTTGTGTGAGCATCGATCATTACCAAGAACACATTTCCTTCAAAAGGTCCTAGAAAGTTCACATGAACTCAGTGCCAAATCTCTTCTGATCATTCCCATCAACACAGTGGTGCTAAGGGTGGCAGCTTTCTTACTGAAGAACACATTCTAAAACTTCCTCCTCAATTTTCCACATCCGGTCCGGGCTGCCAGAATAACTCCTCGCCATATCCTTTATGTGTCTGAGTTTCTAACACCCATTTTCTCAGGAATGATCACTTGATCGGATCCAGGATTTCAGGTAAAGTATTAGTTCTGAGCTCCTCCTTCATAATGTTAGATCCATCGTTCCAGAGACCACCAGATCGCTCTGAGTAAGCTTCCTCACTTGTTTGGAAAGTTATTGTCTATTTGTTCCAAGTAGGAGGTATTGAGTAATCTTGGCAGTGGCAACCTTGAAAGTCCATCCACGTTGCCATGTAGACTGCTGATAGGTTAATGGTGTCAGTATATACAGACAAAAGCAGGGTCCATCTTACATTCTACTTGCTGCTAGTGATGGAATTCCCGTGTGTGGTCCAAAAATAGTAGTTAGCAGATGCTAGCTCTTCAACAGTCTGAGTTCTCTCCCATGGAGGAACTGATGGATTTTCTCTACTCTAACGATAATCAGGGCGGCACGGTGGCACAACGGTTAGCACTGCTGCCTCACAGACCCAGGTTCGATTCCCGGCTTGGGTCACTGTCTGTGCAGAGTCTGCATCTCCTCCTCGCATCTGTGTGGGTTTACTTTGGATGCTCATGTTTCCTCCCACAGTCCAAAGATGTGCTAGTTAGGTGCGTCGGCCATGTTAAATTCACCCTCAGCGTAGCCGAACAAGCGCCAGAGTATGGCGACTGGGGGGTATTTCACAGTAACTTCATTACAGTGTTAATGTAAGCCTATCTGTGATACCAATAAATAAACTTAAACTAATCCCTAATGCTTCCTGTTCAATTTTGCCATAGTCATTTTCAGCTTTGCTCAAGGTTCGAAAAGTAAAAGCAACGGGCTTTCCTTCATCCAATGATATGATGTGGGAGACCATCACTCCAACACTATAAGGAGGTAGGCCACAAGCCAATTGTAGGGGTAGAGTCACATCAAACTGTGTAAGAATTCAGATGTGAGTAACTTTTTTTGGCTTGCATGAAGGTGTTACTCCATTGATTTAACCACTTCTACTTCTTGTTCTGGCCTAAGAAGTTATGTAATGGGTTCAAAATGGCTGCCATCTTTGGAACAAGCCTTCCGTAATAGTTCAAAAAATCCTAGGAAGGAACTGCTGAATATTCTGGGGTACAAGTGCCTCTGTAATAGCTTTGCTCTTTGAAGGAGATTTATGAAGGCCATTAGTGCCAATCCCATGTTCCAAATACTTAACAATCCTCTGAAAAACTCACACATACCCTTCCGGACTCTCAGACCATACTCTGTCAATCTCTGAAGTGTGGCAGGCCAGTTCTGCAGATGTTCATTTTAATCTCTTCCAGTGACCGGGATGCCATCCTGATAGCACCGGGCTCTACTCGCTGTGCTCAGAATCTGACCTGTTGCTCTTCGAGACAATGCAGGAATGAGACAATACCAAAGAGCAATCTACGGTACCAGAACAAGCTTTTGTGTATCAGGATTGTCAGAAGCTCCTGCGATTTCCTGTCCACATCCATCTGTAAGTAAGCCTGGCTCAGGTCAATTTTGCTGAAACGTTGGCCTCCAGCCAATCCCATAAGCAGGTTTTCAATGTGGGGTAATGGGCACTATTTCACACATAAACTAGATCAACGGCAACTTTGAAGTCCCCACAAATCCTTATGGATCCATCCTTCCCAATGACTAGAACTATTGGCATGGTCTTTTCCTTAAATGCCGACTCATTCCAAGAGTCCTTCTTCGTAAGTCATTCCAAGGCAGCCTCCACATTCAGCCCGATAATACAGGGCACAGACCTTACCTTCAACCATTTTGTTTGGGTTTCTTCTTTTATTTCCAATTTAATGCTAACATCTTCCAAATTCTCCATCAAAAACAATTGATTTTCATATCCATTTGTGGAGTATGGGTGTCACTGGCTGACCAGCATTTATTTGCCCATCCCTAGTAGCCCTTGATTAGATGATAGTGAACTGCCTTCCTGAATCGCTGCGGTCCATGTTCTGTGGGTTGACTCACAATGCCGTTAAAGTTTTATGAGGCCTGATTTGCTTTTGATCATTGTGTTGACTTCAGGCAAACTTTCTCCAATCATATTTGACCCATCAGTGCTGGGACCCAACGCACCCTGGACATTCCCTCTTCCACCTTCTTCCATCGGGAAAAAGATATGAAAGTCTGAGGACGTATACCAAACAACTCAGGAACAGCTTCTTCCCTGCTGCCGTCAGACTTTTAAATGGACTTAACTTGCATTAAGTTGATCTTTTTCTGCACCCCAGCTATGACTGTAACATTACATTCTTCACTCTCTCCTTTCCTTCTCTATGAACGAAATGTTCTGTCTGTATAGTGCGCAAGAAACAATACTTTTCACTGTATGATAATACATGTGACAATAATGAATCAAATCAAATCAAATCAAAATCTCTAAGACATGTAGAAACAAATCCGCTGTTTCCCCATTAAGTTGCATGGCTACTTTGATGCAGTTCTTTAGTGGAACCGCTCCACCTGTGTATGTCTAGAGCACCATCCTTGATAGCTTCTAGGGAACGTGTTAAAGTATTTTCTTGTAAATAGTTTCTGGCACCAGCGAGCCTGCTGCCCCACTGATAATTTGCATCCTTTCCAGCTGTCCATCTAGTAGTAGAGTGACTCAGTATCGATGTGTAGTATGGGAAGCACTTTCACTGATAATTCCTCCTCAGACTCCCAGTTGTCATGTTTTTCTTGACTCTCGCTTACGGTATGAACAATGGCGACACGGTGGCACAGTGATTAGCACTGCTGCCTCACAGCACCAGAGACCCGGGTTCGATTCCCATCTTGGGTCACTGCCTGTGCGGAGCCTGTACATTCTCCCCGTGTCTGCATGGGTTTCCTCTGGGTGCTTTGGTTTCCTCCCACAGTCCAGAAATGTGTAGGTTAGGTGGATCAGCCATGCTAAATTGCCCTTTAGTATTGTGGGAAGTAGCTAGGGTAAATGTGTGGGGATAGGGCTGGTGGGATTATGGTTGGTGTAGACTCAATGGGCTGAATGGCCTCCTTCTGCACTATAGGATTCTATAACTCTATGACCTTTCGTTCCATTTAAATGTTTTCTTAGTTTGTTCTTGTTTCTAATTTGTACTTAGCGCTTGTTTTTCCCTCTAATAGACAGGCTCTGTATGACTTTACATCGTGTGGAATGTGAACTTTCCACACACCTGAAGAAGGAACAGCGTTTCCGAAAGCTTGTGAGCTTACAATGAGAAAAAACTGGTTGGACTTTAACCTGGTATTGCGAGACTTCTTACTGTGTCTTTACATCAGCATTTAGCTGCAGAATGCCCCGGGATTGCACTCCTTTGGAAAGTACAAATTTAAGGTTCTTGGGTGTCGATTCAGTTGCCACTTTGTACATTCCATCAAAACAGCAATTCCTGTGGCCTTTTCCAGAGTACAGCTACTCTTGTTTGTCAAATATTTCTGGATGGCCTTGGTGTGCAGACCGCAGTCAAACCTGTCCTGAAATGTGTCATTCAGAACATCTCCAATCAGACAATAATATGCTAGCCTTTTAAGCACAGCCACTAATTGCGCAATTGAATCCCTGCTTCCTGGTTTCTTTTGTGGAATCTGAAGAACTCTGTAATCATCCATTTGGTGAAAAATGCATTTGCAAATATCTTTCAGTGCCTGGCTTCTCAGGTTGCACCAAACTCCACAACTTTACCCCACTAATCCCCCTAACCTACACACCCTGGGATGCTAAGCAGAAATTTAAGATGGCCAATCCACCTAACCTGCACATCTTAGCTCTAATGAAGCATCATCAAGACTCAAAATGTTGGCTCTACTCTCTCTCCACAGATGATGTCAGGCCTGCTGAGGTTTTCCAGCATTTTTCTATTTCTGTTTCAGGTTCCAGCGTCCGCAGTATTTTGCGTTCATCTACACATGCTCGATCAGATCTTGGTCAAATCTCCCAACCATCTCTTTGCTGCAAAGAGAATCACCCCAGCTTCTCGAATCTGTCCAGAGAATTGAAACCTGCCTCAGCCCAGAGGTACTACCCTTGTCCTGTACCCTCTCCATTGCCCCTCAGAATCAGTGCTCAGAATCAGGCACAACACCCCTTCATCTCTGCACTTATGGAATGCTGCCACACAACTTGTGGACACAGCGAAGCACGCCAGGGGCCTCGAACCGGGGACGTGCACCCGGAACGCTAATGATTTAACCGAGGGACGAGATAGCAAGGGGGAAACCATTGCACACACTCGCTGCTTTTAGCAGGCAGGGCCGATTGTGGCAGCAGTGAAGCAGGAGTCGCGAAGCCTGAGCGTGGGCCCCAGTGGCCGGACAGCCCTTCCTTGTGAAGTTGATGGAAGATAGTTTAATGAACTGGCCTGAGAGAGAATGGAGAGGGCAGTCCCTCGCTGCACAGATGGCTTCTTTGTCACCGGTGACACCTGCCATCTGCTTGTTTGTCTAAATGATGGTTGAGGGGGCAGTGCAGGGGCCCAATCTGCTAAGCTGGCTACAACCGGCCCCAGGTGACCCTCTGACCTCTGTGTCAGACAGGTCTAGGCAGTTTGTTCTCTTGACGCAGCGGGTTCCTTTTTATGTTTGCAGCCTCTCTCCTGGCCTCTGAGTTACGGCACAGCTGTCGGTGTTCTCTACAGATTGGAGACTTTTTTTTTGTCAGCATCCCGCGTGAGGAGCCTTCTGCTGCCAAAGGGGGAACAAAACTTATTCAGGGAGATCTGGAGGCCAGGTAATTTTTATTGTTGGAATTTGAGGATGAGTGTGCGCGTGTGTGTGTGTAAACCCAGAGGGAGTAAACAGCTTTACAATTCCACATCCCCATGTGGCCCCGTTACAAACTCTTCACCCCCCCTGCAATCACAAAACAAAAAATTTGTAACTCCGCACTTGAAAATGTACCAACATCTGGGGAGGGAGTTTTATAATCCCAGAGAGTGAAACAGATGAGAAAAACCCACAGAGTCGTGTTTATGCGATTTTAAAATAATAACGTGAGGGATGTATTCAGATTGTTAGACCCGATTATATTGAGCCTGGCTGAGAATGAAGTTTTGACCCAAAGTGATTCACAGCGAGTGCGATGAGATAAAAGAACTTTCCTACACAGCGAGTGGTTTGGGATCTGGAATGCGCTGCTTGGGAGTGTGGTAGAGGCACGTCCCTTGAAGAGGGCATTAGGAGGAAGGCGGAGTGCTTTCTTCACCCAGTGAGTCTGTGGAAATCATTACCATGGGAAGTAGTTGATGACAAAACATTGAATGTATTTAAGGCTGGATATAGGCTGGGTAACAAATTGGTCCCTATATGTCATTAAGACGTTAGGACGGCGGCGCCGGCTCGTTGGGCCGAAGGGCCCTGTTTCCGGTGCTGTGTTATTCTTTGTTCTTTGTATAGCACTCGGGGCAAATGGGATCAAAGGGGGAGAAAGCCGGATTAGGCGATTGAGTTGGATGATCAGCCATGATCGTGATGAATGGCAGAGCAGGCTAGAAGGGCCAAACGGCCTCCTCCTCCTCCAATCTTCTATGTTTCTATGATTATTTGATTGGAAGCAATGTGTAGAGGTTATGGGGAAAAGGCAGGGGAAGGGCACTAAGTCACAATGTTCGTTTGGAGAGATGGTGCAGACACGACGGGCTGAATGGCCTCCTTCTGCACCCTAACGATTGTGTGAACTCCTTCCTATTGTATTCCGCGGTATCTGGTGTGGATGTGTTTGAACACTGTTGTGATGCAGGTCCTTCCAGCAACAAACACGCCCACTCTCCCACACTGAGAGCATAGATGTCAGTGGTCACTGGGATCGGAGATGCACATGGGCCAGAATGAGAGGAGTGCGGAGGTCTCAGTGAGTTGGGGGGGGGGGGGTACTCATAGCGACAGGGAGGGGTTGATGCCATGAGGAAGGGGAGGAGGAAGGGAGAGATGGAGGGAAGGAGGGAGGGAGGAGGGAGGGAGAGGAGGACGGACAGGAGGACGACAGGAGGAAGGCAGGGGGAGATGAGGGTGGCAATGAGGGGGAGAGAGGAGGGAGGGAGGGAGGGAGGGAAGGGAAGGAGGTGATGAGGAGGGAGGATGGAGAGTGGGAGGGAGGGAGGGGGAGTGATGAAGGAGGGAGAGGTGGAGGGAGAGAGAGAGGGCAAAGGGGAGGGAGGAGGGGAGAGAGAAGAAGAAGAGAGAGGAAGAGGAGGGAGGGAGAGAGGGAAGGAGAGAGAGGTGAGAGGGGGAGGGAGGGAGAGGAGGGAGTGGGGAGGGAAGGAGAGGAGGGCGAGGTGGGGTGATTCGTCCTCTGGCCCACATCTCCTGACTGAGGTTATTGTCCTCAGTCTTACGTGTGAATCTCAACAAATACTCAGCGCAGAGACCCCAGATCAAAGAGGAACTGAATGGTCATTAATCCCAGTGGGATGGATTGCCATTGAGTGTGAGGCCTATTGCAGCAAACCCCTGACTGAAAATCCAGCCACAGAAAAGCAGAACAAATCCAAGCCGATCTTACTGCCCTGTCAGTCCTCGATGGTCACCAAAGCGATGGAAGGGATTGGTGGCAGGGCGATCCTGCGATCCTTACTCAGCAATAACCTGCTCACTGACCGCCCAGTTTTATATCCTGCCAGCAGCACTCTGCTCTTTATCTGGGTCACTCAGAACCATCCTGGCTCAAACATGCGACATGATGTGGAGATGCCGGAGTTGGACTGTGTTACACACAGTAAGATGTCTCACTGGTTAAAGTCCAACGGGTTTATTTGGTAGCAAAAGCCATAAGCTTTCAGAGTGTTCACTGTCTCAGGAGAGAGAAAGAGGGAGGAAGAGAGAGAAGGAGGGAGGGAAGAAGGAGGGAGAGATGGAGGGAGGGGGAGTTAGAGGAATAGGGGAGAGAGAGAGAGGGAGGGGGAGAGAGGAAGGGAAGAGGAGACAGGAACAGGGAAATGAGAGAGAGAGAGAGGGATGGAGGAGGAGAGAGGGGGGAGGAAGGGGAAATAGGGAGAGAAAGAGGGAGAGGAATGTAGGGGGAGAGAGGGAGAAAGGGAGACAGAGGGAGGGAAAGGAGAGAGGGTGAGATGGGGAGGGGGAGGGAGGAGAGAGCCAGAAAGTGAAAGGGAGGGAGGTGGAGAAGGAGGAGGGAGACAGAGAAGGGTGGGGAGAGAGGGAGAGATGGGGAGGGGGAAGGAGAGAAGAAGGGAGAGAGGGACAGAGAGAGAGGGAGAGCCATGCTTGCCTAATGCACTGTGGCCTGCAGCTGCAGCGATGGCGGAGCGGGGGTGGGTGAGGGTGTTGTGTGGGGCAGGGTCGGCTGGGAATCTGACCCACTGGTCTGCTTGCGGCTGCCACCCCCCAGGCCATGCCCCTGACTGGGGAATTTCCCCTCAGCCTCTGATCAATGGCCTCAGCTGGCCCTTTAATGACCCTAACAAAGTGACCCATCCCTCAGGAGCAAGTGGCCACCTTCCCCTCGGCCTCGGGTGTGAGGGAACAGGAGGGAGGGGGATAGTGTCAGCCCGTCCGCCTCAGCCCCCACCCTCGGTGTCCTCTGAAAAGCCTGCCCCGAGGCACTGAGGAGGAGGGAGAATGAGCACGTTTAGCTGGTCGGAAGATAAGTCGCACACAAAGGTTCACATCTTGTACGCGGAATTAATCTCGAAGACAACACATCAACTAAAACCCCAATTAAGGCAATTACTGAAGGGCAAAGAGGGAGCGGGCAGCCAGAAAAATATGGACGGCTGTTACTTCTAGTCTCACAAAACCTGATCAGTCCATATGCAGTATTAGTTATATCTGAAGTAGGTTTAAATCCACCCCCCCCCCCCCTCAGTCGCACACTCAATGCTTCAGCACATCTGTCATTTCAGAAGTGTCTCGTGTGAGTGAGTACTTGCTTTGCTCACTGATGCTTTGCAGTGTGTGAGACACAAACAAAAGGGGGGGGGGGGGGGAGGGAGAAGGAGGGTACGGAGGAGGAGAGATTATCCCTTACAGAGCGTTTACAGGCCAATAATCGATTATCTGGCTTTTCGGGAGGCCCGCAGCCTGCGCTCCTTCTCTCCCCACTGAGGAGGCAATTGATATCTGCCGAGTGCTAACTTTGTGTAGCTCTCTCTCACGGTAAGCAACACCGCCCATGGCAAGGTAACCGCGAGCAGCAGCAAACTGACCGGAGAATCCACAACCAAGGGTAAAGTCTACAGGATTATCAGGGCCGTGGAGAGAGTGGATAGACAGAAGCTTTTTCCCAGGGTGGAAGTGTCAATGACTAGGGGGCACAGTTTAAGGTGCGAGGGGCAAGGAGATGTACAAGGCAATTGTACGGAGGGTGCGGGGTTGGGGGGGGCGGGGGGGTGCGGGTTGGTGGTGCCTGGAACTCATTGCCGGGGGAGGGAGTGGGAGCAGATAGTGACTTTAAGGGGCATTTTGACAAATAGATGAATCGGATGGGAATAAAGGGATATGGTCCCCAGAAGGGTAAGGGGTTTTAGTTCAATTGGGCAGCAGGGTCAGTGCAGGCTTGGAGGGCCGAAGGGCCTATTCCTGTTTTCTTTGTTCTTGAAGTTAGAGCCAAGCTTTTCAGGATTGAAAAGAAAACACTTCAACGCACTCGGCTTGGTGGAAGCCTTGAATTCTCAAGAATTGACATGTGATAGTACATTTTAAATCGCAGATTAATACAATTTTATTGACTGAGGGACATGGGGCAAGCTGCCTTGTAAAGCAGCCAATATAATTAAGAACTCCACACACACCGGACATTCTTTCTTCCATCAGGAAAAAGATACAAAAGTCTGAGGTCACGTACCAATTGATTCAAGAACAGCTTCTTCCCTACTGCTGTCAGACTTTTGAATGGACCTACCTTGTATTAAGTTGATTTTTCTCTACACCCTAGCTATGACTGAAACACTACATTCTGCACCCACTCCTCCTTCCCTATGAACGGTATGCTTTGTCTGTATAAATGATACTTTTCACCATATACTAATACATGTGGCAATTAATCAAATCAAATCAAGCTGCTGGATCTTTAGAGTTACGTCACCAATCATTCATTTTAGGGTCTATTCATTCCTCAGAATATACGTAGGCGGCATTGGTATGTTGAATTTCTCTTATTGAGCAGAATTTTAAAATTAATACTTCACAGAAAGTGAAAAAAATGATTTACTGGAGTGAGAGAGAGATAGAGATGTGAACAAAAACCTGCCCTGACACAGACTTGACCCAAACCTCGCACTGAACATAAAAATTACTTGGTCTCTAACTTTCATAAACAATTTACAGCTGTGACCATGAAAGCTTTGTTTGGGCTTATGAAAAAGCCTGTTTGCCTTTCAAAAATGTTGTCACTTTCTAAGCACTGCTGAGTCTGTGGCTAAGTTAACTTTAAAGCTTAGCAGAGTTAGTTACTCAAGCAGAGACATCTTAAAATGATATTTTTTTGCATTAACTGAAGCAAACTATATAAAGGATCCCACACAGACAGTGACCCAAGCCAGGAATTGAACCTGGGTCCCTAGAGCTGTGAGGCAGCAGTGCTAACCACTGTGCTATCGTGCATTCTCATGAGTTAGTCACTCATCTGAGAATCCAGGACACGGGAACACAAGTTTAAAATTGAAACTTAGCACTCAGCACAGAAATCAGGAAACTATTTCCTTTCAGTTTAAAGTTTATTTATTTAATGTTGCAAGTAGGCTTACATTAACGCTGCAATGAAGTTACTGTGAAAATCTGGCACCTGTTCGGGTACACCAAGGGAGAATTTAGCATAGCCAATGCACCTAACCAGCATGCCTTTCCGATTGTGGGAGGAAACCAGAGCACCCAGAGGAAACCCACACAGATTTGGGGAGAATGTGCAAACTCCACACAGACAGTGACCCAAGCCAAGAATCGAACCTGGGTCCCTGGTGCTGTGAGGCTGCAGTGCTAACCACTGTGCCACCCCCACACAAAATGCAGTGGAAATCTGGAACCGTCTCCTCCAAAAAGCAGTGGAAGCTGGGAGATGTATTTTGCCAATACACTGTAATCATAATGATGCATGGAGGAGGTTTGATTGACCAGCTTTTCCTGCTCTTCAGGTTATGTTCACAAGCATAAAGTTGCTTTAAAGGTGTTGTAGAGATAGGAATTGCTGTCATAGGCAAGGAATCTGCCAAAGCTCCATCCATTCGCTGCTGAGGCCCAGATTCTGGGGCTTTAAACATGGAGTGACTCCATGTGAGGACAATGCTGTTCACTTGTAATCAGAACCTGCCAACTACATCTCCCCATTTACACTGCCAACTCCGTTCAGAGTTTGGAAGTCTTGTGGCTTAAAGGTTACTATCCCTATCTCTGGGCCAAAGGCTTCAAGTTCCAATCTGACATTCAGGACTTGACGTCCATGGAGCATTATTAACGTGGCCACATAGGTTTATTATTAGCCCATAAATTCTATTCCCGTAACCCCGCACATTACTGATGGCAGGCAGTAAGAAATGGAAGATTTTCCTGATCAACCATAGAAACCTACAGTGCAGAAGGCCATTCAGCCCATCAAGCCTGCACCAACAATCCCACCCAGGCCCCATCCCCATAACCCCACACATTTACCCTGTTAATCCCCTGACACTAAGGGGCAATTTAGCATGGCCAATGCACCTAACTCGCAAGTTTTTGGATTGTGGGAGGAAACTGGAACACCCGAAGGAAATCCGCAGATATTGGGAGAATGTGCAAACATCGCACATTCATCCAAACTGGGAAGCGAACTCTGGTCCCTGGCGCTGTGAGGCAGCGGTGCTAACCACTGTGCAACATGCTGATGGCAATGGCAAACCATGTCAACACATTGCCAAGCATAAACATGCATCAATCCGATGGAAATCCATGGTTATCAATACCCCCTTATGGTGTGGCCCCTGAAGGAGGGGGAAGGATTCTGTGCTGTGTAGAAACTACAGCACCAATGTAGGCCATTGGGCCCACCTAGCACTAGAGTTTATTCTATCCCACCTCTTACAACTAAACCTATGGTCACATCCCTCTCTTTCTTCCTCCTCTGTTTATTTAGCTTCCCCTGAGTTGCATCTCTACCATTCACCTCAACTATTCACTATGGTAGCAAGTTCCACATTTCTCACCACTCTGTGGATAAAGAATTCCATATTGGGTTGATCAGTGATTGTCTTAGACTTATGCCTCTTATTCCCTATAAGTGGAAGAATCTCTGTGTTTTCCAAGAGATTTCCAAGATTACTTTGCAGCATTCTTTGTTCCTTAGTGAATTGGGGTTGGGGGTGAATGGGGACGAGTTGGGGGGAATGGCTGATCTCTTGACCATAGTACTGTTTCCTAAGACTCATTGGCAATGAAAATTACTGGATAAAATATTTGATGGAAAGGAACTCCTTTCTGCTTTTGGATTCCTCGGTGCTGGGGATGGTACGTTTACCTTTACAATGTGTGAAACTAAGATACAGCAACCATCTTCTTACCATCCCACACACTCCAGAGTCACCAGCCCAAAACCACCAATAAGTTAAATAATGCAAAAACTATTATTTTTTTGTAATAATACAATTATTACAGGCAGCCAATCCCAATTAAAAGTTAGCCAGAATTCTCCAGTCTCACACGGCAAATCCAGAGCATTGACTATTTTAATTAGCATTGGTTAAGGATAAAACATGTTTCATTAGTGATCAAAACTGACAAAAAAAAACCCTGTGATAAAAACAAAATACTACGAAAGTCGGAGTCTAAAATCAAAACAGAAAATGCTGGAAAATCTCAGCAGGTCTGACAGCATCTGTGGACAGAGAATAGAGTAAGAAGTCTCACCAAAGCCGCTAGTTTTCGGAGTCTCAGGCTCTTTCTTTAGGTGAGATTCACCTGGAGAAGAAGCCTGAGATTTCTAAAGCTTTTGCTGCCAAATAAACTGTTGGACTTTAACCTGGTGTTGTGAGACTTCTCACTGGGCCCACTCCAGTCCAACGCCGGCGTCTCCACATCGAGAACCAACGTTTCGAATCTAGGTAACCCTTTCTCAGAGCTGATTTAGAAAAGGCGTCCAGAACTCTGTGGAGCAAGGTCCTGTTCCACCAGATTAACGGTGCAAACCCCCTCCAGCCTTTTGTTTGGCAGTTAAAGGGACAATATCTGGAGAGGAAGCTGGTCACTGGATCAGGAGGTCCCATGCCAATTTTCTCACCAGCACTGGCACCCTGCCAGATTCCACCCACAGTATTTCAATTCCAGTCTTAATTCATACTTTAAACCCGACCAGCTACCCAGGGTGGGATTTGAACCCAGGTTCCCTGAGCATTAACCTGGGCCTTTGGATTGCAAATCCAGTGACGTGACCACTACACCACCACCAGCGATCATCAGACTGCATCGGACTGGAGGAGATTGTGGAGGTTGTAAAAGTAGGAAGGAGTGAGGCAGGGGATTTGAAAATCATAGAATTTCTACAGTGCAGAAGGTGGCCATTCGGCCCATTGAGTCTGCACCAAGAACAATCCCACCCAGAACCTGTAACCCCATGTATTTACCCCACTAATCTCTCTAACACTACAGGGCAATTTAGCATGGCCAATTCACAAAAACCGCACATCTTTGGAATGTGGGAGAAAACTGGAGCACCCGGAGGAAACCCATGCAGGCACGGGGAGAATGTGCACTCTCCAAACAAATGGTGGTCCAAGCTGGGAATCAAATCCAGATCCCTGACACTGTGAGGCAGCAGTGCTAACCATTGTGCCACCAAGAAAATGTTTTAAGTGAATCATTGCTGGCTCATGAGTGAATATAGACTAACGGAAACGGGGAATGATGTAAGGAAGGAACTTGATGTGAATTTGCGTAGGGACTGCAAAGTTTTGGATGACCATAAATTTATTGAGAGTTAGATATTTTGCTGCTTAAACATTGGTGCATTTCTTAGTGTTGGACAGGGTTTCAGCAGCTGCCACCGTTTCTCCGAGGTTTGTGCTGGTTTTCTGTGGAGATTGCAGTTGGAGTTTGGGAATGATTCAGCTCCTGGAATACTAAATGATTAGCTTTTCAGAGTACAGCCAGAGGACAGACAGATCCTGAGATGTTCCAGCTGCTCCGACAGAGGAGACCTTTCCTCAATAATTACTTCACTCACATCCTGTCTGTACCTTCTGTCCTTCCTGCTATTGATAAGGCATCGTCTGTAAACCCAGTTCAGATCATAGAATCCCTACATTACAAAAGAAGTCCATGCATCCCATCGAGTCTGTACCGTTCATATCTCACCCAGGTTCTATTCCCGTAACCCCACGCATTTACCCTACTAATCCCCTGACACTAAGATCAATTTAGCATGGCCAATTTAACCTAACCCACACATTTGGAGCATGGGAGGAAACCAGAGGAAACCCACACAGCCACAGGGAGAACGTGCAAACTCCACACACACAGTGACCTGAAGCCGGAATTGAACCCAGGTCCCTGGTGCTGTGAGGTAGCAGTGCTAACCACTGTGCCATTGTGTCACCCAGAACATCAAACCACTTTGCTCCAGCATAGCCAGCTCTGCCTGGACGTAGCGCTGGGAAATTTATCGCTTTAACCTTGGGCACCCGGCATCTCCTCGCACTGTTTAATATGATTCCAGGCTGGGAGCAGGCCCAAATGTAACATTCTGACCAGCACTGTGTTTCAATATACCCGTGATATTCTGCCAGGTTTTCTCATAAGAAGATTAATCTCCATTTCTCAGAGATTCCACAGCAATCTTGGAGGGCTTGGTAGCAATGTTCCCTTTAATCGTACACGTATGTAGCCATGAAGCTGTCCTGTATGGCACTGCTATGGTGGGTCTGAAGCTCTGTGGGAAAGTCAATGCAGACTCAATGGGCCGAATGGCTTCCTTCTGCATTTTAGTGATTCTATGAATATTTATCCTTCAACTTACTAATGGAATAGGAGCTGGAGTGATCCAATTGGCTCCTCAAGCCTGCTCTACCATTCACTAAGATCAGGTATACCTTCCCCCCACCCTGCTTTCCCCAGAGCCCCAATTCCCAACAAATCTGTTGCTATCTGACTGTAGGATGGAGAGTTCAGAATGTTCACAAGCCTGTCAGTGTTCCTCACCTCAGGTTAAATAAGCTGAGCCCTTTTTCTGAGACTGTGGCCACAGGGTGGCACAGTGGTTAGCGCTGCTGCCCCACAGAGCCAGAGACCCAGGTTCAATTCCTGCCTTGGGTCACTGTCCGTGTGGAGTCTGCCCATTCTCCCTGTGCATGCGTGGGTTTCCTCCGGGTGCTCCGGAGGAAAAGACATGCTGGTGCAACGGCCATGCTAAATTCTCCCTGTGTGTACCTGAACAGGTGCTGAAATGCGGTGACCGAGCGATTTTCACAGTAATTTCATTGCTGTGTTAATGTAAGCCTAATTGTGATTAAGAAATAAATAAAATTTATTCTAGATGCCCATCCAGGGGAAAACATGCTCTAAGCATTTAACCTGTCAAACCAGATCAGAATTCATCACAATGGTGATATAGGCCTCAACAACCCAATCTCCGCTACTTGGGATAATCTCCTTATCCTGGGAATCAGAGTGGCCTTTCATTGCACTCCCTCTTTTCGGTAAGAAGACCAACATCGCTCAAACAACCATTATCTCGTCACCCTTTATGGGATCTTGCTGTGCACAGATCGGTTGCTCTATTTCCTGCAGCGACTCCAGAAAAAGTACTTCATTGGCTGCCGAGGGTTCGGAGGCAGCCAATGGTTAATGGAAAACATGCAAGCTCTTTTTTATGTAGAGGAGGAATTTATGCCTTTAAGGCGGGAAGTGGGGAAGTTGTGGTGGGGGGGGGGGGGGGGGGGGGGCAGACAGATGAGGTGGAGGGGAGATGGAAGATGGAAAAAAAACAGGGAAGAGGAGGAGAGAAATGCATTTCCAACAACTGACAGAACCTTGTGGGTGCTCCACATCGGCCTCCAACATTCCAACAGCAAGTGGGCGTTTCGTGGCCACAAGTACAAAGGAGTCAGTGAAGCTCCTCGCGTCACCATGGAGACCGGGAGAATGCCAGAAACACTTTGACAACCTCAATAGAGGAGTGGCAAGCATAAAGGTGGCTTACAGCACAGGGCGGGCACGGGAAGGAGTGGGTGTCCGCGCAGCGGCAGGACAGAGAACGGGCCACCCTGGCAAAGATCCCGAGCCGGGGAAGGGGAACGGGCGGGCGATGGATGGTCCCGGGGCACTGACGGGTTCTACGAGACGGGGCGTGGAAAATGCGCAGCTTACAGAACTGGAATCAGTGAAAACAACAGAACACATTGCGACAAAGTCAGAGCCAGGTGCAAGGATCTCTCCCATTGTTCTAAAATCAGATCAGTGAAGGTAATCTGTCACCTCTTAAAGATAAACTGACGTGACCCTAAGGAACTCACATGCCTTATTGGAAGGGACCCTGTCTGCTGTCTGACGTTCAGGCTGCATGCCTGTGGTGGAGGGTAATATATATCTAATGTTAACACCAGCTGGTAACTTGCCCAGAGGCATCATAAATTTCAGTGACACTAACACAGTAACATCAATGCTGCATACACAAAACAAAAGGGGTTTTTTCCACGTTTCGGCTGCTCTTTCCACCTTTAAGGCACTCTGGAACTTTATCGCCCTGCCTTCACTGCATCAGGCACAAAATCACTCCCTAACAGCACTGCGGGTGTAGCTACTCCACATGGTTTCAAGAAGGCAGATCACCAGCACCTGCTCAGAATTACAGCATTTTTACATTGCTGGAGGAGACCATTCAGCCCATTGTGTCTGCACCAGCTCCTTGAATGAGCAACTCCCCAGGCGCCATTCCCCTGTCTTCTCCCTGTAACCCTGTGCATTCTTCTGCAGATAACAGTCTAACTCCCTTTTGAATGCTGCGATTGAAGATGCCTCCACCACACTCTCAAGCAGTGCATTCAGACCCTAATGCTCGCTGGGTGAAGAAGTTCTTCCTCGTGTCACTTCTGCTTCTTTTGCCAATGACCATAACCTGTGGCCTCTCATTCTCAATCCTTGTATGAATGGGAATGGTCTATCCTGATCTACCTTGTCTCGATACTTGATTATTTTAAATATCTCTCAAATCTCTTCACAATCATCTTTTCCCTGAGGGAACATTACAACTTAGAATCATAGAACCCCACAGTGCAGATAGAGGCCCTTCGGCCCATTGAGTCTGCACTGAATACAATCCCATCCAGGCCCTACATATTATACCCACTAATCCCTCTAACCTATGTATCACAGGACACTAAAGGGCAATTTAGCATGGCCAATCAACCTAACCTGCAAATCTTTGGACTGTGGGAGGAAACCGGAGCACCCGGAGAAAACTCACGCAGACATGAGGAGAATGTGCCAACTCACACAGACAGTGACCCAAGCCAGGAATCGAACCCAGGAGCTGTGAAAACAACAGTGCTAACCACTGTGCTACTGTGCCGCCCGACTTCTTGAACCAATTTTCGTAACTGAAATCCCTCATTGCTGGAACCATTTTGTGAATCTTCTCTGCATTCTCTCCAATGTCTTCATGCCATTTCTAAAGTGCAGTGCTGCTTGCAATACTCTAGCTGAACTGATAGCTGACACAGATTCAGCACAACCTCCTTGCTCTTGTACTCTATACTCCTGTAAATAAATCCTAAGGTACTGTGTGCTTTATTAACTGTGCTCTCCACAGGTCACTTCATTTGGTTTGATTTGATTTATTATTGTTCAATGTGTACTGTGAAAACTATTGTGCACTATATAACCAAAGCATACTGTTCATAGAGAAGGAAAGGAGCGAGTGCAAAATGTAGTGTTGCAGTCATAGCTACAGAGTAGAGAAAGAATGACTTAGTGCGATGGCAGCAGGGAAGAAGCTGTTTTTGAGTCAGTTGATATGTGACCTCCGACTCTTTCATCTTTTCCCCAATGGAGGAAGGTGGAAGAAAGAATTACCTGGAAGCATGGGGTCCTTAATTATGCTGGCCGCTTTGCTGAGGCAGCGGGAAATGTAGACAGAGTCAATGGATGGGAGGCTGATTTGCGTAATAAATTGGGCTACATTTGTAATTCTTTGTGGTCTTGGGCACAGCAGGAGCCAAACCAAGCTGTGATACAACCAGAAAGAATGCTTTCTATGGTGCACCTGTAAATGTTTGTGAGAGTTGCAGTTGCCATGCCAAATTTCCTTAGTTTTCTGAGAAAGTAGATGATGGCCTACTGGTAATATCACTGGACTATTAATCCAGAAAATCAGCTAACGTTCTGGGAACTTTGGCTATCAGTTTCTGCTCAGCGACTCTGTTGTTGTGTGTCGTGAAGGCCACCTTGGAGAACGCTTACCTGAAGATCAGAGGCCAAATGAATGTGTACCTTTAAGACTTGATTACCTGTAAAGACTCTCATTCCAACCATTATTTTGTAAATTGAGTTTGTGTCTTTATATGTCCTATTTACAAACAGAACTCCCACTCACCTGACGAAGGAGCAGTGCTCTGAAAGCTAGTGGCTTTTGCTACCAAATAAACCTGTTGGATTTTAACCTGGAATTGTGAGACTGTACGGCCTATCCCAGTGCTATATTACCATCCCCATGTTGTATGGACCATCCCAACCGAGGTCCTCAGCTCTGGAATTTCCCTTCCTAAACCACTCGGTCCCTCGATTTCTCTTCCCTCCTTTAAAAAACTATTAAATCCTCTCTCTGTGAGGATGCTTTTGGTTGGCTGACTCGATATCTCCTGATATGGTGCTGAAGCCGATTTGGCTCCTGTCAGGTTCTTTGGAGTTGCTGGTTACCGGGGATTTGTATGGATCACGGTCGGCGGATAAATAAAACTTGTTGTTGTTGAGTGGTGTGAAGCAGCTTATAGAGCAAGGCAACTATTCCCATCCGCATTATTCCAGTCCAACACCGATATCTCCACATTAGTAAATGCTGACCAGCCAGCGATGCCCATGTTCCACAAATGAATAAAAATGAGCCTATCCTGTCACTTCAAAGTCTTATTGGGCAGGATTTTATAGCCTCACTTGGACATTTCTATTGTCCGCTCCTAAACCCGCTCCGATTCCCTAATGGGCGGTGCGGTAGAATTTCAGCAATGCTGTGAGGCAGCAGTGCTAACCATTGTGCCGCCCCAAAATTACCTATCACTTCATTGAGTACAAAAGATATTCGGCAGCAGTGAGATACCAACCCACAGCTCTGCGGAGACTCGAGCCTTAGTCCAGCACTATAGACCATTCTGCCATGCTAACCTGCAATGTTGTAATGATGGAAATCCTTGCTGGAACTCTGGTCTAACTCAGTCTATAACCCTCGTTCAATATTTATCCCGCAACCGCCAACCAAAACCAGACTATCGGGACATAGTGACACGTCAGTGAAGATATCTGTGCGCAAAGGAGTGACTCCACTTCATGAGTGTTTGCTGAAAACCACCTCGGGATGTCTTGAGATCGTAGAAACTGTACAGCTCAGAAAGAGGCTATTCGGCCCATCAAGTCTGAACAAAACAATCCCACCCAGGCTCTACCCCCACATTCCTACATATTTACCACTAATCCCTCTAACCTATGCATCTCAGGACAATTTTACAATGGCCAATCAACCTATCCCGCACACTTTTGGACTGTGGGAGGAAACCAGAGCACCCAGAGCAGACATGGGAAGAATGTGCAAACTCCACACAGACAGTGACCCGAACTGGGAATCGAACCCAGGTCCCTGGAGCTGTGAAGCAGCAGTGCTAACCATTGTGCTACCATGCCACCATCATGAGGAATTCTGTATTAACCCAAGTCTTGCTTTCCGACTTTCACATCGAGCACACCATCAGGAATTAGCCTCCAGCCCTAATTGGAGTCCTGCGACTGCGGATTGTGAGCAAGAAAGCCTTATCAAGTTAACTGAATTGGGGGGTGGAGGGGTAAGCTTTCTCAGTGGATGTCCGCAGAGAGGGGAGTCTTGAAGGCAAAATACTGCAGGAGCTGGAATCTGAAACAAAAACAGAGAATGCTGGAAAATCTCAGCGGGTCTGACAGCATTTGCAGAGATAGAATAGAGCCAACGTTTCGAGTCTTGGATGACCCTTCATCAGAGGGAAGTCTTGCCCGTTTCCGACATGTAACATTGGATTGCGCACCGGAGCTTCCTGCCTGACCCTGTTTCCATTTAGAAAATAGAGAAATAATTTGAGAGAGGAAAAACATATCCTCCATTAAACCCTCTTCCACTTTAATTAAATCAGCCGTTAGTTATTACTGCATTAATCCATTAATGGGGGGGTAATGGAGCGTGATTATGTAAATTTTAATTCTAATGCAATTACCCAAATTAGTTACATTGAATACATATGCAGGCTGCACACAATTTACAAAGGGCAAAAAAAACCTGGTTAATTAATTTTTGCTTCATTTTCGGCTGGAGAAGCAGCCCCCCGCTTAATCCTTCACTGCCCTCACATCGAGACAGCCAGCAACAGGGAACCACCCCCCTGTACCCTGGCCTCACGCAGTGAAATACTGACTGGCACCGCGCTGTTTGTGTCACAGCAGCTGTACAATGCTATTTCTCCGGTAAGTAGCGAGCAGGGCCCTGTCACTCACTGAGTGCAGATGGGAATGGTCACCCTGCTCTCTGAGTATCCCACCCATGCAATGAGGTGCTGCAGCGCCGGCCGCTTCACACCGCTCGACAGCAACAAATTATTTATCTGCCGACCGTGGTCCATACAAATCCCCGGTAACCAACAACTCCAAAGAACCTGACAGGAGCCAAATCGGCTGCAGCACCACATCAGGAGATATCAAGTCAGCCAACCAATAGCATCTTCCCAGAGAGAGGATTTAAAAGTGTTTAAAGGAGGGAAGCGAAGTAGAGGGACTGAGTGGTTTGGGGGGGAATTCTGGAGCTGAGGACCTCAGTTGGGATGGTCTATACAACATTGGGATGGTCAGGATAGCACTGGGATGGTCAGTACAGCACTGGGATGGTCTGTAGAGCACTAGGATGGTCTGTATAGCACTGGGATGGTATGTATAACACTGGGATGGTCTGTATAGCACTGGGATGGTATGTATAACACTGGGATGGTCTGTATAGCACTGCGTTGGTCTGTAGAGCACTGGAATGGTCTGTACAGCACTGGGATGGTCTGTATAGCACTGCGTTGGTCTGTAGAGCACTGGAATGGTCTGTACAGCACTGGGATGGTCTGTAGAACACTAGATGGTCCGTAGCGCACTGGGATGTTCCATACAACTGGGATAATCTGGAATGGTCTGTAGAGCACTGGGATGATCTGTATAGCACTAGGGAAGTCCATACAGCACTGGAATTGTCTACACATCACTGGAATTGTCTGTAAGGCTCTGGGATGGTCTGGATGGCACTGAGATTGTCAGTAAGGTACTGGGAAATAGTGAGCATGTTTTATGGGACATAAGGAAAATAAAATGAATGAATATGGTTCTTTCGTGTGCAGCTAATAATGAGAAGGTTGGCAGCACATACCTTGGAGATAGATATTGACTGTTTGTTTGAACAGAACCTTTCAAATGGCTACTGAAAAGCAGTGATTCTATATTTCATAGCAAACATCTAAAGATTGTTGTCCAGAAATTGTTGGATTGGTGGCCAGAGATTTAATTTGAATATTCACTCTTGTAAGATTGTTGAATTATCATTCTGATAAAGTCGCAGTGAGGTTAGTCTGAAATCTCACAAATATCGCACCTCATGGCTTATCCCCAAACCAATAAAAGAAAAGGGTAACAGGCCAGAGCAAAAAATGGGGAAGGAAATAGAGATAGTCACTTGGGAGAAAAGAATGTAAGCATTTCTGAAAAAAGGGACATGCTGTCAAAGTTTTACATTTTGCACTCATCAGAACAGAATCGCTAGAGTACCAGATCTCAAAAAAATCACTGCATGGCAAAAGAGTGATGAGTGGCTGGCACAGGGGCAGAATCCACCTGGGTGAATTAGAACCAAGTGGAGAGAGAAAGATGAATAAAGAGAAGAAAAGAAAGCAGATAAAAACCATGGACAGGAAAAAGAGAAGCTAATCCTCTGATCCAACACCACAATCATGATAGCTGGAGCAGTTCCTTTTACTGTTCTCTATGAATAAATGAGTTATAAAATAAATATGCTTCCAATCAATCACAGGCAGGAATTTCCAGTTTTGAGGGGAGCAAGTGCAGCTGGGATATCTCTCCCCTTGTGTTATCATCGTGCATGGAAAATGAATTTATACATTGCAGCCACCAAACTCTTCTCGCCATTGTCACTGAATGCTTGGCACAAGAGAATGGTTAAAATGTAGCCACAAAGGCAGAGCTTTAAAGCATGAGGTTCCTTGTCATTCTTGGTTAACCCCACAAAGCCCCTTCAGACCCCTCCCCCGTCTGTGGAAAGATGGTCCTTACGCTTCCAGGCACGAGGGGGGGCCGATGATCTCAGGGAGTGACAAGAATCCGGGCCGAGGGAGCACTTTCCTTACTAAGAGCGGATGGAATAAGCAGCCAATCTTGGCTGAGGCACGATCTCAGTGCCTGGGCCTTGGCAAGTAATTGTTCTCGGTGGGGGCACTCTGTCATCAAAAGAACTGCTTTCGGAAGATCAGCCTGGGATGAGAAGCGCCGCTGCTATTTACAGCAACTGATTAAGCCTGTGGAACCCTTTTTTGTCCCCAAGGTCCCTTCACGGCAAACTCAGGATGTTGCCTCCCATTTAGACCTGGGAGTGCTGTTCAGTTTCTGTGCACTTTTTTTTTAAAAAAAACTATCCCTTTATTTCTTAAAACACTTCATTTGATCCTCCCCCCCTCTGCACCTCCTGCCAACCATACCCTCCACTCCCAGCCAAGGTTGAGCGGAACTGCTGAATACCTACACAATGGCGAAGACAATGGGGCCACTGTTGGTCAACTGGCAGCGAGCGTGCCCGACTCAATGTTGGCACGGGCGAGGGAAGACTTCCTGCTCATCGCCCAGCGACTATCACTTGGAAATATTGATACTTCCCACAGACAAAGTAAAGAAGTTGGCCTCCTGCCAAATCCGAGTGAGGCCTACGAGAAACCTAATGATGCCTCAACGCACATCACCCATTGTCAGTCACAAGCATGTCAATAAAAGGTTCCCCTCAGGTAGAAATTTACTTCAGATTTATTTCTTTGGCCATTTCCCCAAAGTGGAATTCTCTGAGGCGTTAATGTGTTTGCGACGGGCACTTCAGTGGGATTTTTTTGTTTTGTTTTGACTGATTATCTGTGACTGCAGCACAGCATATTCCTCCTAATTAAGAAATGTAGGGGAAAGGTCAAAGCCCACAGAACAGAACACCGTCGAGGTTGAAAAGAATAAGAAGGCATGTAGATCAGCAAGCAGAGATGAGCATGGCACCACGCAACCGGGTTCGGAAATTTAAAGATTATGAAGGGAAGGGGAGGGGGAGAGTGAGGAGTCCGACTGTTTGGATGCCCAGAGAGTTCAAATAAGGAAACGGCATATTATAGAGAAAGAAGTTCATAAAAAGGTTATAAAGAAAGATTAGGTTGATTGGCCATGCTAAAATTGCAGCTTAGTGTCCTGAGATGCGTAGGTTAGAGGGATTATTGGGTAAATGTGTAAGGATATGGGGTTAGGGCTTAGGTGGGATTGTGGTCAGTGCGGACTCAATGGGCCAAATGGCCTCTTTCTGTACTGTAGGGTTTCTATGACTTGTTACGTTGGCATTTTTCACAACTTCTGCACATTCCAAAGAACTTTACAGCCAACCTTGTTGTCTAACAAGGGGCATACACATGATAGATCATGAGAGGGCTGCTCTTGGATTTTTTCTAGAGTATCCTAATGCTTCGTGTCGTTAGTGTACGCTTGACCTGGACCATTTGATGGGCAACACGACAGCTCAGTGACTATCGCTGTGCTGTGCAGATACATGGATTTGGGCCTGTGTCTGTGGGAGTTTGCGCGTTCTCTCCATGCTTGTGTGGGTTTTCTCCGGGTGCTCCGGTTTCCTCCCACATCCCAAAAATGTACTCGTAGGCTAATTGATTCAAATTTGGTTTTTTAATCCACAGATCTATAAACATAAACAGGGATCACAGGTAGAGGTGGGAACATCGGGGTGGCAGCACGGGCTCGTTGGGCCGAAGGGCCTGTTTCCCGTGCTGTTTTGTTCTTTGTTCTTTATTCAATGAAATATTTTGCGAAGGGACAGCACGGTAGCACTGCTGCTTCACTGCACCAGGGACCCAGGTTCAATTCCAGCTTTGGGTCACTGTCTGTGTGGAGTTTGCACATTCCCCCATGTCTGCGTGGGTTTCCTCCGAGTGATCCGGTTTCCTCTCACAGTCCAAAGGTGAGCGGGTTAGGTGGATTGGCCATGCTAAATTGCCCATTAGTGTCAGGGGGACTAGTCGGGTAAATAAGTGGAGTTATGGGAATAGGGCCTGGATGGGATTGTGGTCACTCCAGGTTCGAGTGGTCAAATGGCCTCCTTCTGCACTGAAGGGATGCTATAAAATCTCATCACTGTTGTTATTACAGAAATGCAGCAGCCAATTTGAGTACAGTTAAATCCCAGAAACTTCAACATGATAATGGCCAGTTCATTTTTTTAATTCACTCGTGGGACATGGGTGTCGCTGGCTGGCCAGCATTTATTGCCCATCCTTAGTTGCCTGAGGGCAATTGGGAGTAAACCACATTGCTGTGGCTCTGGAGTCACACATAGGCCAGACCAGGTCAAGACAGCAGATTTCCTTCCCTAAAGGACATTCAGACATTTGCCTGACTGATTAAATAACGGCTAGGAACAACTGGCAAGCCCTTCTACAAATAACATCTTCGGATTCTTTTGACATCCACCTGAACAGGGTCCCCGGTTTAACATTATATCTGAAAGACAGCACCTCTGGCAAAGCAGCCCTCCCCCAGAGTGTTGGCCTGAATTTTATTCCCAAATGTCCTTGAGGAAGGGACTCGAATTTGCAACATTTTGGACGCTGAGCCCATGGCTGAGTTTTAAATCCGAATCAGTGGATCAGGAAGCGGAGAGAGAGAGGCAGGAAGCTGATATCAGCATATTTTCAGCTTATAGGCGAAGCAGGCGAGGGAGAGGTCAGGGGAGCACTTAATAGCACAGATAAAGCAAGAGGAAACAAGGAAGGTTGCGATGAAGAAAACAGACGCAGGAAGTAATGACGGCTCCTCTCATTCTCAATAAAATCAGATTTCGTCCTAATTCATACCTGTGACAGCAGGGGTGTGAGACAATGAACCTCTGGCACTGGGCTCAGCCCCCTTGGTGAGAGAGCTTTATGAGTGGGAAATGTTTTTGCAACGGGGAGGTGTGGCAGTTACATCATGGCTTTTCTCCAGAGCCTCATAAACTTTGTCATTTCATTCCAGTTGGTCCAGAAGATTAACCCTTCCAATGCCAGTGGGCAGGGGGAGGTGGTACAACCTCCCTGGTCTCAGCACAGCTCCAGCAGCATTGACTTTGAAGTCAGTCCTAATAATTTAGCTTATTTCATTAGCAGGCTTACATTAACACTGCAATGAAGTTACTGTGAAAATCCCCCAGTCGCCACACTCCAGTATCTACTCAGGTACGCTGAGGGAGAATTTGGCATAGCCAATGCACTTAACCGGCACACCTTTCGGACTGTGGGAGGAGACCGAGCACCCGGAGAAAACCCACGCAGACACGGGGAGAACGTGCAGACTCCACACAGACAGTGACCCAAGGCTGGAGTTGAATCCAAGTCTCTGGCGCCATGAGGCAGCCGTGTTAACCACTGTGCCATCATACCACCCTTTAATATTAAAGTGCTCCAGCATTAGGAGTGGTTTTACTTGACGTTAAAAAATTAATCACTTTCATTGATTGAGGTAAATGAGCTGCTTTGATCCCGGTTAAGTGTTATCGTGCTGGTTTTCTCCTCCATGTTGCTATCCAATGCTGAAAGTTGCTTGCATTTACATTGGGTAAGGACAGAAAGCGATGGTTCCTCTGTGGTGGAATAGCCAGGTAATGTTCATTATTAAGCATTATGCACAATGAACGGCTATTTGGATGGGTTATCAGAGGCAGCAGTGCTAACCACTGTGCTACTGTGACAATCTAATGATAGGGAGCATCGATTGAAGGTAAGGAGAAAGAGATTTCAAGGGGATGTGAAGAAGAATGACTTCACCCAGAGTGTGGTGATTTGATTTGTTTTGATTTATTATTGTCACATGTATTAACATACAGTGAAAAGTATTGTTTCCTGCACATTATACAGACAAGGCATACCGTTCATAGAGAAAAGAAATGACAGAGTGCAGAATGTAGTGTTCCAGTCATCGCTAGGGTGTAGAGAAAGATCAGCTTAATGCGAGGTAGGTCCATTCAAAAGTCTGACAGCAGCAGGGAAGAAGCTGTTCTTGAGGTAGTTGATATGTGATCTCAGACTTTGGTATTTTTTTCCGGAAGGAAGGAAGTGGAAGAGAGAATGTCCAGGATTATGGAGCTGGCAGAGACCCTTATATCATTTAAGGAGAAGGCAGTGGCGCAGTGGTACAGTAGTATTGTCACTAGACTGGTTATCCAGAGAGTCAGTGTAAGATCTGGGAACCTGGGTTCAAATTCTGCCACAGGAGATGGTGAAATCTGAATTGAATAAAAATCTAGAAGTCCACTCATGGTCACAAGAAAGGTATTTCCGATTGTTGGAAAAACTCACCTGGTTCACTAAAATTCTTTAGGGAAAGAAATTTGTCTTCTTTACCCAGTCTCACCTACATGTGACTCCAGAGTTACAGCAATGTGGTTAACTCCTAACTGCCCCTCTGCAATAGCCGAGCAAGTCACTCAGTTCAAGAAGCAATTGGGAATCAGCAACAAATCCCAGAAAGAAGCATCCAGATCCCATGATCGAAGCTTAAAGGAAGTATTTAGATGCGCAATTACAATACCAAGGCATACAGGGCTATGGACCAGGTGCTGGAAAATGGGATTTGAATAGTTGGGTGGTTTGTCTTTGAACAGCACAAGCATAATGGGCTGAAGGGCCTTTTCTTGTGCTGTAGATCTCTATAACTCATGGCAGACTCATGCAGAAAGTAATGTCGCTTGGGATCAGATGTAAGCTGACAAGGTGGATACAGAATTAGCTCGGTGAAAGAAGACAGAGTTAAGAGTACAAATAAAAGTTAAAAGAATTAAGAATTTTGCTTGTCTTTGAGGCACAGATTGTTGAAAGATGTGGCCATTTGAAGTTAACTAATTTGCTTTAAAATCTGAGTTGGAGCTGAATTGAAGGTCAAGTTAATACATCTTGTTCAAATCAATTTTAGCTTCTGAGACAGCGAGAGAGAGAAGCCAACTTCTTACAGTTCCCTTCAGCACCGGTTCCAGATTACTTTGATTTTTCTCCCTGTTTCTGACTTGGCGAATCCAATTTTTAAACCTCCTGTCTGTATATTCCGAGAAAGACTTTGATGATCGTGCCTCACAGTCATTGTTTTTGAACAAGTAATTGCATTTTTGATTTTTCATATCATCAGTACACATCAACAGGAGCTGCAGTTATCTGAATATCAGCAGCAAATGTTGAAGATCTGCTGGCTATTTGGCTGATTAACAATTCTTACTGATTTGACAGAATCTGTTGGCTGGTGTGGAAGGAATGGAGAGTCCATAGATTGTATTGGTGACAGTGTGTAGGGTGGCACAGGGGCACAGTGGTTAGCACTGCTGTCTCACAATGCCAGGGATCAGGGTTCATTTCCCATTTTGCATCACTGTTTATGTGGAATCTGTATGTTCTACCATGTCTGCGTGTGTTTCTGTTTCCTCCAACAGTCTAAAAGACATGCTAGTTAGATACATTGAGCCATGCTAAATTCTACCACAGTGAACTCAAACAGGCACCAGAGTGTGGCAATTAGGGGATTTTCACAGTAACTTCATTGCAGTGTTAATGTAAGTCTATTTGTGATACTAATAAATAAATTTTAAATTTTAAAATGAATTAAAATTAATGGAAGTCTAGCGCTTTGTATTTTTGATGCCTTATTTTCAAAAGAGTCCTTTTGATCTTGAATGCACTTGCCCTCCTCCATGCCCGCCCCCCCATCCCCGACCTCCCTCCAACCACTGTCAAGGATGGTCTACGGTGCATTTCATATAGGAACTTTCAGCAGGCAACTTATAAAACCATGCATCAGGTGACTTGTGGCAGCCATCTGTGCTCAGCGTCTTTTCTACTTTTCTTGAAAGGTCTTCTTTAAACAGTCCAATATGTTTCTTGCTAGCCGGTGATGTTATAGCAGAGGGAACTCACTAAGTCACAATTTCCCATCATTGTGACAGGGTGTGAATATGTCTGTGTTGCATGTGTGTTTGAGTACATGTGTGAGCATGAGTGTATGATGTGTGCATCTGTGTGTGGTGTAAGCACGTAGATTGTGTGTGCATGTGTGCAAATGAGGTGTGAATGTGCAAACTGTGTGTGCGCGCACATGAGTGCATGCATGTACTTTCAAACATGTGCATTAATGCGTGGGTTGTGTATGTGTGTGCACACGTGTGGCTGAATTTGACATGTCCCCTGTGGCTGTGTTTCCTATGGGGCAGACATGTAAAATAGGGAGGTGCCCACAGCCATCCCACTCACCTCCGAGCTCAATTCTACAAGACGATGTGGAGTTGGGGGGATGTGTACAGAAATTGGCAGCGTACTCTCCATATTAAATGAATAATCCAGCGTCAATTAGGCCTTGTTATTCTGATAATGAGGCACGCACACCAGCATAACATATCTAACATGGGCAACAAGGTGGGAGTGCGGAGCCCATTTCTGAGCTTAAGTGTACCAATGGTGGGAAGGAATGAGAGCTCAGTCTTCCGAGGCTGCTCTTTGTCAATCAGAGGGTCCTCCCCCTGCCACTTTAGTCGAAATCTTCCCCATCCGTGTTTTCCCACCACTCCCTCCCTCAACCCACCACTTCCACCACCCCCCCCCAACCCCACCCCGCAACTCCACTTCTATCTAATCTGCTCAAACTCTCCTGTCCCAAGAGTTTGAGTGTACCTGCTCCTGGAATCCATCTTCCTTTCCTTCTGCAGTGCCAGCTGCCGCCATTCATGTCTTTCTGGAATTGCCAGCCAGGCGGATTGGCCAACTGTTCCCCAGACTGAAGGACGGGGGCAGGGGTTGGGGGGCGGGGGGAGGCCAGTAGTCAGCAGATTGGCTCCTTAGTGTCTGTGCAGCAGGGATTCACATCATCCCCCATCTAGCAGTGTTCCCACCCCCCCATATTATTCCCACCATGGTGTGAGTGTGTGCACACATGTGTCTTGAGTGCATGCATATGTGTGTGTGTGTGGGGGGGGAGGGGTGAGAGAGTGAGAGTGTGTGTGTATGTGTCCAAGAGTACTTGAGTGGGTGTAGGTGTGTATGTGAGTGTGTGAATGTGTGTGTGAGTGTGTGTGTGAGTGTAGGTGCGTATGTGAGTGTTGTGTGTGTGTGAGAGAGAGAGTGAGAGTGTGTGTGTATGTGTCTGTGAGTACTTGTGTGAGTGTAGGTGCATGTGTGAGTGTGTGTGTGTGAGTGTGTGTGTGAGAGAGTGTGAGTGTGAGTGTGTGTGTGTGTGAGTGTGTGTGTGGAGTGTGTGTGAGTGTGAGAGTGTGTGTGTGTGAGTGTGTGTGTGTGTGTATGTGGTGTGTGTGTGTGAATGTGTGAGTGTGTGTGTGTGTGTTTTGTGAGTGTGTGAATGTGTGGTGTGTGGTGTGAGTGTGTGTGTGAGTGTGTGAGTGTGAGAATGTGTGAGTGTGTGTGTGTGTGAGTGTGTGTGTGTGTGGAGAGAGTGTGTGTGTGAGTGTGTGTGTGAGTGGTGTGTGAGTGTGTGTGTATGAGTGTGTGTGTGTGAGTATGTGTGTGTGAGGTGTGTGTGTGTGTATGTGTGAGAGAGTGTGAGTGTGTGTGTGTGAGTGTGAGTGTGAGTGTGTGTGTGAGTGTGAGTGTGAGTGGTGTGTGTGTGTGTGAGTGTGAGTATGTGTGTGTGTGAGTATGTGTGTGTGTGTGAGTGTGGTGTGTGTGTGTGGTGTGTGAGTGTGAGTGTGTGTGAGTATGTGTGTGTGTGAGTGTGAGTGTGTGTGTGTGTGTGTGAGAGTCTTTGTGTGAGGATGCGTATGATGACTGTCGAGGGGGAGGAATGACAGGGCGGAGGATTCTAATCACTGGGATTATTCCCTTTGGAATAAAATCTCTATCTCCTTTTCCACCTCTCATAATAATCAGCAGCAAAGACAAGCAAGGCCATCTTCTTCCTGTGGGAGGGTCACTGGGTCACTGCTTTGGGGATTGTGCTTTCACACCCTGAGGTATTTTGCGTCAGGTTTTCTTCTTTGGCTCTAGTGAACGGTAATATATTCGCTTCCTTCAACAGTTAGAATAACAGACACACCTTGCCGGAGGAGAGCCAAGAGAACGCAGCCAGTTTTCGTGCTCAGTGTTTCATTTCCGACTCCTTGAAGCAGGTTGTCAGGGTAAAAGAGTTATTCAAACAGAGAGAGGGGTTGCCTTATCTCAAAGGAAGCTGTGTGCCTTTCTTTCTCGCCTGTTTCACGGCTCACTGGGTGTTTTTTTTTTGCACAGGCCTGAGGCCTAGTCGTGCAGCCTGTGCCAAACTTTGCAAAGTGTTGGGAAAAGAGTAGTTTAACAAAGTGCACAGTTCAACAAACAAAGCTCCTTTCACTGGGTTGGGATGTAATTATATAACCCCTGCACTTGCACCACATGTGTGAACAAACACGCGTGCACCACATATGCACTCACACTGCACACATGCACGTCATCCATGTACTCACACCACATGTACACATACTCATGCATGCACGCACTTGCACTGCATGTGTGTACCCACAACCCAGGCACTTGCCTCGCATGTGCATTGACACACACACACATGCCACATATTACAACACACACACACTCTCACTCACACACGCACACATACACACGCACACATACACATGCACTCATACACGCACACATACACACTCACACACACATACACGCACATACTCACCCACAAACTCTCACATACATACTCACACATACACACACACACACACACACACATAGACACTCACATACACAAGCACGCACACATACATACGCACTCTCACACACACATTCACACTCACTCTCACACACACACACACAAACATACACACGCACTCATACACGCACACATACACACTCACAAACACACACACACCCACAAACTCTTTCACACACATACTCACTCAGACGCACACACACATTCACACATACACACACACCCACAAATTCTCTCTCACACACACACACACATACACACACACATAGACACTCATACACACAAGCACACACACATACATACACCCTCTCTCACATACATTCACACACTCTCTCTCACACACACACACACACACACTCACTCTCATACACACCCTCACTCACACACTGCACCCCTCAGATAATTTAATATGACTGATTGCAGATTGTATCATCAGCCTCCTTCCCCCTGCCCCTCATGTTGTCCTGACCCGCTCTCCCTACCTGCAGCCACTGTCTCAGCATCACCCCCATTGGCAGCAGATTCTCACCTGTCCCTCTCTTTCTCTCTGTCCAAATCTGCTTCAATAACAGATTCCATCATTTGGATGCAATCATTAATTCCCAGTGCCCTGGCGTTAATTATTTTTCCCCCTCTATTCCTGGTTTGGTTACTCTCTGCAGGGGCCGGAGTGCGATGAGGTAGTGAAGGGTTAAGCATCTGCTCGAGGCTGGGAGGGTGGCCTCAGGATGTGGGACGTGGGTGGGTCATGACAGTCGTGAGGAAGCATTGATTCACAGCGTCTTCAGAGAGGAAATGGGCACAGATTTGGAGGAAATCGTTCTGTGTTCCTGACTAATCAGGTGGACAGGGCTGCGGCAAAGAGGTTCCCGCCCTGTCCCACTGTCCTGCAAACTCAGCTGTGTGAAAGCCCCCAGCACATTACAGCTCCGACCGTGTGGGGAAGGGGCCTTGCAACTGCAGAGTGAGAGGGTCAGGAGGGACAGGGGGAGGGGGGAAACTTCCCAATTCAAAACAAGGACACTTGCTCAATGAGGTCAAGAATGGATAGCAAAGGCAATGGGAAGGCTGAGGAGAAATTCTCACTCTCTTCCTGATAGGGAATCAAAACTTTGATAGTTGTTTGAATGAGAGTGTTTGGGGGTGTTTGGGGTTGGAGGGGTTGGGCGGTGGTTGGGGGTGGAGGGGCTGGGGTGGTTGGGGGTGGAGGGGTTGGGGATGGAGGGGTTGGGGATGGTTGGGGTGGAGGAGTTGGGGGGAGGTTGGGGATAGAGCAGTTGGGGGTGGTTGAGTGTGGAGGGTTGGATGTGGTTGGGGGTGGTAGAAGGTGGTTGGGGTGATGGGGGTGGTTGAGGGTGGAAGGTTGGGGGTGGTTGGGGATGGATGGGGTGGGGATGGTTGGGGGGTGGTGGGTGTGGTGGGGGATGTTTGAGATGGAGGGGTGGGGGTGGTTGGAGGTGGTTGGGGATGGAGGGGGTTGGGGAGTGGTGATGGTGGGGGGGTAGTTGGGATAGATGGGGTTGGGGGTGGTTGGGGTGGTGGGGGTTGGTTGGGGTGGAGAGATTGGGGTGGTTGGGATGGGTGGGGGGGGTAATTGGGATGGAGGGATGGGGTGATGGGGGGGTTGAAGTGGAGGGCTTGGGGTGATGGGGGGTGTTTGGGGGTGGAGGTGTTGCGGTTGATGGGGGGTGATGGGAATGGAGGGTGGGGGGTGATGGGGGTTGTTGGGGGTGGAGGGTTGGGGGTGGTTTGGGGGTGGTGGGGGGTGGTTGGGGTGGAGGCGTTGCGGTTGATGGGGGGTGATTGGGGACGGAGGGGTGGGGTGATGGGGGGTGGTGGGGTGGGGTGGAAGGGTTGGGGGTGGTGGGGGTGGTTGGGGATGGAGGGGCTGGGGGTGGTGGGGGGTGGCTGGGGGCAATGGGGGAGTGGTTGGAGATGGAGGGGTTGGGGGGATGGTTGGGAGAGTGGATGGTCTGTTGTCCAAACCACTAAACAGGTAAATCCCACAGTGCAGTGGCACTACCAGGGCCCAGGAACTCGGGGGGTTTTTTAAGCAGGTGTGGACCATTCAGCCCCTCGACCCTGTTCCATCCATGCAAGAATTGGTCTTTTCAGTCACATTGGTTTTGTGCCGTGATTTGTTTCATGTCCGTCACAACCTCAGAACATTCCAGAGCGCCTCACGTGAAGTTAGTCGATGTGCAGTGACTGCTTTCTGCACAGCAAGCTCCCATAAAGGGGTGATTTGATCTGGGCTGTTTGTCGAGGGATAGATATCGAACAGCACAACACCGTCTGTGAGAACCGTGCTTTAACATCTCATCTGAAAGGCTGCACCTTCAACAGTGCAGTACTCCCTCAGCGCTGCACTGGGAGTGTCAGTCTAAACATTTGTACTCGGGGATCCAGAGTAAGACAAAACCCTTAAAAGCAAGTGTGGGATCCACTGAGCCACAATTCACCACCGAACACACCACACTTCAAATTGATAGCCCCCATGTCACCATTGGAGTGGCACGGTGGCACAGTGGTTAGCACTGCTGCCTCACAGAGTCAGGGACTAAGGTTCAATTCCCGCCTCGAGTCACTGCGGAGTCTGCACATCCTCCCCGTGTCTACGTGAGGTTTTCTCCGGGTGCTCCGGTTCCCTCCCACATGTGCGGGTCAGGTTGATTGGCCGTGATAAATTGATCCTTGTGTCAGTGGGGCCAGCAGGGTAAATATTTGAGATTACAGGAATAAGGACTGGGTGGGATTGTGATCTGTGCAGGTTCGATGGGCTAAATGGCCTCCTCTGCACTATTGGCTAAAGGCCTGTTCGGTCTCCTCAATCATAATTGGTGTAAAATGTAATCTGCTGGATCAATCCCTCTGGTGAAAGTCTATCAGTAGCTGATGGTATCACTGGGATCAAACTCCTGAGGCTGGGAATTCTCATCCTTGCTTTAAATTAATTCCATTGCCTCAGTCTCCCTATCTCGGTGATCTCCTCTGAGATCTCTGAGCTCCTCGAATCCAGGCTTTGTGGGCACCCAACATTAACTGGTTGCTGTGCCTACGGTTGACTAGGTCCTAAGCTCTGGAATTCCCTCCCTACTCCCCTCCACCTCTTTAAGAGAATCCCGAAAACTTGGCCCAGCTTATGGTCGTCCGACCTATTTCCGCCATCTTTGACAAAGGGTCATCTGGACTCGAAACATCAGCTCTTTCCCGGCCTTGCAGATGCTGCCAGACCTGCTGAGATTTTCCAGCATTTTCTCTTTTGGTTACTGGTGTGGCTCGAGTCCAACTTTGAAGTCCTTGTGAATCTCCACCACCCCCCAGGAATTTCCATTCAATTGGAGGAGGCGCTACTTAAACGTAAGTTGTTGTTGTAGCTGCTGTCTGAAGCTCAAAAGTCGAGGCTGTGCTGTCTTCCAGTCTGAGGGTGAGATTTTCCAGCCCTGCCAAACGTGACCCTGCACCCCCCTGCCCACCGCACTGGCTCTCCTGCAGTGGCTGGTTTCTCCGACGGCGGGTCTGGTGAGCCAAACATAATGTCACAGAAGTCGGCGGGACTGGAAAATCCTGCCAGCAGGCCATTGTGAGTTGCCTCTGGGATATAACGCCACGGGCTGGGGAATGGGTGGGGGGGGGGGTTGGTACAGAGAGAGAGAGGAAGGCCCCGAGAATCCAGGCCCTAAATTTCCCCTTCTCTGCCAAGGAAGGAGGAGCGGAAGCTGGCCGCATGATTCAAACCTGCTGGCAGATGACTGCCTGAGACCCTGGGATTGAATAATCGTTGGTTGCCCATTGCTGCATCCTTCATAACAGGAAGTGTTACCAGGAGATTAACTTCTCCATAATTGATGCTTTTATAGGCAGTGAGAAATGCTTACTAAGAGGCAGCCGGCGTTTCCCATGCGCTGATCTTTCATTCTGTGTGACTAACAGGCCAGCTTTTCTCGAATGTGACTGGCCCCCTTGTTATCTGCAGCAGTCGCTGCATAAATAACTTGTAACGGCCAGTGGCTGTGACATTGTTGCTACTCTTTCCTCTGTTTTTGTGCTCGCTGGAAGCTCTCCAGAGGGACACCAGCCTCTTCTGCCTCAGATGAGATGCGGGCAGCCTGACAAATTAACCCTCAAAGGCTGCATTGTGCCGGGATGAGGCCTTTGGCTGTGCCCTGGAAAGCGGGGGCTCGGAGAGAGCAGGCTGCAAGTGCCTCACAAGCCCGTACAGAGTGGATCGTTAACATGGCAGTCATGCCTCTTGGCTTGGCAACTCAGACGGAGAGACAGAAGCAGACAGAAAGAGGGACTACAGAGCCAGGAAGTGGAGCACAGCCTTTATCCCAAGAATATCAGGTCCGATAGGGGTGCAAAATACTTTTGTTGGAAGTTTTGTTCCGTCCCTCGCCTGCTGCGAATCCTGTGGCGGGCGGGGTGGTGAAATTCTGGTAATTGTGTCCTACACAACTGCGGGACGTCCAGAAAGCAATTTGCAGACTTTGCAGTCAATGAAATGTTGGGTGGATTTTCCACCACACCCTGCTCCCCCTCACTTGCCGCTCCCAAACTGTCCTGAGGCATGTTCCTGTAACAGCGATGGCCCACCATCAGATTATCCAGTCCCACTGCTGTCAAACCCATTGTTTGCAACCTCTGCCACCAGGCAATGCACGGCGTTGGGTTGCAGTCAGCAGGACTGGAAAATGCCACTGGCAAAAAAGATGGAAAATCCTGCCCACCATCTCTTGTTAGTGGTCAATCCCTGGTCGGGGGAAAGTTCACTGATCTTAAGCAGGACAGCAATATGGAGGTGACATCATTGATCTCAGCACAGTGATTATTCCATTGCTATCGCACGCCTTGGCAATTATATTGATAAGTAAATGCCTTATTAAAGACAGATAACGGGTCAACCTCCAAAAGAATGTAAATAGACTCAGCTATATCAGTTACTGTGGCCTAATTATATGGAGTTTGTGTTTCTGCTCAGCCAGGTGTAGAATAAACTTACTGATGGTAAAAGACAAGCTGCTGCGTTATTCCTCCATCAACAGTCAGTATTAACTTCAGGCATTGGGTGAAATGGGCCACCCATTCACCATCATGAATTTCATGCTACAACCCAACAGAAAAGTCATTGACCTGAAATATTGGCCCAGATTTTACCCCCGAGGAGAAAGTGCAGAATTAGGGAATATTCTGACTCGCAATACCCACTCTGGGGAAACTGGCCAATTTTTGATCATTATTTATTTATGTATTATGGGCGACATGGTAGCACTGCTGCCTCATAGCTCCAGGGACCTGGATTCGATTCCCGGCTTGGGTCACTGTCTGTGTGGAGTTTGCACATTCTCCTCGTGTCTGCTTGGGTTTCCTCCGGGTGCTTGGGTTTCCTCCGGGTACTCAGGTTTCCTCCCACAGTCCAAAGATGTGCGGGTTAGTTTGATTGGCCGTGCTAAAAATTGTCCTTAGTGTCCTGAAATGCGTAGGTTAGAGAGATTAGTAGGTAAATATGTAGGGATATGGAGGTAAGGCCTAGGTGGGATTGCGGTCAGTGCAGACTCAATGGGCCGAATGGCTTTTTTCTGTCCTGTAGGTTTCTATGTTTCTGTGTTTCTAAAGGCGCATGCTGGAGATTTTCTTTTTCTCATTTGGGGGATAGGGGTGTCACTGGCCAGATCAGTACTTATTGCCCATCCCTAGTTGCCCTCAGGAGGTGGTAATAAGCTGCCTTCTTGAATCGCTGCAGTCCATGTGGTGTAGGTACACCCCCAGTGCTGTTAGGGAGGGAGTTCCAGGATTTTGACCCAGCAACAGTGAAGGAACGGAGATATATTTGCAAGTCGGGATGGTGAGTGATCTGGAGGGGGAAGCTCCAAGTGAAGGTGTTCCCAGGTATCTGTTGCCCTTGTCCATCTGGATGGTAGCGGTCATGAGTTTGGAAGGTGCTGTCTAAGGATCCTTGGTGAGTTATTGCAGTGTGTCTTGTAGATAATGCACACTGAGCATTGGTGGTGGAGGAATTGAAAGTTTGTGGAAAAGGTGACAATCTCAGCAGGCTGCTTTGCCTGGATGGAGTTTCTCCCATCTAAGCAAGTGGAGAATATTCCATTATACTCCTGACTTGTGCCTTATAGATGCTTGCCAAGCTTTGGGGGGTTAAGAGGTGAGTTATTTGCCACAGGATCCCTAGGCTTTGCCTTGCTCCTACAGGCATAGTATTAATGTGGTTGGTCCAATTCAGATTCTGATCAATGGTAACCTCCAGAATGTTGATAGTGGGAGATTCAGTGATAATAAAGCCATTGAATATCACGGGTGATACTTAGATTTTCTCTTGTTGATGATGGTCATAGCCTGGCACTTGAGTGGTGTGAATGTTACTTGCTACTTATCAGCCCGTACCTGGATATTGTCAAAGTCTTGTTGCATTTGAACATGGATTTCTTCAGTATCTGGTACTGGACATTGTGCAATCATCCGTGAACGTCACCACTTCTGATGTTATGATGGAAGGAAGGTCACTGATGAAGCAGCTGAAGATGGTTAGACTGAGGATACCACCCTGAGGGACTGCTTAGGGCTTGTGGTCCCCAGAAACGGTTTGGAGGTAGGCCAGGGTGGGCTTGTTGAAAGATTTAGCCTGAATGTGCTGAGATTTCATTCCAGTTGTAATAAAGAGAAGTCCTTAATCCTCACACTCTCTCATCACCACCCCATGACACATCAATGCCAACCTATACCTCCCTACCCACTCCATGACACTCCATACCTTCTATATCAATCCTGCTTCTCTACAGACCCAGCGAGGCCTCTTATACTTCCATGGCAGCTTAGTACCAACACATGCCCAACACATGCTCCCTCACCAACCACCCTTTGCATTTTCAACCTCCATGCCAACTCATCCAACATCCACCATGGGCAGATCTCAGGAGCCATGTTGAGATTAAATAAATAAAGTTCAAAGTACCTATGACAGACTTCAATGCATTAAAAAAAACTCTCACTGATAACATTTAAGCTCCTTCAAGTGCTTAATACCAAACCTGGGACTTGCCAACATTTTGGATCAGTTGAAGAATATTTCCGATTCTCTGGAAATCCAGATCATTAACTCTGTTTCTCTCGTCACAAGTGCTGTCTGACCTGCTGAGTAGTTCCATATTTTATGATTTTCTTAGAAGTACCAACCCCATTTTGGCCTTACTTCATCCATAGATGGTCAGATGAGAGAAGAACTTTGCAGTGTACAAGATGTTCAAGGAACAGTAAGCCTGTCTCATTTCCCTACCATTGGCCCCATGTCATTAGTTTTGGAATTCCTTTCCTAAATGTCTCTGCCCCTCAAAAAAAATTATAAGAAGATAAGAACTAGGAATCGACCATATGGCCCTCAAACATGTTACTCCAATAATTCAATCATTCCCAGCGTTCCTTTTCTCCTTTATGTTGCTCTTTAAAACTTACCTTGGCCAAGTATTTGTCACCTCACCTAATATATCCTTCCGTATCTTAGTGTCAAAGTGTAATGACGGCAGCAAAGCCCATGAAGTGGGGGCCTTTGGGAGTATGAGATCCCTGATTGAGCTAATGATTGCCTTCCCAATCAGGCAGTCTCGCCTGCGTATAATGAGTTTCAGGTCTACTAACACTCTAGATTCTGACTTTATAGCTGGAGCACTCTCAGGAGTCAAGATAGTTTTGTTAATAAAGAGAAACTGATGAAGAGATACCAGCCTCTGAGGAGTTATTTCTCAGACTTTGTCTGATAACAAAATGCCTTGGGATTTTTTTCTACAATAAAGACACTGAAGGGATAAAAGCAAATTACTGCAGTTGCTGGAATTTGAAACCAAAAGAGAATACATTAGAAAATCTCTGCAGGTCTGGCAGCATCTGTGAGGAGAGAAAAGAGTTGATGCTTCGAGTCCAGATGACCCTTTGATGGACACTGGGAGGTTACTTCCCCTGGTTGTGGAATCTCAGACCTTGAAAGCACAATCTCTTGATGAAGAGCCAATCCTTATTAGGAGAAATTTTTACTAAAATTCAAAGAGTTGTGAATCTTGGGATTGTGTACTCCAGAGGGTTGTTGATGCTCCGCCATTGAGTATATTTAAGGCTGGGATAGACAAATTGTTGGTCCTCTGGAGGGAAGCAGCATGGGAAGTTGAAGCCAAAGATCAGCCATGATTGCACTGAGTGGTGGAGCTGGTCGGAGAGGCTATAGAGTCAATTCCTGTTCCTATTTCTTATGTTTTTTAACTTTTTTTATTCATTCTTGGGAATGGGTGTCGCTGGCTCAACCAGCATTTATTGCCCATCCCTCATTGCCCTTGAGAAGGTGGTGGTGATCTGCCTTCTTGAATCGCTGCAGTCCACGTGCTGTGGGTTGACCCACAGTGCGATTATGGAGGAAATTCCCGGATTTTCACCCAGTGACTGCGAAGGAACGGCAATATATTTCCAAGTCAAGATGGCGAGTGCCTTGGAGGAGAACTTGCAGGCGGCATTCCCATTTGTCTGCTGTCTTTGTCCTTCTAGATGGAAGCAGTCGTGCCTTTAGAAGGTACTTTGGTGAATTGCTGCAGTGCATTTTGTAGATGGTACACACTGCTGCTACTGAGTGTCAGTGGTGGAGGGATTGAAAGTTTGTAGATATGGTGCCAATCAAATGGGCTGCTTTGTCCTGGATGGTATAAAGCTTCTTGAGTGTTGTTAAAGCTGCAGCCATCCAGGTAAATGGGGAGTATTCCATCTCCTGACTTGTGCCTTGTAGATGGTAGATAGGCTTTTGGGGAGGCAGGAGATGAGTTACTCGCTGCAGTGTTCTTAGCCTCTGATCTAATGTAACTCCCTCAAACTTTCCTGTAGATCTCCTACCCTCAAACCTGATGACACCTAAAGAGACCAGTCTTGTCATTGTTTTTCAGTCTTTTGCAGCACCTCCAACCCTCTGAGATTGTGCAAGAGTCTCTGGGAGTGATTGATTCATTACCCCGCGAGCATCTAGAAGAAATCAAATCACTGAAGCGTCAACAGCAGTTGACATTCTGTTTCCCTTTTCTTTACGAAACACTTTCATCTTTTCATTATAATAAGGGTTGAAAGTGGAGGGTGAAAATTGCCATTTGAGCGGATGTGGAGGTGGGACATCAAGGATTAGTTCTTGGGTCCTTGTATGCTCCCTGTGCCTGATTGAAGGCAGCATACTGCTGAGTTTGTCTGCAAGTTCAGCCAGCAGCAGTCAACACTTAACCTTCACATTGTGAGCACCAAGGATCTCTCTGCGTTGGCCTGTGCCAATACTGAGTGCGCAGAAAAATCCCCTTTTCAAACATCTTTTTCCTGCCCAGATGAAACGATTAGAAATAATTAGTTACCGGAACCAAGACATCAGAGAAATGTTCTGTGCATCAGTTAAAGAGGTTTCTGGAACTTGGAGCTCCGCCTTTAATACAGCAAGCTTTATCGCATCTCTCTGAAATATGCTACACACAATTGAAAGAGGAAAGAATTTGCCAGATTCCCCTCTTCAGCTCATTCTAACCAATGACTTGTCTCCCACCACCTCCCCCCACCCCAGTCCCCCAAACATGAAGCCATGCAAAACTCTGCTCCAACCCTCCCCTCACCCCTCCCCCGGCTGTGTTCACTGACCAACACTGACTGCCCTTCAAGCGACGTCTTTGTTAAATTTTTAAGTAGAATTTTGGAATTCTCATCCTTGTTTTCAAATCCTCCCATATCCACGCCCCCTTTCCCTATCTCCGTAATCTCCTCCAGACCCACAACCCTCCAAGATCTCTGCCTTACTTTAGTTCCAGCCACTTGTGTATCCTCCATTTGAATTACCTCACTCTTGGTGGTCATACCTCAGTCCAAACCCTAGAATTCCCTCCCTAAACCTCTCTACCCTTCTCCTATACTCTAATTCTTTGAAGTCTCTCCCTACAACCTACCCCTTTGACCAAGCCTTGAATCGCCAGCCCCATCATCGCCTTGGTGGCCCACTGTTGAATTTTGTTTTATAACGTTCCTGTGAGGCACCTTGCGAGGATTCATTACATTAAAGGTGCTATATCAATGTAACTTGTTGCTGTTTATTTGGCGGCAACCGCAGAAACTACTTTGTGCATGAGTTCCCACAGATGAGAAATAGTTTGTCAAACCGCTTCTCACGGGTGTTGATTCAGGGAAAAACGTGAGAAAAAACACTGGGAGAACACTCGGATCCTCTTTTCCTCAGTAAATGACACAGCAGCGAGAGGGGAAATTGAAACTTGTCCAGTGTTGAACTCCTCAAGCAGCAAAAATAGGGAAATGAGAGTGCTGGACTGAACTGGTCTTCTACAATGACACAGTGGTTAGCGCTGCTGTCTCAAAGCACCAGGGGCCTGCGTTTGAATCATAGCTCGGGCCACCGTCTGTGCAGGGTCTGCACATTCTCCCCATGTTTGCCTCACTTTTCTCCGAATGCTTCAGGATCCCCCCCACAGTCTGAAAGAGGTGCATTGGCCATGATAAATTCTCCCTCAGTGTACACAAACAGGCGCCGGAGCGTAGCAACTAGGGGATTCTCACAGTAAATTTATTGCAGTGTTAATGTAAGCCTACTTGTGATGCTAATAAATAAATAATGATCTGGCCATTATCGCACCACTGATTGTGGAATCTTGCTGTGCGCAAATGCCTGCCATGTTGCCTACAATAGTGATTACACTTTAGAAGTATTTCATTGACATATCAAATGCTCTGAGATATGCTGAAGATATAAAAGGGATTTCGTAAATTCAAGTTTTGAGAGTTTGACCAGCGTAATAACTCAGGAAACTAACTGGAAAGGAACAAGTTTTAATCTTAAATCAAAAGTTAAACCACAATCTTCCAGGGGATCCTGTGTGTCTCCAACCCATCTTACACCCCTCTCCCCTCCCTGACACACTTCCAGCCCCTGACACCACGGAGGAAAGCAGAAGCGCATTCTCCCCGTATCTGCATGGGTTTCCTCCAGATGCTCCAGTTTCCTCCCACAGTCCAAACGTGTGGGTTAGGCGGACTGGCCTTGGTAAATTGCCCCTTAGTGTCAGGGGGATCAGCAGGGTAAATACATGGGGCTAAGAGGGTAGAGCCGGGGTGGGATTGTTGTCAGTGGGCCGAATGGCCTCCTTCTGCACTGTAGAATCCCATGAAAATGGAACACCAGAGAAAGTAAGGAATAAGAATACTACTCTGAACTATTTTCTTTTCTTTTTGGGAGCTTTACTCCTTTTTCTTATCTAATCAAGTGGCACTGGAACAAGAATTAATTCCACGTCTGGTATTCGAACTGAGAGCAGCTTTTGGCAGGAAATAAAGTTTTCTCTTTCAGATCCTGAATGAGCGGCTGTGAAACAGCATCATACAAAACAGGAGCAGAAATAGGCCATTCTGTCCCTCCAGCCAGTTCTACCATTCCGTAAGATCATCACTGACCTCTTTGTGTCTCAAACTTTGCATTCCCCATCTACCCGTGATTACATTTTTTCCCCTGGAGTGTAGGAGGCTGAGGGGAGATCTTATAGAAGTCTATAAAATAAAGAGGGCTGTAGATCAGCTAGATAGTCAATATCTTTTCCCAAAGGTAAGGGAATCTTAAACTAGAGGGCGTAGGTTTAAGATGAGAGGGGAGAGATATAAAAGGGTCCAGAGGGGCAACTTTTTCAGACAGAGAGTGGTGAGTGTCTAGAAAAAGCTGCCAGAGGTAGTATTAGAGGTGAGTACAATTTAGTATTTTAAAAAAGCATTTAGACAGTTACATTGGTACAATGGGTATTGAGGGATATGGGCCAAAGGCGGGCAATTGGGATGAATATAGTGATTAATAAAAAAGGACAGTCTGGGCAAGTTGGGCTGAAGGGCCTGTTTCCATGCTGTAAACCTCTATCGTGTTTGACTCCTTTGCCTAACAAGAATCTATCTGCCTCTTCCCTGAAAATTCTCCGTGATGCCCTCCCCCCACCTTCTGAGGTGAAGAATTGCAAGCTGGTGAGGTGCGATTCCCCTTTAAGTTTAAAGCTTATTAAGTAGGCTTGCATTTACACTGCAATGAAGTTATTGTGAAAATTCCCAAGTCACCACAGTCCAGTGCCTGTTAGGTTACACTGAGGGAGAATTTACCATCACCAATACACCTAACCAGCACATCTTTCAGAATGTGGAAGGAAACTGGCACACCCTGAGGAAACCCACACAGACACGGGGAGAATGTGCAGGCTCCACACAGACAGTGACCCGAGTTGGGAATCGAACCTGGGTTCCTGGCACTGTAAGGCAGCATTGCTAACCACTGTATCACCGTGCCACCTTTAAGGGCAAAACAGCAGAGTAAAGGTCATCTGACTGGGTGACCAATCCCCATAATTCTGGAAATAATCCTGTGCTCCCGAGGATAACTTCCACAGTCCCAGGAATAACTCTGGAGAATAACTCGCACGCTCACATCACATCGCAACTCAGTCTACAGACACTATTTTGAAAAGGAAGGGAGAGGTTCTGCCTGGTGTCCTGGGCAACTGTCCTGGCTTGAATCAATTCACACCTCTTAAACCTGTGATTATCCCTCTTTTCAGTCACACGGTCTGTACCTGTAAAGACTTGATTACCTGTAAAGACTCCCATTCCAATCAATATCTTGCAATTGAGTTTCTGTCTATATATGCCATGTTTGTGATCATACCTCTCCACTGACCTGATGAAGGAACAGGTTTGTTTGGAATCATGAGCTTTTGGAGCGCTCGCAGAATGATGCTGATCCCATGGGTCTGCTTGTCATAGAATCATGGAATCACCGAATCCCTACATTGAAGAAGGAGGCCATTCAGCCCATCGAGCCTGCGCCAACTATAATCCTACCCAGATCCTATCCTTGTAACCTCACATATTTAACTCGCTAGTCCCCCTAACACAAAGGGGTGATTGAACATGGCTAATCAAGCTAACCTGCATATCTTTGGACTGTGGGACGAAACTGGAGTACCCAGAAAAAACACACGGAGACATAGGGAGAACGTGCAAACTCTATACAGACAGTGATCTAAAGGCAGAATCGAACCGAGGTCCCTGGTGCTGTGAGGCAGCAGTGCTAACCGCTGTGCCACCGTGCCTGTCCTTCCAGAAGGCAGTGGTAGATCATAGAACAATACAGCGCAATACAGGCCCTTCAGCCCTTGATGTTGCGCCGACCTGTGAAACCAATCTAAAGCCCATCTAACCTACAAAACATGGGTTTGGAATGTATTGCCTCAGGCCTTGTGTCATAATTTTGATTGAACCAACCAGTGTGGATCCTGGTATCATTCACTGCACCACAAACTAACCATCAAACCCAGAGTCCAGTTCGGACTTCTCTCCCTCTCGTTGTAGATCCAGTTTCTTTCCACTGTCACGCAGCATTTTGCAGTTATTGTCATTTTAGTTTATCTTCCAGATAATGTCAATTGTGTAACCGTCCTACTTCACTCTGTAAATCTCCTGCATCCTGCCCTCTTCCCTTCTGCGGCTGTGAATTTGGCAAGCTATTGCCCGGGTTTGATCTCTCGCTCATTAATGTAGATGAAAAAACACCACAGAACCAAACTGTGACCTTTGTCAGATCCCCGTCCAAGTCTCCACCCAGTCTGATATTGTATCTCTTCCTAGCCTTCCTGCTTCCTATTTCATTACCAACTTCTGCTCCGATTTCCCCCCACCCTCCCCCCACCACCGACCCTACCTCTCCATTCTCCCATGGGTTCCTGGGCTCTAAGTTTAATGAAGGGAATGTTTCACGTGGGACTTTGTCAAAAACCTTTCTGGAAATTGAACTTATCCTGCCAGCCAGAGTTATCGCAAATCAGAGGGATTCAGTCACAATGGTGACATAACAGAATAGGCCAACACCAAAGTCTACTACCTTGGCACAATGAGCAGCATACATCCCATAGGCCGTGCCTGTAGCTTTGTCAAAAAAAGGACCTGTATTTATATTGCACCTGATCGCTCAAAATCTACTCATTGAATCTTAGAATCAAAGCAGGAGGCCATTCTGCCCATCATGCCTGTGTCGGCTCTTTTTAAGAATTATCTACACTGGGCACAGAGGTTAGCATTGCTGCCTCACAGCACCAGGGACCTGGGTTAAATTACAGCCTTGGGTCACTGTCTGTGTGGAGTTTGCACCTTCTCCCCATGTTTGCGTGGATTTCCTCCAGATGCTCCGGTTTCCTCCTACACTCCAAAGACGTGGGAGTTAGGTTGATTGGCCATGCCAAATTGCCCCTTAGTTCAGAGAAATTAGCAGTGTAAATATGTAGGTTACAGGAATAGACCTGGGTGGGGTAGTGATTGGTGCAGACTTGATGGGCCGAATGGCCTCCTTCTGCACTGTAGTGATTCTTTTCTATGATTCTATGACCCAATGAGTTCTGTCCCCCCTCCTCCTCCACCTTGCCCTTTCCCTTTAATTTTTTGCAAGGATGCATTCAACTTCCCTTTGAAAGTTAATATTGAATCTTGCTGTGTCTTCCTCCTGCGATTAATTATATTTAAAGTACAGAGCTTGCTGTGCTGCAGCTCCCCGTGCACTGCAAACAGTGATGAGATGAATGAACAGATAATCTGTTATGGTGTAGAGTTGAGGGAGGAATGTTGTCCAGGACACTGAACGAATCTCCTTTGAGGAGGGACATAGGATCTTTAACACACTCCTGCACAGCCAAAGGATGTGGATAGCACCACAGATTAATGCTTCCACCAAGAGATGGAATCTCTGAAGATACAGCACTCTGAAATACTGTGAGATATACTGATGTCCCTTCTTTATATTTAAACCTTCCAGCAGCCTTCCTCAGTGTCCTCTACCTTGAGGCACCTTTGTGCTCCTTAAGCTGCCTCACCAGCACTCAGCACCACTCCACAAGGACATCCTTTCAGTGCAAATGGAAAATATGTGAAAAGTTTATTTATTAGTGTCACCAATAGACTTACATTAACATTGCAATGAAGTTATTGTAACAATCACACTCTGGTGCCCGTTTGGGTACAGTGAGAGAGAATTTAGCATGCACCTAACCAGCACGTCTTCTGGAAGGAAACCGGAGCACCCAGAGGAAACCCACGCAGACATGGGGAGATTGTGCAAACTCCACACAGACAGTGACCCAAAGCCGGAATTAAACCCAGGTCCCTGGTGCTTTACAAACCATTGTGCTATGGTGGTATAACAGATTCATACTGTGGTTTGTTAGTCCATCTCATTGCTACACACTTGCAGCATATTAACAGCAGCTCTGGTCAAAGTTTAGGTTTATTACTGAGCAGAGTCTATTCTATACATGATACATATTTACACCATCTCATTCCTACTTACCGGTCTGATTGTCCTTGGATTTGTAGGTTTGCTCCAGTCAGTGATCCTAATGCACATGCATCAAGGGAATAAAAATGCAATCTATTTGCTATTTTTGATACTGGGCTGAAAGATCAGTAAAACCTTCTTCCTTAGCATCACTGGAACTCTCTGAGCCTCCTTAAACAGCATCACCCAGACCTATGACCAATACTATGTAGAAGGGGCAAGGGCAGCAGATACAAAGTACAGAGATTGCTGCGCATTGCAAACAGCGATGAGATGAACGAACAGTTAATCTGTTATGGTGTAGAGTTGAGGGAGGAATGTTGTCCAGGACACTGAATGAATTTCCTTTGAGGAGGGATGTAGAATTTTTAACACCTTCTTGTGCAACCAAAGGAGATGGATTAATGCTTCCACCAAAGGATGGAATTTCTGAAGATACAGCACTCTGAAATACTGTGAGATATACTAATGTCTCTTCTTTATATTTAAACCTTCCAGCAGCCTTCCTCAGCATCTTCCATCTTGAGGTGCCTTCGTGCTACTTAAGTTGCGTCACCAGCACTCAGCACCACTCTACAAAGATACCCTTTCACTGCAGATGGAAAATGTATGGAAAGTTTATTGATTAGTATCACCAGTAGACTTACATTAACATTGCAATGAAGAACACTACCACCTCCAAGCTCCTCTCCAAGCCACTCACCAACCTGATTTGGAAATATATCGGCCGTACCTTCACTGTCGCTGGGTCAAAATCCTGGAACCTGCCCCCCAACAGCACTGTGTGCCTGTGTACCTACACCACATGGACTGCAGCAGTTCAAGAAGGCAGCTCGCCACCACTTTTGCAAGAGGCAATTAAGAATGGGAATTAAATGTGTGTCCAGCCCGTGATACTCACGTCCCATGAAAGAGTTTTTAAAAAGGCATTTATCATACTAGATTTGTCTTAAATTATTCTGTATTAAGTTAAGATTTGATTTGAAAGCCTACAGAAAGATATATATCTTTCATATGTTGTTGCACGGATGCTGGGAGTGCTTAGTCATTCTGAATGTAATGCAGGTCAGGACAGTTCGATATAATGTAGTAGGCTGTGTCTCTTTTATCATAATGCTATTAAGGACCTGTGTTCCTCCATCTCAGATTACCGTGAGGAAGCAGCTCAGACAAGCAAATTCTCTGCAATAATTTTACCTCTCAGTAAGACTGGACGTCGACAGCAGAGGGCTGGAGCCAAGCAGTCATGCTTAAAAATATATCTTACTGTATGAATAACTGAATCCCAATCCTGAGGGCAGCACTATGGCAATCAAGAATCATGATTGTACATTAATCCCCCCTCTGTAAAGCATTTCCCATTATAAGACGTTGAATTGCATTGATTGGTTATAACATAAAGGTGTTAATAGAATCATAGAATCCTACAGTGCAGGAGGCCATTCGGCCCATCGCACCTGAACCGACCACAATCCTACCTAAGTCCTATCCCCATAACCCCATGCATTTACCCTAGCTAATCCCCCTTACACTAAGGGGTAATTTAGCATGGCCAATCCACCTGACCCGCACATCGTTGAAGTGTGGGAGGAAACTGCAGCAGCCAGAGGAAACCCACGGAGGGAGAACATACAAATTTTACACAGGCACAGCAGACAGTGATCCAAGCCGGGAATTGAACCAGGGTCCCTGGCGCTGTGAGGCTGCAGTGCTACCATGCTGTCCAGACATTCCTTCAGAAACATGCCTTTGGATCATATCCAAACTTAACAAGATATTTGAGTCTTGGTCTATTAGTAGGCAGTAAGTTACCTCAAATGGTGCTGGCAATCTCTGCATTAAATCCATCAAGTTGTTTGGAACATTCAAGAATTGATTTTCAATTAAGGAGATACACGAGCTCTGAAACTCAGTTTCCACCTTCACGGCCACATTGAGATCGCTTACCTCAAAGCTTTGTTGTTTTATTACACTGTAAGAAGCTGCTAAAAGCGTTGGCAGAGTGCCCACTGCATCAACCCTCAGACCTTTTATCTCACACACACAACACAGGTCAAAATAGAAAGGGGGGCAGGAGGTAATTAATTCTTTATCATTTTAAGCTGTTGTACAAAAAAAAGACATGGCGGGAGGCAATGGCCAAGTGGCATTATCGCTAAACTATCAATCCAGAAACTCAGTTGATGTTCTGGGGACCCGGGTTCGAATCCCGCCACAGTAGATGGTGGAATTTGAAGTCAATAAAAAATATCTGGAATTAAGAATCTGCTGATCACCATGAAGTGGTCACGGGCATTTGGTCTCAGACCTTCGGGTAAGCGTTTCCCAAGGGAGCCTCCACGACACACGACAGCCCAGTGTCACTGAGCAGAGACTGATAGCCAAGTTCCGCACACATGAGGATGGTCTCAACAGGGATCTTGGGTTCAAGTTGCACTATCTGTAACCCCCGTGGCTTGCCTGGGTTTGCAAAACCTCATTTACTGTAATGTCTGAAGACAATACACATCTCTTTAACCTATGCCTAATACTCTTTCCACTCACGTTGTCGGCATCTTGAAGACTTGAACACCGGGTTAGTGGTGAAGACTCGCATTCTAATCAGTAATCGGTAAACTGAGTGTGCTTTATATGCTCTGTCTGAGACCAGAACTCTCCATTCATCTGACCAAGGGGCAAACCCCAAAAGCTTCTGGGTTTACTATCAAATAAATTGGTTGGACTTTAACCTGGTGTTGTCAAACTTCTTACTGTGATGACCATGAAATCATTCCTGATTGTCGGAAAACCCACCTGGTTCACTAATGTCCTTTAGGGAAGGAAATCTGCCATCGTTACCTGGTCTGGCCTACATGTGACTTCAGAGCCAAAGCAATATGGTGGACTCTCTGCTGCCCTCAGGCAACTAGGGATGGGTAATAAATGCTGGCCAGCCATTGATGCCCATGCGCCAAGAAGAAAAAAAATTGTTGTCTGTGCTTGACGGAAAGAGGCTGTTGTATGATTTGTGAAGGGCTTTGGAATGTCTTCTTGTATTAAAAATGCTATATAAGTGTGATTTGTAGTTATAGAGAATGACTAGAGATGGCAATAGTTAGAACCATAGAACCCTACAATGCAGAAAGAGGCCCTTCGGCCCATCGAGTCTGCACTGAACACAATCCCAGCCAGGCTCTACCCCCATATCCCTACATATTATACCCACTAATCCCTCTAACCTACGCATCCCTGGACACTAAGGGACAATTTCTTAGCATGGCCAATCAACTTAACTAGCACATCTTTCAACTGTGGGAGGAAACCGGAACAGCCGGAGGAAACCCATGCAGACACGAGGAGAATGTGCAAACTCCACACAGACGGTGATCCAAGCCGGGAATTGAGCCCAGGACCCTGGAGCTGTGAAGCAGCTGTGCTAACCATTGTGTTACTGTGCCACCCATATGGATGAATATTTGTACATATTGACCATCATGCACTTCATAATAGGCTGACCCTTAAGTTGTCCTGCCTCAGTGCTCCACTGCATCAGCTGTCAACTGCTACAATTCACTGCTAGGGGAAGCAATAACCTAGTGATATTATCGTAAGACTATCAATCCAGAAACTCAGCTAATGTTCTGGGGGCCAGTGTTTGAATCCTGCAAAGGCAGATAGTGCAATTTGAATTCAATTAAAAAAAACCTGGAATTAAAAATCTACTGATGACAATGAAACCATTGCCGATTGTTGGAAAAACCCATCTAGTTCACTAATGTCCTTTAGAAAAGAGAAGGAAATCTGCCATTCTTAACGTGGTCTGGTTTACATGTGACTCCAGAACCACAGCAATGTGGTTGACTCGCAACTGCCCTCAGGCAACTAGGGATGGGCAATAAATCCTGGCCAGCTAGCGATGCCCATGTCTCGCAAATGGATTTTAAAAAAGCAACTTTGGAGATATATAGGTGCTGCCAGATTCCTTCCTTCTGTGTTTATGAAATGCCTGCACTCAAAAACAGCACGCAGTAACCCAACTTCAGCTGAAACAGAGCTGCGCGGCAGAGATCAGTGAGAAGCAGAAAGCCACACATTAGTGAAAGCTGCATCCTCTCCCAGTCTCCTGTAGCTCATGTGTGCGAGGCTGACAGACTGTCCTTTCCACCCAGCGCACACTCCATTGCATCTTCTGCCCTCCCCTCCCTGCCACCCATCCCAGAAAATAATTGAAATAATCTGCAGTTACTAATTAGCAGCAACATAAAGAACAAGTTCTTCAGCCAATCTTGGCAGCAGCGCACACAGGGCTGGCTCCAATTGACAGACAGCAGATTTTCCCCGCAGCACTATGCTAATTCAGCAACTTTGTGTGCTGTATGTCCTTCCCCGCGCATCACTGTGGCAAGGTGTCATAGTGAACCTTTCCTCTGGTAGAATCCTGCTCAGTACTAATCCTGCTATAGAATATATCAACTCCCATAGCTTCTCATTCACTGGGACTTCCACATGGATTCTTGTGCACTTTTTAATATTTATTATGCCCTCAAAGAAAGTTGCATTTACATAGCACCTTTTGTGACCTCATGGCATTCCACAGTTGCCCGTGAAATGCTTTTGAAGTGAGGTTTGATGTCAGAAATGCCAATTTGCACACAGCAAGATCCCACCAGCAGTACTGCAACAATGACTGGATAATCTGTTCCCAATGCTATTCATTTTGAAATAAATATCCGACCACCCAGAATAAAAACACTCTTTCTCTTCTTCAGAATAATGTCCTGGGACCTTTCACATCCACGTCAGAGGGCAGGCACCTTATCCATAAAAAAACTGCACCTCAAACAACTCAGCAGCCCCTCAGCACTGCACCAACAGAGATAGTCATTGAGTCACAGGCCAGGATTTTACTGCCCCATCTGCCATGGGAATCGAAGAAGGTGAGGGACACAAATGGAAAGATCCTTTGACCTCAGGCGGTTTTACGGTTTCAGGATAAGCAAGGCCATAAAACCCAGCCCATAGAGTCATACAGCACAGAAAAGGCCCTTCAGCCCATCAAGTCTGAACCGACAATATCATCACCAAAGGCTAATCCCACTTTTCCTGCAGTTGTCCCATATCCTTGAATATTATGATCTTTTAAGCGCTCATCCAAATATTAGATTTTTGTACTCATGCTTCTGGAGTGACCTTTGAACCCTCAACCTTCAGATTCAGAGGCAAGGTGCGATCTGAGTTAAGAATAGAGTAGAAGGTTGCTCTTATTGAAAAATACAACAATAAGCTGAAGGATTTGCCAGGTTCAGCTAGAAAGTTACCCTTCAGCTTTCGAACCTGGCTCAGACCCAATGTGGTTTGATGGAGTGAGAATCTGTTCACTCTCTTTCTCTCTCTCTTTCTGTTTCAGGCAGGAAAAGTCTTTCTGTCGTATGTTCGGGTAGTATTGTCTCTGGAGAGGCAAATGAATGGACCCTGAATGGCCAATCAACCATAGGTTGAAATGTGACCTTCAAGCCATTGTTACTCTGCGCAAGTAAAGCCATTGGTTTAGTCCATCTTATTTTTAAACTTCAGTATTTTTAATTTCTAATTGTTTAACAGTTCCAGTGCATTGCATCACACTTTGCGCTTTACATTATTAGGGACAATAGTTGTACACTTGGCATACAATAGCAGGTGGCTTACAGATGACCTTGGAAACTAACCCTACAATTTCACATCTTTCCCCTGGGAAGGAAGGGTTGGAAGTTCATTTTCAAGTGCAGTTGGCACTTCTTTTAATTGTTCATTTTTGGGATGTGGCTATTGCTAAATAGGCCAGCATTTGTTGCCCACCCCTTGGTTGGTGGCACAGTGGCACAGTGGTTAGCACTGTGGCCTCATAGCGCCAGGGACACAGGTTCAATTCCTGACTTGGGTCACTGCCTTTGCAAAGTTTGCACCTTCTCCTCATGTCTACATGCGTTTCCTCTGGGTGCTCCAGTTTCCTCCCACAGTCCAAAAGATGAGCTGGTTAGGTGCATTGGATGTGCTAAACTCTCCCTCAGTGTACTCAGAATGTGAGAACTAGGGGATTGTCACAGCATTGCTGTGTTATTGTAAGTCTACTTGCGATACTAATAAATAAAACTTAAAATTTTTAAACTTCAAAAAACTTTAAATCTAGTTGCCCTTGGGAAGGTGATGGTGAGCTGCTTTCTTGAACGCCATAGGTGTAGATACACCCACAGTGCTGTTAGGGAGGGAATTCCTGGATTTTGACCTAGCAACTGTGAAGGAACAGTGATATATTTCCAAGCCAGCTTGATGAGTTACTTGGGGGAAAATTTGTCTTTGTTTTATTGTTTATTCCTTTCTAGAGACAGTGTTATTGGCATGGCTATCTGCCCAGTTATAGGACAAAATCCATAGAAACTCAACAGGAGATTAGGTCCATTGAGCTTGCAACAAATCTCTGACAGAGCACCTTACTCAACATCCTGTCCCGTCCCTGTAACCCCACACTTTTACCATAGCTAATTCCACCAAGCTACACATCTTTGGACACTAGGGGCAATTTAACATGGACAATCCCCCTAAGCGACAAATCTTTAGACATTTGGGACAATTTATCATGGATAATCCATTTAATCTGCACAGGTTTGGAGTGTGGGAGGAAACCAGAGCATCTGGAGGGAACCCACACAGACATGGGGAGAATGTGCAGACTTGACACAGACAATCACCTGAGGCCAGAATCTAACCCGTGTCCCTGGCACTGTGAGGCAGCAGTGCTAACCTCAGCACCACTGTGCCATTGCCAAAAATCTTACATCAGAGAAAATCTTTCAGAGACATTTTTCCCCATCCTCAAAAGAAAAGCAGAAAAGGGGGAAGAGCCACTACTCATTACTCACTTTGCAGTGTCTGGGGGATGTTCTGGGAGTTAAGGTTAAGGGGTCGGATGGGTTCTGCCCACATCAAGCTGGGTAACATGGTGTCAATGAGGTGAGAGGGGTGTGACAGGCCCTCCTGCCTCATGTGGGGTAGTGTGTAGAAAGATTGGGCATGAGTATAGAAATGCAGAGGGACCTGGGGGTGCAGGTGCACAAGTCTTTGAAGGTGGCAGAGCAGGTGGAGAAAGTTGTGAAGAAAGCATATGGTATGCTAACTTTTATAGGAAGGGGTATAGAATACAAGACCTGGCGTTTAATGTTGCAGTTGTGTAAAACGTTAGACCGCATTTGGAATACTGCGTCCAGTTCTGGTCACCTTACTACCGGAAGGATGTGGAGACTCTGGAGAGAGTGCAGAGGAGGTTTACCAGGATGCTGCTTGGTATGAAAGGTCTGAGTTATGAGGAGAGGTTAGGCAAATTGAGGCTGTTTTCCTTAGAAAGACGTAGACTTAGAGGAAATCTGATAGAGGTATACAAGATTATGAGGGGCATAGATAGAATAAACAGGGTCAAGCTTTTTCCTAGGATGGACTCAAATAGCATGAGAGGTCACGGGCTTAGGGTGAGAGGGGTAAGGTATAATTTGGATGCTAGAGGGAGTATTTTCACACAGAGGGTGGTGGGGGTATGGAATGCGCTGCCAAGTAAAATGGTGGAGGCAGGCACTCTGGAGTTATTTAAGAGATACTTAGATGGGCACATGAACAGAATGGGAATGGAGGGATATAGAAAACTGATTTAAAATATGGATCATGAGCCTTGGGAGTCCCTGGGAAGTGTGTAAATAGACGATGATATTGATGTACTTGTTTTTATCCTACAGGTGCTTTAGTCCTCCTTGTTGTCTAACAAGGGGCATACACACGATGGGACGTGAGAGGGCTGCTCTTGGATTCTTCGAGAGTATTTTAGTGCTTCACATATTTAGTGTACACTTGACCTGAGTTATTTGATGGGCAACACGACAGCTCAGTGACTATCGCTGCGCTGTACAGATACATGGATTTGGGCCTGTGTCTGTGGGAGTTTGCGCATTCTCCCCATGCTTGCGTGGGTTTTCTCCGGGTGCTCCAGTTTCCTCCCACATCCCAAAAATGTGCTCTTAGGCTAATTGGCAGAACAAATTCTCCCTAAATTGTCTCAAATTTGGTTTCATTCCATAGATTTATAAACATAGACAGGGATCGTGCGTAGAGGTGGGAACATTGGGGTGGCGACATGGGCTCGTTGGGTCGAAGGGCCTGTTTCCTGTGCTGTTTTGTTCTTTGTTCTTTATTTCCCCAAGCCATGCTCAAAACGAAACTTCTTTGGGTAACTCCAGTGCCACCAGTTGGAGTGACAGATGTGGCAGATTTTTCTCTTTTCTTTCTCAGGTTGCAGGAAACTGGCTCAAAGATTTCTGTCTGCTATTTTCCAAATAGCTGGTTTTGCAAGTGACGCCCTCTCTTCAATGGAGCCTGTGTTGGCAGGGTCTTTAAAAAGTCCTGGATCCCACAATCCCAGATCATATGGGTTGGGGCACACTTTGGCAGAACTAATTACTGAGTAACGCCCTATCAGACGGGAAGGGAACTGGCCCTGAATGAGAATGAGATTCGCTCAAACCAGCCCTTCCGCCATAATGGCTGAAACTACGTTTGTTGATTGTGGAGCTGGGATCTGTGCTGGTGACCACAGCAATAAGACAGCTGCATTCTGGATACATGGGATGGTGTGAGGAAACTGGCATTTTTTGGAAGATTTGTCAGTCTGCATTGTAGGGATGGAGTCAATGGTCACAATGTTAATACCATTCACACCAGCTGGACTTAACCACCCCTGTCAATGGAGATTTGGTGCCAAGTCCTCCGACCTCACCATAGGGAGCATGTGGTGCGCACAGCCAGTAAGATCGCACCCATTGTGATTTTGAGCCTGTGGTGAATGACTCTTGGCTGACTAAAGATTGTAAGATCTAAGGCACAGTATATATGCTACACATAGCCTTGGGTCCCAGCTTGGGTCACTGTCTGTCTGGAGTTTACACATCCTCCCCATGTCTGCGTGGGCTTCCTCCGGGAGCTCCGCTTTCTTTCTACAGTCTAAAAGACGTGCTGGTTAGGCGCATTGACCTGAGTAAGTGCCAGACTGTGGCAACTAAAGGAATTCCACAGTAACTTCATTGCAGTGTTAATGAAAGCCTTACTTGTGACTAATAAATAATTTTGCAGTCGATGTTGCTTGGGTACAGGTGGAAAATCCTGTTGGGGGATATGAACAGGTCACACAGTTGAGTTAGAGGGACAGAGTGAACAGCAGATTGTAGGCAGCAGACAGAGAGGGGAATTAGCTCCATGAAGTTGAAGAGATGCTTAGTTCTGTGCTAGTGGAGCTTGGAGATACTCCAGGTGTAATTGGTAGCTCTATACTGTCAGGAGTTGGGAAATCTGGAATACAATAACTTTTGGGTTAAGACAACGATAGAGAACTCAAGTAGAGCTGCCGATTTCTGGAGATGGAACTAGCTGTTTGAGGAGCTAAAATTCCTCATGAAGAGACACAACATTCAAGGCATTTTGTGAAGCATAGCTTTTTAAAAATTTATTTGCCAGCCTAGGGCATCATTGGCTGGCAAGCACTTGTCCATTGCTCATCGCCCAAGGACAGTTGAGAGTGAACCATTCACTTCTAGAGTCTCATGTAAGCCAGACCGGGGAAGGACAACAGATTTCCTTCTCTAATGGATATTAATGAACCAGATGGACTTTCTAACAATCAACCATGGTTTCACAGTCATCAGTAGATTCTTAATTCCTGATATCTTTTATTATAAAATTTAAATTCCACCATCGGCCAATGTGGGATTTGAACCTGGGTCCCCAGAATATTAGCAGCATGGCACAGTGGTCAGCACTGGTGCCTCACAGCACTAGTGTTCGATTCCTGGCTTTGGTCACTGACTGTGAGAATGCTTGCACATTCTCCTCATGTCTGCGTGGCTTTCTTCTGGGTGCTCCAGTTTCCTCCCACACTCCAAAGATGTGCAGGTTAGGTTGATTGGCCACGCTAAATTGACCCTTAACGTCAGGGGACTAATAGGGTAAATGGGTGCAGTCGTGGGGAGAGAGCCTGGATGGGATTGTGATAGGTTGAGACCCGATGGGCCAGGTGGCCTCTTTCTGCACTGTGGGGATTCTATGATTAGCTGAGATGCTGGACTAATTGTCTAGTGATAATGCCATTGCCTCCCCTTAGTGATGACTGGGGTCAAAGTGGGTTGCTAAGGAAATAAGAGGGAGCTGTCTCGGTGTCTATCATTTAATGTGCAGTTTGTACAGTGTTCAAACACAGTTTGCTTGTTAATTTATATTTGCTTCATGATAATTCTGGATGTTATGGTTACTGGTATTGACTGTTTGCTTTGTTAGTTCATATATGGTCAAAATATTCTGCTTGCTTGCTACTGTGAAATCTCATGGTATTATCCTCCTAACAAGTAACTGAGATTTCAAATTTTGTCTAATTTAACAGGAAGGTTGCTGGCCCATAACAGGATTCTTACAAACTTTGAATCATAGAATCCTACAGTGCAGAAAGAGGCCCTTCTGCCCATCGAATCCCACCCAGGGCCTTCCCCCTTATCCCGACATATTTTACCCACTAATCCCTCTAACTTACACATCCCTGGATACTAAGTGGCAATTTCTTAGCATTGCCAATCAACCTAACCTGTACATCTTTGGACTGTGGGAGGAAGTCGGAGTACCCGGAGATAACCCACGCAGACATGAGGAGAATGTGCAAATTCCACACAGACAGTGACCCCAGTCGGGAATCGAACCCAGGATCCTGGGTCTGTGAAGCAGCAGCGCTAACCACTGTGCCACCGCGCCACCCCACGGTTTGGGGTCTCATCCAAAATCCCGACAAAGTTTGGGGTCTCGCCTGCTATCATAACAATGTTAGTTAGGTGGATAGGTAGATAGATAATGGAATTGTGAGTTGATGGATGCTTGTAAATTCTTGCTTTAATTGGTTTGTAGAGGAAAGAAAGGCTGGAGATGGAGACCCTGATTTTACCAGAATGCCTGTGCTGAAATTGGGGCAGGCAAGGCTCGCAGAACAGCATTCTCCACTGGCCTTGGTGCCAGCCTCGAGCAGGCATGCCAGTAAAATTCCAGTCAAGTGACATATTGCAAGCGCTAGGGGTTTGACAGTGAAATTTTCAAATGAAGCGGTTAGGGTTGGAAAGGGAGCGAAGCAGTATCTGGGGAGATAAAAGCAGTTACAACTTTAGCAGAGGGACTTTCTGAAGCTTGGAAGAGAGAGTCAGGAAAGGGCAGGGGGATGGGGAAATAAAATGCCACTCAGGTGGTGCTGAAAAGAAGCAAGGGTCCTCTTTACTGCTCAGATTAACCCGAATGTTGTGGATGGTTTTAGCATGGCGGGAGTGGAGGGAGTGAAGATAGTGGTGGGGGACAGGAGGTTGCTTGATGTGGTCTAGGCAGATTAATGGCTTAATCTGTGGTGTTCTTGATAAGCTCATTTCTTGGGCACATGGAAGCAAGGCTGGCAGCTATGGTAGGAGAAAGATTGAATCCCTACAGTGCAGAAGGGGGCACTTTATCCCATCAAGGGTGGTAAGGGTATGGAATGCCTTGCCTGTGTCAGTTGTAGATGCGCCAAGTTTGGTGGCGTTTAAGAGGTTAGTAGATAAGTTTATGGATGAAAGGGGAATGGTTTAGGTTAGAGGGTCACTGCTTGTTCCTAATTGGTCGGCGCAACATTGAAGGCCGAAGGGCCTGTTCTGCGCTGTAATGTTCCAGGTTCTATGTTCTACGTCCTATGTCTGCATCGATCACAATCCCACCCAGGTCCTATCCCTGTAACCCCATTTGCCCTGGTAGTCCCCTGGATATTAAGGGCAATTTAGCATGGCCAATGCACCTAACCCACACATCATTGGACTGTGGGAGGAAACTGGAGCGCCCAGAGGAAACCCACGCAGACACAAGGTGAACATGCGAACTCCACACAGACAGTGACCCAAGCCGGGAATCGAACCCAGGTCCCCGGCACTGTAAGGCACAAAACTACTGGATTGGTGGAGGTACCTATTCCAAGGTTGTAGGTGTGATATGATGGATTAGAAAACACATTAACAATGCAATGAAGTTACTGTGAAAATCCCCTCTTCGCCACACTCTGATACCTGTTTGAGTACACAGAGGGAGAATTTAGCACGGCCAATGCACCTAACCAGCACATCTTTCAGACTGTGGGAGGAAACCGGAGCACCTGGAGGAAACCCCCACAGACATGGGGAGAACATGCAGATCCATGTAGACAGTGACCCAAGCCAGGAATTGAACGCAGATCCCTGACATAGTAAGGCAGCAGTGCTAACCACTGTGTTGCCAATGACATACTGCTTTTAGAAAAAGAATAGAAACTACGTCACTCTCTCCCAAGAGCCATGGATGTGAAGCTGGGATGGTTTGACAAGTAAAAGCTGGGAATGTGAAAGTATCGATGATGGAAGTCCGGTTCCTGGTTCCCTGTCTTATTGCGCACACCATTCAGCTCCCTTGGGAAGCAGTATTTCAGCCTGGACCCCTGTCTTGTTTAGCAATTAGTGTCATGGCAAACATGTTCCCCTCTCAGAACGCAGACTTCCACGTGGTTCTCTTGTGCTGAAGTTTGTGACTGCAGAGAGACTTTTCCTTTGTTTAGTTGTAGCAAGTCGCAGCCAGTGCTGCTTCGAATCCCCGCAGGAATACCCAGGGAAAGTCATTCCGATAGCTACAGCAGCCTCTTCTCAAGAGTTTTCTCTCTCCCTCGCTGCTTTCTTTGCACTCATCGGGAAAAAATACACTGGGAATCCATGAAAAACCGCAGAAGGTTATTGATTCTAGCCGACAAAGGAGGAGGGGGGGGGGGCATGTAATCTGTCTGCCTTTGTTCCGTTTAGTGTGTGGTGTGTTTTCATTAACCCCCCACCGACAGTCAACTTGTCAGCGGGTTGACACTCCCAACAGTCTGACCTCCGACTGTTGGTCCCATTCTCTCCCCTCCCTCCGAAGCAAACCACCCCGCCCCCTCCAAAAATAAATATACTCCAGGCCAATCCAGAACAGAGTTCTGCTCTTAATTTCCAATCTCATTCTCTGTTTATATTTCAGAGATTTTGGCTGTGGACTCTTGTAGCCATCTTATTGTTCCCCCAAATATTCTCTGCACCGATCGGTGGGGGAATGTGATGCTTGAAGATTCGCCCTCGCAGCAATGATCGGACCCTCAGCACCAGAAAAAAAATTGTGTTCCGATTTAAAGCACACGGCAGATTCTAAAATCATAACTCTTTTCATTTCTGTCTACCTGGTGCGCACGGTATCTCATTGCTCTGAGCATTCGTTGGTCCCTAGAAGTATCTATTTTCAGCAGCTTATTTCTCCAAGGTGAAATACATATCAAACTATTTTTAATGAGGACGTAATGCTTGATTGACTGTTTTTCACTGTCTACAGATGCTGCTTATCCTGGCTGCTTAACTATCTCATCATTGTGTTTTCTCACTCCCAGCTTTCACTTGTCAAACCAGCATAGCTTCACACCCATGGTTCTTGAGAGGCAGTGACATGGGCCAGTATTTTACCACCTCGCCTACCCAAGACAAAGAACAATTCCGTTCTGTGAGCCTTGGCCGCTCTGATTCTGGGGCGGGCGAGGTGGTAAAATTCTGGCAATAGTTTCTACTTTCATAAAAGAAGTATGTAGTTGGCGGCACGGTGGTTACCCTGCTGCCTCACGGCGCCAGGGACCCGGATTCGATTCCTGGCTTGGGTCACTGTCTGTGTGGAGTCTGCACATTATCCTCATGTCTGCATGGGTTTCCTCCAGTTTCCTTCCACAAAGACCTTTTGGTTAGATGCATTGGTCATGCTAAATTCACCCTCAGTGTACCCGAACAGGCACCGAAGTGTGGTGATGAAGGGATTTTCACAGTAACTTCATTGCAGCGTTAATATAAGCTGACTTGTGACATTAATAACTAAACTAACATTATTATCTATCTCTTAGGCCCGAGGGAGTGACTAGTTAAGTAACTCACCCCTTCCTACTACCCAGAACTGATCTCCCACTAGTGAACCCTTGTGAAGTGCCCATGGAGTGAAAGATCCCTTGTTAAACTGTCATCAAAATGAAATTGGTTTGCAGCATGCATGCGTTAAACATGCAGCAACTACAGTGCACTCTCTTCTCTGTCAGGAAGTTCTGGGATTCAGCCCAATCCAGAGGCAAAGGTTTGTATCCAGACGAGCATTCTCATGCAATACTGAGAGAGCACAACACTGTAGAAGGTGCCATTTCCCCCTTAAGGAGTTAAACCAAGGTCCTGCCTGCCCTCTGTAGGAGAGGCAGCTGCTACAAAGCCCTCTTTCTGCCAAAGGCTTTTGCTAATTTGAGATGTTTGTAGTGGTTCCTTTACATTCTACAGAGTATATCAGACCAACTACAATTCCCCTCCAGGTCAAACACAACAATATTTGCGAAGAGCAAAAAGCCACTAGTCCCACCAAGACTGTTCCTTTATGCTTGGACCAGCTCACCTTTCCCTCCATAACCCTTGATTTTTAGTAAAGAAACACACTCGTTTATCTGGGATTAAAAGTCTACTGATGACCATTGTCGATTGTCAGAAAAATCCGTCTGGTTCACTAATGTCCTTTAGGGAAGGAAATCTGACCTACATGTGACTCCAGAAGCTCAACAATGTGGTTAAATCTTAGATGCCTTTTGGAATGGAGACCTGAATGAATAAAAAGGAAATTCGGTTCGTGTAGTGCTGCTATAACGATGTCCCATTTCAAAGGAATTGGGCATATTCTTGAAAATAGAGAAAAAAGAGTGAGGAGGTTATGGGAAAAGAGCAGGAGAATGGGACTAATTGGACAGCTCCTTCAGAGAAGTCAGCAGGCTTGATGAGCCAAAGGGCCTCCTTCTGTGCTTCAAGATTCTTTCAAAGGTCTATGAATCTTTGGGTGAGTAAACTGTATCTGTCTTTCCTTCTTACTGTCACCTTGCTCCTTTTTAACTTACCCCCCCCCCCCTCCCTGGCGAGGGAAGTTATTAATACTATCCCACATGGTCTATTCATTCCCACCTCCCATCATGCTTCTGGACACAGCGACAAGTTTCACAGTTTCCCACATCAACACATCACAGGGTCAAAGGTCAAAGTTTTACCCACCAGCACATCCAAAACCACCGGGTGAATCCCATTAGCTTCCTCTAGAGGTGGAATCCCTGAGCCATTCTTGTGATGACTTCAATCAGGTCATTGAAGTTGGCCTATTGAAATACAAACTGCCTGATTAAGGAGTCAATTGATGAGGCAATCAGAGAGTCTTCTCCTTGTATTTAACCAGGAGTGGCAGTTCCTCTGGCACTCCTGAGGGTAGACTGCTGACTGCGAGCACTCTGTGTACTGCTGTTGGAATTGTAAATAAAGGGATTTGGGCGAAGGGGCTTCTGCCTTCAAAAACATATTATAATTCTGTGGTAAGGTGTGTCTGGATTTAAGAACATAAGAGCTCAGAACAGGAGTAGAACATTTTATCTCTTGAGTCTATTCTGCCATTCAATAAGATCGTGGCTGATCTTTCCATGGACTCAGCTCCACTTACCCACCCACTCACCATAACTCTTAATTTCTTTATTGTTTATAAATCACATTTTGTAAATCAGAGCAGACTAGCATGTGTGTGTCTGTGTGTGAATGTGTGCATCTGTGTGTGTGTGTGTGTGTGAATGTGTGTATCTATGTGTGAATGTGTGTATCTATGTGTCTGTGTGTGTGTGTATCTATGTGTCTGTGTGTGTGTGTATCTGTGTGTCTGTGTCTGTGTGTGAATGTGTGTATCTGTGTCTGTGTGTGTGAATGTGTGTATCTGTGTCTGTGTGAGTGTGTGTGAATGTGTGTGTCTGTGTGTGAGTGTATCTGTGTGTCTGTGTGTGAGCATGTGTATCTGTGTGTCTGTGTGTGTGTGTGTGTGAGTGTATCTGTGTGTGAGCATGTGTATCTGTGTGTCTGTGTGTGAGTGTATCTGTGTGTGAGCATGTGTATCTGTGTGTCTGTGTGTGTGTGTGTGTGAGTGTATCTGTGTGTGAGCATGTGTATCTGTGTATCTGTGTGTCTATGTGTGAGTGTGTCTGTGTGTGAGCATGTGTATTTGTGTGTCTGTGTGTGTGTGTGTGTGTGTGTCAATTGTGAGGAAACAAATGTGCTGGAAGATGAATTTGATTGTAATGTGGGATTGAAAAATGATTAACCAATAACTTGCTGATTCTTGTGGAGGCCCCAATGTGGTGGAATGATAAATCCATCCCACAATGAAGTATTCTATATGGATAGGCATGTGACCTGCTACTGGCACCAAGTAAGACTCCTGGCACAGTTAGATTGCAACTTAGATGACAGGAAGTCCAGCAGAAAGAAGTGGCAAATGGGAACAGAATATTCTGGAAACAATTACAATATGTAAATGATTATCAGGTGAGGGTCAGGTTCAGCACTGTTGAGTAAATTGGCAATCTCTTTTTAATTCATCCATGGAATATGGGTGTCACCGGCTGGCCAGCATTTATTGCCCATACCCAGTTGCCCAAGGATTGATGAGAGTCAATCATATTACTGTGGCTCTGGAGTCACGTGTAGGCCAGACCGGGTAAGGAGGGCAGGTTTCCTTCCCTAAAGGATATAAGTGAACCAGATGGGTTTTTCCAACAATCGACAATGGTTTCATGGTCATCGGTAGATTCTTAATTCCAGATTTTTTTAATTGAATTCAAATTCCACCATCTGCCATGGTGGGATTCGAACCCAGGAAGACGGACATTAGCTAGTTTCTGGGTTTCTGGCGATGATATCACGAGGGTATATCTCCAAGATCGGCTGTGAATAAGGGCCACTTGTGTGACGTACTGGTGGTGATGAGGGGAATCTCAGGAGCAAATTTGAGTGGAATGTCTTTGTGCTGAATGGTCCCTGTTTGCAGTGACAGCTCTCTGGGAGTCTCAGAAAGATATTGTGTGAATTTTCTAACGATCATCAAGTTTGTGTTAGGAAAGAGACAGCTGATTGGTGCAATGGTGGGACATTAGGACCTTTCTGGATGGATGAATTCAAATGAATGGAATGTCTTATCCACCCCAATCATCTTACAATCTTCAAACTATTTCAGCATCGATGGAGAGACTGAAAACCATTCTTTATTCACTGCCATTGACATGGGGAGTTCCATATTTGGTAGCATAACAAAGCAGTGATCTTCACATGGAAAGGATAGCATGTGTGTATGTGCATGTATGTGTGCATGTGCATTTATGTGTGCATGCGCATGTATGTGTGTACATGTATGTGCATGGATATGTGTGTATGCATGTGCGGGCATGTGCATATGTGTATATGAATGTGTGCGTGTGCGTGCATGTGTGTATGTGCATGTATATGTGCATGTATGTGTGTGTACATGTATGTGCATGGATGTGTGTATGTGTATGCATGTGCAGGCATGTGCACGTGTGTATATGAATGTGTGTGCATGCATGTGTGTGCGTGTGCGTGCATGTGTGTACATGCATGTATGTGTGTACATGTATGTGCATGGATGTATGTGTGCACGTGTGTGTGTATGTGTGAGATGCCATTATACTCCTTTGGGTCTCATTTTCGGTTCAGCATCTGGTACACATCCTGCTTCCCTTTGCAGCGGGGAGGTTGAGTGAAGTGCGCGGCAGGCGAACCAACCACTAAGGGCCAGTTTTCCACCCATGGTCCAAGTGAAAATAACATCCCCCATTCACCCTGACATTGCCTAATGCTCGGGCAGCAAGCTCACTGTCAGGGGAATGAGCTCAGCACAATACACTCGTGCCGCAAAAGAGAAAATCACTCTCTCCAAACCCCCCACATCTCCCGCCTCCAAAATATTAGCTGATGGCCTCGCTGAAGGGCCTTTCAATGAAGCTCAGCAACCGTCAACTGCCACTTCCTATTACATCCCGAGGTGAACCTTTCGGAGTGAGAAGAGAATGAAGAAAGTGTGGACCACAGCCACTGGAGAGCACACTTGGATTAAAAGCTCTGACAAGTAGCGACGAAACACCATGGTGCCAAGTGCAAACTGGGCCTTTGTGCGGTGCTAATGAGGTCATTAACCCTTCCCGGGCTAGTTTGACATTTCTGCATCGTTTCCACAATATAATAAGACTCAAGTTTTTATTTTAATATTCGCTGACTGCCGTTTGAATGACGGTTTTGCTGCTTAGCTGGAGTGCTGAACCTTTTACACTGCCGACTGCTGCGAGAGGAGGGCTGTCTGACTTTGGCTTAATGGCGCAGGTTAGATTCCGCCCCCCCCCCTCGCCCCCAGCCCCTGACTCCCGCCTTGGAACTTTCGCCTCAGCTTTACTCAGAGCAAAAACAGTTGCTGGTGCTTTTTGAGTAACTGTGCCCAACAAAGTGGCATAACGGTTAGCATTGCTGCCTCATAGTGCCAGAGTTCGATTCCTGGCTCAGATAACTGTCTTTGTGGAATCTGCATGTTCTCCCCGTGCCTGCGTGGGTTTCATCCGGGTGCTCCGGTTTCCTCTCACGGTCCGAAGATGTATGGATTAGGTTGATAGGCCATGCTAAAATTGCCCCTTAATGTCAGGGGATTAGGAGGGTAAATACATGGGGTTGCAGGGGATAGGATAGGTCCTGGGTGGGATTGTTGGCACTGCGGGCTCAGTGGCCTCCTTCTCCACTGTAGCTTCTATGATTCATTGTGATTCACTTATTGTTGTCTCCCTTCCCCCTCCTTCCTGCTCAGGTCTATCGACCACCTCATCCATCTCCATTCCCGACCCATGACCTTCTCTGCCTTGTCTCATTCCAGTTGCTCACAGCCTCAGTAAGGATTTCCAGCATCTTCTCTTTGTAAGCATCCTGTTGGCTGGTTCTCACCAGTTGCCACGTCATAGTCAGCTTTATTATTTCCTCAAATGATTGGTATCAGCTGGCAGAGTGGTTAGAGCTCCTGCCTCACAGCACCAGGGACCTGGGTTCGATTCCCAGCTTGGGTCACCCTCTGTGTGGAGTCTGCACATTCTCCCAGTGTCTGTGTGGGTTTTCTCCGGGTGCTCCGGTTTCCTCCCATGTTCTGAAAGACATGCTGGTTAGGGTACATTGGCCCAAACAGGTGTCAGAGTGTGGCGGCTAGAGGAATTTCACAGTAACTCCATTGCAGTGTTAATGTAAGCCTTACTTGTGGAGCTGAGTCCACGAAAAGATCAGCCATGATCTTATTGAATGACGGAGCAGACTTGAGACGTCAGATGGCCAACTCCTGCTCCTATAAATATGTTCTTATTTCTGACAGTAATAAATAAAGTTTAAACTTGAAACTCAGTGTCACTGGACTGGAACGGACGTAAGTTGGTTGAGATCAAAGTGGGTCATGATGTACCACATAATCAAATGGTCCCCACTGTCTCACTAGTGGCTATTTAGTTGCAGAGTGAGGTTGGCTCCCTCAGATCTAAATCTCTACAAAAAGCCAGAAGTTCCTTGAATAAATGAGAGAAAACGGATGGGGAAGATTGAAGAAAGGTAAAGAAATCTCACATCATCAACAATGTGCATGATTGTCCAGAAAATACAAAGTCCTCTGTCAGCAGGAAATTCAACCCAATTCCCATTGGCCCTGGCAACACCAACCTGATGCTATTCAACAGCACTTAGGAATTATTTCAGAGAGGAATAAGTTGTATACTGGTCTTGAGGGGCCTAAACGCTCCTCAGAGATTAGAACACCATTTTAAAGGGTGCCCCAACCTCAAAGAACAGTGAAAAGGCCCCCCCCCACCTCCCTGCCACAGTCCCTGTCTCCTCTTAGGCATGGCTATCATGTCTAACCAGAGATTTGTACAGTGGCTGCAACAAATTCTTCACTGTGGGACATCTGCACCTCAATGTCTTGATGGTGCCCACTGCTTGCATGGTAAAATGCCAGCTCCGGCACTGGCATTCTTTTCAAGAAGGAGAGGTTCTGAAATTGTAGCTTTACAAAGAGGGTTAACCAAAGCACTTGCCCCTACTGTAATCCAGCTGAGAAATGAAAATAATCCATTCTGATAAAATAAGAAGTCTTACAATATTGGGTTAAAGTCCAACAGGTTTATTTGGGAGACAGGGCATATAAAGACACAAACTCAATTACAAGATAATGGTTGGAATACGAGTCTTAACTGGTAATCAAGTCTTTACAAGTGCAGACGATGTGAGTGGAGAGAGCACAGGCTAAAGAGATGTGAATTGTCTCCAGCTAGGACAGTTAGTGAGATTTTGCAAACCCAGTCAAATCATGGGAGTCACAGATAGTGTGACATGAACCCAAGATCCAGGCTGAGGCTGTCCTCATGTGTGCGGAACTTGGCTATCAGTTTCTGCTCAGCGACTCTGCGTTGTTTGGGTCTTAAAAGCTGCTTTGGAGAATGGTTATCTGGAGATCGAGGTTAAATGCCCATGACTGCTGAAGTGTTCCCCAACAGGAAGGGAACACAGCAGGCTCTCAAGACTCGCATTCCAGCCATTACCTTGTGATTGAGTTTGTGTCTATCTGTTTGTGAACTCAACTCCCACTCACCTGATGAAGGAGTAACGCTCCAAAAGCTTGTGCTATCAAATGAACTTGTTGGACTTTGACCTGGTGTTGTAAGTCTTCTTACTGTGCCTACCCAAGTCCAACACCGGCATCATCACTCTGAAAAAGACTGCGGTTAGACAACACTTTCTCCCCATTTTTAACCAGTTTGTGCGAAAAGGAAAAAAACTGTGGTTAAAGAACACAGCTGCTCAAAAGAGGAAGAACATCACAGTTCATGGACCATGAAGGAGCTTGTGTAAATAACCAATCCCCCCTGCCTCCTTTGAACTAGCCGGGACCTGTCAATCAAAATGGTCGTGAAAGTTAATGCAGCACAAAGTGAGTCTACAAACAAACAGAGCTAATGGTTGCTTTGAAATGGACTGGAGCTGTCAAACCTAAAGTTTTTAAATGTTCCTGGGGCATGAATGTTTATTTGATTTCAGGACTTCAGAGCAACTCAAAGCTGTAGAGGGTGAGACTCCAGGACAACCAGAATACTGCTTGATGTTCACAAGCCGAGGATCTTCTGGACTACATGCAGATGACCAGCTATGTGAAACCCCCGTGGTCACCACCATCCCCCAACTCCCAGGTTCTTTGAGCGACCCCCTCTCCATAGTGGCTGCCAAATCCATGGGCATCATAGCCATAAATAAAAACTGGTACTTACCTCCTTGTTCCCCGTCAGAGTCCGTGGCGCATGATCACTTCTTTCCAGCATCAATAATGATTGGCATCCACGGTCTGCCAGCTGGGGTGATGGGGGGGCTGTAGGGGGTCAGTGAAATGTTGCAGCATTCCACTTCAGTCTCGCTAATGAGATTATGCAGCAGAAGCATAATTGATCCTAATTACTGAAATTTTTATTTTAATCTGGATTAATGCAGTGTTGTTATTTTTGGTGTTTTCTCCGGGATTTTTCAGAGTAGGGTTTTATTAGGTTGGTTAACAGGAAAGTCATGTGAAAGGGTGAGCTGGGTTAACAGAGAGACACAAGTATGTTACTGCTTGAGATCTGTAGAGAGACGTCACTCTGTATCTCTCTTCCTCTCTCTGAAGATTAGAATCTGTGATCTACAGAAAATAGGCCCCTTTATCTGAAGTTTTGCTGCTTGAGAAGATCTTTCTCTGAAGGCTGCTGCAAGGGAGACAGGTGTATCTTTGCCAGGGGTTTAAAAACCTGGAAATTAGCTCCCATATGAACCAGTAGGTTTTTGTGCTAGGAGCTGTTAACTGTAACTTTGACAAACGGTCATTCTGGACTCAAATCGTCAGCTCTTATTTCTCCTTACAGATGTTGCCAGACCTGCTGAGACTTTCCAGCATTTTCTCTGTTGTTTTTGTGCTAACTAATTCTGAAGAGGGATTTACATCTGCGGGGATATTGCTTAAATTGAAACTATAGCGATAGTTAGCTTATGTCACGTTTAACCATTTCAATTGGTAAAAGTGACGCTAATTCTTTTTGTTATATTTTAACAGTGTTGTTAAATAAAGTTTGCTTTAATAAAAGCTTCCGAGTGGGGCAATAGAATCACACCTGGAGCAAAATACCCCCTACCAAAATCAAAAATAGTTGGGCTCCCCGTTAATTTATAAAATACCTGGGAGTTTCTGATATGGTCCACAATACATTAAATGTGCCTTTATTACATTTTGTATGTGATAACATACTGGGTGAGATTCTCCAGCCTTCCAGCCATGTGTTTCCCACCAGTGGGAGATGGCGCATTGTTTGCTAGCGACAGGGTTCTCTGGTTAATGTGAATTCCCATTGGTGTCACCCCTGCCATCGAGAAACCTCCCAGCAGATCCACAATATCTGACCAGTACAAACAGCTAGAGAATTCTGGCCTGTGCTTCCTGTTTAGTAACATGCTGAAAGGAAATAACTGGGTCAATTCACCCAATCAGTCCATGTGAACCTTTATACTCTATACAAATTAATAGTTCTAATCATATTTATCCTCTCTGCTCTCTCGAGCACTCCTCCTCCAAGCATTTATCCAAGGTTACCAAATTGAAACCAGTAGAGAAGGCTCTTGTTACAAGCAGATGGACCTTGGGAGTTATTCCCTGGGTTAGCTGTTCCTCTACAGAAATTGCCGATGCTTCTGGCTTGTATCCTCTTATGTCCTTCCTCAGTCACTGGTAGCTTTGACAGTCTGTCTGAAACTTGATGTCCTAGAAATAACAATTCTTGCCAGTGGTTATTTGCTTTCACTTATACCTTGCGTAGCTCTGCTGGCAGTTTCAAATTTTTTTTAAGTTATTTGTGCTTACATGGACTCTTGAATAATCTCATTGATCTTAATTGTATCTGAGTTCGGGATTTGCCTGCTGCATTCGCCCCAAAACCGAATATTCCTGCTCATGGTCAATGGATTTTTGCATGGTTCGACCCCCACACAGCCCCCCCAACACCTGCCCGCTACAATTCCCGCGGCAGGGAAGACAGGAAAATTCCCCCCCTCCCCCGAGGGCCTCCCCAGCTCCTTTATGCCATATCACAAGCTTCGAATGATTGCATCATTTAATGAGGCCTGATGCTGACTCGATTACCATTCTGTCCATCAGAAATATATCACCACGTCAGTGTTGCTGAAAAAAGAGACATGCTGTGGAAGCTTTTCATCTTGCACTCATCAGATTAAAACCACACAAATACCAAATCCAAAATACCAAAACTTGTGAATTTGTCCTGATGTGTATGGGGTGAAAAGCTTCAGCAGCATGTCTCTTTTTTTCAAACAATACTCAAGTTTTGTGTTACCGAATATTTGAATTGATATTCCACCATCTACCATGGTGGGATTTGAACCTGTCCCCCAGAGCAGTTGCCTGGGCCTGTGGATTGCTACACCAGCAGCTTTATATTCATCACCATGTTACTCAGTGTCTTTAAGAGAGAGATAGATAAGTTCTTGATTAATAAGGGGATCAGGGGTAATGGGGAAAAGGCAGAAGAATGGGAATGAGAAAAAACATCAGCCATGATTGAATGGCAGAGCAGACTTGATGGGCTGAGTGGCCTAATTCTGCTCCTATGTCTTATGGTCTTATTTCTTTTGGTATCTCCAAGTTTGGATTGTGGAGGTATCCTTTGGGGAAATGCCTCTTTCCTTCCTCATTATTTTCTGTGTTGAGGTCGGGTATATGTGTTTTCCTTGGCCTGGAGCATAGGCTAATACAATGCATCTGCATCTACTGTCGATATTGAGAGATGACAGATTTCACACATTATTTATTCAGACATTTGTGTGCCGGTTTTGGTTCATTTCAATTGACCCACAGCTCCTCCTACGTCTCCAGGAGCTTCGACTGAGGCGCCAATGGGCCAGCCAGCATCTTTCCGTTGGTCCATTGGCGATCAGCAAAGGATAATTAACTCTGCCTTCAGACTGAATCCGCACAAAAGATTGAGTTACAGATGAAGGCGCTGTCACTGAGAGAGCTTCAAGGACAGATGAGGTGCCGTGGAGAACTTTGCCAGCAGTATGTTGTGTTGGATTGATGCTGGATCGGGAGTTGCAGCTGCAGCAGCTGTTGAGCTTTTGCCATGAACATGGGTAGCTGGCCCACTTCCCAGAAAGTCATGCCGTGCTGCTTTAGTCAGGATTGGAGATCAAGGGCTGATAGTTCAGCCACATCTGACTGATAATGTAGAGGATGGAGGGGGCCATTATTATCCATGAGAACCCTCCGGCCAGTACAAGACTCTTCAGGTGCTGCTGCTTATATTCAATGTATATGCACAAGTGCTGTTTATATTCAATGTATATGCACAGGTGCTGTTTATATTCAATGTATATGCACAAGTGCTGTTTATATTCAATGTATATGCACAAGTGCTGCTGCTTATATTTGATATATATGCAAGGTGCTGCTTCTTATATTCGATGTACATGCACAATAGTGCTGCTTATATTCAATGTATATGCACAAGTACTTTTTCTTATATTCGATGAATATGCATAGATGATGCTGCTTCTTATATTTGATGTATATGCACAGATGATGCTGCTTATATTCAATGTATATGCACAGGCGGTGCTGCTTATATTCAATGTATATGCACAGGTGGTGCTGCTTATATTCGATGTATATGCACAGATGTGCTTTGTCTAATCGATGTATATGCTCAGGTTATGCTTATAATCAATATTTATGTTCAGGTGAGGCTGCTAATATTAGATATATAAGCATAAGTGTGCTGCTTATATTCAATATAAGGATGTAACTAGTACAGTCGACCAAGGAGAACCAATGGATATGGTTTATTTAGACTTTCAAAAGGCTTTTGACCAGGTCTCAAATAACAGCCTACTCCGTAAAGTTAAAGCACGTTAGATTGCAGGTAATGTTTTGAGTTGGGTAGAAAGCTGGTTCACAGATAGGAAGCAAAAGTGGCATAATTGGATCTTTTTCTGATTGGCAGTCAGTAACTGGTGGTGTTCCGCAGGGATCTGTGCCAACTGTTCACACTATATATTAATGATTTGGAAGTGGGAACTGAAAATTTGGAGATGATAAGAAGTTGGATGGGTAGGTGAGCTGTGAGGAGGATGCAGAGATGCTTCAGCTTGATTTGGACAGGCAGAGTGTGTTGACATCTGCATGGCAGTTGCAGTTTAATGTGGATAAATGTGAGGGTATCCATTTTGATAGCAATAATCGGAAGTCAGATTATTACTTGAATGTAAATTGAAAGAGAGGTGGATACTCAATGAAACATTGGAGTCCTCATGCATCAGTCATTGAAAATAAGCAAGCAGGTACAGCAGATGGTAAAGAAGGCAGATGGTATATTGGCTTTCATTGTGATAAGATTTGACTGTAAGGCTGCTTTGCTGCATTGTATAGGGCATTGGTGAGGCTACACCTGGAATATTGTGTGCAGTTTTGGTGTCCTTATCTGAGGAAAGATGTCTTTGCTAAAGAGGGAATGCAGCGAAGGTTTACCAGGCTGATTCCTGGGATGGCAGGTCTGTCATATGAGGAGAGACAAAGTCAGTTAGGATTATATTCACTGGAGTTTAGAAGAGTGAGAGGTGGTCTCAAAGAAAATTATAGAATTCTAACAGGGTTAGACAGTGAAGATTCAGAAAAAAATGTTCCCTATGGTAGGGGGAGTCCAGAATTAGTTTGAGGATAAGGGGTAAAAGCTTTTAGAACTGAGATGAGGAGAAACGTCTTTACCTAAAGGATGGTGAATGTGTGGAATTCACTACCACAGAAAGTAGTTGAGGCCAAAACATTGTCTGATTTCAAGAAGAAATTAGATATAGATCTTGGGACTAAAGAGGTCAAGAGGTATGGGGAGGAAGGGTGAATCAGAATATTGAACTCGATGATTAGCCATGATCAAGGTGAACGGCAGAATAGGCTCAAAGCGCCAAATGGCCGATTCCTGCTTCTAGTTTCTGTGTAATTATGTTCAGGTTGCCCTGCTTATATTTGATATATGTTTGGGTATACTGAGGGAGAATTTAACATGGCCAATGCACATAACCTACACATCTTTCAGACACTGGGAGTAAACTGGAGCACCCAGGGGAAATCCACGCAGACACGGGGAGAACGTGCAGACGCCACACAGACAGTGACCCAAGCCAAGAATTGAACCTGGGTCCCTGGCACTGTGAGGCAGCAGTGCCAACCACCACGCCACCCATGTGAGTTAGACTGGGTAAAGATGGCAAATTTCTTTTCTTGAAGGGTATTTGTAAACCAAAGAGGTTTCTATACCAATCAATAATAGCTACCATGGTCACTATTACTGAGGTTGGCTTTCAATTCCCAGCTTTATTTACTGAATTTAAATTCCCCCAGCTGCCACGGTGGATGATGAACCCATCTCCCCAGGGTATTAGGTTGGGCCTGTGGATTATTCATTCGGTGACATTGCCATGCCACTACTATCTCAAATGATTCAAGAAGGGGCATTTAGGAATATATAAAATCATTGGGCAGAATTTTACAGCCTCGCTTGGCGAGACAGGGAATTCCTGCCCGTGGTCAAACCCTCGCCAGTTCCAATTCTGCGGCTCGGTAAGTGGGAGATTTCCACTGTGTGTAAGATCAGAGGGAAGGATTTTCCAATTTAAACTTCCAGGATCTACACCATCGCTGGGGTTGTGAAAAACTGGGGGAAGTACAAATTAAGCAGCAATTGTAATCCATCCAGAGTGAATTGCTTGACAACAACCCTTCAAGTTAGAAACCTCATCAACTGGTGAGATCAACTCTAACCAACACGTACCATTGCAGCACGGTGGCACCGTGGTTGGCATTGCTGCCTCACAGTGCCAGGGATCTAAGTTTGATTCCTAGCTTCGGTCACTGTCTATGTGGAGACTGTACATTCTCCCCATGTCTGTGTGGGTTTCCTCTGGGTGCTCCAGTTTCCTCCCACAGTCCAAAGACGTGTAGGTTGGGTGGATTGCCTGTGTTAAATTGACACACAGTATCATAGAGACTAGCTGGGGTAAATGCATGGGGTTTGGGAATAGACCCTGCATTGGAATGTGGCCAGTGCAGACTCGATAGGCTGAATGGCTTCCTTCTGCACTGTAGGGATTCTATGATTTTATCATGAAACTTGGGTTGAAATCTCAGAATCCATACAGTGCAGGAAGCAGCCATTCAGCCCATCAAGTCTGTACCGACTCTCTGAAAGGCAATCCCACAAAGGTCCCATCCCCATTACCCCACACATTTACCCCACTAATCCCCCTAACCTACACTAAGGCACAATTTACCATGGTCAATCCAACTAATCTGCATATTTTTGGGAGTAAACCGGAGCACCCGGAGAAAACCCATGCAGACACGGGGAAAACTTACAAGCACAACACAGGCAGTCATCCAAAGCTGGAATTGAACCAGCATCCCTGGCGCCGTGAGCCAGCAGTGCTAATCATGTGCCACCTTGTTGCCCCAGAGACCACGATAAACAGTAAAATGATTGAATTAACAACATAGGACTATAATGTGCAAGAGCTGTAATTAAGCCTGGCAGAGAGAGATATTACATGATACAGAGAAGTTTTGAAGTTGATATTCTTATCTTGGATTCAACCTCTCTCTGTCCAGCAACATGTGTCTATCTCTCCCCCTCTCGCCTTTGTTCCCCACAATTGCAGCCATTGTCATTGTAACTCCCTCTCTTTCTCTCTGCCTGTATCATTCTCAATCCGGGGAAGCTGCTTTTCCAATATCTATTCTAGCAGCTCCTGGCCACTGGCCATGCAGATCGTGGAACCTTCTAGCCCTGGCATTTTCCCAAGCTTCCTCCACTTCTGATTTATGGAGGACATCTTTCTCAGCCGCTCAAATATGGGCTCATCTGTTCGTCAACAGTAAGTTGTTTTCTAGTTTAATTAGAAATTTTAATTGGGGTAGGCTTGGGTCATTTGCCTGAAGCTGGCTGGAACAAACAGACGCTTCTCTTCTCTTCCTTTCAACCCTGCATTCGGAAGGGATGACCTTCCCTATCTGCATCTGCTGTCCTGGCTTTGTCTGCTCCAACAGCCACACTCATCCAAAAGCCAAATTTGGTGTCACCAAATAAGGGATCGGCTGATCTCACTTTCCATTCATTCATTGGCCAGATGTCAGCCATTCCTCTCCTGCTTGGTGGACACTCCTCAGACTCCACAAACCCAGCCCTTGATCTTCGGCAGCTCTGTGGAAATGGCACCATTCCTCTTTTTTCATTCTCCCCTTCCGTTTCACCTGATTCTTTGCTGTTTGAATACCGGGGCAGTTTTTTTTTGTAAAATCTGTTGGCATCAAAAGCGTAACATTTTGTATAAACTATCAGAACACTCACTCAATCCCTTTATCTCACTTTGAACGCAGCCAGAAGGCATGGCTAGAATAAATATCAGCATCAAAAGAAGATCAGGTAAAGATCAAATGGTCCATTGAGCTGTTCTGTCTTGGTGTAACTCCTACGCCAAGATTTTCAGCAAATCTTTTTAGTTCTCTAGCTCCCCTTATCTTTCCTAGCCTCTCTTGCCTTTCTTCACACTCACTCTGTTTTTACCCTGTGAGGAATTATGAGGGCAAGAATCTCTGAACTGATCTTCAACACATTGAACTGCGTTGAATGCTTCTTCTATGCTCACCAAATCCTGGCATCAGACTCCAAGTAAGAAGTCTCACAACACTAGGTTAAAGTCCAACAGATTTATTTGTAGCAAAATCCATTAGCTTTCGGAGCGATGCTATAGAGCGAAGCAGAAGGAGCAGCAAGCGTTCCAAAAGCTGGTCAATTTTGCTACCCAATAAACCTGTTGGACTTTAGCCTGGTGTTGTGAGACTTCTTACTGTGTTTACCCTATTCCAACACCGGCATTTCCACACCATTGGACTTGAGCCCAGAGCTTCTGGTCCAGTGAAAAGGCACTAAGACTGCACCACAAGACTTCCCTAAGACAGAAATGACTAGAGTAGCAGGATAGAAAGCATTCTTTTTCTTTGTATCACAGTTTAATATGGCTCCTGCTCTGCTCAAGACTGCTAGAAACTGCAAAGCCCAGTCCGTCATCCAAACCAGCCTCCCATTCACTGACTCTGCGGATAAATGTGTAGTGGTCCATTTTGGCAGGAATAATGGGATAAAGGAGTACAATATAAGGGGTAGAAGTCTTAGCTGTGTTGTAGAGCAGAAGGATCTCGGGGTCCGGGTCCATAGGACTCTGAAATCGGCCTCGCAGGTGGAGGAAGTGGTCAAGAATGCGTACGGTGTACTGGCCTTCATTAATTGAGGAATAGAGTTTACGAGTCAGGAGATAATTATGCAGCTCTGTAAGACCCTTGTCAGACCCCAGTTGGAGTATTGTGCGCTGTTCTGGTCACCTCATTATAGGAAGGATGTAGAGGCTATTGAGAGAGTTCAGAGGAGATTTACAAGGATGCTGCCTGGATTGGGAGGCAGGCCTTACGAAGATAGGTTGAGGGAGCTGGGACTCTTCTCACTGGAGAGACGTAAGTTGAGAGGCGACCTGATAAAGGTTTACAAAATGTCGAGAGGAATAGATAGGGTGGAGTCTCAGAGACTATTTCCCCGAGCTGAAATAGTCACTACAGGAGGACACAGATTTAAGGTGCAGGGAAGTAAATACAAAGAAGATGTCAGGGGTAGGTTTTTCACTCAGAGGGTGGTGAGTGAATGGAACCGACTGCCTTCAGAGGTTGTTGAGGCAAACTCACTGGGGTCTTTTAAAAGACTTCTGGATGAGTATGTGGAAAAGAATAGGATCGGGGGTTACAGATAGATCTGTGGATTGGTAGATGTGATTGGCGCAACTCGTGGGCCGAAGGGCCTGTTTGTGCTGTATTGTTCTATGTTCTATGTTCTGTCTATACTGCTCACGACCTCGGCAAAGCAGCCAGCATAATTAAGGACCCCTCACATCCCGGACATACTCTCTTCCGCCTTCTTCCCTTGGGAAAAAGATACAAAAGTCTGAGGTCACAAACCAACCGACTCAATAACAGCTTTCTCCCTGCTGCCATCATCAGACTCTTGAATGGACTACCGCACATTAAGTTGATCTTTCTCTACACGCTAGCTATGACTATAGCACTACATTCTGCATTCTCTCCTTTCCTTCTCTATAAATGGTATGTTTTGTCTATATGCAAAAAACACTTTACACTGTATGCTAATGAATGTGACAATAATAAATCAAATCAAGAGTCAATAAAATTGATTCCTTAAGTTCTTGGCACACACCAGAAGAATATCTACTGGAATTAAATATTTTTCTTTATTCTTTCATGGGATGTGGGCATCAGGGGCAAAGGCAGTGTTTGTTGTCCTTCCTTAATTTCCCTTAAACTATATAACTTGCTCTGGGCCGTCTCTGAAGCAGTTAATGGGTCTGGAGTCACGTGTAGGCCAGACCAGGTAAGGACGGCAGATTTCCTTTCACATCAGTAAACCAGATGAGTGTTTATGACAATTGATGATGGTTTTATGATTATCATTACTGAGACTATTTTTGTAGTCCAGATTTATTAATTGATTTTAAATTCAATCATCTACCATGTTGGAATTTGAATCCACGTCCCCAGGACATTGTACTGTGCCTTTGGATTATATTAGGGAATATGCAAGGATGACTAGTACCAAGAACGGAACCATAGTGAGTGAATATTTGTTGGAAAAACAGAGTGGAAAATAAATCAAATTTAAATTTATGTATTAATTAATGATGTTTAACTTTTTATCCTGTGATAATGCTGCTTTACGTAATTCCCACATTATAAACATTATACATCATTATAGATTCCATGCTGTGTGTGTGAGATAGTAGAGTTTGGTATGAAGAATAAGAAGCCATCTACTTTTCGGAAAATAACAGTCTAAATGGGATTGTAGCTAAAATGAATCTGGACATACACACTCACAAATTATTAGAGGCAGGCTAACAAAGCACTGTGGTTTGTTTATACAGAAATAGAATCCAAAGACAGAGAAACAATGTGAAACTTAATTGGATCAGTGTTAGAGCACACTTGTAGAGAACGGTGCATAGTTCCAGTCTCAGTATTGTTATAGAAACATTCAAGGAAATTGCAAAAAAGGTGATGTACAAGAAAGATGCCGGAACCCAGAACAGTGTAACTATCAGATGGACCAAACAGACTGAGACAATTTCTCTGGAAAAGAGAGGACTTACAATACACTTGATCGTAGTAGTTTTTTTTAAATTTGGGTTGATGTAGTAAACATAGAAATGATGTTATCAATTGGAATAGTCTAAATCTTTATGGTCAAATATGTAACATAACCATTAATAAATCCAATGTAGAATTCAGCAAGTTCTTCTGTACTCTAAAGATAACTAAAGGTGTGCTGGTTAGGTGAATTGGCCATGCTAAATTTCCTCTTAATGTCAGGGGGATTAGCAGGGTAAATATACTAGCAGGGTTCACTCGACTGATTCCAGAGACAAAGGATTTGTCATGTGAAAAGAGGTTGAACAGTTTAGGCCTATACTCTCTGGGAACTTAGAAGAATGAGGGGTGATCAAACTGAGGTATACAAGATGATAAAAATATGAATAAAGTAGATGTGGAGCAGATGCTTCCTCTTCTGGGGCATTCTAGGATGAAAGATCATAGTCTCAAATTTAAAATGGAGTTGACGAGAAACTAATTCTCCCAAAGGGTTATGAATCTATGGAATTCGCTACCCCAACGTGTAGTGAATCCTGGGACAGTGAGTAAATTTAAGGAAGAGTTAGACAGATTTTTAATTGGTAATGGGTTGAAGGGTTATGGGGAGAAGACAGGAAAATGGGGATGAGGAGCACATCAGCCATGGTTGAATGGTGGAGCGGACTTGATGGGCCGAATGGCCTAATTTTGTTTCTATATCTTATGAACTTCTGAATTTATGAACTTAAGGCAATAGGGCCTGGGTGGGATTGTTACCAGAGCAGATTCAATGGATCAAATGCCTCCTTCTGCACTGTAGTGATTCTATGATTTTATGATAGTCATACATTCATTAAGGTGTTGAACTTGCTATCACAGGAGTGATTGATGCAATTAACATTAGAACAATTTAAGAGGAACCTAAAAAGAAAGTGATAGAAGGAAATGTTGGTGAAGTGAGGTGAGAAAGCTTACATGGAGTATAAACAGGTCTTCTTCAATGTGACATTCCAAGCCGCCGAGAAGGATAAGACCAGTAGATGCATGAGGACACCATCACCTGGGAGTTCCCCTCCACTTGCCTTGCACTATCCTGACTTGGAAATATATCTCCATTCCTTCACTGCGGCTGCATCAAAATCCTGGAACTCTCTCTCCCTAACAGCTCTGTGAGAGCATCTACACCACGTGGACTGCAGTGATTCATGAAGGCAGCTCACCACCACTTTCTCAAGGTTAATCAGGAATGGACAACAAATATTGGCCTAAACAGTGACATCCACATCTTGTAAACAGAGATGTTCTCATACAATACCCATTTACACCAGATGAGATGAACAGCTTGTTTCTATATTTCACAATTATACATCATTCTATGTAGAATTAAGCAGTGGATGAAGAATCTATTACACTGAGAATGTCTGGCGAACACACAAGGATTTTCAATGCCTATTAACCCAAAGTGTCATCAGAATCATAGAATTGCTAAGTGCAGAAGAGACCGTTTGGCCCATCAAATCTGTGCCAACTTTCTAACAGAGTATCTTACCCAGGCCCTCTCCCTTGCCCCATTCCCATTAATCCAACACATCTAATCTACATCTTGGAACACCAAGGAGCAATTTAGCAACGCCAATCCACCCCTAATCTGCACATCTTTGGGCTGTGGGAGGAAACTGGAGCACCTGGAGGAAACCCACAACTGGGAATACAAGGATAAGCGGTAAGTTGGAAAGACACTGCAGACATGGGACCCTTCTTGTCCTTCAAAAGTCAAATTGGAAATTCTCAGACTGCATGGCACTTGATGCCACTGGAAGGAAACTTGAAGATCAGATGATGGTATCATAGAATCCTACAGTGCCGAAAGAAGCCCTTCGGCCCATTGAGTCTGCACCAAATACAAGCCCACTCAGGCTCTATCCCCATATCCCTACATATTATACCCACTAATCCCTCTAACCTCCGCTATCCTAAGGACACTAAGGGGCAATTTCTTAGCATGGCCAATCAACCTAACCTGCACATCTTTGGACTCTGGGAGGAAACCGGAGCACCCGGAGAAAACCCACGCAGACACGAGGAGAATGTGCAAACTCCACACAGACAGTGACCCGAGCCGAGAATCAAACCCAGGAGTCTGGAGCTATGAAGCAGCAGTGCTAACCTCTGTGCTACCGTGCCACCCCTTAATTAATTAACCACGTTGCTAAGGGGGTCAAACATAGGTCAGATCGAGTGGAGCAGCAGATTTTCTTCCCTGTGACATCCAGATGGGTATCTTGGGCTATTTGATAACTTCATGGCCATGTTATGGAATGATGAGGAGATGCCAGCATTAGACTGAGGTGGGCACAATAAGTAATCTCACAGCACCAGCTTAAAGACCAACAGATTTATTTGGTAGCACAAGCTTTCAGAGCACCACTCCTTCACCAGGTGAGTGAAGGATTTCACAAACAGAGTATATATAGATAGAAACTCAATGACAAGATAATAGTTGGAATGCAAATGGAATATTATGGAATGTGAATCATACTCTGTGGAATATGAACAAAGAGCAGTACAGCCCAGGAAAAAGGCTCTTTGGCCCTCCAATACAGAATTCACATGGAATATAAAATAACAACAAAATCCCCATACTCATTTAATATTTGTGTTTTGCGGATTGATTAATCACGTGAGAAATGTGTGTCACATTTCCCTCCTTAATCATAGAACCCCTACAGTGCAGAAGGAGGCCATTTGGCCCATCGAGTCTGCACCGACCACAATCCCTCTCAGGCCCTATTCCCATAACCCCCACATATTTATCCTGTTAGTGCTGGGGCAATTTAGCATGGCCAATCCACCTCACCCGCATATCTTTGGACTGTGAGAGAAAACCGGAGCAACCAGAGGAAACCCACACAGACACGAAGAGAATGCGCTAACTCCGTGCATACAGTGACCTGAGACCAGAGTTAACCCAAGTCCCTGGCACTATTAGGCAGCAGTGCTAACCACTGTGCCACCATGCCATCCCTAGTGATATAATCCAACACATTTCCACTTAATATACAGCCTCTTCACTAGCATGCTTACAACCATGCCAACAATTTTCTGGGAAATAAGAATAAAAAACAGTACAGGACAGGTCCTTCAAGCCTATGCCTTTCTAAACTGAAGACCTTTTTCATTGAAGCGTCCATATCCCTCTATTCCCTGTCTAATTAAGTCCCTTTGCAATTTAACTCTCCTGTCTACACTGTTTGCTTAATTGTTTCATTGTACACACTTTAAACATTGCTATTGTAATGTAGAAAGTGTAGAAAATTCACCCTTAAATCTCAAGGTTTTGCACCATGCCAGTCTTGAATTCCTATGGAAAACAAGTAGCCGAGGCAGGAGGGAGATCTCTGGATGCACTTTACAGGCATTTGCAGAAGGAATTTGATGATGTTGCATCAAAGGCATTGTTAGCTCAAATTTAAACTCGTGGAACCAAAGTCAGGTTATTGACCTGGTGAGGAGATTAGGACACAGAGGCCGGGATTTTCCACCAGGAATTGCTGCAGGCAGGATGAAATATTTGATGGGCCAACCATGGGCTCATTGACCCTGACTGGGAAATCCCGGGCAGGGAGTAAGGGACAATAGACACGTACTCAAATCGGAAGGAAGTGAGTAGCAATATCCCATGAGGAATTATGCTGTGTTCTCTGTTAGTTAAAATGCTTATTAATGACTTTGCTCAGACAATAGAGAGCCAACGAAACAAAGATTGGTGAACAAGCAAACAGCGTAGACAGAGAGTTAAAATGCAAAGAGGATTTGATAAGAGAATGGGGAAATCTGTGGTAGATGCATTTCAACAATCTATTGAAACCCTTGTCAAGCCTCTGTTACCTCCAGACCCCACTGTTTCAAAGCCCAATTCCTGGGCCCATATTTTTGCGGAGTTTGGATATTTCTCCTGGGAGAAAGTGGCTCAGAAGGTCAGATTTTCATGCCAGTGTAATGGATTTCCCTGGGAGCCAGGAGGTCCAGAAGTGCTGTGTAAAAGGATTGCCCCAATGGTATGTTGAAATTTAATTAAAAAATGGAAAAACATAAAACAGCCTCCTCATCCTCGCCCATACTCCATACCCCATCAGTATCGATGCATGCTACCTCATGTCTTCACCCAGCTCCATGGCTTCTTATGCCCTCTGATCCAACCTGTTCCCCTCTATCCATGTAGCATAGTCCCTTAAGCTCTCCATGCCAACCCTGAGTACATGGGATTTAATGGGATTGTGAATTACAGATAGTTCTATGGCCTGGTAGGTATAGATATGATCGGCACAACTTGTGGGCCGAAGGGCCTGTTTGTGCTGTAGTGTTCTATGTTCTATAACTTTTACCCACCTGTATAGTCCCTAATGCTCTCCTTGCTAAAGTTTCCCTCTCCCCACACGCCCATGGACACATATATCTTGTATGTCAAGTGTCCATGCCAAGCTCACGTACCTTCCAAGCGTAGTGGCACATGGTCAGCACAGCTTGTTTCTATACTTCACAATTCTACATCATTCTATGTAGAATTAAGCAGTGGATGGAGAGTCTATTACACTGAGAATGTCTGGTGAACACACAAGGATTTTCAATGCCTATTAACCCAAAAGTGTCAGCAGAATCATAGAATCGTTAGGTGTGTAAAAGACCATTCGGCCCATCAAATCCCCAACTGGGAATACAAAGATAGGCAGCAAGTTGGAAAAACGCAACACCAAGGATCCGAGTTCAATTCCCGATTTTGGGTAACTGTTTGTGTGGAGTCTGCATGTTCTCCATGTCTCTATGTGGATTTCCTCTGGGTGCTCTCATTTCTTCCCACATTCCAAAGATGGGTCATGCTAAATTGCCCGTAAGTGTCAGGAGGACTAGTTAAAGTAACTGCACAGAGTTATGGGAATGGGGCCTGGTTGGGAGTGTGATTAGTGCAAACTCAATGGGCCAAATGGCCTTCTACTGCACTGCGGAGATTCTATGATTCTACTCTTGTAAACTTGACGTCATCCAAAATTCTGTTGTATCATTGTATGATTTCAAAATTCATCTCTATTATTGACTTGTAGCAAGTCTTTTTCACCGATCCCCCACCATCCACCACCCCACCTCACTGCCCTTTGACTTACACTTGCTCCCAATCAAGCAATGCTTTGATTTTCAACTCTCATCTTTCTTTTCAAATTCATTTATAGCCTAGTCCCTCCCTATTGCGTAATCTCCTCTAACCCCACAACCCTCCGAGACATCTGTGTTCCTCAAGCTCTGGCCTCTTGCACATTCCAAATTATGATTGCTCCACTCCTGATGACTGTGCCTTCAACTTCCTAGGCCCCAAGCTCAGGAATTCCCTCCTGACACCTCTCGCCTCTCCATCCCTTCTGCCTTTAAGACATTTCTTGAACCCCACCTCTTTGACAAAGCTTTTAATTATCTTCTCATTAGCTTGGTGTCAGAATAGGTTTAAAATGCTCTAATTTAGCATCATGGGCTGTTTATTATGTTAAAGGTGCTATATTGTGAGTGTGAGATCATTCATTTTGGATTGATCTAGATATTATTTAATCGGTGAGGTGTTAGGATTAGGAGTCCGTGATTACCAGATCTCTAAAATGTCCCAGCCAGGTATAACAGCTCCAACAAGATAATAGATTTTATGATGTAATGTTAGTGTACCTTTAAGAGGTTTTTTATTCATGGCCACATGGTGATGTCATTGGTGGGAGGAGGAAAAAAAACTGTGTGCTAATCAAATGACAATGATATGTTTTTACTTTTGTTTTGGCTGCAGTGTTAGAAACACAGCTGAAAGAAGTCTCTCTCTCTCTGTCTTTCTTTATTTTGAACGTTTTACCAGAAGTCTGAAAGCACATCTTATTGCTGGTCTGCAGTAAAGAAGCTGTGTTTTGGGTGTTTTGAGGAACTGAAGACTACAAGCTGCTCTGAGTTTTCAAGATCATTTGAAATCAGCATTCAACTCAAGGAACTGGATTCTAGTATCAAGCAAGCTTTAGCCTATGCAGTGATAAATCTGTTTGAAGGGTTTTATTCATTGGATTTTAATTGGAACACATTAGAGATATACATTAAGATATTCATACATAATAGTAGTTGTTTTGTTCCTTGTTTGTAAGTAATAGAAGTTATTCTTTCTATATGTGTGAACTATATTCTTAAATAAACTTTGTTTGATAAAAGTTCCCTGGTGGGTCATTTGAATCATACCCAAACTGGGAACATATCATGCTTATCCTAGCTAAATTCAAGATGCAAAACTTGTGATTCAGCAAAACTTCATAAAACATTTTGGAGTTTCTGACCTGAACTATAATAATAACCAGAGAATATAACATAAAGGAAAGGACATCTTGCTACAGGTAAACAGAACTCTGGGTTAGACTGCATGGGAAGTATTTTATCCATCTGGGCAGCAAGACTTTATAGAGGATGGTCTGAGTTTTTAGGATGTCGTGGCCAGTTCTCCAGTCCTGGCAGCAATAGTGCTGCAGTGGCCAGAAGAGGAACTGAAGACAGCTGTCGGAAACTAAGTTCCAGGTACCTGAGACCCAGATAAGTCGAGGATCCCAGATGGGGAGGAATAGGGAAAACTGGGAGATGCGAAGTGGGCAATTGGAGCCTCAGGGGACGGACCGGGGGGGAAAGGGTGGGGTGGAAGGGAAGTCAGAGTCACTGGGCACTTCCAGCCAAAAGCGGTCTTCTGATAGAGGCACTAAAATGCTTCCTCCCCAAAACCCACTCTCCCCCATTTCCCATCTGAAATCTAACCTTAGTTGATTTTTGGGTTTCTCTCACAGAGCCTCAACTCACCTGATACTCATAAGTTGAGATTGGATGGGAAATAGCTCAAAAGGGGCCATTAACTGACCACTTACAGGCCTCACTTTGAACAAGGATGGCTCCCTCTCCAAATCCTTAGCTGTCCCAGTGTAAGATCACAGTGAGATTGGGTGGGCGGAGAGACAGAGGGAATTCAGTTCCTCCAATTTCACACAATGCACCACCCCCCACCACAACCCCATCACCCCACCATCACCCCTCCCTGCCTGAAATCCCACTGGGGGACATAAAAATCTAGCCAATATCTTGGCCTTGGGTGCAATGCGGCACAGACTTTACCAGAATCAGAGTTCAAGGGTTTGATTATGGGGAGATTGGGAGGTGGTTGTGCTTTAATGGTACTGTTGGAGCACACATTCCACGCATACCAATGGTTATGGGGTTGAAAATAGCCATATCCAGAAACTGTCCCCAAGTTCACTTGTATTTCCTTTAAGGCTAGTGATTTAATTGGGCAATAATTACTTTCCTTGGAGGGGGGTGGGGGGGAATTTTCCCATTCTAGCCGCTATGGGAATCACAGCGAGCTGGCGGAGGAGGTGGGATGGAGACCATGTAAAGCTTGTTGACCTTGAATGGGGTTGTGTGGTCTTGGGTGAGTGCGGCTGGAAAATCCATTCCCTTTGTTGGAATTTTATCCTACCCAAGGCTCGTAAGATCCCACCTGAGCCCAACAGAGAATGTTGATTTGCAAGCCCTGCCTGCTTTGATTCTGGGGCTGGCTTGGTGTTAAAATTCAGGCCCTTGTGTTTTACGGAGGGTTTATGTAAAACACTCTGCCCTCTGGGCTGTGGTGCTCTCCTGTCAATATTCCAGGCACATTCCTTCAATTCCAGAAGGAAACCGGAACACTGGGCACCAGCATGGCCAGGTACAGAATCCGATACACAGTGAGTCACCTGAACATTTTAACATGACGTTTTCAAAAACCATCTTGGGGAATGACAGACTCCGAGCAAATGGGAAGAAGGGTGACAAAGGCACGACTGCAACCGATGGTGCTTGTTGCAGATAACCGCGGAGATGATTGATGACATGAGCAGTCAGGGTGGCACAGGGAGAGAGCAAGAGAGAGAGAGAGAGACATACCTCTAGCAAGCATTAGCACATTCATTTGCAATTGAAATCCTGCACAGACGCTGTCATTACCATTCCAATGAGTTTGGCTTTATGTCTTTGAACCTTGCATGACACGTTACCTGATCTCACACCACTTTCCCATCTGCCATGGAGAAATAAGCAACATGTTTGCAGCAAGCGAGGTGGAGGGTTTAATATCCACCATCAATCAGACACTGGCACTTGCTGCGGTCTGGCATGCCGTTCCCACACCCCACTCACTTAACCAATACGTGCTTAATGGAAAACGGAAGACACTGGAAGGCTAACCGCCCTTTCTCTCTGAGGCTTTACCTTCTTCTGACACTGGTCTAGGAAGGACTTTAATACACTTGCGATGTGGCAAAGTTCGATTAGACTTGCCCAGTATTTATCTGCCTTTGACATTATTTTCATTCCTGTTTTCTCCATCAATCTCTTTAATTCCTCAGATTTAAGGGAGGCACGGTGGTTAACACTGCTGCCCCACAGCTCCAGGGACCTGGGTTCGATTCCAGCCTCGAGTCACTGTCTGTGCAGAGTCTGCATGGGTTTCTTCCGGGTGCTCCGGTTTCCTCCCAAAGTCCAAAGATGTGCAGGTTAGGTGGATTGGCCAGGCTAAATTTCCCCTCGGTGTTTTAAGATGTGTACGTTAGGCAGATTAATCAGGGTAAATGTGTGGGAGTGAGGGGATAGAGTGGGGGAAAGGGCCTGGGTACTCTGTCAGGGAGAGACTGGATGGGCCAAATGGCCTCCTAGCATCATAGAGGTTTACAGCATAGAAGCAGACCCTTCAGCCCAACTTGGACATGCTGCCCAATTTTTACCATTAAGCTAGTCCCAATTGTTACATTTGGCCCACATCACTCTATACCCACCATACTCCTTCTGCACTTTAGGGATTCTATGATTCTTCAGCAATCTGTGCACACAAAGGTGAGGAAGGCGGGTCGGGAGGTGGGTCAGGGGGGTGTGGGGGGAGTTATTGGTCCTGGGCTGTAATGTGAATAGGGACAGGAGAGGCAGTAGCAAGGTACTTCTCCTGTATCTAAATAAACTCCTTCAAAAGGAATAATTTTCTTAAAGCCAGGAATAAAATGATAGATTCAAATCCTGAGGGTGAGGTCCATTTCCATGCTGAGAATAGCAGCATTATACGTCAATGGGACATCCAGTTCTCTCAATAAAAATGTGCCTAACCTAATCATCTAACCTTATTACAGCACTGCAAACCCCACTCATTCCTATTGTACTGAACCTCAAACTCTGCTTGTTAAATACTGACTCTGTTCAATTTTGCAATCTCTAAAGCCTTTCTGTCTTGAATGTTTGATACATGAGTCACACTGTCTCACATATAGCACAGGCCTGATTTGTTCACCTGGACAAATGAATCATTGGACACAACAAACAAGTCTCTGGTCTCAAATCCAGCTGCCTGCTTTCAACCTCCCAAGGAAGGAATGGTCCATCCGCAACAGGCTCAGGATTGGTCTGCTTGGCCAATCTCCACAGAGGGGACATTGGTCCCAGCCTCTATGTGCCTGTGGGAGACAACAAGCTATACACCCATATAATAGCAGAGTGTCCAATCACCAGACTTAACGGACAACGATCCACACTCAACACAGCAAGACCAAAAGAAATTGATTGGCTTTCGATAAAGAAACAGGTCTGATTTTTGCAGGAGAGAATTTCAGGGCAGTTTTGACCACAACTACTGACCTCTGACCTGATGACCTGGATGAAGAGAGGGGAGGAATAAGGATTGGCACAGGACATCATGGGAAGTGCCACGGGTCCTATACTAATAGTCCTCTCATACCTCCTATGCCAACCCTCTACCCACTCCCCATGACTCATCCATGTCCTTCCACCTATCCATCATGAGATACACATCCATGAGGATGTGTATCTCACATCCTCATGGCCCTTTATAACCCCTTCGCCAACTCATACTAACCCATGCCCTCACCTGCCACTGTTTGGCCTTACCCTCTTCCTATCTACCCACCAATTGCATTTCGCATGCTTTTGCTTTTTTTTTTAAGCAACACAGCACGGGAAACAGGCCCTTCGGCCCAACCCTGCTTGTCCAGGTTTTTTTGTACTTTCTGCAAAATTAACCAGATCACTTTGAGGGTGACCACACTGAACAGGTGCTGGAGTATGGCGACTAGAGGATATTCACAGTAACTTTACTGTAGTGTTAATGTAAGCCTACTTGTGACACTAATAAATAAACTTTACTTATCATGACAAATCTGTTTTTTTGCCTCAAGTAGGGTGTTGTGGCTGTACAGAATGTATTCAGATGAGCAGCAGTTGTGATCACCAGGCTTAATTCATTGAGTAATGACAATAGTCTTTGGGATTTGTTTGAGGGGCAAAAAGTTTAGAGTTTACTGTTATTTATTAGCATCACAGGTAGGCTTCCATTAACAGTGCTGTGAGGTTACTGTGAAAATCCCCTAGTTACCACACTCCGGCGCCTGCTCAGGTAGAATTTACCATGGGCAATGCACCTAACTAACGCATCTTTCCGACTGTGGGAAGAAACTGGAGCACACAAAGGAAACCCACATCGACTCTGCACAGAGAGTGACCTGAGTTGGGAATTGAACCAGGGACATTGGCATTGTGAGGTCGCAGTGCTAACTGCTGTGCCACTGCGCCACCCTGAAGAGCTTCATGAATTAAAAAGGGTGCATCGCAGTCTCGCAGACATTTTTCGATTCCAGTTTCGGAAATGAGTTTGAAACCACGTGCCGCAAACGCTCAAAACCCAAAGGCAACCTGGGTCACGTAGCTGCAGAAAGAACATTCATAACTGACCCCGATGTGCTCAAATCCTGGAGCCACTGCCATCTGCTGCCCTTAACTTCTGTCTATCGACGTGCTTGTTTCCACCAACCTCCCCCCCCCCCAACCCCAATTCCCCCTCCCCATCACCACCCCCCCCCCCCCCCCCACCAAGGTCCACCCATGCCAAAATTATGCTCCTTTGAGTCTGAATGATGTGCTCGCATCTCACTGGCTGAACACTGGCCAGGAAGCATCTGTTGCAGTCAGGACATGAAAGCATCTGCTACTATTGCTCTCCATTCCCAGTGTACCATAGGATATAGCTTCGTCCAAAGGTGCCTTTGTACGTGCAATTGTTAATTCCATCATTATGCAATGCAGCCTGTTCCCGAGAACACCACGGTGTTACTCACACACACACACACTAACAAATAAAACTCACACGCGCATAGATTGGAATGGACTCTCGCTGCACAGCAGAGCTTGGTTGTATGATTCTTCCTGTTGAGTTGTTAACAACTTTGCATTCCTACAAACTCATGTGTTTTGATGTGGAAAATTGGGATAAAGGTACTCTGTCGCTGCAACCCCAAACAAAAAAGGCTCCGCGCAATTGTAGTGAATTTGAGTGATGGCTGAGAAATCAGATGCAAAGCTGATAAGTATCATTACATCTCGGTTTCCTCGAAGAGATTATTCAGGGCTGCAGTTAACCATTGCAAAGCCATGATTTATTTGACTGATTTTGAAATGCCTTCACCACAGGATGCTGATGGACATGCCTCGCCTCAGCTGTCAGGCTGCCTTGTCCTTATGTCAATGTTGTGAGTTTGTACAGAGCTTCTCCTGGGAACTATCGGCATCAGAGTTTCCAGGCAGAAAGCACCAGGTCTCCAGAGAGCTACATTTAAATCAGACCCATATCCTCGGTGTCAGCACAGAATAGCCCCACTCCATGGGGTAGGATAGGGGATACACAACAGATGTTGGAAGATAAACCCTGTTTACATTCTGAGGCTTCATATGCTTTTCGGGAGCAGTTATGGAATTCTCGGGCAGTGAAGGGAGGAGGACAGAGACTAAATTAAAATTATTACTCAATACTGCCTTGTTATCTATAAATATATATATATATGAGCTTTGGTTTAGTAAAGAAGGAGGTGTTATTTCAACTACTTTTTTTAGTTCATTTATTTGTGTCACAAGTAGGCTTGTATTAACACTGCAATGAAGTCACTGTGAAAATCCCCTGGTCACCACACTCTGGTACCTGTTCGGGTACAATGAGGGAGATATTAGCATGACCATGCACCTAACCAGCCCTCCTTTCGGAGGAAACCGGAGCATCCGGAGGAAACCCACGCAGACACGGGGAGGACGTGCAGACTCTGCACAGACAGTGACCCAAGCCGGGAATGGAACCCGGGTCCCTGGTGCTGCGAGGCAGAGGTGCCAGGTAGCCTTAATTCTCCACTTTGTTCGGACAGAAAAACCCCAACCGAATTAAAGGAATTGGCTTTCTTGAGAAAGTGTGCCCAGTTTAAAAGCCAGGGGGTTTTTTTTTCCCTCTGCGAAAGAGTACACTTTATAGTGTCTGCGTTTTGGCAGTGTTGTTTGCTTCTGTTCATTGTGGAGGTTTGCAGCATGTGGTCTTCTGATGATTTGGCCGGAGCTCCCCTACTATCGCACTTCTTTTGTCACGCCCCCCCCCCCAAACACCCCCGGCAAAAAAAACGGTGCATTTTAATTGTGCTGAATTCTGATTGTTTTTCCCAAGACTCCCCCAGCAACAACCTTAACCAGAACCCTTGCCCAATCAGGAGGGAGCGAGGTGGGGGGGTTGGTGTCAGGCTCCAGCACCACAAGAAGGGGTGGGGTCCGGCATTGTGAGTTCTGACAGGTGACCAGTATGCCGGGACAAAGGGTGGGTCATAGTTGGAGCCAGATCTCTTTTCTCAGCATCATGTTCTTCACTCCTCACAATCTGTCCAAATTTAACTCACCATTGAGGATCTTAGCTGCAGAGAACAGCTTTATACTGACTAATCCAGGCAGAAATACAAGTGCGCACAGAGACAGGTTCGAAGGCGGGGACACAACTATTCTCTTTCTCTTTGCCTCCAGTGAAAAGTCTTCAGAAACTCAGTGACAAGATTAATCAGCCTGTGGAGTGAAACACATGCTTGACTTAAACAAGCTCTTTGCTGTGTTAACAACTGCTCCAAGAAATCTCTTGTTATGCTAATACAGATTAGTGCAAAACTCATTCCTTCTCCACTGAACAGGCCAATTAATTCAAAACAATCTGCATATGCTGGACATTACCTCAGAGACAGTCGGAGCAGTGCATACATTGCGTGGGGAAATTGTATTACAGTACCTTTTTCTAACGCTCCGACACATTACAATTGTGGTTGGCACACAAACCGCGGCCAAAGAGAGAGAGAGAGAAAGGTCTGCCGTGAATGCAAAGTGACAACAATCTGTTCTCTTTTCTCATCTGTTTTTGGTGCCTGTTTGATTTTCTACCGGCCAAACAATAAGCACACAGAGAGGACTGGGGTGTCATTCCCACTATATGTCTATCATAATGTTGTTTGGTCAATGCTCTGAGCTCAATGGCTCCATTAGCGCTTTTCACTGGGGTTGCCTGAAACCTGCCAGGTCATTTCACTCACTCCTCGCCAGCCCAGCATCCTCCACGCTGCCATCTCCAACGCTATGATTCGTTCGGCAGCTCCCACAGATGTTACTGTTTTAATAAAATGCCACAATTTTTCCCTCCTCCTTCAAAACTACGCAATTGAAGCCCAAGGGCCTGGTCCAAGGGCGGCGCAGTGGTCAACACTGCTGCCTCACAGGGCCAGGGACCTGGGTTCGATTCCCAGCTTGGGTCACTGTCTGTGCGGAGTCAGCATGTTCTCCCCGTATCTGCGTGGGTCTCCTCTGATTTCTTCTCACATTCTGAAAGATGCGCTAGCTAGGGTGTATTGGCCGTGCTAAATTCTCCCTCAGTTGTACCCGAACAGGTGCCAGAGTGTGGCGACTAGAGGATTCTCACAGTAAATTCATTGCAGTGTTAATGTAAGCTTGCTTGTGACACTGATAAATAAATAAACTTGGTCAGCTGTCTTAAAGCTTCCTTCTTTGGTGTGGGATCAATTTATTTACCCTGACTTTACAGCTGGGTGGGTGTTTTACTCTGTTAGAGGTGCTACATAAATGCAGGCTGCTGTGGGGAAACTGCCCGAAATCAGAAAATCTTACCCTCATAATCTCCTGACTCCACAAAGCGAGTAATAAGATAAACAGGTAACTGTGCTGGGATAATGACTGGAACTTGGTAAAGCACATATCCAGTTTGCCAAAACACACACAAACACACGCACGCTTAGACTGGATAGGAAACTGTGTGGATTGTCCATAAAAGTAGCTAATTTGCCAAATTGATGCTAAAATAAATCACCCATTCAGCAATTCAGTCTGAAGGAAAACACGAGGGCGAGAAAAACAATATATATTTTACACAAAAGTAGCCAGGTTTCTTAAAGGAAAGGATGCTGTTAGGTGAGAGCTGGCAGTGTGCTGGGTATTTTTAACACGCTGAACATTTTTTTTTGAAAAAAAGGCTAATTGGTGCACATTTTCTGCTTGGCTGGCGATTTTGTGTTTGAACATTATGCTTGGATCAGCAAGTCTGCACAATCGCAAATAATGAGGCGGGGGGTTAGCCATACCCGGCTGAGAGCAGGTTCCGTCTCAGATCAGAAGTTAACTGTACAGTGCAAGGAAATTTCTCAGGGGGTGGGGGCGTGCGGTTTGGAGGGGGTGGAGGTGTTGGGGCGTCGTGTGGGAAGGGGAAACAGAACTGAAGGCACAACCCAAATTGACCTGCCTCCTAAAGAGTCTTCCTCACACGCCAGGTAATAATCTATTCCAGTTCACCACGTGCAATGCTCAGTATGTCAGGGGGGTCTGTGGTCTGTACAGTTCAGTCAGGCAGACATTTGATCCCTGGTCCACTCTCAGTAAAAGTAGGTGTTTAGAACAAAGGACAACACAGCACGGGAAACAGGCCCTTTGGCCCAATGAGCCCGCGCCGCCATTTTAACATTATGAGTGCCCTCCTCTACCTATGACCTATGCTTGACCTGGACCGTCTGATGGGCAACATGACAGCTCGGTGACTATCGCTGTGCTGTGCAGATACATGGATTTGGGCCTGTGTCTGTGGGAGTTTGCGCATTCTCCCCGTGCTTGCGTGGGTTTTCTCCGGGTGCTCCGGTTTCCTCCCACATCCCAAAGATGTGCTCTTAGGCTAATTGGCAAAACAAATTCTCCCTAAATTGTCTCAAATTTGGTTTTTAATCCATAGATCTATAAACATAGACAGGGATCACAGGTAGAGGTGGGAACATTGGGGTGGAGGCGCGGGCTCATTGGGCCGAAGAGCCTGTTTCCCGTGCTGTTTTGTTCTTTGTTCTACACCTATTGGGGAAGATTGAGGGAAGACTAATTTAGGGACAATTTGTTAGCACCAATCAGCCTAAGAGCACGTTTTTGGGGTGTGGGAGGAAACCGGAGCACCCGGAGAAAACCCACACAATCACGGGGAGAATGCGCAAACTCCCGAAGACATCGGCCCAAATCCATGTATCTGCACAGCACAGCAATAGTCACTGAGTTGCCATGTTTACCAGTTAGTCTCAGTGAACCAAAGGCCAGGAAGAGTTAGACAGGGTTCAGATAGCTGGCATCTATCCAGGGACCTCACCTGAACCAAACCGCTGGATGCAAATGGAATCTGTCTCTGTGGCCAGACCTATCATAGGTATATACAGGAACAGGAGTAAGCCATTCTGCCCCTTGAGCCCACTCCACTATTCAGTAAGATCATCACTGATGTAAAGCCTAACACCATGTATCTGCCCTAGGCCTATTTCCCTTGATACCCCTGCTCAATAAAAATTTGTCTACCTCAGACTTAAACCTAACAACTGAACCAACTGTTTGTCAAAAATCTTTGTCACATAATGAATGGTCACTCAAGAGGGTATCAGAAGAAAAAAGAAAGTGGGATTTGTTTTTATTTATTAAGTAGCCTTACATTAATGCTGTGCTGAAGGGAGTGTGAAAATCCCCACACTCCGGCAACTGTTCGGGTAACATTGAGGGAGAATTTAGCATGTCTAATGCACCTAAGCAGCACGTCTTTCAGACTGTGGGAGTAAACTGGAGCACCTGGAGGAGACCCACGCAGACACGGGGAGAATGTGCAGACTCCACATAGACAGTGACCCAAGCCGGGAATTGGACCCGGGTCCCTGACACTGTGAGGCAGCAGCACTAACCACTGTGCCACCATAGATTATTCCACTATCTCAGGAAATTCCAAAAAGCTACGTAGGAAGAGTAGGTGACATGGCAATAACATCGCTGGACTAGTAATCCAGAGTAATGCAGGCTAGTGCTCCAGGGATGGTCAGAGGTTCAAATCCCACCACCGCAGTTCGTGCAATTGAAAGTTGGCCTCAGTGATGGTGCCTATAAATTAGCATTGATTTTTTGTAAAAACCCATCTGGTTCACGAATGTGTTTTAGGGGAGGAAATTTGCCACCCTTAGCTAGCCTACATATGACTCCAGAGTCATATGGTTGGTCTGCTCTCAAGGGACAATTAGGGGTGGGCAAGAAATGCTAACCTTGCCAGGGAATATCCGCATCCCACAAATAAATATGATGTGTTGCAAATTGATGTGCTCCAGCCAACAGTAGCTGAAATGATTTCAACACTGATGCATTTTTGAAGTATAGCGAATGGACCTGATGGGCCAAATGGCCTCTTCTGCACTGTAAGGATTCTTTGATTCTAAAAGGACAGCAGCCAATTTGCACTCAGCAGGCTCCCATAAACAGCAATTGGTTACAGAAGCATAGAAACTAGAAGCAGGAGTAAGCCATTCAGCCCATCGAGCCTGCTCCACTATTCATTATGATCATAACTGATCAGCAATTCTGATCCCTCTTTTTCCCCCATCTCCCTTGATTCCTTTAGCCCCAAGAACGATATCTAATTTCTTCTTGAAATTACACAACATTTTGGCCTCAACTACTTTCTGTGGTGATGAATTCCACACATTTGCCAGCCTCTGGGTGAAGAAATTTCCCCTCACCTCAGTTCTAAAAGGTTTACCCCTTATCCTCAAACTATGACATCTAGAATTGGACTCCCCCACCACTGGAACATTCTTTCAGAATCCATCCTGTCTAATCCTGTTAGAATTTTATAAGTTTTTATGAGATCTCCTCTCACTCTTCTAAACTCCAGTGAATATAACCCTGACTGATTTACCCTGCCCTCATGTAACAGACCTGCCATGCCAAGAATCAGCCTGGTAAACCTTTGCCGTACTCTGTCTATAACAAGAGCATCCTTCCTCAGATAAGGACACCAAAATACATACAATATTTCAGATGTAGCCTCACCAATGCCTTCCCTTTTGCTATACTCAAATCCTCTCACTGTGAAGGCCGACATATAACTTGCCGACTTCACCCTAAAGTTTATTTATAAGTCACAAATAAGGCTTACATTAACACTGCAATGAAGTTACTGTGAAATTCCCTCAATCACCACAGTCCAGCGCCTGTTCGGGTTAATGCACTTAACCAGCACATCTTTCAGAATGTGGGAGGAAACCCATACAGATACAGGGAGAATGTGCAAACTCCACACAGACTGTGACCCAAGCCAGGGATCAAACTCAGGACCCTGGTGCTGTGAAGCAGCAATGCTAACCCCTGTGCCACCATACCCGGTAACAAGTGGATGGCCTGTTTTAGTGATGTCGGTTGTGTGGTGAATATTAGCCAAGACAGAAGGGAGAACTGTCCTGCCCTTCTTCAGAATTACATTCTTTAATCTCTTACATTGGCCTGAGAGACATTCTCCTTCCAAAGAAGGCAACTCAGACAGTGTAGCACTCCCTCAGTATTTCATTGAAGTTCAGCTCAATTCTCTGGAGTGAGACTGTACCCCAGCACTGGGGAGGGAGGGGGGGGGGTGGTGTGAAAAGATTTTTTAAACCACCAATAGTATTGAACTGATCTCTTGAATAATGCTTTTTTGTCTGGAATTTCATTTCCACATGAGTAACAGAGTTTTATATTCCGGCTTGTCTCTATTTTCCGTTTCACTGTTTAAATATCTTTACCCTGAGAACTCGGAGGCTTTCGTTCCGAAGCAGCGGTAAATAATAGATGTCACTTCACTTACATTCAGACACATATGTGAAGGCTGACCAGAATGAATGCAGACAGTGACAGAGTGTGTGGTTAATGATTAATAAATGGAATAGGTTTCCTGTGGGTGGTTCCAGTAATGGGGAAAATATGTTACTCCTTACATGGTCACTACTCTTCAAGGCTTTTGAGATGGAGGCCTCACTCCCTTTGCACTGCCTCATGACTTGCTGCACCTTTGACCTCTGCACAATAGCACGATCGTCTGCTTGGTTGAGTGTTGGGTTCCCTCGCTTCCTGCGGAGTCTCATCTGTCGCAGGACGGGAAGGGCTTTCCACCACTCTCTGCCCAGTCTTTTATCGTGTCCCGACTTGCTAGAGTTGTCCTGCCAATTATCTGCGACTCAATAATAACCAGTCTAGCGGCGGTTCACCCTTATGCGACAACAATCTCTTTCTCTCTCTCTACTTCAGTGTTTCCTGTGTTAGATGGGATCACTGCAATGTTGACTGAGCATTCTTGTCCATCTCTACTGCTATCAGCCATCAGTTGGGTGGTATGGTGGCGCAGTGGTTAGCACTGCAGCCTCACAGTGCTAGGGACCTGGGTTCAAACCCTGGTTTGGGTCACTGTCTGTGTGGGTTTCCTCTGGTTTCTTCCCAAAGGGCAGCTAGTCGTGCTAAATTCTCCCTCAGTGTATCCGAACGAGAGTGTGGCAACTAGGGGGTTTTCTCATCATTAATATGATTGTATTCCTGACGCTAATAAATAAACTTTTCTTTATGGACAGATGGTTACAGCTGGTTACCCTTCCTGTTACTAACATTCCCAGCCTTGGCACATCCAGGCTCTGGACAGCCACCGATAATACTAAAATGCCTGTGCTGGTGGCTGTTTTACTTGGCCAAAAAGCCCTGACATGGGACTCAAATCCAGAGCACTCTGATTCAAAGATATGGTCGCTACTGCTTAAACCACAAGACCCTGTTCCTTAAAGAAGGATAGTCTGCTGAATATTTAAGATGAAATTTCCCTTTCAATGAAACATAGGAAATAGCAGTTTTTTCCTCAAGTACTGACTGCCGGAGCTTTTTGTTTGAAAAAGGAGGAATTCTGAATCTGCTACCAGTGCCATGTGTAGTTGCCCTGTCTCTCAGCCAGAAGCTCCCAGTTAGAGTCCTACCCCAGCACTTGATGGCCAAGGAAGATCCATTCATCATGCGGTTAAACAGGTTGAGTGTCACTTGTAGATCTTTCCAAACACACCAATGGCTGGCAGTAAGAGCAGGAGAGGCTCCTGCCCAGCTAGGTTTGATTGTACCTCTCAAGCTATAAGCCCTTCGAAACAGGTGAGCAACCTGTTCGGGGAATCACTCACTATGGAAACAGACAAAAGTCAAGAGAATTAGAATTGGATTATCACCAGCTAGGTGAAGTTTCAGAGTAGGTTTGACACCTGTGCATTTCTACCTCTGCACAGGCTTGTGCCACTGATTTCAAACTAAGTGCAAGATTTTTATGTGAAAACTAAATGCATCACTGTACCAATCGTAATCGTAGAAGGATCACAGGATCCCTACAGTGCAGAGGAGGCCATTCTGTCCATCGAGTCTGTATTGATCACAATCCCATGCAGGCCCTATCTCCAGAACCCTACTTATTTACCCTACTAACCACCTGACATTAAAGGGGCAATATAGCACGGCGAATCAACCTAACCCGCACATCTTTGGACTGTGGGAGGAAACCCACGCAGATACAGGGAGAACACGTAGACTCCACACAGGCAGTGACCCAAACCAAGAATCGAACGGCGGTCCCTGACACTGTCCTAACTTCTGTGCCACTGTGCTGCCCTAATTCTGTGAAATATATTTCTGAGCGTTGAAGAAAAAGATACATGCTGTCAAAGTATTTCATTTTATATTCATCAGGTCAGTTCACCAGAAATTATCAGCTGCAACAGGGGAACAATAATTTATACTGCTTGAGAAGAGAGTTTAGGTAACATGTCTGTTTTTCCGGCAATGTCCTAGTTCTGCAGTACCAAACCACTATTAAATATATTTCTGTGCAATCACTTAACACAGTAGTGTGGGAGTTATATCGGAAGCGTGAATAATCCAGAGGATGAGAATTTAATTCCCACCTTAGCAGTTTTGACAATTTGAATTCAGTTTACAAGACCAGCAGATACCAGTAAAAATAATGATAAAACTGTCAAATTGCTGGAAATAATTCACTAAGTTTATTTATTAGTATCACAAGTAGACTGACATTAACATTGCAATGAAGTTACTGTGAAAATTCCATAGTCACTACACTCTGGCTTCCATTCGGGTACCCTGAGGGAGAATTTAGCACAGCCAGTGCACCTAGCCAACATGTCTTTTGGACTATGGAAGGAAACTGGAGCACCCAGAGGAAACTCACAGAGACAAGGGGAGAAAGTATGGACACTGCACAGACAGTGAGCCAGTCGGGAATCGAACCCGGTCACTGGCACTAATGCCTTTTAGAAAGGGAAAGCTGTAGTACTGATATCACCTGGCTAATGTGTGATTGCGGCCAAACAGCAACTTTTATCGACCCTCTGTAATGGCCCAGTAAACCTGTCAGAAGTCTCAAAGAGAAGATTAACTACACCCTTCACACAGATAACTTAGTGATGGGCAGTAAGTATCAACAATGCCAGAAATGCCCAAATCCCAGGAATTATTTTTAAAAAGCTATTAAATGAAAATGTAAAAAAAATCATCAGGGTGCACAATATTTGAGATGTAAAGGTTTCCCGCTCCAATTTTCTCCACTTTTCTTTGAAGACATCATTTACAGCAACTTACAATATCCCTTGTCTGGCTGCTGACTTAATCTCTTCACCACAACTGGTGACACATAGAACCGTATAGGGCAGAAGAGGCCCTTTGATCCATCAAGTCTGCAACAACATGGGAGAAATACCTGACCTTCCATCTAATTCTATTGACCAGCACTTGGCCCATAGCCTTGAATGTTATGACGTGCCAAGTATGACATGTCGTAAATATTTTAACCATGAAAAATGTTTCATTTTCAAGGACTGAGAACATTCTGAAAGGATGTGTGTATTTTTTTTAAAAATGATACTGTGCCTTTAGGGGTTAATGCTGTCGATCTTAGAAAAGACCGCGTTCCACGAGAAAAGGTAACTAAGCAGTTTTTAAAAGGCTGGACACATCTTGGCCCCGGCACACTGTTCACAAAAGGATAACGACTTTCTCAGGAGGCTCAGAAAATTTGACATGTCTGCTGCAACTCTCATCAACTTCATCAGATGCACCATAGAAAGCATTCTTTCCAGTTGTATCACCGCTTGGTATGGCTCCTGTTCTGCTCAAATCCGCAAGAAATGACAAAGGGTCGTGAATGAAGCCCAGTCTATCAGGCAAACCAGTCTCCCATCCATCGACTCTGTCTGCACTTCCTTCTGCCTCAGAAAAGCAGCCAGCATAATCAAGGACTCCAAGCACCTGGACATATTCTCTTCCACCTTCTTCTGTCAGGAAAAAGATACAAAAGTCTGAGGTCATGTACCAACCTACTCAAAAACAGCTTCTTCCATCCTGCCATCAGACTTTTGAATGGACCTACCTCGCATTAAGTTGATCTTTCTCTACACCCTAGCTATGACTGTAACATTACATTCTGCATTCTCTCATTTCCTTCTCTATGAATGATATGCTTTGTCTGTGTAGTGTGCAAGAAACAATACTTTTCACTGTATACTGATACACTGACAATAATAAATCAAATCAGATCATTTGGATACTCTGAAAAAAAATCGTGGCAGAAGAGAACTGTTTTAGAAGTTTGTTGGATGATATTTCTTTAGGAACAGAAACAGAAAAGATCGACTGCTTGGCAGAGAGGATAACAACTCCTAAAACCCCAGACACAGTCAAAAGCAAAAAGTGAATGTAAGTTGCTCCAAAGTCACTCTATGTTCTGAAAGCAAATCACTACAAATTTTCCACAAGATTCACCTGTAAAGTAGTGCAAGTTTCAGTGTTGAGACACCAAACGTAACACCCAGGCACCATTTTAAAGGACTGTAATGTTCTTACTCTCTTAGGCATTATGACTTTTAACACAAGATAAGAGACGTGGGGCAGGACTCACCCAAAAAAAAATGTCAAATTTGTGTAAAAACTGGAGTAAATCACATTGGGTTTTTCAGTGTGGATTTTCAAAATGAATTTCCCACATTCAGCGTGCTGCAGAGTGCCTCACTGTGAATCACGCTAAAAATCAGTGCATGTGATAAATTCTGTACCTTTCACACTGAATTTACCTCAGCTAATATTAGGACAGTTAAAATATCCCACTGTTACTCTTTTTTTCCCCTGAACATCTCAGCAATTTAGCAAGTTATTTGCTTTTCTCTCTCCCTCCAACTGTTTGGTGGGCTTCATAAAATCCCTACTGTGCAAAAAGAGGCCATTCAGCCCATCGAGTCTGCACAAACTGCAAAGATCCAACCCCTGAAGCACCACCCATTAACCCCCTTAACCTATATAGCTGGGGTCACTAAGGGGCAATTTAGCATGGCTAATCCACCTAACCTACAAATCATTGGACTAGGGGAGGAAACCGGAGCACCCGGAGGAAACCCAGGACAGACAGGAGGAGAATGTGCAAACTCCATACAGACAGTGACCTAAGGCCAGAATGGAACCCAGGTTCCTGACATGACTATGCCATCATGCTGCCCTTGAAGTAAGGCAAAGTCACCATAATCCTAGATGACCATAGGTTTCTCTCCCCCTTTGAGGGAGAACTTACTGGTGCTGATTTAACCTGAGGGTCACTACACCTCAGGCGAGGGGCAAGGTTGAGAAGGTGGGGGGGGGTTCATGAATAACTTCAGAAGATATAGGAATTGAACCCACATTGCTAGCAAAACACTGCATCACAAACCAGGTGAATAGTGAACTGAGCTAAACCAACCCAGCAGTGCGACTGCCCCTTTTTCATTCCTCAGTTCAGCCAGGGTGACTTCATTTGATTCTCCTTTCAGTTATTATCCCTCCTCACAGGTTGAAGTTAAGGCGGGAGCGGTCGGTTTTTGAAGGAGAGGAAATTGCCCACAATTTGGGACGGCATTTGGAGAATGTTCTAGAGTTCAGGATCAAAATATGTCGTGAACCACCCAGGTGTATCTGCAAGGATGTGTCAACTTGAAACAATGGTTCATGGTGGTTTTTAGTTCTGTTTTTGAGATGGTGTGAGCAGTCATGTGAAACCCCTATTGAGAATATCCAGCCCAGTCATCAACTAATAAGTACTAAAGACTATTTATTAAACTAAAGAAAAGGCAAAATGGACATTACTAAGGCAATAAGACAATTAAATATATGAATTGTCAAACAGTTTATATAGTAATTGCCCCTTATTCCAAAATATATATATATCTGCAATCCCTGAACTGTTTAAGACTTGCCTGATTCGAAACAGCATCAAAATTAAATAAATTTATAACTCAAATTCAGCTTATAGTTACCACACTATGCAAGGCAGACACTGAGTCTGGGAAACATCTTTTTTTGATCCAGTGAAGACATCTAAGCTTCTTAGGCATTAAAATGGCATCTCAGACTCAGAGCTGTAATACTGGCCAATTCAGCTTTTAGGTATTACAACGCTTTTTTGGCTATTAATTGTTAAATTGGCCTCTCGGCTGTGAGACATTAAACCAGCCTACTTACGTCTGCAGGCTCTTGCATTTATACACTGTTCCCCTGAGTTTCCCCCTTCGGTGTACTTGGGTATGTTTACATCTCTAATATTCAATACCTCTAAAAATTATTATTTTTATACATCCAGCCAACTGTTAGTCATCTAGGTAAGCTGTTTCCTGGTGATAATTATTTACATCTTTGTTAATCAGATACTAGGAAAGGTCACATCTCATCATCCCCTATGAATGCTGGCTACTGTTATTGCTGGGCGTATCCATGACAACTGCCTTTTTGAACAATCTCGGCTCTTTTCTCATCTGAAAACAATATGAGGTTGGAATATGAAATTTGGAATTCTCTACACTTATTGTAATTCTTTTAATATAAAGAAATGCCTCAAACATCTCCACAGGGCTGGAAAATTACCAGAACAGGGAATTGGTGGACAGAATTTGGGATGATGCTGAAGTTATGGAGAGAGCAGTCGGTTTTTGAAGGAGAGGAAATTGCCCACAATTTGGGATGGCATTTGGAGAATGTTCTAGAGTTCAGGATCAAAATGGCTGAAAGTGGAGCAGACAGAAGGGGGTTTTCTAACAAACTCAAAGTAAGAGGAGGTGGAATGTAGGTGGATGAATTTCAACTGAATGAAGTGGGAGATTATCATGTTGCAAAGATTGGACGTATGAATCAGCATCAAGAGAGGGGACCACTTCTGACATCAATTGTCACAGGTAGTTGTGTAATGGAGAATTGAGTTGGGAGGAGTCAAGGGCAAAGGAGGAGATGAACTTTGTGATGGATGTGGGAGAGAGATGGGGAAGAAGCCATAAGTTGATTGGGTGCCACCCGTAGATCAAAGAAATCCTGCAGTTCAGAAGGAGGCATTTGGATCATTGAGCCCATTGGCACTGACAACAATCCAACCCTATCCCCGCAACCCCAAATATTTACCGTTAACTACCCACCCCGAAACTTGGGTCAATTTAGCATGGCCAATCAACTGAACCTGCACATCTTTGGACTGTGACAGGAAATGGAGCATCCGGAGGAAACTCACACGGAAAAATGGGAGCATGTACAAACTCCACACAGACAGTGATTCAAGCCAAGTATCAAACCTAGGTCCCTAGCACTGCGAGGCAGCAATGCTAACCACTGTGTTAATGTGCCTGACACAACTTCCACTTGATATTTGAGATGAATATTCAGGAAGCAAAGGGGTCAGGTGAGCTATTTTGTTTTTGTGCAGAGAAGCTCATGTTTGTCCTTATTACTGTGACACTCGCTAAACCGGGTTTCCTCTCAATAACGATGCTTTTGCTGTTTGATAAAGTTTCTCTCTTGACCAATTTCAAACAATTATATTTAAAGACAGATTCATTAAGTGCATTTCCCCTTGTAAAAATCCCTTTTATTTCTGTCTCATAAACCGAATGAAGAAGCTTCCGAATTGTTGATCTGGAGCCATTTCAATGAGGTGACGTGTGATCTTGAATATAAGGAAGGTTAATGATAGCTTCAAATTGGAAACCCCATCAATCTCAATGCCTCAGTTGCAGTTAATACAAGCACAATATTATTGCGTAGTAAGGCATTTAAGAAAATATAGTGATGTGAAGATGAGGTAAAATTATGTATCACTCATTATAGTTAATAATGCACAATCTCAGTTATACACATACAGGGGATCCAGGAGAGCAATAATATTAGTGGACAAGTAATGCAGAAGCCTGAACTAATGAATTCAAATCCCCCACGGCAGCTGGAGGAATTTAAACTCAATTCATTAATAAATCGTCTCATTTATGATGATCATGAAATTACCGGATTTGTGTGAAAGCCCATCTAGTTCACAAGCTGTCCTTCAGGAGACGAATTTCCACGTTCGCTTTGAACATCAAAAGTACGCATTTTTAATTCCTGCTGAGTTGATGCCTTTCCTTTGCATCCAGTATGGTAGCACAGTGGTTAGCGCTGCTGCCTCACAGCACCAGGGACCTGGGTTCGATTCCCGGCTTGGGGTCACTGTCTGTGTAGGATCTGCACATTCTCCCCGTGTCTGCGTGGGTTTCCTTCCGGGTGCTTCAGATTCCTCCAAGAGGTGTGCTGGTTAGATGCATTGGCCGTGCTAAATTCCCTCTCAGTGTACCTGAATAGGCACCTGAGTGTGGCGACTAGGGGATTTTCACAGTAACTTCATTGCTATGTTAACGTAAATGTATTTGTGACACTAATAAATAAATCTAAAAATTTACCGCCCTTACCCGGTCTGGCCTGCATGTGACTCCAGACCAACAACAATGTGGTTGACTCCAAACTGCCGTCTGCAATGGTGCATCAAACCACTCAAGCTGCAGACCCCCCTGCTTAAGGGCAATCAAAAATGGTCAACAAATCCTGGCTTGGCCAGCAACGGTCACAACCTAAGAAAAATTAAATAAATGCCAGACCATTACCAATACAATCGTACCTGATTAACATTGAGCTCTGATAGTTTTCTTGCTGTTCTCCCAGTTTGGGTAAAAGGGGTTATTCCCTTTGATATTCACATTGTGGTATCACAGAAGCTGCATTAAAAAGAAAGCATCTGGCACGTAAATAACAAAGCTTAAAAATCTGGCCTAAAAATGTGAACCACATTGAGATCTAACTGAATAGAATAGTGAATCACTTGCGAGTACAATAGATTGCAATTAAGAATAGACAGCTGGATAGAAGGAGCTGGTCTGTAGTCACACCCCTCAATTAGGAGTGTGCTACTTCTCAATTACTGCTTAAACGCAAAAAGAAATGTGGTGAGCTATTTTGTAATGAGCATCAGGCAGCTGCATAACTATACTTGAAGATATGTACAATGCACAGGTGCTTAAGGGAGCTGAGAATGTGATAGTCCCCCTTATGCAGAGTGCACTCGAGATGTAATTCCTGCCTGTGAATGGAACTGCACTGAGGCAGGCTGGTATTAACTCTTCCTTCTATGTTGCTAACTCTTCCTTCTATGTTCTATGATTACATCTTTTGATTTGATTTGATTTGATTTATTACTGTCACACATATTAACATGCAGTGAAAAGTATTGTTTCCTGCATGCTACACAGAAGAAGTATACTGTTCATAAAAAGGGAAAGGAGAGACAGAGTGTTACAGTCATAACTAGGGTGTAGAGAAAGATCAACTTAGTGCGAGGTAGGTAGGTTCATTCAGAAGTCTGACAGCAGTAGGGAAGAAGCTGTTCTTGAGTCAGTTGGTACGTGACCTCAGAGTTTTGTACCTTTTTCTACACAGAAGAAAGTGGAAGAGAGAACGACCAGGGTCTTTAATTATGCTGGCTGCTTTGCCGATGCAGCAGGAAGTGTGGACAGAGTCAATGATAGGGAGGCTGGCTTGTATGATGGACTGGGTTACGTTCACAATGTTTTGTAGTTCCTTGCGGTCTAGAGCAGAGCAGGAGCCATACCAAGCTGTGATACAATCAGAAAGAAAGATTTCTACGGTGCATCTGTAAAAGTATCAAATTATATCAGAGCTAAAGTGTTAAAATAAGCCATTCAGCCCAACAAATCCATGCAGGAATCTCCACATTAGGGTCCTCCCATTCTCCCACACCTAACCCCATTGACACTTTTTTTTCCCTATTTCTTCCTCCTTCTTACCATCACCCAGCTTCCTTTTAAATACATGCATGCATATCATCTCAGTTACTCCTTTGGGTAGCGTGCTCCACTCACTGAGCAAAATTTCTCCTCAGATCTACACTGGATTTATTAGTGACTATCTTCTATACATGGTCTGTAGTTTTGGCCTCCCCTGCCAGTGGAAACACTTTCTCTATCAAAGTTTTCTTCCACCAGCTTAAAGGCCTCTGTCACTCAAGCTTTCTCTTTTGAGGCTAACACCTTGGGCTCAATCTTACCGACTGTTCACACCACACTCCTGCTGCAGTGAGGTCGGAGAATTTGGCGCCCAGCCAAATCTCCACTCACTGCGGCAGAATGGGAAAATCCCACCAGTGGTAACATCCTGGCCATGAATTCTAGTCAGGGTTTTCCTGATTAGAATTCCGACAGTGCAGAAGGAGGCCACTCAGCCCATCGAGTCTGCACCAACCACAATCCCAGCCAGACCCTATTCCCATAACCCCACATATTTATCCTATTAGTCTCCCCGACACTAAGGGTAAATTTAGCAAGGCCAATCATCCTAACCCGCACGTCTTTGGACTCTGGGAGGAACCTGGAGGAAACCCACCCAGACACAGAGAGGACGTGCAAACTACATACAGACAGTGACCCAAGGCCAGGAATTGAACCCGGATCCCTGGCACTGTGAGGTAGCAGTACTGTGTTACTGTGCTGTCCAGATGGGGTGGGGGCACAATGGATAGCAGAGCTGCCTTGCCGGGGTGGGGGGTGGGGGGTGGCACACAGTGGTTAGCAGTGCTGCCTCACTAACAATAAACTTTTTTTTATTATAGCCTTTTGGAAGTGTAGTCTTTTTCTTATGGATGGGGGACACTGATGCCTTTAGTACACATCTATCTGAAAGAGCATCTGTAAAAGTGAATGGAGGATGTTTACAGTTAAAGAGGGTACTCACTCTGTGTGGTGTTTATATGTTTGCAAATTTTCAGTATATCCCAATATTCAAACAACAGTAATGATTCCAACAATATGAAACCAGTGAAATAAATTGAGCTCCATCCCAGGTTGTGAATGACAGCAGAATGTTATTGCAATGAAATTGATTCTGAATAGCCAATTAATGTGTCACCGCTTTCAGGTCATCAAATAAACACTATCCTCAAACTGTTTTTTGAAACTTTAGCTTTGAGGGAACGGTACTCTGAACAAACATTCTTGTTTGTACAAGGAAGGGAAACTTCCAAAAGGTGTGGTTTTTATACAGACTTGTTATAGCTCCTGAAATAAAAGGGACAGCAGCAAATTGGATGTGGAATTGGCTGAGCGGCAAGGAACAGGGAATAGTGACCAAAGGATGTTTTCCAGGCTGGAGGAACATTTGTGGAGGAACATTCCCCAGGGATTGGTGTTGAGCTTCTTGCATTTCCTGACACGTTTTAATGACCAAGACCTTGATGTACAGGGCACAGTTTCAACATTTGTGGATGATGTAAAGCTCGGAAGAATTGTGAATGGTGAGGAGGATGCTGTAGAACTTCAAAGGGACACAGATAACTTGGTGGAGTGAGCAGGACAGGTGGAAAATGACATACAATGCAAAGAAATGTGAAATGTGGCACAGTAGCACAGCACTTAGCATTGCTATCTCACAGTGCCAGGGAACCGGATTTAAATCCTGGCTTGGGTCACTGTCTGTGTGGAGTCTGCACATTCTCCCCATGTCTGCAACTTCATTTCGGTACAAGGGACATAGTGAGGCAATATAAAATAAAGGGTGCAATTCTAAAGGGGCTGCAGGAGCAGAAGGATCTGGGTGTATATGTGCATAAAACACTGATGGTGGCAGGATAGATTGAGAGCGCGGTTAATAAAGCATACAGTCATCTCGGCTTTATTAATAGGGGCATGCAGTACAAGAGCAAGGAAGTTATGCTGAACTTACACAAGACACTAGTTCAGCCTCAGCTGGAATACTGGATCCAGTCCTGGGCACTGTACTTCAGAAATGATGTGAAGCCATTGGAGAGAGTGAAGAGTCACGAGGATGGCTCCAGTGATGAGGAACTTCAGATATAAAAATAGATTGGAGAAGTTAGCAATGTCTTCTATACAGGAAAGAAGGCTGAGAGGAAATTGTTGGAGGTATTCAAAATAAAGATGGGTTTGGGCAGAAGAGGGCAAAATTGTTCCGGCTCGTGAAAGGATCAAGGACGAGAGAGTTTTGATTTAAAATAATTAGTAAAAGAAGCAATAGTGGTGTGAGGAAAAATATTTTCATGCAGCGAATGATTAGAATGCACTGCCTGAGAGTGTGGTAGAGGCAGGTTCAATTAGAGGGAATTGGATTGTTATCTGAAAAGAAAGAATGTGCAGAGTTACAGGGAGAAAGTGGAAGAATGGATCAAGGAGAGTTGCTTAATCAGACAGCCAGTGCAGAACAAGGGGCTGAATGGCCTCCTTCTGTGCTTAATAATTCTCTGATTCTATATCATGGAGGACATGTAACTTGAGCTAGTTTTGGTGAAAATATATTTTAGAAAAAGCAATTCACAAAAATGATTTTGAAAGGATTACATCAAAGCAACTTAGCATGCAGGGTTATCAGCAACTTCAAGTTTAAAAAGTAAAGTATCATTTATTAGTCACAAGTACGCTTATATTAACAGTGCAATGAAGTTACTGTGAAAATCCCCTGGTCACCACATTTCAATATCTGCTTGATACAATGAGGGAGAATTTAGCATGGCCAATGCATTTAACTTGAATGGACTGTGGGCGGAAACCAGAGCACCCAGAGGAAACCCACACATGAGATGACACGGGGAGACTCCACATAGACAGTGACCAGAGGCCAGAATTGAACCTGTGTCCCTGGCACTGTGAGACAGTTATGGTTAGACAGCAGTGCTAACCATTGTGTCACCTTGTCACCCGTGGTATGGGCAAAGGAGACAGCTTTTAAATAGGATGAACAGAAAGTCAGAGAAATGCAAAGGAGGTCGGAATAGTGTGAAAATATTGAAAACTGAAAGCAAGAGGGACTTAGATATACTGCAACAGTGAAAATGTTTGGACTTGGACAGAACAGGGTGAAGGGAGGGTGGGGTTAAGAGTGAGTGAGGAAATGAGTAGCAATGTTTTGTCTGAGTTGAAACTGACAGACTGACGCATGAAAGCCAGATAGGAGGGCGTTGACAAAGTCAAACATCAAGGAAAATGAAGCAATGGTCAAGAGAGATGGCAGTGGGGTGGGGGGAGGAGAGGTAGGGAGGGAATAATAATAGAGGAAGAGAGGGAATCAGTGTGGTAAAAGCAGCCAGAGGTAGGAGGAAGAACCTTGTCTTGGAATAGACAGGCCTCAAACCTTGCGCATTTTCTGATGAAGTTCGAGAGAGAGTTGGGGATAAGTAGGGAGATTGCGGCTGGGGGAAGGTGGTCATCGGAGTGGGGTCAAATTTATTGCCAGGATGTAATAAGAATCATGTATGTTTTGGGTAAAGAAATTGAGAAAGTCACTTGGCTCCCTCTCCCACCCCAATTACAAGCAATATATTTCTCCCCCACAATTCCAAATGCTTAACACGTAACCTAATGTTCGCTCCAAAATAAATCGCCAAGTGTTGAGAGTTTTAGCAAAAAATAGCACATTAATCTTAAAATGCTATCGAATGATTTAAAATGGTCAATGAGCATGTTAAAAAGTCACAGCTACTAAAACAGATGGAATGACAAAATCAGCATAATTTTCATTTCTATTCAGACTCCAATATCCAGTCGGCGAAAGTAAGATGAAAGTGAAACCATTGATCTTTAAATACATTCTGGCGTTGCGTCAGGAATTAGAATCTGCTGGCTAAAATTTTAGATTTGGTCACACAGCAGAGTTTACAAGTCCCCTCTCCCAGGATAACTCAGTAATAATGTGAGAAGGCTGAGAAAACTGAGGTTCACGCACCGGTCAAACAGTTACCAATTGCACTTAAACTTCCCATAAGGAAAATGTTTGTTGGTTTTGACTTAGCCCTGAGTTTACAGAGCTCATGTGATAGGATAGGGTGGGATGGAGAGGAAGGAATCTGAAGACTGGCAGAAGCTCTGTACCTTCCTGTTTGATGAAGCATCATTCGGCAATATTTATCAAATTATCTGCAAAAAGACATCCCATGCCATTTGCCTAAGAATAGCATAGATACAATTCTAGAATGAGATGGCGGTGCAGGGGGGTGAATCTGGGCAGAAGAAAATGTAGAAAAGCGCGGTTGAGGCGTACGGATTTCCAGCTAACATAAAGAGTGAACATGCTCTGGCCAAAACTCAAATCCTGTTTACACTGGAAAGTAAAAGTACAGCTGGTATACATTCAACTTGAGGCCACTAATCACAAGTGCACAACACACAGTGCTTTTAAACAGGAAAACCTCATTTATAACGAAATAAAACATTAAGCCAGCACAGGTTCAAGGGTCAAATATTCCCGGTGTAAACAGAGAGAAGGAAAAAGGTTAGGGCAAACAGCCCTACCCCTCAGTCAGAAATTGACGTCATCTACCTGCAACTCCAAATGTCCCCACTCATATTGTCCATCTCGAATGGCCTGCTCTGCTCATTTACTCTTCAATGACTTTCCCCTCTAAATGAAGAGGTTTTATGTGTGCCTGCACTTCCTCCTCCCAGCTTCACCACCATTCAAATTTCAACTGGAACTCTGGGATTTTAGACACAAAAAAGATGCTTCACTGGGAAGGGAATGCCGAGGGGGGGAAACGGATGGAAGGGAATATCAGGAGAGATTGTATGACTGGGAGCTGAATGCACTTCAACCAAAACCAAGGCTACCCCTGCCCAGTGTTACTGAAGTTAATTTTAGGACGATGGCAAAAATAGTCAACTGCAAATTTTTACATTGAGTATGCCAGGAGAAAGAAACTGCAAGCAAGCTGCATGGCTTAAAAATGGTACAGGCTGCTTAACTGACAAGATGCAGAGAAGAAAATTACATCACACCATCTCTTTTTAGTTAAAACAACCAAGAATCCAACCCACAAAGGTTACTGGACAAGGTATAAAATTGGAAATCTGGAAATTCTGCCATAATTGTTCCAGACTGAAGAGATTGGGCCCTTTTAACTAAGGTCAACAATCAGATTAAGCCCAAGATGGGTTGCAATGCTTTATCTTGTTAGTTTGGATTTTAAGATAAAAGCAAAATATTGCAGATACTGGAATCTGAAACAAAAACAGAAAAATGCTGGAAAATCACAGCAGTTGGATCTTGTTTGTCTCTTTTGTGGCAACCATAAATTAGATTCAATTGGAATTTGAATTTGGTTTCTGGAGACAGCAAGGAAAAGATTCTAATTTACACGGTCCACTCTGAATATTGCCAAGATAACATTAAGAATGGAGTTTTTTTCTTAAGTTAAATATCCTTAAAGTAAAGGTATTTTTAATTCAATACAGGGTTAGGCAAGTATCTATGAACTGATCCTGCACGATTGTGCAAAAAAAATTGTTTTAATGGAAAGTTGGAACTAGATGGTCAACTTTTCTCTCAGTACCAGAGGGACTGATAAAAGAGAGCAGAGTGGAACATCACAAAATTATAATCAATTTCATTTATTTAGAAAAAATATTTATAAAACACTTTTCTTCAGTAACAAAAAAAACAATACAAACAACTCCAATAAGTTTTTGCACCTGTTTCTATAAATACGGTTATGTACAAAATAGACATAGAACTGAAGTGCCTTTTTTTTACATATTTACCAGAATTTTAAATTATGTGAAATTAACTTCAAGAACCATCGACTGCACAAATACGTTTGAAAAATATTTCAGCGCTTGAAACAATACTTTTTTTTTGTTTTCCTTCTTCACTCGCTCCTGATCAATTGGAAAACATTTTCTGTCCCAAAAAAAAGGCATCAGAGGCAGAATTTGCATCTCCAGTACAAGGACATTGTCTCATGCTGCTCCTGAGTTCACACTCAAGGCAGTGCACGCTTCCCAATCCGGCATTGACACCCACGTAGAGAATACAAGAAGCAACTGTTTTGTCTGTAGTGCAACGGACATTTCTTCTCTCCGAATAAAAGTCATGAAAAGGCAGTGCAACAGGTGTCCGTGAATTCCAGATCCTTGCTTACTGTCTGTCCTTGGAGCCTTCTTGCCAACTTCAGCAGAGAACCAGTTTAATCTGAGCAGCAGCTTACTGGAGCAAATCTCTTCTTGGCAAGGCAACTGTACTTCCATCGTGGCACTTCCAGTTTACACCTACGGAGAGATCAGGCAGAGTTACTGTGAGCCTATGGATTTTGGTACAGGAACTCTCCAAGCAAGGTCTGAGCTGAATAATGAGGGATTGCTACAGTGAGAGAAACTTGTTACATGACTTCCTCACACATTGAGAAGGGAGAGTGAGATTTAAAACAAAAGCAGTACGAACCTCGGTTGCTATTATACATTCATCCTTCTCTTCAGATATGACATACACTGACTGGTACTTGGTATCTTTTGAGGCAGAGTATGTGGACTCTGGCCGCTTTCTTTCTGAGGGCTCGCTATTGGGTTGAAGGGAAAAAAAATGAGAGAGTTAGGCTGGTGGGCAGTCAACGCAGATAAAGAGGAGCAATATTCCGCATTGACAATATCACATCAATAGGAGGTTGATTGACTTAATTACCCATTATGCTGTGTAGCACTTTTTTGCTCTGCTTCCAGGCTACCCCGCTCATTCTCGGCTTTGAGTAAGTCTTCATTCTTTAACTCGTGCACCAGATTATAATCCACGGAAGGATATTTGTAGCCATTCCTCCCCGCGGAGCTGTCGCTTTGCAAGTCTACCTTCTTGTTGGTGTTTTTGATTTGGGTGGCAGCGATGATGCTGATGGAGATGTCCTTCTCACGGTGGCAGTCGGTCAGGTTGTTCATAGTCTCCACCTCGCTCTTGGAAATGTCCGGAGACTGCTGTCGCCCCTTCTGCAACTTTACCCGCACGCAGACCACCACTGCCGCACACCCCAGGAGCAGCATTAAGACCAGAATGACCCCGGCGCACACAGCAACCCACGGAAACTGCCCCTTGCCCTCCGCCTTTGTGTATTTATCCTTCACGTCGACGATGACCGTTTGCCCCTGGGGCTGTTCTGGCAGCAGGAATTGGCAGTTGAGCCCGCCGTACCCGCGGGCACACTGGCAGACGTAGTGGCTGTTCCTCTCGTGACAGGTGGCACCGTTGTGGCAAGGGTTATTCAGGCACCTGCTGATGGGGATGCTGCAGTTCTTGCCGCTAAATCCAGGCAGGCAGGTGCAGGTGTGATCGTTGACCCCGTCCTGGCACGTCCCGCCGTTGAGGCAGGGCATACTGGCACAGTTGTCCGTGTCGATGTCGCAGTGCCTTCCTGTGAAGCCAGCGCGGCACTGGCATATGTAGGAATTCCCAATATCCACACACTGGGCACCTGAGCAAGGAGACATCTAACTTTAGCAAAGAGTCCTGCAATGGTGTGACATTTGCAACAACAACTTGCATCCATGTAACACCCCTCATACAGTCAAATGTCCCGAGGCTCTTCACGGCAGTCAAATGGGTAAAATTTATTATTATTCATGTGCGTCACTGGCTAACCAACATTTACAAAGGGTGGCACGGTGGCACAGTGGTTAGCACTGTTGCCTCACAGCGCCAGGGACCCGGGTTCAATTCTGGCCTCCGGTCGCTACCTGTGTGGAGTTTGCACGTTCTCCCTGTGTCTGCATGGGTTTCCTCCGGGTGCTCCAGTTTCCTCCCACAGTCCAAAGATAGGTTGGTTGGCCGTGTTAAACTGACCCTAGTTGTCAGAGGAATTAGCAGGGTAAATTTGTGGAGTTACGGGAATAGGACCTGGGTGGGATTGTGGTCACTGCAGACTTGATGGGCCAAATGGCCTCTTTCTGCATTGTAGGGATTTTATTGCCCCTTGCTGGAGCTGGTGGCCAAAGACATGGTCAAAAAGAAAGGTCTTTTAAGATGTATCTTATAAGCAGGGAGAGAGGCGGAGTATCCGACAACCTAGGACCTAGACTGCTGAAGGTAGGATTGCCAATAGAAACACTGGTGCAGGGGAAGACCATTCAACCCATCAGCCATTCTCTGCTACCCACACAATCATAGTGAATTTAAATCAGTGCTGCCCAAGAGGCTAGAATTGGAGGAGGATGGAGGTCTTGGGAGAGGCGACGGCCTAGAAGTATTATTGTTGGACTATTAATTCAGAAACTAATGTTCTGCAAACCCAGGTTCAAATCCCACCACGACAGATGGTGGAATTTGAATTCAATAAAAAATATCTGGGATCAAGCATCTACTGATAACCGTGAAATCAATGTCAATTGTCGGAAAAATTCATCTGGTTTTTCAGATGAATGTCTGAAAAATTCATCTTTTGTCCTTTAGGGGAGGACAAATGTCCTTTAGGGGAGGAAATCTGCCATCCTTATCCAGTGGAAATTTTCACAGTAACATCATTGCAGTGTTAATGTAAAACACTAATTAATAAACTTTAAACACTCTTTTACATGTGACTGCAGAGCCATAGCAACGTGGTTAACTCTCAACTGTCCTCCAAGAGCACCTCGGGATGGGCAATAAATGCTGGCCAGCCAGCGACGCCCAAATCCCACAAATTAACTTTTTAAAATCTTACAAGTTATCTGGCAGGAAGGAGTTACAAAGATGGTGCAGAGCGGAGGGGGCAGGGGCAGTCATTGGAATAAAGCTGCTGAGGGATATATGCAACCCTGGAGCTGATCTAAGTGTTCACGTTACAGCGTTGCTTACCGTTGGTGCATGGGTCGGAGCTGCAGTGATCAATTTTCTTCTCGCAGTTGAAGCCAGAGTAACTAGCCGGGCAATGGCAGCTGTAACCACCCGTAGGTTTGTCTGTACACCTTCCTCCATTAAAGCAGGGGCCATCTGCACACGTCATAGCACTTAGTTCACAATTCTGACCGTGGAAGCCTGGTGGGCAGGTACATGAGTAGTGATTCTCCAGATCCTAAGGCAAGAGTTCAGTCCATTGGTTAGCTACCCGGGCGTACATCGGGAAGAATCACGTTTGTATCTTTGACCATTACCATCGAGCGTTCAGCCCCACTTACCGTGCAGGTCCCATCATTTTTACAGGGATTGGCATCACACTCGTTGATCTCAATTTCACAGTTGGATCCGGTGTAGCCAGGGCGACAGGTGCAGGTGTAACTCCCCTGACCGGTATTGGTGCACGTTGCTCCATTCTTGCAAGGTTTATGATGGGTACAATAGTTCAAGTCTGGAGGACAAAGAGAAGGAGGGAAAAAAAACAACGAGGAGGAAGCAAAGGAAATTAATCAGTGGCAAGAAAAATAGAACGATGACAAAAATATCAGCCAAAATAAATGGCCTTTATAAAAGGAGCAGGAAGGATATAACAGCTTACCCTGATTGCAAAAGAGACCACCCCATCCTTCCTGGCAGTTGCACTGCCAGGGCTGTTGGCAAGTCCCATGAAGACAACCTGGGTAACGAATACATTCATCGCAGTAGCGCCCTTGCCACCCCACCCTACACCTGGAAATCAAACAGAAAGGGAAATGACTTAATACCAGCTTTGCCACCCAGATAGATTTAAAACTTTGAAGAGAATTAAAAGCAATCAACAAGTCAGACATTTCTACAGCCTTGCCACCTTGCTGTTGTGGTAATAATTACGCAAAGGAAGCAGGGAATGAAATGCACCACTTAAAAAGCTGAATTACAGATTTTTAAAACACAGCAGTCAGACAGCCCATCTGCTCTGGCCTGAGACTCCAAATAGGCTAACAGAAAGATTTGGACTCAAGACCATAAGATATGGGAGAAGAATTGGACCATTCAGTCCAACAAATCTGCTCCACCTTTCAATCATGGCTGATAGGTTTCTCAACCCCTCCTTCTCCCCACAACCTTTCATCCCCATATCGATCAAAAATCTATCCACCTCTGTCTTAAATACATTCTAAAACCTGGCCTCCACAGCCCTCCGTGGCAATGAACGCTATAGATTAACCACCTCCTGGGTGAAGAAATTCCTCCTTATCTCAGTTCTTAATGGTCATTCTTTTACTCTGAGGCTGTGCCCTCAGATCCTAGTCTGACCTACAAATTTCATTGCAGTGTTAATATAAGCATACTTGTGACACTTATAAATAAACTTAATGGACTCGTTCAACAATCTGACAGTAAAGATGCTCCAAGCGCTGGTCTGGGTGATTCGAATCGGATGCAACAATACTGCTGCTTTAACCCAATGGTTTAGAGTGAAGAGTTAAATGTGTGTCATTGGTTTCGTGATAATATGGTGGCACAGAGATTAGCATTGCTGCCTCACAGCGCCAGGGACCCAGGTTTGATTCCCAGCTTGGATCACTGCCTGTGCAGAGTCTGCACATTCTCCCCGTGTCTGCATGGGTTTCCTCCGGATGCTCCGGTTTCCTCCCACAGTCTGAAAGACGTGTTGATTAAGTGCGTTGGCCATGCTAAATTCTCCCTCCGTGTACCCGAACAGGCACCGCAGTGTGGCGCCTAGGGTATTTTTCACAGTAACTTCATTGCAATGTTAATATAAGCCTGCTTATGACAATAATAAATAAAGTTAATGCCAGTTTAGTAAACATTTAAATTAATATCTATGTTTTTTTCGGTGGAGGGAGGAGAGGAGGCTAATACAGTGAAGTCTTTTGCAACATATTGCGAGCACAAAACAGTTTCTGAAAGTGGAAAAGCGTTCACCAGAGAAAAGGAAAATCCCAATAATTTCTCTGTCCCCCTCTGATACCCAGTGGGAGAAGGGAACAGGGACGCCGGCAAAAGTTTCTGAGGCCAATAGAGGGCGCGCCCGAGCAACAGAAAGATAGTAAACTGCTTTAATTGGTTCAGCTACTCATTTAACTTGGTAATTATAGTAAATTTGTTTCCCAGTGGGGCACTGTAAACTTAAGTTAACAGCCGTGTTTTCCTTTGGCTATACGATCCCCAAAGACTTCAAGTTTCCCAGGCTTCCAAAATGTACCTAACAGCCACCAGGAGATGGGTAGCTTTGAACTCTGCAAGCCGCCTTCCATTCCCACGCACCTTCAGATAGAGATCATTTACCCACTCTTTTATGTACTGTTAACCAACAAGGTGGGGGGGGGGGAGGCTCTCATTACTTACTTGCATTCCCCAGGCCTGTCGCAGTACCCGTGTTGGTCATCACAGCCAGGGAGACAGATAGCTGGAGAGGAAGGGAAAGTTAAGATTTACTTAACAATATCTATGGTCTAAATCACGTCAACTCAGTAAAATGCTGAACTTTCTTCCAAATGGGAGGGAGATAAAGTTTTACGATTAGTTCTATTTGGAGGGGAGGCTGAAAGTGATAAGTACTTTTCAATAAAGATTTTGCTTAACACACACAAAAGTGGGGGGGGATGTACAAAGCCTTTTTTTTTGCTATTCCCCACCCCCCTTCAGTGTTGGTCAGAAGTCCTTTTTTTTTGCCCAACTCCACCCCTTCATATCTAGCTGTGTGTGTGTGTGTGTAGATAAGGACAGACAGCTGGTTTGCAGGCTAGTTCTACAGAGACAGCTGCTCCATTGTCCTGTCGCCTCTCAGCCTCAGAACGCAGCTGCCCCGTGGACCTGCGAGCACTCAACAATAAGCAGCACCCGCCAATCCACACCACTGACCCACCTCCCGCCCAATTCTAACGGCACCCCACAGGAGATGGCCCAATGAGGGAGACAGGAAGGAGGGGGGGGCTCAGAATTAAAGGCTTGCTCACCCCACTGTCAATTACCCCTTAAGAACCAAAGTTGAACACATCCACATAGATGTACAGACTTGACTCAAGCTACTTTTTTTAAAATCATTTCAAAGAGAAACATTCCTTTTTTAAAAAATCGTACAGTTTAAAGCCCAGCGTATCTCCGCAGGATGGACACTCACATTCAGTGCAGTAGGGTCCCTCCCAGCCCGGGTTACACAATTTTTCCCCCTTCTCGCCGCAGCTAAAGTGCCCGAAGGCATCGTCCCGGGGCCGGCAGAAGACGGAGCAGCCCTCGCCGTAGTAATGCTCGTCGCACACGAAGCGGTAGGAGTACTTGAGCTCGGTCCTGCTGCTGATGTGCACGTCCTGGGACCATTCCTCCCCCACGGTGAGGTGCCGCTGTGTGGCCAGGCGGCTGATGAGGCGGTCGGGGTTATCTGGATGTCAGGAGACACACACAGAGAGAGAGAGAATTACAGAAAGGAAGTCTCCATCAAAACAGAGAGGGGTTAAAATGGGATGGAGACAGAGAAAGGAGAAAGGTACCTGTACTCAGATCATCAGTAGGTTCCGCATGCAAAGCTTCAATGATGAGGGAGAAGGTCCCCTGTTTAAAAAAGGATAGAATCTCTTCAATCCAGCCAAATAAATAATAGAGGTTATGTTAACACACAAACACTACCCCTGTGGCCACTGTGATGCTAAGGTTAAGGAGAAAGGGGGGGGGGGGGGGTGTACTCCGAGTCTTACTGTAGGATATTGGCAGAGGCTGCTGTTATCATCTGTCTTCACGCTTAATTTCATTGCATTCACACACAACTTTGTCAAGTGAAGCCGTTTGGAATGTCACGCTGGGCTGAAAATTACCAGTTAGGTTCTGTGAACTTTCCCACATCATTAAGCCTTGTTGTTGTTTGTGTGTGTGTGTGTGTAGGCTTTACACTCTGGAAGGATTTAAACACCAACCCTCACATCACCAGCCTTCCTCCCCTCACATAACATCGCCACTAAAACGCACACACACAGACACATAGAAAGCCATTCAACGCTGCTCACCGGCCAGGTGAAGGCGAAGGGGAATCTCATGGGGTTGTCGAAGGTTTCCGCATCGGGGATGGAGAAGGAGTTGGAGCCCAGCACGGGGGTGAGGGCGCTGCCGTAAGTGCAGGGCGGCTCCGGGGAGATATTCGCCTGGTAGTGCTTGAGACACACGCGGAAGAAGGTCTTGCATTCGCAGGGCAGACCGTAGTTAGACGCCGAGCCGCCTTTGCAGCAATTCACGTTGCCACTCAGCCCCTTTCGGTTGTTAAACTCCTGTAACTTCAACTCGAAGACGCCAGAGGAAAAGACCTGTCCGTCCAAACACACACACGTACAAAAAAAAACATGTAAATAATACAGCCAGAGAGAGAGAGAGAGGATGGAAGACAAGAGAGGACAGTTGGAATCATAATGGAACCAAAATAAGTGCATATTTCAGAAGCAGAAATCACAGCTCGGCTTACCTGGTGCAGGACAGCAAGCTGGGTGAGGAACAGACAGAATTTTGGCCCTGCCATTGCCCTGGGTGGGGGGGGGGGGGGGGGGGGGGCAGGATCCTCACTTGAGCCTTTGCCGCTGGATTGAAGATTCTGAGCCAAGCCTTACTGCTCCCAACTCCACTCAGTGCGTCTTCTGGGGGTTTTTTTCCGCTCTCTCGGCTCCTTTGGTTGCTCCCCGTCCACAAGAGAACCGCCCTTCCCTCGGTGACTGACAGCTCCTTTTAGCTGAGGGGGTCGCTTGCCTGCTTGCAAGTAGCGGGAGAGAGAGGGATTCGATGGATGGATAGTGTGGGATCACTGCGGGCTCTGTGTCGCCCCTCTCTCCTTCTCTGTCGTGCGGGCAGTCTCTCCCTCGCTCGCAGTGCCAGATGCTTTGGAAGGAAGAAGGAGGAGGGGGGGGGGGTGGTTAATTCCAAACAGAAACTCGTAAACGATCCCAGGATTTTATGTATAAACATACAGGGGCGCGGACTGGCAATTCCTCCTCCGACTTTCGTTTTGGATTTAAACTGGCCGTTCAGGGAGGGCGAGAACTTGTAGAAAAGTCAGTCAGATCCTGTCTGTTGTTTGCGTTTGCTTTTGTCCTTTGGGTTTGTTTTATCCTGTTGCTTTCTATCTGACACACACACACACACATAGACACACACACACACACACACGCGTTCTCTAATTCGTTTCCACTGGGTCCTTAGAGCACTCAAACTTCTGATGCATGGGGCGCCTCTCTTGCCTTTTATATACAACAGCGACTCTGCCTCGCTAATGACATGCAGATTGCTTGACCCGCGGTCTGGCGAGTTGGCACAAAAGGGGCTGTTTCACCCTCCTCAATACATCGCCAAATAATCACTGAACTGTAAAATGGGCAATGCACCCGGTACACACACACACAAAACCCATTTAAATTCCAGCAAATATATATATATAAATAACCACCCCTCCCACACACATACACTTCTGATTAACCATGTATTAGTTAACATGGAATAGCAACACACAAAACTACAGGAAGGCTTGCCCTGACTTTTTTTTCCCGCGAGTTTTACTTTTATTCTGTCAACAAGTAATTTTAAGTTTGGGGGGGTGGTGGTTGGTGTTTGTGGGAGGGGGGCGACTTGAAGTCATCCTACAAAAAGTTGGGATTTTGTGGATTTGTGTGTGTGTGTGTGTGTGTGTTTCTCCAAAGCTGTGCTTTTTTTTGGGAAAAAAAAGTTGGTGGGTGTGTGTCGTTCGCGTGGCTGTCATTACGGCAGTTGATATTGTTCAGCTCAAGGCGGCTCATTGTGCGCTCTCAGCTGTATGTTAATACTCGCAAGCACCTGCTCCCTACAATGGAACAGCTCCCCTTGGCGCACGCAGTCTTTCCCTCACTGCAACAATGTCTGCGCCCTGGGCCGGCACTGAATCCAGCACACACACTCACACACAGACACACACACACTCACACACAGAGACATACAGACACACACACAGACACACACACACTCACACACAGAAATACACACACAGAGATACACACACACACACACACACACACTTACACACAGACACACACACACAGATACACACACACAGATACACACACACAGACACACACAAACACAGACACGTACACTCACACAGAGACACACACACACACAGAGACACATACACACAGACACACACACTCATGCAGACACACACACACGCACACACACACACTCACGTAGATACACACACACATACACATACATACACTCACACAGACATACATACACACGCAGACTGACATACACACGGAGGCACACACAGAGTCACACACGCTCACACAGACACACACACATACTTACACACACACTCACACAGCACACACACATAGACACATACGTACATATATACACACATATTCACACACACATACGCACACACACACACATGCACTCACACAGACACACACAGAGACACACACACACACATACACACGCACATAAAAACACACAGACTCACACCTACACAGAGACACACATACTCTCACATAGAAACACAAACACACACATATACAGATAGAGATACACAAACACACACACAGAAACACTCTCTCGCACACGTATACACATATTCACACAGATATACACTCACACATATACTGACACATACATACACACACACACACATATACACAGAGATACACACACACATACACACATAGAGATACACACAGATACACAGACTCACATACACACTCACACACGCATAGACGCACTTACACAGAGATGCCAAAGTCACACTTACACACACACACACACTTCAGAGAGATACACATATTCACACACACACATAGATAGACACGAACACAGATACATATATGCTCACGCACATGTATATGCACACACAGAGAGATACACATGCTCAAGTGTACACACACTCACATAAACACATACACACACACGCCCACACATGCATACACAAATACACACACAGACACACACAAATGTACACAACAGATATACACACACATACACGTAGAGTTACACAAACAGATACAAGACGCATACAGAAACACACGTACACACAAACTCATACATACATACTGATACAAACACATTCACATATAAACATACACAAGAACACACACATAGACACACATGCACAGAGTCCAACTGCTAGCTCATATAATCACCACAAACATAGACAGGGTGGTTTAATTCAATACTATTGAAAATGATATTTTTACTGGAAACTCACATCCAACTTTCAGGGCAAAACTGTTGTTATTGTAAACAGCACCACCTCCTTCAACATCCCTTCTTGTACCAAACAGCTGAGAGCATGCATTGAAAACATCAAACTGTCAAATATTTGCAGTAATCTCTTGGTGTCCCTCACGTATCAATTAATTACCCACGGGAGATTTAACCCCCCCCCCCCCTCCCTCCCTCCCTCCCTCCCTCCCTCCATCACACACTTTCCTCGCTCTACCAAATAAATAGTGTGGATGAGAATTCAGGTCATGTGACGGTGCAGGTAAAGCATTGCTCCCCCCCCTTCCCCATTCAGCCCCAGTTTTGAGACTTCTTATCTGAGCGAATCTCAGATACACAGGACATGCTGAGGGGGGGTTTCAGAGGCACCCCCCACCCCCCTTCCTTCCCGCTCTCCATCCATCCAGTCCAGCATTATTTACCCAGAGACAAAAAAAACATTGACATATGGAGAAAGATTCCAACATTAAAATAAAAATCGTGTTGGAACCTTCCTGTGCTCTCCCAGGAAAGGGTGCAACAAGTGATTCACGCAGAGTCCTGTCCTCCTCCAATTAATAATGCCTTTTGCAGAGAGATTTGGGGGGTTTTGTTGTTTAAATCTTTACCTGGAATGCCCACTGAATGTTAACGCGTTGGGTGGAGGAGGAAAAATAGGCCTTAATGCGTTGGAATTTTTTTTAAAGATACAAAGTGTAAATAAGTTCCACGCGCGAGGGTTTAAATCTACAAAAAAAAGTTATGCCTTCCTCATACCCCCCACCCCCCCAGCGTGCGTTTGTTGAATTGACGTGGGCCAGATTTTTTCCATTGCCGCTATAAAGCGTAACTGAAAGGCATCCTAAAACATAGCAATTCTTTGCAATGCACTTATTCTATTCAGATTGAATTTATGCCACGCGATTCTATTTTCGTGAAATCAGGCAGAAAGCTCCCCTTTTCTCTCTCTCTCTCTCTCCTCCTCCTCCCTGTAGCTGGCTTAAGCCTGGGATTCAGGAGGGGAGGAGGAGGTGGAGGGGGGGAAGGGTGCAGGGAGACAGAGAGACTGTTTAACTTAAGTGGTCCTGTTGAAGCCTGCTGTACTTTTAACTCCTGCCCACCAGTTACTGGGGGAAAGAACAAAGGAGCAGCATCGCTGGGGATGATTCTAACTATTCAGGCGCGCTTTTTCCCCCCCTCTCTCTCTCCCCCCCTCTTCTTTCCCAGTTTAATTTTCATTGATTATCTAAACAAGAGGATCCCTTGGGGAATTCGATCTAAAGGGATTGGTGGTGGGGTGGCGGGGGGGTGGGGGGGTGGAGAGATGACACGCCTCAAATGCGGCCAGCCGCTAGCCAGCCATCTGTTCCGACCAAATGGCGTTATCCCACTAAAAATGGCATGTCTCTGTATGACTTTACTCACAATATTCGCTCCCAATTTACACAAAGCAATGTTCAGAGAATCTGTAACGGTATGGCGATTGACATGTGGCTCAGATAGTCCATTACCAAGGGGATTCACCCTCCCCTCCTAATGATGGATTTGGGAGCACGGATCTATAACAGGATAAAATGTTTGTTGGTTACAGCACGTGGTTTGACAAGAATATCAAACGCCTATGATTCATTAATATGGCCCGAGAATTGCACCTTCTTCGTGCCCTCTCGCATCGCCCTTTCAATGGATTTCAAGGTTTCCATCATTTGCAATAAAGTGAAATGTTTTTGCCCCCACCCCCTCCCCAACCTTGGCAGATGCGGTGTAACAGACCCCCAACACACTTTCCCCTTATTAGAAAGGAGAATGGAGCGGAGAGGAGAAGTTCACGGGGATGTCCTATCCATGTATCACAATTCTGCAAATGTCCCTGGCAATAAGTCTGTCCGGGCGTAGCTGCTTCCTAACTCACTTCCTACATCTCGTACAGAGGGGTGGGGAAGGAGAGGGACGGAGGGATAGGGAGAATGAGGGACAGGGGGATGGAGAGGGAAAGGGTCAAGGGGATGGGGAGGGAGAGGGAGAGAGACACAGAGAGTTAGAGAGGGAGAGAGGGATGGACAGGGAGAGGAATAGAGGGATGGAGAGAGAGGGTGGAGAGGGAGAGGGAGAGAGGGATGGGGAAGCAGAGGGAGAGAGGGATGGAGAAGCAGAGGGACAGAGGGATGGAGAGGGAAAGGGACAGAGCGATGAGGTGAATGAGGAACAGATGAATGGGTAGAGAGAGGGACAGAGATATGAGGAGAATGAGGGAGAGAGGGATGGGGATGAGGGAGAGGGGGATGGGGAGAGAGAGGGACAAGGGATAGGAAGAATGAGGGAGAGAGGGATGGGGGATGAGGAAGAGAGGGATGGGCAAGAGCGAGAGAGGGATAGGGAGGGAGATATCAAACTTTACAAGTTTGAATTCAATGTGCAAAGGTTGGGGATGGAATGAATGAAAGGTGTAAACTGACGACATTAAAATTGGGATGAATGCGTTCAAATCGCAGTATATAATACTGCAACCGAAGATCAACAGGATATAAAACAAATCAAGGTCTGAACATGACAATTTAATCTGATACAAAGCTTATATGATGAGGGGGGAACCCTCCCCCCAACCCCCCGCCCCCTTCCCCCAGATAATCTCAACAGATCTGGCAGCATCTGTGGAGGGAGAAACCGAGTTGACATTATGATCCTTGCTCGGAACTTTCATTGAAACGGCATCGCCCCTGCTCGGATTTTTTTGCGTGTGAAAGGAGATGAGACCGTGTGAAAATTTTGGGGGACACTGGTGGAATTCCAATTGGGCTAAAGTTGCCCCGAAAGTTTTGCAGAGAGATTTGTTTTGTCAGTTTCTTGCCCTTAGGTCTTTCAGTGTGATGGGTCGGGGGGGGGGGAATAAATCAGAGAAGAAAAAAAGCTTGGATTTTTAAAAAAATGAATTGAATTCTCTCCTCAACACACACACTGTATGAAAATAAAAGTTTTGAGGAGTGTCAGAAAGGGGGCCGGGCGAGCTCTGAAGCATGTGCTGATTACAATGTGAATGAGTGAGTCGCGTGGCTCAGCCAGCGCTCAGGATAGCAGCTGATGGATACAGGGGCCTCTTTCCTCCCTTTCAAACACCACAATCGGTCGAAAATCATCTGCTGCGGCTAGTCGCAGTCTTCATTTTCATAACAAAACCGGGATGTTTACCTGTGATCTTAGAACTGAGGGGGCATTCCTTTTGACTCCAGATCAGATTACTGGAACCAGCTGCTCCCTGCGTGTCTTTATACTGCGCTCTGCCTATTCCCCTGCGCTTTATTTTCTCTCTCACTCTCTCCCCTTCCCTTTCTATCCACCCCCCCCCCTCCTTGTTGCTGGGTTTAAAGGGTAGAGGGGATGAGTGGGCAGGGGGTGAGAGGTGAAGGGGGAAGGGGGTTCTGTGTCCACACACTCTCTCTTGCTATACAATCATGGGGGGGGGGGTGGTGGTTGGAGAGGGGAGATTATTTGTTGGATATTCTTGTGGGGTTGAGGCCAGTCGCGTGTCGATGTCTGCTCACGAACATCTGCCGGCTCCGGGGCTAATTACCAATGTGGTTTTGCAAAGGGCCTTCGAACTTGTGACAGAGGGATTACACATAACTGCAGGCTATATGATTTGCACAATGACTATTGCAGAGCCCCGGACCAGCAGACTGTCAGCGCCAGGGGAGAGGCTATCGCATTCTCGCCTTCTTGAAAACGTGTGTTATCTCTCCAAGAGAGAAAAATAAATTGCAGCTCTCTGGACGAAAAGGCAGTTGTTTCCACCACCTTTATTGCTAAACAGTGCAGTTAAATCCCTCCCCTCCCGCATAAGAATCAGGGCAAAGTGGGGATGCCCTATTTGAAATCATTAGTTGCATAATGCTTTTTTTAATGATTAAGGTGGCGCTCACGTCAATTTATCAATTCATCCAGTCTTTGGTTTATACCTGTTTAAATTTCGGGTGTCAAAATACAAGGGAGTGTGTACAACTCTCTGAACCCGCGTCCAAATAAGCACCTAGCGCCAGTTAGCAATATGGATAAATGGCTCGCGTGTGCTATTGGAACTTGTCCACCAGTTATGCAATGTTCCGTTTCACTGCAAGAGAAAGTGGGCTGTATAATCCCCCAATCTAACTGCCTTGAATGGTGGATTAACACTGCGGAGGGTTTGCAAGTCTTGGTGCCAAGTTGGTGCTTTTCTTTGGCGATCTTTAACGCGTTATCTTCCTCCCCACCCAAAACAGGCGCATCGACCAACTTTCTCCAGAGATGCTTTTAACACGTTAAATACTCCCAACCCTCCCTCTGCTCCCCCCGCCCCTCCCCCCCCCACCCCGCAGCATTATATCCCACGTCCCACCTCCTCGCTCTCTCACACATCCCACCAAAATATTGGCAAGCTCCACACTTTAAAAAAATCAGCAGTGAATTCCGATAGTTTGCAGGATTTTTTTTGCTATCCCCTTTGTGCCAACACTTTAACATTGCGGTGCAATGTGATCTGATTTATTACACTAGTTATTGAGCAATGGGGTCTGAATGGAAGGGAGCAGGGTTGCAGAGACTCTATCGGCTTTCTATAAGCATCTGCCTCCAGATGAACAGATGTCGGCACCTGCGGTGACAGGCTGCATATGTTTCACCCCATTCACTACTCACTCATACATCACCACAATGGATATGCTTTGTGTGCACAATTCCACAATATATTAATCTCTCAGATAGCTACACTCCCCAGAGCTCTGCACTGTTTAATTTTATACCAGCAATAACATCTGACTAATCCCTAAATCTCCTCTTAGAAGGTCCTTTACCCAACCTGTAAAGTTATTTAACTTCCACCTGTTGTCCTTTCAGTTAAACACAGCGCTAAAGTTCTGGTAGGTGATTCGCTTGTTCCTCTTTGCATTCACTTCAGGGAATAGCTTTTGCCTAGTTCCGCCTAATTAAAGATATATTGTCCATGAAAGAAGGGAGGAGGTAGAAGTTACCACACAGGCTGGTGCCAGGCCATGCCACACGGCCCTGTGGAGGTTTTAAACAAAAAAGTCAGAATCTGTATCAGCACCTTGTGGCACTGAGAATGTAGAGATAAAGAGCGTTTTCCTGTTGTTTCCAAAATGCAGACTGGGAAAGCATTACACTTCTTAAAAACTGGAACTGTCAGATTGCAATGTGCATGTAATGGTCCGTCCTGACGCAGACACGCCCACACGTATACATATATACAAACAGATACATTTATATACACATACAGACAAACTGATACATACATACACACATACATACTGATATACATGGATACATACAGACAAACTGATACATACATACACACATACATACTGATATACATGGATACATACAGACAAACTGATACATACAGACACACATACATACTGATATACATGGATACATACATACAAACTAATACATACATACACACATACATACTGATATACATGGATACATACATACAAACTGATACATACACGCACACATACATACTGACATACATGGATACATACATACAAACTGATACATACACACACATACATACTGATATACATGGATACATACATACAAACTGATACATACACGCACACATACATACTGATATACATGGATACATACATACAAACTGATACGTACATGCACACATACATACTGATATACATGGATGCATACATACAAACTGATACATACATACACACATACATACTGATATACATGGATGCATACATACAAACTGATACATACATACACACATACATACTGATATACATGGATATCAGTATACTTGGCACTATAAGGCAACAGTACTAACCACTGTGCTACCCTAGATCCTTCCTATCCAGAAGGGATAACTCCTTTCTATCATTCTGTCTCACTCCATTATTTTATATTTTTCCTCATCTTTATCCTTTCCTAAGAAAAATAAATCCAGCCAATCAATTTTTTCTTCATAGCTTAAATTTTCCAGTCCTGCCAACACCCTACTGCTGAATCTGCTGGGTATCCTCACTATTACAATCACATCCTTCATTTGATCAGCACATATACTTACCTGTGATCTAACTAGTGTTTTATACAGTTGCAGCATAACCTCCCTGTTCTTATATTCAGGGAGGTTATATACATGCATGCACACGTACATACACACACAGATATGTATGTGTGTATACACATATATATATATATATATATATAAAACAAATTGAATCATACATAGAGGAGATTATTGAGAACATTGTTAAAAGGACAAAGCAGGGAAATGCTCAATAAAGGAGATGTGTAGAGGAACAGAGGACTGTCTACAGATCCCTGAAGATAGCAGGACAGGTATTTGCAGTGAAGATGATATGAGGTGTATTTTTCTTTATTAGGCAAGACACAGAATATAAGAACAGGGAGGTTATGCTGCAACTGTATAAAACACTAGTTAGATCACAGGTAAGTATATGTGCTGATCAAATGAAGGATGTGATTGTAATAGTGAGGATACCCAGCAGATTCAGCAGTAGGGTGTTGGCAGGACTGGAAAATTTAAGCTATGAAGAAAAAATTGATTGGCTGGATTTATTTTTCTTAGGAAAGGATAAGGATGAGGAAAAATTTAATTAAAGCTTATAAAATAATGGAGTGAGACAGAATGACAGAAAGGAGTTATTCCTTCTGGATAGGAAGGATCTAGGGTAGCACAGTGGTTAGTACTGTTGCCTTATAGTGCCAAGGACCCGGGTTCAATTCCAGCCTTTGGTGACTGTGTGGAGTTTCCACATTCTCCCCATGCCTGAATGGGTTTCCTCTGGCGTACCAGTTTTCTCCCACAGTCCAAATATGTGCGGGTTAGGTGGATTGGTCATATAGTAGGGGATTAATGGCCTGAAAGGTTGGTAAAGGTTGAAAGCCCCAACACCTTTTGTTTTTTAAGGAAATATTTGGAATATGCACTGGGAGTAACCCCACAGAGCTCCAGACCAAGGATTGGAAAATGGGATTACACTGAATAGATGCTATTCAGGCCGCAACACATTGGGCTGTAAACTCTCTCCCCAGGCGGTGAATTGTCACAATTCTACATCAATACTCAATATTACTGCTAACTGTTAAGTTATTAATTATATTCATTAGAATATTTGCCATGGAGAGCATATCTGGGAGCAAATGCAAAAGGAATCCCAAATATGTTTTAATTTCTTATTTTCTCCTGCTCCAGCCACAAACACAGACTGGCGTTAGCATTGGATATATTGTGTGTTATGAACTCTGCACACACACACACACACACACACACACACACACACACACACACACACACACACACACACACACACACACACAAGGAGCAATGGCATCTTGCAATGGGAGCACTTTCTGTGCGAGAACAGAGGCAGAACCGTATGGGATCAATGGAAAGAGAGCTTTTAGAGATACCAAGTAAGAAGTCTCACAACACCAGGTTAAAGTTTAACGGGTTTGTTTGGAATCATGAGCTTTCGGAGCATTGCTCCTTCTCAGGTGAGTGGAGAGGTAACTGTCACTGTTTCTGAAACCTACCTCTCCACTCACCTGAAGAAGGAGCAGTGCTCCAAAAGCTCATGAATCCAAATAAACTGTTTGACTTTAACCTGGTGTTATGAAACTTCTTACTGTGTCCACCTCAGTCCAACACCAGCATAAGACCGTAAGACATAAGAGTGAAATTAGGCCACTCGACCCATCGAGTCTGCTCTACCATTCAATCATGGCTGATTTTTTTTTCTCATTCCCCATTCTCCTGCTTTTCCCCATAACCCCTGATCCCCTTATTAATCACAAATCTATCTATCTCTGAATTGAAGAAACTCAAAGACCTGGCCTCCACAGCCTTCTGTGGCAAAGAGTTCTGCAGTTTCATCACTCCCTGGCTGAAGAATTTCCCCTCATCTCTGTTTTAAAGGATTGTCTCTTTAGCCTGCAGTTGTACACTCTGATTCTAGTTTTTCCTATAGTGGAAATATCCTTTCCACATCCACTCTTGCAGTATCCTGTAAGTTTCAATATGATCCCCCCATCTTTCTAAACTCCAATGAGTGCAGACCTATCTCCCCATCTTAAAAATATTAAGGCAGAGGAGACAAGAGAGGAAGAAATAAACACGGCACTCAAGAAGATCTGGTTGAGACTTTAGATGGCTGGTGCAGTCAGATGGAGATCAACACTGATCTTTAACAGGAAGAATTGTGACCCAGACAAGCTTCCGGGAAGAAGCATTCATGGGATTGGAGCCTTTGAGCTGAAAAAGACACCCTAATAACCCCTTCATTCTGAATCCTCTTCATAAGAATTAATTGGAATCCACCCAAGGTGTCTCCAGCACCACCTCCTACCCCCATCTCTGCTCTACCAATGTAAAAAAAACTTTGAAAATCTTAGCACACTAAGCAATAGAAGACGCTAAATCTGAATTTAATTACTTAGCATGACTGACAAGCAGAACCCTCAAAATGTTCCCCATTTTTTGCCTGTATTAGTGCCTGTGCCTTTTGTGTGTGTGCCCCCACTCTCTCTCCTTCTCTCTGTGTTAATGGATCTGGGTTGGATTGTGCTAGTAGTCCAATGACACTGGAAAATGTGCGCTCCTGAAGTCCCTGTGGATAACTGGCAGAGATGCGTGATGGGCTGAATGGCCTCTTTTAGGGTCGGAGAGGAGGAGGGAGAGAGGGCGGTGAGGGGCTGGTGGTTCCGCAATAGGTGTATCATGTGGCTCCTTCTGGGTCCTTTCCAATTCATTTATGGTGATGCTACTTATCTAGGTATGTGCCTGCATAGCAGTGCCTGTTTTGGGTCCGTATATGAGTAACCCAATCTCCAGATAGCCCTGTTATTGCATGCATGTACATCAAGGCATGCCTGAGTCTCAATGAAATATGTAAGTGTGTAATTCCGATTTGCACGAGACTTTACAATTCTCATTCATGAAATGAAAAGGCATCACTCGTCAGTTCTGCTAAGTAGTTAGATTCATGGGGGTGGGTGGAGAAAAGCAGCTATGCACTGGGCAGGAACATAACCTTTTTAAAAAAAGTGGACTGGTCCATCTATTAATTCGCATTTGCCGTTAGATATCAGAGGTGAGGTGGCATGACAGAGTGCCAGTGCGAGCACACATGAGGTTGTGAATGGGCACTGCAGCCCCAATGTCCAAATGGGCACCTTTGTCTCTCTTTCATTCCTTCATGGGATGTGGGCGTCGCTGGCAAGGCCAACATGTGCTGCCCAACTCTAACTGCCCTTGAACTGAGTGCCTTGCTCAGCAGGCAGTTAAGACTCAATCATCTTGCTGTGGCTCTTGACCTAGCCAGACCAGGTCAAGACAGCAGATTTCCTTCCCTAAAGCAGCATTAGTGAACCAGATGTGTCTTTACAACAATCCGTAGTAGATGAGTGTAGCTTTCAATTCCAAATGTATTTAGTTAAATTCAATACTACAGTGGAATTTGAACCAAAGTCCAAGAGCATTAAGGGTGGCACTGCAGCACTGTGGTTAGCACTACTCTCTCACAGAGACCTGGATTCAATTCTAGCCTTGGGTGTCTATGTGAGTTTCCTCCAGGTGCTCCTGTTTCTTCCCATAGTCCAAAGATGTACAAGTTAGCTAATTGGATTAGGAATTGGCTAGCAGATAGAAGACAGAGGGTGGTGGTTGATGGGAGATATTCATCGTGGAGTTCGGTGACAAGTGGTGTACCTCAGGGGTCTGTTTTGGGGCCCCTGCTGTTTGTAATTTTTATAAATGATCTGGATGAGGGTATTGAAGGATGGATTAGTAAATTTGCAGATGACACTAAAGTGGGTGGAGTGGTAGATAGTGAAGAGGGGTGTTATAGTTTGCAGAGAGACTTGGACAAGTTGCAGAGCTGGGCCGAGAGGTGGCAAATGGAGTTTAATGTGGAAAAGTGTGAGGAAATGCACTTTGACAGGAATAATAAATGTGTAGAGTATAGGGCTAATGGTAGGATTCTTAGTAGTGTTGATGAACAGAGGGATCTTGGTGTATATGTGCATAGATCCCTGAAAGTAGGCAGTCAAGTCGATAAGGTTGTTAAGAAGGCATACGGAGTCTTAGCTTTTATTGGTAGGGGGATTGAATTTCGGAGCCGCAACGTCATGTTGCAACTGTACAAAACTCTAGTGCGGCCGCACTTGGAGTATTGTGTGCAGTTCTGGTCCCCCATTATAAGAAAGATGTGGAGGCATTGGAGAGGGTACAGAGGAGGTTTACCAGGATGTTGCCTGGTATGGAGGGCAGGTCTTATGAAGAGAGGCTGAGGGATTTGAGGTTGTTTTCGTTAGAAAGGAGGCGGCTAAGAGGGGACCTTATCGAAACATATAAGATGATTAGAGGTTTAGATAGGGTGGACAGTGATAGCCTTTTTCCTAGGATGGAGAAAGCTAGCACGAGGGGACACAGCTTTAAATTAAGGGGTGATAGTTATAGGACGGATATCAGAGGTAGGTTCTTTACCCAAAGGGTGGTTCGGGAGTGGAATGCCCTGCCTGCAGCAGTTGTAGATGCGCCAAGTTTGGTGGCGTTTAAGAGGTTAGTTGATAAGTATATGGAAGAGAAGGGAATGGTTTAGTTTGGAGGGGCATTGCTTTTTATATTGGTCGGCGCAACATCGAAGGCCGAAGGGCCTGTTCTGTGCTGTAATGTTCTATGTTCTATGTTCTATGTTCTATGGTCATGTTAAATTGCTCTTTAGTGTCCAATGATGTGTAGGTTAGATGGATTAACCATTGTGGGGATAGGGAGAGGGAGAGGCCTTAGGTAAGACACACTGTCAGAGATTCAAATGGCCTCCTTCTGTAGGGATTATAAAATTCTACGATTAGCCTGGACTCTGGATTACTAGTGTGTTGACATTATTACAGTGCCATTGTCTCACCTGAGTGAGTAGCATTTATGAGCAGCACAGTGGCACAGTGGTTAACACTGCTGCTTCACAATGCCAGAGAACTGTGTTCGATTCCTGACTTGAGTCACTGTCTGTGTGGAGTTTACACATTCTCCCTGTGTCTGTGTGGGTTTCCTCCTGGTGCTCCAGTTTCCTCCCACAATCCAAAGATGTGCAGGTTAGGTGCATTGGCCCTTACTGTCAGGGGGAATAGCTGGGGTAAATGCATGGAGTTATGGTGATTGGGTCTGAGTGGGATTGTAGTAGGTGCAGACATGATGGGCCGAATGGCTTCCTTCCATACTGTAGGATTCTATATTCTATCCCAATGCATGTGCAAACCCAGGTTGGTGTCTGGTTGGGCTATGGTCAAATAATGAAAAGGATTCATTGATTTCAATGCAGGGAAATGCAGCCAAAATTCATACTCCTGATCACTACCAATGATTCATTTTGGATCTTTGAGGTCGCTGAAGTATTTCCAGGAATTGAAGGTCAATCTCCAGGATAGAGCTGTGTGTAACCTTGGCGAAAAATCACCAGGATATTAAGCAGACTTTTTTTTGTAATTTTATTTGAATATTTCTCATTATCAGGCATAAAAATATTGAAAGTGGGGAAAGAAGGCTGTTTGGCTGATAGTCAAGCATCATCCCATTGGTGAATAAGTCCTTTTGCTTTCTAATTAGGCTAATTACACTTGAAAGGCAGAATAGAATTTGAGTGCAATCCTCGTGGCTAATCAGGCTCACACTCGAGGAACAACGTATTAGAAGTACCGAGGACATGGGACATGCAAGTTGCTACCATCAAAAGGCAATTAGAAAAGACTGGGCTGGTGGGGGGACTGCAGGGTTGATCCCTCCCGTTCCTCCAGCATAGAAAATTGAGATGGAAATGTTTAAAATGATTAAAAGATTGAATAGATTAGCTGAATACAACCTTGTTTCCTTTGACAGAGGAATCCAGAACAAGAGGTTGCAACTCGAACATGAGGCCATTTTGGTGTGAAATCAGAAAACACTTCACATAAAGACAGCAACAATCTACAATTATCACTCCAAAATAATGTGGATCATAGAATCCTACAGTGCAGAAAGAGGCCCTTCGGCCCATTGAGTCTGCACTGACCACAATCCCACCCAGGCTTTATCCCCATATCCCTACACATTTTACCTTTTAATCCCCCTAACCTACGCACCTCAGGACACTAAGGGGCAATTTTGGCATGGCCAATCAACCCAACCCACACATCTTTGGAATTTGGGAGGAAACCAGAGCACCCAGAGGAAACTAACGCAGACACGAGGAGAATGTGCAAACTCTACACAGACAGTGACCCGAGATAGGAATCGAACCCAGGTCCCTGGAGCTGTGAAGCAGCAGTGCTAACCACTGTGCCACTATGCCGCCCCAATATTGACTCAATTGGAGCCTTCAAGACTGAACTCAATAGAATGGATTTGATTTATTATTGTCGCGTGTATTAGGATACAGTGAAAATTATTGTTTCTTGTAAGAACATAAGAAATAGGAGCAGGAGTCGGCCTTCCAGCCCCTCGAGCCTGCCTCATCATTCAATAAGATCATGGCTGATCTGTAGTGGTTCAATACCACTTTCCCGCTTTCTCCCCGTAACCTTTACTTCCCTTGCCAATCAAATACCTATCTGTTTGTGTGCTACACAAACAGATTATACCACTCATAGAGTAGATAGAAAGGAAGGAAAGGTGAGGGTGCACATCCATGTTTGATGAGAGTATGCAGGATTGTGGGTAAAAGGCAGATAAATGGGTTTGAGGTATAGGTTAGCCATGAACAAATTGAATGATATAAAAGGTTTGAGGGGCTAAATGGCCTACTCCTCTTTTAATGTTCTCTGAAATGCCTAATTAATGCTGATTGCAATCTTTTACCTGACCCACCCAAAACCCGAATAACTAAATTCTCCTGCCTCACACAGATCAAGTCAGCATCTTTAAAACATTAACTACAATCCTTCTATCATGACACGTTAGCATTCTGTCCTCTGGATAAAAGCCACTGGTGACTACAATAGATTTAGGAGATCCATGGAAATTATATTACATAGTAAACCTCAATGACAATCTCAAAAAAAAACTTCAGGACTAAGGCTAGCAAACTCCAGATCAGAGACACCACTAGTTATGGTGAGGTATAATGCTCATATACACAAAGCACCTGATCATATATTGGATTGTCTCACAATCTTTGCACAATCAGTTTATTTTGTTGTTAAGTACACACCAGAATGGGTTTTAAAGTAGGATTATTTAAATTGTCACTATACATGTTTTTCTCTCTGTTGACCTTTAGACCTCAAATCAGTTCCATTATCATCTACCACTTCAAAACAACCTCTGCTAGATTATATTTCTTTGTCAATCACAATGTTTCTGCCCAGCTTTAGTCAAGCTATTCCAGGCGACATCAAGATTGGTCTAATGTAGGAGAAAAATTGAATGTTTGGATGTCTAAAGTTACTAAAAATTGTGAAATGTTCCTTAATAAACCAGTCTCCAGTCACCTTCAACTCTGCTGATTCGCAAAAATTATTCTTCATTCTCATCCCTTCAATGATGATTTGCGGGTTGCCCCACAGTGCAATTTCATTCTCTGTTTTCATTGTGTCTTCAGTAATTTTACTATGTGTTCTGCATTCATCCAAGAAGCATTTAACCACTGGCTTTTGCAGCCCCTTTGGGGCAATTTGAACTAAATTAGTATCTTAATGTTGATTGAGTTGATCTGCCTTAACTCCATTTGTATTTTAGAGACCTATTTTTGATTTGATTTGATTTACTATTGTCACATGTAAAGTACAGTGAAAAGTATTGTGTTTTTTGCATGCTATATAGACAAAGCACCTGCAAGCTTCATAGAGAAGGAAAGGAGATAGACTTAGAAGATATGATGGGCACCGCTTGCAAAAAATCATCTCATTCTGGTGCCACTTTGAGCAAGAAGTTTATCTTGAGTTTTAATAATCATCCCAGTACGTAAATTGGGATTATAAGTAAGAGATCCACAGATGAAGCTTCTCAAGGCACCTTTCAGGTTTATGTTATTTAAAAACTTCCTTTAGAGGCTTAGTTCCCCTTAAACAAAATATTCCTTGACATCTCATTTGCCGGTGAGTGCAGGTCCAACAGCATAAAGAAGCTCAATGCTATCGACCACCTTAAACATGCATTCCCTCCATCATCGACACACAGTAGCAACTGTGTGTACTGTCTACAAGGTGCACTGTAGCAACTTGCCAAGCTACAGCAAATAATTGGGAAAGTTAATCAAATTTTATCATTTATTGTGAGGGGAATTGATAACAAAAGTAGCGAGCTTGTGCTCCAGTTGTACACAGCATTGATAAGACCACATCTGAAGTATTGTGTACAGTATTGGGTCATCTCATTTAGGGAAAGATATGAATGCTTTATAAGCAGTTCAGAGATTTACTAAACTAATATCAGGAATAAATGAGTTGCCTTATGAGAAAGGGTTGAGAAGTTAGGCTTGTATCCATTAGAGTTTAGAAGACTAAGAGGTGGCTTGACTGAAGTCTTTAAGACCCTGAGAGGTATTGACAGGGTGGGTGTGGAAAAGATGTTTCATCTTGTGGGAGAATCTAGAACCAGGCACCACTGTTTAAAAACAAGGGGTCGTTCATTTAAGACAGAGATGAGAAGAAATGTCTTTCTCTCAGAGGGTTGTGACACTCTGGAACTCTCAAAAGGCAGTGGAAGCAGAGTCTTTGGAAATTTTTGAGGCAGAGCTTGATAGCTGCTACACCCCTGACCTAATTCATACGTACTTATGTTTGAATGCTCCTTCATTGCACCCCCCAAACCTGATCCAAGCTCCAAACTTCCCTCCAAGTCAGGGAAAAAGACAGAGGATGTGATTGAGCCTCAGATAGCAGCCAAGGAAAGGGATAGAATCTGTGGCTGGGATCAGAGCTTTTTTTTATTTGTGGAAGATGGGCATTGCTGGCTGGCCAACATTTGTTGCCCATTCCTAGATGCCCAAAGGTAGTTGAGAATCAACCAAATTGCTATGGCTCTGGAGTCGACCAGACTGGGTAAGGACAGCAGATTTCCTTCCCTAAAGGACATTAGTGAACTGGATAGGTTTTTCTGACAATCACTAGTGGTTTCAGTAGATTCTTAATCCCAGATATATTTTTCTTTTCTGAATTCAAATTCCACCACCTGTCATGATGGGATTCGAATCTGAGTTCCCAGAACATTAATTAAGTTTCTAGATTAATAGTGTAATGATAGTACCACTAGGCCACTGCCTCCCTTAGTTTGTGGTAGTGGCAGTGGACCCCACATTGGGCTATTTATGGGGTGGCACAATGGTTAGCATTGCTGCTTCACAATGCCAGGGACCTAGATTCGATTCCCAATTTGGGTCACTATCTGCATGGAGTCTGTATGTTCTCCCCGAGTCGGAGTTGATTTCCTGTGGGTGCTCCGGTTTCCTCCCATACTCTGAAAGACGTGCTGGTTAGGTGTATCGGCCATGCTAAATTCTCCCTCAGTGTACCCAAACAGGGGCCAGAGTGTGGCGGCTGAGGGATTTTCAGAGTAACTTCATTGTGGTAGTTAATGTAAGCCTGTTGAGACACTGATAAGTAAGCTTTAAAACTATTGCCGTCCAAGAAGCAACATTTTCCAGTTTCATAAATAAATAAAATGAACTTTAAAAACTTAAAACTTGAGGTTCAGAAGTTGCCCCTGAAGCCAGGCTGGGAAGGAGAGTGAATGGTCCCGGGTGCTGGGAGAAACACCACTAGGGGGCTCTGTCGCGCGGGAGCGCGCACGCCAGCCCCGGGGAGCGCGCACGGTGGCGGTCAGCCCAGGTAAGCCGCTATTTAAAGGCGTTCTCACTAGCCCTCCCTCTATCACCAAGCTCCTCCAGCTGGGGATTCAGAGCGGCCCTGAGCTCCTCCTCAGGGGCTCCAGTGCTGCCAATCCGCCCCTCAGTCCCCCGGCTTCGGCCCTGAGGAGGCGGGGACTGGCTCCAGGCCGCACTCATCCCCGGCCTCGAGTTCAGTTCGTGGCCGCCTGTGATTGTACCTCACCCTCTGGGCAGATTGTGTGTGGTGGGGACTCGCTTCCCATTTAAACTACAGCAAGGACTGCGATTGAAACTTTCATGATGTGGGACTGCCGGCGTTGAACTGGGATAAACACAGTAAGAAGTCTCACAACACCGAGTTAAAGTCCAACAGGTTTATTTGATAGCAAAAGCCACAAGCTTTCAGAGGGCTGCTCCTTTGTCAGGTGAGTGGGAGTTCTGTTCACAAACAAGGCATATGAATCACAAACTCAATTTATAGAATAATGATTGGGATATGAATCTTTGCAGGTAATCAAGTTTTAAAGGTACAGACAATGTGAGTGGAGAGAGAGCATTAGGCACAGGTTAAAGAGATGTGTCTTGTCTCCAGTCAGGGTAGTTAGTGAGATTTTGCAAGCCTAGGCAAGTCATGGGGGTTACAGATAATGTGACGTGAACCTAAGATCCCAGTTGAAGTAGTCCTCATGTATGGAACTTGGCTATCAGTCTGTGCTCATTGACTCTGTGCTGTTGTGAAGATCACCTTGGAGAACGTTTACTGGAAGATCAGAGGCTGAAGTCCAAGGCGACCTTCATGATGCACGATTGCTCAACGATTCTGCACTGAGACTGATAGCCAAGTTCTGCACACATGAGGATGGCCTCAACTGGGATTTTGGGTTCATGTCACACTATCTGCAATCTCCACGACTTGCCTGGGCTTGCAAAATCTCACTAACTGCCCTGTCTCATCTCTTTAACCTGTGCTTAACGCTCTTGCCATTTACATTGTCTGTATCTTTGAGACTTGATTAGCTGTAAAGACTCGCAATCCAATCATTATTCTGTAAATTGAGTTTGTGTCTTTTATATGCTGTGCTTGTGAACAGAACTCCCACTCACCTGCCAAAGGAGCAGCACTCCCAAAGCCTAGTGGCTTTTGCTACCAAATAAATCTATTGGATTTTAACCTGGTGTTGTGAGACTTCTAACTATTGAAAGCTTCAGCAGTATAGTTACCCCTGGTGTCTGGCCGTATGTATCAGGATAGCAGCTACTTTTAAAATTGCAAATATTTCTCAAATCAAACCTTCTTTATTGAGGTTGGATAAAAACGAAATAGTTATTGTGGTGGATCTTCTACCTGAGGTATTTTATTTGTTAATCCCTTGCTGAGTTCAGGCCTGCTTAAGTGTTGGTGATCATGGGCTATTATCACATTGTATGTGGAGAAAATATATGCTTTATGCTAATAGTTATCATTTTAATGTTTTATGTCTGATTAATCTCATCATTTGGAAGAATTGTTTCATTAGCCAGTGGAGACAATGACTCCACCACTTTCCTATTTTCCTCTCGAGCGCTCTCCTCTGCCTCTACGTAGAAACAAGAAGCAGGAGTAGGTCATTTGAACCTTTGAGCCTACATAGCCGTTCATTACAATTGTGGCTGATCATCAAAATCAGTATCCTGATTTCCCCATTTCCCTCAACCCTTTTAGCCCTAAGGGCTATATCTAATTTCTTCTTGAAATATCGCAATGTTTTGTCCTCAACTACTTTCTGTGATAGTGAATTACACACATTCATTACTCTTTGGGTGGACAAATCTCTCCTCATCTCAATTCTAAAAGATTTCCCCCTAGTCCTCAAGCTATGACTCTAAGTTCTGGAGTCCCACCCCACATCATTGGGAACACTTTCTGAACCTATCCTGCCTAACCCTACACTTACGTCAAGTGCCTTCCTCCCCAGTCCCTTCTCTGACCTCCGTACCCTCAACTCTCTTTGGTTTTTGGATCTCTGTCCTCTTGCTGTTCACCACCCTCAACTGGCATTACTAAAATCGATTATCTGTTTGTTACTACATTGTTCTTTGTAAATTGGCTGCAGCTTTTTCTGCGTTGCAGCAATGACCACTTCAAAAGTACTTGGCTGAAAAGTGCTTTTGGAGGCTGTGAAAGGAACAATGTAAATGCAAGTTAGTTATTTTGTGAAGCTGTGAAATGGTACTTTAGTTCCAAAGGAAAAGAATGTGCAGTTAGGAAAAATTATAGTTCCACTATGGTTAAACTAGTTAAAAAGGCATGAGATCTTGAAATTATGTTGAAACAATTGTTGATTGGTTTCAGTGGAGCATGATAAATTTGGAGTATTGAAGGCTTTAGGAATGTGATGGCTTTAGAGAAGGTGCAGAAGAGGTTGACAAGAAGGGTTCCAGGGAAGAGGAACTTCAATTACATGGACCATGGACTATGGAGAAGTTGGATTGTTCTCTTTGAAGAAGGGAAGGTTGAAAGTATTTAATTTGACTTATTATCGGCACATGTATTAGTATAAGTGAAAAGTATTGTTCTTGTGCACTAATCATACCACACATGGAGAAGGAAAGGAGAGGGTGCAGAATGTAGTGTTACATAGAATATAGAACATTACAGCGCAGTATAGGCCCTTTGGCGCTTGATGTTGCGCCTACTAGTGGAACCAATCTAATGAGCCTCTAACCTAAACTATTCCAATATTATCCATATGCCTATCCGCTGACCATTTGAATGCCCTTAAAGTTGATGAGTCCACAACTGCTGCAGGCAGGCATTCTACATCTTTACTACTGTCTGAGTAAAGAACCTATCTCTGACATCCATCCTATAACTACCACCCTTAATTTAAAGCTATGTCCCCTCGTGTTAGCCTTCACCATTCGAGAAAAAAGGCTCTCACTGTCACCCTATCTAACCCTCTGATCATCTTGTATGCCTCAATTAGGTCATCTCTTAACCTTCTCTCTATTGAAAATAACCTCAAGTCCCTCAGCCTTTCCTTATAAGACCTTGTTACCATACCAGGCAACATCCTGGTAAACCTCCTCTGTACTCTTCCCAGTGCCTCCACATCTTATACTGTGGCAACCAGAACTGTGTGCAATACTCCAAGTGTGGCTGCACCAGAGTTTTGTACAGTTGTAACATGACTTCACGGCTCTGAAATTCAATCCCTCTACCAATAAAAGCTAACGCACTGTATGCCTTCTTAACAACCTTATCAACCTGGGTGCCAGCTTTCAGGGAGCTATGCACATGTACACTGAGATCTGTCTGCTCGTCGACACTACTGACAGTCCTTCCATTAGCCCTATATTCTGTACTTCTGTTACTCTTAGTAAAGTGAATCATCTCACATTTTTCCACATTAAACTCCATTTGCCACCTCTCAGCCCAGCTCTGCAGCTTATCTATGTCCCTCTGCAAACTATAACATCCATCTTCACTGTCTACAACTCCTCTGACTTTGGTGTCATCAGCAAATTTACCAACCCATCTTTCTACACCCTCATCAAGGTCATTTATAAAAATGACAAACAGCAATTACCCCTGAGATACACCACTTGTAACTGAACTCTGGGCTGAATATTTCCCATCAACCGTCACCCTCTGTCTTCCATCAGCTAACTGTGATCAAGTTCTTTGAACAAATTCAAAGACTTCACTGTATTCCTCTTGAGGTTTTATCAACTCAGCTGTACAATAGAATTTCATTCTGGAAGCTTGGCTGCACTCCAAATACACTAATGGACTCAGTTCTGCAGAGGCTGTTGATACAGCTATCCAGAGGGCTCTGAACTTGTGGTTAGGATGTAGAGAAAGATCAATGTAAGATTAATGTAAGGTAAGTCCATTCAAAAGTTTGATGATTGCAGGCAAGAAGCTGTTCTTGAGTCAGTTTGTACGTGACCTTAGATTTTTATGTCTTTTTCCCGAAGGTAGAAATGAAAGAGAGTACGTCAGGGTGCATGAGATCCTTGATTATGATGGCTGCTTTTCCGAGGCAGTGGAAAGTGCAGTCCTAATCAATGGATGGGAGGCTGGTTTGCGTGATGGACTGGGCTTCGTTCTTGGCCCATTGTAGTTTCTTACATTTTTGGACAGAGCAGGAGCCATACCAAGCTGCGATACAAGCAGTAAGGATGCATTCCATCTGTAAAAGTTGGTGAAAGTCGTAGTGGATACGCCAAATTCCCTTAGCCTCCTGAGAAAATGGGCTTTCTTAACTATAGAGTTGGCATGGAGGGACAAGAATAGGTTGGTGATCTAGAGAGCTAGAAACTTGAAGCTGTCGAACCTTTCTACTTCATCTCCATTGATGTAGACGGGGGCATGTCCTCCACTACACTTCCTGAAGTCGATGATTAAGTACTTCATTTTGTTGACGTTGAGGGAAAGATAATTGATATCGCACCAGTTCACCAGATTCTCTATCAGTTTGATAGAGGGATCTAGACAGAGTAGCTAGGGAAAAATTGTTCCCATTGATGGAAGAATTTAAAAACAGAGGACACCAATTCAAGCTGAGTGGCAGAAGAATCAAAACTGACATGAGGCAAAGCCTTTATCAGTGAATGGTTAAGATCTAAAATGCGCTGCCTGAGAGTGTGGCAGAGGCAGATTCAATCATGGTTTTCAAAACGATATTGGATAATTGGAGAGAAAATACATTGTAAGACTACAAGGCGAAGACAGGGCAGTGGCACTAGATAAAGCACTCTTTCATAGTATGGAATCAATGGGCTGTATGGTCTCCTGTGCAATAACTGTTCAGTGATTTTAGTTCTAAGAATGTTGAAATATTATTTCTGGAAGTATAGAAAGGTTAATAAATTTCCAAGGAACAGTCACAGACCATCTGATTGATGGAATTAGTTGTAAATTAAACAGAATTAAAAATAAAGCAAATAATTTAGCAAAGTGAATTCAGAAAAATACACTTCTGACACGTTCTGTTCTGTGATTTAGCATTAAATTGGGTGCCAAACTTTTGAGTGTTATCTGAATTCCAGTTTCCATCCTTGTGGATTTTCCCTGAGTTGGATGATGATCAGGTTGGCTGTGATTCTCATACAGCGGACGATGCAGTTAGTCACTAAGCCACAAATCTGATTTTTATTATATAGTCGCTGAATTCAAATTGGTGTTTCACAGACAGTACGCCATAATGAATTCTTCTTTATTTTGAGAGACACGTGTGTGAAGAATCGACCAAAATCCAAGGACCTAGACATATCTTCAGCGAACATGCTTCTTGTGTTCCTGCAATTAATCAGTTTTCCTCTTGCCAATACCAATAATAATGTAGAATAAGGACCTGGCTGTGAAGATGGAAGTCAAGGGACTTCAGCACCTAGACAGCTCCTTTTTCCAAATGAAAAAGTGCTCTAGTGAAAGCAAGCGTTCTCAAAAGTTGATGGCCTTGCCTAGGAGATGGCACTTTTTCTACATGACTACCTCAAAACTCCCACTGCAATCGTGACGAGTTATTGGAACCTTCCGAAACTGTTAAATTATCAGCCCGATCTCCATTTTAGCAAGAAAACAGAGCTCTCAGGCTATTCTGGGACCCCCCCCCCCCCCCCCCCTCCTTGTCTGTGCTAACGATCATTGTTTCTGATCAATTTATTGGCAATATGCCACAGGTATTTTACACTCTTTCCCTGTCCATATATCGAGCAGGGAACACAAGGATGAGACTTTGGGTAACAGGAATTTACAACATTTTTCATCCACAGAAAGAATATTTACATTAAATGATTGAACTACAGTCCTTATGACTTGTGCTGGCCATGTGATCCTAAGCTGCAAATTTATCCCATTAGTTTTGGCTTAGATCTATTGCTCCCTCTACAATACAATTTTTCTCCAGTCCTTCCAAAGGCTTTTTGCAGGGAAGAGGGTTTAGTCTGTGCAGGAAAGTGTCAATCTCCACTACGGAAGGATTGCTCTCTAAGGAATAGTAAATGGAACAGAATTTAATAAACTCTGGATTAAATGTGCGCCAGATCACTGCTGAATGTGACATCAGCGTTTTTTCTTTTTAATCACAGCAGTTACTGTATTATTCTCATTATTTCCTATGGTTTAGCCAGGACTGCATTTTGCCTTGCCATCAATTTGTCGATGTAACTTGGAAATTATATCTATTATTCAGGCACTGTGCTGATATTTGAGAAGGCCCCGATGATTTTGAGTATTAGGGGCAAAAAGCTGCAAGTCACATTTGCAAATCATTTGTCTTGACATCTTGGTTCATGATCTTACACTGCTGCTCACTTTGAGAGACAAGGGTGTACTCTGTTCTTGATAAATGGGTGATGCATATCCCATGTCAAGAAATTGCTGGAGACACAATCCAGGTGATTGGCACAGGACTCAATGGCCTAAAGTTGGACTCCTGCCACTGTTTGACTTGCATTTAGATTTGCGTTCATTTGTTTCAGCTAAGACAAATTCCAGGGCCACCACTTAATGATCTGAAAGTAGATTAGACGCTAAGGAAATGCTTTAATTCACTTGTTCAGCTCTCATAATGACTCATACGGTAAACACAGTGTGTAACTGGCTTTAATTCCTGGTTTGATCTTGGTTAGTAAGGCACGAGGGAGGAGAAATCCACAATTACCTCCAGTGACCCTAGATCTAAAGTAAAGAAAATTATATAATATTTACAGTATAGATACAGGCCTTTCGGCCCACCCTGATTTGTGCCAATATTTATACTCCACATGAATTTCCTCTCGCCTTCCTTCATCAAAGCCTGTCAGCATGTCCTTGTATTCCTTTCTTCCTTGCATGTTCCATATTCTTCCACTGTATATGTAAAGAAGTTCCTCTTGAAATTTCTACTGTTCTTATTAATGACTATCTATTACTTATGGTATCTGACTTTGGTCTCTCCAACAAGTAGAAACATTTTCTCTACGTCTAGAAGTGCAGTACTCAGAACCAAAAGTACAGTACTTTAGATGAGGTTGAATTGAACTTCAACACTGCACTGCATTCCTATCTTATAGAATCCCTACAGTGCAGAAAGAGGCCACTCAATTCATCAAATCTACATCAACTCAGAATCTTATCTTACCTGAGTGCATGAGGTGCTATCATCAGGTTTAATTGGTACCAGTAAGTAAAGGGAAAATCTTTTTGTGAAGTTCTTAATTCATCAGATCAAATTACTGCCATCATTGCTCATGAGAAACCCACAGTCATGCACTTCCAGATTTGCTGCATGATTGAGTCCAGTCAACCAGGGTTATCACTCCTGCTGGGGGTATATCTGTGTGAATATCAGCTGAAGGGAGGATAGGCTTCTTGAATGAACAGCTTATCAACATTCGCTAAGTAAGTATGCATGCAAATAACCACTTGAATAAGGTACAGGAGATTGCCTTGTGCCCATAGAATTTGTACATCATCAAGGGGTCAACATCTTCAACAAAGAAGCTAAGAAGAGGACAACACTGCAGCTCCACTCCAATCCAGAAACAGTTTCTGTAGATAAGCATCAGGATCAGGTCTAGCTGTAATGAATGGTTGATAGAGTAACAATATGAACTATATGGCACTATATTCCTTGTATGTAAGATGGTGAAGATCTGACAGACCAATCACACGTGGATTCTTTTAGTGTAGGTCACAGAAGCTCGGTTTTGGACAATAAAATGTAGCCCTGGACCTTATTAAAATAGTAGTTATTGTCACTGGAACATCTACCAAAGAAAGCGTCTTGGTTTTCTAATGATAAGGAAACCCTGGAGGGAGTCTACACTGGGTGCATATATATTACAGAATTTGCATAATTTTTTTGCTCGCGTTTGCTGGGACATTTTTAAACTCTTTCTCAAGGTCAAAGGTTTTCTCTGCAGTGCTGTAATCTTTCCTGAATTAGGGTTGTTATTTTGAACATCAAGCCCAGGCTACCTTCTCCAGGGACTTTGACTGACTTCTTATTTTGCTGCATCTCTTAAATTTATGCAATGCCCATTTCAACTGTTTCAATTTGAATAAAAATAGTTTCTTGTCCCAGCCATGACAATTGCTGAAATATTGAAGCATTGTTGCAGTATAAAGATGATGGTTATCTGTCTGTGTGGAGTTTGCACATGCTCCCTGTGTTTGCATAGGTTTCCTCTGGGTGTTCTGGTTTCCTCCACAGTCCAAAGATGTGCAGTTAGATGGTTTGGCCATGCTAAATTGTCCCTTCATGTCCAAAAATATGTAGCGAATAGAGCAGAAGAGAGGTTCTGTGCAAGATTCTCTGACAAAGAGTTGGTGCAGAATCAATGGGGCGAATGGCCTCTTCTGCAGTGTAGGGACTCTATGATAAGGTGCATCTTTACTCAAAGAGTGATTAGGGAGTGGAATGCCCTGCCTGCAGCTGTTGTAGATGCGCCAAGTTTGGTGGCGTTTAAGAGGTTAATTGATAAGTATATGGAAGAGAAGGGAATGGTTTAGTTTGGAGGGGCATTGCTTTTTATTTTGGTCGGCACAACATCGAAGGCCGAAGGGCCTGTTCTGTGCTGTAATGTTCTATGTTCTATGTTCTATGAGATGTTACCACCAGGTTTAATTGGTGCCTGTAATTAAAAGGCAAAACCACACTGGAATCTTTTTGTGTAAAGTTCTTAATTCATCAGCTCAAATTACTTCATTGTCACTGCTCATGAGAGACCAACAGCTATCTTCCTGTATCCAGTTGAAAACTTCCCTTCCCAGGCACAAGAAAAGATTGGTGGGGCATTATTATAATTGCACTACTGGACCTTTCTCACAGGTCAAGTAAGTAAGGGAGACACGGGGCACGATTTTCCAGTCCCACCAAAGATGGTTCCCCACGGTGGGTTCCCTGGCTGCAGGATGGGCGAGCCACGCAAAACATCATAGACATTGGGGGAACTGGAAGATCCTACTGGCTGCCAATGGCGAACTGCCTCCACTGTTGGAAAAATGGCGTGGAGGGCTGGAAAATCCCACCTGTAGTCTGCCAGTGTTGCACATGCAACTGTTACACTTCACTCAAATGCCAGTGGCAGCATTTACGAGGTTTGACTACATCCATGTAGATCCTTGGATGACATCCTTCATCTGTAATCTTCCTCTTCCTCAAAACCTAACTGTTCAAACAAGTCTTGCATTTACTTCTGGAAGTGTATACTAAGTGTTGATCGCTTCTTGTATGAAGGTGATATCAGTTCTAAATTCTTTCACTTTTTTTCTGTCTATGATGTACATGCTTATCCAGCTCTATCTCTGCCTTTTTGCTACTCTGATTGTTACCCTGCACTTTTGAGAGTTCAACATTTTCTTGGCTTTGTTGATTGCTGTTTGATATTGCACGGGCTTGTTGAGGCTCTTGTACTTTTTCTCTCTTTATCCTTTGCTATTTCTGCATCATTTGTAAAGTATGTATGGTCTTTAGTTTCATCTCCAAGTACAGTACTTTGCCTCCTATGTCAAATATTGTCTGCCATTGTTCTGACCACATATGTTTTTTGTCCAACATTTTCTATCAATTTTTGAAGCATCTCCTCCAATTCCTCTGCCTTTCCTGGATTGATACCACCTGCAAATTTGACCTTTCCTTTGCAACTCAGGGAATGGCTATAAATTTAGAAGCATTAATGGTCCTAAGACTAAGATATTGTACTCTCCCCTCAGTTTCCATCTGGCATAGCTCCTTGTACAAGCATCCATGGAATAGTAGGGTTGACTATTCTGAAAGCCACAAAGTGATTGAAGTGAAAGAGAATGAGTGCTGCACCATGATCGTTGAACCAAATGTTGTTGAGTGAAATATATCTGTTAGTCTCGGTGCTGTAGATGAGATGAAAACCAGCCTGGAAGTATTCACATTGGGAGGCATAGGTATAAGATTTGGTGCAACAACACACTCCACCATCTGACAGAGGAAAGCATGGGTTGGAGAGAATGGGAGTAAGAAGCTGACAGTCACAGCAATATTGAAAGGACTGAGAGGGGAAATAAACCCTGGGTAAAGGCATTAAATCAGTTTAAATTATTATGTTAGCACAGTATTCGGTTTTCTTACGAGGCATATGTTGTCTACAATGTAAGATTGATTCACTTGGTCCTTCCTTTCCCAGCTGGCATGATCAGTATAACGCTATCCCTGACTACTGTAAAATAATGTAGAATACCGCTGTATTATAGAAAAACAGATAATTAAAAAAGACAATGCCGTGATGATTGAAGTTAAATCACAACTCCATTGCCTGATATCTGTTTTTGGTTTAGAGTAAAATTTGTAAAAGCACATCAAATGAAATCTGTGGAAATGAGCGATACCAGTAAGACTAACCGTGAAATTTTTGATGACAGCTACTCCATGGAAACAGCTGGCGACATGTGAAGAGTCAATATTGAGCCGATATTAATATAATGCAAGTGGATTTTGCAGAGTTGCTGAATGGAGATATCATGGGAATTCTCAAATCCTTTCAAACACTTTTCACTACAGCCTACATCTTTACTTAAAAAGTAGAATTATTCAAATTAACTCATTTTGACGTCACACAGGAGGCTTTATTCCCTCAATTTCAAGGGAAAGGTAGACCGTATTTGAATTACCTTTCCTCTTCTTAGCTCTGTAACCTCTTATAACTACTTGAGAATTGTTTCTTCCAGCTCTGTCCTCTTATGCTTGTTCCAACTCCATTGTGCCCAACTCCATTGTACCAGCAGTGGAGATTGTGCCTGCAACAGTCAAAACCTAAACTCCATTGGAGTTCTGGCTGATTCTTTTTTGTCTCACTCTCAGTCATCTTAAATGCGTTGCCGTACTGCTGACCCTCATCCACTGATGCCATTTCACACAGCGCATGTTAGAACACCCTTGCATCTTTTTCTCTGATTTAAGGTGGGAATGTGTTTATAATATTCTCTTGCTTGTTTTCCACTCTTGTTCTTCAGTGAACTATGGAGTCGTGCTTCTGAATCCTCATTAGAAAGGACCATAGTTTAATCCTGGATTGAATTTCAGATTATTCAGATTTCAGAATTGGTTTGAGTTTTGAAAGCCCAGAGCATTTGCTTAAATTGTCTGGATACGGGAGCTACTAAAACTCAAACACAGCGACCAGTATGACTGTTTTCCCTGTTGACAGAGGACGTTGTCTCCAAGAGAGAATTTAGCAATTAGCTTTAAATTAGGAGCAGTTTCATACTGTGTTTTATGCAATGTAGGAACTAGATTGTGGCAGCCTGAACTCCATTCACTTAGGACTGCTGCAGCCAGAATACAGAGTAAACTTTTATTCTTTGGTCTCATCCTAAGTCCTGGAAGTAAAGGGCAATGTCTAGTCCACTGCATCTCCTTATTCAAGTTACTTAAAAGTTATTTATTATTTGTCATAAGGAGGCTTACATTAATAATTGCAATGAAGCTACTGTGAAAATTCCTTAGTCGCCATATTGCAGGGCCTGTTCAGATACACTGAGGGAGAATTTAAAATGGCCAATGCACCTAATTTGAAGCAGATTTCTGTTTGGGCCAGGGGACAGAATTGACTCGTTCCACAGTAAGCATGTATCGTAACGAACTTGTTAACCTTTAAATATTTTGATCGGCCAGTTGAGATTCAATTCACGCAAACAGAAGCAATTTACCCTGATATTTTGAAGCATTTTTGTGTTTTGGACTCGTGCCGCTGAGAATCCAATTCAAGTCTCTTAGGTCGGTGGGAATGGATTTGAACTCGGGGCCCCGAGAACAAAACAATGTTGTAGTTAACTGCACCACCCAGTTCCTTGGGATTCCTGGAAACCCAGAATCCAGCAAATAATTCACTTCTTGGTATTGTCTTTTGTCAATGACCCTAATCCACTGCAGTGTAAATAAGGCTGAAATAAGCAGCCTTGCCACTAGTGATGGTGAGACTCAGTCTGAGAGCGAATAGCCTTGTTCACCTTGCACCCCCAAAGTGACATAGTTTCCCTCTGATATGATGTATGTTCTTCTCAATGAAGTGTTCTTCTTGTGTCACCTTGCCATGAAACACATCCTTCACTTTAAGAAGTGAACTGCTTCTCCTTTGTATATGGCTTTAGTTCCATTGTAACAGAAGGAAATTCTTCCATCAGTCTCAAGATTGTGTGTGCTTGGGGTCATAAGCTGCCAAAAATTTTAATTATGTACCTAATGAGCTCCCACAAACCTGGAATAGTTTAATGATTGGGGGAGGCTAGTGATTATGCTTTGTTGTAAATTATATAGCATCTTTGCAATACTGAAACAAAAAAGAAAATTTTGGGCATGTGGATAATTTCAGGTCTTTTTATTTTCCTGCATTTTGAAGACGTTGCTCTTTCAGAGAGTCGGTGCACACCTGATTGGCCGAATGGCTTCCTTTTGGAATGTAGGGATTCTATGATACAAACATTATGCAAACACGGGATGGATAGGACAAAGCATCATCCAGGGATCCCTCTAATGCCCACCTCCACCCCTCAACCTCACCCAACCCCACCCCCCAAAAGAAAAGAGTAAAGTATATTTATAAGTGTCACAAGTAGGCTTACATTTACATTGCAATGGAGTTACGGTGAAATTCCCCACACTCTGACGCCTGTTTGGGTAGGCTGAGGAAGAATTTAGCACGGCCAGTGCACCTAACCGGCACATCTTTTGGACTGTGGGAGGAAATCGGAAACCCGGAAGAAAACCATGCCAACACAAGAAAGAATGTGCAAATTCTACACAGACAGTGACCCAAGCCGAGAATCAAACCAGGGTCCCTTGCCTTGTGAAGCAGCAGTGCTAATGGAATTTTGATTGATATGTAGAATGTTTCAATCAAATGGTCAGAAACGCATAGAGAGAAATCTCTTTCAAACTAGCAAGCCAGCTTTCAAGACATTTGCAGCAGCTGGCATTAATATAGCACCTTTCACACAATAAAATGCCTCAAGGCACTTGACAGAAATGTTATCAAATAAAATTTGACATTGAACCACCAAAGGAGATTATAGGGCAAATGACCAAAAGTTTATTTAAAGCGGTACTTATTTAAGGATGGCCTTAAGGGAGAGAGAGATGAAGAGGTTTAGAAAGGGTCTTTCAGAGCCTCAGGCTTCAGCAGCTGAAGGCATGGTTACCAATGTTGGAGTGGTTAAAACGAGGCCAGAATTGAAGGAGAGCAGATGTATCACAGGGTTGTGAGGTCGAAGAAGAGTGGCAAGGCTATATAGATATTTGAAAACAAGGATGAGAATTTAAAAACTGAGGAGTTATTCATATGGGAGCCAGTGCAGCCAAGGGGGAGTGGATGAACGGAGTTTGGTATGAGTTAGGAATAGATAGCAGAATTCTGTATGAGCCTACATTTATAGAGATGAGCTTCAGATCAGGGTGGGTCAATTTCTTGATGTTGCACTCTTTTATCTGGGCAGTTTGTTTTGTGGCACCACCTTATCTGAAGCCAGGGCTTGATGTACCCAATTAATAATTTGTCCAACGGCAGAGGTCCACCGATGGAGGAATCCTCCCCCTTAACATTGGTTCCGAGGCTGCAGGTTGTTGCACTCAGCAATCTCACACAACTTAAGTTGCATCAATTCACGGACTCTCTGGTCAAAGGTTCCGCAAAGCCTTTTTGTGGCTTTGCAGAGTCCATAGATCATACGTATGTTGCCTTAGACTGCACCCCCTTTTTAGTTATTTGAAAAATCTTTTGTTATTGTTTAGTTTGCATTTCAGCCCCACGTTTCTGATCTTTGGGTACCCAGTGCAGCGAGAGGCAGGAAGGGGAGAGAATCACTTTATGGATCTGCTCCAGCGCCTGGCCAAACTTGCTGTCAACAGGTCCAGGCAACGGGTGACTGTCCAACTGGCTGTCTGTCCTTTACTGCAGCTACATTCGTAGACAGGTATCCTTGGAGAGGGAGCATATAGAGTCCACTGGCACCATTGAGGCATTCCCTGCTCAGTGAGCACTGCAGGGACCAGGATGCCTTATTAACCCCTTTAATCACATTTTAGTTTGATGTTTTAAGTTTCATTTGTGATTTTTTTTTGTTGAGGGCAGTTTCCCTTTAAGGGGCTGCCTCTTTTTACTTTGTCCCACAGTTCATTTGGGTTATTTTAATTGGTTTATCTGAAAGAAGTAGAGGCGATGTCCGCTTCTTTTCGTCTGTCCTCACAATTGGACACTGAGGTCCGAGGCGCACCTTCCAGCCCCATTTACGCTGCCACTGAGTTCCTGAGCACCTTCAGCTCTGAGCTCTTCCAGAGGCCAATAAAGATGGATTTCTCACATTTGTCACCTCTTGTTTTGCATTGCTCACATCGCTAACAGGAGGTGAGAGTAGGCATTGATGCCTTTCTCCGACTTTGATAATTAGTTTGGGGATCAGGTTAGTGACAGTACAAATGGGACTTCCTGGTGAGAGCAATTTTGGCGAACAGCAGGTGATTTACAGCGAGTGCTTTCATGGAAATTTCTGTACTCTTGAGGATTTAACTGAATGCATGAAACATAATACAATAATTGCCCCTATGTTACCCAAAGTGGATGTCTCCTCTCCTCCCCCTCTCATCCCAACCCTGGTTCATAGTGGTTATACAGAGAGTAACCTCTGACTGCCAAGCAATCAGTAAAATTGGTCTGCAGCACACATACAAAAAAATTCCCTCGTTACAGCCCTGCTGTGTAATGTAATACATAAGTCACAGCTTAAAGTGTTGTTGGCAGCACAACTAATGGATGAGACCTTCCGCTAGAAGTGTGCCCCAGATCTAAACTATATAGTCGTGCTCTGGGTACATCATATCAGGAATTGATGTTACAGACACTGAATGTTTAGGAATTCAACTACTCAGAATCTGAACGTTAGCCTTTGAATGTTTATGATAATGAGGAATGGCTGTTCCAAACTGAAATGGTTGTAAAAGATAGGCTTTGAAATTAGTTGTTGACTGAAAACACATGAACAATTTTATCTGAAAGAACCAAATGAAATAGCAGTAAGAGTATGTTTACTGCCACAGCACAGTGGTCTAGATATTTAATGACAATGCCCCCCAGCACCATTTTTCAAGTGTAAAATTGATGCAAACGCATTTAAAATGGCATGTACCTGCTCAGCTAGAAGAGCAGTGATCTTTTCCTCTCCCTCTCCCGCTCCCCCTTCCCTACAGCTCCTTAATCTCTGCCCACACCCTGTGTAGGCATCAAGAGAGGTGTCCAGGACTCTAACCTGAAGCTTTTGAACATGTGAATTAGAAGAGGAGGAGACCACTCAACCCCTCAAAGCCAGTTCCGCTATTCAATAAAATCATGCTGATCTGATTGTTACCTCACCTCCACATTCCTGCTGAACCCAAATAGTCTTTCACCCCCACTTTGTTAATCCAGAATCTATCTAACTCTGACTTAAAAATATTAAAGACTGCTTCCACTACTTTTTGAGTGAGAGAGTCCCAGAGACTCACCACCCTCTGAGAGTAACCATTTCTCCTCATCTCTGTCTTAAATAGGTGATTTCTTCTTTTTAAACAGTCACCCCCAGTTATAGATTCTCCAACAAGACATCTTCTCCACATACATCCTGCGAATACCTGTCAGGTATTCCATCAAATCGCCTCTTACTCTTCTAAACTCCAGTTGATACAAACCTAATCTCTCGAACCTTTCCTCATTAGACAACCTGCTCATTCTTCTTTTAGTGAGTAAACCTTCTCTGAACTGCTTCTGATGCATTCACATCAAGGAAGCATTAGGCCCTTTACACAAACACTTCTTTCACAACCTGTGCACCAAATCATTTTGTCATTACTGGGCAGCATCCAGTGAAATTTTGCCATTTGCAAGGGCACAGGACACAGATTCAGCGGTGGTATTTGGAAGAGTATTGGATTAAAACTCAAAAGCAAAGGATTTCCAAAACTATAGGGAAAGAGCAGGGGGAATTAGAATAATGGGTAACTCCACCAAACTGCTGGCACATGCACAATGAGCTGAATGGCCTCCTTCTATTTCATTGTTTGTTTCTACATGGGTCCTTGAAACGAGAGCCATAGGCAGTCCAGTGAAAAATTTGAGTTACGTAAAATGTACCTGCTAGATTACTGAGTTGGTATCAGCAAAGTGGTTTCTCAAGGCTCTCTGCAGTTCATGATATGATTGCCTGTAGCCACTCGACACTCTCCTGATCACCAGATTCCTTGTTGTGATTGGTTCCTCTACCGCACCTTTTAAAATTAAACTTAAAGCTTACTTATTAGTCACAAATTGGCTTATGTTAATACTGCAAGTTACTAGGGGAATTTCACAGTAACTTCTTTGCAGTGTTAATGTAAGCCTTACAGTGACTAATAAATAAACTTTAACTTGTAAAAATCCCTAGTTGCCACACTCCAGCACCTGTTCAGGTACACTGAGGGGGAATTTAACGTGACCAATATATGTAACCAGTATGTCTTTCGGACTGTGGGAGGATACCGGAGCACCCAGAGGAAACCCATGCAGACACAGGGAGTACATGCAGTTTCTGCACAGATAGTCACCCAAGCCAGGAATCAAACCCAGGTCCCTGGAATTGTAAGGCAGCAGTGCTAACCACTGTGTCACCGTGCTGCCCACTTGAAAGGGATTAAGGTGCTGCTGGGATTTGAATGCAGTATTGCCTGTTTACTAACCAGGTGCTTTAACCAAATAAGCCACAGAGACCCGCCTAAGGGCAGCTACCAGCGATTCCCTGGCCAAAATGGCAGTCCTATTCACCAGCAAGCTACACAAGAGCACCCAACATGTGTCTGCAATATATATGACGCAAGTGAAGCCCGAGGCTCTATTTTGGGTGGGCCTCAGGTCTACTGATTCTGGCACAGGGTTGATCCCTGCATTAGCCTCCATTCCAGCCAGTTCCTGGCTGTTTCAGGATATCGAGCTATTCTCTAGGAAGTTGCTGTCAACTCAGTTTATTGGGAACACTATCATCTCTGAATCAGAAGGTCATTGGATGAAACCTTGTAGCAGAATTTGAGTACACAATTTAGAATGGTAGGTCAGAGCAGTACTGAGGGGGTACCACAGATACAGAGCTATTCATTTTACTTGTCAGACTCTTGGGCTCTTTGCACCCCTTTTAGGGGGCAACGGAATTGACAGCAAAACTTGATTTTAAATAAACTTTATTCGGGCAATGTGAGGATAAGATTGTTAAAGTCCTCAGAAACTTTAGGCATAAACTCAGGCAGTGGTTTACAGTTTAACCGGTTTATACTATCCATGTCAAGATCCGCGTGCAGAATTGGTTTCTCTCGCAGCTTTGTTTGTCAGGTCTCTCTCTTCCTCCCTTGTCTTGTTTGTCTCTGTCTCTGGATTTCAGTTCTCTTTGCCACAGAGCGACAAACTGAGGATCTCTTTTATTCTGGATTGAAGCAAAACATTGCAGATGCTGGAATCTGAAACCAAAAGAAAAAATGCTTTAAAATCTCAGCAGATCTGGCAGTACCTGTAAGGTGAGAAAAGAGTTGACGATTTGAGTCTGGCTTTGACAAAGAGTGATCTGGTCTCGAAATGTTAACTCTTTACATAAACACTACCAGACTTGCTGAGATTTTCCAGCATTTTCTCTTTTGTTTTCTCTTTTATTCTGGCTCTTATCCAGTTAACTCAACCCCTCACACCAATCATCTCCACCCTATACCTGAGTGCACTTTCACCAAATCACAAAACTGTTACAACACAAAGGTCGGCCTTTTGGTCCGCCATGCCTTCAACAATAGTTTGAAAGAACGATTCATCTCATGTCATTCCCCTACCATCTCCCCACAACCATGCACAATCTTCCTTTTCAGAAAGTAACCCAATTCCCTTTTGAATGCCTTGGTTGAATCTGCCTCCACCACACCATCAGACAGCGCATTCCAGAGCTTAACCACTCACTGCATCAAAATTTTTCTGCTTGTGTCGCCATTACTTCTTTCACAAATTATCTTAAATCTGTATTGTCTGGTTTTCAATCCTCCCACCAATGGAAACAGTTTCTCCCTATCTACTCTGTCGAGACCTCTCATGGTTTTGAGGTCTCCTCTCAACCACCTCCAAGGAAAACAGTCCACACTTCTCCAATCTATCCACTTAACTGGAGTTCCTCAACCTTTAACCAACCAGCTATCTTCCCGATGAACATCACCTCAGTACATATATTTTTCAAATCTATTTATGTTCAACCATCTCTTATCTCAAGGCCCCAAAGTTTTATCCTCCAGAGAAGGCCAGACATTTCAATTCTGTACTTTTACACGCACATTCAATTTCTGGATTCCGGTACTGTTGCTGTGAGTAAACTTCCATCACTGGACATAATTTTCCCATTGTCCCACGACTATGGCATCTTTTCAAACTCTGCCCTATTTTGAAATTTTCTCACTTTATTATCCTAAAAAGAACATGTTTTAAAGTTAGATGTTGTTTTCATGTAAAAGTTATATTTTAAGTGTTGGTATTTTGCTCATATCCTTAATAATCTTTCAAGATGTTGAACTGAGGCGTCCCTCTGCCTGACATAGGAGATCCTATGGCATTTTTTTTCAAAGAAGAATAGAGGGCTTCTCTTTGTGTTTGTTAAGGTTTACCTCTCGGCTAACACTGCAAATGTGAGCCATTCATTTCTGCTTGCTGTGTGCTCGCTGGCCACTGCATTTACCTACAAAACAATGGTGAGATTTTGAATGCAATTCATTGGTTGTGAAACACCTTGGGATCTGAAGTGAGAAACACGGAAATTAGTTTTCTTTCCTGACAGTTGATGGTTTGTTATTTTCCTTCCTTTCTCTCCAGACTGCTGATACTATGTTTTAGGACTTATTAACCAACGGCAGCAATGGGTGTGAAGGGCCTCCAGGGATTTGTGGATCATGCATGCCCACAAGCAAGCGTGTGGGTGAATTTGAAAGAGATGGCAGAGCAGCACCGACGTTCCCATCCTGATCATTCCCCTGTCGTGGCGGTGGATACCATGGCATGTCTCCGGTACTGGTATACCCCAGAGGCCTGGGTGCATGGTGGGCAGTGGCGCGAGTACTTGCAGAGCCTGAATAACTTTGCAAATGCTTTTTTAGCCATTGACGTAAGGCTGGTGTTTTTCTTTGATGGGGTAATCGAACAGAAGAAAAGGGACGAATGGGTCAAGCGACGGCTGAGGAACAACAGTGAAATATCAAAAATCTTCCAGTTTATAAAGGCAACAGGCCGACAGCCAGGAAGAAACATGTTCTTCATTCCTTCTGGGCTGGCCACATTCACTCGCTTTGCCTTGAAATCCATGGGCTTGGACACTAGGTGTTCCCTGCAGGAGGCAGATTATGAAATCGCCAGCTACGCCAGGTTAAATGGTTGTATGGCAATTTTGGGTCAGGACTCGGATTACTTCATTTACGATACTGTGCCATATCTCTCAGTGAGCAAGCTGCGAATAGACAAACTGACTACTGTCATGTACTCCCGGGAAAGTCTCTGCCGCTCCCTCAGCCTGCGGCAGACAGACCTGCCACTTCTGGCCTGTCTTCTCGGCAATGATGTGGTGCCAGAAAAGGTGGTGGAACGACTGAAGCACCAGTGCTTGGCTAGGTACCCGAGTGATTCAAGAATGGGGCAGAAGAAGCAGGAGGTGGTCGAGGCTGTGGCACATTATATTTCCAGCATTTCCCATTCTCATGACGTATTGAGGGAGGTGGGGAGAAACTTGCAACACAGATCACCTGAACATTTGCTGGAGGTGGGTGTGAGATCCTACTTACTGCCTGAGCAACACTCACCATGGCTTCCAAACACTGAAACATCTCCAGTGACAGACCAATGTGAAGATGCCAAGTACCCAATCCAAAGGATTTTACAGGTGTGTATATAACTCGCCATTTAAATTTTAATATAGTTAGTAACACATTCTTGATGGAGAACATTGATGGAAAGTGTGCTGACAGTATCAGGGTAGCAACTGCAGGGAAATAGCCACTGTATTATTTCACTCAAACCATTTTGTGACATAATTGAGGAAGAGAAAAAATATCCGCAAGAGCTGTGGAACATATTTAACCAAAAGTTTTAAAGTTTAAAGTTTATTTATTGCTATTACAAGTAGGCTTACATAAGCACTACAATGAAATCACTGTGAAAATTCCCTAGTCGCCATACTCCGGTACCTGTTCAGGTATACTGAGGGAGAATTTAGCATGGCCAGTGCACCTATCCAGCACGTCATTTGGGAATTGGAATGAAACCGGAGCACGCGGAGGAAATACACGCAGACGTAGGGAGAACATGCAGACTTCGCACAGACCAAAGCCGGGAATCAAATCCAGGTCCCTGGCACTGTGAGGCAGCAATGCCAACCACTGTGCCACCATGCCACCCACGTCTTAACTGTGAGTTGTTTCATTTGGAATGGTTTGATGTAATGAATTAGTGCAAGACCATTTCACCTCTGAGGCCCAGGGTTACATCCAGTTCTGACTGCCCTACCTGAAATGACTTGGGCAGTTGCATCCCTGTTGTTACTCACTGAGGTTTCCAGAGTACAAACTGGTATTATTTTGGTACAATGGACTCTCGTGTCCATCCTCATGCATTTATATAGTACCTTTCATGCCTTTAGGACATTCCAAACTGCTTTATCATAGAATTCCTATCGTGCAGAAGGAGGCCATTCAGCCCATCGAGTCTATACCCACTCTGTGAAAGAACATCCTAACCAGCATTGCCCTCCACGCCCCCTCTTCCTTCCCCCCGCCCCCGCCCCCGCCCACCCCTCCACCCCACATCCCCATTACCCCATGCATTTACCATAGTCAATCCACTTACTCTTTGGACTGTGGGAGGAAATCGGAACACCCGGAGGAAAGTCACGCAAACTCCTCGCAGACTGTGACGCAAGTCGGAAATTGAATTTGGATCCCTGGCACTGCAAAGCAGCAAAGCTAACCCATTGTGCCATCGTACCATCCTTTATGGTCAGTGAAGTCACTTTAAAGGCGGCAGTCAGTCTGCACACAGCAAGCACCCAAAAACAGCCATTAGGTAAAAGTCAGATAGCCTGCTGTGGTCATGTTGGTTGAGAGTTAAATATTTGCCGGGTATAACCTCCCTGCTTTTCTTCAATTACTGCTGTGAAATCTTTTACATTGACCTCAGGATGGCACGGTGGCACAGTGCTTAGCACAGCAGCCTCACACCATCAGAGACCTAGATTCGATTTCCTGCATCGGGCCATGTCTGTGTGGAGTTTGTACATTCTCCCCCTGTCTGCATGGGTTTCCTCCAGGTGCTCCTGTTTCCTCCCACAGTCCAAAGATGTGCGAGTTTGGCAGATTGGCCATGTTAAATTGCTCCTTAGTGTCGGGAGGACTAGGTCAGGTAAATGTGTGGGATTATGGGGATAAGGGCTGGGTGGGATTGTGGTCAGTGCAGAATCGATAGGTCGAATGGCCTCCTTCTTCACTGTATGATTCTATGAACTATGACCTGAGAGAATAGCTAGGGCCCTTGGTTTAATGTTGCACCAAGAAAATGGAGCGTTGCACTGCAGCCAATCACCTGTGTTACTGCAATTCTAATTTCTGCTTTATAACCTCTACCACTGAGAAAATCAAGAGTAGCAATATTGTGGGAACTCGGTAACTTCCAGGTTCCCTTCAGAGTTGCACACAGTCCTCAACTTGGACATGTATCACCATTTTTCTATTGTCAGTGGGTCAGTATCCCGAGTAATTTACTTCTTGACGCCATCCCGGGAACAAACTCATCACAAGGAACTGCAGTGGTTTAATAAGAAAGCCCACCACCTTTCCCAGCTAGGGATGGGAAATATATGCAAGCTTTGCCCACATCCTGTTAACGGATCTTAAAATTATGGTCAAAAGGCCTGTTTGACAATGATGGTTAATGTGGGAAGTGGTAATGTTGCATTGATGCAGAACTGCTTCCTCCACTGGGAGATAATTGGCAAGCGGAGTGGAGGCGCAGGTCTATATATAACTCATGGTATCTGTAAGCTGCAAGAGCTTAATGATGGCACTCCCAGATCAGGCATAGCAAACTTAAGTTCCCTCAACATTGTGCCCCGGCATCAGACTTGAAAGAGCACCCCAACTGTGTGTGCCTTTTCCCACGCCTCTGAGCAAGATTGCCAAATTACTGGACCCACACCCACTCAGAACTTTTCAAATTTGCTTGATAGAAAACCCTCACATTTAGCAGGCAGTGGAGAGCTGGCAGGATTTGAAGTTAAACCTCAGAAAAGCCACCACCTAATTAAATTTTCTGTTAATTACTTCTGTGTATTGAGCCTAGAATTTGGAATGAGCCATTGGAAGAATCATTTGAATGGAGCAGGATGATTGAAATGGCAGAGTTTATTCAAGTAGACCACTGGTAACCAGTGACCCTCAGAAGGCAGTAATAGTGTTAAGAGTTTAAAGTTTATTTCATAGTGTCACAAGTAGGCTTATATTAACATTGCAATGAAGTTACTGTGAAACTTCACCATAGTCCAGTGCCTGTTCAGGTACATTGAGGAGAATTTAGCATGGCCAATGCATCTAACCAGCATGTCTTTCAGACTGTGGAAGGAAACCAGGGCATCTGGAGGAAACCCACACAGATACAGGGAGAATGTACAGATTCTGCACAGACAGTGATTCAAACTGTGAATTAAACCGGGGTCCCTAGTGCTGTGAGATAGCAGTGCAACAGTGCTAACAACTGCGTCACCTTGCCAGAACCAGATGGGTTTTTCTGACAGTATTTCATTACTGCACCATGCTTTGAATTCCAGATTTTAAAAAACCATTTAATTTTAAAGCTGCCACAATGGGATTTGAACCCATTTCCCCAGAGTATTAGCCTGAGCCTCTGAATTACCAGTCATGTGATGTTGCCACAGTGCCATTATGTTCCTTTTATAAGTTTCCTTCCAAGTCACTCACTATCCTGACTTAGAAATATATTGCTTCACTGTCGCTGGGTCAAAATCCTGAAACTCAGCGTTGTGCCACCATGCCATGGTTGACCAATATGATTTTGTCAATTGATTTTTCTTTCCAATTTGTTGCAGTTAGAGGTGAATTAGATTTGCTTGTTGGGATGTTGTAATCATATTTATCCATGTTAAACAAAATGCGATGAAGTTACTGAACCTGGTTTGTCTCGTTTCATTTTAAAAAAATTTTTACTTCATTATTAAAAGTTACAAGGCCACCACTACTCAGAACGGACTGGACAGACCCAAATCCATGAAGAGTCATCCAGACTCGAAACATTGGCTCTATTTTCACTCGATAAGAAGTCTCACAACATCAGGTTAAAATCGAACAGGTTTATTTGGTACAAAAGCCACTGGCTTTTGGAGCACTGCTCCTTCATCAGGTGAGTGGGAGTTCTATTCACAAACAGGGCATATAAAGACTCAAACTCAATTTACAAAATAATGGTTGGAATGCGAGTCTCTACAGGTAATCAAGTCTTAAAAGTACAGACAGTGTGAGTGGAGAGAGCATTAAGCACAGTACCACTCTCATTGTCTGTATCTTTACGACTTGATTACCTGTAAAGATTCGCATTCCAGCCATTATTTTGTAAATTGAGTTTGTGTCTTTATATGCAGTGTTTGTGAATAGAACTCCCACTCACCTGACAAAGGGGCAATGCTCAGAAAGCTTGTGGCTTTTGCTACCAAATAAACCTGTTGGACTTTAACCTGGTGTTGTGAGACTTCTTACTGTGTTTACCCCAGTCCAATGCCGGCAGCTGCACACCTATTCTCTCTCCATAGCTGCTGTCAGACCTGATGAGATTTTCCAGCATTTCCTGTTTCTTATTTTGGCATCTGCATTAATTTGCTTTTATCCATCTCCTTGCTTCATCCAAAAACCAAATTCAAATTGAGTCCAATTCATGGTCCTCACAAGAGTGACATACAAGATCGAAGCTGACAGGATAAGGCATTGCACTCCATCTTAGGCTTGATCCAACATTTGACCTTAACCAGAAGGCCGAAAAGCGATGAGAACATGCAAACTCCACGCAGTCAGCCAAGGCTGGAATTGAACCCGGGTCCCTGGTGCTGTGAAGCCAATGTGCATTGTTGCCATTTCTAAGAACATGGACCTTGATTGCAGCTAACATTTATTAACATGCACATCTTAACTCAACGGTAGCACTCTCAGGGTCAGAAATTCATGGGTTGAAGTCTCATTCTGGAGACTTTAGGTTAACTTTCCTCAGCAGCATCACTGAAAACAGCTCCTATAGTGTGAGATCTTCTTCTGCTCTGTTTCCTCCATTGTAACAGTAACTAGACTTCTAGAGGAAGTCATTGGCTGTGAAATGCTTTGGTTTGTCCTGATTCCATAGAGGTGGATGTGAGATCCTGCTTACTGCCTGGTCAATACTATATGGATGCAAATCAGTTACTTTATTCCTCACCTTAAAGACAAAAAGAGAATAGTTATGAAGAATAGGCAGGCAGATAGGACCAATTTGTGAATAGGAGCAGGTTCTTGGAGACATCTTCACCCAAGGCACACATCGCTGTGACTTGGACATGTATCACACCCTTCCTTTACGATCACTGGGCCAAAATCCTGTAACACCTTCCCTAACAGCATCTTGGGAGTGCCTTCACCCTTTGAGCTGCAGCAGTTCAAGAAGGCACGCTTCAAGGACAAAAAAGAGATGGGCAATTAATGCCAGCTCTGCCAAAGATGCCCACATTCTCAGTCGTGTTCTCATTAAATACCAAGTGCTCGAAAATGAGATTAGAATAGTTGGGTAGTTTCTCTTTGAGCAGCGCAGACTCAATGGGCCAAAGGACCTTTTTCTGTGCTATGGATATCGATGACTGACTCTATAAGTCTGAGCTCTGATTTATTTCTAATTTAACAAGGTTGCAAAGGAGTGGCACATCAAAGCAGAATGCTATACGGTTTACAAGATTCTGAATGCTAGGGAAGTGGATTGCAGCAACACGTTGGAAGACGAGTTGGATACTGAACTTCCTGGGCAAGCCATCATTTACCGACCTGCTCGACAATCTATTTATGGCATCCTTCTAGCCGAACAAAGTAAGCATTTCTGCCCATACTTTGAATGTTCTAAAAATTGATGACACTGAAAGATAGAGCAGTGAGCTTTTGATCGATTTTGTATTTATATCTGCTGATAGAAATAACAGCCTCCGTGAAACTACTAAGTCTGGCAACGCAAAGATGTTGAATTATTGTGCACATATACATCAACTTGAGCCCCCAGGTTAATAACTGTGGGATGAATCTTCAATGTGTGACTCTCAGGGGAATTTGGTCATTAAATGGGGTCAGTTTTATCATTAGAGACATCAGGGGAGCTGAAATTAGTTTGCTTTTCTCACACAATCCCAGCATGCCAATTCCCCTGATGTCACTTGCTCATTTAAACAGACCACTAAGAAAACCACGGAAATAAATGCTCAGAATCCAAATAACCATGGTGTATTTAGTGGTTTGGAGAAGAGGGTTAAGGTTCTTGGATTCTCCATCTTTTTAATTCCTTATCTTGCACAAAATTTCCAGGTTTGCGTGTCTCAGCTAGGTCTTTGTGCTCTTCCCTTCTACAAAACCGTATACAAATTATGTAAAACATTTTCTGCATAATGGAAAAGCTATGTGATAAATCAGTGCACTATTGTACTTCTCTCATTTATTTTCCAGTTTTTTATATTTTTTCTGCTCTTTTAATTTATTTTTTCATGTGATGTGTGTATCACTGGCAGGTTCAGCCTTTGCTGCCCATCCCTAATTGCCCCTGAACTGAGAGGCCATTTCAGAGGGCAGTGGGTTTGATGTAGACCAGACCAGATAAGGATAGCAGATTTTAAGTTTAAGTTTATTTATTATTGTCACAAATAGGCTTACATTAACACTGCAATGAAGTTACTGTGAAAATCCCCTAGTCACCATACTCCATTGCCTGTTCAGGTATACTGAGGGAGAATTTAGCATGGTCAATGTACCTAACCAGCACAGGAAACTGGAGCACTTGGAGGAAACCCACGCAGATACCAGGAGAATGTGCACACTCTGCACAGGCAGTGATCCAAGCCAAGAATTGAACCCGGGTCCCTGGCACTGTGAGGCAACAGTGCTAACGACTGCGTCACCTTGCCGGAACCAGATGGGTTTTTCTGACAGTATTTCATTACTGCACCATGCTTTGAATTCCAGATTTTAAAAAACCATTTAATTTTAAAGCTGCCACAATGGGATTTGAACCCATTTCCCCAGAGTATTAGCCCGAGCTTCTGAATTACCAGTCATGTGATGTTGCCACAGTGCCATTATGTTCCTTTTATAAGTTTCCTTCCAAGTCACTCACTATCCTGACTTAGAAATATATTGCTTCACTGTCGCTGGGTCAAAATCCTGAAACTCAACGGCACTGTGGGTATGCCTATACCACATGGACTGCAGCAGTTCAAGAAGACAGCTCACTATCACATTCTTAAAGCAGTTAGGGGTGGGCAAAAATGCTGGCTGAGCCAATGAAGTCCACATCCCATGAATGTGTAAAAAAGAAAATCACAGGCAATATGAACTCTCTGCTTCTTCACCCAAATGACCATTCTTAGAATCAGTGAGCCATCCAACCCAGAAGTGACAACAACAACATAGCATCTTAAATGTAGCAAGATTCTTAGCAAGAGAATCATCAATAAAAAACTGACATCCAGCCACACAATCAGATATCAAGACAGATGATTCAGAATTTAATAACACCAGGTTAAAGCCCAAGAGGTTTATTTGGAATCACAAGTTTTAAGTGAGGAAGGAGCAGTGCTCCGAAAGCTTGTGATTCCAAATAAACTTGTTGGACTTCAGTCTGGTGTTGTGAGACTTCTTACTGTGCCTGCCCCAGTCCAGTGCCCCCACCTCCACATCATAAAAGTCTGATCAAAATATTGAAAACTATTTATTTCCTGATATTTTTCATTTCTCTCTCCTCCTCTTTGTCTTCTTCCTTATCATAAGTCATGGTCAAGTATGGATTGATGCGCATTAGATATTCTCATTGCCTTGTCTGTGTGGTGATTGGCTTGTTGCCCAGTCCTGGACTCTTTTATTTATCATCACCCTGTTCCATACACACCCAATGCCAATGGGTTATTGAATGATAATCAGTAAGTGGAGCAAGATGACACATGGTTAGCACTGCTGCCTCAGTGCTAGGGACTCAGACTCGATTCATGGCTTGAATCACTGTCTGTGTGGAGTTTATATGTTCTTCCCATGTCTGCATGGGTTCCTTCAGGTGCTCCAATTTCCTCCCAGAATCCAAAGATGTGCAGGTGAGGTGGATTGACTGAATTCCCCCTTAGTGTCCCAAGATATGTAGGTTAGGGATTAACAGGGTAAATGTGGGATAACGGGGATAGGGTTGGGGAAGGACCTCGGTAAACTACTCTATCAGAGAGAGTCAATGCAGATTTAGTAGGCTGAATTGCCTCCTGCACTGTAGGGATTAAATGGATTCCTGGCCTATGTTCTTCTCTTCTTGGTCCCTTTGACTCACTGTCCTAACTAGTTGATCCATCAGGGAAGCTTCAAGAGTTGATCCATCAGGGAAGCTTCTCATGCAGTTTCTGAATAATGGCGTCGGCTTCAAACTTTGCAGGGCAGTGGGGAAGAGAAGGGTCAGTGGCTCATTAGATAGGCTCTTTCAAAGTACCGGTGCAGGCTCGAGGAGCAGAATGGCCTCTTGCAATGATTAACTCACTTGAGTCAAATATGCACTGCTGTTCTGATTTAATCTCTGTGGTCCCAGCACACACTCTGGCTCGGAAATGGAATTATTAGGCTCACTCTTTCAGAGAGTTGGCACAGGCATGCAAGACCGGATGACTTCCTTCCACATTACAAAATTTGTGAAGATGTGTTCTTTGTTTGTTCTTTGTTGTCAACTGAGAGAGAATATCCGATGACGATTGATAATTCTGTTTGAATTCTCTGCATCTAGATGGCCAACCTGAAGCTGCCAAGCCTTGTCCTATGGTAAAGGAGTGGTTTGTTTATCCGGGTAACAGGCTCCGGCAGCCAGATCTTGTGCCAGCTTTACCACCAGAGCTACCAGGTAGCATCCTCATTATCTTTATCCACTTCGGCAATTTGCGCAGATAGTAGCATTGACGTAGCACCTTTTGTGTTCTCAGGACAACACAACACTCTTTACAATGAACAAAGTGCTGAATTACAGACCTTATTGTAATATAGGGAAATGGAGTGACTGCCTTATATACTATAAAATCCCACAAACTACAAAGAAATTAATGATCAATTAATCAATTTTAGTGGATTGGTTGAGGGATCGTTGACGCTGTTATAAATCGCTGTTTATTCACGAAGCAAAGGAGGAATCTGGAGCCAGTCTTCCTTTAATATAGGTTTATTTCCCAAACACAAGGATCACAGGCAGAGACTCCTCCTACCTCCTCCTCTACCCCTCACTTCAGCTCTTCTATATACTTAAACATAATACCTGAACCTTTCACCAAGCAGTAACAGCTTCTCTCAGTTACAACAGGAGCATGCACTTCATTGTGACAGATCTGCAACATTAACAGACACGTCTAGCTGGGCCAAACCTGACCTGGGAAAGCTTGATGCCAACACTAACTACAGAATCTGAAGAAATGACCCATTTTCCAGCACTGATATAAGCTGATGCACAAAAATCGTAGGGCTGGACAGGAAATAACACTGGATGGGGATTTTCATGGGCCCCAGTGAGAGAATGATAAATCATCTTATTTTCAGCATTTCCAACGGTATTAATTATAATCCATGCATTGTAACCTCTCCCCAGTTTCTGGAAAGGAAGTCTGACAATTGAGATGAAAAAGAAATACTGTAGCTCTGGGAATCTAAAACAAAAGTAGATAATACCGAAAATAAGCTGCAGGTCTTGACAGCTTCAGAAAGGAGAGTGGGGTTTTAATAAAAAGTTAACCTTTCTGGGCTGAGATCCATGGTCAGATCCCAGGGGTCCCATTGCCGAATGTTAACCCGTCTTTTCAGTTTACAGATGCTGACAGACCTGCTGTGTATTTCCGGCACGTTGTTTTCATCTGAGTGCTCCTAGAGAGAATGTTCTCTAATTATCAAATAAAAAGAGCTTTTTGAGATGTTGCCCTCGTCACTGACCTCTGTAAGCTTGGAAAATTCTGCTCCATTTGGCAGTGGTGGGGGAGGGCAGGGAGAGGGGGTGGTGGGAGTTCACGAGCAGACGTCTGCACGTGTGCAATCTCCTGCAGGGCCTCAAAGGATGGCAGGAGCCTGAATGATTTCCCCTTCTCTACAACAGGGGTGCTGAAGCTAATTTGAGTGGCCTTATTACGAATCAGGCTGTGGTCAGTTAACTTGGCACAGAGCAGGAATTGGCAGAGCCTTCTGTGCTGTCTGCATCAGGCCGGCTTCCATCTGCGCCTTTTTGCCATTCTTTAATATAAGTGAGGGGAATCGTCATTTCTGATGCAGGAATTCAACTGTTACCTAAAAGCTGTCTAGTTGCACTAATGGTGCTAGATTAAAGTATGTTTAAAGCTTCTGAAGCTAGTGGTAGCCTAAGACAAATATTTTCTTTGCAGGAGGAACTCCAGATCTACAAACTTTGTGGCTGACAGATGAGCCGGAGATTCAGAAGTTACGTTACTGCACATTTCTCGCATGTTTTGGCCTGCAAGATTTTGTTGAGGAGTTACTCCCTCTAGAGCTTCCCACTGCTGCTGCTGTTTGCTGCCTACTAATCTATATTACGCTGCAGGTAGGGAGACATGCTTGCTCCTTTTTATGGCATTCATGATTTAGTGAACAAATAATGATTTCCTAAATGTCAGTGCAAATCCTACAGCCCAGTTCCAAAAATAAAAATTCAACTGCCAGATCAGATGGGGGAGAGTTAGACATGGTAGGAGCAGAGAGAGATTAAAAGGGAAAAGTTAGAGTTGGCAGGACAGTGGGAGAGAGACTGAAAGGGTGGTTAGACCTGGCAGAGGGGAGAGAGACACTATAAGGGGAAAGTTAGACTTGGCAGAAGGGGACAGAGTAAAACTAAAACTAGAGAGTTAGACCAGCAGAGCGGGAGAGAAAGACTGTGGAAGGCGAGGATGAGACTCGAAATGAAAGAATAGAGACACCTCGCAAGTACAATGTGCGAAGCAGAGAAGTAGCTTATGATCAGCTAATGGGAAGGAGGAGACTCTTTGAGGAAGACATACTATGGTTGACCAAGATGAAAGCTGTCCCAAGAGCCTTACGATAAATGTAGCAAGCAATATTGTGGTTCCCCGCTGCCACAAAACGAGAAACTAGAAGTAAATTGAAGCAGAGAGAGACAAACTACAGTAGGAGCTGTCAGTATGAGTTTTGGTCGCCTCATTACAGGAAGAATGTGAAAGCCATAGAAAGGATGCAGAGGAGATTTACAAGGATGTTGCCTGGATTGGGGAGCATGCCTTTTGAGAATAAGTTGAGTGAGCTTGGCCTTTTCTCCTTGGAGAGACGAAGGATGAGGGATGACCTGATAGATGTTGAGAGGTATTGATCGAGTGGATAGTTAGAGGCTTTTTCCCAGGGCAGAAATGATTGCCACAAGAGGACACAAGTTTACGGTGCTGGGGAGTAGATACAGAGGAGATGTCAGGGTAAGTTTTTCACTCAGAGAGTAATGGGTGCGTGGAATAGGCTGCCAGCAACAGTGGTTGATAGGGTCTTTTAAGAGATTTTTAGATAAGTACATGGAACTTAGTAAGATAGAGGGTTATAGGTAAGCCTAGTAATCTCTAAAGTAGGGACATGTTCAGCACAGCTTTGTGGGTCGAAGGGCCTGTATTGTGCTATAGTTTTTTTATTGAACTATCTACTGGGAGACCTCCATTCTTCGGAATCTTGGCATGAGGTAGCAGACAGCATCAGATAATTTAAAAAGGCCTTTTGAAAAACTAAGAATGTGACAAAATATTTTATGGGAGACAAGTAAAATCAGTCTTCGAAGGGGAATGTCTGATGGAAGTGAATTGAATGTGAGTGTCCTGAAGTAAAAACAGAAAATGCTGGAAAATCTCAGCAGGTCTAACGGCATCTGTGGAGAGAGAATAGAGCCAACATTTCAGATGGCAGACCCTTCAGACTCGAAATGTTGGCTCTATCCTCTCTCTACAGATGCTGTCAGACCTGCTGAGTTTCTCCAGCATTTTCTGTTTTTGTTTCAGTTTCCAGTATCTGTAGTATTTTGCCTTTATCTTAAAAGATGTGTGAGAAATTGAAGGAGTGTGCTGAAGGTTGTGAGTTGGCCTAAAATGTGAGCTTGTTGTATGAAGAGGTGGTGGAGTATCTGAAAACATGAAGGTTAATCTAATTTCAGTCAATTAAATATGAACTGAGAATCCCCAAATGGTTTGCAGTCAAACTTGGTAAATATAATCAAAGACTACTTCATGAGCGAATGTGTTACAAAAGCCTCAAGAGGTGGTATGAACCTTAATGTGTTGATGTTAAGTGATGCATATAGTCATAGAATTCCTGCAGTGCAGAAGAAAGCCATTTAGCCCATCAAGTCTACACTGACCACAATCCCACCCAGGCTGTATCCCCTTAACCCACATATTTATCGTTGCTATTCCCCCTGACACTATGGGGCAATTTAGCATGGCCAGTGAATCTAACCCACACATCATTTGACTGGGAGAAAACCGGAGCACCCGTTTGAAAATCTACGCACACGTGAGGACAATGTGCAAACTCCATTCAGACAGTGACGCAAGGCTGGAATTGAATCCATTGTGAGGCAGCAGGGCTACCCATTGTGCTACCGTGTCACATTACAGAATGGTCAAATTCAGCATCATCTCCTGGTAGATTGGAAACGGTTCAGCATTATGCCTATGAAGGAAAGAAAGACTTGCATTTAGATAGTGCTTTTCACAACATAGCATTCTCAGAGCTGATGACAGCCAATGAAGTACTTCTGAAACGTATTCACTGTTGAATTGTAGGGAACGTGACAGCCAGTTTTGTGCACAGTAAAGTCCCATGAATGGCAATGTGATACAGTCATAGAGGGTTACAGCATGGAAACAGGCCTTCAGTCCAACTTGTCCATGCCATCCCTTTTTATAACCGCTAAGCTAGTCCCAATTGCCCATGTTTGGCCCACATTCCTCTATATCCATCTTACCTACGTAACTGCCTAAACACTTTTTAAAAGACAAAATTGTACCCACCTCTACTTCTACGTCTGGCAGCTTGGTTCAGACACTCACCATCCTCTACAATCACCTTGGCTTCTGTCACCAATCAAATTTTGTATCCATTTAACTACCTCACCCTAGATCCCATGAGATTTAATTTTATACAACAGTCTACCCTGTGCACTTTGTAAAAGGCTTTGCTAAAGTCCATACAAAGTCAGATAATCTTTTTTTAGTGAGGTTGATTGAGGTATTTTGGCTGGGCAACCAGGAATAATGCGTGGGATCTTTAACAACCCCCGGAACAGGTAAACAGGACCTCTATTTAATATCTCATCCGAAAGTGTCATCTGACAGTGCAACACTTTCACAAAACCATACTGGGATGCCAGCCTTGATTTCTGTCTTCAAACCCCGGATTGGGATCTGAACCCGATGTTTAAAAGGTGTTTTATTTTTTCTTTCAGGTAAGCACCATCTGTCAGGAGGACCTGGATGCGTATTTAGCTCAGGCTGTCTGTATCCGGGACAAGTCAGCTAACTACCTCTCTCAGATACGGGTAAGTGATTCACTTTGCTCATCTGCTTGACTCTGATAACTTTCAATATGCCTTTCCTGATTCTTAGGACATAACAGGGAGTCCAGTAACTGTGCCATCACCAAGCACATAAATATATTGCTACACTCACCTTTATATAAGCTTGTCACAAAATAAAACTTGATATCAAACAAAAACTACAGTCAGACATGGCCCTTGTCATAAACTTATCTTTGACACATCAAATAGTGCAACATATCAATGGAACAATATAAGTGAGTTACCAATACTAATAGCATATAGGCTGATCAAAAAGGAGTAGTGCATATTCTTTCAATAGTTGGCACGAACCTTGTTAATACCTCCTACCATTAACTGGGTGATTCACCGCAGGGTTTGCTTGCACCAATGAAGTTAAGGCAACATATATATCTGGTCTTCCCTACCTCCATACATCTGTATTTTCCACTGCAATTTATTGGATTAAATAACATCAAGATGTTGAAGAGCTTGGAATCTTACCATTTGTCAGCAGCAGCACTGGCCATGATTGAGGACAGACATAGAGTCATACAGAACAGAAACAGGCCTGTCAGCCCATATGCCAACCGTCAAATACCTTGTACAGTGGCACAGTGGTTAGCACTGCTGCCTCACAGCACCATGGACTTAGGTTCGATTCGTGACTTGGGTCACTGTTTGTGTGGAGTTTGCACATTCTCCTCATGTTAGCGTGGGTTTCCTCCGGGTGCTCCAGTTTCCTGCCACAGTCTGAAAGACATGCTGGTTAGGCACATTGACCATGCTAAATTCTCTCTCAGTATACTCAAATAGGTGCCATAGTGTGGAACTCGGAGATTTTCACAATAACTTCATTGCAGTATTAATGTAAGCCTAATAGTGACACTAATAAATAAATTTTAAAACCTGTCTATACAAATCCCATTTACCGGCACTTGGGATTAGTATAGATTTCAGATCAGGTTTGCAAGCTTTTCCAAGTGAATGTGACTACTGAACCTGCATCATTTCCCTGACCGTCCACTTATCTTGTCACATTGCAGTCCATCTTCACAGCAATATTTGATAGCTACTAAGATTCGCCTTCAAATGGCCACCTACTCATTGACCCTGAGAAGTTTGATGAAAGGAGTTTAAAAGAGTATTGGAACAAATTGATTTGAGAGTACAATTACACCAATCAATAACAAGCCCATTAAAAAAAACAAAACGTTTTCAGGAGTGTGGGGGAGGCCTTTGCAGCAACAGAGGCAGCCCACCACTGGCTGTCAGTGAAATCTTCCCGTCCCACCTATGTCAGCAGGTTTCCCTTTGCTTGCAACCTCTGCTGCTGAGAAACCTGCAGCAGGCCTCGCTGTTGGTGGGACTGGATGATCCCATTGGTGGAAATGGCTGGAAAACACCAACCAGGGTTTATTTCTAGCAGGATAAAATGAAAAGTAGAGAGGTTATGCTAAACCGCATGTACTTATCTTGCTAATCTCCCAGACACTAAGGGTCAATTTAACATGGTCAATCAACTTAACCTGCACATTTTTAGAGTGTGTGAGGAAATTGTAGCACATGGGGGAAACCCAGGCAGACATAGGGAGAATGTGCAGACTCTACACAGTCATCAAAAGCCGGAATTGAACCTGGGTCCCCCGTGCTGTGAGGCAGCATTGCTAACTACTGTGCCATGGTGCTGCTCATAAATCTCTTTCGAACCTTGGTTAAACCACACCTGTGAGTTGTACTGTTTACAATTCCAATCACCATGTATAAAGAAAAGTAACACTGGCAAGACTACAGAAAAGATTTATAAGGCTAATATTAGAACACGCAAGAATGGTTAAACAGAGTGGTTCCCTTTGATAGAGTAGACCCAGAGAAAATGTTTCCACTTGTGCGGAAAAGCAAAGCTAAAGACCATCAATATAAGATAGTTACCAAGAAATCCAGTGAGGAATTCAAAAGCAAGTTCTTTACCCAGAGAGCGGTGAGAATGTGGAACTCGCTCACACAAGAAGCAGTAGTTGGGTTGAATTTCAAGGAAGCTAAATGAGCACATGAGGGAAAAAAGAGTCGATGGAAATTTTTTGGAGTTAAATGAGGAAGTATGGGAGAAGACTTGAGTGGGAGCACAAATGACGGTATGCATTGTTTAACTGAATGGCCTGTTTTCCGTGTTGTGTGTTGGGTAACATTGGAAGAAGTAGAATTGGAAAATACAGAGGAAGTCTTTTCTATTACTGACCAAAAAAGAATGATTATTGTTTAAGCCTAGTTCATTCTTCCATGAACAGAAACTGTGAGATCTGGCCTATAGTCCTACTCTGTACAATTGACTTAAAACCTATTAAAATAGCCTAGCAAGCCACTCACATAACAATCATGGTGACTTCCTTTTTCTCTCACCTTAAAAACAATCCTTAAAACCTACCTCTTTGACCCTCAGCTGAAGTAAAGTCATCATATATGTCTCGGTGTCACATCTTGTTTGGTAATGATAAGGCTTTGATAAGAGCTCTGGGAAGTTTTAATATATGAAAGTTACTATAAAAATCCAAATTGTTTTTGTGGAGTTAGGCAATTAATCAACTTTGCTCATGTAAGCTACATCTAGAAACCAAGTGAATAACATGCCATGATACATATGCCCCATAGCATACGGACACATTGTCCTACATTGAATGATGCCTTCCTCCCTTCATTCTCATATTTACAGCACATGGGAGCTAACTGGGAGTAGAATGTAATGCTGCTCGACCCATCCACCCAACCTTAGGAGATTTATGTACCTTTTGTCTGTAACCATAAAGTGCAGCTTCTTCATACTGATCTGGATTTAATTGGAGAATTGGGACTGGAGAGGCCAGCACATTTCTCGAAACATTGGCACAGCGCTCAGTGTTTGCTCATTGCAGACTTGCATTGCTTCATATTCGCATTGTGCTAGACCTCAGACATCTGAATTGCAATCACAGAGCCAAAATGCCAGTGAGTTTGTAGTCATTTGGCAAACTAGACTTCTGTGTTGTCTGCAGACTCGTGTGGAGGATAAATGACACGAGTAACATAATGGAACTAATTGGACAGCTCTTTCAAAGAGGTATGGCAGGCTGAATGGCCACTTTCTGCTCTGTATGATGTGGACTTGTTGTACAACAGGGCTTGCCCCATTAGTTTCAGGGGGAGCTCAACATGGAATTGGGGCTACACGACTTTGACACTGCAAACAGATGACTAGTTTGACAGAGGAGTACTGTACAGTGAGTGGGTACTTTGCAAATCAGTCACTGAGCAATCATTCAACACACTTTCTAAATGCCTTTGTGGTTAGCAGTGTTTGAGTCAATAAGCTGTGCTTCAGCTGTTATTGCTAATCATTAGATAAAGTGTTGTTATTGGAATTTTGAAAATGTAAAAACTGCTTCATGTGGGATTGTTAACCTGTTTCAGCCTGGGTAAGCTGTCTCAGACCATAACCCGGCCCTGCAGGAACCCAAACAAGATGGCTCTGAATGACTCAAAACAGCTCTGTTAAACCCCCAATAGTCAAGACCCGTTAATAAAACCTGTCTGCAGCATCTAAATCTGGCAGCTGTGTGTGCTTGTTATGGACAAAACGGATGCAACTATGAACAGCACTGCAATAGCTTCTAATTTATTTCTGTTTGCTTGCTAAGGTTGACCATTTTACTTGTATTGAGGCAGCCAGGAGAAGTGGAAGAAGCAAGGCGAGTGTTGTAAGGTGTAACTAGCAGAGTTGGTTAATTATCCAGAACTTCCAAGGTATACATCAGGCCCTCATTAAAAGGCCTGCAGTTGAGAGCGTGGTTTTTGTTGTAAGGCAGCTGAACTTTGACTCCTGACTCCTTTTCTCATACTGTGTTACGGGGCAGTTGCTATAGCGCACACGACTCATTATAACACACACAATGCTTGCCTCCAGAGGACTGTTGCTGTTGGAGTGAAGACAGATGAACAGCGAACGCTGTACATCTATTGTACATACCAAATACGGCAGTGAAGTAGCAGAATGTAGTTTTGAACCTGCTTGTGAAATATGCTTTAAGGTACCGACACTTAGTTCAGACTATGTCATGTTTCTGTCTTCTACCTTTGGGATTCTACATCCTTTTTTTTGTTATTAAAGTGCATTTAATTGGTCTGTTTTAGTGCTGGAAATGTAGGTTTTTCTCCCCCCACCCCCCACTTTAATTTAAGAAAAAAGCAAATCCTTTCATTAGCAAAATTTGCCCCTTGCAATCCCTCATTTGAACTGCAGACATTCCATCGTGCTAGAGTGGGTAATTTATAATGAGGACATCCTGCTGTTCAAGGGAAATGCTTCTCATTAAGGAATCTGACAGTGGCTGGATAGATCTGGATGTACCGGCACTGGTTATTGGCAGTACCTGCTAAACAAAAAAAACCTGATCCTCTTTGAAGAACCACTGCAAAACAATAGTTAAACAATGCCTAAGAGGTCCAAGCGAGTGATTAAAGAGGCTCGGAAAGGCTGCTCGTGTAGCATGGGTGGGGCTGGCAGTCAGTGAGACAAGCATCTGATTGCCCTTTGGAGCAGGCCTGTGTCTGCAGCAGCAGGTGTTGCCTGAGGAAGGGCGCAGTCTTGCAGTAAACCAGGGGGGAGGGGAGGGGAAGCAAGTGTCCTGGGACACCTGCCTGTCATCTGCCAACAGTCTTGGGCACCTGCCGGCAGGGTGGCTGTGGTGGAGGAGGGATAGAGGGGTGGGGTGGGAGGGGTAGCTGTTGACCATTGTTGCAGGTGGCCTGGAATGCATCAACAACAGTATTACATCTGCTGCAGGTCTGATGCACCTGTCGGGGTGGGAGATCCAGTCATTGTTTGCAGACTTGGCAAGTGTTGCATCTGCCCAGGGTTTGTGCTATTTCCAGCTCTGGAGAGACAGCTGGCTGCAGTTCAGGGGATGCTCAGAGCTCAGTCAGTATCTGTCCCGCTGCCGATAATGAACGCGACTCCCAGTTCCTGGATTAAACCTGTATAAACACTCCCAGGAAATTAAATGTTAATGACTTTCGTAAGCAAGCGAAAGCTGTGCTTCCCTAATAGAAAGTGATGGCTTTTTGTCTAATCACTATATTGTCAGTGGATATTGTTGCAACAATCCTGCACCAGCCTGCTATCAAAATAAAAGGTGCATTAACGCTGAAGATGATGGGTAAAGCAGAGTTAATCCCCTGCTCAGCCTGGGTAAGTGATTAAACATAAATTGCAAATTCACCTGAAGATTAAAACAGGCAGCACAGAAGAGACCATTCAGTCCATTGCATCATTACTGGCTGTTTGACGGATCTGTCAAATTAATCTAATCCTTTTCTGTGCCCCCAACTTATTGTTTTCCCATGTTCATGCTAAACCGTATGCCCTTAACATACCAATCTAGTTTCCTTCAGTACTGCTTGTACCACCCTTTCCAGATTATGGAACTTCCTCTGTTAAAATAAATTCATTACAACCCCTCCGATTCTTTTGCTAGTTACCTTGAAACTCTGGTTATCCATCCGGTTGCTATGGAAACTGTTTGTCTTAACAAATCTCCACACCACTTGGGACAGTTCTAATGAATTTGCCCAATGCAGAATTTATATGTTAACTTTATTATTCATTCCAAATACCGGTAGCAATAGGACCTTGCTTGGCCATCCTCTTTAAGCTGACAAATGCAGCGCTGGTTACAAAACAAACTCCTTAAGATTAGTGCCTGCTTACGTTTGCTAGACCAATCACGCGTCTGAAAGTCTAGCAGTGTAAACATAAACAGGGCTATTTACTATAAAACATTTATTGAATGGAGTTAAACCAGTTTTTCAACCTCATGTTATTTGAAGTGTCCAGTCCAGCCCACACCTATGGGCTAACTGCCCTGCTGTACTAACATTCCAGCTGAAAAGATATGGATTTAACCATTACTTTGTCCCAGGATGAAATATAACCTTTATTGGAATTTTTGTGGGAGTTAATTGGGAAAGGTAGCAATCGGCTCCTAACTCACAGGCAATGTTCCGGTTTTGTGATCCAACGAGGGAATTACACCACATGGGAGCAAAAACAGGAAATTCCAGTACACACGAATTCAAGTCAATGATCATGTACGTGGCTTATCCAAGTTTCTACTGCACATATCATGTGCATGCATTTTACTGCTCATAGCTTAAAGTTAGAATATAACCCCCCCGCACCCCTCCCCGCCCCCACTGTTAATATAATAAAGCATTCCGTGAAACTTCAGATATTCATGTGCTAGTGGTCCTGTGTATTTTGAGCATTTTGTACTTTTCCATTATTCTAAGACTCCACACCAGCTGACCTGATGGCCAGCTACAGTCTGGCAGTAAACTTTCAGCATTTCTCTAATCTTCTGGCTTTGAAAGACCTGGTTTAAAAACAGGTGACTGAATACTAGCTAGCCCAAGGAAATTACGGGCAAGTTTACTCCTGGGTTGCCTCTGTCGGAGCGAAGTCCTCAAGTCTGTGTCAGTCTTGTGAGTGGTGGATTTATGGTAGCTACACATAGCATTGCAATTCCCAATGCCAGACTGTGAAATAAAAGTATCGGGTTGTTCATTGTCAACTGTGCGATGATACTCTGTACAGCCCCTTCCACAATCCACAAAGTGTCATTCCAAAACAAAAGGAGCCATTAAGCCCGTCTCATATTTTGTGTTTGTAGAGTAGCAAATATCTCGCATCTCTTTCAAGAGAGGAACATATCTGGAGGTCAGGAGCAGAAATAGTTTTGAGCTTTGCAGTTGCACTTCACGGTTCTGTTTGATCTTGCCCCTCCATCCCATCGATATGCGTTATACTTTTGTTATGCACTCCTAGCTACTTATCACCGTTTACCTATCATGTGCAGTGATAGGAGGGGCATTTCTGAACGCACTTAAAAGGAGAAGGAAATCCCAATTGAAAATGAAAGCCCTAAACCCTTCAAAGAAAAAGTGAACAGCAGCTTTTATAAGAATGAAGTCTGTATGTAAAGGAATCCAGTGACCAGCATGTCAGAAGCTGGCTCCTGGGATTAGATGGTAAACTGAGAATGAAGAGAAACTGGATACGTATATATTTCACTATGCTAACTGCTTTAAACAAAATGAATTGGCTGAAGTTTAATGTGAAAATAGGATAAGCTGGCAAAAGAAAGACGTAGTAATAGTTGTGCTTGAATGTGGAAGAGCACTTTGATTTGTTAACTTAGGAACGTGCTTCGAATGACCTCAAATTGCCTGCAGTTGGTCGATACATAAGCTGATCAATGGATTTGTGATTGGCTTATTTAGATTCCCTGGGACTTTGTAGGCAAAGACAGCACCCAGTCTAACAATTCACTTTACTTTCTCAGACGACTGAGGAAATTTGGCATGTCTGCCACGACTGTCACCAACTTTTACAGATGCACTATAGAAAGTATTCTTTCCCATTGAATCACAGCTTGGTATGACTCCCGCTCTGCCCAAGACTGCGAGAAACTACAAAAGGTTGTGAACATAGCCCAGTCCTTCACGCAAACCAGCCTCCCATCCATCCACTCTGTCTGCACTTCCCACTCCTTAGAAAAGCAGCCAGCATAATCAAAGGCCTCACGCTACCCGGATATTCTCTCTTCCCCCTTCTTCCGTCGGGAAAAAGATGTAAAAGTCTGAGGTCACGTACTGACTGATTCAGGAACAGCTTCTTACCTCCTGCCTCCAGACTTCTGAATGTTCTTACATATATTACGTTGATCTTTCTCTATACTCTAGCTATGATTGTAACACTACGTTCTGCATCCTCCCCTTTTCTTCTCTCCTATATACTCTATGAATGGTATGTTTTGTCTGTGTAGTGCACAAGAAGTAATTTTTTTACAGTATCCTAATATGTGTGACAATAATAAATCAATTCCAAGGATGGATTTTACGGATTTTATGGCTCCTCACTGCCAACATAAAATAGGGCACAATGTCGCGGGATTGGCAATATAGTGTCATCACACATGTCTCTGAGATTACAAAGGCGAGTGCATTTGGAAATTTGAAGCTGTTTTGAATATCGGAATTAACAAAATTTGAGTTTGTTAATGATCCAATCATCTGGAATGTTTTGTTAGCCGCTGCATTTTCTGGATCTCAAATGTAAAAAGATTTGGGAGTGTTTTACAGCAACTGTGATGAGGCGGCACAAGGGTGAAAGGAAAGACTTGACACAGGGACCGGGCTGATTGGAGCAGTGGATTCTGCTGGGGAAAGGTGGCTGTGTCTGTATGATTTTTCTCAAGCACTTTAAACTTGTAATCATGACTGACTTCTTGTTCATGCGTGATTCCTTTGCCACATGTCCTGGCCCAGAATCCCAATTGGGGACAGGGCACTCTGGACAGCCACTAATTGGTCATTCAAAGCTTGATTCAATGAGCTCAGACAGTGATTGGAGCAAGCAGACCATTCATTCTCACTTCTGCCACCCTCGGTCTGCCAAAAAGATTGAAATCCAGCCCAAGGAAAGCCCAGGTTTCAATCCCTCATCTGTGCTGAATCAACTCAGGGTGGCAGTACTGAGCAATGCTGCTTAGATTTGGGACACATGGATTAGGAAGAAGAAATTCCTAACTGGGCGTCCCTTTTCCCAGTGACCTCCAGTGGAAAATGCAGACAAGCGGGATGGCTGTTGGGAATAAGATCAGCTCATCCATGAATCATAGAATCACAGAATACTACAGTGCAGAAGAGGCCCTTCGGCCTATTGAGTCTGCACTGATGGATGAAAGGCCCTGACCTGACCACCTAATCCCACTTGTCAGCACTTGGCCCATAACCTTGAATGTTATGGCGTGCCAATGACTCATCCAGGTACTTTTTAAAGGATGTGAGGCATCCCGCCTCCACCACCCTCCCAGGCGGCACATTCCAGACCATCACCATTCTCTGGCTAAAAAGGTTTTCCCTCAAATCCCCTCCTAAACCTTCCACCCCTCACTTTTAACTTGTGGCCCCTCGTAACTGACCCTTCAACCAAGGGGAACAGCTGCTGCCTATCCACCTTGTCCTTGCCTTTCATAATCTTGAAGCCCAACCGTGATGAATAGCTGGCTAACATGCTCTCTTTTGTCCAGATTATCATGTGCAGAATGAATGGCCACGTGAAGAAGGAGAAATTAGGGAATTAAAAAGTTATCAAAAACTAACGCTAAGGGTGTTATGCAGATTAAGTTATTTCACGTGAATTTTGTAGACCTAAAGCTGATAATATGGCATGAATTTTCTGCTGATTTTTCCCATGTGAATCTGCATCTCATACTGTACAGGTCAATGAGGAACCTAATTGAAATACAGTACACGTTTAGACACTGGCAATGGGTTTTGTAGCAAATTTGTTAGGACACTGGTATTGTTTTAACTGCTGTCAGTTGAAACTCACAAAGCCCTACTGTCTGTTATCTATAACTCAGCAGACGGAATCCCTTCATTTTAATGTAATGTTAGATGCCTTGCATTTGTCCTATTGTCTTTAGCCTTCTGCAGATCGGTAGCTTTCTCTTCCCACGTGTGGGGAATACTGTTTTACTGGGGTTCTGGCTTTCCTTCCTTTGTTTCCTCATTTTGCTGTCAGCTTCACTCATTTCTTCTACAAGGAGACAAGGATACACTTGGCTTGGGAACTTCATTGGAGCCGGGCACAAATCCTGGACGTGGGACTCGATCCCCGGATCCTCCAAACAAATAACTTCTCTGACATTTTGTTTTGCACTGCACATCTGCAAATTTCTGAACCTTTTTTCAAATTCCTCTTCCCCTGTCCTGAAGAATGCAATCCTTGCTTGTGGATTTATTAGCTACAGTAATGATAATGTAATCGATTTTTGTTTTGCCTTACTGTGAGAGCCGGGTCCCCTTTTATTTTGCGATTTTATCATTTCTCCACAGAAGGCCTCGAAGTCTGACTATTCAAAGTGAAGTAGTATCTCTGAGTGGGGATCGACAGGTTCTTATTCAAATTGTAGGGATCTGTGACACTATATCTGCTTCCTGCGTTTACAGTGCAAAGACCAGTCTGTGCTGTACCTGTGATTCTCCTCTTGGGATAAAGGTGAAATGAAAGACAATGCACCTCTCAAAACATCTCAACGCCGGGACATCTCGTAGCATTTTATAGGGGTATTTTTGAAGAGTAGTCACTGTTGTAGGAAACACAGCAGCCAATTGTGCACAGCAATGCAATAATGACCAGATAGTCTGTACACTCTATGTTAGTCACAATCACAGAATTGTTACATTGCAGAAGGAGACCAGTTGGCGCATCATGTCTACACCAGCTCTCCAAGTAAGCAGTCCACCTAGTGATATTGTCCCGCCTTTTCCCTGAATATTGTTCATACTCAGGTAACAGCTCCTAACGCTTCGATTGAACATGACTCCACGACACTGAGGCAAAGCATTCCACTCGCTGTGTGAAAATAGTTTTCCTCAAATCACATTTGCTTCTTTAGCCAATTACTTTCAATCTGCGTCCTCCCGTTCTTGATCCTTTCACGAGTAAGAAAACTTTCTCCATATCTACCCTCTCCAGACCTTCATGGTTTTGAATACTTCTATCAGCTCTGCTCTTGGCCTTCTCTTTTCCAAGGAAACCCTAACTTTGCCTGTCTATAACTAAAGTTCCTCATCCCTGGAAACATTCTCGTGAATTTTTTCTGCATGTTCTTCAAGGCCTTCACATGCTTCCTAAAGTGCAGCGCCCAAAGCTGGATGCCAGATTCCAGCTGGGGCTGAACCAGTGTCTTACATAAGTTCAACATAATCTTTTTGTTCTTTTACTCTATATCCTTATTAACAAATCCTAGATTATTATATCATAGAATCCCTATAGTGCAGAAGGAGGCTATTCAGCCCATCGGGTCTGCACCGACCACAATCCCACCCAGTCTTTACCCCCATAACCCCACATATTTACCTTGCTAGTCCCCCTGACACTGAGGGGCAATTTAGCATGGCCAACCCACACATCTTTGGACTGTGGGAGGAAACTAGAACACCCAGAGGCTTTATTAACTGTGTTATCAACCTGAAGTTGGTTGATAGACAAATGTGGGCCAGGTCATCTGAATGAATTTCCCTGCTTCTTCTTCTAAATAGTGCTGCGGGATACTTTATATCCATCTGAGAGAGCAGACAGATGCCTTATTGTAAAGTACCTTGCAGTGCAGCAGTCTTCCAGTGTAGTTTCTGAATTGCAACTTAAACACATAAGACATAGGAGCAGAATTAGGCCACTTGGCCATCAAGTCTGCTGTGCCATTCAATCATGGCTGGTGTTTTTCTCATCCCATTCTACTGCCTTTTCCCCAAAACCCCTGATCTCCACATTAATCAAGAACCTATCTATCTGTCTTAAAGATCATCAATGACCTGGCCCCCACAGCCTTCTGTGGCATTCTCTCCAACTCGGGTGATCAAGAGACCTTCTGAACCACATTGCTCCCTGCCATGTCAGATATAGACCAGATTGAGTAAGGACAGCAGCTTTCCTTCTCTGATTGGTGATGCCCACTCTAACAGGAAAGAAACAATCAGTAGGACCATTCAATAATGTTGCAGGGCTTTTACCAGCACGATATTTTTGCTTCGGGGCAGCATGATGGCTCAGTGGTTAGCACTGCTGCCTCACAGTACCAGGGACCTAGGTTCCATTCCAGTCTTGGGCCATTATCTGTGCAGTCTGCACATGCTCCCTGTGTCTGCATGGGTTTCCTCTGAGTGCTCTAGCTTCCTCCCACAGTCCAACGCTGTGTGGGTTAGATGAATTGGCCATGCTAAATTGCCCCTAATGTCAGGGGAATTAGTAGGGTAAATAGGTTGAATTAAGGGCTGGAGCCTGGGTGGAATTGTTGTCGATGCAGGCTCGGTGGGTTGAGTGGCCTCATGAATTTGATTTGATTGATTATTGTTAATTTATAGTGAAAAGTATTGTTTCTTGCGCACTATGCCGACAAAATGTACCGTTCACAGAGGAAGAGCGGAGAAAGTGCAGAATGTAATGTTACAGTCAGAGCTAGGGTGCAGAGAAAGATCAACTCAATGCAAAGTAAGTCCATTCAAGAGTCTGACAGCAGTAGGGAAGAAGCTGTTCTTGAGTCAGTTGGCACATGACCTCAGATTTCTATATCTTTTTCCCGATGGAAGAAGGTGGAAGAGAGAATGCCTGGAGTGTGTGGGGTCATTAATTATGCTGTTGCTTTGCTGAGGCAAAGGCAGTATAGACAGAATCAGTGGATGGGAGGCTGGTTTGCGAGATGGATTGGGATACATACTTTTATAGTTCCTTGTGATCTTGGGCAGAGTAGAAGCCATACCAAGCTGTGATACAACCAGTAAGCAGGCTTTCTATGGTGCATCCGTAAAAGTTGTGAAAGTTTGAGAGCCAAATTTCCTTAGTCTTCTGAAAAAGTAGAGGCGTTGATGTGCTTTCTTAACTTTTGTGTCGGCATGGGGGGAACCAGGGCAGGTTATTGATGATGTGGACGTCTAAAAATTTGAAGCTCTTGACCCTTTCTATTTCGTCCCTGTTGATGTAGACAGGGGCATGTTCTCCTTTATGCTTCCTGAAGTTGATGGCAATCGCCTTTGTTTTCTTAACATTGAGGGAGAGATTATTGTTGTCGCACCAGTTCACCAGATTCTCTATGTCATTCCTGTACTCTGTCTTGTCATTGTTTGAGATCCGACCCACTACGGTGGTGTCATCAGCAAACATGAAAATCAAATTGGAAGGGAATTTGGCCACATCATCATAGGTGTATAGACGGGGGCTGAGAAATGAGACACCAGTGTTGAGAACATCTGGAAGAGGAGTTGTTGCTACCTATCTTACTGATTGTAGTCTATGGGTTAGGAAGTTCAGGATCCGATCACAGAGGGAAATGCTGATGCCCAGGCCATGCAGTTTGGAGATGAGTTTTGTGGGAATAATAGTGTTGAAGGCTGAGTTGTAGTCAATAAATAGGAGACTGACACAAGTGTCCTTGTTATCCAGGTGTTTCAGTTTTGAGTGCAGGGCCAGGTAGATGGCGTCTGCTGTGAATCTGTTGTGGCGGTAGGCAACTGTAGAGGATCCAGGTAGTTTGGGTGGCTAGAATTTATTCATGCCATGACTAGCCTTTTGAAGCACTTCATAATGATTGATGTCAGAGCCATCAGAAGAAAGCCATTAAGGCATGCTGCTTGGTTTTTTTTTTAGACACTGGAATGATGGTCTTCTTCTTGAAGCAGGTAGGGATCTCAGATTGTTGTAGAGAGGTTGAAGATGTCTGTGAATACCTTCCCCCACCAACTGAACTGTGTAAGATCTGAGTGCTCTTCCAGGTACCCCAACCAGGCCAGTCACTTTCCGTGGATTAAATTTTGAGAAAGCTGCTCTGAAATCCGCAATGGTGACCCCAGATATACATTCATCCAGGGCTTCCAGAGAGTGGAGGGCATGCTCTAGCTGACTACTTGCTCAAAATGGGCTAGAATGCATTAAGCTCATCAGGGAGGGGTGTGTTAAGGTTGATGGGTGTAGAGGGATATGGGCCAAACGCTGGCAAATGGGAATAGCTTAGGAGTTTAAAAAAAAAGGGTTACTTGAACACCTAAGACATGGACTTCAGCAAGTGGTGGAAATCCCTGATCATCCATGGTTTCCTGTTGGGGAATACGTGAATTTGCTTCTTTGGCACACAGTCTTCTACACACTTAGTAATGAAGTCAGTTACTGTAATGGCATACTTGTTCAGGCTGGTTGCAGAGTTTTTAAATACTGACCCCAAGCAGCCCCATAGGAGATCATCCTTATGCACTGTAGGGATACTATGATTAGAGTCATTCTATGATTAGATTTTCCTTTAGTCCATAGTATGTATAGCTGTCCCTTAAATCTGCATATCCTGCAACAGTAAAATGACTGTTTCACCTTCCTATCGTGTTATAGATATAGGTAAGCACTGGATTGCATTACTGCTATTACTTCAATCAGCTACAGAGACAAAACACTGCGATTTGTCAAGTTTACTCCTTTATTTTCCTTCAGCGAAAGAGAAAATGTCTTTGCAAATTGTTTTGTGTGCCTTTCTGGCTATGCCACTCAAATCTACTTTGACCATTCTGTTAGTATAGATGCTACCAGATGGACCTCTTGCTGGTAGTCACTGTTTCGCACAGTGAGTGCAGCGAGTGAATAATTTGCCGTCATTGTCCGGCCATTAACCTTTGACTCTCTTCCTCAGGTGCCCTGTGTTGACTCTCGAGCTGTGCACCTGGCCTCTCTCTTTGTTCGGGGCCTGGCCGTGCTCCTTTCAGCTAACAGTGCCTGTGGGTTTCCATTTAAAATGGTCGACCTGATGCCGTGGAAGGCGTTTGATGGGAAGCTTTTCCACACAAAGTACCTGCAGTCTCACAGTGGATGTACAATGGAGGACCTTCTAGAAAATAACGTAGGTCTACAGATGGAGTGTGCATGCTTGACGTGTTTCTCAACTAATGATGGTGGTTTACAGTAAATTGTTTTCCAAAGCAAATACCATCTGGTAACGTGCATGCAAAACCAGTTATCACAAACAAGGTGAACTTAATGATTAATCTCGATGGGACAAACCAGGCCAACTTCTACCTACATACGTGAGGAAATAAACTTTTTACATTCTGCATGTATTTAATATAAATATATTCTTGGAAAAGGATAATGTTTTAAAAAAGGTTTGAGATTCCTGCATGTATGTTTTGTCACGGAGCTATTATTAAGGTCTCTATATCTTCCAACATTGGATTAAAGAGCAGCATTGCTAACAATGAGGATTTTTACTGCAATCTGCTGTTGTATTTTTTCAAGTTCTCCCCACATACACTAATGGCTGTAGCTTGGGTTTCTACAGATGCTGCTTCATCCATTCTTCAAATACAGGTGTCAACTGAGCTGTTCTGACCAAGCAGGGCGTCACACCCTATCTTCACCTGATATCAACTTGTGTACCTTCCGGCAGGGTTACTGAGTAGTGGTGGAAAGAGAGGGTGTGATTATTCATGTCTTGCCCTAGCTTAGGGATTGGGTTGGGTGTACGAATGGAGAGGGGGAGGGGGTTTTGTCCTGATAGCAATTCAATCACAATGCCTGCTTTATCTGTGTGTTTGTCACCTTGGGCTGCCAAGTTCGTTTGGCAATTGTCTGTGTTCCTTGTTCCCCATCATTAATTCCCAACTGTCTAGCTTTTAGCCCTTCATTCATCAAAACATTTCTGTAGCTACCAGTCTATTCAATCCAAAATCCATCTCCATCTTTGTTGACTATATCCCCATTAAAAACCTTCCACAGCTTGGTCATTCTCTTTGTTATGCCCTTATCTCCACTCCCTTAAGTCCAAGAGACGCATTCTCAGATGTTTATCGATAACAGTCAATTTAGTCAGTCATTGCCAGATCTGGCTAGACCACAGCAGAAACAGGTTCTGTTGTCATCTGCTGAAACTATTTATCATTCCAAAATCATCCTTTAATGCAAAGATAACCCTTCGCGCCCTGCGCCCCCCCCCCCCCCCCCCCCCCCCACACACACACACACACACACACAACCATTACCTCCCTCTCCCCTCCTTCTATTCTCACCTAAATCAAGTGCAAGTGCTCATGGCCTTCTTTACCTTCAGGATTATGGACATTACCTGCTTCTGCCACTTCTTTCCCTTTCCCTAGCCCCGCCCCCCCAAACCTAACCTCTGCTGAAATGCCCCCTTGCCCTTGCCATGAACTTGCATCTTTCTCTAGACTCACCCCTATATTCCCAAATCTCCTGTGTGTGCTTAATGTTGTCCCTGAGATCCACCCCTTGTTCTCTCATCTCTGTTCTCATTGAAATACTGACCACCTAACTTCCCTTAAGAACATAAGAAATAGGAGCAGGAGTAGGCCATCTAGCCCCTTGAGCCTGCCCCGTCATTCAATGAGATCATGGCTGAACCGAAGTGGATCAGTTCCGCTTCCCCACTTTCTCCCATAACCCTTAATTCCCTTGTCTATCAGAAACCTATCTATCCGTGACTTAAATATATTCAGCGAGGTAGCCTCCACCACTTCAATGGGCAGAGAATTCTAAAGATTCACCACTCTTTGAGTGAAGAAGTTCCTCCTCAACTCTGATTTAAACCGCCCCCCCCCCTTTATTTTGAGGCTGTGCCCTCTAATCCTGCTATCCTTTCTAAGCGGGAAGAATCTTTCTACCTCTAATCTATCCATCCCCTTCATTATCTCATATGTCTCTGTAAGATCCCCACCTCAGCCTTCTAAACTCCAACGAATATAAACCTAGTCTACTCAATCTCTCCTCATAGGCAAACCCCTCATCTCTGGTATCAGCCTAGTGAACCTTCTCTGCACTCCCTCCAAGGCCAATATATCCTTTCGCAAATGTGGCAACCAAAATTGCACACAGTAGTCCAGCTGCGGCCTCACCAGTGCCCTGTACAGTTGCAACAAGACCTCCCTACTTTTATATTCTATCCTCCTCGCTATAAAGACCAACATTCCATTCGCCTTCTTGATCACCTGCTGCACCTGCAGACTGGGTTTTTGCAATTCATGCATAAGGACCCCCAGGTCCTTCTGCACCGTAGCATGCTGCAGCTTTTTTCCTTTTAAATAATAATCCCTCCTACTATTATTTCTACCAAAGTGGATAACCTTACACTTGCCAATATTATAATCCATCTGCCAGGTCCTCGCCCACTCATTCAACCTATCCAGATCCCTCTGCAGACTTTCCACACCCTCCACGCAATTTGCTTTTCCACTCATCTTCGTGTCCTCAGTAAATTTTGTTACCCTACACTCAGCCCCTTCCTCCAGATCATCTATGTATATGGTAAACAGTTGAGGCCCCAGCACCAATCCCTGGGGCACTCCACTAGTCACCAGCTGTCAATCAGAATAGCATCCATTGATTCCAACTCTCTGCTTCCTATTAGACAACCTTCCTGGCCTGAAATGCTGATGTTGTTAATGATTTTCTCTTCTCAGGACTCATCCTCTCTCTCAGGCTCCCTTTTTCTCAGCCTCTCTGTCTCTTATCTGTCAAGCTCCCTGTCTCTGTCTACCTCTTTCACGCACTCGCACTCTGTCTCTCTCTCCCTCCCCATCCTTCAAATCTTCTGCATTAATTTTGTTTACATTTCTCTCCAAAGTTCTTAAATATTTTGTTTCCTCTTAACTCTCTGCCCATCTTTTTCAGAACTCCTTCCAATTAAGTTTCCATCCTTGACACTAAAGAAAAGAAGTCACAATTTATATACTATGCAGCTATGATGAACTGTAAACTGTCCTTCCTCATCCTCCTCAACCTCACCACATCTCTATTGGATCTTACAAATTCTCCGACCCGGCATCTGTTACAGAAACCCCTATAAAATGTTTTGCTTTTTTAAAATCTGACTATTCCAGTGCTGTCCTAACCAGCCTCATTCTTTCCATCCTCCCAAATTTGGCTTATCCAAAACCCTGCTGCCTATATCCTGAGCCCTATTTGCTCATCTCCCCTGCGCTCCTTGACCTACACTGCATCCGGTTCACCTTGATTTTAAAATTCTCACTTTTGTTTTCAAATCCCTCCCCCTCCCTCTCTATCTCTGTAACCTCCACTAACCCTAAAATTCCTCCCAACCTATGCACTTCTCCAATTCTGATCTCTTGGATATCCCAATGTTAATCATTCCCATCATTACCAAGTGTACTTTCAGCTGCCAAGACCCAAACTCGGCAGTTTCCTCTCTGTCTCTCTGCCACACTTACCTCACCACCACTCTCTACCTCTCTGCCACTCTCTACCTCTCCACCAGTCTCCACCTCTCTGCCACTCTCTACCTCTCTGCTGCTCTCTATCTCTACGCCAATCTCCGCCGCTCTCTACTTCTCCGCCGCTCTCTACCTCTCCGCCGCTCTCTACCTCTCCACCGCTCTCTACCTCTCCACTGGTCTCCACCTCTCCACTGGTCTCCACCTCTCTGCCATACTCTACCTCTCCGCCACTCTCTACTTCTCCGCCACTCTCTACTTCTCCGCCATTCTCTACCTCTCCGCCGCTCTCTATCTCTCCACACTCTACCTCTCTGCCACTCTCTACCTCTCTGCCACTCTCTACCTCTCTGCCACTCTCCATCTATCCGCTGCTCTCTACCTCTCTGTTGCTTTCTACCTCTCTGCCACTGTGTCTGTCCATTGCTCAAGCTCTATCTCTTTCATTCCTCCCTTAAGGTTCCTTTGAAAGCTTCCTCTTTGACTAAACTTTTGACCATCTGCCCTGATGTGCATTGGAGTCAAATTATGCTCCAATGAAGTGCCATGGAACACCTTGCTGTGTTAAAAAGGCACAATACAAGATTGAGTTGTTGTTGTAATAGCTGCTGCAAACTGTATGATGACATGTGAAACTTTGATTTTTCTGATTTTTCTGTCGTTCCTGGGCATAGAATGCCCAACTACAGGAATTTCAAAAGCTGAAGCGCCTCATCAACAGAATTTGTGTGAGGAAGAGTCGAAACATACAGAGCAGCCCCAGGCCACAGGTAGCAGGTCAGTGACCAAGATTGAATTTTAATAGTTTTGTTATTCATGGCCTGTCCTGTATTGAACAGACCCCAGAGAGGGAATTAAATACTGGATTCATAGTGGCGTTTGTTTCTGTAAGTGAAGAACCGGAAAAATCAGCAGAATAAAAACTTGAAAAATTGCATGTGTTTTCCTCATGTTGTGGGGGAGTTCAGCATTGTTTACTTGTTGGCTGTTTTGTTGGTGAGTAAAACATTCTGTATGTATTCTAGAGAATTTCAAAAGACCTGGTTTCCATGGTGGAAGAGGCAGTCATTACATGGCCAGGTCTGAGCAAAGACCACAGAATTATCCTCCACACCCCACCCACTGCCTGGGTTATCAGGGAAGGTATCCACAGCCTGGTCCTGCCAATCTAACACAAACAGGTACGATAAAAATCACTTGTATCATCATCTGTTATGTTCTGGTGTTTAATTCAACCCCCCACCCCCTAAATAAACCTACTGACATCTTCTGGTGATTTTATGGTTTCATTCATTCACTGAGTTTGACTTCAGTGGTTGGTAAGCTGATGGAGAGGCTTCTAACAACAAAGAACAAAGAACAACACAGCATGGGAAACAGGCCCTTCGGCCCAACGAGCCCGCGCCGCCATCCTAACGTCTTAATGACGTATAGAGACCAATATAGGGACAATTTGTTACCCAATCAGCCTAAGAGCACATTTTTGGGATGTGGGAGGAAACCGGAGCACCCGGAGAAAACCCACGCAACCATGGGGAGAACGCGCTTCTGAGGGATAAGATATATGAACATTTGGAGAAGTTTGGACTGATTAGAAATAGTCAGCATGGTTTTGTCAAGGGCAGGCCATGCCTTACGAGCCTAGTTGAGTTCTTCAAAAATGTGACTGAACACATTGACGAAGGAAGGGCAGTGGACGTAGTGTACATGGACTTTAGCAAGGCGTTTGATAAGGTTCCCCACGCAAGGCTTCTGGAGAAGGTGAGAGGGCATGGGATCCAAGGGGCTTTGGCCTCGTGGATCCAGAACTGGCTTGCCGGCAGAATGCAGAGAGTGGTTGTGGATGGGTCTTGTTCTGCATGGAGGTCAGTAACCAGTGGAGTGCCCCAGGGATCTGTTCTGGGACCCCTGCTGTTTGTCATTTTCATAAATGACCTGGATGAGGAAGTGGAGGGATGGGTTAGCAAGTTCGCCGACGATACAAAGATTGGTGGTGTTGTGGATGGTCTGGAGGGATGCCAAAAGTTGCAGCAGGACATAGACAGGATGCAAGACTGGGCGGAGAAGTGGCAGATGGACTTCAACGCAGATAAATGTGTAGTAGTCCACTTTGGCAGGAATAATGGGATGAAGGAGTAAATATAAGGGGTAGGAGTCTTAGCTGTGTTGTAGAGCAGAAGGATCTCGGGGTCCGGGTCCACAGGACTCTTAAATCGGCCTCGCAGGTGGAGGAAGTGGTCAAGAAGGCATTCGGTGTACTAGCCTTCATTAATCGAGGAATAGAGTTTAGGAGTCAGGAGGTAATGATGCAGCTCTATAAGACGCTTGTCAGACCCCAGTTGGAGTATTGTGCGCAGTTCTGGTCGCCTCATTATAGGAAGGATGTAGAGGCTATTGAGAGAGTTCAGAGGAGATTTACAAGATGCTGCCTGGATTGGGAGGCAGGCCTTATGAAGATAGGTTGAGGGAGCTGGGACTCTTCTCACTGGAGAGACGTAGGTTGAGAGGCGACCTGATAGAGGTTTATAAAATGTTGAGAGGAATAGATAGGGTGGACTCTCAGAGACAATTTCCCTGAGCGGAAATGGTCAATACGAGAGGACACAGATTTAAGGTGCAGGGAAGCAAATACAAAGTAGATGTCAGGGGTAGGTTTTTCACTCAGAGGGTGGTGAGTGAATGGAACCGACTGCTGTCGGAGGTTGTTGAGGCAAACTCACTGGGGTCTTTTAAGAGACTTCTGGATGAGTATATGGAAAAGAATAGGATAGGTGGTTATAGATAGGTCTGTGGATTGGTAGATGTGATCGGCGCAACTCGTGGGCCGAAGGGCCTGTTTGTGCTGTATTGTTCTGTGTTCTATGTTCAACATGAAGAGTCTAAGCATCTCCCTTTGTTCTGCCTGTGCACATTTTCCCCCGGGTACTCTGATTTCTTCCCACACTGTGAAAGATGTGCTTGTTAGGTGCATTGGCCGTGCTAAATTCTCCTTCAGTGCACCCAAACAGGCGGCAGAATGTGACGACTAAAGGATTTTCACAGTAACTTACATTGCAGTGTTAATGTAAGCCTTACTAGTATCACTAACAAAATAAACTTTAAAAACTAAATAAACTTTAAACTTTTGACATTCAATGATATTTCCTTCACTGAATCCCCCACTATCAATATCCTGGGGATGGTACCATTCCAGAAACTAAACCACATCAGTGATATAAATATTGTGACTACAACAGCAGGTCAGAGACTGGGTAACTCCTCTGACACCCCAAAGCCTGCGTGCCATCTACAAGGCACAGGTCAGGAGTGTGATGGAATACTCTTCACTTGCCTGGATGGGCACAGCTCCAACAACCCTCAAGGAGCTCAACACCATCCAGGACAAAGCAGCTGCTTGATCTGTCGCCTGAAACATTCACCCCTATCCAGCATTGATGCACAATGTGAACCGTGTGTACAATCTACAAAATGCATGGTAGCAACTCACCAAGGCTCCTTTGACAGCAGCTTCCAAACACATAACTTCTAACACCTAGAAGGACAGGGCATGGCAGCAGATGCAAGGGAACATCATCACCTGCAAGTTTCCCTCCATGTTATACATCATCCCGAGTGCTTCCTCTGGAGTCCCTCCACCATGTCCTCCAGAACTGCATCCCAGAACCTGTACGTTCTCTCCTTGGTCTCTGGGCAAACCTGTAGCACGTTGATGCATGCCAACTAGAGCATTAGTGGATGGCATGGCAGCACAGTGATAAGCACTGCTGCTGTACAGTGCCAGGGACATGGGTTTGATTCCAGCCTTCAGTAACTGTGGAATTTGTATGTTCTCTCCATGCCTGTGATTTTCCTCCGGGCACTTCAGTTTCCTCCCATAACTCAAAGATGTGCAGGTTAGGTCGATTGGCTGTTGCTAAATCCTTCGTATCCAAAAATGTGTAGGTAGGGGGATTATTGGGATAAAACGTGGGGTTATGGGTGTAGGATATGGGTGGGTTGTTCTTGTCAGAGATTTGGTGCAGGCTCGATGGACCAAATGGCCTCCTCCTGCTCTATAAGGATTCTATGACTCCACACCATTCAGTGAAAGTGGGTGCATAGACCCCACAAATAAAAAGTTTTTGAAGTTTACAAGAAATGCTTAGTAGTGTCACAAGTAGGCTTACATCAACACTACAATGAAGTTACTGTGAAAATCCCCTAGTCGCCATAGTCCAGTGCCTGTTCAGGAATACTGAGGGAAAATGCATCTAATGGCCAGTGCACCTAACCAGCACGTCTTTCAGACTGTGGGAGGAAACCGGAGCACCCAGAGGAAACCCACACAGACACAGGGAAAACGTACTGACTCCACAGACAATGACCCAAACCGGAAATCAAACCCAGGCCCCTGGCGTTGTGAGGCAGCAGTGCTAACCATTGTGCCACCCTATACCTCACCACAAAAAATTGCCTCCAATCATAACTTGAGTATTAAATGTAGCTGTGGGTTTGGTACCTCCATCCAAATCACAATATAGTAATCAGCAGTTAGGACCACAACTGTGTGCTTAATCCAGATTCTCGAACTGACGTGTCCTATTAGCAGAGCAGCCCTTTCACATCTCTTCATAGGCACTTCTTGACTTGTTGAGTGTTTGCAGCATTTTCTGTTTTGGTGCCTAAATCTGTAAATCTAATTTGATTTACTACTTTATCTTTAAAGATTTTAGTTGTCATTCTGGCAGATTTTCACAGCTGGTAATTTTTAGTTCAAAAAATAATCATGTTAATTCCTCCTTTCAAGACATTGGGTTTTATTCCACATTTTCAGCTGTTTTATTTTGCTTTTTTTAGATTTCTTTGATAATTCCTTGTGAGATGGTAGGTGGAGACATCATCTATCTCTGCCTTAGAAAGTTTCTGATAAAGAGTTTATAGAACATAGAACATTACAGCGCAGAACAGGCCCTTCGGCCCTCAATGTTGCGCCGACCAATTAAGAAAAAGCAATGTCCCTCTAACCTAAACATTCTCTTTTCATCCATAAACGTATCTACTAATCTCTTAAACGCCACCAAATTTGGCGCATCTACAACTGCAGCAGGCAGGGCATTCCATACCCTCACCATCCTCTGGGTAAAGAACCTACCTCTGACATCCGTCCTATAACTACCACCCCTTAATTTAAAGCTATGTCCTCTCGTGCAGCTTTATGTGTGAGATGCATTAACCTTTTCCTGGTGATACGTAAACTGGAATTTTTTCTCAGCAGGTTTTTATCTTTAATTCTATCCAAACCTAAAAAGTCCAAAATAAACACCAGAAGTTTACCAGCAGATCACTTGTATTGTTAGTCAATAGTAGTGGAGCTGCTACAGATTGAGTTGCAAAAAGTACATCATATTTAGTTAGTTGTAAAATGCTCTCATAGAATCTTTATAGTATAGAAGGAGGCCATTTGGCCCATTGAACCTGCACTGACTCTCTGAAAGGGCATTCTAGCCAGACCCATTCCCTTGTCTTTTCCCTGTAACCATAGGAACAAAGAGTGAGAGTAGGCAATTCAGCCCTTTGAGCCTGCTCCGCTATTCTATATGATCATGGCTGATCTCCATCTCAGCCTAACTTCACTTCCCTGCCTTTTCCCCATAACCCTTTATAAGTTCATAAGGTATAGGAGCAGAAATTAGGCCATTTGGCCCATCAAGCCTGCTCCGCCATTTGGTCATACTGATATACTCCTCATCACCATTTTCTTGCCTTCACCCATAATCCTTCAACCCATTACCAATTAAAAATCCCACTTTTGATCAAGTTCTTGCAAATTCTTTCTTTTCAGAAAGCAGTCCAACTCCTTTTTGAATACCTTGATCAAACCTGCCTCCACCACCCTCTCAGGAAGTTCATTCCAGATTCCAACTTGTCCTGAGGTTGTGGGAGCTACTGTGTAACTATACTTTTACTTTTGTACTGATTGGCTACTGCAATCTAAGAAAAGCACGGTGGTACAATGGTTAGCACTGCTGCCTCACAGCACCAGGATTCCAGGTTCACTTCTGGCCTTTGGATATTGTCTGTGTGGAGTTTGCACGTTCTCCCCATATCTGCAAGGGTTTCCTCTGGGTGCCTCTCAAGTCCAAAGTTGTGCAGGTTAGGTTGATTGGCCATGCTGAATTGACCTAGTGTCAGAGGAATTAGCTGGGCAAGTGAGGTTTATGGGAATAGGGCCTGGGTGGGAGTGTGTCTGGTACAGACTCGATGGAATGAATGGCCCCCTTCTGTACTTTAGGGATTCAGTAAAACTGTAGGTGGCACTCATGGGCAATGGGCACACTCAATATTGAGTTTCATCTAGGTTGCTTATCTATTCAGATAGAAGATCTCAGTCAAGACCGGGACCCTACAGGAAGTGACGACAACTCTGTCCATGGTGAGTAGGAATCACATTTATCATAAAGAGATACTCTCTTTACGTAAGGTTCAATTATTATGTTCTGAAAGTATATATAGGTTAGTAAATTTATTAGATATGGCTGAGATATCTGGTACATTGAGCTGTCAGCATGCTCAAAGCAGGAAGGGACATGGTTCAGAAGGGAGGCTGTGTAATAAGAACTTAAGAGTAGGCCATCTGGCTGCTCGAGACTGCTCTGCCATTTAATAAGACCATGGTTGTTCTTTTCGTGGGCTCAGCTCCACTTAATCTGCCTGCTCACCATAGCCCTTAATTCCTTTTACTGTTCAAAAATTTATCTATCCTTGCCTTAAAAACATTCAACGAGATAGCCTCAACTATTTCACTGGGCAGGGAATTCCACAGACTCACAACCTTTTCGGTGAAAAAGTTCCGCCTCAACTCTGCTGTCTCTTATTTTGAGGCTATGCCCGCTAGTTCTGATTTCACCTGCCAGTGGAAACAACTTCCCTGCTTCTATCTTATCTATTCCCTTCATAATCTTGCATGTTTCTATAGGATCTCCTCTCATTTTTCTGATTTCCAATAAATATAGTCCCAGTCTATTCAGTCTCTCCTCATCAGCCAAACCTCTCAACTCCCAAATCAACCTAATGTATCTCCTCTGCATCCCCTCCAGTGCCAGTACATTTTTTCTCAAGTAAGGAGACCAAATCTGTACACAGTACTCCAGGTGTGGCCTCACCATCACCTTATACAGTTGCAACAAAACCTCTCTGTTTTTAAACTCATCATGAACTCTCTTTCTCAAACAAATGTGACTACTGGGACAATCGGAATTTTCAACATTAAGATCCTTAGATTTTTAATAAAAACAAAGTTCTGGGAAAATTTAGTCGGTCTGGCAGCATCTGTAGAGACAGAGAAGTGGAATTACTATTTTGAGTCCAATCTGACTCTTCCTGTTTTTGTTACAACCCTCCAGCATCTGCAATATTCTGCTTTTATCAATAGATTTTTATTTTGTCATGGGTGTCAAGGGTGATGGAGCAAAGGCTGTTAAAAGGCATGCACTAATTTGCCTAAATGATAGGACAGGCTCAGTGGCCTACTTCTGTTCCTTTGGTTCAGTGCTTGTGGTTTTGCAGTATTGATGGGGTTGTACAATGTATGGAGTAAAGGTGAGGTTGCTGGTATCCTTTGGCACTTGTCTCTGCCAGTGTTGATGGTGTTTGGCTGAACTCAGTGGCAGATCCGGTTTTGGAATTCCTGGACAGGAGCTTAGTGAATGCTGCTAACAACCTGATCAGCCTGCCAAATCTGCCAGCAGAACAGAGCGAGGTAGGTGCTGGAGAGAGGAGGGGAGGAGTTAGCTGTCAAAAGGGACACAAAACTGGAAAGTTCTTAGAAACACAGAACTCACCAATGTTTGTCACCCTTCACTACCGGAAGGACGTGGAGACTCTGGAAAGAGTGCAAAGGAGGTTTACCAGGATGCTGCCTGGTATGGAAGGTCTGAGTTACGAGGAGAGATTAGGCAAATTGGGACTGTTTTCCTTAGAAAGACGTAGACTTAGAGGAGATCTAATAGAGGTGTACAAGATTTTGAAGGGGATAGATAGAGTAAACAGGGCTAAGCTTTTTCCTAGGATGGACTCAAATAGCATGAGGGGTCACCGGCTTAGGATGTGCTCTTAGGCTAATTGGCAAAACAAATTCTCCCTAAATTGTCTCAAATTTGGTTTTTAATCCATAGATCTATAAACATGGACAGGGATCGCATGTAGAAGTGGGAACATCGAAGTGGCGGCGTGGGCTTGTTGGGCCGAAGGGCCTGTTTCCCGTGTTGTTTTGTTCTTTGTTCTTTGTTCTAGAGCTGTTCAGCTTCCCAATGCACCAAGTCATCATGAATTACTTCCAGGTGAAGAAGTGTCTCATGATTTCCCAGTTGGAAATATTACTAATTGTTTACATTACATTACATTAATTACATTAATAACCCTTCATATTTACATATTGGTGAGGCTTGTTTTAAAGTAATTGTTGAGCACAACCCATAGCCAACGGAAAATTCATGCTCTGTTTTGTAACTGACTGTCGAGTGAAAGGTGACTTTTAGCTGCACTCTGCATCTTTCGCGTGGCTGTGATTATGGACATACCTTGCAGTCCATTCACATGATTGAAATTCTCTTCTCTGATTGTCAAAAGTAGAACCTCTTTCCAAGGCATTTTTGCAGATTTGCAATCGGAATTCTTCCAAAGAAATTCGCATGAAGTTCAGAGAAGAGGAGGCCACTCACATGCATATCATTATAAAGCAGTGGACAGGGCTTATTCCTGCTGGAGAGGCTGGTGGCACAGCGCTGAGCAAGCCACTGCGCATGCCCCGACGTGTCAACGCTAAGATTGACACACGTGCAGTGGCCCCACACTGCCAGATTCCCAATTACTGGTCAGCAATTGAACCGGTCAGCCCTGTGATCCGCACATTGCCCACTCTCCGAGCCTCATCCATGGCCTGATGGCTGGCCCTTGAACACTGCTAGTCTGTCCTGATCTCCAGCCCCCACCAAACCCCACTTAACAGTTCCCCTGCAACCCCTTCGTCATGACACTGCCCCATGCCAAATGGGCAGTGCCAAAGTGCCTCCTTGGCATTGGCACTTTGCCCTTTGGGCAGTGCCGGGGGCACAGATTGGCACTACTAAGGTCCCAATGCCCAGAGGCAACTCCCATCATCCAGCTCTCTGGGAGGTTCACTCCAGCAGTGTCCAGCTGCTAGTTCCCTGAAAGTGGGGAGCTACTGTAATCCCTACTGGAAACACTCTGGTCGAGGAGGAGAGGTAGAGATGCTAGCCGATTTCCAGCGTGGAGCTGACGCCGTCAGAAATCTGGTGCTGGGAATTGTTATCAGAGTGGGAACGCATGCACGAACCGTGTGAGTTAGGCTTTACAAGAATCTCCCAGCCGGCTGCGCTAATTGGATGGGAGAGTCGCAGCCCCTATCCTTACATTGCCAAATTGAAATCTTTTGGAATTACTCAAGATATGACTTTGTGGAGTATCTGATCCAGTAACTCACTAAAACCAAATTGGATTGTGTCAAGATGTGCAGCATTTGTCTGGAAATCATGGGATGCGCTAAATGATGGCTTTTGACTTCAATGGGAAAGAAAGTCCTTCGTGGTATAACCAGCCCTATATGTGCTGTTAGCAAAGTCCAATGTCATGACTCTCATCTCTGCTAGTGTGAAGATCCATACACACAGGCACAGCCATTAGATGTGATGGTGCAGGAATAGGTGATCGCTTATTCTGATAGCCCTTCTTTTATGTTCACTTCACTGTCGTGTTTCAGGTGACAGAGTATAAACAGTCATAGATTCTTCAAATGGAAAAGAATTTGGATCTTGTCAGACTAATTCTCATCCTTGTATGAAGCCAGCTCCAGTTTGAAAAATGGTGTTTGTACTGCCAGCCCTCCAGAGATTCACCAGTGTCTTCTTTCCTGACTCGTTATGGTCTGGGGGATCGACACATCCATCAGTCAATGTGTCCCTGATGTTAAAGCATGCTCGCAAATATGAGCTCTGGCCTCCTGTATGTTTCCCCAGGTGTGAACCTAAGGGGGTATGCTGCCCTTATTCTCCTTACACTTGTTTAAAACTACATCACTAGTCAGAAACATCCAGTCTCTTAATGATTCCATTCTTTCACGTGAATGTTCCTCTGCCAGTTTTCTATCGCTCACCTCTCTTGGTAACAAAATGGTTCTCCAAAGATTCTTCCAGTATCTTGCCCATGTCAATTCTTCATCTTTGAACCTAGACAGTGAGTATCAACTGACTATTTGACTTCATGGTGTACTTCACATCTACATATGGTGCAGTTTCTATTTGGCGTTGCTGGATAAAAATCAGAAACAGGACTCCTGCTTCAAATGTTACCCACCCCCACCCTCCAACCCAGGGCAACTTGGTCAGATAACTCAGTCCAAAGCTGGGACTTTCTAGCTTATACAGCTTCACTACAAGACAGGTTTACCAATCAATGTCAATGTTTCAGGTGTTCCTTGCTTTGTGGAGATCCTGTGCATTAATCATGGAATCATAAATTACGGCGCATAAGAAGGCTATTGGCCTATTGCATCTGCAATGAACCTTCTGCATTCCTCTTGGTTGTCAACTGTATTTTCTACCTGACGCCTGTCAGAAGCACACTTTTTCTTCATTTTCTTAATTTCTATCTTCTTTTTCATGCATGGGTCTCCAGATTTGTTTGCCCTCCCTTTCCCTTTGAAAGAAATATATACTTTGACTGTGTCTGATCATTTGTGCTTTGAAGGTAGCCTGCTGTTCAGCTACAGTTTTTCCAACCAGTCTTTCATTCCAGCCAGGCCAGCCTAGCCCCATTGAAGTCAACTGTCCCCCAATTAATGATTTTTACTCCAAATTACATCCTTTTTCTATTTTCATTCTGAACCTTACAATAAAGCGATCATGATTTCGCAATAAAATGATCAAGTGATCAGCGTTGTGACCTCCATGTCATGTTGTCATGAGAAGAGAGCTCAGTGATTTTTAAAGAAGGATTGGACTTTGATGAATGTGATCTCCGCGAGTGTCCAGCCTTCCGGACTGTACAGTTAACAATCGGTAACAATGCAATTGATGTTTATAGCACTGCGTCACTTACGTGTAATGGTGCACACAGTATTTGTTATGACAGTATCTTCTATGTCCTCCAATCACACATCCATCCAGTACAATGCCAGAACCATCCATCGTGGTCTTGTGGCCACGCATGCAGGCTCGTGACAGTGCTAATAACATTGGTGTCTGCAGGACTGACAGAATCGAAGCACTTTTCCTAATATTTTGAACTGGATGAAAAAATAAAATTGAGCTAATCCTTACAATTCCAGGGACCAGAGTTCAATTCCCGGCTTGGACCACTGTCTGTGCAGAGTCTGCATATTCTCCCCGTGTCTGCATAGGTTTCCTCCAGGTGATTTGTTTTCCTTCCACAGTCCAAAAGACGTGCTGATTAGCTGCATTGACCATGCTAAATTCCCCTTCAGTGTACCAAACAGGCACCGGAACGTAGGGCATTTTCACGGTAACTTCATTGCAGTATTAATGTAAGCCTACTTCTAACTAATAAATAAATTTTAACCTTGTCTAAAATAACTCTCATAATTACATTTGTTTATGCAAGATTTTTCTGACTAAAGGTCGAAGTGTTAATTTGTGTTTAAATTTTTTTTAGGTGATCTGGATTTCAAGATTCTGCTTCTGGCTGGAATTAGTTGGATTGTGGAGTATTAAAGGGTTAAAAATGTTATTTGATCTGAAGGAAGATGCAGCATTGATTTCTGTTCATTCCAGGAAAAATGAATATCCTCCCAATTACTGACTTTGAATTTGAAATGCTTCCTTGTACACATACTAAATATGACTGAGAAAACACAATATGGGCACTGATGATATCTCTGCCAGTCTCTCCACATGTGTCGTATTGGGAAGAAAATCCCAGGTTTGATTGCTGGGTAAGTACAGATCAACTGATCCTAGGAAATGTTCCTACAACAGCCATGGGAAAATTGCCCAGTGTGGGCAGCTTTGATAACAGTCCAGTCAACTGCTGGGACGTATATGTGAAAATTAAGAACATGATGGGATTTCACAGTGATGCTCCACATGGTAGAATAGCGTCCTCCCCGTACTAACTGCCAGGGCTTGGAGATGAAGAGAGACCATTTGGACAAGAACCTGCAGGGAAGGAATTCCAGTGAGCAGAAAGCCTGAATGGGCGAAAGTAGGGCCAACAATGATAAATCGAAGGAAGTCGGAGATGCACAAGAAGCAGAAGTTACTCCAAGAGCTGCAAGGTTGGCCATTTGTTGCAAAGATGGGATGGATCGAGATCATGAAGAGATTTGAGCTGAGCACAGGATGAAATTGGAACATCAGAATAACACGGAGAAAAACCTCACAACACCAATACTTCGAAAGCTTGTGATTTGAAATAAATGTGTTGGACTTTAATGTGGTGTTTAGAGACTTCTTACTGTGCCCACCCCGGTCCAATGCTGGCAGCTCCACATCAGGATAACACCAGCACAGGTTGAGAATTAGTACAGGTCAATGATAAAGACTGGCTAATTAGAGCTGTTCTGTGATTGGCCGCCTGTGATATTTGACCTATATATTCTGCGGAGTTGAGTAATTTGACCAGCCACTTGGTGAGGGAACAAGGTACCTAAAAATACATCAAGCCTTGATTTGGCCAAAAGTTACCCTGGAGGTGGGGAAGCTGCAAGAATGGTCTCTTTCACTAAAGAGAGCTAGGAGAGGAAGATGATTGATTTAGGGCAGAGGGAAGCCCTCTGAATGGAGTTCCTGTGCAGCAGTTTGCAGTAATCCAACAGGCATCCAGCAAGATAAAGGAGGTTAGTTCTAGAAAAGCAAATTACTCTGTATGCTGGAATCTGAAACCAACAGGAAAACATCGGCTGTTGACTCTCCTCAAGATGCTGTGAGACCTGCTGAGATTTTTCAGTCTCAGTAGGTCTGGCATCATCTGTAAGAAGCGAAAAGAGCTGATCTTTCAAATCTAGATAACCCTTTGTCAGAGGTAAAAGGCATACAGAAAAGCACAGAGGTTAAATCTACGCCTTACATAGACATTGTCCTATTGTGTGTGGTTGGGAACTGGAGTTCACTACCAAATCAAATGGTTGAGGTGAACAGCATGGCTGCATTTGAGGGGGGGTTTGAGGCCGAGTGACCTGTTAGTGTGATATAAATTCTGAGATATATTTTTTCCCTGGGTGCCACATCTCTGGGACTGTTGAAGTCTTAGAAAATATGTGAAGATTTCCTTAGTCCCAGAGTGATGTTCAGACACACTTTGAAAGCTTCTGGCTGAGCATGGGGTTAATAGCTTTCTGCTTGATTGTTTGGCTGGGATCTGAAACATGGAAAACTAATGGATAATTTGACACAAAGAAAAATTATTGCTGCATCCATTCAGCATCCGCACAAACTGGTTTACGGAACCTGTTTAAGAAAATAAGAAAGGAAAGGATAGAGGCACATTGTGATATAGGAGTGCATCAAGCTGCATAAGATGATATATATCTAGCTGGTTAGGTCGTCTACTGGAGATGTTCTTTAGACCAGAGATTTCTCATTTCCTGTGGGATTGACCGAGAATTCTGGATGGAAATTACAAATCAAATTTAATTTCTGGCAGAAACCTCAACTCCCTGAACTCCACCAATAATTATTTTAGGTGATGTCCCACTCCTGTCAATCAGCCAGAGTTCTCATGAGTGCAATGGAGCCCACGTCTGCTGCAGGGATAGTAAGTACGCTCCATTTTCCAAAATTCCTCAAATTAAGGAATGGTCCCACTAGATTGGGAGTTGGCAAATGTTGCACCACATTTCAAGAAGTGGGGGGGAAGAGAGAAAACAGTGAACTAGAGGCCATTTAGCAAACTAAGGTCAGTTAACATCAATCATGATAGAAATATTATTAAGGCAGTCTTAACAAAGCACTTGAAAAAGCATAGCATGATTAAAACAAGTCAACATAGTTTTACTCAAAAAGAAATCCTGTTTTGAGGATGTAACTAGTAGTGTGGAGAAAAGAGAAGTAATAGATATAGTGTACCTCGATTTCTGAAATGCATTGAGTGAAGTGCCACACCTAAGGTTAATAGACAAAAAAAGATTTGGGGTTAATAAGCACAGATAGTGGGTTGGTTAATGGATAGGAAACAAAAAATGGCCATAAAGGGGGATTTTTAAAGTTGGCAAGCAGGGAATAGGGAAGTGTAACAAAGATCGGTGCTTTTTACAATTTATATGAATGATATGGGTGAAGAGGCAGGCAGTATTGTATCTCAGTTTGCTGATGATACCAAGCTAGGTGGAAAGCTAAGCTGTGAGACCACATCTGAAATACTCTACGGTTTTGGCCTTCACATTTAAGAAAGGATATTCTTGCACTGGAGACAACTCAGCGAAGATTCACTGGTCTCTGGGGTGAGAAGGTTGTCCTATGACAAGAGGCTGAGTAAATTGAGCTTATATTCTTAGAGGTTAGAAAAATGAGCGGCATTAGCAAAATTCAAGAGGTGCTTGGACACTGACAGATTGTTTCCGCTGGTCAGGGAATCTAAAACACGGGGGCAGTTTCTGGGGCAGGGGCCAATCATTAAGGACTGAAATGAGAGAAATTTCTTCACTTAGAGAGTTGTGAATCTTTGGAATTCTGAACCGCAGAAGATTGTGGCTGCTCCATTATTGAATGTATTTAAGGCTGAGATAGACAGCCATGAGAATGGGGTCAAATCCAAGGATCTGCCCTGATAGTAATGAATGATGAGATTTGACAGACAGTGTGGTGTGGACTACTCTTGTCCCTGGGGATAGCGGCTGGGGTAGAATCAGGCTTGGCAGGCAGGAGTTGGGTGAGTTAGAGGATCAGCACAGGGAGTGGAATTAGGGAGTGAAGGGTTGAACCCGCAGCATGGATTCAAAGATGAAGAAAGACCCAGTATGGAGGGAGAACTGCCGGTTTCCATGGAAGAGTAAGAAGGGGTAGTAAATTGAAAAAACCAGAAGATAAAAACAAAAAAAGGTAAAAGTAAAATTTATTATTAGTCACAAGCAAAGCTTACATTAACACTGCAATGAAATTACTGTGAAATTCCCCAGTCCCCACATTCCTGCACTTGTTCGTGTCAGTGCACCTAACCAGCAAATCTTTTACACTGTGGGAGGAAACCGGAGCACCCAAAGGAAATCCACACAGACATGGGGAGAACGTGCAAATTCCACACAGACAGTGAGCCAAGCTGGGAGTCAAACCCAGGTCACTGGTACTGTGAGGTAGCAAATTTGAACATAATGGCAGAGTTACCAGCATCAGAAAAATATAAGTAAAATATAGATACAAAAACAGATTCTAATCCATATGTGTAAAAGGACAGCATTCAGCCTTGAGCTTGTAAGTGACAAGTGTGACATTCAAGTGCCAGGTAATGGTAATTGCCAATAAGAGAGCATCTCTCCTTGAGAATAACAGCATTACCATTGCTGAATCCCTCACCATCACCATCCTGAGAATTATCAAACTCAACTGGAACAACTTTATAAATACTTTGATCAGTGGCTGAGGATTTTGAGACAAGTAACTTACCTCCTGACTGCCCAAAGCGTGTCCTCCCATGGACCAGACACAAGATAGGAGTGTGATGGAATGCTCTCCACTTGCCAGGATGAGTACAGCTCCAGCAACACTCGAAGCTCAACGACATCCAAATCAAAGCAGTCTGTTTGATTTTCCCCATCCACTATCTTAAACATTCACTCTCTCCACCACTACTGCATAGTGACAGCAATATGCTGTAATGTAAGATGTGTGCGCTTTGGTAGGCCTGAGATTCTGAGTCTTGAATATTTTAACAGTTTTTTTTAACTACAAGTAAGAATGTAAAGTATAAGGTCTGAACCAGGAGCTTCCCTCTATGCTTGGCTCTACAAACATCTCTGTCCAGTATAAGACTGACTTTGACTGGCTTCATGTGTTCCATTATATCACATTATGAGCAGGCAGTACTGTATCCAGTCTCACATCAACCATTTCTGCGCCAGGCCCTTACGCTATACATACCAAATAAAAGATCCACTGCAGCAACTTGCCAAGGCTCCTTCAACAGCATCTTCCAAACCCACAACCTCCCCATCTAGAAGGAGAAGGATAGAAGCATGGAATCATCACTACCTGCAAGTTCCCCTTCAAGCTACTCATCATCATAACTTGGAACTATTTTATTTATTCATTGGATATAGATGTCACTGGCTGGTCAGCATTTATTGCCCTTGAGCTCAGAGGCTTGCAGAGCCATTCCAGAAGGCATTTAAGAGTCAACCACTCTTGTTGTGAGTCTGGAGTTACATGTACAAAGAACAAAACAGCATGGGAAACAGGCCCTTCGGCCCAACAAGCCCGCGCCGCCACCCCGATGTTCCCACCTCTACCTGCGATCCCTGTCCATGTTCATAAATCTATGGATAAAAAACCCAAATTTGTGACAATTTAGGGAAAATTTGTTTTGCCAATTAGCCTAAGAGCACATCTTTGGGATGTGGGAGGAAACCGGAGCCCCCGGAGAAAACCCACGCAAGCACGGGGAGAATGCGGAAACTCCCACAGACACAGGCCCAAATCCATGTATCTGCACAGCACAGCGATAGTCACTGAGCTGTCGTGTTGCCCACTATGTAGGTCAGACCCACTAAGGTTGGCAAAAATTGATAATGGTAGGATTCGAACTTGGGTCTCCAGACTCACTAGCCCAGTGACAATACCACAATGCTGCCACCTGTCCACAACTCCTTCACTGTTGCTGGGTTTAAACCCCTGGAACTCCCTTCCTGACAGCACTGTGGGTGTACCTACAACACATGAACTGCAGCGCTTCAAATAGGCAGGTCATCACCACCTTCTCAAGGGCAATTAGGGATGGGCATGAAGTGCTATTCTTGGTGGCAGCCACATCCCATGAGAGAATAGAGAAATAAGCCATCTTCCTGGTTTTACGCTGAAGTAGCAAGGTTTGATTCTGAGTGGAATTTGCCAGGGTTTAGAAGCAACCAGTGAACAAATGTGCCTGTTTCATGAGCCCCGGTGGTAGAGGCCGCTGATGCCTTTTGGAGCAGCAGGTTTGTGACCTTCCTGGATTAATAGTGAGGAGGCTTCCCCACAGGGCAGTGCAAGATTAAAGCGTGCAGGTGCTACATTGCCACTTACAGTTCATATTCAAATTATGGAAGTAACGTCTGCCCACTAAAGCAGTATGTGACAAGGGGCCTACAGAAAGCATGGGCTTTTTTCACACACATTCCACCTTTGGCACAACCGTGATAAATAACCCAAAGCCACAGGAGGCCTTTCATTTACAGCAATTAGAGGGCTGGACAGGTTTCCGAGACACTTTGGCAGGATGGAGGTCCCTTAACTTCAAACCTCATCAAGTTAGGCAAAGGCACTGATGTGGATGGAAGAAGAAATCAAAAACGCAGGTGGAGGTTTTTACGATACAATATACCTGACAGAGGTCATATTGGAGGGCAGAGTTGTAAACATGTCTCTGTGTGTGTGTGTGTATGTCACTGTGAGTGTCGGCGTGCATGTCAGTGTGTGTATGTGTTGGTGTGTATGTCAGTGTCTATGTGCCAGTGTTTAAAATTTATTTATCAGTCACAAGTAGGCTTATATTAACACTGCAATGAAATTATTGTGAAAATCCCCTAGTTGCCACACTCCGGCACCTGTTCGGGTACACTGAGGGAGAACTTAGCATTGCCAATGCACTTAACCTGCACATCTTTCGGATTGTGGAAGAAAACCAAAAGGAAACTCACACAGACACGGTGAGAACATACAAACTCCACACAGACTGTCACCCAGCAAGGTACTGAACCCAGGTCCCTGGCACTGTAAGGCAGCAGTGTTAACTACTGTGCTACTTTGCGTATATGTCAGTGTGCGTATCTGTGTGTGTGTGGTGTGTGCCGATATGTGTATGTCGAAGTGTGTGTGTCTGAGTTGTATGTGCGTGTCAGTGTGTGTGTCAATGTGTGTGTGTGCCTGCATGTATGTGTGTCAGTGCGTGTGTCAACGTGTGTGTGTGTCAACGTGTGTGTGTATATATCTGTGCATGTGTATGTGTGTGCCAGTATGTGTGTGTGTCAGTGTGTGTATGTGCCAGCTTCCTGAAGGTTCGACTCTTAACAGCCACAGCAGCAGCCAAAAGAATTCACTCCTATCATTATCTTATCAGGGATTAATGAGCACTATAGTCAGTGCACATAATACCGATCTCCCAGAAAACAGGTGCAGGTTTCCATGGCAGTTTTGTGTTAAGCACACAGTCACAATGTGTACACATTTACAACTGCTAATGTAAAGTGTTTACACTTTATCCTGCGCCTCAGTGCTTTTCTCTAATTATGTGCTGCACAGTTTCCCAGCCAAAAGGGGTAGCCGAAATCTTTCTTTGCTGAAGAATGTGTGTTGATTATTTTGGGGAGGGGGAAATTGGACCCTTGCGCGCGTGTGTGTGTGTGTGTGCGTGTGTGTGGGAGAAAAGTGGATGATCCTGTATCGCCCTTGCCTGCGACGTGCTCTGCATCATCTCTTAAGGAAAGGCAGAGAACTGACCGAGACAGACATCCAATAAATGTCTCTTACCCTCTCCACCCCCGGCAGCACTGGCAAGCTTTTAATTGAATGCAGGGCCAGGATTCGAGCCTGTTCTCAGTTGTGCAGCCAGCAGTCTGTTCATCAGTCATCCAGAGAAGGCTTAAAAGAACCATTGTTTAGCCAGTAGAGGTTTGCGAACTACATGGCGGAATAATCATCTCTGCTAGACACCTTCAACTTTACATGAAGTCAAGCTCCCTGCTGCCTCAACTGGTTAAAAAGGCAATGTGTCACGCATAGCTATTTGGATCAATAGGTACCATCTATGACTCTCAAGCTGTAGTGTGTTGGCCGCATCTTAGCTGGGCAGTGGATGTGGGGACCCAGAAATGTTCAATATGCGGAAAGTTGAAAATAACTCAACACTTTCCCTCTCCCCATTCGCCCCCAGTAAGTCTTGTTTTAAAGAGAAACTAGGTTTTTTTTATTCATTGCTGGGACGTGTTTCGCTGGCTGGCTAGCATTTATTGCCCATTCCTAGTTGCCCTTGGAGTGCAGTTGAAAGTGAACAGATTGCTGTGGCTCCAGAGTTACAGGTAGGCCAGACCAGGTAAGGACAACAGATTTCCTTCCTTAAGTGATATTAGTGAACCAGATGGGTTTTTCCGAGAATCAACAATGGTCATCAGCAGATTCTTAATTCCAGATTTTTTTTATTGAACTCAAATTCCACCATCTGCCCTGGTGGGATTTGAACCCAGGTCCCCAGAACATTAGCTGAGCTTCTGGATTAATAGTCTAGCGATAATATCACTAGGTCATCACCTCCGCTATTTATGCAGTCATTAAGGACAGGAAAAGGCTAGACTGTAAAAGCACCAGGAACACTCTAATGACATTCCCAGTCAAGGTTGATCCATGATGGATGGCCATTTAAGAAAAGAACCAAACAGTATATTGCTGCCATTGGACCAATACCCAGCTTATTCTCTTAACCTTACAGTGAGAACAGACATAAATTGGAAGTGAAAAAATTTATCAGCCAAATCTATAGAAGTGCAAATCTTCGTGCATATTGAGATAAATTCATTCAATCTCTTTCTCAATGGGTTCATTGGCCATTAATGTTGACAGGTGAAAAATCAGGCTAATGGTTGGTTTCGGAATAGAACTGTCAGAGCTGCTGATAGTGGAATTCTCAATCCCTTCAATTAGAAAAGCTGCAAATTTTCAGTCTACACCACCTTTGAGACGCAGAATAGTGCCAGCACTTTGTGCCCCTGTGCCCCACTGACCGTCGTATCAAGTTTCCTTTTGTTGTAATATGCCTTTAAGGGAGAGCAGCATACCATCACTTTAAGGGAAATGTGTCATGTGATCCAGCCTCAGTCTCACTTTGATCTGGAGTTCTGATATCCTCGAGCTCTCTATCCATATCTATCTTTTGTTCACATGTGCCTGTACTTAATAAGTAAACCCACAATATGTTTGTACAATCCTTTATGAGTGATTGGTGTCTTTATATCATTGTAACACACGCAATATGATAGCAGGTTGTTTTTATTATAGAATCATCGAATTCTACAGTGCAGAAGAAGGCCATTCTGCACTGACCATAATCCCACCAGACCTGATCCCCATAATCCCATGCATTTACCCTAACTAGTCCCCCAGACACTGAGGGCCAATTTAGTATGGCCAACCAACCTAACCCCCACATCTTTGGACTGTGGGAGGAAACTGGGGGACCCAGAAGAAACCCATGCAGACACAGGGAGAATGTGCAAACTCCACACAGGTAGTGACCCAAGCCAGGAATTGAACCTGGGTCTTTGGCGCTGTGAAGTGGTAGTGCTAACCACTGTGCCACCATTCAGCCCCAGATAAAAAAATCACTAGACAATGTAAATGGATTTCTGGTTATCCAACACTGAACAGACAGTGACCCAAGCTGGGAATTGAACCCAGGTCCCTAACGCTGTGAGGCAGCAATACTAAGCACTGTGCCACTGTGCTGCCTTCAATCTGAAGCTCCAGAATTCCTTCCTTAAAGCTCTCCACTTCTCCATCATTCCTGCTTCCTTCAAGACTCTCCTTGAAAAGGATGTCCATCTTCACCATTCCCAACACCTCTGTCTTTGTGATCAGCATCAAATATTTTCCTGATGCTTTGCATCAATCAAGTCTCAGCATTGGGTCAATGGGCTGCACTCTGTCAGCTGAAGGCTATGTCATCTTTAAGATGAGTGTTAAACCCATGGCCCTCTCAGTTCTATGTAAAGAGTTCCACGGTAGTATTTGAGAAATAGTGGAGGAATGTCCCTGCTGATATTCATCTTTCAACAATGCACCCTTATCTGATTATGTTTCTAATTCCTGTTACCCTAAAAGAGGAGAGAGGTAGAAATGGGCAGTGGTTACAGGAGGGAATTCTAAACCTCGGAGCTTTTGCTGTTGAAGAGACAATGCATGAATGTGAGATTTTAACTGGTATTTTCTTCATTTTGTGTGCAGAACATCAGAGTCCCTCTCAATCCTTAACTTTCTCACTGTGACATAACGTTGGAGTACTGACCAAACACAGGTTGAGGTGAACAGCACAAAGTGTCTTTTGTCACCTGTGGCTCAGTGTTTCTGAGACAGAAGGTGTAGAAGTTCAAGTTCTATTCCAGATGCTTAATCACAAACTCTAGACCGTAACCCCCAGAATTGAGGGCACTGCTGGCAATAGCGTGTGACCAAGGTGCTCCCTGCTCCCTCTGATCAATGTAAAAGATCTCTTAGTGGTGTCACTTTGAAAAACAACAGAGGAATTCTTCCTGGTGTCCTGACCTGTATTTATGCCTCATATTCTGCCATTATCATTGTCCTGTTTGTAGGAGCTTGCTGTGTGTAAATTGGTTTTTGCACTACAACAACATCATGCTTCTAAAACAAAGTGCTAAGCTGATTACAAGTATTTTGGAGCACCCTAAGATTGATGTACAAATACAAACCTTTCACTGAGATCAGGTAAGACAGTAACTCCTCCCTGATTGCAAACATACATTCAAGGATAGACAGGCTCTGCCTAAAACAGCACAGGATTTTGTTTAAAGTTTATTTATTAGTGTCACAAGTGGGCTTATATTAACACTGCAATGAAGTTACTGTGAAAATCCCCTGGTCGTCATACTCTGACACCTGTACACTTTGCATTAATACCTTACATTAAGTTGATCTTTCTCTGCACTCCAGCTATGACTGTAACAGTACCTTCTGCACTCTCTCCTTTCCTTCTCTATGAACGATATGCTCTGTCTGCATAGTGTGCAAGAAACAATATTTTTCACTGTATATTAATACATGACAGTACTAAATCAAATCAAACTTAGGGAGAATTTAGCATGGAAACATGCTAGCCAACACGTTTTTCGGACTGTGGGAGGAAACCGGAACACCCTGAGGAAACCCACGCAGACACGGGGAGAACATGCAAACTTCGCACAGACAGTGACCCAAGTTGGGAATCAAACCCAGGTCCCTGGCACTTTGAGGCAGCAGTGCTAATCACTGTACCATGATGAAAGTGGGAGTATGTTAATATTCCAATGTTATGTCACAGTGAGAAAGTTAAGGATTGAGAGGGACTCTGGTGTTTTGCACGCAAAATGAAGAAAATACCAGTTAAAATCTCACATCCATGCATTGTCTCTTCTACAGCAAAAGCTCCAAGGTTTAGAATTCCCTTCTGTAACCATTCCCCATTTCTACCTCTCTCCTCTTTTAGGGCAACAGGAATTAGAAACACAATCAGATAAGAGTGCATTGTTGAAAGATTCCTCAAATACTACCGTGGAACTCTTTACGTAGATCTGAGAGGGCCATGGGTTTAACACTCACCTTAAAGATGACATAGCCTCCAGCTGACAGAGTGCAGCCCATTGACCCAACGCTGAGACTTGATCAATACAAAGCATCAAGAAAATATTTGATGCTGATCACAAAGACAGGAATGGTGAAGGTGGACATCGTTTTCAAGGAGAGTCTTGAGGGAAAAAGGAAGGATGGAGAAGGGAGAGCTTTAGGGAGGGAATTCTGGACCTACATCTGAAGGCGGCACGGTGGCACAGTGCTTAGCATTGCTGCCTCACAGCGTTAGGGACCTGGGTTCAATTCCCAGTTTGGGTCACTGTCTGTGTGCAGTCTGCATATTCTTCCCTGTCTGCCATGCTCCGGAAATCGGGTGCTCTGATTTCCTCCCACAGTCCGAAAGACATGCTGGTTGGGTGCATTGGCCCTGCTAAATTCTCCCAGAGTGTACTTGAATAGGTGCCAGTGTGTGGAGATTAGGGGATTTTCACAGTAACTTCATTGGAGTGTTAATGTAAGTCTACTTGTGACACTAATAAATAAAAATAAACATCGCAAGGGAAGTTTGGACGAACAGAGTTTGTGCGATAACAGTGGAGTGGTTGGGGATTTGGGAATTAGGGAGTTATTAGACACGCCCTAAAATAGAGATGTGTGGGATAGTGGGTGACAGAGATGGAAGGGTAAAGTATTAGTAAGAGGCAAGGACATTTTGTTTATTAGAATTGCAAGTAGGCTTATATTAACACTGCAGTGAAGCTTCTGTGAAAATCCCCTAGTCGCCATACTCCAGTGCCTGTTCAGGTACACTGAGGGAGAATTTAGCATGGATGATGCTGATAGCCACTTTGACATTTGCTGAATCTCAGGCAGAGATTCAGTTGCTTACTGGGGTGTAAACATGATGATGGGATCTCAGCACTGACTGAAACAGGTCCCCTTAGTCACAGAGAATATAATCCAATACTTTCCAGCACACTTGTACCAGGAAAGTCAGCAAATGTCAAAGTGGCTATCAGCATCATCCATGCTAAATTCTCCCTCAGTGTACCAATGAACGGACACCAGAGTGTGGTGACTAGGGGATTTTCACAGTAATTTTATTGCAGTGTTAACGTAAGCATATTTGTGATACTAGTAAATACTTAAACTAAACTAAACATAAGGAGTGGTCAAGGCAGGTAGCATGGATGTGTTTAAAATGATTTAATACCCAACCCCCATTCTCATTGCAACCAGAATCTAACAGCATCTCCAGTGCGACATGTTATTTATTTACTAGTGTCACAAAGTAGGCTTACATCAAGATCAGGAAGGTTCTCGGATTAAGATGCAGCAAATTTTGAGTCAGGTTTGTGCTAATACTCCAGCAGAAGACCTCTGGAGGAGGGGTAAGCGGACTGGCAGCAAGGAAGCCTGTTTGTATTATTTTTGATAGCTGGAAGGTCTTCGGCGAGCCAAGTGCCCTGTACCCGAGGTCAGCGATCTCCCCCTCTCTCCTTACATGGTTAATTGCTGTGAAGTTGTGAGTTGTTGGGAGTCTGTTGATCAGAGCAGATTTTCTGCTGCCTTTCCCCTTCTCTCTGTTTCTGCATGAAAGGGCCTTGCTAATCTACATGTGTGAGAGATTACAATGCAGCACCAAATGAGGAGGAAATATCAGGTTATGTTTCTGCACCAGCCTCCTCTCCACCCTCCATCTGTGGTGATGTCAGGCCTTTATTGTCACATATGCTGCCTGTTGCACACTGACCATCTGTTTACCAAGTTGATTAAGTGCTCCGGTTGCTATGGGAACTGAGGCACCCAGTGCAATGGCATTGAAAGCATTTTATGGTCAGATTTCACTTTTTTCTCATTCAGTGCAGCGGAATGACAGTAAATTATATAATTTTTTTTGTGTGTGTGCGATAGGAACATCCCCTCTAGTCTTTGCACTCAGATGACACAATGACATGCTGCATATGTGTCCCAACTCCCTTTACAAGGCTGCACAGTCCCCGACCGATAATAACATTACAAAAGGGAAATTCAGCTTCTCTGAACAGACCACAGACGTTTTTCCAAGAGCTCCCGGAATAGGGGTTCTGATCTCCCCACACTGCCCTCTTCACCTTCTTTGACGTCTCACATCGGACCCAGCTTGTCCCAGGGAAGCACTCAGGCAGAGACTCGATTGCTTACCGGGGTGTAAACATGATGATGGGATCTCAGCACTGACTGAAACAGGTTCCCTCAGTCACAGAGAATATAATCCAATACTTTCCAGCATGCTTGTACCAGAAAAGTCAGCAAATATCAAAGTGACTATCATAGATGTTCTGGTTAGGCACATTGTCCATGCTAAATTCTCCCTCAATGTACGCAAACATGCTCCAGAGTGTGGCAACTAGGGGATTTTCACAGTAACTTGATTGCTGTATGAATGTAAGCTACTTGTGACACTATTAAATAAACTAAACATAAAGAATGGTCGAGACAGATAGTGTTTAAAATTATTTAATACCCAACCTCTGCTCTCATAGTAACAGAATTTAACAGCATTCCCTTGTTACTTATTAGTGTTACAAGAAGGCTTACATTAACTCTGCAATGAAGTTACTGTGAAAATCCCCTGGTCGCCACAGTCTGGCACCTGTTCATGCACACTGAGGGAGAATTAGCACGGCCAGTGCACCTAACCTGCATGTCAGGAAATCAAAGCACCTGGAGGAAACCCATGCAGACACAGGGAGAATGTGCAGACTCTACACACAGAGTGACCCAAGCCGGGAATCGAAACTGGGTCGTTGGCGCTGTGAAGCAGCAGTGCTAACCACTGCGCCACCGTGCTGCTCAAGGTTAGTTTGCAAGGTAATGGTTGCAACCAGTCAAACTTCAGAAAAATATTACAAAAATAATACTAAAATCAGAGTTTAGGGCTATTAAAGGGAATGATGTCAGGAAGCACTTCATTACATGAAGGCAATTCGAACTAGGACTAAGGGGCATGGTCTCAAAATAAGAGGCAGCAATTTAGGACTGAGTTGAGGAGGAACTTCTTCATCCAGAGGGTTGTGAATCTGCAGAATTCCTTGTCCAGTGAAACAGTTGAGGCTACCTCATTGAATGTTTTTAAGACAAGGATAGATAAATTTTTGAACAGTAAAGGAGTTAAGGGTTATGGTGAGTGTGCGGGTAAGCGGAGCTGAGTCCACAAAAAAATCAGCCATGATCTGCTACTCCTGCCCTTCGTTCTTATCTTCTTATGTAACTCTGGAACTCTCCCTGAAAAAGTTGTTGAGACTTTGGCCTGGATTTCCTCCGTCTGGATTGCCTCCGTCCATGATGGAACGGGGGGATTTAAAAGTAGCGGGTGAGACACAATTGCAAGTTACCACCCTGCTACCACCCCCTCCCTCCCCACCATTCCCATTGTGTAGCATTTTAATGACCCCATGTTAAGTTTGCGGATAGCAATTTTGCACTCAGCAATCCCAATCTGATCTGATCAGTTGCAGGGATGGACATTTCTGATAACCTTGCTATTTCCCTGGCGCCAGGCATGTTTTGTTTGGGAACAGCATTCCCGGCATTCAGTGGAGACGTGAACAATGGGGAAACCCCAGAAGAGAAGAAAAAGTTTTGAAATACAAAAAGAAGCTGTTCTTTCAGTTTGAATAGTTCAATATTGCATTGTACATCAGTTATATTTTTGTCAACGCAGTTGGTCGTATGGCTAAACACTGCTTAGCATCTCTAATATAATAATCTGAAGTAATTTAGATTCCCAGAGTCCTTCTAAAATGAAGAAATCCTTCAGCAACTCTCACTTAAAAGAATCTAAAAACATCTGTTCCTAGACTGCTTTGATTAACAGGATGCCTGGTATAGCTGGGGGAAAAGATCATCTGGTTTTTTAGTTTCAATAGACTCAATTGTCTATATTTCGCAGTGCTTGTTTTTATAGGTGATCTCCATTGTGAATGCTTGGCTAGGCTTCAAAAGGTCAAAAACTATTTATTCCAGCAGGGGGGTTGTGTTCACACTTTGATTGACAGTGTTAAGAAGTTATTAAAGGAATATATGACTTTAATGTGGTTAATGAAGTAGATGCTTACTTTACAACAGATTGACCACTTGAGGGGATTTAAATTTATTAAAGGATCTTAAAGAATGAGAATTTTTTTCAGCATGAATTGTGTTTGAGTGAGAGCTCTATTAGATTGTTAGAAGTTTCCATCTCCATGGCTCCTGAGATCTGCCCATTATGAATATTGAGTGAGTGGCTATGGAGGGTACATGGGGTCATAGAGGAGGCTTGAAGGATACTGGGGGCTCATGAAGATGGCATGGGGAGTATGAGGGGACAAGGAGGGAGGCATGGCTGCATGAAGGACATGGAGCAGATATGCGGTATGAAGAGGCATGGAAGAAGAATGGGGAACATGGAAGGTCATGATGATTATGGGGTCACGGAAGGGGTATGTGGATATGGACAGGTATGGAGCTTATGAAAGGGGAATGGGGAATATGGGGAAATGGGGAGGTAGGGAGGAGATTGTAAGGTGGGAGGGAGTGAGGAGAGAGAATCCGAGGATCTGTTATTTCTCATTAAAACTGGAATGATGATTCAGTTTGTTTCGATGCGTCCTGTAATGACCAAGCCAGGTACTAGTTCCCACAGTGACTAAATGGAGCTTTTGGATGCAATAAGGCTAAACTAAACAAACATTGCTCTTGTACTCTATGCCCCTATTGATAAAACCTAACCCCCTATTAACAAAGTTAATAATGTGTTTTATTAACTGTGCTCACAAACTACCCTGTCACCTTCAATGATTTATGTATATATATAAATATACCCAGCCCCCGCTACACTCCTTTCAAAGTTGTATACTTTGTTTTACATTGTCTCTCCATGTTATTCATACCGCAGTGAATCACTTCACATTTCTCTGCATTGAACTTTATTTGCCACCTATCTGCCCACTCCACTATATTGGAGTCTGTGTCATTAACTTATATCAGGAAAAGCATGGCTCCCAACGCTGAGTCCTGCTGATCTCCACTCACACCTTTCACAGCCTGAAAAAGGATAATTAGCCACGTTCCTTTCACTCAGCCAATTCTGTGTCCATGTTGTTGCTGACCACTTTATTTCATGAGCTGTAACATTGCTCAAACGCCTGACGTGTGGCACCAGATCAAATGTGTTTTGGAAGTTCGTGTACAACAGCATTAACTTCATCAACTCTCTCTGTCAACTCTTCAAAAAATTGCAGTAAGTTAGATAGATTTTTGATCAACAAGCAAGTCAAGGATTATGGGGGGGGGGGTGCAGACAGAAAAGTGGAATCATAGAATCGCTACAGTGCAGAAAGAGGCTATTTGGCCCATCAAATCTGCACTGACTCCCCAACAGAGGATCCCATCCAAGCCTCTACGTATTTACTCTGCTAACCTACACATCTTGGGACACTAAGGGGCAATTTAGCATGGCTAATTCACCTAACCTGCACATTTTTGGACTGTGGGAGGAAACCGGAGCACTCGGAGGAAACCCACACAGACATATGGAGAATGTGCAAATTCTGCGCAGATAGTGACCCAAAATCAGAATTGAACCTGGGTCCCTGGCACCGTGAGGCAGCAGTGCTAACCACTGTGTTGCTCACAGGGGAGTCCGGACCACAACCAGATCAGCTGTGATCTTATTGAATGGCGGATCAGGTCGAGGGGTAAAAATGCGTCTTAATACACAAATTTTTACCTTCATACATATCCATTTACTAAATTAATTATACTCAAAATAAAAGTGGAACTTTTCATTATATGGAGCTGACTTTAAGCTCAGATGATGTCAGGAGCCTATGTTTGTCCAGGAGGGTCAGCCTGTGTTGAGCTGCTGGGTTTTAACAGACATTAACCTTAGCTCTCAAAAGACACCTTAATATAGACACAATTTGAGGTACTGTACTTCACATCTATCTATTTACTGGATAAACATTTTCCACCATACAGTAAACAAGCTTGTAATTCACATAGAACAAACAAGAAAAACTGTGGCTCTCCCCTTCCCAATATAGGAAGGGTTAGCACTACTGTCCCATTCCTGTTTGATTCCCAGTTTGTGTCATTGTCTGTGTGGAGTTTGCATGTCCTCCCCATGTCTGCATGTGTTTCCTCCGAGTGCTCCAATTTCCTCCCACAGTCTAAAAGATGTGAGGTTAGGTGCACTAGCCATGCTAAATTCCCCCTCAGTGTACCCAAACAAGTGGCAGAGTATGTCGATTGGGGGATTTTCACAGTAACTTCATTGCAATGTTAATGTAAGCAAATAAATAAACTTTATTTAACTTTTTAAATCAGCTTTAACTTTACAAATACAAAAAACACTTAAAATTTACATGCATATGTCCAGCAAACTTCAATGTCGAGATCCCATTACTAACATTTTCATTTACAGATCAGAATGACAACCAATCACATCTGGGTCTTACATTAGCCACATGTGGTGAGTATTGACTTATTGAACAAATAAAGCACTCAGTTAATCTCCATATCTCAGAATCCCTGTCTTGTCATCCCTGCACTTATGAAAATATCCAGACAGGATCAGTCTTGTGCAGGTACAGCAGATAATTCAGAAGGCAAATGAAATGTTGGTTTTTACTGATTTGATTTGATTTGATTTGATTTATTATTGTCACGTACTAGGATACAGTGAAAAATATTGTTTCTTGCGTACTATACAGACAAAGTGTACCATTCATAGAGTACATACTGGAGAAGGAAAGGAGAGAGGGCAGAATATAGTCATACAGTCATAGCTAGGGTCTAGAGAAAGATCAAATTAATGCGAGGTAGGTCCATTCAAAAGTCTGAGGCAGCAGGGAAGAAGCTGTTCTTGAGTTGGTTGGTACGTGACCTCAGACTTTTGTAGCTTTTTCCTGATGGAAGAAGGTGGAAGAAAAAATGTCCCGGGCACATGGTGCCTTTGATTATGCTGGTTGCTTTGTTGAGGCAGCGGGAAGGATAGACAGAGTCAATGGGTGGGAGGCTGGTTTGTGTTATGGACTGGCCTTTGTTCACAACCCTTTATCATTTCTTGCAGCAGGAGCCATACCAAGCCATTCCAGAGAGGCTGCTTTTTGAGATGCATCTGTACAAGTTGGTGAGAAAGTAGATATATTGGTGGTTATTGCAAGAGGGATGAAGTTTAAAAGTAGGGAAATCTAGTTGAACTGTATAGGGCTTGCTGTGATCACATCTAGAGTACTGTGGAGTTTTGCTCTCTTTATTTAAGGAGGAATGAACTTGAATTGGAGGCAGTTCAAAGAAAGATTCACCAGGTTTATTCCTGGTACAAAAGGGTTGCCTTATGAGGAAAAACAGACCAGGTTGGGCCTGAACTCATTGGAGTTTTGAGGAATGAGATGTCAGTTCTCATGTGGCACAGTAGCACAGTGGTGAGCACTGCTCCCTCACAGCGCCAGGGACCCAGTTCCATTCCAGCCTCAGGTCACTGTCTGTGTGGAGTTTTACATTCTACCTGTGTCTGCATAAGTTTCCTCCAGGTGCTCCGGTTTCCTTCCAAAGCCCAAAGATGTTCAGGTTAGCTGGATTGGCCATGATAAATTGCCCCTTAGTGTCCCAAGATGTGCAGCTTAATAGATTAACCATGGTAAATGCATGGAGTAAGGGGCTGGATGAACCTGGGTCTGGGTAAGGTGCTCTTTCAGAGAGTGTCAGAGGGGTGGGAGGAGGGTCTAGGGGTGAAATTGATCACTGTATGATGGAATAAATACACAAAAATAACTTGTCCTATTGGTAAGTGTGGAATCCCAAAAGGATGAATGCTAAGGTCAGTGGAATGTTACATTCACATGATAAACACAGGTTTAAAGTTTATTTATTATTGTCGCAAGTAAGCTCATGTTAATACCGCAATGAAGTTACTGTGAAAAATCCCTGAGCCACCACATACCAGTACCTGTTCGGATACACTGAGGGGGAATTTAGTATGCCCAATGCATCTAACCAGCATGTCTTTCAGACTGTGGGAGGAAACCGGAGCTGTTGGAGGAAACCCACACAGACACGGGAACAATGTGCAAACTCTGAGCAGACAATGACCCAAACTGGGAATTGGGTCCCTGGAGCTGTGAGGCGGCAGTGCTAACCACTGTACCACTGTGCTACCCAATTAAGACAATATATAATATATGTCTATACAGACAAAACATACCATTCATTGAGCACATAGGGGAGAAGGAAGGGAGAAAGTGCAGAATATTAGTGTTACAATCATACTGTGCCACCCGAGTTATTAGATACATATAGTTATGGAGGTATAACGACAAGAACCTCCACCACATCAGAAAGTGCTATATAAGCATCAGCATGCTGGGGTCTGAAAAAGCCATATTCTCTCATGTGCAGAAATCTCAAAGGACAGGATGTCTCGCCACTGATAGTGTTTATCAAAGACAACAGTAATACAGGATTTAAGTAGGACAACAGCAGCTCTTTAAGAGGCTTAGGGCACAGGATAGATCCGGAGAAACCGCCACAGGAATGTCGTGATTAGTGACTGATGCTAAAAGTGATTTTTACAATTTTCTTCAGCCTGACGTCCCCAGTAATAGCTCATAAAAAAACAACCAATAGGAAACAAGGACACCCGCTGTCACTGTGGTTCTGTGAATCTCCCAATACAGAGTTCGAGTTTCCCCATTATTCATTCCCCGAGCCTTCACTCAGTGAGCAGCCTGCGCATTGGCCAATCACTCACTCCAAATCTATATAGGCCCCAGGCTCCACAACCAGGTACAACAGGTGAAAGTAGAGGAGAACGTGCCCAGACGTTGTAGATCTTATAGAATCATAGAAACCTACAGGGCAGAGGAAGGCCATTCTGCCCATCGAGTCTGCACCGACCACAATCGCACCCAGGCCCTATCCCTACAACCTCACGCATTTACCCTAACTGATTCCCCTGACACTGAGGGGCAATTTAGCATGGCCAATTCCCCCCATACATCTTTGGATGGTGGGAGAAAACCAGAGCACACAGAGGAAACCCACACAGACACAGAGAGAATGTGCAGACTCCACACAGACAGTGACCCCAAGCCGGGAATCGAGCTTGTGAGGCATCCCTGGCGCTGTGAGGCAGCAGTGCTAACCACTGTGCCACCGTGCCACCCATAAATATTACTCACTCAGGTGAGACAATGGCACAGTAGAAATGTCACCAAACTAGTGATCCTGAGTCCCAGGCTGATCATCAAATCATATAATCTCTACAGAAGGAGGCCATTCAACTCTGACAGTGTGTCTGATCCAAACCCTCTTCCCTGTCCTGTACATTCACCATGCCTGATCCATCTAATTTACACATCTTTGGAATATGGGAGAAATCGGAGCACCCGGAGGAAACCCACACAGACACAGGGAGAATGTGCAGACTCCACGCAGACAATTATCCAAGCTGGGAATCGAACCCGGGTCCCTGATGCTATGAGGCAGCAGTGCTAACCACTGTGCCACCCATCATGGTAGCTAATTTGCACACGGCAAGCTCCCATGAAGAACAGTGCAGCAAAGACCTGATAATATGTCTTAACGATGCTGGCTGAGTGATTGACACTGGCCAGGAGGCCAGGGATCAGCCCTCTTTTAACAACTACCTGTTGGCCTTACTCCTTTCGGTTTAATCTGAGTGATAACACCTCTCCATCAGGAAGAGCACACAGTTTATGCCAAAGCCATTCGTGCACAGCAAGTAGGCAATTATTTGGTGTGGCATTGAGAGATGGGGAATATCTGACAGCTCTTCCCTCTTGTGGAAGAAGATAGACGGCAATTCTAGCAAGGAGGAGTCAGAGGCTTTGTGTAATATCTGTTTAAAGATTAGTTTATGTACAGTATTTACAATATATCCAGAGCGATTTGTCAGGAAGGCCCATTACCCCTCGGTTAATTATGAGGTTTAATGTTGGAATAAAAGGAAGCCAAAGGTGAGTAAGTGTAACCAAACAGGGGTGGTTTATTCAGCGTTGTGTAAGTGACCCCATTTTTCCTGGGTCACCTGACCCCTTCTCTTAAAGGGACATGCACCCAACTAGAAACATACCCTCAACTGCTTCAAATCGTACTTTACAGAAAGTCATAGAAACCCAATAGGAGGCCATTCAGCCCGTCAAATCTGCATCAACAACAATCCCACCCAGGCTCTATCCCGTAATCCCAAATATTTGCACTGATAATTCCTCTAACCTATACATCCCGGGGCACTAGGGGTCAATGTAGCATGGCCGATCCACCTAACCTGCACATCTTTGAACTTGGGAAGAAACCAGAGCACTTGGAGGAAATCCATGCAGATACAGGGAGAACATGCAAACTACACACATCCAGAGATCTGAGGTCCCTCCGGGAATCGAACCCAGATCCCTGGAGCTGTGAGGCAGCGATGCTCACCACTGTGCTGCTACCCATCAGTGCTGGCATCAGTGCTCCATAAATAAATAAATCCATTCTGTTAACCCTTGATTCTACACCTCCCTTGCCTGTGCTGCATCCATCAATCTCAACATCATGGGAGTGTCAATTGGTGTTGGCCCTGCTCCCCTCAGGATTCCTGACCTTTCTCACCGTACCCTCACTGGAAAACCCAAGTGGAGATAGCTAACCCTCTAGGGTTGCCCTGGAGTCTCCAGGAAATCAAGGATTCATTTCCAGGCCATTGTTGCAAGCAACCCAGGAGAAAGAATACAGGGATTGGAAATTGCGGGTTCGAACATTTCCTCAGAACACTTCAGGTTATTAGTTATAAAAACATCAGACAAGGGAAAACAGGATTTTGATGGAAAGTCAAGAATTACCCAATCAGGTGGTGAAGGCTGCTAGCTTGCCAATGAGTGTGGGAAGGCCAGGCATCATGGGAGCGGTCATGTTGAGCAACCAATGGCAGGGGAATGGATTCTCATGTGACAACATCGCCAGGAATATATCCAATCAGAGTTGGCAACCCTCAGATCGGATGATAGCCAGACCAGCCCTGATCAATGGAATCACGATCCGTTAGCTTGTTCACACACACACACACACACCTTTTGGAGCAGGAATGGGAGGAGGGAGATCTGGTGTCAAAGAAATTGGATTATAGTAAGGATTTGGCACCCTCCGGGAAGAATGGGAGAGGGGTGGATGCGGAAACATATCCTGAGAGACTTGTCAGACTTTGAACTCACTGATCTGCCCTTTGCTGTGTTTTGGCCAGTGAATATCTGGACTTTATCCATCAGATCAAGTGTAGATTTCCTCTCTGCCCCGTCACTAGCTGCTTATCGGCGAAGAGGAAGCCACATTCTCCTTTCCCTGCGTGTTCGACCGTGTAAACAATGAAACAAATCCTCATCTGAAATGATAACAGAATTTTTTCCAGGGAAATTGTTTTGGATAATGACATTATTCAAGCTGGAGTCTCCAGGTCTGACGTGTTTGTATGTGGTTCTGCTTCGCAAAGACAGAAACGTCTTTGTTTTAACTTTACCATTTTCAGATCTGCTCTGATTGGATTGTGTTCGATGGTTTGATAGATGAGTGTGCAGAATCCCAATCCACCCTCCCAACCCCAGAAAAGCAAGCTAATTTATTCATTCCCTTTCCTGGCCCTTCTATTCCCTTTTCTTCTTGCAAGAATCCTAACACTGAAATGAGAAGCTTGGCCGGTCACCTGTGAGTGAATTCACAGCAAGACAGACAGACTAACAGTGAAAGGCAGCAGCTCTGACTGACTTTCTCTTTTCTTAGTTCTGAGCTACCCCTGTTCCCCACCCACTTTTTTTAGACATAGGAACAGAATTAGGCCACTCGGCCCATTGACTCTGTTCTGCCATTCAATCATGGCTGATACTTTTCTCATCCCCATTCCCCTGCCTTTTCCCCATAACCCCTAATCACCTTATCAATCAAGAACCTATCTATCTCTGTCTTAAAGACACTCAATGATCTCGCCTCCACAGCCTTCTGGAGCAAAGAGATGCATAGATTCACCAATCTCTGACTGAAGTAATTTCTCCTTATCTCTGTTTTAAAGGATTATCCCTTTAGCCCAAGGTTGTGCCCTCTGGCTTTTCCTACTAGTGGAAACATCCTCTCCATGTCCACTCTATCCAGGTCTCACAGTATCCTGTAAGTTTCAATAAGATCCTCCCTCATCCTTCCAAACTCCAATGAGCGCAGACCCAGTGTTCTCAACCCCTTCCTCATACGACAAGCTCTTCATTCCAGAGATCATTCTTGTGAACTTCCATTCTCTGCCTCTCCCTGCTAACTCAGAGCATGTTGGTTGTGTGTCCCAAGGACTTGCAACAAACAACATTTCATTCACTTATTGAGCAGCTTGTTCTCCCTCCCACACGCCAGGGAGAACTCCCACACTCCTGTCATGTGACCTCTTAAGTAACCGCGTCATCAGGTTACCATGTGCCCACTCAGTCTACACGAGTGTTCCTTGTTAGTAAAGTGGTTAATATCCCCACCTGTCACGTGGAGACCAGGATTCAATTCCCTGACAGGAAAAACACTATGGCACAGTGTGGTTAGCACTGCTGCCTCACAGTGCTAGAGACCTGGGTTCAATTCCCAGCTTGGGCTCACCATCTGTGTGGAGTTTGCATGTTCTCTCTGGATTTCCTCCGAGTGTTCCGGTTTCCCCCCACAGTCCAAAGATGTATGGGGTTAGATTAATTGGCTATGCTAAATTGCCCCTTAGTGTCAGGGAGCTAGCTTCAGTAAATACAAGGGATTATGGGGATGGGACCTTCGTGGGATTGTAGTCAGTGTAGCTTCGATGGGCTGAATGGCCTTCTGTACTGTATGATTCCATGCTGGGCTCACTCCTTATTGAAGGAGATTGTTGATTGTGATGTTATAATCTCAACGGACAAATGCTTTACTGAAATTAGTTAGTACTCTCCTGTCAATGGTGGTTTTTACTTGTTGCAGAGATCCTTGAGTCTAGGATTATGGACAATTCCTTTCCAATATGACTCTGATGATGGTCTATATGTTTCAATGAGTTGCTCATAATCAGAAAGTGCAGAAAGAGGCCCTTCAGCCCATCGAGTCTGCACAGAAAACAATCCCACCCAAGCCCTAGCGCCATATTCCCTACACATTACACCCACTAACCTACACATCCCTGGGCAAGGGGCAATTTCTTAGCATGGCCAATCCACCTAACCCGCACATCTTTGGACTGTGGGAGGAAACCAGAGCCCCCGGAGGAAACCCATACAGATACGGGGAGAACATGCAAACTCCACACAGACAGTGACCCAAGCCAGGGAATCGAATCCAGGTCCCTGAAGCTGTGAAGCAGCAGTGCTTACCACTGTGCCAGTGTGCCACCCATAGTAACTTTCAGCTAATTTGGCAAATGATTATTGAGAGAGATGTGCATTCTCAATAGCATCTAGAGTTGGCTTTGGCACGGGAATGGTGATCACTTGTTTCAACTGTCAGGAGGCCTTGTCAATGTGATATAATTTACCACAAGACTATAAGAAATAGGAACAGGGATGGACCATTTGGCTCCTCAAATTGGCTCCACCATTCAATATGATCGTGGCTGATCTGACATTTCTCTTGTCCACTTTCCTGCCTTTTCACCGTCACCCTTGATTTCCTTACTGATCAAAAATCTATCTATCTCAGCCTTAAATATACAGACTCTGTCCCCACAGCTCTCTGTGGCTAGGAGTTCCAAAGAGTCACAACCTCTGAGGGAAGGAATTTCTCCTCATCTTCGTCTTAAATTGCTGTTCCTTTATTCTGAGAGACTCTGCCCTCTGGTCCCAGACTTTCCCATGAAGAGAAATATTCTCTCAGCATTTACCCTGTCAAGCCCCCTTAAGAATCCGATATGTTTCAAGTGAGATCATCTCTCATTTTTCTAACTTCCAATAAGTGGAGTCCCAGCCTGTTTAACCTTTCCTCATCAGACAATCCCTCCACAATGGGGATCATCCTAGTGAACGTTCCCTAAACGGTCTCCAATCGGATAATACCTTCCCTTAAATAAGGACCCAAACTGCTCACAACGCTCCAGATGTGGTCTCACCAGTATCTTGTACATTTGCAGAAAGACTTGCCCGCTCTTATATTCCAACCCCACTGAAATAAGAACCAACATTCCCTTAGCCTTCCTAATTACCTGCTGGACCTGTATGTTAGCTTTCTGTGTTTTGTGCACAAGTAATTTGTTGAGTATATATAGTGCTTGACTGCAAATTCTCTTATCAAGCGTACTGTCAGATCCTCCAACTAGCTTATGGCTTTTGTTCTGCGCTGAACCTGCCATGATTGTACTATTGGGCAAGGTTTTAGGGATGGAGTTTAAGCTGGCAATGTGCCCACAGAGAGAGAGAGGCAGTGTAATGAGGAATTGATGCAAATTGGCCATTGATCAATTTGCGATACCCGTGTGATTGCCGCTATGAACGTTGGGTAGAGTTGATGAGGAGTCAATGAGGGATATCATCAGGGATGGTCCAGTGGTTAGCTGCTTCACAGCGCCAGGGGTTCAAGTCCAGCCTCGGATGACTATCTGTGTGGAGTTTGTATGTACTTCCCATGTCTGTGTATGTTTCCTCTGGGCTGCAGCCCTCCTCACCCTACATCCTGTAAGGATTTCATCCCTTTCTCTCAGCTCCTTTGTCTCAGTTGCATTTATTCCGATGATGCCACTTTCCAAAGTGGTGCTCCTAATATGTGCTTCTTTTCCTCAAACGTGGATCCCATCGACAGGGCCCTCAACAGCATGCAATCTATCTCCTGTGGCATGAACCTCATCCCCCCCCCCCTTCCCTACCTCTCACAACAAGGATAGAGTCCCCCTTGCTTTCACACCATCATCTTCTGCATGCAAAGCATAATTCTTTGTGATGTCACCATCAAACACATCTTCCCTTCATTTCCTCTAGCAGCATTCTGCAGAGACCATTCCATCCCGGATAAGCTAATCCACCTCTTCACTATACCCAACAGCTCTCCCATCACTGATACACCTTCCCACGGAACTGCAGAAGGCGTAACCCTTTACCTCTTCTATGCTCACCATCCAATGTCCAAAGCATCCACTCCAGATTGAGAACATAAGAACCAGGAGCAGGAGTAGGCCATCTGACCCTCAAGCCTGCTGCACCATTCAATAAGGTCATGGCTGATCTTTTCATGGACTGCAATGATATTAGTGTGAAATTCCCCTAATCACCACATTCTGGCACTTGTTCGTGTCAGTGCACCTAACCAGCACGTCTTTCAGACTGTGGGAGGAAACTAGAGCACCCAGAGGAAACCCACGCAGACACAGGGAGAACGTGCAAACTCCACACAAACAGAGGCCCAAGTGATAATCAAATTCGGGTCCCTCGCACTGTGAGGCAGCAGTGCTAAGCGTTGTGCCACCCTATTCAGACAACACATAATATATGTCTATACAGACAAAGCATACTGTTCATGGATTACATAGGGCAGAAGGAAAGGAGCGGAGACAGAATGAAGTGTTACAGTGATAGCTAGGGTGTAGAGAAAGATCAGCTTAATTTAAGATAAGTTCATTCAAAAGGGAAGAAGCTGTTCTTGAGACAGTTGATATGTGACCTCAGACTTTTGTATCTTTTTCCCAATGGAAGAAAGTGGAAGAGAGAACGTCTGGGGTGTGTGGGGTCCTTGATTATGCCGGCTGGCTTTTACGGGGCAGCGGGAAGCGGTGGATGGAGTCAGTGGGTGGGAGGCTGGTTTGCGTGACGGACTGGACTACTTTCATGGCAAATAGACCAGGTAAATGGGATAGGTTTGTGTGAAGGAAACATACCAATACTGACTGGTATAGCAGAAATATCCCTGAGTTATAATTTCAGTGTAACTCTGGGATGTAGATTCCCCCAGGATAAACAGTCCTGCATTATAAGGTGGGAGAGTAAGTTGAGGAGGTGGCAGTGGGTGAGAGTTGATGGGTGGTGGGGTGGCAGGAGGAGGGGGGAGGTCATACATCAATGTTGCTCCTAATTGGGTTGCACTTCTGCAGCGAGATAACGTGCAAATCAAATGCAGACTGTGGCTATGTCATGGGACAGCTGGTAGATGAGGACATTTACAGCCCATCTGCTTTCACGGAGCTATCTATTTCTGATCAGCACTTCACTCCGACTCGAGCCAGTGTCTGAGTAAATGGAGCCTTTAATTACAAACCAAAATCTTGAAGTATTTGGCTGGTGGCTTGGGAAGGAGAACTGATGCAAATCTCTCCCCCCAAAGGCATGAGGAGCAGCTGATCTCACCCAGCTGTCAGGCGGTTGCAAGGGTGAAGATCAGAAGCAAGCTTGAATATTTAATCCCGGGACAATCAGGCGTATGTCAGAGTAACAAAATGCCTCACATTTAATCTAAGTGGAGATATTTTACCTCAAACAATTCCTGAATATCAATGTGAAATGTCTCGACGGGGACGAGGAAGTTGGAAGCTGTTGCTAAATGTTGCAGCGATGATAAATGGGTTAAAAGGTAATCGCACCTCCCAGTGATGAGACCTCAATGGCACTTTGATTGTAGGCTTTACCATTTGTCTCAGCACCTTGCCTGCCAATTGTCTCCATTGTCTGAGTTAAATACTTGGTCCAAACATGTTAAAGAGTTGTTGAATCAAACTGTGACTAAAACTCTATTCCTCTCCTCTCACCGCAGTGTTTGTCAAAGCACAGGCTGTGTGTGACACAAATCCAAAAACCTTTCTCAGTTACATCTCTGATCTGTCCAACATTTCTTTATTGTTCTCCCCATGGGATGTAGGCCTCACCGGCAAGACCAATATTTGTTGCCCATCCCTAATTACCCTTCAGTTGAGCCATTTCAGGGGGTGGTTGAGAGTCACATGTAGGCCAGATCGGGTAAAGATGGCAGATTTCCTTCCCTAAAGGACATTAGTGAACCAGATGAGTTCATGGTTATTATTACCCAAGACTAATACACCGTAAGACCAAAAGATACAAGAGCAGAGTTAGGTCATTCGGTCCATCAAGTCTGCTCCGCCAATCAATCATGACTGATATGATTGTCATCCCCATTTCCTATCTTTACCCCGTAACCTTTAATCCCCTTATTGGTCAAGGACCTATCTATCTCTGTTTTAAAGACACTCAATGAGCTGACCTTCAAAATCCTCTGTGGTAATGAGTTCTACAGATTCACTACCCTCTGGCTGAAGAAATTCCTCCTCATCCCTGTTTTAAAGGAGCGTCCCTTCACTCTGCGGTTGTGCCCTTGCGTTCTTGTCTCTCCCACCAGTGGAAATACCCTCTCCATGTCCATTCTATCTGGGTCTTTCAGTGTTCTATAAGTTTCAATTAGATCCTTCAAAACTACATCGAATACAGACCCAGACTCCTCAACTGCTCCTCATATGACAAAATAACTTTCAATTCCAGATTCTTTTTAAAAAAAAATTAATTGAATTTAAATTCCACCAGTTGTGGATTTTAAACGCATGTCCCTGAATTATTAGGCCAGTGATATTACCACTGCAACACCACGATAAGGTGGCATCGTAGTATAGTGGTCAGCACTGCTGCTTCGCAGCTCCAACAACCTGGTTTTGAGTCCCACTTGAGTCACTGTCTGTGTAGAATTTGCACATTGTCTTTATGTCTGTGTAGAACAAAGAACAAAGAACAAAACAGCACGGGAAACAGGGCCTTCGGCCCAACGAGCCCGCACCGCCTCCCCGATGTTCCCACTTCTACCCGTGATCTCTGTCTATGTTTATAGATCTATGGATTAAAAACCAAATTGGAGACAATTTAGGGAGAATTTGTTTTACCAATTAGCCTAAGAGCACATCTTTGGGATGTGGGAGGAAACCAGAGCACCCGGAGAAAACCCACACAAGCACGGGGAGAATGCGCAAACTCGCACAGACACAGGCCCAAATCCATGTATCTGCACAGCACAGCTATAGTCACTGAACTGTCATGTTGCCCATCAAATGGTCCAGGTCAAGCATACACTAACGACATGAAGCTCTAGACTACTCTCGAAAAAATCAAAGAGCAGCCCTCTCACGACCCATCGCGTGTATGCCCCTCGTTAGACAACAAGGTGGATCAAAGCACCTGTAGGATAAAAACAAGTACATCAATATCATCATCTATTTACACACTTCCCAGGGACTCCCAAGGCTCATGGTCAGTTTTTTATACCCTCCATTCCCATTCTGTTCATGTGCCCATCTAAGTATTTCTTAAATAACTCCAGAGTGCCTGCCTCCACCACTTTATTTGGCAGCGCATTCCATACTACTACCACCCTCTGTGTGAAAAAACTCCCTCTAGCATCCAAATTATATCTTACCCCCCTCCCCCTAAGCCCGTGACCCCTTGTGCTATTTGAGTCCATCCTGGGAAAAAGCTTAATCCTGTTTACTCTATCTATACCCCTCATAATCTTGTTTCCTCCGAGTGCTCCGGTTTCCTCCCACAGTCCAAAGATGTACAGGTTAAGTTGATTAGCATTCTAATTTGCCCCTTAGTTCCCAGGGTGCATAAATTAGAGGGATTAGTGGGTAAATGTGTAGAGATATGGGGATAGGGCCTGGGTGAGAATGTGGTTGGTGCAGACTCGATGGACCGAATGCTCTCTTTCTGCTCTGTAGGATTCTATGATTCTTTCTTCCTAATAGCATCTGGACGTAGCCATGGTGAGATAGGGTGACTTCAATTGACCTCAGTGCCTTTGTGTCAGTGGGGGAGGGCACGTTGGAATGAGTTGATGCAAATGAGATGATCTAGACATGTTGCTCATTGAGAAAGTGCAGCACAGATTCACCAGGGCGATACCTGGACTCGAAGAGTTTGGTTATGATGAGAGATTACAGAAACTAGATTGTAGTCACTGGAATTTTGACAGTAAAGGATGATTTGACTGAATTTTTCAAGATACTATGGGGAATAGGGCGGAATAGAGAGAGAAAAACGGTCTCTACTGATTGGGAAGCCAAGGCCTCGGGGCTTCAGTTGAGAAATTAGACCCAGGCCTTTGAGGTGTGAAACTTTCCTTCATACAAAAGCTAGATTTTCCAGTCCCACCAGCTGAGCAAATCGTTGCAGGCGGAATGGAAAATTTAATGGACCATCACCCCCCCCCCACGGGCTATCAGAAAATCCCACCCAATCAGATGGGAGGAGTTTGTAACTCTCTTTTACAAATTGCAATGAACACTGGATCAACAGAGTTTGGTTATTTCTCATTAATCAAAGTTTGCAGACGATACAAAGATGGCTGGACTTGCAGATAGTGAGGAGAATTGTCAGGCGATGCAGCAGAACATAGATAGGCTGGTAGCTTGGGCAGATAGATGGCAGATGGAATTCAATCCTGATAAATGCGCGGTGATGCATTTTGGGAGAAAGAATGTAGGGGGGAGGTATATGATAAAGGGTAGACCTATTAAGAGTATAGAAACGCAGAGGGACCTGGGGGTGCAGGTGAACAAGTCTCTGAAGGTGGCAGAGCAAGTGGAAAAGGTTGTGAAGAAAGCATATAGTATGCTAGCCTTTATAGGAAGGGGTATAGAGTACAAGAGCTAGCCTTTAATGTTGCAGTTGTATAAAACGTTGGTTAGACCTCATTTGGAATACTGCGTCCAGTTCTGGTCACCTTACTACCGGAAGGATGTGGAGACTCTGGAGAAAGTGCAGAGAGGTTTACCAGGATGCTGCCTATGCGGAGTCTGCATGTTTTCTCCGTGTCTGTGTGGGTTTCCTGCCACAGTCCGAAGTATGGTACATTGACCCAAACAGGCGGGGGAGTATGGCCACTAGGGGATTTTCACATTAATTTTATTGCAGTGTTAAGTTGGCTTGTGACTAAGAAATAAACTTTAAACTTTAATATCAGCTTGGCTCAATTGTTAATTAGGCCCAATCTCCTGAGTCAGGAGCTGGTCAACTCTGGGCATGTGCAACAAGTTTGATCACATAATGTAGGTTGTCATTGTCCAATAGAAATCACTGATTATTCACAGGTATGACAATAGTACTTTAGCCACACATTTTAGAGAAATCTCCTCCAATAGCACAGCTAAAAGATAACACCACCAGTTTACATTGGGCAGATAAGGCCTTGGACAGAAAGAGGCTTTTATCTTCATGCCCAATCACAATCCCCATCTCCAACAAGGCCCTTAAGTAGTCACTAATTGACAACTTAGGCCCATTGTCCCCCCTCCTTCCCCCACCCAACAGCCTCAATGTCCATTTCTCTTTTGAAGCTTCCAATTGAATCTGACTCCACACACTCTAGTAATCCAGAGACTCAGACTCCTGCACTGGGGACCCAGTTTCAAATCCCACCATGACAGTAAGTGAAATTTGAATCTAATAAAAAATCTGGAATGAAAAGTAATGATGACCATCAAATCACGGTCAATTGTTGTTAGGAAAAGAATCTGGGTTACTAAATTTGCAAATCATAGAATCTCTATGATATGAAGGAGGTTTTTCAGCCCATTAAGTCTGCAGCGACCACAACCCCACATATTCCTGTAACCCTCATTTACCCTGCTAATTCCTCTTGACACTAAGATCAATTTAGCGTAGCCAATCAACCTAACCCGCACATGTTTGGAGTGTAGGAGGAAAGCAGACCACCTGGAGGAGGCCCTGAGAGACAAGGAGAGAATGTGCAAGCTCTACACAGACAGTGACCCACGCCAGGAATCGAACCCAGGTCCCTGGAACTGTGAGGCAGCAGGACTAACTGTTGCACCACCATTCATGGAAGGCATATATGTGAGTCCAGACCCACAAGAATGAGGTTGATTCTTAACTGCTCTCTAAATGGCCACTCAGTTCAAAGGCAATTAGGGATGGGCAAGAAATGTTGGCCGATCTTTTGGAATAAAACAATTCCAGTATATTCCAAATTTGTCAGAGTTCAATTACTCCCTTGACCTTTCCTGAAACTTTGGTCTAATTGAGAATGCCAACCTTCTCCAACATCTCATCTCCAGCTGGATCTGCACCTTCTTCTACTTAATTGTAGTCAGAAAATCTCCCCCTATTACCTCTGGAATTCTCCTTGGATCTAGCTGTTCCCCTTTTATATCCACATGCTATCCCTCACCGACATGCCCTGAACACAGGTTCCACATATTTACTAATGGCACCCCAATGCTACCTCACCACCACCCTTTACTTCTTCTGTCTTGTCAGCTTACTGTCCAAAATACAGTCCTGTTGAGCTACAAGTTTCTCTAGTTAAACATGAGGAAATCTGCTGCCAATGCCACACACTCTATACCATTGGCACTGACTCTGCAGTGAGTCACTCTGTCTCCTCAAAGTCTGTCCAATGTCTATTTGCTTGGATGTCCAACTGTCAAGAAGCTCAACATCATCCAGGACAAAGCCGCCCATTTGATCAGCACCCACACTGACGCGTGGTGTGTACAAGATGCACTCAACAACTCACCAAGGCTCCTTCAACAGCACCTTTGAAACCCATGGCCATCTAGAAGGACGAGGGCAGCAGACACAAGGGAACACTAGCAAGTACCCCTCTTAGTCACTCACACATCCTGACTTGGAAATATAGCTCTACCCCTTCACTGTCAACATCCTAGAATTCCCTGTCTAACAGTGCTGTGGGTGTAACCCATACCACATGGAAAGCAGCTCACCACCACCTTCTCGAGGGGCAATTAGGAATGGGCAATGAATGCTAGTCTGGACAGTGATGCCCACGTCACATGAAAGAATATATAAAATTTCCATCCCCCCTGTCTCACTGTCTCAGTCTGACCCAAACAATTAGTAAGCTCACAATCTCGTTCTTTGTATTATATAGTGATCAGAAAACAAGACCTTAAATGCTTTATACCCTCCTCCATATTTCGCACAGCTAATATTGGGGGTGGTGGAGGTGTGAGTGGAAGGGGACAGAGAGGGTGGGGAATAGAACATGATTGTCGCTGGTAATTTGGATTTGAGTTGTTAGTGCGAGTGAAGGAGGTAACTGGAAACGGTCGAAAATGTACAGAATATTTCTCTTAATTTGCTGTATTTGTGCCATTTGCAATATCTTTCATATCTTTGCAGTACCATTTTTGAAATTTTCCTCTCAATATTTTGCTCAAACAATATTGCAGTAAATATAAATGGCACAGTGGCACAGTCATTAGCACTGCTGCCTCACAATGCCAAGGACCCGGGTTTGATTCCCGGCTTGGGTGACTATCTGTGCAGAGTCTGCACGTTATCCCCCTGTCTGCACGGGATCCTCCGAGTGCTCCGGTTTCCTCCACAGTCCGAAAGACATTAAAATTTATTTATTAGTGTCACAAGCTGTGTGGGTTTCCTCCCACTGTCTAAAAGACGTGCTGGTTAGGTGGATTGGCCATGCTAAATTCTCCCTCACTACACTCCCGAACAGTGTAGTGTGACAACTAGGGGTTTTAAAATAGGGATCATGAGCCTTGGGAGTGTAAATAGATGATGATATTGATGTACTTGTTTTTATCCTACAAGTGCTTTGGTCCACCTTGTTGTCTAACGAGGGGCATACACGCGATGGGTCGTGAGAGGGCTGCTCTTGGATCTTTTTTGAGAGTATCCTACTGCTTCACATCGTTAGTGTATGCTTGACCTGGACCATCTGATGGGCAACACGACAGCGCAGTGACTATAGCTGTGCTGTGCAGATACATGGATTTGAGCCTGTGTCTGTGGGAATTTGCGCATTCTCCCCGTGCTTGCATGGGTTTTCTCTGGGAGCTCCGGTTTCCTCCCACATCCCAAAGATGTGCTCTTAGGCTAATTGGCAAAACAAATTCTCTCTAAATTGTCTCAAATTTGGTTTTTAATCCATAGATCTATAAACATGGACAGGGATCGCGTATAGAAGTGGGAACATCGAGGTGGCGGCGCAGGCTCGTTGGGGCGAAGGGCCTGTTTCCCGTGCTGTTTTGTTCTTTGTTCTTTTTCACAGTAACTTCATTGCAGTGTTAATGTAAGACTACTTGTGGGTCTAATAAATAAACTTTAAACAGGAGTAACAATATTTCAGACCAGCTTCCCACCAAGGAAGTGGCCCAAATGTCACACATTATAAAACATCCCCTATTCCACCCAATGAACCTTTCCACAGCTGGTTAACTTTGCAAGTTGGAATCAATGACTATCCCAACAAGGATACTGATTTAGGCAGTGATTTGTTTTAAAAGCACCGCTGCGGGGAATGGATTAGGTGTGACTTTGACACCTCGGAGGGAGCTGCCACTTGAAGTTTTATAGTGGTCCAAATGGATGAATAAAGCAGTGTTGAAGTGGTGTTAGTGCTGACCATATGGAGCTTCAGTTTGTTCAGCGGGCTGAGGAGGGAATACCCTGCACTAGTGGGTGAATACAGTGATCAGGTCTGCTTCAATCGCTCCCCCACAAAGCTCCTGCCCCCACCCTCCCCCCCACCCTGCACACATACACAGACATACACGCACACACATACACACACACACAAAGCCAATCTGCCCTGGTTTCACTGGTCTCCATCGAGAAAAAGCTCTGTAATATGCAGAACAGCCCCCACACCAATGTCAAGAAATCCCTTTCCTCTCTGCATGGCCATCACGTTCCTCATTGTCACACAGCTTAGCACCATCACTCGGGCTGATCGAAGGGTGACTTGGATGAGGCAACAGAGAGTGGGCAGCAACCAGTAGAACATAGAACATAGAACATAGAACAATACAGCACAAACAGGCCTTTTGGTCACGAGTTGCACCGATCAATCTACCAATCCACAGACATATCTATAACGCCCTATCCTATTCTTTTCCATATACTCATCCAGAAGTCTCTTAAAAGACCCCAGTGAGTTTGCCTCAACAACCTCCGACAGCAGTCGGTTCCATTCACTCACCAGCCTCTGAGTGAAAAACCTACCCCTGACATCTCCTTTGTATTTGCTTCCCTGCACCTTAAATCTGTGTCCTCTCGTATTGACCATTTCCGCTCGGGGAAATAGTCTCTGAGAGTCCACCCTATCTATTCCTCTCAACATTTTATAAACCTCTATCAGGTCGCCTCTCAACCTACATCTCTCCAGTGAGAAGAGTCCCAGCTCCCTCAACCTATCTTCGTAAGGCCTGCCTCCCAATCCAGGCAGCATCCTTGTAAATCTCCTCTGAACCCTCTCAATAGCCTCTACATCCTTCCTATAATGAGGCGACCAGAACTGCGCACAATACTCCAACTGGGGTCTGACAAGAGTCTTATAAAGCTGCATCATTACCTCCTGACTCCTAAACTCTATTCCTCGATTAATGAAGGCCAGTACACCGTACGCCTTCTTGACCACTTCCTCCACCTCTGAGGCCGATTTAAGAGTCCTATGGACCCGGACCCCGAGATCCTTCTGCTCTACAACACAGCTAAGACTCCTATCCCTTATATTGTACTCCTTCATCCCATTATTCCTGCCAAAATGGACCACTACACATTTATCTGCGTTGAAGTCCATCTGCCACTTCTCTGCCCAGTCTTGCATCCTGTCTATGTCCCGCTGCAACTTTTGACATCCCTCCAGACCATCCACAACACCACCGACCTTTGGTATCGTCGGCGAACTTACTAACCCATCCCTTCACTTCCTCATCCAGGTCATTTATGAAAATAAGTAGAACCATCACACAGCAAGAGCTCAGACACCATCAGGGGAAGGAGGAAAGGAAGTTAGTAAGAAAAATAGTCACAAATGATTGTCAGGTTAAAATTAATCTATCTGTACTCTGGGATTTAGTCAATATGTTGGAGAATATTTGGAAAATTTCAAATATTTTGAGCCAATAATGACACTTAGATATGATTAAAAACAGATTTAAATTATTTACCTGAATTCCCACTGGCTTTTTTGATTTTGATTTGATTTATTATTGTCACATGTACAAACATATAGTGAAAAATATTGTTTCTTGTGCACTATACAGATAAAGCATACCGTTCATAGAAAAGGAAACAAGAGAATGCAGAATATGGTGTTACCGTCATAGCTAGGATGTTGAGAAAGATCAACTTAATGCAAGGTAGGTCCATTCAGAAGTTTGATGGCAGCAGGAAAGAAGCTATTCTTGAGTCGGTTGGTGCGTGACCTCAGACTTTTGTGTCTTTTTCCCAATGAAAGAAGGTGGAAGAGAGAATGTGTGGGTTTGTGGGGGTTCTTAATTATGCTGGCTGCTTTGCTGAGGCAACAGGAGGTGTCGACGGAGTTAGTGGATGGGAGGTTGGTTTAGCTGGTTTAGCTAAACCACCTCCATTATCCTGACACCAGTTTACCTTCCACCCCATGCAGACGTGAAGATCACGCTGGTCAAAATGTACACCATTACTTGAGATGAAACATCCCGAAGCTTTGTTCATCGTGGCCGGGGGCTTCAATCAGGCCAAGCGCAAGAGCATTCTATCAACTTACCACCAACACTGTCTCTTACTCCAACAGAGGCCCAAATATCCTAGACCATAGAACATACAACATAGAAAAACTACAGCACAAACAGGCCCTTTGGCCCACAAGTCACGCTGATGATATCCCTATCCACTATAACCTTCAATTCTATTAAGTTCCATGTACTCATCCAGAAATCTCTTGAAAGACCCAATCAAATTTGCCTCCACCCACCACCAACGGCAGCTGATTCTACTTACCCCACCACCCTCTGAGTGAAAAGACTACTGCTACACAAATATCAAACATACCTACTGCTCTATCACCTGCCCACACTTTGGCAAATCAGACCACAAGGCTGTGCTCCTGCTCCCAGCTTACAAGCAAAAACAGAAGCGGGAGAATCCATCAAAGAGAGTTGTGCAATGTTGGTCTGAGGAATCCGGTGATCTACGAGACTGCTTGGAGTCAGTGGATTGGTCAGTTTGTAAAAACTCTGCAACCCAGCCTGAGCAAGTACACCACGACAGTAACTGACTTCATTAGTAAGTGTGTAGAAGACTGCACGCCAAAGAAGCAAATCCACGCATTCCCCAACTGGAAACCATGGATGAACAGGGATATTCGCTGCTTGCTGAAGTCCAGGTCTGAGGCATTCGAGTCAGGTGACCCTGATCTGTGCAAGAAAGCCCGATACGATCTAAGGAGATCCGTCAAAGATGCCAACAGACAGTATCGGTGTCCAGCACTGTCCCAACTGCGCCAGCTCTCTGGTTGTGGGAGACCGGCATGTGTCAGGAATGCACATGTGATTCCCACAAAACAGGCGCATCTCCCAACCTGACATGCCAAAAAACGTGCGATAAGAGAATCCAGCCCTATGATTCCCATGGCAGGCAGAATAGGAAAATACCGGCCCCCCGCCTTTGAGTTGAGAAGGTTATGGGTTCGAGCCCCACTCTGGGGGCATGAGTAGGTAAACTCAGCTGATACTCCGATCATTTTATTAAGAACATGCGAATCCATCCCCAATTTTACATTAAGTAACATCATTTGGAAGAACTTTCCTTCTCATGCTGCACTTAGAAACTAGAAGCTGGAGTAGGACATTTGGCCCTTCAAGCCTGCTCCACCATTCATTTTGATCATGGCTAATCATCGAATTCAATATCCTGATCCCCCACACAGTTATCAATCCGTCATTGTAACTCCCCTGCCTTAATACAAAGCCCCATGTTCTAATAAAACATTGTAGAAAAATCCTAGTTATTCAAATGTGCCCAATATGGGAACCAAAAGCAAACCACAGAGTTTCAGAATGCAAAGGTCCAGCCCACCATAACCACAGTGCAGCCAGATGATAAAAACTCACATGTATTTAGACATCGTACCGCAATAAAACATATATCGCAGTGAGATAAATCAACCCTGAGTCACATGAAGAGTCAATAGGATAGGTGAAAATTAGCTCGGTCAAAGTAATATGTTTTAATGAGTCTCAAACAAAGTGTGGCAGTGAGGATATCACTGGGCTAGTAATCCAGAGCAAGATCTGGGGGCCTGGGTTCAAATCCCACATGGCTAGTGATAAAAATTGAATTCAATAAAAATCTGGAATTAAAAATCTAATGATGATAATCGTTGTGAAAACCCATCTGGTTTACTCATGCCCCTTTTGTTGGGAAAGGGTATACAGGATATGGAACTGTGGCGGGTGAATGGAGTTTAGATACAGAGCAACCACATTCTAACTGAATGAGGGAGCAGCATCGAGGGGCTGAATGGCACCCTCCTGTTCCTACATTCTGGGGATGTTTCAGTTTTTAAACCTGCTTGCAGAATGGAAGCTGTTGCCTTTAAACAAGGTGTAGACTTTCCCTTTGAGAAATCATTTTCTGTTTTATCTCACATGAGCTGCTGATTTGATAAGATTAGATTCCAGTTGAAGAAGTCAATTATAGATCAGATTAGGAGGGTTTGGGGCGAATGTTATTTCTACAGTTGAAGTGAGCCACAATTATTTTTAGTTCTTTTATGGAATGTGGGTGATGTTGGTGAGGCCAGCATTCATTATCCATCTCTAATTGCCCTGCAGTCCACGTGGTGAAGATACACCCTCAGTGCGGTTATTCTCAGCTTCTCTTTCACATTCCTAGCCATATCAGCACTGGTGACAGGGTCACTGGAAATTAGAACTTATGCAATGAAGTATGATCTTAATGAGGCTGAAGGTTCAAAGCCACTCATAAATATGATGCTAATGTATATTATCATCCAGGATACAACTTGCGAAAGCCATCTCCAACACACATTGTAAGATAGAAACCCTACAGTGCAGAAGGAAACCAATTGAGTCATTGAGCCTGCACTGACTAGAATCCCACACAGGTCCTAACCCCATAACCCCATATATTTACCCTACTCATCCTCCTGGCACTAGGAGCAATTTAGCGTGGCCAATCCATCTAACTCGCATATCTTTGTACAGTGGGAGGAAACTGGAACACCCAGAGGAAACCCATGCAGACTCGGGAAGAATGTGCAAACTCCACACAGATAATGAGAATCGAACTGGGAATTGAACCCGAGTCCTTGGCGCTGTGAGGCAGCAGTGCTAACCACCGTGCCACCGAGCCACCCAACCTTCTTTTCACAATGGTTAAAGAAAGTAGGACATCTCCGCAGGAACCTCACTTCTGAGGATCAAGAGGCAAACACTTGACCGAAGGGGAGAGTTGAAGCAATCCAAACGTAAACTCAACTGGATAAAGTCAATTGGAATGTTTAAATGGCAGAACGTCAAAGGGCAATCAGAGGAATGTGACAGACGGTCCTCGTAGGGTGGAGGGAGATGGGCGAGGTGGTGAAATAAGATGGAAAGCAAGAAAATAGAAATGGACAAGTAAAACTATTGAAGAAATAATTAATAGAAATAGAATTAAAAATAAGAATATAAAATTATAGAGATGGATTAGTACCATTACAAAATATCCCAAAGCGCCTCACAGCAGGATTATAAAACAATATTAGGAGATATTAAGTCAGATGACCAAAAGTTTGATCAAAGAGATCAGTTTGAAGGAAGAAAGAAGAAAAGTGAGGTAGAGAAGTGCAGAGGTGGAAAGAGGGAATTCTAGAGCTTGGGGCCGAGACACTGAAGGTACAGCCACTTACAGAGCGATTAACACTGGGGCTGCCCGAGAGACCACAATTAGATGAAGTCAGAGATCTCAGAGGGTGAGATGATGGCTACAGAGGTAGCGAGGAGAGGCCATGGAGGGATTCGAAAACAAGGATGAGAATTTTAAAATTTCTACACTGTTTGTCCAGGAGCCAATGTAAATCAATGGGCACAGGCAATGGAGCTTGATCTGAATTATGACGCAGAGTTTTAAATTTTTCATACATGGGACATAGGCATCACTATTTGGGCAGCATTTATTGCCCATCCCTAGTTGCCCAAGGACATTTGAGACTCATTGAGCCGGAGAGGTTTACAGCATGGAAACAGGCCCTTCAGCCTTGTCTATGTCTATGTCTTAACTTGTCTATGCTGCCCCTTTTTTAAAATCCCTAAGCTAGTCCTAATTGCCAGCATTTGGCCCATATCTCTTACCCATGTAATTGCCTAAATCTTTTTTTTCGTATTGTACCCGCCTCTACTACTACCTCTGGCAGCTTGTTCCAGACACTCACCATCCTCTATGTGAAAAAATTGCCCCTCTGGACACTTTTGTATCTCTCCTCTCTCACCTTAAATCTATGCCCTCTAATTTTAGACTCCCCTACTTTTGGGAAAAGATATTGATTGTCTAGCTACCTATGCCCCTCATTATTTTATAGACCTCTATACGATCACTCCTCAGCCTCCGATGCTCCAGAGAAAAAAGTCTTAGTCTATCTAGCCTCTTCTTATAACTCAAACTATCAAGTCTTAGTAGCATCCTAGTAAATCTTTTCTGCACTCTTTCTAATTTAATAATATCCTTTTTATAATAAGGTGACCAGAACTGCACACAGTATTCCAAGCGTGGCCTTACCAATGTCTTGTACAACTTCAACAAGATGTCTCAACTGCTATTTTCAATGTTCTGACCAATGAAACCAAGCATGCCAAATGCCTTCTTCACCTCTCTGCCCACCTGTGACTCCACTTTCAAGGAGCTCTGAACCTATACCCCCAGATCTCCTTGTTCTGTAACTCTCCCCAACACCCTACCACTAACTGAGTAAGTCAACCACATTGCTGTGGTTCTGGAGTCACACATAGGCCAGACCAGGTAAAGACGGCAGATTTCCTTCCGTAAAGGGCATCATTTATTTATTGGTGTCACAAGTAGGCTTAGATTAACACTGCAATGAAGTTACTGTGAAAATCCCCTAGCCGCCACACTCTGGCACATGTTCAGGTACACTGAGGGAGAATTTAGCAGTCAATGCACCTAACCAACAGATCCTTCAGGCCGTGGGAGGAAAGGGGAGCACCTGGGGGAAACCCATGCAGACACAGGGAGAATGCGCAGACTCCACACAGACAGTGGCCTAAACTGGGAATTGAACCTGGGTCCCTGGCACTGTGAGGCAGCAGTGCTAAACACTGTGCCATTGTGCCACCCCCAATTGAACTCGTAACCCCCTAGTTTACAAGACAAGTTCCTGAGCTACCGAGATATGAAGCCAGGGGCCATTACAAAGAACAAAGAACAACACAGCACGGGAAACAGGCCCTTCGGCCCAACGAGCCCGCGCCGCCGTCCTAACGCCTTAATGACATATAGGGACCAATATAGGGACAATTTGTTACCCAATCAGCCTAAGAGCACATTTTTGGGATGTGGAAGGAAACCGGAGCACCCGGAGAAAACCCACGCAACCACGGGGAGAACACGCAAACTCCCGCAGACACAGGCCCAAATCCGTGTGTCTGCATAGCAACAGCAATAGTCTCTGAGCTGTCATGTTGCCAGATTAGTGAGCCAGATGGGTTTTTCTGACAATCGACAATGGTTTCACAGTCATCCGCAGCTTCTTAATTCCAGATATTTTTTATTGAATTCAAATTTCACCACCCATCACGGTGGGATTCGAACCCAGGCCTCTAGGACAGTAACTGAGTTCCTGGATTAATAGCCTAGTCATAATACCACTAGGCCGTCATCTCCCCTCAGGTTTACTGCAAGTTCCTGGCAGGGGTAGAATGTGGAGGAACAGCCAGGAGTGGCTTCGATTACTCAAGACATGATGAAGGCAAGAACGAGGGCTTCAGTAGCCGGTGAGCCATGACAGGGGTGATGTTCCAGAGGCAGAAATAGCTAGGTCCCGACAACAAGCTGAGAAAGCAGGAGAGAGTAGCAGACATCAGTTAATCCACCTCCCCCCACCCCTAGCCCGATCCCCACCCATCCCCCAAACCCTATGTGTGTAAGTTGCAAAAAGGAGACCATTTAATTGGGTCAGAATAGTTCACAGCCTTTAACTAAACATCTGTGCGATCTTCCCAGCTAAAAGGTGTCAGGGAAACTTTCCCATGGTGGCTGGTGTGTGATTCCTCAACGCCTACTGGTGTAACTGGGACTGGAAAGCTTTCAAGTGGTAATTAAATCACACTGGGTGATATACACAGTAAGCAGATTACTGAAGGTGTGAAGCCAAAGACTGAGGTCAGAATTACACCATTTCTAGACGCTGCATAAAGCAAATCTCTCAATAGTGATGTAAATTAGTCAAACTCAAAGGTCTCAGCGAATGTTGCTCCCCCCGTCCCTTTATTCCGAGAATCATTTCCAAAGGATTTGTAATTTGCCAGAGTTCCCGGGTGACGTGGTATCAATATCACGCTCCCAGGGAGATGCTGGGGGCATCAACTGGCAGGGGTAGAATGTGGAGGAACAGCCAGGGACTTTTACATCAGTTTTAAATATAGCAAAGCACCCCAAGATGTTTTATTCCATAATCAGGAATTCTGATTTACGTTCTGTCCACTGGTAGGTATAGAGGTGCAGGAGGAGGTCATTCAGCCCCTTCATTCCTGCTATCCAATTAAATCACGGCTGATCTGCATTTCTTCCGCACGCTCCGGTTTCCTCCCACATTCCAAAGATGTGTGGGTTAGGTTGAGCAGAGTTGCTGAGCAGAGACTGATAGCCAAGTTCCGCACACATGAGGACGGTCTTAACAGGGATCTTGGCTTCATGTCACACTATCTGTAACCCCCGTAACTTGCCTGGATTAGCAAAAAACCTCACTTACTGTGCTGTCTGGAGAAAATACACAATTCTCTAACCAATGCTCAGGATTCCCTTCACACACATTGTTAGCCACTTTAACACTTGAATAGCAGGTTAGATGTAAGGATTCGCATTCTAATCAACAATCTGTAACTGTCTGTGTGGGTATGAGTGCCTCTGCAGATCAGAACACTGCATTTGCGTGATGAAGGCTCATAGTGTCGAAAGCTCGCGGATTTACTATCAAATAAATTGGTTGGATTTAAAATTGGTGTTGTAAAACTTTACTAGGTTGATTGGCCATGGAAATTTGCTCTTTAGTGTCAGAGAGATTAGCAGGGTAGATATGTGGGGTTACGGGATAGGGTCTGGATAACAAGTTCTGTCAGAGAGTCGGTGTAGATGCAATAAACTGAATGCCCTCCTGCAGATGCGATGGGCTGAAGGGTACTGGGTGCTAAGTGCAGATACAGGGTGCTGTGTGCTAAGTGCAGGTATAGGGTGCTGGGTGCTAAGTACAGTATTGAGTAATGGGTGCTAGGTACAGGTACAGGTACAGGATCCTGAGTGCAAAGTGGAGGTACAGGCTCCTGGATGTTAAGTGTGCGTACAGGGTGCTGGGTGCTAGGTACAGATACAGGGTGCTGTGTACAGGTACAGGGTGCTAAATGCAGGTACAGTGTGCTGGGTGCTAGGTACAGGTAAAGGGTCCTGGGTGCTAAGTGCAACTACAGGGTGCTCTGGATGCTAAGTGCATGTACAGGGTGCTGAGTGCTAAGTATAATATTGGGTAACGGGTGCTAGGTACAGGTACAGGGTGCTGGGTGCCAAGTGCGGGTACAGGGTGCTGGGTGCCAAGTGCGGGTACAGGGTGCTGGATGCTAGGTACAGGAATAGGGTGCGCTGATCTGTTTATTTTTGCCTCATGTGGTCTTACACAGTGTTGCAATGAAAATTTACCCAGGCAGACAATATAAGGAAGGTCAGCTGATCTTCACTTTTTAGAGACCCATTTTTAAATCCCCCACTTTGGAAAGCATTGCTTTGATTCATCCCTGCTCTATTGAAAAAAATTATAAAAGCTGCCCACGATCCCCACTCACACTGTCACCTTCCTCCCCCCCCACCCCCCATCATTTCCAATATAATTATTAGAAAGTGAAGAAAAAAAGTTATCTCGACCCCCACAATTCTGACATCCCTGTTATATACACCTCACACTGCTCCTTAATTTCTGGGGGCTTTTAACCCTGATTCCCACCTCCTCCTGGCTGAGCAGGGAGATAGGTTAATATTTCAAGGCAGCACCTCCAACACTGCAGCACTCCCTCGAATACCGCACTGGAGCACCAGTTTTGTGTTCGAGTGTTGGAGTGTGAACCTAGAAAAATGTGATGCTGAAGAAAGTGTGTTGTTACAATTGTCAGTCTAACTTCTGAGAGAGCGTCTGCAAAAGGAAAAGTGGATTGTTCAGTTATATGATTACAGGTAGGTTTCATTCAAGCCCAGAAGTTTTAGTTCATGCATGAACACTTGGATGGGAGTTACTGCAACACAGCCACTTTAACTCATTCTCTTTAAGATGTTGGAGCAATGGGAAATGAGTTAAAAGTGGCGTGCAAACAATGCAGTGTGAAATGAAAAGCAATACTTGCCAGTTATGTAGAATTAGATAAGAAGAGAAATTGGTTGGAATTTTTCAGCCATTTGAGTTATTATTGTCACGTGTATTAGTTTACAGCCAAAAGTATTGTGTATTACATGCTATACAGACAAAGTATATCGTTCATAAAGAACAGTAAGAACTCCCACAACACCAGGTTAAAGTTCAACAGGTATACTTGGAATCATGAGCTTTTAGAGTACTACTCCTTCTTCACTCACCTGTTGAAGGAGCAGTGCTCTGAAAGCTCGTGATTCCAAATAAAGCTGTTGGACTTTAACCTGGTGTAGTGGGAGTTTTTACTGGGCCCACCCAAGTCCAATACCAGCATCTCCACATCATACAAAGGGAAGGAAAGGAGAGAGTGCAGAATGCAATGTTGCAGTCACAGCTAGGGTGTAGAGAGAATGAGAGTAAAATATAGAATTTGAGGGTATGCTGGGCACAGTCTGGTGCCCCGCACTGATGCCATTGTTCATGCTCCACTTAGGGGCATAGATCACCTAGATAGTCAACATCTTTTCACAAATATAGGGGAGTCTAAAACTAAAGAGCATAAGTTTAAGGGGAGAGAGAAGAAATTTAAAAGAGTCCAGAGGGGCAATTTTTTCATACAGAGGGCAGTGAGTGTCTGGAACAAGCTACCAGAGGTAGTAGTAGAGGTGGGTACAATTTTGTCTTTTAGAAAATGTTTAGATAGTTATATGGGTAAGATGGACATAGAGGGAAATGTGTCAAACGCGGGCAGTTGGAACTAGCGGCATGGACTAGTTGGGCTGAAGTAAACCCCAATGACTCTCTGACTCACTGTAGAGAGGATGGAGAATTTGGTACTCAGGCAAACCTCCATTCACTGCAGTGGGATGGGAAGATCCTGTCGGCATAAACAGCTAAAATATTCCACCCATTTAGCGATTTCACAGCGCGTACAAATAGCCTACACTCGGAATGTCAATCTGCCTTTTGCTTTTCGAGAAGCTGTGCGTTTCCAGGGTTTCCCACTATTATTTTTCCCACCGGAGGATGCTCCCTTTTTTAATTGTCTTCACCAGAGGCCCCAGTCGCTTCATCCGTGGGGCCTCTGTGTGCATTCTCCCAGGCCACTGTGAAGTGTGAAGGGTTTCTGATCTTCCACACACCAGGGGGTCTGCGAAGGTGTCAATGTTGCTCATTCACACCCACAAGTTAAGCAGTCTCAGTGGGGAGTCAGACATTCCCTGAACTCTTCACTCATCAGATGCAGAAACATCCCCTTGCCTCCTCCCCCCACCCACCCACACTGTCGGCCCTGCAAAAGTGGAAGTCCATTAACCACACTGAGCTTCATTACATTAAGGCTTTAAGGTTTTCCCATTGTGCCTGCACAGTTCACACTTGAACAGAATGATTGAATACTTCGAAAAACTCACAAAAGGGTTTGGGCCAACAACTCAATAACGTTGTGAAAATTGATTCTGCCCACTTCCAGATATCCCCCTTTCAAACTACTCACTCATAAAATGTCATACAAAGCTCCAATTCAATTCTTCTTCACCATCTCCACCCTGGTCGACGCAGCAAGTTAAGGGATCCTTGTGAAATGACTGCATTGTCCCAGCAAAGATGTCACCAACTCAGCCGCATTAACATCAGAATTGAACGAGGAGTCGCTCGAGTTGGCTCCTCTTGCCCTTGGTATTACCCCCTGTATTAGCCTGGGCTAAACAGCAGGGCACTACAGCACTCCTTAGTCCATTTCTCGCTATAATAATGTACGGTGAAAGGCCAGTATAAAATTGCTTCTCTCTGCCAAAATAAATGAATAAATGTTTGAGGAGTGGGGGGATTTAGTGAGGTAAATGCACGAGGTTCCGGGATAGGGAGGATAGAGAGTCTTGGGAAGGTGCTCCGACTGAGAGTTGGTACAGGCTCGATGGGCCGAATGGCCTCCTTCTGCACTGTAGAGATTCTATGATTCTAACTGATCCCTCCCTGTGTGACTGGATGTTTTACAATAAAGTTTGTTTATTAGTCACAAGCAGGCTTACATTAACACTGCAATGAAGTTACTTGAAAATCCCCTAGCCGCCACATTCCGGCGCCTGTTTGGGGACACTGAGGGAGAATTTAGCAAGGCCAGTGCACCTAACCAGTGCATCTTTCGGACTGTGGGAAGAAACCAGAACACCCAGAGGAAACCCACGCAGGCATGGGGAGAACATGCAAACTCCACATAGACAATGACCCAAGCACGAGTCCCTGGTGCTGTGCGGCAGCAGTGCTAACCTTTGTGCCACTGTGTGGCCCCTCAAGGTACCTCAGAATGTTTCCATTTTAAAGGTAAGGTGTCATTGTTGAATGAAGGAACACTGATGCAAGTTAATTAGATTGCTTGCTGCTTGTTCTGGTATCACCGTCACAGTAACACTGTTAACACAAATAAAAGCTAGTATTTGGAAATAACGCTTGTTCGCCATTTTGTTACTGAGTCACAAATAAGCCGCCTCGTGACCCACATTACACCAGTGACCACCCCTAACGAAAGTACCTCATTAGCTGCAAATGCTGTATGATTCTAAGAATGTGGAGTATGGCCCATTGGCATTCTGGAGGGTGGGTGGGCTCCATGGCTGAGGCCGTACAAGAGAACAGGCCAGAAACCTCATCCATACCTGACATCATACAACCAGGCTGACTCCCATATGTGCGGCACAAGTCATGAGACCATAAAACATAGGAAAAGAATTAGGCCACTCAGCCCATCGAGTCTGCTCCATCATTCAATCATGGCTGATATTTTTCTCATCCCCATTCCGCTGAGTCATATTCAGGAAGTACAACGAGGCAGATGGATGTCACTGCCACAACACACAACTGCAAAACTGGCTGAAAACCATGAAGGAACCGGCTAAACGTGGAGCCCAGAATGAGACCGAAACTCTTCAGCTTGGAACCAGGTATCACCTCACCGGGGTCACACCAAATCAACGGCATTAAACCCCACAAGATTTTTAATGGTGGAAAACGGAAAGAGATGAGGTATGGCTGGTCCGTCAGCGTCTCTTGTCTCAACCTAAGCAGTCTGTGCAATGCTTAAGAATCATTGCATTGGAATGCCCTCATGTTGCGAAAGGCGCTATAGAAATGAAAGCCTTTCTTTCGTAGACATTAACGTAGGGTGGAATCGCAATTTTTGAATGGAGAGGAAATCAAAGCCAAACATTAGAAAAATAAACACTGCAGATGCTGGAATCTGAAACAAACGCGGAAAATGCCGGAAAAACCCAGCAGGTCTGACAGCATCAGCGGAGCATCCTGACTCGAAATGTCAGGCGAGGTTTATAAAATCCCACCCGAGGCCAAGGGGCAATTCTGTTCTGTGATCCTTGCCCTCTCCGATTCCTGGGCGCGCGTGGTGATAATATTCGGGTCGTTGGCTCAATTCTCTCTCCACAGATACTGTCAGACCTCCTGGGATTTTCCAGCATGTTCTGCATATGTATTCAAAAAATAACGATTGATGTAAGGAACCGAGAATAAGTGGTCAAACTGACCCACATCAGTTTCCTTCCAACAGAATCCTCTCCAGTTGCTGGGAGTTGGAGATCTAACATGTGGCGTAGACAAACACGGCCCTTCTAAACATATCACTGGTGAGATAACCTTCCCTTTGATTGTGCTTACAATCGGGATAATTTGGGAGTGACCACATTCTATTCAATTGTCCTGTGCAAATATTGTGAGCTTTTATCCTGAGCAGCTCTGGGACACAGATCTCTCTGCTCTATGGGCTGTACACAGGGGCTCACACCAAGACAAATATCAGCCACGCTTAGAGAATCATCAATTCGGTGAAAGATACTCTTTGGTCTGCCCAGAGCTTGCATGTCTTGCAGTGCAAATAGTCATCCTCGATCAAGTGTTACAAGCTATCATCCCCAGGTCCAGGGCTATGCACTAAAGCTAGAGGCAGCCACCAGAGAGACACAGTGGGGGAAGGCCTCTGTCTATAACCCCTTTCAGTCATACTGCACTGGAAGATTTGTACAACCTCTCAGGCTGATATTGAACATACTTTGCAAAGAGCAAGAATTTTGGAATTGTCTTGAGGCATCTCGGAGGGGAGCATGTGCAGAGAGGAAAGTTTTATTGCACTTCCTAGAAGTTTTTGGTTTTGATTTATTATTGTCAAGTGTTAACACACAGTGAAAAATATTGTTCCTTGCAGGCCATACAAAGCATACCATTCATAAAGAAGGAAACGAGAGGATGTAGAATGTAGTGTTACAGTCATAACTAGGGTGTAGAGAAAGATCAACTTAATGCAAGGTAGGTCCACTCGAAAGTCTGATGGCAACAGGGGAGAAGCTATTCTTGAGTCGGTTGGTACGTGACCTCAGACTTCTATACTTTTTCCCCCGACGGAAGAAGGGGGTAGAGAGAATATCAGGGGTGCATGGATTCCTTGATTATGCTGGCTGTTTTTCTGAAGCAGCAATCTGTATTCAATTTTCACTGTCTTTTCCTCCCCTAGACCTGAACATGGGACGTGTATTTTAAACTTGACAAGAATGACAGTTGTATAGAGACTTCCAGGAATGGAACCTATCACGTGGAGACAAGTTGAAGTTTATGGCGTTTTCAAGTTGAAATATTTTGTGATGTACTTTTACAAGTTTTAGCTTTTTGGTTTCAAAATGTATTTATTAATGTCACAAGTAAGGCTTACATTAAAATTGCAATGAAGTTACTGTGAAAATCTCCTAGTTGCCATAGTCCGGTGCCAGTTTGGGTACACTGAGGGAGAATTTAATATGGCCAATGCACCTAACCAGCACGTCTTTCGGAGTGTGGGAGGAAACAGGAGCCAGTGAAGGAAACCCACACAGATATGGGGAGAATGTGCAAACTCTGCACAGATTCTAGAAAGACATGTTCAAATTCCACTAAGGCAGCCAATGGAATTTAAATGCAATTAATCAACTATAAAGCCATTTTCAGTGACCAAGAAATATCTTTTAGGGAAGGAAATCGGCTGTCCTTACCTAGCCTGGCCTACATGTGACAAAGAATCCACAAAAATGTGGTTGACTGTCAAGGGCAACGAGGGATGGGCAATAAATAGTGGCCAGCCAGCAACATACATGTCCCATGAATGAATAAAAAATTTGGATTGGCCATGCTATATTGCTCCTTAGCGTCCCAAGATATGTAGATTAGATTATTATCAATGGTAAATATGTGGGTTTGGGGATAGAATGGGGAGAGGGCCAGAGAGTTGGTGCAGACTTGATGGGCTGAATGGCCTTCTTTTGCACTGTTGGCATTCTATGACCTGAAAAGACTATAAACTTGGTGTTGGAGGGTTGATGTATAACCAGCAGTCAACACTGATTCACCCTCAGTCTGCAGATGCAGTACTGATCAACATCAGGGTTTAAAATCTCAACAAAATATCGAGTTAGTTATCTGTGCAGTAATGAGGGCGTGCTGCATTGTTGGAAATGCTGCTTCCTTCAAGTGCAATTGTAAGCCAAGGCTCATGCCTATCCGTTCATTGAGATGTAAAAGATCTCCTAGCTGATAGTTACACATTAGGTTTCTACAAGATTATAATGATTGCTGCCCATGGGATCTTGCTGTACACAAGAAGGAACCCACAATGTGAGGGTTAGACTGCATTCCAAATATGCAATGGAACGCTTTCAGATATCCCGTGGATATACACCAGACTGATTCCAGGGATAACGGGAATGATATATGAAGAGAGATTGGATTGTCTGGACTTGCGCTCACTGGAATTCAGAAGAATGAGGGGGGATCTCATAGAAACATATAAAATCCTGATGGGACTGGATAAGGTAGATGTGGGAAGAATATTCTTAATGTCGAGGAACCAGGGGGAGTCACAATCTAAGAATAATACCACAGATCATAAGACACAGGAGCAGAATTAGGGCACTCAGCCCATCGAGTCTGCTCCGTAGGGAGTAAGCTATTCAGGATCGAGATGAGGAATAACATCCTCACTCAGAAGCTGTGGAATTCTCTGCTACAGAAATCTGCCGGGGTCAGAGGGAGCTGGATGTGGCCCTGGCGGGTAAAGGGATCCAGAAGTATGGAGGGAAAGCAGGAGTGGGATACTGAAAGTGCATGATCAACCAAGGTCATATTGAATGATGGTACAGGCTCGAGGGGCCGAATGGTCTATTCCTGCACTAATTTGCAATGTTTCCAAACTGCGCATTGAAACTCCCTTCCATAAACCAGCTGCCTCTTCATTGAAATCTTCCTGAAAGTGTTGAGTGGGCGTTTCAAGATGGAGGGACCCCCCTCTCCCCCCCAACCTGAAATGATCTCGAAAAGCCAAACATTGCAACGTTCCCTTGTCTGGGCTTGTCATTGCGATCCGGAATCGAGAATTCTGACTGTGAGAAGCGACTAAATGTTCACCATCATTGACACCTGCTGCTTTTAGTGATGAAGTTAAACATTGACAATTGGCTTTGGCACAGTGTCAATGGTCGAGCAAACATTCACTCTCTGCTGCCATGTCTATTCAAGTTGAGATCACCATGAAATACACTTAGCAGAATTACTGGCCCAGAAAGTGGTTTCCCTCATTCCTACTCGCAGGGCTGATTAAATAAAGCTCGCTGTTCCCTTTTACCTTTCTCTTGTGGGGGGCCCTTGTGAAAGGGCCGCTTTATCTCTTTCCCATTTCCTTCTTCAACGTGACAATCTTAAAGTTGTCAGCCTGGTGCCCCCAAATTGATTTAGATTGATCTCTCCGAGTCTTTCTCACAGTCTGAGCTTCTGTCCTTCCACCCACTGACCCCGAGTATCCCAGACTGAGGGGCTTCATTGCACCCTCCTCCCACCCCCACAGAACACCACCCACTGACCCCGAATACCCCAGAGTGAGGGGCTCCACTGCACCTTCCTCCCCCACTCACAGAACACACCGACCCAAACATCAAACCTGAACAAACTCAAATCAAATTGATTCTCTCTAAATGTTAGAAAGGAAGTATTTCAAACACTCTCAGGCACACACACACATTCACACGCAGACACATATTCACTCAGGCACACACAAACTCACTCACACACACTCACTCACACACACACACTCTCACGCACACACACACACTCACACACACACTCACACACACACACTCATGCACACAGGATGGAATTTCCTCATACTAACAAAGTCTTCTGAGAGAAAAAAATCTTCTCATCTCTGTGTGAAAAGGGAGTTTGTGGCTAAAGGGTTAATAGTAAGCAGATAGTGATGTGTATCATGATATAACACTGACAAAAGCAGCATGTACTAAGGCTGTGTACTGCAAATGGAACAGTCTGCACACAATAGGGATATACTTATCTCATGACCCATCTCAGACAGGGTATATAGTGTTGATAAAGTAGTTTTAAGTAATCTTCCTGTCAAACCTGAGCAGAGGCATTATTAGACACTGAGCCACATGAAGTGACATTAACCAGAATTCTATCCCCCTCCTCACCCGGGGCTGGGATTCTCCGACCTCACTCGGGGCTGGGATTCTCCAACCTCGCTCGGGGTTAGGATTCTCCGACCTCGCTCAGGGTTGGTATTTCCGACTTCTCTCGGGGCTGGAATTCTCCAAACCCGCTCGGGGCTGGGATTCTCCGACCTCGCTCGGGACTGGGATTCTCCAAACTCGCTCGGGGCTGGGATTCTCCGATCTCGCTCAGGGCTGGGATTCTCCGATCCCGCCCCGGGAGTGGGATTTTCTGATCTCGCCCACGACTGGGATTCTCCGATCCCGCTGTGGTGAGTGAAGTTTGGGCTGAATGCCAAATCCACCATTCTTGCTGGCAGCAGTGCGGGACACGAACAAGACCGGGGAATCCCGACTGTTGGATCAGGTGACCGGGGTAGGTTTGAAGACGTGTCTGAGGTGGAGAGGTGTGGGAGGGGGTGGAAATTCCATAGCTTAAGCTCCAGTCAGATGAAGGACTCCGATTTGGGAGTGATGGAAATCAGGAAACAACAATTTCAACAGCTGGAATTTCATAAATCTTTTGACGTAAGACTGTAATTCGTGGTTGTAACAGTGGCACAGTGGTTAGCACTGCTGCCTCACAGAGCCTGGGTTCGATTCCTGGCTCAGGTCACTGTCTGTGTGGAGGCTGCACATTCTCCCCGTGTCTGCGTGGGTTTCCTCTGGATGCTCCGGTTTCCTCCCACACTCCAAAAATGTGCAGATTAGGTGGATTAGCCATGTTAAATTGCCCCTTAGTGTCAGGGGGACTAGCTAGGGTAAATATAGGGGTTATGGGAATAGGGCCTGGGTGAGATTGTGGTCGGTGCAGACTTGATGGGCTGAATGGCCTCCTACTGCACTGTAGGGAGTCTGTGAATTACATTTTTACAGGCCCAAAAATCATGTTTTTGCATATACCCAGCATGTAAATCAAATCTCCCTCCACAATCACAGCATTGTACACTCTCATTAGGAGCCACACCAATGTGTGTTTTACTAATCATTATAACTGGGTGCAGGAGATAGGGGCGGAGCTGAAAAGATGCAGGGAGGTTTAAGACACGCCTCCTTTATGTTGAATGTTGATATTTCAAAATGGCGACTGCATCCACTGGCGATTAACTTTTATACTCGGGGTATAAGTCAAGTCCGATTTTGGAAAGATTTTGCGAGGCTTTCAGGGTCGACTTCTCCACAACATCTCTGGTAGAATGTCCCAAGATGTTTCATTGCAATCTTATCAAAACATGCTGGTTAGGTACATTGGCTGTGCTAAATTCTCCCTCAAACAGCTGCTGGATGTGGCACCTAGGGGAATTTTACAGCAACCTCATCACAGAGTTAATGTAAGCCTACTTGTGATACTAATAATAATAAAGTTAAACAGGATTTTCTCCACCAGGAGACATTGGGAGGGAGTTGAAGGAGGGAGGGGTTCTTGGAGTGTTGTTAACCTGGAGGAGGTTTAAAGGAATGTCTCACAGTATAAATTATTTCTAGCCTTCCCATCACAATGTAGGCCAATAAACATCATTTGCGAGCAAACTCTGGCACAATTTCTGATGTGTTTTGAACAAATATTTATAGAAACCAGGAGTATTCAAATACCAGAAATTATTTAATTCCAGTGATAAATGTTTTGGATTTCTGTCCAAAGCTGTGGTATTTCCTTGTGGTTCCATGTAATACTTCTCCTGCAAACTAACGCTCAGAACTAGTGGCATGGAATAACACGGTGGCACAATGGTTAGCACTGCCACCTCACAGCGCCAGGGACCTGGGTTTGATTCCCGCATTGGGTCACTGTCTATCACATTCTCCCTGTGTCTGCATGGGGTTCTTCCAAGTGCTCCAGTTTCCTCTCACAATCCGAAAGGCGCACTGGTTAGGTGCACTTGCCACATGAAATTCTCCCTCTTCCGCCAGGAAAGAGATACAAAAGACTGGGGCCACGTAGCAACTGGCTCAAGAACAGCTTCTTCCCTACTGCTGTCAGACTTTTGAATGGACCCACTTCGCATTGAGTTGACCTTTCTCTACAACCTAGCTATGAACTGTAACACTACATTCTGTCCTCTCTCCTTTCCTTCTCTATGAACAGTGTGCTTTGGCTGCATAGCATGTAAGAAACAATACTTTTCATTGTATATTAATACATGTGACAATAATAAATCAAACCGACCAGGTACCAGAGTGTGGTGACTGGGGGATTTTCACAGTAACTTCACTGCAGTGATTTAAGTAAAGCAAAAAAAGAACCTCCCAATTGAATTTTACCCAGTCTAGTCTAATTCTTTTCAGATCTTCAATGCTCTGACCGTATGAACACATTTGTCTTTCATTGGCGGCCTTTGTAGTTGCTCCCATCTTTGAAGACGCGGAAGATCTTCCGGGTCTTTCCGTTTGCCTCCCCCTCCCCCTTCCCACCCCTGAGCTTGGCTCTTTTCCTCGGGGTGCAGTTAAAAGGATGCTGGCTGCCCTCCAAGACAATGGCCCTCAACCAATTCTTCCTGTGTGAGCTTAAATGGAGAGCACGAGCAGGCGATTTAACCTGGCAGGGGAGCAGCGTGGAGCTGTTCTCCTAATCCACGGCCACGCTTCTGGGCCAGGGGAAAACAAAAACAAAACTAAAACTTGCTTTGGCTGCTTTTCCTCTCCCTCGCAAGGGGCTGCAGGGGTCAGCGATCCGCTGGAGTTCAGCAGAGGCAACTCGGTTGAAACCATTAAGATCCTGAGGGGCACTGATAGGGTAGAGGTGGACAACGCGTTTCCCCTGTGGAAGAATCTAGAACAGTTTAAAAATAACGGGGTCACTCACTCAAGATGGAGATGGAGTTCCTTTCTCTTTGGGCGGTGAGTCATAGAATCCTTCCACTGAAGAAGGAGGCCATTTGGCCCATCGAGTCTGTACCGACCACAATCCCACCCAGGCCCAATCCCCATGCATTTACCCTAGCTAGTCCCCCTGACACTAAGGTGCAATTTAGCATAGCCAATTCACCTAACCCACACATCTTGAATAAACTTTTATTGAAGATTTTTCCCAATTTTATAAATAATGCAACAATTCGTCAATGATTGATGCAGGATGGCATAATCTGCACTCTCAAGGAATATTGGGATTCAACTGAGCCGTCCTGCTGGTCCCAGCGATTCCCACCTGGAGCAGGCACCAACCCGATCATTATCCAAACACAGTATTCCTAAGACAATTAGCTGGCTGCTCAGCCCATTCACCGCACCCCCTGCTGTTCACCAACCTGCGGCAGCACAGGCACCGGATGCCTTCTTGAACCAGCGTGGACTCGACAGACTGACCCCCTCAGGGCTCAAATCTCCAGGCTGTTAGTACCAGGGTGCCAGTGGGCAGTGCACGGCTGATGGAGGGGATTAAATGGAGGTCACAGGGAAGGCTAAGGAGATCTGAAGGGATGGCAGGAGGGGGGTTTGGGTCGGGTCATAGAATCATAGAACCCGCTGGTGCAAAAAGAAGCCGATCGGCCCATCGAATCTGCCCTGACCACATTCCCATTCGAGGCCCATAACCTCACATATTTACCCTACTAATTCCCCGATACTAAGAGACAATTTAGCTCGGTCAATCAACTTAACCTGCACATCTTTGGATTCTGGGAGGAAACCGGAGGAAACCCATGCAGGCATGGAGAGAATGTTCAGACTCCACACAGACGGTGACCCAGGCTGGGAATCGAACTCGGGTCCCTGGCGTTGTGAGGCAGCAGTGCTAACCACTGTGCCACCGTGCCACCCACATGCCTCTATGGCATGGTGGGGGTTGGGTGGGTGTGCTCCTCGTTGCTGAGGGGTTGCTGATGCTCCCCTGATTAACGGGTGGGGGGGGCACCATTTTGGTTTTGGGGTGAGGGGGCACCTGTCCTGAATACAGAGATGTGGGTCCTTTTTAAACGGCGCCCTGTTCTCTGGCTAGCGTGAGTTACGAAGTGCATCAACGTGCAGACTCCAGGCGGATGAATCCCACCTGACAAGACACTCCCAGTGCCATCCATTCCCATTTTCCCACTGGCCGGAACACTTACCCTGTAAACAGGTGAGTCGCGGCCAATGACTTTTCCCAGAATAACAAAAATACAGAAATAAACTATGTGATGCCAATATCTCCAAGGAGCTTTTAGAGTAGAATATAATCCCTACAATGCAGAAGGAGGCCATTCAGCCCATTGAGTCCACATGCAGGCCCAACATTGCAACCCCACATACTTACCCTGCATCAAATCCCTCCAACAGATTCATTCCGGGATGTTAAGGAGCAATTTAGCATGGCCAATGCAGCTAACCCACATATTTTTGGACTCTGGGTGGAAACCGGAGTGCACAGAGGAAACCCACACAGACATGGGGAGAACGTGCAAATTCCACACAGACAGTGACCCGAGGCCGGAATCGACTCCAGGTCCCTGGAGCTGTGAGACACTACCTCAGTAGCCGTGAGGACTCATTGGATCATACTCATAATCCCTGCACCAGACCCTTCACCCACCTCCCCGCGAGGCCAACAGTGGTATCAGCAAGACATGAGTAATGGATGCCAGACTATATACCACCATTAACCTTCTGGCTCAGAGTGGATAGTGCAAGGGGTCACAGACTCATGGTGAAGCACTGGAATTCCTGATGGTGAATTCTTCACCGTGAGATCAGTATAAATGGGGAAGCGAGACACTGTTCTTCATGGGGGTATCGCAGTGCTCCAGTTTCGGAGCAGCCGTAGTGGGTTTAATATTACCAGCTCTCTGTTCCATTCTCCTTGTCATGGCATCCACAATCTGGTGAAACTTCTGGAGAAATCTGATGAAATTTCCAGCGGTATCTCTTCACCGTGCTGCACCGAACCATTGTCCATTCAGAATCCCCTGACCTTTGGCCACCGCGCAATGAATCTCGGAAATAAATGGCTTGATAAACGAGGCATAGAAGAAGCTTTCAACTTTAAACTGCTGCTGGCGTGTTTTCAGTGCTGGTTTAACTGATCTGCACGCAGCTGGGCGATAAACAACATTGTTCAAGTTTAAAAGCTCAGACGGTGTCGCTGGAACAGTTTAACAATGAATCAGAGTCAGTGGAATCTGCATTAATTGTTCACACTCCTCACTCAGCCCGAGTCACTTCTTTCAGACAAAGTTACAGCCGGCTGCTGTTTCCCTTTTCTCTCCACGATTCCTGGCCTCAGAGCGTTGCCTCATCGGGAAGAGGATCAGTGGGAATTGGGGTCGGGGAGAGTGGCAGAAGGGAGAGGAGAGAGGGGATGCGTTGCAGCTCAACACCAGGACATTTCTATGGGAATCCCTCAGGGTAGTGTCCTAAATCCCACAATCTTCAGCTACTTCATCAATGACCTTCCCTCCACCATAAGGTCAGAAGTGGGGATGTTCGCCGATGTTTGCACAATGTTCAACACCATTCCTGACTTCTGAGTTACTGAAGCAGCCCACGTTCAAATGCAACAAGACCTGCACAATATCTTGGGCTGACAAGTGGCAAGTAACATTCGCGCCACACAAATGCCAGCCAATGACCATCACCAATAAAACGGAATCTAACCATCTCCCCTCGACATTTACCATCACTGAATCCCTCCAGTATCAACATCCTGGGGGTCACCAGGATGAACTGGACCAGCCATATAAATACTGTGGCTACAACAGCAGGTCAAAGGCTAAGAATCCTGCAGTGAGTAACTCATTTCCTGACTCGCCAGAGCCTGTTCACCAACTACAAGCCACAAGTCAGGAGAGTGATGGAATGCTCTCCACTCCCCTGGATGAGAGCAGCACCAACAAGGCTCAAGAAGCTCAACACCATCCAGGACAAAGCAACCCACTCGATTGGCACCCTGTCCACAAACATCCACTCCCTCCACCACCGATGAACAGTGGCAATAGTGTGTACCATCTACAGGATGCACTACAGAACCTCACAAAGGCTCCTTCCAAACCCACAAACACTACCATCTAGAAGGACAACAGCAGCAGATACCATCCCCTGGATGTTCCTCCTCCAGGTCACTTACCATGCTGAAAATATATCACCATTCCTTCACTGTCGCTGGGTCAAAAACCTGGAACTTCCTCCCTAATAGCATTGTGGGTGTACCTACATCACATGGATTGTAGCAATTCAAGAAGGCAGCTGACCACTACCTTCGGAAGGACAATTAGGGATGGGCAATAAATGCTGGTCTAACCAGCAACGTCTATATCCTGCAGATGAACTCATAAAAGAGCCTCCGGGATGCAACTGGAACCCATACAAGGTTCACAAGATTCCCCCTCTCCACCACGTCCTCAGACTTCTCTGCTCCAAGGAGAACAATCGCAGCCAAACCAGTTTCATTGCTGGTCAGTTGATTCCAACATTACTACACTGACTACATTTCAAAAGTGCTTCATTGACTATAAAGTGCTTTGAGGCACTTTGGTGGTTGTGAAAAATGTGATATAAATTTACGTTTTTATTTCTTCGGTAAATGTCTCAGTAACCTTTGTGTAGTGAGACTTCAGTGGCCACTTGCTCTTCAGTAAATTCCCATTTGAAGTGATCAGTTTGCAATTAACTTTCCAATTCCATTTCTCACTGACTCTCGTCTATTCACATCCACTCACAGGGGGAGGTTTGTGAAGTTAGTGGGTACGGATAAATTTGTGAATTCTTTTGCTGGGATACTTCAAAGGCAGGATGGAATTCCAGACCTTCGTGGGAATGATTATTTGACACACCAGGAAAAGGTCAGGTCCGCTGTGGAGATAAACTCCACTTTGCCAGTTTGTGAGGAATGCCTTCTATTGCCTCTCTCTGGACACCCCCACCTTTATCAATTAGAAATCTTTGACTGACCTGCTCCGTGTTCCTGAATCTATTCAGTACAGAAGGAGGCCATTCAGCCCATCAAATCTGCACTTACCACAATCCCATTCTATCCCCATTCCCGTTAACCCAAATATTTACTCTGCTAATCTCCTTGATACTAGGATGAATTTAGCATTCCCAATCAACCTAACTTGCACTCTTTGGACTGTGGGAGGAAATCAGAGCATCTGGAGGAAACCCATGCAGGCTTGGGGAGGATGTGCAAATTCTATACAGGCAGTGACCCGAGGCCAGAATTGAACCCAGGTCCCTGGCGCTTGAAGCAGCAGTGTTAACCACTGTGTCAGCCTACACTTCTACACTTGAAAAATGAGGTTAAGATTTTTCTGGTATCGTCCACCCCACGCATTAATTCCTAAATATCCCAGAAATAGACAAGTCACTCTGTCACATGGTCATACAAAACTTGAAAAATCACAAAAAAAGACACGCTACCAAAGCTTTTCATCTTATACTCATCAGGACAAATACGAGCATACCAAATTTCAAATAATCACAATATTGTGTATCATGGGAGAAAAGGGTTTAAGATAATCAGTTGAAATTGTAATGTGGCTCATTTATCCTGCTCCAAGTGACACACATTCATTGACAGGAACCCACACTGTGCACACAAAAGGAATGTGGTCAAGCCTTTCACCTTTTTTGAATCACCTGGAATCTGAGGAGCTTGTATTCCCCATTGCCTTCGCCATTGGTTATCTCGACCAATAACAGTCAATCTGCCAACCAATCAGCCCCCTTTTCTCCTGTCATAGAAACTGAAATTTGTTATTTGTGTTTGTGCTGATGAGTGCAAGTTGAAAAGTTTTGACAACACGTCTCTTATTTCAGCAGTTTACAGTGTACACTGTCTAACCTGGTGTAGAACAAGGATGGAATCATCAATGTGATCATTGTCAATTCCGGAACATTCTCACAAGCAAACATTACAATCTCCTCATTGACTCTGTCTACACTTCCCGCTACCTCGGAAAAGCAGCCAGTATAATCAAGGATCCCACACACCTCAGACGTTCTCTCTTCCATCTTTATCCATTGGGAAAAAGGTACGAAAGTCTGAGAACAGGTGCCAACCTACTCAAAAACAGCTTATTCATTAGACATATGAATGGATCTACCAGGCACTTAATTAATCTTTCTTTACATTCTAGCTATGACTGTAACACTACATTCTGCACCCTCTCCTTTCCTTCTCTATGAACTGTATGTTTTGCCTGTATAGTACAAAAGAAATAATACTTTTCACTGTATCCCAACACGTGGCAATAATAAATCAAATCACAAAAAATACAAACAAACTCAGTCCCTCAGCATCTCCACAATTTGAGAAATCCGCTGCAAGGATTCACAATGCAGCCATTATTGAACTAATTTTATTAACACCTCCTCAACAGAAGGGGCGGTAGAGAGGGCACTATAACAAAATGCTCAGAGTTATACTACAGACGGTGAGAGGAATGTGATTTTCCATCCAGTTCCTGGGTTGACAGATAATCAGGTCTCCACTCTTGCTCACTGAGCAGTATATCGAAGTGATTGGAAGGGGACATAGAATCATAAAATCCTTACAGTGTAGAAGGAGGCCATTCAGCCCATCAAGCCAATACCGTCAATAACATCACCCAGGCTCTATACCCATAACCATGTGCATTTACCATAGCTATTTCCCCTGACACTAAGGGGTAATTTAACATAGCCAATCCACCTAACTCGCACATCTTTGTACCGTGGGAGGAAACTGGAGCACCCAGAGGAAACCCACACAGACATGGGGGGAATGTGCAAATTCTGCACAGACAGCGACCCATGCCGGGTCCCTGACACTGTGAGGCAGCAGTACTAAGCACCTTGCCTTGATTCTCACACCAGATCCCCAGGTCTCTTTCTCTCATCTCCAGTTCTGCCCACTCTCCCTCCTAGCACCTTAACACATAGCCACAGCTGGACTTGTGCCTGAGGAATGGCTATTCCAGCAAGACACCAGATCTCAAGCTTCAGGAACAAGGGATAGAGTGAAAACAAGCCAAGCCCAAGTTACATGAAGTCAGGTTTATCTGTCTGTGCTTCAGAGCTGTAACATCACTGAAATTGTTGTCATTTCTTTGCCAAGCTCAGTTTATATGTTTAAATCCCATTTCTGTGTCAGCCCGAAGCACTTAGCATTTTACCATCTCTGACCGTGACAGGATGGGCTGAGTGAGCAAGTGAGCAGGCCTCGTGTGATTTAACTCTACCTGCTGGTCAGCTGAGGGACTGGATTGATCAGGAACCTTCCCTCATGCCTCATCCATCCTAAAATACACACTAACTCTCAATACTTCCAATGTTTTATTGTCTCTGTCACCTACAACCAGACTCCATTCCACATTTCAGCCAGGCTTTGTATGAAGAATGTCTGAATGTGAGCCATTCAGCCCCTCAAGCCTGTTCCTCTAGAGGCGGCACAGTGTGTTAGCATTGATACCTCACAGGGACCCGGGTTTACTGTCTGTGTACAGTTTGCGCCTTCTCCCCATGTCTGCTCGGGTTTCTTCCTGATGCTCCAGTTTCCTCCCACAGTCCAAAGATGAACAGGTTAGGTGGATTAGCCATGATAAATTGTCACTTAATGTCCCAATTTGTATAGGTTAGATGAATTAGCCATGGCAAATTCCTGAGGTTCAGGGCATAGGGGGTACTGGGCATGGGTAAGATGCTCTTTCTGAGAGTCAGTGCAGACCCAATGGGCTGAATGGCCTCCTTCTGCACTGTAGGATTCTATGATTCTATGAGAGACTGGATTATGATACATTAATAGAGTAATGGGAGAATAGCAGAAGGCTCTTGGGAAGGATGAACACTGACATGGACCAGTTGGGCCAAAGGGACTGTTTCCATTGGCTATGAATTTATAGATCATGGCTGATTGGTAAATGCAGTGGAATTATCATCTGTTTCCAAATCTCCATAATTCAGTCCTGGGTAGTTCTCTCATAGTAAGAGGTCTGACAACACCAATTTTAAATCCAACTGATTTATTTGATAGTAAACTTGCTAGCTTTCGGCCTTTGTGCCTTCGTCAGGCGAATGAGGTGTTCTGGTCTACAATAGCACACATATCAGCACAGTCACAGATTACTGATTAGAATGCGAATCCTTACACCTAACCTGCTATTCAAGTTTTAAAGTGCCTAACAATGTGAGTGTAAGGAACACTGAGCACAGGTTAGAGAGATGTGTGTTGTCTCCAGACAGCACATTGAGTGAGGTTTTTTGCGAACCCAGGCAAATCATTGGGGGTTACAGATAGTGTGACATGAAGCCAAGATCCCTGTTAAGACCGTCCTCATGTGTGCGGAATTTGGCTATTATACACAGGATTTGTCCTAAATCCCGGAATTGTCGTAATCTTTCGGTGATTTCTATCCCATAGGTCACCAGTTCTCCAGTTTGAAACACTTCCTTCTTTTATCTTGAACTAATATTCCAGATTTACTCTTCCTTTCACTTTATTTACTCTCGTTCCCTCAGCCACCTCTTCAGAGGTGGCTGCCCTCCTAGATTCCACCTTCTTCCCTCAGGAAAAAGATACAGAAGTCTGAGGTCACATATCAACCAACAAGAACAGCTTCTTCCCTGCTGCCGGCAGACTTTTGAATGGGCCCACCTCACATCAAGTTGATCTTTCCCTACACCCTAGCTTTCAATGTAACACTGCATTCTGCACCCTCTTCTTTCTTTTTCTATGAACAGTATGCTTTGTTTAGCACACAAGAAACAATACTTTCCACTGTATGCTAATACACGTGACAACAAAAAATCCAATCAAATCAAATCTAATCCAGTCTGTGTAGTGTGGGATAGTGGAACAAAGAACAAGGAAAATTACATACAGGAACAGGCCCTTCACCCCTCCAAGCCTGCACCAACCATGCTGCTCAACTGAAATAAAATCCCCTACCCTTCTGGGGACTATATCCTTCTATTCTCATCCTATTCATGTATCTGTCAAGATGCCCCTTATTTTTTTTTTGAACAACATTGGCGATTCTCCAATTCTCTGCGGCTTCCTCTGTAGCCAGTGCGGACACTAAGATTTCTCTCAAGGCCCCAGCAATTTTCTCCCTCGCCTGTCTCAGTATTCTGGGGTATATCCCATCAGGCCCCAGGGACTTGCCTAGCTTAATGTGCATTTGATGTGTGCAACATCGGTCAATAAAAAATTAGATAAAGTTTTTAAATTAGATAAAGTTTTTAAAGTTTATTTATTGTCACAGTGTTTATTATACATTAACACTGCAATGAAGTTACTGTGAAAATCCCCTAGTTGCCACACTCCAGTGCTTGCTCGGAGGGAGAACTTAGCACGGCCAATCCATCTAACAAGTGCATCTTTCAGACTGATGAAAGCAAAATGCTGTGGAAGCTGGAATCTGAAAAGAGAACAGAAAATGCTGGAAAATGTGGGGAGAGAATAGTGGCAATGTTTCAAGTCTAGATGTCCCGAAGGTTTCTGATAAAGTGTCATCTAGATTTGAAACGTTGGCTCCATTCTCTCCCCACAGATAAAATTAAATAGAACATAGAACATAGAACATAGAACATAGAACAATACAGCACAGAACAGGCCCTTCGGCCTTCGATGTTGTGCCGACCAAAATAAAAAGCAATGCCCCTCCTAACTAAACCATTCCCTTCTCATCCATATACTTATCAACTAACCTCTTAAACGCCACCAAACTTGGCGCATCTACAACAGCTGCAGGCAGGGCATTCCACTCCCTAATCACTCTTTGAGTAAAGAACCTACCTCTGATATCCGTCCTATAACTCATACCCCTTAATTTAAAGCTGTGTCCCCTCGTGCTAGCTTTCTCCATCCTAGGAAAAAGGCTATCACTGTCCACCCTATCTAACCTCTAATCATCTTATATGCTTCAATAAGATCCCCCTTAGCCGCCTCCTTTCTAACGAAAACAACCTCAAATCCTTCAACCTCTCTTCATAGGACCTGCCCTCCATACCAGGCAACATCCTGGTAAACCTCCTCTGTACCCTCTCCAATGCCTCCACATCTTTCTTATAATGCGGCGACCAGAACTGCACACAATACTCCAAGTGCGGCCGCACTAGAGTTTTGTACAGCTGCAACATGATGCTGCGGCTCCGAAATTCAATCCCCCTACCAATAAATCTGACTGGATTTTACACATGTTTCATCAAACTCTAGCTACACATTAATGAGTGCGAATATCTTGTGATCCTGACCTAATTCTTTGCCCTAGTGTTTAACCTGTGTGGTTGTCACCCTGGAAGTGTTTAACCTCAGCCAGTAGCCACATCTGTCAGAGTGAGTGAAGGATCACCCATTTCACTTTGATATAATTGACAACAGCACCGTCCTGTGGGGATGTTCACACATCAACATTGCTGACCCAGAGGAAATGCTCTCTTACTCAATAAAAGCAAATTACCGCGAATATTGGAATCTGAAACCCAAAAGAGAAAATGCTGGAAAATCTCAGCATCTGGCAGCATCTGTAAGGAGAGGAAAGAGTTTCGAGTCCAGATGACCTGGTCATTTTATTTTTTGTTTTGCTGTGATGTTTCCACAGGTACCTTTAATTGTTGCTGAAGCAGGATAATTGAAGAAATATTTATTTTTAATTTGGCCTAATGCAGTGTCCTGGAGTTTTATGACCCTTTTGGAATTGTTGGGTGGAGCATGATTGACGGGTTAACTGCTGGCTCTGGATGAGTTTTTCCCAACAGGAAAATTTAAGGTTTTAGTTGCATTTTCTCAGAAGCTGTTTAGACTGCAGCTTGAAAGCAGTGTTTTTGTATCTCTCTCTCTGGAGTGAGAATTCTGCTGTCTATGAGTAGCTGCTAGAAGCTATTGGAGTGTCTCTCTCCAGAGGTGATAGAAAGTCTCAGGACTGGAATGCCTCAATGTTTCAATTCAACATTTCAATGGACCAATTCACAGCAGATGTTATGCCTAAACGGTAATACAGTGGTTAGCATTGCTGCCTCACAGAGCTAGGGAGCCAGGTTTAATTCCCGGCTTGGGTCACTGTCTGTGCAGAATCTGCACATTCTTCTGTGTTTACATGGGTTTCCTCCGGGTGCTCCAGTTTCTTCCCACAGTCCAAAAGACGTGCTGGTTTGGTGCATTGGCCATGTTAAATTCACCCTCAGCGTATCTGAACAGGTGCTGGAGTGTGGCGATTAGGAGATATTAACAGTAGCTTCATTGCAGTGTTAATGTAAGCCAACTTTAAGGAAATAAACCTTAAACAAAGCTGCAAGCTCAAGCAACATAATGAGCATACTTTCCGTGCTAAGCCTAGAACAAATTTGTGAGGGCTGTTTGTTTAGAACAGTATATCTAGATGTTAAGGGTTATACAATAGCATGGGTTTCTTTGTAATTGGTAGAAGTTATGCTAATTTTCTTATTTTATGCTAATTGTGTTCTTAAATAAACTTAATTTGATAAAATGCTCCCTAGTGGGTTGTTTGTATCATACCTGGAGTGAAATATCTTAAGCTTACCGAAGCTAAATTCAAATTACAAATCTTACAGTCAAGGCTGACTTCATAAAACACCTTGAAATTTCTGACCTGGGTGGTAACAAGCTGATGTGAGAGCACCATCTGCTGTTATTGTTGGAATAATACATTGGAATCACCAAATGAATATATACTGAACTGGAATTTATTAAAAAAGGTACACGAGCAGCAGCCTGTTGTTAATGTATAAATTGGCCTTTAGAAAGATCTATCTTTGCGAATTGATCCTGGGAAATCCGTGTTGTTCTGCCATCGGTTTTGTGAAACTGACAACTGATTATCAAATTCCCAATGCTCATGCTGAATATTACAGCCACGTTTAAACAACAAAGAAAAGTACAGCACAGGAACAGGCCCTTCAGCCCTCCAAATCCGTGCTGATCATGATAACCTAAAAAAACCTACTGCCTTTACTTGGCCCATATCCCTGCTGTTTGTCATTTTTATAAATGACCTAGATAAGGGTGTAGAGGGTTGGATTAGTAAATTTGCTGACGATACCAAAGTGGGGGGAGTTGTAGACAGCGAGGATGGATGTTACAGTTTGCAGAGGGACATAGGTTGCAGAGCTGGGCTGTGAGGTGGCAAATGGAATTCAATATGGATAAGTGTGAGGTGATTCACTTTGGTAGGAATAACAGGCATATGAAATATAGAGCTAATGGAAGGACCCTTAATAGTGTTGTTGAGCAGAGGGATCTTGGGGTACAAGTACATAGCTCTTTGAAAGTTGGCACCCAGGTTGATAAAGTTGTTAAGAAGGTGTACGGTGTGTTAGCTTTTATTGGTAGAGGGATTGAATTTAGGAGCCGTGAGGTTATGTTACAACTGTACAAAACTCTGGTGCGGCCGCACTTGGAGTATTGCGTACAGTTCTGGTCGCCGCATTATAAGAAAGATGTGGAAGCATTGGAAAGGGTGCAGAGGAGGTTTACCAGGATGTTGCCTGGTATGGTGGGAAGGCCTTATGAGGAAAGGCTGAGGGACCTGAGGTTATTTTCATTAGAGAGAAGAAGGTTACGCGGTGACCTAATTGAGGCGTATAAGATGATCAAAGGACTGGATAGGGTGGATAGTGAGAGCCTTTTTCCTCGGATGGTGATGACCAACACGAGGGGACATAACTTTAAATTAAGAGGTGGTAGTTATAGGACGGATGTCAGAGGCAGGTTCTTCACACAGAGGGTGGTGAGGGCGTGGAATGCCCTGCCTGCAGCAGTTGTGGACTCGCCTACTTTGGAGGCATTCAAATGGTCGGTGGATAGGCATATGGATGATATTGGAATAGTTTAGGTTAGAGGGTCCACTGGCCGGCACAACATAGAGGGCCGAAGGCCTGTACTGCACTGTAATGTTCTATGTTCTATGTTCTATTCCCTCTTTATTCATGTACCCATCCAGATGCCTCTTCAGTGTTGCTAATGTGCCTGCTTCCATTCCTCCTCTGGCAGCACATTCCAGTACCCACTCCTCCCTGCGTGAAAGACTTACCCCGCACATCTCCCTTAAACTTTCCCCCTCTCTCCTTCTACCTGTGCCTCCTTGTAATTGAAATTCATCCCCCATTAAAGTGAGGTCTAGTCATTGACAGTAAACTCCATTCTGCAACATTTTGCAAGCATCTGAAAAAGTCCCTCTTCAGGATTGGGCCCTGATCACGTGTTGCTTGACTATTCCCCTACTGTAAGACCACGAGATATAGGAGCAGAATTAGGCTACTCTGCCCATCAAATCTGCTCCACCATAGTTGATATGATTCTCATCGCCTTTCTCCTGCCTTTTGCCTGATCTCCTTATTAATCAAGAGCTTATCTCTCTCTGTTTTAAAGACATTCAATGACTTGGCCTCCACAATCCTCTATGGCAATGGGTTCCTGAGGTTCACCACCATTTGGCTGAAGAAATTCCTCCTCGTATCAGTTTTAAAGGATCATCCCTTCACTCTGAGATTGTGTCCTCGAGTTGTAGTCTCTCCTACTAAGATTCAATTAGATCACCTCTCATCTTTTTAAACTCCATCAGATACAGACCCAGACTCCTCATACGACAAGCCCTTCGTTCCTGAGATGATTCTTATGAACCTCCTCTGGACCTCCTTCTTCCTTCCAGCACATCCTTCCTATATATGAGGCCCAAAACTGCTCACAATATTAATACGCTGAGCATCACAAAACCAACATGATTGTGGTCCTCACCTGACATTGCTAGTGTGCGAATATTCCACTGCGGAATGGGGTGAACATCGGGTGCCAAATAGCATCCAGATCCCTGGCTAAGGGACAGTGAGACCCCCCACCCTGAGCTCAGCCCAGCCCCGGCTGCAAGTCGGAACTTAATTCCCAGACCCTTTCCACGGTGTTGATAGAGTGCGCAGTCTCAGAATGAACATTTGTGGCCTTCACAAAGTGTGAGCTTCTGAGAGATTTGCTCAATAATCTATTTTTATCCCAGGGCCGGGATATAGCAATGCACCAGGGAGGAACAGGTGGAGATATTATAACAACATTCGGCAAAGCTGCCAGCGGCAACTTAGGGCTTCTTTCACACTGAACACCAGCACAGAGACTTCAACCCATTCAGAATAAAACAATGTGGATATGGAAAGAAAACAGCACACTCTGAGCTCTTGCTGGTTTAGTAAGAGGCTTCTCCTTTATTTCATTCCATTGAAACTCCTCCCCCCACCACACTGAGCTGGTCAGCTGCCTCACACAAACACTCTCCAACTTTACAGATAGAATCATAGAACCCCTGCAGTACAGCAGGAGGCCATTTGGCCCATCGAGTCTGCACCAACTACAATTCCACCCTATCCCTATAACCCTACATATTTACCCTGATAATTCCCCTGACATTAAGTATTAGTTTAGCATGGCCAATCCACCTAACTTGCACATCTTTGGACTGTGGGAAGAAACCGGAGCACGTGGAGCATGCAGACACGGGGAGAATGTGCAAACTCCACACACCTGAATCCGGAATTGAACCCGCCCCTGTCACTGTGAGGCAGTAGTGCTAACCGCTGTGCCACCCCAAGGATAAAAGCAGCTCTATATCTGTGTGTTGGTGGGTCCTTCAAATGCTTTTACAAACCACAGTGTTTTACCAGTGTTAGATTCCAGCTCTGTCAATCTCATTCACTTCCACCCCGACTCTTTACCAATCTTGCACTGAATCCTCATCACCAACTGACTTTACAATTCCAATTCTTCCCTAAGCAGCCTCCATAATACCAGCTTCCCTGAACCTCAACATTTTCACACCTCCTGCTCAGCCTTGGTTGAGGGGTCAGTCACGAGCAGACACCAGGTCAGGGTGAGGAGCAGGAGCTTTAGTAGAGGTGCACAAGATTATGAGGGGTATAGATAGAGTAAACAGGGTTAAGCTTTTTCCTAGATTGGACTCAAATATCACGAGGGGTCATGGGCTTAGGGTGAGGGGGGGAGGTATTATTTGGATGATAGAGGGAGTTTTTTCACACACAGGGTTGTGGAGGTATGGAATGCACCGCCAAGTAAAGTGGTGCAGGCAGACACTTTGGAGTTATTTAAGAGATACTTAGATGGGCACATGAACAGAATGGGAATGGAGGGATATAGAAAACTGATTTAAAATAGGGATCACGAGCCTTGGGATTCCCTGGGAAGTGTGTAAATTGTCAATGATATTGATGTACTTGTTTTTATCCTACAGGTACTTCGGTCCGCCTTGTTGTCTAACAAGGGGCATACACGCGATGGGTCATGAGAGGGTTGCTCTTGGATTTTTTAAGAGTATCCTAGTGCTTCACGTCATTAGTGTACGCTTGACCTGGACCAGTTGATGAGCAACACGACAGCTCAGTGACTATCGCTGTGCTGTGCAGATACATGGATTTGGGCCTGTGTCTATGGGAGTTTGTGCATTCTCCCTGTGCTCGCGTGGGTTTTCTCCGGGTGCTCCGGTTTCCTCCCACATCCTAAAGATGTGCTCTTAGGCTGATTGGCAAAAAAAATTCTCCCTAAATTGTCTTGCAAATTTTGTTCCAATGCATAGATCTATAAACATAGACAGGGATCATGGGTAGAAGTGGGAACATCAAGGTGGCGGCGCGGGGTGTGCTGTTTTGTTCTTTGTTATTTAGGGTGGATATGAGGAAAAGCTTTTCTACCCAGAGGGTGGTGAGGGTCTGGAATGTGCTGCCTGGGAGGGTGGTGGAGGCGGGTTGCCTCACATACTGTGAGAAGTACACAGATGAGCACTTGACACATCATCACATTCAGGGCTATGGGCTAAGTGCTGGTAAACGGGATAAGGCAAAAGGTCAGATGTTTCACACGTGCCAGTGTGAACTCGATGGGCCTCTTTTCCATTGTATGATTCTATCATCCTGCACTGACCTGCAGTGGATCCCCATGCCTCCAATTTTAAAGTGTCACTCTCGTGTTTAAACCCCTCTTGTGGCCTTGCTTCTCTCCATCTCTCTCACCTCCTTAAACCCTACAACCTTTCAATCCTCTGAGTCTGGACTGCTAATGTACCCCAACCAATTTTTGCCCGACTACTGTCTGTGCCCTCTGCCACCCCTAGGTCATAAGCTCTGGAATTTTCTCTTGACCCCTTGACCTTCCACCCCTCATAGCCCAATGTTTGGCCAAGCTTTCTCATATCATCTTCTTTGTCTCAGTGTTTATGATGTGACTGGTTAAAGCTCTGTGAAATATCCAGGGATGATATTTTTATATTAAGGGCACTCTGTAAATGCGGAATAATCTTGGTCAGTTGATGGTTACAAGTTTTACTTTTGAATATACAAGATGGCGAAAGGTTTTGAAGATATCTCAGAAAGTGAAAGAAAGCATCGCCCAGAGATTAAAGTATGTAATGACAGTGTGACGATTGACATAGCGAAACGGAACGGGAAATTCCGGGAATTTCAAGGGCTAAAGAGAAAAATGTGAGTATAAACGATGACCGCAGGAAATAAGGATATTTACATGGAGTGCATAACATTCAAAATATTCCAGTAATCATGGTAGCTTTCTGTAAACTATTGCAGAATGATAGACTGTGATGTTAGTTGTAAATTTATCTTGTGAGTGAGAAGGGGCACTGAATTACTCTGCTTTTGTTACTGGAAAGCTGAGTTTTCCGGGAAGAATCCTGCACTTACACATCATAGATTGTCAAATCTGCCTGAGAAGAATAATATGGATCTGCTACTGTTATCCAATTTCTTTGTGAATTTGAGTTCCAATTTGCATGTTTCGGATGGTATACTGGTTAGCACTGCTGCCTCACAGTGTCAGGGACCCGGGTTCGATTCCCAGCTTGAACCACTGTCTATACAGAATCTCCACATTCTCCTCATGTTTGAACAAAGAACAATACAACACAGGAACAGGCCCTTCGGCCCTCTAACGCACACTGATCATGTGTTCCTGACTAAACACTGTTCCTCCAACAGTCCAAAGATGTGTGGGTTAAGTTGATTGGCCTTGCTAAATTGCCCCTTAGTGTCCTGGGATGCTTAGATTAGATGGATTAGCGGGTAAAATGTGTAGAGATTGTAGGGGTGGGGTAGAGATGTAGATGTAGGTGTGGTCAGTGCAGACTCGAGGGGCCGAAGGACCTCTTTCTGCACTGTGGTGGTCTATGATTCTATTAAACCATCTGTTTGTATCCCTCTATTCCCAGTCTGTTCATGTGGCTATCTAGATAATTCTTAAATGATCCTAGCGTGTCTGCCTCAACCACCTTGCTTGGTAGTGCATTCCAGGCCCCCACCACCCTCTGTGTAAAATATGTCCCCCGCATTGAACCTTGACCCCCCCCCTTACCTTGAACTTGTGACCCCTTATGTTTGTCATTTTCGACCTGGGAAAAAGCTTCCAACTGTTCACCCTAAATATGCCCTTCACGATTTTATAAACTTCTATTAGGTCGACCCTCAACCTGCAGGGAGAACAAACCTAATTTACTCAATCTCATCTCATAGCTAAAACCCTCCATACCAGGCAACATCCTGGTAAACTTTTTCTGCACTCTCTCCAAAGCCTCCACGTCCTTCTGGTAGTGTGGCCACCAGAACTGGACACAGTATTCCAGATGTGGCCTAACCAACGTTCTATATAACTGCAACATCACATGCCAACTTCTATATTCTAGGCTCTATACTCTCTGCGTGGGTTTCCTCCAGGTGCTCTGGTTTCCTCCCACAGTCTGAAAAATGTGCTGGTTTGTAGTATTGATCGTGCTAAATTCTCCCTCAGTATATCCCAGCAGGTGGCGACTAGGGGATTTTCATAGTAACTTCATTGCAGTGTGAATGTAAGCCTATTTGCGACACTGATAAATAAACTTTAAAACTTTAAACGTGCTTCTATTTCAGTCAGTGTTATAAGACTGCTTATTATCTGAGGGCATTTGTCATGGGCATTCGGCTTCCGACCTGCGGGTAAATGTTCTTCAAGGGGGCCTTCGTGACACACGACAGCGCAGAGTCGCTGAGCAGAGACTGATAGCCAAGTTCCGCACACATGAGGACAGTCTTAATAGGGATCTTGGCTTCATGACACACTATCTGTAACCCCCGTAACTTGCCTGGGTTCGCAAAAAACCTCACTTACTGTGCTGTCTGGAGAAAATACACAATTCTCTAACCAATGCTCAGTATTCCCTTCACACACATTGTTAGCCACTTTAACACTTGAATAGCAGGTTAGATGTAAGGATTCGCATTCTAATCAGCAATCTGTGACTGTCTGTGCTGATGTGTGCTATTGCAGACCAGAACACTGCATTTGCCTGACGAAGACACAGAGAGTGTTGAAAGCTCGCAAATTTTACTATCAAATAAATCGGTTGGATTTAAAATTGATGTTACTAAATTCTTACTGAGTTCTTACCACCCCAGTCCAACGCCGGCATCTTTACATCATATTATCTGAAAGCCATTCCTACTGCTTTCTAGATCTGCTACTTATCATTTAAACCCCAGTGTTTTTCAAGCCTTTTCCACAGTAACTAAACGGCCGACACTTACAAGCCACGATTACGGGACGCAATGGCCGGAATTTTATCGCCACACCCGCCCTGGAATCAGGGCGGTCGAGGCTCACAGAACGGAATTCTGTGTTGGTCTCAGGCAGGATTTTACAAGCCTCGTCCGAACAAAGTCGTAAAATCCCGGCCAATGTCTTGAAAAAGTGTTGGTTTTCTGAATACCATTTCCTGGTCTGCGGCAGACACTGAAATGAGGATGTTTATGGGAATGATGGTGCGTGTTCAGTTAGGATGTTGTATTGCAGTGTCCTGCTTTAAGCAGCAAAAGGGGGTGAGCATAACTAGGTGAGGAAAGTTGGAAATTCTCCTGGAATTTGTGGAACATGATTGCTGTCTGTGCGTCTTCTGATTTCTTAGATAGAAATAGCTTCCGGGATCAGAATGAATCCTTTCTGCTTGTTCAGTTCATGGGGCATTTGAGAGTGGGTTAGACTGAAAGGGTCCAGTTTCCGGTTGTGAGAACAGGGTTTAAATGGATTAGAGTCTCCTGTTCGCAGCCTGGGCTGGTGGTCTACAGTCACACTTGGAGTTGTTACTGAGAGGCTGACTCCTGTTTGCCTCAGTTAATGGTAGGGCAATGGATGGTGGTGATGGGGGGGTGGTGATGGGGATGGGGGGTGGTGATGGGGGTGGGGGGGTGGGGGTGGTGATGGGGGGTGGGGGGGTGGTTGGGGAGTGGGGGGTGGGATGGGGGTGTGGGGGGTGGTGAGGGGGGTGGGGGGGTGTGATGGGGGTGGTGGTGGGGGGGGTAGTGGGAGGGGGGTGGGGGGGGTGGTGATGGGGGGTGGGGGTTGGTGGTGGGGGGGTAGTGGGAGGGGGTTTGGGGGGGTGGTGTGATGGGGTTGGGGGGGTAGTGGTGATGGGGGGGTGGGGGGGGTGGGGGGGTGGTGGTGATGGGGGTGGGGGTGGTGGTGGGGGGGGGTAGTGGGAGGGGGTGGGGGGGGGGTGGTGGGGGGGCTGTAAACAGTGACACACACTGGGGTGACTTTTCGTGACCCATTTTCTGATGTCACGGACCCACCCAAGGGTCTCGACACAAAAAATCTTTTCAAAAACTATTTATAAATAAATGTATCACTGTTCTACATTGGAGAAGCGAAGGTGGAGGAGGATAGAAAACAAAACTGGTATTTTAAGTGATGATTGATGCAACCTGTTTCCATTTCAGTATGTTTGACTTTGATGTAGATTTTAATTCATTGCCTGTTTATCAGAGCAGCAGCCTAGAAAGCAAAAAAAAAGTATATTTATATAGTGTCTTTCAAGATCACCAGATGTTGCAAAGCACTTCAAAGCCAATGAAATACTTCTTGAAGCATAGTCACTCTTGTAATGTGGTAAAAGCAGCAGCATATTTGTGCACAGCAAGATCCCACAAACAGCAATGTGATTCTGTCCAGATTCGATTGGTCTCAGTGAAGACAGATCTGAAGGAGATGGAATTGGACCCTAACTGCAGCTCTATCATGTTGTGAAACATTGGCATCACAACTATTTAGTTAACTGGTTAAGTTTAAAAACAATAGCGAAACAAAAGCCAGTATTTCCCTAAGCTTTTTAAAGGCAGCAGTGGAGATGCCATGTTGTTTTATTGTGTTTGTCCTTGGCATAACTGAAGTGGTAATATTTTCTTCAATACTAACGGAATGGTGTGTGCAGTCACTCCTGTTACTGGAAGTGATACAGCTCCAACCTCTAAATTTCCAGTCACTTGTTTGGATTTTAATCCAGCATTTGGTTTCAGTTCGCCCTCTTGTTTTCTATGTAAACTAAACATTTATTCTATTGCTCTTCCCCTTCCTCTTCAATTGCTAAATGTCCTCCAGTACATGTCTGAGTCACCAGTGTTCATGTGTGAGCTCCGGTGGTGAGCACTAGACCAGGCAGATCCAAAGTGTTCTAAAAACAATTCTGAGGCACTGAAGTAGGTGCGAGAAAGGTTTACAAGGATGATCCTAGAACTGAGGGGTGGTGCCTTATCAGAAACTGTGTCACTGCACACCAGAGGAACCCCAGTTCAATTCCCGGCTTGGATCACAGCTTGTGTGGAGGCTGCATGTTCTCCCTGTGTCTGCGTGAGTTTCCTCTGGATGCTCTGGATTTTTCCCACAGTCCAAAGGAGTGCAGGTTAATTGGCGGATATTTAAATTCTCCCTCATGTATCCAAATAATCACTGGAGTGCGGCAACGAGGGGATTTTTCACACCAACTTCACTGCAGTGTTAATGTAAGCCTACTTATCATGCTAATAAATAAACTTCAAAACATCTGAACAGATTGATGCACATTTTACTAGGAGAGAGGTTGAGCAAGTCATCTAATTATGAAGGGTCTGCTGTGCCTTGGAGAGATGGTGGTGCAGTGGCAATGTCACTGGGCTAGCAATATTTGTAAAACCAAGGGTTCAAATCCCATCACGGCAGCTGGTGGAATTGAAAAGCTAGCCTCTGTAAATGTTTATTTATTAATCCATGAGATATGAGCATCACTGGCTGACCAGAATTTATTGCCCACCGCTGACTTCACTTGGGAGGGTAGTTGAGACTCAACCACATTACTGTGGCTCTGGAGTCACATGTAGGCCAGACCTGGTAAGGACAGGAGATTTCCTTTCCTCAAGGACATTAGTGAACCAGATAGATTTTTCCAATAATCGACAATAGTTTCATGATCATCAGTAGATTCTTAATTCCAGATTTTTTTTTATTGAATTCAAATTCCACCATCTGCCTTGGCAAGGTTTGAACTTGGGTCTGTTAGCTGAGTTTCTGGATTAATAGTCTGGTAACCACATCATTAGGCCATCCCTGAGGCCGATGAAACAATTATTGTTTTAAAGAGCCTCAGGTTCACTACTGTTCTTTAGGGAAGGAAATCTGCCATCCTTACTTGGTCTGGCCTACACATGACTCAAGAACCACAGCCTTCTAATTGCTTTCTGAAATGTTGTGGCAAAAGTGATTAGGGATGGGCAATAACTGCTGGCTTTGTCAGCAGCCTCTGGCTCTGATCTTCAGGTTGTCTTTGGTTACGGGTGTGGTTCCGGAGGACTGGAGGATAGCGAATGTGGTCCCGTTGTTCAAGAAGGGGAAGAGAGACCTTCCAGGGAATTATAGGCCAGTGAGTCTTACTTCTGTGGTGGGCAAAGTATTGGAGAGAATAATTAGGGATAGGATTTATAGTTATTTAGAGAGTAATGAATTGATTGGAGATAGTCAGCATGGTTTTGTGAAGGGTAGGTCGTGCCTTACTAACCTCATTGAGTTTTTTGAAAAAGTGACTAAAGAGGTGGATGGGGGTAAGGCGGTTGATGTGGTATATATGGACTTTAGTAAGGCGTTTGATAAGGTGGCCCATGGAAGACTTCTGCAGAAAATGCAGATGTATGGGATAGAGGGTGATTTAGCTAATTGGGTTAGGAATTGGCTAGCAGATAGAAGACAGAGGGTGGTGGTTGATGGGAGATATTCATCGTGGAGTTCGGTGACAAGTGGTGTACCTCAGGGGTCTGTTTTGGGGCCCCTGCTGTTTGTAATTTTTATAAATGATCTGGATGAGGGTATTGAAGGATGGATTAGTAAATTTGCAGATGACACTAAAGTCGGTGGAGTGGTAGATAGTGAAGAGGGGTGTTATAGTTTGCAGAGGGACTTGGACAAGTTGCAGAGCTGGGCCGAGAGGTGGCAAATGGAGTTTAATGTGGAAAAGTGTGAGGTAATGCACTATGGCAGAAATAATAAATGTGTAGAGTATAGGGCAAATGGTAGGATTCTTAGTAGTCTAGATGAACAGAGGGATCTTGGTGTGTATGTGCATAGATCCCTGAAAGTAGGCAGTCAAGTCGAGAAGGTTGTTAAGAAGGCATATGGAGTCTTAGCTTTTATTGGTAGGGGGATTGAATTTCGGAGCCGCAACGTCATGTTGCAACTGTACAAAACTCTAGTGCGGCCGCACTTGGAGTATTGTGTGCAGTTCTGGTCCCCACATTATAAGAAAGATGTGGAGGCATTGGAGAGGGTACAGAGGAGGTTTACCAGGATGTTGCCTGGTATGGAGGGCAGGTCTTATGAAGAGAGGCTGAGGGATTTGAGGTTGTTTTCGTTAGAAAGGAGGCGGCTAAGAGGGGACCTGATCGAAACATATAAGATGATTAGAGGTTTAGATAGGGTGGACAGTGATAGCCTTTTTCCTAGGATGGAAAAAGCTAGCACGAGGGGACACAGCTTTAAATTAAGGGGTGATAGTTATAGGACGGATATCAGAGGTAGGTTCTTTACCCAAAGGGTGGTTCGGGAGTGGAATGCCCTGCCTGCAGCAGTTGTAGATGCGCCAAGTTTGGTGGCGTTTAAGAGGTTAGTTGATAAGTATATGGAAGAGAAGGGAATGGTTTAGTTTGGAGGGGCATTGCTTTTTATATTGGTCGGCGCAACATCGAAGGCCAAAGGGCCTGTTCTGTGCTGTAATGTTCTATGTTCTATGTTTGTCAGCAATGCCCATGTCTCACAAAAGAAAAAATGAAAGAAGCGTCCACTTGCAGGGAAGACTAGAATTAGAGGTTATAAATTGCAAGATAGTCATTAATAAATTAACATTCAAGGCTATAGGCCAAGTGCTGATAAGTGGGATTAAGTGGGCAGGTCACGGCCCTTCATGCAGATCAGTGAAGGATCGAAGGGCCTCTTCTGCACTGCAATATTCCGTGATTCTGTGAAATCCAATGGGAAACAGCATCGTGGATGTATCTACACCACAGGGACTGCTGTGATTCAAGAAGTGGAGGTGCTGGCATTGGACTGGGGTAAACACAGGAAGAAGTCTAACTACACCAGGTTAAAGTCCAACAGGTTTATTTGGTAGCAAAAGCCACTAGCTTTCAAAGCACTGTTTCTTCATCAGGTGAGTGGGATTTCAATTCACAAACAGAGCATATAAAAACATAAACTCAATTTACAAAATAATGGTTGGAATGAGAGTCTTTATAGATAATGAAGTCTTAAAGGTACAGACAACGTGAGTGGAGAGAGGGTTAAGCACAGGTTAAAGAGATGTGCACTGCCTCCAACTGGGACAGTTAGTGAGATTTTGCAAGTCCAGGCAAGTCACGGGGATTACAGATACTGCAACGATAACGGAAGAATGAACATGGCTCGACAATCACCAGGCAAGAGTGTTCATTTCCTGTTGGGGAACACTTCAGCGGTCACGGGCATTCGGCCTCTGACTTTCAGATAAGCATTCTCCAAGGGGGTCTTTACAACACACAACAGCGCAGAATTGCTGAGCAGAGAGCGACAGCCAAGTTGTGCGCGCATGAGACAGCCTCAACTGGGATCCTGGGTTCATCACACTATCTGTAACTCCTGTGTTGCTGGCTATGTAACACACTCCTTCCCCCCACAGCCCAATCGTTGACCTCCTTCTCCTGGCCATTCCCAGGCCAATCCAGAACCCAATTCCCTCAATCCACCCCGTTCACCAGCCTCCCTCCCTCTACCACCCATCCTGTCTGCAGAGTGGCAGCAGGACCCACTGATTAACCCACCAGGTACCACCTCCTTCGCATTGCTGCATGCCTGATAAGCAGTGCCAAGGTGCCCCTTGGGCATTAGCACTTTGTCCTTGGGCACTGCCAGGGGCATACAGTGCATCGAGTCTGCACTGACGCATGAAAGGCCCTGACCTGCCCACCTAATTCCACTTGCCAGCACCGCTGGAAATCCAGTGCTGGGAGATGCTATTGGACCAGAAGTGGATATGCGAATCCATTGCCGTGAGATTGTCCCAGCCCTCTGTGCTAAAAAATTACCGCAGCAGGATGGGAGAATCACCCTCTTGATCATTGTACCAAGACAGACAAAACATGAACTGTTTCCCTCTGGTGTCTCTGTTGGCAATTACACCATCCGTAGACTGAGTAACTCTTAACACCTTCTACCGTTGTTTATGTTATTCATTGATGTTGACATTAATGGCAAGACCAGCAATTATTACCCATTGACAGTGGCCCCTTGAAAAGATAACCAGCCTTTGGGTCGCAATTTTGACAAACAGTGTGTCTCACTGGATCATTTCAGAAGACAATTAGAAGTCAACCACATTCTGTAGGTCTGGATTCATACGTAGGCCAGACTGGGAAAGAACGTGGCTGTTCATGCTTTTCAACAATTTTTCATGGTCACTTTAACTGGTTTCAGCTTTTTAAATCTGAAGACAAATTTTCAAATTGCTCTTGTAGGATTTGTACTCACATTATTTGAATTATTAGACCAGGGCCCTCTGCATTACTCATCACAGTAATATCCCACAGTTCTTTGTTAAATATCCTCTCCATTCCTTGAGTTTATTTATTAGTGTCACATGCCAGCTGACATTAACATTGTCATGAAATTATTGTGAAAATCCTCTGGTAGCCACACTCTGGTGCCTGTTTGGGTACACTGAGGGAGACTTTGGCATGGCCAGTGTATTTAACCAGCACATTTTTTCAACTGTGGGAGGAAACTGGAACATCCAGAAGAAACCTACACAGACATGGGGAGAAACTACAGACTCGATACGAACAGTGACTGAAGCTGAGAATCAAACCAGGGTCCCTGACACTATGAGGCAACAGTGCTAAATACTGTGACACCATGATGCCCCCAGAGGACATGACACTGAATAGTCTATAAAATCCAGCCATACAATTGTAATGTTGCTAATATTTGATTGCAACTGTAGTTCCATTAACGTTTTATTGCAAGTGTAGTTAAACCTTAATATTTAAGGTTTTCTCAAAAAAAGTTAAGAAAAATCAGTTAGGAGTATTTAAGGGAATGCCAGGGAAATTGGGAAAATCAACAAAACGATTGTCATTTTTAATAAAAATTGGCCCGCAGAGCTATACACACATATTGAGCCACTGCCATTACGAGTACAGGACTGGAAAAGATCACTGCAATCCAGCTGGCTAGGGCAGACAGTTCCTGGACTTCAATCCCTGTTTCTTTCAAACTAAGTAAGACTGAATTGCTCAGAATGTCCAACAAACTATCTTTGCGTCTACTGAAGCTCCCACTTATGATCGCTGGTTGGGATTGGTGAAGTGAACTTACCTGGTATTTAGAAGGTTGAGGGTGATTTGATTTTGATGCTTAAAATCATGACGAGATTCAATGTGATTTCCTCCGGCTGGCAAATTAAGTACAAGGAGACATAGGCTGGAACTCCACCACCTCACCTGCCACAGGATTGGCATGAGGGCTCAACAAAGGAAACCTCTGGTAACTTTGGGCAGCAATTTCCAGTCTCGCCCAAGTGAGGCTGTAAAATCCTGTGCATAATCTTGAAATTGGAAACCTTCTGGTGCTGTTACATTTATAAATAGTTGTGTCCAGCGACTGGTGAATTGCTGCGAGGATGTAAATCGTGTAGTGAACACACTGCTGCTGCTGTGCTCTGTTGACGGATTGACTGGTGAACTGGGCGCCAAGCAAGCAAGCAGGTTACTTTGCCCTGGATGGTGTTAAACTTCAAGTGTTGTTGGTGCTGCGTTCATCCAGGCAAGTGTTTTCAACCACACTTCTGACTTATCACATGTAGATAATGACATGCTTTAGGGAGGCAAGAAGTGACATACTTACAATTGAATAATCTGATCGCTCTTAAAACCACAACATTAATTTTGGTTAATCCATTTAAGTTTCTGGGCATAAATACTGGGAGTTTATTTGATAATGTCATTGTACATCAAAGCAACGTGGTTGAATTCTCTCCTGGTGGGAGATGGTCGCAAATAATATTTGCACCACAAACTAACAAGCTTGAATGTTTTCCAGGCCTTGTTACTGGCACCAAGTGCAATTATCAGATAATGTGTTTAGTGCTGGAGGATGAGAGATAGTTTGAACTGCTAAACCATAGACCCACAGCAATGCTCTGGGGGCAGTCCTTAATCAACTTGCATCGTGATGGATGGTAAAATCATTCTGTGGCAGGCAAGCGAGCTGAAAAATATCACCTCTCAGCATCACATCAAGCCCAATATGAAGTGCAATGCTTGACAGCTTGGACCTTGTTCGTCCATCAGATTAAATAACAATAATGGCATCCTTTTCATACAAGAAAACAAGTATCATATTTGGCTACCATTCATCAATAGGGTAATTTTTTCACTATGTATTAATAGCTCAACAACCAGAGCAGAACAGTGCACAATAGTTAGTACTGTTCCTCTTAGCACCAAGGGCCTGGGTTCAATTCCTGGACCTGCACCACATTATCTGCAGCAATTCAATAAAGTACCTCATTTCCACCTTTTCAAGGGCAAATAGGAAAGAGCAGTGGGTCATGAATGAAGCCCAGTCTGTCACGTAAATCAACATCCCACCTACTGACTCCTGGTGAGTTGCTGCAAGAATGTAAATCGTGTAGATTTTAGCACTGCTGCCACTGTGCTCTGGTGAAGGATTGACTGGTGAACTGGGTGCCAAGCAAGCAGGTTGCTTTGTCCTGGATGGTGTCAAGCTTCTTGATTGATGTTGGAGCTGCCTCTGAAAAGTAGCCAGCATAGAACCCCACACATCCTGGACATTCTCTCTTCCACCAAGAAAGAGATACAAAAATCTGAGCTCACATGCCAATTAACTCAAGAACAGTTTCTTCCCTGCTGTCATCAAACTTTTGAATGGACTTACCACGCATTAAGTTGATCTTTCTCTATACCCTAGCTAGGACTGTAACACTACATTCTGCACTCTCTCATTTCCTTCTCTACGTGCAGCAAGATTTAATTAAGGTTCAAGAAACAATACCTTTCACTATATACTAATATGTGACGATAAAAAATCAAACCAAAAGCTAATGCAGAATATATAACACAGAAACAGACCATTCAGTTCATACTACTGTTTATGTTCCACTTGAACCTCCGCCATCATTCCTCTAGCCTAATGTGGTCCTTGCTCATGTCTATCCAGCTTTTCTGTAACCACATTGATAACCTTCATCTGAATGACTTTATGGAAGCATATTCCACTTTACATGTAATAAAGCCCCAGTTTGATTTTGGAGTTATCAGAGGTTAAAATGGTACTCAGAGGTTCATACCCGAGCAACAAAGATAATCACCAAAACAAGAGTATGGGAGGAAACGATTTAAAAATGTAAAACTTTTAACGGAAAACCGACAGCCTGATTCACATGTCAGACATCATTACAATAGAACTTCAGAAGTACAGTTTCACCCGGAAATGCAAAATGGAATTATCAGGGGGAAAGTTTATTTTCTCAGTATATATACAACAAAGCATACAAAAAGAATTTGCCAGTGCAAGTACATTACTGATGTGAAAGGAAAATGGCTATTTCAAATCAACAGGGAAGGGGATTTGGTCTCAATCTTTCCGGAGAGGCAGCAATTCCTCCCTGATTCCATCTTTTGTAATGACGCAAATCTTCAGAGAGTCACCAGTATAAACATCTCTCTCTGCTGCTGAGATAAAAACATCTTTGACCAGCTGGAGGGCTTTCTCCAGTGTAAGAGGGACATGTTCCACATTCTCCATGTTCTTGAATCCAATCTAGCAAAGGAAATGAACAAGTTCAAGTCTTTACCATCTCCAAATATTCATCACATTTAACTGAGAATTATGATCACAACAAAACTACAATTTAAAAGAAGAAAACATACTAAGTATCTTAAATTTGAGAATTTTCATTGCTGACTGGTAGATCGAGTGTGTCATGATCCAGATTCCCATCCACTCCACACGAGGAGCAGAAAGGGCATGGCTTAGATGTGCAGCCCTGCATAGATTTCATTTGTCATTCAACTGTTTAAAGATATTCTTGGATCGAACAGTGTTACCTGGTTGTCCAGAAGTGGCTGCAGCATGGCACTGGCCGATCCACCAGCTTTGTAGGCATCTCTCTGATAGGAACCTACAGGGTCAAAGCTGTATACGGCACCCTTCCCTGCATTTCAAAGTGGAAAAACATACACACCATGGATGAATGCATTCAGAATTTAGTTCACGCAGGTTCTTTCAAGATAGGTAAGTTTCTGATATTGGAAAGAGTCAGAAATCCAGTTGTAAACAAAAGTTCAAACCCAGCACTGGCTTATTTGTGCAGATCTGCATTATTGATTCCGTAATGAGTCAACATTACGAGAAACAACTTATGTTTATATGTTTCATTTTTCATAACATTATGATATTAAGCCACAGGAAAGCCAAGAAAATACTTTCAAAACATATCCATTGTTGTAAGATAGGGAAATGCAGCAGCTAATTTATATAGCTTTAAAATACACAACCCTGTGCTCAGACTGAGGGAGAAATGGACACCCAAATGAGGGAAGCAGACAGTTCTTCATTTAAACATATCAGCTGAAAGAGAATACCTCCAAAAGCACTCCCTCAGTATTTCAACATGCTTAACACACAACAGTGGGACATGAACCCACCACCTTATGATGGATAGGAGGGCAAATCAGGAATTCTCTTCCACAGAGAACAGGGGAAGTGGAATCATTGAATATATTCAAGACAGATTTTTAACTGACAAGGCAGTAAAGTTATAGAGGACAACAAAGCAGAGTTATGGCCACAATCAGATCAGCCATGGTCTCATAGCAACAGAATCCTGATGAGGACTGGACAGGCTAGATGTGGGAAGAATGTGTGGGAAGTCCAGAACTAGAGATCATTGTCTAAGAATAAGGGGTAAGCAAGTCAAGATTGACATGATCAACTTCTTTAATCAGTTGTGAAACCTGTGGAATTCTCTACCACTGAAATCTGTTGGGGCCAGTTTGTTAGATATGTTCAAGAGGAAGGTGGATGTGGCCCTTGTGGTTAAAGGGATCAAGGGATTTGGAGAGAAGGCGAGAATGGGATACTGGAAGTGCATGATCAGCTATGGTTATATTGACGGTGCAGGTTTGAAGGGCCAAATGGCCTACACCTGCACCTATTTCCTATGTTTCGACTGTTGCTCTTATTTCTTACGGCCGTGCACCTGTTCAAACAAACCCTCTTAAGGAGGAAGGCAATAAAAGGGACACAAAGCCTTTAACCCATCTTTTCCCTTTTCAGGTGTGATGTATTTCTGACATTTTGTATACGACCTATTTAGCTGGTTTTAAACCTCATTTTGGATTCAGCTTTGCTGAAATAATAATCATAATGAATATTTATTCTACAGGCCACCAAAAATAAAAGATTTAACCAAAGCTTCTCAAGAACTGATTTTAAAAAATTCATTTGCATGTGGTCACTGCTGGCTAGGTCAGCATGTATTGCCCATCTCAAGACTGCCCTTGAGGTGGTGGTGATAGTGAACTGCCTTCTTGACCCCACTGCAGTCCCTGAGGTATAGGTACACCTGCTGTGCTGTTCAGGAGGGAATTCCAGGATGTTGACCCAGTGACAGTGAAGGAATGACATTTTCAAACCAGGATGGTGAGTGATTCGGAGAACTTTCAGATGGTGGTATTTTCCATATGTCTGCTGCCCTTGTCCTTCTACGTGATAATGGTCACAGGTTTGGAAGGTGCTGCCTAAGAGATCTTGGTGAGGGTGGCATGGTAGCACAGTGATTAGCACTGCTGCTTCACAGCTCCAAGGACCTGAGTTCAATTCCCAGCTTAGGTCACTGCCTGTGTGGAGCGTCTGCGTGGGTTTCCTCTCGGTGCTTCGGTTTCCTCCCACAGTCCAAAGATGTGCGGGTTAGTTAATTGCAATGCTAAAAATTGCCCTTAGTGTCATGTGATGCAAAGGTTAGAGGGATTAATGGTAAATATGTAGGGATATGGAGGTAGGGACTGGGTGGGATTGTGATCGGTGCAGACTTGATTGTCTGAATGCTTCTTTCTATACTGTACAGTTTCTATGATTTCTATGGTTTCCTGCAGTGCAGACACCGTTCACTGGCAGCTGAGGGATTGGATGGGTCCAAATCAAGCTGATTTATCCAGTAAGTTGTCGAGCCTCGAGTGTTATTGGAGCTGTACTTATCCCGACAAGTGGAGAATATTCAATCACAGTCCTGACTTGTATCTTGCAGATGGTAGACAGGCTTTGGGGAGTCAGGAGGTGAGTTACTTACTGCAGGATTTCTTGCCCTTGACCTGCTCTTGTAAAAACAGTATTTACATGGCTAGCCATGACTGACAGGAACACAAAGGTGCACACATACGCACCTCAAGCCACCCCTGTCGTACTGGGGGTATACTTTCACCTTAATCAGAAGATTGCGGATTCAAGTGTGGATCAAGAGAGTCAAGCATAACATCTAGGCTGACAATCCAGTGCCATACTGAGGAGTACGGCACAGTTGTAGATTCAGCCTTTCAGAAGGAATGCTGAAACTGACACCCTTTGCTCCTTCTCAGAAGGACAGTAACTATGTCACTATGTCGAAGCAGGGAAATTAGCTCCAGGGTCTTGCAAATATTTATCCCTCGATCAACATCACAAAACAGCTGACTGGGTCATAAAGTGCTGTTTGTAAGAGTTTGTGTGTACAAATTAGTTGCCACATTTCCTAAGATACAGGAACTCAAAAGTACTGCATTAGCTATTAAGTGCTTTTGGGACATACCAAGGCTGTCAGAGGTATTATATGAACACACAAGTTACAGCAGGAAAACAGGTGGAGAGCAACCTGTTTGCACGTATCTGTCTATTCTACTCTGAAAATAGTCTATAAATATAGATCTTAGAATTACTGTACCCTGTCACTGGGAACGTGCAGAGAAGAAATACACACACACAGCAATTCACGATCTGCCGTAGTAACTAATCAATCAGTACTGAAGAAATTATTGCACGACGAGGAAAAACAAAAGATACGATCTTTTGTTCTATTCAAATCTCACCTTCCTCATCAAGGCCACCAATGATGTTGTAAACATAATACGGGAAAAAGCGTCGAGAGTATAGAATTGTAGAAAGCATTGCTGCTATTGCCCCACTCGTCATTGTCTTATTGTTTGAGTGTTTGTACATCTGAAATACATCAAATTATTGTAGCTTCAAAAGCGATATCAAATACAGAAACAAACTCAGCATTTGTTGCCCATCCCTAATTGCCCTTGAACTGAACGGCTTGCTGGGTCTGGAGTCACACGTAGGCCAGACCAAGTACGGACAGCAGATTTCCTTCCCTAAAGGACATTAATGAAATAGATGGGTTTGTATGACAAATCAACGATAGTTGTTAGTCATCACTACTGATATTAGACTTATATTCCAGATTTAATAATTGAATTCAAATTCTACTAGCTGTCATGTGGGATTTGAACCCATGTCCCTTGCACATTTGTCTGGGCCTCTTGATTACTAATCCAGTTACATTACCACTACACAAAGTCTCCTAGAACTACACTACAAGGAACTTTCAGTTCCTCAATCATGGAACATCAGAAATTCTATTTCTAATTAGATTGTGATAGGGAATTGCAGTGGGATTTAAAGGAGCAGATTTTCCCACAGGGAATTACTTTTCAGAGGTTTGGGCTAAGGAACAGTGTTGTGACAGAGTAGAGGGAGCTTTACACTGCAACTAGCCACACTAGACCGATCAAAGTGTGCTTGAAGCTGCCAAGTGACCAAAACGGGATTGCTCCATTGGTCAGATTTATTACCTTGAATGCTGGTGAACCCAAATAAATATTCACCAATTAATGTCACTTAGTATACTTTCAAACCCCCATCTCAATGCCCAAAGTAACAGAATACTTTTGTTGCATTTTACAAATACCTTTAATCTTGCATCAATAATTTTTGTTAATGTAAGGCAGTCGCCATGGAATCCAGTGCATCCAATCACTGTTTGGTTTGTCCTAAAAGAACATCAAAATAAAAAGGTTGCAATCTAGTTGGTTGGAATGTTCATATAATTCACCAAATAAAACAAACAATGAGGAACATAACCTACATCCTCCTGAGGCAAGCAAATCCTCCATTTAACACTTCATCTGAAAACACCACCACCAACAGTGCAGCATTCCTTCTGTAACTGGACTATAGCTTCAGCCTTGACTTATGGGCGCAAGCCCTAGACTGAGATTTGAACCCACAGCCATTGGGTCAGAGGCTAGAGTACTATTTACTGAGCCATGGTAAACGCCAGCATGTTTCTCACCACTGGAATTGTTTACAAAATTGGAATAAAAGGGGCCTAATTGACCTAACATTTAACAGAAGTGAGGTGTGCAAAGGAGAAACCATTCAGTAGCCAGAAACTTTAGGGCAGGACTGGCTTAGATTAGCACTAAATCAGAAGTAAATAACACAAGTTGCCAACCACAGACAGTCTGCACTTAAACAGTGGCATAATCACCACCCAGCACTCAGCTTGTCTTCCTCCAGTGTACAACAAATTTTAAAGCCACTGGATGTTGGGTAGTGTGCATGTGTGAGAGGAGGGGCTTGAGTCATTAGACACAGAACAAAGATAAAACAGATAATTCACTGGAGTGATCTGATGAGGAAAATTAAAACGAGCCACACGTGAAGAGTTCCTTCGCTGTGAATTTTACCCCAAAGATTGCCTTGTCAATCTACAAATGTCACTTTCAAACTAATCAGAGTATTAGAGACATTCTGCCTCGTAAACAGTCAATTCCAATCCTTCTCCTCTCACAGATTAAGTTTGGAAATCCTGGCAGACATCTTCTCAGACTTGAGTGTGAACTGACCAACTGTATCACTTCTGTCACTCTGTCAGATAATAGAACAAACCAGACAATTGAACCTGTGCTGCTTTTTTTTTCTCATTTTCAGAGATGTTCTACTAAAAGCTATTGATTCAAAAAAAGGAAACTGTCAAAATCCATGGGATTGCATCCACGATGCCCACAATACATTGTACAAATAAAACATAGCTTTTTGAACTTACAGTTTGTAGCATTTTGGTGAGTCCCGGCAATGAATGGAATAACCCTCACTCAGTCGTGTATCTGAAGCAACAATGGAAAAGTCGTCGCCAGCTAATGCCAACACAGTTCTTCAGTAATGAATACAGGGGGAAAAAATTAAATCAAAACATCAGAAGTACATTCCAAACAAAAACTTCCACCAAAGGTGGCCTTTTATTTTGCAGTTCAAGGTAGATTAAACTACAATTTACTGAAAATTATTTCAATACAAATTACTTCACCAGAATGGTTTCTAGATATCCTCCAGCACCTCAACACTCAAGATGAAAGTTGCTTTCATCTCAGCAAAGGAGAGACTCCAAGAGCTGAAAGGAACATGATTTGGCCAACGTCTGAAAATCTGCACATCTACCTGTACAAACACACTGAACTGCAAATCTCAGAGCAAAACCACCAAGGAATCCAGGGTTTCTTTCGTTACTTAGTTCATAAACACAAATGAAAACACCTCCCAACCAGAAGCAAAAATACAAGTATTACCAATTTAATAAAATTCAAGCTTCACGTACATTCATCGCAAACTGCAGGAAAAGATCTCCCCAGAATTCACTGGAATTTAAGTGTACACTGTAGAGAATATCCTGTCTATATAATGAAAGTGAAAATTGAGCATCAAGCTCTCATACATACCACCTAGGATCAATGCTAACTCACTCTCTTATACTCCAGGCCTAGCATTTGTGGATGTTTTGTCAGTGACATCAAAGAATATCAAAGAACAAAACAGCACGGGAAACAGACCTGAATATTTCTGTGCACCACGATCTAAAAATAAATTCCTGCATATGCTGAAATCTAAACAGCCCTGAGGCAGAGTCATCCAGACTCAAAATATTGGCTCTATTCTCTTTTTGCAGCTGCTGCTGAGATCCCCCAGCATTTTCTGTTTCTGTTACATTAATTTTCCTTACTCCCAGCCGGGACCTGTTTCTTCACTTGTCACCACTCCCCCGCTACCCCCAATCTCACATGGCCTGTTTACTGTACCCCTTTTCCCAGACCTGTTACTACCAAACACAATCTAGCCCCTATCCTCCACCCCGCTCCACATCCCCAGACTCAGATCCACTTATACCACCCCTTTCCCAGAGCCGTGACTCCCACCCCTAACCTACAACCCCCTGTCCAAAGTCACTGACCCCTCTCCCTGCCCTATTCATCCCCAACTTCCCCGAGCCTGTTTTCCTCCTCTGCCGAGGCCTGGTTTCCCCCTTCTGCCTGCGGCTTAGTTCCCTCCCCTCTCTCTCTCTCCGCGGGCAGTCTTACTATTGACTCCTCACACTCACCCTCCATTGAAGGTGTAAGGGGAGAAGCGGTGCTGCACGGGCCTCGAGTGCTGGTATTCCTCCATATCCAAGTGCGGCATCCCCCTCCCCGAACTGAAGCGCTGCTGTCTCACTGCCAAGATGGCGGCCGCTGTGTCGCAGCCAAACCCTTCCCCCGCCGCACCACCATGGCGCACGCGCGCGGATCCGGCGCCTCTGCTTCTGACTCCCCCGCCGCACCACCAGGGCGCACGCGCAGATCCGGCGCCACGGCTTCTGGCTCTCCCCGCCCCGCCGGCTGACACCTACTGCACATGCGCGCCCCTGTCCTTCCCCAACCCAGGTGGTGATAGCCACACCTTGAGCCACTGGTGGGGGGAATTGCCCAGTGCAGTGCAAACTGTACGTTTATCACTCTTTCTCCCCACACAACATCTCAGACAAGATATGGTGGCACCTTACTTTTCCTGTGTAACGTGTAGTATTGCCTGTAATATTGTTCACATTGTACTATTAAGACTTGATTACCTGTAAAGACTCGCATTCCAACCATTATTTTGTAAACTGAGTTTGTGTCTTTATATGCCCTGTTTGTGAACAGAACTCCCACTCACCTGACGAAGGAGCAGTGAGTGGTTCAAAAGCAAGTGGCTTGTGCTACCAAATAAACCTGTTGGACTTTAACCTGGTGTTGTGAGACTTCTTACTGTGTTTACCCCCGTCCAACGCTGGCATGGCCACAGCATAACGTGTAGTATCACAAATCTTAACATAATACTTTCAGTTGTGAGAAATATGATCATTTTGAGAATGAAAATAGAACAATAAATGATCAAATCTGACTGCCACATTAATAAATGACAGCTGGATATTTATCCACAGCACATTTCCATAAACTGTGATCAATTAAAGAAGAATTTATTATTAAATGTTAAATATATTAAGGGCAGCACAGTGGCACAGTAGCTATTGCTTCACAGAACTGAATTCCAGCATTGGGTGACTGTGTGGAGTTTGCATGGGTTTTCTCTGGGTGCTCTGAGTTCCTCCCATGTTAGGTGGATTGACCATACTAAATTTCCCCTAACTGACCCAAGAGCCAAATGGCATCCTTTTTTTGTGCTCCTGACATTTGTTTTTAGAGATCTTTGACATAGCTGAGAATTTAGATACAATTTTACTTTAATATCTCACATGAAAGATGGCGCATTCAACAGTATTGCACTTACTGTGGCTATAACAACAGGCCAGTGGCTGGGAATTTGTGGTAATTAACTCATCTCCTGACTCCCCAAAGCCTGCTCACCATCTCTAGGCACAAGTCAGCACTGCAGTAGAATACTACCCACTTGCCTAGGTGAGTGCCGCTCCAACAACAGTTATGAAGAACTCCACCACACAGGATTAAACAGCCTACTTAATCAGAACTCTATCCACATTCCACTAACTTAAATGTATACTCCCTTCCTCATTAGCACACAGTGGCAAAAGTGTTTTTTTTATTCTTTCACAGGATGTGGACCTTGCTGGTTCAGCCAACATTTATTGCCCATTCCTAACTTCTCTTGAGAAAGTTGTAGTGAGCAATGTTAATGACCTGCAACACACCATGTGGTGTAGGTACACCAACAATGCTGAGGGAGGAAGTTCCAGGGTTTTGACCCACACATTGGGGAACAGTGATACAGGGGATGATTTTCCCAAAAAAAGTTCTAAATGCTGAATTTGGGGGAAAATGGTGTAAATCATGATTGTTTTTGCAATGGGAGTCCAGACTTGAATCTCCCACACTTTGTGCACTGCAGAGTCACAGTCATGAGTATCATTAAAAGCTCGGGGGGCAGGTCCTATGCTTGCCAGAATCTGACAGTTCTGGAAGTCTGTGCATGTGCAGTGGCCCTGAACTGTCAACCTGCACTTTGCTGGCCAGCTCAATCACTGCCAGACCCCCTGCAGATCCCATCCTAACCTGCCCCAATCGATGGCCTCCCTACAGCCCTGAACGATCCTGTCAGCAAAGTTGCAGTAAGACTTCCCCCATCCTCTCATATGCCCTGCCTCAGCTGGTCCTGCCCCTGGGCCCCAATCCTTTGGCATTGCCCAATATCAAGGAGCAGTGCCAAGGTGCCCCCCTCAACATGGACGTTTTGCTCTTTGGATATTTCCGTGGAACAGGCTGGCACTGCTATGGTGCCCATGCACAGGGAGCAACAACCCCTGCCACCAGACCTCTTGGCAGCCCCAGATGCCCCCCCCCCTTCATTCCACTGGGGTCTCCCACTAGTTCCCTGAAAGTAGGAAGCTACTCTAATACTGCCAGAGTTCATTTGTACTGGCGGAGTGGGAAATGTTATCAGGCCTGGAGGATTCAGTCCTGGGCGCAATGAATACATTCAAATCACATTAAAAATAGATTTAAATTACTTACATGGTGTTCCTACTGGATATCCCGACCATACTAGATATCCAGTGGTGGGAAATGCACATGCATCAGGAGTGCATGCATAAATCCCACAAATTAGCGCATGCGCAAATCTCCCATCCCAACCTACCAAAAAATTATTAGGCCAGAATGGGAGAATCGCCCCGATAGTTCCAAGTCAGCATGGTCTGTGATTTGGAAGGGAATCTGCAGGTTGTGATGTTACCATGGATCTACTACCCTTGTTCTTCAAGGTGGTAGAAGTCATGGGTTTGGAAGAGACTGGTGAACTTTGGCGAATTGTTTCATATATTGTAGATGGTACCTACTATTGTCACCAAGTGTGGTGGTGATGGGAGCAATACAGGGCCTGCTTTGTCCAGATGGTACCAGATGTCTTTATGCGTTTATCCAGGTAAGTGGAGAGTATTCCATCATATTTCTGACTTGATAAGAAGTCTCACAACATAAAGTTAAAGTCCAACAGGTTTATTTAGAATCACAAGCTTTTGGAGCTCTGATCCTTTATCAGGTGACTGGGGATAGGTTCACAAACTTGACATATATAGCCAAAGACACAATTGCAAGATAACTACAGATTAAAATGTAAAAAAAATTGGAATGTGAATCTTTACAGGAAATGAAATCTTTACAAGTACAAAAAGTGTGAATGGGGAGAGAGATAATTACAGGTTAAATAGGTATGAATTCTCTCAAGCCAGGACAGTTAGCATTTTGCAAACCCAAACCTCTGACTTGAGCCTTGTAGATGGTGGACAGCCTTTGGGGAGTCAAGGTTGAACCGCTTGCTTGATAATATTGGTAGAGTGAAGCATATGCTGGGTCATGAAGTTACAGATTGTGGTTGAATAAAATTCTGTTGCTGATGATGGCCTGGATCACCACATGGATGCCCAATTCTGTGTTGATAGATCTGTTTGAAATCTATCCCATTTAGCCTGCTGGCACTGCCACACATATTGGAGGATATTCTCAATGTGAAGTTCATCTCAGAGGACTGTGAGGTAGTTACTCCTATTTTTACTGTCATGGACAGATGATTCTGCAACAAGTAAACTGGCAAGGACAGGATCAAGTAGAGTTATTGCTCTTTTTGGTTCCTTCACCATTATCCGCAGATCCAATCTAGCAGCCATGACCAGCTGGTTCAGCCACCAAGCCATTCTTAGTGATGTACATGATCCCTCAACCAGAATAAAAAAGTATCGTTCACAAGATGCATTGCAGCAACATGCAAAGCTTCCTTCAATAGCACCTTCCAAACCCATTGCATCTACCACCGAGAAAGCTTCTTAACAAAATGGGTGTGTTTATACCAGATAGACTGTAGTGTTCAAGAAGGGGGTTCAATACCACCTTCTCAAGAATAATTAGGGATGGGCAATAAATGTTGGCCTTGCCAGTGAAGTTCACATCCCATTAAAGAATACAAAAAAAAATCCCTTAGTGTTGAAGTGATGAGCTGAATCTTTCCTACCCATGAGGGTGGATTTAGAAGTGGGGCCAGAAAAATAGGGAGATACCATGTCATGATATTTCCCAATGCCTTCCAACCTGGCACAGGCAGGTTACCAATTCAGCATCCTACTACATGGAGGCAGACAGATATTTTGTGAAGTGGTAGGAGTTTCCTGCCATTGCAGTGCATCCATACCTTTCTCCTACTCCATACATAACCTGTGTCTGAAGTCTAGCAACCACTTGGTGGCAACTTCCTTGTAATATGCTAGAAGGCCATTGGAACCAGAAACCCCATATTCTGATGAAGGAGACATTATTTTGGGGCCCCTGCTGTTTGTAATTTTTATAAATGATCTGGATGAGGGTATTGAAGGATGGATTAGTAAATTTGCGGATGACACTAAAGTCGGTGGAGTGTAGATAGTGAAGAGGGGTGTTATAGTTTGCAGAGAGACTTGGACAAGTTGCAGAGCTGGGCCGAGAGGTGGCAAATGGAGTTTAATGTGGAAAAGTGTGAGGTAATTCACTTTGGCAGGAATAACAAATGTGTAGAGTATAGGGCTAATGGTAGGACTCTTAATAGTGTTGATGAACAGAGGATCTTGGTGTATATGTGCATAGATCCCTGAAAGTTGGCAATCAAGTCGATAAGGTTGTTAAGAAGGCATACGGAGTCTTAGCTTTTATTGGTAGGGGGATTGAATTTCGGAGCCGCAACGTCATGTTGCAACTGTACAAAACTCTAGTGCGGCCGCACTTGGAGTATTGTGTGCAGTTCTGGTTCCCACATTATAAGAAAGATGTGGAGGCATTGGAGAGGGTAAAGAGGAGGTTTACCAGGATGTTGCCTGGTATGGAAGGCAGGTCTTATGAAGAGAGGCTGAGGGATTTGAGATTGTTTTCGTTAGAAAGAAGGCGGCTAAGAGGAGACCTTATTGAAACATATAAGATGATTAGAGGTTTAGATAGGGTGGACAGTGATAGCCTCTTTCCTAGGATGGAGAAAGCTAGCACGAGGGGACACAGCTTTAAATTAAGGGGTGATAGTTATAGGACGGATATCAGAGGTAGGTTCTTTACCCAGAGGGTGGTTAGGGAGTGGACTGCCCTGCCTGCGGCAGTTGTAGATGCGCCAAGTTTGGTGGCGTTTAAAAGGTTAGTTGATAAGTTTATGGAAGAGAAGGGAATGGTTTAGTTTGGAGGGTCATTGCTTTTTTCATAATTGGTCGGCGCAACATCGAAGACCAAAGGGCCTGTTCTGCGCTCTAATGTTCTATGTTCTATGTTCTAAGTTCTTTATGGTGATTGGCCACAGCCAAACACAATCTAGAAGGAGGTTTCCTCCTTTAGAAGTTGTGGGCCTATTCATTCTCAAATGAAATAGATTTGCATTTGGATGTGATGCTTTTCATGAACCACTGGACATCTCAAAGCATTTTACTGCTTTTGAAGTGTAATCGCTATTTAAATGTGACCAATTAATGGCCTTCCCCACCTTTACCTTGTATTTTATCAGCAGACTGGGGCCCACTGCTGGGTTCAAATCCCAACAAGCTTCAAGGTGGGGCCTTCCTATTCATGCACTCTTTGACCAATGGATAGAACATCAGCAGCAATGGCTATCCCTATAGTAAAAATGTCTCCTGCTTCTGTGACCAATCTGCCTTTGTTCGGGCTGCCTGATTGACCCTATGGCTCCCAGATCCCACTTTCCTGAACTTAAGGACACATGGCCATTGATACTCCCTCATCTTACAGGTGGAGCTTCAACAATTCTCACCACTCTCAATGGCGCTGTTGAAGTTGCTGGCTCTCTGATAGGCTGACAGCTCTTGGCAAATGGGTGGCCATCCTTAAAAGGGTCAGCAGGCATTTAATTGGATGCCACTGACAAAACATGGTCTCTGTCTACTGAAGTGGGTTCCTCCTACTTTTGACCACTGTGGTTGGCCTGTCATTGGTATAGAATCCAACCTGTTAACTCTATTTTTCTATCTCTGCAGATGCTGCCTGACCTACTGAGTGTTTACACGAATTCCTGCTTTCATTTCATGTTTCCAGCATTCACAGTACTTTATGTTTACTTGATATAGGGGCAGGTTGGGCACATGAGATTAGAATCATGCAAAGATTAAACAGCAACATCCAACACTATAATCTTTTTCCAATTTGCAAATTCTGTGTAATTCTATGTAAATATCCCCAAAAAGAAACTTAGAAACAGAATACTTCAAAGCTAGTACTCATTTTATTATTGAATTCCAAAAACAATGTACATCATCTAATATGAACAACTTAACTGAAAACGAATAACATTACAATTCTGCCAAGTACTTCCCTAAGCATTATGACCATTTGATAATTAGATAATGATATTACATAAACATTTATTTTATGGCAAAATAAAAAGTGTTATGGAATCTGTAATGCTGGCTCCTCTCTTGGGTTGCATATATGTTATTAAGAAAATGTATGAATTTGTTTGTAATGCAGCATCTCTGCGAAGATCTTCATATACTTGTAGTAACTGTAGGCAAAGATGCAGAGTAGAATAAATATAAAGGACCACACCAAAGCGATAACTATGATGCCATCTTCCCTGTAATGACACAAAACTTTTCATGATTAATCATTATGATCTCTGAGAGACTTCTAATCTTTAAAGAGAAAATTGAACACTCAGTGTTAAAGCATTATACAACAAGATTTAATACTTTTAAATGAAAACAGATTTACTGTTCATATAAAAATGTTAAACAAACACTTACAACTTAATACTATAGATGGTCAAGGCTTGGGGTACAAATCCAGTTCCTTGTTTACATCTTAATTCCACACAAAAGTATCCTAATATATTTTCCTGTTTTGGGGAGGCACAACTGGAAAATCTCACCGTATGACTCTATGATTCTATGGGGCATGGAGTGTAGAGGGCTTTAGGAACCAGCAATAGTTCAGTGAGATCCTGAGAATTTATTCACTATTTCTTCTGGAGGCAAATGAAGTAAGCCACAACTGTCTGGAATTCACTTTGATTTCTCCTCAGTGTTCCAGCTATTCTCTGAGATACAAAATTTTACATAGATCCTTCCATTAACCTTTGACTAGGTGACTCGTCGATCTTTCTTCAAAACCTCACAACGCTGAAATTCTAAACTTAGGCCTCACTGAACTATTGCTGGTTCCTAAAGCCCTCAACACTCCATGCCCCATAGAATCACAGAGTCATAGGGTGAGATTTTCCAGTTGTGTTTCCCCAAAACAGGAAAATCCTACCTGAGATCAACAGACCTTTGCATTGCTTGCTTTCCCCGCTACACCTGTCCCATATGGTGGGCAGGGTGGGAATATTTCCCCCATAGAGTCATACGGTGCAGAAAAGGTCCTTTGAGCCCACACCTACAATTTGTTTTTTTTTAAAGAGCATTGTGTCCAGTTTCAAATTCTTTATAGATTGAAAGTAGGATGTATTTGGGAAGCTAATATAGTGATATTGTCACAGGAATTTTAAGATTATTTGAATTCCTCATTTCTACTGCTTTTACGCTTTTTGAATATACATTCTCAAAAAGATATTTATTTGATGATTAGGATTCTGAAGGCGTAACCATATGGTAGGGCTCATCTATGTTACCTGAGATGTGTAGTGGAGCAAGAAGCCTACTTTCACTCATCTGTTTATTGGATTTTATATAATCTTGTGCTGAAATACCAAATATTCTTTGGATGCTAAATGCAGAGCAGATTTACATGGATTGAAGTAACTAATTTATTTACTTAGATCAGAACAGTGAAATATTCACTGAACTAGTTTCTGTTGCCTGTGCAGAACACAAATTGAGAAATTGTGCAACCACACACCATCATTTTATGCTCATTCACTTTAATGGATACAAACATACACACTAGGGCTGGGATTTGCTGGCCTTTCCCGCCAGTGGGATCTCCCAGCCCTGCCCAATGGTAACAGGGAAGCAAGGCAAATGGCCTTTGACTTTGGCAAGACTGGAAATTCCCGCCAGCAGCCAAGATAGAGCTGTCTTTGTTGCCAGAAAAAGACACTGCCAGAAAAGTGGATGGGTGCAGGGTTTGGGGGGAAGGCGAAATCCTGCCTGGGAGTGAGTAGCTCCTCAATAGGTGCCAGAAATGTTGGCAAAATCCTTGTAGCAATACCAAACAAAGAAATATGGCAAATACAATTAAAATGGACTGAATTTTCGCATGGGAACAGGGGCAGGAAACAGGAACTTCCTAGGGGGCAGTCACTGACCTGAGAGTTTACTGAGCTGCGCTCATCAATTGGCATGGAGAATTGTTCCCTGTCTAATTAAGGCTGATAAAAGGTGCCTAAATCTAGGGGGACAATCAGCGTCTTTCCACCTTGAGAGGAGTAGCTGGCTGCAGCAGAGGGTATATAACTGAGAGGGCACTTTCGGAAGCACACTCACCTAGGTCAATATTTTTATAGACTCAGACCAACTCTGCAAGTGTTTAAAAATGGTGGACAGGATTCAGATGCAAAAATCACGCTCACTTTTCCAGCAGATCCCATTTTTGCAGCGGGGGAAGGAAATGGGATATGTATCACAATAGCACGGAGACAAACTCAAGCAGGGCCATTTAAAATTGGTGTTAAGTTCAAACAGACACAATTTTCATTGCTCCAAGGGCCTTAATCTGCATTGTGGGAATTATGAATTTGTGTAATAAACATAAATTCTCTTGAAGGGCAGACAGGATCTGTTTAAGCATGATGATTTGAAGTTTTTAAAATTCCCAAATCTTTCAATATGAAAAAAGGCTGAGGTTGTCAGTTAGAATTTTGATTGACAGGCCATCTAGTGCAGGTTGGATGAATAAACATACGCACCAGTTTCAGCAGTTTCACTAAAGTTTCTGTTGACATTTCCCATGGGCTGTTATTATAACCCAGATCATTACCAATGTTTGGCTGGGTTTCAAAAGCAACAAAAGGACTTATCTAGTGAGTAGTGGTAGTGGGAGGAGGGGATGGGGTATGGAGACAGTGGTGGTAGCATTGAACTCATAATTTGTATTCACAATTTAAAAAATGGTATTAACAAATTAACTGTTTTTGATGTGGTTACCGAGTAGAAGTTTGTTTGTTTAAGAGGGAACACTTAAGGGAATTTTCAATGGCTGTGGAGTTTTATTTTCTGATGTGAAATGGATAAGTGACAGTTTTTTTACATTATCGGAAGTTTAATTTGTTCATATTTATTTCAAAGTCGTCCCATAGTTCCTGGAATCTGCCTATGTTGGATATTGGGTGAGAGGCTATAAAGATGGTATGAGAATATGAGGGATCAGGTAGGTGGGTGAGGGACATAGAGGTGGGATGGAGGCCTTGGAAGTGGCATGTGGAGTGGAAGGTGGCTGATGAGAGGACTATAAGATTTAACTGTTTTTAGTACAACTAGGACAAAGTGCCAAAGAATCTCAGTCTGTCTTGGTACTCATCTGCCCCAGTGGCCATTTAAAATCTGGTTCCAGGGTTGGCGGACGTAACCCTCTCCTGTCCCTGCAGCTCTCGAGGCAAAATTGAGCCCTTTAAACCAAGGCAGAAAGCTTTCCAACTGAAGGTCGTCACCTCAGTTCTGAAGATCTATTCAAAGGTTTTTTTTTAAAGAATTTAATTTAAAACCAGATCATCATTGCTGAGGGGCACGTGGGAGATACTGGTAATGAGGGAATGTGGAATTGCTCTACAAGGTGAACTTAGGCTGCACCTGCACTCATTTGAGACTGGCTGGGAAAGCTTAGCTGTAGGTCTAGAGCATTAGCCACTTCTACCCCACACTCCAGCCATCTGCTGGTACCTGCCTTCATTCAGGCTGTGGAACTGCAAACTGACGTTCCATTGTTTTAAGAAACTGAAAGCTGACTGGAAAACGTTCCAGTTGGCCTCCTATCAGTGTCCTTGGCAAGGCTTTTAATGAGCCTAACTGACTATCTGTGATCCAGAGGCAAGCAGCCTTCATCTTAAATGCCATTTTTCTCAACTACAGAAGAAAATGACAGTTCTTTGTGATTTAACAAAGCTTTGTTTTTCCTTATGGTATATCAATTCATAACTCTGATTTGATTTAAGTTGATTTATTATTGTCACATGTATTGGTATACAGCGAAAAGTTTTGTTTCTTGCACGCTATACAGGCAAAGCATATCATTCATAGAGAAGGAAATGAGAAAGTGCAGAATATAGTGTTATAATTATAGCTAGGATATAGAGAAAGATCAACTTAATACGAGGTAGATCCATTCAAAAGTCTGATGGCAGCAGGGAAGAAGCTGTTCTTGAGTTGGTTGGTACATGTCCTCAGAGTTTTGTATCTTTTTCCCAACGGAAGAAGGTGAAAGAAGTATGTCTGGGTACGTTGATTATGTTGGCTGCTTTTCTGAGGCAGCGGGAAATGTAGACAGAATCAATGGATGGGAGGCTGGTTTGCATGATGGACTGGGCTTCACGACTCTTTGTAGTATTTTGCCATCTTGGACACAGCAGGAACTATACCGAGCTGTGATACATCCAGAAATAATGCTTTCTATAGTGCATCTGTAAAAACTGATGAGTCATAGTGGACATGCCAAATTTCCTTAGCCTCTTGAGAAAATAGAGGTGTTGGAGGGCTTTCTTAACTATAGCATCGCCTCGGAGGGAGCAGACAGATGGTTGGTAATCTATGTTTCTTCAGAAGGAACTCTTTAAAATGCAGTTAATGAAAATACAACAAAACCTATTCCAACTTATAAATCAAAGAAAGGGTTTAGTAAAGAAACATCATTACTCTAAATATGGGACCTTGCCCTGGACCTGGCCAAGCTCCCCACAATTCTATATAGTTCTTTATTTATACTGAATCAACTGGTCAGCTATTACATCACTCTGTAATTGGTTCTATGGTTTACTGTGTCAGCTAATCTTTACATCTTGTTCCCACTGGTCACATTACATTCAATACAAAGTTATCACTGGTTACAATTTAGACACTTAGAAACTCGAAGCTCTTGACCATTTCCACTTGATGTCGACAGGGTAATGTTCTCCACTATGTTTCCTGAAGTCAATGACTATCTCCTTCACTTTGTTGACATTGAGGGAGCGATTATTGTCAATGCACAAGTTCACCAGATTCTCTATCTCTTTCCTGTACTCCGTCTCATCATTTCTTGTGATCCAATCTACTATGGTGGTGTCATCAAATTTGAAAATTGATTTGGAGGGGAATTTGGCCACAAGTCATAAGTGTGTAAGGCATATATTAATGTACTTAGGACACAGGCTCATGGGGCACCTTGTGAGGATGGTTGGGAGGAGGTGTTGTTGCCTATCCTTACTGATTGTGATCTGTGGGTTAGGGGATCTACTATCCAGTCGCAGAGAGAGGAACCGAGCCCCAGGCCATGGAGTTTAGAAATGAGCTTTGTTGGAATAATGGTATTGGAGGCTGAGCTGTAGTCAATAAATAAGAGTTTGACATAGATGGCTTTGTTATCTAGGTGTTCCAGAGTTGAGTGTAGGGCCAGGGAGATGGCATCTGCTGTGGACCTGTTGTAGCATTAGGAAAACTCTAGTGAATTAGGCAATATGGGGGACTGGAACTGATTGGTGCCATGACTAATCTTTTGAAACACTTCATAATGGTGGATGTCAGAGCCACTAGACATAGTCATTAAGGCACACTGCATGGCTTTTCTTTGGTACTGGAACGATGGTCATTTTCTTGAAGTAGATCGGGACCTCAGATTGGTGTAAAGAGAAGTTAAAGATGTCTGCGAATACCTCTGCCAGCTGATCTGCGCAGAATCTGAGTGCTTGTTTGGGTACCCTATCTGGGCCAGTCGCTTCCTGAGGGTTGACTTTTGAGAAGGCTGATCTAACGTTTGCAATGGTGACTTCAGTTGCAGGGTCATCTGAGGTTTCTGGAGTGGACAGCATGCTCTCACTGACCTCTTGCACAAAACAGGCAAAGAATACGTTGGGCTCATCAGAGAGGAGTGCATTGGTATTGACAATTTTACATGCCTTCATCTTAGGTCGCTTAGTTCTTGCAGACCTTGACATAGTCGGTGAGAGTCTGTGTGGCAAGCCTAGGGATCGAGCTTGGTCTGGTATTGTCTTTTGGCATTCTGACGGATCTCCTTAGATTGTACATAGCTTTCTTATATAGATCTGGGTCGCCTGAGTTGACTTCAGCAAGCAGTGGCTATCCCTGATCATTTCTGGTTGGGAAACTCACAAATTTGCTTCTTTGGCACACAGTCTTTAACACACTTATTAATGAAGTCAGTTACTGTAGTGGGGTACTCATTCAAGTTGGTTGCTGAGTTTTTAAATATTGACCAGTCTACTAATATTAAGCAGTACCGTAGAAAGTCATCCGTTTCGTCACACCAACACTGCGTGATTCCTTTGCAATGGCATTTTTGAACACTTTTACATTACAAGAAGAACGTAATTGCTCTAGACAGAATGCAGAGGAGATTTACAAGAATGTTGCCAGGGCTTGAAAATTGCAGCTACAAGAAGAGATTGGATAGGCTAAGGATGTTTTTCTTCAAACAGAGGAGGCTAAGGGGTGTTCATCCAGTAGTAAAGATACTGCAATTGCAAGCAATAAAATAACTCAACTTCCAAAAGTAAATCAAAGAAAAAGGTTCAATAAAGAGACTTCCTTACTCCAACATTGGGGCCATGCCTCGGGCCATACAAGTTTCCCACAATCCTGTTCTGCTTTCTATCAGCTAACTACCACATCATTTTGCCATTAGTTATATTATAAGTTACCAATGTAATCACTGGTTACATTATAACAAAGGTGAACTAATTGAGACGGATAAAATTATGAAAGGCCTGAAAAGGGTAGGTAAGAGAGATCTGTTTTCCATGGCTGAGAGATGATTTCAGTAAGAATCAATAGCAACACCAATTTTAAATCCAACCGATTTATTTGATAGTAAATTTGCGAGCTTTCGACACTCTGTGTCTTCGTCAGGCAAATGCATTTGCCTGACGAAGACACAGAGTGTCGAAAGCTCGCAAATTTACTATCAAATAAATCGGTTGGATTTAAAATTGGTGTTGCTATTGATTCTTACTGAGTTCTTACTACCCCAGTCCAACACCGGCATCTCTACATCATGAGGGATGATTTACCAGGGGGCATATATTTAAGGTGATTGCAGCAGACATGAGTAAAATCCTTTACACCCAGAGGGAGGTGGGTGACTGGAATTCACTGCCTAAGTTGATGGTTGAAGCTGCAACACACACTTTGTTTAAAAGGTTCCAGGATCCGCACCTGAAATGCTGTAACTGCAAAGCTTTTCACCAGATATTGGAAAATGGGATTAAAATGAGCGGCTAGTTTCTTTTTGAACAGTGCAAACTGATTAGCTTCTTTCTGCGCCATAACTTTTCTATGGTGCTATGGTTCTATGTCCTTAACTTTCTAAGGCTACACCAGTAAATCTGGCAAATGATGTAAGCTATCATACTGCATAATCTCATCCTTTATGCCTAGAATTCAAATGGTGCACAAGATACCACGATGTTGTGACTATTACCCCTAAAACTGTTAGCTCAGTTAAACTAATTCATTGGAATCTCATATTTTATTCTATTCAATAGCAGTAAGTTACTATACAATACTATACAATAGAGGCTACTCTAAATCATTACTTTAGCTAAAGAAACAGTACCTTACTGGCACCCCATAGGTTTCTACAGCAAATTCAGCTGTTAATTCACAGAAACTGCAGAAACAAAAATATAAGATCAACAAATTAAAAATAATGGGAAAGTATTTTCCAGTACTTTTCCCTTTAGCCAATATATGAACAAAGTTCCAAAAAACAAGAATGAGCTATTTTAAAGCCTGAGATATTCAGCTTCTTGTGCAAGACCCTTGACCACCACAATTGTTTATTACTGGGCTAGGTAATCCAGCTGTTATTTGTGTTCATATTCCTTATTAGCTAGTTTATCCAGTTTGATTCTTGTGGATGTTAAAAGTTTGGGAAGAGCTGTTCTAGTAGAGGAATTCTAAATCAGAACACTGACTAATCTCAGCTTTTTGAAGTGAACACAAATTGATGGGAATCTGGATTTAATCTTGATAAATATGGGTTGAAACTTTATTCAATGGCTCTGGGATAGACCAGCTGAATATTAAAGCTTAATTTACTCCAGGGAGAATTAATTCACCAGTGACAATGATGAACATACTCTCAATGTTTATGATTTTGTTTAAAATAGTGAACAAGCGGAATTATCCCCCACCCTCCCTTGTGTTTTAAACCAAACACAAAAAATGCTTCTTTTCCTGCATCAATGTCTATGTTTTAATATTCTATATCAATGTTTTTTATCCTTTAGTCAGGATCTAACAGGTATCAAGGTGTATGGGGAGAGTTCTGTTGAGATATAGGATCAGCTATGATCATGCTGAATGGCAGAAAAGGATCAAAGGGCCGAATGAAAAGGGAATGTTTTAGGTCACAAGCTTGAACAAAACTCAGAGCCTACTATATGTAGATTTGGTGAGCACTGCCTTAAAACCAGTGGGAAAAAAAGTTCGTAATGATACAAGAAAATTAATCATCATTAATGTTAGCTTAGAACACCTGTAAATCATGGGGCAAATTTTTCCCAATAGTGTGTCAGTATTAAGGAAGGGAATTCTGCTATTAGAATGAAATTACTTTACTTCAAGGATGGCAAAATGAACAAATTATTTTATTTGAAAAATATAGTTAAGAATTCCAAACATAAAAATAATGTTTTCTATAAGGTAAATAGGAATCAAACAACCTGTAGTTGGGGTCCACTATTTTCACACGGAAAGCATAAACAGCAGAATAATCAGTTGGCCAGGTCAGATGCACAGAGCCTGAGTGGTTCAGGATTTCATATGGTCTATTCATCCTTGTAATTGGTCCAGAATATTCAAAGCAAGACCTGTAATTCTGAACCCAAAATACATCAGCGTAAACCTCAATTATCGTGTTGTACACACATGATCTTCTATGTTAGATGCTGTAAGGAAAATGGATGTCCATCCAGTTCATCGCCATGAAGCTGGCTGCTGAGTTGTAAAGACATTGTGCAAGCACCCCGATCTCCCAGTGCACTGTGCTGACTACACTGACTCCCGCTAAAGCGAAGATGTGTTTTTTAAAATTCTCATTCTTATTCGCAAAATTCCTGCATACAAGTACTTTCCCTATCTCTGTAATTTCCTCCAGAGCCATGACGCCACAAGATATCTGCACTCATTTTGTTCTGGTCTCTTAAGAAATCCTGATTTTAACCACCCCACCCCACCACTGATGGCAATGCCTTTGTTGCCCACTCCATATCCCCACCACAAAAACTCCCAGCACCACCCCCACCCCACAGCTCCTACACAGAATCACCTGGCATCACTCCCACACAACCTCTCCATGGAACCTCCACCAATGTAATCTCACCCAACATTTTCCCTAGCGTTGCCAGGCTATTGCACATGATCCATTCCCCGCTGTGGCTGTACTCACTGTGAGCCTCTGGCGATTCTGCTCACTAGATACATATCATGAAGGACTTGTTATGTCTTCATGCCAACATGAGTGGAAAATTTAATGTGGGAAGGCTATCAGGTATAAAGTCCTGTATAGTTATAAATTAGGTATAAATGCATAGTTAAATAGATGCAAATAGGGATCTCCACTTTTAAAGTTGAGATTCCCATTACTTCATTTGGGGCATACGGGGAAAATTAAACAGGGAAATCCTGCCAGTGTAAAGCCGTTTTGGGATTCATACTCAATTCTAGGCCCCTCCGAAATCTGGAGTGGAAAATCCCCCCTCAATATCTCCTGATGTGACTCGGTGTCAAATTTTGTTTTATGGTGCCTCTGTGAGGTGCCTTGAGATATTATTACTTTAAAGGTGCGTTATAAATATAAGTGCAATTACCGTGGTAGTTTCTTCATCTAACAAAAATCTATCAATCTCAAGTTTTTTTTCATTTGACTTGCATCAGAAGATAGTCAAAAGATCACCTCACTATAAGCAGAATAGAGTCACAGAGGTTTACAGGCTCTTTGGCCCAACTTGTCCATGCCGCCTTCTTTTTAAAAACCCCTAAACTAATCCCAATTGCCTGCATTTGGGCTATATCCCTCTATACCCATTGTACCCATATAACTATCTAAATGCTTTTTAAAAGATAAAATTGTACCCACCTCTACTACTGCCTCTGGCAGTTTGTTCCAGACACTCACCATACTCCCCTGGATGCTTTTTAATCTCTCCCCTCTCACCTTAAACCTATGCCCTCTAGTTCTAGACTCCTTTGGGAAAAGATATTGACTATCTAGTTTGTCTATGCCCCTCATTATTTTATAGGCCTCTATAAGGTCACCCCTCGGCCTCCTATGCTCCAGGGAAAAATGTCCCAGTCTATTCAGCCTCTCCTTTTAACTCAATCCATCAAGTCTCAGGAGCATCCTAGTAAATCTTTTCTGCACTCTTTCTAGGTTAATAATAGCCTTTCTACAATAGGGTGACCAGAATTGCACACAGTATTTCAAGTATGGCCTTACCAATATCTTGTACAGCTTCAACAAGACATTCCAACTCCTGTATTCAATAGCTGCAATCCAACAATCTCTCTCCCAGTGCTATTGTCTGACAGACTTGCACTGCTGCACACCTTACTTAGAACAATTATGTCCTCCCAACCTCGACCTAAATGAGAATAAGTCTGGTTTTCCAGCCCATTTCCCATCAAAGAAAAATTCATCCTTTCATTTTCACTGAGCACATCATGGCTATCACCAAGCACATCACCAGCACTTCTCTCCATGTATCCCGTCCAACATTGCCCCCCTGTCCCCACTCCTGCTTCTGCCCATAACAGATACTCAGTTCATTTTTGTTTTCCATTGCTCCCTGCCCTTCACCACTTTCTGCTACTCCTCTCTGTCCTCGTCCCTTGATCCTCTCATCTCCTTCCCATTCCTTAGTCCTTATCAACCTCCTCTCCATCTCAATTCCCTCTTCTACATCCGCTTTACCCACTCCCCAAGATCATCCTCCTCCCCTGCTAGAACCAGTTCCCAGGTGGGTTTACTAATCCCACATTTTCTGACATGATTGACCTGAATTACAAGATTTGGTCTTGACTTCCCATATGCAATGCCACAAGAAAGCAACCAGCATATATTATCAGCATGGACACAATTAGCTGAATGGCCTTCTACATGCAGTAAAAGTTCTATGATTTTATGATTCTATATATAGTAATTTATTGCATCACTGTTGAATGATCAGACATTAAATTTAAACAGTGAATTGCCTAATGCTCATGCGTTATGATGGCTGGCAATTAATTGAAAAATAAAAATACATTCGTAAGCTCTTTCTCTCCAAATCTGAGCTGCTAAAAAGAAGTAAAAAAAATCACATTTACCCAAGGACCCCAGACATCTTGTTTTTTCAACTTTTCTCCTTTGTAAGAGCTAAGCATAGAGTCCCAGGTTTGTGCTTCCTGATAACAACCAACCTGAAAAAAGAAAATTTGAAAAGGATTTAAATCTATCAATGTCACACCCAGATTACACTTGATTTAGTTTCATACCAAATAATGTTGCCTAATGCATTAAGTGGCTGAGAAAATCATTTATGTTTGAATGTATTACCTAGGAGATTGATAGGAACTAAGATATTATCAATGAATGCATTTATACTATAGTTGTTCTAGCTAGGCACCGTCTGCATTTTCTTTATGCTGTTGTGTGCCAATTGGAATTCTGCACTCAGTCCTGGTTGTCAAGTTTTAAAAGTACTAGTGGATGAACACTGCTTATTATAAGTCATGGTGTACACAATTGAGGAAATTAGTTTAGCTCTATTGCCTTTCTTTTCAGTGTGCATCTGGGCCTTTACTGGCAGCCTGCAGTCCAAATAAGACAATCCTCCTTTGGTGCAGCCAGATCCCCTATTTTTCCTCATCACAGGGACCAGTATTTCCCAGATATCTCTATCATGTTGTCACGAACAATAACTATTCTTCTGAAATTTGCACTACTGTTTCTTCACTAATAAGTTGTGACATGTTATGGGTTGCTGCTTCTCCAAATGTTATGCTAAGTGTGCCACAACACAAACTCAATGGTACAGATTTTCCATTTATATACATGATACATGGTATATTTACCTCTAGCATTGTTGTATTATAATAGAAGTCAGTCCTCTCCTCCAATTCCCAAATAATGTAATTAGCAGGTACAATACTAACAAATTTTTCATTCATATACCTAAAATCAAATAACAAAAAATTACATGTTTCATGACTTGATATTATTTTCATTATTCATTTATGTAAACTCATATTATGTTTAACTGAAACAAATATAAACATTTAAAACATTCAGTTCTAATTTTTGCAATCAAGAAGAAACAGCTCATTCATAGAAATAAACAAAAGACAGTGCTGGAAGCTTTGTTGACAATGTATAATTTTAGATTTAATTTTTATTAGTTAAAAAAGGTTAAAATGTTTCAGTTTTGATTACGAATCTTGATGCCTGGGTGTCTGGAGATACTTGTGATTAAAAGATTTCAGGTCTTTTGGGTTTTTTGTATATATGCATTTTAACAAGGTCTTACAATCCCTTAAGTTAAAGAAATGAGTATAAAGGGTTGATTTTGGCAACATAACACAAAGAAGAAAAGCTTTACTGTTGCCAAGCAACAATGATCAAGGTACACAGCCATTAATAAGATAGGAGTCGGCGGGGGGGGTGGGGGGGGGGGGGGGGGGGGGGGTTGCGCATTGGAGTTCTGTTTATTAGAGAGTGCTCCAGAAAAAGAAGACAAGAATTGTAAGCTCCTAGAGAAGAAAAACTGCTAGGCTAGTGAGACAGTTGTTAACTGAATAAATCAGTTATGGGGTTCACTAAAGTGATCAGTCTAGCAGAGCTGCTATTGGAAGACTGAGTTTTGGGAACTCATTTGTTTGATCCGCAGTTGAAAAAGTGCATTTAGAGTATGGTATTGGGTCACTCAGGGGATGGTATAAATTGGATGAGAAGTATCAAGCTAATGCTCAAGAATTCACTGGAAAAAAGCCAAATGCACTGTGCAAATCCCAAGCATGAAGCCTTTGTGTCAAGCAAGTGGCAACTTTTCATTGGTTTATGTGGCTGTTAAGGTATTGCTGGGGTAAAGGAATAGTATGAATATGAATTATCTTCTTGTGTTTGGACTGAGCTCTCTCCAACCTTTTTGTCTGGTGTAATATGGTTCACTGTTCTTATTTAATAAATATTTTTGCAATAAAAGTTAATTAACAGACTCCTGTGATTTTGTTCAATAATTTTCTTCCATGTTTTCAAAGAAAAAGTTAGGATCTATCAAGCTCTAGGATCTGACGATTCCAACATTCACAGCAGCTGAAATTGTAACACAGGCATCTTCATTTATCTAGCAATGTCATCTAAGGAAGGCAATGCCACATGGACACGAAGGGCATTCCATAGCAGTTATTTTGAAGGTTATCACTGCACTGAACTTTTTTGCCATTGGAGCCTTCTAGGACTCTACTGGAACCATTTGTGAAATTTCAAAATTTCATAATCGGTAATACATAAATGCATAAGGCAGGTGACAGGTCCCATTTTCAGTAAAGATCATCATTACATGCAGTTCCACACAAGTGAAAAAACCCAGACTGCCAGAGCTGTGGGATTTGTTACTTTCTCAGGCTTCCTGCAAATGTGTGGCTTTGAGAGTTCTCTGGCAGCAGTCTGAGATTTAATAGAAAAAGAATTCATTCTCTGAACATTTAGCTAATTTGTGATCAAAGCAAGCGACCTAACATGCTTGTGAAGAGTTTTCATCACTCTTATATTTTAAATCACTTGCAGATGCCAGAGATATTTGATGGGTCTCAGTCAGCACTTAGTGGGTTGGCTTAATGGGTCGATGACATGGTGTACCCCAGAAAACATGGCTAATGATACTTGTTCAATGTCCACAAAGGAGAGATACAATCTGCATGTTCTGTCACAAAGTCCTTAATAAAGCAAATTATTGGCTTCCTAAAGATGCATTCCTAATGTTTGGACCAGTCAGGCTAGGCTCTCCAATATTCACCACAGTGTTTCACATCATCATTGTTCACTGCAGCGTACACAAACTACCACTAAAAAGGGGGAGGATTTATTTCCAGAAAGAGAGAGATTGAAGAGCTAACCATCATGTTGGATGAGGAGGACTTGGAAGGGATAACTCTGAAAAGAACAGGATTTCAGACAAGCTACATGAGGATGCCATTGCATGGGCATGATGTGGCAGACAATCCATGGCAACCTCATAGCTACAAGATTCCAGAAGCAAAAAGGTGAACACAAGTTTCACATTCAAAGTTCTTTGTGGCCATTGATATAAGGAATGCAACAAGACTTTCATTTTCAACGTGAGCATATCAGAAAAAAAATCATAAATATCACAATGATTACAGATGTAGCATAAGTACTCTTCTGTCCTAACAATGGGGTCATCCTTGGACAGCATAATAACTTTGGCAACATGTGGCCACTGTGGAATTTGATTAGCATCCATTAGCATACTTCCTGAGGCAATTTCACATACTGTAGCCTTTCACCCATGGCATCAACAAATCAGTGGTCATGGCAGGTTTGCAAAATTGGCTGAAATGTTAAAGCATACAATGGATGCACTCATGTGAGTGTGACACCAGCTCTGTGAGTCGGCACGACCAGTAAAAACAATAAAACCCAACCTTGCCTTAACCAACATGTAGCAGCTAATAAAAACTTGCCTGTGATGGCCTACTGCTGAAACTGACATGGTACAGTCTGTGAGGCCTGGACCTGATGTGTGCGAGCACTGCTCAGTATAAGGTATGCAAACTAATGGAATCTTGAGTGAATTGCAAGTCATCGGCTGCACAATGCTTAAATCCTGTTGTGAAACACACCTGATTGCATGCCAACTTGGGCTCTTAATCCAGTGCGGATGGTTGCAAGCTGGCATCAATCCAGCATGGATGGTTGCAAATAGGCATCATAATGAGATGTTAAGTGATGCAAATGACATTTTCGATGTTCAGCGACAGAAAACATGGTCTGACATTGATGGTTAAAGCGCACAATCACATCCTAACTTTCGGACATCAGTTTTGAGCCTTCTTGCAAGATTTAGCTCAGGCATCTACCATGACACCCACCCAATTGGGAATGGAAAATCCCAGACTTGGACTGAAAAATTAGCTACAAATAGTATTATTATTCTGTATGAAATTACAGGTCTTTTGCTTGGTATAGATGATAACTGGAATGCAAAATCTGAGTTTATTTTGCCACATGGTAAACATTATAGAATTCCATAGCATTCCATTCCCAACCCATCCATTTCTGTTCACTTAATGTTATCTCTTCATTATAAGGTTGTGGCAAATACTTACAACTTTAAAACTGGTTTGAAAGGTGTTTTGTAATGAACCCTAATAGGACAACCAAATCTTTTCTTGTTATAAATCACTGTCTAGAAGAAAAGTAATTTTGAAAAAAAGTTTCAGCATATATTTAAATTAAATAGTTTTAAAAAGTTGTATTTAACTTTATCAAAATAAGAATTTCAGAGTTTAGAAATCTCACCAAATCATCTTCCACGGGTTCTCTTAAAATTGACCTAAACAAAAAAAAAAAATCACTATCACGTAGAGAAATATATTTGCACTCTAAAAACGAAACTGAGTGAGATTTTTTAAATGTGTGTGCACAGTGGTCTCACTTTAAGTGAACTGCAGAAACCTGTCTGTGGCGCAGTGCATACATCCTGAGACAGAAAGTTATGGATGGCATTTTACTGTCTTGCTCATCCTGAAACCATAAAATCCCGTTCAACGTTAACAGACCTTTCCTTGCTCTGTCCCTCGCCTGCTTTGATTCCCATGACAGATGGGCCAGCTAAAATTTCAGCCTATATATTGGAGGAAGGCCCAGCTTTAATCTCTTTCTGTAATGAGTGTTCTAATAATCAGCTGGGATGGTGGCTACAATTATCAAGTGTCCCTTGCTGTCCAAGTGCTGGAAGGAGACTTGGGACTTTCTCAAATTGTTAGTGGTACATAGAAGTCAAGACAAAGGGCATTTGTTTAGGCGAGGAAAAATGAAGATAAATTGAACCAAGGCAGGAGAGGTGAAATGAGGCAAATAGATGTGAAAGGAAATAAAGAGGTAAATGGAAATAACTGAGGGAGAGGGTTGGGCAAATGGGGACTAAGACAGAGAAGGGCTGGGAGTGGCTACTAACGATGATGTAGAGATGCTGGTGTTGGACTGGGGTAAACTCAGTAAGAGTCTGGCAACACCAATTTTAAATCCAACCAATGTATTTGATAGTAAATCTGCTAGCTTTTGGCCTTTGTTACAAGGCTACAAAGGCCAAAAGCTAGCAGATTTACTATCAAATATATTGGTTGGATTTAAAATCAGTGGCTACTAACCATAGAACTATACAGTGTAGTAAGAAGCCATATAGTTTATCAAATCTGCACCAACTTTCTGAAAGAGAGAGTAGTTCCACACATTTACCATGGCTAATCCATTTAACCTGCATATTTTTGGAATGTGAGAGAAAACCAGAGCATCCAGAGAAATCCCTGCAGACATGGAGAGAACGTGCAAATTCCACAGTCATCCAAAGCCAGAATCAAACCAAAGTCCCTGGCGCTGAGACACCATTTTACCACTATCTTGCCCTGCAGTTACTAATGTAAAATTTTTCTATCATGGTCAGCATGAATTTAGATATGTGTATTATTTAAAGTTAAAGTATTCAGAAATTTGTATAGAGAATATGAAAGACTGGATGCCTTTGATGAAAATCATTTAACTTTATTGAACTTACATCCTTAAGAATATCAACACTCTTCTGTCTGGGATATTCACTTACAATGCTGTGTCTTCAATTGAAAATGATGCTTTCAACTAAGCCATGAGAATGTTGCAAAACCTTTCATTTGCATAACTCTGCTATAAACTAATATTACCTTACTCACCCAGGAATTTTATAAAATGTGAGATTTTTGATGTCACATCCTGATAAGCTGGGTCTGAAATGAATGGAGCATATAACTAATGTTAAATAAAGAACAACAGTAAGTGAAATGCATTACACAAACATCGGAATTGCAGAAATCTTTCAGTGCAGAAGAAGGCCATTCAGCCCATTGAGTCTGCATCAACTCGTCAACAGAGCATGTTACCCAGGCCCTATCCCCTTAACCGCAGGTATTTACTCCACTAATTCCTCTAACCTACACATCTTGGGGCACTAAGGGGCAATTTAGCATAGCCAATCCAATTAACTTGCACAACTTTTGGACTGTGGAAGGAAACCAAGCACCCGGAGGAAACCCACGCAGACACAGGAGAACATGCAAACTCCACGCAGTCATCCAACCTGGAATTGAATTGGGCCCCTGGCACTGAGGCAACATTGCTAACCACTGCATCATTATAGAGTGGAAGCTTAATCCCCAGTGCAATGGATAGACCATTTTCTAGTTTGGAATCTGACTCTCGTTGCAGAGCACCCTGTATTTGCTCTTTACAAGGCAATCCACTTTACAGCCTATCTCTGGCTCTCTAACCAATCAGGGAGGGAGGCAGGATGACTTATCCATTTTGTGAAAGGAAGGATTTTAATTGAAGAATCCATGACATAAGTAAGAAATACGACACCTGAGTTTTTCAACTGTAGTAACCACAAAAATAGAGAGGAAAGCTTTGACAGCTGTCCCCAGGGTCTCTCATCTTTACCCAGAGGTTTTGCTGCAGGATTTCAGGGATCCTAGATAGGTAAGCCAGGTTAAGGAAGCTGCAGATATAAGTAGCAACTTACTGTAAGACCCTCAACCTCCTGAAGTGCTGGTGCTCTGACATGTCATGGAAGCTGATTCTCTACCAGCTGTGTGTTGGGAGATCTGATCCTCTTCCAGTTGGATTGCAAAGTCCATCTCCTCTTACCTGTGAAGGGACAGTTAAAGCAAAAGCAGCTGGTACAGTTGGCATTCTTATGGCCTTTGCTTTTGATCTCAGCAGAGATAAAGGGTGGAGATGTGTAACTGGCTCTTATGACATGGTAAAGCTGGCAGCAGTGAAGTGTAATTGAAGATTAGTGTAAAGCCAGGCAATTAAAGTACCTTCCAAGGAATTGGCATTCACTATTTTTGTTGGTATGGCTGGGGATGCAGTTACAGTTTGATGTTAATTTTAATAAAACATTCATTCACTCAGCGAGAAAAGAAGTGCTATGAACATTAATCTCTCAGTGGCCATGGTTGGTGCTCTTGGACGATTTTCCAGTCCTGCCTGCCATTGGAATTATCCAGTCTTGCTGAAAGTCAATGGTCTTTTGGCTGGTTCCACTGCACTCCTTGAGGCAGGTGCCACCACAGCATGTTCGGAAAATCCTGACCAATGTGCATTAGTAAGAGGTCTGACAACACCAGTTTTAAATCCAACCGATTTATTTGATAGTAAACTCGCAAGCTTTCGGCTTTATAGCCTTCTTCAAGCGAATGAGGTGTTCTGGTCTGCAATAGCACACATATCAGCACAGACAATTATATGTGACAGTTATATGCTGATATGTGTGCTATTGCAGACCAGAACACCTCATTTGCCTGAAGAAGGCTATAAAGCCAAAAGCTTGCGAGTTTACTATCAAATAAATCAATTGGATTTAAAACTGGTGTTGTTAGACCTCTTACTGTGTTGACCCCAGTCCAATGCCGGCATTTCTACATCAATGTGCATCATACATATATAAAGATAAATGAGTACGAGCAGCCAGAATGAACAGTTTCTGTTCACACATAATGACTTCCCATGTAGGTGATGTATAAAACTTGCAACTATAAATGATGCTCATAGAGTCATCGAGGTTTACAGCATGGAAACAAGCCTTTCAGCCCAACTTGTCCGTGTCGCCCGTTCTTTTTGAAACCCCTAAACTAGTCCCAATTGCCTCCATTTGACCCACATCCCCCTATATCCATGGTGCAAACTTTCTTTTTATGAAAAAGGGGGATATTTAGAAAAATGTCAATCTGCATAGTTTTTGCTTGTGGCTTGCCAGTCATGGGAGGAGAGACCAATTTTGCAAAAGTGCTTTGGAAGAAGCTGTTTTCATACACCATATGAAGCAATGTGGAGCAGTCAGAAGCAGAAAGTCATGTAATGAAAATTCCAGAATGCATCCAAGTAGAATTGGCAGCCCTCAGTGGCATTTGCATTGATCAACTCACTTTCCTGACCCAAATGTAATGGAAGGCAGAAGTGGAATGAAATTACAAATTCAGGTGCAAAGTTAAATCATACCTTTCTACTCTTATATGTTTGTTCAGGGGGCAGCCCACAGAAATATGTGAAACCTGTGAATTGAATTTTTAAAAATGTGTTACTGAACTTGTTTTCTCTTGCTACATTTTTTAACTTTATTGTAAAGCACATGCAAAGTATTAGGGAAAAAAAACTGCCAGCTTGAATAGAGAGTACAAGAATGCTAGATTATATTGAGAAGAGGGAGAGAGATAAACATCAGAAATCTATAGCCCTGCCTGCCATGGAATCGAAGCAGGCGAGGGACAGACAATGGAAATATCGTTGACCTCGAACTGGATTTTCTAATCTCATTTGAGCGAGGACATAGAATCCTGCCAAAATATTGATGATGTGGCCTTGCTATTAAGTTCAGTAGGATCTCCACATTCCCAGGATATCCAGGTTCCTTCCTCCCATTGCATCCCACCAAAACATTCCCTCCCTGTTCTTCCATAAATATTGGGTCCACAGCTTCATAAGGACAGTGGTAAGCCAGTTGATTCTTTGAAACAGTCATCCACTAGTATGCCAGATGGGCCCTGTCAGATAGACACTGCCCAATGGGAACTGCCCAACCATGCCCCAAATCCCCTGGAAGCTTCAGTGACCTCCAAGCCCCTCAGGGTAACCAATACGCCAGGTCTCCGCTAGTGGAGGCCAAAGCTAGATATCTCCAACTATTCATGCCCCATTGCTGCTGCAAGTGAGAAAGAATTTTTTTTTTTAAAGAGCAACACAGCACGGGAAACAGGCCCTTCGGCCCAACGAGCCCGCGCCGCCGTCATAACTATATAGTAGCAAATCCATTATCCTATTATATTATTCCTATATAATAATATATATATTATTCCTAATATTGAAAATTCTCACTATAGGGACAATTTGTTTCCCAATCAGCCTAAGAGCGAATTTTTGGGTTGTGGGAGGAAACCGGAGTGCCCGGAGAAAACCCACGCAACCACGGGGAGAACACGCAAACTCCTGCAGACACCGGCCCAATTCCAAGTGTCTGCACAGCTACAGCGATAGTCACTGAGCTGTCATGGTGCCCTTCAGATGGTCCAGATAAAGCACTCATTTACGACATGAAGCACCAGGCAACCCATGAATCAACATCCAAGAGCTGTCCCCGCACCACCTGCCGAATGCATGCTCAATGTTGGTCAAGTATGGACCGAATTACCTGTGGAAAAAGCCGTAGTTAAACAGTCCTACTATATCCCTCTATCTGCATACCGCTCATGTGGCTGTCCAAGAGCCAATTTGGCGCTCATCAAATCCCTATTCACTGCAGCAGGATCAGAGAATCATGCCTGCATGAATTGCTGGAGAATTCTGGCTCGGTTGTGATTTCTGCCATTATCACACGACCCTCGAAGGCCAATTAATTCCATGGCTAGGATTTGAATGGGCTATGCATATTTGAAATTCTTTTAAATATGGCTAATTAGTCTCACATTCTTTTTGAGCATGAACCGGTTCGCTTCATTAGAAAGAGACCAGGAGAATAACAAATTATTGGGTGGCATGGTGGTTAGCACTGCTGCCTTACAGCACCAGGGACCAGGGTTTGATTCCCAGCTTGGGTCACTGTCTGTGTAGAGTCTGCACATTCTCCTCCTGTCTGTGTGGGTTTCCTCCAGGGGCTCCAGCTTCCTCCCACAGTCCGAAAGATGTGTTGGTTAGGTGCACTGGCCATGCTAAATTCTCCCTCAGTATACCCAAATAGATGTCGGAGAGTGACGACTAGCAGATTTTTACAGTAATTTCATTGAAGTATTGATGTAAGCTGACTTGTGACAATAAATAAACATTTAGAACTTTATTATTTTGCACTGGGCATGCACATATTATTCTCTGGGATTGGCTCGATCTACTAACAGAGTGGCAAGGTAGGAGAATCACCCCTAGTGAATTGGTTCAACTACATTTACCCTGGAAGGTGGGAATTAGAGACTATAACTATTTAATTTGCACTTAAAACATCACCACTGTAAGTTTAACAATGTTCAGAGAAAATGTTTTGTATAACAATAAATATTTTATATCAAACATACCCTTCTGGATGAAAATTGACAAGTATACTCAATTTGATTAGTTTGGAATTCCACAGTTAAAACACCACTTGTTGCTTTTCTGAAACAGCAAAAGATGTTGCACACATTTTATTGAACAGTTTCAAGTGCATCATTTTTAATAATGATATAAGGGAAATATACTCTCATTTATCTGATCTTTTTGAGGGATGCAAACCTCAAGAAGATCAGATTCTTGAGGTTTGTACAGCAAACTTTTGTACGCAAGCCAATAAACATAAGGGAATTTCACAATAACTTTATTGCAATGTTAATGCATTGTTAATATGCTTATGATAGGTGCCATATTTTATGTTTGTTTTTGGTGTTGAAATAAAAATTATAACATAGCTTCCCTCCTACTTTCTTAAACAAGAAACATTTCAAGTTAAGATGCAAAGGCAGTATGATATTGTAGATGATTCAGTTGTTGGCACTGCTGCCAATATACTACAAGGTAGTGAGTTGAAGTCCCTCTTCAGAGTATTGGGGTAATGGTCCACCATGGGCAAAAAAGGAGCAAGCAAACTAAAAATGGGAAATCCAATTCCAACTAGTCTCCAATATTCACTGGAACTTTTAATCGGGGAGTGGTGATTTATCCACACTCCAGAGGAAGGTTAGTTATTAACATATTTCAGTCTGACTGCTTGTCTCAAATTTGACCAGAAATTTACTACTAACACCTGATTAGAGTGAATGTCAGTTACCAACCACACCAGTGAATGTTACAACCTCCAGATGTGGACGTTGTGACACAAGTTGCAAAATAAACAGATCACTTGACAAATGAGAGTGACAGCTAGATGAGAGAGACAGCTGGAACTCCATCATTAGAAACCCATAAGCCTACTTTACAGCACCTTATCTTATGCCGTCACAAGCAAGGGCCATCATTCAATAAGCCCTACTACTTTATAATCTTCAAAGGTAGCTGTGAATGTGGACAAAAGGTTACAGCAGGCTTTATACAGACTTGCCTATTAAGTTTTTTAAAAATTTGTTCATCAGATAAAAGCATCATTAACAAAGTTTGTTACCCATTCCTAATTGTCCTTGAAAGCAATTATGAGTTGGCCACATTACTGAGGGTCTGGAGTCACATGTGATTCACATCAGGTAGGGACAGCAAATAAAAACAAAGAAACATAGGGCTATTCAGCCCTTTGAGCCATTCAATGGCTGGTCCTCTACCTCGATGCCATATCGTTTTCATTTTTTAATATATTTTAAAGGCAGTCCTGTACTTGCATAGAAGGGAAAATGAAAGAAAAGGCAAAAAAGAATATTGGGTTACCTAGAAGAAAAATGCCACTGCACAGAGAGGGACAGAAGGAGCAGGAGGGGAGCTGCAGACAGCTGACTTCCCAGAAGGAAGTCCCAGAAAATAGGGAGTAGGGACAAAAGAAAATTCCAAACCCCTTCATGCCATTAAAATCCAAAAAAAATTTTTCTTGAATACATTCAGTGACTCGGCTCCACAACCTTCTGTGGTAGAAAATTTCACAGGTTCACAAACCCTTCGAGAAAATATTTTTTCTTTATCTCAGTCCTAAATGGTCCACTCTGTATTTTGAAACAGTGTCCTTGACTTAGATTCCCCAATCATAGAAAACATCCTCCCTCCATCTAGTCTGTCCAACCCTGTCAGAACTTTATGGTTCAAGGAGATCTCTCATTCTTCTAAATTCCAGCGAATACAGGCCCAGTCGAATCTCATAGAACAGTCCCGCCAACTCTGGTATCACGCGATGAACCTCCACTGCACTCTGCCATGACAAGTTTTTTTTTTAGTAGGGAAGCCAAAATTACACACAATATTCCAGGTGTGGTCTCACCAAGGACCTGTATAACTTAGTTTTAAAAAGGGAAATTGGGCTTCAGAGACTGTGAACTACAAGTCCAAGTAGACCTCAGCAGTTTCTGCACATGCAGTGGCCTGTTACAGCCATACCTGAACAGATCACTCCTTTTTGTGACCTTCATATCCTGTCCACCTGCTGACTAGAAAATGCATAATTGGTCTGGATTATTGGTGTTAGGCCAGTAAATGGTTCTGCACACATGCACTTTGTTCTATTCATTTTTTAATATATTTTAAAGGCAGTCCTGTACCTGCATAGAAGGGAAAATGGAAGAAAACGTAAAAAAGAATATTGGGTTACCTAGAAGAAAAATGCCACAGCACAGAGAGGCACAGAAGGAGCAGGAGGGGAGCTGCAGAGAGCGGACTTCCCAGAAGGAAGTCCCAGAAAATAGGGAGTAGGGACAAAAGAAAATTCCATGAAGACAGGAAAAAGAACAGAAAAAAATCCAGTTAAGTGAAGTCAACAGTGAGGGGCAGAAGGCAGCTTCAAATTTAAAGAAGGAAGCTCATGGAAGCAGAATTGACTTTGCAAGAAGCAGATCAATGGAGATAACAAAAGGTAAGAAATTTCTTATATTGCGCCTGTGGAGCAGTGGTGTTCTATTGTATGGCTGAATATCAGAGAGAGTATGTGGAAGGTGAAGCTTGAGTACACGTTGCAATCCAGGGGACAGGAACATTAAAAGGAGACTTGAAACACTGATGGTGGAAGCTTGCTGAAGGTAATGGAGCTGTATAAAATGCTGGTTAGTTCATACCTAGAGCACTGTTGTGCAATTCTGGTCTCCACACTATAGGAAGGATGTGATTGCAGTGGACAGGGTGCGGAGAAGGTTCGCCGGGATGCTGCCTGTGCTGGAGTGTCTCAGTGATAGAGAGAGGCTGGTTAGGCTAGGGCTGTTTTCCTGAGAGCAGAGAAGGCTGAAAGGGGTCCTGATTAAGATGTACAGGATAATGACGGATACAGATAAGCTGGATAGGAAGGAACTTTTCCCGCCTTAGTAGAGAGGTCAGTAACCAGAGGGGATAGATTTAAGGTCAGGTACAGGAGATTTAGAGGGGATTGAGGAGAAATCTTTTCACCCAAAAGGTGGGGGGAATCTGGCACTCACTGCCTGAGAGGGTGGGAGAGGCAGGAACCCTCACAAGATTTGAGAAGTATTTGGATGAACACTTGAAACGCTGCAGCGTACAAGACCATGGACCAAGCGCTGGGAAATGGAATTAGAATAGTTAAGTTCTTGATAGCTGGACCTCCCCACACAAACATACACCATACCGACTTGGAAGTCTATCGGACATTCCTTCACTGTGACTGAGTCAGTATGCTGGAAATCCCTCTCTACCAGTGCTGTGGATGTACCTACACAACACAGGACTGTAGCGAGTTCAAGATGGAGGCTCACCCACCACCTTCTCAAGGCGGCAATTAGGGATGGAGAATAAATGCTAATAGGGAGTGCTTCACTGTAGGAGGGTCAGTGCTGAGGGAGCGATGTACTGTTTGGAGGGTCAGGGCTGAGAGCGCACTACACTGTGGGAGGGTCATTGCTGAGGGAGTGCTCCACTGTGGGAGGGTCAGTGCTCAGGGAGTGTCACACTGTTGGAGGGTCAGTGGTGAGGGACTGCTGCACTGTTACAGGGTCAGTACTGAAGGAGCACAGCATTGTTGGAGAGTCAGTGCTGAGGGATCACCACATTGTGGGAGGGTCAGCGCTGAGGGAGTGCCGCACTTGGGAGGGTCAAAGGTGAGGGAGCATCGCACTGTCAGAGGGTCAGTGCTGCACTGTGGGAGGGTCAGTGCTGCACTGTGGGAGGGTCAGTGCTGCACTGTGGGAGGGTCAGTGCTGAGGGAGCACTGTATTGTTAGAGAGTCAATGCTGACAGAGCGCCGCAGTGTGGGAGGGTCAGTGCTGAGGGAGCGCCGCACTGTCAGAGGGTCAGTGCTGAGGGAGCGCCGCACTGTCAGAGGGTCAGTGCTGAGAGAGTGCCGCACTGTCAGAGGGTCAGTGCTGAGGGAGCGCCGCACTGTCAGAGGGTCAGTGCTGAGGGAGCACCGCACTGTCAGAGGGTCAGTATGAGGGAGCGTTGCACTGTCAGAGGGTCAGTGCTGAGGGAGCGCCGCACTGTGGGAGGGTCAGTGCTGAAGGACTGCCGCATTGTTGGAGGCTCAGTGCTAAGGGAGCGCTGCACTGTCAGAGATACTATCTCTCAGAGAAGATATCAATTTAATTGTAAAAATAATTCATACATTCTCAGTTTGGGACCTGTTTGATGGACACCAGGTTCCATTTTGGTCAAAGCTATGTAGCTTTAGCAGTGGGAGTGTATTTGTCTTGCAGAATAGGCTCAGTCAGTGATAAAGCTGTATTAACATTACCTTGCTGCCAGAGGGCAGCATGACACTGCAAAGCAGAGAGGCTAGCTCTGTCTGTTCCGCTATCTGTGGCCCCTGCGACTTGCCTAGTTTTGCAAAAATCTCACTAACTATCCTGATTGGAGACAATACACATCTCTTTGGCCTGCGCTTGGCACTCTCTCCATTCACATTGTTTGTTCCGTTAAGCTTGATTACCTCATCATTCACCTGATGACGAAGCCTGAGACTTCGAGAGCTTGTGCTGTCAGGTGGACCTGTTGGACTTTGACCTGATGTTGTGAGACTTCTTACTGTGGCAATCTGAAGCCAGTGTCAATGTCTCATGCCGGCAGGTCTCCATACCACCTTGTGCACCTTGAAATGCCTGAGCCCCTGAACCAATCCTCCAAAGGGTATGCCCTTTGAGGGTGGTATTGGCTCATGCCCCCTAAGTTTCACCACTAACCAGCTCTGAGAAAGATCATAGAAACCCTACAGCATAGAAACACACCATTTCATCCGTCGAGTCTGACCCACAACAATCCCACCACGTCCTACCTCCGTGACAGTGAGAGCCTTTTTCCTCGGATGGTAATGGCTAACACGAGAAGACATAGCTTTAAAATAAGGAATGGTAGTTATAGAATGGATATCAGAGGTAGGTTCTTTACTCAGAGGGTAGTAAGGGCGTGAAATGCCCTGCCTGCAGCAGTTGTGGACTCGTCAATTTTAAGGGTGTTCAAATGGTCAGTGGATAGGCATATGAATAACATTGGAATAGTTTAGGTTAGAGGGTCATTAGATTGGTGCCACTGGTCGGCGCAACATCAAGGACCCAAGGGGCCTGTATTGCGCTGTGATGTTCTATAAAAGCACAGTTTGGGAAGGCATTCCTAGGTGACTTAAGAGTGGCAATTGAAAACCTAAGTTAAAAACCAACGTTTCTCTGAGACCTACTGTAAGACAAGTGTTGGGGTGGGGGGAGGTGGCGTTGAGAGAACCATGAAAATGTTTTGGATGGCATTTGTCACTTGGTGTGTCTGATCACAAGTCCCACCTGACAGGCTGCCTGTCTTTCAATCTGCCAGGGAAAAGAACTGGGAAAAGAACACAAAAAAAGATTAAATGATACCCTTCCATTAAATTGGACAGAATCGAAGGAATATCTCATTGCTGGGTGGTAGCATGGTTCAAACTGGAGTTCAAACTATTTATTTTAAGAACAAGATAAATAAGATAAAGAGTAAAGCAAACATACTCACAGATCTTCCAAATAGTTTTCTGATTGTGCATAGTTCTTTTTGTGTTGAAATATAACTGTCTAAAATGACAAACAATTTATTCAGTGTACTGTTAAGAGTGGCACCATAAGTCTCTAAAAATTCCATCATTGTTGACAGCAATGCTGTGATTTGTTAAAACAGCAGTGAGCATGGGTAAATATTATGAGTTAATATCCTGATAAAGATTCTTGTGTGATCAAATAAGATTCCACCAACCTAGCCAGATAGCTCATTCTGGAATCTGACAGCAGCAACATAAGACCGTTCTGTCCATTGCCCGCTCTACATCAAATCTTAACATCAGCCCACAGTAGGGTTTGTGCTGTGTGCAGACAAATGGCAGTTACACTAATGCTTAAAAATAGCAATGCAGAAACTGGAGCTTTGCAAAACATATACTGAATGATACAAGAACTGAGAGAATATATCCATCTGGAAAGATTTTAAAAAGATAAGGCTCTTTTTCCTGAAAACAGGATAAGAAGGGGTAATCACAGACTCTAAAAACCTTGGAAGGATCTGACTGATAGGTGGAGAAAGTATTTTCCTTTGTGGAAGAAACCAGACAGAGTGCCAGAAATACAGTCAGAGGCTGGATTTTAACTAATGAGGTGGATAGTTCTAATCAGGCAATTTTCCAACTCAGCACACCCTCCTCGACGTGAAGAACCCTATAACACACAATGGCTGTGATTCTCCCATCCTGACCCGCAACTTTTCTGGCGAGGCAGGGTGGGAGATGCACGTCGTCAGCCTTGTTCCAGGATTTGCACATGCGCCAGGAACACATACACATCTTCCAGAGCCAGCAAACAGTCGCAGGCTCAACACACTGGAAATCAGCAGGAAGACGGGCAAGTAATCTGAATCCTTTTTTAATGTTCTAAATGTCTTTTCAATCTAACTATCGGGAACTTAGTGGTCCTGATTGAATCTCGCATCCTGCCAGGAGTACTTCAATTTGGCAGGGTTTAGAGTAGTTTCCCCACATTTGGGGAATTAGTGGTAGACTCCACCTGAATAAAAGGGAGGCAAACAAAGCCCACCAGGGGGTTAGGTGGTGGTGGTGGGGGGGTGCCCCCTGGCACTGTCAGAAAGGCAAAGTACCCATGCCCAGGGAGCACCTTGGCACTGTCCACCAGGCATCCAATGGTGCTAAGGGGTGGAGTCTATTGTGGACCGGGCCTGGGAGGTCCCATCTCATTCTGCACGGTGATCAGTCTGGGATGGAGACAAGACAGCCACTGGGGTGGGGGGGGTGCGGGCCTGGTTTGTTGAAGGGACAGGGGAATCAGTCTCTCAGAGTGAGTGGAAGCCTGCCTCCTGGGGAGGTGAGGTGTGCATGGTCAATGGGGGAAGGGTCTCCCGGGTGAGGGGGGATCACTACTGCTGGTGGGCTGGACATTGGAGCGCTCCAGAACCGGGAAGAGTCAGGCTGACAGGGGAATTGTTGTGGGAGCAGCAATTGGGCTGTGGGGGGAGAGGTGGGGGGGGAGGCAGGAGGGCAGCACTGCAAGGATCCAGGGCCGGCCAGCGATCGACTTGGCCAGCAAATGGGGAGTCTAACAGATTGGGGTGACTGCACATGTAGAATTCTAGAAATGTCAGACTTTGGCACGAATAGGCCTCCTCTACTGAGTCTTCTGCAATGCACAGAGTGCGGAAATTCAGGTAAGAAATTGAACTGACAAAACAGTCAAGATCTAGGACAGTTTTCCCGCCAATTCAGCGCTTTTGGCAGAATCGCAGCTAATGTTTGCCTAGGAAGACAGTTATCTGAGACTTCTCAGTTGTCTGAAGCTTTGGTTTCGGCCTAGTTTTATAAAAATCTTGTTAGCCCCTCTAACTCTAACCCTAACCCTAACCCATTAACATCCCCCCATGTCACTCATCTGGTAACCACTGTGGGCAAAGGAGATTAAAAATAAACAAATAAACTTATGATAGTCTGACAGAACTGTCACTCATACACATTTAATAGGAAAAAACCTTTCCTTCATGAAACCCATTCAAATATTTTGAATCTCATGTGATCAATCTGTTATTAAAATCAAAGAAACTTCTAATCAGTAATCACTTCAAAGTCAGCTGATTCTTTAATCATCTCTTAAAAATCATTGAAAATGAGACGTCTGGTCGTCTATTGAGATAATGACTAATGAATGATTTGAAACTGAGCAAAGCATTCATAATGAGCTTAGCTGTAATAACATCCCTTGGGAAATGACAATATTAAGATCAGTTGAATTGCAGGAACAGATGGTATTTTTTTCTAAATTGTAACACTTGTCAGCAGCAGTCTGTTTTCATTTTAAAGGGATGGAGATTTAAATAATTTTAAATCATGAAACCTGAACCACAGCTTTCCAAATATTTTCCGGCTGTCATTGTGTTTTAATATTTGGTGCAAGTCCATAGAGAAAATTGGGGAGGGAGCGTTGTTGAGCAGGGCAGGGAGAGTTGTTCATCAGCGGGGCTGTGAGCACGGTAAAGTGAGTTGGAAAGCTCAAGCATCATGGGTACAAGTATACAAAAATGGAACTGGTCACCGACCATTTTGCAGGCTTTATTGCTGTCCGGTATTGAGATGCACAGCTCACGACATTAGGCCACATCCATTATATAAAATTAGCACACGTCTGAACTTGTAGCTGATTCCAGGTTTGTCAAATCTCAGGGATAAATTTTCTAATTCCAGCTGCTACAGGAATTACTGCGGATGGGAAGCCAATCTAACAGACCATTAAAAGATTAACCCTCAGGTAGGAATTTCCAGTCCCTGGTTAGGCAGGACCAAAAAATCCAAACCTTAATTTCCACTCCATATCCACCATTAATATCTCAGAGTTCATGATTTCAACTGCTCATCCCAAGCCCTACTGAGGATCATAATCCACAGACTATATCTATTCTTCAAGGACATTTATATCTTCTCCATAAATTTGCCACTCTCACCCAATGGGTTAGGACCATTGGAGAAGTGAAAATGGCGTATGTTCAAATGACCTGACAGAGGCACATTTTGCATCCCTCTCTTATTCCCCTACCAAGGCAAATCTATTGGCCAGAAATTGGGGTGGAACTTCTGCAACCTGGGCACATCTGACATTTTTAAATGTCTCTAGTCTGGTCCCAACTTCATGAAAATCTATCCCACAGAGTCCTTACTATGCAGAAGGAGCAGATTCCGTTTAGCAAGTACATATGGGGTTTCTGTCAAACAATTCAATCAGTTCCATTCTTCCACTCTATCCTCTTTACATTTGTAAGTTTATTTCCCCCAGGTGCCTCTCATATTTTCTTTTGAAATCATTGATCACCTGCTTCCAATATCCTCAAAAACAGCGAGTTCTGGGTTATTAACATTCACTGCATATTCTTCCTCATATTCCTTACATATATAGAACATACATAGAACACTACAGCACAAACAGGCCCTTCGGCCCACAAGTTGCACCGATCACATCTATACCTACCAAGCCATAGACCTATCTATAACCTCCAATCCCATTAGATCCCATATACTCATCCAGAAGTCTTTTAAAGGACCCCAGCGAGTTCGCCTCTACCACCACCGATGGCAGCCGATTCCATTCACTCACCACGCTCTGAGTGAAAAACTTACCCCTAACATCTCCTCTGTACTTGCTTCCCTGCACCTTAAATCTGTGTCCTCTCATAGCGACCATTTCAGCCTGGGGAAATAGCCTCTGAGAATCCACCCTATCTATTCCTCTCAACATTTTATAAATCTCTATCAGGTCGCCTCTCAACCTTCGTCTCTCCAGGGAGGAGTCCTAGTTCCCTCAACCTATCTTCATAAGGCATGCCTTCCAATCCAGGCAACATCCTTGTAAATTTCCTCTGCACCCTTTCAATAGCTTCTACATCCTTCCTAAAGTGAGGCGACCAGAACTGCGCACAGTACTCTAAGTGGGGTCTGACAAGGGTCTTATAAAGTTGCAGCATTACCTCCCGACTCCTAAACTCAATCCCTCGATTAATGAAAGCCAGTACACCATACACCCTCTTGACCACATCCTCCACCTATGAGGCCGATTTAAGAGTCGTATGGACCTGGACCCCAAGATCCTTCTGCTCTTCAACACACTATGTTCTATGTTCTATGTTCATCCCATTGGTCCTACCAAAATGGACCATTACACATTTATCCACGTTGAAGTCCATTTGCCACTACTCCGCCCAGTCTTGCATCCTATCTATGTCCCGCTGCAATTTCTGACATCCCTCCAGACCATCCACAACACCACCGACCTTCGTATTGTCGGCGAACTTGCTAACCCATCCCTCCACTTCCTCATCCAGATCATTTATGAAAATGACAAACAGCAAGGGTCCCAGAACAGATTCCTTCTGCATCTCTTACTCAAAACTTTAAATCTGTATTCCTGAGTCCTTGTACCATAAGGTAATGGGGATAACTCTTCTTTGTCTACCTAATCTAAACTTATCATATTTTGTATACCCTAAGAAATCTTCCCTCAGTCTCCAGATGCTGAAGAATATCCAGTGATCATAGTTTAGGAAGAAGGGATTTTGAAGAAAGAGCACTGGCATAGGCTATAGATTGGGATTAAAGTAAGAGCTGGTCGGGGGGAGGGGTGATATCAAGTGAGCAGAGTTTTAGAAATTTTAAAGAGAAAAGTCAAAACAATAGATCAGTGTAGGAATTACATAAGAAACATTCTGTTTTACTTTTCTGTTTTCTCAGGCCCTTGTCTGAATTCTTTTATTTTATCTTTAATTATCATCATCCATTGATGCTATATCCAGAGGCTTCACGGAAATGGATTATGTTTTCACTATTAATTGCTATGAGTTTCCAACATTTAATTTTGTAGTGGCATTCTTTTTCTTACTACCTTCAGTAAGTTTTTTCTACATACAATAATTGCCTTTCTATTTGCTCCAAAAGTTTGTTCCAACTTTTATTTGGAACAAAAATTGGAACAAGAGAAACATCAGGTTTACAAAGAACAAAGTATAGCACAGGAACAGGCCCTTCGGCCCTTGAGGCCTGTGCCGATTGTGATGCCTAACTAAACTAAAAAAACTTATTGCCCTTACTCAGTCCATATCCCTCTATTCCCTCCCTATTCACATATCCATCTAGGTGCCTCTCGAATTTGCTAATGTGCCTGCTTCCACCACCTCCTCTGGTAGCGCATTCCAGCACCTACCACTCTGTGTGAAAAATTTCCCCTGCACATCTCCCTTGAAATTTCCAGCGGTCACCTTGAACCAGTGCTCCCTTGTACTTGACAATTTCATCCCAAGAAAAAACCTCTGATTATTCACCATCTATGTTTATCACAATTTTGTAAACCTCTATCAAGTCTCCCCTAAGCGTCTGTCTTTTCGGTGACAACAACCTTAGTTTATTCAACCTTTCCTCAGAGCCAACACAACATCCCAGTGAGCCTTCTTTGCACAGTCTCCAAAACTTTCACATTCTTCTGGTTGTGTTAACCAGAACTGCACACAATAATCCAAATGCAACCTTATCAAGGTTTTATATAGCTGTAACATGATTTCCCAACTCTGGTACTTAGTATAAACAGCAGCTTTGTCTAGTGGAATTGAATAGTTGGGAGTTTTTCAGGTGGGGAACAGCAATCTCCCAGATCAGATTAGCCAATCATAATAACTCTTTAAGAACTACTTCAGTGGCTTCAAGATGCCAACTGCTTTGGGCTTTATTGATGAGCTGGGCAATGGGCAGAGCTTTCATGGATAAAGTTAAAATAGTAACAGGATCCAAAACTGTACTAAGCTACCTAACACGTTTTCACATGGCTCCTGCCTGCTTCTTGACCAATTAAATCTGATGATGAAAATGAGTAACCAACAGAAACGTAGTAAGAATTCAGAAGCAATTTTAACTGCCAAGCTTGCTGAAGATTAAGATTGCCTGTTATAAATGTCTGTAACCAACATAAGTGGAGCTGACTGCAAATTAAAATGTGATCTAATATTATGAAAACATAAGTCAAAAATAATTCAGTGAACTCAAGTCTAGTTAATTAATAATCACATACCAAAGATCTTGTATAAAAGTTTTGAGTTATTTGATAGCTAGAGTTCGTCACCCATTTAAGCAAATGCTTGTTGTAATCTATTATCTCTATTTGTAATCCTTGTTCCTCCTCGTATATAATTTCAGCCCAAAAGGTCAGTGATTCTCCCATGTCAAGATAGTACACCGGGTATTTTAAATTGTGTTTGAACTGCTTGAACGGACAATTTGGAGTTTCTTGCGTCGATAAAGAGCTGTAAAGTTCTGTATCTAGCGGGTATATGTTTCCTTGAATTACAGAATTCACTAATTTAATGACGAAAATCTGGCTCAGAAGAGTTGAGAAAAGGATTATCTTTGAATTCTGCCGTTCCCATACGTGCAGCTTCACCAGTGTTTTTACACCAACAATGCCAAAAAGCATTAAGTTGTTGACCATCTTAATTAGAATATTCAATTTATGATCTGTAATAAGTGAAAAAAATGGTTAAAATACTGAATAAGTAGGAATCAACTGTATTTTCATTGCACAAAGAAATATTACAAACTTTAAATTCCCATGTTACTAATGGAAATTGCTTTGGCAGTTATTGTTATGGAATAATCTGTCTCCCATCAATTGAGGTGCTGCAACACCACAACAGATCAGAGAATGCATTTGCAGTGCGACATGTTTCCATAATAACTTCCATTATAAATGCACTTTTATGATCCTAGCTAATGTTACTACTGGGCAGTTAGATTCTGGAATCTGGCTCAAAGAATAAAGAGTAAAGCATAGGAACAGATCTATTAGTCCTCCAAGCCTATGCTGATCACATGGTCATATCTAAATCCATTGCCTGTAACCCTCTATTCTCCATCTGTTCATATGCCAATCCAGATAAGTCCTAAATCTCACCAATGTACCTGCCTCAATCACCTCGGCAATGCATTCCAGGCCACCCAGGCACCCACATATTCACAGACTGACAATTACATAGAACATAGAACATAACAGCACAGAACAGGCCCTTCGGCCTTCGATGTTGTGCCGACCAAAATAAAAAGCAATGCCCCTCCAAACTAAACCATTCCCTTCTCTTCCATATACTTATCAATTAACCTCTTAAACGCCACCAAACTTGGCGCATCTACAACAGCTGCAGGCAGGGCATTCCACTCCCTAATCACTCTTTGAGTAAAGAACCTACCTCTGATATCCGTCCTATAACTCATACCCCTTAATTTAAAGCTGTGTCCCCTCGTGCTAGCTTTCTCCATCCTAGGAAAAAAGGCTATCACTGTCCACCCTATCTAAACCTCTAATCATCTTATATGCTTCAATAAGATCCCCTCTTAGCCGCCTCCTTTCTAACGAAAACAACCTCAAATCCTTCAACCTCTCTTCATAGGACCTGCCCTCCATACCAGGCAACATCCTGGTAAACCTCCTCTGTACCCTCTCCAATGCCTCCACATCTTTCTTATAATGTGGCGACCAGAACTGCACACAATACTCCAAGTGCGGCCGCACTAGAGTTTTGTACAGTTGCAACATGATGCTGCGGCTCCTAAATTCAATCCCCCTACCAATAAAAGCTAAGACTCCATATGCCTTCTTAACAACTTTATCCACTTGACTGCCTACTTTCAGGGATCTATTGACACATACACCAAGATCCTTCTGTTCCTCAACACTATTAAGAGCCCTACCATTAGCCCTATACTCTACACATTTATTGTTCCTGCCAAAGTGCATTACCTCACACTTTTCCACATTAAACTCCATTTGCCACCTCTCGGCCCAGCTCTGCAACTTGTCCAAGTCACTCTGTAAACTATAACACCCCTCTTCACTATCTACCACTCCACCGACTTTAGTGTCATCTGCAAATTTACTGATCCATCCCTCAATACCCTCATCCAGATCATTTATAAAAATTACAAACAGCAGGGGCCCCAAAACAGACCCCTGAGGCACACCACTTGTCACCGAACTCCACGATGAATATCTCCCATCAACCACCACCCTCTGTCTTCTATCTGCCAGCCAATTCCTAATCCAATTAGCTAAATCACCCTCTATTCCACACATCTGCATTTTCTGTAGAAGTCTTCCATGGGCCACCTTATCAAACGCCTTACTAAAGTCCATATATACTACATCAACCGCCTTACCCCCATCCACCTCTTTGGTCACTTTCTCAAAAAACTCAATGAGGTTAGTAAGGCATGACCTACCCTTCACGAAACCATGCTGACTATCCCCAATCAATTCATTTCTCTCTAAATAACTATAAATCCTATCCCTAATAATTCTCTCCAATACCTTGCCCACAACAGAAGTAAGACTCACTGGCCTATAATTCCCTGGAAGGTCTCTCTTCCCCTTCTTGAACAATGGGACCACATTCGCTATCCTCCAGTCCTCCGGAACCACACCCGTAACCAACGACGACCTGAAGATCAGAGCCAGAGGCTCTGCAATCTCCTCTCTTGCCTCCCAGAGAATCCTAGGGTAAATCCCGTCCGGCCCAGGGGACTTATCCAACTTCAAACCCTCGAGAATTTCTAGCACATCCTCCCTATCTACTACAATACTTCCCAATTTGCAACCCTGTACCTCAGTGTTCTCCATAGCTACATTTCCAGCACTCTGCGTGAATACCGAAGAGAAATATTTATTCAGTGCCTCACCAATCTCTTCAGGAAATTAATTATTAACTTTTAACGAAAGAGTAAAACCTTTATTAAAGATTGTCTGTAATACACTGCTCATTCACCCCAGCTATACCTTTCAGATTTATAAAGATTCCACAGAATGTATCACATATTCTTAACATTCTCAGTAAATACACAGTCCATGTAAACCAATGAGTGAAATGTGGTCAGTTATACCACACCCTGAAATCAAATGACAGAGGCCACTCAATACAACTTTTGTATATTTATCAAATCCCCTCAGATGCTTGTCACCGTGTGGATCATTTAATACCTCTGGAATTATAATTATCATGAGGAATTCCAAACTCCTCCCTCAGAAAACCCACTTGGAATCTTCCTCTACACAAGGTTTTCTCTCAGATACCTTCACCAATGATTCACATCCAGGATTTCTCTGTCCTGGATCATTATGTATGTACCAACTTCCACAGTCCCAGGTGCCCAGTGCACTACTGCTTCACGGGCTATATGAAGTTCACCAAACTTAGTATTACTTTGGATATCTGGCATCTTGCTGACTTCTTTCGGGTATGCAGATTGCAACGCTGTCTTTAACCGTCTCCCTGCCCTCTTTAACTTTAGGGAACAGTATCTTGTTCAGATTCTGGTTCTTTGCCCTTTTGACTTCAGTCTTCCAAGGCTCCTTATTTCAAAGAGCAAAGTACAGCTCAATAACAGGCCCTTTAGCCCTCCAAGCCCATGCTGATGATGCCCTAACTAAACTATAACAAACCTTATCTTATTTGGTTTGTATCCCTCTATTCTCTCCCTATTCATGTACCATCCAGATATCTTTTAAATGTTGTTAATGTGCTTGCTTCCACCACCTCCTGTGGCAGTGTATCAGGCACCCACCACACTGAATGAAAACTTCCCCAGGATATCTCCCTTAAACTTCCCCCTCTCACCTTGAACTTATTCCCCTTTGTAATTACACTTCCATTCTGAGAAAAACCTCTGCCTATCCATTGTGTCTATGCCTCTCAAAATTTTAGTAGACCCCCTTAATCTCCATCTTTCCAATGAAAACAATCCTGGTTTATTCAAATTCTCCTCATAGCCAATGCCCTCAAGATCAGGCAACATCACTCCTTGGTTTCTGGAACTTTCTGTTCTTCAGTTTCTGAGACTTGATTTTCATCCCTTACTTTATGTCCTGTCTGTAACGGCAGCTTTAGTGTAAAATCTCTTGCTTCTTGGATTATTCGAGTCCAACTGATCTTAAACACTTCTGTTTTTCAGTGAGCTTCTAGTTACCAAACAATAGCACAGTTTTCTTTTGCTCCATATTTCCTTTACATTGTAAAGCTTCAATTACAAAGCAGACAAACTTTATACTGAAACTAAACCTATAGACATGCAGCAACCTTTGTTTAATATGAAGCTAATTAAAATTTTAATTTTTTTAGCACTCCAATATAGAAAGAAAAATTAAGGTTAAATTTAAACTTATACACAATACAAGTTTAAATTGTTTAAACAATCTCTGTATTTGCTTACATTAAATAGAAGTTTACAATGCAAATAATGTAGAAAAATATCACTGTAATAAATAAACATAAAAATAATGGAGAAAATAAGACCATAAATTCAAAAGGTACAAGTTAGAATGAGAGGAAAAGCCAAATGCAGGAGCTGTGATGGCCACAAAATGGGTCCAGAAGGGCAATATTTTTCACTCAGAGGGCAGTGAGTGTCTGGAACAAGCTGCCAGAGATAGTAGTAGAGACGGGTACAATTTTGTCTTTTTTGAAGCATTTAGACAGTTGCATAGACAACATGGGTATAGAGGGATTTATATGGACTAAACTTGGACACTGCCCAAGGAGCAAAGTGCCTGTGCCCAGGGAGCACATTGGCAGTGCAAATGGGCAGAGCCTGGGATGATCAGTGCGGTTGGGGAGGTCCCACTTCCACTCTGCAGGCAGGATCAGTCTGAGATAGAGGGAAGGCAGCGACTGGGGCGGACGGGGGAGATCTGACTCCAGGTGGTGGTGGGGGGCTGATCTGCCAGGATGAAGTGAATGGGAGGATCGCCACTACTGGCAGGGGGGGGGGGGAAGGACATTGCATTGGGTGGCTTTGGGATGGGGCGGGTGGGGGGGTCAGGGCTGGCCCAAGAATTATTGTGGGAGCCGCAATTGGGCTATGGGGAGGTGCTAGAGGGTCAGCACTGCAGGGGTCCTGGGCTGGCCACCAAACTGGGAGGCTAACAGATCTGGACAACTGTGCATGTGCAGAGTTTCAAAACTATCAGATTCCAGCTTGAATGGGCCCCACCCTGGATTTTTAATGAGATTCACGATCGGAACCTCTGCATTGTACAGAGTGCAGAGATTCGGGTGAGAAGCTGAACTGACAAAACAGTCGGCATTTAGAATAGTTTGCCCGCCAATTCAGCATTTTTGGGAGAATCGCGGCTCTTGCTTTTTCCTTGCCACATGCTGCTAGACTATCCAAGTTTTTCCAGCATTTCTAAGCCAAAAGCTGAAAGTTTAAAGGGCGAGGAGCAACACATAAAATGTGCACCTAAAAGTGGCAATAAGAAGTTAAATAATGCAGCCAGGATGTGTACACATTTTCCTAAATTTTATAGATTTTATTTTAAGACACATTTCTCAGATCTTGCAAGACTGCCAGTGTAAAGATTGTGGTGGATGCCAGGATTTTTGACTAAATTTATGGAAGAAGTGGACAGACTTTTAATTAGTAAGTGTTTGAAGGGAGTAAGTGAAGTTGAAGCCAAGGTGAGATCAACTATCATTGTATTAAATGGTAGAGTAGACCAGAAGGGCCGAATTGCCTACACCTGCTCCTAGTTCTTACGATTTGATTTATCATTGTCACATGTATTAACATACAGTGAAAAGTATTGTTTCTTGCACACTATACAGACAAAGCATACCATTCATAGAGAAGGAAACGAGACAGTGCAGAACGTAGTGACGGTCATAGCTGGGGTGTAGAGAAAAATCAACTTAATGCAAAGTAAGTCCATTCTAAAGTCTGACAGCAGCAGGGAAGAAGCTGTTCTTGAGTCGGTTGGTACGTGACCAACTTTTGTACTTTTTCCTCATAGAAGGTGGCGGAAGAGAGAATGTCTGGGATCGGTCTTTAATTATGCTGGCTGCTTTGCTGAAGAAGTGGGAATTGTAGACAGAGTCAATGGATGGAAGGCTGGTTTCCATGATGGATTGGGCTACGTTCAAGACCTTTTGTAGTTCTTTGCAGCCTTGGGCAGACCAGGAGCCATAATAAGCTGTGATACAACCAGAAAAAATGCTTTCTATGCTGCATCTGTAAAGGTTGATGAGTCATAGCTGACATGCCAAAACTCCTTAGTCTTCTGAGAAAGTAGAGGCGTTGGTGGGCTTTCTTAACTATAGTGTCATCATGGGGAGAACTGGGGCCAGGACATGTTGTTGATGTGGATACCTAAAAACCTGAAGCACTCAGACCTTTTCTACTTTGTTGTCATTTAGACAGGGGTACGTTCTCCTTTACGCTTCCTGAAGTCGATGACAATCTCCTTTGTTTTGTCGATAATGAGGAAAAGATTATTGTTGTGCACCAGTTCACTAGATTCTCTATCTTATTCCTGAAGAGTGCCTCATCATTGTTTAAGATCTGACCCACTACAGTGGTGTTGTTAGCAAACTTGAAAATCAAATTGGAGGGGAATTTGGCCGCACAGTCATAAGCGTATAAGGACTATAGTAGGGGACTGAGAACACAGCCTTGTGGGGCACCAATGTTGAGGGTGATTGTGAAGGAGGTGTTGTTGCCTATCCTTACTGATTGTAGTCTAAGAGTTAGGAAATTCAGGATCCAGTCGCAGAGGGAAATGCCGAGGCTCCGCCCATGGAGTTTGGAGATGTGTTTTGTGAGAATAATAGTATTGAAGGCTGAGTAGTAGTCAATAAATAAGAGTCTGACATAGGTATCCTTGTTATCTAGGTGTTTCAGGGTTGAATGCAGGGCCATGGAAATGACGTCTGCTGTGGACCAGTTGCGGCAGTAGGCAAACTAGAGTGGATCCAGGTAGTCTGAGAGGTTAGTCATGATTCATCTGTATCATGACTAACCTTTTGAAGTACTTCATAATGATGGATGTCAGAGCCACCAGTCGATAGTCATCAAGAGTCTTTCTTAGATACTGGGATGATGGTCATCTTCTTAAAGCAGATTGTTGTAAAGAGAGATTGAAAATATCTGTGAATACCTCCACCAGCTGATCTGCGCAGGATCTGAGTGCACATCCAAATACCCTATTAAGGCCAGTTGCTTTTCATGGGTTGGCCTTCAAGAAAGCTATTCTGAGATTTGCAATGGTGACCCAGATACAGGTTCATCCAGGGCTTCCAGAGTGGAGGGCATGCTCTCGCTGACCTCTTGCTCAAAACAGGCATAGAATGCATTGAGCTCATCAGGGATGAGCAATTTTACATGCTGTATTACTTGTCAGAAACAAACAGAAAGGGAGATCAACTCACCCAATTCAGAAGCCCTGGTTCACCAGTCATTCAGTTTAAGTTTATTTCTTGGTATCACAAGTAGACTACATTAACACTGCATTGAAGTTACTGTGAAGATCCCTGGATTATCCCTAGAGCTGAAAAATCATCTCTACATATTTTTCAGTAGGAACCAAAGAAATATTTTAGACAAAATATTCCCATCACTTTCCTTTCCCTTCAAGTAAAATAATCAGTCTTGATTTTGTATTAAATATGGTATTGAGACTATCAGTGTCACTGTTCCTATGGATTAAATCAGACAGCAGTTTGCAGACATTTGCATTAAATGTAAGAGCCAGGAAGTTGCTGTCTTGAATTGCCAATCCAAACGTTTTGCTACACAAATGCCTCACCTGGAGGCATTGCATTAAAATACATGAAGTATGCTATATTTTCCTATAAAACCTACCAGAAAAAGTTAGGTCTGTGAATTCAGGTGTATGTGAAATCTTAACAACATGACAAAAAAATCTTTATGGCTTTGAAAATTTACCTTTCCTTAATATAATGTGTAATACATATTAAAAATCTGCATCCTCTCATTTAAAAAAGCATTTAGATGGGCATTTGAAACACTATAGCTTATAAGGTAAGGTTGTGATCTAAATGCTGGAAAATGGAATTAGAATAGACTGGTGTTTGATGATCAGCACAGTTTGATGGTGAAGAGTCTCTTTCTCTGCTGTAAAATTCATAAGAGTGGGAATTTTCTTCTACGCAGCACATTTTGCAGTAGTGGGAGGCAGCGCACCACTGGCTGGCAGTGGGATTTTATGGTCTGCTGTTGTCAATGGGTTTTCCCATCAAATGCATAGACTGAGTATTCATTCTCACCCCAAGAAAGGATCTAGGAAGGTCCAGTTCCAGAAAGTGAATTTGATCCCAAAAAATGGAGGGGGTTCTTTGATATAGTGCTTGGGGTGTAGTATCTGATGGCAGATACAGAATCCAATTTCAAGGAAGAACATAGCTAGGTTAAGTAGAAACACTGATACTACTGACTCACAAGTAGTCCCATGAGAACATTTATTATCTTGAAGATATTCTTGACTCACTTGAGTTTCAAAGTTTGCTGCCTCCATTAAATCCAGAAGTTGTCCATTTAGAGGCAGTTTGGGGTCCAGTTTTTTAAAATTCATTTATGGGGGCTAAACATCCCGGGCTAGACCAACATTTATTGCTCATTCCTAATTACCGTTGTTCAGAGGGTATTTAAGAATCAACCATATTGAGATTTCAAAAATCGTTACATCTCCCTGACCCCAATCCTTCCATTTTTAGTGGTTAAAACTGTTTCCTGCATTTCTCATTGATCATTTTGTAAGTAGATTGATTGAAGAGGGAGCTACTCCTAACCCTGTTCACACAAGCTACAGATCCCCTGTTCTGTGCCATATTAGTTCTGAACATTGTAAGTTGTAGTTCAAAAGGCCTGAGTATATACAGGAAGCTGTGAGCATGATGAATGGGAAGCACTATTTCTTTGCGACTAACCCTCAATCAGACCAACTGGCTTCACTGTTTACCTAACATTTCAATATCAAAAATATTTTTGTCATGAAATATTATAATATTTTAAATAAACTAAGTACTTAACCAAAAATAATTTGATGGATAGAGCTTCCTTCCACCGCTTTGGATAGGTCTACATCGCCATTAACATGCATCATTCCACTTTTGCTGTTGTTTCTCAAGCTATAGTGCACTGTCGTATTGCTCCAGATAAACACTGTTGGCAAAGCTGATTCAATAAATTGCATAGAAAAAGGACTCACAGGTAAAATTCGTGAAGGACTGTATAAGAAAATGCTTGAAAGCACCCATGTATTAGTCTCTTCATTGTAAATAGTTAAAAATAATCTCCTTTCAAAGAAATCCACAACCTCTAACAGGACCCCAACTTCAGGAGGACGAGAACCAAATGATACGGCACCAATGGTTACTGTGGCATTTTTTGGAAATCTAAGGATTCCTGACCAATCGCTTAGTTTTAAATGTTTGGCAAACGTGGCTGTCTCTGAACTTAGAAGAAACAAGTTGTGTTTAGTCCACACAACAGCTGAGCTTAAAACACCTCCACCCTGTAAAATAAATAAAATGAAATAGATAATACAGCAAATTACAAGTAAATGATCAGAAATAAAATATGTAACAGACTTTTTAACATGAATTTTCTCAGAAAATAAATTAAGTTACTTATCATACACATTAATGAAATGGGAGCAGAAGTTAGATTTCTGGAAGCTATAGGAACTTTGGACACTTCAAGTATGGCCTGATGCTAAATGCTAGAAAAGCTGCTCCAGCAAACATGGAGTGTACCAGAATCTGTCTAGTCTGCTAGATCATGACATCATATAGGTTTCCAAGCATGTGTTGGGGGAGGTCGGCCCATTGCTTGTGGTGGGAATTTGTCCTGGTATTTATGGAAGGGGGTGGGTTGAGACAGTGCTTGTGGGAGGGGGTATTGTCCCACTGCTTGTGGTTGGGGGGGGGGGGGGCAGTATTTTTTCAGCACAGATCAGGGTGCCTTTTAAATACAGCACCCCAATCTCTGGAAAGTAAAATTGTGAGGAAGTGAAAATCACACCTCTAAATTTTCTATGCATAGAGTACCACAGAATCTGGACAGAAAATATGGCTGTGCAATTGGACAGTTTTGTTGCTTCAGCTAACACTCTACACACAGAATGCACATTATTGCATCAGTGTCTCCCTCGCTGTGGGATCTTCTCTCTCCCTCAAATGTAGCATTCACTTGAATTTTGAATGTTTTCTCCGATCAGTTAGATTTAGAGTGGTATACACCTTACAGCAGTCCTCCACCCTCAGTGTTAAAAAGGGTGGCTACACTTATTGGTTCATGCCTGTCAGTTATGAAAGTTGCAATCTCAGTTTTGGCATTATAAGTGCAACAACTGTCAGTTTTGCCACGTGATTTTACTTTTGCATGACATACAATGCCCAAATGAGTCCATCTAAGCATGTCTACAACAATGGTTACTGATCAACTGCCCAAATAGGGATATTACTGATATAAATATAACAACAGGTTAGGCCAGCTTTGGAGATCAGGACTTAAAAACATTAAATTGATACCCACTGCAGCAATGGGGGCTTCTGCATTCATGATGCTGTTGCATTTCAAATGAGAAATGAAAATAAGGTCCCCTTGTGTCCTCTTCAGCATATGTAAAATAGTTGATGAGGTGCTTTCCTGGCCAACACGTTTGTTCCTTAACATACAACATTAAAATCCCCCAAATCTCTTCTGAAAAAAAATGAAACGTGTTATTACCATGCTCACAGGGAGCATGATCTGATCACCAAATTCAGAATTTCAGAGGGATGTACTGAGAGAATAATATTCTCCGGTAATCTCTAGGATTTGTACAACCCCATACTGCTATGAAGTCCTGCACTAAGATCAGAATCTGCATCCCAGATATTGGAGGAATATATAGCAAGACAAAAATGCAAGGCTGAACCAGCCTGGATTAACAGGATAAAATCTGAGCAGAGATCTTAAAATGTCTGGTGAAGAAATTTCCCAGATGGTACCACAGAAAAGTTTGTGCTGAGCCAAATTTCAGCATATCACTGACCAGTAAGGAAGACTCTTAAAAGTAACCCTTAAACATCAAGCCACATACTAGCATATATGTTTTGATAGCCTTTTAAGACAGGCTATCATTTCTGTATCTTTTTCAAAAGAAGCATGCACTGAAAACCTTTGACCATTTCCATAAGCTCCTTTCTAAGTGCCTCTAAATATCACTCATCTCTAGTGCTTTTTTAAAAAATCAGAAATATTTTAAATTATTGCTGAATTTAAATAGACCTACCACTACTGGATATATAGACGCACATTTCTTTCTGCTCAGCAGGCCAATAATAGTACTTTTGGGTAGACCACTATTCATCCCCAGTTTTGTATAAAAGCCTTTTTCATGTCTTATATAAACTGAGTCTCCAATAAGAAATAAGATGTTTCTCCCCAGGAAAGCAGCTGTTATTACTTTGTTCTGATCTTGCAGCTGTAGTTCAGTGGGCACAATTTTCAGTTCCTCCACCGTAATGAAACCATCATGAGTTATAAAGGTACCATGACCTGTCAGAAGTAAAGCACTGTTGGATGAGCATGGGTGGTGCACAATCAAAGGATTGATGCCCCTAGCCAGTTTCAATGAAACATAACCAAGTGCTTTAATGATAGAGAGATCTAGATGTCTTTCAATAGTATAGGAGGTATCCATGATAAATAAATCTTCAAAAGTCACAGGTCTGCCATGAATTGTCAGAATTATCTCATTAGTCACGTTGTAAATGTTGACTGTCCAGTACCTATCAAAAGAATAAAAACTATTCTGAAAACTGTTTTTATGTTTTGGGGAGCAGACATAGAAATACCTGACACACTGATCACAATTTCAACATGCCTCTCTGCTCACCTGAAATACTTCTGCTAATTTTGTCAATTCTCAGTTTGATTATCTGCACTACTCAGAAGCACTGAGCCAAAGAGGGAGAACTTCAATGTAAACCTTTTATTTTATTATTTCTTACAATACTGTGTGCCTCTTGCCAGTTGATCTGATTGAACTTTTGATGATTTCACAAGACCCTAAAACCTCCCTTAAGCAGAATAGATGGTGATGAGCAATACTTGGAAGGGAGAAATAAATTAGACAGTTAAAAAAAGAATCCTTATATTAATGGTGTTATTGTGGCTCATTCAATAAAGTTTGTGCCATAAAACTTCAAGCTAGAAAACCTTATCTGCAAAATATACTAAAAGTAACCAAAATTATGATTAATCTTAGTTTGGCAAAATGAAGTACGACTGTGTGTGTGAGTTGAAAGGATAATTTCTATTTCCGCTTAAAAATAAAAAAGCTGAGGAAGCCATAGATAGCATATTCAGTGAATTGGTCACACTGCAGATTAAACTTACTGAGGGAGACATGAACAAATGGGAGTGGGAGTGGGTGAGGAAGAATAGGAAGGCAGTGTAGGGGTCCCCTATCGTCATCTCCCTCCACAATAGATATACTATTTTGGATACTGTTGGGGGAGGTGGCTCACCAGGGAAAGGTGTTAGCAACCAGGATCATTTAAGAAGATGGGGAGACTTTTTTTTTTCCACTCAGTTGTATTCTGCAAGAGAGCAATGGCAGCAGGGTCATGAATATTTTTAAGGCTGAATTAGTTGCCTCCCTTGTCAATCAAAAATCTAAGGGTGTAGAGGATGATAGGATAGAGACCACAATTAGATCGGCCATGATCTTGTTGGGTGGCAAGGCAGGTTCTATGGGGCAATATGTGCCCTGCTCCTAATTTGTATGTTTGGTATCAGATAATACTGGATGAACCAATATGGTGAACTCAAAAATAGACTTCATTATCACAAGACCAATGAAGGAAACAATTCTTGATATTGATTCAGTAAAATAGTTATAAAATGTCCGCACAAAGTTTTGCCCTGATCTGTGTTAAGATATGAGATCAGAAACCCCAAGTATATTATGAAGCCTCACTAGACCTCAGTTTTTCTGTTTTGGTATTAAGGATAAATTGTTTCACTACAGGTTTTTTTAAGTTTTAAGTTTATTTATTAATGTCACAAGTAGGCTTACATTAACACTGCAATGAAATTACTGTGAAAATCCCCTACTTGCCACATTCCAGCCTCTGTTCAGATACACTGAGGGAGAATTTAGCATGGCCAATGCACCTAACCTGCACATCTTTGGACTGTGGGAGAAAATTAGAGACCCAGAGGAAACCCACACAGACATGGGGAGAATGTGCAGATTTCACACACAGATAGTGACCCAAGCTGGAAGTTGAACTCTATCCCTGGCACTGAAAGGCAGCAGTACTAACCACTGTGTCACAATGCCATCCTAAGTAGGAAGCTTTTATCAAAGCAAACTTTATTTAACAATACTGTTTCACTATAACAAATGAATTAGCTTATCTTTTACCAATTAAAATATTTAAACATGACAATGTAATTCTTAACTTTGTTAGTTTCAATTCAAGCAATATTCCTCTTATATACTTGAACTTCTCTTCAAAGTCTATTAGCAAATCTCCTAGACTTACATGCTTATACTTGTTGACAGTCTTAAGCCTTTTAAACACCCCTAGAGAGAGAAAGAGACAGAGACACTTGTCTTCTGACAACCCCAAACAGCAGCCTCCAGAGAAAGAATAACACCCCCTGTTTCTTACAGGATCAAACAGAAATCATTTTTGATTTTAAAGATACTGGGACCAAATTTGCCATTGTGTTGTGCCTATTTTCAGGCATGATGCATTGATAAAGCGGGGCCATAAAGCTCTTTGCGCGATTAGAAGACCGGTGCTATTTTACGAGCGCCAGATTTCTGGCTTAGTCTGCCTCTCACTGGAAATGGGCAAGAGGGAGGTTAATGTATGGAAATTTATTTAAATAGTGTTTTACATCTGCTTAGCGAATCCAGCATTTAATCATTTGGGCTCACCCTCCTTTTATGACTGGCCAGGAAAGATTAGGGCTAATGGGAGAGGGGCCAGTGGATTGTGGGGCCAGTGCAGGGCAGGGCTAATGGGGGGAAAAGGCCTGCTTCCACTGTGCAGCAAATCAGTGGAGGGAGGGCAGCAGGGCCACGATTAGTGGGGGAGAGAGGTGGTCCACAATTGATCTGGGTGGTGAGCAGGGGTTGTATCTCGGACTGCGGTCCTCTGATTGCGAGGGAGGGAGGCTACTTCAGGCTGCCTGCGCCAGCAGGGAACTGACAGCTCTCACATTTTGTCAGACCTCTGTTACTGCTAATGCGCATGTGCAGCATCAGAGGCCTGCACGTACACACTACCTCCCTCTGCAAGCTTTCGGGCATGTTAAGCCCTGCCCACAGGCTTCTACAGTGAGCAAAGGACTGGCTCAGAATTTTACAGGCAGAGTGCATATGGGGGGAGCCTAAAAACACACCCAAAAGATGGACCTAAAACTCTTCCAGTTTCAAGTCCACCTAGCACTTAGAAAAAAAATGATAAAATTGTCCCCACTGTCTCTCCTGCAAGCTTAGCTCCACCCATTAATCAATGACTGTCTCTGTCAATCAACCTAATTAGAACCCTACTCTGAGACCAGGGAAAAAACCAAAATAAATAAAAATGCACCAGCTCAGATTACAACACATCCCTAGTTAAAATTAATTAGTCTGCACTCTCAGTATGTGAGCTGCCTGATACCTAGACAAATTGGCACTATTAAACAAAGCTGAATTTTAAACATAGCTCTCAGAAGGAACGCGATACATTTCTCAAAGGCAGCAGTTTATCTTTAACACTTACCTGAGTTCGCGTCTGATTTCTCACCTCTCGCAATCTTACCAGCACTGGATATCTGGCGAGACCAGCCTTACTCCCAAAAAAGGCATGAGATTAATTGTAATGTATAAGTTCTACGTAAAGTAGAATTTAGATATTATAAGTGAGCCTGGGACACAATCATCCAGGTTCACCTGTCTCTGTGAACTCATTAGTGAAGGTTTTCACCAGTGAGGATCATATATGGTCCCCGTCAACGGAGACCAGACATGAAGGCCTCGCCGGTCAACCAGTGTCAGTGAGATTCCACTGGAGGTTGGGGGTAGAGGAGGGTGCCCCTTGGACAATGTCAGCCTGGCACACTGGCAGTGCTAAGGGGACAGGCTGATTAGGAAGGTGGGACCCCTGCCACTTTACAACAGAAATTGAGTGGGGGTGGGGGGAGCATTGCTGCTCTGCAATAGCAAAAGTGGGTGGAGGATAGGGGTGGGAGGACTATTGCATGCTCCGAAACGGTGATCATCTCATCCATGCGTGCGGGTAGGAGATTTTGGACTATTTCTTTTGATAGGTAAGATTCCAAACAGTATGATTTGCTCCCGTTTTCACTGTCGTTTGGCACTTAGAATTCTCTTAGTAAGATTGTCCCCTTTCTGTCAAACCTTCAGCAGCTCTGTGCAATGACAGTTAAAGGACTTACAATCCCTAATTCAACAAAGATAAATACTGTTTAAGTTTTTTTTTAGTTAAACCTAGAAAAGGATGAATTTGCAAATAAAGGTTTTTGATCATTTTTAGTAACTCTATTTTGAAAACATACCCTTCTGCTGAATTAAACCCTGTATCATAACGGTGAAAAGTAGGATACATTGTCAGTATTATTTCCTGTCCCAGACTGAAGAATTCTTTCGTCAAAATCTTAGACAACTGTTGAGTAAAAACACAGTGAAAAATTCAGTAAAGTCAGGAATGATAATAGATTATTTTACTGCGCTGTTGTATCGATGGTGTATACTGCTTAGACACCACAAACTAGTCTTGTAAAAGTTACCAAGTCTTTATTAATGTTATTTAACTATGTACATATTTACAGTAAAAGGGTGCAGATATGGAGGACTACATGGCATATCCTCACATGTTGCTACCTAGCTTTACATTGCTGACCTAAACTCGAGATCAGGTTAATCCATCATGCAAACCAGCCTCCCATCCACTGATTCTGTCTACAGTTCCGACTGCCTCAGCAAAACAGCCAGCATAGTTAAGGACCCCACGTACCCTGGACTATTCTCTCTTCCACTTTCTTCCTTCGAGAAAAAGATACAAAGGTCTGAGGTCATGTACCAACCAACTCAAGAATAGCTTCTCCCCTGCTGCTGTTAAACTTTTTAATGGACATACTTTGCATTAAGTTGATCTTTTTCTATACCTTAGGTATGATTCTAATACTACATTACACTCTCTCCATTCCTTGTCTATGAACGGTATATTTTGTATAGTGCGCAAGAAACAATACTCTTCAGTGTATGTTAATACATGTGACAATATTAAATCAATTCAAAGGTTCCTTCTTATCTCACTTGTTATTGCTGCTGTACTCAGTCCCAGGTTAACCCTTAAGGTACTGGATTCTTCTACTACACTTCCCCCTAAGTCTTTATGCCTTGGATATATATACTGACAAGTTATTTACAGTTTGATTTAAGTCTTATGATGTTATAAGGCATGTGTACTTTAATGTTGCAACTATTATCAGTCTAACTCTAAACTACTTTGTGATTAACATTACAATGTAAACAGCATACATAAGAGTTCACACTAACCAATCTTAAGTTTTAAATCTTTGAGATTAGGATTTGAGACAGTCTAAAGTTCTTGTACCCCTGACATGACTCAGTTGCTATCTGATCAGGAGAATGGTAGGATATAGGAATTGTGGATCATGGTGATGGACTACTGGTTGGATCAGGGTGCAGGCACGGTTTCATGTGCTTTCTCCATTGACAAAAGTTGCACCATACCCGGATCGGCTGGGTTGCTGCAGCTTTGGCTGGGTACCGTGATGGTGCTTGTTTCTTTCTGGGATGACGGGGAGTGTTATCTGCCCAACTATCAGTTGTGTCCTTTCTTTTTCCACCTTTCCTAGCACCGAGAGCCTTCTGGGGTTCAGAGGGAGCAATCTCCAAAAAGTTGTTGAACAGTGTTTGCGTCAGCCTCCTATCCTGGTTCCAATGGACTCTGTAGTTTTAATCACACTGGTTGCTAGCGGATGAGGTTATGTGTAGGTTGTCATCTCTACTGACTGCACAATGGCCACTGGTGAACGCAGAGGCTTTTCTGAAATTCATTCTGGCTCTGGCATCACCTCCATTGGGAGGGCTGAGGCAATCTCCTGCATTGCAGATTGGTTTGGCCATTGGTTCATTTCAGGGAACCTGAAAAAGAGAACTGACTTGTTCCATGAACAGGGAAGAGAGGTCACAAACAAAGTCAACGTTTGAGTATAGTTTTGGGGTTGAGCTATCAGGAAGATGTGTTCCGGCTGGATTATGACTGAGGGCTTGTTTCTGCCCCATGAATTGTTCTCTCTTGGCAGAGTATAATTCCTCCATACAATCTTTCAGTGATACATTCTGTGCTTGTTTCTCTACTAATTGTTTTTGCAAGAACTCATGTTAATTCATGAGAAGTTCAACCTTCACTTGTCATTCTATGCTCTTGGGGCAAGATCTTCCTGGTGGTGGAAGAAAGCATGTTGTTCACTAGTGACAGGATTCTCTGGTCCTGCCACTGTCAATGGAATTTCCCACTAATGTCACCCCATGTCGCTACAAAACCTATTAATGGGAGTATGCTGCTGGCGGAACCAGAGAATCCCACTGGTGTGAGTGGCCAGAGAATTCCAGCCGTGATCTTAAGTTATCTGTAGACCTTTCTGGGAATATAATGTTGTTCCAACATTCCTTGCAGATATGCAACTGTTTCCTTTGGTACTGCAGTCTAATTCTTGAACATCTCGGCTTCTTCCTGGAATAGTGAATGTTATTCAGTTTTATCATGAAAACTTGCCTGTCAGTTCATTCAGAGTGACAGTAAATTCATTTTCTCTTGCTTCATAATGTTTAAGGGACAAACTCAGATTTGAGAGATCTATATAGCATGCAAAGAAACTCCAATAGATTTTCCTTTTTGTTGTAGAGTCGACAACACTAAAGGGTAAGGGTGCAGAGGAGGTTTACCAGGATGTTGCCTGGTATGGTGGGAAGGCCTTATGAGGAAAGGCTGAGGGACCTGAGGTTATTTTCATTAGAGAGAAGAATGTTACGCGGTGACCTAATTGAGGCGTATAAGATGATCAAGGGATTGGATAGGGTGGATAGTGAGAGCCTTTTTCCTCGGATGGTGATGACCAACACGAGGGGACATAACTTTAAATTTAAGAGGTGGTAGTTATAGGACGGATGTCAGAGGCAGGTTCTTTACACAGAGGGTGGTGAGGGCGTGGAATGCCCTGCCTGCAGCAGTTGTGGACTCGCCTACTTTGGGGGCATTCAAATGGTCGGTGGATAGGCATATGGATGATATTGGAATAGTTTAAGTTAGAGGGTCCACTGGCCGGTGCAACATCCTGGTAAACCTCCTCTGCACCCTTTCCATTGCTTCCACATCTTTCTTATAATGCGGCGACCAGAACTGTACGCAATACTCCAAGTGCGGCCGCACCAGAGTTTTGTACAGTTGTAACATAACCTCACGGCTCCTAAATCCAATCCCTCTACCAATAAAAGCTAACACACCGTACGCCTTCTTAACAACTTTATCAACCTGGGTTCCAACTTTCAAAGAGCTATGTACTTGTACCCCAAGATCCCTCTGCTCGACAACACTATTAAGGGTCCTTCCATTAGCCCTATATTTCATATGCCTGTTATTCCTACCCAAGTGAATCACCTCACACTTATCATCGATAATCATGGAGAATAGCAAATGTTATGTCTTCGTTTAAAAAGGGCTGCAGTGAACAGCCTGGGAACTACAGACCTTACATCTGTGGTGGTAAATTGTTGAAAGGTATTTTGAGGGACAGGATCTACAGGCATTTAGAGACGCAAGGACTGATTAGAGATAGTCAGCATGGCTTTGTGAATGGAAATCATATCTCACAAATGTTTTTTGAAGGAACAACCAAGAAAGTAGATGAGGGCAGTGCAATTGGTGTTGTCTACATCAACTTTAGCAAGGCCTTTGACAAGGTACTGCATGGTAGTTTGTTCCATAAATGTTAAATCTCACAGGATCCAGGGTAAAAATATCTAAATAGATACAAAATTGGCTTCTTAACAGAAGCCAGAAGTTGGTTATAGAGAATTGTTTTTCAAACTAGAGACCTGTGATCAGCAGTGGCCTCAGGGATCAGTGCTGCGCCCACTGTTATGTCATTTATATTAACGATTTGGATGAGAATATAGAGGGCATGGTTAGTAAGTTTGCAAATGACACCAAGATAGCAAGGTGGACAGTGAAGAAGGTTATCTCCAATTGCAGCCGGATCTTGATCAACTGGGCCAATGGGCTGACGAATGGCAGATGGAGTTTAATTTACACAAACGCATGGTAATGCATTTTGGTAGACTGAACCAGGGCAAGACTAACTCAGTTAATGGTGGGACATTGAGGAGAGTTAGAGAACAAAGATTTAGGGGCACATGTTCATAGTTCCTTGAAGGTGGATAGAGTGGCGAAGAAGGCATTTGGCACGCTTGGTTTCATCAGTCACAACATTAAAGACAGGAGTTGGGACGTCTTATTGAAGTTGTACAAGGCATTGGTAAGGCCACACTCGGAACACTGTGTGCAATTCTGGTCACCCTATTATAGAAAGGATATTAATAAACTAGAAAGGATACAGAAAAAATTTACTAGGATGCTACCAGGACTTGATAGATTGAGTTATAAATAGAGGCTGAATAGACTGGGACTTTTTTCTCCGAAGTGTAGGAAGCTGAGGGGTGACCTTACAGAGGTCTATAAAATAACGAGGTCATAGACAAGGTAGATGGTCAATATCTTTTCCCCAAGGTAGGGGAGTCTAAAACTAGAGGGCACAGGTTTAAGATGAGAGGGGAGAAATACAGAAGTGTCCAGAGGGGCAATTTTTTCCACACAGAGGGTGATGAGTGTCTGGAACAAACTGCCAGAAATAGTAGTAGAGGCGGGTACAATTTTATCTTTTTAAAAACATTTAAATGGTTACATGGGTATGATGGGTATAAAGGGATATGAGCCAAATGTGGGCAATTGGAATTAGTTTAGGGGTTTAAAAAAGCAAGGGGACATGGACAAGTTGGGCCAAAGGGCCTGTTTTCATGCTGTAAACCTTTATGACTCTATGAGTGCATCAGGACTACATAATCTGCATGATCATCAAACCAGCAAATAAAACCAGTGTTGTTCTGAATGTTTGCTGAATCTGGTGCAATCAAGTATTGTGAAAAACCACTTCTTAAGGGTGCCAAATGTCCTGTTGAATTAGGTTGTGGAATTGTGATGCATGTTTAAAATAATGCGTTGTTGCCCCTTTAAGAAATTGGAGGATTTCAAAATGACACTGCTAATATTAGGTGCACTTTGGACTTTGAGCAACTTTTAAAATTACAGAGATAAATCAGGGGGAGGAAGCTGCAAAATGCCCCAGTAGAACAGCCCATTGTTTGTACTGCTGAGACACAATTAAGCAGTCATGTAGAAATAACAAAGCTGTCACCTTATTGATGAATGTACATAGTCACAGTAAAGGGTAAAGGTACAGACAGAATTTCATGGCATGCATATTGCTACCTAGTTCTACACAGCTGAGAAACTCTAGGTCAGGTCCTACTAATCTCACTTGTAGGCAGTACTGTAATTAATCACAGGTTAGTCCTAACATACTATCTACTACACAGATCTTGCGGCCTTTGTTTTAGTAAGAGTCCAGTCTCTCTGGTTTTCCCTCTTTAAGTTCCATAGAATCTTATTGGAAGAGCAAGGAGGCAACCTACTCCCTGGAGTTCTTGAAATGCCATTTTGAAGTTTTCCATTAAAAGAAACTGTGTAATTCATTCACTATTTATCTGTTTTCATGGCAAGGAGAAACACTCAGATGGTTACTCCCTGGCAGCTTTACTAAGGTCAACAACTTGTAATGCAGATGCGGTCATGTGTCAAAGACTAACTTTCAAGTATGACCTTTTTTCAGGAAAACAAATTCATGTAAAAACTGAACAATTGATAACATATTATTACGCACTTACTGGAGAAGGCACTTCAGCTTTTTCATTCAGCTCTGCAGAAACTGCTTTTTCAGGGTCAACAACCCAAATCCTGAATTCCTAAATAATAGACAATTTCCAAATGACTGCCAATAAATCAAGTTAGAACTTAAAAATCCTTGAAGAAATATAATGGAAAGAAATACCAAAATCTTTAACCTCTTTTCTATCGAGTTACTTACATCCTGCCAGTGGGATTTGGAAGACGTCTCAAGCTTCTCTTCATCTGCATCGTCTTGTGATGAACTGGTTAATCAAATAAATAAAGTTGGCAAGATCATATTTTGTTAATTATTTCTGGTAAAATAAACATTCAAAAAAAGACATGCCATAGAAGCCACAAATGCAAAATGATAATTGTCAGTGCAACTAATTGTATTTTGCTTTCTCAGATGCATACACAATACAACATGCATACATTTAAGTGCAGAATGATTAGCATAATTGAAGTCCACTTGCGACATTATGATAATGCACAATGATGTTGACAGAACACTCATTTTAGCCATGCAATGTTTACTTAGGAGAGAGCTAATAGATTTTTGTTTATAGGTGAAGATTGTCCCTAGGGATTTTGATTAGATTGATTGACAGGTCATGTGATAAAATGAATCATTATAGAAACATAGAAACCTTAGTGCAGAAAGAGATCCTATGGCCCAACAAGTCTGCATCGAGCACAATCCCACCTAGGCCCTACCCCCATATCCCTACTTATTTAAATGCAAATCCCTCTAACCTAGGCATCCCAGGGCACTAAGGGGCAATTTTAGCATGACCAATTAACCTAACCCATACAACTTTGGACTGTGGGAGGAAACCACAGCACCCGGAGGAAACCCATGCAGACATAAGGAGAACGTGCAAACTCCACACAGACAGTGACCTGAGCCAGGAATCGAACCCAGGAATCTCGAGCTGTGAAGCAGCAATGCTTACCACCGTGCTACCATGCCACCCCATCTGGTTAACTGTATGGTTAATGAAAACAGTTAGGTTTGTAGCACTGAAGAAACAGCTTTCAGTTCTGGCCGAGGTTGAAAGCTATTTCTTCTCTGCTACAAATCTACCTCTTCTCATTAACCAATTATCAATCAATCTAATCAAAATTCCCAGGGACAATCTTCATCTGTAATCAAAAATCTATTAGGTCTCGCATAAGTAAATACTGCATAGCTAAAATGAGTATCCTGCTCTCCCAGCACCTGGGCTGTATTCCCTCCAAAGACACTGATTACCTATAAAAAAAGCTGAATTTTAAAACATTCCTTTAATCATAAAATGCATCAATAGCACACTATCATCATCATAGAACAAAATATCAGCAAAACACGATGCAGTAGAAAAGAGAACTTCTTTGATTTTATGCTCAAATGTTGAAAACCTGATAATAAGGAGAATGAAACATGCCAATCACTTGTACACTTACAAATCAATTCAAAATGAGATCCATTACATAATATCCCCAAGCATTTATGCACTCATCCCATTTTCTACTGTATTTTCCTTCAGTACTCCTGCACTTCTTTGAGCAAGTGCATGCTGTTTATACAGTAATGACACAGGAATGTAATATCTGCATGTCCAAATTTCCATAACATCTATCATTTGTTCGGAATAACGCCAGTGTAAAATTGGTGAGCAGAGCTGCTTGGCAACATAAGGAAGTAGAAAAATTGAATCAGAAACTTGCTGACTTGGCGAACCTCTCTTCAAAAGGCCCATGTCCACGATATATATGTGTTGGGAAGGCAAGGGTCAAATGAAGTTGGGTGCATGACCTCTTGAAGCAGGCGAAAGGCAGCAGCACAGGCAAGTTAAAGGCCAAGCCTAGAGTTAGAACTCTGGGCTCCATTTACTGGAACATCTGCTGAGTTTTATATTGACTGTCACCTGTCATTTCCCACCCACCCCAAATGCCACATGTTCATCATGTCCCCTCATTTCATCATACATAATCACAGAATACTGTAGGGCAGAAAAGGCCCTTTGGCCCACTGAGTCTGTACTGTCACTGAATTGCACTTGCCAGCACTTGGCCCACAGCCATGACTGTTATGGCATGCCAAGTACGCATCAAGGTACTTTTTAAAACAATGTGAGACATCCTGCCTCCACCACCCTCCCAGGTAGTGCATCTACTGTCATTAACTCTCTGGGTAAAAATGTTTTCCCTCAAATCACCCCCTAACCCTCCTGCCCCTCAGTTTCAACTTGTATTCCCCTCGTAGTTGACCCTTCAATTAAAGGGAACAGCTGCTCCCTATCCACCTGCCAATGATCCTCAATCTTGAACACCTCAATCAGGTCGCTCTTCAGTCTTCTCTACTCCAGAGAAAACAGCCTAAGCCTATCTAACCTCTCCTTGCAACTTAAATGTTCCATTTCAGGCCACGTCCTGGGTGAATCTCCACTGCACCTTTTCCAATGTGATTGCATCCTTTCTTTAATGTGGTGCCCAGAATTGCACACCAGGTATGGCTTCACCAAAGTTCTATACAACTCCATCACGATCTCTCTGCTTTTGTAATCTAGACTGTGATTGATAATGGTGTATGTGCCATGTGCTTTTCACCCCCTTTTAACCTACCTTTCCGCCTGCCATCAAAGATCTACGGACAAACACGCCAAAGTTCTTTGTTCTTCAGAACTTCCCAGAATCAGACCTTCCATTCTATACTTCCTTGCCAAATTATTCCTTCCATTGTGCGTTGCCTCACTTTAAGGTTAAATTCCATCTGTCACTTATCCATTTGACCATCTCATCTATGTCTTTTTGTAACCCAAGACACTCAACCCCACTGTTAACGACCTGGCCAATTTGTGTGTCATCAGCAAACTTGCCAATCCTACCTCCCAACAAAGTCATCAATTTATATAAATGATGATCAATAGGGGGCCCCAGCACAGACCCCTGTGGTACGTCACTGCCTCCAGTCACCAAAGCAGCCGTCTGTCACCAACCTCTGTCTCCTACTGCTGTGTCAATTATGAATCCATCTTATCATATATATTCCATGCACATTTGCCTTCTTAATAAGTCTCCCATGTGGGACTTTGTCAAAAGCTTTGCTGAAATCCATCTAAACTACATCAACCACACTACCTTCAACTACACACTTCGTTACATGCCTCACTAACAAAAACCATGCTGACTATCCTGATCAAACCTTGCCTCGCCAAATGGAGACAGATGCTTTCCTTCAGATTCTTCTCCAATAGTTTCCAAAACACAGGAGTGATTCTCACTGGTTTGTAGTTTCCTGACTTGTCTCTACAACCTTTTTTTAAATAGAGGGATCACATTAGCTGCTCTCCTGTCCTCCTACACTTCTCCAGTGGCCAAACATGGTCAGATTAAAAATTTGGTTTAGAGCCCCTGTAATTTCCCCCTCACCTCCATAGCCTGGGAGGCAATTAATCTGGACCAGGAGATTTTAAGCTTGTCAATACCTCCAATACCTTATCACTCCATATAATAATTTGTTCTAGAACCTTAGTTTCTCTCCCGAATTCCATTACTAACTGCTTATTCTCCTGGGTGAAGACAGATGTGAAATATTTGTATAATATCCTACTAATATCTTCTGCCTTGACCCACAAATTTCCCTCTTAGTCCTTAATGGGCTCTAATTTTCCCTGGTAATCCTTTTCCATTGATATACTTACAGAATATCCTAGGATTTTCCCTATTTCTACCCCTACCAGCTAGAGCTTTCTCATATTCCCTCTTTGCTCTCTTACTTGATTTCTTAAACTCCATCCTGAATTTTCTGTATTCCACTTACTCCCCACATACTTGTTAAAAGCCTCCTCATATTTTTCATGCCCCATAATATCATTTCCCATGCCCAGTCAAACTCCTGACATCCCCACATATGCCCCATGCCCCTCAGTTACATATGCCCTTCACACCCCTTTATATTTCCTAGGCTCTGAGATGCACCTTCAAATCCATTCATCCAGTATCTACAATGGGCAAACCTCAGGAAATATGTTTTAGAAATAGAAATGAAAATAAAACTGCTAACAGTTTGATGGAGTTCTCACTTAAACATATTTCCTACTAAAAAACCTCTCATTTGTAATTGCAAATCCCTTCAAGCATTCAATATTTCATAAAAACAAAAGGTTTCATGAATTACATCAAAGATAGATAAGCATCTTATAAAATTTTAAAACTTTTAACCAAAATGTGAAAAGCCCCTGCTGAAACAAATAATTCTGAAAAATTTGAAACTCAGACAAGTATTCATAATAGGCTCACATAATTACAAACCCTGGGAATTGTAAATAATGAAGTCTATTGAAACTGAAAAAAATGGACTTTTTTCTTAGATGCCCTGACAATCAAAGCACTTCAGGATCATGTGGGGGCTTTCTTTGCTCTAAGCCTAAGCTGCTGAAGGCTTTTTTTTAATTTAAGAATTCTGTGCATTTAAGTCACTTCTAATTATTACACTAAAAATCCCAAGCAGCGTTTTTTTTCAATTTTGAATGCATAAGAACACTTATCCCCCTGGAAAATGACTCTAATGTATCTTAACACTTACACATTGGTGGTGAACATAATGGTCGACTTACCTTTGCAGGACAAAATCCTAAAATCAATCACTGTATCAAAACATGTCTAACTTACAATACAGCATCTAACTACTGAAACTGAAAGGACATTTTTTTGTATTTCAAAGTCTGTCAATGAAAGAATACTAGGAACAGCTGTTTTTAGTGGTTCCCCAATACCTCCATCTCAAGTCGGAGGAATATCAAGAGGTGTGAAGGGGATATGTAACTACAAGGGGAATGGGGAATATGTGGAGGCATCAGGAGTTTGACTGGGCATGGAGAAGGAAGGGTATGATAGGACATAGGAAACAGCAGATGAATTGAGAATGGGATTGTCTTGTGGTGGTTCATGCCTCCAATCATAGGCGGTAAACCTACATCTGAAGCCCAACTCCACTAAAATTGCACAACACATGAGACTGTGTGGTGGTGGTAAACTGTCCATCCACACTTTGAAACATACGATGGTGGAGGGCTGCATGCGGACAGTTTACTTGCACCATTATCCCATGCCTTCAAACATCACCGGAAATGGGAACAGGAGTAAGAATTCCAGAATCGGATCACATCTGACATTTTCAAATTATCTGGACTATCGAGTTAGATCACAGATTATCTATAAACTCATTGAAATACAGAATAGACTCAATGGCCTAATTCAGATTTCAAAGCTAACCCCAGCTGCTCATTCTTTTCAGTCCCTGGACATGTTTCTGCCTAGGAATTTGGGATGCAAAAGAATGTTTTAACTCAGTAACATCAGAATAAAGGGTAAAAAAAAGTAAATTTAACCTCATTTTAATCAGCAGCAAGAAAATCTGATGTTTTAATGCTCTCACTTCACTCACTCTGTGATTGACTGTTCATCACTCAATCCTGCCCATAGGCCTTGCCATCTTTAACTGCTGAAGTCAAGAATTATGATCATATAATGTCAACCTCTCAAAATTAGCCTATACTTGTGTATCTCCAGCAAGTAGCAACATATTTCCTTGTGGAAACTTTTAAATCTTAGCAATATAAGTTAACTGCACGTAAGACTTCTAGAGAGAAACATCAATTCAACAACTTATTTTGTCTTGCTAACAATTACCTTTCATCATTCGGTAGTTTTATCATATACCAGATAAAGTTGAATAAGGCAGCATCTAATTTAAAGTGGCGTGGGGCATCTTCTATTGTCTAAGAGAAAGCAGAGCATTAGTCAGACAAAGGCTACTGTACGGAACAGAATATGGACAGAAACTGTCCAATTTCTGAGATTAGAACAGATGAGGGGGCCATTAGTTTCATTATAATCATGACCAATCTTTTAAGGCTATGTGCAATTCATCAACGTGTAGAGATTTAAATGTAAAGTAGGGATTTGGTTGGATGTCAGTCTATATCAACTCTGGACAAACTGTCAGTTTTCTAGAGATTCTAGAAATGAGGTTGCAACAAAAGAGATGGTCTGGGAGCCTTCGAGTGATAAGAGCTTTGCTGTGGCTGTTTAATTCAGCTGTGGCATGAACAACTTGTTCAGGGTTTCCCAACCAATCACTAAATGCAAACATTAAGCTGACTTGCACCTATCAATTGAACAGCTTCAATTTAAAGGGATCCCACAGAGATCATAATGGCTCCTTTGTAGTTTCTCAATGGACATATAGGAATGGATGTGCAGCACGGGAAGGCCGCACGCACTCTGGTTTTCTGATATTTCCCTAGGCATCATGTTGCAAGTTATGAGGGTCCAAAGATAGGCATTGTTCCCTGTGGAAGAGAAGGACCTCAAACCACAAATGTGGCTGGAAGAATCAAGTGATATGCAAGCTGAAAATGTCATTAACCTTCCTCCTCCTGCAGCTACAGTGCTCTCTGCAGCATACTATTGTTCAAGGCATCACAGACCATTCAACACACTTCTACCCATATTTAAAGAAATGTACTCTGTAGATCTGTCCAAGCATACGAATCACATTTTCAACAATCAAATCTATGAGCAGTTTTCTGCACAAGTGACTCCAGGTGGACCTTTCTTTTGCAGTGGATGGCTCTTCAGAGGTGTTACCAACCATATCCTCAAACAGTAGCTATTGTCATAGAATCAAACTGCAGATAAAGCCCTTCAGCCCATTGAGTCTGCACCAACACATTAGAAATACCTGAATTTCCACCTAATCCTATCTGCCAGCTCTTGGCCCATAGCCCTGAATGTTATTAGGTGCCAAATGCTCTCCCAGGTACCACATTCCAGACTGTCCCCATCCTCTGGGTAAAAAGGTTTTCCCTCACATTCCTCCTAAATTTCCAGCCGTTCACTTTGAGCCTATCTCCCCTCATGATTGACTCTTCAGCTAAGGGAAACAGCTGCTCCTTATTCACTCTGCCTATGTCTCTCAATCTTGTACACCTTAGTCAGGTCACCCCTCAGTCTTCTCTGCTCCAACAAAAACAACCCAAGCCTACACAACCTTTCTTCATAACTTATATGTTCCATTTCAGGCAGCATCTTGGTGAATCTCCTTTGCACCCTCCTCCAATGCAATCACATTCTTCCGGCGTGGCAACTAGAATTGCACCATACTCCAACTGTGGCCTCAAAGTTCTATACAACTCCAACATGACTTCCCTGCTTTTGTAACCTATGCCTTGATTGATAAAGACAAGTGTCTCATATGCCTTTTTCACCACCTTACTAACATGGAAAGGACAATAAAAGCTGGCCAGCTAGTGATGGCCACATTGCATGAATGAATAAAAGAAATGCCCTTCTGCTTTCAGAGATTTGTGGACAAACACACCAAGGTTCCTTTGTTCCACAGAACTTCCTCATGTTCTACTATTCATTGAGTACTCTATTGTCAAATTATTCCTTCCAAAGTGTTTCACCTCACACTTTTCAGGGTTAAATTCCATCTGCCATTTATCTGCCCATTTGATTATTCCATCTATATCTTCTAGTCTCCAAGTAACATCTGTTAACTCTGTATGGAGATACATAGCTGTGGAAGATCTAACTGGAACGTCTTGGCAGGATATCATGCATAAAATGAAGAAAACTTTCTGGTGGTTACACACCACTAAACATTGGCAGAGTGGAAACCCTTTCAATTGGCAAATACTATGATTAAGTGTTGGCCATTTGATTGCCACCTGTGTGTAACCTTTGACTCCTAGTTCCTACAAGATGCAATCTGAATAGCAAATCCAAGGGCCCTCTTGTTCTGAGTTGCCCCAGTGAGTCAGAATCATTTATGATAGTAATGCTGAGCATAAAAGTCCAATATATGGTATTCACCACAAGTCTGACGATGCCAATTGCAGACCCATACAGGGTACAATTAATAGGGTAACCCACTGACTCTAATTTCTCCTTCCTTTTGCAATTTTCCCAATGATATAGAGACGTCATTACTTTGGCACAAATAACCTGGAAATCTGGACCATTGTCTGAGTCCACCACTCTCAACAGCTGATGATTTAGTCATCATATTACCCCATATAACCATGCAAACTCTGTGAGCACTGCTCTCAAATAGCTGCAGCACTTAAATCTCAGTTTGTTCAGTTGTAATGTGTGCATGTTTATTTCTGAAAATTATATTTGAACTGTGTTTATTCTTTTGTTCTGTAGAGCAGAAATTTCTCAAATTACACTTGTACAAATAATGGCAGTGCTGAATCCCAAAGACTAACAAGAAAATTCAGATGAGAGTTCAAGCAACAAATCTGATGTGGGAAACTTAATTTTAAAAATTAATCTAACACATTGCTCCTCCTCATTTACTTTCAGAAGAAAAGTTAATACATGCCTGAGTAATAACTTTTGGATAAATGGTATATACTCCACGTCTAGAACAGGATAATGCAGCAGAAGGTGATCTGCAGAAAAACAAAGAATGCTATTAAATTTTTTAAAATCTATTATCTTGTCCATTGAATTTGGATTTTGGGAGCCAGCCTTCATGTCATTAAATCTGATTTCCATTATCTTTCAGAAGATTATTATTGTGAACAAATCTATTGCTGGGCTAAAGAAAACAATAAAAGCACGCTTTCTTGACCATAATTTAACTGATTGAAATCATAATTTATCCACATGTAATGGGTATCAATTAAACAAATATTATTCATGATTTTTTAAAAAAAGATAAACACTTGCTAATTACTATCCGTTAGAAACCAAATGACGCATACCAATCATCAATCATCCAAATGGTAGGAATTACCCAGAATGTCATCAGTCCTGCTCACCAATAACTTTCACCCACTGAAAAATAACACACACTCCAAAAGAAAAGGACCTATCTGAACCACTCAGCTCGAGACTTCCCCAAAGGCAGTGCTAGGAGGCAGTACCTGGACATGATGATCTCCCTCCTAAGCAATGTGCTCACCTGAACCCTGGTGCATCCTTGGGAAAGAGGGGGGTAGCAGCACTTTGGGAATCCCACCATCATAAACAGCATTTTGGGCCTCCATGAGATTTTCCGCTCCTGCTGCTGAAAACAGAGCACAGAAAAAGTCTCATGTTGAGAAAGAGCTGGGAAGTTGGGGTCAAGAGAAGCCATGAAGATCAAAGGGAGTACCCTAAAGTTGGGGCTCCATGCTGCTTACAGTGAGGAAATATACCTTTTAGAAGGCCAAAAATCTAAAATTATGGTTGAAAAATGAAGTATAAGTGAAGATGAAGTTCTACGACAATCCAGAGGAAAATATTCTCAGAAGGCAAGATTGAAATCCTAGAGATGGATGCTTGTTGCAGTCTTCTGAAAGTGATGTTTGAAGAGAATTCTAAGGAAAGCTCTTCCAACATGGAGACTGGAAACCATTATGACAAATCCATAGAATCTGCTTTGGTCACATCTGTCAGTTACTATGAGTGTGGTGTTTCTGATCACAGTTCACCAGTTGGTTCACATGTAGCGCATACCTACTCTGAATATTAGCGTTTAAGATAATTATTGGAAATTATTTATCTGTCTGACTTTGTACATAAAGATTTTGTTGGGATAAAGGGATACAGTGATTTGAATCATTTTCTTGTATTTGTATTGAAATCTTTCCAACCATTTTGTTTGGTGTAATATAGCTAGTTTTCTGCTTTTTTGATAAAAGTTTATCAGCAGGTTTCTGCTAATTCGTTCAATAACTTATCTTTACAGTTTCTAAAAAACAAAGTTGCACTCTTTTAAGCCTCTTTTCACCCTGGGATTTGTCTGGTAATAGCATCAGCTGGGATCACAGCTTTCATTACTAGTTGTTAGTAAATTGTTACAGTAAAAATTTCAAGACATGAAATCTTCTTGTGTTATCATCTTCAACTATTAAATGAAAGTTCAAATTTCTTTTTAAAATTATCAGTATCTACAGGGATTGGAACACTACGTTCAGTACTTCTCCCAAGTCCAGAATTTTATGCTTCCCGCATGTGGGTTCTATGGTGAGTGAGAAGCATAAGATTGCACAGACAGGATTCCCTGTGGGGTCCTGGCAGGCAGGGCCTTGGTTGATAAACTGAAAAATGAACAAATCTCCATCTCAGGAAGGAAAGAAATGGGGTGGGGGGGCACTTCAATCTGAAGGCTCCTTCAGATTTGGGGTGCCCTCCCCTCCTGAAACTGGGAGCTCCAGCACCCCTCCAAAACAGTCTAACCCCAACACCTAGATTTACCATGAACTCTTCCTCCCCTCTCCCTCCCACCATTCCAACTCAACTTCTCATGTGCAGTTTTGGAATTTTCTTTAACTCATTTATGGGAAATGAATGTCGCTGGCTGAGGCAGCATTTAAATGACCATCCCTAACTGTCCTCCATTTCAGACAGCATTTGAGAGTCAACCACATTGCTATGGATCTGGAGTCACATGTAGGCTAAACCAGGTAAGAACGGCAGGTTTCCTTCCCTAAAGGACATTAGTGAACCAGATGAGTTTTTACGACAATTGACAATGGTTTCATGGTCATTAGACATTCAATTCCAGATTTTTAAAAATTTGAATTCAAATATCACCATCTTCCATGGTGGGATTTGAACCCAGCTTCCCACGTCTTACCTGGGATCTTCTTCAGTAATGCTGCAGTACCTCTACTAGCCATTGCAGTAATGTGTCTAGATAGCCTAGCCTCTCCAAGATGGGACTTCTGGCAGATGGAAGTCCTGTCTGATGCCAATCAACGCTCAATTGAAATGGCTGTGGGCCTGTCGGTCAGTGCCAACTCTCAAGACGGTGAGTGTTCAGAACTTAACTTCCTGAAAATTCTAGTCCAGCTGCTTCTTATCAATGGCTTTGATAGCCTTAGAGATCAGCTGCCATTGGTAGTGGGTTTTCAGATACCAAATCACTCTCTGATCCATTGGCCAGAACTTGGCTATGGTTTTGGGAGGCAGAAACAACAGTTTCATGCCCTTCACATCAGCAATATTTGTGTACAAGGGCAATTGTCTGTGATTATGACAATTTTCTCTCTTTCTTTGAAATGTTTTGTTCACTTTTCTCATCCACGTCTCAAAATGATGTTATCTAGTCAGTTTTGTTAGCATGAATAGTATTCTGAAAGTCGCAAAGCAACATGACTTCTTCAACTTTCCTATTAAAAGAAGCAGCAGCTTTCTGGTACCATACATATACACACTATAGCAACAATGCTCTCCTTGTCTCACTTTCCACCATGACATCTTTCACCTTGGAATATCAAAGAGCAGTCTGGCAAAAGATATGAAACAGTCTGGTTTAATCCGCATTAAAACATCCCTTGGTGCATAATCTTTCAAGATGTGAGTCAGACCATTTTGCAGTCACTCATCTGTCATTGCTACTGTAATCGTCACAACTACAGCACTTACCACATGGAAAACAATGAGGTGTTTTGCGTTAAATTGGTCTAGCCATCTTTCTCTATAAATGAACTCCATGCGGCTCAGCTTCCTCGCCAAAGCAACTCCCCTTTCCTGCAGGATTGGGCCAAAGAAGAGAATATTCTCTGCACGGGCTTAAGCCACATTGACAACTTCAACACAAGGATGAGCAGCCATTCTCATTCTCATCACTGCTGGGAAGATTGCTTATTTATTGAGCTATTCCGAGATGTTAGCCTTGTTTCACAGTGGTGGACAAATTTGATGAAATATCTCACTCTTTTGCAATGTCCACTTTCTGCTTCATGCCATAGTTTTCATTTGCTGTATGAGTATCATCTTCTTTCCAATTAAGAAATCTTCTAACTTCCTCAAAGAGTTTAGCAGCACTTGCAGGTTTTGCATGTCCTTACACAAGAACACTGCGATGTCAAATAGTGACTTGCCCGGTGCTCCATGATTTCCATGCACTTATGTGATCTAATTCTGTTCTGATTGCTCAAGACAGTCTTATAACAAGTTTAAACAAGTTTGGCTGATCCAAAGTGACCAATATGAAATCTCACTTTATAACATGCATTGTTCTATGGACTTTACTATTCTGTTGGAGGGAATTGTTGGGCAATGCTGTTGAAGTAGATCTCAAAGCCAAACACAGTCCCTGATCCACTAAATCACTTCCTCTAGAAAATATATTTTGTGAATATCTAACATTCTGTGGCTCATTCCATTCATGGATATTTATTAAGCTTTACTTTCAAAAAAAATTGCTTGTTCATTTAAGCTGCTGCTGTCATTTAAAACCTTCAAAGTGTGATTTTCCACCTTTCAAAGAGGAAGCACACTATATTTTAGTTTGACTATTTAGATTTGCACAGGGTCAGCATCTATACAGGTGAACAGACTCAATTTGCCCAATTGAAAAATATATGAAAAAAATTATACCTTACTTTGGAAAATTATAGCACCATTTACTACAATATATCAGAAGATGTTCACTTTCCCTGTAAGGAAGTCCAAAAGAAATAGTTGTTCCTCTCATTAACTAGTCTTTTAAATATAACCTTACTTACTTTGGAGCACTGATTGTACATTCTCCTGGAACAATCCATTCAATAAATAAGCTTCCTTCGTATTCCAGATGGAGCTATAAACATTAAAATAATTACTGTTAACAAGTGTAGAACCATTCAAACACAGCCTCAAATTTTTATAATTTTGCGGTAAAAGTGAAAGTAAGAATTTCATAAATTTTTTGAAATAATTTAATTGGTGCTAGAAATGTCAGTGGGGTTAAATGCTGCACTTGAGATATGGGCGATTCGTAACACTTCCAGCACCTCAAGACGACTACAGGAAGTGCACCAAATTGCAGCTTCTTACAGACCACATGGGATAGGTTGGAGCAGCCGTTGGATATACTTAGAAACATGAAGGTGGCAGAAAGCATCACAGATAGTATAGCTGGATGGCCACTAGAAGGGACAGGCAGTGAATAGAGGAATCCCTCTCTCTTACAAATATACTGTTTTGGATGTTGTTGGGGGATGGCCTACTGGGGGATAATGCAGCAGCAATCAGAGCAGTGGCACCACAGCTGGCTTTGTTGTTAAACGAGGAGAGACAAAGAGCACCACAGCAATACTTATAGGGGACTCTACAGTTAGGGGTGCACATGGGTGCTTCTGTGGATGTGAAAGAGACTCTAGGCAAGTCAGGGGGTAAGTATAGTGGCCATCATTAAGGAGAAGGCTCTAGCAAAACAAAGATCTAAAGGTAGATAAATCACCGGGACCAGATGGACTACACTCCAGGTTTCTAAAAGAGATAGCTGAGAAAATTATGGAGACATTGGTGGTGATCTTTCAGGAGGCAGGGAGGGTACAGAGAACTAGAAAGTACCTAATATAACACCACTGTTTAAGAAGGGAGGGAGGCAGCATATGGGAAATTTTAGGCCGTTTAGCCTACTTTGGTCATTGGCAAGATTTTAGAGTCCATTATTAAAGATGAGCTCGGTGAGTTCTTAGAAGTGCATGATAAAGTAGGACTGAGTCAGTACGGCTTTGTCAAGGGGAGGTCATGTTTGACAAATCTGTTAGCATTCTTTCAGGAGGCAATAAGAAAGTTAGATAAAGAAGAACCAGCAGATGTGATTTATTTAGATTTCCAGAAGACCTTTGACAAGATGCCACATAGGAGACTGTTAAATAAGTTAAGAGCCCATGGTTTAAGGATAAGATCCTGGCACGGATACAGGATTGGCGGACTGGCAGAAGACAGAGAGTGGGGATAAAGGGGTCTTTGTCAGGATGGCAGCTGGTGACAAGTGGTGTGCCTCAGGGGTCAGGATGGCAGCTGGTGACAAGTGGTGTGCCTCAGGGGTCAGTGCTGAGACCACAACTTTTCACAATATATATTAATGATTTAGAGGAAGGAACTGAAGACACTTGTTAAGTTTGCTGGGTATACACACATACGTAAAGGAACAAGTAGTATTGAGGACACAGGGAAGCTGCAGAAGGACTTGGACAGGTTAGGAGAGTGGGCAAATGGAATACCATATGGAAAAGCGTGAGGTTATGCACTTTAGAAGGAAGAATGGAGGCATAGACTATTTTTTAAATGGAAAAATGCTTAGGAAATATGAAACACAAAGGGACTTGGAAGTCGTTTTTCAAGATTCTCTTAAAGCTAACGTGCAGGTTCAGTTGGCAGTTAGGAAGGCAAATGCAATGTTACTTATGTTGAGAGGACTAGAATACAAGAGTGGGGATGTACTTCTGAGGCTAGATAAGGCTCTGGTCAGACGACATTTGGAGTATTTTGAGCAGTTTTGGACACCATATCTAAGGAAAGATGTGCTGGCCTTAGAAAGGGTCCAGAGGAGGTTCAGAAGATTGATCCCTGGAATGAAGTGCTTGTCGTATGAGGAATGGTTGTGGATTCTGGATCTGTACTCGTTGAAGTTTAGAACGATGAGGAGGAGGGGTATCTTACTGAAGCTTAGGATACTGTGAGGCTGGGATAGAGTGGACATGGAGAGGATGTTTCCACTGTAAGAAAAACTAGAACAAGAGGGCACAACCTCAGGCTAAAGAGGCGATACTTTAAAACAGAGATGAGGAAGAATTTCTTCAGCCAGAGAGTGATGAATCTGTGGGACTCTTTGCTTCAGAAGGCTGCGGAGGCCAGGTCATTGAATATCTTTAAGACATGACAGATAGATTCTTGATTAATAAGGGGATCAGGGGTTATGGGAGGTTGGTTAGTGTCGCATGGGAGGATTTAAATTAGTATGACGGGGTGGGAATCAAAGCAAAGGTGAATTAACTGAAGGGGAACCAGGAAGTAGGGCCAATAAAACTCAAAGAGCAGACTGATGTGGTTGCTGATCAAAGATGGTCTGGTGGACTGAAGTCTATTTGTTTCAATGTGAGAAGTGTAACAGGTAAGGCAGATGAATCTAGAGCTTGGATTAGTATTTGGAACTATGATGTTGTTGCTGTCACAAAGACTTAGTTAAGGGAAGGACAGGATTGGCAGCTTAGCATTCCAGGATACAGATGTTTCAGACATGATAGAGTGGGATTAAAAGGGGTTGGGGAGTTGTACTATTGGTTAAGGAGAATATCACTGCTGTACTGCAGGAGTAGATCATGGAGGGTTCATACAGCGAGGCAATATGGGTAGAGATCAGGAATAAGAAGGGTATAGTCACAATGCTGGGGGTTTAAACTATAGGACACCCAACAACTAGCAGGAGATAGAGGAATACTCACTTAGTGCTAGGGGTATAGATGGGGCAGATTTTGTAAGGAATATCAAGGAGGGCCTCTTGAAACATTATGTAGATAGTCCAACTAGGGAAGAAGCCATACTGGACCTGGTATTGAGGAACGAGCCCAGCCAAGCAATCGATGTTTCAGTAGGGGAGCAGTTGGGATAAGTGACCACAATTTGTTAATCTTTAAGGTACTGATGGATAAAGATGAGTGTAGTCCTCAAGTTAAGGTGCTAAAATAGGGGAGAAGGCTAATTATAACAATATTAGACAGGAACTGAAGAAGGTGGATTGGGGCAGAAGTTTGAGGACAATTCAATATCTGGCACGTGAGAGGCTTTCAAGTGCAAGTTGATCTGTTTCAGGACCACATTCATGTAAAGATGAAGGATATGTGGAACCTTGGATAACAAGAGATAACGTGAGCCTAGTCAAAGAGAAAAAGGAAGCATTTGTCAAAGCTGGAAGGCTTGGAACACACAAAGCAAGTGTGGAATACAAGAAAAGTAGAAAGAAATTTAAACAAGGAGTAAATAAGGCTAAAAGGGGTCATGAAAAGTCATTGGCCAGCATGATTAAAGAAAATCCTAAGGCTTTTTATACATATATAAAGAGCAAGAGGGTAGCCAGGGACAGCGTTGGCCCAATGAAGGAACGGGGAAGGAATTTTATGTTGGAGCCAGAGATATTAAAATGAGCACTTTGCATTAGTATTCACTGAAGAGATTTGGTGGATGAGGAGTCTAGGAAAGGGTGTGTAGACAATTCAGTTATACTGAGATTAAAAAGGAGGTATTGGGGTTCTTGAAAAACGTTAAGTTAGATAAATCCCTTGGGCTTGATGGGATATATGGAATACTGAAAGAAGCAAGGGAGGATATTGCTGGGGCTTTGAGAAAAATATTTGTATCCTCACTGGCAACAAGGAAGGTCTCAGAAGATTGGAGAATAGTCAACGTTGTTCCTTTGTTTATGAAGGGTAGCAAGAATAATTCAGGTAATTATAGGCCAGTGAGCCTTATGTCAGTGGTAGAGAAATTATTGCAGAGGATTCTTTGAAATAGGAGTTACTCCCACTTAGGAATAAATAGACGTATTAGTGAGAGGCAACATGGTTTTAGAACATAGAACAATACAGCACAAACAGGCCCTTCGGCCCACGAGTTGCGCCGATCACATCTACCAATCCACAGACCTATCTATAACTTCCTATCCTATTCTTTTCCATATACTCATCCAGAAGTCTCTTAAAAGACCCCAGTAAGTTTGCCTCAACAACCTCCGACGGCAGTCGGTTCCATTCACTCACCACCCTCTGAGTGAAAAACCTACCCCTGACATCTCCCTGACATCTTTTGTGAAGGGGAGGTCGTGCCTAACTTAATTGAGATTTTCTAGGAAATTACGGAGATGACTGATGAGGGTAGGGCAGTGTTGTCTACATGGACTTCAATAAGACTTTTGACAAGGTCCCTCATGGCAGATTGGTGCAGAAGGTGAAGTCGCATGGGATCAGAGATGAGCTAGCAAGGTGGATACAGAATTGGCTCAGTCATAAAAAAACAGAGGATAGCAGTGAAAGGGTACATTTCTGAATAGAGGGCTGTGACAAGTGGTGTTCCTCAGGAGTCAGTGCTGGGACCTTTACTGTTTGTTTAATATATATATAAATGATTTGGAGGAAAATATAACTAATTTGATGAGTAAGTTTGCAAATGACACCAACGTTGGTAGATTTGCAGATAGCAATGAGGGCCATCAGAGGACAAAGCAGGATATAGATTAGTCGGAGACTTGGGTGCAGAGATGGCAGATGGAATGCAATCTGGAAAAATGCGAGGTAATGCATTTTGGAAGATCTAATACAGATAGGGAATATACAGTAAATCACAGAACCCTTAAGAATATTAATAGGCAGAGAGATCTGGGTGTACAGATATCCTGAAAATGGCAACATAGGTGGAGAAGGTAGTTAAGAAAGCATATGGCAACTTTGCTTTCATTGGCCAGGGCATTGAGTTTAAAAATTGGCAAGTCATGTTGCAGCTTTAGAGAACCTTAGTTAGGCTGCATTTGGAATATAATATTCTGGTCACCACAGTACCAGAAGGATGAGGAGACTTTGAATAGGGTACAGAAAAGACTTAGCAGGATGTTGCCTTGAATGGAGGGCATTAGCTTTGAGGAGAGGTTGGAGAATCTTAGTTTATTCTCACTGGAACAACAGAAATTGAGGGGCGACCTGAGATGACTCCACAAAATTATGAGGGGCAAGCATAGAGTGGATAGTCAGAAGCTTTTTACCAGAATGGAGGAGTCATTATGAAGGGGCATAGGTTTAAGGTGCTAGGGGCAAATTTAAAGGAGATGTACAAGGCAAGTTCTTTTTTTTTTAAAAATACAGGGTGGTGGATACATGGACCTCAGTGCTGGGGAGACATAGTAGAAGCAGATATGACAGCGATTTTTAAGGAGCATCTTGACAAATATATGAGTAAGATAGGAATGGAGTGATATGAAAATCGGAAGGTAGGCAGCATGGTCAATGCAGGCTTGGAGGGCCGAAGAGTCTGTTCCTGTGGTGTAATTGCTTTGTTCTTTGTATAATGCAATGACTCAATGCACTATATAGATAGGACAATGGGCATTCAATGGTCAATAGAGATGAGTTAAAAGAACTGATCAAAGATGTAGGCAAAGAGATGGAAGTTTGAAGGGTGGAAAATGGAATGATTTAAGGAGAGCACCTCAAGTTATGGGTCCAAGATGCCTGAAGGTTTTTTCATTGAAAGCTGAGTTGAAAACGCTAAATGTAAAGGAAGGCAGAGTCGGAAAAAGGCAGTATCTGCAAAGGTACATACAGCTGAAGACGTTGTTTTATTATTCATTTAGGGGATGGACATCACTGGCCATCCCTGATTGCTTGAGAAGGTAGTATTAAGCTGCCTTCTTGAACCACTGCAGTCAATGTGGTGTAGGCACATCCATAGGTGAGATATTCAGTTCACCTGCATCGACTCTTAAGGCAATACTGTGTAAAGTCTGGAAACTGAAAATTAGAAGCATGCTAATGTGGATAATATATGGTTAATAACATGAATGGTGGTTTGGTTAACAGGCAGGAAACTGAACTTAAGGATAAACTGGGCATTCTCAAATGGCAGGCTGTGACTAGTAGGATGCTAGAAATTCCAACAAGTACAGACCCAGAGTCCTCAACCATTCCTCATATGACAATACTATAGAGATATGGATTAGTTAAGTGCCAGGGAAATAAGGTAGGGAAATGTAGTTACTGACTATGGTGGTATGAATAGAAAGCAGATTATTTTTAAAAGGCATGACATTTTTAAGTGTTGATGTTCAGAAAAAAACTTGTATGTACACAGAAAGTTAGCATGCTGGTACAAGCAATTAGAAAGGCAAATTGCATGTCAGCCTATTTTGCAAAAGGATTAGAGACTGATAGGGGATGATCTTCACAAAAAAATTCAAAGTCCTGAATTAATATGAAATCGGGAGAAATTTACACTGATTTTTTGGACGACTTAATATCGAATCCTACACAACTTAGGCAAATAAATCTTGCCAATCTTGAAATCCACCAGCAGGGAGAGTAGAGTGGCCTAAAGCTAACTGTACCAGCAGAAGACACCACTATGCACAAGCAGATTTCTATGCTCTGAGAACACCGAAACCTGTCACTGCCTTCACCATCTATAGCTGGCCAGCCTTCGAGGCCCATCACCCCACGACGGAGGCCCGTCACCAACCACCCTCCACCCAGCCTGGACATTTATAGGCACGAGGCTGATCTCACCAAATAACTGATCGAGATCGAGAGAGGCAAGATATCAAGCGTAAACCTGATTTCCCAGCTTTCCCGAGATCTTACTGGCTCGCCCCACCCATCAGCCAGCAGGCAAAATGGTAAGATGGCTTCCTTGTCTCAAAGAGTCAGGGAATATGGGGAGTGTGTGGGAAAGTGATGTTGAAGCTGTAGTTGTTTGGCCAGGCTCCTATAGAATGGCTTTGAGCAAGTTCAACGGACTATATGGTGAAGTCTTCCCTTTTAATGTTAGGTTTTATTCTATTCAGTAGATTAGGAAACGAATGCAGTTATTTTGTCAAGTAGAGTTTATTCCTAAATTAATCTTGTCTGTTGAAATCAATCTCACACACTGAATTCAATTACAAATTTAAAACCAGCAAGCAGTTCATGCTGAATTATTGCAACACATCTTAACTGACCTCCATTATTTATTTAACAGCTTTGACAAAAAGTCATCTGGGTTTGAAACGTCAGCTCTTTTCTCTCCTTACAGATGCTGCCAGATCTGCTGAGATTTTCCAGCATTTTCTCTTTTCATTTCAGATCCCAGCATCCACAATAATTTGCTTTTATCCATTATTTAACAATTAATCCTATCTGCTAATTATTTGAAGTTTAATACTGAAGTGTTAATTCTAAAGCTACCAAGCAATTGTTAGTTGTCGTTCGACTTATTTGATATTTGACAAAGTTAATTAATTCATTCAAAGGTTGTGTGGATCACGATAATTGAAAACAGTTGTGTAGAAACATTTTTTCTAACTCAATAATTGATCACTGCTATTGTGCCAATATCACTTACGGTGCTTCGTGTATTCAGTGAAATTCGACCTTCCATATTAGTGTAATATCTGAAAGGACATAGTGAAATTAGAACAGAATTACAATGCAGCATATTCTGTTTAAAAAGGTTCTTATTGATCAATTTATTTTTAACTTTATGAACTACAACTCTGTAAAAGTCATAGAATGTATAGTGCAGAAGAAAGCCATTCGGCCCATTGAGGTTGCACCGACCACAATCCCACCCAGGCCCTATCCCCATAACTCTATGCATTTACTTTAGCTAGTTCCCCTGTCACAAAGAGCAATTTAGCATGGCCAATCCACCTAATCAGCACATCTTTGTCAGTGGCAGGAAATCCACAGAGACATGGGGAAACGTGTAGACTCCACATGTACAGTGACGCAAACTAGGAATCAAACTTGGGTTCCTAGCACTGTGGGGCAGCACAGTTACCACTGTGCCGACCCTAAATTTGTAAGCTAGGAATGGAGATTGCAGATTTAGGATATATTGGAAACAATTTATATAGCTTTATCATATTAAAACATCTCAAAGGAATTCACAGGAGCATTATAAAACAAAGTATCAGGTCAGATGACCAAAGATTTGGTCAAAGGTGTACATTTTAAAAAGTGTTTCAAAGAGGATGAGGCAGAAAGATGTTGGAAGGTGTTCCATAACTTAGAGCAGAAGCAATTGAAGGCTCAACCAGATCATTGCACGCATTCAGAGGATTGTGGGGATGGAGCAAATTACAGAGCTAGGAAGTGACTGAGACATTGAGGGATTTGAAAACAAAGAGCAGAATTTTATAATCAAGACATTGCTCGACTGAGAGTTAATGTAGGTAAGTGAGCACAGGGCTAATATTACTGAAGTAGAAATAAACGGTTTTAATCATGGCACAAGTAAGAGATTGGAAACAGCTTATCTCACATTGCTGGTGTCAGCTTGATGGGATGAGGAATAACTAGAAGGATAGAGATGCATATACAGCTCAAGACAAATAGTATAAAGGTGCAGCATCTTTCTTCTAACTGCATAGGAGTAAGAAGTCTACCTCCTTGAAAGCAAATCCTGAAGATTGAGAGTCCATGGACAAAACCATGTTGTATTATTGTTTGCCATTTTGCAGAACTGTCATACAATAACAATACTGATATTGGCCAATACAGTATATTAAAGCATATTGTTGAAAATACATAGGGGCAGAGTCACTCCAAAGTTACAGCTGAAAGACTAAAGAACCATACTTTGTGAAAAAACACAGCAGAAATCTACTAAAAATAACAATGAAGGAAAATACGAATTTAACACAGTTGGGTTATTATTATTTATGTCTCATTATTAACAGGATAAAGGTATGGATTCAGCAAAACAACTGCATTCTCTGTGGGAATTTATTCAGTAATCATATGAAAACAAATAAATCCTTTGCTTTATATATTATCCAGGCTGTGGAATCAATTGATTTCTCTCAGATCGTTGAGAACTCTGGAATTTTGTGCTAACTGAAAATAACGCATCCTTTTTGGAATACCCTCTTTAGGATGTTGGTTGCGCAAATCCGTTTCCTAAAACACGTTTTGAATATACATATTAAGAATGTGGTGTTTACTGGCTGAGTTGACTCACTCACACTCTCTGATCGCCTACCTCCACACTCCAACTGACTCCCTTGCCAGCAGTAGCATCACCGCCACCGGCCAGCGCCACATGTTCATCACGTGACCTAACTCCACCCGACCGTTAACGGCCGCGTGCGGGCACGAGGCTCCCTCTCCTGTAATAGTAACCCGGTCTGCTCGAGCCCTCCCAACTCCAAACGGCCCCACCCCCGCTCCAACTAATCTTCCGTTCAACCAACCCCCCACTCCAATCATCTTTCGGACGCCAACGACCCTCCCTCCATCTATCCCTCCACTCCAACCACTCTCCCTCCAAACACCTCCCCCACTCCAAAACGATCCTTCCTCCAATTAACCCCGGACTTCAACTATCCTCTCTCCGACCATCCCACTTTCCCCTCACCCTGCTCCAACCACTCCCATCACCAATACTTCTTCCCCCAGCCCCTCCAATTGCCTTCCTGTACATCCAACTGCCCCACCAGTTGCTCACACCTACGCTTTCTGGCCAATCAATTAACCTTCACTCTCACTTCCCACTGTCCAACTGCCTGCACCTTCACTCCCTGTCTGTCCAACCACTCACCCATTCACTTGCCGCATATTCCCTGACTCTCCAACCACCTACCTACTTCCCAACCACTCATCAGCTTCCTGCCCCTTCAACCGTTTCTTGCCTTTACAATCACCCCAGCCCCTTCAACCACCCACTCCCTGGCAGTGGCATAATCAAAATAAATTTAGTTTGGACTACAGAAGGGAAATCAATTCCTGCCCTTCAGACCATCTGCCCATTTCATGCCCCTTCAACTGCCCACTTACTTCCACTCTGCCCATCAGCCCATGTCCTACTCTCCAACTGCCTGCAGCCTCACTTCCTGCATGTCCAACTGCCCCCATTCTCGCTTCCTGCCTCTCCTACCACCCACTTCCACATCTTCAACCGCCTGCTCTCTCACTTTCTGCCCCTCCAACTGACAATCAAATCTAACCCTCCTACCAACCACCTGCTTCTCACTCTCCTAACACCCACTCTTTGGCTTCCTGCCTGTCCAACCACCCACTCCCTCGCTTCCCACTCCTCTAACCACTTGCTCACCATGCCTGGTAGCTTGTTGACAGAATCCAACCCCCCACTTGGCCAGCCAGTCTAACAATAGGCAAATTTTTAATTAGACATCACCTTGCCACCCCACACATGCAATCAACTAAACACAGAAGGTAAGTATATAAACTTGTTCCTCCCATCCTCACTTTGAGTTTTATTAAGTTAGATAAGACACCTGACCAGATTTACACAATCTGGATTGGTTCCTATAAATTGGAGGATAATTAATGTAAGCCTGTGATTCAAAAAAAGGGAGGTGGAGAGAAAAACAGGCTACTGTAGACCAGTGAGCCTAATAATGGTACTGCGGAAATTACTAAAGTCCATCATGAAGGATTTCGTAACTCAGCACTTGGGAGGCAATGGTATAATCAGACAAATTTAGCATGGACTTACAAAAGGGAAATCATGCTTGATGAATCAATTGGAATTCTTTGAGGCTGTAATTAGTATAGAATTCACCAACGAAAACCAGTGGATGTGATTTATATGCCACAAAGCAGCATGCTTTAGTGGAAACCAAGAGGAGTGGGAAGCCTTCAAAAATCAGCAGAGGAAAACTGAAAAAGTAATAAAGGGAGAAAAGATGAAATATGAGTGTAAGCTAGCTAGCAATATGAAAAAAGATAGGAAGAGTTTTTTCAATTTCTATAAAAGGCATGAGAGGCAAAAATAGCCATTGGACCACTGGAAAATGAGGCTGGAGAAGTAATAATAGGAAATAAAGCAATGGCAGAGAAATGGAATAGTTACTTTACATCAGTTTTCACAGTGGAAGATACCAGTAGGATGCCAGAGCTCCAGAAGAGTCAGAGGGCACAGGTGAGTGTAGTGGTCATCACTAAGCGGAAGGATAGGGAAGCTGAAAGGTCTGAAGGTGGATAAATCACCTAGACAGGATGAACTGCACTTCAGCATTCTAAAAGATATAGCTGAGGAGATTGGAGATATCGGTATCTTTCAGAACTCACTGGAGGTAGGGAGGATACCAGACGACTGGAAAGCAGCTAATGTAACACCGCTGTTTAAGAAGGGAGGGGAGCAACAGATAGGAAATTATAGGCCGGTTCGCCTGACTGTGGTCATTGCAAGATTATACAGCCCATTATTAAAGATGAGCTCGCAGAGTACTTGGAAGTGCATGATAAAGTAGGACTGAGTTAGTACAGCTTTGTCAAGGGGAGATCATGTCTGATAAAACTGTTAGAGTTCTTTGAGGAGGTAAGAAAGAAGTTAAATAAAGGAAAACCAGTGGATGTGATTTATTTAGATTTCCAGAAGGCCTTTGACAAGATGCTGCATAGGAGATTGTTAAATAAGTTAAGTGCTCCTGGTGTTAAGGGTAGGATCCTGGCAGGGATAGAGGATTGGCTGACTGGCAGAAGGCAGATGGGGACAAAAGGATCTTTCTCAGGGTGGCAACCGGTGACAAGTGGTGTGCTTCAGGGGTCCGTGCTGAGACCACAACTTTTCACAATATGCATTAATGATTTGGAGGAAGGAACTCAAGGCACTGTTGCTATTCTTGCAGATGATACAAAGATATGTAGAGGGACAGATAGTACTGAGGAAACACAGAGGCTAACAGAAGGACCTGGACAGCTTAGGAGAATAGGCAAAAAAAAAGTGGCAGATGGAGTACAATGTGGAAAAGTGTGAGGCTATGCACATTGGAAGGAGGAATGGAGGCACAGTCTATTTCCTAAATGGAAAATGCTTAGGAAATCCAAGACACAAAGGGATTTGGAAGTAATTGTTCAAGAAGCTCTTAAGGCTAACAAGCAGGTTCAGTCAGCAGTTAGGAAGGCAAATGCAATGTTAGCGTGCATGTGGAGAGAATGCAAGAGCAAAGGATGTACTTCGGAGGCTGTATATGGCCCCTCGTCTGACCCCATTTGCAGTACTGTGAGCAGTTTTGGACCCCATATGTAAAGTAGGATATGTTGGCCTTGGAAAGTGTCCAGAGGAGATTCACAAGAATGAACCCTGGAATGAAGAGCTTGTCATATGAAGAACAGTTGAGGACTCTGGGTCTGTACTCGTTGGAGTTTAGAAGCATGGAAACTTACAGGATACTGCAAGACCTGGATAGAGTGGACATGGAGAGGATGTTTCCACTATTAGGAAAAACTAGAGCCAGAGGGTAAACATCAGGCTAAAGCAACAAAACTTTAAAACAGAGATGAAGGGAAATTTCTTCAGACAGAAGGCTGTGGAGGCCAGGTCGTTGAGTGTCTTTAAGACAGAGATAGATAGGTTCCTAATTAATAAGGGGATCAGGGATTATTGGGAAAAGGCAGGAGGATGGGGATGAGAAAAATATCAACCATGATTGAATGGCAGAGCAGACTTGATGGGCCAAATGGTCTAGTTCTGCTACTAGGTGTTATAGGTTTATTTAGACTTTCAGGCGGCTTTTGACAAGGTCTCATAACAGACAACTATGTAAATTAAAAGCACGTAGGATCACAGATAATGTCTTGAGGTGGATACAAAGCTAGTTAGCAGGTAGGAAGCAAAGTGGGCATAAATGGATCTTTTTCTGATTGGCAGTCAGTGATTAATGGGCTTCTGCAGCGATCTGTGCAGGATCCCAACTGTTCACATTATATATTAATGATTTGGAAGTGGGAACTGAATGTATCATCTGAAAATTTGAAGATAATACAAAGTAGGTTGGGAGAGTGAGCTGTGAGGAGGATTCAGAGATGTTTCACCATGATTTGGACAAGCTGAGTGTGTGGACGTAGGAATCATAGAATCCTACAGTGTAGAAGGTCAATCGGCCCTTTGAACCTGTACCAACTTTTATTCCACCCAAGTCCTATCCCTATACCCTAGCTAGTCCCCCTGACACTGAGGGACAATTTATCATGGTCAATCCATCTAAACTGCACACCTTTGGGAGGAAACCCATGCAGACACAAGGAGAATGTGCAATTATATAATCCATTTAATACACACTATATTTTTACCCCTGCTCAACTCTGAAAAAGTTTTCCAGACTTGAAACATTGACTTGGTTTCTCTTTTCACAGACGCTGCCAGCAGTTCCTATGTTTTCCTCATCACCTTTGCAAATTCAGTCTCTTATCTCTGCCATCAGTCTGAATAGTTGATTTCTTTAATATTCATTCACTTAAACAAACAGGTCCTTCCATTTAAACTTTTCATAGAGGAACAGCATCCAGTGCATTATTTATTTAGTATCCCAATGCTCTGAATTTGATATATAGTCACTCAAATTCAATATAGGATAATAAAACAGTTACAGCACAGAAGGCAGCCATTTAGCCCACTGTGTCTGTAGTGACTCTCTGCAAGAGCAAATCATTCTGTGTCACACTCCCATCTTTTCTTCATAGTTCTGCATTTTTTTCATTTTCAGCTATTGATCCAATTCTCTTTTGGATGTCATGATTGAATTCACCTTCATCACTCTCTCAGATACTGCATTTCAGATCCTAACCAGTATCTTTCCAACAAAAGCTTCTTTATCAGCTTCCAGACTGACATTTGCAGAGTTTCTGGAAGTTTGGATGCTCTCTTGCCCACAACATGCTGTGCTTCAATAAAAGTATAAAGGCACTAGACCAACTCTTATATATAGTTAGTTAGAATGAACATAACATCATAAGAAATAGGAGCAGGAGTAAGCCCTCTAGCCCTTCAAACCTGTCCTGCCATTCAGTAAGATCATGGCTGATCTGAAGTGGATCAGTTCCACTTTCTCCCCATAACCCTTAATTCCCTTGTCTATCAGAAACCTATCTACCCATGACTTAAATATAATCAGCGAAGTAACCTCCACTTCCTGCCTGCCACATAACCTGATGAATCACAAATTATGCCACAACCTCCACACTTTTACCAATTATCTTTCTTTTCCACCACTGAAGATGAATCTAAGCATTCTCAAGCTTAGATTTTGATTTGATCCTAACCTGAACTGTAAACTCACATCTTACTCATCAGCAAAACTGCTTGCTACCAATTCTGCAAGAGTTCTATCTCCTCACCTCTGACATCAAAGCCACAGTGGTACAGTGTTTAGCACTGCTGCCTCATAGCACTAGGGACCTGGGTTCAATTCTGGCCTTGGTTGACTATCTGTCAGAGTTTGCACATTTTCCTCTTGTCTGCATAGGTTTCCTTTGGGTTCTCCAGTTTCCTCCTACAGTTCAAAGATATGCAGGATAGGTGGATTAGCCAAGCTAAATTTACTTTTAATGTCCCAAGTTGTGTAAATTAGGAGAGATTGGTGAGATAAATGCATGGAGTTTTGGGAATAGGACAACAGTGGGCCAGATTATGATACTCTGTTGGAGAGTTGTTGCAGAATTGATGGGTCAAATGGCCTCTTTCTGCACTGTAGGGATTCTATGATTCAAAGCACTTTTCTCTAAACGTAACTGCTCTTAACATTTAATTGTTGGTTTTCCTTCCTTCCTTCCAAGGAGGGAAAAATATGAAAAAGTTTAATGAGATCGTTTTGAAAGCTACTTTATACCTCAGGATCAAAAAGCTCAGGTTGAGATGGGGACATTGGAAGCAGAGGAGACTCGGGTCAGAGGAATCCAATGTTCGAGAGGGAGCAAAAGGCTAATGTAAAATGGTGAATTTATAAATGCAGAAATTATTTTGAATTGATTATGCTGGGGCTTTTGGTGTGTTGTACTGATTATAAATGCAAGAAATTGGTATGGTTGGAGATTATTATGGTAACTGATGAAATTCAGGATAAAGTGGATTAAGCTGCCACCTTCTGATGACTGGCAGATAACTTATAGGTGATAATACTTCAGGTATACAAGGTGAATGTTAGGAATCACCATCACTAGATTAAATACAAAAAGAACCCAAAAAGGAATAAAAGGAAGAGAATGAAGTTGTATATGTATCTGGTTATTTCTTTTAATTTACGAAAACAGGAAATTAAAATTTTGTAACTTGTATTTTATGTGCATAATTGAGCTCCTTTCATGGAAAGGATGACAGTGAACATAAAATATGAAGCTCACGTTTTAAACTAAATATTCAACAACTATACAAATAACAGCAGTTTATCTACTTTATATAACAATATTTAAATCTCCTACCAAATGCTTTTAAAGTTTCGTAGATCAAGACAAAAACATTACCTAATTGCTTAGTATGTAAATAAACAGGGTACATTTGTATAACTAATTTTCACAGTGTTCTGTTATAATACTGCAAAGTTTCATATAATATAAAATGATTGTTCTTCAGCATTTTAAAACAACCCTTAGCAAAGTACACATATTCTTTGTTTCCAAATCAATACAAAAGAGGTATAAAAAAAAAATCAGTGTTAATCTTATGCTTTGTGACAACAAATGCATGATCATGTTACATACTTAAAAGATAATATAAATAATACAGCTTGGAACAGTTCAGGCATTCAATTTCTCAGTTGAAAACATACTGGCAGAGGGATAATGAGGAGAGAAATAGCAAACAGAAAGAAGAAGAAAACAACTGGGTGTGACAGCAGAGATTTAGCAAAAAAATTCTGATCAATGGGAAAAATGTAAATAATTAACCCTTCAAAAATTATGAATTTATCAAGTGTACCCATTTGATGATATTGATTACATTATGGGTACTTTAATATAAGAAATTGTATGTACAAATTGTAACCGCAACACTACATTATAAATAGTTTGACATTATCTTGAAAAAGTCATGGAGGGAAGAACTCCCTTTGGAGAAGGATAATAAGCTTGTAAGTAGTAAACATTCATCTGTATTTTGTAAATTTTAGCCATAGTTTTACTTCATCTAATTTTATCGTATTATTTCTGCAGTCTCTTGGAGCACGAAAGCTACATTGTCACTAATGTACAAATCACCTGAAAAATGATCAGTACTGCAAATCACATTATGTACCAATGCAGTTGGCTTAGCCTGGACAAGGATCAGCACATTACCACATTAATATTAGAAGAGAAAGCATTGGTTAAGTAGGCAATAGCAGACCCAAACAAGTTAATACAGCAGAGTTCAACTGAATGAATTTGTAAATTGCCTCTTGCTTGATTAATTGAAGCTTGAAAATCTCAAGATATAAAAACAGTTGAAAGATTGAAGGTGCTAGAAAAAATTAATTTCCAAAGTTATTTGACAAGGCACTACAGAAAAGACTTGAGGAAAACCATGTCACATGAAATTAAATGTGCTCACATAAATAGAGAAAGCCCCAAAAGCACGAAATAGGAAATAAGGGTCAATGGATGTTTTCTATACATGAATAGAGATCTGCTGTAGACAGCCACTAGAGGCCGAAGCTTGTTGATAATACCAACTTGGGGAATGACAAACAGGAAGAATGTAAGTGGGCACTGATAGGTTAGTGACACCATTGACGAGGCAGTATCTGTAGTTCAATGCACAGAATGTGAACCATAACATTTTGAGAAAAAGAAGAAAATAGAAGTATATCCTAATAGTTATATTCTTTCCAAGATAACCCATAATTAAAATACAGTAGCTCTTTAAAGGTAGAAACACAGGACCATAAAAAGACAAATTGTTTTGAGTTTTATATGACATACATTGAATGCAAGATAAGGAAGTGATGTTGAGATTGTAAGACATCTGGTTGGATGATGCCTTGTACTCGCATAACATTAACATTTTTAGGACTATCCAACCGATGGGATGACTTGAAGTTTAGCTACTGTTGTTACATAGGCAAAACATATACTCAATTTACATATAATGACGTTCCATAAGCAGGACATGAATGAATAACCAAATATTGTTCTGCCCTAAATAAGTAGTTACAGCTTTAAATGCTGACTCTAAAATTTGCAGCTCTTTCATTGGAAGGATAAAGATTAATAAGGGAGACTGGAGAGGTTTTTCAAAATTAGGAAAACTTGACATGGTAAATAATGAAAAATTGTTTGAACAAGTGAATAGATAACAAGAGGGAATTAATACAAGATCACTAGAAGAATGGGAGGCAGATTTCATACACTGGTGTGTCAGTAGAAGAAATGTTTTACTGAAAGTGACTTGGAGACAAAACTTACATTATCATTTGAATGGCACTTGGATAAATACTTAAGAGAAAGTACAAAAGATATGGGGGAAAAAAAAAAGAGAAAGAAATATACTTGAAGTTCCCTTTGGAGAGCTAGGTGAGCTGAATGGGCACTGTGATGTAATTTTAATCATTCTAGGGATTATGAAAAAAAAACTGCAACAACCAGAATATTTGTAAATAGGATGAAAAATAAAAAATAGATTCTGTGTCTCCTAATCCCTATTGCCTATACTTACTACATCATTTCATGAAATGGAATTCCATTCCTCCCCCTCCGCCCCGCCCCAATAAACTCCATTTGCACGATTTGGTCCAGTGTTGCTAATTTTCCATTCAGTTCATATTTCTCAGTTGATACATACTCAGAATGCTGTTGCGTATTCTCTTACTCCAGCATAAGGCACACATCAAAGATACATTTCAGAAGCAGCGCAATATTATTCCTTTGTTATCACATTCAGTGCATTTTTGGTCTCCACTTACAGAGACAAAAGAGCAATTTACAATTCTGTTTTTAATTAATACTTCCAGCAATCCCAAAACTACCTGACCCAATTGAATGTAAGCTACCTTTCATCTGTATCACTGTACCAATAAAAAATAGGTTAGACCAAGGATGGGTAGCAATGTTAAGCTGGAGTCTACTCTGACCATGCATATTTAAAATGATGATCTTGGCAATTCTGCACAATCTGGCTTGAAACCAGTTCATGAGTAGGACAAATCTTGTTTCCCAGCCTCTCTTACTTAATTCCACTCCATACCTGCTGATTTAAGGTATACAATGGTAAATGGGGACTGGACCAATCTCTAATTTTTCTACTTATGGGAAGATCATATAATTGCTTAGCATCTCCCAATGATGGCACAGTATTGATTAAGAGTTCATTCTTAATTGGAACATTGGTCACTCTGTTGCCACTAAAGCATAGCTTTATTCATTATTCGTTATATAATTATTCATCAATATTTGTTAGAATATTATTCAGTTTAAGCACCTTCTTCCAATGAGAGCAGTGCCCAGAAAATAATTCTGAATGTGCATTTTGGATAGGTGGTCATATTGCTGTTCCTTGCAGTGGTGGGTGTTTAAAATGAACTTCCAAGTTAGCGGAAGCGTGACTCCTTAAATACAGGTGCATTTCTTCCCAATTTTATTGTGGGGAAGCTTAAGGAACATTGAATGAAGACACCAACAAAGGTAATTCATTCTAATGATTCACTTCAGGTAGATTTATGATTAACAAAAGAGTCAAGAGTTATTGGAGAGGTGGAGGGGAGGTGTAGGAGGGGTGACAGAAAGTGGAGGCCACAGTCAGTACAGCCACGATCTTATTGAATGGCAGAGGGAGCCCATGTGGCTGAATGACCTACTCCTGCTCCTAATTCTCATGCTGTTCATTGCTACTCAACTCATATTGAATGCCTCAGACGTAAGCTGAACTATCTGTTCTTTTCTCATTTGGACAAATACAGAATTGTTTTGCAGTGAAGGCTAGTATTGACAAAATCCTTGTTCTGAAATAGAAACACTTAAACATTTTCCATTTGTTTTCTATATATAAAATAAAACCTATTACATAATTACCACAGTAAATCCCAAAGTTACTCAGACAGTTGCTTCTAACAATGAATCTTCAGTTTGGGCTCCAAGTATTGGTGAGGTATACAGTAATCCAGTAAGTTTGCAGAAATTACTGATAGGCTCATGTTTTTGGATCTTCCACACTGTGGATTCCTGTTACAGGACATCTTCACATTATGTTTCATAATGCAACTGTCTCAAATCATAATTTAATGCTCAAAAATAAATGTCCAGGATTTGTCTAATTAGCAGATTAACCATGCTGATCATTATTAATTATACCACAAATTCCGTCAGTTGCTCTTCTCCGAGGAGGTCCAGGGATAGACAGTTCATTGAACGTTTGCCGTAAAATGTAGACTTAGTCTTGCAATCTGCTGTGGAATAAGTGTAGCAAAATTGGCTATCTTTGTCTTCATAGATGCAGCCAAAAGTGTAGCTCTGGGAACTGTCTGAAGATAAAGTCTGACCTAAAGGTGGTTGCTGCTGGTACAGACGTACGTCATCCAAACTCTGACTATGACGGTCAGTTGAGTTTCGTGGCTTAGATCGCATTGCCTGTAAAAATGAAGCCACATTTCTTCATTCAATTTTTTGAAGGTCTGAAAGATTTTTTTAAAATTATATTTCCTTAGAAGAAACTCTTAACTTTCTAGTATCTGTGTATATTCATAACATGGATTTCATTATCCTAGCTGCTTTTAGATTGATATTGCAAATGACTTAACAGCAAGTTAAAATATCGTGTAGTGATTGGTCAGTTTACCAAGCAAAATTATGAGACACCCAAATTATTAGTCTTCTGATCTACATTGCAAATATGAGTTCATTTTTATATTTCTATACCTTCTGCTGGCCAAATAGTTGATGACATAGCATCTTTTAAGATAATGTTTAGGCAATTCTGGTTTAATGTGTGAACACAAAGAACTAGGCTCCAGTTTCTTCACAAGATGGCAAAGGTAAAACTTCATACCTGAGAGAGCGAGTCCACACTTTGTCCTCGAAGTTTTACTGATGGATCACACAAATTCACACTGGTATCATTGGTAATATCTATAAAGTAAAACAGACTTCATTGCTAAAAAGATTTATGATTTAATTTATGGTATTTTCAATGTAGGCTTTCTTTAGATTATTTTACTAGCAAATTAAATAATTCCTGTAAGACGATGAGATATTGATGATTTCACTTTCTAGGATTGTATTTGTTTTGTAGTTAGACCTTTGATCCACGTTGACTAAATAAGTCTGTTCATATTGGCTGGAATAACGGTGACAAAAACAGTCGACGAAGGACGAGCCATGGATGTCATCTACATGGATTTCAGTAAGGCATTTGACAAAGTCCCTCGTGGTAGGTTGATGGAAAAGGTTAAGGCTCATGGGATACAAGGACACGTGTCTAGATGGATTGAGAACTGGCTTGGTAACAGGAGACAGGGTAATAGTGGAAGGATCCTTTTCTAGCTGGAGGTTTGTAACTAGTGGTGTGCCGCAGAGCTCAGTACTGGGACCTTTGCTATTTGTAATATACATAAATGACTTGGAAAAGGGAGTAGGTGGTGTAATCAGCAAGTTTGCAGATGACACAAACATGGCTGGACTTGATAATAGTGAGGAGCAGTGTCAGGCAATAGATAGGCTCGTATATTGGGCAGACAAATGGCAGATGGAATTTATTTCAGATAAATGTGAGGTGATGCATTTTGGAAGAAATAACATAGCGGGGAGTTACACGATAAATGGTAGGTCTGTTAAGAGTATAGAAACACAGAGGGACCTGGGGTACAAGTACGCAAGTCCTTGAAGGTGGCAGTACAGGTGGAGAAGGTGGCGAAGAAGACCTATGGTATGCTTGCTTTTATAGGAAGGGGTACTGAGTATAAAAGCTGGCGTCTAATGTTGCAGTTGTGTAGAACGTTGGTTCGCCCACATTTGGAGCATTGTGTTCAGTTCTGGTCACCTTACTACCGGAAGGAAATGGAGGCCTTGGAGAGAGTGCAGACGAGGTTTACCAGGATGCTGCCTGATATGGAAGGATTGAGCTATGAGGAGAGATTGGGCAAATTGGGGCTGTTCTCCTTAGAAAGGTAGAGAATGAGGGGAGATCTAATAGAAGTGTATAAGATAATGAGAGATATAGATAGAGTGAACAATGGTAAGCTATTTCCTAGGTTGGATACAAAAATTACAAGGGGCCATGGACTTAGGGTGAGCAGGGCGAGGTATAATTCGGATGTTAGAGCAAAGTTTTTCACACAGAGGGTTTTGGGGGCCTGAAATGCACTGCTAAGTAGGGTGATGGAGGCAGGCATGCTAGAGTTGTTTAAGGTTTACTTAGATAGGCACATCAGCAGACTAAAGATGGAAGGGTACAGGAGATTGTTCCAAATAAAGATCAAGAGCTTTGGGGCATCCCTGGGAAGCAATTGATTCCTATAGACCTTCCAACATATTTTTATAGTTCACTTGTCTTACTTCTGAGCTTCTGGGGATTCCATAAATGTGTGTATAAATTGTGCATGTTTATTGATGTCTTTTAATCCACAGGTGATTCGGTCCACCTTATTGTCCAACAAGGGGCATACACGCAGTGGGTCGTGCTCGGGCTGCTCTTAGATGTTGCTTCAAGGGTTGCCTAGTGCTTCATGTCGTTAGTATACGCTTAAACTGGACCATCTAACGAGCAACATGACAGCTCAGTGACTATCACTGTTTGCTACGCAGATACATGGATTTGGGCCATTGTTTGGGGTTCTTTGGTCCTGCCAACAGAGCACTACCACCACCACCATGGGTTTCCCAGTGTGTGAGGTGACTTCAATAGGAATTCCCATTGACAGCTGTGGAACCACAGGATCCTGCCGCCAGAAAATAGTATATGAATTCCTGCCACTGAGAATGACACTAAGGGGATGCCAGATAAATCTCGCTCACTGCAAGATGGCACGGATAGTAGTATTTTTCTGTGTGTTTTGAGGAAGAGGTATAGAGTACAAGAGCTGGTCTTTAATGTTGCAGTTGTATAAAACGTTGGTTAGACCTCATTTGGAATACTACGTCCAGTTCTGGTCGCCTTACTACCGGAAGGACGTGGAGACTCTGGAGAGAGTGCAGAGGAGGTTTACCAGGATGTTGCCTGGTATGGAAGGTCTGAGTTACGAGGAGAGGTTAGGCAAATTGGGACTGTTTTCCTTAGAAAGACATAGACTCAGAGGAGATTTGATAGAGGTGTACAAGATTATGAGGGGTATAGATAAACAGGGTTAAGTTTTTTCCTAGGATGGACTCGAATAGCACAAGGGGTCACAGGCTTAGGGTGAGGTGGGTAAGATATAATTTGGATGCTAGAGGGAGTTTTTTCACACAGAGGGTGGTGGGGCTATGGAATGCGCTGCCAAGTAAAGTGGTGGGGGCATGCACTCTGGAGTTATTTAAAAAATACTTAGATGGGCACATGAATAGAATGGGAATGGAGGGGTATAGAAAACTGATTTAAAATAGGGATCATGAGCCTTGGAAGTGTGTAAATAGATGATGATATTGTGTTCACCCATACATGATGTACTTGTTTTTATCCTACAGGTGCTTTGGTCCACCTTGTTGTCTAACGAGGGGCATACATGCGATGGGTCGTGAGAGGGCTGCTCTTAGATTTTTTTCGTGAGTATCCTAGTGCTTCACGTCGTTAGTGTACGCTTGACCTGGACCATTTGATGGGCAACACGACAGCTCAGTGACTATTGCTGTGCTGTGCAGATACATGGATTTGGGCCTGTCTGTGGGAGTTTGCGCATTCTCCCTGTGCTTGTGTGGGTTTCTCGGGGTGCTCCGGTTTCCCCCCACATCCCAAAGATGTGCTCTTAGGCTAATTGGCAAAACAAATTCTCCCTAAATTGTCTCAAATTTGGTTTTTAATCCATAGATCTATAAACATTGACAGGGATCACGGGTAAAGGTGGGAACATCGGGGTGGTGGCACGGGCTCGTTGGGCCGAAGGGCCTGTTTCCCGTACTGTTTTGTTCTTTGATTGTATTTTGTGACTCCACAAGTCAGTGACTTTGGCTAAAGCTGTCACTGTGGGGCTTTGTCACATGATGTACAGAAGAAATAAATTGAAAATTTTTATAGTTCAACATGTGCCAACAATTTGTACTTAATCAGCACCTTTAACATATAAACCACCCCAAAGTGCTTCACAGGAGTGCAATCAAACAGAATTTCACGTTAGGGCAACTAAAATCTTCGTTGAAGAGGTACCTATTACACACCTTGAAGGTAAGAGAGACAGAGATGCACACAGGTTTAGGGAGAGAATTCTAGAACTTTAGAACACTGACAGCCAAAGGCACTGCCAGTGATTCTCAAAGAGGCCAGAATTGGAGGAACACAGATACTTTGGAGGTTTGTAAGACCTGAGGGATTACAGAGAAGCAGTGTGTATAGCCTTTGATAGATTTGAAAATAAGGATGAAAATATTAGAATTGAGAAAACGCTGAACTGGAAACTAACATCGGCAATAAGCACAGCTGTGATGGGTGAATTGGACTTGGCCCAGGTTAGCAGAACTTTGGATAAATTTAGAAGTTGGGATATGAGGGCTGGCCAAGAGTGTGCTGGTATTGTCGATTCTAGAGGTAACAAAATAATACCGAAGTACTGGTTAGCACATAATCTATTCATAATACCTATATCAATTTTAATCTTTAAATAAAAACTATTGATTAGTAAGGGTTTTGTTTGTAAATTGTTCCTAAAATTAGTCACTGTTGTTTTGCAATTTTCTTTGAAGCCATTGGTCATACATTTCAATCCATAGCTACTGAATCCATCTCCCTCCATGACCACCCTCTTAGGCTAAATCAAACTGTTCACAACACTGACACGTGTAATCTTTAGCTGAGCGGCCAAAGACTGCCTACTTCCATTTCCATAACCTCTCCTGCCTTTGCTCATAATGCAGTCCATTGGTTGATGGCAACTCTCATCCATGCTTATGTTACCCTCCAGATTCAACTATTTCACAACGTGTATCCTATATGCCAATAAGTCTCTTTCAACCATTTCCTCTGTGATCGCTGACCTTTGATTATTTCTGATGTACAAGTCTCTCTGTTTTAAAATTCTCATCTACCTGTTCAAATCCCTCCATAACCTCACCCTTCCCTATCTCTGTAACTTCCTTCTGAGAACACTTTACATTTTTGCAATTCCAACTTTTTGTGTGTACAGTTTCCTTCACCCCCAATCTTTTGATCATCTAGGCCCGAAGCTCTAGAATTTCCTCCCAAAATCCCTCCATCTCTTTCTCTCACCTTGACAATGGTCTTGCTTTAAAATGGGATAGTCAACAAATTCACCTTCGATTATAACATTTTCCTGAGATGTCTCAAGTGGACCATCCACATGGACCTCCACTTCTGTAGGAGGAAAGAGTGGTAGTTACTTAATGAAGAATTGAGTTTAATCAGCAAACAGTCTTTAAAACAGTTTGTTAAACTCTTTAAATTTTAAGTCATGATTACTATGATTGATTTAGAAAGTAAAAATGCAATGGGACACTCATCCAATGTTGTTCTCCATATATATTGTATGCAATGCAGTGCATACTTAAATAACTACTTCACTGCACTTATTTACTTGGTCAAATGTGCTGCATCCCTGTATCTCTTTGACTTGACTGTCATTGACAAAGTAGTGTTGGCTTCATGGATTTAGTTTGAATCAAGTCAAATTGATCTCCATCGCTTTCTCCAAACCCTTAGGACGGTCTTAAATTCAGTCCATAACAACAGCTTATGCATTTAATTTCATAGTATTCTTTGCCTGAATCGGCTGTGATCTCAATACATGTCACTCCTAAGCAGCTCAGCACAAATGCTGAACTGTGGTAGTTGTTACTGGACCTTTTGTACAAACTGCTATAGTAATGTTAAGTGACTGGGAGAATGGTCATATAATTGAACTGATTTAAAATAATTTGCCACCTTTCTTACCATCATCATCTCTCCGGTCTTTCTCTATTCCTGATGTGTGGGAACTTCTGCGGCTTCTCATTGAACTATGGTATTTTACTGTACTGTGCACAGGCTCCGCAGAAAACGGTTCGTCCACTGCCATCTCCACCGACATTCTGTGCCTCGAATCTGCCTCAATTCCAGAGGTATGTGAACTACTGTGGCTAACGGTTGAATGACGGGATAGCTGTTTGTTCCTTATGCTTCCTTGACTGCTCCCACTGCCATGTGAATGCTCATCTAATCGCTCTAGATCCATCTCAAAGGCATCGCTGATATATGATTCTCTGTAACGCTTTTTCTCTGCATTGTACATTGTGAAGAAATGTAAACTTCAATGTAAGTATGAAATATCTTTTCCCAAAAATAATGTAAAATAAATTATTCACTCTTCCAAAATAATTAAGAAAGTTAAGAATTAATTGACAGATGTGGCATGTCTAGATTGAGTTTCTAAAGGAGGATTACTCAATGAGGCACAGTTTTCTTTTTGCTCATAATCCTTTAAAGTATGGTTTCTGGAGTGGGAATACTCTGCACATTAATTGGTAGTTCCTAAGGGGAGAAAACATCTGAGTTGGAAGCATTTCTGAAAGTGATTCACACTCGAATAATGAGGAAAATGAATGTTTCATATTTCCTGCTGGTAGAAAGTGGTGGCCTTTCATGAACAGCCCACAAGATGGCAGCACTGGCACGATTCAACACAAGTCCAGGCTGGTTAAATTTCAATGAACTTTTTGGTTTAAAGTAAAAACCTTTATGCAAGTTTAATTCATGCATTTAAGGCTTTCTATCCTTACCTTCCATTTCTTCAATTTTTCTAATCTGCTTGAGCACAGGCTGAATATTCATGTACAGTCGATGACTGCTACTGAGGAGCTGCAGCAAATGTCTGGATCGGAATGGGCAGCCTGTGTAATAGATTAGCTTCCGAGCTGAGGGTAAACCATCCGGCTGGATCTCAAACTTCTTTCCCTGAACACAAAAGGAAGCAACAATTCAAATCTCATGACAAAACTCAATTTGCATTGGAAATAACCTTAATAATAGAAACAAAAGGAAAATCCTGCTACATTCTCCTATGAACCGCTGTTGGGGACATTAGCATTGCTGTCAATGCCAGCGTTTGTTGTTCACCCTCAGTTGCCCTCCAGATGGTAGTGTGAACCATCTCATGTGATGTTAGAAGGGAATTCCAGGATTTCGATCCAGCAACGTTGAAGGAAAGGGGACATAGTTCCAAATCAGGATGGTGTGTGTCTTGGAGGGGAATGTATGATAGTATTACCTTGCATCTGCTGCCCTTGTCCTTCTAGGTGCAAAGTCTGGACAAGTAAAGCCTACTTGACCTATCAAGTCCACTTCACGCAGAGTCCATATGTTATTCTATCAGAAACAAGCCATAATCACCACCACCTCTTGGTCACCTACTTTACAGAACACAAACCTACCCTGAAAAATATTAAATATTGAAAATATCTTCATAATGCCTCAATTACAATGGCACAGTGATTTGCACTGCTGCCATGCAGTAGCAGGGACCCAGGTTCAATTCCGGCCTTGGGCACTACAAATTCTCCCCGTTTGAGTCCAAAGATGTGCAGTTTAGGTGGAAAAACCATGAAAATTGCTCTTAGTGTCCAGATATGTGTGGATTAGCTATGGGAAATGTACGGATAGGGCAGGTAGCTGGGCCTTGGTAAGATGCTCTTTTGGAGAGTTGGTGCAGACTCTATGGACCAAATAACCTCCCTCCTACACTGTAGAGATTCTAGGTTTCTATAGTTCAGTTTCCTCAACATCGATGCAAACAAACTGGAGTAAAATAAATTAGTTGCCTCTTCATAGGCAAATATTTATAGAAATCAGAGATATTCCAGAAGAAATTACATTTCATTTTTCTGCAGCAAGTATTTGATTCACTGCTCTGACACTTCTGCGGTTAGAAAATAATGCATGCGATAAAATGAAAGGGAAAATAAGGTCAGGGAATAAGTCAAATTACTTGCAAGTTTAAAAAAAAGGTTTCATAGGACAGTGAATTAGACTTCGAGTTTCAAATGAAATTTCTCCTGGAAAGAAAATTCATACTGGATTGATGCACATGCATGTTCCATACTACATTGAATCAGCTGTGAAATCTATTGAAGATCCCTTAACAAACTACATAGAGAGTTCTGTTTGGCTAACTAATTAGTGATCAGGGAATATTGTTACATTCTAGTAAGTGGGAGTATGTGCAACAATAGCACATAGGTTTTTAAATGTAATGTTTAAGATAAGGTTATTTCTTCAACTTATCTGCTCTGAAACCCTCATCCACACTTTTGTTACCTCTAAACTTACCTATTGCAAAGCACTTCTGCTGAGTTCCCCATTCTCTGAGAGTTTAGGGTAATTCAGAACTCTGCTGCCCGTATGCTAACTTGTACCAAGTTCTGATTGCATAACTACTCTTGCTCGTTAACTGCACTGGTTCCCCGTTTAGAAACACCTCAAATTTTAAAATTCATATCCTTGTTTACAAATCCATTCATAGCCATGTCTCTCCCACTTTCTCATCTATTCCATTCTACGTTCCTCTGAGATTTTTGCACTCGTGCAATTCTGGCCTCCTGAAAATCATGATGTAGAGATGCCGGCGTTGGACTGGGGTAGTAAGAACTCAGTAAGAATTTAGCAACACCAATTTTAAATCCAACCGATTTATTTGATAGTAAATTTGCGAGCTTTCGACACTGTGTCTTTGTCAGCCTGACAAAGACAGTGTCGAAAGCTCGCAAATTTACTGTCAAATAAATAGGTTGGATTTAAAATTGGTGTTGCTAAATTCCTCCTGAAAATCCCCAATTGTAATTACTCAACCGTTACTAGCTTTGTGTGTGTAGGGCCTGAGTTCTTGAATTCCCTCACTAAAACTCTCCTCATTCTCCTTTAAGACTTTTCTTAAATCCTCTCTCTATGATCAAACTTCTCATCATCTACCCATAGCATCTCGTGGTTCAGTGTAAGTTTGCTTTGAAAATGCTGTCACAAAGCAACCTAAAAGCACATATAAATATAAGTTGTTTTTGTATATAGGTGATGTAGCTGATTAAACTATTAGGGCTGATCGCAATCACTGAAACCAGATTTAGTAATGAAACAATTTGCCCTCATATAATTCTTAAGGGAGAGAATTTTTCACAGCACTTCACAGGGGGAGTAAAAAATGCACCATTGGATACCAATAGAAAATGTATTTATTAAAAGATTAACATTAAAGAACAGGAAAAAAATCTAATGCAGAGCATAATCCCATTAGAGGGGAAAATAAACACAACGGGTGCAATTCTCCCAAAAAACCCCAGCAGGAAAAGTGGTGAAACTCTGCCGTTTGGGTCAGCGTGATCTAAACCACAATCCATCCATGCTTAGATATTTTTTTGGAACTTGGGGGGGATACCGGCTGGGTAAGAGATTGGGACCACAGACACCAAGGCCAATTCCTCAGAGATCTGACATCCCAATCTTCAGACAACCTACAGAGATCCTCCTGGGCATGAACCATATTACGTTGCTTGTGCAGGTCGGGGGAATCTCAGAATGAGTTCTCCCCAACATAAATCCTGCCATGGCCCTTCTCACACAAGTCTCCAGCCATAATGTGATTTGTGCCTGTGCGCATGTGAGCCCAAGGAACCACCTCCAACATGTCCAGAGCTTCCTTGAACAACATTTGCAGTTAGAAACAAATATCAACTGGACAATGAGGAGAAACATATGAAATGCATTTTTGCTGTTTAAAGAATGAATTGTTCAAAACTAGCCTTACAAGATTCCAACACTGAAAGGATAGCATTCCTTCACTTACCAGGAAAGTAAGCTTGCCAACATTTGACCATGGAAAGTCATACAACAACTGTCTGACACTCTGAGACTCCTATAAACAGAACCAAAACAGAAAATGAATGTGTTTGACAATTTCTGCAGAAATACAAAGAATATAGGAATCTTAAATGCAGCTGAATACAGTCACTTAGAAAGCATTAGATGAACATTACATTTTTACAGAGTTAAGTCCTTATTTGTACCTGATAAATATGCATGCCTTTCAAAGTTAGCCCAAGCACCACCGAAGGGCGCTCTTCCTTCTTGTCCTGCAACAAGATGAATTGTTAGTACATGTAAAGTTCAAGAGATCATCCAAATATATGACTAATGTCCTAACTTGTACAAAGTCCCATTCACCCATTATCCCCATGTTTAAGCATTTAAAAATTTTGAGCTATATTTTCAAATGACTTTTTGGCCTCACCCAATCTCCATCTCACTAATTTCTCCCAGTGATATGTTAATGTCCCTTTAAGAAACTTTTTTTTAAATCATCATCTCTGCAGCTCTCATCATCAGTGCTTCACAGCCCACAGCCTTAGATGATGTCATTATGTTATTATCTTGACTGAAGGTGTCCTTATATTGCGATTTAAATGGCTTAAATTGGTTTTTTTTTTGTTGACTCTAGTATTAGTTTTATCATCCTGCATTGTTAGGAGGATGGTCATGTGTTTTTGGACAGGTTTTTTTTCCCCCAGTGACCTTAAAGTTGCATTTTCAGTTCTGAACTGCTGTTGGGTTTTAGCAGGGATAGCAAGCTGCTCAGAAATCTCTCTCTCCCTGTTTTATTTGGAAATTGTGCTGGTGATCTTAAAGCAACATTTTGCCTTCCTAAAGGAAAGAATTTGCTGTTAGTAATTTGCCTAAAGTCCCTGATGTTGTGGGAAGCTGTTCTGACTTCAACTTGTTCTGAGGAATTCAAGACAAAGTTTTCAATTCTTCAACCAAAGGACTCAATTTCTAGTGTCATGTCAGCATTAGTCTGTGCTGTGTTAGACCTGTTAAAAGATTCTTTTACTTATGGGATTAATTTGATTGAAAAATTATATACATCTTGATTGTTATCAGGATTCTTTATTTCTTGTTTGTAATTGATAAAAGTTCTTGCTAATTTTCTTATACTTGTTAACTATATTCTTAAATAAACTTTGTTTGATAAAAGCCTCCTAGTGGGTCACTTGAATAATACCTGACGTGAAACATATCATGCTTACCCTAATCAAATTCGAGATGCAAAAAAAAAATGATCCAGGTGGGCTCCATAAAACACTACAGAGTTTCTGACCTGAACCAGAACACCAGACTACAACTCTTCAGGACATCTGTGGACATCTCATTCTGGTCCTTTGAATCTCCCCGATTTTTAATTGCTCCTTCATTGCCAACCAAGTCTTTGGCTGCAAAGGCCCTCAACTGAGGAATTTCTTCCCCAAACCTTGTTACCCTCAGCTTCCCTTCCTTGATTTAAGATGCTCTTTAAAACATTTCCCTTCATGAGACTCTCATCTAATATCTCCAGATGTGCCTTGGTGTCAGATTTTGTTGGATAATGCTCCTGTGAGAAGTTTTGGGATGCTTTACTACATTAATGGCACTGCAAGCAATTGTTGTTGGAGAGATTCCTGACCACCTAGACAAAATTTGAATCACACTCTGCACAGCTTGTTAAAGCAGATATTTCAACAACAAAATGTCAACCTGCATACTCCAGAAGCTGAGCAACATGAACATATAACACATTATGATACAATTCTTTAAACCAAGCTTCTGCCACAGGGTAATCCAGATTCAGGTTGCAACAGCCAAGTACTGATGGAGTTTGACCAGTTGAAACCCTATAAGCTCACTGATACACTTTACTCAGAAACTTCTACCCTCTTGCCTATCTAGTCGTTAGGCTGATAGTTAACTGGAATCGAATGGGAAGAATTATGGACCCTCGCTAACAGATCCCATCAATGAGCCTGATTGGTTTGAGTACTGCAAATCTGCTTAGCTCCAAAATTGAATTAAAATTCACATGCAAAAAATAAAATGGATTCAGTCATAAACTTCTGATCCAACTAAGTCAAATATTTCAGATAAAAATTGCCCTTGATGTCACTTTTTTTAAAAATTAAGTTCTGTTTCACCAGGTCAATGTTTAATAACTCACAGAGAGACACATATGCTAAAGACTACAGACATCAAAACCAACAGCACATATAGCATTTGTTTTACAAAATGACTAACTTCTATCTTGTTATTACTGAATTGAATGATAAGGAAATATATTCCTTACTTTTTGGAGCCTGTAATAATGAATGGGTACGTCCTCCAAAAGACAAGCCTCTTTAATAAATCTGAGCAATCCCTCCTTAGGAGTCAGGCCACGATGCTCCCGGTGCATTTCTGGAACATGCTTCAAAATGTAATCACAACCCCTTTTGTCAATTACCTATAAGTAACAAAATAAACATTATTTCATATTTTAGTTAAAGTGCCTAGCACCACAATATTGTAATATGGTCTAGAAAGCACATTTGATGTTTTTCTTTTGTTACTCGTTTACGGGATGTTGGCATCACCAACTAGGCCAGCATTTATTGCCCATTCTTAATGCTCTTAAGAAGATGATGATGAATTGCCTTCTTAGACTGCTGCAGTCCATGTGGTGTAGATATACCCACAATGCTGTCAGGAAGAAGTTCCAGGATTTTCCTAGTGAGAGTGAAAGAACAACAACATATTTTCAAGTCAGGATGGTGAGTGGCTTGTTCAGGAACTTGCAGGAATGGTGTTCCAAAGTATGTGCTGCCTTGTCTTTCTAGGTGGTAGAGTTTGGGGGTTTGGAAGGTGCTGTCAAAGGAGCCTTGTTGAGTTGCTGCAGTGCATTTTGTCAATGGTACATTTGCCATTGTGTGTCGATAGTGGAGTAACTGAATGTTTGTGGAAGGTATACCAATCCGATTGGTTGATTTGTTCTGGATGGTGTTGAGCATCTTGTATGTTGTTGGATCTGCACTCAGCGATGCAAATCAAAAACACTTAATCACATTTATGACTTGTGTTTTGTAGATGGTGGCCATGCTTTGGGGAGTCAGCAAATGAGTTATTGTCTGCAGAATTCCCAGCCCCTTATCACTTGTAGCCGTTGTTCACAGTGCAGTATGCATCTCAACAGTAGCACTTCTACAGATCCAAAACCAGTTTTGGTTGCACACAGTTAAGTATATGAAGTGAAATATTCTAGTAGTTGTTATTTAGTTTTTCTTTTCAGAATTGACTGATCTAAGTGCATTACTTTCAAGAGTTCACAAAATAAGTGTGAATGGAACAAATAATTGCACAATCAAACCCATTCTAGAGCTACCGTAATTACTATTACTATCACTTTCCCTCACTGATAGCAGTTCAGGTAAAGCAAAGCATGAGTTCAAACAAAGCATTCAGTTATAGCTTTCTTCAACAATGCAATTAAGTTGGGAAAGAACATTGAACTAAAAAAATTGCAATGACATTTTGCTAGTAGATAGTTAAAAATCATTTTTGCTTAAGTATGCTTTGAATTTCTTTTGCTATATTGTAACAAGACCTGGAAAAGCTTAAAAGATCAAGACTAATACTTCTTCATTGTCTTCTCCAAATTTTGAAGTTCAATGGAGTGGGAACCCCTGGAGGAGGCAACTCAGACCTTGACTTTAATACCTTGTGAATGCAACTCCAGTAAGGTGTAAAACCTGCCTTTAAGAAGTCCATGGGCAGAATTCTCCAGCTAGTCATATCTGCAGGATTTTCCCATCCCGCTGCAGTGAACAGAGATTTGGCTGAGTGCCAAATTCTCTGTCCTTTCTGGCAGTGGTGATGAGGTGTGAACAGCCAGAAAAGTGATGGAGTAAAAGGAGGGCTATCTACTAGACCCTCTGTGTATTTCCTAAGCAGATTCTGAATTGAATCAAACCTTGTGAAAGTACAGATGCTCTTACCAATTATCTCAATTACACATTTCCAAGTTTCATCTCAGCTGTAAACTTTGAAATTATACCCTGTTTGTCCAAGTCCACATAATATATATATATATATATATATACACATACACACACACACACATACATATATATATGTATATAACAATATATAGCACTGTTGTTTATACTGACCACAAGGCGTTATCACTAGACACTTCTTTCCGATCAGGAGAAAGAACTGTTCACCATTATTCCCTGCCTTCAGTTCGCCTTATTTTTAGATTTTTACATGATTCTTTGTCAAATATTTTTTGAAAATCCACATACATTTCAACCACACTATCTTCATCAATCATCTCAATTATTTCATTAAAAAACTTAAAGTTATTCAAGCATGTTGATTTTTGTTTATCCAGCTAAAGATTTTCCAAAAGCCCAACAAAGTTTTCCTGAATTACCATCTTTATAAGTTTCCCCATTGATGATATGAGGGCTGACAGGCCCATAGTTTCTGAAATTATCTTTCTCTCCTTTTGAATAATGATGATGTCACCTGAATCTTCAATTAGTTTTACTCCCACCCATTCAGGATCCTTGATGTCAGACTGTGAGCAAAATCCACATGACTTAGTGCTGTCTGCACTTTCAGTGGTAATTTTTGTGTCCTGACTCATGCGCAGTTAAATACAGTCTTGCTTGTAGCTATCAGATCTGGGCAATGTTACTACAACTCAAACAGGACAGACACACCACTCATTGGCTGCACTTCAACCACACCTGAGCATAGCAGTTCCACCTCAAGAAGGGGAGGGAAAACAGGTTTGTGGGGATTTGGTTTTCCTTCATTGTTCAACCTGATTTCAACGGAATGATGAAAGTAAATGCCAAATAGTCACATCTTTGATTGACCCATGAACAGGTTTGAAAGCAGCTTGTTTCCTGACCTGATATCTTGTTGATCTATCTACTTTTTCCAAACAATTATTATATTACTAGTTTATTCTTCAAATTTTTTGAATACATCTATATCTGATAAACCTGCCAATTATACTTTCAGAAAACATAACTTTGATAAGGAAGTTAAAGATTTGCCTCCCTGAAACCTTTTGTCTTCCCCCAATAGTCAGGCTATCATTATCGCTCCTCTCACAGACCCAAACAGAATTGTTCCTTTCTCACCTCAGCCTCAGCCACCCATCTCTTACCCATTCTTCACTGCTTCCAGGAGGCAGTGCATGTAATATCACACAGCTTTTCTCCAATTCTTCCCCATAAAGGAGCAGAACAAGCACTCACAAAGAAGTCTGAGTTAGTTGAGGGAGTGGTGGAATTGGGGAGTTATCAGGAGGAGAGTCTCGCAGGTGTTAGGCTGGGTGGTGTCCCATTGTGTGCACATGCAGTTCTGTTTTGATTAGTTGCCAAGCCAGGCTGAAAACCAGGCTTGTCATCATTGATCCACTGCTACATTCTGTTAGCTCTTGTCTGGGCATAAGGATTTTTATAAGCCCTTAAAATACATTGCAGTTATAGTTTAAGGCAAGACAATCATTTGTCTTGGACAACACGTGTCCATCATTTCTTTAGTTTCAATGTGTTTTCTACATTGAAGTAATTTGTAGAACTGTTTTCAGTAAGTGTCATAATTATCCACGAATTAGTGAGGAGGACAGAAATTCTCTGTTTATAAGGCAGATATGAATCATAAGACCATAAGATATAGGAGCAGAATTAGGCCACTCGGCCCATTGAATGGCAAAGCAGGCTCAATCACAGCTGATAACCAAAATTTCCTTGTTCCATTGAGATGTGTCATTGAGGAGTAACACTTTGTACAATTTTTAAAATGTCACATGATGCAGTGAAATTACATCTGTTAACCTAATAGAAGCTTTAGCATTATGCAAAGTTATGGTGCAGTGGATGGTGTCTAAATTGGCCATCGATTCAAGGTAGTCATCAGGAAATCAAATGATGAGCTCAGAAGATACTTCTTTACCCTGAGACTATATCCTAAGAAATTTGGAACTTGCTACCACATGGATATAATTCAGATAAGTGACAGAGATACATTTGAGGGAAAACTGAAGAAGTATATGAGGAATGTGAGGAAACAGCAGGTGATGCTGAGAGAGTTAAATGAGGAACAATGAGAGGAGGCTTGAATGGAGCATATATACTGGACAGATTGGGCCAAATAGAATTTCCAGCACAGAAATAGTCTGTGTTATTCAATGTAATTATAAAATGTGTATTGGCAGAAACTAAAACCAATTATAAACTGAAAATACATTCTTTTTTTTTTGACGAGGATTAGTTTTTGGACTTGATCTGAAAAAGATCAAGTTTGTGTATTTGAGCTTGGGCACCAAAAAAATGAGATTGATGAACAAAAAGAAAACCTGACTGAGAAGTTTCAAGCAAAGATTTTGGATGGGGGGAGTATATGTTTGAAACTATGGATGGAATTCTCTGGCTTCCCTACCTGCGTGTGTTTCCAGTGATAGGAGGCGTCATACCATTCGCCAGTATCGAGATCTTCTGGGATTTCCCATTGATTCCACCACAAGCCACTAGTAAACCCATGGTGGGGGGGGGGGGGGGGGGGGGTGGAATGCTGTCAGCTGGACCAAAGATTCCTGCTGAGCTATAAACTGAGTCAGCAAGTTTATTAGTTAGTAGGCTCCAATGGACCGGATTCTCCAGCTGAGAGGGGGTAGTGTTGAGGTGCATAAAATTATGAGGGGTATGGACAGCATGCGTAGGAAGCAGCTGTTCTGCTTGGTTGAGGAATTTGGAACAAGTGCTGGAAGATGGGGTTAGAGTGCCTTTAGTGGTCGATACTGTTGGTGGTGCGAAGGACCTTTTCTGTGCTGTATGAGCTAGCTTGCAGCCAGGATTCTCCTAACCCGCTGCAATGAACAAAGATTTGGCTGGACACGTAATGACTTCAATGAGGCCATTGAGGTTGGCCTTTTGGAGTATGAACTCCCTGCATAAAGATCCAATTGTTGGCCAACTGGGGAGTCTTTACCTTGTACCTAATCAGGAGAGTTCCTCTGACATCCCCAGAGATAGACTGCTGACTGCTAGCACTGTGTGTACTGGTGTAGAGTTAGTAAATAAAGAGATTTTGGTGAAGGGACTTATTACAGCGCCAAATTCTCCATCCTTACTAGCAGCGATGGCAGGAAGCAAACAGCCTGAGAATTTCGGCTTATTTGTACTTTATACTGTCCCAGCTGTTAGATGTTTTACTCACAATGGATTTGCAACATAACATTGCACATTACAAATGCCGACAATGCAAATATTCAGTCCACCTTGAAACCTTGAGGAAAGAAACCCAAAAGGCATATCTCAAACATTTGAACAAAAATCTATCAATATGTCGAAAATCTTGCAACTGCTCAGACAAAACCTGAGTGAACTGAAGCAAACAGAACCAAACAGGTTTCTTACCCATTGAGGGAAATAATGCTGAGGCTCAAAATATTTTCCAATGTGTACATGTTTTTTGTAATTCCCCAAGTCCGCTTGCAATGCATATGCTGCAAGCAAAAAATAGACTTCCTCTTTGTTCGTACATCTCGAATTTAAAACTTGTTCTTTCAGTTGACAATAATAAAAATGCCTTGCCTTCTTGTCACTGCAGGGGAAGGGAGAATTTTATGAGAATTAGAAAATAAACAAAACAACTGTTGATGGAAATAATATGCATTCAAAGGATATTGTTTTTCATGTGGTATTGCAACCTGGCTCATGAAAGCTGTGTGGAACTGAGCTTTGCAGACCAGGAAGATGCTAGAAATGACACCCAAATAAGGCTACACTGCAAAAACTAACCCTAGTTCCTAAAACAGTGACAGAAGCCCAGCACTTGTGAGAATGTGGACCAGCGGGTGGAGAGAAAAATCATTCACAGGTTAAGCGGATTGGCCATGCTAAATTGCTCCTTCGTGTTCCAAGATGTACAGGTTAGCGTGAAGTAAATATGTGCAGTTACAGGGATATGGTCTGGGAAAACTACTCCGTCTGAGAGTCAATGCAGACTCGATGGGCCAAATAGTTTTCTCCTGCACAGTAGGGATTCTAGTTTCGATATTCCCTCTCCTCTCCTGCCACGTGCAGCAGAACGGAAGAAACTTTGAAAGTACCTTCATTTTAAATGGCTGTAACATCATTGATGGGCTTTTCTGGCCATTCCTATCACTGGGATCTGCGGGAAATCCCATTGATAGCGGCCGGACCTGAAGATCCTGCTGCAGGCCAATGGCAGGCTGCCTCCACAATAGCAAAACACATCAGTGGGGGAGGGGACAGAAAATCTGGCCCCCTGCCCAATTCGTAGCACTACTTTGTTTATAAGTCAAAAATTAGCAAAGGCCAATATAATTCATTTTGGAGCAGGTGTGCCTTCTGTTTTTCTCAGGATTATTTTATCTCCAACTTATTTTGATGGTAAGCAAATGGAAGCAGCCATTTATCAAGTACACAGTGTTGAGAACAGTCACACGGTAAATGTATATTTATTACTGCCAGTCTTCCTTATTTTCATATTGGATTAAATTATTCAGCAATTTCTTTTTTGCAAAGTCTGACCTACAGAAGGTGTTCATAGAATCCCTAAAATGCAGAAGGAGGCCATTCGGCTCTTAGAAACCTCACTTCAGGCCCCGTTCCCGTAACTTGAGTATTTACCCTGCTAATTCTCCTTACCTTAAGGTCAATTTAGCATGGCCAATCAACCTAACCCACACATCTTTGGACTCTGGGAAGAAACCAGAGCATCCGGAGAAACCCACGCAAACACAGGAAAAATGTGCAAACTCCACATAGACAGTGACTCAAGGCTGGAATTGAACCCGAGTCCCTGGTGCTGTGAGGCAGCAGTGTTGACTGCTGTGTCACTGTGCATTCTGTGGAGATGGTCACTGAATAGATATGCTTACTTTTTTTCATAAATTTGACTACTGAACAGGAATTCTGTACCTTATTACTTTCCCATTTTCAACATAGTACTGCACCCTTAAACAAACGACGAATGGAGCACCAAACATTTCATTGTTCTGTTAAAAAAGGAAAAAGGGGAAGTAAATAAAGAGATGGCATCATTAGAACATAACTCTACATTTCTGCCAAAATTAAAGCTCCATTTTAACCTAACTGCATGGGAGAGGATGGTGTAAGTCACAGTCAGAGGCAGTTTTGCACAGCTACCTGATTTATCTGACTTCAATTTATATTCTCAAGTTCTACATTCCTGGTTTGATTTGAAGTAATCTTCCATATTACACAACATATAAAATGAGAGGTTTATTAGCACCACTGCCATTAACAAAACATCCTAAGTGCATCTCACAGGGGATTATGCCTCAGCAGCAGTAGGAAGAAGGTGGTCAAAGCGCTGTTTAAGTGGTTGGTTTTAAAACTGGACTATCCAAAATAATCACACATAATATGCTTACAATCTTACTGCAGACAGAGAAATTTCCATCCCATTTTTCCACAATTGTGTAGTGGAGGTCAGTTAGATCAGTTAAAGTTTAAAGTTTATTTATTATTGTCAGGAGTAGGCTTACATTAACACTACAATGAAGTTACTATGAAAATTCCCTGGTTGCTACACTCTGGCACCTTTCAGATACACCAAGAGAATTTAGCATGGCCAATACACCTAACCAGCACGTCTTTCAAATTGTCAGAGGAAACCGGAGCACGCAGAGGAAATTGTCTGTGTGGAGTCTGCACATCCTCCCCATGTCCTCACAGACACAAGGAGAATGTGCAGACTCTGCACAGACAGTGACTCAAGCCAGGAATCGAACCTGGGTGCCTGGCACCGTGAAGCAGCAGAGCTAACCACTCAGATGATTAGAGTATGATGCAGAATGATGCCAAGACACGGGTTCATACCAGATTTGTCCCATGCTTGCCCCTCAGTTATATATAAACAACTATCTCTCTTTAATGGAGAGAGATATGGAAGCCATGGAAGTCTTCTGCAGAAAATGCAGATGTGTGGGATAGAGGGTGATTTAGCTAATTGGATTAGGAATTGGCTAGCAGATAGAAGACAGAGGGTGATGGTTGATGGGAGATATCGTGGAGTTCGGTTACAAGTGGTGTGCCTCAGGGGTCTGTTTTGGGGTCCGTTTTGGGGCCCCTGCTGTTTGTAATTTTTATAAATGATCTGGATGAGGGTATTGAAGGATGGATTAGTAAATTTGCAGATGACACTAAAGTCGGTGGAGTGGTAGATAGTGAAGAGGGGTGTTATAGTTTGCAGAGAGACTTGGACAAGTTGCAGAGCTGGGCCGAGAGGTGGCAAATGGAGTTTAATGTGGAAAAGTGTGAGGTAATGCACTATGGCAGGAATAATAAATGTGTAGAGTATAGGGCTAATGGTAGGATTCTTAGTAGTGTTGATGAACAGAGGGATCTTGGTGTATTTGTGCATAGATCCCTGAAAGTAGGCAGTCAAGTCGATAAGGTTGTTAAGAAGGCATATGGAGTCTTAGCTTTTATTGGTAGGGGGATTGAATTTCGGAGCCGCAACGTCATGTTGCAACTGTACAAAACTCTAGTGCGGCCGCACTTGGAGTATTGTGTGCAGTTCTGGTCCCCACATTATAAGAAAGATGTGGAGGCATTGGAGAGGGTACAGAGGAGGTTTACCAGGATGTTGCCTGGTATGGAGGGCAGGTCTTATGAAGAGAGGCTGAGGGATTTGAGGTTGTTTTCGTTAGAAAGGAGGCGGCTAAGAGGAGACCTTATCGAAGCATATAAGATGATTAGAGGTTTAGATAGGGTGGACAGTGATAGCCTTTTTCCTAGGATGGAGAAAGCTAGCACGAGGGGACACAGCTTTAAATTAAGGGGTGATAGTTATAGGACGGATATCAGAGGTAGGTTCTTTACCCAGAGGGTGGTTAGGGAGTGGAATGCCCTGCCTGCGGCAGTTGTAGATGCGCCAAGTTTGGTGGCGTTTAAGAGGTAAGTTGATAAGTTTATGGAAGAGAAGGGAATGGTTTAGTTTGGAGGGTCATTGCTTTTTTATAACGGTCGGCGCAACATCGAAGGCCGAAGGGCCTGTTCTGCGCTGTAATGTTCTATGTTCTGGATGCTTATGGTCCTTTTGTATACAATGGGTAATTCCTGTTCGCATGCAGGTTCCATGTTTAAAAAAATTAAAATTTCACCTACAATGACACAAATTTCTCAAATAAAAAAAAACTAGCGAAGTGTTTTAGTACATGCTACTTCAGTTGCAAAAAGAAACAAAATCCAGAGATTGTTATCCTATTAACAGCAGACACAGGAACTCAAACTATGCTATCCAAAAGACTCAAACTGAAATTGTCCTTTCAGCATCCACAATATTTTGCTTTCATAATAAAAAAAACTTACTTTGCTAATTTCTTTCTTCCATTCCTTGGGAAAATATTTTGTGAGCTTCTGCTCCAAGTCTATGAAAATGTGTTCATTGTCTGCAAATGTGAAAGTAACACTTCAATTACTATCTGAGAGAGTGATTGAGAGAAGGACAGCCTGGCCCAAGCTGCAGTGTGGCTTAACATCTCGTTGTTAAATAAGAAACAGAGAACATTTTGTAAATAACAGGCTTTCCAAAATGCTTTATCATTAGGCTCAGCTTTAATGCCTCTTGCAACTGAATATTCTTGGTCTGGTTCACTTGTGAGGGATGAATGGGCTACTTAACTAAGGTAGAAGAGCTGTTGGCAACTGTATACTGTTAAAAGCAATAGAGGAAGAGAAAGAAAGCCCTTCACTGTTAGTCAAGATGTATTCCGCATTCAATACCGGTTTACAAGCTTTTTAAAACCTTTACTCAATCCTCCTGCCCAATAGATCTGAAAGCTTTCTTCTTAATCCTAATACAGTATAATTCTTTATATTCCTACTTAACCACATCAGTCTCCATTACTCTTGGTCAATTATTGACATAGCTCAGCAACATTTCCTCAAATACTTAACTGTCCACATAAATTCAATTAGCATTAAAAAACTTCTATTTTGCAATGCTACATTTACATGTCACTCTTTTGTATACTCTCAGGTCGACTGATTTTATACATTTCTGAAACCCAAACCCTCTCCTTTACTAATAATGCATCCAGGAACCACTCTGCTGTTTCTCAATTAAATCATAAATCTTCTGAAAAACTCCTGCAGACATATGGTCATCTCATTTTTCTTTGTCATTTTCCTAGTGATGGTCTAACTAATCGCAAATGCTGCACAATTAACATTCTGGCCTTGCAACAGGCTCTCCTGCCAGAATATTTTGCAGCATGTCCCATGCCTTTGTTTACTAGCCTTGAGCACCATCTGTCAACAGAGATTCTTTACTCAATCTTCCCAATGACACTGAGCTTTTGAGCTGGTTATCCTATAGCCTGAGGTAGATTCATAAATGTTTTAATAAAACAGTCAGCATTAGTTTGCAGGCTACCAGAGAAACGCACGATTAAGCACATCTTCAATTTGAACAGCGATGAACAAAACCCTTCTTCTTCATTTCAAATTATTCAGAATCCCAGATTCCACTAATAGACCAAAAATGGATCAGATTGATTCAAATAGCAAAATAACGAGTTTTATACTACTCAACGCATCAATTACAAATTGCATAACACGTGCTAGTCATTCACTGAGCATTTTATGAAAAAGCAACATTTTGCACAATTAAAACTTTTAATTTTGACTAATTTAACTTGAGCAAATAGTTCAGAAGGAGCAGTCTTAACCAAATTTGTGATCCAAGCAATTTGTATCTCAGGATTAAACTCTTCTTCACACCAAAACTCGCTGAAAGACTAACAAATGTGAGCAAGCAAGTCCCAATTCAGGCAACATGAAGCCCTCACCTTTCATTAATATTGAACAAAAAAACCATAGTCAAACATATTTTTGTTCCATTTCTCAGCTGTCAAAAATCACATCACACATATTGTACCACTCTTACCAGTCTCCAACTATTACTGTAAATGGTTAGTCGTAAAATCCCTACAGTGCAGAAGGAGGCCATTTGGCCCATCAAGCCTGCACTGACTGTCTGACAGGGCATCTTACCCAGACCCACCCTCTACCAATCCATGTAATCCTGTGCATTTGTCATGACTAAGCTATACATCTTGGCACACCAAGAGACAATTTAGTATGGCCAATGCGCCTAACTTGCACATTTTTGGACTCTTAACAGATGAATTGATAGCATGACTAGCAAGCTTTGAGATTAATATGTGGAAAGTTCAAATTAATTAAAACACCTGATCCACAGAGTAACAAAGGTCCCAGATTTGATTTCTAGTTTGTACTGAGTTAGCAGATCTCAGGAAGTGCTCACAGTGACTGATGATACTTAACAAAAACAGTGTCATTGTTCAAGAACTTGAGAAAGAGTGACGGCAATGTGGAGTTAATAATACATACTGCCAATCATCAGTGCAAATCCTGAGCAGTCATGCAGCTTCAAATTTTAGAAGATACTGGAAGTCTATTTTTAGATCAGTGGGAACAAGAAATGGCTACTACCAGGATTTCTGCTTTCTGCTATCAGGGCAGTAGAGACTGGAATCAGCCTCATTAATTAAGCTGGAGCAAAAGAACACACAGTAAGAGGTCTGACAACACCAGTTTTAAATCCAACCGATTTATTTGATAGTAAATTCGCAAGCTTTCGGCTTTATGGCCTTCGTCAGGCGAATGAGGTGTTCTGATCTGCAATAGCACAATATCAGCACAGACCTATTGCAGACCAGAACACCTCATTTGCCTGACGGAGGCCATAAAGCCGAAAGCTTGCGAGTTTACTATCAAATAAATCTGTTAGATTTAAAACTGATGTTGTCAGATCTCTTACTGTGTTTACCCCAGGCCAACACCAGCATCTCTACAGCAAGAGAACACAAGCAGGGACAAACAAAAAAAATAGCCAGTGTGCCTGATCCCAATCAATACCATCTACTGATCTTTACTGTAATTGTGTCACACAAGTTTGAGTAAAGCTTTTCTATGATGGCCCTTGATCAAATGTTTTGGCTTGTATATAAAGGGCAGCCTTTCGACTGGGACACTAAAAGGATATCAATGCTTATTGAGCTCTCCCCTGCAAAGGTTATCACCTTCAGTAAGCAGATAATTGAAACTAAAGGGGGGGGGGTGTATAAATCACTATCTTAAAGCAACTTGATCTATGACTCTATTCATCTCCTCCTGATTAAAGGAATTCCATCAACATTCCAGACTTAATGAACATATCACTGGGCTTCATACTTGTGGTGAGTTGTTACATGGATGAAAATAACTTGTCTTGATAAAGGCTATTCATTCAGGTTAACTTTTAAATGCATCCTAAAGGTGCATGCCCAGATTAATTCACTACTTAGATGCAGGGTAACTACAGCTTTATACAATATTTTAGAAATGTCTTGTGGCTACCAAGCACTGGCTTGTCAGAATTGATGAATTCAGATATTGTAATACGGATGCATTAGTGTGAAATGAAAAGTATTGGAGCCTGATTATTTTCTTTTCTTTTTTAAGTAAAGCCCCATAGAAAAATGAACTAATCATAGACATTCCAAACAAATCAAGCAAATAAGTACTAGTGTTACCATAAATGATCAAAATAATACAAGGGCTTCTCAAGAATTATCTCTTGACTAATCCATCTTATTTCCTCACAAAAAAATTTAAAATATTGTATCTCAGCTTACTTTGTACCATACTCAGTCCAAAGAAGTGACCATCCCTGATCTTCAGCATATCACACACTTGGTCATAGAGGTCCTGGCCAGTAGCTTTTACCTACAAGTGAACAAAAACGTCAGAACAAGTATGGCACAAAGCATTTTAAACAAGCAACATAATCTGTCTCCCAACATAGTGTAGCAGGAAGTGCCCACAGTGACTGATGATACTTAACAAAAACAGTGTCATTGTTCAAGAATTTGAGAAAGAGTGACAGCAACGTGAAGTTAATAATGCATACTGCCAATCATCAGTGCAAATCCTGAGCAGTCATGCAGCTTCAAGTTTTAGAAGATACTGCAAGTCTATTTTTAGATCAGTGGGAGCAAAAAATGGCTACTACCAGGATTTCTGCTTTCTGCTATTAGTATTTTACTTGCACAAAATCAACCTTTGTGAACTAAGTGTAATGTATCATTTTTAAAAGGATAGCAATTTGGCCAACTGTTCTGAACAATAGAATGGAGAATGAGGTTGGTGGAGCATCAAGCTGACTGCAGATTTTTGTTTGAATTGTTCTTTACTGAGCAATGTCAATAGTTGGCAACAGATGAGGTGGCCTTTATCATGTTTTTAAATTCTTCCATGAGATATGGGCATCGTTGACTGGATCAGCATTTATTGCCCCTAAGGAGGTAGAGATCAGCTGCCCTCTTGAACTGTTGAGGTCAGCGTGGTATAGGCACACTCAGTGCTGTTAGGAAGAGAGTTCCAGGATTTTTATCCAATGACAGCAAATGAATGGTGATATATTTCCAGGTCAGTTCTTTGAAGTACTCACGTGCTGTGGATAAAGGGGAATTATTGGATGTACTGTACTAAGATTCCAGAAGGCTTTTGCTAACCGGCCACATCAAAGGTTATTGTGGAAAACAAAAGCTCATGTAAGTAATATATTAGTATGGATAGAAGATTGGCTAGCCAACAGCAAACAGTTTGTATAAATGGGTCTTTTTCTGGTTTGCAGGATGTGACAATTAGTGTGCCACAGGGATCAGTGCTGGGGCTCAACTTATTACAATTTATATAAATGACTTGGATGAAGGAACGGAAGGTATGGTTGTAAAAGTTGCTGACGACATAAGGATAGGATCATTTGTGAAGAGGATGTAGGGAGATTCAAAGAAACATGCATAGGTTAAACGAGTGAGCAAAGAACTGGCAATGGAATGTGATGTGATAAAATGTGCAATTCTCAATTTTGGCAGGAAGAATAAAAAATAAGCTTATTATCTAAATGGTTGAGAGATTGCCAAGGTCTAAGATTCAAAGTGACCCTGGGTCTGCTAATACATGAATCACACGAAGCTATTATATAGGCCCAGCAACTAATTAGGAAAGCTAATACAATGTTATTTATTGTCTTTTGTGAAGGGAATTGATCACAAAAATAGGGAGGTTATGGTTCCAGAAATGGGAAGCTTTAATTATGAGCTTAGATTGGAGAGAAGAAGGCTGAAAGGAAATTTGATGGAAATGTCCAAAATCATGAAGGGACAGGATAGACTAGATAGAGAGAAATTGTGTTTCAGAAAAATTCAATGCAGTTACAAATCGGCCATCATTAATGCATATACAAATGAAGAGTTTCCATTTAATGTTTCTAAATAAAAAGCAATTAAATATTTTTGCACACATTATACAGTGTAACAGCGTTACCTATCAGAATTGTGCCAAAAAGGCCCAACCTGAGCCCTACTTGATTTATCTTGATTAACACATCAAATCACTAAATGATTGGCAATATTATTAACGTCAACATCAAGCGCTCCTAAATAAAGTAAACTCAATTAGTAAAACTCCCTATGGCCCCTCCACCAGAATCCAAATAGTAAACCCCTCCACAATGCAGCACTACAAATTGTCCCATTATATTTTCTCTTTAAACTGAAATTAAAGTTTTTAATTACTTTCTGATTTATTAAGTGCAGCTTCAACTGTCAACCAATTTGTAGCTTCAAAATTAATGTAACATTGTGTTCAAAGTATTCTCCAAAGTATCCTCCTTCCACAAAGAAAATAATTACGTTACCAGCATTAAAATATTTGTTTACTGGTTTCTGTCATTTCAGCTCTTCCTCCCCCACTTCTGAATCATAAGTTAAGGAGTTAAGTACATCCCATAGCGTCTCCATTCATTTCCATAGGTGGCAAGTGAAATGGGTTAACATTTTAGATTGGACCTCAAACTTATCCAGCATTATGCAGACCCAGATCTGCTCCTAGGTAGACCAGCCTCACAATGAAATAAATTAGAACACTGATTTGACCCCTCTCTGTCTTTCACTAGCTATGCAACACAAGCTGAAAAGTCAATGAAATCAGAAAATGAACAGCAAATAAATAGCAAAAATCCTTCAATTTAAGACAAATATGAGATAATGAATACTTTGAAATAGAAAATACACCTCAGTCTTCTCCCAGAGTTCCTACAGTACAGAGGAGGCTATTTGGCCCATCATGTATGCACCAACAGCTTCCTAGGCCTTAACCCCGTAACCCCAAGCATTTACCTCACAAATCTCCCTAACTTGTATATCTTGGGACAAGGAAAATTTGGCATGGCTGATCAAGAAAGTTCTCTTTAACATATAATATTATTTAATAATCATTTATTTGTGTAATGAAGTTCTTCCTGATTTCACTCCTCACAGACCTAAAAAGTTTATTTATTTATTAGTGTCACAAGTAAGCTTACATTGGATTTACATTGGCAATTAAGCTACTGTGAAAATTCCCTAGTTGCCACACTCCAGCGCCTGTTCAGGTACACTGAGGGAGAATTTAGCATGAACAGTGCACCTATCCGACACATCTTTCAAACTGTGGGAGGAAACCGGAGCACCCAGAGGAAATCCATGTAGACACAGGGAGAATGTGCAAACTCTGCACAGATAGTGACCCAAGGTGGGAATTGAACCTGAGTCCCTGGTGCTGTGAGGCAGCAGTGCTAACCACTGTGCCATCATTGCCATATCAGTTCCAGTAGATGAAGTGTTAATGTGAGAGTACTGCTGTATGGCTGGATTTAATCAAAACCAGATTTATGGATTGATTGTTTATGTTTGGGTCGTGACTGTGGCTCAACGTTCATTAAGAAATCTCACAACACAGGTTAAAGTCCAACAGGTTTATTTGGTAGTACAAGCCCACTAGCTTTCAGAGCGCTGCCCCTTCATCAGGTGAGTGGGAGTTTTGTTCACAAATCTTAAGTGAGAGTTAAGTGGGAGTTGGGTTCACAAGCCCAGCCTTCAGGAGAACAGTGATCACAACACCATACAACCCTGCCACAGCAACCTCTGCAAGACATGTTGGATTATTGACATTGTTGCCATTATCTTGTGTGAGAACACCATCCATCAGGTACACAGTACATACACTTGCAACTCAGCCAACATTGTCTACCTGACAAGCTGCAGGAAAGGATGTCCCGATGCATGGTACATTGGAGAAACATGCAGACACTATGACAATAGATGAATGAACACCCTCTCGACAATCACCAGGCAAGAGTGTTCTCTTCCTGTTGGGGAACACTTCAGCGGTTACGGGCATTGAGCCTCTGATCTTCAGGTAAGCGTTCTCCAAGGTGGCCTCCATGACACACAACAACACAGAGTCACTGGGCAGAGACTAATAACCAAGTTCCGCACACATGAGGATGGCCTCAATCGAGATCTTCAGTTCTTATCACACTATCTGTAGCCCCACAACTTGCCTGGACTTGCAAAATCTGACTAATTGTCCTGAATGGAGACAATACACATCTTATTAACCTACGCTTAATCCTCTCTCCACTCAAATTGTCTGTACCTTTAAGATTTGATTACCTGTAAAGATATACCTGCATTCCAATTATTATTTTGTAAATTGAGTTTGTGTCTTTATACGCCCTGTTTCTGAACAGAACTTCCACTCACCTAATGAAGGGGCAGCACACTGAAAGCTTGTGGCTTGTGCTACTAAATAAACCTGTTGGACTTTAACCTGGTGTTGTGAGACTTCTTAGTGTTTACCCCAATCCAATGCCGGCAGCTCCAGATCAAGGCTCATGACCAGGCCCCGATCACAGCAGACAGTTAACATTGCCAGGCAGATAACAAAACTAGAATGCAACACAGGGAAGGCCCTTGGTGACAGGGTTAAAAGGAAAGGATTCTTTGTCCAGATTTTGATGATAGAGGGAGAAAAAAAGCAACAAAAATCACAATCAGCCATGTGCAACATCTAGAGCTAGTGGGGCACAAAAACCATCTGAACCAGCATGTCTACTGCCTTCTTTTGTTAAGTAAAATTTTTGTTACTTAATAAATTGTTCTGACACCACTGCATCAAGGGCCTCCTTGTCCAAATTTGGTTGTCCAGGCTTTAACCCTTTTGCACTGCAGACTTCTGAATGTGGAAAAAGTTCTCTGACATCGGAGTTACCAGCAGATCATAATCAAAAAACATTTTTGAACATTTTACAATGTACAAGGTATTAATTTCAGATTTCTAAAGAACCAAAGCAATGTAAAAATAAAAAGGTATAACATTAAAATTGGAGAGATTTAGAATATGGAAATCCTAGATTAAGTGCCTGCTTGACTTATACCAGGTTATGTTTAGTGATTAAGCTTAAGTGATTAAGTCCAGACATTTAAGCATTTTCTTTGCTGCAATACTAGTGACTATTGTTGAATACAAGTTGAAAACTAAGAATGTGGTCTAGGGAGATCATATGTTATAATTTACTATTATATAAAAGATGCAGCACACTTTGTTCTTTGTACTTGGTACGGTGGCACAATGGTTAGCACTTTTGCCTCACAGCGCCAGGGACCCAAGTTCAATTCCAACTCGAGTGACTATATCGAGTTTGTGTATTCTACGTGGGTTTCCTCAGGGTGCTTCAGTTTCCTCCCACGGTCCAAAGATGTGCAGGTTAAAGGGATTAGCCATGGTAAATACGCAGGGTTACAGAGCTAGCACAGAAGGATGGGCCTGGGTAAGATGCTCTGTTGGAGAGTTGAGTGCATACTCGACAAGCTCAATAGTAGGGATTCTGTTGGTTTTAATACCAAGAAATGGCATAATGATGTAACTAACTTGTCACATCTACATAGTAAATCTTTTCATTAGCGTCAAAAATCAATTCTGAAACCTACTCAGAGTTACAATAGGTAATATCAATCAATACTCCAGCTGCAATAAATACGAAGCTCTAGCCAGTGCCACAAAAAAAAAAAATCCTACTTACTCCAACGAGAACTTCAAGCTGTTCCTTGTTTGGCAGAAGTACAGAAACAATGCGTTGGCCCGGCATCATTTTATTTTGGAATAACTGGTTACTCATGTTGAGACTGTGGGAAGATTTCAGTTTAATTAATCTCTGTCCAGTCCAGTTCTGTCTTCTACAGGTTATGACGCTCTCTTCACTGAACACAGGATCACATCCAGTCTGCCCTCATCCTCCCTGCCAAATAACACGTTCCAATGTTAATTAATGAAAACAAAGCAAGCAACGCACTAGAATTTGTGGATTTAAACACGTAGAGGCATAAACAGTTTAGAAATCCATGCCACAGATGAGGTGCATCATTTAAATGTTACACACAAACATAAGCATCTTTGACATCCAAAGAATGACGGAAGTAAGCTTAAGAGAATTCAGACTTCTAGTCAAACCTAGTCATCAGTATTGACAAATTTTTATGAAATGAAATCAGATTCACACACAAAGTCAAGCCATTCCAGAAAACTTCTCTCCCAAAACGGGCAACCATAACACTGAAGATAGCATTGGAAACAACTAAGAAGTTTTCTTTAAAAAAGATCTGCCCACTTTGAGATACTGAGCAAATAGATACAAATGTTTCAAATGATGACCTGAATTAGCAGATCCCTTATGTCCCACTTTATCTGTAGTGCAATCCAAAATATGTGACACATATCAATTGTGCCATGACATGCATTCATGTATATTTGTATATAACAGGTCTTTGAGCACATTGTAAATACAACCAAATCCCCAATTTAATCAAACATGCCTTATCAGAGAGGAAGTGAAATAGACACATGGGCCGGGGAGCCTGCTCTGTCATTCAATTTAATGAAAGCTGATCTTCTATCTCAAATTCCATTTTCCTGCCTGTTCCCCATATTGCTTAACTCCCGGAGAGATGAAAAACCAATCTGAATGTACTTAACAACAGAGCACCAAAACTTAGTAAAGAATTTGAAAGATTCACGACCCTAAAGAAATGTCTTCTCATCTCCATCTTAGTTGATCAACCCATTATCAGTGCCCTCATCATGTTCGAAATTTCCAGTCCCAGGAGACTGTCTAGCCTGTCAAAACCCTTCGCAATCTTATACATTTCAAAGAGCTCTCCTTCATTCTTTTAAATCCCAGAGAGTATAGGCACAATTTACTCAGCCTTTCATCATAAGACATGCTACTGTGCAATACACACATCCAAGGATTTTGATGATACACCCTTTTCAGAATTTCTTTCCTCCAACTGTAGTTTTTCTTTTAAGAAGTTTACTTTTTGTCTTCTCAATCATGGTGTGATCCCATGCTGTGTGCTTTACCTCCTCACACTGATTGCGCTTGATGAATAACATAAAAAACATGCTCTCGGCAACAAAGGCAGGAGAGGCTCAGACCAAAGTCAAAAATAGAAAAAGAAAATATGCAAAGACTGTAAATAAAATTTAAGATGATCAAAACCCTTGAAATTTATGACATCAGAATCAGCTAACTAAATTCTAGAGTTATAATTCACTCCCACCTATCTAACAACTATGCATACAGAGTAGACATATTCATCAGTTACATTATTCCAGTCCTAATTAAATATTAAATACAAGGTTGAGCAACACCTCGATTTTAAAATTCTCAACCTTGGTTTTAAACTTCAGCAGAATCTGGCCCATCCTTATCTTTTTCAACTCCTACAATGTTATAACCTTCCACTTTGTGTGTTGCACATAAACATATTGCAAATAATTGGGGATTTACTGGTATTTATCATATCTGGAGGATTTGTCACATACATATGTATATTTCAGGTGGCACTATAGATACTTGTCACATATCTTGGACTCTACGAGGTAAACCTGAATACCAGAGGTCCACTAAGTCTGATGGTGGTTTAACTGGAGAGGATCACCACAACTTGGAAATATTTACATCTCTATGCTCAGTGTCTCATTGTGGTTGAACTTTTTTCAAAACAACATTTTTTCCCCAAAGCTGTCAGTGACATGAGTATAATTTTCTATACAATGATTGGCAATAGCCATTATCAGGGGGCTCCTCAAATTCTGACCTTCTGTGCATCCAAGATTTCCATCACTCCAGTGTTGATAGATGTTGGGGGAGTCAGTTTAGCTCAGTTGAGTGGATGGCTGGTTTAAGATATAGAACAGTGCCAACTGCAAGAGTTCAATTCCTGTACTGGCTGAGGTTATTCATGAAAGGCCCTACCTTTTCAACCTCACCTAAGTTGTGGTGATCCTCCAGTTAAACTACCACCAGTCTGCATTCCCTCTCAAAAGGGAGACCAGCCTATGGTCATCTGGGACTATGGCGATTGGATTCTTTTAAAGTTAACTTGCAGGTTGACTTGATAGTTAGGAAGGCAAATGCAACATTAGCATTCATTTCGAGAGGACTAGAATACAAAAGCAGGGATGTATTGCTGAGACTGTGAAAGGCTCTGGTCAGACCACACTTGGAGCCTGGTGAACAACTTTGATCCCTGTATCTAAGGAAGGATGAGTTGGCCCTGGAGAGGGTCCAGAGGAGGCTCATAAGAACGATCTCAGGAATGAAAAGCTTGATGTATGAGGAGCGTTTGAGGACCCTAGATCTGTACTTGGAGTATAGAAGGATGAGGGAGCGATCTCATTGAAACTTACAGAATACTAAATGGCCTGATCAGGGTGAGCTTGGGAAAAATGGTTCCATTAGTAGATGAGACTAGGATCCGAGGGCACAGCTCAACATAAAGCAATGACTCTTTAGAACTGAGATGAAGAGGAATTTCTTCAGCCAGAGAATTGTGAACCTATGGAATTCATTGTCACAGAAGGCTGTGGAGGCTAGGTCACTGAGTAGAACAAAGAACAAAACAGCACAGGAAACAGGCCCTTCAGCCCAATGAGCCCATTTCGCCACCCCGATGTTCCCACCTCTATCCGCGATCCCTGTCCATGTTTATAGATCTATGGATTAAAAACCAAATTTGAGACAATTTGAGTATATTTAAGGCAAAGATAGAGAGGTTCTTGATTGGTAAGGTTACAGGGAAAAGGCAGGAGAATAGCTTTGAGAAACATATGAGCCATGATTGAGTGGTGAAGCAGACTCGATAGGCCGAATGGCCTAATTCTGCTCCTATATCTTATGGGAGATAAATCTGACTTCAGCTGCCTAGGCTCCAAGTGTGGGATTCCCCTTTGAAAACCTCTCTGCCTTTAGAAAACTCCTGATATCCACATCTTTGAATAAACTGTCCTATGTGCCTGTGCTCCTGTGAAGTTAGGATGTTTCAAAATTTTAAAGGAACCACATAAATGCAAGCTGTTGCAAATCAGATATTGTTGCCTCCCAGGAAGTGAGTGTTCTCTCGAGGAATTCAGACTATGCATTTATCCTCCCACTGAATGCAAAGACTCCAAGTAGGCTATAAATTAAGTGTAATTAATAGCATTGACAGGGGTTAATTATCTTCCCATGCAGTATGAATTATTGTTCCCTTTACTGTTGATATGCTTGCGATATGTCCTGGTGAGTCATTATGAAAAGCTTAGACAGCATGTCTCTTTTTTTCAGCAATACTACAGGTTCTATTAAAACTATAAAAGTCTTAAAGAAGTGTGTTTGCATTGAGTGCTAACTTTGAGAGATACTGTCAGAGAAGTTGGGTATCTAATAATGCAACCCCTACATGCTAGGCTCAATTCATTAATCCAGAGAGGTGCATTAACTATGAGAGTCTAAGCTGAATGCATAGACGCATGTACAAGCCAGATACACCAACAATTGGTGCTCCCAGATGTTTAATTTGGGGTGATGTTGGGATGGAGTGGGAAGGGATGGAAAGAATTCTTTCAACTAGTTTATAATTTAAAAAGGCGTGACAATGGCTGAGAATCTCTTCATAAAGGTCACACTCAGATGCCAATTGGCAGCTCTTTCAACAGATCTTAAAGTCTACCTGAAAATAAAATGTCAACAAGTACAAAAATGTAAAGGAGAAGAAAAAACCAACTTGAATTTTCCACTTCCGCCCACTGTGTAAAGTGAGCTGGGAGGATAGAAAATGCAGCGGACTATGTAAAGGTCCATTGACCTCAGGCGGGAATTTCCGGTCTTTGGGTGTGGATGGCCAGAAAATCCCAGAGTTAACAAAATTAACACACTTCCAAATGAGAATCTTTTCCTTATTCTTTAATGGGATGTAGGCTCTACAGGCAAGTCAAATTTCTGCTGCCTATCCCAAGTTGTCTTTGAGTGGTTTGCTGGACCACTTCAGAGCACAATTAAGAGTCAACCACATCATTCTGGGTTTTGGAGCCAGATATAGACCAGACCAGTTAAGGATGGCAGATTTCCTTCCCTAAAGGATATCAGTGAACCAGATGAGTTTTTATTTCAATTAATGATAGCTTCATGATTACCATTAGTTTTCAACTCTGGATTTATTAAATTCAACGAGCTGCCATGGCGAGATTTGAACCCGTGATCCCTTAACAGTAGCCTAGGCTTCTGGAATTATAAGTCCAGTGACATTGCCACTAAACTACCATCTACCCCTATATATGAGGAGAGACTAAGTCAGTTAGAATTATATCCATTAGAGATTAGAAAACTTATAAAATTCTAACAGGATTATGCAGGTTAGATTCAGAAAGCATGTTCCCATGGTAGGGGAATCCAAAACTAGGGGTCAGAGTTTAAAGAGTAAGGGTTAGAACTTTTGGAACAGAGATGAGGAGAAAATATCTTCACCCAGAGATGTGGTGAATATGTGGAATTTGCTACCACATAATATAGTTGAGGCCAAAACATTGTATGATTTCAAAATAAATTAGAAATAGCTCTTGGAGCTAAAGGAATCAAAGCATATGGGAAAAGGCAGGATCAGGTATTGAATTTGATTATCAGTCATGATCAAAATGAATGGCGAAGCAGGCTCCAAGTGTTGAATGTCCTACTTCTGCTTCTATTTTCTGTGTTTCAATGTATACGAATGAATAATTGCTTTCATCAGACCAGAAATCAGTCAACCAGTTCAGAACCAAGTCAAAGATTTGAAAACAGTCTGATTAATCACACATAAAGTGAGGGCTAATCATACGGCAGGCAGAAACACCAGCATGTAGGTGGACGCACCCACACGTCTGGGATTTTCTAGTCCCACCGACGGCATGAATGGGTGCATGTGAGACCAGAAAATTTGGAGAGCATCCAAAAATCAATTGGCTTTATACAGGAATTCCTGATCCACAGTTGTTGGTACAGGAAATTCTGCCAATACACACCAGACACTTACTAATGCATGAGTTAGTGAGCCAGTTTCGCACTCGTGCAAGTGCATCAATGTCAATTCCACGTGTGTGCATGATATTTTTCACAAAAGCTAACATTTTAAATATTAATCCTGTGATACCCCTTCCACAACCTCACCTCCTCACCCACAACCCCAGTCCCATTGCTATGACCACCCAAAATACAGTCTATTCTGGTCAAAAATTCCTTCCACTTTCTATTTTTGGCTGGAACAAAACCTGGATTTACTTCTCAGTAAGCCACTTCTTGGGAGGTTGTTTTTGTTCTTCCATCAATTAAAATTAATGAGTATTTTCAACAAGGAGCCAAGGAAAACCAGCAAGCTCAAACATGTCCATTCTTGACCCTCACCTGCTCAGGTACACACCATGCCATTCCATGGTAAGTAAAATAGATGTAGTTCAAGAAGGATAGTGGCAAAGCCCTGACATAACAATAATATGAATAATGGACAGAAGGATATTACTTAATCATCACCTCCCAATGACAAGATGTTTAGTGTAAAGACGATCAGCACAATTTCATCAAAACCAAAAAGGATTAGCAGCTAAAGATTAACTACAATCAGTATGCTCTCTCTCTAATTCTTTGATCAGAATTCATAGTCCCACACCTTTGAGTAAGCCTATAACAACACACACATACACAAAATTCAGTCACAACATTTATTTATGAATTTTATGTACTGTCAAAATTCCCTCTCCACTCCCATAATAAATGGAAACCTCCAACCAGACTAGAAAGCAGCTCTTGGCCACTGAGAGCATCGGTGATATTGATATTTAGTTCCGAACAGCCAGATGGATCTATCAACAGAAATTAAAGCCTCAGGTTTTCAATTTCCCTCCCAGAATGAGCACCAGGGAAGGTGGGGACGAGTAGTAAGCAGGGGCTAAATGGCCTACTCCTGTTTCTGTGTTCTGAATATTCATTTGCTACTCTAACCCAGAAATCAGACGGATTTCTCACGTATTAACTCCCATTTGGATGATGGTAGCAAGTCAACATCTTTCTGCAGTCTCATTCCAAATGCAAACACCAAGGGTTGGATTTGCTATGTGGAGATCAGGATCCTATCATCAAGCCAAATAGTTTGTGTCAAGACAGTTGAGTATTTTCCCCGAATTGGCCCAATTACTGGCCAGAGCTCTCTACAGGGCTTCTAAAGCTGGGAGAACAGTGGGCGAGACTCCAACTCAGAAACAGCATCAGGATGTCAAAATGGAGGTGCCCTATCTCCAACTCTTTATTTTTAATTGAAAAAAATCAATAGCCAGGACAAATTGAGAGCAAGGGAAGACAGGGGAAAGTCTTGCACAGGGAGATCTATTGCTGTAGGTGAAACCAGGAAGGAAAGGAGCCTGGAGTACTGGCTCCTCAGTTGGTCTCCCACAATAGGCCTTTAATTGGCTACTCACTACTGGTGGGCAAGTAACCACTGCCTCCCCAACCTCCATGATACCTCTCAAAAAATCCCCAGGAGTGGGGAACGAGCCATTGGTGCAAAGTTCCACATTTGCCTGTTCTCAGTCTCCTCTGCACAGCCACCTCCATCTCTTCCAAGGCCTAAAACGCAGCCCAGCCATTGATCATTGGAGAGCTACTATTCAACAGTGGAACTGTTCTGAACTGTTATTCAGAAACTACTGAATGGGCAGTTTCTCACTGCGAATTACTGGGGTTTGGATACCAAATTTCTCCGCCTCTCGGCCCAGAGCACTGAGGTCAATTGTAGAACCCCAACTGGCAGTCTATGTGCAGATTAGCCTCAAAGCTTTCACTAAGAATTCCAGGAATGTCCATTCCACCCACTGAGTATTGGAATCCAATGTGCAGTTATTAAAGCATTTTGTGATAAACTGGCGCCTGGCTCAATTTACGCATTATTTGTCTCTATCACAAAACAAACAATTCAGTTGACTGATGTTGGGGAAAGTATTAATCTGTAAAGATCATTCCTCACGAGTTACAGGACATTAACCTCTGTATTATAACAAACCAACTGATTCATGCTGCAAGGATTTGCTGCATTTCAGGTATGTTAGGTGTCTAACAAACCTTTGTACTTTACCATTTATATTTATATTGTTACAGAATTATTTGTCTGCACATCTCCCCCAGCTCCAAAATGTTTGGCATTGTAACTAAAAGCAGTTGCATTATTGTGTTGAAACATTCGATCAACAGCAAGTCATATATAAAATAATTTTAGTTTTGATTTATACATTAGAGAAAGAAAAAAGAATAAGGGTTTTCCGATGGGGTGAATTGAAGTTGGGTGAGAGGAAGCTCAAAAACTGTTTGGGCCAAATTGCCTATTTCCATAACTTTATTCTGTGGCGGTCTAGATTAAATTCTGTGGTACACGTACATGAATCCCATCTGGGACAATAGAATAAATTCCATTCAGGAGTCTGCCCTATCAAGTGCCTATCACCACTGGAATTCGTATTGCACGAGTCCTACTGGAAGGTCAATCAATGATTCCCTATGTAAGTCCTGGGGTGGTTATCACAAAGATGATGGTCAGATTTCCCTGAAGGCTCCATCCAAGATACAGCAGGGGTTGTTCAAGTGTCCACTCTTATTGCACACGCTTAAACAATGAGTGTTGTTAGCCAGTTATTTGCCTGAAATCTAACCAGCATTCACACATCTTCACCAGGGGGCACTGTTAGTGATCTGGAGTAGGCATTACAGTGGCAGGGTGGGCACTGTAATGACTTCAATCAGGCCATTGATGTTGGCCAATTGGAATATGAACTCCCTCATTAAGGATCCAATTGATGGGCCAGAGAGTCTTTACCTTGTACTTAACCAGGAGTGTCAGTTCCTCTGACACCCCAAGGTAGACTGCTAACTATTAATACTCTGTGTACTGCTGTTAGACTTCGTAAATAAATGGATTTTGGTGAAGGGACTTCTGTCTCTGAAGACTTGTTACAGGCACAAAATGAGTATCATTCTGAGATGAATATGTCAGTTTACTTCACCTACAATCTCCGAAATGTGTATGCACTGATTATATTGTTTAAAGGAAGCACTTCAAGATGAAAAGCCAACATGCATTATTAAAGTTTGTAATATGTACTTTCAATCTGAGCTTCCTGAAATCACCTCTGTTGCAATATCACATTCCATGCAGACAAACATGACAGATTGTACAGTTTAAAGGGCACATATGTTATTAAAGAATGTATGTAATGTTGGAGGACACATTCAAATTGTATGCACTGTGGGGAAAACACCCTACTCGAATACATTTCATTCCTCTTTGAGGCTTCAGCCCCAAAGGAATTCAACCACTCGGGCCTACGCACGGTTGAAAGGGTAATGGCACCATGATACATTGTGCACCATTCCCTTTACACTAACACATATGACAAACCTCAAAAAAAGACACAGGCACCAGGTCAGGTAATCACTTACACTGTTGTCAGCTCACCCCGATGCTGTACTCCCGGTTTGAAATATTTCAGTACTTACATTCAGGTAATTGGTAACATCCATCTCCATGAACGATGATGGCAGAGTGGGTAAGATGATTCTGGGATGGGAGCAAGTGTGCTCCTGAGTGACCGAATTTCTTTGGAGCTGAAGCCCTCAAAGTGGAATGAAATGCATTCAGATAGGATGTTCTCCCTGCAGTGCACACAGCTTGAGCCTGTCCTCCTACATTATGTACATTTTTTAATAACATACTTGCCCTTCATTCTGTCATGCTTATGTGCATTGAATATGATATTTCAACAGAGTTGATTTGCACTCCTTCAGGAAGTCCAAATGTTCAGTTTAACATACAATGTCATAAAAGCTAAATCAAACAGTTAAGAGAATGGTTTACAAAAGAAAAGGGAAGCAGCAATTTTCCTTTGTTTATCCCAGACTAGAAGCTAGTGTTTGTGGCTCATTCCAGCTGGACTGGGAAGGAGGAGAGACCTTCATCTTGAACTGCCAGACTGCATGATGACAATGTTCGCACATTGATAATAGGAAGGGAATCTCAGAGCATTGACTCAGTAATGATGAAGGAACATCAATGTACATCCAATTTAGCTATCAATATCCACCTCCATAACCTTCAACTCCTTTGTTAATCAAAAATCTAACTCAACCTTGAGTATATTCAATGACATTGCTTCCACTGCTCAGTGGAGAGGAAAATTCCAAAGTCTAATAACCCTCAAAGAAGAAACTCCTTCTCACCTATGTCTGAAAGGAGAGACCACTTATTCTTAAACTGTTCCAGACTCTTCCACAAAGGGGAACCATCTGCCAAGCATTCATTCTTGTGTTGCTTGCAATGGCTCAAGATGTTCTTTTTAAGCACAGAAGATTGAAATGAGCAAATTTCAGGGAGCTTTCATCAATCAGGTAGCTACACTACAATGATCTTCCTTGCTCACCTTTATGCTCTACAGAAATCCGAGTGAAAGAAATGCTTCTCCTATTTTCCAACCCTTCCAAATCAGTGTCATCAATGTGATTTTATTAAAGCCACTGGTGCAATGAGAAATGGCATAAAGTACTTCAGCAAGAATCCATGCACAGGATTCTCTGCTGTTCCCATGGCATGTATCTCATGGGGAGGTGGGCGCTCCTTCTGCTCCCACCATTTCCAATTAACTCCACTTCACGCCACCGGCAAACCCACATCAGGAGTGTGTCGTCGGCAAGCCCGGAAGATCCTGCTGGCACCAACAGCTAGAACGTTCTGGCCCATGTTTTCAGGGAGCAGAGAGCTAGCCAACAGAAATGGTGAAAGGAAATAAAAAGATTCAACAGCCCATGCAAAGAAACTTGATTGGCCTATATGACTTTGAATGCACTTGGGGAGGGGAATTCAGTGTTACTGTTTTCAGGAGTGGGAGCATCAGTAATGGGAGCAGGAAACAGCATGGGAATCCCAAAATATGGTTTATGCTGGTGGTATTTCCCATCCCAATTACCCCCACCTATACCTCCCCTCCAACCCAAGGACATTGAACTTCAGGATCTCCACAATGTAATTATTAAGGCTTTATGCCTGATAATGCACCTCCATCCCTCAGTCCTCCCAACAATCCCCCACATTAGATTGTCTATTCACATGAGAGCCCTTTTCTAACATCTAAAATTTTAGAAGCTCTAAAATAGGACAGCTCATACTTTACTAACATTGCACCAAGATTTGAGCTTCACACAAATGCTTTGCTCCATTTAACCTAAATTACATGGTTTACCAGGTAAAACAGAGCAGTCTGACTCCATTCTAGAGACTCATGTAAATAATCTTGTTGACTGGTAGTCCCAGTGCATATTGAGGGCTTCCTATTAGCCCTCAAGCTCTGAAAACTTGTTCACTTTCCTTAATTAGAGGACAATGTCACTCTCTGGCTATTAATTGGCAAAATATCAGGTGGGTGACTGTTCCTCACACAGTGCAGGCTTCTGACCCCAATTCAAGGCTGACAGCCGGGTCCTGAAGACCGCAGGAAAATTCTACTCCAAAGAATTTTCACTTAAAAAAAGCAGCAAAATTCACAGAATGCCTAGAACCAGATGTCACAGTTTTAAGAAAAGGGACGCCAATTTAAGACAAGAGATGAGGCGATTTTGTTTTTCTCTCAAGGGACTGAGAGTCTTTGGGAATCTTTTCATCAAAAGACAGTGGAAGCAGATTCTTTAAATATTTTTAAGTTAGAGTGAGATAGATTTATGATAATAAGCAAGGTGGTGAAGTTCAGAATGTGGAGTCGAGGTTCCAATCAAATTAGCCCAATGATCCTACTGAATGGCAGAGCAGGCTTGAGGGGCCGAGTGGCCTACTCCTGCCCCTAATTTAGAACATAAAACATTACAGCGCAGTACAGGCCCTTCAGCCCTCGATGTTGCGCCGACCAGTGGAACCAATCTAATGACTCTCTAACCTAAACTATTCCAATATTATCTATACACCTATCCACTGACCATTTGAACACCCTTAAAGTTGGCGAGTCAGCAACTGCTGCAGGCAGGATATTCCACGCCCTTACTACCCTCTGAGTAAAGAACCTACCTCTGACATCCGTCCTATAATTATCGCCCCTCAATTTAAAGCTACGTCCCCTCGTGATCGCCATCCAAGGAAAAAGGCTCTCTAATTTGTATGTTCGTATGTAACATGTATGTAATATGTTTAATGTGAGAGCAAACAAGCTTGGGCATATTTCTAGAATAAGATTCTTTCAGTTTAGCAAAACAGGTTTTAAAAGAGAACTTCTTCACTGAACAAGTTAAATTATACAGGGCACAGCTTGTTCTGAAAATGCACACAAATCTAAAAATAAAGAGAAGACATTTATTGAAGCCTACAATTTACAGTCTATCATAACAATTCAAGATTTGTAATGAATATAAGGCAGCCATCCAGTGACTGGTTGAGGAAACTTATAAGAGGTTCCATATTCTTAGCAAAGACATACAGGTAGAATACCACAAATCTGACTACTCAAAACTGCAGTGTCCTAAAACCAAACATTTTTATAATGTTCCATGCAAGAATTTCAATTAAGTAATTAAAAACAAAAATACCCAAAAACAATTCTGATAGGAGCTGCATTGGCACCGTGTGGCTCTAGACCAATTACTGGCTTCAGGTACCACTTTGACCAATGCTCCAAGCAACCTTTGACCCCACCCACTCTGGCATGACCCAAGCTGTCCGTGGCTGAAACCACTGACTCGAAATCCAGCAGTATCCAAAATCCGGCACAACCTTAGTTCTGAGGGTGCCGGATTTAAGGTACTGTACCTCTTAAAATTCTTTAAAACATTACTTTGCCAGACTGAAAAGCACGATTCACCTCATAAATCAGAAGCATTCTTAGTGCTTTTCCCCCTATCACCGTTTACACTTAACTATCTGCTGTGTTTCTCAACAATTAGGAATGGACCCCGTGCTCAAGGTATACTAGAGCAAAGCACTAAACTTCTTTACCCAGAGGGTGGTTAGGGAGTGGAATGCCCTACCTGCGGCAGTTGTAGATGCGCCAAGTTTGGTGGCGTTTAAGAGGTTAGTTGATAAGTTTATGGAAGAGAAGGGACTGGTTTAGTTTGGAGGGTCATTGCTTTTTTCATAATTGGTCGGCGCAACATCGAAGGCCAAAGAGCCTGTTCTGCACTGTAATGTTCTATGTTCTATAAACAGTTCATTTAGGTTCTCCTCTTTTAGTTATATCGTTTAGTGTTCTTCTGATCTTGTTGACTGCTGCTCTTCATTGGTTGCAAATAATAAATCTACGATAAGACTTATACTTGTTGAACAATCTAACAACCAATTTAAAATTATAGATCAAGTTCATAATATGGCTCATTTACACTTAGAATTGACATACATTCAAACGCAGCGACCAGTTCTCTGCAAACAAAGGGAATATGTTCAAGGCTTAAATCTTTGCTGAAGTGCCAAAGAGTTAGGGAAGGTTGTAGTTTTCTGTGGCTTTTTCCATGGCTGAGGCATCACCAATCAAGAGTCAATGTGCTAACTAATCAGCACCTTTTTACCCTTATTATAAATTGTGATGGTTTGAAATTTGATATTCTTGTGCTTGTCGAGATGAGTCAAAAAGGAAAAGCTTCATGAGCATGTCTTCTTTCCAGCCATATTCAAGTTCTGTCCTCCTCCCAAGTGGCTGTTTACTTAGATGTTCTTTCAACACCCTCCCCAACATTGGTCAGGAAATAGGTACATTGCCCATGTTTTCCTTCTCATACACAACAGTTTAAATTTAAATTTCATGTATCATTATTTAATCCACCCACCTACTTTTCTTAATTTGTCATTTCTTAGCTGTCTTCTTAGATTTCACTACCCCTCCAAAGTTTATAACAGAAAGGATTTTTTTGGTTCCAACTGTGACAGAACCGGCTGTGGACAGGAATGAAAAAATTTGGGAAGCCAGCTAGAAAGTTCATTGACTTCTGGCAGTCCTGGAAAATCCCAGGGCTTGTGAGCAAGACAGGAAGATCACAGCTTTAATCATACTAAACAAGAATTAACATCCATAAAATATCTTACCCACAAGGTTATGTTGCTGACAAAGCAAGTACATTCTCTCTCTCAGTTGGCTTCAAAGAGCTGAAGTACATTGCTTGTGATATACCTCTCATACCCTTTGACCCTTGAGGAAGTTAAAGTTGGCTACCATATTTAAACAAAGCTGCTCAAATTTCCTGGACCCACCTCAGATGGTAGACTTCAGCATGTTATCCTTTTCCTTCCAAGTGATTGATTTCACAATAAAGCCAGCCTTTTCTTTTAAGTTGTTTCTACTTATTTTGCTTTTTCCATTGAAGCTACCTTTGAAGTAATATATTCGATACCAGTCACTCAGGCATACTCTCTCCAACACGTGCACAGAAAGTTGGTGGAGGGAATAGAAGCAACTGAGGGACATTTTCTCACAGTAATTAAATTTAAAGTAACCAGCTGTTAGACAATATGTTACGTCTTGCAGGTAGTCAGTATGTTCTGTGGGTATTATACTTGCATTAAGTAATACGTTTTCTGCCATACTTTGTTGATAACCTCCAGGATTGTATGAAGTAGTTCACTGAGCAATTCCACAACAGATTTACTTTGGAAATGAAAATTATAGATGGGATCTTGCATAGAAATACAACATGAAAGCAGGTGTTAGTCCGAGTAGTCTAAATCCCATGTGCTCACTCAGTTACTGCGAGCCTTTAGTTTCCTTTACTTGAACCAGCAGGTTGTTAAATGTTGATATTGTCTCTGTTTCAATCACTGCCTCTTGACATGCTTTCCACAGCCAAGTTATTCTCTTAGCCTCCTTTCTTTCAGTCAGCTAACCTATTCTTAAGTGTTGACATGGTTTCCACTTCAGTCACTAACTCCAGCAGCGCATTCCACACTTTCACAAAATGTTTCTTCTCTGTTCTCTTTTAAATCCCTGACATTCAATCTTGAATCTTTGTCCTTCATCCCAGACCACCCCAGCCACTGCAAGACTTTCTGCACTGTGTCCCATCCCTTACAGTGTAAAATCACCTCTAAATAATGTTAAAATGTCTCAATTTTTCAAGTTTGTGCCCACTCTTCCTTGAATGAGACAGAGTCCAAGGGAATTTGCACAATGAAATTTTGATCCATCACCGAGCTTAATCAGGTCATATTCACTTCACGGCATAAAGTAGATTTATAAACTGAATGTTAAACAGGGCAGAAACAATCTGTACTTAATTTGAACAAGTGACTTTTTTCAATTCAAGAAAGCCAACACAAGTTTGTTAAGGGCAAAACTTGTTAGCTTGCTTGAGTTTCTTGATGAGGTAGCAGAGAGGGTTGATGAGGGTAATGTTGTTGATGCATTGTACACAAACTTCCAAAACACATTTGATAAAGTGTTGCACAACAACTTGTTAGCAAAGTTAGAGGCTACTAATAAAAGCAACATGACCCATTCACAAAACGTGTATCAGGAATGAGGAATTTCAGTTAGGTGGAAAGATCGAAAAGTTGGGACCACTCTCTTTGGTGAAGAGATGGTTGAGATGAGATTTGGTACAGGTGTTCAAATTATAAGGATCTCACAATCCCAGTTGCACGTTTCCAAAGACTTTACACAGAAGTTAAAGTGCGCACTGACGCACAGGTCAACTTTTACACATGTATAAAGGCAACTGAAGCTCGATTAACCACACAGTGATGTGAAGCATATTTACTGAATACGCATTAAGATTATTCCAGCACCTCTGATTTCTACCCCGCCCCCACTCCCAATTAGTTTTCAATATTTTGTTTCACTCACCAGAGGTACTGACAGGTGCTGCCACCTTTGCAACATATCTTCTCAGAATGGCTGATGAGGAGGAGCCGCCTTCCCCCCAACACCCTCGCTGCCAAGAGCATTCAAGATCTTCAGCATCCATAAAGCCACATTTCAGTTGCCAGCCTTTCGAAGCAGCAGCAAAACAGGTGGCCCTCTTCTGGAGGCCCAGTATTGTCTGATGGCTTCTTTTATACAGGCAAAGGTTAAATGGTTCAGCTGGAGTTAGTCTGCTGACTCACGTAACTCCCAGGATGTGTCACATTAGGTAATCTCAGCAAAAGTGGGAACAGGGACATAATAATTGCCAGTGGTGCCCCAGATGAGCAAGGTGGCAGGGGTCATGTAGGGAGGGGAACTGCAAGGTTTCTACTCCGGAATACTACTCAGCGACCCTGTAAATGTGTGGCTCTGGCTGTCAGATTTGAAGATGGATAGGTTCAGCTGTCATGTAGCCTCCAAATCTCTCCTGGTTAAATCTCCTGATGTTATCAAATTACTAGCACTATCATCGTTGTTAACAGCCAGTAACGACCATTGTTTGGACATATATGAGGAAGGGTAACTTTGATAAGATACCACTGAATTCCAGTACCTTTGACAAGGTGAGATTTTCTGGCCCTTCTCCCCATTTGGATCTTCTGGACCTCCACACGGTGAATCAGAAAGATCCACTGTGAACTGCCTGCACAGCTGGAAGGAGGGGGCTGTGAAGAGACAGGAGAATCTTGGAAAGATAACAAACCAATTCCTTCCTTTCCAGCTTGCGACATGGAGGAATAAGAGACATTTGGGAGTGAATTACAAAGCTATAATTAAGGAGTTCAGATGGTATCAAAGCTAAGAGATTAGGTTACAGCCTGGCAACTCCATTGCTGATACTTGTGGTGTGTTATAGAATTACACACATCACACAGCCTGCACGCATATAAAAACAACACTTCTGAAAAAGAAAAACTTAACCAATCATAAAAGTTGCCTGGGAATTGTTGAAACAATAAACACTGAAAAGTTTAATTGCTAAAAGTTAGCTAAAAGCTGCAAAGCAGTTCAGCAAACATAGCAAGTGATGTGAAATGTTCAGATCATGCCTCCATGATAAAACACTTTATGTTTAGACATCCTTTATTCGTATTAAAAAGAAAGTTTTTAAAGATTGATATTGTGCATGTAGCCCTCAGGACATTCCAAAGTAATTTACAGCCATCGCCAGAATCTTCCGATCCTGGTACGGTGGATAGCTCCTTCTACGAAGGATGTGGCAAGCCATTCAAAAGTCCATTCACTTCAGTGGGACTGGATAGATCCTGTTAGCGAGAATGGGCCAGAAATTTCTGGCCACTGTTATAATGCAGGAAACACAGCAGTCAACGTGCATATGGCACAGTCCCAAAATTCTTTACTTTTAGTGGCACTGATTGAGGGATAAATATTAGCCAAGACACCTCGGAACATAGAGTCAAAGAGGCCTACAGCATGGAAACAGCCCTTCAGCCCAACTTGTCCGTGCCGCCCCATTTTTTTAAAACCTCTAAACTAATCCCAATTGCCCACATTTGGACCATATCTCTCTATACCTATTGTACCCATGTAATTATCTAAATGCTTTTAAAAAGGTAAAATTGTACCCGCCACTACTGCTACCTCTGGCAGCTTGTTCCAGACACTCATTACCCTCTGTGTGAAAACATTGCCCCTCTGGACACTTTTATATCTTTTCCCTCTTACCTTAAACCTATGCTCTCTAGTTTTAGACTCCCCTACCTTTAGAAAAAGATATCTACCTTGTCATTACTTTATAGGCATCTACAAGATCACCCCTCAGCCTTCTATGCTCCAGAGAAAAATATCCCAGTCTATTCAGCCTCTCCTTATAACTCAAGTCCCGATAGCATCCTAGTAAATCTTTTCTGCACGCTTTCTAGTTTAACAATATCCTTTCTATAATAGGGTGACCAGATTTGAACACAGTATTCCAAGTGTGGCCTTACCAATGTCTTGTATAATTTTAAAAGAACGTCCCAACTCTTGTATTCAGTGTTTTGACTGATGAAACCAAGCATGCCCAATGCCTTCTTCACCACTCTGCCCACCTGTGACTCCACTTTCAAGGAGCTATGAACATGTACCCCTAAATCTCTTTGTTCTGCAACTCTTCCCAGCACCCTACCATTCACAGAGTAAGTCCTGCCCTGGTTCAAACTACCAAAATGCATTACCTCACATTTGTCTAAATTAAACTCCATCTGTCATTTGTCAGCCCACTGGCCCAATTGATCAAGATCCCGTTGCACCCTTTCAGCATTGTACTGAGACTTTCAGCCAGGATTATGGGCTCAAATCTTTGGATTGAGGGCAATACCCACACGAGCCACAGCCAACACTGTGGTGATAGTGGAGCAGTTTGAGAACCATGTTTATAAAGCATATTAAAGACTTTCCCTGTTACGTGTTGATGCCACTGCACTAAGTAAACCCAGTGACTGTGATATATGTATTTCCTGGACGACTCCCTTGCCCCCACACCAGAGCTGTCAGACGATGGCCTTTGTCAGCAGTACACGTCAGCTGCAGTACTGTGAGGGTAACCCGAGTATTTAAGACCACTAACCTGCTCATCTAATCTCCTCACAGAAGCACAGCTGTTTGCTCTACTTCAGCCTATAACACAAGGGAACCCATTCGTGTCCTGACCCTTATCACTTATTTCTTCCATGCTGCTGTCTAACACTTTGAAGGAATCTAATGAAAGCCAAAAAAAAAAACATTCAAATCAAAACATTAATTTTTTTAAAAAAGTAAACCAGATCAAAATGCTCATCAGTAGAATGGCAGCTTTTGACAAGACACACAAACACATAATATTTCAAGATGTCAGAGATGAAAAAGATGGCAAACGAGTTCTTTGATCGCATCTCTTTTCCATCATTCAATCTTTCCTTTCCCAGCAGTGGGCAAAAGGGGTTTCCTGCAGCATGGACAGGAAAGGCTTCCTTTCACCCACATGTTAAGGGGCTTCTGGGCTATCCTATTTCTGCTGAGCGTAAAGATGTATGCAGGTGCGAGGTCAGACTTCATAGCAACATCACTGCTGAGGCTGGACAGCACTGCAATGGTGAAAAATCCTGCACATCTACCTCCCTATCTCAGCTGATGGTACAGCAGTTAAACAACACCAGAGGATATTTCCAGCTTGCTTTTGTCAATTTTATTTGAAATGTACTCTACAAGTAGTTTCCAATCTGGAATCAAGCTGCATTGTTCCTATGTGTCATTTCACAGTAGCTGAACTGGCTCTTAGGTCCAAGGGCAGTGACAAAATTTGGTGGATTGACAAAGTGAGGCACGGGAATGAGTGCGGCATGGGTGGGAGTGAACGAGGGAGTAATTTCCGTTATTGTTTTCAGACAACTTGTGTTGGGGATTATTGATGTGGCAAAGTCCAGCATCCTGGTGCCACTAACATTGGGGTTCATGCATACAACATTGTAAATCTTTTACTTCCCTGTGTGCCCTACTCACCCACTTTTACAATTGGCAACACCAGCTGGGCTCCAGTGTAAACTGAGAGGACAACACCCCAAAAGTTGGCTTTCCTGGAGCTAGCACTCTTACACAAATAACTTTGTAGTCAATTGTTCTGTGAGAAATAATTGGGATACAGAAAACCAATCACCCATCACAGAAACACTTCTAGAGTTGTATTCCCAATCTCAGTCAAGCCAGTCTGAGGAAGCAGGCGATGGTGCCAAACAGAAACAATTTGAGGAACAATGTAAGGACATCTGCACATTGTTCAACCCAAACCATGGGCTACATGTCTGGGATCAGATTTTGTACAGTAGGCGGTACGATGCGGAAGGCTGGGGGAAGGGTGTAAATGTGTTAGTGTGTGTGTGTGTAGGGCAATTCCCTAAATTAATTCCCTCTCTTCCTTCCCATCCTTTTCCATATAGGCCATAGAAACTGGCCTGCCCACGTCAGCTGTATTCGGGAATAGACTCTGTATTATCCAAGTCAATGAGGTTTGCTAACTAAGGCGACTATCTTTATGGAGGGCAGGCTTTTGACTGATGTCTGTTCAGCTTGAGCATTATGGGCATCAGCTCAAGGTTGGGCAGTGAGATGGTAGGCTAGGCATCCAAACTATTCTATGTGTTCCACCTAACTCTCATCAAAAACACAACTATCAGGGGTCACATAAAATCCATCCCATTGTTTACTGACAGGATGTTACAGAAGATTGGCCTCAGCTACAATACTGCACACAGTTTTGGTCTCCTTACCTAAAAAAAATGACAGTAACATTGGAGACAGTGCAAAGGAGTTTGCCAGGTTAATTCCTGGAATGAGAGGATTGTCCTATCAAGAGAGACTAAATAGTCTCGGTCTATACTCTTGGTGTTTAGAAGAGTGAGGAGTGACCTTATTCAACTATATCAGATCTTGAGGGGGCTTAACAGGGTAAAGATGAGATGTTTTCATGAGTGAAAACGTCTCAAACAAGAGAACGCAGCTACAATATAAAGGGCCAGCCATTTAAAACTGAGATGGGTAGAAATTTCTTCTTGTAGAGGGAGATGGATCTCTGGAATTCTCTGCCCTAAAGGGTTGTGGAGGCTGGATCATTAGAAGTATTTAAATGGCAGTGGATAAATATTTGATAGATTGAGGAATAAAGGGAAATGGAAAACGGCACAGAAAAGGAGTTGAGGCCAGCACAGATCAGCCAAGATCGTACTAAATGGCAGGGCAGATTTGAAAGGCTTCCTGGCCTACTCCAGTTTCTATTTCTTGTCAGAAAGTTAGCTCCCTGGCCCTCAATAGGAACAAGACTAATAATTCCCAATTTTAAAGAACTTAAGCATTTTTAAAAACATCCTTAGCATGACTGAGGAAAGGATAAAAGGAAGATGGATACTAATGGCTGTTTACTTTATGAAAAGCATCAAGGATGAACTTTACCTGTAAACAAATATTTTGATGCATTAATTCCCTGCTGAATGAAATAAGATAGCCTGTCATACCGGTTTCTTTCAAATAGAGGTTTACTCTCTTTTCACATTTAAACAACTTCACAATGCCAGTTTTTGCTACGTTTAGTTTGAGGTCATCAAGATCACACTTCACTGATACAAATTTCCAAAAGGATCTCTTGCTTCATTCAAAACTTGGTCCTCTATCTATACAGAGGATTTTCTGAAACTCCAAAAACTTTTCATGCCGTGTATTTGTTCAAAATAGGACAAAACCAAATACCTATTTCTGGAGAGGGAGGGAGGGATTACTCACTGGGCGAGTAATCCAAACATTCAAGGTAATGCTCTGGGGGACCTTGGTTCGAATCTCAGATGGTGACATTTAAATTCCAATAAAAATTTGGAATTGTATGTTGATTGTTTTAAAAGCCATCTGCTTCATTGATATCTTTTAGGGAAGGAAATCCTCCATCTTTACCTGGAGTTCTCATATGTGGCTCCAGTTACATAGCAATGTATTTGATCCTTTAATGCCCTCTGACATGGGATGGGAATAAATGCTTCCATTCCAGGAATAAATGTGCTATTTAACAAGATGGTACAGGTTTATTTGATAGGCTTTATTTATTTGAAACATCAACAGATAATGATCCACCTGTTTAAAGTATCAGTGATTGGACACAAACTACAGGACATTTCTAGTTGGAATTAAGAATACACCTGGAATTCTCTGGCCGCTCACACCCCACTGCCGCTGCCAGAGACAACAGAGAATCTAACACTCAGCCATGTCTCTGTTCACTGCAGCGAGATTGGAAAATCCCAGCTGTTGGCGAGGTTGGAAAATCCAGCAATGTACATCCTGCCTCTGCTCATTACTTGTGATCTCACCTTTCTGCAGGACAAGCCACATGAGTCAGGATTTTGAATTATACAAACACTGTGACTAATACAAATAGAATTAAGTAAGGTTTGGTTGGTATGATAACGCCTAGTGGATTGGGGAGAAAAAAAACAGCTCCACTGACATCTGTACCCAAGGTCTTTTTGTTAATGAGCCACGGCGATTAGAGATCTAAGGTCTAGAACAGGAGACTGGAAATCTGTCAGATGACTTAATGCAGTTGGCAGAAGGTGTGGTGTCATGAAGAGTTTAAAATACTCATCCTTTTTTTTCATCAATTCTTAATTTGGAATGGTATTTCACATAGAGCTAGTTGCTATGATATGCCACTCATCCAATCAAATACAGGTAAAGATTTTCTGATGAAAAATAAGGGGAGAAATCCTTCATTTTCTAAATTAAAATACCTGAATTAATCAGTGAAAATTTCTATAAGTAATAAACTGGGGCGATTGCTAATTGAAGGTATCAGTGGGTCAGTTTAATATATGTGGTTGACTGTGACACACAACTAATGTCAAACATGTCTCAGATATATTTCCAATCATCAAGGAGTTATGTAAGTAGATTGATTTTGAAAGACTGAATGCTCCCAAACTTGCTCAAAAGCACAGAGACATAGATGGAATATTACATCCAAATGCCCAATAATTAATGAATGGCATGGGAATTCTCGTCAAAGAGTGAAAATTCAGAAATTGGCTACCTTACCCTGCTGAAAAATAAGTCTCCTTTTAGCTGATTGCAGAACTTCATTGGCATCAAATGGGAGGAAGGGGCATCAAGAGTGGAACCACAGGCTCAGAATAAGAGGTAGGTCATTTAGGAATGAAATGAGGAGGAAATCATTCACTCATGAGGGTTGTGAATCTTCTGACTTTTCTACCCCAGAGGGCTGTGAAAGTTCAGTCATTGAATATATTCAAAACAGAAATCATCATAATTCTAGATATTAAAAATATCGAAGACCATGAGGATATGCAGGAAATTGGCATTGAAGTAGAAGATCAGCTCTGATCTAGTTGAATGGTGGATTAGGCCTGAAAGGCCGAATGGCCTGCTCTCACTCCAACTTCATATGTTCTTAACTCTATAATGACTGACTGTTCTTCCCAAATGGGTTATGGAGAAGACAAGATAACATACCATCTATAAAGTTAAGAACATAAGATATGGGAGCTGAAGTGGTCCATTCTGCCCCTCAAGCCTGCTTGACTTTAGGCTATGCCTATTGTTGCTCTACCATTTCAGAATATATTCAATGACCCAGCCTCCAATCTCTCTCTGGGGGGAGAGAATTCCTTACACTAACCATCTTCAGAAAAGATATTCCTCCCTATCTCTGTCTTAAAAGCTTTCTTTTGAAATAACCTTTATCTTGATATAACCCCAGTTTGAGATTCCGAGACGAGGGAAAACAGCCTTAACATCATGCAAGATCTACAATGCTAAAGAGATAAATACAAATATTTGTTGGTCTAATTTTATTCAGTTTCAACACTATAAAATATCTTGGCTTTAAAATTCTCCATGGCCTCACTCCTTCCTGTCTCAAATGTCCTCAAGTCCTACCATCCTCCAAGATCTCTGTTCACCCAATTCAAACCTCTTGCACATCCACTATTTAAATGGTAGCCATGCCACAATGAAATCTCCCCATAACTTTCTCTGTTCTAAGGATAACAATCCCAGTTTCTCTACTCTCTCCATAAAAGTAACATCCCCAATCCCTGGATCCTTGATACAACCTCTGCACACTTGAAGAAGCACGATCCCAAAATTCGATACAATTCAGGAGTAGTCTCAAAGTGACTTGCCAGATTAAACAATGCCATCTTGTTAAATGGTACATGTGTTCCACACTTCAGATCACCCATCTGCAATACAGCTAATATACCTGGGTATTTCTTTATCGTTCGATATTGGATTACATTATTAAGAATTTTTACAAGTACACGTTTCTCCCATGTTTTAAAACAAAGAGCTCCTCTTGAATTCTTTACGTCCTCTCATTATACGCTACAATGTCAAACATTAATTAAATTGTTTAAAAACTCTACACAAACCAATAAAGTTACATAAACTAAATGTAACAGGTGGCATAGTGGCTAACAGTGCTGCTTCACAGTGACTAGCACTGCTGCTTCACAGTACCAAGGACCTGGGTTCAATTCCTCACATGGGTGACTGTGTGGAGTCTGCACATTCCCCCTTATGTCTGCATGGGTTTCCTCTGGGTGCTCTGGTTTCCTCCCACAGCCCAAAAGATGTGTTGGTTAGGTTAAGTAAATTTATTAATCACAAGCAGGGCTTACATTAACACTGCAATTAAGTAACTGTGAAATTCTCCTAGTCACCACATTCCAGCACCTGTTCAGATCAATGCACCTAACCAACATGTCTTTTAGAATGTAGGAGGAAACCGGAGTACCCAGAGGAAACCCACGCAGACAATGGGGAGATGGTGCAAACACCAGTTAGACAGTGACCCAAGGTGGGAATCAAACCCAGGTCCCTGGTGCTGCAAGGCAGCAATGCTAATCACTGTACTGCCCTGGCATTGGCCATGATGAATTCACCCTCAGTATACCCAAACAGGCGCCAGAGTGTGGCAACTATGGGATTTTCACAGTAACTTCATTGCAATGTTAATGTAAGCCTACTTGTGACTAATAAATATACATAAAATGAACATTAATAGAGGTTTGTGAAAAAAAACAGCCACATGACAAACAGACCTACATTACATTTCTGTAACAATGAATAACTTTGTTTCTGAATTCTTAAATCAGACTAACAAGATTCCAATGTTCCTTTGATCATCAACTGTGAAAAATGTGATTCTGATGCCATTGCTCATCACCAAGTTGAGCTAATTAAAAATTCCAAAGCAACAAAATACAACAACAGGAAGCGAACTGCTTGCAAGAGTCAGCACAAACATGAAGGTAATGAATCAGCAATTTCTGTTGGGAGAGAGAGAGAGCGCTTGGGATTCTCTGGCCATTCACACCGGTAGGACTCGCTGGTCCTGCTGCAGCAAGTGGAGATTTGACTGAGCGGCAAATTCTCCATCCTTGCTTACAGCAGCCGCAGGGAATGAACGACCAGAGAATTTACGTTTCAGGTCGCTGATCCTTCATCGTTCTAACTGATTTCCAATATCTGCAGAATTTGGAGGAGTTGGCCATTCTGACCCTTGGGCTTGCTGTGACATTCAGTAAGATCATGGATTAATCTAACAATGGCCTCAATTCCAATTCCCTGTCTGCCCTGTCCCCATCCACATAATCTATGAGTCCTTTGTTGATCAAATATCTATCTAACTGAGTCTTGAATGATCAGCAACCTCCAATATTCTTTGGGAAAAGAGAATTCCACAGACTAATAGCCCTCCAAGAAAATGAAGATTGCCTCATCTCAATTTAAACGGAAGACTATTCTCTGGTTTTAGACTCCCCAAAAGGGGGAACATCCTCTCAGCATCACCTTGTCAAATCCTTTAAAGATTTTCAGCATAATTCTTCCATCCTACCCATGGTGGGTTTGATAATGGGCAGAAGCGGAGAATCTAGTGGGAACCAAAGAGTCAGATGCTCACCATCTTAAAATCACGCTGTAATTCTCCTAAAGGCAAGTTAACGGCAGGGCGCCTGATGAAGACCAGGGAAGCATTATGAAAGAGGCCTGTGCAAGGATTGCAATGAAGAGGTGAGGCTCAGGATGCCAAGCAAGGAGATGGATGAAGAAGATGAATAGTAAAAGGCAGAGGGATGCGAAGCAGCACCTCAGCCAGGCTATATGAATCAAGAGGATCAAAGGGATGCTGTATGGTTTACTGGAAGGGGATAGATGAAAGACACTAGATGCAGTGGGTAGACATCTAAGTGATGTGCTCAGGGGTATTTGTTGAATCAAGTTACAGACTTCCTCTTGAGGCAATTACCTTTTTCCCTCTTGAGTTGCTGACATCCTGCACTGTCTGGTGAAGACAGGTGAGCAGGTGAGAGTGATACAAGTATGCTGGACTGGTATTTAAATATGGTGCCAGGACCTTCAAACATGTTGGTTCAGGCTGGATTGATGAATAAGCTGCCAGCCCGCCAACTGACTCAGAGGGAAACTCGTCTGCGCATAATTAATGAGGTTCGAAGCACAGGATCCCATCATTTTGGCATTCACCATGACAATTAGTCTAAAAATGGGAGAATTCTGCCCCTTATGTTTCAATCAAATCACTTCTCATTCTGCTAAGTTCCAGTGGGTATAAGCCCAACCTTTCCTCAAGATAACTTCTTCATCCTCAGAATCAGTCAATTGTACATTCCTTGAACTGCCTCTATTGCAATTATTTCATTTCCTAAGTAAGAGGCCAGAACTGTACACAGTACACCAGATATGGCTTAACCAAGGCCCTGTACAGCTGTAGAAACATTTCCCTACTTGTATATTCCATTCATCTTAAAATGCATAATAATACTCCATTTGCCTTCCTAATCACTTGCTGCATCTGCACACAAAACATTTGTGATTCATGTACCTGGGCACCCAGATCCCTCTATATTGTAGAGTTCTGCAATCTCTCCCCATTTAATTAATCGACTGCGTTTCCATTCATCCTGCGTTAATGAACAAGTTCATATTTTCCTACATTATACTCTATATGGCAATTCTTTACCCATTCACTGAACCTATCTATTTGTGAATTCTTCACAACTTACCATCCTACTTACCTTTGTGTCATGATAAAATTTAGCTACCATACATTTGGACCCTTCATCAAATCATTGATATCACTTATAAATATCTGAGACCCAGCAATGATCCCTATGGCATTCTACTAGCTACAGATTGCCAACCCAAAAAAATGATCCATATATCTCCATTCTGTTTCCAATTTAACCAATCCTCTGTTCATGCTAATATGTTACCCCTTATACTTCGACCACTTAATTTCTGCAAAAATCTTTGATGTGACACCTTGTCAAATGTTTTTCATAAATCCAAGTACACTGAATTGAAATGTGCCCTTGTATCCACCTTGTTTGTTACTTCCTCAAAGAATTCTAATAAATTAGTGAACACAGAATTTTCCTTTCACAAATCTATGTTGACTCTGCCCGATTGTATTATGATTTTCTCAATACCCTATTATTAACTCTTCAACAACAGATTATAGCATTTTCTCAATGACGGATGTTGAGCTAACTGGTCTATAGCTTCTTTCTTTCAGTTTCCCTTCCTTGAATAGAATTGTGCAGTAACAATTTTCTAATTCTTTGGGATCTTTCAAAAATATCTGAATTTTTGAAAGCTCACAACCACTATCCCTGCAATTACCAGGCTTGGGAGTCAGAGAGTTCTCAGACTTTAGATCTAACAGTTTTCCCTTTATCTCAACACTCCTACCAACATCCAGTCCATATTGTAAGGGGTTGTGAATGGTGAAATTTGCTGGAGTTGTGGACTTGCTGGAATGGAAACATCTGAAAAGAATTTGGGTATTGGGAACCCGTAGGATGGGAAAATCCTACAAGCAGGCAACAGTTTTGCAGATTGGGTTGTGGGGAGAGGAGGAAGCTGAATGGGGACTTAAAATGTCAATCAGGTCTTGGAATCTGTTGGGTGGAGGAAAGGGAGCTGAGGATTGTACAGAATGTAGCCTGAAAGGGAGACAATGGTGCAGTGGTATTGTCAGTAGACTAGTAATCTAGAAACCCAGAACAAGATCTCAGGACCCAGGTTCAAATCCCGCTGACATAGACAATAAAATTTGAATTCAGTAAAAAAACTGGAATTAAAAGTCTAATGATGACTATGAAATCATTGTGATTGTTGAAAAAATCCATCTGGCTTGCTACTGTCATTTAAAGAAGGAAATCTGCTGTCCTTACCTGCTCTGGCCAACATGTGACTCCAAAGCAATGTGGTTGACTCTCAAATGCTTTCTGAAATGGAGGGCAGTTTGGGATGGGCAATAAATGCTGGCCCAGCTAGTGATGCTCCCGTCCCATAAAATGCATTTTAAAAAATTAAGAATCTGGGGAGAATGGGTGGAAAAGGGGGGGCTGAATATTTTAAAGAAGAGATGAACTCAGAACTGGAACGAACGTTTGAGAATCAGTAGCTGAAAATTTTGAAGGAGTAGCACCAGAAAGGCCAGAGACTTCCGCCAGGAATATGAGAAGCGGGGACCAGGAAAGCAATCAGAAATTGAAAGGAACAGAACTAACTCATCAAGAAGATAGGCAGGCAGCCAATAGAGGATCAGTGACAGGATAGAGAGCCTGTACAGTACTGTAGTGGTGGGCAATGGAGCCAACAATACAATGACAGACAAGTGTTTACAATGGGGAATGGTCTTTGTTAATGCTGGTATTAATTAAAAAAATACACAAAAAGTTGTTCAGGAAGTGCATGTAGACATAGTACATTTCACCGAGTTGAATTAAAATACTGAAGCCCCACACACACATACACAGTGACTAGCTTGTTTGTAGCTAATAAGAAAATTAAAAATGCTGCCTCTCTGAAATAAAAACGTAAAAATGCTGAAAAACAATCAGCACCTGGAAAAAACCTGTTGAGGCATAAGGGAAAATCTTAACACATCTTAAAAGCAGAGAACTATAGAAAAGTTATAGCATAAAGAGTGCATTTTGCCCATTTTGTCCATGCCAACCCAAGGATACCCAGGTGCCCACTTTCTGAACCTGGCCTATAGCCCTGTAGCTTACAGCATTTAAGGTGCAGATCCAGGTACTTTTCAAAAGAGTTTAGGGTTTCTGCCTTCACTACCAACTCGGACAGCAAATTTCTTACACCTACCACCCTCTGCTAAAAATGTTTTCCTTGTATCCCCTCTACACCTACTGCCATTTACCTTGAATCTATGTTCCCTGGTTCTAGAATTCTCCATGAATGGAAACAATTTTATTTTCTTCATTCTATCTCTTACCCTAATAATTTTGTACAGATACTAACGGACCGGTTGTGCATTTCCTGTGTCCTCTGCTGTTATTCCTCTGGAGCCTGTCATGTTTAATACCTTCAATAAGAGCTTTAAGGACACAATCCTGTTCAGTTCCTCAAATGTCCCATTAACCAAAGTGAATCAAGATCCAACTTGTGAAAAATTAAAGTGTCAACAGGATGTCAGGTGCACAGGTCGTGTCCCCCAGTGATTAGCAGAGCACCTCAAACAGCATGTTCTTTTGGTTGTTTGTAATTGATGCTCAACCAGCCCAGGCTTGCAAAACCCAAAACAAGATGTCAACGGTTAAATGTGATTCCACGACTGGGCAGCACTTAGTGAACAATCCTCAGTGCGCTAATAGCTACACTAACAATCATTTAAGATAATCAGTCAAGCTCATAACTTGTCTCATTTACTTTTGCCAGAAGCTACACATGAAGGAACTGGTTCTCTGCATACAAAAGGAACACGTTCAAGCCTTTTGTCTTTTTTGAACTACCCAGGAGTCTAAGAGATTTATAACTTCACTTTCGAGACCATATACAAGGTAGTGTGCAGTGTATTTCCTCATACCACTAACCTCTGACCTTTGTCTCATGCTCTGACTGACAGCAACCTGAGTCAACAAGGCCTGTTGATGTCAAGTGCACACGAATCTTACGCTACAGCTCGCAATAAATATCATACAATGAAGAGTTTAAAATTCAAAGCATGGGTAACTTATTCCACTGCCACTTAGCATCTACAAAGAGCATTAGAATTCCTCTACTTCACTGCTCCCCATTTCTGTATCGTCCTCCAGACCCACAACCCTCTGAGAGTCTTCCTTCAATTTTAGCTTCTGGTTTATTCCGCACTTGCTTTGCCCTATCATGAGCAAAATTTAGATATCTGGGCCCTAGGTTTTCAATCTCCACATCTCTTCCTCTAAGAGACTATAGAAAACCTACCTCATTTATAGCATATTTTGGTCCATATCAATTTTTTGTGTTTGATATGCTCTTGTAAAGCATCTTGGGATGATTTACTGTGCAAAGATGCTATATAAATGCATATTATTGTTGTTTGCATATTTCTTATTTCTCTACCTCCAAATTAGCAGCAGAACGGGGAGCTTGCCAAATTCCCCACAATTTTATTTTTTCCTGATGCAACATTTCATACTGGTTGTCTTTTTTTTTAGGTACTATAATTTAGGTGGTTGTCTGGGAAGGTCTGGGGAATGTTACTTTTAAAGATATAAATGAAACATTCCAACAAATTCATTTAATTAAGAAGGAAAGACAATTTTAGATTCGGGCAATGTGAACATTTCATTTGACAGCTCTTTATCCTGTTGAAAATAATTAACCCTGCACTTAAACTGGGGCGGCACAGTGGTTAGCACTGCTGCCTCACAGCTCCTGGGACCCAAGTTCAATTCTGGCCTTGGGTGACTGCGTGGAGTTTGCACATAGTCTCTGTATCTGTGTGGGTTTCTTCCAGCTGCTCTGGTTTCCTCCACAGTCCAAAAAGGTGCAACGTGGGTGGATTGGCTGTGCTATGTTGCGCCTTAGTGTCCCAAGATGGGCAGGTTAGATGGATGAATCATGTTAAATAAACAGGGAGGTAAACCCGAGGGTAATTTTTAGCCGTTGTCAACGGCTGACAAATGCGATTGCAGTTGTTTGTAAACAGAAGGATATCTGCACACGCCCACTGAAACCTTTCAAAGCACAATAGTGTCTATGTAGCATCGTCAGTGACTGCTGTTACCAATTCGTTCATCTGTCCCCGGGGTAAACGAGGGGCGGGGTGATGGTGGTGGTGTGGGAGAAACAAGCACAGACTTCAATCACAGTAGCTTTAAGCATAAAGTGGTCGATCTTCTTTCCATTTTAAGGGTAAAACAATTTCTAATGAGGTGTCATCTACATGAACTCGGTTGAAACGCCTGCTGCTAGCGTTTATTCCTTTCTTGTTACAGAGACAGATTTTTAAACAGTCGAAAATTCTTCCTTGTGCTACTTTTGTCAAATGATAACAATCTCCAAAATAATCATTCAATGATTTAAGCACTTGGTTACTCGAGGTTATTCTACTTATTATCAAATATAGGGTGAAGAAATGTGAATCGCGATTAAAATTTTCTAAAAAAAGATTTATTTTAACTTTATTCCCCTTAGAATGTGATTTGCTGGGGGTTGCATTCTTTAATCCACGGATAAAATGCACCATTTACCAACATAACAAAAGCGCAAGGCGACACTAAACTACTCAACGATACAGGCTGAGTATGGACAACATACCGAGTGACTTCAGGACCGTAAGGCGACATGGACCTTATTGTAACCAGCTTCCCTATTGCTGCAAGCCAAGGAGAGAGGTGGCTAAGATGGCAAATGGAATTTACAGTTCCCTTCGCCACCCAGACAGATTCTTCTCCCCACACTCCACCATTCACTGCTGCTTTTGTTTAATATTCAGACAAACGCCTAACAAACACCTCCAACAATATTGATCGCGACTTGTGTATGCAGCCCCCCCCCCCCCCAATCCACTTTCCTAAAAGGACAGCAGGCTGTTAGACCGAGAGAACACGACGCCAAGTTCATAGTAGTGAGGACTTGCCAAACCGTCTGCTCCCTAAAAGCTTCAATCTGTTTACATGCCTGGACAAAAATAAATCTTCCACAACACGCGCTACATTGTAATTTGTCTTGTACGGGGCTAATAAATGTCATTTCCCGGAGAAAAAAAATCTATTGAAAAACAAAAACGCCGAGACCGTAATAATCCAGACGCTGCCCCTTGCTAGCAGAATACTTAACCCTGGATTGCAGGCTAATGTTTAAATCTGATCTAAACCGAGCAACAGGTTCGGCATGTAATCACACCCGGCAATTCCACCATTCCGCAAACAAGAGAGACACTTGCCACTCACTGCCACTGAGATGAAGCTAAAATTGTTCGTTGTCCCGTATCGCTGTCTCAATCCTAATTCCAAGAGCCGCCTCGACAAGCACTGGTTGGTGACTCTCTCCCTTCCCCTCTCTCTAATATCTGGTAGGTAGTGACAACTGGCTTCCCTTATTTTGAGAGGGAAGCGTGAGTCACGGAGTAAACACTGGGCGCTTGTGAATGAACTGCAGCAATGTCAATGTCTGCATTTCAGCCTTTACAAGGGTGAAAAGCGGAGATATTTACAAACACACACACACAATATATATAAACTTGCTGCCAAACACAAATGGCTACGAACCATAGATCTCGTCCTCCTTTCCCCAGCTATGAGTTTGCTGATACAGGGTTGCCAGTGCTGGGATTCCCAGCCGCAGTGTTGCAACATGATCTGTGAATAGGGACGCAAAGGTGAGCCTCTTGTGGGCGTGCACGCGCGCGGCGGCGGCAGGAGACTGAGTGCGCGCACGGGGAGCGCGCTTTGCAAACGTGCGCGTACACGCAGCGCGGAAGCGTGGGCCTCAACACATATACACACAAGGTGCAACAGGAGCAGATTGCTTCATTGCTGTCAACAGCCTGCAAGGCTAATGCAGCAATTAAAGAACCCTGCTGCATATCCCTTTGAGCTGATCAGATTCAGGGTTAAGCTGCCAAGTGGATTTGTAGAGCTTGTAGAAATCTGACCCTCCTCCAACTACTTTGTGGCGGGGGGGGGAGATTACAATTATGGGAATGCTCTCAGATGTGGGTTGGGAATTTAAGAAATCGGTGGAACTTAAGCTTGTTAAGTGGCATAACATGTGGGTGCCTAGAACATCACCATCACTGGCAGGCCATCAAAGTAAGCCCTGTTACTCCCCGTGGGGGAGGCAAAAAGCAACCTTAATTTGCTGATCACAGGTGCTAGAATTTGGCTTTGAGAAGCATTTCTAAAGTTCTGATGAAACTGGAGTGAGACACAGATGCTTACCCTCCAGCTGCGTATAGCAAATGGTTTGGGTCGGGAAGTTCACAGAATTCCAGAGGAGCTGCTGACAGGGAAGAGCTTGCAGTGGATTCACACTGATAACAGAGTCAAACCAATGCTTTTCAGTGGCCAGCTGAGAACTGATAACCCACCCGCAGGAGATGCACTGGCTTATTTTATCAAAAAATAGAATCGGTCATATTTCATTCACTCTCAAATCCAAAACCTGGACCCAGGCAAACCTGCAACGCTCCATAAATCACTGTCAGTTTCAGCTCGTACGATTTCCTTTTAAATCAATGCCCAAAGTGCTTCTTATCTAGTCGAGCAGTGGGAACTAGTGCTTAATCTGTGTTGTTTTAATCAATTAAATCTCCACAGTACTTTTGTTTTTTATTCATTGGAGATGTTGGTTGGGACAGCATTTGTTGCCCATCCTTCACTGAACTGACTAGTTTGCTCGGTTTAAAAATCAACCACCATATAGACGAGTGTAAGAGGCTTAGGGGTCATCTTATAGTGGTCTATAAAATAATGAGGGGCGTAGATAAGGTAGATAGTCAACATCTTTTCCCAAAGGTAGGGGAGTCTAAAACTAGAGGGCATAGATTAAGGTGAGAAGGGGCAATACAAAAGAATCGAGAGAGGCAATTATTACACTTAGAGGGTGGTGAGTGTCTGGAACAAGCTGCCAGAGGCTGCAGTAGGGATGGGTACAATTTTGTCTTTTGAAAAGCATTTAGACAGTTGCATGGGTAAGATAAATATAGAGAGATATGGGCAAATGTGAGTAGTTGGATCTAGCTTAGTGGTAAAAATTGAGCGGCATGAACAAGTTGGGCCAAAAGGTCTGTTTCCGTGCTGTAAATCTCGATGACAGTATGACAGTGAATCACAGACCAATGGCAGATTTTCCTCCGTAAAGGGCATTGCTGTTACAACAATGGTTTCATAGTCATCATTAGACTTTTTAATTCCAGATTTTTATTAACTTCAGATTTCACTATTTGCCAAGGTGGGGTTTGAACTCTGGTCCCAGAGCATTATCCTGCATTGAGTGAGAATACCACCATACCATCACCTCCCTGTTTCCTAATTTTTGCACCTAAGTTCCTTTGATCTTGACTAAGTGGTATGTTCCCTTGTGTCAGCAAGAGTATGTGTACTCCATATCAGGAAGCAGGAAAGTAAAGTAGAATCCCTGCAGTGCAGAAGGAGGCCATTTGGCCCATCAAGTCTGCACCGACCTCAATCCCACCTAGGCCCTATTCCCCTCACCCAACATATTTACCCTGTTAATTCCTTGATCATGGCAAAACAACTAACCCGCACATCTTTGGAGGCTGAGATGAGATCAGCCATGATCCTATTGAGTAGCAGAGCATGTTCAAGAGGCTAACTGGCCTACTCATGCCATTCATATCTTATAATTCTCATGATATCAGATAACTGCAACTGCTTATGCAGGAAGACTTAGTTTGCAATGTCTTACACACACCTGAAGTAGATTTTTCTGTGTCGTTGCAGCCAGTGGCATTCTTAATTCATAAAAACTTGCCAAAAAAATCAACCAAATCCAAGTTTAGGTGTTACTGTATTCATGTATTTTTAAAAAACCTTTCATGGATTGTGAGCATCAATGGTGAGGCCTGCATTTGCTGCCTAATTACCCCTCAAACTGAGTAGCTTCCTGAGCCATTTCAGAAGACAGTTAAGAATAAACCACAAGATTTTATGATGTATGATTCTTATGAAGACTGTGGATCTGGAGTCACATGTAGGCCAGACCCGGTAAAGATGGCAGATTTCATTCCCTAAAGGACATTGGTGAACCAGATGGGTTTTTACAAACATCAGCGATAATTGTCGTCACGGTCACTATTTCCAAGATTTGCTTTACCTCCAAGTTTTATTAATTGAATTCAAATTCCACTAGCTGCTGTTGTCCCCAGTGCCTCTGGATTACTAGTCCAGTGATATTGCTCACTGCACATCCATCCCCCGCCACTACACCTGCATCATTTTACATCAATCAATTCCTGCTCTCTTTTGCACTTATTATATTGGCATCATCTCCTGGGTAAGAGAGCTTCCTGCTGTTACAAAATCAAAATAAATTACTGCGGATGCTGGAATCTGAAATAAGAGCAAAAAGTGCTGGAAGATCTCAGCAGTTCTGACAGCTTCTGTGGAGAGGGAATGGAGTCAATGTTTCACGTCTGGATGACCCTTTGTCAGAGCTCTGTAGGTGCATTCAGTGATTCCAGTGCCAAATGGGTCATTTTGGAGAGTATTATTTTCTCCTTGGGTTTTTACACAAAATCACTCGCATCTCACCAAATGTTACATTTGTCATCAGGCAACATTTTCAAAATAAATCTGCTATTCCTTAATATATTTAGGAATGGCAACTTGGCAAAATTTGATGAATGCAACTGAAAATTGGTTGGACACGAAACATAACACACGTACCACAGGATCAATCCAACACCTATGAGGAATCCAACTTAAAATGACCGACAATGAGTTTTGGAGAATGTGCAAAACTATCAGTTAGTGAAATTGCATAAAGTTGCCAGCTCCTTGATACCTTTAAAAATAATCATTCTGGACCTGATAAAGAAAACCTATTACCAAAAGAGAAAGTCTGGAAAATCTCAGCAGGTCAGGCAGCATTTGTAAGGAGAGAAAAGAGCTGATGCTTCGAGGCCAGATGACCCTTTGTCAAAGCTAAAAGGCATAGAAAGTGGGAGATATTTACACTGCAGGATGAGGGAATGAAAGATGTCTGTGCGCAATCAGGACCCTGACCTTTTGGTTGCTTGCCATTTAACACACGATTCTGTTCCCATGCTGACATGTAGATTTACAAGGATGTTGCCTGGACTGAGTGGCATGTCTTATGAGGGTAGGTTGAGGGAGCTCGGTCATTTCTCCTTGGAGAGACGAAGGATGAGAAGTGACCTGATAAGATGTTGAGAGGTATTAATCGGATGGATTCTCAGAGGCTTTTTCCCAGGGCTGAAATGGTTGCTACGAGAGGACACAGGTTTAAGGTGCTGGGGAGTAGGTACAGAGGAGATGTCAGGGGTACGTTTTTCACTCGGAGGGTGGTGGGTGAGTAGAATCGGCTACCGTCAGTAGTAGTGGAGGCAAATTCAATAGGTTCTTTTAAGAGACTTCTGGATGAGTACATGGAACTTAATAGAATTGAGGGTTATAGATAAGCCTAGTAGATAGGGATATGATCGGTGCAACTTGTGGGAAGGACCTGTTTGTGCTGTAGTTTTTCTATGATTCTATGTTCTATGTCTGTCCTTAGTTTTTTGCAATGTTCCAGTGAAGCTTAACAAAAACTGGAGGAACAACATCACATCTTCTAGCTAGGCATTTTACAGCCTTCCAATCTCAACATCAAATTCAACAACTTCAGATGATTTGCTCTATCCCATCTCAGCCCTTTTGTTTTCATTCTATTTTATTTTCTACTGTTCTCTATCTTTTATTTCTTTATTGTCTGCCTTAATTTTCCCTCTCCCCACTCTTTTCTCCCACTTTATCCCCCTCCCCTTACCTTTTGTTCCCCTTTTCTAAATTTTAACTCAGTCCCATCCATCACCACCCACCTCCCCCCCCCCACCCCCACCCCACCCAAACATCTTCATCTGACATAGTTTACAGCTTCTTTGGCATTTGGTCGTTTACACTCTTATTCTCTCTGTGGACAGCCATTAGTAGTCTTTTCCCCTGGTTTCTGTGGCTATGACTCATCTTTCATTTTCTCACCCTGTAGTATAAACATCTCCCACTTTCTATGCTTTTTACCTTTGATAAAGGGTCATCTGGAGTCAAAACATCAACTCTTTTCTCTCTTTACAGATGCTGCTGAGAATTTCCAGCATTTTCTCTTTTGGTTTCAGATTACAGCATTCGCAGTAATTTGCTTTTATTGAAGAGTAGCTATTGCACCCCAAAAATCCAGCCTAATCTTTGGAACCTCCTCAAATTTGCTTGTTTGCACAATTAGCGGTAACTAGTTTCCCAGGAAAATCAGCCTCTCATCCACTGACTCCCTCTACTTCAAAAAAACAGCCAGCGTAATCGAGTACACCATGCACCCCAGACATACTCTCTTCCACCTTCTCCCGTTGGGGAAACCATACAGAAGTCACGTACCAAACAACTCAAGAACAACTCCTTCCCTGCTGCCTTCAGACTTTTAAGTGGACTTACCATACATTAAGCTGATCTTTCTGTACAGGTTAACAATGACTGTAACACTATATTCTGCACCATCTCCATTCCTTCTCCCTATGTACTCTATGAATGGTATGTTTTGGCTGTATATTACACAAGAAACAGTACTTTTCATTGTACCCCAATACATCTGACAATAAATCAAATCAAATCAAACTATTTGTTAATGAGATTAGTGGTCATTTATGCACAAGACAACACTGGCAAATGAGTGCACAAATAGGCATAATGTCCAATGATGGTTCCTCAAGAACATAGAACATAGAAGAAAGTCCATGCCACTACTGAATTTTCTACCTGTGTCAGTAATAAAGTCTGGCATTTTTCCTTGATTACAAATCAGTGTGGGATTTCTCCTCCCTCAGGTGGAGACCATTGGTGACTGTGGACATCCATTCCATTGGTCCATAATCATGCTTGCCAAAGTACTACAGTGGTTCTTCTGCAATATGACTGACCAGGAAACTCTCCCACTTTTATCACCAGCCATCAGGCATAGTTGAAGAATTTATAGGCTGATAATCAACCTGTTTGGCCACATTATGAACACCCCTATCCATGGCCATCATTTTCCTGCAATGGGACTTGAACCTGGATTATCTGGCTCAGAGGTAGGAATATCACCATTGAATCACAACACTTCCTAACAGGGGCTTATGATTGAATTTAAATTGTTAGCTGCACTGCCTGAGCGCTAAAGACCTTTGCATGTTATTTAACCTTGGAGGAAAAATAAAATGGGATGTTGGATTGGGTACTTTGTAGTTATCTTAACATTCCATCAAATTAATCATGTCTGTCATGTCCAAATGGACTGACAACATTGTATGATTCAGATTCCCAGAGAAATGTAATGAATGTCGGAATAATGTTATCAAATGATTATCAGAAAAATGTAGGTGACCTGAATATAATGTTAGAATGTGAAAGTGATACTAAGATATCCAATATCTACAGGGCTGGGTGAAATTGAAGGGCATTTAAAAGGAGCTTTAAATCTAATTCCAACTCAATTAAAAGAATCAATCATGATGCAACTATGACCGCATTCATTCTAAGCAGTCAACTGAGATCATCGTACGGAGTCCTAGAGCCCTAGCACAGAACAATATTGCCGGTGAATGTTGAGCATTAGAACAGGAATAGTTCATTATGTCGTTAAAGTCTGTTCCCCCACCGTTCAATCAGATCGTGGCTGAACTGTTGTTCGCTATTGTTTGGGAAACTTTATACTTTATTCCCAAGAGGATAATAAAAAAAAGGCCATGCTCAAACACCTGTGCAGGAAATTAGAAGGAAACCCCAGCAGACAATAAAACATTGAGTACTTTTTATCTGTAAGTTTACTTTTCATGCTGTTTTATTAAATAATGTTTTTATCTGATGACATTGTTAAACACGCATTGCACAACAGCATTGGAATGTTGGCATGTGCCGTGACTAATTGTGGTGTCACACTTCATTTTGAAATCCAGAGTCGGACTTGCATTTTTATTTGCCAGCTATTAACTTTTAAAGGGCCCAAATGTGTAAATGGATTTGACTGAAATGCGTTCTAAACAGGGGCATATTAACCTAGAAAAGGGAAGGGTGCAAGACTGGCCAGAGAAAGTCAAAAGTTCCAACCGCACTCATTGCTCCCATTCCCAGTCATATTGATTAACGATCTAATCAACAGTGAAATTTGAGTACTTTATTGGGTCACATGCCCATCAGCCATTGTGCTTGTCTGGACCTTCCTCTGGAGCATTCCTGGTTTGTGTAGTAATGAGAGTTTCTGTGAAAGGGCACCTTTAATTCTTACAGTAGGAAATGTCAGTGGTCCTGCTGAGAAAGGAAATTGCTGTGCGGGTGGGCTGGGTGGCACACTGGTTAGCACAGCTGCTTCACAGCGCTTGGGACTCGGGTTCATTTTGGCCTCGGGTGTCTGTCTTTGTGGAGTTTGCATGTTTTCCCCATGTCTGTGGGTTTCCTCCCACAGGCCAAAGATGTGCAGGTTTGGAACTCGGAAACTTGTTGGCACGAATCGTGCTTTCTGGATTTTGAGTGTGCACCCCCATTTCAGCAGACAAAGAGTGCAGGCTGAAAATCCCCCCCCCCCCCCCCCCAGTATAATTACTTCCCTTGACATTCAGCAGCATTCCCATTGCTGAATCTCCCCACTGTGAAGGAAACTTATGAGACCAGTGATATAAATATTATCGCTACAGGCTTGGGTCAGAGGTTGTACATTCTGCAGTGAGTAGTTTGCTTCCTTTGCACCATCTGTAAGCCACAAGTCAAGAATGTGATACATGCCGCTTGCTTGAATGAATGCAGTTCCATCAAAACTCAAGAGGCCTGTCATATTCAGAACAAAACAGAGGGCAAAATTCTCCCTAAATTCAGCAGAGGCTGATAACAGGCAGGAAAAGTGACATTGAATCCGTCAGCACCAACTTTCTCCACTAAATTATTCAGGACTTAGGCTCAGAAACTTTGAGGGATGGGTCCTAGTAAGTCACACTGGTGAAGTGTGCTCTATTAGAAACTTTGTTTTTCGAAGGCAGGGGGCACCGTTTTAAAGGCAGCCCCGGTGCACAGTAGTTCACCAAGAACACTCTCTCCATGCAACAATCCCCCCGTCCTGGCACTGACCCCTGGCACTGCCTAGGCACAACCACTTCTCCCCTGTGCCATGCAGTCTCCTGAGCTCCCCTGGAAGGTCTACTCACCAGGTGCATGCCTTTGGAGACCAATTGTGATTGACATTCCTACAGGGAAATGATTCAGGCACCAAGGCCTGTTAATGATATGCTGATATACAGAAATTATGTTGTGCTATGTCACTGGCGGGGCAAAAGATAATCATGTCAGCTTTTCCATCAATGCAAGACACAGTTTGGACATCCTCTGAGATTTTCCCCTCCTATTACTGAATTCGCCAATGAAAATGGGAGCAGAAAATTCCAGTCCACATCTCAAATGCTTCATGCAGTTTGAATCTATTGATATAGGGAAGGATGTAAATGCATTGGAGGTAGTTTAAAGGATTTTTACTAGGCTGATACCTGGAATGAGTGGGTTATTGTATGAGGAAAGGTTAGACTGAGTGGGCTTGATTCCAGTGCAGTTTAGAAGGGTGAGGGATGAATCGATTGATACATATAAGATCCTAAACAATATTGACAAAATGCATGTGGAAGAGATGTTTCCTCTTGTGGATGAATCCAGAACTCGAGGCATTGTTTTAAAATTAGGGATCATCTTCCTTTTAGAGCGTTTGCGACTTTGGAATTCTGCCTCAGAATGTGGTGTTAAGTGGGGGCCATTGAATATTCTCGCAGCGGAGGTAGATAGATTCTGTTTAGGCAAGGAAATCAAAGGTTATCGGGCATAGATTGAAATGTGGAATTCAAAACACAAACAGATTAACCATGATCTTATTGAATGGCAGAGCAGGCTCAAGGGGCTGAATGGCCTCCTCTTGCTCCTACTTTATAAGTTTTTAATTTAAAACAACAAATAAAAATTGAGATTGCAACAGCTGCCAGGCTTTACAAGATGGGTTGCTAATGTTAAGTACCTTTAATGGATTAGCAATCAGAAATTAAATTTTGTGATCTGTCAGTCTGCGTGTATTAATATTTCACAGAGACAATATCTTCTCTGCGTGGTGGAAGTGTAATCAATATAGGAACTTACTGTCATCCTTCAAAAATATTATAATCTAGTTGCCTTGGTCATTTCTTCTCATCACCAGTACAAATTCAGGGGTAATGTTTGTTTCAGCTTTTCATCCTTAAAAAGTATAGATGTATAATGTGCATATTTCAGAATGAAAACTCTGCCAGTACCAGAACAAATACCAATGGATTGATTTTATTTGATTTAATTTTGTTTAACAAATAATGAAGATTCCTTTGTGTCTTACTGTGTGCAAAGGACATGTAAAACCAGCTCTAACACAGCAGGGATTCTAGAACAGAAATTACAATGATGGGTTACTAATTAAGGGAAAAGGAAGCAATGTGCAGCTTAATGTCACAACAACTCAATATTGCACTGGCTGCATTGAACTAAGCAGGCCTGAGAGGCATTTCAGAGATCCATATGGATTTATTAGCCTCACAAGTGTGCAAAAAAAAAATCAGCACGTATTGAGAGCAGTACACAATCAGTACCTAAACAGATCAATTTCGCGGTGAGGGGATTTACTAGAATGGGACCAGGGATGAGAGACCTGAGTTACACGGAGATGAGAGAGAAACTGGGGTTGTTCTCATTAGAGCAGAGCAGTTAAAGCAAGATTTAACAGAGTGTCCAAATTCATGAATGGTTTTGATTGAGTAGAAAAGAAGAAGCTGTTTTCCCTGGCAGAAAGGTCGGTGACCGATAATAGATTCACGCTAAATAACCAAAAGAGTCAGGGGGAAGAAAGGGTTTTTTTTTAACACAATGAGCTGTTGTGGTCTGGAATGCACTGCCTTTACGGGAGGTGGAAGTAGGTTCAACAGTAACTTTCAAAAGGTAATTTATAATAAAAGATAATATTGTTGAAAAGGAATAAACAATTGCAATGCTATAGGAAAGAGTAAGGGAGTGGAACTAAGTGGACAGCCTTTTTGACGGTCATGCACAGAGGTAATGGGACAAATGGCCTCTGTCTTTGCTGTATGATTCTAATGTCAGAGTGCCTGGTCCAAACTATCACTGAAATTCCTTTCACTGTATTCTTTCCAGTTTCAGAATGCAACATATCCCTGCTGTAAAGTAATAAATGTCAGGTTATTGCCGTGTTGCAATGCGTCACTGGTTTTACAGTATGAAACTAGGGCTTGTAAAACAACTCACAAAAACTGAATCAGAAGCTAATTCTCACAAATGAAAAGAGGTTGTTGGTGCATCTCTCCCCTGGTAATAATTAAGATAGTACATATCATCACAACAGGAAAGAATGTTGGAATTCTTCTAAATTTACGAATGGGAGTTTTATTCCTCCACACCCTAAATATGTGGAAATCAAGTCTCTTCTCATAGTTTCCATCTCTTCATTCTGTCTGTTGTTAAAAAATGCACTACCACTTTGTCTTTCCTCATTTAACTAGCTGAAGGTTGTGTAAAGGCCAAACCTGGTAACATTTAACCTTAGATTCCTGAGATACCCATGACCTTCAGTTAACTCAGCACAGAGCGAGAATCAACCCTAGGACCTTCTGATCCACATTACTTCCAATGTCCTAAAATTACACATCTGCTTTGTAAAAAAAAGTCTTGCATTTATGTATTGCCTTAGTGTATCAATGGGAATGTTTCAATATGCTCTACACAAATTACATTTGAAATGCGATAATTGTTGGCGTGATTAAAATGGGATCCTTGAATTGAAAAGAATTTCAGCAAAGCCCAGTGGTGCACTGATAGCAATAGCCGGATCTAGTGACAAATAGTTATATTGGTTGGGTGCCATAGATGTTCAAATCCATGTGTCTTGGACTTCAGGTGGCAAATATGGCAACCGAACCAAGTGGAAGGACTGGGCTGGATGAGGGTAAGGGTTTTTAGAGGGGCCAAGGGGTGATGAAGCTGAAGGTATGATTGAGAAAGTCAGTAACTGCAAATGCATTAAGGCAAATGGAGTGTTAGAGGCTAGACAATTGGGAATTTCAAAACACCATTGGAAGCGACTTGGAGGAAAAGCATCTCCAGTTCAGCAGTTTTATCACCACTGGCTACACCATTCACCCGTTTTTCATAGAATCATAAAATCCCTACTGTGCAGAAGGAGACCATTTGACCCATTGAGTCTGCACTAACATCAATCCCATCCAGGCCCTATCACCATAACCCACATATTTACCCTGCTAATCCCTCTTAAACTAAAGGCAATTTACCATGGCCAATCAGTACATCTTTGGAAGGAAACCAGAGTACCTACAGGAAAGGCACGCAGATACAGGGAGAACGTGCAAACACCACGCAGACAGTCATCTAAGGCCAGAATTGAACCCGGGTCCCTGTGCTTTGTGGCAGCAAGAGCTAATCACCGTTGAGTTTTGTTACATGTCTCCAGCCACTATGAATTGGTCACTATCCAAGAGATGTGGATTTTATGCCAGACAAGGCAAATGTTTTTCCCCGCCGAGATAAAACCCAACCGTTTGTTGGTTGGTTGGTTCAGCTATTGTCTTCTTGCCTGTGAAATATTCTGGGAGGTACACCTGTTGTTGGAAGTCTGACTGCATGGCAAGTATTGTATAGTGTCCTAAAGGCCTTTTTATTTTGGCTGAGCCTTAAGAGTCACTGAAGATTTTCTAAATAGAATTACGGCGTTTGCTCATTTTGCATACATCGCATTACATCATCCAACAAAGCAGCTTTCAGGCCGTCTTGCTACAATATAAAGAGGTTGGCTCCTTTCAATTGAGGTTATTTGTTGTCCTGGCAACAGTGCATTCCAGGATCAGCTGCTAACGCGCAATGCGTAGCACTGGATCCTGGACAGACATAGACCATGGGAAAATTCCAGCATACTTCAGCATCAATAGAAATAGACCTAAAATAACCCCTAAAATAGCCTGCATCTGTCATTCCCAGCTCCTCACTGTATGAAAATTGGCATAACGCTTCTGAACATATCCTGATGTACATGAACTGCATAATCCAGGGACCATTTGCTAATTATAAGGTGACAACAGTTTGCAGAGATTGTGTTAGAATCATCAGTCAACTCTGAAATGCGAATTAACTATCAATGTTCTCTGAGGCCTGTTCCAATAAAATGGGTACAGCCTCACACACATTTTCTAAATAGCGATTCTGGACTAAAGCAAAAAGCATCCACAAGCAACACTGGAATAGAAACTCTCAAGCTGTTCTATTAATGTAAAGATACCAAAGGTGGGGTGGGGAGGTGGGGGGGGGCTTGCTGTGTACGTTTCCTCTGACTACAAAAAATAATTGTTACAAAATAATATAATTCCATTTATCTTTGAGAGAATTTCATCTCTTCCTGTTTGTTCACCTTAGCGAATAAAGTGGTTCAGTGAAATGAAAATAAAATCTGCAAATCCAATGTTTTTAGCCATTCAGACCAAACAGTTACAAAGACTGCACCCTGTAGCATCTTATTAGAATGGATCTTTGTTCTGTGCGCAGAGCAATGATTTTGAAATCCTTTAGAAGACAATAAAATATGAAAAAAGATAAAATTTAGTTTTGCAAATAACTAATACTTTATCGGATTTCTAGCAAATGCTTTGTCTTCAAATACAACTATTACCATTTCCATTGCTTTATGTCCCGTTGACATTTTTCATTACATTCCTCTGCCCGCTACCCTATCCCAGACATTCCTTTTGTTTTTCCTCCGCCTCCCACCTCTTTTGAAGACATGTATCTCACCACGTTTCTACCCTGCTTCAGTCCTGAAGGAAAGTCATATTCAGCTCAAAACAATGGCCAGAATTCTCCAGCTGTTAGCTGCCAGCGGGATCTTCCAGTCCCGCTGATGGCCCACTCCTTGCCACGGGTATCCCGGCAACGTGACTTGGATTTAAAGGGAAACCTAACTGACAGTGATGGGACCAGAAGATCCACCATCGATGAGTGGTGTTGCGTCTCCCACCACCAAAAAATAGGTGACCCGGAGGCCGAAGAATTCTGCCCAGTAACTCTGTTTCTCTCTCCATTGATGCTGCCAGCCCTATTCAGCTTTTCCAGCATTTTGTGTCTTTATGACAGATTTCTGGCATCCATAAGATTTTGCTTTTGTCAGATTTATATGTCAGCTACGGCACAGTTGGGAGCACCCTCACCTTCGATTCACAAAGTTCTGGATTCAAATCTTATTCCTGCTTCCATTGGCACATAAATCAAAGCAGATACTCCAGTGCAGGACTCTCTGGGTGAGAGATTAATCCGAGGCCCAATCTTCTCTCGGAGATGAATGTTAAAGGCTCCATGGCACCAATTGAAGAACAGTAGGGGTTTATTTCCTGTGTCCTGGCCAATGTCTATCCCTCAATCAACATCACAAAACAAAATGACTGGGCTTCATTCTTGCTGAGTCAGAAAGGTTCTGTGGACCAGGACCCTAACCCAGGATTCCCAGTATTTTAAGGATGCGAGATTGGTTTGGGATGTGAGCTCGCAACCTGCATTCGCGACCTGTCTTGCTTCATTGTGGGTGTGTTTCGGTCTTTTGCAATGTCATGGAGTCAGGTCAGCTTTGCAAAGAGTCATGTTTCACTACATCTCCGCAGTGTCATGAACAATGTGTGTGAAGGAACCTCTTGAACGGTAAGTTTGAATGGTACCCATTATGCCCTCCTCATGCCAAGGGACATTGCTCACACATCCCATGTTGCCCATCATGTCCCCCATGCCAAAGAATGCCCTTACTCATTCTTAATGATTTCACCATGCTAGATTATGGTGCTTCCATGCCCATTCACTTACTATAACTACAAATGACCTTATAGTGAAAACAGAATGCGTAAAAAGGCTTTTTTACAAAAATCAGTGAATCATTGATAACTTTCTGCCTTCTTTGAAATAAATTCCTTTTTACTACATCAGTTGGATTGTAACAGACAGAAACAATATGAGGAAATTTATTTCACATCAGCAAGTCATTATGATCTGGTATTCAAGAGAGCAGGGACAGATTCGATCAAATCTTCAAATGTGAACTGGGTGAACACATCAAGGAGAAATTTTGCTGGGCCCTGGGATTTATCACCTAAAGAGTTGACAGCAGCACTGATGGGCTGAATGGCCTCCTTCTGTGCCACATGAGTAACTCTATGGATCTGCCTATACCAGGTGAGTCATGCCATTTCCCAGATCCAGGTCATCCCAACCTTCCTTGCTTTTCAACAGACATCCAGCGTGCAGAAGTGAATCATGCGACTCTGGGACAAATGCACGGTTCCAATGTTTATCTGCCGCTGTTGTGGAGTCTGTACCGAATTATCAGTTGCATGAATTATAAAAGGCTATTACAGAGCCCTGTTATCTGAAGCAGTTCAGTACCATAAATCCAGCTTAAAGTACCGCTATAGTGGAAAATTACCTCTGAATGTCTTGTGGGAAGATCTGGTGTGTCCACTGTTTCTCACAGAATTGTAAATCGGTTCTTTGAGAACGTGTTTTACAATTTTACTGATAATTGCGAGCAGAATAAAGCTTCCTGCTGTGTTTATGATATCAATAACACTCAGTGACCACAGTGACCCCTGTGTTTACAACATCACTAGTATACACTGATCACCAGGAAACCTTTCTGCAAGTCCTTGTTCTTCAGCTGAAGTTACAGAAATGCGATTGGTTATCCTGGGTCATTTCAACCTCAGTAAGAATTTAGCAACACCAATTTTAAATCCAACCGATTTATTTGATAGTAAATTTGCGAGCTTTCGACACTCTGTGTCTTTGCTCATTTCAACCTCCCCAGGATAGGCTTCTTTAGAGAAGAGGCCCTGACTCCACCCAAACAGGTACTTAATGTTCCAAATGTTTTCCATCACACAAACCATCTCCCATCCATTGACTCTGTCTCCATTTCCCACTACCTCAGAAAAGCAGCCAGCATAATTAAGGACTCCACACACTCTAACATATCCTCTTCCACCTTCTTCCGTTGGGAGAAGATACAAAGTCTGAGGTCACATACCAATTGAGTCTACAACAGTTTTTCTGCGTTGCTTTTGAATGCACTTTTGAATGGACTACATCACACTAAGTTGATCTTTCTCTATACCCTGGCTATGATTGTGACACTGCATTCTGCACCCTCTCCTTTCTTTCTCTGTGTACGGTATGCTTGGGCTGTATAGCGCACAAGAAACAATACTTTTCACTGTATACTAATATATGTGACAGTAATAAATCACATTAAATCAAAAGTGCATAACTGCATCTCCTAATGATAATTAAGAGGGTTAACAGTGACATAGTAACATTTGGCTGGCTGCTTCATGTGCAGTTGATATCAATAAGGAGGCTCAGGACATGAATGTTTAAGCTTATTTATTCATGTCACAGGTAGGCTTACGTTAACACTACAGTGAAGTTACTGTGAAAATCCCTTAGTCACTATCTTTTCGGGTACACTGATGGAGAATTTAGCATGTCCAATGCACTTAACCATCGTGTCTTTTGGACTGTGAGAGGAAATTGGAGCATCTGGAGGAAACCCATGTAGACATGGGGAGAACATGCAGCCTTCACACAGACAGTGATCTGGTTCCCTGGTACTGTGAGGCAGCAGTGTTAACCACTGTGCCATCAACATTATTTTAGATCATCTCATTTTGATTTTGATTTTGATTTGATTTAGTATTGTCACATGTATTAGTATACAGTGAAAAGTATTGTTTCTTGCGTGCTATACAGACAAAGCATACTGTTCATTGAGAAGGAAAAGAGAGAGTGCAGAATGTAGTGTTACAATTATAACTAGGGTGTAGAGGAAGATCAATTTAGTGTGATTCAAAAGTCAGATGGCAGCAGGGAAGAAGATGTTCTTGAGTCAGTTGGTGCGTGATGTCAGGCTTTTGTATCTTTTCCCAATGGGAGAAGGTGGAAGAGAGTATGTTTGGGGTATGTGGGGTCCTTGATTATGCTGACTGCTTTTCTGAGGCAATGAGAAGTGTAGACAGAGTCAATGGATGGGAGGCCGGTTTGTCTGACGGATTGGACTACATTTATGACCTTTTGTGGTTTCTTGCGGTCTTGGACAGAGTAGGAGCCATACCAAGCCGTAATACAACCAGAAAGAATGCTTTCTATGGTGCATGTGTAAAAATTGGTATGAGTCATGCCAAATTTCCTTAGTCTTCTGAGAAAGCAGAGGCGTCGATACGCTTTCTTAATATAGTGTCAACATGGGGTGATCTGGACAGCTAAAAACTTGAAGCTCTCGGACTCTTTCTACTTCATCCCCGTTGGTGTAGAAGGGAGTATGCTCTCCTGTACACTTCCTGAAGTCGATGACAATCTCCTTCATTTTGTTGACATTTAGGGACAGATTATTGTTGTTGCACCAGTTCATCAAATTCTCTATCTCTATCTCATTCTCTGTCTCATTCCTGTTCATCATTTCTCGTCATCATGTGCGTGGAGCCTGAAGAGATTGGAGAGGCACTGAACAAATACTTCTCTTCGGTATTCACACAGGGAAATGTAAATGTAGTTGTGGAGAACACTGGGATACAGGGTTGCAAACTGGAAAATATTGAAGTAGACAAGGAGGATGTGCTAGATATTCTCGAGGGTTTGAAGTTAGATAAGTCCCCTGGGCCGGACGGGATTTACCCTAGGATTCTCTGGGAGGCGAGAGAGGCGATTGCAGAGCCTCTGGCTCTGATCTTCAGGTCGTTGTTGGTTACGGGTATAGTTCCGGAAGACTGGAGGATAGCGAATGTGGTCCCATTGTTCAAGAAGGGGAAGAGAGACTTTCCAGGGAATTATAGGCCAGTGAGTCTTACTTCTGTTGTGGGCAAAGTATTGGAGAGAATTATTAGGGATAGGATTTATAGTTATTTAGAGAGAAATGAATTGATTGGGGATAGTCAGCATGGTTTTGTGAAGGGTAGGTCGTGCCTTACTAACCTTATTGAGTTTTTTGAAAAAGTGACCAAAGAGGTGGATGGGGTAAGGCAGTTGATGTGGTATATATGGACTTTAGTAAGGCGTTTGATAAGGTGGCCCATGGAAGACTTCTGCAGAAAATGCAGATGTATGGGATAGAGGGTGATTTAGCTAATTGGATTAGGAATTGGCTAGCAGATAGAAGACAGAGGGTGGTGGTTGATGGGAGATATTCATCGTGGAGTTCGGTTACAAGTGGTGTACCTCAGGGATCTGTTTTGGGGCCCCTGCTGTTTGTAATTTTTATAAATGATCTGGATGAGGGTATTGAAAGATGGATTAGTAAATTTGCGGATGACACCAAAGTCGGAGGAGTGGTAGATAGTGAAGAGGGGTGTTATAGTTTGCAGAGAGACTTGAACAAGTTGCAGAGCTGGGCCGAGAGGTGGCAAATGGAGTTTAATGTGGAAAAGTGTGAGGTAATTCACTTTTGCAGGAATAACACATGTGTAGAGTATAGGGCTAATAGTAGGACTCTTAAAAGTGTTGATGAACAGAGGGATCTTGGTGTATGTGTGCATAGATCCCTGAAAGTTGGCAATCAAGTCAATAAGGTTGTTAAGAAGGCATACGGCGTCTTAGCTTTTATTGGTAGGGGGATTGAATTTCGGAGCCGCAACGTCATGTTGCAACTGTACAAAACTCTAGTGCGGCCGCACTTGGAGTATTGTGTGCAGTTCTGGTCCCCACATTATAAGAAAGATGTGGAGGCATTGGAGAGGGTACAGAGGAGGTTTACCAGGATGTTGCCTGGTATGGAGGGCAGGTCTTATGAAGAGAGGCTGAGGGATTTGAGGTTGTTTTCGTTAGAAAGAAGGCGGCTAAGAGGAGACCTTATTGAAACATATAAGATGATTAGAGGTTTAGATAGGGTGGACAGTGATAGCCTTTTTCCTAGGATGGAGAAAGCTAGCACGAGGGGACATAGCTTTAAATTAAGGGGTGGTGGTTTTAGGACAGATGTCAGAGGTAGGTTCTTTACCCAGAGGGTGGTAAGGGTATGGAATGCCTTGCCTGCGTCAGTTGTAGATGCGCCAAGTTTAGTGGCGTTTAAGAGGTTAGTAGATAAGTTTATGGATGAAAAGGGAATGGTCTAGGTTAGAGGGTCACTGCTTGTTCCTAATTGGTCGACGCAACATCGAAGGCCGAAGGGCCTGTTCTGCGCTGTAATGTTCTGTGTTCTATGTTCTATTTGACATCCAACATACTACAGTGGTGTCATCAGCAACTTGAAAATCCAATTGGAGGGGAATTTGGCTGCACAGTCACAGGTGTATAAGGAGTATAGTAAGGGGCTGAGGATACAGCCTTGTGGTGCATCCATGTTAAGGATGATCATGCAGGAGGTGTTGTTGCGTTTCCTTACTGATTGTGGTCTGTGAGTTAGGAAGTTCAGGTTCCAGTAACAGATGGAAGAGCTGAAGCCCAGGCCATGCCTGGTGATGAGTTTCATAGAATAATGGTGTTGAAGGCTGAATTGAGGTCAATAAATAGGTGTCTTTATTATCCAGGTGCTTCAGGGTTGAGTGTAGGGCCAGGGAGATGGTGCCTACTGTGGACCAGTTGCGGCGATAAGCAAACTGTGGTGGATCCAGGCAATCCAGGAGGCCAGAATTGATTTGTGCTATAACTAACCTTTCAAAGTACTTCATAATGATGGATGTCAGAGCCATAGGATGATAGTCATTAAGGCACGCTATTTGACTTCGCCTTTATACAGGGATAATAGTCATCTTCTTGAAGCAGATAGAGACTTCAGGTTGTTGTAACGGGATGTCTGTGAATACCCTTGCCAGCAGACCTCATTTGGAGAGGGAAGGATTGGGAATCATGCTGCAAATTCAAGATGCAAATCTCATACTTATGTAAAAAGATGTGATTCCTGAGCGATCCACCAGACCAGAGATGTGAAGAAACCACCAATTCTGGCTCAGAGAATTCAAAGAGGAAAGAGACACGTCAGAAAAGGAGATCATAGGACCATAGAATTCCAGTGCAAGAGGAAGCCATTTGGCCCATTGATTCTGCATTGACTCTCTCTGTCAGAGTGTCGTACCTGGCCGTCTTCCCCACCCTATACTCAGAGCCTACACATTTACCATGACTAATCTCCCTAATACATCTTGGGGCTCTTTTGCATAGCCAATCCACCTAACCTGCATCTTTGGACTGTGGAAGGAAACCGGAGCATCCGGAGGAAACCCACAGGAAATGTAAGCCTACTTGTGACACTAATAAGTAAACTTTAAAAAAAAACTTCAAATTTAAAACATCTGTGCTGCCCAAAAGCAGGCCTGGACCCTCAAGATCCTGGTCCTCGAGAGGACGCCCGCCCACTCCACACCCCACCCCCCGCCCCCACCCCCAGGGTCATCTCAGGCAAAAGGATGTGGAAGTCAGCAGATCACCTCAACCACAGCTCCAGGCATAGTGAGAAGGTCAGGAAGATTAAGAAACTGTAGGCACTTACTGAGCATGGGTGAATGTAGACAGGTTAACGTTTTGTTTTGAATGTTTGGCAATAAATTTTGCTTTGCTCACCCACAGAGCCTCTACCCTGTCTGTTCATCCCTGAGAATGATGTGGAGATGCCGGCATTGGACTGGGGTAAACACAGTAAGAAGTCTCACAACACCAGGTTAAAGTCCAACAAGTTTATTCGATAGTAAACCCACAAGCTTTTGGAACACCGTTGAAAGTTCAGTGCAGTTGAACGCTGTGGAAAATTCTTTCTACTCACCCAAAGAAAGAACAATGTTCCGAAAGTTTGTGGGTTTACTATCAAATAAACCTGTTGGACTTTAACCTGGTATTGTGAGACTTCTTACTGTGGCCATTCCTGAGAATGGCAGTGCTCTGTCCTTCCCACCCTCTGGGCAGCCCCCATAAAGGAAGGGCACTCCCTCAACTGCACTGTGGACAGAAACCCAGGAAGGAGGATGTAGGAAGTGCTATCTGCATACCAGCCTTCATAATCTCTTAAAAAGAAGGGGTGTCCCGACATGAAGGGAAGGTAAAATCTGCAAGTGACCCCACCCTCCCCAAAATGGTGACTCTGGGTCCCCCAGTCCTAGCCCTGAGTAGAATTATCTGTGTCTCCTGTGTCCTCTCCAGTGTATCCTCCCCCCCAGGGCAGCACATGTCACGGAGGGTGCTGGCTGCCTGAGTGTGCACCCCCAAAATCCCCCTCGGAGGGGAAGGCGCCAGGTTCACGTTTAGGTAGAGTCATTGTAATGTCATCTCCTTCCCCACAATCCTGGAATTCTTTATGACATATGATATTGCAGCCTATAATTGTCCCATGTAACCTTCAATTCCATTCCTAATCATATATTAAACCAGCCTACGTTTGAAGAAATTGCATAACACATCATTGCATACTTTCAGTGGGAGTTTGCACCAACTAGCTACACTGTGTGGGAGCTATTTATTTTCAATCACTATCTTGTTCAAAGCTTGTTAATTTGGAATCCTTGAACTTTTAATTCAGAATGCACAGTTAATAGTTGACTTGCGTCTCTACTTTCTGTGCCTCTGCATATTTTAAAATCATAAATCCTGACACCGCCTCAAGCAATTTTTATTCCTTTGAGATAAAGCTGTTCTGTCAATCTCTCTTCCTAACTTGCAAACACCTGAGTATTGTCTAAACTTCAATTAACCTACATTACACCTGGCAATAGTTATAACAGAATCTAATAAATTATGAATGAAAGTCTTGTATTTGTTTATACCTTACATCCATACGCCCAAACAAACAGAATGGAGCAGAAGAAAGCCATTTGGCCCCTCAATCCTGTTCCACCATTTAGTCTACTCCCAATAATCTTCTCAAGTCTCTCAGAAATTTTTCAAAGGGCCAAATATTCCAAATATTCCAGAGAAGTTGTTCACATTTGAGTAAACACAGCAGCTTTCACCAGAAGTGAGGTTAATGACCTTTTTAATCTATGTCAGGCCATCAGAGGATTTGAAGCTCTTCTGTGAATAGTGATGTTGGAGATGATTTTGAGCCCACATGCTCTGTCTGCAGGAATAGTGATGAACGCTCAAACTCCGGAGAGCGCAATTCTTGTCGGTGAGTTTCCGAGTTCCAATCTTCTTGGTTCCTCACTGACAGAGTGGTGTGAAATTCGCCGTGACACTGCAGAGGGTCATTTTAATATATTAGCGTGTCATTAGTGAGCACTGTCTCCGCAAGTCCGTTTGATGCTGGATCTCCCTGGGGTTTTCCGACCCTCAGGTGCAGCAGGAATCTAGTGAGAATCACACATCCAGACTAACAACAGATTTATTCTAGGGGTTCTTGTCTGTGCAGAGGATAAATTGAAAGTAAGTCAGTGGCCTGACTTCCATTGCCATCAGATCATGTGATCAGCTCTTAAAGCAATTTCCAACCACTTAAATATATAATAGAACACGCAGTCAGCAATTCTTGTACAGTATCTCCTCCTTCCTGCACCCCCTCCCAATCGAATAGTGGGAATAAGGAAGTTTTGGTGTATGGATGAACAGGGTAGTGGAAGTAAACAAAATAATTTAAGTGTGGAATGTTCTTTTAAAGGCTAGAACAGAATGCTCATCAAGAAACAAAATACAAGCAAAGTTCACATTTTGAGAGAAAGGAGAACAGAGGAAGAGTAAGTAATGCAGAAAGAATTACATTTATATAGCACCCGTCATGGCCTCAGCTTATCTCATTGGTGCTTTACAGTCAATGTAGTGCTTTTGAAGTGCAGTTGCTGTTGTAGGAGCCAACCTGTGCATAGCAAACTCCCACAAACAGCAATGCGATAAAGGACAGATAAACTGTTTAATGTTGAGGGAAATAAAATGGGGGCAAGTGCAAAGTGAAAAATTGTACTTGCTTTAGTTAGGCAGGCAAACGTTAGCGTAACACAGCCGTTCTTGACATTTGTTGCCTTTATTTGAAGCATTATTTCCAGCACAGACTAAAGAAAGCAAAGCTCTGCACCTCCACACCATCTGTGCCACATATTGTGTGATGAGCAGCAGCATGTGCCCATCATGGTGAGATGTGACAGCAGAAAGGGGGAGTTATTGACACACCGCATGGCTTAATTCTGCAACTCTTTTGCACAGACCTTATCAGCAGCATAACAGCCGGACTCTCTTGGCTATGTTGTTATCCATTTTTTTTTGTTTAGCAAACTTTGATCCTCAAAATATGACCACAGAACTACTTCTGCAACTTACGAAGTTTGTAACCATAATTGATAAATAAATGATCAAAGGATGTTGCAAGTGAATTGTGTGGGCAGCTTAGGGTGGTCTTCTGTTTGTCGGTGTTAGACACAGGGTGAGCTGCCAATGATTTCATAACTTAAAATTGGAAAATAAACAGCATAACTTTTTAACATCCTTGATTTTTCTCCCTGATTACTGGATTAGCGGTGCCTTGTTTGGTAGCACTCTTACCTCACACTTAAGGTCCCCTGGGTTCAAGTCCCCTTCCAGGGCTTAAATGCATAAGTTAATGATGATACCTCAGTGCTGTACTGAGGAAATGCTGCGCGGTCACCGGTGCCCTCATTTGGATGAGACCCTGTTTGAGTGAATGTCAAAGATCCCACAGCACCATTTAGAAAAGCAGGGAGCTTACCCCAGTTTCCTGGCCTATATTTATCCCTCAATCAACATCTCACTAACAGGCTATCCACTCATTGTCACATTGCTGGGAGTGGGAGCTTACCATGCACAAATTGGCATCCGCAGTTCCTATGCTACAACAGTAACTACACTTCAAAAAGTATTTCATTTATTGTAAAGTGCCTTGAGACACCAAGTGATATATGACGAACGGTGGCACAGTGGTTAGCACTGCTGCCTCACAGCACCAGGGATCTGGGTTCGATTCCAGTCTTAGGTCACTGTCTGTGTGGAGTTTGCACATTGTCCTCATGTCTGGTGGGTTTCCTCCTGCTTATTCGATTTCCTCCCTCACTCCAAAGATGTGCAGGTTAGGTGGATTGGCCATGCTTAGTGTCAGGGGGACTAGCTAGGCTAAATGCATGGGGTTATGGGGAAAGGGCCTGGGTGGGATTGTGGTCAATGCAGACATGATGAGCCTCTACGATTCAATGAAGGGGAATTGACAAAGTAGACATGGAGAGGATGCTTCTTCTCGGAGGACAATCTGGAACAAAAGGTTTTAAGATAAAGGAGAGCAGATTTAAAACAGAAAGAGAAATTACTTCTCCCAAAGGGACGTGTGTCTGTGGAATTCATTACCCCGGAACATGGTGGATGCTGGGGCTGAGTAAATTTAAGGAAAAGGTGGACAGATTTCTAATCAGTAATGGGTTGAAGGATTACAGTGTCCGGGCAGGAAAGCGGAGTTGAAGCCAAGATGAGATCAGCCACAATTGTATTAAATGCAGAGAAGGCTCGAGGGGCTGAATAGCCTACTCCTGCTCCTAGTCTTATGATTCTTGTAAAAAATGTACATAAATGTCAGTCTTTTTTTTTATCTGATTGTTCACAGCAGTGTTCAGGGATTCATTTAAATTCCTGGAGACCACAGGACAAGCCTGGAGGATCGGCAGCACTGATTACAATACAATTAAGCATCTATTGTGCCCAGGGGAAATGGCCACAGACAGAGAGCTGCTGAAGTTACCTACCTGGGCTTCTCTTTGCTACTAGCACCTGCTTTATCCAGAGCTCTGCAGAAGTCTCGTACACACTTGAAACAGTAACTTTGTTTCTCTCTCCACAGATGCTGTCAGACTTGCTGAGATTTTCCAGCATTTTCTGTTTTCATTTCAAATCTCTAGCATCCACAGTATTTTGCTTGTGCTTCAGACTGCAGAGGGACAGATGGAATATTGCTTCGACTGCCTTTGCATTCCCGGCCAGAAAATCATTCACAGGGAACACGATATGAAGTATAGAACACAGACGTGTAAATCGCAGCTTCTGACACTACCTAAATCAAAATAGAAACTTGCCAATATTCATTGGAAGTTATTCAGATGAAAATCTCATTTCAAAAATGGTTCGCTTGTGGATTCTCTTCAATGGTGCTGATGCCTTAAGACCCTTTACTGTCCTAATCTTCATGGCCATAAACTCAATGGGCGAGATCTTATTGTTCGTTCGCACCACGCTCCTGCTACGACAATGGCAGAGAACTTGGCACCCAGCTAAGTCTCCATTCACCGCAGCAGGATGGGAAAATCCCGCTTGCATTGGATAGTCGGAAAATCCCGGCCAATAAAATAAACTTCCCCAGCAGCCGCCATGTTCCCAATCCCCCAAGTTCACGTTCATCCTTCACCTCCACCTAACCATGCACGAAATAAGAGTTGGCCTGGATTCCCAAGCGGCAATGCTTCCTGGTCCGATGCTGAGAAAGGATTATTGGCTTTTTATCTCCATCGGGATTTGGGCAACTGAGAACTAAATAAATAGAAGACTGGATTAAGTGATATTTGAAAAGATGGGATTTGAGCAATGGGAAATGCCTAAACATTTCCTTCAAGTGAAAAAGAGGAACCATGAATGCTGAAAAATCTAAAATAAAGACAGGAAATTCTGGAAACATATCAGATCTATCCTATTTCAGGGGAAAAGAATGGGGGAGGAGTGATTTTTCAAGTTAATTTAATTTATTATTGTCACATGTATTGAGATACAATGAAAAGTCTTGTTTTTTTGTACACGCTACAGACAAAGCATAGAGTATATGGGGGGAAGGAAAGGAGAGAGTGCAGAATGTAGTGTTGCAGACTTTTGCAGAGAAAGATCAGCTTAATACAAGATAGGTCCATTCAAAAGTCTGATGACAGCAGGGAAGAAGCTGTTCTTGAGTCAGTTGGTACGTGATCTCAGACTTTTGTATCTTTTTTCCATAGAGGAAGAGAGAATGTCCAGGATGCGTGGGGTCCTTGATCATGCTGGCTGCTTTGCCAAGGCAGTGGGAAATGTAGACAGAGTCAATGAATGGGAGGTTGATTTGCATGATGGACTTTGTGTTACAGGCAGGGGCCGGAGAACTATATCTTCACGTAGCAAGAAATCACCAGCGGAGCTCTGGGCCTTCTACCTCTTAAAATCAGGAGCTGGAAAATTCAACCAAATTGTGCCCATAATTTCTCCAACAGCAAAAGCAAGTGGGTGAAGGTTCCTGCTGTAAATCAACCTTCGGGTAGCTTAAGGTTTCAGAGGAAAGTCTATTTTTCAGACCCAGTGTTTCCATTCTCCTTCTCCCCTCCAACAGTGATGGTTCTGCTGTGTATTTCCGGCATTTTCTCTTTAGATGCAAGTCATTGGGAAAGTACCCACAGTCGGGATTCATTCCCTTTATTATCAGCCAAGTCTTTTTGTCCGAGAGAACAACTGAACAACCTGATTTAATATTTCAAGTGCCTCAAGACTAGGAAGATGCCATCAGCCATTGAATTTGGACACTGTGGCTCTTCAGTCCAGTGCAGTATTAGATTACACTCGATTCACTTGCTAAATAATTGTCAAGAGCAAGCATACATGTAAGCCAGTGTGGGAAAGCTCCTGAATGAAGGCACTTGAGCTCGTTAGGCCTGAAGAAGAATGTTAGCAACATTGGTGACCTAGCATGGTTACTGACAGAGTCAGTTATCTCAGAATTCCTTCGCACTTACCTGCGGTAGTAGATGACCCCTGCAGTAAAAGAAGTCCTTACTGTCTGACACTGAAGGTTAAAAGGTACATTGAGAATAATAAATAATTTCAGTGCTGTATCATTTCACAATCTAATTATAAAATGGACTTAGAAGTCGAGGAGTCACTTTTGCAAGCAGGATTCAATAGTCTGAATCATGCTAACTATTTAAACAGTAGTAGATGAAGTGCCCATATAATGTAGCTCTTAAAATGCCCTGGCCTCCAGAGTCTTGTTCTCAGAGGAACAGAGGAGGGTCAGGAGTGATTTGATAGAGTTTAAAATTATGGCGAGATGGGACAATGCTAATACAGACTTATTACTGTCCATAGCTAATAGTCTGTCCATACTGTTATTACTGTCCATAGCTCCAGACTATAACTTGTATGTACTCGTGTCTGCTGCTACAGGAATTGGACTCCCTGTTTGAAATGGACCCCCAATACTACTATCTCATATAGTAAAAATATAATGCTCAGAGCACCTTTTAAGTATCATACCATGCAGTGGTGCTGGATGTGGTGTGAGTCACGTTGACAATCACACAGATCACACTGGAAGTCAACTCCTTGACCAGCTATAAGCCCAGACTGTGGTTGTGTTATCACAGTGGAAACAGGATCACAGTGCCTACAGTCAACTTGATTGTGATCCCCTGGTAGTCAGTGCTGCGATATAAATGCATCTTAAAGACCATAATCATTTCTTGTCCTAATTACAGGGACTGAAATTGGCTCTATCAGATTTTGTGGCCACCAGAAACAAGCTTCTTGCTTTACAACATCACTGGACTAGGTTCAACACATTTCAAATCAAAACTAATATTTGCAACTGGCTGCAAAAAGTAAGTATTTGTGACAAATCTAATTCATATAAAGCACAAAATAGCAACGTTAAATGCAGATATAAAATATGTGGCTGTATGCAACAATTCCCTCAATGCAAAGATAAGGGTGTAATTTAACTTTTTTATATACACTATGATACTCCCCTCAATTATGAACTCCTGACAGATGGACAAGAAAGCACGGAAAATAACACATTTGACAAGATAACACATTATTGCAGAAAAAGAAGGCATAACACAGCTTCCATCTGTGTTTTTAGTCTCTGGGTTAGTAGAACCCTGTGATAACTATTACTTATTCAGTCTTAGAGATCCAGTGGTAGACCCATCTGTTGGTGAGAAGAGATTTCAGATGTCACTCATGTCTGAAAGGGTCTCATTAATACAGCCTGACAATGCAACAATGAGAAACATGCACGGCTATTTCTGTGCTGGAAGCCTTTCTTTTGCACTGTCTCCCCTGAAGAGCTTTGCCAATGCTTCTTTGGTGACATCACAGCTGCATTAAAACAGGAATAATAACACTGAATGCCTGTTTCCCAGGATCAGAGGCAGAATTTGAAATTGGTCAAAAGTCATATGCATTGTGTAGTTTAAGGGTTTGGCACATACAGGCCTCCTGTGGGACTGAGAACTGTACCAGCCACACTGTGATGTAAGAAGGCATATGACTAGATGTAGTGTTAGTGTGGTGTTGGCTAGAGTTATATTAAGACTGTGTCGTGGAGCCAGCTCCTCACCTGTATACTGTATGTATATATGGAATCATAGAATTCTACAGTGCAGAAAGAGCCCTTCAGCTCATCAAGTCTACACCAAACACAATCCTACCCACACCTTACCCCCATATACTTACATATTTTACCCATTAATCTCCCTAACCTACGCATCTCTGGACACTAAGGGGTAATTTTATGGCACTGTTGATCAACCTAACCCGCACATCTTTGGACAGTGGGAGGAAACCGGAGTACCCAGAGGAAACCCATGCAGACATGAGGAGAATGTGCAAACTCCACACAGACAGTGACCCGAGCTGGGAATTGAACCCAGATCCCTGGAGCTGTGAAGCAGGACTTCTGTGGGACTGAGAACAGTACCAGGCACACAGTGATGTAAGAAGGCACATAACCTAGACCCAGTATTAGTGTGGTATTGGTAGAATCATATTAAAACTCTGTTATGGGGCCAGCTCCTCACCTGTATACTGTATGTATATATAGAATCATAGAACCCTACAGTTTATATATAACATATATAAAAAAAAAGTTGGGTGGCATGGTGGTACAATGGTTAGAACTGCTGCCTCACAGCACCAAAGACCTGGGTTTGATTCCCGGGCTTGGCTCACTGTTTTGAGTCTGCATGTTCTCCCTGTGTCTGCGTGGGTTTCCTCTGTATGCCCCAGTTTCCTCCCATAGTCCATAGAACATAGAACACTACAGCACAAACAGGCCCTTTGGCCCACAAGTTGTGCTGATCATATCAGTACCTACCAGGCCATAGAACTATCTGTAACTCCCAATCCCATTAAATCCCATGTACTCATCCAGAAGTCTCTTAAAAGACCCCAGCGAGTTTGCTTCTACCACCACTGATGGCAGCCGATTCCATTCACTCACCACCCTTTGAGTGAAAAACTTACCTCTAACATCTCCTCTGCACTTGCCCCCCAGCACCTTAAACCTGTGTCCTCTCGTAGCGACCATTTCAGCCCTGGGAAATAGCCTCTGAGAATCCACTCTATCTATTCCTCTCAACATCTTAAAAACCTCTATCAGGTCGCCTCTCAACCTTCGTCTCTCCAGGTTGAGAGAACTAGCTCTCCCAACCTATCTTCATAAGTCCAGGTTGATTAGCCATGCAAAATTTCTCCTTAGTGAAAACCCTGGCACTGTGAGGCAGCAGTGCCAACCATTGAACCACTGTGTTGCCCTATCAGAGCACACTCAATGGGTTGAAAAGCCACTTTCTGTAATTAGGGATTCTATGTTACAATTAGTTAATTAAAAAAAATACTGAAGATGTTGGAAATCCAAAATGAAGCCAGAAAATGCTGGAAAAATATCTCAGCAGGTCTGACAGCTTCTGTTGGAAGTGATTATGCTGTTAGACATTGTTAACATTATAGTTAATGGAGACTTGCTGTTATCATACTGAAGACTATTTAGACTGATTTAACAACACATTCTGCAACCAACACTAATCCCAACAGATTAGTTTATTTTTAAACAAGGACAACTTGCTTGTCCTGTGGCAATGCATCCTATGATGCTTCAGAGGAGCATGAACAAAAAGAATTTGTCATTGTTAAGGATCTACCAGGAGTTTCAACAAAAAGAAAAGTTTCAAGAGTTAAAGTCAGACACAATGCAGGTTTATTAAGGACATGTTGCACGGCCAAGGTCCAAGGTGGCAATACTCCAAAAGTCCACAAACCTCTACTTACGTCACTACAGGTCATATAACATTCTATCAACAGAGATACCAGCCAGCAGGTCATGTAAGGAAATATTAGGACAGGCAGGTCAGATTTCAAGGAGCATTTTAACTGAGAGATAAATGTGGCAGAGATTTAGGGTGGGATTTTCCAACTGTGCTCACCCCAAAGCTAGAAGATCCCGCTCGACATCAACGAATAATCCCTCTCCCGCCAGTAGGATTCTCGTGGTGAGTGGGAAAGACTGCTCATAGTCTATCAGCAGCTGAAGGCAAGGTAACCAATTGTGGAACAGGGAAAATTAGGGCCTTGCGAGGAGCCAGAATTGGAGGAGCGCAGGGATCTTGGAGCTTTGTAGAGCTGGAGGCAGTCATAGAGGTGGGGAGGGACAAGTACTTGAAGGGATTTGAAATGGAAATGAGAATTTTCAAGTAACTTGTTTGGTTGCCTGAATGCAAATGCATTCATAGCACAGTTAAACAGATTGAGAATAAACCTGAATAACAGGTTGAGAATAAACCTTGGGAGATTTGTAAGGATGTTGCCTGGATTGGGGGGCATGTCTTATGAAGATAGGTTGAAGGAGCTAGGTCTCTTCTCCCTGGAGAGACAAAGGTTGAGAGGTGACCTGATAGAGGTTTTTAAGATGTTGAGAGGAATAGATAGAGTGGATTCTCGGAGCTATTTCCCAGGGCTGAAATGGTCGCTACGAGAGGACTCAGATTTAAGGTGCTGGGGGGCAAGTACAGAGGAGATGTTAGAGGTAAGTTTTTCACTCAGAGGGTGGTGAGTGAATGGAATCGGTTGCCGTCAGTGGTGGTAGAGGCGAACTCGCTGGGGTCTTTTAAGAGACTTCTGGATGAGTACATAGGATTTAATGGGATTGGGAGTTACAGATAGTTCTACGGCCTGGTAAGTATAGATATGATCGGCACAACTTGTGGGCCGAAGGGCCTGTTTGTGCTGTAGTGTTCTACGTTCTATGTTTATAAACTAAACACACCAATGGCTGGCAGTAAAAGAGACCCCTGGTTGGCTATGGAGTAGCTCCTCTCAAGCTACTAGTCCCTGGAGACAGACTAATGATCTGTTCCAAGAAGCTATACTCTGTCTTAGCGCACCAAGAATTGGAATGGAATGGAATGCATAAATGTAAGGCAACATATAATTCTTGGAAATAATCATTAGGCTGATTGGTCTCCTTCTGTTCCGGAATGCTCGGAAGTTCCGAAATTCATTTCAAATTCCTCACAAACCACAAGTTATTTCTAACCCGTTCTTAGTCACGTATATAAATGCAATCTTTCTTTTAGCAAAGTGATGACAAAGATTTTCTTACTAATGGGGCTGTGAAATGCAATGAAATTATATCAAATAGTTGATTTTTTTTAATGCCAGTTATTTCTCGATTTGGAAGAAAAATCAATTGTCTCATCTTGCAACATTGAGAAGTTCAGTCTCCAGCTCCTGCTCGTGTTATTTGATGTGTGTAATTATACATGTGGGAGTTCTCACAGTGTTTCAGAGATGCTGGTTGATGTTTTTTGCATTCCTGAGTGTCTTGCTAAAAACAATTAGATAGTAAATTCCAATAAGAGATGAAGGGATCTGTAGGAACTAATTCATTGCACCATAGCAGGGATCCTCCCATTCTCTGCATTTAAAATGATAATTTTCTCAACCATCTTGAGAAACAGAATGAAAGCAACAATACATTCCTTTACTGTGGTCTATGATAATTTAGTTACAAATAATAAATACTGAGCCTGAATTTCTGAGGATTATATTTGTTACTGAGCTTGCTCATCAATAATGAAGTTTAGAAGAGCGAGAGGTGATCTTACTGAAATGTATAAAATCCTGAGGGAATTTGACAGGGTGGCTGCTGAGAGGCTGTTTTCCACTTACTGAAGGATTGTGGAACTCAGGAGGAAAGTTTAAAAATGAGGGGCTTCCTCTTTAAGATGGAGCAAAGAAGAACTTCTTTCTCTCAGGCAAGACAAGTCTTCATTGAGGAGAGCAGGGTCATTAGGAATGAGATCAGTGAGGAGAGCGAAGTATTAGAAGTGAGAGCTCAGTGAGATAGAGCAGGAGATAAAGAGCGAGAGATTAGTGAGGAGAATTGGGCATAAAAAGGGAGATGCTCTTCTCCATCTTCCTTGCTGCAAGGCTCCATATTTCACTCTCCACTAGCTTCCCCACAGGAGTGGGCTAAACTACAGAATGGGTAGCACAGTAGTTAGCACTTCTGTCTTATAGCCCCAGGGTTCAATTCTGGCCTTGGGAGAGTTTGTATGGAGTTTGCACATTCTCCCCACGTCTGCGTGGGTTTCCTCCAGGTGCTCTGGTTTCCTCCCACACTCCAAAGATGTGCAAGTTAGGTGGATTAGCCATGCTCAATTGCCCCTTAATGACAGGCAGATTAGCTAGGTAAATACATGGGGTCACAGGGATATGCAAGATTATCGGTGCAGTCTCGATGGGCCAAATGGCCTCCTTCTGCACTGTCAGGATTCCATAATTCAAAACAGGAACCTATTCAACTCCTGCCACCTGCAGGCCAGATCCAAGATTGTCCCATCCTCTGTCATTGAATGTGGATAATGCTTGTATCTGTACACTTGGATAAGCCCCAAACTTTCATCAAGGTGTACAAGAGCACGGGCCTTACACTAAACATTGGTAAGACAAAGGTCCTCAACTAACCTGCCTCCCCCCCAATCAAAATCTATGATGAGGCTTTGGACAATATTCCATATCTTGAGAAACTCCTGTCATCAAGGGCAGACATTGATAATGAGGTTTAATACTGCCACAGTGTGCCAGCACAGCCTTCGGTTGCCTGAGAAGAATGTTTGAAGACTAGAGCTTCAGACTTGGCACTGGCACCAAGCATATGGCCCACAAAGCAGCAATGATACCCATCCTCCTATATGGCGCAGAGATGTGGACTATGTACAGCAGGCATCACAAAACCCTGGAGAAGTACTACTTGCACTGCTTCCATGAAATCATGAATCCCATTGGCAGGATAGGCACATCAACATCAGGCCAACAGCATCGAAGCATTGACTGTGCTCCACTTGGCAGGCCATGTTTTCTGTATTCCTAACGTGAGACTCCCATGTTATACTTGAAGCTGCAATATAGCAAGTCCCTGTGAGGGCAGAGGAAGCTCTTCAAAGATACCCTCAAAACCTCCTTGAAAAATGCAAAATCTCCATCAAAACCTTCTCATCCCCAGCACAAGATCGCCCGAAGTGGAGGAAAAGCATCTGGGAAGAAGCTGAACATTTCGAGTTTCATTGCCTGAAGCCAAACTTCGACAGCGAAAGGAGCACGTGGCAACTCATCCCATCCACCCACTGCTCCAATCACTGTCTGCTCTGCCTGTGACAGAGAGTGTAGGTTGCGCATTGGACTCCTCAGTTATCTGAGAACTGATTTTTAGCGTGGAAATAAGTCACGTTGAACTCCAAGAGACCGTCTCAGGGAAGAGGGAGTTTCATGTTTAGGCATCAATTCAAGTTAGTAAGCAATTAGAGATGTTTGGAATAAAGATAATTAGGTAGGGATAGACAGACAGACAGGTAGACATACATAGATACACAGACACACTATAACAGTCATATCTCTGAAGAACTTAAGACCATAAAAATAAAAGTGGGGTAGGCCATTCAGCCCCTCAACCCACTTGATGTTTTTAATGTGTAAAAATCTATCGATCTTAGTCTTGAACATACTCAACGACTGAGGGTCCACCATCTTCTGGGGTAGAGAATTCCAAAGATTTGTCATCTCTGAGTGAAGAAATTCCTCCTGATCACAGTTTTAAATGATCTACCCCTCTCAGTACTAGATCCTCCCAGACCAAGGGGCACCATCCTTCCTGCATCCGCCCTGCTAAGCTCTGGAAGAATTTTATACACGTCGGTGAGAGCATTTCTCATTCTTCAGATTGCGAATGATTGGTCAAGATAATGTGGTCCTGTTGCAAAATGTTACAGCAGCTTAGAGCCGTCAAATAGAATCCCTAGAGTGCAGAAGAAGACCATTTGGCCTATCAGGTCCACACTGACTCTTCTAAAGAGGATCTTACCCAGGCCCACCCACGCCCTGCTCTATTCCCATAATCCCATACATACACCATGATTTATTCACCCAATTTATATATCTTTGGACACTAAATGGCTTCTGTCCGGTCCCTCCTCCTTTGGTTTTTCTGCATCTGGTCCCCATTGGGGTTTCTCTGCTTTTAGCCAAGATAACAAGATGATCTGGCTAACAGATTTCTACATTGCCATCAATACGGCTCCATTCATAGTAGATAACTGCTCCATGACGGCGTCACTGGTTCTGCCAGTTTCTTTTTCAGTGATTTGGCTGCCATACAATGCTTCATCTGTAGCAGCAATCTGACCTAAATACTCCCCAAAGAGAAGGGAAAAGTGCGAGAAAAGCAACATCCCAAACGGAAGCGTGAGTAGTCCATTTGGCCTCTTGAGGCTGCGGCGCCATTAAATAAAATCCTATCCTATTCCCATATCCTGAGAATTCCTCAAAAATCTAAAGATCTCACTTTTGAATATAATCAATGACTGAACTCTCCAAGATAGTGTGTTCCCTATGTTTATTTATTTGTCACAAGTAAGGTTTATACTAACACTGCAATGAAGTTACTGTGAAATTCCCCTAATCATTACATTCCGGTGCCTGTTCGGGTCAATGCACCTAACCAGTGCATCTTTCAGAATGTGAGAAGAAATCAGAGCACCCAGAGGAAACCCACACAGACACAGGGAGAGCGTGCAAACTCCACAGAGACGGTGACCCAAACTGGGAATTGAACCTAGGTCCCTGGAGCTGTGAGGCAGCAGTGCTAACCACTGTGCCATCATACCGCACTTTTGAATGAAGAAGTTTCTCTTCATCTCTGTCTAAAATGTCCAGAGACTATCAGCCTGAGATTGAGACAACCTGTCACTAAATACCTTGTCAAACTTCTGCAGAAATATTGTACTATAGATTACTCCTTAACCGTAACTAGAATATGTCATTGTAAAGATCAGCAGGAGATGTTAAGAAACATTATTTCATGTTAAGACTGGCAGAAACTCTGGTAAGAAATTCTGGCGATTGCTCAATTTTTACCAACCAAGGATGTAAAAAGATAAGGGAGCGATTCTCCCAAAAAAAAATTCTAAGTGTTGAATTTGCATAAAAACTGAAATAACTCCTGCTGGTTTTTTTTTCAGGATTGAATCTCCCACATTCTGTGCATTACTAAGTCCAGTCACATAATTGAGTCCAGAAACCAGGGGGCAGGGTCTATACCCACTGGAGAGGGCGGCAGCATAGTGCTGAGTGATCCACTGCGCATGCGCAAATCTGTCAGCATCAAGGTCAGCACATGCAGAGTGGTCCCTATCTGCCAGCCTACCAATTGCTGGTCAGCTTAATCATCGGCCAGCTGCACTTCGCAAGCCATGTGACCCTCCCCTGCCACCCCCAACACCCCAACCCCCCCCCAGTTCCCGTGGCCAGATAGCTGGCACTCCAGATGTATCCAGACCAGTCTCAACCTGCTCCCCCCCCCACTGATTTCCAGATTCTCCCCTCCCCAATCCATCCTCACTCCACTGGCAGCCCCAATCTCCAAATCCCCCGCCAATTCCCCCTTCCCACAGGCAGTCCTGACCCTCCTCCACCCACAAAATCCCAACCCTCTCCCTGTTTTGCAGCCCCGTCAGATTGCCAACCTCCCTCCACCCCACCATCACCCCAATGGCCAGTCCCACTCGCTGGCCACCCTCCCTCTGTCACTCAGCCCAAAGTGCAGTGACAGTGGGACCCCCTCCCCCACCCCCACAGATCACCATCAGAGGCCCCGCCTCCAACAGGCCCCGTCCCAATTGAGACCGCCCCCTTGACAATGCCCAATGCCCCTTGTGCATTGGCACTTTGCCTCTTGGGCAGACTAACGGCTTGCAAATTTCAGTCCCAAACCCACTAACGCTGTTTAAAGTATATTTAAATTAGACTTTGAATATATTAATCAGCTCCATAACGATCTCTGGCATGGAACTGTCAGTGCCGGAAATCTGGTGCTCGGAGACACCCAGAAGCAGTGGCACCCAGCAGGGAGACCCTGAAACAGCCTCCGCGAGAACCACACAGGTCACTGCGCTGCTTTTGTAGCACAGCAGGATGGGAGAATCACTCCCTTGGTGTCAAAACAGATGGCTAAGAGATCAGCCATGATCCCATTGAATGGAAGAACAGGCTCAAGGGGCTGAATAGCCTTCTCCAGCTTGTATGATTGGGAGCTTTGTCTCTTACCGGCGATAGTACGTTCGCAAGATCCACTTCCCACAACATACAAAACAAACGCTGATATTTAATCATCAAAACTTTGCATCATTTTTACATCAAAACAATCAAGTTTCTGTTGCAAAGCATTTGACATAAATAGATGCAGGAATCAGTAACTTTGATGTGATGCTTTTGAAAGTGTATAAAACAAAAGCAGACAAGAAGCACACAGTACAGAAGACATGTTATTTTGTCTGAACGTTTGAGATGATTGATCAAGCAATCACTCATAAAATTTGTCTAAGAATTATTACAGAAGTGAGTACTTCTTACAGGATGTAAGGGATAAAGCAGAGCAATTGTAACTCAATCCGCCACCCAAAAAACCAGCTTGGCAGTTTGCCACTTGCAGACCACAAATCTGATGATCTGAAAAGGGTCCTGTTTAAATTATGTTCTCATAAAATCAATATTTGAAAATAGTAATGTGGGGTAGAAATGGAAGACTACAATGCTTTTGTTTCTGTTACTTTGTGAATACTGTAAATAAGGAAAATTCACTTGGACAGTGAGGTTCAAACTCATTAATCAAATTGTATTTCTCCCCAACAATTTCAGTAATTACCACAGAATGTACAGCCCGGAGTGGAGGAACAATTGTACGGGATCGTTGAAAAGGCGATCTTCCGGCTACAAAGCCACGTTGCAAACAAAATTACGTTTAAGAATAAGTTTGATAATGCAAGGGGAGGGGGGAATGGGGAAGAGGAACAGGCAGTTATCCTCAGAGAGTTAAATGAAGAGGAACGGGAGGGGCTTGATGAGGAGTATGAGCTGAGACAAATGGTCTCGTCATTTTGTACGAATATTGCAATCAGTTCTCTGGGTAGAAAATTGGCTGCTTAGATTACTGATTGCAATATTTTTAAAAATAAATTCAAAATAATATTGCATATATATCCACCATCTCCCAAAGCTGACAAAATCCTAATCCATTTCATTGTCATCTCAGGGTATCATTCTTTACATCCATTATTTTTTCCTACCCTTTGAAAACTTGATCATCCAAAACTCTTTTGGCCCTGTGCTGACTTGTATCAAGTCCCGTGCTCACTGATCTGCATTGTTAGATAACACATCAATTTTAAAACTCACTCCATGATCTTGTTCTCTCCCTGTATCCATAGTCCTTCCTCTTCTTTCAGATGCTTCTTACATTTCTTTTGTCCAAACTTTCTACAGTCTTACAAAAGAGTCCCTGGTTTTTTCACCAGGCTGATTCTGTTTCCCCCAACCTCTACCTCAGCATTGCCAGCAACTTTCTTCTTAAGGTTCTTTTTGTTCATTCGTGGAGAGATAAACATTGCCAGCATTTATTGCCCACCCCTAGCTGCCTGAGGGCTGTTAAGAGTCAACCATACTGGCATCACATGTAGCTCAGACCAGGTAAGGACAGCTGATTTCCTTCCCTAAGAGATATTAGTGAACCAGATGGATGAAACCAATGGTTTCATGGCCATCAGTAGATTCTTAATTCCAGATTTTTTTTTATTGAACTCAAATTCCACCATCTTCCGTGGTAGAATTTGAACCTGGGTCCCCACAACATTAACTGAATTTCTGGATTAATAGGCCAGCAGTAATACCCAACGCCTCCCACATTTCCTACATTACAACAGTGACCATACTTCAAAGAGTACTTCATTAACTGTTAAGTGCTTTGAGATGTCTGATAGTCATGAAAGGCACTATATAAATGTAAACCTCTTCTTGTCTTCTTTATTTTAAGCCTCTCTGCCTTGTCTCCTTGCTTTCTTGATTTTCTTACTAAAACATTCCTGTTATACCTTGCTTTATCCAGCCTCACCTTTCTTTTTAGCGCAACCCTCCTGTAACTTGTAATTCGTGCAGACAGTCTCTCAATACGTGAACGGCATTGTAAAAATATGAGCTGGGTGTTTTTCCTGCTGTTGTTGCATGTTTGCAGTGAAGTTGGATTTCCCACCAACTGACTTAACACCAAAGGAGTACACAACAGCATATTTGCTGTAAATTCCAGCATAATTATTGGAAGGGGGGGGGGTGCAGATCTGATCCTGATTACAGTATTAGTTTTTAGTTATAGATTAGGAAACAGAGGCATTTCAGAAACCTGTTTCTGCTTCACAGAACATCTGGAATGAGAGCCATTTGTTCTTTGTTCTGTGAAGAGATAAGCTTGCAGCTCGACGCAGAAAAAACCAGCGAATCCAAGTGATTTGGCCAAATGTCTGGTCACTGAGGAGTTAATATACAAACACATGTTACATTGTTGTTCGCATTTTCACATTAAATTAGATTAGCATCCATCCAATGACTTGCAGTCATTTAAGCAACGCCTAACATCTGTGGAATTCACCAGCACAGAGAGTAGTAGAAGCCAAAATGATGTCTCATTTCAAGAAGAAATTAGATACAGCTCCTGAGCTAAAGAGATGTGGGGATTGGAATCAGGATATTGAATTTGGAGCAGGCTTGAAAAGGCCAGAGGGCCTCCTCCTGCTTCTATTTTCTATGTTTCTATTACTAAGCTGATGTTTCTCTCCATAGTAAGAAGTATGCAGCAAAAATATTTAATCATTCCACCTGGGTTGGCTTAAGATACCATAGTAATTATGCTTCAATTCATGCACAAACCGATTATGCAACTGGTATTTCAAGTAGTCAGGCATTTAGTTTCGAGTACCTATATCTAGGTATGAAATGTATATGCTTCTGACTTTGTTGATGATATGCAGATGTTTGATTTTATTAGAGATGTCTCAACTGTTGTAGTGTTCAACAACTCAATTGTTCTGTATTTGATTATGTAAGACTGTTTACTATTAATGCTCACTGTGCTTGATTGTTTAAGCATGGGTGCAGACTCTGAGAAAAACGAACAAAGTTATGGAAGGATGTGGAAGCCAGAGTTAGAGCATGAATAGATATGTAGGGTTAAGGTGGATCTGAGTACAATCCTGCTCACACAGCAATGTAAGTGAACACATGGCCTGCATGTTAGCCTAGTGTTGGACAGAGCTATGTGCACAAGCAAGCATGGAGACAGCACCTAGCTTGAACTGTTTATGTATATATGTACATAGTTCTCATAGTTGATAAATGTAGATAATAACCTACTTAAGAAGACTTCATGAAAATCTACAAAATGGTATTCAAACCCTACAGCAGAAACTAGTGTCGTCTCTTAGATCCGAAATAGAAAATATGCAGCGTACATCAAGGAATTGTCTTATAGCTTCAGTGATTATTATTTCATAAAATCCCTAAAGTGCAGAAGGAGGCCATTCAGCCCATCAAGTCTGACTGGTGCTTTGACAGAACATATTACTCAGGCTCTATCCTGTAATTCTACATATTTACCCCTCTAATCCCCTTAACCCAAATATCTTTGGAAACTAAGGGTCTGTCTAGCATGTTTGGACTCTGGGAGGAAACAGGAGCATCCAGAGGAAACCCATGCAGACATGGGGAGAATGTGCAAACTCCACATAGTCACCGAAGGCTGCAATTGAACCCATGTCCCAGACACCAAGAGGAAGCAGTGCTAATCACTGTGCCACCATGCTGCCCTATTTCTTGTAATAGAGCTATGTGTTCAATAATATGGATACTATACTCAGGGTGGCACAGTGGCACAGTAGTTAGCATTGCTGCGTCACAGCGCCAGCAATCTGGGTTCAATTTCAGCCTTGGGTGATTGTGCAGAGCTTGCAAGTTCTCCCCATGTCTGCATAAGTTTCTTTTGGGTGCTCTGGTTTCCTCCCGCAATCCAAAGATATGTGGGTTTTGTGGATTGGCTATGTTAGATTGCCCCTTCACGTCAGGGGTTAGGAAGATAGAGCCTGGTGGGATTGATGTTGGTGCTTGTTCAATGGGCCAAATGGCTTCTTTCTGCATTGTAGGGATTCCACAATGCTATGATTCAGTTTGAACCTCTCTTTGCATGAGTTACATTCATAAGTGGACAAAACACAGATGTGCCTTAATATTCAACATGTTGTTGTAACCGAGCAACCAAAATAGCATGACCATTGACAAACTTTACAAGTGTGCTTAACAACATCAGAGGTGTGGAGAACCAAGTCACAAAAAAGCCAAAGAACTGAAACACGATAGTTCTTGTTGGTTGGAATAATTTGTGCATCAATTCATGCCTTGCATAGGGTAAGTAATTATGTTTCTTTAATCGTGCAACTCGCTTATAAAACAGAGAACCACTTGTCCCATCCCCTGTTCACCTGAACGTAGCAGAAATCAATGCCCCAACCCAACCAGCTTAGATTCATCCTCGGCATTGCACCCACCTCTCTCAATTGTTTGTTTCTCCTGAAAGATGCACAGAGTTAGTTGAGCCACTTAGAACAGAAAGCATAAAGTCAAATCACAGAAGAAGACTGCAAAAAAGAGTTAAACTCAATCAGAAAGATCAAGGGCAGCCATAGCAAGATACTTGATGTAATGACTTTAACAAGCCCGTTGATGTGGACCTTTAAGAATATGAGCTCCCTAATTAAGGCAATAATGATTTGCCCAATCAGGGAACCCTGTGGAATGTCAGAATAACTGGCACGCAGGGTTTATACTCTGGACAAGGAATACCTATTATTGACTATGTAAATAAATTGAAATCTGATGAAGGCACACCAGTCTCAGAAGAATTGTTTCACTTAATCTACCAGAGAAGATAAGCATGATGAGAGGACAGAAATCAATGTAGTAATAATTCTTCTTACATCTATCGATATGGTGCCTTTGTCACACCACAACAATTTCACAGCACTTAATGGGATTAATGCCAGAAGCAGAATGATTATTGTTATAAACGTAGTAGCTATTTTAGCCCAGCAGTTTCTCACAAACATCAATGAGAGGGGGAAGTCAGGATAACCCCCTTTATGCTCCCACCTCCATGACCCCTTTCATGCTCCCCCATGACTGCCACATAGGCCTCATCCCCACTCAGGCCTCACCCCCACCGGGCCCCCATCACCAATCAGGTGCTACCCCAATCAGGTTCCACTCCAATCAGGCCCTGTCCCCAGTCAAGCCCCACCCTGAATCAGGTCCCACCTCAATCAGGCTCCACCCCCATCTAGACCCCACCCCCCACTCAGGTCCCACCCCCATTTAGGCTCCATGACCAATCAGGCCCCATCCTCAATCAGGTCCCATCTCCACCTAGGCCCCACCCCTACTGAAGCCCCAACTCCTCAGCACTGCCCAACTTGGCAATGCCAAGCTGTCCAGTGGCCACTGCTGGATTGTCCAGTGGGCAGCACTGGTGTGCCAGTTGGGCATTGCCTAGCCATGCACCCAACCACACAGGGGATTCAATGGCCCTCGAGCACCATCCCCACCCCATCTCCCCAACCCCAGCATGACCATCTTGCCAGATCTTCACTAATGGAGATTAGGGGTGATTCACACCATTGTGATTTCTCACCAGAGAAGTGTAAGCATTCTGCTGAAATGGGAGGGAGGGATGGGAGTGCATGCAGAATTTGCTAAAAGGACAGAAATCCAGTCAATCTGATGGAAATCGGCCTCACACTCTTTTTGGGCATGATCCAGTTCACAGGGCAATTGCAAACTGTCAGGCACCGGGTGCAAGATTGATTTTTATACCGACTTGTTATTTTCTGGGGTCAAGGCAATCCGCTCTAAGCGCGGTGAGGTTAGAGAATAGGCCCCAACATTTCTAAACATCTGAGGGATTGCATTCCCACATTCCTTGCAACACATGATCCTGTATTTACTTGTCAAATGGCCTCAATGTATGTTGTTATGATAAAGGTGAGAATAATCCCTGTGTGATGGATTGGAGGTAGATCATATTGCATCTTGAAACAGTCTGGCTGATTGAACTCGGCGAACCAGGGTGATCAGCAAAGTACAGTAGGCAATGTGCAGCCAGATCTTTGATGTGCTGTAAAACAGTCCCTTTGATCCATAACCTCTTTGCAGCCATCAATCAAGATTAGTTTTCATTACCAGGACTGAATTGTATTGCAGACAAGCTCAGAATCCTTCCACGGCAACAGCATTCTGAGTGACACTGGGAACATTATTTTTAAAACTGTGTCGGAATAAAGCATCACATGCAAGGGTGCAATTTAAACAGCTTGTACTTATACAACACATTTAATGTAGTAAACTGTCACAATTGCCTTGCTGGTACATCATGACGCCAGACCATTGGAAGGGAACATTAATATGAGCTACCCAAAGCTAAGTGAAAGAAAATGGACTTAATGTGTGTCTTGAAGAAAGAGATTAAAGGTCGAAAAGCTGGAGTAGGGAATTCCTCAGCTTCGATCCAGCACAAATGATCATTTATTCACCTAGGATGGACCAAAGGGAACAAGGCGATATCTGGAGGAATGTGATAAAAGCTGTCATTTAATCTGGGCTCCTTACTCTGTTCCTAATCCATGGAATGGAGAAGCCTCAGGGATTCTTTGACTGTAGCCAACTCTTAATGTCCCCTCTGTGTTAATCTGTACATATTGTAATGCACATGTACAATCTGGTACCACACTCAAGTTGTTAAAATACAAAAATGACACCCAAAAGTCTTGATGATTTTATAATATGATCATTTAAGCCAATACGGACAAGATCCTTTGCTCTTCTTGTTTTTTTAGGGAGATAGACACAGATGGCCATAGGGTGAGGGGGGCTATGTATAGGACGAATATTAGAGGGCAGTTTTTCACACAAAGGGTAGTGGGGGTGTGGAATGCACTGCCGAGTAAGGTGGTGGGAGCAGGCACGCTGAGGCTGTTTAAGGGTCTCTTGGACAGCCACATGAGCGGTATGCAGATAGAGGGATATATTAGGACTGTTTAACTACGGCTTTTTTCCACAGGTAATTCGGTCCATAATTTGAGCACGCATTCGGCAGGTGGTGCGGGTACAGCTCTTGGATGTTGATTCATGGGTTGCCTGGTACCTCATGTCGTAAATGAGTGCTTTATGTGGACCATCTGAAGGGCACCATGACAGCTCAGAGACTATCGATGTGGCTGTGCAGACACTTGGAATTGGGCCGGTGTCTGCGGGAGTTTGCGCGTTCTCCCCGTGGTTGCGTGGGTTTTCTCCGGGCACTCCGGTTTCCTCCCACAACCCAAAAATTCGCTCTTAGGCTGATTGGGAAACAAATTGTCCCTATGGTGAAAATTTTCCATATTAGAAATAATATATATATTATTATATAGGAATATTAAAATAGGATAATGTATTTGCTACTATATAGTATGACGGCGGCGCGGGCTCGTTGGGCCGAAGGGCCTGTTTCCCGTGCTGTGTTGCTTAAAAAAAAATATAAGCTTTTCAACTCCTCGCATCCATTCTGCCATTCAGTTAGGCCACCTTTCTTCACTCAATTTCTCTTGTTTTTCTTTGTGTGCAGTTATTCTTGAGTAGCTGAGAAACAAATGGCAATTGAAGCCTTCCAGTGGCCCATCCATATAACCACTACACTGTCTAAGCCCAAACATTGAATACTGTTGGGATTCACGAATCTACAGTGCAGAAGGAAGCCATTTGGCTCATTGAGACTGCATCGACAACAATCCCACCCAAGCCCTATCCCCATAACTTCACTTATTTACAGTCCTAATCCCCCTGACACTAAGGGGCAATTTATCATGGCCAATCATCAGACTGTGAGAGAAAACTAGAGCACTTGGAGGAAACCCACCTGGGGAGAATTTGCAGACTTCACACAGACAATGACCAGCAGCTGGAATTGAATTCAGGTCTCTGGCAGTAGTACTAACCACAATGCCACCATGTTGTGTGGGATGTGAGCACCAGTGCCAAAGCTGATTCCACCCTCACCCCACTGTCCACTAACTTACCTGCTTCACCTTGGGAGATCGAGAAGTTAGAACTTTGCACCACAAGGAGTAGTTGTGATGAATATAACATAAATATATTTAACAGGAAGCTGGATAAGCATAAGGGGGAGAAAGGCGTTGAAAGATTTGGTGATGAGATTTAACGAAGAAATAATTGATATAGAGCATAACACTAGCATGACTTTATTGGGCTTTGAAAGTTTCATGGGTCACTTGTGCCATCTAAGAGGATAGATAATTTGTCACCTCATCTGAAAGATGACAGCTCTGACAATGCAGTCCTGCTTCAGCATTACACTGGAGAGCCAGCCTAGATTTTCATAGAATCCTTACAATGCAGAAGGAGGCCATTTGGCCCTTCGAGTCTGCACCAACTCTCTAATCCTTTGTGTTCAAAGGATTCCTGGAACAGTTTATGAATCCACATGTGAACCAAGTGCAAAAACTAAGCCACTCTGCCCATCGAGCCTGCTTTGCCAGTTAATAAGATCCTGCCAAGGCTTAGAGATTTCCATGCTAGTCATTTGGAACACCAGGTTCTATCTTCACTGAGGTAAGTAAGCTCAGCACAGACTAGCCTGAGATTTATAATCTAAAGGAGGTATTATTATAACCTCCTTATAATAATGAGATTTGGTGATAATTGGAGTTATGGGCAGAATCCCCTGAATGAGTAGTTCACTTTGAATCTTTGGAGTAAAGTTGATGGCCCGTGGTTGGACCTTCTAATTCTGTTCATCAGTTCACTGCTGTTAATTTTGTCAAAAGTCAACTAGTTTATAGTCACTGGCTGAGGTGAACGAGTGCATTATTCACACAATAAGAACCAAAGGCACTATGGTGCAATTTACATATGACGGATGGGGAAGGCTCAGGTACTCCAGGCACTTGTCCAAGTGTGAGAATAAAATTGGTCACACACAGTGAGGGGAGGGGTGGGGGAGGAGGAAAGGCGAGTGAGTCGGAGTGCAACCATGTGAAAGGAATCGTCAATTTAGTCACTCCTACTCAATCCTTGCCAAATGATGCTTTGTTATCAGGAAAAGTAAAATTAAGTCATGCATAAGTTAATGTTCTGATCCTATCTAATGCAAACTTACAACGTACTGCAGGAGACAGGGTCAGTTATGCAGCAAACCTGTTTCATCGGCATCTGTCCCAACAAAGAGTGAGCCTTCAACACAACGCTAGACAAGTGAATGATTTTAACTTGATCACGACCAGCCTCTCAGTCTAATTTCTGGCAAAACCTGACCTCCATTTCTCTTCCTTTCAAAATTGCCTCAATATCCATCTTTCCAGTCATGCTTTTGTCACTTTCTTCATCTTTTCACTGGTTCATCATCTGTTTCTGTATAGGATCCCTACAGTGCAGAAGGAGACCCTTCGGCCCATTGAGTCTAGACCGACAACAAGCTTGCCCAGGTCCTATTCCTGTACCTCGTGTAGTTACCCTGCTAATCTCCCCAACACTCAGGGAGAATTTAGCATTGCCAATCAACCTAACCCACACATCTTTGGAACATGGAAGGGAACTGGAGCACTTGGAAGAAATCCACGCAGACATGAGGAGAACGTGCAAACTCCATACAGATTATAGACCGGTGAGCCTAACTTCTGTTGTGGGCAAAGTCTTGGAAAGAATTATAAGGGATAGGATTTATAAGCATCTAGAGAGAAATAAATTAATTAGGGATAGTCAGCACGGTTTTGTGAAGGGTAGGTCGTGCCTCACAAACCTTATTGAGTTTTTTGAGGAGGTGACCAAAGAGGTAGATAAAGGTAAGGCATTTGATGTAGTGTATGTGGATTTTAGCAAAGCCAAAATTTGATAAGGTTCCCCATGGTAGGCTACTGCAGAAAGTGCAGATGCATGGAATTGAAGGTGATTTAGCAGTTTGGATTAGGAATTGGCTAGCTGATAGAAGACAGAGGGTGGTGGTTGATGGGAAATATGCAACCTGGAGTGCAGTTACAAGTGGTGTACTTCAAGGATCTGTTTTGGGGCCACTGCTGTTTGTCATTTTTATAAATGACCTAGATGAGGGTGTAGAGGGTTAGATTAGTAAATTTGCTGACGATACCAAAGTAGGGGGAGTTGTAGACAGCGAGGATGGATGTTACAGTTTGCAGAGGGACATAGATAGGTTGCAGAACTGGGCTGTGAGGTGGCAAATGGAATTCAATACGGATAAGTGTGAGGTGATTCACTTTGGTAGGAATAACAGGCATATGAAATATAGGGCTAATGGAAGGACCCTTAATAGCGTTGTCGAACAGAGGGATCTTGGGGTACAAGTACATAGCTCTTTGAAAGTTGGCACCCAGGTTGATAAAGTTGTTAAGAAGGCGTACGGTGTGTTAGCTTTTATTGGTAGAGGGATTGAATTTAGGAGCCGTGAGGTTATGTTACAACTGTACAAAACTCTGGTGCGGCCGCACTTGGAGTATTGCGTACAGTTCTGGTCGCCGCATTATAAGAAAGATGTGGAAGCATTGGAAAGGGTGCAGAGGAGGTTTACCAGGATGTTGCTGGTATGGTGGGAAGGCCTTATGAGGAAAGGCTGAGGGACCTGAGGTTATTTTCATTAGAGAGAAGAAGGTTACGCGGTGACCTAATTGAGGCGTATAAGATGATCAAGGGATTGGATAGGGTGGATAGTGAGAGCCTTTTTCCTCGGATGGTGATGACCAACACGAGGGGACATAACTTTAAATTAAGAGGTGGTAGTTATAGGACGGATGTCAGAGGCAGGTTCTTCACACAGAGGGTGGTGAGGGCGTGGAATGCCCTGCCTGCAGCAGTTGTGGACTTGCCTACTTTGGGGGCATTCAAATGGTCGGTGGATAGGCATATGGATGATATTGGAATAGTTTAGTTTAGAGGGTCCACTGGCCGGCGCAACATCGAGGGCCGAAGGGCCTGTACTGCGCTGTAATGTTCTATGTTCTATGTTCTAGATAGTGACCCAAGTCGGGAGTCAAACTCAGGTCCCTGGCGCTGTGAAGCAGTAATGATAATCATTGAGGAATGGTAAGGAATGTTGGATCAGCCATGGCCCTACAGAATGGCGGAACAGGCTCGAGGGACCGAATGGCCTACTCCTGCTCCTATTTCTTATGATCTTATGGTAATAGGGAAGGGAATAAAGGAGATTTGCTGATTAATTTAGATGAAGCAAGATGGGAGGAGACCTAAGCGGAGCAGGAAGGCATGCTTGGATCCTTTGCACCGAATGCCTACTTCTGCCCTACATATTCTATGGAATTCAATGTAAACCACATTTGCCCAGAGTGCTCTCAATTAGTATTCGGTGACAAGGAAGTGAGTCACTGCAGCATGTTTTCTCAACTATGTTGTCAAAGCAAAGTTACATTAAAAATAGTTACAGTGAACTGGAGAAGGCAGCAGTAGGTTGCTAAGCTGCAGTCTGGGCTGTGTTAGCTAATCTCTGCAAAGTGGTCTGGGTCTGCTTGTCGGGCTATACTTACAGCTGTTGGGTTAGGAAAAGCTGGTAGAATTTCTATTCCGGTGACCATCCGTGACAGGATGTTCATCCTGGGACGTCACCAGATTTTAGAACCACAGAACCCCACAGTGCCATTCTGTCTATCTAGTCTGCAAGAGAACATCTTACTCAGGCCTGCCACCCACCTCATGCTCATAGTCCCATATGTTCACTATAGAATCCCTACAGTGCACAAGGTGGCCATTCAGCCCATTGTATCTGGACTGACTCTCTGTAAGAGCATCCTATTCAGTGCCCCTCACTCCCATCCCTGTGACCCTGCACATTTAGCATGGCTAATCCACCCAACCTAGACATCTTAGGATACTAAGGGGCAATTTAGCATGGCCAATCCACCTAACCTGCACATCTTTGGACTGTGGAGGAAACCAAAGCACCATGCAGCCACAGAGAGAACACAATTCAAACTTTCAAACTCCCCATGGAAGATTCGATCTATTGTTCCACTGATTTATCAGTCTAGTCTTCTGAATTGCCAAAGAGGCAATAGCAGGGGAGGCAATGGTGCAGTGATATTGTCTTTGGACTAGTCATGTGGGGAACTGGGTTTGAATTCCATCACGGCAGGTACCAAAATTTGAGTTCAATTTTTTTAAAAAAAAACTGGTATTAAAAATTGATGGTGATCGTGAACCCATTATTGATTGTCAAAAAAATCCATCTGATTTATTCACCTCCTTTAGGGAAGGAAATCTGCCGTCCTTACCTGGTCTGGCCTGTATGTGACTCCAGACCCACAACAATATGGTTGACTCTTACCTGCCCTCCAATGAGGAATGGGCAATGAATGCTGACCCAGCACTGATGCCCACGTTTCTGTAAATTACTCGGGAGATCTGAGTGTTGCTTGTTCCTAGGTGCCCTCCATTTGAGAGTACATTGCTGTGGATCTGGAGTCACATGTAGGCCAGACCAGAAAAGAATGGCAGATTTCCTTCCCTAAAGGACATTAGTGAACCAGATGGATTTTTATGACAATCAAGTTCCATGATCATTATTAGACTTTTAATTCCAGTTTTTATTAAATAGAACTTAAATTGCACCATCTGCTGTGATGGGATTTGAACTCCAGTCCCTGGGTCTTGAGATTACTATCCTAGTGACAATACCACATCCCACGAATGAATGGAAAAGAAAGAAAGTGCTTTTCACAACTTCTGGATATGCCAAACTACTTTCCAGCCAATTACATCCCAATTCATTGACACAAGTACCAGACAATCATTCTGTCCCATATCAGATTGGATATCAGGTGAGAATCAGATCAGGAATGGTTGTGATTTCCTTCCTTCCCAATGCTCTGCACCAGAGGATGCGGTTTTGGGGTTTTGTATCAATCGGTTTCAAATTTCAGAAACCTAATTTGAATTATGGGAAAAGAAGAGGAAGTCAAAGAGAATATTTGAGAACTTGATCTATGAGAAAGGACCATTGTGTCATTTTGTGACATTCACCATGTCTAACTGGGATTAAAACTCAGTCAAATTGACTCTTTGCACAAACTTAGCTTCAACCTGTCAATGAATTATTGCAGATTGTACAACATTTTACATTTATTGTCTCTTAAAATGATATTATACAGTCAGACAGTGTGATAGGAATGACATGGTTTTGGTTCTAGACAGGTAAAGTATTTCAGAAATGTTGAACATCAAACTCAAATTTGGAGTGAGGTTAGAATCTTGCCACACTGAGAGCGTCCTCTGATGGCCTTAGAGCTCACTACATAAATCTTTCAACAAGTTGCATTTATTTTATACTATAGTGCATTTTATATAGTACACTGCATAAGGCTTTTCACAGCATGATCAAATAAAATTTGAGCCCATGGCTCAAAGAGGTGGGTTTTGCTTAAAGATGATGTGGAGATGCTGGCTGGGGTGGGCACAATAAGAACCAGGTTAAAGTCCAGCAGGTTTATTTGGAATCATGAACTTTCGGCGCGCTGACCTCTAACTTAGGTGAGAGGTAGGTTTCGCAAACAGGACTTATATAGACAAAGACCCAATTGCAAGATGATGGTTAGATGGCCCAGATAAGAGTGACGTGCTCAGGGTTATGTGTCATGGATAACAGATGGTGGAAGAGCCAGAATCTTGAGGGCCAATAGCTGGGTCCGGTCGGAGGATTCTTCAGGAAGAAAGCTTGTGTTTTCTGTGAGCACACAGGAGGACAACAAGAAACTACCTCATATATTCTTTACCCCAGTTACCTTGCTCATCACAGCACAAGAGGAAAACGCAAGACCATGAAGCATGGAGACATCAGCAGAGGGCCTGTACTCTCGGGAAGATTATCAACATGCTTAAAGATAGAGAGAGGACGGAAGAGATTTAGGGTGGGAATTCCAAAAATAAAGATCTCAGCATGGCTGCAATTGTGAAGCAACAGAGATCTGGGATGTGCAAGAGGCCATAATTGAAGGAGGGCTGATACTGTAGGACTAGAAGAGATTACAGAGACAGAGGGGGAGATTTGTAAACAGGAATGAGAACTTTAAAATTGAGGTGCTGCGCAAGCAGATTAATGGATGATTTTGTTTTTTTCCATTCTTTCATGGAGGTGGCCATTGCTGGCAAGATCAGCTTTTGTTGCCGATCACTAATTGTCCTTTAACTGATGGGCTTGTCTCAACATATCAGAGGGCAGTTAAGAGTCAACCATTGTTCTAGTTCTGGAATCACATGTAGGCCAGTCCAAAGAACAGTGGCAGGTTTTCTTCCCTAAAGGACCTCAGTTAATCTTCTCTACAACAATCATTGTGTGGCAACCATCATTCAATTCCAGATTATTAACTGAAATCAAAATCCACCAGCTTCTAAACAGTGGGGTTCAAATCTTTGGATTATTAGTTTGGTGCATCACCACTGCTCCACAGTCTCCTCTCCGAAAAAATGTGGTGCGAGTTAAGACTTTTTAAGGAGCTTTTGGTTTGCAGATGATCTCAAATTAACAAGAGGGTAGAATGTGAGAGGCCAGTCAGGAGTGTGCTACAATAGTCAGGTGTAAGGGCAGCAATTATTCTCAAAAATAGACCGCACTTCACAGTGACTATTTAGGTAACCATTATGGTAACATATTTACAAAGAACCATGCAATAAATAGATAGGTCTACACTTTAAATCTGATCTTAGAAAAAGAACCACAGAATTACAGAATGGATTTAGATAAGTACATATTTTAGTGATCACATTCTTTTCAACTACAATCCATTCTCCCAATATAAACATCTTGTCACCATCTTATATTAGTTAAGTGTCCAGACCTCAGACATTCTTCCTGGTACCACTGTGACAGCCATTATTGCACTACTAATCTACATAAAGGCATGAATTACTGCGTGCGTGATGAAAATATAAAAGTTGTATAATTTGCTATTGTTTTGCATCATCACCCAGAGTAATGCCAATTTCCTGGTTAAAACAGAAATAAAATAGGAAATAGCTCAGCAAGGTTCATAAGATAGAAATCATCAATCTGGCCCTTCATTGGGACAGTATTCAAATTAATAACTCCTTTTTTTGTTTTGCGAGGGGACCATCGAATAAGTAATCTCAGATTCCGAGCAGATTAAACTCTACTGGTTTCATTTAGCGCTGCTGCACATATATTCCACTGTATCCAGTCACCAAAATATGTTCATCTGTCCATTTGGTTCTTGAATGCTGACAAAACTACCTTGTATTTCAAGCCCTGCTTTATTTTCAAATTAACAGCCCTGGTATAAATCTGCTTTTAAGTCAATTACCCAAATTCAGAGGTAAGGAACCCATGATGTTCAGGGTTCTGAGACAAGGCCAACAGCTGAACCAGTGAATTTCTTGGGATCAGGGTGGAAGAACAAGGGCTCAAAATGTCAACTGTTTCGACCCACAGATCCTCCCAGACTTGTTGGCATTGTTCCACTGTTTTCAGTTTTAATTTCAGATCTTCAAACCCGGTGTTTTTATTTTTAACTAGAATAAATAGCACCTTATTTCACAATGTAGCACAGTACTTTAAGTCATCAGCAAGGACTCATTACTGCATGATTACACCGGCATTTAGAGGACGGATTTCAATGCCCTATACTTTCATCCAAATGGTAGGTTTGTAATTCCGCAAAGGCAGGTATTCTGTCACCAGATTTCCTTTATTTACAAACTCAATTTCACTCCAGAAGTGTTTTAGGTACAAAGTCAGAATCAGAAGTGCTGGTGGACTTGACACTCTGCCATACACACAAGTGAGGCTCCCTGATTGGGTAGGCAATCAGGGATCTCATACTTCAAGAGACCAACCAATCTCTTTGAAGTTGTTACAGGGTTAAAATGTTCTCAATGAACCTGTAAATTAGATTAGGTGTTGAAGAAATATAGATCTTATTTTGATTAGACCAACTGAAATAGGGTGAATAGTCTCATTCATTTATATCCACTTGAGTTACTATATTAAAAATTATAAATCAACTTGAGACAATCATATTTAAACTTGTAATTCACAAATTTCTAGTCTCAGTAATGTTCCTATAAGCAGTGTGAATTATGTGTTGATGTGCCTAGTTCATGCTCAGTAACTTCCAGCAATCTACTGCCTTGATAAAAGATGGCGGCGCATCACGTGATGTTCCAAGGCAGCCGGAACCGTTTCGTCCATCACGGAAATGTTTCCCATCGGCACCCGTTCCCCTGACCATCAGTTCCGGGAACCGTCGTCCGCAGATGTGTAGTCGCCATTTTTAGCGCAGTGGGGATTGAAGGTTGTGGAGGTAAAACTTTAATAAAATAAATCACATTTTATTCACTGTTATATGCTCTGATTAAAGATTTTGATGTCGTCACAACTTCCCGGCAGTAAAGGCGGTAATGGCCAGCGTTAAATTGAATCAACAGCGAAGTCCCCAATCTGTCAAATACTGACTCCCGACTGACCTCTAACCCCCACAGATACTGACCCCCCACCCCCCCCCCACCGATACTGACCTCCCACCCCCAACCCCCCCACCGATACTGACCTCTAACCCCACAGATACTGACCCCCCACCCCCACCGATACTGACCCTAACCCCCACCACGACTGACCCAACACCCCCCACCGATACTGACCTCCTAACCCCCACCGATACTGACCACCCCCACCCCCACCGATACTGACCTCTAACCCCCCCCACAGATACTGACCCCCCACCCCCACCACCCACGATACTGACCCCCACCCCCACCGATACTGACCTCTAACCCATACGGATACTAACTCCTCTACTGATCCTCTCCACCCCCTACCTCAACAGATACTAAGCCCTTAACCCTACAGGTACTGACCCTCTCCACCCCCTATCCCCAGCCCCCACAGATACTGACCCCTTAACTCCACAGATACTAAGCCAATGCAAAGTACTCATTAAGGATTTCACTCACGTTTTTTGGTTCTACCCATAATTTCCCTCCTTTGTCTTTGGACCAACTCTGTCTCCAGTATCCTCTTCTTCCTAGTATATATATATATAAAATGCCTTGAGATTCTCCTTTATCCTGCCTGCCAAGGACATTTCGTTACTCCTTTCTGCCCTCCTTGCTCCCTGTTTGAGTTCTTTTCTACTTTCCCTGTATTTTTCAAGTGCTTTATTTGTTTTTAGTTGCTGAGATCTTATGTGTGCATAACTTTTTCTTTTTGACTAGAGTCACAATTTCCCTGGTCATCCTCAGTTCCCGAATCCTGCCTTTCCTCTCTTTCTTTTTCGTAGGTACATGCCTGCCCTGCACTCTGATCAACTACTCCTTAAAAGAATCCTACATGTCAGATGTGGACCTACCTTCAAATAACTCCTCCCAAACAACAGCCTCCAAATCCTGCTTTATCTGGTTGTAGGTGAGGCAATGGTTAGTGGGATTATCGCTAGACGACTAATCCAAAAACTCAGCTAACATTCTGAGGACCCGGATTCGAATCCTGCCATAGCAGATGGCAGAATTTGAATTCAAAATAAAATTTGGAATTAAGAATCTATTGATGACCATGAAACCATTGCCAATTGTCAGAAAAACCCATCTGGTTCGCCAACGTCCATTAGGGAAGGAAATCTGCCATCCTTATCTGGTCTGACCTACATGTGACTTCAGAGCCACAGCAATGTGGTTGACTCTCAACTGCACTGGGGAAACTAGCGATGGGTGATAAACGCTGGCCAGCCAGTGATGCCCATGTCCCACAAATAAATTTTTAAAAAGTTAGCCTTCCCTCAATTTAGCACCTTAACCCAACGCTGCATCACTTTACCCGAACAGGCACCAGGGTGTGGCGACTCAGTGATTTTCACAACAACTTCATTGCATTGTTAATGTAAGCCTACTTGTGACACTAATAAATAAACTTTGACTATAAAACTACATCCACACTAATATAAATTAAATATCATTTCTCAGGAAGGATGGCTGCTCCTACAGCCGAGGAGAGGAAGACATGTTGGGGAGCGAGGGATAGGTACTGGCAGTGTCTGGATGAGAATGATAAAGATTCTCCAGAGTGTCAGAAGTTAAGGACGGTATTTGAAGGCAACTGCCCGCAGCAGTGGGTGAGTATTAAAATCAAGGTTGTGTTTCCTTTTAAGTAATAACACAAGCTTTTAAGATTCAGCCAATCTTAACATATCTAACTGAAATAAACCTGCTGTCATCTTACTGTAACAGGTCTGCATCAAGATTTCTGCACCATTCAGTTTTCAGGGTTGTTTTCAGCACTGGTACTCACTGGAGGAACTAATCTTAAATGAGAACAGAAGATCAGTTCACAACTTGAAATACGCACATTGTTGATGAGAATGTGGGTTTAATCTATATATAACAGCTCACAGTTAATTAGAGTGTAGAGTTTTACATCGCAGGAAAAGGCCCTTTGATCCATCACATCTGTGCTGGTCAAAGACAAACCACCTGACTGTTCTAATCCCCTTTTCCAGCGCTTGGCCCAGAGCTTTGTATATCTTGGCATCGTAAGAGCACATCTAAATACTTCTTAAATGTTATGAAGGTCTCTGCATCCAGCACTCTTTCAGGCAGTGAGTTCCAGATTCCCACCACCACCACCTGGGTCAAAATGTTTTGCCTCACATCCCCTCTAAGCCTCATGCCCCTTATCTTAAACCTATATCCCTTGGTCATTGATTCCTCCAACAAGCAGAAAAATTTCTTTCTGTCTACTCTATGTCCCTCATTATTTTACATATTTTATACACTATATGGGATTTCATGGGATTGAGACTTATACATGAGCCAGGTAGGTATGGATATGAATTGTGCATATCCATATTGTGGGCCGAAGGGCCTGTTTGTGCTGTAGTGTTCTATGTTCTATCTCAATCATGTCCCTCCTTAATCTCTTCTGCTCCAAGGAAAACAATCCCAGTCTATCCAATCTCTCTTCATTGTTAAAACTCTCTTGCCCAGGCAATATCCTGGTAAATCTCTTCTGCATCCTCTCCAGTGCTATCACATCCCTCCTATAATGTGGATTTCAGAACTGCTCACTAACACTGGGCTGTGACCTAACTAACATTTTATATAGTTCCAGCATAACCTCCCTGCTGTTAATCTCTATGCCTCGGTTAATAAAAACAAGTACACTGTGTATCTTCTGACCACTTTATTCACTTGTCCTGCTACCTTAAGGGACAGGTGTATATGCACACCAAGGTCAGTCTGATCTTCTGAACTCTGACAAAGGGTCATCCAGACTCAAAATGTTGCCTCTATTCTTTCTCCATAGATGCTGTCAGACCTGCTCAGGTTTTCCAAAATTTTCTGTTTTTGTCCATCTGATCTTCAGAGCTTCCCAGGGTCCTGCCGTTCATCATGTATTCCCTTGTCTTGTTTGTCCTGCCCAAGTGCATCGCCTCACACGTCTCTGCATTGAATTCCATTTGCTACTGATCAGCCCATCTGACCAACCTGTCTGTATCCTCCTGTCATTTAAAACTATTCTACTCACTATTTACCCCCCTCCCAATTCTCATATCATCCATGAACTTACTGATCAACGCCCCCACATACAAGCCTAAAACAATCATATAAACCACAAACAGCAAGGGCCCCAACACTGATCCCTGCAGTACACCACTGGACACAATCTTTCATCTGGAAAATCCCCCACGACCGAGCACCCTCAGCTTCCTGCCACTCAGTCAATTCTGGATTCCATTTTGCCAAATTTCCTTGGATCCCCTGGGTTCTTACCTTCACTAACCATCTCCTATGTGGGACCTTGTCAAAAGTCTTGCTAAAGTCCAAGAAGACTATATCAAATGCATCTCTTCAGTGCGGACTCGATGGGTCTGTAGGGATTCTGTGCACGTCTAATCATTTCTTTGAGAGATTCAGTCAACTTGGTCAGACATGACATCCCCTTAACAAAACCATGCTGACTGTTCTTGATTCATCTCTGCCTCTCCAAATGCAAACTAACTCTGTTTCTCCCAATAGTTTCCCTACCACTGAGGTTTGATTGACTGACTGACCTGTAGTTTCCTGGATTATCTCTTTCTCTCTGTTTAACTATGTTACCACGTTGACTTTCCTCCCGTTCTCCAGCACTTGTCCTGTAATAAGAGAGGATTTGAAAATTATTGCTCGCGCCCCTGCTATTTCCTTCCTTGATTCGTTCTAATTTTGTCATTCTGACAAAAGGTCAGATTGACCCGATCTAACTGACCCATTTTATTAGAATGATTAAATACTAAGCACGAGGAGAAAAGCTTTAAGTGTGTAATCACAAGAGAAAAGGCAGCTATACATTTTGGGTGGAAATGTCTGCAACACTTTCCAATTTCACTTCAGATTTTCCATTTTTTATTCAACTAATTCATACCGTGGATTATGAATTTGGTATTTTAACAGTTGTTGTGGATCACAATACTGTAATTATTGAAATCCCATTTGCTTTAACCTAATGAGCCACCTTTTGGTAAAAGTTAAATTTGCTTGTTAAAATCTGCTGGCCAGCAGATGGTGCTGTGATACCAGAATTTTAACTGCTGAGGTTTAGGGGTTGGGTCTGTTCAATCAGCTCAAGGCAATGCCCATTATAATCGAGAAGACTTCTTCATCCATGGTGTGAGGGCTGGGATGGTTTGGGGGAAATAGAGAGGGGGAAACAGGAAAATTGGAGACAGACAAACTCACTGTTGCCCTCCAGATATCATGATGTGGAGATGCCAGAGTTGGACTGAGATAAACACATAAGTCTCACAATACCAGGTTTAAGGCCAACAGATTTATTTGATAGTAAACCCATAAGCTTTCGGGTTTGCTCCTTCACTCATCTGACGAAGGGGCAAGCACCAAAAGCTTGTGTGTTTGCTATCTAATAAACTTGTTGGACTTTAACCTGGTGTTGTGAGATTTCTTACCGTGCCTTCAAGAAATGACGAATTGCGACATTTCCACTCACAATGACTGAAAAGCCATGGCTGAGACAAAAGTGTAAGGAATATACTTATTAGGATTAGGTTATTAGATGCTTTGAGCTGCTGTAATTTTCATCAAGATCATGTTCTGATGTTCCCACCTCAACAACAACAGCATGGTGGTTAGCACTGCTGCCTCGCAGTGCCAGAGACCCAGGTTCAATTCCTGGCTCGGGTCACTATGTGGAGTTTGCACATTCTCCCCATATCTGCGTGGATTTCCTCCGGGTGCTCTGGTTTCCTCCCACAATTCAAAGATGTGCAGACTAGTTTGATTGGCTATGCTAAATTAGCAGGATGGGATTACAGGAATAAGGCCTATGTAGGGTTGTATTCAATACAGACTATGGGCCGAATGGCCTCCTTCAGTACTGCAAAGATTCTGTGAACAATACCTTCCTCCACTACTCCCATATTCCCTTAATCCTCATTACCCAGGTACCTATTAATGTCCGTCTTGAAAATACTCAATGACTGAGTATCCACCACTGTTTGGGGTAGGGAATTACAAAGATTCGGAATAAAGAAAGCTTTCCTCCTCCTCAGTCCTAAAGAGACCACCCTCTTTAGCTTGACCCTGTGCTCCAGATTCTCCAGCAGGGGAAACAACTTCTCAGCATCTACCCTCCAGAATTTTATGTTTCATTAGACCACCTCTGACAAGGAATTCTTCAAAGTTAAAGTACATAGAGAAAAATATCAGAAACTTTAGTTTAAATACCACTCTGTCCTCTCCATAGTGAAAGGAATCTTTGCCAACAGTGGTGATAATCTATTGTGGGAGGGGTATGGTTTTTACCAACTGGATTACTTTGGGATGGAGGGGGGGAGACAGTGGTGTAATGGTAACAATACTGGACTAGTAATCCAGAGGCTCCAGACTAACGCACAACATGGGTTCAAACCTCACCATGGTAGCTGGTGGAATTTAAATTAATTAAATCTAGATTTGGAAGCTAGCTGATCAGGAAACCATTGTTGATTGTCAAAAAAAAACCATTTACACACAACTCCACACCCACAGCAATGTGATTGACTCATAATTCCTGTCTGAAATGGCCCAGCAAATTACTTAATTCAAGGGGCAAATTAGGGATGGACAATAAATACTGGTCTTTCCAGTGACACCCACATCCAGTGAAAGAATAAGAAAAACACTCTTGTGATGACTTTGATTTTTGGGTGATGTGTTACCGTAACGAGTCTCAACAGTTCTTGCTGAAGAAGATCTGAGTAATGCCAGCAACTTCTGTAATCAAATATTAACGAATGAAGCCTATTAATATTTAACATGTGAGCTACATTATCATTGGCTAAGTTATGACTGACTTTGCTCTTCTTTCGTCAGGTGAAGTACTTTGACAAGAGGAGAGATTACTTGAGATACAAGGAGAAAATGCAAAGAGAAGGATTTCAGCCACAGGAAAATATCACCAACCTATAGCTGTCTGAGGCAGTCAGCTGCTCGAGACCACCCTGGCTATCAACATCCCACTCTGACGGACACTCCTACTGAAGTTGAAATCATTGACCCTGAAATTACTTGTGGTTCCCGGGGATACGGACAGGTTGAGAGATCAGCTGCAGTCAGTGGACAGCAACTGTGGTCCTTTTTCATTGACAATTCCACCCGGTTTCCAGCTGCCAATGTCTTTACCCTGGATCGTGACTCACCAATCTCGCACGGCCACACTTGGGAGAAGAGCAGTTACATCAACGTACACACACAACACAGTGTACACACACTCATGTATGCCACTCGAGATTTCCTCTCTTCACTACTGATAGTGAAATTGTAATGTGTTTTATATCGAACATATGAATTGGGAAGAGGAGGAGGCCATTCGGCCGCTCCAGCCTGTTCTACCAATTGATCAGATCATGGCTGACATGATTGTGATCTCAGTTCTACATTCCCGCACCCCCCCAACCTCCCCCGATATTCTTTGACCATTTACAATTTTGCTACAGATTGTAAGCAGAAAATATCGAGTTCCTATGAGAGTATCATTGCACTATCTTTGGTGGAACGATATAGTGATCATTCTCTTGCTATCACGTTCTGCAATTTTTTGTCTACTGACTCGGTGGCACAGTGGTTAACACTGTTGTCTCACAGCGCCAGGTATTCAGGTTCAGTTCCCAACTTAGGTCACTGCCTATGGGGAGTTTTCATGTTCTCCCTGTATCTGTGTCCAGTTTCCTCCCACAGTCCAAAAGATGTGCTGGTTAGATACATTGGCCATGACAAATTCTTCCTTAACGTAGGTACCGGAGGGTGGCACATAAGGGATTTTTACAGTAACTTCATTGCAGTGTTAATGTAAGCCTACTTATGACATTAATAAATAACCTTGAACTTAAAAACTTTGGTCCCAGTGTAATATAGAAAAAAATTGCACAGATGGAACAATTCCCTTTCCTGCTGCTTGACCCACTTAAATTATGGCGGCAAATTTCTTCTTGCACCAGTGACTGAGCTGTGGCCACCTGGTGTTAACTCACTTCAAAATGCACTCTCCAGATATAAGCCAGGGTTTCAAAAAGCAAAATAGCCAACTGAGCAAATAAGTAATCCTAGGACAACATTCCTCATCCACTCACTGTGTTGAAAAAGATGGGCTGAATGTCCTATTGTCTCTTAATGTCCTTTACTGAAAAATGTAAGGAGATCACTGAATAAATTATGTTAAAGATCGGACTCAAATGCTTTAAAAATTAAATTAATTTTGAAGGACCAGAGTTTTCTAGCAAGTAGCACCACCCAGAACATTGGTCAGGGTCAAATGTCCATGTTGGAATGTAGTATGGAGATAGTACTCCCCCTGCTGGCATACCAGTGTAATGAGCTGGATTCCTGTAGACTGAGAACTGACCATATCCATTATTAAATTATTAAAATGTACTCTTTATTTTAAGTCAATGCAGCTGCCCCTTTAACTGTGCACAGTTTAAAAAGCAAATCAAATTTTAGAAAAAATGGTCTTGAAAAATCTTGATTTCACAGTTTGTCATTTCAAATAACAATTTAGTGTTTATACGGAGCACAAAATATTCAGTTAGCTTGAAGCAATCTACATATAAATATATTTAATAAATAAAGTTTACCATCTAGTGAAAGTGAATTAAACAGTTTGTTGAATGTTTCGGCAGCAGCGGTGATTCCTGAAGCTGTCCAGGGTCAGAACATTCTGCATCCTGACGCAAACAGGTGCAATAGATTCAGTGCCGTCACCAAGTTTAGTGAATTATTGGTGCCAGTGCTTTATAATGGCAAAATATACATGTGTGCCAACACTCTCAAATGTTGTGTGATATATTTAAATAGCTCCTGTCACGACCGTCATTGGTGACAGACTTGCTCCTTCCAAGTACCAACAAGTTACGAAGGATTTGGAATCTGTTGAATGTCTCTTCTTGAAACTCAGGTGGATGCAGTGAGGGAGGTTTACTCATGCTGTTATCATTTACCAAAATTTTACTGGCAGCACAAATTGTACTGTAGCAACTCAAGAGACCAGCCTTCAACGATGGAGCATCCAGAACACTGTGGGCTAGAGAATTCCAAAGATTCACCACCCATTATGCAAAGTAATTCCTCCTGATTTCAGTCCTAAATGATCAGCCCCTTATCCTGAGATGATGCCCCATGTGTTTTATATTCCCTGACCAGTGGAAACAATCTCTCCGAGCCCATTCCATCGAACACCCTCATCTCTTTTATAGCTTTCAGTGCAATTCTCTCATTAGCTTTTGTCTAAAGAATGTAAGCACAATTTACTCAATTTATTTCATCATAAGACGACCCCCCCAGATTCCTAGGGCTAATCCAGTGACCTTTTGCTGTACCACCTCCAATATTGTACAGTTTCCATTCCTATCGAACCATTCTAAAAGAATACATTTACCATTTCACCAGAAATAGCGATCCAAGGAAATCTTCCCCAGATGCAAAGTGACCAGATGGATCCAATTCCTTCCTTGTCGCCACTATGGGAATTGCTGCAGTAAATTGCTTTCACTGCAAAATTCCTGGCTCAGTTCCATTAATGTTTTCATTTCATTTCTTCAATCAATATACCCCTGCCTATCGCTTTGCCCCACCCAACTGCCCCAATTAAAAGTTGTTGATTAATAAAACTAATTCACTAGATCCTGCATCAAGGCTGCTGAATGATTCTGTTGCCTATTTGATCCTTGGACTGTGTTGATGTGAAACAAATATTTTAAATCGCAATTTGAATCTTGCTGCAATCATGGAATTTTGAGAAGTAAAATCTATACATTGTTCTCACTGTTGGTCTGTATGTATCAGTATTTTTCTTTCGCTGATTTAAGTAAATGGTTCCAGTATTATCCTCTCACTGATCAGTTCCAACATTAAGCAGTCTGAGGTTACAGAATGTCGTGCAGGTCTTGCTGCATTTGAACATGGACTGTAGTATCTGATTGTCCTGACTAGTGCTGAACATTGTGCAATCATCAGTGAACATCCCCACTTCTGACCTTATGATGGAAAGAACATTGTTAATGAAGCAGCTGAAGATGGTTGGGTGAGGACACCTCCCTGAAGAACTTCTGCGTTGATGTCCTGGAACTGAGATGATTGATCTCCAACCAGCACAGCTATCTTCCTATGTACCAGGTATGATTCCAACCAGCAGAGAGTTTTCCCCCAATACCCATTGATTCCAGTTTTACTAGGGCTTTTTGATGCCACACTCAGTCAAATGCTGCCTTTGAGCGGCACGTTAGCACAGTGGTTAGCACTGCTGCTTCACAGCTCCAGGGACTTGGGTTTGATTCCCAGCTCAGGTTGCTGTCTGTGTGGAGTTTGCACATCCTCCTCGTGTCTGTGTGGGTTTCCTCCAGGTGCTCCAGTTTCCTCCCACAGTCCAAAGATGTGCGGGTTAGGTTGATTGGCCATGCTAAATTGCCCCTTAGTGTCCTGAGATGGTAAATTAGAGGGATTAGCAGGTAATAAATATGTAAGGATGTGGAGGTAGGGCCTGGGTGGGATTGTGGTCGGTGCAGACTTGAATGGGCTGAAGGGCCTTTATCTGCACTGTAGGGTTCTATGATTCCATGATTGATGTCCAGGGCTATCATCTCACCATTGGAGATCAGCTGTTCTGTCCATGTTTTAACCAAGGCTGGAATGATGTCAGGAGCTGAGCGACCCTGGCGAAATCTCCCCTTAATATAACATAGAACATTACAGCACAGAACAGGCCCTTCGGCCTTCGATGTTGTGCCGACCAAAATAAAAAGCAATGCCCTCCAAACTAAACCATTCCTTCTCTTCCATATACTTATCAATTAACCTCTTAAACGCCACCAAACTTGGCGCATCTACAACAGCTGCAGGCAGGGCATTCCACTCCCTAATCACTCTTTGAGTAAAGAACCTACCTCTGATCTCCGTCCTATAACTCATACCCCTTAATTTAAAGCTGTGTCCCCTCGTGCTAGCTTTCCCCATCCTAGGAAAAAGGCTATCACTGTCCACCCTATCTAAACCTCTAATCATCTTATATGCTTCAATAAGATCCCCTCTTAGCCGCCTCCTTTCTAACGAAAACAACCTCAAATCCTTCAACCTCTCTTCATAGGACCTGCCCTCCATACCAGGCAACATCCTGGTAAACCTCCTCTGTACCCTCGCCAATGCCTCCACATCTTTCTTATAATGTGGCGACCAGAACTGCACACAATACTCCAAGTGCGGCCGCACTAGAGTTTTGTACAGTTTCAACATGATGCTGCGGCTCCTAAATTCAATCCCCCTACCAATAAAAGCTAAGACTCCATATGCCTTCTTAACAACTTTATCCACTTGACTGCCGACTTTCAGGGATCTATTGACACATGCACCAAGATCCTTCTGTTCCTCAACACTATTAAGAGCCCTACCATTAGCCCTATACTCTACACATTTATTGTTCCTGCAAAGTGCATTACCTCACACTTTTCCACATTAAACTCCATTTGCCACCTCTCGGCCCAGCTCTGCAACTTGTCCAAGTCACTCTGCAAACTATAACACCCCTCGTCACTATCTACCACTCCACCGACTTTAGTGTCATCTGCAAATTTACTAATCCATCCCTCAATACCCTCATCCAGATCATTTATAAAAATTACAAACAGCAGGGGCCCCAAAACAGACCCCTGAGGCAAACCACTTGTCACCGAACTCCACGATGAATATCTCCCATCAACCACCACCCTCTGTCTTCTATCTGCCAGCCAATTCCTAATCCAATTAGCTAAATCACCCTCTATTCCATCACATCTGCATTTTCTGTAGAAGTCTTCCATGGGCCACCTTATCAAACGCCTTACTAAAGTCCATATATACTACATCAACCGCCTTATCCCCATCCACCTCTCTGGTCACTTTCTCAAAAAACTCAATGAGGTTAGTAAGGCATGACCTACCCTTCACGCAACCATGCTGACTATCCCCAATCAATTCATTTCTCTCTAAATAACTATAAATCCTATCCCTAATAATTCTCTCCAATACCATGCCCACAACAGAAGTAAGACTCACTGGCCTATAATTCCCTGGAAGGTCTCTCTTCCCCTTCTTAAACAATGGGACCACATTCGCTATCCTCCATTCCTCCGGAACCACACCCGTAACCAACGAGGACCTGAAGATCAGAGCCAGAGGCTCTGCAATCTCATCTCTTGCCTCCCAGAGAATCCTGGGGTAAATCCCGTCCGGCCCAGGGGACTTATCCAACTTCAAGCCCTCGAGAATTTCTAACACATCCTCCCTATCTACTACAATACTTCCCAATTTGCAACCCTGTACCTCAGTGTCCTCCATAGCTACATTTCCAGCACTCTGCGTGAATACCGAAGAGAAATATTTATTCAGTGCCTCACCAATCTCTTCAGCTCCACGCACAACTTCCCACTGCTGTCTATGACTGGCCCTAATCTTGCCCTAACCAATCTTCTATTCTTACCATATCGAAAGAAAGCTTTAGGATTCTCCTTAATCCTATCAGCCAACATCTTCTCATGTCCCCTCTTAGCTCTCCTCAATTCACTTTTTAGCTCCTTCCTGGCTAATCTATAGCTATCCATTGCACTAACTGAGCCTTCAAGCCTCATCCTGACATAAGCCTCCTTTTTCTTCTTAACCAGCAAATCAACTTTTTTCGTACACCCTTTCTTTCTTCTTTAAGGAAAATAGCTGCAATTTATCTCTTTTCATTGAATTCTCATTGTTAATATTTTCTGCACCCAGTCTAATATCTTCACATCTTTGCTAAAAGTGTGTAAAAAAGGAACAGTGCTGCTTTGGATATGCAGAGAGGTTGAATAAACTAGGATTATTTTCACTGGAAAGATGGAAGCTGAGGGGAAACCTGATAGAGATCTACAAAGTTATGAGAAGCAGAGTCCAGGTGGATAGTCAGAAGCTTTTTCCCAAGGTGGAAGTGTTAGTTACAAGGGCCATAGGATCAAAGTGAGAGAGGGGAAGTTTAAGTGAGATGTGCAGAGGAAGTTTTTCACGCAGACAGTGGCAGGTACCTGGAATGCGCTGCCAGAGAAGGTGGAAGCAGGTACATTTGCAACAATTAAGAGGCATTTAGATGGGTACGTGAATAGGGAGGGAATAGAAGGATAGAGACCAAGAAAGGGCAGAATGTTTTTCTTTAGTTCAGTTAGGGTACTGTGATCAGCAAGGACTTGGAGGGCCAAAGGGTCTGTTCTTGTGCTGTACTTTGATGTAGAGATGCTGGTGTTGAATTGGGATGGGCACAGTAAGAAGTCTCACAACACCAGGTTAAAGTTCAACAGATTCATTTGGTATTATGAGCTTTCGAAGTACTTCTCCTTCATCAGGTGAGTCACCTGAAGGGTGAGCGGTGTTGTTGGACTTTAACCTGATGTTGTGAGACATCTTACTGTACTTTTCTTTGATCTTTACGCCAAAAGTAATCAATTGCAGCCAATTGGAACTGAAGAGTTAAATTTCAGTCAATGTGCTATTTTTATTGCCCTAGAATGAAGACAGGAGCTGTGCTTTGTCAATGTGCTTTATTCAGACCAATGGATTAAAACAGCCCAGGCTGTAGTCCTGTGGTGCCGTTCAAAAGCACAGTTACTGAGCGACTTGTTTCTCGCACGGACTATTTAAATAAGTGTTATAATTAGCAGTAACTAGTGAGTCACCCAGTCAAAATGTGACGCTTATATAAAACCCAGTAAAAATGAGGGGGAGGGGAGTGTGAGGCACAGTCCGGGTGACAAGCTGAAACTTAAACCTTTCACTCAAAAAGGCAGCAGCACAATTCCTGAGGCTGGAACAGAGACTGAAATCTGGAATAAAAAACAGGAAAGGCAGGAAATACTTAGCAGGTCAGGCAGCATCTATGGAGAAAGAAAGAACATTAACATCATGAGCCTTGGGAGTCCCTGGGAAGTGTGTCAATAGATGATGATATTGATGTACTTGTTTTTATCCTACAGGTGCTTTGGTCCACCTTGTTGTCTAACGAGGGGTATACACGCGATGGGTCGTGAGAGGACTGCTCTTGGATCTTTTTCGAGAGTATCCTAGTGCTTCACATCGTTAGTGTATGCTTGACCTGGACCATCTGATGGGCAACACGACAGTTCAGTGACTATTGCTGTGCTGTGCAGATACATGGATTTGGGCCTGTGTCTGTGGAGTTTGCGCATTCTCCCCGTGCTTGCGTGGGTTTTCTCCGGGTGCTCCGGTTTCCTCCCACATCCCAAAGATGTGCTCTTAGGCTAATTGGCAAAACAAATTCTCCCTAAATTGTCTCAAATTTGGTTTTTAATCCGTAGATCTATAAACATGGACAGGGATCGCGGGTAGAGGTGGGAACATCGGGATGGCGGTGAGGGCTCATTGGGCCAAAGGGCCTGTTTCCCGTGCTGTTTTGTTCTTTGTTCTTTGTATCACAGGTGCAATCCCTGGATATTTTGAATAAGATGGGAATAGAGGGATACAGTCATCAGAAGGGTAAGGGGTTTTAGTTCAGTCGGACAGCATAGTCGGTGCAGGCTTGGAGGGCCGAAGGGCCTGTTCCTGTGCAGTAATTTTCTTTGTTTTTGATATATTTCTTTCCATTTAACACGTTTCGTTTATTTCAAAAAACAGCCCTGCTAAATGCCATTTCTCAATGGCCAATGCAGAGTAGTTAAACAGTATTCCAAAACAATATTTATAGCCATTTTCAGAGATTCTGTGCAGTTTACCCCATCTCTGGATATTACCCAACGCATTCAAACTCCTGAGAGAGATATGACCAGACAGAAGTAAAGTCAAAACAGATAATGCTGGAAAATCTCAGCAGGTCTGGCAAAGACAAAGGGTGATCTAGACTGGAAACATCAGCTGTTTTCTCACAGATGCTGCCAGACCTGCTGAAATTTTCCAGCATTTTTTCTTTTGGTTTCCAATTCCAGCGTCCTCAGTAATTTGCTTTTATCCAGAGAGAAAGTCAGTTCTCCAGGAAACTCACCTAACCGCACAATCCACACCGTTCAAGCCTGGCCACCAACACAAATCTTTCAAACTGAATTCCCTTCTGAATGATTTCCATCAGCAATCCAGCATAAACTGGAGAGAGAAGGAAAATTGAGATTTCTTTTCACAGCGAGTGAGTGTGGCTGGACAGACTAACATTTTGTTGTCCACCTCCAATTCTTCTTCCAAAGATGCAGGGAAACTGCAGCACCGGGGGACTGGGGATCTTTGTGCATTGATCACAGAAAACGAGTGAAGAAGTTCAGCAGATAATTGGGATGATAAATGGGATGTTGGCCTTTACTTCAAAGGGAACGGACCATAAGACTAAAGAATTCTTGCTGAAACTATACAAAGCACTAGTTAGACCAGACCTGGAGTATTCTGTATTTGGTTCCCTTATTTAAAGAAAGATGTATTGGAATTGGTGACAGTCCTGAGGCAATTTGCTAGGTTGATCACCAGAGCTCTATTAGACAGCATCTTCCAAACCCATCACCACTTCCATCTGGAAGGACAAGGGCAGCAGAAACATGGGAACACCACTACCTGCAAGTTCCTCTCCAAATCACTTGCCGTACTGACTTGGAAATATATATACAGCAATATATTTGATCCCTCCACAGTCGCTGGATCAAAATCCTGGAATTCCCTCCCTAATGGCATTGTGGCTCAACCCACAGCATGTGGACCGCAGCGATTCAAGAAGGCAGCTTACCACCATCTTCTCAAGGACTAACTAGGGATGGATAATAATTGCTGGCCTAGCCAGCGAAGCCTATATTCCACAAATGAATAAAAAAAACCCTGAAGCACCTGGAGGAAACCCATGCAGACACGGGGAGAATGTGCAAACTCCACACAATGACTGAGGCTGGAATTGAACCCTGGCGCTGTGAGGAAGCAGTGCTAACCACCGTGGTGCTCAAAGCTGGAATGGTCTTTCATGTGCAGCCGCTGAAACAAATATGACCACTTCATTGTGATGTGAAACCTTCGGTCCCCCTGCATGAGAGACAGTGGGGTTTGGAGTCTGCTAATTCAACCCCTGACCCCAAATGGACGGCAATAAACCCCATACTCTATACCAACTGATAGTAAACACAAAGAATTGATAACGATAGATTTTTGAGCACCTTGAAAATAAGTGGATATGGAGATTGGCTGGGAAGTCGAGGTTATTGTAATGTGACAGCTGTAGCCCGTTTTATAGCATTCGTCTCTTTTTTTTGTTCTTTTAAGTTTTTTGAATGTCACAAGTAGGCTTACATTAACATTGCAATGAAATTACAGTGAAAATCCCCTGGTTGCCGCACTGCGGCACCTGTTTGGGTACGCTGAGGGAGAATTCAGCATGGCCAATGCATTTAACCAGCACATCTATCAGACTGTGGGAGGAAACCAGAGTATTCGGAGGAAACCCACACAGACACAAGGAGAATGTGCAAACTCCATAAAGATAGTGACCCAAACCGGGAATCGAACACAGGTCCCTGTGCTGTGAAGCAGCAGTGCTAACTACTATGCCACTGTATTGCCTCTGATGTGGGTGCCCCTTGCTGGGTCAACACTTATTGTCCATCCCTAATTTCCCTTGAGAAAGTGCCCTGGAGGGGACACAGTTGTATAGCGGTAATGTTACAGGACCAGTAATCCAGAAGGCTAATGCTATGGGCACACAAGTTCGAAACCCACCATGGCAGCTGGTGCAATTCAAATGTAATTAATATGAAAATCTGGAATTTTAAAGAAAGCTAATGTGAGAATCTGTACAATATCAATGGGGTATCATTGATCGATTGCTCTTTGAAGCTCATTGCGTTTGAGTTCCCCTGGTAACAGGCAGTGGCCTGCCTAGCTGGAACTCATCATTTGAGCCTTTTATAAGGCAGACCCAGGACTTCTCTTGCTGAAGTCCCAAACAAGGGCTAATGTGTGTACACCAAGGTAGTGGTTTTACTGTATATTGTGTAATAAACTATGTTCCTTTTCAATCAGACTTCCTGAGTAATTACAGCTTAGCTCAAGTAACCATTGGCAATTGTCATAAAAACCCATCTGGTTCACTAATGCTCTTTAGGGAAGGAAATCTGCTATTCTTACCCGGTCTCACCTACATGTGACTCTAGATCCACAGCAACATAATTGACACTTAACTTTTTAAGGTCTAACAAAGCCATTCAGTTGTACCAAATCTGCAAGGCTGTGGGTTCAAGTCCAGGACTATGTTAAGCGTGCACTGTGGTGTCTTTCGGATGAGATGTTAACTGATTCTGTCCTCTCAGATGAACGTAAAATATCTCATGATGTTATATAAAAGGAGAGAAGTGGTTCCCCAGCTTGCATTAGTTATACAGCCTTTAATGGAGAAAATAAAAGTGCCAAGACTGTAAAGATCTGTAATAACTTTAGTCAGGTAATTGAGGTGGGCTTGTTAAGAATGTGAACTCCCTGATTTAGGACCAAGTTCCCCTTGGTGTCCGGGCCAATATTTATCCCTCAACAACACTGCAAAAACAGGTGATCTGAACATTGTCACATTGCTGTTGGTGGGAGCTTCCTGTGTGAAAACTAGTGCACGTGTCTCCTACATTACAACAGTGATGACGCTTCTCACTGTTTTATTGGCTGTAAAACACTTGAGATGTCAGGCGCTCGTCAGAATCACTGTACTCTCTCATTGTCTTTTTGTAAGTTCAGCCAGTTTTATTGAGCGGCAGAGCGACCATAAGGCTTGCATTCATATATTTGTGAATGTTTCTCTTTGTTCAAAATCATAACCAAACCTGAGGTGACCTTGAGAATGTTTGACATGCATTGCAACAGCAACCCCAGTCTATCACATTAGTGAATGTTATGACCATCTCAGTCGTTCATTTCTGAAGCAATTTTATTGTCAGTTGAGTTACAATCAACTAATATTCATATGGTGTCTCTGAACAGGAAAGGCACAGTGAGTTCCTCTGAGCAAACTGTGCTGTTAGGACTACCTATCTACAAGGATTTGTCTGTACCCATTTTGTTTCATTTCATGAGCCCATTACCTACCAACTCCAACCAGAAATGACCCACAGGCTATTTGTGGAAAAAAGATATTTGATGAAACTTGCTCTTACTCGAGGCGTTGGAAGTTTTAACCGTCAGCGTTACGGAGATTGGTGTCAGAGTGGAACGAGAACACTTGAAGTGTTCGACTGAAGTTCACGCTTAGGCGTGAGGAAAGGAGACATGTTGAATAAAACAACAGTGTGAAAATAGTTAACAATACAGCTTTTAATGGAGAAAGTAAAAATGCCAAGACTGTAAAGATCTGTAATGACTTTGGTCAGGTAATTGAGGTGGGCTTGTTAGAATGTGAACTCCCTGATTTAGGGCCAAGTTGATGGGACAATCAGGGAACCTCTTGCATTGTATGTAACCAGGCATGTCAGTTTCTCTAGTGTAGGTGGCTGACTGAAAGCACTCTCTATGCTGTTGACAGATTTATAAATAGAGGGATTTTGGAGAGGGGACTTCTGCCTCCAAAGATTTATTACAGGATCAAACCAAGCCAACGATTAAAGACTGGAGAAGATGATGAAAAGCTAACTTGCTGGCATGGGTTTGGAGGAGGGTCCCACTGGAGGATCCCATTAGAGTGTCCCACTAAGGAGAGGGTGGTTAAGAGTCCCATCAGAGGAGAGGTTGGTGGAGAGTCTCAGGGAGGGAATCCCACACTGTATTCCAGGCAGCTGAAGGCAAGGTCATGGATGGACAATGTTCTAGAGATGAGACTCAGATTCAGAGAAGCAATGAGTTTGGAGGTTGTAACACAGAGGAGATTAGTGAGATAAGAACAAGCAAAGTAGTTGCAGCCACTTAAACATAAGGATAAGAGTTTTACATTGGTGGTGTTGAAGAGTAGATATAATGTAGGTTGGAGAGGATGGTTCTGATGGGTAGCTGTAGCTTGCTGCGAGATGCTGAAGGCAGAGGTAAGAATGAGACGGAATCTCTGGGGAGTGAAGACTGGGCGGCTGTGTCACGGAGTCATTGAGTCTGGAGGTATCAGTGATGTGAACATGGGCTTCAGCTACAGCTGGACTGAGGTAAACGGTGGGTAATGTTACAGCGATGGAAATAGGATGGGGCAAAGAGGATACCGGGTTTGGAAATTCAGCTTCAGAACAATTAAATTCTAAACAGTCTGATTCATTCTGGAACCGTGACTAGGATAGCGGAATTGTGGAGCCAGTGGCGAGGATAGAGAGTGTTGGAAGGGGTAGAGGAAGACAGTGATGAGGATAGAGAGTCGGTGGAAGGGATAGAGGGGGAATGGTGATGATACAGAGTTGGGGATGGGGTAGAGGGAGGCAGTGGTGAGGATATAGAATTGGTGGAAGGAGTATAGGGAGGCAGTGATGAGGATAGAGAGTTGGTGGAATGGGTATAGGGAGGCAGTGATGAGGATAGAGAGTTGGTGGAATGGGTATAGGGAGGCAGTGATGAGGATAGAGAGTTGGTGGAAGGGGCAGAGGGAGGCAGTGATGAGGATAGAGAGTTGGGTAGAGTTGGGGATGGGGTAGAGGGGGAATGGTGATGATAAAGATTTGGGGATGGGGTAGAGGGAGGCAGTGGTGAGGATACAGAATTGGTGGAAGGGGTATAGGGAGGCAGTGATGAGGATAGAGAGTTGGTGGAAGGAGCAGAGGGAGACAGTGATGAGGATAGAAAGTTGGTGGAAAGGGTATAGTGAGGCAGTGGTAAGGATAGAGAGTTGGGGATGGGGTAGAAGGAGGTAGTGGTGAGGATATAGAGTTGTGGAAAGGGGTATAGAGAAGCAGTGATGAGGATAGAGAGTTGGTGGAAGGGGTATAGGGAGGCAGTGATGAGGATAGAGAGTTGGGGATGGGGTAGAAGGAGGTATGATGAGGATAGAGAGTTGGTGGAAGGGGTATAGGGAGACAGTGATGAGGATAGAGAGTTGGTGGAAGGGGTATAGGGAGGCAGTGATGAGGATAGAGAGTTGGGGATGGGGTAGAAGGAGGTAGTGGTGAGGATATAGAGTTGGTGGAAGGGGTATAGGGAGGCAGTGATGAGGATAGAGAATTGGTGGAAGGGGTATAGGGAGGCAGTGATGAGGATATAGAGTTGGTGGAAGGGGTATAGGGAAGCAGTGGTGAGGATAGAGAGTTGGGGATGGGGTAGAGAGAGGCAGTGGTGAGGATATAGAGTTGGGGATGTGATAGATTGCTGAGGATGAGCGGTGAGTCGTCATGTTTAGCTGAGGGAAGTCACTGTTAATTTAAGACTGTGCGTGGAATTTTATAGCCTCACCGTCCTGAAACTGCAAAATCCCTCCCAAGGTCAACAGACTTTTTTGTGGTCTGATTCCCGCTCCCCCGGTTCCGATTCCCGTGGCAGGGACCTCCAATCCCATCCCCCCACCCCGACTTTGATTCCTGTGGTGGGGACTCCCGCTCCCTCCCCTTCCCGCCCATTCTGATTCCCATAGCGGGTGGGTTTATAAAATTCCAGTCCAAGAGTCAGACCAACAGAGAATGCAGAGGTGGGTCAAGAGAAACAGTGCAGAGGTAAAGCTCGGTGACTTCATCCAGAAATTTAACAGAGCATTAACCAATTTAAAGCAATCAGCTTAACGCTACTATTCCAACAGCAGAGGAATGTCATTTAATTAACTCATTAGTGTTTAACCATTAACAATTATACAAAGGAACAGCAGTAGGCCATTCAGCCCTGAGTCAGTCTCCCTGACCATTAGTTATTATAAAGCAGGTTCTGAACAGTCATCACTAGACTTGAATAACTTAGTTATCTGATTCAAAAGATAATAATTTATCAGCTAATGAAGGAATCAATCGACAAATAACACTGCAGATCACTCTTTGGGACTGATTTTTAATGGTATGAAGTGAATGGTGAGTGAGTCCCAGCCTTGGCCTTTCATAGAATCAGACAGCTCATCTCCACCAACCGAGGAAACTGAAATGAAATAAGGAGCTAGTTTTGGCTCCCATCCCTCGATCTCATACTTCAAACCACATAAAAAGTTTTCATTCCTTTATTAAATCGTAAAATCCTACAGTGCAAAAGAGGCCATTTGGCCCATTGAGTCTGTACCAACTCTCTGACAGAGCATCTTGCTCAGGCCCAGTCTGTCACCCCATCCCCTTAACCCTACACGTTTCTCATGCCTAAACCATCTAACCTACACATCCTGGGACAATAAAGAGCATTTTAGCATGAGCAATGCACCTAAGCAGCACATCGTTGGACTGTGGGAGAAAGTTGGAGCACCTGGAGGAAACCCACACAGACATGGCGAGAATGTGCAAACTCCACACAGACAGCGACCCAAACTGGGAATTGAACGTGAGTCCCTGATCCTGTGAGGCAGCAATGCTAACCACTGTGCTTCCCCCCCCCCATTTATAGCCCAGTAAACAAGACATGAAAATTATCAGCAAGAGCAGAAAATTCTGGAAAACCTCTGTGGGTCTGGCAACTAACAGTCATGTCGGACTCAAAATCTTAACTATGCTTCTCTCTCTCTCTCCACAGGTGCCGCCAGACCTGCCAAGATTTTTCCAGCACTTTGAGTTTTTTTTAATTTCAGACTTTATTTCGGGATTTCCAGCAGCTGCTACTATTGTGAGGAAAGTTGGTGGGATTGATGGGGTGGGCTTCTTTTTGGATGTAGGGGCAGAGTCACATCATTTGGAACTCTCGGCAAGATGTGCAACGAGCAAGCAGTTAATGTGCAGGCATGAAGTGTTCACCCCGGTGCTCACTTGCTATAATCATCCATCTGGCAGTCTGTGTGTAGGCGAGTTTGAGGTGTTACATGGGTCATTCCAAATGCACTGCAGTCAGCACAGATCAAATGTGAATTAGCCTCCAAAAGATGGTTAGCAGGCTTGTACCTTTTCATCTCCAAACCAAATTCAATAAATACTGATGGATGCAAGTTTAATTTTCCAAAGTGTTTGTTCCCTTATTGTGCTTTATTTTTTTTGTTTGTTCCTCTCAGGGAAGGATATGATGGTGAGTGAAGAGGGGAGGGGGTTGGGGATGGATGGCTGTAAGTACTGGGCTGATATCGGGATAGACAGCAGCAGAGTGCCCATGTCACTGGAATATTGACCCAGAGGCCCAGGTTAATGCTCTGGAAGGGGTCGAAAGGCAGCAGGAGGAATACAAATACAATTCATAAAATCGGGAATCGAAAGCTAGCATTGGTAATGGTGATCATGAAACCATCATCCACTGTCGTAAAAGAAACCCATCGCTAACGTCCTTTAGAGGAGGAAATCTGCCCTCTGAATAGGCTAGCCTGTCCACTGGGCAACAAAGGTCAGGAAGCCCTCACCCAGTCTGGCCTACACTTGGGTCCAGACCCAGAGCAATGTGGCTGACTCTTAACTGCCCTCAGAATGGGCTAGCCTGTCCACTGGGCAACAAATGTATCCCACCAAAGAATTTATAAAATGAAAACTGTTGGCCTTTTCCTGTCTGTGAACCTCACGTGTTTTTTCCTTCATTTTGCTCTTTCGACTCTCTGTGTGGACCATCGAGGATCCTTTCTGACATTGGTTTCTGGTGGTCTACCTATGGTTATGGGTTCTTACCCTGCTCTCTGTACCGGAGTGGAGTGATGTTTCTCCCAGCTGTGGGTGAACCCCTGACAATGTGATAGATTCATTGCTTTGGCATGTCCACTGTCACCAGCTTCAGGTGCACATTGGCAAGGCTAAAACTGCAACTCATCTACAGGTCCAGGGCATCGTTTTCAACCTTAACCGTTATCTTTCCAAACACGTACGTGGAGGACTGTTTCTCGCCGAACGTTTGTGAGGGCAAAACGACGGTATCAGTCTCTGGTGGAAGCTGCGGGACTTTTAAATACTGAGAGGTGGCAACGTCGCCCTTTGAGTCTCTGCGGTTCTCGGGCGTCCTGTCGGGCGGCACAAAGATGAAAGAGTTGGCGGAGGCCGGCCCGGCGATTTGTGCCGTCAGGAAGTCCTCATCGGGCAGGCTGTGGGGGAAGGAGCTGATGGAGAAGACGGAGCAGGACCGGGCCTGCAGCCGGGGACTCAGCTGGCTGATCGCCGTGGTGTTGGAGCTGGTCCTCCTCTGCTTGGAGGGTGGCCCCGACTGGAAGAGCGAGACGGCGCCGGCGGCGGCGGTGCCCCCACCCGGCGCGGCCTCCTCCTCCTCGCCGTCGTCGTCGTCGTCGGCCCGCCAGCGGGAGGCGGGCGGCAGGACGCCCAGGCGCACCTTGGCCTCCAGCCGGCGCTGCCAGTGCCGCAGTGCCTTGCGGAAGCGGCGGCTCAGCAGCGCGTACAGCAGCGGGTTGACGTCCGAGTTGAGCAGGGCCAGCCAGTGGACGGCGGTCACCAGGCCGGGCGGCACGCGCGACGGCCGCCCCGCGCCGCCAACGGCCGCCTCCACCGCCTGCAGCAGGCCCACCACCTCGTAGGGCACCCAGCAGCAGAAGAAGGCGAAGATGACCAGGAAGAGGCGGAAGGCGCCGTGGTGCTCGCGGCCCGGCGAGCTGTACCTGGAGAAAATGTCCGACTTCTTGCTGTGAGGCGGGCGGCCGAGCTGGCAGGCGCCGCCGCGCAGCTCCTCGGCGACGAGCCGCGAGTTGACGCTGCTGATCAGCCGCGAGAAGGTGGGCAGCTCCGGGGCCGCGCCGTGGGCGCTCCGTTGCAGCTGGTTCTCCATGTGGTGGATCCGCTTGGCGTGGCCCCGCGCCACCTTCACAATCCGGACGTAGCAGAAGATCATGACGGAGGCGGGCAGCAGGAAGGAGAAGACGGCCACGAAGCCCGTGTAGCTCAGGCTGTCCGTCCACTCCACCGAGCAGCTGTAGCTGGCCGCCGAGTAACCGAAACGGCCCCAGCCCAGCAGCGGCGGGCAGCTGCTGATGGCGGACTGCAGCCAGATCCACACCACCGTGGCCACGGTCCGGCGCACGGTGCTCTGCGAATTGTACTGCAGGCAGTCGATGATGGCGTGGTAACGGTCGAGCGCGATGGCAGCCAGGGTTAGCACGGAGGCCGTACAGTACACCGAGGAGGTATAGCCCACATAGAGGCACAGATCCTGCAGCCAAGAGACAGGAAAGAGTAAAGAGTCAATTAAAAAAAAAAATCAAAACAGAAGCTGGAAACTAGTCTCAGTCAAAGGTGACCATGACAACTATCAGTAATTGTTGTTAAAAGAAAATCTCTTTTCCATTCATTCGTGGGCATGACTGGCTGGGCCATCATTTATTGCCCATCCCTAGGGCAATTTGAGAGTCAACTACATTGCTGTGGCTCTGGAGTCATGTAGTAAGAAGTCTGACAACACAAGATTTAAGTCAAAGAACAAAACAGCATGGGAAACAGGCCCTTCGGCCCAACGAGCCTGCACCGCCACCTTGATGTTCCCACTTCTACACGCGATCCCTGTCCATGTTTATAGATCTATGGATTAAAAACCAAATTTGAGACAATTTAGGGAGAATTTGTTTTGCCAATTAGCCTAAGAGCACATCTTTGGGATGTGGGAGGAAACCGGAGCACCCGGAGAAAACCCACGCAAGCACGGGGAGAATGCGCAAACTCCCACAGACACAGGCCCAAATCCATGTATCTGCACAGCACAGCGATAGTCACTGAGCTGTCGTGTTGCCCATCAAATGGTCCAGGTCAAGTGTACACTAACAACGTGAAGCACTAGGATACTCTCGGAAAAAAAATCCAAGAGCAGTCCTCACACAACCCATCGCGTGTATGCCCCTCTTTAGACAACCACATTGCTGTGGCTCTGGAGTCACATGTAGTAAGAAGTCTGACAACACCAGGTTTAAGTCCAACTGATTTATTTGATGGTAAAGGTGAGGAAGAGCAGAGCCTCGGAAGCTTGTGAGTTTACTATCAAATAAACCAGTTGGACTTAAACCCGGTGTTGTCAGACTTCTTACTGTGTTTACCCCAGTCCAACGCCGGCATCTCTGCACCGAGTCACACGTAGGCCAGCCCAGGTAAGGACGGCAGATTTCCTTCCCTAAAGGGCATTAGTGGGTTTTTCTGACAATGGTTTCATGCTCATCAGTAGATTCTTAATTCTAAATTTTTTTAAAATTGAATTTGAATTCCACCGTCTGCCCTGGCGGGATTCAAACACAGGTCCCCTGAACATTAGCTGTGTTTCTGGAATAGTAGTCTAGTGATGATATCACTAGGCCGTTGCCTTTTTCCAGGTTCATGGATGTCCTTGAGGGAAGGAAATCTGCTGTCCTTACCCGGTCTGGCCTCCAGATCCACAGCAATTGACTCTGAAATGCCCTCTGAAATGGCCCAGCCATTGAAATGGTTCCATTGAAGGGCAATTAAGGATGAGTAATAAATGCTGACCCAGCCAGCAATGACCACACCAAGTGAAGGAATAAAGGAAAAAAAACAAATCCCTCTGATTGCAAACAACAGTAGACCATTCAACACCAACCTGACCCACAGTTCAACTAAAATCATGTAGGGGCTGGACTTTACCGATGGGGGGGGTTCACCACCCAGAGAGTCAGCAGGGGACACTCTGCACTGACCACAACTGCCCCGTCAGTGTGACTATCATGGAAAAAATTAAAGCTCAGCCTGCCATACAAGCAGGGCAGTGATGAGGTGGGAGGAAAGTAATTTCTGCTGGAGCTCTGAGGAGAGCAACGCAAAAGAGGAAGGGTATTGCTAATGCCCATAATTGAAAGCTTTGAATAACAGAGTGAGCATCCATGCAGCCCGAGACATGGGACTCAGAACAGGCCAGTCCCATCGAATTAAGGCACTGATTCATCCTGTGCCCACCGCTAGTAAACAAGTTGAGGAATGTTAACTCGCTGAGTGGGGCCTTCTGCCCCTCGCTCACTATTCACTAAGTAACAGGTTCAACATTCTAATCACTTTCTCAGTGAAGTAATTTCTCTCGAATTATCCTTTGGATTTATCAGTTACTATCTCATGTTGGTGCACCTTAGTTTCAGTTTCTCCACAAATGCAAGGATATTTTCTATTCCATCCTATCAAATCATAGAATCATAGGCCTGAGATTTTGTGACCTCACTCAAGTGAAATCATAAAATCTCGCCCAAGTCCAACAGAGATTTCCTTTCCGCTCCAATTCTGGCCACAGAATCTTCACAGCGAAGAAAGAGGCCATTCAGCCCATTGAGTTTGCATCGACTTTCCAAAACAGCATCCCAGCCAGGCTCTCCCCGCTACCCTACCCCTGTAACCCTACACAATGATCCACCTAACCTGCACATCTTTGGACTTCTAAATTTTAGAGACAAATGTTGGCCTTGCCAGTGACACCCATATCCCATCAAAAGAATAAAGAGAAAATAATCTTTATACAGTGAGTGATCTTAAGGTGCCTCACAGAAGCACCATCAGATAGAAACTGATGGTGAGCCATGTAAGGAAACATTTCGACGATCAGACAGTTTGGTTAAAGAGGCTGGTTTTAAGAAAGGTGATAAAAGGAGGACTTGGACAACATTTGTGTGGAAATTCTGAGAGGCAATATCATTCTCAGTCACTTTAGCAGCCATTCAGGTCTTCATGTTTGACAGAGGATCGAAGGCTTTTTTTAAATTTTTTTTTAGTTTATTTATTAATGTCACAAATAGGCTTACATTAACACTGCAATGAAGTTACTGTGAAAATCCCCTAGTCGTCACACTCCTGTTCAGCTGCATTATGGGAGAATTTAGCAAGGCCAATCAACCTAACCAGCATATCTTTGGAGTATGGAAGGAAACCAGAGCATCTGGAGGAAACCCACACAGGCATGGTGAGAACGTGCAAACTCCATACAGACAGTGACCCAAGCTGGAAATCTGTGCCATCATGCCACGCACGTGCCTAGTCACTCACTGAAGGAAAATGGCTTTGGGGCAAGGTGTCAGAGTGCAGGCGATACTCCATGAATCAGCAGCGGGTTGGGAAGAGGATATGATTAAGATGGAAAAGCCAAATTGTAAATAAAAATTGGAACAAAGTTAGAATTCACTTCATGACACATTCATCAACTGTCAAGAACAGGAGGCTGCCATCTCCCATCCCACGTACTACCATTATTGAATCATACAACAAAAAGGAGGCTATTCAGCCCATCGAGTGCATTCTGATACGAAGCTGTCAGTCCTGTCTTCTTACAATTTTTATAACGTCTAGATTTATCTGTTGATTTGCTCTGTGCTTTCCTGCCTCACTCTGATCATTATTGCCACCTTGCTCTTCTTATCTTCTCTATTCAATTTGTCACATCTTCTCACAGGTGCATCAGTAGATAAGACTAGAGGTTACAAAAATAACAAAGGGACAGAGATAAAAGCTCCGTATCTGAATGCATTCACAAATAGAATTCATAACAAAACAGATGGATTGACAGCACAAATAGAAATAAATATGTACAATCTGATAAACATTACACGGCTGCAAGATAAGGAAGGCTGGGATTGGAATATTCCCAGATAAATGACATCTAGGAAGTACGGCAAGCTCAGGAAAGGTGGATTCAGAATGTTAAAGTGTTAATTCAAGATAACATTGGTAGAATAGATAGTGAAGACCTTAGTTCTGGAAATAAAGATGTAGAATCAGTTTGGGTAGAGTTGGGGAGTAGTAAAGATCTTCACAAGGCCATTGAGGTTTAGCTCTTCGAGTATGAGCTCCCTGATTAGGTAGTGATTATCTGCCCAATCAGGGAGTCTCTCCTGCCCACCACAGGAATCATAAGAGCGGGTGGAGAGGGAATAGGACTATACAAAGGTCAGTTGACATTGGATGGGATTTTCCAGTCTTGGGGTGAGAACAGTCAGAAAATCCCACCCTCTGACTTTCTACCTGAAGCACTCTGAAGAGTGTAGATGAATTTGTAAATAAAAGCACCAGTCTTTGAGGAGTTATGTCAGGTAAGAATCACTTACGGGAGTGGTTTACAGGCCGTGTCAATGGTAACGTCACTGTAGGGCGGGGTATACAGGAAGACATAATGGAGGCTTGTGAGAAAGCTATAGTGACAATCATAAGTGAGTTTATTCATGAGGTCTTATTCATCCATCTTATTCATGAGAAATCTATGATTAGAAAGATTTCTGATAGACAAGGGAATTAAGGGTTATGGGGAGAAAGCAGGAAAGTGGAACTGATTCACTTCAGATTAGTCATGATCTTATTGAATGGCCTGGCAGGCTTGAAGGGCTAGATGGCCTACTCCTGTTCCTATTTCTTATGTTTGTATGTTCTTATATTTGAGCTACATGCAGATTGAATCAGATTGGCAAAAATTGGATCGTAAGTCTTTTTGTGACAGTTTCTCAGAGCAGCACCTTCTAGAGCCAATCAGAGAGCAGGCTACAGTAGATCTGTTGTGTATAATGAGAAATATTCATTAATGACCTCGTGGTGAAGGTATCTCCAAGGTAGAGATGAGATGAAGAAATAGATCAGGAGAGAGAGCACCGCAGAAACTGAAGAGGATACTTCATAAAATATTTCAGAAAAGAAACATTCCAGCCAGAAGGAAAGACCAAAGAGAAGGATACATAATCTGTGGCTGACTAAAGATACCATCAAATTGAATTTAGTATTCAGTTCAAGTGTGACAAAACTGAGTTATCAGTAGTAAATTGAGAGGTGGGGAATTATGAAGATATGAGGATGGAATTGGCCAAAGTGGACTAGTCATGTAGATTCATAAGTAAGACAATAGATGAGCAGCACTCCCAGGGAGTCAAAGGATTATTGGGTTAGATGGGAATGTGGAGTGCGTGGCTGGATTGGGACCAAGATCAGGTCAGCTTTAGCGTTACTGAATGGTGAAATAGGCTCGAGGGGCTGAATGGCCTTCTTCTGCTCCTAATTCAAGTGTTTGTAAATCCATGCCAAATCTCTGTAGAGCAATCTAGTATGTCCATTACCTCTTAATCATTTACACCCTGGCTTTCCAAATGTAAACGAGCTTATACTTTGTGTAAGAACAATTTGTGATAAAGCATTCCCTGCAGTGATATTGAAAAATATTACTTTACTAACTTCTAATAGTTAAAATGATAGATGGTAGGGTATTGCATACATGCCCTCTGAATGAATGAATCAAGTTAAAACCATATCAAGCGTGTGAGTTCCTAATGTACGTTGTCTCAGAGCTAAACAATGCAGATTTTATTGAATAACCTGATGCACAGTGCTTATTCAGCGACAGAAGAGTAAATATTTAAAGAAATCTTTCAGGATTGTTTATTAACTAATTCACTATCGGAAAAATACTGCCCTATGCCAATACACTTTAATATTGTGTAACACACACTTTGATAAAGACAATTTAAAGATCTGAAATCATTAGTGCAAAGACCTCCCATTGTCAATGACAATTTGCATTTATATAGCACCTTTAACAGAGCTATGGTTGTTCTCTGGGTGCCTCATGTTAGTGTCATCAGGAAAAGATTGGCATGAAGCCACATAAAGAGATATTAAGATGGGGAGCCAAAAGCTTGGTCAACGAGGTGGGTTTGAAAGAGTGATTTAAAAGGAGAGAAAGAGGTAGAGCAATGTAGAGAGGGAATTCCAGAGCATGGAGCCCAGCCAGCGGAACACACATCCAACAATGATGGAGAAAAGAAAACAGGGAACATTGGCACCTACACTTAGTGTTTATGTGACTCAAATGCTCCTTGACTAGTGAGTCTCCAGTCATTAAAATTGGTTCAGTTCAGCAATAGGGACCAACTAATTGGTAAGCCTTAAGTCTAGAAAATAATGTCCTAAAATATTAATGCACATTATTTTCACCATCTGAGCCATTGGAGGCAGATCCTATACTAGGGACAGATCAGACTATTGTAAAGTTGTTTGTGTTATTATGAAACTATTTATGTTTCTCTTGGTTATGCCAAGGGAACCCTAGGTTACACAACACATTCAGTGCAGGATACACTGTTTTATGACAGAAAGATTAAAAAAGTAATTTGGAATCCCCTTTGAGCCCACAAAATCTTTGGACTAGATTTTCAGTGCCTTTTGGCAGCCTTGTTATGACGTCTTCCATCACTTTACCAATGATGGAGAGTAGACTGATGGGACGGTAATTGGTTGGGTTGGATTTGCCCTGCCTTTTGTGTGCAGGACGTATCTGGGCAAATTTCCACATTACCGGGTAGATGCCAGTGCTGTAGCTGTACTGGGACAGCTTGGCTATGGGCGCAGTAGGTTCTGGAGCACAGGTCTTCAATGCTATTATCAGAATATTGTCAGGGTCCACAGATTTTTCAGTATCTTCAGCTGTTTGTTGATATCATGTGAAGTGAATTGAATTGGCTGGAGGCTGGCATCTGTGATGCTGGGGAACCACTGGAGGAGGCCAAGATTGTTCATCCACTCCTGGTTGAAGATTGTTGCAAATTTCTCAACCTTTCACTCAGATGTGCTGGACTCCTCCATCATTGAGGTTGGGGATATTTGTGGAGCCTCCTCGTCCAATGAGTTGTTTTATCGTCCACCATATTCGGAAGTGTATTTTATTTAATCTTCTCAAGCCTCATGATACTGGGGGTATTGATCTGGAGTTTTTTAAGGACAAAGGATGGTGGGGGGTATGAATTGATACGAAATTGGCATGGAGGCTGTCAGAGTCAAATGGATGGCTGGCATGTACTGGGATGGGCAGTGGGTTGAACGAACATCTGTAGAAGATGAGGGCAAGAGGGCTTAATGTTCAATGAAACAACTGCTCTGAAGTCCCAGCGCACCCGGGCCACCTCTGCAGCCCCTGTGGTCACCTCTGATTTGGTTCTGAGTAGGAAAATGGTGGGTGGTAATCCTGTCTCCTCGCTGCACCTCCCTCCTCCTGCAAGGAGGTTCCTGCCAGTCAGGTTACATTTTCCCAAGGCAGTTGCGGAGCGCTGGGAGATTTCCTGATTCTGTGCACCACGCTGGGAGCACAAATCCAATTGGGATTTCAGTATGTTTGACCCCAACATGAATAATCATCAAGCTGACATGTATTGTTAAGCTGTACACAAAAATATATCGAAACCATATGTACACATACACCCATGTTGGATTCAAATAGACACAGAGGACACAATCTCACACTCCATTCACCCCTTGTTTGGCGAGGTGAGGTGATAAGATTGGGAGAGAGGTGAAGAATCACATTTGCGCCTGATTTCTTGCCACCCCCATACCAGCTTGGCTCTGCTGATGAAATCATTAGCATATCATTAGTGAGTCCCGAATACTCTTGTCCACACTCAATTGCATAAAGTCCCTCACCAGCTGAGCTTCCCACCGGCGAGACTCACAGCCAGTCTCCATAAGCAGTGAACTGACGTAATGGCTTCCTGGGTGATGCCTCCAGATGGTTGGGGCAGGACCAGGTGCTGCCCACTGGGCATCCTGGCACTGCCCACCGGACATATAACTGTGCCAGGGGCTGTGTCAAGGGGGTGAGGCCTGTGGAGGTAGAGGTTAAGTAGCAATGGGGTTATGATGAGGAGCAACTATGCAGGGGTGGTGATCAATGGAGGCGAGGGAGTGATCGGTGGGGATGGTGTTCTCCGATGCCAGTGTGGGAGCGCAAGGGTGGGTGGCAGGAAATGCCCTAGTGCATTAGATTGGGACACGTGCAGTAGCACTCTTAGTGTTCTGCAGCCAACTTCACTGGCAAGCCTACGTTCCATAGCTCACCACCCCCCATACATGCTCCACACCTGTTCCCCACGCCCACCTACCCACCCATGATTCTCCCCATTTTCACACTCATCCAGAATTTTTTGTTAGATTGCACCCACAGTCCCATACCGGTATCACGTATTCGTAAACAGAATTATTCAGATGTAAACATACACTATCCGTGTGTGTTAAACTGGAATTAAAATAAGCCTATTTGTAGTGAAACGTATACTGGGAGAACAATCTAATGTGAAGACAAAGGGGGAGTATTTTGGGAATGCGTGATGGGGCTTGTTTTCGTGCAGCTTTTATTTTTAAAGTGCTCCTGTTAGATCTGGGTCTGAATTCAGGTAACTAGAGCTAACAGAGAGCCCTCAGTGCCATATTTACACTCTCTGTTTGTCCAGAACAGCACATTACCCAGCAACAAATTGTACAGCACCGGGGCTGCGATGTTGAGCAAAGGCAAACACTACAGCGGTGATAAATAGATCTGAGGTAGTGCCAATTAAAAGCCTGAGCCAGTTTACAATGTAGAGACAGAGAAACTACTGTACAGCAGAGTCCTTTCAGCCCATTGCGCCAGTGCTAGCTCCCCTATGGGAGGTAATGCCTTCTGCAGGATAGCAAGTATTGAGGTGACGTAAGATCTCGCTCTTCCAGTGAGCCCCTGGAGATCCCTTCCCAATGATGGTATTCACATCTCTGCAGGTGTAAAGCACTTAATGTGACTTTCTACATGTAAATAAGCCTTTTCCAGGCAATCCAAACCCACCCACTTTACAGGCCCCTTTCTAAAAATGGATTCTTCCATGGACGTGGGTGTCACTGGCAAGGCTGGCATTTGTTGCCCATCCCTAATTGCCCTTGAACTGAATGAGTTGCCACAACATTTGAAAGGCCAATTAAGACTCGACCACATCACTCCGGTTTGGAGTCACGTGTTGGCTGGACCAGGTAAGGATTTCCCTCCCTAAAGGGCATTAATGAACCAGTTGAGTTTTTACAACAGTTGATGATAGTTTCAAGGTCACATTACTGAGATTAACTTTTCACTATCTTTTGATTTATTTGATTTATTACTGTCACATGTATTAGTATACAGTGAAAAGTATTGTTTCTTGGACGCTGTACAGACAAAGCATACCGCTCATAGAGAAGGAAAGGAGAGAGTGCAGGATGTAGTGTCACAGTCATAGCTAGGTGTAGAGAAAGATCAGCTTAATGTGAGGTAGGTTCATTCAAAACTCTGACGGCAGCAGGAAAGAAGCTGTTCTCGAGTTGATTGGCACGTGACCTCAGACTTTTGAGTCTTTTTCCCAAAGGAAGAAGGTGGAAAAGAGAATATACAGGGTGCGTGGGGTCTTTAATCATTCTGGCTGCTTTTCTGAGGCAGCGGAAAGTGTAGACAGAGTCAATGGTTGGGAGATTCTAATCAGATTGATTAACTGAATTGAAAATTCCACCAATTACTGTGGGAATTGAACCTCTGTCCCCAGTGCTTCAGCCTGGGCCTCTAGATGACTAGCCCAGTGACAATACGACTGTGCCACCGTCACCCCTAAAGAAAGTGCTAAAATAATTAAGCACAGTATAGAATCTGCTCTGACAATTAGCAACTGCTAAATTGGTTGGGGCCTTTTCAAGTCCAAAACCTCCAAATCTATTCACCCAGGTTAGCACAGGCCTTCCCTGAATCTGAGGTCTAACTTTGTAGCCACTCAATAAATCAAGTTTTTCTCAACAGCATGCTTCTTCTCTGCTCCACAAAGCAACTACAAGTTACAATGGCAATCTTTTGATCCTCTCATCACTCCCAGCCCCCTACTCCATCCCTGGACTGATCTTCTAGGCCTCACAGGGTTAAAATCCTGAATACTCCAGGTTGCTGAGGAGAAAACATGAAATAATGAATTGCAGTCTTCACATGCTCTGATAGTTTATGATCCTTTGAAAAAAATAGAGGAAGTTTGTGTTTTAACAAAGACCAACAACCAGTCATCAGAGCTGTGCTGGAGGGAACTGAGATAGTTCTTGACTGAGCCAGAGATTGTATCATAGAATCCATACAAAGTAGAGAGAGGCTATTAGGCCCATCAAGTTTACACCAACTCTTTGATACAGTATCCCTTTCCCTGTAATCCTGCACATTCACCCTAGCCAATCAACCTAACCAGCACATTTCTGAATTGTGAGGGGAGCTTGAGCACCCAGAGGAAACCTACATAGACACAGGGAGAATGTGCAGACTCCACACAGACAGTGAGCCAAGCTGGGAATCAAACCTGGGTCCCTGATGCTGTGAGGCAGCAACGCTAACCACTGTGCCACTGTGTCACCCTTGTTATGCCACTTGTTGTGAGCAGATTGACCAACTCTTGGAGAAAAAAACCTAATGGACACTTTGGCCTGGAATACCATACAAACAGGCAGGACAAAGCTGTGGGGCCAGAGTGAGGGGTGCATGGCATATCTGTCCAATCAGGCAGCCAAGAGAAGTACAAATGCACAAACTTTAAAGGTGTGAGAAACACCATCCTGACAGCATGCCAGCCAGGCAATAATCCTGATCACAGGACACACTGTGTAATCTGAGATTGATGGTCACTCTTATAGAGAGAGGTGCTAAACAACATAAAGTGTGGACCCCTGGACCATTTGCCTGTAGGGATTGGAGAAGGTATTTTCCAGAACTTTGAGTGCCAGCAAGTTACTGAGGCCCCATTCTTTCCTTCAGCCACATCAACCTGTCTCCAGATAGCAATCAGCAGCTGAAATCCTGGCTGTTTATTTTGCTTTCTCTTCATAGTTCTAGAAAACGGGGCCTGGTTCCAGTGTCCCCACTGCTGCTACTCGGGATCAACGAAGCTTGGGGCACCGACTCACAACTGAAGCCTGGGCCTATGCGGTCAGTCGGCTTCAACCTATCACTCAAAGACTCCCTCACTGGCAGTGCCCCTCGCCTCACTGGCAGGATCTCTCACCTCACTGGCAGTGTCCCTCTCCTCACTGGGAGGGCCCCTCTCTCACTGGCAGAGCTTCTCCCCTCACTGGCAGGGGCCATTCCCTCACTGCAGGGCCCCTCGCCGCACTGGCAGGGCCCCTCCCCTCACTAGCAGGGCTCCTCCCCTCTCTGGCAGGGCCTCTCGCCTCACTGGCAGAGCCTCTCGCCTCACTGGCAGAGCCTCTCGCCTCACTGGCAGGGTCCCTTGCTTCCCTGCATCCTCACATTCTGATCTGTTTGCTTCACTCATCAAATAGGAGGATGGTGTGATCCATCACTCAACCTCCAGCAAACGTTTCTTTAGTTTCCATTGCTCCCACGTAGAAAGCCAGCCAGGTTTCTCGGAAAGGTTTATTTCCACCCTTCTGCTGCTTATTCCAGTGTCAATGTCAGGTCAACTTGAGCAATGATTTTTCTTGTAGTAAGAAGCAGAAATCCTAAATTATATGGGGATAGGTCCAGGGTGGGATTGGTACAGGCTCAATGGGCCAAATGGCTGCCTTCTGTACTGTAGGCATTCTATGATTCTCTATGATTCTATAATGACAGAATCTATCCTTTATTGTTATCAATACTTGACACTGTACTGTTAAGTGGGTGAGATGATGTAAGGTATGAGGAGACTCCAGTGGAACATAAATAGCAACATATACTAGTTGGGCTGAAAGGCCTGCTTCTATAATGCAGAATCTGTGTAACATTTTATAATTAAGATAAATGCCATTAATTATCGGGAATAAAAATAGAGGCAGATGCATGATTAGATATACAGAGGCAAAAATGGTTGAGAGCTTCAAGTTTTTAGGTATCCAGATCACCAACAACCTGTTCTGATCCTCCCTATGCCAACACTATAGCTAAGAAAGACCACTAACACCTCTATTTTCTCAGAAAACTATGGAAATTTGGCATGTCAGTGATAACTCTCACCAATTTTTACAGATGCACCATAGAAAGCATTCTTTCTAGTTGTATCATAGCTTGGTATGGGCTCCTGTTCTACCCAAGATTGCAAGGAATTATAAAAGATCATGAATGTAGCCCAATTTATCATGCAAACCAGCCTCCCATCCATTGACTCTGTCTACATTTCCCGCTGCCTCGGAAAAGCACTCAGCATAATTAAGGATCCTACACAACCTGGACATTCTCTCTTCCACCTTCTTCTATCAAGAAAAAGATATAAAAGGCACATACCAACCAACTCAAGGACAGTTTTTTCCCTGCTGTCATCAGACTTCGAATGGACCTACCTCATAATAAGCTGATCTTTCTCTACACCCTAGCTATGACTTTAACAGTAGATTTTGCTCTCTCTTGTTTCCTTCTCTATGAATAGTATGCTTTGTCTGTGTAGCAGGCAAGAAACAATACGTTTCACTACATACTAATATATGTGACAATACAAAATCAAATCATATCAAAAAAAATAGCACAGGCAGAGGCCATTTAGCCCTGTAAAAATTCTAGCTCATTGCTAGAACAGTGTAAAAGTTAAGCTCCTCCCCCTCCTTCCTGTCAGACCTGGATGCGTATCTCTTTTGAAAATGGTCACCACCTCACAGCACTCCATGCCCTAACATCTCTACATTAAAATAATGGTGCAAGCTCAGCGAATCGCTCACATAAACCTTCCCCTTGAAAACTAAAACAATGCAGTGTTGTCAGGTTACTCAAGGTGGAGGCTGGGTGAAGAGGAGAAGAACAGTATTACTGCTAACCCCAACCACAGGAAGGCCTCACTTCACCTTCACATCTCCAAGTTCTCTTACAGCAATCATCGGGTGACAGTCAGTGATGAGGAAATACACAATCCTAACAGCAGCACACTAACGTGGGGATCTATTCTTACACCTCTCTGCCAGGTGGCATTTACTATCAAATAAACCTGTTGGACTTTAACCTGATACTGTGAGACTTCTTACTAAGGTATCTAATAGCCAGAGAGTGTGTTCGACATTGACTCCATCTATGTTTACACTCCCCATCCGGCATTTTCTAATATCGTGTTTAAATCATCTTTAAATCTTTCCCTTTGTAAAGACTCAATGTTGGCCTTCTCCTTTGCCCTGAGGTAAAAAGGATCCTGTATAAGCTACAACCCACCAAGGTAAACCCCTCCAGTCTTACAGTAAATATTCATATATTGTCTATATGTTAGAATAAGGTTATAAAATATACATCTTTCATGGAATATGGGCATTACTGATGAGGTCAGTATTTGTTGCCCATCCCCTCATTGCCCTTGAACTGAGTGCCTTGTCAAACAATTTCAGAGGGTAGTTGAGACATTGCTGTGGATCTGGAGTCAAATGTAGGCCAGGCCAGGTAAGGACAGCAGATTTCCTTCCCTAAAGGGGCATTAGTGAATCTTAGGGTTTTTAATGATAATCAACAATGGATTCATAGTCACCATGATGAAGACAAATTTATCAATTCCAGATTGAATTCAAATTCCACCAGCTGCTGGGGTGGGATTTGAACTCTTGTCCCTCAGAACATTAGCCTGAGTCTCTGGGTTACTAATCCAGTGAACATAAGAACATTAGAGATAGGAGCAAGAGTAGGCCATCCAGCCCCTCGAGCCTGTCCCGCCATTCAATAAGATCATGGCTGATCTGTAGTGGTTCAGTATCACTTTCCCACTTTCTCCCCGTAACCCTTAATTTCCTGATCAATCAAAAACCTATCCATCTTGACTTGAACGTATTCAGTGAGGAAGCCTCCACCACCTCATCAGGCAGAGAATTCCAAAGATTCACCACCCTTTGCGTGAAGAAACCCCTCCGCAACTCCCATCTGAACCACCCCCTCCCAATCTTGAGGCTGTGCCCTCTAGTCCTGCTATCTTTGCTAAGCAGGAAGAGTCTCTCAATCTCTACCCTATTCATCCCTTCATTATCTTATAGATCTCTATAAGATCCCATCTCAGCCTTCTAAACTCCAAAGAGTACAAACCTAGCCTATTCAGTCTCTGAAAAATTGCTATTACACTATTGTATATATATTATATAACAATCATCCCCTCAATCCCACCTAGTTGCCTAGCTAATTCCCTCTGACACCAAGGCCATAGGCTGCTCTCCCCTTTCAGAGTGGGGTGGCACAGTGGTTAGCACTGCTGCCTCATGGTGCCAGGGACCTAGATTCAATTCTGGCCTTGGGTCACTGTCTGCGTGGAGTTTGTGCATTTTCCCCATGTCTGCGTGGGTTTTCTCCGGGTGCTCCGGTTTCCTCCCACACTCCAAAGACATACAAGTTAGATTGATTGGCAATGCTAAATCACCCCTTGGTGTCAGAGGGAATTAGCTAGGCAAATAGGTGGGATTGAGGGGATGTGGCCTGGATGGGATTGTGGTCGGTGCAGACCCAATGGGCCGAATGGCCTCCTTCTGCACTATAAGATTGTATGGAAGCTGACCGGTGGTAATTTAACCTGAGGGTCACCACACTTCAGGCGAGAAGCGAGTTGAGAAGGCAGGGCCTTCATGAATAATCTCAGCCAGTACGGGAATTGAACCCATGCTGTGGACATCGCTTTACTTCATGAACCAACTATCCGGCCAACAGAGCTAAATCCACCCCCTACATATAAATGGAGGAATATGGGGAAAACCTTTTCTGTTAAAATGTGTAGTGAGGACCTGGAATGTGTTGCCCCGGGATGCAGTGGAGGCAGATTCGATTGTGGTTTTCAAAAGGCAATTGGATAATTACCTGAAGATAAGGAGCTACAGGGGATAGGGGTTTGGAGAATGGAACTAGCTGAATCACTCCCACATAGGGAGCCAGTATCACCGGCTCGGCAGACTGAACGGCCTGCTGCTATGTCACAACCGTTCCATAATCACTCAATGGAATATATATCGACCTTACAAATTCAAAGAAGACTGGGCTGTTTAAAGGTAGAATGTTTTTCAAAAAACCAAACCATCACTGGGTTTAAATACTCTCACAGATTCAGTGAGATACAAGCAGTGTTTATGAGTCATACAGGGCAGAGAAAGCAAGGACAAAGGGAACATTTAAACCCACCGTTCAGGAGATTTTATTGATCGCTCTGAACAAGCGCTCAGAATCTCAAAGCCCTCACTGACAATAAAAAGTGTAGGAATCAAAACAGTATTGGTATCAAGAATCGGGGGATACTCTTGTACAGTTTCCCCATTTGTGAAACAAAAGCTAAATCTCAACTTTTATAAACCAATTTATGATTACGTTCCATCCAGCACCCTGTAGAAAGCTTCCGGCGTTACTTCATTAGCTGTTTCACACAATTCAAATAACTTGCATTTAGATGGCGCCTTTGACATAGTCAAACATCCCAAGGTACTTCTATCAAACAAAATGTGACATCAAGCGACCTGAGAAGATAAGGTGGCATGGTTGCACAGTGGGTTAGCACTCTGCCTCAGAGCACCAGGACCTGGGTTTGATTCCCAGCTTGGGTCACTGTGTGTGTGGAGTCTGCACTTTCTCCCCGTGTCTGTGCGGATTTCCTCTGGGTGCACTGGTTTTCTCCTACAGACCAAACATGAGTAGGTTAGGAATCAGACATGTTATATTGCTCCTTAGTATCCTGGGAAGTGTATATTAGAGGGATTAGCAGGGTAAATATGCAGGGTTACAGGGATAGGGCCTGGGGCAGGATTGTTGTTGGTACAGACTTGATGGGCCAAATGGCTTCATAGAATCCAGGGATTCTATGAAGATAACTGGACAAGTGAAGGAGTTTTATGGAGGATCTTAAAGATGGAAAGTGAGTCTGAGAGGCTTAGACAGAGAATTCCAGAGTTTAGGGCTCCAGATAGCTGAAGGTACAGTCACTATTGATGGAGCGATTAAAACCAGAGATCCATAACAGGCTCAAAATTGGAGGAACGCAGTGATCTCAGGATGTTGAGATGCCAGAAGAGGTGCCAGAAATAGAGGGCTGGATTTACTGGCCGCACTCGTCCCAAGCATTAACCATTAGGCTGAATAGGCTTAAGCCTCAGGGCTCAGAAGGGAGAGGAGACCCGAGAACAAAACAAAGTTGGTTTAACCCTTTTAAGGGTAAATAAATTTCCATAATTATACCCCATGGGTGAATTAATATAACAGGTACTTATAAATAGAGGAGCTTCACCTCTGAACTTGTACTTTATGCGAATAAATAGTTTAGGTTAGAGGATCATTAGATTTGTTCTACTGGTCAGCACAACATTGAGGGCTGAAGGGCCTGTACTGCGCTGTAATGTTCTATGTTCTAAATACAAAATAAATGTAACAAAGAGTGTATTGTCATGCAATAACATGTAGAGATCCTTATGATGCATACTGAATCAGATTTGCTTCAATCTGTTGATTTACAAGCTGTTATCAACACTTTTGTAAAGCAAAAAAACATGGAAGATTTTTAAAGTACAAACGTAAAGAAAATGAAAAATAAATGAATAAAAGGGCTGTAACTGATTCATATAACTTTATGATATTATCACATTGTACATTATACATAGTACAACGATATAAGTTATCTAACGCCACTTAACGTCACTTTATTCTATTCAATGAAGGATGGGGCAGGGACTAAGAGGCAAGGTCAGGGGGCCTTACTAAAACTCAGCCTAGGGATCCGGGTGGTAGTTAATCCATCACTCGTTCCCAAGGCCAAAAATCCCTGCCTAAGGCCAACAGACGGCATGGTCTGTGTCCCAGCCGCTACAATTCCCATGGTGGGCAGTACGGTAAAGTCCCGTCCAGGGAGCAATTTGAAAACAACAGTAAAATTTTAAAATTAAGACATTGCTGGACCAAGAGTCAATTCATAATTCTGGGGGCTCCCCCACCTTGATGAGCTGTCTGTACAAAGGCAGTGTTTCTGAAGGAGGACTGGAAGTATATCTTACATGGTTTTTTTTTAGAAATATGCAGAAGGAGGTCATTCAGCTGCAAGAGCCTTCTCCAGGGTTGTGTTAGAACACGACTGATTTGTGTCTCATCTGCATTTACCAGCCCTGACACCATGTAGTTTGATTTTCCAGCCTTGCTTGCCCTGAAACTGGAAAATCCTCCTGGGATCAACGGACCTTTCCAGGTCTACCCCTCGCTTGCTACAATTCCCGTGGTGAGCAGAACAGGAAACTTCACACCCATATCTCTTGAAATCTTAACCCAGCATAATATTTACCAAATCTCAGTCCTGAGAGCTGTGATTATCTGCCAACCTCTGTAGCACTGTGGGGCAGGTTATTGTAGGCTTCTCCTACAATTTTATATAAAAAGGTCCCTCCTGAGTTCCTTCCTGCACAGCCCGGCACCCACCGCAGTCTATTTCCACTCTGCCATCCCTTCAGCTGAAAAATTGGTTCTCCAGATCTAATTTTCGATCAGATCACTCCTCAATTTTCTAAACTCAAGGGAACGTGAGCCACTGATTGCATAACCTAACAATCTGAACTCAGAGAACTTTCTGATGGATCTGCAGTGTCCTGTCTGAGCTCCATCCATCCATCCCACAGTGCAGCGTCCCACACTGAATCCAATACTCCTGATGGGGTTTAGCAATGGATTTGTTCAGCTGAAATGTAACTTCTGCTTCTTTGTAGTTCAGTCCCATTGAGAGAGAGGCTAATACCACAATCAATATCCTGAGGGTTATCATTGACCAGAAACTGAACTGCACCAGCCAGACAGACAAACACCATGTCTATAAGATCAGAACAGAGACTGGGAATTCTGCAGAGAATAACTCACCTCCTGACTCCCCAAAGCCTGTCCACCATCTACAAAGCACAAGTCAGGAGTGTGATGGAATACTTCCCACTTGCCTGGATAGGTGCAACAACACTCAAGAAGTTAAACATCATCCAGGACAATGCAGCCCACTTAACTGGCACCAGCTCCAACATCCATTTCCTCTAACATCAAGAACAGTGACAGCACTTCACAACTACAAGATTCACTGTAGCAAATCACCTATAGCACCTACGACAACTACCACCTAGAAGGACAACGGCAGCAGACACATGGGGAACACCACCACCTGAAAATTCCCCTCACCATCCTGACTTGGAAATATATCACCGGTCCTTCACAGTCACTGGGTCAAAATCCTGGAACTCCCTTCCTAACAACACTGTGGGTGTACCTGCACCTCAGGGACTGCAGTCAGTTCAAGAATGCAGCTCAACACTGCCTTCTTAAGGGCAATTAGGAATGGGTGATAAGTGCCGGCCTAGCCAGTGATGTGTGAATGAATAATGAAAACACGTTCCCAGAACCTTGTTGATTGCTTTTTGTGCCCACCTATCAGCTGTGAATGATTTCTTGCGACGTGCGAATGAGTTACATGTGCGCTAATTCAGAGTTGTTGGTGATGAAATTGTTCATCTTGTGACTCTGCCACCCACTGACTGGTGAAAAATAAATTTCAATTAACTTCTGGCTTCAAATTCCCACCCATTTACAGATAGACTGACCTTCCTTCCTTGGCAGCACAGGGCAGAGGGCTTATCACTCACTCCATTCTTTAGAAGTAAACTTTATTTATTACTCACAAGTAGGCTTGCATCAACACTGCAATGAGGTTACTGTGAAAATCCCCGAGTCGCCACACTCCGGTGCCTGTTCGGGTACACTGAGGGAGAACTTAGCGCGGCCAATGCACCCTAATCAGCACGTCTTTTGGACTATGGGGGAAACCAGAGCACCCAGAGGAAACCCATGCAGACACGGGGAGAATGTGACCCAAGCCAGGAATCGAACCCAGGCCTTGGCACTGAGAGGCAGTAGTGCTAACCAATGTGCCACCACCCTTAACTCCAGTGGGGGCAGGGAATCCAACTCTCGAACAATCTACCTCTTTTCCCCATGAATAAGAATTGTTACAAAATGGTTCCTTAATGGGAATTTTCTGCTGTTATATTTCTGGTATTAATAATGACTGGGAAACTAGTTCTACCAGGGCAGGAATGGAAACTTTAATATTTCTGGCTACAAATGAGAATATGAAAAATAAGAACTCGCATTTAATTTATTTTATTTGTTCACAGGATGTGCGTGTCACTGCCTGGGCCAACATTTATTGGCCAAGCCTGAAGACATTTAAGAGTCACATGGGTAAGTTTGGAAAGGGAATTCCAGAATTTAGGATCTAAGCACCTGAAGTCTTGGCAGCCAATGGAGGAGTGACTAAAATCGTGAATGTGCAAGAGGTCAGAATTGGAGGGGAATTGGAAGCATATTGGAGGAGGGGTCAGAATTAGAGGCATATATCCGGGGAGTTGTGGGGCTGAAGGGAGGAGCGGGGCCTTGAAGGGGTTTGAAAAGGAGGGTGAGAATTTTAAAACAGAAGTATCGTGGAACTGGGACCCAATGCAAGTCACCCAGCTCATGCACAGAAGCTAATGGGGAAATGGAACTCAGTGCCAGTTAAGATATGGATGGCAGAGTTTATGATGAGCTCAAGGATGGAAGATGGAAAGTCAGCCAGGAGAGCATCAGCATACTCAAGTTAATGGCCTCTAGCAAATTATAATGGATTTTACATAATTAGTTCTGAAGCTTCTCATCCCATTGAGCTCAAATGGTAGAATTCAGCATAGTGTTGCAATAGTGTTACTTGGTAACATCTTGAGGAGAATCATAGTCCAAATCTCCCTATTGAGTGGCTCCAATTGTACAGCAAGTGGGCTGTAATTGAAGGGCCAATACCACAAGGCCACTGAGAACCAGAAATCCCTCTCACAGAGGGTTGTGTGACAGATTCTGCCTCAGGAGGTAGTGGAAATGGGACCATTGAATATTTTTAAAGTGGAGCTAGGTACATTTGCTAGGGGTAAGGGAATCAAAGGTTATCAGGAGTAGATGGGAATGTGGGATTCAAAACAAAAGCAGATCAACCATGATTTTATTGAATGGCGGGGCAGACTTGAGGGGCCGAATGGCCTATCCCTGTTACTATTCCATATGTTCATATGTTCAAAAGTAAAGGTAGGGAAAAAGTGACTCCAGGAACTCATCACGAGAACTAATGATAATGCTCTGACCTCCAACTTTACCTTAAAAACAGCCCCATTTATGAAGATCAGGTAGATAATAGTTTCCTGCAGACAGTCAGGATTCTCAAGAAAGATGACTTTGTAGAAAATTGCTTAAATATTGAATAAGATCAATCCATAAGGAAAATTACAACTTCTCATCTGGAGACAGAGGTAGAGTAACAATTCCCTGGATATAAGTGAAAACAATAAGAAGTTTCACAACACCAGAGTTAAAGTCCAACCAGTTTATTTGATAGTAATCCCACAAGCTTTCGGAAACAGTGTTCCTTTGTCAGGTGTGTGGAACCTTCCACCCACCCCCAGTGTGTGGAACCTTCCACACACTTGACGAAGGAACATCGTTTCCAAAAGCTTGTGGGATTACTATCAAATAAACTGGTTGGACTTTAACTCTGGTGTTGTGAAACTTCTTATGTGTTTATCCCAGTCCAACACTGGCTTCTCTACATTATAAGTGAAAACCTCATGTCGCAGAGCAAGGTTGTACCAGTAAAGAGCTACACAATGGAATCAGTGCAGTGACTGTGTGGAGATCCCAATGCCTTTCTTTCTCAGTTCTCTCCTTCCTTCCTCCTTTGCACTTCATCCTAGATTAGTTACAGCCTCTCCACAAGGTGACCAAGCTGGGTGTGATTCACTTGCATATATATATATATATCTCCATAGAAATTACTTCCTGAAATGGATGCGCTTTATCCGAACAAAGAAGCATCAACACAAAAGCAGTTTTGAACAATTATGTTGGGGCAGGATAGTTAAGAAGCAGCTGGCTGTGTTGCCATGAAAAAATGCTGTATTCCCTTTTATGTGTTATAACATCTTTTTTACACATTGTGCTGGCATTTTAAATGTTTTGCTTTTTTTAAATGAAACAAGTGAGGCTTTTTTTGACAAGTGGTGCTTGACATTCTTCTCTCTAAGCAAGTATCTCCCTGTTACATTAAGCAACCACACAGCTGTCAAATTTCAAATTCATTCACTGGTTTGACTGGCTGAGTGACACACACACACACTAACAGCCTGTTTCAGCTGGCAATTTGCATTCTCCAGTGCTCCTATCCATGGCGATATCTTGTAAGACTGTCCAGTGTGATTTGAATGATACCAGATCAAAGTCCTCCTCATTCTTCCAAGCTGTAATATGTTTGGATAAATCAGTTTAGCTATTTTTCAGAGACTTTAAAGACTCCCCTGGACGGGGTAAAAGGAGTCTGATTCTGTTAAAGTTATTTCAGAACTGCGAACATCATCACAGCCTGAATTGACCCCTCTGTTCCAGTTGGCTTTCCCTGTACTAACCTGGAAGGAAGATTGAGATTACTGAATTCTCAAAGGAAAAGATGTATTTATTAGTCACAAGTAGGCTTATATTAATATTGCAATGAAGTTACTGTGAAAATCCTCTAGTCTACACTCTCCAGCGCCTGTTTGGGTACATTGAGGGCAAATTTAGCATGGCCAATGCATCTAACCAGCATGGCTTTCAGACTGTGGAAGGAAATCAGAGCATGTGGAGGCAACCCACACAGACACAGGGAGAATGTGTAGACTCCACACGGAGAGTGACCCAAACCAGGAATTGAACCTGGGTTTCTGGCACTGTGAGGTAGCAGTGCTAACCACCATGTTAATATTGTAGACTGAATCTAGAAGGGGCTGTTACTATTGGGTGTATTGTAAGAAAAGTACAGGGGAACAAATTTGCAAGGAGATTACAGAGAGGTGCAAAATCAAGGGGTTTGTCAGGGAATGTGAATGGCAGAGGATGGTGACACAGTGGTTGGCACTGCTGCCTCACAATACCAGGAACCTGGGTTCGATTCCCAGCTTGGGTCACTGTCTGTGTGGAATTTGTACATTCCCCCTGTGTCTGCATGGATTTCCTCCAGATGCTCAGGCTTCCACCACAGTCTGAAAGACGTGCTGGTTAGATGCACCGGCCATGCTAAATTCTCTCTCGGTGTACCTGAACAGGTGCTAGAGTGTGACGACTAGGGAATTATCAGAGTAACTTCATTGCAGTGTTAATGCAAGCCTATTTGTGACGCTGATAAATAAACTTTAAACTTTGTATTTCCCTCACAGAGTTGGAATTTTTAACTCTGGATTCAAAATTAGTGCAAATTTATTTCTCAAAAAAAGTGAACCGATCCCAGGTGTTAATTGTTAAAATAAATAAAGGTCCAACACAGTCAAATTTCTAATGATGCCATATGCCTAAGAAAGCAGATTGGTGTTTATGAGTGTTTTAAAAAAAAATTACAAACATTCCAGCACCTTCTGGAAGACAAAGTGTTTAATCTTGATAATTGGTCGCCACTCTATAAGATGTGGTTGCAGAGGAGATTCAGCAGCTTATTGCCTGGGCTGGAGTGGTTCAGCTGTGAAGAGAGGCTGCTTAGGATAGGGTAGAGAATGCTGAGGAGGGACCTGATTGAGGTGCACAAAATTATGAAGGAAATGGATAGGGATAGATAGCAAGAAACTTTTCCCCTGAGTAAAGGAGTCAATAACCACAGGCAGAGATTTAAGATAACGTGCAGGAGATTTATTGGAGATGTAAGGAAAAGCAGAAGGTTTTGGGATTCTGGAACTCACTGCCTGAAAGGATGGGAGAGACAGGAACCCTCACAATATTTACAAAGCACTTAGATGAGCACCTGAAATGTCAAAGCATACAAGGCTACAGACCAAGTGCTGGAAAATGGGATTAGAATAGATAGGTGCTTTATGGCTGGCACAGACACGATGGGCCGAAGGGCCTCTTTCTGTGCTGTAAAACTCTTTGACTCTATATAGGGCATTAATGTAAATCATCCACCACTGAAATGAGGACAGTGAGAGATGTGGAACAGGTCACTGAGTCAATGCGGTCCATCGCACAATATCATCAAAATTATGCCAAGATGTTGGAGGGAGAGTGAAAGGACAGATCAATCATGGTTATTCTTAGACATGGATTTGATGGACCAAATAGTCTCCTTCTGTGTCACACTGGCTCTGTCTAACAGCTAGTCATGCACAGGAGAGATCAGGGTGCAAGTAAGTTAGTTTTAGTTTATTTATTTAGTAGTCACAAGTAAGGCTTACATTAACAATACAATGAAGTAAATGTGAAATTTGCCTAATCACCATACTCTGATACCTGTTCGGGTCAAGACTTATCCAGTACATCCCTCAGACTGTGGGAAGAAATGTGAGCACCTGGAGGAAACCCATGCAGACACAGGGAGAACATGCAGAACCCGCACAGACAGTGACCCAAACTGGGAATCGAACCTGGGTCCCTGGAGCTGTGAGGCAGCAGTGCTAAACACTGTGCCACGGGGCTGCCACTATGTTTCCAATACACATGTGAAAAGGTGACAGGATAGGAAGAAACACTTTTTGTAGAAAGGGTAGGAGGAATATGGAGAGGATAAACCAGACAAAACAAAATGTTCAACACCCACCCTGTGCTCAAGGATTCAAAAATAAATGTAAACTACTGCTGCCAAGTTAGGAACATTGACAATTCAACTCTTCTAACCTGTCTTGCCATTCAATTAGATCATGGCTGAATTGTATCTCAATTGCATCTGCATAATCCCTCAATACTCTCACTCAAATTCATCAATCCCAGCTTTATAAATTCTACTGCCAGAATAGGTCAAGTGGATACTTGTCATATAGTGAGTAATTTTAGGGAGTGGGATCGGAAAATTCTCCCTCACATTAAATAAGATTTAAACAGACTTCCAGATAAAGAACTGGATTGAGAAAAAACAGGCTGGGAATTACTTTAAAAACAATTAGATGCAGCAATGACGATATTCGATAAGTTAAGAGATCGTGAGCTAAATTAAAGCTTGTGGAATTGAAGGCTAATTATTGACCTCGTTAACGGATTGCTTAGAAGGTAGAAAAAGTTGGATTAATGGATATGCATTCAAATTGGAAGGCAGTGATTAGTGGCATCCCACAGGGATCTGTGCTAGGGCCTCAACTATTCATTATATTTATTAATAATGTAGATAACATAATGGAGAGATTCATATCCAACTTTTATAATGACACAAAGATTGATGGTATCGTAAGTAGTGTAGACAGGAACTCATGGGTTCTGAAGTGGAGGGGGCGGTGGGGAGAAGGGAATTGAAAAGGCCGGATTCCTTTGTGGAACCCACTCTCCCAAACCAAGATGGGTGGACAGGATGGGAAAACCCACACTTTCACCTCTTAAGCCCCTGAAGTGGCCAATTAAGGATCATTTCCCACGCCGTCTCAATTTTTGGGCTGGCGGAAGGGCATTTACACTTCTCCCCTTGTGTGGCAAGTGGGGACTCTGAAAGCTACCCCAGAGTTGAGGTGCCCCTGCCCTCCCTGGGATATCGTAGCTTGGGGGCTTCCTACCCCACCTCCCCGTAATCCCTCAACACCATGATTGCTCGATCCTGATTCCCCCTATCCCCTCAGGGTATCGCCTACCTGCTCCAGGACGACACCTTCCTCATTAACCCCCTCCCATGACTTATCTTTCCAAGGGTCCCAGGGTTTAGTCCCATTTCTGGCCATTGCAGCACTGTGTCTGGCTGGATTGGAGAGTTGTCAGCCGATCTGATCCAAGGGTGGGTGAAAGCTGCACCCATTACCGATCAACACTCAAGTGAGCACAAAATGGCAATGGGCTTCCAAGAGTTGGTAGTAACGTGCTGCCACTTAGGATTGCAAGGGTCAATCACTCATCATCCTGAAAGTCCTACCCATAATCTATTAGGGGAAAATGTTGAAAGGTAAGTTCAAAAGGCCATCTTTATGCCTCCCTATATCAGGATATGCCCCTGTACCCACTCCTGTTGCCATAGGTGCCATCCATGCCAAAGTATGCACCCTAAACAATCTCTATGGTCTCAGATGACCCCATGCTAAGTCATAGCCCTTCCACGCCCATTCATCGACTGTGCACTGTGTTGCAGCAATGTACCACATAGTGACAGTGATAAATGTTAAGCGACAGTCAGATGTGTTAATTATTTCCCACTTTCTTTCTACTTTTTACAACAGCCCCTATAAAAGTGATAATTGTTCAAAACCTTTGAAGTGTCACAAGCCAAAATTAGGTGCAAGAAAAGCCTTGTGCAATTGACAGCGTAGATCAGAGAACGAGAGCTGTCATCAATGTTTTACCTGGGGCTCATGTGTTTCAATGTGTTTCTCAGTTAAGAATACATGATGAGACTTTGTTGGGAATGACTTTTTCTAAGATGTTTTACAGATCCCACTGACACATAGCATTCATCACTTCTATTGTTGAATGGACATGAATGTTCCGCGGCTTGGCATGGGGGCTTGAGGTGCCATAGAGAATATTCAGAGGGATTTAAGGTTGACATGGACTGCATGAAGGCTATAAGGAACGGGAAGATGGCATACCTTGTCATGTGGGGCATGAGGGCCCATGGGGTTGTTTAGGGGCCATAGCACAGCATAGAACATAGAACATAGAACATTACAGCGCAGTACAGGCCCTTCGGTCCTCGATGTTGCGCCGGCCAGTGGACCCTCTAACCTAAACTATTCCAATATCATCCATATGCCTATCCACCGAACATTTGAATGCCCCCAAAGTAGGCGAGTCCACAACTGCTGCAGGCAGGGCATTCCACGCCCTCACCACCCTCTGTGTAAAGAACCTGCCTCTGACATCCGTCCTATAACTACCACCTCTTAATTTAAAGTTATGTCCCCTCGTGTTGGTCATCACCATCCGAGGAAAAAGGCTCTCACTATCCACCCTATCCAATCCCTTGATCATCTTATACGCCTCAATTAGGTCACCGCGTAACCTTCTTCTCTCTAATGAAAATAACCTCAGGTCCCTCAGCCTTTCCTCATAAGGCCTTCCCACCATACCAGGCAACATCCTGGTAAACCTCCTCTGCACCCTTTCCAATGCTTCCACATCTTTCTTATAATGCGGCGACCAGAACTGTACGCAATACTCCAAGTGCGGCCGCACCAGAGTTTTGTACAGTTGTAACATAACCTCACGGCTCCTAAATTCAATCCCTCTACCAATAAAAGCTAACACACCGTATGCCTTCTTAACAACTTTATCAACCTGGGTGCCAACTTTCAAAGAGCTATGTACTTGTACCCCAAGATCCCTCTGCTCGACAACACTATTAAGGGTCCTTCCATTAGCCCTATATTTCATATGCCTGTTATTCCTACCAAAGTGAATCACCTCACACTTATCCGTATTGAATTCCATTTGCCACCTCACGGCCCAGCTCTGCAACCTATGTCCCTCTGCAAACTGTAACATCCATCCTCGCTGTCTACAACTCCCCCTACTTTGGTATCGTCAGCAAATTTACTAATCCAACCCTCTACACCCTCATCTAGGTCATTTATAAAAATGACAAACAGCAGTGGCCCCAAAACAGATCCTTGAGGTACACCACTTGTAACTGCACTCCAGGTTGAATATTTCCCATCAACCACCACCCTCTGTCTTCTATCAGCTAGCTAATTCCTAATCCAAACTGCTAAATCACCTTCAATCCCATGCATCTACACTTTCTGCAGTAGCCTACCATGGGGAACCTTATCAAACGCTTTGCTAAAATCCATATACACTACATCAACTGCCTTACCCTTATCTACCTCTTTGGTCACCTCCTCAAAAAACTCAATAAGGTTTGTGAGGCACGACCTACCCTTCACAAAACATGAAGGCCAGCATGGCAGCATCAGGTGGCATGGATGGGGCATGAGAGCATTTGGAGGGGGATGTGGGGACTGGAAGATCTTTACATTTTTATTTTAATGGGGAATTTCACAGCACTTTCCCATGACAGGCCTTCTGGCTATCTCCGAACGTTTTTCTAGGTCAACATAGAATCCTTACAGGGTAGAACGAGGCCATTTGGCCCATCGAGTCTGCACCATCTCTCCAAGGAGCATCTTATCCATGTTCACCCCACTGCCCTATCCCTGTACCTTGTGCATTTACCATGGCCAATCCACCTAACCTGCACACCTTTTGGCAATTTAGCAGGGCCGATCCACCTTTCTTAACACCTTTCTCAATACAAAAACTATCAACCTCAGTTTTGAAATATTCTGTTGACCTCCAGGATAGATAATTTCTCACTTCCATGACTCTTTTATATAGACCTGCTTCCCGCATACAGCCTAGTCCCAATTTTAAACATGCATCCCTTGTGCAGAACTCCCTAACCAAAGGAAATAGTATCTTTTACTTTATTTATTCTTTCACAGGATGTGGGTGTCGCTGACAAGGCAAGCACACTTGTTGTCCATCCCTAATTGTCCTTGAAATGGAACATTTCAGAGTGTATTTAAGAGTTAACCACATTGCTGTGACTCTGGAGTTATACAGAAACACAGAAGAGGAGGCCATCTGAGCCCGTTCCGCCATTCATTAAGATCATGGCTGATCATCATGTTGACCAGACCAGATAAGGATGGCAGATTTCCTTCTTAAAGGGACATTAATCAACCAGATGGATCTTTTCAATTATCAATGATAGTTTCATAGCCACCATTACTGAGAGTAGCTTTACATTCCCGATTCAATAATTGATTAATTTATCCATAGTATCAAATTCTCTAACTACCTTAAACACCTCAGTTACATCACTCCTTAATCTTCTACACCAGGGGTCTATGGAGCAGGGGCTACACCTGGCTCGCAGCAGGCCGCATCCAGATCGGAGTTTGGAGACTGCTGTTCCACACCAGCAGAATGCAAGGCAAGCCTGCGCAACCTGTCCTCATAATTTAACACAAGTATGTACACAATAGCTGTAATACATTTTAAATTATCCCAGGAAGACACTGTCCTCCATCCTATACCTACTGAAGGCACAGTAAGAAGTCTCACAGCATCAGATTAAAAGTCCAACAGGTTTATTTGGAATCATGAGCTTTCGGAGTGCTGCCCCTTCACCAGCTGAGGAAGGAGCAGCACTCTGAAAGCTCGTGATTCCAAATAAACTTATTGAACTTTAACCTGGTGTTGTCAGATTTCTTACTGTGCACACCCTAGTCCAACACCGGCATCTCCACATCACGGCTACTGAAGACAAAAAGTGGGCATTGCCTCGTATAATTATTAAGGAATCAAGCTTGCAGTTTTATTTTTTAAAATCTTTCCCTCCCTCAGTTTCAATAATTTTGAACACATCCCAATGTCAATAAGCCACCATTCTGCACTACGCAATTAAAAATACTCATTAAGTGATCACTCATCTCATTGCTGTTTTGAGATCTGGACGCATGCTAAGTGGCTGTCAGATTCGAGTCATCGCATTTCATATACAACGAGTTAATTTGTGATGTTTCTGAAAGAACCAAACATGCAGGACAGCAACGTATGTCTCCCTTTGAAAGAGGCAAATTCTTAAAAAGGAAGAACACATACAAACAAGTTTTCTACCTTACAGCAATGACTATACTTCAACAATTCCTGGAAAATCTCAGCAGGTTTGACAGCGTCTGTGGAGAGAGGATAGAGCCAATGTTTTGAGTTTGGATGACCCTTCATTAGAAACATTGGCTCTATTCTCTTTCCACAGATGCTGTTAAATCTGCTGAGATTTTCCAGCACTTTCTGTTTTTGTTTCAGATTCCAGCATCCGCAATATTTTTACCCTTACACTTCATTAGCTGTAAAGCTCTTTGGGATAATCTGCGGCTGTGAATAATAGAATCCTACACTGCAGAAAGAGGCCCTTCAGCCCATTGAGTCTGCGCCAACCATAATCCCACCCAGGCCCTACCCCCACATATTATTACCTGCTAATCCCTCTAACCTAAGCATCTTAAGACACTAAGAGGGAATTTTAGCACAGCCAATTAACCTAACTCGCACATCTTTGGACTGTGGGAGGAAACTGGAGCAAACCCACGCAGACACGAGGAGAACGTGCAAACTCCACACAGACAGTGACCCGAGCCGGGAATCGATCCAGGACCCTGTGAAGCAGCAGTGCTAACCACTGTGCTACTGTGCCGTCTACTCCAAAAGGAGTGCGTTCTTCTTACATTCATCAGTCTTATTTTTGAATTCCTCAGTGGACGGAAGTAGTGATCAGCAATCGACCCCATGAACGCTGCCTCTAGCATCTAATGCAGCACTGCAACCCCCACAACAGAACAGCAATATCAAAAAAAGGCTCATTTGATTCTGTCACATCCTTCATTGAGCAAATACTTTAGGGAACTTAAAATAAATGTTTTTCAATTCACAAATCCGACGATGGTTTTTCAGAAATGCAGTTGGATAATCTTAAATGCAAAAAGGTACGAAAATGGTCATTTAATCTCCAATGATTTAATATTTCAGATCTCAGTTCTTTCACCAGGAGAAAGCCTTTTCAAGGACAATAACTCAAAGAACCGTGACTGGTTTATGGTGATCCAAATGCATTCATTTTCATTTTTATTGCCTGGGTCTCCAGAATGTGAGAGGCATTTTGGAGTCTGTTTTCCGTGACTCTGCCCATTTATAATCTACTGCATTGTTTTGTGTTGCCTAAGTGAGTCATTTTGTGTTTTTATTACACAGATTCTTAGATCCTTCACCAATACTTTTGCAACTTAAATTCTGCAATATTTTCCATCTTTCTGTGAAATCACAGAGCAATGGCTTTGATTTAACCCAGGTAATTACAACAGCTAATTCCAGCATTACATTACTACAAAACAAAACTACAAAACAAAATGCTGTTTAGAGCTCAACATTTGGCTTAGACTTTATTAAGAAATGGTTGTATTTAAAATTAAAGAATATTACTGGGTGTTCCAATTCTCCAGTTGTCTCAGTATATTAAATACATATTTCTAATGAGTGTAAATCTGGGTTTTGAGCATCTATTCTGAACTGTTCTCAAGAAAACTGATATAATTCACAGTTCAAAGCTGTTTCTGAAAGAATTTGGAGGGTCAGGTGTTTTGAAGTGTTACTGGGTCCTCCAGATATGCGATGAGCATTATTAGGGGATCAAATATTTCCCTTCACACATGCCCCAGAACTACAATTTCACTTTAAAGGAGTTATTTCTTAAATGAAAACTATCCTAATGCTCTTTTCTTATCAGCTATTTGTTTTGGAATTCTCACTTCCAAGCATTTTCATGCACACCCTATATTGAGAATCCAACATTGAGTCTAGGTTCATCATCATAACACCTTCCTTTCTCTCTAAAATATTCCAACCCTACAACCGCTAAGATCTCTGCGCTTCTCCAATACCGACCTCTTGCACATCCCCAATTCTTGTCGCTCCACCATTGACAGCCAATCCTCCAACTGCCTAGGCTGTAATTCCCTCCCTTAACTTCTTGGCCTCTCTCTCGCTTCCATCCTTAAAATTGATCTGAAGGATAAAATCATGCGGATGCTGGATCTGAAACACAGAAAATGCTGGAAAATCTCAGCAGGTTTCACAGTCATCTGTGGAGAGAGAATAGCAACAAAGTTTCTGACGATTCTGTCTCCACAGATGCTGTCAGGGCTGCTGAGATTTTCCAGCACTTTCAGTTCTTATTTAAATATACCCGTTTGGCCAAGGTTTTTTGGTCAATTTTCCTAATATTGCCTTATATGACTGGGTATCAAACTGCAGCTAACAATGCTCTGATAAAAGCTCTTTTTCATTTTAAAATATTAAAGTCTCTATACAAACTTGCATGTAGTTGATTTGGAAAGTTGCCATAGGTTGTGTTTATAGAAAGGTTACTGGTGTAATGATTAGCATTTGAACAAACTCTTCCACGTGTTCCAATTAGGGTTTGTGTGGAAGTTATCCCAGCGTTTTATTTAAAATTGTACAAAGGTTAATCTGGAGTTAGTTTTGTTTTTTTATATAGCTTCCTGCTGCCACTGGCCTAATTTTATCCATCATCTATTTCCATTCAGTGATTGGAGACACAGTTCTTCTTTCAATGGAGCACAAATGAATCTTTTCAAGTGGGGAGATTACTTCAATTTGAGACTTTTTAAATTCATTTGTGGGACATGGGCATCACTGGCTGGTCAGCATTTATTGCCTATCCCTTGTTGACCTTGTTGAGAGTCAACCACATTGCTGTGACTCTGTTGTCACATGTAGGCCAGACCAGGTAAGGACAGCAGATTTCCTTCCCTAAAGGACATCAGTGAACCGGTTGGGTTTTTCCAACAATTGACAATGGTTTTATAAAATCATAAAAACCCTACAGTGCAGAAAGAGGTCATTTGGCCCATTGCGTCTGCACCGACCACAATCCAACCCAGGCCCTACCCCATATCCCTACATATTTACCCGCTAATCCTTTTAACCTACACATTTCAGGTCACTAAGGGGCAATTGTAGCATAGCCAGTCAATCTAACCCGCACATCTTTGGACTGTGGGACAAAACCGGTGCACCCAGAGGAAACACACACGGAGACATAGGGAGAGTGTGCAAACTCCACACAGACAGCGACCCAAGCCAGGAATCGAACCCAGGTCCCTGGAGCTGTGAAGCAGCAATGCTAACCGCTATGCTATTGTGCCACCCTTATGGTCATCAGTAGATTCTTAATTGTAAATTTTTCTTATTGAATTTAAACTCTACCATCTGCTGCGGCAGAATTCGAACCCAAATCCCCAGAACATTAGCTGAGTTTCTAGATTAATAATCCAGCAATAGTACCACTGGGCCTTCATCTCCCAAACAATGCCATCTTCACGAAAATCCGGTTTTGAAAATAATTATTGGAAGCAAAATGCCTGCACAAAGCAGCTGGAATTTGGAAATAACACTCACATTGTATTGGTTCCAGTCCTGGTAAAACACAGACATGATGACAAAGGGCATGACACCCAGGCCCACCAGACAGTCACTAACTGCCAAGTTCACCAAGAACACCGAGGTCACTGAGTGGAAATGTTTCGTCACAGCGATAATTGCAATCACCAAGACGTTCCCTGAAATGACAAAAACATAATTTGAAAAATGCCCAATTCTAACGATAAAACTATTCCATACATTGTCACAGCAGCAACAAGGGTTGGCTAAGGAATCCCTCTGAGATCTGGGAATAAGGATCTATCAATACAACACTAATATGGGCCAAGCTGGCATAGCAAGGTGGGCATGGAAAACAACTGTGTAGAAGTTTAGTGGGTGAACTGGAGGGTTCTGAGGTCTATGCCTAGTTGGTCGATGGAGTGGGGGCAGTCGGAGTCTAGACCTATACAGGGGAGGTGTTCGAAACCTGTACAATGGGGGAGTGAGTGTCTAGACCTGTTCATGGAGGATGTCTACGATCTAGATTTATGCACAGAATGGAACCTGGGGTCTAGATACTGTACATGGTAGGTCTCTGGGTCTAGACTTCTATATGAAAGGTGTCTGAGGTCTAAACTTGTACATGGTGAGGGGGTGGGGTCTGGGGTCTAGATCGGTACATAGAAGAGCCCGGGATTTAGACTTGTACATGGAGGTGGAGTGATGGGAGTTCTGGCATTTAGACATTTGTAATGGCAGGGGGAGGTTGGGGAGGGGGAGGAATTGGAGGTCAGGACCCTCCCAGGGTCTGGGTGCAAGTTCAGAGGTAAAACTGCAAGACATGGGATCAGTTCAGGCAGTCCAAAAACCGAAACATCCCCCCCAAAAAAGACACCTCAGGTACACCTAATCTCAGCAACATTACCCCGTGAAGTCTCCCCCCGCTTCCTCCCCCGGTAGATATGGAAATGAAACACGGGAGAAATTGGGATTGGAAGTGAGTGAGAGCCTCTTGTTAACCCAAACCCAGAGGAGACAGGAGAATTCTCAGCCCTCAAAACTGAATTCTCAGGCCGCTTCCAACAATGAGAGCAATCCCACAGATATCCCAGGGACTGCTCTGGAGAGGTTTGCAAAATGAATAATTGTACCCGTTGCTGTTTCGTTTAGCCTGCAAATCATAAAGTCTGCAATCTGCTGATTCCAGTTTGGCCAAATCCAGGATATCTTGATGTGCAGTTCTATGTTTAGATATACAGAAATCAACAGACACACACATACAGAATAACAGATAAAATGATGATGGTAAATGTTTGTATGTTTGTGGATCTTGTTTTGTCTCAGCTGTTTGTCAAGCAGTTTCAGTCTTGTGTGTCTGTTTTTTTTTACATATATATAAAGAGGAGGTTTATTCTGGATGTACAACCCAGCTTCTTATCTACAATGTGCACACATGCAGGGGTAGGGTAGGGGAGGGGAGAGAAGGCAGACCTGTCACCGCCGCCAGACACATGAGGATCATGATCGTTTCCAAGAGGACCTTGACCGGCAGCGATGCTGAGGAGGAGCCCGGAACCGGAGTGGAGGCGCTGGGAGGCAGCGAGCGGCTTTGCCCGGTGGCGGAGAGGGACAGGTTGGCGAGGAGCGGGGGCAGAGCCGGATCCATGGCCCCCGTTTCCCCTCCGCACCGGGGCAGTCAGCGGCCCCCTGCCCCGGCTGCGAGCATCCAGCCCCACTCCGCTCCCATGGCCCGGAGCTCAGTCCCCGGGGCTGGAGAGGCAGGCAGGAGTCCGTGTCTGCAGCCCAGGCTCAATGAGAGTGGCTCCAAAAACCAATTCAGACGATTCTCGGGAGAGAGTAAAAAAAACAAACACAATGCAGAAAACAGCGACTGGTTGAAGCTAAATTCTTCTCTCTGTCCGAACCATCTCAGAAATAATCCCAGTATGAGAGTCCTTCAGTCCAGCAGGCTGCAATGGGAAGTTACTTCTCTCCGTGTCCAAATGGCTCCAGCCAGCTCTCTCTCTCTCTGTGTAAACTCAGCCTGTGTGTGTGATGTGGAGAGCTTATATTCTCCCCCCCCCTCTCTTTTTAAAAACATCTTCCATCTCCCTCATTCGGTCCCCAAATTCAGCAGCGCCTGCGATGCAGAGATCTGACTCCGCCCTGTCCACCTCCTTTCCTCCCCCCAAACACTGGCACCCAAAGGTGGGGTGTCGGTTTGAGAAAGTCTAACGCTGCAAATTCCCACTCCCATCCCTCATTCTCAGAGCGGCGAGGGGAGAGAAAAGGGGAGGGGAAAATGGAACTGCACCCGTTCAACATCTGGAGTCACTCAGTGGGTCTGTGTGTGTGTGAGAGAGTTTGCAAGTCTCAGGTGCTTTGGCCAGCAGCGATAGAACAAGGTGAGGAGGCTGGGCACAGAAAAAGCCAGACCCCCCCCCCCCCCCCCCCACCACCATCAATAATCACAATCTCACATGAAAGAGTCCCAGTCAGTCACACAGAGGGTGTAAGTTGGACAGAGGCACACTGGGGAGGTCAGGGACCTGGAGGTACATCTTTAAAGGGGGGAGTGGGAGAGACGCAGAGAGAGAGAACAGGACAGTTTACCCCAGAGAGGCTGCAGACACAACCCGTCAGTGGAAATCCAGGTGTGTTCCTGCAAAGGAGGTGAATTCACTCAAAGGGAAATACTGCAGGGTGCGAGAAATTGTAAATCCGGGAGTCGCGTTGGGGGGGGCGGGGGGGAGGGGGAGATCATGCGGCCCGTCGGGTCTCTGCTAGCCCCACCGGAGGTAAAATAAATACTCATAAGGCAGGTCAGCCTGCAACTATGGAGAGAGAGAGAGAGATGGGAGGTTAATTAACACTTCAGATAAATGACCACAGCCGGAAGAAATTTGTTTATTATCAGTGTATTGACAGTTGCTAATTTATCCCGGATACATAACCCTCCCCCGTGGAAAGATCATGGGAAAAGGGGATAAACAAAACTTTTTTGTTTCAGAATTCATCTCTTGAAGGGACAGTTAGTCACTGTCATTACGGGAGAGTGAACATGTACAGAGACAGGCAGAACAGGACACAGTGTATTAATAACAGCAACAAAGACATCTCGCAATAAATGTAGCAATGCTGCTGGAGACAGGAACTCTGTTTCTCTCTCTCCAGAGCTGCTGCCTGACCTGCTGAGTATTTTGAGTTTCTTTTTCCGATTTTCAGCATCTGAATTCTTTTTTTTCCTGAGTAAACGTGCAATTCAGAAGCATAAAAAGAAAGGTTTGCATTTCTGTAGCGCCTTTCATGACTTCCAGATTTCTAAAAGGCTTTAGAGCCAATGTGATATTTTTTGAAATGTTGCAATGTAGGAAATCGTAGAATCCCTACAATTCAGAAAGAGGCCATTTGACCCATCGAAACTGTTCCGACCACAATCCCAAGCAGGCCCTAATCTAGTAACTCCATACATTTATCCTGCTAACCCCCCTGACATTAGGATCAATTTATCTTGGTCAGTGAACCTAACCAGCATATCTTTGGCCTGTGGGAGGAAACCCTCGCAGACACAGGGAGAATGTGCAAACCCCACACAGACAGTGACCCAAGGCTGGAATTGAACCTGGCTCCCTGGCGTGGTAAGGCAGCAGTGCTAAACACTTTGCCACCCATTGCCCTAATGCAGCAACAAATTTTCTCCCAGCCACATCTCTTACAAAGCAATGTCATTGCCACCCCCGATCACTTGTTTCCAGGCATTGGTTGAGGTATTAAGATTGGCCTGGATGTCATTTCTTCCCATAGTGTCATGGGATCTCCTGAGCGTTTACCATGCCTCATGTGTAGGGCGGTGATGCTGACAACGTAACTCTCCCTCAGCACGGGACTGGAAGGACAGGCTTTGATTTTTGTGCTGACATTGCTGCCGTGGGACTCAAACCCACAACCCTCTGACTGAGAGTTGAGGATGTTATCAGCAGTGTCAGGACTCATACCATAATGCGGGGGGGGGTGTATCCTGCACTCAAACCTGGTCCAGTTGGGCATGACCCATACAAAGTGAGCATAGAAACTAGGGTATTAGAAGCTCAGGGAGTGAACTGGAGGGTTCTGAGGGGTAGACCTAACTGGTCTTGGATCTAGAACAGTGCGGGGGTGGAGTGGGTGAGAGGCAGTCGGAGTCTGGAATCTAGACCCATATAGGAGAGGTGTTCCAAACTCCAAAGGTGTGCAGGTTAGGTTCATTGGCCATGCTAAATTGCCCCTTAGTGTCAGGGGGTTTGGAGGGTAGGATTACAGGAATAGGGCCTGTGTGGGATTGTGGTCGGTGCAGTCTTAATGGGCTGAACAGCCTCTTTCTGCACTGTAGGGATTCCATGAAATCTGTACAATAGGAGAGAGGCACCAGAGTGTCTAGACCTGTATATGGAGGGAGTCTGAGGTCTAGACTGGTACATGAAGGCAGTCTGAAGTCTAGAATTATCTGGAATGGTGATGGTGGATATATTCTAAATCGTGCAATGAGAGTGAGAGTGTCTGAACCTGTACAATGAGAGGAGGGGTTAGCAGTTTTAGTGGTCTTAAAATTGGATAAATCCCCAGGCCCAGATGAGATGTATCCTAATCTTCTGTGCGAGACAAGGGAGAAGATTGCAAGGACTCTGACACTAATTTTCAAATCCTCTCTGGCAACAGGAGAGGTCCACACAGTAAGAAGTCTGACAATACCACGTTTAAGTCCAACCGATTTATTTGATAGTAATCCCACAAGCTTTCAGAAATAGCAGGTTGGCTGCGAAGACTTGCATGGCTTTATTAAATAAATCAGTTAGGCTTAAGTCTGGTGTTGTCTGATGTCTTACTGTGTTTACCCCAGTCCAACGTCGGCATCTCCATAACAGGAGACATCAACACAGTAAAAAGTCTCACAACACCAGGTTTAAGTCCAACCAGTTTATTTGATAGTAATCCCACAGCTTTTGGAAATAGCAGGTTAGCTGCAAAGACGCATTCTAATCAGTATTCTGTAAACTGTGTGTGTCTTTATATGCCTTTCTCTGATCAGAACCTTCCACTCACCTGACACCATTTCCAAAAGCTTGTGGGATTACTGTCAAATAAACTGGTTGGACTTTAACCTGGTGTTGTGAGACTTTCTATTGTGTTTACCCCAGTCCAACACTGGCATCTCTACAACAGGAGAGGTGCCAGAGGACTGGAGGACAACTAATGTGCTACCATTATTCAAGAAGGGGAATAGGGGAAATAAATAATTATAGGCCGGCGAGACTAACGTCAATGCTAGGGAAATAATCAGAAAAAAATTCTGAAGGATAAAATTAATTTCCACTTGGAGAGACAAGTGTTAATCAAGGGTAGTCAGCATGGCTTTGGCAAATGGAGATTACAAATTTAACTAAAATTTTTGCAAAGGTGACTAGGTGTGTAGATAAGTGAAGTACAGTTGATGTCATCTAAATGGACTTCAGAAAAACATTTGACGAGGTCCCACATTGAAGACTGGTCGATAAGGTGAGAATCCAGAGGCAGTTTGGCAAATTGGATCCAAAATTTGCTCAGTAACAAGAGGCAGAGAGTGTTGGTCGAAGTTAGTTGTTGTGACTGGAAGCTTGTGTCCAGTGGTGTACCACAGTGATCAATGCTAGATTCCTTGCTGTTTGCAGTGTACAATAACGATCTTGATGGGAAAGTAGGAGGTATGGTCAGTCAGTTCATGAACATTACAAAAATTGGCGGTGTGGTAAATTGTAAGGAGGAAAGCCTTAGGTTACAGGTCGCTATAGACGGGCTGATCAGATGGGAAAAACAGTGGCGAATGGAATTTAACTCTGAAAAGTTGAGGTGATGCATTTTGGGAGGGCTAACAAGGTAAGGGAATACACAATAAATGTTAGGAAGAAGAGAGAATCAGAAGGATCTTGGGGTATATGCCCATACGTCCCTGAAGGTAGCAGGGCAGGTAGAAAAGGTGATTAACAAAGCAAGTGGAATACTCGTCTTTATTAGCCAAAGCACAGGAAACAAGAGCAAGGAGATTATGATGAAGCTGTATAGATAACCCATGAGGCTACACCTGGAGTAGTGTGTTCAGTTCTACTCACTACGCTATAGGAAGGATGTGATTGCATTAGGAAGATTACACAGGAGATTTACCAAGGTGTCCCCTGGGCTGGAGCATTTCAGCTATGAAGAGAGGCTGGTTAGGCTGGGGTGTTTTCCTCAGAACAAAGAAAGCTGAGGGGAGATCTGCACAAAATTATAAAGGACATGGAAATGGGGTAGATAGGAATAAATTTTACCTCTTAGTAGAGGGGTCAATAACCAAGGGACATAAATTTAAGGTAAAGGGCAAGAGATTTAAGAGGGGATTTGAGGAAAAACTTTTTCACCCGGAGGGTGATGGGAATCTGGAACTTGCTGCCTGAAAGAGTGGTAGAGTCAGAAAGCATCACAATATTTAGGGAGCATTTAGCTGAGCACTTGAAATACCATAATATAGATCATAGAACATTACAGCACAGAACAGGCCCTTCGGCCTTCGATGTTGCGCCGACCAATATAAAAAGCAATGCCCCTCCAAACTAAACCATTCCCTTCTCTTCCATATACTTATCAACTAACCTCTTAAACGCCACCAAACTTGGCGCATCTACAACTGCTGCAGGCAGGGCATTCCACTCCCGAACCACCCTTTGGGTAAAGAACCTACCTCTGATATCCGTCCTATAACTATCACCCCTTAATTTAAAGCTGTGTCCCCTCGTGCTAGCTTTCTCCATCCTAGGAAAAAGGCTATCACTGTCCACCCTATCTAAACCTCTAATCATCTTATATGTTTCAATAAGGTCCCCTCTTAGCCGCCTCCTTTCTAACGAAAACAACCTCAAATCCCTCAGCCTCTCTTCATAAGACCTGCCCTCCATACCAGGCAACATCCTGGTAAACCTCCTCTGTACCCTCTCCAATGCCTCCACATCTTTCTTATAATGTGGGGACCAGAACTGCACACAATACTCCAAGTGCGGCCGCACTAGAGTTTTGTACAGTTGCAACATGACGTTGCGGCTCCGAAATTCAATCCCCCTACCAATAAAAGCTAAGACTCCATATGCCTTCTTAACAACCTTCTCGACTTGACTGCCTACTTTCAGGGATCTATGCACATACACACCAAGATCCCTCTGTTCATCAAGACTACTAAGAATCCTACCATTAGCCCTATACTCTACACATTTATTATTCCTGCCATAGTGCATTACCTCACACTTTTCCACATTAAACTCCATTTGCCACCTCTCGGCCCAGCTCTGCAACTTGTCCAAGTCTCTCTGCAAACTATAACACCCCTCTTCACTATCTACCACTCCACTGACTTTAGTGTCATCTGCAAATTTACTAATCCATCCTTCAATACCCTCATCCAGATCATTTATAAAAATTACAAACAGCAGGGGCCCCAAAACAGACCCCTGAGGTACACCACTTGTCACCGAACTCCACGATGAATATCTCCCATCAACCACCACCCTCTGTCTTCTATCTGCTAGCCAATTCCTAACCCAATTAGCTAAATCACCCTCTATCCCATACATCTGCATTTTCTGCGCCTTACTAAAGTCCATATATACCACATCAACCGCCTTACCCCCATCCATCTAAGGCTACATACTAAGTGCTGGAAATGGGATTAGAATAGATAGGTGCTTGATGTCTGGCGCAGACATGATGGGCTGAAGGGCCATTCTCTATGCTGTATGACCCTGTCTGATCTTGTCAGGCTGTAAACACTCAGAGTGATAGTGAATATTGCACTGGAGCTACCGTTCTGTTACTTTTAGATAACATTGCAGTAATAAAAGTGATAGTGACCTTCAAACAGCTCTTTATCAAGACATCAGCCACACTAAACAAGGAGATCTACTTAAGGGGAAATCTTGTTTGAAGTTTGCAAGTTTGACATTAAAATGAATTGTTGGAAAGTTGTCCTACTGCATTGTAAAGTTCCTCAATGAATATCCTGTAAAATTTACCCTGCATCACTGTGCCACACTCATAAAAAGCTTATTGCAGCAATTCCCAGTGGGCATACTGTCTTCTGGAAATTGGACAGCCTAGTTTTCTGTGTTGGTGGACTGTTTATCTTTGGATTTAGCCTCAGATCCCCTGATGAGAAAGTCTCTTATTATCTTCATTTAAAGCCCAATTCATCTTGCCAGATTTCCTCTCTGTGGCAGCAGCTCATTTATAGTACCTGTGATTTCCTTCTTATGAACTATACATAACCAACACTGAGCAATCCCTCGTGTCATCATCACTGAATCGTTTCCAAACAGCGCTCCCCGTTTGTTTTTATTTCTTATTTGTTTGGTCCCACTTTTCACATTTTTCAAATTCCTGAAAGACTTTAAAAAGGTCAATCTCCTGGGATTGGGGCAGTGTCTAATATATTTTGGGAACCTTTAAGTAACCCTATTGGTGCCTCATTTCAATTTCTCCAGGTTTTTGTGTGTATTCACTAATCACTACGATTAAATGTCATGAGACATTCAACCTCACTTTCGCTGCTTCAGGTTGCAGTACAGTTATCGACAAAACTGTAATTCTGTTTAATATAGGGAAAGGAGTAAAAACAGAGCTGAGGAGATTTTATTGGCTCTTTCTAACATTCTTACATACAAATACACGCACATGCATACACGTACACAAGCACGCACACACATACATGTACACACACATACACACCCGCACATGCACACACACACATGTGCACACACACACATGCACCCAAATACATACACGTGCACACACACACGCACATGCACACAAACACACACACACATACACACACACATGCACGCACACACACACAGACTCACACATATGCACTCACGCACATGCACACACACACACATGCACACGCACACACACACACACACACACACACACACACACACAGTGTAAGAAAGGACTGCAATGGTTAAGAACAAGGTTAAGGTTTGCAAATAAAGAGAGATGATCCAATGATGTTTGGAACATATGGGTTCAAACATTGCTGCCATCATGAAAATCTCACACCAAAGAAGCAAACTAAAGCTGCACAACTTAGTTTATTTATCAGTGTAGCTTTACATTAACACTGCAGTGAAGGTACTGTGAAAATCCACTAGTCACCACACTCTGGCACCTGTTCAGGTAAACTGAAGGAAAATTTAGCATGGCCAATGCACCTAACCATCACATCTTTTGGACTGTGGGAGGAAACTGGAGCATCAGAAGGCAACCCACACAGACACTGGGAGAATATACAGACTCTGCACAGGCAGTGACCCAAGCTGGGAACTAAACCCGAGCTCCTGGTGCAGGGAGGCAGCAGTGCTAAACACTGTGCCACTGTGCTGCGTAATATAGGGGGTAAGTATTTTAGTGAAAGGTGACCGACCTGAAACTCTATTTCTCTCTCCACAGATGCTCTGTGACCTGCTACTCACCATCCTGATTTGGGAATATATTACCTGCCGTTCCTTCACCGTCACTGGGTCAAAATCCTGGAACTCCCTCCCTAACAGCACTGTGGGTGTACCTACACACCCAAAATGCATCAGTTCAAGATGGCAGCTCACCACCACCTGCTCAGGGGCAACTAGGGATGGCCAATAAATACAGGTCTAGTCAGTGTTGCCACCATCCTATGAAATAATCCAAAAAGTGTACAGTACAGTTTCTTGAAGTGATTAACTAGACAGGCTAAAATTGCCCTTTCTCATTCCATGTATCCTCATGTTCTGATGTGAGAGTGGGCTGAGATTTGGGATTAGCAGTGAAATTAATTCTGTGAGCATCCCAACTGTGTTGAATTCGCTGATCTCAGCTGGGTAACAGTCAAATGCTACAATAAAAACATAAAATGCTGGAAAATACAGCATGTCTGGCAGTATCCAGAAACACGGTTAACATTTCAGGTGTGGCCTTTCATCTGAAGTGGGAAAATGTTATAAGTTTTGAGCAAGTGAAAGAGAGAAGGGTGCGTACAAGAACAAAAAGAGGGAGATCTTGAAAGATTTAGGATAGGGGAGATTAAATGATAAATGGTTTGTTTGAGCAAAGCCAAAGGGAGTTTTAAAGCTTACTTATTAGTGTCACAAACATTAATACTGCAATGAAGTTACTGTGAAAATCCCCTAGGTGCCACACTCCGGTGCCTGTTCGGGTAACACTGAGGGAGAATTTAGCATGGCCAATGCATTTAACCAGCATGTCTTTCAGACTGTGGGTGGAAACCAGAACACTTGGAGGCAAACCACGCAGACACGGGGAGAACATGCAAACTCCACACAGACAGTGACTTGAGGTCAGAATCAAACCCGGATTCCTGGCGCTGTGAAGTAGCAATGGTCACCTCTGTGGCATCGTATTCCTGAAATGTGATGATGAATCTGACCATTGGCAGAGTATCACTTCAGATTCGTAAGGGTATTGCCTGGTGTAAGGAGGCACAAATATGAAGAAAAGATTGACAAACTGGAGATTTGAAAAAAAATTAAAACAGAGTTGATCATGAGATAGAGCATGAGATAGGGCACTATGGTTAGCACTGCTGCCTCACAGCACACCAGAGACTGGGATTCGACTCCCGATCTCGGGTCACTGTCTGTGTGTTTGCACATTCTCCCCGTGTCAGCGTGGGTTTCCTTCAAGTGCTCTGATTTCCTCCCACGTTCTGAAGGAGGTGCTGGTTAGGAGCATTGACCCGAACAGGCGCCAGAGTGTAATGACTCAGAGAATTTCACAGTATTAATATAATCCTTACTCGTGACTAATAAATAAATTTTAAGAAATGTTACTTTCGAGCTGTTTAAAATAATGAAGAAATGGGACAGAATAAATATCTCCAATTTGTTTCTAGCAATTGAGGAATCAAGAACAAAAGGACATATTAGTAATCCTGAGCGCAAGAGATTTCGGGCAAAGAGAAAGGGAAATATTTCACACACACAGCTGCAGGGATATGGGATGTATTGCATTGGAGTGAGTGATTGAAGACACATCAATATTTAATAATGAGTTAGACAGGCAATTTAGGAAAAAATGGTTGAAGGAAACAGGGAAGAGTCATAGGATTACGACAACTACTGCTACGGCTTTGATTCAAACAAGACTGTTTGAAGCAAGTGATCTTCTATATTGTAATTTCTACTAATTTTATACAATCATAGAGTACAAGAGGAACCCTTTAGCATATCGGGTGTGCACCAATACACGAGAACCATCTGACTATCCACCTCGTCCCACTTGCCAGCACTTGGCCCATAGCCTTGAATGTTATGCCGTGCCGAGTGCTTATCCAGATGCTTTTTAAAGGATGTGATGCTTCCATCACCCCCAGGCAGCACATTTCAGACTGTTACCACCCTCTGTGTAAAAAGGTTTTTCCTCACACGCCCCCCTAAACCTCCCACCCCTCACCATGAACTGATATCCCCTTGTGACTGACCCTTATCCACTGTCCATGCCCCCCATAATCTTGTATACCTTGATCAGGTCACCCCCTCAGTCTTCTCTGCTCCAATGAAAACAACCCAAGCCTGTCCAACCTCTCTTCATAAGTTAAATGTTCCACCCTAGGCAGCATCCTGGTGAATCTCCTCTGCACCCCCTCCAGTGCAATCACATCCTTCCTATAATGGGGCGACCAGAACTGCACACACCACTCCAGTTGTGGAATATGTTCTCTGTGGCCAGTATGAGACAAAGGCTGTGGACAGAACACATATGGCAGCAGGTAAAACATTTGTGTAAGAAATCCAAATACAGATATTTCCATCTCGGGCTGCTGTTCTCAAATGGATCCATGTCCCTTTGTCTCCCCCTCAGGCAGTTGTGAAAAGAGGTTCAACTCTGTCTCCAGAGGGAACACTTTGGACAAAGTCAATATTGCCAACAGGCAAAGAATGCTCAGAAGCAATCATGAGCAAAGAGTGTAAATCAAGGGCAGAGATTCAACCTAACCTAACTGTGAATCTAATTTCTAAAGTTTTCATTGTCAGTGTATCTACGGTGTTGCCAAGTTGCACACTGAGTGTTCATTGTGTGGTCAGATTGAGGACAAAAATACCCAAGAGTTCATTTGTGCATCTGGGAGAATTGGAAGTTTTCCCGTGTGTATATTTGGATGACAAATGCTATTTTTACCCACTGAAGGACAGGTTTCCTTTGACATGTGATGCAACCATGCACAATCACTTGGCTTTGTCAGAGAATGGCCCTAAAACATTGCTTCCCTTGTAAAATATTAAACTACAAGCTAACATTGAGCTCAGGTGGCACAATGGTTAGCACTGCTGCCTCACAGCATCAGGAATCTGTGTTCAATTCTGGCCTTGGGTGAATGTCTATGTGGAGTCTGCACGTTCTCCCTTTGTCTGCCTTTGTTTCCTCCTGCAGTCCAAAGATGTGCAGGTTAGGTTGATTGGCCACGCCAAATAGACCCTAAATGCCAGGAAGACTAGCCGGGTAAATATGTAGGGTTACGGGGATAGGACTGGTACAGACTCAATGGACCAAATAGACTCCTTCTGCACTGTAGGAACTCGATGATTTAATTTTTTTCCTTTCCTCTTCTGAAAGTGCTGAGGTAGGGGAGTCTAAAACTAGAGAGCATAGGTTTAAGATGAGAGGGGAGAGATACAAAAGGACAATTTTTTCACACAGAGTGTCTGGAACAAGCAGTAGAAAGGTGGGTACAACTGTGTCTTTTAAAAAGCATTTAGACAGTCACATGGATAAGATAGGTATAGATGGATATGGGCCAAATGTGGGCAATTGGGGCTAGTTTAGTGGTTTAAAAAAAAGGGCAGCATGGGGACAAGTTGGGCCAAAGGGCCCTGTTTCCATGCTGTAAACCTCTATTACTCCAGAGTTATCAACTTGTCTTCCATTTTCAAAGATTCATTTGTGTGTGTGTGTGTGTGTGAACCATTCACTCCTTTGCCCCCATTTAGCATTGTACCATTTAGAAAATTTCCAAAAGGGATTTCAACATAAGCTCGACAGGTTACATGTAATTGACGTTGTATAAGATGTTTGAATGGGAAACGTGTGCACAATTCCAAAACGGCGCAAAGGTACTTATCAGAGTTGTCTTTAGACAATCGCATCAAGTTCTTACTACAGATTGTGAAAACAATAACCTCCGATAAAGCTGTTACTCTGCAGTCAGCTGTCAGAATAGGGTAATCAGACAATGTAATGAATGGGATGTTGCATTGTATTCTGTAAACTGTCACAGAAATTTTCCAAATGGTGTGAGCTTGCTACGTGATTAGTATTTATTATAAGAGATAAATGTGATGGTGAGTGAGGACAAGGTAGTAATCACTATGTCATCTCCTGGACCTTGAGAATAATTGTTGCCTTGCAATACACTCCCTGTCATGTATTATTCTATATAAAGTAGCAACTTGGAACTGCAATGACAGAAGGTTCAATTGTGAAAGTTAACAATTGTTTTGTGATTATCTGCAGGTTTTCATTCAGTTCAATGGAATGCGTGTACTTCTATTTGTACTGAAAAGAAACATCAAGCAAGCATGCCTAAAACTCCAAAAGATTTAGGATTTCACTTATTTATTTATTAATAGTGTCACAAGTAGGCCTACATTAACACTGCAATGCAGTTACTGTGAAAATCCCCATAGTTGCCGCACCGTGGCGCCTGTTTGGGTACACTGAGGGAGAATTTAGCATGGCCAATTCACTGCTGCTTCACAGTGCCAGGGATCTGAGTTCCATCCCAGACTTGGGTCACTGTCTGTGTGAAGTTTGCACATTCTCCCTGTGTCTGCGTGGGTTTCCTCAGTGGGGCCCACAAAGGAGGCTTCACCCCGTTCACTAACCAACAACCCACCAGGTTCACTGGGCCATACATAGGATGCAGATCTCTTCCGCCACCTGTTGTATCGGAGTGGTATGGGGTGGGGGTCTGTTAATTAGGCATTAATTGTCACTTACGGGTTTCCTGATTTCCTGTTTGAACCACTTAATCTCTCCCTGGCTGCCCGTACCATTGTGATAATGGGAATGAACTGGCAGCGGGTACACCACTAATGGTACATCATGCTAATTCACAGAACCTCTTGCTTTTTACCCATTCGCAAGTGATCCAGTTAACCTTAGACTAACCTGAGAAACTGTACCCATACCTGTCCACAACAGCCTAAGTGATTTGATTTGATTTATTATTGTCACATGTATTGGTATACAGTGAAAAATATTGAACAAAGAACAAAACAGCACGGGAAACAGGCCCTTCAGCCCAATGAGCCTGCGCTGCCACCCCGATGTTCCCATCTCTACCGGTGATCCCTGTCTATGTTTATAGATCTATGGATTAAAAACCAAATTTGCTTCTTGCGTGCTATACAGACTAAATTCTGCTGATCTCAGGCCGTTCCTCACAGTGACTCCAAGCTTGGGAACTATATGCTTGTGAACATATAGACATGGACCTTAAAGTTTAAAGTTTTAAAGTCTCCATGACCCATGTGTATATTTGTGTTCCTCAATAACAGGCAGTTATAGTGCTCTCCTCACTCACCTAGGCAACTCTCAAACCAATGAGTGAGAGGCATGTAGGCTTCACCATCATCAATGATATCAATCAGCTTTTTTTTAATGAAAAGATTACTAAGCAGATGGTCTAATGACTTAAGGGAGCCTTGTTGAGAATAACAGGATGGAATGTCTGCACCCCTCAGCATATCTTTAAGCTGAAAGTTCAATCAGGTGCTGGGTTCCACGAAATTGAGCAAGCATTGGACTCTTACTAACAAGATAAACTGTATGTCAACAGGACACGGCGCCAGGAAAAAGATTGAAGGCAAAATATAAGTCACCGTCTCAAAGTTCTGGAGGTGGCACAAGCTACCTGATTTTACACAGAAACTCCAGCTTTGAAAATGTATTCAGGCATTAGTTCAATTTCTTGACACAAAACCATCACTGCCTTATGGGAGGGTCATCAAACAAATGCCAATGTCCTTCTTGAAGGTAAGTTCATTGACATTGAGGTAAAACTCTCACAAAAATCAACCTCGCTGTATCTGAATTTTCTTTTTTCATCCGTTGGACATGGGTGTTGCTGGTTGGCCAGCATTTTTTGCCCATCCCTAGTTGCCCTTAGATGGCAGTTGAGAGTCAACCATATTGCGTCACATGTAGACAAGACCAGGTAAGAATGGTAGATTTCTTTCCCTAAAGGACATTCGTGAACCAAGATAGGTTTTTCTGACAAGTGACAATGGTTTCATGGTCATCAGTAAATTTTTAATTCCAGATATCTTTTACTGATTTCAAATTCCACCCTCTGCCGTGACAGATTTCAAACTCAGGTCCCCAGAAATTAGCTGAGCTTTTGGATTAATAGTCTAGCGATTAATACCATTTGGCCATTGCCTTCCCTGAATGACCTGTGTTCCAGGGTAAAAGAAGTGTTACAAAGACACTCTGAAGCTCTCCCTGAAGTGCAGCAGCGTTGAAATCAATGAGTGGGAGGAGCTTCTACCCATCGTTCAAAATGGTGACCAACCTCTCCATCAAACTGCTTCACGCTTCAAGTCCAAATGCCTTCTTGATGAGGCAGAGCGATGGCAGAGGAAGAAAGAAAAGGAAGCACAAATTGCTCTCTAGATCCCATCCTGCCCCAATGTTCAGGGTGAGAATTGGCCTGTTCAGTCACATGAGGACCCCTGGCTGAAACCTGCCACCCTGAGTAAATGTCACCTTCGAATCGAGGCACAGCCGTGATGACAATCCCATCAGTGGAAGATGAGGCGCTGGTTTGTCAGGCGTTGATGCTGCAACAGAGAGAAGTGAGAAAGTGTAAGTATTAGAGAATTTGGACACACTCTTATTTCATAGAGTAATTCCGACCACAAGGAAATTCTCAGAATATACTTCACAAGTGATTGCTACAAATAAGATCCTTTATCTGAATTTTCTAGGTAGTGTTCCAGAATAAAGTGAACAACATGTTCTACTCATTCATAAAGCTCCAGTTCTTAAAAGTGTGTTTGGACAGGGTTGGTATCAATGAGAGCAATTGCCCAGTCTATAAACAGAGCAGACTCCTTCATTTTCAGGTAAACCTCTCAGTTTAAATCACTTCACACTACTCAACATCATCCAACCTTCCAGCTTTGATGCTCTTTAGTATTGGAATATCCACATAAAATATAAGAGTCTGCCAGAGATTGGATTGATGTACAGATTAGACAGCTTTAACCTCAATGAGCTACATTGGCTCCCACTTCAGCAATACCTTGATTTCAAAATCTTCATCGAATCTCTCCGTGGCCTCGTCCCTCCCTACCTCTGAAATTCCCTCCAGGATCATTGTACTCCTGCATATCCATGACTCTAACTGGTCCATCACTGGCGTACATACGTTTAGCTGGAAAGGTGCTAAGTTATTGCTCAAGATCGCAAGAAATTACAAAGGATCGTGAACAAATCCCAGTCAATTACTGAAACCAGCCTCCCATCCATTGACTCTGTCTACACTTCCCATTGCCTCGGCAAAGCAGTCAGCATAATTAAGGACCCCACACACCCCGGACATTCTCTCTTCTGCTTTATTCCATCGGGAAAAAGGTACAAAAGTCTGAGATCAAGTACCAACTGACTCAAGAACAGCTTCTTCCCTGCTGCCGTCAGACTTTTGAATGGATTTACCTTGCATTAAGTTGATCTTTCTCTACACCCTAGCTATGACTGTAACACTACATTCTGCACTCTCTTGTTTCCTTCTCTATGAATAGTATGCTTTGTCTGTATAGCTTGCAGGAAACAATACTTTTCACTGTATGCCAATACATGTGACAATAATAAATTAAATTAAAATCAAATCAAAAATTCTGAAAATTGTTCCCTAAATATCTCTGCTTCTCTATCTCTCTCTCCTGCTTTGAAAAACTTCTTAAAAGCTCCTTCTTTGCCATGTTCTGGGCTGCCTAATTTCTCTCAATGTGGTTCAGTGTCAAACGTTGCTTAGCAACTCTCATGTGAGGCACTATGGAATGTCTTACCATGCTAAAGGTGCTACATAAATGCAAATTGTTGCTGTCAGTAGGAATTCCATTCCTTTTCTGTAGAACGTTAGTTGGATTTGTCCAGTTTATGATGATTTTTTTGGGGTCTTGGCTCACAGAATTCTTAGTAACTTGAATTCATGCTATTTCAAAAATCCTTTACAATAATCACTACATCACTATTGTCTAATAATGAACAATAACAAACTGGGAGGTAATTAGACATATAACCTGTTTGGGTACGTGCTTCAAGGATTTTTCCGGCCATGCCCTAAAACTGGAAAATCCCTCTTGACATTAATGGATCTTTGCATGATCCACCCATACCCACTACGATTCCCATGGTGGTGATGGTGAGGATGTGATAAATCAATATCTAAAAGCTGTTCTTTATCTAATACCAGTTTACCGCAATTGTTCTGGGAGTGAAACAAAAATCATTTCTCCTTCCATAACACAGGCCCGAAACAGAATTGGACAATAGCGTCCAGTGAATAGAATCGCCTCAGGGAAACTCATTACATAACTCCTCTTCTGAAACAAACTTAGGAAGGCAGATAAATCTGGCAAAGGAGTATTGTAACCATGGCAACTGGGGGGGGTGGGGAAATAAAGTACAGTTTGTGTCTGAGCGAACTAAATCTCAGCAAAGTGGGCCCAGGGATCCAACAGGACATTCGCCTTTCACTGAGAGGGACCAAGCTAAGCTATGACTCGAAGCAACAGAAACCCAAAGACTGCGTGACAGAATCGGGAAATGGTTTGAGCACTGAAAGAAGCCGTTTGGCCTAGCTCTTTCTGAGTGTTACTCAGCTGGGCGCACTCTCACCCCCTCCCCCCATGCTCCTGTGATCTCTCTCTCTTTAGATTGTTATCCTATTCCCCTTCGGAAAGCCACACCTGAGTCTTCCGCCACCACACTCTCAGGCACTCCCAGGCCCACCCCTAGAGAGTGTGGGGTACTGACAGATTCAATTGTGACTTATCATCTTCATCAAATTGGCACAATCGGAGAGTCTAACTTTCATTTCGGAGAAAGCAGGATTGGAGATCTTGTGATATTGAGGGTTAGTTTAGAAAATAGATATATTTTATTTCATAGAATACTAACTGAGAATAACAAACATTGGTTCTCAAAACCATATCAGAAATAAAACGCTGGTAACTTTCTTTAGATTCATAGTCATAGTCATAGAATTTTACAGCATGGAAACAGGCCCTTCGGCCTAACTTGTTCGTGCCATCCTTTTTTAATAAACTCCTAAGTTAGTCCCATTTGCCTGCATTTGGTCCATATTCCTATACACTCATCATACCCATGTAACTATCTAAACACTTTTTAAAAGACAAAATTATACCCACCTTTGGCAGCTTGTTCCAGACACTCACCACCCTCTGTGCCCTTTTGTATCTCTCCCTTCTCATCTTAAACTTATGCCCTCTAGTTTTAGACTCCTCTACATTTGGGAAAAGATATTTATTATCTAGCTGATCTATGCTCCTCATTATTTTATAGACCTCTATAACATCGCCCCTCAGAATACTACGCTCCAGAGAAAAATGCCCCAGTCTATCCAGCCTCTCCTTATAACTCAAACCATCAAGTCCCAGTAGCATCCTAGTAAATTTATTCTACACGTTTTCTAGTTTAACAACATCCTTTTTGCAATAAGGTGACCAGAACTGCACACAGTATTCCAAGTGTGGCTTCACCAATGTCTTGTACAACTTCAACAAGATGTCCCAAGTCCTGTATTCAATGTACTGACCGATGAAGCCAAGCATGCTGAACACCTTCTTCACCACTCTGTCCACCTGTGACTCCACTTTCAAGGAGCTATGAACATGTACCTCTAGATCTCTTTGCTCTGTAACTCTCCCCAACGCCCTACCATTAACTGGGTAAGTCCTGCCATAGTTCACGTTACCTAAATACATCACCTTGCATTTCTCTAAATTAAACTCCATCTGTCATTTGTCAGCTCACTGGCCCAGTTGATCAAGATTCCATTGTAATCCGGGATAACCTATGCCACCAATCCTGACCAATCTGGACTCTCCTACATTCCATTTGTGGGAGAGTCCAGAACACGGAGCCAAGACAGACACAAATAAATCTGCTCAGGGAGCAATCAGAATGTGGAACTAGCTACCACTGGGAATGGTTGAACAAATAAAATAGATGCAACAAAGAGACAGTTGGTGAGTACTTTTTAATATTCATTGACTGAATGTGGGCATCGCTGATAAGCATTTATTCACAGAATTATAGAATCACTACAGTACAGAAGGAGGCCACTCAGCCCATCAAGTCTGCACCGACCACAATCCCAACCAGGCCCTAATTCCATAACCCCTCATATTTATCCTGCTAATCCCCCGATACTAAGGGGCAATTTATCATGGCCGATCAATCTAACCTGCACATCTTTAGACCGTGGGTGGAAAGTGGAGCATCCGGAGGAAACACACAGAGACACAGGGAGAGCGTGCAAATTCCACACAGACAGTGACCCAAGGCCAGAATTGAACCCGGGTCCCTGGCACTGTGAGGCAGCAGTGCCGCCCAACCTTATTGTCTAATCTTAATTGGAAAAGTGATGGTGAGGCGCCTTTTTGAATACAACAGGTTTGCTAGACCACTTCAGAAGGCAGCCAACAATACAGTTATGGGTCTGGAGTCACATGTAGACCAGATCAGGTAAGAACAGCAGATAAGTGCGGTCAAAAGTCTGATGGCAGCAGGGAAGAAGCTGTTCTTAAGTCAGCTGGTACATGACCACAGACTTTTGTATCTTTTTCCCAACGGAAGAAGGTGGAAGAGAGAATGTCTGGGGTGTGTGGATTTCTTCATCATGCTGACTGCCTTTCCAAGGCAGCAGGAAATGTAGATAGAGTCTGGTTTGAGTGATGGACCGGGCTTCATTCAAAACCCTTTGTAGTTTCTTACAGTTTTTTGGGGGCAATATTCCTCCTCTAAAATCTGAAGTGGCTTGTCAAACATTTTCAGCATTCCAGTAATAATCTGTCAATAGTCATCAATAGATAAAAAGCAACAACAAAAATTGAAAGTGCTGGAAAATCTCAGCAGCTCAGACAGCCTCTATGGAGAAAGAACAGAACTAACATTTCAAGTCTTTGTCAGAGCCGCTGGATGAAAAGCCATCCAGATTCGAAACATTGGCTTTGTTCTCTTTCCACAGATGCCGTCAGACCTGCTGAGATTTTCCAGCACTTTCTGTTTTTGTTTCAGATTCCAGCATTTTGCTTTTATCCAGTTGGATCTTTTGTAAGGCCAACCTAATCATGATGTTAAATAACATTGATAACACCTAATGAAGATCAAAGCCCAGGAGGTACCAGATTAAAAATACCAAGTGTAAAAGCATCTGGTATTGACAGAACAGCTGAAAACCAGAAAGGCTAGCATTAAACCAGGCAAACGAATGGTCACCCTAGTATGACATACAGAATCAATTCTTATTAATTGTTGGCATTGCTTAACCTTGTTGTAGTGCAATTATAAATGTTGATTTAATTATATAGGGCAATTGGAGAAGTTGGGACTGTTCTCTCGGAGAAGAGATTAAGAGGAGATATGATGTTATACAGGGTTGACAATCCTATTACGAGGCATATATTCCTCCCTACAGGAACTATAGGGAAAAGATGTACAGGTTAAGATGGATTGGCAATGCTAAATTGTCCCTTAGTGTCCCAAAATGTGTAAGTTAGATAGGATTAGCCATGGGAAATGTGTGGGATTACAGGGATAGAGTGAGAGAGAGCGCTTCAGCAAGATGCTCTGTCAGAAAGTCTGTGCATCCTTAATGGGTCGAATGGCCTCTTCTGTGTTGTGGGGATTGTATGACTCCATGAACCATTCCCAAGGGTGGAAAGGTCGAGAAATAGTGAGTGTCGATTTAAGGTCACTGGCCAAAGAGACAATAGTGACAGGAGCAGAAGTATTTTCACACAACAAGTGGTTAGAATTGACAATGCATTGCCTGAGAGTGTGGTGGAGGCTTTTAAAACGGCACGATCTGAAAAGGAAGAATGTGCAGGGCAACGGGGAAAAGGGAAAGGAATAGCATCATGGGGTCTTGCTCCTACAGAAGGCTAGCACCAACATGACAGGCTGAATGGCCTCTTTCAGTGCTATAACCATTCTATGATTTCATTGGAACCTGGCTGGGAACAGTGAAAAAAAGGCTAGTTTTTGAACACTGAAAGCACATGATCATTACTGAGGGGTAAAAGATTGAGAACGAGAGGCTCGTGGTGGTGTCATTGTTGCAAGAAATGTTATGCAATGAAATTGAGTTCACCTTCATTTCTTCATTGAACGACTCACCAGTAATTCATCACTTGGATATTTTGCTGGGAATGTTTGTGTGGCACAGTGGCACAATGCCTCACAGTGCCAGGGACATGGGTTCAATTTTAGCCTCGATGACGTTCTCCCCGTAGATTTCTCCCGGATGCTCCAGTTTCCTCCCACAGACTGATTAACATGCTTGTTAGGTGCATTGGCCGTGCTAAATTCTCCCTCAATGTATCCAAACAGGAGTGTGGTGACTAGGGAATCTTTCACTGCAAGTTCATTGTAGTGTTTAGGTAAGCCTACTTGTGACACAATTATTAAACTTTAAACTTTGTGATTGAATGTTGCTAAATCTGACACTTCAGTAGTGTGCCTTTAATTGCAAACACTGCACAACATTGACTTTGAACTGCTCATAGGAAAATACTTCATTTCAGGGAAACTTTAAACAGCTGAACAGCGCATGAGGACATGCAGAATAATGGATCCAGGCCATGTGAACAAAAGGCCATTGTCACCCAATTCTGGGTGAAGCCACACACTGAAAATGATGGTTTCTGAATTAAAGCCATGAACATTATCAGTCCAAAGGTGCACTGATTAACCAAAATTTCTCTGGATTAATAAAACATGGATAACCAAGTAGGGTTTCCAACTGGGATCACTGCAGAGTCCTGGAGACTGATCTTTAATTCCTGGAGACTCCAGGCCAATCCTGGAGGGTTGGCAACTCTATAACTGGCTGTAGAAATCTAGTTCAGCATGGATCGAAACAATCGAAACATTAATTCCTCTTTGTAAAAGCTCTTCTGCATCCTGGCATTGAAGGTGATTTAAAGCAGAAGTTTCAACAGTGACTAAACTTCTTGTTATTTCTTGGGCATTTGAGGACAATGAAATCCATTTGCTTCCTGTGCCACAGAATAGAATCATAAAATCTCTACAGTGCAGAAGGAGGCCATTTGCCCCATCAAGTCTGCACCGACTTTCTGACAGAGCATCCTGCCCCATCCCTGAAACCCCACACAATTATCCCATTAATCCCCCTAACCTACACATGTTAAGACACTAAATGGGCAATTTAGCATAGCCAGTCCTACACAATGAGCAAGGAATGAACAACCACCACTAATTGCAGGATAGGGAATGAGGCAGCTGCAATTGTGCCAGTCTTTTGAGGTTATAAAAAGACAGGAGATTGGCCGAGATTATTTCTGATAGCGAAGACAGGAACGGCAGAGCACCTCGCATCATCCACCAGAAAATATCACTTCCTTCAGATAAATTCTGATTGATAAATAACAGATAAGGATGCTCTGGCAATTATCAGACAATAATCATTGCTTCTATTCATCAGCCTCTGATCAAGACACAAAGCTATGAGCTCCAAAAGCTGAGACAAGAATGGGGCAATCACAAAATCACAAAGGCTTCAGTCTGACTATCTGTAATGATGTTTGCCTGTGAAGAATTCCTCACAGATCTCTTTATCTAGTTCAACGGGAGAATTTCACACTCCCTTTCTTGATGCCTCTGTGTTAAAGCAAAATAATTAGATCTTTTTCCATCTTCAGGGCCAAGAGAAAGAGCTGAACAAAGACTCTGACACAGATGCTCACATCTCCCTTTGGTACTGCACTCAACAGCGAAGCAGCAAAAATGGATTACCCAGTTAAAGCATTACGGTCCACATGCTCTGACAGTACATCAGATAGACACCGACATCTTACAGGAATCAATTAAAATACAGTCAAATGAACAAATTGGAAATGTTTTATGAAAAAAAATCTATGTTAATACACTGATGCTGCCACAATATTGATTCACTACCACTGCTCCAGCACAGACTCTGTTTCAGATCTGAGCTCTATCTTTTCATTGTATAACTTCACATTCTATATTACTAAACTTCATTTAGATTTACCTTCACTTTTCCCTCCCAACGTCCAGTCCTCCTCACCTCTCTCAACTCACATTTGTACCCACATGAGCTCCCTCACTGCTTCATCTCACCACGTCCCACACTTTGCATTTCTCCACACTTGGGAGTGGCACGGTAGTATAGTGGTAGCTCTGCTGCCTCACCGTGCAAGGGATCCGGGTTCGATTCCCAACTTGGGTCACTGCTTGTGTGGAATCTGCACATTCTCTCCGTGTCGGTGTGGGTTTCCTCCGGGTGCTCTGGTTTCTTTCCACAATCCAAAAGACGTCCTGGTTAGGTGTATTGGCCATGCTACATTCTCCCTTAATGTATCCAAACAGGCACCAAAGTGTGGCGACTAGGGGATTTTCACAGTAGCTTCATTGCAGTGTTAATATATGCCTACTTGTGACACTAATAGATAAACTTCAAACGTTGTTCAGTGACCATTTCGTTGCCTCCATTCTCCTCTATCGAAACATATAAGATGATTAGAGGTTTAGATAGGGTGGACAGTGATAGCCTTTTTCCTAGGATGGAGAAAGCTAGCACGAGGGGACACAGCTTTAAATTAAGGGGTGATAGTTATAGGACGGATATCAGAGGTAGGTTCTTTACCCAAAGGGTGGTTCGGGAGTGGAATGCCCTGCCTGCAGCAGTTGTAGATGCGCCAAGTTTGGTGGCGTTTAAGAGGTTAGTTGATAAGTATATGGAAGAGAAGGGAATGGTTTAGTTTGGAGGGGCATTGCTTTTTATATTGGTCGGCGCAACATCGAAGGCCGAAGGGCCTGTTCTGTGCTGTAATGTTCTATGTTCTATGCCCGTGTCTGTCCACCCCCAACCTACTTATTAACTTTTTCTGTCCCTTTATCTGCAATGTCTCACTCTGGATTGATTCAGTACCTCCATCTACTTAAGGTCATATTTAAGATACAAAGTCTGAAGTCACATACCAACTGACTCAAATCTTCCATGCTGCCTTCATTGAATGGACCTACCTTGCATTACGTTGATCTTTCTCTACACCCTAGCTATGATTGTAACACTACATTCTGCACTCTGTTATTTTCTTCTCACAAACACTATGCTTTGTTGGTACAGCGCGCAAGAAACAATATTTTTCACCATATACTAATATATATGACAATAATAAATCAAATTTACATTGAATACAGTTCAGAGAAGATTCACCATAGGCTAATTCTTTTTTCCATGGGTGGTGATCGTCGCTAACAAGGCCAGCATTTGCTGTCCATCCCTAATTGCTTTTGAATGGCAGGAAAGCCCATTTCTGAGAACAGTTGATCGTCAATCACATTGCAGGAGCATGTGTAAGCCAGGCCATATAAGGATAGCAGATTTCCTTCCCTAACGATATGAGTGAAGCAGACGGGGTTTTATGACAATTGATCAGAGATTCATGGTCACCAATAACAAGACTATTTTTCATTTCCAGACATTTTGTGAGTTGAATTTAAATTCCATTAGCTGCCGTGTTGGGATTTGAACCCACAGCAGATTTGCCTGGGCCTCTGGAAGACTTGTCTACTGACATTACCACCACACCACTCTTTCCCCTTTCCTGGAATGAAAGGTTTGTCTTATGTGGAAAGGTTGAGCAGACTGAGCCTTGTTTATTTGAGTTTCAAAGAATGAGGGATGATCTTAGAATCATAGAATCTTACAATACAGGCCATTCAGACTATCAAGTCTGCACTGAAGACAATCCCATCCAGACACTATCCCCACAACTCCATGCATTTACCCTAGCTAGTCCCCCCTGACACTATGGGACAATTCAGCATGGCCGATCCACCTCACCAGCACATCTTTGGACTGTGGGACTTTCTTGAAAAGTAGAGATTGTGAGGGAGATTTTTAACAGGGTATATGCTGAGAGTGGGTAATCACAGTTTTAAAATAAGGGGTCTCCCATTTAAGAAGTAGCAGAGGAGGAATTTCTTCTTTCAGATAGTCTGTTGTGTTTGCAACCCAGCAAGCAGTGGGGGCTGGGTCATTGAACATACCCAAGGCTGGGTTGGACAGATTTTTGGTTGATCAGGGAGTCGATGGTTAGAGAGGACAGGCAGGAAAGTGGAGTTAAAGCTACATCAGAGCAGCCAGATTTAATTCAATGGCAGCAACATTGGCTCAAAGGGTTGAATAGCCTACTGCTGCCCCTAATTCTTATGATCTTATGGTTTCACCACTCCTAGAGTAAACATTACCAACCAATTCTCCCTCGAGAAACCTGATCATATTGGTAGCCGTGCCTGGGCCCTATATTCTGGAATTCTCTCCCTTAACCTCACCAACTCTCTGCCTCCTTCTCTTCCTTTGAGACAAGTATTAAAACCTCTCTCTCTTTGACCAAATTTTTGATCATCTGCCCTAATATCATCTTATATGTCATTCTGTGGCTGCCTCTTTTTGATGATACTCCTTTGAAGCTGTCTGGCTTTTATCATGAGAAATACTCAAGGCCCTAAAAATTGGTCCAAGGCTTTCCCACATCTCAGTGACTCAGGAGATGGACAGGGCCATGTCTGCTTGTGTCTGCTTCCACAGCAAGTTTTCCCTGGAACAGGTTGCTAGAGGCTTATAGCTTGAGGGACACCACGCAACATCAAGGGTGATAGACCAGGAAATTCTCCCATTCTTATCGGCTGCCTTTGGTACATTGGGAGCATTTATAGGCCGAAAATCAAACTGTTTTGCTGTGTATTGAATGCACTTCCATGGATATCAAAGGTTTTCCTACCCCAATTGCCATTAGAATTGTGGCCGGCAGAGTGGGCCATGAAAATGTCCGCTTACCTCAGAGGGGTTTTTCCAGTCTTGGGGCGAGTGTGGTCGGAATATCGTACCCCTGATGTTGGAGTTGAAACTGGAGTTTCTGCCCCAGAGCTAGGGACACTACTCTCTATGCCTCAAAACCTTCCAACAGTTAGCTAAGTTCACGACACCAGTAGAAAATGTGCAGTTATTGTTGTGGAACTACTTCGAAATGTCCAATTCGTCTCCATAACTCACCAGAATTATGGTGATCAGCCTGAGGCCCAATTTGGGACAAGCCTTGGGCCCTCTGGCTTTTGTTCCTTTAAAGATCTTGAAGATGCTGGCCAGAGCTCTCCCTTATCCAGAGGAAAGAATCCCAAATTCTTGCCTCTGCTCTTTGAGAACTCAGTCCAGGAGATGAGAGACTTGAAAATTAAATGGTCGATGAAAACCAGGCCAATGTCCATCTTTAGTCATTGTCAACTGCTGTTTATATCGGAGTCATCCTGATCAGACTTCGTAATTAATTTACACTAATAGACATAAATAATTTCTAACTTGGTGACTGTTTACTCAGCGTGTTAGTATTCAGTGATATAATTAAGATGGATTTTTTTTCCTGGAATAAACAAAAACCATTATAGAATCATAAAATGATGTAGAACAGAACAATTCCCACCATTGTAACTCTGCTGCTTCCTAAGAGCTATCTGGTTGTCTCGACACCCCTTTTGTTTCCCCAATAGTCCAGCAATTTTTTTCTCTTAAGCTATTTATCCAATACCCTTACTTTCTCAATTCTCTTCCTGTATTTAGAGACACACATGGCGGATGAAGTACATTTTACATCTGTTCCCTTAAACCTGTTTCTCCTGGAACAGTTTGCAAACCTGTCGACAGAGTAAATTAATTTTATTTGTTCATGGGATGTGGGTATCTCGGGCTGGGCCAGCACTTATTGCCCCAAATCTAATTGCAGTTAGGTTTGGAGTCACATGTAGGCCAGGCTGGATAAGGACAACAGATTTCCTTCTTTGAGGGAAATTAGTGAACCAGATGGGTTTTTATGACAAGATCACCATTGGATTTCCTTATTGAATTCAAATTTCACCATCTGCCATGGTGGGGTTTGAACCCAGATCCTCAGAGAATTACCCCAGGTCTCTGGATTACTACAACAATATCACTCCCTTCCCAACGGGATGACTGGGCTACATTCTCTGGAGATTAGAAGAATGAGAGGTGAATGCATTAAAATATTTCGAGTTCTGAAGGGATTTGATTGCTTGGGCACTAAGAGATTTTTCAGCTGGTCCGGGAATCTAAAACATGAGGGCTGATCATTTAGAACTGAAATGAGGAGAAATTTCTTCACTCAAAGAGCTGTGATTCTGGAATTCTTGACCACAGAGAAATACTCTGAGTCTCTCTCCTTGGGAATCGGCAGGAAACTGTGGTTGAAACCAGTGATCGGCTATGAAGGTGAAGCAAGCTCAGTGGGCTGTGTGGTTTACTCCTGCTCCAATTTCTGATGTTCTTGCACAGTTTGAGGGGCAGAATTCCACATCAAGCATGGCTTACCAGGAGAGTCTCTCACTCTCAGCACTGCCATGGGTGTAACAGAAGGATTTACAAGCTGATAATCAACCTGTTTTTGATCTTCTCTGGAAGTGGGATTTGAATGTGGAGTGGCGGTAGTGGTGGTGGTGTGGTTTGGTGAGGGGGAGGGGGGCACTACCCATTGAATCTGCTGGCCACCATCCTGTCAGGCAGTGACTCCCAGATCATAATAATGCTCCTCACCGCATCACCGATCTGTAGCCGTTCTGCTGGTGAAAATAATTTCTGCTCCCCTCTTTATCAAAACCTTTCATGATTTAATCTCCCCTCAACCTCCTCCACTCCAAGGAGAACAACTCCAGCCTCTCTGGGCAACTGAGCAGACAGCCATCTTCTTGGCAACAATAAATTATACAAAGGTACTCGCCCGGAATGTGAACAAAAATACCGCATTAATGACACCGCGGTTTCATCTGAAACTGCTCAGTGTTTGCTAACATTAACAACTCTAATTACTGGTGTATGATACTGTTATATAACCATTAACCAATAATTAATGACAATTTAAATTTAAGCGCAGAGCTCGATGACTGGGAGACTAAGTTCCATGGTTCTGAATTTAGGCCTCAGTGAAATTCAGGCCTGTGTTGAAATCTTCACTAGTTCCTCATGAATACAAGTCACTTCCTTTCCTCAGGCCTTTGAGTGGCCACACCAATAATATTGTGTACAGTTTTGGTCTCATTTTCTGAGGAAGGACATTCTTGCTCTCGAGGGAGTGCAGCGAAGGTTTATCAGGCTGATTCCGGGGATGGCGGGACTGATGTATGAGGAGAGATTGACTAGATTAGGATTGTTTTCGCTGGAGTTCAGATGAATGAGGAGGTGTCTCATAGAAACTTATAAAATTCTAACAGGACCAGACAGGATTGATGCCGGAAGGATGTTCCTGATGGTGGGAGAGTCCAGAACCAGAGGTCACAGTCTGAGGATTTGGGTTAGGCTATTTATCTTCACCCAGAGAGTAGTAAGCCTGAAGTATTCATTACCACAGGAAGTAGTTGATGCCAAAACATTGAATGTATTCAAGAAGTGGCTGGATATAGCAGTTGAGGTGAATGGGATCAAAAGCTACAGGGAGAAAGCAGGATTAGGCTATTGAGTTGGATGATTGTGATGAATGGCAAAGTAGGCTCAAAGGGCCGAATGGCCTCCTCCTGCTCCTATCTTCTATGTTTCTATGTGTCTCTTCCTGCTTGTATCTTTCTCCCTGCTTATTTTTCTCATAGAGTGCTGCTCTTTATTCTCTCATTTCTCATTGTATCCCTTTGGCTCCCTTCTGCTTGCCTCCATATCTGTCCCCATCTTCACCCAGATCACTCTCTTTGGTCCTTCCACCTTGCGGCACAAGCTCGGTGCCACTGTCAATCTCTCTGCCATCCTTTGATGTAGCTGGGGGTACCTCTATTCAATGCCCTCCAGGACTGGATCCGGTGTTAGTGATTTAACACACCCTATCGCAGTAGGAATCTCAGTGACTGGGCTTGCTTAATTGCAGGAGAGGGCCCACACCCAGACTGCCAGCAGTAGTAGGAACCCATGCCTTAGGCCGGAAGGCAGAAAAGGCTGATGCAAGCTTCCTATTCAGAGGTGGCGGGATGTAAATTGAATTCACTAATGAACCAATTGGCGCTCATTGGCTTTGAGCCCAGAGCGAGGCCTTGGGGGTATAAAGAGAACCATTTTGCTTTCCCACACGCAACAAATCCTTGCCAGGTTTTGCCAACGACTTCCCAGGAGGTCACCCTGTGTCTCTCAAGGCACCTGACAGTGGGGTGAGGTCCCCCATCCCTGGAACCCCATCCCAACCTCACTCACTTTTGCTCTGCGGTCCCATCACATTCCTGGTCTCCTGATTGGGTGCAGTGCCACCAGCAGTCACTGCTGCCATTGGCTCAATAGAACTGTCAGCCTCTGATTGGCTGGAACGCTCAGAGGGCAGGATCTACGCCCTCCCCACCTCCCCCTGGGGGCCTTGATCCCAAGGAAATTCTGCCAATGCCCACTAAAGTGCCTGGACATTATTACTGTGAACCTTCTGCAAAAGAAGGGATGTGGGGCGGTTGTTCGGCCAGCCAGTATGACTCTCATCACCTCCAATAAACCCATGAAATTAAATTGTGTATGATATTCAGCAGATTAAATAAAGCTGAAATGAAATATGACAAGTATTGGAAATGGTGATTGAAAATACTGAATTGTAATAAAAACAATTAGCTCGATAATACCCTTTAGGGAAGGAAATCTGCTGGCCAGGATGTGACTTCTAACCCAGATAAGTGTTACTGACTGTAACTGCCCTCTGAAATGCCTTAACAACTCACTTATTTGTATCAAAAACCTTGACAATGGATCACCTTGTCCAGGGCAATTGGAATCATAGAATCCCTACAGTACAGAAGAAGGCTATTCAGCCATCAAGTCTGCACCAATTCTCCAACAGAACAACCCCACCCCACCCCCATCTTACCCCTGTAACCCCACGTATTTAACCCGCTAATCTAGACATCTTGGGACACTAAGGGGCAATTTAGTGTGGCCAATCCAGCTAACCTGCACATCTTTGGACTGTGGGGGGTATGATGTGGAGATGCCGGCGTTGGACTGGGGTAACACAGTAAGATGTCTGACAACACCAGGTTAAAGTCCAACCAATTTATTTGATAGTAAACTCATAAGGTTTCGGGGTTTGCCCCTTGGTCAGGTGAAGGGAGAGTTCAGAACTCTCCATTCACCCGACAAAGGGAACAACCTCAAAAGCTTGTGAGTTCACTATGAAATAAATCGGTTGGACTTAAACCTGATGTTGTCAGACTTCTTACTGTGGAAGGAAACCAGAGCACTCGAAAGAAACTCGCACAGACACAGGGAGAAGGTGCAAACTCCACACAGAGTGTGACCCAAGGCCGGGATTGAACCCGGTACCTGATGCTGTGAGGCAGCAGTGCTAACCCCTGTGCCATCATGCTGCCCATTAGGGATGGACAATAAATGCAGACCTTGTCAGCAACACCCACATCCCTGGAATGAATGAATAAAAAGAGCTGCGTTGGGTCCTTCCCTTCCCTTAGATCCTCCTTACCCCCTGCTCTTTGTCTGCTCCATCTCAGTCTCACTCCCATTCGAGGTTTGAGTTTGCCCTTCTCTGGAACGGGAAGAAGCTGCTCACAAAAAAGGTTTTAAAATGAAATTAGAGACATAAGACCTCCTAAATGTGAAGGGCTTATCTATCTCACTCAGCCAGCCGGACTCTGGCACCTATCTACAATACACATCTACCTATCTATTTGGAAAGCCAATTTAATTTTAAATATTCATGACGAGTTCACCACCATTGCCTGCGGCCTTTATACTCTGCGTGCCAGTAATTGCTTTCCTCAGTTCTGCTGTTGGAATAGGATTTTTAATCCAGTCCCAGAGACCCTCGGGGAGATCTGTTATGACAGACATAAATATTGTGAGGCTACAGGGCAGCGACACATCTTGCCTCAGATGGACAGATCTGGGCAAATATCTTCCAAAGTGCCATTATGGAGAGCCATTGGATTTGGATTTTTTTGCATGCTGTGACTGTTGAGCCTGCTCAGGTCACAAGGACCTGGAACTGCCCCTCAGTAAGACAGCAATTTACTACATCCAGCGTGTTAGTTAGGGAAAGCTACCATCATGATGAGTACCACCAACAAGGTCATACTGGAGAAATCATGTCTCCTTCATTGTGTGGTACGATTCCTTGAACATACAAATCTTTGAGGTGGAGTCGCCAGCGTTGGACTGTGGTGGGCACATTAAAGGATGAAGGAGTATAATATCAAGGGTAGGAGTCTTAGCTGTGTTGAAGAGCAGAAGGATCTTGGGGTCCGGGTCCATAGGACTCTTAAATTGGCCTCGAAAGTGGAGGATGTGGTCAAGAAGGTGTATGGTGTACTGGCCTTCATTAATCGAGGGATTGAGTTTAGGAGTCGGGAAGTAATGCTCCAACTTCATAAGACCCTTGTCAGACCCCACTTGGAGTACTGTGTGCAGTTCTGGTCACCTCACTACAGGAAGGATGTGGAAGTTATTGAGAGGGTGCAGAGGAGATTTACAAGGATGTTGCCTGGATTGGGAGGCATGCCTTATGAAGATAGGTTGAGGGAACTAGGTCTCTTCTCCCTGGAGAGACGAAGGTTGAGACATTGTTAGAGGTTTATAAGATGTTGAGAGGTATCGATAGGGTGGATTCTCAGAGGCTATTTCCCAGGGCTGAAATGGTCGCTACAAGAGGACAAAGGTTTGAGGTGCTGGAGGGCAAATACAGAGGAGATGTTAGAGGTAAGCTTTTCACTCAGATGGTGGTGAGTGAATGGAATCAGCTACTGTTGGTGGTGGTAGAAGCGAACTCGCTGGGGTCCTTTAAAAGACTTCTGGATGAGTACATGGGATTTAACGCGATTGGGAGTTACAGATAGTTCTATGGCCTAGTAGGTATGGATATAATCGGTGCAACTTGTGGGCCGAAGGGTCTGTTTGTGCTGTAGTGTTTTACGTTCTATTAAACACCACGTTAATGTCACCAGCTTTTGCAGCACTGCTCCTTCATTGGGTGAGGGGCCACTCTGAAAGCTCGTGACTCCAAATAAACATACCTGTTGTTGTGCGTCCTCCTACTAAAAAATTCTTTGATTGAAGAAAGAGGTCCTTATACTGAACAGGTAAAGTAACCATAGAATGTCAAGTCTGTTTGATGATGCATGCTTTCATGCACCTTGGGATGTTCAAAGGTGCTATACAAATGCAAGTTGTTCTTGGTTTAGAGACCAGCCATCTCAAAGTTATCAGAGGTGAAGAGGATTGTTTCTTGTTTTGCCTCATGACCTTTGATCAGGTCTCCTTGGCATCTCATACTGGCCAGTTTCAGGTGGAGCTCAGATGATTTTCAGCACTAACAGCTGAAAAGACGGTGAGAAAATACAGTATTTTCAGGTGAATCTGAGTGCAGTTGTGAATAAATCAGTCATGTCCAGAGTCTGCAGCCTGTAGTGCGCCATCTGATGATACTGCTGTATCCTGGCACTTGATTGTAAATCATGGAAAGGTATCAGTGGGATCTCCATCTGTAATTCGCTTGGATAGTTATGCAACACTCACCTGGATTCCAAAGCAGGAAATAACATCCTTCTGCCTGGCAAGACACAGCAGATTCTTTTTGAATTCTGCTTTGCTATGGCCTCATCTTCATGCTCCATTTACCCTGCCAGGTGATAAATCAGCCAATGGCAGTGTTAACATTTACCATTCCAGATAGTATCGGTCGCTACCCCGGAGACCGCCACAGGACATTGAGATGACAACGCAGCTGCAATGGGACCACTGGCTACAGGGCAGTCAAATCCCACCGCCACCAACAGAGGAAAGAGGCCATTTGATGCAGTTCAGCCAAGCTGGGCTCCTCAGCGTGGTGAAAAATGGCCAATATAACAACCCAGTCTAGCATTCATATGGCACCTGATATGATCTCAGACCATCCCAATTACAGCCAATTCAGAGCTTCTTAAAGAATTGTAATCACTGCTGTGATGGAGGGAAACTGGGGTCATGTAGATAAAAGCAAATTATTGTTTATTTTTTTTTTAAGCAACACAGCACGGGAAACAGGCCCTTCGGCCCAACGAGCCCGCGCCGCCGTCATACCAAATAGTAGCAAATACATTATCCTATTTTAATATTCCTATATAATAATATATATATTATTCCTAATATGGAAAATTTTCACCATAGGGACAATTTGTTACCCAATCAGCCTAAGAGCGAATTTTTGGGTTGTGGGAGGAAACCGGAGTGCCCGGAGAAAACCCACGCAACCACGGGGAGAACGCGCAAACTCCCGCAGACACCGGCCCAATTCCAAGTGTCTGCACAGCCACATCGATAGTCTCTGAGCTGTCATGGTGCCCTTCAGATGGTCCACATAAAGCACCCATTTACGACATGAGGTACCAGGCAACCCATGAATCAACATCCAAGAGCTGTACCCGCACCACCTGCCGAATGCGTTTATGTTGGAAGGTGAAACAAAAACAGAAAACGACGGAAAATTGCACCAGTGTGTGGGGACTTCTTGCAAGCTGTCCCCTCGAATTCTATTTTTTACTCTCATTCTATGCTTTTAAAATTGTATTCTAACTCTTTTACTACATTCTGCACCTCCTCCTTTCCTTCTAAGACCATCAGACCATAAGACATAAGAGCAGAATTAGGTCATTTGGCCCATCAAGTCTGCTCTGCTATTCAATCATGGCTGACACTTTTCTCATCCCCATTCTCCTGCCTTTTCCCCATAACTCCTGATCTCCTTATTAATCAAGAACCTATCTATCCCTGTCTTAAAGACACTCAATGCTGTGGCTTCCACAGCCTTCTGCGGCAAAGAGTTCCACAGATTCACCACTCTCTGGCTGAAGAAATTCTTCCTCATCTCTGTTTTAAAAGATCGTCCCTTCAGCCTGAGATTGTGCCCTCTGGTTCAAGTTTTCCTACTAGTAGAAACATCCTTTCCATGTCCACTCTATCCAGGCCTTGCAGTATCCTGTAAGTTTCAATAAGATCACCCTTCATCCTTCTAAACTCCAATGAGTACAGACTCAGAGTCCTCAACCCATTCCTCATACAACAAGCTCTCCATTCCAGGGATAATTCTTGCGAACCTCCTCTGGACCCTTCCCAAGGCCAGCACACAGTGGGTTGCCTTCGCGTGCTCCGATTTCCTTCAACAATCCAATGATGTGTTAGGTGGATTTTTTAAAAATTTAGTCGTGGGGCATGGGCATCACTGGCTGGCCAGCATTTATTGCCCATCCCTAGTTACCCTTGAGACGGTGATGATGAGCTACCTTCTTGAATCGCTGCAGTTCTGCGATTGACCCATAATGTGGTTAGGGTGTGAAATCTATCCCTAGTTGCTCTTTGAGGGCAATTGAGAGTCAACCATCTTGCTGTGGTTATGGAGTTACATGTAGGCCAGGTCGGATAAGGTTGGCAGATTTCCTTCCCTAAGGACATTAGTTGAACCAAGAAGGGTTCTTCTGACAATCGGCAATGATTTCATGGTAGATTCTTAATTCCAGATTTTTTTTATTGAATTCAAATTTCACCATCTGTCTTGGCAAGATTTGAACCTGGGTTCCCAGAACATTAGCTGAGTCTCTGGATTAATAATCCTGCAATAATACCACGAGGCCATTGCTTCCCCCTAACACCCAAGAACAATACTCTTCACAGCATCTCAATACTTGTGACAATAATAAATTAAATCAGACCTGACAGCATCTGTGGGGAGAAGAAATGTCTTGAGTCTGGATAATTCTTCATCAGAGCGTGTGTTGCTGTGTATAAGATGGCTATGTCAAGTATATATATTAAGGATGGTAAGGTGGCACGGTGGTTAGTACTGCTGCTTCACAGCGCCAGGGACCTGTGTTCAATTCCACCCTCTGATCATTGTCTGTGTGGAGTTCTTTCCGTGGCTGTGTAGGTTACCTCCAGGTACTCCGGTTTCCTCCCACAGTTCAAAGATGTGTGGGTTAGGTTGATTGGCCATGCCAAATTGATCCTAGTTTCAGGGTGTTATAAGGATAAATACATGGGGTTGAGGGAATGGGTCACAGATGGATTTGTGATCGGTGCAGACTCGATGGGTCAAATGGCTGCCTTCTGCACTGTAGGGATTCTACAACAGAACCTTTTAATAGAGTGAAAACCCCACAAAGTTTCAGAGGCATCCTCAGCCACAGGAGAACATTCCCTTCAGCGACATTTCTGTCGCAGTGCACCCGCTTCTTGAGTAAAAATGCCAATTTCGCTCTGGGTGAGGCATTCAGGGAATTTCTGCGGCCCATAAAGCCAATCTGACAAAGCTGGCTCAGACTGCATTCAAACCTGGGTCTCTACTGGAGAAGAAAGGACAGTGAGCGTACTAACCCACCGTGAAACCCAGCCTAGCTGAACAAACTGGAGAAGCTGTGAAGACGAGGGAAAAAAAATCTAGAATCAATGGCGCGGAGCAAGTAATTGAGTGTCCCAGCAGGGGGGAAGAGATTGGGGGTTGGGGAGAGCAGCTTTACTTCATTATGCACAGTAATTATTACATTAGGATTTGTTTTGTTCCTCTGTCAGTCCCCTGGTCCTGTTTATATTTACAGCATTCTCTCGACATGGAGAGAAAGGCACATGAGAGAAAGCTGAGTAAAATCAATTAATCTTAGCACAGATAACGTATCAGCTCTGAGAATGAAGAAACAAGATGCTTTTCGTTAAGGAATGCCTTTGTCAAAAAAAAATCCTGACAATTTGTTTTTGTGTTCACTCACGGGATGTGGGTATCACTGGCAGGGTCAGCATTTATTGCCCATCCCCAACTGCCCTCGAACTGAGTGGCTTTCAAAGGGTATTTTTATGGATCAACCACTGTAGGCCTGGAGTCACACGTAGGCCAGACCAGACAAGGATGGCAGATAATCCTTCCCTAAAGGACATTTGTGAACCAGATGGTTTTTTATAACAATTGACAATGGCATCATTAGGCTTCTAATTTTATTGAATGTGAATTTCACCACCTGCTGTGGTTGGATTTGAACCTTGGCCCCCAGAGCTTTACCCTGGGTCCCTGTATTACTGATCCAGTGATAATATCACTGTCCCACTGCTCCTCCCACTCCACCTCAGCCACCCCTCCACCACCATTTTCCTTTCACATGATGCCGACAAGTTCAGAAAATGACAACATCTAATGGAAGAATTGTTTTGAGGAGAAACCGGTTTCCATCAGGTAAACTCCGGCGCGATCAGTTGGCTTCGTGAATGAAACCACAGCCACAGGTGGCCCCGTGGTTAGCACAGCTGCCTGACAGGTCCGGGTACCATAGAACCATAAAACAATTTACAGCTCAGAAACAGGCCTTTTGGCCCTTCTTATCTATGCCGAACCATTTTTTTCCCTAGTCCCACTTGGATCATATCCCTCCACACCCCTCTTATCCATAACCCATCCAAGTTTTTCTTAAATGTTAAAAGTGACCCCGCATTTACCACTTTATCCAGCAGCTCATTCCACACTCCCACCACTCTCTCTGCGTGAAGAAGCCCCCCACCCCTAATATTCCCTTTAAACTTTTCTCTTTTCACTCTTAATCCAAACTTTCTGGGTTTTTTTCTTCCCTAGCTTCAGTGGAAAAAGCCTACTTGCATTCATTCTATCTATACCCATCAAAATCTTAGACACCTCTATCAAATCTCCCCTCATTCTTCTACACTCCAGGGAATAAAACCTTAACCTATTCAATGTCTCTCTGTAACTCAGCTTCTCAAGTCCCAGCAAGATCCTTGTGAACCTTCTCTGCTCTTTAAACCTTATTTACATCCTTCCTGTAACTAGGTGACCAAAACTGTACACAACGCTCTAAATTTGGCCTCACCAACACCTTATATAACCTTACCATAACACTCCAAGTTTTATACTCGATACTCTGATTTATAAAGGCCAATGTTGGTTACCTGGGACCTGGGTTCAATTCCCAGCTTGGGTCACTGCCTGTGTGGAGTTTGCACATTCTCCCCATGTCTGCATGGGTTTCCTCCCACAGTCCAAAGATGTGCTGGTTAGGTGCATTGGCCATGCTAAATTCTCCCTCAGTGTACCCGAACAGGCTCCGGAGTGTGGAGGCTAGGGGGATTTTCACAGTAACTTCAATGCAGTATTAATGGAAGCCTACTTGTGACACTAATAAATAAACTTTAAAAGTGGAGAAATTTAAATTCAACAGCTCTGCTCCTTCCTCATAGTCAAATGTCAAAGAACAAAGAACAAAACAGGAAAGGAAACAGGCCCTTCGGCCCATGAGCCCTCGCCACCACCTTGATGTTCCCACTCCTACCCATGATCCCTGTCTATGCCGTACTGGGACATGGGAATAGGGGCATTTAGCCCCTCGAGCCCAGTCCCCCACTCAGTCAGATTGCGGTGAACTGCAACCCTCATCTTCTTCGAATGCTTACTTGTTCTTCCCTCCTCAGAATCAATAGTCTCCATTGCAATCACTTCCCTGTGGTAAAGCAATCCATAAGACCAACAATCTCCTGTGTGAATAAATCTTTTCTAATTCCTCTCCTTGCTCTCTGACTAACAATCCGACATCAATAATTCTCCAGCCAATATTTACCAGAAGAGTTAGCCTGTCCCTCATTTTCCTATCAGAATCCTTCATAACCTAACAAATCTCCAATGAATCTCCTCTTAACCTTCTCTGCTCCTATCAAATCAATCCCGTTGTCTCAATGATACAGCCAATTAAGTTTGGAAGTTTCCAGATCATCAAAATTCTATCCTAGTCCTCCATGCCGATGTTATACATAAGAAAGTCCACCAATGGCCCCTGCTTGCTCAGGAGGTTAATGAATTTCAGTATGTCCACTATGATTCTCACCAATTTTCAGAGATGCACCATAGAAAGCATCCTCTCCGGTAGTATCACAGTTTGGTACGGTGCCTACTCTGACCAAGACTGCCACTACAAAGGGTCATGAACGAAGCCCAGTCCATCACTCAAGCCAGTGTCCCGCCCATCGACTCTGTCTACATTTCCCGCTGCCTCGGAAAAGCAGCCAGCGTAACTAAGGACGCCATTTACCCCGGACATTCTCTCTTCCACCTTCTTCCATCAGGAAAAAGATACAAACGTCTGAGGTCACATCTCAGCCAAGTCAAGAACAGCTTCTTCCCTGCTGCTGTCAGACTTTTGAATGGACTCACCTCATATTAGGTTGATCTTTCTCTACACCGTAGCTATAACTGTAACACTACATTCTGCACTCTCTGCTTTCCTTCTCTATGAACAGTATGTTTTGCTTGTATAGTGCACAAGAAATGCAACTTTTCACTGTACACTAATACCTGTGACAATAATAAATCAAATCAAATCAAATTAAATAAGGATGTTACCTGTGGTTGGCAGCTGAGGTGACCTTTGATTCAAGTTGATTTGTGTTATTATTTGCCTTATAAACATTCACTATGGGTACCACTTTCACAGGAGGTGATGAAAGTGAAACATGGCTTCTCTCTCTGCATTGCTCCACAATGCAATACACAAAGTTTCCGAATAATTTTCTTGTTAAAGGAATGAAGCCTTAGAACGATGATAAGGTACACAGCAAATAGCTGACTGGAATAGCCGGAATCCTGGGAAAAGGGGCATATTTATGCTTATTTTATGTTTCCTTTTTTGCTGGTCTTGCCCCATTTGTGGCTCTGAAGTTGGAAGGTTTTAACCTTGGTGAGTAAATTGGAAGTGCAAACATTAGGAGAAATAAGATTATAAGACATTGGAGCAGAATTAGGACACTCTGCCCATCAAGTCTTTTCTGCCATTTAATCATAGCCGCTATTTTTCTCATTCCCATTTTCCTGCTTCTTCCCCCTAATCCCTGATCCCCTATCTATCTTTATCTTAAAGACATTCAATGACCTGACCTCCACAACCTTCTGCAGTTTTCACAGATTCCTACTCTCTGACTAAAAAAATTCCTCCTCATCTCTGTTTTAAAGGATTGTCCCTTCAGTCTGAGGTTGTACCCTTTTGTTTTAGTTTTTCTTACTAGTGGGAACATCCTCTTCACATCCACTCTATCCAGGCCTTGCGATAAGCTATAAATTTCAATAAGATTACCCTTCATCCTTCTAACTCCAACAAGTACAGACTCAGAGTCTTCAAACATTCCTCATACGACAAGCTCTACATTCCAGGGATAATTGTTGTGAACCTCCTCTGGATCCTTTCCAAGGCCAGCACACCCTGGGTTGCCTCCGGCTGCTCCAATTTCCTCTCACAGTCCAATAATGTAGGGATTAGGTAGGTTTTTTAAAAATTCATTTGTGGGACATGGGTGTCGCTGGTTGGCCAGCATTTATTGCCCACCCCTAATTGCCCTTGAGAAGGTGCTGATGAGCTGCCTTCTTGAATCGCTGCAACCCATGTTCTGAGATTGACTCATAATGCCATTAGGGTGGAAATTCCAGGATTTTGACTCAATTGTGAAGGAACTGTGATATATTTTCAAGTCAGGATGGTGAGTGGCTTGGAGGGAAACTTGCAGGTGGTGGTGTTCCCATTTATCTGCTGTCTTTTCCTTTTAGATGGAAGTGGTCACAGTTTGGAAGGTGCTGTCTAAAGATCTTTGTGAATTGCTGCAGTGCATCTTGTAGATAGTACACACTGCTGCTACTGAGCGTTGGTTGGTGTTGGAGGGATTGAATGTTTGTAGATGTGGTGCCAATCAAACACGTGGCTTTGTCCTGAATAGTGTCAAACTTTTTGAGTGTTGTTGGAGCTGAACTCATCCAGGCAAGTTGGGAGTATTCCATGATGGAATATTGCTTTGTAGATAGGCTTTGGGGAGTCAGGAGGTGTATTACTCACCACAGTATTCCTAGCCTCTGACCTCCACTGTGTTTATGTGGTGAGTCCAGTTGAGTTCCTGATCAATGGTAACCCAGGGATGTTGACTGTGAGGGATTCAGTGATGTAGCACCATTGAATGTCAAGGGGCAGAGAGTTGGCCATGTTAAATTGACCATAGTGTCAGGGGGATTAGCAGGGTTAATGTGTGGGGTTATGGAAATACAGTCTGGGTGGGATTGCGGTCAGTACAGACTTGATGGGCCGAATGGCCTTCTTCTGTAATGTTAAGGATTCTATGATTCTATGAACAAACACCTGTTGCATTGGAGTAATGTGCTGTAGGGGCAAAACTTGTCTGCAATGAGCAATAGGGAGAATCTCAATGATCCAGGGATAGAGCTATAAGACAAGCCAACAACCCACCCTTTTGTTGTATACACAGACAACAATCCAACTCTTCACTCTTCATTGTGTTAACATTGATTGCAAGCATTGGAGACAGTACCTCAAATTCTCAAATCAAACTGTCCTCGTGACCTTGCCTGGTTGAGATTGTCCAATTAATGTGAAAATTAATGACAGATTACAGGCGATGGGCCTGGAATCCACAGAGAGGATGGATTGTAACGCTGCTTGAAAGCTGAAAGAGAAACATAACTTACAAGTGAAGGACCCAAGCCGCTCTCTGTTGGTGTCAGTCAATCAACTTTCCTTTCATTTGTCCGCATTCAATACTGAAAATAATATTCCCAAACTGCAAAGTGTTGCCATGTTGCATCTACAAAGATGCTGCATCTAAATATAACCGTTCTGCGTCTGACTTTCTGCTCATAAACATCTCTTGCATCTTCCGGTGCTTTGCTCTCCAGTGATATCTCTGACTGCCAGCTTAATTAATTGGATTCTGCCACAGGGGCCTAATAACATCGCCTGCCTGAAGGTTCACAGGTTACCTTCTTCATGCCTCTAACTTCCTCCTATCTTTAAGGTTCATTGCGATAAGTAGAGAAATGAAGAGAGAGAAAGAAGGAAAGCACATCAACCAATGCATGTGTATCATCCTTGATTCCAATGGAAAAGCTCAATCCTAGGGGAATGTTAACAGAACCATAGAAAAGTTACAGCACAGTTGGGTGACTTGGTGGCACAGTGGTTGGCACAGCTGCCTCACAGCGCCAGAGACCTGGGTCCAATTCCAGCCCTGGATTGCTGTCTATGTGGAGTCTGCACGTTCTCCCTGTGTCTGCATGGGTTTCCTCCAGGTGCTCCGATTTCTTCCCACAGTCCAAAGGTGTGCAGGTTAGGTTGATTGGCAATGCTGAATTGACCTAGCATCGGCGGGATTAGCAAGGTAAATGTGTGGGATTACAGGAATAGGGCGTAGGTGGGATTGTGGTCAGTACAGACTCGATGGGCCGAATTGCCTTTGTCTATACTGCAGGGATTCTTTCATTCTCAGAAAGAGGCCATTCGGCCCATCTCATCTATGCCAACCCAAGGACATCCAGATGCTCTTTCTAATTGTACCGCTCCTGTACCCATCTCATAGCTTACAGCACTTAACAGAACCGTAGAAAAGTTACAGAGCACAAGGAGGCCATTCGGGCAGTCTGAATCAAGCAGAAATCCCACTGCAGAGACTCACCAGGTCGAATAGCCTCATCCTGTGTTGTAAGGGCCTGTCACATAGTTATCTTTTCAGAAATGGCCCAGTGTGATCAATTGTGTTATTTAATCAGATGAAATCAATTTGGATGAAGGTACTAACCTATTAAATACCAATATTGGATCAGGTTCTGATTGAAGCTTTAGCTGGTGTGCTGCAGGGTATTCTTACACTGAAATAAAACAATCACAGTAAATCATTTAAAATTAATATTTCTCCAAAGATTTCTGTCAGGGTCAATAAATAAGAGTAGAAAGCTTGTACATTATGTATATATGCACACATATACGTATAATGCAAAAATTAAACAATCATTCATTTATTAGGCAGTTGCACTTTCAGGCCCTGATTATATTTCAGTCTAAAGGTGATAAGAACTGAGTTGAAAGCTGCCATCCCACTGAGTTCAATGGGCACCTGACCAATAGGAAAGGAATCACAGCAGGATGTTAATAGAATGCTCACAACACGGTATGCAAGTTCATCAGAGGAAAGGCGAATGTAAATCCACTGGTCTGAGTCCATCTTTTATTTAAAAAGAATTAAATAGAGCTTGACAACCCAAGGATATGGAGTGAGATAAATTATTAATCACAAAAATTAAAAAATGATAATGTGACAGGCAAATTTATACTTTTAATTGAGACAATATGACTTTTTTGCCCCATCTACTGCTAGTTTTAAATGCAAGAAAGCTTCTAACTCTGAAATAGATATATTCATTCCATACTGTTATGAATAATTAGTACAATGCTTCCATTTGATACTGAAGCTTTTTATAAATATATATACTGCTCGAAGCAATTTTTTTTGCCAATGAGATCAAATGGACTCCTTTTTTTGATTATTGCAATGTATTTTTTTTATTCATTTGTGGGACGTGGGTGTCGCTGGCTGGGCCAGCATTTATTGCCCATCCCTAGTTGTCCTTGAGAAGGTGATGGTGAACTGCCTTCTTGAATCACTGCGGTCCGTGTGGTGTAGGCACACTCGCAATGCCGTTAGGGAGGGAAATCCAAGATTTTGCGACTGCAAAGGAACGACAATCTATTTCCAAGTCAGGATGGTGAAGCTTGGAGGGGAACTTGCAGGTGGTGGAGTTCCCAAGTATCTGCTGCCCTTGTCCTTCTAGATGGAAGTGGTCATGTGTTTAGAAGATGCTGTCCAAGAATCTTTGGTGAATTTCTGCAGTGCGTCTTGTAGGTAGTATATATGGCTGCCAAGGTTAAGAAGTTTATTTATTGGTGTCACAAGTAGTTTTACATTAACACAGCAATGAAGTTACTGTGACAATGCCCTAGTTGTCACTCTCTGACATCTGTTCGGGTACACTGAGGGAGAATTTAGCATGGCCAGTGCACCTAACCAGCACGTCTTTTAGACTGTGGGAGGAAACCAAGCACCTGGAGAAACCCATGTAGATATGGGGAGAATGTGCAGACTCCATACAGACAATGAGCCAAGTCAAGAATTAAACCCTGGTGCTGTGAGGCAGCATTGCTAGTCACTGTGCCACCATGCTGCCCTGAGCATTGAACATAAGAACATAAGAAATAGGAGCAAGAGTAGGCCATCTAGCCCTTCGAACCTGCCCCGCCATTCAATAAGATCATGGCTGATCTGAAGTGGATCAGTTCCACTTTCCCGCTTTCTCCCCAAAACCCTTAATTCCCTTGTCTATCAGAAATCTATCTACCCGTGACTTAAATATATTCAGCGAGGTAGAATCCACCACTTCAATGGGCAGAGAATTCCAGAGATGCCCTTTCATTGGTGGTAGAGAAAGTGGGTGTTTGTGAATGTGTTAACCCCAGCCATCCCTGCACTGGGAATAAACTATGAGTCCATGGCTGACACTCAGTGAGAGAGTGTAGCACTCTCAGTGGCAATGACTTTCCAGTAAGAGGTGTATCGGAGGCTTCATCTGCCCTTTCAAAAGGGCATAACCATCCCATGGCACGGTTTGAAGAAGAGCAGGGGAGTTCTTCCAGGTGTCCAGGCCGAACTCAGCTAACATCATTATCACATTGGGAGTGATGACTGTGTGCTAATTGGCTGCCATGTTTCTAATATGACAACAATCAAAATATTTGATTGGCTATAAAACGCTCGATTTATTCTGAGCTCATGAAAGGCAATACGTAAATGCATTTTTCTGGGGGGATGTGCTGGCAGGGGTGAGCATTGAACTAAACTCAAGTCTCTGCAATTGAAATTTGAACCCAAATCCTTTTAACTCAACCAGCAAGGCTTAGCTGTGACCAGTTGAACCTCACACTAGTGAAACAGTGTTATTGTCAGCAGATGAATAATCCAAAGACCCAGAGTAATGTCCTGGGGACCTGGGTTCGAATCCCACCGTGGGCAAATAGTGCAATTTGAATTTGATAAAATAAAGTCTAGTCTATTGGTCACCATTGTTGATTGTTGTAACAGTCCACCTGGTTCACTAATGTCCTTTAGGGAAGGATATCCGCCCAGTCTAGTCTACACATGACTCTTAACTGTCCCCTGAAATGGCCCAAAGCTCTCGAGGTGCAAATTGGTTTGGGCAATAAATGCTAGCCCAGCCAGTGATGTCAACATCCTAAGAATGAATTAAAAAGAAATCTTTTCCACATATGGTACAGTCTGGAGCAATGGAGAGTGAAGGTGGAGGTACCAATATTATTTCCATCTGGCTGACCAGGAATCCCTCCCACTCTTACTGCCTCCATGAGCATGTGCCAGGCTAAAGGGACAATCTTTTAAAACAGAGAAAAGGAGGAATTTCTTCATCCAGAGAGTGGTGAATCTGTGGAACTCTTTGCTATAGAAGGCTGTGGGAGCCAGCTCATTGAATGTCTTTAAGAAAGAGATAGGTCAGCTCTTGATTAATAAGGGGATCAGAGGTTATGTGGAAAAGACAGGAGAATGGGAATGAGAAGAATATCAGCCATAATTGAATGGCAGAGCAGACTTGATGGGCTGAGCGGCCTAATTCTGCTCCTATGTCTTATGGTCTTATGGTGTTGGAATAATTTTGTAAGTTGATTTTCAACCTGTTGGTCATGTTGTGAATGCACTTTCTTTGGCCATTAAGTCCTGAGATGGAACTCAAACCTGGAGCTTCTAGCTCAGAGGCAAGGACACTATCCACTTCGCCACAGGATCTCCTCAAATCATAGCCAACACTCTTCTAATTTGCAGGTTTGGCATCAGTCAAAGAACTGTTCCTCAATGTGAGAACCACAGGTTATGAAGGATGTTAAAGCCTTGGGTAAGAGTACAAGGAAAATTTACTGGAGTGATACCAGGATGAGGGATTTTGGAGAGACCAGAGAATCTGGTAGTGTTCAACTTATACGCTGAAGATTAAAGATACATTCTGTAAAGCTGTTCAAAACTAGGAGAGGTTTTGATAGAGCACTTTTTCACTTGCAGGGAGGTAGCAACTAGGGAATATTGATTTCAGATAACTGGCAAACAATTCAGGGGAGTCATTATGAAAGCTATTACGAAGTAAGTTGTTACAGTCTACTATGCATAGACTGAAAGGATTGTTGTGGCAGTTAGCTCCTTCAAAGAAAGTTCAAGTTTATTTACTAGTGTCACAAGTAGTTTTACATTAACACTGCAATGAAGTTACTGCGAAAATCCCCTAGCCATCACTCTCTGGTGCTTGTTTGGGTATACCGAGGGAGAATTTAGCGTAGTCAATGCACCTAACCAGCATGTCTTTTGGACTGTGGGAGGAAACCGAGCACGCCGAGGAAACCCGAGCAGAAACGGGGAGAACGTGCAGACTCTGCACAGACAATGATCCAAGCCGAGAATCAAACCCCTGTCCCTGGTGCTATGAGGCAGCAGTGCTAACCACAGTGCCACCATATATGGATAGGGGACAGAGCTGGCACAAATATAACAGGTTGAATGGCTTCTACTGTGCCATATAACTCAATATAATATGTTAATTTAGTCTTTAGGTTTAATTAAATTATAATGTCCTTCGTAATACATTTGACTGGAACCAAGAAGCATTAAGATCGGTGTACAATAATTTTAAGTCATTCATTTAAATTAGACGATCAATAATTAATTGAAAAGAAGCAATTACAATACCGTCTAAATAAAAAGTGTAATAAATAGATGAGGTTTAAGTAAATGCAAGTAAATAAATTGTACAATTACATTTAAACTGCTTAGTTATCACCTTAAAGAATCGAAAAATACTGTGGAATTAACGATTATCATAAATCCCAGTGACAGCAGTGAAGGTGCTGGAATACATTCTGAAAATAAATAAGTAATAGTTCATTAAAAAAAATTGTACCTTTCAGTCAGAAGATTATTTGATTTGAGTCCCAGTGTATGAATAGATTGCACTTGGGATTATGGTAACATAGTGGTTATGTTCCCGGATTAATAATCCAGCCTATATCTCAGTGTAGTTTTCCAATTTGGAATTCAGTTTTTAACAATCCTATACAGGAGATTTAAAATTGGAAAAAGTTTTCAATTTATTTATTAGTGTCAGAAATCAGCTTACGTTAACACTGCAATGAAATTACTGTGAAAACCCTCAGTCATCACACTCCAGCTCCTGTTTGGGTATACAAAGGGAGAATTTAGCACGCTCAATGCACCTAACCAGCATGGCTTTTAGACTGTGGATGGAAACCGCAGCACCTGAAGGAAATCCGTGCAGATATGGGGAGAAGATGCAGACTTTGCACACTCAGTGACCCAAGCTGGGAATTGAACCCAAATCCCTGACATTGTGAGGCAGCTATGCTAACTATTGTGCCATGACAATGAAACTGTGAGCTTGCTGTAAGGACAGCACTGATGTCCAACCCAAATTCTCCTCATCTCTCTTCTAGTTTGTTTTCCAATTATCTTAAATCTGGGTCCGTGATTGCTGACTCTCCTGCCAATGGAAATGAAATCTATCAAAAACTCTCCTAATTTTGACCATCTCCATTAGACCATAAGACAAGGGACAGAAATAGGCCAATTGGCCCATCGAGTCTGTTCCACCAATTCAGTGAGATATGACTGATCTGACAAGATGACCCTCAACTCCACTTTCCTGCCTTTTCCCCATAACCTTTGTCTCCCTTACTGTTTAAAGGGTTGTCTACCTCAACTTTGAATATACTCAATGACCCAGTCTCTACAGCCATTTGCAGTAAAGAATTCCACAGATTTTTATTTAGATGAATGTGAGGTAATGTAAATTGGTAAATTGAACTAGGGCAGGACCCACTCAGTTAACGGTAGAGTGTTGGGTTCAGTTATGAAACAAAGAGATCGAAGGGTAGAAGTTCATAGCTCTTTGAAAGTGGAGTCACAGGTGGACAGGGCAGTGAAGATGGCGTCAGCATGCTTGGTTTCAATGGTCAGAACATTGAGTACAGGAGTTGAGACATCTTCTTAAAGTTGTATAAGACTTTGGTAAGGCCACACTTGGAATACTGCGTACTGTTTTGGTCACACTATTATAGAAAGGATATTATGAAACTAAAAAGAGTGCATAAAAGATTTATTAGAATACTACCAGGACTTGATGGATTCAGTTTTAAGGAGAGGCTGGATAAACTGGGACTTCTTTCCCTGGAGCGTAGAAGATTGCAGGATAATCTTATAAGGTTTATAAAATAATGAGAGGCATAGGCCAGCTAAACATCAAGATCTTTTCCCAAAGGTATGGGTGTCTATAACCAGACGGCATAGGTTTACGGTGAGAGGGGAGAGATACAAAAGGATCCAAAGGGGCAATTTTTTCACTCAGAGAGTAGTGAATGTTTGGCAGTAGTAGAGGGGGTATAAATTTGTCTGTAAGATGGTATAGAGGGATATAGGCTAAATGCGGGCAACTGGGACTAGCTTAGCAATAAAAACAGGGCGGCATGGACAAGTAGGTCCAAAAGGCCTGTTTCCATGTTGTAAACCTCTATGATTCTAATAGGTGGGGGAGATTAAATAACAAAGATGTCATGGAACAAACAAGAAAAAGAGTGGTGATGGCAATATAAAGAAAAATAGTAGTGACAAAAAGTAAGTATTAATCACAAAATAAAGTTCAGCTCTGAAACCTGAAAACAAGACACAAACAAGCTTCTACCCAACAATGTGGAAGATTGTCCAGGTCTTCCTGTGTTCAAAACCTTGGCCAATTAGCAGCACATCAATCTACCCTTGATAATCAGAAAGCGATGGAAGGGGCCAAAAACAGCGTTATCAAGTGGCGCTCACTCAGCAATAACTCACGGATGACCAGTTTGGGTTCTGCCAAGGCCACTCAGTTCCTGACCTCATTACAGCCTTGGTTCAAAAATGGGAAAAAGGGGCTGAACTCCAGAAGGGAGGTGAGGTGAGAGTCTTTGACATCAAGGCTGCTTTTAACTGAATGTGGCATCAAGGAGCCCAAGTAAAATTGGAGTCAATGGGAATGAGGGTGAAAACTGTCCATTACTTCCAATCATATCCAGCATAAAATGGTTGTTGGAGGTCAGTCATCTCAATTCCAGGACATCACTGCAGGAGTCTCTCAGGGTAATGTCTTAGACCCAACAAGATCATTGATCATTGCTTCATCAATGATCTTCTTTCCATCATAAGGTCAGAAGTGGGAGTGTTCACTGATGATTGTACAATGTTCAACACTTTCACAACTCTTCAGATACTGATGCAGTCCATATCCAAATGCAACATGACATAGACAACATCCAGACTTGGGCTGACAAGTAATGTTTGCGCCCCACATATGCCAAGCAATGACTATCTGCAACAAGAGAGAATCTAATCATTGTCCTGAAATTCAATGGCATTCCTATCACTGAAATCCCCCACTATGAAGTGCAACTCCAAAAACAGTCCAGAACCTCAACACCATTAAAGACAAAGCATCCCACTTGGTTGGCACCCATCCACAAATATTCATTCCCTCCATCATTGACCCACAGTGGCAACAGTGTGCACCATCTACAAGATGCACTGCAAAAACTGACCAAGGCTCCTGAGGGAGCACCTTCCAAACCCATGACCACCTTGAAGGACACGGACAGATCTATGGAAATGCTACCACTTTCAAGCTCCCCTCCAAGGCACTCATCATCCTGACTTGGAAATACATCATTGTCCCTTCCTTGTAAGAATTCTGGAACTCCCTCCATCACAGCACTGTGGGTGTACCTATACCACAGGGATTGCAGTGGTTCAAGAAGGCAGCTCATCAACACTTCTCATGGACAACAATTAAAAAGCAATAAATGCTGGCCTCGCCAGCGAAGCCCACAGCCCATTGATGAATAAAACAAAGTGGGGAAAATATTTCAAAATGGAGGACAAAATTCATGGAGTAAAAGAATTAAAAATTAAAAACTTCTCATTAAATTGAGAAGTTGGCTGCATACTCTGGTGGTCCAGGTTGGTGTTCAAGATATCATTACATTATTCATGGAAAATTAAGGAAGATGATTTGCATTTCCTTAGCACCTTTCTTAATTTTGGGACATCTCAAAGCACAAGTAAGTTTCAGTAACATTCACATCACACACATGCCAAGCAATGACCATTACCAATAAGAGGCACTCCAATTACTACCCCTTGATACGCAACGGTGTTACCATCACTGAATCCCCTATTGTCAACATCCTTAGGGTTACCATTGACCAGAAACTCAATTGGACTTGCTGTACAAACAAGGTGGCTATAAGAACAGGCCAGAGGCTAGGAACACTGTGGCAAGTAATTCACCTCCTGACTCCTCAAACCCTGTCCACCATCTATAAGGCACAAGTCAGGAGTGTGATGGAATACTCCCCATTTGCCTGGGGTTAGGTGTAGCTCCAACAACATCAAGAGTCTTGACACCATTCAGGATAAAGAAGCCCATTTGATTGGCACCACATCCACAAACATCCATTCCCACTACCACAGCCGCTCAGCAGCATCAGTGTCTAGTACTATCTACTAGACGATCTACTATCGACGAGGTACATGTGGGAGTCTTTCAAGGGAAAACTAAACTCTCTGCAGGAAAGATATGTGCCGGCAAGGAGGAAGGATGGGAAAGGTAGGATTAGAGAACCTTGGCTTACCAGGGAGATTGAGGACTTGATCAAGAAAAAGAGAGAGGCTTACATTAGATCTAGGCAACTAGGGACTGAGATAGCGCTGGAAGCTTATAGAGAGTGTAGACGGGATCTTAAAAGGGGTATTAGAAAGGCAAAAAGGGGCCACGAGGTGGCTCTGGCAGGTAGAATTAAGGAAAATCCAAAGGCATTTTACACCTATGTAAGGAGCAAAAGGATGGTTAGAGGCAAGATTGGACCTCTTAGGACAGTGGAGGGGATCTATGCTTAGAGCCTGAGGGAATGGGGGAGATCCTGAATGAATACTTTGCGTCAGTATTCACGCAGGAGACTGGACAGATGTCTGTGCCTGATGTTGACAAAGTTGAGGATCGGTTGAGGGAAATAAGGATTACGAGGAAAGAGATGTTGGGGCTGTTAGGCAGCTTAAAGACATATAAAGCTCCGGGGCCTGATGGCATTTACCCCAGGCTGCTAAGGGAGTTGAGGGAAGACCTAGCTGGGCCTCTGACGCAAATCTTTGTCTCTTCCTTGGACACAGGTGAGGTTCCAGAGGACTGGAGGATAGCAAATGTAGTACCGTTGTTTAAAAAAGGTCAGAGGGATCACCCAGGGAACTATAGGCCGGTGAGCTTGACCTCAGTTATAGGTAAGCTGATGGAGAGGATCCTCAGGGACAGGATGTATGAGCATCTGGAGCGCTGCGATCTGATCAGGGATACGCAGCATGGCTTCGTCAAGGGGAAGTCTTGTCTTACGAATATGGTGGAATTTTTTGAAGAAGTGACAAAAACAGTTGATGAAGGACAGGCTGTTGATGTCGTCTACATGGATTTCAGTAAGGCGTTTGACAAGGTTCCTCATGGTAGACTGATAGAGAAGGTGAAGGCGCATGGGATACAGGGTCGGGTATGTAGAGGGGTCGAGAACTGGCTCGGGAGGAGGAGACAGAGGGTAGTAGTGGAAGGCTCTTTTTCCGGCTGGAAGCCTGTCACTAGTGGAGTGCACAAGGCTCAGTACTAGGCCCTCTTCTATTTGTGGTCTACATAAACGACTTGGAAGTAGGGGTAGGTGGTGAGATCAGCAAATTTGCTGATGACACCAAGATGCTTGGATTGGCGGGTACAGAACAGCAGTGTCAGGCAATACAACAGGACATAGACAGGTTGGTAGACTGGGCAGATAGATGGCAAATGGAATTTAATCCGGATAAATGCGAGGTGATGCATTTTGGCCGGAAAAATGTAGAAGAGAGTTATAGGATAAAAGGTAAAACTATACGGAGCATAGAGACGCAGAGAGACTTGGGGGTGCAGGTTCACAAGTCTCTGAAGGTGTCCTCGCAGGTGGAGAAGGTGACAAAGAAGGCGTATAGTATGTTAGCTTTCATAGAAAAGGGTATAGAATATAAGAGTAGGAGTTTGATGTTGCAGTTGTATACAACTTTGGTTAGGCCTCAATTGGAATACTGCGCCCAGTTCTGGTCTCCGTACTATCGGAAGGATGTGGAGTCCTTGGAGAGAGTGCAGAGGAGGTTTACCAGGATGCTGCCTGGTATGGAAGGACTGTCCTATGAGGAACGATTAGATAGACAGGGGTTGTTTTCCCTTGAAAGACGTTGGCTTAGAGGGGATCTCATAGAGGTGTATAAGATTGTAAGGGGTATAGATAGAGTAAATGGAGGTAAACTTTTTCCACCTTTAGAAATGGATAGGACGAGAGGTCATGGCCATAGGGGGAGGGGGGCTATGTATAGGACGAATATTAGAGGGCAGTTTTTCACACAAAGGGTAGTGGGGGTGTGGAATGCAATGCCGAGTAAGGTGGTGGGAGCAGGCACGCTGGGGCTGTTTAAGGGTCTCTTGGACAGCCACATGAGCGGTATGCAGATAGAGGGATATATTAGGATGTTTAACTACGGCTTTTTTCCACAGGAAATTCGGTCCATAATTTGAGCACGCATTCGGCAGGTGGTGCGGGTACAGCTCTTGGATGTTGATTCATGGGTTGCCTGGTCCCTCATGTCGTATATGAGTGCTTTATGTGGACCATCTGAAGGGCACCATGACAGCTCAGAGACTATCGATGTGGCTGTGCAGACACTTGGAATTGGGCCGGTGTCTGCGGAGTTTGCGCGTTCTCCCCGTGGTTGCGTGGGTTTTCTCCGGGCACTCCGGTTTCCTCCCACAACCCAAAAATTCGCTCTTAGGCTGATTGGGTAACTAATTGTCCCTATGGTGAAAATTTTCCATATTAGGAATAATATATATTATTATATAGGAATATTAAAATAGGATAATGTATTTGGTATGACGGCGGTGCGGGCTCGTTGGGCCGAAGGGCCTGTTTCCCGTGCTGTGTTGCTTAAGAAAAAAGATGAATCGCAGCAATTCAAAGATCCTTAGACAGCACTTTATAAATCCATGACCATTTCTATCTAGGAGGACAAAGGCAGCAGGAACACCACAAGTTCCACTCCAAGCCACTCTCCATCCTGACTTGGAAATATATCACCATTCCTTCACTGTTGCTGGGTCATTCCCACCCTAATGGTATTGTGAGTCAACCCACAGCACATGGACTGCAGTGATTCAAGAAAGCGGCTGAGCCACTATCTCAAGGGATGGGCAAAAAATGGTGACCCAGCCAGCAATATCCATGTCCCACAAATGAATAAAAAAAATTACAGTCAGTTCAGAATTACTGAAGAATTAATTGTTGCAATTAAAGAGCAAGAAATTTGCAACAAATAATAAAAAAAACATTGGTTATTTGTCACTGATATTTGTGGGATTTTAATATGTCACATGTGTCAATATTTGTCTTTCAAACTATTTCATTGTATATGAAGAGATCTGATAAGTTACTGGCTGACATAAAGAAACATTATTTAATTATAAGTGTTAGCTTACTTTTTGATAAAGTGAGTGTAATTTCCTTGACCTGTGCCAAGTTAACATAAGAAACTTGTGGAGCCCCTGGCATCCACTCAACTCATTAAGAAAGAATTGGCTTCCATTTAAATCACTCCTTTCATGACCTCAGAAGGTCTTGCTGCCAATAAAGGACTTTGTAATGTTACACAGTAGGAAACCTGGCAGATTCAGTAGTGGCTTTAATAGCAGCTGCTTAGAGAGAATTGGATATATACCTGTAAAGAAAATAACTCACTGAGTTATTGGAAAAGAGTGGAGGCTTGGGGCAACTTGAAATGTTTTTTAAAAGTGCTAGCACAAGCTTGATGGGTTAAATGGCCTTTCTGTGATGCATGATTCTCTGAAATACATCCCTTGGTGGGTCAATCATAGTGACCACTGCTCCACCATACTCTGAAGAGATTTTAGAAAATAAGAATGCAGTCAAATAATTTCACACTTGGAATTTGTTAGTACCTCAACTTATTCATAATACAATTTTACTTCCAAGTAGAGAGGTTTAAGATCAAGTTTTTATATGACGCTATTTCAGCAGTTCATGCCAGGGGCAGCATGGTGGTACAGTGGTTAGCACTGCTGCCTCACAGCACCAAGGACCTGGGTTTGATTCCCAGCTTGTGTCACTGTCATGTGGAGTCTACACATTCTCCCTGTGTCTATCTGGGCTTTCTCTGGGTGCTCTGGTTTCCTCCCACACTCAAAAGATATGCTAGTTAGTTGAATCGTCATGGTAAATTGCCCCTTAGTGTCATGGGGACTAGCTAGGGTAAATGCATGGGGTTATGTGGATAGGGCCAGGATGGAATTATGGTTTGTGCAGACTTGATGGGCCAAACAGCCTCCTTCTACACTGTAGGATTCTACAAGATGCATTTTAAACGTGATTTTTAAGTCTACACCTGGTACCATTAAACACTTTTGTCATTTATAGTTCTGGTATACAGAAAACTCTTGCGATTTCGGGATCAACAAGATACATAACTCTACAGCATTTGGTTAAATAAAGATTTTTAACTGATTTAACTGTTATCATACACTGCATTATTTTGTGCAATCAATATAATACTATCCTTAAAATGGAAAAGTTGCATTTATCACTAGGCATTTTAAGTTGGAAAACACAATGATGTTAAACAAATACCCCAGATATTTTAAATGTCAATAATATAAATAAGAATGTCCCATTTGTCATCATTTACTGTCCCTTCTGTATCATGTTCAGAGCACATATCTGACTTTTTAAATGGAATCACATGGTGCTCTCCATCCCTTTTACAGATGTATCATAGAAAGCATTCTTTCTGGTTGTATCACAGCTTGTTATGCGCTCCTGCTCTGCCTAAGACTGCAAGGAACTACAAAGTGTTATGAATGTAGCCCAATCCATCATGCAAACCAGCCTTCCCTCGATTGATTCTGTCTATACTTCCTGCTGCCTCGGCAAAGCAGCCAACATAATTAAGGACTTCACAGACTCCAGACATTCTCTCTTCCGCCTTCTTCCATTGGGAAAAAGATACAAAAGTCTGAGGTCACGCACCAACTGACTCAAGAACACTTCTTATCTGCTGCCTTCAGACTTTTGAACGGACTTACCTTACGTTAAATTGATCTTTTTCTATACCCTAGCTATGACTGTAACACTATATTCTGCACACTCTCCTTTCTTTCTCTATGAACAGTATGTTTTGTCTGTATAGAGCACAAGAAATGATGCTTTCAACTGTATACTAATACATGTGGCAATAATAAATCAAACCAAATAAAGTTAGCAAAATGCTGCTCTACCTTATTCCAGTTACCTTAAGTTTTTTTAAGTTTATTTATTAGTGTCACAAGTAGTTTTACATTAACACTGCAATGAAGTTATTGTGAAAATCCCATAGACGCCACTCTCTACGCCTATTTGGGTACACTGAGGTAGAATTTAGCATGGCCAATGCACCTAACCTGCACATCTTTGGACAGTGGGAGGAAACCAGAGCATCGAGAGGAAACCCATGCAGATACGGGAAGAACATGCAGACTCCGCACAGACAATGACCCAGGCCAGGAATCGAACCCAGGTCCCTGGAGCTGTGAGGTAGCAGCGTCAACCACTGTGTCACTGTGCCACTCTATCTTACTCACCAGTAAGCAATATTAACAAGGTTAATGAGTAAACAAGTATTCTCACAGAAAATGCTGGGTATACTCAGGAGGTCTGGCAGCACCCATGGAGAGAGAAACAAAGTTGTAGAAAAATCATACAACACCGTATGCTTGGCACAGTAGCACAGTTGTTAGCATTGCTGCATCACAACTCCAGGGACCTGGGTTCGATTCCTGTCTCGGGTCACTGTCTGTGTGGAGTTTGCACATTCTCCTCGTGTCTGTGTGGGTTTCCTCTGGGTGCTCTGGTTCCCTCCCACAGTCCAAAGATGTGCAGTTTAGGTTGATTGGCCATGCTAAAAACTGACCCTTAGTGTCCTGAGGTGCATAGGTTAGAGGGATTGATGGGTAAATATGTAGGGATATGAGGGTGGGGCCTGGGTGGGATTGTGGTTGATGCAAACTCGATGGGCTGAATGGCCTCTTTCTGCACTGTAGGATTTTTTTATGACTCAGAACTTTATCAACAGCAAAGTACAGGACAGCAACAGGCCCTTTGGCCCTCCAAGCCTCAAGATGCTCTAACTAAACTAAAAAAAACTTTTGCCCTTGCTCAGTCCATATCTCACTGTTCCCTCCCTATTCGTGTATCCATCAAAAAGTTTCTTAAATGTTGCTAATGTGTCTGCTTCCACTACCTCTGCTGCGGCGCGTTACAAACACCCCACCACTCTCTGCGTAAAAAGCTTCTCCCGCACATTTCCCTTAAACTTTCCCCACTCTCACCTTGACCCTGTGTCCGTTTGTAAATTGATCCTTCCACTCTGAGAAAAAGCCTCTATCCACCCAGTCTATGCCACACATAATTTTATCGACCTCTGTTAACTCTGTTTCCCTCCCCACAGAAGCTGCAAGACTGGCTACGTTTTTCCAGCAATTTCTGTTTTTATTTTAGATTTCCAGCATCCTCGATATTTTGCTTTTAAATAATCTTACAGCATGGGAAAATCTTTCCTTTTAATTCATGGCTTTTTTTAAATTATTTTGCTTCAAGCTCTCATGTTGATAATAAATAGGGTGAAATTGTTTAATATCGTAACCAGTTTTATTCCGCAATAAAGAGAAATAAATCAGGTAATAAGTATGATTTGCTTACTTCATTGGTAGGGATTTATATACATTGAATCAAAGAATGGTTACAGCATAGAAGGAGCCCATTCGGCCCATCATGGTTATGCTTGGTCTCTCCAAGGTCAACTCAGCTAGTCGCTCTGCCTTTCTTCCTAGCCCAGCAGTTTCTTTCAGATAGATGGGGGAGGCAATGGCCCAGTGGTATTATCACTAGGCTATTAATCCAGAAGCTCAGCTAATGATCTGGAGACCTGTATTTGAATCTCGCCATGACCACATGGTGGAATTTGAATTCAATAAAAAATATCTGGAATTAAGGATCTACTGATGATCGATGAAACCATTGTTGGAAAAACCCATCTGGATCACAAATGTCCTTGAAGGAAGGAGATCTGCCGTCCTTACTTGATCTGGCCTACATGTGACTCCAGAGCCACAGCAATGTGGTTGACTCCCAACTGTGCTCTGAAATGGCCAAGAAACTTCACAAGGGCAACTAGGGATGGGCAATAGATGCTGGCCAGCCAGCGACACCCATGTCTCACAAACGAATTTTTAAAAAGCCACAATTGAATCGCTCCCACCACGTTCTCTGGCAGCTATCCCATTGACATGGAAATTGTCACAAATTATCAAGAACATTGCCTACACCTCTCTAAAAATCCGGCATCAAAAGTGGGCACTATCATAGTCACCTACAAGGGAATGGTGATAAATTCAACTCAGTAGCATCTGAGAGAGTTCTCTTCCTTGTACGCCCTCTGTTTGACCCACACCCAGGAACAAAGACGCATTCTCTATTCTGACAAACCCGCCATTGAAGATGAACAATAAGCTACGACAGCATTGCACAACATAACACCTTCAGGGCAATCTGGCAAAGATGGTTGCTCCTGTCAACAGCACAGCGATGCAATGTAATGGCTCATCTGATACATAACCACTTATGCTGGAGTACACTCAACTTCTACATAGAGGGTGAACAGATATTATTCTGATTGGTCTCAAACGTACTGCTATAGACAGTTGTTTATATCTTAGCCCAACACTTTCAACGCTTTCTCATTTTAAACTGCATGTAGGATTCCAATTTTCAAGCATATTTTCTTCCTCTCTGTGGTCTGATGAAATCTGGTTATCTTTGGAGGTGTATGGCATATGTACAGGTTCTGTGCAATTGGTATACTTTAATTTAGCATTTGGGGTGAATGGGATCAAGGGTTATGGGGAGAAAGCAGGATTAAGCTATTGAATTTGATGATCAGCTATTATCGTAATGAGTGGTGAAGCAATCTCGAAGGGCCAAATGGCCTCCTCCTGCTTCTATCTTCTATGTTTCGATGTTTGTATAACTCGGTAATATTTTAATTGAATAAAATGCCAGATCATACTGCCCCTATTTCTCTAATTTGCCTGAAAATCGACACCTTTTCTTATTGTCCTTCAACCTTCTCTTTGATCGCGGAGCTATTTCTTGGTTTGGGGGGTGGATCGTGACTGGAGAGATTGAAAAATGTGTCAGTTTCGCACTGAGTGACTAGGATTGGAATATGTGCGACAAAGAAAGGGCAGCAGAGTGGGGCTGGTGAGTTGCTGTTGCAGAGAACCTGAAGGGCCAAATGGCCTCTTTCTGTGCTGTAGCCATCCGCTGGTTCTATGGAGCGGAGAGTGATTTTGGTTTGATTTGATTTATTTATTGTCACATATATTGGAACACAGTGAAAAGTATTGTTTCTTACGCGCTATACAGACAAAGCATACCATTCATACAGTAAATGGGGAGAAGGAAAGGAAAGAGTACAGAATGTAGTATTACAGTCATAGCTAGGGTTTAGCGAAAGATATTGTAAGGTAGATCTATTCAAAAGTCTGATGGAAGCAACTATTTTTGAGTTGGTTAGTACATGATCTCAGACCTTTGTGTTAGAAAGTTATTTTCAGTAAATGCATCTAATTGCTGGCACATGATTTTCTAATTTTATGAAATGACTGTAATATTACCTCTAGTTGACCTGCGAATCTATCGAAGAGCAATTATGCATTGATTGACCTCAGGATGCTCTTTCTTTTGTCAATAACGTCTCATATCCTTAAAGGAGCAGGTGAGATTAGAGGCAATTCTTCTCTTGGATCACATTACCATTATTTGCGACATGACACTGAGAATTGCCTATAACGCAGCATACCTCTGATTCACTGTAAACATTAGTAGCTACATTGCAAATGTACAGACAATCAAGCCTGGGGAATATTCCCCACACACAAAAAATTCAATTGGATATTGATGTGTTATTCAGGCTGCATCCGCAATACTGAAACCTTCCTTCAGAATTCCTGCATGGTTTATTAGTTTAGTTTATTAACTTATTACCCACAAGTAAAGCTTACATTAACGCTGCAATTAAGTTACTGTGAAATTCCCCTACTTGCCACAGCCCGGCGCCTGTCAATGCACCTAACCTACACATTTTGGACTGTGGGAGGAAACTGGAGCATGTGGAGGAAACCCACGCAGACACAGGGAAAACGTGCAAACTCCACAGAGACAGTGACCTCCAAGCCAGGAATCGTACCTTAAGCAGCAAGGGCCACGTGATTCTGGTGATCTCAGACTTCCTCAGGGTCTCTGGTGCTGTGAAGCAGCAGCACTAATCACTCTGCTACCATGCAGCTCCATTCCACTACGTAACACCCCTTATTCAAACATAGAAAATAGGTGGAATAAGCCACTTGGCCCTTCCTGCACCACCATTCAATATGATCATGGCTGATCGTGCACTTTCAATATCCTACTCCCACTTCCTCTCCATCCCCATTGATCCCTTCAGCCTCAAGGGCCACGTCCAGTTCCCTCTTGAACATATCTTTAACATATCATATCCACACAGGCATTGATGTTGAAGAAGGATGCGTCTTCATGCGTACTCTAATGATCTCATCAACATAACGTACAGGTAAACTAATCAGACAGAATTTGTATAAACTGCAAGAATTCACTGCACAGAAATAAATCCCTATGTCTGTGTGAGTTTCCTCCGGACACTCCAGTTTCCTCCCACAGTCCAAAGATGTGCAGGTTAGGTGGATTGGCCATGTTAAATTATCCCTTAGTATCTCAAGATGGATAGGTTAGGGGGAATTAAAGGGGTAAATGTATGGGGTTACGGGATAGGGCTCTGTCAGAAGGTCTGAGATCACCATGATTACGTGGCCCTTGCTGCTAAAGGGATCAAGGGGAATGGAGAGAAAGCTGGAGTGGGATACTGAGAGACATGGTCAAATTGAATGGTACAGTGAGAAGTCTCACAACACCAAGTTAAAGTCCAGCAGGTTTATTTGGTAGTATGAGTTTTCAGAGGGCTGTTCCTTCATTAGGTTCTGTGCCTACTCCAGTCCTACGCCAGCCTCTCCACAAATTGAATGCTGTTACAGACTTGAGGGGCAAATGACCCTGAGGGGCATATACTTTCATGAGACTAAAATACACTCAAAAATGGGGAGAGAAAGAATCTCCAACCAAAAAATCTCCCCAATATTTTGTTGCATTCACAATATGTAACATATAACTCAGATGCATTATAAATATTGTGGACCAATGCATTATGCAGAGAACAGATCTTCAGGACCCTGAATAGTCACTTGAACATCTTTTCCCCCAAACAAATCAGAGAGAAACCATTGAGAAAGTGCTGAAAAATTAATTTAAATGTGTTTGCCCAATTTGTAAAAACATCAGAGGCATCCAGGATTCACAGGAGTGTGCAATCTATCTGCTCAAGAAGGTACTAATTAGTTAAGTTAACTGATTCCTAGCTTGAAAATGCTAACCAGCAAAGTTAATTCCCACTGTGGTTAACAGAGGATTTTTTTTGCAAATCTGACACATTGCTTTGACAATCTTCACAAAGTGAAGATTGAGTACACTCTGCCATTGTGTTGTATGGATGTTACTAACTCAGTATTGGTTTTAACCAATCTACAATGTAAATAATTTCTGATTTAATTTTATACTGAGCAGTCACATCAGCAATGAAACCACCATGACAAATCTCTATGGACAGTTGTGTACAATTGATTATTTAAAGAAAATCATTGGCTTTCTTTTCCCTGCCAAACATAGAATCCCTACAGTGCAGAAGGAGCCCATTCAGCCCATCAAATCTGCACCAACTCTCCAACAGAGCATTTTATCCAGGCCATATCTCTGTAACCCCATATACATATCCCGTTAATTCCCCTAACCTATCTATTTTGGCACACTAAGGGATAATTTAGCATGGCCAATCCATCTAACCTGCACATCTTTAGACTGTGGGAGGAAACCAAGCATTTGGAGGAAACCCACGCAAACATGCCACTCAGCACAGTGGCACAATGTTGAGCACTGCTGCCTCAGCATCAGGGACCCCGGTTCAAGTCCAGCCTTGAATCAAACAACAAGGAACAAAGACAAAGAAAATTTCAATACAAGAACAGGCTCTTTGGCCTTTCAAGCCCGCACCGTCCATGCAGCCATCTGAACTACAATCCTCTACCTTTCCAGGGACCATATCCCTCTTTTCATGTATTTGTCCGAACACCCTTAAAACTCACCATCTTATCCACCTCCATTACCCCTCCCGGCAGCCAGTTCTAACCACCCATCACCCTCTGTGTAAAAAACTTGCTCATACATCTCCTTTAAACATTGCTCCTTGAACCTTAAAGCTATGCTCCTTAGTAATTGACTCTTCCACCATGGGAAAAAGCTTCTGACTATCCATTATCCCTCATCTTATAATAATCTTGTAGACTTCTATCAGGTCGCCTCTCAACCTCTGTCGTTCCAGTGAGAACAAACCAAATTTTTCTAACCTCTCCTCGCAACCATATTAGAAAACATCCTGGTAAATCTTTTCTGTACCCTCTCTAAAGTCTCCACATCCTTCTGGTAGTGTGGCAACAAGAATTGAACACTATTCCAATTGCAGCCTAACTAAGTTTCCATAAAGCTGCAACATGACCTGCTGATTTTGAAACTCAATGCCCCGGCCGATGAAGACAAGCCTTCTTGACTATCTTCTCCATCTGCGTTGCCATTTTCAGTGATCTGTGTACCCAGATCCCATTGCCTATCAATACTCTTAAGGATCTTGCCACTTACTAAAAAAATTCCTATCTGTATTAGGCCTTCCAAAATGCATTACCTCACATTGTTTGAATTAAACTCCATCTGCTACCTCTCCACCCAAGCCTCCAACCATCCTGCTGTATCTTGTGATAGTCCTCATCATTATCTGCAAATCCACCAACCTTTGTGTCGTCCGCATACTTACTAATCATTGTGTGTGTGGAGTTTGCACGTTCTTCCCGTGTCTGTTTGGGTTTCCTCCAAGTGCTCCGATTTCCACCCACAGTCAAAGATATGCGGATTCGGTTGATTGGCAATGCTAAATTGCCCTTTAGTGTCAGGGAGACTAGCAGAGTAAATATAAGTGGTTACAAAGACTGGGTGGGATTGTTGTCAGTGCAGACTCGATGGGCCAAATGGCCTCTTTCTGCACTGTAGGGATTCTATTCTATGTGGAAAACTTGCAAACTCCACATGGATAGTCACCTAAGGCCAGAATAGAAAGCAGGTCCCTGGCCAAAGCAGCACTGTATTGCCCCCACTGTAACATATTTAACACAGGCCACTGACAAATGGACCTGTAGATAGTTATAGGATAAAAGAACACTCAGAACTGCGCGTGTACGCTGGTTCTTTGTTATATTGATCTTAAAGAAATTTAGGATGGCAGGATTGTTGCATGAGGAGAGAATAGTCGAGTGGGCCTGTATTCACTGGATTTTGGAAGAATGAGAAGGGATTTAACTGAAACACATAAAATTTGACAGGACTGGACAGATTGGATGCAGAAATGTTGTTTCTTCTGCGGGAAGGTATAGAACAAAGGGTCACAGTCTCAGAATATGGATCAGCCATTTAGGGCTGAGATGAGGAGAAATGGGTGGCACAGTGGTTAGCAATGCTGCTTCACAGCTCCAGGATCCTGGGTTCGATTCCCGGCTCGGGTCACTGTCTGCGTAGAGTTTGCACATTCTCCTCGTGTCTGCGTGGGTTTTCTCCGGGTGCTCCCACAGTCCAAAGATGTGCAGGTTAGGTTAATTAACCATGCTAAAAAAATTGCCCCTTAGTGTCCTGGGATATGTTTGAGTGATTAGCGGGTAAATGTGTAGGGATAGGACCTGGGTGAGATTGTAGTCAGTGGAGACTCGAAGGGCCTGTTTCTGTACTGTAGATTCTATGTTCTAAATGTCTTCACTTGAGGTGAACCTGGGGAATTCTCTCCCACAGAAAGTGGTGGAGGTCAAGTCACTGAATATGGTTAAGAAGGAAATGGATGAATTTTGGGGTAGAATTTTCCCATCCCACCTGCCACGGGAATCATGGAAAGGAAAGGAAAAAGGAAAGTTTATTTATGAGTCACAAGTAAGGCTGATATTAACACTGCAATGAAGTTATTGTAAAATTACATTACATAAAATGATAGTGGGGTGGGACAGAAAATTCAGCAAACAACAAAGGTCTGTTGACTTTGGGCAGGAATTTCCAACCTTGAGGCAAGTGTGGCCGGAAAATCCCATTCTAACTGTATGAAGGGGTTTAGGGAGAGTGTGCTGGAATATGGTGTTGACATAAAGGATCAACTATGATCATATTGAATGGTGGAGCAGGCTCAAAGGGCCAAGTGGCTGACTCCGATTCCTATTTTCTGTGTCTCTATGAATGCCATTGCTCTGTTCTCTGTGACATATTACATCGAATTAACAGCAGAGAAATAGGCCAATCGGCCCAAATGGTCTATGCTGTATTTATGCCCCACTCCAGTCTTCCCCCTTCCTACTTAATTTCATGCTATCAGTATATTATCCTTCTATTCTTTTTTCCTCCATATAAGAGCCTCCCCTTCTACGTATCCGTGTTCTTTTCCCAGGTGTGTCCTGGGAAAATATTGAAGCCTCTTATACTTCACTTTGAGAAGGTTGGCAAAGCAATGTGCAGGATTTGCAGAAAAAAAAACCACAGCAGGAATTAACCTTGTTGTTTAGCATTTTCAAAAAAAAGATAGAAACCCAATAATTTTAAGAATTAATATCTTGTTGGAAGGATAGACCGTTTGCTTCAATGAATCTATGAATTTGATGTTTTTTTGCAAGTCTGGCAAACACATTTTGATAATTCTGCTGACGGAATGAGTTTAGTGTCTGCTGATTAGACACCAGTTACATTCTGTCAACTCAGGCTACATGTCTTCTTAGTAGAAATACTCCATAGTTAATGTTACACTGAGCTGATGTATGCAGCATCAGCAGCAGGCAGACAGAGATGAACTCTGAACGTCCTACTAACAGGATGAGGAGAAATTTCTTCACCCAGAGAGCGGTGAGCCTGTGGAATTCACTACTCACAGGAAATAGTTGAGGCCAAAACATTGAATGTTTTCAAGAAGTATTTAGATATAGTCTTTGGGCGAAGGGGATCAAAGGATTATGGGGGGAGGGGAGAAGGCTGGATCAGGAATTGGATGATTAACCATGATCGTAATGAATGGTGGAGCAGGCTTGAAGGGCTAAATGGCTTTCTCCTGCTCCTATTTTCTATGTTTCGATGCCTTGGTTACTATACAGCACCTGTTCTCTCCTGACCCAAAGCCCATCTATGATTTCCATCTCCCAACGTACAAGTTTCAACATTGGGATTTAATCCTTGTCAGTTTATCTCTCCTGCCTTCTGCCCTATCACAGACCTTCCTTTTTCTCTCTCCTCCCCTCTTACTCAAAACCTATGTGATGTTTGTAACTTCTTGCCAGTTCTGATGAAAGGTCATCAACCTGAAACGTTAACTCTGCCTCATTAGAACATAGAACATTACAGCGCAGAACAGGCCCTTCGGCCCTCAATGTTGCGCCAACCAATTAGGAAAAAGCATAGACCCTCCAATCTAAATCATTCCCTTTTCGTCCGTGAACTTATCTACTAACCTCTTAAACGCCACCAAACTTGGCGCATCTACAACTGCCGCAGGCAGGGCATTCCATACCCTAACCACCCTCTGGGTAAAGAACTACCTCTGATATTCGTCCTATAACTACCACCCCTTAATTTTAAGCTATGTCCCCTCGTGCTAGCTTTCTCCATCCTAGGAAAAAGGCTATCACTGTCCACCCTATCTAAACCTCTAATCATCTTATATGTTTCAATAAGGTCTCCTCTTAGCCGCCTTCTTTCTAACGAAAACAACCTCAAATCCCTCAGCCTCTCTTCATAAGACCTGCCCTCCATACCAGGCAACATCCTGGTAAACCTCCTCTGTACCCTCTCCAATGCCTCCACATCTTTCTTATAATGCGGGGACCAGAACTGCACACAATACTCCAAGTGCGGCCGCACTAGAGTTTTGTACAGTTGCAACATGACGTTGCGGCTCCGAAATTCAATCCCCCTACCAATAAAAGCTAAGACTCCATATGCTTTCTTAACAACCTTATCGACTTGACTGCCTACTTTCAGGGATCTATGCACATATACACCAAGATCCCTCTGTTCATCAACACTATTAAGAGTCCTACCATTAGCCCTATACTCTACACATTTGTTATTCCTGCCAAAGTGAATTACCTCACACTTTTCCACATTAAACTCCATTTGCCACCTCTCGGCCCAGCTCTGCAACTTGTCCAAGTCTCTCTGCAAACTATAACACCCCTCTTCACTATCTACCGCATTCTCCTATCTATTATTCTCCTCAGATGCTGTCCGCTAGCCCGGCTGCGTGTTTCAGATTCCCAGCACCCAGTCTTCAGTTTTTGCAAAGTTTTATAAGGCATTTTCTCAAAGCATCTCGTACTTGACAGTAAAAGGCTCGGATATTTCTGTAAAAAAGTGCTAGCAAAGCTTTTCATCTTGCACTCAACAGGACAGTTCATAACATAAACCAACAATATGGGGAACAACAATTTATACTACAGGAGAAGAGTGTGCTGAGAAAAGAAAGACTGCTGCAATCACTTCAAAGTCCACTTGCCAACCAATCAATACTCTCTTTTATGAAGTGTTCCCTTTACTGTTGATCTCGCGTGTGAACTGTCCTGGTGAATACAAGATGAAAAGATTCAATAATAGGTCTCTTTTTTTCAGCAATGATGTCTTGAGAGTCAATTGTTGGCTTCCACTAAGAGGACCTCTTGTCCCCTATAATATGGACCACATGAGTTCTATACCCACCTCCCAGTTAAAGAAGTGTGCAACCTTATTATGTGTAATAAGAGAATCCTCACTTCTATATGGACTCTACTAGAATATAAGATGCTGCCATGTACATTCTCTTCCCTCTCTGAACAGTGCTGTCTTTGGATCAGTAATTGATTTTATTTACAAAAGATAGACAAATGAGCACTGTGCAGTTGAGAGCTGTGAGGTATCATTTTCCCTGCACTCCTGATCAGGGAAGTGTGAAAATTTAGAAGAAAGATAATCTCATTGAAATAGGTTAGATTCTGAGAGGTAACTGCTGAGGGGCAATTTTCCTTGACAGGAGAGCCCAGAACTGGGGGCTCACATGGATAAGATGAGTATGGACGAATATAGGCCAAATATGGACAAGTGGGACTAACTTTGGGGTTAAAAAAGGGGCAGCATAGACAGCTGGGCTGAAGGGCCTGTTTCCATGCTATAGACCTCATGACTCTGTAAATCATTAGTGGCAGGGAGGGTCATGATGTGAAGATGCCAGTGTTGGACTGGGATAAACACAGTAAGAAGTTTCACGAACCAAGTGTTGTGAGACTTCTTATTGTGGCAGGGAGGATCCCAGAGTTCAGGCAAAGAAGTGGCAGATGGAATACAATGTGGAAAAGTGTGAGGCTATGCACTTTGGAAGGAGGAATGGAAGAATAGACTATTTTCTAAATGGGGAAATGCTGAGAAAATCAGAAGCACAAAGAGATTTGGTAGTTTTGGACCCCTTATCTAAGAAAGAATATGCTGGCCTTGGAAAGAGTCCAGAGGCATTTCATAAGAATGATCCCTGGAATGAAGAGCTTGTCATATGAGAACGGTTGAGGATTCTGGCTCTGTGCTCAGCGTTTAGAAAGGTGAAGGGGGATTTTATTGAAACTTACAGGATACTGCAAAGCCTGGATAGAGTAGACATTGAGAGGATGTTTCCACTAGTAAGAAAAATTAGACCCAGAGGGTACAACCTCAGAGTAAAAGGATGATCGTTTAAAACAGAGATGGGGAGAAATTTCTTCAGCCAGAGAGTGGGTGAATCTATGGAACTCTATGCAGCAGGCTGAGGAGGCCACGTCAATGAGTGTCTTTAAGACAGAGATAGATAGGTTCTTGATTAGTAAGGGGATCAGTGGTTATGGGGAAAAGGCAGGAGAATGGGGGATGAGAAAAATATCAGCCGTGATTGAATGGTGGAACAGACTCGATAGTCCTATGTCTTATAGTCTCCAATTGCAATCAGGTTAGGAAGTGACACAGTCAGTAGATAGACAGCTAATTCCAAGACCACTGAACATTCAAACGGAAATGGGGGTGGAGAATTAAACAGCTCACTGGAGGATATTTCCATTATCAATGATGGAGCAGCCCAGCACATGAATGGAAAAGACAAGGCGAAAGCGTTTGCAAACATCTTCAGCCAGAATTACTGAGCTCATGATCCCGATATTTCTACATATTTTACTCATTAATCCCTCTGACCTTTGCATCTCAGGACACCAAGGCGTAATTTTAGCATAGCCAATCATCTTAATTCACACATCTTTGGACTGTGGGAGGAAACTGGAGCACTTGGAAAAACGCACGCAGACATAAGGAGATCCCGTTGCAATCCCTATATAACTCCACACATGCAGTGACCCAAGCCGGGAGTTGAATCCATGTTCCTAGAGCTGTGAAGTAGCAGTGTTAACCGCTGTGTTACTATGCCGCCCAACCCTCTAAAACTACCCTCCGTCTTCTGTTCTAAGTCTTACTCTCTCCCTACTTACTCTTTTGCCCTTTATGTATTTGTAGAAGTTCTTTGGATTCTCCTTTGCCTTATCTACTAAAACAATCTTGTAAGCCCTTTTTTACCCTCCTGGTTTCTCTCTTAACTCTATTCCTGCACCCTCTGTACCCTTTAAAGGATCATTTGATGCAGGTTGCCTCTGCATGTCATGTATCTCCTTCTCCTTCTTGACAAGGCTCTCAATATCCCAAGTCATCCAGGATTCCCTACTTTATTTTAACAGGAATGTTCTTAACCTGAACTCTGGTTAACATAGTTTTGAAAGCCTCCCACTTACCAGACATCCCTTTGCCTTCCTACAGACTCCATTAATTAACTTTGGAAGTTCCTACCTGATACCATCAAAATTGGCCTTGCCCCAATTTAAAATTTTAACTTTTAGGCCAGACCCAACATTCTCCATAAAACTACTAGAATTATGGTCACTGGTCCCAAAGTGATCCCTCACTAAAACTTCCGTCACCTGCCCTTCCTTATTTCCCAAAAGGAGGTAAAGTTTTGCCCCCTCTCTCGTCAGGCCATCCATATAATGAATGAGAAATCCCTCCTGAATACAGTCAACAAATTTCTCTCCATCCAAGCCTCTAATACTATGGCTGTCTCAATCAATGTTGGGAAAGTTAAAATCCTTTACTATCACCAAACTATTTTTCTTGGAGCTATCTGTAATCTCCTTATATATTTGCTCCTCAATTTCCCACTGACTATTTGGGGGTCTATAATACAACTCTATCAAAGTGATTTCCCCCTTCTTATTTCTCAGTTCAACCCATATAGACTCAATGGCTGAACCCTAAGATATATCCTACCTCAGTACTGCTGTGATGTTTTTCTTACTCCTCCTCTCTTACGTTTTGTTCTAACTGTTCGATAGCATCTGTATCCTGGAACATCGAGCTGCCAGTCCTGTCCTTCTCTTAGCCATGTTTCAGTAATAGCTATAACATCCCAGTCCCATGTACCCATCCGTGCCCTAAGTTCATCTGCCTTGCCCGTCAGGCCTCTTGCATTGAAATAAATGCCGTTTAATCTGGATTTCCCTTGCTCTCTGTCTTGTTTTTGCCTGATCTGTCTCGTACTAGGATTACTGACACTGCCTTTACTATTTTATGTATTGGTGTAGAGAAGATTTTAGTTTTTGTTACATCAACCATTCAAAGTCTGTTAAAGAACAGGAGCGATGCAGCTTAAGAAGGAAATGCTACTGCTTTGAAGGGTCAGGCTGTACTTTCAGTACAAAATACATTCCTTGTGGAGGTCATAATGACAAATATAAATGAAATTGTCAACTTAGGGAGCCACAGCTGGCCAGAGACCTGAGTTTTTTTAGTGAGATACTTCACTGACTGAAGCAATTAGCTCAGCTTAAATTGCAATTCAGTCAGTCCAATTCTCCAGTGTAAATATGAGGTGTCTGGTGATTAAATCAGTATATATGTCAGTACAAAAGTGCTACCTCTCTAACAGGCAGCCTTAGAAATTAAGAAAGGTTGGCACATCCTTGGGGAAATGAGTTAATATGTTGATTTTAATTGGTGGGGACAGGATTAAGCTTAATGGTGAGCCATATTTTGATTTGATTTATTATTGTCATATGCATTGGAACACAATGAAATGTAGTGTTTCTTACACCTATACAGACAAAACATACCATTCATAGAATACATAGGAAAAAAGGAAAGGAGCTGTTGCAGAATGTAATCTTAAAGTCATAGATAAGATGTAGAAAAAAATTAGTTTAATTTAAAGTAAGTCTGTTCAAGTATTATAGGGCGTGGGATAGCTTGATCTTGGGTTTGGACATAGCTCAGCACAACATTGAGGGCCGAAGGGCCTATACTGTTCTACTTTCTAAGTCCGATGGCAGTAGGGAAGAAACTGTTCTTGAGCTGGTTGGTACATGTTTTCATCTTGCTCCCAATGGAAGAAAGTAGAAGGGAGTATGTCCAGGGTGCATGGGATCCTTGATTACGCTGAATGCTTTTGTGAGGCAATGGGAAATGTAGACAGTCAATGGACGGGAGACTTGTTTGCGTGATGGATGAGGCTACATTCACAACCCTTCGTAATTTCTTGCAGTCTTGGTCAGACTGTGATACATTCCAAGCTGTGATACATTCAAAAAGGATGGTGCACAGGTAAAAATTGGTCGAGTCATAGCAGATATGTTGAATTTCCCACATTAATATCCCCCAATGTCATTGAAAGAAGAGCAACTCTTACTCCACATCATTGTAGTCATTCCATTTCCCCACATGAGCTGTATCTCAGTGAGACCATTACATTTCAGGCTGCCTTATGAGGCCAACTGTGAACCTGAGCTGATAATGGCCAAACTCATTCTAACCGAGGTCCATAAATACCACAGAGAGACATGACTCCTCTGGGTTCAGGAATGGAGATCAAAAATAGATGGTACAAAACACATGGGACAATATCTTCATCAATTTATTCTGATTATTTATTATTGAGGTTTGTAAGTGTAACACTGTCAATAATATAAAACTATGGGTAGGTTTTAAAAAATTCAAATCAGTTCACGAAAAATATTTTAAAATTCCACACAATTCTCTATTTCTGTACAAACACATGGGGACATAATGGGTCTGGTGGTAAAAAAGATGTAGTCAAAATAATATAAAATGCAATTTTAAGTTACATAATCTAACAGCATAAATCATATCAAATTTGTCTATTTTCATTCTCAGTTTGTCTACATCAATTGGAGCTAAATGGATTAGTCTACAGAGAGTCAGTATGGGCTAAATGGAGATAGTGGGCTGAATGGCCTTTTTGGCCTGTAATAACTGTGGGCGAAACCTTCCCGTTCCACTCACCAGGGGATGCATAGTGGGCGGGGCATGAACTGTGCAAAGGTCCATTGACCTTGGGGTGGGATTTGCTACAATTGGAGCAAGTGTGACTGGGAAGTCCCACCCAAAGGCTCTGATTGCTAATGCTTGAACCTCAACTAATTTGAGAAAAGTGAAAAACAGGTACGAAAATGACTGACTTTGCATTATGGAATCTTGATAAAATTCCAACATACTGATCTTAAACAAGAAATACCATATATTTTGTCACAAGCAAAACTTCTTTTCTCTGAGCTCAAACTAAGGGAAGTTAATGCTGCAAACTGGAACATTATTTGGCTTTTAGTCTCTTAAGTATCAAGATCCAGCAATCCAAGATCCGGTAAGATTAAATTTTGTCTAAGTACATTTTCATTTGCCTTAATCCCAAATTCTAAATGAATCCCCTGATACTGTGGAGACATTTTCATTTTCTACCCCAGTCAGGGATTGGTTAGCTCAGTTGGCTAGATGACTAGAATTGAAGCAGAACGCTACCTTTGGCATGGGTTCAATTTTCATACTGACTGTGGTGCATCATGAAGGCCCTTCAAGTTCCATATAACCAATTGTTTCCCTCTATGGTACTTTGTGGACTATGGCTAATTACCTTACCTCAGCCAATTCTACAGCCTTATCGTCAGACTGCCAACCTAGCAACAGTCCTGTATTGCAAGAACACTCCATTAGGAGTTTGACTGAGCTGGCCTCAAATTTATTTCACATATCACCCTTACAGTAAATGGATTTTCAACCTGGGCTGGATCCAAACTTCACTCCAAAAGCTGAAAGTACTGAGCATTAACCCACTGTGTCATCTAATCCCACAAAGACTACTTTGAAAAATTAAATAGTCATAAAGAATAATGAACACCGTAAATTTGGTTTCACTTTTGCTCAGGGAGAAAGTATAGAAAACGTTATTGAGGTAACAGGTTGGGAGCAGTTTCTGGGCCAGTAAGTAATAGGAGCTGAATTAACACCAGTGAAGATGAACCATCCAGACAAAAGGCTTTCATCGGGGATGAGAGTGAAGATAACTGAATTTGTCCACACAGCTACCCCTGTAAACCTTAAACCTGTAGCGTGCTCCATAACAGTGACGATACACTACACATCAAAGTCATTCACTGAAAGTAATGTGCACAGAGAGATTTGCAGACACAGAAGAATACAAGAGCAGGGATGTACTTCTGAGGCTGTACAAGGCTCTGGTCAGGCCCTACTTGGAATATTGTGAAGAGTTTTGGGCGCCTTATCTAAGGATGTAGATAAGGAAAGGGTCCAGAGGAGGTTCAAAAGAATGATCCCTGCAATGGAAAGCTTGTTGTATGAGGAATAAGTTGGGGACTCTGGGTCTTATTGGAATCTAGAAGGATGAGGGGATATCTTATTGAAACTTACAGGATAATGCGAGCCCTGGATAAAGTGGATGTGGAGAGGATGTTTCCACAAGTAGGAAAAATTAGAACCAGAGGGCACAACTCAGACTGAAGGGACAATCTTTTAAAACAGAGATGAGGAAGAATTTCTTCAAGCAGAGAGTGGTGAACCTGTGGAACTCTTTGCTGCAGAAGGCTGTGGAGGCCGGGTCATTGAGTGTCTTTAAGACAGAGATAGATAAGCTCTTGATTGACAAGGAAATCAGGAGTTAAGGGAAAGAGAGAGAGGAACGTGGATGAGAAAAATATCAGCTGAGATTCAATGGCGGAGCATATTTTATGGGCCTAGTGGCATAATTCTGCTCTTTTATCTTATAGTCTAATAAAATACAACACATGCAGTTGAAGGCATGAGCCAAGGAAAATCATCATTACTCTGTAGAATAGTGATGCTCCTTTGGTGATCGTTTATAACAAAATTAAGTATTTACAGTACAAAAGCAGATCATTCAGCTCAACTAATTTATTCCAGTGCTTACTCTGCATGAACCTCCTCCTACTCCCTTCAGCTAACCCAGTAACAAATCCTTCCATTCCTTTCTTCCCCACGTGTTTATCTAGCTTTACTTTCATCATCGTTTATACTATTTGTGTCAACTACATTGTGATACTGGCAAATTAAACATTCAAATCACTCTCTGGATAAAAACATTTCTTCCAATTCCCTATCAACTAACTTGTATTTATGATGTCTAGTTCTTGTTTTGCCTCCTGTGGAAATATCTTTTCAACGTCTACCCTATCAAACCCTTCCATAATCTTGGAGATCTATGAACGCCTCTCAAAATATCTGTTTGTCCTTCAGTCTTCTCTTGCTGGGAAAAGAGGTTGTTCAATCTTTTCTGAGAGGTACAATATTTCTGTTTCTGTAATGCTTGAGTAAATTTTTTTTGGGTCTTTTCCAGTGTTTCTGTACTATTATAAAATGACAACCCAAGACATCACAGTACTGCAAGTGCCATTTAACCAATATTCTTCATAAGTTCAGCATAACTGTACTGCCTTTCCATTATATTCCTCTATAAATGAGGCATAAACTTCTGCAAAAGAGCTGATAATCAGATAAACTTTGTGGATAAATATGTTAAAATATTAGATTAATAGTTATCTCCTTTGTGCACTGGGCTGATTTATAACAAGCAGGATTCTGATAGTGAGACTTACTCAAAAGATAATAAGGGCAGCAATTGTTATGTAGGTCCAGTTCACAACTTGTTCTCAAAAACATCATATTGGAGAGAAACTATTTCCTCTGGGAGGAGCACCCAGAACATGGAGACAGAGCTGGGCGCTTGGCCTTTGAAAAATGCCTGGAAGCATCTTTCCACACAATGCTGGTGGAAATCTGAAACTCTTTTCTTCTCTCAAAGATCTGTTGAAGTAAGACAATCCAAAAAACAGATTGTTGGATTTGTGTTAGGCAGGGATGTTAAAGGGGGTAAGTATGAAAGATCAGCTATGAAGGAAATAACTGGTGGAACAAACTGGAGCGGCTGAATGGCTCCTTCTGTTCCTATGTTGCTGTCCAGAAGGAAATGATGTTGTAAAAAATATTCTTATTTGGACATAAATATTAAAATGGCACAAGTCGTCTAATTATTTGGCTTTGTATAGCTAAGGCAGTCCACGCCTTGAGCGGTCACTGGCTCCAGCCAATCTTCCAGGAACACCTGATTTTCACCAGATTATCTAAGGATTTGTAGACATCCTCCTTAGATGCTTGCTCCTAACAGCACAGCATTACTGATATATAAGCGCCAAAACACATGTTAACAAGAAGCAATCTCTCTAATTTTCACTTCCGTGCAGTCGCTGTTTCTGGTCCCACACCTTGCTTTATCAGCTGCTGCCGTGTGTACTCCCACATGAGCAAAGCTCCACTAACATGGACATTGAGTGATCGAATGATACCACACTGTGGGATTTCCACACACACATCAAGGTGCTGGATCAAATTGGCTGGAATTCCCTCTCGTTCATTCCTGGGGAGATAAAATTGAACATGTAAGCCCTGGAAAAATAAATCAATAGAATTTTCAAAATGTTAATCCAAATACAAAGGGTGAAAGTCTTGAAGCAGCAGACAGGAATTCTACAGCTTAACTATCACAAGTTAAAATTCCCATAGTTCTAAAGTGTGATTTTTAGATTTGAAAATCACACTGAAATATTTACTGTCCAAAGAAATACTTAATTTCATTCCCTGCAAACATTTGATTTAATGAACAAGGTGCAAGGCTATCTTTATTTTGACATCTAAAAAATAATTCATTCATGAGCCGTGTGCATCACCAGGGAGGACAGCATTTATTACCCACTCCTAGTTGCCTTTGAATAGATGGTGTTGAGCTACTTTCTTGAACCATTACAGTCCGTGTGTTATATGTACACCCCCAGTGCTGTTAGCGAGGGGATTTTACTGAGTGATAATGAAAAAATGCTGATATTGTTTCAACTCAAGATGCCACATGGCCCCCTGACAAAGAGCCAAGACCGAGCATTGGAGCAAGTCCAAGATGGGATGCAACTCCCTTACCTTAGAATCACAGAATCCCTACAGTGTAGAAGGAGGCCCTTCGGCTCACTGAGTCTGCACCAATGCTCTGACAGAGGATACTACCCAAGCCCTATCCCCGTAACCCCATATATTTACCCCACTAATCCTCCTGTCCTACATACCCTGGGACACCACAGGGCAATTTAGCTTGACCAATCTACTTAACCTGCATATCTTTGGATTATGGGAGAAAACCAGAGCAGCCAGAGAAAACCCACACAGACACAGGGAGAACGTGCAAACTCCACATGAACAGGCAATTACCGGAATTCAACCTGGGTTCCCTGGCACTGAAGCAGCAGTGTTGATACTATGCTGCCCTCAGCTTGGATCATGTATCTCTCTCTTGTGGGGAGCATGAACTGAATTCAATTTAAGTTTGGCTTTTAGAGAAAGCAAGGAGATGGATTTGGGTTTGCCTAGTCCAATCTGTGCATTGGTTTTTAATTATAAGAATGAAATAAAAATGTTTTTAAAAAATCAGCAGAGGACTCAGAGCTCCATTGATCCACTGCAGAAACTTTTGCATAGCATGGTGATTACTCCATGTGTTAAAACTAAAGTAGGGTGCTAAGAGTCAATCACATTGCTGCTGGTCTGGAGTCACATCTATGCCAGACCGGTAAGGATGGCAACTGACTCCAAGTTGAAAGGTATAATCCTCTAATATACCACAAGCCCAGGTCAGCATGAGCAGTAATGAATCACCTAACTACTTGCCACTTTCCAATGCTACATTTAAATATTTTATATTTTAATTCATTTTTTTTTTCTCCTGGGAATTTTCTGCCTTTTTTTTCCAGAATATCCATAGGCCAATGTTTATCCCCTCAACCAACATCACAGATATCTGGTCATTAACAGATGGACAAATTTCCCGTGCATGAATTGTTCACCACATTTCTACATTTTGAAGCTCTGCGCTTCAAAAGGTACATTATTGTTGTGAAGCCTGTATCTAATAGATTTTCCCTCTCTCTTGGTTCTGATGAAGAGTCAGACAAGCTCCAAATGTTAACTCTGCTTTCACTTCCTACAGACGCTGCCAGACCTGCTGAAACTTTTTCCTATTTACCGCAAATATTACTGTTTCAAAAAAATGTGGAGATTGCTCCATGTGGCTCTACAGATGCCCTTCCCATAATCATCTTGGAGGCTAGGAATAAGACTTGGCCGCAAAGTGACAGAAAACAATCCATAGCATCCCCTACAGATTTCCTTCCTGTTAAATAAGAATGCAAAATAATCTCCTGATCAGCCCATAGGCAAATTTCTGTTCGGAAACTCTGGGAGATGCAAACAGAAGTACGGTTTTGTGAATTTGCTTATTTTTTAAGTTTACTGGCAATGGTCCCATGTAACAATACAAGGAAATTGCAAACTCGCAGCGGCAACTGTGAAAATGAAACATGGTCAAAGGTGATACTTTTACACAAAGCATGAGATGTGCAAACAGCATTCTGGCATCTTAGAATATTATCCTGCCAATATTCCCTAATGCTAGAGATAGACAGCTGTAAAATGAAAAAGAACACAAAGGTCCCACTTGCAAACAATCCGGCAAATGATGACATCTTTTGTGCAAACATTTAAGAAATAAAAAATGGCATGTCAGTTAAATTGAGGGCATTAAAAAATAAATAAAGATCAGCATGACACAATACACCTTTACCACTTTGGAAACCTATTTTGTGGTAAAAGTAGAAACAGAGTCCACAAAGATTTACTAAATACTCTGTTCGTACGATGAACGGAGGAGTTGATAACTGCTGTTTTGTGTAAATAAAAGCTTGCAGATGGACCATATACATCCATTTTCTGGAAAGTTAAATTTCCCCTTTTTCTGTCCGCCTAATTAACCTCTTGCTTTTTCCATTGTACATGACGTACGCAACACCTGAACTCAGATTTACTTTCTGGTTTTCCATTCAGCAATGCTGTTTGTCCAGAGATTGCTGAGTCATAATCCTGGTAGCAAATATTGCTGAGGACAGCCAAGGGCAACTTAAGGCATGGGGAATAAAGTCAGATTCCCAGAAAGGCACAGTAATATGAGGTTTGAGCTGTTTCAGGTGCCACTTTTAGCACATTGATCCACGTGTGTGTGTTAAACTCTTACCTTTGTTCGGTGAACAGAATTGTTCAAAGAGCATAAAACACTGGAAAAGTTCAATAAGACAAGCAGCATGTAGAGCAACTCTATGTTATGTTTCAGTTCGATGATCTGAGATCAGACCTGACATTTTAGCCCCTACTTTTCTGCTCTTTGATAAACTTTGTTTTCACTTTGTTTCCATTTCAGATTTCCAGCATCTGCACTATTTTGCAGTTTGCTAAATCCGTTTTTTTTTTAAAAAAAGATTTTAATACTGCACACAAGGGCTTAAACCGACGAACCAGTGGATTAAAAATGTTGAAAATTCTTGTAAATCTATTGTGATGAAATTATGAATTTTGTCTACAGCTCAATTTTTTTCTTGCTGATCAGGGCACAGCTAGGGTAAAACTTGTAACTTACTAACTAGACACAAACAATACGTATCATGATTTTGTATGCTGCAGATACCGACATGAACCTGAAACTGCAACAAAAAGATTGTTTTAGTATGCCGTTGAGATCAGAGCTTTTAGTCATGACACAGAGATACTGGTGTTGGACGGGGCAGGCACAGTAAGAAGTCTCACAACACCAGATTAAAATCCAACAGGTTTACTTGGAATTACGAGCTTTTGGAGCACTGGCCCTTAAATCGAATGAGTTTTGATGAAGGGAACCTGATGAAGGAGCAGCGCTCCAAACGCTCATGATTCCGAATAAACCTGTTGGCCTTTAACCTGGTGTTGTGAGGCTTTTTATAGAGTTATCAATGTCATTGGCCGAGATTTTAATGTCCAGTCACCTACATAGGAGTTAAAAATCGAGGTTCATTCTGTCCAGCAGTGAAACTAATGTGCCACCATGCAGGTGGCACAGTGATTAGCACTGCTGCCTCAGAGTGCCAAAGACCCGGGTTCGATTCCTGACTTGAGTCACTGTTTGTGTGGAGTTTGCATTTTTTCCCCATGTCTGCATGGGTTTCCTCCATAAATTAGAATTCGCATTCTAATCAGTAATCTGTAAACTGTCTGTGCTGATGTGTGCTATTGGAGACCAGAACACCTCATTCACCTGACGAAGGCCATAGAGCCCAAAGCTTACGGAGTTCACTATCAAATAAATCGGTTGGATTTAAACTGGTGTTGTCAGACTTCTTATTGGGTTTCCTCCCACAGTCTGAAAGACATGCTGGTTAAGTGCACTGACCCGAACGGGCCGCAGTGTGAGGCAACTGGGGGGAAATTTCACAGTAACTTCACTGCAGTGTTAATGTAAGCCTTACTCATGACTAATAAACAAACTTTTAATTTTAATTATTAAACGAACAACCAATGGAGAGTTTTCCCCTCATTCCCATTGATTCCAGTTTTGCCCTGGCTTCACTCTTAGTTAACTGATGCCTTGCTATCAAGGGCAGTCACTCTCACCTTTAGCATTCAGCTCTTTTGTTCATGCTTGAATCCAGTCTATCATGAAGTCTGGAGAAAGTGGCCCTGCTGGAATCTTAACTGGAGCTGAGATCAATGGGCACTGTGTCATAGGGACATTAGTAAAAGGAGCAGTAGTAGATCATGTGTCTTCTTGAGCTTGTCCCACCATCCCATACATCTTCTCAACTTCACCATCCTACCCACTCCTCATATCCCTCAATTCCTCGAGAATTTATCTAAATCAGTTTTGAATATCTTCCATGATTTTTTGGAATATTCCAAAATTCAGAACACTGAACGGAGACGGTTCTCATTTTGCTTCCTTGAGATTGTGCTCCTGTGTTCTAGATTCTCCAACCGGGAATGTGACTTTAATCTACGCGGTTAGACATGGGAGAAAATAGCAAAGTTGTGATATAAGCTGTTCAAAGATCCGAGACATTACAAGGAGAGAATTACCAACAAGAGGACTGGTCAGAGGTACCAGTGGGACGCTGTGATGAAGAAACAACAGAGGTTGGCATATTTCTTCCTTGGATGCATGCCCTGTAAAAGTGGCAATAAAATGGACATCAGCAGATGGTAAACAATGATAGGATTGGCCAAAGAAGAAGTACATTTAAGGAGGACCTTTCAAAGCAGGACACCACTTGGGCTGCAGCGAAAGAGCTTGCAATGGACCGGGGTTGGTGGCTGAGTATTCCTGTCCATTGTCCCATATGAGACCAGAGGAACAGATTCTAAGTAAACTTTCTCTTGTATAAATACCCTGCTTACCTAAAGCAAATGCAACAAACTCCTGTATTAAAAAGAGAACCATAAACGCGGGCTATACCAGCTTTTAGATCGAGATCTATGAATCTCCATTTTGTGAAAATGCATTTGAACAGTCCTTGACAAACGAAATACAACTGGCTGTGTGATCACAGTAGTTCTGAAACATTCAATCTGCATGTCCAGATTTTGCTGTTTGTGTTCAGCAACATGTAACTGCTGAGTAATTATATTCAGCTGAACATTTCTGCTGTCATGGTGATGACTTCAGCCAGAATAACGAGGTTGGGTTTGCTGGAGAATGAATTGCCTGATGAGTTCTCCTACGAGCACCTAGTGTGGAAAAGGGCAGGTCGGGACGGTGACTTCCTTGTGAACCTGCTTCTGGGCCTGGTGAGGTGTGCCACTGACAGGTCCAGGCAGTGGGCAATCGACAAGGTCATCCATCCCGACTGTCTGTCTCTCTACCGTGGCTACACTCGCAGCCAGGTATCCCTGGAGAGGGAACATGTGGTGTCCATCGGTGCAGCTGACGCCTTCCACGCTTGCTGGGCATTGCAGGGGCTGAGTGCATTATCAACCCTGATAATCACCTTTTGATTTAATGTTTTAAGTTTCCTTTTGACTTTTTTGGTTCAGGCCATTCCCGCTTTCTTTTTGGGAGGGGCTGCCCCTTTTAATTTGTCCCTAAGTTAATTAGAGTTCGTTTACTTGTTGGGCTGTTAAAAGAACTTCCTGATGAGTCCTAATTGATGATTAAATCATGCTCAATATTTAAAGCAATATTTAAAGTAGCCTGCATTCAGCAGGGACTAACTGGACAGCTGGTTTGTACAGATATTTGGTGTAAATAAAGTAACTTGGTGACAGGACTTCTACCTCCATGGCATTATTACAGTTTTGTTTTCAGTTCCTTATTCCTATTTGTTTTAAAAAAATGGTCAACTTCAATGTTCAGATGATTCAATAATTCTATTATTTTATGGGATGCTGGCAAGGTCACTATTTGTCACTATTCTCAATTGCCCTGTGGATCTGGTGTCACAGAGTGGGTAAAGATGTTCATTGTTCATTAGTGAACTAGATGGGCTCTTACAACAGTCAACGATAGCCAATACTGAGATTATTCCCAATTTAGTAATTAAATTTAAATCCCGCCAGCTGCCATGGTGGGAATTGAACCCATGTCTGCAAAGCTTTAGCCTGATTCTCTGCATTGCTAGTCCAGTGATATCACTACTACACTACCATTTCCTCCTATTGATGTAGATCATACTGAAAAGGTGAAAGGTAGAAGCAAAATATTGCTTTAAATTAAATTGAGAATGAGGATAGAGCACAAGGCTCAAACAATTAAAAGGCAAATTCTGGCGAAATCAGGAGGATCTTCATGATGCAATTCAGGCAAGAATAATGGAGGTAAAAACCTGAAATCATTAAAGATATAATTGCTACAATACAGGGTACTTTCATTCTGGTTAGACTAAATGAGATGGGCCGAAAGGCCTTCTTATCTCTCTTAGTTATCTCCATATACTTCAGATCCTGCCAATGAAAAGCTGTCAGTGTGTCTATATTGTTCACCTCCTCATCAGGCGGTGAAGGTGTTGGACTCAAAACAAGTGATCAGAGTGGCAGGAGTTCACAGCAATCCTTTAGAAGAGTACACTAATAGGAACTTCTCCTTTTAGTCATTGCACCCATTTCTCATTCAGCACTCCCTAATTAAAGGCACAGGCAGCCAAATGTTTTGCAGGCTCATGTCATTACCACTAGGAGGTGCCAGAACAGATAGGCAACTCTGTCTTTCCTTTGGAGATATCTCACCCTGCCAGGCCATCTGAGAGAGACCATGAATTCAATATGTCTAGGCTCAGTGTGAATTACAGACAAATCGCATGTCCCAATGGTCCATGACACAGCACAAATACTTGCATTTGTGGGGTATTTTAATGTAGAGAAACATTTCACAGTGTTTCATAGCAGCACAATAAAAAAGATTGGCAACAACATAATATACGTCCTTACGCGTTGATCTATAGGTGTAATGCTTTTCAATTTCTGCCCAAGAAAGACAATGAAATGTTGCTAATCACATTATTGTGCAATGTACCCAGGTCAGACTGTGTTTTAAAGCAGACACAAGTAATTTTCCAGTGCTTGAAACAATTTGGGATGTGAAGGTATTGATATTTCCTTCAGAAAATGTACAATACTCCAATCAATATTTGTTACAATCAGAAAAAGTGTATAGAAGCCCACTGATTAAAGTCATGAGTCTATCAGATAAGCATGTAATCAGATTTTTGATTTATTGCACCAAATTTCTGAGACGTCTCTGCCCAAAATATTAACCTAATGTATAACAATGATTAGTCAGAATACTTTAGGCACTATGGTTTCCTGTTCCCAGGAAATATTTCACCCTTTGAAAAAAAACACAGGCATTATCTCTGTTTCAGAAAACTCACCCCCTATCCCCTACAATTCCAATAATCTCTTTAGCATCGCCTTCCTACACAACCACAAGACATAGGAGCAGCAGTAGGCTATTTGGTCCAATAAATTCTCCACCATTCAATGAGACTATGACTGACCAGACATGATAATACACTTCAGGTCCTTCTACATGTTGCATCTCCTAACTTTGTGCCCACTACTCCAAGTCTCTGCGCAATCCAGTTGCTTCTCACAACCCTTTACAAAGCCACAAATTATATCTTGTGTGTCAATGACTAGAGTACACTGTTCTCCTTTAGTTCTCTGTAGTTTCATTATGATAACGTGAGCAGTAACTTACCTCTGTCTACAACTGACTGGCTCACGAGTTAAAAATTCGGCTAAATCCCAGGATTGATATTGTATCCACAATGCACACTCAGTCCTAATACCTATTAAATCACTGTGTTATAGAGCATGTACAAGCTGTGACTCAACAAATGGAGAATCCTAAACAGCTTAAAAATGCATCAGTGGCCCCTGCATTGAAAGAAATACTTCTTCTGTTTCTGAAAAGTAGCTTTGAAGTACAATCATCATTGTGAATTGAGCGCAAGAGATCTTAAAGAATTGTACTACAGGAAGAGTCAACTGTGAGGGGCTGAAACAGAGAATAAGTGAGCCATTCAGCCTCTTGTGCTATCACAGTGCTCCCATACCTCATTTTTTCTTAGGTTTTACGCCCATACTTGAGCATAGTACTCTAAATATGGTCTGATTTAAGGCTCCGTACAACAGAAGCACAACGACTTCTCTATATTCCAAACTAGCTGTGAAAAAAGCCAACATTGCATTTGCCTTTCTACAGTTTGAGGCAGGTAAGCTCTACGAGTTACCTGTACATACTATTTTAAACCTATGTGTTGATAGAATCCCTACAGTACAGAAGGAAGTCATTTGGTCCATCAAGTCTGCACTGACTACATGTTATTTTCACGTAGTCACAAAGCACACATTGCTTTCCTTTGCTGGAGTGACGGATTTAGTTCAGGGCTCAGATACATTGAGTTCAACATTCCAGCTTTAAGTGAGTTACGTTGTGCAGGAGAAGCTGAGCAAAGGAGCAAGGTGGCAGGGACAGCCTTCTATGGGCCTTCCAGAAAAGGAATGACACCTGCACAGGGTGGGCATCACCATTAACAATGAGCTTCAATGGTGCCTCAGCAATTCTCCCCATGGGACAAGTGAGAGCTTCAGAACTTCCAAACTCATTAACAAGTCAGCAAGCCACTGTCACCAATTCAAATGCTCCTACACTTGAGGCAAAAGGCAAAGCCACTGCAGTATCCTACAACAATCTTGAGCTCTGGTCCTTGCAGGCGACAGACTCAATCTTCTCAGATTTCAACAACAGAGTCAAGAAAGACAAGAATCTCTGATAAGGAGTCATCATCCTCTTGATGAAACTCTAGAACACGGCTTTGTCAGAACCTTGTCTGTTGCCTGCTAGGGATTGCTCAAGATTGTTGTAGAATACTGCAGTGGCGTTGCCTTTTGCCTCTTGCCTCAAGTGTAGGAACATTTGAGTTGGTGACAGTGGCTTACTGACTTGTTAATGAGTTTGGAAGTTCTGAGGCACTCAGTTGCCTATTCAGCCAGTAAAATAAAAAGCAAAGGTCCACGGCAACATGTATGGTCCAAACAATGGCACTCGACCATATTATTATTTGAGCAAGAGACCGCACAGAGGGGCGACATGAGTGTTACAAGGCTTCCTGTTCTGACAAAAAGAGTCATCCAGACTTGAAACATTAATTTTATTTCTCTCTCCACAGGTGCTGTCAGGCCCACTGAGACTTTCCAGCATTTTCTGTTTCAGATTCCAGCATCCTCAATAATTTGTTTTTACCTTAGTGTTACAAGGCCCATTTGGCTGGTGAATAAGAGGAAAGATCACAAAAGGAGGGACCGAAGGGCACCTTGCAATGACCTGAGGTGTACTCGTACACTTCCTGGACCTCAAGGAACTGCTCCACAAATAACAATAGAAATCACATCCTGGCCTCTTCTAACCAAATGCCAGATCTCACCATGGCCTTTGGTGAGTTGCAGGTCTCTCATAATTTGAAGTTAAAATCATATTGTGGCAGTAATGAAGCAACTGGGTCATGACTTTCACACTTTTGATGGTGGCGCAGTGGTTAGCACTGCTGCCTCACAGCACCAAAAAAGGGGCCTGGGTTCAATTCCTGGCTTGGGTCACTGTCGTGTGGAATTGACACATTCTCCCCATGTTTCCCTGGGTTTCCTCTGGATGCTCCAGTTTCCTCCCACGGTCCAAAGACATGCTGATTAGGTGCACTGGCCCTGCTAAATTCTCCGAACAGGCACCGGAGAATGGCTACTAGGGGATTTTCACAGTAACTTGCAATATGAACGTAACCCTACTTGTGACTAATAAATAAATAAGTAAACTAATTAGGTTCCTGCCTAGTACAGTAGCTTTTGTGGTCCAGTGGTTAGCACTGTTCCCTCAGAGTGCCAGAGACCCAGGTTCGATTCCAGTCTTGGGTGACTGTTTGGTTTTTGCACATCTTGCCACGTCTGTGTAGGTTTCCTCCTGATGCTCTGGTTTCCTCCCACAGTCCAAAGATGTGCAGATTAGATTGATTAGTCATGCTAAATTGCCCCTTAGCGCCAAGGGGACTAGCAAGGTAAATACATGGTGTTACGAGGATTAGACCTGGGTGGGATTGTCTGGGCTAAAATGGCCTCCTGCCGCACCTACTCTATGACTCTCTGCTCTGTGGGTTCACTGGGTTAAAAAAAACAAACTTGTATTGTCAGTCAAGTAAATTTAGATGTAGTTTTACACTTGAATTATATTTATCAAGTGCAGTTAACTTATTCTGTTTCTCATCAGCATTTTTTCAATGCATACCAATGACGCATTGATTAAGAATACTGTATCTGTTGACTTCTCAGAGCAAGTCACTGCATGTTTCATAAGATGTTTGCTCAGAACTCTGCTAATCAAATGTGACATTTATCCGTTGTACGGATGCATCAACTCCAACATATGCCATCTGCTTCACTCATCAGATGAGAGAGATAAAGACTTATTCGCTTGCTACTCGGTAAAAGCACTATAAATCTACACAGCTGCTTGTTAGCCTTTACGACTTACTACAATTTCTAGTGCTAAAAATCAAAATGAGGCGTAATTCAAAACTATAAGATCACTATATCGTAACAAAACCATTTGGTTTTTCAACAGGTTCGATTTAAGCAATTGGAAATAGATGTGCATTTTCCACGTGTCTGCATGGGTTTCCCCCAGGTGTTCCAACTTCCTCCCACATTCTGAAAGATATGCCGATTAGGTGCATTGACCCGAACAAGCGCAATGGCGACTAGGGGAATTTCACAGTCACTTCATTGCACTGTTAATGCAAGCCTTACTTGTGACTAATAAATAAACTTTAATTTTAACTTTAATTTGCACGCAACACATGTGGGTTTATTTGCCTGTGATCAGTTATTTTCCATCACTCAGTAATACCATGCCCCAGATTCCAACCATCTTGGTCCTGCTACTTAACCTCTACCTCAGCAAGTCCCAGTGTTGTCAGCAGTCAATGTGGTGAAAGACATATCAGTACCAACAAAACTTACTAATACCAGAAAACATTGTTTTGCATTGTCTGAATGAATGGGCAAGTGGATTCGTAACTTTTAAATGTTATTTGAATGATTAGAATTTGTGGAACTACAATTAGAAGATGGAGTTTGTGATTAATTGGATAGCTTTCAAAGCGCTGGCACATACATAATAGTCTGAGTGCCCCACGTGCAGAAAGACATTATACCATGGTACATTTTACCATAGGTAATCATTGAGACAGAGACCATCATTTTAGGAAAGGGAAGATAAGCATTTGAAACGGCGGGGGAGGGAATAGATCCATAAATACAAAGCAGTGTAATGGGTTTAGTTTTGGATTGAGGACAAATAAGTAATACTGACATAAAATGGCTTTTTTCTTTGCAGCACACCTCTGCAGTGTGATAATAACATTATAGTAAGTGGAAGGCGACTTTAGATTGAATAAGTCAGTGCCTTTTTGACAGGTCAATTTCACACTATGTTCTCTTCACATTTTTCAAACCCATCTCCCTCAAGAAACCTACAGATTGTTTCTTCAGCCCAAATATACTGTTTGCTTTAACCACATTTCCTGGTAATTTATTTCATTCTCTAAATGGGTCAATGAATTTTGAATGTTTCACTACATTATTGTATATTTGAGCAATTTGAAATCAATGTGCTTCCAGGTACAAATCCACTGTGTATGTGTTACATGCCCGAGATACAGTACAAGTAAATGCTTCCTAAATACTGAGCTGTTCAGAATTAAAATCGAGAACACATTAAACAATTTAATACGCACAATTGAAAAATACAATTTTTAAAAATGCTTAAAATAGTTGATTCCTAAAGCGTTTATCCTGATTTTCAGGTGAACACATTTCCCCTTTTGTCCAATTTTCTCTACATCTGTCCTAAAGGGATTGAATTCCCATCGAGATACAGTGACAGAGGAGATTCAGGAAGCACAGAGGAGAACATGAGAATATCTACATCAACAGGGACTGGGAAAGGGTCGAAATCACCAACAACCTGTCCTGCCCCCTCAACTGCCCTGCCCAACACAAACACTATAGTTAAGGAAACCCATCATTGCCTCTACTTTCTCAGAAGATTAAGGAAATTTGGCATGTCAACTACAATTATCACCATCTTCTACAATATAGATAGAAAGAATGCTTTCTATGATGTATCATAGCTTGGAATGGCTCCATCTCTGTGCAAGACTGCAAGAAATTATAAAAAGTTGTCAATGTAGCCCAATCATCATGCAAACCAGCCTCCCACCCATTGACTCTGTCTACACTTCCTGTTGGCTCAGCAAAGCAACCAGCATAATTAAGGACCGAACGCAGCCTGGACATTCTCTCTTCCACTTTCTTCCATTGGGAAAAACATACAAAAGTCTCAGGACACATACCAACTGAGTCAAGAACAGCTTCTTCCCTGCTACCATCAGAGTTTTGAATAGACCCACCTTGCATTAAGTTGATCTTTCTCAACAGCCTAGTTATGACTGTAACATTACATTCTGCACTCTATTCTTTCCTTCTCTATGAACGGTTTGCTCTGTCTGTATAGTGCGCAAGAAACAATACTTTCCACTGTATGTTAATACATGTGACAATAATAAATCAAATCAAAATCAAACCAAATCAGTTTACTCTATAGCAGTCAGTCACAGCCAAGCAATCAATCTCAATTTGAGAACTTAGTCAGTAACTTGGTTAGAAGCTATTTAACCACGATGAGTAACCTGGTGTAATCCATGTGCACAATTTCAGCAGAGGGCACTAGATACTGGGGAACCCAGCTGATCTTTCCCTTTACTGTCCCAAAATAACCATGAGACCAACAGCAGCACCAGTAATCAGCACTGTGACAGAGGTCAAACCAACTCAATAGAGACTAAGGTACAACCTTGATGCTTTCCTGGTCACCATGGTTCAGCTATTCTCTGGAATCTAATAACCATGTTAACATTTTGAGTTATAAAAGCCCTTTGGTACAGCAAAATAATTTCTGTAACAAAAACTCATTTAAAAAGTCACAGATGTATACAATTGAATTCAACTGAATTGTACATTAAACTTTTGATACATTGAATGTCCCTCTTTTTTGATATTTCTGTTGTTGGACTCCACAAAGCATTGAAAATGTCACTTGCAAAAAAGATGGCTTTTTAATTATGGATTACCACAAGCCACTTTCAATTCAAAAATTACTTACATACCAACATACGAATTAGGTGCAGAAGTAGGTCATTGACACTGCTCTGCCATTTAATATGACCGTGGCTACATCTGCTTTTTGTGGTGAATTCCATATTCCCAGCTATACCCTTTAAATGAATCTAACTTGTGAATTCGATTTGGTTGGCATGGAGTTCTCATTCTGTATTGCTTAGTTAAAATTATTGTACAATTCAAGAACTTTTAAGCACAAAACCGCTAAGGAGTACATCAATTCAGGAAACATAGTATACATAATAGCACAATACATTTGTTGGTCAAACAATGGAATTATGAAACCTCAAGTTGCACCAAGAGAGCAAGTTTTCCACATCATGATAATAAGTAAACAATTGACTGCTATCAGCTTCCCTCAATGCCTCAGCTGGTTAAGGAACTCAGTCACTGAAGAACATTGATGAAGATATTCCAATGGTTAGATTACGTCCAGGTAGCTGACTTCAGTGGCAACTTCCCAATTCACCTCGATAGGAGAAAATCAGGTGGGGGGACAGTGTTTGGCTGTTTGTCAGTATCTACAATAGATCTACTGGAAGCATGTAGACATGGATGGGCTTGGTTTGATGCCCCCCACAATGGATCAAGCTGTCACTGGTCACTATGTAGGTTAATACGCTGACCTTTCATCAGAATATCAAGCTGAAACGTTTCATCGGTTTCATTCTCTATAGATGCTGCCATATCTACTGAGTAATGCCCCCTGAAAACAATTAACCGCAAGCAGGCGGCCTGGTATCTTCCGGGTCTCTGCTCAGCCATATGCACATGCAGCCTATGGGCAACGCCATTACTGAACATTTCCAGCAGTTCCTCTTTTTATTTCAGATTTCCAGCATCTGCAATACTTTGCTTTTGTAACACGTTGCCAGCTGTTTGAGGTACTGCAGAACAATTAGAGCTTGTGGTACAGTATACCAGCAAGAAGTAAACACTTAGTAGAGGAAGGGGAGTAACAAAGGTTTCGAAGAAGAAATCACACCATGCTTGAGAACACCCATTATAAATCTGCTAATTACAATAAGCAAATAATGAAGAGAAGTCTTACATTTTGTATAGTGCCTGGACACATCATCTCAAAATCTCAAAGCACTACATATAATGTACTGTTTTTTGAAGCAAAAAAGGAATATACTTGGGAAATAACTTTGCTGATGACACTGGTTGTTAATGTGGACTGTAACTATGCCAAATGCAAACTTTGCATTTTTTTACACTTACATAAAAAACACTGCAAATATTATTATTAATGCAGGGCTCCACCTTTAACTTTGTAGATTTCTTCAGGTTATCAAGTCTTTAATATTTGAAATATTTATATCTTCCAGCTGCTATTTAAACATTACTGATAATTTTTAAATAAAAATTCATTGTATAATTCATGTTTTTAAATACATAATCAAAATAATTTATTTATTAGTGTCACATTAATACTGCAATGAAGCTACTATGAAAATCCTCCAGTCGCCACACTCCAGTGCCTGTTCGGCTACACTGAGGGAGAATTTAGCACGGCCGATGCACCTAACCAGCATGTCTTTCGGATTGTGGGAGGAAACCAGAGCACCTGGAAGAATCCCATGCAGACATGGGAAGAACATGCAGACTCCACACAAACAATTGAATCCAGGTCCCTAGTGCTGTGAAGCAGCCATGCTGACCACTGCATTAGCGTGCTGCCATCTGCTAATATTAAAAGGACTGCATATACTATGAATGCTCTTTCATAAGCTTTGGGTAATCCTTAAATCACATTTAAATTTATTTATGTTACAAATTACGGGCAGTCGACTGATGATGTATAAACTGTTCCACATTGAAAAAAATTTCCTTCAACCATTTGGGTAACCTACAAATCTATTTATTGGAATTGATTCATATTATTATTCATATTTTGTGAAAAGAGCCCTCTGTCATAAAAATTTCTAGTTTTAACTTGATAAAAATGTAACAATGTTACTCACGTGCACCAGTAAAACCTGAAGTTACCATAGAACATTAGAGCACAGAAACAGGCCTTTTGGCCCTTCCTGACTGTGCTGAACCATTTTTCTGCCTAGTCCCACTGACCTACACCTGGCCCGTATCCCTCCATTTCCCGTGACTTCGAATTCTTTCATTAATATTCCTATTTTAAAGCTTCAACCTCCCAAAAAGTCAATATGCATAGTTTAAACCAGAGCCATTAGTAAAGTTCAAGGTGATGTCAAAATTGTAGAGTGGAATTTGATGCCTTCCTTCACGGTGACTTTGGTGAAGATGGTAGTTGTGGGGAGAAGAGAGGGAGGAGGAATAAATCAGATTGGATGGTGAAGGCCTGTCTGTTTATCCCGCCTCTCCCCTGAAAGTGGCAATTATTGCCACCAGTCTCCTGGTGGCGCTGTTGAGCACCGAAGAACTGCCGGCCTCTGGTTGGCCAGCTGTTTTCAATGGGTGAAATTTGCGCCAATTCTGGAAGACCTGCTCTTGCTCACTGCAGTACCTGTGGTACTAAATGCAATGGGCCTTCCCATAAAGATGCGATGCAGGGCTCTCATCAGTTCTCCGGCTAGGAGACCCCGTCAGAGGGAAGGTGGCTAAGAGGTGACCTTATTGAGGCATATAAGATGATCAGAAGATTAGACAGGGTGGACAGTGATAGCCTTTTTCCTCGGATGGAGAAAGCTAGCACGAGGGGACATAGCTTTAAATTAAGGGGTGGTAGTTGTAGGAAGGATGTCAGAGGTAGGTTCTTTACCCAGAGGGTGGTAAGGGTATGGAATGCCCTGCCTGCAGCAGTTGTAGATGCGCCAAGTTTGGGGGCGTTTAAGTGGTCAGTGGATAGGTTTATGGATGAAAAGGGAATGGTTTAGGTTAGAGGGTCATTGCTTTTTCTCAACTGGTCGGTGCAACATCGAGGGCCGAAGGGTCTGTTCTGCACTGTAATGTTCTATGTTCTGTTACCCACGTTAAATTCTGCCCACAGAAGTACAATTTTTTATTTGCACCAGGATTTTCTAATTGCTTTTTGTTCTTTTCAGGACTGCTGATTGATTTTTTTCCAGATAATTCAAAGTACAAAGTACAATGTACAATGTAGTACGACTTTGTTTTCCCTACTGACTAATGTTTATATTCAACTAAATGAACTGGTAAGATTTCACCCCACAGAACAAAACAGTAGCTGCCCATTCTGTCGTTTATACTTCAAAATTAGCAATGAAGTTTTGTTTTTCTCAACCAAAACCTCTACGTTTGCTTTGATTATAACTAAGAATCTGTACTTTCAGCCACATAAGCTCACTGCTGAGTTAAAACACCGGCTGGGATTTTATGGAGTGTATTGCTTTCCCTAACCCAGGCAGGTTGAATGGTAAGAAGGCTGGATAGTAATCTCAGCAAAGATAGTGTGACATATTCCTGTCGGCAGGAAAACTGATTCCCATTTAGTCAGTGGTTGGAATGGGCTAACATAGGGAATCGATCTTCTGGCTAATTAGGTTCAGTATGGAGATGCTAAAAAGCACTGGGATTTCGTGGTGGCTCAGGGATTCTCTCAGACTTGCATGTTTCCAGTGGTTCCTGATGTCGCCCAGCAAACCTGGTCAGGTTTTCATTGACCAGGGGGAGAGTCTCTGTTTCCAAGTCACTTAGTGCCCTATCTGGGAACGGGATGAGTGCCCCCACAGGGAATCATCTGCTCTTGCATTCAGTTACCCATCACTGTGTCGACACACTCCCCTAGACTCTTAACCCACCCACACTCCGTCTATATCCATGGATCCCGCAATGATCTCTGGTGAAACCTCACTGGACAACCAGCCACAGTCTTCCCTACTGGTAGTGTTTACATGGACTATGGTGGTGTCAGTCTCTTTTAAGATAAAAACTTGTATCATAATATATATATATATTATATAAAATTCTGGAGTAATATATTCAAACCCTTGCATTTGTACATCTCAGTCTCTGAATAGCCTGAATTCAAATTATTGCCAGCACCCTTTCTGCCTGTCAGCGTGCAATGAATGCAAATTTATATTTTAATTTTTTAAAAATAATTTGAAAACAATTGGAAAACAAGCTGCAAAATTTTAACCTTGGTAGTTCATTTAATAAAATAGTTACTGCACAGGAGGTGGCAATTCAACCCCTCATTTCCATGCCGGCTCTCTGTAAGGGTTACTTGGCTTGTCTCAGAGCCCTGCCTTCTCCCCAGACACTGGCAATGTTTTATCTCTTCATGATCAGGTGGAAATTATGTAAAGGCAAGATCTCTGTGCCCGTAGCTTAACATGTACCTGTACATGCTGCTCCTTCACGTTTACTTATCAGACCAGTCCCTGTTTCTGGTAGCCAGTGCTTTATAGGACAAAACAGCTTCTCAAGTTAAAGAGTTTAACTTTGAAATGGTGCCTTTTTAATCCATTTTTGTTTTATGATATGTCCTAGCTATTTCCTTTTGTGTTGAATGCTGATCTGCTTTCAGTTAACAAACCTAATCGACTTGGCAGCCACAGGCAGCAAGTCACGTTACCTTTCAGGGGTTGGTTAAGTGTTTGTATGCATTCTCCTTTGCTGCACTTTGCAGTGTATAAAGACATTAAATCACTTTCAAATCACTGCCAAGCAATAGCATAAAACACACACACACACACACACACAAACAGACACACACACAAATATTATAACACCCCGACCAAGATTACTTCATCAAGATGGGTTTTCAACTACATTTACAGATTACTTACCCTGTGAATCAGCAGGACTATGCATTGCAATTAGTTTAGTAGAGAAAACCTGAGCATTTTTATCTCGTAATCACTTGAAAGGATGAATGGCTTACCCTTAATTTTCCAGGATACAGCTGCCACTGTTGGGTATTTCCCAATATATAAAAGAAGTCAAATATATATTGGTGATGCACACACAAGACAGCCAATTTTATGTGGTCTGTAATACCTGGCTAGAACCTTAAATTGTGTAACTGAGGACAAACAAATGAAACCCAGTCAGTAATATCTACATAGTGTCCAATTTCTGATTAAGAATCATGAGCAGGTTAAAGGATGCCCAAGATGATAGGAACAAATTAAGGTTTAGTTTATCATATCCATAACTTTTCTATTTTCCCTACAATTGCATGGGACAAGGAAACAAGGGACGTGTATAGGTGAGACAGCAGTGGGAGATGATTGTGAACTTATACCAGGACACACAGAATCAAAGGTACCATAGTATTCTGAAGACTCGCTGGCACCATGTAACTAATAAAAACACTTATGTAGCAAATAAAATGAGGAAAAGGTTAATAGTTTGGCTCAAAATAGTTACAGATATGAAACTAAGACAATGGCAACTGACAATTCACTGGTATAGGTAAATGTCCTGATAATTTCCATTAAGAGCACTGTCTGTCCTCTGCAAGTACCAGGGTTATTTCAGCTAAACGTATGATGATTGAGGAGCACTATCAGGAATGATCCAAGTATCATACTGTCTGCTGAGCAGAGAAATAAAGCTTAAATAATTCAAAAACTCTGCAAGTTGTGAAGCAAAGTAAAAGGAGTACACATTTTTGTAAAGATAATTTTTTCTGTTGCCTGAAGGACTTTGATGCAGCACTCGACTCTGTTGGGAGCGGTGACTGGGTCTATGACTTTGCCATTCTCTGGAGATACGTATTAGGATACACAAATTTGGTCATCTTCACCTCTGACCCTATTTTTTGTACAATGCCTGGTCAGCAAACCACTACAAGTCAATATGCTGTTACAGACATCATCCACATAACTTACTATGATGGTCTTTAGCTTTCCCAACGACACAGGCCATGTTTCTTTTCCTCATCAACTATTTCTCGCTCATCCGGAACCCAAGACAGCAACGTCTTTGCTCCATAGGTGTGGCGCCAATACAGAATCCAGGGTTGGGCTTAGGGAACAGGTGAATGTAGGGCCTCCACACTGATTTTTGATTTGATTTATTGTCACGTGTATTAGTATATAGTGAAAAGCATTGTTCCTTGCATGATATACAGATAAAGCATAGAGAAGGAGAAAGTACAGAATATAGTATTACAGTATAGCAAGGTGTAGGAAAAGATCCACGTTTTTGAGATAGGTCCATTCAAAAGTCTGACGGCAGCAGAAAAGAAGCTGTTCTTAAGTCAGTTGGTATGGGACCTCAGACTTTAGTATCTTTTTTCCAAACGGAAGGTGGTGGAAGAGAGTATGTCTGGGGACCTTGATTATGCTAGCTGGTTTTCCGAAGAGTAGGCACAATCAATGGATGGGAGGCTTATTTGCATGATGGACTAGGTTTGTTCACAACACTTTGTAGTTTCTTGCAGTCTTGGGCAGAGCAGGAGCCATAACAAACCATGATACAACAAGAATGCTTTCTATGGTGCATCTGCAGAAGTTGATGAAAGTCGTAGTGGACGTGCCAAATTTCCTTTGCCTCCTGAGAAAGCAGAGACATCGATGGGCTTTCTTAAACTCTGCCTGCTGTATGAACACACTCAAGTAACAAGCAGGCTGAGGGTTAAAGCTCTGCTACTTCAGTTCTGAACACAATCATTTGTAGAAATAGTGTGAAAACATTTGCACTAAACAGATGACTGACACAATCAGAACTGATGTGCCCATTAGAGTCAGAGTGACCTTTACTGCTGATGCCTGATCCCTCAATAAAATTCAAACCCACTGCAACCTGACAAAGTCCCCGCCAACTGAAGTATTCTTGGCTCCTCCCCCCCCCTCCCCCCTTTAAGGAGGTTTGAATTTGACTGGGCAGCAATACACTAGACGTCACTGCTTAGCATTGTCTCAAGATAACGGGAGCCAGAGCTTCCTTTCCCTCAGCTGATGAATTATGGGACTGTCTGTTTAAAACACTGGATTTCAGTTTCTATCTTTAAAAAGGCCTCTTAAAAAATCTTGCTGCCTTAGGTAAGCACTTAGTTTACTTAGTGATAGCACTGCACTACAGGCTCCAGTCAGACAATAACGGCCCAGATGTCGCAGTAATGGTGAGATTGGTGACCTAATACAACAAATATCACTGCCAAGTCCACTGACCTCGCTGTTGCTAACTTGCTCAAGAATATGCAGGCTCTTTACATAAGAATACATCACAGACTCTCCCAGATGCAGTAGGTAAATACTTAAAAAATCCTATTTGTTCAATCCTTCCAACAGTAATACATTGTTAATCAGGAGATAAACACAGTCTTTACTGTCCAAAGTGGCAGCGGTGCAAAACTTGGTTTGAACGCAAAGAAAACTCAGATTTTAGAAGAACAGAGCTAAGACAATTCCAGCCTCTTCCCAGAGCAGAAACATCGGAAAAATATCAACCAGAATAAGTAAAGGCATAAGTCACTCTTTAATTCCTCTTTGCTGCTCAAAGGGCCCTAATTTCGAAACATGAGTGCACATTCCTAGGAAAATCTGGGTTATTACCTTCCCCAGGTGAACATTGTTCTGGTGTGTGCCTCAGGTAAGTGTTGGAGGTTTTTAGATTTGAGGAAGAAAAAGCAACACAGTTGAGCTCAGTCTCATCAGAATCCCTGAAACTTTGCTGCTCAGATTGACCAACTCCACATCGAATTGGAATCAAAACTGAAATGTTGCTAATTTATATCCAGCTCACTTATAAACATGAAAAGTCATATCAGGGGCATCTCTTAATAAACTGTGCCTTGGCAAATGTTTTATGATGATGGTAGTAGTGGGGTGGAAAGGGTTGTGAAGAAAGACAAGTGTAAGGCCAAAACAAAAGGACAGTTTTAACATTCTAGCATTGCAGAGGTTCCATCCTGGCCGAAGTACCAGGAAACTCAGCCTCTAACCCTGTGAATATCGTGTGTGCCCATAAGTACCATAATGTTTTCGAACAAAGAAGCCAGTCTCATACTACTTTCAGGGGTACAGGTCACCTCTAAGACAGACAAATACCTATGGATTTCACATCTGCTGACCAGCTGGAAGCAACACTTTGCTTCTGCTAACATACCAGCTGCTCGGCATATGCCAAAGGGATGAGGAATTCATGGCCCAAATGTCTACCAGCCGTTCTGATGCATGTTTGGGACAAAGAGTTGTTCTGCTGCAAACAAGACATGCCTGAAACTTGTAACAGGACACAACAGTTGGTTTATTTGATTTGATTTATTATTGTCACATGTATTAACATAGTGAAAAGCCACCTCTACAGACAAAGCATACCGTTCATAGAGAAGGACAAGAGAGAGTGCAGAATGTAGTGTTGCAGATGCAGTCAGAGAAAGATCAACTTAATTCAAACTAATTTCTTTTAAAAGTCTGACAGCAGCAGGGAAGAAGCTGTTCTTGAGTCGGTTGATAAGTGACCTCAGACTATTATAACTTTTTCCTGACTGAAGGTGCGAGAAAGAATATCTGGGATACGTGGGGTCCTTAATTGTGCTGGCTCCTTTGCCGAGGTAGTAGGAAGTGTAGACAGAGTCAATGGATGGGAGGCTGGTTTGTGTGATGGATTGGGATATCCCAGTCCCATTCGAAACTGCTGACTTTTCATTGTACTCCCAGCTTGATTCAGGCTGCAGATGCACTTACAAGGCATAGAGATTTTCAGTATATCTACTTTGTCTTTTGTTTATCCACATCCAATGAGCCAAACAAAAAAAAAAATCAGAAATGGAACTGTCACTTCGTTGAAATCAGCACAAAGAAATATGACTGATGAAGCACACTGAATTGCACCAAGAATAAAGCACTCGTTTCACGTGAGAATGTGTAAAATTGCAGCTCAAATATCTTATGTTGGTTACCTTTGTCAAGGAACCACAGGCATATGAAAGGAGATTACATTCAATCATTTCTGCTAAGTTCAACTAGTTATCAGTTCAAAAACATAGCTCCTTGAAGCACGTGTGAGGGACCTGCTGCCAAGATTATTTTTAGAAAGTAACTCACCCTAGCAACAGCAATGTTTTCTCTGGGAAGCCATACTGTACAAGATTATGACTGTTGGCTGTCTGTTCCACTCCAATGGTCGTGTAACCTTCGGTTTTCTTCCGCTGCAGATACTCAACCAACTGAGTGGGTCTCACCTGTAAAACGAGGGGATTGAAGATGAGCAGGGAACAAAGTCACTTTATTGCAATTTTATACTGTTTGATCTCCCCTCCTCATTTTTGAGTGAGGAATTACAATAAGTTTCACCCTCCTTTTGACATGGTCCACTGCTCCCTCAAAATCAACACTTCCCAGTTCCTGCTAATGCCTCCTTGAAGTTACATCACTGAAAGTTATAAGGAAAATGCAATCCAACTTTGCAGAATTTCCTTGAGGGATATCAGTAAATTCTAAGATAAGCAATTGAATGTCTTGCTATGCAAAATCAGCAACCACTCATTTGGTAACCTACAAACTCCAAAGCTGAGATCTCCAGCCAGCTTTACAAGCGTACATGGCACATATTCAATGCATCTGGAATGGGTATATCACGGAAGATTTATTTTAGCTTAAAGATGAATAATCAGAGCAAACTAACCATCTGGTGAAATCATTTGAGTCATCCTCTTGCTTTTAATACAGAAATACGTTCATCAACTCCATAACTTGGAGGCCGCATGATCATCATAAAATGAGAAAATACATCTACAATTTTACATTGGATTAACTCTCTTCTTATTTAAGGAACAGTCTCAATCTTTTAGGGCATGATTTTTGTTAACACTCTGACAAAGGGTCATCCAGGCTTGAAATGTTGGCTCTATTCTCTCTCTACAGATGCCATCAGACCTGCTGAGTTCCACAGCCGTTTGTCATGTAATCTCACATGTCCTCTAACTTACCACAGATTTTCATCCTTCTGTTCTTTTACTTACCCTCCTCTCTTTCATTTGTTGAAAATCTATGACATTTCTAACTTTGCCCAGTTATGACAGAAGGTCACAGTGCTGAAACATTAACCCTATTTCTCTCTTCAGATGCTGGAGTGAGTATTCCCAGCATCTTCAGTTTTTATTTCAGATTTTAATTTGATTTATTATCACATGTACTAGGATACAATAAGGAACATTGTTTCTTGTGCAATACAAACAAACCACACCATTCATAGAGGGGGAGAGGATACAAATGTAGTTTAATAGTCATAGCTAGAGAAAGATCAGCTTACTATTTGGTGGGTCCATTCAAAAGTCCCTTGGCAGCAAGGAAGATAACGTTCTCAATGAGATTTCTAGCATCCATGGTATTCTGATTTAAATATTAAATATAATCCTTATGCTGACCTAATACAGACTGTCACCTTTCCTTTCACTGAAAACATCCACACTAAACTCCTAAATAATTTTTTGTTGTGGTACAAAGCTGAAGTCACCTATCTCACTTCTTTCAGATTTTACTCAATTTATGTGCCACTTTACACTGACAAAGAATAACTTGGATATTCTCTGAACCACTGAGTTATGAACTTCTTGGTTGACAACAAAGAGGCATGAGGTACATTTTTTAAACCTTACATGAGTTCATGCAATCCCTATAGTAGAGGAGGCCATTCAGCCCCCATTGAGCATGTATTGACAACAATCTCACCCAAACACTATCCCAGTAATCCTCACATTTACCCTGCTAATTCTTGTGACACTAAGGGGCAATTTAGCATAGCGAATCCACCTGATCCACATACATTTTGACTGTGGGAGGAAACCAGAGTACCCGGAGGAAATCCACGTAGACACAGAGAGAATATGCAAACTCCACACAGTCACTCAAACCAGTAATCAAACCCAGGTCCCTGGCACTGTGAGCAGCACTGTGCCATTGTACCACCACCACCACCACTACTCTGGAGTCACCCGTAGGCCAGACCAGCAGGTTTCCTTCTGTTCCCGAAAGGACATTAGTGAATCAGATGGGTTGATCAGGTCTTGATGAATCCCTATAGCAGTACCTGCACTTCAAAGAGGCAGGATTTCATGTATGCTATGGAGTACGAGGGTTAACTGATATGGCTTGCATCTCAAGCCCATTTCTATGCTTGGAGTTCTGCAGTATGGAACCACTCTTATTTCTATCTATGAAATGAAAAAGAGGACAAACACATTGACCCACCTCAATGACTGGTAGCCACTGCTCGGCAGACACACTGAGGGCCTGAAACTGCTTGTCATTCACACAATGCACATTGTTCACAACGAGTGCAGAAGCCCCAAATATCTCACATGTCCGACACAAGCCTGAAAAAAAACACACCAACTGTCAAGCTATCAAAGGTAACACTTAATTAAAATAATGAACAACCAAGAACAGGGGAAATTTAATTAGCTGCTTTCAGCTCACCTCTATTAAATAAACATCAAAAATAAAAGCTCAAAAGATGAGCAGAAAACCTTGAGACGCTAAAAACAGAAACTAAAAAAAAAACCTGTCAGGTGTTTACACTGTGTGTAGTTCAAAACTTTATGAAAGCTAACATGCGGTTCTTAAATTATTTCCAACAAATGGCATTTGTCATTTGGGTGGCACAATGCAAACCATCAATATCAAAACTAAAGTTTATTTATTAGTGTCACAAGTAAGGCTTACATTAACATATGCAAGTTATTGTGAAATTCCCTGAGTCGCCACAGCCTGGCACCAATTCAGGGCAAGGCACCTAACCAGCACATCTTTTAGAATGAGAGGGGAAACCAGAGCAATTGGAGGAAACCCATGCAGACACAGGAATAACATGCAATCTCCACACAGATAGTGACCCAAGCCGGGAACTGAACCCAGGTCACAGACGCCATGAAGCAGTAGTGCCAACCACTGTGCAGCCCCAAAGGCTAAGGTTGATACTTCATTTCATCGGGTCCCTGATCTCAAGCATACTGTGTGAGGAAAAAAAAATAAAAAGCTTCCATTTATAAAGTGTTTGCCACAACCTTGGAAACTCCAAAGCACTTTCCAGCCAAAGAAGTATTTTTGAAATGCAGTAATTTTGTAATATAGGAAATGGAGCAGCCAATTTGTGCATGACAATGTCTACAGCCAGCAATGAAATAATCACCAGATTATTTGTTTTAATTCTCTTGCTTGACGGATAAATATCAACAAGGGTGCAGAGAAGAGTTGCCTTGCTCTTCTTCTAAATAGTATCAGGGATCGTGTATATCCACCCAAAAGAACAGACAGGTCCTCAGTTTAAAAGTTCATTCAAAAAAATAGTACCTTTGACAGTGTGGTACAACCCTCTCAGTGTAGCACTGGAGTGTCTTGAACCTAAAGCTTCTTACTCAGAGGCAAGTGAAATATCAATCAGGGACACATGGTCCTGTGTGGTTGGGATACAGGGCAAATAGTTATCAGGCAGTTATTTGTGCACAGTTCAAGTGTGATGGAATAATGGGAGCAGATCTCCTTTCCTCCCTCTTAACCACCATTAGTAAATGGGATAGCAAATCTAAACAGCTGAGGTGGTGGTACCACAATAACAAGAAACAAATAGAAACTGTACAATTTCCACTTTTTTTATTAGTGGACAGTGAAAAGCATTATTTCATGCACGCTATGCAGACAAAACATACTACATATAGAGAAGGAAAGGAGAAAGTGTCACAGTCATAGCTAGTGTGTAGATAAAGATCAACTTAATATGAGGTAGATCCATTCAAAAGAATGATGGCTGCAAAGTAGAGGCTCGCTGGTCCATTATTCAGACTTTTGTGTCTTTTTCCAAATGGAAGGTGGAGGAAGATAGTATGTCTGGGGTGCATGGGGTCATTAATTATGCTGGCTGCTTTTTCAAGTCAGTGGGAAGTCTACACAGAACCAGTGAATGGGAGACTGTTTTGCATGATGGACTGGGCTTCATTCACGACACTTTGTAGTTTTTTTGCCATACCGAACTGTGATATAACCAGAAAGAATGCTTTCTATAATGCATCTGCAAAGATTGGTGAGGATCGTAGTGGGTATGCCAAATGTCCTTAGCCACTAAGAAAGTAGAGACGTTGGGGGACTTTAAATATAGCATTGACATGGAGAAACCAGGATAGATTGTTGATGATTTGAACACCTAGAAACTTGAAGTTCTCGACCATTTCCACTTCATCCCCATTGATGTAGACAGGGCATGTTGTCCACTACACTCCCTGAAGTCGCTGACTATCTCCTTCCTTTATTACACTAACTTTGCAATCAAGGTGCAAGAAAATGCAGTTTAATGATCGGATATCATATGAAAATATAAAATAAATTTCCATAAGACACACAGTCCAAGGATGTGTGGGTTAAGTTGATTGGCCATGCTAAATTAACCACAGTGTCAGGGGCATTAGCTGGGTAAATGTGAAAGGATACAGGAATAAGGCCTGGATGGGACTGTGGATACTGCAGACTCAATGGCCCTCTCCTGCACTGTAAGGATCCTATGATTGTATGCTTAAATAAAGCAAAGGTATTAAAATATTAATGCATTTTAGGAATAGGTTCTTGCTGTGCATATGTGGAAGTAACAAAATATAGTGCATTAAAACATTTCTAGCAGCAAATGTGCTTCCAGAGTTGAGCATTTTAATTTCACTGTCCAATTTTCCTTCTCTCTTCTCAAGCCATTGCATGGGCACTTAGTAAGTGAGCACTGTGCAAGAAAGAGCTTTGACTGGGTGTCAGTAGATCATTCCATTTCATGAAAAATCAGGGCCAACACTAAAATTCACGTCCTTCATCTTCCAACAGAGATGAGAAACTGGAGCCTTGGCCAACTTGTATTTTGCATAACCAAGGCCAAGCAAGCAAAACTGCAGTATTCCTACCAGCTGGTTTGGCTGGATAAACAAGCACTGGAAAACAATATAATCCCAACATTCCAAGTGTGGACGACTCAGCTACTCAGTGGAAAAACTGAACAATTGGAGTAACGTGTTGGTGCCAAACCTCTAGAACGTGAAAGCATTTCAAGGTAATTACAACTCTACACAAAGCACAACAATGGATGAGAGCAGAGGATAAAAATGATGTGGCCTTGAAATTGTAAGACATTTGAATTAGAAATGATTTTAAAGGTTCATTTGAGAAAGAAAATGTCTGTAGTAAACAAAACTACCTAAAATTTAATTAGAAGGATGGTTGTTGAAAAAAAATTGAATTCAATGTTCCATTTTTCATGAAGAACTAAATGGATAAACCAACTGAGCATAGCAGTTCTTTTCAGATTTTAAAATGGTCAGTATTTCTCTGTACTGCAATACCAAAGACAATTCTGAGCCGGAAAGCAGAACAACAGGAAAGCAAAGAGCCTCCTGCAGTGTTAACCAATAAAAAAAATCAAATTGCTCGTGTTATAAGGAGAGGCTGGTTAGACTTGTACCTTTTTTCCCCTGTAGCTTAGGAAGTTTAAGGTTATCTTATGGAGATCTATAAAATAATGCGGGGCATAAATCAGTTAGATAGTCAACATTTTTTCCCTCAGATAGGAGAGTCTAAAACTAGAGGGCATAGATTTAAAGTGAGAAGAGAGTCACACAAAAGGATCCAGAGGGCAATTTTTCCACTGATGGTGGTGAGTGTCTGGTATGAGCTGCCAGAGGTAGTAGTAGAGGTGGGTAAAATTTTGTCTTTTAAAAAGCATTTAGACAGTTACATGGGTAAAATGGGTATAGAGGGATATGGGTCAAATGCAGGCAAGTGATTAAAAAAAAGGGGCACCATGGAGAAGGTGGGCCCCTTTCCTTTGGGCTCAGCCTTGGTTATCAAACGCAAATTGGCCATTGTTCCAGTTTCTCATCTCTGTTGGAAGATGATGGACGTGAATTTTAGTGTTGGCCCTGATTTTCCATGAAATGGAACGGTCTACTGACACCCAGTCGAAGCTCTTTCTTGCACAATGCTAACTTACTAGATATGCCTGTGCAATTGCTTGAGAAGACAGAAGGAAAATTGGACAATGAAATTAAAATGCTCAACTCTGGGATTACATTTGCTACTAAAAATGTTTTAATGCACTATACTTGTGTGTTACTTCTCCTACATATGCACAGTAAGAACCTACTCCTAAAGTGCATTGATATTTCAATACCTTTGCTTTACTTAAGCATAGAATTCCTACAGTGCAGGAGGGGCCATCGAGTCTGCATTCACCACAGTCCCACCCAGGCCCTATTTCATAACCCTTCCCCTGACACTAAAGTTAACTTAGCATGGCAAATCAACCTAACCCACACATCTTTGGACTGTGCGGCTTATGGAAATTAATTTTATATTTTCATATGGAATCCTATCATTAAACTGCATACTGTAAACCTCTACGACTCTAAATAAACTACACATTGTTCAAATAATATCACAATTCTGAGAAAAAATATAACAACACCTTTCTCTGATAAAGTAATCGCTTCAAAAACTTCCAGAATTACAAAGCTAAGTTAATACCAAAGATTTTAGAATGCCAAAAGTCAGATACTTGAATCAAACTGAATACACAGTGTATTTATTTGATATTAAATCAAATAAATTAAAAACTCACTGAACTGTGGCAGAACTACTGACGCCTGCAAATTCAATTCAAAACCCTTTACAAGTATTTCAATGAAGAACTGGCAGCTGCAGCAGGAACACATCATGTTTGCTTGTTCTCCGAAATAGCACACTATGGTTTTAATTGTTTTGAGTTATACAATCTGAAATAAGGCGCTCTCAATTTAAAAATGTAATCATTTTATATACATGGCTGGATTTTTGATCTCATTTCATACTGGCGAGTAGTAACTCACAACTGGAGTGTGTGCGGCATGAGGAATAAGGTTAAAAGTGAAACTTAATACACAGATATTTTCTTAGTAGCTGCAGGCATTTTTGAAAAAAAAAATGACTGATCAAAAATGTCTGAACTAGTGACAAATCACATAAAAAGAAACGAAAATATAATGTTTGTATTTCCAGCAGCTCATGCGTAAATAAGCTACACAGCCTCAAGTCCTCAGGTTATTCAGCATCCCTGCAGATTTCTCGTTTTGCAGTAGTCTAACTATTTTTTCCCTGACATTTGCCTTACTTAAAAAACCAGAACCTAGGTTTGAGGTGGCAAGGAAAAGCTCTGTTTGTACTGGCTGGGCATTTTGCTTGGGAGGGATCACAGTGTGGCAGAGTCAGGAGACAACAACCAGAACTCCCCTTAGACTCCCTTCACATTTATCAGTACATTTATCTGGATTCTATCCTTATTCACTTCTTTGTTGGACCATCCTTCAGGACAGCGTTAAAAGTCAAGCACATAAAAAAATCAGGAACACAGAGCATTCTCGTATCCGACACTGGCCGAATTTGAGAGATATGGGCCAAATGCGGGCAATTAGGATTAGCTTAGGGATTTAAACAAAAGGGCAGCATGGACAAGATGGGCCAAAAGGCCTGTTTGCATGCTGTAAACCTCAATGACTATAATTCACTGATGATGTATGCCTTGCCACCCCTGCCAGCAGAATGGAGAATCAGACACTCAGCAAAATCTCCATTCACTGCAGCGAGACCGGAGAATCCCAGCAGTGAGTGAGGTGAAAGAATTTAGGCAAATTTGGATACAAGATCACTAGGCATCTCCTGATCTTTCACGTGCTTGGCTTTTGACGCCATTCTCTAGCAAAGAGCAAGCAGAGAAGTAGAATGAAAAGTGAACAAGGATAGATACAGATAAACACACTTTCTGAATGTAAAGGAAGTCTAAGAAGTTCCCTGTACAAAAATAGCACCCTCTAGATACTCCTTCTCTCTGGGAATAAAAGGTTACAAATCTACATTTACCTCGGCTTACTTTTCTTTCCACTTTTGCTTTTTTACTTGAGAATTGGGACACAAACTGAGAATAAGTACTAAATAGGGTGGTCAGAAGAAAAATTTTTTTAAACAATATGGCAACATCACTACAAGATATTGAAAACTAATATTTGAGAGAGAAATAGACACTAAGAAAAATATTAAAGGATGCAGAGGAAAATGGAATTGTAGTAGATAATGCAGCTGGCAATAGAACAGGCACAATGGGCCTAAATTTCTATGATAACACAATTAATTTAAGAAAGTAACATTTGATTATTCAGTCTCTAAGCATTCTGATTTGTTTGAGAAGCTCAGAGTCAAACTGAGTAGGCCAAAGCCATTGAAGATGGAGAACAGGCGATGTACTTTATTGCTTTACTATCACAAATTCTAAAGCTGGACTTGAAGGAATTCCATACTTTATTCAATTAGAATAAAGATAACACACCAAAAAATCACTAATTCCGGCAGGTTTCTAATTATTCAGCAACAACCAGATGGTCTGAATTATAACTTTATCTACTGAGTTCCAATTCTAAGTGTAAACAAATAATGATCTCTTGCATTAGGCTAATCAGCTCCCATGGCCACAATAAATTAAATCATGACATTTAGTACAACATTATACAATATTAGTACAATATTTGATGTGCTTGGATAATGCTATCTTAATATTCAGAAGAGTCTGATTTATTTCACAAGAATGCTGTTTGGCTCCACTGGTTTCATCTCATCGATGAAAACTGTTTTTCATTTCATTGAGGTAAAATAGATGACTAACAGCCGCAGAGCTCAACTATTGGAATGGAGAATTCTATTGGAAGATGGAGATATGGCCCATATGTATATGTACTGAATTGGCTTCTTCTCTATGTAACAGAACTGAAAAAGTTGCTTCTTAAAACCCACCTCTGGCAAAGTTTTTAGATATGTCCTCTGGTAACTTCATAAATGACTCTGTGTCAGATTGTGTTCGATACCGCTGCTGTGAAACACGTTAGTTGTTTCTTTATGTTAAATGCACCGTATAAATGCAAGTTGCTGTTGTGTTCCATAATTGCCTCCAATAGAAGAAGCACCAACAAAATGGTAATGCTCCTTCAAAATATAACAACAGATTAGAACCCCAGGACATGCATTCCCTACATATGTTGTATGGCCTTTCTGGTTCTTCAAATGTTAGAATTCAAATGTTAGAATGGGATGAAACAATGTAGTTTTGTCTTTTATATCTTGGCGTTGTTTGCAAAGTCTTTCATTGGCACGATCACAAGTTCACAAAACAAAACCAAAAATATTCAAACACCCCATCGGGAGGTGGACAGGGTGGATCCTCTCTTTGGCATGCAATTTAACCATCTTCATTACAAAGGTGCACAAATGACAGTGTTAAAGCAGTAAAATAGATGCAAGGATATCGCCATCTCTGGGTATCAAATCAACCCAAAGTCACAGGTAGAAAACACACCTTAATACTGCAAGTAAAACTACCCTTTGAAACTTGAAAGACTGCTTACCTCCTAGGTTAGTAGGCTTATCAACAAGTGATGCCACTATAATTAGGCTTCTGTTGGATGATTTTCCAAACTTTGTGGTTCTTTCCTGACACATCAGCTCCAGATCTTGGTCTGGGATGCTATTCTTCCATGGCATTATCTTCTTTTGTATATCAGCCCACTCAGTATCTTGATCTACTTCAGCCAGGCCATAACCTGTCAAACATTTGCAACCAACAATGAACTTGTGCTCAGGGAAAGCCACTAATTTGTTAAATATCGATACTAGACATAAAAGCTTAGTTTCGTGATTACTATTAATATTTCTTTACCAAAGCAAAATATAGGGTTAACTTGCACTTTTGTTGGAAGCCCCAGAAGGGCAGTTATAAGAGAAATGAATTAAGTTTATATCTGAAGCATCCATCTGTCTTGGGAGATGCTGGACTGTGCCCAAGGAGAATGTTTCTAGACTGAAAGGACACAGTGGTTAGCACTGCTGCCTCACAGCGCCAAGGATTTGGGTTTAATTCCTGACCTAGGTCGCTGTCTGTGCGGAGTTTGCATATCCTCCCTGTGTCTGCACGGGCTTCCTCCGGGTGCTCAGTTTCCTCCCACAGTAAAAAGATGCTCGGCTTAAGTGGATTGCCATGATAACTTGCCTCTTAGCATCAGGGGGATCAGTAGGGTAAATATGTAAAGTTATAGGAATAGAGCCTTGATGGGATTGCTGTTGGTGCAGGCTTGATGGATTGAATGGCCTCCATCTACACTGTAGGGATTTTATGATTCTCTGAAGGTCCTAAGCCTCATAAACAGCAGAAATACTGCACGTTTCCATCATTGCTGGGATTAATGCTGAGTAGTTACAGGTGTATTTTGTTCTGTATGTTCCCAATACTTGCATTTCATTTCATGATTTCCACCTCATGTATAGTAAATAGCTTGTATTCAAAGCTAGCTCTGAAGATTTACTGTTGTGTTTCAATGAATCATAACACTTCTCAAAGGTCAGAATCAGCTGGATTTTCATGTTACATGACCCAATTATACACATGGATGACTAAATGGTACTTGATTGTTCAGAAAAAGGCAAAAACAACAAGTCAAGTCACATAGCAGTGAAAGCCTCAGATCAGTACAAATCAGATATTTGCTGATGACTGCACAATGTTTTGCATCATTTGTGACTCCTCAGATACTGAAGTAGTCGATGTACACATTAGCAAGACTTGGACAAATATCCAGGCTGGGCTGACAAGATTTGCACCACATAAGTGCCAAGCAATGACCATCACCAATAACAGAGAATCTAATTATTGTCCCTTCACATTCAATAACATCACCATAATTGAATCCAGACTACCAATATCCTGGAGGTTGCCATCAACTAGAAACCGAATAGCCATATAAATGCTGTGGTTAAAAAAGTAGGTTAGAGACTGGGAATACTATGGGGAGTAATGCACTGACTCCCCAGATGTGATGGAATACTCTCCACTTGCCTGGATCAGTGCATTTCCAACAAAATGAAAGAAGTTCAACACCATCCAGAACAAAGCACTTCTCTTGATTGGCAACCTTGCTACAAACATTTATTCTCTCCATCACTGATGAACAGTGGCAGCCGTAGGTATGATCTGCAAAATGCATTGCCGGAACTCATCAAAGCTCCTTAGAAAGCACCTTCCAAACCCAAGACCACTACCATCTAGAAGGACAAGGGCAGCAGACACATGGAAATATCCCCTAGCAGTCCTGGAACCCCCTCCCCAACAGCATTCTGCATATACCAATACCACACGGATGCAGTGGTACAGAAGGCAGCTCATCACCATCTTCCCAAGGGCAATTAGGGATGCGCAATAAATGCTCACCAAACAAGCAATGGTCAATCCCATAATGAATAATTTAAAAAAATTAGAGATACCATTTTTTGCAAATTAAACATGACGACCGGTGAACAATAATTTGTAAAAGGAAGTTTAGCTTTAATGATTCAGTAAGTTATATAAGACTGAACTAACAGACATTAGGAATAAGTGGATTTGATGCACTTGAACTTTCAAAAAGTACTTGAAAAAATGTAATAGCTGAGATCTCTGAGGATGCAGCTGGATGTGTGAAAAGGAAAGCTGGTGCTGTGGACAGAGAGATGCCTGAAGAAAATAAATCTCTGCAGCAGTCTAATGGATATTTCTCTGCCTTGGTAGGATGTAGCTGAGACTTCATTTACTACACAAAAATTGATCTGGCCACAGATCTTGAAGAACTAATATTAATCAAAATGATTTGATTTACTGTCATGAAAAGAACCAAGGAACTAGAAGCAGGATTGGCAATTTGGTCTTGAAGCCTACTGTACTGTTCAAGTCTATTCTTCTCTAATGTGACTTTCTCGCATTATCTTTTAATACACAGAAAATTATCTGTCTTGAATAACTGATCATCCACAGTCCTCTGGGGAAAGAGAATTCCAAAGTTCACACCTTATGAGTGAGACATTTTCTCTTCACAGAATCCCTACAGGGCCGAAGAAGCCTTTTGGCCCATCAAGTCTGCACCGACACTCTGACAGAGTATCTTACCCAGGCCCTCTCCCCTCCCCCTTCCCTTAACCCCACACAATTATTCAGGTGAATTGCAGGGTTGACATTCAATACCGATCTGGATTGACCCTACTTATAAGACAAGATTTGAACTATTGAACAGTCTTGGTATTCAGTCTTTTCTGATAGTTTGCACTAATCGATCTATCCCAAATTTTTCCCCTTAGTCTTAAATGGCTGCATCCTGAGATTGTGGCCCAATGTTCTAAATTCCCAACCAGAGGAAACAGTTACTGATGTCTACCCTGGCAAGCCCTTGTAAGTTTCAATTAGGTCATATCTCTACAGTTGTCCTCACAGATTCCAGGAACCAATCTAGTGAATCTTTGTTGCACCGTCTTTAGGGCAAGCATGCCTTCTTCAGATAAAACAGTACTCGAGGTATGACCTTACCAATGTCTTACATATAAGGTGAAAGGATTCTTTACTCTTGGAGAATAAGGGAAGAGACTCAAAAATCTTCACAGAATCACAATGATTCGTAGGAGGCCCTTTTGCCCACCATATCTGGACTGGCTCTTTAAAAAAGCAATGCAGCTAGCTCCATTTCCCACCTTCTACTGTAACCCTGCGCGTTTTTCCTTTTCAGTTGATAGTTCTTTATTGAATGCTTCGATTTAACATGCTTCCACTACGTTCTCAGGCAGATCCACATCTTGGTTCTTTTGCCAGTTACTTTAAATGTGCGTTCTCTCATTCTCGATTCCTTCACGAGTGGGAACGGATTCTCTCCATGTACCCTGAAGATCCATGATGATTTGAATACCTCTATCAAATCTTCTCTCAGTCTCTTTCTGCAAAGGAAAGTAGTTCCAATTTCTCCAGTCTATCTTTTTAACTAATCCCTGGAACCAATCTTGTGAATTTTTTCTGCACTCTGCAATTCCTTCCCATCTTTCCTAACATGCAGCACACAGAATTGAATCCAGCACTCTGACTGAGGCCAAACTCATGTTATTTAAGTTTAACATCACCTCCTTAACCAGCCCCAGGATTACATAGAACATAGAACATTACAGCACAGAACAGGCCCTTCGGCCTTCGATGTTGCGCCGACCAATTAGGAAAAAGCAATGACCCTCTAACCTAAACCATTCCCTTTTCGTCCATAAACTTATCTACTAACCTCTTAAACGCCACCAAACTTGGCGCATCTACAACTGACGCAGGCAGGGCATTCCATACCCTTACCACCCTCTGGGTAAAGAACCTACCTCTGACATCCGTCCTATAACCACCACCCCTTAATTTAAAGCTATGTCCCCTCATGCTAGCTTTCTCCATCCTAGGAAAAAGGCTTTCACTGTCCACCCTATCTAAACCTCTAATCATCTTATATGTTTCAATAAGGTACGTATATGATTCCATTCGTTTAACTATGCGGATGATTCCTGGAGCATAGGATGCATTGCCACAGGTCGTAGTTGAGGACTTCTTGATTTTCAGAAAAAATTGAAGGGAGGCAGGAAGGAAAGCATGTGAGAAGAAAAGTGGTGGGATTAATTTTACACTGCTCTCATGTAAAGACAAACTGAATAGCTTCCTTCTGTGTAAACTTGTATGGTTTATGAAGTTTCTCCAACTTTACTCTGCACTGACAAATTCGACACGAAGCACACCTGATTGAATAACATGGAATGAATCCATTTGGTGTTCTTTCCCAGCTTTGGTTAAGTCTAAAATTCTGTATTTACTACTTGGATTTGATGAATGTTGCCAGAACTGGATAAACTGAAATACATCTCCTACACAAATATTTTAGTAAGCAGAATTGTCTTGTCAGAATAACCTGCTACAATGTTCCTAAGTTCTATCTCCATATTTCTATTTTGAGAGCTGATCTCCCTTTGCAATAAGGAAGCTGATTTACATTTCACATTGTTTGATTTTTATATTGCTCGAAAACTATTAAAGCATGTCACAGTCTGTATTTAGCATTTTGAATATTACAGCTCAGCAAGATCATATCTGCTGGAAAGAAAACTGAACACGCACTAGTAAGCCTGGTGGACAATTACAGAAAGTAAAATTATAATTTGCAAAGTCGTCTTAAACATCGAGCTACGTACAGAACATCAGTGGAGAGATTAAACTGAAAATCAAAGAAGCACAAAGAAATCAAAGCTTAAAACTGAGATATATATTTAAGTTTTAAGGAATAGAAATTATTCCATAAATATACAAGACAAGCTGATGATTGTCAAACATGTCAAGCCTGAGTGAAACTTCAGAACGTTCCAATATCCAAGGGCATTGGAGTGGTCAGACAGAATTCATCAGTAACTTGGGCCTTCATATTAACTGCATGGTTGCCAATCACCCCTCCTCCAACCTCTCTGAATGTTTACATGAGGGTGGCACAGTGGTTAGCACCGCTGCTTCACAGCTCCAGGTACCAGGTTCGATTCCCGCCTTGGGTCACTGTGTGGAGTTTGCATGTTCTCTCCGAGTATCTGTGGGATTCCTCCGGTGCTCCGGTTTCCTCCCACAGTCCAAAAACATGCAGGTTAGGTTGACTGGCTGTGCTAAATTGCCCCTTAGTGTCCCTTGATGTACAGGTTAGAGGGATTACAAAAAAGAACAAAGAATAAAAGAAAATTACAGCACAGGAACAGGCCCTTTGACCCACCAAGCCTGCACCAACCATGCTGCCTGACTTAACTAAAACTCCTTAACTTCCAGAGACCATATCCCTCTATTCCCATCTCATTCTTGTATTTGTCAAGATGCCCCTGAAGTGACACTACTGTCCCTGCTTCCACTACCTCCCACAGCAACAAGTTCCAGGCACCCATCACTCTGTGTAAAATATTTGCTTCATACATTTCTTTTAAACCTTGCCCTTCGCACCTTAAACCTATGCTCCCTGGTAATTGACTCTTCCACCCCGGGAAATAGCTTCTGACTATCCACTCTGTTCATGCAACATCATAAGCTTGTAGACTTCTATCAAGCCTCCCCTCAGCCTCCATTGCTCCAGTGAGAGCAAACCAAGTTTCCCAACTGCTCCTCATAGCTAATGCCCTCCATACCAGGCAACATCCTGGTAAATTTTTCTTGTACCCTATCCAAAGCATTCACATCCTTCTGGTAGCATGGCGACCAGAATTGAACACTATATTCCAAGTACGACCTTACTAAGGTTCTATAAAGTGTCAACATGACTTGCCAATCTTTAAACTCAATACCCCAGCTGATAAAGGCAAGCATGCCATATGCCTTCTTGACTACCTTCTTCACCTGCGTTGCCACTTCCAGTGACCTATGTACCTGTACACCCAGATCCCTTTGCTTATCAATACTCCTCAGGGTTCTGCCATTTACTGTACATTTCCGATCTGTATTAGACTTCCCAAAATGCATTACCTCACATTTGTCAGGATTAAACTCCATCTGCCCTCTTTCCACCCAAATCTCCAACTGATCTATATCCTGCTGTATCCTCTGATGGTCCTCACTGTTTACCAGCCCATGGCACAGGAGTAATTATGAGATTACAACCCTAGAAGTCCTGCTTTTTAACTTTCTATCTAACTCCATAAACTGTTGCTGCAGGACCTCATCACTCGTCCTGCTTATATCATTAGTACCAACATGTATCTCGACTCTGGCATATTAGCAATATAAACATGTGGGGTTTCAGGGATAAGGCCTGAGTGGGATTTTTGTTGATGCAGACGTGATGGGCTGAATGGCCTTCTACTTCATAAGGTTTCTATGAAGTTTTCCAATAATCAGTCAGAGCTCCTGCTTCTGTTGGCCATCCTACTGGAAAATGCACAAGTGGCTCTCAGGCCTGGGGAGTGTTTAGCCACAATTTCACCTTTACACTCTCTTACCATTGGGATAAACAATCAGCACATATATCAGCAATAGTCATCAGGCAGGATAAGCAATGCTCACTGAACAGCACCCCAGGAGCTCACAATGCTTCAAGAGAAAAGAGAGGGCGAGAATTACTGCAAAACTTAAAAGTGAATCCTGTGGGATCAAGAGAATTCCAATCACTCATAGAATCCTTAAATGCAGAAGGAGGCCATTCGGCCCATTGAGTCTGCACTGACCACAATCCCACCCAAGTCCCTATCCCCACAACCTTAGCTGACACTCTAGGCAATTTATCATGGCCAATCAAGCTAACCTCCATACCTTTGGACTGAGAGAGAAACTGGAGCACCTGGTGGAAACCCATGCAGACACAGGGAGAACATGCATACTTCACGTAGATAGTGACCCAAGCCACGAATTGAACCAGGTCCCTACTGCTGTGAGGCAGCAGTGCTAATCACTGTGCCACCCTAACTCATTCCATTGTAGCCACATTTTTTGCCTTACTTTCCCTCTCTTTGCAGTCATTTGTTTTGAAAGATTGTACTTCGAGAAAGATTGAATAGTATAAAGCTTTCTACATAATCATTGACTCAAAAACTCTATGAATTTGTAAAAAATTACATATACATATATATTAGAATGCCTTAGCAAACCTCATCAAGTTCAAGGAATGATAAGTTTTTGCAAGTTGTACGCCCTCAGATGAAAGTAAAAGAAAATAAAATTCAGTTATAATGAGACAGTAAATATCAGTACAGAGAAACATTCATTCACAAACTATGTCTTTTTGTAAGCGGAGGTGGTCGGTGAACCCATTTTCATTACTTCTGCAACCTTATAAATCTTGGGACTGTAGTTAATTTAGTTGTACATTATTTAAGCAACATTTTTTCCATGAGTAAATCATTTGGTTCCTCAAGCCTGCTCTGCCATTTGATAAAATCACAGCTGATCTGATTGTGGCCTTGACTCCACTTCCAGCCTCTTCCCCATAAACCTCCATTCTCACATCCGTTTATTTAACTCAGCCTTGAATACATTGAGCCAGCCTCCACTGCTTTCTACGGAGGAGAATTCCAAAGATTAACAGCCCTTTGAAAGGGATTCCTCCTCATTTCCCCTTATTTTTAAACTGCAACCCCAAGTCCAAGATTCCCTCAAGAGGAAACATCCTCCCAGTATTTATCTTGGCAAGGCCCCTCAATATCTTACATTTCAATAAGATCTCCTTTCATTCTTCTAAACTTCAATGAGTGTAGATTCAACTGCTCAATCTTTCCTCGTGACAATATCATCTTGTGAATCTTTTAAGTGAACCTTCTCTAAACTGCTTTCAACCCAAATATATCCATCCTTTAGTAAAGCAACCATAACTGTACAACTGTGTTATATGGACATTGTGCGGTTATATAAGTTGGTAGTAAGGACAGCACTTACTGTTTACCCTGAATTATCTTTGAGAAGGTAGTGATGAACTAAAGTCCACCATGGCAGTTTTTGATCATGGCAACAGAGAGAGACTTGCTAAGCCATTTTCAAAAAGTCATTAAACATAAATCACATTGCTTTGGGTCTGGAATAACATATAGATCAGGCCAGGTAAGGACAACATTAGTGAATCAGTTTAGTTGTTACGACAGTCTACTACTTTCATGGTTGCCCTTACAGATAAGTAAATCGGAAATAAAAAGTTGGTTAGTTAACCAGCTAGTGCAATGGGATTTAAATTTCTATCTCTGGAACATTAGCCCAGGCCTCTGGCTGACTGTTCCATTAACAAAATCTCCTATGCTACTGTAACATACCAGAGCAGTTAATTCTTCTTTGAGTCCTGTCTTCAAATTTGCCTTTAAGGCCTGCACAATTTCTGTTATACATAACAAAACGTAGAGTCGGAAAGCATCCAAGTCCCTCAACACCCAATTAAACAGCAATGTTATATTTAACGTAAAACTGAATGCATAAAATTAACACTGGCATTTGACTGCAGATACATTATCAACCATTTGATATTATACCAAGCATCATTATCTGGCCTACAAAATGCAATTGCGTCATTCAAATCAAAATAAAATCAACTCAGAAAGTGAACAATCAAGTGAAAAAGCAGCACAATCATAAGAAAATTACAAATGGGTACAAAAATGTCTCAATTTATAACATATTCACTGAGTATCTCCATCATAATAATTGTCAGGGCTTCACAAATCTCCTTACTTGTTCCTTAATGTGGAATAAATAACATTTCTGCCTAGTGATTATTTGTTTTGAGCCCCATTAACCTGCGTGAGATCTCAGCTCTGCAATTTTATTAGTACAGATTTTTCTTTCTGAAGTAAGTAGCTTACATTATATTGCTGCTTGTGAACACTTGGGAGAAGTCATCACTCTGAATATTTACTATTTTGTGGTTCACCTCAGTTTTAAGTCAATTTGCATCCTTCAGGGGTTTTTTCCACTTCTCTTATGGTGGGTGGAAGTTGAAAATAATTAGGGTAGATGTTTAACATCTGCTGCAATGCCTATGGGTGCGAGTCTTTTCAGCATTTAGGTAATAATTTCATTCTATGGACACATTCAGTCAGAACCATAAGCAGCTTGCAGTATTACAATTTGTCTGGCAACTAAAACAGATCCAAGGAAAGCCACTGGTGCTGGGCAGATGGGCAGCAATGGTATTTTTAAGATGCTATAATTCTTATGCTTTTCATGACAGAAGTATTTCCAAGCACAACCACTTCTGAAGTGAATCCAGTAGCTCTTCACAGGAACTTATCAAAATCCAGGAAGATCTTGGCAAAGTGTTTACATTTTATGACATCATAGTGAGGAGAACATATGTAGGTTTTTTTGACCACGTCTGTTGGAAAGGATCAGATTTGTTCATGACAGGTATTCACTCAAGAGAAAAAAAAAGTGAGATAAAATATATTTTAAAATTCTAGATCATTGATAATCAACCTCTTAAGGAACTGAATACAATTGTACAATGTGTTCCTTTAATCTCTGGGGTCTACTTTTGATTATAACCCAAAATGAGTTTAATGAGCCAAATAGCCTCCATCATCTGCACTGATCATCGCTTTCTGTGATGAAAGAAAGATGTCTCTGCTGGATTGAATGGTCTTAAATACAGTTCAAAATTACTGTTCGAACATAAAAAAAAAATCAAGAAACAATTTGGCATCAATTCAATTAATTCTACTCTCATCACTATTTCAGTCAACTTTAATCTCCATTATTCCAATACTCTACTGGTTGGCCAACCATTCTCTACCCTCCATAAGCTCCAGCTTGTTCAAATCTTGCTGACTGTATCCTATTCTGTACCAAATCCAATTCACTCGTCAGTCCTATCCTCCCTGATCTGCACTGGAACTTCATTCTCCTTATCATTGCCGATTGTACCTTCAGCTACCTGAGCCTATACTCTGCCTCTCTTGACTTAAAAAGTTAGCATGTAGACTAGTAGAACCTGATGTTTACCAGAAGTGTGAAAAACAATGCAAAGTGACAACACATTGAACATAAGACATGGAAGCAGTAGCCATTTAGTATCCTAAGTGTGCTCCGTCAGTCAATATGATCATGGCTTACCTGTCTGTGGCCTTAACTACACTTTCTTCCCATAATCTTTGACACCTTTACAGACCAAAAATCTGACTAACTCAGCATTCAACATAGGCCCAGCTTCCACTGCTCTCTGAGAGGAGAATTCCAAAACTAATGACTCTCAGAGAAGAAGTTTCTCCTCACGACCACCTTAAACATGAGGTTTCTTATTTTTATTATTCTGCATTCTACATTCCCCAAGAGGAGAATTCCTCTCAGCTTCTACCCAGTTCACATATCTCAGAATCTTATGTTTCAACAAGATCACCTCTCATTTTTCCAAACCCAATAGATAGACCCACTCTATTTAACCTTTCCTCATAAGGTAACCCCTTCATATCAAAAATCAACCGAGTGAACCTTTGCTGAACCACTTCTAACGTAATACCTGCATCAATCCATATCACAATGCAGACACCTTGCATGCTACTCACAACTTGCTTTCCTATTTACTTCTGTATCATTAGCAAATTTGGCTAAAATACAGTCAGTCCCTTCATCAATACAGATTATAAACAGTTGAGGTCCCAGCATTGATCACTGTGGCATTTCATTAGTTATGCTTTGCCAAGTTAAAATTGACTAATTTATCCCCCAGTTGTTTTTGGCCAGTTTGCCAATCCTTTATCCACGTAATTTGCCATTCCCACCAACACTATAAGTTCTTATCCTATGTAGTTCTCAGTATCAAGGATGTGCAATTCCTGGCCATTCTCATAACACTGGAGCCAGTTCACTAGCAGTGAAGTGTTTGCTGTGTGTTAGTGATGGCAGCTACTCACACAAAGGTCAAATATTTTCTATTGGACTCAGCGCAGTGTTTGTTAGTTCAAACCTCATGAGGAGCAAGAATGCTGCTTTAGAACAGAAACACCATTGCATGCTAATGTGCTATCTACTGGTTTCAAAAGTGATTTTGATAAAACTTGTGTTCGAGGCACTATATTCCCAACTTCACTTGCACAGCCCAACTGAAGTAAATTTGGTGTTTTTTTTTTTAAACGGGCATCCATGAAACCTAATTTTTAGCCGTGTCTTCTTCACTGCTAGACATGCTGAATCCCAACAAGTTCACTTTTGTAGTAAAATTGATGGCACAAATATCAGATGCCAGAAGTACAATGTCAAGTCTCCTTCAGACTGTGGCTGCAAAAGAAAATATCAGTAGATTGCCCACTTGAGAGAGGTATATAAAAATAATTATATAGGAAAAGCGATGGTCAAGTGGTATAATCATTAGACTATTAATCCAGAAACTTGGATAATGTTCTGGGGAGCCTGGTTCGAATCCTGCCACAGCAGATGATGGAATTTGAATTCAATAAAAATATCTGGGATTAAGAATCTACTGATGATCATGAAACCAACGTCGATTGTTGCAAAAGCACATCTGATTCATTAATGTCCTTGGGGGAAAGAAATCTACCATCCTTACCTGGGTCACATGTGACACCAGAGCCACAGCAATGTCATTGACTCTGAACTGCCCTCTGAAATAACCTAACAAGCCACTCAGTTCAAGGGCAATTATGGCTGGGTAATAAATGCTGGCTAGCCAGGAAGCTCATGATCCACAAATGAATAAAAAAATACACACACACACACTATATATATATATATATATATATTAAGATTCAAAAATATACATATTTATTTCAAAAATTACAGCAGGGAAAATAAATTTTACCTTTGTCTCGTTGAATCCAATAGATTAGTTTCACATCACAAATTGGATTCCTAGGATTAAACACTTTAATTGAAGAACTGGAGGAGAAGAGGCCCACAACTCGATTAAACTTCCAGGCAGGAATCCATTCATCTTCAATCACATCTGATAAGCTTGGAAAGATATAAAATATTGTCTACGAGAGAGAGAGAGAGAGAGCACAATGGCCTCATGGTATTATCACTGGACTATTAATACAGAAACTCAGCTGATGTTCTGGAGACCTGGGTTTGAATCCCACCATGGCAGATGGCAGAATTTGAATTCAATAAAATATATCTGGAATTAAGATGTAAAATATTGCCTGCAAGAGATAGAGATGTGCAGAATGGCCTTGTGGCACTATCGCTAGACTATTAATCCAGAAATTCAGCTAATGTTCCAGGGGACCCAGGTTCAAATCCCACCACTGCAGATGGTAGAATACAAATTCAATAAAAATATCTGGAATTAAGAACCTATTGATGACCATGAAAACCATTGTTGATTGTTGGAAAAACCCATTTGTTTCACTAATATCCTTTAGAAAAGGAAAATCTGCCATCCTTATCTGGCCTACATGTGATTCCAGAATCACAGCAATGTGGTTGACTCTCAACTGCCCTTTGGGGCAACTAGGAAAGGGCAATAAATGCTGACCAACCAGTGACACTCATGTTCAATTTTCATTCTTCAATGAAAATTGAAGAAAATTCAATTTTCTTCATGAATTGAAGAAAAGCACAAACTATGAAGACAAGATCAGCAACCAGGGTTGTAATCACATTATTTTTTCAAGTTACAATGTAAAGCTGCGAAATTGGAAATAATCAGTACTTTATCAAATAAAAACTATCCAACTTTTTTTTTAGAAAATGCTTGTATGTTATCCTTAGTTAATTATCAGTTCAACACCAATTGCCAGTTACTGGACTTACTTTCCACCATCAGCGGAACAAAATGGCCTCAGATACCACCACTGACAGACGTCAATTAGTTATTATTAATACTTAACAAAGAAATGCAGTAGATGTGCTTTTACTGTTGCAAAATTGAAATTAGAAACAACCAATGCTATTTCAGCTTGCATATTTATCAGAACATAAGAAACTTGAGTAGGAATAGGACATTCGACTCTTTGAGCCTGTTCTGCCATTCAGCAACATCATAGTCAGTCTCTACCTACATTCTACTTCCCTCACCAATGAACAGAGAGATCCCACGGTTCACTGGGTGGCACGATGGCACAGTGGTTCATATTGCTGTCTCACAGCGCTATGATTCGATTCTCAACTTGCGTCACTGTGTGTGGGGAGTTTGCATGTTCTTCCCGTGTCTGCATGGGTTTCCTCTGGGTGCTCCGGTTTCCTCTCCCACTCCAAAGATGCATGGGTTAGGTCGATCAACCACACTAAATTGACCCTAGTGTCAGGAGATTAGCAAGGTAAATATGTCGGGTTACGGGAGTAGGGCCTGGGTGGGATTGTGGTTGGTGCAGACTCGATGGGCCAAGTGGCCTCTTCCTGCAGTGTAGAGATTCTATGACTGAAACAGGGAAACTAGGATATATCACAGTGCTGCCACAGGAGGTGCCTATCTTAAAGTGAACCCATGGAGAAAAGCTCAAGAAGCTTAACTCTGCATTTAGCTTGTCTTAAATTTGATTCAGAACTATTGAACGTTAATTTTTTTCATTATTCAATCATGGGATGTAGTCGTTGCTGGATAGACCAGCATTTATTGCCCATCCCTCAGACTAGATAAGAACAGCAGATTTCCTTCCCCAAAGGACATTAGTGAACCGGATTGATTTTTGCAACAATTGACAATGGTTTCATGGTCATCAATAGGGTTTTAATTCCAGGCTTTCTTTTTATTGAATTCAAATTCCATACCTGCCATGATGGGATTTGAACCTGGGTCCCCAGAGCATTATGCTGGGTCTCTGAATTACTAGTCCAATGACGATACCACTCCAACACTGTACAATAATTGCTGATAAAGCCTTGGCAAAGAACTTCACCAACACACAGCTAGTAGAGAAAATCAGAAATATTTTCAGCACCTCTTCTATACCTCTAAACTGTAGTCTTCTAACGGTTGGAATTTTCCAAAAAAGAAATGGTCCTGAATCCGCTGCCAGTTCTTTCCAGCATTCCTTAACAGAACAGAAAATAAAACATTTAGACCTTTTTTCAAAAAAAAAAGAGAGCTAAAACATAAATAAAATTATTTAACCCATCAAAGTTCATAGCTGCATGTCAAGGCAGCAGAATTAGAATTTAAAAATACAAAGTCAATAGTAAATGTAAAGAAAAAAATATACATCATCTGGCCAGTTATGTCTGTGCCAGCCAAATGCCATCCAGCCTTATTCCCTTTTCCAGTTCTTGGTCCATATTCTTATAGATGACAACACTTCAAGTGTTTAACCAAGCACTTTTTAAATATTATGAGGGTTTCTGCCTCTACCACCCTTTCAGGCAGAGTTCTGGATCTTCACCATCCTCTAGACAAAAATAAATTCCTCCTGAGCCACCTTTAAACCTCCTACCTCTGACCCCTAAATCTTTGCCCCTTGTTGCAGACCCCTCCCCCTCAACCAACAGGAATAGATCCTTCCTCTCCATTCTATCTAAACACCCCATAATTTTTCATGCTTCCAACAGGTCTCCCCTTAGCCTCCCATTTCAAATAAAAACCTGTTGCTCTGACAAAGTTTCCTCATGACTAAAATTCTCCAGTGAACATCCTCAGAAATCGCCTCTATCCGTTCTTCAGTTTGACAGTAAGTATGACAAAATTATAGAAATGTCTTAGTCAATTTTAACATCCCCAAGCTTTTTTAAAATAGCTCCCGAATGTGTACACAAATAGAACATGAGGCTATTCAGCTGATCGAGCCCATGCCTGTGTGTTGAAAAGAGCTATCCAAATCCAGCTCCCTGTTCTATCTCCATCTGTAAATATTTTCCCTTCATCTATGTCTTTTAAAGTGACTGCATCTGCTTCCTTTCAGGCAATACATCCCCAGACACCTATTTGCTGCGTGAGGTTTTCTCATGTCGTCTCAACACCAACTATGGAATACTCCTCAGAGCTCTTGAAGCTAATGGCAATTAAATTCACAAAGAAAAATGTGTTTTTGCCTCATACTGACCCTGTAATTTGCTTGTGTCCAACTTGCTCGAGGCAGGATTCAATTATTGGTGCCAAAAACTGCAGCTCTTTGCCCTCTAATTTAAGCAGCAGGCATACCTCCCAGACTTGCTGTAAGGCAAGCAGGGCATACAGTCGGACAGTGAAGTTATGGTTTAAACACCATGGCAATATCACACTCAGTGCCTTCTTCAAATATTGATCCTAGTTAGTAAGATAATAAAAAAAACAAGGTCAATAGAATTTGGATCAGTCACCATCACATAATTGAATATAAACTTTATGAAATAAATTAGTTTTAAGTTTATTTATTAATGTCACAAATAGGCTTATATTAACACTGTATTGAAATTATTGTGAAAATCCCCTATTGCTACACTGGCTCCTGTTCAGGTACATGAGAGAGAATTTAGCCTGTCCAATCAACCTAACCAGCACATCCTTCTGGTTGTGGGGGGAACCCGAGCGCCCAGAGGAAACCCACACAGACATAGGGAGGACATGCAGACTTTTTTTTGAAAAAGTGACTAAGGAGGTGGATGGGGGTAAGGCGGTTGATGTGGTATATATGGACTTTAGTAAGGCGTTTGATAAGGTGGCCCATGGAAGACTTCTGCAGAAAATGCAGATGTATGGGATAGAGGGTGATTTAGCTAATTGGGTTAGGAATTGGCTAGCAGATAGAAGACAGAGGGTGGTGGTTGATGGGAGATATTCATCGTGGAGTTCGGTGACAAGTGGTGTACCTCAGGGTCTGTTTTGGGGCCCCTGCTGTTTGTAATTTTTATAAATGATCTGGATGAGGGTATTGAAGGATGGATTAGTAAATTTGCAGATGACACTAAAGTCGGTGGAGTGGTAGATAGTGAAGAGGGGTGTTATAGTTTGCAGAGGGACTTGGACAAGTTGCAGAGCTGGGCCGAGAGGTGGCAAATGGAGTTTAATGTGGAAAAGTGTGAGGTAATGCACTATGGCAGAAATAATAAATGTGTAGAGTATAGGGCAAATGGTAGGATTCTTAGTAGTCTAGATGAACAGAGGGATCTTGGTGTGTATGTGCATAGATCCCTGAAAGTAGGCAGTCAGGTCGAGAAGGTTGTTAGGAAGGCATATGGAGTCTTGGCTTTTATTGGTAGAGGGATTGAATTTCGGAGCCGCAACGTCATGTTGCAACTGTACAAAACTCTAGTGCGGCCGCACTTGGCGTATTGTGTGCAGTTCTGGTCCCCACATTATAAGAAAGATGTGGAGGCATTGGAGAGGGTACAGAGGAGGTTTACCAGGATGTTGCCTGGTATGGAGGGCAGGTCTTATGAAGAGAGGCTGAGGGATTTGAGGTTGTTTTCGTTAGAAAGGAGGCGGCTAAGAGGGGACCTTATTGAAACATATAAGATGATTAGAGGTTTAGATAGGGTGGACAGTGATAGCCTTTTTCCTAGGATGGAGAAAGCTAGCACGAGGGGACACAGCTTTAAATTAAGGGGTGATAGTTATAGGACGGATATCAGAGGTAGGTTCTTTACCCAAAGGGTGGTTCGGGAGTGGAATGCCCTGCCTGCAGCAGTTGTAGATGCGCCAAGTTTGGTGGCGTTTAAGAGGTTAGTTGATAAGTATATGGAAGAGAAGGGAATGGTTTAGTTTGGAGGGGCATTGCTTTTTATATTGGTCGGCGCAACATCGAAGGCCGAAGGGCCTGTTCTGTGCTGTAATGTTCTATGTTCTGTGTTCTAATCACCCAAAGCTGAAATTGAACCCAGGTCCCTGGCACTGAGAAGTAGCTGTGCTAACCACTGTACCATCCATAGGCCGGAATCGAACCCATATCCCTGGTACTGTGAGGCAGCAGCGCTAATCACTGTGCCATCGTGCCGCCCTTTATTTCATATTAGAGAATAACCTCGAGTCCGCCTATGCTTCTAATTTTCCTAATTGTAATGATTTGTTAACTTAAAATATTTGTTAAAAAAAAGTGTACATTTAAAATTAAACGAGTAAACTAATGCAAATAACTACCTGCACATTTAAAGTGTTGGGAGCGACTCGGTCTATCACTTGACCATCCAGGTCACCAATTTCACTCAGGACAGAGAATGATCCAATAGCGTTGGATTATCTACTTAGCTAAAAAAAAAGTCAGGACTGACCATCTTTTTGTTTTAAATTTTTAAAAATGTAAATAAGCTTTTCTGTGAAAAGAGTGATGACCCTATTTTGCCAGGGTTGCTATGTTAATTTTAAGATTCCAATAAAATCATGTTTATTTTAAAAATCCAAATGGATATATTCTTCTCTTGTCATGGTTTTAAGGTTTGAATTTGCCTTGACGTGGGGGCGAGAACTGAAATGGGCAGGTGTGGGTAATCACATGGTGGCATGCCAATACCATCTTGGCCCCAAGCCATTTTTCCAGAGACAGGAATGGGGTGGAAGGGGTACCCACCTACAAGTAACAGTTGGCCAATTAAACTCAGTGAAGGCCAATTCTCAAGGGCTGACAGAAATTTTCTCATCAGCCTGTGTTGTCCCTGTGGAGTCAGGAACAGGCCAGGTGTCTCAGGTGGCCAGTGCCCACAAGCCTGTTAACTGGATTTACTGAACAGAATTTTATAATTGTGGCAGGTTAAGACATGCCTTGTAACTTCTATTTAAATTTAACTGTCACAAGTTACTGGTGACATCCCTAAAGTTATTTTCAAAACTTCCATGAAAGTTCTTTCAAGTTATATTTTGTTATTCTAGTCATGGTGTATTTTTGTCTTGATTTACTCAAATGGATCATATAAATTCTTCAACAGATCTCAAGTTTGGGATCTTGAACTTAGTTTCTTTATCATTGTGAGATGAAAAAAGGGCTCATTTATTGGGCTGTGTAGGGTTACTCCATGGCTTGTATAAATTTGAGTATGTGTTAACAGGATGGGTTGGGGAGAGTAATGATAACAATGAAGGGTTTAAGGATTTCAAGAAATGATGTAGTAAAGCTTTAACAGCAGGTCAATGATTATTTTGCAGATTTACTTCCGAGGCAAAGAGCTGAAATGGGATTAGAGATGAGAAATGAGATGTGAAACTAGTTAGTCAGAGGCTGAGTTGAAGAAACAGGTTTTTGAAAGATTTAAAAGAAGCGAATGACGTAGCAAGTGGTAAATTATACAAAGTTCCATAATGTATGAGGTGAGGTGGGATAGGTGGATGCTGCTGGTGGAGGTGGGCGAAGGATTCACAGTATGCTGTGGCTTGCCCAGATTATGCAGGAAAGCTGGAGGGATGGTGGCAGTTTGGAGAGCAACTGGGTACCAAGGGTGGTGAGGTACAACCTTGGAGGGAGGGGGGTGGGGCTGGCCTTGGTGTACAAAGGGCGTCCCTGAAGATAGTACCCACTTTCTTTCAACACTTTTAAAAGCTTTTTTAGAAAGTCATCCTGCCATGGAGTGGGCACAGCAGTGTATTATGCGGTCAGTTAGCTTGTTAACAAGCTCAATTGAACCAACTATTCATTGCCCATCTCCCTAGGCTGATTCATCCATCCTTGTCTAGCGCTCTAGACTTAATTCATTCTGGAATCCATTGGGCTTTCTCTTTGGAATTTTTCAGCCAATTAGATTGGCATGCAATTTCAAAGAGCAGGATTTTCTTCCCAGTGACGGGCAGAAGTCTCACTATTAGCCAAGTCAGCCCACCCACGTGTTAAAGAGTGGGCAAACTTGGGTGGGTGGCTCAGGGCTTATATTCACCCTATTTTACATATTGTCCTGTCAAAAACATGCCTAGTGGGGCTACATAAAATCCAGCTGTATGGGTAGGTACATAGTGATGGAGGAAGTTGCGAAGGTCAAGCAAAACCAATGAAAAATTTATGAACAAGGGCAGAGATCTTGAAATTTCTGTGGTTTACAGAGTTCCAGGTCAGCAATTACAGAGATAATAAATGTGGAAATAATGTGCAGGATAAGATGAAAAGGGCAGAATTTGGATAGATAATGGGAATTAGCCATTGTCTATAAAGGATCATAGAGTCAATCTGTGCACCAAAGCAAGAAGGCAGTATCGATAAACTGCCAAAGAAGGTTGAACCACATTCTGGCTAACTGATCCTGAACTGGACAGCCTTATTTTTATCTACACCAATGATTCTGTGACATCTTGCAGAGCAAAAGGAAACTGTGTATAGCATATGGAATTCAAGTTCCCAACTGAAAGCAGTTTATTCTGATTTGATTATATACATACATGCATGCATATACAATTGGCTACAACAGGATGCTAATACAGATTTTAAATGGCATTTGAGATGCTGGGGATCAGAACTTTGGAAGCATGGAACCTGGAAGTCATGAAAGGCTGAGTAACGTATGTGTGCCTTTTCTTTGAGCTATTCTTCAAATGAAAGATTAAGTGGTTAATCCGGCCTAGTTCCACCAATTTAGCTGTATACAATTCGTCATAGGGAGACACAAAATAACCATTAATTGCACTCCATCCATTCTATTCCTCACAAAGAAATATCCATTTCTGTATTCCCCTACATAAAGATCTTCAGAGATCAAAAAGGGTGGTATGAGTACAAACATGCACATCATCTCTGCACTATCTTTATTACACAACATACACACATGCAGTATATATGCATGCACACAGATGCACATGCAGATACATGCACAGAATTAGAGATGGAGGCTAGTGGAGAAAAATGGAGTTGACTGAGGTAGAAGATTAATGATCTCATTAAATGGCAGAGCAGCCTCTAGGGTAGTAAATGACTTACTTCTGCTCCTATTTTCATGTTCTTCTAAGGCAATTAGACATATTCATATTCAATTGACGGTCTTTGAACTTTCAGCTATATACTCAAAAGCTGGCTCCAGAATTGCAACTACATTCCTGGACTTGGTAGTGAATTTTTCATTTGTGGTTTAGTACATGGGGTTTTGACAACTTCTCCTTTGGGATTTGCTGGTATGAATACATAAATGGTATAAGCTTCTCAAGAACCATTCTTGTTTTGTTTTTATAGTGAATGTAATTACTCTTGTCTACCTAGACAATGGAACTCCATGAACATCATTCATCAAACACAATTAGCATGTTTGAGCTTTAGTATAAACTCCAATAATTCAATTCATTCCTTCTGAATATTTAACCTGGTCACTTGTGAAAGCAGAAACATTTACCTTCTTTGAAACGTTCTTCAGGATCACATTAACGTGAACTAATACAGCCAGGAATGTACAGATACTGGTTTTTGTACTTTCTGGGTTCTGCAGAGAAAGTAACCAAAGCAAAATAGGAGAACTGAAATGATTTACTCAATTCAACTTAACAAATTAACTACATATCCAAATAATACGGATAATCTGTAATTCTCCAGTCAGGAATGCTTGGGACAAAGTCATTCTTGGATTTTGAAATACTCCAGGTTATAGAATGATATCAGAATGCCTAACCACGATAATGTGAATATTAGATTCAGAATATTAAGAAAGATGCTGGAACATTTTGAAGCAATAATAAAATTAGTTTTACCTATCCAAATACTATATCTTCCATAGCTTTGTTTCCAGAATACCGTGTTAAAATTATGGTGCGAGATACTAGCAGTGTCTGCTCAAAACATTTCCAGACAACTACTGTTTCTGAAAATAGATTTTTGAACTGGAGAGGTTACTGTGCATTTCAGAATTTTCCACTAAGTTATTCTCTCACATCTGCCTTTCCCAATGGCACTGATTTATTCTAATGATGTTATTCTGCTAGCAACCAGTACCCTCTGGTGCATAATCCAAAACGTTTGAGCCTAGTGAGATGCATAGGTATTCTTTTGATTAAAGGAAGTACCAGAGCTAAATCTAACCTCAATCCTAAATGATCTATTATTACCAGGAACATTGTGTAGTAATCTGCAATGGCAGCCAAGACTTTTTCTTATAAGCCAGGTCACTGAGGGCAATTGCAAGCCCGTTAACACCACCTCTATTTTGATCAGTTAACTCAAAACCATCTACAGACCAAACCTGGTGTCTTCAATGCAGAGCTGAGCTTCTCAATTCTTTAACTAACCGAGCAACAAAGAAAATGAGTTCATGCATTTAGCAGGCCAATACAAGTTGGGCTCCACTGTATTCCTTATACTAAACATGGAAGTGTTTTATGTACCTCAGAAAAGCCCAAAAAAATTAGCTCAAGCCTCCAAATATAATGTGGTCTTCCATTAATTTGCTATGAAGAGTAAACGGAAACCAAGACTTCATTTCAAATTCCACTGAGGCAAATTTACACCTTTAGAAGTCATAATATGCTGCATTAAACAGCTGTTAATTTAAATAGGGAGGAGTGCTAATTCAGTTGCTCTGCCGAAATAGTCACGTAAATTAGGAATATTGCACTGAGTTTCAATTAACTATAAAAGGATTTTTACTTTGAGCCATAATTATAACTCTGGAGATTCTTTTTAAAGCACTACTTACCAAACAATTCCCTACAGAATGAGTCTACACTAATTAGAAAAAAATAATGAAACTGCCCTTCCTTTCATGCAACCATCAATTTACCATTACTCATCTTATTCTATAATTTTGCTTTTAGGCAGATGATATTACAGCAATCAATTCTTTTATAATGCAACATCTGCAGTAACAATCAACAGAAGTGAAGACTAGAGAATATCATTGACCAATTTCTGGAAAGTAATTTAGGTTTGAGGATTTAGAGTTCAGATAATAAAGGTGACAATTATTTATCAATTATGAAATTCAAACTTGGATTTACAGAAGGCAGTTTTATTCTGAGCAAATGCATGCTTGCTTCTCACTGTCTTTTGCCCTCACCATCCATTCCATTGCTCACCCCAGTAACTATTCCAGTCTAAAATAGACTTTATAAGCTTAGTAGTCTGGCCAATCCTGAGCTGAGCTTTCAAACCTTTATCCCCTCAAACATCAAAAATTTATTTCTACTCGGTAACATCTTCTGTATCTGTCCCTACCTCTCAACTGCATCTTCGTCACTTCCAGACTGAATTATCTCAATTCTTGCCTGGCTGGTCTCCCATTCCCCAAACACCCTAAACTCTGCTTTCCATATCCTTTTTCATAACAAGTCCTACTCATTCAGCTATCCTGTTGTTGCTGATCTATACTGACTAACAGTTTCAGAAGAGCTCAAATTTTAAAAAGTTCCATTTCCAATTTAAATCCTTTGCCCTACCCATCACTGTATCCTTCTCCTGCAACACAATCGAATGCAAACACTGACAATAAGTCAAGTTTATTTATTAGTCAACAGTAAGGCTTACATTATCACTGCAATAAAGGTACTGTGAAATTCCCCTAGTCACCACACTCCGGCACCTGTTTGGGTCAATGCACCTAACCTGTACGTCTTTCAGAACGCGGAAGAAAACCGGAGCGCCAGAGGAAACCCACATAGGCATGGGGAGCACTTGAAAACAGTGACCCAAGCTGGGAATCGAACCTGAGTCCCTGGCACTGTGAAGCAGTAGTACTAACCACTATGCTACCATGCTGCTCCATGCACCACATCTCTCTTCAAAGCATTATGATGATGAAAAAAGCAACAAACCAATTATTTAAGGTTTTGCAACAAAGTTGAACAATCAAATTGGAAAGGAAACGATTTGCCATCCTATTTACAATTACACCATTGTCATGATCCCAGCTGACATTATGACTGGACAAATCAGATCACAGGTTGGAACTCCGAACTTTTATTACTCAATTAGAGACATGGAAGGCATTACTGAACAGAATCACAGGAGTCTGCTGATGAACTTTTAACAAAATAATAAAACATTTATTAAACATATGAACTATAATACATTACTCCTTCACCCACAACTATACATTCACGGATATATACAGATTGATGATGATAACTTGAGATACAAAGACTATATTCTAATGCTCACAGTAAATATAGTCCATATAAATCAAGAGATGAACTGTGGTGAGACACATCACACTCTTAATCCAGATGCCACCTTAAACTATTCGTATGGGATCTTTTATCAATTCCTTTCTCTCCCCAGTTTTTGGAACTACCTTATTGAGTTTGCAATTTGCTAGCTGTTCCATTTTATGTTATACCTATTCTGGCACTTTTTTCTAACTGAACTAAAACTATTCTTCTGTTTTTTCTCCCAACTCTGTGGGCGCCCGCAACGCCCCCCCCTCTCTCTCTGGACCCCTGAACATTTTTTTTTCCACCTTGTGTTTATTTTAACTTCCCTTCAAGAGTTGTAATATCTCATTACAATATCTCAATACGCACTTGGAGTATTGTGTGCAGTTCTGGTCCCCGCATTATAAGAAAGATGTGGAAGCATTGGAGAGGGTACGGAGGTTTACCAGGATGTTGCCTGGTATGGAAGGCAGGTCTTATGAAGAGAGGCTGAGGAATTTGAGGTTGTTTTCGTTAGAAAGAAGGCGGCTAAGAGGAGACCTTATTGAAACATATAAGATGATTAGAGGTTTAGATAGGGTGGACAGTGATAGCCTTTTTCCTAGGATGGAGAAAGCTAGCACGAGGGGACATAGCTTTAAATTAAGGGGTGGTAGTTATAGGACGGATGTCAGAGGTAGGTTCTTTACCCAGAGGGTGGTAAGGGTATGGAATGCCCTGCCTGCTGCAGTTGTAGATGCGCCAAGTTTGGTGGCGTTTAAGAGGTTAGTAGATAAGTTTATGGACGAAAAGGGAATGGTTTAGGTTAGAGGGTCATTGCTTTTTCTCAATTGGTCGGCGCAACATCGAGGGCTGAAGGGCCTGTTCTGCGCTGTAATGTTCTATGTTCATTAAATATGCAGGTATACAAAGAACTCCAGACCAGCTATCTCCACTTTAAAATGAAACTAGACCCAAGTTCCATTTTGTAATTCAAGTACAACTTAACTAACCAACTTCATTTCCTAACACTATTAATTACTTCAATGGGCAATAACTGGTGCCAGATTTGTACATTCTTGAAGCTCCAAGTTTGGCATTCTCTAGTCACCTATGAGAAGGAACATGCTCAACTTGTGCTGGCCCACAAGATCCATCCTGAGCAGTCCTACACAGTTCATGAATGGTCAATCCATGAAAACTCACTCTTCATGTTCTTTTGATCACTATCTTTGTTCCTCCCCCAATCTTCAAGTAACAGTCTTTATCAAAAAGTGCATCAAGCATCGAGCTATTGCTATATATGTCGGTTCCTTGCTCATTCTCCACTGAAGCAGTTGCTGTTGATTCTTATTGTTGTCTCTTTCTCTCTTCTCCTCCCAATTTAGGGTGCCAGCAATGAAAGAAGCTCAAAAGTGATTCTGTCGCTCTGTCCCTCTTTCCCTGGCTTCTCTGGGCGACAACAGTAACATCACTTCTCACTAACATTTCTCAGGCGGCAGCTGCAGCAAGATTAGCACAAATTATTCTCCTCACCATCCACAATGATTACTCCTTTTCAGGAAATATAACTGGAGTCAATCTTTGCACATTTTTATCAGCATTTACTTAAGAGTAAGTTCACATTATAAACATGCATCTCCTCACCCAATAATTACAGTTTCAGTTTATCAGAGCACAAATAAATTTTTAGTGAATATCTGCATACAAGTAAACCCAATTAATATACAATTAACTTTTATGTCATTAGAGACTAACTCCTGAGGCCTTAGATGTGACTGATATTCTTTTGCGTTTAAGATGCCAATCCAAAAAATGAATTGTTAAATGCCGATGGCAGAAATAGTCACTTGCAATAGCTAAGAATGAATTTGAACAAAACAGCACCAAAACTTATGCTGACTAGTACCTGCTATAACAGATCTCCTCCCTATCTCTCTAATCTCTTCCAGACCTAGAACTCTTCAGCTTTGTGCTCCTCCACTTGTGGCCTCTTCAGTATCTCCAATTTTAATCACTCCATCACTGGCAGCCTTCAGCTGCCTCAAACCCAAAGCTCTGGATTTTCCTCCCTAAACATTTCACCTCTCTCATCCTTCAATGATTTTCTTGAAGCTAAGTCTTTGGTCCAGCCTGTGATCACATCTTGTTATGTGGCATAGCATAAATATTTTTTGATTATTCTTGTGCAAAGAACCATAGGATATTTTACGATATTTAAGACATGCACTAGATTGATTCCAGAGAATAGGGGCTTTTCTTATGAAGAGGGATTGAGTGGTTTTAGCCTATACTCTTCAGAATTTAGAAGAATGAGAGATCTAATTGAAGTATAAAGGATGATAAAGGCAATTGACAAAGTAGACAGTATGTGATGTTAGTGTGTCATTTTAAGAAAGGTTTTCTTTTAAACATGATTTCTGTAATACTCAGTTTCAGTGGTTTATTCATTCACAGCTTCAGTGAAGTCATTATTGCTGGCTTGACTGAGACAAGTTCTTCTATTGCTTCTTCACTAGTTTAAATGGGATTGTGTTTACTCTGGAATTAGTTTTACGATCCTGCATTGTTAGGGGAAAGGTCATGTGTCTTGGACAACTTATTTTCCCCCAGTGAGTTTAAATTTTTAATTTTGGGAGTTCTGAGGCTGTAGTTTAGTTTTGTAGTTTTCACAGGGGCATCAAGCAAGAAAAAAACCTGAAGTCTCCATGTTCTATTTGTAAATTTTGCTGATTATCTCAATACAACATTTTCCCTTTCGGAAGCAAAGTGCAGCCTTCAAGAAGACTCAATTCCAGTGAAGTGAGATTTAACCTACTTTGTGTTAAGCCTGTGAAAAAAAAATTCTCCATAAAAGGTTTTAGTTTGTTGGAACAGCTTTAATACTCAATTAAAAGTTAACATTATTGTGGTTGTTTTCTTTCTTTTTTGTTTGTAATTGTTAAAAGGTATTGCTAATTTTCTTACTACACATGTTAGCCATATTCTTAACTAAACTTTATTTGATAAAAGCTTCCTACTAGATTGTTGAATCATACTTAAAGTGAAACATATCATGTTCATTCTAGCCAATGTAAAAAAAGACTTATGGTTCCAGCAGTCTCTATAAAGCACTTGGAGTTTCTGCCCTGACTCATAACAGTAGAGAGGATGTTTCCTTTGTGGGCCAATCCAGACCAAGAGTAGAATGGGTAGCAGATTTAAAACAGAAATGAGGAGACATTACTTCTCACAAAAGAAATCTATGCAATTTACTGCCCCAGAGTGTGGTGGATGCCAAGAGATTGAGTAAATTTAAGGAACAGTCTGTTAGGTGCTTGATCAGAAACCCCAAGGTATATTACAAAGCAGACTAGACCCCAACAATTTTTCTATTTTGCCATAAATGTAAGATTAGGATACTTCACTCCAGGAATGATTCTACTGACAAATCAGGGTTCTTTTATCAAAACAAGCTTTATTCATTACACAATTTACCTATTGCTCAAACAAAATGCAGTACTTTTAACAACTGAATAACCTTTAAACATGAAAAAACTCAACTTCTTATTGCTGTTCAGTCCATATTCAGCAATATTTCTCTGATGGATTCAAATCCCATTTAAAATTTAGTTAGCAACTTCAAGCATACTTTGTTTGACTTGGGTTAACAGCTCTGGAGCTTTCAGAGAGAGAACTTCTATGCTTCTCCCTTTATCCAGCTGCAGTCAGCAACTGCACTTCTTAAAATGAAAATGCTTTTCTATTACAAGCCTAGCTCCTCCCATTTCTAATATCAGACAACTCTGTCCATGCATACCTCACTCACATTATAACTTGACTCAAAAAACACCCATTAAGCCTTCTGCTAAATAAACACTTATGAGTCATTATCCAGCTTTTTCAGCATCTGTTGCATTCCTTCCAGAAACACTCATTCTGTAGAAAAATACCGCATCTTAAAGCAGTCCCCCCACTTAAACATAGAATCACAGAATCCAGAGCAGGAGGCCGTTCGGCCTATTCAATCTGCACCAACCACAATCCCACCCAGGCTCTAAAATCATAACCTCATGCATTTACCTGAGTTAGTCCCCCTGACACTAAGGGGCAATTTACCATGACCAATCCACCTACCCTGCACATATCTGAACTGTGGGAGGAAATCCACGCACAACAGGGAAAACATGCAAACTCCACACAGACAGCAACCCAAGCTGGGAATCGAACCCAGTTCCCTGGCGCAGTCAGCAGCAATGCTAACCACTGTGCCACTGATAAAATATATCTAAATAGCACAGTCTCATCACAAGGAAGACATTTAATCAGCAATGGGTTGAAGAGTTATGGCGAAGGGGCAGGGAAGTGGAGTTGAGGCAAGGCTGAGATCAGCTATGATCATATTAAATGGCAGAGCAGGCTAGAGGGGCTGAAATCCCTACTCATGCTTCCAGTTCCTGTGTTACATATCTATATGTTATTTTTGTTGCTGACATTTCTGTAACTGGCCTTTGCTGACCAACTCTTAAGAAGTAACAATGTAAGTTAAATTTCTGTAGCAGTTATTTGGACTTGATTAGTGTCAATTAAAGAACTCAGAGGCTATTCTATTTTCTACACTTACTTTCTTCTGAAGACAGAGGATATTACACAAGCGGCAGTGATCATATTTAACTTAAGCATAATAGACCATTATTGGAATGTCATGGGTAAAGTGAAACCCTACAAGAATACGGATAAATGCGAGGTGATGCATTTTGGCCGGAATAACGTAGAGGGGAGTTATAGGATAAAAGGTAAAACTATCCGGAGTATAGAGACGCAGAGACACCTGGGGGTGCAGGTTCACAAGTCTCTGAAGGTGTCAGTACAGGTGGAGAAAGTGATAAAGAAAGCGTATGGTATGTTAGCCTTCATAGGAAGGGGTATAGAATACAAGAGTAGGAGTCTGATGTTAGTGTATAGAACGTTGGTTAGGCCTCACTTGGAGTACTGCGTCCAGTTCTGGTCGCCGTACTACCGGAAGGATGTGGAGGCCCTGGAGAGAGTGCAGAGGAGATTTACCAGGATGCTGCCTGGTATGGAAGGGCTGTCTTACGAGGAAAGATTGAACGCACTGGGGTTGTTTTCCCTTGAAAGACGTCGGCTGAGAGGGGATCTATAGAGGTATATAAGATTATGAGGGGTATAGATAGAGTAAATGGTGGTAAGCTTTTTCCACCATTAGAATCGGATAGAACAAGGGGTCACGGCCTTAGGGTGAGGGGGGCTATGTATAAGACGAATATTAGAGGGCATTTTTTCACACAAAGGGTAGTGGGGGTGTGGAATGCACTACCGAGTAAGGTGGTGGGAGCAGGCACGCTAGGGTTGTTTAAGGGTCTCTTGGACAGCCACATGAGCGGTCTGCAGATAGAGGGATATAGGAGGACTGTTTAAATACTTTATTTGTTTCCACAGGCTATTCGGTCCACCTTGTTGACCAACAAGGTGCATGCATTCGGCAGGTCGTGTGAGGGCTGCTCTTGGATGTTACTTCAGGAGTGGCCTAGTGCTTCACGTCGTTAGTGTATGCTTAAACTGGACCATCAGATGGGCAACATGACAGCTCAGAGACTATCGCTGTTGCTGTGCAGACACATGGATTTGGGCCTGTGTCTGCGGGAGTTTGCGCGTTCTCCCCGTGGTTGCGTGGGTTTTCTCTGGGTGCTCCGGTTTCCTCCCACATCCCAAAAATGTGCTCTTAGGCTGATTAGGTAACAAATTGTCCCTATATTGGTCTCTATATGTCATTAAGACGTTAGGACGGCAGCGCGGGCTCGTTGGGCCGAAGGGCCTGTTTCCCGTGCTGTGTTGTTCTTTGTTCTTTAAGAAAGCAAATTAATTACTGAAATATAAATTCCTGCAGTAGTGATCTTACTAATGTCCCTCTACTACTCTGCATTATCCAAAGAGATTTCAAGAATGGTATTAAGAATACAAGAGAAATGATTAGATTTAATTAATACTATTTTACTTACGTAACTGAAGCATTGCCAGAAAGAATCAATAAATTCGGGATATCTTTGTAGTATCAAGATGATAAACCATTCAATTAAGTATTTTACAGATGCCTGATTATCACTGAAACCAGACTGATAAACAGTTTCAACGATGCTGCTCAGAAAAACCTGTGGAATAGATAACAGTTTTAGTTTAAACATATACATCAATTAGAAGATGCCATTAGTATGCTGCTGGTGATCGCAACTTGAAGGCAAACTTGCTTACGAACATATGAATGAGGAGCAGGAGTACGCTATTTAGCCCCTCAATCCTTCTCCGCCATTGAACAAAGTCATGGCTGATCTGATTGTAAGCTCAACTGCACACCTCCTGCCTATCCCCAAAAACCTTTCAATCTTTTGCTCATCAAGAATCTATCCACATCGGCCTTAAAACATTTGAAAGACTCCTTCACCACCATGAAAGGCAGAAAGTTCTAGAGATTCAACAGCACTCTCAAAGGAAAAAAAATTCTCCTAATCTCGACCTTAAATGAGCAACTCATTTTTAAATAGTGACCACTTGTTCTAACCTCTCCCAAAAGAGGAAATATCCTCTCCACCTTATCAAGACCCCTCAGCACCTCATACATTTCAGTTAAGTCACCCTTTATTCTTCTAAACTCCAGCATAATAAAGCCAGGGATCACTGAAGGAAGGTGGCACAGGGAAACAGTGATTAGCACTGACTTACAGCACCAGAGATCCGGGTTCAATTCCAACCTTGGTTCTGTGTGTGCAGTTTGCACATTTTCCACGTGTCTGCATGGGTTTCCTCAGGTGTTCCAGTTTCCTCCCATTATCAAAAGGTGTGCAGGTTAGGCAGATTGGCCATGCTAAATTGCCCTTTAGTATCTCAAGATATGTAGATCAGGGAGATTAAGCAGGTAAATACATGGGGTGACGGGGATAGGGCCTGGGTAAGATGCTTCATCGGGGAATCAGTGCAGACTCGATGTGCTGAATGTCTTTCTTTCTCTGGTTGATCTGATTGTTGGAGGCGATAGCACAGATAATTGTTTGGTTTTTGTACTTTAAATTAAAATGCAGTTGCAATGCATCATGAATACATCACAGGATTGTTTGTGGTGAATTTAAAAATTAAACTAAACTGTAGGGATTTTACGATGGGCAGGAAGACCTAGTCAAAACTGGCTTTAATCAGCAGTTGACCCAAATGAACTTCAATAAATTTACTTTGAGTTTGATTTTTAAATAGCCACAAACAATCCTCTGATGAAGTATTCACAACGCATCACAATTGCATTTTCTTTTAAAATGCAAAAACCATACAATTATCTGTGCTGACTCCTCCAACAATCAAGACAACCAGAGAAGAAAATTAGACAATTAACATCTGAAAAGTGCTTTTGGAAGGGGCTACTGGAGAAGTAAAAAGTGCTGCTCTCAGACACTAACATTTGGAAAAAAGAAAATGCCTTCATGGTCAATTTGTTATTGTGTCCTTGTGACTGTAAATTATAGCCAGCAGTTTATAAAATTTCTACCTGGTCCATTTGAGGTAGCAGTACAAGTAGCGTCTGCCAAATTCTGTTCTTTAGTCGATGCAGCATGGAGTTCACATAATACCGGCCTTTTGACTTCCTCAGCTCTTCATCCTGTGAATTTATGAAATAGCAATATGCGGTTTAAATTAGGAATTCTGGAGTTAGATCCAAAACAAGATAAACAATACTACTTTTTGGGTAAGCACCTGGCTGCACTTTGATGAAAGACCCATTGTAAAAATAAGATCCAAAGTCCAAGAAGCATTATTATAAATAGACTTTCAATTTGCATCACCCTTTTTGAAAAATCTCACAACTAAATTACAGGTTCTAAAAATACACAAGAGCTGAATAGATTACATATTACTCTGTAAAGATTTTAAATAAATCCGAGAATATTACTCTCTATTCAATTTTCATTGAAAGAAATGGCATAGGCAAACAAGTGTTGCCAACATATGATCCAGGAGTGGATCTCGAGCAACATCACTCCCAAATGAGTGTGTGCAAACGTCTCCTCGTGTGTAGAGTGATACTGGAAGGCTGGTATAGCAGAGTGACATCACTGGACTTCCACTTAAAAATGGACATGCACAGACTGCCATCTTGCATTAGCAAGAGATATGGTGTTAGCATACCTTAGGTGTGAAATGTGAATGCATATGCTGCCTATTACAACGCTTTGGCACTTATAGAAGTGGCACATTATCAATGTACTTGTGGGCCCATCTCAATCTAAATATGAGCTAGAGATGTAACCCATCCAAATTCCGGTCTCAGGTGTAAAAAGTTAACAATTACTTCTCAAACTGCCAAAGGACAGATGGAGAATTAGTTGGCTTCAAAATTCAAACTTCTGCACAAGTCAATCCCTCTTTCTCCCCAACTCAATATACAATGTATTTTAATGCTTACAATAATCTAAATTGTATATTAATTAGTAAAGGCAGTGTCAGTAATCTGAGTACAAGACAGATCAACAAAAGCAAGACAGGCAGCAAGGGAAGTCCAGGTTAAACTGCATTTATTTCAATGCAAGAGGCAAGGCAGATGAACTCAGAGCATGGATGTGTACATGAGACTGGAATATTATAGCAATTGCTGAAACATGGTTAAGGGACAGACAGGACAGGCAACTCAATGTTCCAGGAGTCAGATGTTATAGGAAAGGTAGAACAGAAGGTAAGAGAGGAGGGGGAATTGCACTTTTGTTTAGGAAAAACATCATGGCTGTACTGAGAGGGGATATATCCAAGGATTTGGCCACTGAGTTCATATGGGTAAAACTGAGAAATAAGAAGGGGGAAATCACTTTGATAGGGTTATGTTATAGACCCCCAAATAGAAGCAGGAAATTAATTAGCAAACATATGTAAAGGAGATTACAGGTAACTCCAAGATAAATAGGAATTTTAATTTTCCCAACATTGATGAAGGTACTGGAGGGTTGGATGGAGAAAAATTTGTTGAGTGTATTCAGGAGGACTTGCTCATTCAGTATGTGGATGGCCTAATTAGAAAGGGAGCAAAACTTGATCTCCTCTTGGGAAATAAATAAGGGCAGGTGACAGAAGTGTTATTGACAGTCACTTTGGGACCAGTGACCATAATTCTAATAGTTTTATGATAGCTATTGAGAATGACAGGTCTGGCCCAAAAGTTATAAATTGTGTCAAGACCAATTTTGATGGTATCAAGAACTTCCAACAGTTAATTGGGGAAGCCTGTGGGAAGGCAAAGGGACATCTGAGAAGTGGATTAGCTAGTATTCAGGGTAAGCACACTCCTCCTAGAGTGAAGGGCAAGGTTGATAGAAGTAGAAAACACTAAATAACTTGGGATATTGAGGTCCTGATCAAGAAGAAGGAAGCAAATGTTGGGACCAAGTGAATCTCTTGAAGAATATAGTGGGTATAGGAGTTGAGTTAAGAAGAAATCAGGAGGGCAAGAAACAGGACATGAGATTGTTTTGGCAGATAAGGCAAAGCAGAATCCAAAGAGCTTCTACAAATAAATAAAGGCCAAAAGAGTAATTAGGGAGAAATATGGCCTCTTAAGCTCACCCATGTACAGATTCACAAGAGATGGGTGAAATACTAAATAAATATTTCTCATCAGTATTTACTGTTGAGAAAGGCATGGATGTTAGGGAACTTGGGAAATAATGATATCTTGAGGGGTGTACATATTACAGAGAAAGAGGTGCTGAAAGTCTTAAAATGCATCAAGGTGTTAAATCCCTGGAGTTATAAGGGGAGGCTGATGAAGTGTATCCCAGGACATTGTGGGAGGCTAGAGAGAAAATTCCAAGATGCATGGACTGATTTGGTACAGTTACCATTGTTTTGAGTGTGGAAAATCATGTCTCACAATTTGACTGAATTTACTAAAGGGACAACCAAGAAGGTAGATGAGGACGGTACAGATGATGTTGTCTACATGGGCTTTAGCAAAGCTTTTGACAATGTATTGCATAAATCTCACAGGATCCAGGGCAAAGTAGCTAAATGGATATATAATTGACTTCTTGACAGAAGCCACAGCTTGGTTGTAGAGGGTTGTTTTTCAAACTGGAGGCCTCTGACCACTGGTGTGTCTCAGGGATCAGTGCTGGGTCCATTGTTATTTGTCATTTATATTAATGATCTGAATGAGACTATAGGAAAGCATGGTTACTAAGTTTGCAATTGTCACCAATATAGATGGCATATTAGACAGTGAAGAAAGTTATCTTCGATTGTAACAGGATCTTGATCAATTGGGCCTGTGGGCTGAAGAATGAGCAACTAGATTTAATTTAGATAAATGCGAAATGATGCATTTTGATAGAGTGGACCAGGGCAGGACAATGGTAGGGTCTTGGGGAGAGTTACAGAACAAAGAGATCTAGAGGTACAGATTCATAGCTCCTTGAAAGTGGAGTCACAGGTGGACAGAGTGAAGACAGTATTCAACATGCTTGGTTTCATCAGTCAGAACATTGAATACAGGAGTTGGAATGTCTTGTTGAAGTTATACAAGACTTTGATAAGCCAAACTTGGAATATCATGTACAGTTCCGGTCACCCTTTTATAAAGAGAATATTATTAAACTAGAAAGAGTGCAGACAAGATTTACTAGGGTGGTATCGGGACTTGATGGATTGATTATCTGTGCTATCCCTCCAACAATCAGATCAACCAGAGAAAGAAAGACATTCAGCTCATCGAGTTATAAGGAGAAGCTAGATAGAAGAGCTTTTTCTCCAGCTTGTAGACGACTGAGGGCTGATCTCATAGAGGTCTATAAAATAACGAGGGGTACAGATCAGCTAGACAATCAGTATTTTTTCCCAAAGGTACGGGAGCCTAAAACTAGAGGCCACAAGTTTAACGTGAGAGGGGAGAGATTCAAGAGTGTCCAGAGGGGCAATTTTTTGACACAGAGGGTAGTGAGTGTCTGGAACAAGCTACCAGAGGTAGTAGTAGAGGCGGGTACAATTTTGTTTTTTAAAAAGCATTTAGAGAGTTACATGGTTAAGATGGGTATAGAGGGATATGGGCCAAATGTGGACAATTGGCTTAGGAGTTTAAAGGGTGGCCTGTTTACATGCTGTAAACCTCCGACTCTAAGTAATCAGAAGTAATTTTTCACAGTTTCCCTTTAGAAAGGCTCAATAATTTGTATCTCAACTAAGTTTTTAAATCATGTCTTTTTGTTTTTGAAATCATTTTAATAAAGCTATAAATAACAAGTATTGGAATCTAAAAATATTCCATCAATACAAGTAATTAAATAGTGTTGATGCACCAGGGAAATTAGTCATATTGCACATGCTATGATTGAATAACCCAATACAGCACTAGGCAAAAACACGAAGGTGTTAGGGAATGGCTTGGCCTCCAAAAAATATTTTTACAATTGTGTTAAAGAGGCAAGCGTGATTCAGTATATATGTTTGACAATATGGTTATTCTTTTATAATTGTGCATAAGTCTACATTTTGGACATTAGTAGTTGGGAGAAGAAAAATGGTGGATGAAACACACCTCAAAGCAAACTGAGCAATTTGTAGGTACCGTTGGCCAAACTAAGTAACCACCTGGTACGTATTCTCAATACAAAAAATGGTCAATCACCATTAAGACCGAAGAAGCCCATCAAAGCATCACCTATTAAAGTAACAGGTATTTAAATTAAATTCTTAAATGAAAGATGCATAACAGACACCAGATATGGATGTAAAATACAATTTTCTCAGTAATGTAGCCACATGGTACTATGGTTAGAATCCTTTCCGCTGTTACGCTGAACTATACTTTACTTCCATGTGTGGTCATAACCACTGGTGGTTATCCACAATCTATCTTACTTATTCAGTAAAAAAAACACCTTAATGTGTGCAAATGCCAGAGGTACTTGTTCTAGGAAGCTTACCTTTTCAAAGAGTTTGCTGACAAGAGTCTCGATGAATTTCTTGTGTAATGAATTCGACCCATTCAATTGACAGAGGAAGTTAATTGCCCAAATCCGCACATTTTGATCATCTCTGTTTTCACTACCACGGTGGTAAAATGACAAAAAAAAAATCAACTATTTTAGAAGTTACTAAGTGTCATGCAAATAATAGCTCACAAAACGTTACCATCTCCAGCCTCACTTAAGGAATATCATAGCATCGTAGAATCCTATAGTGCAGAAAGAGGCCATCCCGCCCATCAAGTCTGCACTGACCATAATCCCACCCAGGACCTATCCCCATAATCCCATGCATTTACCCTGCTAACCTGCCTGACACTAAAGAGCAATTTAGCATGTGCCTAAACTGCTCATCTTGGAACTGTTGCAGGAAACCAGAACACCTGGAAGAAAATCACGCAGACACGAGAAGAATGTGCAAACTCCACACAATGACTCAAACCAGGAATCAAACTTGGGTCCGAGGCAGCAGTGCTAACAACTCTGTCACCCTGCCGCCCATTTAATAAATAGATATTTTTCTGAGAATATTTACTTTCCAATTCTTATTCAGTGTTACCTTCCATGTAACCTCTCCAGGTCAAATGCTACATATGCCAAATGTGCAACCTGGTAAATAACCGGTTCTCAGGTGTCCGCTAATGTTGTTCCAACTCAGCTGCCTCAGGTACGCAAGAAAGGTTTCCACATGCTCACCGTTCTTTTATTCGAAGCATTCTGACTAATAGCCAACTATGAAACAACTGACCATTTCAATGTGTTCAAATAACATTTCAAAGAAAATAACACAGTAATGACTGTGAAAATCGTTCTCAAAAAAAATGCAAGAAAGAATAGTGCATAATATAGCTTCTAAGTATGTATTCTATTTAAAAAAAGCCTAAATGTTAAAGTTGCAAAATACAATTCCACTTCCTGGTTACACTGCCATAGTGGTTATCTCAATCTTAAAAGTTCATTGATATTTTCCTCATCCACGTGACAAAACAGCTGGATTGCCACTCAAGTACGTGGTCCTTCACACTTCAGGCAAAATATATTTAATGGAAAGTAACAAAGCGAACAGTTAAGCTCCCTATTAAGCACTGACTGGTTAAATGGTTAACAATATTACTGTTTTCAACTATCAACTCTGCGTTGCAAGACAAATTACTTTCTCAGGGAGCACTTTACCCAAGTTATACTGAACAAGCATATTTATTTTACCCTGTACTAAAAAGACATGAAATGCAATCGAAATGTTTCAGCAACAATTATATCCAGATTAAAGCATGGGGAAAATGTCTTTGATGCAACATACTTAGTGTATGTTGGTAAGCATCTAATTCTGTGCAAAAAAGATGGGAAATTTTCTTGATTCAAACACCTGCAAGCATTCATGTCCAGACTGTATTCACTGGAGAATGGGACGGTTTTAACACTGAGATTTGAAAGTATTTTCATAAAAGGTTTTTCAAAAAGTGTTTTTCAAGTTAAGCAAATGACACATTCCCTCAATCAGCATGACCAGATTGACATTACTGCAATCTGATTGTCAGGAGAAGTGATTCCCCCAAACTAAGTGTACCCTGTGTATGTTTTTATGATACAGCTCTTTAGTCTCTACAGAACAGGGCTCCATCCAAGTACAAGCCTGCTTTCTTCCCATTGATTTTCTGTCACCGCACTTCTCCCAAATAATGCCTTCCCATCCCTTCATCTGAAGCATTTATTCCTTTTTAATGCTTCTGTTTAAGCCCGTGTTTCTTCACACCTCTCTCCTACCACCATTCTGAGAACTATCCCAATCCCACAGACATTATTTTCATTTATGAGCAGAGTCCCTTTCTTCTCCAATGTTCTCCGAGTCAGTTTATTTCTTAGTCGTATTAGTTCCTGGAGCTCCCAGCCTCAGTGTACACTATCCACATGTGACGCTACCATAGTTCAAAGGCGTGCTGGTTAGGTGCATTGGTCATGCTAAATTCTCCCTCAGTATACCTGACCAGGCGTCAGGTATGGCAACGAGTGGGATTTTCACAATAACTTCATTGCAGTGTTAATGTAAGCCTGATTGTGACTAACAAATAAACTTTAACTATGCACTGTTGGGAGCTGTAGTCTGGCATTCTTTATTATTTAACTTTATATTAAAATTTATTTATTAGTCACAACTACGCTTATATTCACCCTGTAATGAAGCTACTGTGAAACTGGCACCTGTTCGGGTACACTGAGGGAGAATTTAGCATGGGCAATGCACCTAACCTGCACATCTTTGGACTGTGGGAGGAAACCAGACACCTGCAGGAAACCCACGCAGATACAGGGAGAACACGCAAACTCCATACAGACGGTGACCCAAGCCAGGAATTGAACGCAGATCCCTGGCACTATGAGGCAGCAGTGCTAACCACTGAGAAACGTGGCAATGCAAAGAGTGCCTGTGTCTCAAAGCAACACGTTTTCCTGGTCTTCTCTGAAGTCAGACATGTGCTGGGATTTTAGCTTCAACATTGCAGCTTGAATGCATCATAAGATTGGGGAATTCATAGAAATGCTACAGTGCAGAAAGTGGCCATTTGGCCCATCGAGTCTTCACTGACCACAATCCCAGCCAGGCGCTCCCCCCCCCCCACCCCACACCCCACACACACACACACACACACACACACACAATATTCCTACATATTTACTTGCTAATCCTTCTAACTTTTGCATCTCAGGTTTCTAAGGGGCGATTTTTGGGCCAATCAACCTAACCTGCACATCTTTGGAGCACCCGGAGAAAACCTACACAGACACAAGGAGAAGGTGCAAACTCCACACAGACACAAGGAGAAGGTGCAAACTCCACACAGACACAAGGAGAAGGTGCAAACTCCACACAGACACAAGGAGAAGGTGCAAACTCCACACAGACACAAGGAGAAGGTGCAAACTCCACACAGACACAAGGAGAAGGTGCAAACTCCACACAGACAACAATCCAAGCCGGGAATCGAACACAGGATCCTGGAGTTGTGAAGCAGCAGTGCTGCCCATGTCAATTCCATCAGAAACTCTTGAGACTCAAATACTTAATCTAATGCATCTGCAATCAAAGTGCTAAGTGGTTCTCCAAATAAATTTTACCAATTTTTTTTTCCCTATTTCTACTCTCCAGCTCAAGATTCCAGTTGGTACATTGTGAATTTGGTTAATTCCTGTTAGCACAATCATGAAGTGCCAAATGCACCAAACAACCAAGTCACGTAAGGAACAGATTAAAAAAAAGTAGTAAATCCAAGTTAAATGAAAGCAGCGGATTAAATGTGATAAAAGAATGCGTAGAGGTAGCAACAATAAATGATACACATTTGTAAACAAAAGTAGCATGAATTTCAAGTTCAAATTAAAACTACAAATATTTTGCTCTGGGAATATTGAAATAAAAAGCCAGAAAAATCACAAAATAATATCCCCTTTTCCCTTGTCATTTTGTGGTGCAGTATTGGTGACTGCAGGTTAATTGTTTACAAGAAATATGAGTGAATTTTGATTTGTGAATGAATCACACTGTGTGGGCATTTTCCAGGATCATGAATCATTTCTCTCCTCTCATCCAAATCAATTCTGCTCATTCCTGCAGTTGCTAATTCAGAAACCACCTATTCTCTTACTATTCAGTAGCTCTGTTGGCCGCACATTCATCTCCCAGCAGTTCGATATGGATGTGTACATCTTGGATTAGCCTAGACAAAAAGAAAAAGATTCGATACTTTAAATCATTTAAAAACCCATCAGAAATTTAGAACACAGAAAGAAAAATATCAAAGTCAACTTGTGACAAAGCACAACAGAATTTTTTAAACTTAAGCTCTGACAACACAATCGAAAAATAATTTCATATTTTAGCGTTTTGACTTTTCACATTTCCACTACTATTGGCAAACTTTGCAAAATGACAAAAACATGAGATTAAAATCGGCTTTGTGAAGACACATCATTCATTTTAAAATTTAAGCTCGTGAAAATATTTTACATCGTTTTACCTCTGATCCTTCCTGAAAACCGGCCCAAACAGGCACGCTTCTACAAAAAGATCAACATGGTTTTCAGCACTTGCGAAAGAATCTGGCAGAAAATCTTTAGAAGTACAAATAGCAGGCAACCATGTTTGGCAACAGTGAGTAATTAATATGTTGAAAACTCCAGTTTTGGTTTGCGACATTTCAAGCAGCTTGCTCGTAATCTAAAAAACAAAAAGATGAATTTACATTTTTGCAATGCCTTTTTTGAGCTCCCAAGCACATCACAGCCAAAGTTTGATCACTGTTGTAGAAAACATAGCAACCAATTTACACACAGGATGGCCCCACAATAAGCGAGATACATGACTATATAACTTGAGTGAAACTGGCTGAGGGATAAATATATTAGCCAGAATACCAAGAGAAGTCTGAAGACAAACTTTATAAATGCTGAAAACACTCAGCAAGTCAGGCAGAACCAATGGAAAGAACCAAAGGGCTTAAAATCTATTACATTTCTATCTTGTTTCAATCTGGTGAAAGGTCATTGGCCCGAAAAGATGATGACTCTTGAGTATTTCCAGCATTTGATTGTTTTTATTTCAGATTTCCAGCATCTACAGCATTTTGCTTTGGTATTGAATTTATTCAAAGGATGTGGGCGTTGCTGACTAGGCCAGCATTTGTTGTCTATCTCTAATAATCCTTGAGAAGGTGGTGGTGAGTTGCCTTTTTAAAATCATATGATGAAGGTGCATCCACAATGCAATTTCCTCTGCACCTCTCAAGTGCCAGTATTTCCTTTCTCAATTAAGGAGACCAAAACTGTACACAGTACTTCAGATGTGCTCACCAGCACCTTATACAGTTGCAACATGACCTCGGTGTTTTTAAACTCCATCCCTTTAGCAATGAAGGACAAAATTCCATTTGCCTTCTTAATTATCTGCTGCACCTGCAAACCAACTTATTGTGATTCTTGCACAAGGATACCCAGGTCCCTGTGCACATTACAGCATGCTGCAATTTTTTATCATTTAAATAATAGTGCATTTTACTGTCATTCCTACCAAAACAGATGGCCTCACATTTACCAACATTGTACTCCATCTGTCAGAACCTCGCCCATTCACGTAGACTATGTCACTTTGTAGACTTTCAGCGTTCTCTGCACACTTTGCCCTGCCATGCACTTTAGTGTCATCGTCTCATATCCTGGAGTGCGATGGTGGTGTCTAGAATATTATATGTAAGGTATGATTTCATGAGTATGACTATGAAAAGCTATTGCTCGACTAGTCTGTGTGAAAACCTTGCACTAGCCCCCAGTTGCTGGCAAGGAGAAATTTGCAGAATTGAGTTTGCCATTGTCATTTCCAATGCCGAGATTGACGATGGGTGGCCCATCCAGTTTCTTTTGAGAGGGATTAAATAACATTACAAAAACTAGGTGGCACACAGATGCGTCAAATCAAGTAATTTGGATGACTGTCCCTTTAACCAGTTGCAAACATTTACACTCTGATAGCACACTAATTCATATCCCTCAACAGGGAGAACCACAATCAGTGAAATACCGAACACTTAACATGCACCCTGATTATTTAAACTAGACTGCTTCCAGAAATCTCAGCAAGATTAGCCTACTTCACATCAAGGATATGAATTGTACATTGCCCCACTCACATTCAGAAGTTTGCCTGACTGCAAAATTCTAGGCTCTCACTTTTACATAAATACACTGTCACCTCTTTCCAAAAGGTTTCTCCCATCATCTTTTCAATCCCATTAGCAAGGAACAAAATTAAGCTAGCAGTTCCAGCAAGATTTAAGTTGACATTTCAATTTTTGGCACTCAAATTAATCTCATGTGTGCTGCCCTCTTGGTCTCAGGACATTGATCACAGGAGTATCTCTCCCTAACTAGCTCCTTTATTTTATGAAGTATCACTTTACAATGTACTGAATCACCTGGGGAGTCACTTGGACTCTCAACAGCAGTTAAGATAGCTGGTGTTGTCTTATTAACGAAGCAGACGGGAACCTGATCCCAATTTCTGCACCTCAAAATGTTACCAAAAAATACCTGACTATGGAAGGATATTCAATGATCTATACTCCCTCAGTGAATAAAGTATTTCTCATCATGTTTATGAATATATTCCCTCCCTCATCACATAGCTCTTAAGATGGAAAACAAGCCTGAAAGTGCTGCCTTTAACAATATCCATTGTGAAATGGTAAAACGGCCAGAAAAATCAAGTGGATCCTTTCAACTTATATTTGTGTAGTGAAAAGTTAGTTCTGGCCATTTATAACGCTGATCAGCTTCTATATTTTATAGGCTGTTATGAATCCAGATCCTGATCTTTGTAGTTTAATCCACTCAGCCAGTCTATGATTAAAAAAAAATGCTAAACTATTGTCTAGTGTTATACCAGGTCAAAATGAGTGGTGGTGAAGAGAACAATCTTGCGCATGCGTGTACCTCTGAAGTAACAGTTATGAAGCAGCACCAGTTGAGACTAGGAGTGGATGACTCAGCCACTCTCTTCATCCATTAACCAATTAAAACTGCATTTGTGTCTTCGCTGGTGAATAATTCACAAGCAACCAAAAACAAATCACTAAATTCCATTTTGGGGCATAAGTCAGAGGGTCGTATTTAATGGAGGCAATGAGAGCTCATCTGCTGGCTGGAGATCTAGTAAGAGCCCCTCATTGTCTCTTTGCAGGAAAGCGTATTTCATAAAGTGCCAATCATTAGCTGAGCGCTGGCTGGCTGGCCGGCCTTCGCTGAGACCAAGGGCCTAAGCGAAAGAAGTCCTGCCTATCGAGAGCTGTTGGCCAGAGGTCATTGTTTATTGTTCAACAGCACCATCTGGTAGGTGGTGGCCACTGCTAATACTGCACACTCCTGAAACCAAGATCAGCATGGACCCAGGTACAGGTGAGTGATGGTAGGAAGGTGACTGAGGAGGCAGCCAGCGGTAAGGGCATGAGGTGACTCTCAGCAGAACACCCCTTCCCCCAACCCCCCCTTTTCCTAATATCAGGTCCCTAAATCAAGCACCAAGTATCTGGCAATGTGGACTTCTCCAGGAAACAGCAAATAAATGTGCTGAGGTTTAGGTGAACATAATAACTGGTCTGTAAATAGGTTAGAAGCAAAGGGTATTTCATTCTTACCACATCACCTATCAGTGTATGGGATTCTATGTTTATTGCATGAAACAATAAGAGCCCACACAAATTAGTCAAGAAGAATTATTTCCAATACTAACTTTTTCAAATCAACTTTAAAATCTTGCTGATTGCAGGTTTGATTAATACCAACAAGCTGTTACATAAATTCTGACAGCATTACCGTGGCAATTATCTCAACATGTCATTTCCTAATAATCACTTGGTTTGAATCAGTTTCCCTTTGATCAAAAGCCCATCTAATTTAATGTTCTTGTACCTGACATCAAGCATGTTTCAACTAGATAGTAGCTCCTGAAATTAAATTCATGATATAATACTTCAGCTGTAGGAGGACAAAACCCATTAATTTAAAAGAAATAATGTGAATTTTAATCTGTAGATTAATTACGTGGACCAAAGAATTGTTTACGTAATCCTGAATTTATCCAACAAACTGGCCAGGCATCCTTTGGATGTCCAAAGCAAAACGGAAATATCTTGCTTCACTTCTGAAAACAGCGTTTCCGTATTCATTACTTACCTATTAATGCAATCATGAACTTAAAAGGTTTGCATTTCCGACAGGTCTTCAAATATCAATGTCTGTTTTGACTTGCTGAGCATTAAAAACCAAATAAGACAGACAGCTTTGATCCATTACTTCCATTAAAATATGGATCTCTGCTTGTGACAAAATTGTGCAAGGTTTTTGTTGCTGAATCTGTGATTTTCTCCAACACTGAGCATTCATCCTGACAACTAAATATGGTTCTAGGGCTGAATCACAATGTGTGCTTGCTAGCAATTAAAAAAAATGTTTTATGTCGATTGCTCTGCTTCACTGCCTCCTGGGAGATTAAATGCCCAGCCAGCAGGTGATAAATGCACATAACTTTCTTCTCATTGCTGCCAGAACATTGAGAATATGATTAGATTCTTTCAATTTTGTGTTTTTCTTTTGCATTGCAATCTCATTTCCAGCACAGTACACCTCACAGCACCAATCACAAACAGAACATTAGACAAGCAAAATAGGATGAATGCTGGAATCTGAAACGACAGAAAATGCTGGAAAATCTAAGCAGTTCTGGCAATGTTTGAATATTAGATTGTTGGGAGTGAGTTATGAATTGGTAATCCAACTTGCAAAATCTGACAGTAATCCAGAGTAAAGCTTGAGCGTTTGTTTAGATCAAAGCTCGGCTTACACTCGAGTGTTACTATAGCAGTGGGCTGGCATGATGGCACAGTGGTTAGGACTGCTGCCTCACAGCACTAGTGACCCGGGTTCAATTCCCAGCTTGAGTCACTTGTGTGTGGAGTTTACACGTTCTCCCTGTGTCTGCGTGGGTTCCCTCCGGCCGCTCCAGTTTCTTCCCAGAATCTAAAGACGTACAGGTTAGGTGCTTTGGTCATGCTAAATTTTCCTTCAGTGTACTCGAACAGGTACTGGAGTGTGGTGACTAGGGGATTTTCACAGTAACCTCACTGCAGTGTTAATACAAGCCAACATGTGACACTAATAAATAAACTCTAAAGTGCTAAACACTCAATAGGTGCTCCAGTTTCTTCCCACAGTCCAAAGATGTGTGGCTTAGGTTGATTGGCCATGCTAATTGACCCGAGTATGGCCGGAAATAGCAGGGTAAATATGTCGGGTTATGAGTTAGGGTCCGGGTGGGATTGTGGGCGGTGCAGATTCGATGCGCTGAATGACCTCCTTCTGCACTGTTGGAATTCTATGATTCTATAAACTCTCAGCTTGGAAACACGAAGGAAGAGAAAGAACAGTAACCTGACAAACCGATGGTTATTCCTCTTCAGCAAGCGGAAACAAATTACACTGCAGCCAGAAATAAACTGAAAACCACAGTTAAAGCAAAATAAATTCATTGTTTCATCATATCAAACACTTGAATTAAATCACTGTTACTTAAAAATAACTAGAGGTCAACACAGATTGACAATGAAGAGAAAATTAGAATATAATGGAAATATTACTGCAAGCAATCTACAGAAAACTAGATCTAAGCCTATAACTGAGCAAATGAATAATTCACCAGTAGCAGAGAATTAGGTCATACCCGCAGCTAATTTGTACAGAGATTGATAAACACTCAACTATCCTCCAGTAATAGCAGATGGTTATAATCTACTTTTAGAAATCTAAAACATGGAACAATAAATACAGCAAGACCAAGATCCTATCACAGATAACATCTTCAAGCTTTCCTCAAGGTTATTTAAATCCAATTGCACAAACTTCAACATTCAATTTTAATAATCTGGAAAGAGACAGCATTTTGAGTGATCAAATGTGCATTGAGAGAATAAGCTTTCATTATTTAACCGCTCAACAGTTTAATGCACAAAATTCAAAATAGCAGCAAGAGACTTTTGGTAAATGACAATGTAACAAGAGGATGTCAGCTTCATCGCTTCCAATTATAACATGAAGTGATTGTATAATCCTTAGAGCTTTCCCATCTACCTAATCCCCATGCAAACACTTGCTCTGGAAAAATTCTTCACCTCCAAATATTTTTCTTGTATTTCTCCTATCCTATTTCTTCGGCCAATATATACCTGTAGTGGAGGGTATTGAGTTTGGCATGGCAGCACAGTGGTTAGCACTGCTGCCTCACAGTGCCAGGGACCTGGGTTTGATTTCCAGCTTGGGTCATTGTCTGGGCAGAGTCTACATATTCTCACCGTGTCTGAGTAGGTTTCCTTCTGCAGGTGCTCCAGTTTCCTCCCACAGTTCGAAAGACATGCTGGTTAGGTACATTGGCCATGCTAAATTTTCCCTCAGCGTACTTGAACAGACGCCAGAGTGCGGCAACTAGGGAATTTTCACAGTGGCTTCATTGCAGTGTTAATGTAAGCCTACTTGTGACATTAATAAGTTAACTTAAAATTTCTGCCTCAGTGCCATTTTGCAGTAGTTTCCCCTTCCTACAGGAGAACATCTGATCATAAATGGCTACCTGTTTCTATCAGATTGCTAAATTAAGGCAGTAATGCTTCCTAAAAGCACATAATTTTTACAATACTAATGATATACTTATAGCTTAAAATATAAGCCTAATCAAGAGTTAGGTCACCTGAGTAGAAAGACAAGTCATCAGAGCAATATGCTGATTGTATACCAATTAACTGACATTCCAAACAGCACAGAGTCACTAAAACAACTGCTGATTCTTCCACTCATTTCTTTATTATTTCCTGAATATAAGGTAAAACTATCAGTATTTGTTGTTTCAAAAATATGAGACACAGTGCTGGTTGACCAGGCTGCGTAAGAATGGAGGATAGCTAGCAAAGATGGGCTAATAAGTATTATAACCACTGCACAAATAGTTCAAAGAAATGGAAAAGAAAGCAATACACAAGTCCCTGAAACAAGTCAAATTTGCTATGTACTTATTGTGAATTGCAGGCAGTATTAATGGCTGCAGTGGGGGGAAATAATGGTCACTTTCCAGGCCTTCAACTGACACACTCAGGTCTTCACCTAGAATCACTGAGAATGGGTACTGGCTAGGCACGAGGCATGGGTGCTCAACAATACTAACATGGGGTGCCTCATGTGATTCCCCCTTTTCCCAATGGCTGGGTCCAATAATTGGGCACAGGGTTCCTGAGAATGAAGCCACTGCTCTCCCCAAAAGGTGACACACTAATCAAGGAGGATTTGCTTTGGTGTTCTTCTGCATGGCGAGTTCCTTGCCTATCGCTGATAGAATAGTGGTGGATGAGGCCTTTGAGTGGCAGGGCTTCATTTGGCCTAACTCTTCCTGTCTAGAGCTTGATCAGGTAGATTTGAGGGGGGGGAATGGGCAGTGTGATCTTCAGCGTGCATCCACCCACATGCCCCCTCAAACCGGTCATGGGAGGTGGGTTGCTAAATTCCACCCCCCCAAAAAGTTTGAGATTTTAAATAACCACAGCTGATTTGGTAATGCCTTACGCCTTACTGCTTGGCTATGGCTGCAACCTGAAAACTTCCCTTAGGTCATAGTCAAGAGGAAAAAGGGATTGTAATTAATTATTCCCATACTTGTGTCTGGTACCAGCCATTGATACAAAACATGGAAATTATTTTTAATGTCAAAATGAAAAGGTATTTTAACAGAAGTAAATAAGGAGAAAGGATTTCCATTGGCAAGAGAGCCAATAACCAGAAGACATGTATTTCAAGAAATTAACAAAATAATCAGGAGGGAAATCAGAAGTGTTTTTATGCTGCAAATGGTTTTCAACTGGTACATGCTCCATAAAAGGGTGGAGTAAGCAGATTCAGTAATGTGTTTCAGAAGGGAATTGGATATACACCTGGAAAGGAAAATCTTACAGAGCCACAAGGAAAGAATCAGGCAGTTGGACCAATTATAGATAGCTTTTCAAAGAATCAACATAAACACTTAGAGCCAAATCGCCTCCTTTCTTGCTTCCATAATGGCAGCTGCTAAAGCACATCTTACCTCTTTCATTTTTATTCCAATGGCACATTCCTCAGTTATGCTCAGGAGTTGAGGGTGAAAGGCAATCTGTACGTAAGCACTTAGAGTGGGCCAAAAATGTAGCTGGTTGCTGTTCAAATCCAAAACCATTTTCCAAGCAAGGTCAAGAGATTTCATGCACAAAGGCTCTTCCAACTTGTAAAGCTGAATAAATCAATAAGTTCGAATGCACAGTAAAACATTTGAAAGGAAAAATGCAAAAATATTGACAGCAGAAATAAATGAGGAATATCATGGGTTCCTACGAGATGCATATTTAATCTTGCTCACCTTAGGAACCAGAATCTTCATGCACTGCAGTACAGGAAGAATTTGGTCTGATGGAACAATGTTAAGCGCTTCTATACAGGCACCGAGGAGGAGTGCTGGATTTCCTGCATCAGGTAACAAAAGCTCACAACTTTTGTTGGCTGCACTTTCAGATGACTGCTTGAACTTGTTCAAAATGAAATAGGTGCAGGCCCACTGATCGTGGACATACTGTGCCGAAATCCTTCCCCAGCCCTGAGCTGAAGATCCATCTTCTAAACATCTGAACCAAAAGAAAAGGTTGTATTTCTTTAAACTAGTTCAGCACTAGCCCAACATTTTACAGCAGTATGAACTCTGAAAGGGCAGTGAAATGCATTATGTTATGTCAACACAGAAAAATATTCCACTCCTGCCTTTAAGATCTGGTCACACTATTCACCCATAAATGATAAATTGCCTAAGACCATCAAACTCAGAAAAGGAGTTTGAACACAGATGTTTTAGTTAAAACTTTAAACATTAAATCACTAAATTTAGGATAACTGGTCTATTCTAAAGACCATTTCTATAAATATCCAAGATTGGATTTCTTGCTTCATGACAAACCATAACTTTGAAGTATCAACTCCTAGAATTTGTTGTTCGTTTAGTCTCAAAATGTCTTCTAGAGAAAGGTTATAAATACTAAAGTTAAAATGTTTGACAGCAAGCTTTCATCACAATGAACAAACTTTGCTTCAAATCATATCCAAAAATTTTGGGGAAGACCCGTGTCATAAAATATATTTAGATTTAATGTTACCATAAACCAGTGCACCCAAAGAGCTGTGATTGCATTACAACTTGAGATTCTGTCTATTCTACAATGTCAGGCACCAGTGCTAGAATTTTACCATCCTGCCCACCACAAGAATCGGACCAGTTGAGGGGTGGAACATGGAAAGGTCCATTGGCCTCAGACGGGATTTTACGGTTTTGAGATGAGCATGGTAATAAAATTCTACCCTACGTGTACTTGTAAACTCAACAGTGTTTACACAGTTACAATAATAAATGCCTCATAATTATTAACCCTGGCTAACATGCATCTGGCTAAACATCAATTTGTCACCACTGTATCAAATTTGATTCAATGGCACCAATTCTTCCTCAAGGTGTTGTTTTTGCTGACAGCTTTTTGTTATTAAAATTCCAGTTTTCTGACTGATGAAACTTTAGAAGAGAAAAAATGAATTTGCAGCAGATGGGATAATACTTTGAAATGCATTTGAAAGCTACAAGTTTTAATGGCAAAGCCAGCCATTGTGTGATTATGTTAATTGCAAACATATTCCATGTTTTATTAATAGATTGCATTTTTGTTGTTTAACACAATCATCCATCCTGGAACACACTGCCTGCTAGGTTGACAACTTGGCATATTTAATTCTGGTTAGATATAAACTAAGGAGCTGTAGACACGAACTCAGTTCACATGCAACTTGGGAATGATTATAAGCAGAATCATATTGTTTGAGTAATATTTAATTATATAAAAAGAACAATGTTGACTTCATTCCTGGTTCTACTGTAGCCTCAATTCCTATTAGTTGGCAAATCACCAATTCAATTAAAAACATCTGGTCCACAGGCTGATCAAGACAAGAAAAAAGCAGACAGAGAATTCAGTCCCGGTCTTCTATTCATGCTGCCTATTGTCGAGCTGTCTATTAGGATGGGCATGACCAGGTTTCACGGTATCCCAATCCTCAGTTTTCGTCTTTACTCGGCACTTCCCCAATATTAGGTCATGTGTTGGACTTGGCAATATTTGAATAGTTCACTCCAAATTCCTTAGAGACAACAAAATGTTAGCCAGGAAGTAAAACAAATAATTGCCAATTAGGATTGAGTATTTTTAATATTACACAGACTGTTCCCCCAAGCCCTCATCTAGTTAAGATTTAGTTTTCTTTCCAAAACAAGTATGGTTGTCACTTTATTGTTTTAACCTCCCAAGCAGAGCCAGAAAGAGTTTGTATTCAGACTGGATAGCAGAGAACCCTATGCTTACATGTCCTCTAGCTAGCATCAGCTGAATTGCTTACTGGTGAACTTAGAGTTCTGAAATTCAGGCCAACATAAATCTGGGAGAACTAAACTGCAATTATCATTGAGAGCTGTTTAGACTTTTGTTTTGAAGCATAGTGAATATCACTTCTTGGATGGATGAATAAGTTAACATAAACACCATCCTGCCCCCACTCTGCCTGGAAACATTTGAGTTGCTATTCACTGAAAACCTTTAATATTCACATTCAACATCCCAAAGCATTAGTTTCATGTTTTAAATTGTAAATTGCTTGCTTTACTTACCCATTGTCTTGCTCACTGCAGAGCGGCTTCTCGAGATTCTGGTTGAAGGGCCCAATTAAAATGGATCTGACTAGTGTCTTGACAGCTTCAAGAGAGTCAAGCTGCAGCTCTGGGTACTGGGTTGTAATTTTGCAAACCCAAGCTAAAGAAGCTCTGGCAACTACCATTTGGATTTGTCGTCCTAGCTTCAGAACCTGAGAGACAAAAATCAGATTTTTATGTTTTTTTTTTTATTCATTCAAGGATGTGGGCGTCACTGGCTAAGCCAGCATTTAATGCCTATCCCTAATTGTCCTTGAACTGTGTGGTTGTTAGACCATTTCAAAGGGTATTTAAGAACATTGATGTGGGTCTGAGGTCACACCACATAAGAGGTAACAGATTTTCTTCCCTAAAAAACATTAGTGAACCAGATGAGTTTTTAACGACAATTAATAATGTTTTTCACGTCATCATTAGTCTTTACATTTCTGACTTTTACTGAATTTAAATTCCACTATCTGCCCGAATGGGATTCGAATCCAGGTTCCCAGAGCATTCCTGTAAGTCTCTGGGATTACTACTACAGCATCAATACCACTACATCACCACCTCTCCATAACCTTCATGTTAACTTTATAGATATTCAGATTTCATAATTTTGCATGTTGGATAATAGTAATAAACTTAACTTCAGAAAGGGAAGACAGTCGTGCAGTGTTAATGTCACAAATAATCCAGAGTTCAGGCTAAGGCTCTGGAGACATGGGTTCAAATAACACCACAGCAACTGGTGGAATTTAAAAATTTAATTAATTAAAAAAAATTGGAATTGGAAACCAGCAAAGGATGTCACAAAGCTATCATTACTTAATGTAAAATGCCATCTGGTTCACTATATTTTGAGAAGAAAATCTGGCCTACATGTGGCTCTAGAACCATAGCCATATTGTTGACTCTTAACTATCCTCTGAAATGGCCTGTCAAGCCACTCAGTTCAAGGGCACAGAGAGATGGGCAAAAAAACGCTTGCCCGGCCAGTGACACCCAAGTCTCATGAAAGGATAAAAAAAACTATTTTAAAAAGTGCATAAAAATTAATAAAGCTTAATAACAATTTATATTAGCATAGCAGCTTGAAGATAATAAAGCACCCAAAGTCAGAGCCCAAAACAATATTTCATTGTCTCACATAAAGAAGAGGGTAGTCACAATTCAGAGGTTGAGAGTTCAAATCAAAAATTGGGAATTGGAATTCAATAAGTGTAATAATTTATGGGCTAGCACCAGAAAACTGACCACAAATGCTGATGATAATTAAAAACTCAACTTGTTCACTTTGGGAAAAGGAATGTGCAATCAAAATTCCTTCTGGCCAATACGTATAGAGTTCAGCCATCAGATAGCTGTTTGAAAAGGTCAACCACCTTCTTAGCATAATTAGTTCTGCAGAAGGGTCATATGGATGCCAAACATTAACTCTGTTTCCTTCTCAACAGATGCTGTCAGACCTGTTGAATTAATCCAGTATCTACTCTTTTAATTTCAGATTTCCAACACCTTATTTCAACTGGAAATGCATATCCCCACATCTCAAGATCAATATTTTACAATAACTCATACGAGTTATTTCCATGAAAGAAATGCAGACTCAGAAGCAGTATTGTTGAGATTTAAAAAAAACAGAATTGAGCAAGTTTCATTGAGAAGGCTGGGTGAACTGGATAACACACATAGATGCTAGGAAGCATTTATTTTCCCCAGAGAATCCAAGACAGATTGCCAAAACATATTGCAACTACAGATTTCCTCAATTTATCCATAAGGCAATAAGACAAGTTCCAGAGGAAAGAGGATTTCAAGTTAGAAATGGTAGCTGCTAATAAGATAGATGTGTGATGCACCATATTCTCCTGAAGGTTATTTGATTGCATCCAGGATAAGGGAGATATTTCCTGGAGTTTTTCCATACTAAACTGAGGTTCTTCGAAGTTGTGTTACAGATGGAGGAGATCTAATAAGGTCAAATAGTTGATTTGAGGAGGACCACGATGAAGCCCAAAAGGTAAGTGGTAGTAAACTGCTGGCTGTACTTCAGAAAAACACGAAGATAGGGCCTTTGAATAAATTTGGAGAAAAATAATTCCCACTGCCCATTGAAAGACAGTTCTAAAAATAACCTTACAGAAGCTGGAATAAAAACAAACTAATTTCAGACCAGGTGACTGAGAAGCAGAATTTTTATGTGCAACAAGCAAAACATTTTTAGGAGAAAGAAAAATAGGCCTGATTAGACCAAGATGCATAACAGGCCTCACAGAAGGGAAGGATAGAGGTATGATATCTGTCATGCCAGCTGGAAGAACATCAGTTATTTCATTGCTGCAGATGGAAAGATTAGAGAAATAAAAGCAGCAGTTGAATCAGACCAAGGTAGCAAAGAATCCTCAAAGGGCAATTCAGCTGGCTGATTGGCAAAGAAGCTGAGACTCAGGAGTGAGACTTGTTGGGTGGCATTCTGCAGGAGGCATCCTACAAAGAGAGCGAAAATCCAGGATCCAATTTAAGAGTTAATAAAGACATAGAAAGCATTCAGGAGGTTAACTGAAATAGTGGGGCCTTTGGTATTATTGGCAAGGCAGTTTTTTAAATAAAACCTCAAAAGGACTTTGGTGAAAATTTTAAAAACTTAATCATCCACCATTCCATAATAGGGGACATCTTATACCCATGATTCCCAGTCTTGACTGATGCAGAGTGATGAAAGGGGGAATGAGGGAAAAATAATCCCAGATTTCACTTATGCTGTTAGTGTGTTAAGAACAGGATTCTCGGAGATCTGAAAATATCTCAAATGCTCTTAGCCCAGATCATGGCAAAGGACAAAAAAAACTTCAGTTGAAGAAAGAACATGTTAAAAATGCTTTAAATATATGCATTTACGTATATAGACGTCATTTGGTGAATTGCAAACATATTGGGAAGTTCTTTACCATGAAAGGGCCACAGTCAAGAGATTTTTGAAATAATTTATTTTTAAAAAGAGCACATGACAGAATAAATCTACAGCAGCAAACAACTGCCAAAAATAGGGGCCAAATAAATAATGCAGGAATTATGCTTTGCAGAGTTCAATGCTTTCAAATGTTTTGAGGTGATTTGTAACCTATTCTCTTGGACTTCTAACCCCTGACGTCACTTTTTTGATATGGAGATGCCGGCGTTGGACTGGGGTAAGCACAGTAAGAAGTCTCACAACATCAGGTTAAAGTTCAACAGGTTTATTTGGCAGCATTAGCTTTCGGAGCCTCAAGCTCCTTCTTCAGGTGAATGAGGACTTGTGTTCACAAACAGGGCATACAAAGACAAACTCCATTTACAATGCACATCTCTTTAACCTGTGCTTAACCCTCTCTCCACTCACACTGTCTGTACCTTTAAAACTTGATTTAAAGACTTATTCCAAGTCTTATTCCAAGTAAAGACTTATTCCAACTATTATTTTGTAAATTGAATTTATATCTTTATGTGTCCTGTTTGTGAACACAAGTCTTCACTCATCTGAAAAAGGAGCTTGAGGCTCCAAAAGCTAATGCTGCCAAATAAACTGTTGGACTTTAAACTGGTACTGAGAGACTTCTTACTGTTCATTTTCTTGAGCATACTTGTCCAATAACCAGCATGTTTTGGTTGCTGTCATCCTTCGAGGTGAAGCTGAGCATGTCCATTAACTGGAGTGTTTGGTCAGTTTCAGTGAGGTGTATAGGTGAATGTTCATAGAGATCTGCATCCAAAAGATTTTGGCTGCAAAGAGAATTGTTTACCATAGATGACTGGGTTTTGGACGGGTTGCTGGCTCAGGATTTGTTCTCCTTGCATTTTTCTCTGTCTCTGATATATATTCTCTGGGAGAATATTTCCTTGTTTGGTTGATTGGTGCAGCAATCCTGGGCGAGTTTCCCACAAAATTCAGAATGATATCAGTGCCTTTGTAACATTTCCTCTGACCACTATGGAAGTGCATTCCAGACTCAAGATCTCCTCAGAAGATTCACTTTAGCATCAGATACTCTGGCTGCATGACCAGCCCAACTCAGTTGTGAATGTCACGATATGGTAGTGGAGATGCTTGGTATGCCAACTCAGATGAGCATCTCAGTATTTGTTATTTTGTCCTACCATCTGACCTATTTCTGCCTCACTTTACATTTTTTACCATTCAGTTCATATATTGCTTCTCCTCTTTCTTCCTAACAAAATATATCATTTCACATAAGGTTCATCCTGGCTCAGAACATTGGCTCTATTCTCTCCCCACAGATGCTGGTAGAGCTGCTGAGATTTCCAGCAATTTCTGTTTTTGTTTCAGATTCCAGCGTGCAGTATTTTGCTTTTATCATTTCATACAATCCCTTGTCTCCAGCTCATTCTTTGTAAGGATCTCAATATTGGGGAATTATAAAGATACAAGGAAGTCCTTTACCATGAAGAGGGTCACAGGCAAGGTAGCTTTGAAATGATTTACTTCAAAAATTGAGAGGAGATGATGGAATACATTTGCAAAGGAAAACTGAACACATGCCAACAAGAGAGTTTGAGGCATTTTAACATACTTTTACGTGTTTTGTCATTATCCTTTGGGCTTATAAACATAATTTCTTTCAGCTTACTTGTTCAAGGAAATAATTAGCGTCCAACACTGTAGGAAAAGCAAAATCCTAACACTAAGCTATCACACATACAGTCACAATGTGCTCCAGGAAGCTTCTTAAGCTTTCGCGTCAAAAATTAGAATTTCCCCACATGGTGTAGTATGTCATTTAAACAAAATTCTAGCCTCAATCCTTATTTACACATCAGCTTTCCCAGTTAAACAAAGCCTTGATTTTAAGATTTTTATTTTCAAATCCCTAACTGTGTAATGTCCCTCAGCCCCACAGCACCTAGATTTTATTCCTCTCATCCAGATCTCTTTGAGCTTCCCCGATTTTATTTATTCCATGATGACCGAGCCTTCAGCCGCCAAGGTTCTTTCTAACTTCAGAATTCCCTTCCTAAACTTCACCTCCTCTTTGCCTCTCCTTCCTGATTTAAATACTCGTTATGACCACGCATTTCGACATCTGCCCAAAATGTACCTTAAGTGGTCTGAGATCAAAATTTGCTTCGTAGTGCTCCTGTTAAGCACCTTGGGATGTTTTATTACACACAAGTTATTGTTTCTGAAATCCAAACTCAAAATTGCTTAATTACCACTCTTTGATCTGCCTCATCTTCTCTTTTATCCTCTTCAATGTATATGAAGTTTGGCATAATCATTCATCATTTCACTTAGAGCGCATAGTTACTCATAAGAGTTAGACTGCAATGGTTCCTTCCTTCTGAACTAATGTTACTCTGATCAATGGTCAGTTAAAATAGTTGCCATTGTGCATTTCAAGAACTCTCAGAACTGCCAAATAAACCTGATGGGTTTTAACCTGGCGTTGTGAGACTTCTTACTTTGTCCATCCTCAGTCCAACACTAGTCTCTCCACACCATTCTGCATTGCATAAGACTAAAGGAGCAGTTGGATACAACGATCTGTTATCAAAAATCCTTGATGGGGCGAAGAAATTATCGACAGTTTGCTGAAAGAGCAAGGAGCTGGAACTAACTTAGACAGCAGGCACAAACCAAATAGCCTCCTTCCGCGTTGTATCATGTTACAACATTTGTACACCTGCCAATTATCTGTTTCAAATTAATAAACAGTTTGTAAGATTTAAGTGAAATATTTGAAGAGGGTGTGACTTGGCTGCTCCAGATGTTTTTTTGCTTTTATCAAACAATATCAATTTCATTGCAGCACGTGGCCAGTGTTCTCCAGAAATGACACCAATATTTTAACAAGGAAAGATGGAGGGCGATAGATATAGAAATTAATTATGCGAAAGAAAATCAACGTGGAAAGTTTAAGCACAGTGATTATCCATACTAAAACAAAAACATCTGGGAATAAAAGTCAGTGAATGTTTGAAGCTAATATCGTCAGTCTTTAAACATATAGCATCTGCTGATTTCATGTTTTTATTATTTAATTTTTATTCTGCAATAGATTTTTAAATTGGAATACTGATGTGCCTTCTGAAGTCTGCCAATATTTGCAAAAACAAATTAAAGCTGTTCTACTAATTATTAAAACTATAAGTAAACGTATACCTAGAAACCCATTTGGAGGACAGATACCTATTTTATAAATTGCTTTAACATCTTCACTTTTTTGCAGGCATTTGAAATTTAGGTACATATTATATATTTAATAAATCTTATAAACTGTTTCCATTAATGGGAAGATGATAATCATAAAACTGCATAGTGCAGAAGAGACTCTTTGGCCCATCAAGTCTGCATCAATATGTGGGAAGCATATTTAAGGAATCTGAAAAAGGGCAGAGGCCTGAATTAGAACCATTACAGTGCAGGAGGAGGCCATTCACCCAACCTACAAATCTTCAGACTGAGAGAGGAAATCCACACAGTCACAGGAAGAATGTGCAAACTCCACAGTCACACAAGCCAGGGATTAAACCCAGGTCCCTGGTGCTGTGGGGCAGAAATGCTAATAACTATGCCACCATTTAGCGGTGGGAACTAACTTTGGAAATAGGAAAGATGTAAAAGATGTTTAAGTGAGTAGGCGAGGATCTGGCAGATGGGAGTACAATCTTGATAAATGTGAGATCATCCATTTTGGTAGGACTAACAGCAAAATGAGCTACTATTTAAATGGTAAAAAACTGCAGCCTGCTGCTGTGCAGAGGGACCTGGGTGTCCTTGTGCAGGAATCTCAAGGAGTTGATTTGCAGGTGCAGCAGGTAATTAAGAAGGCAAATGGAATTTTGCCCTTCATTGCTAGAGGGATGGAGTTTAAAACAGCGAGGTTATGTTACAGCTATATAAGGTGCTAGTGAGGCCACACCTGGAGTACTGTGTATAGTTTTGGTCTCCTTATTTGAGAAAAGATATACTGGTACTGGAGGGGGTGCAGAGGAGATTCGCTAAGTTGATTCCAGAGTTGAGAGGGTTGGCTTATGAGAAGAGACTGAGTAGACTGAGACTATACTCGTTGGAATTCAGGAGAATGATGGGAGATCTTATAGAAACATACAAGATTATGAAGGGAATAGATATGATAGAAGCAGAGAAGTTATTTCCACTGGCAGATAAAAGTAGAACGAGGGGGCATAGTCTCAAAACAAGGAGTGAGTTGAGGAGGAACTTCTTCACACAAAGAGTTGTGAATCTGTGGAATTCCCTGCCCAGTGAAGCAGTTGAGGTAACCTTATTGAATGTTTTTAAGGCAAGGATAGATAAATTTGTGAACAGTAAAAGAATTAAAGGTTACGGTGAGCAGGGAGATAAGTCCACTAAAAGACCATCCATGATCTTATTTAATGGCGGAGCAGGCTCGAGGGGCCACATGACCTACTTCTGCTCTTAGTTCTTATGTTTTTAAAATATTTTTAGAGAAAGAACAGAGGAGAGCATGACAAATTAGTTAGCTTTGCAAAGAACTGACACCAAAGGGATTCTGCTTTGGAAGAAGTGGTGGGGGAGGTGGGTTTAAGTAACAGTTTTCTGATACCTTATACAATATACATTGGATTAGAATGATAGAGTACCCCTTTGTCATTGGGTGCCTGAAGATATTGAACTGAAACCTGCGTCAGGGAAGAAATGTAATTCCAGATGCAGGAGCCTCTCGTCCAGCCTTGTGTTGAAAGTGTCCTCACTATTTCATTCATCACAGCAAGGTAGAGGCAACATCTGTCAAGGTCCAAAACCTCAAATGAAGGAGAAAGAATAGATTTAAAATAATTGAGGAGAAAAAAGGGCTCTAGAGGCTTACACGTTCGATAAGTACTGCTTAGCACAACAAGCCAATAATCACAACAAAACAGTTTCCAATACTACTTTAATTTTTCAACAAATCTTCAAAGATGCTGCACTTGAGTGGATTTCCTCGCTCATTCACCCAAACAGAAGCCCACTAAACACGTGCTTACATCACTACAAAATTGCTAACAGAAGGAATTATCCCACAGTCTGTAACAACTATTACCCCTCCTTTCGCACCAACACTAAGAAACATAGAAAGGTATTATGCAAGAAACTGAACAGCATTGTTCAAATCAAAACATCTATCTTGGGATTAAAATTTGGCAACAACTAAGCTTTCTGGAACCTTCCAGCAATGTTTTGAACTGGAGAAAACAATAATATCAGAGGGCACCATTTTTCCAAACTATATTGCAAGTATCAAAGTAGGGCAACAGATTACAAAAATGTATTGTAGTTTGTCAGTTTTTATTAGTTCTTTAAGATCAGATATTTTGATAGCTTTAAAACATACGTACTTTCTGTTACAAAATATTTGGAGGGAGATAATTAAAATATTTTGAGACATGGCAAGACGTTTAGAAGTAGAGACCCTCACCAGTAATTCGTCAAGGATTCCAAACACAGATGGTATTTCGCACCTTTGTACTCAAGAACTGCATTTAGTTCAAATAAGTCTTGTAGAAATTATTTAGTTTTGTTTTCACAGGGGAAATTAATGTATACCCTTGCTTATACAGCTTCTGATGCCTTGGTAATTAAACCCACAACGTCCGATTACATGGAGCTTTCATATACACTGCTGATTCTCAACAGAGAACCTGTCTGGGCATAATTATTTTATCATTACGAATTTAACATTTTTCTTTAAATCATTGAACAGGCAGGAGGCAATGGATTTGAAGACACATTGGAGTGGAATTTTATTTTCATCACCTAGCGCACAGATCAAATGCTTTTTATAGAATTTGTCTCATTTTCATTACATTGAAAAGCTATCCTCATTAATCTGTTTAGATTTTGAAGGAATAAAAATAGCCTACTTCACGCTTTAAAATATTCACTCATTATCACTGATCTTGGAAATTTTAATTCGAGGTTTACAGCATGGAAACAGGCCCTATGGCCCAACTTGTCCATGCCACCCAGTTTTCAACCACTAAATGATCCCATACCAAAAACCTTTTGAGAAGCAGAGTTTCACATTTCCACTATCCCGTGTGAGGAATTGCTTCCTTGTTTTACTTTTAAATAGCCTAGCTTTAACTTTTAAGTTTATTCCCCTGTGATCTTAACATCTTGATTAGTTACTCCTCAACTTCAAAATCAAAGGAATACAGATCACATTTAGTGCAGCCTGCCCTTATAAGTGAACCACTGGCATACTAATAGTCTACTGATACAATACTGTAAGCTTCTCTAATCTATCCCGAGGTTAATTGACCAAAACCGGACACTTGTCATCCGTGACTCAATTGATAGCACTCTCCTGCCTGTGCGAGAATGTTTAAAATTTATTTATTAGTCATAAGTAATGCTTACATTAACACTGCAATAAAGTTACTGTGAAATTCCCCTATTTGCCACATCTTGGCACTTGTGCAAGTTAATGCACAAAACCAGCACTTCTTTTGAACCGTGGGAGGAAACTGGAGCATCCAGAGGAAATCCACACAAAATGGGGAGAAGGTGCAAACTCCACACAGAAGTGACACAAGCTAGGAATCAACCTCAAGTCCCTGGCGCTGTGAGGTGCAGCGATGCTAATCTCCCGGGTTAATATCTCAGCTGCAGCAATTTGAATACAAAATCTTTGATGATGCTGCAGTGCAGCAATGAGGGAGTGCTGCACCTAGAGGTGTCTGCACTCATCACACATTTGAGTTGAGGGTGACTCTCAAGTGGCAACAAGCTATACTACTGCACTAATTTTGAAAGCAGGAAAACTTGTACTCAGTGTCCTAGCTAATACTAATAACTCAACCACCTCCTGAAACAAGATTACCTGGTCACTATCTCCATTTGTCATATACAAATCCCTGACCAAGTTCCTCACATTGCAAAGGTGACAACATTTCAAGACTCATTACTTTGGGAAAGGTGACATATAAATACAAATTTCTAGTTCTGTGGAAGTTCAGGGCACTAGACATGATTCAGACATCAAATGTCATTGCTTCAGAAATACATATTAAAAATAGAGAAAGCACACTTCAGAAAATGGACAAGCAGCAACCAATCTACAAGTTTTCCTCACCCATCAACTAATATTAGACTGTGCTTAAAATAGCAGTGTGTTTTTGTGGCCACAAAGCAAAAGGAAAGTTTAAATACAGATTTGCCTCTGCAGAAGCAGAATACATTATGCATTACATGGCATAACCCTGCTGTCTTTACAAAACAGCACATCGTACGATTTACTGTCTGCTACATTGTGGAAGATAGCATCCAAGGAAATCCAAATCAATGATATGCGTTTAAATTAGTACTGTTACAGTAACAAAAACTGCCCTCAAAGTCACAAATGACATCTATCGACGTTCACAAGGTAAACCTTCCTTTTCCATTCCTCTAACCTGACTGCAGCCTTTGATAAAGTTAATCAAATCATTCTCCTCCAATGCCTCTCCACTGTTATCCAGTTAAATGGGACTGCTCTCACCTGGTGGCAGTCCTATCCGTCCATTCATAGCAAAAGAATCACCTGCAATGGCTTCCCTTCCAGTTTCTGTACTGTTAGCTCTGGTGTCCCCAAGGATTTATCCTGGGGTCCCTCCTATGCCACTTCTATAGGTTGCTTCTTGGCAACTTTATCTGAAGGCACACTGTTAATTCTCTCATGTACATCAAAGACACCCACTTCTACTTCACCACCATATGTTTTGACTTCTTCACTGTTACTAAATGAGCATATTGCTGAATTGACTTCAAATACAGGAGGAACTTAAGATTCTCCCAATTAAATATTGGGAAGTCTGAAATTGTTTCTTTCAGTCCTCACCCAAACACCTTTCCCTGACGATTTACCCCATTCCTCTCCCTAACAATGTTCTGAGATTAAGCCCTTCCATTTGGTATCTCATTCAATCCCAAGATGACCTTTCAACTTCATATTTATGCCATCACTAAAACAATGTAATATCATCTGCTTTTGCACATTGCAGCTCATCTGCTGCTGAAATTCTCATTCGTGCCTTGGTTGCTTTTAGAATTGATTGCTCCAACACATTCTCAGCCAGTCACCCACATTCTATCCTTCATAGTCATACAAAACTCTACTCTATATGACTTGATTCAGACCAAGTCCTGTTCCCCTATCACTGCTGTATTTGTGATATTGACTTCTGTCAAGTAGCATACGGATTTGAAAATTCCCATCCTTGTTTTCAAATCTGTTCATGGCCTCCTGCTTCCCTATCTTTAGTATCTCCTCCAGCTCAGAATGTGCTCCTTTCATTCTGGCCTCTAATTTTAGTTGCTGCATCACTGCTGGTCACAGCTTAAGTTGCCTAGGCCCTAAGCCCTAGAATGCCCTCTCTACAGCCCTCTGCCTCTCCACTGCACTTTCCTTCTTTAAGATGTTTCTGTACACCCACTTTATCCAGGCTCTTGATCATCTGACCTATTATCTCCTTATGTGGATTGGTGTTGTACTTTGTTTTATAATGCTCCAATAAAGCATTTTGGTCTATTTCATTACATTAAAGGTAATATATAAAAATAAATTGCTAATGTTCTTAATTTACTATTAATTTGCTGTTATTTGCATGCTCTTAGATACCAGTTGTTGCTATAGTAAACCGTTAATTCTACATCAGCGTAAACAGAGTTAGAGAACCATAATCTACATCGAGTGGAAATGACAGGTGCTGATTTTATATACTTAAAATCATAGAATGGTTAGAACGCCGGAAGCCATTTGGCTCATTATGTCTTTGCTGGCTCTCCACAGGAGGAACTCACCAAGCCCTTCACATTCTTCCTTTTCAGATAACAATCAAATTCCCTTTTGAACACACCAATTATACCTGCCTCCGACACACACACAAGCAGTACATTCCAGATCCTAATCACTCGCTGCATGAAAAAGTTTTCCCTCATGTCACAATTGTTTATTTGGCAAATTACCTCAAGTGTATTTCTGGTTCTCAATCTTTCCACCTTCAGCAGCTCTTTCTCATCTACTCCTAGACCTTTTGTGATTTTGAATACTTTTATCAAGCCTCCTCTCAACCTTTTCTTCTCAAGAACAGTCCCCAAACTTTTCCAATCTTTCTAAGTAACAAAAGCTTCTCATTGCTGGAACCAATCTCGTGAATCTTTTCTATAGCCTCTATTAATGCCTTCATTATCCTTCCTAAAATATGGTGTCGAGAATTGGACAGAGTACACTAGTTGAGACCGAACAAGTGACTTATATGGGTGAACATAACTCCTTGCCCCCATTGATAAAGCTCAGGAATGTCATATATTTTATAAGTTGTGCTAAACGTGAACTGACACCGTTCGTGATTTCTGCGCATATACACGCAGGTACCTATGCCTATACAGTTGTTTTAGAATTGCAATTTTTATTTTCTGTTGTTTCTCCCCTAACAAAATGAATCACATCAACCCTCTCTGCATTAAGCTTCACCTGCTACTTGTCTGCCCATTCACCAACCTGCATATATCTGCACTAGTATCCTTAAAGTTCGCAACATTTCCTAGTTTTGTACCATATGCAAATGTTGAAATTTGTCCTTTACATCAAGCTTTATGTCATTAGTATACATCAGGAAGAACAAGGTTCCTGACACTAACTCCTGGGCAATACAAGCCTTCCTCCAGTCCAAAAAGCAACCTTTAACCGTTACGCTCCATTTTCTGTTTGTGTGGAGTTTGCACGTTCTCCGTGTGTGCATGGGTTTCTTCTGGATGCTTTGGTTTTGTCCTATAGTCCAAAGATTTTTGAGTTAGGTTAATTTGCAATGCTAAATTGATCCTAGTATCAGGGGGATTAGCAGAGTAAATACAAGGGGTTACAGGAATAGAGTCTGGGTGGAATCGTAGTCGTTGAAGACCCGGTGGGCCAAATGGCCTTCCTCTACACTGTTGTGATTCTATGATTATCCTCATCAATCCTTTACCTCATAAAAAAACTCTAACAAGGTAATTCAACACAATTTTTCCTCAATAAACCTGCGCTGACTCTCCTTAACTTTACCGCAATTGCCCAAGTTACAAATCATTTTGCGTCAAATTATCATTGCTAGAAATTTCACCACACTAAGGTTAACCTGGATGTCGTACAGCTGCTGGGCAATTCTTTACACATCATTTTGAATCAATGTAATATTTTCAATTCTTCAGCCCTGTTGCACCACCCCGAAGTCTAAAGAAGTTTGGAAAATGATAGTCAGAGCCTGCACTTACAGCTTGTAATTCACTTGTCAACCTCCTGAGTGTGTACTCCAAGACTTGCTCCAATGAAGACATGACACATTGGCGTAGTACATTCAGTACCCTATCTACAGAAACAACAGATGATTTACATGAGTTAATCCATTGAATGCAAGTTGCTTTCAATTGTAATTCACTATTGGCCCAGTAACAGAAAAATTAACAATCTAAAACAAAAGACTGATAACTGAGAATATATTCTCTAAATTGCTAGGCATGATGTATTCTGAAAAGCAAGTAATCAGTGTCAGACTCATTTTTGCAGAATGCTTGACAGCAACCAATTAACATCAGACCCAGAAAGGCAATTACAAAGGCAAATCCTTCAAATCATTAACCCAAGGCTGCCAAATACACTCTGCAGCTTCGACAACATAGACTGTATTAATGCACTGTAAAATTTACATTTTGGTGTCTTTTTCTGAAGGTGGAAGAGAGAACTGAGGACTTTTTAAATAGGATTGCAACCATGGTCTTATGGTTGGCCCAAATTATAAGTCAGGGTAAAACTCCTGCCTTCAGACAGAACGACTGGAATTTTGCGTTGGACCAAAAATAAATCCACACAGCAATGAAAAATTACACCCAGTACATGTGGCAATAAAGAAATAAATATCTTGCAACCAGAGATTAACATATTCCAAAGTAATATACATCCAACATTTTATGTAGCGACAGGATCACATTGCAATGGTGTTAAGTCCCAGTTTACTGAGTTAAAGAATGGTGGGAGCAGGTTCACAAATATATATTCTCACATGAGAAGTTATCAATTTCAATCGTGCAATTGGGAAAAGATGTTGAGAGGATAATTTCCCAAAGGCAGGGAGGAAGAAGCTGATCTATCAGGCTGGGAGGAGAGGGAGGAGGGGAGCAAAGCAATTTTTCGCTTACAAAGAGCCTCATCACATTTTCAGAAGCATTTCAGTGATGTAATTATCTACTCGGAAGTACAAATAAACAACATGCAAATTAATACAGCAGTCATTTGTGCACAGTGAGGTGCCACAAAAAGCAAATCAGATGAATGACAACATGATATACTTTCCTGGTTAAAGAAAGGACACGAGATCCCCTGCAAAATGGTTTAGTGACTAACATTTTGAATTCGGATTAGATTCTTGCAAATCAAAAGAAATGGGGAAAAAAGAAACATTGCCTCAAGTCAACCCAACTTTTGAAGGCTAGTTGCAGCAAATGTTACAAGGGTTGTTTAGAGTCTCCTGGAGGGGCATGGAAACTCGTGCAGTTTAAACAGCAAGTCTGTTGATAATTCATAACCATATAAATCTCCACAGTACACCGCTGTTCAAGTGCTGTCTCCATATTTGCTTCTGCTCGACTACTGCCACACCCAGTTAACAATGGTGCGATTCCCTGAATCACAATGCGATACAAGTGGTACTGTTTTCCCACTCCCATGTTAACACTTGCTCCGCCAAACACCCTTACTCCCCCAAATCCTTACCCAAATACATGTACAATATAATCTTCTTTACTTGCTCTCCCTTTTCTCCCCCCGCCCTCTTATAAATTTCAATCTGGAAGCTTTGCAAATCTTTTGCATCTCATTCTTCTAGCATGTGAAGGAGCAGTAATCTCTGTTACCGTGGGCTAACTTTGTTGGTTCAGAATTGAAATCATTGTATTCTGTGTTTCCAGTTCTTGGTCATCACCATTCACACTCTTTCAAATTCTGTTTCTCTTTATTGACAAACTGTCTTCTTTAATCAGATAGCATAGGCTTATCCACTTCCTTCCAAAGGGAATATTCATTCTACACATTCATAGATCAGATGATCTCTGTGAGGTCTGCCATGTTCTTCTTGGAAGCTGATGTTTCAAAAATGGAATCTCCATTTCCAGTTGTTCCATAATTTCACCTAAACATTTGTTTACTCTTTAATTTTCCAATTTTTTCTCAAGCTTACATATCCTTTCATTCAGCTCACTAACTACCCTGGTGAATTCAGTTGTCTTTCTCAGAATCTCAGCGCAGAAAAGACCCTTCGATCCATCAAGTTTGCACCAGTGTGAGAAAAACCTGGCCTGGCTACTTCATCCCATTTATCAGCACTTGATCCATTGCCTTGAATGTTACAATGTGCCAAGTGCTCATCCAGGTATTTTTTAAAGGCTGTGAGGCAATTTATCTCAACTATCCTCCCAGCGCATTGCAGACTGTCACCCAAAACTTCTTTAAGTGCCCTCTTTCATTTGCCAATAATGGAATTCAGAATTGTTATTTCCACCTTGTGCTTTTCAAAAGATATATACTAATACTGCGTACAATTCAGGTTTAGCTTTGCTGCATTCTTCTCAACATTCAACCAGTTTTTTTTTCCTTTTGTGACACCTCAAATTTGTTTATTCCGATCTTGAACAGTTTGGTTCATCTCTAGTTTATCAAGCATTTCCAAAAACATAAACTCAGCTTAAATTTTGTGTTTCAAATCTTCCAATTCATCTTTGATATGACTATTTTCCTGCGGAATGGCTTCTTTCTTTTGTGCAGTTCTTTTTGGATAATATCAGATAGCTTTCCTTCATTCATAGCTACCTGCTTGCTCTACACTGCCACTTATTGATGCAGTTTGAGTCATGTGTCTGCATTTTCAAACAGTTCTATTTTCAGCCGTTTGTGGGCCTCTTTCCTCTGCTTCTGCACTGCATCTGCCTCCACCTTGTGGTTTCTTCCAATGCTTTCTTGAAAGTGTCCCAAACCCATTTAAAAAAAAATTAAAAGTCTTGGACAAAAATTTTAGTGTCTTCCTAAATGTAGAACGTAGAACATAGAACATTACAGCGCAGAACAGGCCCTTCGGCCTATGATGTTGCGCCGACCAATTGGGAAAAAGCAATGACCCTCTAACCTAAACCATTCCCTTTTCGTCCATAAACTTATCTACTAACCTCTTAAACGCCACCAAACTTGGCGCATCTACAACTGACGCAGGCAGAGCATTCCATACCCTTACCACCCCCTCTGGGTAAAGAGCCTACCTCTGACATCCGTCCTATAACCACCACCCCTTAATTTAAAGCTATGTCCCCTCGTGCTAGCTTTCTCCATCCTAGGAAAAAGGCTATCTCTGTCCACCCTATCTAAACCTCTAATCATCTTATAGATGAATCCTAAATGTAGTTTAGGATTCATCCCTACCTTGTCTTCAGATTACTTGATGTGCAAATGCACATATAAAAATATATTAACTTGCACTTCTGATTTCTTAATCCTAGTGCACTCCTGTAATCTAAAAAAACTCTTCTCTGTGACACACAATTTTGAGTCTGCTTTAGCCTTTGCAATGAGCTCAAATTGGTCCTGTATTTTTACTCTCCTTGGCCATTTCTCATCAGAGGGAAGTACAGCTTTGCTTTTTTTCTCTCTCCCTTCCAAGATGGTTCTGCCATATGTTTCTTTGCAATGAAGTTTCCTTTGCTTGTCAGTTTTGGCAGACAGCTGCAGTAATGGCATTCACAATTTCTGTATTATAAGTTTCTCAGCAACAACTCCCTGCATCAGCTTTTATGTCCCTTATCTTTCCTCTAGTGACTATTTTTGAGTTCTGAAACCATCGATTTCTGGCCTTTCAACTGCCCATTTTTGTTATTAAATTTTTTGGTCCAAAGTGAGCTCAGACACCATGTGTTCAGGCACTGACTCAGGATGTTAAGCAATGTGCTGTAAAATGGTAATTGCGACCACTGTTGATGTAAAATCTTTTTAAAACTTGTTCTGGCCAAGAACTTGAGATTTTTTTTTTAGCTGTCTCCTGCTAGGTCTTCCATAAGACATAGGAGCAGAATTAGGCCATTCGGCCCATTGAGTCTGCTCTCCATTCGATCATCCCCATTTTCTTGCCTTTTCCCCATAATCCCTGATCCCCTTATTAATCAAGCACTTATCTATCTTTGTCTTAAAGACACTCAATGATTGTAATCATTGGCCTCCATAGCCTTCTGCGGCAAAGAGTTCAGACTCTAGTTCACTAAAGCTCTTCTTTTCATCTGTACAGTGGATTATCCTTCTGTCTTTCAGCTTTTTTCTTTTTTAAATTTTGCTCAGTCTTTTGGAATCTGGTGAGGTCATATGACTTTACCTCCATGTCTAATGGAACATTGCAGGTAAAGAGCTGTTAGATCTAATCCGGACAGAAGGCTGGAAAGTGATCAGTGAGCCGCCAAAGAGACCAATATGAGAAATATTATCCAACAAGTAAAGACTTTTCGAGGGGAACACGGCTGGCTGCAGTGAGGAGACAAACCAAAATTCACTCCATAAATTGCTGACTTCGGACAGTCAGAGCGAAGATTTTAGTGTGAATCTTCCATCACTGAGAGCCAACATCATTGAAGCAATTAATGAATACAACTTTTTTTTTTAAAAAGTGATCTCCAACTTCAACTAAGGCACACTTATGATGAAAGGTTGGACAGGTTAGGCTTGTATCCGCTGGAATTTGTAAGAGAAGAGGCAAATGGATGGAAACATTTAAAATCCAGAGGGGCCTTAACAGGATGGACGTGGAGAGGATGTTTCCTCTAGAGGGAGAATCTAAAATTAGGGGCAGCACAGTTGCACAGTGATTAGCCCTGCTGCCTCATAGTGCCAGAGATCTGGGTTCAACTCCTGGCTTGGGTCACTGTGTGCGTGGAGTTTGTACGTTCTCCCCGTGTCTGCGTGGGTTTCCTCCGGGTGCTCCAGTTTCCTCCCACAGACGTGCTGGTGCATTGAGTCGAACAGACAACAGTGTGGCAATTAGGGGAACTTCACAATAACTTCATTGCAGTGTTAATGTAAGTCTTGCTTGTGACTAATAAATAAACGTTACTGTTTGAAAATAAAGGGTCATAACTTTTTTCACATGGAAGGTTGCAAGTTGAAGTTGGAGATCACCTTAGAAATAAAAGTTCAGTTCATTAATTAATTATGTTGGTTCTGAGTACTGGGAAATTCACACTAGATTCTTTGCTCTGGCTGCCTGAAGTCATCAGTTTATGGAATGAATCTTGGTCTGCCTCCTCACTACAGCCATGCAGTTAGCCATATTCCTCTCCAATAATCTTCTTCACTCGTCAGATAATGTTCCCCACACTGCTCTCAGCTGCTGATCACTGCCCTGAAAAGGTGATGGAAACAGAGTCTTTGAATACTTTAAGGCAGAGATGGATAGATTCCTGGTGAGCAAGGGGATGATGGGAGTGGGCGAGAGGCAGATTTGAAGTTACAAATGATCAGTCTAACCTTACTAAATGATGGAGCAGACTCAAGGGCTAAATGGCGTACTCCTGCTCCTTGCTTGTATGCTTATGTTACATCACTATGTAGGCAATCCTGTCTCCCCAGTTGCCCATTTGCCCTTGATCCACTGTACACATTACAACCATAGTACCAAGCTATGTTGGTTTCCAAAATGCAGATAATTGTTATTTGTGTATTGCTTGTTCTTACTGCACTTAACAATAACTGAAACCTGGATTGATGAAGACTGAAGTTGAGTCTCACCACGCAGGAAGACTGAGATTGATTTGTATGTGAATTAACTCATCACTGCCATATCAACATCACAATAGGCAGTTTCGCTGATGTTCTGTCAAAAAATGGCTTGCTATGAAAATAACAGAATTCTGAGGGCCTCATATCTTCTTGATTCTAAAAGAAACTCGAAACATGTTTGTGTCTGTGAAAATGTGAAGTTCCAATCCATGTTCTGACTTCTTAATCACATGCCTGATGGGGACCAATCCTACCAGGCAATTATACTTTGGGATGTAAAAGGCCTGGGTGGAATTTTCTGGCTGTTCACACCAGCGGGATTCTTTGGTCCTGCTGCGGTGAACCAAAATTTAGCCGAGTGCCAAATTCTCCATCCACCAGCCAGAAAATTCCAACCATGCTTTAAACGCAAGTTTGTCATTTACAGCAGAGATATAAGGCAGCCATTATATTTTCACATCATTATGTTTAAATTTAAAAAAGTTACGAATTAAAACTAAAAACGTGAACATTCATGTCAACTGCTTGTCTTTTTTAAAATTGTGTAATAAGCATCACAAGAGACTAAATAGACCACAAAATATTAAGTTCACTAAAAGGCTAATAGTTATTAATTGTCTTATATGTGGAATGTGAGCAGCAATTGCAAGATTAGCTGCCATCAACAATTATGCACACTCACGGTTCTGTTCCTCACAACTGCACAACAGGAATCTTCAGAATAGTGATAACCCAAAAGAGTTAACCTATCCTTTAGTCACATAAATAAAGCCAGTCCTCAACTTCTTGGCAAGACTACCAACTCCAAAATCAACTAGTCTTTTTTTAAACGGCTTTGCTCGGAAACCCACTTATGCAAGAGTTGGCCAACCATTCATGTGGATTTAATCAAAATAAATTCTCCTCATTACTGATACATAAACTTACATTAAAGTGACTTACGCATGATTTGTTATTTGGCTTGTTGAAGCAAGTGTCTCAGACTGCCTTCAAATCATTGTGTATAAAAATAAAACAGTTATTCAAATTGTTAATAAAAGGAGTGGCCTCCCACTCAAGGGGACAATCTTTATGTCTGGCATATCAGCAACCATTGAATCACTTAAAGTTTTGACCTGGAATCCCTTCCACTTTTAATGTGTACCCCACAGTAGAGCCTCTCACAATCTCATGTTTATTGAAAGCTGAGTGTGGTTTACTGCAATTGTTGTAGTTACTTTTCCACAGCCATTTCCAATTGCTTTTAAAACTTTCCTATTTCAGATCAGGGACTTCATTTGCTGATGACCATCTTAGAAAGCTAGAATGAGCTGTTTATATTCTGGGCTGAACGATTTAATGGTTTCAAAAGGGTATACCACAGATTGACTAGCCATTTCTTAAAAGGAATATCACAATCATATCAGCCTGACAACCATCATTATAGAACTCATTTCAGTGAACCACAGAACTGTGTTTAGCCTGGCTTGCAACAGGGGTTTCCCAAGATGACAGTTGAAATCTTTTAAGGATGTCTTTGAAGTATCCCTGGAGAGGTCAAATATACTTGCCAACTCCCGAGAGCCCTTGTCTTGTAACTAGCCAACCTAGAGAAGACTCATTTGGGAAGGCATCAAACACATGGACACATTATGTTGAGAACCTGCAACAGTGAAGTCAAGGCATCAGAAAGTGTGCAGTGTGAAATTCTTGGGAAAGAACTGCAAGAAAAGGAATGATGGAGTGCAGAGGCTGAAGGTGATGGCTCACCACCACCTTCTCAAGAACTATAAATATTGGCCTAGCAGGCAACACTCACATCTCATGAAAGAGGACCTCACATGCTGTTAAAACAATGGACTCTTTTATTCTCCTTCCTGGCTCCCTCCAGGGACTTGTGTAATAATCTTAAGGGGGCAAGTGAACAATGTAATTCTCAATACAATACATACTGAAACCACCAAACAATTCATCCACCCTATTCTCCAAACACTACCTGTCCTGCATGTAACAGATTATAGAAGATCAGCTATCTCAGAACCCACTGAAACTGAGTGGAATGAAGTCACCCTCAATCCTGAAGGGCTGCCTAACAAAATCAATCATATTTTCTTTCAGATTGATGTATTAAGCGGCAGTGGTAAGCCACACAGCGACTATCCTGATGTGAGAGATACAACTGGCACGATATTGCAGTTACAGTGCTAAATGTCATCCAGTTTATGGCTACACTACAATGTTCAATTTATTACTCAGGGTTCATTTTGATAACAAAGGTTATTTTGAACTTGACATTTCTTTCACAAAACTATTCATAATCCTGTCCGCCACGTTCTTTCTGAGCTATCTTTCAAGCTAAGATTGTTATTTCCCCAACACCCTTTTAATTTTCTTTGACTGTTTCTTTCATCTTTCTCACTTGCCCAATTTTAATACCTATCATCTTCAATCCAGTTGACGACCTTTGTGCTGCATTTATGGCTATATCGCTATAGCTCCCTCGCTGTCTGCTTGAATTTTATCAATGTTGTTTGTTTGTTTCTCTGGATTTTTTTTATGGCCACTTACTGGTCTCTCTGCTGTAGTTCATTATCTTTTAACAACTGCTTTCCAATTCCTTGTTGTTATGCCCCCATACACATAGTCCACATTAGCAAATACAAATCAGGAGCCAATGTTGGCAGAAAGCTGGTTTCAAGTCTACTCTAAGAAAAGTAAAACCATCCTTACGTCTCAAGAGAATTAATTTGGATTTTGTTTTATTCATTCGTGGGACATGGGCGTTGCTGGCTGGCCAGTATTTATTGCCCATTCCTAGGTGCCTGAGGGCAATTGAAAGTTAACCACATTGCCTTGGCTCTGGAGTCACATGTAGGCCAAAGTGGGCAAGAACAGTAGACTTCCTTCTTAAAACTGAGATTACTAGCTTTTTTTTTAGGTATCTAAAGAATACAGCCAATATCATCTGAAAGGTTGCAGCTGATAAGAGGTGCTCCTTACATCATAAGGGATGATTCTTTTATGAGCACGCAGAGATTTCACCAACATGAAGTAACATGGCAAACAACAGTCATTATTTGGACAGATTAGCCAAATATTTTGCGGCATAGTAGAAATTGCTTAAGATTGCAGAACAGCCTCTATCTTTATTACAAAAGAGGAACTTAAGAGTCAGACAGCAGAAAAGCAGGCCTTCAACCCACCACGTTTACGCTGACCAATCTATATTAAACCTATTTACCAACATTTGCTCCATAACCCACTATGCCTTTGCGATTTGTGTGCTTGTCCAGATGCTTCTTAAATATTGCAAGATTACCTGCCTCCACCACCCTCTCAGGCAGCACGTTCCATATTTCCAACATCTTCAGTGAAAAAATGTTTCCTTAGGTCCCCTTTAAATCACTTACTCCTCAACAGGTGCCTTCTGGTCTTAGACATCTCTGATGGATTCTTACTATCTACCCTATCAATGCCTCAAAACCTCTATCAAATCCCCTCCCCCCTCCCCCACTCCTTCCAGCCCCCTTGGCTCCAGGGAAAACTAACCCAGTATATCCAGTCTCTCCTCATAGCTGAATGTTTCCATCCAGGCCAGACGCTGGTAAATCTGCTCCACAACTTCTCCAGCACAATCATGTCCTCCCGATAATGTGGCAACCAGGACTGCACGCAATATTCCATCTGTGACATAACCAATGTTTTACAATGTTGTACCAAGACCTCTCTGCTCCGACGTTCTATGCCCTGGCTAATGAAGGTAAGCATTCCATATACTTTCTTCACTACACTATCTACCTGTACTGCCACCTTCAGGACTCGATGGGAAGTGATGGCCTAGTTGTATTAACACCGGTCTATTTACGCGTGTGCAAAGATTTCACCAATATGAAGCAATATGACAAACAATGACCATTACTTAGACTGGTTAGTCAAACATTTTGCAGCATAATAGAAACTGCTTTATAAGATTTGCCGAAGAGCATCCATTTATATTACAAAAGAGGAAGTTGTCAGGCTAGCATCCAAAATGTTTAGCAACATTAGCAATGTTAATTTGGAGTCGCTGAACTGATTAAGTTGCTGTAACGTGGAGCCTGGACATATTCTTATTTGAAAACTGCACCGGGTTCGTTTTTGGCAAGTCTGTCCTGTTAAACACACAGTGCCATGATGCAAAGTTTATTGAAGCAAATCATGTTACTTGCGCTTGATTTCATGATAATCCTGCCTTTCAGCCTTCAAATCATAGTCCGACAAATACGTTTCCATAAAAGCATTGCCTCTTTTCATATTCAGGGGTTAAGGCATAAATATGCATTAATTTGTCACATTTACATTTTTGGTTACTCCTACTCCCTGATGTATATAAAATACCATTCTTTAGAAAGGACAGAACATATGTCAATCTATACACTGACAACTGAAAAAAGTATCTTTCAATCTCCAAAAGCTCCCCCATTGACTTTAACAATTTGTGATGATGAAATATTCTCTACAAACAGTTTATATGCCAAACAGAAACATGGTGGGTCACTTCATGTAAAAGCAACTCAGATTTCAGATGCACAGCCTGGAGCTGTAATAACATTATGGAAAGTGGAATATAGCAAGAGGAAATTTTACACAGGCTCCAGTCAAGTAACATGCAACTAGTGGGAGACAGAATTTACTCTGCTCCAATGGCCATTAAGTGCACTAAGGCACGGACCAAATAATTAAACACACAAACGAGTTCAACTGGCATCTGCCTGCTTATTAAACTAAAATATAATGGACAAAATTCTCTTTAGACAGGGCTTCTGCAATTAACCCTGGTATCTCAGCTGATAAAGCCATTCAGCTATTCTCCCAATTACCACTTATTGTGGAAATGAGTGCATCAGTGCTCCCATGTTCAGGCTTCACAGCATTGTTTCCCAAATGCCAAATTGTTTAAAGAGGAGAGAAAACAACTGGATTCTTTAAATTGTGCTTCGTGTATCCCAAAAGTCAAATATGTTCAAATCTATTTGGTGGCAAAAAGATGGGGTGGATAGATGAAAAGAAAGGAAGAGGGCTGAACAAAAAGCTATATACCAAAATATACACATTATGTATTCTCATTTAAACTTTGAGCGAATTAATTGGACTCATTTATAAATGAGAAACAGCCACATTAAAGCACATTTTTACATCATGTTATGGAAGGTTTTATTAGATTTGAATAAGAACGTTCACTCTTCAACACCGTCAACAGTGAAATATTAACAGCTGCATTTTAGACAAACTTTGTAATTCTAATGGCCAAGGAGCATGAAAGAAGCCTCTTAGCAGATTTCCTGCATCCTGTAACCTTCTACATCTGAACTCTTCCAAAAAAGGCAAGACTTGATTAGTACAACACCCTGAATTAGCATAATCTCTTTTTAGTGCAGGAAGCAGCTAATGAGTCCATCTACAATTTAGCCTCTAACAAATCAAATATAGAATCCCAACAATTATAGCTCCTTTAAATAGAAAGCATTACAATTATCCTTCCCTGCTTCATTAATACTGTGACCTCTCCTTAAGTCTCACAGAATAAGAGACTTTCCAAATGTTTGAAAAATTGGTATCCGATGACAACAGTAAAAATGTAAAATGGATGAGTTAAATATGCGCTGACAGTTCTTTGCGTTATCTCCTGTCCACACATTTTAGGGGGAGAGGCATGGTGTTTAAGAATATTAAAACAACTTATGAATTTTAAATAGCACAGTCCCAGGGGAAATGTTAGTTCTAGGCATAATGGAAGAAATTCTGTTAAAGGCTGGGAAATGTGTTGGTCAGTTACTTGTAAGAGATGACTGTCTTGCTGGAGTCTCTTAGCTTCTTCTGGCAATACTCTTTTCATGCCATATTCTCATGTCTGCTGCAGCTAGAATCTCTACTTTGTTTTAAAGTTTATTTATTAGTTACAAGTAGATTTACATTAACACTGCAATGAAGTTACTGTGAAAATTCCTAGTCACTATACTCTAGCACCTGTTCAGATACACAGAGGGAGAATTTAGCATGGCCAATGCACCTAACCAACATGTCTTTCAGACTGCGGGAGGAAATCAGAACCCCTAGAGGAAACACATGCAGACGTGGGGAGAACATCAAACTCTGCACAGTGACCCAAGCCAGGAATCGAACCTGGGGCCCTGGCGCTATGAGGTAGCAGTGCTAACCACTGTGCCACCTGTTGTGGAGACAGGAGGTAAGACTCTGGGTCATCCACCGTGCAGTGCATGCTCCCAGATGCATTGTCATCCCACCCCACCCTTGTCAGACCAGTGCAACTGAAACAGTCAGAATAAGATTATAAGATCACAAAAAATAGGAGCAGGCCATTCAGCCCTTTTGAGCCCATTCTATCATTTAATAAGATCATGGTTGATCTTCTACTTCAATACCATTTTCCTTCACGATCCCCACGTCCCCTAATACTTTTAGGATGTGGAAATTTATCAATCTCAATCTTGAACATACTCAGTAGTAGAACCTCCTTAGGCCTCTGGGGGAGAGAATTCCAAAGACTCATCCACTGAGCAAATAGATTTCTCCTCATATCAGCGCTTAATAACGTCTTTCAAGCACACAGTCAGGCTCAACCCCCAATTCCCTTCCTGTGCTGTGATTCTAAAGATCATCCAAACTTTACCATCCTAGATTAGCCATAAGGACCAAACTGGGAAGGTCCCAGATTTAAGCTTTATTTAGTGCTGAGGCTTCAGTAGAATGGTAAGAGGACAGCTACAAATGCATCTGCAGGGAGGAAAAAAAGAATCAAACAGAATTCCTGCCCATGGATGTCAATTGCCATTGCCTGCTGGAAATACACTTCGGTAGTGGCAGATAATGTGAGAACAGGCGTAACATCATGGTCACCTGTAAGTGGCATTTGGAAGCTTTGGAATTACAATCCACCAAGGCAGCAAAACATTCAGTAGAAGGGGAAGAACATACGAGAGAGAGAAAAAAATGGCAAAGAAACAATATCACTTGAAGTCTATGGAAACCTTTTACATCTGTGGAGGTAGCACAAGGTTTTAAAGGGCTTAACTAACCTTTTGTGATGTCTTGTTTTGAGGGAGACGTCTCCAACAGCTTCAACAACAATTGCAGGCTCTTATCTGCTTTCAGTACAGGTAAATAGGCATGAGTATTCAACTTCCATAAGGCATCTGTAAGGGGGTACAGGAAACAAGCCAAAGGCTTCTGATCTCCAGTGTCAAAGACGCTAAATTAATTATAAAAAAAGTTAGGGTCATTAATAGAGAAAATGCATGAAAAACAGCATTTACAGCAGTTTACTAGCGATGAACATCCACAGAATTTTCAAAAGTCAAAGATGTCACACTAGCTTCTTATCCATGTTCTGTATTAGTCTTGCGACACTAAGTTTGAGAAATTCAAGTTCATAGAATCCCTACAGTGCAAGAGACCATTCAACCCATCGTGTCTAAACCAATTCTCCAACAGAACATTCTATCCAGGTCCTATCCCTGTGATCCTTACTCTACTAATCTCCCAATCATCCTGGGACATGTAGGTGGCATTAAATGGCATTTTTAGAATGGCCAATTTCCCAACCCATACATCTTTACAATGTGGGAAGAAACCAGAGCATCCGGAGGAACTCCACGCAAACACGGGGTGCATATGCAAATTTCAGACAGACATCCATCCAAGGAATTGAACCCGGGTTCCTGGCACTGAGGCAGCAATGCCAACTGTTGCGCCACCATGCCACTCAGTTGTGTAACAATTGCTTGGCAAGTCACAAGCACAGAAAGTTCGCTTTTGTTATGACACATCACTGCAAAGCATCTTTTTTGAGGCATGAATATATAAGTTTAATCTTCATAGCCACAGAACATTGCAGGGAGTATGCACAAGCCAATGCTGGCTCACTCACACGTATTGTTCAGGGATGAATTATTTTGGTATATATCCATCTGTACACCACCCACTTCAACTTCTCTCAAACACATCTCATATGTAAATTGTGTCCATCATGAATAAAATAATCTTTTTTCTAGTTAATTTTGATTGGTGAATTCAGAACAAGAGGACATAGCCTCAAAATTGGAGCTAGGCTGTACATAGGCGATAACCAAAAGCACTTCTCCATAAAGACAGTAGTGCAAATCTGGAACTCTCTTCCCAAAAAGCTGGTGAACCTCATGGTCAATTGAAAATGTAAAAACTGGGATAAGTAGATTTTTGTTAAGTAAAGGAGCTATGGACTTAAGATACAAATCTAACGAACTGAATAATGGAGCAGGCTCGAGGGGCTGAATGGTCTCCTCCTGTCCCTATTTTCTAGAATAAAAATAAACCACCTTTTCTTCTCTGGATATTTTTTCCTCAGCCACCCACCTCCTCTTTATTGTTCTCTTTGTACTTCTGCCAGGTAAAGTTCAATTTTGTACTGCATTGTTTAAAAATCTGACGTTTAAATAGAAAATGAGTATCAAGTTTAGCATGTCTTGTCTTGAATTAGGGATTGGTGCAGAAGGCAGGGTGTAAAAGAGAAGTACAATGAGAATGTAATTTAAGAAATGGCGCACAACCTGTTCGAAATTAAACCCCGGCCATTTGGCTAGATTATTATTGCTAGACTATTAATCCAGAAACTCAGCTATTGTTCTGGGGACTCAGGTTCGAATCCCACCATGGCAGATAGTGGAATTTAAATATAATTTTTAAAAATCTGGAATTAAGAGTCTACACATGACCATGAAACCATTGTTAATTGTCAGGAAATCCCATTTGGTTTACTACTATCTTTTAGGGAAGGAAATCTGCTCTCTTTACCCAGTCTGGTCCACAGGTGACTCCAGAGCAACAGTAATGTGATTGACTCTCAACTGCTTTCAAAAGGCAAGTAAGGATGGGCAATAAATGTTGGCTAGCCTGTATGCCTATGTCCCACAGATGAATAAAAGAAACTCCTAAAATTTAACAAAAATATGCACCTTTTGTGTGATAAGTCAGTGGAAATTATTCCCTCCAATATGTCCACCAGTAACAACCCAAATTCAGAATGACAAAAATCTACAATGATACTGCAGGCTATATTTTACAGTTTAATCTGACACAAGGAAACATCAAACACTGTGCCAACACATTTCAATAACAGACTAGCATTAATTCTTCCCCTTTGTTGCAGCTACCGAATGTGAACCCACTGACAGCAAAACAAAATAAAAAACAAAATACACAAGCACGCTTCAGAGTGCAAACACACATTTAGAATAACAGACTTTACCCTTCAGTGCTATATTGCTCTTCGATGTCGGCAGCAAGGAGAATCATCCGTGCAACAAGCTGGGCTTCAAACCAGTCTGGCACGAAACTGGCATTTTCTCCTAGAAAGCACAGCGAACAGATGTTAAATGTAATATCTGTTGTATGAAACATACCTCCAGCATTCAGAATAGCTGGTTAATAAGTTTCTATCTTCACATAAAGCATTTGGGCGGCACAGTGGTTAGTACTGCTGCTTCACAAGGCTAAAAACCTGGGTTCAATTCTGGACTCCAGTGACCTTTTGTGTGCCATTTGCACATTCTTTCCATCCTGCATGGGTTTCCTGCGAATGCTCCGGTTTCTTCCCACAGTCCAAAGATATGTGGGTTAGGTTGACTGGCCAAACTAAATTGACCCTTAGTGTCAGAGGGACTAGCTGAATAAATACATGGGGTTACGGGGATAAGGCATGAGTGGGGTTATTATTGATGCAGGCTTGATGGGCTGAATGGCTTTCTACTGCATGGTTGGGATTCTATCCTGTTGGCTCATGGAATTTCTGACCACTTGGTTCTCATCCAAAACAATGTTGTCAAGTGCCCATTTCTCATTTGCATCCAAACAACCATGGGGCGGAGGCGGACACCAAACTGTTCTCCCCCATAGAAAGTAGCAATACAAGTTGTTCTGATGAAAGGTCATCCAGATTCAAAACATTAGCTACATTCTCTATCCACAGATGCTATCAGACCTGTTGAGATTTTCCTGCATTTTCTGTTTTTGTTTCAAATTCCAGCACCCACAGAAATTTGCTTTTATTTTAAATAGATTCTTGACTGACAAAGGAATGAAAGAGCGTTGGTGGTAGACAGGAAAATAGAGGTGACATCACAATCAGATCAGCAATGAACTTATCAAAAGATAGGCCAGGCCCAATAGGATTAAACAGCCTAACTCATCTGTTTGTATATAGATCAGCAACCATAGGTAAATTCTAGTGAACCTGCACTTCATGCTCTTTACGACTTCAATTTCTTTTCTATACTGTCTGCCAAAATGGTATGTAAAACTCAAAATAAAGCCAAATCTAAGTTTTGAAAAAAATCTATACTATTCCTTTATGATTGCATACAGTTAAATTCAACTGTCAATATTAAAATCTAAGATTTTTAAAATTTTATATGTAAAAATATTCTTTTCTTTCTCACTATGATTTAATCCCCACAAGACATTGCTTTAAAAAAATAAATCAACATTTCCAATTCTGGCTGGCATTCCCCTGCTCGTTCAGGTTATCATCACAGCTCCCAGTCTCATCAGTCTGGCTGCAACTCCAATATTTTCAGCTCATAATAAAAGAAAGTGTGCCTTGTTGAAATGCTTAACTATTTTTGTTATTGAGAAATAAGTGGCTTGTATTCAACCTTTTCATCCCCTTGACCTCCCAGTCTCAAATCTCCACGTCAGCTGGGGAATACCATCAAAAGGAAGGACCTATTATGTGAAAAAGCACACGTATTGAATTGAACAGAAGCTGCACTTTCAAACCAGACTTGAACTGGAAATACCAGTCCCACTGAAGCTTGCCAATGGTTAATTGCATATTTCTTAACAGGCTAAAAATGTGATGTTTTTAACTTAAGAAGTGCTTCACTTTTTTTCAATAAGTGCAGTTTGCATCTATTGGAGCATACTAATAATAAAATAAATGCTCCCCACCCAACCAAATCCAATAAACCTTTTAAGGACGACTGGAGTAAGAAGAAGGTCACAATGATGCTCTTTTGAGACTGTAGCTACAATCTATTGTTGAGGTTTTACTCTGCGTCTGACTCACACTAGATGTCACCTGGGAATGCTTAATACTGACGCTAAGTGCCCAAAATAGAAAAACGTTCCACTTTTCAACTCTCCATCGTTCACAGAGTTGAGGGAGAGAAAATCAGAACACACAAAGCGCTGCCGCCTGGTTAAACGCATCATGGCAAGTTTGGGAGGATATCAAATCATGCAGAAGAATAACTTCTAGATTAATGCAACAGACTTATCCTGAAACAAATTTTCTTTAATCCTTGATATCCTTGAATTGGTGTGGTGTCTTGTCTCCAGCTTTGCTACACTTCATGCATGCTTGTGAGGATGATATCCAAAGTATAGAAATATTACTTGTCAGCAGTCCAGTCTCAAAAATAAAATATACATCACCATGTGGAAAATGTCATATAATAATTAATAAAGAACAAAGAAAATTACAGCACAGGAACAGGCCCTTCAGCCCTCCATCCCTTCACCAACCATGCTACCTGGCTGGACTAAAGCTGTCTACCCTTCTGGGAACCTTATCCTTCTATTCCCTTCCTATTCATGTATTTGTCCAGACGCCCCTTAAAACTCACTTCAGTATCTGCTTCCACTACCTCCCCCGGCAGCAAGTTCCAGGCACTTACCACCCTCTGTGTAAAAAAACTTGCCTTGTACATCTCCTTTTAAATCTTGCCCCTTGCAGTTTAAACCTATGCCCCACTAGTAATTGAGTTTTCCACCCTCGGAAAAAGTTTCTGGCTAAGCACTCTGTCCATGCCCTCATAATCTTGTAGACTTCTATCCAATCACCCCTCAACCAGTAGAAGAACTATGTTTTCCACAAATATAAATGTACAATGTAGCACTGAAGCAGAAAAGCAAAAGAGTGGCACAGAGGGATATTCAGTACTTAATAACATGAATGTCGCTTGGTATCGCTCACTGTGTTTGAATGGTTTAAGGTGCTAGAAAAGATGCCATTTGCATTCCAAGAAGTTTGGATAAGGTTTGCAAAAAGGTGGAAGGCACAAAGGTGAATAGCTTGGTCAGGGAGGAGGGAGGATTTGAAAGGTACCTGCAACACCATAAAAAACAGGAACAGGAGTAGGCCATTCAATCCTTTAAGCCTGCTCTGCCAAATGATCAGATCATGGCACTCGCAAAGTCCACTTTCTTGTCTTAACTCTGTAACCCTTAATTCCTCTACTCATTAAAAATCCCAACCATGAAAATGTCCAAGGACTTGGCTTCCACAGCTTCCTGGGGCATAGTCAAAGATTATTCAGCAGCGAAGATACAGGTAATGATAATGAGCAGCGAATATACAGGTAATGGTAATGAGCAGTTTAGGCAGGCATATCAAAGTAATGGAAGTGCGCTGGATTTGAGAGTGAAAGACAACAGTAGTAGATGATAAAGGAGGAAGTGGGCTGCTGCTGTAGAGAATGACAAGATAGGAAGCAGCAAGTGGGAGAAGGCAAATATTCAAGGGAAAAAGGCAACTCGTCCAAAGGTTTACAGAAGGCCTTGTCCGATGCCGAGCTTGGAATCCTGTTATTTAAAGCCCTATGCAGCATTTGTATTTTAATTCTTGCTGGCATTACAATAGCAGAGTTGTTCTATGTTTTCATGACAGCTTCCACAGCTCAGTGTTTTAAGGAAACTCACGCGTGCAGTGCTAAAGTGACAACAAAATCACACAAGAATGTTTGAACAATTTAAAGACATTTCCTCCCCAGAAGACATTCTGAAACTAGGTAATACGAAGTACATTATTGACTTGGCTAGGTGATTAGTTCGGGCAGTAAAAGGCAGAAAGCAAAGATAATAAAGTGACTACTGATGCCCATTAGGATCTAAGCTTGCCTTCAACTATTCACTATGTATTATATAGACTTGGGTAACATTTTCCTGACCCAAAATTGCTTGCCAATGACATACAAATTGGTGATACAATACGTTATATCAATAACGATCATAGAAGAATCAGAGAATTCCTACAGTGCAGAAAGAAGCCATTTGGCCCATTGTTGTTAGTGCAGACTCAAACTCACCAAAGTCCTATCCCTGTAACCTCACGTACATATCCTGCTATTGCCCCTGACACTGAGGGGCGATTTAGCATGGCCAATCCACCTAACTCACACATCTTTGGACTGTGGGACGAAACCAAAATATTTGGAGGAAACACACAGACGTGGGGAAAACGTGAAAACTCCACACAGACAGTGACCCAAACCGGGAATCGAACCTGAGTCCTTGGCACTGTAAGGAAGCAGTGCTAACTACTGTGCCACACTTAAAATTTGCAGTTAGCAGAGGAAGGAACATAAAATTTGAAAGGTATTGAGTGAATAAATAGAACTGTGGTTGGTTATTGTATAAATTAATTTTTAACAAAAATAAAATGTAAGGTCATCTATTTTGGAGCAAATGGTGGGGGAGTCCAGAACTAGGGATCATAGTTTGAGGATAACCTTTTAGCACTGAGGTGAGGAGAAATTTCTTCACCCAGAGGGTGGTGAATGTGTGGAATTCACTATCACAGAAAGTAGCTGAGGTCAAAACATTGTTTGATTTAAAGAAGGAATTAGATATAGCTCTGTGGCTAAAAGGGATCTAGGGATGTGGGGTGGGGCAAGAAATCAGGACATTGAATTCAACGATCAGCTATAATCAAAACAAATGGCAGAGCAGGCTCAAAAGGCCAACTGGCCTATCCCTGCTTCTAGGTTTTTATGCTTTTACATTAAAACAGAACAAAGCCAAACAAAGTAGGCCCATCAAAATATTATCACAGTTCAAAAGGTCGGTTTATGAGCAGAAATCATAAACCTGTCTGTCTTCCTTGAAATATGGTGGGTTAAGGGTTACTTTGATTGAGGCTTCCAGTTTTTTTAAATTCATTTAAGGGATGTAGGTTTCACTGCCCAGGCCAGCATTTATTGCCCATTCCTAATTGGCCTTGAGAAGGTGGTGGCGAACTATCTTCTTCAACTGCTGCAGTCCATGCAGTGTGATATTCTTAAAGAAATTGTTAAAAGTTAGAGATAGGTGTTCCAACGAGTGAGAGGTTTAAGACAAGGGGATCTTAAAATCAGAGCCACGTTGTTCGAGATACAAATGATAAAACATGTAATTTTTCACACAAAAGGGTAGTAAAAGGTCTCCCCTACAGTAATTGCCAGCTCAACTCATTTCAAATTTGAAATCTTTAGTTTTTTTTTTACTGGACAATATTGTGAAGTCAAGGTCAATTGTTGCAGTTAAGATACAGGTCAGCCATGACTCATTAAATGGTGGAGCAGGCATGAGAGGCTAGTTCACCGTCTCACTGATGTGTAGTATTGAACAAGATAATTACAACTTGCCTCCATCTCCTCCCCAATTCAAGCAACACTTGAGACAGAAAGTACATGTTTGTGTCTGTTCATGTGGTTAAGTGCTACTCCACATCAAGCATGGCTAACCAGGAGACTCTCTATCAAACCAAGTAGCAAGATTTACAAGTTGCTACTCAACCTGTTTGGCCACATTATGGACACTTGGCCATTATGTCCTGCATTACGTCCAAACCCAAAGCATCTTGATTTAAGAGGCAGTGACGCTATCCAGTGCACTACAAAACATTCCCAAACACTTAAAATAACAGAAACAAAATACAATTAACGAAAATACTCCAAGTAAGCCTTTTACCTTCAGTCGCTGGAACCTTCATGTACTGTTCTACTAGATTCTGAACATATACACTTAAGGCAGATCTCTTCATAGGCATCTCAGTGGCACCTTCTTCAGGCCTAAAATTTCTGTCATTTCTATGTAACCACTCGCACAACTAAAATAAAAATCCACAAGAAACAAGAAATTAGATTCAAGTTGGATAAATGATTGCAATGTATCTGCCTATAGAACAAACAAATCTATTAAGAAATTACTTATTCAAATTGAAATGCAGGTTAAAAAACGTCCACCATTCCCATCACAAGTTAGAAGAGGGAAAAAAAAGGTTAAGTTTCTTCATTTGGTGGACCAGAAAACTGCTGGACAGTGAAAGGTATGGATGCCAGATGATGTAGGACTGGACTCTACCACTTGCCTTTCAGCGTCACACAAAAAACAAGCACATTGCCCAGGTATTGCAATGTTCCCAGTGACTATATATATTCAGCCCATCATCAGCAAAAGAAGTGGGGAGAAAAGAGCAGGAAATCAGCAAAAGAAAATGACAGTTCAAGCTGAGTTATTTTTCCAAAGTGGACGGTTTTGTATATCACCATATATACTATCTGACACCTTCTCACCAAGTATCTAAAATTGGCGTATATTCCTTTCTATTCTCTTTATAACTTCCCTTCTCACTTAACTTTATATTGTTAAAAAGTCTGGATATGTTTAATTCAGTCCCCTCATTTAAGTCACTTATATAGATTGTAATTTCCAAAGGCCAAGCACTGTTCCTTGAAGCGCTCCACTAGATACACTCTGCCATCCTCAAAATGACTTGTTTATCCCTATCTTCTGGTTATTTGTTAACTAACCATGCCAAATATAGTGCACCATACTGAGAGACCTAATCTTGAATAACGAGCTATGTGGACCTCACTGCAAGCCTTCTGAAAAACCAATATGCTACATCCTCTGCCTTTACCCTTTATCTATCATGCTAATTGGGCACGTACGGGGTGTCAGGGAAGGGTAGTATCACTGGTGGGGGGGGAACGTGTCGCGTCTTTTCAGGTGGTTTGTCCAACCTTTGTCCACACCTGCTCACAGCTCTCACCTGTGGCTCTCGTAGCTGTTTGCATACAGCAGCAGCCATACCCCAGGATCGGCTTAAACAAGCCAGCTAAACCAGGTGAGGGTAGTCAATGGGTGTCAACCCTCGGTGAGATAGGGAGATGTCTATCCCAGCATGTGAAGACAGACTCCCACAATTGAGCAGACGAAACCAATGGAAGATCCAACTATCAAGAAGGTTCCCACCGTTCTCATCCCAAGTTAGAAAAGAGGGAAAGAAAAGGTTAAAAGGTCTCTGCAAGCATCATGGAATGCGAAGAGCAGGACAAGACACAGGAGACGTCCTGGTCATCCACTGCGCTTAGTCCCACCTTCGGCTGTCTTGACTCTTGTTTTGCTACTGGATCTAGATGGGAATTAGGAAGAGACAGCGAGGCTGCTGCTGCGCAACTCTCCCTCACATTAACCCAAATCAAGCGCTAGTCTCGACACTATCATCATCATCAACAGCATCCTGTTCAATCCTTAAAAATTCTGTGGCAACAGGTGAGTGACAAAGTAGGTGTGGATACACTAGGAGCTGTAGTCACAGACCTGCACATAGGCAGCTCAGGTCTAATGGTCATTTTCCGTTGACCGAAGCATCAGTGAAACTCAGCGTCTACCTGGGTGACTGAGCAGCCCTCTTCAGGAACACACTGCTCATCTCCGTAGAATGAGGAAGGGGCTAGAAAAGGTGCTCTAAACATTGCCTGCTTCATTACACCCTAGCCAGTTTATTGTGGGTGGCAGGGATCCCATCTTGGGATCAAATAAACAAAATAAAACAAGATGACACCACTCACCATTGACACTTGGAACGTGCGCATGCTTTTGGACAACCCTACAGCAGACAACCAGAGAGAAGAACAGCCTTAGTTGCCAGACAGCTTGTAAGATACAATATTGACACTGCAGCCCTGAGTGAAACTCATCTTGCCAACATAGGTCAATTGACTGAAAGTGGAAGTGGATACACTTTTTTCTGGAACAGTCGCAGCAGCGACGAGCATCGTGATGCTGGAGTTAGACTCACCATCAGGAGTCACCTTGTTCGGAAACTTGATAGTCTACCCAAAGGTGTAAACGACCGGTGTATGACATCACAGCTTCCACTACAAAACAGACGTCAAACCACCCTGATCAGTACCTATGCCCCTACGATGAACAAACCAAAAGAGATGAAAGACAAGCTCTACGAAGAACAAACACCCTACTATACACTGAGCAGCACTGACAAACTGATCTTGCTTGACGATTTCAATGCAAGAGTAGTATGTGACTCTGCAAACTGGTAGGGAGGCATGGAGCGAGCAAGTGTAAAGTGATGGCATTCACTTAATAAAGCCCTGTGTAGCACACAACCTCCTCATCACTAACACAACCTTCTATCTGCCTACCCATAACAAGACCTCTTGGATGTACCTCCACACTAAGCATTGGTATTTTATCGACTATGTCATTGTCAGGGGAAAAGACAGGCAGGATATCACAGTGACCAAGGCCAAGTGTGGTAATGACTGCTGGACAGATCACAGGCTCATTGTCTCCAAAATGAGACTCCGTATCAGACCCAAGAGGGACCACAAGGAAGCAAGGTTACGAAAAGAATCAATGAAGCCAAGCTAAAGAACCCCAGCATAGCTTCAGCATTGGCTGAAGACTTAGAAATCAAGCTTGTTGACCTACACCTCGCAAGCAGCGCTGAGGATAACTGGGAACGCTTCAGGGATATTGTCCGTACATCTACACTGAAGATGCTCATCCCTCTATCCACAAGCAGCGTGACTGATTCGACGAGAATGATGAGGAGATACAGGGTCTACCTGTTGAAAAGCACCGTCTTCATCAGGCTGTCAGAACAAACCATTTTCAGCTGCCACGAAAAATGCTTTTACCAGAGCTCGCAGGACAGTCCAGAATAAACTGTAAAACGCAGGATGCCTGGCTGAGCGCCAAGGCAGATGAAATACAGGAGTATACTGACAGAAACGACTTTCAACAGTTCTATGAAGTCCTCAACACCCTCGATGGATCTCAACCTCTCAGGAATTCCCCCTCCTGAGTACAGATGGTACAACTCAGAGAGAGGATTCAGATCCTACAGAGACAGGCTGAACACTTTGAAGCCGTCCTCAATTGACTGTCATCTACTAAAATGAACATGAGGCAATAAACAGGGTTCCCCAGGTTATCAACAGCATCATGGATGACTCACCGGTAGTAGCCGAAGTCATGAAAGCTGTCAGTCAGCTATCCAGTGGTAAAGCCCTAGGGGCAGATACCACACTCGCAGAGATCTACAAAGCTGCTGGTCCTGTACTTATTGAGAAGTTCACTGTTCTTTTGGAAGCAAGGATCCATTCCTCAGGAACTTAAAGAAGCTTCCATCATACACCTGTATAAGAGGAAGGGCAATCAGCAAGTACGTGACAACCACCAAGGAATCTCACTGTTCTCCGTCACAGGAAAAATCCACACGAGAGTCTTGTTAAATCATCTGGTCACTCATCTGGAGCTGGGCCTGCTTCCGGAGTCAGAGTGTGGCTTCTGTAAAGGTCGCAGGGCCATTGGCATGATTTTTGCTGCACGCCAACTTCTGGAAAAGTGTCAGGAGCAGAATTGGAAACTCTGCACAACATTTGTTGACCTCGCGAAAGTCTTCGACACTGTCAGCCGACAAGGCCTGTGGAGGATCATGTCAAAGTTCAGCTGCTCTCCCAAATTCATTCAGATGGTACGCCAGTTCCATGATGGCATGATGGCCAGAGTATTGGATGGCAGAAAATCTTCTAAGGCATTCCCAGTCACCAATGGTGTCAAACAGGGCTGTGTGCTCGCACCCACACTGTTCAGCATGATGTTTACTGCCATGCTGAACGATGCCTGGAATCAGCCTCAAGTACAGAGTAGATGGGAAGCTCTTCAACCTGAGGAGAGTTCAAGCTATTACCAAAGTGAAGGAGACTATTCTGAGAGATTTCCTCTCTGCCGATGACTGTGTCCTGTATACTGGTTCAGAGCCAGAGATGCAAGTCAGTATGCACAAATTTTCCACGGCTTGTGACAACTTTGGACTCAACATCAACGTTAAAAAGACCGAAGTCACGAACTAACCTGCTACTTATGCACCATACACAGAATCCATAATCACAATCAAATGGTAAAATCCATAGGCAGGAGACCAGTTCACTTATCTTGGCAGCACCCTCTCTCAAGCAATGAGAACTGATACAGAAGTTAACTGTAGAATAGCAAAGGCAAGTTTGCTTTCGGTAGACTGCACTCCACTGTATGAGAACGTCGAGGAATCAGCCCAGCAACAAAACTGAAGGTCTACAGTGCCATGGTCCCCATTCCCTCCTGCATGCCTGTGAAACGTGGACTGTGTATTGAAGGCATGCAAGATAGCTCAATCATTTCCACATGACTTGTCTTCGCAGAATATTATGCATCCAATGGCAAGACAAAGTACCAGACACTGAAATTCTCTCTAGAGAAAATCTACCATCAGTCCACACACTGCTGATGAGAGCACAGGCCTGGTGGACAGATCATGTCATCCGTATGTCAGATGAGCGCATATGCAAGCAGCTCCTTTTTGGGTAACTTTCTGCTGGAAGATGCTCGCATGGAGGGCAGAAGAAACATTTCAAAGGCACACTCAAGGTGTCCCAGAATTTGCCTGACATAGACATGACCACCTGGGAAACACTAGCATAGAAACACCCTATTTGGTGCTCTCTCATCCACAAAGGCTGTCAAGCTGACGAAACAAGATGTATTGTTGAAGCACAACTTAAGTGCAAGCTGCGCAAGTCCAGAGCCACCAGCGCAACAACTACAATGTCGACACAAGTCTGTCCAATATATGCCAGGACATTCCGTGCCCGAATTGCCCTGATCAGTCATCTTCAGACACACTGCAACCAGCCTCAAAATGACTAATGGTGTCAAACTCCCCATCGAAAACGATGGACAAACAATATCAAGATAATTACATCCTGAAAAATGAATTAAACATGTCAAACAATAGTTCTCTTTCACAAAACCATGCTGACTTTGTGTAATTGCAGTGATTCTCTAAATACCATTACCACGTTCTTAATAGATTTGAGCATTTTACTACTATCAATGTCGCACTAACTAGTCTGGAGTTTGTTTTCTCTTTTTATCCTTTCTTGATTGTCAGAGTTGCATCTGCTACAATTAGAACATAGAACACTACAGCACAAACAGGCCCTTCGGCCCACAAGTTGTGCCGAACACATCAAAACCTACCCAGCCATAGACCTATCTATAACCCCCAATCCCATTGGATCCCATATACTCATCCAGAAGTCTTTTAAAAGACCCCAGCGAGTTCGCCTCGACCACCACCGACGGCAGCCGATTCCATTCACTCACCACCCTCTGAGTGAAAAACTTTCCCCTAGCATCCCCTCTGTACTTGCTTCCCTGCACCTTAAATCTGTGCCCTCTCGTCGCGACCATTTCAGCCCTGGGAAATAGTCTCTGAGAGTCCACCCTATCTAATCCTCTCAACATCTTGTAAACCTCTATCAGGTCGCCTCTCAACCTTCGTCTCTCCAGGGAGAACAGTCCCAGCTCCCTCAACCTGTCTTCATAAGGCATGCCTCCCAATCCAGGCAACATCCTTGTAAATCTCCTCTGCACCCTTTCAATAGCTTCCACGTCCTTCCTATAGTGAGGCGACCAGAACTGCGCACAGTACTCCAAGTGTGGTCTGACAAGGGTCCTAGAAAGCTGCAGCATTACCTCCTGACTCCTGAACTCAATCCCTCGATGAATGAAGGCCAGTACACCGTAAGCTTTCTTAACCACATCCTCCACCTGGGAGGCCGATTTGAGAGTCATTCTGGAAGATCAAAACCAATGCGTCTAATACAAACTACAACAAACTTTGTCAAAGGGTCAGCTGGACTCAAAACGTCAACTCTTTTCTCTCCTTACAGATGCTGCCTGGCCTGCTGAGATTTTCTAGCATTTTCACTTTTGGTTTACTAATGCATTTGTGCTGCATGATTGGCAAGCAACAGCAGAATCCATGCAAAAGGATAATTCACAATTGATATTGTGGTCAGAGTAAAACACAACTTTTGCTTTCTTGCCAACAGAAAAGGAAATGCATCTTTGAGAGTTCTGTTCATCCAAAAGAAAAATCCCTTTGTATCATTCAATGGTAGCACTTTAGCCTTAGAAGGTCATAGGTTCAAATCTCATTCCACAGGTTTGAGCACATCATCCATGCAAGACCACCCCAGTACAGGGTGAATTCTGCATTTTGACGGTGCTGAAATGTTGAACTAAGGCCCTAAATGGCCTCCAACAACAAAATTCCTCAAATACTAGGTATGAGAAAAACAAAAATACAGGAATTGCTAAATGAAAAAAAGACCACAGTCATCTAGTTCACCTCCTACTCTCCTCGTAGGTTAGTAGACACATTGGAACACCATCACCTGGACACTCTCCACCAAGCCACCCCCCAGCCTGACAGTGGGAGGAAACCAGAATACCCAGAGGAAACCCATGCAGACACAGTCAGAACGCACAAACTCCACATAGACAATAACCCGAGGCCAGAATCAAAACTGCATCTCTGGCACTTGAGGCAGCAATGCTAACAACTATGCCACAAGGCGCCGCCCTTGTATGCTTCTCAGGAACGTAATCACATGAATACTGACAGCTGGCTAAAAGCTATATTATAACAGCTCAATGAAAATTTGTAACTCCTAGCTCCCATTATCAAACTTTACATAGATGGAAGTAAATCAGTCCGTGGTACCTGTGGAATCTGTACTAAGATACATTTCCTGCCTTCACTCCATATTTATCCCAAATATTTACCCATTTCACTTTACAAATCATCACAGGTTCAGTTTCAATCGTTGTTTTTCATAGACGTCTGACACGTTTTTAAAATGATTTTATTTATTGTCACAAGTAGGCTTACATTAACAATGCAATGAAGTTACTGTGAAAAAAAATTTCAATGACCTTCTTCGTCTTCACGTTAACTGTGATTCAGTCGGTCACACTCTTGCTGGAATTGGAAGATTCTAGGACTTGGGCACATTAAGAAAAGGGAGTACAGTACTGAGAAAGTACGGCAATGTCGTGTACTTGTAACATTAACACTGATTCTCTTCACAGTTGCTGCCAGACCTGCTGAATTTTCCCAGCATTTCGTTTTGTTTCATGTTTCCAGCATCCGCAGTATTTTGCTTTTATATAAATGCAAGTCTTTTTTCATAAACGTGTGTGATCTCATGACCAGCAGAGCTGATTCTCCCCTGATCTTCAAAACGTCTCAGAATACTGATCAAAACAAGAATTAGAAACTCACAGAAAATATTGTCCACTATATTTTGTATCAATACGATGCATGGGGTTTACAGTGGGAACACAAACCCCATTTCGGACCTGAAGTACCATTCAGAACCTACGTGGAAAATAATGATGCTTAGCAGGTCAGCAGCACCACCAGCAGGAATATAATAGTACTGTGGCTTGTAAAACACACAGGTGTAACTTAGTCTTTGCCAGTAGAAGAGAGGTTGAATCTGCAGGCCATTTTCATTTGGTGTCACGAACAGGCTGGCAATTTGCTATCACATGCCTTGCCTTACTGCCGAACACAACTAAGGGACAGATTTTCATGGGACTCGCTCCACTGCAATGGCAGACCTGATGTGAATCTCTCAAATGGTACAAAAGTGGTACAGTGGGTTACCACTGCAACCCCACAATGCCAGGGACCCAGATTCAATTCCGGCCTAGGAGTCACACATTCATCTTGTATCTGCGTGGATTCCCTCTGGCTGTTCCAGTTTCCTCCCATGTGGGGGTTAGGTTGATTGGCCAGGCTAAATTGACCCGGTGTCAGGGAGATTAGCAGGGTAAACTTGTGGGGTTACAGGAATAAGATTGTGGTCAGTGCAGACTTGATGGGCTGAATGGCCTCTTTCTGCACTGTAGGGATTCTATTAAATTACAATGCAAGTGACTTACGCCAGTAATTACATCATCCAATACTGGGACTTCTGCACCATTCTGATATTACCCTCAAGGAAAGTTAGAAACTAATCATAGCTCTACCCATATTAAAACCAATGATAATTATTAATTTTCTTGCATTCAAGCTGTTTTTCATGCTGCTTCCACTTAAATGTAAAAGAGACATGTCGACGTTTTTTTTGCCCTGCACTCATCGGAGACTTCGCAAGAATACCAATATATTCTTGAAGTGTCCTGATGAATGCAAGACAAAAAAACTTTGGCACGGCTTTTATTGCAGTAATACTTAAGTTCTGTATTACCAAGGACTACTCAATTTAAAAACAGAGCTGGAGATCTGACAGTGATGATTTATAGATCTAGAGCGAACATGAAGGTTATTCCACATCAGGTTGATCGGTCATGCTAAAATTGCCCCTTAGTGTCCTGAGATATCTAGATTAAGGGAATTAGGGGGTAAAATATGTAGGGATGTGGGGGTAGGGCCTGGGTGGGATAATGATCGGTGCAGACTCAATGGGCCGAAGGACTACTTTCTGCACTGTACGGTTCTATGATTCTATGATTCATGAAAACAGAAGTAAGCCAATCAGCCACTTAAGTCACACCATTCATGGCTCATCTGTACCTCAACATGGTGAGCCTACCTCACTTCTGAAACTGAATATCCTTGCCTAATACAAAATCTACCAATTGCAGTTATAAATTTTCAAATTGATCCAGCAGCTAGAGCTTTTAGGGAGAGTTCCAGATGTTCACAATCTTATATGTGAAAAAGTGCTTCCTGACGTCAGCCTACCTCTAACTTTCAAGTTAAAGCCCTCTTGTTGCAGATCCTCCCACTATAGGAAATAGCTTCTGTGTATTTACTCAAATTACTTAAACATCTCAACAGATCAATTCTCCATCATCAACGGAATACAAAGTTGAAAGCAACTTTTCCGTCCCAGGGTTAGAGCGTCTTTGCAGAGGTTCTCTGATCCTTTATGAAAGATAATCACATCATGACTTCACAAATCCAAAACATTTTTGATCACAGACATTTTTACACCAATGGCCATTTAAAACCCTGACAAGCAGAGGCCATGTATTACTGGTTGAACCCCCAGAGAAACTTCTTTAAAACCTTTAAATTATTTAAAAGTCCATTTGGGCTATTTTAGATGAAAGCAGTGCAACTCTTAAAGTGTGTGTTTCAGACTCAAGTGGGTGCCAGGGAGAGGGATGAAAGTAGATTAAAGTCCCTCCTCCTGTTTAAGCAGTTACTGTGAAACAATGTAAATGTCTGATCAAGTTTTCAAAACACTGCACAACACTAGGAAAAATTTTAAACATTTTAAAGAAAGTTGCCAGAAATTTTATGATGTGAAGGTGTCGGTATTGCAGGATGGGGTGGGCATTAAGAAGTCTCACAACATCAGGTTAAAAGTCCAACAAGTTTATCCGGTAGCATGAGCTTTCGGAGCACTGTTCCATTAGGTGAGTAGAGAGTTGAGTTCACAAACATGGCATATGTAGACAGAGACTCAACTGTAAGATAATGGTTGGCTCGCACTCCAACCATGATCTCTGTCAATATTTGCTGTGTTTGTGTACCCAATTCTCCACTCACCTGATTAAGGAGCAGTGCTCTGAAAGCTCGTGCTACCAAATATATCTGTTGGACTTTAACCTAGTGATGTGAGACTACTTACAGAAACTGTACAGACAGTTTAACAAATAATACATGGTTTCTGCTCTTGACATATGGATCTATTCCCTACACGGTAATTTTTATTGTCCTACCTCCATCCACAATTTTGTACCTCGAGTTAAAGCCTCTTCGGTTCGAATGGACACCAGAAAATTTGAAATGTCAGACAGCGTCACTTTTTCCTAAGACGGCAAAAAATGTGTTTGTTTATCTTGTTTGGCAGAAATACACTTCAGCAATATTACAGTGACACCAACTTACTATCTATAATCGTTGTTTGCAACAGAAATCACTTACAGATCTCACTTATCTCCTTAAATGTGGAGTAGGTACTTGAGGAAAATTGAAGTGAGTCGTGAAAAACAAAACAGACAGAATTTGAATCGAAGATTGTGGAAATGGGAAGATAGCTCAGGGCTTCACCTGCTAAGTATCTTAGTTTCCAAAATACAAAGCAGACTAAAACATTTAAACCTTTAAACTTCAATCTGGAAGACCCAGGATTCATACAAGTTTCCTGTATACAGGTCACCCTATTAAAGAATACTGTTAAACTAAAAAGAGTACAGAAAAAATTTACTGACGCTACGGGACTTGATGGTTTGAGGTATAAAGGACAGGGTGGATAGATTGGGACTTTTTCCCTGGAGCACAGGAAGCTTAGGAGTGATTTTAAAGAAGTCTGTAAAATACAAGGGGTATCAGCTAGGTAGTCAATATCTTTTCCCAAAGGAATGGGAATCTAAAATTAGAGAGCATAAAATCATAGAAACCCTACAGTACAGAGAGAGGCTATTTGGCCCATCGACTCTGCACCAACCACAATCCCACCCGGGCCTTACCCCATATCACTACACATTTACTTGCTAATCTCTCTAACTTACTCATCTCAAGACACTAAGGGGCAATCTTAGCATGCCCAATCAAACTAACTTGCACATCTTTGGACTGAGGGAGGAAACCAGAGCACTCAGAGGAAACCCATGCAGACACAAGGAGATTGTGCAAATTCAACACAGTGACTCAAGTCAGGAAATGAACCCAGGTCCCTGGAGCTGTGAAGCAGCAGTGCTAACCACTGTGCCACCATGCCGCCTACAATAGGTTTAAGATGAGAGGGAAGAGATGCAAAAGAATCCACAGGGGCAATTTTTTCAGAGGGTGTTGAGGTCTGGAACAAGCTGCCAGAGGCAGTAATAGAAGCAGGTACAATTTTGTCTTTTAAAAAGTATTTGGAAAGTCATGGGTAAGATGGAAGGATTTGGACCAAATGTGGGCAATTGGAACTAGTTTAGTGGTTTAAAAAAAAGGGCAGCATTGACAAGTTGGACCCAAAAGACGTGTTTCCAGGCTGTAAGCATCTATAACTCTTAAGAATTCCAGATCGATTTACCAGGTCATTTTAAATCATTTGAATCAAATCATTTGCTTTGCATCAGGTCAGACTGCTGCTGAAACTCGGCTTTGCAATTTAAGGCTTTTTTCTTTCTCCCCCCCATTTTCTGTCCCTGTCCAAACAAAATTGCTTCTATTTTGTTTTTTTTTCATATGAACAAATGAAAGATTACATGCCTAACCTGTTCTACTTCAATTATCTCAAGCCCAGTTAGCTCATGCCCATCATTCTCCGTAGCAAGTTACTAATGCATAGTGAGATTAAAATTTTTAGAATGGACAACTGAGCTTAAACTTTGGACAAAGTTATAAACTATATAGCAGCTTTAGCTCCAGATTTCATTGGAAATGGAACTTAGTTCATTAAAAGTCTTCAGTGGAATTACTCTCATTGCCAACTGCACATCCAAAAAATACAACAAATTAGTCTTCCACAGCAGTCAAATTTTGGTATAGTCACAAACGGAGAGGTTTTGTAGCTTATTTTGCAGCAAGCCAGCAACTCAACTGAATGTTAAATTTCTAATCTGTTTATCTCATCTCATAGCATTTAATTCTGACGATTGAGAGAAAAGAATATTTCATCATCCAGTTCGTTTCAACCCCATTGCAGCATTTGTGGTGAGTGTATGCTGCCTGGATCGTCATGTCTTCTTCGGGGAAGTGCAATACGTGTCAACAAACAGAAGAGCTTGGAAAATGAAAGAAATAAACAGAAAGAAATGTTGCTACATTTTTCTGCAATCTCTCACAACGATACTTCAATATCTAACATATTCTCCCTCTCTTGTTCTGATGAAACATTAACTATACTTTTTCTCCTCACAGATGCTGCCAGATCTGCTGAGGTTCTTGTTCCTAAATACTATATAACTGACACTAACCCAACGGGAATCAAAAAAACAGAACAGGGAATGCTGGAAATCTGAACTGAAAACAAAATACTGAAAATACAGCTGGTTACAGGAATATCCGAGAAGAGAAACTGGGTTAACGTTTTAGGTCTGTGACTTTTCTTCAGAACTGGAAAAGGTCAGAGATGTTATTGGTTTTAAGCAAGTGTGTGTGAGATATGAAGAAAAGGTGGTCTATGACAGGCTAAAAAACAGGAGAGATTGAATAACAGAAGAAGTCTTCCAGAACAAAAGGGAATACCAATGAGGTAAGTTAAGAAACAAAGAATGCGCCTCGTGCAGGAGTGCTGCTGAAAGGAAGAGAAACTGGAACAAGCAAATGAGGGAAAAAGCAGGGACAGAGGTTATGGTTTGAAATTGTTGAACTCATGTATGACTGAAACAATAGAGACATGGCAAAGCCTTTCATACAATCATGGAATCTACAGTACAGTAAGAGGCAATTGGCCCAGCGAGCCCGCACTGACAACAATCCCACCCAGACCGTTTCACATAACCCCACGTAGATTTACCCTCCTAATCCCCCTGACATTAAGGAATAATTTAGCATGACCAATCAACCTAACCCACAAATCTTTGGACTGAGGGGCAAAACCGGAGCACTCGGAGGAAACCCACAGACAAGAGGAAAATGTGCAGCCAGTGAACTGAGGCAAGAATTAAACCCGGGTCCCTGGCAGTGCGAAGCAGCAATGTTACCGTGCCATCATCATCTTGCACGTATCAGGGCATCCCGCAAAAATAGCAGTATATGGGAAAACAACAATTTATGCTCTGAGGCCCACAATCAAGCGAGCATTTATACAAGATGAGATTGAACAGATTGGTGACTAACTTACATCATGTTCTACAAGGTGCTTGATTTGAGGTGCGCACATTTCTTTTATTTTGCAATTTGATCAAATTATGCCGCCATATTGCTTCACTCAATGACTGCACCATAAACGATACATATCTACATCACAAACTCACTTGAGCAGAAAGCAAGCAATTACAAAGGGTTGTGAATGTAGGCAATCCATCACACAAACCAGCCTCCCATCCATTGACTGTCTACACTTCCTGCTGCCTCGACAAAGCAACCAGCATAATTAGAACTTTATTTATTAGGGTCATAAATAAGCTTACATTAATACCGCAACGAAGTTACTATGAAAATCCAATCACCATCCTCTGGCACCTGTTCAGGTACACCGAGAGAATTTAGCACGACCAATGCACCTAACCAGCACATCTTTCGGATTGTGGGAGGGAACTGGAGCACCAGGAGCAAACCCACAGAGACATGGGGAGAACGTGCAAATTCCATATAGACAGTGAACAGAGCCGGGAATCAAACCGTGGCCCCTCGCACTGTGAGGCAGCAGTGCTAACCACTGTGCCACCACATGCACCTCAGACATTCTCTCTTCCACCTTCTTCCATCAGGAAAAAGATACAAAAGTCTGAGGTCACGTACCAATCAACTCAAGGACAGCTGCTTCCCTGCTGTCGTCAGATTTTTGAATGGATCTACCTCACATTATGTTGATCTTTCTCTACACCCTAGTTATGACCAACATTCTACACTATCTTGTTTGCTTTTCTATGAACAATGTGTTTTGTCCGCATAGCCATAAGAAACAATGCTTTTCACTGTATACTAATACATGTGACAATAATAAATCAAAATCAAAAGTTTGGCAATGCAATTAATAACATTGCTAAACATGTAACAAATTTCTCCGATAATATACCCTCTTATACTGGTATTCGTGCAAAATGGTCGGTCAGTGAAAGATCAAAAGCTTTGACATGTCTCTTTTTTCAGTAATAATCAATTTCTCTAATACAAGACAACTACTTGTTGAACTCAATGTTCATTCCAGAGGGTTGTAAAGTGCCTAATCGCAAGATGTTCCTGAGCTAATGTTGAGTTTCACTGGAACAATGAAGTCAGTCGAGGATAGAGACGTCAGTGTGATAACGAGGAGGAGATTTAAAATGACAGGCCATCAGAAGCTCAGGGCAATTAATAGATGCACAGACATTTACACATAGAAAGCTATCAGCCCATCATGCCCACACTGGTCAGTAAAAATCTGACTATACTAATCACATTTTCCAGCACTTAGCCCATAGTCCTGGAGGTCACAATAGTACAAGTGAATATCTAAATACTTGTTCAATATTACAAGAGTTCTGACTCAACCATCTTTCCAGGCAGTGAATTCCAAACTCCCACAACCCTCTGGGTAAAGAAGTTTCTCCTCAACTCTCCTCTAAACCTTTTACTACTCATCTTCAAATCTCTTACTAAAATCTGGCCCTCTATTAATTGAAAAAGAGCCTTCTGATCCAGTCTGCCTCTCATAACCTTACACACCTTTATCAGGTTCTCTCTCAAGCTTTGCAGCTCCAAGGAAAAGAGCCCCAGCTTTTCCAATCCGTTCTCATAGCTCAGACCCTCCAGCCCAGTCAGCATCCTGGTAGGTCATCTCGGCACTCTTTCCAGTGCAATCAGATCCTTCTATAACGTGGTGACCAGAATTGCACGCAGTACTCCAGTTATGGCCCAACCAGCATAATTCACGTATGTAAACAGAGGTATACCATAAAACGGTCAGACCTCTAACTTTTCCCAATTCTGATTAGATCACAGACCTGAAATGTTAACCCTTCCTCTCCACACATGGTGGCATAATCTGCTGAGTATTTCCAGTCTTTTCTGTTTTTACATCTACAAATTACATTTCATTAAGGCTCCAGCACAGGTGTCGCATGAAGAAATTTCTTGTAGGAGTGGAGTTAAGGAGTAAGAATTCCTTACCACATTAGTTAAGTGCATGGCAGTCTGAAGAAGGTAGCACTGAGCTGCTCCTCGCAACAACACTTGGTGATTGGTCATAGTGCAGCGTATTACTTCTCTGTGAAGCAACAGAGGTTAAAAAAAAGGCCAAATGTTAGTATTTTCCAGAAGGGTAAATAAAGAATTTTATTTAAAGATGTTCCTTCACAGACAAAAGACATATTTCAATGTATTCTAGTTGCAAGTGTTAAGCATACCCTGCAACACAACAGTAGGCTCAAAATTTTAAGGCGTTGTTTGCAATGAAATATTGTAAAATGATCACCAATAAAGCACATTATTTTTTAATAAGTTTCTGCCTTTTTAAAAGAACCAAAAGTCTCAGAGCAAAAAGTCCATGTGGGCATTTACCTCTTTACATGAACCAACATTTCTAATAACATTTCCTATCCCCTTCAGTCCCTTTTCATTTATCCAACTATCCATTCCAATCTTCGGTGTTGATGTAGCTTCAGCCTCAACACTAACCCCATTCCACGGCAGAGCAGGAAGTCTTAAATTGTTGTCAGTAGAGTCAAAATTAACCTTCTGCAATCATCCTTACCGAAGAGCATGAAGCCCTTCTACTCCCCAGGTTTTGCGAGATGGGATGTGCATTAGGGCTCGAGAGATGAAGAGTATGGGGATAGCACACCAGTGCCTCGCAGCCATGCTCTTAATCAACTTCATGAGGAAGTCACCTAATCAAAGGAAATAAAACGTTTTTTGGCTTTCCATACAAAGCAATTCAAAAGATAGCAACAAACAGCACCCCAAGACAAACTACCAATTATTTCCAGACTCCAAAGTTTTGATTCAAACATGACATGCATTAATAGTGAAGAATTTCAATATACATTTGTCAATATAAGTGCAATATGTTACCTATTAAAGATCGACTTGGGATTAAAATATCAAAATATTTCAATCAGTAATATTTTAAGGTATATCATAATTTTATCTTAATGACTGTAGGATTGTTCATCAGATTAGAACAGGGAATAATCCTTGATATACCGTTTTTAAAGTGATGGAGGTTTCCTATTGAAAAACACTAGCAAACCAGACAATTTATTATACTAATGATCTAACTGTATAGTAACTACAATTATTTGTTTTAAATTTAGCCTTATAGCAACTACAAATCTTTATTTTATATCCCTTCACAGCAAACGGATGTCGCTGGGTGGACTGGTATTTATCGTCCATCCCTAATTGCCCTTGAGCAGGTGGTGGTGAGCCACTGTTCTGAACTGCTGCAATCCATGTGGGGCTGGTACACGTAAGGTGCTGTCAGGGAGAAGGTTCGAGGATTTTGATCTAATGGCCATGAAAGAACAGCAATATAGTTCCAAGTCAGGATGGTCTGTGACTCAGAGTAAATTGCAGGTAGTTTATTTTCAGCTATCATGCTTCCCATGTTAATAAAGACCTGCGTACCTAGCTGCTAACAATATAAAGTACCAGACAGCACCTGTAAAGTCTCATTCCAGCATAAACCAAAGGAAGGCATGAAAAAGCATGAAAAACTAATAACTGGGATACATTTTGGGTCAAGGCTTGTGGTCACCAGTCACTGGTCATTATCCAACTTACACCATTCGCATGGTTAATGGTTACCACTTCATGACAAGATGCTCTTTGTTTGCCTGTGCAATACATCGACAGCAAGTGCACTAATGCCAATGGGTCCAGGTGCATAGCTCTTCCATAAACAGCTGCTGTAGAATTTTCTGACTTGCATTCGGATATGGGCTAATAGATGGCAACATGTTCTATGTTCTATGTTCTAACAGTCATGCAACTTCTGTACAACAGTCCAGGCTGTTGAATGAAGTTATTTCAGCAGATTTAGGGATCTATTTAGTTGTTTACTTTAGCTACAGGATCTGAAGTCCATTCCTCCAGGTCACTATTTAAATGATTCCAACAGATGGAATTCATACAACTAAATGCTGAAAAATGCTTAACTAGTATCATATAAAGCCCAAGTTACTTTCCATTTTAGAACAAGATTACAAAACCAGTGGTTAGAAATCAATAAAGCTTTGACTATTTTATTTAACAGAGAATTAAATTTATTACAGCTCAGTCAAGACTACCTTTTACACACTATATTGTACAAGACCCTACCTTTGAATTCTTCAGGCACATTTTCAACAAAATCAACAAAAAATGTCTGCAACTTCTCAGCAAGAACTGGACAGCTGCCAATCACTTGAGCGGGAGATCTGAAAAGTAGAAATGCAGTTATATATCAAAACAGATAAAGATCACATGATACAAATAACCAGCAAATTGAGGCATTGAAGTACTTACCTACTGTAAAATGTACTTTCAGAAAGAGCATCCATCACTGGTCCACAGATAAACTTAAAATTTAAAAAAAATTTATTAATATAGTTTGAACCTTCAAGTAAATCATTTGATTTGAAAGAAAAGCAGGATTATGAAAAAAAATGGGGACCAAAAGATAGAAATAGGAGAAAATCAGTTTAGTTTCTTTATTAGTATCATAAGCCTACTAGTGATACTAATAAATAAACTAAACTGATTTTCTTCTACTTCCATCTTTTGGTCCCCATTTTTTTTCATAATCCTGGCTTACATTAACACTACAATTACGTTACTGTGAAAACTTTCTAGTTGCCATACTCTGGCACCTGTTCGGGTACGCTGAGGGAGCATTTAGCATGGCCAATGCACCTAATCAGCATGTCTTTCGGACAGTGGGAGGAAACCCTTGCACACACGAGAACATGCAGACTCTGCCCCAAGCCAGGAATTGAACCCACGTCTCTGGCACTGTGAGGCAGCAGTTCTAACTACTGCACCACTGTGCCGAGTAGACGAAGGGTTAGATAGATAGGATTAAAAGATATGCAATCCAAGAACTTTAATAGGAATATAGGACTGTCTGCATTCAAGTAAAAATATCCTTCATGTCATTAAAAATTAAAACAGCTTCAAAGTTACTACATGGCAACTTTCCTTTGTCACATAATACACACTAAATATCATTCTTGAATGCTGCACATTGAAAGCTCCAATCGCAGGACATCCTAGTCTCTGAAACAGGATGCCAGCATTACCCGATGTTGACCCAAATCAAAACCTTTGATTGAAGCAACAACACCCAGAAACCTGCATCACGACCAAAGATACGACCTTTATGTATTTCTGTTGTCGGCAAACCAGGAACCTGCTGTCAACAAGCTGTCGCTTATCAAACATAGCTAATTTCAGAAACTTACCTCACACAGTTCCTGAGTTCTGAAAGGATATTTCATGACACCAAGGTCCAGAAACTGAAACAGGCCTTCTTTCATTGCAGTTTTGTTTTCACTTTCAAACATTCGTTTATAAGCACAAAGAAGCCAAGATGTGTGGAAAAATGCACGACCTATAGATAATACATAAATTATTCAATAACCAACTTCATAGATTATAGATCATAAAATCCCAACAGTGCAGAAGGAGGCCTTTTAGCCTATCGAATCTGCACCAAGCTTAATCTCACCCAGCCCCTACCCCTAGAGTCCCACATATTTATCCTGCTAATCCCCTGACACTATGATTAATTTAGCATGGCCAATCAACTCAGCCTGCATATCTTTGACTGTTGGAGGAAACCAGAACACCCAGAGGAAACCCACACAGACATGGGGAGAATGTACAAACTCCACACTGATAGTGACCCAAGCTGGGAATTGAACCCGGGTCCCCAGCACTATGAGGCAGTTGCACTAACCACTGTGTCAACCCAACTTCAATCTCTGCATTTTTTTTTAACCTATTCCCCAAAATAAAACCATTATACATTCAGAATCTAATGTAACTCAATCCCCTATATCATCTATATAAAAGATAAAGTCGCCACAGCCTGCTACCCCTTTTGAGTATCTGGTGATTTAACCCAATGGTCACCACATCTCATGCAAGGGGCAAAGTTGAGAAGGCGGGCCTTCATGAATAACCTCAGCCGGTACAGGAATTGAACTGACACTATCGGTGTCGCTCTGTATCACTAATCCGCTCTCCAACTAATTGACCCCCTCTATATAGGTATTATGCAAATATTAAAAATACCATATATTTGAAAGTTTGATTCAATGTTTTTCTTTTCCATACTCCTTTCCATCCCAATACATACAAAATAGTGATTTCCACATGATTAGAGATTAGGAAAGGCAGTTCAAACAGTTTTACATACTAGTGAGTAAAGAAACATTAATGATTAAAGAACTGAAGTATGTTCCTTTTGGAGGACAGAAGCCTGGGAAAGAATTTGAAAAGTTGGATGACTGTGTAATCTATTTTAAGAGTTTGTTGTAAATTGGAAGCCCTACAATTGAAACAGAGATTCTTTAGCTCAAATTTTCTTCCGTTATCTTTTTGATTTACACAACCACTGCTAGACTGTTCTGATATTCATATCTACCCTCCCTACCAAGTGTGATTTAAAACATAGCAAAGAAAATAAACAAATTAGATAAGATAAAAATTTCAACTATTTTGCTTAATAGATACAGAAGAAATGCCTGTTTTTCTTTGTATTAAACTTGGCAAATTGCAAATAAAGTGATTGATCTTTTAAGGTTTTGGTTCTAAAGACCAGAGATTAGCTCTTGCAGCAGATAGGTTTGTTATTATCTATATAGGAATAAAGAACACGGGGACAGAAACTTCTCTCAGGCGGTAGTAAATCTTTAGAATTCTCTGCCCATTGAAGCAGTGGAGGCTACCTCGTTAAATATGTTTAAGTCACAGGTAGATAGATTTCTGATCAATAAGGGAATTAAGGATTATGGGGAGCAAGCACCTAAGTGGAACTGAACCACTATCAGATCACGCATGATCTTACTGAATGGCAGGGCAGGCTCGAGGGGCTAAATGACCTACTCCTGCTCCTATTTGTTATGTTCTTATGACAGAAGATCTTAAAGAGCTTAAAAGTTTATTATGTTGCCTCAATGTAAATGAGTTTTGAATGTAGTCACTTGTAAAGTTAGAAGTACTGCAGCCAGTTTTCCTCCTGCAGACTTTGTTTTTAACGTAACAATAATTTGCACTTATACAGAATCTTGAACATCAAGAAGCATCACAAAGCATTGCATGGAACATTAATCAGTCAAAAATAGATGTCCAACCAAAGCAGGAAACAATAGGGCCTTAACTAAGCAAAGGTGAGTGAAGATATGGATGGATTAAAGGAGGGAAATACCAATATGAAGTTGAGGCACAATCATCAATGGTGTGACAAAGAGAGAATATGGAGCAGAAGGATCCAAAAATCAAAGAATAAAGGTCAGGTGGGGAAAGAAGATGTGGTTATAGGCGGGGAAAAGGAAAGAATAGGTGTGAGTACCAAAACTCAGAAGAATTTTAAATTTGAGGGTTTGAGCTCCAAAGCTCAACGATGTTGAGTGAGGCGATGGTTGAGCAGTACTATATGCAGGGCAGGATATGGCAGCAGAGTTTAGAATGAAGATCAAGTCAGAGAACGGAGGATGGCAGGCCAGTAAGAAAAGTATTTAAACAGTTGGGTGCAGAGGTGGATGAGTGTTTTAGTAACAAATGGGCTGAAATAGAGACAGAAGTGGATTTGGGTTAAATAGGGCCCAGACAGGTTGCAAAAAAGTTAAGATCCACTTATGACAGTAGCAGGGTGAAGGGATATAATTTGCAGCAAAAGTATGAAGTGTGTGCAGCAGCCAAATATGAAAGCATTGGTCATTCATTGTTTAATGGAGAATTTTATAGCTCAGGCTAACACAGAATACCAGACAAGCAGTCTAAAAGAGATGGATGATTCAAGTGCAGAGGAGCCATGCAAATTATTTGCTCTGTGGGGAGGCAGCATGGACACATTAGGCCAAATAGTCTCCTTCTGATCCATAAGTGACATGTTTGAGTCATCATGCATGAAAGATGACCCAATAATTTTATAATTAAATGCATTCTTAGAAAGTTCACACTTCCAAGCTAATCGTGTTAGTTGAAGGGAAAACAACCAACCCCTACCACGAAACCACTCCCCCATTTTTCCTTCAAAGGATCAATTCAGGAATTGAATAGTAGTTGGTCACAATACTGACACACAAAATACCAACACAACTCAGTGTTCAAACTAATAACAATACTAAGTAAAGTTTATTTATTAGTGTCACAAGTAGGCTCATATTAACACTACATTGAAGTTACTATTAAAATCCCCTAGTTGCCACACTCCGGTGCCTGTCTGAGTACACTGAGGGAGAATTTAGCATAGCCAATGCACCTAACCAGCACATCTTTCAGACTGTGAAAGAGAACTGGAGCACCTGGAGGAAATCCTTGCAGACACGGAGAGAACGTGCACACTCTGCACAGAGAGTGATCCAAGCCAGGAATTAAACCCAGGTCCCGGGACTGTGAAGCAGCAGTGCTAGCCACTTTGCCACTCCATTGAGTTATAAATCAGGACATTAGGCACAACAGCTCTGAACAATAAAGCATTTTTATAGAGGGATGTGAATATACATGCACACACACAGGAACATAAACATAGACTATTATGTATTGATGGTAAACATATAAGATCCTGAGGGGGCTTGACAGGGTAGATTGCGAGATGTTCTCACTAATGGGAGAATCTCAAACAAGAACACATAGCTACAAGGTAAAGGGCCAGTCACTTAAAATTGAACTGTGTAGAAATTTCTTCTTGCAGAGGGAGGTGAATCTCTGGAATTCTCTGTCCCAAAAGGGTAATGGAGGCTGGATCATTAGAAATATTTAAAGAGGAGGTAGATATATATTTGACAGATTGAAGTACAGAGAGCCATGGAGAAATAGCATAAAAAACAAGTTGAGGCCAGCATAGATTAGCCATGATCATACTGAATGGCAGAACAGGCCTGAAGGGCCTGGTAGCCTATTCCTGCGTCTTATTTCTTGTGTCCAGGTGGTGAAAGTTCTCCCTCAGTGCTGCAAGGAGTGGAGGATTTTGATCCAGCAACAATGAAGGAGTAGCAATATATTTCCAAGATGAGAGACCTGGAACAGAACTTCCATACATCTGCTGTCAATTGTCTTTCTAGGTGGTAGAGGTCATGGATTTGTGTGGTGCTATCAAAAGAGCTTTGGCAAGTTGTTGCAGTGCATATTGTACCTGATGCACACTGCTGCCATTGTGCACGGGCAGTGCATGTTTAACGTGGTGGAAGGGGTACCAATCAGATTATTTTTCTCAGGTAAGTGAAGAATATTCCATCACATGCCTGACTTGTGCCTTGTAGATTGTGGAAAGGCTTTGGGGAGTCGTGGTGTGTCACTCTGCACAGAGTTCTGAGCCTCTGATTTTCCGTTGTTACCGCAAAATTAACATAGCTGGTTCAGATATGTTTTTGGTCAATGGTGATCCCAGGGATGTTTATAGCGAGAGATGCAGCGATGGTAACCCCGTCACATATTAAGGGGAGGCTGTTGGATTGTTCTCAGGGGTATTCATCATTTGGCGCCTGTGGGGCAAAGTGTTACTTGCCACTTATCAACCCATGTCTGAATGCACAAATGTTGCCCTGGTTTTGCTGGATAGGGGCACAGACTGCTTAATTATCTGATAAATTGTGAATGGTGTTGCTATTTTGTAGGGGTCCTGCCTCAGCAAGTGTTTGCATTCGAGGACTAGGTAAAGATATTGGTAAATAATGCATAAAAAAAAAACAAAATGGGTCATAATTATTACCTTGGTCATTGTAAACAGTGGCATCCATTAAACTCTTGAGCCGCGGCAAAACTGGCCTTATGACATGAACCTAAAATATAAAACCAAAAAGATGAAGTTCCATCTTCCTCATGTATTGCTACGATCAAGCCCAGGTAAGGTCCCCCAAACGCTGGTGATTGGTCATCCTTGACTGGTCGTCATCCAGCTGGGACACCCTAAAGATTGTACAAACCCAGCTGAGGAGGGATGGCTGGCTGGCTCCATTTCTTTATACAACCCACCCTTCTGCTGGTAGCAACAAAAAAGGTTTCATCTAACAGGGTTTCCTTTCCCTTGAATACCTTTTCCAGACCCAACAGTTACGTTTAAAAAAGAGCCAAATGAGCCAGACTTTCTAAAGCTGAGATAAAGTTAATTAACTATTAAAAGGTAAACAGAAATGGTAAAACACACACATTCACATTCATCCAGACTAAAAGAATCAAGTTCAATAGTAAGTAAATGCTGTAATATGAAACATTCCTCAAGTTGCAAGGAATAGATGATGGTATGTTGCAACAATAAAGGTTGATTCCAGTAACTTATTGACTTTCACAGTCAGATAGTGAGAGTTTCAAATATTCCTGCAAAACCTGATTTATTTTGTAGAGGTCCTGCCTCAGTTACCATATTTCTTTCAGTGGGGAAAACTCTTAGCTACTTTTCTCATAGCACACACATAATCAAGACAGATACAGGTGTCCTCAGGCCGATAGCTAGAAAGCTTTCAACCTCCTCCTGCGCGTATTTCAAATGGAGGCCCAGCATTCACGGGGCTCATCTTGGTGATTATATCATGGCTTTTTGGATGAGATAGCTATTACGTCCCTTTGTCTTTACTGGAGACGGTAATCAGTCTTTGGATGGTTTTACAAACACCCTGTCTAGAAGCACAGGAAGGGATCATAGAATCACTATGATATTATTTCTTATAGAAAAACCCTACAGCCATTCCTGTCAGTGACTGGAGGCTGGGTCCATTTCTCAAATATAAAATTCAGTTTATAATTCCAGGGCTTTTTCTCCATCATCATAACAGTACGTAGTTACTCTTAAAAGTCACGACCACTGAAGCACATTGTCTAAAAATTTCGCTCATTAATTTCTTCAACTCCATCACGATGCCTATATATAAACACAAAGAAAAGACAAGAAACAGCATCTGGGCTATCAAGCCCATGTCATCCAGAAATGGGACTACGAGGCACATCAGTCAGTCACACACACTCTCATTTCCCAATCTCATGGGAGAGTTTCAAAAAAAAAAACGCAGACAGAAAAATTGGGAACTTTTTCACCAACTCAACAAGGCAATTCAGCAAAGCTCCAGGAAGACAATACCACATCAACTTTCCCAAATCCACAATTTATCCAATATAAAAGGGAAATGAACTTGTCCAGTTTCTTTCTGAAGAACTGCAAAGGAGGCAGAATGAAGAATTCATACTTGCCACATGCCTTGGCAATCTACTTGGAAAATAATGACTTACTATTCAAAGTAACGTGCAACTGGATTAGATGAACCAGTAACTAATTCCTTCATCATTTTTCAAACCTTGATCATATTTCCACTAAACTCAATTTTCTGCTGAAAATTGCCCAACTCCTGTAGCCTATTATGACAACTAAAAGTCCAAAATCTAACTATTATCATGGGGTGGCATTACTGCTTCACCTGGGTTTGATTCCAGGCTTAGGTAACTGTGTGGAGTTGGCACATTCCCCCTGTATCTGCGTAGGTTTCCTGCGGGTCTCAGTTTCTTCCCACAGTCCAAAGATGTCAGATAAGGTGGATTGGCCATGCTAAATTGCCCCTTCGTTTCAGGGGGGTTAGTAGGGTAAATCCGTAGGGTTACGGGGATAGGGACTGGGTAGAATTGTGGTCAGTGCAGACTCAGTGGGCCAAATGGCCTGCTTCCACACTGCAGGAATTCTACAATGCTATTACATCATTGCCAAAAAGAGACAGAAGGTGTTTATGCATCTTTAATGGTTTATCCATATGACTTTTGAGTTCCCCTTAGCTTTGTGGGTATCTAGTACTTACACATCAGAGTGAATATACTCTCAAAAACTAAGACTCATTCATGAGAGCCGTTTCAAACACAAATGTCACACATAGAAACCTAAAGTTTTCTGTTACCTATCAATTCCATTTATCAGCTCAGGGTAAAGCTATACCCATGATACAGATGTGGCAGTTTTCAAAGGGACAGGTCTCCATAAACTAGACAGGAACTACTCACCTGATTTTCTTCCAGTATCTCCATTATTAAAATATAATTTTCCCATAACTGTACAAGCTGTTTGCTTTTTTCTCCCGACCACCAGAAAAGGCACGTGTCTAAAATAGAAAGAAATCAAATTAGAATGGAATATCTAGTTTATTTCCATTTCCTTTTCATTCATTGTGTATCTACATTGTGATCTCTCCAATTGATGTCCTAATGCAAATAATCTATGCTTGTTTATTCTCATCATTTTGAGGTCTATGAAATCTTGCCTCAACCAAGATTAAGAACGCAAAGCTTTAGGTGCTCTGAGCATTATTCAATATTCACTTCAGGCACATGGGGTTATTCTCACCATCTTGTGGCAAGGAGCTCAAAATCATGTAGAATAGCAAAGGCCTGGTGTAGCAATCACTTCAGACATAGATATCTTGATATCTTCACTTTGTGCTCATCCCTTCTCGATATAAATCTTCAAACCCAACCTGCCTTAACTTTATTTTGCCTCACGACTCATTTTTAGCAATTTGTGTCAATCAGCATCCTTTATGATCTGATTTGTTATTGTCACATGTATCAACATACAGTGAAAAGTACTGTTTCTTGTACGCTATGCAGACAAAACAGATCATTCATAGAGAAGGAAACAAGTCATAGCCAGGGTGTAGAGAAGTATCAACTTAACACAAGGTCAGCCCATTCAAAAGTCTGACATCAGCAAGGAAAATGCTGTTCTTGAGTCAGTTGATACGTGGCCTCAGACTTTTGTATTCTTTTTCCCTGAAGGAAGAAGGTGGAAAAGAGAATGTTTGGGGCGGATGGCATCCTTAATTGTGCTGGCTGCTTTGCCGAGGCAGCAGGAAGTGTAGACAGAGTCAATGTATGGATTGGTTTACATTCATGAGCTTTTGTAGTTCCTTGTGGTTTTGGAAAGAACAGGCGCCATACCAAGCTGTATACAACCAGAAAGAATGCTTTCTATTGTGCAACTGTAAAAGCTGGTGGGAGTCGTAGCTGACATGCCAAATTTCCTTAGTCTTCCACAAAAGTAAAGGCATTGGTGAGCTTTCTTAATTATAGTGCCTGCATGGTGGGGACCAGGACAGGTTGTTGGTGATCTGGACACTTAAAAGCCTGAAGCTCTCAACCTTTTCTACTTCTTCGCCATTGATGTCGACAGGAGCATGTTCACCTTTACGCTTCCTGAAGTCAATGACAATCTCCTTTGTTTTGTTGACATTGAGGGAGAGATTATTGTTGCTGCACCAGTTCACCAGATTCTCTACCTATCCCTGTACTCTCATGTCATTTTTGTTCCAACACATTGAGAAATATGGTATTTGAGTCATAACTTTAGATCTTATTCTTGACAACTTCAGTTCCTCTCATTCCCCATATTAAACAGTGAATGTCACTTACCTCCCCATTCTCATAGCCAGTTTACTTGTTTTTCCATCTTTTCAGTATTTTGTTACCCTATCACTTTGCTACCCGCAAACTTTGATATTTAACTTTTGTTTCCAAATAAAGATTGTACAATGACTTTGTACACACAAAAATAAGTCCCAACACCAGGACATCCTTGTCAATTTTTTTTTTATCTTGTCAGCACACCTGCTTTTGGCCATAAGCTTCAATTTGCTCAACAAAAATCCTTATGAAAAATGTTATTAAATGTTTGCAAAATCTTCATAAACTACAACCAACATATACCCTAATTTCCTTTTCTGTACTTGGAGCTTATATGGAAATATTTTATTCCTGCTAGCGATGCACAATCAGTAAAGGTAATTAAGAGGCAACTTGACATTCTAACTGCAGTTGCCCAAGTGTTTTCGATACAAAGTTTGGAAAAGGAAACTGTAAAAATCTAAACTGGCAGATATCAAGCAAAGTGTATAAACCGACAACTTGCAGTATAGGAACAGGGAGAGAAACAACTGTATCAGATCTCAGAAACTCAGATGAGAGTTGGAACTGAGATTTTCTCAGGAAGTAAGGAAATTTGACATGTCAGCTACGACTCTCACCAATTTTTACAGATGCACCATAGAAAGCATCCTTCCTGATTGTATCACAGCTTGGTACGGTTCCTGCTCTGCCCAAGACCACTAGAAACTACAAAGAGCTGTGAATGCAGTCCAATCCATCACGCATACTAGCCTCCCATCCACTGACTCTGTCTACACTTCTCATTGCATCGGAAAAGCAGCCAGCATAATCAAAGACCCCAGACATTCTCTCTTCCATCTTCTTTCATCGGGAAAAAAGATACAAAAGTCAGAGAATACATAGCAACCGACTAAAGGTCAGACTTTTGAATGGATCTACTCATGTTAAGCTGATCTTTCTCTATCTTTCCTAGCAATGATTAAATCTATATTCTGCATCCTATCTTTTCCTACTCCCACATTTCATATTGCGCACAAGAAACAATACTTTTCACTGAACCCCATTACGAGACAATAGTAAATCAAATTTAAAAAAAAAGACAAAATAACATGTAGCCAGGACCATCACTTTGCCTCTATTTTGGCGAGTGGAATATTCAGGAGTTGATAGGCGTGGAAGACAAGAGTTTTCCCAGGTTTGAACGGATAAAGGTGGACCTAGAACCAAGATAATGATTGGATTAAATTGGCCTCTATAGGTTTTGCTGCACAAAGCAGAGGTTCCTGAGCACAGAAATTCTAGAGCCTTTAACACGTTGCACTGGTACCTGGGGCATGACCGGGAGCAGTCACGTAGAGATCATGCTTCTATCGAGGGCCGAACTGGTTTGTGGTTTGCTACCACTGCTCAGCCATAACATGTCAAATCATACTTACGCTGAATAAAATATAATCACTGTCATTAGTAATAGATTTCATTTCAAATCATTTCAGAATTTGAAAAAAAGGAAATAAATAGTTTTTAAAGTTTATTTATAAGTCACAAGTAGGCTGACATTAAATATTGAAGTTACTGTGAAAATCCCCTAATCACCACGCTCCTGTTCAGATACACTGAGGGAGAGTTTAGCATGGCAATGCACCTAGCCAGCAAGTCTTTCAGCCTGTGGGAGGAAACCGGAGCATCCGGAGGAAACCCACGCAGACACAGGGAGAACATGCAGATTCCATCCAAACAATGACCCAAGCCGGGAATTAAACTCAGATCCCTGATGCTGAGGCAGCAGTGTTTATGGTCTAACCACTGTGTTGCAGTGCCACCCATTGGCTCTGTTCTCTCCACCTCCAGCAACAACTGTTGTCAATTCTTATAAACATTAAGAGGTCTTCAACGCACCAGATTCAGCCTGGCGCTCTGAGCAGATTTCACTCTTCAATGTGTTCGAGGCATCCACAGCTCTTTTCAGCAGGTACATGGCTCTCTTACGGGACAAACTATCTGGCTGCATCAGTCCCCTCTGCACAACCTCCCAAAACTCCGGGCAAGCTCGGAGGTCGGAGCTCTCGGGGGGTGACCGTTCTCTGGTACAAAACAACAGATGCTGAGGAAGCGAGCTCAAAAGCAGCAGGAGCCTGGACATAGGGCCGCTCTTTTCCCAAAGTTTCACTCCATCCCAGATGTGTTGGACGGTGAGGGATTTGTGCAGCGAGCTGTCCGGCTTGGGAAGCAGAGCCGGGATTAGCCCGGTCACTATCCTGGAGGCCACGCTGTCCTCTCCCACCTCCAGGGCGCTCAGAGTCAGTGGCAGCAGCTCCTCCTTCCCAAGCCCTCGCTCCTGAAGCAGCGGCGCCGTCTTCACCAGCACCTCGATGGCGACCTGGATGTCCGAGTACTCGGGGTTTTGGGGCTCCTCTTTCCCTCCGACCGAGTCAGCCCTGCCCCTCTCTCGGGTGTAGCTCCGCAGATCCCTCAGGCAAGAGGCGGCGATGTCCTGCAGCAGGGCCGGCGGGGCCTGCCGGCAGCAGGCCTGGAGCAGACCGCAGAGAGAGTGCACCAGCCGCCGGACCGGCTCCTGGAACTGACTCCCCGGCCCTTCCAAGCGCAAGCCCCGCAGCAGCGGCAGGCACCATCCGACGGCCAGCTCCCGCAGGCAGCTCGGCAGATCCGCCTGCTCCTCCGGCTGGGCGGCCGGGCCCCGGGACTCAGACTGGCCGCTGCCGCCGCCGGGGCCGGGGGCCAGCTTCTCCACCAAGAGGCGCAGCATCTCCACTCGGTCGGCGTCGGGCGGCCCGCTGTCCTCTCCCTCCCGGCACCAGCGGCACAATTCCCACAAGGTGGAAGTGGAAGGGCACGGGCCATGGCCGAGCCGCAGCAGCAAGTCCGCCACCAGCAGCGGGTTCATGCTGCCCGATACCTGCCGGCACCAACCGCCGGACGGACCACTTCCGGTAAAGGGGGGGGTGCCACACTCTCAAACGACCGCCGGAAACATTTTCGCTCTCGATACGAAAATGTCGCGACCCCTGGGTACAGGAAAAAACACACGCCGTTCAAATCTCGGTCATTTTCACGCCTTCAAAAAAAAAGTGACCATGTGACGGCTTCCATTTTTTTTTCATTTGTGTTATTTCTAAAACAAAGAGAACGGTGCGTCCGTCCATATTTCCATGGTTACGACTTCGGAAATGATTCTTACGTTGTGGCGCAAAATGGGAGGGAACGTTGGTGACGTCGATGCGCTGCGTAATGACGTCGGGGCGCTGCGTAGCCGTGTGGACGCGGCCGCGCCTGAAGAAGGTGGAGTGTTGTCTGTCTCCTCTGTCAGTGTATAACTCCCGGGGAGGTGGGTGATACGGCTTCTCTTTGGAGAGGAGGCCAGCTTCCCCACCCCCAAACAACCCCAGAGAAAGGATCTTCGAGTGGGAAACACAGGCACCCACCATTAAGTTGCTAACTCTCGAGGGACTGATAATCAATAGGGAGGATCGTGTAGCAGCCCTGGAGAAAAGTCACCTGAAATTGTATTTTTTTTCAACATATCTCTCTGCCAGGTATAAAAATAATGGAAGTGGGGAGGACGACATGAGCTTTTTGACTAACAGTCAAGCATCATCCAGTTGGATAAAGAGTCCTTTTGCTTTCCATTTGGCACAGGAAGGCAGTACATCACAAAGAGGGGCAGCACAGTGGTTAGCAGGGCTGCCTCGCAGCTCCAGGGAACCGGGTTCAGTTCCAGCTTGGGCGACTGTCTGTTTCAGTGATGTTTGCACATTCTCCCCATGTCTGTGTTGGTTGCTTCAAAATGCTCCAATTTCCTCCAAAACGAATGTTTTCATTACATTATTGTATTTGGTGATATTAGAACATAGAACACTACAGAACAAGCAGGCCCTTCAGCCCACAAGTTGCACCCATCATATCCATACTAGGCCATAACACTACCTGTAACTCCTAATCCCACGTACTCATCCAGAAGTCTTTTAAGAGACTCAGTGAGTTCGCCTCCACCACCACCGACGGCAGCCGATACCATTCACTCACCGTCTGAGTGAAAAATTTACCCCTAGCATCTCCTCTCTACTTGCTGCCCAGCACTTTACACCTGTTCTCGTAGCAACCGTTTCAGCTCTGGGAAATAGCCTCCAAGAATCTACCCTATTTATTCCTCTCATCATTTTATAAACCTCTATCAGGTCGCTTCTCAACCTTTGTCTCGTCAGCGAACTTACTAACCCATCCTAGGTCCTTCAACCTATCTTCATAGGGCATGCCTCCCAATCCAGGCAACATGCTTGTAAATCTCCTCTGCACTCACTCAATAGCTTCCACATCCTTCCTGTAGTGAAGCAACCAGAACTGCACACAGTACTCCTGGTGGGGTCTGACAAGGGTCTTACAAAATTGCAGCATTACCTCCCAACTCCTAAACTCAATCCCTCGATTAATGAAGGCCAGTACACCGTATGCCTTCTTGAACACATTCTGCAGCTGCGAGGCTGATTTAAGGGTCCTGTGTACCCGGAACCCAAGATCCTTCTGCTCCTCAACACTGCTAAGATTTCTACTCTTGATATTGTACCCCTTCATCCCATTGGTCCTGCCAAAATGGACCACTACACATTTATCTGCGTTGAGGTCTATCTGCCACTTCGCCCATTCTTACATCCTGTCTATGTCTTGCTGCAACTTCTGACATCCCTCCAGACTATCCATAATACCACCAACCTTCGTATCGTCGGCGAACTTACTAACCCATCCTTTCACTTCCTCATCCAGGTCATTTATGAAAATGACAAACAGCAAGAGTCCTAGAACAGATACCTGGGCTCTCCACTGGTGACCAATCTCCATGTAGAAAAAGACCCATCCACAACCACTCTCTGCCTTCTGCAGCAAGCCAGTTCCAGATCCACAAGGCCAAAGCCCTTTGGATCCCATGCCCTTTCACCTTCTCAAGAAGTTTTGCATGGAGGACCTTATCAAATGCCTTGCTGAAATAAAATTTAAATTAATAAATATTAATCCAGCATTATTGAAATTTAATTCTTATAACTCTGGAACTGTGGAAAATGTTGCAGAAATAGTAATGTTGCAGAATGTATAAATGCTTGCACTGACCCAGATTGCGTCTAACCTAGCAAGTGACATTTTTAACTGTCTTCATTTCATTATAAGCTTTGTGTGCACAACTAAAGGATAACTGGACATTCAGAAGAAAGAAATACTTGCATTTATATAGCACCTTTAACAACTTTATTACAGCTCAAAATGCATTATTACCAATTAAGTACTTTTTTCAAAATCCAGGGTTAGACTTAAAATGAAACATTGCCACTTCTATTTTTTTTTATTATTAAGCAACACAGCACGGGAAACAGGCCCTTCGGCCCAACGAGCCCGCGCCACCGTCATACTATATAGTAGCAAATACATTATCATATTTTAATATTCCTATATAATAATATATATATTATTCCTAATATGGAAAATTTTCACCATAGGGACAATTTGTTTCCCAATCAGCCTAAGAGCGAATTTTTGGGTTGTGGGATGAAACCGGAGTGCCCGGAGAAAACCCACGCAACCACGGGGAGAACGCGCAAACTCCCGCAGACACCGGCCCAATTCCAAGTGTCTGCACAGCCACATCGATAGTCTCTAAGCTGTCATGGTGCCCTTCAGATGGTCCACATAAAGCACTCATTTACGACATGAGGTACCAGGCAACCCATGAATCAACATCCAAGAGCTGTACCCGCACCACCTGCCGAATGCGTGCTCAAATTATGGACCGAATTACCTGTGGAAAAAAGCCGTAGTTAAACAGTCCTAATATATCCCTCTATCTGCATACCGCTCATGTGGCTGTCCATTTTGTCTCCATATTACAGTAATTAACTATTTAGATAGTTGGTTCCAAAATATTACTCCGTGAAGTAGTTTTAGAAAAAAGTTCTTTCTTTTCCACAGTCTGTGCACTATAGACGTGGAACCCCATAATGAAATACAGGAAAGGGTTGTAAAGAAATCTTGCTACACTTAATAGCATGGACAGCTATTATCAAAAAAATGTAGGGAAGTATAGCAGTTAGTTTGCATACAGCAAGATTCCACTGATTTGTTTCTGTCTGTGGGATTGGACTCCCTTAAGTGAGTTTGAATAGTTCCATGGAATCATTTAAGCCTAACTAAGAGGGCAAATGAGGCATTAGTTTAACATTTCACATGGCTGAGCTGTTCTCCCTCAGTGCTACACTGAAGTGTTTATGTGCTCATGTCTCTACATGCTTGAAGCCACAACCGTCTGATTCAGAGCTAGTGTTGCCATTGAATCATGGCTGGCATGACTTACTAAATTTCATTGACGTTCTATTGGATAAACCAAAGCATATAACTTTGACCATTGTAATTTGCTGTTCCAAAAATGTATCATTTGATATATTGTTTCTTAACCTGAAAAAATGGGGAAAATATTGACTTATTCATGCAAATTCTTTGAAATAAGACATCTTTTCAGTAGCTTTAACCCGAAACATATCTTTGTCTTTTTACCCAACAAGTGTGGTACAAGCACAGAAAATTGTACTGAGCATGTATTTGGATATTGTGTCGTACTCAAAGTCCCATCGCTGTCAAGAGGCCTTAAAATGAAACATTGTGTTGCAGTCACTTCTTTCTTATCTCCAAGTTATAGTAATTAATTATTACTAATTACTCCGTAAAGTAGTTTAAGAAGAAAAATTCTTTCTTTTCCACAAAATGTGCACCATAAATCTGAAACAACATAATGAAAAACAGGAAAGGGTTGCAAAGAAACCTGGCCATACTTCACAGCATGAGCAGCTGTTCTGAAAAAGATGAACAAACCTTGATTATTATCATGCAAAGGGTTTTAGTTCTTTCTGATCACTGTATTGACCAGTTAATTTTGTAGTTCTAGAATATGCAACAAGCTGACAGCATGTCTTGATTCTTTCCAGATGGCCAAAGGAAAACTTGCACAGATAGTTAAATTTATTTGGCAATGCTTCAGTCAGTGAATGAGTATACTGTATTTCAACCACAGACTGAGTTCAAGAGAATTGTAGCCTTCTTGTTTTTGGTTACTAGAAATGACATCCTTTAATGGAAAAAGCATAGAACATCCCAAGAAAGTGTTGGCAACCATGAACTTCCATTAAATTGACCATGATTATACTTGGAAAATACTGTAGTAGTTTGCTTTCTGCAGTATGACTGACCAAGAAAATCTCCTGTTCTTATCTGCCAGCCTTCAGGCACAGTGCAATTGGTAAGCAATCCATTTAGCAATTTTACAAACACCTTCCATGGCCATTAATTCCTGAAGGGGGAATTCCCTTCAACCCAGAGCTTCTGGCCCAGAGGTAGAGATATTATCCACTGTGCCACAATACTGCCTAGCGCTGTAACGCTCTAATCAAAACAAATTTAGTACAATACATTTGCTCCAACTCCACTAAAGTGATCTGATAATTTTGCTACATTGATTTATTATTGTGACATGTATTAGCATGTAGTGAAAAGTATTATTTCTTGCTTGCTAGACAGACAAAGCATACTATTTATTGAGAAGGAAACAAGAGAATGCAGAATATAGTGTTACAGTCATTGTTAGGATACAGAGAAAGGTAGGTCCATTGAAAAGTGTGATAGCAGCAGCGAAGAAACTGTTCTTGAGTTAGTTGGTATGTGACTTCAGACTTTTGTACCTTTTTCCAATGGAAGAAGGTGGAAAAGAGAATGTCCAGGGTGCACAGGGTTCTTAATTATGGTGGCTGCTTTACTGAGGCAATGGGAAGTGTAGACAGAATCAATTATTTTTCTTAATAAAGCTAGTGTATGATTTTGCTGATCTGTCTGGACTTTGTACTTTATTTTAATCATACCATTGAGATTGAGACCGATTTTAAATAGTTAAACTACAGAACAAATTCACCATTGTCTAGTGATGAAAGGTTGGGCTGGTATCCATTGGAGTTTCACAGAATGAGAGATGATCTTATTGAAACATAAGATGCTGAGGGGAATTGACGGGATGGATGTCAGAGGATCCATTTACGGGCAAGACTAGAGCTAAGGGACAAGGTTTAAAAATAATGGTCTCCCATTTAAGACAGAGATGGGGAGAATTTTTTTTCTCAGATGATTGTGATTCTGTGGAATTCTTTTGCTGAGACAACAGCATCAGTGAATATTTTTAAGACAGAGCTAAATAGACTATTGACTAACAATGGAGTCAGAGGGTATTGGAGTAGATAGGAGGGTGGAGTTGAGAGCGCACATTCTGATCAGTCATTCTCTTATTTAATGATGAGGCTGGCTTGAGGAGACTAACGATCTATTCCTACTGTTAGCTTAAATATATCAAAAGGACTATTTTGAAATGTATTTAAGTTCACAGTAGCGATCATATACACCAATCCTTAAAATAATTTAGCATAGGACAAATTTAAAGTTTATTTATTAGTCACAAGTAAGGTTCACATTCACGCTGCAATGAAGTTACTGTGAAATTCCTGTAGTCGCCAGTCAGGGGTCTGTGCAGGTCAATGCACCTAACTAGCATGTATTTCAAAATGTGGGAGGAAACCAAAAGGACAAGGGAAATTGAATAGGATTTGGACATTAAGGAATACTTCAAAGGACAACTGAACATTTTGCATTGATGTGAAAGTTTTAACTTTGTGCATGTGAACATAGAAATGTACATGATCTGGATTCTGCAGCCCATCCAGCTGGTTCCAAAAATTAATATTTTTTCATCACCCATTCCCTTTTAAATAGCAGTGCAAAACTATTGGATAACAGAAGCCAAACCAAACAGTTGGTTTAGATTTCCACACGGTATATGACCACAAAGAAGGGATTGTCTAACCACACAGAGTTTTGTACAAACTGCACTGCAATAACAACCAATCATTTTTTAACTTCAATGTTGAGATTCATAAATTATAACTATCCCATTGTCACTTCTTTATATTTTAAAGTTAAAAACTGGGAATAACTTCTTTATTGATTTTCATTAGTTTTTGACACAAGTTAGTTTTTATAATGCGATGGGCTCTTCCTACACTGCATTACTTTGCAGGTCACAAAATAATCCAAGTCATCTTTCTGAACTCCACAAAATATCATACTCAGACTAGTCAATTGCAAGCTTCATTGGAGTTATGTTGATTTGTTTTTAAGTTGTACAAATGATTATGGAATTAATTGATAAATATGAGTTGTCCCTATATAAAAGTGGGGTGAAGACTTATACATGACTGTGTTCAAATTTCATTAGCATTGAATGCTTTTCAATTCGAATAAAATGTTTAAATCATAGAATTGTTACAGTGCAGAGGCCATTCAGCCCATTGTGTCTTCACCGACTCTCCAGATAAGCATTATGACTTTGTCATTCTTCTGCCTTTTTCCCATACCCTTGTGCAGTTTCTATTCAAATAATTGTCTAATGCCATCGTGAATGCCTCAATCAAACTTGTCCCCACTGCACATTCAGGCAGTGCATCCCAGACCCGAACCACTCATTGTGTGAAGAAGTTTTCTTTTGCAAATCACTTTAAATCTATGCCCTCTTGTTCTTGATCCTTTTATGAACAATTCCTCCCTATCTATCTGTCCAGCCCCCCATGATTTTGAACACCTCTATCAAATCTCGCCTTAATCTTCTTTCCAAGAAAAACAGTCTGTGGCAGCATGTCCGATCTATTGTCATAACTGAAGTTTCTCAAAGCTGGAACCATTCTTGTAAACCTCTTCTTGCACTCTCTCCAATATGCTCACATTCTTCACAAAGTGGCGCCCAGAACTGTACACATTGTTGAATAGAACTCTCTGTTTATATAAAAATGGCTTATACGTCAAATAAGTTTTGTTTGCATTAGCTTTAAAATGTGAAATGTTTAGGTTCTGCTTTTATCCATGCTGTTGAAATTGAGAATGTGTCTGGAAACTTAGAATCAGCAGAAGTGAGCTGCTCAGGTTTCAACACACTAAGATTTCAACCTCGTTGTTTTCTGGTAAACCTGGTAATGTTTTCAATACAGAGTTAAGCAATTGTAACTTCTACTGAGTGACAGTTAATAATTTAAAACTGTGCCTGTCAACTTTATTTTGCAGCTTTGATTAATAGTTAGGATTAATTTTCTTAGACAGAGTCAGTAGCTCAGGGAACAGTTTGGAGAATCACCCAGAACAGATTAATTTGAGTATAACTAAAGGATCACCCAGACTCAAAATGTTGGCTCTAGTCTCTCTCCACAGATGCTGTCAGACCTGCTGCGATTTTCCAGCATTTTCTGTTTTTGTTTCAGACTCCAGGATCTACAGTACTTTCCTTTTATCATAATTTGGTTGCAGTTTGTTAGAAAATAATCTTTCGATTTGATGCACAATGCCGATTATAAAGAATATCCACATTTTAAAGAGTATAGTAGTACAGTATCTCAGTGGTTAGCATTGCTGCCTCAGTGCCAGGGACCCAGTATGATTCCCAGCTTGGGTCACTCCTTGTGTGGAGTTTGCGCGTTCTCCCTGTGTTTCCTCCAGGTGCTCTGGTTTCCTCCCACAGTCCAAAAGACGTGCTGGTTAGGTGCATTACCTGTAATAAATTCTCCCTCTGTATACCCCAACTGGCACTGAGTGTGGTGACTAGGGGATTCTCATAGTAACTTCATTGCAGTGTTAATGTAGGTCTACTTGTGATACTAATAAGTAAGTTTAAAAATAATCTTTCACAGTAGATTATAAAGTATATCCACATTTTAAAGATAAGGAATGAGAATGTTGTAAATTGACCACTATTGTGCATGGATTCTTAGTTGTGGCTGATAATTTATTATTGTCACATGTATTAACATACAATGAAGAGTTTTGTTTCTTGTACCCTATATAGAGCGTACTGTTCATAGAGAAGGAAACGAGAGCATGCATAATGTGGTGTTATAGTCATAGCCAGGATGTAGAGAAAGATCAATTTAATGCAAAGTAGGTTCATTCAAAATTCTGATGGCAGCAGGGAAGAAGCTGTTCTTGAGTCGGTTGATATGTGACCTCAGACTTTTGTAACTTTCTCCCAACGGAAAAAGTGGAAGAGAAAATGTTCAGGATACATGGGGTCCTTAATTAAGCTTGTGCTTTGCCGAGGCAGCGGGAAGAGTAGATAGAGTCAATGGATGGAAGGCTAGTTTGCGTGATGGATTGGGGCTATATTCACAACCTTTTGTACTTTCCTGTGCTCTTGGGCAGAGCAGGAGCTATATCAAGCTGTTGCACAACCAGAAAGAATGCTTTCTATGGTGCATCTGTAAAAACTGGTGACAGTCGTAGCTGACATGCCGAATTTCCTTAGTCTTCTGAGAAAGTAGAGGCATTGATGGGCTTTCTTAACTATAGTGTTGGCATGGGGAGAACCAGGACAGGTTGTTGGTGATCTGGATATCTAAAAACTTGAAGCTCTTGACCATTTCTACTTTATCCCTGTTGATGTACTCAGGGGCACGTTCACCTTTATGCTTCTTAAGTCGACAGCAATCTCTTTTGTTTTGTTGACATTGAGATAGAGATAATTATCGCAGTCCCAGTTCAACAGATTCCGTATCTCATTCCTGTACTCTTCTTGTCAATGTTTGCCATTTGATCCACCACGATGGTGTCAGCAAACGTGAAAATCGAATTGGAGGAGAATTTGGCCGTACCGTCATAAGTGTATAAGGAGTATTGTGAACAGCATGTGTGAAGAAACATAAAAAGATGTTTATGAATATTGAAGGGCAGCAATGGTCCCTGTGCTCTGCAGTCTCTTGTTCTGCCACACGCTGGGCATGGCCCTCTGCTCTGCATTCTCTTTGTCTGACACTGACACCGCCCGGGTGAAGGAAAGCCAGCTTTCCGCGCGAGTAACGGTCCAGGGGCGGTGCTGCTGAATGAGTGACAGCTGAGGGGCCCGAGCTGACCAATGAGCGGCGGCCGAGGGGCGGGTTCCCGCTGGATGAGTGACAGCTGAGTTGTCCGGACGAAGAGCATTTGGAGGGGAGGTTGGGCTTTCGTGCTGACCAATAGGTGACGGTTGAGAGCGGCTGCCGCTGACTGAGTGACAATTGAGTTAGCCAACAAGGGAGAGGGGTCGGCGTAGGGTGGGGATCGAGTTGACCAATTGAGTGAAGGTGACGGGGCGGGGCTAGCGTTGACTGGCTGACTAGTTGAGAGGGCGTGTTCATTTGGCTGTCTGATTGACGGCAGAGAGGCGGGACTCCTGCTGGCCAATGAGTGAGAGCGGCTCGTGCTGTCCTGGCCCCCTCCCCCTGGCAGCTCCCTGTTGTTCGCATCCATGGCGGCGGCGGTCATCATGAGTGGCGAGGTGGGTGAGTCGATGGTGGGCGCCGCTGCCGCTGGGCTGGAGCAGAAGAAGTTCGAGTACTTCTCCTCCATTAGCCCCATGGCCCGGCGGATTATGCTGGAGAGGCAGAAGATCCGCGAGAAATACGGGCCTCGCTGGGATCGGCTGGAGCCCAGAGAGCAGGAGGAGATCATCGACAACTGGATGGTGGATCCTCAGATCCGCAACCGGTACAACCTGCACCGCAGCCAGCGAGAGGAGACGGTCTGTTACCCCAGACTGCAACTCCAGACCGGCCAGAAAGTCGTACACTTCGGCGAGGAGGTGAGGGAGGCTGGCCCAGAGAGGGGTGTGCTTTCTAACCAGGGTTTAGTGCAGTGTCCTATAACAAAGGCAGTGAGACCAGGAGGCAGTGCAAAATAAAGTCACATTTATAATAATACAAAAAAACTGTCCTTGCAGTTTGCCCACTGAAGGGTTAATCTGCCTTTAATTATCTTCCCCCAGTCTGCAGTATGTCAGGAATGTGCTCTGGATCTGTTACAATTAAACCTCTAGTTTTCTCCTATTTTCCTTCCTTGCCTCCCTTAAAGTGTTGCTTAAAGGCAAAAGCTTTTTTTGTTTAGCCATGAGGTGTAGAGAGGATTACCGACAGGACTTTATCACTTGCGATTTAGTCGTTATTGTAATTGCAATTATATAAATGTTGTAACTTTCTGCCAGAATTGGAATGGAACAAAAAACAAATTCTTGGAAATATTCAGCAGACCTGGCAGCCAGCATCTCATAGAATAGAATCATAGAATTCCTACGGTGTCATTCAGCCCACTGAGCTTGCACTGATAACAATCCCACTGAGGCCGTACCCCAGGAATCCCTCCAGCCTCCGCATCCCAGGACGGTAAAGGGCAATTTAGCATGGCCAGTGCATCTACTCCGTACATTTTTGTACTGTGGGGGAAAATGGGAGCACTGGGAGGAAACCTATACAGATTGGGAGGAGAATGTGCAAACTCCACAGAGACAGTGACCCAAGCTGTGAATTGAACCTAGGTCCCTGGCACTGAGACAGTAATGCTAATTACTGTACCATTGTGCTGTCCAGTGGAAGGGGGAATAAATAGAGTTAACATTTCAGCTTGATGTATTGTTGAGGATGAAAATGTGGTCTGAAAATTGGAACCAAACTTTGTGTTTCCTAAATCTCTTATGTATGCAAAGGCTGGTGGAGGTTTGGAATTTTTGCAAATTACAATTGATACTATACTGTAAATTTTAAATGTGAGATTGATCAATTTTTGCTCACTGAAGGTGGTAAAGGATATAGTGGGGGGTGAAATCAGGTAAATGGGTCATCGCTCAACCATAAGGGCTCAATGGCCTACTTCTTTCTGTTATGTTGATTACGAGCATTGTGGAATTTGCTATTGCTTTAAAATATCTAGGCTTGTCTATTTTTCAAGTACCAGCATTTCTTGATTTAGCAAATTGAGTTTATGCCTCACTGTAAAGATTTTCAGGACATAATGTAGGCTGGATACAAAGGATGACAGAGAATCATAAACAGTGACTGCAAAGCACAAGGGAACAATAGATTGGACCATGTGCAATTTGAGTAATAATCTCTTGAGATGTGCACCAGGCCAGAAAGGTAGAGAAAGATTGTAGTTGTTCGCATGCGACTGGAAAGATGGTGGAGAAGGAACTGTTTCACATTTCTTGAATGCTGGGACACTTGTCAGGCCATACGTTCAGAAGAGCTTTTATCTTAGTCGGAGAGACAATGTTATTTCTGGCAGGGGTAAACAGAGCAGTAAAACGTTAGAACTCATTGGTCAGGTGAAAGGGGAAATTCCATGCTGTCAAAAAAAATTGATAGAAAAAGATGAACCAGACATGAGCAGGGTGGGATGAGATACCCGAAATAAGCATTCTGTGCACAAATACAGCATGAATAACAAATCAGTTCCAAAGCATAATTCAATTTAGAGTGTGATGTAACTTGAGCATGATTGCATGAAATGTTAAATTTTGAATTTTCAGAAAGGATGGGCAAAGGAGGACGAGTAGAAAGTATTTGTAGGGCAACGAGAACAGGTCAGGAGAGTGGGACAAAATGATTTCTTGCGAGAGCCAACACAGATTGGATGGAATGCCCGCCTGTACTGTAGCCATTCCATGGTTGTGTTGATAAAGACAAACACTGCATTAAAGGGGAACTTTCAGTGATATGTAGCAATGGATGTGCCAGGGGCAGAGTTTAGGAAATGCAAATGATGCAAAACTTTAGTATAAATTGCTCCTAACCTCTTGAGAATGAGATCAAGAAAGCAAAAGAATGTGGTTATTTTGGGAGATTTGTATTTTCACAGATTGGCTTGAATACATGGGCGATTCTGTTTCTCCCAATGATTTTAAAATGTAGTCAAGGTAGTTTTCCAAAAAAGTATTTGTTAAACTCAATAGTGCAGGCTAATACAGTATTTAATGATGAATAGTTTAATCTTACAGCAAAAAATCATCTTGCAATTGTTTCTGTAAATTGATCAAATTTGATATCAAAGATGGGAGAGAATCTCAAACCAAGGTTTTAAGTAGGCAAACTTGGAACAGATGAAAAATGATTTATCTCAGTAAACTAGGCTGAGATATTAATTGGCAACCTATGAACCGTCAGAAGTATTCAAAGGAATGTCTAAGTCTGTGCGTCATATCCTTAAAGCCTGTGTATGTAAGCAATAATCGTCAAGAATCAGTAAGTTTCAAGTTAAAAGGCTAGCACGATGCAGGGGTAAGCGGTCTTCCACATGGATCTATACTGCACACAGTTTTTCACAGATGTTTGGATGAATGATTAAAAAAGTATATATCCAAATTTGCAGATGGCACTAAATTAGGAGGGACAATAAATTATGTGGGTGGAAGCAGGAAGTTATAATTGAACGCGAGATTAATTGAATGAAACTATAACGGGTGGAGTTCAGTAGGAGAAATGAGATCATCCATTTAGGCAGAACAAAAACATTCTTAATGGCAAGAATCTGTGTTTTGGAGAAGTGGGTAATCAAGTACAATGATTAATAAAGAGTAGTGCTGTGGTATATAAGTAAGTAAAAAGCTTAATTAAACGTGGGGCGGCATGGTAGCACAGTGGTCAGCATTGTTGCTTCACAGCTCCAGGGTCCTAGGTTTGATTCTCGGCTTGGGTCACTGTCTGTGTGGAGTTTGCACGTTCTCCTCTTGTCTGCGTGGGTTTCCTCCAGGTACTCCGGTTTCCTCCCACAGTCCAAAGATGTGCGGGTTAGGTTGATGGCCATGCTAAGAAATTGTCCCTTAGTGTCCAGGGTAGCATAGGTTAGAGGGCTAAGTGGATATAATATGTAGGGATATGGGGGTAGATTGTGAGATTGTGTTCGGTGCAGACTTGATAGGGCCTCTTTCTGCACTGTAGGGTTCTATGATCTATAATCTGATGACAGATTAAATCATAAATCACACAGGTTTATTCTCTGATACGCGCAACACAATTATTTTTCTTTCAATATGTTTTGCTTTAGTTTGGTTTTGTGTGGTATTGATAGTTATTTGGACATATTTCAGGCATAAGTAATCTTTTTATTGGAGACAATATTCATCTGCAATTATGTAGAACTTAATTGTTTTATGTACATTGTAAATCTGCAATTGATTATGGTGCTTTGTTTGCAATAATTATCAAGATGATTAGAAAATAGTTGTCAAAAGATTAAGTTAAATGTCATATATCAGTGAATGACTGAGCTGTTATCCAGTGTTGAATTAGAGCTTTGGAATTGCTTATTACTAATTGTCACTTTGTAGATTGTAGAATCTGTCTCAGCTCCCAATTTTTTTTCTGCTGAACTATTGTCCAAATAAACAACTGTCTCACCTTCTCCTTGAGATGCAATAGTATCTCATTGGCAGAGGAATAAAGTGATAAATATTTACTAAAAATTGATCTGCAGTTTGAAGGTTTTGTGAGCCCTGTACATGGGCAAAAATATGCAGCAGTAAACTATGTGGTAAGCACTGCTGCCTCAGTGCCAGGGACCCAGATTCGATTCTGGTCTTGGGTCACTGTGGAGTTTGCACATTCTCCTTGTGTGTGCAAGTGTTTCCTCTGGATGTTCCAGTTTATTTCCACAGTCTGAAAGATGTACAGGTTAGGTGGATTAGCCATGCTAAATTGCCCCTTTTTATATTAGGGGAATTAGCAGCGTAAATGTGAGATGAAGGGAATAGGGCCTGGCAGGACTGTTGGCACATACTCGATGGGCCGAATGGCTTCCTTCTCCACTGTAGGGATTCTAAGAGATATGAAATGATCGAAGAAAGTACAGAGTCCTTTCCAGTTTCTTTTAGTACGTTCTTACGAATGGTTTTAGGTGGTGAATTAAATGGGAATGATTTCCATGTAGAAGAGCAGTGAAGTAGGATTAAGTTGAGGCATCTTTCCCATTGTTCAGTCATTTTTGTTTATTACAGGCTGAGAATTTAAATCATTTCTAACCTAGAGATACTAAGGTTTGAATTAAACTTACTGGTCTCTCTTTCTGATATCTAACAACAACTGAAAACGCAATTCCAATTGAATTCAGATGGAGTTTATGTACAAACTATTCCTTTGCCCCTCAAAGATGTTGTGAAACCAAAGGCTCATCGGCTTCTAACCCAGTCACCCATTGCAATGTTACAGGGCAAACAAAACTTGGTTTTGAAATATCAAATAATACAGTAGCTGAGTTTGAGTAAACTTAAAATGAAGAGTAAAAAAGAAAGGAAAAGGCAAAATAAGAAAAGATGAATAGCAAAAGTTCTTGTGCTTACTTGAGACATCACTTGAAGTTAGCCAATGTTCAGTGACCAAGAGCCTTGCCCCTGAATCAAGGGATTAGGGATTTAAGCCCCAATCCAGAGATGTGATCATATAATCTAGATATTGCCATATTGAGGGATTGTTGATGTGAGTGATAAATTGATGTCCTGTCTGTATTCTTAAGTGGATTTAAAACATTTTGAAATCAATTCACCTGGTGTCCTGGCCAATATTATTGTCAATTATCTGATTATCTCATTGTGTTTTGTGTAAATTGGTTGCTGCAAATCCCACTACACAATAGAAATACTGAATTAGTTGTAAAGTACTTTGTGACATCCTAAATCTGTGAAAGACACTATATGCATGTCCAGTTGTCTTTGTATTTTTCACCAAGCAACAAACACATTTAGTTAACTTTCTGTTTCACCATTTTAGGATATTACATGGCAAGATGAACACTCAGCTCCATTCTCTTGGGAAACTAAGGTAAACCATACTGAATCTTTCTTTGAAATAGTAATGATTGATTGCTCGCTTTATATACAAAACAAAATCCTATGCTAAAAGACATTAACAAGAATTTTTTGGCTGTTCCCACCTCGCCATTGCTGCAAGCAAGGATGGAAAAGTTGACACTCGGTCAAGACTCCGTTCACTGAAGCAGGACCACTTAACTTCTACTTTTGCCATTTTTAGTGAAGGAAATTCTAGAATCTGGTTGCAAAAGGTGCTATATAATGGAAGTCTTTCTCCCCTTTAGAAAAAAATTAAACTTTGTATGAAGTTGGAATAAATGGGGCCAACATTTTCCAGTGCTGCATTCAGTTACAGCTTAGCTAATGTGATGCTGCTTCACTTTTATTTGCACATGTGCACTTTCCAGCAGGGGAAATCAGGAGTGGGAATCCTGGCAAACTTTACTGACCCTTCCAACAAATGTTGGTGGCATTTTTGTTGCCATTCAACTTAAGAATGGTTAACTAGATGCAAATCAGGAATCTAACTGAGTCATTCCTGTGTTAGTATCTGATTGCATAAGTGTATTTGCCAGTGATTCATCAGTGGAGGCCTATGTAGTCATTCATATAGATTTCCCAGCAGTGCCTGGATCACATCTGGTATTGTTTGTACCAGTAGTTACATCCAGCCCCACATGATTCAAACCATGTCAGCTGCCTTTAATGGACACACCTCAATATAGATACAACTCAGAAATCTGCTCATAATTACTAAGGAAGCAGTGAAAGAGAGAACCTACTGAGAAAGAAAATGAAAAGACTGTTCAATCTGGTAAAAAATCCCTCATTGTGAACCCCTGAGGTAAATTACATTAACCTGCCAGGCAGCAGTAGCTCATATTATGTAACTCTAAATTCCATTTATTTTGACAGTATTATTGAATTCATTAGGGTTGCAGTCACACTTTGGTTTCAGTTATCTGTGATTCTTTGAAAGAAGCTCACTGCAGTTTGCCAGTTTTAGTGGTCATAATCTCTAATCTTTTCTAAGCAGCCACTGCAGAAAAATCTTTAAAATCAGAAGTTTCTTGTATATTTTTTTCTAATTAAAAAGTTCCTCTCGTTGCACTTGTCTTTTCCCTTTTTACAAATTCAGATCATTTTAAAATTGCAGAGTCAGATGGAATTCAGTTTTGCCTCCACGGCTGCTTCTGAACAAGCAGTTTCAACACAAAGTGAACAACGCCAGCCAGTCAAGGCAGGCCAAGGAAATCATCAAATTAAAACATCCCAGGGAGGACAGCCAGTCAAACCATTGCAAAATGGAAAGACACCAAGCATCGATGGTCTTGCTCAAGTCAGAAAGGAAGAGTCGTCATCCTTCTGGAAACTGAGTACTGAAAGATCCAGGCTGGAGGGTGAACAGTCTGATTACCAGTGTGTAACCCCAAGTCAGATCAAATCAATGGAGAAAGGAGAAAAACCATTTCCATCCTACATGAGACAAGAATCACTGTCAAAGGAGAAAGAAGAAAATAAATCAGAGAAACCTAGGGTGAAGAAGCAGGAGCGAATCATCAACACCAATGTCTCATCTGTGTTTATTGATTTGGACAGACCCCGAACAAGCCAACCTTCAGTCAGTGTACACGATGACATTTTCACTCGTAGCCATACTGAGAAATCTCCAGATAAAAAGACTGTTTCAAAGGAATCCGAAGATGAAGAGCGAGATGACTCCTGTGCATCTGATGCACCATTTTTCTCACAGGTAAAGTTTAATATGTTTGAGTAAATTGCTAACTTTATCTGTGCATTTGTGGAAAATATCAGAATCAGTGGTAATATTGTCATTTTAAATAACTGAAAATGATGCAATATTACAATGTAAGCCCCAATTCAAATACTGATGGATAATATAAATGTAAAGAGATTGGGGGGGTTGCTCTTGATTCATGTTTTCTTCCTGATTTACAAGATACAGGGACACAAATGACAATGGAAAATTTTTGGCCATAAAAGGATAGAAATATTACAAATAGTTAAATCTATGCAGATAGGAAGACATTTCTTGCACATTAGTGGCATATTTCTAAATTTCCTTTAGACAGTGCATTAATTTAAAATCCTAAAATTTAACAGCCTATCTCTTCCCTTCTCAAAATCTTCAATCCTCTTATCTGCCAGCCGCCTTCACCTTTTTAAAAAACCTTTGGGAAGCCTGTTGTTTTGGTCAAACATTTCATCTCTTTGAAGCAACGAAAACAAAAAGGAAATTGAAGCTTTGAATTAACTTGAGACCTGAGACAAGAGCACGCTAGATACATTTCTTTCAGATGCAGCAAGCAAGGCTAAGAGCAGTTTTCCTTTATTGCAAGGGAATTGGAGTACAAGAATAAAGAAGTCTTGCTAAAATTGTATAGCGTTTTGGTGAGACCACATCTGACATACTCTGCAGTTTTGGTATCCACATTTAAAGTATATACTTGCATTATAGATGATAGAGCAAAAGCTCACTAAATTGGTTTCTGGGATAAGGTTAGAGTCATGGAGTTTTACAGCATGGAAACGGCCCTTTGGCCCAACTTGTCCATAATGCCTTTTTTTAAACCCCTAAGCTAATCCCAATTGCCTGTATTTGGCCTTATCCCTCTATATCCTTCATACCCATATAAAAGACAAAATTGTACCTGCCTCTGCTACTACCTCTGGCAGCTTATTCCTGACATTCACCACCCTCTGTGGGGAAAAAAATTGCCCCTCTGGACACTTTTGTGTCTCTCCCCTCTCCTCTTAAACCAATGTCCTCTAGTTTTAGACACCCTGATCTTTAGGAAAAGATATTAACTATCCAGCTGATCTGTGCACCTTGTTATTTTATAGACCTCTAAGATCATACCTCAGCCTCCTACACTCCAGAGGAAAAAGTCCCAGTCTATCTAGCCTCTCCTCCTCACTCAATCCATCTAGTCCTGGTTGCATCTTAATAAATCTTTTCTGCCTTCTTTCCAGTTTATTAATATCCTTTCTATAATAGGGTGACCAGAATTGCACACATTATTCCAAGTATGGCTTTACCAATGTCTTGTACAACTTCAACAAGACATTCCAACTCCTGTATTCAATGTTCTGACCGATGAAACCAAGCATGCCAAATGCTGCTTTCACCATTTTGTCCACTTGTGATTCCACTTTCAAGGAGCTATGAACATGTATCCCTCAATCTTTGTTCTATAACTCTTCCCAATGCCTGACCATTAACTGAATAAGATCTGTCCTAGTTCAGTCTACCAAAATGCATCACCTTGCGTTTGTCTAAATTAAACTCTTATCTGCCATTCGTCAGCCCACTGGCCCAATTGATCAAGATCCTATTGCAATCAGAGATAACTTGCCTCACTGTCCACTATGCCATCAATCTTGGTGTCATCTGCAAACTTACAACTAATCCTCCTATATTCTCGTCCAAATCATTAATATGACAAATAATAGTGGATCCAGCACTGACCCCTGACGCACACCGCGAGTCACAGGTCTCTAGTTTGAAAAACAATTCTCTACCATCACCCTCTGGTTTCTGTCATGAAGCCAATTTTGTATCTGTTTAGATACCTCACTCTGGATCCCATGAGATTTAACCTTATGCAATAACCTACCATGTGGTACCTTATGGAAGGCCTTGCTAAAATCCATGTAGGCAACATCAACTGCATTACCCTCATCTACCTTCTTGCTTATCCCTTCAAAAAACTCAGTCTAATTTGTGAGACATGATTTTCCACTCAAAGCTATGCTGACCATCCCTAATCAGTATTTGCATCTCTAAATACCTGTAGGTCCTGTCTCAATACTTTCCAATTCCTCACAGATGTGAGGCTGACTAGCCTGTAGTTCCTAGGCTTTTCCCTTCAGCTCTTTTTAAACAAAGGCACAAGATTTGCCACTTTCCAATCTTCAGGCACGTCACCTGTGATTATTGATGATTTCAGTATCTCAGCTAGGGGACCTGCAATTTCCTTCATGCCTCCCATGATGTCCTGGGATACACTTTATCAGATCATGGGGATCTATCTGCCCTGATCCGCTTTAAGACTTCCAGCACCACCACTTCTGTGTAATACGTACACTCTACAAGACATAGGTTGTCCTATCGTAAGAGACTGAGTAAAATGTGTCTATGTTCTCTGGAGTTTAGAAGAGGTTTGATGTGGACACGTTGTTTCTGCTGGTGATTGTTTCTGCTGCTCCTGAGAGATAGCCTTGGCGTAAGGGCCTGGGATGAAGAGGAATTACTTCACTCAGATGGTTGTGAATCTTTGAATTCTGTATCCCAGCAGGTATCTCCATTGTTGAATATGTTTAAAACTGGTATAGACAGATTTTTGGTGTTTCAGGGAATTAAGGGATATGGGGAGTGGGTGGGAAAATTGAATTAATGCTCAAGATCAGCCACGATCATATTGAATGGTGGATCAAGTTCAGCAGCATTTGCAAAATAAATGGTCTGTTATGTTTTTGTTTCTAAGTCTAACTCCAGAAGTGCTTTAGATATGATTCTGTCCCAATATAGGGTTGCAACTTGGGAAACATTTACTGTCTGTTATTGCATTGTTTAGTGGAATGTTCCAATCTATAATGCTTCTGCCTTTTAATGCCCTTCCTGTGAGCTGGAATCCTCTGTCGGACAATACTCGTCCCTTTCTGCAACCCAGGAATGAAACTTTCAATTACTGACAAGTATAAATTGAGTGCGCTGGAGTAAACTGCACCATCGGATAAATAATGCAACTTAGAATATTGTGATCAAATTTTAAGATAATTGGCTAGAGATTTTAAAGTGACAGATGAGTTCACTTAGTTGTCCAAAAATAATGGTTATGAATGCTTTGTTTGTGTAAATGTGGGAAGGATGATGATCACAATATCAGCAGTATTACAAATTTAAACTTTCTTCTTTCCCTCTACAGATTAATACAAGTAGTTCTATTCTAAAGACGGGATTTGACTTCCTGGACAATTGGTAATTCCTTCTGCTTCCTCCAAGTCCTCAAAATCCAAAGACTCACCTTTTTGACCAATGATTATGAAAGTAACACTTTATTGAAAGTTCTGGAGCAATGGTGGATCAAAGTGAAAATTTTGCTCAACTGAGTCCTCAGCAGTCATCCTTCCAATCAACCAATTAAGATACTTGATTGTTGCACTTAATAGTATGTATATTTGAATTTGCTTTCTCTACATGGAAAACAAATTGTTTGAAGAAATCACAATTTGTTGGGTATGCATTGAATTGAATTAATTTACCCTTTAAAGTACTAAGTGGTGAGATTCAAATGTAAAATTGAAGCCAGGATTCCTGCTTTTGGACATTAGTCCCTGGACATGTAGCAGGGATAGGATTGTTTTCGATCAATATTTTAAGAATGGTAACTTTGAACAGCAGAAGGAAAGAGAAAACAGTGTATGGTGCCAAGACTTTCCAGTGTTCAATATGCAAATCCAGAAACTAATACAAGCATAAACCAGAACAAGTTTCTACCAATAAAACTGCTACCTTCTAAATTGATGAATCAAGTTGTTCCAAACAATTTTTATACTTATAATTCATGCATGCACACCTCTAATATGAAAAATCTAATTACCAGTTGTCTGAGAGAATTCCAAAGCAAGAAACAATATCATGGGTGCTGAGAAGTGAGTTAGGGGCAAGGTTTCTGTATAAATGAATGACTGTCCCCAAGATCAGGTGATCAGAACTACATTCTTATATCTGATTTGCTGTGAAACAAAATGGATTTGCTCCAACATTACGTCTCATTCAGTGAAAGTAATATAGGGAGGCTGTTCTCCAGTCCAGTTCAGAGTGTAAATTATTTCATAAGCTCATTGCTTAAAACACCCCATGGATTACAGGAAGTAATATTCCAACAGTTTACAAAGGAATGTGTTTATCCTTTAAATAGGTCCTTTGTGTAGGAAGAAAACGTTGGGAACATTTTTAATGAATAATGCCACACGCATTTTTAAAAATCTATGCTAAAGCAATAAAATCCTTAAAATTGCTTGTATTTTCTCAATTGTATCTGCTAGAATTATAAAATATTTAAGTCGTACAGCAGATTTAAACAAACAGCTAGCCACTTATTTTAATAAATACTATGTGTATGACAACTAATAACCTCAATTATAACTAGTTGTTTAGCTAACTTAATGTTGAGGCTGTTGTATAAATGTAATCATACTGAAGTAGAGCTTATTACAGTTATGTTGTAAAAGCTGTAGATTAGATGTTTGCCATATTGCTATGCCTTGTGTCAGAGGATTGTCTTCCATGGGATTTTTTTATAATATTGCCTATTCACTTGAGCTGTGCCAACCTATATACAAGTAACTAGTAGCTGGCTTCAGTTTTTAACTGAAATGCATTATATATGTTGCAGATAAAATTTTGAAGTAATACCTAACAATTATCTTGTGATTTATTCAAATGAACTGCATTCATTTTCAACTTTACACTCATCTCACTGTTGCCACTATGAACCTGCAGTACTCTACCTGGTGCAACAAGCAAGTCTTGCTCTTTTGCCATCAAAGTTGGGTGGGGATAGTTTGTGGGGTATATCTTTCCTCACAAAACAGCTGCACTACTTAAAATCTCAGTTTACATATGTGAAAAGTGCCACTGCATTAGTGAAAGATTGTCTGGTTTTCTTTTTTCATCGTTACTTCAATGAAAATGTTAAAACTAGAAATTTTAGAGATTACATAGTCCATTATTTAAGCAAGCCACTGCAGCAATTCCATATTAATTAGATTCAAAATGCTACTATGGTGAGATTTTCCAGCCTGGCTCATTCCAAACTATAAAATCCTACCGGAGGTTAACAAACCCTGTCACAGTCTGTCCTGTGCTCTGATTCCCAAGGTGGGCAGTATGATAAAAATTCATTCCTGTATACTAGACCTGAGTATTTCTAGTGTGTTGTGCTTCAACTGCCTCATCATTCAGCTAAGTGTGGCACCATGCAATTGAGTATTGAATTAAATTCTTATCTGATGCATTTCATGTGCTTGGGGACTCTATTATGCAGTAAGACCTAAACATTTACCCAAAACATGACATCTGATCATTTGCAAAGACCAGCTTTGCAGAACGTAATCTCTACAAAGAAAAACAGACTTGATCCAAATTAGCCAGTGCTACTCCTGTCCCCCTTGTCCTCATTTTAGTGAGGATGACATGGAATGAAGTGTTAGTATGTCACATTCTTGCCAACTAGCAACTTTTGTTCCATTTCATACTAGGTGTAATCAAGATAGAAGTTGGCATAGCAGCTTTCCTGAAACCTTGCAGATAAAATTTTGAAGTGATACCCAACATAATTGACTTATTCTAATGAATTGCCTTCAATTTCAATAGCACACATATACTATCCACTATTGCCAGTATGAGCCTGCTATACCCCATCTGGTGCAATGAGCTAGTTCTGCTCTTTTGCCACTTTTATGGTGTGGAGTAAGGCTAATGCCTTTCAAAAGCTAGGGAATACACATCATTAGTGTCAGCACTGTCAATGAAATACTGTATTATATATGCAAACCTTTCACCATGTCATTTCTTTGGCAACTTTGCAAACTCTGCCTTAATTTGGAGTTTGCTATCAAAGCAGTCTCAAAAGACATGAAGCAATTGCCATGGCAGTTCATTATGTGGGATTGCCTATAGTTCAGTGGAATGCTTTGATGCCTAATATATTATCTCCAGAACATCAGGAATTCAACAGGGCACTCTACTTTTCATGACACCAAGCCAATAGAAATGATACTGCCTTCAATCAGAAACCTCAGCTTTCTTAACATTGTTCTCATAAATAAGAATAATGTTGAGTCTGTGCTTAATCTACTTTTCTCTACCAAATAGGATCCTGGATGATAATGCAAAGGTCATCTGTTGGATTTCATAGAATATGCAGTACTGGAGATGGCAATTTAACCTAAGTACTCCATGCTGGATATATGGTCCTTCCATCTCTTCTCAGCTTAACAGCATTAACCTCTATGTGCTGTTACATATGCTTTTCTAGCTTTCCCCTTAAACTGTATTATTCACCTTCTATTCTCACCATGTAATAGTTTAAAAAAAAATCATTTTTGGGACCTAGTTTTGTTCCCTACAAATAGAAATATTCATCTAAAATTAATAGATTTTAAATATTGGGTCACTCCTCAACCTTGCTAGAGAAAAGAAATTCAGCTTTTTCTATTTGTAAACCTTTATCCTCTCCAGTGCCTGTAGATGTTTTTTTTATTCCACAGGCTGGCCAGCATTTATTGCCATTGAGGCTACACTCCACATTCCAGGAATTGATCCACAACTGCAAAGAGACAGCAATATATTTTGCAGTCAGGAGAGTGAGTGATTTGGAGGGGAGCTTGTAGATGGCAGTGTTCCCACTTTTATTCAACACGAGGATGGCCAAAAGTTTGAACACAAACTCCCTGCGAGGCAGTGGAGGCAAATGGTTTTACAGTTGCTTGCAGAGTGTGAAAAATGGACAAAGGAGACTTGTTAATGACCGACATTTGTATCGGTTCAGTATTCCAGCTTGGCAAAGATGACAAAAAAGAACAATTTAAGAAAAACAAGATATTCAAACTTTTGGAGACAACAACCTTCTTGGGTCTCAGGTGCACTCTTCTCACTAGAGACTAATCAGATTGCCTTATTCTGCAGGGAGTATCTCTACCGTTATTTTAACAGAAGTTGAAAACCTAGAGCTTTTCAAAAATGGAACTCAGTTTAGTAAGAAAGGAGTCCTTCATCACAAGATGATGGAACAAAACATTATCAAGTAAGAAGCATGTTAACAGGTGAACCGTATTCCCCACTCTATTTGGAAATAGAACATGGGACTACATGCAACCAGCTCTCACTCCCATGGCTTTATTTGAGAATATATAAAAGGACAACTTGAGACTGATCAGCATCTTTAATTAAACAAAAATCATTTCCATTACAAAATGTATTAATATGAATATTACTTTTAAGTAAACCAAACATACAAAATGCCACTGGAAGTTCTACCATAATGTAGAAAAAAAAGCATGTTTGTATTTAGAAGTTTCTGCAAAACAGTTTAAGAAAATATAGTGCAAATTTAAAACTGAATCTCAGTGGCATTATGAAAAGAAGCAAATAAAGTTGAGTCAATGGAAGGTTAGATTTTCTGGAAGATGGTTGAACAACATGAAACATGTTCACTTTATTCCATAGGGTAAAGTACAATTAATTAAAACAAAAAAAAATCACAAACTTCAGGCAATCAAATCCATGTGAACCAAAATGGCTTTCCTTAAAATAAATTATTTCTCGTTTAAAAAATACACATGAGCAGAAACTCAGGGTCTTCTAACAATCACTTGGCTGTAAATTTCCCATAAGAGTAATACTATTGCACTTAATCTTGTGAACATGTCCCAGTTTCCAGTTCTCATTCACACAAAAACTGCAAGCAGAAATATGTGTTAAACCCCACTGGTTAGTGTAGGTTTTGAAATATCAAAAAGAGGGGAGATTATAGCACCGTGGCTAGATGGATGTGCGCTATAAGGGTTAGCTTCTATTTCTGTATATCACATAGCCAGGTGAGAGTTTTTAATGACTCAGATTGAATTCTGAGTTTATGGCGATGACAGTGAATTGTCTTCAGATTAGGGGAACCCATTGCAGTGATAGCTCTGACAGGGTTTGTTATTCAGCTCTTGCTGCCCTTATTTGCCAAACTGCTTCAAGTTTGCAAGTTCCTAAAGTGGATAAATTCATACAAATTCAAGTCACAGATTTAACAAATGCTCAATGCTCACTACAATTCATGGTGGTCTGCTGTAGGAAATCCACCAAAAAACAGTAAACCAAAACAGGCAAAGCTTTGACCAAAATGCAACGGCTTCTGGAATCCACAGGTGTTATTGAGAACTATCATATGTAAATGAACAGAATCTGAAATGCTACATGTAGAAAACACAACTCTTAACAGCCCTGCAACATCGATGCAGGGATCAGTTAACCAATATCTTCAAGACTTGATCTGAAAGTAAATTGCTGTCAGCACTTTGATCACTGATTAAATTACTTGCATATTGTCATCAGGTAGTAGTCTGTTAATAAATTATCAACCCGTTCTTTAGGTACTGTACCTCTCAATATCCTAATCAGAAGTAAGCAATTCCCATTCCTTTTTTCATGAAGAAATCCAATGAAGAGTTAAAGTTCTTCCAAATATTAAATTAAGCAATATCAAAAAGTACCAAAAATCAAAAGGACCTCATTCCTTTACATCTTTATTATAAAAATAACTTAATATGAAGCAAAGAAAGCTGCACTTTGTTCAGTCTTCACTGGCTCCTATGAGTTTTTGGGACAATGAGAAGAGGAGTCTGTATTCAGCACTTCTAGCATTGTTCGTTTTGTTGGAAAAATCTCCAATACAGCTGGAAGATTAGAGTACGATGCTGGTAGGCTAAACGGTTAAAGTAAATGACAATATTATATGCTACATCAATCAATGCATTTATTTTAAAATGTCATTTTTTATTAAATAAATCAGTACAACGCGATCACAAACCTAAAGACTTGAAAGGTTATCGCATACAACTGCTTCAGCCATCTACTACCACGTTGGCAAAAGCACAATTGGATCTGGCTCTTGTCTGCTAAAATTTCTCACTAGTCCAGGATCAACCTGGACTGTAAAATAAACTCCCAGCTTCTCTTCTCCATTACTGACTATCTTACATTCCCTGCTGTATCATTCAATGTGTCAGGAGTTTACACATTTATTTGTCACAAAGATAATGACTGTACCATTAGCTGCTCTTCTGCATCCCTCTCTTTCTCTTACCTATCTGGCCAAACATTCTCTATAACCCTTCCCTGGAATAGTCCTGAACCCACAGCCTTTTTTGCTATCTATTCTCTCCTCCCCAAACTCATTTTCAAAAAGGCCCACCTCCAGCTCCCTTAGCTTTCAACACAACTTCCCTTTCTGATCTCAATGTTAGCTGATAACATAAACAGCCCTCTCTAGCAAGGTGTTCACCTTCTCTTTGAAATACAACATTACCCACTCCAAAATTTCAACACTGGAGTCCACTGTTCTTGGAAACAACCATCCATTTCCAACCTTACATTTCTCTTCAAAGTCGCCTCCCACATCTATACCCATGTTTCCCAAACTCTCAAGTTTAAATCCATCAATCAGGTTTACATCCTGCTGCAATACTCAAACAAAGTCACACATCACATGCCTTGTATCTAACAAAGATAAACTCCCCCTCTTAAGTCTCCTGGGGCTTTTGGTATGGTTGGTCATATCGTCCTCCTCCCAAAATCTCATCACTATCATCCAGGTGAGTGGCACTGCTCTCACCTGGCTCCATTTTCATTTATCCAATTGTAGACAGAGAGCCACTAATTTGATGCTGCCCCTTCTTGGGATCAAATTTTCCCATGAACACTGATGACACCCAGCTCTACCATTTCTCATAACTCTACTGCCTTTAAACTGTAAACTGCTTACCCAACATCAACACTGAATAAGCAGAAATTTCCCCCATAACATTGGGAATATTGAGGCCATCATCTGCAATCCCTGCTTTTAACTCTATTCCCTCACTCCCAACTCTATTCCTTTTCAAAGAACAAAGAACAAAACAACATGGGAAACAGGCCCTTCAGCCCAACGAGCCCGCACCGCCACCTCGACGTTCCCACTTCTACACGCGATCCCTGTCCATGTTTATAGATCTATGGATTAAAAACCAAATTTGAGACAATTTAGGGAGAATTTGTTTTGCCAATTAGCTTAAGAGCACATCTTTGGTATGTGGGAGGAAACCGGAGCTCCCGGAGAAAACCCACGCAGGCACGGGGAGAATGTGCAAACTCCCACAGACACAGGCCCAAATCCATGTATCTGCACAGCACAGCAATAGTCACTGCGCTGTCATGTTGCCCATCAGATGGTCCAGGTCAAGCATACACTAACGATGTGAAGCAGTAGGATACTCTCGAAAAAGGTCCAAGAGCAGCCCTCTCACGACCCATCGCGTGTATGCCCCTTGTTAGACAACAAAGTGGACCAAAGCACCTGTAGGATAAAAACAAGTACATCAATAATTTTCCTCCAGAATTTCCTGCTCATACCTCACCATCTCCTTAAAGCTTACCTCTGACCAAGCCTTCGCTCATCTGACCTAATATTTACTTAAATGTCACATGGGTAAGATGGGTATGGAGGCATATAGGTCAAATGTGGGCAATTGGGACTAGCTTAGTGGTTTAAAAAAAAGGCAGCATGGATAAATGGTCCAAAAGGTCAGTTTCCATGCTGCAAACCCGTTAGACACTATGGCTCTGACTAAGTGGCTGACATTTTCGTTCATCAAGCTTCTTGGAAACGCCTTGGAACATCTTATTACATTAAAAAATGGGACATAAAATTAAGCTGTTAGAATGAATCAATCATCGTTCCCATTGGTATTTGTAGTATTTAAGATTCTAATCAATTCTTTCATGTACCAGATAAACAATTTTAACCAGTGGTCTCAGTTTGGTAGTTCCCATGTTGCAACAACACAAACACATCATGTTTATACAGAAAACTGATGTCACATTTTGCTGTTGCTTAAACCGTTGTGTCAGAATAATCGTCTTCAATTAAATAAATAAACAAAATATAGTAACTGGAGCATGTGGAATAATCACGTGCTCCTGCATGCAATGTTCAAACATAATCCCATGGGAAAACATCAATGTTACCGAGATGGTTATTCAAGTTATTCAGCACACACAAAGCATCTTGTGAACTAAAAACATATTAAAATAAAAATGCTGAATTTAAACCTGGAATCCAAAAACTAGCTCATGCTATTTTAACATTTGCCCTCCTTGTTAGGCTTTGGCATGTTCTTTGTTTCAACTGAATACTTTTCAGTTTGACATGAGGTTTTTCCCCTCAGTGAAGCAATCTCATTGTTCAAGTCAGCTCAGCCAAGATCAAAAAGGGACACCTTGTTACTGCACTACACTATCAAAATATGCTTGGCATATTCCTCTGAATATGCATTTTATATTATCATTGAGCCCCATAATGATACGATGCAATCTTAATCAGCAATCAATGTTAACATACGCTAACCAAATTACAAAAACAAAACCCAGTGCTGGATGTTCAGATATCACATTCAATTTGGTTTTTATCAAATGAAGTCAGTATGGACTGATGCTGAACTCACCTTGCTGACACACACCAAGGTGACATGATTACAAATGGTTTCTGTACCACAGCAATAGTTTCAATTGAGAAACTATACAAGTTTTCCTATTGATCAGTGGAATAAAAGTTTGCAAACACAAAGTGCAAAATTTTCATGGAACCCTAGTGTCATTAAGCTCAATACTCAAAGCATCATCAACTTGTCCCTAAATTTCTTACCTTTTCAAATTCATCCAGTTTTTTCCTATTTTACTGAAAGCTTCTGGACTTGGTGTTGTCATAGCTTCAAAATCTACTAACTGAAAACGATGAAACTGTGATTAAAGTTCTCATCCAAAAAGTTAACTAACAAAGAATACATTTCAACAAAAGTCAATAGATTAACACACGAGTATCCAAATAATGGCCGAAGGTTATTCCTAGCTGCTGAACCCAAGCAATGCAACTCACAAAGCTCAGGCAGCTAAAATCTGATTTTCTTCTGTATTTCTCACATTTTTGAATTTTGTCAAATTTAGGGAAGGGCTGTTCTTAGTGCTACAATAGAAAACCTACCAGGATCTGCAGCTGAAGATAAAAAACATAAATGGATACTGACTGCAAATTGATATGTGGCACTCAAAGTTCCTCCATGTTACCCACCAAAGAAGTCCGCCAGATCAAAATATCGTAAAAACCTGCTTCAACAACTTTATGTTTGATCACCTTCTCTACTTTTTAAAAACACAGCTAGAAGTTTCACAATACCAGGTTAAAATCCAACAGGTTTATTTGGAATCACAAGCTTTTGGAGTGCTGCTCCTTCATAGGTGAGTCAATCAGGTGAGCCACTCACCTGATGAAGGAGCAACGCTCCAAAAGTTCGTGATTCCAAATAAACCTGTTGGACTTTAACCTGGTGTTGTGAGACTTCTCACTGTGCCCAGCCCAGTCTAATGCCAGCATTTCCACATCATTTTTAAAACATGTTTGTAAAATATTGACTATTCGCAAGATACAACTAACCCCAAGCTATTCAACATTGAGGTAGCATGGATGTGAATTGATAATTATGTAGAGACAATTCATATTATTGTGGCACTTGGTACTTGGCTCACTTGCAAATCAATAATGTTGAATTATCACTGAGATGCTTTCAATAGTTTCGCTTTTCATGCTCAATGAGATAAAGCATCAGAAAACCTGTGCCATTAGGCTTCCCAAGATGCTTCTGATCTTTGCAGGAGCATAATAGAAACATTAAAGCTCAAGTATAACTCTTTCTCTCAATGAGCAAGCAGCGAAGTTGCAGAACCTTGTGTTTTACTGAGATGTACTAAAAAGTCACAAATTTGATCTTCATTCTGTGTTCACAAGTTAATATCAGCTGGAGCTGTAACTGAGCAAACAACTGAGTGTTCTACAGCAAATGTTAGAGCCACTTGTGAGTGTATATTTTGATTCAAAGTCCTGTGAAGTTTTCCAGTAATGCAGATGGAAGGTGTGCTTCACAGTATAACAACCAACCTGAGAATTTGCAACAAAGGGCAGATGGCTAAAAAAAAAATCAGAAAATCGCCACTATTGTATACAATTTATTATCTGCTGTTATGAATATTTCAAAGAAGAAAGTTTTTCCTACAGTTCTTAGAAGTTAAATATTGCAATTTCTAAGAGTATAAAGGCAAATAAAAGGAGTTTTGTTTTGGAATGTGTCCCATTTATGCTTTTGTCTCCTGCAACAGAAATCCTAATCTTTTTATGAAATGTAAATAAAAATATATTTCGCAAATGGCAGACGACATTCCTCAAATTCTTACAAATCCAAAAAGCAAAGTTTGCAATCGTCCATTTTAAAATTTCAGAGTGCTGCACTGAGGTAAGGTTAGCTGGACAGGATGATAAATGACCCATATTGTCTGTGCTTGAAACGTGGATAAAAATTCCTCCATCTGTGATTCCTCAAACATGCACTTTTCTTATCACTGCCCTATTTTTTCCATTCAAAGATGGATTGAAAAATCCCAACTCCTGAGGTAGAAACAGATTTCTCCTCCCTACGAATCAGGAGGCAAAAGGGAGAGAGGAACTTAAAGCAATTACAATTACCAAGGAAAAGGCACTTTGAAAATTATTAGAACGAGGGGTGACATTTCATCAACTCCTAATGGACTTCATTCTAGGGTCTTGACAAGAAGTGGCTGCTGAAGTAGTTAATTTTCTAAAATTCCCTAGATTCAGGAAAGGTCCAATCAGATTGGGAAATAAGTGAATGTGACTCTTCTATTCAAGAAAGGAAGGAAACAGAAAGCAGGAAACTATAGGCAGATTGACTTAACATCTATTATAGGGAAATTGTTGGAATCTATTATTAAGGAGGTCATACTGGGACATTTAGAAAATTCCACAGAAATCAATTAGAGTCAACATAGTTTTGTGAAAGAGAAATCATGTTTGTCTCATTTATTGGAGCTCTTTGAGGAACTAACAAGCAACATGTGACTGAACACATTGACGAAGGAAGGGCGGTGGACGTAGTGTACATGGACTTTAGTAAGGCGTTTGATAAGGTCCCACATGCAAGGCTTCTGGAGAAGGTGAGAGGGCATGGGATCCAAGGAGCTTTGGCCTCGTGGATCCAGAACTGGCTTGCAGGCAGAAGGCAGAGAGTGGTTGTGGATGGGTCTTGTTCTGCATGGAGGTCGATATGATGTAAAGATGCCGGCGTTGGACTGGGGTGGTAAGAACTCTTCTTACTGAATTCAGCAACACCAATTTTAAATCCAACCGATTTATTTGATAGTAAGGAGGTCGGTAACCAGTGGAGTGCCCCAGGGATCTGTTCTGGGACCCCTGCTGTTTGTCATTTTCATAAATGACCTAGATGAGGAAGTGGAGGGATGGCTTAGCAAGTTCGCCGACGATACAAAGATCAGTGGTGTGGTGGATGGTCTGGAGGGATGCCAAAAGTTGCAGCGGGACATAGACAGGATGCAAGACTGGGTGGAGAAGTGGCAGATGGACTTCAATGCAGATAAATGTGTAGTGGTCCATTTTGGTAGGAATAATGGGATGAAGGAGTACAATATAAGGGGTAGGAGTCTTAGCTGTGTTGTAGAGCAGAAGGATCTCGGGGTCCGGGTCCATAGGAATCTTAAATCGGCCTTGCAGGTGGAGGAAGTGGTCAAGAAGGCGTACGGTGTACTGGCCTTCATTAATCGAGGAATAGAGTTTAGGAGTCAGGAGGTAATGTGCAGCTCTATAAGACTCTTGTCAGATCCCACTTGGAGTATTGTGCGCAGTTCTGGTCGCCTCATTATAGGAAGGATGTAGAGGCTATTGAGAGAGTTCAGAGGAGATTTACAAGGATGCTGCCTGGATTGGGAGGCAGACCTTATGAAGATAGGTTGAGGGAGCTGGGACTCTTCTCACTGGAGAGACGTAGGTTGAGAGGCGACCTGATAGAGGATTATAAAATGTTGAGAGGAATAGATAGGGTGGACTCTCAGAGACTATTTCCCCGAGCTGAAATGGTCACTACGAGAGGACACAGTTTTAAGGTGCAGGGAAGCAAATACAAAGGAGATGTCAGGGGTAGGTTTTTCACTCAGAGGGTGGTGAGTGAATGAAACCGACTGCCGTCGGAGGTTGTTGAGGCAAACTCACTGGGGTCTTTTAAGAGACTTCTGGATAAGTATATGGAAAAGAATAGAATAGGGGGTTATAGATAGGTCTGTGGATTGGTAGATGTGATCGGCGCAACTCGTGGGCCGAAGGGCCTGTTTGTGCTGTATTGTTCTATGTTAACATTGATAAATGGGGAACCTTTGGATGTGCTGATTTCCAAAGGTATGTTGTCATTTATTGCAAGGGAATGAAATGTAAAAGAGGGATGTTTTACTGGGTCTGTGGAGAGGCCATATCTCAAGCACAGTTTTGGTCTCCTTGTTTGAGAAAAGATAAATGCATTAGAAACAGTTCAGAGAGTGTTCACTCGATTAATAACTGGAATGCGGAGTGGGGAAAGAGTGAAGTTATTTTATGACGTAAGGTTAGACATGCTGGACCTGTATAGTGGAGTTTAGAAGATTGAGAGGTCATCTTACTGAAACGTACAAGACTGAGGGGACTTAACAGGGTGGATGCTGAATGGATATTCCTCCTTATGGGGGAGATAAAACCGAGGGACATGGTTTAAAAATAAGGGGTTTCCCATTTAAGATGGAGGTAAGAAGTATTTTTCTCTTAGTGGCTTATGAATCTTCAGAATTCTCTTCACCAGGGAGCAACGGATGGTGGGTCATCAAATATTTTTAAGGCAGAGGTAGATAGATTCTTACAAACAAGGGAGTCAAAGATTATCGGGTGTAAGTGGGACATGGAGCCGAGGCCACAGTCAGATCAGCCATAATCTCATTGAACAGTGGAGCAGGCTTAAGGGGCCAGGTGGCTAACTGCTCCTAATTTATATGTTTGGATGTTCATATTCAGACATACCTTTCCTTTGGGGATTCTCCCTGTGATCTCCTTCCCACTAGCCATTAGTGCTCCCATGATTACTGAATATGCCACCACACTAGAAGATGAAGCACATCAAAACACAGAAATGTTCAACACAGCTTAAAGCAGAATGAAACTCTACAAGGTCATACAACAAATCGTAATTATTTACACTCCTGACTGGTATCAGATTGCTATTTAGCAATTCTCTTTGGCAGCAATTGTCCTCAAAAGGCAGCTCCAAACATTACAATAAAGACCTCACCCAATTCAAGACAAATGGTCATTCCTCAAAAAAGAAACTAGTCAAGGAACTTTGCTGGGACCATGGCAGTGATGCTGGAGTGCAGTTGGCTTGTTTAGAGAACAATTGCAAGTGATTTTTCAGGAGAAAAAATTCTCCTATGTCCCATTTTTAAAAAAAATTAAAGCTCAACAGCAATTCAATGGGACAGTTTTGTTTCCGAAAATATGTTTTTAATGTTTCTGCTAATGCACCAGCTGCATCTCTGATAAGATGGGAGAAACAGATAGAAAACATCACAGCATGAGTATTCAAACTGCTCAGGGATTCATCGAATATCCACCTGAAAGCTCCCTCAAGAACCTCCAAGAAGAAATGACAGACAACCAAAAAACAAATAAGCTGAGCAAATTGTTAGGAAAAATACTTATATTGCAACTTTCACAATCTCAGGATGTCTCAAAGCAATTTACAGTCATGAAGTACTTTGGAACTGTATTATGCGGGAAACACAGCAGCCAATTTTCACGCAGCAAGCTCCTATAAACAGCAGTGCGATGATAACTAGATAATCTGCTTTTAGTATTGTCAATGGAAAGTTAAATAATGTACAGGATAATGCCTCCCCTGCTCTTATTCAAAATAGTATTGTGATCTTTTGAATCTACAAGAGGGCTAACAGTGCCTCCGTTAAACCATCCACTGAAAAGACAGCACTGCCGACATTTTCAAACTCTTTCAGTGCTTCTGTGCTGAGAGTATCAGTTTAGATTTTTGTGCTCAAGTCACTGGAGCGGCATTTGAATCGTCACATTTTGATTCAAGTGATGGAGTACTAACAACTGGCCAACACCTACTCTTCCTCTCAAAGTTCTTTTTTCAGACTTAATTTCTCCTCTAGCACATTTAATAGCAAAATATTATACTCTACTAACCTGGAACCTCTAGAGAGAGGCATTAGATTGTAAAAGTAATACACCAAAGAAAGGATTAGGTTGCACACTGCATCTGCCTCCTGGTTTAAAGAGAAAATAAATATTATGCCTGGAAACAGCACAGATTTTGATCGACAATAGACAGGGAGAAGGCACTATACATTTCTCATGGGCAGAGAAGGCTTGCTTGTCAGCCTCACTACTGAGCTCCCTGTTCAGAGATATTGGAGAGCGATTTCAGGAACGACTTACTCTCCCCCTCCTTAATCTCCATTCAGCACACCCACAAAAGAAGGCTGCATTGAGGAATTATGTGCAGTCTAATTTAATGTCAGATCAGAATATACTCGTTGCCACTGTACACTGATTCACCAATAGCTCACACTGATGAAGTTGCATTTTTTTTTTAAATTCTCATTTTAACAAGCTTTCATACAATAAAAGGAACATGAGGAGGCATAAACCTCAAATAAAATTAAATAGTGCCATGAAATCAGAAAATTGCAAATAGAAAATAAATGAATGAAGCTGAACAATCACCAAGGTTTCACTTTTGTTGCTGTTAAGAATGCACAGTTAGATAACACACATGATGTCTCAAATCCCCAATTATACTTCACACTTCTATAATAAAAACAAAATACTGCAGATGCTGGAATCTGAAACAAAAGCTGAAAATGCTGGAAAACCTCAGCAGGTTTGAGAGTATCTGTGGAGAAAGAGAATAGAGCCAAACTTTCAACCCTTTGTCAGAGCTAAGAGTTACGAAAATCAGGAGCAATTTATAATATAGGGGGTGCGGGGGAAGCTGTAGTTGGACAAAGGGAATGTAAACAAGGATAATGAGAGCTGAGAAAGGTGCTAGAAGTGATTAAGTGATCAGAATGTGTGAATGATAGAACAGAGGTACAGGTGGTTAAGGTAGTTGCCCTGAAGGGGGCATGGGGGAGAGAGGCACAGATGGAGATTAGGAATGGAAAAATGGAGCAAGGAAGGAAGGATGATACAAATGGATGAATGAAATTAAAAGAAGCATAATGATATAAAATAAATGGAAATGGGGTGAAGCTGGACAGTTCGTACTCTGAAGCTGTTGAATCAATGTACAGTCCGGAAAGCAGTAACGTGCCTAATTTCTCAAGTTTGCATTGGAGTTCACCAGAACATTGCAAAAGGCCATGGATGGACATGTGGACAGGGAAGCAGGATAGTGTGTTGAAGTGGCAAGCAACAGGAAGATCTGGATCCTGCTATCGGATGGACCTAAAATGTTCTATAAAGCAATCGTCCAGTCTGCGTTTGGTCTCTCCAACGCAGAGTAGACTGCACTGTGAGCGGCAAATGCAATTGATCAGATTCAAGGAAGTGCACGTGAGACGCTGCTTCACCTGAAACGGCTGTTTATGCCCTGGGACGGTGGGCAGGAAGGAGGTGAAGGAGCAGGTGTTGCACCTTCTATGATGGCACAGGAAGGTGCTGTGGGCAGGGGGTGAGTGTTGAGTGTGATGGAGGAGTGAACCAAACTGTCCCGGAGAGAATGGTCCCTGCAGAATGTTGACAGAGGGAGTGAGGGGAAGATGTGTTATGTAGTGACATCATGCTGGAAATGGTGGAGGATGATCCTTTGAATCCGGAGGCTGGTTGCGTGAAAAGTGAGGATAATGGGGATCCTATCCTGGTTCTGGGAGGGAGGAGGGGAGGGAGAGCAGTGGCCTGGGGGATTGGTTGGACATGGTTGAGACCTCCATCAACGGCAGCAGGTAGAAAACCACGATTTGAGGAAGAAGAAAGACATATCGATAATGCTATTTTGGAAAGAAGCATCATTGGAAAAGATGTGGCAGAGGCAAAGGCGCTGAGAGAATGAGATGAAGTCCTCACAGGATATGAAGTGTGGGAGTTGTAGTCGGTGGGCTTGTAAATGGATACTAGTGGACAGTTTATTATCAGAAATAGAGACAGAGAGGTCAAGGAAGGATACAGAAGCGTCAGAGATATACCATGTGAAGGTGGGGTGGATATTGGAAGCAAACTTGATAAATTTCACACTTTTCTCCTACTTATTACTGTTTCAAATTAATTTGATTCCTTAAAAAAATCCTGGGCACTGGAGGGATGGATTTGTCATTAAAAAATGGGATTTGTTATACTCAAGTCTAGGAATTTGGAAACCTACAGATATTGTCCTACCTTAGCCTACAGCAGGAAGTTCTACGTTGGTAAATTAGCTGACAGTAGCATTATTACAACATGCAGTTGGAAGATCACTAACCTTAATCCTTACTATTTTGAGCTCAAGTAGCCCAGATAAATGACTGACATCTGTTCCATATCAGGCAAGCAGGAAGTCTACATATCTAAGTATCTTGGCTTGGAGATTACTCAGCACAGTGACAAGTTTCCGTATGTATCATATGCCTGATCAATGGAAGACTACAGCTCAGTATATACTGTATATTTGTTTTGCTCAGTTGACTGGATGCAAAGCGATGCCAACGATTTCTGTACCGGCTGAAGTTATTCATGAAGGTCCACCCTTCTCAACCTTGCCACTTGCCTAACCTTCAGGTTCAAGCACAAAATGGGAGAGCAGCCTACAGTCATCAGGGATTATGGTAACTTTACATTAATATCTTAACCTAAATTATAACCTTTTAAGGTGATTATTTTGAGAGAATAGGGAAATTTAGACAAGTTATCTTGAACAAAGTGTAGGTTGAGACATAGTGGGATATTACATCCGTCTTTTGAAAAAGTAAATAATCAATCCCAATACATCAGTAACTAGAAATATTCTTAATTATATGATATGCTTCTAGAAATAGTGATTTTAAAGGAAACACCATGGTTGTTCTTACCCCAAGCTCAGTGGAAAGTATCAATGCCTTTCCTTTGCTACTCAGATCTTTATACAGTGCTTCTATTTCTTCATGGTATTGCTGAGTTCTCTCTTCTGTTGTTTGGGTTTCTACAGAAAAGAGCATGTTGCCAACTCTGGTGACAAAATAAATGACATAGAGAACATTAAAGGTTAAGTAATACTCAAAATGTATTGTATTTTTCAATCACAGTTTCAGAGAATAAGTCAATTAAACAAACTTTGATTTAGTTTTTTTAAAAATTCAGACATAGGATCTGGGCGTCACTGGCTAATTGTCACAAGAAGGTGGGAGTGAACAAGCTTGAGTTGCTGCAGTCTCTGAAGATTGTTGCAAATGCGTAGCTTTATACTTTGCACTGATGTGCTGGCTCCTCCATCATTGATGGGGATATTTGTGGAGCCTTCTCCAGAGAGTTGTCCAACACTATTCACTGCTTGATGTGCAGGACTGCAGAAAGGGGATCCAATCTGTTGGTAGTGGGATTGCTCAGCTCTATCTATTTCTTACTCCTTATGTTGTTTGGCACAAAGGTAGTCTTGTGCTTATAGCATCAGCAGGTCAGCATTCCACTTTTAGGTATGCCTGGTGTTGCTCCAGACATGTTCTCCTGCATTCTTCACTGAACCACGGTTGATCCCTGGCTTAGTGGTAATTATAGCATAGGGGATAAGCCAGGCCATAAATTTACAGATTGTGGTTGAGTATAATTCTACTGCTGACGGCCCACAGTGCCTAATGGTTGCCCAGTCTTGAGTTGCTACATCTGTTCGAGATCTATCCTAGTAGGCGTGGTGGTTGTGCCACACAACACAATGGATGATTTCGTCAATATGAAGACAGGATTTTGTCTCCACAAGGACTGCATGATGGCCCCAGGATAACTACCTTCTGATTGTATAACATTGTGCTGTCACCTCAACTGGCTCCATCCTGTAGGATAGGACACATTTAGGAATGGTGATGTATGGGACATTATCTGTAAGGTATGAGTATGACTATGTCAGGCTGTTGCCTGACTAGTCTGTGAGCTAGCTCTCCCAATTTTGGCACAAGCCCCCAGATGTTAGTGAGGAGGACTTTGCAGGGTCAACAGAGCTGGATTTTCCATTGTCACCTCTGGTATCTGAGGTCAGGTGATGTATCTGATTTCATCCCTTTTTGTTTCCTTTATAGGATACAACTGAGTGGCTTACTAGGTAATTTCAGAGGGCATTTAAAAGTCAACTGCATTGTTGTCGAGTTATATGTAAACCAGACCAGGTAAGTACCAGATTTCCTTCCCTGAATGACATTAGTGAATCAGATGAGTTTTGGCGACAATGATTTCATGATCATCAGTAAACTTTTAATTCTAGATGTTAGTATTTAAATTCCATTATCTGCCAACGCTCATTAATAGATGGCAATGGGACATACTGTTCTTTGCATTCAGTATAATCATCAGATATATCTTGTTCTATTGCAACAATATGCCTCCATCCCAAAACTCAAAAAATGTACGCAATTTTGCAACTGATTAATACCTGCATTTTCCCCACCAGCTATGCATATTTGCTAAGTGACCATCCCAATTCTATGCTGAATTTTGGGCAGTGTTGTGTAATTAGGAACTGGCTAAAATGTATCATTTAGGCCACTTACTAACAGAACAGAAATCAAGGCAATTTTATGTCCATCAGCCAAGCTGGGTTTAAAGCCTACTTCTCAGATGGATCTTCAAGACACGAAATTCAGAGAAGAAATCTGGCCCATCAAAAGTCATTTCTTTGGAATAGAAGTCATTCTTTCATCTTGACATCTGATTGCATTTTAAGTAGCTCTATTTTCCTACCTCATCTTTATACATGTGCCATTCCTATTCAATTATAACTACAACTTGAGTAAAAGGCAAACTTTACACCAACTATTTATTCACTTGTTGAGTAATCAACCAACCTGTCACCCGTTATGGTAATGGTGAATCCATCAAACTCCTTTCCTTGGTTTTTTAAACTGGGCACCTTTGTGTTTACTGTGAAGCCATCCCTAGTTTTGCTGTTGAACTGCTTCCAAAAAAGAAAAAAATATTAACATTACCATTGGTAATTTTCAAATTGGGTCTAATATTTTAAAGTTTGTATCTTTCAAAGAATTCCTTGCCTTGCCTTCTCCCCAGTAAGCTTAAAGTTCATAAGAAATAGGAGAAGGAATTTTCCCCAAGGTCCCTCAAGCCTGTTCCACCATTCAATACAATCATCTTCTGCCTCAATTTGACTTTCCCATCTGCTTCCTATATCCCCTATCCTGAGATCTGTCCATCTCTGTCCATTCATCTGTCCATGAATATCTTCAATGCTGGAGCAACCACAACTCTCTCAGGTAGGCAATTCTAAAGATTCACAACTCGAGTAAAGACATTTCTCAACTCAGTCCTAAATGATTGAACACTTATTCCTGACATTATGTCTCCGTTCAAATACATATCCGTTTTTCATTCAAAGAACCCGAATTTCATAATGCATTGGTTACATGTACAGAAAAATCAAGGTTTCTCACTTGGTAAATTTCTAACATGGAACTGAACCATATTAATTTGATCAGTTGGAGATCTAACTTGCTGAAATTGCATGACATTTCAGTGTTGAATTGTTGCAACATATGTACACAAGGATTGCTAGCTGATTAAACATCTTCCAATAATCCATCTTGGTAAATCACAGATTCACAAAAGCAATGAGGAGAGGCACGGTGGCAGAATGGTTAGCACTGCTGCCTCACAGCCCGAGGGACCCAGGTTCAATTCCCACTTGGATCACTGTCTGTGTGGAACTTGCACATTTTCCCTATGTCTGCACGGGTTTCCTCTGGATGCTCCGGTTTCCTCCCACAGTCCAAAGATGTGCTAGTTAGGATCATTGGCCACGTTAAATTCTCCCACAGTATAATTGAACAGGCACCGGAGTGTGGCAATTAGTGGAATTTCACAGTAACTTCATTACAGTGTGAATATAAGCCTATGTGTGACTAACAAATAAATAAACTTTAAAAACATTGATGTATCAAAATACTGATTATTTGCATCACATTTGACAGAATTTAGCATATGATAGCAAAAAACAGCTCAGTCTCTCCGCAATTTAGAATGACTGGAAAGGCATCTACTGTTTCTCCACAGAGCTCCTGTTCCTGAGCCTCAGCCTCACTTGGTCTGATTGCTGTTCCCAAATTCCCAATTTTAATAATGGTTTGAAAGTGAGGCTGTAAGATCAGAGTGAACTCAGGCAGGTCTCTGCTGTGATCTGACAGTTTTCAATAGGTTGCATGTCATTTTCAGATTCCAGGACAGTGGCAGCTGTATTACTTATTATATCCAGCTCCCTATCCCAGTTGCAGACACATAGATTCTGAACTATCTCATACTATAAACATTAAGAATCCTCTCACGGAATCCAAATTAAAGTGAGGTCAGTAACTTCCAGTGTCAAATAGTCACTCATCGTGCCATCAGGGATTTATTCAAACTCAAGTATCTCAAGTGAAATTCAGTTTTAACATCAAAATCTAATGGTCCAAGTATCAAAACAAAAATATTTTGAATGCATTTACTTTCATAATTGGAAGGAGGTCTTCAATTTTTTTCACTTTCTCCAGGGCATCTCTCACTTCAGAAAGGCCTTTGGGATTATTAGCACTAGAAGAGAGATGGGAAAAGTTAATTCCAATTATAACTGGAGTCAAAGCTGTCTCATTTCTCTTCATTCTTTTCTACACACTTGAAAACTACAGGTAAAAATGACTACCTGGCTTGCCCCACACCATGACACACAAACATTGTACCTAAAAAAAGAGTCTTCTCTCCCTCCATATTACTGTGATGGAACATTTGGGCAACAGGTAAAAACAGAAAAAACACAGAAACATCCAGGGCCAGTAAGGAGAAAAAAATACTCTTGGAAATTTCAGAATCCATTCTCCACTATCTTGGTGATTGAAACCAGTGCAGCAAATCACACAATGAAATGATATCTACAAAGTCACTGCATAACTAAGCATGCTTAGATAAATTAAGAAATCAATAAGTGTGAAATTAAACTAACTCAATAAACAGCTGAGCCATAGAAAACAGAAAATGCAAAGATAGATTCCTAATCTGTATTAAATTAAATGACGTCAGAGACACTGCAGTAGTTTGGATTCAACATCCCTGAATTCAGGACAGAAAGGCAGAAGAAAGTCAAATTTCCCAATCACTATGAGTGACTACAGCTAAAAAGAGCATGAGGGGGAGATATTGAGTGAGAACACGATAAGGCTCAGTTGTGATATTCCCTTAGTTAGGAAGCCTGTCAATATTCAACTATACAAGTTCATATTTAAAGGGGTGATGTGCCACAGAATATGAACGGCAATTGTCTTCAAGCAAGGAAATGTTGAACAAACTGGCAAAAAATATCAACAGCAATAAATCTGTCAGGTTTAGCATGCATGTTTGAAACTGTGGACTCATTATCGAAATAAACACCACGTAACAAGAGTTACATGTAGGTCAAACTAGGTGCTGATCCCTTGCCTGAAAGCCAATCGAGAACTAGTTGGGTTTTGACAATATTCCAACGGCTTTTATGGTCATTTTCTATTGTGAGCCACAAATTACCAGACTTAATGAATTTAGTTTCATCATTGCCATGATGGGATTTGAACTCTCAATTTCTTGGTTGCTAATCCAGTACGTAACCTTCCAGAATGTAACTCTTGTATTAAAGCTTCGAGTGGGACTTGAACCCTTGGCCACCTCTGCCACTCAGCGGTGGCTGTGCAGAAGCAGTGTTATTTAGCTATTGTGACAGGAACCAAGAATTATTTTTAAAAAGTAAACTCTTTATCACAGGGTTATATAATTAAGTAAAAGGGTAAAATTGGCTCAAATAAAGTGAATTCTTGAAGTTAACTCTCTTAAAAGTCCACCCATGCAGCATCACTGTTAGAAAATACAGAAAAATTCAATCTGAATGGACAAAGCTGGACAATCATCAAGATTTAATTTTTGTTGCTGTCAGAGATGCACGGTCATATTATAGACAATTGGTGACTTGACTCCCCATTAACACTATTTCACAGACATAGCAGCTGCTTTAGAGACAAGGGTGCGAAATCCAAAAACCAAATACTGTTTTACCTGATCACACCACTTCTCAAACCCTGGCATATCTATTAATCAGATCCAAAATTAAGGGACCTTTACTGTATTAAATAGTTTTATTTAAAAGCTACTGGCTGGTCAAACACTCAAGGAAGAAAGTTCCACTAAGTTCCTCAGGCAACGAGCTGTCAATTAATACTACATAAAAAGCTTCTCTTCTGCTGCACAAGGAAACTATGCCATTACTTACAGGAAGCTTGTGCTATGACTATGAGGTTTATAAGATCGTTTCTGTAATTCTAGGCAAATGGAATAGTGAAGATGGTCAAAGTGAGCGGGTGCACGTTCTGTCTGACAAGCTTGGTTACCACAGGAAAATGGAGATCTGGAGTCAGACTTAGTGAGAGCAAAGTGTTAAATGCTCACGCCTGACAACAAAGGTAAAAACAGATGGACTAACTGTGGATAGATTTTCAGTCACCAATTCTGAGAGAGAGAAAGAGGGACAAAGGCTGCAGCTGCTGTGAGCAGCAGGAAGAAGAAAGCTGCAAGATCTCAAAATTACCAAGCAGAAATGTAGAAAGAAAGACAGTCTTGAGTGAAAGAAACGCATTCAGTAGCAATTTGTCCTAGTGTTTTCTGCAAGGGGCAGTGGGCCTTACTGTTGGTATTCATCATCGGAGTGGGTCTTACTACTTGTATGACAGTCATTCAAGCTTTACAACTTGTTGAAATGGGGAGAAACAACCCATGGGAAGCTGCGAGTGGTACTGGAGGAGCTCCTGCAAAAACCTGCAATTCTGTGGAGAATGGGCAGTGAGGTCCAATTGCGGCATGGGGTTCTTGGTTATGTTAAGAAGTCAAGAAGTTAAATGGAGGATATCTTTCTGCAGTTTAAAGTGTCAGTTGCCAAGCAAATAGTGTTGATGTTGTGTTTACTTTGTTTATTAGTTAGATGTCTTAAAAAGTTGAAATCTTGCTATGTGACTCTTTCAGTTGGTCATTGAATCTCTTGTTGAAAGTTCTGTCTCTACAGGAATCATAATATCTCAATAACTCTACCACACTTACAGACCCAGTTAAAAATAAACCAAAGCACCCAACAGAGCTGCCTTTATATTTATTCTACTATAAATCAAAAGCATCCACTGTAGTTACAGATGTCTACAGCCGATGTTTTGGAAATGCTGTTCTAAGTCATTGACAATAGGATAACACAACATGAAAAGTTAGCCTACAATTTTTGAACTGGCCCAGTAAAATAAAAGAAAAATGAATTACCCATGATAAACTAGAATTCTGTCTTTTATAAAATTGAGTATTTTGTCAAAATATGCCAGGTACCGCATATTAATGATTTGACCCCTAAGGAAGAAAGAACACAATTAGTTACTGCCAGTATAAATGCTGCACAATCTACAGAACACAAAAATGTTAAATACTTCAACTGAGGTTGTGTGAAATCAATAAATTGACAAGCACATTAAACCCTCATATGAAGAGGATTTGGAGGTTTCCATATACCAGGAAATCACGAACAGAAAATAAGCAGAGATAGCTGGAAGAACTGCTCTCAGATTTTAGATTGTTTACGGGTAGTGCATTTATCTTAAATTTTATCTGTTTTCCTCATTACTTGCTCTCATTCACAAATATGCCAGCTCTGGAACTCATCAATCTGAGTACTGTAGCAGCACAATTGTGTTCCATCATTCAGTGGTGCAAGGTGATTAATACAGACCAAGTTTTGTATACTAGGTTTATGAGCCATGTAAGTACATAGAGTCATAGAGTGATAGAGGTTTACAGCATGGAAATAGACCCTTCAACCTAATTTGTCCATACTGCCCCCTTCTTATTAAGCCCCTAAGCTAGTCCCAATTGCCTGCTTTTGGTCCATATCTCCCTATCTTATCCATGTAACTGTCTAAACATTTTTTCAAAGACAAAACTGTACCCGCCTCTACGCTCCAGAGAAAAATGCCTCAGTTTATCCAGCCTTTCTTTACAACTCAAACAATCAAGTCCTGGCAACATCCTAGTAAATCTTTTCTGCACTCTTTCTAGTTTAATAATATCCTTTCTATAATGTGGTGACCAGATCTGTACACAGTATTCCAAGTGTAGCCTTACCAATGTCTTGTACAACTTTACGGTGGCAGAAAAGACGTTTGATGTGGACTTGTCTGCTGAGGTAGTATGGGCTGAGATTAAAACAAGAAAGGAGAGGTCACACTGTTGGGAGTTTTTTATAGGCCTCCAAAAAGTTCCAGAGAAGTAGAGGAAAGGATTGCAAAGTTGATCCTGGATAGGTGTGAAAGTAACAGGGTAGTTGTAATGGGGGACTTTAACTTTTCTAATATCGATTGGAAAAGCTATAGTTAAAGTACGTTAGAGGGGTCAGTTTTTGTTCAATGTGTGCAGGAAGGTTTCATGACTCAGTATGTAGATAGGCCAACAAGAGGTGAGGCTATATTGGATTTGGTACTGGGTAATGAACCAGACCAGGTGTTAGACTTGGAGGTGGGTGAGCACTTTGGTGATAGTGCCCACAATTCGGTTACGTTTACCTTAGTGATGGAAAGGGATGGGCACGTACCGAATAACAGTAGTTATAGCTGGGGGAAAGGTAATTATGAGGCTATTAGGAGAGATTTAGAATGCATAGGATGGAGCAGGATATTGCAGGGGCTGGGGACATCTGAAATGTGGAGCATATTTAAGGAACAGCTTCTGCATGTCCGTAATAAATACATACCTGCCAAGCAGGAAGGAAGTGGTCGAGTGAGGGAACCATGGTGTACTAGGGAAGTTGAATCTCTGGTGAAGAGGAAGAAGGAGGCTTATATAATGATGAGAAGTGAAGGCTCAGTTAGGGCAATAGAGAGCTATAAATTAGCCAGGAAGGAGCTAAAGATGGAGTTGAGAAGAGCTGGAAGAGGACACGAGAAGACTTTTGGCGGATAGGATTGAGGAGAATCCTAAAGCTTTTTACAGGTATATAAATAATAAAAGATTGGTTAGGGCAAGATTAGGGCCAGTCAGAGATAGCAGTGGGACGTTGTGCGTGGAGCCTGAGGAGATAGGAGAGACACTGAATGAGTATTTTTCGTCAGTATTCACACAGGAGAAAGACAATGTTGTCGGGGAGAATACTGCAATACCAGGTTGTAGACTGGGCAGGATTGAGGTTCATAAGGAGGAGGTGTTTGCGAATCTTGAGGGTATGAAAATTGATAAGTCCCCTGGGCCAGATGGGATTTACCCCAGGATTCTCTGGGAGGCTAGAGAGGAGATTGCAGAGCCTTTGGCTTTGATCTTCATGTCGTTGTTAGCTACAGGTATAGTGCCAGAAGACTGGAGGATGGCAAATGTTGTCCCTTTGTTCAAAAAGAGGAGTAGGGACCATCCTGGAAATTATAGACCGGTGAGCCTGACTTCTGTTGTGGGCAAGGTCTTGGAAAGAATTATAAGGGATAGGATTTATAAGCATCTAAAGAGAAATAAATTGATTAGGGATAGTCAGCACGGTTTTGTGAAGGGTAGGTCGTGCCTCAAAAACCTTATTGAGTTTTTTGAGGAGGTGACCAAAGAGGTAGATAAGGGTAAGGCAGTTGATGTAGTGTATATGGATTTTAGCAAAGTGTTTGATAAGGTTCCTCATGGTAGGCTACTGCAGAAGTGCAGATGCATGGGATTGAAGGTGATTTAGCAGTTTGGATTAGGAATTGGCTAGCTGATAGAAGACAGAGGGTGGTGGTTGATGGGAAATATTCAACCTGGAGTGCAGTTACAAGTGGTGTACCTCAAGGATCTGCTTTGAGGCCACTGCTGTTTGTCATTTTTATAAATGACCTAGATGAGGGTGTAGAGGGTTGGATTAGTAAATTTGATGACGATACCAAAGTGGGGGGAGTTGTAGACAGCGAGAATGGATGTTACAGTTTGCAGAGGGACATAGATAGGTTGCAGAGCTGGGCTGTGAGGTGGCAAATGGAATTCAATACGGATAAGTGTAAGGTGATTCACTTTGGTAGGAATAACAGGCATATGAAATATAGGGCTAATGGAAGGATCCTTAATAGTGTTGTCGAGCAGAGGGATCTTGGGGTATAAGTACATAGCTCTTTGAAAGTTGGCACCCAGGTTGATAAAGTTGTTAAGAAGGCATACGGTGTGTTAGCTTTTATTGGTAGAGGGATTGAATTTAGGAGCCGTGAGGTTATGTTACAGCTGTACAAAACTCTGGTGCGGCCGCACTTGGAGTATTGCGTACAGTTCTGGTCGCCGCATTATAAGAAAGATGTGGAAGCATTGGAAAGGGTGCAGAGGAGGTTTACCAGGATGTTGCCTGGTATGGTGGGAAGGCCTTATGAGGAAAGGCTGAGGGGCCTGAGGTTATTTTCATTAGAGAGAAGAAGGTTACGCGGTGACCTAATTGAGGCGTATAAGATGATCAAAGGACTGGATAGGGTGGATAGTGAGAGCCTTTTTCCTCGGATGGTGATGACCAACACGAGGGGACATAACTTTAAATTAAGAGGTGATAGTTATAGGAGATTATCAGAGGCAGGTTCTTTACACAGAGGATGGTGAGGGCGTGGAATGCCCTGCCTGCAGCAGTTGTGGACTCGCCTACTTTGGGTGCATTCAAATGGTCGGTGGATAGGCATATGGATGATATTGGAATAGTTTAGGTTAGAGGGTCCACTGGCCGGCGCAACATCGAGGGGCGAAGGGCCTGTACTGCGCTGTAATGTTCTATGTCCTAACTTCAACAAGATGTCCCAACTCCTGTATTCAATGTTCTGACCAATGAAACCAAGCATATTGAATGTCTTCTTCACCATTTTGTCCACCTGTGACTCCACCTTCAAGGACTCCACCTACCCTTAGATCTCTGTTCTGTAACTCTCCACAACGCCCCACCATTAACTGAGTAATGGTGCCCTGGTTCAATCTACCAAAATATATCACATAAGTTAAACTCCATCTGCCATTTGTTAGGTCACCGGCCCAATATCAAGATCCTGTTGCAATTGAGATAACCTTCTTCACTGTCCACTATTCCACCAATCTTGATATCATCTGCAAACTTACTAACCATGCCTCCTATATTCTCACCCAAATCATTAATATAAGTGACAAGTAACAGTGGACCCAGCACCGATCCCTGAGGCACACCGCTGGTCACAGTTCTCCAATTTGAAAAACAACCCTCAATAAGCACCTCCTGGCTTCTGTCATCCAGCCAATTTTGCTATCTCACCCTGGATCCTGTGGGATTTAATCTAATGCAACAACCTACCACACGGTACTTTGTCAAAGACCTTGATGAAGTCCATGTAAACAACATCAACTGCACTGCCCTCATCTACCTTCTTGGTTACGCTTTCAAAAAACTCAATTAAATTTGTGAGACATGATTTTCCATTCATAAAACCATGCTAACTGTCCCTAATCAGTCCTTGTGTCTCTATATTTCTGTAGATCCTGTCTCTCAAAATACCTTCCAACAACTTACCCACCATAGATGTGAGGCTCACTGGCCTGTATTTCCCAGGCTTTTCCCTACAACATTTTTAAACAAAGCCACAACATCTCCACTCTCCAATCTTCCAATAGTCACCTGTGACTATTCTTGATTCAAGTATCTCTGTGAAGGGACCCGCAATTTCCTCCCTGGCTTCTTACAATGTCCTGGGATACACTTCATCAGGTCCTGGGGATTCATCTACCTTGATGTGCTTTAAGACTTCCTGCACCTCCTTCCTGTACACTCCTTAAGACATCACTATTTATTTCCCCAAGTTCCCTAACATCCATGCTTTTCTCAACAGAAAATACTGATGAGAAATATTCATTTAGGATCTCACCCATCTCTTGTGGATCCGCACATAGATTACCTTGTTGATCGTTAAGAGGCCCTATTCTTTCCCTGGTTACTCTTTTGGTCTTTATTTATTTGTAGAAGCTCTTTGAATTCTTCTTTGCTTTGTCAGCCAAAACAATCTCGTATTCCTTTTTTGCCCTCCTGATTTCTCTTAACTCTAATTCTATTCCTACACCCCTTTTTCTCTTCAAGGGATTCACTTGATCCCAGCCACCTATACATTTCACGTGCTTCCTTCTTTTTGGGGACTGTATAAAGTTTAAATCAGTATTCCCATTCATATGCACATATTTGTGGTTAGTGATACTGATAGATCGTAGTGTTCTGGATTTAGAAATTGTTGCCATCCAGCCATTTCCGAACCTTCAAGCTCACATTATTTAAACAAACTAGCGAACAAGAAACACAAACACACGTGGGAATGAGTTGACTGGGCTTCAAGGGTCATTATGGGGTGTATATAGGGTCCATATGCAAAAGTCAGGAGACTCTGTTTTACTGAACCCTGAAGATGTAGCAACAGACTGCTCCAAGGACAACAGCAGTATTTCTGTATCCATCCTCCCTCTTTCCTCCACTTGCTCTAACATAAATATGAAAGATTAATGTATTAAGACAGTCTTGGAACAGAACAGAAACATTCCACAAGTTAGTCTATTTTCTGAACAAAAAAAATCAGGACTTTGAAAAATTTTGACAATTAGCATTACTGCACACCCCCAAAAAGGAATTCTAATCTTCCCCATTCTCAATATGCTAATTCATCTTGTTAATTGTCACAGAAGCAAAGCTACGTTCTGCATTGTAATGGTGTAAGGTAAGTATCAGTCTTGGCTTAATGCTAGTACTCTCATTCAAGCCAGAATCTCCAAGTGTTGAAGGAGTCATCTTTCAGATGAGACATTAGTCAGGTGGGACTCCAGTTTATCAGGAGAACATAAACATTCCCATGGCATTATTCAAACTGCATAAGTTCTCCTTAATATTCTGGCCAACATTTATCTTTACTCTGTATCACTACAAGTCTTGTCATGTATTTTGTTACAGTTTGTGGAGCTGGCTATGCTCATATTTGCAGTCACATTTCCCAATGTTATAACAATTTCAAAAATACTTTATTGGCTGTGAGGTGCTTTGGGATACCTCAAAGTCATGAATAGCACTATAAAATCACAAGTTCTTTCTTTATAGCCTCTATGAAGAAACGTTTTTACTTGTAACAAAGTGGTCTTTGCTTTAAACTCCCATGCCATTTATTCACATTATGTTGCCTTCAGCTTGAGAAAATCAATTTTCATGAGGAAAATAAAACCAGAAGAAAGTTACAGAAAACAAAATAAATGAACAGTGGTCAAAAACAGAGTGTAAAATTTCCATGATTTTAAACTGGTTTAAAATTTCACTGGTTTAGTAAAATGAATACATACCTGATGAGATTTATGTGATTATTGAAACCCCTGCTCAGACTCTGAGCTGGCATCTGGTCTAACCATAGTACTGGTTGATCAGGATCTGCAATCCTATGGTCAAAATGCAAAGAAAGGCTGAATTAACATAAGCAGTAAACCCAAATGATCTGGAATCAACCACTTATTAATATCACCAGTTTAGCACGAGCTTTTTGTGGTGACATTAAATGCCTAGTGAATCAATATTTTCTGTGGCAGCAGCAACAATGATATGGAGATGCCAGCGTTGGACTGGGGTGGGCACAGTAAGAAGTCTCACAACACCAGGTTAAAGTCCAACAAGTTTCTATGGGATTACAAACTTTCAGAGTGCTGTTTCTTCCTCAGGTAAGTGATTCATCTGATGAAGGAGCAGCACTCTGAAAGCTTGTGTTACCATATAAACCTGTTGGACTTTAACCTGGAGTTGTAAGATTTCTTACTGAGCAGCAACAAAGGCAACAGTACCATCCAACTGAGAGTCAACACGACAGCAACAGATTAGAGAATTCAGAGTATGAATTTGCATTCAGATTTGACAAGAATGTCAAATTTCAAAACTTCCAAAGATGCACTTACAGCCAACATAAAATCCAAATGCTCAGCTCTTTGCAATCCATCTTCTTGAGGCACAAAATAAAAAGCTACAAAATAGGACTCCTTAAATCAAGGGCATTTCTATGTTGTCAAACAAAAGGTGTAGAACAATGACAATATCAACAAGAGAACTTATAATATAGATTGGACATTTCATACCAAAATTGGCCAATATCCCAACAACAGCAACCAGATTCAGCTGTTGTTTTTATCTTCAAATTTTAACACAGTTTATGGCTATAGCTGTTTAGTCACAAGTATGTTTTGTTATGGACACTGGAAGTACCAATGTACATTGTGCTGGAAAGATTACAAAGGTTCAACTCCCTTCTCAGTTTGAATCCTACCATCTCAGTCTGCCATTACCTCCTCCATTTCACAGCAATATCAAACATGTCCTTCCACTGCATCAATCTGGATTTGCCATTCACACGAATTTTTGAATTTGACCACGCTCGTTGCACAACCTGCATAATTTCTAATGTTGCAAGCCCCATCGCTGCAGAGAAACAAAATAGATATAAGTTGAAACAAAATGTGTTCAGGATAAAAATTTACAACTTTTCTTTTTAATTTGGATTGTGTATTTTATTTCTTGATTCCATATCAGAGTGTACTGTGCATTTCTCACTATATTCAGATGATGGTCGGCAAGAAACTTTCTTCACGGTCTTGAGAAGATACAACGGGAAGAACGTCTGCTGTCACCTTATAATATTTAACAGAACATTCAGAAGGCATAAGTTCACAGTAAAGAACTACTTAGAAGAGCATCTTGCTGTAAACCAGAAGGTGCACATTTTTTTTGCCACCATTTAACAGAGAATTATTAACCATACAAATTTAAAACTCAAAACAGCCAATATCAGACTTTGATAAGAAAATCAAAGGGCAGCATGATGGCACAGTGGTTAGCACTGCTGCTTCACATGCCAGGAACCCGGGTTCAACCCTGGCCTTGGGTGACTATGTAAAATTTGCATAATTTTCCCTGTGCTTGCATGGGATTCCAGTTTCCTCCTAAACTCCAAAGATGTGTTTATTAGGTCGATTAGCCATGTTAAGTTGTAGGATGATTAGCAGGATAAATACATAAGATTATGGGGACAGGGCTGGATGGGATTGTTGTCAGCACAGACTTGATGGGCCAAATGGCCTCTTTCTACACTGTAGGGGTTCTATGATTCTAGATTGAATTCCAATCAAATGAAGAGAAAATATTTACTTTATTATAAAATAATGACATTCACAAAAAAGGTTTTTTCTCTTTTACATAATTCATGATTGTCACCAGAACTTAAAACAGGTCTTAAAGTCAAGGATTCAAAAAAGTACATTGTCCCAGTAGAATGTTACTGCAAGTATGGATGGTTAGAACTAAACAGAGTCTTCAGGAAAATTTGGCACAACAAAATATTCCATTCTCAAACTGCAGAGGGTGCAATTGTTCATTAATGAACTATGATTTTAGGCACTGAAAACCGCTTACTTAAAACCATGAGACATTAATTAATTAGTCAAACATTTCAATAAATGTTCCTCTTATTGAGGGGATTAATGCTGAAGCTGGGGGGAGGGGAATCAGAAGTTGAGATGGTAAAGTCCATGGCCTGGGCTACCTCGGCAATGAGGTCCTCTGCTGAAATGACCTCAAGAAGGAGTTAAACCCCACCTTATTGGGCACTACCTCTAACATGAACACCAACAACATCATGAGAGAGTTAGCATAGAGATGAGTAAACTCAAAATGAAATCTGGAGTAGAATCCCATTAGACGGCTGGTCTTTCCTTCAAGGCAAGCTTTTTTCAACAACTCCTGTAACCATCTCAGCATAAGTTGGGGGTTGGGGTTGCGGGGATTCAGATGTGAAGCAGCTCAGCCTCCTAAAGCCACGCCAGAGCTAGCAAACATAAAAAAGAAACTGGATTTGCTGCATATCCATCATCTTACATATTGTAGGAGATGTTTAAAATGAACACATGAATTTAGCAGTCACTGCAGCTATTTACTCAAGTTAGATGGTAATAAATGCCCATAAATACTCACAGTTCATTGCTCATCAACCTGACTGCCAGCAAGAGCATTCCAATGAGAGAAAAGATGGGATAGTGAGCCACTTCTCTCATTGAAGCTCAGTAGTGGTACATCCCACTCCACCAACAGAGTTTAAAAACTACATCTTGGCTTTATGCAGTTCACTGCAGCAACAAAGGCTGGGATGAAGAGAAGTTCCTTTACTGAATTGAGAATCTTTGGAATTCTCTACTCCAGGTAGTTGTTGGAGCTCAGTCAATGAATTATACACAAGACAAAAGATTTTCGTAACTAAGGAAATTGAGGGATATGGACATAATGTGAGAAAGTGGCAGACAATCAGCTATGAGCTTCTGCATTAATGCAGCAAGCTGAAAAGGCCATGTGGCGTGCTCCTGCTTCTATTGCTTTTATTGTTAAAAGGGGCACAGAGTTTCCAAGGGCAAGAGCCAATACAATGTAATAAAGCAGGATCCTCCATAGCTAAAAGTACACATCAGAATATTCTGACTGCCTCCGCTTGAGCATCTTACCTCGATGTATTCTTTTGTTTGGAAGAAAGCCAGGTGTGTCATATTGCATAAGAGATCCCAAGCGATCTGCAGCGCAAATTAGCTCTTGGACCTCTGCACTATAGCTTTCAAACTTCTGAGGTAGAACATCCCTGTGATTTAAGAAAAAAGTTTGCAATCAAGCACAGCATACACAGGGAGTAGATAAGAAAGATAATATTTAAAACAGATAAAATTTTGAGAACATGATCCAAAGTGCCACATTTTCTTTCTTTTCTCATAACTAAGTGACTCCCCCAGTCACCTCAAGATATTGACAACTTGTCTGAAGCTCCCACATTTGGAAGAGAATCTTTTCTCAATATTTCCTTTCTAAGTCAGGAATGCTGACACCATTTGTGTATTTACTTAGCACAGTTGGAATCTGGGATTTCCGGATTGGCAAAACCTCACTCGGCACTAGCTAACTTCATTGAGCAATCACGGGAAGTGCCAAAAATCCTATTCCAGATAGGCTGCATTCAATCCCTCCTGTCTACATTCATCTTTCTTTAAATTAACTGCCTCAGTGCTCACAGCTTCCAATGAAAATACCAAATCACTGTATCTTGATTTCCTTAATACCCTTTGATGGTGTTCTGAAAATTTCATCCAGTTCTTCTAGGAGACAGTTTATTCATTTCTTTCAGTGTCTTGCAATTGGTGCTCCTATTCACCATGAATGGCAGCTCTATGCTTAAACATTACACACACCCATTAAAAAGTCTGACTGAGGAAGCAGTAAAGAACCAACAGCTTGACAATACGCAGTAGGAATTTCATTTTTAAAATCAAACTCACTTTATGTGAGGCTGTAATCCTGGTTGTTCTTCATAGTCTTCTATAAGGAAGGGAAGGTTTTTGGCCCAGTGATCCTTGAAATTTCCAGGAAGGTCAAGGTCTATATTGTACTCCGTCACTGGCAGATCGAGGTGTGCATGCAAGTAACGTGAATATTCTACAAAGGATTAAGCAACAATGTGCAAAGTATTTATAAAGCATACACACTAATTCAAGACACATTCAGATTTACCACAAAATTCCAGTCCAAGTAATGCATTAATTGATGCATTATGACTATTAAATGTACAACAGGCTTTGCTGAAACTTTTGAGTTGACACCCTTTATAATAATTTCACTACAATGAGGAACACCAATGGAGTGGTAGCTTTAACAGCACACATTACAGTGCCAATAAACTATAAGGGCCTGAACAGCTATCTTCTCTGCTGTGTTAGTCTATTATTCTATGAATAAGTAGATTTGCGCACACAGTGAGTTGCTGTGCACAAATCTCAAGAAAGGCTAGTGCTCACCATAAAAGATAGATTGGAGAGAAAAGAAAAATCAGACAAACAGTCATTGTTATATATGTTTGCATTGATCATGGAACGAGCAGAAGCTTACCAGCCCTCTTCCTAGCCCTGGGAAGATGTGAAGCATAAAAGGGACAATGCATAACCAGGAGAAACAATACCAGTTATTAACTGGGGCAGGTGATGGCCTCGTAGTATTATCACTAGACTATTAATCCAGAAATTCAGTTAATGTTCTGGGGACCCAGGTTTGAACCCGCCACGGAAGATAGTGGAATTTGAATTCAATAAAAAAAAATCTGGAATTAAGAATCTATTGATAACATGTCGATTGTCAGAAAAACCCATCTAGTTCACAAATGTCCTTTAGGAAATCTGCCATCCTTATCTGGTCTGGTCTACATGTGACAATGTGGAATGTTGGCGTTGGACTGCGTTAAACACAGTAAGAAGTCTCACAACACCAAGTTAAAGTCCAACAGATTTATTTGGTAACAAAAGCCATTAGCTTTCAGAAAACTGCTTCTTCATCAGATGAGTGGGATTTCAGTTCATAAACAGGGCACATAAAGACACAAACTCAATTTACAAAATAATGGTTGGAATGCCAGTCTTTATAGGTAATCAAGTCTTAAAACATGTGACTCCAGAACCACAGCAATGTGGTTGACTCCAAACTGCCCTTGGGCAACCAGGGATGGACAGCCAGCGAAGTCCATATCCCACGAATGCATAAAGAAAAAATGTCAAGAAGCAACGAACGATCATTACCCGAATGGTGCAGCAAGTTACGAAGATCAGAAATGTCCCAATTTTGAATGGGGTTTCTGATGGGAACATTATATATAACATCCGTACTCTAGGCTAAGAAGAAAAAAAACCAACAGGCCTCCTAGTTCCAATACCTATCAAGTAATCCTTCCTGAAATTACATGCACCAACATTTATATACAAATGATGGCCACTAGGGAGTAATTACAGAAAGGTAACTGACAGTTAGAAAAATTGCTTTCAGGAGAAAGGATCAGAGAAAAATTGGCATAAACAATTGAAGAATAAAGAACGAGAACTGGTGGAAAGCAGGGAGAAGCATTCAAAACTAACATTAAATGGTTCATGTCACTGAAACTATATGCCAATCTCCTAAATTCAATGATCCATCAGCAATGTTTAATCTTCACCAAAAAGTGATGGAGGGGATCATTTAAAAATGAAGTTAAAGGCAAAAAACAATTGCCCATCTGCACACGATCAGTAGCAACACAAGGTAATGGTTACGTTGGGTACAGCCAACTCTCTGAAAGAACAAAATAAAAGCAAGTTCTGAACAACAGTCATATAGATTAAAATGTTAACTCAGTTCTTCTCTCCATTGATGCTGCCAGACCTGCTAAGATTTTGCAGCATTTTCTATTTATATCTCCGAAAGAGCAAATAGATTCATCCCAGCTCGTAAAGTCCTGCTAATTTCCTCTCTTCAGAGGCTTATCCAATTCTCCTTTGAAAGCCATTCTCAAGTAGTGCATTCCAGATCCTAAACACTTGAAGAAAAGATTTTATTCTCATTCTTAATTTTTCAATTGTTTATGCCAATTTTCCTCTGCTCCTTTCTCCTGAAAGCAATTTTCCTGTAATTTCCTGCTAGTGACCATCATTTGTATATAAATGTTGGTTCATGTAATTTTAGGAAGGATTACTTGATAGTTATTGGAACTAGGAGCCTGTTGGGTTACATGCAGCATGTTGTTGGTTCTTTTGCTAACCACCTTAAATTGGTGTCCTCCGGTGTTTGAACCTTCTACATATGGGAATGTTTCTCTCCCTGATCAATTTAGATTCATGGGGCGGGATTTTACAGCCTCTCTCATCCTGAAACTGTAAAATCCTGCACGAGGTCAATGGACTTTTGTAATATCTTCTCCCGCCTGCTTTGCTTTCTGTGGCAGTCAGGATGGTAAAATTCTGGCTATGATTTTGAATACCTCGATCAAATTGCCTCTCAATCTTTCCAAGCAGAACAGCCCGAGTTTTTTCAATCTATCCACGTAACAGAAGTCCCTCATTCCTGAGGGCATTCTCGTAATTACTTTCTGCACCTTCTCTAAAGCCTTCATCCTAAAGTGTGATATTAAGAATTGGACACAATACTCCAGTTGAAGCTGGACCATAGCTTGATCATCCTAAATTCCCTGTTTTTGTACTTAACGCCTTGATTTATAAAGCTCAGGATCCCATGTCTTTTTAACCACGTTTTCAACCAGTCCTGTTACTTTCAAGTTCATTTCCAAGCTGCATTGCCCCTTCTATTCCATAGGCTTCATCACTCTAGCACTTTATCAAATGTCTTTTCGATGTTCATATATATATTATATATGTGTAATATATATATATACGTGTGTGATATATAAATGACTTTAGCTTCATCAACTCTCTTTAGTATCTCATCAAAAAACTCAAATCAAGTTAATTAAGCACAATTTGCTCTAACAAATCTGTGTTCATTTTTCTTAATTAATCTGCACTTGTCCTGACGTGAAATGTTATATCAGATTATAATTTCTAAAAGTTTTCCTGTCACCATTAAACTGGTTGGTCTGTGGTTGTTGGGTTTATCCTTCCACCATTTTCTTAAGAGTGTAAAACATTTGCTATTCGCCAATCCTCTGATTCCATCACTGTCTCTGAAGAGGATCAAAAGATTATGGTCAGTGACTTCTCAATTTCCAGCCTTATTTCCCTCCATATTCATGAATCTATCTGATCAAGGCTTGGGGACTTCTCAACTTTATGTATAGCCAGTCTATCTAATACATTGTTTACTTATTTTAAGTCTATTGAACTACCAACTCCTTCACTGTGACTTTGGCATCATTTCCTGCCTTGGCAAAGATAGATGCAAAACACTCATCATGCCCTCTGCCATCACATGTAAACCCACTTTTGGATCTATAAGCAGTTCCATCTTCCTCTTTCTAAGTTTTACTATTTATACATCAAGAGGAGATTTTGTCATTCCCTTTTATATTAACTGCTGGTTCCTTCTTATATTTTCTGTGATTTTACGTGATATCTTTTTTAAACATATCCTTTGAACTTTCTATATTTAGCCCAATCTTCACTCCATTATCAACCAGCTATTTGCCCCCTTTTCCTGCTTCATCTTATTGCCTACTTCCTTCATCGATCAGGGAGTTTTCAAGCAGATGAGAAATTTGTAAAAATTTCACAGAATTACTCAAGGATGGAAGTACTGCTATTAAAGCACAAATAGCTTCAGTTTTGCATTGTAATAAATTTCATAAGAACAACAGAATAAGCAAATGATATTGAGTTATCACCATAAATCCCAATGGATACAATGGACCAGTTTTTTTAAAATTAATTTGTGGGACATGGCCAACATTTATTACCCATTCCTAATTGCTCTTGTTCAGAGGGCAGTTGAGAGTCAACCACACTGCTGTGGCTCTGGAATCGCATGTCGGCCAAACTGATAAAATGGCAGATTTTCTTCCCTAAAGGACATTGGTGAATCTGGTGGGTTTTTCTGACAATCAACAATGGTTTCATGATCATCAGTAGATTCTTAATTCAGCTGTTTTATACTGAATTTAAATTCAACCATCTGCTGTGGTGGGATTCGAACCTGGGCTACAACATGAGCTGAGTTTCTGGATTAATAGCCCAGCAATAATACCACTAAACTATTGCCTGCCCATGATTAATTTAATTGATTAATGCAGTATGATTACAGAATACAATGTCTGCACAGTATTCCAACATGCTGGGAGAAAAACCATCAAAATATCCGGAATTTTTTTTTCCCCAAGTATATACACCTTTGCATCAGAGGTATCAAAACTAAAGTATTATAGCCTCACCTCTGAGGTATTTCACTTTGAGATATTCCGAACTGGCTTTCTGACCTGGAAGTGGGTCATTTAACATCACTTTAGTTTGCGCTTTAATTCCCTCATAAAACTGACCCATAGCAACATGGCCCAGGCCTCTCATGTACTGGCAAACCTCATTGTATGGTTCCAACTGCAGGCATCCCTAAATTTTTTGAAAAAAGGAACCAAACATATTTGCTGAGTTAATTTCTTAAGCTTCATAAATTCTGTGGCAATATTTGTAGAAATAAATACTTAAACAATATTAAACTGATCCATAACTCCTTCACTGTACTTGCACAAAGAAATTGGCAGTAGAAGTATTGAGAAAATTTCAGAATGGTAAAGCGTGCAAAGATAACATTCAAACCAATGAAAGTTTGTTACCAAGAAAGATGATTGAAAAACATGCCAAGTTCAAGTTGTAAGGTGACAGTAACCCCCACAATGTTGTGCTTCAGTTAATTTAATGTGGCTTTTCGACATGACTATAGGATAAGATAATGCTGGAAATGGTTTAAGGGGATGGATAAGCACCTAAATATACTTCATTCCTGTATTTTGTGGGGCTGGTAGAGCATACATTAGTGAAGAAATACAAGTGTTGTTCAGAAGATCACTGGATGCAGATCCACTTGACCATGCAAAATTCTTTGAAGCAACTTAAGCAATTGAAAGAGGGAAAACTATGTATAGACTGACAATAAGCAGAAGACAACAGCAGATATGAATTGGTGCAGCAAACTAAAAACAAACGTAGCCAGTATAAATAGATGAAATCTCTGAAGATAGACAAAATAGACTACTAACAAACTGCATGGATGGAGTAACAAAGTCAGGACAAGTGTGGAAAAATATATCAAGGAGCCAGCTTTAGCCAATGGATCAATTTTGGTGATGGGCAGGAAAGAGAAGCAGGGACAGGAGGAGGTGAGGACGTGCTACCAACTTGAGCAAACCTGACAGTCTGGATCTATAGGCAGAGTATGGCCACTTTGGAGCACAACCTGTTGTAATCATTCGGTGCAGAAGGTGGAACGTAGCAGAAAATGAAGATAAAAATGTTAATCAACAAAGAAGAGCAGTGACTGAGATTGTGAAGGAGGAGTAGCAGGTTAGAAATGCTTGGAAGAACAGAAGACTAATCTTATGTTCTTCAATTTCTTTCTTCATAAGACATTAGAAAATCAGAGAAGATCCTGGGCAAGCAGGCACTTTGCCTGTGCTTCAACCTGGTACTCTTAGTTGGTAAGAGTTGATAAATGGCATGCACACAGTGGAACTGATGGTTTTTGTTAGGTACACAGATCAAGGGATGCAAAGAAAGCTGAAATTTGCAAGCAAGCAGCTGAAAACAGATAGATGTGTGAGGTGCCTAGAATGGAAATTAGATGCTCCGGCTTTACAGAAGAATGGATATGAAGATTCTTAATGAGACTGGAAATGGGAAACACAAGGGCTGATACAATGATTAAGAAAGTTGAGGGTACAGCACAGAAAGCATCAGGGTGCACTGCTAAGCATCACACAAACAATTCAGGGGACAAACTACTGTGCAGTGGTTTGTAGGGGGTTGTGCACTCACAATTTCACCAGCTGGACTATTGTGGAGGCTAAAACCACATTGATACTCAGACAACACTGATAGTTGAATGAGGGAGGAAGTGACCATTTTTCCTGTTGGTGAGATACATATAGACTTTGTGTTTAATACCAAGCTTTAAATGCATTGTCAATCACAATTCAAGATAGACAACATGTTTTTATTTCATCTTTAAATCCAAAAGCGGGTTTTTATTTTCTAACATATAAATAACAAATGGCAATTTAGTGCCTTTCACATGTACTGCAGACCCGAAACCCTCAGAAAGCATCATGCATTATGCCTACTAATAGCTTTATGTTGACATCAATTCTGAATAGACAAATAGAAAAGTTATGCTTCAGTTAAACAGGACATTGGTGAGGCCACATCTGAAGTACTGTGTACAGTATTGGGTCTCCTTATTTAAGGAAAGATGTAAATGCACTTGAAGCAGTTCAGAGAAGATTTATTAGACTAATACCAGGAATAGGTAGGTTGTCTTTGAGGAAAGGTCAGACAAGCTGGGCTTGTAACAATTGGAGCTTAGAAGAGTAAGAGGGATTTGATTGAATCATACAAGATCATGAGAGGTCTTGACAACAACTTGAAACATTGTTTTCCCTGGTGAGAGAATCTAGAATTAGGAGTCACTGTTTAAAAATAAAGGGTCGCCCATTGAAGAGAAAGATGAGACTTTTTTCCCTCAGAGTTATGATTCTTTGGAATTCTCTTCCTCAGAAGGCAAGGAAGCAGAGTCTTTGAATATCTTAAAGACCGAGGCAGATAGATTCTTGATAAACAAGAGATGAGAGCTTATCAAGAATAGTAGGGAGGTTACAGTGGTTAGCACTGCTGCCTCAGCGCCAGGGTCACGAGTTCAATTCCCACTTTGGGTCAGTCTGTGCAGAGTTTGCAGATTCTCCGTGTCTGCGTTGGTTTCCTCCAGATGCTCCAGTTTCCTCCCACAATCTGGTTAGTGCATTGGCCGTGCTAAATTCTCCCTCAGTGTATCTGAACAGGTGCCGTAGTGTGGCGACTAGGGGATTTTCACAGTAACTTCATTGCAATGTTAGTATAAGCCTATTTGTGACTAATAAATAAACTTTAGCCATGATCTCTTTGAGTGGCAGAGCAAGTCTGAAAGGCTGAGTAGCCTACTTCTGCTTTTTAACCATACATATGTTTGTACGTATGTTTGTAATCCACGGTAAAACATCATGCTCCAAATAACAGCACAGGCAATCAATATAAAATGAAATACTTCCATTCCCAAAATAGACAGCTCACAAAAAAAAACACAACTGCCAAAGAGGCAACTCTGCATTGCACTGGAATGTTATGGGAGATTAAATAACAAACACAAGCTGAGCTCAGTGCCTGACATTGTCTGAAGCCTGAGATATCATTACTTTGTTAATTTCCATTTTTTCTTTTAAAAGAAAAATTTGTCACTGAATCCCCTGCACTTCTGCTGTCATTTGGAACATCATAAAGTAAACCTGGTGCCAGATACAGCATTACATTTTTCAAAATGTCATCCAGCAAAAGTATTTTCAAATTGTCAGGGCAGTTCCTAAAAGTATGGTGAAATGCATTCAAACTTTGAATACGGCATGGCATGGTGACACAGTGGTTAGCACTGTTGCCTCATAGGGCCAGGGACCCAGATTCAATTTCCTTGGGTCTCTGTCAGAGTGGAGTTTGCTTTTTCCCCCATGTCTGCATGGGTTTCCTCTGGGTACTCCGATTTCCTCCCACAGTCCAAAGATGCGCGAGTTAGGTTGATTGGCCATACTAAATTGTCAGGGGGATTAGCAGGATTAATGTGTGGGGTTACAGGAATAGGGCCTGGGTGGGATTGTGGTTAGTACAGAATCAATGGGCCAAAAGGCCTCCTTCTGTACTGTAGGGATTCTATGATTCTATATTTAAACTTTGACCTTAGCCTTGTCAGGGCTAGCCTTTTGGTTAAATCAAGTGTAGTAAGGTCAGACTCAGGATCAGGTCTAATGCTTGTTCTTGTCACCATGGATCCAGTTTATTTCTGTTGTGGGGACAAAGAATGGGATTCAGTTTGAATCTGAATTCTTTTTTGGAGCAAGCACAAAATGGTTTAGGGGCTTGCCTGTCCACTCTGCGCATTGGTTTGTAACTTTGAGAAGAAAAGAAATTCTGTAAAAATCAGAAAAGATTTCAATTCTTGCCAACGTGTGGAGGGATGCTTTATTTTTCACATGGAAATTGCGGTCTTGGCTACACTGTTGTGAACTGTCAACCGGAGATCCCACCCACAGGAAGGAAAGAAAAAGAAAAACAAACAAGTCAGATAGTGGAAAAGTCATCTCAGACACTTTGTAAATATCAGCCATGGCAACGAAGAGCTTAGAGAGAAAACCAGTACCTTACGATCCCTCTGGCTCACAGTACTCCAGGGTAAGATGGTGGAGTGCAGGGATCAGGGAAAACAGAGTAGGAGAAGAAGAAATAAACCTAAAACACCTTATACGTTATTTGAAAAACATGCAATATCTTCACAAATAGCCTATACCTTAAAGTCCTTCAAAGCCTCTTGGAGACTACCATGATGATAAAGCATCATTCCTCTCAACTGGAGAGACTGAATGTGGTTCTGATTCAATATTAAAGCCTTTTGGAAACTTTCCATAGCTGCTTCAAAGTCACCCAGTTCTCTAAAGAAAAATGCAAATTAAAAAAAATCTCATAGGCATAGCACTAATAACAGGTGCAAGGTTTTAAAAATAAATCCAAATGCTCATAACGACCTTAGACAATAATTTGCCACTGTAAAAATTACTGTACTTTCTGTACTTCAGACTTCTCAATTTCCTTTTTTTTTTCCATCTGTTTAACATCTGATTAGTTCATTAATCTTACGTGCAAGAAGTCATTTGTAAACTCATATCAATGCTGTCAACATTTTCCAAATATTAAGAAACCGAGAGGAAAAGCCAAGACTCATCATGGAACACAAGCCTGTGACTGTAAAAAGTTGAAAGAGACCTGGTCATTAAGGAAGTAGTGATTAGGTAAGGTCAAACTTATGACCCATAAGCCTAGGAGATTTAAAACAGACAAACTAAGAGAAAAACACTATTGAATTTTTAGGTTCTAGAAAAGAACAAGATAGAATAGCAGATTGTCAATTTTGATTTAAGCACAGGGAGGATTCCAGGTGGAGGATGAATGCTTAAAATACCCCCATGTGGAATTTAGGATTTACATCAATTGCAATAGCTACTTAGAATAATTACTTTTACAGAGATCACTCCCACTGAATTTATTATTGTTGATCATTTGAAGGTTCCATGTGTTCATTAAGATTAAAGAAAAACACATATACACCTAGACGTGTTCCCTCAAATAGTGAATGAGAGGGTCTGAATCCACAAAGACACGGTAGAAGTGGTAATGTTCTGGAAGTAGTAATCGAGAGGGTTGAACTTGAGGTACTGTAACATGAGTTCGAACCTCATAAGAGAAAGGGAAATTTAAGTTCAGTTAATCAAAAAACTCTGGGATATAAAGTGGCCATGTAATTATCAGAGTATTGTAAAGTGCAACTCCAGATCCAAAACAATGTGACTAACTTTTAACTGACCTCTGAAATGAACGAGTAAACAAACAATCTGAAGGGAATGTGGAGTTGAGGTTACAATCAAATCAGTCATGGTCTTATTGAATAGTGGAGCAGGCTGAGATGCTACTCCTGCTCCTAATTTGTGTGTTCCTTCATACATCCAGCCAAAATTGATCTTATCCTAATTGTACAAAAATATAATTCTTGATTTTGTTTAAACAGGAATGTAAAAACCATACATATATCAAGGGAGAGTCACTGGAGAGTAAACTAGTCTTTACAATCCTAGTGGCAGATCAAAACCAGTGATTTTCAGTTGCTGGTTTGGTGCCTTTATATTTATTCTAACTTACTAATTACAATTTATTACTTCCCTTTCCAAATTCAAAATCAAACCAACCTGTAGGCTTGCCCTAGACTTCTATAAGCATCTGTAAAATCTGTTTTGAGTTTAACAGCTTCTTTGAAAGCATCAATTGCTTCCTACAAGACAAAAGAACAAAACGACTTTTCAGTTTACCATGTAATCACATGAAATAAACATAAATCTGCCAATTTTTATCTTTGCAGCATAATTTTTCTCAAAATCATTACTTACATGCATCCAGCAGATCAACACAAACTGCAAGTAATTTACACTATTCATTAACAGAAGAGGATAGATTTGAAAATACCTAAGGCAACATTGCGACCCAAATAACTGAGCCTCAACACTCTGTAGCATAAATTAGTAAAGTGCTAGCTTGAGCTGTGATCCAAAATGTCAACTCCCTGTCTCAATCGTAGGAATTGCATGGAGCTAAAGGATGCTGTTGGAGAATTGCTGTAAGAATTGCCTTTAATGTGTTCTCCAGATACAGTCGGTAGTCTGATTCAATTCTAGGAAAGAGCTAATGCTAATTAAACCAGGAAGGGTCCAATAAAACATCACATGCTGCATCAGGCACTGAAGCTCCTCCTTAAGTATACCTATGTGTAATCGTTTTCTTAGTAAAAGCCTATGAAGCTATGAAATAAAGAAGAAACTTTGCATGTCCAGGTACTAAATGTTTCATTGCTCAGGGATTATTGATTATTAATCCTTTTAGTAATTTGTGGAGTAGTTTTATGGAAGCTGTGCATATACTATGTCAAATTTGTGGAAAATGGCTTTGCAGCAAAATCCTGAATACATCGACAACAGTTTCAAAGTTAAAATTGTATAGCTATAACTCCCACATTAAAGCACAAGTTCTTCCAAGATTGAGGGAGAGGAGATTTAAGCTGACTACAGGTAGAGGAATCAGCATGGATGGTAAATTGACCCAGGAGCTAAAATTCAGGAAGAACAGGTAACACCTCGACAGATGGATGTTCTTCACTCTTGCATCTCAAGAAGGCCAACTCCATTCTCCCAAAGGAAAACGAGGCAAATAGTTAATCCATTCCAGCTTATGATGTGGCCATACAGGTTGTGAAGACATTGCTATCTACAAACATACAGATTTTAACTTTAAATAACTGGTCAGCTGTCTAAAGTGTCTAATCCAAAATTTATTCCTCAACAGTATCTGTAATTCCAGGTGTATCAGACACCTAAAGTGGACAGATTAGGTGCAAAATCTATTCTTGCACAATACACTCACCTTCAGCATACCTCTGTGATAGAAGGTTAACCCTTTGTACAGCATTGCAATTGGCTGATATTTCTTCATTTCTAAGGACAGCTGGAAGTCTTCATGTGCTGCTGCATAATCCTAAATGATGCGAAGATACAAAAGTTAACATACTTAAAACTTTCAAATGAAACCAGTAGAATATTTTTAAAACTTAATATAGATAACTATTTTTCCAATTCTATTATGCAAACACATCCAACTTATTATCTTCCTTATAACAAAGTTTGTATGATATTGTGTTTTGTCACACATTAACAGATCCTAATCAGTCAGGCCTTCAATGAGTACAGATGCCTATGGTGAAAGAGGGAAGTGAAAAATATCCTGAGGCCCATTTATATAAAAAAACTTAAATTCTTCCAATATCTTAGCTTTGATAAATTCACTTTCTCACACACCAGGCCCTTATCTTTTCTCCCTTTCCTCAGAATGCTCAGAATTGCTGAGTTACAATTCCATATTTTTTGGTTGCCCTTCTTTCATGCATCAACATAAAGTGTGTGTTTGGAGGATTTTTCTTCAGAAAAAGATTGAATCTTGAATATGTATATCCCTGCACTATTAGTCAAAATTGCTGGATAGCAATAGGGTGGCATCTCTGGCCAATTTCCCATTCACCAAGGCACTGTATTAAATTGTAACACCCCAAGCGCCATTCCAGCTAAGAAAGGATAATTTAGTCTCAACTTGTAATCAATATGGGTGCATCCCTTCTGTATATGATTGATCTATCCAAAAAGGAAGAAAAAGTGTGAAAATATATTGGGAAAAAAACTCTCTGCTTCAATCAACTGATCCATCAAATGGCCTTATCTTTATATATGGTGATATTTGAGCAAGTATGTACAAATTTGTCTGCCTCAAGAATTTGACTTTAATATGAGTCTTGCCAACTGTCATTTATGGTCATAACCTTCTTTGCAGACCTTGAAATTGTAATCAGATTTTATCTTTTCAATTTTTTTAAGTAAGAACATAAGAAATAGTAGGCCATCTAACCCTTCGAGCCTGCCCTGCCATTCAACAAGATCATGGCTGATCTGAAGTGGATCAGTTCCACTTTCCCACTTTCTCCCCATAACCCTTAATTCCCTTGTCTACCAGAAACCTATCTACCCGTGATTTAAACATATTTGGTGAGGTAGAATCATCACTTCAATGGGCAGAGAATTCCAGAGATTCACCACCCTTTGAGTGAAGAAGTTTCTCCTCAATTCCAATCTAAACTGTCCCCTCCTTATTTTGAGGCTGTGCCCTCTAGTTCTGCTATCCTGCCTAAGCAGCAAGAATCTCTCTACCTTTATTCTATCTATCCCCTTCATTATCTTATATGTCTCTATAAGATTCTCACCTCAGCCTTCTAAACTCTAACCAGTACAGATCCAGTCTATTCAATTTCTCCCCATCGGCTAACCCTCTTCATCTCCGGTATCAGCCGAGTGAACCTTCTCTGCACTCCCTCCAAAGCCAATATATCCTTTTGCAAATGCGGCAACCAAAACTGCACACAGTACTCCAGCTGCGGCCTCACCAGTACCCTGTACAGTTGCAGCAAGACCTTCTTGCTTTTATTTTCTATCCCCCTTGCTATAAAGGCCAACATTCCATTCGCTTTCTTGATCACCTGCTACACCTTCACTCTGGGTTTTTGCAGTTCATGCACAAGGACCCCCAGGTCCCTCTCCACTATAGCATGCTGCAGTTTTTTGCCTTTTAAATAATAGTCCCTCCTACTATTATTTCTACCAAAGTGGATATCCTTACATTTGCTAACAATATACTCCATCTGCCAGGTTCTCACCCACTCACTCAGCCTATACAGATCTCTCTGCAGACTTTCCGCATCTTCTATGCAATTTGCTTTTCCACTCATCTTCGTGTCATCAGCAAATTTCGTTACCCTACACTCAGCCCCCTCCTTCAGATCGTCTATGTAAATGGTAAATAGTTGACTAGTTGGTAATCCCTCCACTAGTCACCAAATGCCAATCAGAATAGCACCCATTGATTCCAATTCTCTGCTTCCTATTAGACAACCAATCCTCTATCCACGCTAACACCTTAGCCCCAACTCTGTACACCCTAACGTTCTGCAGCAATCTTTTGTGAGGCACCTTATCAAACGCCTGCTGGAAATCTAAAAACACCACATCTACCTGTTCCCCTCTGTCTACCGCACTAGTGACATCCTCATAGAAATCCAATAAATTTGTTAATCCCCTTCATGAATCTGTGCTGTGTCTGCTTGATCAAACCGTTCTTTTCTAGGTGTCTCGCTATTTCTTCTTTGATGACGAATTCTAGCATTTTTCCAACTACAGACATTAAACTAACTGGCCTATAGTTTCCTGCCTTTTGTCTGCTACCTTTTTTAAACAGCAACGTAACACTAGCTGTTTTCCAATCTTCCTGCACTTCTCCAGAGTCCAGCTAATTTTGATAAATAATTATTGAGGCATCCATTATCACCTCTGCCATTTCTTTCAGAACCCTGGGATGCATTCCATCCGGTCCCAGGGACTTGTGTACTTTGAGTCCATTAGTCTATCAAGCACTACCTTTCTAGTGACAGTAATCGCATTAAGGACCTCATCTCCTACCATCCTTCTATCTTTAATATTCGGCAAGTCATTTGTGTACTCCTCCGTGAAGATCGACACAAAAAACTTAGTTAAAGCCTCAGCCATTTCCTTGTCACCCACCGCTAAATCCCCCAAGGATCCAACATTCACTCTAGCCAGTCTCTTCTTTATATATTTATAAAAATTTTTACTATCATTTTTTATATTTAGAGCTAGTTTAGCTTCATATCTTTCCTTTCTTTATCACTTTCTTAGTCATTCTTTGTTGTTTATTAAATCTTTCCCAATCTTCTAATCGCCCACTGTTTTTAGCTGCTCTGAACGCATCAGCTTTTAATTTAATACTCTCCTTTATTTCCTTCGATAACCATGGCTAGTTATCTCTTCTCCTACAGTCCTTCTTTACCATCAGAATATATTTCTGCTCAGTATGGAAAAAGATCTCCTTAAAAATCTTCCATTGTTCCTCAGCCGTCCTACCAACCAATCTACGCCCCCAATCTACATTCGCCAATTCCACCCTCATCTTATCATACTCCGCACTGTTCAAACAGAGGACACAGGTTGATCCTACTTTCTCATCCTCCATCTGCATCAGAAATTCAACCTTACTATAATCACTCATCACAAGAGGATCCCTCACAAGAAGATCCCTAATTCTATCTGCCTCGTTACACAATACAAGATCTAAAATAGCTTGCTCCCTCATAGGTTCCATTACATACTGTCCAAGAACTCTTTCTCAAGCCCACTGCGTCCGACTTGGGTCATCCAATCAATATGCAGATCAAAATCCCCCATAACTATCGCCATTGCGTTTCTATACGCATCAATTATTTGTTTGTTCATAGCCTGCTCCACCTCAAAGTTAGTATTTGGGGGCCTATAGATCACACCCACCAGTGTCTTTCTCCCTTTACTATTCCTTATCTCCACCCACAACAATCCCATGTTTTGCTCTTTGGAGCCTATATCTTCTCTTATTATCGCCCTGATGTTATCCTTTATTAACAGAGTTACCCCACCTCCTTTTTCCTCCTGTCTATCCTTCCTAAACGCCTGATCCCCCTGGATATTTAGTTCCCAGTCTCTCACCCTGCAACCATGTTTCCATAATGGCCATTAGATCATACCCATTTGTGTTGATTTGCGCCATGAGCTCATTCTCTTTGTTCCGAATGCTTCATGCATTCAGGCAAAGTGTCTTTATATCAGCCTTTATCTGGATCTTAATTATAGAAATGTTCCTAACCTCTCTCGTGCCCCCTACTCCTTTAATTAGTGGAACATCCTCAACATTTACCTGCATATGTACCCTCTCCTTTACTTTAGATTTTGTAATTTCTGTCACCCCTGCACCCCCCCCTCCACCACTATTAGTTGAAAGCCCCATTTACAGTCCTAGTTATACAATTCCCCAGGACTGCGGTCCCAGCACGATTCAGACAAAGACCATCCCATCTGAACAGGTCCCATCTGCCCCAATACTGGTGCCAATGCCCCATAAATTCGAACCCATTCCTCCCACGCCAATCCTTGAGCCACGCATTCATGGCTTTTTAAAGTGTTTTAAACATTTCAACAAGCTCTCTCTCTACTACAATACAGGTTTAAAATCAGTTATATTTCTGGTAGCTAAAATTTTGCAATGCAACAAATAATATTTATAACATTTCTTAAACTCAGTTTTTATGGTTGGATGATTAGTTTGTTGCCACAGTGTGATACAAAAATTGTTGATAATTGCAGGAAGCATGATCACCTGTGTACATACCTCAGATATGAAGTAAAGGGTGCCTCTATGTCTATACAAGCGTGCTGATGGGCGCAACTGAATGGCCCTGCTAAGATCGTTTAACGCTTCACTAATTCGGCCAAGTGGCGACAAAATCTGTAGAGTTAAAACACAGAATCACTGTCCAATATCATAATGTTCATGTATATCCTCCTAAACGGTATGCATAATAACATCCATGTCATCCGAAATAAATAAGATGTCACTGAATAAAGACAATTCTTACCTCTGCTCTCTGCTCAAATACCTCAGGTGCATTTGGTTCTAGGATTATAACTCTGTTCAGTTCAAAGAGGGCAAGTTCAGCATTTTTAATATCCTGAAACATAAATATTACTTTGAAAACCAATACTCTCCAATAAGTTCAATAAAAATAAACGTGAAATGGCGCATTACCAGTACTCTCCAGTAAATTCAATAAAAATAAATGGTAGGAAGAGGAGATTAAATATAATAGAAAAAGATAGCTTGAATAGTCACTTACTGCTTGAATGATGCAAATTTTTATGGCAAAGAGGCATAAAAGAATTTGTGTATGAATATACTCAACCACAAAGTTGTAGCAAAGCCATAAAAAACCAAATTCTAGATTTACTTTCTGGAGAGATAGAATTGCAAAGTAGGGAAGTTACGTTAAACGTATGTCAAACCTTGATTAGACCACACTTAGTGGCACACAAGGATAGCAGCAGAAATATATGTGTAGATATATCAGGAAAGAATCAACAGGCTGGTCACTTGAAAAAAAGGTTGACCATTAAAATTCAGGTATATTTTGACAGAATGGATTTGGAGAAAAAAATGCTTCTTCGTGTGGGGAACAGCATAACCAGAAGCTATCGATATAAGATAGCCACCAAGAAATCCAATAGGGAATTCAGAATAGTGTTCTTTCTCCAAAGAGTTATAAGATGTAGGCCTCACAACCACAAGAGTGCAACTAAAGCAATTTGTACAGATGCATTTAAGGGGAAGCAAAACAAGCATATGAGAGAGAGAAGGCTACAATAATAGATTTAGAGAAGCAAAGATAGGGGAGGCTGGAATGCAGCATAAACACCTGCATGGCCAAGTTGGCTGAATTGCCTATTTCTATGTCATATATCCTATATATGGTCATTTCCTTTTAGTCCCCCTTCCTTATGCTTACGTGAACATTTCTGAGATTAATGTGGTAGATGGTGGTCCATTAATAAGAAACAATGATTGGCAGAGATAGATTTGTTTATAACTACATTTACAATGCAGATAAACATATTCAAAAAATAATTCCAAATCTGTAATTAAAAATCAAAGCGAATGACAAATTCACAGAAATATACAAGCTTTTGTGGATCAGACCTCGATCTGTAACTCTAACAGGAGAGCCACTGACCTGTAAACCCTTCTTTCCATATGCTATTCCCCTTCCATAAATGGCACCCACGAGTTCCGGGTTTCCCTACTCCCAGACATAAGAACAAAGGAAAAGCAAGTAGTAGAAATGTAGGTACTTCAAGACAAATTTTCATTGTAAACAGATGCTACATTTCCTATGTCATTATGACTGACACAAATTGTATTTTACCGTCAAATTATATATTCAAAAGGAATGCATCCTGTAGAGGTAATTTATTCAATGTCTATGTCTGAAATTTTCCATCTAATCCATCAGGTTTTAAACAAAGCAAAATGTGTATGAAATGTATATTACATTCAGTACTGGCTCAGTGATAAATATCCAACTATGCAGTCTCCACATGTTCAGAACATGCTTTTCAGATGACAGGCACTCATTTATTGAACACAAAAACCATATCACGCATACATATGCACATAATGAGCACAGGAATGTACAGTAAAGGTATGTGTCAGTTTTGTTGTAATTTTTATAAAATGTACATACTTGCAGCAATGCTGAAAAATGTTTTATTGCTTCATCATACAAGCTGTTTCCAATCAAGGCATAGCCAAATGCTGGGGAGAAACAAAAGTAGTTTAACATTAACTTTTACAATAATTCAAAATCTAAGTGATGCTGCAATTTATTTCCAATGAATTCTAAATATTTTTATTTTGTTTCATCTTTTTATAATTTATAAGCAATTAAGCAGATAATATCAAAAAGGTCAGTTGAAGATAAGACTATGAGGGAGATGGATTTAACCCATGAAAATTAAAGATCAGCTTGTTGGTTAATAACAGCATGAGTAACTATTAAAAGCAGCAGCAGTCACTAACAGAAAAATGACAATTTGGTCATTTCAACTGCTATATTTCATCGCTGGAACGACTGAGCTTAACACAGGCATTCTGCACCCAGTGGGCTCATCAACACTCATCGTATTCAAAACCAACAAAGATACAACAAAAACAATGTTAAATTTATCAATAGTATCTTTGTATCCATTAGATCTAATGAGACACTGAATGCAATATAAAACAGAAAACTCCAAGTACAACCCCTATCCTATGCTGGCTACTGATCCAAAGCAACAATAGGCTCTGGTGCCCAGGTAAAGGCAAAGAAAATCCTTCCTGTTCGCATCTAGTAACAACCTAAAAGATACGGATGAGAGGTGCATCAGGATCATGTCTGTCCATGCTACTCCTCACAGCCAAACAGTTTTGACATGGTAGGGCTTCACTGTTGAGGTTCACACATAAGAATGGTCCTTTTGGAAACATACCAAAGGATGGAATATGTTTACAGAATTATCTTTCAGGAGGTTACAATAAAAGAAAGAGGTTTTTCTTCTAACAGTTGCAGCAACTTTTCCCATAATCAACAATTATCTAAATGTTTTATGGATAATCAACTTCAAATATAGCTACCCAACCACGACACAGTGATCCCAAATGGGACATTGTTGAAATATAGCATCCAAGAACTGTTTGCAATAACTAGATTAGGTTTGTGGGACTTACATAGCACTTCCCACAAGTGGCAGATGCCAACAGAAGGCTGTCAGGTCAGAGTTCCTATGACCATTACCTCAGTTAGAAATGGGATACAACCTTAAACAGTACAATACTAACCCTGCACAAAAATTATGGCTTTTTGTTGATTTGACAATCCAAATTAAAAATCACTGACAACTGTCAAATGAATACATACCCAATTCCTCGTTTGTATTTGCATCGACCGTGGAAAAGGGAAACCTCTTTTGTTCCGCTAATACTTTAGCCTGACTCTGAAATTGAGAAACATAATGCATTGGTGCAGAATATGCCAAGAAACTACAAAATATGTTGCTTCCATTGTTCAAGAAGTTATTGCTACACAGATCACCATCACTAATCCTCAAAGAATGCAATCCAGATGCTTTGCATTATATAACTGATTTTACATATGTTCACCATCACAAAAAATTCAATATAGTCACACTGAAGTCATGAAATCCTGCTTGTATGAATCAACTTCTGTCCATAATATGAAAAGTAATGATTCTGATTAATTCTCTACAAACTTCTGGTCTCTAGAGATGCTACATTCGCCTGTTGTGATTTTTTTAAAAAATCAAATAGCTGGTGTTCCTTGCAAGCGGCAATAACTTATGAATCATTTAGAGAATAAAGTGCCTTTGCCCAGTGGCTTCTCAGTCTTAATGGTGGAAAAAAGTGAAATAACAAACTCTTTTATACACCCCTCAAGAGCAGCATAGCAAGACCAGAGGGAGAAGTTCACCAATTTGCTCTGCTAGTTAAATATTTATGGTTTCGTAGAGGCATTTAATTTCTGCCACTGCAGGCCATATTAGCAAAGAGATCTTTCATTTATTAAAACATGCCCTTTCTGTTCAACTGGAGACTATTAGAATTCTGGCACAGTCTTGACATTGCAATATTTGAAAGTCACCACACAAACCGCATTATCCTCATCCACCCCTTCTGCTACCACATCAAAAATCTCAAGCAACCTTGTGACCTTGGAGTAAAAAGAACTGCAACAGCGGGGACTTGGGAGAGTGACAAGAGCAGTAGTGATGAATGGTCATTTTTCAACACGAAGTAAGTTTATAATGGAATTCCCCAGAGTTTGCAATAGGATCTCTGCTCTTCTTGATATGCATTCATGACCTAGACTTAGCACACAAGGCACAATTCAAACTTTGCAGGTGACAAGAAAGCATTGCAAATGAAGGAGGATAGTGTAGAGCTTCAAAAAGGCCATAGACAAGCTGGTGGAATGGGCAGACAAGTGACAGATGAAATTTGATCCACAGAAGTGTGAAAGGATTAATTTTGGTAAGAAGAATGGGGAAAGGCAGCATAAGTTAAAAGGTACAAATCTAAAGGGGATGTAGGGGCAGAAGGATTATGTGCTTAATCATTGAAGGCAGAAGGATAGGTAGAGAGCACAAATTAGAAAAGCATACAGGATTCTCTGTTTTATAAATAAAAGCCTAGAGTACAAAAGCAAGGTAACAGTGATAAATTTATTGGTTTGGCCTCAACTGGAGAATTACATTCTATTCTGGGTGCCACACCCAAAAAAAGATCTGAACACATTACAGAAGGTGCAGAAAAGATTCATGAGAATAATTCATTTATGTGAATAAATTGCAAAAGCTAGGGCTGAGAGCAGAAGATTCAAGAGATTTGACAGAGGTATTCAATATTATGAAAAGCCTGGACAGAGTAGATGGGAAGAAACTTTTCTCATTTGTGCATTGGTTGAAGGGTCATGGACAAGAGTTCATCGATTTAACCTGTATGGCAAAAGTATCAATGGACTCATGGTGAGTCTTGTTTTTGTATTTTACACTGCCGGTGGTTAGGATCTTGAATGCATTGCCTGAAAATGTGGTGGAGGCAGATTCGGTCACTGCTTTCAAAGTGGGAACTAAATCCTTATCTGAAGAGGAAAGATTTGCAAGGCTATAGGGTGACACAGGTGAACTGCTCATGTGAGGGCCAGCACATACATGACATGCTGAATGGTCTTCTTCTGTAATGTACCCATTCTGTGATTCTATGATATTTATTGTGAACAATAGTATATTACATTTTTATACTGTGCCCCAGAAAGCATTCATAATTTAGACAAATTAATTAAGCTAGACACTCGAAAACTCTAATTTCTTGGAGTAAAGACAAAATAAATCTTAAGAGATGTCAGAATAATGTGGATACTCACTGTACACAATGCTACACATATCTTTTTGAAACCTAGTTGAATGCAGGGTTAGTTACAAAATTAACAGATTTTATGACTGGAGCTGCTCTAATTAAATTAATCCTTTTCATCTGGTACTTTTATGACACATTAAACTGCAGTTGTAAATAACAGGTACAAATTTGACCAGTATTTTTAAGCCAAGACTGAATTAATCATTTATTTCAAAACAACAAGTCAATTCAGAATCATGAATGGATTTGTGCTAGCCAAGTATTTTCTTTTTAAAATAAACAGAACAACATACCAGGATTTTTTCTGTATCAAGGGACAGTACTGGTTCACATGGTGGAGCTCCACTGGGCACACAGTCAGTGTCTTCAGGATTCAGAAATGAAGACTCTAAAATAGTAAGCAAAACAATCCTTTCATGGAGTCACAAAATATTAACCCTTTTCCTCTTTATTTTGGCAGTCTCAACCTTAGCCTGGTGATGAATACATAACTGAAACATCATAATGTCTTAATTTTAAGTGCTGGCTGATCTGCCCCATAATTCCAACATTCCCTGTTTTCATTTTGAACTTTGTTTTTTTTAAAATCCCACTATACTTTAAATATTTGTTCAATGGGTTACTTAGATGAATGAAGCTTCACAGGACCACTGGGATGATAAAATAGAATTGTGGCTATGTAAATAAGTAAAAAAACATGTTAGAAAATGTTATTACAGAGGTATAACAGAGGATAATTTACATCAAATTTGATTAAGAAAACCAAAATTCATGGATCAGACCCATAGCTGTACTAACAGCCAGCTTCATTGTCAGATTTTAGGCAAATACCTTTGCACCCCTGATTGTTCATATAGACATTAAAGATCCCATGATACTAACTGAAGACTGGAAAGATTTAGTTTCCCTCTTAGACCAATATTGCATTGTCTCCGATAGGACACTATTGTTACATAATGGATGTCACTGCAAAGCAATTAATTGCGTGGCACAATTCAAGCTGTTCTATTCTTTCATCTTTTCTTAAGGTGATAGTGATGCAATGATCTTTTTCTGAAGTATAGCAATGAGTTAAGTGCACACAATAATATTATTTTGAATATTCAAAGCAACGAACATATACTAAATAACATTTCCAAAGAATATGCATTAATATTTGAATATACTTGATAACATCTGAATATTTTGCATTGATACATTGCCACATTCCATAAATGAAAAACTTCGTATGTGAAAAAAAATTGCAGCAAATGAACTAAAGGAGTATAATTAGTTATACGTAATGATAGAATTGTAATGGTACAGATAGTGGCCATTTGGCCAAACATATCCATGCCATCTCTCTTTATGAGCTATCCAGCTAGTCCTATGTTTTGCCTATTTACTGGATCCTTGCATATTTTCTCAAGATAATTAACTAATTCCCTTTGAGAGCCATGATTAAATCTGCCTTCATCCCATTTTCAGGCAATGTATTCCCAGTTCTAATCACATGCTGTGTAAAAAAGTCACCGCTGGTGCTTTTGCCAAGCATCTTAAATCTGTAGCTTTTGGTTCTCAATTTTTGGTTCACAATTGAAGATTTCCTCTCAATTTTCTGTTCGCCAAGCAAAAACAGCTAGCTTTTCCAATTTATCCATGTAACCTGAAGTCTCTTATCCCTGGAATGATTTTCATATTTTTATCATAGCATTCTCATAAATGCCTTTACTTCACTGCAGTGCCCAGAATTGGACACAATATATTATTTGAGGCTGAACAATGTCATAGAAAGTTTCACTAAAGAACAAAGAAAATTACAGCACAGGAACAGGCCTTTTGGCCCTTCAAGCTTCCAACGACCATGCTGTTCAACCGAATCAAAAATTCCTACTCTTCCAGGGACCACATCCCTCCATTCCCATCCTATTCGTTTATTTTTCAAGACACCCTCAAAAGTACTTGATGTTGATCTAAGGTTGAAAATTATAACAGCACACTTAGTAACCTCATCAAATCCAAGTGTTGGAATGAAAGAAGTGTGGCAGCCAAATTACACACAGTAGATGCAACAAACAACTGGATAATTTGCTAGCTGAAGAATAAATATTGACAGACTACCAAGGAGAACTCGAAGACTCTTCCACCAATGCACAAGTGACAGGGAAGAGTTAATGTCTCCACTGAAAATACAGTAAATCCATTAGGAGTGCCTTCTTAGATTTTATGTTCATGTTCCAAGGTGAGACATGGAACTACAGGTTTAAAGATAGATTTTTATACAGTTGTTTCTGCCAAAAGTTTGACGAAATACAGACGTTATCATAACCGAAAAATTTCCAAACTACTGAAAAATCCTTGCCGGATCTGCTGCGTGTCTGCCTTTTCATTATCAATACTGTGATAGGAATATGTTCAGCCGAACAAGGGGTGGCATGATGGCACAGTGATTAGCACTGTTGCCTCACTGCGCCAGGGACCCAGGTTTGATTCCTGGCTTGAGTCACTGTCCGTGTGGGGTTCCTCTGGGTGCTCCGACTTCCTCCCACAATCCGAAGATGTACAGGTTAGATGGATTGCCCATAATAAATTCTCCCTCAGTGTATCTGAACAGACAACTCGGGGATTATCACAGTAACTTCATTGCAGTGTGACTATAAGCCCACTTGTAACAAAAAAGAACAAGCATGCCCTGCCACTCAATACTTTCATGGCATATCATCCATTTCAATGCCTTTTTTCAAACTATTCTCTTATCCTTTAACATCATTGGTGGTTGCCGAAACATCAATCTTTAGTTTAAACATGCTCAATGATTGAAATTCCACAGCCCCCTGAGATAGAGAATTCCAAATGTTCACAACCCTCTGAGCAAAACAGTTGAATATAATTAAAGTAAGACTTCACTCCTCCTGTATTCAATCCTCTTGTGATAAATGCTAACATGCCATTAATCTTCCCAATTGCTTGATACAGCAGCATGTTGGCCTTTAGTAATTTATTGACAAGGGCACAAAGGTCCCTTTGCATTTCTGTGCTTCCAATTCTCTTATCATTTAAGAAATACTTTGCACATTTGTTCCTCCTTCCAAAGTGGATAACTTTTCAGTTTTCCACTGCTTTAGCACTGTTGATTCACAACGCCAGGGCCCCAGATTAGATTCCTGTCTTCGGTCATTGTCTGTGTAGAATTTGCATGTTCCTCTCACGTCTGCATGGGTTTCCTCCGGGTTCTCAGGCTTCCTCCCACAGTCTTAAAGATGTGCTGGTTAAGTATATTGGCCATGTTATATTCTCACTGAGTGTACCTGAAAAGTCGCCAGAATGTGGCAACTAGGGGATTTTCAGCAACTTCAATGCAGTGTTAAGGTAAGCCCAGTTATGACACTAATAAGTAAACTTGAACTTATTATATTCCATCTTTCATGTTCTTGCTCAGACTCACTGGCTGGAAATCTACCAGCTCGTCTGCCAGGGAACTAGTGCAGGCGATGGTCCGACAACGGAAATCTCCATTGACTTCGGGCAAGAATTTCCAGTCTCACCAAACAAAATCCTGCCCACTAAATTTGTCCAAATTCTCTTGACGCAACTTTGTATCTTCGTCGCAACACGGCAACAAAGTAGCACAGTAGTTAGTACTGCTGCCTCACAGCACCAGGGACCTGGGTTCGATCCCTCGCTTGGGTCAGTGTGTGGAGTTTGCACGTTTTCCTCACATCTGCATGGGTTTTCTCTGGGTGCTTCGGTTTCCTCCCAAATCCACAAGGTGCATTGGTTAGGTGGATTGGCCATGTTAAATTCTCTCACAGTGCACCAAAACAGGCACTGGATTGCAGTGACTAGAGGATTTTCAGAATAACTTCATTGCAGAATTAACGTAAATCTATTTGTGACATAATAAACTTCAAACTTCAACACCCATTCCCACTTTGCTCTGTGTTATCTGCAAACTTGGAAATATTACATTTGGATAGAATCTATGGTTTTAAACTTGTAGATATTTTGAGACACACCCCAACAGAAAAGGGAAACAGAGAAAGAAACCTGACCCTTTCAAAAAACAAAAATTGAAACAGTGGTTGAAAACCAAAAACTTCCAGGGAGATTGAACCAGACAAAAGACCATATAAAAAGACACAGATCAATCCAAGCTCATTAATATTTATGAGTCTATAAGTAAAGTACAGGCAAGCTGAAGAGGCTATACTCAGAAGCTGAGAATAAGTAAATACATAATGGTTAGGGCTGTCTCAGTTACTCTAACATAACATTGGTGGATTTATGCCATCAGATTGAAGTTCTGCAGATGTATACTATTTTTGGTGAAAATGGTGTCCTTGGAACTCAGGTTGATTATGCTGCTGTTGGGAATCAGGCTAAATCCAAGAAGGTGAAGAATTGAAACTCTTCAAGAGGAAGACACTTTTATGACTGAGATTGATGCTCAATGGACTGTGCAGCCAATTTGTAAGATCTGCATTAGGTGCAAATGCAATTTAACATGTAATTTATAGTTTGTAAGTGACCACAATTTCCCATGAACTCATGTCTAAAACCAAGCATTAAAATGTGCAGCATCAACATATGTCAGAGTTGTAGACGGTTATCCAAGACTGTATTTAACGTTTGCTTTGTTTGATGCTTGTTTAGTAAAAAGTCTTCTATTTTAAACTGTGGAATTTTGTGGCTTCATTTTTCTTATAAAGAACTGGGATTTCAGATTTTTTTTAAGAAAAGGGAATAGATAGGCTGGATTCTCAGAGACTATTTCCCTCTCACTATGAGAGGACACAGATTTAAGATGCAGGGAAGCAAATACAGAGGGGATGTTAGGGGTAAGTTTTTCACTCAGAGGGTGGTGAGTGAATGGAATTGGCTGCCGTCGGAGGTTGTTGAGGCAAACTCACTGGGGTCTTTTAAAAGACTTCTGGATGAGTATATGGAAAAGTATGGGATAGGGGGTTATAGATAGGTCTGTGGATTGGTAGATGTGATTGGCGCAACTCGAGGGCCGAACGGCCTGTTTGTGCTGTATTGTTCTATGTTCTATGAAAGCTACTGGTTTCAACTAAGATTGTAACAATAAACTCTTTTCCACATCTGGGGATTTTAGATACAGTTACTAAATGTCAGCGCACGGGGTTCCTCAAACATTTGCAGCAGAGGTGAAGATTAGACAGCTTGCTATCATAGGGCATTTGGTAAACTTCCTACTAATTATCCAGCCAATTACAACAGGATCACTGGATGACTTGCTTACGATTTACATAGATAATTTGGAGTTGAGACCAAGTGTACTGTGTCAAAATTCACAGATGACACTAAGATGAGTGCAGAGAAAAATGTGCAGAGGATTCTGAAAGTCTGCAAAGGGATATTGATAATCTAAGTGAGCAGGCGAGTGTCTGGCAGACAGAGTACAATGTTGCTAAATGTGAGGTCATCCATTTTGGTAGGAATAATAGCAAAATGGAATATTATTCAAATGGTAAAAAATTGCAGCATGCTGCTGTGCAGAGGGATCTGGGTGTCCTTGTGTAAGAATCACAAGGAGTTGGTTTGAGGGTGCAGCAAATAATTAAGAAGGCAAATGGAATTTTGTCCTTCATTGCTTGAGGAATGGAGCTTAAAAACAGCGAGGTTATGTTACAGCTGTATAAGGTACTGGTGAGGCCACTCCTAGAATACTATGTACACTTTTGGTCTCCTTAGCTGAGAAAGGATATACTGACACTGGAGAGGGTGCAGAGGAGGTTCACTAGGTTGATTCCGGAATTGAGAGGGTTGGCTTATTAGGAGATACTGAGTAGATCAGGGCTATATTCATTGGGATTCAGAAGAATGACAGGAGATCTTGTAGAAACATTTCAGGTTATGAAGGGAATAGATAAGAGAGGAGGAGGAAAATTGTTTCCACTGGCAGGGAAATTAGAACTAGGGGGGGCATGGCCTCAAAATAAAGGGAAGCAGATTTAGGACTAAGTTGAGGAGTGAATTCTTCACACAAAAGGTTGTGAATCTGTGGAATTTCCTGCCTAGTGAAACAGTTGAGGCTATGTCATTGAATGTTTTTAAGGCAAGGATAAATACATTTTTGAACAGCAAGGAATTAAGAAACTAGGAACTAGCCTTTTTCCTAGGATGGAGAAAGCTAGCACAAGGGGACACAGCTTTAAATTAAGGGGTATGAGTTATAGGACGGATATCAGAGGTAGGTTCTTTACTCAAAGAGTGATTAGGGAGTGGAATGCCCTGCCTGCAGCTGTTGTAGATGCGCCAAGTTTGGTGGCGTTTAAGAGGTTAATTGATAAGTATATGGAAGAGAAGGGAATGGTTTAGTTTGGAGGGGCATTGCTTTTTATTTTGGTCGGCACAACATCGAAGGCCGAAGGGCCTGTTCTGTGTTGTAATGTTCTATGTTCTAAGAGTTCTGGTGAGCAGGCAGGTAAGTGGAGCTGACTCCATGAAAAGATCAGCCATAATCTTATTGAATGGCAGAGCAGACTCAAGGAGCCAGATGACCTATTCCTGTTTCTAGTTCTTATGGCAGTTAAGAACCTCAGCAAGAAGAATTCAGTGACTATTCGACTCTTCCAGGTTCCACTGATGTGCCAATAATGACTGGTCAAATAAATACCACCTATGCCCAGTTCAGCTCACACTCAACTGAATCTACAACTGATGATTTGGTTTGTTACACTCTCCCATCAATGGACAAGTTAGATAAGAACCATATCAACTCCAAACATACCATTTATCTAGTTCCCCACCCTCCAATTAAGCTAATAATTACACTATGACAAATGCAGTTTAACGTGTTCTCTAGGGACCTAGTGTAAAGTTTGCTTCACCCCCTGTCTTTTTGCCACAGATTCATCTCACAACATTGAGATGAAACCTTTCTAAGACTTACTACAGCCAGGCAATTAGGATTGGGCTAGAAATGCAAACAGGGCTACATTCAAAATCATCATGGTATAAATTTGAAGTGCTGTGGGGATTGTGGACAACAGAGTGCTCTTTGTTGGGGCATTAGGTGAAGAGTAAATCCTTGTTATTTCTTGTATATCCATTTTCAGTTAGATGTAGGAAGTAAAATCAAAAGTGTAGCAAGGAGGAAATAAACCTTTCAAAAGCTTCCCATGTCTTTCTCCAGTAGCATAGGGCAACTCTTAATTTTATGTTTATTTATTTGAGTCAAAAGTGGACTTATACTGCAATGAAATTACTATGAAAATCCCTAGTCGCCACACTCCAGTACCTCTTCGGGTACACTGAGGGAGAATTTAGCATGACCAATACATCTAACCAGCACCTCAGCTTTTCAGATTGGAGAAGAGAAAATGGTCTGAATTCGCACCCCTCTCGGTTTTCCGGTGAACTTACACAACTGACCTATCAACACCTGGCAAACACACATACAGAAATAGAGAAACAGCAGAGTGAAACTGCACTCCTGAGAAAATGGCTGAGAAAATACCATCCCATGAGAATAAGATAGAGCCAGCAATTTCTTTTCTTTGGCAACTGTGAATTTGCATAAAGGAGCTGCATCACTTTCAAAACAACATGATCAATTGAATTTGATGTGTTTCAACATTAATCATCATTGTACAAATGATAGTTTGCGAAAAATTTTTCATAAATCTGGTGCCTTTTTAAAATAGATGCCACCAAACAGGTGGTATCAGTTAATATTAATCCTTCACGAGGCAGGAAATAAATAAAATTGGCAAACAGCTGCTATCTTCTCCATATGACAGACAATATTTACAAACAGTTACGTTTTCAGTATACTAATGACAGTCACTTGTCTTCTAACAAGGCACTGGAGACTAATTTACCATTTGGGACAAAATACAAGCCTTCAAACTCTAATACAAGCCTAAAACTAGCCTACAGGCAACTAAAGGCCAAGGTGCAGCAAAGAACCCACAACCTCAAAAGCAACTGGTAAGCAACTTGTCGACGACAACGACTTGCATGGCTTCTTCAATGCAATTAAACCATCTATGGTCCAAATACCAGGGACCCACCCCACAGAGCCATAATTGAACAGGCACTCAAAGATGGAGAGGCAGTCAATGCCTGCTGGAGACAACACTTCAAAGACCTCCTCAATCACAACACAGTCTACGATGCAAATGCCTTCGACACCACAACACACTACTCGCCACTTGATTCACGCACCAGACCAGCTAGATCCCTCTGTACTTCATTCACCTGCAGTCTCTCTCCATTTAGATTTCCCCTGCTGATGTACATGGCCTCACACTTCCCCACATTAAACTCCATTTGCCAGGTTTTCACCCAGTCACTCAATCTATCTATATCCCATGCAGCATGCAGAGTCATAATATCCTCATCACAGCATGCCCTTCCACCCATCTTTGTTTCAATGGCAAATTAGGAAACCTTATATTCTGTTGCTTCTTCCAGTCATTAATGTAAATAATTGTGGGCCAAGAGCTAGCCTCTGCAGTACGCCATGAGTTTCATCTTTCCACTCTTAAAAGGACCCATTTATTCCAACTCTCTGTTTTCTACGTGACAGCCAGTTTTCAATCTATGCTTCCTCCAATTCTATGGACTTTTACTTTGTGCAGTAGTCTCTTACATAGCAGCTTGTCAAATGCCTTTTGGAAATGTAAATATACTACATCTACAGCTTCTCCTTCATCTACTCTCCCTGTTACATCCTCAAAGAATTGAAGCAAATTTGTCAAACATGATTTAACTTTCATAAAACCATGTTGACTAGGTTTGATTATATTCTGCTTTCCTAAATGATTAGCTATTTCCTCCTTGAACAGTGATTCCAGCGTCTTGCCAGTAATAGATGTTAAACTAACTGACCTATACTTTCCTATCTTCTATCTTTCTCCCTTTTTGAACAAGAGAGTCCAATCTGTTTTCCAATCTTTTGGTACCTTCCTGAATTTAGCGAGTTACGAAAACTTTCAATCAATGGATCCACTATCTCTGAAGCCACCTCCATTAAAATCCTAACACACAGATCATCAGGTCTGGCAACTTATCGGCCTTTAGCCCTTTGAGATTCTCTAATTCTCTACCTCTTGTAATGGGGATTTTTATAAGTTCTAGCATGTTATTTGAAATCAGTCAATCTGATATCTTGGGGATATTTGCAATATCATCCATGATGAAGACTGATGCAAAATGTTTATTTAGCACATGATCCATTTCTTTGTTTGCCATTATCAATCCACCAGTCTCATTTAGTCAAGGTCCCACATTTACTTTAGCTGCTGCTTCCTATTTATATTTCCATAGAAACCCTTACTGCTTGTTTTTATTCTGCAAGCAAGTTTTCTCTCAATGTTGATTTTCTCCTTTCTTATGAGTTTTTTTAGTTTTTTGCTGCTGGATCCTAAAAGCTTAGTAACAAGTCTGACAACACCAGGTTTAAGTCCAACCGATTTATTTGATAGTCAACTCACACAAGCTTTCGAGGCTCTGCTCTTTCCCAGTCTTCTGGCTCACCACTATCCCTTGCCACTTTGCATATCCTACCTACTTTTTAATTTAACATTATCCTTGAACTTCTTTGTTAACCATGGAGCTTGCCTCTTTCTCATGGAATCTCTCTTTTTACTTCTGCTGAGCATTTTGTACCAGCTGTTTGAATATCTGCCAATGTTCATCTCCTGATTTGCAGCTTAGCTTGTTTATCCATTTCATCTTAAACAATGCCTCCCTCATACATAAATGCCCTTATGTAAGTTATGGATCTATGGTGTTCATTCTCAAACTGTACCTGAAATTCTATCGTATTGTGGTCAGTATCCCTCTAGGGGATCCTTAACTACAAGATTCCTTATCAGTCCTTCTTAATTATACACAAGCGAATCTAAAATAGCCTACTCTTTTTTTGTATGCACACTCTGAGGCTGCGCTACAAACCTGTGTTGACGCATTCATTGAAGCATATGACAGAATGGACCTACGACTAAACATCCGGTAAACAAAGGTTCCCTACCAGCCTGCTCCTGCCATACAAAACTGCCCCTAGACCATCAAGATCCATGGTGAGTCCCCAGACAATGTGGATCATTTCCCATATCTCAGGATCCTCCTCTTGGCATAGGAAGATATCAACAATGAAATACAACATCAATTTGATTTCGTTTGTCACTTGTGTTAAAATACAGTGAAAAGTATTGTTGGAGAGATAGTGGTGTAGTGATATTGTCGTTGGACCAGTAATCCAGCTACACAGGGTAATGCACTGGGGATCCAGATTCGAATCTCATCACTGTAGATAGTGGAATTTGAATTCAATTTAAAAAATTGATTTAAAAATCTAACGATAACCATGTCGATTCTTGCAAAAACCCATCTGATTCATCTGAATTCAATAAAAATCTGAAAAGCATTGTTTCCTGCAGACAAATCATACCATACATAAAGAACAAAAGGAGAGGGTGCATAATGTAGAGTTATAATCTTAGCTAGGGTGTAGAAAAAGATCAACTTAATGTGAGGTAGATCCATTCAAAAGTCTGATGGCAACGGGAAAGAAGCTGTTCTCGAGTCAAATGGTATCTGACCTCACACATTTGTATCTTTTTCCTGACAGAAGGTGGTAGAAGAATATGTGTCTGAGATGCGCGGAGCCCTTGATCATGCTGGCTGCTTTTCCGAGGCAGTGGGAAGTACAGACAGAAGCAATGGATGGGAGGCTGGTTTGTGTGTTGAATTAGGTTTCACTCATGACCTTTTGTAATTTCTTGTGGTCTTAGAGCAGGAGCCATGCCAAGCTGTGATACAACCAGAAAGAATGCTTTCTAATGGGGCATCTGCGGAAGATGGTGAGAATCATAGTGGCCGTGCCAAATTTCCTTAGCCTCCTGAGAAAGTAGAGGCATCGGTGGGCTTGCTTAACTATAACATCAGTGTGGAGGGAGCAGGACAGGACGTTAATGATCTGGACACCTAAACATTTGAGCTCTCGACCATTTCTGCTCCATCCCTGTTGATATAGGCTGCGGCACATTCATCTCTATGCTTCCTGACGTTAATGGCTATCTCCTTTTGTTTTGCTGACATTGAGGGAGAGATTATTGCCTTTGCACCAGTTAATCAAATTCTCTATCTCTTTCTGTACTCCGTCTCCAATACCCCAGTGCAGTTATTGGATGCCTGAGGAAGTATGTTTGAAGTCAGAGACCTCAAATCATGCACCTTGCTCATGATCTACAGAGCAGCTATGGTACTTGCCACTCCTATATGCATCAGAAACATGGACAATATACAGCAGATACCTCAAATCCCTGGACAGATATTACCAATGGTGCCTCTGCAAAATTCTACAAATCCAATGGCGAGATAGGCATACCAACATAAACGTCTCCCAGGCCAACATCCCCAGCATCGAGGCACTGGTCATGCTCGACACTGTCTGCATGCCCAACACAAGATTCCCAAAACAAACGCTCTAGTTGAGCTCCACAATGGCAAATGATCAATAAGAGGACAGAAGAAATGCTACAACAACACTCTGAAAGTCTCTCTAAATAAATGCAAAACTCTCATCAATACACAACAACATCATGCCTGGGAACGCACAAACTGAAGAAGCATCCGAGAAGGTGCTAATCACCTTCAGTGGATTATGTGGAGGCCAAGCATGAACAGTGAAAAGAAAGTGCAGAATCCAGAGCATCCTATCCCATCCCATCCCTCCACATACACACATCAAAACCTGCCAAACCTATGCCAGAGTCTGTGGAGCCAAGATTGGACTATTTAGCCATCTTCCCAGAGTGGAAACAAGGGATTGACAGACAAATAACTCAGATATCGCCTTGCCAAAAAAAGTGAGAGAGAATTCCAATTGAACTTTGAAGCCATAATTGACTTTTCTTACCTTTTCATAAAAATCTGAACTCACTATAACTCCCTTCGCCAATTCCTGCAGCTTCCAATTTCTGTCATCGCCTGCACTAAACCCCTATGTGTCTCAATTTTTGACTACCTCCCGTATTTTTCCTACAATTGAGCCTCTCCTGAAAGACCTTGACATGTTCACTGCATTGAAGGCTAAATCTGTTGTTGCTCTTGCAAGGAATGAGGGAATAAACCATGCACTAAACTCATTTTTTTGAACAATCTGATGTCAAGACTGTTGGTCATTGTGCACAAAAACATTGCAAACCGTTAATCTTACTGTCACTATGCATTTTTTTGGAAACTTCAGGGCATCCAGAATACATATTTAAGGAAGGAAATCCATACATGCAACCCAACCCAACCCTGCCTTGGACCCAACCTCCACAGTGACTTAGCAGGTACCTGTCCTGACCGCGGATGCGGAAATCAGAAACAATTTGCAATGGGCAAAAAAAAGGACGTGGCAAAAAAATAAAAGTCCAGGCTCTCACCGCACTCCACAAAGTCTTCCGAGTTCCCAAATTCAGACTGAGTGACGCAGCCTTGCTTCTGTACCTGGTTGTTATTGCTAAAGGACAAGAGGGAAGAAAAGTACTCGGCCCAGGCCGATCGGCACAGCGAAAACAATAAAAGTTGAGCGACAACCGCCACCGCCGCTACTCGCTGACTGGCAGCTGCCATTTTTTTTGCACTGCTGCTTGTTCGAGGGCGGGCTGGGGAGAGGGAATGCGGCCGCAGTGCCCTCTGGGAGATGTAGTTTCTCTAGCACGGATGCCAGTTGCGTCATCAGAGGAAAAAACTACATCTCCCGTTAAGCCGTGCACAACTCTCTCTCTCTCTCTCTCTGTCCAGCGACCACACTAGTCCCCAGCGCCGCGAGCTGGTAACTGGGGCAACGACGACCAGCTGGCCGGGGGTGGTGGGCGGCTGGCCTGGGCTTCGCGCTTGCCCTTTTAAAAATAAACGGCCGTTTGCTGGTAATGGCGACGCCGGTCTATCGCTGCGTCGAATGTAATGAGGAGGCGTCCGAGCTGCACAGGGATTACAGTCATGGTATTATCAAGATAACCATTTGTGTAAGTTCAGAATGCCCCCTCAGAGCTATCTCTTCAATCGCACGGTAATGGTTGTAGCGCATTACCGTGTTGGTAATGTTGGTACCGCGTTGCTGTGCTGGCCCATTGAAAGAACAGTTCATCTCATGCTATTCCCCCGGCCTTCTCCATGTAGCCTACCACATTCTTCCTTTTCAAATGATACTCCAATTCTCTTTTGTACACCTCATTTGAGCTTGATTTGATTTATTATCATCACGTTTTGGGTTACATGAGAAGTATTATTTCTTGTGCGCTGTGCCGACGAAGCATACCGTTTACTTTGGGGAGAAGGAAAGGAGTGGATACAAAACATGGTGTCACAGTCATAGCTAAGGTGTAGAGAAAGATCAAATTAATGTATAATAAGCACATTCAAAATCCGATGGCAGCAGGGAAGAAACTGTTCTTGAGCTGGTTGGTCCATATTTTCAAATTTCTGTACCTTTTTTCTGACAGAAGAAGGTGGAAAAGAGTATGACTGGATGGGTAGGGTCCTTGTATTCTGCCGAGTGCTTTTCCAAGGCAGAAGGAAGTGTAGACTTTGTCAATGGATCTGCCTCCACCACATTTATTAGGTGGTCCATTCCAAATCCTAACCATTGATAGAATGAAAAAGCTTTTTCTCATATCTCCATTGCTTCTTTCAGGAATTAGTATTGAATCTGTGCCCTCAAGTTCTCAGTCCTTATATCATGGAAACAATTGGCTTGCTATCTTGTCCAGACCCTTCATGATATTAAATACTTCTAACAAATCTCTCAACCTTCACTTCAAGGAAAACATCCCAACCTTTCCAATATACCCAATTGTTCCTCCTTATCCTGAGAATGTGCGCCTTTGTTAGATTCCTGGCCAGGGCAAATAATTTTTCAGTGTCTACTTTATCGACTTCCAAATCTGGTATTTTTCAGTGTGATCGTCTCTCATTTTTCTAAATTCCAGAGGATTTAAGCTCAATTTACTCAGCCTCTAAACACATCTCCATCCATTCATCACAGGCACCATTCTAAAGCATCTTTGTTATACCCCAATGTTTCCAATATCTTTCCTTAAACATGGAGATAAAATCTGCACACATTATTCCAGATGTTGTCTCATCAACATCCTGCACATTTGTAGTAGAACCATTTTATTCCTGTGCTCATTTCTTTGCAGTAAGGATCTGCATGCCATTTATCTTCCTGATTGATTGTAACTGCATGGTAATCTTCTGTTTCCAAAAATCAGCATCTCTGACAATGTGACATTCTCTTCTGCCAGTTTTTAAAAAATATTATTGTCATGTGTTGGGATATAGTGAAAAGTGTTGTGTTTTGTGCACTAGACAGACACAAACATACCCTTCACAGAGTACCCAGGAGAAGGAAAGGGAGCAGAATATAGTGTTGGAAAAAGAAATTCCTAGCGTCGAGGTGGGAAGAGTGGCACTTAATTTACATGTTAGTCTGTGTTATATAAAAGTCCACATCCATTTTCTTTTTTATGTAATAAGTTGTTTAGTGTCCCTTGCTGACATTATTTCACACAATGTTACATTTTTAACTTCAGTAATGATCTCTACTCATTTCTTACATCCTTAAGTTTGCAAAACATTTCATCAACTTTTTTTTCATGATTATATAGTGACATTATAGCCCTAGGGTGCTAAGGCTTATAAATATATAAATGTTAATTTATTAGTATAACAATTAATTATCAGTGGCTCTGAAAAATAATTTTAACTTTTACTTCCAGAAATCATGCCAGAAACCGGTTGACAAGTATATTGAATATGATCCAGTGATAATTCTCATTGATGCAATCTTATGTAAAGTTCAAGCTTATAGGCATATAATCCTCAATACCAAGATTAATGTAAGTATGTCTAAATTGTAGGATTATTTCACAATGAATTCCTTGGTAATTACTTTAAAATGTAATACAAATACCCTCTGTGCACTATGTGACTGATACTTGCCAGTAAAATTGATAAAGTTTATTTATTAGTCACAAGTAGGCTTACATTAACATTGCAATGAGGTTACTGTGATAATCCCCCAGCATGAGGACACTTTTCTGGTCACACTAATCAACTGCTGCTTTATTTCTCCTCTCAATTTTCTATCTTTTCCCCTCTAAGGCATTGGTGAAAAGACATCAAGAGCCCTCCAGCAGCCTTCTTGGATTTCAGTTAGTCATGCGTAATTATTTTATTTTAGCCTTTTAAAATATCAGCATGGTTAATTCAGTGTTTTTTTTTAAATAACCTTTTCCTTCAGATTCATTGGAAGCTGTGCATATTCTGCTTGTTGTGTGAAGCATATCTTAGGTGGTCACAGCTGCAGGATTCACAACAAACTGTTGATCCTACAGATATAATTCGTTATGCCAAAGAGTGGGATTTCTACCAAATGTTTGGATTAGCTAGTTTGGGTAAGATCACATTGTTTACTTCATTAAAAAATCACCTTAAATGCTCATCCTTTTTGAGTGAAAGAATGTCATTTGAACTGGAAGGAATCTGTCTCATAGCCCTGTTGAGGAAGTATAACATACATGTGAACTTTGTTCGTGTTTAATAAAATAAAGGCTACTTTGATTGAAACAGATTGTGCTATCTTCAACTCTCTTTCTCTTTGACTCCATTTCATCATTTACATTGTCCCACCCACCCCCAGTAAAAGATTTACATTTGATCCTGCATGTTTTTGAATGCCACAAAGGCTTTTCCAGAATGCTACAAGAAAGTTTCTGCTTCAATTGGTGACAGAAAATCAAACAGCACAGTTGCCCTCCTTGCAATGTAATTTAAGCAACATTACAAACATGAAATGCAGATCACTATAGTTAATATGGCCTGGGGGAAAGCAAGTGGACTGAAAAGGAAAAAAACAAATAAAATTATCCACCAACTTGAATTCCATAGATTCCTTACAGTGTAGTGCATTTGGCCCCTCAAGTCTACGCCGACTTTGAAAGCAACTTGCCCATGCCAACTTCTGTCCCATTTCCATAGCACCGTACATTTACTATGACTGATCACCTAATCTGCACATCTTTGGATTTTGGGAAGAAATCCAGACAGATACATTGAGAACATGCACACTCCCAAGGCTGGAATTGAACTCAGGTCCCTGACAATATGAAGCAGCAGAGCCATGCCATCTAAGCTATTAGACTATGTAAATCAAGTTATGTAAATAATTTAAAATGGAAATGTTCTCAAAAATTTAGATTACCAGATAATTAGAATGAGGATTAGACAGCTTTCAAAAACTTAATTGATTCAATAGTTATGCCTTGTATGAGTTATGACTCAATTGTTCAATTATTATCTAACCGTACCAGATAATCATCTGTGGCTTCTGTTCCTACTCCCTTCCCTCACTGTTATCTCTGGAGCCCTACCCAAACTCTAATTTACAAGTGGTCCATTGCTGACATTATCCAAAAACATCATACATTGATGACTTTTAGCTCTATGTCACCAACACATTGCTGGACTCCTCCACCATCTGATTCATCTCTGTTTTTCTGATGTCCAATACCAGATGAGTATAACTTTCCTCCCACAAAATATTGGGATGATTTAATTCATTGTCTTCAGTCACTGCCACAAACTTCATCCCTTATCTAGACCGTTCGAAATCTTGGTATTTTGTTTGATGCCATGCTTCCAACCTCAAATCCAGTCCATGTTTAGTGCTACTTACGTATACTTCCATAGTGTTGGCTATCTCTGCTCCTGCTTCAGCTCATCAATTGAAAGCTTCATCCATGTCTTGGTTGCCTCTAGACTTAAATTCCAATGCTCTTATGGTCAGCATCTTGCCTTCCGTTCTCCATAAACCTGAAATCATCTGAAAAAACTTCCTCCCTGCATCTCAATGCACCAAGTTGCTTTTACCCATTACCCCTATATTCACTGCCTTATATTGATTCCAGTCCAAATTGATTTTCAAATTCTCTTCTCTGTTTTCAAATCCTTTCATCAGTGTCCCTCCTTATTTCTGTAACCTCCACCAATCCCTGCTAAACTGTGAATCTGGCCACTTCTGCATCCTAAATTTTAATCACTCCGACATGTACCTTCAGCCACGTTGGCCCTCAGCTCTGGAATTCTCTCCCTTAACCTCTCAGCTTTTCTGCCCCTCCTTTTAAGACACTTCTGAAAAACTACCTCTTCAACCAAACTTTTGGCCCCCTGATCTAACACCTCCTTTTGTGGCTCTGTGTTGAACTTTAATTTGCTAATGCACCTGTGAAGTATTCTGGTGTGTTTAATGTTAAAAGCAGTATATGAATTAAAGTTTAAAAAAATAAGAGTACAACTTCTAACAATCCTGCAAAAAAAAGACAAATATGCTTTTTTTTAATTTCTAGAGCTGGCAGGATTCCTGAGTGGGGCGTTTTTTTTCTTGTGGTTAACAAAAGATGATTTCATCCAGAAAAAATCAAATCGCAACACCTTGCTAATAGCTTTATTATTGTCTGGTTACGGGAAGCTCCTTGTCATTCCAGCTGTGATCTGGGAACATGACTACTCACCATTATACATTAACCTCATCAAATTCTTTGTTCTTGCATCAAATGCACAAGCTGTCAGAGGTAATCTGCTCATTATATCAATTAACTAGAAATATTAAAGTTGTAATCTTCTTTGTTAACTGTGTTTCATTCTGTGAGCTTGCAATGTAAAAGTAAGTTTCCATTACTAGCTTAAATTGGTGATAAATCTATCAACAGATATTTTTTACATTTGCAATAAAAGGAGGCAATTGATATGAAAGCACTATTTGTGTTTGTGTGTAATAAGTTCCATATGACTTATCCACCTCCCTGATCAATTTTTTCAGAAAGATTATGAATGTGGTAAATTATGTACAAAAGTCATGTTTACTGTTAATTCAAAACTGTGACAAGTAGTTTATATTTACTGTAAAATAGTTTAAGTGGTTTTCAGGAACAGCTATCTGATAGCTTTTAGCGATGGGACCTAAGTGGAAATGCTGCATGTTTTTTTTATTATGAATATTCATGATTGAAAAGTTTATTTATTAGTATCACAAGTAGATTTACATTCACACTGCAATGAACTTACTGTGAAAATCTCCTAGAAGTCAATCTTTTTGTACAGAAATCAGATTTTGGTCACAAAGTGGCACAACTGCAACCTCCATAGATAGCCCTTCTCCTCAAAAAATATATACAATGCAGATGTTCTTAGGATACTAAACGTGGCTGAACTCTGATCTGTTATTCTGACTACATTGTGTTAATGTTTAAATAGTCAGCACAATTGCTGCTTTGTTAGAAATTGTTCTCTGGTTTATCTCTGTGAAACTCAACACATTTTTCTCCCAATTTCAATTATTTGTCTGTTAAGCTGAATTTTGTGTATTTACTTCATTTTTTTCCTGTATGTCAGCCTTGGCTCACTGATACCCACTGACGTTTGGGACGTTAGATTGTGAAAGATGCAATATATATGCCAAGTTCAATGTTTCTCTTGTGAACAGCTAATTTTTATATTCATTCCCTTCCCACAATAACAGTGCACCATCTTTTAATTTTATTTTCCTTTCTGCACTGTTATTATGTTAAACCTCCAATCTCTAGACACACACTGCCAATTAGAAATTTCATGGGACCTTCACAAATAATTCAAATCATGTTTTCTTCAGTTTGAGGATCAATGTAAAATTAAACATTCCATTTTTTACATGGTTATACCCCTGTTCTGTGTTTATTTTAATGTATTCTAATGGTTTGTTTTCTCTTACAGTGGTACTGAATAGCAGCAGGAGGTTTGCATTGTCTGTTATTTTCGTTGGATGGATGGTGGAGCAGTTTATAGCCTTCATCTTTCAACAGCTCAAATTGAGCACATCAGCATATGTTGCACATACCTAAGAGCACACATATAGCAATCAAACATCAATTTCAAAATCTGTATCCATCAATCACGTGTCCTATTTATGGTTAAAATCATATTCAATGACTTCATACATATCATGGACAAAACAGGCAGACATTGTGTGAAGATAAAATTCAGATTCTGAAGAATCATATGGCTTTTTGTACAAAGTAATAAGGTTTTTCCCATTCTGACAGCTGCAGTAACAACTTTAGCTATCTATTATTTATTTCTAACAAGATTGTGAATCTTAAATATTCTGTTGTAGTTTATGTACTTAAATTATTATATGGCAATATAATTATTCAAAGTTATAGTAAAAAAAACACATTACTACTTTGCCAGATGTATTTACCAGAAAGGAAAACTTTAAAAAGAGCAACTTCATCTCAGTAAGATCTGAAGTGCAATTCATTAGTTTGTTGTAAACTCAATTGGTTAACTTCTGAATTATTCCAATAAAGATGTTTAGTCTGTTCTACCACTGAAGTAACATTGACCACACTGCTATTGAATTTTTACTGTTTTCTTATATGTTTCTCTTGGTTAACAATAATTGAAATAAATGTGATATCATCACATTTCTTAAGTAATTTTTAAATTGCTGGCAAGGCCTGCATTTATTGATAGTTCTTAATTATCCTTGAGAAGGTGCTAGTAAGCTTGAACTGCTGTAAATCCATGTGATGTAAGGAGCAAGTTCCATGATTTTGACCCAGCAATAGTGAAGGAACAATGATGTATTTCCAAGTTGGGATGGTGTATGATTTGGAAGACAACTTGTGAGTGCCAATCTTCCCATGTGCCTGCTATCCTTGTTTCAGGTGATGCATTTGTGGGTTTGGAAAGTGTTATCTAAGAAGCCACTGGGCACTGGTGTTCGAGGGAGTGGATATTTAGATGTTGCAGTGGGTGATGATCAAGCATGCCGCTTTTTGCTGTATAATGTCGATCTTATGCTGTTGGACTCATGCAGGCATGCGGAAAATATTTAATCATTCATAATTTGTGTCTTGTAAGAATCATTCAATAAGGTGCCACACAATGGTTAATATTGCAAGATAAGAACTCAAAGTCGGGAGCAATATGTTGGCTTTGATAGAAAATTGGTTAATAGATTTGAAATGAAGAGTAAGAATAAGTGGGGCGTTTTCAAGTTGGTAAATTGTGACTGTAGTGCCACAAATATGATGGTGTCTCAACTACTTGCAAACTATATTGTTAGGGATCAGATCAGAAACTCCACAGTATTCTATGAAGTTAGCCAAAACCCCAACATTTTTTGATTGTTACATGGGATGAGCATAAGGTGTTTCACTCCAAGTATGGTTCAATGAACCCACTGGGAAGCTTTTATTAAAACAAATTTTATTGAATTAAACAAAAAGAATCAACATAATTTTTACTAACTGAAAATATTTAAATATGATGAGGTATAATTCTTAACAGCTAACCATCTCAAAAGTTCCAGACATTACCCTACAAACATAATTTTATTCAGACAGTTAGCACCAAAAAAAAACTCACATAGATGTTGGATTCCCATGTTTTTAACCCCTCTGGACAGATAGAGAAAGACACCTGTCTTTTGACTTCCATGCACAGCCTCCAGGGAAAGGGACTTATTTCCTGTCCGATTCCAGTCTGCAAATCCAGAGAGAGAAATTTTCCTCTTTGTAAAGATTCCAAGTAGCATCTAACTTGATTTCTCTTTGTGAGACTAATCCCACCCAGTCACATGATCTTTCATATTCATCACCTCATTAAATCCTATCCTGAAAAAAAGGGTAAAATGTTAAAATAACAGCTTTAGCCCATATTAAAACAAAAATTTGAATAATTAACCAAAGGAGAAAATGCTGGAAAGGCTCAGCAGATCTGACAACATCTGTAAGGAGAGAAAATAGCTGATGTGTCGAGTCCAGATGACCCTTTGTCAAACTTTTTTTTGCCTTAGAGATACTGCCAGACTTGCTGAGATTTTCCAGCATTTTCTCATTTGGTTTCAGATTCCAGCATCTGCAATAATTGGCTTTTATTTGAGTAATTAAAATCAATTATGCTGCTGTTGAAAGAACTGACTGCTGAAACAAATCCTGCCCAAGAAACTTGTTTGTTTTAGTATGATCACAGTATTAATGATCTCGATGTGTTTGCAGACTATATAAAGTTAGAAAGCAAGATGTGAGGAGGACACAGAAAGACTGCAAAGAAACATAGGTTGAGGGGACATCAAGGAGACAGATGTAGAGAAGCCTGGAGCAGTTATTCATTTTGTTCATAAAGAAAGACAGAGTAATTTTTAAAAGGTGTGAAACTTGTGAATACTTGTGATTTTTAAGAAGGGCTTGGATAAAACCATACAAGAAAGACAAAGTTGATATGCAGGTACAGCAAGAATTAGGAAAGCAAATAGCATTTTGATCTTTATTGTAAGTGGATTAATGTACAAGAATAAATGAGTCTTACTACAATTGTACAGAGGTCTGGAATACTGTGTGCAGTTTTGGATCTCCATATTTAAGGAAGGATATATTTGCACTGGAGGCAATACAGTGAAGGTTCACTAGATTAACTCCTGAGATGTAGGTGAATCAAAAGATGAAATATACTTCATAGTACAGTTGATCTATTAGCCTCAAGTTATCTAAAGAAGATACTCAGCTGTCTTGGTAATGTTCATTAAAACAGGTTTGTGAGGCAAACAGATTAGGAACAGGAAATGGAGTTAAAATGTGAGCTGAGATCAACACATCAACAGAAAGGAGGGTTTTGCAGGTGGGTATCTAATCTGCTTTTGATCTCTCAATATAGAGACTACACCATAAAAATGGTTATAATACACTGGTTTTAAAGTATTATGGGCTGATGCTCCATCCTAGAGATTGTGCATTTGATAAGGTGCGCCATGCAAGCCTTATTGAGAAAATGAGGGGGCATGGGATCCAAGGGGACATTGTTTTGTGGATCCAGAACTGGCTTACCCATAGAAGACAAAGGGTGGTTATAGATGGGACATATTCTGCGTGGAGGTCGGTCACCAGTGGAGTACCCCGGACCCTACTTGGAGTACCGTGCTCAGTTCTGTTCGCTTATTACAGGAAGGATGTGGAAGCCTTGAAAAGGGTGCAGAGGAGATTTACAAGGATATTGCCTGGATTGGGGGGCATGCCTTATGAGGATAGGTTGAGAGAGCTCAGTCTTTTCTCCTTGGAGAGACAAAAGATGAGGGGTAACTTGATAGAGGTGTATAGGACGTTGAGAAGTATTGATCAAATGGATAGTCAGAGGCTTTTTCCCAGGGCTGAAATGGTTGTCACAAGAGAGCACAGGTTTAAGGTGCTGGGGAGTAGGTCCAGAGGAGATGTCGGGTAAGTTTTTCACTCAGAGTGGTAAGTGCGTAGAATGGGCTGCCGGCAACGGTGGTGGATGCGGGTTCGATAGGTCTTTTAAGAGACTTTTAGATAAGTACATGGAACTTAGTAAGATAGAGGGTTATAAGTAAGCCTAGTAATGTCTAAGACAAGGACATGTTCAGCACAGGTTTGTGGGACAAAGGGCCTGTATTGTGCTGTGGTTTTTCTACGTTTCTATACAAGCTAAACAGATACTCCAGTGAATTGCAAGAGAGTGTTTCACTGACTTTTGGCAAGCCTGAATCCATCTCCTTGCTTGCTCAAAAAACCAAATTCATCATTAAGTCCAATTCATTGTCCCCACAAGGAAGACATACAAGATAAGCCTATCATGGACTTGCTCTTAGCCAAAAGGTCGTTTATTTCATTGTGGTTTGCGGGAGCTACTTTTGTACAATTTGGCTGCACCCTTTCAGCATTATAATGATTGTATATCTAGGAGTACTTAATTGATTGTAAATTACTTAATAATGCATTAAATGATTACCCATGAATGAATAAAAAAGATGAATTGTGCTTATAAAAAAATGCAAGTTTTTGATTTTTAATAAACTTTCAGCTTCACCACTCTCACTGGTGCCCATTGATGAATCACACGAGGTCCACTAAATTGAATTTTCAGTCTACAGCATTTCCAGAAAAGTTCGAAGATCACAAATTTATCACATGGTTGCATTCATAGATTCATTGAGGTTTATAGCATAGAAACAGGCCCTTTGGCCCAACTTGTCCATGCTGCCCCCTTTTGATTAAACCCCTAAAGCTCGTCCCATTTGCCTGCATTTGGCCCATGTCCCTCTGTACCCATCTTATCCATGTAACTGTCTAAACGCTTTTTAAAAGACAAAATTGTACACGTCTCTACTACTAGACTCCGGCAATTTGTTGGTAGATGTATCCATTTATAAAACTATATTTTTAATGAGGCAATTTACGATTTTACCAAATAGCCAACTTTGAGCTGCTATTTTGAGATATGACATACACTTTATTTCGTTTTTAAGGCTAATTCGGTCAATTACAATAAGTTAAATTCGGAACAGTTTCTCAGTTGTGATTATGTACCAACTAAGTGGAAGAAAAGGGATCAAACCACGGAGGTGATTTTTATTTGTATTGTCTCGCTCCTGGCATTTTGAATCGTCTTACAGCAACTGCTTATGACGATGTGTGTGTCAGAAAATAGATGCAATAAAGTGCCTTTGTGTGACTGACTAACGTCTGATGACAGCGGTGAGGCTGGTTGGGACCAGCAACATGGTGACCAGGAGCAGGAGAGATGTTCTCAGACTGAAAACGGAATCTCACATCATTGTGTTGAAAAGAGGAAGTACAGGTCAGCAGAGAAACTCTGGCATCCTCCATGCTCGCTTCGGAACAGGATATTTATTGTTATCTTGGATCAGCAGTGCTGAGGTTGTTAAAGTGTATCCAACATTTTTTTTAAATGACATTTTTACAATATTTTAGTTCTCACCAGTATTCCGTCCTTACAAAGACTGGTGAAGGAAAATTAGTTTTAAGATTGAAATTTGTATGGAAATAGCATATTTCCCGAAACCTACATTACAGCTGTAATGTAGGAAGGAAGTTGCACAAGTTGCAACAAAATAAGGACCACTTGATGATTGATGCTGGTTCAGCGTTATATAGTGGCCAGGACGCCAAGGAAAACAATCTCACGAATAAAATAAGCAAAATACTGGAGATGCTATAATCTGAAAGGACAGAGGATGCTGGAAAAACTCAGCAGGTCTGGTAGCAGCTATGAGTAGAGAAAATAAAGTTAACATTTCAAGTTCTTTGACTCTTCCTCAAACTGAAGGGAGGGAAAAGTGTGTTAGAGCTGTGAGAGATTGCAACAAAGAGTCGCAACTTCAAGAACAAAAACCAAATGGTCTGGTGTGGAAGGAGATAAGGCAACTACACACATGTGATTTAAAAGGGTTTAAAATGGTGGAGAAAGACCACAATATAAATAAAAGCAAATCACTGAAGTTGCTTGCATTTGAAACTAAAAGAGAAAGTGCTGAAAAATCTCACCAGGTTGGCAACATCTGCAAGGAGAGAAAAGAGCTGATGTTTCGAGTCCAAATGACCCAATTTCCTTCCAGATGCTGCCAGACCTACAGCGATTTTCCAGCATTTGATTTGATTTATTATTGTTACATGTACTAACATACAGTGAAAAGCATTGTTTCTTGCGCATTATACAGACAAAACATTGTTCATAGAGAAGGAAAGGAGAGAGCACAGAATGTAGTATTACAGTCATAGCCAGGGTGTAGAGAAAGATCAACTTAATGCAAAGTAGATCCATTGAAAAGTCTGAAGGCAGCAGGGAAGAAGCAATTCTTGGCTGGTACATGATCTCAGACTTTTGTATCTTTTTCCTGAAGGAAGAAAATGGAAGAGGGAATGTCTGGGTTGCGAGGTCCTTAATTATGCTGGCTGCTTTGCATAGGTAGCGGGAAGTGTAGACAGAGTCAATGGATGGGAGGCTGGTTTGCATGATGGATTGGATTTTCTCCTTCCGACATAGTTAAACATTGCTCAACTCAATGTTGAGTCCAGTGAGTTGAAAATGCTTAATAACCAGAAGATGAGACGCTGCTCCTCCAGCTTGCATCAAGCTTCACTGGAGCATTGCAGCAGTGATGTGGAGATGCTGATGTTGGACTGGGGTAAATACAGTAAGAAGTCTCACAACACCAGGTTAAAGTCCAACAGGTTTATTTGGTAACATTATTTGGAAAGCTAGTGGTGTCTGTTACCAAATAGACCTACTGGACTTTAACCTGGTATTGTGAGACTTAGTGGTCACCCACTCTGTGTTTAGTCTCCCTTATGTAGAGGAGACTGCATTGGGAACAGCAAATACAACAGACCAAACTGAAGGAAGTGCAAGTGAAACACTGCTTAAGCTAAAAGGAATATTTGGAACCTTGAATGGTGAGGCAATATGAGGTGCAGAAGCGCAGGTGTTGCACTTTATGCGATTGCCATGAGAAGGGGATGGGAAATTGCTCATGGTTGAGGAGAAAATAAGAGTATTATGAGCTCTTCCTGCAGAATGATGATGGAGTTAAGGAGAAGATATGTTTCATTAGAGCATCGTGCTGGAGTTGGTGGAAATGGAGGAGGATGAATTTTTGGATGTAAATGATGGAAGGAGTCATCAATAGTGCCAATAAGTGGCATTTGCTTAACAATAATCTGTCCACTGATGTTCAGTTTGGGTTCCACCAGGACCACTCTGCTCTTGCCTCGATACAGCATTGGTTCAAACATGGACAAAAGAACTGAATGCCAGGAGGTGAGACTGACTGACTACTCTTGACAACAAGCCAGCATTTAACCAAACACGATATCAAGGAGCCTTAGCAAAACTGGGGTAAAGGAGAATCAAGGTGGAAACCCTTAACTGGTTAGAGTCATATATGGCAGAAAGGAAGATGGTTGTGATGATTGGAGGTTAATCATCTCAATTCTGGGGACATCACTGCAGGAGCTCCTCATCTTCAGCAGTTTCATTAACAATGTTCCTTCCATCATCTGGTCAGAAGTGAGGATGTTTGCTGATGATTGCATAATGTTTAACATCATTCATGCCTCCACAGATACAGAGGCAGTCCATGCCCAAATGCAGCAAGACTTGGACAATATCCAAGCTTGGGGTGACAAGTGGTAATTAACATTTGTGTCACAAGAATGGCAGATAATGACCATCTCCAACAAGAGAGGATTTAACTGTTGCCTCTTGATATTTAATCAAATTGGAGATGGTCATTGCCTGGCACTTCTGTGGCACAAATGTGAATCCCAACATCCTGGGGGTTACCATTGAACTTCACTGGCCATTTAAATACTATGCTACAAAAGCAGTTCCAAAGGTAGGATTCCTGCAGTGAGTAACTCACTTGCTGACTTCCCAAGCCTGTCCAACATCTACAAGACCACAAGTTAGGAGTGTAATGGAATACTCTCCACTTGCCTGGATGAATGCAGATCCAACAACACTCAAGAATCTCAATATCAGATAGGAGAAAGCAGCTTCCTTGATTGCACTTTTGCATAAATTTTCAATCCCTCTACCATGATGAACAGTAACAGCAGTGTGCACCATCTACAAGATACACTCCAAGAACTCACCAAGGCTCCTTAGGCAGCATCTTCCAAACTGACAACCACAACCATCTAGAACAGGTTTTCCAAACATTTCCAGCCACGGAACCCTTTTAACCTCCCAAGAGTACAGAGGAATTCAAAGAAACATCCTTAGTATTTGAAGAAACAAACCAAAAAAATGCAATAGGCACAAACATACAGAAGTAAATTTAAAATGTGTTGGTGACTTGTATGTATATATTATAATAAAAAGTCCTGTTATTCAACAAATACTTCCAAATCTTATTTTTAATGGGAACACTCTAATCACACTCTCACTCACCCACACAGACACACACGCACTCCCTCACACACATCCACTCTCACCACTCGTCCTCGCCCTCACCCACTCACACCCTCACCCACTCATCTTCCTCTTGGGCCTCTGTTCTTCACAGCTTTGGTTCTTCTTGGTGCTCCTGATTATGGTTTTTCTCAAGGGCTCTCCAGCCCCAACCTTGGATCTTTTTGGACTGTCTTCCCCCAACTTGGCTCTTTTTGCTGCTCCCCCAGCCTTGGTTGTTCTCAGACTGACAGCAGAATATCTCAGGCATCCCATGGAATGCAATGTGGGAATCTCTGATCTCGAAGGACAAGGGTAAGTCACTCACCATCTTTACTTGGAAATTTATCGCCATTCCTTCACTGTCGCCGGATCAAAATCCTGGAACTCCCTGACAGCATACCACAGGGATTGTAGCAGTTCAAGGAGGCAGCTCACCGTCACCAACTCAAGGGCAACTAGGGATGGGCAATAAATGTTGACCCAGTCAGTGACACCCAGATCCCATAAATGAATTTTAAAAATTGAGAATTGCTCTGTATTTTTATTTTTCTGACCAAACTGGATAACTTCACCTTTTTCCACTTTAAGTTCCAATTGCTATGTTCTTATCTATTAAGTTAGCCCCTGTAAATCACCTTGAAGACTCCTAACATCTTTGTCGCAACTCACATATGACCCATAGATTTGTTTGCTTCTATTTGTGCCATCAATTCACCTTCCTTACTGCAAATGTGGTGTGCATTCACTTAGAATGCCTTTCATTCTCTTGTTAGTACTTTCACAATCTCTAGTTTTATTTGCTGGTGCACTCAAGTTTACCTGCTCTCTCTTCCTGACACTCTCTGATTATCATTTTCCTTAATACTACCCTACTCTCTTGCCTCTTACTGAGGTTTTTTTAATACCACAAAGAACCAATTTACTGAATTAAGTCTCCCATGTGGACTTTTACATCATAAACTCTGAGTTGTGAATCTAGTAGAACCATAGTTCTAAAGTAATTAAGTTGTTACACACTTGGGAACATCCGGAGATAGTGGTAATGTGCTAATAAGTGCAATCTCTTCCTGATAGTGGAACAGAAGATGCATGACAAAATGAAATGATGTAGCTTGTTACATGGGGAAAGCTGATTCCAGAATTTATGCGTGATAAAGTAATTGCAGTGAATTAGTTGTTGAATGGAAGCCAGCATTTCAATTTAGACAAATTTTAAACAACATCATGAACTGAATGTTTGCTGAATGTAAAAGAGCCAGCTGGAAACTTTCTTCAGTGTTAAATGGGTGAAGAGTAACAGAACAGCAGCACTATGAATTCAAATTGCAGGAAGTAGTGTTTAAAATTGGACTACAGAAATGAGTGAAATGTTCTACAGCTGACCAAATGCAGTATCCGGTCCGACTGCCCACATGTATCACTGTTCCTTTGTCAGGTGTGTGGAAGGTTCTGATCAGAGAAGGGTATATAAAGTCACACACAGTTTACAGAATACTGATTAGAATGCAAGTCTTTACAGCTAACCTGCTATTCAGGTGTTAAAGATACAGACAATGTGAATGGAGATAGTATTAGGTATAAGTTAAAGAGATGTGTATTGTCTCCAGACAGGACAGTAAGGGAGATTTTGCAAGCCCAGGCAAGTCATGAGGGTTATAGATAGTGCAACATGAACCCAAGATCCCAGTTGAGGCCACCCTCACGTGTGCAGAACTTGGCTATCAGTCTCTGCTCAGCGACTCTGCACTATCGTGTGTCATGAAAGCTGCCTTGGAGATCAGAGGCTGAATACCCATGATTGTTGAAGTATTTGCCAAAAGGAAGGGAACAGTCTTGCCTGGTAATTGTCGAGCGATGTTTGTTCATCCGTTGTCGTAGTGTCTGCATGGTCTCCCCAATGTATCATGCTTCAGGATATCCTTTCTGCAGTCTATTAGGTAGACAACATTGGCTGAGTTGCAAGAGTATGTGTCGAGTACCTGGTGGATAGTGTTCTCACGTGACATGATGTTATCCATGTCGATGATCCGGCATGTCTTGCAGAGGTTGCTGTGGCAGGATTGTGTGGTGTTGTGGTCACTGTTCTCCTGAAGGCTGGGTAATTTGCCGCGAACAACGATCTGTTTGAGGTTGTGTGGTTGTTTGAAGGCAAGATGTGAGGATGTGGGGATGGCCCTAGTGAGATGTTTGTCTTCATCAATGATATGTTGAAGATGTCGTAGCTTGTGACTAATAAATAAACTTTAAACTTAAACTTGATTAAGGACAGCAGTTTCTTTCTTAAAAGAGCATTAATAAACAAGCTGGGGTTTTGTCACAAGCTGACAGTTTCATGGTCGCTTTTACTGACCAGGTTTCAACTGAATTCAAATACTCAAACTGCTATAATGGGATTTGCACTAAAATTTCTTGGGTTATTTTTCTGGATTTTTAGCTTGGTGATAAATATCTCAATAACCGATAAGTGCCCCATCTTTTTTTCGCAGTTTTAAATCACTTGTTTTTATGATTTTATGTGTATAAATAGATGATAATAGCTATCTCCTGTGCAAACAAGATTACTATTGAAGAGTTTTATTGTACTTAACATTACAATTCAGTGTCATTTTAATTTACATTCATGCTTGGTACTTATTTACAGGGTTTGGGTTTAACATCTTGGGTGGAGTAGATAAACCCTGTTTTCCTGGAAATTTTGGAATCTATGTTGCTAAAATAAGAGAAAATGAATCAGCAGCTCTTGATGGAAGACTTAGAGAGGGTGACAAGATCTTGGAGGTATGTTCCTGCAATTGTTGTGATCTAAACATGATTTTTTTTCTTGAATTACGGATTATGACAATGAAAAAAAAATCAAAACAGAAAATTTGATAGGTCTCCCAGCATCTGAGAAGACTGTTAACATTTATTATGTATATTTTTGTCAGTGCTCAAAAGGTAAGTGAACGAGAAGCTATTAAATGGTCAACTAACAAATTTTAATTTGTCCGTATGATGTGAATGTTACTGGCACAGCTGGTCCCATTCCAAATTACCCTTGAGAAAGTCTAATGAACCGCTGCAGTTCATGTGGTGTAGGTACACACACAGTGTTGTTAAGGAGGAAGTTCTAGAATTTTGGCCCACTGGTATTAAATAGTGGCTTGTTTCCAAGTCAGGATGGCGTATGATTTGAAGGGGAACTTGCAGTGCTGGTGTTCCCATGTCCCTGCTCCCCTGGTTATGATAGGCAGGGGAGGTTGTGTGTTTGGAAGTATCATGCTCAGCACATGTATGGGATTTTTGGATATTTGAGACAACTTTAAGTTTGTACTTTGTGAAATGGCCACAAACTCTAAGGTTGCTGCAATTTAAACATGTAACTGTGGGCATTTAAACTATGAAAAGTATTTGATTCTGTGGCCAACATTTAGTTAAATAGGACTGGAATAAGAGTGCTTTGCAACCACCTATGAATTTAAACATTTCGTTAAGAATGGACCAATATTTGAGGAATATGGGATCATTAGACTGGCCATATTGAAGAAAGTAGACTATTTGAACTCAACTTGGGACAGAGTGAAAGACCACTGTCAATTACTATTGTATCATGGTGATCTGAGATTTGTTAACCCTGCAGTCATGTAACTGAAACTAACTTTCTGGGATTGCAGTATAATATAATCTGAGCGAAGCAAATCTGGCAGGAAGAATTATTTGAAAGAGCTGAATGCCTTCTAATGTAGCCCAAAGTACTCTACTTGTTCCAGTTTCCAAGTTGACATGAAAACCAATCTCCTAGCTACTTGTAGACAAGAAGCTGTGCTTTTCTTTTTGTTTCTAAATGATGTTCACTCCAACTAAAGTATCAACTCAACTAAGAGGATATTAGGCATATATTGATATTGAAACTGAATTAGACATCTCACTTTTATAATTACAGATTTAACTTAATCTGTATCTAACTTTTGCAATGTGAGGTAGTGTGAATGAGATGCATGATTGAGGTGTTGCATTTCAAAATTGGAGCAAGTGTGTGATAATAAATAACTTAAAACCACCAAAAGAATTTATTTTTAATTAGAAAAAAAATCATCTGAAGACCAAGAAATACACAGACTTCATAAACTAACATTCTAATTAAGGACTGGAAAAGACCTGACAAATTATGTCTGCTATCAAAGCTGCCTTGCTGAGTTGTTACAGTGCATCTCGTAGATAGTATACACTGCAGTCATGGTGCACTGGTGATGGAGGGAATGGATGGTTAACAGTACTTAACTACGTCACTGCTGGTGAAAATTAACTTCATCAGTGGTTCAATTATGACGGTTTCTTAAAAAAATACTACTTCATCTATAAGCTTATCCACAAGGATGCCACCTCCAACCTTCCTCCAATTGTTATTCAAAACTATCCCAATGAGGCAATCATTTCCCAATTTCATGATTGGCAAAGTGCATGGAAAGCATTTGATTGCCATTTTCAGCTCGACCATCAAGGTCTGATGCAATCAAAATTGAAGAAAATAAAAGATAAGTTAAACAGTGTACTGTTTTGAAGCTCAGCTCAGAGTTAAATGCTGAAAATTATAGGAGCAACTGGAAGGTAAAGATTCTCACAGTTTTGAAAATTGAATTATGAAAGCGTGCAATAAAGTTTAATTAGTACATGTTCAGTAGAGGAAAAGCATATCGACAGAAAAGAACCTTTGCTTGAACTACTTTTGAATCCACATTCTAAATGTGATAGTGCAGTGGGTTAGCGCTATCTAGTCCCCATCCAATATTTGCATAAAAATTATCACTTGCATCTGCACTACTACTTCATTGTACCTCGTTTGATCTCCTGTCTTTAGGCTGGTGGAGTTTCACTTGTTAATGTACAGCATGAGGAAGCAGCAAAAATTTTTCGGAATGCGACCAGCAATGAGTTAGTATTACTAATTGAGAGGCAGGTAAGGAACAATTCAAAGTAAATCAATTCTTTGCAATAGATTTTTGTGGATAGAGTCAGCTAGAGCAACTTGTGTTTGGTAATACTGATACAGACTATAGCATACCCCAATGTAGGGAGTGCTCTTCACAAGAAGGTAAATAAGATCCTACCGAAGGGAAGCAATTCCTTGTAAGGACAGAGTAGGTTAGCCCTGAACATTCTGCTGCTCTACGCCAATAGATCATTTGAATGAATATATGATCACTCAGTTACCCTATAAGCAAAATGTGTGGCACCTTCAGCAACATGTAAACTAATTTCAAACTCTGCGTAAATTTAAAAAATGTATATTGGATCTCTATTTTTGCTTTGACAGTTTTAGTAATAGGGTAATATGAAGCACATCTTTGAAGAAACACTTTCATAAAGAAACTCTTTAAGAGTCAGGTTTTGGAATTTTTGGTTTCAGCTTACTTGAGCCACTGATTTCAATCTGTTCTTAATTGTTTTGTATGTAAGCAAAGCATGTACATTGCTGACACAGTGAATGGTCCTAGAATTTTTCTAGTGTGGAAGGAGGCCATTTGGCCCATTGGGTCTGCACCAATTCTCTAAAAGAGCATCTTATCTCCCCCCTGCCACCCCCATCCCCATAACACCATGCATTTACCGTGGTTAATCCATCCAACCTACATATCTTTTGCAGTGTAGGAGGATACTGGAGCATCTTGAGGAAACAGACAGAGAGAACATGCAAACTACACATAGACAATTACCCAAGGCTGGAATCAAACCCAGGTCCCAGGTGCTGCAGGGCAACAATGCTAACCACTGTGTCAATGTCCTGTTCTAGAAGCAAAAATAATGGATATTATAAAGAGAAAGGAAATCTTTTCTTGATGAACAATTCCCTTTTCTTTCCTATAATTTTATTTGGGACTTGGAATTTACTGTGTATCATTCTCAGCAGAGGATGATGATGTACCTTTTGCACGGAAATCAGAAACAAGGGGCTGGATTTGACAGTGCCTGACGGGCGTGTTTTCAGCAGAGGTGGGTGCACGTAAAATATGAGGGGTGCCCAGCCCACCAACATTCGACTTCAGCATCCTGCCTCCATATTTAAATAAATAATTGTCAATTGAGCTCGTTAAGAAGCCAGTTAACCCAGACGACAATACCCTGGTTGATATGGATAGGCAGGAGTGGGCAAGTGTTTAAAAGGCAGGGAGGGGTACATCCTCTGGGAGTGGCTTCTGTGTGCATCAGGGTCACCCCCTCCCTAACACTTCCACCTAGCCGCCAAAGCCAGCTACCTCCCCTCCCTCATTCCTAGCTGTCCCTGTTCTTTTGAGATCTGATTTTCTCCCTGCCCAAAAAGGCCCAATGTATCTGACTCCAAAGTCCATCTTGTCTTCCTTATCGGCGTGCTTGCCATCCCAGCAGTTATGCCAATGACCAGACTGCCCAATCAGATTGGCCAGCTGTTCACAAAGCTGGCATGTCTTCCAATTGAATTATCACCCAATTTAGCCCACCTGTAGCATGTCATGGCTGTGGGTGAGCTGCAGTCCGGCCCTCCATAGATAACATTCAGCACAGGGAGCCTTTTGATAGCAACCTGAGAAAACTCTTGTGTTTCTCTGTGGAAAGCATGGCCTCTACTCATCAATCTTTTTCAACAGCATGGCTGTGATTGATAATTATGTGCAGATTTCTGAACTTAGTCCTTATCACAAAGGCTGCAACCAGCAAGATGAGATTTTAAAATGTACATACTTGAATATGGAATTTGTAACAGCAAAAATCCTGTTCCTTACTCCACAGTCAAAGGACTGCGACCACGTCAAGCCATCAATTTCCCTGCCATCCTCACCAAATCACTGCTGCCTCTGTTTCCTAACCATCCCTATCCTGCCTCTCATTTATGCCCTTTTCTCATTAGCTGGGGGTCACTATAGTGCGACAGTGGCCTCAACTCCCATTATGCTTGTCTGATGCTTTCAGCAACTACATGGACGAGACGTGATAAGCCCATAATCAGGAATGCCTCAGCCCTCACCATGCAGACATGTTCAAATTTCTCAGCCACACTGCTATACAAAGCTAACATTTCTAAAACTATTCAAGTGATGTTTTTCAGGTTGGATGTCAGCTTGACAATGAAGTGTCTTCAACAGCCGAATGGAAGCCACCACAGCTCTGGCAGGTCATTCGAATATCTTCCCCTGCATATTAAAACAATGTGGTATAGATTTCATTACACAGCTTTCCCTCGGGTTCAACAACAAAAACTTCTATTGATACACTAAAATAGCCCAAGGTTTTTCAAAGGGACATCTATAATTTGACATTAAGAGACGTGAGATATTAGGGCAGATTGGTTTTAAGGAGTGTCTTAAAGGAGAAAGGAAAAACAGGCGAGGCTTATGCAGGAAATTTCACAGGTTCTCCTTTATCTGCAATATACTAAAAACAAAACATACATAAATTACACTACACTCTTTATTGCAATTGCAAACAAACTTAAAAAGCCCGACGACAAAATGAGATGGTTACATAATGATAGGTGTGTCTGACCTGAAGCAGAAATGATAGCCATAAAATTTTTAAAATTCCCTGACCAAGCTGCAATAAAGCTGAGTGATTTAACCTGTATTTGCTTTAAAGAGGCACAGAAACACCCAGCAAAATAATACTTTGTGTGTTGTGCTTCGTATAAACCTCTCATCCTGAGAAGCAGAATATGCTTTGGCTTGTCTTGAACAATAACACAGGACTATTTTAGTATTTAAAATTGGAACATGGACATTCCAACCAGAATGACAACTGGATTGAGATGATTAAATTATGAGCACAACTTGCATAAGCCCAACTTCCATTCCCTAAAGTTTAAGTTAGTATCACAAGTAGGTTTACATAAAGATTGCAATGAAGTTACTGTGAAAATCCTCTAGTGGTCACACTGCAGTGCCTGTTCGGGTACACGGAGGGAGAAGTTAGCATGGCCAATGCACCTAACCAGCGCATCTTTCAGACTGTGGGAGGAAACTGGAGCACCCAGAGGAAACCCATGCAGATAAAGAGAAAATATTTAATCTGTTAAGTGAATCCAAGATGAGGAGATATAAAACTCAATTGATATTGGGATATCTCACTCCCAAAAGACTGCAAATGCTGGGACTAGTCTTCAAGACTGATATTGGTAGATTCTTGTTCGGTAAAGGTATCAAAGGATGTGGGGTTGAGATGTAGATTCACCACAATATAATTGAATGCTTGGGCCAGTTCAATAATTGAATGGTTTACCTCTGTCTCTGTTAGTGTTTTAGAGAAAGCTATTTCTGGTTGTTCTAAAAATATGTACTTGTCTAAAACTCTCAAATGAGGTGAGAAATCACATGGAATAAAAAGTGAAGAAAGAGGAGCAACAATATATTATCATCACAGAAATTACTGGAAAAGCTCAGCAGGTCTGGCAGCGCCTATGGAGAGGAACACAATTAACATGTCAAGTCGAATTTAACTTCAGTACCATTCTTTACCAAATAGACTCATTTGAGCTTATACAAGATTCCATTGGTGCTGATTGTCTCACTAAATTGTCAAGGATGGGTGAGGGGAAACATTAACACAAAACTAGTGATGGCTGTTCAGTTGAATGACAGACAAAATAGGTTTAGTGTAAAGTACTACAGCTCAAGGTTTATTTCACCCCATATCACATATAAATCTGGGCACTCATTCTCTGGAAGAACTGGACATCACTATCAACCACCATTCATAAACAAAAGCAATATACTACAGATGCTGAAAATCTGAAATAAAAATGAAATGCTGGAAACACTCAGCAGATCTGACAGCATCTGTGGAGACAGTTAACACTTGAGGTCAAGGATCTTTCTTCAGAATTGAAGGGAGATTTAAAAAAAGTAGAGGTGCGGTTGGAGGGGAAGTAGGAGAAAGAACAAAAGGGAAGGTCTGTGATAGATTGGAGGGCAGGAGAAATTAACTGACAAAAGAAATATTGGTAAAAAAGGCAAAGGGAGTGGTAATGGTCATAGCAAAGAAACCAAATATGTACCCAGTATGGGTGTGTATAATGAACAGCTGTGTTCATAAGCAAAAAAACATGAAAAATAAGATGCGGGCAAGGGTACAGTGCAAGGGGGCTGGCAGTAGAAGTAGAGTTTATGATCTGAAATTGTTTAACCCTCAGTGTTGTGTCAAAAAGTACCTAATCAACTTATGAGATGTACTCCTTAAGATTATTTTGAGCTTCAATGGAACATTGTACCAGACTTTGGACAGAGATATCTGCTTGGAAGAAAGGTGGAGAATTTAAAATACAAGCCCCCGGAATCTCAGGATTGCACTTGTAGACTGAGAGGAGGAGTTTTACAAAGTAGACACCCCATTTGCATTGAATTTCTCCAACATAGAGGAGATTATATTGTGAGCAACGAATACTGATTTACTATTGTCACATGTATTAACATAGTGAAAAGTATTGTTTCTTGCACGTTATACGAAGTAGATCATTCATAGAGAAGGAAAGGAAAGACTGTAGAATGTAGTGTTACAGTCATAGCTAGGGTGCAGAGGAAGATCAATTTAATGCAAGGTTGGTCCATTCAAAAGTCTGATGGAAGCAGGGAAGAAGCTGTTCTTGTGTCAGTTGGTACGTGACCTCAGACTTTTGTATCTTTTTCCCAATGAAAGAAAGTGGAAGAGAGAATGTTCGGAGTGCATGGGGACCTTAATTATGCTGGCTGCTTTGCCGGGGCAGCAGAACATGTAGACAGAATCAATCAATGGAAGGCTAGCATGCGTGATAGATTGGGGCTACATTCATGATCTTTGGTACTTTGTTGCGGTCTTGAGCAGAGCAGGACCCATACCAAGCTGTTACACAACCAGAAAGAATGCTTTCTATGGTGCATCTGTAAACATTAGGGAAGAGTCAAAGCTGAAATGGCAAATTTCCTTAGTCTTCTGTGAAAGTAGAGGCATTGGTGGGCTTTCTTAACTAGTGTCAGCATGGACAAGTTGTTGGTGATCTGGATACCTTAAAGTTTGAAGATCTCGATCTTTTCTACTTTGTCCCTTTTGATATAGATAGGGGCTTGTTCTCCTTTACACTTCCTGAAGTTGATGGCAATTTCCTTTGTTTACATTGAAGGAGATTATTGTCACAGCACTAATTCACCAGATTCTCTGTTTCATTCCTGTACTCTGTCTTGTCATTGTTTGAGATCCGACCCACCATGGTACTGTCATCAGCAAACTTGAAAATTGAATTGGAGGGAATTTGGCCACACAGTCATAGGTGTGTAAGGAGTATAGCAGAGAACTGACAAAACATCCTCGTAGTGCACCCATGCTGAGGATGATCATGGAGATGTCGTTGTCTATCCTTACTGATTGTGATCTGTGGGTTAGGAAGTTCATCCAGGAGAAGTGCTTGTGGTCTTGCACAATGACAGCAGAGGTCTCAAGGCAGGTATTATGCCTCCTTTGTTTGCATTAAGGAGGTGCCATCGGAAAGATGTGAAGGGTTGGGCATAATTGAGAAGTCGACAAGAGCGTTGTAGAGGGAACAATCCTTTCAGAATGTTAACAGGGAATAATGAATATTAATTAAATTATCAACTATTATCACATAATATTCATTATAAACCCACTGATTGTCAAGCTGCAGTTCCTCACATCCTGTTCTCTTTACGAGCTTCTAAAATGAATTTCAAACAATATTTATCAGATAACTGTCAATCATCAATTAGAGAGGCAATGCCTCTCCAATCAGAGGTCACCTGCTAACCAAACAGTACTCTCTTCTCATACAGTATCATTTTTTGTTTTCCCCTTATATTGATATTTTTGCAAAGTCTCTTTTTTCCAGCGATATTCAAGTTCTAGCCTACCAAATAACTGTGTGCCTTCCTTGAGTCTATATTAAACTAGTAGCTAAAATCCTCTTCAGGTGGTTATGATAGGGTGTCGGTAGTCAAAAATAAAGTGACAAGTAAAATGTTTCCTATTATGTCTAAGCAATCAATCATTTACAAAAGCTTCACAGATCCCTAAAAAATGGATAGTAGCTGAAACTGAACCAGAACCAGAATAAATATCAACAATAAACTCAGATTTTGTGCGGGGTGGGTGGAAGGCTGAGGCTAAGAGATTGAACGTATGGTGACAACTTTATAGTCTGACCAACCTGCCAGTCTTCAATTCCCTGATACAACTGAATGTTTGGGCATCTGAACTGGCATAATATCCTGCAAATTCCTACCTTTATTCAACTGCCAGTGTATTGTTAAACTGATTGCTCAATTAAATCCCAAAGGCTATAAAACAATAATAAATAATTTTTGTGATAAATTGCTTCTAATTAAAAGCAAATAAAAAATAAAAACAAAATGCTCAATAAACTCAGCAGGTTTGGCAACATCTGTACAGACAGAAACAAGAGTTAATGTTTTGAGTCCATATAACACTTTGACAGCACTCATCTAATTTCTTGATTGCTGTTTAATTGTGATTTATGTTTGTAATAACAATAAAATACTGTTTTGTATGCTGACCCCTAATTTTCTGTTTTATTTATGGCAGTACTCTATGAAGAAACCTCAAAAACCAAAGCACAGGTCAAGGACGTTTAACAAAGGTAGATTGCCATGGATCGTTCTCGCAACTTCTGTGATGACTGTAGCCATCGTGATAGGGGCACTGAAACTCACAGCTGTAAAAAAATGAAATAAATCCTCATTTATTTATGTAATAACATTGCCAATGCCAGTAAAGGTGTGTCTTTATTTTGTTGGAGCACAATTACAACCACATTAGTACAAAGAACAGATGGCATGAAGCAGAAATATGATTTATTAATTATTCCAGGTTCTGGAAATCTGAAACACTAAAGACAAAACCAGGAATCCACAGTAAGTTTGGGCAGCACATGAAAGGGAAAGAAAAGTAATCATTTCAAAGGAAGCTGCTGTGTCAGAACTGATGTAGTGCTGCTCCATACCATAGAAATCATAGAAACCCGACAGTGTGGACCATTTGGCCCACTGGATCTGCACCGAAATCAAACCCACCCCAGCCCTATCCCATAACCCGACATATTTGGCCTGTTAACCTTAACCTATGTATTCTGGAACGCTAAGGGGCAATTTAGCTTAGTCATTGCACATCTTTGGACTGTGGAAGGAAAGCAGAGCACCGGAGAAAACCCACACAGTCATGGGGAGAATGTGCAAACTCCACACAGAGTGATGCAAGCCAGGAATCGAACCTAGTCTCTGGAGCTGTAAGGCAGCAGTGCTAAACACTGTGCTAACGTGCCACTCATAAATATACCTGAAAATGTATCTTTCAGATACTGTCTGATTTGCTGTGGCACTTCCAATATTTAATGGTTGACTTTTTAAAAAGTCAGCATTTGCTCTTGCTGAAGGATGGCTGATACTCCTTTGGTATATATGTGGCAAGATCTATATTTGGAGAAAAACACCTTCAATTACATGTACGACATACAAAATACAGTATCTGGGCAAAAGCAAGGATTTTAACAAAGGATCGGTTGAACTTGAAACGTCAGCTCTGTTTCTCTCCTGACAAATGGCGCCAGGCCCGCTGAGATTTTCCAGCATTTTCTCTTTTGATTACAGTATTTGAAAACGAATGACAATTAACGTCCCCAACATAACTCCGAGATCCGTAATGTAATCACAGGCTAGAGTTCCGTCTCCTGTTCCATTTTATCTCCCTGACTACGGATCCATTGACATTCTGACCTTTCCCTTGCCCCTCATTCAGCGATGCCCTTCCGTGGGGTAGTCGCTGCGTTCTCCTAGGGCGAGGTCCCGTCCTCCTGGTATAGCGCTCCCCGGCGGTGGGGAGATCTGGATTTCAATCACCATAGCTGCCTCCTACCGCTGCAGCGCCCCAGGGCGGTGGGGAGGTCTGATTTCCATCACTACTACCGTCCGACCGCTGCAACGCCCCTGGGCGATGGAGGGGAAAGACTTGGTTGACTACCACCACCACCTTCTCCTGCAGCGCGACGAGGCGGTGTGGAGGACTGGATTTCCATCACCATCGCCCGCCTCCTTCCCACTGCTGCAGCGCCCCCGGGAGCTGGGGAGGACTGGATTTCCACTACCACCTCCTCCTACCGCTGCAGCGTCCCCGGGCGGTGCGGAGGGATGAGAAGCCGCTTCGTCTTTTGTCCGCCGACGATGGGGACGCGGGGAGAGTGGATGCCGTGATAGAGTAGCTCGAGCGCTGTTGCTGAAGGAACGGCCGTTGGGGCGGCGGCGGCGTCGTCTCGGCCGGTGAGACGGAGGGGGCCAGGGCGGGGTCGGGCAGGGGGGAGGGGGAAACCGGAGGGGATAGCCCCGGGAAGCCGCGGCTTGGGCTGAGCGAAGAGGAGGGGGAAGCCCAGCCTACGCCGCCCGTTGGAGCAGCCGGGAGAGAATGGCCAACGAGCTGGTGATCCTCAATGTGTACGACATGGTGAGTGAACGGCAATTTAACCCTCAGTAACATTCATAACTTATTAACTCATACCGTCTGCCTTTCAACTGCTACAGATCATCTTGAAGCTACTTGAAGATATTTGTTTCATTGCTCCTGATACAAACTCGAGAAATTTAGGACTAAAGTGTAGATCTCAAAAGCCACTCAAACTTTTAACTCAAAATTCATCTCAGAATTCACCTCTAAATCCACTTAAATCTCAAATCAAAATCCACTCAAAATTCATTCCCAAAATCCATCAGGAAAAACCATTCAAATTTCATCCATTCGAACCTATATAAATGAAATGTACCCCCCACACACATGCATTTATTTATATAATATATATATATATAAAATTGCACTTTTGAGCCAAAAAAATTGAATTTGCTTTAAGCAAATTAGTCAAGTTCAGTTTTTCTCATTTGAGATTTTTGTTTAAATCTATGGTTTGGAAGTTGAATTCCTGTTTTCTCTTAAATCATTGTTTTTGCAATTTGCTGATCTTATTGCTTTTGCTTTAATGATTTGATCGAATAAAGGCATAAACTAATCTTTTGAACTGTGAATATATTTGTTGCACTGTGCTACATGGTGAAATGGTTTGTGATGAAAGTCACAGTGAAAATGGAACTGAAGTGGAACCTTTCAAAACTAAGAAACCTTGTTTGAAATTGAAAGACACTCTGTTGCAGATTAAAATGTTTCTTTTAAATTATTAGTGACAGTGTATCTATTTAACTTCTCAACAACGAGATTCAGTCATACCACTTACTTAAGACAATTTTAATTCTTCTTGAATAACTTGATTCTGATATTTTTATACAAAATTTAAAGCTTTCCTTTGTGTTTTATTCAGTGTGACCAAAATAACCTAACCCTTTGGAGTTACAAATTTATACAAATATCCACAACTTTATGGCCCAGCAGATGGTGATATTGTAACTGGACTATCAATTCAAAGACTCAGACTACTGGAGACGTGGGATCAAATCCCACTGTGGCAGTTCACAATAAAAATGTGGAATTGAAAACAAGTATTAGTGACGGCAGTATCTTTTAGGGAAGGAAATCTGCTATCTTTACCTTGTCTGGCCTACTGTGACTCCAGATCCACGACAATGTGGTTGATTCTTAACTGGCCTCTTGAAATGACCTAGCAAGTCTTTCTGTTTGAGGGTAATTAAGAATAGGCGTAAATGCTGCCCTGCCAATGATGTCCACTTTCCATGCGTAACCATATCTGTCTTGTTAGCTTGTTAAACTCAAGGGGAAGTATTCACAAAGGTTTCCTCTCCCATCTGACCTTGAATATGACAGTTTCATTTGGCCAATGGGATTGATTTAATGTGACACAACTTCAGTTTAACTGGAAATCTTGCCTGCACCACCCTCTCCAAGTAAGTATTGGCAAACGATTGCTCTGATAGCCAATTTGTAGTAGCGTTGTAAATATATTTTAAAAGTACATTGCATTACACAGCGAGCACAGGAACTAATTTACCACAGAGACTGCCCTGAGTTTTAAAAGTCAGTATTTACCAAGATGTATTTCATCCTTTGGTGGGATTGTTCAATACCAAAGCAAAGAGAGTCAGAGACATGACTCAGACGTTTAAACGCCTCATTTTTCTTTCAACGATTCCCATGTGAATTGCTGGATGGGTGCAGTATCAGAGAAGAGGAACATTGTGTTCATACCAGGTTTCCTTTATGATTTGGTTAGTGGTTGGAACTTGTGTAGTTTGAGGTAATTGCCAGTGTTTTGAGTTAAGCTAGAATGGTTTGCTGTGTTACCCTACCTACAGTTTATTTTCTCTTTTAGGATTCAGAAATAAATAAAATCTTGCATCTATATAGCATTTTCCACAACCACTGAACATCTCAAAGCATTTTATCGGCAATTAAGTACTCATTAAAAAGTGCAGCCACTTTTCTAATGAAAGAAATGGCCTGCCAGTTTGCACATAACAAGCTCCCATAGACAGCAATGTGAAAATAACCAGGGGTATATTTTGTGATATTGAGTAAGAGATAAATATTGACCAGGACACTGGGGATAACTCCTCCTGTTCTTCTTTGAAAGAATGCCGTAGGACCTTTTGCATTGACCCATATGAGCAGATGGGGTCTTTGTTTAACATCCCTCCTGAAGACGGCACCTCCAACCGTAAGAAATGCACTGGTATGCCAGCCTTGGTTTTCATATTCGAGATCTGGAGTGGCTGTTAAACTGGGACATTTGAGTGAGAATGCTATCAACTGAGCCACAACTGACGTTATAAAGGAATTTGAATATCTTGAAATTTACATCAGTGAGGGTGTAGCTAATGTCATCTGTATTATCTCATTGATGCCATAGCTGCCCTGCAAAATAAATTAGGTGAGTACTTACCTTAAAGGGCGGCTTGTTCTTTGTCTCAGCAAAATTTTCCAGGAGAGCACATTTGTTGATCATGGACAGCCCCATCAAGGGCAGTTAATTTACAGCTGTGCAGGGCCAACAACTTACCTTGTCCAAGGATATGATAGTGAGGTGAAAGCCTACATGAGAACATACGTGTGTAGCTCAGTTAAAATTAGGTTCATAGACATTTAAGCAAATGGTTTCAGAATTACTTGTACTTAGTTGGGCACCTACTCAATTTCAAGTCGTGTCATCTACAATCACAAATATTAATGCTCTCGATGTATAGGGATAATATTGAATTTGGTAACCATGGCAAGTATTTGACATCGGAAAACAAAATTATTGTACGGTACAGTGCTGTATTAGTGTGGTGTCAATACTTACATCCTTTCATACGCCTGTCTATTCCTATGCTGTGAGTGACCCTTGACCCCACCTGTCCTGATTTGACTCAAATGGGTCAAGATCCTAAGTCCGGCACAGCTTAAATCCCGAGGTTGCCTGTACCATAGTACAGAACACTTATTGTAATACCATACATTAAACAGTGTGTATAATAAAATCATACGCAAAATAAAACTGAAATCACTTACAAAATTTAATGGAATATATTTTACATGTACTTTTGAAAATCAAAAGTACCACTTAATTCTTGATGAATAATGGTGTGCAGTATAAGAGTTTGTTTACTTTAAAATTTTATTTTGATGTTTAAATCACTCACTTGTTCCATTTGGAAATCTTTTCAAAGCTTGTTATGACTTTTTATGAACACAATACGTTATCATGGGTGAAATGGGGCGATGATGATGTAGTGGTAATGTCAGCAGGTTAGTAATACAGACGATACAATTCTCTGGGGACGTGGATTCAAATCCCACCAAGGCAGCTTTGGTTCATTAAAATCTGGAATTGAAAGCTCGTCTCAGTAATGGTGACCATGAAACCATCACTGATTGTCGTAAAAGCTCATATGGTAACTAATGCCCTTTAAGGATGGAAATCTGCTATCCTTGTCTCATCTGGCTTATTTGTGACTCCAGATCCACTAATATATCGTTGACTCTTAACTGTTCTTGGGAATGATCCTGTAACCCATTTAGTTCAAGGGAAATTAAAGATGGGCAATAAATTCTGGTCTTGCCAGCGATGTCCACTTCCCATTGAGGAATGAAAAAAATTTGAAACATAAAATTAGCTGTGTAATTCCCATTTTCTTAAAGGCAACCTGCTTTCAGATGATGTTGAACTTTTATTTCATTGATATCACCAATCTCCAGATATGTCCTATAGTTTGATTTGACTGAATTCAGAGCACAGGCAGTCATATTATATTGTAGTTATTTTGCAATGTAAGTATGTTATTAGTTACTTGAATGAAACTCTCTGCAGTTTATAGTTAGAATATTTTGGTTGGATTCTGATCCTGCATAACTACAACAGAAATGATTGTGGTAATTCAGACCAGAACTAATAATTTTTCATTGAATTCATTCAGATTCAAAATTGTCTAGTATAGTGATTAACAATGTCCGTGTGGATATGGTCTAAAAACGTTGCAGTTTTGACTCCAAAATGTGTGTTGAGTTTATTTGCCTCGTGCTCAGGAACTGTAATATAACACAAGTAGCAATGAATAATCAAACAAGGGTTTCCACGCCGCACCCTTATTTGGAAGTTGTGGAAGTTGTAAAAAAAAAGGGCTGGATCGAGATTTCATCCTTTCACATTATTCAGTAGTATGTAGAAATTGTTGGTGCTCAGAATGGTTATTTGGGCGAGGGGAGCGGAGAGCTGCTAAGGTTTATGCATTAGGTCAGCAGTCAGCGATTTTCCAAGGACAGAGAATTGAAAGGGGAGGGGAGCATTTTATAATATTTGAGCAGATTATTTGCTACTTTTTTGGCCTTGAGCAATAAATTGTCATGGACCAATCTGGCAGCCATGTTGGCTGTTTCTCACACTATGGCTTCCAGATGTTCAGGTCAATCTGTAATGTGTGATTGTTCTGAGAGTCAGTCCAGGTGCATATGCTGCACATCAACGTTTCAGAGCAATCATTACCCTTATTGCTGCAAATGTGCTTTCTAATCGTGATATGAGACCATTCCCTCCTTTTGACTTTCTCGGTTCTTTCAGTTATATTTCCAGTTATCTGCTGTACAACATACTGATGTCAAAATGCATAGTACATGCAGGTACATAAAATTACAGGACATTAATAGTCTTTCACAGAATCAAAGGTTACAACACAGGTGATCGTTGCTCCTGTCTGAATGGTGTTGGTTCCAGCTCATCAACTTGAGTTGGGTCAGAGATCATTATCTTTCAGAATGCAATTTATGTCCAGGCATGTGCTCAACTGAGATGAATATCCCTGTAGTGAGACTGGCTCTGAGTAACTTCAGCTTAAACAGTGTCAGTGAGTCATCCAACTGAGTAGTGATTTATTTCTTAATGACACATTGATTTACAGTAATAGATGGGTCTGACATGACCGAAGGGCAATTTCCTGATCAAGATTGAGGTCATTTGTTTTGGAACACTAGTACAAAACACAGAAAGACAAAGTTATATGAGCCACACTTAAGTTATGTAAAGAATCTATGTACTCTGTAATATTTATGTGAAATTCTTGAGATTGTAATTTGAATATTGTTATATGTTTATTGCTCTTACTGGAAGTTTTATCTAAGCGATTCTTGAGTACATTGGAACCTTATAAGTTGAGCATTAACATTGAAGTATTGATGAATGAAATATAGTCTTATCCAGATGCCCCTTCTCTGTGTTTTGTACACATTTCTGGTGACTCCATCTTGTGTTCAAGTAGAAGCCTGAGATGATTTTGTAGCCAGTGTACTGGGAGCTCCAAGCAACTTAGGGCCAGTGTTTTTAATTATTAAGTCCTGTCTGGCGTTCATTACCTGTATTTATAATCAATCTCCCACCTCATAAGCTGACATCATGAATGAAGTACATTGCCTCCCTACCTCTGTCATCTCCTCCAGCAAGAATTTAGCAACACCAATTTTCAATCCAACCGATTTATTTGATAGTAAATGTGCGAGCTTTCGACACTGTGTCTTCGTCAGGCAAATGCAGTGTTCTGGTCTGCAATAGCACACGTCAGCACAGACAGTTACAGATTGCTGATTAGAATGCGAATCCTTACATCTAACCTGCTATTCAAGTGTTAAAGTGGCTAACAATGTGTGTGAAGGGAATCCTGAGCATTGGTTAGAGAATTGTGTATTTTCTCCAGACAGCACAGTAAGTGAGGTTTTTTGCTAACCCAGGCAAGTTACGGGGGTTACAGATAGTGTGTCATGAAGCCAAGATCCCTGTTAAGACCGTCCCCATGTGTGCGGAGCTTGGCTATCAGTCTCTGTTCAGCGACTCTGCGCTGTCGTGTATCACGAAAGCCCCCTTGAAGAACATTTACCCGCAGGTCGGAGGCCGAATGCCCATGACTGCTGAAGTGTTCGCCCACAGGAAGGGAACTGTTTTGCCTGGTGACTGTTGAGCAATGTTCATTCATCCGCTGTCGTAGTGTCTGCATGGTCTCCCCAATGTACCTCCTCCAGCCCCATAATTCTGAGATATTTGTGCTCATTGAATTTTGGTCTGTTGAGCACCCTTGATTTTAATCGGGTGGCTGTGCCTTCAATTGTCTTAGTCCCAAGCTCTGAAATTTCCTCCCTGTATCTCTCTCTTTTTCCTCTTTTAAGATGCTCTTTGAAACTTACTATTTTGATCAAGTGGTTAACATTGCTGCTTCACGGTGCTAGGACCTGGTTCAATTCCAGGCTTGGGTCACTGTCTGTGTGGAGTTTGCACATTCTTCCCCTATCAGTGTGGGTTTCCTCCAGGTGCTTCGGTTTCCACCCACATTATGAAAGACATCCTGGTTAGGTGCATTGACCCAAACAGACCGTGGACTGTAGTGACTTGGGGAATTTCACAGTAACTTCATTGCAGTGTTAATGGAAGCCTTAGTTGTGACAAAGAAGTAAACATAAGAGAAGTCCTTTTAAGCTTCTACACATGCAAGATCTCTGCATTTGCTTATAGCCATTAACAGTTTGTGGGACTGGAACCATATATAGGATGAATGAGTCAAATAAAGAGAAGAGCTCACAGAGATAATGACAGAAAAGGATAAAAAGACTGTTCCGATAACCAAAATAAACACCAGACATGCTTCATAGACCACAATACACCGATAACCTGAAAAGGTTAGACATGTATTGATAACATTTTGTTGTGCCACACTATAGAACTTTTTTAAAATGTTAATTTAAATATATAAATGTTTGGCCAACAGGCTCCTGCTATTTGGAGCCTTAACTTTTTCTGTTAAAACTTCCAATTGTTGCCTTTCCAGCTTGTCCTAACTTCTGACCCATTATAAACAATGCCAATTGTGTACCTCTGAGTATGTGTGGATGGATATATACACATGCACACCCTGGAGAAGCTGTGATTCTCCTTGGAGCACAGAAAAAAAGAGCATTTCAGTTAAATTATTCAATATCATGAAGGGTTTTTCCTATAGAAATTTCTTCAAAGTGGCAGAAGGATCAATAATCAGCAGCAGAGATTGAAAATGAGTGGCAAAAGAAGCAGAGTTGAGGTGAGAATTGTTCAACACAGTTTGTTTATGGCATGGAAGACACTGCCTGAAAGCAGATTTGGTAATAAACTTTCAAAGAAGGAGAACAATGGGACTATTTGATCAACTCTTTCAAAGTGTCAGGGCAGGTACAATAGGCTGAATGGCTTCCTTCTGTCCCATTATGATTCAATGATATTTAACAATTCTCATGATCATTGAGTTGTATTTAAATATGGCTGAGGGCAAGGAATGCAGATTTAACTTTTTGAGTAAGTGATGCAGGGGATGTGAAGAAGAACTTGTTTACGCACCTAATGATAATGACCTGGAACTGGCTGATTCCGAGGTTGTGGAAATAGACAATTCATGACTTCAAAAAGAAATTGGATGGCTTGAGGGACGTAACTTGGAATGAAATGCGATTAGTCGACAGAGTCACCATGGATCGGACTGAATGCCTCCTTTGTTTTTATTTCAGGAGTTGTGAATGTCACTGGCTAGGCCAGCATTTATTGCCCATTCCTATTGCCCTTTAAGGGGGTGGTGAGCCACCTTGAACCGCTGCATTCATGTGGTGGAGCTACACCCACAGTGATGTTAGGAAGGACTTTATCTCTCTAATTCCACTTTCAACTGGCAATGTTCTTTACCTCTGTGCCCACCCTTCCTCTAAATTCAGTAAAGGTCTAGTTAATGAAAACCTGATTTTGAAAAAAAATTGCTTGATTTAAGGAAATAGTAGAATTGCCAATTTTTTTCTTCCTAGTATTGTTCCCTAAAATTATTTTCCCTACAAGAGTTCTGTCCTATCATGTAGCTCTCTTCAGCTGGTAAGATGAAAAGAGCTACTACATCGTATTGCTTGATGGGATGACGTTTCTCCCATTTTCTCCCCTTTCCTATGATAATTTGCACTCTTCATTTCAGTTGAACCTGCTGGCTGGGATTTAAAATATGCCATGTTGCTGATGCGTGCATGTCTGGATATGGAGCCGTCACTGTGAACTCTGAAATGACGTATCGTACTGGCTGAAATTATATCTGCTAATAGAATTCTGTGTGTTCATGAGATCCGCACAAATGCATGTGTGAAACTTCTTAACTATACATTTTACTTTCAACATGATGCTTTTTCAGATTTGGTAACTAATGCAAGAAACTATTATTTGACTGGAACTATGAGAATCCTAATGGTAATGCAATTTGTGGGATTTGTGTTTCATGTCACAGCAGAAGGAATGAAAATACATGTAATTATTGTAATGGAATTGAGTAGTATTGAGAAATGTTGCCAGATAGAGATCAAAGAGGAAATAAGAGAGTTCCGCAAGAAAATTAATCAACACAGTGACTATTTCTAACGGAAAACTTGGGCTGTATGCGAAATTACCAGCATCTGCAATCTGCTGTCATTGAAACCATATGTATGTTTGTGCTAAATCTGTCCACATGTTATTTTCTGCATTGAGTCTGGAGTCCATCATTAATGGACAAGATTGCTTGGAAACAATGTGAGTAGCAACGGATGGTGTTTCCCATCATCTTGAATTGGGAACTCTATATCATAGCTGGCTGCTTTGGATTTATCTTTGAAATTTTAAAAATACCAAATATGCCAGCTATTTGAAACTGAGCACTTTGCAGTTCAGACACTCTCTCATGCCTCCTTCGGCTACTTCTCTTCAAAGTGTCAATTATTCCCATCACTTTTGATGTGCTTTTGGAAACCGAAATGGGCTTTATAAGAACTGTTCCTGACTCTTGAGCTCTTAAGCACAGTATTTTTTTTCAAAAAGACAGCTTTGTAAAACTAAAGTATATATTTGTATCCCAAAGTATGCTACAGGCATTCAGATGGTCCAAGGATTAAATTGCCTATGACTGTAATTTGAATCCTGTGGTTAAATTACAGCTGCAATCTCACTTTCTACCATGTAGCACTTCTATGAAGTAATCTGAATAAATTAAAACTGTTTATGCAATAACAGTTTGTATTTGTTTAGTCAGTTCAACATAGACATCGTATGTCAATTCAAATAAGTAGATATTGGATGGGTGATCTCATCTTAGGTTTTCAGGTGGAGAGACAGATCTCTTTATGGAGAAATTCCAGAATCTCAGGCCCAAAGGCTGATGGACTACACATTAGTGGATATAGGTAAAGGGATAGATGAAAGGCCAAAATCAGTGGAACAGAGTTTTTGAAAGGGCCGTGTGGTTGAATGGCTCAGGGCTAAAGATTATGATGTAAAGGACTTTGAGCTGAAAGAGCAGAATTTTGAATTTGAGGCATTGGAAACCAATATACGGAGGTGAATGGAAACATGACATAGGCATCAGAATTTTCAATTAGTTGAAGCTTAGTATGTGGAGGATGAGTTTTGAAGGCATGGGTGATTATTCCAGCAGCAGGTGGGCGGAGAATCAGTGGAAGTGGATAATATTCTGGAGTTGGAAATAAATGAATAAGGATAAGAGTCGGAAGCTCAGCCCTGGGCAAAATACATGCCAAAGAATAGTTTGCTTTAACGTGGTTAGTAACCAAGGATAGAGATGAAATTGATGGCATGCTGGCAAATGCAATGACTATTTCTGGTTCTAAAATAATGATAAATAATCGTTATACTGCTGAAGTGACATTGATTAAAGGTTATGAGCAATTATTTTGATGGCATTGAAGAGCAGAATGATTTCCCAATTAATAGGAAATGTCAATATAGAAAATAATGGTTTCCAAAAATTGGTTGCAAAATGATAATCTTATTGAAGAGTTGAGTCATTTCTATGAGGAATTTAGGAACCAATTTACAGAAAATAAGGATCTGAATCCTATTCACTAAGTTGTTTCTGTTTGTGGAAACCTACTGTACATTCTGTTTACATAATAGTACACTGGTAATTCAAAGTCATTTTGTGTTTGGACAACAAAAATCACAAGCAGCTCAAACTAAAGAATCTTTATAAGTTGCACAAGAGGTCGATTGTTACATGGTTTTAGTTTGAACAAAAGAGAACTGGACTCTATATCTTCTCAGAGTTCTATAACATATTTCAAAGTGTTAATTTTTCAATGCATTTCACGTTTTAAGTATGAAGTATGCCATGTATGGTAAAATTTTAGTTTAGTTTATTTATTAGTAGGTTTACATTGCAATGAAGTTACTGTGAAAATCTCCTTGTCGCCACACTGTGGCACCTGTTCGGATACACTGAGGGAGAATTTAGCATGGCCAGTCCATCTAACCAGCACATCTTTTGGATTATGGGAGGAAACCCATTTAATTATACTATGCAGTCAGAAAACTTTAAGTCAGAAAATGCCATCATGCCCATTTCTTGCACAAAAAATTTCTGTTCTCATAAGGATTCTATCCAACCCTCGGAGGAAATGTCTCTGAGTTTCCCACTCTTTCTCCAATGTGTCAGTCAAACCCTTCCCGTCAGAAATATTAAATTGAGCAAGAATGAATCATATAATTTTTAATTGCTTTGTGATTATCGTTGCTCATAAATCATTTATATTCCATGGAGCATTCAGTCATCCTAATCTGCATACATTTTTAACCTAAAATTTGCTCTCAGCTAAGTTTTCTTTTGTTTTTTTTTTAAATGGAATTTTTTTAAAAATGGATGATTATAAAAATTTTTGCATTAATAGTTTGAAGGATGGAATCCCAATTGTGGCCAAATTATGGTTAGAATACTGAATGTTTTCCATCAATTTTAACAAATGGTGAAAGTAGAATATTAGAGGAAGGAACAGATGATTGTAGGTGAGGAATTGATTTTGAAAAAATGAGCATAATTCCAAATTGATGAATCATTGGACCTTGGTAGTTAGATTTGTTAAACAAAATCAATGACGGAGTATCACCAATGCCAGTCACAGTTTATAAATTCTCTTTCTATATGCAAATTGTGTTGTTAAATTGGAAAATAAACAGTATAACAACTTTGTTCAAGGGAGAAAAGGATAAACCAGGTAACTTAGAACGTAGAACATTACAGCGCAGAACAGGCCCTTCGGCCCTCTGTTGCGCCGACCAATTAGGAACAAGCAGTGACCCTCTAACCTAAACCATTCCCTTTTCATCCATAAACTTATCTACTAACCTCTTACACGCCACCAAACTTGGCGCATCTACAACTGACGCAGGCAAGGCATTCCATACCCTTACCACCCTCTGGGTAAAGAACCTACCTCTGACCTCTGTCCTAAAACCACCACCCCTTAATTTAAAGCTATGTCCCCTCGTGCTAGCTTTCTCCATCCTAGGAAAAAGGCTATCACTGTCCACCCTATCTAAACCTCTAATCCTCTTATATGTTTCAATAAGGTCTCCTCTTAGCCGCCTTCTTTCCAACGAAAACAACCTCAAATCCCTCAGCCTCTCTTCATAAGACCTGCCCTCCATACCAGGCAACATCCTGGTACACCTCCTCTGTACTCTCTCCAATGCCTCCACATCTTTCTTATAATGTGGGGACCAGAACTGTACACAATACTCCAAGTGTGGCCGCACTAGAGTTTTGTACAGTTGCAACATGACGTTGCGGCTCAGAAATTCAATCCCCCTACCAATAAAAGCTAAGACTCCATATGCCTTCTTAACAACCTTATCGACTTGATTGCCAACTTTCAGGGATCTATGCACACATACAACAAGATCCCTCTGTTCATCAACACTATTAAGAGTCCTACCATTAGCCCTATACTCTACACATTTGTTATTCCTGCCAAAGTGAATTACCTCATACTTTTCCACATTAAACTCCATTTGCCACCTCTCGGCCCAGCTCTGCAACTTGTCCAAGTCTCTCTGCAAACTATAACACCCCTCTTCACTATCTACCACTCCTCCGACTTTGGTGTCATCCGCAAATTTACTAATCCATCCTTCAATACCCTCATCCAGATCATTTATAAAAATTACCAACAGCAGGGGCCCCAAAACAGATCCCTGAGGTACACCACTTGTAACTGAACTCCACGATGAATAATTTCCATCAACCACCACCCTTTGTCTTCTATCAGCTAGCCAAATCCTAATCCAATTAGCTAAATCACCCTCAATCCCATACATCTGCATTTTCTGCAGAAGCCTTCCATGGGACACCTTATCAAACGCCTTACTAAAATCCATATATACCACATCAACCGCTTTACCCCCATCCACCTCTTTGGTCACTTTTTCAAAAAAACTCAATGAGGTTAGTAAGGCACGACCTACCCTTCACAAAACCATGCTGACTATCCCCAATCAATTCATTTCTCTCTAAATAACTATAAATCCTATCCCTAATAATTCTCTCCAATACTTTGCCCACAACAGAAGTAAGACTCACCGGCCTATATTCCCTGGAAAGTCTCTCTTCCCCTTCTTGAACAATGGGACCACATTTGCTATCCTCCAGTCTTCCGGCACTATACGCGTAACCAACGACGACCTGAAGATCAGAGCCAGAGGCTCTGCAATCTCCTCTCTCACCTCCCAGAGAATCCTAGGATAAATCCCGTCCGGCCCAGGGGACTTATCTAACTTCAAACCCTCAAGAATATCTAGCACATCCTCCTTATCTACTTCAGTACTTTCCAGTTTGCAACCCTGTATCCCAGTGTTCTCCACAACTACATTTACATCTCCCTGCGTGAATACCGAAGAGAAATATTTGTTCAGTGCCTCTCCAATCTCTTCAGGCTCCACGCACAACTTCCCACTGCTGTCCATGACTGGCCCTAATCTTGTCCTAACCAATCTTCTATTCTTAACATATCTAAAGACAGCTTTAGGATTCTCCTTAATCCTATCAGCCAAAGTCTTCTCGTGTCCCCTCTTAGCTCTCCTCAATTCACTCTTTAGCTCCCTCCTGGCTAATCTATAGCTATCCATTGCACCAACTGAGCCTTCAAGCCTCATCCTGACATAAGCCTCTTTTTTCCTTTTAACCAGCGAATTAACTTTTTTCGTACACCATGGTTCCCTTACTCGACCATTTCCTCCTTGCCTGACAGGGACGTACTTATCAAGGACTCGCAGTAGCTGCTCCTTGAATAAGCTCCACATTTCAGATGTTCCCAGTCCCTGTAGTTTCCTAGTCCAACCTATGCACCCTAATTCCCTCTTTATGGCTTCATAATTACCATTCCCCCACCTATAACTACTGCCCCCAGCTTCATGCCTATCCCTATCCATCACTAAGGTGAACGTAACCGAATTGTGGTCACTATCACCAAAATGTTCACCAACTTCCAAGTCGAACACCTGGTCTGGCTCATTGCCCAGCACCAAATCCAATGTAGCCTCACCTCTAGTTGGCCTATCTACATACTGAGTCAAAAAACCTTCCTGCACACTTTGTACAAAAACTGACCCCTCTAACGAGCTAGAGCTTTAGCTTTTCCAATCAATATTAGTAAAGTTAAAGTCCCCCATAACAGTTATCCTATTACTTTCACTCCTGTCCAGGATTGACTTTGCAATCCTTTCCTCTACGTCTCTAGAACTTTTGGGAGGTCTATAAAAGACTCCCAACAGGGTGACCTCTCTTCTCCTGTTTCTAACCTCAGCCCATACTACCTCAACAGACAAGTCCTCATCAAACTTCCTTTCTGTCACTGTGATACAGTCTTTGACTAATAATGCCACTCCTCCCCCTCTTCTACCTCCTTCTCTACTCCGACTGAAGCATTTGAACCCTGGAACCTGCAACAACCATTCCTGTCCCTGCTCTATCCATGTCTCTGAAATGGCCACAACATTGAAGTTCCAGGTACTGATCCAAGCTGCAAGTTCATCCACCTTATTGCGAATACTTCTTGCATTAAAGTATACTCATTTCAAACCATGCCCTACTCCACCCGTACGCTGCTATGCTTTACAGTTCTCGTCTGTGACCCCCCTATTCTCGTCCCTCTTAACATCCAAGCTACTCAGGATCCCACCCCCCCTCTGAATCAGTTTAAAGCCCCCTGCATAGCCTTTGCAAATTTTCCCCCCAAGATGTTAGTTCCCCTCTGGTTCAGGTGTAGACCATCTCTCTTGTAGAGGTCCCACCTATCCCAGAATGAGTCCCAATTGTTCAGGAATCTGAACCCCTCTCTCCTGCACCATCCCCGCAGCCACGAGTTCAAACATTCCCTCTCTCTGTTCTTCTCTAAACTATCCCGTGGCACAAGCAAGAGTCCAGAGATAACCACTCTGTCTATTTTGGCCCTAAGCTTCCACCCCAACTCCATAAATTTCTGTTTAATATCCCCTTCCCTTGTCCTACCTACATCATGAGTCCCTACATGAACTATGACTTGGGGCTGACTCCCCTCTCCCTTAAGAATCTTAAAAACCCGCTGTGAGACATCCTGGACCCCGGCCCCTGGGAGGCAACACACCAGCCCTGAGTCCCGTTTATTACTATTTACTCTCCTATCTGTCCCCCTAACTATGGAGTCTCCAATTATCAGGCCCAATCTCTTATTCCCCCTACCCACTTGAGCATTCCCAGCAGGCTCACCCCGAGAGACCTGCTCCCTTTGGCCATCTCCAGTTGATTCCTCCTCAACTGTAGCCTCCAGGACAGAAAACTTGTTTTGGAGGGGAACAGCCCTGGGGGATTGTCTCCCCGATTGCTTCTTACCCCTCTTCCTAATAGTTACCCAAGAATCACTTTTAGGAGTGACTATCTCTTTGTAACTCCTGTCAATATCCATCTCAACCTCCCGAATTATCCTGAGTTCCTCTAATTCCAGCTCCAGCTCCTTAACACGATCCTCAAGGAGCTGCAAATGGGCACACTTCCTGCAGGTATAATCAGCAGGAACACTACTGGTGTCCCTCACCTCGTACATAGGTGCAACTTACTGCCTGCACTGCCATCCCTGATACTTTAATTTCTAGGAAAGAAAAAAAAACTTCCCACACACTTTTGTTATTAGGTTAGAGGAGGGGGGAGGGTGGGATACTTTACCTGTGTAGAGTATCGGGTTTCCTCTCTGTACCAATTTATAGAGTCAGAGAGAAAAACTACAACGATCGGCAAGCCTCCTAATGACAACTTCCGGTTTCAAGTTAGTTTAAAAAAAACGGCAAAAAACTACCACCGCTCGCTACTTTAACCAAAAAGAAAATGTTAAAAATTACTTAACACTCGAACTTTACACTCGCCCAAATCGCTGCCTCTCCGTGCTGCTCCACAGGAACTTATTGGGATTACTTTTAGCCAGCGTATAAAAATGTCGATTAATGAATGACCATCAACACAGATTGATTAAATGTAGCAGACTTAGTTTATGTAGGCTTTTTGGAAACATTCCATAAGGTTTCAAGAAAGAAAACATTGGACGTGAGGTCTGAGGAAATGTGGTACCATGGATAAAGCAAAGTCAAGTGATGTTACGGAGGTGATAGTAAACAGGTGGGATTACTGAGTTCCTGGGTTGCCTGGATCCACTGCAGTTCATCTACTGCTGCAACAGATTCACAGTAGCCACCATCTCCCTGGCCCTGCACTCAACTTTGCAACACTTAGATAACAAAAAGACTTATGCCAGACTCCTATTTCTTGACTACACATCTTGACTTCACCATTATTCCTATGAAGCTCATCTCCAAACTCCATGGCCTGGGGCTTTGCTCCTCCCTCTGTGACCGGTTCCTGAACATCCAAACTCTCAGACCACAATCAGTAAGGATAGGCAACACACCTCATCTGTGATCATCTGCAAAACTGGTGCTCCACAAGGCTGTGTTCCCAGCCCCATATACACCTGCGACTGTGTGGCTGAACTCCTTTCCAACTCAATTTTAAAGTTTGCTGATGACACCACTGTAGTGGGTCGGACTTCACACAATGATGAGACAGAGTATAGGAAAGAGATAAAGAATCTGGTGAACTGGTGCAACAACGATAATCTCTCCCTCAATGTTAGCAAAACAAAGGAGATTGTCAATGACTTCAGGAAGTGTAGTGGAGGACATGCCTCTGCCTACATCAGTGGGGATGAAGTAGAAATGGTTCAGAGCTTCAGGATTTTAGATATCCAGATCACCAACAACCTGTCTTGACCACGCTCCTCCCCCTCCCCCCCCCACTCCAAGCTGACACTATAAATAAGAAAGTTCACCAATGCTTCTATTTTCTTAAAAGATAAAGAAAATTTGATATGTTTACGAAGACTCTCACCAAGTTAGCAGATGTACCATAGAAAGCATTCTTTCTGGTTGTATCACGGTTTGGTATGACTTCTACTCTATCCGAGAAACTACAAACTGAGCTTCGTGACTGAAGCTCAGTCCACCACTCAAACTAGCCTCCCACCATTGACACTGTTGATGCTTCCCGCTATCTCAGAAAAACAATCAGCACAATTAAGGATCCCAGGCCCCAGACATACTTTCCACCTTTGTCAGGAAACAGATATGAAGTCTGAGGCCATTTAGCAACTGTCTCAAGAACAGCTTCTTCCCTACTGCCACTAGACTTATGAATTTACCTACATCACATTAAGTTGACCTTTCTCTACATCCAGCTATGTCTTTAACACTACGTTCTGCTGTCTCTTTTCCTTCTCTGTGTACAGTGTACTTTGTCTGTGTAATGTGCAAGAAACAATACCTTTCATTGTATATCAATACCTGTGGCAATAATAAATCGAGGAATTAGAGTTTGAATGATTAAGTAGCTGACAAGATATTTTTGATAGGGGCACTTTATATCAAGTGTCAAATATAAGCTTGAAGTGTAAATATTGAAGGTATTTTTAAGACAATTTAATGCTAACTTTTCATTCAATCTCGGCATATTGATCTAAACTACAGCAGCTTATGAACCTCCTACTTTGAAGTTTGTGGCCTTTCTGTCACTGATTATTTCTGAGACAGGCAATGGAAGAGAATTGTCAGGCCTCCATAATCTATGTGTAAGATTGTGGTTTTGCAGTTCATCACAAGGCCTTATTAGTCTGACCTATTTATCCTTTGATTCATTTTGTAATGTGGATATGTCATTGTTGATCAGTTAGCAGATAAACATTGGGAATACTGAAACCGTTGTCTTTAGTCCCTGCCACGAACTCCATTCTGAAACCATCAATTCCATTTCTTTCCGTGGTAACTGAGCAGTTGAACTAGTTTGTTATCCACCTTGTTGTTGACCCTGAGGTGAAATTATGATGACACGTCTATCATTGCCAAGACTGCCTATTCCACTTCCATCACATGTTTCATTATCAAGATCACCTGTTCCACTTCTATAACATTGTCCAGTTTTGCACCTTTCAGAGCTAATTTATTACTAAAACCCACATACCATAAAGTCCAAGATACTCAACTCTGCGTCAAGAACTGGCATACTGTGGGTAAATAAGCCACACTCCAGCACCTTTTTGGGTACATTGGGAGAATTTAACTTGGCCAATGCACCTAACCTGCACATCTTTCAGACTGTGAAGGAAACTGGAACACCCAGAGGAAACCTATGCAGACACAGGGCAAACATGCAGATTCCTCGCAGGCAGTGACCCAAACTGGGTCCCTATCTGTGCGGGTCTCTGATGATGTGAGGCAGCTGTGCTAATCACTCTGCCAGTTTTTCCCCAAAAGTGACATATGCCAAGAAAGGACACTATTTAAAAAAATTCTTTTGTGGGAGAATTGTAATTTTAACAACTGACAATCCACAACTGAAGATCAGATCAAAACTCTGCAGTCCTGACTCATCCAGACAGGAATATTTTTGAATAACTGGACAACTAACAGAATGAGGAGGCGCCATCATAGCACAGAGTTGAATGCCATTATGAAAAATCCATACCGCTACAGATTTGAACATTTCAAAAAGGCAACTTAACCACAACAGTCCCACTCAATTGCATGGCCACATAATAAGTTGCAAACAGTGGTCTGTTTAAGATGCAAGCATGTTTGTTTGTGCAACAGTCCATGAAGCCCACCAAACCCACTCTACAACGAGAAGGACAAGGACAGCAGATGCATGGAAACACCGTCATCTGCAAATTCCCCTTCCAATTGCACGCCGTCCTAACTTGGAACTTTCTTACCAGTTTGTCATTGTTGCTGGTTCAAAATCCTGGAACTCCCTTCCCAATGGCACTGTGGGTGTTCTTGCAACAATATATAGACTGCGATGGTTCAAAAGGCTCACGGTGCCTTCTCTAGGGCAATTAGGGATGGGCAACAAATGTTGGGCCATGCTAATAATGTTTACATCCCATTAATTTTTTTAAAACCTAGGGAGATTTTAATTTAGTTAATTATTCCTTTCAGTAACTGTAGAATTAAATTCTGCTTTTGATTTTTTTACGTATTGCATTTTTGAAGTGCTTCAATCACAAATTCATGAGGTATGTATGAAATTTTCTTTCAGTGAGTCTTATTTTTAACATATTAATCTGTGCTGTGTAGAAAAGAAATCAGGAACTATCTTGAATTTGTACAATGCCTTTCATGATATCCAGACACCAGTCTAGGTCTGAGGCATTCAAGTCAGGTAACCCTGACCTTTATAAGAAAGCCACATATGATCTAAGAAGATCCATCAAAGATGCCAAAAGACAGTACATAAACAAGCGAGTCACACCAACCCTTGCCGACTATGACGAGGCTTGCAAGACAAAATAGGCTACAAGGTTGAAGGCATGTAAAATCGCCTTTGAGCAAGAGATCAGCAAGAGCACGCCCTCCACTCTGGAAGCCCTGGATGGACCTGTATTTGAGGTCATCATTGCAGATGTCAGAGCAGTTTTCTTGAAGATCAACTCATGGAAAGCATTGGGCTGGACAGGGTACCCAGATGAGCACTCATATCTTGGGCAGATTGGCTGGTGGAGATATTTGCAGACGTCTTCAAGCTCTCTTTACAACAGTCTGAGGTCTATCTGCTTCAAGAAGATGACCATCGTGCCGGTATCTAAGAAAAGCCAAGCAGTGTGCCTTAATCATCTGATGGCTCTGACATCCATCATTGTGAAGTGCTTCGAAAGACTAGTCATGGCACGAATCAATTCCAGCCTCTCGGACTGCCTGGATCCACTACAGTTTATCTATTGTCACAACAGGTCCACAGCAGATGCCATCTCCCTGGCCCTGTCCTCAATCCTGCAATACCTAGATAGCAAGAACACCTATGTCAGACTCCTATTTATCGACTATAACTCAGCCTTCAACACCATTATTCCAACAAAACACATCTCCAAACTCCGTGGCCTGGGCCTTGGCTCCTGTCTCTGTGGCTGGATCCTGAACTTGCTAACCCACAGACCACAATCAGTAAGGAAAGGCAACAACACCACCTCCATGATCATCCTCAACATGGGTGTCCCATAAGACTGTGTTCTCAGCCCTTTACTATACTCCTTGAACATCTATGATTGTGTGGTCAAATTCCCCTCCAGCTTGATATTCAAGTTTGCTGACGACACCATCATAGTGGGTTGGATCTCAAACAATGTTGCGCAGAGTACGTGAATGAGATAGAGAACCTGGTGAACTGGTGTGATGATAATAGTCTCTCCCTCAATGTCAACAAAATGAAAGAGATTGTCATCAACTTCAAGAAGCGTGAAGGAGAATATCACCGGGGATTAAGTAGAAAGAGTCAAGAACTTCAAGTTTTTAGATGTCCAAGTCATCAATAACCTGTCCTGGACCTCCCATGCTGACACTACAGTTAAAAAAGCCCACCCACTTCTTTCTCAGAAGCCTAAGAGAATTTGGCATGTCAGCTATGACTCTCACCAACTTTTATAGATGCACCATAGAAAGCATTCTTTCTGTTGTTTCACAGCTTGGAATGGCTCCTGCTCTGCCCAAGACTGCAAAAAACTACAAAGGATTGTGAATGTAGCCCAATCCATCACATAAATCAGCCTCCCATCCATTGACTCTGTGCTTCCTGCTGCCTCAACAAAGCAGCCAGCATACTCAAGGACAAAATAAGGACAAAATTCTCTTCCGTCAAAAGTCTGAGGTCACATGTCAACCAACTCAAGAACAGCATTTTGCCTGCAGCCATCACACTTTTGAATGGACCTACGTTGCTTTAATTTAATTTTTTTCTACACCTTAGCTATGACTGTAACACTACATTCTGCACCCTCCATTTCATTCTCTATGAACAGTATGCTTTGTCTATATAGCACGCAAGAAACAATACTTTTCACTGTTTGCCAATATACGACAAATCGAATTAAATCAAAAACATCCCAAATGCTTCACAACAAAAGCACATGACATAGTTGTAAAGTACAACAGAAATGTTATGCAAAGCTAGACCTCATAATAATAAAGTAAATGACCGTATCATCCGTTTTTGGGTGGTGTTGGTTGAGGACCAAGTGTTCTCTGTGACACCAGGAGAAGTGTATAGTCCTTTGAGGGGGAATAGGGACCTTGGTTTACCATCTTATCTAAAAAGAAAATCTCACATAGTGCTGTACTCCTTCAGTGCTCTACCAAAGTGATAGCATAGTTTTTGTGCTTAAGTCTCTGGAAATGATCTTTAATATCACTTTCTGCTTTAGAAATGAGAGTGTTACAGTTGGACCAAACCTGTTGTTTGTTAGTATTCCTGTGTATCTTTTATTGGAAGTTCTTGTATACTGAATGGGTTCTCCACTTTTCCTAGAATTTATTTTAGTTACTGCTGACCTTATTCAGTTTATCATTAAGCAAGCTTCTCCATCTTCAGGATTTTGAAGACTTAAAAAGCAAAAAGCCAGTGTGTTTTGTTTTATTTAGGCCATTGAGCTACATTGGTTTTGTGTGCTGCTCCTGGATCTTAATATGTTGTTTTTTGTTCATGCTCTTCATTTGATTAAAAAGTTGGTACTCTTGCCCATTTTCACCTGCTTTTATGGTTGCTTGTGCCATTTGTGGCTTTCAAATTGTTTATTTGCACACCATCAAATTATACATTTTTAAGTTGTGCAAGTACTTGTGGAGGATGATGTGAGTTATCTTCCTAAATGTTGGCTTTCTGTTTGAATAGTTAGTCTTAACTTTATTAAAGGAGGAAAACATATTTCAAAAAAAGTGCATCTCTCCTCCTCTGTTCACTCCATCGATTTTAAAAATGGCTCCTTCACAACAATAGAAATTGCACTTAAAGTAATTAATTGACTGTGAAACAGTTTGACCTGATCAGATACAAGATAAATGTAAATTCTGCTAGTTTAAGAAACCCTTTATGCAGCATTTTCAATCTCATGGCTTCCTACCATTTTAGGCTCTTCAATTTGATTTATTATTGTCGCATGTATTATCATACAGTGAAAAGTAATAGAACATAGAACATTACAGCACAGAACAGGCCCTTCGGCCTTCGATGTTGCGCCGACCAATATAAAAAGCAATGCCCCTCCAAACTAAACCATTCCCTTCTCTCCATATACTTATCAACTAACCTCTTAAACGCCACCAAACTTGGCGCATCTACAACTGCTGCAGGCAGGGCATTCCACTCCCGAACCACCCTTTGGGTAAAGAACCTACCTCTGATATCCGTCCTATAACTATCACCCCTTAATTTAAAGCTGTGTCCCCTCGTGCTAGCTTTCTCCATCCTAGGAAAAAGGCTATCACTGTCCACCCTATCTAAACCTCTAATCATCTTATATGTTTCGATTAGGTCCCCTCTTAGCCGCCTCCTTTCTAACGAAAACAACCTCAAATCCCTCAGCCTCTCCTCATAAGACCTGCCCTCCATACCAGGCAACATCCTGGTAAACCTCCTCTGTACCCTCTCCAATGCCTCCACATCTTTCTTATAATGTGGGGACCAGAACTGCACACAATACTCCAAGTGCGCCGCACTAGAGTTTTGTACAGTTGCAACATGACGTTGCGGCTCCGAAATTCAATCCCTCTACCAATAAAAGCCAAGACTCCATATGCCTTCCTAACAACCTTCTCGACCTGACTGCCTACTTTCAGGGATCTATGCACATACACACCAAGATCCCTCTGTTCATCTAGACTACTAAGAATCCTACCATTTGCCCTATACTCTACACATTTATTATTTCTGCCATAGTGCATTACCTCACACTTTTCCACATTAAACTCCATTTGCCACCTCTCGGCCCAGCTCTGCAACTTGTCCAAGTCCCTCTGCAAACTATAACACCCCTCTTCACTATCTACCACTCCACCGACTTTAGTGTCATCTGCAAATTTACTAATCCATCCTTCAATACCCTCATCCAGATCATTTATAAAAATTACAAACAGCAGGGGCCCCAAAACAGACCCCTGAGGTACACCACTTGTCACCGAACTCCACGATGAATATCTCCCATCAACCACCACCCTCTGTCTTCTATCTGCTAGCCAATTCCTAACCCAATTAGCTAAATCACCCTCTATCCCATACATCTGCATTTTCTGCAGAAGTCTTCCATGGGCCACCTTATCAAACGCCTTACTAAAGTCCATATATACCACATCAACCACCTTACCCCCATCCACCTCTTTAGTCACTTTTTCAAAAAAACTCCAATGAGGTTAGTAAGGCACGACCTACCCTTCACAAAACCATGCTGACTATCTCCAATCAATTCATTACTCTCTAAATAACTATAAATCCTATCCCTAATTATTCTCTCCAATACTTTGCCCACCACAGAAGTAAGACTCACTGGCCTATAATTCCATGGAAGGTCTCTCTTCCCCTTCTTGAACAACGGGACCACATTCGCTATCCTCCAGTCCTCCGGAACCACACCCGTAACCAACGACGACCTGAAGATCAGAGCCAGAGGCTCTGCAATCTCCTCTCTTGCCTCCCAGAGAATCCTAGGGTAAATCCCGTCCGGCCCAGGGGACTTATCCAACTTCAAACCCTCGAGAATATCTAGCACATCCTCCCTATCTACTTCAATACCTTCCAGTTTGCTACCCTGTACCTCAGTGTTCTCCATAACTACATTTACATCACCCTGCGTGAATACCGAAGAGAAATATTTATTCAGTACCTCTCCAATCTCCTCAGGCTCCACGCACAACTTCCCACTGCTGTCTATGACTGGCCCTAATCTTGCCTAACCAATCTTCTATTCTTAACATATCTAAAGAAAGCTTTAGGATTCTCCTTAATCCTATCAGCCAACGTCTTCTCGTGTCCCCTCTTAGCTCTCCTCAATTCACTTTTTAGCTCCTTCCTGGCTAATCTATAGCTATCCATTGCACTAACTGAGCCTTCAAGCCTCATCCTGACATAAGCCTCCTTTTTCTTCTTAACCAGCAAATCAACTTTTTTCGTACACCAAGGTTCTCTTACTCGACCATTTCCTCCTCGCCTGACAGGGACATACTTATCAAGGACTCGCAGCAATCCTTCTACTCTATTCAGACAAAACATACTGTTCATAGTGAAGGGAACGAGAGCATGCAGAATGTAGTGTTACAATCACTGCAGAAAAAGATCAACTTAAGGCAAGCTAAGTCCTTTCAAAAGTCTGGCAGCAACAGGGAAGAAGCTGCTCTTGAGACAGCTGGTATGTGACCTCAAACTTTTGTATCTTTTTGCTGAGAGAAGAAAGAGTGCAAGAGGGAATGTCTGGGGTACATGGGGTCCTTAATTATGTTAGCTGCCTTGCCGAGGCAGCGGGAAATGTAAACAGAATCAATGGATGGGAGGCTGGTTTATTTTTGAGCTACTCGTATTAAGTATACTAATTCTTCACATGTATCTTAGCGTAGCTTCTCCTTTGTCCATGAGCTCATGATTTGAGCAAGCCTGCCAACTATTGCACATGTGGGATCTCATGCCAGTCTGATATCTTGAGCTATTTAGGGAAGAAAGCAGAGCTTCTCTGTTATCTATCTCATCAGAATAACTTGGGAACAATGCACAGATTTGAAATGGTGGACGAATTTTCTCAAAATCTAAAACTTCTATGCATTTTAGAATAATTTTGAAGAATCAGATCTGCATATTAATAATTGTGGGATCTCAATTGCTGACAGCCTTGTAAAATAGGAAGTAATATTGCAGGTACATTTTATGAAATTGCAATCTGTGACTGTTTGTATCTGCTGTATACGTAGTTATTTTTCTTAATTCTTTCATGGGATGTGGGCATTGAACGAGGCAATGGCCTAGTGATATTGTTGCTAGGTTATTAATCCAGAAGCTCACTAATGTTCTGGAGACCGGGGTTTGAATCCCACTACAGCAGATGGTGGAATTTGAATTTGATTTTTAAAAAATCTGTAATTAAGAATGTGGCATGAAAGTATTGTTGAAAAACCCATCTGGTTCACTAATGTGGTTTAGGAAAGGAAATCTGCCGTCCTTACCAGCTCTGGCCTATGTGTAACTCCAGAACCACTGCAATGTAGTTGATTCTGGGTTGCCTTCCAACAGGAGGGATGGCAATAAAGGCTGTCCACTCGTGCCAGCATTTTTGCTTTTAAATCATTTGTGGGACAAGGCCCGCATTTGTTGCCAACCCAGTTTTCCCTAGCAAGCCACTTGTTGCAGAGCCATTCCAGAGGGGCAATTAAGATTTAACTATGTTGCTGTGGCTCTGGAGTCCCATGTAGACCAAATTAGGTAAGCAGGTTTCCTTCCCTAAAGAGTGTTGTTGAGCCAGATGGGTTTTTGTAACAATTGATGATACTTGTTATGGACACCATTACTAAGACTAGTTTTATATTTCATATTTATTAATTAAAATCCAGGACTTTCATGATTTGAACCCATGGCTACAGAGCATTAGTCTGGGCCTTTGGATTACTAGTCTACTGATGGCATCCCCAATGTAAAATGCATATTACAAATGTTACTAAAATCCTGTGTTATCCTAAACAAAAACAAAATCCTTGCGTTTAGGTGCATAACTTGAAATTTGGGAAAATATGCTTCATATGGTAATCCTTATTCGAGGGTGAGAAAAATCCATCCAAAATATTTGTTCTAAAGTTGGGTGCAAGAAAAAACATGGTATTTTCCATTGAAAGTTTAGCTGAATTACAGACGCTATGGAGAATTTCTGAAAACAATTGCTTATCTTCTCACAATCTTGTAACTCTGCCAAGTGTTTCACCATTTAAAAGATTGCCATATAATTGTGACAAACACTGCAGCTCATTTTTGCTCAAGCTCTGAAACAGCAGATCAACTGAATAATGAACAACATTTTGGTGGAAATTGAGAGAGGGGTATTGTCCATGACACTGGGAGAACTTGCTGCCGCTCTTCAAATTGTGGCATGTGATCTTTTCCATAGGCTTGAGAAGCAGCTGGGACATCCGACTACAACGCTATCTCTGTGTTACGTTTGAATGGCGGCCATTTTTAGTACTCTATAGAGAGTGAGATAGACTGGTATTTTAGAGTGTTAAGTTAGCTATTGGTGGAATAAAATGTGTTTCCATTTGCAAATGTGGAGAATTTTATTTCAGAGCGCTCTTGCAGGCTACCTTTCTCTCGGTTATGATTGCTTCAAACTGAAAACTTTAACATGGTATTTACTGATTATGCTTATGATATGGCAGGACCTTGCTCTATATTTAAGCTTCTGCTTACTGCATTGAGTGCAGTATTGTATGGAACTTATTGATTAAGTTTGCAACATTGTGGTTTGTTTGGCAACAGCGTGACAAGTGCAGTTCAAAAGCAAAATACTGCTGATGCCGAGAATTGTGCAATAAAAACATGGGAAATTTATGAAAGAGAAATCATGTTTGACAAACCTATTGGAAATTTTTAGGATATACTTAGTACAATGGATGAGGGAGGATCAGTGCTTGTGGTGTATTTGACTTTTCAGAAAGCTTTTCATAAAATATTGGATACGAGAACAGTGTGCAAATTAAAATGGTATTGGGGTTAATGTATTGGCATGGATTGAGAATTGGTTAGCAGACAGGAGACAGAGTAGGAATAAATGGGTCTTTTGCAATGGCAGTGACTAGTAGGGTCTTGCTAGAATTGGTGTTTAGGCCCCAGCTATTCACCATGTAGATCAATGATTTGGAAGAGTGAACCAGAAATAATATTCCAAATTTGTTATGACACAAAACTTGATGGGAAAATGAGTGGTGAAGAGGATGTTACAGTGATTTAAACAAGTTGAGTGAGTGGGCAGATGTGTAAGAATGTGAAATTATTCAATTTGGATGGTTAAGAGAATGGCGGTGTTATTTAAATGGTGACAATTGGGAAACATTAACATTAGAGACCTAGGTGTCCTAGTACACCTATCACTGAAAGCAAGCATGCAGGTACCTCATTTGGGAGAATCCTGAAGTTACTGTTATAAAAATAAGGGATCACACATTTAGTACAGGAATGAGGATAATTTTTTTTGATCTGTGGATCATGAGACTTTGAAACTCTCTTCCTCAAAAGATGGTGGAAGCAGTGCCTTTGAATATTTTTAAAGCACAGGGAGATGGATTCTTGACAGGCAAGGAATTGAAAGGTTGTCGGCAGTAGGTGGGAATGTGGATTGAGGTTACATTCAGATCAGCAATACAGAATGGCAGAGCAGGCATGAGGGGCCAAATAGCCTACTCCTAATTCATGCGTTCAAATGCTCTTTCCTTCCTTATTGTCTTATCTAGGTGCACCAGTGCTGTAGGACATTTGGTCTAAAACTTGCTCCCCAGTGTATTGTGCTATCTAATGTATTAAATTACTTCTCAGTTTCAATAATATGTTGCTGAAATGTGAGGGCTGTCATAAAATAACAGGAAGATACAGCATTGAAGTGGCCGTTTAGCCATTGCGCATCTATGCAAGCTCTTTGAAAGAACTATCCAATGTATTTAACTCATTAGTTTGAAAATCAAATACCCTTTGGTTTTAATGAGGGACAAATGTAAAATAACTAGCTTTTCAACTTCTTCAATAAAGGTATGTGACCCATCAGTCCCAGGGAATTACAAAGAACAAAACAGCACGGGAAACAGGCCCTTCGGCCCAACAAGCCTGCGCCGCCACCCCAATGTTCCTACCTCTACCCGCGATCCCTGTCTGTGTTTATAGATCTATGGATTAAAAACCAAATTTGAGACAATTTAGGGAGAATTTGTTTCACCAATTAACCCAAGAGCACATCTTTGGGATGTTGGAGGAAACCGGAGCGCCCGGAGAAAACCCACACAAGCACAGGGAGAATGCGCAAACTCCCACAGACACAGGCCCAAATCCATGTATCTGCACAGAACAGTGATATAATTCACTTACATCATATTTTTTGGAACTTTTACAACATAATGGCATACAGTGCCAGTTCGTTTTCAAATGCATCTGCTTAGGTGACAAATCTTAGCAAATACTCCAAGAAATTGTAACTATTGGGCCAGAATTTATTGAAAGCCTGTGCTGTGATGCATCTATAGTATACAGCACTACCTTAATGAATTTGAATTTACTGAGTTAGAACCACTGTGATCATCGCAGGCAAACCAGAACAATGATGATGGATTCAGTATGTTTGTGCAATTGCAAGAATCATAGCTTAATTTTTAAAATCAAGAGATTAGTTTTGGTGCTGTTTGTTATTCAGTTTGGCAGTTCTGACAGTGTCTTGGGTCACTCACTGGTACAAAATGCAAAACAACAGTTTTTATATGAATCTGACAAGAGCATTGACATTTTTTTAATCTTTTAACTTTGCTTAAAAAACTGTTGCAGGTTCTTAGCCTTAAAGTACCATCTGAATGCAACCTTTTTAAAATATGTAGATTGAATATTAATCTGATATGTTGTGATTGTTAGTGGTCACAACATGCCCAATTACACTTTATGATTTCACTAACTGCCATTTATACCTTGTACACATGGTTATCATTCACTTACAAACCATAAGGGGTGGTGTACTGCTATTTGATGTCAGTGGGAAATACAGACAAGTTGAATACTATTCTCACTAGATATACATGCTGACTGTAGAGCTTGTTGGAATGCTATCAGGAGTAGGAGTGCTTTCTGTTTTCCTCCTCCCTCTCAAGCCCCGGATAACTATGCAATGGCCTGGAAACAAATCTATGACCTTTTTAATGTGTAATTTTGCATAAACCATTCATTTTATTTTTCTTTAGTGTGCATGTAAATATATCTTAATTCATTCTTTAGATTCGCTACATTTTCTTCCTGACTATTGCTTCTTATACACTACCACCCACTTTTCAAATTTAAATTCTTTCCAACTGTTAGTCTTACCCTATTTTAAAAACACATGGCTCTTCCTCCTCCAAATAGAAGTTTTAGCAAAAGTGCGTTTCCATTAAATTACTTCATGGACAGAAAAGGAGATTGACCTTGTGCATTATTAACAACCCTCAGACTACAAACATTATTGTACAGTAAAGCAGGTTATCATCCATGGAAAATGTAATCATATTTTATTTTATGCCAGTTTGATTCTCCTATACCTTTTTATGTTTTCACCCATTAATACACAGTATACTTTATAGATACTTTGTAAATTGATTAACTACTCGTACTACTGAATTATGTCTTGAGTGAAGTATCATAATGTTGATCTTAGTTTAAAATTTTTTTTAAAAAGGACTGATCTCTCTGTGACACCCTGGTCCACTATTCCATCATCTCCAACTGCTCAATCCATTTTCACAGCACCTTTTCTTGCAATTGTACAATACCTGCTCCACTATCTTTTTACTCCCCACTGTTCAAGGCCCCAAACAACTCTTGCTGGTGAAGCAACATTTCACTCGTTCCTCCCTCAATTTGGTCTACTGTATTCGTTGTTCCCAGTGTGGTGCCCTGCACAATAAACACAGACTGAGTAACCACTTTGCAGAATATCTTTGTTCAGCCCACATGACCCCAACTTGCCATTACAGCTCAGCCTCATGCTCTCAACTAACATGTCCTTGGCCTGCTGCAATGCTCCAATGGCACCTACCATGCATATTGGAGGCGCAGCACTTCATCTTCCGATTAGACATATTAAAACCCACAGGACTCAACACTGTGACCTTTCTCCTCCATCATAACCTTTGTTTAATATCCCAAGCATTTTTGGTTCCTATGCCACTGGGCCATCTGTCACTGAGTTATGCTTTCACTAAACTTTATCCCCTCATTAACACATTTTGATATTTGGCCTTTCTCCAGCCAGCACTTTCTCCAGCCAGCACTTTCTCCTGCCATTAATTCTTCATTTGCCTTGTAACACACGTATCTATCCTTGCTCCCACCAATCACTGACCTTCTACTCTGCTGCTGCTGTTTCATCCTCTCTTGCACAGCAGATAATCCACCACATTTCTCTCTCTTTAGCTCTGAAGAGGTCATATAGATGCAAAATCTTAACACTATTTTCTCTCTCCACAGATGCAACCAGACCTGCTGGGTTTTTCCGACATCTTGTGTTTTTGTTTTGAAATTGTTTGTCCCAAATTTGAGCTGTTATCATCAGATATTTATAATTTCTCTGAATATTGTTTTTTGTTTTGCATTTCTAGTACTGGATTAATGAATATACATCATCATTGGGAATTGGGGTCTTCCACTCAGGCATTGAAATATATGGCAGAGGTAAGGATTAAACAAAATTAAAACTCCATTATTTACTTTTTAACTGCACCTATCAAATGCTTGTACAGTTCTGTTAGACACTCCTTTAGTTATATAATTGACATTATCTGTGAGGTTTGTGGTGAGCCTCAGTTTGTTATCATCCCTACTACCATACCTACTGCATTACCTCATGGATTGTGGGAGAGTGCTGGGTATCGATTACGACTTAGCTGCTTTCATTGCTGCTTTGTAATGCCTCCTGGTTCTGGGATTGCTTCTGCTGACTGTTCTGCCTGTCTCCTTCCTGACAAGGCAAAACATCCCTGAGGACAATGATATTTAAAACCAACGCTTTAAATTGACAGTTGCTTTTGAAACTCTCAATCTACAAATTGCAATCCATACCACAACCTTTCTTTGTATAGTGTTGATTTTAATTTTGTCTCTTTCTACACTGTAGTAGATGTTGTAATTGAGAATGTTGTGTGTAAGTATAACAGAGAATCATAAATTGTGGAGGGTTGATACAGTTTGTCATTTTGTAGCTCAAAATGCAATTCATTTGCAATTTGTCCTGCTGCTGAGTGGTTCAAATTACACCACGTTATAAGTTCATGTCAATGTTGTTACAAAGCAAAATATAGATTAGAACTCAATATGAGTAAAGTCACTTTATTTTCTACAGAGTTTGCATATGGTGGTCATCCTTATCCATTTTCAGGAATATTCGAGATCAGTCCTGGAGACTCAACAGAGCTAGGAGACACGTTCAAATTTAAGTAAGTCATGTATGCAGGAATTATTTTATTCCTGATGCTTTTGAAAGTTTAGTAATCTGTTTTCATTAAGAATCCATCATACTCAAACTGGTTTGAAGAACTAGGGGAAAACTGCACATAAAACACGCACAAAATTATTGGTGCAGTTGTTGATGGCCTATACCATCTAGCCTTGCTGTATGACTAACGGCCAAGGACATGTCATACCACTATTTGACCCCTCCACTACCCCTGAAGATGTTGACCTCTCCCACTATCGCAGATGTTGTATTCTTTGGCCATAATTAGATAGGTATCAATGCTAAGTGATTTTATGGAATTTTCAGAGAATGGAGCTTGGAAGACTAAAAGGTCAACCTTCATTGGTAATTTTTGAGCTGTTGGGGAGCAACCGCTGTAACCAGGACCAGAGTATGAAATGTGCATGCTAGAATATATGGTTGAAAATGGGGTGGAATCGGATTAGAGGGGGGAGGTAAACGGATTGGGGTAATAGCTATAGAACGTTTCATTTATCATTAGGATATAGGTAACAACTGGCAAAACTGCATGTTTTACCATCGCTAGTGGAGAATGTGGTGTCCTTGGAACCTAGCAATCTTTTGCTTGTGGTGCTTCCATCGTGGTGTTATGTAAGGAGTTCCAGGCATTGATCTTATGACGTTACCTCACTTCTATGAATCACTGATCTAAAATAATATCCAGCGTGAAAGAAAATGCCTGTTTGGTACAAATTGCCTTTGTCTTTACAAATTATGGTTGTTTATGTTGAAATTTTGTGGTTTGCACTGGTAGCACTACAGAATGATTCTCAAATTAGGACCAAATCCAAGGTAATTTTGCATAACATTACAGGGTCATTGTGTTCACTTGAAGTGATGTTTTCCAGTACCTTGATCAACTGTTTCCCCTTTTGGATTTAATACTCTACAACATAGAGATTCTGAAAATCATCCTTATCTGAGTGGCTCTAGAATTTACTTGTTGGGAGAATAAAAGCGCTCTATTTCCTACTGCAAAAAGATGTAAAAATGGTCCCAACAATTGCAGGTCAGTCAATTTAATATCAGTAGTGGGCAAGCTTCTGGATACAATTAATTGGGATAGAGTTAGTGGTACGTAGAGAAGTATTATTTATTAGGAAGAGGTAGCATGGATTGCTAAAGGGGAAATTGTATTTAACTAACTTGGTGGAATCTTTTGAGAAGGTAACAGAAAGGATCAATGATGCTGTTCATGTGATGTACAAGGACTTTCAGAAGGCATTTGATACTGCTACACAACTATAAGGGCTATAAGAAAGGTTATAGCTCATGAACTGATAGGAGCAGTAGCAATATAGATACAAAATTCATGGGATAGTAGGAAGCTGAGAGTCATGGAGATTTATTGGGCTAGAGGAAGGTTTATAGTGGTATTCTCCAAAGGTTGGTATTGGAATCCTTGTTTTTCCTTATATATGTCTGTCTAGATCTTGACGCACAGGGGACATTTCAAAGTTTGCAGATTACACAAAATTTGGAACTGTTAACTGTGAAGAGGATAGTGTAGCATAGAACATACAACATTACAGCGCAGAACAGGCCCTTCGGCCTTCGATGTTGCGCCGACCAATTAAGAAAAAGCAATGACCCTCTAACCTAAACCATTCCCTTTTCATCCATAAACTTATCTACTAACCTCTTAAATGCCACCAAACTTGGCGCATCTACAACTGCAGCAGGCAGGGCATTTCATGCCCTTACCACCCTCTGGGTAAAGAACCTACCTCTGACATCCTTCCTATAACTACCACCCCTTAATTTAAAGCTATGTCCCCTCGTGCTAGCTTTCTCCATCCTAGGAAAAAGGCTATCACTGTCCACCCTATCTAAACCTCTAATCATCTTATATGTTTCAATAAGGTCTCCTCTTAGCCGCCTCCTTTCTAACGAAAAAAAACCTCAAATCCCTCAGCCTCTCTTCATAAGACCTGCCCTCCATACCAGGCAACATCCTGGTAAACCTCCTCTGTACCCTCTCCAATGCCTCCACAACTTTCTTATAATGTGGGGACCAGAACTGCACACAATACTCCAAGTGCGGCAGCACTAGAGTTTTGTACAGTTGCAACATGATGTTGCGGCTCCGAAATTCAATTCCCCCTACCAATAAAAGCTAAGACTCCGTATGCCTTCTTAACAACCTTATCGACTTGATTGCCAACTTTCAGGGATCTATGCACATTTGCACCAAGATCCCTCTGTTCATCAACACTATTAAGAGTTCTACCATTAGCCCTGTACTCTACACGTTTGTTATTCCTGCCAAAGTGAATTACCTCACACTTTTCCACATTAAACTCCATTTGCCATCTCTCGGCCCAGTTCTGCAACTTATCCAAGTCCCTCTGCAAACTATAACACACCTCTTCACTATCTACCACTCCTCCGACTTTGGTGTCATCCGCAAATTTACTAATCCATCCTTCAATACCCTCATCCAGATCATTTATAAAAATTACAAACAGCAGGGGCCCCAAAACAGATCCCTGAGGTACACACTTGTAACCGAACTCCATGATGAATAATTTCCATCAACCACCACCCTCTGTCTTCTATCAGCTAGCCAATTCCTAATCCAATTAGCTAAATCACACTCAATCCCATACATCTGCATTTTCTGCAGAAGCCTTCCATGGGGCACCTTATCGAACGCCTTACTAAAGTCCATATATACCACATCAACCGCCTTACCCCCATCCACCTCTTTGGTCACTTTTTCAAAAAAAACTCAATAAGGTTAGTAAGGCACGACCTACCCTTCACAAAACCATGCTGACTATCCCCAATCAATTAGTTTCTCTCTAAATAACTATAAATCCTATCCCTAATAATTCTTTCCAATACTTTGCCCACAACAGAAGTAAGACTCACCGGCCTATAATTCCCAGGAAAGTCTCTATTCCCCTTCTTGAACAATGGGACCACATTCGCTATCCTCCAGTCTTCTGGCACTATACCCGTAACCAACGACGACCTGAAGATCAGAGCCAGAGGCTCTGCAATCGCCTCTCTTGCCTCCCAGCGAATCCTAGGGTAAATCCCGTCCGGCCCAGGGGACTTATCCAACTTCAAACCCTCGAGAATATCTAGCACATCCTCCCTATCTACTTCAATACTTTACAGTTTGCAACCCTGTACCTCAGTGTTCTCCACAACTACATTTACATCTCCCTGCGTGAATACCGAAGAGAAATATTTGTTCAGTGCCTCTCAATCTCTTCAGGCTCCACGCACAACTTCCCACTACTGTCTATGACTGGCCCTAATCTTGCCCTAACCAATCTTCTATTCTTAACATATCTAAAGAAAGCTTTAGGATTCTCCTTAATCCTATCAGCCAACGTCTTCTCGTGTCCTCTTTTAGCTCTTCTTAACTCACTCTTTAGCTCCCTCCTGGCTAATCTATAGCTTTCCAGTGCACTAACTGAGCCTTCAAGCCTCATCCTGACATAAGCCTCTTTTTTTCTTTGAACCAGCGAATTAACTTTTTTAGTACACCATGGTTCCCTTACTCGACCATTTCCTCCTTGCCTGACAGGGACATACTTATCAAGGACTCGCAGTAGCTGCTCCTTGAATAAGCTCCACATTTCAGATGTTCCCAGTCCCTGTAGTTTCTTAGTCCAACCTATGCACCCTAATTCTCTCCTAATGGCCTCATAATTACCATTCCCCCAGCTATAACTACTGCCCCCAGATTCATGCCTATCCCTATCCATCACTATCACCAAAATGTTCACCAACTTCCAAGTCTAACACCTGGTGTGGCTCATTGCCCAGCACCAAATCCAATGTAGCCTCACCTCTAGTTGGCCTATCTACATACTGAGTCAAAAAACCTTCCTGCACACTTTGTATAAAAACTGACCCCTCTAACGAGCTAGAGCTATAGCTATTCCAATCAATATTAGTAAAGTTAAAGTCCCCCATAACAATTACCCTATTACTTTCACTCCTGTCCAGGATCGACTTTGCAATCCTTTCCTCTACCTCTCTAGAACTTTTAGGAGGTCTATAAAAGACTCCCAACAGGGTGACCTCTCCTCTCCTGTTTCTAATCTCAGCCCATACTACCTCAACAGACAAGTCCTCATCAAACTTCTTTTCTGTCACTGTGATACAGTCTTTGACTAATAATGCCACTCCTCCCCCCCTTCTACCTCCTTCTCTACTCTGACTGAAGCATTTGAACCCCGGAACCTGCAACAACCATTCCTGTCCCTGCTCTATCCATGTCGCTTCAAAAGAACATAGACAAGGGACAGATAGGTGGCAGATGGAAGTTCAATTAGGAGAAATGTGAGGTGATGCATTTTGCTAGGAAGAACTTGGAGAGACAATATAAATTAGGGGGCGAAATTCTTAAATTCGTGCAAAAATAGAGGGACCTGGGTGCAGATGTGCATAAATCATTGAAAGTGATAGGTTAGGTGGAGACCATAGTTAATAAATTATATAATATTCTATTAAGTGCATGGAGTACAGGAGCAGTCAGGTTATACTGCGCTCCTACAAGAGCATTGTGTACAGTTTTGGATGCCAGATTGTAGGAAGGATATGTACACATTGGAGAGTTTGCAGAAGTTGTTCACTAAAATGAATTTAGGAATGAGAAACTTCAAGGTTCACTAGAATGATTTCAGGAATCAGGATAGATTAGAAATGTTGTAACTATTCTCCATGGAGAGAAGAAGACAAAGAGGAGATTTGATAGAGATGTTCATAAATCACAAGCGACTGGACAGAATAGAGAGAGAGAAACCCTCCTAAAAGGATGAAGAAGAGAGGGCATAGATTTAAAGTGATTTTCAAAAGAAGCAAATATAATGCAAGCAAAAACTTTTCCACACCAAATGATTGAGGTCTGGAATGCACTATCTGGAAGTGTGGTGGAGGCAAATTCATTCAAGGCATTCAAGAGGACGTTAGGCGATTGTTTCTAATCAAGTAATGTGTAGGAGTTACAGGGAAAAGGCAGGGGAATGGCACCAAATCATGTTGCTTGTTTGGAGAACTTGTGTAAGTTCTGTGGTATGTTAAGTATGTGTAATATTTAATATTGGCGGTAACATATCTGTATTTAACATTTAAAACCACTCTATGGTTTTAAGTGCTTGGTGAAGTTATATGTACATGTTTGGCTAGAATGAGTTGTGGATAAGTCCACTTTTATGTGTAAGTAGTTCACTTTCTACCTTGGCCATTTCCAAATCCAAGAAAGTTTGACTAGTGTGAGGAAAGGGATATTTCTGATGACTTCAGAACCATCTGTGGAACTTAAAATAGTTCACAAAATAAGAATTTATGAAATAAATGGAATTCACTGTCATAGGATTTGTTGCACACGAACATTTGTTACTTTCCTGCATGAGTTCACTTAACCTATTTGTGTTCCATAGGGAAGCAATTGTGATGGGTAGCACCGATTTTACGGAGGATGACGTGGAACGCATTGTAGAGGAGCTTGGAAAGGAATACAAGGGAAATGCATATCATTTAATGCACAAAAATTGCAACCATTTTTCTTCAGCTATATCCGAGGCAAGTACATTGTAATTTACAGAACCAGCACAAGTTAATTTCATTTGTGTTTTGTTTTAATTGACTATTGCATTTGGAAGTCACATTGTCAACCGCAAAATAGCTCAGATTTTTTTTATCTAGGCCTTTCTCTTCTCTATCTTTTCTTTCTGCCAACTTAATTTATTCAGCCTTCTGTAATTTAGACAGTGACACCAATGTTAGCATTCTGGATTTTCTTTGTGCGTCTCCAGTCATGAACCCCGTTGACATGGACAAGTTGGGCTGAAGGGCCTGTTTCCATGCTGTAAAATGTTATGACATTATAACTGGATGGGAAGATCACAGAATGGAACCCTAGCTCAAAAAACTAACTTTTCTTAACAAAGGTGGAAGAACAGAGTCATAGGGCTGCTAATTAGTTTTAACAACAAGGAAAGAATATTTATTAAATAATTAAAAATGGGATTATGATGCAATATTCTTTTACTACCCTCTTACCTTAACAATTACATCTCAAGTTTAAAATTAATACAGATTACAAAGTGCATCTTAAACCACAGTGGTCTCATTGGCACACCCAAAATGACTGTGATCAAATACATGTACTCCGCTTTGAGTCCAAACTAGTATCTATGGATTTTTCTAGGAATCCCCACTAGGTGGTTGTCACATGAAGTTTCCAAACTCCACTCCCAAAAAAATTTTAATGTTTTCTCTTAGTCTTTTCTCTGAAATACAGGCCAGGTCTTCCAAATGACACTTTTAAACTATATGTCTGCTCTGATTTTAACAGTGAATCTCATCTAGGCTTTACACCACCTCCTTTAGGATTTCTTTGAATTGACTGCTGTTGAAACTGTTCACTCTTAATTAAACTGCATTAAAATGGCATCAAACTTTTGATTTACTTCTGAAGTATGCTTTTCCACTTTAAATCTGGTTACTGCAGTTATCTTTCTAACTTGGAATAATTAGGATACTCTTCTTTGAATTCTTCTGAAAAATACTTTGATATTTGGCTCTCTTGACTTCAGTTGTTAATATATTATTTCTGTCCCAATTCCCTGGTTATCTGGACACTAACTGGTTCTTTAGGAAGCCTGCCTCTTTGCAGTCCTCATCTTGTCTAATCTATTTTCTGGCAAATTGAGAGATGTTCACTCCCCTCTAACTGAAATCTATCTAGCTAAAACTAAAACTTAAAGTCTTACAAGGCTCTTAAAATCTTACAAGGCTCCTAGTTGCTAAGCAGCCACTGCTGCTTTGTTTATTCTTCGCAATGTAGCCCTCTCGAAGCACGGTTGGAATTTAACTAACTCCCACACATACAACTTTGTCCACCATGAATCTATTTATCCATCCTTCCCCAGAAAAATTTAATTAAACCAACTTACAACTATATCTTATTTCTAGGGTGGCACGGTGGCATAGTGGTTAGCATTGCTGCCTCACAGCACCAGAGATCTGGGTTCAATTCTCTGTGTGTGTGTGTGTGTTTTTCCCAGTTTGTTTGATGAGCACTAGATAAACATTTGGTCTCACTAGCACGACGGATGTTGAGGGATGACCTGATAGAAGTTTACAAGATTATGGGAGACATGGACAGAATGGATAGTCAGAAGCTTTTTCCCAGGGTGGAAGAGTTAATTACAAGGGGCATAGGTTTAAGGTGTGAGAGGCAAAGTTTAAAGGAGATGAATGAAGCAGACGTTTTACACAGAGGGTGGTGGGTGCCTCGAACCGGGGAGGTAGTGGAAGTAGATACGATAGTGAGTTTTAAGGGGCATCTGGACAAATATATGAATAAGAATGTGGAGTAGAGGGATATGGTCCCCAAAAGGGTAGGGGGTTTTAATTATGTCGGGTAGCATGGTTGGTGCAGGCTTGGAGGACCAAAGGGCCTGTTCCAATGCTGTAATTTTCTTTGTTGTAATGTTCTGAGAGCTGAATTCAATGAAAAGTATCTGGAATTAAGAACCTGCTGATGACCATGATACCATTGTCGATTGTCAGAAGAAAGGAAATTTGCTGTCCTTAGCTGGTCTGGCCCACATGTGATTTCAGAGCCATAGAAATATGGTTGCCTCTAAACAGCCCTCCAAGGCAACTATGGATGGGTAATAAATGCTGACCAGCCAGTGACGCCCATGTCCCACAAATATAAAAAAAAGTCAGCCATGTTACTCATTGTAATATGCATTTCTTTTTGCACATATCCTGAGAAGAGTGCAGGACAATGAGAATGTAGAAAGTTTTGTGTGGTATAAGGTTTTACAACGTATAAAATCTGTAATTATATATGCAGACTTTTGTTCATACTAGTTAATTGTGAAGGACGGCACAAAGCTTAAGGTCCACCTGGGACATGTAATGTTCCTGCAGTAGCTCTGGCTATAGTGGTTACTTGATGATTAAGAGCAGCAACACATGGTCTATTTTGCCATTCCTGGTCTATTTTGCCTTCAGCGGTGCTGAAAATACTTGTATAGCCCCTAATTTGTTTACTATTCTTTCATGGAATGTAAGCGTCACCAGTATTCTAACATTTGTTGCCTATTCCTAATTGCTCTTGAGAAGATGATGGTAAGTTTTTAAATTGCTGCTATCTGTGTGGTTCAAATACAGCTACAGTACTATTAGAAAAGGAGTTAATTTGATTTTGATCCAGCAACAGTAAAGGAATGCCAAAATAGTTTCAAGATGTGTAAACAGAGGAGAAGCTGCAGGTGATTCCATCCATGTTGTCCTTATCTTTTGCAGTGGTAAAGATCACAGGTTTCGAAGGTGCTGTTGAACAAGCACGAGTGAGTTGTGATAGAGCAACTTGTATGTGGTACACGCTGCTCCCCACTGTACATTAGTGGAGGAAGTGAATATTTTAGCTATTGTAAAATGGGCTGCTTTGTCCTGATGATGTTGCACTTGATACATGTTGTTGGGGCTGCACTTATCCAGACAACTGGAGAATAGTTCATTGCACTCCAGACTTGCTTTGGTGGATAGGCTTTGTGAAGCCAGGATACTAGGTACTTGCCTGAGACTTTGCAGCCTCTGATCTTAACTTGTAGCCACAATATTTATTTGGCAGGTCCAGTTCAGTTTCTGGTGAATAATAGTCCCCTAGAATGTTGATATATGATGTCATATATGATCCTGTGATGAGCTTCCAACCACATATTTGCACCATCACTAACACTGCTTATTGTGTCTCTGGAATGTTGCCTGACTCATTCCCTGCCTCAGCACATCTGATGATGAAACCTTCATTCACTTTGCCTTTGTTACCTCTTTACTTAACTATTACAATGTTTGCCTTTCCTGCATTCTATTCTCTGTAAACTTAAGGCCATCCAAACCTTTGCTGCCAGCGTTAAAACCCACGTGAGGTCCTGTTCATTCATGTGCCCTGAAAGACCTCCATTAACTCCCAATTAAACAATGACACCATTTTAAGCTGCTCATCTTTCTTTTCAAATCCCTCTGTGGCCGCAACCCTTTCCATCTCCTCCAGCCCCACAAGTTTGAAGATTTCTGCTCTCTGTTGATTCTAATCATTTGAGAACACCAATTATAATCACCAATGTTTGCCAAGGCCTAAGCAGTGGAATTTTCTCCCTAACCCGTTTCACCTTTCTACTTTTCCTTCTTACAATTTAAGACGTTACACCTACCTCTTTCTGCTCTAACATAGCTTTCTGTGGCTTGGTGTTAAATTTTGTTAATGCTCATCCAAAGTGTTTTGTATATTCTGATTGGCAGCTGGTGACTAGTGGAATGCCCCAGGGATCGGTGTTGGGGCCTCAACTATTTACCATTTACACAGACGATCTGGAAGAAGGGGCTGAGTGCAGAGTGATGAAATTTGCTGATGACACGAAGATGAGTGGAAAAGCAAATTGCGTGGAGTGTGTGGAAAGCCTGCAGAGGGATCTGGATAGGTTGAGTGAGTGGGCAAGAACCTGGCAGATGGAGTATAATGTTAGCAAGTATGAGGTTATCCACTTTGGTAAGAATAATGGTAGAAAGGATTACTATTTAAATGGCGAAAAGCTGCAGCATGTGACGGTGCAGAGGGACCTGGGGGTCCTTGTGCATGAATCGCAAAAACACAGTTTGCAGGTGCAGCAGGTGATTAAGAAGGCGAATGCAATGTCGGTCTTTATAGCGAGGGGGATAGAATATAAAAGTAGGGAGGTACTTTTGCAGCTGTATAGGGTACTGGTGAGGCTGCAGCTGGAGTACTGTGTGCAGTTTTGGTCACTGCATTTGAGGAAGGATATATTGGCCTTGGAGGTGGTGCAGAAAAGGTTCACTAGGCTGATACTGGAGATGAGGGTGTTGGATTATGAGGAGAGACTGAATAGGCTAGGTTTGTACTCTTTGGAGTTTAGAAGGCTGAGAGGGGATCTTAAAGAGATGTATAAGATAATGAAGGGGATGCATAAGGTAGAGGTTGAGAGACTCTTCCCGCTTAGCAAAGATAGCAGGACCAGAGGGCAAAGCCTCAAGATTGGGAGGGGGGGTTGGTGGTGCGGTTCAGATCAGAGTTGCGGAGGAGTTTCTTCACGCAAAGGGTGGTGAATCTTTGGAATTCTCTGCCTGATGAGGTGGTGGAGGCTTCCTCGCTGAATATGTTCAAGTTGAGAGTGGATAGATTTTTGATTGATAAGGGAATTAAGGGTTACAGGGAGAAAGCGGGAAAGTGGTACTGAACCACTACAGATCAGCCATGATCTTATTGAATGGCGGGGCAGGCCCGAGGGTTGGATGGCCTACTCCTGCTCTTATTTCTTATGTTCTTGTATATGTTTTATTACATTAAAGGTGCTTTAAAAATAAAAGTTTTTGTAACTCCACTTTGGCTATCAAGCCTGGGATCTTTTGCTATACTCATTGCAATAATGCAGCATTAATGGTTTTAGTGTTATGTTGATTAGCACACATGCAAATTTCAGAGATGCAACCACACTATGGATGATATAGAATGTACTGAGCATTGAAGATGGTGAATTTTACTACATCCTTGGCAATACTAAAACTTTCAATGCATTCTACAAATAAATAATTGAGGTATGGGTTACTTTATGTCAAATAATTTGTTCAGAAAGATGTCTGATACTGTTGCTTATTGTTTAGTCACTTATTGTTTAGTCACATAATTGCATGTCATCAGTTATATTATTTGAAAAACGGGCAATCTGTTTGAAACAAACACAGAAAATGCTTTAAAATCTCAGCAGTTCCGACGGCATTTTGTGGAGGGAGAGTAGAGCTAACATTTTGAGTTCAGATGATCCTCCATTAGAGTTGGGTCTGATGAAGGGTCATCCTTTGCACTTGATAGTGCTGCTCTCACTCAGTTGCAAAGCACTTTTTATTCTCTCAGCATTTTATTCACTGTGGAAGAATGCATTGGTATTCCAGCATATTATGCCAAAGGGAATAAATTTTATGTGCAGCCAGTACTCAGTCTCTGTTGTGTTACTAGTAGCTCATTTAAAGTGAATGAAAATAATGGATGTGTTTTCTGGAGATGGTTGAAGAATAGCTTTGGTCACCTACTTCCTACTTGGCTGAGAGAATAGTATGTGCTGTGCTCAAAACAGATATGCAGATAATAATGGAGTACGGAAAACGTTTGCTTAATTAAAAAATGTTGGTAGAACTGTAGTCAGTTTACCTATGGGCTGTCCCACAGCTTTCAAATCTTCCTGGAGCTGGAAATTGGCTTTGCCCAATGAATCAAAAAAATCTAAGTAATATGTTTTAACTGCATATGCCTGTTAGATTTTAGACCAAATGGCGGCTGTGTCTGGAACTCTCTTCTCAAAAAGCAATGGAGCAGAATCTTTTTAAGGCAGAGTGAGAGAGATTTTTGATTAACGGAGTGAAGGTTTTCAGAGATAGACGGAAAATGTAGAATTGGGGTGTTACAATCAAATCAGCCATGATCTCGTTGAAAGGCGGAACAGGCTTGAAGAACCATGTGCCTACTTCTGCTCCTAATTCGAATGTTGCAGTAATTGCGAAGTATTGTAAGACTCCTAAATACCAGTGCAAGTAAATTTTTGAGGATTAGTCCATTCCTGCTGAGAAATTATTATTGCAAAATGATCTTGTTAACTTTAAAAAAAATTTGCTCAGATGAGATAGGGCCTGACCAGGAAGTATTTGCACTATCATGTTTTATTTTTGATAATAGTTTTATTCTTTTTTTTGAAATCCTACATGTTGTACCTGTGCAAGATTTTTCATGTAAAATTGTTACACTATATAAATAAGAAATTATGATGCTGGATAAAAATTGATTAACTACCCCAGAGGCTCCACCAGTCTATTGAAAAGAGGAATAGAGTTGCACAGTACCAAATAGATCCTTCAGCCCATCAAGTTTGCACTGACAAAATTACACTAAATCTATACTAATCCCACTTTCCAGCACTTGGCCCATAGTCTTGAATGTTACGACATTTAAGTGCTCATCCATGTATTTTTAAAAGGTTGTGAGATTTCTTGCCTCTTATTACCCTCCCAAGCAACACACTGCAGACTCTGGGTGAAAAACATTTTTCTCAAATCCCCTCTAAACTTCCTGCCTCTCATCTTAACATTGTGCCCCCTCATTATTGACCATTCAGCTAAGGGAAACAGCTGCTTCCCATACTTCTCATAATCTTGTGCAGCTTATTATCAAGACCCCCCCTCACCACCTCTGCTCGAAAGAAAACAAACCAAGCTTATCCAGCCCTTTCTTCATGGCTCAGGTGCTCCATCCCAGGCACCATCCTGGTAAATCTTCCCTGCACTCCCTCCAGTGCAATCATACTATTGTTTTGGATGTTTTAGAGCAAGTTTCAAACGCCACTGATTTCAAAGTAGAACACATAGGTGTCAGGTCTAGGTGTCTATACTCAGTTTTATATTTTTTTGATTAATTGGTAAAAGATAGTCATGTCAGTGTTTTTAGAAAAGGACACAGGGAAGATTAGATGTTTGTCTATTCTTAATGTGACTTTAACTACTTCATTTGTCCTGCAACTTTCAAAGCAAAAGCAAAGCAGTTGCATTTTTTTCCCCAAAACCAAGATAAATAATTATAATTCATTACATCAAGCATCATCCAGGTTAAAATAGGAGGAGAAGGTACTGATTGACAACCTAAAACCTAGGTTTTAAAAGCCTGAAGTTTGCAGAAGAAAGGTGATGAATTTGAGATGCCATGTTTTCCTTGGTTTTAGTGTCACAAGTCTGAACTGACCTCCTAGATTTTGCCAAGTAGATTATGTCTTTACCTGTACTCATGTTTATCCATATCTCATTAAAGGAGTTGCATGTGAGCCAAACAGGACAGGAAGGATAGGAAATATGTATGAGCTCCTGATCTGAATAAGATCTCTCCCATTTTGTCACAATCCTTGGCAGTCTTTGAGCAACATTCTGTTTTGCATGGAAATCGGAAAGGCAAGAATTTAAATTATTTTCATTTCAAGTTAATGCAGTTTCTTTGTATGCTGTGCTCCCCTGTTTTATGTCATGAAGCTGTTGAAGTAGTTCTTGTAATAAAACAAGGATGAATTCCTATCTTTCTGAACTTCGTGCTTTTAGTAATCACAAGTCTTTTTCTGTGCCGCAGTATTCAAGATTTTCTTCTGTGTAATCATTATAAAGTTTTCACATAAGCCTCAATCCAGATGCCAGAATAATCAGGATGTCGATGAAAGATTTGAAAAAATAACTCCGGTTATTTTATGAAGTGCTTTGAAGTGGTATAGATAACTTTGGTTAAGTTCTCAATTTTGTGGCATATTTTAAATATTGTCAATTTGCCAAAATACCGGTGTTTCAACTATGAAGGGTTTCATAAACCACTTTTTAAAAATACATATTTTCTAAGTCCAAGAGCAAAAGGTCATAGGAAGCCACGTGCTGGCTAAACTTCAAACGTTTCTTTTTGTTCAGTTTCCATATAGCTGAACAACCTTAAAAACTCTAACAACTTGCTGAGATGGCACTGAACTCTAAAGATCCAACATTGAAAAATAGAAAAATTAAATGGACATCCAAAACTTGTTACATCCTTTTCCACAGGATTTTTTTTAATCAGTTACTTTTCATAGTATAGATGTGGCTGGCAAGGCTAGCATTTGTTGCCATTCCTCATTGCACTGAAACAAAGAAACAAAATTTTGGTTTGAATTATTATTGTCGCATGTATTAGTATACAGTGAAAAATATTGTTTCTTGTTTGCTATACAGATAAAGCATACCATACAAAGAAAAGGAAAGGAGCGAGGGCAGAATGTAGTGTTACAGTCAAGTGTTAGGATAAAGTATTAGAAGCATAGAACAAGAGTAAAAGATAGTTAGAATTAGAGAGTATGCTGAGCACAGCTTGCAAGAATTTGCCATGCTCCGACACCACCTTGGAAAGATAATAGGAGCAGAAGTGGGCCATTTGGCCCATCGTGCCTGCTCCGCCATTCATCACAGCTGACCCTTTATCTCAACACCATGCTACCACTCTCTATGCATACCACTTGATGTTTTTACAGAGAACAAAGAAATTACAGCACAGGGACAGGTCTTTTGTCCATCCAAACCTTCACCGACTATGCACCTTCTCTACTTGCATTGCCACTTTCGGTGACCTGTGTACCTGAATACCCTCTGCCTATCAATACTCTTAAGGGTCCTGCCATTTACTGTACATTTCCTATCTATAGGAAATATCCTATCATAGTGTTGATGGGAGATATTCATCTTGGAGTTCGGTGACAAGTGGTGTACCTCAGGGGTCTGTTTTGGGGCCCCTGCTGTTTGTAGTTTTTATAAATGATCTGGATGAGGGTATTGAAGGATGGATTAGTAAATTTGCAGATGACACTAAAGTCGGTGAAGTGGTAGATAGTGAAGAGGGGTGTTATAGTTTGCAGAGAGACTTGGACAAGTTGCAGAGCTGGGCCGAGAGGTGGCAAATGGAGTTTAATGTGAAAAAGTGTGAGGTAATGCACTATGGCAGAAATAATAAATGTGTAGAGTATAGGGCAAATGGTAGGATTCTTAGTAGTCTAGATGAACAGAGGGATCTTGGTGTGTATGTGCATAGATCCCTGAAAGTAGGCAGTCAGGTCGAGAAGGTTGGTAGGAAGGCATATGGAGTCTTGGCTTTTATTGGTAGAGGGATTGAATTTTGGAGCCGCAACGTCATGTTGCAACTGTACAAAACTCTAGTGCGGCCGCACTTGGAGTATTGTGTGCAGTTCTGGTCCCCACATTATAAGAAAGATGTGGAGGCGTTGGAGAGGGTACAGAGGAGGTTTACCAGGATGTTGCCTGGTATGGGGGGCAGGTCTTATGAGGAGAGGCTGAGGGATTTGAGGTTGTTTTCGTTAGAAAGGAGGAGGCTAAGAGGGGACCTGATCGAAACATATAAGATGATTAGAGGTTTAGATAGGGTGGACAGTGATAGCATTTTTCCTAGGATGGAAAAAGCTAGCACGAGGGGACACAGCTTTAAATTAAGGGGTGATAGTTATAGGACGGATATCAGAGGCAGGTTCTTTACCCAAAGGGTGGTGCGGGAGTGGAATGCCCTGCCTGCAGCAGTTGTAGATGCGCCAAGTTTGGTGGCGTTTAAGAGGTTAGTTGATAAGTATATGGAAGAGAAGGGAATGGTTTAGTTTGGAGGGGCATTGCTTTTTATATTGGTCGGTGCAACATCGAAGGCCGAAGGGCCTGTTCTGTGCTGTTATGTTCTATGTTCTATATTGGACTTACAAAATGTTTACGTCCACTTATTTCCAAGTGGGAATAAATCCTGTCCAATAATTTCCCTATCATTGATGTAACATTCACCAGCTTGTAATTACCTGGATACTCTCATTAACCTTCTTAAACTAAGGAACAAAATTGGCTATTCTCCAATCCTCTGGGACCTCCCCTGTAAACTCAGTAAAGTTTTACAACACCAATTTTAAATCCAACCAATTTATTTGATAGTAAATCCGTGAGCTTTCGACGCTGTGCCTTCGTCAGGCAAATGCAGTGTTCTGATCTGTAGAGGCACTCATATCCACACAGACAGTTACAGATTAAGTGAGTAAAAAACCTCACTTACTGTGCTGTCTGGAGAAAATACACAATTCTCTAACCAATGCTCAGGATTCCCTTCACACACATTGTTAGCCACTTTAACACTTGAATAGCAGGTTAGATGTAAGGATTCGCATTCTAATCAGCAATCTGTAACTGTCTGTGTGGATATGAGTGCCTCTGCAGATCAGAACATGCATTTGCCTGACGAAGGCGCATAGCATCGAAAGGTCGCGGATTTACTATCAAATAAATTGGTTGGATTTAAAATTGGTGTTGTAAAACTTTACTGAGTTTACCCCACTCCAACGCCGGCATCTCTACATCATGACCTCCCCTGTAGCCAGTGAGGATACGAAAATTTCTGTCAAGACCACAGCAATTTCCTCCCTTATCCCTCTCAGCATTCTGGGGTATATCCATCAGGCCTTGGGGACTTATCTACCTTAATGTTTCTCAATATCACCTTTTTGATCTCAACATGACTCAAACTATCTACGCATCCTTTCCCAGATTCATTACCCACCAGGTCCTTTTTTGTTTAGTGAATACTGACACACAGTATTCATTTAATACCTCGCCCATTTCCTCTGGCTCCACGCATAGATTCCCTTTTCTGTCCTTGAATGGCCAGCCCTCTCCCTGGTTACCCTTTTGCTCTTTATATGTATAATAAGCCTTGGGATTTTCCTTAATCTTGCTGTCTTTAGTCTCTAGAAATTTATTTCACTCTTAAACACGTTGTGACTTGGTTGCCACAGCCTTCTGTAATAGAAAATTCCACAGGATTACCACTCTCCTAAGTGAAGAAAGTTCTCCTCGTCTCAGTCCTAAATGTTGTCCTGAGATCACAATCCCCAACCAGCAGAAACATCATCCCTGCATCCATCCAATCTTGTCAGAATTTCTTTTGTTTCAATTAATGCCCCCTTATCCTTCTAAGCGCTGTTGAATACGGGCCCAATTTCCCCTCATACAACAATCTTGCCTTCCCAGGGATCAGCATGGTGAACCTTTGCTACATTCCCACTTTGGCAAGTATATCTTTTCTTGGCTAATAAAACCAAAATTGTGCATAATACTCCTGAGTGTTACAAATTTTTAAACTGGCATCGATGAAGGAACAATGATTATTTGTCCAAGTTGATACGATGTGGGCCATGGAGATGATAGTGTTCACGTGCTTTTTCTGCCCTTGTTTTTCTAGGCAATGGAAATCACAGGCTTGAGAGATGCTGCTCAAAATTGGGCAAAGCCTTGGCTAAACAGTTTAATATTAGTGGGCAGAGTAGTATGCAGTCAGCAGGAAAAGTTTAGCGGCTGATTAATTGGAAAGTTTTCACCAAAACCGATGCATTTTGTTAGGAAATATTTAAAAATGGTTCCAAGCTGAATTAATTCAGCTTGGAACCACCTCTAAATATTTCCTAACACAATTTTGTTAGGTTTATCTTTGTGGGTTAATTTTGTTTTTTAATAATAATTTGTACTGGGTACTGTCCTTGGATTCAGCATTGCTGTCCAATCTCTTGTGCGAATCTGGTTTGGTATAGTTCAGACTATGTGACCATATTTAGTTTAACTTAGGATTTGGGTAGAGAACTCTTACACAGGGCTCGGTACTGGGACCTCTTCTATTTGTAATATATATAAATGACTTGGAAGAGGGAGTAAGTGGAGTGATCAGCAAGTTTGCAGATGATACAAAGAAAGCTGGACTTGCGGATAGTGAGGAGCATTGTCAGGCGATGCAGCAGGACATAGGCTGGTAGCTTGGACAGATAAATGGCAGATGGAATTCAATCCTGATAAATGCGAGGTGATGCATTTTGGAGGAAAGAATGTAGGGGGAGGTATATGATAAAGGGTAGACCTATTAAGAGTATAGAAACGCAGAGGGATCTGGGGGTGCAGGTGCACAAGTCTCTGAAGGTGGCAGAGCAAGTGGAGAAAGTTGTGAAGAAAGCAAATGGTATGCTAGCCTTTATAGGAAGGGGTATAGAGTACAAGAGCTGGCCTTTAATGTTGCAGTTGTATAAAACGTTGGTTAGACCTCATTTGGAATACTGTGTCCAGTTCTGGTCGCCTTACTCCCGGAAGGACGTGGAGACTCTGGAGAGAGTGCAGAGGAGGTTTACCAGGGTGCTGCCTGGTATGGAAGGTCTGAGTTACGAGGAGAAGTTAGGCAAATTGGGACTGTTTTCCTTAGAAAGATGTAGACTTAGAGGAGGTCTAATAGAGGTGTACAAGATTATGAGGGGTATAGATAGAGTAAACAGGGTTAAGCTTTTTCCTAGGATGGACTTGAATAGCATGAAGGGACACGGGCTTAGCGTGAGGGGGGTAAGGTATAATTTGGATGCCAGAGGGAGTTTTTTCACAGAGAGGGTGGTGGGGGTATGGAATGCACTGCCAAGTAAAGTGGTGGAGGCAGGCATTCTGGAGTTATTTAAGAAATACTTAGATGGGCACAGGAACAGAATGGGAATGGAGGGGTATAGAAAATTGATTTAAAATAGGGATCATGAGCCTTGGGAGTTCCTGGGAAGTGTGTAAATAGATGATGATATTGGTGTACTTGTTTTTATCCTATAGGTACATTGGTCCACCTTGTTGTCTAAGAAGGGGCACACATGCGATAGGTCGTGAGAGGGCTGCTTTTGGATTTTTTTGAGAGTATCCTAGTGCTTCACGTCGTCAGTGTACGCTTGACCTGGACCATTTGATGGGCAACACGACAGCTCAGTGACTATCGCTGTGCTGTGCAGATACATGGATTTGGGCCTGTGTCTGTGGGAGTTTGCGCATTCTGGGAGTTTGTGCATTCTCCCCGTGCTTGCGTGGGTTTTCTCCGGGTGCTCCGGTTTCCTCCCACATCCCAAGATGTGCTCTTCGGCTAATTGGCAAAACAAATTCTCCCTAAATTGTCTCAAATTTGGTTTTTAATCCATAGATCTATAAACATAGACAGGGATCGAGGGTAGAGGTGGGAACATCGTGGTGGCGGCACAGGCTCGTTGGGCCGAAGGGCCTGTTTCCTGTGCTGTTTTGTTCTTTGTTCTTTGTTCTACCACCACGTCTTCAACTTCAAAAAAGCAGAAGAACAAACACTGTGGCTTAGGCTATGAACCAATGCAGATTAATTGACCATTAAGCAGGTAAATGAACGGTAATCATACAGTTGTTTAATTTATAGTAATTAAAAAGTTACTCCCCTAAATGTTAAAACTGCATTCAGTTCTCACATGCAAATACTAAACAAAAGCATGATCCTTGGATCATAGGCTTGCTCAATTTTTAAGTGGTTTTGAACTTTGGTTATTCCTAGTGCTCCTTGGCTGCAATTCAGCAATTGTATAATTTCAAAATTCTTGGAAGATATCCCAGAAAAGGAATTACAAACAGTGAAGCAAAAAGTTGGAAATCTGAAACATAAAATGAAAATACTGGAAGCAGTTGGCAGATCAAACAGGGTCTATGTAGAGAGTAAAATAAGGTTAAAGTTTCAGGTCTTGTCTAGAACTTACAACGTATCATTGGGTTCACTGTTCAAAATTTATAAACATGTAATTCCAGCTTACCAATTCCAGTATTGGTTTACATCATAAGAGCCATGTAAATTGCCAGCATCCTTTTTTAAGACATCCCCAAAGCTCCTTATGTTTGGGAATGTTTAGGATACGCTTGTGATCAGTGATGAAGTGCTTTCACTGCTTAAGGCTCAATGACTACCACAATTCTTTTCCATAAGGGTTGACTTGCTCATCAATAAACGATGGAAGGGTCATCAACAGCGCTATCAAGCAGTGCTTGCTCAACGATAACCCATTCAGTGACGCTCAGTTTGGATTTTGCCAGGGTCACTCAGCTCCTGACCTCATTACAGCCTTGATTCAAAAATAGACGAAAGAGCTGGATTCCAGAGGTGAGGTGGGAGTGACAGCTCTTAACATCAAGGTTGCATTTGACTGAGTATGGCATCAAGGATCCCTAGTAAAACTGGAATCAGTGGGCATCAGGGAGCAAACTCTCCATTATATGGAATCATATCTTTCTATATTCCAGATAGTTATGGTTGTGGAAGGACAGTCATCTCAGCTCCAGGGCATTTCTGCAAGTGTCCCTTAGGTACTGACTAGGCCCAGCCATCTTCAGCTGCTTCATCAACGACCTTTCCTCCACCATGAAATCAGAAGTTGAGATGTTTGCCGATGATTGCGCAATGTTCAGCACTATTTGTGACTCCTCAGATACTGACGCAGTCCGTGTTCAAATGCAAAAAGATCTGAACAATATCCAGGCCTGGCCTGACAAATAACATATAACATAACATAAGAAGTAAGAGCAGGAGTAGGCCACCCAGCCCCTCGAGCCTGCCCCGCCATTCAATAGATCATGGCTGATCTGCAGTGGTTCAGTTCCACTTTCCCGCCTTCTCCCCATAACCCTTAATTTCCTCGTCAATCAAAAACCTATCCACCCTTGACTTAAATATATTCAGTGAGGAAGCCTCCACCACTTCAACAGGCAGAGAATTCCAAAGATTCACCACCCTTTGCGTGAAGAAATTCCTCCTCAACTCTGATGTGAAATCCCCCCCCCATTTTGAGGCTATGCCCTCTAGTCCTGGTATCTTTGCTAAGCGGGAAGAGTCTCTCAACCTCTACCCTATTCATCCCCTTCATTATCTTATACGTCTCTATAAGATCCCCTCTCAGCCTTCTAAACTCCAATGCGTACAAACCTAGCCTATTTAGTCTCTCCTCATAATCCAACGCCCTCATAGAACATAGAACATAGAACATTACAGCACAGAACAGGCCCTTCGGCCTTCGATGTTGTGCCGACCAAAATAAAAAGCAATGCCCCTCCAAACTAACCATTCCCTTCTCTTCCATATACTTATCAATTAACCTCTTAAACGCCACCAAACTTGGCACATCTACAACAGCTGCAGGCAGGGCATTCCACTCCCTAATCACTCTTGAGTAAAGAACCTACCTCTGATATCCGTCCTATAACTCATACCCCTTAATTTAAAGCTGTGTCCCCTCGTGCTAGCTTTCTCCATCCTAGGAAAAAGTCTATCACTGTCCACCCTATCTAAACCTCTAATCATCTTATATGCTTCAATAAGATCCCCTCTTAGCCGCCTCCTTTCTAACGAAAACAACCTCAAATCCTTCAACCTATCTTCATAGGACCTGCCCTCCATACCAGGCAACATCCTGGTAAACCTCCTCTGTACCCTCTCCAATGCCTCCACATCTTCTTATAATGTGGGGACCAGAACTGCACACAATACTCCAAGTGCGGCCGCACTAGAGTTTTGTACAGTTGCAGCATGATGCTGCGGCTCCTAAATTCAATCCCCCTGCCAATAAAAGCTAAGACTCCATATGCCTTCTTAACAACTTTATCCACTTGACTGCCTACTTTCAGGGATCTATTGACACATACACCAAGATCCTTCTGTTCCTCAACACTATTAAGAGCCCTACCATTAGCCCTATACTCTACACATTATTGTTCCTGCCAAAGTGCATTACCTCACACTTTTCCACATTAAACTCCATTTGCCACCTCTCGGCCCAGCTCTGCAACTTGTCCAAGTCACTCTGTAAACTATAACACCCCTCTTCACTATCTCCGGTATCAGCATAGCGAACCTTGTCTGCACCCCCTCCAAGGCCAATATATCCTTTCGCAAATGCGGCAATCAAAACTGCACACAGTACTCCAACTGCGGCCTTACCAGTACCCTGTACAGCTGCAAAAGTTCCTCCCTACTTTTATATTCTATCCCCCTAGCTATAAAGGCCAACATTGCATTTGCCTTCTTGATCATCTGCTGCACCTGCATACTGTGTTTTTGTGATTCATGCACAAGGACCCCCAGGTCCCTCTGCACCATCACATGCTGCAGCTTTTTGCCATTTAAATAATAATCCTTCCTGCTGTTATTCCTACCAAAGTGGATAACCTCACACTTGCTAACATTATACTCCATCTGCCAGGTCCTCGCCCACTCATTCAACCTATCCAGATCCCTCTGCAGGCTTTCCACACCCTCCACACAATTTGCTTTTCCACTCACCTTTGTGTCATCAGCAAATTTCATCACCCTGCACTCAGCTCTTTCCTCCAGATCATCTATGTAAATGGTAAACAGTTGAGGCCCCAGCACTGATCCCCGGGGCACTCCACTAGTCACCAGCTGCCAATCAGAATAGCATCCATTAATACCTACTCTGCTTCCATGCAAATGCAGGCAATGACCATCACCAATAAGAAACACTCTAACTGCCACTCCTTGACATTCAGTGGTGTTACCATCAATGAAGCTCCCACTGTCAACATCCTTGGGGTTACCTTTGACCAGAACACAACTGGACTCACTACATTAACAAGAATAGGTCAGAGGCTAGAAATACTGCAGCAAGTAATTCACCTCCTGACTCTCCAAAGCCTATCCACCATCTACAAGACGCAAGTCAGGAGTGTGATGGAATATCCACACATGGGTGGCTGGGTGCAGCTCCAACAACATTCAGGAAGCTTGACACCATCCAAGATAAAGCAGTCCACTGGATTGGCACCATATCTACAAACGTATACTCCCTCCACCACTGAAGCTCAGTAACAGCAATATATACTATCTCCAAGATGCACTACGGCAATTCACCAAATAGTGTTAGACAGCACCTTCCAAACCCACGACCACTTTCATCTAGAAGCCCAAGGGCAGCGGATACGTGGGAATAACTCCACTTGCAAGTTCTCCTCTAAGCCACTTATTGTCCTGACTTGGAACTATATCGCTATCCTTTCACGGTCACTGGATTAAAATCCTGGAATTCCGTCCCTAATAGCATTGTGGGTCAACCCACAGCACTTGAACTGCAGCTATTCAAGAAGGCAGCTCATCAGCACCACCTCAAGCAACTAGGGATGGGCAATAAATGCTGGCCAGCCAGCGACGCCTATGTCCCACAAATTAACTAAAAAAATGTAAACGAGTAATTTTGACTCAAATAGCAGTATTGGTATTCTTGATGTGCTTTTTCCTTCACCTAACCCAGCAACATATCCCTTCACTGCTTGCTCTCTTGTGTTTGATTTTCCCTCAGATACATGTGTATTCTTTGCATCAAGCACTCCATGGAATAGCAAGGAGCAATTCTGATTAAACATCACTTGACCTAAGATGCTAACGCTTCTCTCTGGTCTCCACCACTTGACCTACTCAGTGTTTTCATTATCTGCTGTTTTTAATTAAATACTTTTAACTGGGTTAGCTTATTTGCTCACACAATCAGCATTTCTCAGCTGATTGACATGCCAAGCTAACACATTGTCACCTAAGTGAAAGATTTCAAAGATATTACTAGGGAGCAGTGCATTTCAAGTGACCATTTTGCATCCGAGACTATAATCTGTAGCCAGAAAAATACACGTATCTGAATTTAATCCCATGCACGCAAAAGCCAGAAAAATAATTAAAATGGATAAAATCTAACCATTTTTGTGAGATAGTTTAGAGTGAATTTGGGTTGATCTTCCCTCCTTGGTGGTCTCCCATTTGACATCACAGACCAAGAATTGTTTTCTGCAATTGTACAATTCTATACTTTTACTTTCTCTAAACTTCTATTTTGCCTTGTAATTATTACAGCATTGGAATTTTAAAGTTGAAGTTACTACACTGCGTAACACTAGCAATTTTAGATACAGCTGGGTTTGCAAAATGAATTTCAAAGTCTTGTGTACCCAAAATAAATTCCTTGCAATCTTTTTGTTCCACATGAGAATCTTGCGGATTGAAATGTGGCTTGTCTCCAGTTGAAAAGTTAGAAAACAGTGCATTCTTTTAAGTTTTGGAAAATAACTGGCAATATCAAGGAGAATCCTAAAGCTTTCTTTAGATATGTTAAGAATGGAAGATTGGTTAGGGCAAGATTAGGGCCAGTCAGAGACAGCAGTGGGAAGTTGTGCGTGGAGCCTGAAGAGATTGGAGAGGCACTGAACAAATATTCCTCTTCGGTATTCACGCAGGGAGATGTAAATGTAGTTGTGGAGAACACTGGGATACAGGGTTGCAAACTGGAAAGTATTGAAGTAGATAAGGAGGATGTGCTAGATATTCTTGAGGGTTTGAAGTTAGATAAGTCCCCTGGGCCGGACGGGATTTACCCTAGGATTCTCTGGGAGGCGAGAGAGGCGATTGCAGAGCCTCTGGCTCTGATCTTCAGGTCATCGTTGGTTACGGGTATAGTGCCGGACTGGAGGATAGCGAATGTGGTCCCATTGTTTAAGAAGGGGAATAGAGACTTTCCAGGGAATTATAGGCCGGTGAGTCTTACTTCTGTTGTGGGCAAAGTATTGGAAAGAATTATTAGGGATAGGATTTATAGTTATTTAGAGAGAAATGAATTGATTGGGGATAGTCAGCATGGTTTTGTGAAGGGTAGGTCGTGCCTTACTAACCTTATTGAGTTTTTTGAAAAAGTGACCAAAGAGGTGGATGGGGGTAAGGCAGTTGATGTGGTATATATGGACTTTAGTAAGGCGTTCGATAAGGTGGCCCATGGAAGGCTTCTGCAGAAAATGCAGATGTATGGGATTGAGGGTGATTTAGCTAATTGGATTAGGAATTGGCTAGCTGATAGAAGACAGAGGGTGGTGGTTGATGGAAGTTATTCATCGTGGAGTTCGGTTACAAGTGGTGTACCTCAGGGATCTGTTTTGGGGCCCCTGCTGTTTGTAATTTTTATAAATGATCTGGATGAGGGTATTGAAGGATGGATTAGTAAATTTGCAGATGACACCAAAGTCGGAGGAGTGGTAGATAGTGAAGAGGGGTGTTATAGTTTGCAGAGAGACTTGGACAAGTTGCAGAGCTGGGCCGAGAGGTGGCAAATGGAGTTTAATGTGGAAAAGTGTGAGGTAATTCACTTTGGCAGGAATAACAAATGTGTAGAGTATAGGGCTAATGGTAGGACTCTTAATAGTGTTGATGAACAGAGGGATCTTGGTGTATATGTGCATAGATCCCTGAAAGTTGGCAATCAAGTCGATAAGGTTGTTAAGAAGGCATACGGAGTCTTAGCTTTTATTGGTAGGGGGATTGAATTTCGGAGCCGCAACGTCATGTTGCAACTGTACAAAACTCTAGTGCGGCCGCACTTGGAGTATTGTGTGCAGTTCTGGTCCCCACATTATAAGAAAGATGTGGAGGCATTGGAGAGGGTACAGAGGAGGTTTACCAGGATGTTGCCTGGTATGGAGGGCAGGTCTTATGAAGAGAGGCTGAGGGATTTGAGGTTGTTTTCGTTAGAAAGGAGGCGGCTAAGAGGAGACCTTATTGAAACATATAAGATGATTAGAGGTTTAGATAGGGTGGACAGTGATAGCCTTTTTCCTAAGATGGAGAAAGCTAGCACGAGGGGACATAGCTTTAAATTAAGGGGTGGTAGTTATAGGAAGGATGTCAGAGGTAGGTTCTTTACCCAGAGGGTGGTAAGGGTATGGAATGCCCTGCCTGCTGCAGTTGTAGATGCGCCAAGTTTGGTGGCGTTTAAGAGGTTAGTAAATAAGTTTATGGATGAAAAGGGAATGGTTTAGGTTAGAAGGTCATTGCTTTTTCCTAATTGGTTGGTGCAACATCGAAGGCCGAAGGGCCTGTTCTGTGCTGTAATGTTCTATGTTCTATATAATTTTTGACTATTTATATTCGATAATTTACCCTGCTTTTATATAGCTCTGCTTGAGACAAGCACACAGCTCTACTGGATTGCTTTGTTAACAGTTTGAAACTGGTACATTTGCAAGTCCTTTTCTCTTGTTTTCCAGTGCAGTATCATCTTGGCTTAGTTGGTGGCTTCACCCCAGGAATGGTGCAACAAGTAGACTGAAATTTCAACAACAATTTACTTTTGTATAATATTTCTAAAACATTCCTTAAACAGGATCAAAGCAGTTGTATGCCTTTTGGCCAAATGTGGAGTTGCATTTTATGATGTCCAAGTGCTTTTTAAAGGTTGTATGTTTTCCCATCTTTACCTCCTTCCAAGTGGTTAACACTGCTGCCCCTCAGCACATGAAACCCCAGTTCAATTCGTGGCTTGTGTGACAGCCTGAAGGCTATCATTCTCCCCATATCTGTGTGGGTTTCCTCTGGTTCTCAGGTTTCAAAGAACAAAACAGCACGGGAAACAGGCCCTTTGGCCCAATGAGCCCGCGCCGCCACCCCGATGTTCCCACTTCTATCTGTGATCCCTGTCTGTGTTTATAGATCTATGGATTGAAACCAAATTTGAGACAATTTAGGGAGAATTTGTTCTGCCAGTCAATCTAAGAGCACATCTTTGGGATATGGGAGGAAACCGGAGCACCTGGAGAAAATCCACACAAGCATGGGGAGAATACGCAAACTCCCACAGACACAGGCCCAAATCCATGTATCCGCACAGCATAGCGATAATCACTGAGTTGTCATGTTGCCCATCAAATGTTCCTGGTGAAGTGTACACTAACGATGTGAAGCACTGGAGTACTCTCAAGAAAAATCCAAGAGCAGTCCTCTCATGACCCATCGCGTGTATGCCCCTTCGTAGACAACAAGGCGGACCAAAGTACCTATAGGATAAAAACAAATACATCAGTATCATCGACTATTTACACACTTCCCAGGGACTCCCAAGGCTCATGATCTCTATTTTAAATCAGTTTTCTATATCCCACCATTCCCATTCTGTTCATGAGTCCATCTAAGTATCTCTTAAATAACTCCAGAGTGCCTGCCTCCACCATTTTACTTGGCAGCGCGTTCCATACCCCCACCACTCTTGTGAAAAAACTCCCTCTAGCATCCAAATTATACCTTACCCCCCTCATCCTAAGCCCATGACCCCTCATGCTATTTGAGTCCATCCTAGGAAAAAGCTTAACCCTGTTTATTCTATCTATATTCCTCATAATCTTGTACACCTCTATTAGATCTCTTCTAAGTCTGTGTCTTTCTAAGGAAAACAGCCCCAATTTGCCTAACCTGTCCTCATAACTCAGACCTTCCATACCAGGCAGCATCCTGGTAAACCTCCTCTGCACTCTCTCCAGAGTCTCCACGTCCTTCTGGTAGTAAGGCGACCAGAACTAGACGCAGTATTCCAAATGAGGTCTAACCAACGTTTTATACAACTGCAACATTAAAGGCCACCATACCATATGCTTTCTTCACAACCTTCTCTACCTGCTCTGCCACCTTCAGAGACTTGTGCACCAGCACCCCCAGGTCCCTCTGCGTTTTTATACTCTTAATATGTCCCCCCTTTATCATATACCTCCCCCCTACATTCTTTCTCCTGAAATGCATCACCTCACATTTATCAGGATTGAATTCCATCTGCCATTTATCTGCCCAAGCTACCAGCCTATCTATGTCCTGCTGTATCGCCTGACAATGCTCCTCACTATCCACAACTCCAGCTATCTTTGTATCGTCTGCAAACCTGCTGATCACTCCACTTACTCCCTCTTCCAAGTCATTTATATATATTACAAATAGAAGAGGTCCCAGTACCGAGCCCTGTGGCACACCACTAGTGACCGACCTCCAGCTAGAAAGACACCCTTCCACTATTATTCTCTGTCTCCTATTACCAAGTAAAGTTTTACAACACCAATTTTAAATCCAGCCAATTTATTTGATAGTAAATCCGCGAGCTTTTGACGCTATGCGCCTTCGTCAGGCAAATGCATGTTCTGATCTGCAGAGGCACTCATATCCACACAGACAGTTACAGATTGCTGATTAGAATGCGAATCCTTACATCTAACCTGCTATTCAAGTGTTAAAGTGGCTAACAATGTGTGTGAAGGGGATCCTGAGCATTGTTAGAGAATTGTGTATTTTCTCCAGACAGCACAGTAAGTGAGGATTTTTGCTAACCCAGGCAAGTTACGGGGGTTACAGATAGTGTGTCATGAAGCCAAGATCCCTGTTAAGACCGTCCTCATGTGTGCGGAGCTTGGCTATCAGTCTCTGTTCAGCGACTCTGCGCTGTCGTGTATCACGAAAGCCCCCTTGAAGAACATTTACCCGCAGGTCGGAGGGCGAATGCCCATGACTGCTGAAGTGTTCACCCACAGGAAGGGAACTGTTTTGCCTGGTGATTGTTGAGCGATGCTCATTCATCCGCTGTCGTAGTGTTTGCATGGTCTCCCCAATATACCATGCTTCGGGACATCCTTTCTTGCAATGTATTAGGTAGACAACGTTGGCCGAGTTGCAAGAGTATGTACCGTGTACCTGGTGAATGGTACGTTTGATGATGTCGTCCATGTCTATGATCTGGCATGTCTTGTAGAGGTTGCTGTGGCAGGGTTGTGTGGTATTGTGGTCACTGTTCTCCTGAAGGTTCGGTAGTTTGCTGCGAACAATGATCTGTTTAAGGTTGTGTGGTTGTCTGAAAGCAAGAAGTGGGGGGGTGGGGATGGCCCTAGCGAGATGTTCATTGTCATCAATGACATGTTGAAGACTCCAGAGAAGATGTCGTAGCTTCTCCACTCCAGGGAAGTACTGGACAACAAAGGATACTCTGTCCACCTTGTCCCGTGTTCGTCTTCTGAGGAGGTCAGTGCGGTTTATCGCTGTGGCACGTCAGAACTGTTGATTGATGGGTTGAGCGCCATATCCTGTTCTCACGAGGGCATCCTTCAGTGTCTGGAGGTGTCTGTCACGATCCTCCTCATCCGAGCAAATTCTGTGTATACGGAGGGCATGTCCATAGCGAATGGCTTCTTTAATGTGTCTAGGGTGGAAGCTGGAGAAGTGGAGCATTGTGAGGTTGTCTGTCGGTTTTCGGTACAGTGAGGTGCTGAGGTGACCGTCCTTGATGGAGATGCGTGTGTCCAAGAATGCAATGATTCTGGAGAATAGTCCATGGTGAGTCTGATGGTGGGATGGAACTTGTTGATATCATCATACAGTTGTTTCAATGATTGTTCACCATGAGTCCAAAGGAAAAAGATGTCATCAATGTATCTAGTATACAACCTTGGTTGAAGATCTCGTGTCGTGAAGAAGTCTTGTTCGAACCTGTGCATGAAGATGTTGGCATACTGAGGTGCAAATTTGGTCCCCATGGCTGTTCCGTGTGTCTGGATGAAAAGCTGATTGTTGAAGGTGAAGACATTGTGGTCAAAGATGAAGCGGATGAGTTGTAAAATTGCATCCGGAAACTGGCAGTTGTTGGCATTGAGTACTGAGGCAGTTGCAGCAATACCATCGTCGTGGGGGATGTTGGTGTAGAGCGCCGAGACATCCATTGTGACAAGGAACGTCCCTGGTTCAACTGCTCCATGCGTGTTGAGTTTCTATAGGAAGTCCGTAGTGTCAAGACAAAAGCTGGGGGTTCTTTGTACAATGGGTTTCAGGATGCCCTCGATATAGCCGGAGAGGTTCTCACACAGGGTCCCATTGCCCGATACGATGGGAGGGCCGGGTATGTTTGCCTTGAGTATCTTTGGGAGGCAGTAGAGATCTCCAATGCGGGGAGTACGTGGAATGAGAGTCCGGAGGGTGTTCTGAAGGTCCGGATCAAAGGTTTCGATCAGAGTGTTGAGTTGACGAGTGTGTTCTTTGGTCGGATTCGCTGGTAACTGTCTGTAGTGTTTCACATTGTTTAGTTGTTGGTACACTTCTTCACAGTAGTCCGTTCTGTTCAGTATGACGGTGGCGCCTCCTTTGTCTGCTGGTTTGATGACAATGTTGCGGTTGGTCTTAACAGCACGGATGGCCTTGCTTTGTGCTTGGGTGATGTTCGGGACTGTCTTGTAAGTGCGGTTGATGAATCTGGTGTTCACGCACCTCCTGATGGCTTGGGCATACATGTCCAGTCGGGGGCAGCGGCCTTCCAGAGGAGTCCAATTGGATTCATTCCTCTTCGGTTGCTGCACTGCGGATCCCTCTGTCGGCTGTTCTGGTTCATTAGCTATCTCATTGAGTCTGCTATTGGCCTCTTGGGGTTTGTGGAAGAACTCACGCAGCCTCATTCGCCTCTGCAGATCAGAACACTGCATTTGCCTGACGAAGGCGCATAGCGTCGAAAGCTCGCAGATTTACTAACAAATAAATTGGTTGGATTTAAAATTGATGTTGTAAAACTTTACTGAGTTTACCCCAGTCCAACGCCAGCATCTCTACATCATTCCTATTACCAAGCCAGTTACTTATCCATCTAGCTACCTGTCCTTGTATCGCATTAGCCTTGACCTTTTCAACTAACCTCCCATGAGGGACTTTGTCAAACGCCTTACTTCCTCCCATAGTCCGAAAGACGTGCTGACTATGTGCATTAGCCATGCTAAATTCTCCTTCAGTGCATGTGTACAAATGCTGGAATGTGGCACAAGGATATTTTCATTACAGTAATGAAATGAAAGCCTACTTGTGACACTAATAAATAAACTTTAAAAAAGGCAGTGCATTCTAGATTCTCACCACCCTCTGAGTGAAAAATCTTTTTCTTAAATCTCCTTTGAATCTCCTGTCCTTCACCCTAAAATTATGTCCCCTTTGTGTTTGACCCCTGAACTGAGGGGAACAGTTGCTCCCTGCACACCCTGTCCCTCATAATCTTTCTCATCTCAATCATGTGTCCCTCTCAGCCTCCTCTGCTCTAAAGAAAGCACTCATGCCTATGCTGAATCTCCTTAGAGCTCAGTTGCTCCATCCCTTGTCTTAACTACTCTATTCACCTTCATGGAAGTAAGTGCCCCAAAATCCATACAAAGCACCTATTGAATTAATTCTGATACTAGGAACAATGTGTATTTTGGTTACACCCAAAGATTTATTTGACGTACTGAATAAAATAAGGCAGTTAAGCTTGAGATGCAACAATAATTATTGTTTTGATATTTTACTTGCAAACTGTCTAAAGGCTAGCTTGCTGATTTGCCATTTCCCGATGCACATTATTGTTATGTGCTGGTGCATGCTACAGCAAGCATTATAATTACTAAGCATCCGGAAGTTTTTGGCTTGAAGCCATTTTCCCCCTTATGAATGCCAACTTGAAATTGCTGTTATAGCACAGAGTTTCTGAAGCCAGGGGTGTATTGGATCAGACGTGCAAATTGGAGCATGTTGCTGCCAAGAGTAAAGATTTATGACTAATTTGTTCTTAAGGTAACTATATGGGTTTGAATTCATGATCACCTGACTCTGCAGCAACCTGGCATTTGAGGTAAAAGAGCATAATATGTGCCAGACTCTTGTCCCCCCCATCAATATCTGTAAGTCGTATTTTGATTTAGTTAATTTTACCAAAACCAATTTTGAGGCAAAAGAAATGTGGTCATCCTGTGACACTAACTTCCAGCCTTATTGCTTTGCTTTGCATCACATCGAGAGCCTGCATAGTCCTTTTATGATGCAGTGAACAGAATTGCAGGGTGCATATTGGGCAAGACCATTTGTCAATTGCTGCAGATTTGACTTGAGACCATAAAACTCTGGATTAAACATTGCCAAATACTGTTCTGTGGAAGTTACATTTACATCCTATCCTTTTCTTCCAATATATGTAAAACTTCACATGTATTATTTACCTCTAATGAGTCTAGCTATATCCTTTTGACAAGTTTTCTTGATTAGATATCGCTGGCATCTTTCTACTTCTAGTCTGCTTCACCGCCTCTTCACCCCCGCTCCAAATAGATTGTTGTCATGCATAAATTTAACCACTTGAACAAAGCAAGTCTGCATGTTAAACTGGAGCAGGAAAGGTCCCAGCAGATATTTTCCAGGTGGCCTGTTAATTAAAGCCTTGATAGATTCTGGAATTTTGACTACTGTTGCTGATGTCATATTAACTGGCTTATCTCTAGTTAACTGTTTTCTCTATCCCTCGTTTCTTGAAGAGCAGTGTTACATTTTCTACCTTGGAATCTAGGGAACTATTTTAGAGTCTAGGGATTCTAGAAATCAAATGAATGCATCCTCTATCTCTGCTTCCAACTGAAATACATGGTTATCGGCCATCCAGTCTAGGGATTTTGTCAACTTTTGGTAGTGTTACTTTTTCATTATTAATAGCAGCTTTAACTTCCTCACTGACTCACTCCAAGATTTTTCCATGATTTTGAACATGTGTTCTCTACTGTGAAGACAGACCCACACCATTTATTAAACTCTGTCATTTCCTTCTTTTCCATTTTTATTCTCTTCTGTCCCAGCCTTTATGGAATCTACCTGTATTGGCTCTTTTTCCAACTGGAGGTCTGTCACTAGTGGTGTGCCACAGGGCTCAGTACTAGGACCCTTTCTATTTGTGGTGTATATAAATGACTTGGAAGAGGGGGTAGGTGGTGTGATCAGCAAATTTGCTGATGACACTAAGATGATTGGATTGGCGGTTTTTGAGGAGCAGTGCCTGGCAATACAACATGACATAGATAGGCTGGTAGATTGGGCAGATAGATGGCAAATGGAATTTAATCCGGATAAATGCAAGATGATGCATTTTGGCCGGAATAATGTAGAGGGGAGTTATAGGATAAAAGGTAAAACTATCCGGAGTATAGAGATGCAGAGAGACCTGGGGGTGCAAGTTCACAAGTCTCTGAAGGTGTCAGTACAGGTGGAGAATGTGGTTTAAAAAAAAAGCATATGGTATGTTAGCCTTCATAGGAAGGGGTATAGAATACAAGAGTAGGAGTCTGATGTTGCAGGTGTATAGAACGTTGGTTAGGCCTCATCTGGAGTACTGCGTCCAGTTCTGGTCGACGTACTACAGGAAGGATGTAGAGGCCCTGGAGAGAGTGCAGAGGAGATTTACCAGGATGCTGCCTGGTATGGAAGGGCTGTCTTACGAGGAAAGATTGAAAACACTGGGTTTGTTTTCCCTTGAAAGACGTCGGCTGAGAGGGGATCTGTTAGAGGTATATAAGATTATGAGGGGTATAGATAGAGTAAATGGTGGTAAGCTTTTTCCACCATTAGAAATGGATAGAACAAGGGGTCACGGGCTCAGGGGTGAGGGGGGCTATGTATAAGACGAATATTAGAGGCCAGTTTTTCACACAAAGGGTAGTGGGGGTGTGGAATGCACTGCCGAATAAGGTGGTGGGAGCAGGCACGCCAGGGTTGTTTAAGGGTCTCTTGGACAGCCACATGAGCAGTCTGCAGATAGAGGGATATAGCAGGACTGTTTGAATATCGGGAGGACCAAATAGTAGTAGACTATCCTTTAGTTTCGTCTCGGGAATGTCTTAGTTTTTTTTTAGCATGTTTAACTTATTTGTTTCCCCAGGCAATTCGGTCCACCTTGTTGACCAACAAGGGGCATGCATGCGGCATGTCGTGCGAGAGCTGCTCTTGGAGGTTGCTTCAAGAGTTGCCTAGTGCTTCATGTCGTCAGTGTATGCTTAAACTGGACCATCTGATGGGCAATATGACAGCTCAGAGACTATCGCTGTTGCTGTGCTGACACATGGATTTGGGCCTGTGTCTGCGGGAGTTTGAGCGTTCTCCCCGTGGTTGCGTGGGTTTCCTCCGGGTGCTCCGGTTTCCTCCCACATCCCAAAAATGTGCTCTTAGGCTGATTGGGTGACAAATTGTCCCTATATTGGTCCCTATATTGGAATCTTCAACAATAGGCATAGACTAAGGACAAGGATATGTCATTAGGACGTTAGGACGGCAGCGTGGGCTCGTTGGGCCAAAGGGCCTGTTTCCCGTGCTGTGTTGCTCTTTGTTCTTTGTTGTTCTTATTTCATTAATCCCAGCTTTTTTCAATACATGTAAATGTGGTCATAATTCGTTTTAATATTTGCTAGTTTACATTCATTGTATTTTCTCATTCCATCAGTTCCTTCATTATCCTTTGCTAACGTTTTGAAAAAATGCTCAGATTTATTATTCTTAAAATTGTAGAATTCTATAGCACAAAGAAGTGGAAGTTCGGAACAGGAAAGGGTTAGTAACTTTACTGGTTGTTTTCTATAGGCTGCCCAATAGTAACAGGGTTGTTGAGGAGCAGATAGGGAAACAGATCTTGGAGAGATGCAACAGTAACAGAGTTGTTGTGATGAGAGACTTTAATTTTTCAAATATCAATTGGAATATCCCTAGAGTAAGGGGTTTGGATGGGGATGAGTTTGTTAGGTGTGTTCAGGAGGGTTTCCTGACGCAGTTTGTGGATAAGCCTATGAGAGGAGAGGCTGTACTTGATCTGATATTGAATAATGAATCTAGGGAGGTGTCACATCTCTCAGTGGGGAGCATTTTGGGGATAATGATCATAACTATATCTCCTTTACCCTTCTTCACTGCTAGGATCAGGCAAGCTAGGAAAGTATTAATCTGGAGTAAGGGGAAATATGAAGTCATCAGGCAGGAAATTAGAAGGTTTAGGGAGCCAAGTAATGTTAGGGACTAGAGGAGTATATGGCTTGTAAGAAGGAAATTAGGAGAGCCAGAAGGGGTCATGAGAAGGCCTTGCCAAGTAAGATTAAGGAAAACCCGAAGGCGTTCTATAAATATGTGAAGAGTGAAAGGTTGAGATGCGAAGGAGTAGAACCTATAAAATGTGACGATGGGAAAGTTTGTATAGAGCCAGTAGAAATAGCAGAGCTGCTTAATGAGTACTTTACTTTGGTGTGCGTGGTGGAAAAAGATCTTGGTAGTTATAGTGCAGGCTTGCGGCGGACTAAAAAGCTTGGGTGTGTAGACATTAAGAAAGAGGATGTGTTAGAGCTTTTGAATAGCATCAAGATAGATAAGTCACCGGGATCAGATGGGACGTAACCCACGTTACTGTGGGAAATGAGGGAAGAGATTGCAGATCCTCCAGTGATGATCTTTGCATCATCGGTGGAGACAGGAGAGGTTTTGGAGGATTGCTGATATGGTTCCTATATTCAAGAAAGGGAATAGAGATAGCCCAGGAAATTAGTAACCGGTGAGTCTAACCTCAGTGGTTGGTAAGTTGATGAAAAAGATGCTGAAAGACAGGATTTATGAACATTTAGAGAAGTATAGTATGATCAAAAATTTTCAGTGTGTCTTACGAGGCTGGTTGAGCTTTTTGAAAATGTGACTAAACACGTTGATGAAGGAAGAGTGGTGGATGTGGTTTATATGGACTTCAGCAAGGCGTTTGATAAGGTCCCCTATGCAAGGCTTATTGAGAAAGTGAGGGGGCATGGGATCCAAGGGGGCATTGCTTTGTGGACCCAGAACTGGCTTGCCTGCAGAAGGCAGAGTAGTTGTAGAGAGGAGATGTCAGGGATAAGTTTTTCACTTAGAAGCTGGTGGGTGAGTGGAATCAACTGGCATCGGTGGTGGTGGAGGCAAATTTGTTAGGGTCTTTTAAGAGACTTCTGAATAAGTACATGGGACTAAATAGGATTGAGGGTTATAGGTAAGCCTAATAGAGATAAGATTGGCACAACTTGGGGGCCAAAAGGCCTGTTTGTGCTATAGTTTTTCTATGATTCTATTCTATAAAGAGGTCCCTTGGTCCATTGTGTCTGCGTCAACCATGCACGAATAAAAATCCACAAGTTGGAAAATATGCATAAGGCAAAACAGCAACAACCATGTGACAGATGTCTCAAAATGGGCGAGTGATTGCTGGAGCAAGATGGTCAATACAAGTATTGTGGCAAAAAGGGTCACTTAGCAAAAGCTTGTTGGGCTAGATCAGTACCCCTGGAAGAATATTTAGAAGAAGAATCTTGGTACCATCGAGAAGAAGAAGAACAAGTTGCATTCCACAAAAAATAATTTACAACATGGGAGAAAAGAATTTCAACTGTGAAGAAGAGACTGTCCAGAAATGATGAAGAGCTCCAACTGGATGTCTTATCCATACAAGGTGAATCATATAGATTCTGGGTGATTCCAAACTTATACAGACAGCATTTTAGAATAGAGGTGGATATTGGTGCTGCTGGAACTCTAATTCTTGAGACAACATGCCAACAAAAGCTGAAGTTTCTTTCTTTAAAACTAGCTGATGTGATTTTAAGAACATACGTGGGAGAGGTCCCATTAAAAGGTTATATTACGGTCAACTTGTAGTTGAATGGACAGACAGTAGATTTGCCTCTCCACATGATGCGTGGTGATCTTTCAGTTTTGTTTGAGAGATTTGATTGGAAAAGATGAAGTTTAATTGGAGTGCTGTCAACAGATTGATCAAGGCCAAAACTGACCTACAGTATCATCTGGACAAATACAAAACATATTTTAAGAGACGCTGGGCTCAATGAAAGGAGTTCAAGATGAGCCAGTTGTCAACCAAAACATCTCGGTGCCATTTGCAGTTCATCCCAAGGTCAAAGAAGAATTAACATCATTTGTTAAAACCGTTAGAGCCAGTTACAATTTGTTGCTGGGCTTTCCCCATCATACCTGTCATGAAACCAAATGGTTCATTTCATGTTTGTGATGATTTTAAAACAACCAATAATCTGTTGTTATGTGCTGATCATAATCTGCCTGCTTTATTTGAAGATTTGTTTGCTGGGTTATCAGGTGGGGAAAAATTCATCAAAATTTGTCTTTTACAGCCAGATGCATGTAGCTGCTGAATTACAACTACTTACCCATCATTACTCATAAGGTCTTTTTCTCTATAAAAGATTACTTTTTGAAATAACATCCGCAGTAGCCTGATTCCAAGAATTGATGGATCAGATTTTAAGTGGTGTCTCTACAATGTTACCTGGCCATCCTAATTAAAGAGTCCAGTGAACAAGAGCACTTGAATGAGTGAAGCAACAGTGGGACATTTTCAAGCACATGGTCTGCATATCAGTAAAGAAAAGTGAGACTTCCTCCTGACGTCAGTCCAGTATTTGGATTATGTTGTTGACAGTAAAGGCCTACATAAAGCACCTAAAAAGATTGGTGCTATTTTAGAAGCATCTTCAGTAAAACGTGGTGCATGTTAATTTGAATCTGTGTATGCAAACCACATATTTTCCTTTTGTGCCAAAACCACATTCCTAACATAGGACAATATAGTATGGATGTACTGTAATGCTTTTTTCCCCTGCTTTAGCCTTCAGTGTTAATCCCCTATCAACTGTTTTTAAATGGAGTAACGTGCTGAAATCTCTGATGTGAAGTTTCAGCTTGAAAGCTTCAGATACAGAACCAAGAGTCTTGGCATTGAGCCGAGGTCAACATAAGTTCCTGATTATGTAACTCACCCATAATTTTTAGCACATGTCCTGATAATTACAATAATATAAATAGATAGGAACATAATGCCTGTACAAAGATAATAAGACCCTTTGAGCATAATTGATAGTTAGTTGACCTGAACTGGATTTAATGAAATGTTGGTGCACTCCATGATGACAGTATTAGCGAGTGCGCCGCCCACTGTGAATTGAGCCACAGAAACCCAGAATATTCCATGTTTCATCCTCTGCCCGCACTGAATTAGCTGATCTCGTTCTGAGTCACAGCAGAAGCACTGCAACTGTAGAGGGAACAAAGTTGCTGGAGTTCTGCTCCTGATTGCTCTCAGTACCCACAGGTAGAAAGTGCCTGTAGTTGAAGGACAACATCAGACTTTGGTGTAATACGCTCCATAATGAACCGGCTCCTGACACTCAGTACGTGCAGCATTTCATGCTACAGAACTCTTGCATCCCTTTTTAGTGCATAAGGTCCACACCAGTGGACTGATGAGGGCAAACCCACCCTATTCGTTCCCTTTATCTTTCAATGTTGCAGTCTTTATGGGAAGGATAATGAGTTGAGCATGGGTGCAGGGGCCCATGTTAGGTGGAACAGAAAATTTGAGAGAAGAATGTATTTATCTTGGTAGGCTCAACCCAATCTGTGAAGACTTGTCAACTGTCTGCAAAGCAGCTTTTGAGTTTGCTCCTGGAATAACATCCGATTTTATTATATTTAAAGGAAATTAAATTTGGAAACTGCTTAAAAATAATGTTCTGTTTCTATTTTTCTGTTTGCTACAGATCCTCTGTGGAAAAGAGATCCCTCGCTGGGTTAACCGGCTGGCTCACTTCAGTTCCTGTATTCCGTTTCTCCAGAGTTGCTTGCCGAAAGAATGGCTGACACCGGCAGCACTGCAGACAAGTGTAAGCCAGGAGCTACAGGACGAGCTCGGGGAGGGGGGAGATGCCGGGGCTTCAACTTCAGCTTCAGCGTCAACCTCTAGGTCTACTTTGCCCACCTCAGGCCACCAAACCAAATTGTGATCCTCCACAGACTTGAGACTGACTTCGTAGACATACAACTGACTTTTTTTTAATTAAAGAAAAGTAATTATCACAATCATTAGAAACTGCTCTGCAGGGTGCTGAACATTCTAGATCCTCGTTTCTCATTTTTATTTTTTAACACTTTACCTAGTGTTTGTTCCATGCTCAAAATTTGTAGTTGGTATTCCATCGTTTTTTTCCTTTCTGATGGCTTGAAGGGGTCACTGTAAGGAAGTCTTTTAAAAACTATATATGTATATATCTATATATACATGTGTGTGTGTGTGTATATATATGTATATATATATGTATGACATTACAGTATTTTGGATAATTGTTTACAAAGACCCTTTACTGGGATCTGTGCTTAACCTGTTGTAACGATAATACTGGTAATTTTGTATTTTATAAAGCACTCTAACTGTTGTAGACCGGTAGAATAATGAAACCACACTTTATGGCGACTAATCTACGCCAAAAACCTTAACTCCCCTTTCACATCATTCTTTATTTCCTCAACCTCCCTGATTAAATATAATACACAGTTGACAAACTTTTACATTATTTAATAATCCTTGTGTTTTATTAAGAATGCATTACTGCAACATAATTTTTTTGCATACTTCCAAAACTGTACCAGTCTACAACATCTGAAGTTAATATGCTATTATTGTGCAAGACAGAGTACAAAACATCCAAGTGAGCAATAAGTCTTTCACCAGCATTCTCAATGAACAGGGAGTTTGAGTTTGTAACAATGACATTAATTAATGACTCTGTTCTTGAAGCAGAGAATCAAAGACCTCTACAGCTGCATAGAGCAGTACATGAAACAAACCCTAATAATAACTGGTATACTGTTCAGGATGTCTCATTCTGCTAGTATTGTACATAGTCTTGCTCCCCAAGAAATTTGAAATCTGTAGGAACGCTTGTCTAATCTTTTCTGACTGAATTGCATTGTAGGAGGGATTAGCACTTTATAATGTACACTTAGACTATTGTGAATCATGAAATGTGAGATAAAATGTTCAATGTCATTTTCTAATTATGAAATCCCTTTGACAATGTTGGGAGTCCATTCTGGGAGTTCCACTTTTCAAAAGTGATTTACAGTATTCTGAGGGAATGGTGTTTTGATCATGTGCTTATCGACCCATCCTGAGGCTAAATGATGTAACTGTCCCAGGTTTGTGCAAACCCTCATCCCTTGCCTTTGTGTTTTTTTTAATGAAAACCACTGTACGTTTCAGCAACCCTTCAGCAGGTTGTCTTCGCGGTTGACACTGCGCTGTTGTGTGCCTTAGAGAGTTTGTAAATGAGGTATTACAGACTATCCTAAACTTATAAAAGGTGACTTAAAGGGACATTGTGTTTCTGTGCTTGGCAATCATGTGTACACAAATCCTCCTTGGATACCACCATGCCAAACAGATCTTTCTAGCCAGTCCATAAGAGTTCATTTGCAAAAATAGTAATATACTAGATGTTAGAATAAACTTGATAAGAGAGTTACCACCTGAGAATGTATGGTCAGAGGAATTACATGGCAAAGTTGTCAAATATAAATCAAGATCCCCAGACTTTTTCTTCAACATTCTCCAATTTTGATTTTGTGTCATTGTTTGAACTTGTATAATTCTGATAGATACTGACTCTGATCCCTAATTCTAATTATGTTTCACACAGGAGTTCTTGGCAAGAGTTGTATTGCTATGCAATAGTATTCCTGACACTGCCTAACTTTTGTCAAGCAGTGCAACTGTTGTCAACATCACTGGCAAGTGTTATCTGTCCAAGTACAGAATTGATCCTAGTCCAGTGGTCTAACCTTATTCATGAGCTCTCTATCTCTGCTGCATCTACCAAAGAAGATGCGTTAATTGAGTGACAAACAAGTAAAATAAAGAGTCAATCAGTTTGGCTAATAGTCATACCGATTGGTTTGTCAATAATACACTCACCTACGGACTCTGATGGAATGTCACATGGAGTGTAAGGAAATGTTTTGGCACGGTGTATCGTGGGGGAAAGATAAACAATATGAGGCTGGTTCTTGGTTAATTTTTACTAAGTAAAGGAGTTTGTAATTGCCTTACACCAAGTGTCAGTCCCTGCATATGCTTTTAACCCTTTGCAAACCAATGGTAGTTTAGTGTACTAATCCAAGGTCTTTCTAATAGAACTAGGGACAAGTCTTGTTGATAGAACATACAATTCTGCAATTGATAGCTATTCATCTTAAACTATTAAATCTTGTGCACAGTTCCATTACCATGTCTGTGCAAGTGATCTATCCAAATTAATCATGGGCTTCTGAGAGCCACAGCTTTTGTAAGCTCTCCTACACTCCAGTGTGGGGATCTTCCTACTTCATTATTATATTCCCTTGTTCTGCACAGTTAAGAGGGTCTGCAACGATATTTCAGGCCACTTTGGTGAGGGAGGGCTCATGACTGAGCAAGGCCAGGAGTAGGCAAAACTTGATGTCTCCTGGATGAATGTAGAGGACTTCATGTGCAAATGCATCACCAGAAAAAGTGATCTCCCTCGAAGACTGAGCCCTACTTTAAGCCACACTTTAAAGTGGTCCAATTTGGTAATAGCTACTTGTCCAAAGAAATTATTTATGTAACGTGGCAAGAGTAGAATTGGGTCTTTAGAGGGGAAAAAAATATACAAAGATGTGTGTAAAATTGAACATTGGACTGAAGGGGTTAAATACATATGCATGATGCTCCAAATATTGGTTCTGGCCTTGTGTAGCACTGCTTCACTGAGTGAGATCCGCAGGCACAGTGTGCCTCTGATTGTATCTTGTGTAAAAGTTGCGCATATTCACACAGCACTGCCTCCTAGATGGTACAGATTATGTTACGTACCCGATCGCCAGGGTACTCCTGTGAGGTGCCTTTTAATTGTGACACAGGGACCTATTGATGATCCAGGTCAATTAATCCAAAATACCTCGTAACATTTTCCACTCCAGTAGCTGTATGTAATATTAAGTCATGTTGTATCTAATTTAAGCAAAGGGTAGGCAACTGTTCCTTTACTATTCCTGACTTTGCAAACTTTGAAAGTAGTTCTTGTACTTTATTTTTTTGAACAAAATGTGATGGCAGCATTAAAAAAATTTGTTTGTTCTAAAACTTGGTTGTTTTTGAACTTGCTTTATTGTTAAAAAAAATGTAATTTCCATTGTTTCTTACAGTGGAGTCTGTAATAAAAGGAAGATCATGTTCAGAACTGTTCAGGGCAGTTTGGGATCTTGCCATATGGATCCTGTCACTTTTCTTCAAAGATTTCTCAAGTTTAAGCATCTTTATTTTTGACTTCATCTGTCACAATAATTTCAGGTTGTACATTGCTGATTCCCATTGGTTGAAAGAAGTATTGCAGTTCAGCGTGCCACACTTTTTTCTCATAGGTCTTCTACATACAGTGAATGAAATTGGTGTATAACCAACTTCTTTGTTTATTCGTTCGTGGGACATGGGTGTCAGTGGCTGGGCTGGCATTTATTGCCCATCCTTGGTTGCCCAAGGGCAGTTGAGAGTCAATCACATTGTTCTGGAGTCACATGCTGACTAGACCAAGTAAGGATGGCAAACTTCCTTCTCTGAAGGACATTAGTGAACCAAGTGTGTTTTTCTGACAATTGATTCATGGTTATTGGTAGATTCTTAATTCCAGATTTTTTTTTTGAATTCAAATTCCACCATCTGCTGTGGTGGGCTTTGAACCCGGATCCCCAGAACATGAGCTGAGTTTCTGCATTAATGGTCTAGTGATAATATCACTAGGCCATTGCCTCCCCTGCATCGTTCTTGTTCTAATACACATTGAGGAGCAGGAGGTTCCAGAATCTGTGCCCAAGTTGCATGTGTCAGCTCCTGCCAGCAGGAGGAGAAGGTGGTAAGAAGAGAAAGCCCTGTCTAGCAGTGCTTGTAGCGTACGGGACCCAGGACATTGAAGGGGAAGGAATATAGTGCACCTGTATTGCCATCATAGCAATCTCCTGCCTCTACCAGCCCCAGAGACATACCTCAGTGGATACTATATCTGCGTCGGCCAAGCCCATCAGTCGGAGGTCTGCTGGAGAAGATGCGATTCTAGAATCGGTCCTGCACAAGATGCTGCAAGAGGCAGGGGAACATGAGGCAGAGCTGTTGGAAGATCTTGAGAGTGGCACATGACATGGAGGAGTCTTTCTGCTGTTTAATGAAGAGGTATCTAGCTGTTTTCAATGGAAATTTCCATGCAGTGGATAGTGAACATCATTGAGAATCTCATCCAAAAGCATGCTGTGTTTGTGCTGGAGATGCGTGTAGGCCTGCACTCTATTGTTATAGTCACAGGTGAGATTTTGTTGTGGCGAGAGAGGGACCAGGTGCCCCTTTTCAAGGAGCCTTGGGCACTCAAAGCAGCTATTGGAAACTCCTTGGACTTTCACTCAGGATCCTGAGGTTGTCTGGCCCTTCAGAACCCTCCTTGTCTGCGACCCCTTCAGCTTCACCCTCTGTGACCACACAGGGGACTTCTAATCTACAGCAGAGTTCCCAAGTAAGCTTAGCCCCTCCAGGTCTTGGGTCTCCAGCAAACAACAGGGCAAACTGTAGTGGTTATCGTATAAGAAAAGGTTGTGCAAGTTGGGCCTATACCCAGTGGAGTTTGGAAGAATGAGAAGTGATTTTATTGATGACTATAAGAAGATCCTGAGAGGACATAACTGGGTGGATGCTGAGAGAATGTTTCGCCTTGTGGGAGAGATTGGAATTCAGAGACACAGTTTTAAAAAAAGAGAGGTACTGTTTTAGAGTGAGATGTGAAACGATTTCTCTGAGGATCATTAGTCTGTGGAGTTCTGTCTTCCAGAGAGTAGTGGAGGCTGTGGGTCATCGAGTATATTCAAAGCTGTAAAGTGTTGAGTGGGGTAGTCTGCAAAGTGGATCTGAGATCAGCCGTCATCTTAATGAATGGTGGAGGAGGTTCGAAGGGCCAAATGGCTTGTTCCTGTTTCCAAGCCCTATGATGGGAGGACCATGGACCATCTACCATCCTAATGATCACTTGAGGCAGTGGTAATGGAATTATTGACTAACCATGGCAATTAGCCTTACCAATTAGTTGCAGCAAACTTGGGCAGCACCTGAGGAAAATCCCAGTGGTGGGGCGCATTGGGAACCATTAGTCCAAACTTGCACTTCCTCTTAAACATGCTGCAGAGTTTCCTACTCCAACTCTACAGACGATGACAGTCAGGAAAGACTGTCAGGGCTGACAGGAAAGGTATATCAAAGTAAGACTTGGTTGTGTCTCTCTGTTTAATGATGCGTTTAATCCCTGCCCTTGTCCTGGACATGCTAATCTGTTTAAAGATCATCGCAATATATTAATGTCATCTGCATTCCCTGCTTTCATTTTCATCCACATCTATCATCATCATAACATCAAGACATTATAAATGTAAAATGCTAGGAGTGTTTAAACTGCCAGGTTTGTGTGCTCTCGGACAGCCTCAAAGGATTTAAGTAATGAATTTTGATTCACTGCCTCCAATCCTGAACAGGAAATAAGATTTGCATTAAGCTACCACCTTTCATATCCACCATAAGCGTCAAAATGCTTTTACAGGCAATAAAGTATTCTTATTTTTGAAGCATAGTCACTGTTGTAATGTAGGGAGCGGAGCCTCAATTTGTGCACAGCAAGCTCCCAAAAACAGCAATGTGATGAAGGTCAGACAATGGCCAGAATTTTACCACCACAGGAATTGGAACAGGTGAGGGGTGGACTTGAGTGGGATTTTATGGTTTTGGGATGAGCAAGACTTGTAAACTCCCATGTTTTTTGTTGTGATGTTGATTGAGGGATAAATATTGGACAGAGCACTGGAAATAATCCCCCTGCTCTTTTATATCCACCTAAAGAGGACTGACGGGAAGTTCAAATTAACATTTTTTTTTCATCAAGAGACAACACAAAGTTGTGATGGTGGGACTTATACCCACCGAGATGAGAGTGCTAATCCACTGAGCCACAGCAGTGACTAGTCATGCGCAGACCATGCTAATGCTAACTATAATGTCAAGGGCATTTGACAACATACAGTGGCAATAATCTGCTTTGTACCTTTCGATTGTCACAGAACACCTGTAATTGGATTTATCTAATCGTCTTAATCCTAAATTCAGTCTTCAACTAATGAGATTTTTTTTCTGCATCAGTTGGAGTTCAGGGTAAACTGTTAATGGAATTAGTTGCTGCATTCCAAAACCTGAAAATGATCTTTTCAGCTGTCTACAGGAATGAAATATTATAAACCTCACTTTACAATTTTTTGACTAAAGAGGTTATAGTCCAGAGACATTGGCTACTCTCTGATAGTTTCTTCCAGTGTTTGTTTAGCCTGCTGAAGACTAGACAGTGAGTGTGTGAGCCACACACCAGAGCTGAGGGGTGGAAAGGGGAAAGGTTTTACAGCTGAACTTGACCCTATCCTCAGCTGACACAAATCATCGTCCAGTTTAGGATTGGTCTGCACCCCAAGAGCAGAGAGCCCTTTTCCCTGATTCATCCAACTTCAAAGAACAAAACAGCACGGGAAACAGGCCTTTCGGCTCAACGAGCCCGCACCGCCACAGTCTCATTTCAAAAACTCGACCGGCCTTTCAGAAAGAAAGCTGTGCCACTAAGACTGATTACGTAAATAGATACCTGAACCCTATTGCTGACCCACAGCACCTGACCTTCTGTCGTTCAGAACCAGAATTGACGACCCCTCACTTCACCTCCCCACTCAACTTCCATTTTCCAACTGTACAATGGGGAAAATTTAGGTAACTTCCTGTAAAGATACATTTTTGCAGACTTCACTAATGAACACAAAAGGTATTTATTCAAAAGCAGCTGCATGGGTTGTAGATACAAAATGTCTCTGCCTTGGAGCCTTTCTCACTATGGAGTAATTCACACTGAATCCTGACTGGTCGTGTGACCCTGACTCTGCTGTATTGCTCTTAGAGGGACAACCACCCTTTTAAGTCCTTTATATAATCTTCAATAACTAATTTACTCTGTCCCAAGCATAAATTAAACATTGTCCATGAGTTGGCCAATTCTAAATCGAGTCTTTGAGAGGGTTTTTTGTTTCTTGTAGAGAAGTGTAATTCTGTAGTCTGAAATGCTTCCACAGAATCAATGTTAACAGGAACTGTAATAATGGCTATCTCTCCTACTGCTGGTGATTCATTAGTACTTGCTTCCATGGAGACATCAGTTATGTTGATAGTGGGTCGATCAGGTACTTTGTTGCTTAGAGGTTCAAAAACATTTCTTAATGGCAACACTGCTGGAGTATCTTGCTATTCCTCAAGAGGTTCACATACCTGCAAACCCTCTCTTCATGTCGGCTTGGTCTGAAAGGTGTCAGGTCTTCGAGATAGTGATTCCAGGAATCTAACTTTGATACATTACTAGTTTCTCATGTATCCAGCTTCATTTGCCATAAAGGATTGTGCTCTGCTGACTGAATCATGGCTTGCTTTCTGATCACCTTTACTGGCTTTTTAACCTTCCCAGCAAATTTGGAAACACGAGGCTTAGTCTCATTCTAAGGTGACGTTTCATTAGCAATTCTGCTGGTGAAACACCAAGTGTTGTAAATGGAGTGGTGTGATAGAGGTGAGATTTTGGTCTCCAATGTTCCCCCTGATGGTTTTTAGGCCAGACCTCAAAGTTTGCACAGCTCTCTCAGCTAATGTGTCTAATTTATCACAGAAGGTATTTTCTTAACAGTTCGAGCAATCCACGTTCCTTTACTTGAGAAATCACCCACTCATGGCACAGTGGTTAACACTGCTGCCTCACAGGGTCATGGACCGGGTTTTGATTCCTGGCTTTGGGTCACTGTCTATGCGGAATCTGCACGTTCTCCCTGTGTCTGTGTGGGTTTCCTCCACGTGCTCTGCGTTCTTCCCACAGTCCGAAAGACGTGCTGGTTAGGTGCATTGACCCTTCTAATTCTCCCTCCGTGTACTGGAACTGATACTGGAGTATGGTGACTAGGGAATTTTCACAATGACTTCATCGCACCATTAACGTGAACCTACTTATGACAATAATAGATAAACTTAACTTAAAATTGCACTTCATCATCTCAAATTGTATTGAGATATATGAATGTTAATTAGAAATTCTAATCTTTGATGCGATTACAAGAAAAGGGGACATGGGTAAAAACTGACAACTGTCTAGTTTGGGGCTGATGATTTTTTTTCATATGTGTTTGTTTTCTACTTGGAATGTTTGCTGGATAGATAATAGAGACAAAACCTTCAGGAGTCAGTCAGATGAGTGTGGGGGCTGAACACTCAATACTGTGACAGCAGACAAGATCCAGACTCAGGCTGCCTGTCTAATCAAGTAACTAATTCTCTGACACTATTAGAAGCGGAGTTGAAATATTCTCTCACATCACTGACCCCTGGCGTAGCAACCTCAAATCAGATTAAGATGTCCTTCACCCCTTTTGGGGCTTTGCTGTGTGAAAAATCAACTGGCATTCAAAACAAGTGGCCACGCTTATTAATTGCCTGGGAAGCACTTTGAGGCATGCCGCAAATATAAAAGGTCTATTAAACACAGGCTTTTTCTGGAGGATGTGAGGAGAGGATTGGATTTGGCAGAAATACCCTCACAACCTGAATCATTTGCCACTTGCTCCAGTTAATGCACTGAAGATGACTACCCGACTGAGTTCCGAGCGTTGCTAATGCCGTTGGGATGACTGGCAGCATGAGAGGAATATAGAACAAAGAGTAAAGAAAATTACAGCACAGCAACAGGCTCTTCAGCCCTCCAAGTCTGCACTGACCATGCTGTCTGACTGAACCAAAACCTACTACCCTTCCAGGGACCATATCCCTCCATTCTCATCTTATTAATGTATTTGTCAAGACACCCTTTAAATATCACTATTGTGTCTGCTAATATCTCCCCTGGCAGCGAATTCCAGGCACTCACTGCCCTCTGTGTAAAAAAAAGAAAATCTACCTTGTGCATCTCTTTCAAACCTTGCACCTCACACGTTAAACCTACACCCCCTACTAATTGACTCTTCCGCTCTGGGAAGAAGCTTCTCACTATCCACTCTGTCCATGCCTCTTGTAATTTGGTAGACTTCTATCAGGTCACCCTCAACCTTTGTTGTTCCAGTGAGAGCAAACCAAGTTTTAGCAGTGAGATGGACAATTAAAGTAGAAATAATTTTCTCCGGACGCTTCCAATGTTGCTGTCGAAGGGTTAGATGTATTGCCATGCTGAATTCTCTCTCAATGTACCCAACCAGGGAATTTTCACAGCAATTTAATTGCAGTGCTAATGTAGCCATGATGTGGAGATGTTGGTGTTGGGCTGTGGTGTCATAGAGATCTACAGCATGGAAACAGGCCCTTTGGCCAAATATATCCATGCCGCCCTTTTTTTTAAACCCTTGAGCTAATCCCAATTGCCTGCATTTGGCCCATATCCCTTTATATCAATCTTACTAAACGCTTTTTAAAAGACAAAATTGTACCCACCTCTATTACCTCTTGTAGCTTGTTCCAGGCACTCATTACCCTCTGTGTGAACGAATTGCCCCTCTGGACCCTTTTGTATCTCTCCCACCTCACCTTGGGCACAGTAAGAAGTCTCACAGAATCAGGTTAAAGTCCAACAGGTTTATTTGGAATCATAAACTTTTGCAGCACTACTCCTTCGGCAGGTGAGTGATGAAGGAGCAGTGGCCCGTGATCTCATGACTCTAAATAAACCTGTTGAACTTTAATCTAGTGTTGTGAGACTTCTTATGGTGTTAATGTAAGTCTGCTTGTGCTACTAATACGTAAACTTTAAACAGCAGAAATCACCATTAGAAAGCTGTGCCAAAATTTCTCTCTTCTTTTAGGTGGGAAATTACATTGGCTTTTGATCTTTCGCTGGACTGCTTCCCTCCCTCCCCCACTCTCTGTGGTAAAACATCCGCAAAACATGAATGCAAATCCAAGATAAACATCCAAGACCAAAATATAGAATAAGCATCAAAACTCGAGCCAGATAAAAAAGCTTTGTTAAGTGCGGCTGCTGATTTCCCTTTTCCTTCCTGTCACCCGAAGGTGCTGACCTATTCTGGTGCATGTCTGCAGTCACTGCCAATAGGCCCTGTTAGGCTGACTCTGCAAAATGTGTTTGGACAGCGGTGTAATCTTACCAGAATCAAATCCATTCACGCTCCTGAATGGGATGTCTTTGGGTGGAGGAAGATCACCTGGAACCTCCCTGTCTACCAGGATATGGGAGACAAACAGGTTCACTCGCTTGAAGGCATGTAGTAACAAATCTCCACTGTTAGCCTCCCAGCTGTCAGACAGTACTATACAGTGATGGCAAAATACTACAGATGTGGAAATCTGAAATATGAACAGGAATGGAGGTAATATTCAGCAGGTTAGAAAACATCTCCATGAATCATAGAACATTACAGCGCAGTACAGGCCCTTTGCCCCTCGATATTGTGCCGAACAGTGGAACCAATCTAATGACCCTCTAACCTAAACTACTCCAATGTTATCCATATGCCTATCCACTGACCATTTGAACGCCCTTAAAGTTGGCGAGTCACATACAATAATTGAATCCCTACAGAGTCAGCACCAATCCCACCCCGGCCCTGTTTCATTTAGAAATGTTCCATTTCCATTTAGCCCCACCCATTTATCCTGCCAATCCCGCTGACACTAAGGGTCAATTTAGCATAGCCAAACAACCTATCCCTCATATGTTTGGACTGGAGCAGCGGGAAGAAACTCACGCAGACACAGGAGAATGTGCAGACTGCATATACACAGTTACCCGAGGCCAGAATCGAACCCAGGTCCCTGGTGCTGTGAGGAGCAGTGCTAACAACTGTGCCACTCTGGACAGAAAAGCTACTTCAGGTTGGTGACCATCAATATATTCTTGATGAGAATGCACTTTGCCCAAGGGCAGCATAGTTGCACAATGGTTAGCACTGCTGCCTCGCAGCATCAGGAACTCGAGTTCAATTCCAGCCTCCAGGTCACTGTCTATGTGGAGTTTGCACATTCTCCTTGTGTCTGCGTGTGTTTCCTCTGGGTGCATCCGTTTCCTCCCACAGTCCAAAGATGTGCAGATTTAGGTGGATTAGCCATGGGAAATGTGCAGGGTAACAGAGATAGTGTGGAGGAAGGCCTGCATAAGATACTCTTGGAGAATTGAAGCAGATTTGATGGGCTGAATGGCTTCATTCTGCACTATAACGATTCTATGGTTTGACTAAATGGTGAATCCCTGATAACACACTCACTGCTGAAGACTGAAAAGGAGGAACAAACTGTTTGTGAAGCATTTAATCAAATTCTTCTTGAATCTTTTGAGGTTGTGCAGCTAAGCCATAAATTAGTAGCTATTTTGTGCAACAATGTCTGCAGTGGTACAATTAAGAAGTGAATATCTCCCAAGGGCAGAATGTTATCTAGGGGTATTGAGATCTCCCAGATCTTCAGGGGAGGCAATGATGTAGTGGTATTGTTAATGGACTAGTAATCCAGTGACCCAGGGTAATGATCTGGGTTCGAATCCCAGATGGTAAAATTTGAATCCATTAAAAATCTGGAATTCAAATTCTGATGATGATGTTGATAAATTCTGACCGTGCAATCAAGAAATGATTATCATGGACAGCATGGTGGCACAGTGGTTACACTGCTGCCTCGCAGCGCCAGGGACCCTGGTTTGATTCCCTGCTTGACTCACTGTCTGTGTGGAGTCTGCACATTCTCCCCGTGTCTGTGTGGGTTTCCTCCAGATGCTCCGGTTTCCTCCTACACTCCAAAGATGTAAGGGTTAGATGGATTGGCCATACTAAATTGCCCTTTAGTGTTAGGGGACTAGCTGGGGTAAATGTGTGGGCTTATGAGGTTAGGGCCTGGGTGGGATTATGGTTAGTACAGACTCGATGGGCTGAATGGCCTCCTTCTGCACTCTTTGATTCTATGTAAGAATCTATCTGCTTGACTAATGGCCTTTAGTGAAGGAAATCTGCTGTCCTTACTTGTCTCCAGATGCACAACAATGTTGCAAATATCCTCTGAATTGAGTAGCTTGCTGGTCAATTCCAGGGCAATTAGGGACAGGTAATAAATGCTGACCCAGTGAAAAATTAAAAATAAAATAAGAACTTTGATGTTCACCTGAACAGGTGGACAAAGGCATTGGTTTAAGCATTTCAATCCCAAGAGAGTGCCTGTGATAATCCAACACTCTTCCCAGCAAGTTCACACTTTAACTGAAGTCCACAATCTCCCAAGGAAGAGTAAACTTGTGTTCTGGGATAATCTTCCATGTCCTGTGCTCAAAGTATTTCTGTGCTTTTAAAGGGGACGCAGTGTAATGGTGCTGTGACCGGACTAGTAATCCAGAAAGCCATCTTAATGCCCTGAGGACCAGGGTTCGAATGCCGCCGCAGCAGATGGTGAAATCTGAATTCATTATAAAAAATCTAGAATTAAGAATTTACTGATGACAATGAAACCATCGTCAATTGTTGTAAAAATCCATCTGGTTCACTAATATCCTTTAGGGAAGGAAATCTGTCACCCTGACCTGGTCTGGCCTACATGCAACTCCAGAGCCGCAGCAATATAATTGACACTTAAAAATGCCCTCAATAAATGCTGGCCCAGCCAGTGACACCCCATTCCATGGATGAATAAAAAAAACACGTTGCTGTAATCTAAGCAACCAATCTGTGCACAGCGGAATCCCACACACAATATGAAGATAATTGGAGTCGTGTTGATTCCGGGATAAACATTGGACTGGGGAGAACTCCCCTTTGTTCCTCTTTGGAATCGTGGTGAAAAAGGCATTCAGTGCACACGGTTTCATTGATCAGAGCATTAATATAGGAGTTCAGACATCTTATTGCAGTTGTACAAAACGTTGGTAAGACCACATTTGGAATACCGTGTACAGTTCTGGTCACCTTATTATAGAAAGGATATTATTAAACTAGAAAGAGTGCAGAAGGGATTTACTAGGATGCTACTGGGACTTGATGGTTTGAGTTATAAGGAGAAGCTGGATAAACTAGGACTTTTTTCTCTAGAGCGTAGGAGGCTGAGGGGTGGCCTTATAGAGGGCTATAAAAAATGAGGGGCATAGAATAGATAGGTAGTCAATATCTTTTCCCAAAGGTTGGGGAGTCTAAAATTAGGTTTAAGATGAGAGGGGGGAGATACAAAAGTGTCCAGAGGGGGATTTTCTTCACACAGAGGGTGATGAGTGTCTGGAACAAGCTGCCAGAAGTAGTAGTAGAGGTGGGTACAATTTTGACTTTATAAAAGTGTTTAGACAGTTGCGTGGGTAAGATGGATATAGAGGGATACAGGCCAAATGCAGGCAATTGGGACTAGCTTAGGGGCTTAAGATAAAAAAGGACAGCATGGACAGGTTGGGCTGAAGGGCCTGTTTCCATGCTGTAAACCTCTATGGACAGGTTGGGCCGAAGGGCCTGTTTCCATGCTGTAAACCTCTATGACTCTATCTTCTGCTGAAGAGAAAGGCGGACCTTTTAGAGTCTCTTGTGAAAGATGTATGATCGATAGTATCTGTGGCAGGCTGACAAACGGAAGGAGAAGGATGAATGATGGATTTCTGCTTTTAGAAATGAGGTTTTAGCAAGTTTTTATTTTAAACCAGTGTGAACTTTGCTGGTCCAGCACGCAGTCTGGTGGTTGCAATGGGGGTAGCAGTGCTGCAAATATATAAAACCCCAGAACTCATACAAATGTCTAACGGAAGAGAATGAGGATATTTTGGATGCTGCTTTCACATGCTATATTCATAAACAAATGGTTCATTTCTTTACTCCACACACGGTAGCCTGAACAGTGGTGATGATGGAACTGCTCTGTTTCCTTAAATGTTGGTGAGCGGCGCCCTCAAGGGGCATCACTGTGAAAAAACAAATGCAGTGGTCACCTTGGAACAATCTGATTTCTGGGAAGGGATGCATGAGTAATAGTCAGTAAAAAAACAAATCTCGTGTACTTCCTATCCGTCTTAAGTAGTTAGAAGAAATAGTATACGTTTGCTCTGCATTAGTGTTAACAGCTGAGAGGTCACATAGAAACCTTACAGTGCAGAAAATACAGTATATTTGTTAGTGTCACAAGTAGGCTTACGTTAACACCGCAGTGAAGTTGCGATGAAAATCCCCTACTCGCCACATTCTGGCACCTGTTCGGGAACACTGAGGGAGAATTTAGCACGGCCAGTGCACCCAAACCAGCATGTCTTTTGGGCTGTGGGAGGAAATGGAAGCACACCCATGCAGACATGGGGAGAATGTGCAGCCTCCACACAGGGAGTGATCCGAGCTGGGAATTGAACCCCGGCTTCCTGTTGCTGTGAGGCCGCAGTGCTAACCACTGTGCCTGCACCGACTCTCTGACAGGACATCTCACCTCGGTCCTCCCCTCTGCCCTACCTCTGCAACCCTACGTATTTACCATGGCCAATCCACGTAACATGCACATCATTGGACACTAAGTGGCAATTTGCCATGGCCAATCCATCTAACCGTACATCATTGGAGGAACCCACACAGACACAGAGAAAACGTGCAAACTCCACACAGATACTGACTGGAGGCAGGAATCAAACCTGGGACCCTGGCACCGTGAGGCAGAGTGCTAGTCACCGTGCCACCCTATAAAACATAGGACCAGTCTCGACTGCAAAATCATGTCTAGTTCTGGGGGGCCAACATTTCAGGGAAGATGTGGAGACAATAGAGACAGTGCAAAAAAGGTTCATAAGAATGATTCCAGAGCAGAGGAACTTCAGTTATGTAGATAGATTGGAGAAATTTGGGACTGTTTTCCTCGGAAAAGAGAAAGTAGTGAGAAGATTTAATTGCGACGTCCCAAATCGTAAGTGTTCTGGATAGTGTAAATCGGGAAAAGACGTTCCTTTGGTGGAAGGATCTGGAATCAGAGAGCACAGCTTAAATGTAGTTGCCAAAAGGGGCAGTGGCAACACGAGGAGAAACCTTTTCCCACAGCGAGTGGTTAAAGTCTGGAATTAACTGCCTAAGAGTTTGGTGGAAGCAGATATAATTGAGGCATTAATAAGGAAATTGGGTTAATATTTGAAATGGAAGGATATGCAGGGATATGGGGAGAAGACTGGGGAGTGACCCTGGGTGAATTGCTCCTTCAGAGAGCCAGCACTGACATGATGAGTTGAATGGCCTTCTTCTGTGTGTAACTACTCAGGTGATGAGTTACCATCTTTCTTTGGACAAATCAAGTCCTACTACCAGTTAAATAAACTCACAAGAGTAACCTCAGTTTGTAAACAGCCCCTGGGTTTCTGCCAGTTTTTGCACAGCGCTTTCGGAGAGACATTAATAACCTTTATTTCAATCTAGATATCACTCGCTGCAGGTCCACTATCTCACAACCAATTCCACCCTCTGGAAAAAAGGTGCTGAATGATGTGAAATAGACAATAATGGGATAAAATTATTCACGGCTAGTCTTGCAAAACAATTGCTGGTTTGATGTAGTGAATAATTAGTAAATATTGTTCCAAATTAAAAGCAATGCTCACTTCAGGAATAGTTTATCTGTGACAGATCTGGGATGGATTGCCATATAGACTGGAGAGAAGGTAAGTTTCTTCACTTCTGTTACTGTGGGTGACAAGAGAAAACTAGATTTGTGATAATATCAATGACAATAACTGATGTCTAACTGATCAAGTTAGACACAAAATGCATCCATGGCTGCATTTATACAGCTCGGGGAAGCAGGAGTAGTTACAGAGCGTGATACTAGCTATCATAGAATCCCTACAGTGTACAAAGTGGCCACTCAGCCCATTGAACCAGTGCTGACAACAATCCCACCCAGCCTTATCCCTGTTAATCTCTCTGACACTAAAGGGTAATTTAGCACAGCTAATTAGCCTAACCTGCACATCTTTGGGTAACTAGAACAAAGTTATACTGTGGCCTGCGAGTCTCTGTCTTTGCACTCAGAATAATGTCTACTTACTCACAGAACCCTGTCCAGAATTCTGCTACCTTCTTCTATGTCCTGCTGTGAGACCTGTACAGGTTCACTGCTGTGACAATCCACTCCCAAAACAGAATCATAGAATCCCTACAGTGCAGAAGGAGGCCATTCAGCCCATCAAGTCTGCATCGACAACAATCCTATCCAGACCTTATCTCTGTGTGCCACATATTTACCCTGCTAATACCCCTGGCACTAAGGGGCAACTTTATCGTGGCCAATAAACTTAACCCCCACATCTTTGGTGTATGGGGGGTGGGGAATCCGGAGCACCCAGAAGAAACCCATGCAGGCACAAGGAGAATGTGCAACACAAACCAGGAATCAAACCCAGTGTCTGGTGCTGTCAGGCTGCAGTGCTAATCACTGTGCCACCATGCTGCCCAAATCACCATAAATGTAAATTTCTCAGAGTGTTTAGAGGGTGGAATTGGTTGCTGTGGGCTAGATAATGGTCCTGCAGTGAGTGACATTTATATTTTAAAAAAACAGTTATTAATGTGTCTCTCAGAGGGCTGTGCAAAAGCTGGCATGAAGTCACAGACTCTTTATGAAGTGAAGTTACTTTTGTGAGTTTATTTAATAGATCTGAGAACTTAAATGTCCAGAGAAAGATGATTATCATGCCTTGTTACAGAATCGCACAGAAATGCAACACAGAAGGAGGCCAATCAACCCATTGTTTCAGTACTGGCTCTCTGAAGGACAGTGTCACTTTGTGACCTCCTCCAAACCCTGCAACCTCCCACAGATTCTCTCTTCCTCCAGTTCTAGGGTGCTGTATCCCTGGCCCTCAGCCTTAGGCACCCCTCAACCAATCATTCTACCATCTCAAAACCCCTAATATCCAGATCAACCGTACTCCCACTGAACAATGGAAGAGGCCTGATGAACTGAATGGCCCATTCTATTTCTTAATATCTTACGATTCTTCTGATCACCTGTCCTAGTGTCTCGCTCTTGTGGTTTGATCTTCAGAAAGCATTTTACAATGACACAAATGATGATTGAGATAAAGAATCTGGTGAACCTTGTGAGACAATAATTATCTCTTCCTCAACATCAACAAAACAAAAGAGATTGTCATCGATTTCAGGACTCACAGTGGAGAACATACCCCTGTCTACATCGATGGAGATGAAGTAGAAATGGTTGAGACTTCCAAGTTTTTAGATGTCCAGATCACCACCAGCTTGTCCTGGTCTGCCCCATGCTGACACTATAGTTAAGAAAGCCCACCAACACCTCTACTTTCTCAGGAGGCTAAAGGAATTTGGCATGTTAGATTACGATTCTCACTAACTTTTACAGACGCAGCATAAAAAGCATTCTTTCTGGTTGTATCACAGCTTGGTATGGTTCCTGCTCTACCCAAGACCACAAGAAACTACAAAAGATTGTGAATGTAGCCCCAATCCATCATGCACACCAGTCTACACTTCCAGTTGCCTTGGCAAAACAACCAGCATAATTAAGGACGACACACACTCCAGACATTCCCCCTTCCACCTTCCTCCATCGGGAAAAAGATACAAAAGTCTGAGGTCACGTACCAGCCAACTCAAGAACAGCTTCTTCCCTGCTGCTGTCAGACTTTTGATCAGACTTACTTTGCATTAAGCTGATCTTTTTCTACATCCTAGCTACGAACGTAACACTACATGTTGCACTCTCTCATTTCTTTCTCTGTGAATGGTATGCTTTATCCATATAGCACACAAGAAACAATACTTTTCACTGTATGTCAATGCACGTGACAATAATAAATCAAATCATGTCTGATGTGCATTAGCTGTGTGGCTCCATTGGTACTGTACAAGCTCCTGAATTTCAAGATTCTGGGTTCAAGTCCCACACAAGGACTCGAGTACAAAAATCAACACTGATGTCCTCTTATGGTTACGAGAGACTGCTACACTGTCGGAGGTGCAGTTTTCTTGGGTGAGATATTTGCTGAGATTGATGTAAAAGATCCTATGGCAATATCTTGGAGAAGAGCAAAGGAGCTATCCCCAGCATCCTGAACAACATTCATCCCTCCACTAATATCATTGAATAGGTGATCTGATCATTATCACATTGTGGTTTGTGGGATCTTGCTGTGTGCAAATTGGATGCTGATTTCTACATGACAACAGTGATTACACTTCAAAAAGTACTTTATTAGTTGTAAAATACAGTTGGTGGCTTTATAAATACAAATGTTTATTTTCTTCTTGTTGCCAACATTCCTGGAAAGTGCCTTGGGAGATTTTTCTACATTAAATGCTTTCTATAAATGTCAGTTAAGGTGCACCTGGAAGAGGTTGGGAGTGTACAGTGAATTATTCCCAGATTCACAAATCTCCACCTCAGTTACTAACCTGATCATGGTTCCAGGGAAGCCCTGAACAGTTTTCAATCTGAGGTGGGACCATTGACCTGAAGTTACACTCCACACCATCAAACCCACGCAGAGTGAATATATCCACCTCCCCCAGGAGGTCAGGCTCACTGGGTGAGGGGTCAGACTGGGGAGAGGGGTTTCAGATTGAGGGAATGGTGAGACTTGGGAGGGGGATTCAGAGTGGGAGACTGGGTCAGACTTGAGGGGGGGGCGTTCAAGTGGGGGAGTGGGTCAGACTTGGGGGATTTGGACAGAGAGGAGTGGGTCACACTGGAGAGATTTTAGACTGGAAGAGTGGGTCTGACTTTGGGGGGGGGGAGGTCAGACTGGGGGAGTGGATCAGACTTGGAGAGGTTAGAAGTGGGGCAGAGCACTCAGACTATGTGGAGATGGAGTGGGGGGGAATCAGACTAGGGAGGGTTCAGATCAGATCGTGGGGTCGGCGGGGAGGGCGGGTGGTTTCAGATTACGGGGAGTCAGAACAGGGATGGGAAGGTCAGACAGTGACCTGGAAACAGGAAGTGTTTCACAGTGACACAAATATAATATGTGACCGCGTTCCTGAGCAGTCACAATATTTGAAAGCTGAAGAGAAAAAATATTCAATCGTTGAAGATAAATCTTTGTAGCAGTTTGGTGACAAGGGGGGGAAGTGTAAGGCAATGATACATAAATACATAAAGAACGTACAAGTAGTGACAGTGAGTTACAGCAATTGATTCAGAGCTGGGACAAGCACATAACTCACGGAGAATGCAGTTATTAAGAATGAATTATTATCTTCAAACATGTAACAGCAGCTGGAACATTGGAAATGAGATTTATGATCTGGGCCAGGCTGAGTTGGAATCCATTTAAACATTACTGAGAGACATCAGTATCGACTGTTTATTCAGCTTCTCTTTTCTCCTCGGGCTACAGCAGCCCAGGGGCCATTATTTTTGCATGATGGGTATGTAGCAGTCTCTCTGCCATGCCATAACACAAGTCAATTATCATTAGGCAATCTACTCCCTAAAGCAATAGCTTCAGCTGTTTCTACTTTTTACAAATTTATAATGGAATCTGATAATGAGACAGCTCCTTCATCTCAAAAATAACGAGAACTATTCTGAGAGTATTCTCCGTCTCAGGTCCAATGATACCATATTAAACTAAAGGATGGCTCAGGGACCCGGGTTCAATTCCCGGCTTGGGTCACTGTCTGCGCAGAGCCTGCACATTCTCCCCATGTCTGTGTGGGTTTCCTCCGGGTACTCTGGTTTCCTCCCACATTCTGAAAGAGGTGCAGGTTATGGTGCATTGACGCGAACAGGCGCCAGACTGTGGCAACAAGAGAGTAACTTCATTGCAGTGTTAATGTAAGCCTTACTTGTGACTCTATTTATATACCACACAGGTCAAAGATCCAAAGTTCCACCTTGACCCCATGAAGTGTCAGCACTTAGCTGGTGTGCAGTGAAAGGAGAGCCATGTCTGGAATGTTCTTATCCCGTTGCCAGGGGAATCATAGCGGCAGTATGCAGGAAGTGGGGTGGTGGTGGGGGATGATGGTGGAGCCATGCAAAGGTCCATTGTCTAGGGCAGGATTTTCCAATTTTGGGACCGAGTGCAGCTGGAAAATCCCACTCTGTGTTTCGAATTACTCGGCTCAGGAAAATCATAGCTGGAAGAACGTTAAAATATAAGATTAGCACTCGCTGTGAGATGAGCAGGGATTTGCTGAATGGAAACTCTGGAAAATCCAGGAGAGTTGGGAAACTGGGTAAGCCGTGTGTAATGTTTGACAGAAAGCCTCATATCGGGAATTCCAGCAAGGAGCTTTAGTAAAAAAATTCATTTAAGGTGCATGGGCATCACTGGTATTTATGATGTGGAGCAGCCGGCATTGGACTGGGGTAAACACAGTAAGAAGTTTCACAACACCAGGTTAAAGTCCAACAGGTTTATTTGGTAGCAAAAGCCACTAGCTTTCGGAGTGTTGCTCCTTCGTCAGATGAGTGGGAGTTCTGTTCACAAATAGGGCATATAAAGATACAAACTCAATTTACAAAATAATGATTGGAATGTGAGTCTTTGTAGGTAATCAAGTCTTAAAGGTACAGACAATGTTAGTGGAGAGGGGGTTTAGCACAGGTTAAAGGGATGTATATTACCTCTAGCCAGGACAGTTAGTGAGATTTTACAAGTCCAGGCAAATCACAGGCGTTACAGATAGTGTGACATGAACCCAAGATCCCAGTTGAGGCCGTCCTCGTGTGTGCGGAACTTGGCTATCAGTCTCTGCTCAGCGACTCTGCGCTGTCGTGTGTCATGAAGGCCGCCTTGGAGAACGCTTGCCTGAAGATCAGAGGCTGAATGCCTGTGACCGTTGAAGTGTTCACCAACAGGAAGAGAACACTCTTGCCTGATGATTGTTGAGTTGTGTTTGTTCATCCATTGTTGTAGCCGTCTGCATGTATCATACCTCAGGACATCCTTTCTTGCAGCATATCAGGGAGACAATGTTGGCCAAGATGCAAGAGTATGTACCTGGTGGATGGGTATTCTCACGTGAGATGATGGCATCTCTGTCAACGATCTGGCATGTCTTGCAAAGGTTGCTACGGCAGGGTTGTGTGGTATTGTGGTCACTATTCTCCTGAAGGCAGGGTAGTTTGCTGCAGACAATGGCCTGTTTGAGGTTGTGCAGTTGTTTGGTGGGAAGAGGTGTGGATGTGGGGATGGCCCTGGCAAGATGTTCGTCTTCATCAATGACATGTTGAAGGTTCTGGAGAAGATATCATAGCGTCTCCATTCTGGGGAATTACTGGATGATGAAGGGTACTCTGTCTGTTGTGTCCTGTGTTTGTCTTCTGAGGAGGTCAGTGCGGTTTTTCACTATGGTGCCTTGGGACTGTCAATCGATGAGTTGAGTGCCATATTCTGTTCTTATGAGGGCATCTTTCAGCGTCTGGAGGTATCTGTTGTGATTGTTCTCATCTCAGCAGATCCTCTGTGTATGGAAAGCTTGTCCATAGTGGATGGCTTCTTTAACATGTTTAGGGTGGAAGCTGGAGAAGTGGAGCATCATGAGATTAACCGTGGGGTTACGGTACAGTGAAGTGCTGAGGTGACCATCTTTGATGGAGATGCAAACGTCCAAGTATGCAACCTATTCCAGAGAATAGTCCATGGTGAATCTGATGGCGGAATGGAACTTGATATCATCATACAGTTATTTTAGTGATTGTTCACCATGAGTCCAAAGGAAGAAAATATCATCGACGTATCTAGTGTATAGCATCAGTTGAAGGTCCTGTGCGGTGAAGAGGTTTTGTTCGAACTTGTGCGTGAAGATGTTGGCATATTGAGGTGCAAATTTGGTCCTCATGGCTGTTCCATGTATCTGGATGAAGAACTGATTGTTGAAGGTGAAGACATTGTGGTCCACGATGAAGTGGATGAGTTGTAAAATTGCAGCTGGGAATTGGCAGTTGTTGGTGTTGAGTACTGAAGCCGTTTCAGCAATGCCATTGTCGTGGGGGATGTTAGTGTAGAGCGCCGAGACATCCATTGTGACGAGGAGTGTCCTGGTTTGACTGCTTCGCATGTGCTGAGTTTCCTTAGGAAATCCGTAGTGTCGCGACAAAAGTTGGGGGTTCTTTGTACAATGGGTTTCAGGATGCCCGCGGTGGAGCCGGAGAAGTTCTCGCACAAGGTCCCATTGTTCAATACAATGGGAAGGCTGGGTGCGTTTGCATTGCGTATCTTCGGGAGGCAGTGGAGATCTCCAACGCAGGGAGTATGCTGAATGAGAGCCGAGAGGGTACTCTGATGGTCCAGATCAAAGATCTTGCTCAGTGTGTTGAGTTGACAGGTATGTTCTATGGTTGGATCTGCGGGTAACTGTCTGTGTTCCTCATTGTTCAGTTGTCAGTACAATTCTTTGCAGTAATCCTTTCTGTTCAGTATGATGATGGCTCCTCCTTTGTCTGCTGGTTTGATGACAACATTGGGGTTGGTTTTGAGAGCGTGGATGACGTTGTGCGTGAGTGATGTTCGGGACTGTCTTTGAGTGCGGCTGATGAATTTGGTGTTAACGCACCTCCTGATGGCTTGGGCATACATGTCCAGTTGAAGGCAGCAGCCTTCTAGAGGAGTCCAATTGGATTCTGTCCTCTTTGGTTGCTGCACTGTGGATCTCTCTGTCAGCTGTTCCAGTTCATTGGCTGTATCATTGTGTTCGCTCTTGGGGTTTGTGGATGAACTCCCACAGCCTGATGAATTCCTTTGTGTCTGCTGCGAGACTGATGGGGTCTATTTTTGTGGCGGGGCAAAAATTGAGCCCTTGGCCGAGAACTTCAATTTCATCTGGTTGAAGGGTGTAATCCAACAAGTTGACAATGGACTTCCCTGCACTGGTACTGTTTTCCTTTGTGGTAGTGGGGGAAGGTTGGTTGCTGCTAGTAATGATGCTGAGTTTCTGAAGTTTCCTGTTCTTGGTGTGCAATGTAGATGGTCATCAATGACCATGGTCATTGTTTACATATATTGTATCTTCTTCCGAGTAAAACAATCTGCTCCCCCCAAACCCCACCCTGACCTCTACATCCTTTAATCTTTAACACTCCGGTCTCCTAGACTTAGCAGCAACAGAATTCTGAACAGGTCACACGACTCTCTTAATTCTTCCATTTTACCCGAAATTTAGGACACTGTCCCGAAACAACAATTCTATTAAACTTTGTGTCTGTAACACCAGTGATCCAATCTGTGAATCGGCTGAACCTGATTCTGCTCCATAGCTCGGGAGCATCACCTACTGGTCACTCAATGTGTTGCAGCATCAGATATTGGTCATCATTGACCAGATACAACTGCTGATGAAAAGGTTATTCAGTAATATTACGTAGAAAGATAGCAACCAGAAGCAGGGGGAGACCATTTGGCCCTTTGAGCCTGCCCCCACCATTCATTTTGATCATGGCTGATCATCAAATTCAATATCCTGGTCCCCCTTCCTCCCAACCCCAACACTCCTTGATCCCTTTAGCTCCAAAAACTACATTTAATTTCTTCTTGAAATCAGACAACATTTTGGCCTCAGCTATATTGTACGGTAGTGAATTCCACACATTCACCACTCCTTGCGTGAAGAAATTTCTCCTCATCTCAGTTCTAAAGAATTTACCACTTATCCTCAAACTATGATCCATCCCTAGTTCTGGACTCCCCCCACCATTGGGAACATTCTTTCTGAATCGGCCCTGTCTAGCCCTGTGGATTTAAGAATTAGGCCATTTGGCCCATTCAAAGTGACCATGGCTGATTTTTGACCTCAAAACCACTGGTTCAGATATCCCTATTTCCCTTGGAGTTCAACATTCCACTGATCCGAGCTTGGATACATTTAGCAATGGAGCACTTACACTTTCTGATCATTCCAAAGATTCACAATCTTCCGAATAAAGAAATTCCTCCTCATAGTACAAAGTGACTGATCCTTTATCCTGAGACTATGATCTCGAGTTCTAAATTCTTCAGCCAGGGTTAAATGCCTCTGCAATTCTACCCTATCAAGTCCCCTTCAGAATCTTATATTTCAATGCAATCACCTCTCATTTTACTAAACTCCAGAGAGTGTAGGCCTGGGATATTCAACCTCTGTTCACATGGCAACCCTTTCATCTCAGGAATCATTCTGAAGAACTTCTGTTTAACTCATTCTTAGGTATGGAGGTCAAACAATGCTCCAAATGTGGCTTCAACAAAGCCTTATACAGTCACAGCAAGACTTCCTTAACACTGTACTAAAGGCCAAGATATCAGTTGACTTCCTAATTGCTTGCTGTACCTGCATAGAAAGTTTTTGTGTTTCTTGTAAAAAAGGACACTCAAATCCCCTGAATGCCAACATTTCATAACTTCATGCCATTTAAAAAATATTGTTTTCTCCTGTTCTTCCTACAATAGTTGACCTTATGACTCCCCACATTATCCTCAATCTGCCACCTTCTTGCCTGCTTAATTAATATGTCTCATAAGAATACAAGAGACAGGAGCAGGAGTAGATCAGGCAGCCCATTGAACTTGCTCCACCATTCAAAGGTGTCCGTGTCTATTTGCAGTCTGTGGAACGCCTGCCCTGATTTTGGCAATGGGTGAGACTCGGAGAACAGCATTACTCCCTTGGCCTCAGACAGGATTGGAGGAACCACGGGCAGGATTGAAGAAACCGCGCCCTTTCTGTCTTCCTTATGGTTTGCGTTGCTACGTGGATTTGAAATCATTAGGACACATTACACTCAGACTTTCTTCATTTAAATCATTAATGTGGATTGTAAATAAATTAAGCCACAGCACTTACAGCATTCCCCCTGTAACAGCTGAGCAATGACCCATTTATTTCTTTCTTCTTTCTTAACAGATCCTCTATTCTTGCAAATGTTTTACTCCTAATCCCACGACACTTTATATTGTACAGCAACCCTTTATGTGCCACCTTTTTGCAGATAGCACTGCTGCCTCACAGTGCCAGGGACCCACGTTCTCCCAATATCTGCATGGGTTTCCACCGTGTGCTCCGGTTTCCTCCCACAGTGGACTGCACAGTCCACGTGCACATTAGGCGCATTGGCCATGCCAAATTCTCCCTCAATGTACCCGAACAGGCGCTGGAGTGTGGCGAAGGGGATTTTCACAGTAACTTCATTGCAGTGTTAAAGTAACCTGACTTGTGACAATAATAAATAAACTTACACTGAATGAATTTTAAAAATTTAAATATACCACACCCACTGGTTCCATCTTTCACCCTGGTCATTACATTCTCAAAAACATAGTATTTGATTTGTCAGGCAAAATTTCCCTTTGCCTATTGTGATTTTTTTAAGTACCCTGACCTCTGAAGCTCCCCATTGCCCTGGTCCTGATCTTGCATCTTTTTCTAGTTTCTCTCCAACTTGTCCTCGTGCCTTCTCTGAATTCATCTCATCCATCAGACCCAATTTCTGCTCCCTTGACACTATTCCCACTAAACTGCTTACCACCCAGCATCTACCCTGATCCCCATGTTAGCCAATATTGTTAATGGTTCTCTCTGTTCAGTTGCTGTCCCTCCTTCTTTTGCGTCTGCTATCTTCATTCCTTTCCTCAAAGATACCCCAAGGCCCCACTGTCCTTCAAACTATTACCCCATTTCCAACTCCCTTTTCCTTTCCAAAGTCCTTGAACACATTATCACCTTTAAAATCCATTCCCATCCTCCCATGTTTGAATTCCTCCAATCAGGATGTCACTCTGCCACTCTAATAAAGACAGTTCTTACCAAATTCTCCAATGGCCAATGTGACGAAAGTAAACATTCCTCCTTGTATTTTTTGGCTTGTCGGCAGAATTTGATAACCTACATCAACTTTGGTGGGACTTTGTAGAAAATAGGAGCTGGAATAGGTCTTTGGGCCCTTTGAGTCTGTTGTACCATTCCGTATGAGATTAAACCAGTCTGTTCACAATCTTGGTGTCAATTTCGACATTGAGCTGAGCTTAAACACTCACATTGATGCCATTGCTAAGATCCTCTTTCTTCACCTCCATAATACCTTAGGATTTTGCCTCAGCTCATCTGGCTCTAAAACCCCCATTCACACCGTTCTTACTTCCAGATTTGACTAATATGCTTCAGGTCGGATCTCCCACCTCTGTAAACCTTAGTTCAACCAAAATTCTGCTGCAGCATCTTAACATGCACAATGGTTAGTACTGCTGCCTCACAGTCCCAAGGACCCAGGTTCTGTTCCCAGTTTGCATCTGCATGTTCTCCCCATGTCTGCGTGAGTTTCCTCTGAGTGCTCCGGTTTCCTCTCACAGTGAGACAGTGGTTAGGTGCATTGACCCTGATAAATTCTCCCTCAGTGTACCCGAACAGGCACTGGAGTATGGCGACTAGGGGATTTTCACAGTAATTTCATTGCAGTGTTAATGTAAGCCTTACTTGTGACATGAATGAATAAACTTAAACTGAAGTTCTGTTCCCTGAACATCCCATGCTCAGTGTCCAACATTGGCTCTCAGTCAAACAACGTCTGGATTTAGAAATGCTCATCCTTTTTTCAAATCCCACCATGGCCCCTTCCTGTCCCTGTAACAGCCCCACCATCCCATCCCCCCATCACCCATCCCCATCCCATACCTCTCACCATCCATCCATTCTCTCTTCTACCTTCTTACAGGTGCTTTGGTCCACCTTGTTGTCTAACGAGGGGCATACACGCGATGGGTCGTGAGAGGGCTGCTCTTGGACCTTTTTCGAGAGTATCCTAGTGCTTCACATCATTACTGTACGCTTGACCTGGACCATCTGATGGGCAACATGACCACAGTGACTATCGCCGTGCTGTGCAGATACATGGATTTGGGCCTGTGTCTGTGGGAGTTTGCGCATTCTCCCCATGCTTGCGTGGATTTTCTCCGGGAGCTCCGGTTTCCTCCCACAACCCAAAGATGTGCTCTTAGGCTAATTGGCAAAACAAATTCTCCCTAAATTGTCTCAAATTTGGTTTTTAATCCATAGATCTATAAACATGGACAGGGATCGAGGGTAGAAGTGGGAACATCGAGGTGGTGGCGCAGGCTTGTTGGGCCGAAGGGCCTGTTTCCTGTGCTGTTTTGTTCTTTGTTCTTCCGTTGGGAAAAAGATACAAAAGTCTGAAGTCACCTACCAACTAACTCAAGAACACCTTCTTCCCTGCTGCTATCAGACTTTTGAATGGATCTTCCTCATATTAAGTTGATCTTTCTCTACACCCTAGCTATGACTGTAACACTACATTCTGCACTCTCTCTTTTCCTTCTCTGTGAACAGTATGCTCTCTCTGCAGAGCACGCAAGAAACAATACTTTTCACTGAATACTAATACATGTGACAATAATAAATCAGATCAAATCTGAAGACACAGCAATCAGATATCGCAGAACAACAAGTGGAGGGGAAAGAAAACAAGCACAATAAATGAATAATTGTTTATTCACTCATTTGGCGAAACATTATTGCATTGTTTGAATACTAGATGCAATCACTTTTTAATATCATGTGACATTAATATATATAAATAATTATAAATAACCATTAATAACTGTGTATTAAAAAAATCCTAGTAATTCCAGAATTCAAAGTCTTGCCTTTAACCCTTTCAGGGCTGCAGTTTTGAAATCAAACAAGCTCCAGTTTATTCAGGCTTCTAACACTCAAATAATATTCCTTACATAAAAAAACTTCAGGAAGTTATCCCAATGGTTAGTATAGAAAACGCGCTATAAATCATTTTGAAAACTGCCACGGAATTTGAAGAACTCAAAGTTAATTAAAAAAATAAATCTTTTTGCATTGAGGAGTTTGAAGTTCAGGGTTTTCTAAGGCTTTAGCCACCCCCTTCCCCTTCCCCGCTGTAGCCCTGTAATAAATTGTGTGGCTCCTCAGAAGAAACTGTAGGTTGCTCGTTCTGACCGTCTCGCCCTCTCTGTATCTCCTGGTACAGATCACTGCTGGAAGTCGCATGTGTCACTCTTTAAGAAGGAATCTGACCAGTTCTTGAGAGAGGAGGAAGCAGCGGTAATATTGGATTACAGGGGGTGGGGTAGGCACATTGCTTCAGCTGGCTGAGTGATCCATCACTGGGAGGCATGGTCTCCTGGATCACCACGTGGGATTAGAAAGGAACTTCCCAGCTCTTACTCCCCGAAACTGATCCTTTTTTTAAAAATCCCCAAGAATGAACACTGCTATCAGTTGCACGAATACTTTTGATATGGGATGTTGTTGAATGTCATTCGTTGCTACTTCAGATCAGGTTCTGGTGAGGTATCTGCTACCTAAGCTCTGATATTGCAATGTCTATCTCATTGCCTAATCCGGCTGCTCTCCCACCCCAAAGCAGGCCCTTTGGCAATTATTCGCCAAACCATTGCAGAGTGCCACGTTTTGTACAATGGGTAGAGAGAGGAGAACTCCAGTCTGCCTCAGCCACCAGGGGATTAAACCCTACACTGTTGGCACTCACATGATTCACATGCTCACTATCTAACCACTGAGCAAACAGCCCACTCCCTTTACAGGCGGCTATGGGTAGAAGTGCACCTCTCGCAGCCACTGGTAATGTTACATTCTCTACTCCATATTCAGCCTCCCGCAACACTGCGCCCTGTCAATAAGTCTCTGGGGCAAAATGTTAAAACTGGGGTGAGATAGCGAAGGCACAAACCCTTTACTAAAGCAAACTACTGTAGGGACTGGAAGTCTGAAATGAAAAGTATTGAAAATACTCAACCTGAAATGTTGCCTGGGATTCTTTGGCCGTTCATGCTGGTGGGATTCTGCAATTCTGCTGTGGTGAACGGAGACTTGGCTGAGTGCCAAATTTTCAACCCTCTCTTGCAGTGACAGAGGTGGAAGAGGGTGGGGGGGAGCATGAATGGCCAAAGAATTCTGATCATTTATTTTATTTCTCTCCACAGGCCCTTTTATTGTGGGAGAAACAGCTTGTAGGAAAACAGACTGATCTTTTAAAACAACTGAGATACAGAGAAAGGTTGAATAGGTTAGGACTTTATTCCCTGGAGTGTAGAAGAATGAGGGGAGATTTGATCAAGATGTATAAAATTATGATGGGTATAGACAGAGTGAATGCAAACAGGCTTTTTCCACTGAGGCTAGGGGGAAAAAAACTAGAGGACATGGATTAAGGATGAAAAGTTTAAAAGGAATATTTGATGGGGGGCTTCTTCACACAGAGAGTAATGGAAGTATGGAATGAGCTGCCAGATGAAGTGGTGAATGCGGGCTCACTTCTAACATTTAAGAAAAACTTGGACAGGTACATGGATGAGAAAGGGTGTGGAGGGATATGGGCCAGGTGCAGGTCAGTGGGACTAGGCAAAAAAAATGGTTCACCACAGCCAAGAAGGGCCAAAAGGCCTGTCTCTGTGCTGTAATGTTCTACGGTTCTAAGACAAACGATGGCACGGTGACACAGTGGTTAACACTGCTGCCTCACAGCATCAGGATCCAGGTTCAATTCTGGCCTCGGGTCACTGATTGTGTGGAGTTTGCACATTCTCCCCATGTCTGTGTGGGTTTCCTCCCACAGCCTAAAGACTGCGGGTTAAGTGGATTGTCCATGCTAAATTGCCCCTTAGAGTCAGGGGGTCTATCTATAGTAAATGCATGGGGTTATGGAGATAGGGCCTGGTGGGATTGTGGTTGGTGCAGATTCGATGGGCTGACTGGCTTCCTTCTGCACTGCAGGATTCTAAAGTTAAAAGTTTATTTATCAGTGTCACAAGTAGACTTGCATTAACAGTGCAATGAAGTTACTTTGAAATTCCTCTAGTCGCCACATTCTGGCACCTGTTCAGGTCAATGCACCTAACCAGTATGTCTTTTAGACTGTGGGGGGAAACTGGAGCACCCACACAGACACGGGGAGAGCGTACAAATTCCACACAAATAGTGAGTCAAGACAGGAATCTATGCTTCTGTGAAGAAAACAAATTTACCTATTGATAACACCAATTATTTTTGAGTGTTAGTGATTGTCCCAGTGATATTTGATTGCACTTATTCCACATGAACAGACCAAAGGGCCTGTCACTGTGCTGGCATTTCTTTTGTTCTTTGTATTACTTTCGGAAGAGATCATTCCTGCTTTAAAATGCAGGATTTAGTCAGGCGTTTCCACAAGGCAGAATTAAGAACTGGCTCTGGAAAGGTTGTGTTACTTAGTCAGGGTTAAAAAAACACATAAATAATGGAAATTGCAATTGCAGAAATTGTCAGGGGTTGAGTGGAGGTGACTGAGAGGAGGGGGAATGGGGATACTGAGAGGAGGGAGAATGGGGACACTGGAGGAGTGAGAGGAGGGTAGAATGAGAGGAGGAATACTGAGAGGAGGGAGAATGGGGATACTGAGGGGGGAAATGGGGACACAGAGAGGAGGGAGAGGGGATACTGGAGGAGGGAGAATGGGGACACTGAGAGGAGGGGAATGGGGATACTGAGAGGAGGGGGAATGGGGACACTGAGAGGAGGAGGGGGACTGGGGATACTGGGGAGATACTGAGAGAGAGGGGAATGGGGATACTGAGGGGGGGGAATGGGGATACTGAGGAGGGGGAATGGGGACACTGAGAGGAGGGGAAAATGGGGACTGAGAGGAGGAGAATGAGGGAGAATGAAGGGGGCGAATGGTGACACTGAGAGGAGGGGGAATGGGGATACTGAGAGGAGGGAGAATGGGGACACTGAGAGAGAGGGGGAATGGGGAAAGAGGAGGGAGAATGGGAGAATGGGGATACTTAGAGAGGGGGAAATGGGGATACTGAGAGGAGGGGGAAAATGGGGAGGGACTGAGAGGAGGGGAATGGGGGATTACTGAGAGGAGGGGAATGGGGATACTGAGAGGAGGGAGAATGGGGACACTGAGAGGAGGGGCGAATGGTGACACTGAGAGGAGGGGGAATGGGGAATAATGAGAGGGGGAAATGGGGACACTGAGAGAGAGGGGAATGGGGGAAACTGAGAGGAGGGAGAAATGGGGACACTGAGAGGAGGGGGAATGGGGATACTGAGAGGAGGGGGGGGGGATACTGAGAGGAGGGAGAGAGGCGGGGGAATGGGTGACTGAGATAGGAGGGAGAGGGGATACTGGAGAGAGGGGGAATGGGGGATACTGAGAGGAGGGAATGGGGACACTGAGAGGAGGAGAATGGGGATAATGAGAGGAGGGGGAATGGGGGATACTGAAGAAGAGGGAAGAATGGGGAGATACTGAGAGGAGGGAGGAATGGGGATACTGAGAGGAGGGGAGAATGATACTGAGAGGAGGGGGAATGGGGATCTGAGAGAGGGGGGGAATGGGAAACTGAGAGATGGGGATACTGAGAGGAGGGGGAAGAATGGGGATACTGAGAGGAGGAGGGAATGGGCGACACTGAGAGGAGGGAGAATGGGGACGGAGGGAGGGAGAATGGGGACACTGAAGAGAGAGGGGGAATGGGGATACTGAGAGGAGGAGAATTGAGAGAGGAGGGGAATGGGGATACTGAGAGGAGGGGGAATGGGGATACTGAGAGAGGGAGAATGGGGACACGGAGAGGAGGGAGAATGGGGACACTGAGAGAGAGGGGGAATGGGGATACTGAGAGGAGGGAGAATGGGGATACTGAGAGGAGGGAGAATGGGGATACTGAGAGGAGAGGGGGAATGGGGGGAAGAGGAGGGAGAATGGGACTGAGAGAGGAGAAGGGGATACTGAGGAGAGGGTGAATGGGGACCACTGAGTGGAGGGGGAATGGGAACACTGAGAGAAGGGAATGGGGATACTGGAGGAGGGAGAATGGGGACACTGAGAGGAGGGAGAATGGGTGATTACTGAGAGGAGGGGGAATGGGGATACTGAGAGAGAGGGGACTGGGGCTTACTGAGAGGAGGGGGAATGGGGACACTGAAGAGAGGTGGGAGGATGAGGGGATACTGAGAGGGGGGGGAATATGGGGATATGAGAGGGAGGGAGAATGGGGATACTGAGAGGAGGGGGAATGGGGATGAGAGAGAGGGGGAATGGGGATATGGAGAGGAGGGGAATGGGGACACGGAGAGAGGGGGGGGAATGAGAGGAGAGAGGAGGGGGAATGGGGAATACTGAGGGGAGGGGAATGGGGATACTGAGAGTAGGGAGAATGGGGATACTGAGAGGGGGGAGAATGGGGATAAATGAGAGGAGGGGGAATGGGTATACTGAGAGGAGGGAGAATGGGGATAATGAAGTGGAGGGGGAAGGAATGGGACACTGAGAGAGAGGGGGAAAAGGGGGAATGGGGACTGGGGATACTGAGAGGAGGGGGGACTGGGGATACGAGAGGAGGGATATGGGGAACTGAGAGGGAGGGAGAATGCGAATACTGAGAGGATGAGAGGGGGGGAGAATAGGGATACTGAGAGAGGGGGAATGGGGACACGAGAGAGAGGGGAGAATGGGGATACTGAGAGGAGGGGGACTGGGACACTGAGGAGGGGAGAATGGGGCACTGAAGGAGGAGAAATGGGGTACTGAGAGGGGGAGAAATGGGGATGACTGAGAGGAGGGGAATGGGGATACTGAGAGGAGGGGGTGATGGGACTGGGGGACACTGAGAGGAGGGGGAATGGTCACACTGAGAGGAGGGGGAATGGGGATACTGAGATGAGGGAGAATGGGGACAATGAGAGAGAGGGGGAATGGGGATACTGAGAGGAGGGAGAATGGGGATGAGAGGAGGGGAATGGGGATCTGAGAGGAGGGAGGAATGGGGCTACTGAAGAGTGAGAGGGGGAATGGTGATACTGAGCGGAGGGAGAATGGGGATCTGAGAGGAGGGAGAATGGGGTACTGAGAGGAGGGGGAGGGGATTACTGAGAGGAGGTGCGAATGGGGACACTGAGAGGAGAGGGGGAATGGGATAATGAGAGGAGGGGTACTGATGGGGGATACTGAGAGGAGGGGGACATGGGGATACTGAGAGGAGGGAGGAGAATGGGGCCCCGATACTGAGAGGAGGGGGCTACTGAATGGGGATATGAGGAGAGGTGGAATGGGGTGATACTGAGAGGAGGGAGAATGGGACACTGAGAGGAGGGAGGGGAATGGGGATGGGATGAGAGGATTTGGGGAATGGGACCTGAGAGGAGGGAGAATGTGGATACTGAAGAGAAGGGAGAATGGGGATACTGAGGGGGGGGGACGGGAATGGGGGGACTGAGAGGAGGGGAGAAATGGGGATACTGAGAGGAGGGGGAAATGGGGATACTGAGAGGAGGTGGGAAATGGGATATGGGGATATACTGAGAGGAGGGGGAATGGGGATACTGAGAGGAGGGGGAATGGGGATACTGAGAGGGGGGGTGAATGGGGATACTGGAGAGGAGGGGGAATGGGGAGATGACTGAGGAGAGGGGGAACTGGGGATACTGAGAGGAGGGGGAATGGGGATACTGAGAGGACACTGAGAGGGGGGGACAGTGAGAGGAGGGGGAATGGGGATATGAGAGGGAGGGAATGGGAATGGGGATGGGGACTGAGAGGAGGGAGAATGGGGACCCTGGAGAGGAGGGAGGAATGAGAGGAGGGAGAATGGGGATACTGAGAGGAGGGGGAATGGGGACACTTGAGAGGAGGAGAATGGGACACTGAGACAGGCGTGAGAGGAGGGAGAATGGGGATACTGAGAGGAGAGAGGGGGAATGGGGACACTGAGAAGAAAGAGTGAGGAAGAGAAAGAAAGGAGTAAGAATGGGAGGAGAGGAGGAAGGAAAGAAGAAGAGGAGGAGAAGAGAAGGAGAAGAGGAGAGAAGAGAGAAGACTGAGAAGGAGAATGGCGAAACGGAGATGGGAATTGAGAGGAATGGGGATACTGACGAGAGGAGGGGATGGGGTGACACTGAGAGGAGGGAATGGGGACACTGAGAGGGGGGGAATGGGGATACTGAGGAGGGGAATGGGATGAGAGGAGGGAAAATGGGGACACTGAGAGGAGGGAGAATGCTGAGAGGACACTGAGAGGGGGAGAATGGGGATACTGAGAGGAGGGAGAATGGGGATACTGAGAGGGGGAAAGGGGACACTGAGAGGGAATGGGGATACTGAGAGGAGGGGAATGGGTGAGTGAGTGGGGACACTGATGGAGGAGGGAGAATGGGGGATACTGAGAGGAGGGAGAATGGGTCTGAGAGGAGGAGAATGGGATACTGAAGGAGGGGGGGTACTGGAGGATACTGAGAGGAGGGGAATGGGACACTGAGAGAGGGGGAATGGGGACACTGAGAGGAGGGGGAAATGGGATACTGAGAGGAGGGGGAATGGGGATACTGAGAGGAGGGAGATGGGGATACTGAAGACGAGGGGGAATGGGGAGATCTGCGGGGAGGGAAATGGGGATACTGATAGGAGAGGGGGGTGATACTGAGAGGAGGGATGAACTGAGGAGGAGGGGGGGGACTGAGAGGAGGGCTGAATGTGGATCACTGTGGAGAGAGGGGGAATGGCTGAGAGGAGGGAGAATGGGGACTGACTGGAGGGAGAATGGGGATACTGAGAGAGAGGGGGGGAATGGGGATACTGACAGAATGGGGACACTGAGAGAGATGGGATACACTGGGAGGAGGGGGAAGGGGATACTGAGAGGAGGGGGAACTCTGAGAGGAGGGAGAGAATGGGGATCTGAGAGGAGGAGAAATGGGGATACTGAGAGGAGGGGAATGGGGACACTGAGAGGAGGAAATGGGGATGGGGACTGAGAGGAGGGGAATGGGAACTGAGAGGAGGGGGAATGGGGATACTGAGAGGAGGGCGAATGGGGACACTGAGAGAGAGGGGGAATGAGGGATGGGGATCTGAGAGGAGGGGAAGGAGGGGATTGGGATACGAGAGGAGGAGATGGGGGACAACTGAGAGAGAGGGGGGGAATGATACTGAGAGGAGAGATGGGATACTGAGAGGGGGAGGGGAGAGGGGGACTGACTGAAGGATGGGGATCTGAGAGGAGGGAATGGGGAACTGGGGAGGGAGACTGAGAGGAGGGGGAACTGGGGAAGGGAGGGGAATGGGGACACGAATGGGATACTGAGAGGAGGGAGAATGAATGAGGGAGAGGGGGGAATGGGACTGAAGGAGGAGGGGGGAATGGGATCTGAGAGGGGGTGGGAGGTGGGATACACTGCTGGGAGAGAGGGGGAATCACTGGGGGGGGATAACTGAGAGGGGGAGGGGGAATGGGGGATCTCTGAGAGGAGGGGGAAAAAAAAAAGGAGAGGGGGAATTGGGGATGGGGAGAGGGGGGTGACTGGGGAGGGGGGGGGGGAAACTGAGGGAGGGGGAATGGGGATACGTGGGGAGAGAGGAGGGGAAGGGGCTGAAAAAATGGGATACTGAGAGAGGGGGGAATGGGATACTGAGAGGGGGGAATGGGGATACTGAGAGGAGGGGGAATGGGGGATGGGATACTGAGAGGAGGGGAGAATGAATGAGAGGATACTGAGATAGGAGGGGATGAGGGGGAATGGGGAACGACTGATGAGAGAGGGTGGGAACTGAGAGGAGGGGACTGAGAGAGGGAGATGGGGACACTGAGGAGAGAGGGGAATGGGGATACTGAGAGGAGGGGAATGGGGGACACTGAGAGGAGGGAGAATGGGGGATACGATAGGAGGGAGATGGGATACTGAGAGGAGGGAGAAATGGGATACTGAGGGGGGGAATGAGGATTGAATGGAGAGGACTGAGAGGAGGGGAATGGGGATACTGAAGAGGGAGGGGTGAAATGGGGATATGAGAGAGGAGGGAGAATGGGGATCTGAGAGGAGGGAGAATGCTGAGGAGGAATGGGAACTGAGAGGATGGAGGATACTGAGAGGAGGGGGAATGGGGATACTGAGAGAGAGGGGGAAGGGGATACCTGAAGGAGGGGGTGAATGGGAAACTGAGAGGAGGGAGGGGACACTGAGGGAAATGAGAGAGGAGATGGAGGGGGAATGACAGGAGGGAGACTGAGAGGAGGGAGAATGGGATACTGGAGTGGAGGGGAATGGGGATACTGAGAGAGAGGGGATGAGGGACACTGAGAGGAGGGGGAGAATGGGGACACTGAGAGGGGGTGAATGGGGACGACTGAGGAGGAGGGAGGAATGGGGATACTGAGAGGAGGGAGAGTGGGGACACTGAGATGGAGGGAGGATGGGGATATGAGAAGAGGGGAATGGGACTACTGAGAGGAGGAGGGAATGGGATATGAGAGGAGGGGAATGGGGACACTGAGAGGAGGGAGGGTGAAGTGGGGAGAATGAGAGGAGGGAGAGTACTGACAGAGGGAGCAATGGGGATACATGAGAGGAGGGTGAGGAATGGGGGAGGAGGGAGAATGGGATACTGAGAGGAGAGAAGGGGATATGAGAGAGGGAGAATGGGGATGAGAGGAGGGGAGAATGGGAGGAGAATGGGACTGAGAGGAGGGAGATATGGGGACACTGAGAGGAGAGGGAATGTACTGAATGGGGACACTGAGGGGGGGTACTGAGAGGAGGGGGGGAGGACACTGAAGTGGAGGGAGATTAGGGAGGGATACTGACTGAGGGGGGGGAATGGGGACTCTGAGGAGTGCGGGAACTGTGAGGATACTGAGGGGAGGGGGAATGGGGATACTGACACTGAGGGGAGTGGGAAAAGGGGATTACTATGGGAGGGGAATGGGGATACTGAGGGGAGGGGGGAATGGGGAGGGAGGGGGGAGTGGAGACACTGACTGAGGAGGGAATGGAGAGCAGAATGGGGATACTGAGAGGAGGGAGGGGAATGGGGAGGGGGAGGGAGAAAGGGAGGGGGAATGGGGACACTGAGAGGAGATGGGGAATGGGGATACTGAGGGGGGGGGAGAATGGGGACACTGACGGAGGGGGAATGGGAGAGGGGGGGGGACACGATGGGGTAAGATGGGGAAGGGGAGGGGACACTGAGGGGGGGGGACACGAGGGAGGGGAATTGGGGATATGAGGGAGGGGGAATGGGGACACTGAGGGGGGATAGGGGGGGAATGGGGGACACTGAGAGGGGGGAGTGGAGGACACTGATGAGGGGGGAATGGGGACACTGATGGGGAGGAATGGGGATACTGGGGAGGGGGGGAAGAGGGAGGGGGAATGGGGGAGGGGGGGGAATGGGGATACTGAGGAGGGGGGGGAATGGGGACACTGACACTGAGGGGGGAATGGGGCACTGAGGGAGGGGGAATTGGGATACATGAGGGGGGGAATGGGGACACTGACTAGGGGAGGGGGATGAGGGGGGGAATGGGGATACTGAGGGGGGGGAATGGGGACACTGAGGGAGGGGGAATGGGGACACTGAGGGAGGGGGGAGACACTGAGGGAATACTGAGGGAGGGGAATGGGGACACTGAGGGAGGGGAATGGGGAACTAAGGGGGGGAATGGGGACACTGACTGAGGGGGAATGGCTCACACTGAGGAGGGGGGAGGGTGACTGACTGAGGGGAATGGGGATACTGACGAGGGAGGGGGAATGGGGAGATGAGGGCGGGGATGGGGACCATGACTGAGGGGGGGGAAATGGGGACCATGAGAGAGGGGATGGGGACACTGACTGAGGGAGGGGGAATGGGGACACTGAGGGAGGGGGAATGGGGATACTGAGGTGGGGGGAATGGGGACAATGAGGGAGGAGGATTGGGGATACTGAGGGGGGGGAATGGGGACACTGACTGAGGGGGAATGGGAGACACTGAGGGAGGGGAGGGGGAATGGGGACACTGAGGGACGGTGGGATGGGGGAGGGGGGGAAGGGGACACTGAGTGAGGGGGGGGAATGGGGACACTGAGGGAGGGGGGGGATACTGACTGGGGGGGGAACTGAGGGAGGGGATGGGGACACTGATGGGGGGGGGAAATGGGGACACTGAGGGAGGGGGAATGGGGATACTGAGGGAGGGGAGGGGGAATGGGGACACTGAGGGAGGGGGAATGGGGACACTGAGGGAGGGGAGGGGGAATGGGGACACTGAGGGAGGGGGAATGGGGACACTGAGGGAGGGGGAATGGGGACACTGAGGGAGGGTGGGGAATGGGGACACTGAGGGAGGGGGAATGGGGACACTGAGGGAGGATACTGCTGAGAGTTGTGGTCCCTGTGATCCTTAGTAACTTTCACATTGGCTACATTATTTGCTCTCTTCAACTCTGAACCCTGAGGATGAAAGGTGAGGAGTGAGGCTGGTGATGTGCCATCCTGAAAAAGAATAATATCTGTGGTATGTTTCTCAAACAAAATGTCTTGAATGCTCTTTCTTCCACTTTTCTTTGCTTCTTTTTTTCTTGGCTAAGACTCTCGGTGAATCTCACTGCCTTTGGTTTGTTCCTTGTTGACAAAGGCCCTGCCATTATATTGACTTAATTTCCTCTTTGATCTGTCCAATCAGCATGTGCGACAGTATAATTCCTCCAATCTACAAATGACAGACGAGAGAAACGCTTACTTTCCAAAAAAAAAGACAATATCAACAACTGAACGTCATCTAATCCCAGCTTCCTATGTGTACTGTCATTGTAATTCACTCAACTTTCTGAATGGCAGCCTTAGCCTTGTAAATATTTTCTTTTAATGGTAAATGTAGATCATCTCATAATGGCATCAATATCCCATTAATGATAGCTTGCAGCCATCACACTTACTGCCTTACTGTCCATGTTGAGTCACTGACCCTCTGCTGGGGAGAGGGTCCTGGGGTTTCGGGAGTTTCCTGTGGCTTTGACAGTTTGTTCATGTTTCTGGAGTTTTGGGGTGGTGCGGGGGAAGTGAGAGCTTCCTGGTGGGGTGGGGGATTCCCAGAGCTGTGGCTTGATAGTTTTTTTGAGGCTTGTGTTCCCTGGGGTTTTAAGCCTTTAATAGGGTTTTAGGTATTGCCTTGTGGTTCTGGAGTTTCCTGGGAAGTTTGGGAGTTTCCTAGAGATTCAGAACTATTTTGTGGGGGGAGGAGGATACTCTTAGAAGGGGCATGGGAGTTTCCTGCAGCGTTTGATAGTTTCCTAGGGATTCCATAGTTTGCTGGGAGTTGGAGAGTTTCCTGATAGTTTGGGGGTCTTATGGGAATTTTGGGACATCCTGGGAAAGGCTGCTTGGAAGTTTTGTAGGGGTGGGGATTCAAGTAAAAAGTAACATTTATTTATTAGTCACAAGTAAGGCTTACACGAGCAATGCAATGAAGTTATTGTGAAATTCCCCTAGTTCCCACACTTCAGCACCTGTTCAGGTCAATGTACCTAACCAGCACATCTTTCAGATAGTGGGAGGAAACCAGAGCACCCGGAGGAAACCCACACAGGCATGGGGAGAACATGCAGACTCCACACAGACAGTGACCCAAGCCAGGAATTGAACCCAGGTCCCTTGCACGGTGAGGCAGCAGTGCTTACCCATTGTGCCACTGTGCCGTTTTGGGTACTTCCCAGGGATTAGGAAGCTTCCTGATAGTTTGGCAGTTCCCTGTGATGCTTTAGGAGTTTCCTGGGTTTGGGAGTTTATTGATTGGGATTTTGCTAGGGGTTTCAGAGTTTGCTGTGATGGTTTGGGAATTTCCTGGGAGTTCTGGGAATTTCTTGGAAGTTTGGGAATTTCAAAATGGTTTGGGAGTTTCCTGGGCGTTTCAGAGTTCCCTGTGATAGTTTGGAAATTTCCTGCTGGTTTGTGAGTTTCTTGGAGTTTTGGGAAAGCCACAATGGGCTTGAGTTACATTCTCCAACATGGTTCTAACTGCTGCATAACCAAATCTCTTGTTACCCATTCCCAGTCCTCTCCCTGTACTGCCCCCTCACCTCTGCAAAAAATGCTGCCAAACCCATTCTCAGTAAGAAGATATATATACATGACTACTTATTGGAGTTGTGGTTTCCGTATAGACAGAGAATATTGACATGTGCAGATTGATACACACACCTATATATGTGTGGGCTTATCCACACAATTGCTGCCTACCTGTGGCAGTGCCAGCCCAAGGACAATGCCCCCCACCAGCAGCAGATGACTCTCTATCCAGATCGCTGCTTTGTCAGCACAGCCCGCCGGGTGCAAGAATTTCGAGGCTTCCAGTTGGTTTAGGGATTGCTTCCCAAACCCACACATTGTGTTGATCACCGTCTGGAGGCAGGGGGAGGGGGAGGAGCAGAAACAAATAAAACATCACAGAGTGAGTGAAATGGACATTGCCATAGCGCTGTGCCTGTGGGGTATGACATACATTTGCAACATGGGTCAGATGTCCACAGCTCATGATTAATCCAGAGGCTTTTTAAAATTGATTTGTGGGACATGGGCGTTACCCATTTCTAATTGACCTGAAGATGCAGTTCAGAGTTAACTATATTGCTGTGGTTCTGGAGTCACAGACTGGGTGAGGAGGGCAGATTCCCTTCCCTAAAGGACATTAGTGAACCAGATGGGTTTTTCTGACCACTGATAATAGCTTCATGGTCATCAGTAGATTCTTAATTTCAGTTTTTTTTATTGAATTCAAATTCCATCATCTGCTGTGGCGGAATTCGTATCCGGTCCCTAGAACATTACTAGAATTTCTGCTTTAATAGTCTAGTGATAATACCAGAGCATTTCCCTACAGAGCACTCCCGAGGAGGTAACAACCAGGAAATTGCAGCTGATTTTGGGGAAGCAGAATTTGCCTTCACGTTTCAAGTCACCAGGCATTTACTTTGGTGAATTTCAGGTAAGTCGCGAAATTAAATTTTTATTTGATCCGGTGCTTAATGCCCGTGCTAGGTGGTACAGTGATCAGCACTGCTGCCTCACAACGCCAAGGATTCCTGGCTTGGGTCACTGTCTGTGCAGAGTCTGCACATTTGTCCCATTTCCATGTGGGTTTCCTCCCACAGTCTGAAAAATAGGCTAGTTAAGTACATTGGCCACGCTAAATTCCCCCCTGAGTGTACCCGAACAGGTGCCGGAGTGTGGCGGCTAGGAGATATTCACAGTAATTTAGTTGCAGTGTTAACGTATGCCTATTTGTGACACTAATAATAAATAATATATAAATAAATATTAAAGAAGTGAGGTCCGGTTTTAAAGCAAAATACTGCAGTTGCTGGAAATCTGAAATGAACACAGAAAACGCTGGAAATACTCAGTGGCAGGTCTTGCGGTGAGAGTTAACACTGAATATTGTTCAGAAGAAGTTCTCTAAATTTACACAAACAACAGCTGAGATATTGCAGGCTGTCAGCTCTGAATTAATCGTACCCTAGCAATCCTGGGTACCCTTAGAAGAGATGAAAATTTTGTTTTTTTTTTAAATTCGCAGTTTTGTTGAATAGCTTACCTCGCCGGGTATCAGGGTACAGCAGGAGTAAGGCACGCCACACCGCTCAGGGCTAGGATTGTTTGGGGTACAGTTGAAATACATATTCTTTGACCAATCTTTGTAATTGTTCCATCCACAGCACTGAAACTGCATGAACGTAAAGGAAGAAAATCTTTTACATGTTGTAATTACATTCAAATCATCATTAACTACTACATAAAATCTGGACCAGCGTGTTCCGAAAGCTTGTGGTGTTTGCTACAAATAAACCTGTTGGACTTTAAGCTGGTGTTATGAGACTTCTTTCTGTTTTTACTTCAGTCCAACACTGCCATCTTCACATTATGTTGTTTTTGTACAGATATATCAAATACATATTATAAAAATATATAGTTGCTTGGTAATACAGAACTTGAGTATTGATGGAAAAGGAAACATGTTGTCAAATCTTTTTAGCTTGTACTCATCAGGACAAATTCTCAGGAATACCAAATCTTAAAAGGAATTTTATGCTGCATGAGAAGAGGGTGCTGATTGGCTGACAAACACACTCTGATTGGTAGACACGTTGTCATGAAGAATGCACCAGAGAATAGTTAACTGCCAAGATTTTAGGTTAAATTCAAAGTAGGCAATTTGTCTCTGACTGGGCATGGTGTTGCCATGGGGAATGAATCAGAATATGTCTGTCCTCTCAGCTATTGTTTAGGTGAAAAGGACACAATGCATGGGCATGTTCTTTCTGTTTGCAACAGACAAAGCCCTGTGTATGAATATAAGCAGCTTCGAGCACTTATAAATAAGCTGTGCTGCAAACCTGAATGATAACCTTAAATTGGCTATTACTGTAATTCATAGCACAATTAGGATTGTTTAGTTAATGTGGTCTAATTGTGGGTTCACATCCAATGTTGGACACCATGTTTTGAGCTTTGCAAATGTGGATTGCTTGAGTATAGTTTGTATTTTGTCTGTGGCAAACATGCTGAAGGGACCTGCTATTTGATATGATCCATTAAAGTTAAAGTTTACTTATTAATCACAAATAGGCTTACATTAATACTGCAATGAAATTACTGTGAAAATCCCCTAGTCACCACACTCTAGTACCTGGTCAGATACATTGAGGGAGAATTTAGTGTTGCCAATGCACCTAACCAGCATGTCTTTCAGACTGTGGGAGGAAACTGGAGCACCTCGAGGAAATCCATGCAGACACAGGGAGAATGTACACACTCCACACAAACAGTGACCCAAACTGGGAATTGAATCTGGGTGCCTGGCGCTGTGAGGCAGTAGTGCTAATCATTGTGCAATTGTGCCACCTCTAGTTTTTGAGATATATGGCTAACATACCTGGCATTACACTGGCACTAAAATTCAGATACCACATTAACACTATCCTGACCACAATAAAGATAACTGGGCAATTGCCCTGTCAATCAATATTGTAAATGACTGGGAATGGTCTATGGACATCATTTTAAAATGGAAGCATTAGACTGGTCAACTACATAGTGACTTGCTGCAAATTAGGAGCAGCAGAGCTTTGGATAAATTCAAGATTATAGATAGTATTTAGTTGAGTATTGGCTAGATAGTCATAGTGCACACTCTACCCAGTATCAGCTGGGATTCCAGGCCATGAGGATAAATTAGATTGAATTATTAAGGGCGCAGGAGGGGGCGGGCCACCGTTATAATAAATAAAAGCAAATTACTGCAGACGCTGGAATCTGAAACGAAAAGAGAAAATGCTGGAAAATCTCAGCAGGCCTGGCAGCATCTGTAAGGAGAGAAAAGAGCTGATGTTTCAAGTCCAGATGATCTTCTGTCAATGCCCAGCTAGGCGGCGGGGGAGGGAGGGGTCATTATTGTTCCATCCGTCCCAATCTCCACCAACAGACCAACTTCAATCCAAGAGGCTGATCAGTGTCCTCAATATTGTAGACTGCCCCTGGGGCCCAGCTTTGCACTCACAGCCCACCATTTTAATGCTGATGAGTTCTACCCTTCCGAATGACTTTCCCCCTTCCAGCACCAAAGAGCAATGGACAATCTCTGCTGTGGTACCCATGGCCTGCACAGGGTCAAAATCTCCAACACCCTTATCTCAAAGGAAGAGAGAAATGGAATTCTGGTGTGGGATTCGAACCTGGAGCTACTTATTCTATTTCCCATCCCGATAAATTAATATATGCCGGAATAGTTTGAGGTTCCGAATCATCGGTTGTGATTTTAGGTTATTTTCGATCCCCCGCAGGGGAGCCTGTGGCCTACAGTTGGAAATCAGTTGGGGTGGGGTGTGGTCTCAATAAAAATACCACACAGATGAACATGTACAGAACGTCAGTGCTGCAATCTCACTCAACAGCGCAATTACCTCTCTCTGAATGTAGTCGATCAGATTCTGCAGGTCAATGTCATTTCTGTAATGCACAATGGCTTTCTTCATGAATTTACTCACCGTCTCTTCAGCCTACATAGAGAATAAAAGATCAAAATGATTGATGTCAGAAATGAAGGTAAATTAGCTTACATAGAAGTCTCCATATTAAAAATTGAATTGTCGACAGGAAGGTCACTGGTTATGAAGGTTCGGTGTTGACGTGTCTTTGAATTAAGAAGCAGTTATTTCTGTTCCAGCCTCCTCAGTGGTTTTACTAACTGGGAGTTTTTTTACAGCTTAGTGCAGGATGTCAAGGAGCAGTTTGTTGGTGTCACCCTGATTCCGTGGGAAACTCTCTCCCCTTCGAGTCAGAAGAAGGCTGTGGGTTCAAATCCCAGACCAGAGGCTAAAGCACATCATTGTGAGCAGGCATGTCGGTGCGGTATTGTGAGAGTGCTACCTTGTCAGAGGCGCTGTCTTTCAGATAAACAGTGGGCCTTGTCTGCCCACTCAGGTTGTGTAAAAGATGCCGCGGTGCTATTTTGAAGAGTAGGAGAGTTCAAAGGGAACAGCAATCACAGAATCATAGAATACAACTGTGCAGAAGAGGCCCTTCAGCCCATTGAGTCTGTACTGTGCATAAAATACCCTGATCTGCCCATCTAATCCCATTTGCCAGCACTTGGCTTTGAATGTTATGGTGTGTGCCAACTATTCATCCAGGTACTTTTTAAAGGACGTGAGGCATCCCGCTTCCACCATCCTCTTAGGCGATGCATTCCAGACCATCACCGTCCTCTGGTAAAAAGGTTTTTCCTCAAATCCCTCCTAAACATTCCACCCCTCACTTTTAACTTTGATCCCTTATAACTGACTCTTCAATCAAGGGGAATAGCTGTTCTCTATCCACCCTGTCCATGCCCCTTATAATCTCAATGCCTCAATCAGGTCACCCCTCCGTCTTCTCTGCTCCAATGGAAACAACTCAAGCCTATCCAACCTCTCTTTATAACTTAAATGTTCCATCCCAGGCAGCATCCTGGTGAATCTCCTCTGCACCCCCTCCAGTCCGTTCATGTCCTTTTTATAATGTGGCAATCAGAACTGTATACAGTATTCCAGCTATGTCCTACCACAGTTCTATACAACTCCATCATGACCTCTCTGCCTTTGTAATCTATACCACGATAGATAAAGGTGAGTGCGCCATAAATGGCCTGTTAAGTATAGATGTGATCGGCACAACTTGTAGGCCGAAGGGCCTGTTTGTGCTGTAGTGTTCTATGTTCTATGTTCTATATGCCTTTTTTACCTCCCTATTAACATAGCGTTGCACCTTCAGAGATCTATGGTCAAACACAGTAAGGTCTTTTTGTTCTTTGTAACTCCCCATTGTCAGACCTTTCATAATTATCTTCCTTGTCAAGTAACTTCTTCCAAAGTATATCACCTCACACTTATCAGGGTTAAATTCCATCTGCCACTTATGTGTCACAATATCTCACAAATGTCACATTTATTCTTCCATATTCCCACACCAGTGAGGAAAATATTCTTGATCATTGGATTTCTCCTGCCTTTCATTGGATTTCTTCATTGGAACCTCCCCACCCCACCCCACTCCCCATTCTTCTTTGAATTGAGCCATTAGATCTTAGGATGAGGCATTAAACCATCGTCTACTTGTTCTGATGGATACCAGTGGGGAGGAACATGCTGTGTTATATGTTTGGCGGAGGGGGTCGCTTTTGGTGGGACTGGAAGATCCTGTTGGTGGGAAAGGCTGGAAAATGCTGCCAGCCCCTTGAATTTGAATCTTCCAACTCTGAAATAGGTGCTGAGCTAAAAGGAAAATAAAACAAACCAGGTCCCTATAAGATCAAAGCCTTCCTTAAATGTTGCTTAGTTTGATCACCATATAGCTCTTTATATAGATTCAAATGAGATAGAATATGGGGAATACAGCCCAAATGGACAATGCCAGTGTCCGTGTCTCAAATGAGCCTCCACCCACTTTGCTTCAGCTAACCGCACCAAACATATCTTTCCCCTCCTTTCTCCGATGTTCCATCTCCAGCTTCCTCTTAAATACATCTAAAACTATTCACCTCAACTGCTTGCTGTGGTATTAAGCTCCAGGTAGGGAAATCTCTTTTCTTTGTTGAATGTATTAATAACGATCTCACGTTCATGACCTCAGTCATAGGCTCCCCCCAAGTGGAAACATCTTGACATCTACCCTATCAAACATCTTTATAATGTTAAAAACTCCAATTGCGTCACCCCTCAGTCTTTTCTTTTCTATGGAGAAGAGCCCCAATCTGTGCATTCTTTCATATAGAAGGCAAAGGGCATACAATGTTAGTTAAAAGCTTGATGTTAGGTATGAAGAAAACAAGGAGATGAGTCTCTTTATCAGATGCGGCAGGAACAGAAAAGTGATGCAAGCTAAAATTCTTTATGTGTCTCACTGGAGATGTGAGACTATATAGTACAGTGATATGGAACTCACTGAGATCTCAGGGAATCTTTGACTATCCTTAGAACTAGTTACACCTGGATTTGGGAGTGGACACACTGCTTTCATGTTCCAAGAGGGAACTTCCAATCTAGAACAGTGTGTCCACCCTAAAATTACCTTATCAGAATAGACGAATCCCAGGATTCCAACCGCCAACTGTGCCAAGAAGAGGATGGTCAGGCTCACTGAAAACTGCAAAGAAAATTGATAAAGCCATGTTTGTAACAGAGCAATTGAAATGATACCAACTAGTGTTAGTAGTGATTTACTAATCTGTTAGCTGTCTTCGTACACAAACATTTTCAGAGGAAACGAGAGTCCTTGTGGAGAAATGTGGAACTGGCTCAGAAAATTATGCTATGTTTTTTAAAAATTAATTCATGGGACATGAGCATCACTGGCTGGCCAGCATTTATTGCCATCCCTAGTTATCTTTGAAGGGCAGTTGCAAGTCTGGACTCACATGCAGGCTAGACCAGGTAAGGACATCAGATTTCCTTCCCTAAAGGACATTAGTGAACCAGATGGGTTTTTCTGACAATTGACAATAGTTTCATGGTCATCAGTAGATTCTTAATTCCAGATACTTTCATTGAATTCACATTATACCATTTGCCATGGTGGGATTTGAAACCGAGTCTCCAGAACGTTAGCTGAGTTTCTGGATTAATAGACTAGTGATGATACCACTAGACCATTGCCTCCCCATACAATGAAGCAGACAACAGTGGGGTTGTAAATGGTCACCATTTTAGATAGATTTTGATATGTTTCTGAAGGGTGGCATGGTTGCACCCACTTTGCTTCAGCTAACCCTACTAACATAGCCTTCCCCTCCTTTCTCTGATGTTCATATCCAGCTTCCCGTTTAATACTTCTAAAACTATTCATCTCAACTGCTTGCTGTGGTATTAAGTTCTGGGTTCTAACCACTCTCCAGGTAGGGAAATCTCTTCAGCTTCTCTAATAGTATTAATAACTATCTCACATTCATGACCACAGTTATGGACTCCTCCCAAGTGAAAACATCTCTATACAGGTTGTGATGTGATTAGCACTAAGCATCACAGTGCCAGGGACCCACATTCGATTCCCAGCTTGGGTCACTGTCTGTGTGGAGTCTGCACATTCTCCCCTTGTCTGCATGGGTTTCCTCTGGGTGCTCCAGTTTCCTCCCACAGTCCAAAAAGTATGCCAGTTAGGTGCGCTGGCCATGCTAAATTCTCCCTCAGTGTACCCGAAAAGACGCCAGAGTATGGTGACTAGGAAATTTTCACAGTAACTTCATTGCAGTGTTAATGTAAGCCTACTTGTGACACTAATAATAAACTTTAAAAAAAGGGTAAACTTCATTGTGCATTGTAACATTGACCTGAAATCTTGCCTTTCTGTTTGCCGACATTGTAGGCTTGGAAAAGACCATAACTATTGATCTGTAAAATATGCTTGATGAGATTAATGCCAAAATCAGTGCCTCCTTGTGTCGATGCAGCATTAGTCTATCAGCGTTGATGGTGCTGGAGGGTTTCATTGTACCAACAAAACATTCAAACTGCACACTGCAGTCTGTGAAGAAATATGATTGGAGATGACCATCTGAGGAAGAGATAAGAAGCTCCACTTGAAGGTTAAGGAAACTTGTAAGTTGGAAGCATGACAGAAGGAAAGCAGAATGCTGTAGTATATCTATCAAATTGAGGTATAAAAGATGATAAAAGGTATGGATAAAGTAAAGGTGGAGCAGACGCTTCCTCTTGTGGGATATTCTAGAATGAGAGGTCATAGCTTTAGGATAAACGGTAGTAAATTTAAAACAGAGTTGAGGAGAAACTACGTCTCCCAGAAGGTTGCGAATCTGTAGCATTTGCTACCCCAAAGTGCTGTGATGCTGGAACAGTGAATAAATTTAAGGAGGAGTGAGACACATTTTTAATTGGTAAAGGGGTGAAGGGTTATGGGGAAAAAGCAGGAAAATGGGGATGAGGAGCATATCAGCTATGATCAAATGGCAGAACAGACTCGATGGGCTGAGCAGCCTAATTCTGCTCCTATATCTTATGATCTTATGGGGTAGATCTCAATCCCGAATTCCAACATAATTGATGACTTTTCCGGTTATGGAGATTCCTGGGAATAATAATTGGCCAGCTTCTTTCTGTGACTCATTCACGAAGGGAAGGAAAGAAAGAATGAAAGGATAGATGAGTAACCGAGAAACTTGGAAAAGAAGGTACTTTATTTGAATGGTAAAGGTTACAGGGAAAAGGTCGCCACGGGGAGAAAGCGTTCCTTTTGTTACCACACACATCCCTTCAATGTGCAAGACATACGTGTGACAGAGAATGCTTGTGAATTTTAGCAACAAATGAAAGGATGGTAATGGTGCAGTGGTAATACCACTGAGGCCTGGATTAATGCTCTGGGCACATGGGTTCAAAATCCAGCATGGCAGCTGGTGGAACTTAAATTGAATTAATTGTCCTGGAATATAAAGCTTGTCTCACTTAGGCAAACATGAAATGATCACGAAATCACCCCCCCCCCCCCCTTTAGGGAAGGAAACCTGTCTTTCTTACCTGCTGAAGTGTACATGTGACTCCAGATGCTTAACTGCCCTCTGAAATGGCCGAGCAAGCCACTCAGTTCAAGGGGCAATTACAGATGGGTAAAAAATGCTGGTCTTGCCAATGATGCCCACATTTCATGAAAGAACTAACAAAAAAACTAATCACCAAACCAGTAAATTGTGCCTGTGCAGTAGACCAGGAGTAAACCCAATCAAGGCAAGGTGCACTCTTGACCAGGATGGTAAGTGGCTGACTCTCAGGTTCATTCTAACTTTGTGACTCTTCTACTAGGGGTCACGCTATTCACATTCAGCCAGTGAGGTACTTCAAAAATATAGGCACAGTGATAATGTCAGAAACATGGCGGCCATTTTGAACACAGGATCCTACAAATAGCAAAATCATAAACACTAAATAATCTGTTTTCTTTTGTGATGGTGATTGAGGGGTAAATATTGGCGAGGACCATGAGGATAAGCCCCATGTTCTTCATTGAAATTGTGTCATGAAATCTGTCACACCCATTGAGAGGTAAAATGAAGTCTTGGATCCCTGGAATGAAGAGCTTGTCATATGAGGAATGGTTGAGGGCTCTGGGTCAGTATTCGTTGTAGTTTAGAAGGACGTGGGGGGATCTTATTGAAACTTACAGGGTGCTGCGAGGCCTGGACAGAGTGGAGGTGGAGAGGATGTTTCCACTAGTAGAAAAAAACTAGAACCAGAGGGCACAACCTCGGGCTAAAGGGATGTCTTTTAAAACAAGAGATGAAAAGGAATTTCTTCAGCCAGGGAGTGATGAATCTGTGGAACTCTTTATCATTGAAGGCTGTAGAAGCCAGGTCATTGAATGTCTTTAAGATATGATAGATAGATTCTCAATTAATAAGGAATCAGGATTATGGGGAAAAGAGAGAAGAATGGGAGTGAGAAAAATATCATCCATGATTGAATGGCGGAGCAGACTGATGGGCTGAGTGGCCTACTGCTGCTCAATATCTTATGGTCTTATGGTTAACATCTCACCTGGAAGCAGGCACCTGAAAGACTGCAGTGCTGGGGTTCCAGCCTTGATTGTTTTTGGGTTCAAGCACTTTGGTACAAGTACTTAAAATGATAAAAGATGGGACAAGGTAGAGAGAAGCAGTCTTTTCCAATGGTCGAGGAATCATTACCTCTGGATCGCACTGGAGTGGCAGCCTGGTTAAAATGTGCGTGTAAGACTCAGAATAGGATTGAATCTTCAACAAACTGAAACTTTGGATAAAATGCTTTGTTACTATTTAGCTGCTGGCGGTAAGGTTTCCTTTTAGTTATTCTACAGGGATTCCTGTTGCAAACTCTGCTATGACAGCCCCATGGTTAACAGTCTTTCCCTGCCTCGACTCTCACATCATGAAGGATCTTGAGATTCTGCAGAGTAAATGGAACTTGTCAAGTTAAGTTCAGTTTAGTTTACTTATTAGGGTCACAAGAAAGGCTTACATTAACACTGCAATGAAGTTACTGTGAAACTTTTCTGGTCGTCACACCCCAGTTCCCGTTCAGGTACGCTGAGGGAGAACTTAGCATGGCCAATGTACCTAATCAGTGCATCTTTTGGACTGTGGGAGGAAACCAGAGCAGCCGGAGGAAACCCACGCAGATACAACGAGAATGTGCAAACTCCACACAGATGGCGACCGAAGTTGGGAATCGAATTTGGGTTCCTGGCACTTTGAAGGCAGCAGTGCTAAGCACTGTGCCACCATGCTATCCCAAGAATATTTATATCACTGCTTAACACTCGTACCTGTAGAGGTTGTGGGTTTCAGTATCGGCAGAGAATACTGTCACAAGCAGACAGATACACACAGACATATGTACCTAAATATGTGTGGGCTGGCCCTACCTTTCCCTGAGTCAACTTCTTTGGGAGGAATGGTAGTAAGAAAAAAATACAAAGTACAAAAAGGGGAAGGAAAGTTTGCATATTTAGCAGGTAGTGTGTCTTTCTGCATTACTTCAGATTACACCAGTCTGCAATTCCACATTTTCAATGGAACCTCTCCATTGTGGTCCAGTGGCAGAGGAAGGAGAGGATCTAAAATGACCTAAAGCTATGGTTTCATCCATAATTAAATGTAAATTATCACCGCATACGGACTGGAAAATGGAATTAGAACAGATAAGTGCTTGATGGCCGATGAAGACACAATGGGCTGAATGGCCTCTTTCTGTGTTATAAAATTCTATGACCCCAGGAGGGTTGTGGGGACAATGTATTTTGTACAGTTTTTGAAATGTGTGCAGTTATGCATCGATGATCTATGTGGATATGGTTTTTGCTTCAATAAACTCACCATTTGCAGTAACACAATGTTTTCTCGCAAGGCCCCAATGCAACCGCAGAAGGTGATTAAAAACATAACAGCTCCAACTACAATCATAATGATCGCAGGATCAATTACAAAGGTATCCCGCACAGCATCTGTAAGAAAAGCAGAGAGGCCATCATTCCATTGACTCCCTGACAGTAAGGGGCAATTTAGCATGGCCAATCCACCTAACCAGCACTAAAAGAGAAAATGCTGGAAAATCTCAGCAGGTCTGGCAACACCTGTAAGGAGAGAAACTGGCTGACATTTCAAGTCTAGATGACGCTTTGTCAAAGCAGCTTTTGGACTATGGGAGAAGGCCAGAGCACCCAGAGGAAACCCACACAAAGATGGGGAGAATGCACAAACTCCATTCAGACAGTGATCCAAGACTGAAATTGAACCCATGTCCTGGCTCTGTGAGATAGCAATGCTAACCATTGTGCCATCGTACCACCCATGATTCCCTGACTCTGTTTATGCAACAATTTACTCCAACACCCAGGCATGTCAATAGATGACTCTCACCAGAAATATGCATAATCATCTTTATATTAGGGTGGCACGGCCTCAGAGTGTCAGGGATCTAGGTTCAATTCTCAGTTTGGGTGACTATGTGGAGTCTGCATGTTCTCCCCAGGTCTGCATGGCTTTTTCTGGGTGCTCCAGTTTCTTCCCACAGTCCAAAAGACATACTGGTTAGGTGCATTGGCCATGTTAAATTCTCCCTCAGTGTACCCGAACAGGCACCAGAATGTGGCAACTAGGGGATTTTCATAGTGACTTCATTTGTTCACCAGAGTGATTCCTGATTCTTTGAATGTCAAGACTAACATTTGAAGAGATACTGGATTGAATGGGCTTGCACTTATTGGAATTTAGATGAATGAGAGGGGATCCCATAGAAACATAGAATCATACCCTGATGGGACTGTCTAGGCTAGATGCTGGAATAATGTTCCCACTGTTGGGGAAGCGCAGAACTAAGGGTCACAGTCTAAGAATAAGAGATAAGGCATTCAGGACTGAGACAAGGAAGAATGTCTTCACTCAGAGAGTTGCGAACCTGTGGAACTCTCTACCACAGAAAGTTGTTGGGGCTAGTTCATTAGAAATGTGGAAGAGGAAGATGGATGTGGCCCTTGTGGCTAAAGGGATAAAGAGGTAAGAGAAAAATATTAGCCATGATTGAATAGTGGAGTAGACTTGATGGGCCTAATGGTCTAATTCTGCTCCTGTATCTTATGGTTTTATCGGAGGAATTCCTTCAGCCAGAGAGTGACGAGTCTTGTGGAACTCTTTGCTTCAGAAGGCTGTGGAGGCTGGATCATTGAGTGTGTTTAAAACAGAGATAGATAGGTGATAATAAGGAGATTGGGGCTTATGGGGAAAAGGCAGGAGACTAGGACGAAAAAAATATCAGCCATGATTGAATGGTAGAGCAAACTCGATGGGCCGAGTGGCCTAATTCTTATAGGTATGGAGAGAATGTGGGAGTGGGGTAGGGAAACTGCATGATCAGCTATGATAATATTAAATAATGGTCCAGACTTGAAGGGCTGAATGGTCTATTCCTTCATCTATTTTCTATGTTTTTATTGCAGTGTTAATGTAAGCCTATTTGAGACAATAATAAATGAACTTAAACTTCTCTCTCTTGCTGTAATTGCATCTTTTATTATGTGGCATTGCTTGAATAGAAGGGAGATTTCCCAATGCCTCTGACCTTTCTCAGAATCCCAGGAATATTTAACAATTACATTCAGGTTGTAGCCAGTCCCTAACATCAATCGCATCATATCCTTTAAGCTAAATTTGAGCTTCTAGTTAATTTCATCTGCTGCATGTGTTTGTGACCTGAATTCTTATTTGGGGGACTTTTCTCATCTTGCATGAGACATTTTCTCTCAGTAGTAAGGCAATCAAAAAACCAGAAATCATTCAAGAAACAGTTGAATGAGTTGTGCTCAATGGATGTGATCCAGTATTGAGCTTCTACCCTGCTATCCCATCCAATCTCAAAATATTGAACTCTAAGCCATTGCTTCCTACTTAGAGAGTTGTTTTGTGAGTTGTGAATCTTTGAAACTCACATATTTATAAGAGATAAAGTTCCATAATCTTAGGAGACACAAAAGACCAGTCCAATTGACTTCCAGAGAGGAGACAACCTCTTTGCATCCAGTATGAGTATAGAATTGCTGCAATTCATCAAACTCAGGTAGTATGCGTTCAGCTTCATGCAAAGTTGCTATATCTGACCTTCACCGAAGAGATGTTGGCTACAATTTTATCGCCCTGCCCACCACGGGAATCAGAGCAGGCGAGGGACAGACCATGGGAAGGTCCGTTGACTTCAGGCGGGATTTTGCAGTTTTGGAACAAGCAAGGCCGTAAGCTCCTGCCTCTTCTGTGTACAAACACATGAGTTAGGAGCAGGAGGAGGCCATTCAGCCCCTTGATCCAGCTCCACCATTCAATAGGATCATGGCTGATCTGATTGTAATATCAACCTCACATTCCTGCCGACATCCAATACCCCACTCCCCCATTTTGTTAATCAAGAATCTATCGAGCTCTGCCTTAAAAATGTTCAAAGATTCTGTTCTGCTGCCTTTTGAGGAAGAGAATTCCAGAGACTCACCACCCTCTGAGAGAAAACATTTCTCCCCATCTCTGGCTTAAATGAATGACCCCTTATTTTTCAACAGTGACCCCGAATTACACACTCTCCGACAAGAGAAGCATCTTCTCCACACCCGCCCTGTCAATACCCCTCAGAATCTTTAGTGTTTTGATCAAATCTCACGCTTCTAAACTCTAGTGGATACAACCAAACCTCTCCAACCTTTCCTCATGTGACAACCCTCTCATTCCTGGTTTATACAGGATTCTGAAGTCTGGCTGGTGTAGAAATAGAACACAGGTGCTACCACAAAATTCAGGAGTTATAGATATTGGAAATCTCTGGGTAATCACTTTGCTGGACACCTTCGGTCCATCCGCAAGCAGGACCCAGGCCTTCCTGTCGCTGGCCACCTCAACCCTGCTGTCCTGTCCACAGGTCCATCCTTGGCCTTTTGCAATGTTCTGCTGGACCCCAACGCGAAATGGAGGAACAGCACCTCATCTTCCGATTGGGCACTTTACAGCCCTCCGGACTCAACACTGAGTTCAACAACTTCAGAGCCAGAACTCTCCCCTCCACCTTTACCCTGTTTTATTTCATTTCGTTCACCTCATTCACTCACATTCCCTTCGTCCCATTCCAGTCCCCTCCACCGCCCTCATGGTATAAAACTCTACTGATTCTCTTTGCTCTTAGCTCTGACGAAAGGTCGTCCAGACTCAAAATGTTGGCTCTATTCTCTCCCCACAGGCGCTGAGATTTTCCAGCATTCTCTGTTTTTGTCTCAGATTCCATCATCTGCAGTATTTTGGTTTCATCTTGGAAATCTCCAGTTGCCAACGCAGGGCTTTGCAGAATCTCGAAACCCATTGCCCATACCCAATGTGGGTGAGTGAAAGGAAAGTTTGTCACCTACCTGTAGCTTTCTGAACCTTAGCGTATACTCCAATGGCAACGATCACCAGTGAGATGATCTGTAATGTGAGAATGTAAATACTGTAAAAGTTGTATGAACACCAACTGTTAACAGATCAGTGACCTCTGCCCATTAAATCAGAAGCACAGCAAACTCTTACTAAAACACTATGTTCAAGCAGCAATGTATTACAGAGCTTGGTCAAAGACAAGAGCAGAGATGGGGATTAAATCATCAATGTTCAGTCAACAGGCTCTGCTCTCCTAATGGATTAGATCAACAAATGTTAGCTTTTGGACCTCATTTTAACCAATAGGACTATGTCATGAGATTTCACATGATTTTAATGACACGAAATGCTTTATAACAGCATGGTTAGCATTGCTGCCTCACAACACCAGGAATCCAGATTTGACCCCCAGCTTGGGTCATTGTCTGTGTGGAGTTTGCACATTTTCCCCGTGCCTGCGTGGGTTTCCTCCAGTTTCCTCCCACAATCCAAACATATGCGGGTTAGGTGGATTAGCCGTGCTAAATTGACCCTCAGTGTCAGGGGATTAGTAGGGTAAATGCATGAGGCTATGGGGATAGGTAGAATTGTGGTTGGTGCAGGCTCGATGGGCCAAATGGCTTCCTCTTGCACTGTAGGATTCTATGATAAGAAGCAGTGCATTGTTTCTAACTATGCATTCAGGTTTATTTCCTTCTTCCCTCATGAATTCTCTTATAAGACACATTAATCTTAAAGTTATTTTCTTCTGTAGGGACCTCTTGAAAGTATGCCCCAGTCCTCTGGAGAATTTTCCCCAGCTCCGTGTATTCTCAGAGGTATCACTCCTCAGAATTTTGGCTAAAATAAAGCATCATATCAAGCCCAAAGATGGAATACAGTGCCTTATTTTGTCAGCTCAAATCGTGTTTATCTCTCGAGTGGGGACCATGAATTGGATTCAATTAGAACTTGAACTTGGTTTTTGGAGGAAACAAGGAAGGGATTGGGGTTTGCCTAGTCTCCTCTGAGCATTGCCTTTGTAACTTTATCAATATTTTTAATTCCGTTCTTAAAGTAAATCTTTCACTCAACCCTCAGGCTGTAATGACTCATTGAATATATATCATAAATATCACATCTCAGAGTCCAACTTCTCACCACTTGTAAAAACTATTTTGAAATGTCTGTAATGTTTCTTTCACCATACCCCAACCCCCAGGAGTGCAACATGATATATATGGAGAAGCTGAACATTTTTGCAGTTTATGTGATGGCCGCTTTGCAGTGTTTGTAATGTTCTTTCAGATATATTTGCGCAAAAAAAGCTTTAATTTACCCTCCCTTGACTTTGGGTGCCTTAATCCCTTGTTCCAGTTAATTTTCCAATACTTCCAAGCTAATTTGATGATTTCTTCTCTTTGCAATAAAGCACTATGAGAGCTCAAAGAACAAAGAACAAAACAGCACGGGAAACAGGCCCTTTAGCCCAACGAGCCCACACCGCCACCCCGATGTTCCCACCTCTACCCATGATCCCTGTCTATGTTTATAGATCTATGGATTAAAAACCAAATTTGAGACAATTTAGGGAGAATTTGTTTTGCCAATTAGCCTAAGAGCACATCTTTGGGATGTGGGAGGAAACCGGAGCACCTGGAGAAAACTCATGCAAGCACAGGGAGAATGTGCAAACTCCCACAGACACAGACCCAAATCCATGTATCTGCACAGCACAGCGATAGTCACTGTAGCTCCTATAGATTTCCCAGCAGCTTCAAATCGATCAATATTCCAGCTTCTGGTTCCCACAAAATTTGAACTGACATTAAGCCTCATGCATCTTCCATGCAGTCAAATATGAAGTTAGTGTTTTGCTCTGCTTACAGTGCAGGCTCGTCTAACTGCCATTTATTTTGGCTAACTGGTCTCAGTAAGATGCAAACCATTAGAGGCCAACATGCAACTTAAAATCTTTCCTAGTAAATAACAAACTAAATTGAAACCAGAGATGCTTTTTGTTCCACCCACCTCCATGGGGATGTAGTCTGCTCTGAGGAATCCTCAATCTGACCTTTCAGTTAATTATCTCTCAGTTACAATTTGTTTTTTGTTCTGACGAGGTAAATGGGTTTTATAAGTTTCTGGGATTCGTTGAATGCTTTTCTTAGCTCAAAACCCCAAAACAAAACATTTATTTGAGCTGTATTTCTTTGCAAGTAAACATCATTACAGGAATTCTATTAGCATGGCCGTACGAGGCTCGTAAGATTGTGCCAGTAGCCAAGGTGGAGTGCTGTTCTGTGAGCCCTGTCCACCCCAATTTCAGAGTGGCTGTGCCAGTAAAATCAGGGCCCATGTCTCCAGTTCTCCAGCTAAGAAAGCCCACCTATTGCTTCATGATCTTAACCTTTTAAGAGCAGTTAACCTCTTAAAGCAAGGTGGCATGGATCCAACCTTCTAAGCCTCCAAGCTGCTTTAGTTGCATTTATCCCACTCTCTACAGTTCAACTTTAATCTTTTAGAAGTTAAAGTTACATATTAAAACACATGGACAATAAACTAGATATTCACAACATTACAGTACAATTCATGTGTGATAGTCCATAGAGTACGTTACAGATTAATTTTGCTCCAAAAAAGGACACACCATTCTAAGTTGCTTCTCTGCATTTACAACACAGACTACATCTATATTTAAATATTCTCCGATGCATACAATTACTCGTAAGAATTAATGGATCAATTGGACAATCTGAAAGTATAGTGAGTTTGAATGCTGTCTGATAGTCACAGATCCTACTTGCTATCTTTGATGGCGGCTCGTGCCTTGTATAAATGATGTATGAACTGCTGCGTAAACAGGAACAAACACAGTAAGGCAGTGTTTGAAAAATCACCACTCAGTCTCATTCACTCAGCTCGGAATGCAAAGCAGCTACTGTCAGCCACAAAAAGAATGAGATTAACTTAGATGAAACATTTTCACAGTCCAATTAACATGGCACCAAAGCAAAAAAAACAACAGTGCAGAGGAACCTGTGTTTGGTGTATTTTCCTGCCTTTCCTCTCACTGATATTCAACCAGGCTCAGATAGTTTTGAGGGGTAGTTTTAACCCCAATAAAGGAGAGCGTTTAGGTTTGTTGTTTGAGGTCTGAATCCTGCCCCAGCCCATGCACTGCAGTCAGGACAGTGGGCATTTTAAATATTACAGCGTGCCTGAGTTACCTATTTTTATTTGGCATTTAAAACTGAGCTGGATAACCAGGTTTCCCTCGAGAGTCGCAGGCTAAACTGGGATGGGAGACTGCTGCATTGGCAAGTAAATGCCTTTCCATCTATTTATCAGAACCAGTCTGCTAATCTGGCCAACTCCCTGCAATCAAATTTCCTTTCCAATCTCCCCCTCACCTCCCAAAATTTCCCACAAAGCCTCTGATATCCTTACAGCCTCTTGCAACTGAGACCTTCAGCAATCTCCTCCATTCAGACATCCCTGATCTAACCATCTATCATCCAAGGCTAATGATTTCTCCCTTCACTCTGGCCTCAGATGCCCCTCAAAGACCTCCAAATCTCCTAACAGACCTGGGGATTGGACCACCATGGGCCTCCTTCCTCTGCCACCTCCCCCTTCCCCAATCCCAAGCAAAACCCTCACCGCCCTCACTCCCTCCATTCGGATATACCTGGCCCTGGTGCCTCAGGGTTGCATTCAGCTTCACTGAAAGCGTCCTGAGGATGGAAGTGCGACAGCATGGTGGAAAATTAAAATCTCAAGCTCCCAGAATAATAAAATCCTACAGTGCAGAAGGAGGCCATTCCCACCCAGTCCATGTCTCCATAACCCCATGCATTTACCCTAGCTGGTCTCCCTGACACCAAGGGGCAATTTAGCATGGCCAATTCAGCTAACTTGCACATCTTTGAACTGTGGGAAGAAACTGGAGCACCCGCAGGACACCTGTGCAGACATGGGGGAGACATGCAGACACTGACAGTGACCCAAATTCGGAATTGAATCTGAGTCCCTGGCACTGTGAGGCAGCAGTGTTAACCACTGTGCCACCATGTCACCCCCAGGTTGAGGTCATACTTGCAAACTGAGCAAAGGGTCACTCAATCTATGTTTTGGTCTCCTCAATGTAGAGCATTGTGAGAAGCACCCACAATACGCGAAATTGAAAAATACACACATCAATTACTGCTTCGCTTGCAAAGAGTGTTTAGGATCTTGAATGAAGGAGGTAAAAGGGTGGTTATTACATTACCAGCATTTACATAAAATGGTGCCATGGGGTGGGGGACGGGGGAATGAGTTTAGTGGTGGCATCATGCTGGAGATGGCAGGAATGGCGGAGGATGATCCGTTGCATCAGGAACTGGTGGGTTGGAAGGCGAATTTAGGGAGAACGCTATCATATTCTGGGAGGAAGGGAAAAGGGAGTGTAGAAATGAATCAGACATGGTTGAGGAAAAAGGAAGATATGTCAGAACCACTGTTGTGGAAGGTTGCATCATCAGAACGTTGCAATGGAGATGAAAAATCCAGGAAAATGGAACAGAATCCAGGATGAGGGAATATGGTCAAGATAGCTGTGGAAGTCAATAAGTTTATAGCCAATGGGATAGCATGTCCCCAAAAATGGAAATGGAGAAGTCAAAGACTTGGAGATAAAGTATTTGTTGATGAGAGAAGGATGGATTTTAGGAGCAAAGTTGATGTTCAGGAGACACCACCAATATAGTCATCAATGTATTAGAGAAAGAGGTGAGGGAGAGGTCGCAAATTGGCTGAAACAAGAAATGGTCAACATTTTCTACAAAAAGTCAAGCATAGCTAGGGCCCATGCAGGTACCATTGCAAAACCTTTCATTTGGAGGAAGTGGGATGAGCGAAAGGAGAAATTGTTCAATGAGAGGACAAGTTTGGCCTGGCAGTGGAGAGTGGAAGAAATGGAGAGCTTTAAGGTTGTCCTGGTGGAGGCAGTGGGATTGGACGTCCATGGAGGAGTGGAGGTAGTTAGGACCAGGAAAACTGTAAATTGATGAAGCGATGTAGGAGATCAAAAGAGCCACAGGTGTAGATGGGGAGAGATTGGACTGGGAGAGTAAAATAAATAAAATAAGAGTCAAGAAAAGAAGAAATGAGTTCAGCAGGGCAGGAATAGGATGGAACAATGGGTCTGTCAGGACAGTAAAGCTTAGTTATTCAAAGTGGCAGAAGGTGGAAAGGATTAATGCTTTATTCTAAATTTGCCACTTCATTCACAATTTACATTTGGCCTTCAGATCAAAACACAATTTCTAAATCTGTGATGACACCATCAATACTGAGAGACATAAAAGAGAGCAGCAGGAGGAGGCCATTCAGCCCTTCGTCATTCTGCCATTCAGTAGGATCATGGCTGACCCTCTACTTCAACACCATTTCCTGTCCTATCCCCACATCCCTTGATGTTTTTAATATATAGAAACCTTTGCTGGAATTTTCTAATGTCATACACCCTGCCAACTTGATCAGTGAGAATGGAGAATTTGGCACTCAGCCAAATTTCCATTCACAGCAGCAGGACTGGAGAATCCCAACGACAGACAAGATCGAGGATCCCAGTCTTAATATCAGTTTTGAACCTACTCAAAACGTGATTGAGTGAGCCTCCACAATCCTTTGGGGCAGAAAGTTCCAAACATCTATCACTCTCTGAGTGAAGAAGTTCCTCCTCATCTCAATCTTAAATAACCTGTCCCTTCTTCTGAGGCCGTGTCTCCTGGTTCGACACCCCCCCCCTCAGTCAATCGCTCTCAACACTGGAACCGGAGAATCCCAGCAGCGAGCAAAGTTGGGGATGCCAGCCCAGAACTGTATAACAGTACACCAAATGCAAACTCACAAAGGTACTATATAATTGCAGTAAGACATTTTTACCCCTGTACTCAAATTCTTTGGTAATAAGGGCCAACATACTTTATAATCGCTATAATTGCATGTTAACTTTCAGTGACTCATGAACAAGGACACCCAAGTCTCTTTGAAGTTCGATACTTCCCAGCCTCACCATTAAAGAAATACCCTGTACTTTTCTACCAAAGTGGATAAAACTTTCTCCACATTGTATTCTGTGTACCAAATCTTTGCCTACTGACTTAACCATTGTGAATCCATTTGAAGCATCTTTGCATCTACCTCACAACTCACATTTCCACCAAGTTTTGTGTCACCTGCAAATCTGGAAATATGACACTTAATCTGTATGTCCAAATCGTCGATCTAGATCGTGAATAGCTGGGGCCCAAGCACTGATCCTTGAGATACTCCACTTGTCACACTTTATCAACCGGCAAATGGTCGATTTATTCCTACTCTCTGTTATTGTCCATTAACCATTTTCAATCCATATCAGTATATTCCCTCCAATCCCAAGTGCTCTAATTTTGTGTCCTAACCTTTTGTGCAAGGTCTTATCAAAAGCCTTCCGAATCTATCACATCCATCAGTTGCCCCTTATCTATTCTGCCAGTTTCATTCACAGAAAAATCCAACAGGTTTTTTAAACATTATGCATTATTCATAAATGCATGATGTCTCTGCCCAATCCTACCACTATTTAAGTAATTAAGTTTATTTATTAGTCACAAGTAGGCTTGCATTAACACCACACTGAAGTTATAGTGAAAATCCCCTAATCGTCTGTTCAGGTACACTGAGGGAGAATTTAGTATGGCCAATTCACCTAACTGGCACATCTTTCAGACTGTGGGAGGAAACTGGAGCACCCAGAAGACACCCATGCAGACATGGGAGAATGTGCAAACTCCACACGGGCTGAAGTAACCCGAGGCTGGAATTGAACCCAGGTTCCTGATGCTGTGAGGCAGCAGTGCTAACCACAGATGTCTTGCTATCACATCCTTTATTCTAAGTTCTAGCATTTTCTCTGTGACTGTTGTCAGACTTATAGCTCCCTGTTTTCTCACTTTCTCCTTTGTTCAATTAGCAGGGTTATGTCTACCAACTTGCAGTCCGCAGGAACTTGCCCAGCGTTAAAGAGAAATCCAATAGGGAGTTCAGAAGAAGCTTCTCCACTCAAAGAGTGGTGAGAATATGGAAGTCACTACCACAGGGCGTCATTGAAATGAATAATATTTAGCATTTAAGGGAAAGCTAAATGAAGGAGGAGGGAATAGATGATAGATTTAGGTGAGGGAAAATGGGAGGAATCCCAGATGGAGCACAAACACCAGCATGGATTAGTTGGGCTGAATGGCCTGTTTCTGTGCTGTGTATCTGATATAAATAAGGCCATATAAATATAAATGAGAAATCTCGCTCTGCTTTTGAAGGCAGAAGGAATGTCAGATCCAAAGGGGAACAACTCCCTTTGCTTTTTTGAGTAATAGAATCCTTAACATCCAGAACAGATGTTGGAAGGATTGTATTTCCCAGTGTCAGCTGTGGTGCCTTGCAGATTGCTCTATAATGATTCTACCGAATAGAGAAGGCAGGTTAAGATCTCGGAGCCTGCTTCTCATTAAAAAGTAAGTGCAACTGTTCACTAACATCAACATTTGCAGAAAAGGGGTTATTCTTCGAGATGAATGCTGCTTGCAGCTGTCCCTGTTTCATGTTCCTTCCTTTTCTTTTGTGTTAGTCAAACCGTGAAATGGTTCATCAGAGCCAGGATTGATCTTACTTCTTGCTGTCAGTTTGTTGCTTCTTTTCAGTAAGAGGTCCAATGGTTTGGATTAGGGTTAACGAACGTGGCAGGAATTCTCCCATCCCGCCCGCCACTGGAATTTTAGTGGGCGGATTGCGGAGAATGTGAAATGCCATTGACAGTCGGGCGGGAATTTCCAGCGTTTAATCCAGCGCGGCTGGAAAATTCTGCCCTGTATGTCTGAAATAATCAATAGGGAACAGGGGAAATTGAAAGCAATGTGCTTATAATGCCACATGTAGGTAAGTTGTCAACTCAATTACAAAATATGGACCAAAAATCTTAATGAAAATGGGATGCTGCTGTCAGTGACATTTCAGGGGTTTTCCTGACCCTTCCCACCATCGGGATCTTTCTGTCTGGTCGAAGGAAATTCCTCCCGGTGGATTCCCAGTAGCAGGGTGAACAAAGCACACAAAACACCACAGACTTTGGTGGGAAAGGAAGATCCTACCTGTAGCCAATGGCAAATTGCTGGAAAGCACGCCACATGGTGTGTGTGTTGGGAGTGTGGGGGGGTCCCGGCTATTGTTTACCACACTGAGTGAGTGGGCGAGTATAATGTTAGCAAATGTGAGGTTATCACATTGGTAGAAATAATAGTAGGAAGGAATATTATTTAAAGGGTGAAAAGCTGCAGCATGCTACAGTGCAGAGGGACCTGGGCGTCCTTGTGCACGAATCACAAAAACCCAGTCTGCAGGTCCACCAGGTGATCAAGAAGGCAAATGGAATGTTGGCCTTTATAGCGAGGGGGTAGAATATAAAAGCAGGGAGGTTTTGCTGCAACTGTACGAGGCATTGGTGAGGCTGTAATGGAATACTGTATGCAATTTTGGTTCCCTTATTTGCGTAAGGATATATTGGCCTTAGAGGGAGTACAGAGAAGGTTCACCTGATAGCGGAGATGAGGGGTTTAGCTTATGAGAAGAGATTGAATAGACTGGGCCTGTACTCATTCGAGTTTAGAAGGCTGAGAGGGGATCTTATAGAGACTTACAAGATAATGAAGGGGATAGAAAGGGTAGAGGTAGAGAGATTCTTTCTGCTTAGAAAGGAAAACAGAACTAGAGGGCACAGCCTCAAAACACAGGGGTGGGGGGTGAAGTTTAGAATGGAATTGAGGAGGAATTTCTTCACTCAAAGGATGGTGAATCTCTGGAATTCTCTGCCCATTGAAGTGGTGGAGGCTACCTCACTGAATATATTTAAGTCACAGGTAGATAGATTTCTGATAGACAAGGGAATTAAGGGGAGAAAGCGGGAAAGTGGAACTAATCCACTGCAGATCATGATCTTATTGAATGGCGGGGCAGGCTCGAAGGGCTAGATGGCTACACCTGCTCCTTTTCTTATATTCTTATGTTCACACTGGAGAGGAAATTCCTCTATCCATATGATCAATGCAATGGGACAAACTAAAGGTAGCCATGACGTGGAGGTGCCGGCGTTGGATTGGGGTAAACAGAGTAAGAAGTCTCACAACACCAGGTTAAAGTCCAACAAATTTATAAAATACAACAACATACAATATTTTGTGAGACTTCTTACTGTGCTTACAAACTAAAGGCACAGGAGGATTTTGTTTCAATCCCCCCAGATACAATACTGTCCTGTCTAATCAGATGCTAAAGATCTAGAATATATCTTCTAGACAGGCATAAGTTAAACAAGCCACAGCTTAGGGATTCACAATCCGCAGGGATCTCACAAAACTTCACAAGGTTTACAATGAAAAGAACATTTAAGAGCAGAAAAGAAAAAGAAAGCACCAGCCTGAAGAGCAACTTAAAAAAATTACCAGAAGTTGACAGTTACTTTACTCCAGAAACAGACAAGGATCCACAAACCCATGGTGATCAGCAAAGCACAAAACAACCACAGCAACAAAGTCTAAAACAACCTTATGGTGTAATTTTTTAACAAGAGGCCTCCGAGCTTTGCAAAGCTTAGGACCTCACCAGGTCTAATTCCAGCATTGTTGTACGTACAGTCCCAGATCCTGGAATTGTCTCTATTTAAGTACTATATTTGATTCTGTTTTGCTGTGGTTTCCAAAAGGCAAACTACAAACAATTTCCCTTTACGTGATCCCTTTACCAAAGTAAAACTTCCCAAGGCAATTTATAACAGCGTTATCAGCCAAGATATTTCATTCCACATTGTAAATATCATCAGTAACCCACATCAATGACTAATGTTTAGCGATAAGAGAAGTGAACCATACGGCCCCTCCAGCCTGCTCTGCCATTCAATACAATCTTGGCTAATCTTCAACATCAATTCTACTTTCCTGCCCGCTCTCATATCCCTCAATTTTTGAACCTCATCTCTGTCCTAAATAATCATCCCCTTTTCCTGAGATTGTGTCACCATGTTCCAGGCTTCCCAGCCAGGAGGAACAACCTCTATCCTGACAAGTCTCTTTGGAATCTTGTGCATTTCAATTGGATCACCTCTCACTCTTCTGAATACCAGAGAATATAGCCTCAATTTACAGTGACCTTGTCAACACAGACCAGCCCTCTCATCCAGATATGGAGTCACTATCTTCCAGATGTGGTCTCATCAAAGTCCTGTACAACTGCAGCAAGACTTCTTTGTTCTTGTCCTGTGTCCTGGCAGCCAATGTACCATTTCCCTTCCTGATTGCTTGCTGTACCTGCACACTAACATTCTGCGGCCCTTGTCATTTGGAAGTTGACACTCAAGTTCCTTTGAACGTCAACATTTTCAAGTTCCACACTTTTAGAAAAATATTCTGCTTTTCTATTCCTGCAACCAAAGTGAGTAACTTCACCCTTTCCCACATTATATTCCATCTGCCATCTTGCCATCCATTCACTCAACATGAGTATGTCAGGGAATGCCCCACTGACCCCTGCTTTCAGGGGGGCAGGAACTGCCGCGGGGTCGGAGGATCGAGTGGGAAACCAGAAAAGGCATTCACTCCAATGGGATTCTCCATTTGTTTGTCCCCATCCCCGCCATCATGATCTGGCCCTTCATTTTTTTCAAAGTGTTAATAAATATGGTTAAAAAAGCACCAGTGGTCTGCATTCTGCATTTCCGATCCCAGCCAATGATGTAAGAAATTGGAAAATGCTGCCCTACATTTCTTTGCAGCGTCTTTGTGCCCTCTTCGCAGCTTCCATTCTCAATTATCTTTGTGTCATCAGCAAACTTAGATACATTACTCTCTGTCCCCTTGCCAAAGTCATTAAAATGGATTGTAAATAGCTGATCCCCCAATACTGATCCTTGTGACACTCTGCTAGTCACAGCCTGCCAACCTGAAAATGCATCATTTATCCTCTCTCTTTGCTTCCTGTCTATTCACTAATTCCCTATCCATGCTCATATTTTACCCTCAACTCCATGAGTTCTTATCTTGTAAATTATTAATCAATCTGTGTAGCACAATATCAGTTGCCTTTTGGAAATCCAAGTTTACTGCATCTACAATCCTACTGGTCACGTCTGCAAACAATTTGAATCAATTTGTCAAAATGTTGTAAACCCATGTTGACATTAGACCACAATATCATAAAATCATGAGACATAGGAGCAGATTTAGACCACTCGGCCCATCAAAGCTGCTCCGCCATTCAATCATGGCTGATTTTTTTCTCATCCCCATTCTCCATAATGTAGTCACCATTGTAGGAAACACTGACAGCTGGTGATGTTAATTGATTAGTATTGACGAGGATGGGCTTAGTTTATGTCCCATTCAAAAAAAAGCACATCTGACAGTGTAGCACATAGAATGAACAAACAAAGTGGAGGGATAGGTAATATTGAGGAAGCAGGGGGTTGCAGAAGAACTTGGACAGATTAAGAGAGTGAGCATTTTTCCCCCGTAACCCCTGATCTCCTCATCAATCAAGAACTTATCTATCCCTGCCTTAAAGATGCTCAGTGACCTGGCCTCCACAGCCTTCCAAGGCAAAGAGTTCCACAGATTCACCACTCTCTAGCTGAAGAAATTCCTCCTCAGCCCTGTTGTAAAGAATCATCCCTTTAATCTGAAGCTGTGCCCTCTGGTTCTAGTTTTTTCCTACTAGTGGAAACAGCCTCTCCGTATCCACTCTATCCAGGCATCACAGAATCCTATAAGTTTCAATAGCATCCCTCCTCATCGTTCTAAACACCAAGAAATACAGACACAGAGTCCTTAACCATTTCTCACACAACCAACTCTTCATTCCAGGGATCATTCTTGTGAACCTTCTCTGGATTCTTTCCAAGGCCAACACATACTTCCTTAGATATGGGTTCAAAATTGCTCACAATTCTCCAAATGGGATCTGACCAAAGCCTTATACAGCCCTAAAGTACATCCCTGCTCTTGTATTCTAACCCTCTCGACATGAATTTGCCTTACATTGCATTTGCCTTCCTAATTGCCAACTGAATCTGCACATTAGCCTTAAGAGAATCTTGAACCATCACTCCCAAGTACCTTTGTGTTTCTGATTTCCCAAACATTTTCCCATTTAGAAAATAGTCTATGCCTTCATTCCTCCTTCCAAAGTGCATAACCTCACACTTTTCCACATTGTCTTCTATCTGCCACTTCTTTGTCCACTCTCCTAACCTGTCCAAATCTTTCTGCAGCCTCCCTGCTTCCTCAATACTACCTGTCCCTCCACTTTGTCTGTTCATACTGTGTGCTACACTCTTGGATGTGCTGGGTTTTTTTTCGATGGGACATTAAACTAAACCCTTCCTCATCAATACTAATCAATTAACATCACCAAAACAGATTATCTGTTCATTATTATATTGCTGTTTGTGGAACTTTGCCATGCATAAATTGGCTACCAGTGTTTCCTACAATGGTGACCACAGTTCAAAAGTATTTAATATGGCTCTTTGATATGTCTCCTGTTCACAAGAGAAAATCTATATAAATGCAAGTATTTCTTTCATTGTCACTGTGTCAAAATCCTGGCACTCATTTCCAAACAGATCAGCTTACACCACATGGACTGCAGTTCACCACTACCTTTTCAAAGGCAATCGGGGTTGGACAGCAAATGCTGTCCTTGCCAGTGATGCCTACATCTCATAAAAAATGAAAGAAAATATTAACAAATTTATTAGAGTTTTTTGAGGATGCAGCTATTAAGGTCAATAAAGGAGAACTAGTAGATGCAGTATATTTAGACTTCCAAAAGGCATTCGATATTGTACCATACAAGCTTAATAATATGCAAGGTGAGGATATATGGAATCTTTCCTTTGAATGCAAGTTCTAACTGCGATCCGACCTGTCTGATCCAGTGGTCCAGATTGTTCACTGAAGATCCTGGGACACTATTCAAAGCAGAGCAGGATATTATATCCTAGTGTTGTAGCCAACAATTCTCTCTCAGATGCAATTATCAAAAACAGATGGTCAAGTCATTTATTTCAACATTGTTTGTGGGATCTTACAATTCATAAAATGGCTATCATATTTGTCTAGCTAACAACATCCATCCAACTTCACAATAATTCATTCTGCGCGAAAGGCTATCAGATGTTGATAGTAAGCCACTGTATAAATGTATAAATTCTTTTTTGTTGGCAAAATGGTGCACACCTTATCTGACTCAACGGAACTGATGCCAGGCTCACACCTCAACTACTTCCTGAGATACAATTCCACATCCAATTTTCCAACCTCCCATTAGCACTCTTCCAGTTCCTTGAATTCCCTTTCTTACCCCAGAAAATAAATATCAGGAGGCAACCCAGCAGATTCAAATTAGAACATAGAACATTACAGCGCAGAACAGGCCCTTCGGCCTTCGATGTTGCGCCGACCAATTAGGAAAAAGCAATGACCCTCTAACCTAAATCATTCTCTTTTTGTCCATAAACTTATCTACTAACCTCTTAAACGCCACCAAACTTGGCGCATCTACAACTGCCACAGGCAGGGCATTCCATACCCTAACCACCCTCTGGGTAAAGAACCTGCCTCTGATATCCGTCCTATAACTACCACCCTTAATTTAAAGCTATGTCCCCTCATGCTAGCTTTCTCCATCCTAGGAAAAAGGCTATCACTGTCCACTCTATCTAAACCTCTAATCATCTTATATGTTTCAATAAGGTCTCCTCTTAACCGCCTTCTTTCTAACGAAAACAACCTCAAATCCTCAGCCTCTCTTCATAAGACCTGCCCTCCATACCAGGCAACATCCTGGTAAACCTCCTCTGTACCCTCTCCAATGCCTCCACATCTTTCTTACAATGTGGGGACCAGACTGCACACAATACTCCAAGTGCGGCCGCACTAGAGTTTTGTACAGTTGCAACATGACGTTGCGGCTCCGAAATTCAATCCCCCTACCAATAAAGCTAAGACTCCGTATGCCTTCTTAACAACCTTATCGACTTGATTGCCAACTTTCAGGGATCTATGCACACATACACCAAGATCCCTCTGTTCATCAACACTATTAAGAGTCCTACCATTAGCCTATACTCTACACATTTGTTATTCCTGCCAAAGTGAATTACCTCACACTTTTCCACATTAAACTCCATTTGCCACCTCTCGGCCCAGCTCTGCAACTTGTCAAAGTCTCTCTGCAAACTAGAACACCCCTCTTCACTATCTACAACTCCTCCGACTTTGGTGTCATCCGCAAATTTACTAATCCATCCTTCAATACCCTCATCCAGATCATTTATAAAAATTACAAACAGCAGGGGCCCCAAAACAGATCCCTGAGGTACACCACTTGTAACCGAACTCCAAGATGAATAACTTCCATCAACCACCACCCTCTGTCTTCTGTCAGCTAGCCTATTCCTAATCCAATTAGCTAAATCACCCTCAATCCCATACATCTGCATTTTCTACAGAAGCCTTCCATGGGGCACCTTATCAAACGTCTTACTAAAGTCCATATATACCACATCAACTGTCTTACCCCCATCCACCTCTTTGGTCACTTTTTCAAAAAACTCAATAAGGTTAGTAAGGCACGACCTACCGTTCACAAAACCATGCTGACTATCCCCAATCAATTAATTTCTCTCTAAATAACTATAAATCCTATCCCTAATAATTCTCTCCAATACTTTGCCCACAACAGAAGTAAGACTCACTGGCCTATAATTCCCTGGAAGGTCTCTCTTCCCCTTCTTGAACAATGGGACCACATTCGCTATCTTCCAGTCTTCCGGAACCATACCCGTAACCAACGACGACCTGAAGATCAGAGCCAGAGGCTCTGCAATCGCCTCTCTCGCCTCCCAGAGAAGCCTAGGATAAATCCCGTCCGGCCCAGGGGACTTATCTAACTTCAAATTTGACCCTATATGATGGGGTCACGTACATGTGCATGTCCAACAGAGTTAACTAACTAGCAATCAAGAGTTCAGATCATGGCCAATTTTCTCTGGTTTGCTCCATCACCATGCCTTTGAGGGAAGGATGAATGGACGAAGAAATTCCATTATTGAAAGGAAGAATCAAAGGGAAGTCTACCTCAGATCTTATCTCCTGGTGCTCACAGCATCACGGACAGCCAGCTGGGCGGGAGCGAAGATGTTTCTGTAAAACATACTGCGCAGGATTTCCCTGCAGGCTCGTTGTCAGGCTCATTCAAGAGTTAGAAGGGGAAAACAGTACTCATCTGTGTCATTCCCAAATAGGCCAAACAATGAGCATAGGGTGGGCTTGCTGTCCAATTAAGGAAGGCAGGTGGAATCTCATAGAATCCCTACAGTGCAGAAGGCCATTCAGCCCATCAAGTCTGTGCTGACAACAATCCCATCCAGGCCCTATCCCCATAACCCCACATATTTACCCTGCTAATCCCCCTGACATTAAGGGTCAATTTAGCATAGCCAATCCATCTAACAGCACATCTTTGTGCGAGAAACCAGATCACTTGGAGAAAATCCACACAGACACAAAGAGAATGTGCAAACTCCACACAGACACTCACCCAAGGCTGGAATTGAACCTGAATCCCTGACGCTGCAGGGCAGGAGGGCTAACCACAGTGTCGCCATGCCGCCCAAAGCTGGAAGACTAATAGGAGGCCATCCAGCTTAGAAATTGCAGCAACATTCCCCAAGATGAAGACACCCCTTCTCCAATCTTAAACCACATTTAAAATAAAGAGGTTTTTCCAGGCCTTCATTGTGTAGGTGGAAAAGGTATCTTATGCCTGCCACTGAACTCAGACATACAGGGATGGTATCTAAGTCAATCTGGAGCACAGGCCCCTTGTCTACCATCAGGATGCCACCTCCAGATGCCTAAACTGTCCCATGCCAACTCTGGAGACTTGCATGCCAACCTGAAAACTCCAGATGATCTCCGGCAACACATCTTAATAGGCCTCTAACCAGATCAATTGGCTTTCCACCATTTGCAGATGGGTAGCCCTATTGCTCATCTTTGTCCTGCCTCTGGGAAAATGATCTGGTGGAGCTGGGTAACAGGCATGCCAGCCTAAGGTGCTGTTTTTACTACCATCTGTCTCTATCAGGAGATCAGAATCCTGACCAATACACAACTTTTTAAATTGAGGTTTAAGTTTTTTTGCAAAGGAAATTTTGAGGGATTGAAGAGATTGCGTGTGCATGTGTCTGTGTACGTGTGTGTGTATGTGGTGTGTGGTGTTTATACATGTTTGTGTGCATGTGGGTGTGGTGTGTGTACATGTGTGTATGTGTGTTTGTGGTGTGTGTATGGGTGTGTGTATGTGTGTGAATGACGGTGTGTGCATGTGTTTATGCATACGTATGGTGTATGTGTTTGTGTATGTATGCATGTCTACATGTGTTTGTGTGTATATGTATGTTATGTGTGGTGTGTATGTATATGTGTGGTGTGTGTATGTGATATGTGTATATATGTATGTGTGTATGTACATGTGTAGTGTGTGCGTGTATGTGTGTGTGTGCATGTGCATATTCTGCACACATTTAGCACATATCCATCCTACCCTAAGAATCACAGTATCAGAATGAACTGGTCATTGCTGCTGTTTTTTTCTGACCTTGCTAACCTGCCTCTCCACGGACAGGAGCAGGCAGTGCCAATTATTTTCTAATTGACCTCTGAATGTGCAGATTCAGATCACTACACCACAGGGAGTGTCTGAGCTGTGGGATCAAAGAGACAGATTAGATTAAGCAGCCTCGCACTGTCACAAGCAATGTTCCAGGGCCAGACTACTTGATGCTGCGGACACTACGGACAATCTGTTCGTTTTGTAATTTCGCATTGTCATTGCAAATACTGGCATTATTTTTCTAGCTCATCTTCGAAAAACTCTACAGGAAGTTAAATGCAACATTCCTACAGCAAAAGAGTCATTGCAACTAGTCTCGCTGATCATTCCCTTTCAAAAAATTCTTCCATGGGATGTGAGCATTATTCTGAGAACAGGCATTTGTGACCCAGCCCTAATTGCCCTTGGTGATGGTGAGTACATTGTCAGATTTGTAGCTGATCAAGGCAGAGCAGGGCACTCCCAGCCCGTGGTGGTCAAAGAGCCCCCAGCCTGGAGCAGTGCACCAGCAAGCGCAGTAAGATAATCTTCTGATGAACTCTGCATAAAATGAATCAAGTCGATAGAAATCTCAAGGACACAATCCATTTCAGCTGAGGGAAGGAGATGGAAGGTCGACACCACATATGCTTCAGCTATCTGTGACCAGATAGAACATCCTCCCTCATCCACACGTACCAACCCCCTAAAGCTACCCATAGCTCTTACTGCACTTTACCCACACATGCAACTGATCTGTCAAGGTCACAGTAGATATACACTCCTGCAAATTTCATGAAAACTGCACCAGCTCTTAGACACAGTGCATGATCCTTCTTTGAAAAAATAGACACCCCAAGAAATGATTACGAATCACAGTCAAGTAGTAATGAAAATGAAATTTAAAAGCAAAACTCAAACAATCTCCTTGCTAATAGCTTCAATTAGAATGGATACTGTTACTGGGTGAAGAAGATGTCACATTACAGGCTGCAATGAATTAGCTTTTAAAGAAAGAATACCTGCATGCATGTTCTGGAACAAAAATGACTGTAAATATATCAGCAATCACTTACCCAGAACAGGAAGCTGAAGAAAAATAGATAATACTTAATCCAGGGGCTAATAAATGTAATATTTGCACCTCTGTTCAATCTTCTTCCAATATCCATTATGGAAATACAACAGCTGCTAAAAGAAAGATATCAGGATGGGGAAACGGAAGATGATAAGCGATAACGAAAATGTCAGCAGACTTCTGGCTTGGTGATCTTGTGCAGTGTGTGCAGTGTGTGCAGTGTGTGTGGATGTGAATGAGCCTGCTTGTTACTGAACACTGCAACTCACTCTGTGCCTCCAGTTGGTTCTATACCATAAATAGACACAATCTCTTATCAGCCGAATACAAACAGCTCAGACACAACACGAGCGGGAATACTGATTCAGCAGCATTTGGGACGCGTTTGTCACTGGGGTTCACAGAACCAGCCGCAGAGCTGCTTTTTGTTTAAAAAAAAGCTTATTTAATTACTCAAGTCAGTGGTTTTACAATAAGACCCGCTCTTGAGCTCCTCTTTTGTTCTGACCTCCAGAGTAAGGTTTTTGTATTTTTCTTTGGCATATGCACATACATGATTGAGCAAGATATCTTGCTTAATCTTGTATAAATGTATGTATATAATATATAACATACATATACTTATATACAGCTACAAACATTTTAAACATGTAAAACAAAAAATGATGGCAGTCTTTAAGCTATATATTTTATCTATAAACTTTAAGCAAGACATGCATTAAATATCATTTTCCTCACAAACAGCAAAAGTTAAAATCTACTTTTCTGCCAATATATGCTCATTTTCCATTGCCTATAAATTGCAGCATTGATATTTGATTGTATTGTTATTAATGATGACCATAATTAAAAGATACAAACTGGAAAGGGTCGCTTGCAAAAGCGCATTACTATGCCAAACATCAAAGGCTCCTGCTTGGGTTTCCACATTGCAATATTGCATTAGGGAAGCTTCAAACTGCAGTGATTTCACTCCAAACAGCATAATGTGCAATGTTGCATTGCTGCAGGGAGAATGATTGCACCAATACAGAACTGTGCAGAAATATTCATCATATGTGGCATGGTGGTTAGCACTGCTGCTAGGGACCTGGATTTGACTCCTGGCTTGGGTCACTGTCAGTGTGGAGTTTGCACATTCTCCCCATGTCTGCATGATGCTCCGGTTTCCTCCCACAGTCCAAAGATGTGCAGGTTAGGTTGATTGGCCATGCTAAATTGCCCCTTAAAGTCAAGGGGATTAAAAGGATAAATATGTGGGGTTACAGAGATAGGACAGGACCTGGGTGGAATTGTTGTTGGTGCGGGCTCGATGGGCCAAATGGCCTCCTTCTGCACAGTAAATTCTATGATTCTATAAACGTCAATTAATAGGATCTGCAGCCGGTTCACCTGCACTATACATCATGCTCATTTTCAGAATGTCCAGTTCTTCTTGTTGGGGGTTAGAAATGGAGAAAATAGGAGCAGGAGTAGTCCTTTCGGCCCTTCGAGCCTGCTGTGCCATTCATTACGATTATGGCTGATTACCAAGCTGTTGCTGCCTTCCCCCCAGTTCCGTATGTTGAGTTTACTGCTTGTGCAATTTTGAAAATGATGCAGCAATCAGGGGCAGGACTCGTAGTTGATTTTTATTTCACTCCCTTCTGGGCAAAGATTATCCAGCCACAAGAGCATGAAGATACCTGCTTCCGTCCTAGGCTGGTGTGCACTGGATTACCTCAACAGGAGCTGGAAGTGGAGGCATTGCAACTGATCTCAATACTCCTCAGTTAGGGAGAGGAATTACTCAGCTGTAATTCTTGCTTCCTCATTGCTAAACTTGCTGAAAACTTTCCATCAGTGAATTGCAGATCAGGAATTGATGAGTGAGAACCCTATATTGCTAAATAATCTACTGGCTCTAAGGCCCCAAAGCCATTCCCACTCCACAGCAGAAGGTTGGTGGGGGAAGCGCGTGGTAGCTAAAAATAAATATAGGGCATGTGTTTTGAACATGCCGCTTACGTATCCACAACAATTTTTATGGTGGCAAATATCGGGGCATCTGAATATCACACCATGGAGACATGGGAAAGTTCAACATATTTCAATCAGATATAACAGTGCAATTGAGAACTCAGCTTAAAGTTGATTATTGGTGAACCAGTTTCCTCAAAGTCAATAAATCCATCAATCAAAAGGAGTGGGAGTTGATGGATCAAAGAAGTTAGTGCCTTTTCCAGCGGATCTTGAGGGCCTGGAGCAGTAGCTCTATAAGCTCCACAAGGAAACCCATGGCTTTCCCAATGTCACTCATGACTTCTCTCTTCCCCCTCCTGGTTGCTGACCTCCAGTCAATCACAGCCTTCCTTGCTGATCAGAAAGCAAAAACAAAGATGACAAGGTCCTTCCATAGGTTTCACCAAGGTCCTATGTGTTCCTGGTCTTACACAGTATTTGACCTTGCTCTCTGCCTACCAATAAACATCGAGGCCTCAATGCCTAGAGTCAACCATGAAGAATAGTCAAATGAACAAAATAAGAGAGCATTTCTCATTCACTGAAAATGGCTCACTGTTTAGCCAATGTCTTCTGGAAAAAAGTGAAGACAAGAGGTGTGGTGAGGGGGAAAACAAATTAAACCAACATTCTATCAACAGATGTTCTGGTACACCATATAGCTTATAACTACAAACCGGCTCACATACGGGAGGAAGGGTAAAAAGTTAAACAAGCAATTCCCTCTTTTAGTTAATTGCAACAATGCATTTTGCTGAGCAAGGCATAAGGCTTGAGATTCATTGATGTATAAAAGCCCATTTTAATTGTTTTGTCCAAGATGTTTACACCCTTTCTGGGGATTTGGTTTGATACAGCACATTCAGATATACATTATTGTAAATCAGTGCAATAAGAGTCGTGTGTAGTTTGCGAAAAAGACTGAAGTTGTAAACTACAATGAATTGATATTAAGGAGGCGATTTTTAAAAAAATTATTTAATATTCATTTGTCACAAGTAGGCTTACATTAATACTGCAATGAAGTTATTGTGAAAATCTCCTAGTCGCCACATTCCAGCATCTCTTCGGGTACACTGAGGGAAAGTTTAGCATGGCCAATGCACCTAACCAACCAGTCTTGCTGAAGGAAACCGGACCATCTGGACAAAACCCACGCAGGCACAGGGAGAACGTGCGGCACAAACAGTGACCCGAGCTGGGAATCAAACCTAGCTCTCTGGAGGCATGTTTGTGCCCATTTCGCCATGGGTACAAATTGATAGTGTGGGCAGAAAATCCCATATTAATCCATTTATTTCCTTTTGTATCCCTTTATATCCTCTTCATAATTTACTTCCCTAGTCTTCAAATTTAGCAACCATACTCTCAGTCCCTTCATCCAAGTAATTTATATAAATTGTAAATAGTTGAGGCCCTGGCTATTAATCCCTGTGGCACATCACTCATCACATCTTGCCAACCAAAAAATGACAGATTTATGCCTAATCTCTATTTCCTTATTAGCTATTCAAGCTTTATCCATGCCAGTATGTTACGCCTACTCCATGAGCTTTTATTTTCTGTAATAACCTTTGATGTGGCACCTTACTAAATGCTTTTGGAAATCTAAATACAGCACATCTATCAGTTCCAATGAGATATGTGACTTTTTCAAAGAATGCCAGTGAATTGATTAAACATGATTTCTCTTTCACAAAACAGACAGTGCACCATCAATACATCTCTGAGCTGTGATGTGTATAAACAATAGTTTTCATTGAATATACCTTGGCAGCAAATATCCCATCATGATATTAAGTAAGTAGGTTATATTATAACTGGTTACAAAATATCGTAAATAAATGTGTGTTAAATGGATACATGTGGTTTAATACTTGTTGGAAGTTTGATAGCATCATTGCTAGGCATACGACAGGTGAATGAACAATCACGTTGCTCATCAGGAGGTTAACACAGTGGAACCGACTTAATTGCAAACATTGGGATAATCTCACAAATTGCATGAAAGTGGTGATTGCAATAAAAGGAGGCAATAAAATTGCAATAAAAATTTGAGGATGGCCATGCAAATTTATTTTTTTAAACTTCACATATCTTACAAAATGATGGATACAGTGCAATATCTTAAAATCTGTAACATCTTAGAAAGTGAACATACAGAATAATATCTTAAAAATTGAAGTCAAATACTTACATCTCATGAGATCTTTTATGCTGCAATGAAATGAGATCTTGATCCTTTTTTTGAGCACAGTGGAAGATATCAACCTTCATGTTTTCCCTTCCAGTCTGTAAAACTCATGACAAATTTTATTATCTTCTGAATCAATGGGCTGATGGATGATGCAGTGCTGAACCTCAAGCTTTAGAAATTGCCAGCCATGACACAGCTTAATGCACATCTACTGCAGCCTCTGCCGACAAGAAGAAATGAAAAGGGGATGGCCTAGTGGGATTATTATTGGGCCCAGAAACTCAGCTGATGTTCTGAGAACTCAGGTTCAAATCCCACCATGGCAGCTGGTGGAATTTGAATTCAATGAAAGATATCTGGAATTAAGAATCTACTGAATCCATTGTTGAATGTCGGAAAATCACAATTGCTTCACAAATATTTTTATGGGCACCTTCTTCACAGCACCAGGCACCCACGTTCAATTCCAGCCTTAGGTCACTGTCTGTGTGGAGCTTGCACATTCTCAGTGTGTCTTGAGTTTCCACCGGGTGCTCCGGTTTCCTCCCACAGTCCAAAGATGTGCAGGTTAGGGTTCTTGACCAGGCTAAATTTCCCCTTGTGTCAGGGGGATTAGCAGGGTAAATGTGTGGAGTTACAGGGATAGGGCTGGGTGGGATTGTGGTCAGTGCAGACTTGATTGACGGAATGGCCTCCTTCTGCACCGCAGTGATACTATGATTATATTCTATGATCTACAACTTGAGCTTCAGTCAACTCTCCACACTTTTCACAACAAGATCTTTGGCAAGTCGGTTAACTTCCAATGGATCACCTTCAGGTAGGATTTTCCGAGCTTTTCTTGTGATTAAACCAGTCAATCAATGTCAGACGTCTTTCATTCTTCTTTTTCCTCAGAATTTCCTTTGTTGAGCCACCTGGAAATTCTTTGTGTTCTTTTGACTGTGGAAATTTGGCATGTCCACTACGATTCTCACCTATTTTTATAGATGTATCATAGAAAGCATCCTTTCTGGTTATATCACAGCTTGATATGGCTCCTGCTCTGTCCAAGACCGTAAGAACTGTAATGGGTTGTGAATATAGCCCAATCCATCATTCAAAGCAACCTCCCATCCATTGACTCCGTCTGCACTTTTTGCTGTCTCGGAAGAGCAGCCAGCATAATTAAGGACCCCACGCACCCCAGATATTTTCTCTTCCATCTTCTTCCATTGAGAAGGGATACAAATGTCTGAGGACATGTACCAACCGACTCAAGAACAGCTTCTTCCCTGCTGCCATCAGACTTTTGAGTAGACTTACCTTGCATTAAGTTAATCTTTCTCTATACCCTAGCAATGACTTTAACACATTCTGCACTCTTTCATTTCCTTCTGTGTAAACGGTATGTTTTGTCTGTATGATGTGCAAGAAACAATACTTTTCACTGTATATTAATACATATGAATAATAAATCAAATCAACTCAGTTCTGGCAGCATCACATGGCTGGCAGGAATCTGTCCCATTCTTACCCCCAGCTGTGCATGTGTTGGGAAGATTTTGCAGGTTGATACTTGGCCCATCTGGCCACATTATGAACATACCTTCCTCAATCATCAAATTCTGATGTGGAATTTTAGTCTCGACGTTCAGACTCGTGGGCAGTGACACTGCCCACTGCGCCATAAGGCCACATGGGACGTAACAAGGCAAAGACAATGTAAGGCAATATTCAGCAGCTTGTTCAAATAGATTGGTTTTAAGAAGCACCTTAAAGACGGAAAGGGAGAGACAAGAGGTTTAGAGAGGAAATTCCAGAGCTTAGTGTTAATATTGCAAATTGCTGGGACAATTGAGTGCACATTCTGGTTGTGGTTATCAGCAGCTGATACTCATTGGAAAAAAAGTTAGGGCTCATATGTAACAAAGGAGCAGCCTTCTCGGCTGGGTACCCTGGAGAGGGAGCACATGGTATCTGCTGGCACTATCGAGGCTTCCCATTCCCACTGGACACCAAAGGGACTGGGGTGTTCCATCAACCCCATTAAGCTCAGTTTGATTTGGAGTTTTACGATTCCATTGTGATTTGTTTATGTTAAATGCAGAATCTCCTTTAAGGGACTGCTCTTTTGATTTATACCTCAGTTTGGTTAATTTAGTTTAATTGGTTTAACGCAAAATAATATAACAATGGAACAAAGGAACAGGGATCAGCCAATAGGTCCATGGAGCTTACTCTGCCATTCAATTTGATCATAGCTGATCCTCGACTCCAACATCACTGTCTTACGCTAGGTCATATCCCTTGATGTCATTAGCAACCAGAAATCTATTGACTTCTGTTTTGGATATACTTAATTTCCATAAAACATTTATTTATTAGTCACGTGTAAGACTTACATTAACAGAGCAATGAAGTTACTGTAAAATTCCCCTAGTCGCCACACTCCAGTACCTGTTTGGGTCAATCCACCTAACCGGAATATCTTTTTTCAACTGTAGGAGGAAACCGGAGCACCCAGAAGAAACCCATGCAGACAAGGGAAGAACTTGTAAACTTCACACAGACAGTGACCCAAGCTGGGAATCAAATCTGGGTCACATCCCTCTGAGTGAAGAAATTCCCCCTAATCTCAATCCTAAATTTCCTGTCCCTGTTCTCAGGTGTTCCCTCTGTTTCTAGACTTAATAGTTCAGGGAAACATCCCAACCACATCTCCCCTGTCACATCCTTGAAGAAATCTGTAAATTTCAATGAGATCCATTCTTTGAAATTCTAGAGAATGCAATAGCATAAGGGGCTAGCAGATACAGGGTTAACAGGGAGCTGAGTAAGTATTGCCCACAGAGTGACACATCCCCTGATAAACGCTGGCCTAGCCAATGATGTCCACATCACATAAAAGGAATAAAGAAAAAAACAATTAATTAATTCTGAATTAATTTAATTCAGGTTTAATGGTTGGTAAAGGCCAGGATTTGATGCTTAAAATGGTTTTTAAGTTAGTTTACACGATGTGGGCATTGTTGGCTGGCCCATCCTTAATTGTCCTTGAGAAGGTGGAGTGAGCTACATTCTTGAATGGCTGCAGTCCCTGCGTTGTAGGTACACCTACAATGCTGTTCTTGAGGGAGTTCCAGGATGCAGCGACAGTGAAGGAAAAGCGATATATTTCCAAGTTAGGATGGTGAGTGGCTTTGAGGGGAACTTCTAGGTGGTGGTATTTCAGTGTATCTGTTACCCTTGTCCTTCTAGGTCATAGTGGTCATGGGTTAGGGAGGTGCTTCCAAAGGAACTTTGGTGAGTTGCTGCAGACATCTTCTAGGTGGTACATGGCTGGTATCATTTGTCAGTGATGCGGGGCGTGAACATTTGTGAAGGGGGTAGCAATCAAGCGGGGTACTTTATCTTCAATGTGTTGATCATCTTCAGCGATGTTAAAGCTGCACTCATCCAGGCAAATGGGAAGTATTCCATCACACTCCTGACTTGTGTCCTGTAGATGATGGACATGCTTTGGGGAGTCAGGAGGTGAGTTATGGGATTCCTAGTCTTCTCAATCCTGAAGTATTGACATGAATGGAGAATTTTATTGTAAGTCAAGCCAAACAGCCATTACTTGAAAAATCTTCATAGCTGAGATGAGCACGAGTGCACAGAGTCATAGAGGTTTATAGCATGAATACAGGCTCTTTGGCCCAACTTGTTCATGCCGCTGCTTTTTTTTAATCACTAACCTAGTCCCAGTTGCCAGCATTTGGCCCATATTCCTCTATACCTGTTTTACCCATGTAACTGTCTAATCACATTTTAAAAGACAAATTTTTACTTGTCTGTACTACTGCCTCTGGCAACTTGATCCAGACACTTCCCACCTTTGTACTTGCCAAAGCTAGCAAGCACAGGTAAACTCTTTGTCTTCAAATAAACAGCAGCGCCATCTTGAATTCCAGCAATTTCTTAAAGATGAACTTACAATATCAGTCTTTTAACCGTGGATCAAAAATCAGTTTGGACTAATCCGAAGACTAAACCGAAGGGAAAATTAGACATCGTGGTAAAGAGAAATTTTAAACTACTGGAGTGCATCAGGTCAAAGTAGAAAGGAAGAAAAAGCCTGGAGTGACGCCTTTTTGTACTTACTTGCTGCATAACGAGTTCTAATGCAGTACATTGGTGAATATTCAACAGACTTCAATAAAAATTAAAAGTAATTGACAACTATTTTAATTTTCAAGATGTGGAGCGCACAGAGTTTAAAAAGAAGCAAAGAAAATCCTCAGTGAGGCATTGAAAGAAATAAAGGCAATACATGCATAAGCCACATGAGGGCACTAGAAAGGCAGGGAACTTTCCAGAAGTCTCCATATTTTTTGAAAATCTTTAATCACAACAGTAGGTGGCAGTGTGGAGTGAGCATCTGATTTGAATGAAGGAAAGTCATCTGATGGAGTCCAAAATACGTAAACCTTGCGAAAAGAATATCTGACAAAGGGTCATCCTGACTCAAAACATCGGCTCTATTCTCTCTCCACAGATGCTGTCAGACCTGCTGAGATTTTCTACCATTGTCTGTTTTCATTGTTGGAAAAGAAAATTAAATAAGGTTGGAAAGTGTTTGCATCGAGATTGAATTGAAAGATTTGAAACACAAAATTCAAGCTGAGTATATACCTTTGAAAATACACAATAAAGTTTTCAATGAACCAAACTGTTCAATACCTGATCGTACAAATTTTTAAATTTTGTCACAAAATATTTGATTTAATTTGATTTATTGTTGTCACATGTATTAGTATACAGTGAAAAGTGTTTTTTCTTGCGCATTATACAGGCAAAGCATATCATTCAAAGGGAAGAAAATGAGAGAGTGCGGAATATAGTGTTGTAGTTGAATTTCTTAATCACAAACCACAATCAGTAAGGATAGGCAACAACACCTCGTCCATGATCATCCTCAAACCTGTGCCCCACATGATTGTGCCCTCAGCCCTCTATTATACTCCTTATACTCCTCTGACAGTGTGGCCAAATTCCCCTCCAATTTGATTTTCAAGTTTGCTGACAACACCACTGTGGTGGGTTGGATCTCAAACAATGATGAGACAGAGTGTTGCAATGAGATAGAGAATCAGGTGAACTAGACAATAATCTCGCCCTCAATGTCAACATAGCTATGGTATAGAGAAAGATCAACTTAATGCAAGGTAGGTCTATTCAAATGTCAGATAGCAGTAGGGAAGAAGCTATTCTTCAGTCGGTTGGTACGTGACCTCAGTCTTTTCCCGACAGAAGAAGGTGAAAGAGACTATTTCCGGAGTGCATGGGATCCTTAATTAACATGGCTGCTTTGCCAAGGAAGCTGGAAGTATCGACAGAGTCAATGGATGGGAGGCTGGTTTGCGTAATGGATTGGGGCTACATTCACGACTCTTTGTAGTTTCTTGCGGTTTTGGGCAGAGCAGGAGCCATACCAAGTTGTGATACAACAAGAAAGAATACTTTCTGTGGTGCAGCTGTAAAATTTGGTAGGAGTTGGAGCCTCACATGCCAAATTCTTTTAGATTTCTGAGAAAGCTAAGGTGTTGGTGGGCTTTCTTAACTACAGTGTCAGCATGGGAGGACCAGGACAGATTATTGGTGATCTGGACACTGAAAACTTGAAGTCTTCGACCATTTCTACACTATGTCTCCTGAAGTTGATGACACCCTCCTTCGCTTTGTTGACATTGAGGGAGGGATTATTGTCATCACATCAGTTCACCAGATTCTCTATATCATCACTCTGTCTCATTATTGTTTGAGATACAACCAATACAATTGAGTTATTGTCAGCAAACTTGAAAATCGAATTGGACAGGAATTTGGCCCCACAGTCATAGCTGTATATGGGGTACAGTAAAGGGCTAAAGACACAACCATGTGGGGCACTGGGTGTTGAGGATATCATGGAGGAGGTGTTGCCTATCCTTACTGATTGTAGTCTGTGGGTTAGGAAGTCCGGGATCCAGTCAGAGAGGGAGAAGCCGAAGGCCAGACCACAAAGTTTGGAGATGAGTTCCATAGGAATAATGGTGTTGAAGGCTGAGCTGCAGTCAATAAATAGGAGTCTGACATAGGTATCTTTGTTACCTAGGTATTCCAAAGCTGAGTGCAGGGCCAAGGAGATGGTGTCTTTTATGGACGTGTTGCAGCGGTAGACGAACTGTAGTAGATTCAGGCAACTGGGAGGCTGGAACTGACTCGTGCCATGACTAACCTTTCGAAGAATTTCTTAATGATGGATGTCAGAGTCACCGGATGATTATCACTAAGGCACACTGTCTGGTTTTCTTTGGTACAGGGAGGATGATCGTCTTCTTGAAGCAGATAGGGATCTCAGATTGTTGTAAAGAGAGGTTGAGGATATCCCTGTCAGCTGATCCATGCAGGATCTGAGTACTCGTCCGGGTACTCTGTCCACGCCAATCGCTTTCCATGGGTTGACCTTCGAGAAGACTGCTCGGGCATCTGCAACGGTGACCTCAGATGCAGGTTCATCTGAGACTTCCAGGGTGGAGTGCATGTTCTTGCTGACCTCTTGCTCAAAACAGGCATAAAAAGCATTGGGCTCATCAGGGAAAGGTGTGTCAGAGCTGGCAATTTTACATGCCTTCATCTTGTAGTCTGTTATGTCTTACAGATGTTGGAGAGGGTCCATGTGGCTGGTTTGGGACTCTGGCTTGGTCTGGTACTGTCTTTTGTCATCTCTGATGGAACTCCTTATCTGGCTTTCTTGTATAGGTCATGGTTGACTAACTTGAATGCCTCAGACTTGGATTTCAACAAGCAATGGATAGCCCTGTTCATCCATGGCTTCTGGTTTGGAAACACATGGATTTGCTTCCTTGGCACCCAGTCTTCTACACATTTACTAATGAAGTCAGTTATTGCAAAGCATACTTGTTCAGGCTGGTTGCAGACTTTTTAAATATTGACTAGTCTACTGACTAGAAGCAATTCTGTAGGAGATCATCTGATTCCTCAGACCAACATTGCAAAACTTTCTTTGATAGATTCTCCCCCTTCAGTTTTTGCTTGTAAATTGGGAGCAGGAGCACAGCCTTATGATACCCTTATGGGCAGGCAATAGAATGGTAGGCATGTTCGATATTTGTGTAGCAGTAGTCTAGAATGTTTGGACCTCAGATGGAACAGGAGATATGTTAGTTGTAACTTGATAGCACGCTCTTGATCTTGGCCTAATTGAAGTCCCTGGCCACAATGAACAAGACCTCAGGATGTTTCATTTCAAGGCCATTCATAGTGGTGAATATTTCATCCAGCACAATCTTCACATCTACATGGGGTGGGATGTAAACTGCCGACAGGATAATGGAAGTGAATTTCCATGGAAGGTAATGGGGATGGCATTTTAGCAACAGGTATTCTAAGTCTGGGTAGCAGATATTTTTTTTTTTTTTATTAAGCAACACAGCACGGGAAACAGGCCCTTCGGCCCAACGAGCCCGCGCCACCGTAATACCAAATCATTATCCTATTTTAATATTCCTATATAATAATATATATATTAATCCTAATTTGGAAAATTTTCACCATAGGGACAATTTGTTACCCAATCAGCCTAAGAGCGAATTTTTGGGTTGTGGGAGGAAACCGGAGTGCCCGGAGAAAACCCACGCAACCACGGGGAGAACGCGCAAACTCCCGCAGACACCGGCCCAATTCCAAGTGTCTGCACAGCCACATCGATAGTCTCTGAGCTGTCATGGTGCCCTTCAGGTGGTCCACATAAAGCACTCATATACGACATGAGGTACCAGGCAACCCATGAATCAACATCCAAGAGCTGTACCCGCACCACCTGCCGAATGCGTGCTCAAATTATGGACCGAATTACCTGTGGAAAAAAGCCGTAGTTAAACAGTCCTAATATATCCCTCTATCTGCATACCGCTCATGTGGCTGTCCAAGAGACCCTTAAACAGCCCCAGCGTGCCTGCTCCCACCACCTTACTCGGCAGTGCATTCCACACCCCCACTACCCTTTGTGTGAAAAACTGCCCTCTAATATTCGTCCTATACATAGCCCCCCTCACCCTATGGCCATGACCTCTCGTCCTATCCATTTCTAAAGGTGGAAAAAGTTTACCTCCATTTACTCTATCTATACCCCTTATAATCTTATACACCTCTATGAGATCCCCTCTAAGCCGACGTCTTTCAAGGGAAAACAACCCCAGTCTATCTAATCGTTCCTCACAGGACAGTCCTTCCATACCAGGCAGCATCCTGGTAAACCTCCTCTGCACTCTCTCCAAGGACTCCACATCCTTCCGATAGTACGGAGACCAGAACTGGGCGCAGTATTCCAAGTGAGGCCTAACCAAAGTTGTATACAACTGCAACATCAAACTCCTACTCTTATATTCTATACCCTTTTCTATGAAAGCTAACATACTATACGCCTTCTTTGTCACCTTCTCCACCTGTGAGGACACCTTCAGAGACTTGTGAACCTGCACCCCCAAGTCTCTCTGCGTCTCTATGCTCCTTATAGTTTTACCTTTTATCCTATAATTCTCTTCTACATTTTTCCGGCCAAAATGCATCACCTCGCATTTTTCCGGATTAAATTCCATTTGCCATCTATCTGCCCAATCTACCAACCTGTCTATGTCCTGTTGTATTGCCTGACACTGCTCTTCTGTACCCGCCAATCCAAGCATCTTGGTGTCATCAGCAAATTTGCTGATCTCACCACCTACCCCTACTTCCAAGTCGTTTATGTAGACCACAAATAGAAGAGGACCTAGTACTGAGCCTTGTGGCACTCCACTAGTGACAGGCTTCCAGCCGGAAAAAGAGCCTTCCACTACTACCCTCTGTCTCCTCCTTCCGAGCCAGTTTTCGACCCATCTACATACCCGACCCTGTATCCCATGCGCCTTCACCTTCTCTATCAGTCTACCATGAGGAACCTTGTCAAACGCCTTACTGAAATCCATGTAGACGACATCAACAGCCTGTCCTTCATCAACTGTTTTTGTCACTTCTTCAAAAAATTCCACCAGATTCGTAAGACAAGACTTCCCCTTGACGAAGCCATGCTGCGTATCCCTGATCAGATCGCAGCGCTCCAGATGCTCATACATCCTGTCCCTAAGGATCCTCTCCATTAGCTTACCTATAACTGAAGTCAAGCTCACCGGCCTATAGTTCCCTGGGTGATCCCTCTGACCTTTTTTAAACAACGGTACTACGTTTGCTATCCTCCAGTCCTCTGGGACCTCACCTGTGTCCAAGGAAGAGACAAAGATTTGCGTCAGAGGCCCAGCCAAGTCTTCCCTCAACTCCCTTAGCAGCCTGGGGTAAATGCCATCAGGCCCCGGAGCTTTATATGTCTTTAAGCTGCCTAACAGCCCCAACACCTCTTTCCTCGTAATCCTTATTTCCCTCAACCGATCCTCAACTTTGTCAACATCAGGCACAGACATCTGTCCAGTCTCCTGCGTGAATACCGACGCAAAGTATTCATTCAGGATCTCCCCCATTCCCTCAGGCTCTAAGCATAGATCCCCTCCACTGTCCCTAAGAGGTCCAATCTTGCCTCTAACCATCCTTTTGCTCCTTACATAGGTGTAAAATGCCTTTGGATTTTCTTTAATCCTACCCGCCAGAGCCACCTCATGGCCCCTTTTTGCCTTTCTAATACCCCTTTTAAGATCCCGTCTACACTCTCTATAAGCTTCCAGCGCTATCTCAGTCCCTAGTTGCCTAGATCTAATGTAAGCCTCTCTCTTTTTCTTGATCAAGTCCTCAATCTCCCTGGTAAGCCAAGGTTCTCTAATCCTACCTTTCCCATCCTTCCTCCTTGCCGGCACATATCTTTCCTGCAGAGAGTTTAGTTTTCCCTTGAAAGACTCCCACATGTACCTCGTCGACCTGCCCTCAAAAAGCTTATCCCAATCCGTATCTTTAAGATCTTGCCTAATCTGGCCGTATCTAGCCCTCCCCCAGTTAAATACCCTCCCTTTTGGGCCAGTCTCATCCTTTTCCATTAATATCCTAAAGCAGACAGAGTTGTGATCACTATTTGACACCTGCTCTCCTACCTCGACGTCAACCACCTGGCCTGGCTCATTCCCCAGAACCAAATCCAGTATAGCCCCCTCTCTAGTCGGGCCATCCACATACTGCTCCAAGGACCCTTCCAAAACACACTGTACAAATTCCTCCCCATCCACTCCTACAGCCCTGGGCACACTCCAATCTACTCCAGGAAAATTGAAATCTCCCACCACTACCACCCTATTTTTCCTACACTTAACTAAAATGTCCCTGCATATCCCTTCTTCCACAGCCTGCGGGCTGTTGGGCGGTCTGTAGTAAGATACTTGCCAGAAATCAGGCACCACGAGGTATTGACTAAGAAGCAGACCCCCACCTCCCCTCAAAGGAGGAGGAAATAACCAGGAGGAAATAACAACTCTGAATTATATTGCTGGCAAATCAAAAAGGGAGTTGGGAAAACTCAACCAGAAGTACTGAGAAATATAGAAACATTTAATCTATTAGCAGGATTAGATCATTTAGCCCCAAGAGCTATAATTAATTTCTTCTTGAAAATTTATTATGTTTTGGCCTCAATTGCTTTCTGTGGTACAGCCAGACACAAAAGTTCAAGATGTACTCAAAAGTTGTGGCTTTGAAGAACCAACATGTGCCCCTGGCAAATAGAAGGAGATTAAAAAAGGAATTAAATACTATTTCAATAAAGCTGCATTGGAACACACAATCATGAAAAAGCAATGTACTGAAGTGCAGAGTGATAGGTAAGGGCTGAACAGAAAATAAACACTTGAAAGAACAGTTAACTGTTCTTCAAGATCAAATTCAAAAACAATACAAAATGCTTCAGTGGCAGGATGGAATAAAGACTAGCCTGAACAGCAGAATGGAGAGGGGATCAGCAAAACAAACTTGATGAGATGTGAAGAGAACTTGTCTGATAGAAGACACAGGGGATGAAGGGACTAGTCTGATAGAGGACACAGGGATGAAGGGGAAATGTCTGATTAAGGACACAGGGATGAAGGGGACTTGTCTCAATGAGGATGCAGGCAGTATAATTCTGACACAAACTTTTCACAAGTGTAAGTTTTGGGGAAAATGGGGTAAATGAGGACTTTAGAAATGGCTGCACTAAAATAGAAATTGCAATTACATGATTGGAAAATAAACAGCTATGAGTATATATTGTGCTGCTGTCGACTCTCTCAGAATATCACATGAATTACTAAATACTGAAAGATCTAAGTCTAGTTAGCTTCCTACAGAGCTTGTGATCCTTGAATTTGCAAGGCTGACACCTGACACCCCCCAAAGTGATGACTCTACGTGGAACTTGGTTGCAACTTGGGACCAGTAGTTCAATGAAAATGCTTTAGGATGTTCTCAAATCACCCCTGAAGAGGGCAAATATCACCACTAACTCAGAGAATTTCCCTGCCGGTGATCAACCAAAATAAGGAAGTTCAATCGGGTAGATGCCCAACACATTGAGGGATCTTGTGGGGATCAGATGGAGCACACAGCGTCCAAATATCTCTCCTGCCCAAACCTTCAAGCTCTACCTGCCCTGCATGTGACACAGTCTGCATAGACTCTGCATTGAACTCATTGGCCATGTCAGAATCCGCTGAACAGGAATGGAATCAAGTCAGTCTCGACCGTGAGGTAACTACCTAAGAAGAAGATGCACCATTAATGAGGTTGCTGACATTGCCAACAAATGGCACCCCAACCCTATATCAGTTAAATATATAACTATGAAATATTTAAAATTATTTTTCCTCTATATGGCTTGTCTCAGATTGAAATTAAAAATGGGATAAAATTGCTGTAAAATCAAAGGAATTTGTTGTAGTAGATAGGGAGAAATAAATTAATGTAGTGATCAATAAAATGTAACGGTAGTACCACGACAACACAGTTCACGAGGTTTTGATCACTTTGTTGCTGAGCTTCGGAATGACTCAACATTCTGGGGATACTTGCTGGTCAAAGCCCTGAAATCTTTAAGACAATTCATGAAAGCTGTTATCAAATCAGACAGCATCAGAGAAAAAGACAAATACAGAATGGCAGTTCAGCACTTGTGCTTCTGGACTTGCAATCGAGAAAGGAGGAGTTCAACTCCCACCATGACAAATTGCGATGCTAAGATTCAATCCAGTAATTGGTGGGTTAGGCACCTGGAAAATAAGCCAGGCTGTCATATAGAAGTGGCAAATGTTTCAGGGAACTGAACCTGCCACTTCTGCCTAGTGTCAGGCCTACTCACAACTCCAGTCTCATGCAACCTCCATCTTCCTGTCGTTATCATTTCAGTTCTCAATCTTACTCCCACACTGACCATTCTATTCTTGGCCTGTTACACTGTCTTAATGAAGCTCACCCAAGCTCAAGGCACACCTTTCAAGTCAACACTCTGGACTCAACATTGAGTTCAACAATTTTAGATCATAACCTCTGCCTCCAGCTTGTCCCGTTCGATATGGTAACACAGTGGGTTTTCTCTGGGTGCTTTGCTTTCTTCCCATAATCCAAAAGACATGCTGGTTAGGTGCACTGGCCATGCTAAATTCTCCCTCAGTGTACCCAAACAAGCATCAGGATGTGAAGGTCAGGGGATTTTCACTGTAACTTTGGTGCTGTGTTAACGTAAGTTTTACTTGTGACACTAATAAATAAACTTCTAACTATTAGGATTGGAGTGAGGAGAAATTCCTCATGATTTAGACAGAGCTTGAAGGACTTTGTGACTGAGTATACAATCTGAGTGAACCACTGTGCCAATTCGTAAAATCTTTCTTTAATGTAATCATAATTTATATTCAACAACAATTTGCCTGTTAATTCATGTTTAACTCATGTTAATTCTAGATATTAGAGAGTAGGATAGATAATAGCTCACTTTGTTAACTCTTGTATAATAGAAATACTTCTGTTTTAAACTGTAGATTCTTTTTTCTTCAATAAATAGCTGGGATTTCAAATTTCATCTACTTAAAAATGGTGACTGGTCTCTATCAAGGTCATAACAAAAGTAAAAGATCTGAAGGTGGTTCACAGGAGCATTATCAAACGAAACACAAAGATACATGAGATATTACTCAGATATGAATTTGAAGGAGTATCTTAAAAGAAGACAGAGGTAGAGAGGTTTAGGAAGGGAATTCAAGAGCCTAAAGTTCTTATTAAATGCTATTGACTAGAAGCACCATAGAAAGTATCCTTTGCAGGTTGTGTAACAGCTTGGTATGGCTCCTGCTTTGACCAAGACCGCAAGAAACTACAAAGCATTGTGAATGTAGCCCAGTCCATCGTGCAAACCAGCCTCTCATTCATTGACCCTGTCCATGCTTCCCCGCTGCCTCAGAAAAGCAGCCAGCCAAATCAAGGACCTCGCGACCCCGGATATTCTTTCTTGTACCATCTTTCATCAGGGAAAAGATACTTCTAAAAATTGAGTCAAGAACAGCTTCTTCCCTGCTGCTGTCAGACTTTTGAATGGACCCAGCATATATTAGGCTGATCTTTCTCTTTACCCTGTAACTGTAACATTATATTCAGCACTCTTCTTTCCTTTTCCTCTTTGTACTCTATGAAGAATACGTTTTGTCTGTATAGCACGCAAGAAACAATACTTTTCATTGCATCCCAATATGTGACAATAATAAATCAAATCAAATATTAATTCTATTTCTCCCTCTGCAACTGTTGCCTGACTACTAATTATTTCCAGTATTTATATCAGAGTTCAACAGCTGAATACAATATTAGCGCACTGTAATGGTCATTACAACCAGTCTCCCTGACCTTTCAATGTCAAATGTAGTTGTGAGGCACATAAACCAGGAAACTCCCTAGCCTGAAGTGAGTTAATTGATTGTCAGTTTGGGCTACAGTCAGACCAGCTCTTAGAACTGTGGACCAGAATGGCCCGGAGCTGTGGGCCACTTCTTGTGATCAAATCTGCATAATATGGCTGCAACAACAGGGAGATCTTGAAGGGTTGCAGTTGGTAACAGAGTTAGGAGAGTGAGTGTAGAAGATGAAGGGGTATTGACACAGATGGATTTGAACAAAAGGATAGGACATTTTTAATGCGAAGCATTGTTAAACCAGATGCCAATTTAGGTCAGTGAGCACTGGAATGATGAGCCATCAGCATTGGTCAGATGTCTTTACAGCACAGAAGGAGATTATTCAGCCCATCAACTCCATGCCATTTCTCTGAAGAGCAATTCACTCAGTCCCATTTCCCTCGTTCTGTCCCCACAGAGCCTTGTAAGTTTACTTCCCTCAAGTACCCATCCAATTTTCTGTTTCCATCATCCTCATAGGCAGCAAGTTTCAAGTTATTACCATTCGCTGCATAAAAATGCACTACCTCATATCTCCACTGTATCTGTCGCCCAAAACCTTCAATCTGAGCCCCATAGACATTGTATCATCAATTAATGGGGACAATTTTTCTTTGTCTACCTTGTCCAACCCTTTAATAATCTTTTATAATTTTATCACATTTTCCCTCAGCCTCCTTTGTTCTAAGGAGAACAACCCCCGTCTTTCCAACCTAACCATGCAACTAAATTCCCTCATCCCTGGAACCATTTTGGTAAATCTCCACCAGATCCTCTTTGGTGTTGAGTTAAAATAGAGTCAGCAGAGTTTCAGGTAAGGTGATACTTATGGAGAGTAGAGATTGTTAGGTCGATCAGATACACATTCGGGGCTAAAGTAATTGGGACCTTTTTGAGAGATTGGGTGCTAGGCTTGGCAGAAAAGAGAACCTGAAGATGTGACAGAGGCAGCTAAGTGGGTGGTCTCAACCTTACTGACAAAGAAGTTGCGAGGTCCCATGAAGGTGGAGGGGCAGCGGTATGTAAAGGGATGATTAATAATGGAGATATGAAACGAGGAGTTCTGTTGCTAGTCAGGTGACCTTATAGACCCTATATAGTGGGTGGATCTGGCAGAGAACAAGGCCAGATAACACTTGATGTGGCTTGCAGATCTGGCAATGAATGATTAATTTTACCACCAGAATTACTCAATTCTGCAACCCATCTGGAGAACTGCATTCAACTTTGGAGACTGAACCTTGGGATGAATGTACTGAGCCTAGAGAGAGTACAACATTGAGTCAACAGGATTATACCAGGGTTTATATGGTTAAATTATGAGACAGGTTTTGCAAACTTGATTTGTATTCCCTTGAGTTTAAAATGTTACAGGTTGATGCAATTGATGTGTTTACAATGAAGAAAAGATTCAATAGAGTAGATAAACTATTCCCTCTGGTGAATAAATCCAGATCAAGAAAATGCAATGTAAAATTAGATCTCAGTCAGTTAGAAAATAAGTCAATGCTGAAAATCTGAAACTCAGCCCTCCTACCTCCATCCCCTCCCCCCACTTCAAGATTGAGACCTACATATATTTGAGTATTGCTAAAAAAAACATGCTGTTGAAGTCTTTCATCTTGCATTCCACAGGACAGATGCAAGAATGCCAAATTTCAAAGGGAGCAACAATTTATATATAATGGGAAAAAGGGTGCCTATTGATTGGCAAGTAGACTCTTATTGGTCAAGTCTTTGTCATGGAGGGTACACCAGGGAACCACTGATCCTCATGCTTTTGTTTAATTTTTTAAAAAGCACTTTATAGAACCTTAGTTAGGCCACACTTGGAATATAGTGTTCAATTTTGGTCACCACATTACAGAAGGATGTGAAGTCTTTGGAGACAGTACAGAAAAGATTTGCTAGGATGTTGCCTGGTATGGAGGGCATTAGCTATAAGGAGAGGTTGGTGAAACTTGGTTTGTTCTCACTGGAACGACAGAGGTTGAGGAGTGAGCTGATAGAAATCTACAAGATCATGAGGGCCATGTACAAAGTGGGTAGTCTGAAGCTTTTTCCCAGGTGGAAGAGTCAATTACTTGGGGCTATAGGTTTAAAATGCAAGAGGCAAGATTTAAAGGAGATATATGAGGCAAGTTTTTTTACAGAGAGGGTGCCTGTGCTGTAATTTTCTTTGTTCACAATGCATGGACATGTTCCTTTGCCCTGCAATGGGCAGGACCCTAGACATGGGTACATGTCAGTTTCTTTCGCATCCATGATTTTAATTTCTCTACCACTGACATCCATGCCTTCAGCTGATGAGGGCTACAGCGCTGGCTTGACCTTTCTAACCCTCTCCCTCTCTTAAGACACTACTTAATATCTACTTCTTGGGCCAAAGTGTTTGGCTGTCTGCCCTCATATCGTCTTATGTGTCTCAGTCTGAAATTTTGTTTTGATAACACTGCTGTGTTGACCCTTGGGGTATTTCCTATTAAAATATAAATGGACCATCTGAGGGTCAGACAGGAGACAGATTCAGTTCTGGCTTTCAGCAGGGAGTTGGTTAACCACCTGAAAAGAAAAACCACCAGCAGGGCTAAAGGGAAAGAGGAGGGTTATGAAACTAGCTGAGTTGTCCTTGCAGAGAATGATGCACCAACATCTGTTTCTTGTGCTGTAAGTATTCTATAGTAAGAAGTCTCACAACACCAGGTTAAAGTCCAACAGGTTTATTTCTTAGTCAGATGAGTGAAAAGTTCTGATCCCAAACAGGGCATACACAGCACACAGTTTACAGAATACTGATTAGAATGTGAATCTTTACAGCTAATCTGCTATTCAAGTCTTAAAGGTACAGACAATGTGAGTAGAGATAGTATTCAGTATAGGTTAAAGAGATACATATTGACAGCACAGTAACTGAGATGTTGCAAGTTCAGGCAAGCGTGACATGAACCCAAAATCCCGGTTGAGGCTGTCCTCACATGTGTGGAACTTGACTATCAGTTTCTGCTCAGCGACTCTGCGCTGTCGTGTGTCATGAAGGCCACCTTGGAGAACGCTTACCCAAAGATCAGAGGCCAAATGCCTGTGACCACTGAAGTGTTATTTTTATTTTGAATGCACTACATGAGGTTCTTTACGAAGTTAAAGGCGAGTGTAATGAACTGCAAAGTCTTCGGTAAGGTTGTCCACTATGATCAAACATATTCCTTGAGGTTTGATTTCATGATGATGGCCCACTGGTACGGTTGCCCAATGGCTAACACTGCTGCATTAGCACCAGGGACTCATGCTCAATTCCCAGCATGGGTCACTGTCTGCGCAGAGCTTGCACATTCTCCCTGTGTCTGCATGGGTTTCCTCCAGGTGCTCTGGTTCCCTCCCATAGTCCAAAGCTGTGTAGGTTAGGTGGATTGGCTAACTACATTGCTTCTTAGTGTCAGTGGGTAAATGCTAAATAGTAAATGTCATAGGGTAGCTAGGATAAATGCATGGTGTTGTGGGAATAAGGCTTGGATGGGATTGTGGTTGGTGCAGAATTGGAAGGCCGAATGCCCTTTCTGCACTGTAGGGATTCTATGATTCTAATTGTCACCATACTCCAGCATTAGCCATCTCTGTAACACACTGCTTTCCTATACCAATTGGAAAGCAGGAGTCGTTACCCAATTGTGCCAAATGTAGGCACTGCTGTCTCACAGCATCAGGGACCTGGATTCAATTCCAACCTTGACTGACTGTGTGGAGTTTGCACATTCTCATTGTGTCTGCATGAGTTTCCTCCTGAGGCTCCAGTTTCCTTCCACAGTCACAACTAGGGATGTGCAATAAATGCTGGCCAGCCAGAGATGCTCATGTCCCATGAATGAATGATAAAAAGATGTGCAAGTTAGGTGGATTGGCCATGCTAATCTGCCTGTTAGTGTATCAAGATGGGTGGCACAGTGGCACAGTAGTTAGCACTGCTGCCTCACCGTACCAGGGACCTGCATACAATTCCAGCCTTGGGTCACTGTCTGTGTGGAGTTTTCACATTCGCCCTGTGTCTGAGTGGGTTTTCCCTGGGTGCTCTGGTTTCCTTGCACACTCCAAAGATGTGTGGGTTGGGTTGATTGGCTATGCTAAATTGACCCAAGTGTTTTATGGGGGATTAGCAGGGTAAATATATGGGGGTCAGGGAATAATGCCTAAGTGGGACTGTGGTTGGTGCAGACTCAATGGGTCGAATGGCCTCCTTCTACACTGTAGAGATTCTCTGATTCTATGTATAGATTAGTGGGATAAATGTGTAGGGTTAAGGGGGTGTGTAGCTGGGTAAAATGTTCTTTCGAAAAGTTGGCACAGACTTGATGAGCTGAATGGTCTCAGTCTGCACTGTAAGAATTCTACAGAAATCGCATGGTGCTTGACATCAGTCAGCCTTCCCTTTTCAATAAGTTTACATCTGGTAAAGAGAAATGTTAAAAAAAAGTTTTTAAAAAAGCAATTTTCAATATCTCAATGATTTTTCTCCAGGATTGTACACAATGGTGTCCTGGAGATGGATCTTCAATTCCTGAAGACTCCAGGATAGTTCTGGAGGGTTGTTAACCCTGCTGCTTGCTGAGTGTCCTTGCAAACAACACAGAGAAGTCTGAGACTGAGACTGAGACTGGCAATGGAGCTGAGGACTGGGTCTGGGAGTGGAGCTGAGGACTGGGTCTGGGAGTGGAGCTGGGTCTGGGAATGGAGCTGAGGACTGGGTCTGGGAGTGGAGCTGAGGACTGGGTCTGGGATTGACACTCCCCTCCCCCACTCTGCCCAGCTGCGCACATGCGCAGAGCTACCTGGCCCGGTTCGGGCCACGTGACCTGACGTCTCCCGGCTCCCGGCCCGCGCTGGCCGGACGGTGTCGCTGCGGTCGCCATTGCTCGGTGCGGCCCGAAAAATACTTCGCTGAAGACGGGTTCGGGAGCACGAACAAAGAGGGGCAGCGGGGGAGAAGGAGAAGTGTTCACGGCCGCCGAGCAGCAGCCGCCGCCATGTCGACCGAGAGCGAAACGGAGAAGCCGAAGGTGAAGGCCGCGCGCGGGGGGGGGGAAGGACGGTAGGGTTTAAAGGTCACTGGCATGCGCAGTGGGCCATTTCAATGTCAAGTCAAGGTCCCAGCCTCCCCTCCACTCCCTTTGTTCATGGTGAAAATGGACTCCAGAGAGATAGAACAGGAATACCAGAAATATTCAACATCATCCAGCCCAACTCAGCATTTTATGTTCAAATTTTCAGCCTTTTGTGTAGATACCCTGCAGCAGGCCATTCAGCCCATCAAGTCTGCACCGACAACAATCCCACCCAGGACCTATCCCCATAACTCCGCGCACAACAAAATGGTTGACTCTCAACTGCCCTTGGGTAACCGAGGCAATAAATGCTGTAAGAAGTCTCACAACACCAAGTTAAAGTCCCAACAAGTTTATTTGTAGCAAATGCTTTCAAAACTGGCTGTTCCTTCGTTAGGTGGGTGGCCGTTCTGATCACAAACAGGGCATGTAAAGACACAAACTCAACCTGTTGGACTTTAACCTGGTGTTGTGAGATTTCTTACTGTGTTTATCCCAGTCCAATGCCGCCATCTCCACATCAATGAATGCTGGCCAGCTAGCAATGCCCGTGTCCCTCCGCATGAATTAAACATACCTTCCTAATCCCCTGACAGTAAGACACAATTTACCTTTGTCAGTCAATTTATCATGCACACCTTTGGACTGTGGGAGGAAATTGGAGCATCCGGAAGAAACTCATGCAGACCCATGGAGAACATTCAGACTCTGCACTGTTACTTAAGGCCAGAATCAAAGCCAGGTCTCTGACACTGTGAGGCACAGTAAGAAATCTCACAACACCAAGTCCAATAGGTTTATTTGGTAGTACAAGGCACAAGCTTTCAGAGTGTGCCCCTTCATCTGGTGAATGAGAGTTCTGTTCACAAACAAGGCATGTAAAGACACAAACTCATTTACAAAATAATGGTTGGAATGTGAATCTTTACAGGTAATCAAGTCTTAAAGTCTTAACTGTGAACCAGCAGTACTAACCACTGTGCCACTCTTGAAGTTGGTTTACTCCACTTCAAAATGGTATAAATATTCTTAACTCTGCAAATGATTGTCTTCCTTTTGGAAAAAATAAACATAGCTCCATTTTGTTCAAACAATTGCAGAAATCTTTGTTAATCTCTGCGACCATAAATCTCCTAACTGTGGTAACCATCTTTGGTTAGGAATTAAGATTTCAGAATCGGCTAAGAAAAAATAAGGCTGGGCAGCATAAATTTTAAAAATATATAAAACAGTGCTGTAACCTTTCCAGGTGGTTGAGCCATTTAGGTGAGCTGTGATGGCAATGACATAAAGAGTCAAATGGCCCATTATTTCTACATAAATGGTTCCCACATCTGATCCCTGATTTGTCCTATTCACCTACCCCAACCATGGGATCCAGTAATTAATTGCTCTTAGTGTAACTGGTTAGAAAGCAGAGAGTCGGTCAAGTTTGCCACACCTGATCAGTATCCAACAACTCATGCAGCAATTCTGTGAATGATCGGGAGAGAACAAGATCAGGCCTGGCTCTGATGCAGCCCACGTGGTCAAATAGCCTGCCAACACATTGAAATTAAAAAAATAACTTGTGGAATTGTACCCCCACAAAAAATGTGGCATTGTCAGAAATGCTGATCTTCAATTGAGGCATTAAATCACAATCACCTTTGCTTGTTGTGATGTTTCAAATCGATCTTTTAATTTCAAAGAAGAGCCAAGAATTCTCGTTTTCTAAACAGCATATTGTTCATCAACTGAAAACAGAGTGACAGATTATTCACTCAAGGTGTTTTTGACACAGATGCTATGTTTCCTTGCATAACAGCTACTACTACTGCCCATCCAAGTAGTTCATGGTGTGAGCATATGGTTATTGGATTGTCAGCTTTTGAGTTGTGTAACTTGGGCTTCTGGTCTGTATTATTAATAGAAACAAATCATGTTCTAATTTGGTAATAAGACATTTTTTGTTTGTGTTTAGTCATTCAAGCTCCTGGGAATCTTGGATGTACAGAATATTCCATGTGCCCGAAACTCGGTCCTGTATGGATCAGCTGGTGCTGTAGTAGGTGGACTTGGCTACTTCCTAGCCACAAGTGAGCATCCTTGTTGATATTAGAATGAATCTCTTCAGAGCACTTTTCTATTACATCTATCCTAAGAGTTGATGACATTAAAGGTTTGCAATGGGCAGTGCAAGAATACTGCTATGAATAATGAATGCTGAATAATGTTGGTTTTGTTTTGTTTTGGAAGCGATTGGTCTGCTTAAAATGAGAAATATTACTTTTGGGAAATTGGACAGCCTCAATTTTCTTATTTGAGATCATAAGAACCAGGAAATGTTAAGATTTATTTATTCATCACAAGTAAGTTTATATGCACACTGCAGTGAAGTTACTGTGAAAATCTCCAAGTCGCCACACACCGGCACTATTCAGTACACTGAGAAAGAATTTAGCATGTCCAGTGCACCTAAGCTGCACAGTCTTTTGGACTGTGGGAGGAAACTGGAGCGCCCGGAGGAATCCCACGCAGACACGGAGAAAGTGCACACTCCACACAGACAGTATCCAAGTCGAGAATTGAGCTCGGGTCCCTGGCGCTGTGAGGCAGCAGTGCTAACCACTGTGCCATTGTGCCGCCCCATATGGTTTTAAAAATCAGGGATCTGCCATTTAAGACAGAGACAAGAAGGAATATTTTCTGTGAGGGTTACGAATCTTCCCCAGAGATTGATGAAGGCAGAATCAATGAATATTTTTTAGGCAAAAATAAATAGATTCTTGACTAACAAGGAAGTAACAGGTTATTGGGAGTAAGTGGAATTAGGAATTGAGGCTACAATCAGGTCAGCCATAATTTTATTGGATGGTAGAACAGGTTCAAGGGGCTGAATGACCTACTCCTACTTCTCATTCATTTATACATAAATAGAAGCATGAATAGAGCATTTGGTCCTTCTATTTCCCTCTGCATTTCAATGAGATGGCTAACCTTCTATCCATACCTTCCCACCATTTCCTCATAAACCTTGATTCCCTTTAAACCCAAAATTCTAGCTATTTATGACTTGAATATACTCAATTACGGACCATCCGCTGCTGTTGCAATGGAAAATTCCAAAGATTTGAATTCTTTAATTGAAGTCTTACTCCATTGTAGACAAGGTGAAGCTTGCACTACACTTCCCTAATCATGGAGTGGTTACAGCAAAGAAGGAGGTCATTCAGTCTTTGGATCCTTGCCTTCTCTCCATAAGAGCAACTCAGCTAATCCCACTCCTGCGCTCTTTCCCTGTAACCCTGTAATATTTTTCCCTCATGCCACCTCAGCTTCTTTTTCAGTAACCTTAAATTCACTTGTATCTTGACCCTTTCAGCAAGGGGAACGGGTTCTCCCTATCTACCCAGATCCCTTATGCACAGTATCTCACAATACCAGGTTAAAGTCCAAAGGTTTATTTGGAATCATGAGCTTTCGGAACACTGCTCCTTCATCAGTTTGGTGGAGAGTTGGGTTCACAAACAGAGCATGAATAGACACAGGCTCAGTTACAAAATAATGGTTGAAACTCTCTTCTAATTAACATATAATTGAGTCTGTGTCTTTTTGCCCTGTTTGTGAATCTAACTCCCTACTCACCTGATAAAGGGGCAGTGCACCGATAGTTCGTGTGACAAAATAAACCTGGTGGACTTTAACCTGGTATTGTGAAATTTCTTACTGTGCCTATCCCATTCCAACGCTGACATCTCCACATTGTAGACCTCTTATGATTTTGAAAACCCCTATCAAATTTCCTCTCAAACTTCTCAAAGGAAAACAGTCCCAGTTTTGCTAATCTATCTATGCAACTGAAATCTTTCATTGCCAGAACCAGTGTTAGTAATCTATTCAATCATAGGAAGAAGTGAAACTAAGCCTGGTCCATTTTCCAAAAATAAGTAAGCTAGGCTGTTCTCCAGTGGTGCCATCTTGTCTCCTGACTATTTCTGGCATTTTATATTTCAGATTTTCTGTCTCCTAAATGTTTTGCCTTTGTTTGTTCTAACAATAACGACTGACAATCAAGAGACCAATTGTAGTAAATCCACTGTTACACTGCCTGAGGCTAATGACCTCTATATAGGCTGGAATGATGTGGACATACTTGTGTTGGACTGGGGTGGACAAGGTGCAAAGTTACATGACACCAGGTTATATTCCAACAGATTTATTTGAAATCACCACAAGCTTTTGGACCTCTGCTCCTTCCTCAGATAAAGTGCGGTGTTGGACTATAACCTGGTGTTGTGTGACTTTTCACATAGACTCTAAGGTAGACCTGGGGCATTCCGACCTATGACATGTGAAAAGTACGAACATTGCTGAACATAGCATAATTAGAATGTAGTCAGCAAGGTAATGACTGTCTACTCATTGACTCTTTAAATTAACATAGCACAGGAATTGATTAGTTGAGCCGAATGGCTTGTATCTGTGTTCACTGACAAAATGATTTACCAGAGCAGCCTTCCAGGAAGCCCATATACCAAGCCATTTGCAACGTTAGTGAACATAATTGAATTTTGTTTAAATATTTGCCATAATTCTGCCTTCTCTTTTCCTGCAGGCAGAGTAAAGCGGTCTTTTGACTTTGGTGTTGGGAGCTTTTTACTTACTACTTTGGGAACGTGGTGAGTGGGTTACCTATTGATCTTGAAAATGTAACCTTTATTCCATCAGTGTAAGGTTTAAGGTTAAGTGGTACATTGTAATGCAGAGGGTTGGGCTAATAAATTGGAATTCCAATCCAATCCTACCATAAGAAGCTGGGATGTTTAAGTTCAATTAATTGATCAAAATATGGAATGAAAAACTTGTGTCCATCGTGGTGACGATAGAACTATAAGGAAACCCAATTGGTTTACTAAGGCCTTTTGAGAGGAAATTTGATTTCACACCACAAAGATACTGGTACAGATATTATGTTAGTGCAAGCACTGCAATACAATGGGGCTCTAAGCCTGGTGTGGCAATTTGTCAACAGACCTGAAATCCTCTGGTGTTTGCTGGAAGTAATTTGATTCAGATTTTCAAACACATTTGCGCCTTTTTCAGGATGTTCTGCAGGTATGAGAATGCAAAATTGAGAATCCAGCAGCGAATGATACAGGAAGGTGTGAAAAACAAGATCATGTTTGAAGGGACCACATTGGATCCAACCAGAAAATCGGATACAGGCAATAAAGACAGTCAAAGCTAAAACTCATAGGACATTGGCTTTTGAGAGCAACACAGTTTGTGGCCAGAAGGATGAATTCTCGCAAGTTCAAAGGATCTCATATCTTGGATTGTAGTCCCTGCCTGCTTGTTTAAGAAAGCCAAGTTGCCTCTCCATATCTGGGTGCCTGATGTATAAGAGACATTGTCCAATATAAGGAGAACCACTGAGACAGAGTAACTCTGTGCTTTAGTCATGAGGAGATGTATTTATTATTAACCTGACAAGATAATGATCAACCTCTTGAGGTAATTCTGACTTTTGTGTGGCAAATATACTGGCAACTTGCAGGCACAATATTTTTGACTATTTATCTCAAATAATTGGAATGATTCTTAGACTTGGGTTTCTGATGTACGTTCCTGTTTGCCTTGGGTCTCTGCTGAATGTGAAGCCAGAAAAATTCAAATAGTAAAAATTCAATTTCAAAATCAATAATGCAGAATCATATCCAAGGATTAGAAATACACTGATTTGAAACTAAAGGTCTTTAAGATTTGATTCAATTTATTATTGTCACATGTATTAAATACAGTGAAAAGTATTGTTTTTTGCATGCTATACAGATAAAATGTATCATTTTTGAAGAAGGAAACGAGAGTGCAGAATGTAATGTGACAGTCATAGCTGGGGTGTAGAGAAAGATCAACTTAATGCAAGGTCGACCCATTCACGTTCTGACAGCAACAGGGAAGAAACTGTTCTTAAGTCGGTTGGTATGTGACCTCAGATTTTTGTATCATTTTCCCAACGGAAGAAGGTGGAAGAGAGTATGTCCAACGTGTGTGGGGTCCTTGATTATGCTGGCTGTTTTTCCGAGGCAGTAGGAACCATAGACAGAGTCAATGGATGGCAGGCTGGTTTGCACGAAGAAGTTGTTGCAATCAACTTCCAAACAGTTGGGTTCAAAGTTTATAAAATTACAAATGTCATGGAGAATTTCTTATGTCTCAAGTCATAAATGAATTCTGAATCATCTGTGCTCCCATCTTCTGATTGAGCCTAGGTGTTTGTTCTGTCCCCTTACTTTCTTGCCTCCTGCCCTCACCACCACCCTCCCCTATCTCTTCCAAACCCCTTTTGTCAAATCTAAGATAGATTGGCATACTTAAAAGCGTCTTTGATGCTTGCACAGATTGGGGTCATCATAGCATTTTAAATTTTCTGATGGATTCATGGCACTTAAGATTGGCAGGGGAAACAAAGGAAATTGGAGAAAGCCATTTAGTCCCTTATCATAGAAAAGGAGTGGGATTGGGTCCTTTGAGCCTGCTGCACTATTAATTATGATCATAGCTGATCATCCAGCTCAATAGCCTGATCTCGCCTTCCCCCATGGCTGATCTGTGTTTTAATTTCATTTGTCTGCCTCAGCCCAGTATCCTCTTTATATCCTTGTCTAGCAAATATCTATTGACCGTAAATTTAAAATCGTTAATTGAATGAACATCTACTGATTTGTGAGGGAGGGTGTTCCATACTTCTACCACCTTTTGTGAAGTCTTTCCTGACTTCTTTCCTGAATGTTCTGGGTCTGATTTTAAGTTAATGTCTCTTCCTTTAGATACAGATCTGTCAATTCCTTTCAAGATCCTAACAAAACCCTCATCGGTAGACAAGTCAAATTTCCATCATAAAATGGAAGGAGACTAAATTTGTGCATTTGGCAACTGCAAGGACTTTTTAAAAAGCTGGAGCCTTGGTATTTTCTCCCTGCTCTTTTATGTATTCTGCTTCCAGTGAACCTACTCCATTTTGAAGCTTCACCCTGTTTATTTCAGCTCTTGTTGTGCTGCAATGAAAATGGACTCAGGGCAAGGTGTGGTGTATCACTCGAGGTGAGAGAAGTCTGTCTATGCAGGCATCACAGGCAAATAATGACAAGTGAGGATCCTTCACCACCAATCTGCTCAGCCAACCTTGGGGGACTGGAGCAACTCTCGGTGTTACAGCTGTTTTTAAGAGACACTCGGGAAAGTGTTTTATCTGAGTTTTATAACGTTGACATGTGTCATGCACTTCTGATCAGAATCAGAGTGACTTTCACCAGATGTTACCACAGCCCTAAGGCATTGGCGGAAACGGGAAATTGATCTCAAAACAATGCGGCCACAACCACCATAATTGTAGGCAAGCGGATTGAATCACACCTCTGGGAGCGCTTGTCATGAATGTTACTTTTTGCTTGTTTGCTTCGAGCCGTTTACCCATAAGTCATTTGATTACAAAGTGATTTTTATTAAGTAAGAGACACAACCGTGCAACAACCAACCCAACAATGCCGAAAACGTGACTGTGGCATGAAACGCGCTCGCACAACCCGGGAGCTGCAGCCATCGCTGTCAACCACACCCAACGCCTCGGGGCATAGAAGACATGTCTATTTTGGTTACTTTTCGTCATCATCTGGCCAGCGATCATCAGGATCGAGACGGGGCACCACAGTCCATTCACTGCGTCACACCAGGTACAGGTCTATACGTCTTTCCTCGAAGCCGATCTTGTGGGTTGGAGGTCTCAGTGGGGCTTCTACTACCTTGATAGGCGCGATCGCATCCATCGCGTGCAGATCACCAACTATCCCCGGGACAGGATGGGACCTGTCAAGACAAAATTTCTTTCACAATTACCGGGTTTACAGGTACAGAAATCTGTTGGTGGTTCTCAGCCAGTCAGATTCCCTTCAGGACCATCACCTGCTAGCTTGAAGGTCTGAATACCCTGCGGGACCTCGGTTAGGTTTGACTCACTGTGGTCTAGAATGCCAAGATAACCACAGTTATGTGAAACATACTGAGGACTATTCCAGCGATACCACTCCTGGCTGGCAGTCTGGTGATAGTGGTCATAGCGGGCGCGACTCATGCCTAGACTATTAGTTTCTCGGCCAGTCATGGAATACCATCTCCTGTGCCCGTGGAGACGATACCAGGTGGCTCCCGCGGAAGGGATTGACTCACTGTGCGCTTGAAACCAGAAGATTCGCACAGCTACTTGAGATCGGCAATTTTTTGGATGGAGCCTTCTTACGCATGAATGGATGAAAGCCAATCTCAATCCATCTGTTTGTAATTGCAGTCTGACTGGGTACAGACACGAAACTACATACGCGATTCACTCCTTGGCCAGTTGCTTTAGCCATCACCGCTTGCTCGAATAGCGGTGATGTTGCCCGGTCGGGACCATCGAGGAGGCGCATAAAATTCACACAGCTACTGTAACCATAACTCTCCCACTCTCCATCCCCGCTGAAGAGTAAGAGAGCCATAGTTACTCCCGTTTACTTGAAGTCTGAAATCTCGCCCTCCAAACCTCAGCCAAGATAGTTTGCCCATCTTCTCAGAATACACCTCCATTGAGCTCATTTATGGTATTCCAAAATGGAATTGGAAGCAGAATTGGCAGCTTTCTCCAAGCAGTCAGCAAATCATGAAAGCTGTCAAGGATTTCCAATACATTCTTATTCTTTACAGCATTCAGCAGCCTGACATCCCAGTGTACTAGAAGTTCAAGTGTATTTATTGTCACAAGTAGGCTTACATTAATACTGCAATGAAGTTACTGTGAAAATCCCCTAATTCCAGTGCCTGTTTGTAATCAAAGACATTGTTGTAGGCAGAGAGATTCTTTCTACTTAGAAAGGAAACAAGAACTAGAGAACACAGACTCAAAATAAGAGGGAGTCAGTTTAGAACAGAGTTGAGGAGGAACTTCTCTCAGAGGGTAGTGAATCTCTGGAATTCTCTGCCCATTGAAGCAGTGGAGGCTACCTCGTTAAATATGTTTAAGTCGCAGGTAGATAGATTTCAGCTCAATAAGGGAATTAAGTGTCATGGGGGCCAGGCAGGTAAGTGGAACTGAACCACTTTCAGATCAGCCATGATTTTATTGAATTGTGGAGCAGGCTCGAGGGGCCAGATGGCCTACTCTTGCTTCTATTAATTATATTCTTATGTTTGGGTACGCTGAGAGAGAATTTAGCATAGCCAGCGTACTTAACTAGCACATCTTTTGGATCGTGGGAGGAAACCACGCAGGCACAGGGAGAACATGCAGACTCCACACAAGCAGTCACCCAAGCTGTGAATTGAACCTGGTCCCTGCTTAACAAAAGCTTTGGTGAATTGCTGTGGGAAATTAAATAATGAACTCTCATCTATACAGCATCTCACAGGATGTTCCAAAGTGCTTTATGACCAATGAGGTATTTTTCAAGTGTCGCTCCTGTTGTAAGGACTCCATGAGCACGTGCTTAGTGTCCGCAACTTTGTATTTGCATTTGAGCTTCCAATGAAGACTGATGAATAATATCCTCGCAGCCAATCCTCACAACCCAAAATGGCAAGAGCTCGCTCCGTGGTTATATACATTTTCACACCAGGTTCTGATTCCTTCAACAATGTTTACAAATGAAACAACGGCTCCAAAAGCTAATTTCGTCCTGTGTGATTTTTTTAAAGGCGATATTATCAACAAGTATTTTATCGTTGTATAGATGGTCTTCTAAACAATGGTGTGGAGATGCTACTGATGGACTGGGGTTGGCGCAGTAAGAAATCTCACAACACCAGGTTAAAAGTCCTTCAGGGTTTATTTGGTATCACTAGCTTTCAGAGCGCTGCTCCATCATCAGGTGAGGGAGGAGCAGTGCCAAATAAACCTGTTGAATTTTAACCTGGTGTTGTGAGACTTCTTACTGTGTCCTCTTAATCAATGTCACTGACATAATAGCACTGATCTGAAGGTCTGTGAAAACGATGAGACAAAACTTGTTGAATTAAATAATGGTTTTTCGTGAAATGTTTTCCATCAGCCTCTTATTTTGTTCTTGTTTGATTACTTTTAACTGGCTTTCCCTCAATCTCTGCATCATTAAAGGATTCACAACAGCTGCACTTATATTAGCAGCACTAATGTAAAACAAACCATCCCAAGACATTAGATAAATAAGATTTTATGTTGCCTTCCCAGGATCCAGTGTACTTGCAGTGATCCTTGTATTGTTGTCTCCTGGTGAGTGACTGCGACAGTCCAGTGGGAGCTATCACAATTCCCAAAGCCCATGTGGCAGTCTTATTGTCAAAAGGCTAGAACATTCAGCCCTTCCTTATTTAAGATTTTTCCAAGTATCATCTTCTGGAATGGAAGTTTTTTTATTACTTTAGAAAACGCCAGGTATCAGAGAGTTCTAGATTGCGCTTGGTTACCTTCTTCTATAGGGAGAGGGATAACTTGATTTTAGGATTGGACATAGCTTGGCACAACATTAAAGGCCGAAGGGCCTGTACTGTGCTGTTACATTCTATGCTGTGTGAAGAGAAGCTTGCCCTGTGGTACTAGGTGGGAGGTAAGCAAGAGGTAGATTGTTGTACCACCTGGAAGCAGTGTTTGAGGTTTTGATCAGATGCGATGAGGATGATGGAAGAGTGAGCCAGGGCGTCACAAAGGCTTGGATTGCAGAGAGGAAAGGACAAGCTGTGTTCAGTAGTGGAATCACATTGGAGATGGTTGAATTGACAAATGGTGTCACAGAAGCTGGTGAGGTAGAGAATGAAGACAAAGGAGACCATTCTCAGAGGAGAAGGAAAGGACGAGTACAAAAGCACAAGAAGCACAATGGACTTGGTCAAGGGTCGTAGCCAGCAGATAGTGGGCAAAGTGGCGTCACCTGAGCAGAAATGATGAAATTGGAGATATTGGAAGAAGGGAGTGGAGTTTGTAAACTGTATAATCCAGACCACTGTGGAAGTCAGTTTAATAGATGTGGGTGAATAGCCCAGGTATGTAAGTGATTACCAGCAGTATTTTGTCCAAGTGTTTATCTGTATTGTTTGCTGCAGGAATTGTATTCTAACTTTTGCAATCAGTCTTCATGAATTACCTGCCTGCAGGTAAGGCTTGGCACCAGTTTACCAAATCATAGCCAAGTGCAGTGACTTATTAGTACCAGGGGAATCAAGAGATAGGTTCTAGACTTATCTCAGGCAGAACAGGATTGAAACCCTGGTTGTTAGACAGATCAGACTCCCACACTTGCTGTTTAACCAACTGAGTTAACTTGACACCTCGGGAATTCTCACACATTCTATTTAAATCATGAAGCCTCCAGCTCCCCCAAGTGGATTCATGAATACATACAGAGCCTTCTGTGGAAACCAGCTGTCCAAGGTCGTACAATATTTAGAAGGTCAAGGCAAATATCTAAAATGCTGGAGAAACCCTGCAGGTCAGGTCAACATCTGTGGACACAAGATATGTTTACAGAACTGCAAATTTGTACTATCAGAACGATTCTGCTCTAATGGTTCTACACTCGTGCTCCAGAAGTTCTGAACTGACCTCTTTTTGTCTCAGCCTTGAATTCCCCTCTGCTGTGAAGCTGTATCTGCTCCTTATTCTGCCTATTCCCTTTGACACCTGTGACCAGAGTTTCCCTGATCCTCACCTTCCACCCTCAAAGTCCGAGTGGTTAAAGCGATGGACTAGAAATTCATTGGTGTTTCCCCACAGGTTCGGGCTGGCACGGTGGCACAGGGTTAGCACTACTGCCTCATGACACCAGGAACCCAGGTTTGATTCCTGGCTCGGATCGCTGCCTGTGTGGAGTCTGCACATTCTCCTATGTCTGCATGGGTTTTCTCCGGGTGCTCTGGTTTCCTCCCACAGTCCGAAATACGTGCTGTGGCAAATAATATGAAATAAGCGCATTGGCCATGCTTAATTCTCCCTGAGTGCACCCAAATAAGTGTTGGAATGTGGCGAGGAGGGGATTTTCACAGTAACCTAATTGCAGTGTTAATGTAAGCCTACTTGTCACACAAATAAAATATACAATGTCTGCGTTCACTAGATCATCTTCAGTCTCCCCATGATAATGACCCTGAAATCCAACTGCACCTTCTCTTCTCCCCCTTTCTCCACTTTTACACACATTGCAGTAACAAGTGTTGACATGCAGGAAGTTTTGAATTAGAAATTGCTTTGACAAGCAATTAGCATGGAAGTAAGAAGGTAGATCAGAAATAGAGTAAGAAGCAGCATCCATTAAGCTGAAGACTAAAATCAAGCTGTATCAGACCATTGGCTTAATACCCTGCTGCATAAACAGTCGCTTGATATGACTAAACTTGAATCTTGCTGAAAAGAGAGACACACATTGCTGAAGCTATTTCTCTTTTGCTCATCAGGACAAATGCAAAAATACCAAATTTCAAATTATCAAACAATTTATACCGCAGGAGAAAAGGGTGCTGATTGGTTGAAACTAAGGTTTCCCAAGCTCCAGGGTGATTCAAAAAGGTGCAAAGCTTGAACATATTCTCTTTGTTTGCAGAGAATGGGTCTCTGTATAAGTATGTCACCTTCAGCAAGCATAAAGGAGCCAGGTTACAAGTTTGATTTAAATCTTAATCTTACATTGGCTGCTAGTGTAACTATTAGCACACTCAGGGCTGTTTAGCAAGTGTTGTCCAGTTGCAAAATCACATCTAACTGTAGACATTCTGCTTTGGATTTTGCAAGCACGGACTGGTTGATTGGGGTCTTTATATATCATGAACAGCCAAAGGATCTTGCTGCTTGATTTGGGCAGCCATTCATTGGAGAGTATGGCTTACATACCTGGCATCACACCAGCATTGAAATTCAAACACTACATTGCTCAATTTTGTGGTAGACAGAATGCCATTTTGGATTGACAGCAACATCTAGTCAGTGGAAAGTATTTCATTCTTAAAATGTACGGAAGTATATTACATGACTGTTCAAAGTTGACATGATATAACGTGCAAAACAAATTAGTTTTTTCTAATGCAATATATTACTCATTAATTTACAAATACAGTCAATACTCGCAATGTCAATTACATGTTAGACATATAAATTTTTTTTAACCGTTTCTAGTCCTGTGTGTTACGGATGAAGGCATTAGACAGTGCCCTTGCCCCACTGTGTCCTTGCCCCAAACTTTAGTGCATCACTCACACATAGTCCTGGACATTGGAACGTGCCAGGGTAACACTCGGTCATGGATAATTCTTTGCAAAGGAAGACTGAAAGGTTTCAGTCAAAGAGTGTCATTCAAGTTGATGGTTCTCCAGCAACAGTTGATCATAGAATCATAAAATTCTGCAGTGCAGAAAGGAGCCATTTGACTCATTGGGTCTGCACTGACAACAATCCCATTCAGCCCTTATCCCATAACCGCATGCATTTTCCCATAGCTAGTCTCCCTGACACTGAAGGTCAATTTAGCATAGCTGACCTAACCTGCATATCTTTGGACTGTGGGAGGAAACCAGAGCACTCGGAGGAAACCCCCACAGACATACAGAGAGACAGTGACCCAAACCAGGAATCGAACTCAGGTCCCTGGTGGTATGCCACTGTACTGTTTAGATGTTTAAGTGTGTGCTTTTGGCAACAGCCCACAAAGTTCTGCTGCTCAGGATAAACCTTGCCAAAAATCATTGTATCTTTCTCCAGACCTACTTTGTAAAGACATAATCCAGAAGGAGATGGACAATGGTCTCTTCCCTATCACAGCCCTCATAAGGACAATATATGGAGGCAGTAAGACTGGGTGTGCAGGAAGGATCCGAAAATAAGGGCCTTTCTCACCATCGACCAAGCTATAATTTGGTTCTTGTTTGTAAGTCCTAGTGAAGTTCTGCCAAAAGGCATTGACAATCTGCTTAGGGAACTATCTTAACAGGATTCACCATCTGCTTTCCCTGCAGGGCCTGTGGTTATTATCTGATGGACTTATTATCAAAGTTGCCTTTCTGCACACACTTTTCCCCAGGGGCCATGTGATGTGATCAAATGATTAGAGTGTTTGCGGAAACAGTCAGACTCATCCTTAGCAATCCACAGCGATTGTTTGAACCTCAACAGTTAGCCATTCTTGGCGCCTGTATATTGTGGGTTTATGCACAGCTGGATGCTGCCAGACTTAAAGGTGGCCATAAGGATGAAGTAGCATTGGATATGCTTTCTCTCCTTTTTTCTAGAGATTTGTATATTGTGTCCCTGCGACCACTGTCCGTTTTCAATCTCCAGACAAAGCAGAAGATGACTTGCCAGTGTGCAGGTGTGGATCTAGACCTACCCCAGGTATAGCAACACTGAGGGAAGCTTGCACCTAATCGGGTATTTCTGTCTCTCTCTCTCACACCTTCTCAACAGTTTTGAGGATGCAGAACCCCTTGTCATTCATCTTTATAAATTCCCACTGCAGCATTAGGGACTCAAAGAGGACATTCATTGTTCTCCAGCCTTAGTAATCCCTTTGGAACTCCTCAGTGTTTTCTGGGATCAGAAATTTTAGCTTCCATGTCTTTTGTCTGGTCTTTCTTAGGTACAGTAAGAAGTCTCACAACACCAGGTTAAAGCTCAACAGGTTTATTTGGTAGCAAAAGCCACTAGCTTTCAGAGCGCTGCTCCTTTGTCAGTTAAGTGGGAGTTCTGTTCACAAACAGGGCATATAAAGACACAAACTCAATTTACAAAATAATGGTTGGAATGTGAGTCTTTATAGGTAATCAAGTCTTAAAGGTACAGACAATGTGAGTGGAGAGAGTGTTAATTAAGCACAGGTTAAAGAGATGTGATAACTCCAGCCAGAAGTTAGTGAGATTTTGCAAGCCCAGACAAGTCATGGGGGTTGCAGATAGTGTGACATGATTTGTCACATGAAGGTGGCAGCGCAGGTGGAGAAGGTTGCAAAGAAAGCTTATGGTATGCTAGCCTTTATAGGAAGGGGTATAGAGTTCAAGAGCTGGCGTTTAATATTGCAGTTGTGTAGAACGTTGATTAGACCTCATTTGGAGTACTGCGTCCAGTTCTGGTCACCTTACTACCTGAAGGACATGGAGACCCTGGAGAGGGTACAGAAGGGGTTTACCAAGATGGTGTCTGGAATGGAATATCTGGGTTTTGAGGAAAGATTTGTGTAAATTGGGGCTGTTTGCTTTAGAAAGACGGAGACTGAGGGGAGATCTAATAGAGGTGTATAAGATTATGAAGGGTATAGATAAAATAGACAGTGGTAAGCTTTTTCCTAGATTGGAAACAAATATTACGAAGGGCCATGGGCTTAGGGTAAGGGGGGAGGGGGGGCGAGGCATAATTTGGATGTTAGAGGAGGTTTTTCACAGAGCGTTGTGTGGGTATGGAATGCATTGCCATGTAAGGTGGTGGAGGCAGGCAAGCTGGAGTTATTTAAGAGATACTTAGATAGGCACATGAGCGGAATAGAGATGGAGGGATATAGAATTCCGTTTTAAATAGGGATCAAGAGCCTTGGACGTTTCTGGGAATCAATAGATTCCTATGGACCTTCCAACATATTTTTTGGCTCATTTGTTTTACATTTGTGCTTCTGGGGATTGCCTTGAATGTTTGCATAAGATGTGCATGTTATTGATGTTTTTTTCTTTTAATCCACAGCTGCCTTGTTGTCCAACAAGGGGCATACACATGATGGATCGTGCAAGGGCTGCTGTTGGATGTTTCGAGAATAGCCTCATGTCGTTAGTGTACGCTTAAACTGGACCAGTTGATGGGCAACATGACAGCTCAGTGACTATCACTGTTTGTTGTGCAGATACATGGATTTGGGCCAGTATCTATGGGAGTTTGCTCATCGTCCCCGTGATTGCATGGGTTTTCTGTGGGTGCTCTGGTTTCCTCCCACAACCCCAAAGATGTGCTCTTAGGCTGATTGGTGCAACAAATTGTCCCTAAAATCTCCCCTCAATCTGGTTTCCAATGTGGATTTCCATAAGCATAGACAAGGGTCGTGGGTGGAAGAGGGAATTCACATTGCTAAAATGGTGGCGCGGGCTCATTGGGCCGAAGGGCCTGTTTCCCATGGTGTGTTGTTCTTTGTTATGAACCCAGTTGAGGCCGTCCTCGTGTGCGGAACTTAGCTATCAGTCTCTGCTCAGCAACTCTGCATTGTCGTTGTTGGGAAGCTGCCTTGGAGAACGCTTACTCTAATGCTGAATTTTGGAAAAGTATAGGGCCTGTATGGGATTGTGGTCGGTGCAGACTCGATGGGCCGAATGGCCTCTTTCTGCACTGTAAGGCTTCCATGATTCTAATCCCCTGGCACTGAGGGGCAATTTAGCCTGGCTGATCAATCTAACCTACATATCTTTGGACTGTAGGAAAACCGGAGTATCTAGGGGAATGGGGAGAATGAGCAAGCTCCACATACACTGTGGAAACCCAAGGTTAGAATGGCGTTGTGAGGCAGCATCACTTTACACACAGTAAGAAGTTCTACCCAGAACCCATATTTCCTTGTCGGTGTGGATAATTGTTAGCCAAACAAAATTCTGAAATAATTGTGAAGGAATCAAACCACTGATTGCTACCGCACAAACTTTATTTTAAATTATAATCTTAGTTGCATAATGCTTATGCAACCGTCTTTTAATGAAAAGCAACAAATTGATGACTTAAGTTTTCCGTAGAGGTGGAACAGGAGGGAGGGTGTGGGTGGGGCTGGAATAATCACTAAGTTCAGACAGAAGTACCCACAAAGCTGGCAATTATTCTTTGCAAAAGGGGAATGAAATGTAGCTATTACCCACCTAATGACTCTTTAATTGGGCTGATTCACAGGTGGTCTACCTCAATGACAATCATTCATGTGCAGAGATTGTTAAGTTAACCAATCACAGAAGAATCATAACGGAGCCCAATTGTTTTTTCTGTTTGTAAAGGCAGGATTGGAACATCTTCTACTTTTTCCCTAGTGTCTGCTTAGATTCTGCAGCAATTCTCAATAGATTAATATCCTGTGAGTGAACTGCAATTGTTGCAATGATGAATAATCTGCCTCAGACAACTGCGCTATAGCACCAGTTGCTCAATGCCTTGAGATCTGAATGCAACCTGAGCAGCTAAGTCATGTTAGGTGCAAATATTTTTGTGACTACTACACGTTGCCAATTAGGCACTTACTGGGAGTCACTGCTGTAATGGAGGAAATGCAGCAGTCAAATTGCCCCAGCAAACTCCCAAACAGCGATGTTATAATAGCCAGATGTTTTACCTTTGTCGATTGAGGTATAAATATTGGCAAGACAACAGATCAATTCCCCTACTCTTTTTCAAAAAAAATGCCAAGGGATCTTCCATCTACCACCAGACCAAGCGGATGAGAAACGACACTTCAGTTCTCTCAAAGAAACAGACCTTTTCAAGTTTTCAGAAAGCATCCAGGAATGCTTCAAGAACCAATGCTTTGCCTTAATCATTATCTTAGAAGTGTTATCATCTTGAAAATAAAGCCATGGCAGCCAATTTACACAGGGCAATCTGTCTTGGTGGCATTGCTGGACTGTCAGAACACACCACTCTTCAATGAATGGATATCTTTTCTGATCATCTAGGCAAGCAGATGTTTAGCATCAAGTTATACAGCAATCCCTTTACTATTGAAATGACAGCTTTCTTCACACACCAAAGCCATGAAAAGGATTTGAATGCCATCTTTGATTCTAAATGCTGGATAGCTATTGCTTAGCCAGGCTCAAGGATCAAAGCATTAACTCAGATCCTAGGGTTGAAGAAGCTGAAATTATTCTGGTGTTAAATCAAACCCTGGATATATATTCAAAAGCTTTCTCTTTGATGTGTTCTCATTTGTGCAGCTATCACATTAAGGCGCAGAAGATACCATTTTACAATCATCTCACGAGCAGCTATTTTGGTCCAATCTGCAGACACAACCTGCATTTAAATACCACACAGATGGAGCTGAACAGTAAAAAGCAAATCAAGGAGGTTGAAGGTGTCCCAATTAGGGTTAAAAAACTTTTGGGACTCATTTAGGATAAAATGAAGGGTCATGTCTCTGCAATCTGCCCAAGTGGCCTGGAAGAAAGGGCAGTTAAAGATTAAAGAAAGGCTTTAAATTGTTTTGACAGGAAGATGCACAAATTTGGCAGACAATGGCAGCACTGTTGGTTTTTACAACGGTTCAATTGGGAGTGTCCAAAGTCTCAGAAAATGTTGAGAATGTCATGTTGTATGCTTTGAATTAGCCATTTAACTCCAAGATAGAATAGAATATCTAATCAGCATTTCAACTTAGATACAAGGCCTATGTGATTCATATTCATATTGAGATTCTAGGAGACACTTATGAAATGCATCTGAAACTAGCCTGCCAGTATCTGGTGCCAAAAGTCTCTATGGTTTACTGCACAGAATTAGCTTGGGTGCTTGCACTCAGTGAAAACACTAGAGTATTTAAAAAGCTGGAATATTCACCTAGTTTATGCTAGAGCATCGCCACACAAAAAAACTGTGAAGGACAGTGCCAGGGATAAAAAAAATTACCAGGCTGGAAATGGAAAATAACGTAAGTAAACCAACACATATAAAGCAGGTTGAAATGTCTCTATTGCACCATAACAATTTTGCAATTCCTTCAGGAGTCACAAATCTTCCTACATCTGGAAAAATTGAACACTCACTCAAAAGAAATATACCTGCAAAGAAAGGTTTTTTGCCTCAGTGTTGCATGTAAAGGGGAAGATCTATTTTATAGTGTCAAGTATTAGAAGCCAAATGCTTAATTAATGCCAAGCTTTAGAATGTGAAATCTTGCTTCACCTTTTCAGCTATCAACTGGAAGTTTAAATGTTTACAAGATTATTAGAAGGGAATGAAAATTCTACCATCAATGGACTGGCACTTGATACCCAGTTGAATATACCTTAAGAACCAGTTATTATGACAACTGTCACTAAACATCCATTATTGTTCAAATATATATTTATACACCCACCTCCGATTTTTATTTCAAGGCTTCACCCCTAGTGCTTCACTGAATTGGCTGTTCATGTGTAAAATCAGCCAGCTAAGCGATTAAAATCCCTATGGTAGGAACCACAGCTGAGCTACATCTATCCACATCACGTGTTCACTGCCCAACACAAGTTATCAACCACCAGGGCACCTATTGACCAGTACAGTATCTTTAAATTCAGCCCTTTCAAGAGGTTTGATGAGTTATAGAATCCTATAGTCTAGGAGGCCATTCAGCCTATTGAGTTGGCACTGACCACAATCCCACTCTGGCCCTATCCCCATAACCATGGCAAATCCCCCTGATACCTAGGGGCAATTTACCAACCTGCACATCTTTGGACTGAATGAGGAATATGACTGGAGGTCATGGACTCAAGTTAACAGTTATGTTACTGGACTAGCAATCCAGAGGCCTAGACTAATGATTGATCAAAGGGCAACTGAGGAATTAGTTAAATAAAATGGGTGTTCAAAAGCTGGAACAATCAGGATTGATCAATTAATGTTCATCTTGCTAGTGACATACAGTGAAGTCATTAATAACTGGGGGGGGGGGGGGGGGGGGGGGGGGGGGGAGTTTTCCACTACAAGAGCATTGAGGGAGGAAAGTACCTTAAGTTGTACCATTTGGGTGAAAGGAAAAGCTTTAAAACAAGCAGAATTAGGAACACATCACTATGCAAGTTCATTAATAAACACAAGGGGCACACAGAAAGCACAAGTTCAGGGGAGTTTTTATTTGATAAAATTTTACAGGAAAAAATGCAGAAACTGAAAATGTTTTCATCCTCTAGAAATTGGAGGTTCACCACATTTCACCTAAACATTACAATTAAAATGTAAAAAAATAAAAGACACTTAAAAATCAATTAATTGATAAAGCTTCCAAATACGACCTGCAGGCACTTTGTTTTGGAATGTTTAAAAATCAAGATTAAAAAAGTTGACATCTCTTGGTTGAAGTTACAGCTGCGGTGAAACCATCGTTGAATCACTCACTGCAGATCCTAGTAGTAGTCTTTGTTATACTGATTGCTGTACTGACTCCAGAACTGTTGAAGTCGCTGTAAGATTTAAAAAAAAAGAATTAGGAAAAACCCTAAAAAGCAGCATCTTAGAAGATCCAAAAAGGTTTTAAAACAGGTACAAAGTACACAACGCTAGCCCAAAAAAAAAATCACATTTATACTACGATTATTTATCTCACTGTGGTTTGACAATATGCACAAAATACTCATAACTATAAGCACACAAAGTTAGCTTACTACACCACAGATCGTTTTTTACTTAAAATTATCTTCCCTAGAATACTTAGAGGAACTCTAAATCTAGAAGGAGGCCAACTGAAACGTGCATCAATCCAAGGCTACAAGTTTCAGCACAGTAGCACTGAAGTAACTTTGCTCAAAAAAAATTCCAGCAATTCCAGGATGACTAACTTTTATTGGTACGTCATCATCAAAATCCATTTTAGAAACTGCTGCTACCGTGCTTTAGGATTTCTGAGATGCTCTTATCACAAGGAACCAAATTTAAATAGAAATATTAAAATCTATCACTAATCGTTTCTGTTTATCCACCTTCCCACTCTAACCTGCTTCAAGGTCCTTCATAATCTTTAATACTAGCGCATCTAATTCTATCAGCACTCACCTCTCCCCACACTTCAGCTGAACCTGAAAATCACTCATATTAGTCATAGGATTTTTTAAAAAACATTTTCAATATCCTGCATGACTCCATACTTTAAACACCTTTGCCCTAATCAAAAACTATACAAAGTAGATTCCAAATCAACATGTGACAGACGCCAGCATGGAGAACAGCAGCACAGGACTAGTCACTGCCACAGGGCTGCAGATAAACGCACTGTCTGCTGCTCATCGCCCCAAAGTGTTACTTACCGCCTGCTGCTGACGGCTCCAGTTCTGTTTGAAGCCCTGACCTTGGAGGAAGTTTTCATTTCTGTAGCCTTGATTAAAGCCACGATTTCCCCTGCCCCTGAAATTCTGTTGCAATAAAAAAAGTGTTTTAGTCAAAGAGACAGGCATACAGTTTTATACTTGCTACCCAGCTACCTGTTAAGTGCCGACAAATCAGTTGGTATCTATAAACAGGAAATACCAGTTTTCTTTGGTATTATGTTGTGTTGATTTGAGTAACTAATATGTAGAGCTGCATTCACTGTAAGCTCCATTTCAATAGCAACTGTGAATATCTCCACAATTCTCTCATTCCTACTGCAGCATTAAATTTGGTGAGCCATTAATAAACTCGTAATGATGAGCCACAAAGTGCAGTAGGATTTCTACTACAAGCCAACTCTGGTTTCCTACAAAGCTTCAAACTTGATAACCAGTCTCCCCACAATCCTGCTCAAACATCGAGTAAATGGCAAAGATATCTCATGGCTACACCATTTCAAAGTTTTATCCTTGGACGGGCAGCTTTATTCTTCATGCCAATGTTGGAGCTACTTCTCCATCTCTCCTCCTACGCCACAACCCTCAGATATCTGCATTTATCAACTTCTGGCCTTCTGAGGATCCTTCAATTTAATTGTTCTACAAGTGGTAGCCACACCTTCTTCTCCCTGATCTCCAGGGATTTCTTCCCTAAACCACCTCCCACCCTTTTCCTTCAAAAGGCGCTTAAAATCTACTTTTCTTGACCATCAACCTTAATATCAGCAAAGTGGCTCAATGTCAATGTTTTATAATACCTGACGTAGATTGGGTTGTTTTATGTTGCTGAATGTGTTACATAAATATGAGCTATTGATGCTGAATGGGAGGGCCAACTATCTATGTTATAAAATCAGCATGAGGAAGAAATGCTGTGGAGATGCATATAAATTGGTTGGAAAAATCATTTTTTTCTCCAAGCCTTTGTTACTCAATGAAAACAGTAACAAAGGAAAGAGGTGTGCGAAGCTACGACTAGATGGGAAGAGCAAAAGGCAAACTGAAGCAATTAGTAATTGGCCATGAAAAAAAGCTGACGTTTAGTTACTGGCAGCTTAAAACAATTGTGAAGATTTAGGGACCGAGTCAATAGAATAGTTTAGAAGATTCAGGTTGTGCATCTTAAGAACAGTTTGCACAAAAATAATTTAAAATCTATACTTTACTTGTACATAGCCTCCTCGGTTGCTGACTGGACCCCTGTGGTTGTCTGCTGCACCCCTGTGGTTGTAAACACCTCCTCTGCCACTGTAAGAGGGTCTTTCGATAAAACCACCCCTGTTGTAGCCTATCATCGGAGTGAAGCGCTGATTATGAACAAAGCCACGGCTCTGTTGATTTCCTCTTCTATTATATTGCCCACGGTTTGAACCTGCTGGAAAAAGACGGGAGTCTCAGGGTTAACACACTTCATTTCTATTTAATTCTTCAATTCAATTCTGAAGGGGGAAATCCAGACAGAATGGTCCAAACAGCTTGTGCTGTATTTTTTTTTAAACAAAAGGCTCAGTTTACAGGACATCTTCTCTCTACAGAAGAGACTTCTCTGAAGCAAACTGCAGTCAGACTTTGGGATGACCTAGTGAGTTAGCAGTGCTCTAAAAATGAGCCTGGTCTCAGACTCCTAATCTGTCCTACATTTTTATCTCAAAGTTGCTACACAATTAGAAGCTCCTAGTTCAGAGAAAGGAAATTGGGATTCCTGCTCCTGCCCAGTAACATCTGTAGCAAATGTACATGCAGATATTAGGCAAGAACTAAATTAAGCTTGGTTGCAACGTTCCCACCTAATCAACAGTTATTGAAACTCACAGGAATTATGACTACTACTGGGACACTCTAGAGGATGCCAGGGAACAATCAAATCATACTTGAAATAGGGAAGATAAACATCTAGGGGTCAGCTGAAAAAATATAAATAATTCTCTTCCAAGTCTTATTACTGATCACCAATGTAAGATTAAATTCCCCAGTTGTAAACTATTGTCAGGAGGGATGAACATAATAGGAGACCAGAAGATCTGATCCACCATTCCATTCAATCGTGGCTGATCTTGGATTTCAACTTTATTTTCCCCCTTCTCCATATCCTCAATTCTGAGGCATCACAAATGTGTAACACAGCCTTAAACATATTCAACAATGGAGCATCCACAACCCTCAGGAGTAGAGAATTTCAAAGATTCATAATTTCTGGATTTCTCATCTCAGTTTTAAATAAGGTGATAATTTGGCAGCAAAAACAAACTGCAGTCTATTTATAGAAGTTTAAATAAAATTGCATATTCGCCTACCCCCTCGGTAATTGCCACGGTTCTGATATCCACCACGCCCTCCTCTCTGGCCACCTCTGTTGTATTGGTTCATCCCACCACGTTGGCCACTTCGCCCCCGGTTCATTGCTCTCTTCCCGGAGCTGGTGTTGGGTTTTTTCTCTGGTGGAAGGGCGGATTTACTTTCCTCTTTGTATTTCTCGAGCAATTTCTGAGCATCTTCCTTCTGCAGCTCTGCGTAGCTCACTTCATCCAGGAAGTCACCTGGTTCAGGCAGTGTGAAGATACCTTGAAAAACAGACCATTAAAAGTAAGAATCAACCCAGTGCAGCAGAATCTCTATATTCCAGATTGTCTGCAGCTCCATAATTGCTCTCCTTAGATGAGATCAATACAGCCAGGTTACATCACCATTTCCCTCGCATCCTGTACTCTTGACTCACATCAGAGGGGGGTCTACAGGGCATCAGCTCTCCTCTGCCACCTTTTTTCAAGTCAGGTCAGAGTGTGTAAATAGACTATTCAACTGTGGAAGCATCACAGCTGAACTCTGTACTCACCCAAAGTCCGCATGCATGTCTTTTTCTGCGTGTGCGCATGTCACTGAACAGCAGCAGAACCACCCTCCCCTACCTTTGTATGAGGAGGCACTAAAACTAGATCCAGAATAGTCCTGATTACTACTACTTCTGGGGCAGCACAGTGTTAGCGCTGCTGCCTCACAGCACCAGAGACTTGGGTTTGATTCCCAACTTGGGTCACTGTGTTCTTCCCATGGGTTTCCTCCCATTACCCAAAGCCAGTTAGGTGCACTGGCCATGCTAAATTCTCTCCAAGTACCCAAACAGGCACCAGAGCATGGCAACTAAGGGATTTTTACAGTAACTCCATTGCAGTGTTAGTGTAAGCCTACTTGCGACTAATAAATAAATTTGGAGCAATGCAGTAACTAAAGGGTTTGGGAATTCAAAGAAATTTGTACAATCCAGGACATCACTATTTTTCTCTCCTCCTTCAAATCCAGGTTATGCTTCACACTCAGCTTAATGACACTAATTTTGAAATCTACAGGCATTTGGGAAGTCCAGATCAAAGGGAGCATCAAGGCATTCTGTTTAAAATTAGGTTGGAATGATAACAGTACATCCTTCGAGTAGCAAGATAATATCCCAGCTACAATGCATGGAAAATTCAGAAGATTTATAAGATTTCTGTATAGCACCACCACATATCTGAGCACCAGAAACTACTTTGTATCAGTGTGAGAATGATAATGCACTGTTGGCCTACAAGAATTACACCAGACAAAAGTTACACTTTCGTGAGTAAAATAAACAGTTTGAAAATAGCTGCAAGGGAGCAGTCTACAGCTACAGGTCAGTTCTCAAGCAAGATTTTTTAAAAAGGCACAAAACATGTTATATAGCAGGCAAGTAAAACACCCAAGTTAAACATCTCTAAAATTACAATTAAACTTACGTTAAATGTAAAATAAAAAGACCAATGTAACAGGCAAATAAATTTTTAAAAATCCAAAAGGGGCAAAAATCATACTTTTAACGGTTTGGTAAAAACACTAGAGGTAACCATTAAGTGCACTGTTGTACCACTAACACATCCAAACTACAGAGTAAGACCAGGTATTCTAGCTTCCAAAGAAAAACTGATTGATAAGGCAACACAAGGGTTGCACTCAAATTGGATCTACACCTTTCATTTTCAGAACAGCATGCTCTGGGACATCCTTTCCCTCTTCCTCTGCTTTCTTCTTTGAACGCTCCTTATATTCTTCATCTGATGGGCAAATGACAACCGCTTTACGCTGGAAGCCTGCGAACAGGCACATCTTCCTTCTCTGTGCAGCTGCACACACATTTGTCTACACAAGAAAATTAAAAGTTTTTTTGAAAAAAAAAGCTATGCTTCTCATTTTGAGTTTTCCAGGCACCCCCACACGCCCCATTCTTGCACAGAATCCCATCTTAATTTAAGCCCAGCAAAGCTGATAAGACAGCACTAATTATTGTGCACCAAGTAAACAATTAATTGTAGCAAACATATTACAAAGAGGATTGGCTATAGTAAGGAATCAAGTGTAATTATACTGGGTTATTTGGTTGTTTTCCTACTTAGCGAGAACTTAAGTGTCCTATCTGCAATCTGTACTCAATTTTTTTCAAAATACATTGAATTCTGGCCCTATATCTATCCTTGGTCTCCCAAACAATCTGACCTATTGTGTACATCATATACAGAAACAAAAACAAACCAGATAATACAACCAGTCAGTTAAATGGAAGAAATATCAACTCCCCACGTACCTGGTCAAGAATGTAGTTGCGCTTTTTGCGAGCTGCAATCTCAATAAACTTGCTCAAACACTGTGTAGCTTGTTGAATCAATGTAGTTAATTTACCTCTGTCAGTCTTCTGACGCTTGAAGCTCAAAACCTGAAAAAGGGCAGAAAATTTAAAAAACACACCCAAGAACAGTGTAAATTTGGGTCAACCATTATTAAACCTGCTTTTATAGTCGAAATCATCCTTTGAGTTACATAATGAGTACAAATAAATCTAATCAAACACCATACCAAAATGTCTTCAGCCCAGCCAATCATATAAAGCTTGAAGATATGAGATATACAGAATCATAGAATCCCTACAGAATAGAACAGGCCATTCGGACCATCAAGTCTGACTCTCTGACAGAGTATCTTATCCCAGGTTCAATTCCCACTTGGGTCACTGTACGTGTGGAGTATGCATGTTCTCTCCATGTCTGTGTGAGTTTCCTCCCACAGTCCGAAACACATACTGGTTAGGTATATTGACAATGCTAAATTCTCCTTCTATACCCAAACAGGCACCAGAGGTGGCAACTAGGGGATTTTCCACAGTAACTTCATTGCAGTGTTAATGTCAGCCTTGTGACACTAATAAATACTTAAAAAAACACCTTAAAACTTTATCCAGGCCCCTGTCCCACCCTTGCCCTGTAACCTCATATTTACCATCCATCTACCTACACAGCTTGGGGCTATGGGAGGAAATCCATGCAGACACAGGGAGAACATGCAAAGGACAAAACATAATCTGTTCCCTGGAGTTGTCAGGCATCAATGCTAACCACTATGCTGTCTCTGCAGAAGACAAAGAATTCGAAGGCTTCTTTGATATGAAGTAAACCATTTTGAAAACGTTGCATGATTTTTCTTTTTCGTTAATAAATGTACTAATGAAAGAGATATGAAATAAACCTTTGGTTACATATGTAATGGGTGCAGTTTTTCCTCTGTGAAATCTCAAGCTGGCCTGGTCTTGTCTTACACCACCTTTGACTTGTGTATGAATGAAGTTCACAAAAATTGAAAATCTAATAAATTCAACTGATACATCAGGAACTAAGTATATTATTAGACATTTGTTTATATGTAGGATTTCTAAATTTCTTTTAGACATGCAGCTTCAATGTAATCACAACCCAAAATTGAACTGGAGTTGTATGAATATAGCCATCTAATAATACATACACAGGTAATACTTGCCTCCCAGATGCACATCAAAGTAAATATGAACCTCTTTTGGTCAAAGCAACTTAAACATACATCTTATTTTTACATGCACATATCAAAAAGTAAAGCTTTCTCAAATATCTCACCTTCATTATATCCATGATGTTGTTTGTCCCCAAAATGTTATATTTGCCTGGGTATTCTGCTGCATGCTTCGAAACCCAAACTGATTTGCCAGTCCCAGGCAAGCCAACCATCATCAAAACCTAAAACAAACCAAATATTACAGACTAATTCAAATATCCCCTTGTGAAGTGACCATGAATCATCAATATTGAATAAAATATATATTGCAGGTTTTGTTTTATACAGCAAGATTCATACTGCCGTATTTCATTGTCTTCCAACGTGCAAATTATAGTGCAGATATACCCTGAAACCTGGAGATATGTATGACATCTGAAGCAAAACAGCTAGTGAGAAAGGAAGTACATTATAGCCTATATCCAGGGTGAGACAAGTATGGAATCTAACTGCAATGCTTTAAATATTGAATAATTCATGTCACTTTATAGAAAAGTCAAGGCTACGTATGAAACAACTTCTTGTATTTTTCAACACAGTCAAGACATTTCAAAGGTGGGTAAACAGAATTGAGATGTGTCAGTCACAATCTTGCTGAGCAGCTTACTATGTTCTGACTTACATAGCACTATGTAAGAATCAATGATTTAAAACATCACATATACCTCACATTCTCCTTTGGTTTTGGGTCCCTTTGGTCCACGTACACGCTCCTCCAATGGAACCTGCTGGATAAAGGTGAAGCCCTCCGGTATTGGAAAGTATGGGGTCTCCATCTGTCCAAAATTAAGCTCCACAGCACAATTGTGGCACAGAACATGTGGAAATAAGGCTCTGTCAGCGAGACTGTCTTTCCCAATCTTAAACGCAACACCCAGATCCTGACCATTCTTGGAATAAGAGACTTCCACTTCATCAGTATCAAAGTTCTGTAACAAAAATGTCAAATAATGTTGAGATCACTAGAATTTCTTGCAAAGAGAAAAATTCAAGCCAAGATTGACCGCAATCAACAATTGAGAGAATTTGAATGTGACTACTACACAGCTTCTGCTGAACATTAAACATCCTTGTGGTATATGGGGTATCTGATTCTTACTGCAAAGGATCAATCTCCATAGACTACATGCTAATTGTTAAACATGAACTTTCCTACACCTACAATGCTCAGCTCTTGATGTACATGTGCAAACAGATATTTTTAAAAGCTCCTTTCACTAAATATATTTTGTGGATTCTTTTTAAATAATAAAAACGTTTAATTGCAAATCCTCTCATTCTTTAACAACAGTATCACTGGCAGGGTGGTGTTACTAAATTCAATGTGAAGGAGTTAACTGGATATAATTAGTTTTCAATAATTATTATATCCAAAACTGCTAAATTGATAGTCAAATGCATTGGTTTGTTGACTCCTTTAAACTAATACTGATCAATTATGGTTAGGTTTAAGCACAACAGAAATAGGTGGCAAAAGTCAGCACCTCATAAATCAGAACTTTTTGTTAGTCCTGATACTGTGATTCCCTGTTAAGTATTGTTGACTTACCAGAAAGCAGCCAATCACATCATTCTCTCCAAATTTTTCACCATAATCTTCAGACTTGCAATTTGAACATTTTGCTCCGTTCCCAGAGTACCCGAGAGAAAGTTCTTCTTCGCCTGAAGACAAAATTTTTAAACAATTTGAACTCAAGCAACCAATGCTGCCTAGACTAAGAGTTACAAACTGGACCCTGAAACAATGCTGGGAATGCACAGATCAATGCCTGTAGATGTATCCTTTGGCAATAGGCTCCACAATACAACTGTTTGAAACTCAAGTTGCATTAGAATTTTGGTAAAGAATCAGCAATGGTCTAAATTCAAGATAAAATACACAAGTGGCTCATGTTTCTAGATTCTAGTGATCCTAGAGTTATCAAAATTATAGCATCACATGACCATCAGGACACTAGAAAGCAAACTGAATAAAATATCATGTCCCTAATTTTAAAAAAATGTAGTAAAGACATCATTGCCCAGTTCAGATCATCACTCTAGTGTGGCCTAGAGTTATACAGGCTATACAGCAGTCAATATCCTGGATTAAAGGAGTTGAAATACACAAAGTAGGAATGTGTTCCAGTTTGTTTTGCTGTATCCAATGATAACTTTCAGGAAGGTTTAGAACACATACCGTCTTTACAGGATTGTTTTGGGTCAGAAACCCTTGCAAGTTCACTGTCTAATCACTTAGTTTCAGAGCAGAGTGGGACCATACCTTGATAGCTGAATAAAACTGCATTATGATGAAATATACAGTCATCATATGCCTCGGGAAATGCCATTGTATCAGCAGTTTGCAAAGTGGTAAGCCTACAGTGCAATTCCATCTGGGTAAGTGTACAACACAATGTAAGCAAGCTTTAGTGTTGCTTTTCACAGAACAGGCAATCTGGACATGTGGAGATGATAAATGCAATTTGCCAAGATAAATGGGACAAGGATAAAATGGTTTGGAAATCTGTCAGTTTACATGTTGATTATATGTGCCAGTCATGCACAGAAAGACATTCTGGGTCAAATATTGACAAAAAGGTGGAATTCCAAGGGTGAAGAAACAGGAAAAATCACAATAGGAAAGAAATATCAAACAAAGAGAAGGGCAGGAAGAGAGAAAAAAAAACTAGGAATAAGTTATTAGAACAAAAATATCTTGCAGCTAAATATTTAGCTGGAGGCTGTGCGATGCAAACATACAGAAAATACAAACATCCCTTGCCTGATCTAAGAAAAAAATCAGCTCAGATTCTGAACAGCAAATTTGAAGCAAAACAGGAAAGCACAATGTTTACTTGAGAATGAAATAATTTAAAAACAAGAGGTCAAAGAATATCTACAGGACTGCATTGTTAAAGGCAATGTGACATAGTAAAGAAAAGCTATCGCATCCTTAGAATCCGTACAGTCTCTGTAGGGTTGCCTACACATTTGGTTAATGGATGGTGATTTGCAACACAGCTATTACTTTGCTTTATAATTAGAACTAAACCCAGAAATGCTTCAAAGAGTTAAATGATATTTCCAAAATTACCAAGAATTTAAAATTGGAAAAGTCTGGCAAACAGCCACAAAATTTTAGGCGTTCAAATGATCCTTTTAAGATGCAAGCCAGAATATGAATTATTTCATCAATACAGTGCACAATTTAAGCATTCTTTAAAACCCAATTTATGCAGAAATGTATTATAGTGTGGGTACTATCAGTTCTCTTCTGTCTCCTTTAGTGTTTCTTCCCCGTATTTATATGTTTCCCATATTAACCGCAGTAATCAATCCACAATTCTTTCTTCTGGCAAGTACGTACAGCTACTTGGACTCAGTTTTCCAAGTAAAGTGGAACCTTTAGCTTTTGAGCCAAGACAAAAAGTTCATAGATAACCCTAATCATAACTTTCTCACCAAGAAAAAAAATAACTTGGGTTTCTGATAAATAAATTTCTGCTACATTTCACCTTTCCTACAAAATAACAGACTACTCCTTTCAGTTAGTGGCATCATTTTTTGAAAGGTGCCATGAAATCATTGCAACATAGTCCACTGCAACTTGGTAGCTAGCAGGTAAACTGCTGTGAACGCACTATTAAAACCTCTCTTTACCTATTATACTCTCAAAAAGAAAACCTTCACATATTATCAAATTGCACCCAACTAGTTTATTGCACACATTGAGCAATGTTCAAATTATTAACTGACAGTTCTTGACCAGATTTGGGAAATAGCATTTTGATAGAAATCAGTATTCCATTCAAATGATCATGCACGTTCATCTCTGTCAGTGACAAAAAGGTAGAGAATAAAGAAAAGATTTCAGTAAAGAATGAAGAAAATAGGATGCTGTACATAAACTTACCAAGTAACATGCTGTAGGAAGCCAAGGACCAGCCAACCCTCACTTCATGTTGGTCAGTCTGATCTGGTGGCAAATGCTTAACTGGTATCTTCTCAGTTACCTGACAGGACAAATGTCAAAGTTAGACAATACCATCCTAAATTTGTAACTTTACAAAAGAATTGCTTATAAAACTGAAGGCATTTACCTTCATTTCAAAGCAGATTTTGCCTTTGGTAACTCCATAGGAAGCTCTCCCACCAGCCCAGAGATAGGCAAATCCTTCCATAGTCAGTGGCATGGCGCCAAAACGATCTCTATTGATCTTAAAGTGCAAATCGCAGTTGTCTTTAAAAGAACATGGTACATGTTAGTATTTAAAGTAAACCACTTTATAATAAGTAGTACACACTGACTAGCAAGTGTGTAGAACTAATATAACATCATTTCCCAATGTAATATCACTAGAAGATAATGCCACATACCAAAGAAACTGACATTACTAGGTCACTAATCAGAAGCTGGAATGCTAAAAAGCAAGTAAGAAAAATTGGACCTGTATAAGTGATCTGTATGAATGTTACACTGCTTATTTTACAACAGAATAAAAACAGAAGACTGACAAAGCTACTACAAGAACATTCTGAACATCTTTTCAGGGACGAAATAGAATCAAAATAGACATCTATGAGCATTAATGCAACTCACTAGATATTTTTTAAACACCTATACAAGCATAGTAGACACTAATTTTTTCCCCTTCTCAAGGGAAACCTTATGAGATGTGAAAAACCGAAAGAGGACAGTTTTTAAAACTGCTACACTGTTATTGGTTTAAAGTCAGTTGAACTGTCTTAAAAACAAAGGGGCTTTTCCGAACATTAAAACTTGCTATTAAAGTTAGACCCTTCAACCTAACTTGTTGGAATGTGGTTCAGAATGGTATTTCAGACTGCCATAGCCATTAAAAGCTAGCTGTGTTAGATTTAAGGACACGAATAAGCCAAGGTAAATCAACACATAGCAGGTTTTCACTAATAACTTATTTACATACTTCTAAATGTGACACAGACATGGTCTTAGACAGGATTAAGACATTCAGGATTGATCAGGCTTCTGGACTTGATGCCATATAATAGAATGCTAATGACATGAGATCTATTATGCAAGTGATGAATTCATTTAGTTAAGCGCTCCAAGACCTTAAAATAGTTCAGACTGACTGAATGAAGTTTTAAGATTCCAATACTTGGAATCAAACTGAAGATTGTAATTCTAATAGTTTGACATCAACCTTGGAAAAGGTGCTAGACAGTCTTAAAAAGAAAGCGATCATAATCAGCTGGTGAGGTCAGCAATTACTAGGTAACAGTTTTGCTTGAAGAAAACAAGCTATCCCATTAACCTGACTGAAGTGAACAGATGAATAATGGCAATCCAATGCAAATTACAGAACGCGTTTTAAAACAGGATAGGCATCTGGGGTCATAGTTGACATATCATTGACTGTTCAGATAATTTAATATGGCTCACAGGTAAGATTTCAGACAAAATTTTTAAGATTGCACAACACAAGAACACAACATGTAGGCTGTGTAAAAACTATATATCTGTTTTAGTCCTCAAACATGCTGAATCGCCAGGCTTTAGATTATTAGGATAGGCTTGATAAGTTTGAGTTCCCTTCTTTTTTGAGAAATGCATGCTCAAGTGACAATCTTCATTTGATCCAATTGTTTCCATGATTTTAGTCAGAAAGATAGAAGCACATATCTGAGATTTATAGGCATGTGCATGAAATACATAGATTCGAGAACAAATGTGTGGCAGGCATCCAAGTCTGAGAAAAAAATATCCAGCAATTATGGGGAAATTTCAAAGCATTTAGGAATAGTAAAATTCATGAGTTACAAAGTTTCTGGAACTTGATTCGTTATCTCAAAGAATTTCCCAGACACATTATGAAAAGACTCCAATTTTTTTTACCTCTCCCAGGAAATTCTTGACTTTGGGTGGGTAGGGATTGGGATAGTAGAATATGGTAGTGTGACTATGGGGAATTCTGTGGATGACGTAATTGGTCTCAGTGCAATCATATCTGAAACCTGACTTCAGTAGCAATTCTTTGCAAGTTTCTAGTAGTTCAAATTCTTGCTTCATCGCCCACTTTACAATGCACATATTAGCCAATCTAGTTAACATCACGTACATGTATCCAGGGCAACTACAGTATCATCAAACTCCTCCTCATCTTCTTCCACAGGTGGCTGGGGAGATTTAGATCTGGAAACAACCATACATAGTGATTAATGGCTTGGAACTAAACAGAACAGTAACAAGGTGCTACAAACTGATTACATGAATTTAATCATACCGCCGATATTTGTTTTCTTCTATATACTCATAATAGCCACGTCCATGGTCTTCATGAGGTCTCTTTACACCTTTGCGATTTTGCTCTTTACTCTTATCAGTTGTCTGTTCAGCCTGGCCTTCTTTTCCTAAAGAGGAAAGTAGGTTAAGAAATTGACCAACATTGGTTCCAAATGCAACATTACAATGATTATATTAAACTGCGGGAGAAGTGGAAATTGACATCTAATTCATGCGCAAAGTAGGAATTTAAACATCAGCGTAATTCAGAGATATGGGAATTACTTTAACTATTCCAAATGAGGTTAATTGCAATTCATGAACAACTTCAGTTTGTTTACTTTAACTAGATTATATTTTACGACAATGCGTTAAATTCACGATATGACGAAAATGTGTAAGTAGTCTTTTGCATTTCATTCTCACAAAGTAAGTATCTGCAAAGCATACACAAGAGAATGTATTAGCTTGTTAATCACAACAATACTCTTCTACAATTGAGAGTATTCAGCGCACAAAATGCATTATTCATAAACTGAACCTAACTGTTACAAGACTTTGCATCGAAAGGATTGAAGATACGCTATGTGAAGTTTCTACATACACTGCACAGCCCTTATAAACAGTTCAACATCACCAGATTCTAGCTCTATGACAGGGGACTTTTCCTTAAAAGTCGTTTCATTTTGATCAATTCTAAATAACATGCAGTTATTTGAAATAAAATTGACCAAGAGCCAAGTTTGGTTTAGTACTGCCCCCGTACAATCATGCCAGGTTTATCACCTCCACTCTGCCAACTACCACAGCATCATTAAAAGTCATTTATCTAGCTGAAACTCAATTCAACTATAACATGACTCTTCATTGTTCCATTCCCAGACTCATTTCTAAATCAGAATGCTGATTTATGGGTTGTTTAACACTGATTCCAAAAAAGATTAATATAATTCTAGAGGGAAACTTTTATCCAGTTGTTTTTAAATGTTAGCCTTCACAACAAGAGTGACCCACTACACCAGCTCCATGTGTTTGTAATTCCTTTTCCTGCAACATTATGTCGCAAATTTTGTATTAACATATAAAGTACGAATTTACTAAGCATTCATACCATGCAGTTAAAGTCAGAGCAAAATGGGACCCTACTTCCTCCAGGCCTGGAATTCAGGAAGCATTTACAGTATAAACACTATCAATACGAAACTGTTCTTTGCATAGAGGACAGTAGTATTGTGAATTCACCTAGTCTTTCATAAGCCACTTTCATTTTGAATAAGGAAGTAAGAGGGAATCACTCCTCAGTGAAAATATGCTGATGAAACACCTTGCTGCATAAATAGGACAGTTCTGTCATTGGGAGATTGAAATGGGACACACAACGCTGTTTCCAGAAATAGTTCTTGGCTATTAATAAGCAAATCCTGCTCTATTAGCCTGAGAGCAGCTGCCTAGTTTGCACTGCTTAATATCAGTAGGGCATCAAAAGGGAAAAGCATGGCATGCACTAAGCTATTTAAAGGAAGCTTAAATTTATCAACCAACATTAAGCTCGTCACAGAATGAAACACACCAAAAGTTACTCCATGTCTCATCCAGTTTGGAACACAATGGTAGGATGACTACTGTCCTTTTCACTAAGGATTGTGGCCAACATAAAGATATTCCAATAAATCAAAACTAAATTGGAAATATTCCAACAGAGTACTTGGACAGCTCACCCTAACTCAACAACTCAAATAACATTTCCACTTTTGACTAATTTGGAAGGTTTAGGAATTGTGCTTTTCAAACACAAAAACATTAGCCAATTTCAATCTCTACCGTGGTAACTGCTGTGTTGAAAAGTTTGATCATAGGAAGTGACAGGATTCTGCTGTGAATTGAGCGGGATTATGGGGGGTCTTCTCAAGACTTACAAGTGCGTGGGGTAATTGTATGGTATATATCTTGTCTGAATACTTAAAAAAAAACATTTTTTTTCAAATCTGAAATCTTTCAAACACAAAATAAACCACCCCGAATAAAGCTCAGGATAAGCACTGTGCAGCTATCTACATGATAGAATTGGATTTGCAGCCAAGCAGCATAAATAAGATGCAGCTGGTTGCAAATCAATATTGCAACGACTGATCCAAGGACTGCTACAATGTAGCCTTAAATAACTACATTCTGTGCACACTACCAGTTTGTTTAAAGATTGCTAATTTCTTCAAATCTGGGTACAGAGCAAACTCAATTTCTGATTGCAACACCAGCAACTGTACTAGGCCTTTTTTCAGATGGGAAATGCAGCCCACTAGCCCTCAGTTGTATGTCAAAATTATTGTCCACTAGCCAGTGCCTTTACATGTGCACACACTTGAACATTAAGTTGTTTCTGAATGGTCTCCTATGGCATTGCTCACATTGCATAGAATGAATTGTTACTTTATAATGACAGGACTGTCACACTGTGGAACCACAATATGTTACTCTGCTGCAATGGAAAACTATAAAATATAACTAAACAGACTCTACTTGATCTTAGTTTGATGTAAACTTGTTGGTGAGGAATCTATCTTAATTATGAAGTGATAAATTTTCAGTTCAGAAATCAACATGAAATTATCTACCTTTCCTCTTTGCATCCAACTTTGAGTGTACCATGGTAAACTTAACTAGAAAAATGTTAAGCCAAGGCAGAGACCACAGAAAACTTTATATTCTTTTTAATACATATTTTCCTACGTTCAAACTTAAGCTTGAATCACTTGGATAGTGCTGTAATTAGACTGCATTAGGGCTGAAATATTTGTTTTAGAACATAGCTTCAAAGATTGAAATGGAAGGCTTACCCGCATTGAAAATGGCCCACTTGCCACAAGTGCTGCATCTCCATCAAAACACATTGTCACCAACTCAAGAATTCTTCTCTGCAGCACCAGTTAGAATCCCACCTCCAACTATCCTTTGACAGGCTACTATCTCAGCTGTATATTCATCTCACCCCAACTCCCTATCAACCTCTAGCCATTCTACAAAACAAAAACTGCCTTGCACAAAGCTAACGGTATTTACGTTGTAAAACGTAGAAGTTGGAAAACGCACTGTGGTCAATCTCTGGTTTCTGACTGGGCCTTGCACACCTTCAATTTGACTAATGTTGCCACATTAGGGCTGAATTTGCTTGGCTCCATTCTCATCTGTAGAATGTTCAGAGAGTCTTATTTTCTTCCTTGAAAACTTCACAAACTTAATCCTTGCCATGAACCTAGAACAAATTTCCATTCAACTATTACACACATTGTGCTGTTCGCACCCCACATGTACAGCACTGAATACCCACACATTAGTCTTCTCTGCTTTTTCTAACTTTTTGGATAAAATTCAGGATTGGGTAGGCATCAAATTGACAGGTTGTAAACCATGTCTCCCTCGCCACAAATATTTCCTTTTGCCACCAAGTCTAGCCCCTGACTGCACGCTGGCTGAGACAATCTGTAAATCTTGGCATCCTGTTTTAGCACTGCATCCTTCCAAATGATCACAAATGCTGCCCACCATCTTAAACAAAAAAAAAATTCATCTCATGCAGATTTTGTGGTTCGACTGAAGTAGCTGGGAATGGATTTTTTTCCTCCAGGTCGAAATATGCAGTGCAAACAAAAGCAATTGCGAATGGGGGAAAAAAATTGAAAGTTATTTGCCCCCACGTGCCACTTTCCCCCCCCTTTTTCTCCAGCTCTTCCCCTGCTCCTCCATCCCCTTTGCTCTGGCTGCCTGGGCTTACTCCATTTTGCTTCGCATTATTTCCACCCTCCATTTTCTCTGGCCTGCTTCCCCATGCTGTATAATCATCCCCCTTCTCCCATTTTAAATCCAGTGTGTGTGTGTAAAGCAGGCACAGCTCCTCCCCCCCCGCCCCATCTCCCACACGCGCGCCAATAGAGTAGCAGCGCCGGAAGTGATGGTCCTGAGGCTCATTACCGTTTAAATGACAATAAAAATTAACCCCCCTCTCCCGCTCTTTATGGGAAATAAAAGGCCGTGCTGCCCACCTTTGCCGGAGGGCTGCGGAGTGGGAGCCGGTCCCGAGGCGGCGGCCTCTGGCTCCGGCCCGCTAGCAGCCCGCGCCTCGCCGCCCCCCATTGTCTCCTCTTCTCCCGCTCTCTGTTGCGCCGCGGCCTCGGCGTGTGCCGGCTCCCGGACCGCCTCCGGAGCCGCTCTTTCCGCCTCGCCCATCCCGTTCTCCTCCTCTTCTTCCTCCTCCTCCTCCTCCTCCTCTTCGCCCAGGCCGCTCTCGCTCTCGCCCGTCTTGCTCTCTTCCTCTTCCTCCTCCTCTTCCATTATCTCCTCCGCGACGGCCTGGACCTCGGGCAGCAGACCCCCCTCGGAGGCGGCCGCCTGTGCCGCCTCGGGCAGCGGCCTAGCAGCAGCGCCGTTGAGTCCCGGGCCCGGCGCCTCGGCTTTGTCTGCCGCCGCCGCCGCCTCCTCTTCCTCCTCCATCAGCAACGACTCCGGCAGCTCCCCGGCGCCGGCCTCGTCGTCGTCCTCAATTTCCTCCTCCTCCTCCTCGCCGTTCTCGGGGGTCTCCAGCGGCCCGGGCCCGTCCTCCTCGCCTTCTCCCCCCTCCTCCTCCATCTCCTCCTCGGCCTCCACTACCGCCTCCTCCGCCGCCTCGCTGTCGAGTGCGGCCTGCAGCCGCTCCTGGAGCTCGGCCTTCAGGCCCTGCACGCTCAGGCCGCGCCGCTTCAGCTCATCCTTCAGCTCGGGCACCTTCAGCTTCTTGACGTTGATGTCGCTCATGTTGAAGTCCGAACTCGGCTCCGTCTCCCCCGCACCCACCGAGCGGCTCCTCGAGGCAGCGCGCCGCGCACGCTCAGTGCGGCCTGCTACCGTAAAGTCCCGAGAGTGCGCAGCCTCAGCGTCCACAGCCAGCTCCTACCGTAAAACCCCGAGAGTGCGCGCCCCTCTTGCTACAGCAGGCAACTCACCCACAGGGCCCCTTCCTCCCCGCCCCCTTTGGCTGCTGGTAATAATGGATTACCAACAGAGCTGCCGCCATTGGTTGCTGGTGGTGGTACATCACCATCAGGATGGCCCCATTGGCTGCTGGTGATGGTGCAACACCATCAGAGCAGCCGGAGCATTACCCCATTGACTACTGGTGATGGTGCATCACTATCAGGGCTGCTGGGGGGATGACCCCATTGGCTGCTGTGATGATGCATCACCAATAGGGCTACTGGGTGATTACCCAATTGGCTGCTGGTGATGGTGCATTACCATCAGTGCTGCTGGAGCAGTATCCCATTGGCTGCTTGCATGTGAGTGCATCATCATGAGTGCTGCCGCATTGGCTGCTGGTGCCTTACTAAATGGGCTGCTGGGGAGTACCCATTGGCTGCTGATAATGGTGAACACCAAAAAGGCTACCGGGGGATTACCCACTGGCTGCAGGCGATGGTGCATCATCATCAGGGCTGCTGGGGCATTGCCCTATGGCTGCTGGTGATGGATGACGAATAGAGCTGTCCCCATTGGCTGCTAGTGATGACACATCACCATCAAGGCTGCTGGTGTTAGTGGATCACTAGCTGTCTGCAGATGGATTACCCACTGAATATCACTGATAATAGATTTCTAATTAAATGATAGTATGTCACCAGCTGATTGCTGGAAGTGCATAGACCTCTCCTCAACACGCTACTGACATTTGATTAATTATCTGCTAGTGGGTTTGAAATTTAGTATCTATAATAGTGATCATGAAACTATAACTGACTGTTTCAAAACCTCATCTGATTCACCCTTGCCCTTTGAGGAAGGAAATCTGCTACCCTTACCTGGTTTGGCCCATAACAATGTGGTTAATTCTTAACTTCACCTCAGAGTCATACAGGTTCACAGCATGGAAACAGGCCCAACTTATCCATGTCATCTTATTTTTTAAACCTCTAAGCTATACCCATTGCCTGCATTTGGCCCATATCCCTTTATACCCATCTGACCCATGTAACTATCTAATCACTTTTTAAAAGACAGAATTGTACCTGCATCTACTATTACCTCTCAAAGCTTGTTCAAAACACTCATCACCCTTTGTGTGGGGGGGAAAAAACTTCCCTCTGGACCCTTTTGTATCTCTTTCCTTGCACCTTAAATCTGTGCCCTCTAGTTTTAGACTCCCCTACCTTTGGGAAAAGATGTTGACTATCTACGCTCCCTCGTTATTTTATAGATCTCTATTAGATCATCCCTCAGCCTCCTATGCTCCAGAAAAAAAAGTTCCAATCTATCCAGCCCCTCCTTATAACTCAAAACATCAAGTCCCAATAGCATCCTAGTAAATCTTTTCTGCACTCTTTGTAGTTTAATATCCTTTCTGTAATAGGGTGACCAGAACTGTGCACAGTATTCCAAGCATGGCCTTATAAATGTCTTGTACAATTTCGATAAGACGTCCCAAGTCCTGTAAACTATGTTGTAACCAATGAAACCAAGCATGCTGAATGCCTTCTTCACCATTCTGTCCACCTGTGACTCCATTTTCAAGGAGTGTGAACATGTACCCTGAGATTTCTTTGTTCTGTAACTCTTCCCAATGCCTTACTATTAACTGAGTAAGTTCTGCCCTGATTCTGTCTACCAAAATGCATCATCTCGCATTTATCTAAATTAAACTCCATCTGCCATTCATCGGCCCATTGGCTCAATTGATCAAGGTCCTGTTGCAATTCAAGATAACCTTCTTCACCGTCCACTATGTCACCAATCTTGGTGTTATCTGCAAACTTACTAAGAATGCCTCCTATAATCTCATTCAAATTGTTAATATAAATGACAATAACAGTGGATTCCCAAGCACCAATGTCTGAGGCACACTGCTGGTCACAGGCCTCCAGTTTGCAAAACAAACCTCTACAACCACTCTGTCTTCTGTCAACAAGCCAATTTTGCATCGATTTAGCTACTTCAGCCTGGATCCCATGAGCTTAAACCTTATGCAACCACCTACTATGTGATACCTTGGCAAAGGTCTTGCTAAAGTCCATGTAAATAACATTAACTGCATTGCCCTCATCTATCCTCTTAGTTACTTCAAAAAACTCTCTCAAATTTGTGAGACATGATTTTGCACTCAAAGCCATGCTGACTGTCCCTAATCAGTCCTTGCATTTCTAAATGCCTATAAATTCTGTCTCTCCAAATATCTTCCAACAATTTACCCACTACAGATGAGGCTGACTGGCCTGTAGTTTCCAGGCTTTTCCCTGCAGCACTTATTGAAAAAGGCACAACATTTGCCACCTTCCAATCTTCAGGCACCTCACTTGTGACAATCCATGATTCAAGTATCTCTGCCAGGCGACCTGCAAGTTCCTCCCTAGCCTCCCACAATGTCCTGGGATATACTTCTTCAGGTCCTGGGAATTTCTCTACCTTGATGTGCTTTAAGACTTCCTGCACTTCTTTTTCTGTAATATATACACTCCCTTTTTATTTCCCCAAGTTCTCCAACATCCATGTTTTCTCAACAGTAAATACTGATGAAAATAGTCACTTAGGATCTTGCCCATCTCTTGTGGATTTGAATGCCATAGGTGACCTTGTTGATTCTGAAGAAGTTCTACTCTCTCTCCAATTACTCTTTTGGCCTTGATGTATTGAAGTCTTTGGATTCTATTTGCCTTATCTGCCAAAACAATCTTGAATCTCCTTTTTGCTCTCCTGATTTCTCTCGTAACTGCACTCCTACACACCGATATTCTTCAAGGGATTCACTTGATCCCAGCTGCCTATGCATACCACATGCCTCCTTCTTGAACAGGGCCTCAATATTCTGAGTAACCGAGGGTTCCCTACTTCTACCAGCCGTGGCCTCCACTCTAAGAGGAACATGCTTACCCTGAACCCTGATGAATGCACTTTTGAAAGCCTCCCACTTATCAGACATTCCTTTGCCTTTCCACAAACTCCTCAAATCAACTTTTTGAAAGTTCTTGCTTGATATCATCAAAATTGGCCCTGCACCAATTTAGAATTTTAACTTTTAGGCCAGGCTATCATTCTCCATGGCTATCTTAAAACTAATAGAATTATGGTCACTGATCCCAAAGTGATCCCCCACTAACACTTCTGTCACCTGCTCTTCCTTATTTTCCAAGAGGAAGTCCCCAGTTGGGCCATCCACATACTGAATGAGAAATTCCTTTTGAATATACTCAAATTTTTCTACTCTGACTATCCAACCCTCACTACTGTGGCTGTCCCAATCAATCAATGTTGGGAAAGTCAAAATCCCTTACTGTTACCACTCTATTTTTCTTGGAGCTATCTGTAATTTCCTTACTCATTTGCTCCTCAATTTCCAACTGACTATTTGGGGGCCTATAGTACAACATTATCAAAATAATTTCCCCTTCTTATTTCTCAGTTCTATCCATATAGACTCAGTGGCTGAACCCTCATATATATCACCTCAGTATTGCCATGCTGTTTTCCCTAATCAAAAGTGCAACTCCCCCTCCTCTCTTACCTCCTGTTCTGTCTTTTCTATAGCATCCATACCCTGGAACATTGAGCTGCCAGTAGGAGGAAACCTATGCTGACACAGAATGTGCAAACTCCTCAAAGGAATCTGAGGCTGGAATTGAACCTAGGCACCTGATGCTGTGTTAACCACAGTACTACTGTGCCGCCTCAAGTTAATATATTTTAAAAACAAGCTGCTTGTGGTGACAGCAGATTACCAATTGGCTGAAGGTGATATTGGATTGCTAACAGGCTACTGATGGATCACTAATTGGACCTTACCATCAGTGGGTTACTAACTGGTTCATGGTAGTGGATTATCAATAGGCTGCTGGGGATAGTGGAGATGGATCATCAGCTAAGTGGTGCACTTGATGGATTACCAATTCACTGCTCGTTGGGTAAAGTTGACTGGTAGTAGATTAGGAGCAGGAGTAGATAATTCAGCCCTTCAAGCCTGCTCTGCCATTCGATAAGATCATGTCTGATATGCTTGTGGCTTTAAATCTAACCTCCTATATCCTTTGACTCTCCTATTAGTCAAGAATCTAACAAATTCAGCCTTAAAAATATTCAGTGACCCTGCCTCCACTGCCACAGGACTTATTCTCGTATGGGAGAATTTAGCTCTCTCTTGTTCAAGGCTGAGATTGTTGGTTTTTTTCCGGTGTTTAGGAAATCAAGGGAAACAAGGATTCAGAGAAAACATAGACAACAGAAGCAGAAGTTGGTATTTGACTTCTGAAGAACGCTTCATCGTTCAGCTAGATCATGGCTGACCTTGTAACTCATTGCCATTTTCCTGTACAAACCCACATATATTTATATTTTAATATCTAAAAATCTGAATTGAATATACTCAATGACTGAACCTCCACATGGCTCTACAGTAGAGAATTCCAAAGATTCACCACCCACTGAGTGATGAAATTCCTCTTTAACTTGGTCACAAATGACCTATCGCATATTCTGAGGCTGTGGGCAGGATTTTCTGGCTGCGCTCGCTCAAAACAGAAAAATCCCATGTGAGATCAATGGACCTTTGCTTGGTTTGTGCCCCTGCTGTTACGATTCCCATGGCAGGTGGGATGGGAAAATTCCCTGTATCTCCTGGGTTTAGACTCTTCCCTCCTCTCAGGGTCATTCCCACTGCCACCACTCTAACCGGGAGAAGGATCCCTACTACATTTATCCTATTGAGCACTGTAAGATCACCGCTCATGCTTGTAAATTCTACAGAATTCAACCTCTTCAAACTCTCCTTGTAGGAAAATCCCATCACCAGTTTTGTGAACATTCATTGCACTCCCTCTGTGGAAAGTCCTTCCATAAGTATGCAGGTCAGAATTATACACAATATTCCAGGTACGTACTCACAAAGACTATACAACTGCAGAAAGACATCTTGACTTCTGAACATCTTGCCAATATCCCATTTACCTTCCACATTTCTTGCTGCACCTGCATGTTAGCTTTCAGTGACTTCTGAACAAGGACACCCAGTCCTTTTGGTCATCAACACTTCTCATTTTAAGAATTACTCTGTATTTTTGTACCTAAGTGGATAACGTTACATTTTTCCACATTTGATTCCATCTACCATGTTGTCCACTCACATAGCTTGCCTAAATCCCCATGGAGCCTCTTTAAGTTCTTCTCATAACTCACATTTTCACCCAGCTTTGAGTCATCACCAAACTATTCTCATCAGGAGAGCAAATGGAGTTGAGGTCAAAACTCAGTCATAATCTTCTTGACCAGAGTAGGCTTGAGGGGCTATTTGGCCAATTAAAAAATGTCTATTGGCAATGAAAACATAAAATGATGGAAATACTCAACCTGTGGATGGGAAAATAGAAATAATGGCTGAAATTTTTTTAGCCCTTCACAAAGGTGTGATCTTCCAATTCTGCTGATGTGAATGGAGTTTTTAGTGGCTCACCAACCTCCGCCCAGGAACATCTACAATACGGGTACTAGAAATTTCTGGCCAACATTTCAGAACTAAAACGGTCTTCAGAATTTGAAGAAATGTGATCTTTATTATTTGTGTTAATTTAGTATTCAGCTTTGGAATAATATCAGCATCCCAGGTTGTGGAAATATTAAATGTATGAACCAAATTAAAAAGTAGAGTAGAGTCACTTCTGTGGTTCTGCTGCAATAATGTGCTTCAGTCTTTAAAAAAGCATTAGTATGATAGTTTCATCCTTCATATTTGTCATCCCTGTGGCATCTCCCTTGGTATAGCTCTGGGATTTTTCTTGCATTTATTGACGTAGCTTCACTATTGCAGCAATATTCAATCATTCTTGGAGCAATCCTGCAACTTACTACTGACAAAGCCATTCTCCAGATGCAAGAATAACTTACCATTCCGATGGTAAACTCTTTAACCTGAACTGTCTAAAAGCGACAACAAAGACAACAATCAGTTCTGTATTAGAATTATAGATAACTGATAACACATAGATTAGTGCTCATGCTGAAGAAGAGCTACACCAGAGAGTTGATGTTTTCACTGAAATCAGCGTGGGACTTGTCCTGAAAACCAGAAAGACCAAAGTCCTTTATCAATCTGCACCAAATGTATGAAATCCAATGTTTTCAATTACATGGTGAGTTGTTGGAAAATGTCCCTCACTTCCCATAGCTTGGAAGCTATTTATCCTAAAAATCTGACATTGATGAAGAGGTTCATCACCAATCCAATGTGCTGGCTCAGTATATAGTAAATTACACACTTGTGTTTTGAGAATAATGATATCAGACCTGACATTAACTTCAAAATCTATCAGGTGGCTGCTCGGTGAGTGAGATGAGAAGTGCTTCTCAAGTCAACAGTCTGCCATCATCTCTACTGGCTGACCACTGATGTTGTCAATGTGGGAAATCTTACAAGTGTAAGAATGGACACGTAACCTGCTTGCAAACCCAGAGCAAACGTCAACATTTCTCTTACACCCAGCAATCTGCAAGAAAGAATCTGTTAGAGAACTTCAAATAATCATGGATGTAAGATACTGATAAAACTACGAGCGCTAAGTGAAATGATTCTAGATCAAACCTACAGACTAACAAAGGTACAGTCTGCATAAAGACTGCATATAATCACAGTATGAGATTTAAACAAATAAGAGATTTAAACAAGTATTTTTGATTTAAACATGTATTTTAGATTTTAAAATTATTTTTAAAGTTATCTGTACACTTTAGCCAAAGGCAGGCTGCTCCAAAGCATGATGGAATGAAAACTGAGATGAACCATATTCTTTGGAACAATGAAACCACAGAATGTGTATATTTTTATCAGCTTAAGGGACAGTAAGCCATAGTATAAATAAAGCTGTTCAAATTGTATTGATAGAAGAGTGCTTATCAGACATGGGAATATCAGCTGTCTGACCTGATCATTGACACAATTGAGAGTTGGTGAGAATCGTACTTCTGAACTCGATAGCTAAGCATCAGGGTTGCTAACTGATGGGGAAAAGCATCTGGATTCTACGGACCAATGAAATCCCATGGTGTCAGAGGGTAGAATTTAATTGGCTAAGGTATATGACAAGTGTTAACAATGATTGATTTGTACCAACGATGACTGGTTCATAACTAATGGGAAGGCAGGAAATGCAAACTTGAAAATGTATGATTGTCCTGTCTGATGTATTGTAACTTCAAAGTGGTATTGGAATGCTCAGGGCCTTCTCTACAGAGTGGTGTTGGACTTCCCAATGCTTTGTCTCCCAGCAATCGTTGGGCAAATAAAGATACCTCTTTAATCAGAATACTGACTTCACGAGTCTTTCTATTAGCTAAGTTTTGGCAATACTCAGTTTCTGAAAGATTCCAGCAACACAATCATTCTCAATATGATGGATTGCCAATGATGATGATGACGAGATGTCAAGCAGTCAAAAACAGGATTTGCCACAATCATTGAGATTCAAATCAATTTCATGAAGTTCCACTGTTATAATGTAGATTGACACCATCAGTTACTGAACAGAGTTCAAATCTCACTCCAGTAGGTTTCAGGCACAGAATTATACAATATAAAAGGGGGCATTCAGCCAATTGCTTTAAAAAAGTTATCCAATTAGTCTCACTTCCTTCTCTTCCCCAAAGATCTAAAATATTTTTCTTTTTTCAAGTATATATTTAATTTCCTTTTGAAAGTTATAATTAAATCTTTCAGGCTGGGAACTGAATATTCAGTAGAATAGTGTCATGGACAAAATGTATCTGCTCTCTTACGTCCACAGTCAGTATATTGGTGTGGAAAGAAATGTCTCTTCTTACCAGTGCATATTCTAATTAAATAAGCTTTTGTGAGTTTAAAATAAAAAAGATTATTTATTATAAGTCACCCAAAATTAATGCAATGTCACACACTCAATCTTACACATACACACTCACACACAAAGATTTTATACAGATGAAGATTGTGCACTTTTATGGATTACAGTTAATTCAGAATCTGACTTCTCGTCTCCCAAGTGAGGCTTATGATTTCTTGAATGAATTCCAAGATTTAAAGTTGAGGTGAAGGTCTTATAAAGCAAAGGGTTCACAGCAGGTAGCAAGATTTTTTGTAATTGAATATCTGGGAGGTTAGTTCTTAGGGAACTTGAACAGGAACGGGTTAAATGCTTCAACTGCTTGATGACTTGTTACTCGCTTCAGAGTTTGGTTCTCAGGCTTGTTGACAATGGGTTCCAATGGATCTGTTGAATCCTGGATAATAAAGATGTGGTCCCTAAAACCAGCTTGGCTCACATGGCTGGCAGCAGGGTGGCATAGTGTAGGTTTGTCAAGTATAATCAAATGTATTCCTGAAGGTTTGATCACATGACTTGCCCCCACACTCCAGCTATTAGTCAGCCTTCACATTCATCCTTGTGACTCAAAGCCTTCCTATACCAATTGGAAAGCAAAAGCAATTATTACTCAATTGCAGCACAGTGGTTCGCACTGCTGTCTCACAGTGCCGGGAATGTGGGTTCGATTCCAGTCTTGCATGATTGTGTAGAATTTACACATTCTTCCCGTGTCTGCATGGGTTTCCTCCAGGTGCTCTAGTTTCCTCCCACAGCCCACAGATGGGCAGATTGGATTGGGCATACTAAATTACCTCTTAGAATCAGAGAACTCAGCAGGGTAAATACTGGGGTTATGGGGATAGGTCCTAGGTGGGATTGTTGTTGGTGTAGGCTCAATGGGTTAAATGGCCTCCTTTTGTACTGTAGGGATTTTCTGATTCTACTCATACATTTGGAACAGAGGAAACTAGTAGAGGAACAGAAAAAAATGAAAAGCTGAATGGAGTGAAATTTCACAGTAACAGAATTAGGGGCATTGATTACTGCACTGTCATTCGGGGTTGTAGTAGGTGTACTAAGCAGTAGGGTCTGATGGATGATAACTGGAATCTTAAGAGGGAACTGCTCTTAGCAGTGGTGACGATGATACATCAGTGTAAGTAAATAGGAACAGCTTCTGCAAATTTGAAGCAAAATGAAAAATGATGGGGAGTACACACACAAAAAAAACACAGGTTAATACTATTTAGTTAGTCCTAACAGTCTATAGCTGCAAAATTACCTGTTGAAAGATGTTAGCAAAACTACTGCATATTTCCAGCAATTTTCTGCTTAGATGCAGGTTTGACCAGTTTGGATAATAGTCATGCAGAATATCTGAAGTTCTGTACCCATAAATTTATTACATCAAACCTAATTAAACAGCACTTTGTTCTCCCTTGACCCAGTCAGTCCTAATTTTTCATCTGATTAATTTTATTATTCTTTTCCCACAGAGCAATAAATGGTAACATTGAACATTTCCGAGGAGACTCAAGAGCTGAGCATATGTATTTGAGGGAACAACCAATCAATATGGTTGTCCTCCTTAAAGTAGAGCAGGTTACGGGTGGGTTTAATAGAGGGAAAGAAAATCCCATCATGAATCGTAGAATCCCGACAGTGCAGAAAGGGCCATCCAGCCCATTGAGTGCTGGCAACAATCCCATCCAGGCCCTATCCCCATAACCCCATGTACTTACCCTGCTAATCACTCTTATGATAGCATGGTCTATCAACCTAACCCACACACCTTTGCCACCCGGAAGAAACGCATGCAGATACAAGGAAAATGTGCAAACTCATGGAAAATGATGAAATTTGAATACAAATCTGGAATTAGAAGATTGTTGCTTGTGCTAATGTTCTTTACTTGGTCTACATGCCATTCCAGACATGCAACAATCTGGGTTGGCTCTTAAATGACCTCAGGCAACAATCCATGAACGATATAAAAAAAACACCTGGAGGTTCTGCTCTATTCTGCCTGAAGATTTTATAGGTGGTACAATGCCAGTGATTAGCACTGGTGCCTCAAAGTGTCAGGGACCCAGGATCAATTGGATGACCATCAGTGTGGAGTTTGCACATTCTCCCCGTGTCTACATGGATTTTCTCCAGGTGCTCCGATTTCCTCCCACAGTTTAAAGATGTGCATTTGGTGGATTGGCCGTGCTAAATTGCTTCTAAACGTTCAAAGATGGATTTTTTTTTTCTGTTCCTTTACCAATTTTCTCTGTTCCAAATATGTTAATAGAATCAGAGAATCCCCACAGTACAGAAAGACACCCATTGAGTCTGAACCAACAACAATCTCACCCAGGCCCTATCCTCATAACCCCATGGATTTACTCTGCTGATCTTCTGACACTAAAGGGCGTGTTAGCATGGACAATCAATCTAACAAACACTTCTTTGGACTGTGGGAAGAAACCACGCAGACATGGGGAGAACGTGCAAACTCCACACAGTCACCCAAGGCCAGAATTGAAACCAGGTCCCTGTTGCTCTGAGGCTACAGTGGTTATTTATGCACTGTGCAGTCCCACCATGTTGCTCTGATTCCACTGGAGCCAGCCGACACAATTATTTTCGTCATTGTTAATAATAGAGTGTAGAAGTAAATTACTGCAGATGCTGGAATCTGAAACCAAAAGAAAAATTGCTGGAAAATCTCAGCTTCTGTCAAAGGGTTATCTGGACTTGAAATGTCAGCCCTTTTCTCTCCTGGGTAGCACAGTGGCACGATGGTTAGCACTGCTGCCTCACAGCACCAGGGATCCGGATTTGATTCCCGGCTTGGGTCACTTTCTGTGTGGAGTTTGCACATTCTCTCCATATCTGTGTATGTTTCCTCCAGATGCTTTGGTTTCCTCCCCAAGTTCTAAAGATGTGCTGGTTAGGTGCATTGGCCATGCTAAAGTCTCCCTCAGTGTTCCCGAACAGGTGCTGGACTGTAGCAACCAGGGGATTTTCACAATAATTTCATTGCAGTACTGATGTAAGCCTATTTGCAGCTATTAAATAAATTTTTCCTTACAGATGTTGAGAGGAATAGATAGGGTGGATTCTCAGAAGCTATTTCTCCGAGTTGAAATGGTCACTACAAGAGGACACAGATTTAAGGTGCAGGGAAGCAAATACAGAGGGGATGTTAGGGGTAAGTTTTTCACTCAGAGGGTGGTGAGTGAATGGAATCGGCTGCAGTCGGAGGTGGTAGAGGCCAACTCGCTGAGGTCTTTTCAAAGACTTCTGGATGAGTATATGGGAACTAATGGATGGGGGTTATAGATAGGTCTGTGGATTGGTAGGTATAGATGTGATCGGCGCAACTCGTGGGCCGAAGGGCCTGTTTGTGCTGTAGTGTTCTATGTTCTATGTTCTAGATGCTGCCAGACCTCCTAAGATTTTCCAGCACTTTCTCTTTTGATTAATATTAGAGTAAGAGATGTGAAATGTATCAGGCTTGTCTGATCAAATTGGTGCCCGTTCCTTATATTTTGATTGACCTGTGCTAGTACTTCCAATGTCCAAGTGTCAAGAGGTTCACTGTAACCTGAATGTATATTAAGTTTCCTACATTACAACTAAGACTACACTTCAAAAAGTACTAAATTGGCTGCAAAGGGGCTTTGAGACGCCCTGAGGTTGTGAAAGGTGCTATGTAAATTGCAAGTCTTTTTACATTGCGCTGATCTGCAAAGGCGAGCTCCTTATCTTTGGGCTGGACAGGAAGCTGGCGTCACAGTCTTCTCTTGCTCAATATAAGAGCAGCTTTAATCAGCAAGATTTGCAGAAGCTGTTTACGAGCTGAATGCATGGATATTAATGAGCTGTTAATTGGGACGATTAGTACCATTCAGTTTCAGAACATTGATATTGGTGTGTCAGCTTACTGATGAACAGTTACGACATAAAATCTTGTTAAGTGTATGTTGCACATGATCCTTGATCTCCATTCCTTACATGTGCTGAAAATACTGGCACTTCAAATTTAAAAAGGGATCTGTTGACCTGATGGAGCTGGAGTTTCTCACTGTGACCTGACTGTCTCACATGAATGGTTGGATTTCTTTTCAAGGAAGAAGCAGAGGGCATGTGGTATTAAGAGATTATAAATCCATGGTGAAAAGATAATAGGATATCCAGGTGTTAAGGGACAGCTATTATTATAAACTGCTGACTAAGCAATTCATGAGAATTCAAACACTGAGCATAGTTAAATTCCTCTGAACAGTTAAAAAACCATATTGTTTCAGAAATAAAAGCCACAGGTTAAGAGTGCTTTTTTCAGCATGTAATATATATAATTTAAAATTATTGTTTTAAGTTTATTTTTTATTGTCACAATGTTAAAGTTCATTTATTAGTCACAAGTAGGTTACATTAACACTGCAATGAAGTTATTGTGAAAATCCCCTAGTTGTCACACTCCGGTGCCTGTTTGGGTATACTGCGGAAAAATTTAGCATGGACAATATATGTAACCAGCATGTGTTTCAGACTGTGAGAGGAAACCAATGCAGACACGGGGAGAACATGCAAACTCCACAAGTGGACTTACATTAACACTGTACATAGAACATAGTAACCCTACAATGCAGAAGGAGGCTATTTGGCCCATTGAGTCTGCACCAACAACAATCCCATCCCAGGCCCTATCGTCACAACTCTACACATTTACGACACCAATCTCTCTAATCTACACATCCCAGGATACTATGGACAATTTAGCATGGCCAATCCACCTAACCCACACATTTTTGGACTCTGGAAACACCCAGAGGAAACCCATGCATGGGGTGAATGTGCGAACTCCACACAGATAGTGACCCAAGCCAGGAATTGAATCGAGTCCCTGGAGCTGTGAAGCAGCTGTGAAGCAACAGAACAACGCCTGTGCCACCATGCTGCCCAAAGTGCAATGAAGTTACTATGAAAATCTCCTAGTTGCCACACGCCGGTGCCTGATGGGGTATACTGAGGGAGAATTTAGCATGGCCAATGCACCTAACCAAATATCTTTTGGACTGTGGGAGGAAACGCATGCAGATATGGCAGGGGGATGTGCAAATTCCAACAGACAGTGACTCAAGCCAGGAATTGAACCTGGGCGCTTGGCACTGTGAGGCAACAATGCTAGGCACTGTGAGGCAGCAGTGCTAACCACTGTGCCACTATCTGTGCCGTTTGTATTTTGTAGATGTGGTGTCCTCAGATCCTGGACAGACTTTTCTAAAGCAAGTGTGAGGAGTTTAGGTATTTCATTGCCACATGATTGACACCATTTGACCAGTCAGCCACCTCTGCCTTTCTCCCTCTGTTTCCCTAGTCCACCCTGTCAAAATTAGTTCTAAGAATTTTTCTTATGCTAGCCCTGAACTTGATTTCCCATCTTCCCTCAGACATACAAATATATGAACATATGTATGTCTGAGATCACATACCAACCGATTCAAGAACAGCTTTCTCCATGCTGCCATCAGACTTCTAAATTGACTTACAACATTTCAAGCTGATCTTTCTCTATTCCCTACCTGTGATTGTAACACTATATTCTGCACCCTCTCATTTCCTTCTCCTCTATGTACTCTATGAACAGTATGTTTTGTCTGTATAGCGTGCAAGAAACAATATTTTTCACTGTATCCCAATACATATAACAATAATAAATGAAATCAAAACAAAAGTATAAGGGAAGATTGGAGAGGAATTAGAGAAAGATATAGGTTCAGGGTTAAGGTAGGCCCACTCTGAGCCCATCTTGTCCAGGGACCTGCCTGCTGCTCTCTCAATCCTACTTCCAGTAAACAATCTGTATTCCACTCTAAATGTATCTGTGGTGCAAAAGGATGTTTCTTCTTCTCTGGGAGATGAAAACTAGAGAACAGAGAATAAGAATAAGATGTCTCACCTTTAGAATGGAGAAGAGGAGAAATGTTTTCTCTCAGAAGTTGCTCATATTTAGAATTGTCTGAGCAGGCAGTGGAAGCTGGGTTAATAAATTTATTCAAGAGTAAGATTTTTGGTAAACAAAGGAGTCAAGGGTTATGGGGAGGGCAGACAAGAAAGTGGAGTTCAAACTAGAACCAGAACAGCCATGATCTTATCGAATGAGAGCAAAATTTGAAGGACTGAATGGCCTACTCCTGCTTCTAAGTCCTATGTTTCTATCAGCTATCAATCACCCAACTTCCCTTTCTGGCTCCTATGTCAGCTGGTACTATTAATGGCTTTCTCTCCTCGGGCACTGTTCCTTACTTCTTCAAATTGGCCATCATCATCGCTTTGCTCAAAAAATCGGTCCTTGATCCCACTGTTCTTGCAAACTATTGCTGTATCTCCAACCACTCTTTCCTCTTCATTGTCCTTGAATGCATTATTGCCTTCCAAATTCATGCCCGTCTTTCCTGAAAAATTCTAATTAAATCCCTCCAATTAGGTTTCCATCCAGTGTGAAGTTTGCATGTTCTCCCTGTGTCTGTGTGGGTTTCCTCTGGATGCTCCGGTTTCCGCCCACAGTCTGATGATGTGTGGGTTAGGTGGATTGTCAATGCTGAATTGTGCCTTCATGTCCAAAGATGTGCAGGTTAAGTAGATTGATCATGCTGAATTGTCTCTTTGTGTCTCAAGATGTGAAGGTTAGGTGGATTCGCCATGTTAAATTGCCCCTTAGAGTCCAAAGATGAGCAGATTAGGTGGATTGGCCATGCTAAATTGTCCCTTAATGTCCAAAGATGTGCAGATTAGGTGAATTGGTCATGCTAAATTGCCCTTTAGTGTCCGAAGATGTATAGGTTAGCAGATTGACCATGCTAAATTGCCCCTTAGCGTCCAAAGATGAACAGATAAGGTGGATTGGCCATGCTAAATTGCCCCTTAATGTCCAAAGATATGCAGGTTAGGTGGATTAGCCATGCTAAATTGTCCCTTTGTATCTAAAGACATGTAGGTTAGGTGGATTGGCCGTGGTAAATTGTCCCTTAGTGTCTAAAGATTTGCAGGTTAGGTGGATTGTTCATTGCTCCTTAGTGTCAGGGAGAGTGGTGGGGTAAATACATGGGGTTACAGGGGTAGGGACTGGGTGGGATTGTTGTCAGTCTTTCTCTTTCTGCACTGTAGGGATTCTCTGAGCCTCCTGCCATTGACCTTCCCTGTGGCTTGGCCAGGCCTGCTTGACAACAGCGCTCCTTAGCAACCGCCCCAAAACAACATGGCGGACGACAAGGAGACAGCAGGTAAGGGAGGCATCTTGGAGAGAGGAGCGGGACATGGATGGTGCAGCCCAGCGAAGAGTGGGGGACAAGTCCGGGCCCGAAGCTCAATTTTCTCACCAAATTGAAAACGGGGGGATTCCTGTAATGCCGAGGATGTGCGCAAAGAGCGGCCATTACTCCCCACCCCCGGGCTGCAGGAATCCGGCTGTCAGCCGCAGCAGGGAGACACAGCCATCCATCTGATTGTTTAAAATAAAACAAGGCAGATCTCGGATAGATTAAAACTAACGGGGCTGAGCTCACTTGTACTTAAAAGAGCTGGATCCTCTGACGTTTTTGAAACCAACATCAACAAGACAAGAACTATTTGAACAAATGAGGGTGGCAGGAAAATAAACGGTGTAAAAACTTGATCATCTTCCCTGACTGGAATCAGAAAGGGTTAAAGAGTTCTTTAAAGTCCCACAAAAGGCGACGAATTCGTGCATTTAAAATCCAGTTTTAACCACAATCTTGTGCATACTCGATTTCGTATTTCATTGCCGATTCACAACATTTTTCACTTTCATTTTCCTTGTTGGAAACTGATGGTTTCAGCAGTAGTTTTAAACACCCCATTACTGACTGCTATTTTGTGCTTTATTTTTGTCACCAATTTAAATGTTTTGTGTCAGTATTAAGAAAGGAGCAATCTTAAATATTGAATCAAAAATACAAAATTTTGGAAAATCTTAGCAGGTCTGACAGCATCTGTGAAGAGAAAATAGAGTCAACCTTTCAAGTCTGGATAACCCTTCCTCAGAAGGGTCACCAAGATTTAAACACTGCTCTATTCTCTCTCCTCAGATGTAAGACTTGTTGAGATTTTCCAACATTTTCTATTTTTGTTTCAGATTCCAGCCTCTGCAGTAATTTGCTTTTATGTTAAATATTGAATCTTGCTTTTACATTTTACCATTTTATTCCCTCTTACATACAAAACATAGGAGTAGGCCACTCAGCTCCCTGAGTCTGCTCCAGCATTCAATAAAATCATGGCTGAGCTGATTGTAACCGTTAATCCACATTTCCTTCCTGCCTCCCAATAGCCTTTCACCCCCTTGTTAATCGAGAATCCATTTAACTCCTCTGCTGCCTTCAGACTTTTGAATGGTACTATTGCACATTAAGCTGATCTTTCTCTTCACCCTGTTGTTAACTGCAACACTATATTCTGTACTCTATCCTTTTCTTCTCCCCTATGTACTCTATGAACAGTGTGTTTTGTCTATAACAGTTCGCAAGAAACAATACTTTTCACAGTATCCCTATACATGTGACAATAATAAATCAATTTCAATCAATTCAATTCAATTAAAAATATTCAAAGACTCTGCTTTCAATACCTTTTGAGGAAGAGAGTTCCAAAGACTCATGACTGGCTAAGTGAAAAAAACTCCTTACTTCTTTCTTAAATGAACGGATCAACCCACAGCATGTGGATTGCAGCATTTCAAGAAGGCAGCTCACCACCACCTTCTCGGAGGCAACTAGCGATGGGCAACAAATGCTGGCAAGCCAGCAATGGCTTTGTCTCATGAATCAATAAAAAAATTATGACTCCTAGTTCTAAATTCTCCAACGAGAGAAAACGTTGGTCCTGATTTTACCAGCACGGCTCTTTGAGGCTTGTAAGATCATGTTCAAGATAACGCAAATGCCGTTTAGTGAACATTGCCTGCGCCAATTTTGTAAAATCAGGGCCATCGTCTCCACATCCACTCCGTCGCCTCAGAATCTTTTAAGGTTTCAGTGAAGTCATCATTGTCTTCTAAACTCTAGTGGATACAAGTCCAACCTGTTCCATCTTTTCTCATAAGACAACCTGTCATTCTTGACATTGGTCTAATAAACCTCTGAACTGTTTCTAATGCATTTACGTTTTTCCTTAAATAAGGACACCGATACTGTACACAATACTCCAGATGTGTTCTCACCATTGCTCTATATAGCTGAACATAGCCTCCCTACTTTTGAAACAATTCCTCTCACAATAAACAATAATATTCTATTAGCTTTCCTAATTATTTGCAATGCCTGCATACTACCCTTTTGTGATTCTTTCTGCCTTTTTTGAATAAAGGAGTTCCATTTGCTATTTTCTAATCCAATAGAATCTTTCCTGAACGTGGAGGATTTTGAAAAATTAAAGCCCAACGCTTCAACTATTTCAATGTTCAAACAATTTGCTCAATACCACTTCTCAGTGACTGTAATTTTTCCTCATACTCTTATTTTTCCTCATTAATCTTTATTGTCATTCTTTGCTATTCTTTATATTCTATCCAATCTTCTGACCTGCCATTCCATTTTTATACACTGTCTTTAACTTCCTTCAGTTAACCAGAGATGGTCGGTTCTCCCCTAGGATGTTTTCTTTTTCATTGGAATGTGTCAATTCTGAAATATCCCTTTAGAAGCCAGCAGCTGCATCTCTATGAACCCACCTCTTAATGTCATTTGTCAATTAACTTTAGCTATCTCTGTTTTCATACTCTCATAATTGCCCTTACTTCAGTTTAAAATACCAGTCTTTGACCCACTCCTTTCTCCCTCAAACTGAATGTAAAATCCAATCACATTCTGATCAATGTTACGCAGGGATCTTTCACTATGAATTATCAATTAATGCCATGTTGTTTTAAAATACCAGACCCAATATCACCTGCTTTCTGGTTGACTCCAGATGTTCCAAGAACTGTCCTGAAAACATTCTATGAATGCTTCATTTTCCTACTTCTGGTCATATGATTTTTCCAGTCTATCTGTAGGTAAAATTCCCCATGATTCTTGTTTCTGTCAATCTCCCATATCTCTTCCTTTATACTCTGTTCTATCATGTAACAACAATTAGAGGGCCTGTATATCACTGCCAGAATGACCTTTTAGCCTTACAATTTCTCATCTCAATCCAAACTGCTTATACATTCTGGTTTCCTGAACTTAGGTAGTCCCTTCTAATGCATTCATGCCGTCATTAAGTAACAGAAAGAAGTCCTCCACCCTTTCTTAACTTCCTGTTCTCCCTACGTCACTTGTAGTTGTTCTTTTTCTCTTCCCATACCTAGTGTGTGAAGCATTCCCATAGCGAGGTTTTTCCTAGCCTGTCACCAGACGCTTATAGCTTAAAGGGTATCACTCTACATCACATGGCTGACCAGGATCTCTCTCACTCTTACCACCTGCCATTGCTGTGTTGGAAGGATTTTACAGTTTGATTCTTTGGTTGTGCTATAAATGCACCTTTCTTGACCATTAAGTCCTGGGGACGCAAACCCAGAGCTCCTGGCTCAGTGGCAGAAATGCTACCCACAGTGCCAAAAGACCTAATCACTGATAGTATGTAGATTATTTTCAATGATTTCTTGAACAATAATCAAAAGCCATAAACTTAAGGGGAACATTGTGCTATTCCCAAAGCAATGTAAAGGTATTTAGTTATGTGGAAATTTATAACTTTGCATTAAAACCATTGCACCACTATTTTATTCAATGATATTCAAACTAAAGTGTAGAATTACTTAAAATGCCAGAACAGTATTGGCACCTAATAACGTTAACAAAATCAAATAATATAAGACAAAATCAGAAAGGAGCAGCATTCCCACCTCAACATTATTCTGATATTGGATGGACTGAGTAGACAGAAGCTGGGTATTTTACACACTTTTAACTTGAACTAATTTTGCAGCTTGTGATCATGAGAGATTGGTTTCAGTTTTGTGACTACCAAATATGGTGTTGTGGCGGTGGGCAGAGCTAGCTATGAAATAAATACTTATTAACATCTAAGATAATGATTTACATATGCAGTTTATCTTCATGATTCCTAGTTTTCCAATCCCATCTATCTCAAATAACCTATTCAACTGAATAGTATTATTATTTTAAAAATATGTCCCAAGCTCTCTGTGTCTTTGATTTGTCCATTGAGAAACACGTCAACTCCTCGGGATCATCCTGATTGATTTTGACCTCTTATTCAGGATATAATCTTAGTCATCTTTCTTGATACCCTCAGCCATATTTGAGGACTAAAACTAGACATGAATCTCTAAATAGGCAAACTCCCCAGGGTAGTGTCTGAGACCCAACTATCTTTAGCTGCTTCTTCAATTACTTTCTATCATAAATTCAGATGTCAGAATGTTCACTGATGATTGTTCATTTCCAATTATAACTTCTCAAATAATGAAGCAATTTGTACCTGCATACAGCTAGATCTGGACAACAGGTTTGAGTAGGGAAATGGCAAATAATATTTGTGCCACAGAATTGCTAGGCATCTGCAACAATAAAGAATCTAACCTCATTTCCTCGACATGCAAAAGCAGCATGGTAGCACAGTGGTTAGCATTGCTGCTTCATAGCGCTTGGGACTGGATTCAATTCCTGATTTGGGTCACTTGTGGAGTTTGCTTGTTCTCCCCTTGTCTGCATGGATTTCCTCCAGATGCTCCAGTTTCCTCCCACATTCTGAAAGATATGCTGGTTGGGTGCATTGACCTGAACAGGTGCTGGACTATGGTGACTAGGGGAATTTCACAACAATTTCATTATAGTGTTAGTATAAACCTTACTTGTGACTAATAAATAAACTTTAAACTAAAAAAATTCAGTGTCTTCACTAAATCCCCCACCATCGACATACTGAGAATTGCCACTGATCAGAAATTTAATTGAACTTGTTAAATCACAGTTCTGCCTGAGAGTGTGGTGGAGGCAGATTCAGTAAGGCTTTCTGAAGATAAAAACAATATTTGCAGGGCTATGGAGAAAGGGTGGGGTATAGTTTCATTCACAAATTGGTGTTGGATGAATCAAGTACAACAAGTAGCACAAAAGCAATGTTGGTCAAGGCATTAAGGATGGTGGCAAAGAGAAAGAATTGTTTTTCCAATGCATGTGAAATCTACCAACATCTGTTCTTGTAGCCATGCTATTTATAACATAGTTATAGAATGGTTACAGCATAGAAGTAGTTCATTCAGCCTGTCATGTGCACACAATCTCTATAAAAACAACTCAACTAGTCCTATTCATAAAGTAATAGAATCATAGAATCCCTACAGTGCAGAAGGTGGCCATCGGGCTCATTGAGTCTGCACTGACCCTCTGAAAGAGCATCTTACCCAGGCTGACCTCCACGCTATCCCCATAGCTTCTGCACTTACCATGGATAATCCTCCTAACCTGCACGTCTTTAGACTGTGGGAGGAAACTGGAAACCTGGAGGAAACTTATGCAAACATGGGAAGAATAAGCAAATTCCACACAGTCATCCAAGGCAGCAATCAAACCCTGATTGCTGGAGTTGTATAGCAGTACTAACCCCAATGGATGGATTATCCATGGTAAGTGCACAGGCTATGGGGATATGACAGAGATCAGCCTGGGTAAGATGCTCTTTCTGAGGGTGAGCGCAGACTCAATGGGCCAGATGGCCTCCTTCTGCACTATAGGGAATCTATGATTCTATTACTTCATGAATAGGACTAGTAGAGTTGCTTTTACAGAGAGATAGTATGCACATGACAGGCTGAATGAACTACTTCTAAGCTGTAATCATTTTATAACTATTCTATAAATAACATGGCTACAAGAACAGGTGTTGGTAGATTTCACAAGCATGTAGAAAAAACAGTTTCTTCTCTTTGCCACCACCCTTAATGCTTTGACCAACATTGCTTTTGTGCTACTTGTCTGGCTTGATTCATCCAACATCAAGTTGTGAATGAGCTTTCATTCATTGGCTTAATAAAAACAAGATGAAAGCTATCTTGTGCCAAAATCTCTCTTCTTACCCAATACCTTATCCAACTGCTCATTCAGGTTGAAACCAATGGTATGAAAGCTAGATGTCCTTTTGACCATGAGATGAACTGATGGCCAGGAGCATCTATTTGCACCTTGGCAATATTACCCACTTTAATGTTTGGTTACATTAAATACAAGTTTTTGTTATTGTTATGACACTGCATTGTTGTAAATTAGCCAGAAGTACTGAAATTGTCACATTTTTATTCACTACAGAGGCTTTAATAGCAGAACTTCAGAAGAATATTAAAGATGCTTTTGCTGTTTTTGATCATGAGTCAAACAACACTGTGGATGTCAGGTCAGTGAGCCAATGATCTAGAACTACATTTATTCGACAACTCTTGATTTTGAGGACAAAACAGTAACTTGCGTATCTATACAACATAATAATTGTTTGGACCATAATTTTGTTATGGCGTTTAAGTACTGTGTGTGGATTTTTAATAATTTTCTTGTGCAGAATTGAGTCCATGAACTAAATGTTTAGTGGTGCAGTCCAGTTCAACATGTTCTCACCACATATAAAATCTACAGTGCAAAGGAGGCCATTTGCTCTATCGAGTCTGTACTGACCATAATCCCACCTAGGCTCAATCTCCATAACTCCATGCATTTACCCTGCTAGTCCCCCTGACACTAAGAGGCAATTTAGCATGGTCAATCCACCTAACCCACACATCTTTGAACTGTGGAAGGAAACTGAAATACCCAGAAGAAATCTATGCAGACATAGGGAGAATGTGCAAATTCCACACAGACAGTGACCCAGGTCGATAATTGAACCTGGGTCCCTGACCTTTGAGGCAGCAGTGCTAACTACTGTGCCACTGTCATGCCTTTATATATAACAACATATATGGTTTAGGTAGGTGTAATATTTAATTAAGAGTCTTTGGCTCAGGAGGCTGGCACAGTAACAATATACAAAATATATTTGAATTATTTCAAACACACAGTGCCCTCTTGTTTGTTGCCTGGTGGAATATTTGCTGTTACTTATATCTTTTCAAATAAGTTTTGGTTTAATGAAGACAATGTGTTGGTAATCTATGTATTTTCTTTACGTATTTGTTTTCATGGAACGTGTTCTTTCAAATGACTAGGTAGTTTACAACATGCATGCACCAGCTGTGCAGCACAAGTGTCATTGTTTGTGCTATGGTTGCACGGATTATTTAGTAGCGACTACTGGGAGGAAGTTGCTATGGTTATAGATAACCCTGGCTGCCAGTTGTGCTGTCCGACCGACCCTCTCCCCTGTCCATCACTTCCCCGACAATGTTTGCTGTGTAAGAAGTGGATGGACGTTGTACTCATACAAAGCAGGCTGGCAATCCCAGGTCCTTGCTCTTTTTTGGTGGCTTTCATTGCTCTCCTACAGAAGGCCTTGTTGAAAAAAGACATGTTAAATGGGAAAGGGTCCCACTTGTGAAGGGAAACATACACAGAGTTAACTAGAGAAAATAGCTGGGGGAAGACCGTGCTAAGTCGCGATTGGCACCTTTCCACCTGTGTGAGCTCAGTGCCGCTCAAGGGAGTGGCAGCTTGATTAGCCACTCCTTGCCCAATAAAGCTGTCCCTTCAGGACATGCCCCTTCAAGTCCTGCCCTTTAGGCTCCATACCTGCCTCTGCCCCAGTAGACCCTGCTCCTGGCACCGCCTACTGGACATTGTCCAGGTGTTAGGCTGGCAGTGTTAAGGTACAGTGTGGCACTGCCAGCCTGGTATTGCCTAATGGACACTCTCTTTGCCCTCGGCCTTCCTGAGGGCCTCAATGGCTTCTGTTCTACCAGTGAGGCCAACACGACTGTTACCTGTTCATGGAGAGCAGGTATTTTCCTCGCCAGAGAGAACGTCTCGTGGCAAGGCCATAAAAGCAAGTGAGCCTGGATGTCGAGAGTCAGGCTCACTAAACAGATGAAAATAAGCAGTTAACTAAATTTGAATAAATTATTCAACCTCTTGCCCATTTCAGCAAAAGGCTGACCTCACTGACCTTCCATTGTCACATGACTATGCCTTGAGGCTGCTTCCAGAGACAGAAATTTTAAGAGCAATTCAATAAAGCCTCTCACTGAGAACACACTGAAGAAGTATGACCGTCCTTATGCATATTTGAGTAGCTAAGCTGGTATTCTGTCCTTTCTTCACTGCCAGGGAGTCAATAGCCTTTTCAAGCTCAAGTAATGTGGGTTCTGCCTGCCATATAAACTCTTATATGGCAGGCAGCCATCTTGTAGTATAAGTGGAAGACAAAGAAAGGGAGAGAAAAATACTTTGTTGAGAAGGTAGACAGGAAAGAGACACTTATAGCAGGTAGAGAAAAAGATATTCTTAAGTGTTGGCTCCATATGACGTTAGAGGAAATTTGCTATTGGAGACTAATGTTATAAACTGCGTTTCCTCTAATATCTTGAACAATATTACAGAACATCAACTAATGTTTGGAAAATAGAGTAAAGTGGGTCCATATCCTCAGGAATTTATAAAAATAGAATTTAATATATAAAATATATAAAATTCCTAAAGGGAAGATGTTGACAGACAGTTTCTCATGGCAGGAGAGTACAAAACTAGAGGTCATTGTTTCAGGTTAAGGAGTTGGCCAGTTAGGACTAAGTTGAGCAGAAATTTCTTCACTCAAGGTTGCGAATTTTTGGAATTCAACCATTGTAAAGCTGCGGGCTGCACTGTCATTGAGTAAATTCAAGAATAGATTGATAGATTTTGAGATGGAAAATTGAGATGGAATTGAGATGGAAAAATTTTATATAGTGGCCAAGCAGCCTGAAGGAGCCTACTCCACCTGCTTTTTACATTCTTACGTAATCTCTTAGGCAGCTAATAGAAGCAAAGGACTCAGATGAAACTAGCTGATCGAACAGGAGTGACAGAGTGCTTTCAGCCAATCATCTTATCTGATTTCTTGCAAGTTCAATGTTTGGAACAATCAGCCATGCAAAGTAGAAAGACAAAATGTTGGAGATACTTCAAATATGGTTGATTGCTGAAGTGGAAAATTAAGAGCTTTGTTGAGCTCAATAAATATTTCTTAACTTTTACTTTTCTTGTTTATTTTGCATGTCAATTTATCAAATAAAATCAGATGGTAACACTGTGATTGTGGTATTTTACTTTCATTGGTCTTTGCTGAGCACTATAGTTTGTTAAATTCTTGCCAATTGAGATCAGTCTAGGAGCAAACTTTAAATGCTGCTTTATTACTACTGATATGTGGTGCAATGTCTCAAATGAGCTCAGCTTCGTTGCATTTGTAAAATAAATAATAATATTATAAAGTATACCTAGAATTGAATTAAGCTGACTTGAAAAAAATGTAGATGGGTGAGGAGTTCGCCTGGGAGTGGGGGGGAGAGGGGAGTGGGATGGGAGGGAGGTAAGGTGCGGGGGGATGATAGAGAAAGTACATGAATTAGCAGCATTGAAGATTAAATTGAAGAGAACTGCAAGGTTATTGGCCTAGATCTAATAATCCCAATAGTATTCTCACCCAATAGTGGTGAGAAATTCATCACTGTAAAATCTGTTCGCCTGTATAGTTTTGGGTTTGGTCCATTTAGCACATTATAAATTGCCCGGATATTCACACTAATTTATTTAAAGTTGTTTCTAGTTGATCAAAACCCTGCTCAGGTGTGCAATGATTTAAATTAGCAGGTGTGCCAAAACCGAGATTCTGCTTACTGCGCCTTGCGTTTTGCTTACTACACCTTCCCCTGCTCTAACACTTCCAGCTCTGCTCACCCACTCACCAGTGTACCTATTGCCCTGGCACTTCTCTCCCCACCTGCTGTCACTCCCCATAACATCCACCACCGCCTTTCCCACTCCCAGTAACTCCTCAGTACCATCTATTTCACAGATGAACAGGGGTAACAGGGAGTTGGTGAAAGGCTAGGAATGCTGGGGGTGTCAGTAGGCAAGGGGATGGGAGAAGAGCTAGGAGTGTCCTGGGGAGAGGATTGCTGATGCAGTGGGGATGTGGGAAATGGGAGCAAAGCTGAGGGGTGATGGTGGTGGTGAGAGGAGCTGGCACAGTAGCACAGTGGTTAGCACTGCTGCCTCACAGTGCCAGGGACACAAGTTTGATTCCCAGCTTGGGTCACTGTCTGGAGTTTGCAATTCTGCCCATATCTGCGTGGGTGTTCCTTCGGGTGTTCCAGTTTCCTCAGTCTGAACAATGTGCTGGCTAGGTGCATCGGCCATGCTATATTTTCCCCCAGTGTACCCAAACAGGGTCCGCAGTATGCGACTCGGGGATTTTCACAGTAACTTCATTGCAGTGTTAATGTAACCGACTTGTGACAAGAATAAAAATAAATAAATCAAAAGTAGATTTAAAGAAGGCTTTTAAAATCATTACAATTAATTACTTGTTATTGAGCTGAAGCTATCAAGGGGTGTGTCTTCAATTTGTGATGTCAAAGGGGGTGTAGATTCACTGGTAATTACGTTGCTAGTGGCTGCAGATTGCAGTCAGGAGAGTTTTTCCGCATTGTAGCTAACAAGAAAAAGAAAGAACGGGATTTTAAACACAGTCAGCCCTGGAAAACTGCTTTGTAACTGACCATCAGATCTGAGCCAATAACTTAATTTTTTATACAGCAGCCATTATGGCTACTTTAAAATCTGTAACTCCCTTCTCTTAAAGTGTGTTTATTGCTATTTATTTACCGGTAAAAATGTTTATTAGTTTCTGTGAAGTATTATTATCAGGAGACTTGATAGTAATATAATTACTGATATAATTAAGATGTAATGTCACATGATTAAGTAGCTGAGATCTGGACGGAAACAAGTACAATCTTTTGTCGAGTTACTGAGATGTATATGGATTTGCAAATTAACAAGAAAGTCTGAAGTAGCTTTCTTTGGGAAACAGGCAAATCCTAAAAGAAAAGCAAAATATGTAGATACTGGAAATCTGAAGTAAAAACAGAAAACGATAAGCAGGTTTTTAAAAAAAGCTTAAAATTTATTTATTAGTGTCACAAGTCAGCTTACACTGCAATGAGATTACTATGAAAATCCCTTAGTCACCATATTCCAGTGCCTGTTCGGATACACTGAAGGAGAATTTAGCACGGCTGGCGCAGAAACATAAATAGTGCATCTTTTGGACTGTGGGAGGAAACTGGAGTATCTGGAGAAAATCCATGCAGACACAGGGAGAACATGCAGACTTTGCACAGACAGTGACCCAAGCTGGGAATCGAACCTGGGTCTCTGGTGCCTTGAGGCAACAATGCCAATCACTGTGCCAAAGTCTTGCAGCATCTATGAATAGAGAAACAATATTAATATTTTGCATCCACATGACTCTTCTTTAGAAGCCCATCTAGACTTTGAACACAAGGTTAAACACAAGGTTAAACACTTTCTGTTTAGCCAAGAGAACCTGGGCCATTAGAGCAGTCTCCCTCTATCTAAGACCTATGGTTCAGTGTTGTGCCACTCTATGCATTGCGGCTTACTTTTTGAGACATGTCTTACTTTAAAGTGAGTTCATTATGTGGACTGAGGCCCTGCAACTGCTCCTACAATCACTGAACACATGAAAATAAATAATTGAAAAAGCATCTCTTTGATAATTCGCATAAATTCATCCATTGGCTCTGTCTACACTTCCCGCTACCTCGGAAAAGCAGCTAGCAAAATCAAAGACCCAATGCACCCTGGACATTCTCTCTTCCACTTTCTTCTATCAAGAAAAAGATGCACAAGTCTGAAAACACATGCCAACTGACCCAAGAACAGCTTCTTCCCTGCTGCCATTAGACTTTTGAATGGTTCTATCACAAATCAAACTGATCTTCTCTTTACTCTATCAGTAATTGCAACACCATATTCTGCATCTGCTCCTTTTCTTCTCCCCATAAGTTCTATGAATGTCTAACAGCTCACAAGAAACAGTGAGATCCCAATACATGTGACGATAATAAATCATTTCAATTAAATTAAAAAAAATTCTGGCATGTCAAAGCTTCGAAGTTCAATTCCTAGTTCTGTTCTTAATTACAGAATTTCTCTTTAACTGATAGAAAGCAAAGGGGTAAAATATCAACTTGGACCTTCAATAAAGGCATTAAGGGTTTTGGTAAGCAGGCAGTTAAGTGGAACTGAATCCATGAAAAGATTACCCATGATCTTATTGAATGGCAGAGCAGGCTCGAGGGGCTAGATGGCCTACTCCTTCTCCTAGTTCTTATGTTAAATAACAACTGAAAATATCTTCGGCCTTATTTTGAGCGGCTTCTAATGATTCTTTAAGGACTTCTGGCCAGGCCATACAAGAACTGGTACAACTGGGTAAAACATATCTAGCACCTACATTGCCAATAGTTTCTGAATTTTATACTGGAGTCAATTCATTTTGGGAACCCAGGAGGAAAGAACAGTTTGGACCAGTATTTTCACTAAAGTTCCATTTTAAGCTATACAAGACCAGTTTGGATAAGTATTCTTATTTCCCTATTTTTACTATTATTTTCTTTTGGGAATTTATATATTTAAGCAGACAATGCCTGTTTCTTGCATGCACTCTGTGTGCTGGAAATCTCTCTCGTCCATCCCAAACCAACATGGTATCTTGGAGGTCAGTGCATCTCCAGTCCAGATCAAGTGGTACAAACCAGAACATGAAACTCAGGGGCCCATTTTATAGGCATAATATGGGCAGCCGAAAGTTGAATTTCTTTACCAATGAATTTTGAAAGCGAAAGCTTTCCCCAATAAGTAAAATCAGGAAGAATAATTGTTCATAAAACAAAAAACTTTTTTGAAAGATAGTCATTTTGTATAAAGAATACAGAATTGGCCATTGAACTGCAAACACTTTCTCATGTAAACTTGCTCTATTAATATTGTAATTTATAAATGTAATCTTGCAACAGCATCCATGGAGTATACTGACACTTGGTGGTCAGATTGATAACTGCCGTCAGCGCATGAACAAATCTACATAGACCAATTTAAATGGTTCACATTTTCTATTTTAAAAATCTTATGTTTTGTCTGTTGTATTATATTTAACTTGTGGGTTGGCCCATGCATGCATTTGATCAGATGGTTGGGGGTGGTGAGGGGAATGGGGAGTTGATTCATTAGCAATTTCGATCTTTTTTCACTGACTGTTATATTTATATTTCTCCTATCTGGTAATTCTCCACCCAGGAATTGTTCTTGCTTTGCTTGTTCCTGGATCTGCATTACTCTTCACCCTTTTAGATTCATTCCATTACCTTAGCCTCTTTAATTTGTGCTTCCTTTGAAAATTCATTTTAAGTAATCTCAGCCTCACATGTCCCTTCAATATTTGCTCAAATCACCAATTCACAGAATTGTTGCAATGCAGAAGGAGGCCATTTGGCCCTTCATTTCTGCACTGATTCTCCGAATGAGCAATTTGCTTAGTGTCACCCCTCCGTCTTTTCGCCATAACCTTGCATATTCTTTCTTTTAAGGTTACTAGCTATAAATGTGTTGGATTCCCAAAACACTGACAGCAAAGACCTTCATCAAAGAATAATTTATTCACTAGTTTAGCAGCTATTTCAACACATGCTCTGCCTGTGCTCCAAGGGATAGCTCCCACCATGTGATCTATTTTGTAGATGTATAATCGCGTTCTCACATGACCATTCAGTCTACACCTACCTCACTTAGTTGGGACACTCAGTGGCATGAGTGTAAATGTGTTCACAATGGAAACTATGCGCAGACCATTGGGTAACTGTAATGAGACACGAAGTCCAACTAGAAAGGAACATAGTTTACTACAGAATATAAAATAAAACCGCCACAGTGGTGTATACACACTAGTGCCTTATAAAAGGCACAGATAATGAGTTCCAGCTGGACAGGCCACAGGGCAGCATGTGGCACAGTTGTTGGCACTGCTCGCAATACAATGGATTCAGGTTTGATTCCCAGCTTGATCCACTATGTGCAGAGTATACGTTCTCCATGTGTCTGCGTGAGTTTCCTTCAAGTGCTCCAGTTTCCTCCCACAGTTTGTAAAATATGTTGGTTTAGGTGCACTGGCCATTCTAAATTCTCCCTCAGTGTACCTGAATGTAGCGACTATGGATTTTCACAGTAACTTCATTGCAGTATTAACGTAAGCCTACTTTGTGACACTAATAAATAAACTTCAAACTCACTGCCTGTTACCAAGGGAACTCATAGTCAATGAGCCACATAGGGTAATCAATCAGCAATTCCGTATGGAAGTTATCACTCCATGCCCACATTAATAGCAGCATGGTGCTTTTAAATCACTTTAAAAGCCCCACCTCCATCCTATACCTACTGCTGATAATTGGCTGCCAAACCCTCCCTCCAGGAGATTAGCAGCCTACCACGATCAACTTGCAGGTTGTGACTATACTCCCTCCTGCCATCCTGGGGAATGGTTGGGACCCAAAAATGATACTGATATTGGGGTTTTTGTCTGGAAGCTAAAATCCTGCGTATAGTGACAGACTCAATCCTGCTTTCGTGGAAGCTGGAAAGTGGCTGAATTATTTTGCCCCTGGCAAGAACTTGGTCCTTGCTGTCATGTAGTTGGAATGAGCTAATCACTATCAAATTCACAACTTTATTCCAAGATATTTAATAATATGGAAAGTGCATATCATTTACATTGTGGGTCAATCTTTGTGCCGACAGAAATTATCAAATTGGCCACCAAGTGTCAGTGCATTCCGTGTTGTTGCTGTTGCATTATGACATTTATAGCTAGGAAACTGATACTTTCCAGTTAGCTTTGTTGCTTTAGCCCAGTCTTAGGTATCACTGCCTGCCTCTTCTCCTTAGTCCTTTTCCAGATCCAATTCCTCCTACCTCTCTTCTAACGCAATCCATATTCTCTTTTGACCTGAACCTGCTACTACTCCCTATCTATGTAAGCCTCTTTCACTCTAATCTGCCCAATTCCAGACTCCAGCCCCCTGGCCCTCCCACGCACACCTGAACATCTACCTTCTCTCATTCATGCATGTTGGTTTGGATTTTATCACAGCTCTGGAAATCATCCAACCCACAACAGGCTTTCATCAGAGACATTGACCACTTTACCATTTTGGGGTGTCCGTTTTCACACATACATTCTCCCACAACTCCCACCCCCATCTCATTCCTGTAGGCTTTCCACTTCTGCTCCAATAAAATTTGAGCAGTAAATGTAAGAAAAAGGTGACAAGAAGAAGGAAAGATCTACAGAAAAAGCAGCATAGCAAAATCACAAAGAAAGGAGTCAGAGAAAAATACAGAGGTGTGAATATAACAAAATGTGTGATAGTCATAGCGGAGAGTATAGGATAGAAGATATGTAGGGCAGATGGACACAAAAAACGAGAGTGAAGCACAAGTGGAGAGTCGGTGAAGGAAAGAAATACATTTTTCACCTTTGTCTGTGAGCAATGCCTTAGGATATCAATTGTTCCTGTATTTAGACTGTGACTTAATTTTAAAAGTCCAGATGATTTATAAAATCCTTGACGATGACTACTGTAATTTTTGAAGTAAATTGTAACCACCCATTTAACTATTATTTCTTTGTTAATGCATTATATAAATTTGATTATATATGCAATGTATTTTATGAAATCCATCTGTAAATTCCATGGCTAATCTGTTTATCTTCTGTCTACAGGGAAATTGGCACAATTATTAGATCTCTGGGCTGTTGCCCAAGTGAAGGAGAACTTCAGGAAATGTTAGCAGAGGTACACTAAGTTTAACTTGTATTATTTCCAAAAGATAGAAAACTATCATGTGTAGGCTTGAGAAGTCAAAAGTACCTCAAAGCTAATTTACCTGAAGTGCTGTCCTATGTGTATCTGCTCATGTGGCATAATGTCATGGAATAAAGGAAGTGAGGGGACCCATAACCTTGAGATTTCACCCATTTGGACCTGACCCAGATTTCTGGGTATTAAATGACAGGGGTAATAATAAAATAGAAGTGAATGTCTTCCATGTCCAGACCTGATCCAGGGAAACACACTCTTTTCATTGCCTTACTTATAAATTTGGCTTCTAGGGCTTTTAATACTAAAAACAAGAGGGGTGCATGAGGTTACAGGGATAGGGTAAGACACTCTGGCTGGATCTCTACCACCTTGCCTGGCTCAGAATTAGAAAGGGCGAGAGTCCGACAATAGAAATCTTCGTTGATCTTAGGCATGAATTTCTGTTCTTGCCTGAGTGAGGCTGTAAAATCCTGCACATTGTCAGAGAGATGGTGCTGGCTTCTGCATTGAAGAGATTCTATGAATAAAAATATAGGGAATTTAAAAGCTAAGCATGACATATGGCTCAATAGTTTTTAGTCTTAAAAAAATTGCAACTTTCTTTTATGCTGGAAATTATGTTCTCATGAGCCTTCATGCCATTTGATTTTTTTAAGTCTTTCCCTTGACACCAAGACTTGATATCCTTCTGCTATCAAGTTGCAGAACCTTCTCTTCAGTTCTTTCTCTTCCCACCTTCCCTCTGACTTAACCTGTAAGATATGGATAACTAAATAAAGTTGAAAGATATGGAGTTTGACTCTATGCATTAATCTCTGAATTCTCAACAGCTAAAGTAACCAGACTGCACTATTGGAAAGTAGTTTCAGGGGCTGCAACACTGATCTGATCCAATCTGCATGGGTCTTGCATTTTGACTTGTTGCTTAGGATAATTTTAAGACAGATTAGGCCATTTGTGAGTTTGTGACGCAATAATATATGGGGCAATCTTACCAAAAAAAATTCTAAGTCCAGGATGGGTGTGAAAAAGGGAGAGTTTCAGCTCTGTTTTTGGGCAAGTTCAAATCTGCTATAGAGTCATAGATATTTACAGCATAGAAACAGGCCCTTTGGCCCAATCTGTCCAAGCTGCCCTTTTTATTTTAAACCCCTAAGCTAACCCCAATTGTCTGCATTTGGCCCATAACCCACTATACCCATCTTACCCATGTAACTGTCTAAATTCTTTTTAAAAGAGAAAATTATACCCGCCTTTACTACTACCTCTGGCAGCTTGTTCCTGACACTCACTGCCTTCTGTGTGAAAAAATTTCCCCCTTGGACACTTTTATATCCCTCGTGTCTGACCTTAAATCCTCTAGTTTTAAACTCCCCTCCCTTTAGGAAAAGATATTGACCAGCTATTCTATGGCTTTCATTATTTTATAGACCTCTATAAGATCACCCCTCAGCCTTCTATGCTCCAGAGAAAAAAGTCCCAATCTATCCAGCCTCTCCTTATAACTCAAACCATCAAGTTGGGGTAGCATCTTTCCTGCACTCTTTCTAGTTCAATAATATCCTTTCTATAATAGGATGACCAGAACTGTATACAGTACTTCAGGTGTACCCTTACCAATGTCTTGTACAACTTCAACAAGATGTTCCAACTCCTGTATTCAATGTTCTGACCGATGAAACCAAGCATGCTGAACGCCTTCTTCACCACTCTGTCCACCTGTAACTCCACTTTCAAAGAGCTATAAACATGTACCCCTAGACCTTATTGTTCTGTAACTCTCCCCAAAGCCCTACCATTAACTGATTAAATCCTGCCCTGGTTCAATCTACCAAAATGTACCACCTCACATTTATCTAAATTAAACTCCATCTGCCATTCATCAGCATACTGGCCCAATTGATCAAGATCTTGTTGCAATCAGAGATAACTTTCTTCACTATCCACTATGCCACCAATCTTGGTATCATCTGCAAACTTACTAACCATGCTATCTTATGCACTCTTATGCATGAAAAATCAGCAGAAGTGGTTTCTTACCTGTAGAGGAAGGGGACAGAGCTTAAATCACTTGAATGTTGGCTGAGAGCAGCAGAGGACAGTATTATGCATGCATGGGTCTCTAGCAGCAGAGACCCATGCCAGCTTGCCTCCATGACTTAAACACAGCACCTTTGAGCTAATGCAAGGGCCTATCGTGATAGGACCAATGCAGATTGCACAATGAGTCCTCCCCCTCCCCACCAATGACTGGCTTCTCTCCATTTTGTCCCACCCCCAGTCAGCCCACTTCTTCCAGCCTTACCCCCCTTGGCTTTGACTAGTGGACACTGCCAGGTGCAAGGCCAGCAGTGCCAGGCTGACATTATCCCAGGGACACTTTTCCTTGACCTGACCTCCCTGGGGAATCTCAATGGCCTTCAGTTCTACCAGACCATCACGATTGGGGATCAACTGTGATTCTCTCTGGTGAGGACACACAGAAAAGTGAACCTGGACAAATTAGTACCAGACTCATTAAATCAATGTAAATTCAGTTTCAAACATATTTAAATAAATTATTTAGCCTCGCGCTGGAAATGCAAGGGCGCAAGTTGCAAGGCTGATCGTATCGAATGTCTGGTGCTGGTAAGATTGCAAGAGGCAAGAAATCAGGCATGAATCTGATTTCTCAGCTTTCCTGCGATCTTACCGACTTGTTCTGCTCATTGACCAGCGGACGTAATGATAAGATTGCCCCCATAGACCTTTTGCGAATTTTTGAGTGTAGATTTGCTGTCATTAGGCATCTGATCCAGCCAAGTGCCCACTGTTGGGAATTGATGGCCATTGTGAGCAGCGAACTATCTTATGCCCAGTGCAAAATATGGGTCAATATATTGTACATGAGGCCCCAACCCAGAATAGTTAATTAGACGTCATCAGACAGAAGAAGAAGACAGAGCTGGCCAAAGAAGACCTGGTGAAGTATTTTGAAGGAGAATCTCCAAGAGCAGGACACCACCTGGTTTGCAGTGAACAAGATTATGATGGACCAGAACTGTTGGTAGTGTCTTGCTGCCCGTTGCCACCACATGAGTTTGGGGAACTAAGTTGAAGAAATTAAGTAAGCCTCCCAGCCAGATGGTGGTGCTCCAGCCAATTACACTGTCCTTACTCCCAGTCCAGTTTAGATTAGCTAACCGGAAATTACATAATCTGTGTGGCTCAACTGGCCACTGGATAAACCAGAATAATGTATTGGAGTTTTTTCAAAATTTGAATTGGAGTTTATACTTTCTAATACTGAGGCCTTAGTGTTCAGATACTTTGGATGTCCTCATGCCCCTTGGATCACTTTTCCAAATTAGCTCAATCCAGGGCAGAAATATAAACTTAGCATTCTACCCTCTGAGATCCAACATGAGCTTTGATCTTTCCCATCAACTCATGAAGTTATCTCCATCAAGAAACAGTGATGTTAGTTACAGGTACACCAAGATAGTTTCTATGCGAATAGCCTTCAAGAATGAGAAAAACTACATTTTGATTGTGATATTTTTAATTCGCAATTTGTTTCTAAGTGCCTGTGTAAATTTTATGACTGTCTTTCAATGACCCAACTACATGCCTTTATAGATGGGAGGGAAATCTATTGTAATGTTTTTTTGTTACAAATCAGGTAGCCTTGCACATAAAATGTTCCTCCTGACGTATTAATCTAAGAAATTTTCACTGTCCAATTTGGGCTTTTGTGAAAATTACTTAAATCTGTTAAACTCTTTGAAAACAGAGAATGTTTACAATTGACTTGAATAGCAATAGGAATATGTGAATGAGGCACCTGTTGCACATTGTAAATTTGTCACTGAAATAATGTGCAATGTAATGGAATACTCATTTTATATCTGCAAGTATTCACTGTACTGATTCAGAAACATGTACATCATTATACACACTGTTTGCTAATGGGGCGAAATTGCCCCATTAATGGATTTAAAGAATGCAAACTGGACATTTTTTTGTGAAAAACAAACATGCAATCATGAACGTAATGACAAGAAATGTTCTTCAGGTGGTTGCTTAAGCTGTCTATGGGATTGTTGATTCAGAAAACAAAATGACTACTTCTGGACAATCTTATCTGGTTTGTGCTGTAAATATGAAATAATTCTTACAGAGGCTAAGCATTATAATTTAATCCAGCAAAAGAAGATGCTACAAATTAAGGAACAGTGCTTTTTGGGCTTTGGTGGTAAGCTGTCACGTATTTTGCTTATTTACTATCAATTAAAATGGCATTTACTGAAGAATATTATGTTTTAACAATTTGGATTATTTGACATTTGGCTGAAATATTGTGGTTTATTTTGAAAAGAATTATGTTCTCTCAATTTTTTCAGCTTTGATTTAGAACACAAATTTCAATATTGTCAGTGAAAGCTGTATTGTAATTGTAACTCACTAGTTTCCAGAGGCTGACTGACGAAAATTAGATATTGGTATACCTTGAGTTGGTTTTATTTGTAATTCTGTTTTGTAATTTCTATTTAAAGGTGGAGGAAGAAGAACCCACAGGGTATATACAATTTGATAAGTTCCTTCCTATGATGACTAGAGTGTTATTAGAAAGGAAGTGAGTTCCAGATAAATTATTTTATTCTTTCACTGCTGATTTCAAGGCTGATTTATTGAAGTGCCATATAACTTATTAATAATATAAAAAATGACTGATTAAAAAAATTCCAGTCTACGCCAGAATGCTTGCTAACAGCTAAACATGTTGCCATATTTTATATAAATAGATGTGATAGATCAGTGTACCAACCACTAGCTATCATTCCTTTAATTTCCATATTGGCTTGGGAAAGATTCAAAAGTGTTCAACTGTCTATGTAGCATGGACTTTTAATAATTTATGAAAGTGAGGATTCGGGGTTGAGAATTGCCCATTCTACCTCATCTGCATTGTTTCTAGCATTGAAATCCTGGATGAAAAAATCTTAGTAAGAATCTAGCAACACCAATTTTAAATCCAACCGATTTATTTAATAGTAAATTTGCGAGCTTTCGACCTTTGTCTTCGTCAGGCAAATGCAGTGTTCTAGTCTGCAAAAGCACACATCAGCACAGACAGTCACAGATTGCTGATTAGAATGCGAATCCTTACCTGCTATTCAAGTGTTAAAGTGGCTAACAATGTGTGTGAAGGGAATCCTGAGCATTGGTTAGAGAATTGTGTATTTTCTCCAGACAGCACAGTAAGTGAGGTTTTTTGCTACCCCAGGCAAGTTACGGGGGTTACAGATAGTGTGTCATGAAGCCAAGATCCCTGTTAAGACCGTCCTCATGTGTGCGGAGCTTGGCTATCAGTCTCTGTTCAGCGACTCTGCGCTGTCGTGTATCACGAAAGGCCCCTTGAAGAACATTTACCCGCAGGTCGGAGGCCGAATGCCCATGACTGCTGAAGTGTTTGCCCACAGGAAGGGAACTGTTTTGCCTGGTGATTGTTGAGCAATGCTCATTCATCCGCTGTTGTAGTGTCTGCATGGTCTCCCCAATGTACCATGCTTCGGGACATCCTTTCTTGCAACGTATTAGGTAGACAACGTTGGCCGAGTTGCAAGAGCATGTACCGTGTACCTGGTGAATGGTATCCTCACGTTTGATGATGTCGTCCATGTCTATGATCCGGCATGTCTTGCAGAGGTTGCTGTGGCAGGGTTGTGTGGTATTGAGGTCACATTGTTCTCCTGAAGGTTGGGTAGTTTGCTGCGAACAATGATGTGTTTGCGGTTGTGCAGTTGTCTGAAAGCAAGAAGTGGGGGGGTGGGGATGGCCCTAGCGAGATGTTCATCGTCATCAATGATATGTTGAAGACTCCGGAGAAGATGTCGTAGCTTCTCCGCTCCTGGGAAGTACTGGACAACAAAGGGTACTCTGTCCACCGTGTCCCATTGTTCGTCTTCTGAGGAGGTCAGTGCGGTTTATCGTTGTGGCACGTCGGAACTGTCGATCGATGAGTCGAGCGCCATATCTTGTTCTCACGAGGGCATCTTCCAGCGTCTGGAGGTGTCTGTCACGATCCTCCTCATCTGAGCAAATTCTGTGTATACGGAGGGCTTGTCCATAGGGAATGGTTTCTTTAACGTGTCTAGGGTGGAAGCTGGAGAAGTGGAGCATTGTGAGGTTGTCTGTCGGTTTGCAGTACAGTGAGGTGCTGAGGTGACCGTCCTTGATGGAGATGTGTGTGTCCAAGAATGCAACTGATTCTGGAGAATAGTCCATGGTGAGTCTGATGGTGGGATGGAACTTGTTGATATCATCATACAGTTGTTTCAATGATTGTTCACCATGAGTCCAAAGGAAAAAGATGTCATCAATGTATCTTGTATATAGCCTTGCTTGAAGATCCTGTGCAGTGAAGAAGTCTTGTTCGAACCTGTGCATGAAGATGTTGGCATATTGAGGTGCGAATTTGGTCCCTATGGCTATTCCGTGTGTCTGCATGAAAAGCTGATTGTTGAAGGTGAAGACATTGTGGTCCAAGATGAAGCGGATGAGTTGTAAAATTGCATCCGGAAACTGGCAGTTGTTGGCATTGAGTACTGAGGCAGTTGCAGCAATACCATCGTCGTGGGGGACGTTGGTGTAGAGCGCTGAGACATCCATTATGATAAGGAATGTCCCTGGTTCAACTGCTCCATGTGTGCTGAATTTCTGTAGGAAGTCAGTAGTGTTAAGATAAAAGCTGGGGGTTCTTTGTACAATGGGTTTCAGGATGCCCTCGATATAGTCGGAGAGGTTCTCACACAGGACGGTCACCTCAGCACCTTACTGTACCACAAACCGACAGACAACCTCACAATGCTCCACTTCTCCAGCTTCCATCCTAGACACGTTAAAGAAGCCATTCCCTATGGACAAGCCCTCTGTATACACAGAATTTGCTCAGATGAGGAGGATCGTGACAGACACCTCCAGACGCTGGAAGATGCCCTCGTGAGAACAGGATGTGGCGTTCAACCCATCGATTGACAGATCCGACATGCCACAGCGATAAACCGCACTGACCTCCTCAGAAGATGAACACGGGACACAGTGGACAGAGTACCCTTTGTTGTCCAGTACTTCCCTGGAGCGGAGAAGCTACAACATCTTCTCCGGAGTCTTCAACATATCATTGATGACAATGAACATCTCGCTAGGGCCATCCCCACCCCCCCACTTCTTGCTTTCAGACAACTGCACAACCTCAAACAGATCATTGTTCGAAGCAAACTACCCAATCTTTAGGAGAACAGTGACCACGATACCCCACAACCCTGCCACAGCAACCTCTGCAAGACATGCCGGATCATAGACATGGACGACATCATCAAACATGAGGATACCATTCACCAGGTACACGGTACATACTCTTGCAACTCAGCCAACGTTGTCTACCTAATACGTTGCAAGAAAGGATATCCCGAAGCATGGTACATTGGGGAGACCATGCAGACACTACGACAGCAGACAAATGAGCATTGCTCAACAATCACCAGGCAAAACAGTTCCCTTCCTGTGGGCGAACACTTCAGCAGTCACGGGCATTCGGCCTCCGACCTTCGGGTAAATGTTCTTCAAGGGGGCCTTCATGACACACGACAGCGCAGAATCACTGAGCAGAGACTGATAGCCAAGTTCCGCACACATGAGGACGGTCTTAACAGGGATCTTGGCTTCATGTCACACTATCTGTAACCCCCGTGACTTGCCTGGGGTAGCAAAAAACCTCACTTACTGTGCTGTCTGGAGAAAATACACAATTCTCTAACCAATGCTCAGGATTCCCTTCACACACATTGTTAGCCACTTTAACACTTGAATAGCAGGTTAGATGTAAGGATTAGCATTCTAATCAGCAATCTGTGACTGTCTGTGCTGATGTGTGCTTTTGCAGACCAGAACACTGCATTTGCCTGATGAAGACAAAGGTCGAAAGCTCGCAAATTTACTATCAAATAAATCGGTTGGATTTAAAATTGGTGTTGCTAGTTTCTTACTGAGTTCTTACTACCCCAGTCCAATGCCGGCATCTCTACATCATGAAAAAAATCTCACACAGATTGCAGATATAATTTTAGTTGAAGGTGCCTATGGAGACCTTCTGAACAGCTTTCCTGTGTCTCTCTTTGCAATGTTCTGCTAAGTCTACACTTACTGTAGGTGCAGGTTCCACCAGCATTCTCTGGAATCATTCTCTGGAAATGCTGGGGGAGCCTTACCTGTATGAGAACCTAATTCAGTGGGTCTCTGCCCCATTTCCTCTCTGTTATGCCTGGAAACCACTTAATGCAACAAAGAGGACCTTATACTTGTTATTTGCACCCTCCAAACATTAATTTGTACTCAGTGGCCCCACCATATTTCCTCCTTCCTTTTAATACTTAAATTTTAATCCATAATATAGTAATCAATCTAGTAATCAATACAAAAGTTCTGGGTTACTCATTTGGCTCATAACCAAAGGGGAATAGGACAGTTATAACTTTTTAATGAGGTTTTCTTTGTAACTTGTTGGAAATTGTATATTAATCTATCAGAAAATTGAATAGTGAAGTGGCAGACATTGTGATGAATAGTGCCACCATGTGCCCAAAATATTCATCAGCATTCCAAAACCTTTCCCAGCACAGACTTCTAAATTCAGGATTCGTTATAGTATTTTTACTGGAACAAAATGGAGTTCAACCAGTGATTTAATTTTGTTGTAAGTTATTAATAATTTTGTTTTGTTTCTACTGTTCTATGGGCATGTTACGATTGAAACAATGATATTCTTGTATGACTCAATTACACTTGGATTTTTAAAAATTCTTTGTTCATAGGTTGTGGGCATCACTGGCTGGCCACCATTTAATGCCTATCTCCAGTTGTCCTTGAACAGGGTGATAGTGAACTATTTCTTGAATGCCCAAGTGTTGCAAGTACATCTACAATGCTGTTAGGACGGTATTCCAGGATTTTGATCCAGCAACAGTGCAGAATCAATGATATAGTTTCAAATCAGGATGGCATGAGGCATGAGGTTGGGGGGGACCTTGCAGATTGTGGTGTTCCCACGTGTCTGCTACCCTTGTCCTTCTAGGTGGTAGAAGTTGCTGGTTTTGAAGGTAGTGAGAAACGAGCCTTGGTGAGTTTGGCTCTTTTTATGTTTCTTTAGTCTATTACTTGAGGCTCTTTCTTTTTATGAAATTTCTCTTCTGGGGGCATCTAACCTCTGTGTGCTAGTCAACCCATTTCATTTTATCAACTGACAGGGCTCCAGCTGGAAGTTGGAGAGGCAGTCATCAAGATAGTGCCATTGGGCGGTAACTGCTTTACATTCTAGTGTAACAGGATAATATATCACAGATTTGGACATTTTCATCTGCTTATGATGCAGTCTAGCTTATTTATACTTGAGAGCACATCTGGAGGTGGAGACATCATGTAGGTTGTACTCTTTTAGAGTAAATGAACTGACTGAACCATATAAAAGGTATAGCTTTCACTTATTTCTAAATTACTTGACATCAGCATGCAGTATAGCACCCAGAAAATGACAACACTGGGAGAAGCTATTGAGACTGTTATAATTTCAGGTTTTTATAGCATTGTTTATCTATCAATGATTGAGCAGCAGTTTCTCCAGATGAACCTGATCCCTATGAACCGAAACATCTTTGTACTGTATTCATGCAGGCTTTGTACACCCAAGACGTTAACAATTACTCTGCTTGTAATCGTCTGCTTATTGTATTTAACTGAGATTCACACTACATAACCAATCTCTCTTCAAAATATTGGGGTTTAGACTTGAGCAATAGGTTTCCAGACTAAATTGACAAATTAAATACTAATTAATTATTTTCTGTCTAGTCAGTAAATAAAAAAAAAGGAATAATTGAGTACCTAAATATCTTCCCTATTTAGGTTTGTGTTCCTCAGGTCTGTGTTGATCATGTGGTTCTACATATTAAATTAGTTATTTCACATCAAATAAAAAATGACAATTGAATCAAACCACATTGTGATCTAAATATGACCTAAAACTCATTGTATTTCCTTAACAGTCTATGTTTCCAGAAATTCAAGTTCGTGTCTTTCCTTGTACAATGCAGTTACATTATCTGCACCATTTTTATTCTTTTGTTCATATCCCCTTCCACTACTTGGTGAATTATATTGAATCGTCCAGCCTACAATACATGTTCTTGTCCTTGGTCTGTCATGTGAAGTGAGAAAGATTAGAATGAAAAGAGGATTCCATGTAAAATTAACTACACAAAGGCATTGTATTGCACTGTTCCCCTTTAAGAGTTGTCAGTTCACCTACACTCTATTTCCAATTATAGGTGAATTGGGAGGAATTAATAACGTTGAGGGGGATGTAGCTTCAGATGAAATAATATCCATTGTTATGGGTGATTTGTGGCCTGAGTGGTTATGAGTGTTACCTGAATCATTGGTTATTTTTGAGCCATTCACCCATTTTCTCACATCAGTAGTTCATTACAGTCGAGAGGTATTGGCAAAGTTGCTTTTGTGGTATAATGTGGTCATGTGATTAATCAATATAAATTTTAAAAAACTACGGCCTGAATTTTTAGGATTGCAGGGGCTCACCAGGAAACACATTCCTCCTGATTGCAGCAGTCCCCTTGTCATATTACGTTCTAACGAGCACTGATTGGCATAAGTGGAACATCCATCCTTCATGGGTGGAAGCACCAACTTTTAATGATTCTGATTACCAGAATAGTTACCCAGGAAAGGTTAGAGAGCTTAAAACCACTTCTAACTCTTCAGTAATCACACCATTGGCCCCTACCCATCCACTCAGTGGAAAATCCAACTACTCTTCCCTTCTTCCCATTCCCACCCCCTCCTTCCTCCAAGTACCTATACATTCCCCAATTATCTGTTAAACCCTTGAATTACCATTGTGTCTTGCTCTCCTGACCAGTTTACCTTACGCACTTAGTTTTTCTCTTGCTTCGCGAACTGGTTGGGCCCTTTAACTTTAATTGTTTTATGGCAGCTAGTGCCTTTAAAAAGAAGAAGTGTGGTTTTACTTTTCCTGACACTACTGTCCTGAACAGAAAATCCCAGGAGCTGGTCCGCTGCACATTTCATTGCAGTTCCAGTCAGAAGGTCAAGTGAGAAATGTGCTGCTCCTAAACAAGTAAGTAGAAAGGAGCAGAGTGGCGATTGTGATTGCCACTCCTCGGAAGTTCTGGTCCTATCCAATTATGGATGGATTGACAGAGATTAATGGGGCTGTAATTTACTCTGGGGATTCAGATTTCATTTTAAACCACAACAGTGAAGCTCAGGATATAGTTAAAATGTTCAAAGTGGCTAATGTCACGATATTGGCGTGTAGATTATGTTTTCACTTCTATGTAGTATTTGGTGCAGTATTTATCATGACCTAATTTTAATGACATTTTCAGCAATGGTTTGAGGATTAGGTTTTCACTCTCCAACAAACTCATGCTGACCATTTCTGTCCAGTTGTTGAATGCACTCGGAACGTATGAGGAACAAGGGATGAGAAAAAACCCATTTGAAAATTGATGGTGCTGAGGATCATAAGATAGGATGACTGATAGGATATTGTAATTCAAAAAAGATTGAGGGTTTTATTGTACAGAATGGACAGCTCTTACATCCGAAGGGTAGCCATTGATAGTGTTAAAAATTGCAGTCAGTGTAATTTGTTTTATTACCTTTGGGCTACATTTTCTACTATATAAAAAAAGGTATTGTCAGACAATTCTAGTACACCTGCAGGCATATGTCTGTGTGATGTAAGAGATTTACAGAACTAATTTCAAGGCACACTTTCCTTTTTGAGAAACTGGAGAATTAAACAAAAGAAAATGTATCTTTACCTCTTGCACTTTCCCGACTAATTTAAAACAGATCCACATTCTTAAAAGACTATTTTATTGCATTTATGAAAGAATTGCCTTCAACCAAGCCATATAACTTCACTAATCATGATATTTTTGACTGCAGAGTGAGTTTTAGGCAAACCATCATTATTGTAAAATTCTAAACTTCCTTTTTTAGCTCAGCTTCCCAAGATTGAAAAGTCTAAAAAGGACAAAATCAGACAATCATCCATGTAAGCTATCAAAGCTGATAACTCATCAGGCGAGTGATCACGAGTCATGTCTGGAGATTCGATGCCTGCGGGGCACTATCAATGGCTACCCTTTGGATGTAAGAGCTGTCCATTCTGTGGGGTACTTTCTAGCCCCACCCATGGTGGGTATCGTGGTGGGTTGGAGTGCACCTTACTGCTAGATCATAAAAATCAGTTTGGAGTCTTGGTAAAGCAATCAGGTGTTATCCACTCCAGCCATCAACGGTGGGTCGCATTTCCCATTGCAACATTTCAGGAATATAATTTTAATACATTTGCATCTTATTACAAGGCCTATTCCTGAAATCATCCCTCCATGCTGGATCAAGAGGACATGTCGATGTCCAGTTAGATCAATGTGCTTTACAACAGTATGTAGCAATTTTCCGGATGGCGGGACTGACATATGAGAAGAGATTGTGTCCATTAGGATTATATTGTCTAGAGTTCAGAAGAATGAGGAGGATCTCATAGAAACCTATAAAATTCTAACAAGACCAGGCAGGATAGATGCAAAAAGAATGTTCCCAATGGCAGGGGAGTCCAGAACCAGGTATCACAACCTAAGAATATGAGGTAAATCTTTTAAGACTAAGATGAGGAGAAATTTCTTATTAACAATGCATCAATAATCTGCGAGGAAACATTGATGTTGCTAATGTGATCAGAAGCGGTTTGGAAGGAATTGGAATTATACATATAGTGGCAGTTACTGCCACATGCTGTAATTCTTGCTTCAAGAGATGGTGTAAGTATGAGACAGCAGTGTAGTCAGTAAGTCATGGAATACGCCATTGCCTTGGCAGGACAAGAAGATCCTACTAACAGCCAGTGGGCGGCTGCTGCCATTGCCAGAACACTTGCCACAGGGAGTGGAAAATCTCAGCCCCTGTTGAATGCCTCACATTACATTCTGCTCCTTTTGTGAAGTTCAAGTTTATTTCTAAAAACCCATATGTTGTAAAACCTCAAACAAAAACACAGAATGCTGGAAAATCTCAACAGGTCTGACAGCATCTGTGGAGAAGGAATAGATCCAGCGTTTCGAGTTTGGATAACTCTTCATCAGAGCTAGAGATCTCAGCACATGCCATTTTAAACTGATCTCTATTGGCCTATTCTCCTTACTAGTCAACCCTGTGTTTTATTTTAAAAGACTGACATCATTTAGTGATCTGCCGTATCGCATGACCAGGATTTTATGGCCCCACCGTGGCATGTTTCTTCCCCTGAAAGATGTGATGGCCCATTTGAATCATCATCTGCTTCGGTGGGATATTTCGCTAGGGGAGTGGGGCAGTGGGATGCATGCTGTAAAATCCTGGTCTACGATCTTCTCCTCCGATACTTGAAGTGCATTCCCACTTAGCACGTAGCCAAATGTCAATCCTCTCTCTGCCATATCTCAATTCCTTACAATTCCCATATTGAATTGGATCTGCCCATTCCTCTGCCCACTAATCGGATTTTTCAAAATTGTTTTGAATTTGTGTGCATCGATATTCATCATTGGCCATTGCTTCAATTCAGTATCATCTGTATGGAACTTTAGGCTCAATTCTGTTTCCTACTTCATTCATAAAAGCAATTAACACCAAAACACTGTATACTGCATTACTGCCAGGCCACCTTAAAGCTTTCATAGTGTCTTGAGCTAATATCCTGAATTGAAATGGTTCACTATTATAACAGTGACTATTCTTCAAAAGTAATTCACTAGCTGCAAGACATTTGTGATGTCTTGAGGTTGTGAAAGATGCTCTATAAATTGTAATATAATGTTTATTTATTACAAGTAAGTCTAACATTAACACTGCAATGAAATTCAAGCTCTTTCTTTCTTAGCATGCTGTTTTATATTTTGTTTTACAGATACAGACCCCAGCCAGAAGATGTCATTTTGCGAGCATTCGAGGTATTGTTGGATTTTAAGTTCCTTGTCCTAAAGCCATTGCTCAGTTTTGAAATAGTATAATTTCCTGTTTTGGGAATTCTGATTTGAGAAAATCTCCAAAGGAAGACTAAAACTTGTAACGTGTTCTGCAGTTAAAGTATGGCTGCCTTTATTAAAGCATTTCTGATTTAAATCATGAATTGTTTCATTTCCAGGTGCTAGATCAAACTAAAAAAGGATATCTTACCCAAGAGGAGCTTACAAAGTACTTGACTGAGGAAGGTAATATTACCTGTTTGTGTGTTTTATGTATATGTAATATGCACTTTCTTTAAATGTAATACTTATTTCCATTAACACTTTCTGATTATATCTTTTCTATCATACTTAACCTTACTGCTGCTGAAGCTCATAACTTTAGAGCCAAGAAAGGAAAACCTACGAGGTGGCATTAGAGCATTTTGGTTGGGCCCTTATTCTGCCAAGACTTGGTGGCCTTTTAGTGTCCATCAGAAAATTGGTGGGCATGTTTTGATGAAAGAAAATACAACGCATTATGCTTTTTTTCCCCCGGCAACACTGAGAAAAAGGGGTTGGCTAAGATGCCCTCCTACATTACTGCCAGATCCGACTAATTCCACCATTAAACCAAACACCTATATTTCACTCTGACTGTTACAAAATCCTTCCAAGTCCCTCCTTAACAATATTGTTGGAGCTTCACCAGTGAGTGGAGAATATTTTGTTACACTCCTACTTTTGTGGCTTGTTAACAATAGATACGCTTGAGGGAGTGTCAGGGGTGAGTGAGTTGTCACAGAATTCCCAGCTGACCTGCTCTTATAGCCACAGTATTTAAATGGCTGATCCAATTCAATTTCAGGATAATGCCTCCCCCACCCCACAAGATGTTGATAGTAGGGAACTTAGTGATGTCAAGTAGAGATGGTTGAATTGTCCCTTGTTGGAGATAGTCATTATTTGGTACTTGTGTGGCTCAAATGTAATTTGTTACTTATCAGCCCAACCTGAATGTCCGTATGCAGCAAGGACATGGACTGCTTCAGTATTGCAGCAGTCATAAATGGTGCTGAACATTGTGCAGTCATTCCCACTTCTGACCTTATGAGGGAAGGAGATCATTTGTTAGGACTCGTTGATGTCATCATCAACCAAAAACTGCCTTGATGTCAAGCGCTTTCACTCTCACCTCACCTCTTGAGTTCAGTGTTTTTGTCCACATTTGGACCAAGGCAATAATGAGGTCAGGATTTGAGTGGTCCTGGTGGAATCCACACAGTTCCTGGAATTCTACTACCCCACCTGCCACGGAATTGGAGCTGGCGAGGGATGGACAATGGAAATGTCTATTGACCTCAGGCGGGTTTTCCAGTCTCAAGCTTTAAATTAAGGGGTGGTAGTTATAGGACGGATGTCAGAGGTAAGTTCTTTACCCAGAGGGTGGTAAGGGTATGGAATGCCCTGCCTGCTGCAGTTGTAGATGCGCCAAGTTTGGTGGCATTTAAGAGGTTAGTAGATAAGTTTATGGATGAAAAGGGAATGGTGTAGGTTAGAGGGTCACTGCTTGTTCCTAATTGGTCGGCGCAACATCGAAGGCTGAAGGGCCTGTTCTGCACTGTAATGTTCTATGTTCTAAGTCAAGTGAGGCTGTAAAGTCCCCCCTCTTGTGTCAGCTGATCGTGTCACTTGATCGCACTGTTGACGACACCTCATTGTAAAACTTCGCATGTCTGTATACTTGATTCTGTTTTAAGTGCCTTTTTCAAATGTCAAACTTGGAAGAGTGTAATAAAGTAAAAGAATTCTCAGGAACAACACACAGTTACACCCAAATATCTGCATTCTCTCAATTGATTTTTTTTGCAAACTACACCTATCCAGCATTTATTTCACACCACAGATTTGTAACCTGAACAGGGAATGTGTGTACACATTGATAGAAAGTTATAAATGAAGGGTGGAATGGTGGCATAGTGGTTAGCAGTACTGATTCACAGTGCAAGGAACCTAGGTTCGATTCTGGCCTTGGGTGGTTGTGCAAACTCCGCAGATATTCTCCCCATGTCTGCTTGGGTTTCTTCCAGATGTAGAGATGCCGGCGTTGGACTGGGGTAAACTCAGTAATAGTCTGGCAACACCAATTTTAAATCCAACCGATTTATTTGATAGTAACTCAGCTAGCTTTCGGCGTTTGTGCCTTCGTCAGGCGAAGACATATCAGACAGCACAGTCTGTGCTGATATGTGTGCTTTTGGAGACCAGAACACCTCATTCGCCTGACGAAGGCACAAACGCCGAAAGCTAGCTGAGTTACTATCAAATAAATCAGTTGGATTTAAAATTGGTGTTGCCAGACTATTATTGGTATCTTCCCACAGTCAAAGGTGTGCAGATTAGATGAATTCAACATGCTAGGTTGCCCCTTAGTATGCCAAGATGTGTAGGTTAGGGGGAATTAACAGTCTAAACATGTGGAGTTATGGGGATAGGACCTGGGTACAATAAAAAAGTGGGTAAGTGCAGACTTGAAGCGCTGAACTCCCTCCCACCCCCCAACGCACTGTAGAGATGCTATGAAAGAACTTTCATTCATTTATAGAGAGCATTATTACATGCTTTTGGTGTCTTGAAATGTTTTTCAGCAAGTTGAGTCCACTGTTATTGGTTATTCAGAACTACGGCTTCTAGTTTGAGGATGAGAGCTAAACCTTTTAGAACTGAGATGAGGAGAAATTTCTTCACTCAAAGGAAATGTGGAATTCACTACGACAGAAAATAGTTGAGGCCAAAATATTGTCTGATTTCAAAAAGAAATTTGATATTCCTTATGGGACTAAAGGGATCAAGGGATATGGGGGAAAGGGGAGAATCAGGATGTTGAATTCAATAATCAGCCATGATCAAAACAAAAGGTGGAGAAGGCTCAAAGGGCTGAATGGCCGACTCTTGCCTCTAGTTTCTATAGGTCAACACAGCAGCTGATTTCCAAACAGCGGGTTTCCAGACCAATTAATCTGGTGGAGGGAACAAAACATGGGGAAAAGTGTTGGAAAATATAGGAAACAAACCAAGAAAGAGAGTGTGAATAGTTCTCTTTTTACAATAAAGAATTTAATGATTTATAATTATATCTCTCTTATGAAGAGACATCTTGCCTATTTCTTCATTCCTTCTTATCATTTAGAAGTACAAACAAGCTAATTTATCAAGCATGTGGGTATAATTTCATCAATTATCAGAGGAATTATCTGCATCTCAGTTCTGCATCCTTATTCTAATCAGCGCTTGACTATCTTGAATTGACATGTTCCATTGAAGCTGAATGTGATCTGATACGAATCTGGCATGCATTCTTCTCTGCTTCCCCCAACAAGAATATTTATTTTGTAGAGCATAATTACCTGAAGCTATTTGGCGAAGAGCATGTTTACTTTTATGGCATTCGGAGAAGCAAGTACACTTCAACATTTCAAACATGACAGCAGTTTCTTTCGGTTTTGTTTTGACTGATGTTCAGTGCACAATTTGTATTTAAGATTTGCTTTCCCCTTAAAGATGTGCAGGTACTCGTTTATACCACCAAAGAGGAGAGTTGTTTTCTCTGAGAGTTATGGAGGCAGATTCTTTTAATATTTTAAAGGCAGTGTTGGGTAGTTTCTTGATTAAAAGGGTGAAAAGATATTGGTAGGCAGGAGTGTGGAGTTGAAGTTAAAAGCAGATCAGCCAAGGTCTTATTGAATGTCAGAGCAGGCTTGAGGGGCTGAGTGGCCTACATCTGCTTTTAAATCGTATTTGTGCTATAGTCTTCAAATACAAGTACCTTTTTGATTATACTATTTCACTGCTAGCTAGTGAGGAGAATAGAGAGGAATACATTTCAGCCATTTTTTACTCGTAGTTTTGATAGCATGCTGTAGGGTTGTTCCATCTTTTCCTCCCTATCCAAAAGCTTACTCCTTTTTTCACATCTCCCAACTTAGTAAAAAGAATTCTAATAAGTACTCAACAGATCTGGTAGCATCTGTGGAGAAACATAGGGTGAGATTTTGTGACCTCCACTACAGCCACCATCACCATCACTATCCCCCTGCCACCTGCCCTCCTCCACAGTCCCCAGTTGTTGCCTTTTTGAAGGCTTCCCCAATCTTAGAATTTAAAAAAAAAATCACCTCATAGGCAGGGGATCCCCCTCCCCCTCTCTCTCCACCCTCACAGACACGGAAACCACATCCCTCCAGATCTCCTCAACAGAATCTCCGTCCCCAGCATTGTCTCTTGATATTGCTCCTTGGCATTGTTGGGAACTGTCTTTAAGGGACAGAGCCAGCGTGCAGTCTCACTGATATGACAGAAATCCTGATGTGGGAGAACAGGGCGAAGTAGCAAGGAAGCCTGCCAATGATATTTTAAATGTGTGGTAATAAAGTTTCCAATTTCCATGGTAACACCTCTATTATGTCATTGTTGGGGTCAAAGGGGTAGAAAATCTCGCAGTGTAAAAGCTCTTCAAGGAGTCCTCTTGGACTCTCCACTACAACCAGCTTTCCCACTCGCTGAAAACAGGGATGGAGAATCCCACTCCAGGACCTATGCACAAACATTAAGCCTGACACTCTAGTACAGTACTAAGGAAGAACTGCAGTGCCGGAAGTACTATCTATCAGATTTCAATGTCAACCAAGATTCTGCCTGCCCTGTCAGGTGGATGGAATAATCCTACAGCACGTTTTCAATGACGCGGAGAGGCTCTGGAATCCTGTCCAATGGCTGTGCCTTAATCAACATCATCAAAGAAATTGTATTTTTTTATTAGTTTGCTTTTTGTAGATGTTTCCTGTGTGCAAGTTGGCTGCTGCATTACTGGGCACACTATTGACGTAGAGATGCCGGTGTTGGACTGGGATAAACACAGTAAGAAGTCTCACAACATCAGGTTAAAGTCCAACCAGTTCATTTGATAGTAATCCCACAAGCTTTCGGAAACGGTGTTCCTTCATCAGTGGTGTGCAAGATTCCTTCGTCAGGTGTGTGCAACCTTGCATACACACCTGATGAAGGAACACCGTTTCCAAAAGCTTGTGGGATTATTATCAAATAAACAATGGTTGGACTTAAACCTGGTGTTGTGAACTTCTTACACACTGCAGACAGCAGCAGGCTCAGAATTTGCATTTGGGCCTAACGTCAAAGAGTGGCATGGTGGTTAGCACTGCTGCTTCACTGCGCTTCCCTGGATCCATGGCACTGTGGTTAGCATTGCTGCCTCTCAGCGCCAGGGACCCAGGTTCGATTCCTGGCTCGGGTCTCTGCAGAGTCCGCACATTCTCCCTGTGTCTGCATGAGTTTCCTCCAGGTGTTCCAATTTCCTCCCAGTCTGAAAGGCATGCTGGTTAGATGCATTGGCCATGTTAATTTCTTCGTCAGTGTACCTGAATAGGTGCCAGAGTGTGGCGACTAAGGGATTTTCACAGTAACTTCATTGTGGTGTTTATGTGAGCCTATGAGTGACACGAATAAATAAACCTTAAATGTCAGGGTCAAAAGCTAGAAGGAAAATCTAGCTCATTCTGTGACATGCTAATAGTGTGAAAGGTACCATGTTGATTCAGGCTCCTTTTGCTCAGTGAATCAGCATATCTACATTTTGTACCAATATAAATTGTACTATTATTTGTGTTCAGTCCATTTATTATCAAAGAGTTCATGTAACATTTTAATTTGTTAATGTTCTAATTACAGTGAGATATGTGTATTAGAGACATTGAGAGCTGTCAGAGTAGTTGCTTTTGGGTGCACCTGTCACCCCTTCAGTACAATGCCTTTCAAAACTGTTGTAAATATTTGTTAGTGTGACAGTGGTTTGCAATAACAGTAGTGCAATGAAATTTAACTGTGGACTCGGCCTTCCTTCCCACTTTGCGTTTATTTTCACAAATTCGAGATGGGTGATAATGGTCATGAAACTGCTTCTCTGAGTTCAATGATTGACCTTGGGAAGAGTGAGAAGAGAACGTGATTGTGTTTTTCTTTCGTTCCATAGGGGAGCCGTTTACACAAGAGGAAATGGAAGAGATGCTGTCAGCTGCTGTAGATCCAGATAAAAATGTTATCCTGTATAAAGACTTTGTAACATTGATGACTGTGGAAGACACCTGAACACATTATGAAAAATAACCTTCAGGAAATTGCAAGCTGATTCAAAATTAGCAAGATTTAAGATAAATGAATACAATCAATTTATTTTGAAAATGTAACTTCCTCAATTTATAAGAAAATAAACCCAAGTGAAAAAAATGTCTGAAAGATTTGAAAAAGGTCTTTATTAGGTAAATATTGTCCTTATTCATTATATACAAATTATTACATTTCTTTTCTGGATGTATAGATATTTATATCTACCTGTTTGGCCAAAATTCTGGCCACAATCTTCGTGTTGAAACTTTACATCTCTCAGTATTTAGAGGGCTGATCACCTAGCCTTCACTCGGGAGCAGCCCTTTTTATCTAGCATATAACTGTGCAGAATCAGTCAAGAGGTTGAACGCAGCAGTGCGGCACAAGAAGATTTTGCAGCTGTAGGCAAAACATACTGGCTTCTCTATTGCCAAGAAAATTGCTCAATTACATTCAATGTAAGCTTGAGAAATAGCATCTCATCCTACTGCTAGGCGTTTCAAAGCCCCTTGACTTTTAAGATTGCTTTAAACAACTTCAGACCTCAACATAGGCTTGATAAACCAGCACCTAATCTTTCTGCTGAGCACTTTATAGCTTTCTGGAGTCAATATTGAGCTTTAGATTGTAACCTCTGACCCATTTTGTTCCCTGTTTCTTTGCTGGTTTGTAATTCCCCTCCAACACAACCGATTCCCCTCCCTCAAAGCCTTTGCTTTTTGATGGCAACTATTCATATCTCCTCTAGACATATTGTTTGTTTCATGTTTACTGCTTCTCCCTGTAGCCTTGCATCATTACATTTCATGTATTCCTCCTGCCCCCTCCACTCTATCCTGACCTTCTCTTTTGTTCTTTATCCCACTGTCCCTTTTTCGCTTGGTTCATATCTATAGATTTCTTCCAGTTCCGAAGAAAAATCAAAGATCCTAAAATGTCAGCCCAGTTTTCTCTAATCACAGGTGCTGTGTTTTTCTGCTTGTATTTTTGCTCCAATTCCCTGCTATTTTCCCATATCTTTGCATTATTTTTTCAAGTATTTATGCAATTCCCTTTTGGAAGTTATGACTGAATTTGCTTCCACCACCCTATTAGGTGTAAGGAAAGAAAAGAAGGAGAGAAATGTGATTGGGCTGATGATTAAATGACAGAAATGATAATGATGCAAAGCATAACAGAAATGAGTGAAACAATAGATGTATCCAGAGGATGTGATTTTTTTTTTGTTATTTATTCATTCACAGGATGAGGGCGTCACTGACAAGGCCAGCATTTATTGCCCATCCCTATTGCCCTTGAGAAAGTGGTGGTGAGCGAAATCTTTGAGCTGCTGCAGTCCACATGATGTGGGTACACCCACAGTGCTGTTAGAAAAGAAGTTCCAGGATCTTGACCCAGCGACAGTGAAACAACAGCGATATATTTTCAAGTCAGAATGGTATTTGGCTTGGGGGCTAAATTGCAGGTGTGGGATACCCATGCATCTGCTGCCCTTGTCATTCTAGATTTGGAAGGTGCTGTCGAAGGAGCCTTGGTGAGTTGCTATAGTGTAGTGTAGAGGTACACACTGCTGCCACTGTGCATCGGTGGAGAGAGAGAATGTTTAAGGTGATGAATGCGGTGCCAATTAAGTGGGTTGCTTTGTCCTGAGTTGTGTCCAGATTCTTGAGTGTTGCTGGGTTATTGAAGAAGAAGCATGGAATGCCTGGCAAAGCAGAGAAGGATCTTGGAAAATGGCAGAACAAAATTGTGGACTAAAAATTGACAGAAGAGTAGGAATTTGAAAGGCTGGCTGCACTTAAAGTTAATAAGCTATCAAGATCAGGTGGGATACATCAAGGACTGAAGGAAGTGAGGAAATTACAGAGACACTGGCCATAATCATCCAACGCTCCTTAGATACATGGGTGAATTGTAAGTATTACACTCTTGTTTCAAATGGGTGTAAGGAGAAGCCAACAACTACAGGCCAGATAAGTTAATCTTGGTGCTGGGGAACTTTTAGAAGTGATAATCTGGGAAAAAGTTAACAATCGCTTGAGCAAATATAGATTAATTAAGATCAGCAAAATTGTTGATTGCAAATTGTATTTGATTGAGTTTTTGATGAGGTAGCAGAAAAGGTTGATGAGGGCAATGTTCTTTGTGTACGTGAACTCATGAACTTCCAAATGACATTTGATAAAGTGCAAAGCAGAAGCTCATAATATAAAAGGAACAGTAACATATGAATATAAGAACATGTGAATTAGGAGCAGGAATAGGCCACTCAGCCCCTCAAGCCTGCTTTGCCATTCAGTAAGATTATGCTGTTGATTGCAACTTCAGCCCACGTTTCTGCTCACCCCCAAAAACCTTTTGCCTCCTTGTTAATCTAGAATCTATTGAGCTGTGCCTAAAAATATTCAAAGATTCTGCTTCCACTGTCTTTTGTAGAAGAGAGTTCAAGATGCCCACAACGCTCTGAAGAAAAAAAATCTCCTTTTCTCTTTAAAATGAGAAATTCCTTATTTCTAAGTAGTGACTTCTAGTTCTCGTTATCCAATAACATTGTTTCCACATCTTCCCTGACAAAACCCCTCAGTATCTTATGTTTCAAGTGAGTTACCTCTTTGCCTTCTAAACTCCAGTGAATACAAGCCTAATTTGTTCAAACTTTCCTTACAGAACAAACCATCCATTCCTGGTATTAGTTTGCATTGTTCCTCAACTTAAAAAAAAGCAATACTTTATTATAATATTCCAGATGTGGTCTCACCAATGCCCTGTACAACTGAAGTATAACCTCTCCACTTTTGTAATCAATTCCCCCTTGCAATAACCAATAACATTATATTAGCTCTCCTAATTAATTGCTATACTACATAGTGGCTTCTTGTGATTCATGCACTGATTCCCACTAGTGTGACACTATGCTTTTGGGGAGGGGGGAAGCGTAGGACTATGACAATCTTGAAACAATGAGATAAAGTAGTTTTGAAACATTTATATATATTTAAATTGCTGACCCTCACAGGAGGTGAATCTGATTACACCATGGGGAGGGGTGGGGAGGTGACGGGGAAGACTGATATCTCTCCATTAGATATCTTGTTCTGGTCCTCTCATGCCAGTTAGTAGCCATAACAGAATTTATGCCCGTGTGAACAGGCCTAGAAAATTGGACCTCCATCTCTAATTCTTTTGAGGACTTCTGGAGCTGATTACTCTCCCTTTCCACTCCCTCAGAAAATAACTTGTCTGAACCTTAACTAACTCTCCAATACAAACACTCTATTGTTAGATACTATTCATTTTGCCCGCCAACCTTTGACTTTATTGTTCTGGACCAAATCCACACTCACTCCATTGAAAGAAAAACAGAAAGTGCTGGAAAATCTCAGCAGACCTGATAGCAGCTGTGGGGAGAGAATAGAGCCAATGTTTCAAGTCAACTATGATGAGGGATCATCTAGATTTAAAACATGGAATGACACAGATGCTGTCAGACCTGCTGAGATTTTCCAGCATTTTCCGTTTTTGTTTCAGATTGCAGCATCTACAGCAGTTTGCTTTTATCTCACCCCCTTGAAATTTGCTTTTTCCTGCTAATTATTCTTATTTAGATTATTTCTTGTCCTTTTCTTTAACCGACCTAAAACCTCATGATACAAGGGTTCACTGCATTCTGTTTCTTTATGGATACTTGGTCTGCTTGGCCTATTTAATTCTCATGAACCAGTTTCAATAGTGCCTCCTTTCTCATTGGACTGGGTACATCTTGCTGTAGAAAATACTCCTGAGCACACTCTAGGACCGAAATGTTCCATTTTCGTTCATGGCTGGGATTTGCTGCTAAAAGTGAATGGAGTTTTGGCTCAAATGTTAAACCTTTTGTTCTCAACCACAGACGAGACCATAGAATCTTGTCCCAGGAATTGTTGTTCCTCTCTGACCTTTAAATTACCAGTGTATTAGTTCTATATTTGAATAATTAAAGTCTTCCATTACTGCTCTGACATTCCTGCTACCTGTCTGCAATTCCCCATTTAGAATCTTACAGTGCAAAAGGAGGCCATTCTACACTGACCATGATCCCATCCAGGCCCTACCCCTATAATCCCATTTATTAATTCTGGCTAGCCCCTCTCACACTAAGAGATGATATAACATGGCCAATCCAGCTAATCTGCTCATTTTTGGATTGTGGAGGAAACCAGAGTACCTGGAGGAAACCCACACAGACATCGGGAGAATGTGCAAACTTCACTCAGACAGTGATCCAAGCTTGGATTCGAATCCAGGATCCTAGTGCTGTGAGTCAACAATGCTAACCATTGTGACACTGTGCCACACTTTGATTCTCTATATCCTTCCCATTGGTTGGTGACCTATAGATGATACTGAGAAATGTATATGCATCTCCCCAAAGTTGCTTCCTGACTGCTGAATATTTTCTGTTCTTTTATTTTGTAAAATTAAGTCTGCTATCCTTGCTTGAAAAGACATGGATGACGGGTTGTCAAAATCTTTTTTGATCGGGATTTAGTTAAGACAAAAAAATACTTTGATGGTGGCAGAAGGCTTAAAATATTACTGAATGGACCCATTTCTCAGATGAGACTACAATTTCTGATTACTGTCAGTGTCAAGAGTGTACTATTATGATGATGAAGCCTGTGCTGCAAGCCAGTTACCCATTTTCTACTGATGTTTGAATCCTTAACATTTTGTTTTCTTGGCTTTCTCATAAAATAGTGACTTTGCTTTGACAAAATCTTGAGCAATAGGAGCAATAGACACGCAATTCTGACTGTTAGCTCTTTAAATTTTATTGAGTGATCATTCTCTGTGAGTTCATATGTCTTATCTATTCTGTGTCAAACATTTCATCCCAAAAGGAGCAGTTTTCTGCTTGGTAAGCAGTCTGCAGTCAATGAGAAGAATCCATTAACTCCCTCACAGGAATTGTCACATTCCAAAACAGAAAAAAGGTCTATTTCTAAAATGTCCTCGTGGACAGATTCTCATATTCTGAAATAGGAACCTGGGTCTAGAATTTGTGATGAGAATGACTGAGAAGTTATCAATGCTCCTGCTACAGCAGAGGAAATCTGTCTATTTCTGGAGTACTTGAATGCACAGCTAATTGCAGAAATCCAGAAGAGGCTGTCAGAGATACCCTGCTCCTCCATAGGATACATCTATTGCGGTTATCACCAAGCACTCAGCATTGAAACAACTGTTGCAGAATGAATGTGCTGTACTTGTCCACTGATTCCAAATTTTAAATGTCTGAAAATGTTAGGACTGGTACATTCATGTGATAGTTTAACAACTTAATAATTACCTATGGATATCCACTTTGGCCCTGAGAAATTAATTTTTATAAGTGTAGTATCTCATTCCTTAGAAGAAAATGAATATTGGAGATTTAAAAAAAGCTGTTTTAAAAAACCTGCCCTTGTCTTTTATCTCTCTTCCAATTTTCAAGTTTGCTGATGACTCCACTGTAGAATGCCGGATTTCAAACAATGATGAGACTGAGTACAGGAATGAGATAGAGAATCTGGTGAATTGGTGTGATGACAATAATCTCCCCCTCAATGTCAACAAAATAAAGGAGATAGCCATCGACATTACGAAGTGTAGTGGAGAACATGCACTACATCAATGGGAACAAAGTAAAATGGTTGGAACTTCAAGTTTTAGGTATCCAGATCACCAACAACTTGTCCAGATCCTCCCATGCCAAAACTATGGTTAAGGAAGCCCACCAATGCCTCTACTTTCTCAGAAGACTAAGGAGATTTGATATGTCCATTATGACTCTCACCAACTTTTACAGATGCACCAGAGAAAGCATTCTTTCTGGTTGTATCACAGCTTAGTATGTTCCTGCTCTATCCAAGACTGCAGGAAGCTACATAGGATCATGAATGAAGCCCAGTTCATCACTCAAACTAACCTCCCACTCATTGTCTACACTTGGAAAAGCAGCCAGCATAATTAAGAATGCTGTACACCCGGACATACTCTCTTCCTCCACCTCCCATCAGGAAAAAGATACAAATGTCTGAGAACATCAGACTTTTGAATGGACTATCCTTGCATTAAGTTGATCTTTCTCTACACCCGAGCTATGAGTAACACTACATTCTGCTATCTCTCCTTTCCTTCTCTAGGAACAGTATGCTTTGTACAGTGCATGAGAAACAATGCTGTTCACTATATGCCAATACATATGATAATAATAAATTAAATCAAAGGTCATTTCATGTGTATTTCTTAATTTTTATTTTGTACATCATTTAAATTTGGTTTGTATTTCTTGGTTTACATCCTGCATGTCTCACTTTTTTTCTTTTCTATCCTATCTAATCTTTTCCATCTCTCTTAATCCAGCCTATCTTTCCCTTGGTTTATTTCTAATTCTTTATTCAATTTGACTCTAATTCACACTAATTCCTTCTTTGTCATTCCACTTTTTTTCCCCCCAAGCCTTTAATCTCATTGGTTAAGGAGATAGATAGTTTGTTCCCTCATTCATCAAGGTCCCAAAAGATCCATTGTCAACATGTACTTCAAGAAATTTGCAAGGCAAAGTTTTCTAGACTGAAGGTTAAGTGAAGAAAGTCTAACTAATGGGACATGTGCCATGTAGTGACTTGCTCCAGCAAAACCCGGGCCACAAAATAAATCCAAAAGACTAGTTTAGCCTGCTAAATTATCCAATACATAGATTGGTGACAGGAAGACTAATAAGATACATTCTTTCCTTTTTCAAGCTTGGTAACCTGAGCCAAAATAATTTATACTTCAGAGACATGGGTTGTGAATAGTCATGCTGTATTTTGTATTACTAGTGAAAACGTACAAACAATGGTGACGTTGATAGCATTATTACTCCTTGATCTTTATTCTTCCTCTGATCAAGGAGGATACGTGCTGAGGAATAGTCCACTTACCCACTATTTGCCCCGGCATTACCAAGTTCAGTCACAGTAAAAGGAAAGAAAAGGTTTGCATTTGTATTGCACCTTTCACAACTACTGGACCTCTCAAAGCACTTTACAGCGAATGAAGGGCTTCTGAAGCGTGGTCACTGTGGTAACGTAGGAAGCTTGGTAGCCAATTTGCACACAGTAAGCTCCCACAGAGAACAATATGATAATTATCAGTAACTTTTTTTCAGCTGACTTAGGTTGAAGGATAAATATTGGACAGGATACCTGCAATGACTTTCTTGCTCCTCCTAGAAATAATAGAATCTTTAACATCCACCCAGGCAGATAGGTGGGGCTTCAGCTTAGTACCTCAATGGAAGGACAGCACCCTCAACAGCACTGTCTCAGTGCTTCATTGGAATCTCAGCCTTGATTTGAGAGCTCAAGTCTTGAACCTGGAACCTCGTGATTCAGAGATGAGACTGGTACTGACTGGGCCATAGCTAGGATTGCCAACCGTGATTAAGTGTATTCCCTGAATGTCTCATCATATGACTTGCTCCCATGCTCCAGCATTAGTCACCAACACATCTAGCCTTCTGACACATTGCCTTCCGACATCAACTGGGAAGCAAACATGACTCATTACCCAATTGGGTGAAGCTTGTCTGTCAGTCAAACAGCTGTCCCTCCTCCATTTTCAATATTTCTAGATCTGATAAAGGAAATGTTCAAAAAATTTAAAAAGAAACAATGAAATGTCTTGATGACTTTTCTCCAGAAGCACACAGCAATGTTTGGAGATTGATTTCCAATTCTTGGAGATTCCAAGCCAATCCTGGAGGATTGCCAACTCTAGCCACAACTGACTAAGTTTTTGATTTGATTTAATATTGTCACATGTATTGGTATACAATTAAAAGATTTATTTCTTGTGCAGTATACAGACAAAGCATACTGTTCATAGAATACATAGGGGAGAAGGAAAAGAGAGAGTGCAGAATGTGGTGTTACAGTCATTGCTGGAGTGTAGAGAAAGATAAACTTAATAAAAGATTAGTCCATTTAAAAGTCTGTTAGCAGGAAAGAAGAAGCTGTTCTTGAGTCAGTTAGTATGTGACTTCAGACTTTTGTATCCTTTTCCTGATGGAAGAAGATGGAAGAGAATATGTCCGGGGTGCGTGAGGTCCTTAATTATGCTGGCTGTTTTCCCAAGGCAGCGGGAAATGTAGACAGAATGTGACTTTGATGGAGAGGAACCGCTTTCTCGGAAATGCTCCAACGTCCAAAATCAGTGAAGAAAATCTGCACCAGTTCCCACCACGTCCTCCCCCCCCCCACCTCCCACAACCCTTTGTTACACAGCTCCAACTCTCTGACAAACTCTAGCTACCCATTACTGCAGAGTTCATCTTGCTATTGCAGAGCTGTTCCTGCTCATTTCAAATTGGGTCTTTATAGTTGTTTGACAGAGGAGACTTGCATGCCATTAGACCTCTCTACATTCACCTCCAGTATCCAGAAGTGAAACAAAGGTACTGCAGCATCCAGCCCTCACCTTAGTTCAATACTTGCTGTTTTACGCTGAAAGACTGGAAATAGTTGATAGGATTTTCACCAGTTCTAAGTGATTTATGTCCTGTCACAGCACGTTACTGCATTATATCCATTTCAATTCAGTTCTTCAATATTGTAATGGTTTTCTCATGTCATATATAGCAGTGTTGAAAAGAACTAGCAATCCACAAAGAAGTTTTTGACTCTGACAATAGGTTGAAACTACCATTCGAAAGATTCCCTGCAATGTTTGGCTCACCACTCTCGGGTTTAAGTGCTTACTTTCAGCATGGTAGAAAATACCATCAAAACATGTTAGCAAATTAGAAAATGGGTGAACAATATTGTGCGCTCCACATATCTTTCCAGGATTAATGACTAAGTCCGCAGCTACAGTTGATAATGGAAGTGCAGAACATATTTTCGAGCAAAGTCTTCAAGTAGATGACTTTTTATTTTCTTATTAGACCACATCAAGTGCCTTAGCATTGAAGCATAGGAAATAGGAGCAGGAATAGGCCATTCAGCTGCTCCGCTACCATTCAATGATCGTGAGTGATCCTCTATCTCAATGTCATACTCCTGCCCTCTCCTCATACCCTATGACTCATAGGGTCATACACTACAGAAAAGGCTGTTCAGCCCATTGAGTCTACATTGACAAACCTCCACTAAATCTTTATAATTCTGATTTTCTAGGGTAGATGTAGGAAGGATGTTTCCTCTAGATGAGGTGGAGTGGGGGAGGTGTGGGGGGAATGGGGATGATCTAAAACTAGGGGAAACAATCTCAGAATAAAAGGCAAGCCATATAGGACCAAGATGTGAAGTAATTTCTTCACTCAGAAGATGATGAATCTTTGGAATTCTCTATCCCAGAGGGGCATTGATACTCTATCACTTGGTATAAACAAAACAGATATGGATAGATTTTTAGATGTTCAAGATTTCAAGGAATTTGTAGTTAGTGTGGGAAAATAATGTTGAGGAAATTTCACAGTAACTTTATTGCAGTGTTAATGTAGGTCTTACTTGTAATTAATAAATAAACTTTAAAAAGGTAGATCAGCCATGATTTAGTTATGATGACACAGTGCCTTTTAGAAATGTATTTATATCATGCTTCTTGTGGGGAAGTTTGTGTTTAAAATTAATCTGTTTTATTTGGCACCAATTTACCTGCACCAGGCAGCTCACATGCCAAGAATGCAAGCTAATGATTACTTTTACCTAGAGGTTTATTTGTTTTAGCCTGATTTAATGAATTTTTGTTTATTTTGATTTTTCCCTGAGGTTTCAAACTAGAGTATTGATGGGGATAATCATATGTTAATGGATGGAGCTAAGTTTATAGGGAAAAAGCAGTCAGTTTCTATGATCCCATAAGTTGTAAGAGGTGTCTTTCTCTCTTTCTCTCCAGAGGTGTTCTTGGGTTTCTAGAACTGTTAACAAGTACAAGCACTTAAAGCTGAGCGTTTGCTAACTGAGTTTGAAGAGAATTATAAGTCTATAAGAGGAATATTGCTTGAATTAGAACTAATAGAGATACTCTAGCAGTTAAGAATTGTATCTTGTTATGGTTATGTATTTCAGTTGGCAAAAGTTAAGCTAATTCTTTTGTTATAGTTCAGTTGTATTGCTAAATAAAGTTTATTTTGATAAAAGCTTCCTAGTGTGTCAATAGAATCATACTTGGAGTGAAACATCTTACTCTCACATTAATTCAAAACAAAACTGTTGGGGTCTAGTTGGGCTTTTGGGTTTCTGCTCTCATACCCTAACATAGTTGAATGACAGAGCAGGCTTAAGGGGCTGAATGGACTACTCCTGCTCCTCTGTTCCATTCCTGCTTTTTTCTGTCTGTTCCTTTTTTTCCCCATAAGCTATAAATCATTTATTTGTGATTTGTGACAGCTGACAAATTGTGTGCAAGCAAACTGGAGAAATAATAACCCACTATCAATAAGATAATAACTGTGAAGCTACAACATTGCAGTCAGAATGTATTATATAATCTCACAGGGTCAAAATTTGCCCGCGATTTATAGGAAACTCAGTAGTTGTGCTAACCCCCTGGAATTTTATGATCCAGATTCCAAATGTTGGAAAAGCATTTTAGAAGCATTGTTATTATTGCTTGTCATCCTTTTTTAAGTAATAACATACATGTTGATTCTCTGACAAATACAAATCCTATTTCCAGAGACCCTCAAGTGCTGACAATTTCAAATTAGACTATAAACACATATAGCTACATAATATCAGAATGTAACTACTTAGTTTTTAATATGATTTCTTGTTGGATAATGTTACGAACCAGAGAAAAAACACCAAGGCACATTATGTAGTTAACCTAGACCCCAATTATTTTTGAATTTGGCATTAGGGTGAGCAGAAGGTGTTCCGCTCCAAGTGTGATTCTGCTAATCCACTAGAAAGTTTTTATTAAAATGAGTCATAGAGTGATGGAGGTTTACAGCATAGAAATGGGCCCTTTGGCCCAACTTGTCCATGCCATCCTTTTTTTAAACCGCTAAGCTAGTTCTAATTGCCTGAATTTGACCCATATCTCTCTATACCTGTCCTATCCATGTAACTGTCTAGATGCTTTTTAAAAGACAAAATTGTACCCCGTCTACTACTACGTCTGGTAGCTTGTTCCAGATACTCACCACCCTTTGAATGAAAAAATTGCCCCTCTGAACACTTTTGTATCTCCCCCCTCTCACTTGCCCCTCTCATATAGGTATTTATGCCCTCTAATTTTAGACTCCCCTACCTTTGGAAAAAGATATTGACCATCTTACTTATTATTTTACAGACCTCTATAAGATCATCCTCAGCGTTTTATGCTCCAGAGAAAAATGTCCCAGTCTATCCAGCCTCTCCTTATATCTCAAACCATCAAGTCCCAATAGTATCCTGGTAGATCTTTTCTGCACTCTTTCTATTTAATAATATCCTTTCTATAATGGGTAATCAGAACTGTATACAATAGTCCAAGTGTGGCCTTACAATGTCTTGTGCAACTTCAACAAGACATCCCAACTCTTGTATTCAGTGTTCCGACCAATGAAATCAAGCATGTTGAATGTCTTCTTTACTACTCTGACCACCTGTGACTCCACTTTCAAGAAGCTATGAATCTGTACCCTTAGATCTCTTTGTTCTGTAACTCTCCCCAAAGCCCTACCATTAAACGAGTAGCGCTCTCCCATTAACTGAGTAAATAAACATTACTTAGCAATACAGTTAAATTATAACAAAAATAATTGGCATAACTTTTACCTGTTAAACATGACAATGTATAATTCTCAACAGCTAGCTATTTTCAACTGTCTTCCAAATCTCAAACAGCAGCCTCCAAAAGGAAATGTCTTCACACAGCCAAACTCTAGTGAGAGAAAAAGGGAGAAAACACCTCATGCCTTTTGCAGACCTCTGTAGAGAGATAACTATTTTCTAGCAGGTTCCCAGACTTCAATTTCCGAAAACAGACAAAGAGAAGGAAGAGAGCTACTGCTCTTTCCAAATTCACATGGCATCTACCTTTTTTATTTCTCTGTAAGCCTAGTTCATCAAGACAGAAAGTGGAATTTGAATTCAATAAAAAATATCTGGAATTAAGAATCTGCTGATTACCATGAAACTACTATCAATTGTTGGAAAAACCCATCTGGTTCACTGATGTCCCTTCAGGGAAGGAAATCTGCTACCCTTACCTGGTCTATGTGTTACCCCAGAGCCGCAGCAATTTGATTGACTCTCAAATGACCTCTGAACAAGAACAACTAGGAATAGGCAATAAATGCTGAGCAACCAACATTGCCCATGTCCCACAAATGAATAAAAATAATTCCAAAGACTCATGGCTCTCTATGATTCTGTAACAAAATGAGTGACATTTATTTTTAAACAGGGACTTCTAATTTTAGATTCTTCCACAAGAGGAAACATCGTTTCCACTTCCACTCTGTTAAGACTTCTTAAGACCTTATATGTTTTAATCAAGTCATCTCTTACTCTTCTAAACTCCAGAGGATACAAACCCACCTATCCAACCGTTTCTCACAAGACAACCCACCCATTCCAGGTACTAGTTTGGTAAACTGTCTCTGAACTGCTTCTAACACATTTATATCCTTTCTTAAATTATGTGACCAATACCGTGCATGGTGATTTCACTAAAGTTCCCTACTTTTGTATTCAATTTCCCTCACAATACATGATAACGTGCTGTTAGCTTTCCTAATTAGTTGCTGTCTCTGCATACTAGCCTTTTGTGATTCTTGCATTAGGACACCCAGATCTCTCTGCTCTTGATGGCTTTGCAATCTTTCACCATTTAGATAATATGTTTTTTTAATCCTCCTGCCAAAGTGGACAATTTCACATTTTCTCATATTATACTCTGCTGTCAGATCTTTGTCCACTCACGTAATCAACTATATGTTTTTTATAGCGTTCTTATGACCTCTCCCACAACTTACCTTTTATTTTCGTCAATAGCAAATTTGGCAATTATCCCTTCAATCCCTTCATCCAAGTCAATTATATAGATTATAATTAGTTAAGGGCCCAGTATTGATCCCTGTGTTACATCACTTGTTAAATCTGGTCAACCTGAAAAAGACTTTTTATGCTTGTTCTCTGTTTCTCGTTAGCTAACCAATCTTGCCAATATATTACTCCCTACATTTTTATCTTTTTTTCACAATAATCTTTGATGTATCACTTTAGCAAATGCCTCCTATTAATCTAAGTATAGTACATCCATCCTTTATCCACAGCATACGTTACTTCCTCAAAGAACTCCAATTAGTTGGTTAAGCATGATTTACCTTTCACAAAACCATGTTGCCTCTACCTGATTACCTTGAGCTTACTCAAATGCTCTGCTGTGACTTCTTTGATATTAGCTTCCAACATTTTCCCTGTGATAGATGTTAAGCCAATTGACCTGTAGTTCCCGCTTTCTTTCTCTCTCACTTTTCTTCCACTCTAATGGTACCTTGCTTGCATCTAGGGAGTTTTAGGAAATTGGAATCAATGTATCAACTATCTCACCAGACACTTCTTTTAAGATCCTAGGATGAAGTCCATCAGGATTTAGGCTCTTGTCAGCCTGCAGCTCCATCAATTTTCTCAGTGCCATTTCTCTGGAGACTATAATTTTTCTGAGTTCCTTCCTCCCATTTCCTGATTTACAGCTGCTTCTGAGATGTTACTCGTGTCCTCTACAGTGAAGACTGATGCAAAACACATGTTCAATTCAGCTCCCATTTCCTTGTTTTCGATGATTAATTCCCCAGATTCATTTTCTATAGGACAGACTCTCCTGTGCCATGTCTCCATGATGGTTATCAAATCATACTTATTTGTTTCTATGTGTGCTCACAGTACATCTGTTTTGCTTTGAACGCTACATGCATTCTTTGGAATTTTAGTTTTATCCTTTTATTCTTTTTCCATTCTTTCCTTGATTTGATTTTCATTTCCCATAAAAAAACTTTCTCTTTCACCTTGCCTTTACTTTTTGATTTACCACTTCATCCCAGATTGGGTCCTCACTACTTAGTTTAAAACCCCCTTTACTCCTTAGTTATGCAACTACAAAAGCACCAGCCCCAGCAGAGTTTGCGTGTAGGTTCAGGAACATTGACACCTGGGGGCTGGTACATAACAAGTTGGTGAAGATTGAGATTTAGTTTGGGGATTGATATTGGGTTCTATCGCCCAGTGTCTAATTTACCTTTCCCACTCATCTGAGGAAAGAGCAGCACTCCAAAAGCTTGTGATTCCAAATAAACCTGTTGGATTTAATCTGGAGTTGTGAGACTTCTTATTGTGCCCACCGTAGTCCAACATTGGGATCTCCACGTCATAATTTTCCTTTGTAACCCACCTATGAGGCACCTTGGGATTTTTTTTTTACGTTAAAGAACCAATATAAATATAAGTTCTTCTTGTTTATTTATCTTGTAAAATGTTGACAAGGTTAAAAAATTAGTTGGTGAGCTGACAGTTGGCATGTATTCATGTATTCCTCCTTGTTGCCTAAAATCAAGAGGTGTGAATGGTGAGGGAATGAGTGGAAAACAAGAAGCATGTACAGGGTTGGTGCCCAGAGACATGGTTCAGGTGAGGAGCTGTGCCTTGTGAAAATGAAGACAGTACATTTCATGAACCCTGAAATGAATGGTCCATTAGGTGGCAGTGTGCTCAAGAACATATTGCTGAATGCTGCCCATGTTCAGTGAAAGGCATCAAGAATAGTGATTGGGTGCTTGGTGCACTCGTGTGAAAGGTGCCCACCTTGAGGAAAATCAGATCCCCTTATTCCAAAAAGGAAGGAATTCATTCAACCAAATTATATATTTTAATTGTTCACGACTACCTGAATGCAATACAATGGGAGATTGCAAAGTACTATAGGAACATAGAAATAGGAATGTGTCAATCAACCTCTCAAACCCATTCTATATTCAGTCAAATCTCTTCACTTTGCTTATCTACCTTGTTACATACTTCCTAATACCTTTGCCTAACATGATTCTCAATCTCTGATTTTGGCATTTTTAATTGACCTCCTGCCTCAAGAGTTTGTTTTGAGGGGATGGGGAAAGGGGGAGCAGAACAGTTGCAGATTTCCACAATCCTTTATGTCTTACATGTCTTTCAATATATTAACCCTGAATTTCTGAGCTCTAAATGTGTTGGTCTCCCCCACTGCATCAACTCTTTTTCACCATCAATCCTACCGATGCTTTTAATCATCTTAAATAGCTGAACTATAATAACCCTATTTGCATATGGCAAAAGAAGATCTTGTTACACAATGGGTAGCGACCCAGCCTCTGAGCCAGAAGTCCCAGGTTCAATTCTCATCCCTATCTTATCTCTTTAAGACAGAGATAGATAAGTTTTTGACTAATAAGGGGATCAAGGATTATGGGGAAAAGGCAGGAGAATGAGGATGAAAAAATATCAGCCATGATAGAATGGTGGAGCAGACTCTGGACCGAGTGGCCTAATTCTGCTTCTACGTCTTATGGTCTTATAAGACTTGATGGCCAAGGAAGGCGAACATGTACCGGGGATAAGAGCAGGAGAGATTCCTGGTCAACCATGTGATGGGAAGGAACTGCAGCCTCTGCCACCACTATCCATAGCTCCATCATTATCCATAACTCACAGGTATGTGTGTTCCCTGAGGGAGTCAGGCTGGATGGCTGGAATGGATCAGGTTGATGGCCAACAGCCGGGGGTTCAATTCCTGTTCTGGCTGGGAGGAGTTCAGGATCCACCTTCTACCCTGGGTGGAGATTGCAGTACCCTGGGTCAAACCTGTCTGCACAGAGAACTCAAAAAGAAGAAGGTTCATCTACGGCTTGAATTGCATTTCCTATGCTCTGATACAAGGTTCCCCTGCTATCTGCAATCTCACAGTGGTTCAAGTGCACACACATCCCTTTTATCATTTGACGGTGCACTGACTCTGATGAGCACTGAGAATATATGAAAGAGACAAAAGGACCAACCAACCCCAGTCCTTAGAGTTCTGACTCTTTTGGCTAATGATGACATTATGATTTATGGAGTGCATTGTCTCCCAGGGAATTGTTCATAAGCATGACTGCAATCACGACCTAAAATGAGCTTAACTGTTTCCTAGCTTCCAATTGGAACATGAATTTAAAAAACAAATATTTTTTATGGGGATGCTCAGTAGAAGGAGATGGCAACAATAAGGCAAAGAGAAATTATTGCCAGCCTCTTGTCAAGCAAAAAAAGAATATTCTCAAAGATGTTTTGATCCACAAATTCCCTTTTTTACAATAGGAAGATGTTTCCTTTTACCATTAAAAGATGCATCTCAATTGTGCAGCACCCATTTCTTTCTATTTAGAATTTAATGTTCTCATTCCTCCTATAGACGCTTTGCTACGTTCCGTTCTTTCTTTTGTTCATCCGAATAAATTACTCTTCCTTCCATTTCTCCAGCTGATAAATTTCAGGACTGCAGTTCGAGGATGAGATGGGCGGTTGTGGGGGGCGCATGGGAGGGAGGCAGGGGAGGTGCTGGTAACAAACTGGTTAAAATCTACAGTGTGGAATGAAAGTGATCTGCTGTGCTGGAGAGGGTAACTGGATCAGACTGCTGAAAATGAGAGAGGTATCTTGCAGAGGGATCTTGCTGAGATAAAGAGTATTTGAGAACTAAGACCTCAATCCCAAGATTAAGGCCATGGAACAGTAGTGACATCTACCCTCCTATCTGCTCCAAAGGTTTAGACGACCTTTGAGCAGGCACCTCAAAGCACTGGAGATGTATTGCCAGTGGTGTCTTCAAGAGATCCTCCACATCCAGGGACAGGAAAGGAGGTCCAACAGCAGTGTACTCTCCAAGTCAGCTTGCCCAGCATTTGGCACTGCTGGGACCTGGATTTGATTCCCGACTTGAACCACTGTCTGTGAGGAGTCTGCATGTTCTCCCTGTGTCTGTGTGGGTTTTCTCCGGGTGCTCCGGTTTCCTCCCACATTCTGAAAGACGTGCTAGTTAAGTGCATTGACCTGAACAGGTGCTGGAGTGTGGTGGAACTTCACAGTAACTTCATTGCAGTGTTAATGTAAACCTTACTTGTGTCTAATGGATAAACTTTAAACTTTAAACACTTATCGCTCAAAACCAGCTCTGCTGGATGAGACATGTCATTCAGCTGCTTGACACCAGACTCCCAAAGCAACTGCTCTACTCGGAACTTGGTCGCAGGCAGTAGACTCCCAGGAGAACAGTGGAAACTCTTCAATGATGTGTAACAAAGCACCATTCATCGGCTAATGGAAGGCCCTGGCTTCTAACCAACCAAAATGGAAAAGTTCATTTGGAAAGGTACCAAACACATTAAGAAATATTGTCGGTGATATGCGGAAGTGAAGACATCTTAGGGAGTGTAGAAACCTCAAATCAGCCCATTAACCCAATCCTTCGAGCACCACTTATCCCACATGTGGCAGAATCTGCAAATCGTGCATTGGATTTAGCAGTCATTGCAGAACCCATTGAACAGGAGTCAGATTAAGTCAACCTTGACCCCTGAGACATCTTTTAAGAAGAATCAGAAACAATACTTCTAAATATACCAGGACAGAAGCACAAGTGGGCACAGGTTCAGGAATGTGAATGCAAATGTTAGCACAGATGTCAGCAAGTATTTCTTCATGCAGCATCAGCAGCTGGAGTGCTTAGCCAGTACTGGACTCACTTATAAAACTTCAGGATGCAGTAATGGAAAAATTCTGAGATTAGTATTTTGGAAGGATGAGATTAAATGGGATAGTCTCCACAATTCAAAGATTAGTCAATTAATCCATGAACCTTGGTTATTTTACATTAAAATGTGATTCATTGTTTTGCTCATGTTGCGAATTATATTAGGCTATGAGAAAGGAACAGTGTCTACTCTTGAATATTGCTGAGAAGAGAGACATGGCCAGAATTTTACTGCTATGCCCATCCCGACATCTGTTGGGAGGAGCTGGGGTGGCTCACAGAACAGAATTCTCCGTTGGCCTCGTAAAATACTGGCCCCCATGCCCAAGCTTCTCATTTTGCACTCATTTAGGATAAATGCCAAATTTCAAACTATCACAACAGTTTATACTCGAGAAGGAAAGGTCGCTGATTGATTCTTAAGTTGATTCTGATTAGCCCAACACATTGCATGGAGAAAACAACAGGGAACTTCCCTTTTTTATGTCCGTTGTTGGTGTTGGACAGATTTCAAATGCAGAGTAATGATTACTGATTCTATATGACCAGTAAAGCTTATAATGGAGAGTTGAATTTGGCTGTCCATTCAATGGTCTCCTGAGATGCCAAATGGAGAACAAGTCTGAGGGACAGGTTGAAGTCATGTGTCCAACGGTTTAAGATTCATGGCCACAAATGCATTTCAGGTCACTCCGCTTCTTCCATTTGTGGAGCAAGTGACTATGGTTGGCACAGTGGCACAGTGGTTAGCACTGCTGCCTCACAGCACCAAAGACCCAGGTTCAATTCCTGGTTTGGCTCACTGTCTTTGTGGAGTTTGCACGTTCTCCCCCGTGTCTGCAGTGGGTTTCCTTCAATTTCCTCCCACATTTGGAAAGATGTGCTGGTTAAGTGCATTGACCTGAACAGGCACTGAATTGTGGCGAATAGGGAAATTTCACGATAACTTCATTCCAGTGTTAATGTAAGCCTTCCTTGTGATTAATAAATAAATAAATTTCATGTTGTCCATGCCCAGTGCAGACTCAGATGAACACTGCTTATTATTTTCAAGTGAGGTTGAAACCAGAGACCTCTGTCGGTCAGTCGATGTGTTTTTTTAATGCTGCATGCATCTCAGTGATTTCATCCATCTGAATGGTGTGTTGATAGCAGCTGTTTGAATATTAACTGCTAGCTTCCAGAATGGCCCTTGTGATTTTAAACATTTTTTGTGGTGGATTTTTCAAATAGGAATCACAGAGTAAAACTGGTTTGCAATGTTGTGATCTTGTGGGCTCTGTAGTAAAATGCAGCAAGATCACTTCCAGTATTTAAAGTTACTTCAGGTTCTTGGCACTGATTTGACAGCTTTGTGCTGGAATATTCCAATATAAAACTGACATTAATTGTAGCCTAATTCTGCGCACTGTGAATTCCTGTTCTAAGCCTGGCCACTTGGGGAAACCAGAGACAGTGGGAGCTTGATCCAGTATACACATTCTCTAATTGCTGACTAATACTGTCAGGTGGCCAGGAGGTGATGCTGGAGACAGGGAATTAAAAGAGAAGCAACTTCAAAACTTCAATAAAAAAAATGGTTCTAGGCAAAGGTAAGAAAACTTTTATCAGGTTTATGTTTGCCGAAATTAAGAGCTACTTCAAAGAAGGCTTAACCTAAGATATGGTTTGCGATTTCCATTGATGTAATTTTCTAAGCTTTTGTAGGTGGCCAATGTGGATGGGGTGATGGATCAATTGGGAATTCCGCCCCATCCCCCACAAGCCCCATCCTATGGTTTAACAGAATGGCTATTCTTTTTGGTTGTATCACAGCTTGAAATGGCTCCTGTCCTATCCAAGATAGCAAGGAACTACAAAAGATCATGAATGTAGCCAATCCATCACACAAACTAGGCTCCCCATTCATTGACTGTGTCTACACATCCCACTGCCTCAGCAAAACAGCCAACATAATTAAAGATCCCACATAATTAAAGGTCCTGAACATTCTCTCTTCCAATTTCTTCTATTGCGAGAAAGATACAAAAGCCAGAGGTCACATACCAACCAATTCAAGAACAGCTTCTTCCCTGCTGCTGTTAGATTTTTGAATGGACTCACCTTGCATTAACATGATCTTTCTCTACACCCTGGTTATGACTGTAACACTATGTTCTGCGCTCTCTTGTTCCCTTCTCTATGAACGGGATGATTTGTCAGTGTAATGTGCAAGAAACAATATTTTTCACTGTATGTTAATACATGTGACGAGAAAAATCAAATCAAATCAAATATTGTTCTGTTGGCCAAGTAGTCAACATTGGCACAATCATGCCCAAGATAAAGGGGGGGCCGCAGTCGGGTGGAGGGGGGAGGGTGTAAATGCAACATCATTCAAGTAACAAATGCAATCACTTCAAAATCACATTGTTTAAATTCAGAGTGACCATTGCCTGATGTCATTCCTCCTCTTTATATAAGTGGTCTATAATTGCTTTCGAATGAGTCTAATTGAATCTCTTGCAGAGATTTAGAAAAGGGATTTGAGGGTGGTGGGGTTAGTGTCCTCGAGAATTTTCTGGTTTGACCCAAGTGTTGGAGAAGATGGTTGGCACAATGGTTTGCACCTTTGCCTTACAGTGGCAGAGACCCGGGTTTGATTCGATTCTTGGGTCACTGTCTGTGTGAAGTTTGCACATTCTCCCCGTGTTCCCGTGAAATTCCCATGGATTTCCTCCGGATGTTCTGGTTTCCTATCACAGTCGAAAAATGTGTGGGTTAGGTTGATTGGCCATGCTAAATTGACTTTAGTATCAGGAGGATTAGTGGGGTAAATATGTGAGTTACCGGAATAGGACTGGATGAGATTGTGGTCGGTATAGACTAGATGGGCCAAGTGCCCTCCTCCTGTACTGTAGGAATTCTATGAACATAAATTCCACTTTATCATATTTCCATTGTGGTCCTGGATTTCTTCTTGATCTGTGCAGGGTGAACAATGTGCTGCTTGCTGTTGCTGTCACACCACACACTACCTTCTCACCAGCTTTTCCCTCTGCTGAAGGTGCTAACTCTGCTGGGGAGTAACATCATGGCTGTCAGTTACCGTCTGATCCTGTGCTTGAATGCATATTAGTTGTATGCCTGCCTTATTCATGAGTGTGAGTAGGCAATGCGATCCCAGGGGCTTCGCAATGAAGCTCAATCTTGTGCTTGCCTCAGTGCATATTTTCCAAATGGTTGGAAATCAAAAGCAAGAAATTTGATTAAATTTCTCTTCATGAACCCTGAGTTGATGAGGTCCATTATACCTTAGAAACGTCGAAGGATACAGTATAGAAGGAGGACATTTGGCCTATTGTGCCTTTGCTTGCTCTTGAAAGAGTCATCGAATTTGTCTCTGTACCTGACTCTTTCTCCAATTTTCTATCTGAAATTTATTATTGCTTCTGCATCCAGCATCTTTCAGGCAATGCATTCTGAATCATAACAATTTGCTGTGTCAGAATATCTTCCTTAACTTTTCTCCCATTCTTTTGTCAATTGCTTTAAATCTGGGCTCTTTGGTAATCAATAGTATGGTAGTATGGTAGTAATGTAATGGGGCTAGTAGACTGGAGGCCTCGGTGAATGCTCTGAAGGAATGAGTTCAATCCCGCTAAAAAAATGTAAATATATTGAATAAAATGCTGATCACATTAATAGTGAACAGAAAACTGCAGAATCATTGTTTAAAAAGCCACCTGATTCATTCATTAATGCCATGTGGGAAAGGAAAGCTGTTGTCCTTACCCAGCTTGGCCTATATGTAGCTTGAAATCCAGCAATGAGGTTGTCCCTTAACTGCCCAATGAAATGGCCACTCAGAATAAGGGCAATTAGAGATGGGTAATACATGCTGGCTCTGTCAGTAGTGCCCACGACCTATGAATGAATTTTTAAAAAAGCCCTTCTAACATTGGAAGCAATTTCTTGTATACGCTATCCAACATCTTCAAAATGTTGACCTGTTCTTTGTAATTTCCCCTTAAGTTCTAAGGAGACAATGCTCACTTCTCTGATTCTCTGTGGAACCGAAGTTCTTTGTTCCAATTGCAGCCTTCCTATTTCTGCCCCAGATGGGATGTTATTAGCTAAGGGGAGAATGTTGGCCAGGATATTGGTAGAGAACCCACTCTTGTTCAAATAAATATTCTGGGATCTATAATATCCTGAAATCAGAATGCTAAGGTAGGTGCAACAAAATGACCTCACAAAATATCAAGATACTTCATTTCCTCTGTTTAGTACTGAGCATTAGTTAATGGATTTATGTTAAATTAACACAATAATTATCTCATTTATTTTGCACTGGCTAAAAACTAAATTACAATTATGCAGACTATGATTTAACATAAATGCTTTAACCAGCGAGCTTAAAGTAGCCACAGAGAAAATTAAATCCCCTGGTGTTTAAATTAAATAAAACTTAGCATCTTCTGTGTAATTCTAATACTGTATGGTCTGAACATTCTTTGTGTTAAAATTTTCCCTTAAGGTGATAATTTCATACCAGTCGATATAATGGTCTCTTTTACATGATGTATTAGGGACTAGTTTGAAATTCCATTTTAATAATACCACGGACAAACTAAAATAGACAAATCTGAGTAATTTCAAAAATTATCTCAGTAGTGCCCAACGTACAAGGGGAAAGCATTCATTATCTTTGCGTCTATCTCCCTCACAGCCAGCTAGTTCTGGTCATTACCACTCACTGCATAAAAATGTTTTTCCTCACATTCCGCCAACACCCCCTCTCCCCCCCCTCCACATCTCTTGCCCAAAACCATCAATCTGTTTCCATTAGTCCATGACCAAAAGGAGCAGCTTTCCTTTGTCTGTGTTATTGGAACCTGACATAATTTTGTACATCTCAATCAAATCTCCCCAAAACCTCCTTTGCTCCAAGGGGAACAACCCCAGCTTTAGTTAAAACTTCTTATCCCTGGAGCAAATCTGATAACTCTCCAATGTGCTTTCTTAAAGGACTCCTAGAATTTTCCTGACCAGAACGAGGAGCAATCATCGTCTGTCCCTCGGTTTGAGGATGACGTCAACTCAGGATTTCTGCCAGGGGTTTTCATGTGACTGAACAGGCCAGTTCTCACTTATAGAGCCTTAAACATATCGATCAGAATGTCCCATAAGATAGTGGGATCTGGAGAGCACTTTGTACTTCCTTTTCTCTCCTCCTCTGCCATCGCTCTGCCTCATTAGGAAGGCATTTGGACTTGAAGCGTGAAGCAGTTTGATTGATAGGTTGAACGATGGGTAGAAGCTCCTCTCAGTCATTGATTTCAACGCCGCTGAACTTCAGGGAGAGCTTCAGAATGTTTTTGTAACGTTTCCTTTACCCTCTCTGAAACACCGGCCATTTGACAGATGAGAAAACAGGATCTGGCGAGGGAGACACTCTTCAGCCATTTAGACCCAGGATGGGATTTTCCGGCTTCCCAGCTGCATGTTTCTTGGTGGCGGGAGGCCATGCACTGCGCGCTGGCAGCAAGTTTCTCAGGTCCTGCGGCTGCCAGTGGGGTTTCCTATTGAAGCCACCTCCATGCCACTGTGAAAGCTGTGGGTGGGGGCACATTGCTGGCGGGAAGAGGAAATCCCGCTGTGTGCGCAGTTGGAGAATCCCACTCACAGAGTCCAATCCACCATTGCTAATCCTGAGTGAATGTGGAGCTACCTTCAAGAAGGACAGCACAGTTGCTTGACAGCCGTCCTGTTGAATCTGGAGGATCTGATGGAGGCATTGCTGTGGAATTTAACTGGCTCCCTGACATTATCTCTGATACACAGTGCAGGGTTCAGTGCATACAGGAGTGTGTGGTGATGACAACTGCTCTCTTTTGTTGATTTATGGATGTCTTTGTGGTCAAACCCTGACTGCTGCCCTTTATAGAAGGCTGAGCTTTAGAACTCAAGTTGCAGCCTAACCCGTTTATGACCCTGTTCAGAGTTGGGAACCCTATATTCCATTCCTAAGCAGTGTGTTGGCTCCTTGCTACCTCGTGCTCCTAGCTTGCTTTGCCAATTTTCTATGTGTAAGCCTTAATTCCGTGGACGATAAGCAGCCAAACCAGTGTGACTGTGTTGGCATATTTTTATTATCTTCATGTTCAGTTTTCTCAATTGGTTTCAGTTTAAGGGGGAATACTTAAAGTAATGTCAGAAAGGACCTTGGGTACATAACGCACAAAATCAAACACTGGTAATGCTCAAAAAGGGAAATGAAAACTTTTGAGATCATCCCTGACACATCGGAAATGTACCACCAACAATATAATCGCTGATACAATGGGATTCTTTTATAATTAAATCCTTAATTTGCCGTGACAACATTTCACTGTACCAGAGATTTCAGCAGCAGCTGAATCAGCTGCATTGGAACTGTAATAGACACATTAAATTATAAGCAGGCAGAGCGAAGAGGACTAAAATAAACAGTTACCAGAGCAAAGATAACATACTACCCGAGGCAGCTGAGGACAAAAGAAATTCAGAAATGAATGTTGTCTGAGAGATTTGAGGCAATGACAAGCAGCAGGAAGAATGAGGGCAAAACAGCTCCAGGAAAAACAATGCAGCATCCCATTCAGTGGCTGTAAGAGTTGGCACTGTGGATTCCTCGTTCTAATTTAAGAAGTGGCCTTGCCCCACTGATGGCTGGCCCCAGCCTGGCTGTAAGTGATATCGCTCACACTGCAGAGCTGAATTTGTGCAGGGATTAGAAGCAGGGTAATAATATCATAGCCCTATTTCCGATCCACACTTACATCAAATGACACCATGTGCCCAGTGTGCTGAAGTTTCATACGCTTGTCCTTGAAGGAAGTCAAAGAGGAGATAACAGGAACTCTGACATTTCCAATTCCTTTAGGTTATGCAAATGTTGATGGAGGACTTCAGATTCAAATAGGACAAGAAGGGTCAGTCAGGATAAAATCAGCTGCAAGATGTTTTGTAGCTCCCATAATTCAAGATTAAAGTGAGCATTCAAAGATACATGGCATTATCAAAGGCAACCAATCTGAATTTGTTGACGTTATTTTTGAAGAATCATAGAATCCCTACAGTGCAGGAGGACATTATTCAGCTCATCAGGCCTGTACCGACAACAATCCCACCCAGACGCTATCCCAGTAACCCCACGTATTTACCCTGCTTATCTCTCTGACACTAAGGGGCGATTAAGCAGGGTCAATCAACCTAACCTGTACATTGCTGATCTGTGGGAGAAACTATAAACAATTGATGGCGATGGCAGGGGCGGCGGCGGGAGGGCAGGGGGGGTGTGTAGTGTATGAATCTGAGCTTCTAAAGATACAGGGTGCAATTTTAATGTGGCATCATGTGTCATAGAACATAGAACATTACAGCGCAGTACAGGCCCTTCGGCCCTCGATGTTGCGCCGGCCAGTGGACCCTCTAACCTAAACTATTCCAATATCATCCATATGCCTATCCACCGAACATTTGAATGCCCCCAAAGTAGGCGAGTCTACAACTGCTGCAGGCAGGGCATTCCATGCCCTCACCACCCTCTGTGTGAAGAACCTGCCTCTGACATCCGTCCTATAACTACCACCTCTTAATTTAAAGTTATGTCCCCTCGTGTTGGTCATCACCATCCGAGGAAAAAGGCTCTCACTATCCACCCTATCCAATCCCTTGATCATCTTATAAGCCTCAAATATGGTTACTGCGTAACCTTCTTCTCTCTAATGAAAATAACCTCAGGTCCCTCAGCCTTTCCTCATAAGGCCTTCCCACCATACCAGGCAACATTCTGGTAAACCTCCTCTGCACCATTTCCAATGCTTCCACATCTTTCTTATAATGCGGCGACCAGAACTGTACGCAATACTCCAAGTGCGGCCGCACCAGAGTTTTGTACAGTTGTAACATAACCTCACGCTCCTAAATTCAATCCCTCTACCAATAAAAGCTAACACACCGTACGCCTTCTTAACAACTTTATCAACCTGGGTGCCAACTTTCAAAGAGCTATGTACTTGTACCCAAGATCCCTCTGCTCGACAACCCTATTAAGGGTCCTTCCATTAACCCTATATTTCATATGCCTGTTATTCCTACCAAAGTGAATCACCTCACACTTATCCGTATTGAATTCCATTTGCCACCTCACAGCCCAGCTCTGCAACCTATCTATGTCCCTCTGCAAACTGTAGCATCCATCCTCGCTGTCTACAACTCCCCCTACTTTGGTATCATCAGCAAATTTACTAATCCAACCCTCTACACCCTCATCTAGGTCATTTATAAAAATGACAAACAGCAGTGGCCCTAAAACAGATCCTTGAGGTACACCACTTGTAACGGCACTCCAGGTTGAATATTTCCCATCAACCACCACCCTCTGTCTTCTATCAGCTAGCCAATTCCTAATCCAAACTGCTAAATCACCTTCAATCCCATGCATCTGCACTTTCTGCAGTAGCCTACCATGGGGAACCTTATCAAACGCTTTGCTAAATCCATATACACTACATCAACTGCCTTACCCTTATCTACCTCTTTGGTCACCTCCTCAAAAAACTCAATAAGGTTTGTGAGGCACAATCTACCCTTCACAAAACTGTGCTGACTATCCCTAATCAATTTATTTCTCTCTAGATGCTTATAAATCCTATCCTTTATAATTCTTTCCAAGACTTTGCCCACAACAGAAGTCAGGCTCACCGGTCTATAATTTCCAGGATGGTCCCTACTCCCCTTTTTGAACAAGGGACAACATTTGCCATCCTCCAGTCTTCCGGCACTATACCTGTCGCCAACGACGACATGAAGATCAAAGCCAAAGGCTCTGCAATCTCCTCTCTAGCCTCCCAGAGAATCCTGGGGTAATCCCATCTGGCCCAGGGGACTTATCAATTTTCATACCCTCAAGATTCGCTAACACCTCCTCCTTATGAACCTCAATCCTGCCCAGTCTACAACCTAGTGTCGCAGTATTCTCCCCGACAACATTGTCTTTCTCCTGCGTGAATACTGATGAAAAATACTCATTCAGCGTCTCTCCTATCTCCTCAGGCTCCATGCACAACTTCCCACTGCTATCTCTGACTGGCCCTAATCTTGCCCTAACCAATCTTTTATTATTTATATACCTGTAAAACACTTTAGGGTTCTCCTTAATCCTATCCGCCAAAGTCTTCTCGTGTCCTCTTCTAGCTCTTCTCAACTCCCTCTTTAGCTCCTTCCTGGCTGATTTATAGCTCTCCATTGCCCTAACTGAGCCTTCACATCTCATCATTATATAAGCCTCCTTCTTCCTCTTCACCAGAGCTTCAACTTCCCTAGTACACCATGGTTCCCTCACTCGACCACTTCCTCCCTGCCTGGCAGGTACATATTCATTAAGGACATGCAGAAGCTGTTCCTTAAATATGCTCCACATTTCAGATGTCCCAGCCCCTGCAATTTCCTGCTCCACCCTATGCATCCTAAATCTCTCCTAATAGCCTCATAATTACCTTTCCCCCAGCTATAACTACTGTTATTCGGTACGTGCCCATCCCTTTCCATCACTAAGGTAAACATAACCGAATTGTGGTCACTATCACCAAAGTGCTCACCCACCACCAAGTCTAACACCTGGTCTGGTTTATTACCCAATACCAAATCCAATATAGCCTCACCTCTTGTTGGCCTATCTACATACTGAGTCATGAAACCTTCCTGCACACATTGAACAAAAACTGACCCCTCTAACGTACTTGAACTATAGCTTTTCCAATCGATATTAGAAAAGTTAAAGTCCCCCATTACAACTACCCCTTTTTTCCCAACCAATTGGTCTTGTGCCCATAAGACAGCCCAACAAACAGGTTAGCTCATTGTTGAACAGGTAATGGCTGGGTGATGGTTGCAGTCCAGGAGAAGGTAGGGAGCCTGTAGCTAGTTTCTGGAGCCCAAACGTTTAGTTCTGGGGCCAGTGAGTGATGGTGGTGGGGGGGAGGGAGGGGAGAGGATACCCACAAGGCCAGGGACCTGAATTTGATTGCCAGCTTGAACCACTGTCTGTATGGAGTTTGCATGTTCTCCCTGTGTCTGCGTGGGTTTCCTCTGGGTGCTCTGATTTCCTCCCACATTCCGAAAGATGTGTTGGTTAGGTGCATCGGCCATGCTAAATTCACCCTCAGTGTACCTGAACTGCTGCCAGAGTGTGATGTCTAGGGGATTTTCACAGTAACTCATTGCAGTTACAGCAGTCTGATTGTGGGATTTCTAACTAGGGATATTAGGTGATGGTGGGAATGGGAATGGAGCTGATGGAGGTAATGGTAAACAGGAAAGAAGGTAAACTTGATGGGATTGGAGGAAGCAATTCCACTCCTCCTGGCCCACAAGCTGTGCTGCAAAGCCATTTACCTTTCCATAAAGGAATTCTCATCTCCCTTTGGCTGCCAGATTTCCGAGGCTGGTGAAACCCAGCCAGCTGGGACTAAACCTGGAAGATAGGCTAAATCTGAACCATATAGCTTCATTTTAATGTTGAACAACCTGCTCCCTGAGAGTGTGAGTGTTTTACGTCCTGCTGTGTCCTCAAACAGAAAGCAGATAGGTCAAGCTTTAGGTTTGAGATATTTTAATTATTTTTATTTCTCACCCAACCCACTGGGTATGTGGGGATTAAAATTGCCCTGTCTCGATCTAATTAATTTACTTCTTGTTATTGGGTATAATAGGAAAATTAAGAGGTGACCTCATGAAGTTGTTCAAAATTTTGAACAATTTTGACAGGATAAAGAAGGATATTCATTTCCATAGTTGGTGTGCCAGTGACTAGTGGTCACAGTTTCAAGTTGGTCACCAAGAGAGTTAAGAGTGAGATCAGGAGAAAGTTCTTTACTCAGAATGCGCTGCTGGGGAGAATGGTGGAGACGGATTTCAGAGAAGGTTTCTAAAGAGAGCTGGATACATATTTGAAAGTGTATGAATTTAGAGGGCTACAGAGATGGGGCTGGAGAATGGGAGCTCTTTCAGGTGCCAAATGCAGACACAATAAGCTGAATGGTCACCTTCTGTGCTGTAATATTCTGCAATTGTATCATTTGGCTCCTGAATGTGAAACTGTGAAATAATCACCCAGTTACATAAATCTGGAGTCAACTGTTGGTGTTATTGGCAAATATACTCAGCAGAGATCATTTTCACTTTGGATAACAATATAAAACTGGTGCTATTGGATCAGTCGGCCAATTGTATGAATGTTCTGCTTTTCAATCCCAATGCGAGAGTTTGGAATTAAAGTTGAGCTGGAGCACAAAAACCAGATACTGTAGAGAGTGCCACGCAAAGTAGGATGCATTCCAGGGACATCTCAATACAAGCCCTGCTGCCTCCAACTTCCTCCAGACCCTTACCACTGATCAATCTCTGCGCCCATCCTTGCCATGGAGGATGGAGTTCATTGGGGGACAAAAAAATGCTGTTGGATGATTCTTGAATGTTGCTCAAACAGAATCGCCCCATCCCCGACTGCCCCCTCCTCCCCCTCCTCCCCCCTTCCCACACATACACACACACACACACACACACACCTCCTTCCCGATAGTCCATGCCCCAGTGATCTCCCAATTGTTTTTAATGATCTGATTTTTGTTTTCCCCAACGGTGTCCGGGGCTATTAACCTGGAGGCTCCGACGCAATCCAGAAAAGGGAGGGTTGACAAAATGAGAGGGAGGTGGGACATTCAACTCTTAAGACAATCACTAAGAGTCAGCTCCTAATTTTTCTTTCTGAAATAATTATGTAAGTGAAACATTTCCTCACTGGAGAAGGATTGAAAAGCCCCCTTTGTTGGTTTTGAAAATTCCCCCAGTGACAACAAGGCTGATGTTACAAGAATTGTCATTAACTCCAGTGCCCTGGGCGTATCTCTCGACTCAAAAGGGTTTGGTGAGGGTGGGTTTTGAAAGAACGGAAAACATGCTGATTCTGTTAACCAAGCAAGTCTTGTCTCTGCCATTGCTTGCCTAATATCAGCGCGTTTCAATTAAGAGGAAACAGTCAAGCGTTATGCCCTCAGTGTGGGAGGGGTAAAATATCAGCCATCCTAATGACTATCAAGTTATCCCTGCTGGAGAATTATGTGTATGTGCTTGTGTGTAAACCTTGGGTGAGATCTTGGGTTGATCTTCCTGTGGTGACGTAGAGCAGCAAGTAGCTCAGTGATGTTTACTGCTTGGTTCAAATTGTCACTTAGGTGAGGTATGAGAGTTTTCTCTGGATCTTGTTTGCCAGAATGACTCAGTGACACCAGAATTAAGGTGAGGAATTGGAAAGAGGAAGTCTTGTGGTTTGAGTGCAGTTGATGAAATTTGCAATGGACAGGGATAATATTTGACAATGTTCTTGATTAGCAGCCACCACCCACATTTTGCAGTGGTCATCCACTTTTTCCACGGTAACAATTCAATTTTCTCAGAATATTTGCTGAAAAAGAGACATGCTGCCAAAACTTTTCATCTTGCACCCATCAGGACAGATTCGCAAGAATACCAATTCTAAAAGGAACAACTGTTTGTACTGCATGAGAAGAGAGTGCTGATCAATTAGAAAGTGCACCCTAATAGCCAGAGACATTGCCATGGAGAATGCAGCAGGGAACAGTTAACTGCCAAGCTTTAGTTTAAATTCAAATCAGGCGTATTGACTCTGATTGATCAAGGCATTGTCATGGGGAATGAGCCAAGGAATGGCTGTCCACCAAACTTTTATTCACAGAATTATCAATAAATCAATGGTTCTCTAAGGCTGAGGGACCTCCTAGTAATACTGGCACAGTGGTTGCAAACTCTTTCAAAGCTACACTCCAGGAACTGCAGCAAAGATTGAGGCAATCCCAGGGACCCCATTAAATAATGACACACTCCCTGGACTCCTGATAAGTAATGCACCCCAAGGATCCCCTGCAAACAACGCAACACACTTCTGTGAATTCCCAGCAAAATACTCCCTCTTCTCCCTGCAAATATTGGCACACTCCAGGGATCCTCTTGCAAATATTGCTGAATTCCCAGGAGACTTGCGTCCTTATTTCTGAAAAGGAGCAAGACTGCGGCAGGAAATATTTTCATTAGCATACACAGCAAAAGAAATAATGGGCTGGTTGAAAGATACAGGAAAACCCAGCTACCTGATGATGGATAAACAGGAATCTGATGATCCTGTGGTCTCCTCCGGGTCCAGGACCTTGTATTGAAAATCTGTGGCCTGAGCTGATTGCAGTTCATCGCAGCGGGGAAGCAATATTGTTATTCACAGGATGGGAGGCACTGGGCTACAGTCGAGTCAAAGGTCCTCTTTCCTTGACCTTCAGATTGCCCATTCACTTGTGAGAGTGAATTTATTCCGTTTTGCTGCCAGGTCTTCCCATGTCCCAGTCCCGGGCCTCATTTTGTCCTAATTAATTTTACATCACTGGGTTTTTCGAAAAATCCTTTTTATCGAAAGAAGCCTTTAGGGAAATCTCAGTGACTAGCTGCTGCTGGAATCAAAATCTAGATATCTGATTCGGAAGGAAAAAAGGATTCTGTAGAAGTATTTCTTCAGCTTGTCAGTTTGTTAGTTGGGACATCACATAGCTCCTCTGCTCTCAAAAGGGAAGCTATCAGCACATAAGGAAACTGGGGATGTTTTTCTCGGTGCAAACATCCAGATTGCAATCCAGATTGCAGCTCTGCCCTCTGAGATCCACACAGGTATCAGATTAATGCCAGAACAAATTCACTTCATTGAAGGAAGGCAGCAGGCAATTGCAATTCTTGATTATAATTGATATTGTCATTTGTTTAATAGACTTTCACATTATCTGGTGATAAGAAAAATAATTTTTGCTTTTGTTGCACAGCTCATCTGCTGCTGAAACCCTCATTCATGCCTCTCTTGTCTCCAGACTGAACTATTCCAATGCAGTTGTGGCTGATCTCCAACATCATACTCTTCATAAACTTGAGGTCATTCAAAATTCCGCCGCTGATGGCAAGTCCAATTCTGCCATCACATTGGCTTCCAGTCAAACAGCAACTTACTTTGACATTTTCACAAGCACGGTGGCACAGTGGTTAGCACTGCTGCCTCAAGTACTAGCGACCCAGGTTCAATTCCTGGCTTGGGTATGAGTGGAGTTTGCACATTCTCCCCGTGTGTGTGTGGGTTTCCTCCGGATGCTCTGGTTTCCTCCCACATTCTGAAAGACGTGCTGGTTAGGTGCTTTGATCTGAACAGGCGCTGGCCTATGGTGACTGAGGGAATTTCACAGTAACTTCATTGCAATGTTAATGTAAACCTTACTTGTGACTAATAAATTAAAAGCAAATTACTGCAGCTGTTAGAATCTGAAATTAAAAGAGAAAACGTTGGAAAATCTCAGCAGGTCTGGCAGCATCTATAAGGAAAAAAAAGAGCTGACGTTTTGAATCCAGATGACTTTTTGTCTAAGCAAGGGTTGTGACAAAAGGTCATCTGGACTTGAAATGTCAGCTCTTTTCTCATCTTACAGATACTGGCGGACCTACTGAGATTTACCAGCATTGTCTCTTTTGGTTGGAAATTCTTATCTTTGTTTCCAAATCTTGCTTGGCCTGACTGTCCTTTTTTCTGCAATCTCCTCCAACCCCCCAACCCTCCAAGGTACTTGCGCAATTCTCATGCTGATCTCATGAGCATTCCCAATTATAATTGTTCTACTATTGGTGAGCCCTATCTTCAGTTGCTAGGTCCCGAGTTCTGATATCTCCTTTCTCTGTCACTCTGCAGCCATACCTTATTTTCTTCCTTTAATAAATCTTCTTCGAGCTAGATTTTGGTCTTCTGACCTAATACCTCCAAATTTGGAATTGGAAACAAATGCTTTGGTAATGACATCCATATCACATAAAATAATACATTTTTAAAAAATGTAGCTTGGTGTTGTACTTTGTGGGATAATGTCGTATGAGAATCTTGGGAAATTACATTAGTTTAAAGCTGCTATGTAAACGTAATTCCTTGTTGCTGTATATAGAGAGAAACCATTACCTCTTCTGGGAGGAATTCAGAACAAGATGGCATAACCTTAAAATCAGAGCTAGCTCTTTTAGGGATGATGGCAGAAAGGACTTTATTTATTTATTTTTTATGGGATGTGGGTGTGGCTGGCTAAACCACCATTGCCCATCCCTAATTGCCCTTGAGAAGAGGGTGGTGAGCCATCATCTTGAACCTGAAGCAGTTCGTGTGGCGTATGAAAACCCACAGTGGTGTTGGGAAGGGAGTTCCAGAATTTTGACCCGGCCACAGTGGAAGAACAGCAATATATTTCCAAGTCAGAGTTGTTAATGGCTTCGAGACAAACCTGCAGGTGGTGGTGTTCCCATGTGGCTGCTGCTGCTGTTCTTCTAGGTGGCAACAGTGGTGGGTTTGGGAGGTGCTGTCAAAGGACCTTTGGTGAATTCCTGCTGTGCATCTTGCAGAAGCTCTGCACTGCTGCCAATGTGCATCAGTAGTGGAGAGAGAATGTTGAAGGTGGTGGATGGGATCAAGTGGGCTGTTTTGTCCTGCTTTTGCGAGAATCTGGAAAATCTCCCCCAAAATACTGTTGAGGTTGGGGGTGATTTGGAAATTGGTAAATTGGAGCTGATATTTAAAAAAAAAACCAGTTAAGGGTGTTATAGATTATTGATTGAAGATATAGACCAGCTATCTCATTGGATGATGGGACAGGATGGAGGGACTGAATGGCCTCTTATTGACAAGATGTTCTCGAAAATCTGAAATGAAGAGGTCTCTAAGATGACATACACTCGTGTGAATTCACTCGGCTCACGGTGTCCATTACCCAAGCTGGTGGAGAATGAAGACCATTCGCTTTTCGAGCAATTAAAACTCCGGACATTCGATCCCTCCACGATAGCTGTATTTCCCCAAGCAACACCGGCCCTCATTTGGGAGGAAGGGGCAATCGATCATCGATTCGACTGAGCCTATTACCCAAGTGATCTCTCCATCCGAGATTCCCTCTAAACTGATAATGTTATCGATCTCTCTCAGAAGCTAATAACTTCATTCTCACATTTCTCCGCCCAGCAGACTTCCTGGGGGTTGGGGAGGGGGGTCTGTTAAACCGAAACATGTTACGTTATAGTAGTCTGTGTTTGGCTAACTAGCCGGTAAGGAAACGTTTTGTTTCCGCCCACTCTTGTTTAATGTTCCCCGGGGAGATGCATCTAATAGTTAGCTCTCGGTTTAACCTCCAGTGGTTTAGGGAGAACACCGGGGCTTCGTCGCAATATTGAAAACTGTTCCACAACTTCTTCCACTGAGTAGAAATGGAGAAACGACAGAGGGCGCCAGGTTTTACTCTCCTGCCCCCCTCTCTGCACTCACTCTCTCCCCAGCTCAGCCCCAGCACCTTGGCGAAGCTGTGCTCAGGATTCCGGAGTCGTTTCAAACCCCATCCTTTCGGGATGTTTGATGATAAACTCCATCTGTTTGGCGTGAATGGGTGCCCCAGTCCGGGGCATGTCACAGTTTGTAGCGCTCGCACCGAGCACCAAGGCAGCAATATCTCCGAATACAATTCTCAGCAAAATAGCAAGGAGCAAGCAAAATCAGCGCAGCTGCCTTCTAAACTTCTGTTGCAGGGAAACCCTGGTATCTTCACTAATTACCATTGAGAATGCATCTTAACATCAGAACATTTTAACATTGGGAATGCATATAACATTTGATGTATCTTTAAGATTGGCAATGCATCGTAACACTGAGAATGCATCTTGACATTGAGAGTACATCTTAACACTGAGAATACATCTTAGCATTGAGAATGCATTTTAACATTGAGACATCTTAAGATTGCAATTGCATCTTAACATTGAGCATACAACTTAGCATTAAGACATCTTGAGATTGCAATTGCATCTTAACATTGAGAATACAACTTAGCACTGAGAATGCATTTTAACATTGAGAGTGGATCTTAGATGTAAGACATTTTCGCATTAACAAGGGCAGGCTGTCAAGAAGCGGGTTTAACTGCGGTCCTGCTTCTCCAGAGTTCTTCTCAGGTAAGGTGCTGCACGAGATGAAGGTGGGCTAAGGGTGGACCGCGGATGGGGGGGCTGTCAGTTATTTTGAACCACCCCCTCCCTTCCTCCCAGCGACGCCAAGCCCGCCTCCAGCCCTCTCCCCGCTCCGAGAGAGCGGCTTTGAATATCAGAGGCTGGGCTGCGAGCCTCCCTTGTCAGCTGTTGCTGCCGTTCCTGTTACTGTGACCGAGCGGCGGGCTGCTCCGGGACTCCCAGCTCCGCCCAGACCCGCCCGGAGCCTGGCACACTCTCAATTTTAACCGGGGTGGCTCGGGAGGGAGGGAGGGGGTGGGTGGGAGGGAGGGGGTGTTTGGGATGGGTGGGGGAAGAGTGGCTGAGCTGAGTGCGTACACAGCACCGCCGCTTGCCCTGAGTTGAGGCACAGCACTAGAAATCAGAGCAGTTTGTGTGTGTGAATGAGAGAGAAGGAGAGAGAGGGGAACGGAGAGAGTGAGGGAGAGAGGGAGGGAGGGAGAGAGTGTTGTATGTGAATGAGAGAAGAGAGAGAGAGGAAGGGAAAGAGAGAGAGAGTGTGTGAGGGAGAGAGGGAGGGAGAGTGTGTGTGAATGAGAGAGGAGGGCGAGTGAGGAAGGGAGAAAGAGAGTGTGTGTGAGGGAGACAGGGAGGGAGAGAGAGTGTGAGTGAGAGAGGGAAGGAGACAGAGAGGGAGTGTGTAACAGAGTAATGCAGACATGGACAGTCCCGGAATGAAGGGCAGTGTGTGAGTGAGTGGGGAGGGCAGAGAGATCGGCAGCAATGATGTGATCAAAGGGCTGTTGGTGTTGCCTTCACCCTGACAGTGAGATTCTCGGTCTCCCGCTTTACTGTAACATTGTGTGAGAGTCAGTTCAGCTGAGGGAAAAAATCTATTGAAGATGAATTCTGTCTCTGGGAGCAAAGAGCGAGCTGTTTATGCCAGAAATCGGAAACATGTGGTGAGTGTGGAGACTGATGTATATTTGATAGAAACTATTTTCCATGTTGCCGATGATTGTGTGTGTGTGTGTGTTTGTATAAACACCAATTCTCAATGTGTTCCCCTTCTCCTGTCTCTAATTTAATAAATACAGGGGGCAGCGGAGAGTTATTCAACTACAAAACTGGCAACTTTTAGCCCGGAGATGTGGTACAGGAAGAGCTTTCAGATGTGCGAGGACTCCCGGACCGTCAATCGACCCGCCCCCGAGGGAGCCGGCTCCGTCCCCGGCTCGGGCACCGCGTCGCCGGGCTCCAGCGGCGGCTCTCCCGGCTCCTCCTTCACCGGGTCGCCGGGCTCGGGCGGCTGTTCGCCGGGCTCGGCGGCCGGCTCCTCCCCGGGCTCGCCCGGCTCCTGCGGCTCCGAGGATAAAGGGATTTGGTGCGAGAATTGCAACACCAGGCTGGTGGAGCTGAAGAGGCAGGCGCTGAAGATGATGATTCCGGGCGCCTTCTCCAGCAAGGTCAGTGTATGTGTGTGTGAGAGAGAGAGAGACCCTCGGTATCCCCAAAACCACTCCCCCCCCCCCCACACACATCCCTCCTCCCACACACATCACACCCCCAACACATCCCTCCCCCCAGCCCCCACATCCCTCCCCCCAGCCCCCACATCCCTCACCCGCCTCCCTCCCCCCACCCCCCACTCCCTCCCCCACCCCACAACCCCCCCACCCCCACAAGCCTCACCCCAGCTCCCACATCCCTTCCCCACCTCCTCCTCCACCCCCCACATCTCTCCCCCACCCCACACATCCCTCCCCCACACATCCATCTCCCCCCCCCCCCACCCCTCCACACATCTCTCTCCTACCCCCACATCCTTCTTCTACATCCTTCCCCCACCCCACACACATCCTTCCCATCCTCTCACACATCCCTCCCCCCCACATCCTGCCCCCATACGTCTATATCCCTCCCCTCCATTGCCTCCTCCACCCCCATTCCCCTCCCCATATCCCTCCTCCAAACCCCCCCCCCAACCCTCCCCCTACCAATCTCTCCCCCACCTTCCCACATCTCTCCCATTCCCACATCTCCCCCCCCCCACTCCGCCACATCCCATCCTCCATCCTTCCCTCAACCCCATCTCATTCCTGCACTCCCCACATCCCATCTCCCCCAACCCTCTCATTCCTCATCCCCCTCTCCTCACACCTTCCCCACACTCTATCCCTACTGCCACATCCTCACACTCATCTCCCCACCCCAGAGCGCCCTGTGTACCCAGTCTTACACACCGAGCATACTCTGGAACCTGAACGTGGACACATGAGGAAGGGCAGCAGAACTTGATCTGTATTTGATCAGATTGGAATCAATTCGATTTTCCCCTCCTTCCATGCATAGCTCCGGGAAAGAGATCCGTGAGAATCCATTCATTAACAATATCACTCTCTCCTCACCGCTACAACCGCTCCCCCCCATCCCTTCCCCGACTCTTAAAAAAAAAGATGGAACATTTCTGTGCTCAGCCTGTGTTGGAATGTTAATGCTTTTGTGGATTCGAGAAGGTCAAAAAATCCTCAGATTGGGAGAGTGGTGGTTGTGGGGGGGGGGGGGGGGGGGGGGGGGGGGGGCGGGGGGTGGAGGGCAATGTGATTGATTCAAATTCCTCCCACTGTACCCTAACTGCTGCTGAACTAACAGATAGAGATTTAGTAGTAGTTTGATATATACTTTGATATATAAATGTGTGACATTTAAAATAATATAACACCGCCGGCCAGCAGCAAGTGCTGTGTCTCTGTGTCTGTGATGGGAAGGAATAGGTTTACGTGTGTGTGTGTGTGTTGAAAATGGGCAGCACAGCGGCGCAAAGGTAGGGCGTTGAGAAAGTGTGTGCATTGCTAAAGAGAGAGAGAGTGTCTCATGTACAATGGCTCTCTGCTGCTGCTTTTGAAACACCCAGCAAGTCTCCGGGTTCTCAATGATTCTGTTACTGAGGAGAATGGCAGGCAGCTTCACAGACCCTCTCCCTTCCCTCTCTCTGTCTCTCTCTGTCTCTGCTGTGTTGGACCCAGGAGTCAGCCGCTGGTTTCATTCATTCCGAGTGCCGCAGTACCTGATGCTCGCTGCAGATGTTTTCTCCCCCCCCTCCCCACCCCCCAATCCCAGCGGTTTTGTGCTGGTTAAAGCAGAAAATGAAAGATGGGGGGAAAGAATACGTGCGAGATTTAACACAATTCCCCATAAACGTTGGCCCCCTACCCTCCTTCCCAATCGCTTCCCCCCCAATTTCCCGCTTTCTCAGATGGACTGGAGGGGAGGGGAATATTTAACAGAGATACAGATTTAATCCCCCCATCCCTCTCCATTCACACAGAGAGGGGAAAATGCAGTGAAGGCGAGAGCAATGAATATGGACTATGTTAGAGTGATCCCAGATAAGATATCGCTGCGTTTTATATCACAAGGATTTTTAAAGGACCGCATTCATTCTCAACTGTAAATCTGTGTTGAATTAGAACGATATATCCTGTTTATAATTATTTCCTTTGTAGTGAATGTTTTATGACTGGGCAGTTGTTGTTGGATTGGAGGGGCGACTTTGCTGGATTGATATCCTATTCACACATATCATGGGAACCAGACAGCGCCCTCGGCGGATATTCGGCCCTCCTTTCCCGTACTAGCTCTTTGAATAAGTGATCCAATTAGTTCCCCCTCCCCCACACACTTTCCCCAATTCCCTGCATTTTGATTTTCAAGTATGTATCCAGTTCCCCATCTGCGAGTTATTATGGAATGTATCCACTAGCCTTCCGGGCAGTGCTTTCCCGATCTTCACAACTCCCTGCACCAAATAGCTCACATACCCCCACCTCCCTTTTCCTGTTGTTATGTGTAATATATCTGTGCTCACCGGGTCCCCATTCTTTAATGTCTTGCAAACATGCATATACATACTGGTGCAAGAGGTGGGGAGCGGGGAGGGGGGGAGGTTGAGCTATGGCGATGCAAATTCCTCCAGGGACAAGTTATTCTGGTTGTAAAGTGACTGGGATATTGGTTAAATGGCTGTCTGGACTGAGAGTAGGGATAAGGGGGAGAGAGTTGAAGAATCTTCTTGAGGAGGGGAAGGGAATGTGTACAGAGTTGTCAAGGAGTGTACAGGGTAATGGGGGGAGGTGGGGAATGGTGTGCAGAGTTACCAGGGGGTGTAGAGGGTAACCAAGCGGGTATACGGGATAACCAGGGAGTGTATAGGATAACCAGGTAGATCAGGATAACCAGGGAGTGTGCAGGGTAATGGGGGGGGTGGTGGTGGTGGAATGGTGTGCAGGGTTACCAGGCGTACAATGTAACCATGTGGGTATACAGGGTAACCAGGGGGTATACAGGATAACCAGGGTGTATACAGGGTAACCAGGAGGGTATACATGGTAACCAGGGAGTGTATAGGATAACTAGGTGGGTCTGAGTAACCAGGGAGTGTACAGGGTAATGGAGGGGTTGGCGTGCAGGGTTACCAGGAGGTGTACAGGGTAACCAGGTGGGTATACAGGGTTACCGGGGGTGTATAGGGTAACTAGCTGGGCATACAGGATAACCAGGGGTATACAGGATAACCAGGGGATGTACAGGATAACCAGGCGGGTCAGGGTAACCAGGGGGTGTACAGGGTAACCAGGATGTGGACAGGGTAACCAAGGGGTATACAGGGTAATCAGTGGGTATATAGGATAACCAGGGGTTGTACCGGATAACCAGGGGGTGTATAGGATTATCAGGGGTTACAGGGTAACCAGGGGTCTACAGAGTTACTAGGGTTTCTATAGAGTAATTAGGGAGTATACAGGTTAATCAAAGTGTGTACTTGGTAACCAGGAGGTATACAGTGTAACCGTGAGCGGGGGGTGCACATGGTAACCAGGGGTTGTATATAGAATAACCAGAGAGTGTACAGGGTAACCAGGGGATGTACAAGGTAACGTTAAACAGATGGCCCCGAACAGTGATGTGTGGACAGGAAACCGGCAGGAATTTGAAATAAGTGTAGGTTTGAAGGTGAATTTAGAGTTTTGGATCTGATGGTGTGGACAATCCCTCTCTGCCTGTGAGCCCGTTAGTGAGACCGGGGCAGGGGGCACTGCACACACTGGTTTCTGCTACTAATTGATTCATCACCTCCTCCTTCCTGCTCCCGGGACCAGCTGAGCAGACACTGTGCAGCCGAACCGTTCATTCCCCTTGTGCCTCGTACAGACTGTATGATGGGCCGAATGGCCGTGACAATACTGTTGACGATTGCAGGGGAAACTGGATGAGAATTTTAGACCGGCTGCAGAAACAGAACACAGAACCTGGAGCCAGCAGCGAAATACCAGAGTCTCTTTATGAATCTGAGGTTGTGAGTAGGGAAATGGTCTGGGGACTGGTTAATTTTATGGCGAGGCTGCTGTTATGTTTATGTGAACGACATTGGAGGCGAAAGGGGAGGTTTTTCATAATTGATTTTAAACTCGATGGTAATAGCGTGTGTGTGTGTGAGAGAGAGACTGGGCCCCAGGTTAGAGGAATTGCTCTCGAATGAATTTCGACTCTGTCCAAGAAACCCCAATGCATTTACAGGCAATTCACACTGAACAGAGACTCGCTTCGCCAGCTCTGCCCTCCAGCTGCTGGGCAGTAACTCTTTTTTAAAGAATGATTTTGGGATTCGCTTCATTATAAAGTGGGTGGGGGCTATTGTTTCCTGCTCCTTCAGTCACAGCGAGCAGTAGGGACGTACTTTTCTGTGGGAGGGCGCAGTTTCTCTGATCGAGCTACACACACACACACACACATCATAAACATTCAAGCAGCCGGCCTCAGAGACTGTGGGCTGGAGGTAAAATCAGCCTGGGAGGAAGGAGCATGATTTTACAGTCGCTTAAATCTGGAGTTCTGTAGAATATGAGTGTGTGTCAGAGTGCATGTGTGTCTCTGTGTGTTTGTCTGTCTATATGTATGACGGTGTCTGTTACTGAGTGTGTTTCTGGGCATGTATTTCTGTATTTCTCTGTGTGTGTGTATTTTTGTATGCCTATAACTGCATACGTTTCTGAACGTCTGTCTGCTTGAGTATGTGTGCCTATGTCCTTGTATGCCTCTGTATGTTTGAGTTGTGTACATCCGTTTTTGACTGTGTGTCGGAGAATGTGCATGTCTGTGTGTGTTTATCATAGAACCCTTACGGTGCAGGAGGAGGCCGTTCGGCCCATCGAGTCTGCACCAACTACAATCCCACTCAGGCCCTATTCCCGTACCCCCACATATTTATCCCCTAATTCCCGATGCTAGGGGATTAGTGTTTTCTGAATGTGTAGCCTGAATTTTACTGCCTTGCTTGTCCGCCACAGGTATTGGACTGGGCGAGGAAAGGTTCATTTACTGCAGACTTCAGGACAAGAGAGGTTGTAAAATCCTGTTTCTGAATGTGTTTGTTCGGAAGTGTGCTTGTCTCTGTGTTTGTGAGAGTGTGTGTCTGTGTGTATTTGAGTGTGTGTATCTGTGCATTTGTGAAAATGTGTATGTGTTTTTGAGAGTGTGTATTTGTGAGAGTGTGTGTGTCTTTGTGTGTTTAAGAGTTTGTGTATGTGCCTGTGTGTGTTTGTGAGAGTGTATGTTGTGTATTTGAGTGTGTTTGTATATTTGAGAGTGTATGTGTCTATGTGTCTTTGTGAGAGTATGTGTGCCTGTGTTTGTTTGACTGTGTATGTGTCTGTGCATTTGTGAGTGTGTATCTGAATGTGTTTGAGAGTGTGTGTTTGTGAGAGTGTATCTGTGTGTGTGTGTGTATCTGTGTGTGTGTGTGTATGTCTGTGTGTGTTTGAAAGTGTGTGTATCAGTATGTGTTTGAGAGTATGTATATATCTGTCTTAGAGTGTATGACTTGTGTGTGGCCTTTGTGTGTTAGTGTGTGGCTGGAGATGCGTGAGTGTATTTGTCTTCGCATGTTTATTTTTTATTTATTCTTTCTCAGGATGTGGGTGTTGCTGGCAAGGCCAGCATTTATTGCCCAAACCTCAGCCTTGGATTTCCCCTTTCACTGGTTTCTATGCTGCTCTGTATATCTTTTTTGCAGCGTGCACAGATTGTGCCTAGCAGCCGGTAACTGTGTATTTCTCTCAGTCCTGGTGCAGTGTTCCCTTAACTGGGTCTCTTCCCAGTGCTGTAACCACATTTAGTAACACATTAATATTGGAATACTGTCTTATGTTGCTGCATCGCCTCCCTGTGCGGCATGGACAGTGCTAAAATGCAAGGGGATTCTTTGTCCTTGGTGGTGAATGCCACGCTTTCAAGCAGTTTATTGTACTATCATGAGCAGGGACTGTATTAAGTGGAGTATTGGACCTGATTTATTGAGAAGCGATTAATGTGGTTCTGATAATTGGATTCCCTCGCAGTGTTCGGAATTTAAAATAAATTGATTCTGCTGACATTCAGACAGTTTCTCTCACAGTTTCCACCTGAGCAATATCAGGTTGTGCTCTGGGCCTGCTGGGTTATTGTCGCTGTGTTAATTCTTTTGACTATTTTTTTAAAACTGGAATTGCTGAGGGAGTTACTTGCTTTCTGATTTGAACCATTTGTTATAACTTGGTGACCAGCTTCATAAAATTTGTGCTTGCAGAATCCAATCTGCAAGATTGCAATATTGTCTTACTGCACTTGAAGCACTCTGTGTCCAAATGCAGCAAGATCTGGACAATATCCAGGCTTGGCCTGACAAGAGACAAGTAATGTTTGTGCCACACAAGTGCAAGGCAATGACCATCTTTAATAAGAGAGGATCTAACCGTTGCCCCATAACATTCAATAGCATTATCTTTGCTGAATCCTACAGCATCAATATTCTGCAGGGGGCGGTTACCATTGACCAGACACTGAACTGAACCAGCTACATAAATACTGTGCTTACAAGAGCAGGTCAGAGGCTAGGAATCCTGTAGTGGGTAACTCATCACCTGACCCCTCAAAGCCTGTCCACCACTGACAGGGCACAAGTCAAGAGTGTGATAGAATACTCTACAATTGCCTGGATGAGTGTAGCTCCAACAACACTCAAGAAGCTTGATATCATCCAGGACAAAGCAGCTTGCTTGACTGGTACCTCTTCCATAAATATTCCCTCCACCACTCTCAAACAGTGGCAGCATCGTGGACCATCTATAGGATGCACTGAAGGAATTCACTGAAGTTCCTGAGGCAGCATCTTCCGAATTATCCAGAAGGAGAAGAGCAGCTGACACCTGGGAACACTACCACCTGGAAGTTTCTCAACCAAGTCACTCACCATCCTGACTTGGGGATAATCACTGTTCCTTTACTGTTGCTAGATCAAAATCCTGGAACTTCTTACCTAACAGCACTGTGGATGTACCTACACCACAGGGACTTGCAGTGATTGAAGAAGGCACTCACCATCACCTTCTCAAGGGCAATTAGAGATTGGCAGTAAATGCTGGCCTAGGCAGATGCCCACTTCTGCAAAATGAATTTTAAAAATATATTTGTTTGATTAAGAACATTGTGTTGAAAACCCTAATACCCCTGGCTATAGTGCAAATTTCCCCAGCCGAGTCAACTTCTGGCCTTGATGCTCAAACATGCCCAGGGTTGGGGTCCTTTTCCAAGGTTGGCTTAGTGGGTGATAGCAGAGCCTTGCTTCACATTGGAAATTGTGTTGTCCACTGCCAACTGCTCAAAATATGGTACCATTGGAGCAGCATGGTGGCACTGTGTTAGCACTGCTGTCTCAGAGCGCCAGGAACCTGGGTTTGATTCCCAGTTTGGGTCACTGTCTGTGTGGAGTTTGCATATTCTCCCTGTGTCTGTGTGGGTTTCCACCTGGTGCTCCAGTTTCCTCCCACAGTCCAAAGATGTTGGGGCTAGGTGGATTGGTCATGCTACATTGCCCTTTACAGTTTGTGGGACTGGCTAGGGTAAATGCGTGGGGCCATGGGGATAGGACCTGGATGGGATTGTGGTCGATGCAGACTCGATGGGTCTTCTGCACTGTAGAATTCTATGATTCAATGCCAGATTACAGTGGCAGCCTGGTCGTCTGGCGATCTCTCAGATGGATTGTGATAGATAACGGTGGATAATGGATCAGGAGCAGGATTGCTATCTGCTGGATTTATGCCCCATTAATCAACCCCTCCATCCTCTCCCCCAACCACACCTCCATCCCTCACGATTGCTCCTGCTGAGATGAGCCAGCTCAGCATGGACCTGGCACTGGGCTTTGGAACCTGGTTTTATATGATATAATGCCAAACCAACTGGTTTCAGCAGTGGTTAACCATGCAACATAGGGCCAGGGTAAGCCATTCAGCTCCTTGAGCCCACTCCGTCACTGAATAAGATCATGGCTGAACTGTTACTGTTCCAAGTTCCACATTCCCGCCTACCCACATAACTGTTGATTTCTAGTGGGGATCCATCTACCACCAAGTTAAAAACATTCATTGACGATGACGACCACCACCACCACACCCCCCCCCCCCCCCCCCCCCCCCCCCCCCCCCCCCCCCCCCCCCCCCCCCCCCCCCCGCTTCCACCCATTTCAGAGCAGTATTTCATTGGCTGTAAAACGCTTTGGATGGTGTCCTTGCCTCTGGGCCAGAAACTTCGGGATCAAATCCCACTCAGGACTTGATGGGCAAGGAAGATGCATTCGTAACATGGTCAAACAGGTTGATTACCATGCTATAATTCTAATGTATATCAGGTGGGTAGTAAGAGAGGCTCCTGGTCAGTCATCTTGATGTGGACATGGATCCACTCAAACCATAATCTCTCACTTCAGGCTAGTAGAACATAGAATCCTACAGTACAGAAAGAGGCCCTTTGGCCCATCGAGTCTGCACCGAACACAATCCCACTCAGGCCCTACCCCTATATCACCACATACTGTATCCACTAATCCCTCTAATCTACGGAACTCAGGACACTAAGGGACAATTTCTTAGCATGGCCAATCAACTTAACTCGCACATCTTTGGCCTGTGGAAGGAAACCCACGCAGACACGGAGAGAGCATGCAAACTCCACACAGATAGTGACCTGAACTGCAAATGTTCCACGAAGAAGAAGCTATGGAGAACATTCATAAGCCTTCGTGTTCCTCATGTGCTTTTAGTGGCAGCGAGTCTAAAGAGCTTTGGGATGTGGTGAAAGATGCTATAGAAATGTGGATGCTTTCTTTCACCAGGCATCTTTTTTAAAATGAGAGCTGGGTGGGAGCTGAAGGACCAGGGTGACAGGGTAGCACAATTGCTGCCTCACAGCGCCAGGGACCCGGGTTCAATTCCAGCCTTTTGTCACTGTCTGTGTGGAGTTGACACATTCTTCCCGTGTCTGTGTGGGTTTCCTCAGGGTGCTCCAGTTTTCTTCCACACTCCAAAGATATGCCGGTTAGGTGGATTAGCCATGGTCAATTGCCCCTCAGTGCCAGGGGAATTAGCAGGGTAAATGTGTGAGGTTACGGGGATAGGGCCTGGATGGGATTATTGTTGGTGTAGATTCAATGGGCCAAATGGCCTCCTTCTGCACTGTAGGGATTCTATGATTATAACCGTCAAAGGCAGCAACAACAGAAGATCACTGTTTATTTCAAAAAGTAGTAACACGATGGACTAATTTTTAATGACTGCCAAATGCCTCAGCAGGTTAACATGAGGCTGATTAGAGCACCGACCAGATGTCCTGCAAGGTTAAACAGATTTTCCAAGGGCAGGGTGGGGGGTGAGGGGGAAGGGGGTGGCGGGGAGGATAATTCGCAAACGTAAATATTTGGTTGAGCAAGCAGATGGCAGCGGCTTGCTGGAGGCTCGATACTCTTGTTATTTTGCCAGTAGTGTTGCTGGTCAGCTCTCATCTCAGGTTTCAGGCATTAAGCTGGAACCCACAGCTTTTATGGCAGGTCAAAGCAGCTCATAAACTGAGACACGCAATTAAAATAGCATTGGCCAGTAATGACCCACTCGCTGGCTGGGGGATGGTCACCAGTCTATGTGATGTAAGTGATATATTTAAAAGGGTTCCTTTACTCCAAATGCATAAAACACCACACTGCACTGGTAATGTGCCTCTGACCTATTTTTGCTTCCAGCTCCATTTTTTTGTAACCCCCCTCCAATCCAACCCTTCCTCCCCGCCATCCCCTACCTAAAGCCCAGCTGAATCCACGTGAATTCCTGAAAGAAAGGCACCATCTGCTAATTAGATTATATGGAACTTCATTGTTCAAAGCCACTTGTATCGCAGAGACGTAACACTCCAGTATACCGGTCTCCCAGTGCCTCCCTCACCCTGGTGGGACTGAGCTCCACAGACCGTTAGGGTACCAGGTTCGAGTCCTACTGTGGGTTCTGCTGCCTCATGTCAGCCATCACATTTTGCAGCATTGCTGCAACTAAACTCAGTGCCATTGGGCTAGGGAGAGGGGTAAAAGCAGCCGAGGTTCCCTATTCTCAATTGATGTGATTATTGTCACAGTGAAAGGCATTGCTTCTTACACACTTTATAGACAAAACATACCATTTATAGAGAAGGGAATGGAACAGTTCAAAATGTAGTGTAACAGTCATAGCTAGGGTGTCGAGAAAGAACAACTTAGTGCAAAGATCCATTCAAGTCTGATAGCAAATGTTCTTGACTTGTTTGGTATGTGTCCTCAGAGTTTTGTATCTTTTTCCCAAAGGAAGGAGATGGAAGAGAGAATGTCCGGGGTGCATGGGATCTTTAATTATGCTGGCTGCTTTGCCAAGACACTGGGAAGAGTAGACAGAGTCATTGGATGGGAGACTGATTTGCATGGTGGATTGTGCTACATTCATGACCTTGCAGTCTTGGGCAGAACAGGAATCATACCAAGCTGTGATACAACCAGAAAGAATGCTTTCTATGGTGCATCAATTGTCATGATGTGGAGATGCCAGCGTTGGACAGGCGTAAACACAATAAGAAGTCTCACAACACCAGGTTAAAGTCCTTAACCTGGTGTTGTGAGACTTCTTACTACATCAGTTGTCACCATGGCTGGGATTCTGCAGCCACTTTTGCTGCTGGGACAAATGGCAGCATTGGCACAAAATCCTGCTGGACCCCAGATATGAGAATTTTGGTAGGAGATTTCATGATGTAATTGTCTCTATCCTGAGCCATTGACATAATGAGGGTCCTGCGCAGAAAAGTCGGCAATCTCATTTTAATGAATACATTATTAAAGGGCTTCCCTGCTGTATCATCTTTGCATGTTGGAATTTCCTCCCCTGTTGATGAGGTTTGTGACAAGTCTAGGGCAAAGTGAACCAGGCTAAAAGTCCACGCTGAGGGCACACAAGTAACTATAGCCCCCTGTAGTGAGAGAAATATTCTGGGTAGACCATTTAGGATGGAGTTGAGGAGACATTTCTTCATCCAAAAAAAGATGAGCTTGTAGATTTCATTACCACAGGAAGTAGTTGATGTCAAAACATTGAATGTATTCAAGAGGTGGCTGGATGTAGCACTTGGGGTGAGTGGGGTCAAAGGTTATGGAGAAAAAGCGGCATTAGGTGATTTGAGTTGGACGATCAGTCATGATTGAGACGAATGGCGGTGCAGGCTCGAAGAGCTGAGTGGCCTTCTGCTCCTACCTTCTATGTTTCTATATGCCCAGGCAGTGCCAAGAGGCAGTGCCCTCTGGGGAGCTCCATTAGGAGGAGTGGGGGTTGTTCGCCATAGCTGTGGGGAAGGGAGGGGTTCTCCATGTCTGTGGGTGGGGTGGGCCACTCCCAGTGTTTGTGAGTGAGTTGGGAGGTGTTTCTTGTGCCCATGCAGGTTGGGTAGAGGTAGGTGGGGGCCAGATTTCCAGTGTTGAGGGATTCATCATTTTTTTAAAACCTGGAGATTGGCATGTCCTTTAAAAACGGGGGCCAATTCTCAGGATCCTTGTTTTCATCTCACCTCACCAGTGTGAGGCATGGAACACACCTGTGTATCTTTTTCAACCAAGTACCAGATTATATGAACAAAAAAGCCAGCAGTTGGCGAGCCGCACATTCGATTTTCTCACCCCAGCCAGTACTTTGTTGAAAAATGGTCAAATTCCTGCCCTTATAAAACCAATGGGAAACTGTGTAGATGTGTTCATTATTCCCATTTTATATGAACCCCCTTTTGATGTAACCTATCCCATTGTCTGTGTGCGTGCATGTGTGCTTATGTGCGTGTGTGTGTTACAGTTCACTCAGGAAACCCGAGTTGCTATGGTAATGTGCACCTTTACATCCATGTTGTAATCCAGACCAATGGATGGTGATGGTAGAGGCTCCAATTTACTTTCCATCGCATGGCTGATCAAGAATCTCTCCCACTCTTACTCCTGCCATTGGCGCGTCTATGGAAGGATTTACAGATCGATAATCAATCTATTTGGCCATGTTATAAATGCACCTTTCTTGGCCACCAGGATCTAGGGTAGGACCTGAACCCAGAGCTTCTGGCTCAGAGATGGTTACGCTTACCCATTGCACCACAATCTGTCACATCTCCCATTGCCATATCTCCTATTGCCACCTCTCCCATTGCCACCACTCCCATTGCCATCTGTATTTTTGCCTTCCACCATCGCAAAAATAAATGAGAGACTCATTTAATCTCTCCTGACTTCCACCCTATCCCAAATCATCCCTATTGTTCTTTCCAGCCTTCCGTCTTTTCCTGGCTCTGTACTTCCTTAACACCTGTTACATTTTCAGCTCTGATGAATCGTCATCGACCTGAAATGTTGACTCTATTTCTCTCTCCACAGGTGCTACTTGGCCTGCTGAGTATTTCCAGCGACTTTCTTTCCTTCTTTCAGAATTCCAGCATCTGCAAGTCTCCTGCTTTTGTGTAGGTGCGGACTTTCAAATGAATTGTCTGGTTAACAGTGGTCACCAGGGTGAGCTGTGGGAGGTTTGCTGGTCTATGTGGACCTGTACCCTGTTGATGTGTCAGTGTCTTTCAGCAGAGCAGGGGAGAAAATGTTAATATTTTGCAAAATATTAATATTTTGCAAAGCATGGTGGCTCATTGCTACATAGCAACAAAAGAAAAAGGAGCAGGAAGAGGCCATTCAGGCCCTCGGACCTGTTTCACCATTCAATAAAATTGTAGCTGAACTGATTGTGGCCTTAACTCCATTTTCCTGCCCTGCTTCACTCAATCCTTGACTCCCTTTTTCATTAAAAACCAGCTCAGTCTTGAAATGATTCAACTTGCTTGCTGGGTAAGAGAATTCCAAAATTAACAAATTAACCCTCTGCGAGAAGGAATTCCTCCTCATTTCCATCTGAAATGGGAAACCCTTGAGTTAGAAACCGTGCCCCCAAGTTCTACATTCCCCCACGAGAGGAAAATATCCTCTTGGCAACCACCCTGTTAGATCCCCTCAAAACCTTCCAGGTTCCATTAAGATCTCCTCTTGTTCTTCAAAACTTCACAAGCTCATCCTGCTCAATTATGTCAGAAATCCCTACATATTTTGCACCAACAGCATACCACAAGTGACACCAAGATAAATGAGAAGGATAAGTGCTTTATTTTGGTGGGGGAAAGTTTTTTTAAATTCATCACAAGATATGGACATCACTGGAAGGACCGATGTTTGTTGCCCATCCCTAATAGCCATTGAATTGAGTGTCCAATCTAGACTATCTCAGCAGGTAATTAAGAATCAACTATGTTGCGTTGGCTCTAGAGTCACATGTAGGCTAGACCACGTACATTTCCTTGCCTAAAGGACATTAATGAATGAGATTTTTTTTTACAACAATCAATGGTTTCATAGTCATCGTTGGATCTTATTAAACTCAAATTTCATGATTTGACACAGTGGGATTCAAACGTAGGTCCCCAGAGAATTACCCTGAGTCTCTGGATTACTAGTCCAGTGACAATACCATTACGCCATTGACTCCATTCAGTTGACATAGACCCAGACATACAAGTGAACTTCACATTCTTCATTATACAGTATTTCTCTTGCCTGTCAACTTACTCTTTAAAACCTCATAGAACATAGAACACTACAGCACAAACAAGCCAAACCTATCAAGGTCTATCAAGGTATACCTACCAAGCCATAGACCTATCTATAACCCCCAATCCCATTAGATCCCATATACTCATCCAGAAGTCTTTTAAAAGACCTCAGCGAGTTCACCTCTACCACCACCGACGGCAGCCGATTCAATTCACTCACCATCCTCTAAGTGAAAAACTTACCCCTAACATCTCCTCTGTACTTGCTTCCCTGCACCTTAAATCTGAGTCCTCTCATTGTGATCATTTCAGCCCGGGGAAATAGCCTCTTAGAATCCACCCTATCTATTCCTCTCAACATTTTATAAACCTCTTTCAGGTCACCTCTCAACCTTCGTCTCTCCAGGGAGAAAAGTCCCAGTTCCCTCAACCTATCTTCATAAGGCATGCCTCCCAATCCAGGCAACATCCTTGTAAATCTCCCCTGCACCCTTTCAATAGTTTCCCCATCCTTCCTATAGTGAGGCGACCAGAACTGCGCACAATACTCCAAGTGGGGTCTGACAAGGGTCTTATAAAGACTCATAGAATCATAGAAAACCTACAGTGCAAAAAGAGACCCTTCAGCCCATCTAGTCTGAACTGACCACAATCCCACCCAGGCCCTATCCCTAATCCCTACATATTTTAGCCGCTAATCTCTCTAATCCACACATCTCAAGACACTAAGGGGCAATTTTAGCATTACCAATCAACCTGACCCACACATCTTTGGAGTGTAGGAAGAAACCGGAGCACCCAGGGGAAATCCATGCAGATGCAAGGAGAATGTGTAAACTCCATACAGACTGTGACCGAAGCCAGGAATCAAACCCAGATCTCTGGTGCTGTGAAGCAGCAGTGCTAACCACTGTGCTACCATGCCGCCCAAAATCTATCTCTTCATCTGTCCTAATCTCTCCTGCTGTAGTTCGATCCTGATTTGGTCTGATAATATTCCTGAGACAATTTTTATGACATTTTGAATACATGGGATATTTAAGATCTATCTAAACGAGTGCGGTAGGTAAGCAAGATTTAGTTTGAATGTATCATTCAAAGGGTAGTAACTTTGCAGGTTAATATCTCTGTAGTGCTCACCAGCTAAACTGCACTCTGGCATTCTCCCAATTCTGGCTTCTTATGCACTTCCCACTCTGCACTTCTCCGGCTCTCTCCTCCCTCCTTCTTTTGGATATCGCTGAAAACCCACTCCGTTGATCAAGTTTTTGGTGTTTTTATTCTTTCATGGGGTATGAGCCTTATTGATAAAGTCAGAGCAGAGGAATGGCATGATGGCACAATGGTTAGTAAAGCTGCCTCACAACACCAGGAACCCGGGTTCGATTCCTGGCTTGGATTAATGTCTGTGCGAAATTTGTACATTCTTCCCATGTCTATGCAGACTTCTTCTGGGTGCTCCAGTTTCCTCCCACAGTCCAAAGATGTGTGGGTTAGGTTGATTGACTATGCTAAATTGTCACTGAATGTCAGGAAGACTAACAAGGTAAATTTATAGGGATAGGGACTGGATGGAATTACAGTCAGTGCAGACTTGATGGGCTGAATGGCCTCTTTGTGTACTGTAGGGATTCTATGGTTTGTTGCCCATCACTAATTGCCTCAGAGGTGGTGATGAGCCAGCTTTTTGAACCTCCGCAGTCCATGTTGGTGCAGACTCAAAGGGCCCCTTATGCATTGCATGACACTATGTTTGTCGATACATCCGAAATCTCCTTGTGTGTCACATTTTGGTTTTAGTGCGTGCTCCTGTGAAGAGCCATGGGATGTTTCGCAACATTGAAGACTATATAAATGCAAGTTGTTGTTGTCTGATGGTGTTTGAAATAATGTGGTATTATCCGAATGACTTGTTTACAAACCACTATTGACGGGTTTGTGTTACTACCTGTGCCAAGGCTTTTGGAGAAATAACCCATGATGTGTCTGGATAACTTTAGGAACATTATTACTCATTAAGTTGTCATTTATGATGTGGGTGTATGTATGCCTGCTGCACCTGTCATCCTTGATCAGGTTCCGTTCTTATTGGAAAGGCCCAAGTTTCCTACTATTTCCAGCTGAATCCTGCTCTTAAATTTGGACTTTTGACCATATTAGTTTGTAAGAACAATACAAGTGCAGGTTGTTGGTGTATTTCTGGATTGCCATCCTCCAGCCACCAACCCCAAACCTCAAAGCTCCTGACCCGGAGGCTATAGCAATTCCAGCTGAGGGAGGTCAGTGGTGACTGGAGACTTAAAAGAAGCATTAATATATTAGTAGCGGATTAATAGTAGATAACCTAGTATCTTAATAATATATTAATTACTAATATATTAATGAGGCTGAAATTCTTCATCTATGATTGGAGTTTTTAAACATTCATGTGACGTGGGCATCGCTGACTGGGCCAGCATTTATTGCCCCTCCCTAATTGTCCTTGAGAAGGCGGTGGTGAGCTGCCTTCTTGAACCGCTGCAATCCATGTGGTGAAGGTACATCCACAATGCCATTAGGGAGTGAATCCCAGGATTTTGATCCAGCGACTGCGAAGGAATGATAATATGTTTCCCAGTCAGGATGCTGAGTGACTTGGAGGGGAACTTGCAGCTGGTGTCTCTGCTGCCCTTGTCCTTCTAGGTGGCAGAGATTGTGGGTTTGGAAGTTGCTGTCTGAGGAGCCTGAGTGAGTTGCTGCAGTGTATCTTGTGGATGGTACACATTGCTAGCGCTGTGTTGTTGTTGGTGGATGAAATGAATGTTTAAAGATGGTGGATGGGGTGCCAGTCAAGCAGGCTGCTTTGTCCTGGATGGTATCAAGCTTCTTGAGTGTTATTATTGATGCAATCATAATTTGGAACATAACCTTTTAAATGTAACTGTGCTCAGGGTGATTGTCTGAATCACAATCTTATGCATTGGTCTTGGGCATTTGCCTGGCTCCAGTTTAACTCAATCTTTCGGAAAATCAGGAATGGCTCCACAGAGACAGGGTAGATGCAGGGTGGATGTTTCTGATGGTGGGGCGAGTCCAGAACCAGGTGTCACAGTGTGAGGATTCAGGGTAGACCATTTAGGACAGAGGTGAGGAGACACTTCTTCACCCAAAGAGTGGTGAGCCTATGGAATTCATTATACAGGAAGCAGTTGATGTCAAAACATTGAATGTGATCAAGAGACAGCTGGAAATAGCACTTGGGGCAAATGGGACCATGAAGAAAAAAACGGGATTAGGTTATTGAGTTGGATGATTAGCCATGATATTAATGAATGGCGGAGCAGGCTCGAAGGGTGAAATGGCCTCCTCCTGCTCCTATCTCCGACATTTCTATGAGATAGAAGTACTGCGGATACTGAAAATGTAAAATAAAAACAGAAAGTATTGCGGCTGGCAATGTCTGTGAGAGAGACAGAGAGAGAGACACGGCAGGATTTCCAGGCCCTTCTTGCTGATGGGTTCTCTAGTCCTGTTGAAGGATCCCACCTCTGGGTGGGATGGGTGAGCCATGCAAAAGGCTGTAAACATCAGCGGGACTGGAAGATCCCATGAATATCTTCCAGCGCCGCTGATGTTGAGACTGGATTCCGTGGGGTGGAGGGGCCTGGAAAATCCCACCTATTGTTAATGTTTTGAATCAAGTACTGATTGGAAGGTCAAAACATGGTGGGTTGTTGAAAGGAGTGAGGGCGGGGAAGAGGAAAAGAGAGGTCTGGGATTGGGTAGGGGGCGGGTGGACTTAATCATGGAACAGAAGACAAAAGGAGTGGTCTGCAGAGAAGTGCAGTATTTGTGGAGTGGGTGTGAATGGTAGAATAATGAACAGCCCTGTCTTGAAAGCGCATATCATGAAAAGCGACATTCAAGACTGGCACATTGACGAGAAAACAGAATCAAAGTGGGGGGCAGAGTTCATGGGCTGTCATTGTGGAACTCTTGTGTTGAATCCAAAAGGCTGTTTGGTGCCTAATTGGAAGATGAGTTGCTGGCCCTTGAGCTTGTGTTGGGCTTCATTGGAACACAGCGGCAGGCCAAGGGCAGAAATGTGAGCGTATGAGCAATGTGGTGAGTTAAAATGGCAAGGGTCTGGAAGCTCTCCAGAAATTGGAGTGTAAAATCTAGATTGACACATTTTCCGGGTTGAAGGTTTAAACCAAAGCCCCACCTGCCCTGTAGATGTAAAAGATCCTATTGGGTGATTTTGAAGAAGGACGCAGGAGTTATCTCCGATGTCCTCGACAACATTTAATCCCTCAATCGGTACCCAAAAAAAACAGTATACTTGGTAATTTTCATGTTGCTGTTTAGCTGCCACATTTGCTGTATTACAACAGTGTTTAAGTTTATTTGTTAGTGTCACAAGTAGGCTTACATTAACGCCGCAATGAAGTCAGTATGAAATCCCCTAATCACCACACTCCGGCGCCTGTTTGGGTACATTGAGTAGAATTTAGCATGGCCAATGCACCTACCCAACAAGTCTTTCAGACTATGGGAGGAAACTGGAGAACCAAGAGGGGATCCTCGCAGACACGGGGAGAATGTGCTGACTCTGCACAGACAGTGATCCAAGCCGGGAATTGAACCTGGGTCCCTAGCACTGTGAGGCAGCAGTGCTAACCACCGTGCTGCCGTGACTGTGCTTAATAAAAGAACTGCAGACATCGTAAGGCCGTGAATCCTTCGGCTCATCAGATTTTATATGTCATACAGGCAAAGCAATGGTTGACTTTTGAGAATGGCAGAGTTGAGTTAAATCCCAGATAGGTTCTCAGTCTTAAAAAGGATATTGCAGTGATGTAGAGCAAGGGGAGAGGGAAGTAAAAAACATGGAAGAAGACTAAATTAAGGTGCTTATTGTCTTGTTAACAATTGCAACAACTTACATTTATCTAGCACCTTAATGTAATGAAATATTTCAAAGGCATTTCACAGGAGCATTATAAAACTGAAAGTATGGCACTCAGCCATGTGAGGAGATGTTTTGTCAGATGACCAAAGCTTGGTTAAAGAAGCAGGTTTTAGGAAGTGTCTGAAAGGAGTAAAGTGAGGTGGAGATTGAGCCAAGAGATGTTGGGTGGGAATTCCTGAACTAGGGGCCAAGATGAAAACACGGTCACTATTGTTGGAGTGATTATATTTGGGAATGCATGTATGGCCAGGATTAGAGGAGTGCAGGTAGGGGCGAGACCATGGAGGGATTTGAAAACAAAGATGAGAATTTCAACTTGGATCAGTTCTCTGAGATGGGACTGAGAAGAAAAGGAATGGAACCACAAATTGTCAAAGGGTTTGGCTCAAGATGGACAAATGAAACACGTTCTTCTCTGCAGACTGCCCATTATATTTCTTACAGCGAATACTCTGTGGTTATAAGCCAGAGATCTCTTACTTGAATAAAGGGATAAATGTGAAATGTGCATTTGGAATGTGCAGCAAGTCATATTTTCATTGGAATGTGCAGCAAGTCATATTTTCATTGGAATGTGCAGCAAGTCATATTTTCCATTTCTCAAGACAACTTACAAATCCAGTGTCCCTTTCCATCTACTTGCCCCTCTGAGGGTCAGGTGAACAATTGCCCAAATTTAAGTTTAAGTTTTTTTTTTAAGTTTATTGATTATTGTCACAAGTAGGCTTATATTAACACTGCAATGAAGTACGTAACCGAAGCAGTCAAATTCCAGTGACTGAACAAACCTGGAACTGGATCCAACCATGTTCTACTTGAGAAGTAAATGTATTTGCCAAGCCAATGGGTTAATACATTTGCACCACTGCCTTTCATCTGTTTGAGATCGAAGGTCTGGAATTTTTTCCCAAAATACTCTCCACCTCTCCATACTTACCCCTCCCTCCCCTCACCTATGGTAATATAATTTGTTAATATTCAGGTTACAAACTGGAAAGTGTTTTATGAAATCCGTCTGAATCATAAGTTTTACATCCTGAATTTATCTCAGATAAGTACGAGATATTTTACTTCAGGTATGATTCAAGTGATCCACTAGAAAGTTTTCGTCAAACAAAATTTATTTAAGAATATAGTCAACATGTATAGTAAGAAAATTAGCAAGAGCTTCAATCAATTACAAACAAGAAACAAACAATCATGATAAGACTCTCCTCAAAAACTGACCTTTTTGACCAGTAAGCCTTCTTCTTCTGTAGCTTGTGCTCACATCTTGCTTTACGTTTTGTTATGTTGAAGGTGCCACATAAATTCAAATTGTGCAGAGATCTTCTGTTGCATAGAATTGAGCTGCAATTGTAATCAATCCTGCCCTACCAGAATGTGGCTTCAAATCCGTAGAGGATGCATTCTTAGGAAATTCAGTTTCAATTGGAGTTGAAAATATTTGAAAGGCTGTCCAAATATTATTCCATGTTATTTTGCAGGCAGTTTGGCAACAAACAGAACCATATAACCCATTCCTTTTGTTCCAGAACAGTTTCTATAGTAACTGGCACTCTACTAGAATAATAACCCAGTGGTAATTTAACTTGTTATAGTTCAGGTTACAAACTTCAAAATGTTTTATGAAGCCCGACTGAGTCACAAGTTTTGCATCTTGAATTTGGTTAGGATGAACATGAGATGTTTCACTTCAGTATGATTCAAGTGATCCACTAGGGAGCTTTTATCAAACAAAATTTGTTTAAACATATAGTTACTATATATAGTAAGAAAATTAGCAAGATCTTTTATCAATTACAAACAAGAAACAAACAATTTCAATAATGTGTAACCCTTAATGAATATACATATAAGACGCCCCAATCAAAACCAAAAACTCCCATAGACAAAAGGCCATTCTCACAGGTTTAACACAACACAGACTAATGCTCACGTGATATGGGGATTGAGGCCATTAGTTGAATACTGCAGTCAAATGCCTGTGAGATTCAGAACAGTTTGGAGAAAAGACAGCTTCCCAAAACAACTGAGATATTTGGTCCAGCCTTCAATAACAGCAGACTATCACCATGGTGATTAATGGGAAGTGGTTGGTGGTTCTGTTGATTGGTTGCGAGGGTGTGGGATTGTGTGACATGAGGAGGGAGGGATGGTCTGTGTGAAGAGCAACATTTACTATCCAGCCGTATTACACTAGTGGTGGAGGGATGGGATGTTGAAGGTAGTGAGGCAGCTCCCAATTTGAAGCATTGAACTGTCCAGAACCATAGCATGAACCATAGTTGCCATTGCTCTGTAAATGTGAGTTGTTGCAGAAGGAGAGCTCTGAGTCACCAGATCACACAAAATTTGAGGCCTGACAGCTAGCATGCCAAGTGTTGGAAAAAAGAATTTCAGTTATGCAGTTAGTACCTTTCACAACCTCAGGATGTCCCTTCACAGTCAATGTCATACCTGTTTGAAGTGTAATCACTGTTACATAGAACATAGAACATTGGAGCACAGTATAGGCCCTTCGGCCCTCAATTTTGCACCAACCTGTGAAACCAATCTAAAGCCCATTTAACTTATACTGTTCCATTTTCATCCATATAATTTATCCAATAACCATTTAAATGCCCTTAATGTCGGCAAGACTATTACTGCTGCAGACAGAGCATTCCACACCATTACAGCTCTCTGAGTAAAGAACCTACCACTGGCATCTGTCCTATATTTATCACCCCTCAATTTAAAGCCATGTTCCTTCGTGCTAGCCATCTCCATCCAAGGAAAAAGGGTCTCACTGACCACCCTATTTAATCCTCTGATCACCTTGTATGTTTCTATTAGGTCACCCCTTACCCTTCTTCTCTCTAATGAAAACAGCCTCAAGTCCTTCAGCCTTTCCTCATAAGACCTTCCCACCATCCCTGGCAACATCCTGGTAAATCTCCTCTGCACCCTTTCCAATGCTTCCACATCCTTCCTATAATGCGGCGACCAGAACTGTATGCAATACTCTGAAGTGCGGCCGCACCAGTGTTTTGTACAGCAGCAATGTTGTAATGAGGAAAATATGGCAGCCAATATGCTCACAGAAAGATTCCACAAACCGCAAACAGGATAAACAAGCTTTTGCTTTGAGGGGGATAACATTGTCCAGGACACCTGGGAGAACTCCATTTGCCCTTCTTTGAAATAGCACTATGGGAACTCATTTCTAAAGTCTACCTGAGAGGGTACACAGCCCTCTATTTAAGGATCCATCCAAAAGACAATATCACCCTAGATTTTGTACTTTCCAGCTGCTGGTTTGGGGCTGAAACCCATCTCTTTCTGACTCAGGTTGGGGTGGGGGGATGGGGTCTTTTAGGTAATGGTGGTTGTGGTGGGAGAGCGAGAGTGTTATCCATTGAGCTATAGCAGTGTTGAAAAACAAACATGGTTCGATCCCGCTTGCAAACGTTGGAATTACTGATGGTATAAAACACATGAATAAGGATTCTAGCAGAGGGCATTGAATGGCAGAGGCCTTTCTAATTGCAGTCCGCACTGCAAGATTCTGTTAGCTATGCAGGACTGTTGAATGTGGCATGTGGGATGGAGGAGACAATCTGCCTGAGAGAGAGAGAGTGCTGTCAGCTGTGGAGGATGTGTCATCCGTGCAGTGGGCAAACATTTAGATGCCTTTCCATCCATATCATCGGCAAGGGAAAGGAAACCTGTTTGCTTATCTAGGGCAATTAGGCAGCCAAGTGTGAGGGGGCACTCACAGGTAGGTGGACGTTTTGCTGTTTTTAACTATGAGCTAAGGGGCGTGCTGTTCTTTTCCCCTTTCTCCCCACCCTGACACACAATGAGGCCAGGAGCAGGAGCTGATTAATTGCTCACTGCACGCTTCAGTAACAAGCTGTTGGACTCAGGTGGCCATTGCTGAGCGACCTTCTCCCCACACAGAGTTGGCAGGCTGAGTTTGGCTCTCCCCGTCTCAGCTTCCGATAGCTTCATTACACACAGAGCTTGATGACACCTCAAGATAAGATGTGGGATTGTGATTGGAATTTATTTGTTTCCTAACAGCAGAGAGAGGGAGTAAAAGGACCTTGCTGGAAATAAGTGTGACAAATGAGTAATTTTCATCCCTTCTCCCCTCCCGCGCCCTGTTCAAAGTACGTCAGTACATCACACACACAACACACACACACTCAGTAAATAGTGGAGATGATCGGATCAGGGATTCTGCTGGTTATCTGAGGCACCAGTACACTGATAATAGTCACCCTGCTTCTGGCTTACTGGAGGAGGCGATGGGCTAGTGGCATTATTGCCAGATCCAGAACATTCAGCTAATGTTCTGGGGACCTTGGATCAAATCCTGCCATGGTTGATGGTGAAATTCAAATATAAAAAAGTCTGGAATTAAGAATCTACTGATCACCATGAAACCATTGCCAATTGTTTGGGAAAAAAAAACCCATCAGGTTCACTAATGTCCTTTAGGGAAAGAGATCTGCTGTCCTTACCTGGTCTGACCTAAATATAACTCCGGAACCACAGCAATGTGGTTGACTCTCAACTACCCTTGGGCAACTAGGATTGGGTGATAAATGCTGGCTTCATTTGGTTGATGCATTTTAAACTTTCATTGCGAAGGCCTTTGGTAAGAAGCAAAATGGCCTCTTGCGTGGACCTTGGTTTCTGTTTCTTTGCTTACAGCAATCTCTTCTCTCTGATAACGACTGTTTTTTGGGATGCTGATTGAAGAGGAAATATTGATGAGGAAAACACCAGAGTGAATTATTCTACTCATTCTCAAAACAGTAATGCTGAGGGATGCCTCACCTTCACCTAGGAGGACAAGACAGGACACTGGATTAAACACCTCACCTGAGAGGTGGCACTGCTGCCAGTGTGGTACTCCCTCAGTACTGTGCTGATGCTCCAGGCAGGATTACACTCTCTCAAGTCCCTGGAGTGGGACTTCAAACTACAACCTCCTGGCATCTGACTGGCTGGACGGGTTGTCACCTTGTGCCCATTCCAGATTAGTCAGTCACCTTTAGGTTGATGGCCTTCTGACCAACAACCTCATTCCTTGAATGGTACCATCGGAAAAGCAAGCTGAATGTAATCGCTGTGCTGGTGTTATCAATGGACTCCCCCACTTTGGGTTAAACTGAGTGCTCTCAGGATCCTACTCTGTAGTCTATAGGTTTACATGGAATGCCACCAACGGAAAAGGTACACTGACTTTTCTCGGGAGTGGGTGCAAGGTGACACCCCTGGCGGTGCTCATCAGATGCCAGGCGATGGTGGTTCAAATCCCATTCTAAAAACTTAGGGGCAGGCAATCCGGGCTAACACTCTGAACCTGAGCAGTGCAGGTGGCACAATAGTGCCAGGGACCTGGGTTTGATTCCCTGTTTGGGTTGTTGTCTGTGTGGAGTCTGCATGTTCTCCCCGTGTCTGTGTAGGTTTCCTCCAAGTGCTCTGGTTTCCTCCCACATTTGAAAGACGTGCTGGTTAGATGCATTGACTCAAAGAGGCGCCAGAGTATGGCAACTAGGGAAATTTCATTACACAGTAACTTCATTACAGTGTTAATGTTAGCCTTACTTGTGACTTATAAATCACGAGGGGCGGCACAGTGGTTAGCACTGCTGCTTCACAGTTCCAGGGACTTGGGTTTGACTCTCGGCTCGGGTCACTGTCTGTGTGGACTTTGCACATTCTCCTTGTGTCTGTGTGGGTTTCCTCTGGATGCTCTGGTTTCCTCCCACAGTCCAAAGATGTGTGAATTAGGTTGACTTGGCCATGCTAAAAAATTGCCCCGTAGTGTCCTGAGATGTGTAGGTTAGAGAGATTAGTGGGTAAAATACGTAGGGATATGGAGGTAGGACCTGGGCGGGATTGTTTTCGGTGCAAACTAGATGGGCTGAAGGACATCTTTCTGCACTGTAGGGTTATTATGAATAAATAAATAAACTTTATTTTTGAATGCAGTATTGAGGGAGTGCTGCACTGTCAGAGGCGTGGGTGGATTTTCTGGCTGCACTCGCCTCCAAGACCAGAAAATCTTGCTCGAGATCAATGAACTTCTACATAGCCCTGTCCTGCCCGTTACGATTCCCGCGGCGGGGAGGACATTAACATTTGACCCACTGTCTTTTGGATGAGGCATTTAATCTGAGGTCCCATGTGCCCCTCAGGTAAACAAAAGAGATCCCATGGCACTACTTTGAGGAAGGGCAAGGGATGAGCGAATGTTATCCCACATATCCTGGGGCAATATTTATCCCTCAATCAACATCACAAAAATAAGATAATCTGGCCACAATCACATTTCTGTTTGCGGGAGGTTGCTGTGTGCAAATTGGGTGCCTGATGTCGCAGGAAGGAAGAGAGTGGATGGAGCAGATTGGGTTTTGTAAGGGTAGGAATTGATTACTCTGGTACAATAGGCTTTTCCCCTGGTGTTCAAGCTCATGACATGCCTGCTGGACCAGAATGGAAGAAAGTTGTATATTTAGCAACTGGATGTGAGCGGGGAATATTTAGCTTTGGACACTGGGAGCCTGGAAAAGGAAAACTTGCTGCTCTTTCTGCCACTGACATCAGTCATTCTGCCAAGAGTCACCCAAATGCAAATGAGGTCTAAAATTTTGGGGGAAAACACCAGATGCAAAGGCGGTGGTTTCAGTCATCTTTAAATCACACATCGCTTAGTGAGGTAGATGTCATAGAATCATAGAGGTTTACAGCATGGAAACAGGCCCTTCTTGCCAATACTGCCTCTTTATTTCTAACCACTAAGCTAATCCCAATTGCCTGCTTTTGGTCCAAATCCCTCTATATTCATCTTCCTGATTTAATTGCCTAAATGCTTTTAAAAGATAAAATTGTACCTGCTTCTATTACAAACTCTGGCAGCTCATTCCAGACACTCACTACCTTCTGTGTGAAAAAAGTGCTCCACTCACCTTAAACATATGCCCTTTAGTTTTAGACACCCCAACCTTTGGGAAAAGATGTTGCCTATCTAGCTGATCCACGTCCCGTGTTATTTTATAGACTTAAAATGAAATTTATTTATTAGTCACAAGTAAGGCTCACATTAACACTGCAATGAAATTATTGTGAAATTCCCCGAATTGCCAAACTCTGGTACCTGTTCGGGTCAATGTGCCTAGCCAGCATATCTTTCAGAATGTGGGAGGAAACCAGAACACCTGGAGGTGTTCCCCATGCAGACACGGGGAGAATGTGTAAACTCCACACAGACAGTGACCCAAGCCAGGAATTGAACCCAAGTCCCTGGCTCTGTGAGGCAGTATTCGCTAACTGCTGTGCTACTGTGCTGCTCCTATAAGACCGCTATAAAATCACCCCTATATAAGTCTCCTATGCTCGAGGGAAAAAAGTCCCTATTGAGTCCAGCTGTCCAGACTGTTCTGGCTGCTATTCCAGGTTAACATCATTCAGCTTTTCGGATGGTTATGCCCACTTTGATCTTTGACCTGGCTGTGGATGATTAAGTGAGGCTGAACAAAGAACAAAGAACAAAGAACAACACAGCACCAGAAACAGGCCCTTCGGCCCAACGAGCCCGCGCCGCCGTCCTGACGTCTTAATGACATATAGGGACCAATTTGTTACCCAATCAGCCTAAGAGCACATTTTTGGGATGTGGGAGGAAACCGGAACACCCGGAGAAAACCCACGCAACCACGGGGAGAACGCGCAAACTCCCGCAGACACAGGCCCAAATCCATGTGTCTGCACAGCAACAGCGATAGTCCCTGAGCTGTCATGGTGCCCATCAGATGGTCCAGTTTAAGCATACACTAACGACGTGAAGCACTAGGCCACTCCTGAAGCAACATCCAAGAGCAGCTCTCGCACGACCTGCCGCATGCATGCCCTTGTTGGTCAACAAGGTGGACCGAACATCCTGTGGAAACAAATAGGATATTTAAACAGTCCTACTATATCCCTCTATCTGCAGACCGCTCATGTGGCTGTCCAAGAGACCCTTAAACAACCCTAGCGTGCCTGCTCCCACCACCTTACTCGGCAGTGCATTCCACACCCCCACTACCCTTTGTGTGAAAAACTGCCCTCTAATATTCGTCTTATACATAGCCCCCCTCACCCTAAGGCCGTGACCCCTCGTTCTATCCATTTCTAATGGTGGAAAAAGCTTACCACCATTTACTCTATTTATACCCCTCATAATCTTATATACCTCTAATAGATCCCCTCTCAGCCGACGTCTTTCAAGGGAAAACAACCCCAGTGCGTTCAATCTTTCCTCATAAGACAGCCTTTCCATACCAGGCAGCATCCTGGTAAATCTCGTCTGCATTCTCTGCAGGGCCTCCACATCCTTCCGATAGTAAGGCGACCAGAACTGGACGCAGTATTCCAAGTGAGGCCTAACCAACGTTCTATACACTTGCAACATTAGACTCCTACTCTTGTATTCTGTACCTCTTCCTATGAAGGCTAACATACCATACGCTTTCTTTATCACATTCTCCACCTGTACTGACACCTTTAGAGACTTGTGAACCTGCACTCCCAGGTCTCTCTGCATCTCTATTAGTACAAATAGAATTTGCAATGAGAAATATTTTGCCTTTTGAAAAGCTATTGCCTTCTCTCTTTTTCCTTTTTCTTCTCTTCTTGCAGGGGTTTGGTTCCTGAGCTAAGACAGTGTGCATCAATCAATTATTTGACCATGGCGGGGGGGGGGGTGGATATCACCTCCACACATTGATCAGGAGAGATTTTGTTTTGCCTGTTCTTAGCACAAAGGTGCTCAGGGCACTTATCATGTCCCTATGACTATCTTAGCTATGATACAGTGCAAGATAAGGCAAGGATTGAACTCCAGATCATTCCTGGTCTTTGTGAATTGGTCTACCCTACATGTTTAATCAAGAGGGGAGGTGCTGCTTGAGTTGGACATTCTTTGAAGAAAGGTCATCTAGACTCAAAACTTTATATCTATTCTCTCCCCACTGATGCTGTCAGACCTGCTGAGATTTTCTGTTTCTGTTCCCCATTCCAGCATCCACAGTAATTTGCTTTTATTCTTTGAGAGTTGACAGTTTAAGTGAGCGCGTGGGGTAAAATGTGGTGTGAGATTTGCTGTCTTTGGTGTCAGGAGGCAGTGGACTGGGATCACCAGTGACTTAACCGGTCAGTGATATAACCAGGTTTTAGGTTCGTAGACCACGATCGGCTGAAAAATCTAGCATGGTCTGTCACCTTGGAAACTAGAGGGGGCAGAGGGAAAGTCCCGGGGACTGTTTCTGCAGTGATGTCCACTGGTCGCTGCAGTGATTCTCCCCCGAATCTTACTCCCTCCAACCCCACACCCTAGTTGTGAACGCACCTCGCCGTGATTTGTGTCCTCTTTATAAATAACCCTTTTGTGTTCTAACGGGTCGTGGTGAAGTTCAGAGACTGCCGAAAGATGTGGTAGAGATCTGAGGAGCCTATCAATAGAGCCAAAGTCTTGAGATGATGGAATGTTGGATGTGATGTTTTCAAAGGTTAATTTAGGAGTGATGTTTCTTATTTTGATTTGTCAATGGTTGTTGTCTTGCTTTGGTAAGTAAACCCTCGTGTGCTGAAGCAGCCGATATATCCACCTTCTCTAAAGAGGAGGTTGTGGATTATCATTTAATCAGCTCTCTTGTATCACTCTCATGATGATCTGTGCGGAGTTGCTGATGTCCTCTTTGTGGCCATCGATCAGATTGGTAGCAGGTGTCTCTCTTCTCCCCTCCAGGTATCTTGTGAGTGTATTGAGGTGTGGTTTAAAGTGTGAGGGGCAGACAGCCTCCCTCCCTTTTCCTTCCATGAACAGACCACCCTTGAGATCTTCCAGATTTGAACATCTCACTGAGACCAAGGATGAGCAATCGGCTTGTTTTAGACAATGCACAGCAAGAGTTAAGGCTAGTGCTTGTGTCTGGCTGTTGAAGACTCTTGCTGTTCTGAGGAAGAATTAGACGCTTGTTAGCCTCCGTGGATAGCCAGCTGAGTTGTCCCTCCTGACACGGAACTTAAAGTCTTGAGAAGTTTTGTTTGGAATAAACCCAAAAGTGAACAAGCATTCCTGTTTGCAAGGTGGCTAATCATCCGGGTGGCACAAAAGTCAGTAAAACATTAGATGTTTTTTGATAGTCTGCTGAGCACAGCTTGTCTGTTGAGTCATTAGTATGGTCTCAGTGAATATGTCTGGAGTGCATTCAGATCCCCCACTGAGCCCAGCTTTTCTGATCTGTTTCTGATCCATGGCTCTGCTTCTCCTTAGTGACAGGTAATATCTGATAGGAAGGAACTAGGTCCCTAACCTGTGACCTGCGCTGGGGAACTCTTTGATATCTTTCCTCTCTGTTCACAGCAGAGGTATCTCAATGGAGCAAATCCCTGGGGCCTGGGGGCAGCTTAGCTTCAGAGAAGGACCACAGAAGCAACAAGGATATAATTAAGACTTAACTACACGGCTACCGTGTGTATCTGTGTCTCTGCTGAGGGTGGGTGGGGTGAATATACCAACGACTTCTCAGACTTCTTGGATTCATTAGAGACCGAGGGAAGAAGAAAAGGCACTAATGAGGCTGTGGCTTTAATTAAAGGTGCAGAGTTTAGGAAATGCGAAGGGATTTATTCACCTGATTTCTCACTCTGCCTGAATTGAGTCAGCATTCACTGGAATGGTTTATAGTTCATGATGACTTTCCCTATACACCAATATAGCCCCCTCCTTCCACATCACTGTCCACATCCCTGTTCCCCCCCCCCCCCCCCTGTTCCCCCCCCCCCCATCCCTGTCCCCCTCCCAAACCCCTGTTCCCCCCCAACACTCCTAACCTCCCTACACTCCTATCTCCCCACCTCTACCTCCCCCACAGCCCTAACTCCCACCACACCTCTACCTTCCACATTCCTACCTCTCCACACCTCTATCTCCCCCACATCCTAATCCCCCCCACATCTCTACCTCCTCCACACCCCTAGCCCCCCACACCCTAACCCCTATACCCTAACCCCAAGCCTCTAACCCCAACATCCCTAACCTCCCACACCCCTATCTCCCCACAACCCTATTCCCCAAACATCTGACCCCCCCATATCCCTAATTCCCTATACCCTTAATCCCCTAACCCCTATCCCCCCCTCCCTAACCCACCCCACTCCAATATCCCCCCTATTTTATCCCCACATAGTCCTACCCCCCACATCCCTACCTCCTACATCCCTATCCCTTCACACCCCTATTCTCACACACCCCTATCCTCCCACATCCCTACCCCACACTCCTAACTCCCCACACCCCTATTCCGCTATACCCCTATCCCCTCCCAGATCCCTAATCCCGACACACCTCTCCCCCACATGTCTATTCCTCCAGACACCCACATCCCTCACACCCTTATCCTCCCCACAATTTTAACCTCTATATACCCCTATCCCCTCACACACCCACTTTTCCCATTGCCCCCAATCCTTCTCTCCCTACCACATCCCTCTCTCAGGTACACCTCACTCCCCCACTGCTCTAACATTGAAGATGACACTGACTGTACTCAGGTACATGGAACACTTCATGGCTTTAGCAGCACAAGCCATTGTTGGCCTCCTTCACACACGAACATAGCTCTCGTCTACAAAGGAAGAGTGTTTCAGGTCATCTCTTTAGGTCATAATAGGCAAACACCTTTGACACTGGGAAACCTGACCCTTTGGGAGGAGGGGGGGGAATGGGTATTGTTGGCCACCTGGACTTTGGATCCCATAATCTTCAGTGAGTGATAGAAAAGCCTGTCTCTCTTACATGACCTTTAATTTCAGGTTTCAAAGCCAGTGTGTTATGTGACCTGAAGAATTCACCTTCAGTCAGGCTACCAAGCCTGTTTAAATGAAGGCTTTACCATTTTGTTTTTGCTGACTTTTTGTCTGCTTGTAAGATTGAAAGCAATTTAAGATGAATTGGAAGTGAGTGATCGCGAAATGAGGCTGGTATCTATCCAGGGGGTTGTGGGAAGGCAGGCGGGGAGGGGGAGGATGTGATGGGGATTGCTGTGTGGTGGTTGCGGGGAGGATGGGGGTTACATATAAACTTTCTCTATGCTGGCTGGAGCTGGAATGGTTCCCCCATTGATTCATAGGAGAATGACCCTGATAGATGTTCCATGTGCAAGGCTCAACTCCCATTAACCTCAAGACTGTTCTTGCGAGTGAGAGTTATGCAATAGAAGATGATCCATATGAGAATCTATCTAAGAAGTAAAATAAAAACCCTGTTATGCAAAACACACTAATATAATCTTACAGCGGGAGCCCATCACACCCAAGCCAGCTTCTTGAAAGAGTTAATCAGGTTCTCTTGTTCTTTTCCATTACCTGCAAATTGTCTCCTCCAAGAATTTATCCTGTACCATTCTGAACATTGTAAGAAGTCTCACAATATCAGATTAAAGTCCAACAGGTTTATTTGGAATCATGAGCTTTCAGAGCTCACCTGATAAAGGGGCAGCACTCCAAAAGCTCGTGATTCCAAATAAACCTGTTGGACTTTAACCTGGTGTTGTGAGACTTCTTACTGTGCCCATCCCAATCCAATGCCAGCATCTCCATATCATTCTGAACATTCTTATTGAATCTGCTTCCAGATCGCAATAACTTGTGGTGTCCAAATAAACTTTCCTCATGCTGCCTCCGGTTCTTTCGCAAATTGTCTTAAATCCTTCTAGTTCCTGAGCTCTCCTTTCACAGGAAATGGCTTTTCCTTATTTACCCTGTCAAAATCCTTCCTATCTTTGTTGTGGCTCCTCAATCACTGGGAAATAGATTGAGTGTGTCTGGGGAGTGTGCCATCAGTGTGGTCAGATGATTTGTGTATATGTCTTGAGTGAATATGAGTGTGGTGTGTAACAATTCACTTGTGGAGTGGGTTGGGGGGGAGAGAGGACGGGGGTTTGATTGATTCATTGTGTGTTGTAGCCTGGAGCTCTGGATAGTGGTGGTAGAGGCCACAATGTTCTTTCCATCAAATGGATGACCAGTTCCCACTGGATGTGTTCGGAAGGATTTATAAATTGATACTCAGCCTGTTTGGTTACATTATAAACGCAACTTTCTTGATCATTAGGGTCTGGGTTGGGAGTCCAATGCAAAGCTCCTGGCTCAGAAGCAAGGATGCTACCCAGCATGTCACAAGATCTCCATAGATCTGAATATATTTAGCTCACTGATGGGCCATCTTGGCTAGTGAGTGAGCATCCTTAATGTCAGTGGGCCACAAGACTGAAATCGACACGAGCTATACTCCAACAAGGGGCTAGTTAGGCTGAGGTCTCTTCTTTAGAGCAGAGAAGGAGGGCGAGGCGGGGGGTGTTCCTGACTAAGGTGTACAAAATTATGAGGGACATGGAGAGGGTAGTTAGGAAGAAACTTTTCCCTTTAATAGAAGGGTCAATAACTAGGGGGCATAGATTTAAGAAAAGGGCAGGAGGTTTAGAGGGGATTTGAGGAAAATCTTCTTCATCCAGAAGGGATGGGAATCTGGAGCTCACTGCCTGAAAAGGTGGGAGAAGCAGGAATCCTCATAACATTTAGGAAGTATTTAGATGAGCATTTGAAACACAGTAGGGTATAAGGCTATGGACCAAATGCTGGAAAATGGGATTAGACTGGATAGGTGCAGACATGATGGGCTGAAGGGCCTCTTTTTGAGCTGTAAATGGCTCTGCCCTTGAATAAGATTGTCTGCATTTAATACACGCTGAATATTTCATTATGAGTTAAAGAAAACGCTTAATCATTTATATATTAATAATACTGTCATGAGCTTCAATGGTAAAAGCAAAAGACATATTTATGCTTGATTGGACTCAGAGGGAGCGCACAGCTCTCACAATCAATATTGTGAGCAATCAGCACACACTTCGCTTCACTTGTCCTTGCTTTACGTGCGAATTGCTTCAGTTATACCAGTAGGAAAGAAGTTATGCGGATGGAAATGAGTGGAATGTGGCAGCCCTTTGTGTGGAAAATGGTCAACAAAATGATTTGTGAGCTGCACTCAAAGCCTAGATGAGCTACACGTACACCCGGCCCCTCCTATTGAAGTTGCAGGTTGCCCACCACTGCTTTAAGTACTGTTAGGACAGCACAATGGCACAGTGGTTAGCACTGCTGCCTCACAGCACCAAGGACCCAGGTTCTGTTCCTGGCCTGGTTCATTGTTTGTGCGGTGTCTGCACATTTTCCCCGTATCTGCGTAGGTTTCCTCTGGGTGCTCCGGTTTCCTCCCACTGTCCGAAAGACATGCTGGTTGGGTGCATTGGCCGTGCTAAATTCTCCCTCCACGTACCCTAACAGGAGCTGGAGTGTGGCAACTCGAGGATTTTCACAGTAACTTCATTGCAGTGTTAATGTAAGCTGACTAATAAATACATTTTAGCAGTAATCATTAAAACAATTTGACTTGACTGTGGAGATAATTGTGCACTCTGTAAATTATTACACAATTTTTCGTAACTGATAAAGACTCCAAGCTCTGGGATTCCCTCCCTCAGTCTCACAGCATCTCTGTTGCCCTCTCTTCCCCTTTAAGACGCTCCTTCAAGTCTACCTCATTGACCAAATTTGTGATCACCTGACCCAATACCTCGTTATGCAGCTTTGTGTCAATTGTTGTCTGATGGCATTCCGGTGAAGCACTTTAGGATGCTTTGGCTGGGTGGAGGAACACATTCACAACTGCTACAGCATTGTTGGAGGTCAGTGCGACCTTCATTTCCACACCTCACCCATTGTCCACACACCGTTACCAATGTTGGACTTCTGTGTTTGTGATTGTGTTATTGAGTCCTGTTCTGAGATGGTTTCCATTTCCGGAAAAGTTTATTGATTTATTAGTCACAAGTAAGGCTTACATTAACACTGCAATGAAGTTACCGTGAAATTCCCCGAGTCGCTACAGTCCGGTGCCTGTTTGGGTCGATGCAGCTAACCTGCACATCTTTCAGACCGTGGGAGGAAACTGGAGCACCCGGAGAAAACCCATGCAGATACGGGGAGAAAGTGCAAACTGCACACAGACAGTCACCCAAGTCGGGAATTGAACCCAGGTCCCTGATGCTGAGGGGCAGCAGTGCTAACCACTGGAAGGATGATAATGCCAGATTTCATTACGGGATAGTATATCTCCTCCCGCTACCCTACCCAGTACGATGGGCAGACAGCTTGTTCTGCAGCCGATTATATTGGTGGAACGTTCTGCACACGCCACCCCATTCTGCAAACAATGATCGCAGTCTCTTCATTAAGTAAAGCCCCAATCTGCAATCTTTGTGTTTAAATACACAGCAACCCATAATCCGTCAGTGTTCAGTCCCTGCCACTTCTATTAAAGGTGACTCGCTATTATCTTCCCAGCTTAGAAGGAAGGAGAATATTTTTTTGGAGGGATGGGGGTTTAAAATTTCTTTTCAAAGCTTTAGTGAGATGAGCTGTCATGTGTTTTCAGCCTTTTGGTGAACTGTCAACAGTTATTAAACGAAAGGCTTACGGTTCAACAATGCTATTGATTGTTGACGAGGCCTCATTGCTGTGTGGTTGGTCCGTGTGTGTGTGTGTGTGTGTGTGTGTGTGTGTGTGTGTGTGTGTGTGTGTGTGTGTGTGTGTGTGTGTGTGTGTGTATCTTTTACTGTGTGTGCCTGTGTCTCTGTGTGTTTATCTGTCAGCATGTGTGTGTGCCTGCTCTCACTCTGCATCTCTGTCTATGCATGTATCTCTGACCATGTGTGCCTGTGTCTTTCTGTCTCTGTGTTTTTATCTGTCTTTGTGTGTGTGTGTGTCTACTTCTCACCCTGTGTTTCTGTATGTGTGTGTGTGTGTGAGTACCTCTGACTGTGTGTGAGCTTGTGTCTCTTTGTGTTTTAATCTGTCACTATGTGTGTGTGTACCTGTCTTTCACTGTATCTGTCACCCTACATGTATGGTTGTTTGTGCATCACTATGTTTTTCTGTCTCTTACTGTGTGTGTGTGTGTATCTCTATCTCTCACTGTGTGTATCTCTATCTCTCACTGTGTGTATACATGTGTAACTCTGTCTCTCATTGTGTGTGTGTGTCACACATCATCCTCATGCTCTCCTTATGCCTGTCTCTTTCTTTGCTGTATTACACTATCAGTGTCATTGGATGTCCTTGCCTGGCAGGATCAGTAAATAGAGGACAAACACAATCAGGGTTTTTATTTCAATGATTTCATGTGTAACTGTATGCATGCTGTCCTCTGCTATTCTGGAGGGGAGAACTAGGATGTGGGTTGCCATTGTATATTATCAAGAATGTGCCAGATAATAGGGAGCCTATGATACCACCACTGCCTCCCCCACCCCTCCACACCCCCGGCCCCCGAGCCGCCTGCCCCTTGTTCCCTGCTCCCTTTGCTCATGCCCCCACCTCGGGTGATTTTCTAAACAGGCTGCAGTTTCATTCAGAGTTTTAAGATCCACACGGACTTCCCGTAAGACATGCAACCATTGCCCTCTCTGAGGGCAGCCAGGGCCATAGTTTAACATCTCACCTGAGAGACGACACCTCCAACAGTGCAGCACTCCAGTAGTATGGCCACCAGCCACTGGAGCGGGACTTGAACCCGCAACCTTCTGTCTAAGGCAAGATTGCTGCCAACTGAGTCACAGCTGAGCTCCACTGGAGTGTTTAATTAAAAGAAAAAGCTGGGAAGAATCATTCTGCGATCAAGGGGGAAACAAAGACAGCAAATAGCTTTTGAGTGGACTGCACTGTTTTACTTCAGATTATATAGAATATATGGTGCAAAAACAGGCCATTCAGCCCAACTAGTTCATGCTGGTATTTATGCTCCATTCGAGCCTCCTTCCTTCTTTCCTTAGCTAAATCCATCTCTTCTCCCTCATATAGCTTTCCCTTAAAATACATCCATGCTACTTACCTGAACTGTTCTCAGAGGTTTTTTTTAATTCTTTCATGGGCTTCACTGGATGGCCAGTATTTGTTGCCCATCCCAAATTGCTTCTTGCTCCTATCTTTTTAAAGTTTATTTGTTAGTCACAAGTATTGCTTACATTAGCACTTCAATGAAATTACTGTGAAATTTCCCTAATTGGTACATTCCAGTGGCTGTTTGGGTCAATGCACCAAACGGCACATCTTTCGGAGTGTGGGACGGATTGGAGCAACTGGAGGAATCCCACGCAGACACGGAGAGAACATGCAAACTCCACACAGGCAGCAACCCAAGCCCGTACTCGAAACTGGGACCTTGCTAACCACTGCCACCCCCTATTTTGGCTTCGTCCTGCTCTCATCTTCTATGTTTCTGTTGGGGAGAAAGCAGGATTAGGTTATTGAGTTGGATGATCACCCATGATCTTGATGAATGGCAGAGCAGGCTCGAAGGGCCAAATGACCTCCTCCTGCTCCAATCTTCTTTGTTCTATGAACTAAGTGGTTTGCTCAGCCATTTCAGAGGGCAATTCATAGTCAATCACATTGCTGTGGATCTGGAGTCAGACCAGGGCAAGGACAGCAGATTTTCTTCCCTAAAAGATGTGAGTGAACCAGATGGGTTTTTGTAACAATCAGCAATTGGGCAGCATTGTAGCACAGTGGTTAGCACTGCTACCTCACAGCGCTGGGGTCCCAGGGTCAATTCCAGCCTTGGGTCACTGTGTGGAGCCTGCACGTTCTCCCCATGTGTGCGTGAGTTTCCTCTCACAGTCCAAAGATGTGCGAATTAGGTGGATTGACCGTGCTAAATTGAGTCTAGTGTCAAGGGGATTAGTAGGGTAAATGTGTGGGGTGACTGGAATATGACCTGGGTAGGATTGTAGTCGGTACAGACAAGATGGGCCGAATGGCCTCTTTCTGTACTGTGGCGATTCCATGAATCATGGTCATCATTGGAACTTTAATTCTGGATATTTATTGAATTTAAACTTTATATTCTGACATGGTAGGATTTGAACCCTGGTCCTTGGAGCATTAACCTGAGTCTCTGAATTACTAGTAATGTGTGAGTGGTGAGTTTGGTGTTCTAATCGCTCTTTGGGAAGAGAAGTTGAATATTTGACACAGGTTGGGGGGAGCTGCACTGTTGTGTTGGCAGGAGTTGCCTCAAGCAGTTGGACAACGTGGGTGAACACAGTCCCTGTGGTTTATCGGGGATGGTGTTATTGGAGAATGGGTGCCCATCAGTCACTGATACCTCACCATTACAGCCAGACCCTGGGTGCTTCAGGAAACAAAAGTTCCCTGGGGCCGTGTTCATTTTGTTGACCTCTCCGCCCTCGGGCAGGAGCTGGTGACTCTTGCCTCTCAACCGATAGGCCAGCAGAAGGCTAACAAGGTAATTGTCATTTTGCAAAAGGCTCAGAAGCCTAGTCCTTAGCAGCAATAAGGACTGCCCAAGTTTCTGGATCATGAGATCTGTGCAGTGAAATGAGACATTCCTTCCATTCTGTGGTGAATAGGTTATGCTCAAAATAAGCCATCAGATCAAATGGAGAGTTCTCTCTGGGAGCAATGTGATCAGTTCACCTCTGTAAGATTGATTTATGATGAGGTGCTATTAGTTTCAATGACAGTGGAAGGGTAGAGGATTTTCAAAAGGGGAAAGGGAGGGGAAAACAACCATTCTGAAGAAAAGGGATCTGTAAATGATACAGAGAAACATCAGATCAGATTAACCAGACAAAACCACTGGGCCTCATGTCCACTCAGTGCGCCTTGGCTGGGTGGTGATTTGGGGCAATGCCAATAACATGGGTTCAATTCCTTTGGCTGAGGTTATTCGTGAAGGCCCAGTTTTATTTATTAGTATCACAAGTAGGTTTACGTTAACGTTGCAATGAAGTTCACTGTGAAAATTCCTGAGTTGCCACACTCCGCCACCTGTTCGGGTACACTGAAGGAGAATTTAGCACGGCCAATGCGTCTTTCGGACTGTGGATGAAACCGGAGCACTTGGAGGAAGCCCATTCAGACATGGGGAGAATGTGCAGACTCTGTGTACGTAGTGACTCAACCCGGATATTGAACCCAGGTCCCTGGTGCAATGATGCAGCAGCGCTAACCGCTGTGTCACCGTATTGCCTTCTCAACTTTGCCTGAGGTGTGGTGATTCTCAGATTAAATCACCACTAGTCAGCTCTCCCCTTCAAAGAGGAGCGCACCCTGTTCCCCCTCAACAGGTCCTCATTTTTTTGGAGGGTTCTTTGGGATGGTTCATTTTCTTTAAAAGTGCTGTTGCTAATGGCAACGGGATTTTTTTTCTGGATCAGCTTGCTGTTGTCGAGCTGCATGGCTTTTTCCATCTGGATCCTTCTTGTGACCTGCTAGAGATTCTGTCAAACTTTCAAAGGGAGATAGAAGCATTGCAGTCTAGCTGTGGGGATGTTTTGGTCAATGTTTTAAGGGTTATTTATGATGTTGTAGCTGCTGACACTTCCATTACAAACTGGACATGCATGTGTGAGGAGTGACAATCACAAGAGGGCACAAGTTCAAAATAAGGGGGGAAAGGTTCAATGGAAATGTGCGGGGAGAAATTTTTTACACAGAGGGTGATGGGGACCTGAAATGTACTGCTAGGTGAGATGGTTGAGACAGATACATTCGCGACATTTAAGATTTATCTGACTTGGCACATGAATAGACAGGGAATAGAGGGGTACAGACAGTTGGTCTAGGTAGGACAAGATGGAGGGCCGAAGGGCCTGTTCCTGTGCTGTACTGTTCTTTGTTATTCTTTAAGTGGACTGGGGGAATAAACAGAATTAAATGTCTTCATTAAGATGAGCACGAGGATAACAGATGAATGTCTTCATTAGTAATGCTTCAATATGTAACTCTAATCCAGTTTAGTTTGTTGCTTTTATTGCTATTATGTGATGTATGTGATGATGACTGAGGAATGATGGTTATGAGGGTGAACTTGTGGGAAATGCGCTTGAGAAGTGCTTTCGGATGTTGCGTGACATTAACAGCACTGTAACAACTAGCTGATGCCAGGTTGCGGAGACTCTTGACCACCAACTACATTGGACAGGATGCAATTTATCTACCAGCCAGGCAATCAGAGCGTGACAAAGGTCACTACTGTATACTCTGAGCCCACACGCTTTAGAGATAGGCCTGGCTGCAACCCCCTCCCCACTCCCAAAGGCCGCAGTGTTTGTACTGTGTAGCAAGGTCAGGCGGACCACAAGCACTGAATACTAATGAGGAACCTGGCGACAATCATATCATCAGCACCATTCCACCATCCCCCCCCGCCAAAACAAACAAGCTTCGCTTACTCCTACACAGACCGAGCACCTTCTTCTCATTCAGATTTCCAACACAGGGTGAGAATCACAATTTAACAGCACATTCACATTAATAGTCATCCTGGGTAAAGCAAAACATTAATTCAAACTCAATTTAAGCGTCACTCTACCCAGATCAAAAGCTGGCTTCATCACTTTACTTGGAAGAATAAAAGAATACCTGCAGTGCAGAAGGAGGCCATTCAGCCTATCGGATTTGCACCGACTCTGACAGAGTATCCCACCCAGGCCCTGTCCCCCCAACCCTATATATTTACCCTGTCAAACCCACATGTCTTAGGATATAACATAGAACATAGAACACTACAGCACAAATAGGCCCTTCGGCCCATAAGTTGTGCTGATCATATCTGTACCTACCAGGCCATAGAACTATCTGTAACTCCCAATCCCATTAAATCCCATGTACTCATCCAGAAGTCTCTTAAAAGACCCTGCGAGTTCGCCTCTACCATCACTGACGGCAACCGATTCCATTCACTCACACCCCCTGAGTGAAAAACTTACCTTTAACATCTCCTCTGTACTTGCTCCCCCCCCCATCTTAAACCAGTGTCCTCTCATAGCCACCATTTCAACCCTGGGAAATAGCCTCTGAGAATCTATTCCTCTCAACATCTTATAAACCTCTATCAGGTCGCCTCTCAACCTTCGTCTCTCCAGGGAGAAGAGACCTAGCTGTCTCAACCTATCTTCATAAGGCATGCCCCCCAATCCAGGCAACATCCAAGTAAATCTCCTCTGCACCCTCTCAATAGCTTCCACATCCTTTCTATAGTGAGGCAACCAGAACTGCACACAGTACTCCAAGTGGGGTCTGACAAGGGTCTTATAAGGGACTACTTACCATGGTCAATCAACCTCCCTAACATACATATCTTGAGACACTAAGGGGCAATTTAGCATGGCCTAACCAGCACATCTTTGCACTGTGGGAGGAAACTGGAGCACCTGTGGGAAACCCATGCAGACACAGGGAAAATGTGCAAACTCCACACAGACTGTGATCTAAGGCCAGAATTGAATCCAGGTCCCTAGCACTGTGAGGCACTGTGCCACTGTAATGCCCATACCTTTCCTTTGTTCTGATTTGAGGAGAGTTAACTCCAGAGGATTTTGTCTCTCTCACTCCGTCTTCAGGCTTCACAGGTGCTCTGGTCGGGCTCTCTGGCAGGTGAGACCCTCTCTCCAGAGGAATGCCAGCTATGCTAGACCTCTGCAGCAGGAGGCCCTCCATTTGACAAACAGTTACACCAGCGCAGTAGTGGGGGAAGAAAGTACAACACTCGCATCTTGCTGCAACAACAACTTATATCTATATAGCTACTTTAATGAAAGGAAAGGTCCCACAGAATGTTACAAAGCAAAGTATGACACAGAGCCACAGAAGGAAATATTAGGTCAAGTGCTTGACAGAAGACTTGGTCAAAGAGGTTGGTCTTAAGGAATGTCTTGGAGAACAAGAATGAAGTAGAGAGGTAAGGAAGAGTTTTCCTCCTGTTGAAGGAAACCGAGGCAGACATGGGGAGAATGTGCAGACTCCACACAGACAGTGACCCAAGCTGGGAATCGAACCCAGGTCCCTGGCGCTGTGAGGCAGCAGTGCTAATCACCATGCCACTTTGAATTGCACACAATCAAAAGACAACCAGAGAATAAAGATTAAGATTAAAGTTTATTTATTTGTGTCACAAGTAGGTTTACATTAACAATTTCACCATTAACTTCATGCAATGAAGTTATGGTGAAAATCCCCGAGAGCATAGGTGAAGTACAGAGATAATGAGGTGAAGGGGAAGGAATTCTGGAGATCGATTTCAAGGCAATTGAAAAGGAACCAACAATGGAGCAGTTAAATTGGAGGATGCGCAAAAGGCCAGAATTTGAGGAGTGCAGATTGTTAATCGCACTGTCTTCCAATATCTTCCAATCCTCTCAGTCCAGAAGCATACCTCCTGAATCCGTTACACTTCCAATGTCTTACTTGGTCACTTGACTACATTAGTCATTGAAATGAAAGAGTCAGGTGTGAGTGCAATGATTGTTTCTGTGTAGTCAAACGTCTATTAGCTAACCCTGCAATCTCCATGTTGCATGTTTGTGTTGAGGTTCATAGATTTTCACCATGGAAATGTTGCTGATCGATGAGAACCAGCAGAAAACACCAACAGAAAAGACAATTGTCTCCAACAAGTCTGACTGGCGGAGGAGGTTGACCCCAGCTCTTTTCATTCTGCACACTTCAAAGCCGGTTATGCTGACAGCGAGGCACAATGTCAATGCGGACATTAAACAGTCACACCTCCAAGTTCCACTTTGATGTGGAACTTCCTCCTTGGCCTTGGCCCTCCTTATTGCTGTGACAGTCCTGCAAACCTCCACACTCCTTCAATTCTGGCCTCCCGCACCTCCCCGATATTAATCGCGCTGCCTTTAGCGGGTACCCTCCCCCCAGGCCGTAAGATCTGGGGTTCTCTTGCTGAACCTCTCCCGTCCCTTTGTACCTTTGGCCAGGTACTTTAGTTATCCTTCCCTAATACAGCCTTTTGCAGCGTTTGGTGTCAAATTTTTCCTGGTGACATTTGTGTGAAGTGCTGCATCATTACATTAAAAATGTTGAATAAAAGTAATTTACTGGAGGCGTTTCTTTTTAAAAACTTGGATAAGAAAGCAGTCAAAGGAGGAAGCTCTGTTTTGGCAGGTAGCAAGGACTGATGAGCTGAAAGTTAATCTTAAAAAGTGCCTGTAAAGTGTGCATTAGGCTGAAAGCCACTGGCCAAGATGGGTGTACAAGACGCAAGAACATGAGGTCAATTGTTCATTTAATTCAAAGACAAGAGGAGAGCAAAGCTTGTTGCAGTTTACTTGGTTTTGAAAGCAGCTTTGAAATTCGGGACAGGTTCAAAGCGTCATCTGGTAAGAAGTGGGTCTTCACCCCCTCAGACACGCTGTCAATTGCAGGAGGATGTTGCAAAGCTGTGTTGAAAAGCTCCCCTGCTGTGTAGCTTGTTCCCAGCACAAAAGGCTTACATAGTGGGCCGGAAAAATAAATCAGCCTGCAGCCACTGGCTGGACCTCCAACCTCACCCTCCCCAGCGTAGTAAATCCAAGCTGCGCACACATGATTGAAGCAGCAATTCCAATTACCAGCCACTGTTCTACAAGTTCAACCTTTTAACAAGTTGACCATGTATCCGGAATGGTGTTGCTGCGAAAAAGGTTACACCAAGAGCCCTGGACTAGGCTGACCAACCACTCAATCTGAAGACTAAGCTGGAGATCTAATTGAAATAGTTAAGATGATTCAAGGATTTAATAGGGTAGGATAGTTTAAAGTTACACAAGGCTCACGTTAACACTGCAATGAAGTTACTGTGAAAATCCTCTAGTTGCCTCACTCCGGCACCTGTTTGGATACACTGAGGGAGAATTTAGCATGGCCAATGTACCTAACCAGTGCGTCTTTCAGACTGTGGGAGGAAACCACAGCACCCAGTGGAATCCCACACAGACATGGGGAGAATGTGCAGACTCCGCACAGACGGTGACCCAATCCCAATCAAACCCAGGTCTCTGACACTGTGAGGCAGTAGTGCTAACCATTCTGCTACCGTGCTGCCATAGAGTGAAAATATTTCCTCTGGTATGGAGCTCAGAACAAGAAGACATCGGAATTGGAGGTGGCCATTCGGCCCCTTGAACCTGCTCCTCCATTCAATTAGATCCTGGCTGATCTTCTCCCTCAATATCATTTTCTTAGCCCTATCATTTGATGCCTTCAATATCCAAAATCATGAATATAGTGACTGAGACTTCATGGCCCTCTGAGGTAGAGAATTCTAAAGTTCCCCGACCCTCTGAGTGAAGAAATTCCTCTTTTTTTTATTCATTGATAGGCCAGCATTTATTGCCCATCCCTAATTATCCTTGAACTGAATGGCTGGTTAGAACATTTGACAAGGAGTGTGGACTGGGGTAGGTGAGACACAGATCAATCATTGACTGAAGGGATGAATGGCCTCCTCCTGTCCCTCTTTCCCTTAAGACAAAACAAAGTGAATAAAACACGGCCAGTTTTGAGGAAATACTTTTATTTAACCAGGAGGCATTTACTGGAGAAGAGCCCAAGGACTTCCACAGCAGAGCTGTGACTTTTACAGTCCACCCATTAAAAAGCAGGCTGGATTTTATTGTCTTTTACCAGAAAAGTAATTTTTAACACTTTTTTCAGTCATTATACCTGACAGGAAATAGTATAATTTGCTCGGGGTGGGGAGGGCAGAGGGGATATTTTCAGATGTGTAAAAAAATCAGGAGGGGTTTGAGAGAGAAAGCTCGTAACCGGCAAAAGAAAATGAAAAGAAGGAAGCTCTGCTGGTAATGTAAATCACTCATCTCTCGATGCTCTGGATGTGGGCCCCTAGCAAACCATCGCTCATCATAGTTACATAGAATGGGACAACATAAGAGGAAGCTGTTCAACCCATTGAATTCATACTCCAAGAGGCCAATGCTGAGATCATTACACCCTGGCTTTACCTTGAGATTCTCCCACAGTCTCCAGTATCCTTTCATTTGTGAGGAGACAATGATTGATAATCTGAACCATTTGAATGAGTATTTTCTGGTCTTTTCTGTATATGTGGAAAAATACTCACTCTGTACTGGATTTGTTGCACCTTGTGGTAAACTGTGAAATGCAAAACCCTCAACAAAAACATTCATGAGGAAAAAGTCCTGGAACTTCCTTCCTAACAGCACGGTGGGTGGACCTATATCACAGCGACTACAGCGGTTCATAAAAGGCAGCTCACTACCACCTTCTCAAGGGGCAGCATGGTAGCATAGTGGTTAGCACTGGTTCTTCACAGCGCCAGGGACCCAGGTTCGATTCTCCACTTGGGTCCCTGTCTGTGTGGAGTTTGCATGTTCTCCCTGTGTCTGTGCAGGTTTCCTCCCACATTCTGAAAGAGGTGCTGGTTATGTGTACTGACCTGAACAGGCACTGGATTGTGGTTACTAGAGGAATTTAACAGCAGCTTCATGGTAGTGCTAATGCAAGCCTTACTTATGACTAATAAATAAACTTTAACTAGGAATAGGCAATAAGTGCTGGATTAGCCAGTGGCACCCACATCGTGTAAATAAATAAATTATAGAACATAGAACACAAACAGGCCCTTCGGCCCACAATATAGTTGGTTTTGAACAGTTTGTGGATTCCTGAGTAGATTTACAGAGACAGCCAATAAATTCCCTCAATCAGCATCACAGGAACAGCCTTGATGTTTGTGGGAGCTTGCTGTGCAGAAATTAGCTGCTGTACTTTCCTAAGTGACAAATTATGACTGTACTTCAAAAAGTAATCCCACTGGCCATGAAGGTCTGGGATGTGGCAAGCGGTTCATAATGCAGCTCATAGAATCATACAGTGCAGAAGGAGGCCATTCAGCCCATTGAGTCTGCACCGACCATAATCCCATCCAGGCCCTATCCCCCTAACCCCATGCATTTACAACCCCCACCCCGGGTGTCTGCCTCAGCAGTGACTGCACACTGCTAGCCGAGACAGGAGCAGCAGAGTGAAATGGTGCAGTCACAAACTGTGGGATATGTTTCTCAACCAGAAAGTGATAGTTGTGAAAGAAGGACTGCAAGTCTTGGTAAATTTTAGGTTAATGCAAACAGCTTTTCTTATCGGAGCCCACTTTCCTCTCCTGATTACTTGGCTCAAGTGCGATCTGCAAGTGTATTTTCATAGAATTCTACAATGCAGAAGAAGGACATTCAGCCCATCGATTCTGCACTGACCACAATCTCATCCCGGTCCTATCCGTATAACCACAATGCATTTACCCTAGTTAGTCCCCCGATACTAAGGGACAATTTAATATGGCCAATCTATCTAACTTGCAGATCTTTGGACAGTGGGAGAAAACTGGAGCATCCAGAGGAAACCCATGCAGTCATGGGGAGAATGTGCAGACAGTGACCCAAGCCAGGAATTGAACTCAAGTCCCTGGCACTGTGAGGCAGCAGTGTTAACCACTGTGCCAGACACGGATTTGGCGGGGGGTCAACCAAGCATGGCAGCTCCCAGCGGTACACCATAACCTCAGAGCTCCAAGCCACCTATTTACACAGGGCTCCTTTGGCCCATGCCAGGGTGAGTGTAAGAACTGCCGGGAAACAGCATAACAAGCAAGAACTAGCTGGTGAAGGGAGATCGCCCTGAACTTCAAATAGAGCAGATAAGCTGCATTCCTATTTATAACATACCAGGATCACCAATCTGCACCTTTCATCATGATTATCTATTTTGATACAAGTACAAGGCAGACGTACTGGGGAGCAGAGATAAGTCATATCGCAGCCTTTTAAAAACAAAATTGTTTTTGAAGATCAAATTGTGCTCTGAGCAACATTCCTTATAACATATCCCTGAAAAATAAATTATGCCCAGAATTTCTCTGTGAGCGGGGCTTCATTTTTCTTTTGAAATATGGAGACAGATAAATAATTTAATAGAATTTAATTGAGTGTGCAGGAGAGACAGAGAAGGACAGGGCGGGGCGGGGGGGATGTTGGTGAAGGAGCGGGGAAATTGAGAGAAAGAACGAGGGAGGAAATGAATGAAAGAGATTAGGAAAGAGAAAGGAGGAGGAAGATTAAAAGAATGAGGGAGAAAGAGTGAAAATGGGAGAGATAAAAGAGAGAGAGATTGTGAGAGAGAAGGCAAGAGAAAGTGGATGGAAGACATAAAGAGGAGAGAGAGATTAAGAAAAAGAGAGAGGGTAAGAAAGCTAAAGAGAGAAGGGCAGAGAATGGGAGAAAAAGAGGCACATAGATAAAAGGAGAGGGAGGGATAGGTGTAAAGGAGAAAGATAATAAGATACAGGGAGCGAGAGAAAGAGAGATAAAAGGAGTGAGGAAGAGGATATCCATTCTGAGTAGATACACATGGCCTTTAACCACATTCTGCTCAGTTGTAGTAGCCCTGCTATTTGTTTAAAATGGACATTATTGCTTTCTGTGAATGTTATACTGCCACTACCCTTGACTGCCACCATCATTCACAAACCTTCAAAATAAAACCACAACTCAGTCTTGACTGGATCTAAACTTAGTGACAATAAAAGATGCATTTATACCCATAAAAGGCGAAAGAACCAAGGCGTGTGCAGTAACTGGAGCTGCACAGTAATCTAATGTCATAGTGAGTGGGTTTGGACATAATTCACAAATCATCCCACGCCTCTGTCCCACCAGATTTACAATGTCACCCATAGAGCCCCTTGCTTGACTCCGGTGCGGAAACTCCCTGCCATCCATTATTTGAACATGTGCTACGCTGAGGGCATGCTATTCCCCCTGTTACTGAAATAAATCGGCCTGACAGAGCTGGTCAAGTAATAGCACCGTGTCAATGCAGCTCCCACTGTGCGATTCCCCAGTGACTGTTCACAGCTCATCACCCTGGGCTGAAGCACACAAGCCTCCCGCAGAAAGCAAATAAATAGTAAATAGCTGAAAACGGAACAAAACCCTCCCCCATAAACACTACCTGGAATCCGATACCCCAGATGCCCTGGGGCTCAAATAGTCCTGAAACTGTGTTGTGATGGCTGTATTTAATGTGAAGACATTTTAGAATTACATAGATTTTTTTACAGAGTAAAGCCAGGCCCCAGGTCTGTGCCAGCTTTCATGTTTTCTATAAGTCATCTCGCCCCCATCAATACATCCTTCCATTCCATTCTCCCTTGCGTGTCTATCCAGCTTCCTCCTCATTGAATCTCTGCCTCTTACCTCAGCCACTCCCTGTCATAGTGAGGTCCACATTCTCACCACTCTCTGATTGAAGACATTGCTCTGAAATTCCTCACTGGATTTATTAGTGTCCATTTAATATTTATGCATTTTAGATACCCCACAGCTCTGTCTCTGTCCAAACCTCTTTGTAATTTTACTGGTTTCTGCTTGGTCACCCTTTTCAGCCTTCTCCTTTCTCACAGAAACAGGCCAGACCTGTGAGGACTTTCCTCAAAGGTTCTAACCTATCAGTTCTGATACTGTTCTAGTCAACCTTGTTAGCCCCTTCTCCAGCATCGTGATATCTTTTTACTAATATAGAGACCAAAGTTGAATACAGTGCTCTTTAACTTTGATGTGATTGGGGCCACTTACAAAGTTAACTCAGCTCTTGAATTCTAGAATGAATCCCTATCTTCCTGTTTGGTGATCACTTGCTGATGAGTATGAAATTCTTCGAAGAAACTCTGGTCGTGGGTTCTGTGGGTCCTTGTGTTGCTGTTGAACTTGACCCTTGAGCCACATTTCCCACTGCACACTTGGCAGACGTTTCTGGGAGGTGGGTTCGATCCTTGGACTCGAACCATTGGTATTCCCTCCTCAGGCTCCCTCCTCAAGGCCTCCCCTTGGCAAAGCTTGTTATGTTGGCTTTGTCCACTACTTTTATTGTGTAGTGACCTCCCTTGTCCAAACATTCGACGCAAAAGGGGCCATTTATTTTTTGTTGTCCATCTCCCCTTCAGAAATGACTGCTTTTTTGTTGAGAGTGTGTGGCAACCACAGTTCCTGGCCTCCCATTGTCATGACGGACATTGGGGGTACGCATGGAAGGATGGAAGTTTGCTGAATTAAAGCTTGGCGGTCAGGGATTATTTATATAAATCCTTCCATCAAGAGGTTGAATTGAGTGGAAATGATTGAGGTGTGATATGGTGTAAAACACGATGGAGATTGACATATCATGTGGTATTTGACTACTTTCCAACTCCCAACAACAACTTATATCTATAGCTAGAGTATCTGCTTTTTGTCAGGATCCAGTGGGAAGAATTAAAAGAGCTGTGAGAGATTGGGGATGTTTAGGGTTTCAGACCATCAAATGCTGACCTGTGACCCATGACAACAACTTGTATTTCTGTAGCACCTCCAGCCTCCTAAAAAGGATCCTGTGGTGCTTTACGGCTGTGTTTCCTCACTATCTTTGACGTTGAGCCACAAGTATGGCACAGTGGTTAGTACTGCCGCTTCACAGCTCCAAGGTCTTGGGTTCGATTCCCGGCTCGGGTCACTCTCTGTGTGGAGTTTGCACATTCTCCTCATTCTGCGTGGGTTTCCTCTGGGTACTCCGGTTTCCTCCCACAGTCCAAAGATGTGTGGGGTTAGGTTGATTGGCCATGCTAGGAAATTGCTCCTTAGTGTCCAGGGATGCGTGGGTTAGAAGGATTAGTGGGTATAATATGGGGGTAGGGCCTGGGGTGGGATTGTGCTCGGTGCAGACTCGACAGGCCGAAGGGCCCCTTTCTGCACTGTAGGGTTCTATGATTCTAAGATATTGGGGCAGGTGATACAAATCTTGGCCAAAGCTATTGGTATTGAGGAGTCCTAAAAGAAAGAGAGAGGTGGTGAGACCAAAAGACCTAGACATTGGAACCACTCAGCCCATCAAATCAGTTCCTATAACAGGAATTGGGAGGGAATTCAAGTGCTAATCCTCGTACCATCTGCGAGTGGGAAAAGCTTCTCTTTGCCCTCCTTATCTAAACCTGTCATCGCCTTACGCACTGCTATCCGATCTCCCCTCAATCTCCTTCGCTACAAGGACAACATGTTGGTGGCAGAAACCTAAAAGAGGAGATGCTGGAAAAATCAGCAGCATCTGTAAAGAGAGAAAAGACTGACATTTTGTGTTGAGATGACCCTTTGACAAAGCTTCCCAGCATTTTCTCTTTCAGATTCCAGCATCCGCAATAATTTGCTTTTATATGTGCTGATTGCAGATCCTTAACAGGAGACAATCCTTTTACTTTCCTCCAAGTATTTAAGTTTTTAAAAACCCGGATTTGAGGGAGGTGGAGGTGGGGAGAGAGAGGAGTGGGGAGTGGAGGAGGGCTGCGTGGGTGGGGAGGGGGTTCTCTTGATTCATTTGCTCATCCAGTCGTCTTTTACTGGTTTGGGCCTTGCCAGGTTGCTCTGCACTGTGGGTCTAGATCTTTCTCTGAGCCTTTTGGATTAAAATAAGACCCCATAGCCACCATTCCCCACCAGCCCCAGGATAAAGCAGCCCCACTGAAACATGGCGACCACAGTTGACCATGGAAATTTCCTTTATAATTGTCTGGAAATCAGCACCTTTGCAATGTCAGAGCTGAGATTTATTCACTTTTTCCCCTTTTTTGTGGATGTGGTCCTTGCCCTCTAGAAGGATGGAGACTTCTTTATTCACACTATCAGTGGCAGGGTCAGCATTTATTGGCCTGCCCATTACAACTGAGTGTCTTGCAAGGTCATTTCCAAGGACATTATTGAGTCAACCAACATTGCTGCGGTTGACATGGAGTCACATGTAGGCCAGACTGGGTAAGGAAAGCAGATTTCCTTCCCTAAAGGGGCATTAGTGAACCAGATGGGGTTTTACTATAATCAGCAATGGTTTCATGGCATCACAGTTTTTTTATTAGTCACAAGTAAGGCTTACGTTAACACTACAACGAAGTTACTGTGAAATTCCCCGAGTCTCCATACTCTGGCACCTGTCCAGGTCAATGCACCTAACCAGCGCATCTTTTAGACTGTGGGAAGAAACTGGAGCACCTCAGAGGAAACCCACATAACCACAGAGAGAATGTGCAAACTCCACATAGACAGTGACCTAAGCTGGGAATTGAACCTGGGTCCCTGGCTCTGTGAGGCAGCAACACTAACCGTTGTGTCATCGTGCCACCCATATTTTCAATTCCAGATCTATTCAACTAACTGAATATGAATTTCCCCCACTTCTAATGATGGAAACTAAATTCTGGAATTCTATTACTTCCGGCCTCTGATGGTTTTTAATTCAGTGATAGAACCACAATGCCATCACACCCCCCATGCATCAATATCTGAGATGAAGGTGATTTGATGTATGTGATGGGGAGAGTACAATCTGTGTCCTCACTTTAGGTCCTCTTTCCAGGCCAGTCTCATCCCTGTTTTCTGAGTGGATTTCACGCTGGTTCAATAAGCTGTTTGTGCCTTGATTTTTCTTTTATCTCCCTGACCCTCTCATCGAATTATGTTTCCCTGTCTGAGCTAATTGTTGTTCCTTTAGTGTCTTCTATCTCTTTGCTCCTTCCCATCACTTGCCAGAAGTGAACTTTTGCGCACTTCGACCGTCACCTGTTGTTATCTGAAAGCACCTCCCTCCCTCCGCTTTCAGCACCTATTTCCTATCTTCACTCTGTCTCTCACTTCCCTAATTTTTAAATCTCTTTTCCAATCCAAAGAAAAACTCTAAGCCTCTAAAACATTTGACCATTCACTTGGTGTTGGTTGAACCATTATGGTGTCTTTGATTTGACTTGTCACACACATCAATAAACTGTGAAAAGTATTGTTCCCCTGTGCGCTATGCAGACAAAATATACCGTCCATAGAGAAGGAAAGGAGAGAGTGCAGAGTGTTGTGTTACAGTCATAGCTAGGGTGTAGAGAAAAATCAATTAATGTAAGGTAAGCCCATTCAAAAGTCCAACGGCAGCAGGGAAGAAGCTGTTCTTGGGTTGGTTGGGACGTGTTCTCAGACTTTTGTATCTTTTTCTCGATGGAAGAAGATGTAAGAGAATACGTCTGGGGTGCAGGGGGTTCTTGATGATGCTGGCTACTTTTCCGAGGCAGCAGGAAGTATAGACAGTCACTAGATGGGAGGTTGGTTTGCGTGATGGACTGTATTACGTTCACTACCGTTTGTAGTTTCTTGCAGTCTTAGGCAGAGCAGGAGCCATACCAAGCTATGATACAACCAGAAAGAATACTTTCTATGATGCATCTGTAAAAGTTGGTGAGAGTCGTGGTGGACATGTCGAATTTCCTTAGCCTCCTGAAAAGATAGAGGCGTTAGTGGGCTTGGCCAGAAATATTCTTATGTCTTATAAATATTGAATGTTCCTAGAAAAGTGCTACAAATGTTTGTATTCTCCCAAGGAAAACCCTGCAAATAGAGACACTGTCCAGGAAAACCCCTAAATAATGACACACTGTCCTGAGAAACAGTACAAATATTGATGTCAGGGAATGCCTATACCTACAGCACAGCTGTTATCTCTCACAATAACTGGAATTGTAAACCCACACACTCTGTTCTCACCATTTTGTTTGCTTAGGCAGCCACGCTATGCCCAAGAAACATAGGTGGGCGTTCCCACCTGCTGAACAGATTCAAGGAGCGAGAGAGGCCAGCGTTGTTTGGGAAATCTTTCAACCCCACCGTGACTTCTTTAGATTTTTGACTCTAGCTCCAAGCGCGACGGGAAGACCCACTGGAAATACATTCCTGTGGAAAGCCTGGTGCTAGGCTGATAAGCATTTTCGCATGGGAATCCAGCCTAATAAATCTAATCAGCCCAGGTGGCAAGATCTTATCGCCAGGTCTAACCACAGGTTAGCACACATAGGAAGGTTGTAAAAAGGGAAGATAAATGTCAGGTGGAGGGGGGATGTCTTTCAAGGTAAAAAAAAGAATTTTAAAAATGTGTAGGTGACAGAGGACTAGTATTGGATGGATTCCTCCAGTGTTGCTGTTTGATTCCTTGTTTGTTTGTGTTGACTCTCCCACCTTTGCTCTCTCTGTAACCGTTAGCTTCTCCTGTGCTCTGCTCCCCTGATCACACCAAGGCCCATTCGCCCATCACCCCTTGTACTTGCTGACCTATTCTCGTTCCTGGTCTGTCGATACCTTGCGTTTAAAATTCTCATCGTTGTGTCTAAATCTGTCCATTGCCCTTGCCTCCCTGTAACCTGCTTCAGCCCTATAGCCCCTCTGGGATCTCAGCACTCTTCCAATTCTATCGTAGAGTCATAGAGATTTACAGCATAGAAACAGGCCCTTCGGCCCAACTTGTCCATGCCGCCTTTTTAAACCCATAAACTAATCCCAATTGCCCGCTTTTGGCCCATATCCCTCTATCTTATCCATGTAACTATCTAAATGTATTTTAAAAGACAACATTGTACTCGCCTCTACTATAGAAAACATTAGGTGAGTTTCTGGATTAATAGTCTATCCTCTTGTGTATCCTTGTTTTTTAATCGCACCGTTGGCTATGGCATCAGCTTTCTGGAATTGTTTTCTGAAATCTCTCTGCCACCTCCCCCCTGTAAGATGCTGTTTAAAATCTACTTTTTGGCCACATTTTTGGTAAATTATCCCTTCATGTCAGGAGGATTAGCAGGGTATATACGTGGGGGTTATGGGGATAGAGCCTGGATGGGATTGTTGTTGGTGCTGGCTCGATGGGCTGAATGTCCTCCTTCTGTACTGTGGGGATTCTATGATTCTATCACCAAGCTTTTGGTCTCTTGTCTCAAGATGTGGTTCTGTGTCGGATTCCAGTCTGGTGCCCCTCACTTTGTGAAGTGGTTTGAGGCGTGTTATGATGTTATGAACACTGTACAACTTCAGCTTGTTATTTTAGTGCATTCCAGCACTTGGCATCTGATCAGGGCGGGGTTCTGAGCCACAGATCTCACAAACAAACCGGTGCACCATTCCACTGCCAGATCTAACGCTGTGAATGAGGGCAGACAGATCCAGGAAAATAACTGGGATGTAAACAACGTCTCAGAGAAATGTGCCAGTGCCCACAAGGTCAAAGCCAACAAGGTATTGGAAGCCAGTCTGCTGGACTTAGTTGCATAAGCAGCAAGACCCGGTGGGGCTCAGGATCCCAGTTTGACCCGACATTGGGGTCTCGCGAGAAAATCCAACTCGTTGACACATTCACTTTGTTTTAAGGACGTGTTGATTAGTCACTCATTTCACTGCTATTCATGGGATCATACCATGCGCAAAAATGGCCGTTATGCTTAGCGAGCAGCAACGCTTACTACCCTGCATTCCTATAAGATGTTCCTTGAAAGTCAACTCTTTGACCAAACTCTCTGGTCACTTGTAGCAATATTTCGGTGTGAATCATTGATCTCATTACCCTCCTTAACATGTTTCACGACATTGAAGGCACTATATAAATGCACATTGTTCTTGTTGTAGGGGATATTTAACACCATCCCCTCCACTCCTGCTCCCCCCTCTCCCTCCTCACCCTCCAAACCACACCAATGATCACAGATTTCCATTCAAAGTCACTCTACTATCCAGCAATAGACACAGTTTCCTCACTAGAAAGAAAGCAATCTATTTTATTATAGACCTTGTTAGAACATCCTCACTGTAGACCAACACTGAACATGTGTGGCTGAAGAATTACACTTAAAGAACCAATAAACGTAGATCTTCAGCTGATGTTTTGCGACATTCGGGATGAAGCCCCTCTCATTGGGGAAATTCAGCACAAAGGTGTTTCGCTGACTCAATGAGAGAAGCTACGTTCCCCTACTATCGAGAACTCTCAATCAGAAAGACCAACTCTGAGTTCCTGGAAAATAGGAGACCCTTCTCTCCATCAGCTCTGGGAATGGGCAAACGAAGGGAAAGGATATATTTCAGGGCTTTGTTAAAAAGAACTGGGCGGAGGTAGGACTAACGTGACATCTTTTCTCAAAGAGATAGCGTGATGGGCTGAATGGCCACTTCCCATGCTGGAAGATTCTGTGGATTAAGTGAACTCTTATTTTGAATGAAAGGGTGAATGGAACCTAAAGGTTTTACGTAAGGGTAGTCACTCCCAGGACTTTCCCTGAATTAAACCGAAACTGCGCCTCCTGCCCTTGCCAATGAACCACACCATTGTCACGTTACCCAACCTCTTCACACTGACACCTCATCCCAGCTGAGAATCTCTGAGACACAGCATGGTATTAGCTGCTCTCGCTCCTCTCTCACAACGTTCTGCAGCTTTGGGGCTACAGCACCGATCACCACTGCACATCTCCAACCCTTTAAGTTCCTGTTCCACTCTGTCCGTTCTGTTCTTCCAATGGCAAGGTAAAGACAAAACTGTTCATCAACTCTTCCAGGCTATCGCTCCCATAATGTGTGATTGTTATTTTAGTGGGATGTGCCATGGGGAGATCTGACAGCATTCTTCTACATAAGTTCACATGTTAATATGCACATATATAATAAATATGGTTATTCACTCATACACATATATATGAGCATTTATCAATAGACATACTTACACGTGCATGGATGTATGTATACATACATACGTGGGCAGTATTTAATGCATGGAGTTAATAAGCTCAGTTGACTGGTTTATGATACATGATGATGCCAATAGCATGGTTCCAATTCCCATACTGGTTGGGATTATTCATGAAGGCCCCGTCTTCTCAATCTCGCCTGGTGATCCTCCCCTTGAGGGGAGAGCAGTCAATGGTCATCTGGGGTTATGGTGGCTTTATCTTTATTTAAAAAGAAGCAATGTGGAGCTCTTACCGGCCTCCCACTATCAAGCTATATCCGCTCCTTGCCTCTTTTTCAGGAAAGGCCGCTGAATTAAATGCCAATCGTTAACTGGGCAGTGGCGGCCTTCCCTGCAGCCAAAGACTCCAGGGCCACAAGTCCAGCTCGCCAAGAAGCACCTTTTCATTGCTCAGTGGCGCCGCCCAGGAGGCTGTGGCTGCTGTCGGCACGACACCCAGCTGAGGCCCAGGGTGGCTGATGGACCCAGGCATGTGCGAGGGATGGTGGGAGAAGGGGGAATTGACAGAGTGGGGTCACTGGGGGTAGGAAGGAGGGTTAGCAGTGGGTGGTACTCAGCGGGCTGATGCAGGGTCCCATGAGCAGGCACTGTACAAGTTGAACGAGGGGCAACTCCGATAGGGCTCACATTGTAGCCTTTCCTCATGGCGAGCCCCCTTTCCATCTCCGGGTGAAAAGCAGCGGAGGTCGTTTGAGGTTCTTCGGCTGGAGTTAATTGTCTGACTCTGGACGAAAATGGAAACCTAGCTTCATTAGGGGTTTGACAAAACAGGTGAAGCTCTCAACTCACACTTATAAATTCCACATCTGGCTTTCCATTTCGATTTTTATTAGCCCTGTCTGGTCTCAGAATAAGCACTTAAACTTCCAGCCAGCTCGCTTCCGGATACTGCTACTGAGCCATTGATCATTTTTAATGCTTTTCCGAATTTCCAGCCCCCCCCTCCCCCACAATCACTGAGGTAAAATATTTGACAAGGTGTGAGTATGAATACAAGACACCCATTCCAATCAAGGCTCATTGGCAAATTAACGAGCCAAGAAGCGAGGCAAAGGGTAAGCAAAATGTTTATCCTGGACGACAGTCTTCGTGGAAGGAAAGAAATATGTTTCCTCATGGGGCCATTCCAAGTCCCGATGCACTCTGTCGGAGCCAGAGTTGTAACTTTTTACTACTGCATTTTTCCAGCTGAACTAGTTGACTCAGCATCAAAAAGGATCGTATAGCTCAGAAAGAGGCCATTCGGCCCCTCCTGCCAGCGCCAGCAGCTTACCCATTGACTTGTCTACACTTCCCGCTGCCCCGGCAAAGCAGCCAGCATAATTAAGGACCCCACGCACCCCAGATATTCTCTCTTTCACCTTCTTCTGGAGGGAAAAAGATACAAAAATTGGAGGTCAACCGACTCAAGAACAGCTTCTTCCCTGCTACCATCAGTCTTTTGAATGGACCTACCTCGCATTAAGTTGATCTTTCTCTGCACCCTAGCTATGACTGCATCACTACATTCCGCACTCTCTCGTTTCCTTCTCTATGAACGGTATGCTTTGTCTGAGTAGTGCGCACGAAACAATACTTTTCACTGTATGTGACAATAACAAATCAAATCGAATAATCAAAACAGAGCCTGAGGAATAATTAGACTAAAGACGTTTATAATTTTGGTTTAAAAAAGTGATGTCAAACCAGTTGGAAAGAATCTCAACTTTTTCATTAAAGTTACTGGCAAGAAAAGTTTGATTCTCCTCCAATCCTTCACTGCCGTGTCCCCCCTCCGCCCACCTCTATGCTGCCCCAGGGAACAATCTTAAAGGAACCTTCACAGCCATTGGTGTGAACCACTCAATCCTCTGGCTCTTATCTTGCTGCTTTCACATTTAAGGGTGAATTATCTTCCTGAAATAGTGAAACGGCCTTATGATTAAGGCAGACTTGAGTATTGTACTGCGTCATGTGATTGTGTTTTCTTGCAGTCTGAACTCTGTAACAGGATGCGGGACAGGTATGAAAGATAAATCTCTTATAATACTTTTTGGGAAGTTTCATTTGAGACAACTCCATCGACTTAAACAAAACCTACATTTTTCTTATAATCATCCTTGGATGCAAATCTAGGCCAACATTTACTATCCCATCCCTATTTGCCATGGAGGAGGCTACACCCACTGTGCTGTTAGGGAGAGAGTTCCAGAATTTTGACCCAGTGGGAATGAAGGATTGCTTGCCCTGGATGGTGTTGAGCTTCCTGAGGGTTGTTAATGTTGCACTCATCTAGAGAAATGGAGCTTTCTCCCTCGCTCTCCTGACCTGTATCTTGTGGATGGTAATAGATGGTAGTGTTAATGATGTTGGCAAATGGACTAGTTTCTTGCCCTGCACTCCATCACTTGACATCCATCACCTCAAACCTGGTTCAGAGTTACGAAGCACAATTGCTAACAAAATATTTGTTTGAATCCTGCTGGGCTGTGCTGTTGTTATAAACTCTTGTGTCCAACCTGTATGAGATTAGCAATAAAATCCCTGGTCTGTTGAGAGACTCCATTATTTGATTCTAGAGTGAGTTTGTCGAGAGTATCACTTTTTAATGTTTATTCACTGAACATCCTGAAATCACATAAAGACAGAACTTACGTTTAAACCATTTTGCAGCCGTTGAAGTACTTTGGAAATGTAGTCACTGCTATAAAAGAACATAGAATCCTACAGTGCAGAAACAGGCCCTTCGGCCCATCGAGTCTGCACTGACCACAATCTCACCCAGGCCCCATCCCCATATCCCTACACATTTACCCACTAATCCCTTGAACCTACACATCCCAGGACACTAAGGGGCAATTCTAGCATGGCCAATCAACCCAACCCACACATCTTTGGACTGAGGGACAAAACCTATGCAGACATAAGGAGAATGTGCAAACTCCGCACAGAGAGGACCCGAGCCAGGAATCGAACCCAGATCTCTGGAGCTGTGAAGCAGCAGTGTTAACCACTGTGCTACCGTGCCGCCCAATAATGTAGGAATTTCAAACTCAACTTCAGGATGCATCCATTACAGCCAATGATAAGCTATTTTATTGAAATTGTAGCCAGCTTTGCAATGTTGCAACCTTGCAAAAAATAAGCATCTATGAAGAGCAATGTGATGGTGGCCAGTTCCGTTTTAACAGTGCCAGTGGAGGGATGGGGTATGATGGTAATGGAACACTTGCATTTATTTAAGATATGGAGTGGGATTTTCCATGCAATCAGCTGGAGACAGCCTGCTATTGTCAATGGTGCCTCCCCCGCCTCGCCACTGGGAAACTGGCAGCGGGGGTGCACTGTCAGCAATCCCAAGGATCCTGCTGGGTGTGAATGGCCGGAAAATTTATCTTTCCACCAGAATCTCTGGAAGCACAAAGAATTTGCCTGATTGAATGGGTCTTTATTTGGACTGGGCTGAGCATCTTTCCCAGCACTATTCCCACCATATTCCCATTACCCCACACATTTACCCCGCTTCTCCCCCAACCCATACATCTTGGGACACTTTGGGATAATTTAGCACAGCCGATCCACTTAACCTGCATATCTTTGGATGTATTGTAGGTGTGGCTGAATGGGAGCTCCACCCCAACCCACCCCACAGATATTTATCGTTGGATGGAATTTCTGACTTTGTTTTATCCTTCAGAATAGCCCCAATGCAAACAGCATTGAGACAGGTGATGCCTTTGACCAAAAGACCATAAAATAAAGGAGCAGAAGTAGGCCATTCGACCTGTCAAGTTTGCTCTGCCATTCATTAAAGCATGGGGGAACATGGTGGCACAGTGGTTAGCACTGTCTCCTCACAGCATCAGGGACCCGGGTTCAATCCTGGCCTTAGGTCACTGTCTGTGTGGAGTTTGCACATTCTCCCCATGTCTGCGTGGGTTTCATCTGCGTGCTCTGGTTTCCTCCCACAGTCCAAAAATGTGTGGGCTAGATGGATTGGCCATGCTAAATTGTGCCATCATGTCAGGTGGACTAGCTGGGATAAATACATGGGGATAGGGCCTGGGTGGGATTGTGGTCGGTAGTCCCTTCATCAAAATTCCTTTATTTACAAGACCCAACAACACTGTGTGGGGTGTTGTCAGTCTGTAGTCTCCATCTGGAGTGCCAGAGGAACTGACACTCCTTTTTAAGTACAGAGCATGGAGCTTCCTAATTGGCCCTTAATCAGGGAGTTTATCTATAATCAGGCTAACCTCAATTGCTTGGGCTGAATGGCCTCCTTCTGCACTGTCGAGATTCTATAATTCAGTCATGGCCATTAAGTTTCTCAACCCCATTCTCCTGTTTTTTCCCTGGTAACCTTTGATCCCCTTACCAATCAATCATCCCTTGTTAACAAAATATTTGTTTGAATTTTGATTTGATTTATTATTATCACATGTATTAGTACACAGTAGAAAGTATTGCGCGCTGTACAGAATTCTGCTGGAATTTACTGTCGCAGTGACAACTGGTAGAGAAATAAATATATTAAGGACAGGTTGAAAGTCAGATGTGTTTGTAATGCCCATAACCAACAGTTATGTCCTGGTCTATGATCTTTATCTGGCCACATCCCAATCATCTTTTAAATTCTATACCACATTGGAACATATGTAGCTGCCTGGTCATGTTAACCGACTGCCTATTCGTGGCTGGGTGGCATGTTTGTGGATGATTGAACCAGTGCCCTGAGTGAATGCTGGATGGTATTAGGTGATAAGTACCCGTTACTATCCAGTTGTTTATCACTAAGTCATTTTATTACACAGCCCTGGTAGAGAAGGCATCACTGACACCAGCTGCTGCACAATCCAGCCCAAATTTGCTTCCTTGCGAATTTTCTCATTGCGAGATTGTGGTGGGAATCCAGACAGTAGAACAAGAAGTGGTTTTAATCATATGCGATATTAACTTAACACCAGCGGCAAGTTATTAAAGTTAATGTTTAATAACTGCACAACGACAATATAATATAAAACCAGCAAGATGACTTAACTGGAATCTATAGAAAAGAAGTCCGTTCTTAATATTTTATAATTGGGTCCCTGGGGTAAGGTTATATTGCTTCTCATCCTATGAATTTCATAAGGCTCGATTGCCGATGTTGGCAGTTTGATGGATTTAATCCAGGCTGTGGTCGGAGTCAAATTTATAACACAAAAACCAGACAGAAAGTGTTCTGAAGGATAAAACAGAGCCAGGGAATTCCATCCGACTGTAAATATCTGTGGGGGTGGGATGGTGTAGAGCTCCCACTCAGCCCTACTCAGTACACTCAAAGATGTCCAGGTTAGGTGGATTGGCCATGCTAAATTGTCCCTCAGTGTCCCAAGGTGTGTAGGTTAGGGGGTATTAGTGGGGTAGATGTGTGAAGTTATGGGGATAGGATAGGAGTAAGATTCTCTGTCAGGGAGTTGGTGCAGACTTGATGGGCCAAATGGCCTCCTTCTGCATTGTATGGATTCCATGATTCTACGAATACTGACCCCACTTCCAGATCAAATCAGTCGCCGTGGTGAATTTTGGCTAAGCACATTGAATTGCGGGCTTTCAAAGAGGCTGTTTAAATTTTTTGTGTTTTTTTTCCAAAGCAAGATGGTGGTCTGCACGTGCAGAGAAGCCTAGAGATGTTCTTCTGCAATGCCCACCTTTGTCAGTATCACTGTACACACATGTAGACCTGTGCAGGGGACACAGATGTGTTGACATCAGAAAGAGTGTGCATCTTCGATGTAATAGGTCCTTGGAGGTAGAAGTCCTTTCATCAAAATTCCTTTATTCACAAGACCCAACAACACTGTGCGGGGTGTTGTCAGTCTGTAGTCTCCATCCGGAGTGCCAGAGGAACTGACACTCCTTTTTAAGTACAGAGAATGGGGGTCCCTAATTGGCCCTTAATCAGGGAGTTTATCTACAAGCAGGCTAACCTCAATTGCTTGATTAAAATTGTTACACTCAAGTTTCAAAATTTGGCATTTCCCAAGTGTGTGTCAGTGGGTACAGGGGGTGTCCGTAAAGATAGTTAGGCAATATTTACAGAGAGTCCCCATCCGCTTCTCCTCGCCCACTATCCTCCTCCTCCTCCTCCTCCTCACACTGTTCCCCTCCGAGAGACACAGTGTAAAGGGAAAGAATGGCAAGTCCTGCAGACAAGGACTGTAAAAGCTGAATCATTGGTCACAGGTTTATGTTAATATGACCATCTTAATCAGCCATTGGCTTTCTTTCTGTAAGATTCACTTGCAACTCGTTGGAATACTACAATATTTCTGACAAGAACTTTGAACAATTTAAACCGGTGTGGAAAGAAAAAAATCTTTGTAGCAGACTGGTGATCTGAATCTTTGAATTTGAACACGTGAAGGTGTTAGTGTTACAGTTTGGGGCTGGCAAGTCAACAAGAAATACATTTTAGTCGGCCGTTCAGTGTGACTCTGGTGCCCAGCTGTGAAGCAGTACCATCTTTGGTTCTGACCACTGCCTCCATCATCCTTATCAGTGACATGACTGAATAAAACTAAGCCAGGGAGGCACAGTGAGTAGCACTGATGCCCCACGGCAGCAGGGACCCGGTTTAACTCCCGGCTTGGGTCACTGTCCGTGTGGAGTTTTCACATTCTCGGGTGCTCTAGTTTCCTTCCACAATCCAGAGATGTGTGGGTTAGGTTGATTGCCCCTTAGTGTCAGGGTAAATAAGTAAGCTTACGGGGATTGGGCCTGGGTCGGTGCAGACTCGATGGCCTTCTTCTGCAGGGATTCTATGAAAACAGTCAAAATGCATGCCGTTGGCAGCAGATGCAGTCATTTAAATGAAGTTGGTTCCTTTGGACACAAAAGTATTGTTAGGGTGTGAATATAAAGCTTCGGAATTAAAATGGATACCAAGAGGCTGGCTTCTGCACATCATTACAATGAAGATCGGGCAACCCAGGCTAGTGAATGGGTCACATGGCTGGCCCTCCTTCATCTCAGTGGGTCGCAAGATTGTTCACAAACCCCATGAATAATATTAGATGCATTTAATACATGCCGGATATTTCATAATGAGTTGTAGAGAATGCTTAATTATTCATACATTAATAGAATAGGGGTGGCATGATGGCACAGTGGTTCACACTTCTGTTTCACCGTGCCAGGGACCCAGGTGCAATTTCAGCCTCAAGTCACTGTCTGTGTGGAGTCTGCATGTTCTCCCCATGTCTGCATGGATTTCTTTCGGGTGCTCTTACAGTCCAAAGATATGTGAGTTAAGTTGGTTGGCCGTGTTAAATTGACCCTAGTGTCAAGGGGAGTAACAGGTTAAACATGTGACGTCACGGGAATAAGGGCATAGGTGGGATTGTGGTCAGTGCAGATTTGATGGCTTGAATGGCCTCTTTCAGCACTGTGGGGTTCGGCTTGGATCACTGCCTGTGCGGAGTCTTCATATTCTCCCTGTGTCTGTATGGGTTTCCTCTGGGTGCTCCGATTTTCTCCAACAGTTCTAAAGATGTGCTGGTTAGGTGTGTTAGCCATGCTTAATTCCCCCTCAATGTGTCCAAACAGGCATTGGAGTGTGGCGACTAGGGGATTTTCACAGTAACTTCATTGCACTGTTAATGTAAGCCTACTTGTGACACTCATAAATAAAAAAATAGGGATTCTATGAACTGTCATCAACTTCAAATGATAAAAACAAAAGATATTTGGGCTGAGAGGGAGCACACGGCTCTCACAGTCAATGTTGTCAGCAATCAGCACACACCTCACTCGCTCTTGCTTTAGATATGAATCACTTCAGTCACACCGGTAGGAAAAAAAACTCCCCAGACAGAAATCGGTGGAATGTGGAAACCTTGCACGTGGGTCCATTAAATGTCTCGTGGGCCGCACTCTGAACTCAGATGGGCTGTGTGTGACCCCCAGTTGCCCATCACTGATATAATGAATAAATGGCTCAAAAGAATTTTGAAAAGTCATTGAAAATTGAATTACTCACTCGTGGCAGATTGTCAGATTGCTTAAGAAATCTTATTTTTTGAGATAAACTCCTTTTCAGCTGCATTTTTCAAAGTTGGCCAAGTCACTCCTCTCAGATATATCAAGGAATATCTTTAAAAACAAGATTTAAATAATAGTTGCTTTGAAATGCTTGCAATGGGTTAAGACACAGTTTTGAGCTTGGTGAAATGTGACTTTGAGAAAAAGAAAAGAACTCGTGTGATTTTAGGCATCAGTTTGCTCCTGAAATTCCAGACCACAGACTGTGACATCTCGAAAACCCACTATTTCAACCTCTGTCACACCACCCTGTCTCAGCTCATTGGCAGTCGGAACCCTCGCTCGTGCTTTGCTACCTCCAGGCTCGACTGTTCCAACTCACTCCTGGCTGCTTTCCCACAATCTACTCTCCATAAACTTTACATCTGTTGCCTGAGTCTTAACCTGCAGTGTATCCTGTTCACCCCTGTGCTGCGCTGATCTGAATTGGTTCCCCATGAAGAAATCTCTTGATTTCAGAATTCTCATTGTTGTTTTCAAATCCCTCCATGATCTTCGCCCTTCCCTTTTCTCTGTAATCTCCTCCAGTCCCACGACCCTCCGAGATATCTGCACTCCTCTAGTTTTGACCTCTTGATCTTTTTTGGTTTGATTTATTATTGTCGCATATATTAGCATACAGAGAGAAGTATTGTTTCTCCTGCGCAGCGCTATACAACAAAGCATACCATTCATAGAGCATATGAGGAAAAGGAAAGGAGAGGGTGCAGAATATAGTGTTGCAGTTACAGGTAGGGTGTAGAGAAAGATCAGCTTGTTTGTAAGGTTTTTTTTAAAGTTTATTTATTAATGTCACAAGTAGGTTGACATTAACATTGCAATGAAGTTTAAAATTATGAGTGGTATGGATGGGGTGAACAGTGGGAAGCTTTCTCCCAGGTCGGAGGTGACAAAGACGAGGGGTCACAGGTTCAAGGTGAGGGAGGTAAAGTATAACTCAGATATCAGAGGGATGTTTTTTACACAGAGGGTGGTGGGGGCCTGGAATGTGCTGTCAAGCAGGAGGTGGACACGCTGGGATCGTTTCAGACTTATCACATGAGCAGACTGGGAATGGAGGGATATAAATGAATGGTCTAATTGGACCAGTGAGTGGCGCAGGCTTGGAGGGCCAAAGAGCCTGTTTCCTGTGCTGTATTGTTCTTTGTACTGTGAAAATCCCCCAGTCACCACACTCCGGCATCTGTTTGGGTACACTAAGGCAGAATTTAGCATGGCCATTGCTCCTAACTAGCACGTCTTTTGGACTATGGGAGGAAGCAGACACAGGGAGAATGTGCAAACTCCACATAGACAGTGATCCAAGCCAGGAATCGAACCCAGGCCCCTGGCGCTGTGAGGCAGCAGTGCAAACCACTGTGCCACCATCCACAGTGCAAAGATGACTTTGAGGAGGGCAGTGTAAAAATACTCAACAAGGAGATTAATCTTCAGAAGAGTCTCAAATGGGGAAGGGTAAAGAGACTGTAGTGGGGGGCCGGTGGGGAGGATGTGGTTGGTGGGTGGAGTTGGGGCTGGTGGGGGAAGAGTTTCAGGTTTGGGTGGGAGAGGGGGGAGCAAGAGGGGGAGTTATGGGTATGGCTGCCAGTCAGGGAACAAAAGGAGGGACGATGCTGGGGAAGCCCGCAGCAGGAAAACGGGATAGCTGTGGGAATGGTGGGGGCGAAAGTGTGGTGTGGGTTTGTTCGGGCAGAAGAAGGTTCCAGAATTTGGGATCAGCTGAGGGATGGAAAGTTACAATTGAAGGCACAGTTCTTTTTTTTTGTCACTCTGATGAAGAGAAAGCTGGCAATGTTCCAGATGTTTTCACTGTATCTAACTGAGGAATGTGGAACTGGGCTGTGTGGCTCCTTTGTGAGGAGGCGCAATGTGATTGTGGAGTGCTTAAAGAGACAATTTTATCTCAGACTGGGAGGGGTTAACAAGCTATCGTCAGTGTATGCTGAGTGACTGACGCATGACTGTCTCGTGTCTTGCCTTGTCTGTATGTGGGGGGCATCCATCTGATACGGGATCTTCAAACAGACGAGATATTATCCTTCAGATTATGAGAATGCAGGTGTACCAGAATTAAGGTGCTGTGAACAACATCACAGAACACACCACTGCAATGTTTCCACACAACTTCTAAAACAAATCCACCAGTAACTTTGTGACAGATCCCAAAGAAAGGGTTAACTGAGGTGGCCCATTTCGGGCCAGGCCTAGCGCTCGATTTTAACCCACTCAAAACCAGCCCACTCAGAGTTAAAATTGCATTTTTAGTTTCTAATCGGATCAAGAGGTGAGTGTGAGGACGTGACCTCAAATGAAATAGGAATTCAGACTGGCACTCCATTGCTCTGAAGTGGGATCTTTCACATCCACCTGAGCGGGCAGATGTGTGGTCTCAGTCAATATCTGAATCACCAGGCAGCACCTCTGACAGAGCGGCACTCCCTCAGTACTCCACTGGGACTACCAGACTACACGTTCTGTTGAAGCCTATGGAGTAGCATATCTATGAGTGGCACCCATCACTGAGCATTATACTACAACATCTTTTCTACGTTTTATATATATCAGAAAAATCACACTTAAACCCAGGATGCACATGCTTACTTTAAAAATCTTTGGAATCTATGCAAAAAGCCTGGTCTTCTTCATAATGCCCTGGCCAACGTTCCTCCCTTAATCGTTACCATCAAAAGACCCGATTGACCAGTCAGTCATTGGCTGCTGTTTGTAGGATGCTCTGGCTCAGAGTAACTTCTCCGTTTGCCTGGAGCACAGTTACAGAGACCTGAATACTCACAAAGATGGAAAGGCACCACACGTTAGCTATAATGGTGCCAGATCCCCGAATCCAAAAGTCCTGCCCTTGTACTCGGTACCTGCCATTTCTGATGGGGAAAGGGGGGGGCGGTGTGTGTGGGAATGGGGGTCATATTCACTATTCTGGAGACACGTTTAAAAATGCGGCTACCTTTAATCAGAGCAGTTTTCATTTCCAAACCATCACTCATTGTATTTTTGAATGAGAAGAAAAGATCTAAACCAGTTGAGATTTCTTTTTTGGAGATGTCAGCTACCTCTTTGGGAATGTTAGCAGTAGACATGAATGGGTGTAAATAACGAGACTATCAAACAAATTTCAGGAAGAAAAAAGAATTAGCCTGCAATTGAGAAAAAAAACTAGTGCTTGCAATTTAAATAGATGTTTATTGATGTAAACATGATGATTGCCATTATAATATTGGAGCAGCTTAACTGCTTCCACAACCTTTCATTATCACAGTAAGGGCTTGTAAATTCACAACCAAAAGAGAAAATGCTGGAAAACCTCAGCAGGTCTGGCAGCATCTTAAGGAGAGAAAAGAGCTGACGTTTTGAGTCCAGATGACCCTTTGTCAAAGCTTTGACGCAACCAAAGCTTTGACAAAGGGTCATCTGGACTTGAAACATCAGCTCTTTTCTTTCTTTAAGATGCTGCCAGACCTGCTGAGACTTTCCAGCGTTTTCTCTTTTGGTTTCAGATTCCAGCATCCACAGTAATTTGCTTTTATTCATTTGTAAGTTCATAGTTTTATTGACAGTTCTGAGTGGTTGTAAAGTACAGAGTACAAACTTTTTTTTATATAAGGGACTAAGTAATTAAATGTATTTAAATGTATTGAATGGGCTTTTATCAGCATGTTTTTTAATATGGTGAAGTCTGTAATAAATGCTAATTGATATGATTGAAAATCTGGAGGACATGAGCAAAAGGCAAAAAGGAAAGATTTGCAGGACACCAAATCTGTAGAATTTGTGATACTCGATTTACTTAGGAATCTTGCAGCTTGTGGAATTTATTCTTTTTTTAAAAGTAGTCACCATTTACAGGGAAGATATTGTATAGAAAGTCTGCTCCACATTAGTGACTGGTGCAACAACAACAGCTGACTTTTTAAAAAGCACCTTTGCTCGAACCCTCTCCGCTGACTATTTGCTATATCTCTCTTCACCGCAATCTGATGGTGTGAGAGGAAGCTGCTGTGATTCAACCTTCATGGAGAATTATATTCAGAGTTACTCCACTTGCTTGGATCAGTGCAGCTTCAACAAGGTACACTAAAGAAGCTCCACGCCATCCAGGACAAAGCTGCCCCACTTGATTGGAACCCCATCCACCAACTTAAACAGTTGTCCCTTCCAACACTGGTGTACAGAGGCAGCAGTGTGCACCATCTACAAGATTCATTGTCGTAACTCACCAAGGCTCCTTCAACAGCACCTTCCAAACTTTACAAGGACAGTGGCAGGGGATGCATGGCGAACACCACCGCCTTGCAGGTTTCTCTCCAAGTCACTCACCATCCTGACTTGGAAATATATTGTCATTCCTTCACTGTCGCTGCATCAAAATCCTGGAGGACCCTCCCTAACAGCACTGTGGATGTACCTACACCACATGGACTGCAATGGTTCAAGAAGTTGGCTCACTGCCGCCTTCTCAAGAGCATTTAGAAATTAGACCAACAAATGTGTCTTTGGGCAGCGATGCCCACATCGTGGTAGAATAAAAGAAATAAAGTATACAGCATAGAGACAGACCATTCAGCCCAACCAGTCTCTGCTAGCCTTATGTTCCACTCCAGCCTCTTGCCATCCTTTCTCATCAGCCTAACTTTCTATCCTTTTCTCCCCCACATAGCTATACAGATTTTCTTTAATCCATCTAAGCTATCTATTTTAACCTGTCTCTTTGATAGTACTTTTTCAGTCTTCTGGAGCAAACTTAACCCTTCAGCTTCAAAGGAACAGGCAGTTTTGAATAAAGTTTTTTTTCCCCAAGAAATGAATTAAAAAGAAACAATGGATCTCTATAAACTGGAAAGTGCATGTGACAGCTCCCTCTCAGATTATTATGGCTACAAGTTCGGTAATTGGATATAAAACTAAATAAAATTTCATCGCCAGATACTTAAGTGGACAGAACTCCCTTTCTTTCAGGAGGGGAGAGTGGTTCCAGTCAGGAAACTGCTTCTTATTCAGGCCCCAGAGGAGGATGTGGGCCCATGTTAAGAAAAGTCAGATTAAAAATGTTTCTTCTACATAATAACTTACACATGTAACTAACTGCAGCCTGCTTAACACATACAATGGGTGCGTTATTTAATAAGTGGTAATAAAACAGGGGCTTTGGTCACATGATACCCCGGACCCAGTACTGACACTGTTATTAATAAAGTCTAGGCAATAAACACAAGATTGCAGAAGTTAATCTTGATATGAGAAGCCCTCTTGTTATGGGGTGGGGGGGGGGGGTGCGGTTGGTTGTTGCTGGTGACCATGTCTTCCGCTGTGTGGGACTCCCCCACCAGCCTCCAGAATTCCCTTCCTCTCCATCCTGCCTCTCCTCCGTAAAGACTCCCACCTCTGATATCTTGTCCTAACACCTCTTGTCCGTGACTCGGTGTTGGATTCTGTGTTGTGGCATGTTGATAAAGTTGCTGTATAAATGCTGTTGTTGTTGCTATAGAGCAGAGGCAATGGGTGAGGGGGCTGTGGTTGGGGGGCTAGGAAGGCATTTAATCAGAATTGCAAAGCAAAGGGAAGTTGTCTGATGAACGTCTTTAAAATGCTGAGGAGCAGTACAGTGGCACAGAGGTTAGCACACAGCGCCAGGGACCTGGGTTCGATTCCGGTCTGGGGTCACTGTCTGTGCGGAGTCTGCATGTTCTCTCCATGTCTACATGGGTTTCCTCCTGGTGCTGCGGTTTCCTCCTGCACTCCAAAGATGCGTGGGTTAGGTGGATTGGCCATGCTAAATTGCTGCTTAGTGACAGAGAGATCAGCAAGGATAAATGCATGGGGTTACAGGGCATGATGTAGAGATGCCGGCGTTGGACTGGGGTGAACGGTTGGACTTAAACCTGGTGTTGTCAGACTTCTTACAGGGTATGGGCAGGATTGTGGCTGGTGCAGAATCAATGGGCCAAATGGCCTCCTTCTGCACTGTAGGGATGCTATTCAATGGGGCCTCAGTTGGGGTACTATGTCCAGATTACTGGGCACTACAATTCAGGAAGGATGTGACAGTTTAAAACAGAGGAGAAGATTTACAAGCAGGTTCTAGCGAGGGAGACTTCAGTTACTTGGATAGGTTGGAGAAGCTGGATTGCATTGCCTGGGAATGGAGTGGAAATGGATTCCATCATTGCTTTCCCAAGATACTTGGATATTTATCCAAAGGAAAAGCAATTTGCAATAGGGAAGGATCGAGGGGAGTGGGATGTGATGGGCCAAATGGCCTCCTTCTATGTGCATCCATTCTGTGTTTGTAAATACCACAGAGGTATGGAAATCTGGAATAAGAATGGAAAATGCTGAAAAACACTCAGCGGGTCAGGTTGTTGGTGATCTGGACACCCAAAAGCTTGAAGCTCTCAACCCTTTCTGCAAGCTGCATTTTGTGGAGGAATGTTGGGTGGGAGAGATTTTTCTATAGTTAAATTCAATCAGTCATCAAGTGATTAGTGGGGATAATGGTGAGTTCTGCACTCACTGTGAATTCCAATAACTATACGGCAATGGGAAATTTTCACAGTAAACTTCATTGCAGTGTTAAGGTAGGCCTACTTGTGACACTAATAAATAAATTTAACCGTGTGTTGAGGAAAAATGAGTCCGAAGCTAAGCTGTATCTTAAACCCAGTTTAATTTCTAGGACAATGAAGTCACAGACTCACTCAGTTCCTCAGCAACCCCCAGAGTGAGCTCGTTTCTAAACTCTTGCAATGAATATATTCCAAATTGGAGACAGCTGTGCTTAATTAACAATTTAAAGCATGAATTCTATAGCAGCACAAATTTAACACTGCGCACTGAATCAATCCATCCTTTTGACCTCCAGTTAGACACAGAAACAACTCCTCCAATTCACTTTCCTACTTTCTGTTAGCCAGTGGAGAGGTGGGAAGGGGGGGGTCACACTCTCTCAGTTGACTGGTGCTATTGAACCTGTTTCCCCACTCGGCTTGGAACCTGCAGCACCCGTTGGGCACTCTAGATACAGTCTCAGTGGCCAGATGTCCACCACCAGCCCTCCACCACCCCCCGGCTCCTGCTTCCTTTCCGCTTGCTGGCCCTTCCTATTACTGCACCAGCCCGCACACTCCGAGCTTCACTGCACTGTGAGAATGACAGTCGCGTTTCATGCTGAAGGCCGTTTATCTTAAAAACCTTGCAGTTTGCTGGTGGAATTAAGCCAATCCTCCAGGCTCCCTTTTTCCCTGTCATTCCCCAATATTCAGATAGCTGAACAAAGGGGAGTCGGGGTAGGTGGGTGGGGAGGGGGTGTGGGAATGGGGGGTGGAGTTAATTGAAGACTGAGGAGAGATGGGGAATAGACATTTTCCAAGATTTAGAGATCACCCACATGATCTGCTGTCTGGCCCTCCCCTGCAATGAAGTGATGGTCCTCATGGAATCATTATGGCACAGAAGGGGACCATTCAGCCTGTTGATTCCATGCTAGCTGTCTGTAGAGCAATCCAATCAGCTCCATTCTCTCTCTTTCCCTGCAGCCCTTCTAGTTTATTTAATCCTTAAGCAGTCTAGATGTAACCTGGGCCTCTGACTTTTCCACTTTAATTCTCATTACCGTTTTTATTACTTAAATATTTCTCTTCAGTATCTGCGTTCTGCTTGGGCACTCTCAGAAAGCCACTTTCAGCTGAGACAAACACTTCAGTATTTCTGCCAGTCTGTCACCTGTGTCCAGGTGGCTACCTACATCAAGATGGTTGCCAGCACCATGATAGCTACTTGTATGAAGATGACTGCCTTGTCAATATGGCTGCCTACATCAACATGGCTGCCTACATTAAAATGGCCACTTGTATGAAGATGACCGCTAACATAAAGATGGCTGCCTAAGTCAAGATGGCTCTTTGTGTCCTAAAAAAGTCTTATCCCTTCATTGTATGCCCTTTAACTTCTTCTTTATAAAAAGTGACGTGCTAATTCTTTGCAATTTGGCCTTTGATTTTTTTTTTGACTACCCCCTTTAGCTTTCCTAGGCCAGAATTCTCCGATGCCTGATCCCCAGCCATCACTGCCAGCAAGAATGGAGAATTTTGTGCTCAGCCAAGTCTCCACTCACGGCAGTGGGACTGGAGAATCCCAGCCATGGAGGAGGCTGGAGAATTCGAGCCCTAATATCAGATTCTGTACTTTTCAGTTTGTTTCCCCTTACAGGAACATTTATCATGCATCTAGAAGTTGGGGTGGGGGGGGATTGGCCTCAGTTCCCTCTTGTGATTGCTAGTGCAAAAAATCCCCCTGGCCAAAAAGTGTAGCTGGACAAGTTGGGCTTTGGTGAAGTGCTTACAGTTGCTAAATAATCTGGAAATAGTCAATCTAGTGTAGATAAAGAACTATTGGCTTTTTGATGTCACTTGATTTTGTATATTAGAAGATTCTCTGAGGCTAGGAGATAACATTTCTTGTTTTTGTAGAACTGTTCATGAGATGTGGGTAACTGCTGCCAAGGTAAAATGAAAGATTTGCATTTTATACAGGACCGTTCACAACATTCCAGAATGTTTTCCATCCAGTGAAATAATTCTGATTTATAGCTACAGTTGAAATATAGTAAACAAGTCAGACAATTTACAGACAACAAACTCCTATAATGATATGATAATGATCAAATCATTTGCTTCTAGGCATTGGTTTAGGGATAGTTCTTGGCCATTTTCAGCCAGAATTATCAAGTAGATGTCCATTTCAGTCTCTTCCCTGAGATTCCCAACATACAGTCAGTCATAAACCACAGAAACAGGCCCTTCAGCCCACCATGTCTATGCTGACCATCAAACATCAATGTATATTATTCTCATTTACTAACACTTGAACCATACACTTCATTACAGATGCCAGTCTTCAGTCATAGAGTCATAGGGGTTTACAGCATGGAAACAGGCCCTTTGGCTTAACTTGTCCACGCCGCCCCTTTTTTTAACCCCTAAGCTAATCCCAATTGCCTGCGTTTAGCCCGTATCCCTCTATACCAATCTTATCCATGTAATTGTCTAAACACAATTTGATTCACTCCACATTTAATCAAGAAACAGCTGAAGGCACTGGATAATGCAAAGGCTGTGGACCTTGACAATATTCTGGCAATAGTACTGAAGATTTGTGCTCCAGAACTCCCTGGCCCCTCGCCAAGCTGTTCCAGTACAGGCTACACCACTGGCATCTATTTGGCATTGTGGAAAATCACTCAGGGATGTCCTGTTTGCAAAAAGCAAAACCAGATCCAACCCAGACAATTACCGCCCCATCAATCTACTCTTCATAGGTGGTAAAGTGATGAAAAGTGTCATCGAGGGTTCTATCAAGTAGCACTTACTCAGCTTGCTCACCTGCTCATGCTCCCTCAGTTTGACCTTCATCTGGCTCACTCAGCTTCTGACCTTATCACAGTCTTGGTCCAAAATGGACACCAAGAGCTGAATTCCAGAGATGAGGTGAGAGTAACAGCCCTTGACATCAAGGCAGCATCTGACTGAGTGTGACATAAGAATGTAAGAAGTCGGAACGAGAGTAGGCCATCTGGTCTAGAAAGAATTTAACCATTCGCACCCCACAATCCCCCGCCCCCCCCCCAGAATTCAATGACATTACCATCACTAAATCCCCCCACTATCAATGTTCTAGCGGTTAGCATTGACCCGAAACTGAATTGGACCTGCCATATAAATACTGTGGCTACAAGAACAGATAAGAAACTGGGAATCCAGCAGTGAGTAACTCACCTCTTGATTCCCCAAAGCCTGCCCACCATCTACAAGGCACAAGTCAGGAGTGTGATGGGATAGTCTCCATTTGCCTGAATGAGTGCAGCTCCAACAATCCTCAAGAAGCTCAACAGCATCCAGGACAAAGCAGCATCCACCATCTTAAACAGTCACCTGTAGGTTCCCCTCCAGGACACTCACCATCCTGACTTTCCTGAACATCGCCATTCCTTCAGTGTCGCTTTGTTAAAATCCCGGAATTCCCTCTCTAACAGCACAGTGTGTGTACCTACGCCAGAAAGACTGCAGTGGGTTCAAGAAGGCAGTGACTTCCACCCTCGCAAGGGCAATAAATGCTGGACCTAGCCAGTGACGTCCACATCCCAGGAATAAATAAGAAAAGTGCAGAGGAGAGCTCTCCTGCCTTGGGATCTGTTGTATCCCCCCCTCCTCTCAACCCCACCAAGAGGTTCGCAGTTTAATGACACATCTGAAATATGGCACATCGGAGCCCAGACTTTGTGCCCAGATCTCTGGCCTGGGGCTCACATCTTCTGATTCAGAGTTGAGAATGAGATCGCAGCTGATTAAGTCAGTATTTAATGCCTATCACTGATAGCCTGTAGGGTGTTGAGGTCAACTATGCAATATGCATGCGCCAAACCAATTAAAAGTGGCTTGCTTCCTATCTGAAGGATATTAGTCCCAATAACAACCTGGCAATTTCAGTTATTTCCTTGGTCCCACTGTGCCAATCATCAGGTTTATTAGTCCTGTTCTCAATTGTGTAATCGTATTATTGATAGGTTGCTACACTCCACTCCAAATTAACGCTCAAACATGTTAAGGGAGGTCACATAGTCCAAGGGATACTTTAATTGGAAGCATGCATTCTATTAACATCAAAGAAGCAAAGTGACAAAATCCATCTCTTCTGAAAAACATGTTGAAATAGTTGCTACACACACAAATCTTTGACAGAAGGTAGCACTTCTGACAGTGCAGCTCTCTCTCAGTGGTGTACCAAATTAGATCAGGTCCTAGAATGGGACAGGAACACGGGTGATTGCGTTACCTTTAAGCTGAGGCTGATACCTTGACTGTTGTCAGGGGGCTAAGACCTCACACTTTATATTTTCATAAAATATATGGATATTCTCCCGCCGAATTTCTAACAAAGTGGGACACAGACTTTAAAATGACTGAAGCCATGCCTGACCATGAATTTCAAATGAAAGGACCTTGCTGGCACTATCAGAGAAACTGACATCTCATTATTACTGAAGAGATTCTAACAACACTGTGGGCTGCAGAAACTTAATTCAAAGAGAATTGTGCAAAGATCATCTAGACTTCTGGACTAGCCACTGGTGCCTACTAACCTGCTAGGACAAAGGACCAGCTTTCAAATTCTTAATAGTAGGAACATTAACAGTATTAGGAATCCAGACTAAGGAATATACCCCTTTATCAAAGCCAACATGGAGTCATGTGACACGGTCTCCCTAGTTGGGAGAACTAGTTATGCTGTCTTTCTAGACTGCATGACAACCTATCAAACAGAAGCTCAGAAAAGGGGTTTTGTCTAGGTGTGAATGCCTGTCCCCCGTCCACATTATTTCTACTGGAACTCCTGAACTTCTAAACCAATACCTACAACACAGATTCATCTGTGCATGCCTATCTTATCAAGAAGTCATCTCTGCAGGAAGAGTGAATTATCTAGCATCAGTTTTTGGCCTGTTGACCTCAATGAAATAATATAACATTGGACATTGATTCTGGACCCTGAATTTAAATGAAACAATCATTCTTTATTCTGTGGTCTCTGCACTGTAAATCTTCCTTCCCCTATCTCCCTCTTGACTGTATGAGTGAAATGACAATTGTGACCCTCCTCTCACAACCAAGCAAATAAACTAACCCTCTGAGATGAACCTTACCCATCCCGCTGCCAGAAGGTTGACTATCCCTCTCCTGGACACCTTGTCTATTCTTTTCCTGGATATCAAGACCATCCCTTCCCTGCACACTTTGAGTAAATCTGAGAACCATACAGCAAGAAGCAGACACCTCTCTAAAGCCAGTGTAGACGTGGCCACTGGAATTGCCTGCTGCCAGCGTGGACCTTTAACAAGGTTAGCCCACCCAACTGAGGTTGCGGGGAGAGGAAGGTCATAGAATAGCATCATAGAATTCCTACAGTACAGAAGGAGGCCATTCAACCCATTGAGTCTGTACTGTCAACAATCCTACCCAGGTCCTATCTCCATAACCCCATGCATTTACTCTGAAAATCCCCCTAGGACTCAGAGATAATTTAGCATGGCCAATCAACCCAATCCTCCACATCTTTTGGACTGTGGGAGGAAACCGGAGCACCCGGAGGAAACCCACACAGACATGGAGACAATGTGCAAATTCCACACAGACTGTGCCCTGAGGCTGGGAATCAAACTCCGGTCCCTGGCACTACGAGGCAGCAGTGCTAACGACTGTGCCACCCTTATGTGAAACAAAGTGACCAAAGTGACGGGCTTGAAGCTGAATAGCTCAGGTCAGACTTCTTTAGTGTCCAGATCTCTGGAAAAGATGTCAGGGATTGGTTATTTTTTCTGAGAAAATGGGAAGACTCCTGGAACAAGATGTACCTTGTGAGTTGGACATTGATGCCCTGAATTCCTTCATGGGAACAAGATGGATCCATCTCTGGCTGGGAGTGGGGGTCATTTCAGGCACAGATGCAATGGGCTGAATGGCCTCGTTCTGCATAGTAGTCTTCGAAAGATTTTAAGATGAGCACTCTTATTGCGTTAAGCCGGGCTGGGGGATCTCCTAGACTACTTCAACCATCGGTGGGAAACGGAGCAAAATTTTCCAGATGTCTTTGTTTCCGGGACTGGTTTGGGAATACTTTTTTGACTTCAGCAGGCGATCAACTGGTTTCATGGTGGGCTGCATTGTGGTTGATGAGGAATGGGTGATTGTGCAGGGCAGGATATCAGGGCCAGAAGCTCTTTCTCTGTCTGTCACTATCCAGACACACACAAAGCCCTCAGAGAGCTCTCCCAGAAAGGTGCAGGATTCCTGGCCAAAGCCAGATGCTTTCAGCACATGTTATCATCTCTGGCCTCCATCCAGTGGCTCCTGAGATTTATTTAAACAAGGAAATAGTGCAGTAAGTGCTGCTGAAAAGTGATATATTGTTTTTACAGTTACAAAGGGGGCCCTTTAGTGAGATGATATCTAATAATTAAAGGCCAAATCTCCAACAATGGCCCATATCCTGTGACCTGGCCTGTCTGTCGAGAGATAGGGGATCACTGAAAGATTTCTTGCACAGAAAAATATTTTTTTTTGCAATAAAGTGGGATATATCTCAAATTTACCGGGTGTCACGGGACTTGTAGTGTCAACTGAAATGGTGGTAGAATTATCAGCCGTAAAGGGTGCAGAGGGGGTGCAGCAACATTCGGACAGGAGGCCAGAGAGGAGGTGGCCATTGGTTACGGCAACCTCAGTGGTGATGCCGTGCTCATCCTTGGAGTCAGATGGGGCATTAACGGTGAGGCTTCCCACTGTTGGGATTGTCCTGTCCCGTCAAAAGTCAATGGACTTTTGACCGGGAGGCCGAATCTCCCGTGGCAGGAGCCAGAGAAAGACTGGAACTCTCTCCACTTCAAACATGCTCAGCTGTTGGGAGGTTCCAGGATATGGGGGAGGCCTAATGAGACTGGCAGAGAGAATAAAGGCCCCTCAAAATGGAGACACCGTCGAAAGGGATTAACATAATGAAGGTGCAGGGCAGTTAGGACCAAGAATGTGGAGGGGCAGCAAAAATGCTTTTGATGCCCAGTTCATCCTTGGGTCACCAAGATGGCATTCAGTTCCTCTGACCTTCCGCTTGAGGCTGCCCCTGATATATTGCCAAGCTCCTGACACAGTGTCTGTGTGCCTTCTGTGAGACTGTATCGCTACACACAATTAGGGATTAACTTCCCCATTAAGTATCTTGATTGGTCATCCGTTGTGGACAGGGATCCGGCCTCTGGAAAATCTCAGCAACAGTCAGGAACAAATCAGGGAGCTGGATCTGCAAGGCAGCACCTCCAACAGTGCAGCACTCCCTCAGTACTGGAGTGGCAGCCTAGATTTTTGCAGCTTAGGTATCTATTGTGGGACCTTAGATCCACAACCCTTCTGACTGAGCAATATATCCATGATCCACAACTGTCTCTGCAAAGTTAGGTGAGTACTTAGCGAGGAAAGGAATATAATGATAGAGGGTGTTAGGTTGATTGACCACTCTAAATTGACACAAGTGTCTGGAAGATTTGCAAGATAAATGCATGGGGTTGTGGGAATAGGGTCTGAATGAGATTGTGATTGGTACAGACTCGATGGGCCAAATAGCCTCTTTCTGTACAGCAGGGATTCTATGATTCTATGAGGGTGTGATGAAATAAATGAGGTAGGAGAAGGTTTGTGGCAGAACAGAAAAACCAAACAGGAATTGCATTGCCTGTTTCTGTACTGTAAGAGGTCTCACAACACCAGGTGAAAGTCCAACAGGTTTATTTGGAATCACGAACTTTCGGAGTGCTGCTCCTTCACCAGGTGAGTGGCTCCCCACTCCCCACTGAAGTCACTCAGAGAGCTGGAGAGACTTCTCCCTGTGCTTTCCCATCCTTATGCGGCTGATCACAAGCACCTCCTGCAAGCTTGTTTTTTTCAATTCCTTCATAGGATGTGGGTATCGCTGGCCCATCCCTAATTGCCCTTGAGAAGGTGGTGGTGAGCTGCCTTTGTGAACCCCTGCAGTCCAAGTGGTGTGGGTAGACCCACACTGTTGAAGATTTTGTAGTGGCCATTTCCGAGGGCATTTAAGAATCAATCACGCTGCTGTGGGTCTGGAGTCACATACGGGTCACATGTAGGCCAGGCCAGGTTAGGATGGCAGATTTCCTTCCCTAAAGCAGGGAACCGGATGCCAATTACCTCTTGGTCACCAAGATGGTAACAGGTATGGGTAAAGTAGACGTGGAGTGGATGCTTCCTCTTGTGGGATATTTTAAGATGAGAGGCCATAGTCTTAGGATGGAGGGAGGGGTTAGTTAGCAAATTTAAACCAGAGTTGAGGAGAAACTACTTCTCCCAAAGTGTTGTGAATCTGTGGAATTTGCTACCTCAAATTGTGGTGGATGCTGGAACAGTGAGTAGATTTTAAGGAGGAATTAGATTTTTAATTGGGGATGGGTTGATGGGGAGAAGGCGGGAAAATGGAGGTGAGGAGCAAGCATATCAGCCATGGTGAAAGACACGATGGGCTGAATGGCCTAATTCTGCTTCTGTATCTTATGAACTTGAGAATAGCATTTAGTTCAGGATTTATTGGTTGAATTTTGATTCCAGCCGCTTCTGCTGTAGTAGGATTTGAAGCGGAATGTTAGCACGGGGCAACTGGATTATGAGGGCAGTGACAGCACAGAATCCAGTCCTGCCGAGTTGGAATCGGGAGAGTTGGGAATGTTCCGGAAAGGGGTTTGGTAGGGAGTGGCTCAGCCGAGTCAACCCTTTTCAGTCCTTCGCGAGATGCCTCCCAGTTATCTGCCCGATCACTGGTTTTAATGTGAATTTTAACTCAACGCGTTCAGAAGCTATCAGCTGAAGGCTCAGCTGAAGGACCTGTCGAGAATGAATAAATTCTTTCATTCTCCCTCTGAGCTGCTGCTCATGTCTCTGAATTCAAATGATTCACTATATGATAATGTCTGAGAAACCTGCCTTGTTTCCTGTGGGTGTTTAACGGTGATGTATTTAATTCTCAGCCCTTTATATGTCTCATTTTCTTTATATTTGATCTGATTTATTGTGGACAAGGTACTACCAGGTTACACACAATGTGGCTCCATTGCTTATAAAGCCAAGAGTCCCCAGTGTCCAACCCCCGGCTAATGCACGTTTTCATCAATTTAATCTCAGCCTAAGTAAACACGCCTGATGGATCACCCCCTTCCCACAGGGTTACATATCAGCAAGGAGGCCATCCAGCCCATCCTAGCTGCTGCTCACCCTTTGCGAGAGTTATCCATTTGACCCCACACACCAGCCTTCCCCGCTCAGCCCTGCAAATTCTTCCCTGTTGAGTATCCGTTGTAACACTGAGAGAGTGCCGTATTGTTGGAGGCACTGTCTATCGGAAATTTCAATCAGGACTCACACAGACATGGGGAGAACTCCACAGAAACAGTAACCCAAGGCCGGAATCAACCTGGGTCCCTGGCGTGGTGAGGCAGTGGTGCTGACCACTGCACCATTGCAACCTTTTTGACTGCATTTTGGTTGCATGTCCTACTAAGACTATTAAGATATAGGAGTAGAATTAGGCCATTTGGCCCATCGAGCCTACCATTCGATTGTGGCTGATAGATTTCTCAATCCCGTTCTCCCCTTACCGTTGATCCCCTTACCAATCAAGAACCGATCTATCTCTGTATTAAAGACACTCAATGACCCAGCCTCTACAGCCCCCTGTGACATTGAGTTCCACAGATTCACCACCCTCTGGCTGAAGAAACTCCTCCTCGTCTTGGTTCTAAAGGATCGTCCCTTTAGCCTGAGGTTATGCCTTTGGATCCTAGTCTCTCCTGTTGATGGTAACGTTTTCCCCATGTCCAGCCCTATTCAGGATATTGATTAATATTGCCTTAATTGTGGCTCAGTATACATAATGCCTCTGTGAAAGGCCTTAAATGGGACACTTTGCCATGTTGATGGCACTACGTAAATGCAGTTGTTGTTAGAGATTGATGTTGAGAGGCGTTTGGCTCCGTGCAGTGAAACATTGAAAATGTTGCTGTGGTTCCTGAGAAGCTGTGCACAGCGAGCGTGGAGTGCAGCTCACACTCAGCCCTCACTGTGGGCTTGAACCTGTTATTTGCACAACGCATAATGGCCTCTCACCTGGATTGGAGTGATATCTCCCTTGCAGAGCGCGAGAGGGCCATAAACCAGGCCTCTTATCTTCTTTTAAATGAAATGAGTGTGTATGGGGGAAGGGGGGGTGGGGGGAAGGATTGAGTGGCAGTTAAACAACACTGATCTGGTAGCTGGCCCTAAGTCTGCTGTGATCATGTGGCACCTCCTGTCCATATCAGCCCCTTTAGCCTCCCGTGGATAACTCACTGCGGTGATGGCAGATTTAAAGACACTGTTGTCCATTTCACTTCAGCCTTGATGTTAAGCTTGGGGGCTTCCTGAGGGAGTCCTCTGCAAGTTATTTAACACAAGCAGATCACTCACTTACATTAACGCATCCTAACTGACCCCCCACCTCTTCTTTGTACTCTTCCCTTTGGCCGCACAACTCTCCCACATCACCGCTGTGGAGTAAATATTTAGCAATTCTTTAATGAGAGCAGAATGAAGTCAATCTAAACACTGAAGGTTGAGATTTACTCCATGTAATTCAGTTCTAGATGGTATGAAAGTCCCAGAGCAGTGCTGCTTATCAAATAAAACTATTCCGAGAGAATTGGATCAACAGAACATTGATAAAACCTAACGCCATTTTCTTTCAGAGCTGTTGCCCTCCAATAGGATATCTCCCCCATGGGGTGGCAGGGTGGCACAGTAGTTAGCACTGCTGCCTCACAATACCAGGGACTTGAGTTCGATTCCCAGCTTGGGTCACTGTCTGTGCGGATTCTGCACGTTCTCCCCATGTCTGCGTGGGATTCCTCCGGGTTCCCCAGTTCCATCCCACAAAGATTTGCTGCTTAGGTGCATTGGTCATGCTAAATTCTCTCTCGGTGTACCCAAACAGGTGCCGGAGTGTGGCGATTTGAGGATTTTCACAGTAACCTCATTGCAGTGTTCATGTCAGCCTACTTGTGACACTAATAAATAAACCTTTCTACATCACAACAGTGACTGTGCTTCAGAATGTGCATTAATTGGATCTAAGGGCCTGAGGTAATGAACGGCGCTAGAGAAATTCAGGACTTTACTTCATTTCTACACGTTTATTGATAGTGTTCCTGTACAGCTGTCTTATTGTACATTGCTGGGTTTTGTGTGAGGATTATGTATTGTACGTGTGGTGTAACAGACCACCACACAATGTTCCGATGTCTGCCAATACACATTAAAACGTGACTGAAAATGTATTATTGTCACATCCTCCAAGCCCGAGGAACCAGTGAGGAGAGGGAGGGAATGAATGGCTATTTCTGTAGGATTCTTGACCACGATGGAGGCTGTGGGCAAGGATATGGGAGTCGTACACAAGGAGTATGAGGCAGTGGGAATTCTCCATCGAGTGAGCAGTTATGTCCGACCCACTGAAATTCATTCTGAGGAGGCAGAGACTGAGATATAAGTGATGGACAGGCAGGCGTAGGATGCTGTCTTTGACAGCTATCCTTTCAGATCAGCCTGGTGACTGGCTGTCTGCTCTTGTCAGTTCAGATTTTGCAGACCCCCCCTTTGAAGTATCCGGACTCCGTCTAATGGACTGTGAGATGTTAGCTCGAGTGCACAGGCTGGTGCTATTGGCAGCTCCTGATCCTGCCTTCACAACACCCGACTGAATGAATCTGCAGATTCCAAATGAAGTGATAATGTTGGCTGCTGCCCAATTGTTGTAACATCCCAGCGAGCCCACTTGTGTCCCCACCTCCGAACAACCTCGGGTCACTGTCTGTGCTGAGTCTGCACATTCTCCCCATGTCTGCATGGGTTTCCTCCGGGTGCTCCAGTTTCCTCCAAAGATGTGTAGGTTAGGTTGATTGGCCATGGTAAATTGACCCTGATGTCGGGAGATTAGTAGAGTAAATGTACGGGGTTATGGGAATAGGGCTTGGGTGAGATTGTACTCAGTACAGACTTGATGGGCAGAAGGGCCTCCTTCTGTACTGCAGGGATTCTATGATTCCTACCAGGTTTCACACAGCCTTCACTCCTGGTGTGCTCACTGCTCCATTGTGGCTGCCACTCCAGCCCCCGAAGCAGCTCAAATTTATAAGTCCCACCACACCCTCAGTTCCCCACCAGGTCAGCACGACTCTCTGAACAGCATCTTATTCAGATCCTCCAACTGCAATTCCCCACCACCTTCCGCCTACCCACGCCCTGTAACCCTGTGTATTTGGCATGGCTGATCCACCTAACCTGCATATCTTTGGAGTGTGGGAGAAAACCGGTGAAAACCCAAGCTTGGTTAACATTGCTGCCTCACAGTGCCAGATACCCGGGTTCAATTCCAGCCTTGGGTAACTTTCTGTGTGAAGTTTGCACATTCTTCCCGTGTCTGCTCCAGTTTCCTCCTACAGTCTATAGATGTGTGAGTTAGGTTAATTGACCACACTAAATTGTCCCTTAGTGTCAGGGGAACCAGCTAGGATAACCATTATGGGGGGCAGGACTTGGGTGGGATTGTTGTTGGTGCAGTCTCGATGGGCCGAAAGGCCTCCATTTACACTGTAGGGATTCTATGATTCTACACGGGGAGAATCTCCACACAGACAGTCACCCACGGCTGGAATTGAACCCGGATCGCTGGCGCTGTGAGGTAGCAGTATGAACCACTGTGCCGCCCTCTTTCACGAAATGAGACAAACCTAACAGTAGAGCTGAGATGGATTTGTCAGTTACACAGCCTTTCCCGGATTATTAATTCTGTGTTTCTCGAGATCCAGCCAGTGACAGGCTTCTACTGCCTGAACTAGGCCACGCGTAAGGTAACGTGTGACCCAATGGCTGAGGGAGCTGGAGCCTGGCCCATTGGGGAGTTCAGTCACTAATGAGCGAAGGCCCTGTGAGTAAACCTCAGCCTCAATAATTGATGTCTCTTTATACATCATTATACACTCTGTCCACAGATCCCATGTTTCAATAATTAACACTTAAAAATCAGAGCAGCTATGCTGCATCATCAATAATTAAAACTGGCTGCTTTAGATACTTTTGTTTTACATGATTCTAGCGATCACAGCCATCACTGAAGACCATCTGGTTCTCATTTCAACCTTAAGAATTGCTCAGCTAACTAAATATTCCTCGATCTGGCACTTAGCAAGTGGGTAATGGATGGTATGGGTGCACATGGGAATGGGGAGAGAGCAGCAGAGAATGAGCAGAAGAACAGGACAGAAAGAGAGAGCGACAAGGACAGAGAGAGAAAGAGAGGGAGAGAAAGAGATAGAAAGTGATCAAGACAGAGAGAGAGGGAGATAGAGAAAGCTACCAGGACAGAGAGAGAGGGATGGGGAGAGAGAGAGAGAGAGAGAGATCAACCACTACAGAGAGAGGGAGAGAGAGAGAGAGCGAGACCAGGACAGATAGAGAAAGAGAGAATGAGAGCAACCAGGACAGAAAAAGGAGGAGGGAGCGACCGGGACAGACAGAAGGAGGGAGAGACCGGAAGAAAGAGACAGCAACCAGGACAGACAGAGACAGAGACCAGGACAAGAGAGAAAGAGAGAGTGGGAGTGATCAGGGCACAGAAAGAGGAAGGGAGTGACCAGGGCAGAGAGAGGGAGAAAGGGAAAGACAAGGATAGAGAAGCAGGGTGGGAGCAACCAGGATAGAGAGGGAGCGAGAGAAAGAATGACCAGATGGAGAAAGAGGGAGGGAGCGACCAGGACAGAGAGAGAGAAAGAATGATCAAAACAGAGAGAGAGAGAGTGATCAGGACACTCTTGGTCACTCTTGTGCCAGAATCGTACTCCAATCAGAAGATGAATGAGATCTTCATTATCCTGTTCAGTTCACTGCCTTTTTCCCGTATGCTGCTGTTTAAAAAAATCCATCAAAAGCGTTTAGAGAAATTAAAAGGAAAGTGTTCTTTTTAAACCACAGTTCTCCTGAATTCAATGGCCTGGAGATAAGTCTTTCACTCCAGGTGGCTCTGAATTAACCCCAGAATGTTGGCAGCAATTCGTGCGGGAGGCATTTGGCATTTATAAGCCTCACTGTGACTAGCGGAGGTCAGGATTATGAGTCCTTTTACTCTTTACCTCTCACTAAATGGATTCCAGGTGCTTGGGACTGTGAAAGAGTTAGTTAGAGGCCCAGCCTCTGTCAAGTAGTAGCAATTTACATTGATAACCGGACCATTTGTATTCCAAATGAGCAGCTTGGCCTCATTTGCAGAAACCTTTAATTGCCAGGATTTCTAGGGGCCTCACAGCAACAGTCTCTCAGAGTTCCTGACCTCGTGGCTATAATTACAGAGGTGCTTGCAACCAGATCACCATCCTGTCCTCGTTTTAATTTGATTCCTCTTCTGTGTGTGGGTGTGGCTGGCAAGGCTACATTTGATGACCATTCCCGTACATGTCCTGAGAAAGTGGTGACCGGGCTTCATCTTGAAACTGATGAATGTAACATCTTTTTGATACAACCTCAGACTTCTTCAGCCAGTCCAGAGTCAATGTTCAGGAGTCAATGTTGGAGTGTTCAATGACTCAGGAAGCCTGACTGGAAGGGAACATAGTTTATTACAGAATACAAAGTAAAACCACTATTGTGGTACACACGCCAACCTGGGACTGCAATACAGCAGGCCGAGTCCTGGGCCTGCCTTATAAAAGGCTCAGGTATTGAGTTGCAGTTGGGCAGGCTGTTACCAGGGGAACTCATGCTCAATGAGCTCTACCGAGAGATCAATCAATGACTCCCCATAGACCTTGTGGGGGTTACCACAGGTTGGTATTTAATTGAGACAATGGGTGTCTCACCCACTGGCAGGAGCTAGTTCATTGTGCCACCCTACTTTTGAGAAGACCCGCTGACTTCAAGCACCCAGCTTGGCAGAGGTGCGTCTTTCTATAGATGAAGGACCAAGGACCCCAGAGACAGAATATCCTGCCCGCTCACCCACCCTCTACGCCCAGAGCTGCCAGTCAGCCAGGCATCTGTGCCTAGCTCAGCAGCGCCACCAAGAGCACGGTGGCTGCTACTGGGAATGCATTTACCCAAGGTCCAGGATGGAGCCAGGCCACAAATGGTGGGATGGGAATCGGGTGTGGGGAGAAGTGGAGCGATTAGTTGGTAGCGAGGACAGGAGAATGGATATCAGCCAGCCTCCCTGTTTTTAGATGTTGGGCCCAGGCACTGAGTGCCATTGAATGAGGGATGTCTTCCTCTCCATGCCCCCTGACTGGATTTGCTTTTAGGTGAATCTCTGCCCCATTGCTGGGATAAGGTGAAGGTGGGATGAGGCCCTTCAATGGGGATTAATTGCCCACTTAAGGGCTTCAAACAGTGGCTTGTTGGAAAGATCATCCAGGAGCCTTTGTACCCCAGACTAACTGGCATCTGCCTGACTAAATGCCCCACCTCCAGCCACCAGACTTGCCTGGGGGAGGGCATTAAATTCTGACCTTGGTGTTAGATTGGAGTCACAGAATCAAAGAATCCTAAAGCATCAAGGGGACCATTCGCCCCATCATGCCTGTATCAGCTCTTCCACTCGCTCTCCCGCTCTTTCCCCATCGCCCTCCAAATTACTGCTCTTCAAATATCCATCCAGTTCCCATTTGAAACTGAATTTTCTTCAACAACTCTTCCAGAGAGTGTATTCCAGACCACAATAACTTAAGAGTTTATTTATTAGTCATAAGTAAAGCTTACATTAACAATGAAATGAAGTTACTGTGAAATTCCCCTAGTTGCCGCAGTCCTGTGCCTGTTTGGGTCAATGCACCTAACTAGCACATTTTTCAGAATATGGAAGGAAACTGAAGCACCTGCAAGAAACCCATGCAGACACGGGGAGAATGTGCGAACTCCACATGGACAGTGACCCAAGCCGGGAATCGAACCCGTGTTGCTGGCGCTGTGAGGCAGCAGTGCTAACCATTGTGTCACTATGCCACCCACTTTTTGGCTAAAGAACACACAAACCAGACCGTATAATATTCACAGGTCTACTTCCCTCCAGGCCAGTCGTGAACAACATCTGGACAGATTTAAGGCCGATTCTGCTGGCGACTGGGGTTGTCCAAGTTTGTAAAACTGCAACACATTATGGAGTTTTCTGTCTGTGGGAGCTTGCTGTGCAAGAATTAGCCAGCATGTCCCTATAATGACAAGAATTCATTCAACAATTTAATTAGTTCTGAAAGAGCTGTCCTGAGGTTATTGTAACACTTCTATACGCAGAATTCTCCCACCCCTCTCACCAATGGAGTTGGAGTGGGTGGGAGGGATGGACCATGCCAAGGTCTGTTGACCCCAGGGGGGGAATTCTCCGGTTCTGGGGCAAGCGTAGTCAGAGAATCTAGGCAGAATTCTCCGGTCCTGGGGCAAGTGTGGCTGGAGAATCTGGATGGGATTTTCCAGTCCTGGACCGAGTGTGACTGGAGAATCTGGATGGGATTCTCCGGTCCTGGGATGAGTGTGGCTGGAGAACCCCAGCCAATTTCTTTGACAGTTGGCGAACGATAGAATGTCTGGTTTCCTGATGAAGATTGATCGGAATTCGCTCCCTTCTTTCATGTAACTGTCTCCCCCTTTTTGTACGCAGGACCCGGCTTTCTCCGCACTGATCCACGACAAACTGCAGGTGCCCAACACTACTCGCAAAGCCTGGAATGAACGTGACAACAGATGCGATATATGTGCCACCCATCTCAACCAGCTGAAGCAGGAAGCTATCCAGATGGTGCAGACGCTGGAGCAAGCGGCCACCTTGGAGCAGTATGACCCACTGCCAGGCTCCCCTCCTCCTCTCTCCAACATCCCCACCCTGGTGGGCTCCCGTAACATTGGCAGCCTCCAGGCGGCCCGGGACTGGGCATTTGTCCCAGCAGCCTATGCTGCCACCACCACCTACGCTGGCTTCCTGACCAACAAGCACGCGGGTAAGCCCAACTCACTGGGCATCGTCGGGGGAGCGGAGAAGAAGGGAGCTCCCTCCGGGCATGCAGTCACCAAAGCCGGGCTGCAGATGGCCACCAGCCCGAGCAACGGCAACATCCTGAGCTCAGTGGCTATCCAGGCCCATCAGTATCTGGAAGGAACATGGTCGGTGTCCAGGACAAATGGCGTGACGCTCTACCCATACCCAGTAAGTGTTTATAAAGCATGTTCAGAGCACAAATACACACACACACACACACACACACACACACACAAATACAGACACACAAATATACACACACACAGACATACAAGTACACAACACATACACACACACACACAAATACACACACACGCACTCATACAGACAAATATACACACACAAGTACACATAAATATACACACACAAATGCGCATTCACAAATACACACACACATACACACATACACTCTCACATGTACATATATACACACATACACATATCACAAATACACACACACACTAACACACACACAAGTACACATACCTACACGCACATCACTAACACATACACATCACAAACGTATACACACACAGACAAATACACACACGCTACAATTACACACACATGCACAAATACACACACATACAAAAATACACATACATACACTAACACACACGCATCAAAAATACACAAACAAACGCACACACACCCACATACACACTCAAATATAAGTACATATGCACACATTATATACAAATACACACACACATATAAATACATATACACATATAAACAAATACACAAACAAATACACGGCATAAATATACACATGTACACACACAGATTTAAATACATACACAAATACAAACAAACACACAAATACATAAACATAAATTCACATATATACTTGCACATATAGATGCATATATACATATACACACATTATATACAAATGCACACGCATATAAATACATAATGCATAAATACACACAAATATATTCACTTGATTATTCATTTGATTTGATTTATTATTGTCATATGTATTAGCATACAGTGAAAAGTATTGTTTCTTGAACACTATACAGACATTGCATACCATTCATAGAGAAGGAGACACAGGATGCAGAATGTAGTGTTACATCCTCGGATGTAGGATGTATCTACATCCTAGCTACATCATAGCTAGGATGTAGAGAAAGATTAACTTAATGTGAAATAGGTATACGTACAAAACAGCTACACACACAAATGCACACACACAAATACACAAAACATGAGACCAACCAAAATCCTGCTGCTCATATCCACCTCACACCAACTCCCCTCCCATACACTCAGTTACTTCCCTAATTATACATTCTTGGCTGTCCAACTCAGATACTCATTAGAGTAACAAAACATCTGAACCCCAGGGAATTGATGACTCTGACATGCTGATCTCTTCGGTGATTTGGGTAATGTTAATTTATCCAAGATAAAGCAGTTTCAAGTGATGTAGTTTCTGCTGCTGATACTTTAAAGGGGCTGGGTGATTGACACATTTATTAGGTGGATTGGCCATGCTAAATTGCCCTTTAGTGTCAGAGGGAGTAGCTAGGGTAAATGTATGGGGTTATGTGGGTAAGTACAGGGTGGGATTCTGGCTGGTGCAGACTAGATGGGCCAAATGGCCTCATTCTACACTGCAAGATTCTATAATTGTATGAAAATTCTGACGGTAGCAGGGAAGGAGCTATTGATACGTGATTTTGCACTTTTGTATCTTTTTCCCGATGGAAGAAGGTGGAAGAGAGAATGTCCGGGATGTGTAGGGTCCTTGATTACGCTGGCTGCTTTCCTGAGGCAGCGAGAAGTGTAGACAGAGGCAGAATTTGGATACAGATCTTAGGGACTGGTGGAACAGGGCTGAGGGGCTGAATGGCCCCTAGATGTTATTAAATGCACGCCTTGTGTTCTTGTTTATGTGCACGATGCTGAGAGAGGGGCAAGCACGGGAAGCAATCCCCTCCAGCTTTGCCTGAACCTGGTTGATCTTTGACAGTGATCCAGATGGCCACACTCTCTGGTTATTTATGAGATGGGCCTGGTTGACAAAGATGGATAAGTGGGGAGGAACAGAAAGAATAATCAAAGAAGAAGGCCAGCACTGGCAATGTACAGAGCCTCCAGAGTGTAGCTGAACAAACACCGCATCAGCCTAGCAAGCACATAAAAGGCAGCACTCGCTCTTAGACCCTAACTGCTTCCCAATTGGAGTCAGCTCTGACCTTTTGAATTCCATTGAGATAAATTGGAAAAACGTTGGCACTTTGCCTGTGAGATGAAAGTATCAGTGCTGACTGTTTCAATGCTCCTATAAAGCAGATGGGGATGTTTTGAAGGAATTATTATTGCAACATGCTCACTCCAATTTGATTAGAATCGTGGAACCTTACAGCACAGAAGGAGGCCGTTTGGCCCCTTGTGCTGGCTTGCTCCTTGAGACAGGTATTCAATTCGAGCCACTCCCCATTGTCCTGCAAATGTATCCTTTTTAAGGGTTTATCCAATGCGCTGTTGAAGGTTCCTGTTTAATGTGCTTTCCGCACCACTCTTTCAGGCAGATCTTTGCCACTCGCTGTCGAGTCTTCCCCATGCATCCCAGCATAGATGATGAGAGACAGTGAGATTTCCGCACATCTCACCACCCTCAGTCCCTCTGTGGATGGCAGATCTTTTAGCTGCCTCGGGGAGATAGTGACACAGTGGTAACACCGGTGGGTTAGTATCCCTGAAGCCCAGGCTAATGCTCTGGGGAACACGGGTTTTAAACCCCACCCATGGCAGCTGGTGGAACTTAAATTCAATGAATAAAATTGGGAATATTCGACCTGACAACTATCATCAATAAAAATCCATCCAATTCGCCAATGCCCTTTAGGGAAGGAAATCTGCCGTCTTTATCCGGTCTGGCCCACGTGTGATTCCAGAGCCACAGCAATGTGGTTGACTCTTAACTGTCCTCTGAAATGGCCTAAAGGTCAATCAGATTTGGGCAACAAATATTGGCCTTGTCCAAAACACCCACATCCCATGAACAAACTGTTGAGGCTCTTTGCCCATCTGCATCCCTCTCTTCCTTTTAAAGCAAAACGTCTCAATCCACATTTATTTTCTTGCTGATCTCCTCAAACTGTCCCTTCTGGCCCTGATCGCCTTCCACGGAGTGGCAATGTCTATATTACAAATGTCACATAAACTTAAATAGTTTTGTAGAGTGCAGGGGGAAAAAGAGAGAAGTCCTCCCCACAGGTACCCAGTTTTGCAGTAAAGGGCTGGTGACAGACAGGGTTAACTCTTGCTGATTCCACCCACCCTTCCCACTGATTGCTCCAGTGATCCTCAGGCTACCCAGCATTGGAGTGCTAAGTCCAAATTGTAACACTGTCTCCATCCCACTAGACCAGGTAAAATCAGATAACTACAGAGACCAGAGATCAAATTTAGCGAGCCCCTATGAGCAAGCTAGCCAATGGCCTTCTTATCTGGGTCTTTGTTACCTGCTGGAATTCTAGTGCTCCAATTAAAGATCTCTCAGACCTCTAAGGGCATCATGTATGAGCGATGAGTACATCAATATTTAGTGTTCCTCTTGAGACACATTCCTCCAGGAATAATGTGCCAAAATATGCCAGGAGCTGATATATTGTGTATTGACAGATAGGAAGGAACCCTTAGCAGCAGCTTAGCAAAAGCCAGCTGGGTGGCATGGTGGCACCGATGCCTCACAGCTCCAGGGAGCTGCGTTCTCTCCGGGTGTTCCAGCCCCCTTCCAAAGTCCAAAGAAGTACAGGTTAGATGGATTGGCCATGCTAAATTGCTCCATGGGGGACTAATGGGGTAAATGTTTGGTGGTTATGGAGGTAGGGCAGAGAGGTGGGCCTGGGTAAGATTCTCTGCTGGAGAGTCAGTGCAGAATCAAAGGGCCAAATGGCCTTTTGCAGTGTAGGAATCCTATGATTCTCGTCCGCAGATGGAAGTACGTGGACAAGCTAATTCAGATTAAAACAGAGTAGAGAAGAAAGAGGCTGCCCGCTTAAAGAAAAAGAAAATTAATTAACCTTTATGGGCACCTCCTTAAGTATTGTTCAGACCCAGGGAGTGGTTAGTATTATTTGATTTGCTAATCATTTACAGCCAGCTAGGTGCTGATGAATGGGTGATTCTTTGGAAGTCTGGCTCCCCCCTTTTACAGACGTGAGTTTTCTTGGATTCTACCCAGTCGCCAGAGAAAAAAAGCTGGTGAACTGTCCACGTGACTGAATCTACCGGCAAACTGTGAGACTCCCATAAGTGACCCTGCCTCAGGAAAGTCTGTGGACATGAACCTTCGGCCTACGGTGAGAGCCTGACTGCTGCGACTCTTTCCCAGCCTGTTCAGCATGACTTCCTCAGGTCTGAGTGCTGGAGCACCATTGATGGGTGGGCTCAGCCTATAACTAGAAGGATCCAATCATTGCATTGGCCCTTCCTCCCCCTTCTCCCCTTCTCCGCCCACCATCCTCTCGAGTCAGTGTCTATAAAAGTGACCATTCTTCACTCGTGAGCCAAGACGGGAAAGAAGGTTCTGGTAAATAAAGAACCCGTGAGTCAAATCTTGCCCACTCCCCTGGGACGAGTTTGGTGGAGCAGGAGGATGGGGAGATCATTGAATCAGGTGGGAATGAGGTAGAGGTGGTCGCTATCACCTTCTTGCCTACATCTGTCACAGGAAGGTCCGTGGATTGCGTTCCCCACCCAAGACCTTAAGGGGACAATTTTTAAAAGATTCATCCATGGAACGTGGGTGTCACTGGCTGGCCAGCATTTATTGTCCATCTCTTGTTGCTCTTGGAGGGAGTTTAAGAGTCAACCACGATTGCTGTGGCTCTGGAGTCACAAGTAGGCCAGACCAGGTAAAAATGACAAATTTCCTTCTTTAAAGGACATTAGTGAACCAGATGGGCTTTTCCAATAACTAACAGTAGTTTCATGGTCATCAATAGATTACTGATATTTTTTGCTGAATTTAAATTCCATCTGCCATGGTGGGATTTGAACCCAGGTCCCCAGGACATTAGCTGAGTTTTGGGGTCAATAGTTAAGTGATAATACTACACGGTCATCACTTCCCCCAATTAATGCCCACTCAAAGGGCTCCTCATGTTATTGACCCAGCCACAGACAGCGGTAGCTCAACATGTGGAGATCAAACCCATGCAGACTGGCTTGTGGACTCCAAGGGGTGAGATCCCTCATTCAAAGGCAGTTAGGGTCTCGAGCAAGGGACCTGCATTGGGAAAGGGCGGAGAGCCGCCCCTGCCCTTGTTGTGAACCCCCCTCCACCCCACCACCCCACCTGCAACTGCATTAAATGTATTTCATCTTCTTCTTGGAGTCATGGTTAGTCGACAAACCCGATCTCAATCTTGTGGCTCGCTGAGATGAGGGAGGGCCACACACTAGCCGAGGTTCCCCATTGGTGATATAGAGGCACTGGAGAGAGTGGGGGGAGTGGTGTAAAGAAGACTTACAGGGATGATACCGGAATGAGCGGATGTACAAACCAGCAAAGGATGAATGCTGGATCTCATTCCATTTGTAAAAAGAGGACTGAGTGGTGACCGATTAGAAGTTTATAAAATTAGGAAACGTTTTGATAGAGCTTTGAGAGAGTGGACACAGAGAGAATGTTTCCTCTTATGGGAAGAGTGTAACTAGAGGCACCAAAATGAGATAGTCAGCAAGAAATCCGATAGGGAATTCAGGAGAAACTTCTTTACCCAAAGAGAGGTGGGAATGTGGAACTTACTACTACAGGGAGAGTGGCTGAAATGAGTAGTCTTATTGAATCATTTAAGGGGAATCTAGACAAGTGTATGTGGGAGAAGAGAATAGGGGGTTTACAGTGATAGATTTAGATACAGAAAGGTGGACGGTTGGTCAAATAGACCACAGACAAAAAGCCTGTGTTTGTTGGACTGAATGGCATATTTCTGCGCTGTCTATCCTATGTAGTCATATGTCATTTGTTTTATCCTGAATTAAAGCCTTTAAAACCTTACCCCCTCTTAGGGCAGAGTTTTCCTGTCCCATCAGCCATGGGAATTGAAGCACTCTGCCCCACACACACACATAAACATATGTCCACTTGCACGGTTTTCTACAACCTTCCTTTAATCATTACACTATTTGTTTAAGTGCTAAGCAGTTTTCTATTTCCCAGTCTCTGGTCACTGCTTGCTAGTAGCAAATATTAGTGCCTCTCCCAGTGAGAGGCTGCAGGATTTGTATCTAGAGCAAATCCGCACTCTGCTCAGCTAGTCTTGTCTCAAAGAGCAAGCATATTAAAACAGAATACTGCCCAGGGCAAGAGAGGGAGAACTCACACATTAAACCATGCTAACCATTAAACAACGCACAGAATGGAAAAGTACTTTACCCTTCACATACTACAGCCTCTCATTGACTGCAACAGCAAAACTAAATGGTGCAAACAGTGACATACACACAAATATCTGTGACTTATTCATGAACCAGCAGCAAAGCAAGTTAGGGTTATTTACCTGTATCACTAAACACACACATACACACACACACAAAAGAAACACACACATATAGACACACACACAGACACACATAGAAAAACAGACACACACACACACACATAGAAAAACACACACACACACACACACACACACACGCATGCACAGGTATGCTCATGTCTACTAACATATTCACATGTATATCTGTATTCACAGCATGTGTACGCAGCACCCTTGCTGAGTCTGTGAACTGAACTCTGAGAATGATTTTGCAGCTTTTTTGCTGTTTCTTGTCCACCTGTTGCTTTTCCAATTTGCAGCGACGCTGCAGGTTCCCATTGACTTTGTGTTACTCTGAACAACTTCAGATCAGGTGGTGTGGCAGAAGCCGGTACTCTCAGCTCCCTGCTCACTTCCCGCTTTGTACACATGCTGTCCTTTCCTGGTTTTGAAGATTGCTAAGCGGCGATTTGCAGAACGTTGCTGCTTTCTCTCTGGATCCAGTCTTGGCTTCATTTGGGTCGTCACTGGGGGGAGATGTGAGCCAGGACTGACCCGTCCTCACCCGATTTGGAGACATGTACTTATTACCAGGAGTCAGTAGATGGCATCAGCGATAGCAACATTGTCTGAACGTCTCTTGTTCCTTACCGAGGGACTGTAATGCCAGTTGTCGGAGTGAATAAGAGGTGGACCGCAGATACTAGCTGGGACATCAGTGGAAGCCTTGTTCATCTGGATCATAATGGTCTGTCCCATGGCAGTGATACAGAGTTGGGTGGGATGATGAGAACCTACTCTTGGCAATGATCGAGGGAGAATGTACAAGGTCATCAAGTGATATAAAATTGGTTTTATTCATTCATTCAAAATTTCAATTTATCCAATCTAATGTTACATAAATTGTTGGGTTGGGTGGGGGAGGGGGCAATCTCTGTGGAATGAGAATGCAGTAGTTTGGCAATATAGGAGTTAAAGGTTCTGACACCCAATCCCAGCACCCCTCATTGTAGAGTAGATTGAGTCAGAGAACAGAGCTGTCCTGTAGCCCCTGGCCACTTGGCGTGGTCTCGACCAAAGTCATTCATTGCGTTTGGCTCAGCCTTGTGTTCTCAGTGGCTCCAGTTAGGCTGTTGGTCCCTACTGATGCCATCATAAGTTATTTCCCTTTTAATGCTCCAGCCAGAGAGTAACTTCAGCCAGCTCGCTTCCAGCTGGAGTCCTTCGCTGCCTGCCATCCCGTCCCTGCGTCAGTTGTCACTCTCCCTGAGACTGGTTTCAGCCAACGAAGACCGGATGTTTGGGAAGCTTTTCCTTTTCGTTTTTATTCAGGTTGTGGGCGACCGGAAGTATTTTACTGCCTGTCCACCTGAGAATGCGTTAGCTCCCTTAAAACGCTGGCCAGAATCTGGTGGCCATTCAGGCCAATGGGATTTTCCCATCCCACTGCAACGAACAGAGATTTGTCCGGGTGCCAACTTCTCCCTGCAGCAGGAGCGTGGCATGACAGCCGATGCGTTGAACATAATCTGAACTATGGAGATATTGGCCCAGTGACATTGCAGAACAACAATATTATTGATGGCCCGAATGGCCTCATCCAATACTGTTTTGTTGTATGATTCCGTGCCAAGTTCGAATGGCATGTCATTTGGGGTGATGGTATCCTGCTGACTTTGCTGCTCTTGTGCATCTGGGGGAGCGAGAGATTGAGGGCTTGTGACAATTTGGCAGTGAAGGGAAAGTACGTTGATGTAATCTCTATGGATGGGATTTTCCAGTTCCCTTGCAGTATATTTTCACTGGCATTAGCCAGTGGTTGGATCTTCCAGTCCCAGCAAGGTATATCTGGCAAGGTTATGTGCCCTGCACCTTCTGCCAGCCAGGAATGGGCCATCAGCAGAACTGGAAGATCCTGCCAGAGGGGAGGGCTGGAAAACTATGGCTTACAGCTTGCTGCAATGCATCCTGTTGATGATATGCCAGAGCTTATTCTTGCAAAAATATATTTAATTCATTAAATGTCTGAAAGAGCATTCCAAAATATTTCAGATTGGCATAACAAAAAAGTGCAATGATAGCTACCTTTCCTCAAGAGAGCAAGATGGCACCTGAGGTGCTTCCAATTTGTGAAGAGAGCATTACAAACATGTTGATATTTTCGATACAGAGATTACAATCCTATTCAAACTGTATGCATCAGCTCTCTGAGGTGCTTTAGTGCAGTTATATTGAGTTAGGATTAAGCACATAGTCTCGGCAGCTGCTACCTCTCATCCTGACTCTGCTCTCCTAGTTACTAGGAGGAGGTCTGGTTGAGGTTGAAAACTTGCCCTGAGAGGAGTTTGGACCAAAGTCACTCCCTATCGCAGCACATTGGTGGAGACATTGTGGTATCAGTGTCTCTTTACAGAAAGAAACATAGAACATTACAGCACAGTACAGGCCCTTCGGCCCTCAAAGTTGTGCCGAGCTATGTCCAATCCCAAGATCAAGCTATCCCCTCCCTATAATTCTGGAGTGCTCCATGTGCGTATCCAATAACTGCTTGAAAGTTCCTAAAATATCTGACTCCACTATCATGGGAGGCAGTGCATTCCACACCCCAACCACTCTCTGGGTGAAGAATCTACCTCAGACATCCCTCCTATATCTTCCACCATGAACCTTATAGTTATGCCCCCTAGTAACAGTTACATCCATCCCAGGAAATAGTCTCTGCACGTCCACTCTATCTACCCCCCTCATCATCTTATAAACTTCTAGTAAGTCAAAAGAACTTGAATTTATAAAGCACCTTCAGGCCAATGGAGTATTTTTTGATGTGTAGCCACTGTTGTGATGTAGGAAACACAGCAGCCAATTTACACACAAGGAACTCTTGCAAACTGCAGAGACAGCATGACTAATAACACTGATTGAGAGATAAGTATTGGACTGTAGACATTTTCCCTGCCTTTCCTCAAAGTAGTGCCCATGGGGGCCAGAATTCTCCAGTCCCGCACGCCTCACCTCCATTGCCAGCGAGAGCGGGGAGCTTTGTGCTCATCCACATCTCTGTTCATTGCAGTGGGATTGGAAAATCCCACCTGCGGGTGAGGTCAGAGAATTCCGGCTGGAATTGGTTACATCTGATGGAGAGTGCAGACGCATCTCCATTTGCCTCATCCAAAGGGCAGCATCACCAACTGGGCAGCACTCCCTCAGTACTGCACTGAAATGGCAATCTAGGGTATGTACTCAAACCACTGGAACAGGATGTGAACATACTGACTACTGAATGAGAGGTAAGAGTGCTAACCCACTGTTGCCTCAACTGTTTCAGTCAGAATAGATTCCTGTGTTGTCTGATGTTAGTCCGTGTATTCCCAGAGGTTTTCTGTCCACTGAAGTGAGGAATGACGTTGAGGGTGTGAGCATAAATTGTCTTTTCACTTATCTCTTGATAAGTAAAGGAAAATGGCAGCTTATCCAGACCTTGGGTACGGTCAGGAGAAAAATGTAATTGGGACATGGAATTCTAGGATGTTGGCACATAGTAGGCAACACGGTAGCACAGCGGTTAGCACTGCTGCCTCACAGTGCCAGGAACCCAGGTTCGACTCCCAGCTTGGGTCACTGTCTGTGTGGAATCTGCATCTTCTCCCCATGTGAAAAGTGGAAAAGTGTGAGGTAATGCACTATGGCAGAAATAATAAATGTGTAGAGTATAGGGCAAATGGTAGGATTCTTAGTAGTCTAGATGAACAGAGGGATCTTGGTGTGTATGTGCATAGATCCCGGAAAGTAGGCAGTCAGGTCGAGAAGGTTGTTAGGAAGGCATATGGAGTCTTGGCTTTTATTGGTAGAGGGATTGAATTTCGGAGCCGCAACATCATGTTGCAACTGTACAAAATCTAGTGCGGCCGCACTTGGAGTATTGTGTGCAGTTCTGGTCCCTGCATTATAAGAAAGACGTGGAGGCATTGGAGAGGGTACAGAGGAGGTTTACCAGGATGTTGCCTGGTATGGAGGGCAGGTCTTATGAAGAGAGGCTGAGGATTTGAGGTTGTTTTCGTTAGAAAGGAGGCGGCTAAGAGGGGACCTTATCGAAACATATAAGATGATTAGAGGTTTCGATAGGGTGGACAGTGATAGCCTTTTTCCTAGGATGGAGAAAGCTAGCACGAGGGGACACCGCTTTAAATTAAGGGGTGATAGTTATAGGACGGATATCAGAGGTAGGTTCTTTACCCAAAGGGTGGTTCGGGAGTGGAATGCCCTGCCTGCAGCAGTGTAGATGCGCCAAGTTTGGTGGCGTTTAAGAGGTTAGTTGATAAGTATATGGAAGAGAAGGGAATGGTTTAGTTTGGAAGGGCATTGCTTTTTATATTGGTCGGCGCAACATCGAAGGCCGAAGGGCCTGTTCTGTGCTGTAATGTTCTATGTTCTATGTTCTATGTCTGTGTGGGTTTCCTCCAGGTACTCCAGTTTCCTCCTATAGTCCAAAAAACGTGCTGGTTAGGTGCATTGGCCGTGCTAAATTCTCCCTCGGTGTATCCAAATAGGTGCTGGAGTGGCAACTAGGGGCTTTTCACAATAATTTTGTTGCAGTGTTAATGTAAGCCTATTTGTGACACTAATACTTAAACATAGTAATCTCTGACTAGCGAGCCCAATTACAAACGCTGACCTTCTCCCTTTGTACCAGAAGGATACATTAGTTGAAAGTTTTTGTATGTAGCTTCATCAACAATGGGGATTACAGAGACAGTTTGGATCCTAACTTTGTCTAATTGGGATTGGCATCAGTCATGACAAGAGCATTGTTCCAGAGAAGTGGTTAAAAGTTGGTTAAATAGCACCCTCGCACGTTGCATCAATTATCTCAAATAGTTAAGGCTTTTACAATGAAAACATTTGTAATCTCCACATTCATCAGTTATATTAATCTTACTTTCTTGTTGATTAAGTTCACCACGATTAGGACTTGATAGAGGTTAAACATCGACACTATCTTATACTCTCTCACATGTTAAGGGTCCACTTTTTAAAAATTCCTCTCAGTTTCAATTGGAGTCTGTTTGTCTTTGCCAGAGATATCTTTCCTGTCCCATTCGGCGAATTGTTAAACATGGATAATTATTCATGGAATTATATGGCCATTTGGCCCTTCGGACCTAGGCTGGCATTTGAATGAATTCCCAAATGAGCTCTGCTCACCTGCCTTTGCCCCCACAGCGCCTATCATTGACTCATCGATGCCCTGTGAAACAGCCTAGCAAGCCACTCAGTTCAAGGGCAATTAGAATTGGCTAATAAATGCTGAACAAAGAACAAACAAGAACAAAGAACAACACAGCATGGGAAACAGGCCCTTCGGCCCAGCGAGCCCGTGCCGCCATCCTAACGTCTTAATGACATATAGAGACCAATATAGGGACAATTTGTTACCCAACCAGCCTAAGAGCACATTTTTGGGATGTGGGAGGAAACCGGAGCACCCGGAGAAAACCCACGCAACCATGGGGAGAACGCGCAAACTCCCGCAGACACAGGCCCAAATCCACGTGTCTGCACAGCAACAGCGATAGTCTCTGAGCTGTAATGTTGCCCATCTGATGGTCCAGTTTAAGCATACACTAACGACATGAAGCACTAGGCCACTCCTGAAGTAACATCCAGGAGCAGCCCTCGCACGACCTGCCGAATGCATGCGCCTTGTTGGTCATCCAGTATCTCCCTATCCCATCAGAGAATGGCCTCCTTCTGTGCTCTATAATTCTATCTTGGTGTCTTTGGTTCAAATCCAATTCCCCTTTCAACTGAGAATATTTTGATTGATGACGCCTTTAAGGGGAAGATCAATGAGGAGATAGGTATCGAGAGGTGGCACAGTGGTTAGCACTGCTGCCTTACAACACCAGGGACCCAGATTCGATTCCAGCCTTCGGTGACTGTGTGGAATGTTTGGGGGATCTTGCTGTGTGTGTGAATAGGCTGCTGTGTTTCCTACACCGGTGAGTGTGCATCAACAGTACTCCATTGACCACAATCCACATGGGTGGTGGATTGTGAAAGGTGTTATATAAATGCAAGTCTTTTCTTTCTGGTACATTTAACCAGGTTACTGGTGGAAAACTACGTCTCGGAAAAAAATGTTTGCCTTGTATTCACTAAAGTTGATTAACCGAGGAACGACCCACTCAGTCAGTTTATGGCCAAGGAACAAGCAATGTTTCTGGGACAGTTCCAGAAAATTCCACAGTTGGGGTCAAGTTATTCAACCTTTCAATTCAGGTTGGAAGCAGATCTGGGCTGGTGGTATTTACATTTCCAATTGCCGGTCAAGTTGAACTTCTATCCCAAGAATTCAAAAACACCTTTCCTTTACTCAGCGTTGGAAAAAAGCCCCTGGAGAAATTGCTGGAATTTTTTAAATTTGTTCACAGTGGTTAGCAGATTTGATCAACAAATCTGAACTAAGATGCTTGTCTCAGTAATGATGGTCATTAAACTAATGGATTATGGTAACAACCCATCTGGTTCACTGGTGTCCTTTAGGGAAGGAAATCTGCCATTCTTACCCAGTCTGACCTACATGTGGGTCCAGACCCACAGCGATGCGCTGTGAAATGGCCTAGCAAGGCAGGGTTGGGTTAAACAATAACAGAAAAGTTGGGTCATGGGGGCTAATAATTAACATTGCTGCCCCATAGAATCTGACAATTTTAAAAACTGACAAAATCTGACAATTTTAACCATGCTAAAATTGCGCCTTAGTCCTAAAATGCTTAGGTTAGAGGGATTAGCATATAAAATATGTAGGGATATGGGAGTACAGCCTGGGTGGGATTGTGATCGGTGTGGACTCGATGCAGTGAAGGGCCTGTTTCTGCACTGTAGGATTCTATGATTCTCTGAATCAGATGGGTTTTTACAATAATCAATGATAGTTTCACTACCGAGACAGGCCTTTCATTCCAGATTTTTAAAGATGAATCTAATCTATATTTTGTTAGCTGCTATAGTGGGATTGGAAGATAGGTACCCAGAACAATAGCCCAGTGTCTTACCAATGTGCCACTACCATCTCCCCAATGTACACAAGGCATCCACCATCATCGGAAAGGAACGGCAGGGGCCACCCTTCAAGAGCAGCCTGTTGTCAGAGCTTGGTTCTCTCTACTTGACACTTTTTTAATACGAGCGGCGTGGGCTCGTTGGGCCAAAGGGCCTGTTTCCTGTGCTGTTTTGTTCTTTGTTCTTTGTAAACAGGATGTGGAGTGGCACGATAGCACAGTGGTTAGCACTGCTGCCTCACAGCTCCAAGGGCCCATGTTCGATTCCCAGCTCGGGTCACTGTTTGTGTTGAGTCAACAAGTTCTCCCCGTGTCTGCTTGGGTTTCCTCCGGGTGCTCCGGTTTCCTCCTATAACCCCAAAGATGTGTGGGTTAAGTGCATTAGCCATGCTAAATTTCCCCTTTGTGTCCAGGATGCTTAGGTTAGAGAGATTAGTGGAATAAATATGTGGCGTTGCGGGAATAGGGCCAGGGTGGGACTGTGGTCAGTGCAGTCTTGATGAACTGAATGACCTCCTTCTGCCTATGGATTCTATGATGTGTCTTCAGTGGCAATTCCATTATATACTGCCCATCTCTATAGGAGGTAATGGTGAGCTGCCTTTTCTATAGCTGTTTGACACAAATGTGTGCTTTACTCGACCATTTCAAAGAGGAGTTAGAAGTTCACCACGATGGAGGCGCGTGTAATCCAAACCAGGTAAGGACGGCAGATTGTCTTCCCTAAAGGACATTACTGAACTAGACGGGAATTTACCATAATCTATTAGTTTAATGATGATCGTTCCTGAGACATGATGTGAACATGCTGGCGTTAGGCTGGGTTGGACACTGTAAGAAGTTTCACAACACCAGGTTAAAGTTTACTTGCAATTATGAGATTTCAGGGTGCTGCTCCTTCATCACCTGTGATTCCGAATAAGCCTGTTGGACTTTAACCTGGTGTTGTGAGACTTCTTACATTACTGTATTTTATTTCAGATTGGTCTAATAAATAAATTTAAATTCCCCCAGCTTCCCCCACCAAATCCTTGGTGGGATTTGAACTTGTGTTCTTGGAGATTTAGACAGGGCTCAGGATTGCTGGCCTAGTTACATCTCCTCCATTCTATTTTATCATCGTAGTATGTCTATAGTGCACAGAGAGGCCACTTGGCCCATCAAGTCTGCACTGAGAATATCCCATCCAGGTCCTGCTCCCCATATCCCTATGTATTTATCCGCTAATCCCTCTAACCTACACATTTCAGGACATGAAGGGGCAATTTTGGCATGGCCAATCAACTTAACCGGCACATCTTAGGGCAGCACGGTGACACAGTGGTTAGCACTGCTGCTTCACAACTCCAGGGATCTGGATTTGATTCCTGGCTCAGGTCACTGTCTGTGCAGAGTTTGCACATTCTCCCCGTATCTGCATGGGTCTCCTCCGGGTTCTCTGGTTTCCTTCCACAGTCTAAAGATGTATGGATTAGGTTGATTAGCCAAGCTAAATTCCCCCTTAGTGTCCGGGGATGTATAGGTTAGAGGGATTAGCGGGTAAATATGTAGGGATATGGGGATAGGGTCTGGGTGGGATTGTTGTCGGTGCAGACTCAATGGGCCAAATGGTCCCTTTATGAATTGTAGAGTTTCTTCTATGGTATCTTTGGACTTCACACATGACTCCACAAGGAAATCTGCCATCCTTACCTGGTCTGGCCGACATGTGACTCCACAATTAAATGAATTTTTCTCAGATGGAATAGTAATCCATTCTAGTTTCTGGGACTCTTGTTTTCATTTCAAACTTTAAAATGTTTAGAATGTTTTTTGCCTCCTCTTCATTCCCAGACTTGCTGGTAACTTTCTCCCCGAGGCAGTTGTGCAGACAGTCTGGTCTAGTCAGCCGACACAGAATTTTCCTGATCAGGTGAGACCTCTGGTCAGTCAGGGGTTTCTGTCAGATCACTGTCTTGTAGACAGGGAAGAGTCAAGGCAAATCCAACACTAAACCGAGTGGAGACAAATTCAGCAGACATACAGTGCAGACACATGCCTAGAAACACGGGGGTTGTCAGTGTGAGGAAGTGTGTTAATCCTCCCCACCCAGCAGAACAATGTGGAAACTCATCGATGCATTCTTGCTTACTTACCTACATTAATTAGACTAATTTCCGACGTTATGAAAGTGACGCCACATTGACATGGGGAGATGATGGCCTCATGGCATCTTTTGATACGACTTTCAGAACACTTGCTCCTTCATCAGGTGAGTAGAGCCTGAGGAAAGGGCAGCACTCTGAAAGCTTGTGATTCCAAATAAACCTGTTGGACTTTAACTTAGTGTTGTGAGACTGAACACCATCCAGGATAAAGCAGCCCACTTTATCCAGCACCTTAAACATTAACCGTTGATGTGCAGAGGCAGCAGTATATAGAAGATATATGGTGGCAACTCACCAAGGCTTCTTTGACAGCACCTTCCAAACCCACAACCTCTGCCACCTAGAACAACAAGGACGGAAGGTGCTACACAGACGGAACACTCCAACCTGCAAGTTCCCCTCCAAGCCACACACACCACACTGACTTGGAAATACAAAGCCCTTCTTTCACTGTCGCTGGGTTGAAATCCTAGGACTCCTTCCCTAAGAACTGTGGGTTTACCACATGGACTGCAGTGGTTTGAGAAAGCAGCTCACTACTGCTTTCTCAATTAGCGAAGGGCTATAGATGTTGGCCCAGTCAGAAATGTTTGCATTCCACGCAGAATTAACTCTTCCCATCACTCCACCCACTTCATCAGCAATTTTAGTCCTAACTTTTTAAACTCAATTCCATGGTCTAAATCCTCTGGCTCCGCCCACTGTGGGAATCGTTGCAAGTGGGACGGATAATTCGCAGACAAGGAAGGAGTTGGTAGACCTCGGGCAGGAATCATAGAACTCTACAATGCAGAAAGAGGCCCTTCGGCCCATCGAGTCTGCACCGAACACAATCCCACCCAGGCCCGACCCCATATCCCTACACATTATACCCACCAATCCCTCTAACCTACGCACCCCTGGACACTAAGGGCCAATTTCTTAGTATGACCAATCAACCTAACCCGCACATCTTTGGAAACCGGAGCACCCGGAGGAAACCCTCACAGATATGAGGAGAATGTGAAAACTCCACACAGTGTTCCCAGGTATCTGCTGCCCTTGTCTTTCTGGATGGGAGAGGCCATAGGTTCTGTCCAAGGAGGGAAGGTGGTATTGTCACTGGACTAGTAATCCAGAGAGGTAGCCCTTGTTGGAGCCTGGGTTCAAATCCCAACATGGCAGATGGCGATTTCTATAGAAGTCTGGAATTAAAAGCCTAATATTGTGGTTAAAAAGCCATCTGATTCACTGATGCCCTTCAAGGAAGGAAATCTGTCATCCTTACTCAGTGAAGAGACTCAAGCTTCCAATCCCACATTGCCTACACTGCAGCGTCATCCCAGATAGTAACAGGGACTCGAGAAATCGTGCTGGATTGAGGCTAAAGTTTTCTGTGGTTTTGCTTTCTAGTGCTAGACATGAAACCTAATTCTTGAACCAGGTGTCTGGCATTACAGACGTGAAGAATGTGCAGGGTGTGACTTCAAACACCCAAAAATATCCTTGAAGCTGGAAGGAAGTGAAATGTATAATTAATCTGTCAGGAGGAAGCTTTTTCACATATTTGATACGGTTGGCCTTTCGAGCAAAGTGTGTATAATTTGTTTTATTGAAGTGTGACAACAGGCTAACAAGTACACGGTTCACGTACTGAAGCATGTTTCACACAGTGGAACAGTTGGAGATTGCAGCCCCTGTTTAGAATGACCTTTGAGCTGTGTGTCGATACCACTTTGTCTGATGGGACATTGACCATAGGTTAAGTGGGCGCTCAGTTTGGAGGTAGTTGATGGAGTGTTGATGCTATTCTTCAGTGTCCGTTACCAGAGGGTATCTGAGCTTGCCGGAATTGGGATATCTGAAAGGCAACTCCTCTGGCTGTACAGCACTCCTGCAGTGGTGCACTAGACCACACATGTGTGTCATTAGACACCCTACAGTGCAGGAGGACATTCAGCTCCCCAAGTCCTCGCCAACTTCCTGACAGATGATCTCACGTGGTCACACAAAAACCATATATGGAGACACACATGCACACACACTTACTCAAACAAGGCCGCAAACACACATAAGCAAGGCATACATACACGCACACACATAGTAAAGCACACAACCGCAAAAACGCAACACATACACATATGCGCATTCAGTCATACATGCACACACACACACGCACATGCTTATACATGCACATGCACGCCCATGTGCACACACACGCATACATACACACACATACATGCTGACACACACTAGCACACACATACACATGCACACTCAAACATACACGCGTACACACATACATACACACACACACATACACACACACACATACACATGCACACTCAAACATACACGCGTACACACACACATACACACACACACATACACACGCACACACACGCATGCATACGTGCATGCACACACACACGTACACATACACACACACACGTACACATACACACACACACGCATGCATACGTGCATGCACACACACACGTACACACAGCAATTTTTGGATTAGGACTGTAGTGAAGGCTGTAGTTTTGCTGCAGAGTTGAGCTAACATTTCTAGAATGTTTATATTGCCTCAGTGGTTTATTTGCTATTGAATCGAGAAACCCGTTAGGTTTTGTGGTTTGTGGCTCCCTCCACTCACAGGAGCTTTCCATAGCAGAATGAGGAGACTGTTTCTTCCTATCTGATGCCAACATCTGATTTTTGATACAAATGAAACCCTGACTGTTTGATGGCTTTGTGTCCTGCCAATTATTTCCCCCCAAACCAAACCATAATTTCCCATAGGTACTCAACTTTACCCCAGCATTGGTGTCAGCTGGTGCGAACGAGGGAGGCCTGGCCTGGTGCAACAACAACAGCAACTTGGATTTATATAGCAACTTTAACGCTTTGCAGAAGTGCATTCTGGGAAGAATCAGCACTGAGTCAAAGGAAGGAACCAGTAGGGTGGCCGGGCCTGGAGCTGACTCCCAAAGTTTTGAGTGGGGCAGTTTTGCTTGAACTAAGTGGCTTGCTGGGCCATTTTGGAGTTAACCACATTGCTGGGGAGCTGGGGGTTACATGTAGGCCAGACTGGGTAAAGAAGGCAGATTTCCTTCCCTAAAGTTGAGATATTACAACAATGGTTTCATTTTTTATTGAATTTGAAATCTCATCATCAGCACTGGATTCGAATCCAGGTCTCCAGATTACTGCCCAATCACGGTACCACCACACCACCCCTCTCCCCGAAACTAAAGAAGAAAGCAAGTTCCAGATCTTAAGGTCAGGGGAGTTGAAGGCAAGGCTACCAGTATTGGAATGAAGGGAGCTCATTTGTTCCTCATCATCATTTTTTGTCAGTTTGTCGGTACGGTTCACTTTGAACAAGTTGTTTTTCTCTCATTATGGTATTTTGTTTGAATATTAATGGAGAAAGTACCTTTGACATTCCTGTGAGAAAGGGGAATAGTGGAGCTATCCCACACAGAGGGGCAGACCGTAGCAAGGCCTGTTGAGCTCAAGCGGGATTTTCCAGCATGGGAACGAACGCAGTCAGAAAATCCCACCCAGAGTGTACACAGCACAGGCCATTCTGCCCATCAGGTTTGTGTCTAATCTCTGGAGCATTAACTTTCAGAAAGTGTCAGAAACCATGGGAACCATTGTACACCAGATTATAGGATCCTTTGACATCTTTGAGATGTTGAAATATGTTTGCTAGAGTTTGTACTGGGGAAGATCACATGTGATCTTCTGAGATAATGAATTTAACAGGCCAGATAACCTTCCACTTCTGTGTTAACCGTGGCTCAGTAGGTTTAAGTTAACCATAGCTCAGTAGGTTTAAATTAACCGTGGCTCTGAAGGTGGCACCACAACTGCCTTCATGTCATAAGCTTCTGTGTTCAGGTCTCACTTCACGGCCTGAATGAGTTAGTCAAGGCTGACGTTCAGTACTGAGGGAGTGCTGCACTGTCTCAGGCGCCACCTTTTGGAACAGGAGCTAAAACTAAGGCCCCAAACACTTAGCTGAATGAATGTGAAAGTTCCACGGCACTATTTCAAAGAAGAACAGGCAAGTTGCGCCAACCACAAATCATTGGCAGGTTTCACATTTGGATGGAAATTTCCCTTAGACTCTGAACACAAGGCCACAATGACTAAAACATGGTTTCTGAGGCATCTAGTGATATTTCTTTGTTTTTTCTTTATTGCTTTCTCGTTCTTCTTCTCTTCCTTCCTTCCTCTTTCTTTCTTTCTCTCTATTTCTTTCTTTTTCTTTCTTCCTTCCTCTCTCTCTTTTTTTCTCTTGTTTTTTTCTTGCTTTCGTTCTCTCGTTCTTCCTCTCTTTCTGACGTTGACCAAATATGTCACCGTGAACACAGTGCTTCTTTTTAAGGCACAGCGTACACTGGCCAACCAGCCGGGCTTGTTTTACAAGGTCGTATTGTCAACTCTTGCCTCTTGTCAAAAGGGAGCAAAAACAAAACAGAAACCCCGCAGCAGCAGAATGGGGAGGAGTGATGAAGACAAACCTGCCCTGGTTACATTTCAGTATTCCCCTTCGAGAACTCCTTCAAACTGCAACAACAAACAGGGTTCTGTTGAGCTGAATGTTGGAGAGACAGTGCTCATTCTGTGCCCGAACTGCTCAACTTAATAACCGTCAGAAAACATAATCAACTGCGCACAATGATTCCTCTTACTTCGCTTCACACCGAGTCGGAGATATTTTAAACAAATCCAGTGTAATGTAAGCGCAGCCTTGCTTTGGAGGTTAGCCCCCGTGGCATGTTTATTTACTGACCCGTATAATTAGTGTTTAAAACTTGTGCTTAGTGTTGACAGTAACGAACATTTTTGGAGACCTCAGGAATGTTTGAAAGGAAGTCTCAGTCACTGTGGAATTGTAATAAAATTGACCCTCTTGGAAAATCTCTGCAGATAAATCTTAGAGAATCCAAGGCCACATTTCAACCCAGAGCAGGGGTCGGGCAGGTAGGGGCTAAGGGGCGAGTGTTAAACCCTCCCAGGATATCAGTGGCCCGAGGCTGGGGTGAATTTAATTCCCAGGCCACATCGGTCACTCTGCTGTCTCTATTACCTCTCTCCAAGATCCCTGCTCTCCTGTTCTCAATACTGTCTGTTTGTTCCTCTTCCGCTTCCTACATCCTTTTCACCAATGGCCAAACCTTCAGCTGAGCAATGAACCTCTTTGACCTCTTCCCAATTCCTCTTCTCGAAGATGCGGGCCCAGCCTTTACATTGCCCTTCCTCTGGACGGAACCTTCCTTTTCCTCCAGCAGAGAAGTCGCCCCTGGACCCCAGCCCTGCACCTCCCGCTTGCAGGCAAACAACACTTTGGAAGCTGTCACACCGAGATAAGAACCCAATTGATTTCCCTCCTTAGCTCCAGTGCCACAGGCAACCATTCCAGGATTTACAGAAGGAAAATGACATTATATAATTTGCAGAAGTGGCAATCCAAACCATTCCAGGATTTCCAGAAGGAAAATGGTATTATACAATTGGCAGCAGTGGAAATCCAACAGATGGTATCATAGAATCGCTACAGTGCAAAAGTAGACCATTTGGCCCATCTGCACCAACAACAGTCCCACCTAGGCTTGATTTCTGTAACCCCTGACACTAAGGGGCAATTTAGCATGGTCAATCAACCTAACCCACACATCTTTGGACTGTGCATCCTTCTATGTTGTAATGATGGTGCGATTTTGAATGTTGGATGGAATTAGGGTTAGCCCTACTTGTACCTATGTCTCTTTTTTTCCACCTCCTGGGGAAGATTCAGTTCCATCACACTGTCATCTAACAAGTACTGCCATTAACCATCCACACTTCTGAAATGGATTTTACAAGGGCAGCAGATACATGGGGACACCAGTACCTACCTGCAAGTTCCCCTCCAATGATTCACTGTCCTGACTTGGAAATATATCAGTTATTCCTTCACAGTCACTGGGTCAAAATACTGGAATTCCCTCCCTAATGACATTGTGGATCAACCCACAGCACATGGACTGCAGCAACTCAAGAAGGCAACTCACCACCATCTTCTCAAGGACAACTAGGGATGGATAATAAATGCTGGCCAGCCAGCAACACCTATGTCCCACAAATGAATTTAAAAAATTATCATTGACCGAACTAATTTTCTTCCAGCATTAGCAGAAAGGTTCCCGTCTCCTAGCATGTCATGACACTGACGCAAAGGAACTTTCTCACTTTCACCCGAGCACTAGCCCAGTCAAGGGAAAGATGATTGTTTAATGGAGAGGAGCTGTTGTGACTGTTAATAAAAACTTAAGGGTCAGTTAGACACCATTGATTTGGAGCTTGCTTCTTAGTACGAAGTTAAGGATTTGAAGAAACAAGTTATTTGTACTAACTACCAAGTTAAGATAAGCTGGTAAATGTGACTCATTTAACACTTGCTTGAAGTGACCTACATTCACACCTGGGCTTCCACACCCTGCAAACAAAAGGAACATGTTCAAGCTTTGCTCTTCTTTTAATTACTCAAGAGTTTAGGAAGTCTCTGGTTCTCTCCACAGCAATGCCTGGGCTTTATTCTCTCTCCGCAGATGTTCTCAGACCTGCTGAGATCTTCCAGCATTTCCTGGTTTTGAGACACACGTGTCTCTCTGGTTATGGGGTCTTGTAGAATGTCATTCTCTTGATGAACAGACGGGGCTGAGAGATAAATGGGAGGAAGATGAGAAATTGTGAACCAGTATTTCGGGTGGAATTTTGGACGCTACCTTTTTTGGGCTGGCACCCCAGATCTTTCAAACTGGTTTTCTTTCTGAGGATTGGATTGGGGATTTGGAATGGGTTAGCAATGTTTCTCGGGGAAGGTGTGCTATGATCTGTGCTGTCCTTTTGTTACAGATATCCCAGCTGCTGTCCGAGAACTGCCGGGAAGGGTTAACCGAGGCTGTTTTGAATCGTTACAACTCCGACAAGCCTTCAGTCTACAGCTTTCCCAGCTCCCAGGGCACCTACGTGTCAAGTGTGACCTCGAGTGGGACCTCAGCCGCAGCCTCGTTCTTTGCAAGGTAAGGATGTGCCCTAGTGGTGAGAATAGCTGTGTTTAAGTAACAGTAATTATTTTTCATTAACTAATTCCTCAGAGATTGTCTGAGTCATTTAAGCGATGCTAGTAGCTGCCTGTAACGCACGTGCTGAGGTATCCGTGCAGGATACTTTTATTTGAGGGGGGGGGGGGCATGTTTACTAAATGTTGTGAAGTTGAGTTTGTAAAGATGTAAGAGTGTTTATAAAGATGTAAAAGAATTGTAAAAACTCTTAGAGGGAAAAAAATAGTGCGTGGTTGCTTTGAAAGCTGTTTTCGTGTTCAATGCTGGAATGTTCAAAACACAGGTATACAGAGTACACAAATAGCAACATTTGTTTCAGAGACCAGAAGCATCAGGGTTGCTTTGATAACTGGCTCTGTAGGTTTTTGCAATTTTTGTTAGCCTATGAGTTTAAAGGAGACTCTCAGCTGAAAGGAACCTATCAGATTTGTGTTTCACTGTTGTTGTCAACCTCAGGCCAATCCAAGGACAGGAATGTTGATAGGCCATAAGGATTGTATATGAGAAACTAAACTGGAGGAGGCTGAATTTTCCTGGAAAGCAGGTTCAGCACAGTATCATGGGCTGAAGGGCCTGTTCCCATGCGGTACACTTCAAATGTTCTAAGCATCTTGGAAGTTGTTATTATGTGAATGATGCTAGGTAACAACAACTTACACTTATATAGCATCTTCCGTGAAACAAAACATCCCAAGACGTGTCACAACAGCTTCATAAAACAAGCAGAAAACGAGATATTCAATTAACGATCAAAGGCTTAGTAAAAAAGGAAGGATTTAAGAAGTATCATAAAGGAAGGGAGTGAATTAGAAAGGTGGGGAGATGTAGGGAGGTGGTGAATTTATAGAACCCTGCTCCATAACACGGTGGAATCCGGATTGTTGAATGGTTTTGGGGAGGAGGTATTTCTAATAAAAAAAAGGGAAAGAGGGATATGGGAATGATGGGGAGGTGGATTTGAGATCGGGGGGGGGATCAGCCATGATCTGATTGAATGGCAAAGCAGGCTCAAAAGGTTGAATTTGCCGACTTCTGCTCCTAATTCCAATGTTTCTAGGGATGATCTCCCCCAGCTTGGGGCCCAGGCAATTGAAGGCATGGCCACCAGTGGTGGAGTGATTAAGATTAGATGAGCACAAACATCTCAATTTGGTGGAGGTCGCATAGTTAGGGACGGGGTGAAGACCAGGGAGGGATTTGAAAACAAGGTTGAGAATTCACGTTGATGCCTGACCCAAGAACCAATGGAGGGCAGTCGGGGTGATGGGGGAGTGGGACTTGATGTGCGCATTAGCTCTTGGCCAGCAGAGCTTGAGATGCCGTTGAGTTTACGGAGGATTGAATGTGGGAAAGTAGCCAGGAATGTGTCGGAATAGTCGAGCTTAGAGGTAAAGAAGGCAAGAGTGAGGGCTTCAGCAGTCGATGAGCTCAGATGGGGTGAAGTCGGGCGATGTTAATGAGGTAGAAATGGTTGGTCTGAGTGATGGCGTGACTATGAAGTTGGAATCTTAGCTCAGAATCAAATTGCAAACAGACGGGCTTAATCTCAGCCAGTTGCCATGGAGAGGGATGGAGCCGGTAGCTAGGGAACGGAGTTTGGAACGGGGACCAAAAACAGTGGCTGCAGTCTCCCCAGTATTTAACTGGAGGGAAATGTGTAAGCGGTTTTGATAGTTTGGCAATGATAGAGGAGGTGCGAGAAGTGATGGCTGTTGTCAGTCTCACTGGATACTAATACATGTGACAATAATAAATCAAATCAAATCAAAATGTGTGAAAACAAACACTGTGCTTTCAGATAGTGTCAGCAAAGGGCAGTATTATATAAATATAAATTACTGCCGTTGTTATCTCTGTAAATCTGGCGCTGGCGCTGCAATTTGCATATTTGTATAGAATGAGTGGGAATAGACATTCTTATTCTTATGAAGGAGTTTGTTCTAGATTTCTGATCAAACGCACAATTTATTTGTAAGATTGCTGGCTCCTCCGTGATATAATTTTTTTGCCACATAGCAGAACTCCATCTTCCTAGACTCACAGTGAGCTGAGAATAAAGCTATAGGGTGGGCACAGTTAGTGTTGACCTGAGTGCCTCAGTCCTCCCCTCTCATCTCAGGCCCAGACCGCCGACATCTCTCAGGGGCAGCATGGTAGCACAGTGGTTAGCACTGCTGCCTCACAGCACCGGGGACCCGGGTTCGACTTTGGCCTTGGGTGACTGACTGTCTGTGTGGAGTTTGCATGTTCTCCCCGTGTCTGCCTGGGTTTCCTCCGGATGCTCTGATTTCCTCCCACTGTCCAAAAAAATGTGCTGGTTAGGAGCATTGGCCGTGCTAAATTGCTCTTTAGTGTCGGGGGATTAGCAGGGTAAAATATGCGGGGTTACAGGGGATAGAGTCTGGTTGCATGTTCTCCCCGTGTCTGCATGGGTTTCCTCCGGGTGCTCCGGTTTCCTCCCACTGTCCAAAAGATGTGCTGGTTAGGAGCATTGGCCGTGCTAAATTACTCTTTAGTGTCAGGGGAATTAACAAGGTAAATATGTGGGGTTACAGGGGATAGGGTCTGGTTGTTGGTGCAGTCTTGATGGGCTGAATGGCCTCTTTCTACACTGTAGGAATTCTACGATTCTATGCCCAGAGGAAGTTTTGACAATTAGCCCATCAAGTCAACTCCCTTTCTAATGATTCTATTATGCCTTTCCCCTCACATCAGCTGTACCCCACCTTAGGCAACACAGAAATTTATTCTCCCCCCTACCTCTCCATAACAAAATGAGTTAAACAAATATCGTTGATTCCAACCCTGTCTCCGCCATCATCTCCAGCTCTCCCCCTCGGCCTTGAAGTGTTAGGGTGGGTCACTGGATGGGAGAAGGATGTGACGGAAGATGACTCCACATTAGGAAGTGGGTAGTTTGAATGAAGAAAAACATTCTCAAATTCTGCAAAAGGTGTGGCACAAAGCCCAGGCAGATTCACATGGATGTCCCTTCCTGGGAGTAGGGGGAGCAGTCAGAATTTTTTATAAAGCATCCAAACTATGCGCCGCCCAGGAAGTGGTGTTTTTCCCTGCGATGTCGGCAGCCCATCCCAAACAGCTTTGATTCTGACACTTCAATTTGGTGAATTTTTTAACATCATAGAGTCAGCTTTCATCTCATCCTGACAAAAGTATTTGTTGATGTCTGAGCTGCCTCATTGCTAACACACCTTACAATTTGAACAGACTTTGCTCCTTCACTGTTGGAATCAGGTGAATAGTTTCCTGGTTATTTTTCCCGATGGAATATATTTATTTCTGGCTCCCATTATCCTTTCCTAACATTATGCTGAATGCATCTCTGCTCTGGTCACCATCCCTCAGCTTTCTCCCTACTGCTCCTTCAGTTCCCACCACTGTCCCATTGCAGTGCACAGAACAAAATCAACTCCCACCCCTAGTCTGTTTGGGCGAGACACAAACAGACACAGTCTTAACTGCATCTGCAAACACGTCTCCCCATGTGCATTTTATGTATGCTCAAAAAGAAAGATTTGCATTTGTATAGCGCCTTTCACAGCTACCGGACATCCCAAAGCACTTTACAGCCATTGAAACATTTTCTGAAATGAAAAGAGAAAACGCTGGAAAATCTCAGCAGGTCTGGCAGCATCTGTAAGGAGAGAAAAGAGCTGATCTTTTGAGTCCGGATGACCCTTTGTCAAAGATTTTTGACGTGTTTTTGAAATAAAGTTTATTTAGTAGCACAAGTAAGGCTGACGTTAATACTGCTGTAAAATTATTGTGAAGTTCCCTTTGCCGCTACACTCCGGCACCTGTTGGGTCAACGCACCTTACCAGCACGTCTTTCGGACTGTGGGAGGAAACTGGAGCACCTGGAGGAAACCCATGTAGACATGGGGAGAACATGCAGAGTCCACGCAGACAGTGACCCGAGCTGGGAATCAAATCTGGGTCCCTGGCACTGTGAGGCAGCAGTGCTTAACTACTGTGCCAGCGTGCCATCCCATCTTACATGTCCATTCATGCCAAGCTCCTGCTGCAGTAAGACTGGAGAATTTGGCAGCCCACCAAATCTCCGTTCACTGCGGTGGGATGGGAAAATCCTACCGGCGCAAACGGTGGTAAGATTCCGGCCACAGTCATGTTGGGATGTCGCAGCCAATTGGCACACAGCAAGCTCAACAATGTTTGCACTGTTGATCAAGGGATAGACATTAGCCAGGGGTAACTCCCCTGCCCCTCTTCGCAGGAACACCACGGAGTCATTTGCATCCACTCAGATGGGGCTTCAGGTCAACATTCCGCCTGAAAGGCAGCACCTCTGACAATGCAGCACTCCCTCGGTACTACACCAAAATGTTAACTGTGATTTCTGTGCTCAAAGGCCGGATTGGATTTAAACCCAGAAGCAGATGATTCAGAGGCGAGACAGAGTGACCAACCTGAACTTACTGATATTACCCGTGACTGAATCTACTTTGGGACAATTAAAATCACTCCTCTTGCCCGGTAAAATGATGCTTTACCCTGCACATTTCCCCCACTATCTCAGCACCACAGTTTGCTGGTTCTGATCCCTGCCAGGAATTGTATCAATCCCTTTCCTAATCCTTCACTCCGCACTTATGGATTTTGTCTGAATATAAATGTCTTGGATATTCTTACATTCTGGCATTGTGACAGATCCTTCACTAACACTGATACCCAGCTTTTTTCCCTCTGGATGTCTGTGTACTAGGATCAGGAATATTCCATTCCGATGCTGCCAGAAGCTAAGCCACACTACTGTTGGAGCAACAATACCAGATCCTAAACTGCTAATGTTTCTGTAGTCCAGACCACCCTCTCTCCCCTCTCCCATAACCATTAGCATCCATTACAGCCACGTTTGGGAGTGGTTCCTCTCCCCACTGGCCCCCAAGCCATCAACATCAACCACTGACTTCCCGACCCTTTGAAGCCCGTGCCACACTCCCCGCATCTCACCCTGATGCCCTCTCCTTCCCACCCTATCTCCCCCTCCCCCCCCCCCCCCCCTCCTCTCCCACCCTCTCCTCCTCACTGCCTCACCCTCTCTCCCTCACCCTCGCTTCTTGCCTTCTCCCCTTCGCCTTCTCTCCCTACCCTATCTCCCCCTCACCCTCTCTCCCTCACCCTCTCTCCCTCACTCTCTCCCCTTCACCTTATCCCCCTCACCCTCTCTCCTCATCCCCTACCCTCATACTCCCTCATCCCCTCACCCTCTGTCCCTCCACCTTTTCCCCATTACCCTATCTCCCCCCTCCCTCATCCCCTCACCCTCTCTCCCTCATCCTCTCTCCCTCACTCTCTCCCCTTCACCCTATCCCCCCCGCTCTCTTCCCTCATCCCCTCACCCTCTCTCCTCACCCTCTCTCCCTCACTCTCTCCCCTTCACCTATCCCCTCACCCTCTCTCCCTCATCCCCTCACCCTCTGTCCCTCACCCTTTCCCCATTACCCTATCTCCCCCTCTCCCTCATCCCCTCACCCCTGTCCCTCACCCTTCCCCATTACCCTATCTCCCCCTCTCCCTCATCCCCTCACCCTCTGTCCCTCACCCTTTCCCCATTACCCTATCACCCTCTCTCCCTCATCCCCCCACTCCTGTCCCTCACCCTTCCCCATTACCCTATCTCCCTCTCTCCCTCATCCCCTCACCCTCTCTCCCACTCTCTCCCCTTCACCCATCCCCCCGCCTCTCTCCCTCATCCCCTCACCTCTCTCCCTCATCCCCTCACCCTCTATCCCTCCACCTTCCCCATTACCCTATCTCCCTCTCTCCCTACATCCCCTCACCCTCTCTCCCTCACCCTCTCTCCCTCACTCTCTCCCCTTCACCCTATCCCCCCGCTCTCTCTCCCTCATCCCCTCACCCTCTCTCCCTCATCCCCTCACCCTCTCTCCCTCAGCGTCTTTCCCTTACCCTCCTTGTAATGTGGGATTTACTATATACCCTGCACTGTGGGCAACTGTTGGTTCCCCAAATGCCTGGTTAATTCAAAAAAGGCACGAGTTTTGAACATACCCCTGTTTGTCAGGGACAGGCAAATAGAATAGATGCCACTTCTACTACAAGTAAATGAGTCACGTTGTGACAAAGAGGTGAAAGTTATTGGGGGTAGGCAGGAATATGGGGTTGAAGTTACAATCCAATCAGCTATGATCTTATTGAGTAGCGGGGCAGGCTCAGGGCGGGGCCTACTGTATTCACATGCTTGTATGTGAGAAGGACTGATTATTTTAAATTGGTTGTTAGTGCAACAATTAGCTTTTTTCCTCCATTAAAAAGATCTGTCACTGAGGCCATTTGGATTTCAGATCACACGGAGGCTGTACCAGGAATTGTGCTCACTGACTGACAGAGCTAAAACACACTACAGCTCATAAAAGTCAAGGACATGCTTTCATCTCCTCCTCTCCCATTTTAATGGTTCATCCTCCCTTACATTTTTCACCCAAAGAACAATAGTTACAGCTCAGTAGGAGGCCACTAGGCCCATCTTGTCCATACAAACTCGAGAGCACCCAGCCACCCTTTCTAATCCCACCTTTCTCCACCCGTTCCATATCCCTGTAGCTTACAGCACTTAAGGTCCAGATCCAGGTACTTTTCAAAAGAGAAAAGTACCTGGATCTGGACTACTACCAACTCTGTCTCTGTCTCCACTACCAACTCGGACAGTGAATTCCAAACACTCACCACCCTCTGCATAAAAAAGTTCTTTCTCATGCCCCCTCTACACTTCCTTCCACTTACCATGAATCCACATCCTCTGGTTCTAGAATTCTACTGGGATTACTATCAAATTAACTTGTTGGACTTAAACTTGGTGTTTTGAGACTTCTTACTCTAGGGAAGCTATCTTCCCTAGATCTATCTCTTTCCCTCATCAGTTTTGCACATCATGATCCCTCAGCCTTACTTGTTCCAATGAAATAACTCCGACCTATCCAGTCTCTCCTCATTGCTGCAGTTTTCAAGCACTGGCAACATTCTTGTAAACCTCCCCTGCGCTCTCTCTCCACAGTAATCACATCCTTCCTGTAAAATGGTGACCAAAACTGCACACAATACTCCAGTTGTGACCTTACCAGTGTTTTATACAATTCCAACATTATGTCCCTCAATCTCCTTCTTCGTGAATTCAGACACAGAATTTCATTCCCAGTGGATTTCCTGAGAGACTTTTCAGTCATTTGATGGGGATCTTTTAGTTCTGGAGTAGCGAACAGATATCTGCTAGACCAACACTGCTTTATCTCCTGACTATCGTGGGCACGCGTTTGACCATTAAACACCATGTTTCTTTGCGTGTCTCGCTGATCTCACTCACTGAATGTCAAAGCTGTGCAAAGCTGAGGAAGTCCAAAGTTTGCTCCTTGCCACATGGGAGAGAAGAGAAGCAACTGCAACAACAACTTGCCTCTGGGACATAGAAAATCACTCCAAAGCTGATATAATCCATTAAACATAGCAAAGCATCCTGAAGTTCTTCACCAAGTCCAACATGAATTGGAGACGTGAGAACATAAGGTTCGAAAGAAGAGCTGGATTAGGCGGCTCTGCCAATGGCTAAGATCACAGCTAATCCTCCACCTTCCTGCACCATCCCCATAACCCATAGTTACCTGAATATCCAAATATCTATCAACCTCTGCCTGGATACGACTCCGAGTTCCAATCCACCATGGAATTTGAACTCAATAGAAAATATCTGGAATTAAGAATTTACTGATGACCCATTGTTGATTGTTGGAAAAACCTACCTGGTTTACTAATGTCCTTTAGGGAAGGAAATCTGCCATCCTTATCTGGTCTGGCCTACATGTGACTCACAACAATGTGGTTGACTCTCAACTGCCCTCTGGCAACTAGGGATGGGAAATAAATGCTGGCCCAGCCAGTGACACCCATGTCTCACGATTGAATGAAGTAACTACTCCGTGACTGAGCGTCCACAGCTTTGGGTTGGACAATGCCAACCAGTCACAACCTTCTGAATAAAGAGAGAGATCTTCTCCCCACAGCCTGACTGAGCAGCCCCTTACTCTGAGACTGTGGGCAGAATCTCGAGCTCCCTGGCCCCCCCCTTGGTGGGTTTGATGGCAGGGATGTGTGGGGGAAGGGTGTTGGGGTGGTGGTGTGGTACACTACCACCCTCCCCGCTTACAGTGCGATTAAGTCTGTGGACAGCGGATGGGGAACTGGAGGCAGCTCAGAAAATGAGATTGGATTTGCTGCTTTTGCTTACTGGTCTGTGTTGGTGTTGAAGGAGTGAAATTGTATTTATCCCTACAGTAACCCCTGCTTCAGGAATAGAGTCTGGCAGGTCTGAGAGAGCGACTTATTGGAAAAAAAATGTAAAAATGAGTCCATAATAATATTGTTAGAATATCTATTGCAGCATAGCTTCCCGAGATTTCTCCTTCAGCTCATCGAGGCAACTTGGCGCAATATCAGCAAGTGATCCTGAGGTTATAAATATGAAATGCAGGCCTTTCTGAGGCAGTGTTACATTGTGAAGGTGCAGTGAATGTGTCTTGGCTCATGTCAGGGAACAGTTCTCTTGGCATCCGCAGTGCAGAAGCGCCTTTGTAAAAGGATCAAGAATGAAAGGGCACAGATTTAAAATGATTTGCAAAAGGACCAAATGTGAGGCAAGGAAAAACTTTTGGGGTCTGGAATGTATGGCCTGGAAGTGTGGTGGAGGCAGGTTCAATCGAGACATTTGAGGTTAGATGATTACTTGAACAGAAACAATGTGCAGGGGTTATAAGGAAAAGGCAAGGAAATGGCATCAAGTTATGATGCTCGCTTGGAGATCTGGTATAGACACAATGGGCAAAATGGCCTTTTTCTGCAATCTCTTGCAGTCCCCCTGGGGAAGCGATAGCCTAGTGGTATTATCGCTAGACTATTAATCCAGAAACTCAGCTACTATTCTGGGGACCGGGGTTCGAATCCTGCCACTGCAGATAGTGCAATTTGAATTCAGTAAAAAATATCTGGAATTAAGACTGTACTGATGACCATGAAAGCATTGTCGAATGTCGGAAAATCCCTTTCAGGTCCTTTGGGGAAGGAAATCTGCTGCCCTTACCTGGTCTGGCCTACATGTTACTCCAGAGCCACAGCAATGTGGTTGACTCTCAACTACCATTGGGCAACTAGGGATGGGCAATAAATGCTGGCCAGCCAGCAATGCTCATGTCCCACGAATAAATAAAACAATTCAACGACCTTACTGAAGAAGAAATGGGATCTCAGTCACTGCCTGTTGCCAGTATATTGCAGACAAACAATAAAAGGTAGGTACTCCAGAATAATTAACACTGTTCGATGGAACAACAACCAAAGAGCTGCCTATCACAGAATAGTCATGGTGCACAAGGTGGCCATTTGGCCCTTTATGTCTGTGCTGGCTCTCTGCAGGAACAACTTTTCTGGTGGTGTTTTTCTGCCTTTTCCCTCTCGCCATGCAAATTTTTCCTCAGATAATGATCCAACTCTCTGTTGAAAGCCACATTTGAATCTGCTTCCTCTATTCCCTCAGGGCAGTGCCTTCCAAACTCTAACCACTCACCGTACACAAATATTTTTTCCTCATGCTACCTTTGCTAATCACTTCCAGTTGGTATCCTCTACAGTAAGCAATTAGAACATCTAACAGAATGTTATCATTTATTGTGAGAAGAATTGAATACAAAAGTAGGGAGGTTATACTTCGTTATACAGAGCATTAGAATCCTATAGAATCCTCCAATGCAGAAAGAGGCCATTCGGCCCATTGAATCTGCACCAACCACAATCCCACCTAGCCTTGAGGGTAACACCAATGCATTTACCCTAGCTAGTCTCCCTGACACTAAGGAGTAATTTAGCATGGCCAATCCACCTAACCCATGTATCTTTGCACTGAGGGAAGAAACCGGAGCATCCAGAGAAAACCTACGCAGACATGGGGAGAATGTGCAAACTCCACACAGATGGTGACCCAAGCCGGGAATTGAACCCAGGTCCCTGGCGCTGTGTTGCCCAGCTTTTATTCGGTCAGAAAAACATCCCGTGGATGGTCACAAATGTTCACAAAATTTGCACATTCTCCCCATGTTGGCATGGGTTTCCTCCGGGTACTCCAGTTTCCTCCCTCAGTCCAAAGATGTATGGGTTAGATGGATTGGCCATGCTAAATTGCCCCTCAGTGTTCAAGGGACTAGCTAGGCTAAATGAGGCTTTGGGATTGGGTCTGGGTGGGATTGTGGTCAGTGCAGGCTCAGTGGGTCGAATGGTCTCCTTCTGTGTTGTAGGATTCTATGATTCTATAATGTTCACCTGTCGCTTTCTCCCTTGGCTAGCTCACCGTGGCAGGTGCAGAGTTCTGCGCTTCGATCAGAACAGTTAAAATACAGCAGGAACGGCTTGTCAAAGGTACAAACAGTGCGATTGTTTCTTCCCCTAGTGCGGTGAAAGGGTCATTTTGACAGAGGCTGTTCATTTAGCCAGAAAGTCATTTCAAAAAACAGCCTTTAATTTGATGCAGCATCTGATGGAGAGGAAAAGAATGTTTGGTTGTTCTGATAAGAGAATTAGCTCTTTGATTTTCAGAGATTAAAATCACACTGTGAACCGCTAATAACAAAACATTAACCTGAAGTTTCCGCTCTGCATTGTAACAAAGGTGCCAGAGTGTTCATATTAACTTTCCTTGTTCTCAATCTGAATGCAAATGTTAATATATTCATAAGAATTTTCCCCTTTATTATAATTCAGGCTCACGTGGATCTTCACAGAGAATTACCCTGCCCTTCATTATAATGGTGGTGTTAACACCTCCACATACATCTCTTTTATCTGCTATTTTAATGTTTGCTCGTATTCGACAGAATCAAAGAATTTTCTCTGGCCTTTTAATGGAGCCGCGAACCTCTTCACTTCTTCCTTCCTCCAATAGAATACGGACAAAGGGAGAGTCATCGTTTCACACAAGTGCTTAAATGTGCTTGTAAATGAATAAAGTGCCATAATTTTACCCTATCGACTTTTTGGACTGTTCTCATGGTAATTCTGGTTAAATGTTTTAGCACTTGCGTAACTTCAAACAGCCTCATAAGGTTCTGCACATTGCAGTTTTTCTACATGTGAGTGAAGATTAATGCTCACCTTACCTCCTGTCATTTAATGCTTGGAACTCTGACGCTGACATGTCAATAATTTAATGATTTGGAAGTGGGACAGGACTGTCAGTCCATTCACTCAGCAAACAGAGTCTACTTACACAGGACCTCTACGAACTACAGCAAGCAGAACCCTTAGGATGATAGAATTCCTACAGTGCAAAAGAAAGCCATTCGGCCCATCGAGCCTGAACTGACCACAATCCCACCCAGAATTCTGTCTACACTTCCCGCTATCTCGGAAAAGTAGCCAGCATAATTAAGGATGCCACACACCCCTGAACATTCTCTCTTCTACCTTCTTTTGTCTGACAAAGATATAAAAATCTGTGGTCACGTACCAACCGAGTCAAGAATAGCATTTTCCCTGCCGCCATCAAATTTTTGAATGGACCTACCTCACATTAAGTTGATCTTTCTCTACATCCCAGCTACAACTACATTCTGCACCTCTCGTTTGCTTCTCTCTTGCATAGCGTGCTAATACATGTGACAATAATAAGTCAAATCAAATCAAGACCTATCCCTGTAGCCCCACGTGTTTACCCTGCTAGGCCCTTGACACTAGGGTCAATTTAGCATGGTGAATCAACCTAACCTGCACATCTTTGGATTGTGAGAAACAACTGGAGGACCCAGAGGAAACCCATGTAGACATGGGGAGGATGTGCAAACTCTACACAGACAGTGACGCAAGTTGGAATTGAACCCAAGTCCCTGACGCTGAGAGGCAGAAGTACTTATTACTGTACCACATGCTACCCCTAACTGAAACTCCAACAATATCTCACGAGTGTAGCAGGTTCATTTCTCCAACAAGAAGCAGTGAATGGAAGATTGTTACACATTACAAATTACAGGGTTAAAATCAGCCCCAGTTGATGGGGTAATGACCCAATCATCTCCATTCTGACTAAGGTGGAGGTGTCATGACAAGTAACCTTTAATCTAGGTTATGGATGACCTTACCTGTACCTGCTTCCAATCATCTTGAACAGCAGCCAGCAGGCCGTGTCTAAAATCTCCCAAACTTTGCCCTCTCTTTAAATTAAAAGCTGAAACACTGGTTGTATTTGAGATAGTGATCCAGAGTTAGCGTTCCCCTGTACAACGAGGAAGATCTGGTTGTCCACAAGGATTCCTTGTATGGGGACACATCACAGTATCAAGGAACTGTTCATGCCCTTCTCCTGCCTCTCACCATACCTTTGGTGGAAGTTTGCTGCATACCTTCTTTAAGGGCAGTTAAGTTCAGGTTTATTTATTCATGTCACAAATAAGATTACATTAACACTGCAATGAAGTTACTATGAAAATCCCCTGGTCGATACACTCCAGCGCCTGTTCGGGTATACTGAGGGAGAATTTAGCGTGGTCAATGCACCTAACCAATATGTCTTTCGGGCTGCGGGAGGAAACTGGAACACCCGGAGATAACCCGCTCAGACACGGGGAGAACATACAGATTCCACACAAACAGTGACCCAAACTGGGAATTGAACTTAGGTCTCTAGCACAATGCGGCAGCAATGCTTACCACTGTGCCACCGTGACCTCCTATCAGGTTCCCTAGTGAAGTTACACAGGAAGAAAGGATGAAGCATTGATGAAATCCACTTCCCGCACCCCTCACCACCCCGCTCTTGTCTAGCTGAAGATCTGTTCTCAGAAATATCCTCTGCAGCAATGTGTCAGAAGCAACTGTTTCCCACAAGCTAAGAACATAAAAACATAAGAAATAGGAGCAGGAGTAGGCCATCCAGCCCCTCGAGCCTGCCCCACCATTCAGTAAGATCATTGCTGATCTGCAGTGGTTCAGTACCACTTTCCTGCTTTTTCCTCGTAACCCTTACTTCCCTTGTCAATTAAAAACCTATAAATATAGGTTTTAAATATATTCAGTGAGGAAGCCTCCACCACTTCAACAGGCAGAGAATTCCAAAGATTCACCACCCTTTGCGTGAAGAAATTCCTCCGCAACTCTGATCTGAAAAGCTGAAGAGTCATATTTATGTTGTGCTTTCCATGGCTTCAGTCTGTCCTCAAACACTACACAGCCATGGAAATACTTTGTCATTGCTGCGAGTGCAGCAACCAATTTGCACACAGCAAACCCCCAATGAGCTAAAGAACCAGATTGTTTGTTTTCTTGTTCTAGTGATGTTGATTGAGGGATAAATATTGTGGAGAACTGCTCCATTCTTCTTTGATAAAAGAGCTGGGAGATCTTTGACGTCTATCTGAGATTGGCTTGCCCAAAGGACAGGAGTGTTTGACCCATCTCGCTGGTGAGATCTTCCAATCCCTCTAAGTCGATTGCCACAAGCCATGCAAAATGCCGTGAACTACGGCAAGATTGTCATGGGAAAACCTGCCAAAGAGGAGGTGGGAGGGCTGGAAAATTTCCTCCAGACTGGAGTGTCAGCCTAAACTGTCTGGGAGTGCAATGTGAAGCTCCAACGTCTAGCTCAGAGCCAAGCTGGAGGTTCGCTCCCATAGTGACGGGGGTGGGGAGGAACTAATCTTTCAGAGATTTGGACTAACGATGCAGAGCTGTGAATTCAGATCTCACCACGGCAGCTGGAAATTTAAATTGCTCGAACAAAATAAACCTGAAATAAAAAGCCAGAATCGATAATGGTGACTGCAGATCTTGTGGAGCATTGGATAGCATTTCTGCCTCTTGGCTAGAGGTTTTGGATTTGAGTCCCACCTCAGGACTTGATGGCCAAGGAAGATGGATTTGTAACAAAGCCAAGCGGGGTGAGTATCAATCTGTAAATCCTTCCGACACACACCAGCAGCAAGTGGCAAGAGCAGGAGATAACGCCTTGTTAAGCAATTGTGATGAAAATAATATGCAGCCTCTACCATCATTGTCCATAGCTTTGGATTGCAGCAACTCAGACTCCCCGCGTGGGATTTTCTGACCCCATTTGTCCCTGAAACTGGAAAATCCCGCTTGACATTAACGGATCATTCCATCATCCACCCCTTGCCTGCTCCAATTCCTGTGGCGGGTGGGACAGTAGCATTCCAGCCAGTGAGTGATCTGTAAGATACCTGCCATGGCTCCCATCAATAATGGTGACCATGAAGTCACCAGATGATTGTAAAATTGAACCTGGAAATCTGCCATCCTTACCCAGCCTGGCCGACATGTGATTCCAGACCCACAGCAAAGTGGAGTGATCCTGACCTGGCCTAGTAAAGCCGCTCAGTTGTACCAAACTCCTAGGAATAAGTCCATCTGGGAGAGTTCTGGGCGTAGGGACTGCAGCGGTTCAAGAAGGGTGGCTCACCACCATTTTTCTCAAGGGTAACATGTTGCAGCTGTACAAAACTCTGGTGCAGCCGCACTTGGAGTATTGCGTGCAGTTCTGGTCACCGCATTATAAGAAAGGTGTTGGAAAGGGGCAGAGGAGGTTTACCAGGATGCTGCCTGGTATAGTGGGAAGGTCTTATGAGGAAAGACTGAGGGACTTGAGGCTGTTTTCGTTGGAGAGAAGAAGATTAAGAGGTGACCTAATTGAGGCACACAAGATGATCAGAGTATTAGATAGGGTGGACATTGAGAGCCTTTTTCCTTAGATGGTGATGGCTAACAAGAGGCGACGTAGCTTTAAATTGAGGGGTGATAAATATAGTATGGGTGTCAGAGGTAGGTTCTTTACTCAGAGGGTAGTAAGGGCGTGGAATATTCTGCCTGCAGCAGTTGTGGACTTGCCAACTTTAAGGGCATTCAAATGGTTAGTGGATAGGCATACGGATAACATTGCAATAGTTTAGGTTAGAGGGTCATTAGATTGGTGCCACTGGTTGGAGCAACATTGAGGGCCGAAGGGCCTATCCTGCACTGTAATATTCTATGTAATTAGCTGGGCAAAAAATGCTGGGCTTTGCCAACAGCACCCATGTCCTGAAAATGAATAAAGAAAAAGAGTGGAACCCTGCCCCCCCACCTTCCCCGCCCCCCGACCCCTGTGGTAATGCAGGGAGTGGATGCAAAACTTCAGCTGCCACCCATGGATCTTCACCATGTTTCCATATTTATGGGGGAGGGCAGACAGAGCTCGAGAGAGAGAGAGAGAGAGAGGGTGGTGGAGAGCTCCAACAGGGAAAAGCTAATGAAGGGTTTCACAGAGCAGTAAGGGAATCTCCGGCTGGGAGAAGGGCGGACTCTCCGCAGGCCGGCAATCTGATGAAATGGCAAAATCTGATGAACTCTCCTCAGCTGAGTCCAGCGATTCTGTTTTCCATTTTCTCAGCAAGGATTTAGTGTTCCAGAGGTAATCAGTGCACACTATAACCATAATAACACAGTGTCTGCGGTAGTGTGGGAGAACTCACTGATATCCTGTTCACTGTTCACCCTCTGACTGGCCATCTCTGAGATAATTTTCCAGTGACTCAAATCTCCCAGTCAATTTGTTCTAAATGATATCAATCTGCATTCTTCTATCATTGAAAGGGTAATGGTATCTTTAGATTCTGAATGTGTATGTGAGGCTTTATGTACTAAACAGTGGGAAGTTCTAATTTAAGCTGTCCAGGACCTTAAAACTGGAAATCCCTTCTCAGACATCTCTGTTCTCTATCTTTCTCCCTCGTCTGTGTCTTAAAGCTTAACTTTCTGACTCCCCTGCCTAGCATCTGGCCTTTTCTCTCGCTGTCAGTTTTGTTGTCTGATAGACCGCCTGTACAAAGAATCATACAAACCGTACAAGCAGGCCATTCAGCCCATCGAGTCTGTACCAACCACAACCCCCATCCAGGTCCTATGCCTTTAACCCCTCACCCTGCTAATCCCCCGACACTAGGCTAAATTTAGCATAACCAATGCACGTCTTTGGAATGTGGGAGGAAACCCATGCAGACACGAGGAGAACGTGCAAACTCCACACAAGCAGTGACCCGAGGCTGGAATTGAACCCTGTGTCGCCTGAGAATATCTTTTCCATGTTTATGGTGCGAACCGAAAGCCAATGGTTGTTCCCAAATTAGCCGATCTCAGATTTTTAGTCCCTGAGGGTAACTAAGATTTGTGTGGGTCAGCAGCGCTGGGAAGGTTAACAGATTCCCTTCCCTGCAGAATATTAGTGAATCAGACGGCCTGGGTTTTTTTTTAAAGAACAAATAATTCATAATCTTTATGAAGTTCAAATTTCACCACGTGCCTGTGGTGGGTTTCGAACCTGGCGCCACAGAATATTATCCCGAGTCTCTGAATTATTAGTCCAGCAACAATGCCATTGCACCACCGTCTACTCCCACTTCTAGGGTTCTACAATCAGCTTTCAGCACACAGTTAAGCTTTGTTGCTGTTTAAGGATTTATCCAAGGATTGAGAGGTCTGTCTCTGCCCAGATGGAGCTGACAGTTTGCACGACTAGATGTGAGCATTCCCGAAGGATATCGGTGTCTAGTGTCCGTGTTAGTCGAGGTCAGGAGATGAAAGGGGGAAAGAATTGGAGATGTGAAGGGTGAGAATTGGAGATGTGAAGGGTGAGAATTGAAAACCATTGGCCAGCAGGGTGAAAAACATGAGACAGGGGTAACTATCTTACACCACCTTCTCCTTCCCGAGCAGGTAGAAAATTACATTTATTGCATAGAGTGTACAGCACAGAAGAAGAAGGTCACCCTTCCCCATTATTCACACCAGTCCCCTCCCGCCTCCCTCCATCTCACTTCCATCAGCACAACTTCTGTTCCTTTCTCCGTCCTGTGGCTTTCCCTTACAAATGCTTCAAATCTGCATCAAAAGTTAGAATGAATTAATAAGAATATTGTGCAGATGACACACTTCCTGCTACACAAGTCTTCACAAGACAGTTTCAAATGTCTGATTAGGATTTTCAGGAAAATTGCTATGTCAACAATTGCTGTCAGTTTTGTCACTTTGGTGGTCACAGTACAGGTGCAGCCAGTGACCACTAGGTGACAGTGTGGAGTGACTTTCTGACATTGTGTGTAGAAAACCTCTCATATTGGCCAGCTGACCAGGCAATTTTAACAATCAAAATCCCACTCAATGCCAGGCCAATATCAAAAGGGTGTTGGACAGAATAGACAGGACGAAACTCTCATAGAAGTATTCAAGAATGAGAGGCCACAGATTCAAAGTGATTTGAAAAAGAAGCAAATCATAGAATCCAACAGCGCAGAAGGAGGCCATTCATCCCATCGAGTCTGCACTGACCACAATCCCAGCCCCTATCCCCATGCATTTACCCTCGCAAGCTCCCTTAACATTAAGAGGCAATTTAGCATGGCCAATCCACCTAACCTGCACATCTTTAGACTGTGGGAGGAAACTGGAGCACCCGGAGGAAACCCACGCAGACCCGGGGAGAACATGCAAACTCCCACAGACGGTCACTCAAGCTGGAAATCGAACCTGGGTCCCTGGTGCAGTGAGGCAGCAGTGCTAACCACTGTGCCAGCGTGCTGTCCAGTTGATGTGAGAAAACATATTTTCAGACAATGTCTGGAATTTTACTGTGTCGCCCTGCACAGGATTCGGAGCGGGCGAAGGGAAAACTATGGAAAGGTCTGTTGATCCCGGGCGGGATGAGTTAGGATGTAAAGTCCCACCCAATGAGTGGTTGGGGTCCGGAATGCACTGCCTGGAAATGTGGTAGGGTCAAGTTCAATTGAGGCATTCAAGAGGACTTTAGATGGTTATTTTAATGGAACTATTGTGATGGGGTATGGGGGAAAAGACAGGGCAATGGCACTAAGCCATGGTGCTCTTTTAGAGAGCCAGTGCAGACACATCAGGCCAATTGGCCTCCTTCTGTACCCCTTAAAGATTCTGTATTTGATCACAGGACAAGTGAGGTCAGCCGCTGCAGTGTTGGAGTTAGGAGGCGGAATCGAAATCTGACAGAGTTGTCACGAGGAGCAAGTGATCACCAGTGTGTATTTTCCCAGTGGGCGGTTACAGCGGGGCCTGGCAGAAGGACAGAAACCGCCCTCAGCTGGACATTGGCCGAACCTGGGAGGGGGAAGGAAAAGGTTAGAACAATGGAGGAAACTGATTGCTCCAACTCGGCCGCAGAGCTACCGAAATGGGTGAGAGTGAAAGGAAGGAGTCAGAACAGTGAGGGAGACATCAATGCATTGTGACATTTTAAAGTAACTCCGTTGCCAGCAGAGGAGAAAGCGCACCAAAGGATTGAAATGGAAATGCTCTGAAAAGTGAATTTAAAATAGATATTATAGAAAATCTTCTGTAACGAGTGATGATGTTAGGAATAAGCTGCTAGCCGGGGTAATATAGATAGGTCCATTGGGGCTGTTCACAATACAATTAGGTTGCACATTGAGAGAGATAATGCACCAGAGGGATGAGCTTCTATAGGCTGAGAGAGTATTTCTCATTCCTGGCTTTCTCATATTAAAGTAATCTGAAGGTCACTGGTGATGTGGGGCTGTGGCCTACTGAACAATATTCCTGCTGACTGTGTAGAGAGCTTGTTCATTTCTCAGTAAGAGCTAAGCCCATTACCTGCAGACCATCGAGTTCCTCTTTCAGACAACTAGCTATCAGGCCGGGTAATCATTTCCCCGCAGCGTCCAGACAGAGAATAAATAACTGCCCGTTGCGAGTTCCTTCAGTCTCCCATACGTGAGACCATTTGCAAACCATGGAGCTCGTATTGTTCTCTTCCTGAAGCCTCATCCCTTTTGTTTCTTGGACACGAATAGAAAATTTCTATGTTGGACAAGGGAAGCTGGTAACACAGCCACTTCAGAAGAAAAGTACACCTTCCTTATCAAGTTCATCTGGATGGCATGGTGGCACAGTGGTTATCACGGCTGCCTCATAGCACCAGGGATCCTGGGTTCGATTTCCGGCTTGGGTCACTGTCTGTGCGGAGTTTGTACATTCTCCCCGTGTCTGTGTGGGTTTCCTCCGGGTGCTCTAGTTTCCTCCCACAGTTCGAAAGATGTGCAGGTTAGGTGCATTGGCCATGCTAAGTTCACCCTCAGTGTACCTGAACAGGTGCTATAGTGTGGTGACTAGGGGATTTTCACAGAAACTTCATTGCAGTTTTAACATAAGCCTAGCTTTGACAAAAGACCATCTGGACTCGAAACGTCAGCTCTTTTCTCTCCTTCCAGATGCTGCTGAGACCTGCTGAGATTTTCCAGCATTTTCTCTTTTGGTTTCAGATTCCAGCATCTGCTGTAATTTGCTTTTATTAATGTAAACCTACTTGTGACACTAAAAAATAAAACTTAATATTAACAGTGACTGTATTCTGCATTTGTCTACGTTTGATTTCTGTGGGTTTTATTTTCTCTTGCGCACTGCTCACCCTGTGTGCGATGCTTTTGTAGTTAGATTAACCAAAAACTGAACCAGTCCATTAGACAGTCACTAACTTACAGGCCACAGGAAGTGCTTACAAAAATAAGAAGTCTGGGTCAATCCTTTAGCCGCTAAAACACCAGAGGAAACAATGGATGAATTTTAACTCATTTAAAACCCAACCACTTAACACAGAGTTGAAATTGTGTACCCAGGAGAAGGTGTAAATTTATACACAGGTACAAAGGCACATGATGGCTTTGGACAATAGTACGGAATAATATAAACAATGTCTCCATTATCATTCCCATTAATAGTCACAGGATGCAAGCATGGAAAAGACACTGGAATAGAGACCTAAAGCATGCTGAGGTAACAAGAAATGGAAGGCAGCGCTCAGAGATGTGTCTCCATCTCAATCTATTGTCTCCTAACCTTGACCCCAGTATAAAAGTGTCTGCCTGAGGTGAGATTGGAGTTCTGTCTCTCTTTCTCTTTGTGCGAGATGAGGTTTGTTTTCTTTATCTGTGGCTGCGTTTCTCTCCCTCCCTTCCTGAAATGAGACTGAAATTCTCCCTTTATCTGTCATTGTGTGTGGCACCCTTTACAGAAAACAGCTTTCTTTCTGCTGCTTGAAAGCCTCCTTCAGGCCTGATAGAGTTTTAATCCAGGATGTGTCCTTGGCTATTTATGAGTTCTTTATCCAGCAGACCAGCCTATTCATTCGGCTGGATTATTGGGTTTTTTTATACCTCACAGTCTCAGAAGGTTTCAATGAAATCATTAGACCATGTCCTCTACCTCACTCTGTACATCCTATTAGCCCACACGAGTTTCCTCGTGTTGGATTTAAAAAAAAGCTGTTGTAGTTTTTACATTCAGCCTGAAACTTGTGCAGGGCCAATTCCGTTACATGGGGGCTGGAGTTTTCCTTTCTGGGTGGGGTGAGGGAGGTGGAATGGAAGCTGATGGGTCTCCTCGCTTCCCCTATCTCAGCTCATCCAAGCAAGCGTCGGATGGCCAATTAGTCTAATCCTGCTCTTGTGTCCTTGTGCCCTCAAGAAGGCAGATGACAAGCCATTGCAATTGAGTAGCTTCCTCAGCCATGTCAGAGGGGTAGTCAACCACATTGCTGTGATTCTGGAGTCACATGTAGGCCAGACCATGATCACCAGTAGAGTCTTAATTTCAGATTTTTTTAATATATTGAATTCAAATTCCACCATCTGCCGTGACGGGATTCGAACCCGGGTCTCCGAAACATTTGCTGAGTTTCTGCATTAATAGCGATAATACCACTAGGCCATCGCCTCCCCAGCTGTGAATCGATATACTACAGTATGAGCTGATTGCCCAGCAGTGGGATGCTGCATGTGTTTGTTGGTTTTGACATAAATGGAGTTTTTAGAAGCCTTTATAAATGTACTGATTCCTCACTTGCAGCTAACGTTTGTTAATTATCACAATCCGCACTGAGACAGCGACAGTTTGTTTTAGCATTTACCCTGAACATCAACATTATTTCGCATTTTGGTAAAATTCTCAAAGGGAGGACAAATTGTTCCTGTCACAGTCTTAAGACTTTTTGATTATTTCTTTTGATTTGATTTGAATTGATTTATTATTGTCACATGTATTAACATACAGTGAAAAGTATTGTTTCTTGCATGCTATACAGACAAAGCATACCATTCATAGAGAAGGAAAGGAGCGAGTGGAGAATGTAGTGTTACAGTCATAGGTAGGGCGTAGAGAAAGGTCAACTTAATGCAAGGTATTGCAAGATCACTATAGAAAAGACATGAAAATAAGTTCCTTTTAAAGTCTGTTTTTAGGATAATCAAAGCACGTTTTACTTAAAAAAAGGGGTGAAAGATGATAGATATGCTAAAGTGATGTTGCTAGTCATCTATTCATCAGCTAGTCTAGGTGTTTACAAAACATCTCGCACACATTCTGCTGATGAGATCTCTCCTTGCATGTAGATAAAGATATAGCCCAATCCGTCACGCAAATCAGCCTCCCATCCATTGGCTCTGTCTACACTTCCTATTGTCTTGGCAAAGCACCCAGCATAATTAAGGACCCTACGCACTCTGGACAATCTCTCTTCCACCTTCTTCCGTTGGGAAAGAGATTCAAAAGTCTGAGGTCACGTACCAACCGACTCAAGAACACTTCTTCCCTGCTGCTGTCAGACTTTGAATGGACTTATTTTGCATTAAGTTAATCTTTCTCTACACCCTAGCTTTGACTGTAATACTACATTCTGCACTCTCTTGTTACCTTCTCTATGTACAGTCTGCTTTGTCTGGATAGCGCACAAGAAACAATACTTTTTGTTGTATGCTAATACATGTGACAATAATAAATCAAATCAAAATCAGAGGGAGATTCAAGTGAGAAATATTCGTCTGCACCCTATTAAAATTTCTGATGGAGCACCTTAAAAATAACACTATAAAGGACATTATTGTTGCATTTGACAGTCCCTTTTTATTTTACTACTCTTAAAGTAGTGAACATTAAAGGGGAAACTTGTCGAAGCACACCATTCCTGCTTCTCCTACCCCCTCAGGCAGTGAGTTCCAGATTCCCACCACCCTCTGGGCAACATCCTGGTGAGTCCCTTCTGCATCACCTGTACTGCAGTCACATCCTTCCTGCGGTGCACCGACCAGAACTGTGCACAGTATCTAGATACTAGATACTAGATACCAGATATTGTGCGCAGTTCTGGTTGCTGCGTTGCAGGAAGGATGTGACTGCACGAGAGGTAGTGCAGACGGAACTCACCAGGATGTGCACAGTACCTAGCTGTGGCTTAACTAGTGTTTCATACAGCTTCATCATATCCTCCTTGCTCTTGTAATTCTATTGCTTCTGTGAAGTGCCTTGGGACTTTTTATTACAGTTAAATTGCTGTTTAAATACAGTTATTGTCTGATGTGTGCTTTGATGACAGTGTTGTGTGGGGGGGACCACAATATTTGTGATATTTACTCTTTAAGGATTGATTTGCAAAATAAATTGGAGCGGCAATTATATTGACAAAAGCAATATACAGTTGATGATAATAGCATGAGTTGATGTCAGTAATTTGTCATTTGTGCCAATGATCTGCTGTTCCTGTCATTATTGATGGATTAATGATGTTAAATGGGGCACTGTTGACATTGATGTGTCAGATTAATATTTATAGTACATTATTGATATTCAAGGTACATTATTGATGTTGATGATGCAGGATTGGTGGTGATGCTGTCTCATTATTGTTAAAGATGTGTTGTCTATGTTCATGGTGCATTATGATTGTTAATAGTGAGTTAATGGGTATTATTGGTGTTGCAATTAATGTTAATATTGATGTTAATAGTTTGATATTGGCATTAATTGTGTGTAACCAATGCTGGTGTTACTGATGCATCAGTGTTAATAAACTGTCAATGTTTGTGCTCAATGTTCTATCGCTTTCTCACTTCATCTCCCAACGGGGAGACCCACAGTTCATTTTGTATTCTGCAGCCACTGGTGGCCCTCTCGTATCATGTGCGGGAATCTAAGTGATGAATGTTGGCTATGGGAATCTGTATTCTGCACCCTCTCCTTTCCTTCTCCCCTATGTACTTCATGCATGGTGTCTTTTGTCTGGATGGTGCACAAGAAACACTATTTTTCACTGTATCCCAATACATGTGACAATAATAAATCAAATCAAATCGAATCTGAGACAGATCGTGCACCCAGCAGGGTTTAGTATGGCCCTGACCTTTGTTGTGTGAGCAATGGGCAAGGGGAATTGTTAGTATTCATGTAACTGTATCTATTATGGAGGTTCTGGAAACTATGATAGTAATGGTGTATCAGGCAAAGGGAGTGAATGCAGTACATGTGGACAGGCACCCAGCCTTTTATACAGGAAACTATTGGCAAGTTTAAGGCTATGGAGTTGATTTAAAGGAGCAAATTGGATTAAGAAACTAGTTCAAAGGTAGGAAACTGCAGCATTCAATTAGTCGTTGTTTAAATATGTGAGTCTGTTTACTTTTGACGCCTACTGTGCTTGGTGTGTTATATCTGGGTGTAGACTTTGCGGGATGGGAAGCAAACAGAGCTGGACTTGAGAAGTATGGAGCAGACACCTTAAAGCAGTGTAAAGAAAACCTGTAACATAACTGTCATCTCTGCGTATTTCCATAATATAAAATATACAGCACAAAACATTGCAAAGTGAAGGATAACTTTTTCGGAAGGGTGTAAATGATGTCCCACAGGTTTCTGAGGAAGATTTGGACATAGGGCTAGAAGAAGCAACAGCAATCAGACCTACAGACAATTCCAAAAATAGAAAACACCATGAGTAATGTGGAGGATCCAGAAAACTGGACAGGTCTTTGCTAAGGTGACAGATGGCACAGTCCATGTTAATACATATGAGGTGGTGCATTTTGTATGGACAGAACTCATCATTATACTTTGGAGGAGTAGCTGGGTGATGTGAAAAGAGCAGAGCGATTCCAGGGTGTTGGGGAGGTGGTTGTGGATGGGGTGTATTTTTGTGCTTGTAAGACATGAGAAAAAAAGCCCCTCAGGGAATGGGATTATTGTAAAACAAGTGTTAATTTTGACAGAACATTGCATGTCACCAACAGGACAGGTCCTCCCAAGGCAGCTTGCTTCGTGTTTAGAAAGCGTTCGTAGGGCCATGCAGCACCAAAGGAGACCACTCGAGCCATCGTATAATCAACTACAGTGAACAGTAAGAAATCTCACAACACCAGGTTAAAGTCCAACAGGTTTAGTTGGAATCACGAGCTTTTGGACCGCTGCTCCTTCATCAGGTGAGTGGTGAGATCTCCGCCCACCTGATAAAAGGACAACACTCCGAAAGCTCATAATTCCAAATAAACCTGTTGGACTTTAACCTTGTGTTGTGAGACTTCTTCCTGTGCTCACTCCAGTCCAACGCCGGCATCTCCACATCGTAACTACTGTGAGGGAACCCGTCACCTGCAAGCGACGGTGTTGACCAAACTTTACAGATTACAAATTGTTTGCAATCTGTAAACATTATCAAAACGTACCCTGCTAGCGGCAAGTTCTGAAAAAGTAATGGAAATAGAAACCCGAGCCTTTCGTGGTCCAAGAGGTCAAAGATTACCACACGTTACAATAATTAGATAACGGTAAAAATGACTCCTAGAAGTTTTGTATTGATTGTGGCTCCGTTCTCTATGGGTATAATGGGCCACTGGTCAATTAATCAGATTTACTTTCAGCAGAAAGGGTAACATTTGTACAGCTCGTTAGTCTTTAGGCCATTAGGTTTGGGTAAATAAAATTTAAAACATTTCAGATTGCATTGGTTAGCTCTCACAGACCGCAGACATGCTGAGGGGGTTACGTCATCCTCTGGTGAAGGCCAGGAACCAAAGACTTCCATTTCAAATTGTCACGACAATTCCACTTTAATATTTGTTAAAGGCCCTCTAATTTAAGGCTGTGAGAAATGTGCCGGCAAACATGTTGTAAAACATTCAAGGACATCAAGTGCCAGGGTGATGCATGACAGCCTGTGCGTTACATCTGCCCCCTCAGGGGGATCAACTGGCACTATATTGAAGAGGGAGTTATTCCCCAGTATTTATCTCCATCCCTCCTCTGCCCAATCATAGAACCTCACGATGCAGAAGGAGGCCATTCAGCCCATCTGCACTGACCACAGTCCCACCCAGGTTCTATCCCCATGCATTTATCCTAACTAGTCCCCCTGACACAAAAAGGAATTTAGCATGGCTAATCCATCTAACCCGCACATCTTTGGACTAAGAAAGGAATCCAGAGCATCCGGAGGAAACCCTTGCAGAACTGGGGATAATGTGCGAACTCCACACAGACAGTGACCGAAGCCAGGAATCGAACCCAGGTCCCTGGCGCTGTGAGGCAGCAGTGCTAACCACTGTGCTACCCAATCACAAAAATATATTTGTCTGGTCACATCATGTTGCTGTGGGATCTTGCTGTGTACAATTTGGTTGCAGACATTTCCTCCATTACACCATTTCTAACGCATCTCAAGCTCATTTCAGAAGGACTTTATTTGGCATGAAGCACTTTGGGATGCCCTGGGGTCACGGAAGGTGCCACATCAATGCAAATCTTTTTAATTATTGATACCAGACCCAAAGCAGTTCAATTCATTGCCCTTAAAGGGACAGTTGGAGGATCCTCCGCACCCTCTGCTTTCCCAAAGAGTTTAACAGGACCCCAAGAGAGAGAATGGTAGGGAATTTCCAGCCCCACCCAGCCTCACAGTGTGACCCTCCCTGTCCCTTACTCCCTCTCACTCCCCTCCTCATTCCTCACACTGAGTCTTCTCCCCTTCCTCACTGTGAGAAAATCCCAGCAATTTGATGCTTTAAATGTCTCCAGGGTCTTCCTACCCTTCACTCTATCCAAAACGTCAATCAAGATCTTCCTGATTTCAACCCTAAATTCAGACATAACGAGTTCCATTCTCTCCCTCCGAGTCCCTACCCTGGCAGTGTAGTTAAAAAGAACATTCCAGATTTTCCATTCCTTTGAAAAGCCCTATTTGATAAGCAATCTCTTGACAATTAGACCTAATTCAATCAGTCTCCAGTATCTACGGGATCACAATCTGATCTCTGTCTCTTATCTGCCAATTATTTAATTGCCTAGAATTGGAAAAAGAATATCATGTGTTTCAGAGATGTTTGTGCAGAGAGGGAGATGGCGGCAGGGGAGAGAGCTGTACACGCTGATCTCTGAGTTGGGGGGTTATTTAATGGTCCTGGAAATTTGCCACGATGTTTTATTTTTGAAAATGGGAGGGCAACAGAGTCTGCAATCCTCCTGTTCTGACTGATTAACATCCCACACTCGCTTAACTCCACCTACAACCATCTAAACATGTGGCACCACAATTCCCATCCCAAATCTCCCCGAACTCCCATCCCAAACTTCTCCAAATTCCTACCCAAACCTCTCTGGAATTCCCATCCCAAACCATTCCAAATTTGTATTCAACCAACTCTGGGTTTCCATCCCAAATCTCTCTGAATTCCTATCCCAAAACTCTCTGGAATTCCTACTGGGAGTGTCACAGTGCACTGAGGAGAGTGTCGCAGTGCACTGAGGGAGTGTTACAGTGCACTGAGGGAGTGTCACAGTGCACTGAGGAGAGTGTTGCAGTGCACTGAGGGAGTGTCACAGTGCACTGAGGGAGTGTCACAGTGCACTGAGAGAGTGTCACAGTGCACTGAGGGAGTGTCACAGTGCATTGAGAGTGTCACAGTGCACTGAGGGAGTGTCACAGTGCACTGAGGGAGTGTCACAGTGCACTGAGGGAGTGTCACAGTGCACTGAGGAGAGTGTCACGATGCACTGAGGGAGTGTCACAGTGCACTGAGGGAGTGTTACAGTGCACTGAGGAGAGTGTCACGATGCACTGAGGGAGTGTCACAGTGCACTGAGGGAGTGTCACAGTGCATTGAGAGTGTCAGTGCACTGAGGGAGTGTCACAGTGCACTGAGGAGAGTGTCACGATGCACTGAGGGAGTGTCACAGTGCACTGAGGGAGTGTCACAGTGCACTGAGGAGAGTGTCACGATGCACTGAGGGAGTGTCACAGTGCACTGAGGGAGTGTCACAGTGCACTGAGGGAGTGTCACAGTGCACTGAGGGAGTGTCACAGTGCACTGAGGGAGTGTCACAGTGCACTGAGGAGAGTGTCACAGTGCACTGAGGGAGTGTTACAGTGCACTGAGGAGAGTGTCACGATGCACTGAGGGAGTGTCACAGTGCACTGAGGGAGTGTTACAGTGCACTGAGGAGAGTGTCACGATGCACTGAGGGAGTGTCACAGTGCACTGAGGGAGTGTCACAGTGCACTGAGGGAGTGTCACAGTGCACTGAGGGAATGTCATAGTGCACTGAGGGAGTGTCACAGTGCACTGAGGGAGTGTCACAATGCACTGAGGGAGTGTCACAGTGCACTGAGGGAGTGTCACAGCGCACTGACGGAGTATCGCAGTGCACTGAGGGAGTGTTGCAGTGCACTGAGGGAGTGTCACAGTGTATTGAGAGTGTCACAGTGCATTGAGAGTGTCACAGTGTACTGAGGGAGTGTTGCAATGCACTGAGGGAATGTCACGCACTGAGGGAATGTTGCAGTGCATTGAGAGTGTCACAGTGCACTGACAGAGTGTCACAGTGCACTGAGGGAGTGTCACAGTGCATTGAGGGAATGTCGCAGTGCACTGAGGGAGTGTCACAGTGCACTGAGGGAATGTTGCAATGCACTGAGGGAATGTCATTGTGCACTGAGGGAGTGTCACAGTGCATTGAGGGAGTGTTGCAATGCACTGAGGGAGTGTCACAGTGCACTGAGGGAGTGTCACAGTGCACTGAGGGAGTGTTGCAATGCACTGAGGGAATGTCATTGTGCACTGAGGGAATGTCATTGTGCACTGAGGGAGTGTCACAATGCACTGAGAGAGTGTCACAATGCACTGAGGGAATGTCACAGTGCACTGAGGGAATGTCACAGTGCACTGAGGGAATGTCACAGTGCACTGAGGGAATGTCACAGTGCACTGAGGGGGTGTCACAGTGCACTGAGAGAGTGTTGCAATGCACTGAGGGAATGTCACAGTACACTGAGGGAGTGTCACGCACTGAGGGAATGTCATAGTGACTGAGGGAATGTCACAGTGCACTGAGGGAATGTCACAGTGCATTGAGAGTGTAACAGTGCGCTGAAGGAGTGTCGCAGTGCACTGAGAAAGCAGAGTACTACACCTTGGGAAGATTCTATTGAAATTGCTATCCCTCAGGTGAGGCCCTAATCCGAGAATCTTTCTACCCTGCTGCATGACTGAGGGGCAGATTTTCTGGGACAGCTGCGTTGCTTGAGTAGTGCAGTGGGGTCATGAAATATCAGTCGATCGTGAGTGTCCCAGGCCATGTTTTTTTGGTGTAGTCAGCCTTGTGCCAGTAATCAGTGCAAGACTGATTATAATGGAAATTCACATTTCCATATCATTAGCGAGCCTAGGACTGTATTTTCCAGGCTTGCTAATGTTCACTCCCACTCCCTCACCCCCCAGCCAGAAGTGACTCCCACCAGTGGGAATTAAAGCTGGTCCCCAGGGAATCAGGCATGATTACATCACTGGTGGGGGGACAGAGATCATTGTGACTCCCCCTCTCCGGGACACTGGTGGCAGGGAGGATGTGCCTCTTTGACAATGCCAGCCTGGCACTGCCAGCCTGACATTGTAGCAGTGCCCTCCAGGCACCCTGGCACTGCACATGGGATGGGCGAGATCGGGGCTGCACATTGGTGCCGGCATGGGGGAACGGATGGGTAGGCCAGTGATTGTGGAACAGAGTACTGGAGATTCTTTCAACTAGGTATACGCAAAAAGTGGGCAGGAAAATCTCCCCTTTTCTCACCCATTGGGCACTTAGGGTATTTTTGAAAGAATAACCCCCTGAATGTGGCTAGGTGGAGAGAAGGAGAGATAGCACTCTGTATTCCCTTAACCCTGAGACGTCAAAAATGGACTAAGTGGCCATATCTTTTCTTGTTTTTTAACGTGGACTTGCTGTGCACACATTGTTACCGTGTCTGAGAACGGTGACTGCTCTCCAGAACTGTTTAATTCACTGTGAAAGGGACTAATTAAATAGACTAACACGTGACGTGCTTATTTGAGGGAATTAATTCTTAATGCGTTTTGTAGGTGTGATTCATTTGTAAGGTGTTTATTAACACTGAAACCTGTTTTTATTTATGTTGTGACATTGACATCACTGTGTTAACAAAAGTGTCTAAATTGACAGTGGAAGTGAAGGATCTTTTCGAGATTGTTGGTCAGCTTATTCACGGAGTATAAAAGGCAGACCTCTGCTGCTGGTGTAGGTGGATGTCGTGTCGAACTGTGAAAAAAAATACAACGTTAATCACTCAATTTAAATCGACGTGAAGTGTTTAAATTCAACAAGTTAATTCTACAAGGATACTTCTAACCACGGAGTAAAAATTTTAAAACTCATCAAATTCACTGTCCTCAGCATCCAATGCAAGGAGGGAATCAGATTCATTCTGAGTCATTGTGACCTTACCAATTCCCCCTCCTATTCGCCAGCCAGTCTGGCTAAGATCAAGGACAGTGAGGAGTCTGACAACACCAGATTTAAGTCCAACTGATTTATTTGATAGTTGGACTTAAACCTGGTGTTGTGAGATTTCTTACTGTGTTTACCCCAGTCCAATGCTGGCATCTCCACATCAAGATCAAGGAATAGCAGCAGAGGCTCTATGAAGGCAGCAATGGAACTAATGTGTCACCATTAAAAACCAACACTTCCTCTTCACAGATCCCAAAGCTCCGACCACCTGGCATCATCCTGCCAAGACAATGTTGGGAACTGTCACCTGTTTCCACACCGGCCAATTCTTTGTGCGGCGAATTGGCACAAGTGGGACCTTGCAGGGTGTGATGCCCCACCCTCCCAGTCAGTAACTCACATCATTGAAGATTGCCTCCTGATGTAATAGGTAATACAGTGGTTAGCAGTGCTGCTTCGCAGACCCGGGTTCTCTCTCAGTGTACCGACCAGGCGCCAGAGCGTGGCAACCAGGATTTTCACAGTAACTTCATTGCAGTGTTAATGTAAACCGACTAATAAATAAACTTTATAACTTGATACTTTGGTGGAGAGCTCAGAGAGGGCAATTTAGCTGTTGCAGAAACCATCTAAGAAGTCTGACAACACCATCGCCAGGCTTGGTGCACACACTAATAAAACGCTTTGGCTATGATATCACTGCAAGGATCTGGATCAGACTTTGTCTTCGGATTTTGAAATCATCGAGATCTTGATCCACTTTGGTCTCCTGCCATCAGGACATCCATGTCACCAGGTAGCTGTGGCTCTGAAACCTTTGCCACTTTGCCCCTTGGGCATTGCCATGGGACCAGGCTGGCACTGTCAAGCTGGCAATGCCCAGGGGGCACCCCTTCTTATTCTTGACCCAAATCCCATTGGAGTGAAACATTCCTGGAGGGGAAGGGTGGGGGAGAAGAGGTTAGCGGGCCCGGAGACTTTAGTCCCTGGCCCGCTAATGAGATTAAAATCCTCACGAGCATAAACTATACAGGTCTGCCCCAGATTCTGTGCGCTGATAGTGCCAGAAATCCAGCAACTGGGAGGCTCGCAGAGGCCATGGCGCCCCCAGTGGGGACCCGCAAAACAGCCTGTGCTTGAGTCTCCCCGCTTAATCTCCTCCTTTATTTATAAAGCAACTGGCATGACCACAATATGCTTAAAGCACCTTACAGTGAACACCTTACAGACATTGGAGAACTAGTTTAGCGTGGTCATGAAAGGTGGCAACTAGTTTATGCATAGCAAGATCCCGCAAAAGCAAAGCAATAATGAGCAGATAATCCATGTTTTATGATGCTGACTGAGGGATAAATATTGTCCAGGACACCGAGAATAAACCACCAACCCTTTCCACCCCCCGCACTCCCATAGTGCCATGGGATCTTTTAAATAAGATGATATATATGTAGGCCACTCGGCCCGTCAGTGCCCCACCATTCAATGAGATCATGACCGATCTGGTCTAATCCTGAACTCTACTTTCCCGCTTTATCCCCTTCACCCTTTGATTGTCTTACTGATTAATAATCTTAGCCTTGAACATACTTAATGACCCGACTTCTACAGCCTTCTGTGATAAAGAATTCTGTAAATGCAGTGCCCTTTGAAAGAAGAAATTCTTTCCCATCTCTGAGATTGTTCCCTCCTAGAAACTCTCCCACAAGGGGAAACAATCTCTCACCCTGTTAGGTCCCCTGAGATTCCTATGTCTCAATAAGATCGCCTCTGATTTTTATACAGACCCAACCTACTCAGCCTTTCCTCACAAGAAAATCCCTCCATACCCGGGATGAATTTAGTTCTCTGGACTGCCTCCAGTGTCTGTATATCTTTCTTTAGATAAGAGCACCAAAACCATTCACTCCAAACATCCACCTGAGCTGGCTCCAGTTGACACCTGTGGCAGCGCAGCACTCCCTCAGTCCGGCACTGGTGGATTCCCCTTGGCCCTCTCTATTCAAGTCCTGGGGTGGGATTGGAACCTGTTGAATTGGCTACCAGGAGCTTGTTAAAATCATGAGAAGCGATTGTGTAGCATCTCTGCCTTGCTGTACATGGGGTTGAGCCCTGTTGATACGCAGTGTTGCTGTGCTGGTCCACTTCATTCCTGAACGGTCTGGATAAAAAGTCAGCTGAGAGAAAGAGAAATGGGAATCGGTGTTTGTGAAGCGTAAAAACTAGCATGGACTAACTGGCTGAGTGGCCTGTCTCTCCCTGCCCTGTATTCCGTGCAGACTTTATTACGGTGAGGATTGGAGCTATTCTGTGAAGGACCATCAGATACTCGGTTACGGTGAAGGCTCATCTCATTGCCCTGTCCCTGGAGTATTCCATTAATTGGCCATTGAGTGAGTGGAAAGAAAAGGTTCAGTCTCCCGAGGGGAAGGAGAGACAGTCAGTAGCTGCCTCCTCTCCTGCCAGCCAGGCACCGTGCGTCCGTGAGTAAGCTTGCATCTTCAAACACGGCACCAGATGTGTTGGAGGATGAGTGCGGCAGATGAAGAAGTTGACAAGGACAGCAGAAAAGCAAAGTGCAGCTTGACAATAACCTCTGTAAATAAGCCTCAGGAAAAAGGACTGCTTACTAATCAACACTGCAGGATTGCTGCGGAACCCAAGAGGAGGTTTATATCGTTGGACACAGACAGCCATATGGCAAACCACAGCTTTCAACTGTTAAAGAAAAGATAAACTTCAGACAGCACCTTCTCATCACAAAGTGTTTCACACGAGCTGCCAGAGGCAATAGCAGAGGCAGGTACAATTCTAAAAAGCACTTAGATAGTTACATGGATAAGATAGGTATAGAGGGATAGGGGCCAAACACAGACAATTGGGACTAGCTTAAGGATTTAAAAAAGAGGGCCAGCATGGACAAGTTGGGCCAAAGGGCTTGTTTCCATGCTGTCAACCTCAATGACTCTATGACAATTCATTAACTTTATATATTTTGAGCCTTAACTAGTTTTCTTATTCATGTCACAACTAAGGTTACATTAACACTGCAATGAAGTTACTATGAAAATCCCCTAGTTGCTACACTCCAGCACCTGTTTGGATACGCTAAAGGAGAATTTAGCATGGACAATGCATTGAACCAGCACAATAACATCCCCAGAATCAGTGGGATGTGGCGCAGTGGGGTGTATCACAGTGGGGTTTAGCGCAGTGGGGTGTGTTGTAGTGGGGTGTACGCAGTAGGGGTAGTGCAATGGAGTGTATCACAGTGGGGTTTAGCACAGTAGGGTGCGTCGCAGTGGGATGTAGCGCAGTAGGATGTAGTGCAGTGGGGTGTAGTGCAGTGGGGTGTAGTGCAGTGGGGTGTAGCGCAGTGGGGTGTAGCATAGTGGGGTTTAGTGCAGTGGGGTGTAGCGCAATGGGGTGTAGCACAGTGGGGTGTATCACAGTGGGGTGTAGCATAGTGGGGTGTAGCACAGTGGGGTGTAGCACAATGGGGTGTATCACAGTGGGGTGTAGCGCAGTGGGGTGTAGTGCAGTGGGGTGTATCACAGTGGGGTGTAGCGCAGTGGGTGTAGTGCAGTGGGGTGTATCACAGAGGGTGTAGCGCAGTGGTGTATCACAGTGGGGTGTAGCACAGTGGGGTATATCACAGTGGGGTGAACACAGTGGGGTGTAGCGCAGTGGGGTGAGCGCAGTGGGGTGTAGTGCAGTGGGGTGTATCACAGTGGGGTGTAGCACAGTGGGGTATATCACAGTGGGGTGAAGCACAGTGGGGTGTAGCGCAGTGGGGTGTAGCGCAGTGGGGTGTAGTGCAGTGGGGTGTATCACAGAGGGGTGTAGCAAAGTGGGGTGTAGTGCAGTGGGGTGTATCACAGTGGGGTGTAGTGCAATGGGGTGTATCACAGTGGGGTGTATCACAGTGGGGTGTAGCGCAGTGGGGTGTATCACAGTGGGGTGTAGCACAGTGGGGTGTATCACAGTGGGGTATAGCGCAGTGGGGTGTAGTGCAGCGGGATGTAGTGCAGTGGGGTGTATCACAGTGGGGTGTAGCACAGTGGGTTAGCGCAGTGGGATGTATCACAATGGGGTGTATCACAGTGGGGTGTAGCACATTGGGGTGTAGCGACAGTGGGGTGTGTGGTGCAGTGGGGTGTATCACAGGGGGTGTATGCAGTGGTGTAGTGCAGAGGGGTTATAGTGCAGTGGGTGTATCACAATGGGTGTAGCGCAGTGGGGTGTAGCGCAGTGGGGTGTATCACAGTGGGTGTACGCAGTGTGATGAGCACCGTGGGGTTAGCGCAGTGGGTGTAGCGCAGTGGGGTGTATCACAGTAGGGTGTAGCGCAGTGGGATGTAGCACAGTGGGGTGTAGCGCAGTTGGGGGGTTGTAGTGCAGTGGGGTGTATCACAAGTGGGGTGTAGTGCAGTGGGGTGTATCACAGTGGGATGTAGCACAGTGGGGTGTGTGCAGTGCGGTGTATCACAGTAGGGTGTAGCGCAGTGGGGTAGCGCAGGGGTGTATCACAGTAGGGTGTAGCGCATGGGGTGTAGCGCAGTGGGTGTATCACAGTAGGGTGTAGCGCAGTGGGGTGTAGCGCAGTGGTGTGTAGCGCAGTGGGTGTAGGCAGTGGGGTGTTCACAGTAGGATGTGTAGCACAGTGGGGTGTAGTGCAGTGGGGTGTATCACAGTGGGGCGTAGTGCAGTGGGGTGTAGCACAGTGGGGTGTAGCACAGTGGGGGTTAGCACAGCGGAGTGTATCACAGTGGGGTGTATCACAGTGGGGTGTAGCGCAGTGGGGTGTAGCGCAGTGGGGTGTAGCGCAGTGGGGTGTAGCGCAGTGGGGTGTATCACGTGGGGTGTAGCGCAGTGGGGTGTAGCGCAGTGGGGTGTATCACAGTGGGTGTAGCGCAGTGGGGTGTATCACAGTGGGGTGTAGCGCAGTGGGGTGTAGCGCAGTGGGGTGTATCCGTGGGGGTGTAGCACAGTGGGGTGTAGCGCAGTGGGGTGTATGACAGTGGGGTGAATCACAGTGGGGTGTATCACAGTGGGGTGTATCAAGTGGGGTGTAGCGCAGTGGGTTGCAGTGGGGTGTAGCGCCGTGGGGTTTTATGCAGTGGGGTGTATCACAGTGGGGTGTAGCCCAGTGGGGTGTAGCACAGTGGGGTGTAGCGCAGTGGGGTGTAGCGCAGTGGGGTGTTGACAGTGGGTTGTATCACAGTGGGGCGTAGTGCAGTGGGTGTAGCAGTGGGGGGTAGCGCAGTGGGGTGTAGCGCAGTGGGTGTATCACAGTGGGGTGTAGCACAGTGGGGTGTAGCACAGTGGGTGTAGCGCAGTGGGTGTATGACAGGGGGTGTATCACAGTGGGGTGTACACAGTGGGGTGTAGCGCAGTGGGGTGTAGCGCAGTGGGGTGTAGCGCAGTGGGGTGTAGTGCAGTGGGGTGTATCACAGTGGGGTTTAGCACAGTGGGATGTAGCACAATGGGGTGTAGCGCAGTGGGGTGTAGCGCAGTGGGGTGTATCACAGTGGGGTGTAGCACAGTGGGGTATAGTGCAGTGGGGTTTAGCACAGTGGCGTGTGTTGCAATCGGGCGTACCACAGTGGGGTGCAGCACAGTGGGGTTTAGCGCAGTGGAATGTAGCACAGTGGGGTGTGTCTTTGCCTGTTAGCCAGAAGCTCTGGGTTCGAGTCCCACTCCAGCACTTGATGGCCAATAAAGGTTTGTTATTATGCAGTCAAACTGGTTGAATGTCAACCTGCAGGTCCTTCCAAAACACGCCAATGACTGATAGCCAGAGTGGGAGAGAGTCCTGGTCAGCCATATTGATGTGCAGTGGCACCCTTCGAAGTATTAGCCCCTGGAGACAGACTAGCGACCTGTTCCAGGAATTATTGGCTATAGAGACAGGTGAAAATCTGTCTTAGCACACTGCTAGGTGTGTGAAGAGAAAAAAGAACACATGTTCTGGGATTGCATCCATAGCTACGTTCAAAGCTTCAATATAACACATCCAAAAGTGCTGAAAATGATTTGAAGGTGAACAATTTATATATTTATACTGTTCTCATCAGAACCACAGGATATCCCAAAGCACTTTACAGCCAGTGAAGTACTATTGAAGTGTTGTCACTGTTGTAATGTAGAATGTGTGGCAACTAACCTATGCACAGCAAGATCCCACAAGCCTTTTTTTGTGATGCTGATTGAGGGATAAATATTATCTACGACCCCAGGGAGGATACTGCTGTTCTTCAAAACAGTGGCCATGAGATGTTTTTACATCTACTTTATATATTTTGAGCCTTAACTAGTTTACTTATTAATGTCACAACTAAGCTTACATTAACACTGCAATGAAGTTACTGTGAAAATCCCCTAGTTACCACATTCCAGCACCTGTTCGGATACACTAAGGGAGAATTTAGCATGGACAATGCACTAAACCAGCACATTAACATCCCCAAAATCAGTGGGGTGTAACGCTGTGGGGTGTGTTGCAGTGGGATGAAGCACAGTGCAGTAGGGTGTAGCACAGCAGGGTAGGAGAAATGGGGCCTCATTCAAAAGACAGTGCTTAAGGCAGTGCAGCACACTCTCTATACTGCACAGAAGCACCCTTATGTTCGAAGTCTTGCAGTGGAGACAGAGGCAAGAATGCCCCCATCTGAGCACAGCTGATATGATAATACAAGAAAGGTAGGTCGGAAAAAGAGATTTGTCCAGGTTGTAGAATAAAGGACTTAAGTAATTCAGTGCAGGACAGAACCCCACGATTTTCTATACAGAACAAACTTCTCTCTCTTGATACTTTGATAAAGTGGCCCAGGGACAGTGAAAGTGTAGCTTCCTGAGTTCAGAGGATGTTATTCCAGTGCCAAGGTGTGAGTGTATGACCTGCGCTGCTGGAGAACTGCTGTATTGGAGTGAACATAGGCTCCACCCACAGTCTCAGATAGATGCGGGTGACCCCATGATGACCTTGTAAGAAGATAAGGTGATTTCCCCGCTAGTGTCCACACAGTAATTGTTCCTCACCCGAGCAGATGATCTGCTCAGTGTTCTCATCACTCAGTTTTCTGGATGCAAATTGGCAGTCGCATTTCTTGCATTCCTGTTCCAAACCATCCCGTCACTATCGCTGGCCGCCACTTCCTGGGATTCCCTCCCCAACAGCACAGTGGGTGCACCTACATTAACCACAGGGACTGCAGCAGTTTGAGAACAAGGATTGCCACCACCTTCTCAAGGGGCAATCAGGCATTGGCAACAAACACTGGCCTAACCAGCGATGCCTACATCTCAGGAAGGAATACCAAATATTTCACTGGCGGTGATGCACTTTGGGAGGGCTTGGTGAGAGGTGCTATACAAATGCAGGTTCCTTCCGGCTGAGAGCCAACACTGGGTCGCATTAATTCACTCTGTGATTGAGCAGAATGAGAAGTGATTGTTACAACTTCCCGGAGAGCTTGGCTTGTCCCTGCTATTCGCTCCCAGTAAACTGCGGGAGATGTGAATGGATCTAATTGTACGCAGTACGATGATTGGAGCGATGTGAAGGGGTGGCTGTGACAATAGGCTAGGAGCCAGCGAGAGGTAATCAGTCAGCACTCCTCATCAGAAACGAGCTTTGTTTTTTTTTGTCCAGCCATCAGGCTGATACAAATGGTGAGAGGGTGCAGCTTAGCAAGTTCAATATCTATTGCCTGATGAATGAGATTGCTGTGTCAGTGTGAGCACTGGTGTTTGGCCGTGATTAACTCCAGAGGCCCCCTAACCCGCTGCTGATGAGAACACAGGGCATTTTCAGGTGAGAAGCTTTTGCAGCTTGTCACTAACTTCAGCAGAAAGTGACTGATTCCTCTGCTGCAAGCTGAAATCAGTGTCTCCAATGTTCCGAACCTCAACAACCAGAATATAATTTAGGAAAATGCAAAGGAAGAATAAAGGAACTGAATATAAAGTTTATTTATGAGGATCACAAGTAGACTTACATTGACGCTGCATTGAAGTTAATGTGAAAATCCCCTCTTCGCCACACTCCAGCACCTGTTTGAGTAGGCTGAGGGAGAATTTAAGCATGGCCAATGCATCTAACCAGAAGATCTTTCAGCCTGTAGGAAGAAACTGGAGCACCTGGAGGAAACCCACGCAGAAATGGGGAGAACGTGCAAATTCCACACAATGACCCAAGCTGGGAATCGAACCCAAATCCCTGGCTCTGTGAGGCAGCAATGCTAATCACTGTGCCACCTCATATTGGGCCGGATTCTTCAACCTCACCTGCGGCTGGGATTCTCCAGTCCTGCTACTGTAAACGGCTGAGCGTCAAATTCTCCGTTCTCGCTGGCAGATGTGACGGGGTGGGAACGGCTGGAGAATTCCCGACAATTATTTAGATGGCGAAAACTGCGGAAAGCTGCAGCTGTGGGGGATTTGGGGGTCTACGTGAATAAATCACAGAAAGCAGGAAAGTTCAGCAGACAATTGGGAAGGTAAGTGAAATGTCCTTTATTTCAAAGGGAACAGAGTATAGAAATAGGGAAGTCTTGTTAAAACTATACAAGACACTAGTTAGACCACACCTGGAATTGTGTGAACACCTTTGGTCTTCCTATCTAAGGAAGGGTATGCTTGGAGGCAGAGAAGATTCACTAGGTGGATCCCAGGTATGGAGAGATTTTCATCTAAGGAGGGGTTGAGTAGGTTGGACTTGTATTCACTGGAGTTTAAAAGAATGAGAGGCAGCCTTATTGAGACATATTGGATTCTCAAGGGGTTTGATAGGTTAGACTCTCTTGTGGGAGAGTCTAGGACTGAAGTAATATAATCTCAGGATAAGGGGTAACTTGTATAAAACAATTTCTTCTCTCAGAGGGGAGTGACTCTGTGGAATTCTTTACCACAGAGGGCTGTCGAGGCTGGATCACTGAGTACTTCCAAAGCAGAGGCTTTTAATCAATAAGGATTATGGGGATAAAGTGGGGAAATGGAGTTGAGGGTTAGGTCAGATCAGTTATTCTCTCACTGAATGATAGAGCAGACTTGATGGGCCGAATGGCCCACTTCTGCTCCTATGTCTTATGGTCTTATTGTCTTCCTCCTTCCTGCTCAATGAACAGACAGAGGTGGTGCGTGAAATAAAAGCAAGTCACAGGCTTGGTATAAATTAGGGGAAGTGAATGGAGGTGATAGCAGAGACAAGGTCGCGGGATTTTATCACCTTAGGGTGAATCTGGTTATTGGAAACAAATACAGGTAGCAGTGGGACAGGGGGAGGCAACTGAATAGAGACTGTCAGTGGACCCACTGTCTAATTGAGATGGGGATGGTGGGTTTTCCAACCAGGTCCTCCTTCCTTAGGCCATGGTAACCGTGAATGTTGCGGGATTCACAACCTCCTCCCATCCACCCTATCAGGAAGGAGGAAATTGAAAGTCCGCCTCATGGCAAATAGCCTCTCCAACACTGGGAAAATTCCAGAAGCCCAGAAAATAACCATCAATTGGCATTTTAATTATTTAAACATGACCATCTCCCTCTGGTCAGCTGCTGCACCAAGCTGTGGTCATTTTTTTTCCATCAAGTGGATAACCCTCCGGCAGGACTAGCTTGGGAAACCCTCCCCATGTCACCCCCTTGATATTTTATCAGCCACCCGCAACTTAGTCTATCACTAGGGACAAAACCCCACCTGATTGTTAAAGGATTGATAGAAAGCAATGTTTGCATTTCTATAGCATCCTTCATGGCCACAAAATGTCCCAGAGTGCTTCACAGCCAATGAAGTGCTTTATGCAGTGTTGCCATGGTTGTAAAGTAGGAAAGATGGCTGTCAATTTGTGCACAGCAAGCTCCCACAAATGGTCAATGACTGTAGTGAGACGGAAAACTGAGGATCTTCCTTTTGAGAACCCCCACCCCCCCTGAGCACATTGCGATCCTGCAGAGTGAAAACATTTAAATATCAAAAGCAGATCAAGCCCTTCAATAAAAGATTTTGATATCTGTTGCTTCTTTTTATTTGGCTTCTCCAGAGGGTACGGGAAGCGGTAGCGAGATAGCAACAACTTTCTTTTAATGTTTCATAGTATGTGGGTGCTAGTGATTGGGTCAACATTTGCTGTCCACCCCTAATTGCCCTTGAACTGAGTGGTTTGAGCGGCCATTTCAGGAGACAGTTAAGAATCGGCCACATTGCTGTGGGCCTGGAGTCACATGTAGGCCAGACCAGGTAGGAATGGCAGATTTCCTTCCCTAAAGGACATTAGTGAACCAGATGGGCTTTTACAACAATTAATGATAGGTTATTATGACCGAGAATTGCTTAATAATTCCAGATTTTTATTGATTAAATTTCACCAGCTGCCATGGTGGGATTGGAACCAGTGTCCCCAGGAGCCTAGTTCTCTGGATGAGTAACCCAGAGATATCACCATTACACCACCGTTCCCCCCAAGATTTGAGGCCCTGTCCAGCTGCCTCTCATTGACTGACAGGGCACTGCTGGCAGAATGTTCCGGAGAACCTGTCGCCTCCCCTTTCCAGCTCAGGTAGATTGAGGGGGATGGTTGAAACCAAAGGGAGTCAGAAAGTTGGGAAAGCAGTCGAGGAGGGGAACACAATTTTAAACACTCCTCCACACGTACAGGTCATGTAGCAGTGGTTGGAGATTTTCTTTCCTCACTGTCTAAGCTTCTCCAGCACCAGCGCAAGAACTAAACACTTCTGGTGATTAATGGCAATGTTACCTCATTTGGAATGCAGTCGTGGCAAATTATTACAAGCTGCACAAAAACGGGAAAGTGAGACTGATGTCTACTCATGAGGTCTGATATTATACATTTATTAAACCCTCTGCCAACCCTTTGTTACAGTGACTTTCACTGACAAGGACATTTGACTGTGAATTCAATTAATTCACTCTAGTTATGACAATGGATATTTCCATTTCAATCGCACACTTTGCCTGTCGTTTAGTAAATAGATCAATGGAGCGCTGGCTTCAGTGTCAAAGCCTGTGATAAAGGGCTGACGCACTCACTGATGTGACAAGGGGGACTCAGAGGCAGGATGCTGAGCCGATCTTCTACTAGATAGGGGAAGTGTCTGTGTGTGTGTGTGTGGGGGACAGGATGGAAGCACGATGGCACCCAGTCAAGCTCAACTCCAGTGGGAACCCCAAGTTTTTAACCCTTTCTCTTACCGCTCATCCCATTTTTTTTTCCCTCAAGCCCTCATCCATCTTTCCTCAAGCCTCTGGAGGAAACTTTCTGGGTGGCACGGTGGTTAGTAATGCTGCCTCACAGCACCAGGGGACCCGGGTTTAATTCTGGCCTTGGGTTACTGTGTGGAGTTTGCAACTTTTCCCCGTGTCTGCGTGGGTTAAGAACATAAGAAATAGGAGCAAGAGTGGGCCATCCAGCCCTTCGAGCCTGCCCCATCATTCAATAAGATCATGGCTGATCTGAAGTGGATCAGTTCCACTTTACCACTTTCTCCCCATAACCTTAATTCCCTTGGCTATTAGAAATCTATCTACCCGTGACTTAAATATATTCAACAAGGGAGCCTCCACCACTTCAATGGGCAGAGAATTCCAGAGATTCACCACCCTTTGAGTGAAGAAGTTTCTCCTCAACTCCGTTCTAAACTGCCCTTCCCTTATTTTGAAACTGTGCCCTCTAATTCTGTTTCCTCCAGGTACTCCAATTTCCTCCCACACTCCAAAGAGGTGCAGGTTAGGTGGATTGGTCGGGCTAAATTGACCCTTAATGTCCCAAGACATGTAAGGTAGAGGGGATTAGCCATGATGAATGTGTGGGGTTACAGGATAAGGTGGGATATTCTGTCAGAGAGTTGGTACAAACTTGATGGGCCAATTGGCCTCTTTTGCAACCAAACGCGCAGAGTTATTAAAATAGTTTGTGCACTGTAATAGATTGGGATTTTAACTCCCATTCTCTGGGAGACAAGATTCATCTTCTCTATCTGGTCATTTCACATCTCTCCAACTTGCTGAGCCGGCACAGACGGAACTGCCTGAATTCTATCCTTATGATGGGTTCAATTGTAGAACTTAGAGCCCTCGTCAGGCCTAATAACAAGGCCCAAAGCTCACTTAGCCTAAAACTATCAAGATCAAGACCTGTGGCCTCTGCAACAGCAGGGTGTCCTTGGGAGACTTGTGTGAAATTCCTCTGTGTGATACTTTAACTCACAAAAAGAGGACTAAAGAATTCCATAGCAGTGCTATAAGATGTTTGCTGATAGTTCTGCACAGTTCCTGCAGAATTTCGAATGACTTGTTCTGTGAGAAGGTGAGTTTGTAAAGGTAGTGTTAATCTGCCTTCCTGTTACGTGTTGGCTGTCTGCGACACCATTCCATTTATAGTTTTGGGGTGTTTTTTGTATAAGACTCAACTGCAGTCCACACTCACAGGAGAGCTCCTAACATTTCACCGAGCTGCTGTCTGAGCGGAGCTGGATCTCAACGGCTCACCATCGAGGGATCAATTACCAGCCTGGGTTATTAGCGAGGGTATTAGCGACAGCTTTCTGCTGGAGATTGGCCTTGCAGTAGCTGGCTGCCAGGCATCCAGGGCCTCTTGAAAGGCCTGTGATTCATTTCAGATATGGGGAAGGCAGATATTTTCTATCTTTATTCTTTCGTGCGATATGAGTGTCAATCACTGGCAAGGCCAGCATTTGTTGTCCACTCCTAGTTGTTTCAGAGGGCAATTAAGAGTCAACCGCATTGCTATGGGTCTGGAGTCACATGTAGGCCAGACCAGGTAAGAATGGCAGATTTCTTTCCCTAAAGAGGGGAGCTAGCGGACCAGACAGGTTTCTATAGATGTTTGTTTCACGTTCCCGAGGCTAGCTTTCATTTCCAGATTTACTCAAATTCCACCAGCCACCATGGTGGGATTTGAACTTGCGTCCCTCAGACACCCCCCCGGGATTACATGCCCAGTGATCTTGAAATTGCTGCACCATCTCCCCCTCCAACTTTCCAGATTTGGAAATTAAGCAAGGGTTATGGAGGTGGTAATCGTGGGGGCAGGGGGGGTTTATACCCAACCCATCCATCAAGATGTTGACAAAATCAGGGGCGGTGGTTGTATGCGGGGGGGGGGGCAACACTTACGCAAGTGCTTCCGTTCGCAGAGCAGAAACAACCAACCAGGGCTGCTGCTCCCCGTCACAATTGAGCACCATCACTATCACCACCATGCCCCCTCCTTTCCCCTCACCGAGTGCTCCGGTTTCCTCCCACAGTCTGAAAGACGCGTTGTTTAGGTGCATTGAACCAAACAGGTGCCAAAATGTGGCAAGTAGGGAAATTTCTCAGTAACTTCATTGCAGTGTTAATGTAAGCCTTACTTGTGACTAATAAGTAAACTTTATGCAACAGCCAAGTTTGAAAACAGCAACATCCTATAGAGAGATAAATGACCTGTTTGTCTGTTCTTGGGTTTTTTAAAATGAATTCATGGGATGTGGGTGTAGGCTGGCCACGCCACCATTGAGTGCCCATCCCTAATTGTCTTTGAATATGGCAGCAAGCTGCCTTCTTGGATCACTGCGGTCCCTGTGGTGTAGAATTGTTTGAGGGAATATATTTGGTCGGCACTTTGAGACAAATCCTTGCTCTTCCAAAAGTTGGGTCTTTCAAACCATCCAGTGCGGTTGAGTCAGCCGCCCTTTCACCTCCGAGTTTGACGGCTAAGGGTTCAAGACCCAGACAGAACCTCGAGGACATAATCTTTGCTGACATTCCACATTGCAGTACTGCGGGAGCACCGCAATTATCAATGGTGCTGTTAGTCGGATGAGACGTTCAATGGCTGTCCCATCAGACAGATGTAGAAAATCCCACTGTACTGTTTGGAAGAGGAGAAAGGGAGTTCTCCCCATTATCCTCTCGAATATTTACTCATCAACACATTGCTGTTTGTGGGAGCTTGCTGTGCGTAAATTGGTTGTTGCGTGTTGCATGTTCCAACAGTGATGACTCTTTGAAACTATTTCATTGGCCGTGAAGAACCTTGGGCCGTTTTGGGATGGGTGCTACATAAATGCAAGCCTTTGGGAAGGATTTTCCAGCTACTCTGCCAGGATCTTTCAGGCTTGCCAAGCCCCCCCACACGTGGCAGGTCCCCCCAGTGGCACAACCTACGAACCAAGCATTGACTTCGACAGGACTTGTAGATCCAATGTTGAGTCCCTTCTGCCTGGATGGAGGGGAAACTGCAGAAAATGCCGGTCTTTATGGGAGAGAACTCAAGTTGCAAACTGAGATAATTAGAGAAAAAGCTTCGGTCAAAAGGCTGTGGAATTTGATATTAATTTTAAGCCACTTTCCTCACCTCAGTTATGACTCACGGTTCTGTTTCAGCAATGCTGTAATCTCTCAGGAGATCAGTGGGATTGTCTCAAGGAACTGATGGAGAGGTCTATGTACATCTGACAGCAAAGGCACGAGGGGGAGGGGGAGGAAGAGCGGGGGAGGAAGAGCGGGAGGTAATGCCGTCTTCTGAAGGAATTAATAAAGAAGAAATCAGGTGCTGGAGCTCAGGGACAAAGAGGAAAGAACAAGAAAAAAAGACTGGAGTTGTGAGCGATAGTTCTTTCCATTGTCCGAGGGGAAATGGCTGTGAATAATGTTCGATATAATGAGATAGTGTTTCTTGTAAGATCAGCACCCGTTAACTTTGACTGCTGCGTATGTTCCAGCACGCTGCCTCCCAATACAGTTCACTAATGTGTGCGCAAGAGAATAAAGATGTTTGTTCGTCTCATAGACAGACTCTCGCCTTTGGCTTTTAACAGGTTTATTTAAAAGGAACACATCAGCTCTGCATTCAGTCCTGGCTGCAGCTCCCCCATCACTGCCTCCCTCCCCCCATCTAAACAATACCACCCTCCCCTTCAGTAATGATGGAAATGGCTCTGGGCAGGGGAACGGTAGGGGAGGGCGGGATACATTCCCAGTTTGGACATTCTCTTGACTTTCTGCACTTCAGCTTGGTCTTCAGACTGAGACGTGGAGTCCTGTGTGATGGTGAGGGGCACGGGGTGCCAGGGTGAGGGTTGGGGGAAGGGGAGAGGGAGCAAAAAGCTGAAGAAATGAAGTTACCAGAAGCAAGGTGACCAACTCACATGAAACAAAATAAGGGACACCCTGAATGGGAATAGATGGGGGTTTTGATGCTCTCCCAGACCCAGTATTCCACCACCTGTCCTCAAAATAAGGGGGATCTTTTAGAACAGTCAAAATGAAAAAGGAGTGCCATGTGATGAGATGCGGTTGTTGTTGGGGACATGCTGAATCACAGCAGAATTCCCAGGTTGAGAGAGAAGAATCCACTAACAAAGGCGCTACATAAATGCAAACCTCAGGGCACTTTTCTTTCCTCCTGAGAAATGATTGAGGGCAGGATTTTCTGGCAGCACTCGTCCTGAAACTGAAAAATCCCAGCGAGGCCAAGGGACCTTTGCATGGTGCGTGTCCTGCCAGCTACAAGAAAATTCAGCCCTTAGTGTAGCCCTTAGGGCAGGTGGGAAAACTGGTGCAATTCACACTGGTAGGTTTGGGGCAAACCTGATTGCTACCATTCCACATTTTTTTTGGGGAGAGGGCTAAGTTTGGCACCGGTTCTAATTTGCAGAGAAAACAGTGCCCCAAACTCAAAAGGAAATTGAAGATCTCCTGCCCTTCCCTCGTAGACATCAAGACCCACTTCCCCCACATTGAGGAAATATTATCCTCCCCCCCCTCCCCCGCCCCACAGACACCACATCCAACCCTATGCAATACAAAAGCAATCTGCACCCAGCGCAAAGGGGAAAAACAACCCCTTTATATCAAAATGGGAGAGAATTCAAGGTACCACCTTCTTTGACCCTTTGATTGCTGAGTGGGAACATAAGGATTAGGAGCAGGAATTGGCCATTCGGCCCCTCAAGCCTGCTCCCCCATTCAATCAGATTATAGATGATTTGACTGTAACCCCAGTCCCACATTCCTACCTTTCACCCACCCCCGCCCCCTTGCCCACCAAGGTTCTATCCAGCTCTGCCTTAAAAATATTCAAAGGCCAGAATGTTACCACCATTCAGGCCAGCCAGATTTTCCCATCCTGCCACAGTGGACAGAGATTTGACTGGGTGCCAAATTCTCCAGCCTCGCTGCAGCGGGATCTTAGCATGAGCAGCGGTTAAAATTGCACCAAAGGCTGTGCTTTCACTGCCTTGTAAGGAAGAGAATTGCAAAGATTCGCAACCCCCTGAGAAAAAGAATTCCTCCTCAGTCCTTTCCTAAACGGGCGATCTCTTACTTTGAGACAGTAACTTTGTCTGTGACCACAACGTGAAGCTTTTGAAAGAAGACATTGGTAGTGGCGGGGGTGGGGGGGGGGTGGAGAATTGGGCTGAAAATGTGACAGCAACAGATGGAATCATGACTTGAGAGGGAAAAAAAAGGCAAAAAAAATCAACTTTTCCCAATTTGCATTTGAGTTTTAATTGACAGCTGATTCCGTTCGGGATATGAATCACTTTAAACAGCAAGCTCCGAAAATTACTACTGTCAAATAAAACAAAACAGCCGCAATTAACTGTGGCAATTAAATGCAGTCACTGACTCTGGTAATTAAGTGCTGTGCTTGCCTGCCTCTGGATTAGCGAAAGTGGAGTGATTTGCGACAACGAAACCCCTTCCAGAGACAGACCGTCCACTTTTAACCCATTTGAAACCCAGAGTTAAAATTGGGGGCAAAAAAGGGAGTGTAAAGAGGACTGAAATTGCCAAGACAGTCTCTGGAATTTTACCATCCTGCCCAGCACGGAATCGGAGCAGGAGAGGGGCAGACAACCAATGTGTCCGTTGACCTCATGATGAGAATTTCCAGCCTCACTCAAATGAGGCCATAAAATCATTTTGAATATTGCGCGCAGTTTTGGGACCCATATTGAAGGAAGGATGTGCTGGCCTTGGAAAGAGTCCAGAGGAGGTTCACAAAATTGATCCTTGGAATGAAGAGGTTGTCATATGAGGAACAGTTGAGGATTCTGGGTCTGTACTCAATGGAGTTTAGAAGTTTGGAGGTGGTGAATCTTATTGAAATGTACAGGACACTGCAAGGCCTGGATAGAGTGGACATAGAGAAGACTTTTCCGTTGTAGGAAAAACTAGAACCAGAGGGTACAACCTCAGGTTAAAGGGATAATCCTTTAAAACAATAATGAGGAGGAATTTCTTCAGTGGTGAATCTGTGGAACTCTTTGCTGCAGAAGGCTGTGGAGGCCAGGTCACTGAGTGTCTTTAAGACAGAGATAAATAGATTCTTGATTAATAAGGAGATCAGGAGTTATGGGAAAAAGGCAGAAGAATGGGATGAGAAAAAAAACCCAGCCATGATTGAATAGTAGAAGACTTAATGGGCCGAGTGGCCTAATTCTGCTTCTGTGTTTTATGCGCCTTTGGTGCAAAGATGGGGGTGAGGATTAATCAGTTCCCTGTAACTGTGGCTGGACTGAGTAGCAACATCGTCCCTCCAGCTCACAAGGGTAGCCAAGCGGTCAGCAACTGGAGTCAGTGGCGTGATTGTGACTTCTTTCATTCTGGAAGAAACTTCCGCAGGAGATTCTCAGAAATGGGGAAGAAAGGGAAGTGAATCTTCACTCCCTGGGTCTGGCTTCAGAGGAAGCCCCCCCCCCCCCAACCAACCTCGTCACATTTGATTTAATGTTTCAGGTTTCATAGAGTCATAGATTTTTACAGCAGGGAAACTGACCCTTCGGCCCTGCTTGTCCTTGCTGCCCCTTTTTTAAACCACTAAGCTCGTCCCAATTGCCCGCATTTGGCCCGCATCCCTCTATACCCATCTCATCCAAGTCACTATCTAAATGCTTTTTAAAAGACGAAAATTGTACCCGCCTCTACTACCACCTGGGGCAACTTGTTCCACACACTCACCACTCTCTGGGTGAAAAAAAGATTGTCCCACTTTTGTATCTCTACCCCTGTCACCTTAAACCTTTCTGTTTTGTTTAAGGGGCGGTTCTCTGCTTTTGTTTTTTCTGTGGGGGGGGGGTGGAGGGCTGCCTTTCTTACTTTGCCCCTGAAGTTTGCTGAATTTAGTTCATTTACCTCAAAAAAAAAGGGGAATTGATTTGAGAGGAGGCGCTGGGAGAGGGTGGGAGGAGGCAGTCAGTGAGGGGGTGGGGGTGTTGACAGTGTGATCTCGCTGTGACCAGTTCTGATGGGGCTGTTACCGAGACTGGCAGGAGAGGATTTTGCTGCAGAACTCCCCCCCCCCCCCCCGGCCTCCCTCCCACACACACCGGGGGCGGAGGGGACAGAGAGCTGGAATCACCGACAGACTCACAGCGTCCCAGCAAACCAGCCCGCTCTGCAGGTGGGCTTTACCCAGGCAGGTGCCTTGAGGGAGTCTGGCTGCCTCATGGGGAACTGGACAACTGAACTCAGCCTTGGGAGTGGATGAGACGCAGGAGGGAGAGAGAGAGACACACACAGAGAGAGAGAGAGAGAGAAAGCTGATTTCCAGAGAGCAACATGGATTTCTAAGCAGCTAAAGGATTACCTCCCCGCGCCTTGGAAATGTAATGGGATGGAAACAAGTGCGATGCAAAGTACGAGTGCAAAATCTCACAGGCGAAGGGCAGGAGGCTTGAATTGAGTTGGCTGCCTGTGCTTTTTTTCTATGTGCCGGCTTGCGATGCAGAGACTGGACTGGGCAGCAGTGTAAGTAAATGTCTTCATTGGATTGTGTGTTAGTGAACTGGGCTGAGAGAGAGAGAGAGATTTTACTAGCATTGAGGTGACTGTGGGATGATTGCAATGTGAAAATAAACACCGTTGAGTTAGTTCTCTGAGGTTGCTGTCCCACTTTGAGGGGGTGGGGGTGGGGGTGGGGGGGCGTGCAGACGTATCAAACATTTAGCTCCAAGCGAAATCTTTCCAGCTGCTCAGTAAGAAAAGTGCCTCTTTTGACACACAAGAGTTGTAATCATTTTCACCCAGCTATTAATTGGGAGCTGCACTCGTTTAGTAGGGAAATTATCAAAAACATGGATAATTAAGCCTGTGTTTTTCCCCTTACTTGAAGGAAGAATTCTCCCTGCAGAGTGGGGAGGTGGTGATGCATATATACACTCACTCTACCTGCACAGAGGGGGTTCCTGGTTAGGAGGCGGGTGCGCCACTTTGTCTTCAGAGCAGACCAGCTTCAGAAGGAGTCAGCACAAGATTCCACTCGATACTGGGCTCAGCTCTTCTGAAATGCTGCAGATCAGAGAGGGAGCTGTCAGTGAATGCTGCCACTCTGCCAACAGGGACTGTCACTCCCTCCCCACCACCCACAACAATCAGCATAAATAATTAACTAAAACCAAGATGCATTCTTCGTCGGGTTGGGGAATTAGTCACCTCATTAATTGATCACCGCGGACTGTCATTAGAGAATCATTAATGGCTTTTCAGGGGGGTAGAAAAAGACACAGGCAAGTCTGCAATCGATGCAGTGTTGAGCTGCATCGCATCAGTGTGAGGTCCATTCCTATGCTAGGAGGAGGGGAAAGGGGGTTTGTGGGATGGAGGAGTTGGGGGAATGGAGTGGGAGTAGGGGCGGGAGATGGACAGGACCGACGGGTGGGGTGGGAGATGGCGAGAGGGAGCAGGGAGGGGTGGCAGATTGGATAGAGTGTGGGTGAGGAATGGATGGAGGGGGGTTTGGGAGCAGGAGATGAGGAAGGCAGTGGGCAAAGTGAGAGAGAGAAGGGCAAGAGAGTGGTGGAACGGGAAGAATGTGAGGGAGCGATTTGAAGAGGGGTGGGTAGAATGAGGGGATGGGAAAGAATAGAGACAGTAGGGAAGTGTGGAGAGGGATGATGGAGCAGGAAAAGGCCCAGTAGGGAGGGAGGGCTTACATTATTTTCCCTTCTGTGGTATAATGTAAATGTGTGAAAATAGGCTGTGGATTTCCTCAGGGTCATGAACAGGTTTCCCATAATCAATCCTGAATTTTTAAAAATGTGTTCACGGGTGTCGCGGTCTGGGCCAGTATCTTTTGCCTATTTCTAATTGGCGTTGTCCTGAGTGATGACTGGGCCATTTCAGAGCCAACCACATTGCTGTGGAGTCACCTGTAGGCTAGATCAGGTAAGGATGGCAGATTTCCTTTCCTAAAGGGTATTAGTGAACCAGATGGAATGTTACCACCATTTGACAATTTTATGGTTATTATTAGACTTTTAATTCCTAATTCTAATTGAATTTAAATTTCACCATCTGCCGTGATGGGATTTGAACCTGGGTCCCCAGAGCTGGATCTCTGGTCCAGTGACATTAGTACTACACCTCCCTTTATACTGCCTCTGAGCCACACAGCTGTGCTGTGAGGAAAGGAAGCAAAGCAACACTTAACTACTTGCAGCCAACGGCCGGAATTCTACACTCTCAGTCATCCCGTCACCACCGCGAGAATGGGGAATTTGGGCGCTCAGCCAAACCTCCACCCACAACCGCGGGACCGGAGAATCCCGGCCTGTGGCTGACGCCGGGAGGATTCTGGCCAGTGAAAAACTTCGGAAGTGTGTGCACCATTGCAGTGTAGGAAAAAGAGTTTGCGCACATTAAGATCCCACAGACAACAATGAGGCATTGGTCGGAGGCTAATTAACATCTGGCACCTGAGGAGAATTCGCCTGCCCTTCTTTAGAAGCAAGAGCTGTGGGATCTTCCTCATCTGTCTAAGGGGGCAGCTTAGGCTTTGGATTAATTGGAAAGCTCGGTGCCACCCACTGCCCTGACTGAAGCCAGCTAGCTCACCAGAAGGCCCATCACTAAACCTACCTTCTTCTTTGTCTGCAATCCTAATCCTCCCTCCAACTTTTCAATTTCCTTAGATTTATTAAACAAAAGTAACATTTTTTATTCCTTCTTCTAACCACTTTGGCCAGGCTCTGTTCAGCGTATGGAATGGAATGTGGGTGACCCACACAGTGCCAGTGCTGATGCTGCTCTTTGAGGGGGTGTTATTCAGTGGCAACCTGGGAATGCCACCTGCCTTTTCCTTCCATCTCCATTGCTTAAGCCAGGATCCTCTGCCCAATGCTGCAGGCACATTATCCGACAAATAAATGGCCCATCCTTAGGACCCATGTAGCATGGTGTGTTGGCATCTCCTACAATTAAGGACTGATAGAAGAGAGAAAAACTATTTCCACTCGATGGGTCAGTCACTAGATGGCACAGGTTTAAGATAATTGGCAAAAATGGAAATGGGAGATGGACGATGAACGGTTTTTACACAACGAGTTATTCTGATGTGGAACACACCATCTGAAAAGGTAATGGAAAGCAGATTCAATCACAATATTTGTGCAAGGATAGAGGGAGTTGGACAAAGAGCAAAGGAAATTCCAGCACAGGAACAGACCCTTTGGCCCTCCAAACCTGCACCGATCGTGCTGGACAACTCAATTAAAACCCCCTACCTTTCCCAGTACTGAATCCCTCTATTCCCATTTTATTCATGTGTTTGTTGAGACACCCCTTAAAAGTCATCAGACTAATTGAATAATTCTTTCAAAGGGCCAACATGGGTATGATGGGTTGAATAGCCTTCTTTCATGCTGTCCAATTCTATAATATTGTCAGCAATGGTTTTGGTAAAGGAGGAGAAATGTGACCCTGAGCTGCGAGTGTGCGGGAATGTAGATCTTTAATGCATTTTGCCATTTACTGACTGCCTGTTGGGGAATCAATGCCCCCTACCCATCTTCACTGATTGGAATAAGTTGCTGTGTCTCTGTACATGAATATAGCACAGTATCAGGCAGCTTCGAGAGGAAGCAATTCTTGGCTTGTCTACCTGGCTGCCTTCCACCCCGGAGGTTGATAAGAGGCAGGCTTGGCAGTTGTGGCTTCTCTCCCTCTCTTTCTTTCTCTCTTTTTCTTTCTTTCTCTCTCTCTTTTTCTTTCTTTCTTTCTCTCTCTCTCTCCCCCCCTCTCTCATTTTCTTTCTCTCTCTCCCTCTCTCTCTCCCTCTCTCTCTCCCTCTCTCTCCCTCTCTCTGCCTCTCTCTCTCTCTCTCTGTGTGCCTCTCTCTCTCTCTCTGTGTGTGCCTCTCTCTCTCTCTCTCTCTGTGTGCCTCTCTCTCTCTCTCTGTGTGTGCCTCTCTCTCCTCTCTGTGTGTGCCTCTCTCTCTCTCTCTGTGTGTGCCTCTCTCTCTCTCTCTCTGTTGTGCCTCTCTCTCTCTGTGTGTGCCTCTCTCTCTCTCTCTGTGTGTGCCTCTCTCTCTCTCTCTGTGTGTGCCCTCTCTCTTCTCTCTCTGTGTGTGCCCTCTCTCTCTTCTCTCTGTGTGCTTCTCTCTCTCTCCTGTGTTGCCTCTCTCTCTCTGTGTGCCTCTCTCTCTCGTGTGCCTCTCTCTCTCTCTCTCTTGTACCTCCTCTCTCTCTCTCTCTCTCTGTGCCTCTCTCTCTCTCTCTCTGTCTGTGGTCCTCCCTCTCTCTCTTCTTCTGTGTGCCTCTCTCTCCTCTCTCGTCTCTGTGCCTCTCTCTCTCTCTCTCTGTCTGTGTGCCTCTCTCTCTCTCTCTGTCTGTGTGCCTCTCTCTCTCTCTCTCTGTCTGTGTGCCTCTTTTTCTCTCTCTCCGTCTCTCTCTGTGTCTGTCTGTCTCTCTCTCTCCCCCTCTCTTTTTGTCTGTCTCTCTTTCTCTCTCTCTCTCACTTTCTGTCTCTCTCTCTCCTGAACTGGAGATGAAGGGAAAAGTACCTGTGGTAACATAAGATAGATAGAAACTTCTAACCTTCCTCTGTCGGGGCTTTCATAGAATCCCTACAGTGCAGATGGAAACCATTCAGCCCATGGAGCCTGTACTGACAGCAGTCACACCCAAGCCCTATCCCTGGGGATTTTCACAGTAACTTCATTGCAATGTTAATGTAAGCCTACTTGTGACACTAATAAATAAACAAAGCAACTCCATGTAATTATCCTGCTAATCAGACAATATGGTGGCACAGTGATTAACACTGCTGCCTCACAGCACCAGGGACTCAGGTTTGATTCTTGGGTCACTGTCTCCACAGGTTTCCTCCAGGTGCTTCTGTCTCCTCCCACAGTCCAAACACGTGCTGGTTCGATGCATTGGCCGTGCTAAATTCTCCCTCAGTGTGCCAGAATATGGTGACTAGGGGAATTTCACAATAACTTCAGTGCGGTGTTAATGTAAGCCTTAGTAGTGACACAAATAAATGAACTTTTATATAAATGCAAGTGGTTATTGTTACAATTAGTGGGGTGGTGGGGGGAGGGGGTGGTTGTGGTGAAGCCAGTGTTGCCAGATTTTGGTGTGGGGGGAGGTGAGGATCCTGCCCGGGTCCAGGCTGTCCGACTGACTTTCGCACCAGACAGAATTCCCAGACCAAGAAAAAAGGAGAGAGTAAAAAAAAAAAATCGTCAAAACCCGGGGAGCTGCAGTCAGTCTCCTTGCTCGTTTCAAACACAGAAGCGCCCTGGTCGCTGAGGTGTCTCAAATCTTGCCGGAAATTGGTTTCTTTTATCGAAGATTAAAGTGCATTTCCTCAGCACAGCCCGGAGGAATGTTGGGGGGGAGATTTGTTACACAACAAGGACAGTCAGCAGGGGACAAGTCGCATTTCCTTCTCGACGCCTGAGTGCATCCTCTCCCCACCACTGTGCCCCCCCCTCAACTGCGTCCTCCCCCCTCCACACACACACCGGTCCTGATTCCATTTTAGTTGCCTTTTCTTTAAAAAAAAATGCCCTTATTTTTACTCTACTTTGCCCATATAAGGTTGGCGCCTTGAGCACTTTAATACTTCCTGACCAGGTTTAGTACGAGAGCACACGTCTTTTGTCGTGATATCCATTTCAGACAGCTTAATCCTTGACATGACCTCAACTGCGTAGCCTCAAATCTTTCATGAGGGGAGGTAGAATACAGATGGCTTGTTTACTGCTTCACCAATCAGGTAGCCTAGCAACAGTGCCAGTAATTGAGATACATCTTCATGTCTGATTACATTAATGTTACTTGCAACCACATTTAGTCATTTTTCTCTTTCCCCCCCCTTCCTATATTAGTCTAATGATAACGATTGATTTTATTTACTGTTTGTGGAACTGATTTGCTCAACAGGCCTTTAAATGGTACACATCTGTTTCAAGGGAACCATTTAATTGTAACCCGCTAATCCACAAATGTCCTGGTCGTTTTTCATGGAGGCAAGAGCATCCTTTGGCGTGTAGATGGGCCTTTCTCGTGTTTGGGTCAAGTGGATTTGGGTGACCCGCGTTCCGAGGTGAATGACCCCTTTTAGTAGTCGGGACTGATGGTTGGCAGGATGGAATGGATGACAGGGCTTCTGTTTTCAAGTCTGGGGCTTGACATTCAGAGTGAGTCTGTACAGGTTGGTGTGCGTGCTCTTAGCCCTGTTCCATTCCTCAGCAGGGGGGCTACAGGGTTAGTGTTGCGTGATTAACACCGCTGTCTCTCAGTGCCAGGGATCTGAGTTCGGTCCCCGGCTTGGGCCACTGTCTTTGTGGAGTTTACACGTTCTCCCCTGTGTCTGCTTGGGTTTCCTCCAGGCGCTGTGAAAGACAAGCGGGTTAGGCGGATTTGCCATGCTAAATTGCCCCTTAGTGTCAGGGGGACTAGCTAGGCTAAATACATGGGATTGTGGGTGTAGGGTGGGATTGTGGCCGGTGCAGACTCAAAGGGCCAAATGGCCTTCTTTTGCACTGTAGGAATTCTGGGGTTTTCCATGCCCACCGTTTTGCGGTGGCCCACCACTGGCTTACAACGGGATCTTCCTGTCCTGCCACTGTCAATGGGTTTCCCCATTGTTCGCACTCCTTGCTGCTGGGGAAGCTGTGGCAGGAGAGAGGTGGCGGGAAGAGGGAAGGGGTTGCTAATGTTGTTGGGATTAGAAAATCCTACCATCAGGAACAGTTGGAGACTTTGGCCGTTAAATAGGTTATTTTAGCTCCACCTGCAATGTAGACCATTACAAGACAGATGGCAGGAACCTGCCAAGGCTGCTTTAACACAATCTGCAAACCTGTGACCTTTATTTTATACTTAAATATTTTGTATTTCTGAGAGCAATGCAGAGATGTCTTGCATTTCTGAATGAGGATTATTTTTAAAAAATCTCTGTAATCATAAAATGTCAGCACTCATTCTTACAACTCAGCTTTTCACAGCTTCTGTCATCTCCTTGCTCCGAGCCCACACCCAGACTTCATCAACCAAGCACAGTGAGCATTGATCAATGACCAGACTCTCATAATCAAACACAGAACAATAAAACCATTGGACACCACAGTGACCTCCACCACTTGGAAGGACCAGGGCAGCAGATGCGTGGGAACGCCGCCACCCGCAAGTTCCCCTCCAGGCCACACCCCATCCTGCCTTGGAAGTATATTGCCGTTCCTTCGCTGTGACTGGGTGACGAGACCCTACAATCCTCCCTAACAGCACTGTGTGTGTACCTACGCCACATGGGCTGCAGTAGTATAAGAAGGTGGTTCACCACCATTTCTGAAGAGCAATTACGGATGGGCGATAAGTGTTGGCCGAGTTAGTGAATCTCACATCCCAGTTTCAAAGGCAGTCATCAGAAACCGACCCCAAGTTCCTGACCACATCGCGGAATGGGATATTCATGGACGAGGGGGAATAGACTGGCAACTGAGCCTTGCCCTTTTCTCATGTATTGACTGAGATGCTTGAAAACGGATGGACAATAGAGTGATGCTTGGGCGATGGTACAAAAACTCAGTTATTTTTACAAAGATTGTTTATTCATGTCACAAATAGGCTTACATTAACACTGCAATGAAGTTACTGAGAAAATCCCCTACTCCGGTACCTGTTCAGGTACACTGAGGGAGAATTTAGCATGGCCAATGCACCAAACTGGCATATCCTTCAGACTGTGGGAGGAAACTGGAGCACCTGCAGAAAACCCACACAGACACAGGGAGAATGTGCAAACTCCACATAAACAGTGACCCAAGCCAGGAATCAAACCTGGGTCCCTGGCGCTGTGAGGCAGCAGTGCTAACCACTGTGCTACCGTGCCTCCCCAGGTCTAAGGTCTGGGAGGGAAGAGGTGTTTAAACTGGGAGGGTGTAAGAAGAAATCTTTAGAGGAACAAAGTTGAGGCAGTTTACTAAAAAAAATGAAATCCCAGCACTGAGATTCATCTCTGAAGGGATCAAATTGAAAAGTAAAGATGTTGTACTAAACTTGTGTTGAACTTTGGTCAGACCACACTTGGGAGCATTGTATACAATTCTGAAGCTCAGTCAGACCCCACTTTAATTTCTGTGTACAATTCTGTCCGCTATATTATAAACAAGATGTCAAGGCACTGGGGGGTGCTGGAGAATTTACAGGGATGGTACCAGGAAAGTGAGTGATTAGGAGAGGTTGAAGTGGTTGGGTCACTTGTTTCTTGAAATAGGAGCAGAGAGTAGGAAAGATTTTGACATAGAGTGGGTACAGAGAGAATGTCTTCGCCCTTGGGAAGAGCGTGACTGGAGGCAGTCAACAGATGGTCACCAGGAAATCCGATAGGGGATTCAAAATAAACCTCATTAACCAAAGAGCAATGAGAATGAAGGGCAGCATAGCGGCACAGTGGTTGGCGCTGCTGCCTCGCAGTCCCAGGGACCAGGGTTCGATTCCCAGCTTGGGTGAATGACTCTGTGTGCAGAGTCCGCATGTCTGGGTGGGTTTCCTCCAGGTTCTTTGGCTTCCTCTCATAGTCCAAATATATGTGGGGTAGGTGGATTGGCCATGCTAAATTGCCCCTTACTGTCAGGGGACCAGCTAGGGTAACTGCATGGGAATAGGGCCTGGATGGGATTGTGGTTGGTGCAGGCTTGATGGGCTGAATGGCCTCCTTCTGCACTGTGTGAGAATGTGGAATTCACTACCATGGGAGATGGTTGAGGCCAATAGTTTAGTTGGATTTGAGGGGGAAGCTTGGAGCTCATGAAGGAGAATGGAATAGAGGATGATTGAGAGAGATGAGAGCCGGTGTGAATGGAACATAAAAGCTAGCATAGCTCAGTTGGGCCAAATGGCCATTTTCCATGCAGTATCTCCTATGTAAATGTTTCGCTGTCTTTCAGAGGCATGCATATTCTCGATTAATTCCTGCAAGTGTCTTCATTGGCTTTGAGCTGAGAGAAACTAGAATGTGTACCCAGTGGACTGGAATGTCACCTCACTCCATCATGGCTGACAGAACCCTCTCATGGGGCACTTATCATTTGGCAGGTGCCGGGGGAGCAGCTGCTGTGGGATTTGAACCCGTGAGCTGCTGGTTTAGGGCCTGCGTCATCCAGCAATTATTATTCCTCACGTTCTTTGGTGGGGTATGGGCTGAGCCAGCATTTACTGCAGGAAGAAGTCTCACAACACCAAGTTAATAACGAGTATTTACTGCCCATCCCTAATTGCCCTCGAACTGAGTGGCTTTCTCGCTCATTTCGGAGGGGCAGTTAAGAGTCGGTGTGGATCTGAAGTCACGTATAGGTCAGACCGGTTACAGATGGCAGATTTCCTTCCCTAAAGAACGTCAGTGAACCAGACGGGATTTTTACAACAATCCGGTGATATTTGTCATGGGGGTCACCGTGACTGAGATTAACTTTCTGGATTTCCTGAATTCGGTTTGGCTGGGGTTGCAAGAGAGTGAGAAACCCATAACTTTTTAAAATCGGTGGGTGAGATTCTCCGGCCTCCCAGCCGAGTGTTTCCCGCTGGCGGGGAAGGTGGCACGTTGTTTGCTAGCAAGCAGATTCTCTGGTCCCACTGCCCTCAATGGGAATTCCATTGACACCAACCCACGTCAACACGAAACTCACAGAGGGGGACGAGGGATGGGGGGGAGCTGTGGTGGCAGTGGGACTGGAAAATCCTGCTGGTATGAACGGCTGGGGAATTCCAACCAGAATGTCCACGATAGCTTTAGTCACTCAGGTTTTCTAGCCTTTTCTAGCTCACACTTGGGGACACTTGAGAATGGAGCTGGATTTCATTGTTTTCTGCTGTTTTGGTGGAGGGAGTCAAGGTTGCCCAAAATGAAGTTGGTGTAGAATACAACATTGCAGAAGGGGGCCATTCAGCCCATCGATCTGCACTGACCACTATGCCATCAAGGCCCTATCCCCATCAAAGATCAAAGAACAAAGAGCAACACAGCACGGGAAACAGGCCCTTCGGCCCAACGAGCCCACGCCGCCGTCCTAACGTCCTAATGACATATCCTTGTCTTTAGGCTATGCCTATTGTTGAAGATTCCAATATAGGGACCAATATAGGGACAATTTGTTACCCAATCAGCCTAAGAGCACATTTTTGGGATGTGGGACAAAACCGGAGCACCCGGAGGAAACCCACGCAACCACGGGGAGAACGCGCAAACTCCCGCAGACACAGGCCCAAATCCATGTGTCAGCACAGCAACAGCGATAGTCTCTGAGCTGTCATGTTGCCCATCAGATGGTCCAGTTTAAGCATACACTGACGACGTGAAGCACTAGGCAACTCCTGAAGCAACCTCCAAGAGCAGCTCTCGCACGACATGCCGCATGCATGCCCCTTGTTGGTCAACAAGGTGGACCGAATTGCCTGCGGAAACAAATAAGACTTAATTAAACATGCTAAAAAAAAAACTAAGACATTCCCGAGACGAAACTAAAAGATAGTCTACTACTATTTGGTCCTCCCGATATTCAAACAGTCCTGCTATATCCCTCTATCTGCAGACCGCTCATGTGGCTGTCCAAGAGACCCTTAAACAACCCTGGCGTGCCTGCTCCCACCACCTTACTCGGCAGTGCATTCCACACCCCCACTACCCTTTGTGTGAAAAACTGGCCTCTAATATTCATCTTATACATAGCCCCCCTCATCCTGAGCCCGTGACCCCTCGTTCTATCCATTTCTAATGGTGGAAAAAGCTTACCACCATTTACTCTATCTATACCCCTCATAATCTTATATACCTCTAAAAGATCCCCTCTCAGCCGACGTCTTTCAAGGGAAAACAACCCCAGTGTTTTCAATCTTTCCTTGTAAGACAGCCCTTCCATACCAGGCAGCATCCTGATAAATCTCCTCTGCGCTCTCTCCAGGGCCTCTACATCCTTCCTGTAGTACGGCGACCAGAACTGGACGCAGTACTCCAGATGAGGCCTAACCAAAGTTCTATACACTTGCAACATCAGACTCCTACTCTTGTATTCTATACCCCTTCCTATGAAGGCTAACATACCACACACTCCATGCATTTACCCTAGCTAGTCCCCCTGACACTAAAGAGCAATTTAGCCCACACATTTTTGTACCTCCAGCATTTTTTATTTCAGGATGGACATTGAAACAAACAAATCAACACTTCTGTTAAATTAAAAGGGGAAGAAGCCATTAAACTGTTAGTTACCGGAATCAGATGATAGGCTTTTCAAGTCTTTGATGATTAGCCATGTTTTTATTCTGGTTGTAAGTCTCCTTTTTCCATTGCTCAGTTCCAATGCAAGGTTGCGAATGATGAGAAGTGCAAAATGCAAACAGACGATGACTTGACCTCTTCAGACTGTGGCATCAATTGCCGTAAAGCCTCTTGACATAGCTAAGTGCCAAATCTTCTTTTGTACTGCACTCAAAGTGCCTTGAGAAGTTTTTATTAGATAAAAGGCACTATGCAAATAGGAGTTGCTGTTGATGAAAAGTGAACAAAATTCTGACAAAGGGTCATTGTGTCTTCCTGCTCAACACCTACCAGGCCTTTAAAGCAAGCTGCTTCGATCAGGCAGTTACGTGGAATGGACCACCTGAAGCAGTTACCAATGAATCAGTTTGATCCTAGGAGCTGGTTGTGAATGGGAGTGAAGGATAGTGCTGTTAGGCATTGACTGAGGCAATCAAATGCTTGATGGACATTGATGGTCAGGCAAAGGAATCGAATTGTTCAGAGTTGAACATTGGAGTCCGGATTGATTCCTGGATTGATATCCTGGTGTTCGATAATAGTGATGTGGAGAAATCTATCTCTGGAAGTCTCAGTGGCTGAAATGTCTCCGATATCAGGGATTGGACGCAGTCTGTTGGAAAGAAGCTCGATGGTTCATCTAACCTGTTCTCATCCTGCACTCTTGAAAGAATATCACCGCTGGAAACCTCTGACCTTGTCCGTGGTGGGGGTGCTCCGGTGTCGCTGCAGCGAAGGGTTTTTGGCTGAGTGCCAAATTCTCCATTCTTGCTGACAGTATGTCACCCGCGATCTGGCACGACAAGATAGGAAGTGAATGAATGAATGAAATCTACCTGAATTATGTTAAATCTGCCACGGCTAGGATGGCCAAAGGATCTTTAAGAAAGGAGCAGAGAAAACCAGCAAATGTTTTGTAATGCTATCTATCTTCAAACATGGAGGAACAGCAGCCATGGTATAACCCAACCTCTACAATAACAAATCCCCTTCCAGGAGTAAATCAGATCCTACAGAATGTAGTTAGGAGCCAGTGTTAATTTATAACAGTAACAATTGTGGTCGTTACAAAATGCTCTCTTTACCAACAACATTTTGTGAAGTAGCACAACATGGCTTCAATACAACTGCAGCATGGGTGGAGATACGGAGTGCAAAGGCTAGCGGGAACCACCACAGCATCACAGGTTTCTCCCACTCATTGACTCCGACTACACTTCCCGCTGTCTGGGCAAAGCAGTCAGCATAATTCAGGACCTCACACGCCCTGGGTGTTCTCTCTTCCACCTTCTTCCATCAGAAAAAGATACGAAACCCTGAGATCACGTACCAATTGACTCAAGAACAGTTTCTTCCCTGCTGCTGTCAGATTTGTGAATGGACCTACTTTGCATTAAGTTGATCTTTCTCTACACACTAGCTATGGTTGTAACACTACATTCCGCACTCTCTCCTTCTCTATGAATGGTATGCTTTGTATAGTGTGTAAGAAACAATACTTTTCACTGTGCGCTAATACATGTGACAGTAATAAAATCAAATTATTAAATTATTCCTTAACCCTGCCACGCAAGCAGTACGTTCACAGAAACGGAATATTCCTGAATACCTGAACTAGCTCCAGGTGCCGGGGATGTGACTTCCCAGCAGTTTGCAAGGTGTTTCCTGGCAGTGGGAGGTGGCCTGCAATTGGCCAGCAACTGGATCTTCTGGCCTTGCCATTCTCAATGGGGTTATCTGTTAAATGGGGAATGAGTCCATTATACTTGGGGGGGTAAATTCCATTGTCATTGTGGAGGGGGAGTGAAGTCTATTGTCATTGTTGGGGGGTGAGATGAAGTCTGCTGTACTGGGAGGGGTGTACTCCATTGTACTTGAGAGTAAAGTCCATTATGGTTGGTTGGTTGGTTGGTTGGTGGGTGGGCGGGGGGAAGAGGTGAAATCCATTGCATTTGGGGAGTTGAAGTCCAGTGCACTGTTGTTGGTTGTTTCATTAATGTAAGATCTTAGGGGGCACAGCTACACCATAACAAGATTGATTCTCTGCTTCCACACTCCCATCGAGTGAGTGAGGATTTCTGCTGTGGATGGGAGAATGGAATCTCTGATTTGATCCCATGATGCTGAGTTTCTGGTGGTCATGCCTACCCTCATTAGCCTGGGAGGCCCAGCTGCCTGACGTCTTCTTTCCTTCCTTTTCATTTATTTATCTTTCTTTTTGTCTTTGCAGAGCTGCCCAGAAGCTCAATCTGTCCTCCAAGAAGAAGAAACATCACCGCTCCGCTGCTCCGAATGTGTCCGAGTCACCGCCCTTCCCAACGAACTTCAGTGGAATCCTGCAGATTTCCCCACCCCCGGCGCCACCCTGTCTGCTCAGGGCTATCAACAAGGTGAAGGATAACCCTGGAATGGGAAAGGTAAGCGCCAATGTAGCAGACCGAGAGCGCTGCAGGTACCAGGATTGCCCCGGAGTCTCCGGGAATCAAAAATTAACTTCCAGGAAACTGCTGCAAGTGACTGCAGGAGAAATTTAGTCAACTTCTTTCTTGAAGGGGGAGTTATTTTTCATTTGTCTTTTGTCTATAATCATTAAGGATGTGGCAGGGATGGAGCAATTGGCGGCAGGAGAGGGCAGTTTGATTGACAAGTCATGGGTAGTGCCTAACAGGGGTATCAGAGTCTGGTCCCTTCCCGACTAGCCAGGGAAAGGACAGGCCACTCAATTCCAGGCATCTTCATGGCAGGAGTGCAAGGAATTGGGGTATGAGACTCATGTGATGACACATCCCGGATCACATACAACCAGTATTGACAACCCAAGACTCATCCACGGTGATGAGAGACACCCAGCAATTTAATTGTATTCTAGAAGCAGGTTCACAGCTCAAAGACTGAATTGCAGTGTGATTTGCATCAAAATATCCTTCTATAGCTTAAAGAATCAGGTTCAAGATCATGTAAACAATTAGTTATCATGTGGTAACAAAAATAGACAAATTCAGCAGGGGCGGGGTGGACGGGATATGAAAGGAAGGGTAAAATTGAATTCTAATTTTATTAAAATTGCAAACCAGTTCCGACTGGCACTGAAACCCATTCAGATTTCATAATCACAGCACTTCATTCAGGATTTGAAACATGTAAAGTGAAGGGTTATTCTGCTATCATTCCATCTTGCATCTTACAGGATTGGGGTTAATTGCATTTCAGAGTTGCCGTGATTGGGTGTGTTTAGGACAGGGGAAGGGGTGTGGTAACTGGCTCTCGAACCGGGGTAGATTGTTCTGGAACTTTGTAGATTGCTCTGGAACCGGGTAATTGCTCTGGGTGTGCTGGTAGAGGAGAGGGTGGATGGTTCTGTAATTGGGTAGGTTGTTTTGGGTGTGCTGGGGGTGGGGAATAATCAGTTCTGGAACTGGGTAGATTACTATGAGGGGGTGGTAACTGATTCTGGAACTGAGTAGATTTCTCTGGGTGAGCTGGGGGATTACCAGTCCTGGAACTGGTATGCATCCACATTCTGGGTGTGCTTTCGTGGGGGGGTGGTAATGAATTCTGGAACCAGATAGATTGCTGTTTTCTGGTGGGAGATAACGATTTCTGGAACCAGGTGGTTTGCCTTTGTGAGGGGTGCGTGAGTTGGGGAGGGAACCAGTCCTGGAACTGGTTCTGTCCTGGTTGCTCTCTGGGTATGCTGGGGGTGGGGAGGTATGGGGCAGGATAAACGGTTCTGGGACTGGGTACATTGCTCTGGGAATGCTGATAGGGGTGGGGAAGTGGGGGTAACGCACTCTGGAACCAGATGATCTCTTCCTCTTTGTAGGATTTTGAGCTGTGTGATGCACACAGCTTTGTCATACACTTGGTACCCAGGATCTAAAACCAGTTTGACCTATTCTGTTACAGCCTCAGACCAAACAGAGGGTGGGGGGGGGGAGCAGTTGCTGAATAATCCAGCAGAAATTCTGATCCATTGTGACCAGCTGGCAATAATCCACACAAACACTCCAGTTAAACATTAGCTGACAGGAGAATCAGCATTTGATGTACAAGAAGGAATGTCCAATGAGAAACTGAAGAGCCCTTTTACCAACTAACAAGTTGGTTAATTGAATTGTCCCCGTATTGATTTGTATTTATTCACTGTTTATGGCTCTTGTCTCTTCAGGGCCTGAAGTGTCTACATTTGAGAGGAAAAAATACATAATGTCAGACTAACAAGGGACTAGAGAAAAAAAAAACATCAAATACTCTCTTCTTCCCGTGTGCGTTTAGCCAATAACCCAATAATCTGCTTGTTTATGGGATTGTAGTGACATCATCTTGCCATGTCTGTTGCCGGTTCAGCTGGCTTATGAACCATGGCAGCCGAATATTCGACTAGAGAGGCTTCACAGTTGAGCCCACTCATCTCCTTGCCTCAACCTAACCATTCCAAGGGCACCCTTACAGCTGCGTTGTGGAGTCATAATGACAATTCAGGGGCCCTTTCTGTCCAAAGATGTGCGGGTTAGGTTGATTGGCCATGGTAAATTACCCCTTAGTGTCAGGGAGACTAGCAGGATAAATGATCGGGGTTATGGGGATAGGGTCTGGATGGGAGTGATATCAGTGCAGTCTTAATGGGCCAAATGGTCTCCTTCTGTACTGTAGGGATTCTACTCTATTAATTTGGCCATCAGGTTTATGTGGGCTGACTGCAGGGCAATCCAATCTGTCCCATTCCCCCTGCTCTCTCCCTGTAAATCTGCAAGTTCCTTCCCCTCCAGCTCCTTTTGAAATCATTCATCATCTTTGCTTCCGACACCCTCATAGACAGAGTGTTCCAGGTCACTTACAACTCAGTGTGTAAAAACAATTCTTCCTCACACAACCCCCTGCACCTTGTGTCCAAAACCCTTAAGTCCTTGTACCATCAGATCATTAAGTTTCGATAAGGCAGACAAATAAAACCTGTCATAATCTTTACCTCCCTGTCAATTCTCCCTTTAGTCTCCTTTGCTTCAAGAAGAACAATCCCAATTTCTAACCCTGTGGGCCCCCCTGGAGCCTCCTCTGCATCCCTTCTGAAGTGAGGTGACTAGAACTCTTTGCTGCAGCACTTTGAGTTACGTCCCAACCAGAACTTTATAAAAGTTTGGCATAACCTCCCTGTTTTTATAGTCAGTGCCTCTTTTTATGAAGCCTTCCTTTCCATAAACTCTGCTAACTATTCTCCCAGAACATCTTGCCACCTGGCCCTCAGTTGCCTCTCTCTCTGCACTCTCTTTGCTGTTAAGTCAATGTTGTTTTTCCCTACCCATCTGCCAGTGCAGGGAGGTCACTTACTCTGTGGAAGGTGTGAGTCTCCATGGAGTACAGGAACAAAGGAATCTCGAAGCACAAACATATCAATCACTAAAACATGCGCCACATGTTAGCGAGGCCACAAAAAAAAGCACAAACCAAACACACAAGGCTTTATTTTCTGTAGGAATAAATTTCAAAAGTGGCTGAGATTGTGCCAAACCCAACTAAGAACCTTGGTTATTTAGGATACTGTGTGCTATTCTGATCACCATATTACAGAAAGGATATAGAGGAATTGGAGAGGATGCGGAGACCATTTAAAAGGATGTTTATTAATTTATCACAAGTAGGCTTTCATTTACTCTGCAATGAAGTTACTGTGAAAATCCCCTAGTCACCACACTCCGGCACCTGTTTGAGTCAATGCATCTTAACCGGCACGTCTTCCAGACTGTGGGAGGAAACTGGAGCACCCGGAGGAAACCCACGCAGACACGGGGAGTTCGTGCAGACTCTGTACAGACGGTGACCCGAGCTGGGAATCGAACCCGGGTCCCTGTGAGGCCACAGTGCAAACCACTGTGCCATCCTAACGATACCAGAAATGCGTGAATAAACGTATCGGGGCAAATTGTACCATCCTGTCTGCCACAGGAATCGGAGCAGGCACGGGGCGGAGTGTGGAAAAGTCCCCTGACTTCGGGCAGGATTTTCCATTTTTGGGGTGAGAGCATCGGAAAATCCCGCCCTTTTTCAGGAAAGGATTAATGGCTGGATTGAAGCACAGGACTTGGGAATCGAGGGGGGAATCATGTGATAGATTTTCAGGGTAACAACCAATCAGAGTTGCCAACCTGAGCAAACTTCCTTGCTGGATCACATGTTAGAGGCTGATTGATCCTATTGGAGGAGGAGTTCGGCTGAGACTTTAGTTATTTTAAAACTTCTTAAGAGTTTTTAAAACTTCCTTCTTCCAAATTTAAAAATTATTTTTATTTTTATTTTTTTAAAAAAGTTGTTGCTGGGATGCGAATGTTGCTGTCAGTTCGGAGGGAAGTGTAAATCTCTGCCATATTGCTGTGGGTCTGGAGTCACATTTTGCCAAGATTGGCAGATTTCCTTCCTTAAAGGACATTGGTGAACCAGATTCACATATAAAATGATAGTCAATAGTTTCATGATCATCATTACTTAGAGATTAGCTTTCAATTCCAGATGTTTTATTAATTTAATTTAAATTCCACTATCCGCTGTGAGGGGATTTGAACTATCATCCCCAGAGCATCAGCTGCATTATTAGTCCAGCAACATTACCACTATGTTACTGTCTCTCCCTGCCATCGCTCCCACTTCTTGTCACATACTCTTTGTATCTTTTTAATCTGCTTGTTTATGGGATTGTCGTGACATCTTCTTCCCATGTCTGTACGATCAGGTCACATTTTATATCTGTCATTTTGTAAATAAATCTGGGAGAAGAACCACGGGTTATTTTTACTCCTCGGGTGAACATCTCATTTAATTAAATTTGCTGCACGTTTAAGGGAAAGAGCTGGAGTGAATGTTTGTATGTATCAGAGGAAGGGATGTCAGTGTACGATAATCAAACACATTTGTCACAGTGTCAGCATCAAGCACTTCCCAGGTCAGGCCTAAGAGAGGGAGGTGGAGAATAAATCGCACTCTCTCGCTCTCCAGCTCCATTTTTAAATGACAAACACCCCTTCCTTCTTCCCTTTCCCACATTCCACCATCCTCGCCATCCCCATGAGTGAGGTTAACTATTTACTGCCACATTTCAGGCAATTCCCTGGATATGGCTCCCAATTAGGGTTTTAAAAAAAAACACTCGTTTCGTTTATGACCTTGTGGGTAGAGCTGTTAAAAGTGCAGGGTTGTTTTAAAAATAAAAAGCACTTACCTTTTCACTGGCTCCTTTGGAAGGAGGAACCAGGCCTCAAAAGACCAGCCGGTTATGGCATTCCACCTTTTAAAAAAATACCCATGGAATTAAGACGGCCTCGCAGTTGTTAACACCCCGTCAGAACTCCACGCACCTCAGAGTTCGGGACCCCCCGAACTTTGTCTTGTGACCTTACTGGGGGGTGGTGACCCACAGCGTGGCAAGCCCAGTGCTTGAGGAAGCTTCCATAGTAATGCCTCTGATTTACCATGAAGGAAAGATAAAGTTAATTTTGTTTGGCATGTCAGACAAATGAAAGGTTCCTGGCTGAAGAGGAAAGATTGGATTTTATCTTCGCTCAACTTTTGCTATGAAGCCATGCTGACAAGAACTCACACCGTAACCATGGTGGCCATTTTGTTTTGGTGCTTTGGCCTTTTCCTGTTCCGTTTCTTGCCACATTCTCCATTCCCTTCAGCCCTGTAAAACTGTTATTCAGCCTCTCCTGTCTTTATCCCTGCCACAGGCCCAGATTCATTTTTTGTCCTTGTTCCCCCCCCCCCCCCCCATCGTTTAAATAAATCCCATTTCAGTTCTGACGACAGATTGTCAGACCCTGAAACATGAACTCTGGGTGGGATTACCTGGTCCCAACTTGGCGGGCCATCAAACGGTCCTGACAGAAGTCCAGAAGGATCATCCAATCCCGAATTCCGGCAGGGCTGGCAGAGGGCGGGTATGGAAAATCCCACCCTCCTGTTTCCCTATCCATAGGCGTTGCCATATCCTGTTGAGTATTTCCAGCATTTACTGGTTTGAATTCAGAATTCCAGTGTCGCAGTATTATGCTCACCAGTAACTTTTTCTTTACTAATTTGTGGGCCAGGGGCTGGCTGGCCAGCATTTATTGCCCATCCCTAATTCCTTTGAGGAACAGTTGCTGTGGCTGTGGAGTCACAGGTAGGCCAGACTGGGTAAAGATGGCAGATTTCCTTCCCTAAAGGACATTAGTAAACCAGTTGGATTTTTTCTGACAATCAATTCATTATCATCAGTAGATTCTTAATTCCAGATTTTTTTTATTGAATTCAAATTCTACAGCAGGATTCGAACCCCGAACATTAGCTGAGTTTCTGGATTAACATTCTAGTGATAATACCACTAGGCCCTCGCCTCCCCTGAACTTCTCTGCCTTCTCTCCCATTAGGATTTTTGAGGTGGGGGGGGGGGTAACCACTGTTCTGGGGTTTTCCCTTTCAAAGAGAAAGAGAGGAGGATTGGAGGCCTGATTTGTCCTTATGGGATTTGGAGGAAAATTCCTTCTGTCCCCACACAGTGAAGACAAATCAGACTGAAGTTAAAATTGCACTTCAGTCCTGACCTGCATCTGTAACGAGTGGAATCAGACAAGTTAATCAATTGCCGAATTAAAGGTCAGCATGATGTGCCAATTAATTCTGTTCGAATGAACCAATAATTCTCTTTAATTTGGACCGCACTGCCGATGTCACCATTTGATCTAATCGCTTGTAATTATGGAAAGCATCCAAGTGCCTCATGTTACAAAATAATTAACTAACTCGTGCCAAGTCAGTTTGGTACTGTGGCCAGCGAGGTGGGGTGTGGATGAGTTGGCCAGACATTGAGTGGGAGGTGACAAGAGACACTCAGAGGTGACCACTTGAGGCCAGGGTTAAAGAGATTGGAGTGTGAACAGTCACTGTTTAAAAATAAAAGGTCACTCATTTGAGATAGAGATGAGAAGAATTCTTTTCTCTGAGGATCGAGAGTCTCTGGAACTCTCTTCCTGAAAAGGCGAAGGAAGCAGAGGGTGGGTTTTCTGGTCGCGCTCGCCCCAAGAGCACAAATCTTTTTGTGGACTCAGCTCCACTTACCCGCCCGCTCACCATAGCCCTTAATTCCTTTACTGTTTAAAAATCCATTTATCATTGCCTTAAAGACATTCAGTGAGATAGCCTCAACTGTTTCGCTGGGCAGGGAATTCCACAGATTCACAACCATTTGGATGAAGAAGTTCCTTCTTAACTCAGTCCTAAATCTGCTTCTCCTTATTTTGAGGCTATGCCCTCTAGTTCTAACTTCGCCCGTCAGTGGAAGCAACCTCCCTGCTTCTATCTTATCTGTTCCCTTCCTAATTTTATATGTTTCTATAAGGTCCCTCTTCATTCTTCTAAATTCCAATGGATATAGTCCCAGTCTACTCAACCTTTTAAACCCTAGTGGTTAAAAAAAGGGTGGCATGGACAAGTTGGGCTGAATGGCCTGTTTCCATACTTTAAACTTGTATGACGATGACTCAATTCCAGAATCAACCAAGTGAATCTCCTCTGCACCTCCTCCATGCCAGTATATTTTTTTTCGAGTAAGAAGACCAAAACTGTACACAGTATTCCAGGTGTGGTCTCACCAGCACCTTATACTGCTACAACATAACCTCCTTGTTTTTAAACTTCATCCCTCTAACAATGAAGGACAAAATTCCATTTATCTTCTTAATTATCTGCTGCACCCCCAAGCCAACTTTTTGTGATTCATGCACAAGGACACCCAGATCCCTCTGCAAGGCAGCATGCTATAATTTTTTAATTATATTTAAATTATATTTAATAATATTTAAATAATAATCCATTATTCCAAAATGGATGATCTCACATTTATCACCATTACACTCCATCTGCCAGACCCTCAACCACTCACTTAGACTACCTACATCCCTTTGCAGACTTTCAGAATCCTCTGCACACTTTCTTCTGCCACTATCTTAGTGTCATCTGCAAATTTTGACACCCCACACTTGGTCCCCGACTCCAAATCATCTATGTAAATTGTAAATAGTTGCGGTTCCAATAGTGGTGTGCTCTGATGCACACCATTAAATCACTGATCACCGACCAGAAATATTTTACCCCACCATTTGCTTTCTGTTAGTTAACTGATCCTATGCTAATACATTACCTATAACACCATGCACCTTAATCTTATGCAGCAGTCTTTGGTGTCCACCTTGTCTGATACCTTCCAGAAATCTAGATATAACACATCCACTGGTTCTCCATTATCCATCATGCTCGTAATGTCCCCAAAGAGTTCCAGTAAATTAGTTAAACATAACTTGTCTTTCATGCTGCATCTTCCCCATGGGACAATATATACCCAAATATCTTGCTATTCCTTCCTTGACGATAGATTCGAGCATTTTCCCCACTACTGAAGTTAAGCTAACCAGCCTATAGTTACCCGCCTTTTGTCTACCTTTTTAAACAGTGGCGTCAGATTTGCTGTTTCTCAATCTGCCAGAACCACCCCAGCGTCCAGTGAATTTTGGTAAATTACCATTAGTGCATTTGCTATTTCTCCCACCACCTCTTTTAGTACCCTGGGATGCCTTCCATCGGGGCCAGGAGACTTGTCTATCTTTAGCTCCATTCGCTTATCCTCTTTATGGCCCTTCTTTGTGGAGTTGAGGTTACAATAGATGAGCCATGATCTTATAGAATAGCGGAACAGACTCAAGGGGCTGAGTGGCCCACTCCTGCATCCAGTTCAGCCGTGGGTAACTTGCGGTTCCACGTGGGTCTGAGTGCAGTCCATGAGCCATTCTGTTGACTGTTTCTCACGCGCACTGTTCCACCGCATGCTACTGGTTTCCATCCACATAACTTCTTTCCTACTGGTGTAACTTAATTGCTATGTGCATAAAATAAGGACGAGTGAAGTGAAGTGTGTGCTGATTGCTCACAACATAGACTGAGAGTCGTGCGCTCCTCAGTGTCCAAAGTGTAAATGTTTTAATAGTTCTATTAATGTATGAATATTAACCATGTTCTATAACGCATTATGAAATATTCGGTGTGTATTAAATGCATTTAATCTTATTCAAAGGGTCACGGTTTGTGATTTCAATCTTGCGACCCACTGAGATGAAGGAGGGCCACTTATGCAGCCCACTCAGTAGCCAAGGTTGTCCATCATTGACCCAGCTCATATGTTCGCCACAGGATAGCACAGCGTTAATTTTATTATTCTTCTGGTACGATTACATTTCCTGAGTGGGAAGAGCATTTTTAATCAGTAAGATTAGGGGTGGCGTGGTAGCACAGTGGTTAGCACTGCTGCTTCACAGCTCCAGAGTCCTGGGTTCGATTCCTGGCCCGGGTCACTGTCTGTGTGGAGTTTTGCACGTTCTCCTCGTGTCTGTGTGGGTTTCCACCAGGTACTCTGGTTTCCTCCCACAGTCCAAAGATGTGTGGGTTAGGTTGATTGGCCATGCTAAAATTGTCCAGGGATGCATAAGTTAGAGGGATTAATGGGTATAACGTGTAGGGATATGGGAGTAAGGCATGGGTGGGATTGTGTTCAGTGCAGACTCAATGGGCCGAAGGGCCTGTTTCTGCACTGTAGAGTTCTATAATCAATGATCTAAGAGCAAGCAAGATGATGGGGATAAGGCGGGAAAGTAGAGTTGTGGATTATTGTATCAAATCAGTTATTATCTCATTGAATGGCGGGGCAGATTTGCTGGGCTGAATGGCCTACGTCTGCTCCTATGTCTTATAGAATGCTCAATGCCATTCAGTCCATCGAGTTTGCACTGACTACAATCCCACCTGGGCCCTATCCTCATGCATTTACCCTAGCTAGTCTCCTGACACTAAAGGGCAGTTTAGCATGGCCAAGCAACCTAACCTGCACATCTTTGGACTGTGGGAGGAAACCGGAGCACCCGGAGGAAACCCACGCAGACACGGGGAGAATGTGCAAACTCCACACAGACAGTGACCCCAGCCGAGAATTGAACCTGGGTCCCTGGTGCAGTGAAGCAGCAGTGCTAACCGCTTATAAAAAGTAGGAGAGGTTTGCTGTTGGTACAGATTGGGTGAAATATCAAGGAGGATTGGTTAAAGCGAGTGCTGAGGGGAACTTTTGCTGAAGAGAGTGTGGTTTCGTTCTTATTGTGAAAATAGCCTAAAATCCACAGCATGGACCCAGGCAGAGACTTTGGGAGAGTTTTAACTCACATCACAATGTTCAGAGACAGGTTTGGGTGTTTTCACAGGATGGGGAGGTACAGTGTCAACTTTGAGCAGTGCAGTCACTGCACATTTGCAAAAAAAACTTCCTGGGCTGAGTGTCGACACACCAAAGGGAAGAAACCCATCATCTACAGTGAGAGAAAGAAGGCACTCAGGCAGAGGCAATTACCTCCCAGGCGTGAGGTTAATCAGCTGGAAGTAGTACATTTTTTTTTGCTAATTCATTTGTGTCAACAATCTGATTGATAGCATTTTAAACTGGACTATAGATCACTGTGGTTACACGTAATCCTGCATTACTCCACATCCAGCAGCACTGCTTCCTGAGTTGTGGCTGCAAAACTGAAGCAACTGCGTCTCATTTTGATTCAAACGCATTACATTGCACAATGTCAACCCATAGATAGCAAGAGTTTAAAGGAATATCACCGGGAAGGTCCAGACAAATATTATTTAAAGGAAGGAAAGATCTAAAAGCAGAGGACGAGGAGGAGGCCATTGAGCCCTTCGGGTCTTTCCTGCCTTTCAATGAGATTATAGCTGACCCGTTTGACCCCAACTCCATATATCTGCCTTTCCTCTATCCTCCTTACTACCATTGGTGAACGCCAATCTATCAATGTCCATTTTAAAATGATCACAATATTTTATCATTAGCTGACATTAGCAGAAGAGGTTTCCAAACTTCTGCCATCAACCTTTGCATGTAGAAGTGTTTCCAAACTTCAGGCCTGCTAGATCTGGCTGTAACGTTTTGGTTAGTCCTCAAGTGTTAGACCATCCTAACCCTCTCTCCACCTTATCCAGGGAAACAGGTACTGATCATTACTTAGTCCTTATTTGCATTAAATAGGACTATATCTAGGAGTATAGGTGCACAAGTAAAATCATAAGACGTAGGAGCAGAAGTAGGCCATTCAGTCCATCGAGTCTGTTCCACCATTCAGCGAGATCATGATTGATCTGACATGATAACCCGCAACTCCACTTTCCTGCCTTATCCTCATAATCCTTGATTCACTTATGAATTAATTAATTGCTAGACTATTGTGTCCAGCTTTGGCCTCTTTATTCGAGGAAGGGTGTAGTGGTATTAGAGGCAGCTTAGAGATGCTACGAAAGGACACAGGTTTAAAGTGCTGGGGAGTAGATACAGGGGAGATATTGGGGGTAAGTTTTTCACTCAGAGGGTGATGGGTGAGTGGAATCGGCTGCAGTCGGTGATTGTGGAGGCAAATTCGATAAGGTCTTTCAAGAGACTTCTGGATGAGTACATGGGACTTAATAGAATTGAGGGTTACAGGGAAGCCTAGTGGGTATGGATATCATCGGTGCAACTTGTGGGCTGAAGGGCCTGTTTGTGCTGTAGTTTTTCTGTGTTCATCAGATTGCTTGAAAGGGTTGATGTGTGAGGAGAGGTTAAATAGTTTGGGCTTATACTTACTGGAGTTTAGGAGAGGGGACCCGGTCGAGATATATAACATTTTAATAAGAATTGTTAGAATAAATACAGACCAAATGTTTCTCCTTGTGGGGCAATCTCAAATGGAAGGTCATAGACTATGGTTGCGAGATGGTGGATTTAAAACTGAGATGAGGATTAATTACTTCTTGCAGAAGGTGGTGAATTTGTGGAACTTGCTGTCCCAGAGCGCGGTGGAGTCTGAATGGTTTCAAAAAGGAGATAGATATATTTGTAATAAAAAAAGGAACAAAGGGATGTGGTAAACAGATAGGGAGGTTGATTTGAGATCAGGATGAGACCAGCCATGATCTGATTGAATGGCGGAACAGGCTCGAAGGGCTGGATTCGCCAACTTCCGCTCCTAATTCTTATGTTCCTATTAATTATTTCTATCTCATCCTTGAACAAGGCTGTGATCCAGCCTTCTCAATCCTCTGCAGTAAAAAATTCTACAGATTCACTTCCCTCTGAGGAGAAATTCCTCCTCATTTCTGTTTTATCCTGAGATTATGCTGTCTGATCCTTACTGTCTCCAACAGAGAGAAACAGCCTCTCAGCATCAACCCTGTCGAGTCTCACAGTCAGGTCGCCTGTAAACTCTGGTGAGTACAGGTCCAGCCTACTCAACCTCTCCTCATTAGAAAATCCCTCCAAACTAGGGATCAATCTAGTGAACCTTCTCTGGACTGTCTTTGATGCCAGTACATCTTTCCTTAGGTAAGGAACCAAACTGTACATAGAATTCCACGTGTGGTCTAATTAGTGCTTTGTATAATTGTAGCAAGATCTCCCAATTTTCACACTCCATTCTCTTTGAAATAAAAGCCAGCATTCCATTTCCAATTACCTGCTGATTGAAGGTGGCAGGATAGTTTGAGAGAGTAGTTTAAATGTGTGGAATGCTGGACTTTATAAATAGATGAACAGATTATTCAAGGAGGTTGTATTAAACCTGTATCACACGCTGGTTCAGTCTTAACTGGAGTATTGTGTTCCATTCTGGGTCTAGCACTTGAGGAAGGATGTAAAGGCTTTGGAGAAAAGATTGATAGGAATGTTTCCAGGGATAAGAAGCTTCAGTTACTGTTCTCCACAGAGAGGATGAGAGTGAGATTTGGTAATAGTATTCAAAATCATGAGGGGGTCTGGACAGAACAAATAGAAAGAAACTTCCCACAAAGGATCGAAAATCAGGGACACAGACTTTAGGTGATGCCTAGAGATTCAGCAGTGGTGGCATGAGGAAAAATGTTCTTATACAGCGAGTGGTTAGGGTCTGGAATGCATTGTCTGAGAATGTGGTGGAGACAGATTCACACAGAGAGTGGTGAGGGTCTGGATTACACTGTCTGAGAGTATGGTGGAGTCTGGCTCACATAGTGAGTGATTAGGATTTGGAATGCACTGTCTGACAGTGTGGTGGAGATCGGTTTGATCAATACTTTCAAAAGGGACTTGGGTCATTTTTATGAAGGGGAAAAACTGATGGAGAAAAGATAATGGAGTGGAAGGGGGTGAATAATTCTTGCAGAGAGCTGGCACAGACACTATGGGCTGAATGACCTCCTGCTATGCTGGAACGATTTTATGCTGTTATGACTTTTATAATGAAGTGGTGAAGTTCAGTAATTGTTGTAATGTAGATGATAAGCATCAAGTTCTGCAATTCTGAATGGAGGGCTGGGTTTCTCTGGAGTCAGAGTGACTCCAAAGACTTTTAAAAATAGTGGTTGTTCTGCCGAGGTGTGGGGACCAACACAAAAACTTTTCCCTTTTTCCCATTCACTCTCTTTCTTCTCTCTCCTTCAGGGGCTTGTCTCCTGGCCACGGGGAGCTCTATGCCCATTGGAATATACACGCGAACACTGTGTGGATCTGTATCTGTGTTTGTTTGCTATCTAAAATATCAGAAAATTTTCAATAAACAGGGAAAGAAAATGGCGAGTGTGGCCTGATTCTGTGATTGTCACCCCATTCCTGTTTCTGACAATATTACCAGTGAGGGATATGGATAGGGGTATCAAACCTGTGCCCTGTGCTCCCAACCTGGCTGACTCCATCATGTAGATGGGCATCTCAGACCAACACCTAACTTGTCCTCGCTCCAAACCTCTATTTTAATGGAATCTTGCTGGCTTCTTCATGGTCCTTGGTTCACTGCTTCTTCTGAATCATTGTCTGGAGTCGGGAATCTTCGGACAGGCAGTTTCTCCCACTCCCGCCTCTGCCCGTTCACCCATTTCGCACCACGTACTGAACCAAAGTTGCAAGTCTTCAAAATGGTCATCAAATGAACACCCATGCAAAAATCTCCTTTATAAAGAATTGCTGGTCTTACAACTGTCCTTCAGGCACAGCCATTCATAATAACAATAACAGATGCTGTACTCCATTCACATCTCTTAAACATGTCCAAATAAACACACAGGCATTGAAAAACCGTATCAAAGAATAACTTATTGCAACCTCATAAATATGTCGATCAATTGAAGCTAGTACTCCCCTTCAGGCTGAGTTCAGAGAGAGGATACGAGGGGGCAAGGATAGGGAAAGAGGGAATTAACATAATAAGGGGTATTTCTATGAGGAAAAATTTCTTCACTGAAAGGGTAGTGAAACTTTGGAATTCTTTACCCCAGGTTGTGTAAGCTCAATCAGTGGGTAAGTTCAAATGGACTGAATTCCAGAGATTAATGACATCAAGGGATTTGTAGATCATGTGGGAGAGCGGTATATGGAGAGACGATCACTCCTGCTCTAATTGTGCAGACTTGATGGGCTGAATGGCCTATTCCTGTTCCAGGATTCTTGGCAAGTAGCAGATGATAAGTTGGCTCCAGTTTTATCTCTAAGTGAATGGGTGGCTTTGAGTGAATTAAAGACCCCGTCTAGTCCAACTGACACCGGCAAACGTAAGACGAAGAAGGGAAAACCAGAGAGAGTTCAAATTCCTGAGTGAATGGGTGCCTTACAGAGTGTGCACATGTTAGATGAGGATAAGATAGAACATGGCATTGACAATCTATAGGTTGAATAACTAACCCAGTATGTGTAGGTACCTACAGAAAACTTATGTATGAAACAGCACCCCTACGGTGGAGGACAGCAGAAGATTAGGCAGGATGCTGAGGAGGGTAAGAAATGTTATTAATAGTCTATTGGTAGGAGAGAACAAGTATTGCTGAAGAGAGAGAGACATGCCGTCGAAGCTTTGCATCTTGTATTCATTAGGACAAACACAAGAATACCAAATTTCAAAGGGAGCAACAATTCGCAAATTGTGAATTGTCCTGATGAGTGGGTTCGTTCCTGGCTTGGATCACATTGTGGAGTTTGCACGTTGACCCCGTGTGTCTGCGTGGGTTTTGTCCGGGAGCTCCGGCTTCCTCCCACGTTTTGAAAGACCTGCTGGTTAGGTGCATTGACCTGAACAGGCTCCAGAGTGTTTGAATTTCACAGTGACTTCACTGCAATGCTAACGTAAGCCTTACTTACAACTAATAAGTAAGCATTAACTTTATATGCTGATCATTGCCGTGGTTCTTTGATAACTATCGAATACGGTTAGAGCCCTGCACCCAGTTGTGGGTTTTTGACTTGCATTGTGACAGTCCCTTAACCTTTATGCACGGCGTCTCATTAACCCCCGGCAAAATTACCCAACGATTTCTTAAATAAGTAATTACTGTTCTCTCTACCATTTCTTGTAGCTAATCGATTGACTGCTGTGTCCACAGTGCACAGATCTGTTAGTCATAGACTTCTGAAATTCCAGATGTTGGGAGGAGTGAGCAAAACTGATTTTCAAATGCTTGGGACTCGCGTGGCATCATTTCATTAATGGAACCTTTCTGTTGTGTAACTCCCCTGGCTTTGACAAGCCTGTTTGACCAATTATCTGGGGAGGGAATAAATGAAAGACGTTATTTTCTTACAGAAGTCCTGCCAGGTTTTAGGCGTGGCTGATGCTCCGTGACTTCCCTTTTAAAAAAGTTAAGGGTTGGAAAGCATTAAGCTAATGAAAGTCTGCTGTTCAGAATGATGTCCACGGCTGCATTTGAAAGTAAAGATGTTTGGGTAATCTGTCTTTGATGTTTTGGAAAACGCATCACCAAGTGCATCACTGGGCGAACCAGAAAACGGGGCTGGTTATCACCTGGGGCCTGATTTCAATCCATTTCTTGGCAGCAATCGTGGGGATTGAGTTTTACAGAGCAAGCATGGAATTTCAGGCTATAGACCAGTGCGCTGGTTCCACAGCTCCGTTCCATCGTGGGTCAGTTTCTCAGAGGCGTGATGGTGTTAAGGATCCCACTGATGTTAAATATGAAGGCATCCCAAAACCCAGAATGCAGTCTTAGTGGCGTACTTTTTCAATTTGATATACCGTGAAAAAAGATGTGCAAACCACAGAGGAATAGTCCAGTCATGTTGTGATTGGTTAATAAAGAATATTTATTAACTTGTAAGAGAAACGCACAACAAGAAGGAGACTACAACACTGAATTATATACTGGTGGCCATACACGCAGTATTATATGAAATTATCCCTTTGTTTTCCAACTACCAACGATTCCTGAACTCTTGAGGTGTTCCTTGTTCCCAAACAACATCCAACATTGCATGACTTTGAATAAAATTTCAGCAAATAGTTACCACTCGTAGGTTACTTGTCCATATTTGGAAAGCCGTCTTTGGTTTCCGTGAAAGTGTAATCTTTGAGTTTTGGGATTTTAACTGGCTGTCTTTTTAGCAATAGATTGTTTTTGGGAGCTTTTCTGCAGTTGAGTATGGCTGTTCCTACAATAGACCTTTCTCCAGTTATTGTGTTATGGATATATCATTCTTTCCCATTGATGTTACCCACTGTGTAGATCCAGCTTATAGCATACAACTGTCAATTCCCTCATCTTTCCACTTTGAAGCCGCCTCTTCTCTACCCCATTGTTTTCCCTTGGTCACATAGATAAACACTTGCTTTTCTCCCAATTCTTAGCAGGTTGGCAAGTGACAGGCAGTGAGAAATGAAGGATATTGGTAAATACAACCAAACAGGTCTTGGCAATCACCAGTATTACTGATATTCACTGGGGGCTGAAAGGTGAACTGGATTCTCCTTCTGTTTTTTTATAGGTGGATATAGTGGCACAGTCATTAACATTGCTGCCTCACTGCTTCAGAGACCTGGATTCAATTCCAGCCTCGGGTGATAGCCTGTATGGAATTTCCACATTCTCCACGGATCTGTGTGGGTTTCCTCCGGGTGCTCCGGTTTCCTACAATAGTCGAAACAGGTTAGGTGAATTGGCCATGCTAAATTGACGCTTGGTGTCAGGCAATAAGTGGCTAAATATGTGGGTTTACAGATTGGGTGGAATTATTGTCAGTGCAGACATGGTGGGCTGAATAGCCTCCTTCTTCACTGTAGGTGTTCTGTGATTCTTGAGTTTAAGTTTGTTTATTAATGTCACAAATAGGCTTACATCAATACTGTGAAAATCCCCTAGTTGCCACACTCTGGTTTGGGTACACTGAGGGAGAATTTGGCATAGCCAATGCACTTAACCAGCAAATCTTCTGAACTGTGGGAGGAAACTGGAGCACCCGGAGGAAACCCATGCAGACACAGGGAGAACATGTAGGTTTTGCACAGACAATGACCCAAGCCGGGAATCAAACCTGGGTTCCAGGCGCTGTGAGGCAGCAGCACTAACCACTGTGCCATTATGCCGCCCATTCTATATTCGGGGATTGAGCAGTATGACTGGGGCAAGAGAATAAATGTAAGGTTGAAACCATTTGGGTTTCAAAATGCCTGCAGATAGGGAAAGCGGACAGTGGTGGTGGGTGAGAGGGTAGCGGGGGGGGGGGGGGGGGGGGGGGGGGGGGGGGGGGTTGGTGGAGAAGGGCAAGAAGATCCACAGTTTTGAAAGCCTGAGGAACGCTTGGCAAAAATAGGAGATGGCAAGTGGATTGGGTTCCAACTCAGCGAGAGCACAGTTCATCTGGCACCTTTGCAAACGCCTGGGGAAGAGCAAAATTCTGTTTGCCAAGAAACTCTCACGTTGATGAGAATTCTCCCTCCAGCCCACTTAATTATGCATTCAGCAATTTTATCCAAGTGAAGGGGAGGGGAAAAAAAAAGCACATTTGGAACAAAAGTGATTGGACTTCTGAAACATGCTGCTGAGTCAAGGCAAAATTTGACAGCAGTGGAATATATTTAGCCTGAGCTGTGCTCAAATCAGATAATTAGTGAGAAAAAAGCATTGGATAGTGTTTACAGCAAAGACGATGTGGTAATGTCAGCGGAATGACTCTACTCTGCAAATGTCAACTTCCTCCCCTCTTAGGAAAGGTAGCACCCAGTGTGTGAGGGGTTGGATTTGACAAAAACTCTCCGCTTGGAGTCACAGGGAGGTTTCCCTCCTCCCCCTTGGCAGGTTTATTGGCTGAGGAGTCACTTACTCGTGTGGGAGGGTGGTGAATGAGCACCCTACCACCTCCCTCACCTTCATCCCAGTTACGTTCATGGTGGCCCAGTTGCCAATCAAAGTCAATTAATGTCCACGTGATTTGATTTATTATGGTCACATGTATACAGTGAAAAGTATTATTTCTTGTGCACCATACAAATGTTCATTTAAAAGTACTGGATCTGCATCTGAAATGTTGTAACCTGCAAGATTAGCTGCTGAGAGATGGCATTTGAATGGGTGACTAGTTTTCTTTTGGCTGATGGAGATATGATGGGCTGAATGGCCTCTTTCTATGCCCTAACCTTTCCCTGGTTGTAGTTCTTGGAGGCCAATTATCTCAGCCACAGAACCTCCCTGCAGGCCAGTGTCTGAGGCCCAGTTATCTTCACAGTTCCATCAATGACCTTTCCTCCATCATATGCAAAACTGAGCATATTTTGAGATGATTACTCAGTGTTCAGTACAATTCCTTAGATACTGAGGCAAGTCCTGGGCAATATTCAGCCTTGAGCTGATCAGTGGCAAGTAACATTCACACCAGGTAAGTGCCAAGTAGTCACTGTTGCTAAATCCATCACTACTGATATCCTGGGGATTACCATTAACCAGGAACTATATTGCTCTAGCCATGTTAAAACTGTGGCTCCAAGAACACTGAGAATTCTGTGGTGAAGTAACTTACTTCCTGACTCTTCAAAGCCTGTCCACCATCATCAACAAGGTGCAAGTCAGGAGTGTGATGGAATACTCCGCACGTGCCTGAGCGATTGCAGCCCAGACAACATTTGAAGCTCGAGACTGTCCAAGACAAAGTATCCCAAGTGATCAGCACCCATTCACCCACCTTCAACAGTCACTTGTGCATCTGCAAGATGCATTTACCAAGGCACCTTCCAAACCCGTGGGCAGCACCGTAGCCCTGGGTTCGATTCCCGGCTCGGGTCACTGTCTGCGTGGAGTTTGCACATTCTCCTCATGTCTGTGTGGGTTTCCTCCGGGTGCTCCAGTTTTCTCCCACAGTCCAAAGATGTGCGGGTTAGGTTGATTGGCCATGCTAAGAAATTGCTCCTTAGTGTCCTAAGATGTGTAAGTGAGAGGGATTAGTGGGTAAAACATGTAGGAATATGGGTGTAGGGTCTGGGTGGGATTGTGGTCGGTGCATTCTCGATGGGCTGAATGGCCTCTCTCTGTACTGTAGGGTATCAATGATCTAACCCTGCGCCTCTACATCCCAAAAGGACAAGGCTGGCAGACTCATGGGAACACCCACCGCCTGCAAGTTCCTCTGGGAAATACATCACCCACCTAAAGTAAAGTTTATTTATTACTCACAAGTAGGCTCACATTAACAGCACAATGAAGTTACTGTGGATATTCCCAAGTCGTCACAGTCTGGCATCTGTTTGGGTGCACTGAGAGAGAATTTAACACGGCCATATCTTTGGACTGAGAGAGGAAACTGGTGCACCCAGAGGAAACCCATGCAGATATGGGGAGAACGTGCAGACTCCGCCCAGGCCGGGAATGGGTCCCTGGCACTGAGAGGCGTTAACCGCTGTGCCATCTTCACTATCCTCAGCAGGAATGACATCGCTTTCCAGAAGTGATACCCTTTATACCCATTTGAAGTGTTTTTCTAAACCTCCTCACAGGAGACGTGCTGCACGATTCAAGCTGGGAGCTTTGCATACACAATCTCTTGACTTTAACCTTCAAATTACTGTCAGCTACGAGGAGGCAGGCGAAGGTATGTCTTGGCAAAACATCTGAAAGAAAGGCCACAGGAACAACCCAGACAGATGGTAGAAATCTGCTCACTGATTCACAACAGCATGTGCAGATGTGATGGACTCTAGACTGGCAGCCTTGATATGGAACACTGCAACAAATGGACCGTTCTGAGGGTTTTATTCTGCATTCAGAGTGCATCTCCTCCAGTTCCTCGTGTCTTTAACTGATGATTACCAAGAAGCAGAATCCTATTGGCTTTGATATGAAGCACAGGTTGGGTGATTGGTATCCCCCTCTTCGTCACTCTCCCATCTATCAAGATTCTTATCATCAATAAACCTCCGATTAGAATTTGTGGAGCCACACTGTCTTTTTAATTTAATGTTTCAGCCATTTTGTTATTATCCTACAGTGCAGAAGGAGGCCATTTGGCCCATCAAGTCTGCACCGTCCACAATCCCATCCAGGTCCTATCCCGATACATTTACCCTAGCTAGTCCCCTTGCCACTAAGGGGCAATTTATCATGGCCAATCCACCTAATCTGCACGTGTTTGGACCGTGGGAGGAAACAGGAGCACTCGGAGGAAGCCCACATAGATACAGGGAGAATATGCAGACACTACACACACAGTGACCCAAGCCAGGAATCGAACCCAGCTCCCTGACGCTGTGAGGCAGCCATGCTAACCACTGTGCCATCCCACTTGTTGCACTACTTTTCACAGTGCATGTTTTTTTTCTAACTAGGCTGCTTTGATCACAGTCACGTTTTTCAATCTGTGTTATTATCTCTGTGAATTCCTTAACTTTATTTACACTCTTTCTTCTTTACCCTGTATCTCATTATCTGCCGCACTCTTTCTCTCCTCTGCTCTTTCTCATGTTCTCTCCCTCCCTTCATCTTTTCCTCCTTCCCCTCTCTGCCACTCTCCGGGTGTGTTTTATGGCCTCATTTGATCCAAAACCACAAAATCCTGCCTGAGCTCATAGGACCTTCCCGAACCCTGTGGCGGGCGAGATGGTAAAATTCTGTTCTCTCCTCTGGTCCTTCCTCACGTTCTCAGCAACAAGGTAAGAGACTGGTCTTCTCCAACCTTGCCGCCTGCAGCTGGGATTCTCCAGTCCCGTTGTAATGGGCGGCAGTTTGGCTGCGTGTCAGATTCTCCGATCACGCTAGTAGCAGCTACTGCGAGACCTGAGAGTTCCAGCCAAAGTGAGTGTTAGCTTCCTTTGGGGACTCACTCAGTATTATTCTTTGCCCCACTGGTTGATACTACAGAACCTGACTTCTGGATCCTCTTGAATATTCTCCCAGTAAACGAGAAAGTTTGTACCTGCTAAGGTTGAGAGTAGTATCTCTTTATTATGCATGGGGTGCAAAAATGGCTTCTGGAGGTCAGAAGACAGTGACACTAGGTGAAATATTGCAATGTTTTCCTCGGTACTGTTTGATTTGATTTATTATTGTCACATGTATTAGTATACAGTAAAAAATATTGTTTCTTGCACGCTGTGCAGCCAAAACATGCTGTTCATAGAGAAAGAAAGGAGAGACTGCAGAATGTAGTGTTACAATCATAGCCAGGGTGTAGAGAGAGATTAACTTAATGCGAAGCAAGTCCATACAAAAGTCTGATGGCAGCAGGGAAGAAACTGTTCTTGAGTTGGTTGGTACGTGACCTCAAAGTTTTGTATCTCTTTCCCGAAGGAAGGAAGAGAGAATGTCCGGAGTGCATGGGGTCCATGATTTGCTGCTTTGCCGAGACAGCAGGAAGTGTAGACAGAGTCAATGGATGGGAGGCTGGTTTGTGTGATGGATTGGCCTACACATTTGTAGTTCCTTGCATTCTTGGGCAGAGCAAGAGCCACACCAATCTGTGATACAACCAGAAAAAATGCTTTATATGGTGTATCTGTAAAAGTTGATGAGAGTCGTAGCTGAAACTCGCCGTAGCAATAATGGGGGGGGAGTGTGTGAGTGAGGGGTCTCAGCCCTTGGGAGATTTTATTGCCCTGCCTTGTTTCTCTGATCCTTGCCTCATTTTTATCCGTCTGTCAGACCGTTAATGGCAAAAGCATTGATCAAGCGCTACACCGCAGAGCATAAAGAGAAGCATTTTTATAGGAAATTGACAGGGAAAACAAAGCCTCTGGCTATCCCCTCCTGGATATGTAGGTTGGCTGCAGGAATATAATTGTAGTTTAAGGCACAAGATGGAAGCAGAAACCTTACAGTGAATTAATGCCTGAGATAGATGGAAGAGCCAGAGGCGCACAGTGAGGGTAATAACTGCTTGGAAATGATGAATCGCTTAGCTTACCACTCTTCTCGATCCAGACAGAACCTCACGGGAGGGGCGTTGACAAGGGGGTGCTCACTTTTAGGACATCCGTGTGAGCAAAGTAAGAAGAATTTATCATCTCCTTTTTACACATGTCGATTGCTTAATTAAGTAGCCACAGTAAAATTAATACCTGGCATCCACACGTGGGAGATGTTTTTGTGCTGAGTTCTTGCCCAACCTGTCTTTTAGCCAACAGGCCATTGATATAATTGTGATGCTAAACACACCAGGGCCCTCCCTTTGAGCAGGCACCTGTGCCTGTCTTCAATGGCAACCCCTTGTGTCCAGTAATTTCTCTTGCAAGTCAATTTGCTGGGTTAATAAATGGAGGCAAATGCAATAAGGTGGCTGGTGATTTGCTAAAGATGTTGCTTCGTAGATCAGGTCTGGTACTTAACGCAGAAGCAATGCGGACCTGATTTTCTTTCCGTGGGGTTTGATGTGTTAGCGTGAATAAACTGGGAGATGTTCCCAGGTGAGGTTCCACAAAGAGGCTGATCCCAGTCTTGTCGGAATCTGCTTGCTCACTGCCGCCCCCCCCCCACCCTGAACACAGCCCGCCCCTTTGAAGTAGAGTCCGTGCAAACTCAACGCGTTGCTTCCTGTCATTATCAAGGACGATTAACCACTTGATGTCCCCCGGAGAATCTTTTATCAGTTCCGAAAATAACACACTTGCTGAAAATGCGATGCTGATGAGATTCTGTGATACGCCACAGTGATATCAGGACAAGGAGGCCTTGTAGCAATAGGAAATAGACCCAAGATGGCTGCCTGTCCCTGTGTGAGAAATCAATCCCATCTTCTCACCAGATCTCTCCATTCCTTCCACCTTGCTAGAAATTCCTCCACCTCTTTGCATTGCCAGACGCAAAAGCTAGTTCAAAATTCCCAAATCCCAGTAAAAATCAGTAGTATTGGTGCCAGTAATTCTGACCTTTCCACTTTAAGGTGAAGAAGACCGGTTTGGGCATCTTTGACTGGCACCTGCTCATTTTCAATTTTATTGCTGTTTTCTTCTGGGCTTATGTGTCCCCCCTCTCCCTTCCCCACTCCTTGATGACTGATCCCATGTTTGGGGCGAATGCATGTTTAAGTTTAACTTTTATTAATGTCATAAGCTGGCTTACATTACATAGAACATAGAACATTACAGCGCAGTACAGGCCCTTCGGCCCTCGATGTTGCGCCGGCCAGTGGACCCTCTAACCTAAACTATTCCAATATCATCCATATGCCTATCCACCGACCATTTGAATGCCCCCAAAGTAGGCGAGTCCACAACTGCTGCAGGCAGGGCATTCCACGCCCTCACCACCCTCTGTGTAAAGAACCTGCCTCTGACATCCGTCCTATAACTACCACAAAGTACCACATTAGTACTGCAATGAAGTTACTGTGACAATCCCTGAGTTGCCACACTCTGTTCGGGCACACTGAGGGAAAATTTAGCATGGCCAATCCATCTAAACCACATCTTTGGACTGTGGGAGGAAACTAGAGCACTCGGAGGAAACCCATGCAGAAATAGGGAGAACATGCAGACTTACACAGACAGAGACCAGGAATCGAACCTGGTCTCTGGCACTGTGAGACAGCAGTGCTAACCACTGTGGCACTGTGCCGCCCAGATGTGTTGGGGTTTTAACCTGAACAATCCACTGGGAAATTGATGGGATCAGCTTCCATGCTGGTTTGCAGCTCCTTCTACCCCATCCTGTTTATCTTCCACCAGAATCAGCACAGTGTCATGCAGAGTGTGTGGATTCAGCAGTTGGCGGTGACAATGGTAGTCATGATGTGGAAATCAGCCAGCCTTTTATCCATTAAGAATCCTGAAATTCACAGAATGATAACAGTTAACTTGCTTTAGTTCTTGACGATCCAGTGAAACTCTGACTATGTTGAGTTGTGCCACTTGGATTTTGCTTTAAAACATCTGGGATGCAAAAGAAAATAATACTTGGCACTTTTCACAATCTCAGGATGTGGCAGTGGGCCAATGAGGTGCTTCTGGAATATTGTTAATGTTGTAGTGTAAGAAATGTGGAATGCAGTTTGTGCACAGCAGGATCTCACAAACAGCAATGTCATAATGTAACTGGGTAAGCTATTTTTCTAATGTTGATTGAGGAAATAAATATTGTCTGGGACACGCTGCAGGACTTGTTACCTTATCTAGTTAGTCAGGACTACTCCACACTGATAGCTGCTGCTTACCCAGGGCTGTAAGGGACTTTAAACAACCTGTGGGAGCAAAAGGTGCTATTTAAATGCATGGGGGTGGGATCTTCCAGTCCTGCCAACAAAATCTTCCAGTCCCGCCAATGGGACCATCCAGTCTCGCCAGCAGGATCTTTGAGTCCTGCCAGTCGGATCTTTCCATCTCATCAATGGGATCATCTGGTCCTGCCAGTGAGATCTTCCAGTCCCGCCAGCTGGATCTTCCAGTCCCACCAACGGGATCTTCCAGTCCTGCCGAAGGCCCACTCCTTCCATGGGTTTTCTTGGAGGCACGTGGGTCAGATTTAATGGAACCTGAAGATCCTGCTGCAGGCTAGCAGTGTGCCACCTCTCCCTGCCAAGCGGGGGGAATCCAGAGCATGCTGTGCGTTGTTTTCCTGGGATGTTTTTGTGGTGGAAGGAAAGATGTTTGAATCTTTGTGTGTGTGGAAATAGTGCCTCATCCTACCCCAATACTTCACTGTGAGAAGAGCTTGGCTGATTGGGAACTCCACGGTGCTGCTCACTGTGTGAGCACTGTTCATCTTGATCACGGAGAGAGAGAGGGAATCAACAAAGTAAGTGGAGCCAGTTTTACACTTAATTGAGCAGGAATATTTTTAATTGATCGCAGCTGTAGTTGATCAGGGGCTGATTAATTGTCCGATTTCTTTTCCCGCCGCTGTGATTCCTGCAGTGAAGGGCCTCGCTGTTGCTTTCACTGGCAATTACTGGAGATCTCCAAAGGAATAGTTCAGGAGATGAAGTGGGATTATGGCATCCCTTGCCACCCTGGTGCAGGATTGAAGTAAAGTTTACTTATTGGTCACAAGTAAGGCTTACATTAACACTGCAGTGAAGTTACTGTGAAATTCGCCACACTCCGGCCTCTGTTTAGATCAATGTACCTAACCAGCACATCTTTCAGAATGTGTGGGGGAAACTGGAACATCCGGAGGAAACCCATGCAGACACGAGGAGAATGTGCAAACTCCACACAGACAAGCTGGGAATCGAACCCGGGTCCCTAGCGCTGTGAGACAGCAGTGCTAACCACTGTGCCACCGTGCTTCTCCTGATTATCATTTTGAACCAGTGCCGTAAGGCTCAGGGCATTTTAACATGCTAAATGGGGGAACATTGAACAGAAAGTGGACTGCGGATGTGTGCGATTTTCATTCGCGTTGTCTATCGTTACTGAACAATTACACACTGAGTGACACTCGGAGCTGGTAATCCTTAGGGCTCCAATACCACAGCACAGAGACTAATGAAGTGAGGCACTCCTCCGGGGATTCGACACTATCCCCTCTCTGGTTTGTGATAATTAGTGAATTGATGCCCCACTTGAAGTATCATTGCCAGAGAAATGGTTTGGATGAATTGACCCAATATCATTGCTGGTTTTAGAGCTACCATCGCAGCCTGACCTGTCCTGTCAATGAAGTTACTGTGAAAATTTCCTAGTCGCTGCACTCTGGCACCTATTCGGGTACACTGAGGGAGAATTTAGCACGGCACAGTGGGCAGGGTGCTACAGTGGTTAGCACTGCTGTCTCACAGCGCCAGGGACTCAGGTTCAATTCCGACTTGCGTCACTCTCTGTGTGGAGTTTGCATGTTTTCCCACTGTGTCTCTGTGGGTTTCCTCCCACAGTCCAAAGATATACAGGTTAGGTGGATTGGCCATGCTAAATTGACCCTTGTGTCAGGGGGACTAGCTAGGGTAAATGTATGGGGTTGCAGGAACTGAGTTTGAGTGGGATTGTGGTTGGTACAGACTCGATGAGCCAAATGGCATCCTTCTGAATTGTAGGGATCCTATGATTTAATGCACCCAACTAGCACATCTTTCGGTCTGTGGAAGAAACCAGAGTGACCGGAGGAAATCCATGCAGACACGGGGAGAATGTGCAAACTCTGCACAAACAGTGACCCAAGTGGGAATTGAACCGGGTCCTCAGTGCTGTGAAACAGCAGTGCAAAGCACTGTGCCACCGTGACGCCCCTTAGTCTAAGGGTACGTTTGAAAACAATAGACCAGTGAAGGACATTGAAAGGCACGTCACTCTGTCTGCGGCAGACATGGTCCAGCCACTGTAAGGAGACAAGTGGGGGGTTGCTATTTGGGGGAATTGGGTGCAACACCTTTCTGAGAATTTCCTCATAATGGTGAAGAGCTGGAGGAAGAGGTTGGTTCTTGCTGTTATAGCCAGACTGTAGGACCTAGAGCAATGGCTGCCAGGAGTTTGGGAATGGCGTTGGGGGTTGGGGGGGACAGGGTGTACCATTAAGGCACTAGAATCCCATGTACTGTATTCACCATGGATACTGCATACCCTTCCACAAGAGAACAATCCATTTATCCTGAAGGCACCCACCATTATAACCGTCTGCGGTGATTTATTGATTAATATTACATAATTCTCTCAGCAAATTGTAAGGAATTAGCTGTCCTTCGAAAGCTTGCTATGCTTGTTAAAAATTTAATTACTAGTATTGATGTGTCTGGTAAGCTGTAGATAGAATTGTATAGTCGGAGCAGACATTTGATTCTTATGTATTGATAGAACGGGTGTCCTGTCCTCACATTTCTCCCCTGCAGTCATGGAGACGCTAACTGCGACTGGGGGACAGTAGCCTAGTCCTGAGTGCCAGAAGGTATCTCGCCCAAGTGACTGATAGTCTAAACATTCCATTCCCTTCGTGTGGGTTCAACTCCCTCTTCAGAGACTTGAGCTAAAGTTTCAGGGAAGTGCCGAGGGTGTGCTGCACTGATGGATGTGCTGTCATAGAATCATAGAGTTCTTACAGTGCAGAAGGAGGCCATTCGGCCCATTGAGACTGCACTGACCACAATCCCACTCGGGCCCTAACCCTGTGATCCCATATATTTACCTTAGCTAGTCACCCTGACACTAAGGTCCAATCCATCTAATCCGCACATCTTTGGAAACTGGGGTGCATGGAGGAAATCCACGCAGACACGGGGAGAATATGCAAACCCAAGCTGGGAATCGAACCTCAGTCCCTGGTGCTATGAGGCAACACTGTGTCACCGTGCCACCTATGCTCCAGGTGTGACACTTACATAGAAACTAGAAGCAAGAGGAGGCCTTTTGGCCCTTCAAGCCTGCTCCGCCATTCATTTTGATCATCGAATTCAATATCCTGATCTTTCCCATGACACTGGCTCTTCAGCTGTAAGGAGAAGATCCCACTAAATTACAACAGTAACTGTATGTATAACTGCATTCATATAGCACCTGGTAAAATGCCCCAAAGGCATGTGCAGAAGTGTTCATCAAATCAAATTATTTTGAAGATGAGAAGAAAAGCAAATTACTGCGGATGCTGGAATCTGAAACCAAAAGGGAAAGTGCTGGAAAATCTCAGCGGGTCTGGCAGTGTCTGTAAGAAGAGAAAAGATGGTTCGAATCCAGAGGAATTGTCAAAGCTCAAAGCCATAGAAAGTGGGAGATATTTAACTGCAGGGGGAGGGAATGAAAGATGAATCATAGCCACAGAAACCCCAGGGGAAAGGCTGCTAATGGCAGCCCATAGAGAGAATAAAGGGTGTGAATGGCCAAACGGCAGAGAAAGTGAAATCAGGGTAAACAGTGACAGACGAAGAAATGGGGGACAGGATGGGAGAGAGGTAAAATTGAGGAAAAGAGGAAGCAAAGGGGGTAAAAGATAAGGAAAAGAAGGACAAAATAGGGGAAAGAATGTGGGAGGAAGAAAAATAATAAAGGAATAAAAGGTAGAGAACAATAAAAAAAATTAAATAAGATGAAAACAAAGTGGTGGAGGTGGGGTAGAGAAAATCATCTGAATTGTTGAATTTGATGTTAAAACTGGAAGAATGTAAAGTGCCTCGGCGGAAGATGAGATGCTGGTCCTCCAGTTTTTGTTGAGCTTCACTGGAACATTGCAGCAGGCCAAGGACAGACACGTGGGCATGCGAGCAGGAGAATGATATCCAGCTGCCTGAACCAATATCTACCTCCCTGGAAACTCGCTGAACCAGACAGTTCATTCCACACTTCATTACTGTGTGTAAATTGACTGCCATGCTTCCTGCATTCCTACACTCCAAACTGCGCTGCATCAACAAGAAGGTATTTAGTGAGAGCCACAAAGTCAAGTCCCTGTTTGATGGGATGTAGCGGGCACTGAAGAAGGAGTATTGGAGTTGGGGGAAGCAATTGGAGAATTGGTTGCTGTGACCTGAAACAAACAGAAGGAATTGGAAATCGGGTGATTAATCTCATTGCTAACGCGTAGCTTACATTCAGCTACTAGCAAAGTCACACTCAATTGATGTCTTCTGTATCATACTGCTGGCTAAAATATAATGTTATAATCCATCTCGACCCAGGCTGCTTCATCCTCAGCTACTAAATCACTCCTGCCTCTTATTATTTCCGACATTCTTCTCTGATCGTAGACAAAGTTAAGTTAATAACGTGCCCGGTAAGGTTGTTGCTACGGAGACTAATTTAGCCCTTCAATTCCCAGACACTTTGTAGTTTCAGTGTTGTCCCCAGTCCTCTATTCTTATCCTCTTACCCAGGTTTCTGCGGTAAAGCATGTGGACCCATTCCCAAGTATCTCTGCTCACGCTAACACAAGCCTCCGAGTGCCAAACATGCGTGCGCGGTACAAACCACTTTGTCCTTTCAGGAAAAGGCAGATCCTGGGATTGGGGATGTGAAGTTTAATCAGCATGTCTTACTTTCCAAGCCAGCATCATGATGCTGCTTGTGGGATCTTGCTGTGCACAAATTGACAGCAATCTTGCTGCAAATTCACAGTGACTCCTCTTTGGGATGTCAGAGGTCACGAAAGGTGCTATACAAATGCGGGGTTTTTTTGTTGGCAGTATTTGCATGTAGGGTGTACAGCACAGAGACTGGCCATTCGGCCCAGCCAATCCATGCTAGTGTTTATGCTTCCCTCAAGCCTGTCCTTATCTTTCGTCATCTTAATCTCCCATCGTAGAAACCCTCTGATTCCCTTCTTCCTCGCATCGTAGAATGATAGAAACTACAGAAGGAGGCCATTCAGCCCCTCGAGTCTGTACCAATCAGGATCCTACCCAGACCTGTTTAAAAGGCCTAACTTTGCCATTGGACTTTGTCCCAATAAAGTAAAATCACAAAGGCCCTCCAACCCTCATCCCTTCACCCTCCGAATACTCCGTATGCCCTACCCATATCGCCTCATGCCCCCCCCTCCCCCAGTAGCCTCACATGCCCCCATACCAATCCATGGCACCTCCATGCCCATTGAGTCACAGCACACTCTCTACAACTGATGAATCCTATAGTGCAATGTGATATGTATTTAAAAACAGCTTGGAAAAAAATGTCGCTCATTGATAATTTCCTCCATTGTTTGAAGTAAGAGGCTGCACAATAAATTAATAAAATTGTCCAGGTCCTTTAATGTCTCAAAAACCTAAAACAGCACTTGTAACTCCCCTGAGGGGGCGTGAACTGCGACTCTTTAAGAAATCTGGTCTGGCGCCATGAAAATCGCAGAGAAGTAGAAGATGCCTCACTCCGCAATGGAGCCAGTCAGGTTGGGGTGCTGGTTACATGCTTCTGACAGCAAACAGCCTGCACCCATTAAAGATTCTCCCAGCCCAGGAGCGGGTCCTGAACCCTGGAATGCCAAAATCTGGCAGCAGTTCCGCTGGAATCACCCTGAGTTTTTCTGTGACCCAGAGATAGGGGCCCCAGTTGGTGTTATGTCTCACAAACCAAAAGAAGCAAGCTCTTGAAATTCCTTCCAGTAAAGAGCAAAATTCCGGTTTACCTTTGGTTCATGTTAGAATCGTAGAATCTCACAGTTCAGAAGGAGGCCATTCGGCCCATCGAGTCTGCATCGATCACAATCCCATCTAGCCACTGTCCCAAAAACCCCATGCATTTACCCTAACTAATCCTCCCAACACTAAGGGACAATTTATCATTGCCAATCCACCTAACCCCTCATACCTTCAGAGTGGGAGGAACCCAGAGCATCAGGAGGAAACCCATGCAGTCTTGCAAACACCACATGAATAGTAACCCAAGCCAGGAATCAGATTCAGGTCCCTGATGCACACTCTGCTACTGTGCCCCCATGTTTGAGAGGTGAGACCAGGGACAGGGAGCTTCTATATCATTGGATAACAGGGGAGCTGGTATGACACTGGAGGCATAAGTGTGTGAAGTGTGGCAAGGTCTACTCACCCTTATTCTACCCTCAACTGTGGCCCACCAGAGGGGAGGCGTGGCAATCTTACTCGGTAACACTTACAAAAGGTGCTGCAATTGTGAGGAGATTTATTTTGCTTTGCTTCCAAGGAGGAGGCCATATCTATCACCCCAGTGGCCACACTCACTGCGGTATGTGCCCTCTGGGGTGCCCTTCCCAGATGTGCCCCCTGGGATTGCCAACAACTCAGCTCTGAATAGACTCCAGTCTGAGCAGGAAGAAGCTCCAAGTTCGAGTCCCATTCCAGGATTTGCCGAAGAGTGGATGACGCAGTTTAACAGGTTAGCCATCAACCTGCTAATCCTTCCAACACTTTCTCACTATCCCCCAAAGGGGAGAAAGATGTGAGTGAAAATATAAAAAAGCCAGCAGTTCTCCGGGTCCCTGACCCTGTGTGGTAATGGCCGTGGGCACGTGTCTCTTCCTGGTGGAGATGGGACAGGGTGGGTTTGCAACAATTGTAAATATATTCATGAGTTTATTAAAATCCAAGCACAAAGTAGGACATTGGGTCCCTTTTAAAGAGGAGACAAAATCTTTATTTTAGCAGAAGAATCCAAGAAACAATACTAAGTTGGAGGCGGCTGCATTGGCTTGGCTCACAGAGCCAAAAACAGCTCAGATTACCCTCGACAACTGCCCCATATTTTTCAAACGGCAGGAAAAAGCGGTGAAGAGAAATACTCGAAAGTAGGAAAGGTGTGTCTGAGTTCAGAGTGGCAGGTTCCAGGACTCACTTTGAGCAATAACGTGTGTGCGTGCATGTGTGTGTATGAATGTGTCTGTGCCTGTGTGTGTGTATATGTGTCTGTGTGAGTGCTTGTATGTGTGTGTGTGTGTGCGCGCATGGGTGCACGTATGCATGTCCTTGTATGAGTGTGTGCCCATGTGTGCGAGTGCCTGTACATGAGTGCATGCCTGTGTGCATGTGTGTCTGCCTGTCTGTGAGGTGTGTGTGTGTCTCCATCTGCATGTGAGTGTGTGTGTGTGTGTGTTCCATGTGAGCGTGTGTGTGTTCCATGTGAGCGTGTGTGCGTACCTGTGTGTCAGTGCATGCCTTGTCTATATGCATGCCCATGCATGCTTGCATGTGAGCATGTGTGTGTATATGCGTGCCCGTGTGTGTGCGAGTGCTTATACTTGAGCATTTCTGAACCCAGCAGTCGCGTGTTGGAGTGTAATTGTTGCTTTCACAGCCGCAGTTCTCTCCACCGTACTGGGCGAGCTATCAGCAGACGGCAGATTCAGCAGCCTCAAATCCTATTTCACTTGACTCTGGGCCGGATAAGAGTTCAGCCGTGGAACATTTAATCCCATTGACATGCAGCTTGCTCTAGCCACAAGAATTCCGTTAGTTCCATGTCATTCAAAGCGTAATGATGGAAATCCAAGGCAAATCCCTCCAGGATGCTTCTAACGCGGTGCAATGGGATTCTGCCGGATAATGCAGGTTTCTCAGGGTAGTTTTAATGCCAATTTACATAACCTACTGTTCACAATGCCAACTGACATAAATTATATTCTGCAGAGCAGCCGGGCATGGCTAATACAGAACTGTGCAGGATGTAGGTAGAGATTAATCTGGTGAAAGGCATGAAGGGTTTCCCCTGCGTATCCAAGGGAAGGTCTTTGATATTCAGGCACGGTTAGCTGCTGTAGTGTGTTGAAAGAAAAAAAGCCTGCATTTATATAGAACCTTTCATCATATTAGGACTTCCCAGAGCACTCTACAGAGAATGAAGTACCTCTGACCTGTCATCGTTGCTGTAATTAATAAACGCAGCAGCCAGCAATCGCACAGCAAGCTCCCACAAACAGAAAAATAATCACGAGTGCATCGTTTCGTTTAATTTTGTTTTATTCTTTTGTGGAACATGTGCTTTGCTGGCTGGGCCTGCATTTATAGCCCATCTCTAGTTGCCCTTAGGGGGCAGTTGAGAGTCAACCACATTGCTGTGACTCTGGAATCACATGTAGGCCATACCAGGTAAGGATGGCAGATTTCCTTCCCCAAAGGAACATTAGTGAACCAGATGAGTTTTTCTGACTATCGTTTCATGGCCCTCAATAAATTCTTAATTCCAGATTTTCTTATTAAACTCAAATTCCACCATCTGCTGTGGTAGGATTCGAACCCAGGTCCCCGGAATGTAAACTGAGTTTCTGGATTAATGGTCTAGCAATAATCTCACTAGGCCATTGCCTCCCCTTTGGTTTAAATGATATTGGCTGAGATATAAGTATTGGTCAGGACACCAGGGGTAAGTCTCCTGCTGCTCTTTGAAATAATGTTGTGGGGTCTTTCCTCAAGTGGGCATCACTGGCATCAAAACGTCAGCATTTGTTGCCCAATCCCCTGGTGGGCTGGGATTCTCCAATCCCGCTGCTGTGAGTGGAGATTTGGCTGAGCGCAAGTTTTCCATTCTCGTTAGCAGTGACAGTGGGGTGTACAAGACCAAAAACCTCTGGCCGTATTGGAGAGAGTGTGAAAAAGATTCAGGAGAAGTGATGAGGAACCTCAGTTAAGAAGACGGACTTGGGAAGTTAGGCCTTAGAGACAAGTGAGGAGATTGGATAGAGATTTTCAAACCAACGAGGCGGTCTGGACAGTGTAGATCAGGTGAAACTGTTCCCACTCTTGAAGGATGGAGAATGAGAGGGCACGGATGAGTGAGAAAAGCTGGAACGACATGAGGAGAAATGTCTTTACACGCAGGTGGTCAGGATTTGGAATGTGCTGCCTGAGATTCTGGTGGAAGTGAAGTTTTCGAAAGAGAATTGGATTGTAATTTGAAAAAGAAGAATGTGCAGGGTACGGTGAGAAGGTAGGGGAGTGGCCGTAAGCAATTTGTTCATTTGAAGAGCTAGTACAGACGTGTTGGGCTATTTGGTCAGCTCCTGAACAGCGATTACACAGTGCACGACCACTGCATAGTAACCACTGTGCCGTGTCTGGGTGTGTGACGTAGCAGTCACTGAGCTGGAGGGACTTACAGCTTGTCGAAAATGAAACCAAACTTAATAAATATAACACTATTGCATTACTGTACTGAGATTTCACACCAGCTAATACTAGCTTCATATATTCCTCCATTCAGATCTGTAATAATAATGTGCCTCACATTACAGTCCGGTGAGTTACTCCTCCAGTATTTGAGACTAAGAGAATCATGTTGGAAGGCCATTGGCAGCCTGCTGGATATTAGTGTTGGTGCTATGGCAACTTGAGCTCACTCAGTGACTGCTCGGCTGTCCATCTGGGGATATGTCTAAGCTTTGATAGCATTCCAGCTGCTGGGTGAAGATGGACTGGCAGGGCAGAGTGTGCCAGCCCAAGGCTGAGGGAATTCCAAATGAGAATGTTTGGTATCAAATGATCGCTGATGCTTTTGAGCCCATTTGAACACAAATATGACGCCTGGATTTTCTGGTGCGGCTTCTGTAATGACTTCAATCAGGTCATTGAGGTTGTCCTATTGGAGTATGAGCTTCTTGATGAAGGATCCAATCGATGGGCCAATCGGGGAATAGAACATAGAACATTACAGCACAGAACAGGCCCTTCGGCCTTCGATGTTGTGCCGACCAAAATAAAAAGCAATGCCCCTCCAAACTAAACCATTCCCTTCTCTTCCATATACTTATCAATTAACCTCTTAAACGCCACCAAACTTGGCGCATCTACAACAGCTGCAGGCAGGGCATTCCACTCCCTAATCACTCTTTGAGTAAAGAACCTACCTCTGATATCCGTCCTATAACTCATACCCCTTAATTTAAAGCTGTGTCCCCTCGTGCTAGCTTTCTCCATCCTAGGAAAAAGGCTATCACTGTCCACCCTATCTAAACCTCTAATCATCTTATATGCTTCAATAAGATCCCCTCTTAGCCGCCTCCTTTCTAACGAAAACAACCTCAAATCCTTCAACCTCTCTTCATAGGACCTGCCCTCCATACCAGGCAACATCCTGGTAAACCTCCTCTGTACCCTCTCCAATGCCTCCACATCTTTCTTATAATGTGGGGACCAGAACTGCACACAATACTCCAAGTGCGGCCGCACTAGAGTTTTGTACAGTTGCAACATGATGCTGCGGCTCCTAAATTCAATCCCCCTACCAATAAAAGCTAAGACTCCATATGCCTTCTTAACAACTTTATCCACTTGACTGCCTACTTTCAGGGATCTATTGACACATACACCAAGATCCTTCTGTTCCTCAACACTATTAAGAGCCCTACCATTAGCCCTATACTCTACACATTTATTGTTCCTGCCAAAGTGCATTACCTCACACTTTTCCACATTAAACTCCATTTGCCACCTCTCGGCCCAGCTCTGCAACTTGTCCAAGTCACTCTGTAAACTATAACACCCCTCTTCACTATCTACCACTCCACCAACTTTAGTGTCATCTGCAAATTTACTGATCCATCCCTCAATACCCTCATCCAGATCATTTATAAAAATTACAAACAGCAGGGGCCCCAAAACAGACCCCTGAGGCACACCACTCGTCACCGAACTCCACGATGAATATCTCCCATCAACCACCACCCTCTGTCTTCTATCTGCCAGCCAATTCCTAATCCAATTAGCTAAATCACCCTCTATTCCACACATCTGCATTTTCTGTAGAAAATGCAGATTTTCTCTTCTATTGCCTTGTACGTAACTAGGCGTGTCAGTTCCTCTGACACCCCCGGAGCTGGACTGCCAGCACTTTGTGTACCGCTGTAGAGTTTGTAAATGAAGGGATTTTGGTGAAGGAGCCTCTGCCTCCAAAAACTAATCACAGCCTCGAGAATGACTTTTTTATTCTTTCATGGGACGTGGGCATTGCTGGCTGGGTCAGCATTTGTTGCCCGTTCCGAGTTGCCGGTGAACTGAGTTGCTTGCTTGGCCATTTTAGAGGGCAGTTGAGGGTCAACCACGTTGCTGTGGCTCTGGAGTCACATGTAGGCCAGACCAGGTAAGGACGGCAGATTTCCTTCCCTAAAGGCATGAATGAACCAAATGAGTTTTTACAACAATTAATAGTTTCATGATGACCATTACTGACACTATAGATGGAACTTCCTCATCCTCCCTGGACAGTTCAGGCCCATGCCAAGATTCATTGACCGCGGGTGGGATTTTCCAGTCTTGGAGCAAACGTGGAGGGTAAATCCTGCCTTAAGATCAAAGAAAATTACAACAAAGGAAAGACGCTTCGGCCCTCCAATTCTACCCTGTGGCTTTCAATTCCCAATTTTCCCAATTGATTTTGGATCCCAACCAGTTGCGGTGGGGTGGTTTGAACCTACATCCTCAGAGTATTAGTCTGGGCTTACTAGTCTGGTGACATTACCACTCTGCCACTGTAGGGTAATGATGGGGGAATGGGGGAAGCATGCTCGTGCTTGTTAATGTGCCAGTTGTGTATTAACCAGTCCTCTGGTGTTTAGAAGTGTTCCTCGATGCAGCCTCAGTAGCAGTAATGATGAGTAATTGCTTGGTCCAGTCTTCATTAACCTCCAATCAGCCTGTTCCACAGCCGATTAGTTGCTAATGGAGAGATAGAGATGGCTGAATGGGCTGCTGGCTGTGTCGCTGCTATCTCCCGTGAACCGTGCTGTCCAGATGGGAACAGCCCTGGGACTGATCGATTAGCAGAGCCCTGCAAAGAGCTGTGACTCTCCATCCATAACGGTGGAGCGAAGCCGACACAAACAAACCCCAAATGAATGAAACAGGTAGCCGGATAGACCGCAGGCTGTCACCCCAAAGGTTGGGAAATTTACTGAAGGAAAGGTGCAACCTACCTTCTGTGCGCAAGGTCGGTTGAGGAAGCGGGAATTCTGTGCCCACTCCGAGCAAGCTGCCTGTCAGGAATATTAGCACGCCAAGAATATCACATCGAAAAAGTGAGGAATGAAGGCCAAAACTTATCATCACCTCCCCTCAATAGAAGAGAGCAGCAGGATCATATGATATATAGCACAGAAGGAAGTCATTCAGCCCATTGTGCCTGTGCCAGCTCTTTGAAAGAGCCCATCCACTTCATTCTGCTTTCTGATTGTATCAAAGCTTAGTATGACTCCTGCTCTGTCCAAGGCCACGAGAAACTACAAAAGATCATGATCCCTGACGGCCACATAAACCAGTCTCCCATCCATTGACTCCGTCTACACTTCCCACTCCCTCAGAAAAGCAGTCAGCATAATTAAGGACCCCACACAACCCTGAACATTCTCTCTTCCACCTTCTTCTGTCGGGAAAAGATACAAAAATCTGAGGTCACGCACCAATTGATTCAAGAGCAGCTTCTTCCCTGCTGCTGTCAGATCTTTGAATGAACTTAACTTGCATTAAGTTGATCTTTTTCTACACCCTAGCTATGACTGTAACACTACATTCTGCACTCTCTCCTTTCCTTCTCTATGAACAGTATGCTTTGTATAGCACACAAGAAACAATCCTTTTCACTGCATATTAATACATGTGATAATAATAAATCAAATCAAATCACTTCCCCTATTGGTTCGCCCATAGATCTGAATATCTTTCCAAGGTTGGTTTAGATGTAACTTCCCCCAGTTTAATGAGGGCAGAATTTAAGATGGCACTTGAATTACTGTCTCTGTCACCTCTCTGCAGTAACTGTTGATCAAAGTTTGATCTGAAGCAGTCGGTGCCAATGTGTTATTTAACTGTAAGGGAGCATCACAATGGGCCTGGTGTTAAACTTGCCCATTGGGCCCACTCCTCCTGCCAGCCTATTGGGCAATAATCTGACTTCCCTCCCCGGCTGGCTCAGAACAAGCCAGTCCTGACTCTCCTCTCTCTGATTGGACCACGAATATGTCTTTTAACATTTCTTTCAGTCTGATACCTCTACGTTCCATATCATCGACACTGATCATCGACATCGAGGAACCAATCCTTGTTCGCCATGTTGTTTGATTCAGAGGGGAAGAGTTGCGGGGTGGGAGTGGGAACGGGGGAGGTCAGGGGTGAGGGTGGGGAGAGGGTTGAGATAGTAAAGAAGTCAAGGATAGCCCATCGAGCCGGGCTCCAACGAAACATATACTTCACTGACTGAGAATCACTTCACTTAGTCTCTGTTCCCACAACCAATTAAATATTTAGTTACTTGGAAAGTGATGGATTTTGGTCAGTGTGACTTGAGAGTTTGGTTTGGCATTTATTGAGTATCCTGCTTCTAAGATACACTGCAGTATTCACAGCCCTAAAAGAGGAGGTGATCACCTAGAGGTATTATTGCTAGACTATTAATCTAGAGACTCAGTTAATATTCTGGAGACCTGGTTTGAATCCTTCCATGGCAGATGGTGCAGTTTAAATTCAATTTTAAAAATCTGGAAATAAGAATCTACTGATGACCATGAAATCATTGCGATTGTTGGAAAACCCCATCTGGTTCACTACTCTCCTTTACGAAGAAATCTGCCATCCTTACCTGGTCTGGCCTACATGTGACACTAGACACATAGCAATGTGGTTGCCTTTCAATTGCCCTTGGACAACTAGGGATGGGCAATAAATGCTGGCCAGCCATGCCCATATCCCATGAATGAATTAAAAAAAATCCCTGGAATAGCAGGAGACAGAGGATTTGTGGTACAGAAACAGGTCATTCAACTTGACCAATCCAATCCAACGTGCTCCATCTGAGCCTCCATCTCATTTTCCTCACCTAAACCTCTCATCTTAACGCTCTATTCCCTTCTCTCTTAAACACTTGCCTCATTTTCCCCTTTAATAAATCGATATTGTTCATTTCAACCATTCTCCCTGAGGTAGTGAGTTCTGCACCTCCTCTCTTTGGGTAAAGAAGTTGCTCCTGAATTCCCTATCAGATTTCTTGCTATCTTTTATATTGATGCCTCTAGTTAGACTCTTCCCTCAAGAGGAAACATCCTCTCTGCATCAACTGTCTCAAAACCTTTCAGAATTTTGAAACGTTTTGTTCTGTCACCGTTAGCCTTTTTTTGTAGGAGAAATGAGACCACTCTGCCAATCCTTTCCTGATGCATACATCTCATACATTTCTGATGTCATTCTGATAAGTCTTCTCCACACTCTGCCTAATGCCTTTAAATCCTCTATTTTTTACAACATGGTGACCAGATCCATACTGGATGTGGTCGAACCAAGGTCCGATATGTGTTTAGCACAATTTCTTAATTTGAATTCTATTTCTTTAAAAATAAAACTGGCTGTTTGGTTTGCTTTTCTTTATGGCTTTGCTAATCGATGGTGCAGATTGTAATGATTAGTGAGAATCTTCTGTCCCTGTATCTCTGCTGGACTTTGAAGTAATAAGTGAGCTCCCTGTTATTCTCACTTGTATGTACTACCTCACACAAGAACAGAAAATCTTGGGGAAAAAAAACTCAACAGGTCGGGCAGCATCCGTGGACAGAGTTAATGGCTAATATTTTATGACTTAGCTCAGGCGGAGCTGGTAAAATCCCGCCCAAGGTCTGTTTCTTCAGAAGGAACGCTTCAAAAATGCACATAAAATACAATAAAACTTACTCCAATTTATAAATCAAAGAAAGGGTTTAATAAAGAAACATCATTACTCCAAACTTGGGACCTCACCATGGGCCACTCCAAGCTCTCCAGAATTCCACACAGGTTCCTATTTATAGTGAATCAACTGATCAGCTGACTATTACATCACTTTGTAATTGGTTCCATGGTTTACTGGGTCAGCTGACCCTTACATCTTGTTCCCATTGGTCACCCATTACACTGCCTCATGGCTTGCAGAACAGAATTCTTTCTGGGCCTAGGGCGGGATTTTACAAGCTTCACGATTCCGAGGTGGGGGGAGTAAACTTCCAGCCAATGTTTCGAGACTGAATGACTCTTCAGAGCTCCTGAATTTTCCCAACATTTTCTGATTCCAGCATCCACGTCACTACCTCACGTTTATCTGTGTTGATCTTTATTTGCCTGTTCTTCATCCTCCCATTGCCCATTTAGCCTGAAGATTAGAACCCACTACGTATTGCGTTGCTTTGATTCAATTGAGGGGACGTCACAGAATGGCTTTCATCAACAAACGCTGGGGGGAGGGGGGAATAGTAAATAAAGCATTCCCTGCCAATGTGCCAACTCAGTAAGAATTTAGCAACACCAATTATTAATCCAACCGATTTATTTGATAGTAAAATAGCGAGCTTTCAACACTCCCGTGTCTTCATCAGGCAAGTGCAGTGTTCTGGTCTGCAAATTCTGGTGTTGCTAAATTCTTACTGAGTTCTTACCACTCCAATCCAATGCCGGCATCTTTACACAATGTGCCAACTAGCAGAGGAAAACATGGCAATGCGTTCCCTGTTTTCTGGCCTATCATTGGGATGAGTCACTCAGGGGGATAGGGAGGGGGGAGGTGTTTGAAGCAACTGGCTGTGGTCACTGAGTGTTCACCAGATGTCAGCAAATTCCAGGATCAGTCACTCGGCCGACAGTGAACAACATTTTCACAACATCAGCTCCGAGATACAGCCCCCGGGTCCCACGCACATGTGTTGTAACGCAAGGATATAGCTGTCATGTCTGAAGGAGCATTAATCCATCACGGGAACTCGGCCATGCCGTAACGTTACCCTCCTGCGTGTTTACCCTTCCGTTGTCCTGGAGTGTGATGAGCCTTGTCTTTCTTTTGGGTGATGTACTGAGGTGGTGGATTAACGTTGTTGTGAAGCAATCAGTGGCTGTGGGAAACAGCTTCACTCCCTCGTGCGTGGTCACCAACTAAAGGCTTGTTCTGAGCTTTCCTGCTCTGAAGTGTGAACTGGAGGCGGTTTTGCTGTAATTTCAAAGAAAGTCTGTTTTGAGTAAAACGGCTCATTCTGTGACACAGCTGCTTGGGTGTCATGGGGAAGTGGTAAAGTCACCTTACTGAAAATCCAGAGGGACAAGAGTTCGTACCCCAGCACAGCAGCTGGTGGGATTTCAATTCAAGAATTCTGGAACTGAAAATCAACAATGGGACTATTTTCGTGACAACTAATAAACAAATACTGACCTCCTGCCTTAACTATCGGGAATTAAGGGTTACAGGGAGAAAGCGGGAAAGTGGAACTGAACCACTGCAGATCAGCCATGATCTTATTGAATGGCGGGGCAGGCTCGAGGGACTGGATGGTCTACTCCTGTTCCTATTTTTTATATTCTTATTATAAATTTGGGAAGGCTCAATATGAACAGCTCTTTCCTTGGCCTCTTTTTGTGTTGTAGGAATTCTATGATTTATTCTATTCTATGTTTCTAATAAGCAAATACTGACCTCCTGCCTTAACTGTACAAGAATTAGCAATATCTCAACTCACCTCCTGACCTCCCAAAGCCTGTCCACTATCTACAAGACACATATGATGGAATACTCCCTACTTGCTTGGATGGGTGCAGCCCCATAAGAATGTAGCAATGTAAGGCATTTCAACTTAACAAGGCATATTGTTTTAATGTTTTTTCACAAAGAGAAAGAACCTAACTACAGTTTTTACATTTGTTATAATTGGCCAATCTAATTTGCTTAACTTTATGTTAAAATTTAATGAAATGAAAGAAATACCCAGACAGAAATAGAAAGAAGCTAAATATATTTAACTTAAACATTTAGAGTTATAGAGTTTACAGCCCAACTTGTCCATGCTATTCTTTTTTTTAAACCGCTAAGCTACTCCCAGTTGCCCACATTTGGCCCATATTCCTCTATACCCATCTTACCCACGTTACTGTCTAAATGCGTTTTAAAAGATAAAATCGTACCTACCTCTACTACTACCTCTGGCAACTTGTTCTAGACACTCACCACTCTCTATGTGAAAAAATTGCCCCTTTCGTATCTCTCCCCTTCACCTTAAACCTACGTCCTCTAGTTTTAGACTCCCCTACCTTAGGGAAAAGATATTGACTATCTACCTGATCTGTGCCCCTCATTACTTTATAGACCTCTGTAAGATTGCCCCTCAGCCTCCTACCCTCCAGAGAAGATAGTCCCAATCTATCCAGCCTCTCCTTATAACTCAAACCATCAAATCCCGGTAGTATCCTAGTAAATCTTTTCTGCACTCTTTCTAGTTTAATAATATCTTTTCTACAATAGGGCAACCAGAACTGACCAGAGTATTCCAAGTATGGCCTTACCAATGTCTTGTACAACATCAATAAGATGTTCCAATAGACATTGAAATTTAATAAAATGAAATAAATATCCAGATAGAAATGGAAAGAAGCTAAATATGTTTAACTGAACATTTATCAGAAGGAAGAGGAGAAAAATTGTTCCCTTCATTACTTGTCAAATGATATTTTTCTTTGATCCATACTGATGTCAGGGGAATAATGTAACTATCTCTGGCAGATTCAGTAAAATGTGCTTTTCTTGTGATTATAGTAACAAATATACAACCCAATCTGTTAAGTTATCATTGATACTTTAGTCATTTTGTATTCTAGGAGGTTACAGAGTCATAGAGCAGTACCACAGATGTATGAGGCAAGTTTTTTACACAGAAGATGCTGGTGCCTGGAGCTCATTGCCGGCGGAGGTAGTTTGAACTCAGAACAGCTTCTCAGAGTCCCAGATAGACTCTGGTCAAACCACCAACAGCAGATTTTCTACTCCAGGAAGGCACAACCTTATTTTCAGATAACCAGCGGAATTTCCAAATAGAAGAGGAAGAGAGGGAAACACTTTTTTCAGCTTGCTGTCCCTTCTAAAAATTAGCCTGCAGTTCAGAACTAAAAATAAAAGAGCTCCTGTCAGCTGACCTGCCTACCAGTTTACCTCTTAACAATGCAGACTCATAAAAACTAATCTCAAAGTACTTGAGGCCCCATTTAAGCCACTTAAGGAATAATGAAAGGATTTTTGTAGACAGCCCGGCAACAATGATATCAGCTAAGGCTGCAGAGAACATGATATAAAAAAAATCTCTTAAAGGTACACTAATGTCACGATAATTGTTTTTTTTAAGTGGGCAGGGAGTAGATTGCAAGGTCTGATCAGTTTCTTATATTTCCCTCTCTGCTGCTACAGTTGAGTGGCTGTAAACAAAATTAGTTCAGGAATGAAAGCATGGAGCATGTGTTAGATTTACTACGGATTTGATTTGATTTATTATTGTCACACATATTAATATACAATTAAAGGTATTGTTTCTTGCATGTGATACAGACAAAGCATAGAGAAGGAAAGGAGAGAGTGCAGAATGTAGTGTTACAGTCATAGCTAGGGTGTAGAGAAAGATCAACTTAATGTGAAGTAGGTCCATTCAAAAGCCTGACGGCAGCAGGGAAGAAGCTGTTCATGAGTCGGTTGGTATGTGACCTTTGTATCTTTTTCCTGACGGAAGAAGGTGAAAGAGAGAATGTCTGGGGTATGTGTGGGTTCCTTAATTATGCTGGACGCCTTTCCGAGGTAGCAGGAAGTGTAGATAGAGTAAGTGGATGGGAGGTTCATTTGCGTGATGGAATTCCAGGTGGTTGAAGGTTAAGCAGCCTATTTTGGGATAAGGGAATGGGGGAGGGGGACAGGGGTGAGGGGTGGGGTGTCCAAAGTACATACAGCCACATTAAGTTTATGATATAGTTATATTGAGTATATTGTATGGCCACATTAAGTATAATGTTACGTTATATTAAGTATATCTTGCCATTACATTACCTTATGAACATCAAATTGCTTCATTGCGTGCTCAATGTGCAGACAGCAACTCCTAAGCAGTGGTTCCTCCTGTGAACTCCTGACAGTGATTAATCGAGGAGGTATCTGCCTCCAGGTACACAGAGGTTATTAAAGTGGGCGAGGGGAGCCTAGAGATGCAGCAAGCCAGTCACTTCATAGGACTTCATTGTAACAAGCAAATGGAAATTTGGCAGTGTGTGGGAACATAAGGATTTTTAAGAACAGGAAATGGTTGTTAGGCCTCAACAAAGCTGTTCTATTTTTCACACAGAACTCTGCTGTGCCGAGACACTTTGGTACACTATGCTCAAGCCCCTCCCTTTCCAAGCATACGTACAATTGCTCCTTCAACCCATTAATATTCTTCACTTCAAAGGTCTTTTCTGATACCTTGCCCTCCAATTCCGTGACCCTCTTCATCTCACATCCAACTTCCTAAACTTTCAACTTGGGCAGCATTTCAGGGTGAATAATTTGCCTGTGATCTGGGCAAATTGCCCTCATTTCATTTAAAGTACCTCAAAGTCTCTGCTTTCCAGGGAAAGCATGTGTGAGTGAGTACTTGGGTTTAAACGTCACAACAGAACTTGCAGGCTTTGCGGACACACGAGTGACCCATTATAGAACATAGAACATTACAGCGCAGTACAGGCCCTTCGGCCCTCGATGTTGCGCCGGCCAATGGACCCTCTAACCTAAACTATTCCAATATCATCCATATGCCTATCCACCGACCATTTGAATGCCCCCAAAGTAGGCGAGTCCACAACTGCTGCAGGCAGGGCATTCCACGCCCTCACCACCCTCTGTGTGAAGAACCTGCCTCTGACATCCGTCCTATAACTACCACCTCTTAATTTAAAGTTATGTCCCCTCGTGTTGGTCATCACCATCCGAGGAAAAAGGCTCTCACTATCCACCCTATCCAATCCCTTGATCATCTTATACGCCTCAATTAGGTCACCGCGTAACCTTCTTCTCTCTAATGAAAATAACCTCAGGTCCCTCAGCCTTTCCTCATAAGGCCTTCCCACCATACCAGGCAACATCCTGGTAAACCTCCTCTGCACCCTTTCCAATGCTTCCACATCTTTCTTATAATGCGGCGACCAGAACTGTACGCAATACTCCAAGTGCGGCCGCACCAGAGTTTTGTACAGTTGTAGCATAACCTCACAGCACCTAAATTCAATCCCTCTACCAATAAAAGCTAACACACCGTACGCCTTCTTAACAACTTTATCAACCTGGGTGCCAACTTTCAAAGAGCTACGTACTTGTACCCCAAGATCCCTCTGCTCGACAACACTATTAAGGGTCCTTCCATTAGCCCTATATTTCATATGCCTGTTATTCCTACCAAAGTGAATCACCTCACACTTATCCGTATTGAATTCCATTTGCCACCTCACGGCCCAGCTCTGCAACCTATCTATGTCCCTATTATCGCAGAGCGATGGGCACAGGGCTGGAACAAAAGTGAAAACAAACGTCCTTTATATGCAGTAGGAGCGGGTGTAAGTTGGTGCTGTGGCAGAGGGCTAGAAAACCGGTTTCTGGCAAGTCAAAACCTTCTCTTCATCTCGTGAGCTCCCACCAATAGGAATTACTACCCCTTGACAATTGCCCCATGAAAAATGTCGGCCACAATAACATCTGTCATCAAATAAAAATCATCCAGTGCATTGTTGACCATGAAGTGTCTTGGGCATGAGTGGCCATCTCTACTGGAACTGATTTCTTTCAAGCTATTTAATTACAGAAGTATAATGTCTGGAGGAAGAGAAAAGGACAGTCAGGAATTGAGGCATGAGGAGGCAATTCTTAATCTACTCCCTTCGTTTCTCCTCTCGGTCAGTGGGCTGTGACCGAAATGTTGGGAATTTTTAAAGAGCTACCTGGGTTCCCCAATGTTTCCTGTGACAGCACTTCACAGACCTGCCTCTCACAAGTCATTTCCTCTCTGCTGACTTGTGCCCTGTCCTTTTCTCTCCATTCTCCTGATCGCACTGATTTGCTTTCAAGAAGGAATGAGATTTAGCACTTGAGCCAAAAGGGAATCAAAGGGATATTGGGGTACAGGGGAGTGGGGGTGAGGGGTGGTCAGGGAGGAACAATGGCAGGAAGGTGGGGATCAGGTTATTGAATTGGATGATCAGCCATGAATGACGAAGCAGGCTTGAAGGGCCGAATGGCCTCCTCCTCTTTCTCCGACAGGAAGACTTCTGAAAGAAGGAACTGCCAAACACTTCATGGTCAATGATACAGTGGATGATTATTATTTGATGATAGATGTTATTGGGACACATTGGAAACACAGCAGCCAATTTGCAAATGGCCGACTTTTTTTCGGGGCAGTTGTCAGGTGACAGTAACTCCTGTTGGTGGGAGCTTGAGAGGTGAAGAGAAGGTTTTGACTTGCTAACCAGCCCACTCTCCCCCCACATCGCTCCCAGCACCTAAAGCCGCTCCCACCCTATCCCGTTCCCCACTGCCACCATCATCCCACACCCCCAGGCTCGGACCTCACAATCTGCAGAATTCCAGCCCCAGATGAACTCCATCTCCTGGAGTGCAGAACTTCCCAACTCCTTTCCCCTCAGCCGATGATGGATAGCTTCTGGTAGCTGGTGATCCCACTTGGAGACAGTTCTGTACTGTGGCCCAAGAAAGCAATCACTCGGGATCGTGGCCATGTCAGGTGGAGATCTGGGTCCCTGTGCAGGGTCGGAAAATCCAGTCCGGAATCCCCAACTCGGCTTTTCATAAACAACAGGTGAAGAACCACTCCCACTTCCCACCAACCCAGTTCAATCACTAGGAGACTCGTAGACGAGGCAGACAGCACACATGCTTACCTGTTTCCACAGCTACTTCTTCCTGGACAGGTTGCTAGCCTGTCACTTACAGACTGAGGGGAGGACCACTCTTCATCAAGCGTGGTTGCCCTGGAGACCATCTACCTTTGGTGTATTCAAAGGATTTGAGGCCATGTTTTGGACACACCTTCCACGGTCATTGGATCTGAAATGGAGCTAAAACCTGGAACAGGCGCTGGAGTGTGGAGACTAGGGGGATTTTCACATTGCAGTGTTAATGGAAACCTACTTGTGATGCTAATGAATGAACTTTAAATTTGTGGGGACCATGAATTGGAGTCAATTGGAATTTTTTTTTGGAGAAAGCAAGGAAAGGATTTGGGTTTGCCTGGTCCACTCCGAGCATTGTGTTTGTAATTTTAAAAATGAAATGAATAAAAAAAAATTTGTTTTAGGGATTGGAAGTGGCTGGCTCGACCAGCATTTGTTACCCATCCCTAATTGCCCCTGAGGAGAATATGGTGAACACCCTTCTTGCAGTTGTAGAGACACTGACAGTGCTGTCACATGAGTGGTATTAAAGGAGTGAAGTTGTATTGAAAGCTTGCAGCAGTTTGGAATGTGACCGGGATGTTTGATTTCCCTCCCCGGCAGGTGAAGGTGATGTTGCGGATCTGCTCGGCCTCCGTTGGGGACCTGTCGGAATCCAGCTGCTTCTTCAAAGTTGACCCTCGCAAGAAGCAGATCACGCTGTACGACCCGCCGGTGAACGGACTCCAGAATTCCTCGCAGAAAAGAGGGGGCCTGGTGCCACCAAAGATGTTCGCTTTTGACGCTGTCTTCCCGCAGGATTCTTCGCAGGTCAGGTGCAACGTCCCCGCGCTTCTGTTGTAACCACCGTCAATATCACACACTGTTTCCAAGGCTACATTCATAATCTGGGATTCGGCCTATAGTTTAGTGCGTGTATATCCAGGTTTCTAGGTGTCTCTTTTGGCTGTTTCCACTCGGATGGAGCAGAGGGAGGCCATGTAGCCCTCTCTTCGCAACTCCGCCTTTGTTCCATCGTTCAATGAGATCTCGGGTGATTGGGTACTTTAACTCCATCCATCTATCTCGGCTACCTGTAAGAAGAGAGAAGATGCGCAGGTACAGACCATGTAATCCCTCAAGCCTGCTCCATATCAATAATAACATCATGTCCCATCTTCTTCCCTTTCCCATCCTGGCCTCAATTCTCTTAACATCCAAAACTCTGTTGATCCTCACCCTTGATTACTCTCGACAGCTGAACAAATGAAAATCTGTTGATCTCAGGTTTTGAATGATAAGAATCATGGAGCGATTTTGATGTATGAGGCCATTCAGGCCTTCGATTCCCTGCCAGCTCTCCATGAAGCAATCCAATCAATTCCATTTCCCTGCTCTAACCAGTAGACCTTGCAAGTTTACTGCCATTAAGTATCCATTCAACTTCCTTTTAAAATCATTGATTATGTCCACATTCATCACACTTGTGGGCAGCGAGTTGCTGATGGTTACTGCTCGCTGCGTACCAGTGTTCTCCTGACAGCACTCCCCATATCTCATGCAAAAACTTTAAATCTATATCCCTTTGTCTTTGTGTCACCAGCCAATAGGAACAGTTTTTTTAAAATCTAACTTATTTAAACTTACCATAATTCTGCATCCCTGAATCAATCCCTGCTCAATCTTCCTTTGCCCCCAAGGAGGACAACCTCATCTTCTCTAATCCAATCTTGGAGCTAAAATTCCTCATTCCTGGAATAATTCTGGCCTTTCCCCTTGTCCTAAACCCTTGTATGTGTAGAAAATATTTAACTATCTCCATCCTATCGTAGAAACCTACTTCAATAACCCATATGTTATCTCTGGCATCACCATGTAAAAATATTTCACATTCCCTCTGCAATTTTATTCACAAGATGTGGGTATCACTGATGGGGCTGGCATTTATTGCTCATCCCTAATTGCCGTTCAGAAGGTGGTGGTGATAAGCTGCTTTCTTGAACCACTGCTGCCTATGTGGTGTAGGCATACCCACAATGCTGTTAGGGAGGGAGTTCCACAACTTCCACTCCGCGACAGTAAAGGATCAATGATGTATTTCCAAGTTGGGATGGTGAGTGTCTTGAAGGGTCCCTCCAAGTGGTGATGTTCTCAGGTATCTGCTGCTCTTGTCCTAGATGGTAACAGCCAAAGTTTGGAAGGTGCTGTGGAAAGAGCCTTGGTAAATTGTGCCTCTTGTAGCTTGGCCACTGTCCCAATGTTTTAACCTCACCAGTATACTCTAGTGAGTCATTGATACAGGGACCACACATTACTAATCACAAAGCTAATTTAGACGGGGAAATCGAGTTATGTATAAGTAGGAAACGGATCTGTTGACAGGGTTAGGGTAAGTAGAGGGTAAGGAGACTTATGGGTGCAACAAATACCAGCAGAGAAGAGTGAGGCTGAATGGCCTGTTTTCTCTGTGTGTTCTATATAACTGCTCTGTTCATTCACAACAGGCTGAAGTTTGTGCAGGAACAGTCGCGGAGGTCATCCAATCGGTGGTGAACGGAGCAGATGGCTGTGTGTTCTGTTTCGGTCACACCAAACTAGGTGAGCTTTCAATCTGATTGGCTGACACACAACCTCGGGGGGTTTAACCTTGCCTCGCCCTGAGAATGGGCTTGGAGTCTCCAGGAATCAAAGGTCAATCTCCAGGAGACAGCAGTGTGGAGAAAAGTCACCGGGGTATTAAAAATAATTGGGGTTTTCTTTTGTCATTTTGTTTGAAACTTTTTCTTCACCTTCAATGAAAATATTGAAAATGGAGGTGGAGTAGGAGGGAGGCTATTGAGCAACCAATCAAGCATCAGCCAGGGGGGTAATAAGTCTCCTTTCCAATTGGTGTAGAAAGACGATGCATCACTTGGATGGATTGTATTGGCCGAATAATGGCGGGAGCATGAGGGAAGTCATGTGATCAAACCTCCAGGAATATATTTAACCCCAGTTGGCACCCTACTTGGTCAAGGACTGTGCTCCATGGAAGTTAAAACCGAAACTATTCCTTGCCCCACTCACCTAAATTGGGAACACAAATCTGCGGGATTAAAATCAGGTTAAGAGTAATCCATTCTCATGTCAGTGAATGGTTTACCTGAACCTTTACGGTCAATCTACATTCCGTGGAGGCTAAACAAGCCTTCGAGCAGTCAGCCTGGCCTATCAAGAGTTTTCCAACTGTGTTTGACTTTCCCTGGCTACTAGAATTTGGGGAGCTTTTTCCAACATTCCACAGGTAAAAGAGGGAAGAGGGAAATTGGACAAAGCGCCGCAACAAAAAAAAATTGAGGAATTTCTGGAGCGCAAGTCGAGCTCCCACAATTCTTTCTGCGGAATGCTAGCCCCGCCCACAGAACCAGCCAGGGATTGTAATTATAGCCACGGCAATGCTCCATCAATCATACTCAATTGCGGCCTTTCCCGCAGGCTCTTCAACTCACACTGCTTCAAACTGCGGCACCTTTTTAAAAGCTCTTACTTCATCTACTGACCAATAACTGATTCTGGAGGGGGCTTTTTTTTTTCCACAAGTCCTTTCCAGTTATTTAAAATTGAAAGGTGAGGTTGACCATTGAGTTAGCGGGGACATTTTGGAGGCATCTTTATCCAGTGGTTTCAGGAAGATGAAGAAAGGTTTGGATTTTTCTCTTCGCTGGAGTGCATCGTTTGGCTGCTCCCTCTAACGGGGAGTTATTGAAATCGGCTCTGAGGGGCAGGACGTCTGCAAAGACCTTGCAAGACTTTGTCCTTGAGCAGCAAGGCCAGTGCTGTACATCACTCTCCCTCTCCTTGTCCTACCAAGAACCTCAGTATAATTTGCCATATTTGGAGCTGAGATTGCTATCAAGGCAAATTTTTTTCGCTGGATGTGGACATCAGTGACAAGGACAACATTTATTGCCCATCCTTGAACTGGTTCGCTTGCAAAGCCGTTACGGAATTAACCACATTGCTGTGGCTCTGGAATCACATGTAGGCCAGACCTGGTAAGAAAGGCAGATTTCCTTTCCTAAAGGGCTTTCCTTCGTACCACTAATGGTCACCATTACTGAGACTCGTTCTCAATTCCAGATTTTACTAACTGAATTTAACTGCTGTCATGGTGGGAGTTGTACCGTTACTATTAGCCTGGGGCCTCTGCATCACTAACCTAGTGACATTACCACCACTTCCTGAAAGAAGAGGTGAAATACAACAATAGTTAGACTCCACGGGAGTGCTGCTAATCGTAGACCGTGTGCTCTGAAGTCTGGCGGTCTCCGTGTGTTTGAACTCCTGGAAGCACATTCCAAAACTCAGTGATCTGAAATAGAAGCAAAATCCTGCAGGTGCTGATCATGTGAAGCAAATGCTGGATAAACTCAGCAGGTCTGGCAGCTTCTGTGGAGAGAGAAACAGTCGATATTTCGAGTCCAATCTGATTATTCCCTGGAAGAGCCATTTGAAAAGCAGTTTGTGTCGAAGCTGAGGTATATGGGAAAATTGCATTTGATTCACCTTTAATACCCTGGCGAGGGGAGGGAGGGGGAGGGTAGTTTTACCATCCTGCCTGTCCTGGGAATCGGAATGGGCTGGGGGAATTGGGGGTGGGGGGCGTACTATGGAAAGATCTTGGGTGGGATTTTCCGGTTGTGGGGCAAGCGTGGCTGGAAAATCCTGCCCATTGTGTGCGGATGTAGTCTGCACAGACTTCAGATCTGATTTAAAAACCATCATTGCGTTCCGCTTTACAAATCAAACTCAGGAGTGTCTCCATTTGGTGTGATGTGACAGGAAAATCGTACACCATGATTGGGAAGGACGACTCCATGCAGAACCTTGGCATCATCCCATGCGCCATCTCATGGCTCTTCAAACTAATCAACGAGAGGAAAGAAAAGACAGGAGCCCGGTTCTCCGTCAGAGTCTCGGCGGTGGAGGTCTGGGGGAAGGAGGAAAACCTGAAGGACCTGCTGTCCGAGGTAGCAACGGGCAGTCTGCAGGATGGCCAGTCTCCCGGCGTCTACCTCTGCGAGGACCCGATCTGCGGCATGCAGGTAATATACTTTTTATATGTCACAAAACTGCAAGCTTAATCACTGGTGTCTCTAAACAAAGAACAAACTTGCCAAATCTTTATTTTTGTTGCCTTCTTCCTCAATGAAAACATTTTTCTTTTGAAAATGGTGGCCACCAAGTGTCCATTTTTAAGGTGGGGGCCTACACAGGAAGTGTTGTCAAAGTACATTGGATATTATTGCAGCTGTGGCCTCGAGACATGTCCACACGGGCATTGTTCTTGGCCCGCACACAACTCAGTTCCTCGTTGGACAGAACGTTGATCAGTAGAACATAGAACAGTACAGCGCAGTACAGGCCCTTCGGCCCTCGATGTTGCGCCAACCTGTGAAACCAATCTAAAACCCATCTAACCTGCACTATTCCAATATCATCCATATGTTCATCCAATTAAATGCCCTTAATGTTGGCGAATCCAATATTGTTGCAGGCAGGGCATTCCACGCCCTTACTAATCTCTGAGTCTTCATATAAGACCATTACAAAAGATTTCCACTACAGACCTTACAATCCGACAGATCAATATTTATCATAGAATCCCAACAGTGCAGAAGAAAGCTATTCAGCCCATCAAGTTTGCACTGACCACAATCCCTCCCAGCCCCTATTCCTGTAGCCCCACATATTTACCCTAGTGAGGCGCCCTGCCGACACTAAAGGACACTTTAATATGGCCAATCAACCTAACCAGCACATGTTTGGAGTGTGGGAGGAAACCGGAGCATCCAGAGGAAACCCACACAGACACGGGGAGAACGTGCAAACTACACACAGACAGTGACCCAAGCTGGGAATTGAACCCTGGGTCCTTGATACTGTGAGGCAGCCGTGCTAACCACTGTGCCACCGCGCCGCCATTCTGCTATGTCTCCTGCCATCCTTCTTCATTCCATTATCCACAAATCCCTCTATTTCTTTCTCCCTCATCAGTTTACCCAGTTTCCCCTTGAATGCATCCTGAATTTACCTCAGCTGCTCCCTGGATTTTCGTGTTGGGAATTGAGAGTTTGGCTATTTCCCAATGTTGTGTTCCCACCTCTGTATTAAACCAGCATGTAGATGTTACTTTCCCACCAGGGAGTCAGGGTTGGGCTGGGGTCAAGACTGCTATCTCGGGAAATAGACCAAGGTGAGAATAGAGGCAGGGTATACTGAGGTTGGCAGCTTTGAAGGCCAGCCTCCATCCACTGGGACATCAGGTTCAATTCATGACTGTTACGATGCCCAGCCCTACTCATGCTCTCATACCTCCTTCATACCTCATATACATCCTCCATGACTCCTTTATAATTCCCATGCATATTCTATACCTCTCATATCTCCCATAGCCTCTCCATAATCACAGCCCTCATGTATCCTCCATACCTACTCACCCAGTATCCATCTAACGAGCCTTATAACACTGGGAAGGCTTTGAAATGCTCATGAAACTGTCAAAATAAACAATCAGCCATTCAAGCTCCACTTTGAAAAATATCCTCTTAAGTGCTCCTAAATCTGTCAAAATAAACAGCCTTTCAAAAAACATCTTCAAAGAAATATACTTTTAATCAGTAGTAAAACTGTCACTCAAACAAAGCTGACTGTCTGCTTCATAGCTGTGCCAGCAATTCCTGTTGAGCTGAATCCATCAGTGGTTTTTGGAACTCAGTAGAGCATTAATAATGAGATTCTGTTGCTCAGCTCTGTCAACAAATCATGCAGAGCTGAATGTAGTGAAGCCTTTCAAAAGGGTCAACAGATGTCTAGACTATAAAGCAATGTAAAAATTCAGAGTCTTGATAGCACATTCACAGTTGAATGCAAAAGAACATTTTATCTATTGGAGAAAGTGCTTTTATGCATTTGACTATGCTGGTTAATTTAAAGGTCATTTGTCTTTTAAGGACAAAGACCAACGATCAATCACCACATTATTCATCTTATCATACACCATGTAATGATGACATTTGAAGTTGTCAACACCTTTTAAATGTCTCTGTCAAAAAGTTCCCAACTCCATTTCCAACTTCTCCCAAGAATTATGAAATGTTTGACCTGATGGTGTATTTGACACGGCCTTCAGGAGCACATCTACCTCAGTGAAAACCTGAAACTTAGGGAACGTCAAAATTGAAGCAGAAATTGAAATGGCTGAACACAGCATCAGCCTGAGTGCGTGTCGGGATGGGACCAGTCACCATTCTTGGGCTGGAATGTCATGATTTTTAAAATTCTCATCCTTGATTCCTCATGCTTCCGTGTCTTCACCTCACCTCACCTCCTCCAGTCCTACAACCCTCGGCGATCTTGACACTCCTCCATTCCTACACCTCCATTGAGCACCTCCAATTGCTCCACCATTGGCAGCAAAATCTTCAGCAGCCTGGACACAACTGTAATTCCCCTGCCTCCCTCAGGAGGAAGCTAGCTAGGGTAAATGCATGGGGAAAGGGCCTGTGTGGGATTGTAGGTGGTGCAGACTCGATGGGCCAAATTGTAGAATTCTATGAAACTTTCAATCCTCCTAACTTTCCAAACAAAGGTTAAATTTTCTGCCTGAAATATTTAGTTACAGGCGGATGTCAGATTCCGTACATTCCTGTGGACAGGGTGACCAGCTCTGGGGCCTGTCTTGTAGTTGGACTGGTTAAGCTATGACCCGGGTTGTTCGAGGCAGGAACACTTGCGGTATTTGAGCTTTGTGCGTGCACAGCGTGTAGCTGGTAACTCCCCGCCCTTACAGCTCTGGCAGCACAGTGGTTAGCCCTGCTGCCTCACGGCGCCAGGGACCCGGGTTTGATTCCGCCCTCGGCTCTGTGTGGAGTTTGCACATTCTCCCCTGTAGGTTTCCTCCAGGTGCTCCGATTTCCTATGGATGTGTAGGTTAGGTGGAGTGGGCATGCTAAATTATCATATAGTACATAGAACATAGAACATTACAGCGCAGTACAGGCCCTTCGGCCCTCGATGTTGCGCCAGCCAGTGGACCGTCTAACCTAAACTATTCCAATATCATCCATATGCCTATCCATCGACCATTTGAATGCCTCCAAAGTAGGCGAGTCCACAACTGCTGCAGGCAGGGCATTCCACGCCCTCACCACTCTCTGTGTAAAGAACCTGCCTCTGACATCCGTCCTATAACTACCACCTCTTAATTTAAAGTTATGTCCCCTCGTGTTGGTCATCACCATCCGAGGAAAAAAGGCTCTCACTATCCACCCTATCCAGTCCTCTGATCATCTTATACGCCTCAATTAGGTCACCGAGTAACCTTCTTTTCTCTAATGAAACTAACCTCAGGTCCCTCAGCCTTTTCTCATAAGGCCTTCCCACCATACCAGGCAACATCCTGGTAAACCTCCTCTGCACCCTTTCCACATCTTTCTTATAATGCGGCGACCAGAACTGTACACGATACTCCAAGTGCAGCCACACCAGAGTTTTGTACAGTTGTAACATAACCTCACGGCTCCTAAATTCAATCCCTCTACCAATAAAAGCTAACACACCGTACGCCTTCTTAACAACTTTATCAACCTGGGTGCCAACTTTCAAAGAGCTATGTAATTGTACCCCAAGATCCCTCTGCTCGACAACACTATTAAGGGTCCTTCCATTAACCCTATATTTCATATGCCTGTTATTCCTACAAAAGTGAATCACCTCACACTTATCCATATTGAATTCCATTTGCCACCTCACGGCCCAGCTCTGCAACCTATCTATGTCCCTCTGCAAACTGTAACATCCATCCTCGCTGTCTACAACTCCCCCCACTTTGGTATCGTCAGCAAATTTACTAATCCGACCCTCTACACCCTCATCTAGGTCATTTAAAAAAATGACAAACAGCAGTGGCCCTAAAACAGATCCTTGAGGTACACCACTTGTAACTGCACTCCAGGTTGAATATTTCCCATCAACCACCACACTCTGTCTTCTATCAGCTAGCCAATTCCTAATCCAAACTGCTAAATCACCTTCAATCCCATGCATCTGCACTTTCTGCAGTAGCCTACCATGGGGAACCTTATCAAACGCTTTGCTAAAATCCATATACACGACATCAACTGCCTTACCCTTATCTACCTCTTTGGTCACCTCCTCAAAAAACTCAATAAGGTTTGTGAGGCACGACCTACCTTCACAAAACCGTGCTGACTATCCCTAATCAATTTATTTCTCTCTAGATGCTTATAAATCCTATCCCTTATAATTCTTTCCAAGACCTTGCCCACAACAGAAGTCAGGCTCACCGGTGTATAATTTCCAGGATGGTCCCTACTCCCCTTTTTGAACAAAGGGACCACATTTGCCATCCTCCAGTCTTCCGGCACTATACCTGTAGCTAACGACGACATGAAGATCAAAGCCAAAGGCTCTGCAATCTCCTCTCTAGCCTCCAGAGAATCCTAGGGTAAATCCCATCTGGCCCAGGGGACTTATCAATTTTCATACCTTCAAGATTTGCTAACACCTCCTCCTTATGAACCTCAATCCTGCCCAGTCTACAACCTGGTATCGCAGTATTCTCCCCGATAACATTGTCTTTCTCCTGCGTGAATACTGACGAAAAATACTCATTCAGTGTCTCTCCTATCTCCTCAGGCTCCACGCACAACTTCCCACTGCTATCTCTGACTGGCCCTAATCTTGCCCTAACCCATCTTTTATTATTTATATACCTGTAAAAAGCTTTAGGATTCTCCTTAATCCTATCCGCCAAAGTCTTCTCGTGTCCTCTTCTAGCTCTTCTCAACTCCCTCTTTAGCTCCTTCCTGGCTAATTTATAGCTCTCCATTACCCTAACTGAGCCTTCACGTCTCATCATTATATAAGCCTCCTTCTGCCTCTTCACCAGAGATTCAACTTCCCTAGTACACCATGGTTCCCTCACTCGACCACTTCCTCCCTGCCTGGCAGGTACATATTCATTAAGGACATGCAGAAGCTGTTCCTTAAATATGTTCCACATTTCAGATGTCCCCAGCCCCTGCAATTTCATGCTCCACCCTATGCATCCTAAATCTCTCCTAATAGCCTCATAATTACCTTTCCCCCAGCTATAACTACTGTTATTCGGTATGTGCCCATCCCTTTCCATCACTAAGGTAAACGTAACCGAATTGTGGTCACTATCACCAAAGTGCTCACCCACCTCCCAAGTCTAACACCTGGTCTGGTTCATTACCCAGTACCAAATCCAATATAGCCTCACCTCTTGTTGGCCTATCTACATACTGAGTCATGAAACCTTCCTGCACACATTGAACAAAAACTGACCCCTCTAACGTTCTTGAACTATAGCTTTTCCAATCGATATTACAACAGTTAGTGTCCAGGATATTTAGGTCAGGGGGGGTTAGTGGGATAAATATGTGGAATTATGGGGACAGGGCCTGGGTAAGATAAAAGGTGGGGGGGGGGTCAGTGCAGACTTGAAGGGCTGAATCACCTCCTCTGCACTGAAGGACATCCGATCCTTCTATGAAGGCAGCTCTCAAGCCCAGGCAGGTCCATGGTCATGTCACAGTGAGAAGTCTGATAACACCAGGTTTACCCCGAAAGTTTGCAAATTTGCTATCAAATAAATTAGTTGCAGTTAAACCTGGGTGTTGTCAGATTTCTTACTGCATTTACCCCAGTCCAACGCTGACATCGCCACACGATGTCACAGTGCCCCTTTAATTACCGGGCAGCACTTGGTCCGCGAATCCTTTTGGGACATTCTGCTCAAGTTGCAGGAGTTCTGTGAATGCACGTTTGTTGCTTGTTTGCCAGCGGCAGTTGAACCTGTGTTTCTGACCTCCGGCTCTGTCTGTGTTTTCCTTCCCGGGCAGCTCCAGAACCAGAGCGAGCTCCGTGCTCCGACAGCGGAGAAGGCCGCTTTCTTCCTGGATGCCGCCATCGCCTCGCGGCGGAGCAGCAGGCCTGAGTGTGATGAGGAGGATCAGCGGAACTCCCACATGCTCTTCACTTTGCACATCTACCAGTATCGCATGGAGAAGAGCGGCAAGGGGGGAAGTAAGCTTGCTAAACCTGTTCCGTCCTGTCTTGGGGGGGGGGAGGGGGGCGGTTGTGGCCCTTTATTAAGTCCCAGCTGTGGCATTATTTGTGATGTACCCATAATTTTGCCCCCACTACCATCCAGCTCTTAGCGACGCTCCCCACCCAGGCTCCAGGTAACAACGACTGGGACAGGAGGTGGTGTGTCAGTGCCCGATCCCTTTGTCACATGCTCAAAGTCAGAGGTTCGGGAGCTTTTGAACAGGACCAAGAAAAGCCCGCACGCAATTTTCAGTGTGTAAATTTTTAGTCTTCTTTCACGGGATGTGTGTGCTGCTGGCGAGACCACCATTTACTGCCCGTCCCTAATCACCCCTTCAGGAGGTGCTGGTGAGCTGAGCTTCCTGACCCACTGCAATTCCTGTGATGTAGGTACACCCATAGTGCTGTTAGAGAGGGAGTTCTTGCTTTGAGGATGTCATCAAATTGGAGAAGCCTGCAGTGCTGAAGAAGGCCATCTGGCCCATCGAGTCTGCACCAACAACGATCTCACCCAGGCTCTATCCCCATAACTTCACATATTTACGCTGCTAATTCCCCTAACACTAAGGGGCAATTTAGCATGACCAAACCACCTAACCCCCACATAGAACATAGAACACTACAGCACAAACAGGCCCTTCGGCCCACAAGTTGTACTGATCGTATCAACACCTATCAGGCCTTTGAACTATCTGTAACTCCCAAACCCCATTAAATCCCATGTACTCATCCAGAAGTCTCTTAAAAGACCCCAGCGAGTTCGCCTCTACCATCACTGATGGCAACCGATTCCATTCACTCACCACCCTCTGAGTGAAAAACTTACCTCTAACATCTCCTCTGTACTTGCCCCCCGAACCTTAAACCTGTGTCCTCTCGTAGCCACCATTTCAGCCCTGGGAAATAGCCTCCGAGAATCCACTCTATCTATTCCTCTCAACATCTTATAAACCTCTATCAGGTCACCTCTCAACCTTCGTCTCTCCAGGGAGAAGAGACCTAGCTCTCTCAACCTGTCTTCATAAGGCACGCCCCCCAATCCAGGCAACATCCTTGTAAATCTCCTCTGCATCCTCTCAATAGCTTCCACATCCTTCTTATAGTGAGGCGACCAGAACTGCACACAGTACTCCAAGTGGGGTCTGACAAGAGTCTTATAAAGTTGCAGCATTACCTCCCGACTCCTAAACTCAATCCATCTATTAATGAAGGCCAGTATACCATATGCTTTCTTGACCACATCTTCCACTTGTGGGGCAGATTTAAGAGTCCTATGGACCCGGACCCCAAGATCCTTCTGATCCTCAACACTGCCAAGACTCCTCCCCTTGATATTATACTGCTTCATCCCATTAGTCCTGCCAAAATGGACCACCACACATTTATCCGTGTTGAAGTCCATCTGCCACTTGTCCGCCCAGTCTTGCATCCTATCTATATCTCACTGCAACTTCAGACATCCCTCCAGACTATCCACACCGCCACTGACCTTCGTATCATCGGTGAACTTACTAACCCATCCCTCCACTTCCTCATCCAGGTCATTTATGAAAATGACAAACAGCAAGGGTCCTAGAACAGATCCCTGGGGCACTCCACTGGTGACTGACCTCCATGCAGAGTCCACATCTTTGGGTGTGAACTAGAGAACCCAGAAGAAACCCATATAGACATGGGGAGAACATGCAAACTCCACACAGTCACCCGAGGCTGGAATTGAACCCAAATCCTTTGCGCTGAGAAGCAGCAGTGCTAACCACTGTGCCAGCATGCTGTCCCTAACTACTGTGCCACTGTGCCCTCCCTAGCTACTGTGCTTCCGTGCCACCCCTAACCACTGTGCCACCATGCCAGCAGCAGTTTTATTGGAATGGATTGGGAACCAGTGGGATCGAACTATGCAATGACACTGATGGGTTTGTTTTGATGTTTGGACCAAGCTCCTGCAGTTTCTGATTACTGTGATCATTCAGACAGTGACTCGGAGAGCTTTACTTCAGTGCACGTTAACACTGCGAACACTCGAGATACACAGAGTGAGCCAGTGGAAAGTTCTAGATAGTGATCATTTTAAATCTTAGAAGCTTTTGGAAAGACACTTCAAAGGAAAGGACATCGATCTTCCTCAGGATAGCTGAAGTAATTTTCCTGTGTTCGCCTCTTGCAGGCTGGCACCTAGTTTCTGCATTGAGAAATATCTAATCAGCAGTCAGGGGTTTAGCAGGAATTATTCTTTCAGCTGGACGTACAATAACTGACTGATCTCATCCCTGTTGTCCTGCTGTGTGTGCAGTGTCAGGAGGTCGAAGCCGCTTACACCTCATTGACTTGGGCAGCTGTGTAAAAGTGCTGAGCAAAAGTCGTGAGGGAGGTTCCGGACTCTGCCTCTCCCTGTCTGCACTGGGAAATGTCATCCTGGCTCTCGTCAATGGCACCAAACACATCCCCTACAAGTAAGCAATACCCGGGGGGAGGAGGGGGGAGGGGAGAGGTATAAGAGTGTGTGTGTGTGTGTGTGAATGTGTGAGGGATGTGTGTGTGTGAGTGGGTATTGTGTGTTTGCAGGCCTGTATGCACATGTTCTAGCATGCATGTTCGATACATATGTGCATCTATGCTTATCTCCACGTGTGTGTCAGTTGTATGTATGTATGTATTTGTTTAAGTGTGCATGTTCCATATGTATGTGTCTATGTGTATCTTTACATGTGTTTGTATGTGCATCAGCATACATGTCTGAGTATACCTATATGCCTGTGTATATACATGCCTGTGTGTACCTATGTGCCTGTGTCCATGCATGCCTGTGTGTACATTTATACTTAAGTGTGAGCTTATCCATATTGATGTTTTTCAAGAGAGCTCCAAGCGAAGATAACAGAGACACATCTAAGTGAAAATGTTATTATCTGTTAAAGCTCATTGTGGGATTTGAGTGTTTGCCACAGTCTGTAAAGTACAAAGATTCACAGATAAAGTATCTTCTTCCATCAATACCGGCTACATCTGAAAATAAGCACAGTTCACACTGCCCACATGTCTCATTACTGCATCTGGAAGAAGGAATGTGTCAACGACTTTAACAAATGACTCCCTCTCATTATCCTTTGGGTTTCCTTCGAGAGCAAACACACTCGACGCAGTGCCCCAAATACCAGTGAATTATTCCTCCACAAACAATGATTAATGATGCAATGCAGCAAAGGCTTCACTCCACTTTTGCACCAATTATGATTCCTTATCTCTCCTTGAGGTGAAAATTCCAAAGTGCCCAGGTCACTCTGCAGTCTCGCACAAAGGCTGCTGCACTTCTGGAAAGTCAGTTGTCAACAGCTACTGAATCCATCACACGGCAGCCCCTGCTTCTTGTCCTGTGGTACGCACCATTGTGTGTTTCCTACTGCAGATCGATGGGCAGTATTAATACTGTCCTTTATTGCCCCGGCCCAGGGGCACTAAGTTCCCTTGTGGCCTGCTCCCCTCTCCCTCCCTCCAGCTCTGCCACTGCCTCGAGGCAAGATCATGAAACTCAGTAACAACTACAAGGTGGAAATTCATCTGGGCTCTTTCCAGCTGGAATTTGGGAACAGCCCGGAATTAAACATTCAGCCTCTAACTGAGCTGTATTGAAGGTCGGGTGGGACTGGAGCAGATAACTTACTCAGGGTAGATGCAGGAAAAATGTTCCTGATGGCGGGGTATCCAGAACCAGGGGGTCACAGTCTGAGCATTCAGGGTAGACCATTTAGGACAGAGATGAGGAGACATTTCTTCATCTAATGAGTGGTGAACCTGTGGAATTCATTACATTAAGACCATTACCACAGGAAGTAGTTGATACCAAAACATTGAATATATTCAAGAGGCAGTTGGATATAGCATTTGGGGTGAACGGGATCAAAGGTTATGGGAAGAAAGCAGGATTAGGTTGGACAATCAGCCATGATTGTAATAAATGGTGGAGCAGCCTTAATGGGCCAAATGGCCTCCTCCTGCTTCTATTCTCTATGTTTCTGTGTTTTTATGTTAACTGGAGGGATCAATTGTGAAGATCTTTGAGTTGGGAAGAGGAGTGCCCTCCTGCTCCTTCTGCCTTCAATGAAGCATTTAAATTTACCTCAAAACAAATCTTTTCTGGCAGGCAGAGAGGATCAGAATTGGCCCAGTCAGTGACAACAAACTTTACCATTGGGCTCTTTAAACAGGGCTCACTGTCTCAGGAGAAGGGATCAGTTAGGACTGAGATGAGGAGAATTTTCTTCCCGCACTGAATGTTTGGAATTATCCACCTCAGAGAGTTGGCGATGCTCCATTGTTGGGATAGACAGATGTTTGATCTCTTTGGGACTCTAGGGATGTGGAGAGTGGGCAGAGGTGTGGAGTTGAGACAAAAGATCAACTATGATTTACTGGATGGTGGAACAAACTCGAGGGGCCTTGTAGTCTATGCCTGCTTCTCTTTCTTATGTTTGGCTTTTAATTGACATTAAAGAGGCCAGGCATCTATTCTTGGTGGCCTGTTCGCTGGGAACTTCAGTAAGATCAGCATTGACTCAGGCATTAGCCACGGTGTCACAGACGTTTACAGCATGGGATCAGGCCCTTCAGCCCAACTTGTCCATGCCATCCCATTTTTTTAATCCCTAAGCTAGTCCCAATTGCCCGTATTTGGCCCATATCCCTCAATATCCATCTTACCCATGTAACTGTTTAAACGGTTTTTAAAAGGCAAAATTGTACCCACCTCTACTACTACCTCTGCCAGCTTATTCCAGACACTCACCATCCTCTGTGTGAAAATACTGCCTCTCGGGGCACTTCTGTATCTCTCCCCTCTCACCTTAAACCTATGCCCTCTAATTTTAGACTCCTCTATCTTGGGAAGAGATCTTGACTATCTAGCTGATCTATGCCCCTCATTATTTTATAGACCTCTATAAGATCACCCCTCAGCTTTGTATGCTCCAGAGAAACAAATCCCAGTCTATCCAGCCTTTCCTTATAACTCAAACCATTAAGTCTCGATAGCATCCTAATTAAACTTTTCTGCAGTCTTTCTAGTTTAAGAATATTGTTTTTATAATCGGATGACCAGCACTATACGCGGTATTCCAAATGTGGCCTTACCAATGTCTTGTACAACTTCAACAACATGTCCCAACTCCTGTATTCAAACCAAACATGCTGAATGCCTTCTTCACCACTCCGTCCATCTGTGATTCCACTTTCAAGAAGCTATGAACCTGTACCACTCGATGTCTTTGTTTTATAACTCTTCTCAACACCCTGCCATTAACTGAGTAAGTCCTATCCTGATTTGATTGACCAAAACGCATCACCTCACATTTATCAAAATTAAACTCTATCTGCCATTTGTCAATCCACTGGCCCAAAATCCCATTGTCCACCGTGCCACCAATCTTGGTGTCATTTGCAAACTTACTAACCATGCCTACCAAATTCCCATCCAAATCATGAATAACAAATGACAGTGGACCCAGCAGTGATCCCTGAGGCAGTCTGGTGCTGAGTGACAAGGTTCCCAATTCAAGTCCCACTCCAAAGTTTCAACACAAAACTCCAGGCTGACAATTCTGTGCAGGACGGGGGGAGGCCCAGCCCAATCGTGGCTGTTCTTCTTCGATGGGACAGCAAACCAAATCCCCATCATGCTGAGAGGGTGAATGTTGTAGACTGCAGGACACTATGAAGAGAAACAGGGGGAGTTACCCCTGGAGTCCTGGCCTGTATTTATCTCTCCATCAGTGTGGCCAGCATTGGTCACTGAAGCAACTCTCCTTGGCACCAGAAACAGGGCTGTAGCTGTGAATGTTGAATAGACGGAAGATTAGACTGTTTGATCCAGCCTAGAATTTCCAGTTCAGGTTTGTCAAAATTTCACTTTGGCTTTAAAGGAATTCATTAGGCCTGATGGAAGAGGCATCGAAATTTGAAGACTTTGATTATTTTTCACCTCAACAAACTGGCTCCAGTTCAAAAGTCCCAATCACAGTGTCCGATATAAACGCAGGTTCATCAAACCAAACCTGACAAACTGGGGCCTCTCTCACCATGGTCCTCAAAGTCAGTTGTTCACACATCAAAGTAGAATCCATCTGCTGTGACTAACCCTCGGTCCCATGGTTACACACACTTGTGTTCCTGTCGCCATGCTTTGTAAGAGACTGATTAATATACTCCACTTCTCACAGCCTAGATTCCCACAGGGCCCGTAATGAGCTTTGTACATCCTACTGCCCACTTAAAGTCAAAAGCACTTGATACTTTATCCAGATTCCAATCAGTACCTGGGGTTGGCATTTCCTCCCTTACCTCGTTCTTCCATCTGCAGCCCTCCGTCTCTGGAATCCAAAAATTGCCTTAATTTAATTAATATTTTTTAAGAGGAGTGACATTTTCTTCCTCCGCCTGGATTTATTCTGGATCTGACTCAAGAAGATAAGAAACCCCAACCCTCTCCACCCACAGGAATGCAACAAATCTTGACAGTCTAGAACCATCTGCCAGTGAGTCGTGTTTGCAAACGTACAAGGGGGGGAATGTTTGCCGCAACCTGTGGTTAAAAACACCCATACTAACTAATGTTGCAATCTGAAAAACGCTGATCTTTACCAACATTCCCCTCTCGTGTATGAAACTAAATGCTAAACCTTAAACATTATTTGCCTCTTGACTAAATGCAGGATAAATGTAGGATAAATGCCAACAGTTTCCGAGCATTCACAGACTCCTTGCCTAATCTGAGGATGCTCAAGTCATGATGGAATTGATTGAGACCATTTGGCCCATTGAGTCTTTGCCAACACTCTGTGGTTAATCCCAGTCAATCCCATCTTTCGATCCCCATAGCTCTGCCCATTCAATTTTCTTTTGACGTCATTAATTTTCTGCATTTCTGTGACTCTCTCGGTCAGCGAGTTCCAGGACATTATTACCCCCTGCATAAATTACATTTTTCTTCACAATGCCCCCCCCCCCCCCCCCCCACCTGCTGTGGCTCTTGGGGCTAAAGACCTCAAGGGATATGGGAGGAAGGCGGGATCAGGATATTGAATTCATCAATCAGCCATGATCATAATGCATGGCCGAGCAGGCTCGAAGGGCCGAATGGCCTACTCCTGCTTCTAGTTTCTATGCTGTGTGGAAGAAAACAAGAAGGAGATGAGAAAAAAAAGTAAAGAAAAAGACCACAAAATGGGGCAGAGCTTACAATCCAACATTGTTGCATCAAATGTTGAGTGGACAAGGCTGTAGAATGTTGAGGGACAATGTGACCCAGCAACAATGAAGGAACGGCCAATATATTTCCTAGACAGGATGCCAAGTGCCTTGGGAGGGAACTTGCAGATGGTGGTGTTCCCCATGTATCTGCTGCCCTTGTCCTTCTAGATGGGAAGTGGTCGCAGGTTTGGAAGCTGCTATCTCCAGAGGCTTAGTGAGTTGCATCTTAAGAACATAAGAACCAGGAGCAGGAGGAGACCATCTGGCCCCTTGAGCCTGCTCCACCATTCAGTAAGATCAAGGCTGATCTTTTTGTGGACTCAGCTCCACTTCCCCACCCATCAGAATCCTTAATTCCTTTGCTTTTCAATAATTTATCTATCCTTGCCTTAAAAACATTCAATGAGGTAGCCCCAACTGCTTCACTGGACGGGGAATTCCACAGATTCACAACCCTTTGTGTGAAGAAGTTCCACCTCAACTCAGTCCCAAATCTGCTTCCCCTTATTTGGAGACTATGCCCCCTAGTTCTAGTTTCCCTGCCAGTGGAAACACCCTCCCTCCTTCTATCTTATCTATTCCCTTCATAATCTTACATGTTTCTATAAGATCTCCATTCATTTTTCTGAAATTCAATGAGTATAGCTCCACCCAGTCCCTCCTTGTAAGCCAATCCTCTCAACTCTGGAATCAACCTAGTGAATCTTCCCTGATCCCGTCCAGTGTCAGTGTATCCGTTCTCAGACCAAACCGTACACAGTCTTTCAGGTGTGGCCTCACCAGTACCTTACATAGCTGCAACATAACCTCACTGTTTTTAAATTCCATTCCTCTAGCAATGAAGGACAAAATTCCATTTGCCTTCTTAATTACTTGCTGCACCTGCAAACCAACTCCTTGTGATTCTTGCACAAGGACACCCAGCTCCCTCTGCACATGATGCAGTATTTTACCATTTAAATAAAGTTCATTTTGCTGTTATTCCTACCAAAATGGATGACCTCACATTTACCAACATTGTACTCCATCTGCCAGGACCTCACCCACTCACTTAGACTATCTATACCCCTTTGCAGACTTTCAGAATCCTCTGCACTCTTTGCTCTGCCCCTCATCTTAGTCTCATCTGCGAATTTTGACACACTACACTCGGTCCCCAACTCTAAATCATCTATATAAATCATAAACAACTATGGTCCCAACACTGATCCCTGAGGCACACCACTAGTCACTGATCGCAAACCAGAAAAACACCCATTTACTTCCATTCTTTGCTTTCTGTTAATTAACCAATCCTCTATCCTCGCTAATATATTACCCACAACACTGTGCATCTTTATCTTATGCAGCAATCTTCGATGCAGCACCTTGACAAATGCCTTCTGGAAATCCCTTACAGCATATCCACAGGTTCCCTATTGTCCACTGCACATGTAATGTTCTCAAAGAATTCCACCAAATTAGTCAAACATGACCCTCCCTTTGTGAGCCCACGCTGCATCTTACCAATGGGACAATTTATATCCAGATGTCTTGCTATTTCTTCCTTGATGATAGATTCAAGCATTTTCCCTGCTACGGAAGTTAAGCTAACAGCCTATAGTTACCAGCCTTTTGTCTAACTCCTTTTTTAAATAGTGGTGTCACGTTTGCTGTTTTCCAATCTGCTTGAACCACCCCAGAGTCCAGCGAATTTTGGTAAATTGCCACAAGTGCATCTTGTCGGTGTTATAAAGGACTGTCACTGTGTGCCAGTGGTGGAGGGAGTGGAATGTTTGTGGTGAGTTGCTAATGAAGTTACGGTGAAGCTGTCATTGGACAGGCAGGGTGAGATGTTAAGGTGTTCAGCTGGTGGCTGTGTTGGGTTTCCACTAATATAGGGGGTGATTCTCCCATCTTGCTGCGCTGTTTTTGTAGCACAGCAGACCAAGAGACTCGAGTGAAGGCCGTTTTGTGGGTTCCCTGCTGGGTGCTGTAGACTCCATGTGTGTGCGGCAGACAGATTTATGGCACCATCATCTCCATGCCAAAAATTGGTACGGAGCTGCATAATATATGCAATTTTGAATTTAAATAGAATTTAAATACCATTAGCGGGGCTGGGGTTGAAACCCCTGGGCCTGCTACCCTCTTCCCCTGCCTGCCCCCCTGCCAGGAATGGTTTATTCCAAAGGGATTTACTATAGCCCTTCAATTGCAATAAGCTGGTGGCCCCAATCCCATAGTAGTGAAGGAGGGCAATCGAGGCGCCCCCCCCCCATCGAGGTTGGGCACCGGGGTGGGTTTTCCGAGCATTGCCACCTTGGCAACACCAGCCCCACGGCACTGCTCAAGAAGCACCTTAGCACTGCCCACCAGGAACAGGGTAGTGCCAGGGGAGTGGGAGCTGATAGGGGCCGGGTCTCTTGGTGGGGGAGGGGGGGTGATCTGTAGGGGTGGGGAGTTCTGCTGCCACTCTGCACTTTGGACTAAGTGGCAGCAGGAGGGATACCAGCAATCAGGGCTGGCCATCGGGGGTGGGAGGGGTAGCCTTCCTGGGGAGGTGTTTGGGGAGGGGGGGGGTCAGGGCTGCAGAGAGGGTCGGGATGCAGTCGGGGGTGATCTGGAGACTGGGACTACAGGCAGTGGGAGGATGGTGAGACAAGGAGATCATGGTTGACCAGCATGGTCGGTGAGGGCCAGCTGTAGGGCCATGGCCCGGGGGATGGGGGGTGCGGGGAATCACACAGCTAACAATGCAGGGAGGTTGCAAGGCTGGCCAGCGATTGAGCTGGTCAGCAAATTGGAGGTGGGTAGTATGGGACCATTGCGCATGCGCATGACAGATTGGCACGTGCACAGTGGCGCACTTAGCGCTACTGTGCTGCCTCTCCAGGAAGAACAGGCCCTGCTCTCTAATTTCTGGAGTGAATCACGCTCGGGCACACAGATTGAAAATCCTGCTGATAAAACCAGCGGGATTTACACAGTTCTTACACAAATTTGACTCTTAGAATCTTCTTGGGAGACTTGACCCTGTAGTGTCTCTTGTGGAACATGTCAGTTCTAAGTGAGCTTGATTACCAGGGAGCACCCCCATGGGAGCTGGCAATCACAAAGCTTTGGCAGTTCCAAGAGTGATAATTGCAGAACAAAGAGTTGCAGTAACTGCACTGTGAAATTTCATTGCCATATAAACTGGAAATGAAAGGGGAAGCCTTTCATATGCCACCAGATGGCCAGGGTTGCCGTCGGTTACTGCCGCTTTTACTGGCGAATTACTAGGCCGGACCCAAGTGGACCGAGGTTTCAGATATCAAATAAGAAAGATGCGGTTTCCTATTTTATTTATTCGGCCTCTCTGAGGCTGTAATTCGAAACAGTCCGGCTTGAGAGCTACGTGGGTCCGAACAGGAGTAAGCTCCAGGAAGCTTTATCAATTCCAAAACGCTTTCATCTTTAAGAGAATGAAAGCAAATGTGTACATGGTTCTTTAACAAGCATTTAACCGCCCCCAAGTAACCTGAGCTTGGATTGTTCCATTCTGCAGTTAACATTATTAAAGGAAGCTTTGGCTCTCTATGAAGCTGTATACACTGGGGCCTGAGGTCCGTTAAGTAGGCCTCACTGTTGCTATTGGTATTATATAGCAGGGATTTGGGGTCAGTTTGGTGTTGTTTCCTCCTCTGCCTCAGAAGAGGGTGGATTTGAGACCTGCGGTCAGGATTTTGGGATGAAGCTTCAGCGCAGCGCTGAGGGAGTGCTGCACGGTCAGAGTTGTGGTGGTGAGAGATGTCAATGAGAGGCTAGGCCCAAGTCTTTTGTGCCCTGCTGAGCTGGTTGTTAGCAATGCCTTTGAACCTGTTTAAAGATCGGGGAGGCTCTCCAATTCCGCTCTCCTTGAGATCACTTGCTTGATCAGCCGTCCTGAGGACCCAGATGTGGGCTTTGTAACAGTAAGCCTTATTTCATTCACAGCTTCACATGCCGGCACTGCATCCTTTCAGCACCTGGCTCTCATTCCGGCTTGCAGCCCGACTGTTTTCATTCCACCCTCTGCTGACGATATTCAAGCGAGAGAAAAAGAAAGCGCATTAGTGGAAATGTTTGACTGCAGCGCTGTTTTTGCAACTCTGTACTTATCACAGCTGTCCGTAACAAAGGGGGAAATGATATCCGGCCCCTCCCTCCACCCCACCGTACTAACTCTGAATGAAAGGAGAGAGGGTGGGGAAACAGCCAAAATCAGGCTGCCCTCTCCGAGAAGACCCGAAGGTAGGATATATAAATCAGAGACACGTCTCAGGGAAACTGGGTTCAACACAGTACATCGAGGGACTGGAAACTGTGTTGAACCTCCTGTGTGCCTGACATAAATATTCTAAATATCAAGAGTGTTACAGTCACATTGAGGCACCCCAAGAATGGACACAGTGGAAGGAGACAAATTGAATTTTATTGCGTGTTACATAATTCCCAAGTCGAAATGCTTTGCAATGTGAATTTTATGAATAAAGAATATTTTTGGAAAGAAGTTTAAATTAGATGGATCCGCCGTGCTAAATTGCCTCTTAGTGTCCCAGGATGTGCTGGTTAGATGGATTAGTCATGGGAAATGTGTGGGGTGTAGAGAGGGTCAGTGCAAACTCGATGGGCTGAATGGCCTACTTCTGCACTGGAGGGATTCTATGATTCAAGGGAGGCGCTGGTCCAGTGGCATATCGCTAGACTATTAATCCAGGAGCTCAGCTAATATTCTGGGGGCCTGGGTTCGAATCCTGCCATGGCAGATGGTGGAATGTGAATTCAATTAAAAGTACCTGGAATTAAGAATCTACTGATGACCATGAAACCATTGTCAGAAAAACCCATCTGGTTCACTAATGTCCTTTAGGGAAGGAAATCTGCCATCTTTAGCTGGTCTGGCCTATATGTAACTCCAGAGCCACAGCAATGTGATTGACTCTCAACTGCCTCCAAGGGCAACTAGGGATGGGCAATAAATGCTGGTCAGTCAGCGATGCTCAAGTCCCACAAATTAATAAAAGAAAAGCTGGCTAAGTACACAAGCCAGAAAGGAGATAAAGGATTGGAGAAAGTGGGAAGAGAGGAGGCTGGCATTGGGTTGTTGGATCTGATTCCTGTACTGGACATTCTTAGGTTGCACAGGATACAAAACCTTGGAGACTAAACACTGCCGTCCTTCTGGTGAATAAGTACAGTGTCAAACATTGGCTCTGTCAACAAATTATCCGTGGGCCATTTTTGGAATGTACCAATCCTCCAATCAAATGGATTCTGAATAGAGAGACAGGGAGATTGATGACACTGCCTGAACCAGCGCCTGTCTGAATGTAGAGAAAGGAGAAGGCAATTTAGCCCCTTGAACCCCACTGACCTGACCCTGGTGGTTACGAGGAGATGATAGTGTCATGTGACAACGCAAGGGGAAAAAACTACGCGAGACAGCGCCCAATTGAGGTTATTCCTCAAAAACATGCAAATCCCACAGGAATTCAACTCAAATAATCTCCAGCAATAAGTGTCAAAGCATATTCCAGTTTCCAGGATGAATCTGTCAGACATCCCTGAATCCCTCGCATTATAAGCTGAGGGAAGACTTGCATTTGGTTAGACTTGCATTAGGGTAGGCTTGTACCAGCGGCCATTTACAAGGGTTAACAGATAATTCATGTGCAAATTTTAAGATCCTGAGGTTGCCTTGACAGGGCGGATTAGAGAGGATGTTTCCTCTTGTGGGAGAATCTGGAACTAAGGGGGCGATTCTCCCCAAAAAATTCGAAGTGTCGAATTCGTGTGAAAACTGGAGTAAATCACGCTAGTTTTTTTCAGCAGAGGTTGAGAGAAGAATCTCCCAAACCCTGTGCACTGCTGAGTGTCTCAGTGTAAATCAGGGCACAGGGCCTATTCCCACTGGAGAATCTGGCAGTGCTAAGCAAGCCATTGCGCGTGTGCCGATCTGTCAGTGTCGAGATTGGTGCATGTGCAATGGCCCCTACCTACCAGCCTCCTGATCACTGGCCACCTCAATCGCAGGCCAGCCCAGTGATCCCTGCAACACTGGCCCTCTCCGGTGAACAGTTGGAGTTGGCATTTGTATCGTTACCTAGGGGTTAGAAGTGCTATTGATCTGTCTGACTTTTTCTGGGTAACTATTCTGTGCAGAGAGAGTGGAGACCATCCAAAGTGTCTGATCTAAATAGGAGTATCCGATGGCACCCTGATTCATTATCCAAAGGGAGTGTGAAATGCCTGGGCAATTCCAATGCTGTCCTGGCATGGAGATGCTGGGGTGGTTCCCGCAGCGCACCTCTGGAGAATGGAGGTTCAGGGTCATTAACTCTGTTTCTCTCTCCTCAAATGCTGCCAGATGTGCTGAGTATTTCCAGCCATTTCTGCTTCCGTTCTGGATGTAAGGATCTATCTGCGATCCTGGCTGGTCAGTTGTAGGAGAGCTGAGAGCCAGTGAATAATATTCATGCCTCTGACTCAAAGTCTGTGAATTTAAGTCTCATTGCAGAGATGTAACCACAGAGAATGAGATGGAGGCTTGGGGTGTATGACAGGGGGAGTTCTGCCCTGTCAGAACAGCCAGAAGAGACACACTATTCCAAGACCCTTTGTGCCCTCGCAAGTTCACTATTTTCGAAGAATAGCAAAGGGCGTATTTCTCAAGTATCCTGTCCAATACCTTTTCCTCAGCCAGTATCACTAGAACAGGTCATTGCTGTTTGTGGGATCTTGCTGTGTGCAAATTGGCTGCCACGTTTCGTGTGCTACGGCAGGCTCTACATCTCAGGTGTACTTAGCTGGCTGTGAAGCACACTGAGACATCTCGAGATCCCGAGACATCTGAGAACGTCAATATATCAAAGGGGAAGTGTCCAATTTGAGGATGACACTAAGATTGGTGGACTTGCCAGGGATTTTCAGAGGAGACAACAGAATACAGATAAAATTGGAGACTTGGCCAGAAAAGACAGATGGAGTTTAATCCAAATTGGAGGTGATGCATTTTGGAAGATCAAATTTAGATATGAATTATACTGTAAATGGCAGAATCCTTAGGAACAGTAACATACAGAGGGATCTGGGTGTGCAGGTCCACAGTTCCCTAAAAGTGGCAACATTGGTGGCCAAGGTAATTAAGAAGACATGCTTACCTTCATCAGCCGGGGCGTTGAGTACAAGAGTTGGAAAGTCATGTTGCCGCTATATAAAACTTTGGTTAGGCCACATTAAGCGTATTGCGTGCAGTTCTGGTCACCTCATTGCCAGAAGGATGTGGAAGCTTTGGAGAGAATGCAAAGAAGGTTCAGCAGAACGCTGCCTGGTCTCAAAGGCCTTGGCTATGAGAAGAGGTAGAATAAATTAGGATTGTTTCCACTGGAAAGACAGAGACTGAGGGGAGACCTGATAGAGGTCTACAAAATTATGAGAGGCAGAGACAGGGTGGATGGTCAGAGGCTTTTTCCCAGGATGGAAGTGTCAACAAGGAGGCACAGGTTCAAGGTGAGAGGGAGAAAGTTTAAGGGAGATGTGCAGGGGAAGTTTTTCACGTACAGAATGGTGGTTGCTGGAACGTGCTGCCAGAGAAGATGGTGGAAGCAGGCACGTTTACAACATTTATGAGACATTTGGAGGGGTACATGAATAAGGAGTGAATAGAAGGATACGGATCGAGTAAAGAGAAAAGATTTTTAGTTCGGATGGGCTCGGAGGACTGAAAAGTCTGTTCCTGTTCTTTGTTGTTCGAGACTGTGAAAGGTGCTATATAAATGCAAGTCTTCCCAATCATATATTAAATCTTTTAAGAAACTTTGACACTTCCTTAAGTCTCTGATTATTGTAATTTAAGATGTTGTTTGTTTACTTTGGAAGTTAGTTTGGAAGAACCATCTGTTACTAGTTGGTGTTCTTGAGTAGTGGAGAGGAATGTTACTAGATTCTTATGGTTGCTGGTTGTTTTATTGGCTTGGACAAATAGAAAGGCACTTAAAGGAGGAGGATGTTTATAAAATCACAAGTATTTCATCAGCGTGCCATTTATATACATTTTATATCCTGCTTCTCATCGTTGCTTAACGTAAAGGGTCAGATTTTATAGTTAGACATCCTTGATTAATCTATAATGAGAAGAGAAAGAGTCCATTTTGATTCCTGCTTTGTCCATTGCTCACTCCTTATCTGAGCTGATCCAGCTTTCTACTCTTTAACTAACCTTATCCTGAAGACGTTGAACAGTTTCTTGGACGTTGTTGACAGAGAACAGACCCCTTCTTTCATACTAAATATTTAAACTGACAAAGGAAACTGTATAAGCAAATCCATCTGACATCTGGGAGGCAAACACAACTTTGGAGTGGCAGCTGTGGGCCTGTTTATTTCTGTCATTTTCTAAAAAAGGTCACAAACTGGATTGGTTAAGAAAACATCATGGTGCAGAAGGTGAATGGCATGGGATCAGAGGAGAGTTGGCAAGGTGGATACAAAACTGGCTCGGTCAAAGAAGACAGAGAGTAGCGGTGGAAGAGTGTGTTTCTGAATGGAGGTCTGTGACAAGTGGTGTTCCTCGGGAGTCAGTGCTGGGACCTTTGCTGTTTGCAATATACATAAATGATTTGGAGGACAATGTAACTGGTTTGATCAGTAAGTTTGCAGATGACACAAAGGTTGGTAGATTTGCAGATAGCAATGAGGATTATCAGAGGATACAGCAGGATATAGACCAGTTGGAGATTTGGGTAGAAAGATGGCAGATGGATTTAATCCAGACAAATGTGAGGTATTTTGGAAAGTCTAATACAGATAGGAAATATACAGTAAATGGCAGAACCTTTAAGAATATTGATAGGCAAAGGGATCTGGATGTACAGGTACACAGGTAACTGAAAGTGGCAATGCAAGTGGAGAAGGTAGTCGAGAAGGCATACAGCATGCTTGCCTTCATTGGCCAGGGCATTGAGTTTAAAAAATTGGCAAGTCATGTTGCAGCTTTATAGGACCTTAGTTAGGCTGCATTTGGAAAATAGTGTTCAATTTGGTCACCACAATACTAGAAGGATGTGGAGGCTTTGGAGAGGGCACCGGCAAGATTTACCAGGATGTTGCCTGATATGGAGGGCATTAGCTGTGAGGAGAGGTTGAAGAAACTTGGCTTGTTCTCACTGGAATGACAGAGGTTGAGGGGCGACCTGATCGAAGTCTACAAGATTATGAGGGGCATGGACAGAGTGGATAGAAGTTTTTTTCCCAGAGTGGAAGACTAAATTACTAGGGGATACAGGTTTAAGGTGTGAGGGACAAAGTTTAACGGTGACATATGAGGCAGATTTTTTACACAGAGGGTGGTAGGTGCTTGGCACTCGTTGCTGGGGATACGGTAGTGACTTTTAACAACAACACTCGAGAAGCTCAGCACCATCAAAGACAAAACAGCTCACCTGATTGGCACCCCATCCACCAACATTTACTTCCTCCATCGCCATTGTACAGAGTCAGCAGTTTGCACCATCTATAGCAACTCACCAAGGCTCCTTCAACACCCTGCTTCCAAACACACGAGAGGAACGCCACCACCTGCAAGCCCCCCTCCAAGCCACTCACCATCCTGATTTGAAAATATATCGGCCATTATCAGTGAAAGTAAGTGCGCAGATACAGCAGGCAAATGGTATATTGGCCTTCATACCAATAGGATAGAGATGTTTTGCTGCAATTGTATAGTGCATTGGTGAGACCTCACTGGAGTACTGAGTGCAGTTTTGGTATCCTTATCTGAGGAAGGATTCCCTTGCTATAGAGAGAATACAGTAAAGTTTTACCAGACTGATTCCCTGGAATGGCAGGTCTGCTATATGGGGAGAGACTATGTTGGTTAGGATTATAGTCACTGGAGTTTAGCAGAGTGAGAGAGGACCTCATAGAATCTTATAAAATTCTAACAGGGTTAGACAAGGTAGATTCAGAAAGAACGTTCCCAATGGTGGGGAAGTCCAGAACTAGGGGTCATAGTTTAAGGATAAGGAGCGGACTTTTTAGAACTGAGGTGAGGAGAAATTTCTTCATCCAGAAGGTGGTAAATGTGTGGAATTCACTTCCACAGGAAGTAATTGAGGCCAAAATGTTTGATTTCAAGAAGAAATTAGACATAGCTCTTGGAGGTTAAAGAAACGGGGGGAAAGAGGGAACAGGATATTTGAATTTGATGATCAGCCATGACAGTAATGAATGGCCCACAGGTCCGAATGGCCTACTTTTGCTTCTACTTTCTATATTCTATGTTCCTTCACTGTCACTAGGTCAGAAATTTAGAACCCCACTATGGGTATGCCTACACCTCATGAACTTCAAGCTCACCATCTCCTTCTCTAAGACAAAAACAATGCTGGTATCCCAAGAAGGAATATATATTCTTTCAAAATATGTATGATCTCCTGGGAGATAAAAACTCGGCCTCTTTGTGAGGGGACTAGAAACCTTTGGAAGTTCTTCTCTTCTCCCGCCCTCACAAATACTCCCGGACCCTGAGAGATCAGAGCCAGGTCATTCCTTGCAGTATCCAGCTTTCAGAGAACTATCTTCACTTGGATTGGATTTGCTTGTGGTCCCTCAGATAACAATTACAAAAAGGCACAGGTCGAGATATTTCATTGAACTTCAATAGTGCATTAATAGGGTGAAAGACCACAGAGATAAGGTGGTGGGAAGGGGTGAATCAAGATCTCTGCAGTGGATAGAAGGTTAAGGGAAGTCTCTGGGTGGGAAGTTAAGGAACAAGCATCTCACAGTAGTGGGTTTTTTACTTCATTCGTGGGACATGGATGTCACTTGTCCTTGAACTGAAGCAGTTTCAGAGGGCGTTGAAAGCCAGACTGGGTAAGGATCGCGGATTTCCTTCCCTACACGGACATTAGTGAACCAGATGGGTTTTTCCAACAATCGACAATGATGTCATGGTCATCAGTAGATTCTTAATTCCAGATTTTTTTTTATTGAACTCAAATCTTATTATCTGCTGTGGCGGGATTCAAATCTGGGTGCCCAGAATATTAGCTTAGTTTCTGGGTTAATAGTCTCGTGATAATACTGCCAGACTATCGCTGGAATGTGTTGGTGCTGATGGTGTTTGAGAGGGAGAGCTGAATCCTAAAAGAACAAGAACAGATGGAAAACAAACCTAGAATGTCCCAATTGAATGTGACTGGTCAGCAATCTGGAAGAGGATGATGTTTATTATTTCTACATCAGTGATCAGAATCACATTCTGCAGAGTGAAAAGCTTCTTGCGTCTGGCAGATGTGGGCCCATGGTGAGTGACTGAGGAACTATGCAAAATATTCAACCAAGCAATAAGCAAACTTCAAAACTCTCTTAAAGCACTTATGTCAGTGAGAGAGGTTTTATGTTTGAGATGTTTGTAGCATAAATTTTGTTAGAAAACATGCAGCGTTCAAAGACATTATAAGCCTTCAGTAGGGACATGTCCTCTGTGTGTATTTATATGTGTGTGTATGTAGGTGTGTGTGTATGTGTATATATATATATATATATATATATATACATATATATACAATATATTTGTGTATGTACATGTGTCTCTCTGTGTTTGTATGTGTATATATGTGTATGTACATGTGTTTGTTGCATGTTTGTGTTTTTATGTGTATGTATGCATATGTTTGTGTATGTTAGTGTGTATATGTGTGTGTGTGTGCGTATGTGTGAAAGCCTATAAAGAGTTATATGGTATTTAATATGTGTGAGATCTTCCTTAAAAAAGATAGAAAATTATCCTTGTATATTTATTGAATGTGATATTATTAGTTTAAAGGAAATGTAACAACATCAGTTTAAGTTGCTTTACAGTTGAACAGCTCATGGCCTGTTCTTATACAGAGGATTTACAGCACAGAACAGGCCATTTGGCTCAACTGGTGTTTGCCAGGATTTGTGCTCCTTGCACCCTCTTCCTCCAAAGTTATCCACATCTCCCTCTCCCTCACCACATTTATTCAGCTTCCCCTTGTTGTTCACCTCACCTGCTGGTGGGAGCAGGTTCCACACTCTCAGCATTCTCTGGATAAAGAGATTTCTTCTAAATTCCCAATTGGATTGATTAATGACTGGTCCCTGGTTCATTCCCTCCACAGGTAGAAACATCTTCTCCACATCTAACTCATCAAAATCCTTTCTTAATTTAGATGGTCTAGGGACACAAAGAATTGGAACAGGAGCAGGCTATTCTCTGACTCCCTGTCTGCCCACCAAGGCAGTCTTTCTGGAAACGTCCTCAGCCTCTTTATGACCTTCCCTGGTAGTTGTAACTTCTCCAGGGTTTCTTTTTGTTAGTCCATAAGACATAGGAGCAGAATTAGACCACTCGGCCCATTGAGTCTGCTTTGCCATTCGCTCACGGCTGATATTTTTCTCATCCCCATTCTCCTGCCTTTTCCCCATAACCCCTTATTAATCAAGAACCTATCTATCTCTATCTTAAAGACACTTAATGACCTGCCTCCAGCAAAGAGTTGCATAGATTCACCACTCTCTGGCTAAAGAAATTCCTCCTCATTTCTGTTTTAAAGGATCGGCCCTTTAGTCTGAAGTTATGCCCTTTGGTTCTAGTTTTTCCTGCCAGTGGAAACGTCCTCACCAGATCCACTCTATCCAAACCTCACTGTATCCTGTAAGTTTCAATAAGATTCCCCCTCCATCCTTCTAAACTCCAGACCTAGAAACCTCAACCATTCCTCATATGACACCTTCTCCAGCTGTCTCTGCACCCTGCTTTATAATATGGATATCAGCTCAGCGCGCAGTTGCAGTAAGTTATCACGTCACGCTGTTGCTTCGCTGTTTCAGAGAGAGCAAACTCACCATGTTGCTACGGGAATCTCTCGGCAACCTGAACTGCCGCACCACCATGATAGCGCACATCTCTGCCTCCTCCAGCCACTACTCCGAAACCCTGTCCACCATCCAGATCGCATCCAGGGTGCTCCGGATGAAGAAGAAAAAAACAAAGGTAGGTGAAATACGGAATTTGTATGATAAATAGACTTACGGCACGGTGGCATAGTGGTTATCACGGCTGCCTCATAGCAGCAGGGACCTGGGTTCGATTCCCTGGTTGGGTCACTGTCTGTGCGGAGGAGTCTGTACATTCTCCCCATATCTACATGGGTTTCCTCCGGGTTCTGTGTTTTCCTCCCACAGTCCAAAGATGTTAGGTGGATTGGCCATGCTAAATTGCCCCTTAATGTCAAGGGGACTAGCTAGGCTAAATGCATGGGGTTATGGGGATAGAGACTGGTTGGGATTATGATTGATATAGATTCGATGGGCTGAATGTCCTCCTTCTGCGTGGTAGGGATTCTATGAGAATTTCTATCAGGTGACTGAGACCTCAAACCGAGTTGCACACTGGCAATGATGTCTGAATATGAGTAATTGATATTTATACACAGCGCTGCCCTGAGCAGATGAATAATTGTAAGATATACCATTTGTTTCTTTCACCCTATAATTATCAAACAACTAAAGCTCCGCGGAATCCTGCCTAGACATGTAAAAACCAGCCAGTGCAAGCAATTTGGAACAGCTAAGGTTTGGGCAGGAGGAGGAAAGGTTATTTAATCAGGAAAAACTTATATCTATATAGTGCCTTTCACAACCATTGGGCATTCCCAAAGCGCTTTGCAATGAATAACTTTGTGAAGTTTAGTCATTTGGCCATGTAGGCAGCCAGTTTGTACACAGCAAGATCCCACAAACAGCGATATGATATTGAGGATTTAATCTGTTTATTTTTTTGCAATGTTGATTGTGGGATGACTATTGGTCAGGATGTCAAGGTGAACTTCCCTGCCCTTCAGCCTACATGGTCATTCAATCAGACTATGGCTGATCTCTCCGTGATCTCAAATCCACCTCCCCTTTTTTTATTAGAAATTAGAAATATCTCTACATCCTATCTCCCTTCTCTTTATGTCAGCCCCTGGTATTTGTGCTCAGGTCCTGGGGTGAGGCCTGAACGCAGAAAGGAGGGTGGGAATGCCATCAGTTGAGCCACTTCACACACTGACAAGGGAAGGAGCCTCAACTCAGGGCCCTCTGAAGCACCTCCTTGGCAACCAGTGTTGGGCCAGGACGGAGACGGAGCAAAAGAGAGAAATGTTCTCCAAGGTTGAGGGAAAGTTAACAAAACATCAAAAATTCTACGTCTCTCTTGGATGTCACATTTCTGTTCTCTGTGCAGTTAGATCTTAAAAAAAATCCCTGAACCCCTTCGCCATGTTGAACTTGTCCATCCAGCGATGGTGTAGTGGTAATGTTGCTAGCCTAATAATCCCAATCTCAGGCTGATGCTCTTGGGGAACTTGGGGTTCCAATCCCACTACAACAGCTGTAACATTCAAATGAATGCCAATTAATTTTGGAATTATAAAGTTAGCCTGAGGAATGGTGACCATGAAACTATTGTTGATTGCATTGGGGAGGGGGGATAAAGCATCTGGTTTAGGGAAGGACCAGATTCCAGACAGGATAAGGTGCTTACCCAGCCTGACCAACATGTGAATCTAGATCTACAGCAATGGAGCTCGCCCTTAATTGTTCTGAAGGATTATTTGGGATGGGTACATGTTGTCCTTGCTAGGGGCACCCATGTCTCCTGACAGAATATATTTTAAGAAATTCTGCTAGGCTGGCACCCCAGTGCTGAGGGTTTGGAGGACAATGTGTTTTGTAGCCACCCTCTCAGATGGTTACAAGCCTTGCCCATTCCCACAGAACAGGGGAGTTCTTCCTTGCCAACACTGACCCTTCTGAGATCACTGCCTCTTGCTGGCAACAGTCAGATGTTTGCTGTTTAGCTGACTACTTGTCTGAGATGAGTGGGGGGGGTTGTCAGCATGGAAACCCAGGGAAATATTAGAGGGAGGGGTTCATCTCTGCCAATTTAATCGCAGAAAGCAAAAGCGAGTTGGTTCAGTGGCCAACAAATCCTGGCGGTCGGCGGGGAGACCCGTCCATTGCCTTGTCACTGGACCTCACGACCCACCGACCTGCAGTTGAACCCGCCACGATTGAATTCTGACCTGCATCCGTCATCCCCCCAGAGAACAGGAAATTGTTAATCCATTGATTCCAGTGGGGAGCAAGGCCCACTGTTCCACAAAGGCCTCTGACCTCACCCTGTAGCACAGTTAATGTGCTGGCAGCGTACAACAAAGTAGGCCTGGGGGAGTGTACACCATGTGGGCTGAATGGCCTGCTCTCATTCCAGTGGGATCCTCCACACAGCTGCGAACTCGGCCGAGGACCTGGTAGTTCGCTTGGGAAAATAAATAACAGGGAATTCCCGCCTTTTGACAATCTTTTAACTGTTCGTAACTTTGTTGTGTCAATAAATCAAAGGCTTCCGAGCAGGTTGAAGTTGCAGATAGTAATCGGAACATGTCTCAATATGTTAAAAGCCATCCTGCACTAACCACAATTTATCTTATGCCTACGCTAAACATGGGCTTGGTAACATGGAGAGGCCGCTGTTTACAACTCTGACACATGATGGCCCCTTCCCCTGGCACCAATATTGACTCCTCGGCCCTGTGGATGTGGATTAGACCCCGGTCTGGTTGCCAGGTTGACCGGACGCTGACCTTCCCCGCTAATTTGGATGGATTCCCTTGAAACCAGTTTTTCATTTATGCCTTGCTTGCTCCCTGGCCTTCCCGGAATGCCTGACAGCCAATGAGGTACCCCTGAAGAGTAGTCGCTGTCGGAATGAGCACAGCAAGATCCCGCAAAAGAAAAGCAGTATGATAAATGGCCAAATAGGGCAGCCCTGCTGCCTCACAGCACCAGGAACCTGGGTTCGACTCCAGCTTCAGGTCACTGACTGTGAGGAGTTTGCACATTCTCCCTGTATCTGCATGGGTTTCCCCTGGTTGCTCCGGTTTCCTTCCATAGTCCAAAGATGTGCAGGTTAGATGGATTATCCCTTTGTGTCAGGGGATTAACTGGAATAAATGCATAGTATTATGGGGATAGGGCCTGAGTGGGATTGTGCTAGATGCATTCTTGATGGGCTGAATGGCCTCCTTCTGCACTGTAGGAATTCCGTGAAGTAATTTGGTCAGGATTTTCTGGCTACACTTGCCCCAAAACTGGAAAATCCCGTTCCAGGTCAACAGATTTTTGCATGGTCTGTCCCCGCCTCGCCCCCGATCAATACGAATCCTGTGGCTGGGGGGGAACAGGAAAATTTCCCCCTATGTTTTTGGGATTTTGTCTTTGTTGCTGGGGGGAGAGGGGGCATCTCCCAGGCTGTTCTTTCAATGGTGCCTTGGTATTCTTTTTGTTTAACCTTAACAGAGGAGTGGGCAGACAGGGATCCCAGTGTAATATCTCAGTCTAAACCCTGCCAGTGCAGCAGTCCCTCAATGCACACCTATTGAGTGATGGCCTGAATTTGGTGTTCACACCTCTGGGGTGGGACTCATACCCCTCAACTGTGCCATTTCGACACAGGATTGCGACCTGATCAGCCAAGGGTGGGCGTGTCCATAGAACCCTACAGTGCAGATAGAGGCCCTTCGGCCCATCGAGTCTGCCCCACCCATATCCCTATGTATTTTACCCACTAATCCCTTTACCGTACGCATCTCAGGACACTGAGGAGCAATTTTATCATGGCCAATCAACCTAATCCTTTGGACTGTGGAAGGAAACCCGGAGGAAACTCACACAGATACGAGGAGAATGTGCAAACTCCATGCAGACAGTGACCTGAGCCGGGAATCAAACCCGGGTCCCTGGAGCTGTGAAGCAGCAGTGCTAACCACTGTGCCACCATGCTGCCCAGAACCATACCACGTTCCAGAGTTAGGTGCTTCCAGCTGAAGGATCCGGCCTGCTCTCGCACGGAGCTGTTTTCTCTCTCTCTCTCTCTCTCTCATTACCGTGAGGGTAGGGGGTTGGTATTTACCAGTATATTTTATGTGAGTTTTGCAGAGTTGACCCCTTTCTTTGCTCTCTCCCATTGCAGTATACCTCCAGCTCGTCGGGGGGCGAGAGTTCCTGCGAGGAAGGAAGAATGCGGCGGCCCACCCAGCTCCGACCGTTCCAGCCACGGGGAGCAGCGGAGGCCGAGCTCCCCCTCCTCAACCTGTCAAGCGACCCCGACTACTCGTCCAGCAGTGAGCAGTCTTGTGACACGGTGATCTACGTGGGCCCAAACGGCACCGCCCTCTCGGACAAGGAGCTGACCGACAACGAGGGGCCGCCGGACTTTGTGCCCATCATCCCCTCGCTGCAGAAGAACAGGGGCGGGGCGAGGCCTGAGGGCCTTCCTGAGCCTGCCGCCGTGCTCCCAGAGACAGACTGCCTGAAGTGCAACACCTTTGCCGAGCTGCAGGAGAGGCTGGAGTGCATCGACGGCAGCGAGGAGCCCAGCAAGTTCCCCTTCGAGGAGGTGCCGGCGGCGGCGCTGCCCCCATGCGGCGACCAGCCCCTGAAAGGCGAGGAGGCCCCAGCGCCCGGAGGGGGCGCGGAGGAGGCGGCCCAGCTGGCCCTCGGCGGGGCCCAGCCCGCCCCCCCCCCCCCCGCGCCGCCGGGTGGCTCGGCGCCGCCTTCCCCCCGGAGCGTCATGGGGAGCGGTGCGACCCCGCCCAACCCACCGAGGGCGCAGCAGGAGGCCCCACACAGTGCCGAGGGCAAGCCGAGGCCTGCGGGCTCGCCCAGGCTCGGCGTGGCCAGCCTTTCAAAGACGTCGGACTACCGGCCGCAGCACTCGCCCTCGCAGCGCTGCAAGGTGTACACCCAGAAGGGCTCCTTGCCCAGCCCGGCACCTCCCCCGCCGCAGGCGTCGACCAAAGACAGCGGCCATGAGCCCTCGGAACAGCCCGAGATCCGGACGGCGCCGGTGGGGATGAGCCCTCAGGTGGTGAAGCGATCCATGTCCTCCGGCACCGAGGGCTCCCAGGACTCCTCCGACCTGGAGCAGGAGCCGGAGGATGACGCCAGGAAGGAGGTGATGACCACGGTGACCTTGCAGCAGCCGTTGGAGCTGAACGGAGAGGACGAGCTGGTCTTCACCCTGGTGGAGGAGCTGACCATCAGCGGAATCCTGGAGAACGGGCGGCCCACCAGCATCATCAGCTTCAACAGCGACTGCTCGGTGCAGGCGCTGGCCTCGGGCTCCAGGCCGGTCAGCATCATCAGCAGCATCAACGAGGACCTGGACTGCTACTCCAACGCCGCCCCCTTCTCCGAAGTCAGCATTGCAAAGTTCCTGCCCTTCCCCGAGCCGGGCCTCGACGAGAAGGTGCTGCTCTCCAGGAGCGCCAAGCACTCCTCCATCAGCTCCTGGCTCAGCGAGATGAGCGACGCGGAGCAGGCCTGCCACGGTTTTGTGGCCCAGGCCTGCGGCGACGGCGAGGCGCTGGCAGACCCCTCGGTTCTGGATGCGGCGGGCGGCCTCCCCGAGGAGTGCGCGGCCTACGGGCGGGGCGATGAGTACTCGGTGCTGGACAACTTCTTGGCCGGGCCGGGAGGAGCGGACAGGGCCGAGGGCCTTTGCCAAGCGACGGCCACCAAAATTGCCGCGCTGGGCAAGGCCACGGTCAGAATATCGAACGCCTCGGGCCTGGCGGGGGGCGAGGCCTGCTTCCCCATCAAGACGAACATCTCGGTGCACCCCTGCGTCAGGATAAAGCCCGTTCGCTTGTCCGATCAGGTGGACCTGCTTTCGTCTGTCCGGTATTCCCCGGCGCAGGGCGACGCCGGGCAGGCGGGTGGCTGCTGTCCCAGGGAAGTGACGTTTGACGACCCGTGGTTGAGGCGTGAGGAGGAGGAGGAGGAGGAGGAGGAAGAGGCCAGTCTAGACGGCAGCGACCGGGCCGAGCCAGGAGACCAGGCCGCCCTGGGCCGGCACCCGAAGCCAAGTTCGGCCGACAGCCTCAGCAGCTGCGAGACCACGCCCCCGTCGCCGGCCCAGGCTCAGCACGCCAAGCGGGTGGTGGACGGCTGCGAGGTGGCGCTGACCGCCTCCGCCAGCCAGAGCTCCGTTGTCTCCTCGGACAGCGCCAGGGCAGGGGGCCTGTCCAGAACCCTGCAGCACGCCTTGCTGGGCAAGCAGGAGGACCCCGACGGAGCCTGCCTGAGGCCCCTCGGCCTGCCGTCGGAGGGAGCCGCTTCGCAGGCCTCCACGCCGTGTAGCCCCAAGGCCACCCTGGAGAGGAGGCAGGGCTCGCCGAAACACGCCGTGCTGCCCAGGCCCAAAGGAGTGCCCCCCTTGCCACCGGTTCGGAAGTCGAGCCTCGATCAGAGGAACAGAGCCAGCCCCCAGCACCTGTCCTCCGGCGGCGCTTTGCTGGCAACTACCCCAGACGAAGGCATCCCTCACGGCAAGGCGAAGACCCCGAACTTGGAGGGCAGCAAAGGGTTGAGCGGGAAGGGCGAGCAGTTCTCCAGCCAGCCTAACTCACTGAACAGGAGGTACGCAGGCCAGTACGAGAGCCTGTCCCTAGAACGGGCAGGGAGCTTGACGTCGGTGGGCTCGAAGGTCAATGCATCCCGCGACAGCACAATGCCCAGGGCAGGCAGGAGCCTCAGTCGAGCCGCCATATCTTCGCCCACGCACCCTGGCTTCCCGCCGCCGTCGCTGGGCACCTCCCCCAAGTCTGCCTCGTCCAAGATGTCCGCCGTCAGCAAGCTGCTCCTGGCCAGCCCCAAGTCCCGGAGCCTGTCAGCGTCCAGCACGAAGACGCTCAGCTTCTCCACCAAGTCGCTGCCTCAGTCCGTGGGCCGCAGCTCCAGCATGCCATCCAACCCCAAGAACATGTCCTGGTCCACGCAGTCCCTCAGCAGCAAGCAAAGCCGAGGCTCCGGCCTGGTGGCCAAGCTGCCCCTGCGCGCGGTCAACGGCCGGATCTCTGAGCTGCTCCAAGCGAGCGTGGGTGGCAGGGCCGGCCAGCTGCGGGGGAGCGTCGAGTCGGACGAGTGGGACGCCCACGCTGGCGAGAAGTCCGCCCCCCAGGCCCTCCCTTCGCCCTACAGCAAGGTCACGCCCCCCCGCAAGCCGCACAGGTGCAGTAGCGGCCACGGCAGTGACAATAGCAGCGTGTTGAGTGGTGAGCTCCCCCCTGCCATGGGGAAAACCGCCCTGTTCTACCACAGCGGGGGCAGCAGCGGCTACGAGAGTATGATAAGGGACAGCGAAGCGACCGGAAGCGGATCCTCGGCACAGGACTCCATGAGCGAAAATGGGAATTCCGAGGCGGGAAGGTCCAGGAGTCTGAAATCCCCAAAGAGAAGGATGAACACAGGTAAGAAGACAATGCAGCCTCCCTGGTCACTACCAGGAACTAATGTTAGTTGTTAAGATAAACACACCATCAAAAGAATAAGTACCTCAGGGATAAAGAAGCAGATGAACCTTGCTGAAAATTAAGACGTGTTGCTGAAACTTTTCAACTTGAACTCATCAGGACAAATGCAAGAATTATCAAATTTCAAACCATCACAATGGGGACAAAAGCCTTGGCCAATCAGAATCAACTTACCGGCCAATCAGCACTTTTTTTCCTGTAGTATGAATAGTTGTGATGATTTGAAATTTGATATTCTCGCATTTCCCTGATGAGTGCACTGTGAAAAACTTCGACAACATGTCTCTCTTTGCTGCAAGATTCAAGTTCTTTATCATCGCAAGACTGTTTGAATAGGAGCCATCGTTATCTGAGGCATGCAATGTCCAATAACTTCCATAAGATCATAAGGAAGAGGGACAGGAACAGGCCATTCGGCCCCCGAGCCAGTCTCGTCATTCAATGATGTCATGGCTGATTGGATTATGCTCTTAACTCCACTTTCCTGTACCCACCCGTCCATCCTCCAAACCCTCAACTCCCTGTTGATCAAGGATCTGTTTTAAAACTGTGACTGATAGCGAGTTGTTAAATTGGAAGGCTGGAAGTCGGGCCAGTTGAGGAAATGTGTTAGAATCACAATAAGTGTCATAAAAGCAAAAAATATTGGAGAAGCTGTCAGCTTGTGAAAGAGAAGGAAAAGAAATAAGAGCAGGTAACACGTCGGGTGTAGGTCTCGACAACCGAGTTACAACTCCCCAGGATTGCCCTGATGTTTCCAGGAACTAAAGATTAATCTTAAAGAGAGTTTAACGTTTGCAAGTTTATTTATTGTTTGTCACAAGCAGACTTACATTGACACTGCAATGAAGTTTCTGTGGAAATCCTCTAGTTGCCACATTCCGGTGCCTGTTCGGGTACACTGAGGGAGAAATTAGCACAACCAATGCACCTAAACTTTTGGGCTGGTGGCGGAAACCCACGCAGACATGAGGAGAACATGCAGGTTCCACACAGTGACCCAAAACGGGAATCGAACCTGGGTCCCTGGCGCTGTGAGGCAGCAGTGCTAACCATTGTGCCAGGAGTTGTTAAAAGGTTGTGTCCCTTGTTTATGTTCTTCTTGTGTGGGGTGTGGGCCTCACTGGCAAGACCAGCACTTTATTATCTATCCTTTGCATTGGGTCTGGAGTCACGTGTAGGCCAGACCAGGTAAGGACGGCAGATTTCCTTCCCTAAAGGACATTAGTGAACCAGATGAATTTTTTTAAGCAATAATTAATGGTGGTTGTTTCTTCCTTTCCCCCTTAAGTGTAACAAAATGGGCTGAAATGAGAGAGGGTGGGGAGTAGGGGGTGGCAGACTAGAAGCCAGTGCAGTCCAGCAAGCACAGAGTTAGTGAATGAATGAGACTTGGTTTGACAGAGGTCAAGAACTTCAGATGATCCCAAGTTTATAGAAAGCAGGATACAGAGGGTAGGGCGTAGGAGGCTAGTCAGGAGTGTGTTGCAATTGTTTGTTCTGGATGTTGTAAAGGCAAGGATGAGCAATCCAGCCACAATTGAGGAGTTCAGTCAGGGGGATGAAAATTAATGCTTTTAATGGTCATGCGAATATGTGATCAGGAGTTCATCTGAAGGTCAAACATGATACCAAGGTTATGAATGTCTGGTTTGGTCACTGGGAATGGAATTCGCAAGGGGGAATGAAGACAATGGATTTGACCTTCCCAGTTCTTTCACTGGAGGAAATTTCTGCTCATCTTTTTGGACTGAGAGAATCCTCGGAGTGATGGGAGTCAGACTGGTAAACCTTCTCTGCACTCCTCTCTATTGCAAGAACATCCTCCCTCAGAGAAGCAGACCCTGTATTGTTGCATTAATGATGTGGAGATGCTGGCATTGGACAGGGATGAACACAGTAAGAAGTCTCACAACACCAGGTTAAAGTCCAACAGGTTTATTTGGCAGTACAAGCTTTCAGAGTCTCTCCATATAAACCTGTTGGACTTTAACCTGGTGTTGTGAGACTTCTTACTGTGCTTATTGTATTAAGACATCTCTACTGCTGTACTCAAATCCTCTCACCAATATACCATTTGCCCCTTTTTACTGGCTGCTGGATTTCCTGAAGGAAACCCACGCAGACACGGGGAGAATGTGCAAACTCCACACAGACAGTCATCCGAGGCTGAAATTGAACCCAGGTGGCTGGCACTGTGAGGCAGTAGTGCTAACCACTGTGCCACCCACTGTTCTTTGAGATTTCTTCTTGTCACGTTCTTGTTCCGAGGTGTGTTGCACAACAGCAGGAAGCTTGACAGGCTGTGCCTGTTTGGAAGGCACTGTGTGTCCTGGCAAGGATGCATTCAAAGCTGAGTCAGTGATGGTTAATCTTCTCCTGCACATGGGGAGAAATCTCCCCAAGGAGCTTCTTACAAGGGTCTGCCAGCCATCATTCCTGGACCTCAAGGCAAGCAGCTATTCCCTGTATGTGACCCAGGAGCAATAGATGGGGAGCTGATGGCTCAGTGGTATTATCACTAGATTATTAATCCAGAAACTCAGCTAATGTTCTGGGGACCCAGGTTCGAATCTCGCCAGGTGGTGAAATTTGAATTCAATTAAAAAGTATCTGGGATTAAGAATCTACCGATGAAATCATTGTCGTTTGTCAGAAAAACCCATCTGGTTCACTAATATCCTTGAGGGACGAAATCTGCCATCCTTACCTGGTCTGGCCTACATGTGACTCCAGACCCATAGCAATGTGGCTGACTCTCAACTGCCCTCTGAAATGGTCTAATAAGTCACTCAGTTCAAGGGCAACTTGGGATGGACAAAAATGCTGGTCCAGCCAGCGATGCCCCCATCCCTTGAAAGATTAGAGAAAATAAAATGGAATAGCTCAGAGCCAGGGTCCCTATGGGACCCTCACAAGGGAGCCCAAGGCTTTGTCCCAGGAATCACTGGCTAAGACCTGAGGCTGGGCAGGGGAATTACTGCACTGGTTTCAGTTTTGTAAAAGGCACTAATAACAGCGATTTTCCTTATAGCCTTAAATCGATTTTTGAGGGGGAGGGGGAAGGACGTAAAGGGTTATAGACCCGAGGTGTGTAAATGGAGTTCAGAGACAGATGTACCATGATCTAATTGAATAGCAGGCCATTCTCGAGGGGCTGAAGGCTCGCCCTTTATTGGCCCATTCCCGTGAATACATTCTAGACAAAGGAATAATGCATTATCTCTGTTTTTTTGAATTTGTGCCAAACGTTGAAACATTAGCTCTCATTTCCACACACAATGTTGAAAGTTGTTTGAAGCTTCTCCAGTTAAGCGGAGTGATTAATGAGGCAGGATTCAGACACAGTTCTGGAGCATGGCTAATTTCACCACTGGAAAAATCCCGACAGTCTGTTAAAGTTAATTACTGGTTTAATGGCAGCATTGTTAAAATCTAGGATCCCAAACTCCAGTACTCCCTTCACGTTGCCAAGGCCAAGAATTGCAACAACTTGTACTTTTTAATATTCTTTCCCCGGGGTGTCGCTCCTTGGCACAGCATTTATTGCCCATCCCTATTTGCCCGTGAGAAGGTAGTGGTGAGCTGCCACCTTGATTCGCTGCAGTCCACGTGGTGTAGGCACACCCACAGTACTGTTAGGGAGAGAGTGCCAGGATTTTGACTCAGCGACAGTGGTGATATGGTGGCACGGTGGCACAGTGGTTAGCACTGCTGCCTCACAGCGCCAGGGACTTGGGTTCAATTTCCAGCTTGGGTCACTATCTGTACAGAGTCTGCACATTCTCTCTGGTTCTGTGTGGGTGTCCTCCAAGTGCTCCGTTTTCCTCCCACAGTCCGAAAGACATGCTGGTTAAAGTGCATTGGCCATGCTAAATTCTCCCTCAGCGTACCCATGTGCGGGAATGTGGCGACGAGAGGATTTTCGCAGTAACTTCATTGCGGTGTTACTGTATGCCTTACTTATGACACTAGCAAATTACACAAATGAATACATTTTCAAGTCAGGATGGTGTGTGGCTTGGAGCGGGACTTGCCTGTGGTGGTGTTCCTAAGTATCTGCTGCCCTTGTCCTTCCAGGCGGTAGAGGTTGCAGGTTTGGAAGGTGTTGTGGAAGGAGCCTTGGTGAGTTGCAGTGAACGGAGAGAAAGCTGAGCATGCTGCAGATTTCTTAGGGAGTTCGCTGACACAGTTCAATTATATCAGCTCTTTGGAAACCATGTCAGAGAAAGATTATTGTGACGTCTCTGTGAATAATATTCACAAATGTTCCTTCATTATAACCTCCAGCCCTGCAAGCCCCCCCAATACTCACTAACACTCCCCCCACAACCTAACTCACCCCCCAACCCTTTATTCAGTCGTATCCGTGAATGGGGTCATTTAGCCTTTTGCCTCTCCATCATTAAAACTGTTCTCCATATCCTGCTCTTTCTTCCTAATCTCCCTCCTAGCTTGTAAAATAAATACTTTGTCACCATTTTAAAGTCCTCAAAACATATTCATTCTAAACCTGCCATTCCAACTGAAACAATTTCCAACCTATTTCCTAAGTTCCTAAGTTTCACAGTTCCTAAGTCTGGGTATTTTGGTTACCTTTCTCTGTATCGACTCCAGGCCCTCAACACTGTCCGTGTTTGGGAAACGACACCTGACCCAATTTTTCCCAGTATTCCCAGTATTCAGCAGGACTGAAGGAGAACGCCAGTGTTCCTTGTGTTCTATCATCCTGTCCCAGCGATACGACCATAAATATCTATTTAATTTCCATTAGACTCAGCATTGATCTAACAGACTGCTTCTCAGAATGCCACATCTTACGAGATTAAAAGCGGAGTTATTAAACAGAGCGAGAACCAAGAAGTTGCTGTTTTCCCAGTGACTGTTCTCCTCAGTCCTTGGAGATAACAGTTTGCATTTCAAAATGCAATTCTGTACCTGAAGTGGGAAAAGGTGATTACCACACTCAGTCCATTGTAAAGGCTTAAGCGATGTTCCCTCTGTTCATTTCTGCTTTAATAATGATTTAAAAAATGGAAGGATTTGCATTTATATCGTTTCTTCAGCATCGGGACATCCTAAAGTGCCTTACAGCCGATGAAGTAAAGTCACTCTTGTTATCGCCAAGAGAAGGATTAATTTAAACTACCGTGACTTCTCTCCTCACTGCCTCTCAGCAAACAGAAAAACGTTTGCAATTTCTGATTTCCCGCTCTATAAATGGTGACGTGCTTCCCCCAATCAGTTTCGGAGTGACCTGATCCTCTATAATCCCTCGAGACAGGGTCAAAATCAGAGGGTTCATTTATTTAACATAGAACATAGAACAATACAGCACAAACAGGCCCTTCGGCCCACGAGTTGCACCGATCACATCTACCAATCCACAGACCTATCTATAACCCCTATCCTATTCTTTTCCATATACTCATCCAGAAGTCTCTTAAAAGACCCCAGTGAGTTTGCCTCAACAACCTCCGACGGCAGTCGGTTCCGTTCACTCACCACCCTCTGAGTGAAAAACCTACCCCTGACACCAGGGGTCATTTTTTTGTATTTGCTTCCCTGCACCTTAAATCTGTGTCCTCTCATATTGACCATTTCCGCTCGGGGAAATAGTCGGGGAAATAGTTTTGCACACAATCAAAATGGGGGAAGGGATGTTGCTAAGTAACCCCCCCCCCCAACTATATTTGCACAATAAAGGGGGTTTAAGAAAAAGAAAGAGGTACAGAACAAAAACCACATGTATTCCTTCACCTGAGCCCACAGGCCAGGATCAGAAGCCCAAATTGTGGATTCTTTCAACAGTCAAAACTGATGCTGAGTCATCCGTTTTTTTTAGTGGTGCTAACTTCCACAGTGGGAATAAGCTCCTAGAGGTGATTAATCTGGTGGTCGGCACTGCTACAGAAGTTTAAACATTTCAGTAGAATCAGTACAGATGAGGGCTAGGTGTTTTACACTTGGATAGAGCTCCAGTTCTGCTGTTTGTTGATTGATAGAAGATGGCATCATGAGGTTGTAGAAGATGGCATCATGAGGTTGTAGAAGATGGCATCATGAGGTTGTAGCAGCTTGAGGTGGAGGCGGTGTCATTATTCCCACTTCTTGCCCTTGGTTTGGACAAAGGACGTAGATTTCTGCTCTGGGTTCACGCAAACCAATCTTTCATCCATTAATATAGATTTACCGGGGGTTTCGGAGCCCTCTGTCTTCGCAGAAGGCTATCTCTGTTAATCAGGGCTTTGCCTAGGAAATATAAAGAAGTCTTTCCTTGGAATTTGAGTTTTGCAGTTACATGGGGGCATTAGTCCCTCTTTAGAGATAGTGAGGTTTTCTGAGGGCTAGAATTTCCTCTTGGAGGAATCATAGACAGTCATGGCTTCCGCAGCCTTTGTTCACTATATTTATAAAATGATTTTATTAAGTAGCCAGGATGTCATATATGAGGAGAAACTCTACTATCTCACCAGCCACAGAATCGGAGCAGCTGAGGTCCGACAACACAAATCTTTGTTGACCTCGGACAGGAATTTCTGATCTCGCCTGATCAAGGCTATAAAATCACACACATATTCTTGTATGTCCTCTTGACAAGACACAAGGATGTCAGTAATACAGCCAGTACGCAGCAAGCTCCCACATGACCAAATAATCAGTTTGCGTGCTGTTGATTGAGGGATTAATATTGATCATAGTACCTGGGATAATGCGTACTGTTGATTGAGGGATTAATATTTATCAAAGTACTGGGATAAACTGTCCTTACTTCTGTGAAACGAGTGCCAAGGGTCTCCCCACCCAAGAGGGGGAGAAGGGGTCTTAGTTTAATGTTGCATCTGAAAGGTAGCTCCTCTGACAGTGCAGCACTCCCCCAGTACTGCAGGGGAGCACAGCCTTGATTGTTAAGTCCTGGATTGGGACTCACTGTCTTCGACTTGGATGCTATCAACTGGGCCGCAGCTAATTCACCATACTGGGCTGAGAGTTTCAGCCTAGTGACACCTCCGAACCACATCAGGAAGATTCAGGACAGAATTTTCTCACCCCCACCTGCCACGGGAATTATAGCGGGCAGGGGGGAACGGACCATTCAAAGTCCTCGGACAGGATATTTTGGACTTGGGGCGAACGCGACTGGAAAGTCCGGCCCCCAGAGTGACTAGGACTATAGTGCTGTTCCTGTAGGAGGGAGAGATGGTGATAAAGCGAGAGGGTTAGCGAAAGAGGTGATCACTTATCCAACAGCGAACCCATTGATCTCTGCCTCGTGGGAGTGTGAGAGTGAAGTGTTAAAGAGACTTTTAAATCCTTTAATGTCCCTTTAAATAACAACCTACGCACTAATGGGCCATGGAAATGGAGGGAATTAAAATGTATCAGGTTGTTAACAGTCCTTATGCTCAACAGTGATGCCATTGAGTAAAACAAGTGTGCTTTTCTGTAGATCAGAGTGAGGCCAATTCACTGAGCATACAATATATACAATAGGGATGAAAGTAATCATATTTATCACGCCTGATTTAAGAGACACATTTCTATCGCACTCAACTCTTGGCTGTAGGAAATTCTCTCGCTGGGCATAAAGGGCTTTTGTTAAAAATTGAAATCTTTCAGCATTAGGTGTGGTGGAATCAGACATTGTCAGGCAGTGTGAAAGCAGATCCTGTACAACACGCTCCCTCTGATTAAGCTGCTGGGTTCCTATCACTCGCATGGCCTCTTGTCACAAAGAGCTTTTCTCAGCAGGAATGAGGCAGTCCTCATGTTCTCCATGGCCCCATCCCTCCCCCATCACCCTGAGCTCCTCTCGCACTAGTCATAGAACTCCTGCAGTGCAGAAGAAGACCATTTGGCCCATCGAGTCTGCACTGGGAACCATCTCATTCAGGCCCTATCCCCATAACACCATGCATTTACCCCAGCTGGTCCCCCTGACACTAAGGGACAATTTTAGCATGGCCAGTCCACCTAACCTGCACATGATTTGATTTGATTTATTATTGTCACATGTATTGGGATACAGAGAAAAAGTGTTGTTTCTTGTAAGCTATACAGACAAAATTTACTGTTCATAGAGTATATAGGGGAGAAGGAAAGGAGAGGGTACAGAATGTAGCAGTACAGTCACAGTGGGTTTGTAGAGAAGGATCAACTTAAGAGAAGGTGGGTCCATTCAAAAGTCTGTATTAGTTTACGATCTTGCTGCTCTCTATTATGAAAGAAAGAAGATTGAAAAATAAATAAACGTCTTTCATCTTTACGAGCAATGTAACATTCTGACGGGCACCACACAGGCCCCACAACGCTACAAATCCTCAACTGAGGATAATTTATATATTTGGAGAGTCATCCAGTGGGGACCCAGCAGATTCCACTCTCAGGCACCTTGTAAACAAGGGCTTTGAAATGAAGTTAAACTGGAGGAGATGCCAGTCAAATCTGCACAAATATTTGAGGTTTTCTGAAAGGAATGTAAATGGGTTAGCGGAAGAAACGATAAATCCTCTACTTTCAAAGAACAAAGAAAATTACAGCACAGGAACAGGCCCTTTGGCCCTCCAAGCCTGCACTGACTGTGCTGCCTGACTTAATTAAAACGCCCTACCTTTCCAGGGATCATATACCTCTATTTCCATCCTATTCATGTATTTGTCAAAATGCCCCTTAAAAATCCAAATGCCCTGTGTCCACTTCCACTACTTCCCCCATCAGTGAGTTCCAGGCATCCACCCCTCTCTGTGTAAAAAACTTGCCTCGTACATCTCTTTTAAACCTTGCCCCTCGCTCCATAAACCTCTGCCCCCTAGTAATTGACTCTTCCACCCTGGGAAAAAGCTTCTGACTACCAACTCTGTCCATGCCTCCCATAATCTTGTCGACTTCTATCAGGTCGCTCCTCAATCTCCGTCATTCCAGTGAGAACAAACCAAGTTTCTCCAACCTCTCCTCATAGCTAATGCCCTCCATACCAGGCAACATCCTGGTAAATCTTTTCTATACCCCCTCCAAAGCCTCCACATCTTTCTGGTAGTGTGGTGACCAGAATTTCAGTAAATAACTTGCATTTTCTCCTTCCCCTGACAGCCCTTTTTTATTCTTTCAGGGGAAGTGGATGTTGCTGGCTAGGCCAGCATTTATTGCTCATCCCTAATTGCCCCCTAGAAGGCAGCGGTGAGCTGTCTTCTTGAATAACTGTAGACCCTGAGGTGTAGGTACACCTACAGTGCTGTTAGGGAGGGAATCCAGGATTTTGACCCAGCGACAGTGAGATGGTCTCTGTTGTTCTGGGCAATATCTACATTGCTTTTTTGTGGCAGCTTGCTGTGCATAAAATGGCTGCACAATTTCCTGCTCTACAACATCTCAAAGCCGGCTTTGGGGTGTCCTGAGGGTTTGAAGAAAGTTCAGAAAGTGCCGAGAGGCTGTGAGGAGATTTAACTGAGGCGTACAAAAACGGTGAGGAACCTGGACAGAGAGCAGAGGGGTCAAGAACAAGGATGCATGGATATGAAGTAATTGGTTCAAGGATTAGTGCAAAGTACGAAGAACACTGTTCAAGAGAGGGTAAAGGCCAAAACCCTCATCACAATTAAAAAACAAGTGCACTTGAAGCCCCGTAACCGTCAGAGTTACAGACCCCTCTCTTCCCCCAACTCCCATCACCACCAACTCTCCGCTGAATAGCACCAGGGGATCTTCTTACACCCACTGAGAGCACAGAGAAGGGCTGGGATTTTCCAATTTCTCCCATTGTCAGGATTTTCCAGTCCAACCAACAGGATTTTCCAGTCCAGCCGATAGGTTTTCCAGTCGTGATTAAAGATTTTGGTTTAATGTCTTATCTGAAGACCAGGTACCTCTGACAATGCAGCACTCCCACAGCACAGCGCTAAACAGCGGCACACTGGTTAACACTGCTGACTCTCAGTGCCAGGGATCCTGGTTTAATTCCGACCTTGGGTCACTGTCTTTGTGGAATTTGCACATTCTCCCCATGCCTGCATGGATTTCCATAGAAACGCTGCAGTGCAGAAAGAGGCCATTTGGCCCATCGAGTCTGCACCAACCACAATCCCACCCAAGCCCTACCCTCATATCCCTATATATTTACCTTGAACCTACACATCACAGCACACTAAGGGGCAATTTTAGCATGGCCAATCAACCTAACACCCACATCTTTGGATTGTGGGAGGAAATCAGAGCACCTGAAGGAAACCCATGCAGACATGGGGGGAACGTGCAAACTCTACTCAGTGACCCAAGCCGGTAATCGAATCCAGGTTCCTAGAGCTGTGAAGCAGCAATACTAACCACCATGCTACTGTGCCACCCAATCTCCAGGTCCTCCAGTTTCCCCCCATGCTCCAAAGATATGCTGGTTAGGTTAAATTGCCATGCTAAATTGACCCTAGTGTCAGGGGGATTAGTAGGATAAATAAGTGGGATTATGGGAATATAGTCTGGGTGGGATTGTTAGTGCAGACTGGATGGGTTAAATGGCATTCTTCTGTACATGGGGGAATTCTGTGATTCTAAAGTGACAGCTGAGATCACACACTCAAGCTGGACTGTGGATTTGGGTTGGACAGCACTTCCTTTGGCCTGCATGGGCACAATGGGCAGAGTGGCCTCATCATGTGCCCTAACTATTTTGTGTTTCTTTGAGGTGACAGAAATGTAAGTCTTGCTTACTTCCTTCCTCAACTGTACACTTAGAACATTACAGCGCAGTACAGGCCCTTCGGCCCTCGATGTTGCACGGACCAGTGGAACCAAGCTAATAATCCTCCAACCTAAACTATTCCAATGTTATCCATATGCCTATCCACTGACCATTTGAACACCCTTAAAGTTGGCGAGTCCATAACTGCTGCAGGCAGGGCATTCCACGCCCTTACTACCCTCTGAGTAAAGAACCTACCTCTGACATCCGTCCTATAACTACCACCCTTTAATTTAAAGCTATGTCCCCTCATGTTAACCATCACCATTCGAGGAAAAAGGCTCTCACTGTCCACCCCATCTAACCCTCTGATCTCTGATCTGATCTTCACCTGCTGTCTCACCAAGCAACTCAAATAGTGCGCACACCTCTACACAGATTCTCAATGCTAAACTTTCTCCAGCCACAGGGATAGGACGGACCTGAGGAAGGAGCAACAAAAGGCACCAATCCCAGGGTGTTACAATTTAAACTCCGCTTATGATAGATAAGCTTTATTTTGTTTATTGTTACACACCTGAGCATTGAGGGATCAGATCCGGACTGGCACAAACACTCCCCAGTTTCCATCATAGACAAGTCGCAGTACAGCTGCAGTAGTAGTTTGTGTGTTATCTCCCACCAACAGATGGGCTTCTACATCTTTGAAGAAAGTAGAGCGGTGTTTAATCTAATTATGTATCCCGATCCTACACAATTCTGACCTCCCGAGAGTTAGCGGATGGGGAGATGAGACAGTGCAAACCCTTTACATCACTATGGCATCCTCACATCTTTGCTGTCAGTTCTGGCTCCTTTTATGCACACTGTCTATTGATGTTCTCACTTTTTTTCTGTGTCAGTTTCAGTTTTGCTGAGATGACCACAAGTTGCCCCCTAGAGATTCCAACCTGATTATCTATAGCTGTAATCTTCCATTTGAGTCCAAAAGTGTGTAGGTTAGGTGGATTGGCCATGCTAAATATTTTGATTTTGGTTTGATTCATTATTGTCACACACCCCACTGATCACCACACCCATTAGCCCAATCCCCATTAGGCCCTGCTTCCCTCTGGCTGCCCCTCTCCCCCACCATGGCATTGCCAAGCTGGCCTCCTGACACTGCCCAAGGCCTCCTGACACTGCTCAACGTGGCAATGTTCATGAGGCAGTGCTGTGGTACCCCCTGAGTATTGCCACGTTGCCCCTTGGACAATGCCAGGGGCCTGGCTGGCACTAAAGGTTGTCAATGCCCGGGGGGGCACCTCTCTTTATCCTTAGCCGGGGTGGGGGAGGCTCCAGGGCCTTCATTCACTTGAGTGGGGTCGGGCTGCCAGCTCCCTGTTGTAAGCACTGCTGGAGTGAAACACTCCTGGGGTGAGGGTTGATGAGAGAGAGTTTAGCAGGCCAGGAGACTTCAGTCGAGCTAATGATATTTAAATTAATATTTAAATATCTTAATTTGCCAGAATTCCTATGGCCGGAGATGTGTAGTGGCTGTGGCATCCAGTGGGAGCTGTAAACCACCTCCGTTTATGTCTCCTGGCCTGCTGCACTCATCAACCTCCTTTGGAAGAAGAACAGGGGATTTATCTGTGGTGTCCTGCCCAATATTTAGTCGTCATCCAACACTTAGAAACAGATTATTTGGTCATTATCACTGTGGAATCTTGCTGTGCACAAATTTCAGCAGTGGCCAGGCCCCAAATAAAGTGATTCACTAACTAACGTTCACACCATGGCTTCATCTTTCAACTGAATCCCAATTTGCAATGATATATTGATCACCATCTTAGCTGGGTTTAGTAGATAATGTCGCATTGAAAACAGTTTAGATGGTGCATTTTTTAATTCTTTCACGGGAGTCACAGACAAGTCCAGCACTTGTTGTCCAACCCAATTGCCTTCAGGGAAAAGGTGGTGGTGAGCTGCCTCCTTGAGCCACTGCAGTCCATTATTGTAGGTGCACCCACAGTGCTGTTAGAGAGGAGGTTCCAGGATTTTTATCCCAAGACAGTGAAGGAATGGTGTAATATTTCCAAGTCAGGATGGGGAATGGCTTGGAAGGATGGTGGTGTTCCCCATGCAGCCACTGCTCTAGAGATCATGGGATTTGGAAGGTGCTGTCAAAGGAGCCTTGGTGAGTTCCAGCGATCCATCTCGGAGATGGTACACATAGCTATCATTGCGTTTCGATGGTGGCGGGAGTGAATGTTTAAGATGGTGTGTGTGGTGCCAATCGAGTGGGTGTTGAGCTTCCTGAGTGTCGTCGGATCAGGCAAGTGGAGTGTGTTCCATCACCACTCCTGACTTGTGCCTTGTAGATGGTGGAGAGGCTTTGGGGAGCCAGGAAGTGCCTTTGTCACAGTGACAATAATGGATCGTGTGGCCTTTGTGTGTTCTTATTGCTGTTTGATAAGATGGGAGAGTGATGGCTGATTGTGATTAAATATGAAAAACTCCTCCCAGTGTTCATGTCTGCGTGCCAGATGGGTATCTATATTTAACTTGGCTATCTCCTGCACTGTGTGGAATATTCAAATAGCTTTTCAATTGTTCAGCAGCAAATTAATGAGCTGTCACTTGTACTGAAAACTTTTTTTTTCAATCATCTCTTTAACCAACTTTTTTTCCAACGGTTAGAAAACCCTCTTAAGTTTCGAGAAATGTTGGAGCATTTGAGTTCCAGGGAACAGATGATTTTGTAATTAACTGAATTTGCATAATAAATTACAGCTAATTAGCATAATTTATTAATCCATTATCCCTAATGGGATGCCAATTATTCTGTTCAACTTTCATAGAGATAAGGCTTGCAATTTCTCATTGTTACAAGCGAAGGTTTAACAGCTAATTAACTCAATTTGCATATGCAGATGAGGGTTTGTTTGGACGACCTGTTAACATGCTCTTTCTAACTCTGATGGTTTAGAGCATCTTGGGTTGGTTGGAGCAAATTCTTACGACGTAACTAGTGTCACAGTTCAGTTTTTGAGGTAGAAATGATGGTGAAATGATCAATGCTTGTCAGCCTCTGCATCTGCCGCAGTGTGAGTTACCTTGTCCCTTCAGAAGCTCTAAGGCTCAGTAAACCTCAGCGTTAAAACACGTAAAACTGCATGAGGTTTTAGTACTTACCTCATAGATGATCACTAAACGTGGGTAGCACGGTGGCACAGTGGTTAGCACTGCTGCCTCGCAGAGCCAGAGACCCGTGTTCGATTCCCGGCTTGGGTCTGTGTAGAATTTGCACGTTCTCCCTACGTCTGCCTGGGTTTCCCCCAGGTACTCCAAAGATGTGCAGGTTAGATGGATTGGCCTTGCTAAAAGTGACCCTTAGTGTCAAGAGAATTAGCAGGCTAAACATGAGGGGTTACAGGATAAGGACTGGCTGGGATTGTGGTCATTGCAGACTCGATGGGCCAAATGGCCTCATTTTGCATTGAAGATTTCTATGAAACATGCCAGGAAATGTTCGGATTGGCCCATTCCAAAACTTTGGATTTTTACTGCTGTGCCAAACAACCTCTCTGACAGTGAAAATTAACATTTTCAAGTGTGGAGTCTCATCTTTACAGATTTTAATTATTGTTGGAGATTTTTTTAAGTGATAATTTTTGAAACATTTTTCTTTCTGACTCGTCTCTCTCTCTCTCTCGTGCTCCTATATTTCTTTTTCTCGTTTTATTTTTGTTTTTTTTAACCTGATTTGTTATTTGTTTTTCCGGCACTTCCTGGCTCATACTCCGCGCTGCTCAGTCACGAATCTTCAGCCTGATTGGTTAATGCGATATGTAGTCACTTGCTCTGTCCCCCTGTAGAGAGCACTGAGCCAAAGTGACTCTCAAATGACATGTGTACACAGGAATTAGATGTAGGGATAAGGGTAGGCCATTCAGCCCCTCGGGCCTGCTCTACCATTCAATAAGAACATAGCTGATCTGATTGTGGCTTCTACTCTTCAGTTTTGGCAAGTTCCAGTTCAGAAGCCCATCGAAAGTCTAATGGATAAGTGTAAGTGTAGTAAATGGTGCAGCCTGTAAAATCTGGGTGTTATGACATGACATTGAGAACGTTAACCCCACTTTAAATCAAAACCACGCAGAACAAGTAAGAACCGGAAATTATAATGGAGCCAGATTACACAAATATGGCTCGTCTTCTCTCAATTCTGGAAGATTTGAAGAACTCTTTAAAGCCCATCTGGTATCACTAAATGTATTTGATAGGGTAGATTCACAGAAGCTGTTGCCTCAAGAGCAAAAAATCAGGAATGAGGGAACATCACGGTAAAGATTAAACCAAACCACCAATGAAGGCAATCAGAAAGCCTTGGAGAAATCTGGAACTTTCTCCCCCAAAAGGCTGTGGATGCTGTGGAACTTTCTAGACTGAGGCCAGTAGATCAATGTGCAGTAAGTGTGGGGAGAGAGATGGAGAGGGGGGAGGCATCAAGGTATATGGAAGTGGGAAGATGATGTTAAGGTGCAGTTGAGGCCTACTCTGGTTGAATGGCGGCGGAGCAGGGCCAATGGGCTGAATGGCCCAAAATATTCCAGGTTTGGACGGAGAGTTGGGTGTCCCTTGTCCATTCAGAGTTGATGTGGGGCAGCGTTGTCACCTGTCCACATTACGGCGTGCCAAACAAAAGGATCGGACCTGATGCCGCTGGCTAACTTTGTCCCAAATCAGCCGCACTGAAGCTGAATGTTTCAAAAATTATCACTTCTTAAGAAAATCTCCAACAATAATTAAAATCTGTAAGGATGAGACTCCACACTTGCAAATGTTAATTTTCACTGTCAGAATGGTTGTTTGGCACAGCGGTAAAAAATCCAAAGCAGTGGAATGGGCAAGCCCGAACATTTCCTGTTTTGCAGCCTGAGGCTGGGGTCAGTGGGCGATTATTAGGCTGTGAGAACAGGTCGCGATATCACACAAACAAATTCCATTCTTTTCTCCTCTCTTTTTGGAGCCAACCTGAGGTCCATGGAAAGGTAAGCCTGGTGAACCTATTACCTTTGCTCCTTGAGTTAGGGGACTCCTTCCATCTCCCACATGGCTGTGTGTCAGACAGAACGCCGGAAAGGCCCAGTTCCGAATTGCTTTCTGTTTAGTCATGCTCTGAACCCTTGCTCTTACCGAGTGGCCTCCTCAGCCCCAATGTTATTCCCCCGTGAGAGGATTGTGCTTTCTCTGGTGAACAAAACACCACGTTGAGAGTGGTGCAATTTAATGCATTAGCCTGAAGAAGTTAAACCCAAACGTGAGAAAGAAGACCCCCACTCTTTGCTGGAAAGCCGAAATAAGAACAGAAAATGCTGGGAATACTCTGTGGGACAAGCGGCATCTGTGAAGGGACAAACCCCAGTTAATGTTACAGCCCGATGACCTCTTTGTCAGGAACGACTGACCTGAGTCAATGAGCTGAATTTTCCTGGTCCTGGCTGGCAGATTAGGATGTATTTCTCGAAGGAAAGTCAGAATTTTAGCACATTTCAGATCAGCTTTATCGTCTCCCAGTGTATTTCCTGAGGCAGAGTGAACCTGCCCAGTAATTTAGTTAATGGTGATGGCATTGCCGAAATCTTACCAACTATGGATGAGCCCATCACTGAGGCCGGAGCCTGGGACTGAGTTGGAGGTGGCCTCCCATGCCAGGGTCCATGGAGCCTCCTCCCCATCCTCTTGAAGGAAGATGTTTCACCCCCCCGGACTGAAGGCCTACCAGTGATGACCAAGTGTGAGTTGTAACGTTCCACAATCCTGGAAAAGGTATCTCCATTTTGAAACATCCTGGTGGTGTCCTGCCCACCTCAGTCGGACTAGACATAGAACCATAGAAACTCTACAATGCAGAAAGAGGCCCTTTGGCCCATCGAGTCTGCACCGAACACAATCCCACCCAGGCCCTACCCCCATATCCTTACATATTATACCCACTCATCCTTCTAACCTACGCAGACATCACTAGCAAATCCTCCCATTGGGCTTCCTACATCCCTGATCCTCTTGCTGTTCCTTATTAGGACAGGGCTCCCAGAAACGCTATCTCAGTTGTCTGCCTCTGAAGGAAAACCCCACCCGGCCCCTTGCCAGTTCCTCACTCGGAACTGAGGCCAACTTCAAGGGCTGAAACCCACCCGAGGAAGGGCAGCCCATTGACTCCATTCCGCTCTCTCCACAGATGCCGCCAGAACTGCTGAGTATTTCCAGCATTTTCCCTTCTTCAACGAAACTCAGACGTGTTATCGGATGATGCATTAGAACCAAGGCCTCCTCCGCTTCCCCTTTACCCGCCAACCCATTCCCTTCTCCCATTCCAACCAAACACAATCTGCACATGTGCATGATGAGGGCACGCATGGGCCGCTTATGCCTCAGGAATTAAAGATGAAATAACTTTGCATTTGGAGAAGTGGGCCAGAATTTTACCAGCACGCCCATCCCGATTGTGGGCGAGGCTCAGAGAATAGCGTTCTCCATTGGCCTTGGGTGGGATTGTACAAAATTCAGGTGGACGTGCTGGTAAAATTCCACTCGTAAAGTTATTAGAAGAGAGGGGAAAGTGGACTTAACACAGTGGAGCAGGATGTATATATGAGGGAGTTTAACAGCCCTCTACAACTCTGTTACCCCCACCCCCAGCAGTACGGCAAGCTCTGCCCTTCTGCTGGAACGGGGGAACAAGGAGGCTCCGGGGTTCGAGTCCAACACCAGGACTGGCTGGCCGTTCAAGGAGCTTGCAATGGAATGACAATCAGCATGGAAAGCCTCCCCCTAGCTTTTCCACAAAGCTGTAAAAAGATAGTATGGAGGGTAAAGATACAACAGCAAAAGAGAAACGCTAGACAGACTCAGCAATCAGGCCCTATGGGTGGAGAGAGAACCTCCCCTGTTGATGACAGCCAAGTCGCTGTGAGTCTGGGTGTTAATGCGGAGCAAAAGCTCCCACTGGATTTACGTTAGATTTATTTCGCTAATCTCAGGGTGCGTCTGACACGGCTTGGCCCTTATGCAGCGGGCGGAGGAATTTACTAATTGGGAATATCACACAACTATCATCGTGGAGATGTGATATCGATGGAATGTTAAGTCCATGGCACTCACAGCTTCATCATTGCTTCAGGCAAACTGTCAAAGCAGAAAGCCAAGGCACAAATCCACGCAACAACAGTAGTGTTTCGCTTTGGCGTCATTACATCAGGCTGTACATAGCACCCTTTCTTTTTTGCTTGCGAGCATGATGATGGTGACACATGAGTTTTACACCACTCATGTAAAAGACACTGCGCGGCAGTGATGACTACAGCAATGCCAGGTTACTCTCCTGATAGCAGAGTTCACCTTGCCTGTCTACCTTGCCTGTTTACAGGTTCCCAGAGGCGGCGTATCCTCCCGAGCCTGTCCCCGGACACGGCATCTCCAGCTCGGAAGCCGGCCAACAGCTCTGGAGTCCGCTGGGTTGACCTTCGACCTGTGCAGCGGGGGATGGCCGAACCATTTGAGATCAAGGTCTACGAGATAGATGACGTGGAACGGCTGCAGAGGAGACGGGCAGCGGACAGCAAGGTTCGTAAACTTCCTCGAGGGAAACACAAGTATCATCTCTGCATTGGCTGCAATATCAGCCAGTGCTCTAGATCTGCAATGCCCTCTTGAATACTCACTGGGTTCTACAAAGCTTTAGTTTTGCTGAATAAAGAGACATGCTGTCAAAGTTTTCCAACCTGCACTCATCAGGACAGATAGAAGAATGCAAATTTCAAAGGGAGTAACAATTCACACTGCATAAGAAAAGATGCTGATTGGTTGGTTTGTTGACTCCATGGCTGGAGTTTTACCAGCCCGTAATTGGAATGGGTGAGCCTCACAGAACAGCGTTCTCCATTGGCCTCAGGTGGGATCTTACGAGACTCGGGAGAGCGAGGCGGTACTGGTATAAATTGTTGCTCCCTTTGAAATTGGCATTCTTACATCTGTCCTGATGAGTGCAAGATAAAAAGTTTCAACTGCTTGTCTCTTTGCAGCATCTCTTCTGAATGCCTGATGCTTTCAAATACACATCAAGCAACGCGAGCTCCAAATTTTAAGGACAATTATAATTCTTCCTTCACTTAAGGGAAAAATATTGCAGATGCTGGAAATAAAAACAGAAAATGCTTAAAAAACTCTGCCTGTATGGCAGCATCTGTGGAGAGAGAAACTAAATTTAACATTCGGAGTCCAATATGATTCTTCCTCAGGACGGTTCTACAGAAAAGGCAGATGGACTCAAAACGTTAACTTTATTTTATTCTCTCTGCAGATGCTGCCAGACCTGCTGGGTTTTTCCAGAATTTAATTAATTATAATTCCTCCTTCTGTTCTTCCATCTCATGTTTTTTATTTAAGCTTACTTGTCCATCATTATTGTATGTTCTCTTCCTCCATGCTACAACATGTTAACGTACCCGTGTTGTCTCCTCCCTCCTCCCTCAGGAGGGGCTACTTTTCTCACTGATGTTATCGACCCCATGCCTTCTTCCGGTCTCTTCCTATTCGAACCATTCCTCTCCGGGTGATTCAAACCCTGCGCTTGTAACGCTGCCTCACCATCTACCCATTTACCTCCTACACCACCTTATTCCCCTACTGACTCGCATCAGGATAAATCCTCAGCTCACTGCTGTCAACATCCAGCTTTCCGATCTATCACCCAGTCTGTGAAATTCCCCTTTTCAGGACACTGTTCTCTCCCTTGTCCCAGAGCGTGCCACAAGGTGCTGGGGGCCCGGGGGTGGGGGGGGGGGGGGGGGGGGGAGCGGGGGGGGGGAGGGGGGGGGGGGGGGGGGGGGGGGGGGGGGTTGGTGGTGTCCTGCTTAGGTAGGATAGAGGAATTGAGAGGAAGCAAGTTTTTTACACAGAGGGTGATGGGTGCCTGGAACTCGCTGCCGGGGGAAGATAGTGGAAGCAGATATGTTTGTGACTTTTAAGGAGCAGCTGGACAGATGCGTTATTAGGATGGGAGTAGAGGGATATGGTCCCCGGAAGGAAAGGGGATTTTAGCTCACAGACAGCATGGTCGGTGCAGGCTCGGAGGGCTGAAGGGCCTGTTTCTGTGCTGTAATTTTCTTTCTTCTTTATCTCCTAGAGTCAATGACTAACCACTCAGTGCATTGATTCCATTCCGATGCTCTGTGTAGCAGTCCAGTCAATCCCATCTACCCTGCTCTGTCCCAGGAACCTCGGCCCGTTTAGCTCCTGCACCGGAGTTAGCACTGCCGCCTCACAGCAGCAGGGATCCAGGTTAAATTCCAGCCTTGGGTCACTATCCGAGTGGAGTTTACACATTCTCCTTATGTCTGCTTGGGTTTCCTCCTTACGCTCCGGTTTCCTCCCACAGTAAGAAAGATATACAGGTTAGGTGAATTGGCCACGATAAATTGTCCGTTAGTATCCAAAGCTGTGCTGGTTGGGGGGATCAGTGGAGTAAATATGCAGGGTTATGGGGGTAGGGTCGGGGTAGAATATTCTGCCAAAGTGAAGGTGCGGACTGGATGGGCCTCCTTCTGCACTATAGGCTCTCTATGAAGTGCCCATCCAATGTCATTTTGAAATTCTTCATCATCTTTGCTTCCACCATCCTCATAACTAATGAGTTCCAGGCCATTTGGTCATTTACCGATTAGAAAAGAATTCTCCCTCACATCACCCCCTCCTGCATTTGTTGCCCAGAACCTTAAATCTGTCCACCCTCCCCCACTCACCCCCCCCAACCTCCCGCCCCTGTCCCGTGTGCCGGCAAAAATATGGGAACATATTTTTCTTTGTCTACTTTATGTGAACCTGTCATAATCCGGTAGACCTCTTGTCTTCACTAAGTCGTATCTATGTGCTAATGTACCTTACCCGTGGTCCCGTGGACCTGCCCTGTCCTCTCCTGGCTGTAAGTGAAGGAGGAAGCAAACAGAACTTAAAGAAACCCTTCACCGTTCCTCATTCCAGTTGCGGGGCCTTGTCTGTTTTAACGCAAAGCTGAAGATCCTGGAGCATCGGCAGCAGCGGATCTCAGAGGTCAAAACCAGATATGACATACTGAAGAAGGAGCTGGAAGCCACTAAGCAGCGACTGATGCTGGATCCAACTAAATGGATCAGTGAGTGTAAGTATCCCCCAGCTCGGTCTCTAATCTTCCAGGTATGTGGAAACATAGGAGATAGGAGCAGAAGGAGGCCATTCGGCCCTTTGAGCCTGCTCTGCCATTCACCACCATCACGGCTCATCATCCAACTCAATAGCCTAATCCTGCTTTCTCCTCATAACCTTTGATCCCTTTCGCCCCAAGTGCTATATCTTGAATACGTTCAATGTTTTGACATCAACTACTTCCTGTGGTAATGAATTCCACAGTCTCATCACTCTTTGAGTGAAGAAATGTCTCTTCATTTCCGTCCTAAATGGTCTACACTGAATCCTCAGGCTGTGAGCCCTGATTCTGGATTCCCCCACCATCGGGAACATCCTCTCTGCATCTATCCTGTCTAACTCTGTTAGAATTTTATAAGTCTTTATGAAACTCCCCCCCGCCCTCATTCATCTGGACACCAACAAAAACAATCCTAAATTAGTCAATCTCACGCCATCCCCAGAATCAGCTTGATAAACCTTCACTGCCCTCCCTCAAGAGCAAGAACATCCTTCCTCAGAAAAGGAGACCAAAACTGTGTACAATATTCTAGATATGACCTCACTAAGGCCCTGGGTCTGGGTATAATGTTCTGCTAAAATGTAGGTGTGGACTGGATGGGCTGAATGGCCTCCTTCTGCACTATAGGGATTCTATGAAGTGCCCATCTAATATCATTTTGAAATTCTTCATCATTTTTGCTTCCACCATCCTCGTAACTAATGAGTTCCAGGCCATTTGGTCATTTACCGATTAGAAAAGAATTCTCCCTCGCATCCTCCCTGCATCTCTTGCCCAGAACCTTAAATCTGATCACCTGTCCCCACTCACATCCCTCCCCTGTCTTGTGTGCTGGCACAAATATGGGAGCATATTTTTCTTTGTCTACTTTATGTGAACCTTATAATTTGGTAGACCTCCTGTCCTCGCTAAGTTGTACCTACGTGCCTTAATATCAGAAGGATCAAAAGGAAAGTTAACCAGTTAAATCTGATGATGCGCTTCAGTCCCCTGCAGTGCCCAACTTCATTGCAGTGTTAATGTAAGCCTACTTGCAACACTAATAAATAAACTTTAAACTTTTAAACCCTATTGTGATGATGTTGCCAGGTACCTGCTGCCCTGGTCCCAGATGAAAGTGATTATGGGTTTGCTACAGTGCATCTTGTAGATGGTACATACTGTGTGCCAGTGGTTGAAGGAGTGACTAGTATTAATTATATTGGCACATACAATAGGACTGAACCTGGATTATCCTTCTCTTTGTATTAATTTACGCTATGGAAAGCAGCTATTCTGCCCAGCTGGTCCATGTTGGTATTTAACCATCCCAACCATAATTCTTCATCCTAACCCTCCAATCTAATCTTGAATTGCAGACACTCCCTCAGCCTGTAAAAACTGTAAAATTCCGTTCTCTAGAGCGGATAACTCCATGGCACACAGTGTAGCCCTCACTAAATTATAAACTAAAATTCAGGTAGACAAGGTTGTAAAGAAGGTGTTTGGAATGCTGTCCTTCAATGGTAGAGGTATAATAAAAAAGGCAGAAACTGCACTCATCCCGAAACTGGAAAATCCCACTCAAGGTCAACAGACATTTCCGTGTCCGCCCCTGACCTGCTTCGATCCCCATGGCAGCAGAGTGGGATCATTCAGCCCATAATGTTGGAATTGTACAAAACACTGGTAAGGCCTCAGCTGGAATATTGTGTGCAGTTCTGGTCACCATATTACAAGAATTTATGAGGAGAAAACAGGATTAGAGAGTTGGATGATCACCCATGATCTTGATGAATGGCAGAACAGGCTCGAAGGGCCAAATGACCTCCTCCTGCTCCAATCTTCTATGTTTTCATGTTCTCCGTTGCCAGATCTAGAAAAGTGTAACTAAAAGGAGAGATTGGATAGATTGGAGATCAACCAAAGAAGGTTGAGGGGGTGACTTGATAGATGTCTATAAAATTATGAGGAGAAGAGATAGAGTGGACAGGATAAAATTGTTTCCCTTGGCAGAAAATTCTAGATGTAGCGATGCTGGTGTTGGACTGGGGTAAACACAGTAAGAAGTCTGACCACATCAGTTTTAAATCCAACGGATTTATTTGATAGTAATAATTATTTGATAACTTATTCGATAGTTACTATCAAATAAATCAGTTGGATTTAAAACTGATGTTGTCAGACTTCTTACTGAGAAAATTCTAGAACCAGGGATGTAGATTTAAGGTAAGTGGCAGTCGGTGTAGAGGGAACATGGGGAAGAATCTCTTCATGCAGAGGGTAGTGGATGTCTGGAATTTGCTGCCTGAATTAGTGGTGGAGGCAGAGATTCTAAACTTTTTTGAAAAGTACCTGAATCTGCATTTTTGGTGCTGTAAGCTACAGAGCTATGGGGTAGGTGCAGGAAAGTGGGATTAGAAAGGGTATCTGGGTGTCCTTGGGCTGGCATGGACAGGATGGCACAGTAGCACAGTGGGTTAGCACTGCTGCTTCACAGTTCCAAGGTCCCGGGTTCGATTCCCGGCTCGGGTCACTGTCTGTGTGGAGTTTGCACATTCTCCTCATGTCTGCATGGGTTTCCTCTGCGTACTCCAGTTTCCTCCCACAGTCCAAAGATGGGTTAGGTTGATTGGACATGCTAAGAAATTGCCCATAGTGTCCAGGAATGCGTAGGTGAGAGGGATTAGTGGGTATAATATGTAGGGATATGGAGGTCGGGCCTGGGTGGAATTGTGTTCAGTGCAGACTCGATGAGCCAAATAGCCTCTTTCTGCACTGCAGGATTGCATGAAGATGGGCTGAATAACGTCCTTCTGTGTGCTGTAACTTCTCTATGTTGTTAAAGACACATATTACTGTCAACAACGATATACAGAGGGAGATAACGGGGTCTGTAATTTTCACTTGCCTTCTCTGGTTCACGGCTCTGGGAGTTTGCGCATTCTCCCCGTGCTTGTGTGGGTTTTCTCTGGGTGCTCCGCTTTCCTGCCACTCCCCAAAGATGTGCTGTTAGGCTGATTGGCAAAACAAATTCCCCCTAAATTGTCTCACAAATTTGGTTCTAATGCATAGATCTATAAACACAGACAGGGATCACGGGTAGAAGTGGGAACATGGGGTGGCGGCGCGGGCTCGTTGGGCCGAAGGGCCTGTTTCCCGTGCTTTTTGTTCTTGGTTGACCATGTGCCCTGACCTCTCTTTCCCCAGTTGATCTGGATCAGGGTTTCGAGGTGGACTCGCTGGAGTATCTGGAGGCTCTGGAGTGCGTCACTGAGCGGCTCGAACACCGTGTCAACTTCTGCAAGGCGCACCTCATGATGATCACGTGCTTTGACATAGCCTGCGGGAGGCGCTAACGGGTGGGGTTGGGTGGGGTGGGCGGGGGTGGGGGGGGGGTGCGTTGGTGGGGGGAGCCGAGCGAACGAGCGAGCAAGCGCACGGCAGAGGGGAAGGCAGGAACAGAAACATCCAAAGATACCAGGACGGTGAGGGCGGGAAGTGTGCAGCGCATATGCGAGGAGAAGATCTCTTTTAATCTTTCAAACAGCGGAATGTATACGAGACAGAGAGAGAGAGAGAGAGACGGACGAGAACGAGAGGAGGGGGCTGAATAAGGGAGCGTTCGTTCTTCCGTCAGATTGTCAAAGCACTTTGAGGAACTTTTGTTATGTTGTAAATAAGAATTGCTTGCTCCAGCTCCCCGTTGTTCAGTGGGTGGTGGTGGTGGGTGGTGGTTTTTTTTTTGGGGGGGGGGGGGTGGTGGTTTGTGTGCGGGGGGGGGGGGGGAATTGGGAGGAGTGGTTGCCGCAGGGTTTGGGGGAATGAAGGGCTGTTAACTGAGATATTCAGAATGATATACAGAAGGACTACAAGTGCCTTGTAAACTTTTATTATATTGTATTATCCAAAATCTTACATGGACCCATTATTGTACAGTTGGTGCTAGATGATGAATGTTTTGCCGTTCGGTTGTAGAGGCAGTATCCGTTTTGTAAACCAAACATACAAACCTACACTCCACGTGCGCCGACCTTCACACCAGGATTAAAAACCGGGGTAGGGAGGGGGCAATGCCAGCCCATCTAACCGCCCCTCCCTCCCCCCAGCCATGGGTCCGCGGGAGAATATTTGGTTTGAATCAATGCCACCCTGATACGCTTCTTTTTCTAAGCAGCTTTGGCTGATTGTAAAGGACATTGTTGTGTGGAGTTGAGTTTTTAATAACCCGGTGGAGATACACATTAAGAAAGCTGATGTTTCGGTAAAGGATAAACTCAAGATTGTTTTACTAGGTGTTTTAACTACTTGCTGTTTTTAAGTAACTTGTATCAATAGAGTAGTTCAGTAGTCAGGAAACAGCACATTAATAAAGTGATTGTCTTTTTACTAACAGTGAATAGACCACTCCGAACCACAATGGTGCCTCTCAGGCAGATCCCTGCAACCTTGGTACAATTCAAATACAAGTTTGAAAGCATATGAACATCTCTCTCGCTACTGATGGTTATCAGTGAGAATCATAGAAATCCTACAGGACAGAAGGAGGCCATTCGGCCCATTGAGTCTGCACCGACCACTATCCCACCCTATCTCCATAACCTTACGTTTATCCTGCTAATTCCCCCAAAACTACGGACAATTTAGGATGGCCAATCCATCTAACCCGGGTGAGAAGAAACTGGAGCATCGGGAAGAAACCCACACAGACACGGGGAGAAAGTGCAAACTCCACACAAGACAGTAATCCAAGCTGGGAATTGAACCCGGGTCCCTGGTACTCTGAGGCAGCAGTGCTAACCACTGTGCCAGCCACACTGTGCCATGAGATTAACATACAAGCCACACATATGTAAAAATCTAGCTCTGTTCATACTTCTACGTACACAGTAGTACATGTGTGTGTAACTAGCAAGCAATACATGTTTCAGGAATGTTACTGCATCTCCCTTGCAGGCCATTCAACCCTCATGCCTGCTATACTATTCATGGCCATTACCTTTAGCTCCAGATTTCTGATGACCAACAAACGGGGAAAAAAGGCCCTGCCTGTGATCTCTCCAGCATCTTTTGATGAAAATACAGCTTGGTGTTTTGTTAAAGGAGGCTGCAATATTGTCCAGGCCTCGCGGTCATTGGCAAGTGTCCTGCGCAAAACAAGTCTGTTCCCAGAACAAAAACACTGCTCGAGGCATTACACATGCTGAAGAAACAGTGGAGATTTGGACGCAATTCTGCCAACCTAAATCCTGATGGAATGTGCCAAAGTGAGGGGTTCAGAGCGACTGATTAATTTGCAGTCAGCATCACTCTGATCCTGGGTTGAGTAATCTGACATTTAACTGAGCTGCCTCTGAATTAAATTCAGAACCAGGAGGGTTGTTTCCAAGATAAAAGTCACTTTCTATTTGCCGTGATTCCAAAGCGAGAATTATTGACAGCTTAAAGCAATTTGCGTTTCTTTTAACTATAGGTAAAGCATGTGTCGGAATCCCGATTGTCAATCCGACCTCCAGCTTCCAGTCTGTTCCCATCCCTGTGTCCGTCTCTCTTCCCCCCACCCCACCCCTCTATGGTGACCACCTTCCATTCGGTTGGGTGACCTGATGAAAATGTTGGCACCATAAACCCAACCCATTGGTGTGCAGCTTGTCTGCCATTCTGTCAGCTGCCAGTCTGTGCTGGTGGCAAAGAATGGTGAATGGAGATAAATAAAGTTTATTTATTAGTGCCACAAGAAGACTTACATCAACACCGCAATGAAGTTACTGTGAAAAATCCCCTAGTCGCCACATTCTGGTGCCTGTTCAGGTACACTGAGGGAGAATTTAGCATCTAACCAGCATGTTTTTCGGAATGTGGGAGGAAACCGGAGCACCCACGCAGACACGGGGAGACTGTGCAGACTCCACACAGACAGTGACCCAAAGCCCGGAATTGAATCCGGGTTGCTGGCACTGTGAGGCTTCCACACACCCGATGAAGGAACAGCATTCCCGAAAGCCTATGCGACTACTATCAAACAAACCGGTTGGACTTAAACCTGGTGTTGTGAGACCTCTTACTGTGTTTACCCCCGTCCACCGCCGGCATCTCCACATCATGATTGCGAAGCAGCAGTGTTAACCACCGTGCCATTACCAAACTGGGTTTGTAGCCGGTTACAAACCCGTCTCCCCCTTCCCAATTCCCACCCCCCCCATCCTTGTCCGCCACCCTACTCTGACCCCCCCCCCCCCCCCCCCCCCCAATATTAGACTATAAGTTAATATGCTGGAAACAGGTGGGTGAGGGTGTCACACTGCCCAAACTGCGGTGGGGGTCATCAGTTTCATGGCGGACGATTATTTTATTGCCCTTTTGTTCCACAGCTCAAAGAGCCAGCCAGGCTCAGCAGAGAGCTAATCATTGACAGATTTGGCTGCCGGAGGGGTGCGGGAGGGGGGAAGAGGGGGAGCTCCGACTATTTCACACCTGCCCCTGAACTCGGCTAGGCCTTTTCCTGTGGAATCCCAGTCACCCTGGGGGCAGTCACACATCCCAGTCAAAGACAGCGAGAGTCAACGTGGTGTTAGTCTGCCCGGGAAGCACCTTGTCTCTGTGTGGTCTATCTCAAAATCATGCATTATATTTTGTGGATATTTATCTCTTTAATGGTGCTTGCAGCAGTTTTTTGCTCTGAATGTTTATACATCGTCTCTCTCTCGACTGAAATTAATCCCACACTTGGAACTGCTGCCGACTAACAATTCTATGTCATGTTATGTATGAAGGACATAATTTATTTATGAACTCAGGATGCCCTTGTTTTATAAAGTTGCTTGTATTTTGTAATTTATTTTCACATCATGATGAAAGCCTAACCAGTGCTAACTATGCATTGTTTTTTTGTACAGTCACCTGATTTCACATTGCTCTTCCTTCGTTCCAGCTTACTTTCCTTCGCATTGTAATCTTGGACTCTACAACGGAGGCTTGCTGTTTACCTAACCCCCATTGTATAAAATGTGTACCATAGTCAAATATTGTAGCCTGGTATTGTGAATAAACATTATATTTTACATCCTGTTAAATGCAGAGTTACTGGCTCCCTGAGATAAGGTGACAGTGGGAAGAGGCCACACAGACACCATCGTTCTTGTTGATTGGTGCACCCACTATCTCACTGCCTCCCCCCCCCCCCAACCCCCCCGGCCACCGACCTTGCTGTCTGGAATAGCCCCCACTCCCTGTCTGACTCTCTGAAATCCCGGCTCAGTGTCTGGTCTCTCCATCCATTGGTGCAATACACAGTGGGCACATCCTTTTCGCCATCGTACAAGGCTATAGAACAAAGAACAAAACAGCACAGGAAACAGGCCCTTCAGCCCAATGAGCCCGTGCCGCCACCCTGATGTTCCCACCTCTATCCGTGATCCCTATGTATGTTTATAGATCTATGGATTAAAATCCAAATTTGAGACAATTTAGGGAGAATTTGTTTTGCCAATTAGCCTAAGAGCACATCTTTGGGATGTGGGAGGAAACCGGAGCGCCTGGAGAAAACTCACACAAGCACGGGGAGAATACGCAAACTCCCACAGACACAGGCCCAAATCCATGCATCTGCACAGCACAGCGATAATCACTGAGTTGTCGTGTTGCCCATCAAATGGTCCAGGTCAAGTGCACACTAATGACGTGAAGCACTCAAAAAAATCCAAGAGCAGCCCTCTCACGACCCATCGCGTGTATGTCTCTTGTTAGACAAAAAGGTGGACCAAAGCACCTGTAGGATAAAAACAAGTACATCAATATCATCTTCTATTTACACACTTATCTTGCACATCTATCTCACTGCCAGACAAACCCAGCTCACTATTGAGTACCCCTGTGTCATTGTGGTCATTGGGGGATTGCCCCCCCCCCCATTACACTCTGCAGAGGAGGCACCTCTGTCCCGCTGTGTTGGCGGGGTGGTTTCCCATCTCACTCTGTAGAGAGGGTAGGCGTGGCCCCATCTCTGTTGGGTTGGGGGTACCCCAGTCTTATTTTTGGGGGGGGGGTGGAAATGGAGTCATACCTGTCTCACGGTGGTTGGGGGGGGGGAAGGGAAGGGCGCCCCTGTCATTGTAGGGAGGAGAAAGTGCCCTGTCTCAGTTTGTGGAGGGGTAGAAGTGGTCCTGTCTCACCGTCGGATGGGAGAGGCACCCACCTGTCCCATTGTGGGGGTGGGGGGAATGCCCCTTCATACTGTATGATGGAGGGGGAACTCCCCTGTCTCATGGTTGGGGGGGGGGGGCGGAGAGGGAGGCAAGGTTTTTCCCCCCACCCCCCCAACCCTCACACTGTGGGGATTGGAGGGGACACCCTGTCTCACTCTAGGAGGGGGCAGGGTATCACTGTGGAGAAGGGGATGGAAGGACGCTCCATCACATTGTGGGAATTGGAAGCAGGATGTTTATATGGAAGGAGGTGGAAGGATGCCCCCATCACACAATGTGAAGGGGGTAGGGGTGGCCCTTACCCACTGTTGGGTAGGAGGGGAGTCATGGTGCCTCCCCTCTCATTGCGATGGAGGGGAGTGGGTCCCCTGGGGAGGGTGTGCCCGGTGCCCCCATCTCATTATTGTTGGGGGGGAGGGGGGAAGGGGCTGCCCAGTCACACTGTGTGGGAGGAAGGAAGGGGGTAGGAGAGGAGGGGCAAACCCATTGCACTGACACACCTGCCTCCTTGCCAATAACTCACATCACGTTTCCAAGCAGAATAACAAGCCAGAACTCCGGAATGGGCCTGGCATGCTGCTTTTCCTGTCCGACTGGTTGGTTTCCAGGGAAACAGGCAGTGCTGGAAATACTCTGCAGCTCAGGCAGCAACTGCGGAGCGAAATTAAACAGCTTCCAATCAATGGCCTTTCATCAGAGATCCAGCAATTCCTGCTTTTATTCCAGATTCCCTGCATGGATGGGGCTCTCCTATCGATAGGCAGTCTGTGCACTCAGTCACTGGGATGAGAGCGGGGACTGGGGAAACCGAGGGTTTGGAAAATGATTAAATAAAGATGTTCAAAATCAGGAGAAAGGCATTGATTTTTATTTATTACTCCCTGCCTGCACTGACCATGCTGCCTGACTAAACTAAAAAAATCCCTATCCTTCCAGGGACCATTTTCTAACCAGGTATTTGTCCAGCTGCCCCTTAAAAGTCACTATTGTACCTGTAAGAAGAGTAACAACATTTGACAAGGGAGGGAGAGAAGGCAAAAGAAATCTTAATTAATTCTTAGGGTATGGGCTTCATACATTAAGGCAGCATTTATTGCCCATCCCTAATTGCCCTTGAGAAGGTGGTGGTGAACTACATTCTTGAACTGGCTGTGATGTAGGTACGTCCACTGTGCTGTTAGGGAGGGAGTTCCAGGACATTGACCAAGCGACACTGAAGGAACGATGATATATTTCCTATCATTGGAAACTTCCAAATGATGGTTTCCCCATACGTCTGTTGCCCTTGTCCTTCTATAGTAGAGGTCACACATTTAGAAGGTTGGTGAGTTCCTGCAGCACATCTTGTAGATACTGCAGCTACTGTTAGTTAGTGGTGGACGGAGTAAATGTTTGATGTGGTTTTAACCAAGTGGACTGCTTTATCCTGGATGGTGTCAAGCTTCTTGAGTGTTTTTGGAGCTGCATCCATCCAGACAAGCGGGGAGTATTCCATCACACCCCTGACTTGTGCCTTGTAAATGGTAGATAGGCTTTGGGGAGTCAGGGGGTGAGTTAGTGTCACATCACTCCCAGCCTCTGACCTGCTCTTGTAACCATTGTATTTATATTTTGATTTGATTTGATTTGATTTGCTACTGTCACCTCTGTTGGTATACAGTGAAAAGTATTGTTCCTTGCACACTGTACAAACAAAGCATACTGTTCATAGAGAAGGAAAGGAGAGAGTGCAGAATGTAGTGTTACAGTCATAGCTGGGGTGCAAGGTAGATCCATTCAAAAGTCTGATGGCAGCAGGGAAGAAACTGTTCTTGTGTCGACAGTTAGATAATCTCAGACTTTTGTTTTTTCCCCAACAGAAGAAGGTGGAAGAGAGAATGTCCGGGGTGCATGGGATCTTTATGCTGGCTGCTTTTCCGTGGCAGCGGGAAGTGTAGACAGATGGCTAGTTCAGTACAGTTTCTGGTTAATGGTAATCCTTAGGGTGTTGATAGTTGGGGATTCAGTGCTGGTAATACATTGAATATCAAGGGCCGATGCCTAGATTTTCTCTTGTTAGAGATGGTCATTGCCTGGCACTTGTGATGGTATGAGTATTACTTGCCATTTGTCAACCCAAGCTTGGATATTGTCCAGGTCGTGCTGAATTTGGACATGGACTGCTTCAGTATCTAAGGAGTCAAGAATGGTGCTGAACATTGTGCAATCGTCAGCGAACATCTCCATTATAATGGAAGGAAGGTTGTTAATGAAGCAGCTGAAGATGTTTGGATCAAGGACACTACCCTGTGGAGTGGTGGTTACTTCGGACTGAGATAGATGGACCTCCAAAAATCACAACCATCTCCCTTTCTGCTGGTTTGACTCCAATAAAAACTGAATGAGATACTCATAAAAACACATAAAAAAACAAGCTTCAGCAATCATAGAATCTTATAGTGCAAAAGGAAGCCATTCGGCCCATTGAGTCTGCACTGACAACAATCCCACCCTGGTCCTGTCCCATAACCCATGCATTTACCTTAGTCAGTCCCCCTGTCAACTAGGGTCAATTTAGCATGGGCACTCCACCTAACCCGCACATCTATGGATTGTGGGAGGAAATCGGAAGCACGTGGAGAAAACCCACACAGACATGGGAAGAATGTGCAAACTCCACACAGACAGCAATGGGAATGGAAGGCCTGGATGCACTGATAGACAGTGACACATACTGATATCCATACAGGTATCAATTTGTCTACAGTGCAGCCTCTCATAACATTGTGGTATATTTCTCATTCTGTTCATGTGACAGCTTTACAAACTTGTCCATCTATATCACTATTCTAAAACTGCAAAGCAATAAATAAAAATGTAATTTCATCCACCCCACTTGATCAGAATGGTTATAGATCATCTAGTAACTGTTGCAGAACACATACTGTCACATCATATGAGCCATAAATATTTAGTCCAGCGTATAGCCAGTGAAAAACATACACTAACAAGAGTGTACAATCAGTACCATCATAGTGGAACAGTGGTTAGCACTGCTGCCTCACAGTGCCAGGGACCCAGCTTTGATTTCAGCCTTGGGACACTGTCTGTGTGGAGTTTGCACATTCTCCCTATATCTGCGTGGGTTTCCCCCGGCTGCTCCAGTTTCCTCCCTCAGTTCAAAGATGTACAGGTTAGGTTGATTGGCCATGATAAATTGCCCATTAGTGTCAGGGGGAATTAGCAGGATAAATTTTGGGGTTCTAGGAATAGGGCTTGGGTGGGATTGTGGGTCAGATGGGCTGAATGGCCTCTTTCTGCACTGTGGGGATTCTACAATTCTATATTCTTTGTATAATAACTTTACAATGATAAATGCGGCATTTTCATTTGTCCAAATGCACATGAGCCCTTTTCAAATATTAACTGTGGGGCGGGGAACAAGGCTGAGGGTTTGTTGCGTAGTCTAATCCTCTTAGCTCACTCCCGGTACCTGTATTTTCACCCCCCCCACCCCCCCCACCCCATCACTGCACAAACACATTAAAATGTCCCAGATGTTTCATTTGATGAATTACTTTTTGAGGTGCAGTTTCCAATCGTGTCTCATGTCAATTTGAAGCAGTTGTTTTTGGACTGTTTTCACAACAGCAAACATCTGATCAAGAATAAAAGGAACAAAGGAAGGATTGGATGAAAGGGCCCATATGATATAATTAACCCTCACCTCTTCGAGGCAGTCGGGATGCTGAGCCGCAGTGTAGTGCTGGCAATGAACACAGTGCCTGCCTCTTATTCAGGCTGGGCTGGGGAATGCAATGTGTAATGTGTACCAACCTGTACAAACTCTTCACTTGATGTGTTTCTTCTGCTAGAGCAACCAGAGCCATGAGCTTACCATCATCTCAGTTTAAATTAGTACCAATTCATTCAATGAGCCATTTCCATTGCAAGCATCTCAACCGGGTGGCACTGCTGCCTCACAATGCCAGGGACCCGGGTACAATTCCCTATTTGAGTAATTGTGTGGAGCCTGCATGTTCTCCTTGTGTCTGTGTGGGTTTCCTCTGGGTGTTCTGGCTTCCTCCCACAGTCGAAACATGTGCAGGTTAGGAGGGTTGGCCATGCTAAATTGCCCCTTATTGACCCAAGTCATGCAGGTTAAGTGGATTAGTCAAGTTAAATTGCCCCTCAGTGTCCCAAGGTGTGTTGGTTAAGGGGATTAGTGGGGTAAACATGTGGAGATGGAGCGCAGGGTTGTGGCAAGAGGGAAGTGTGAGTGAGCTTGTGTGGGATACACTGTCAGAGAGTTGATGCCGACTTGATGAGCCTCCTCCTGTACTGTGGGGATTCTCTGGATGATATGATTCCATTCTTAGTTCAGGCGACCTCTTGCTAACTGTTAAACTCCCTCCGCTCGATCTTCTGACACAGTGGGTAGTGGCCCTGCCTCTGAGCCAGAAGCTCTGGGTTCAAGTCCCACCCGAGGACGATGTTGACAGAAAGTGCATTCATAACATGGCCAGCCTGCAAATCCTTCCAATCTAAGGCAATAACAGGCAGTAAGACTCAGAAATTCCTGGTTAGCCATGTGATGGGAGATAATTGATACTTGGACTCCTGTTCTACATATCTCCAGATACTAACACACATGTAAACATGTATGTCCCCACTGTGTGTTAGTATCTGGAGACATGTAAACATGTATGTCAGACTCCATGTGTGGGTCAGGTGGCTAATGGCCATTGTGCTTTAGCTGGTGCCAAGGGCACAGGGTCTGATCCCGCTCTGGCTCCATTGGTTTTGGGTTCTATCACTTTGCCCTGCCCAAGGTGGAGATTTGGAGTGGCAACTGAATCAACCACGGAGCAGGCTATTCTGGATTTGGTATCATTCTCCCCGTGTCTGCGTGGGTTTCCTCCAGGCCCTCTGATTTCCTCACATTGTCTAGGTGGGTTAGGTAGATTGGCCGTGCCAAATTGCCCCTTAGTGTCAGGGGAACTAACAGGTTAAATGAGTGCGGTCATAGGGGTAGGGCCTGAGTGGGAGCGTGGGTCAGTGCAGACTCGATGGGCCAAACGGCCTCCTTCTGCACTGTAGGATTTCAAGTCTGACTCTCAAAGGCCATTCCAATACAACAACAACTCACATTTATTTAGCACCTTTGACGTAATGAAGTGTCCCAAGACACTGCACAGGACAAAACAATCCAGAATTGATACTGAGGCACACAAAGGGGATATTAGGTCAGATCATTGCACATTTGGGGTACCTTAAAGGAGAAGAGGGCAGAAATTCCAGCGATCTCTCAGAATTATTGGGTAAATTGTTACCAGGAAATAGAAGAAAGAGACAGAATGTGTGTGTGCTATTTTGCAACCAGGAGCGGGGAAATTTGATAACTGGACAAACAAAGGTTTTGTGTCTGAATGCACGAAGCATTCGGAATAAAATTAACAGCACAAATAAAGACAAAGGGATTTGATTTGGCGCTGTTTACTGAGACATGGTTACAAGGAGACCAGATCTGGGAATTGAATGTTCAAAGGTCCTCAATATTTCAGAAGGATACACAGAAAGGAAAAGATGATCATATAGCTTATCTTGTTAAGAAAAGGATCAATGCTGCAGTGAGAAATATACAGAAGCACTGGAGAACAAGATGTAGAATGAGAAATGAGAAAGAGCAAAGAAAAGAATTCCCTAGTGGAAGTCCCCAGACAGTAGCTCCACGGAAGGCACAATATAAATCAGGAAATATTCGGGCTTGCAAGACAGGTACAGCAGTAATTATGGGTGACATTAATACCCACAGTGGATTAATCAAATTAGCAAAAGTAGCCTCAAGGGAGAGTACATTGAATATATTAAGGGTTGTTCTTGGAGCAATATCTTATGCAACCAACCAGGAAGCAGGCTATTCTGGATTTGGTATTATGTAATGACCAGGGGTTAACATAGAACATAGAACAATACAGCACAAACAGGCCCTTCGGCCCACGAGTTGCACCGATCACATCTACCAATCCACAGACTTATCTATAACCCCCATCCCATTCTTTTCCATATAATCATCCAGAAGTCTTTTAAAAGACCCCAGTGAGTTTGCCTCAACAACCTCCGACAGCAGTCGGTTCCATTCACTCACCACCCTTTGAGTGAAAAACCTACCCCTGACATCTCCTTTGTATTTGCTTCCCTGCACCTTAAATCTGTGTCCTCTCGTAGTGACCATTTCCGCTTGGGGAAATAGTCTCTGAGAGTCCACCCTATCTATTCCTCTCAACATTTTATAAACCTCTATCAGGTCGCCTCTCAACCTACGTCTCTCCAGTGAGAAGAGTCCCAGCTCCCTCAACCTATCTTCATAAGGCCTGCCTCCCAATCCAGGCAGCATCCTTGTAAATCTCCTCTGAACCCTCTCAATAACCCTTCTTCCTATAATGAGGCGACCAGAACTGCGCACAATACTCCAACTGAGGTCTGACAAGAGTCTTATAGAGCTGCATCATTACCTCCTGACTCCTAAACTCTATTCCTTGATTAATGAAGGCCAGTACACTGTACGCCTTCTTGACCACTTCCTCCACCTGCGAGGCCGATTTAAGAGTCCTATGGATCCGGACCCCGAGATCCTTCTGCTCTACAACACAGCTAAGACTCCTATCCCTTATATTGTACTCCTTCATCCCATTATTCCTGCCAAAATGGACCACTACACATTTATCCGCGTTGAAGTCCATCTGCCACTTCTCCGCTCAGTCTCGCATCCTGTCTATGTCCCGCTGCAACTTTTGGCATCTCTGCAGACCATCCACAACACCACCAACCTTTGTATCGTCGGCGAACTTACTAACCCATCCCTCCACTTCCTCATCCAGGTCATTTATGAAAATGACAAACAGCAGGGGTCCCAGAACAGATCCCTGGGGCACTCCACTGGTTACCGACCTCCATGCAGAACATGACCCATCCACAACCACTCTCTGCCTTCTGCTGGCAAGCCAGTTCTGGATCCACGAGGCCAAAGTCCCTTGGATCCCATGCCCTCTCACCTTCTCCAGAAGCCTTGCATGGGGGACGTTATCAAACGTCTTACTAAAGTCCATGTACACTACAAAGTCCATGTACACTACAAAGGGTTAATTAATGACCTCACAGTTAAGATCCTCTAGGGAAGAGTGATCATAACATGATAGAATTTCAATTTCAGTTTGAGGGTGAGAAATTGGTGCCCCATATTTGCATTTTGGAGTTAAACAAAATAAATTATTTAGGCATGAGGAGAGCCTTGGCCCGAGAGGACTGTGCAGGAAAATTAAAAGGTCGGACAGTTGATGAGCAGTGTAGTTGTTTAAGGAGGTTAGATTAAAGGCAGTTCAGAAGAGATTCACCAGATTGATTCCAGAGATGAGGAGTTTGCCTTATGGTGAGAGATTGAGCAGTCTAGGCCTACACTCTCTCGAATTTAGAAAAATGAGGAGTGATTTAATTGAGGTATATAAGATGGTTAAAAGGTGTGGATAAAATAGATGTGGAGAGGATGCTTCATCTTGTGGGGCAATCTGGAACAAGAGGTCATAATTTTAAGATAACGGGAAGAAGATTTAAAACAGAAATGAGAAGAACTTATTTTTCTCAAAAGGCCATGACTCTGTGGAGTCCCCTAAACCAGAGTGATTGAGTAAGTTTGAGGTGATGGACAGATTTTTATTCAGTAAGTTAATTTGTTATAGAGAACGGGCGGGAAAGTGGAATTGAGGCTGAGAAGAGATCAGTCATTATTGTATTAAATGGAGGGGCAGGCAGAAGGGGGCTGAATGGCCCACTCCTGCTCCTAGCTCTTAAGCTGTTATGTTCAGTGAATATAGGAATATAAGAACAAGAGTAGGCCACTCAGCCCCTCAAGCCTGCTCCACTATCCAGCTAGACCATAGTGTGGGAGAAATAGGATTCCATTCATTCAGACCAGTTACCGGACTAATTGAACACATGGAACAAGTGAAGAGGACAGTCTGCTCAAGGACTACGCCAGCAGCAAAGCCCTGTGGAGGAAAAGGTGAGTTCACCAGCAGAAAATGAGGGATTTAGCAACTGGGGTCAGTCTGGAAGTTGGGGTTAAGGGAATGGATTCTGAGGGGAAATCTCCAAAAGAGAAACATCTCATCTTTGTCCTGAAGAATCACACACATCGTACCATGTCCTGCACATTTTTGCCTACCCACTTGTTGACCCATTAGCAGATTCTATCTGCTGTGTAAAAATATATAGTTTTTATTAATTTACAGGATGCGGGCCTCGCTGGCCAGGCCTGCATTTATTATCCATCCCCTGTCGTTCTCCTGCAATGAGAACCCTTGTTACTTGAAATTAGGGCTGGTGTGTCAATATTACAGAAGGGCAGCCCACCCAGGTCAAAGCACCCAGCAGATCCTTGTCGACATTGACACTCCACATGAGCATCCTCGAAGTGTTCTTCATTTAATCTCCTCAGTGCATCTTACTCCAGTCTCTCCAGTGCTTGTAAGCTCTTGCTCTCCCTCTGTGCATTGATGAGTTTGCCCCAAGTTCTTGTCTTGCCCGCAGCGGAAGTATCTTCCCTCTATTTGTCCTATCGCTGATCACTTTAACGACCTTTATCAGGTCATTCCTCCGTCTACATAAAAGGGGTGGAGTGTTCTGAGGGTCATGTGACCTGTGAGGACCCCATGGATCGCCCCAGCAGGAAGCTGAGCCAATCATCCCAAGTACGAGGGCCTCGGGTCAGAGAGGGACGGGCAGCTGGAGCCGGGGAGTCCAGTAGAGCAGTCACATTGTACTTCAGTCTTACTTTGTTTTAGTTGTATGTAAATACTCTGTTGGCAGAAAAGCCATTACAGTTAAAACTGCAGCAAGTCACCCTCGAACTATTACATTAACCTTTCCTGATGAGTTTCTCCGTTCTAAAATAATCCCTACAGCGCAGAAGGAGGCCATTCAGCCCATCAAGTATGCACCAACTTGATAACAGAGCATCTTCCCCAGGCCAACCCCGACTGTTCCCGTAACCCTACGCATTTACCCCACTGACCCCCTAACATCTTGGAACACTAAGGGGCAGTTTAGCATGGCCAATCAATTTAATGGGCACATTTTTGGGGTGTGGGAGGAAACCGGAACACTCGGAGGAAACCCACGCAGACACTGTGCCACCGTGCCACCCATCTTGTACAATCCTCCATTTTCTGATGCATGCGAGACTGCGGATTAATGTCCAGCAAATAGATTACCATATAGATCTCTAAAAGAGAAACACGTCATCTTTATCCAGCAGAATTCAAGCTCGTTATTACAAAACTGACAATTCATTCTCTCTGATGCTCTGCCTGCCTTATGAGTGATGGAATGCTGGGCAGTAACCTAAAGCACAACATACACAGTGCCAGGGACCTGGGCTCCATTCCTGCCTGCGCATAGTCTGTTCATTCTCCCCGTATGGGTTTCCTCTGGATGCTCCAGTTTCCTCCCACAGTCCAGCAACACATCTCACAAACACCAGGTCAAAACCCAACAGGTTCGTTTGGCATCACGAGCTTTTGGAGCGCTGCTCCTTCGTCGGGTGATTTTGATGTTGTGAGATATCTTACCTTGTCCACTCCTGTCCAACACCGGTATCTCCACATCATGGCTCCTACAATCTGAAAGACATGCTGGTTAGGTGCTGAATTTTCCCTCAGTGTACCCAAACAGGCGCCAGAGTGTGGCAACGAGGGGGGTTTTGGTGGTAACTTCATTGCAGAGTTAATGTAAGGCTACTTGCGATGCTAAGAAATAAACTTTAAACTCACTGTTAAGAGGACTATCCTCAAACTTGAGGTCTTAGACCTTTATTCAAGAGAAGGGCAGTTTTTTTCTGAGTTGTTGCCTCAAGTGGGATGGAGTTTTCTGCATGATTGCCAGCCCACCAACAATATGCTCAGGCCATTTGTAACCACGTGGGCAAGCAGCAGGAAAATGACAGATAGAAAAGATGACTAGAACTGACTCTGAAATACATAATGACTTTAAAGCTTGGGCATTCGCGGATCCCTGAACGCTTAATCGAATCACAAGTGCAGATGCAGCCAATTTTATTCAACGTATTTCAATAACAGCTGGTGCGGTTCCCATTTTGTTCACTATTCGGAAAGCTTTTGTTTCTATGGAAACCGGTGCAGGGTTTTTTTCCCCTCTGTGGAAGAATCTCAAGGTTGCTCTATTCACGCAGCTTCCCCTGTGTGGCCTTCTCTCTTCAACATCTGTGAAATATAGAGATCTATTGTCAACTGTTCTTTGCTCATACTGAGTTCAGAACCTCCCCCCTCTCCTATCAAAGTAAGAAATATAAACATGCATTCGTATGGCGCCTTCTATATCCCCAAATACTATACAGCCATTGAAATGTTACTGAAATGTGGTAATTGTTGTAATGTAGGGAATAAACTATTATACATAGAAGTTCCCAGAATCAGCAATCTAATAATATTATAATTATTTTGATTTATCATTGTCACGTGTATTGGGATACAGTGAAAAGTGTTGTTTCTTGTGCACTACGCAGACAAAGTACACCATTTATCGAGAAGGGAAGGAGAATGTTACAGTTATAGCTAGGGTGCAGAGAAAGATCAACTTAATATATATATCTAGGGGTGGCTCAGTGGCACAGTGGTTAACATTGCTGTCTCACACACCAGGAACTCAGGTTCAATTCTGGCCTCGGGTCACTGTCTGTGTGGAGTTTGTACATTCTTCCCATGTCTGCATGGGCTCCTCCAGATGCTCCAGTTTCCTCCCACAGTCGAAAGATCTGCAGGATAGGTTTATTGGCCATGCTAAATTGACCCTAACGTCAGAGGGATTGGCAGAGGGATGTGTGAGGTTGCAGGAATAGCGCCAGGGGGGGATTGATTTGATTTATTATTGTCATTTGTATTAACACACAGTGGAAAGCATTGTTTCCTGCGCGCTGTACAGACAAAACATACCGTTCATAGAGAAGGAAAGAAGAGAGTAGAGAATGTAGTGTTACAGTCATAGTCAGGGTGTAGAGAAAGATCAACTTAATGCAAGGTGAGTCCATTCAAAAGTCTGACAGCAGCAGGGAAGAAGCTGTTCTTGTGTCAGTTGGTACATGAGCTGAGACTATCTCTTTCCTGCAGGAAGAAGGTGGAAGAGACAGTGTCTGGGATGCGTGGGATCCTTGATCGTGCTGACTGCTTTACTGAGGCAGCAGGAAATGTTGACAGTCAACGGATGGGAGGCTGGTTTGCGTGATGGACTGGCCTTTGTTCACAACCCTTCGTAGTTGAAGTTGTTTAATGGATAAATATGGACCAGAACACTGGATTGAACACCTTTGTTCTTTGGAATAGTGACGTCAAATGTTTGATATCCACTGTGAGGGCACTTTCTCATCCTGAGTAAAGTAATATAACATTTATTTATTAATCACAAGAAGGCTTATATTAACACTGCAATGAAGTTATTGTGAAAGTCTCTTAGTTGCCACACTCCAGCACCTGTTCAGATACAGTAAGGGAGAATTTAGCATGGGCAATTCACCTTACCTGCACATCTTTTGGACTATGGGAAGAAACCAGAGCACCCAGAGGAACCCACGCAGACACGGGGAGAACATGCAGACCCCACACAGACAGTGACCCAAGGCGGGAATCGAACCCAGATCCCTGGCGCTGTGAGGTAGCTGGACTAATCACTGTGCCACTGTGCAGAGGGCATCTAATGCAAAGCAGTGCACTGGAGTGAGTCCAGTTTTTATGCTCAAGTCTCTGGAGTGGGATCGATGCCACCATGACCTCCTGAGATGGCAGACGTCAAAAAGCATCTTGCCGATCCTCCCACGGGTCAGATGTTAGTGACCCCTCACCTTCGCTCTATTCATAGTGAATGGTCGCAGGACAGGCGTGAATTTTGCACTTGCCCACTCAGTTGAGAGATTGTATAATGGGCAAATGACATTATCGCTGGAATTACTTTACTCTTTCAGGACGAGACGTTTAACCAAGGTCATATCTAGTATTAATCCAGAAACTCAGCCAATACTCTGAGGAACCAGGTTCGAATCCCACTACGGCAGATGGCAAAATTTGAATTCAATTAAAAAAAATCTGGAATTAAGAATCTCTTGATGACCGTTGTCAAAACCACTATCAGGAAAACCCATCTGGCTCACTTATGTCCTTTAGACAGGAAGTCTGTTGTCTTTACTTAGTCTGTGACTGCAAAGTCCGAGTAATGTGCTTGGCGGATAGGATTAAGGAGAATCCTAAAGCTTTTTACAGGTATATAAATAATAAAAGATTGGTTAGGGCCAGTCAGAGATAGCAGTGGGAAGTTGTGCGTGGAGCCTGAGGAGATAGGAGAGACACAGAATGAGTATTTTTCGTCAGTATTCACGCAGGAGAAAGACAATGTTGTCGGGGAGAATACTGCGATACCAGGTTGTAGACTGGGCAGGATTGAGGTTCGTAAGGAGGAGGTGTTAGCGAATCTTGAGGGTATGAAAATTGATAAGTCCCCTGGGCCAGATGGGATTTACCCTAGGATTCTCTGGGAGGCTAGAGAGGAGATTGCAGAGCCTTTGGCTTTGATCTTCATGTCTTCGTTGGCTACAGATATAGTGCCGGAAGACTGGAGGATGGCAAATGTTGTCCCTTTGTTCAAAAAGGGAAGTAGGGACCATCCTGGAAATTATAGACCGGTGAGCCTGACTTCTATTGTGGGCAAAGTCTTGGAAAGAATTATAAGGGATAGGATTTATAAGCATCTAGAGAGAAATAAATTGATTAGGGATAGTCAGCACGGTTTTGTGAAGGGTAGGTCGTGCCTCACAAACCTTATTGAGTTTTTGAGGAGGTGACCAAAGAGGTAGATAAGGGTAAGGCAGTTGATGTAGTGTATATGGATTTTAGCAAAGCGTTTGATAAGGTTCCCCATGGTAGGCTACTGCAGAAAGTGCAGATGCATGGGATTGAAGGTGATTTAGCAGTTTGGATTAGGAATTGGCTAGCTGATAGAAGACAGAGGGTGGTGGTTGATGGGAAATATTCAACCTGGAGTGCAGTTACAAGTGGTGTACCTCAAGAATCTGTTTTGGGGCCACTGCTGTTTGTCATTTTTATAAATGACCTAGATGAGGGTGTAGAGGGTTGGATTAGTAAATTTGCTGACGATACCAAAGTGGGGGGAGTTGTAGACAGCGAGGATGGATGTTACAGTTTGCAGAGGGACATAAATAGGTTGCAGAGCTGGGCCGTGAGGTGGCAAATGGAATTCAATATGGATAAGTGTGAGGTGATTCACTTTGGTAGGAATAACAGGCATATGAAATATAGGGCTAATGGAAGGACCCTTAATAGTGTTGTCGAGCAGAGGGATCTTGGGGTACAAGTACATAGCTCTTTGAAAGTTGGCACCCAGGTTGATAAAGTTGTTAAGAAGGCGTACGGTGTGTTAGCTTTTATTGGTAGAGGCATTGAATTTAGAAGCCGTGAGGTTACGTTACAACTGTACAAAACTCTGGTGCGGCCGCACTTCGAGTATTGCGTACAGTTCTGGTAGCCGCATTATAAGAAAGATGTGGAAGCATTGGAAAGGGTGCAGAGGAGGTTTACCAGGATGTTGCCTGGTATGGTGGGAAGGCCTTATGAGGAAAGGCTGAGGGACCTGAGGTTATTTTCATTAGAGAGAAGAAGGTTACGCGGTGACCTAATTGAGGCGTATAAGATGATCAAAGGACTGGATAAGGTGGATAGTGAGAGCCTTTTTCCTCGGATGGTGATGACCAACACGAGGGGACATAACTTTAAATTAAGAGGTGGTAGTTATAGGACGGATGGCAGAGGCAGGTTCTTTACACAGAGGGTGGTGAGGGCGTGGAATGCCTGCCTGCAGCAGTTGTGGACTCGCCTACTTTGGGGGCATTCAAATGTTCGGTGGATAGGCATATGGATGATATTGGAATAGTTTAGGTTAGAGGGTCCACTGGCCGGCACAACATCGAGGGCCGAAGGGCCTGTACTGCGCTGTAGTGTTCTATGTTCTATGACTCTGAGCTGCCCTTGGACAACTAAGGATGGGCAATAAATGTTGAGTAAAGTTTTACAACACCAATTTTAAATCCAACCAATTTATTTGATAGTAAATTCACGAGCTTTTGCCTGACGAAGGCTATAGAGTCGAAAGCTTGCGAATTTACTATCAAATAAATTGGTTGGATTTAAAATTGGTGTTGTAAAACTTTACTGAGTTTACCCCAGTCCAACGCCGGCATCTCTACACAATAAATGCTGGCCAGCCAACAATGCCCATGTCCTATGAATGAATGAAAAAGAACATCATCAAGAAGTGACTGATGAGAAAGTGGCAAGAGGAACTTCAAATGGGTTGTCTGAAAATTTGGCCTAAATGAGTTGAGTTATGTTGAAGAAATGAAGCACTGTAGGTTGCATCGCTCTGTACTGGATATCATTTTGAGTTGTAGTCTCACTGGCTCCTTTCCTCTCTTCATTCTCCCAATGATTTGACATGTGCCTTTATCATCGAATGTCAAGTTAAACAGCAGCTTCGTGTTTGGGTCATAACCCTTCACTGTGTACAACGGAGTGTGTGATCTCACTAAAAGGGGAGATAGTGGCACTGTGATAATGTTACTGGACTGGTAATCCACAGACCCAGGCTAATATTCTGGGGATGCGAGTTCAAATCCCATTGAGGCAGCCAGTAGAATTTATCCAATTCAGACAAATTTGGAATTATACAGCTAGTCAGTAATGGTGGCTGTAAAATTCATAGAATCCCTACAGTGCAGAAGGAGGCCATTCGGCACATCAAGTCTGCACTGACAACAATCCCTCCCAGGTCCTATCCCCACAACCTCATTCATTTGCCCTTTCAAACCCCTGACACTAAGGAGCAATTTAGCATGGCCAAACCACCTAATCCTCACTTCTTTGGAGTGTGGGAGGAAACCGGAGCATTCCGAGGGAACCCACACAGAACCCAGGGAGAAGGTGCAGACTCCACACGACAGAACTGGATAGGTTTTTGCGACAATTGACGATAGTCTCCTCAATGAAGATTGCGAAACTATCTTCTAATTCCAAATTGAGGAATGGAATTCCGATTCCACCCACGTTAGTCTGAGCCACAATGCCACTATTATACCCCCGTTGCCCCACGTGACTCCAGTCCCACAGCAGTTGAAGGACAATGAGGGAGAGGCCTTGCCAAGATGCTGACATCCTGGCGACGGCTGAGGCAAACTTTTGGAAAGGTAGATTGGAAGGTGAGAGGAGGCTGATTAGAATCCAGTAAGGGGAGGAAATGATCTAGTAATATTATCATCGGACAATTATTCCAAAACCTCAGCTAATGTCCTGGGAACTTGCGTTCAAATCCTGTCACAGCAGATGGCGGAATTTGAATTGAATAAATAAAAAAATGCTGATGACTGTGAAATCATTGTCGATTGTCAGAAAAACCCATCTGGTTCACTAATGTCCTTTAGGGACCAGCTTTCCTTACCTGGTCTGTCCTATATGTAACTCCAGGACAACAGCAATGTAGTTAACTCTGTACTGCCCTTCAAAGGCAAATAGGAATGGGCAATAAATGCTGAGCATCCAGTGATGCTCATATCCCATGAATGAATAAAAAAAAGTTGCATTAATACTACATCTTGAACGGATTAAAATGTTTCAGGAGAGAGTTACCAGACACAAATCTTAAAAGTGACCCACATGAGGTGGTATTGGGATAGGTGACCAAAAGATTGATGAAAGAGGTAGGAAGGAAAGTGAGGTGGAGAGGTGGAAAGGTTCAGGGAGAAAAATCCAGAGGAACTGGATATCCCAAGGGTAAGGGGTTTGGATGGGGAGGAGTTTGTTAGGTGTGTTCAGGAGGGTTTCCTGACACAGCACGTGGACAAGCCTACGAGAGGAGAGGCTGTACTGGACCTTGTACTAGCTAATGAACCAGGACAGGTGATGGATCTCTCGGTAGGAGAGCGTCTTGGGGATGGAGATCATAATTCTATCTCCTTCACCCTTGCATTGGAAAAGGATAGGATCAGGCAGGCTAGGAAGGTGTTTGTCTGGAATAAGGGGAAATATGAAGACATCAGGCAGATGTTGGGGCAAATAAACTGGAAGGAGGTGTTCTTGGGGAAAAGCACAGAAGGAAGGTGGCAGATATTCAAGGAATGCTTGTCTGGAGCTTTGCACGACAACGTTCCGGTGAGACAAGGAGGTTGTGGTAGGACGTGGGAACCGTGGTGCACGAAGGCTGTGGTGAACATAGTCAGGAAGAAAAGAAAGGTGTATAAAAGGTTCAAAGAGCTAGGAGATGTTGGGGATCTAGAGAAGTATAAGGCTTATAGAAGAGAGCGTAAAAAGGAAATTAGGAGAGCCAGAAGGGGTCATGAGAAGGCCTTGGCTGGTAGGATTAAGGAGAATCCCAAGGCCTTCTACAAATATGTGAAAACTAAAAGGATGAGAAGAGAAGGGATAGGACCTATAAAAGGTGAAGGGGGAAAAGTCTGTATGGAACCGGAAGAAATGGCAGAGGTGCTTAATGAGTACTTTGCCTCAGTATTCACGGTGGAAAGTGATCTGGGAGGATGCACTATAAGTTTGCGGCAGACTGAAAAGATTGAGTATGTAGATATTAAGGAAGCGGATGTGTTAGAACTTTTAAATGCTATCAAGATAGACAAGTCTCCGGGACCAGATGGGATGTACCCCAGGGTATTGTGGGAGGTGAGGGATGTCATTGCAGAGCCCCTGGCGATGATCTTTGCGTCATCGATGGAGACGGGAGAGGTTCCAGAGGATTGGAGGATTGTGGATGTGGTCCCTATTTTCAAGAAAGGGAACAGGGATAGTCCTGGAAATTACCGACCGGTGAGTCTGATCTCAGTGGTTGGTAAGCTGATGGAGAGGCTTCTGAGGGACAAGATTTATGAGCATTTGGAGAAGTTTAGGTTGATTAGAAATACTCAGCATGGTTTTGTAAAAGGCAGGTCGTGCCTTACAAGCTTAACTGAGTTCTTCGAAAATGTGACTGAACACATTGACGAAGGAAGAGCAGTGGACGTGGTGTACATAGACTTCAGCAAGGCATTTGACAAGGTCCCCCATGCAAGACTTCTTGAGAAGGTGAGAGGGCATGGGATCCAAGGGGTTTTGGCCTTGTGGATCCAGAACTGGCTTGCCTGCAGAAGGCAGAGGATGGTTGTGGATGGCTCTTTTTCTGCATGGAGGTCGGTCACCAGTGGAGTGCCCCAGGGATCTCTTCTAGGACCCTTGCTGTTTGTCATTTTCATAAATGACCTGGATGAGGAAGTGGAGGGATGGGTGAGTAAGTTTGCCGATGACACAAAGGTCGGTGGTGTTGTGGATGGTCTGGAGGGATGTCAGAAGTTGCAGCAGGACATCGACAGGATGCAAGACTGGGCGGAGAAGTGGCAGATGGACTTCAACGCGGATAAATGTGTTGTGGTCCATTTTGGCAGATCCAACGGGATGAATGAGTACACCATCAAAGGTAGGAGTCTTAGCTGTGTGGAAGAGCAGAGGGATCTTGGGGTCAGGGTCCATAAGACTCTCAAATCGGCCTCCCAGGTGGAGGATGTGGTTAAGAAAGCTTACGGTGTACTGGCCTTCATTCATCGAGGGATTGAGTTCAGGAGTCAGGAGGTAATGCTGCAGCTTTATAGGACCCTTGTCAGACCACACTTGGAGTACTGTGCAGAGTTCTGGTCACCTCACTATAGGAAGGACGTGGAAGCTATTGAAAGGGTGCAGAGGAGATTTACAAGGATGATGCCTGGATTGGGAGGCAGGCCTTATGAAGACAGGTTGAGGGAGCTGGGACTGTTCTCCCTGGAGAGACGAAGGTTGAGAGGCAACCTGATAGAGGTTTACAAGATGTTGAGAGGATTAGATAGGATGGGCTCTCAGAGACTGTTTCCCAGGGCTGAAATGGTCGCGACGAGAGGGCACAGATTTAAGGTACAGGGAAGCAAGTACAGAGGGGATGCTAGGGGAAAGTTTTTCACTCAGAGGGTGATGAGTGAATGGAATTGGCTGCCGTCGGTGGTGGTCGAGGCGAACTCGCTGGGGTCTTTTAAAAGACTTCTGGGTGAGTATATGGAATCCAATGGGATTGGGGGTTATAGATAGGTCTATGGCTGGGTAGGTTTTGATGTGTTCGGCACAACTTGTGGATCGAAGGGCCTGTTTGTGCTGTAGAATTCTATGTTCTATGAACTCAGGACCCAAACAACTGAAATTCAAAGTGCAAGAGGCCAGAATTGGAGATGTGAAAATATCCTCAAATAGAATATCTTTCAGAGTCTACACAAAGGAACAGAGTGTAATTTTGTAATGAGAAATTTCAATTCCCTGTCACACCTTATATCATAGAAGTAAAATATGCATCAAATACATTTGTGCCGCTATTCTTAGAATAGGTCAGCAAAAGGTAGCTGTTCCTCTGCTAATTGACATGGTCTTTAGATTACAAGCTGTGAGAATTCACTTGTATTGCTACTTCCCTTACTAGTTGCCTCAGAATCAGTGCAACTCGAGAGGGAGAGGGACAAAGAGGCGGCACGGCGGCACTGCTGCCTCACAGCGCCAGGGACAGGGGTTCGATTTCTGGCTCAGGTCACTGTCTGGGTGGACTTTGCATCTTCTCCCCAGATGTCGAGACCATCCTGGGTTTCTCACCAGGCGTCAAACCCATTGTGAGCCTCCCTGCCCGCTGGGCTACCCCCGATCAGATTCTCAACCACTAAACACTCAGAAATAATCATTTATATCTTGTCAATGGGTTTGAGGTTGAATGTTCCTGCCTACCATCTCCCGACCTCCCATCCACCCACACACATCCAGCAGGAAGTCCCGAGGGTGCAAAGCAGTACAGGTCTGGACAAGCATTGACCAAATGCATTAGATTCCAAGATGGTGGGGTTCAGGGAGTTACGTACTATGCCCATTGCTCTTCTGCTGCTGCCAGATGGGTGGGTGTGGTCTGAGGGAAGGAGTTGACCTCAGGACCCTGCCCAAGGCTGGATTGCCCCTGTGCCCTGGGAAAACTAAAGAGAAGCGTGGTGATCTCAGGCAATTTTGTGTTAAAAATCTTTATTACTGTCTGTGTTCTGTAAAACCTTTGAAGTGGCCTGCTCACATTAATATCCCTGGTCTCTGAACATCTGGAATCCTTCCAAATCACACCAGCGCTCCATTCTACAGAAGGCATTGTCCTTGGTTGATTTCAGAAGCTCCAGGTGTGACCAGACCCCTTTCAAGTACTTTGATTGACAGGCAACATCAATTTCATTAGGGGGATTGCCTTGCTTTCGCTCAGATACTCCAGGCACGAGCACATCCCTTTGAAACACTCAAAGGAGATGTCAGTTTCACCAAGAGGATTGCCTCTTTTTAGCCTGGCTGACCTTTTTGGGCTCCCTGAGCACTTTGAACTGCCTTGAGTGACAACTCCAGAGCAGATCAAACAATACATTCTTGATGTAATCAGGTTACATTCCAGTAAGCTTCAACAACCTTTTCTATTCACCACATCTATTCAGTATAGTCTCGTTTTTATGCTCAGTTTCTTTTCCAGTCTCTGGCCATGCTAAGAAACCTAAATGCTTTGAGATGCTTTGATTACATACAATTTAAAGTACCTTTAATTAGCCTCCTGATTGATAGGTCCAGGCTATTTCACAACAGGTAGTAACTTTGTGTACTTTTATTTCCTTTTAGTATTGATTAAATCTGAAGTGCTTCCCCTTTTCCATCTGCACTTATATTTAAACAGTTTGATCTTATGTGCCTACCTGCAGCTGCTGGTTTGAATTTCTTTTTGTTAAACAGGCTTATTCTTTGTTCTGAAGACCTTGGTTGGCTTTTTCATTCATAGTAGGACTTCTTCAACCTCTCATGCTAAAATAGCATGCCTGCACTGGAGGTACCTTTCAGCCAAAAAGACTGGCACCATTCCCCCACCACCCTGGCAATGCCCTGTGCCACGCTGGTACTGATACCCTGGCATTGACAGTGTCACAGTGATATCAATAGCAGTAACACTTTTAATTATTGCTATAGATATACATGTGGGATGGGATTTTTCTAACCCATCAACCACAATAATTGCAGCAAACATCTGTTGACCTCAGGTGGGATTTTCTGGTCTTGGGGCAAGTACAAGTAGAAAATTCCACTCATGTTGATATTTTTATGTTCTTGTAGAATGTTTAAATTTCAGCTTTATTCTACCTGCAGTTGGTGTGTCTGGAAAACATTTAGCTCAAGGATTGTAAAAGCAAGTTAGTTACTCATTTCAACTAGGAATTTGTTACTCCAATAAAGTGAATGGATTTTTGTTTACACAAAAGATTTTTTGGCAAGTTGATTGACGGGGTCATGTGACAAAGTGGTTAATGTGCATGCTGGGTCTGTAGCAAGGGAAGAGAAGCTTTTGCAGTTGCTGTTGGAAGTCTGCTGAAGTCAGAGACATGTGCAAACTGTTTCTGAAAATTTCCTTCTCTCCACAAAATCTCTCTCTGCAAACTTCAAGCCTGTTAATATAATTTATAGCAAGTATGCCTGGCTTTGCTAACTGTATTTATTTTGAAGTGGATTTGATTTATGTATAAATATAGCTTATTTATGACCCCATTATGAAACTGCCATAAGCAAGAAAGTAAAGTTGCTTCCTTTAATTTTTAAATATTATTCCACTGTTAATGGTTAAGCTGCTTCATTTGTTAGAGTTTTTAAAGATATCTACAGTGCAGAAGGAGGCCATTAAGCCCATTGAGTCTGCATCAACTACAATCCCAACCGGGCCTCATCTCCATACATTTACACTAGCTAATCCCCTGATACTAAGAGGCAATTTAGTGTGTCCAATCCACCTAACCCGCACATCTTTGGAGTGTGGGAGGAAACCGGATCACTTAAAGGAAACCAGCACAAACATGGAAAGAATGTGCACACTCCACATAGACAGTGACTCGAGCCGAGAATTGAACCCAGATCCCGGGAGCTGTAAGACAACAGTCCTAACCATTGTGCCATCGTGCTATCCACTATTTATATCAAATTATATCAATCTGGTGTATTTAAACGATATTAAATAAAATTTGTTGCACTATGAAAAATTTCTTTTTTGTCCGTGGAATCGTTCCTGGAAAGAAAGATCCCAGCCACACATTTATCACAAAAACAAAAAGATTTGGGGGCTTAGTCTGGCTTCCAAATCTAACTTGGGGTTCAGCTCCAGTACCCTGACACGCTACACTGCCAGGGTATCAGTGCCAGGAGAGCCAATGGGTGGTCTTCAAAGGGGCAAGGACTTTTGTGACTTCATATCATTGGGAAGGGAGGCCTCTGATTGTTGGATGGAGGGGTCTAGTGGGGATGTGTGACCTGTACATTTAGTTGCCCCTCTGCAGTGAAGATGTGGGGGGCCCTTCCCTGGGTCTGTGGGGAGTCACCACTTCCATGTGGGGGGGCCCTTTAAAGATGGTGCTCCAATCTCTGAGAAATTAGGATGGCCAGATTGTTTCCTGTTGGATGTTGTGATCCCAATGAAAGATAGTTGAATCCAGTGCCTGCAGGAAACACTCCGGAATTGCCCATAGTGGCAGCATTTACTCTGCTTTCTGGAGAATCGCAATCTCTTGTCTCCCCTATCAGGTGAAGGTAACTTGATGGGTGCGTGGAACCGGTTGCCAGCAGTGGGGGTGGAACGGATCCGATAGGGTGTTTTAAGAGACTTTTGGATAAGTACATGGAACTTAATAGGATAGAGGGTTATAGGTAAGCCTAATAGGTAAGAACAGGTTTGGCGCAACTTGTGGGCCAAGGGGCCTGTTTGTGCTGTAGTTTTTCTATGTTTCTAACTCCGTGCTCCCCAAACATCTTCCCCAGTGCGACCCCATTCTAACCCCCCCAGAATCCGGGTGACCCCAGACTGCAATTCACTGGGAGACAGTAGGGTGAGAGTTGCTGAGTGAGGCAGAGGCGGGGGGGCTTCAGCGATTGAGGGGGTGAGAGGTAATTCTTAAGAAACAATTAAGGAATTTGAACTCGGATTATTAATGTAACAGCAAATTGGTTATTCTTATAGGATCAGGATTATTAATACAATTGACAAATTATTTTAATGTGATTATTGATGTAATAGAACTTCTCAATGAAATAATTCCGATTATTAATGCATTAGTGTCCTGATTGCTAATGCAATAATTTCCTGATTATTGAGGCAATGGGCAGCTGATCATTAATGCAATCAGAACCATGTAATTAATATAATTAACTCCTGATTATTAGTGTAACAGTATGCTAATTATTAATGCAGCAAGATTCTGATCATTGATGTGATGGGCACTAGATAATTAATGCAATACTATCCTGATTATGAATCACAGAATCCCTACAGTGCACGAAGCCATTCAGCCCATCGAGCTGGTCAGTACAGTGCCACGGACCCGGATTTCATTCCCAGCTTGGCTCACTGTCTGTGTGAAGTTTGCATGTTCTCCCTGTGTCTGCATGGGTCTCCTCTGGTTTCCTCCCACAGTCTGAAAGACATGTTGGTTAGGTGAACAATCCTACGCAGATCCTATCCCCGTAACCCCACATATTCATCTGGCTAATCCCCCTGACACTAAGGGACAAATCACCATGGCCAATCAACCTAACCTGCACATCCTTGGACTGTAAAGTTTTTAGTTGTTTGTGTCACAAGTCGGCTTACATTAACGCTGCAATGAAGTTACTGTGAAATTCCCCTAGCTGCCACACTCCGGCACCTGTTCAGGTACACTGAGTGGGGATTTAGTTTGGCCTACGCACCTAACCTACACATCTTTGGACTGTGGGACAAAATGAGAGCACCCAGAGAAAACCCATGCAGACACAGGGAGAACATGCAGACTCTCCACAGGCTGAAACCCAAACTGGGAATCAAATCCAGGTCCCTGGCATTGTGCTAACCACTGTGTCACCCTCCCACCCTGTGGAAGGGCACTCAGCGGAATCCCACGCAGACACAGGGAGAATGTGCACACTCCACACAGATAAGGCCGGAATTGAACTCAAGTCCATGGCACTGTTAGGCAGCGGTGCTAACCACTGTGCCGTTCTAATGTGATCGGATTCTGAGCATTTATATTAACGGGAATCCTCACTGCTGAAGCAACGGGACTCCAATGTTAAATGATTAGCATCATGATAATGAATGCATTGGAATTGTGGTCATCAATGCAAAATAATGCTGATTATAGAATAAATAGACTTACTACAAAAAAAGCAAACACCTGCCTTTTCATGGGCTCTTTTTAACAGCAGCAATCTGGTCTCAGACACCTGTCCTTATTCCAGACCTGCCAAGCACGTGAGGATTAAAAGGGCCTCATGGTGCCCATTGCTGTCTCAGAGCTCGTGACTCCAAAACCTCCCCGGTGGCAAGGCTCGGGAAACCCTGATGGAAAAGTTCCTGTGGCACAGTTTCAAATTTGAGCAAAGACCGTGGGGAAATATTCCCGTCTCACCCACCATGGGAATCAGAGCAGGCAGAGGTGGGGGGTGGGGAGCGGACCATGGAAAGGTTCATTGACCTTATATAGGTCATCGATGTTTACAGCATGGAAAAAGCCTTTAGGCCCAACTTGCCAATGCTGCCCCCTTTTTGTAACCCCTAAGCTAGTCCCAAATGCCCGCATTTGGCCCATATCCCTCTATACCCATTTTATCCATGCTTCTCAGGCTGGGATTTTCCAGTTTTGGGGCGAGCGCAGCTAGAAAATCCCATTCTATATTTGATTTGATTTATTATTGTCACAAGTATTAACGTACTGTGAAAAGTATTGTTTCTTGCAGGCTATACTGACAAAGAATACCATTCATAGAGAAGGAAAGGAGAGCAGAATGAAGTGTTACAGTCATAGCTAGGGTGTAGAGAAAGATCAACTTAATATAAGGTAGGTCCATTTAAAAGTCTGACGGCAGCAGGAAAGAAGTTGTTCTCGAGTTATATTTATCCCTCCCGAACGCCACTAAACAGTGGATGATATAACTTTTGGGACTAACGGGATAAAGGGATATTGGGGGAAGTGGGGATCAGGAAATTGAACTTGATGATCAGCCATGATCAAAATGAAGGGAGTAGCAGGCTCGAAGGGCTGAATGGCCTCCTCTTGTTTCTGCTTCTGGTTTCTACAGATGTGGTCATTCTCTCACAATGGCAGCTTGCTGTTTAGTTGATTGCCCCAATTTCTACACCTCTAAAGTACTTCATTCGCTGCAGTGTCCTGAAGCAGCGGAAGGTGCTACAGAAATGCAAGATTCTCGTTTTGTCATCGAACGCTGGTGCCTTTCCTTCCGGCGGTCTGAGATCAGAGGGTAATCGCCTGGGTAATTGAGGGCACAGAATTGCACCTTGCCCACATGTGACACAGCCCATTCACACAAGCACACGTCCCCCCATCCCTCAGACCACCAGGGAGTCACAATGCTTGAACTTTTTATGGCTTCCAATGCCTCCCAATTAAAATTTGGGTCGAGTGTACCTTTGTAAATTCCCCCAAGGCCTTTCCTGTTTACAGAGGAGTTTTACTGCCCTCGTTAATGATCTTTACATAAGCTTCTGCTATATCGACACACAGCATGACTGACATTCTATCCCATCACCAGTCACGGGCCAGGGATTTAACACTCCCCTGAGATTTTTAATTGCCAAAATTCTTGACTGTGTTACTTAAGAAAACAGGGCAGTGCCTTGGAGGGAGGGGTCAGATACAAAATGAAAGGCGAGTTTAGATTTCAAGCAGAATGAAGTGTTAGTTCTAGGGGTTTATTTAGCCCGGTCCATCAGGGACAGATCAACATTACTAGAAGCAGGTTTGAGAATATGAAACAGATGACAGATCCGATGGCCAAAAAAGGCTTGAAATGAAAGTTCTTCGGACAATGTCAATCCATTTTACTCTCGGTGGGGAAACCAACAGGTCCAATCCATTGCCAGCACGTCTTCGGACTGTGGGAGGAAACCGGAGCACCCGGAGGAAACCCACGCAGACATGGGGAGAATGTGTAGACAGTGACCCAAGCTAGGAATCGAACTCAGGTCCCTGGTGCTGTGAGATATCAGTGCCAACCACTGTGCCACCCAGTTTAGTGGTTATTTGTTGAAACTGTATGGAGTCTGCCCATTCTCCCCGTGTCAGCGTGGGTTTTGTCTGGACGCTCCAGTTTCTCCCACACTCCAAAAGTGTGGGGGTTAGGTGGATTGGCCATTCTAAATTACCCGTTAGTGTCAGAGGGATTAATAGATTGAAAGTTATTTATTAAAACCTCGTATTATGTGGTTGGATTGAAACACAATAGGTGAACTCCAGAAGTTCTTTATTCGTAGAATTCCTACAATGCAGAAGGAAGCTATTTGGCCCATCGATACTGCACCGACAACAGTCTCACCCAGACTCTATCCACATAACCCCATGCTTTCACCTTATTAATTATCCTGACATTAAGGGGCAATTTAGCATGGCCAATCCATCTAACCTGTTCATCATTGGAGTGTGGGAGGAAACCGAAGCACCTGGAGGAAACCCATACAGACACGGGGAGAACATGCAGACTCTGCACAGACAGTGACCCGAGGCTGGATTTCAGCCCGAGTCCCCGGCGCTGTGAGGCAGTGGTGCTAACCACTGTGCTACTGTGCTACTCCGAAAGTAATACAATCCACGTGGTTTCTTGGACTTCCTGTTTGGTGTAAGAGTGATAAGGGAATTGTGACTAATTCCTGGCTTACAAGAGAAATTAGAGATAGTATCAGATTCGAGGAAGAAGCATACAAATTGGCAAGGAACCTCTCAAGACCTGGTCTGAACAGTGAGCTGGTTCCCCACTCAACCACAGCCCTCTGTTCACAGTGTATTTACAGATACATGCAGCGACTGAATGCAAAACAACCCCCAAACCACCTGCGCATGGAGACCATTGTGCATTTAACATCCATGGGCTAGTAGAAAAGTATCCCCAGTGTACACAACCCAGCCATGAAATCCTATAGCTCTCCACAGAGCAACTTCACAAGCAATTAAATATGTTAACATCCAGAGATACAGACATGCCTTAAAGAAGCACTTGCATCTTATTTGGCAAAGATTCCTTCTCACCTGGGGAGTAGAGCAAGCCAGGACATTTCTTTTGTCACGATGCCTGAAGTGACCAAGTTAGTGATCACATCCTGTGTAAGTCAATTCAGAGCCAAAGGCTGATCACTCACTCCAGAAGATAACCCCACCTTGAGGCAGGAGGCTCTATGGCCATGAGTCACTTGGAGCCCATTTGGTGCAGTGTTCAATCGCTCTGTGTTTCATTTTGTGAGTCTGATATGGCTTACTGTGCTTGATTGATTAAGTCTGGTTGTTGATTCAGAGAAAAAGGACACAGTCGCACCATGTAAGCATTATTAAAAAAATTATAAAACTTGGTAAATTATGTTCCTGCACACATAGAAACTTGGCTTTGCACTAAGGCAACTCAAACATGCCAAATGTACAATGAAGAAACATAGGAAATAGAAGCAAGAGTAAGCCATTCGGCCCTTCAAGCCTGCTCTGTCATTTGATCATGACTGATTCTCATCTTCAATATCTCACTCCCTTTAGCCTCAAGACCTATATCTAATTTAGAAGTTACTTGTTGAAACTTTGTATTTTGTAGTTAGATTGAAATGGAATTGTGAACTCCAGAAGTTGTTTATTCTTGTGTGGCGCAAGAGAGGTAAGGGAATTGGAGCGAAACCATGGTTTACAAGGCAAATTAGGGATAAAATCAGATTCAAGAAAAAGCATACAAATTGGGAAGAAAGAGCAACGGGCCTGAGGATTTGGAATTGTTTAAAATTCAGCAAATGAGGATCAAGGGATGAGAAGGGAAAAATAGTGTATGAAAGTAAGCTAGTGAGGAACATTAAAAACTGACTGTAAAAAGTTTTATAGATATGCAAAGAGAAAACAGATTGACAAAAAAAGTCAGAACCAGGAGAATTCATAATGGGGAATAAAGAAATGGCTGAGGAATTAAATTTGTACTTTGCTTCAGTCTTTACAAAGGAAGACATAAATAATGTACCAGAAGTGCTGAGAGAAACAAGTTTTAGTGAGGAGCTGAAGGAAGTCAGCATTAATAGAGAAATGGTTTGGGGGAAACTGATGGGATTGAAGGTGGATAAATCTCCAGGTTCTGATAATCTTCATCGCAGAGTCCTTGAGGAAGTGGCTCTGGAAATAGTAGATTCATTGGTGGTTATATTCCAAAATTCTTCGGACTCTGGAATAGTTCCTACAGATTGGATGGTAGTTAATGTAAGCCGGCTATTCAAAAAGGGAAATATACGGAACATAAGAACAGAAAACAGGGAACTATCGAGCAGTGAGCCTAAAGTTGGTACTGGGGAAGTTGTTAGAGTCCATTATCAAGGATTTCATAACTCGGCATTTGGAAGGCAGTGATATAATCAGACAAGGTCAGCCTGGATTTACAAAAGGGAAACCATGCTTGATGAATCAATTGGAACTCTTTGAGGATGTAACTGGTAGAGTTGACTAAGGAGAACCAGTGGATGTCATTTATTTAGATTTTTAGAAGGCTTTCAACAAGGTTTCATATGACAGACTACCATGTAAAGTTAAAATACATGGGGTTGCATTTAATGTCTTGAGATGGATAGAAAACTGGTTAGCAGATAGGAAGCAAAGAGTTGGCTTAAATGCGACATTTTCTGATTGGCAACCTTGCATGACTGTCTGTGGAGTCTGCACATTCTTCCCGTGTCTGCGTGGGCTTCCTCCAGGTGCTCTGGTTTCCTCCCAAAGCCTGAAAGATGTACTGGTTAGGTGCATTGGTCATGCCAAATTCTCCCTCAATGTACCCGAACAGGCACTAGAGTGTGGTGACTGGGGGATTTTCACAATAACTACAGTAGGGTTCTGTAGGGATCTGTGCTAGGACCCCTGACTGTTCTCATTGTATATTAATGATATGGAAGAGGGAACTGAATGTTTTATCTCCAGATTTGCAGATGATACAAAGTTGGGTGGGAGGGTGAGCTGTGAGGAGGATACAGAGATACTTCCGCATGATTTGGACCGGCTGAGTGTATGGGCATGTGCATGGCAGATGCTGAATGTGGGTAAATGTGACTTTGGTAGCAATAATAGGAAGAAAGATTATTACTAGAATGGGTAAAAATTGGGAGAGGTGGATATTCAGCAAGACCTTGGTGTCCTCGTGCCACTGTCGTGTCACCTCGTGTCACTGAAAGTAAGAATTCAGGTACAGCAGGCAGTAAAGAAGACAAATGGTATGTTGGCCTTCATTGTGAGAGGATTTGATTATAGGGAAAGGGAGATTTTGATGAATTGTTTAGGGCATTGATGAGGCCACACCTGGAGTATTGTGTGCACTTTTGCTCTTCTTACCTGAGAAAGGACGTCCTTGCTATAGAAGGAGAACAGTGAAGGTTTACTGGGCTGATTCCTGGGATGGCAGGTGTGTCATATCAGGAGAGACTAGATAAATCAGGTTATGTTCACTGGAGTTTCGAAGAATGAGAGGGGATCTTGTAGAAACTTATAAAATTCTGAAAGTGTTAGACAGGGTAGATTCAGAAAGAATGTTCCCAGTGATGGGGGAGAACTAAGGGTCTTAGTTTGAGGATAAGGGGTAAATCTTTTGGAAATGAGGTGGGGAGAAATTTCTTCACCCAGAGGGCAGTGGATGTGTGGAATTCAGAACCACAGGATGTAGTTAAGGCCAAAATGTTGTCTGATTTCAAGAAATTAGATATAGCTCTTGGGGCTAAAGGGATCAAAGGAGGAAAGGTGGGGGAGGAATCAGGATATTGAATTCAGTGATCAACTATGATCAAAATGAATGGCTGGAACAGGCTCAAAAGGCCCCGCTTCTAGTTTTGATGTTCCTTTGGAATATAAGAGAGAAACAAGATTATGGTTCATGTCAGTGGTCACAAAATTAAAGAAAAATATATGACACTTCAGGATTTGTGTCCTGAGATGTTTCCTCTATCTGTGGACTTCAGGCCCATTAACTAGACAGACTTTAGTCACATACTGACATCTGCTTATTGCATATTGGACTATATTGAAAGAATAGACATGTTGCTCTTGAGCACTGTGTTCCCCACTTCTCTCTCACGACTCCAACACATGATTGACTAATATCAGTTTTACATCATCATCTACATCATACATTAGCATGTCCTATCTGCTGACTTTTTATATATACACCCCCTATCCCAAATACACCATTCTATTATCAACAACTATGAGATACTGCCTTTAACTATTAACACTTATATGGGTGACACAGTAGTTAGCACTGTTGCCTCACAGTGCCAGGTACCCGGGTGCGTTTCTGGCCTTGCGTGACTGTGTGTGTGTAGAGTCTGCACGTTCTCCCCATGTCCGCGTGGGCTGCCTCCGGGTGCTCCGGTTTCCTCCCACAGCCTGAAAGGCGTGCTGGTTAGGTGCATTGGCTGTCCCTCGGTGTGCCTGAACTAGGGGGATTTTCGCAGTTAACTGCATTGCGGAGTTGTGCTTGTGACATGAATAAATCAACTTTAAACAATGGTGTGAGCTGTGCGACTCTGCATAAAAGATGCTGCCTGCTGCTGAAATGGCTGTCGGAAAAGGCAGTGCGGAGGGAGGCAGTCAGGCACAACAGCAAGAGGGATGCTTAAAATGTAATTGACTCTGACTTAGAAAGTGTTGAACTGGATAAGGGATCAAACGGGTGGCAATGAACGAGGAGGAGTGAATGTTCTCCAAATCTCAGCAATGATTCTATTACAACCGCACTTCACCTTGTACGAGAACAATCAGCGGCTTGTTTTAAAACAACAAGAAGAAGCCTCGACACACACACACACACTCATTCACCGCTCCCTCATTTATTATCAGTGACACGTGCGTGGCTGCTGTTACAAGGCATTGTCAGCACTGCACAGCCATTCCTCTGCGGGCTTGGAGGACTTAACAAATGAGTTTCATTTGCTTTTGTCCAAGTGCATTGAAATCAATGATGCTGGCAGCCTCAACTTGTACACAAAGAGAGACACAGAGAGAGAGAGAGAGAGCTTCCTGCATGTACTGGACTTATAAAATATCAGTGGCCTTGATGTGTTGAGACACACGTCCTCTCCAACCCCCTCTCCCCTCCCTTGCTACCTTCCTTCATTGAAAAGAAGAACAAAGCAGCAACAATAAAGAGAACGCACTGATAATGCTGAGATATCTGCACATCTTATACCTCGTAGGCATTCATAACCTCCCAATCTCCTAAAGGGATGACTCACCTTGGGATGGTAGGGGAGGTCCATCATCATTGGCATTCACACCATAACACTGCCACACCAATGGATGCTCCTCCAATGTGAGCTGTGATTCAGTCATCAACAGGCTGTTCAGCAAAGGTAGGCATCATAGCCAAGTTCCGTGCTCTTCACTGTTGGGAATATTTTAATCCTTAGCTGCCACCATCTAAATGGGCTAAGTTGATTTATTAGTGGCACAAATAGGCTTACATTAACACTGCGATGAAGTTACTGTGGCCTAGTGGCCACACTGTAACTCCTGTTTGAGTACACTGAGGGAGAATTTAGCACGGCCTTTGCATCTAATCAGCGCATCTTTCGGACTGTGGGAGGAAACTGGAGTACCCAGAGGAAACCCACACAGACAATGGGAGAACATGCAGACTCCGCACAGACAGTGACCCAAGCTGGGAATCGAACCTGGATCCCTGGTGCCGTGAGGCAGATGTGCCACTATGCTAAATGACCTGCCAAACAATCAGTGCAAAGAGGAATGCGATGTGCGGTTCAGAAGTTCTTAGAGCACTGTTAGAACATAGAACATAGAACATTACAGCACAGAACAGGCCCTTCGGCCTTCGATGTTGTGCCGACCAAAATAAAAAGCAATGCCCCTCCAAACTAAACCATTCCCTTCTCTTCCATATACTTATCAATTAACCTCTTAAACGCCACCAAACTTGGCGCATCTACAACAGCTGCAGGCAGGGCATTCCACTCCCTAATCACTCTGAGTAAAGAACCTACCTCTGATATCCGTCCTATAACTCATACCCCTTAATTTAAAGCTGTGTCCCCTCGTGCTAGCTTTCTCCATCCTAGGAAAAAGGCTATCACTGTCCACCCTATCTAAACCTCTAATCATCTTATATGCTTCAATAAGATCCCCTCTTAGCCGCCTCCTTTCTAACGAAAACAACCTCAAATCCCTCAGCCTCTCTTCATAAGACCTGCCCTCCATACCAGGCAACATCCTGGTAAACCTCCTCTGTACCCTCTCCAATGCCTCCACATCTTTCTTATAATGTGGGGACCAGAACTGCACACAATACTCCAAGTGCGGCCGCACTAGAGTTTTGTACAGTTGCAACATGACGTTGCGGCTCCGAAATTCAATCCCCCTACCAATAAAAGCTAAGACTCCATATGCCTTCTTAACAACTTTATCCACTTGACTGCCTACTTTCAGGGATCTATTGACACATACACCAAGATCCTTCTGTTACTCAACACTATTAAGAGCCCTACCATTAGCCCTATACCCTACACATTTATTGTTCCTGCCAAAGTGCATTACCTCACACTTTTCCACATTAAACTCCATTTGCCACCTCTCGGCCCAGCTCTGCAACTTGTCCAAGTCACTCTGTAAACTATAACACCCCTCTTCACTATCTACCACTCCACCGACTTTAGTGTCATCTGCAAATTTACTGATCCATCCCTCAATACCCTCATCCAGATCATTTATAAAAATTACAAACAGCAGGGGCCCCAAAACAGACCCCTGAGGCACACCACTTGTCACCGAAGGTGTTGTAATGCACCTTTAAGGGATAGCAGCATGGCGTCACTATAAGGGAAGTGTGTTCTATGATCCATATTGACTTTTCTTGCCCATTTCAATTACATTCAGTTTGTACACCCACAACAACTTACACAGTGCCTGCAATGTCCTGAAAAATCCCAAGCCCCTTTACAGGAACATCACAAAATAATATATCACACAGAACCACAAAGGGAGCGATTGGTCAGTGACTGAAAGCTCAGTGGAAGATATAGGTTTTAAACAATATCTAAAGGTAAGAAGTGAGGTGGAGACAATGGAGAAAATTCACAGATGGAATTCCACAGCTTAGGACCTCTGCGACAGACACGGCTGCAAATGGTGTAGGGGCCAAAATTGGGGATGTTAGCAGAGTCAAGGTTAGAGGAGCCAGGGTTAGAGGACACAGGGTTTGAGGAACCAGGGTTTGATATCTCAGATGTTGTGAGGCTGAAGGAAGTTACAGAGATCGGGAGGCATGGGGAAGTGTTTGAAAACAAGAATGAGAATTGTCTGATCTGGATATCCATTAAGGTCAGGGGTGAGACGAGATCGGTGCTTAATTTAGGGGATCATGGAATCATAGAACCCTCCAATGCAGAAAGAGACCATTTGGCCCATCAAGTCTGCACTGACCACAGTCCCACCCAGGCCCTACTGCCATATCCTTACATATTTACCCGCTAATCCCTCTAACCTACACATCTCAGGACACTAAGGGGCAATTTGTAGTATGGCCAATCAACTTAACCCTCACATCTTTGGACTGTGGGAGGAAATCCACACAGACACGGGGAGAATGTGCAAACTCCACACAGACAGTGATCCTTGCCGGGAATCGAACCCGGGTCCCTGGAGTTGTGAAGCAGCAGCGCTAGCCACTGCGTCACCATACCACTAGGTAACAGAATTTTGTCTGACGTCTAGTTTACAGAAGATAGAATGTGGGAAAGCTGCTGGCTGATCATTGATTCAATAAAATGTTAGTATTGGAATGCTATTCCAGACACTTGGACACAGGTTCAAATCTCACCATCATAGATGATGGAATTTGAATTCAGTTAATAAAATCTGTAAGTAAAAACGAGTCTCAGTGATGATGGTGACAGTCACAGCTAATCTCGTCTGGTTCACTAATATCCTTAAGGGAAGGAAATCTGCTGTCCTCACCTGGTCTGGCCTACATGTGACTCAGACCCACAGCAATGTGGTCGAATCTTAGCTGCCTCTCTGAAAGGATCCGGCAAACCATTCAGCTCAGGGGGAGTTAAGAATGGGCAATAATAGCTGGCCTTGCCAGTGAAATTCACATCCCACAGAATAATAAAGACGGTTCTGGTTAGAGGGTAGGTTGTGATGAGTTATCCACTGACATAATAGAATCATATGGTGCAGAAAGAGGTCTATCGAGTCTGCACCGATCACAATCCTACACAGGCCATGTCCCCATCACCCCATGCATTTACCCAATGCAGTCCCCCTAACACTAAGGGGAGGTTTAGCATGGCCAATCCACCTAACCTGTATATCTTTGGACTGTGGGGGGAACTCCGGGCACCTGGAAGAAACCCAATCAGATACGGGGAGAATGTGCAAACTCCCCACAGACAGTGACCCAGGCTGGGAATTGAACCCAAGACCCCAGCGCTGTGAGACAGCAGTGCCACCCCTACAATAATGAGAAGAGTGAGGAGAGAGGTTTGGGCGTGAGACGTATGTGGGAGAGTCAGCTTTGGATTTAACGGATCACGGAGGACTTGTTTTCTCACTCTCTGGATACAGATTTCAGCAAATAATCTTCCTGCAGCCTTTGTGTGCTCATTCTGTGAGGATCAAGAGCGTTCTCGTTGTCTTTAAATGAAATAATAATGGGGTAATCAGGAGCTAATTCATTACCACAGCTCCAGGCCTATAGGCTGAGATTTCCATTTTGTTGAGAATAAGCAGTAATCATGATTTTTAATAGAATCCCACATTAAAGTCAACATCTCCCTGACCTTTGTTCAATCTCTTTGGATATTCCCATGAATCTGAAAGGTTACAGCTAATTGAATCATCCATTTTACCCAACGTGGGGCCCTAACTCCGACATTTCCTCTGAAAATTTCACATTATTTCTCCATTACTCTCTCGCCGTTGTCTAAGCTGGAGGTGGCAATGTCTTTGTGATGGAGCGGCCAAATAACAAATGGGAAAAGCTTGAATTAAGTATGGATAGCAACTCATTCAACAGGTGGAAAAGAGGTGGAAAATCGAATTTCAGGGAAGCCAGTCCTCTCACGTACGGGAAACATCCCAACTTAAATTTAGTTTGGACATTCATCTTCCTGCTTATTAACATAGAAAGCATCACTAGCTTTTGGAGCGTTACTCCTTCGTCAGGTAAGTGGGAGTTCTGTTCACAAACAGGGCATATAAAGACACAAACTCAATTGAATTATCCACTGACGTAAAATTATAGAATCATACAGTGCAGAAAGAGGCCCATTGAGTCTGCACCAACCACAATCCCATCCAGGCCCTATCCCCATCACCTCATACATTTACCCAATGCAGTCCCCCAACATTAAGAGGCAGTTTAATACAGTCAATCCATCTAACCTGTACATCTTCGAACTGTGGGAGGAAACAGAGCACCTGGAGGAAACCCATGCAGATACAAGGAGAATGTGCAAACTCCACGCAGATAGTGACCAAGCCAGGAATCGAACCCACGTCCCTGGTGCTGTGAGGTAGCAGTGCTAACTACTGGTTAGGGGGATTGGCAATGGTAAATGAAAAGGGTTATGGGGATAGGGCAGAGAGGATGGACCTGGTTAAGATGTTCCTTGGAAGAGTCGGTTCAGACTTGATAAGCCAAATGCATTTTCTGCATTGCATGATTCCATTGTCTTATGGGTCTTACTTATCATAGAATTATAGAATCCTACAGTGCAGAAGGAGGCCATTCGGCCCATTGGGTCTGCGCTAAGCACAATCCCATCCAGCCCCTATTCCCATAACCTTTTATTTACCCTGCTAATCCCCCGACACTAAGGGGAAATTTAACATGGCCAATCCACCTAACCTGCTTTGGTTTACAAGTTTGACAATTTTAGATCATAGTCTCTGCCCCTTTCATTGTGCTTTTTTTCCCGTTTCTGTCTTGTTTTTTTCTCAATCCTTTCTTTTTGTGTTCAGATGTCTTGTGATCCCCCCCGACTCTGTCTCTCCCCCACCCCCCGACTCTCTCTCCCTCCCACAACTCTCTCTCTCTCTCTCCGCTCCGACTCTCCCTTTCCCTCCAATTCTTCTGGACATACCTCTTGTTTTTATTTGGCTTCGCACGGTGACACCTTTTGTCATTTAACCTCTCCCGCTGCGACTCCCTGATCACGGGCCTTTCCTTTGGTTTATCTTCCAGCCCTTCTTGTTATTTCCCAGTCAGGTCACAGTCCTGGAAGATTAGGCCTGGATTCTCTCCCCTCAGATGCTGCCAGACTGCTGGACTATTTCCAGCGCTCTCTGCTTATCCTTCACTATCTGCCGGGTTATTTTTGCTTCATGACGAGTAGGAATGCAGCTTATTCTTTTAATACTCTGAATACTGCACCTGAGGAGGGCATTAGCTGGGACTCACTTAGGGTTTCAGTCATTGGACTTAATACAAGGAAATGATCAAAGTATTCTCGACCCTGCTAAAATTCACAAGGTTCAAAGTCTATCTGTTGAGAGGGAAATAGATTTCAACGCACCTTGTGAGGAGAGCAAGGCCTTTTGTAGACGATTGCATTAATGCTCCTCTGCACTGGGCCCTGCATTTGCATCTCTCACTCATCAGTCTACACCTAGGTTCAATGCCTACGACATGTTATGAGTTTAGCATAACCTGCTCACATGTTGACACGCCACCTCAGATTGACACGTACTTCAGAAATAAATAATGTCTTTACACACATGAAGGGTGACATGCCAGGGACCGGGGTTCGATTTCCAGCTCGTGTCACTGTCTGTATGGAGTTTGCGCATTCTCCCCGTGTCTGTGTGGGTTTCTTCTGGGTGCTCCGATTTCCTCCCACAGTCCAAAGATGTGTCAATTAGGTTGATTGGTCAGGCTAAGTTGATCCTTAGTGTTCAGGGGATTAGCAGGGTAAATAGGTGGGGTTACGGGGATTAGTTGGTGGGAGTAGGTTGTGCTTCTAAAGCCTTTATGAGCAAAGAAATGGTGATCCATTAGGATGGAAGCAGTAAGTAGTCTCACAACATCAGATTAAAGTCCAAAAGGTTTATTTGGTAGCACAAACTTTCGGAACACTGCTCCTTCATGAGGTGAGTGAAGAGTTAATTTCACAAATAGGACATATATAGATAAAAACTCAATTACAAGATAATGGTTGGAATGCAAGTCTTAACAGGTAATCAAATTTTCACAGATGCAGACAATGTGAGTGGAGAGAGCACAGGTTAAAGAGTTATGAATTGTCTCCAGCCAGGACAGTTAGTAAGGTTTTGCAAACTCAGACAAGTTGTGGGATTATGGATAGTGTGACATGAACCCAAGATCCTGGTTGAGCCTGCCTTATGTGTGCAGAACTTGACGATCAGTCTCTGCTCAGCGACTCTGCGTTGTCATGAAGGCCGCCTTGGAGAACGTTTACCCGAAAATCAGAAATTGAATGTCCTGATCACTGAAATGGTCCTGACTGGAAGGGAACACTCCTGCTTGGTGATTGCCCATTTATCTGTTGTTGTAATGTCTGCATGGTTTTGCCAATGTACCATGTCTCAGGACATCCTTTCCTGCAGCGTTTCAGGTAGACAATGTTGGCCGAGCCTTAAAAATATGTACCTAATGGGTGGTATTCTCATGTGAGATGATGGCATGACCACAGCGAATGGTGGAGCAGGCTTGAAGGGCCGAATAGTCTATCCCTGCTTCTGTTTTCTATGTTTCTATAAGAGAGACACCCATTACTGATCTCCTAATTCGCTCCAGCACCTCTTAACTGGTATACACTCCATGACATCTCTCTCTATTTAGTTCTGAAGAAGATTTATATGAATTGGAAATGTTTGTTTTATTTCTCCATGCAGACAACTGAAATGCCATTGTACTTTTCCCAGTGACAATTTTGAAAAATCTGCAATGTTTGATTGTATTGAAGCGTCTCACAGTGCCACACAGCCTCTGTAGAAAACTTAAATATCATTGCAGTTTGTGCCATTTTGAAAATTTTGTAATGTTCTTTCAGCTACTTTATGAACAATAATAATTATATTTTGGGGAGGGAAAAAAATCTGTTTCTCTCTTCACAGATGCTGCCAGACCTGCTGAGTTTAACCAGCATTTGCTGTTTTTATTTGTAATATTCTTTTCTAGTTAGAGTTCTCCAAGCATACATAATACAGTTCAGTGAAGATAGCCCTAAATGTCTGGATATTTTGATTGCATCCAATCCTTAAATCAAATTCCCAGCTGTAATTCCCACAGCTTCTCAGTGAGATCAAAGTTGTCTTGTAGTAATCTCTGTTTTCCTCAATAGAACTCAAGTAAGATGTGTCATGCTCAAATCTACATTAATTACCATTTATCAATATTCCTTCATGTCCTCCCACGTAGTTTGCCGGTATTTAAGAGGCACATTGTAATTAATTGGAGGCAGAATATGGATGATTGAGTACGCTGAAAAGATGCTGCCTTTTTTTTAGACAGCAGGAAAACACACGCGACGATAATAACTTGTTCAATGCAGCACTTTAACAAAATGAAATGTCTCAAGGTACTTCACAGGGACATGATAAAATATGAATCAGGCATAAAGTTATTAGTTCAATTGACCAAAAGCATGGTTTGAAGTGTTAGTTTCTAAAGGAGGAAAACAAGGTAGTAGAGTTTTTTTTGAAGTTCTTTTTAATGTTTATTTATTAGTGTTATAAGAAGGCTTATATTAATATTTCAATGAAGTTACTGTGAAAATCCCCTTTCCCTTCACACTCTGATGCCTGTTCGGATACACTAAGGGAGAATTTACTCAGTGAATTCCAATGCACCTAACCAGGTTTCTCAAACTATGAGAGAAAACCGGAGCATCTGCAGGAAACCCACGCAGACACGGGGAGAATGAACAGATTCTCCACAGACAGTGACCCGAGCTGGGAATCGAACCTGGGTCCCTGGCACTGTGAGGCAGCAGTGCTAACCACTATGCCACCTTCAGATAAAATTCAACGTGAATGGGAAACACAAACTCAATTTTCACTGGATTTGCGCAGTTTCACAGAAATGCAGCAGAATACCTATCCAGAGAGTTACCAATCACTTTCTACAGTTCAATAATCCATGATATGTTAGTATTTGTTACACTGAGGTTCAGAAATATACACTGCAGCATTGGGTCATTTAGCCCAGTAGGTGTGTACTTCTCACGCTCTTCTTCATAGATAGAACCCCTACAGTGAAGAAGGAGGTCATTCGACCCATTAAGTTTGTATCAACTCTCTGATCAGTGACACAGTGGTTTGATTCCCCACTTTGGTCATTGTCTGTGCAGAGTTGACATGTTCTCCCCATATCTTGCGTGGGTTTCCTCTGAGTCCTCCGGTTTCCTCCCACAGTACTAAAAATGTGTTTGTTAAATGGATTGACCATGCTAAGTTCTCTCTCACTGTACCCGAACAGGCCCCGGAGTGTGGCAACTAGAGGATTTTCACAGTAACTTCATTGTAGTGTTAATGTAAGCCCACTAATAAATAAACTTCAAAAGAAAAAGCACCCCAACCGGGCCCTCTCCCCTATGCCCTCTTTCCGTAATCCCACATATTTACCATAATTAGCCCATTTAACCTACATTTCTTGGGACACTAAGAGGCAATTTAGCATTGCGAATCCCCCCTAACCTTCCCATCTTTGGACTGTGGGAGAAAAGCAGAGCACCCGGAAGAAACCCATGCAGACACGGGGAGAATGTGGAACGTTCACACAGACAGTCACCCGAGGCCAGAATCAAACCCGGGCCCTGGGACTGCGAGGCAGCAGTAAGAAGTCTCAAAACACCAGCTTAAAGGTTTATTTCGAATCGCGAGCTTTCAGAGCGTTGCTCCTTCATCACGTGAGTCCTGATGCAGCAATGCTGATCACACTGTGCCACCGTGTCACCTTACTCAAGTACCAAACCCTAAGAGGACATTGGTGACAATATAATCCCATTCGATTGGTCTATGATAATGAACAAAGAACAACACAGCTTGGGGAACAGGCCCTTTGGCCCAACGAGCCCAAGCCACTATTTTAACAGTGTGAGTTCCCTCTTCCACCCACGACCCTTGTCTATGCTTATGGAAATCCACATTGGAAACCAGACTGAGGGGAGACAATTTAGGGACAATTTGTTACACATTCTCTGTGTTAAAAAAAACTGCCTCATTCATCTCCTTTAAACCTGTGCCACCTAGTAATTGATTCGTCCACTCTGGGAGAAAGCTTCTGACTATCCACTCTGTGCCTTCCATGCCTCTCAACCTCCATCATTCCAGTGAGATCTGCCAAAACTGATTTTTCAATTTTTTTTATTGCTGCTTGCCAAAGTACTGCAGTGGATTGCCTCTGCCATCGGCAATATGACAATGATTGGCCAGGAAACTCTCCCAGTCTTTACCATTGGCTATCAAATGTATTGAAAGGACTTACAGGCTGATAGTCCAATTGCTTGGCAATGTTATGTACGCACTTTCCATGGCCACCTCAGCCCAGAAGGTTGGATTTTTTAGTGTTCATGTCTCACCACTGCTGCCAGAGAGGACAGAGACATTGGCACTCAGCGGGCTTGGAGTATCCTGCTGGCATGAATCCTGAGTTTGTACCCTAGAAGTAGGGGAGCTTTCTCCCTGTGCCATGCGACCTCCATTTTGTTTTATTCATTCAAGGGACATGGGGCATTGTTGACTGGGCCAGCATTTATTGCCCATCCCTAGTTGCCTTGGGCGGGGGCAATTGAGAATCAACCACATTGCTGTGGCTCTGGAGTTACATGGAGGCCAGACCAGGTAAGGATGGCAGATTTCCTTCCCTAAAGGACAATAGCGAACCAGGTGGGGTTTTCCCAACAATCCACAATGGTTTCACGGTCATCAGCAGATTATTAATTCCAGATATTTTTAATTGAATTCAAATTTCACCATCTGCTGTGGCGGGATTCGAACCTGGGTCCCCAGAATGTTAGCTGAGTTTCTGGATTAATAGTCTAGTGAGAATACCATTGGGCCATCACCTCCCTTCACCTAATTTGATCAGTGTACTCCGTTCTCTGTCAAGTGGCGCACTCTGCGACTTGGTTGAAGCAGTCTTTGTGGTATCTGCTTCGACACTCCAATCACTCTGCAGATAAAGTAGCTTCTCCAGAATTTATTGTTGAATTTATTAGCGACTATCTTACACTTACATTTGATATGGAGCAGCCGTGTCTCATTCTGATAGAACAGAATCCATTTCTTTCTTTTTTGATAAGCACTCATTGCCTGAAGGTTGCTTACGGAATGCCATTACCCAATGATTGCACTCTCAGATATGCCCGATAGCAATAAAGCAACATTTGCATAACCTGAGCTGGAGAATGCCCATGAGTTACATACCTCCGATTCTACCACGATTCACTGTGTTAGAAAAAAACATCTTTCAGCACCTTATTACACTCTGAAGGTTACCTTATTCAAAAATGCGAAGATACTGACTCACCTCTACATATCACTAGATTCAGTTGAAAGAGATGCTATTATAAAGCTTTACTGTTGTACAAACAACATTGCAAATCGTGCACTGTTTCCAAGAGATTCGATTATGGGCTCTCTTATAAAGTCACAATGATGCGTATATGTGATATATTAAGATGCTCACACTTCTGTAACAGCTGTTTTCAGTCATTCATTCATTCACAGGCTGTGAATGTCGCTGGCCAGGCACAGCATGTATTGCCCTTGAGAAGGCGGTGGGGAGCTGCCTGCTTTAACTGTTGCAGTTCATGTAGTGTAGGCACAGTGCTGTTAAGAAGGGCATTCCAGCTTTTTGACCCAGCGACAGTGAAGGAACAGTGATATATTTCCAAGTCAGGAGTGGTTTTGGAGGGGAAGTTGCAGGCGCTGGTGTTCCAAGCTATCTGCTGGCCTTGTCCTTCCAGAAGGTAGCAGTCACAGGTTTGGAAGGTGCTGTTGAAGGAGCCATGCTGAGTACAGCATCCTGAAATTTTTAGTTCTGTGGATATTTTTTTCTTTGAGTGGGCCATGCAATCTCGCTAACATCACAAAGACTGTGAATGAACAGTCAGTGCCGTGCATTAGCTATTACGAATTGGCCATATTTGATGTACTCTTCACTCATATTTGGGGCAAAAGTTTCCTTTAACAAAAGTCACCATGTTATATGCGTGTTTGTGAGTGTGTGTTTGTGTGCGCGTTTTTGTTGTATGTGTATGTGTGTGTGTGCATTTGTTCATGCATGTGTTTGTGTGCGTGTATGTTTGTGTGCGTGTTCTTGTTTGTGCGTGTGTGTGCATATATTTGTGCATGCATGTGTGCATGTGTGCATATGTATGTGCCGTGTGCTTGTGTATATGTGTGTGCATGTGTGTGTGTATACATGTTTGTGTGTGTGTGTGTGTAATATACACTGATAGTCCACATGCTGATTAATCAACTCTCCAGTGTGTCAGTTACAATCGAGTTGGTGATACTCTCGCCTCTGTGAGCCTGGCAGGGTGCCCAACTGTCCCCAGTTTTAAGGGACATTTCCGTAGTTTGACTGTTTGTCCTGTGTCCGCTGGCTCTGTGTTTCCAGCACAGCCAATGGGAAACAGAACGTGAGTGTCACAGTCGAGTGATTTGATTGGCTCTACAAGTCTGTGGGCCGGGCATCTGAGAGATAGATGATCATGTAGTGACTGCATAGGAGAGGTCGTAAGATTTGGGTCGTTACAACCATTCCCCCTTACCCCCCCCCCCCCCCCCCACCCTTTCCACCCCACCCCAACCATGCCTTTATGGTAATCAGCAACAACCTCCCTATTGATGGCACAATGGTTTGCAGTGCTGCCTCACAGCGCCAGGGAGCCGGGTTCGATTCTGGCCTCGGGTCACTGTCTGTATTGAGTCAGCACACTCTCCCTGTATCTGCGTGGGTTCCCCCAGGTGCTCTGGTTTTCTCCCACAGCCCAAAGTTGTGCGAGTTGGGTGGATTGTCCATGTGTTAATGAAATGACCCTAGTATCGGGGGCGTAGCTAGGGTGAATGTGTGGGGTTACGGGAATAGGGTCTAATGGGATTGTGGTCAGTACAGACTTGATGGGCCGAATGGCCTTTTTCTGCACTCTGGGGATTCTATGACCCTGCCCTCCCTTACAGCTGCTTGCACCCCACCCTCCCTGGTCAGCACCATCTGCAGCCCCCCCCCCCACCCGACACCCCCCCCACCCCACTCCCTCCCCCACCCCACCCTCCCCCAGTCTCACAGTCAAAGCGTCCCTTATTTTATTTGAGAACAGTTGGTCACCCTGGTCTCTGGGTTCAAGTTCCACTCAGGGAAAGGAACACAAATACCCAGGCAGACACGCCAGGACAGTGCTCCACCCCTTTACAAAAAAGAGTTAAACTGAGGTTGTGTCTGCCTCTCCAAATGGGATGTCAAAGGTCACATGGCACTGTTTTGAAGAAGAGCAAATGAGTTATCCTGTGTCCATATCCGATTGTTCAACACTTCCGCAGAATCTGTCGCAAAACAATGAAACATTCACAACGCAAAGTCTCAAATGCTCCATTGCGGTCGGATGTCAAAGATCCAATGGCACAGTTCTAAGGAAGAGCAAAAAGTGTTCTCCCTGGTGCCCTGGTCAATATTAATCTTCAACCAACATCACAAAAAAACAGATAATCATTTTGTGATGGGATCTTGCTGTGCACAAATTGGCCGCTGATCGCTACATTATATCAGCAAGTACATCATTTCAAAAGCATTTCATTGGCTGCAAAACGGCTTGAGGCGCACAGTGGTTGTGAAAAGTGCTATATAAATGCAAGTCTTTTCTTACTCTTCTGGAGAGGCAAACAACAGTCTGAATGCATATCAGGCTCAGAATTATGAATCAGATTTATTTAGGAAAATAAAAGTGCCAAAAAGTCAAAGCACTTTGCTAAATTACAATTGTTCAAAACATCCAAAGATTCGGTTAAGAAACATTCTGAGGCGAAGTTTGAAAGATGCTCGGGTGGGTGTTAAAAATCCCAAGGCACAGTTTTGAAGTGGAATTAGCCAAAAACCTAGTCAATGTTTATTCTACAATCACAAAAACAGATTGTCTGATCATTATCACATTGAAAGCCACATTTCCAAAAATTCATTTACAGGAAATGGGCATTTCGAGCACTTATTGTCCATCCCTTGTTCAGAGGGTGTTTCAAAATCAGCCACATTACTGTGGTTCTGGAATCACAGGTAGGCCAGACTGGTTAAGGATGGCAGATTTCCTCTCTAAGGGACATTAGTGAACCAGATTCATGGTCATCAGTTGATGGGTCTGTAGAACATTTCCCTGGGTCTCTGGATTATTAGCCCAGTGACAATACCCCTGTGGATAATACCCAGCAGTGGTTAGCACCGCTGTCTCACAGCACCATAGATCCAGGTTCAATTCCGGCCTCGGGGTGACTGTGGAATTTGCACACTCTCTGCCTGGGTTTCCTCCAGGTGCTCCCCTTTCCTCCCACACTCCAAAGATGTGCGAATTAGGTGGATTGGCCAGGCTAAATTGCCCCTCAGTGTCCCAAATGTGTAGGTTAAGGAGGATTAGCAGGGTAAATGCGTGGGATTACAGGTAAGGTACTCTCTCCGACAGCTGGCGCAGATGGGCCGAACCTTAATGAGTGCAAAAGTGTCCCAAACAGGAATGAATTAACCTGCAGATGCAACTGGAGTGTTTTTCCTTGCGTTTTAGACAATGTGACGGCCATAAGCAAGTCGGATAGGAAGTGACAGTGAAGCATTGACTGTAAGGATGGATTGGGAGAGCAGAGAGAGAGAGCACAATGCACAGCAAATTCACCAAAGCCTCTTTATTTGCTGCGTCTTTTCCCCAGAGCATCGTGAGGCAGCTGAAAACACAATTTAAAGACGATCACAACAGCCTCCCTCAAAGGGTGCGTGGCAATCATCACTCGATGATAGGCTGACAAACAGCTGGTACCACAGTAATCGTTTGAAAATCAGGGGCTGACAACATTTCTGACTGGCATCCAGAACCGCGATGAGGCACAGCGTTCCCACACCACTGCCTCTTCAATAACAGGCTATAACGCACACCAGATTTCTCACCAGCTTTCTCCTTCAAAGAAACTGCAGCCGGCTCTTTATTCCCTGTCCTCCCTTCCCCATCTCTTTTTCCTAGTCAGCAATGATTGTTGCCTGGATTCCACTGGGATAAGGAATTGAATCTTACTGCAATTGCGGGGAAATCAGACCCAGACTACTGTATATATGTTTGGACGTTTGGTCTCCTTACCCAAGGAGAGATATATATGCATTAAAGGAAGTACAAGTAAGGTTCATTACTATTCCTGGGGTGAGGGACCTGTCCTATGATTGAGGAAATATTCTCAGGTTTAGAGGAATGAGAGTAGTCTCGTTGAGGCATATAAAGTTCTAAAGGGGCTGATTGATGCTGAGATGATGTTTTCCCTGGCTGAATAGTGCAGGCTTAAGAGTCATAGAATCCTACAGTGCAGAAGGAGGCCATTCATCTCATTGAGTCTGCACTGACCACAATCCCACCCAAACCCTATCCCCGTAACCCCACGCATTTACCCGAGCTGGTCTCCCTGACATTAAGGGGCAATTTAGCATGGCCAATCCACCTAACCCGCACATCTTTGGAGTGTGCGAGGAAACCAGGGAACCTACACAGACACAGTGAGAATGTGTAAGCTCCACACAGACTGTGACCCAAGGCAGGAATCGAACCCAGCTCCCTGGCACTGTGAGGAAGCAGTGCTAGCCATTGTGCCACCCCAAGTGAGGGGGCAGAATTTTCCCATTTCCCCTCCCCCCACCATGGGAATTGTAGTTGGCAGGACAGCACCAATCAACGCTCCGTTCACCTTGGGTGGGATCTTCCGGTCTTGGGAGGTGGGTGGCTGGAAACTTCAGCCCACACACTGAGAAAAAGGGATCAGCCATCCAGGTCTGAGATGTCAAGAAATTCCTTAATCCTTTCTCCAGCTCAGAGAGCTTCGGAAACTCAGTTTCCAGTCAGAAATCCATTGATTTTTTAGGTATTTAGGGAATGAAAGGTTGTAGGGATTCATTGCTGGCAAGGTGAGCGATGCCGGGGTTGGTGATCAGCCGTGATCTGATCAAATGGCAGAGCAGGTTCAAAGGGCTGAATGGTTTCCTGCTCCTATTGATGGGAATATAAGTGTGGAATTCACATCTCCGTCATTAGTAGATCAGTAGATTAGTAGACATATATGTGATTGGCATAATTCGTGGGCCGAAGAGCCTGTTTGTGCTGTAGTGTTCTATGTTCTATGTCATCTGGTCCAGTTGTCCATTTTCTGAATCCCTTCTGTATTACCTCTACAGTCTGACAGAGAGGGGCAATGAAGAGCAACACAGAAATGCCTTGCACTTTCTCTCTCTCTCGATTGAGTTCCTTCACGGCTCAGCACCCCTCTGTTAACTCCTCAAGGTGCCACTTTTGCCGCCTGTTCATTGTGCCAAGTGGGAACAAGTAATGGAATGGGAGGAGAGCACTCAACCTTTTGCATTGTGGAGGAGCTGGTTTGGGGAAACACATGCAGGCACGGAGAGAATGTGCAAACTCCGCACAGACAGTGACCCGAGCCGGGAATCGAACCCGAGCCCCTGACACTGTGAGGCAGCAGTGCTAACCACTGTGCCACCATGCCACCCAGGTGAGTAGGTGAATAAAGAAAAAGAAAAAGAGAGAAAAGATGGCAGATTAGCACATGTTTCTATTGGGTGAATTTTTCCCTCTACGGTGTTCCGTGGCGATGAAGGCAGCCTGCCATTGGCTGGCGCTGAGATCTTCTGGTGCCATCACTGTCAATGGGGTTCTTGGTTTTATGCAGCGGAAAATTCCATCAACTGGAACAGCTGGAAAATCCTGGCTGTTGTTTTTGACCCAATTTTCATCTTGATTCTTTTCCATCTTTTGAATTATGTTCCTTTTGTCTTGTTTGTTTGAACAAAAGCTTGTCTTTTTGCTTTCCAGCGTGAATTCCTCAATGATCCGCACATTCTTCATGTCTCGTGATATATTTCCAGCATAGTTCTTTTGCTTTGTATTGTTTTCCCTGCACGCTCTTTCCATTTAAGTCTAAGTTTATTTACTAGTGTCACAAGTAAGGCTTACATTAACACTGCAATGAAGTTACTGTGAAATTCCTCTAGTTGCCACACTCCGGAGCTTGTTTTCAGGTACACCAAGGGAGAATTTAGCATGGCCAATGCACCTAACTGTACATCTTTCAGACTGTGGGAGGAAACCAGAGCACCCAGAGGAAACCCACCCCAACAGGGGGAGACTCTGCACAGACAGTAATCCAAAGATACCTCTCACTTTCTATGTCTTTGAGCTTTGACAAAGGGTCATCTGGACTCGAAACATCAGCTCTTTTCTTTCCTTACAAATGCAGCCAGACCTGCTGAGATTTTCAAGTGTTTTCTCTTTTGGTTTCAGATTCCAGAATCCTCTGTAATTTATTTATGTAGCATAAGGGTGTCTTCAGCCTGCCGTTATCAGGAAGGGGAAAGTCTTGTTAAACAGAAGAGAGAGTGGTGGCAGCAGATTCAATGGTAACTTTCAAAAGGAAACTGGGTCAAGACTTACAGGGGAGGAAACTGCAGGGCAGCAGTCACAGGCCGGGATTTTCCAGTCCCGCTTTGGGACAGCCAAAAGTCCATTGGCTTCTGATGGGATCAGAAAATAACAGTGGTGGGTGGGGCAGGAAAATCCCTGCCAAAGCATAGAAGTTGGGAACTAAATGGAATCATAGAATTCTACAGTGTGCAAGAAGGCCATTTGGCCCATCGAGTCTGCACTCAGCACAATCCCACCCAAGCACCATGACCCCATGCATCTTCCCTAGCTAGTCCTGCTGACACTAAGGGTCAATTCAGCATGGCCAATCCACCTAACCAGCGCATCTTTTAAAATGGGCAGCATGGTAGCATAGCTACCACACAGTGCCAGGGACCTGGGTTCAATTTCAGCCTTGGGTCACTGGAGTCTGCACATTCTCCCTGTGTCTGCATGGGTTTCCTCCGGGTGCTCTGGTTTACTCCCACACTCCTGAGATGTGGAGTTGCAGGCGTTGGACTAGGGTAGGCACAGTTAGTAGTCTCGCAACACCAGGTTAAAGTCCAACAGGTTTACTTGCTAGCAGAAGCTCGCAGAGCACTGTTGCTTCATCAGACGTGCAGGTTAGTGGACTGGCCACGCTAAATTATCTCTTAGTGTCCAAAGCCATGATAAATATGTAGGGTTATGGGGAAAAGGTGGGGGGTGGGGGGGCGGTGGAAGAAAGCCTGAATAAAATATTCTGTCAGAGAGCCATTGCAGACTTGATGGGTCGAATGGCCTCCTTCTGCACTGCAGGGAATCTATGATTCTATGACTTTAGGGAGCTGGCATAGACAGGATGGGTTGGATAGTCTTTGTTTGTATACTTCCTAATGCCAATTGAAAAGAGAGAAACAATAGTAAACTTTAGCCTTAACACTCCATCCAGTAGATTCTCAGTTTAAGCAGTAATCAGTACTGCCTTATAAAACAACCCCATTTGTTCTTCCGTACGGACAATGTAAAGATATTGTTTTCTGCAAGTTGTACATTTGTGAAAAACCTTAGTCAGGCCAACCATTCCTTACCATTGAATAACTTGCTGACATTGTTATTTCCTGCCTGCACTCTCATTGAAGCTGTTTGGTTTATTTCTAATGCAGTGAATGCTGTCCAGCAATTGGCACAAGACCGCCTGCTAAACAGATCACCAGAAACTTTGGGCAAACCTTACACATATATGGCTGGCACATTGATGCATGGCCAGGAGGTCTATGGGAGGCAGTAGTATGTCAATGGATTAGTAATCCAGAGAGCCAGGGTAATGGTCTGCGGACCTGGGTTCAAATGCACAGTGGCACAATGATTAGCACGGCTGCCTCACAGCACCAGGGACTCGGATTCGACTCCCAGTATTGGGTCACTGTCTGTGCGGAGTCTGCACCTTCTCCCTGTCTCTGCGTAGGTTTCTTCCGGGTGCTCTGGTTTCCTCCTACAGTCCAAAGATATGCTGGTTAGGTGAACTGGCCATGCCAAATTCTCCCTCAGTATACCCGAACAGGCATCGGAGCGTGGTGACTAAGAGATTTTCACAGTAACTTCACTGCAGTGTTAATGTAAGCTTACTTGTGACTAATAAATAAACTTTGTAAAAAATGCCACCATGGCAGGTGGTAAAGTTTAAATTTGTAAAAATCTGGAATTGAAAGCCTAACGATGACCATGAAACCATGTTGTAAAAACCCATTTGGTTCACCAATGTCCTTTAGGGAAGGAAATCTGCCGTCCTTACATGGTTTGGCCTCCATGTGACTCCAGAGCTACAGCAAGGTGGCTAATTCTTAACTGCCCTCACAAGGGTAATGAATGCTGGCCCAGCTGGTGCTGCCCACGTCCCATCAAAAAAAATAAAAAGATGTTGAACACAGGTTCAGAATGGCTGATGAATGAATGCATAGTTCATATGTTCATAAGATACAGGAGCAGAATTAGGCCATTCAGCCCATTGAGTCTGCTCTGCCATTCAACCATGGCTGATATGCTTGCTCCTCATCCCCATTTTCCTGCCTTCTCCCCATAACCCTTCAACCCATTCCCAATTAAAAATCCGGAAACTCCCTCCTTAAACTTACTCACTGAACCAGCAGTCACCGCACTTTGGGGTAACGAATTCCACAGATTCACAATCCTTTGGGAGAAGTAGTTTCTCCTCAACTCAGTTTTAAATTTGCTACCCCTTATGCTAAGATCTATGACCCCTAGAATGCCCCACAAGAGAAAGCTTTCGCTCCATGTCTACTTTATCTGTATCTTTTATCATCATGTGTATCTCAATTCGATCTCTCCTCCTTCTTCTAAATTCCAGAAGGTATTGGCCTAAACAGTGTTCACACTGTATCAGGAGCCACTCCTGTGGGACAACGCCAGTCCTCCCATCTGTAGCATCCATGCCTAATAACAGATAATTATTTGTTTAGGACTTGTCAACTATTTTAGGCCCATGGCACCAGTTGATGCAACAATGTACCAGCCATGTCTGAGGCAACGTTTTCCCAAAGTCTCTGCTGATCTGTTTCCGAGGGAGGTTCTGTGGTATGTCAGCACCGTTTCTACCTCTGGGCCAGAAGCTTTGGGTTTAAGCCCCATTCTGTCACTTGAGCATACAAAGTATGTTCATAACATAACCAAACAGGTTGATTGTTTGCCTGTAAATCCTTTCATTTCTCCTGATGGCCAGTGAGGAGAGTTCCCTGGTCAATCATATTGCGGAAGAACCATTGCAGTTCTTCAGCAAGCATGGACCAAACCAATGGATGTCCATTACAACACCCTCTTAGGGCAAGAGGAGGAGCTGTATCCCCCCAGTGAGATGATCTGGTGATACAACTGTATAAAATAAACACATGGGGGAGTTTTTGGTTTTATAAATAGGTGCAGGTACAATGGCAAAGTCAAATCTACACGAAGCATTGATTCAAATAAAGTGCCTAGTTTTAGGCTCTCTGTTTTGGGGAAGGATGCCAAGGCTAGATAAAAAAGAAATTATTAAGACGACACTCTCTGAGAATTCAGAAGCTCTGGTTCTGAGGAGAGAAGTAAAACTGAGATTCTTTCATTTGAACATTAAGAGGCAATCGGGTGAAAATGTTGGAAGTTGTGGAGAGTTTTAATGAAGTCTGTCATTGAAGAGGTGATATTATTGCTTTCTATCATTCACAATTTTTGATCGGAATGCATAGGTGATTTATTGGTAAATTTTATATCAAACAGAATGATTAGGCAGGTGACAGGGACAAACAGCCTCTGGATCCCTGGCTCTACCTCAGCCTTCCACACTTGGCTGAATCTTTAACCCCCAGGTGGGAGATATCCCCGGAGATTGATCCAATTCTCAATGTCACCTCATCTACCTGACAGCATCAAGGTACGGGAGGTTTACCCATCAGAATGCTGGTAAGTCTATAGAGGGGGGAGATGTTATAAGAATCAACACTGTGGTTACAAATAAAGAGTATCCAGCTCTGTAACTCAAATTCATCCACTGTGAATCCCGTTTGGTGTAGGCTGTCCCAGCGACAGCTCACAAAGCAACTTAATAAATTGCATCAGTTAGATTCCTGTCTTTAACCTGCTGTTGGGCTGGCAGTTACTGACAGTTTAAGCCAGCATTATCAGCACATCAAACACATGCACACACCTGCACATAGGCATGCAGCCACATACACACACATACATACAACACGTATACACATGAATAGATACATGTACACACACGTACAAAACAAGCATGCACACACAATACTTGCATACATGCACACACACATTTAGAAAAACATACACACATATATTCATGAACAGACACACATGAACACAGACACACATTCACACAACACACACACAGACTCACACTTACACACAAATACACACACACACATACATATCACACATATGCACATGAATAAATACACATACACATATATACACAGACATGCATACACATACAATACACATACCCATATAGAAATACATACACACACATATACACACAAATAGATACACATGTACATAGACATGCAGACACACATACATACACACACACACATACATATGCACACACATACACATGCGCACACACAAACATGCACCCATGCAAGCAGGTATACGGGCATGCACACACATAGGCAAACAGTGTCTAGTTGGTTCCGTTCACATCTGTTCAAGTCTTGCTGGAGAGCTCGGCCTTGCATTCTGCCAGGATCTGCTGCAGGTTGCCAGTCAGGGAATGTTCTCTTCCGTGGGTCACCTTCAGAATGTCAAATGCCTGGCAGTGAAAGAATGAGCAAGTCAGTGTGACACTCCATCGCTAGACACACAGCTCACTTGCAGTGCCCCCTCTATCTCACAGCCTGCGATACCTGCCTTTGTACAAGGTGACTGACAGATGAGTTGTACAAATTCCACCTTGTAATAGCAGTGTCTCGACAGCCATTTCCCTCTATCTGCTCGGAATCAGGCTGCCAGGGTTCAGCTCTACAGAAGCGTGTAATGTTATGCAAATTTATACCTTAACTGGCAAAACAGCAAGAATAACAGATAATAACCCGCCTGCTGCATTGCTAAACACCATATAATTTTTTTTTCTGTGCATATGATGAAAGAGAAGGGGATTGAACTATCCATTAGAACATGGCATTGCACAAATAACAGAACGGATGAAATAAATCCTAATTTGTTGTTATGCTAATGCCCTTCAGTTTAACAGAGTCCTATCCAAAGCAATTAACACCAGAATTCATTCTTCACACAGATGGAATAAGGGAAGGTGCAATGATTCTATTACCTCAAAGACTCAGGTCACAAGTACCCACTCAGATTCTAGAATCAAGGTCACTGGTTTGTGGCATTTAAGATCAAACACCACATTATTCAATTCATCACGCAAACCAGCCTCCCATCCACTGAATCTGTCTACACTTCCCGCTGCCTTGAGAAAAGCAACCAGCATAATTAAGGACCCCATGCACCCTGGACATTCTCCCTTCCGCCTTCTTCCGTTGGGAAAAAGATACAAAAGTCTGAGGTCATGTACCAACCGATTCAGGAACAGCTTCTTCCCTGCTGCTGTCAGACTTTTGAACGGACTTACCTCGCATTATGTCGATCTATCTCTACACCCTAGCTATGACTGTAACACCACATTCTGCGCTCTCTCATTTCCTTCTTCATGAACAGTATGCTTTATCTGTTTGGTATGCAAGAAATAATACTTGTGACTATATACTAATACACGTGACAATAATAAATCAAATCAAATCAATCGAAATCAATTCAGGAATGTTGAACGTGTATTTTAAGGAGTTCATTCCACAATTCTGTCCAATTCTAATCATGGTCACTAATTGAACAACCCCATTAGATTGTCACTGTGTGGGAGTCTTGGATCTACACCAGCGTTTTTGGATCCAGCTCTGCAATTCTGACCATTTTTCTGTGAAAGCTGCAGATCAGTGACTTAGAATTGAATTGTTAATTGTGGAAGTATCCCTCTGCTCCTACATCTCATGGTCTAATATTAAGCAGAGGATCGCGTGGAATCCTTTCATTTTACTGTGATCTTATTCTACTCAGATCCTGGTTTCAATAAGATTGATTTTTTTTTCAAATTTGAGAGGGATTATAGTATAAAGGGGATTGTATGGGGAAAATATATTAGAAAAAGAGATTATATTGGAAAAAAAAGATTATATTGGAAAAGGGATTATATTGGGAAAAATGTTTGTACTGGGATAAGGGACCACAGAATCACAGAATTCCTACAGGGCAGAAGGAGGCCATTTGGCTCATAGTGTCTGCACCAAGCACAACACTATCCTCATAACCCCATGCATTTACTCTGCTAATCCCCCTGACACTAATTGTCGATATGGCATGGCCAATCAACCACACCCACACATCTTTCAACTGTGAGAGGAAACAGGAGCACCTGGAGGAAACCCACTCAGATACGGGGAAAATGCACAAATTCCGCACAGACAGCAACCCAAGCTGGGAATCGAGCCTGGGTTCCTGGTGCTGTGAAGCAGCAGTGCTAACCAATGTGCCACCCCAGTGTTGCAAAAAGAGATTATATTGGGAAAAGAGATTATTGAATACCTACAATGCAGAATAAGCCATTTGGCCCATCGCATCTGCACTGGCCACAACATTCCCCAGCCCCTATCCCCCTAGTCCCATATATTTATTCTGCTAATCCCCCTGATGCTAATTCTCAATTTTAGCATGGCCAATACATGTAACCTGCATGTCTTTGGACTGTGGCATGGGGAGAATGTGCAAACTCCACACAGACAGTGATTCAAAACCGGAACCAAACCCAGGTCCTTGTCACTATGAGGCAGCAGTGCTAACCAGTGTACTACTGTGCTGCTCCAAAGCTGCGCCCCATGTTGGGAAAAGGGAGTATATTGGGAAAAGGGGTTTATATTGAGCAGAGACGTTTATATTGGAAATAGGGGCTTATCTTGGAAGAGGGGTTTATATTGGGAAGAGGAGTTTATATTGGAAAAGAGTTTATATTGTAAGAGGGGTTTACATTGGAAAAGAGTTTATATTGGGAAGAGGGGTTTATATTGGAAAGAGGCGTTTATATTGGAAAGAGGGGTTTACATTCGAAGAGGGGCTCGTATTGGAAGAGAGGTTTATATTGGGAAGAGGGGTTTATATTGGAAAAGGGATTTATATTGGAAAAAGTGTTATACTGGAAGAGGGGTTTATATTGGGAAAAGTGTTATATTGGAAGAGGGGTTTATATTGGGAAAAGTGTTATATTGGAAGAGGGGTTTATATTGAAGAAGGTTAATAAGGATGAAAGATAATGAAGGAACTAGAGTGAAAATCCAAAGGGTTGTTAAATTCCGTAATGAACTTGTGGAAAGGATCTTGGGATCTGATTGTAGAGGAATTTCCAAAATGCAATGTAACACGAACGCAAAGAGAATTACTTTGCAGAGTTACAGTGAAACAGTTGGGCAGTGGGACTGCACTACAGGATTTTCTCAAAAAGTTGTTACCAGTGGAGCAAATGGCCTCTTTCTGCACTGTGAGATTCTACAATGTGAAAAGGACAGAGCTTACGTTTTGGATCAGAGAATTCTCCTCAAGCAAAGCGGATGAGAAGGTGGGAATGTGGTGGAGGATTCTCGGACTCACTGACCTGTTTGAGTGTATCCAGTGCTTCTTCCAGCCTCCCCTGATGATGCTGCAGCTTGCCCACTCTCATCAGCTGTACCCCTCTCACTGGATGAGCACCAGCATAGTACAACCTGGAAGCAGATACAGACCAGTTTCGGTGAGAGTGTGCTACGGTACCAGAGAACCTGTGGTAAACGTCACACGTAACATGATCTGGAGGCCGGCTCATTAATAAAAACCAAATCAGGAGGCAGGGAGAGATGTGGTCTGCCCCACAGGCCTGATTCCATCCCAGAGTATTGTCCACTTCCATGGTGGCTCCCGAGAGATCAAACTGGGATGGTAGGCCTCTCTAGGAGACAGGAGAGCAACCAATACTTAATGCCAGGATTTAAGGAACAGGTTATCTCAAATTGAGTCTGCCTTGCATATCTGCAGGGAAATTTGCACAAGTTCTGTTATGAGTAAGGTGTTTATTGTACTCCGAATGTAACTCTGCTTCCAGTCAGTGCTTCATAGCAGAGGCCACAGAGCCAAGGATAGTCAGGTAGGCACAGTAAGAAGTCTGACAACATCAGGTTTAAATCCAACCGAATTATTTGATAGTAAATCGGTTGGATTTAAATGTGGTGTTGTCAGACTTCTTACTGTGTTTACCCCAGTCCAACACCGGCATCTCTGCATCAAGTCAGGTCAGACCTTCAGTACATGATTGCATTTCTGCCTGGGGAAGTCTCAGAATTTTTCTGGGGCAAAAACTTGGAACAAGAATTATTCGTGTCACACAAAGGGGATTGTTAATTAGAAAGTGATTTGTTCCCTGCTGTTCTGGAAGCAGAGTTTCCAAGGCATTGCTTGAATACATTAAGAGACCAGCAACATAGTGTGAGTGGATCATCCTGTGATCCATCCTGCTACACAGCTGCCTTGTGATGGTGGGGAGAGATGAGTTGCCCACATTCCCCACTTTGATTTCTGTTTCTGTAGGATTTGGGAAGGGGGAGGGAGGGGGAGGTGAGATCAGGATATTGAATTTGATGATCAGCCATGATCATAATGAATGGCAGAGCAGGCTCAAAGGGCCGAATGGCCTATTCCTGAAATAAAAAAAAAGTAAAAGTTTATTTATTAGTCACAAGTAAGGCTTACATTAACACTGCAATGAAGTTACTGTGAAAATCCCCTAGTCGCCACACTCTGTTCGGGTACACTGAGGGAGGACTTAGCGTGGCCAATCAGCACGTCTTTCGGACTGTGGGAGGAAACCGGAGTACCCAGAAGAAACCCACGCAGACATGGAATGAATGTGCAAACACCACACAGGTTGTGACCCTGGCCAGGAATCAAACCCAGGTCCTTGGCGCTGTGAGACAGCAGTGCTAACCACTCTGCCACCGTGACCATTCCTCAGAGGCTGGTGTTCCTTCACCGAATTCCTTTTATTTACAAACTCTATTCCACTCCTAGAGTGTTTCAGGTACAAAGTCAGAATCCGGAGGGTCAGTGGAGCTGATACTCCCAGATTTATATACAGGTCAGGCTCCATGATTGGGCAATTAAGACATTAATCAAGGAGCTCATACTCGAAGAAGCCTCGCTGGAGTTATTAAAACTCCTGCTCTTATTTTCTATGTTTCTATGTTTTCCAGAGTCTAGGTTGGAGCTGTACTTCCTGTAATTTTGATCTTCCCTTCTCTAACTGCTATCATCTACCCTCTGCTATGGGCTCGTGGGTGTTCATAGTTCAAAGGGTTGGCTCTGAGCCAACAGGTTCAGGCAACTGCCGAGGGTGTATGCCTAAAACAGGTCTTCTCCTGGAGTGGACACAGAGTAAGATAGCTTTCCTCTGTGCCCTGTGCAATCTTTATCCTTCAACCACCATCAAATTCTGATCATTTATCTGTTTGCAGAACTGTCCAGTGTGCAAAGCAGCTCTGACATGAGAACAGTTCAAAAAAGGATTTCAGTGTCTATATAGAGAGCTTGGGGATGTCCCTGAGGCAGGGAAAGGCCCTATACAATAGTGAATTCATTTTTTTATATACACTGGAAAAGCAGCCTCGATAAATTCAAATAATGTGAAAGCACTTTTGCGTGGACAATGTTTGCCTCCGTTCCCACTGTGCGTTGTTCCCCCCCAGTCTTTTCTGAGCTATATAATAACTTTTAGGTAACTGCCCCACAGTGTGTATGTGTGAGTGTGTGAAAGGTCTTTAATAGCAAGATATCCCATGACTAACCAGCAGAAGAAGCAACAGCGACATGAGGAGAACATTTTTCACGCAGCGACTGGTTAGGATCTGAAATGCACTGCCTGAGAGTCTGGTAGATTCTGCTCCAATTAAATCATTGAATCCCTACTGTACAGGAGGAGACCATTCAGCCCATTGAGTCTGCACCAAATACAATCCCACCCAGGTCCTATCCCCATAACCCCACACATTTACCCGAGCTAGTCCCTCTGAACTAAGGGACAATTTAGCATGGCCGATCTATCTAACCAACACATCTTTAGACTGAGGGAGAAAACTAAAGCACTTGGAGGAAACCCACGCAGACACGGGGAGAATGTGCAAACACCACACAGACAGTGACCGAAGCTGGGAATCGAACCTGGATCCCTGGAGCTGTGAGGCTGTAGTACCAACTGCTGTGCCGTCCTACTGAGGCTTTCGAAAGGGAATTAGACTGTTATCCAAAAAGGAAGAAAGTGCAGTGCTCCAGGGAAGGAAGCAGGGGAGTGACATGAGGCGAACTGGTCCTGCGGAGAGCAAGAAGAGAAATCACGGGCCAAATGGTCTCCTTCCGTGCTGTAACCATTCTGTCTGCAATTTCAGTCGAGACACAGAATGGGCTAAACTTGATGAAGAGGAAGTAATAGATAAGCTGACTCTCTCGATAATTCACCAGGACCAGGTGAGATGCCTTTGAGGATACTGAGGAAATTGAGGAAGCTTTACCATGAGCTTCTTCCAATTGTCCTGGGGTAGTGCCAGAAGACGAGGGAAATTTCACACCTTGTTCAAGAGAAGAATGGGCAAAACCAGTGAAAAAGATAGGATGGGGGGGGAGGGGTGCAGGTGGGTAAATAAATCTCAAAGGCATCTTGGGAAATCAGGGGCTGATGGGAAATGGAACCTCTGCGTGGGTTGGCAAAGATATTCTCTGGCAACCTGCTGTCGAAACTTCATCGACACCTCCATCCCTCCCTCAACTGGGAAGGAGTGACCACGTAGCGATTAACTGTCTTCCAAACAGAACAAACAATCCCCTTTCTTCCTGTAAGTGACTGTCTTGTGAAAACAAAATCAATCTGGTTTGATTTGATTTGATTTATTACTGGCATGTGTATTATGCCGTACAATGAAAAACACTGTTTCTTGCACACTATACAGAAAAAACATACCTTTCATACAGAAGGAAACAAGAAGGTGCAGAACGTAATGTTACAGTCCTAGCTAGGATGTAGAGAAAGACCAACTTAATGCAATGTAGGTCCATTCAAAAGTGTGATGGCAGCAGGGAAGAAGTTGTTCTTGAGTTGGTGGGTACGTGACCTCAGACTTTGTATCTTTTTCCCAACAGAAGAATAAAGTAAATTATAGAATAGGCCCTTCGGCCCTCCAACCCTGCACCGACCATGCTGCCCAACCTAACTAAAATCCCCCTACCCTTCCAAGGACTACATTCCTCTATTCCCGTCCTATTCATGATGCTCCTTAAAAGTCACTACCATATCCGCTTCCACTATCTTCCCCAGCAGTGAGTTCCAGGCACCCACCACCCTTTGTGTAAAAAATCGTACATCTCCTTTAAATCTTGCCCCAAAGGTGGAAGAGAGAACGTCTGGGGTGCGTGGGGTCTTTAATTATGTTGGCTGCTTTTCCGAGGCAGCAGGAAGTGTAGACAGAATCAGTGGATGGGAGGCTGATTTCTGAAAATTATAAAATGCTTGTCAGAATCAGCAAGTTTGCTTATTTTCCCACACTAGGCAGTTGGCCTCTTACTGCTGACAGCGAGTGGATGTTCTCTTTGATAGTTCGTGACAGCAAGTAAATGGAAACACTTGAGACATTTCATGAAGAGTGATTGATTGCCAGCAGAGAAAGATCAAAGACCACCCCCCTGCAGAACACTGCAGTGATTCCAATATGGAAACTCCGACAGAATCAGGATGGCTTTCAGAACGTCCAGTGAAACATTACTGCGTTCCGCATTGCTGTACTGCTGAAGTGATACACGGTGATGCTCAGAGCCCAGGAATATGGTCTTCAGATTCAAGAGCCTGATCCATGGAAAGAGAGACAGTCATTTTGGCAACTGTCCAGCTTCAATTCATCAGAGTGGTCAATGGGTTGGAGAATTGTGGCTACAGTCAGACTGGGTAAACTGGATACATTCAGGCTACAGTCAGACTGGGTAAATTGGATAGATTCAGGCAACAGTCGGACTGGGTAAACTGGATAGATTCAGGCTACAGTCAGACTGGGTAAACTGGATAGATTCAGGCTACAGTCAGACTGGGTAAACTGGATCGATTCAGGCTACAGTCAGACTGGGTAATCTGGATAGATTCAGGCTACAGTCGGACTGGGTAATCTGGATAGATTCAGGCTACAGTCAGACTGGGTAGACTGGATAGATTCAGGCTACAGTCGGACTAGGTAAATTGGATAGATTCAGGCTACAGTCAGACTAGGTAAATTGGATAGATTCAGGCTACAGTCAGACTGGGTAAACTGGATAGACTTGGGCTACAGTCCGACTGGATAAATTGGATAGATTCAGGCTACAGTCAGACTGCGTAAACTAGATAGATTTAGGCTCCAGTCGGACTGGGTAAACTGGATAGATTCAGGCTACAGTCAAACTGGGTAAACTGGGTAGACTTGGACTGCAGTCAACTGAATAAGCTGGATAGATTCAGGCTATAGTCAGACTGGATAAACTGGACAGATCCATGCTACAATCTGACAGGATAGACCCAAACTATAATCAGATTCGGTAAACTGGCTAGACTTGGGCTACATTCAGACTGGATAAACTGGACAGACCCATGGTACAGTCAAACTGGATAAACTGGATAGATCCATGCTACAATTCAACTGGGTAAACTGGACAGACCCAGACTACAATCAGACTAGGTAAATTGGAGAGACCCACACAACAGTCAGACTGGGTAAACGGGACAGATCTGGGCTACAGTCAGACTGTATAAACTGGATAGACCAACACTAGAATCAGACTGAGTAAACTGGATACACTCAGGCTACAGAGAGACTAAGTAAATCGGATAGACCTAGACTACAGTCAGACTGGATAAAATGGATGGGCCCTGGATACAGTCAGTTGTTGACTGAACCATCAAGAGATACGTAACTGCATTCCTTTTCATTTTCTTGTCAATTGTGAGGTGCTGCACACAAACAGATTGTGAAAGAGAAGCCCAACCCAACTGCAAAAAAAAACACTCCTTAGAGAGCAGAAGTGGGTTTATCCCTGCTTAAAGTAGGGCTTTGCTTTTCAATAATAACCTTTGTGCCACACAAGTCTCATCTAGGTCAGAAATAGCAAGCCAGTGTGCACACAACAAGCCCACACCAGCAGAAATATAACATTGACTGATCTGTTTAGTGACACAGATGGAGGGGTATGTTCAGGCCCAGACCCTACCTTTTTACTGAGATGCTGCAGTTGGATCTTTCACATTCTCCTGTAAGGGCAAGTGGAGCTAATACGTTCAACTTCTCACCCAAAAGGGGGCACCTCTGACAGTGCAGCACTCCCTCAGGGCTGTCCCGGGAGTGGCAGCTCAGCTTTTTGCGTTCATATCACTGGGGTGATTCAAAGACCCACAACCTTCTGACTTACAAGATGGATAGGGAGCAGTTGTTCCCCTTAGCTGAAGGGTCAGTTACGAGGGGACACAAGTTAAAAGTTTAGGGGAGGGGATTTGAGGGAAAACCTTTTTACCCAGGGGGTGGTGATGGTCTGGAATGTGCTGCCTGGGAGGGTGGTGGAGACAGGGTGTCTCACATCCTTTACAAAGGATGAACACTTGACACGCCATAACATTCGAGGTTGTAGGTCAAGTGCTGGCAAGTGGGGTTAGGTGGGCAGGTCAGGACATTTAAGTGCAGACTCAATAGACCAAAGGACCTCTTCTTCACTGTAGTGTTCTGTGATTCATGGATGTGAGAAGTACCCACTGACCATGATTTACATCTTGAATGTGTGTTCTTTTCTTGTTAAACAGTGATGCTTAGCTCCTGATGAATCCAGAGAAACAAACAATAACTCACCAAGGACAGAGCATCCCATCGAATTTAACACCTCCATTATTGGAGATACTGATGTCTTGAGTTATTGGCACAGATTCTAATTCTGTGTTAACTGGGGATCTGGCATTCATCAGATTTCTTTTTGGTGAGTTAATTCTTGTGTTGAACACGAAGCGTGTCAGAATATTTTCGCCCTTGGTATCCTTTAGCAGCACATCTGTAGCTTGCAGCCAGAGGCTACACTGTCTCGCGCACTCACTCCGGTGTGAAGTCTCAGAGGTGCCTTTCCATTCCTCACCTCCGGTGGGTCTTGTGTGTCGTACTCACTGGCTTCAAGTCACCTGATCCGTCTGACACATGTTGATGAAGAGAATGTGGGGCGCTTCCCGCACTTGGAGGACCAGTTCTCTCAAGAGGCCACCACCGACAAGGCAAACAAACTCTGGATCACAGAATCCCTACAGCGCAGAGGAGACCATTTGGCCCGTTGCGTCTGCAGTGACTCTCTAGTAAAACCACTTGACCTAGCCCTCTGCCCTTTCCTATCCCTGCAATTGCACCCATTAACTATGGCCAAACCTGGGCACTAAGGGACAATTTACCATTGCTCATTGACCTAACCTGCACATTTTTGGAGTATGGGAAGAAATTGGAGCACCCAGAGGAAACCCCACACAGACACGGGGAGAACACGCAAACTCCACACCGACAGTGACCCGAGGTTGGAATCGAACCCGGGTCCCTGGTGCTGTGAGGCAACAGTGCTAACCACGACACCAGCGTGTCACCCATCTGGATCAGCTATACCAGTTCAGCTTTCTATAAACTGTAACAACGAGTGATTGACGGCAAAAGCTTACGACCATACAAATTAGGAGGAGGCGGCCATTCAGCCCTTCAAGCTTGCTCCACCAGATCTGATAGTGATCTCAATTCCATTTCCTGTCTATCTCCTTTGATTCTCTTGTCAATCAAGAATCTACCTTAGTTTATCAGCCTTATAAAATACACACAAATCTCCACAAGTCAACATACAGAGCAGTTGTCATCACCACACACTCCTGTATGCACTGAACCCTGCACTGTGTATCAGAGATAATGTCAGGGAGCCAGTTAAATTCCACAGCAATGCCTCCATCAGATCCTCCAGATTCAACAGGACGGCTGTCAGGCAACTGTGCTGTCCTTCTTGAAGGTAGCTCCACATTCACTCAGGATTAGCAATGGTGGATTGGACTCTGTGAGTGGGATTCTCCAACTGTGCACACAGCGGGATTTCCTCTTCCCGCCAGCAGTGTGCCCCCACCCACAGCTTTCACAGTGGCATGGAGGTGGCTTCAATAGGAAACCCCACTGGCAGCTGCAGGACCTGAGAAACTAGCTGCCAGCGCGCAGTGCATGGCCTCCCGCCACCAAGAAACATGCAGCTGGAAAGCCGGAGAATCCCATCCTGGGTCTAAATGGCTGAAGAGTGTCTCCCTCGCCAGATCCTGTTTTCTCATCTGTCAAATGGCCGGTGTTGCAGGGAGGGTAAAGGAAACGTTACAAAGACACTCTGAAGCTCTTCCTGAAGTTCAGCGGTGTTGAAATCAATGAGTGGGAGGAGCTTCTACCCATCGTTCAAAATGGCGACCAACCTGTCCGTCAAACTGCTTCACGCTTCAAGTCCAAATGCCTTCCTGATGAGGCAGAGCGATGGCAGAAGGAGAGAGAAAAGGAAGTGCAAACTGGTCTCCGGATACCATTGAAACATATAATCCCTACAGTGCAGAAAGAGGCCATCCGGCCCATTGAATCCAGACTGACTGTCCAAGAGAAAAATCACACCCAGGCCCTCTCCTCTGCACTTTGCCCATAACCTCACACATTTACCATGGCTAATCCCCCTAGCCCACACAGCTTTGGACACTAAGGGGAAATTTATCATGGCCAACCCACCTAACGTGCAAATCTTTGAAGTCTCACAACACCAGGTTAAGGTTCAACAGATTTATTTGGAATCACGAGCTTTCAGAGCACTGCTCCTTCCTCAGGTGAGTGGCAGTGAAGGTGTAACACTCCGAAAGCTCGTGATTCTGAATAAAGCAGTTGGACTGTAACCCGGGTGTCGTGAGGCTTCTCACTGCCAGCATCTCCACCTCATTGTTCACCTTTGGGGTGTGGGAGGAAACCGAAGCGCCCAGAGAAAACCCACACAGACACGGGGAGAACGTGCAAACATCACAGTCGCCCAAGGCTAGAATCGAACCTGGGTCCCTGGCGCTGGGAGGGAGCACTTGACTGTTGTGCCACCCACAACCCTGTGGCACATTCTGAGCCACGTGTCCCAAGATCTGCGGAATGAGAAGTGGCGCAGTTCAGTCACATGACCCCGACGCCGTCCCGGGTCAAGGGTCAGCCCGGGGTGGTGGGGGGGGGGGGGGGGGGGGGGGGGTGGTGACAACGATGATGCAGATGGCGCCTGAGCAACGGGCGGCCAACTCACAGAGCGGAGTGAGGGGATGTTTAAACTACCGGCCCATATCGCATGCATCAACCATCTCATAGTCGAGATTTTCTAGGCCATAGGACGAGATCATTAAGATCTCAGCGAGCCACGTATTTCTGAATGTGATACAAAAAAGTAACCGCGGGATTCTGCCATCACTCAGATTATTCCTGGGTACCCGCACCGAGCATTCAGATGCAAGAGTTGCCATGGCAACAGGATGCGATCTTCAGTAAGCACGCTCTGTGAAATTTTTCTTTAAGTTGGCTGACTTAAAGAGAGAGAGGGAGAGTGCGTCAATCAGGTCAGGAATGCTGTGGTGATTTATAATTAATAGCGATTGACTGCTTTGCATTGTACTGAGGAATTGAGGTTAATTCACAGGACAGGGGTGTGCACTGCATCCTTCCATCAGTGCGGTCACCCTCACTCCCCTGGTACTGGGTGCCTCACATTTATTATCTTGCGTTTGTGAATTATTTACTGGGGAAGATGAGGGTTTCCTCGCTGCCACTGTGTGTGATGGGTTTACTGATATCTGTCCCTGTTGAATTAGCGGGGGGGGGGGGGGCATTCTCGGGGTTCACCAGAGCCAATCCGAACAGCCCCTCACCTGGCGAGCGCTAATGTCTCATCTGGTTGAACCCGTACCCCTCAAACTTGGCAACTAATCATCAGGAATTCTCTTTTTCAACCTCCGCGCACCTCAAATCCAAGAGGGAGTTGGGGTGAAACCTGATAATTACTTACATTTTCTCGCTGGGTAGAAACACAAAAAAAAAAGGAAGAGAAAGAGGCCATTTGGCCCCTCGAGCTCGCTCTGTCATTCACCGTGATCGCTGCTGATTCTCTCTCTCAAAGTCCCCCTCCTGCTCTCTCCCCACAATGGGAGGCACGGTGACACAGTGGTTAGCACTGGTGCCTCACAGTGTCAGGGACCCGGGTTTGATTCCCGGCTTGGGTCTCTTTCTGTGTGGAGTTTGCATGTTCTCCCCGTGTCTGTGTGGGTTTCCTCTGGGTGCTCCGGTTCCCCCACACTCTGAAAGACGCGCTGCTTAGGTGCATTGACTCGAACAGGTGCTGGAGCGTGGCAACTAGAGGAATTTCACAGTAACTTCAGTGCAGTGTAAAGGTAAGCCTTATTTGTGACTAATAAATTTTAACTTTTAACTTGTTAACAAACCCTTCAACATCTTTAATGTATAGATTACGGTGACACAGTGGTTAACCCTGCTGCCTCACAGCACCCAGGACAAGGATTTGATTCCAGCTCGGGTCACTGTCTGTGTGGAGTTTGCATGTTCTCCCATGTCTGCATGGGTTTCCTCTGGATGCTCCTGTTTCCTCCCACAATAAAAAGATGTATGGGTGGATAGGCCATGCTAAATTGCCCTTAGTGTCAGGGGGACTACCTAGGGTAAATGCAAGGGGTTATGGGGATGGGGCCTGGGTGGGATTGTGTTCACTGCAGATTTGATGGGCTGAATGGCCTCCCTCTGCAGTGTAGGGTTTCTATGATTCTAAGATCATCAATTCCGACAACAGACCAGATTAAGAACATCATGTATAATTTAATTTCAAACAAATTGGAAGAGATATTGACTCTTTATGTATAAACATTAAGCTATAAAATACATTATATATATATTAATTTTCTCAGCATCAAGTTATTTACTCCATTCCTTTTATTACAGAATAGAATCCTACTGTGCACAAGGAGGCCATTCGGCCCATTGAGTCTGCACCAACCACAATCCCATCCAGACCCTTTCCCCTTAATCACATGCATTTACCCTAGCTAGTCCCCCAACACTAAGCGACAATTTAGCATGCTATACCCACCTAATCTGCACATCTTCGGAGTGTGGGAGGAAACCGGAGCATCCGGAGGAAACCCACAGTGCAAATCCACACAGATAGTCACCCAAGCAGGGAATTGAACCTGGGTCCCAGGCGTTGTGAGGCAGCAGTGCTAACTACTGTGCTACCATGCTGCCCCTATAAGCCCCTAAAATATAGTTTATTTATTCATCATAAGTAGGCTTACGTTCACATTGCAATGAAGTTACTGTGAAAACTCCTAGTTGGCACACTCCAGAGCTTGTTTTCAGGTACGCTGAGGGAGAATTTAGTATGGCCAATGCACATCTTTGGACTGTGGGAGGAAACTGGAGCATCCTAAGGAAACCCACGCAGATACTGGGAGAATGTGCAAACTTCGTACAAACAGCAACCCAAATCGGAAATCAAACCCAGGTCCCTGGCGCTGTGAGGCAGCAGTGTTAACTACTGTACCACCATACTACCCCTATGGCCCCAATGATCAGCCTTTTTGATATGATGACTTTTGCGGTGGTGGTGAGGGGGTGTCAGCCTTCGTCAGACTGAAGATCATTCACGGTTCATTTCTCAGAGGCCCATCCTTCACAGAGTCATTAATCTTTAGAATTCTCCTCCCTGACAGCAATAGACACTGGAGATGTTCAAAGGTGAGTTGGGCAGTTTGTTGATTGACATTGGTAAGGCCACACTTGGAATACTGTGTACAGTTCTGGTTACAGAAAGGATATTATTAAACTAGAAAGAGTGCAGAAAAGACTTACTAGTACTTGATGGTTTGAGTTATAAGGAGAAACTGGATAGACTAGGAATTTTTTCCCTGCAGCGTAAACCTCTATGACTCTATGGGAGTCAAGGGCGATGGAGGCGGCGGGGGGGGGTAGGGGCAATTAGATCAACCTTGATAGGCAGAGAGGCTTGAGGGGTCAAATTGCCTCCTTCCAATCCTAACTGTTCTGCATTTAAGGATTCCGCTTCCCCCTCAGCTCCTGATGGGACTTCTCTGGTGTGTGTGTCAATGATGCCTCCCCGCCCCCCCTTGCTAGCCAGTTGGACATTCTAACTGCTCTTTGAACGAGAAGATTTGTGTCGCTTACTGCAGACACACCACCTCACCATCACCAGGCCTTCCTGCCTCTGACTTGCAGCGAGTATGAGATTCAGAGGGCGATTACAGGATTGCCTGACTCTGCACGTTGTGAAGTGTGAAGCTACGAGAAAGCAATTCCAGATGAACGGATCAAGAGAAAAATACCTAATGCCCTGAAGTCGAGAATTCCATCTGACCGGCACACCGTGTAATCCACACAAGGCTTCACCCCTATTCTGGGTGGCAATGATAAGAGCTCCTGCTTTATTTCTCACAGAAGGCCTTGTGAAAAAAGAGTCACTCTTTAAACCGTGAGAATCTGGGGAATTAAACTCTCAACCCGTGTATGATCTGAAATTGGCAATAAACTGTGCAGGGTCAGGAAAACAGGATTCCTGTATATTAAATATGGCTGTGCCCTAAAATTGCACAACAAATCTGTCCTTGCTGCTACTTAACGTACCGTGTTTGTATAATTTGGCACGCCTTTACTCTCTTTTAGGCATGAGAAGGATTTGTTATAACACTGGAAGGTTTGATGGGATGGTTTTGCTCCAATCAGTGCTTGCTTTGCCAGGTTCAGTGCTAGGCTTTGAGTTGTCCTGAGCTACAATTCATCTTGCTGTTCCTCATCCAGAGATTTCTCACAAGATTTTCCTAGTGTGAGGCTTCTGTCCCCATAATCAGTCCTCGGAGGCAGAAGTCCCTGCACTAAAATCCCTTTATTTACAGACAACAACATACAGAGCGCTTTCAGTCAGCGGTCTACACCAGGAGTCCCAGAGGAACTGACACGCCTGGTTAAATACAAAGCAGACGTTGAAAGCGGGAAGGTGGCGGCTGTTTTGACCAGGCGGGCCGGAGGAAGGGAAAGTCATTCATGCACATGTACCTTCACTCCAGCTCTGGGATTTGACCACCCATCCCCATCAGAATCAGGGACAGTGTGGGCACTTGATATTAGGCAGAGGCCCCTGTGTGCTGGCGGTTCACCCACCCCACCCAGAGATGATAGATGGTGGGGGGGGGGGGCGGGTGCGGATAGGGATACCCACCTAATTGGGTATCACGAGGTCTTCAGGTCAGCCATGATTGCCTGAGTAAAGTTATCACAGTCCCACTTCGTCTACAGGCTCAAAAGGTCAGATGTCCACACTGTCTGAGAAATGGTCAATTGATGGTTTTCCCAGAGATACAGTTGACCAGAAGCCCAAAGTCTGCCAAGGACAGTGAGTGGTGGGAGGATTTGGAAGGCCAAGAGGAGGCCTTCCACAGCTTGGAAACAACAAACAGCAGGTTGCCAAGGCAACTAAGCAAGAGAGAGAAAGAGGAGAGAGCAAGAGAGAGATGGAGAGTAAGAGAGAGAGAGAGAGACCGAGAAAGAGAGAGAGAGCAAGAGAGTGAGAGAGAGAGACTGAGAAAGAGAGAGAGAGCAAGAGAGAGAGAGAGAGAGAGAGACTGAGAAAGAGAGAGAGAGCAAGAGAGAGAGAGAGAGAGACCGAGAAAGAGAGAGAGAGCAAGAGAGTGAGAGAAAGAGACCGAGAAAGAGAGAGAGAGCAAGAGAGAGAGAGACTGAGAAAGAGAGAGAGAGCAAGAGAGAGAGAGAGAGATGGCGCATCAAAATGGAGGCACTTCTTTCTCAGTTTTTAAATAAATAATGGCCTATACAGTCAGACCATCAACATTGGCCAGGCTGTAAGGGGAGGATCAGCTGCACTGAGGCAGAAAGGGAGGGACACTGAGCCAGGGCAAAGAGGCTGACTCCTGGCCTCTCACTGAGGGGCCGCCTCCTTATAACTAAACTCGCTCCATCAGGAACCTGGAATATGATTGGAAAATCAACCATCAATTTTCCTAAATTGTCCCAGAACAAATGTACCTGACCCATTCAGGTGGTATCCCTAGCCCACCCCCCAACTATCATCCCTGGATAGGTGGGTGAATTGCCACCACACAGGGGCCTGGGCCTAATATCAAGTGCCCACACTGTCCCTGATTCTGACAGGGATGGGTGGTCAAATCCCAGAGCTGGAGTGAAGGTACGTGCGCATGAATGACTGCCCCTTCCTCTGGCCCGCCTGGTAAAAACAGCCCCCCACCTTTCTGCTCTCAATGTCTAGACTTTCCCTCCAAAGGAGCGTCTCTAACTGGACGCCAGCCGACTGCGGCAAACTGTCACCTTCGGTGTTTGCCCCTTGTTTTTGAGACTGACCGTGCCTGGTCCCAGAACAAACACAGGCGTGTATTCAGGAGGCGACTGGATCAAGGTTACAGGGAGAAAGTTAGTGATTAGGCTACTGAGTTGAACAATCAGCCATGATGGTGATGAATGGCAGGGCAGGTTTGAAAGGCCAAATGGCCTCCTCCTGCTTCTATCTTCGATGTTTCTGTCTGTTCTCTTTCCAATTGGTGCAGAAAAACTGGATGATGGGCCAATGGCACCACAGTGTGCGTGTGTGTGTGGGATGGGGTATGTGTGGGGTAGAGGGGTGGGTGTGTGCGTGAGAGGTGCGGTGTGTGTGTGTGTGTGTGTGTGTATGTATGTGTGTGGGGTGGGGTGTGTGTATGTGGGTGTGTGTGTGTATGTGTGTGGATGGGTGGGAGTGTGTGTGTTGTGGGGGTGGGGTGGGGTGGGTGTGTGTGTGTGTGTGTTGTGAGGATGGGTGTGTGTGTGTGTGTGTGTGGGGTGGGGTGTGTGTGTGTGTGTGTGTGTGTGATGGTGCGGTGTGTGTGTGTGTTTGTGGTGTGGGTGGGTGGGATGTGTACGTGTGTGTGTGTGTGTGTGGAGCGGGGTGTATGTGTGGGGCGGAGTGTGTGTGTGTTTGTGCTGTGGGTGGGTGGGGTGTGTTTGTGTGTGTGTGTGTGTTTATGTGTACGTGTGTGTGTGTGTTTATGTGTACGTGTGTGTGTGTGTTTATGTGTGTATGGTGTTGGGAGGGGGGAGGCAGTGGTAGTAGTTTGCAATTCAAGCGCGCTGAGGAAACTTCCCAGAACAAGTCCAGCCGGAGTTGGCAATATGTACAGCCAGGCCCGGTCCGCTTGTTTAAACTGTGTGGGGCTCGGCCCGTGTCCACCTCAGACCCTCGTCTGCTTTGTCACTAATTAAATTCTGAGCAGGTGCCAGCCATGACATGGACTAACAAATAAATTCAGCACTAAAACACAATTAGCAGCGTAAACGTTTACATTTACTCTGAGTGTTCCAACTGCCAATCTGCATCAATTAATTCCATGTCTGAGTGCAATTAGAAGAGAAAGATTGTTTCAACATGTCTTTGGGGTTTAGAATTTAATGGGGATTTAATAAACATATCCCTTTCCCCTTGACTAAATGAATGATATGATCCTGAAAGGTCCTGTCCTGTAACTCCTGGGTGGTCTCTGCATGGTTTTAGACAGAAGTTGTCATGCCACTAGATTTGAAGGAAGCAATTTGCAGAAGTCACTTTGCAGAAAATGACTCTCACCAACTTTTACAGATGCACCATAGGAAATATTCTTTCTGGTTATATCACAGCTTGGTTTGGCTCCTACTCTGACCAAGACCGCAATAAACTACAAAAGATTGTGAATGTAGCCCAGTCCATCCTGCAAATCAGCCTCCCATTCATTGGCTCTGTCTACACTTCCCGCTACCTCGGAAAAGCAGCCAGCGTAATGAAACACCCCACGCACCTCAGACATTCTCTCTTCCACCTTTTACAGCCGGGGAAAAGATACAAAAGTCTGAGGTCACGCACCAAACGACTCAAGAACAGCTTCTTCCCTGCTGCCATCAGACTTCTAAATGGACCTACCTTGCATTAAGTTGATCTTTCGCTACACCCTAGTTATGACTGTAAAACTATATTCTGCACTTTTTCCTTTCTTTCTCTATGAATGGTATGTTTGGTCTGTATAGTGCGCAAGAAACAGTACTTTTCACCGTGGCAATATACATGTGACAATAATAAATCAAATTAGATCAAACTAATTAGTCCTCAACACATGTAGAGTTCCAGATTTAACCATATGGACGTGACTGGCTTTTGACTGTATCAACATCTTGCCATTTGTGTCCAATTCATGGGATGATGTTTCAGGAGGGACATCACATAGAGAGGAGGGCAGAGGAGATTTACTAGAACATTACCAGGGTCAAAGCACTTCACACGTATGGAGAGAAGCCGGGGGTTTTTCCTCTAAAATCCGTGGGATTCCCAATCAGAAACAAGGATAAACAAGGAATAAATTTGTTATTCCTTGTAAAAAAAGTAAAAAAATAAAAAGTTTATTTATTAGTCACAAGTAAGGCTTACATTAACACTGTTAATGAAGTTACGGTGAAAATCCCCTAGTCGCTACACTCCAGTACCTGTTCAGATCAATGCACCTAACCAACATGTCTTTCAGACTGAGAGAGGAAACTGGAGCACCCGGAGGAAACCCACACTGAAACGGGGAGAATGTGCAGACTCCACACAGGCAGCGACCCGAGGCGGGAACCGAACCTGGCTCCCTGGAGTTGTGAGGCAGTGGTGCTAACTACTATGCTACCCATCACGGTCAGTAGCCAAGAGAAACAGGTGATTGGCTAAAGAAACAGGGGTGGCAGGAAGAATCATTTTTTTGAATCCAGGATCGTTGCGATCTGGAATACAATGGAATTCACATTCAGAGTGATACAGATCCACATTGTGAATGGGTGATGAAAACAGATTCACCTTAACATCCAAAAGAGAATTGGGTCAGCACTTCAAGTACCAACATTTCTCAGGCTATGGGCAAAGAGAAAGGGAATTGGAATTAATTAGATAGCTTAATGGGCTGAATGGATTCCTCCAGCACTGTTATCAGTTAATAATAACAGTAAGAATTCTCACAACACCAAGCTAAAGTCCAACAAATTTATTTTGAATCACGAGCTTTCGGAGCACTGCTCCTTCTTCAGGTGAGTGGAGAGTTGAGTTCACAAACACGGCAGATATAGACAGAGCCTCAATAACTAAGCTAGTAGATGAGCAGGCTCCCACACTGGCAGCTCACTCGGGGTTTTCCCTGAAATGTTCAACAAAGCTCCTGATGTGAGAAGCAAGTGGAGCTTGATGGAATGTGTGGTGAACCGGATTAAGAGCTGGACCATTAACAAAAGGCAATTTAATTGATAGAAACTGAGTGAGACAGGGGAGCAGCCATATTCCACACTGCGTGGGAGCTCTGCTGAGGTTGTTAGACAAGGGCATAAAATGTGTTTTAGAGACGTAACACTGAAATGTTTTACTTGTAAAGAACTTTGATTAGACAGCACTTGAGAACAATTTTCATCTCCATGTTATAGTCAGGCTGTAGAGGCGCTTGAGAAGATTTACAAGAAGGATGAGAAGTGATGGGAAAGACTGAACGATCTGGGATCTTGTGTTACAAAGAGGATAGTAAATCTGCTAGCTTTCGGCATTTGTGCCTTCGTCAGACGAATGAGGTGCTCTGGTCTCCAAAAGGACACATATCAGCACAGACAGTTTACAGTTTGCTATTTGAATGCAAATCCTTACACCTAACCTGCTATTCGAGTCTTAACGTGGCTAACAAAGGAACACTGAGCACTGAGGTTAGAGAGATGTGTATTGTCTCCAGACAGCAATCTGTAAACTGTCTGTGCTGATATGTGTGCTTTTGGAGACCAGAACACCTCATTCACGTGACGAAGGCACAAACGCCGAAAGCTAGCAGATTTACTATCAAATAAATCAGTTGGATTTAAAATTGGTGTTGCCAGACTATTACTGAGTTTACCCCAGTCCAACGCCGGCATCGCTACATCATTACAAAGAGGAGACAGGTAGCATAGTAGTTAGCACTGCTGCCTCACAGTGCCAGGGACCTGGGTTCAATTCCAGCCTCGTGTCACTGTCTGTGTGGAATCTGCACTTCTTCCCCGTGTCTGCGTGGGTTTCCTCCAGGTGCTCCAGTTTCCTTCTGCACTCAAAAGATGTACAGGTACGGTTAATTGACCATGTTAAATTGACCCTTAGTGTCAGGGGGATTAGTAGGGTAAATGTGTGAGGTTGCAGGAATAGTACCAAGGTGGGATTGTGGTTAGTACAGAATTGACGGGCCAAATGGCTTCCTTCTGTATTGTAGGTATTCTATGACTCTGGGGTGACCTAAAAAAGGCATTTTCAAATTATAAAAAAGTTTGATAGAATTGGTGCAAAGAAGATATTTTATAGAATCACAGGATTCCAACAGTTCAGAAAAATGCCATTCGACCCATTGAGTCTGCGCTAGCTCTCCAATAAAGCATCTTACCCAGGCTCAGTCCCCCTGATTCCCTATAACCCTACTCATCTACCCTGGTAATCCCGCTAACCTACACATCTTGGGAAACTAAGGGCAATTTAGCTTGGGCAATCCACCTAAGCTGCACATCTCTGGACTGTGGGAGAAAACTGGAGCATCTGGAGGAAACCCACGCAGACACAGGGAGAATGTACAAGCTCTACATAGACACTTAGCCAGGGCTGGAATTAAACCTCGATCCTGGCGTGGTGAGGCACCCATACTAACCACTGTGCCACCCACTTGTGATGGAGTCTAAATCCAAGAGTTGTAAATGCAAAACAGTGACTAATAAATCCAATGGGGGAGTTCTGGAGGAACTGGTCAGAGAGCGATTAGAGTGTGGAACTCTCCACCACAAAGGGTAGTTGAGACTTATAACAATGACATATTGAAAGGGAAGTTCATTAAGTAGATGAGAGAGAAAAGGAGGTTATGAAGATAGGATGAGAGGAAACTAGGAGTCTATGGAACATAGAACATAGAACATAGAAGCTCAGAGCAAATGGACCAGTTGGGCTCAATGACAGTTCTTGTGCTGTATACATGCTGGCCAGGATTATTCATCCCTGTGCATAGTGTGAGCACAAATTCCCACTTTTTCCTGCCTCTACGATATTCCATCCTGACTGTGATGATTCCTATTGCAGACTAGGCCAGAAAATCCCGGCCAATGTTTCCTAACTGCTAACTGACTGATTTCCTCTAATTCATACAGACAAGAGACCTCTGATAGACCAGGGAATTAAGGATAATGGGGGGAAAACGGGAAAATGGAACTGATTCACTTCAGATCAGCCATGATTTTATTGAATGGCGGGGCAGGCTCGAAGGGTTAGATGGCCTACCCCTGCTCCTATTTCTTATGTTCTTATGTATCGGGCCAATCTTCCCAATAACATGCCAGAAATACAGGAGTGGAGAAGGAAAGAGAGGTACTCCATCAGAGTGACACAAAAACACAGTGAATCGAATGTAGTTCCCTGCAGCGCAATCCTGTATCCATCAATCTTTCTGTACAAGTCGGAGCTGGCCACTCAAGGTATCCAACACAAGGTCATTGCTGCATATTTTTGTTTCGATATCCCCAAACAGGCTCAAGGTGATGACAGATTAATGCTGTTCTTTATTGCAGTCTGGGTTCCAATGTTTCTCTGTGTCGGCTTTGTAAAAATGAAGAAACATTTTTAACTGCATGCCTGTTTGTGTTTCAGGCTGGGTCATGGCCCTGGGATATCTTTCCTTTTTGTAAATCAAAGAGAAACCCCTTAACACCATTCTAATAAACTGCCAAAGTCAAAATCATCGCTGCCCTGCCCCGCCGTTAATCCTGTGCAGGCCTGCGTGGGGGGTCAGTCCAATTTCAGGTAAGCTGAGGTCCGTTATTGCAGAGACCAACAATCCCACCCAGGCCCTATCCCCGTAACCCCACACATTTACCCTGTTAATCACCCTGACACAAGGGGAAAATTTAATCATAGCCAATCCACCTAACCTACACATCTTGGGACACTGAAGGGGCAATTTAGCGTGGCCAATCCACCTAACCCGCACATCTTTGTGGGGGAAAACCGGGGCATACAGAGGAAACCCACGCAGACACGGGGAGAACATGCAGACTCTATACAGTCACCTGAGGCCAGAATTGAACCTAAGTCCGTGGCGCTGTGCCACTATGCTGCCCTTCATTTCTCTTCCCTGCCCCAGTGGAGAGACTCCCTCTAAATTTTCTGCATGAACAAGTTTCAGAAAGTTGGCGGGGTAACTCTCCATTGTAAACCTTTCATTTAGATCAGACACCTGGTCACTCATCAGCAGTCAAATTGGTCTTCCTTTGGTCTTGGGGCTTTGTGGCCCAGATGTCAGGACGAAGTGGGACTCCCAGACCCCTGCCGGCCCAGCAATCCGACCTGAGGAGGCCTTCTAATTAGCCATTCTCAGCCTGCTGGCTGCCGCGGCAGCTCAGAGATTCGAGAGGCGCGGAGATAAATTTTGCATTAAAATTCGGAGAGACCCAACCAGCAGGCCCGTCTGATTGGTCCACTGGAGTCGAAGGTGCGGTCTTCTCTGCCCCAGGCCTTCTCTCTGTGGCTCTGAAGACACCACATTTAAATTTCAGCAGACAAGGTGGGATTTGAACTCACATTCCAGAGCATTAAGCTGGGCCTCTGGATTACCAGATTGGTGTCAGTGTCAAGCAGGACATTGATTTTGTGATGAGCATGCTTCACACTGCTGTGGCGATGGCTGTGACTCAGTGAATAGTACTCTCACATTCAAACTAGAACGAAATGAATTCAAGCCTCACACCAAAGGCCTGAGCACCAGATCTAGACTGACACCCCCACTGCAGTACTGGGGGCAGTGCTGAAGTGTTGGGGATGCCACATTCTGCCATTCTTTGGCAAGTCAAAAATTTCTTACAAAAATCATAAAATCCCTGCAGCGCAGAAAGAGGCCATTCGGCCCATCAAGTCTGCACCAAACACAAGGCCCTATTCCCGGAACCCCTCAAATTTACCCTGCTAATCCCACTACGGTAGGGTCAGTTTAACAGGGCCAATTAACCTAACCTGCACATCTTTGGGCTGTGGGAGGAAACCAGAGTGCCCAGGAAAAACCCACGCGGACAGGGGAGAATGTGCGTACTCCGCACAGACAGTGACCCAAGCCAGGAATTGAACCTGGCACTGTGAGGCAGCGGTGCTAACCACTGTGCCGCCATGCTGCCCCACGTGGCGACAAATTGCAAATATTTATTGCAACAGCACGGGAAGAAATATTCCTGTCTCTCTATATATATATTTATCTAGCACCTATCACAACATAAGAATGTACCAAGGGCAATTTTCTTTTAAAGAGTGCAGTTACTGCTGTAATGCAAGAAAGAAAAGTGTTGATTTGCATACAGCTAGCTCCCAGCAATGGCAATGTGAGAATGACCAGATAGCCTGTTTTCAATGATGCAGGTTGAGGGATGAATGTTGGCCAGGTCACCAGGGAGAGCTCTCCTGGCCCTCTTCATAACAGCACTGTGGGATATTGTATGTTTCATGTGAATGGGTGGGCAGCACGATGGCACAGTGGTTAGCAGTGCTGCCTCATAATGCCAGGGACCTGGGTTCGATTCCCGGCTTGGCTCACAGTCTGTGCGGAGTGCGCACATTCTTCCCATGTCTGCATGGATTTCCTCCAGTTTCCTTCCACCTCTGAAAGATGCGCTGGTTAGGTGCGCTGGCCATGGTAAATTCTCCGTCAGTGCACAGGCACCGGAGCACGTGGTGACTATGGGATTTTCACAGTAACTTCACTGCAGTGTTAATGTAAGCCGAATAGTGACACTAATAAATGAACTTAAAAAAAGAAGGACCTCGGTTCAATGTCTCGTCTGAAAGATGTACAGATGGTTAATTTAAATACATGTATGTATCACCGCGATGGGAGGGAGAACTGGGTCAGAGATGGACCATTCAACCAATGGTTAAAATTGGTTGTTAGTGTGACTGCAGAGCCATATACTTGACTGAAAATTACCCTCATTGTTACTGTACTTTAAATAGTGCCAGCCCTCCACTTAATCAGACATTACGGTGTCTGAAAAAAAAAGAAATTAAATATTATCGCACTGTGTAGCACTCACAGGATTAATTAACTGCTTGACTTGGCACCTCAAGTATGGATAAAAACAATAATCATGGGCAAGAAACCACAGGAAACAGTCTAAGTGATTATGAGGCAATTTTCCAAAGGGTTTGTTCCCATTCTTTGTGTTAATTCCAATAATTGTATGTTGAGGAAGAATGAATCTGAAGCTAGCCAGTGCCTTAAAACACATTTACTTCCAGAACAACAGAGCTCACAGCTCAGTTCCCACACACGGGAGGAATCTTCGCTCGTCCCAAAACCTTAAAATCCCACCCGAGATCAATGGTCCTATTGTCCACCCACTCCCTGCCCACTCTGATTGCCGATACGGGCAGGGCAGCAAAATTCCTCCCCTAGAGTCAACCGTCAATGATTCCTCCAATCCCTTTCCAATTGAGAAAGCTGTGCTTAATCACCAACTTAAAGACTGCTTCCTACAGACACACAATTTCAACATTAATGCCGGGCAGGTTAGACCCAAAAACTGACCAAAATGATTCAATTCATGAACATAATAGCACTAGCAGGAATGGTAAATTCTCTCTCAGTGTACAGGCGCCGGAGCATGTGGTGACTATGGGATTTTCACAGTAACTTCACTGCAGTGTTAATATAAGCCGACTAGTGACACTAATAAAAAAGGAATTGGGAACAGGGAACGTAGGAATTAGGAGCATAAATCGGCAAATTCAGCTCTCTGAGCCTGCTCCGCCATTCAATCAGGTCATAGTTGATCTCTCACTGCTCTCAAATCCACCTCCCCACCTGTTCCCCATATCCCTTTAACCCATTTTTAAAAATCAGAAATACATCTGTCTCCTTAATAATTTAATAATTCAGACTCCACCGCACTATGAGACAGCAAGTTCCACAAATTCATCGCCTTCTGCAAGAAGTAGTTCCTCCTCATCCAAGTTTTAAATCTACTGCCTCTCAACCTATACCTGTGACCTCTTGTTCGAGATTGTCCCACAAGAAGAAGCATTTGGTCTACATTTACTTTATCAATCCCTTTTAAAATTCATACCTCAATCAGATCCCTTCTCATCTCCAATGAGTGTAAGTCCAAACTGTTTAATCTCTCCTTATACATTAACTTTTTCATCCCCGGAATCAGTCCTGTGAACTTCCTCTGAACTTCCTCCAATGCCACCACATCCTTCCTCAAATAAGGAGACCAAAACTGGACACAATATTCCAGATGTGATCTCACACTGTACAATTACAATAATATTTCTCATACGTGGCACAGTGGCGCAGTGGTTAGCATCTGTTGCCTCACAGCGCCAGGGATATGGATTTGATTCCCAGCTTGTGTCACTGCTGAGTTTGCACATTCTCTCCCCTCATGTCTGAGTGGCTTCCCTCCAGATGCTCCGGTTTCTTCCCACAGTCCGAAGACGTACCGATTAGGTGCACTGGCCATGTTAAATTCTCCCTTAATGTACCTGAAAAGGCACTGGAGTTTGGAGACGGGTGGGCGGTGGGGGAGGTTCACAGTAACTTCATTGCAGTATTAACGTAAGCCTACTTGTGACTAATAAAGAAACTTTAAAATTTATTTTTACACTTTAGTCTCTTTGCAATAAATGCTGACGTTCCAGCAAGCAAACAGCTTAAACAGCAGTAGCTGAAGCTTTGTCACACAATCAATGCCCTTGAACTGATAACCGCGTACAGTACTTCATGCACAACATCCACTGTTGCTGAGCAAGGAGACAGTTTTATTTCAACTTTCAGGGCAGTGCTATAGCTTTCTGGGATTACTTGATACCTTTGCTGTGTTTTCGTGGTTGCTAAATTCTTTTCATATCTACAGTCCCTTTACAACATGGCTCTCTTTACCTGAATCTGTTATTGTATCCCTCTCCTACACTCTCAGCCATATGGAAGCTGTTTAAAACCTGGACAGAATTCCAAAGGCATTGATACAATTCCAGGAATACTGTCATAAAAGAGCACTTTGAGTTATTAGCCTAGATATTTTCAGCGTGGGCCCGGTTGCGACAAGGGTGCAGACGAATTAAAAAGAAATCCATAGATTCCCTTACAGTCCAAATGGAGGCCTTTTGGCCTATTGAGTTTGCATTGACTCCCTGAAACAGTGTCTTACCCAGGTCCACCTAATCCTGTAACCCAACACAATTTAGCATGACTAATCCCCCTACCCAAAACTTCTTTGGATGCTAAGGGGAACTTTAGTGAAAAATTGATACCAGCTCACCTTAGAAAATCTTGGTGTGTAGCTTTTAAGGAGCATCTTTAAGGGGATTCAATTCCCAGCTTGGATCACTCTCTATGGAGGGTCTGCATGTGCCTGCGTGGGTTCCTTTGGGTGCTCTGGTTTCCTCCCGTAATCCAAAGATGTGCGAGTTAAATGGATTGATGATGCTAAATTGCTCTTTAATGTCCCAAGATTTGTAGGTTAGGGGCTTTAGGTGACTCTACTCATGCCAAGGAAAGGTAATCTTCAATAGTGGGCACTTTGGTTTCCTCCCACATTCTGAAAGACATGCAAGTTAGATACATCGACTCAAATACATGCTGGACTGTGGTGACTAGGGGAATTTCACAGTGACTGATGTAAGCCTTACTTGTGACTAATAAATAAACTTTAAAACTTTATTTTCCTCTTGTGGTGTTCCCAGCTGTGTCCTGGAGCTCAGTCTTCAATTCCAGGGAGACTCCTGGAAGACTGTCAACTATTATATCCAAGGTTACTGTTACAATGAAGGTCGAGGGTGCTGTATGGGGCGTGGAGGTCATTTGCTAATGTAACTGTTGACCGTCACTACGATTTTACTAACACTTTATCAATTAGTCACAGAAGTTTAAATCCTAGATAAATCATGGAAGAGGGTAAAAGAACACAACTGCTTCGAAAAGGTGCCCTGGGCTTTATTACAGCTAGCACCCAACAGAGACCATTACTGTCACTACACAACCGGTGCGTAAAGTCACAGAGTGACAGCGCGGTGACTGACAAGGTCTTGTGACACCCCACAGATTGATGATGAGATCTGACTGAGGAAAGCTGAGGGGATGCCCGGAACTCAGAGGGGAGACACGGTCATTGCCTTGAATCCATGAACACCCTCCATCAACAGAACACACAACTCCGCAATAACTTTCTTCCAGTGGAAGTGGTCAGTCCTCCGTCCGCACTTGTAGAGTCGAATGTGGTCGGATACGGAGCTCCCTTTCATTACCGGACCTGCCTCGTGTCAAAACTCTCACCAACTTTTACAGGTGCACTATAGAAAGTATCCTTTCTGGTTGTATCACAGCTTGGTATGGTCCCTGCTCTGCCCAAGACCACAAAAAACTACAAAAGGTCGTGAATCTAGCCCAATCCATCACACAAACCAGCCTCCCATCCATTAACCCTGTCTACACTTCCCGCTGCTTCGGAAAAGCATCCAGCATAATTAAGGACCTCATGCAATCCAGACATTCTCTCTCCCAGCTTCTTCCATCAGGAAAAAGATACAAAAGTCTGAGGTCACGTACCAACAGACTCCAGAACAGCTTCTTCCTTGCTGCTGTCAGACTTTTGAATGGACCTACCTCTCATTAAGTTGATCTTTCTCTACACCCTAGCTATGACTGTAACACTATATTCTGCACCCTCTCCTATCCTTCTCTATGAAGAGTATGCTTTGCCTGTATAGCGAGACCCCTATTGTAAACGTGAACTTCTGGTGTCAACAGCAGAATTTTCCAGACAGCACATTCACGGGGAAAAAAAGCCAGACTGTCTGTTTGTGAGCTCTATGGGTGGTAATCATACCTAGAAGCTTTTGACATTGGCTTGCTTAAATATCCCCTCACTCTCACACAATGACAGCCCTGATCTTCAATTTCAATTAAAAAATACTTTAAAACCTTGACCGTGTCGAATGCTTTTCCCACATTCACTCGGAACAGAACAATATTTCTGTGGAGTTGATTGACAGGGTGCGAGTTACTCAGCAACAAAGCCCATGGGTGGAGGGGCAGTGAGATTTAATCTCAAGTCAGGAGTGCTCATTACGCAGGGAAAAAAAATCACCTCTCAGCACAGTCAGAAATCCTCAGTCGCAGTTCAAGAAGTTTTAGTTGTTTTTGTAAACGGTAACTTCCAGGAAATTAGGTACCTCGCAGAATAATGCATATGCTTCATGGGGATGGCAGGGTGACACAGTGATTAGCATTGCTGCCTCACGCTGCCAGAGACCTGGTTTTGATTCCTAGCTTGGTCACGATCTGTGCGGAGTCTGCACATTCTCCCTGTGTCTGCGTGGGTTTCCCCCGGGTAGTCCAGTTTCCTCCTACAATCTAAAAGACATGCTGGTTAGGTGCATTGACCTGAACAGATGCCAGAGTGTGGTGACTCAGGGAATTTCACAGTAACTTCACTGCAGTATTAACGTAAGCCTTACTTATGACTAATAAATAAAATTTAATTTTACTTTAATAGGCTTTCAAGAGGGGGTATTAGATGACTACTTGAATGGAGGCGATGTGCAGGTATCAGTCTGATCAGCGATACCTACAATAATCATACCAGCTCTCCATATGATAACAGACAATCAGAGTAATGACTGCTTAGTTACTGTTAACCAATAAAGGCCTTCTACTGATAGAAGTCTACAAGATTATGACAGGCATGGATAGTTTTGCCAGGGTAGATGAGTCAATTTCTAGGGGACACAGGTTTAAGGTGCGAGGGGCAAGGTTTAAAGGAGATGCACAAGGCAAGTTTTTTTTACACAGACGGTGCTGGGTGCCTGGAACTCGTTGCCGGAGGAGGCAGTGGAAGCAGGTACAGTAGTGACTTTTCAGGGGCGCCTGTATAAATACATGAATAGGATGGGAATAGCTGGGCAGCATGGTCAGTGCAGGCTCGGAGGGCAGAAGGGCCTCTTCCTGTGCAGTAATTTTCTTTGTTCTCAGCCTTGCCCCTTGCCTGAGATGTGGCGATTCTCAGGTCAAATCACCACCAAACGGCTCTCCCGCCTCAAAGGCTGGATGTTTCCACTTATGAGAGGGACTAAAATTAGAGGACATAATTTCAGAATAAGAGGTGTCCCCAGTAAAACGGGGATGGGAAAAAACTTTTCTTCCAGAGTGTTATCAATCTGTGGAATTCTCTTCCAAGAACAAAGAAAAGTACAACAGAGGAACAGGCCCTTCGGCCCTCTAAGTCTGTGCTGATCATGATGCTGTAACTAAACTAAAAAAAAACCTTCTGCTCTTACTCAGTCCATATCCTTCTATTCCCTCCCTATTTATGGACCATTCAAGTGCCTTTAAAATGTTGCTAATTGCCTGCTTCCACCACATCCTCTGGTAAGGCCTTTCAGGCATCCATCACTCTGCGTGAGACACTTCCCCCCTGTACATCTCCTTTAAACTTCCCTCTCTTGCCTTGAATCTGTGCCCCCTTGTAATTATCACTCCCATTCTGGGAAAAAAAATCTCTAACGATTCACCCTGTCTATGCCTCTCATAACTTTTTAGACCTTTATCAGGTCTCCCCTCAGCCTCCATCTTTCTAGTGAAAACAATCCTAATTTATTCAACCTTTTCTCATAGTCACATCCTTGAAGTCAGGCAACATCCGGGTGAACCTTCTTTGGTAGTATGGCAACCAGAACTGTACGCAATACTCCAAATGTGGCCTAACCAAGTTTTTATATAGCTGCAGCACGATTTGCTAATTCTTGTACTCAATGCCCTGGTCAATGAAGGCAAGCATGCCCTATATGCCTTCTTAATTACCTTGGCCACTTGTGTTGCCACTTTTAGGGAACTGTGGACCTGCACACCCAGATCCCTTTGCATCTTCCTAAGCATTGTGCCATTTATAGTATAATTTATACATTAAGTTGATTCTCCAAAATGCACCACCTCTCATTTGTCTGGATTAAACTTCATCTGCCATTTCTGTGCCCAAGTCTCCAATCTAATTATATCCTGTTGTATTGTCTAACAATCCCTGGCACTATCAGCACTCCATCAATCTTTGTGTCGTCTGAAAACTTACTGATCAGACCCCTGCCATTTTCATATAACATAGAACATTACAGCACAAACAGGCCCTTCGGCCCACAAATTGCACTGATCATACCCATACCTACTAGGCCATAGAACTATCTGTAACTCCCAATCCCATATAATCCCATGTACTCATCCAGAAGTCTTTTAAAAGACCCCAGCGAGTTCGCCTCTATCACCACAACGGCAGCCGATTCCATTCACTCACCACCCTCTGAGTGAAAAACTTTTCCTCCAGATCATTTGCATATACTATAGGTCCTAGCACTGATATCTATGGAACACCACTAGCTACAGATCTCTATCGTGAAAAACACCCTTTCACTGTTACTCTCTGTCTCCTATAACCAAACCGGTTCTGTATCCATCCGGCCAACCCAACCCTAATCCCAGGTGATTTGGGAATTACTGAAGTCCATGTAAATTACATCCACAGAGTTCCTTCATCAATTATCTTTGTTACCTCATCAAAAACCTGAATCAAGTTCATGACCTTCTAAGTACAAAACCATGTTGCCCATCACTAACTAGTCCATTATAGAGCATAGAGGTTTACAGCATGGAAACAGGCCCTTCGGCCCAACTTGTCCATACCACCCCTTTTTTAGTCACTAAGTTGGTGCCAATTGCCTGCATTTAGCCCAGAACCCTCCATACTCATTGTACCCATGCACCTGTCTAAAATAGAGGCAGAAATGTATGCACATTTTCTTTCAAACTTACGTATGTCCTATCCCTCAGTACCTTCTCCTAAAACTTCTCCACCAATGATGTCAGGCTCACTGGCCTATAATTTCCAGGATTATCCCTGATTCCCTTCTTAAACAAGAGCTTCTTCATCAGAGAGCAGTGGAAGATGCAGCCTTGAATTTATCCAAGGTCGGGTTTGAAAGGTTTTTGATGGACGAGGGAGTCAAGTGTTATGGCGGAGGCAAATAAAGTAAAACTTATCAGGCTTACATTAACACTGCAATGAAGTTACTATGAAATTCCCCGAGTCGCCACACTCCAGCACCTGTTCTGAGGGAGAATTTAGCATGGACAATGCAGCTAACCACTACGTCTTTGTGGGAAGAAACTGGAGCACGTAGAGGAAACTCGCACGGACATGAGGAGAACGTGCAGACTCCACACAGATAGTGACCTAAGCCGGGAATTGAACCTGGATTCCTGGCACTGTGAGGCAGCAGTGCTAACCGTGTAGGAAAGTGGATTTGAGATCACAACCAGATCTTGCGTAAGAACAGAGACTTGTATTTGTATAGCACCCTCCACGACCAGCAGGCCTCTGGCTATTCTCCGCTGTTGAAGTATTTAAGTGTCGTCACCATTGTAATTCAGGAAAACACAGCAGCCAATTAACACACTGCTTGGGCACTGTTTTCTTCTTTAATTTGGACTTTTCAAGTTCATGCAATGTTGTTAATCCCAGTAATGATGACCATATAACTATTGCTGAGTGTTCTAAAAACCCATCTGGTTCACTAATGTCCTTTAAGGAAGGAAATCTGCCATCCTTACCCGGTCTGGCCGACATGTGACTCCAGACCCACAGCAATGCTGGCTGGAGTCACATGTCTGTGTGGAGTTTGCACGTTCTCCCCGTGTCTGTGTGGGTTTCCTCCGGACGCTCCGATTTCCTCCCACAATCCAAAGATGTGTGGGTTAGATTGATTGGTCATGCTAAATTGTCCCAGGATGTGTAGATTAGAAGGATTAGTGGGGTAAATGTGTGGGGTTGTGGGGATAGGGCCTGTTGTCAGTGCAGACTCGATGGGCCTCCTTCTGCTCTGTAGGATTTCTCTGATTTTATGTTGTGGACTCTGATCTTCTGAAATAGCCGAGCAAGTCGCTCAGTTCAGGGGCAATTAGGGATGGGCAACAAACGCTGGCCTTGCTTTCCCAGTGACAGTTTGTCACCTTGCACTGCACTGCTCCCTCACTGCCAATCCAAGCCCTGGGGCTATTAATCCTGACTGTGGTTAGTAGACCAGGCCCTGGTTCTTTGGCTGATTCACACGCCTAGTGGCCACAACAGCCTCAAACCATTCCAACATTTGCTCCACGCCAAAGGAGCCAAAGCGAAAGGATGCCAGAGAAATACACCCTCCCTCCTCCCCCCGGGCAGTGAAATCCTCAGCCAATTCCCATTCTGCTCTTCAGATACAGGAACATATTCGAGAAGATGAGTCAATGTCACAGAGGGGACTTGCTGTCTGTCTAGCAGACCACAAATATGCGGTCCAATCGGCACATCTGCCTCAAAACTTGTCTATTCTTGGCATCATCCCTCTTTCTCCAATCTCGACAGGAGCTTTTCAATTATGCAGCAGGCATAAGCCAGTTACAGAAATACACTCTGGATTATCCAGGAAAAAGCAGCAAATGAAATGTTTTAGGCCCACTGGATTTCATTGCCAATTAAGGTCTTTGACCTAACTCTGCCAATGCAAACTCCCAGACCACTTCGAGGGCGGCACAGTGGTTAGCACTGCTGCCTCAAAGTGCCAGAGACCCAGGTTCAATTCTGGCTTCGAGTCACTGTCTGTGTGGAGTTTGCGTGTTCTCCCAGTGTCTGCGTGGGTTTCCTCCGGGTGCTCCGGTTTTCTCCCACAGTCCAAAGATGTGTGGGTTACGTTGATAAGCCATGCTAAATTGCCCCTAGTGTTAGGGGCATTAGCGGGCTAAGTATGTGGAGTTGCAGGAATAAAACCTGGGTGGGATTGTGATCTGTGCAGATTCGATGGGCCAAATGGTCTCCTGCACTGTAGGAATTCTATGAAAAACTTATCTGAAGCACTTAGTGAATCAATATATACTCAGTGGAGTTCTCTTAAGGTCTGCAAAGCCTGACTACTGCACCCACCCTGCACAAGCTCACATGAGCTCCTATGTGGGGCTGGATCAAGGATCTGGGATTTGTTAAAGGGGCTGTCTTTTGATGGAGACCCCACAGCTGGCATTAAAGTTTCCTTGGTATTAGTAAATGTTTGTATAGAAGAAGGGAAAATACCCATATTTTCCAGGCCAATATCTATTCCCCAATTAACATTGGAAAAAGAAATCAAAAAGAAGTTTGGTCATATATCACATGCTGTCATTTAGCTGTGCACAGATTCGCTGTGTTTCCTACGTCATATCAGTGGCTCCACTTCAGAAAGCAGTTTGTTGGCTATGAGGCACTTCAAGGTGTCCAGTGGTTATAAAAAGTGCTATATAAATGCAGCTTTTTAAAAGTACAAAACGAGAGAAGTATGCTTTATTGAATGGAGTGACATTGTACTGTTATTGTGGAAGGAGAAGGGACTCTTAGAAATCCGACACAATTCTGTTCGTTGTGATCCATCACATTAAGAAGTCGTGATTCGCTTTTACAAGTCCTTTTGCTGTAACTTTGTCCCATAATGGAACATCAGTAAGCTGCTGTGGAATATGGCTGTAGCCCCAGGTGAGATAGAGGCTGCAGTTGCGACTGACAGGCAAACTTCAACCAAACTCCATCTCACTCCATCACCCGGTATTCGGGAAGCAAATGATGGCACTGCAGGTTCTCAGGATGGGATTATGAGGAAAAAGAGGTTTTCATTATTTCTTCACTACTCTGAAGAGGTTTTGTGGATTTTTTTTATGCATTGATTCATTGCCCAATCTTAGTTGCCCAAGGGCAGTTGAGAGTCAACCACATTGCTGTGGAATTGGAGTCACATCTAGGCCAGATCAGGCCAGTCCTTCCCTAAAGAACATTAATGAACCAGATGTGTTTTTCCGATAATCGACAATGGTTACATGGTCATCAGTAGATTCTTAATTCCAGATTTTTTTAAATTGAATTCAAATTCCACCAACTACTGTGATGGATTCAAACCCAGGTCTCCAGAACATTAGCTGAGTGTCCCGATTAATAGCCTAGCGATAATATCACTAGGCCATCGCCTAGTGGGTTACACGCAATAGTGGGTTTTACGTCCCTACTTCCGAGTCAGAAGCTCTGGGATCAAATCCCACTCCATGACTTGATGTCAAGAAATCTGTGTTCATAACGCAGCCAACACAGTTTGATTGTCTGGCTGCAAATCCTTCCAACACACCTATGATGGGACAGCCTCCCGGTTAGCTGTGCATACAGATGTAAGCCCATGTTTTGTCTGCTTTGTCTGTCACTAGACATGGGAAAGCCTCCAAGTCTAGGTTATTACTCTTCAGTGAGGTACAACAGGCTGCCTCAGTTGACTGCATGGTTTGTTTGTTGGGTGGCTCGTTCAAAATGTAAAGCGACGCCAACAGCGTGGACTCCAATCCCATCCCGGCTTCTTAACCTTGCCCTTCAGGTTTAATCACCACCAGTCTATGGTCATTGGAGACTATGACAACTTTTACCTTTACCAAGAGGGGGGAATATATTTGATTTGAGAATATTTAAGTGCGGTACACGTTACAGAATTTGCACATGATGGACAGGAAGTCGACTGATTTTCTCCATGTTTGTGTCAACAGACAAATTCAGCAAGGTTACTGTGAGGAAACCCCAAAATTTAATCTCATCCAGGACCCTGCTGCCAGCATCAAGTGTCACTCTCCCAACATCCGTTACCTCAATGTTGACCATCCCTTACAAGGTGGGATTGCCTCAGATTAAAAATTCTGTAGTCCCGCCTGTCCAGTCTATCTCTGTAACCTCCACCAGCCCTGCTGCTCTGCGTTGAGGGCTGAGGATTGCCTCCCTACACCCCAGTGCAAACCTCAGAGAGAAGTGCACTTCCCTATTGATGTCTCTCTTTTGACACTTCAGAAGAGGCTGGAATTGTTTCCATCTCCAGGAGGTCCACCTGCCTCATGGAGCTGCTGTCCAATCGGAAACCAGGAGCTCTGCGCTACACCGGGATCACTGGCCACTATCGGTACTGCGGGAAAAAAAAAATCAAAGCACTGGTGCCCCCAAGCCAAGATATTTCCAGGATCTCGCCAAGAATGGGGATTGCCAGGCCCCAGCAGAGGGGCAGTGTGGGATGTGATGTGGGGGGAGGCAAAAAAAGGTGGAGGTCCTCCGACTGGTCCAGGGTGCCTGAGAAGGAGGCACCTCGCCCACTTCACTGACCTTCAGCCCACCTAAGCAGGCAGGCTACACTTTGAGCTCAGACCTCTCACATCAGCCATTATAATGGGGCAGTGGTGCACTGGGATCCTCCACTGGGTACGAATTTCCCATTTAAGGGCAGCAATTGGGCTGTGAGTCGACAACCCACTTGCTGCCTCCCGTGCCACCTGTAAAAACATAGCAAGGGTGGAAGGTCCTCTGCCAATGCTCCCTGATTTATGGGTCCACTTATCCATATAGACATACAGGTTCAGCTCTTTCTGACTCCGGTCTTTTGCAGCCCCTCATTCACATAATTCAGCCCATAATTAGTCACTAGGCCTTGGGCTACGAGGCCCCATCAGGCTTTCCATCTCCTCTTCCTCCACAAAGATTACACAAACATTTCTGGTCACCCCTGCTGCATCCCTTTCTTGGCCTGGGGATCTAATGTTAGCTTGATTAGGCCAATGTGAAGCATCATAGGATATGTTTCTCAGTAATTGGTGCTATACCTATGCAAGTTGTTGTTATGGAGGCATTGTCCAAAGTTGTGGTGGTCACAGAGAGGAGGGACAATCAACTGTCAAAGCACAGCAATTAAAGGCTGTGCGTGCAAAACCCAAAGCATCTGTCATTCCATAACTGGGCAGCACATGCAGAACAATCCTAAGTGTGCTACATTAACAATCAGCTTAAGATAAATCGAACAAGTTTGCAATGTGGCTCATTTCCACTTGCCAGAAGTGACATACATTCACACACAAGAACATATTCTCTGCAAACAAAAGGAACAGGTTTATTAAACCTTGCACAATTGCCCAAAAGCTTGGGGAGCCTAGAATTCCCCATTGCTTTCTTCATGGCAATTCCTCAGCCAATCAGAATTGGCTTGCTAACCAATCGGCATCTTTTCCCCCTGTGGTACAAATTGCCACAATCATTTGAAATTTGGCATTCTTGTGTTTGTCCTGATGACTGTAAGATGAAAAGCTTCGGCGACACATCTCTCTTCTCGGCAAGCTTCGCTTTCTGAAAAGGGTGGTCAATTTAACTTTCTCGATTATCAATTGTTGGTGGAAGACGCCGGGTGTCACCAGAAATTCAAGAATGGTACTTACACTTTGTATTCATTCTAATGAATGCTTCTCCACAAACAACGAAACACTTGGAGCCGTTTCCTCAGGGAATCCACACCCATGATAAGTTAATACATTATAAAAGCTTTGGGGAGCTTCCTTGGGAGGGGGGGTGGAGGACCAAGGGTAAGTCCTGTGCCAGCTAGTGTGAGAAGATGTATTGCTGATGATCAGAATTGTTACGGTGAGAATGAATTAAAAGAGCAAATTTGACAAAATAGTCTACAATTTGTTATAATTGTCATGGTATCATTAAAAGGCAGGCCCAAGTTCTATTAACTTGTCAGAGCAGAAAAGCATAATTCATGAGGGAAATCAGTATGGTGCAATTAGGTGAATTATTTCTTCAAATGTACTTATTTTGGCAAATTTATCTCATTACTAATTATCTGGCTGCATTTCATCAGAGTGCAGGGTAAAGTGTTATACCTGCAGACACATCAATTCCTAGTTTTCCAAAACCCCTCCCTATTCCCTATTAGCCCCAGGTAGTTGGGTTTCTGCCCACATTCTCCCAACCCAAGCCAACTCAGCAGACACAGTGACACGTTACTGCTCGCTTCTTTTCAATGTGTTACCGTGGCGGTCCAGGTTCACGCTCCAAGAGTAAGTCCTTGGGGGGAGACGGTGGCACAATGGTCATGTCACTGGACCAGGGATCCAAGCTAATACCCTGGGACTTGGGGGGGGGGGGGGGGGGGGGGGGGGGGGGGGGGGGGGGGGGGGGGGGGGGGGGGGGGGGGGGGGGGGGGAGGCGGTTCACTCCCACCACAGAGTTGGTGGAATTTAAAAGCAATTTGTCAATTCACAGGGTTCAATTCCAGCTGTGGGCCACTTTCTGTGTGAAGCTTGCACGTTTTCCCCATATCTGCGTGGGTTTTCTCTGGGTGCTCCAGTTTCCTCCCATAGTCCAAAGATGTGCGGGTTAGGTGGATTGGGCATGCTAAGTTGCCCCTTACAGTCAGGGGGGATTAGCAGGGTAAATACATGGGGTTATGGGGATAGGATCTGGGTGAGATCGTTGAAGGGTTGATGCAGGCTCAATGGGCCGAATGGCCTCCTTCTGCACTGCAGAGATTCTATGAATCTAAGGTTAATCTCAGCAATGGTGATCACAAAACTATCACTGTTTGACATCAAAACACAAATGCTCTTTATGGAAGGAAACCTGCCATCTTTATCTGGCCCGGCCTACATATGACTCCAGATCCACAGCAATGTGGTTGACTCTGAATTGCCTGTGAGGGAATTAGGAATAGCCAACAAATACTGGCCTCACTAGCAATTCCCCACAGCTCACAACAGAATTTTCAAAAATCAGGCCCTTTGTTATTTAAACCAGAACATTTTTGTTCACAGTAAAAAGCTCCTGATGAGAATGCTCCACTAACTAGGCATGTTAGAATATAACCAGTGATAACATTGGATCTGTTATAATGTAACTAATGGTAACTACCTGTAAGAGTCAGCTGACACAGTAAACCAATGACAGAATGATATGACGATCAGCTGATTCAGTATAAATAAGAACATGTTGGGAATTGTTAACTTGCATGGAATGACCCAGGGTGAGCCATCAAGTTTGGAGCAATGAAGTTTCTTTATTAAACTTTCTCTTTAATTTATAAATTGATTTTTTTTCATCGTCTACACTGGAAGAGTTCTTCCTGAATGAACAAGACAGAGATGGCAAAAACCCTCACCAGAAGATGATGGTGAGGGTGGGGGAGGGTGGGGTGTAATCTGAACCTGATTTGCCCAGCAGGTAATGCTGGAGATCTTTAAAACCTCATTCTTCAGCCTGTTTAGTATTGCTCCCCGTGGCTTCCAGTGTTTGAAAGTTTGGTTAAAATTGCTCCTGCAGCATGTTTTTAATAGACATTAGGTTGCTAGTGAAGGCAGCTGGTTCTAAAGGATATGTCTCTAATGGGGGATTCTGGCATCAGACTCAAATGGAGGTCAGAATCCTGCACCTTAAAGGAACATAAGAACTAGGAACAAGAGTAGGCCATCTATCCCTTCGAGTCTGCCCCGCCATTCAGTAAGATCATGGCTGATCTGAAATGGATCAGTTCCACTTTCCTGCCTGCTCCCCATAACCCTTATTTCCCTTGCCTATCAGAAATCTATCTACTGTTACTAACCTGTGACTCTCCCCAATTTGGCCAATGACCAGAGGGTTGACTCACTGTCCAATTAAGTACAACGAGGGCAGTGGTCTCCAAGCTGGAGGACCTACAGGAGGCCTTCCATCTGAAATCAACAGCAAGATGCCATGGCATATCAATGCTCCACCAGATCACCCATGTCACCTCTGGGGTGGGGGGACACAGTGGCACAGTCGTTAGCACTGCTGGCTCACAGCGCCAGGGACCCGGGTTCAACTCCCGACTTGGGTCACTGTTCTACACATTCTCCCCGTGTCTACATGGGTTTCCTCCACGTACTCCGGTTTCCTCCCACAGTCTGAAAGATATTCTGGTTAGGTGCATTGGCCATGCTAAATTCCCCCTCAGTGTACCCGAACAGGCGCCAGAGCTTGGCGACTTGGGGATTTTCACAATAATTTCATTGCAGTGTTAATGTAAGCCTAATTGGACACTAATAATTAAGTAAACTCTATGCCCTCTGCTCCCCCCCAATGCCTCACATACCTTCCATTGTCAATCATTTAGTATCCACTATGTACAATTCTCAGCAGCCAAGTAGTTGCATTGGGATTTGTTTTCAGATCATTGAAACAAAAATTTAACCTCAATCGATCCAACAACACCCTCAATTGAAACACACCACCAATGCTGATAGAAAGAAAACAAATCTCCTCCAAGCACAAAAGAATTGTAATTAGAATTGCCTATTAGATTTGTAAACAAGCAAGAAACCATATCAAACACATATTCTGTTATCATAGCACCTTAAACATTTCAATCATTCACAGATCAATAGATCATTCACAACTTTTGAAAACCAGCCAGGCATTCATTGTAGCTGTAACTGTCAAACTTTCAATTAAGTTGCCTGAAACCAACAAAACAGAATTGCGTGCTCTTGTCATTTCAAAGCAGGATCTCTGTCAATTAATGTAAATAAACAGATGTAAAGTTTTTTTTTCAAACAATTCAAAAATAGTTTTTGGTTACAGTTAGAACTATCAGTGGATTTGAATCACAGCATAAAAATGATAGCAGTATCTGACAGGACAGTTTTTCTTTGACATTTTTAATGCATTATGGTACTTTCTTCAATGGAAAAAAGTACCGTAATCCATGTCAATGGCGATCAAACCAGCCTCCCATCCATCGGCTCTGTCTGCACTTCCCGCTGCATCAGCAAAGCAGCCACCATAATTACAGACCCCATGCACCAGGAAAATGGCGTGAGGTTGGGAAAGCAGTGGAAATTGATTTTCCAGCCCCCAAAAAACCTTGTTCATCATCCTCTGACTCAATTTGCACCTCAAGTGGAAGACTAACATCTGGCGCTTGGCATGGAGATCAATATAGACCAAGCTCACTGAACAATGGAAGTATCTTCTGTGGCACTGAGATACAAAACTGAATACAAGCCTTTGACATGAAACTTGAAGATTAAACTATCCGCTATCTTGAACACATGACAGACACTTTGCACTGTAAACAGCAGCATGGTTACTCATTAAGACCCCTCAAGATGTGGTATCATGTCAGTGAGTTTTACATTTTAATACCCCCCCCCCCCACCCTCGCACTTGCTGTACATAAACATTATCCTTGCTCCTGAGCCTTTTGTTACCAATAATGTAATAAAATCGGAATAGTTATCAGTTACGACCCATGATAAGTAATCCTTGATATACATTTTGTTTGTGCAAGGATCAGTGGCCCAGGTGGAAGTACGGTTTCATAGAACACTACACACAGGAGGAACAGGCCCTTCGGCCCACAATGTTGTGCCAAACACCATGCCAAATTAAACTAATCCCTTCTACCCATCCTCGGTTCATAATCTGCTCCATCCCTCTATTCCCCGCATATTCATGTGTTTATCTACAATCCCCTTAAATGTCCCTATCATGGACGGCATGATGGCACAGCCTCAGGGACCTGGGTTCAATTCCCACCTTAGGTCTCTGTCAGTGTGGAGTTTGCACATTCTCCCCATGTCTGCGTGAGTTTCTCCAGGTGCTCCAGTTTCCTTCCTTCCAAAGATGTGCAGGTTAGGTTGATTGGCCACACTAAGTTGTCTCTTAGTGTCAGGGGAATAGCAGGGTAAATAAATGGGGCTGCAGGGCCTGGGTGGGATTGTGGTCAATGCAGATTCGAAGACCAAATGACCTCCTTCTACATTGTAGGGTTTCTATGAATTTGCCTGTACCACCACCTCTGGCAGTGCTTTCCAGAAACCTACCAATAAAATACTTGCCCCTCACATCTCCTTTGACCTTTCCCCTCTCACCTTAACTGCGCGCTCCCTAGTATTGGGCATTTCAACTCTGGGAAAAAGATTCTGACTGTCAACCCTATCTATACCTTTCAATTTTATCAGCTATAACTCTCACCAACTTTTACAGATGCGCAAAAGAAAGCATTCTTTCTGATTGTGTCACAGCTTGGTATGGGCTCCTGCTCTGACCAAGACTGAAAGAAACTCCAAAGGGTTGTGAATGTAGCCCAATCCTTCACACAAACCAACCTCCCATCCATTGACTCTGTCTACACTTCCCATTGCCTCAGAAAAGCAGCCAACATTATTAAGGACCTCACGTACCCCGGACATTCTCTCTTCCATCGGGAAAAAGATACAGTCTTAGGTCGCATACCAACCAACTCAAGAACAGTTTCTTCCCTGCTTTAGAATGGACCTATGTTGCATTAAGGTTATCTTTCTCTATACCCTAGCCATAACTGTAACACCACATTCTGCACTCTCTCCTTTCCTTCTCTACCAAGAGTGTGTTTTGTCTATATAACGTGCAAGAAACAATACTTTTCACTGTATGTTAATACATGTGACAATAATAAATCAAATCAGGTCTCTCCCTCAACCTCCACTGCTCCCAGAGAAAGCAAAACCAACTTTGTCCAGCCTCTCCTTATAGCTCACTTCCTTGGCCTAAGCCTTGCACTTTGTGTTCAGTTTCCAGTTGGGGCTAACTGGTCTCAGAAATGGCCTTATTGCCCTGGCAACATGACAGGCTCCATTTGAAGAGCACCTACTTGAGGATAGGCCCTTTCTGGAAATTGCTGTGCTGACCCTCCCCAGCACCAAGGACCCAGGAGCAGAAAGCCCCTGCTCACCGAGAGGCCAGGAGCTCTTTCTTGCTCAGCAGAGCTACTGGGGAGACAGTGGCAACTGACGGTACTGCACCCTTCCGAAATCAGGCATGAGATGGTCCCTTTAAGAACCAGTTACCTCCAGGCTCTGAGGGAGCCTGAAAGACACTAACGGGGTTTGCTTTCTAGGCTTCCTCCTGGAACAAACCTCCCCCCACCACCATTGGGTTAACACCAGCAGCATCAGGAAGAAGAGAGAGAGAGAGACAAAGGGAGAGGAGTGATGGAGAGAGAGGGACATAGACAGATAGAGGACTGAGAGAGAGAGAGAAAGATGGAGAAGAAGTGATGCAAAGAGAGCGAGAGAGACTCAGGACAGAGAAAGATAGGGAGGTGGAGATAAAGAGAGAGAGAGGACGGAGAGACGAGAGATGGAGAAGAAGTAATGGAGCAAGAAAGGCAGAGAGAGAGAAATAGAGAGAGAGGACAGAAAGAGAAAGGTGGAGAAGGAGAGAAAGAGAGAGAGAGATTAACCACAGGGAGGATAACTGAAGGAGGGAAATAAAATTTGAATGTCAAGTGTAATCAGGGGAAAGAAAAATTAGATCTAGGGTTTGTGATTAACTCATTGTACAGAATATAAACACATCAATGTCAAAAGTCACATTTTTAGAAGGAATGCCAGCAGCCAATGAATTCCTGAGGTGGTAAATGGTTAGGCAACTAATATTGGGAAATATCTTTGCTTAATTTCCCACTGATGTTACTCACCAAGGCTTCCAACAACTGGAAGCAACTTGACAGAGAAAGCTGCCAATAGGAAACACATTAACTTCACTGATCGAGGAAGGTTATAACAGCAATTTCATCCCTGCTTTAAGCTGTGGCCTTGTATACTAAAAAAGGAATGCTTGCATTTTTATAGCGCCATTCACAACCTCAGAACGTCACAGAGTGTGTTACAGCCAGTGAAGTACATTTTGACATGTTGTCATGGTTATACATAGAATCACAACAGTACAGAAGGAGGCCACTCAGCCCATTGAGCTTGCACTGACAACAATTCCACCCTATCCACATAACCTCACATATTTACCTTGACAATCCCTCTGAAACTAAGGATCAATTTAGCACAGCCAATGCACCTAACCAGCACGTTTTCAGACTGGGAGGAAACTGGAGAAATCCACGCAGACACAAGGAGAACATGCAAACTCCACGCAGACAGTGATCCATGCTGGGAATTGAACCCAGGTCCCTGGTGCTGTGAGGCAGCAGTCCTAACCATTGCGCCACCGTGCCAATTACATGAGTAATCTGCACAACAGGCTCCCATAAACAGCAAGATGGTAATGACCAGATCAGCCTCTCTCTTCCTCTCTCTTCCCTGTTCCAGGTGATCTTGGTTCAGGGGTAAATATTGGGTGAACTCTCCAGCTCATCTTCCAAACAGTTTCACAGTATAATTCACATCCATCTCATGGGGCAGGCAGGGTCTTGGTTTAACATTGAAAGATCATACCTCAGATAGTGTAGTACACCCTCCGTATTGCTGCAAAATTAGACTCAAGTTTTGCATTGAAGTGGGATTTGAACCCATAGTTTTATAACTTAGGAGTACAACACAGTGAGCTACAAAATTCTTGGGTGAACAAAATAAGGGATGATTAGGAGGCTTAGAAGCAGGCTAAACTAATTAACCTATTAACTTATTAACTCATAGGTTTTTAAACTAAGAGATTATATTGATCACAGACTAATTGGTGAAGAATAATAATGGACACTAATCATGGAATCCCTTCAGTCCTGAAAAAGGCCATTTGGCCCATCAACTCTGCACTGACTCTCTGACAGGGCATCTCACTCAGGCCCACCATATCCCCACGTATGTACCTTGCTAATCCCCCAACCTGCACATTTTAAGACATTAAGAGGCAACTCAGCATGGTCAATTCACCTAACCTGCATATCTTTGGAGTGTGGGAGGAAACAGGAGTACAGGGAGGAAACCCATGCAGACACAGGGAGAATGTGCAAACTCTACCCGGTTACACTGTGAGGCAGCAGTGCTAACCATTGTACCACCGTGCTGCCCCTTCTCGATACTTCTCTTGATCATGGTTTATGTACAGAATACAGCAACACCTACATCTACTCCTGACCCACTAATCCAGTGTCCCAGCAGTCATTCTTTCAACATAACAGTCAAACAAATGGGCAAATTAAAATGATAGCCCCTTAATGAGGCACTGTTACACTGTAACTCACCCGATGAAGGAGCAGCGCTCATGATTCCAAATAAACCCATTGGATTTTAACCTGATGTTGTGAGACTTCTTACTGTGAAATTTGCCCAAGATTGAGGTTTTCAGCACGGTGCATGGGTTCTTGAAGCTTGTATCAAACAGGTCAGGTCAATTAGTTTGTGAACCTTGAAAGAAGCTTATTGTGGCACTGAAAAACTTTCAATAGCTAAGTTTTAAAGATCTTGCCAACATCAACTGTCGTAAATAGCGTTGTACAGTGAGTTAAGAATGTGTTTAGTTCACTGATTGCAAAGAAAAGTAACCATTAAATTGATCAGTATTGTATAAGTATTCAAATGCCCTAGAGTATATTTACTAGTGCATAAAGTACTTTTTTATATTCAACAGTATTGAGAATCATATATTTATGTGTCATCTGGACCCTGTGCTTTGATTTTAACACTGATTTAAAGTCCCGGCATCTGTTGAATCTTGAAAAACTGAGCAGGTTGTTACGACTTCAAAGGCACCACTGTATTGGGATCTGGAGCATTTGTTTATACATCTCTGAATCACATTTATGAATGCTTGGCTGAGTTTCAACCCCAATGATAGATTTAGCTTAACATTGCTGTTGACATAGCTGTTAAGGGTCATGACAGCTATCAATGCATCATCAGCCCCCTAAACTGGCATTTTAATTTAATTTAAAAGATTTACACTAAAGTTATTGTTTTCTTTCATTGCAGTGCCCCTTTCAGAGGCCAATTGACCAACTTTTATAGTCTGCTCCATCAAGTTTAAAGAAAGGATACAGGGTTAGTAGGTAGGAGGCAGAGAATCAGATAGCTGCATCCTGTGAATAAACCTATCATCGAGGATATGATCTGTGCCTTATTTCGGATTTTAGCATCTGGCTTGGAGCAGGTAGAACACAGACTGGATGCATGGGGCTTCGGCAGAGCCAGGATTAAAATTCTGAGATTTGTTTCACCAAAGGTGATGAAAATTACTTGAGAATCTTGGTATAGGAGGAAATGTTGAATAATGACATTTAAACAAATAGCGATTTTAAAAATTGCCGGGGGTGGGGGAGGTGACGGTGGAGGGTGATCTGTTCTTAAACTAGGTGCTCTCACATGAGCAGGTATCATAGATAGACAGCTGAGTTGATTCAAGGCTCCTGAGATAATCTAGAAGAAAGTCACTTCAGGATATTGCTGAGGGTGTCAGCCATGGGACAGGAGCCTAGGGGTGAGCATAAAATCTCGACTGAAACTCCAGTACTGAAGGGGGCGCTGCACTGTCGGAGGTGCCGTTTGCAGACTAGGCTTGAGGAGCCAAATGGCCTTTTCCCACTCCTGTTTTTATTTACCTAATCGGTTGAAGGATGGTGGAAATTTGGACTTCTCTTCCCAAAAATAGTTGAGGTTGGGGGGGGAGGTGCTGGAGATGTGGGAAAGCAGCATGTCATAGAATCTTTACAATGCAGAAGGAGATTATTTGGCCCATCAAATCTGCACTAATGTTCGAGTATTCCACCTAATCTTGTTCCCCTGCCTTGCCCCTATAACCGTGTACACTCTTCCTTTTCAGATAGTTATCCAATCCCTCGATTGAGCCTGCCTCCACCGCCCTCTCAAAAAGTTCGTTCCAGACCTTAACCATCCTTTGGGTGAAATTCTTTATTCACTTTAACTCCTTTTGCCAACTGTTTTGAATCTCTGCCCTCTAGTTCTTGATGTTGTCTTGAGTGGGAACAGTTTCTCAGTATTTATCCTGTCCAGACCCCTCTGAATCTTGAATATCAGACCTCCTCTCAGCCTTCTTTTCTCCAAGGAAAACAGACCCAATCTCTCCAATCTAGCCTTGTAACTACAATTATTTTTCCCTGGAGTTATTTTTGTGAACCTCCTCTGTACTCTCTCAATTGAACATTCCAAAACTGAGATAGCTAGATCTTTGCTAGATAAGGTTCTTAAAGATTATGGAATCAAGGCAGGAAGATGGAATTAAGGTATGTTTGTTCCAGTATAATGATGCAGCAAGCTCAAGGGACTAAATTGCCTCATTCTGTCGTATTGTAAAACATGTCAGAAGATATGGTGACACATTTCTATCGAGGGAGAGCCTTTCTTTTTATTAATTCATGGGACATGGGCGTCGCTGGCTGGCCAGCATTTATTGCCCATCTCTAGTTGCCCGAGGGCAATTGAGAATCAATCACATTGCTGTGGCCCTGGAGCCATATGTAGGCCAGTCCCGTAAGGACAGCAGATTTCCTTTCCTAAAGGGTATTAGTACAGGAGTAAAATAGAGAATCTGATGATTCTCGGCAACAATAATTTCTCCCTCAATGTTAACGAAATGAAAGAGATTGTCATTGACTTCAGGAATGTAAAGGAGAACATGCCCCTGTCTACATCAACAGGGATGAAGTAGAAAGGTTTGAGAGTTTCAAGTTTTTCAGTGTCCAGATCACCAACAACCTGTCCTGATCCCGCCCCCTTCCCATGCCAACACTATAGTTAAGAAAGTCCACCAATGCCTCTACTTTCTCAGAAGACTAAGGAAATTTGGCATGTCAGCTACGACTCTCACCAACTTCTACAGATGCACCATAGAAAGCATTCTTTCTGGTTGTATCACAGCTTGGTATGGCTCCTATCTACCTAACGCCGCAAGAAACTACAAAAAGTCGTGAATGTAGCCCAATCCATCACGCAAACCAGTCTCTCATCCATTGACTCTGGCTACACTTCCCCCTGCCTCAGCAAAGCAGCCAGCATAATTAAGGACCCCACGGATCCCGTTCATTCTCTCTTCCATCTTCTTCAGTCAGGAAAAAGATACAGAAGTCTGAGGTCACGTACCAACAGACTCAAGAACAGCTTCTTCCCTGCTGCCATCAGACTTTTGAATAGACCTACCTCGCATTAAGTTTTCTTTCTCTACACCCTAGTTATGACTGTAACACTACATTCTGCACTTTCTCGTATCCTTCTTTATGAATGGTATGTTTTATCTGTATAACACACAAGAAACAATACTTTTCACTATACATTAATACGGGACTATAATAAATCAAATCAAATCAGATAATAAACCAGACGGGCTTTTCCAACAATCGACAATGGTTTCAGTAGATTCTTGGGCCCTGATTTTGCCAACATGGCTGCCCCCAAATTGAGGCATGTGAGGCTTGCAAAACGGCATTTCCCGTTGGCCTCTGGCTCCTTTCAGCCTTGTGAGGGCGTGTTGGCAAAATCAGATCTCAGATATATATCTTTATTGAATTCAAATTCCACCAACTGCCGTGGTGAGATTCGAACTGGATCACCAGAATGTTAGTTGAGTTTATGGATTAATAGTCTCGCTTAATACCATTAGGCCATCCCCTCCCCTAGCTCTGAGGAGTTAGCCTGCATTTAAAAAGACCTCCAGCGAAGCACTTAGCACAGACATTTGGTGATTAGAGGTTATTCTCAGACATGGTCTTTTAGATACACTCCTGGTGGTCCACGTGCAGTGGGCAAGAATAGCAACAGCACTGAGAGATATAGATTGAGATGGTCACCATCATCAGGGAACTGTTCAATCAGATTTAGTGAGACCAAAACCCAATAAAATACATAAGCTACGTTTTTATTACGAGTGAGATAAATTCGAATAGATTTCACTTTTCAAATGATATCGGGTGAGAGCCAGATTTGGTGTGACTGGAAGCAGAGGCAAGCACTCAGGTACATATACGTTCTTCAATAAGCAGCGTTTTTTAAATTCATTCTTGGGACATAGGCGTCGCTGGCTGGCCAGCATTTATTACCCATTTGCTAGTTGCCCGAGGGCAGTTGAGAGTCAATCATGTTGCTGTGGCTCTGGAGTCACATGTAGACCAGACTGGGGTAAGGACAGCAGATTTCCTTCCCTAAAGGACATTAGTGAACCAGATGGGTTTTTCTGACAATTGTTTCATGGGTCATCACTAGATTCTTAATTCCAGGTTTTTTTTTATTGAATTCGAATTCCACCAGCTGGGAATCCACCATGGTGGGATTCATACCCAGGTCCTCAAAATATTAGCTGAGTTTCTGGATTAATGTTCTAGAGATAAATACCACTAGACCATCGCCTCCCCTTCTCTCAGACACACACACTCTTTCTCCTTTCAACACTCAGATACACACTATCTCAGACAAACAAAGACAACAGACAGTTGCAATAGCAGTTTGACCACTCACTGATAAGGCTGGAGGGTCCTCACGCCGTAACTCAAGGCTTCCTCCCAGTGGGCGAGGTGGATGCAGGCATCCATGGCGGCGTCGAGTACCTTCAACAGATAGAGGTTGGTGTCTGGTAGGACATCCCGGTTCTTCCCTAGCGTAGCCTGGCACATGTCCACAATCTCTTCCCAGTCTGTTATTGACTTTAGTTAAGGAATCAGGCAGCAAGTATAAAGCAGAGAAACCTTTCAGGTATTATTTTACAAAAGACAGCTGCTTTCCAGTAAATAAGGGCATCTGCTCCGCTCTCAAGGGCCTCCTGCTCCCAACCACTTTGTTCCCAGACAAACATTTGACGCGTAGTACATCTCCAATTTAATTAATTTACTTTTATACTAGAGTGGTGTGCCAGACAGTTCAAAGCAGTGGGACTGGAGACTTGTTTTGTGTGGTGTGTGACCACATCCCCCTGCTACCTTTACCGCTTTGTAACGTTCCTGAGGAATCCGGAACACACCATCCTTCCCTTCCAACACAATGCACAGCTTCTTTATCAAAGCCCTTCTTTAGCCAGGAAAATCCAAATTTGGTTTTGGGGAACAAATGGCACCGTCAGGCTATACTTACTCAGTTACCCCCGAGAGCATTAAGAGTCAACGTTGTATTGTATGATTAGAGTCATTTCGTGTATCCCTGACTGGGATCACTGGCATTACTCGAGGAGACTTGTATGCTGATTTAACCTTGTAAAGGGCGTATGGCTTTACTGCAAGGGGAATCAAGTATAAAAATAGGGAAGTCTTGCTAAAACTACACCAGACACTAGTTAGACCACCCTACTTGGAAATCTGCGAACAGCTTTGGTCTCCTTATCTAAGGAAAGATGTACTAGCAATGGCGATAGTCCAGACACGATTCACTAGGTCGATCTCAGGGATGGGTGGGATCTTCAGATGAGGAGAGGCTGTACTCATGGGAGTTTAGAAGAATGAGAGGTGACGGGGGGGATCCTGTGCTGGAAAATGGAAAGTTCTCCCCCTGTTTTTCCTGCACTGTGTCAGTATTATAAATTCACTCCTCCCATCCTGTTCTGAGGTACCTCAACCCTAAGGCCAGAGAAATATCTACCATCAATGTGGGTCGCTTATTTTCTCATCAACCCTCCAGAGTGACACTGCCAACCTATTGCTAGTTTGATGCCCATGCCAACCTTTCAAACTCAGTTTCTTTCTGGGACCAGAGCTGGCAGCAGAGACAGAAGCCTGAGGATGCCAGTGGGTCAGATCAGGACAATGCACTGTGCTGCTCCCTACCACCATCTGATGTAAATAATTACTTTTTCATCATTGTTCTCTCAGCTCTCCAACAAGCAGTCTTATTAGCCTTCCTTGACAATAGATGGGGATGCCTGCGAAGGACTGGGGTGGGCACAGTAAGAAGTCTCATAACATCAGGTTAAAGTCATCAAGTCAGTCACCTGAGAAAGCAGCAACGCTCCGAAAGCTTGTGATTCCAAATAAACCAGTTGGACTTTAACTCGGCGCCGTGTGACTTCTCACTATTCCTGACAATAGGAAGACATCAAAGAAGTTTCTGAAAAATGGGTGCTTTGTGCAAGATCACACTTGACTCTTGAGCAACGCTGTTTCTCTGCAGCAATCCAGATCAAAGTCTCAGCCAACCTAGGGCTGGGCACTTTACCACATAAGACAACTCCAGTCAATAACAGTTACCATACAATTAACCTTTTCAAGCTGTCATCAATCCACTTCGCAGCTTTGCAAAGCCGAGAGCAAACATGACGGGTAAGCCAAGAAAATAATTAGGTTGGAAAAGAAAGAAGTAAAGATGTGCATTTCTATAGCACCTTTCACAAACCCAGGCCATTCCAAAGTGCTTTATGGACAATTAAGTGTTGTTGCCATAATGATGCAGGAAACACGGCAGCCAATTTATGCACAGCAAGCTCCCACAAACAGGAGCGTGATAAAGATCTATCTAATTCTTTTGTGATGCTGGCTGAATGTCAAATATTGGCTAAGGCACCAGGGGTAACTCTTTTCATAGAATATCTACAGCAAGTGGCCATTTGGCCCATCAAGTCTGCACTGATAACAATCCCATCCAGGCCCTATCCCCGTAACTCCATATATTTTCCCTGTTAATCCCTCTGACAGTAAGGGACAATTGAGCATGGCCAATACACATAACCTGCACAGGCGTTGTGTAAAAGCTGGTGAATAGGGTGCTGATCGAGGGGGGGTATTGTTGAGCTTCTTGAGTGCAGTTGGAGCCAACTGCATCTCATCCAGGCAAGTGGGTAGCATTCCATCACAGTCCCGACTTGTGGATGGGGAGTCAGGAGGTGAGTTATTCACTGCAGAATTCCCAGTCTCTGAGCTGCTCCTGTAGCCGCAGTATTTTTATATTCAGTGAGCGTAGTCCTACTGAATATTAAGAAGGATGGCTAGATTCTCCCTTGTCCAGGATGGTCAGTGTTTGGTACTTGGATGGCCTGAATGTAACTTGCTACTTATCAGCCCACACCTGAATGTTGTCCAGGTCTCACCCCGTGTGATAAGAGACTGCTTCAGTAATTGAGAAATTACAAATGGTACAGGATTCTGGGGACTCATTAGCGAATGCATCAAATGGTGCCACCACATTTGTGCAACATCAGTTACAGTGTCACTAGGACAAGCAACATCCTGCACTTTGTGTCACTGCAATAAAATAAAATGAAATACATTCCTCGAACGACTGATCGGGAACATCAAAAGTCACCGCCACTCGAGATGTCAAAACACAACTTGCTTGTCATATGAGGAACGATTGAGGACTCTGGGTCTGTTTGGAGTTCAGAAGGATGAGGGGGGATCTTATTGAACTTACAGGATACTGCAAGGCCTGGATAGAGCGGACCTGAAGAGGGTGTTGCCACTGGTGGGAAAAATTAGATGTGGAGATGCCGGCGTTGGACTGGGGTAAACACAGTAAGAAGTCTGACAACACCAGGTTTAAGTCCAACCAATTTATTTGACAGTAAACTCACAAGCTTTCGGGGTTTGCCCCTTTGTCAGGTGAATGGAGAGTTCTAGACTGGACTTCCCATTCACCTGACAAAGGGGCAAATCCCGAAAGCTTGTGAGTTTATTGTCAAATAAATTGGTTGGACTTAAACCTGGTGTTGTCAGACTTCTTACTGGGAAAAATTAGAACCAGAGGGCACAACTTCAGGCTAAAGGGATGATCCTTTAAATAGAGATGAGGAGAAATTTCTTCAGCCAGAGATGGTGAATCTTTAAGACAGAAATAGTTAGGCTCTTGATTAATAAGGGGTTATGGAGAAGAGGCAGGACTTTGAGGATGAGAAAAATATCAGCCATGATTGAATGGTGGAGCAGACTTGATGGACCGAATGTTTTATGATCTTATAGGAGGCAGGAATGGGGGAGGGGTAACCAAACCAAACCCCCACGGTCATTTCGCCCACTCCTACCCAGCCAGCACCCTTGAAAGAGGTCTCTTACTCAGTCCCTCAGTCAGAAGGGGGTTGGGGAAAGCTGTCAAAGAAACCAAAACTGGAAGAGAAGGTGTGAGTGTGAAGTGTAAAGTATGGGGAGGGAGTCTGCCTGAATCTGCTATGTAAGCATCACCTCCCATCAATCCCGTCGCTGTAAATGGTCACAGTCCCAGGCTTGGCAGCGTAAGGATACTTCCTGCAGATCGTAATTCCTCCAGTTTTGGAATCGATTCCTCGACTTCCTTCCAGGCCTGTTTGTCACCTGCCAGCAGGTCGGAGTCCTACACATAATAAGAAGCAAAGTTCACACCTGTGATCATGTCATCATATATCCCCCCACCTACCCCCATTCCTCCCCTACCACCATCCCAATCCCAATTACCTGAAAACACCAAGAGTTATCGGCTGCTGTTCATTCTCCACCCCCACTTCCTGCTCAACCTCGTGTAGAATCATAGAATCCCTACAGCACTGCAGGAGGCCATTTGGCCCATTGAATCTGTACTGAAGCACAATCCCACCCAGATCCTACTCCCAGAACCCCACGCATTTACCCTGCTAATCCGCTTGACACTAGGTTCAATTTAACATGGCCAATCCACCTGACCAAAACATCTTTGGCCTCACGTCAATAGAGTTTGTATAAAATAGCCAGGGACAATGTGATCACCTCAGGCAGTCTCAGCACTGCTGCATGGACAGATGCTGCTGGAGTAAATTGTTCTGTAAGACCATTTACATCTGCCGTTGGTGCTGAGAAAGTGTTTTTCTCAGATTATTAAACGTAACCTCTTAACAGATGTTGTTTCTGCCTATTGACTCCAACTATCTATTTAATACTGACCTATCGTTTTAACTTTCTTCCATAACCTGGCAATGCAGGAGTGGCAAGGTGGCCTAGCAGTTAGCACTGCTGCCTCATAGCGACAGGGACCCTGCTTGGGTCACCGTCTGTGTGGAGTTTGCACATTCTTTCCATGTCTGCATGGGTTTCCTCTGGGCATTCCAGTTTCCACTCACATTCTGAAAGGCGCTGGTTAGGCCCATTGACCCGAACAGGTGCTGGAATGTGGCGACTAGAAGAATTTCACAGTAACTTCATTACAGTGTTAATGTAAGCCTTACTTGTGAATAATAAATAAACCTTTTCCTACAACATTACAAAATACTTCATCTGTCTGTAAAATGCTTTGGAATGGCCTGAAATAAATGATGTATCGATAATCTATATAAATAATTTATCTAATTATGTTTTACTCAGTGATGGATCTGGGGATTGCTGGCAAGGTGAGTGTTTATTGCCCATCTTTAATTGCCCCTTAAGAAGGTAGAGATGAGCTGCCTTCTTGAACCCACTACAATCCCTGCAGCATCCACAGTGTTGTTGGAAAGAAGTTCCAGGATCTTGATTCAGTGATAAGGAACGGCAATGTAATTCCAAGTCAGGATGCTGAGTGACTTGGATGGGACCTTTCAGGTGGCGGGGTTCCTATACCTCCGCTGCCCTTGTCCTTCTAGGTGGTAGAGGTCACGGGTTTGGGAGGTGCTGTCAAAGGAGCCTTGGTGAGTTGCTGCAGCACATCTTGTAGATGGTGCACATGGCTGCCACTGTGCACTGATTGTGAAGGAAGTGAATATTGAAGGATGAGGTGCCAATCAAGCAGGCTCCTTTTGTTCCGAGCTTCTTGAGTGTTGTTGGAGCTGCATTCATCCAGGCAAGTAAGGAGTATTCCAACACACTCTTCATTTCTGCCTTGTAGATGGTTGACAGGCTTTGGGGAGTCAGGAGATGAGTTACTTGTCCCAGTCTCAATCTGCTATTGAAGCTATTTATATGGTTAGGGGTTCCAATTCCAATTATTCTGATCAATAGCAACCCCAGGATGGTGATGGTGAAGGATTCAGTGGCGATAATGTTGTTGAATATCAAGCAATGATGGTTAGATTAACACTTGGCACCTGGGTGGGGAATATTCCCTTTCCCACGTATTGGCACACTGATGCAGACTTCCATCAGTTTCCACAGCCAGTAATTCTCGGAACATCTCGGAACAGGTTACTAGTCTGTCGCCAGGGGACTATAGCTTGAGGGGTGCCACTCACATCAAAGTGGCTAATCATGGGTCTCTACCATTCTGAGAGTCAACCATTGCATGTTTTGGGAGGAGTTGTAGGTTGATATTCAATCTATTTGACTGAATAATGGATGGACCTTCCTTGACCATCAAGTCCTGGGGTGGGACTCAAACCCAAAGCTTCTGGCTCAGAGTTGGGAATGGGGCCCATTGTGCCATAAGTCTGCCTGGGAAGAATATTGCTCACCAATTATCAGTCTAAGTCTGAATGTTGTCCAGCTCTTGCTGCATATGGGCTTGGACTATTTCATTATCTCAGCCTCTGAACACTGTACAATCATCTCCAATTCTGAAGGAGGGAAGGGCATTGATGAAGTAGTTGAAGGCCTAGAACACTGGCCTGAGGAGCACCTGATGTGGAGATGCCGGTGTTGGACTGGGGTGGGTATAGTAAGAAGTCTCACAACAGCAGGTTAAAGTCCAACACATTTATTTGGTAGCACAAGCCACAAGCATTCAAAGCACTGCAACTCACCTTTTGAAGGGACAGTGTTCCAAAAGCTCGTGCTACTAAATAAATCTGTTGGACTTTAACGTGGTTCTTCTTACTGAGGAACATCTGCAGTGATGTCCTACGACTGAGGTGATTTGACCTCCAACAATCACAGTTATCTTCCTTTGTATGAGGTTTGAGTTAAACCAGTGCAGAATTCGTGGCCACATTCCCAGTGACTTTAATATTTCACTTAATCAAATTTGATTTGATTTATTTTTGTCACGTACTAACATACAGTGAAAAGTATTGTTTCTTACTTGCTATATGGATAAAGCATACCGTTCGCAAGGAAGGAAAGGAGAGAGTGCAGAATGTAGTGTTACAGTCATAGCTAGGGTGTAGAGAAAGATCAACTTAATGCAGGGTAAGTCCATTCGAGAGTCTGATGGCAGCAGTGAAGTAGCTATTTTTGAGTCGGTTGGTACGTGATCTCAGACTTTTGAATCTTATCCTGACGGAAGAAGTTGGAAGAGAAATGTCCAGGGTGCGTGGGGTCCTTAATTATGTTGGCTGTTTTTCCAAAGCAGTGGGAAGTGTAGCCAGAGTCAATGGATGGTTTGCAGAATGGGACTGGGCTATGTTCACAAGTCTTTGTAGTTTCTTGCAATCTTGGACAGAAAAGGAGCCATACCAAACTGTGATACAACTGGAAAAAATGCTTTCTATGGTGCATCTATAGAAGTTGGTGAGAGTCTGGCATGACATGCCAAATTTCCTTCATCTCCTGAGAAATGTCAAGAAACTCCCGCCTAACTTATGGATGAAAGGGGAATGGTTTAGGTTCGAGGGTCACTGCTTGTTCCTAATTGGTCGGCACAACATCGAAGGCCGAAGGGCCTGTTCTGCGCTGTAATGTTCTATGTTTAATGTTCTATGTAACTTCTGGAATTCGGATTTTGCGTCCAAATGTGGACTAAAGCTGTAATGAGGTCTGGAGCCAGGTAACCCTGCCAGAAATCAGACTGAACATTGACAAGCAGGTTATGTGTGAGTAATTGCTGCTTCGTAGCACTGTCAATGGCACCTTCCATCACTCTGCTGATGAATATAGACTGATAGGGTAGTTACCTACCAGATTGGATTTGTCTTGCTGTATGTGGATAGGACAAACCTGGGCAATTACCCACAATGCTGGTTAGATGCCAGTTTTGATATAACAGAGAGGTTTGAGGGTAGTTCGGAGACGGCTGGAGTATATCAGAGGAATTGGGTCAGGACTACTGGTTTTCTTCCCTGAAGGACATTCATAAACCAGATGGGTTTTTACTGGTCATTTCATGATGATACCAGCTTTTTATTACAGATTTTTATTTAATTAACTGAATTTAAGTTCCCTAAGCACTGTTGTGGGATTTGAAGTCATGAGTCCAGATCATTAGATGAGATCTCTGGATTACTAGTCCAGTAACATTACCGCTCTGCCGCTGAATTGGATATAACATTATGTCAAACTATCTATAAAACAATCACTTTGTTGACGGGAAAATACTGGACAGGATATCTTCCAAATAGTGTCATGGGATTTTAACACATGCATATGCACGCACGCACACACACACACACTTACGACACATACATATTGATACATACATGCACATACACGATACATACATATAGACACACACACACAATGACACACATAGGCACACATACAGAAACACACACACACACATACGATCCCACATAGACATATACACACATAGATACATCCACACATAGACACATTCACACAACATTGACAACACACACATAGACAAATATACACACACATAGACAAGGCATCCACAGAGGCACACACACACACACACGAATAGACACATCCACACACACACTCATACACACACACCCATTCATACGTATACATGCCCACCCCCACAGTCATGCATACACACCCACACCCACAGAGGTGTACACACACACAGACACATAGACACACACAGACACAGACAGAGACCAATGTATGTATCTACATACATATTTATACATGCCCACCCACTCGCAGAGGTGCACACATATACACACACATACACACTCACAGATGCATCCACCCACCAAGGTGCACACATACACATGCACACACAAGCAGACACACACAGATACATATAGGCACAGACAAATATACAGACACAAACACACAGACAGATATACACACACACACACACACACACAGCCATACACATGATCAGAGAGACACAGATATACACACACAGTCTCACACATACACATGTGCCATCTTCCATTATTATCCTATATCTTCAAATTGCATGTTAATATTTACATGTTGGTGATAAAATTTCAGATAATTGGCATTTTTTCCCGTGGCAGATGCACTGCCCTGTGCCTCACAGAGAGACACCTTCCAGGGGGAGCAGGGAGTGCTGCAGACTGCATTACACGTAAAAGATTCAGCAAAGGAAGCTGGCTGTGTACAAACAGGCTCGGTTTCAATTTTAATAAATGGTGGGTATTCCACAAAGGGGCAGAAGCCCCAAACGTGTTGAGTCCACGCTGTACTTCCGCATAAATATTCGCACACATGCGCTCGGCCTGCATTTGATGTGGTTTTGCAGTCACCCCTTTGCGCTACTGCCCTTGGATGGTACTGATTAGAATCCAGTCAGTGAGTCATATTATGTACTCATTTCTGGCAGTTTTACTGAGGCACAAGGATACAGAAGCCCATGGGCGTTATAGTCTGGCAGCAGGGTGAGGGGGTGGGGGGGGCCAGGTCCAGCTGCACACCCTGCTGTTTTTGGCCACCAGTCACAACTCCTGCGGCAGCTCCCGGCATTTAGGAAGTGGCCTGTTCTTAAAAAAAAACATTTAAACGCAAGATTTTCAACCTTAAATTAGAAGCAGCAGATGCTTTTTTTGTAAAACGATAAACATTAACCTGGGCACATCTATCAGCAGGCCTAGTGGGGTCTCCATCTACACAAAAACAGAGCAATTCGGAGCAGAGATAGGCCACTCGGCCTCTCCAGCCTTGATGAGTTCGTGGCTAATTTAATTGTAGTCCTGACCCCACTTTACTGTCACCCCTGGGAATCCCCCACCTAACCCTCGACTCCTCCATCAATCAAATACCTCTCAAACTCAGCCTTGAATATTTCAAAGTCTATTTATTTATTAGTCACAAGTAGACTTACATTTGGCACTGCTGCCTCACAGTGCCAGGGACATGGGGTCGATTCCCAGATTGGGTCACTGTCTGTGTGAAGTCTGCACATTCTCCCCGTGTCTGCGTGGGTTTCCTACAGGTGCACCGGTTTCCCCCCAAAGTTTGAAAACCTGTTGGTTAGATGTATCGGCCGTGCTAAATTCTCCCTCAGCGTACCCAAACAGACACCGGAGTGTGGCGACTCAGGGATTTTCACAGTAACTTCATTGCAGTGTTAATGTAAGCGTACTTATGACTGATAAATAAACTTTAAAACTTTAGCACTGCTGCCTCACTGCGCCAATTCCCGGCTTGGGTCACTGTCTGTGTGGGGTTTGCACATTCTCCCCGTGTCTGTGTGGGTTTCCTCTGGATGCTCCAGTTTCCTTCCACAGGCCAAGGATATGCAGGTTAGATTGATTGGTCATGCTAAATTAACCCTTGTGTCAGGGAGATTAGCAGGGTAAATATGTGGGGTAACAGGGATAAGGCCTGGGTGGGATTGTGGTCGGTGCACACTCGGTGGGCCGAATGAACTCTTTCCGCATTGTAGGGATTTTATGATTCTATAACACTGCAATGAAGCTGCTGTAAAAATCCCCTAGTTGGCAAACTCTGGCGCCTGTTCGGGTACACTGAAGGAGAATTTAGCACAGCCAATGCACCTAACCAGCACATCTTTTGGATTGTGGGAGGAAACTGGAGCATCCATGGGAAATACATACAAACACAGGAATAATGTGGAAACTCCACACAGACAGTGACCCAAGGCGGGAATTGAACCTGGGTCCCTGGCGCTGTGAGGCAGCAGCGCTAATCACCATGCTGAATGTATTCAGAGACCTACAGTCTTCACTGCTCTCTGGGAAGAGAATGCTGCAGAATAATAACACTCTGAGGAAAATACTTCTCCTTCACTCGGTCTTAAATGGAAGTTCCCTCATCTTTAATCTTTTTCTCCTGGTTCCAGACTCTCCAGGTGTGGAGATGCCAGTGTTGGACTGGGGTAAACACAGTAAGAAATCTCACAATACCAGGTTAAAGTCCAACCTGTTTATTTGATATTAAATCCACAAGCTTTCGGAAACGCTGTTCCTTCATCAGGTATGTGGAAGATGCTAATCTGAGTCTTCTTGAATAGCAGGTTAGCTGTAAAGACTCACATTCTAATCAGTATTCTGTAAACTGTGTGAGACTTTATATACCCTTCTCTGATCAGAATCTTCCACACACCTGACAAAGGAATAGCATTTCCAAAAGCTTGTGGATTTACTATTAAATAAACTGGTTGGACTTTAACCTGGGGTTGTGAGGCTTCTTATTGTCTAGACTCTCCAGAATAGGGAAACATCCTCTCAGTGTCCATCCTGTCAAATCCCTTCACGTGTTTCAATAAAATCATCTACCATTCTTCCAAATGCCAAAGCACCCAACCTGTTCAACCTTTCTTCATGAGAAAACCTCTTTGCCTTAGGAATCAGTCAATTGAACCTTCTTCCGAACTGCACTTAATGCAGTTGAACTCTTTCTCAAGTAAGGAGACCAAAATCGTACACAGTACTACACTGAGGACCTCCTGCACCAAAGAGAGGTCAGAGAGAGGGTGGGAGAGAGAGAATGGTAGCGGGGGAGTTGGAGGAGGAATGGAAGAGAGAGAGTTTTAGCTAATAGTAGCACTGCTGTCTCACAGCGCCAAGGACTGGGTTCCATTCTGGCCTCGGGGACCCCCTGTCTGCGTGGGTTTCCTTCGGGTGCTCCAGTTTCCTCTCTCAGTCCAAAGATGTGCGGATTAGGTGGATTGGCCAAGATAAATAGCCTCCCTGGCATTGAATCGAGGGATTAGCAGGGAGAAGCACACAGAGTTATGGGGATACGGCTGGGTGGAAAGCTGTTTCGCAAAATTGGTGGGCCGAATGGCCTCCTTTTGCACTGTAGGGATTCTATGAGCGAGAGAAAGAGAGAGGAAGAAGGAAGGAGCTAGAAGGTGAGAATGAGGGAGAAAGAGTAAGAGAGCGATAGGGAGAAAGAGAGGGTAGAGAAGGGAGAGGGGGGAGAGAGAGACACCAACATGTGGAACTGCAGTGGGAGCAGCTTCTCTGGGTGGGAAGAAATAGAGATAGCGAGAAAGGGAGAGGGTGAGAAAGAGAGAGAGAGGGAGAAAGAGAGAACAGAGAGAGACGGACAGGGAGAGAGAGAGAGAAAGGGAGAGGGCGAGAGACAGAGAGAGAAAGAGAGACAGAGAGAGATGGACAAGGAGAGGGAGAGAGAGAGAGAGGGAGAAAGAAAGGGAGAGAAGAGAGAGAGAGTGAGAGAAAGCGAGAGAGCAAGAGAGAACGAGAGAGGGAGGATGAGAGAGAGGGAGGAAGAGAGGGAGGAATGAACAGAGAAAGAGGGGGTATGAGAGAGAGAGAGAGAGAGAGAGCAAGAGAGAAAGAGAGAAGGAAGAGAGACAGGAGGACAGCGACAGAGGGAAAAAGAGAGAGAAAGGATGAGAGAGAGAGGGAGATGGAGAGAGAAAGAGGAAGGAAGAGAGAGAGGGATGAAGAGGGAGAGAGAAAGAGTAAGAGACAACCAAACAGGACCAAGGTGGATAACAACATACATGAACAGGGGAAGCAGGGTGAGCCACATCCATGCAGAGATGTCTGTAAAGCACAAGATAAAGCAGAAGGGAAGCATATCATAAACTATGTATACAATGGGCGGGAAAGAAAGAGAGAGAGGAGGAAAAGGAAAAGAGAAACACTTTTACATCGAGCTTCCATAGATCAAATCACTGAATGAAATCTGTGTTCTGGTTGCTAGAGTTCACCTGGGTGAAGTTGTCTCAGAGTTCTGTCCAATGGCCAGTGTCCTCGAAGAACAAAACGTTAAAACCATGGAGGTAATAAATGTAACAGAGGAGGGAGAGAAATGAAAAGAGGAAGCGGAGAAAAAGGAAAGAGACAGAAAGAGAGAGAGAGAGAGACCGCAGGGTACTACTCAGTCTACACAGACACTCACAATTGTTTATTGCAAAAATCCATATTGTACATCTCATTTCCATTCCGTAATGAGAAAGAATAAAAAAAACTTTCAGTGTGTGTACTTCAAATTGTTCCCTAGTGCAGGGAATGCCTGAAGCTTTCCAAAGTCAGAGAGAGAGAGAGAGACAGCTCCACACAGCAACTGCTTGTGTCTGTCCTTCCCTCTCAGAGTGACATTGTGCAGACTGTGTGTGTGTGTGTGTGTGTGTGTGTGTGTGTGTGTGTGTGTGTGTGTGTGTGTGTGTGTGTGTGTGTGTGTGTGTGTGTGTGTGTGTGTACGTATGTGTGCATATGATGTGTACGCCTGTGTGTGCATGTGCATGTATGCGTGTCTGTGTGCCTGTGTGTGTCAGCATGTCTGTGTATGTGAGTGAGTGAATGTGTGTGTGTGTGAGTGTGTGTGTGAGTGTGTGTGTTTGTGTATGGAGGGAAGGAGAGGATGGGGAGCACGGCGGTGGAGGGTGTGGGGAAGGCATGCTTGTGAACTATGCTTCCTCAATCCCCGAAAGGCCACGTGTGTAGGTGTGGGAGAAAGTGAACACGCGTAGAGAATTTAAAAATCCACAATTACTCTGTGGACATTTGGACATGCTGGCAGTTACTAACCAAGATCAAATTAACTCATCGTAATGAAGTCTTCACCTCTTGTTCCCGTCAAAATCCAAGAGGAGCTTCCATATTTCCACCGGTTGGCAAGAAGCCAAACACTTTACGCAAAGATTGCAAATCCCACTACAGGTGAGAGTGAGAGGGCAGACGGTGAGAGGTGAGGACAGTGCTGGGTGCTGAAGAAGGGGTGAAAATCATAGTCAAAGATTTCAAAGTGGCTGTCAGAGTGAGGAAAGGTTCTCAAAACATTATCATAGAGTATTGTTGATCTCTGTTAACTGCGGTGTTCAATTTGCCAACAAGAATTCCTGGGTGTCTTAGATTTTAATGGCTCCACCATTGGTGGCCTTGCTTTCAGCTGCCTAGGCCCCAAACTCTAGAATTCCTTCCCTACACCTCTCTGCCTCTCTTCATCTCACCCTCTAGATTCAGGGACTCCTTACAGTCTACCCCTTTGACCAAGTTTTTGGTCAGCTGTCTCCTCATTTGTCTTGGTGCTATCCAATGCTCCTGTGAGGCCTCCAGGCCTTCAGAACCTAGAGGGCGCTACGTAAGTGAAAACTAGTTGTTGTTTAATTTGCCTGGAAAAATGGGACGTGGTTGGAATATTTTTCTCCATTAAACTCCCCACCTTCACCCCCTCCTTCTCCCCGCCCAGCCCACAATAATCATCCCTCCTTCTGAAGTCTTCCAGAAGATATTGCTCTGATACCAAGTGGCTAGTTATCATACACTGACGCAGCAACAAGTACCGGACATCATCCAACACTAACTCAACCCTCATCCAGCAACCAATACACATTCCAAACAGGAATCCACAGACTATGGAATATTCAGACTCTACACACAGAAACAAATCACTCAGCCCATCATATCTGTGTGTGCCCCTTGAAGAAAAAACAATTTGCGCAGCCTCACTTCCTACTTTCTCCTCGTGCACTTTCTTCAAATGCTTATGCCCCTTCTTTAGGAAAAGTTTATTTTATTATTGTCACAAGTAGGACTTACATTAACACTGCAGTGAAAATACAGTGAAAATCCCCCACTCTGGCACCTGTTTGGGTACACATTGAGAGAGAATTTAGCATGGCCAACTCATCTAACTAGCACGTCTTTGGACTGTGGCAGGAAATCAGAGCATCCGGAGGAAACCCACTCAGGCACAGGAAGAATTCCACACAAAGGGTGAAATTTTACCAGCACGTCCGCCCGAGTTTCGTACAATCCTGCCCAAGGCCAACAGGGAATGCCATTCTCCGAGCTTCGCCAGTCCCCAGAATTGGGGGCGGGTGTGCTGGTAAATTTCCAGCCAGACAGTGTCCCAAGCTGGAATCGAACGCGGGTCCCAGGTGCTGTGAGGCAGCAGCGCTAACCACGTTGCCACTATGTTGCCCTCCCACCCTCTTGCCCAGTTACAGATCCTGCTTCTCCTCACTACTTCTATTGAGATATTTCATCTCCAAAAAGCTCTCCTCTTCCTGGCAATTTTAAATTTGCTCCTGAGAGAAACGGAATCACCAAGCGGCCGGGGATCTTCATAACTTTCCTCGCCTCAGTCAAATCCCTCTGCTTTAGTGAACAGATTTCTCTGGTTCACCTTACCCCGGTTCAGTTTTATTCTGGGAATTAAAAGACCTGGATTTTGCAACCTATTGTAATCATTTGTTTTACTGAAATGTTCAAAATTTTGCAATCCTTTTTTTTTATTTTATTGATTGTCTATGTGGTAAATTATGAACTGCCAATTTATTTATATTGTCATCACCATTCAGTACCTGCCACCATGCTAATTTTTTAATGAACTAATTATCTGTCTGTTACTTTGATTCACTCAAGGGATGTCCATCGGTCCATCCCTCTTCCGATCTGTGGGTGGGATTTTCCGACCACACTCGCCCCAAAACCGGAAAATCCTACCCAAGGCATGGTCCGCCTGCCACCCACCACAATTCCCGTAGCGGGTGGGATGGGAAAGTTCCCCTCAATCTGTCTGTCTGTCTATATTTTTTGAAGTTTTTGTTTATTTATTAGTCAGCTTATATCAACAGGTTGATTGGCCGTGCTAAAATTGCCCCTCAGTGTCCTGAGATGCGTAGGTTAATAGAACACAGAACATTACAGGGTAGTACAGGCCCTTCAGCCCTCGATGTGCCAACCAGTGGAGCCAATCTAATGACCCTCTAACCTAAACTATTGCAATGTTATCCATATGCCTATCCACTGACTATTTGAACGCCCTTAAAGTTTGCGAGTCCACAACTGCTGCAGGCAGGGCATTCCACACCCTTACTACCCTCTGAGTAAAGAACCTACCTCTGACATCCATCCTATAACTACCACCCCTCAATTTAGAGCTATGTCCCCTCGTGTTAGCCATCACCATCTGAGGAAAAAGGCTCTCACTGTCCACCCTATCTAACCCTCTGATTATCTTGTATACCTCAATTAGGTCACCTCTTAACCTTCTTCTCTCTAATGAAAATAACCTCAAGTTCCTCAGCCTTTCCTCATTAGACCTTCCCAACATACCAGGCAACATCCTGGTAAACCTCCTCTGTACCCTTTCCAATGCCTCCACATCTTTCTTATAATATGGCGACCAGAACTGTATGCAATACTCCAAGTGCGACTGCACCAGAGTTTTGTATAGTTGCCACATGATCTCATGGCTCCGAAATTCAATCCCTCTACCAATAAAAGCTAACGCGCCGTACATCTTTTTAACAACCTTATCAACTTGGGTGCCAACTTTCAGGGAGCTATGCACATGTACACCGAGATCTCTCTGTCCATCGATACTATTAAGAGTCCTTCCATTAGCCCTATATTCTGTACTCCTGTTACTCTTCCCAAAATGAATCACCTCACACTTTTCTGCATTAAACTCCATTTGCCACCTCTCAGCCCAGCTCTGTAGCTTATCTATGTCCCTCTACAAACTGTAACATCCATCTTCATTGTCTACAACTCCTCCAACTTCGGTGTCATCATCAAATTTACTAAACCATCCTTCTACACCCTCATCTAGGTCATTTAAAAGGGATTAGCGGGTAAATATGTAGGGATATGGGGGTAGGACCTGGGTAGGATTCTGGTTGGTGCAGGCTCGATGGGCCCAATGGCCTCTTTCTGCACTATAGGGATTCTATGATTCTATGATCAATGCTGCAATGAAATTACTGTGAAAATCCCCTAGTCGCCACACTCCTGTTCGGGTACATTGTGGGAGAACTTAGCATGGTCAATGCACCTAATCAGCAGTCCTTTCGGACTGTGGGAGGAAACCGGAGCGCCCGGTGGAAACCCTCACGGAACGGGGAGTACGTGTAAATTCTACACAGACAGTGATCCAAGTCGGGAATTGAACCCGAGCCCCTGGAGCTGTGAGACAGCAGTGCTAACCACTGTCCTACATCCCTCCATCTGTCTGTTTGTCACCGGGGTTAGTGAAGTTCCTTTGCATCTATCCATTGACATTCTAAAGGACATGATATTTGATTAAAATCAGAGCAAGATACTGTGGGTGCTGGAACTCTGAAATAAAAACAGAAAATGCTGGATAACCTCAGTAGGTTTGGCAGCATCTGTGGAGAAAGAGAGAGTCATATTTCGGGTTTAATATGATTTTTTGGGACCGATGAAGGGCTCGAAATGTTAACTCTGTTTCTCTCACTTACAGATGCAGCCTGTGTCGCTGAAGGTTTCCAGCACTTTCTGTTCTGACATTCTAACTATAGTTGAACTAATGATTTGTGATTCATAGACACTATATGACCTCAGTTCCTTTGTTTGCCAGCCTCCTATTTATATACTTTGTATTTTATTCCATATAATTACTATTTATTGCGTAAATCCTTCTCTTATTTTGTTTTCCAAAATACATTTCCTTTCATTTCTGCACCCTGTGGATCAGCTAATATCTCTTTGCCAGTCACCAAAGCCAATGGTTTTGATCATTTCTGTGCTGCAGGCTTAATGGTAAATGATTTGGTCTAGTGGATTCACACAGCATTCATTCACCTCTGTCCCTCAGCAAAGGCTGATGAGATAAGATGTTCCCACCACCCTTGTTTGCCCACTCCCCTTGCTGATCCGCACTGCCCTTGCTCTCACAACCCGCACCATCTTGCCCTTATTGTCATGGGGACTAACAGGGTAAATATGTGTGGTTACGGGAATAGGGCTTGGGTAGGATTGTGGTTGGTGCAGACTCAATGAGCCGAATGGCCTCCTTCTGCACTGTAGGGATTCTATAATTAGGGATGTACACTGAGAAAGAGTTTAGCATGGCCAATGACCTAAGCAGCACATTTTTTGAACTGTGGCTAATAAGAACCCCCCCAACCTCCCACGCCTTCAGCTTCCCAGCAAGTTTCCAATGGGCAAGTTTAAAGTTTATTCATTAATGTTACAAGTAGGTTTACATTAACACTGCAATGAAGTTACTGTCAAAATCCCCCAGTCATCACATTCCGGCGCCTGTTCGGGTGGCACAGTGATTAACACTGCTGCCTTACGGTGCCAGAGACCCGAGTTCAATTCCATCCTCGGATCACTGTCTGCTCGCACACTTTCCCCGTGTCTGCCTGGGTTTCGTCAGGATGCTCCGGTTTCCTCCCACTGCCATGTGGGTTAAGTAGATTGGCCATGCTAAATTGCCCCTCATTGTCAGGGGGACTAACAGGGTAAATATGTGGGGTTACTGGAATAGGGCTTGAGTAGGATTGTGGTTGGCGCAGACTCAATGGGCCGAACGGCCTCCTTCTGCACTGTAGGGATTCTATAATTCGGGATGTACACTGAGGGAGAGTTTAGCATGGCCAATGCACCTAAGCAGCACATCTTTCGGACTGTGGGAGGAAACTGGAGCATTCGGAGGAAACTCAGTCAGACACGGGAAGAACTTGCAAACATCACACAGACAGTGACCCAAGCTGGGAATCGAACCATGGTCCCTGGAGCTGTGAGGCAGCAGTGCAAAATACTGTGCCACCCACGGTAACATGTTCCTTTTGTTTGCAGATGATGGGTCCCCTTGTTGGAAATTTTTTCATTCCTACATGGGCTGGGTCAGCATTTATTGCCCATCCCTAATTACTCTTGAACTGAGTGTCTCACTCAGCCATTTCAGGGGGCTTTTGAGAGTCAACCACATTGCTGTGGTCAGGAGTCACATGTAGACCAGAGCAGGTAAGAATGGCAGATTTCCTTTCCTAAAGGTTCACATTAGTGAACCAGATGGGTTTTTATGACAATCGACAATGGTTTGTTTCATTGTCATCATTCGACTTTTAATTGTAGATATTAATTGAACTCAAATTTCACCATCTGTCATGGTGGGATTTGAACCTGGGTTCTTAGAACATTACCCTGGGTCTTTACGTTACTAATCCAGTGACAATGTCACTACACCATTGCCTCCCGTGTGTGTTGCTTCTGGCAAGAGTAAATGAGCCATATCATAAACTTGACTGATTATCTGAAATTGGTTGATGGTGTAGCTATTAGCGCACTCAGTATTATTCCGGAAGTGCTGCTCAATTGTGGAATCACCTCCAAATGTTGTTTAGGGTTTTGCGAGTTGAATAAGTCTGTACTCTGCATCTTATAAACAACTGAAGAAAAGCTGTTTGATCCGATCAGTTGATCATTGGGATGTATGGCTTACATACGAGACAGCGCTGATATTCATACATGGCATTGCTCAACTGGTGTTGAGCAGGATTCCATTTTGGACTGAGAGCAACATCCGTCACCACTCTGCGGTGGCTACACAGATGGTGCTTCCCACTAACAGAATGCTGGATATGGAGGCTTTGGAGGGAGTACAGAAAAGGTTTACTAGAACGTTGCGTGGCATGGAGGGTATTAGCTATGAGGAGAGATTGAACTGTTCTCCCTGGAAAGATAGAGGCTGAGAGGGGCGACCTGATAGAAGTTTACAGGATCATGAGGGGTATGGACAGTTGGAAGATGACAATTACAAGGGGGCAAAAGATCAAGGTAAGGAGGGAAGGGTTCAATGAAGATATGCAGGGGAAGTTTTTTACACAGAGGGTGTGCGGACCTGGAATGAACTGCCAAGTGAATGGTTGAGGCAGATACATGAGCCACATTTAAATCACAACTGGATAGATACATGAATAGACAGGTAATAGAGACGTACAAGTGCTTGGTCTGGACAGGACAACGTGATCAGCACAGGCCTGGAGGGTCGAAGGGCCTCTTCCCCTTGCCTGTGACCAAGGCAAAACATTCCCACAATATTTTCATTCTGTACTTTAGAAAGGAAGGCAGGATTTTCACTGCCAATTGGTGGGCCAGGGAAGGCAGCGAGGAATCACACTGCCGTCCCACCCTCGCTTTTAAGAACAAAACAGTTAAACTATCGAGTGAAGAGAGAGAGAGACAGTACAGCTCCTGAAAGGAGGACAGACTGGCAGTTTGAAGGGTTCTGTCATTAATAAATCAAAACAAACAACACTTTACCAACAATAAAAAAGAAACATGTAATCAGATAAACGATGAACATATCCACAGAGTAGACAGGGCAAGTGCTGTACACAACACTGTAATTTAAACTACTATCAAACACACCGGCTCCTCTCAGCACTGCCTGAGTCATGTCTTGTGGTTTCCACTGAGATTCCTCAGTTTCTTTTTCTGTAAGTAATTATAACCCGGAGTGAAACACTGCAATAGCAGCAGCTCAACAAGGAGATATTCTTCCTCCAGCTGATAGCTTTTGGGCGAGTCAGCTGAAGGGAGGGGGAGGCTGCCAGGTTTGAACAAGACCCTTCTGCCTTGCCACTCACACAATCCACACACATATAGCCCACCAACCCCTACCGTACCCCCTCCACCTCCCCCGCACTGCACTCCCGACATCCCAATCCCCACTGCACTTCCCCACCACTGCGACACACCCCCCCAACACTCACCATCCCCAGCGCCCACCTCCCTGACACCCCACTGCCCCACCCACCTCCCAACTATTGCACTCACCACCCCCCTCCCACACCACCCCCACTGCCCCGCCCCGTGGTTAGCACTACTGCCTCACAGTGCCAGTGACTCAGATTCGATTCCCAGCTCGGGGTCAGTGTCCTGCGCAGAGTCTGCACATTCTCCCCGTGTCTACATGGGTTTCCTCCGGGTGCTCCGGTTTCCTCCTGCAGTCTGAAGGACGTGTTGGTGAGGTGGATTGGCCACGCTAAATTCTCCCTCCGAGTACCCGAACAGGCTTTGGAGTGAGGCGACTGGGGGATTTTCACAATAACTTCATTGCTGTATTAATATAAGCCTACTTCTGACACTAATAAATAAAACTATAACTTCAAAAATGTACCCTGCCCCATCCCCTCCTCCACCTCACTCTGCTGCTGCATAGGACCTGAATGTTAAAGGGGAAAGAAACACCCCTCCCCCTCAATACTACTACTATTCCACCCCCCCCAAACCCCCAGGGCTACACTATGGTACTCAGGGACAGAGCCCACACTCCCACTAACATCCAGAACACACATGCGCAACGTTCTCCTCCCCGCCACCCCTTCCTCTGGACTGTATCCATAGCTGAACAGGTGTCTGCACCTCCACCAAGTGCCAAATCACCTCAGGGGTGTGGGGCCCCCGCTGTAAATTAATCTGATTCTACAAAACTAAACGTGTGAGGTATGAAAAGTAGAAACTGTCTGGATTGCTGTCAGTTGGTGATCGGAGCTGATGTGATGACTCATCAATAACCCGACTGTTGTGGTCACGTGAACTACCAGGCTGGGAGAAGGCAAACCAGACAGACTGATGTCTTCTTTCTGTCGAGTCACTCTTTGCTCTTCGTTCCCCGACAGAATGATATCCAGGAATGGTACAAGTCGTTCCGAGATTAATGATCTTATCCTGTTCTTTGTTCGTGCTTGATTCTGGAAGATTCATGCGCTTGTGACACTAATAAAAAAGTGGAGACCGGATTATCCTAGACGGTGCATTATGGTATCTGGGACTATGATGACTTTACCTTTACAACTGAATGGTTGAGCAGGTCCGAATCACTTTAGCTCCAATTTTACAAAGTTCTTAAGCTTTTTGGGCAGCATGGTGGGCACAGTGGTTAGCACTGCGGCTTTACAAAGCCAGTGACCCGAGTTTGGTTGGGTCACTGGCCGTGTGTGCAGTTTGCACATTCTCCCCATGTCTGTGTGGGCTTCCTCCGATGGTCCGGTTTCCTCCCACGTTCTGAAAGACATGCAGGTCAGGTGCGTTGACCCGAACAGGCACTGGACTGTGGCGACAAGGGGAACTTCAGAGTAACTTCATTGCAGCTTTACTTGTGACTAACAAACAAACTTGAAAAATTTTGTCCTAACATCTCCTTAAGTGTCTCCATGAATGCCTCTCTGATTGTGTGCTGCAAGGCTGCTGCCTAAATTCTCAGATCTGCATTAATAACGTGGGACAGAAGCTCTGAGCGTCCGCAGACACGCCTCGGGAGAGCTTCCCCACTTGAAAAAGATTCTGAGGTTAAGAGATCAGGAAAAAAAGGTGTCAGCAGGCATCAGATTCTCCTCCAGCTGATCTCTGCACTTCAAGGAGCAAATGCACCATGAACAGTCCTCTCTCGTGTTCTTGGCCTGCTCTGTCGACCTGATGCTGGCAAACATTAACATATTGGGCCTCTTCGTACTGTTTACAAGGGCGATGTTAGCAGGGGTGTTGGGACGCACACGGCAATGACTTCTCCTGGAGGGGTCTGTATGTCATTCCCAGTTCCTCTGTCACATTACATCCATCACCTCCTGCACCAATTCCCCCACCCTGCACTGGGGAGAAACAGGCCAGCCCCTGACATTTCATGAACACACACTGGCGTTTGCTTTAACTACTCCCAGGGGGTTTGCCTGGATAATTCAAAATTCAGTAAGAAATACTGATTTATTATCCTGTAAAAACTGTATGTGTCTTTATACGCCCTTCTCTGATCAGAACCTTCCATACACCTGACGAAGGAACACCGTTTCCGAAAGCTTGTGAGTTTACTATCAAATAAACTGGTTGGACTTTAACCTGGTGTTGTGAGACTTCTTACTGTGTTTACCCCAGTCCATCTCTACATCATAATTCAGAATTCCACAGGGATTAATCTCTTGTGACAGATTAGGCTGTGAGGTGTAAAGCATAAATGTGGGGATGGGGCGGTTATACACAATCAAGAACAGCCTCTCTACGAAGCACCCTCATAAGAATGGGATGTTAAGGTGTTGCAAACAGTTCTTTCACTTTCAGTCTTCAGATTATAATTCAATAGTCCCCCACCATCTCTCCCTCCAAACACACAGACACACACACGCACGCATATACACACACATACATACTTAACACATACATACATACACACACATACATAACATGCACATGCATGTACATGCACACACGTACACAACAAACTCGCACATACACATAGACAAACACATACAAAATGCATATATAAACACACACGTGCTCACATGCACAGGTACACATGCATGCACACACATGCAAACACACATATACACACAAACACATACAGACATATGCACATGGTACACACACACACTCAAATACACACGTGCATGTACACATGTGCACATATACATACAATACATTTACACATATACACGTATATACATGTGCACACACAAAGATACGCACACACGCACACAGGCACGCATGCATACAAATGTGCATACATACACACACACACTCAGCACTTCTCACCCACACACACACACACACACACACACACATCCATGATCTCACTGTTTGCCAATCCCGATGTCTCCGGTAAATTCCAGCATTTCTGCCTTCCCACATCCGGGATTACTAATGACCGAGCTTTCTTTGAGCACACTCATTCTTTCTATCTTTAAGCTGAAGAGCCCACTGTCCCAGGGACCAGACGCTTAGAAACTAATCTGCAGTTCAAACTTCATACATCCTGTCACGGAGCAGACCCATCCCTGGAAATAATTACATTTACAGGCCTAAATTCTACAATATGTCTTTGCCAGTCGATCTTGTTTCCCAGGAAATCCTTTGCTCTTAAAATTCAAACAAAGATTGAAAGCAGCACATTTTTAGCACTAAGAAGCGGCTTTGGGTTTTACCAACCACCCCCCCCCCCCCCACCCCCCCCACCACTCCCACTCCCTGTCTCCCACCCATTATCTTCATCTTTTCTCTTCTGTGGAAGAAACATAGAAAATAGGTGCTGGAGTAGGCCATTCGGCCCTTCGAGCCTGTTCAAAATAATCATGGCTGCTCCTCTATCTCAACGCCATACTCGAGCACTCAGCCCATATCCCTTGACACCTTTAGGCCCTGATTTTACCGGCACGCCTGCCCCGGAGTCAAGGCGGGCGAGATGTGCAGAACGGCATTCCCTGTTGGCCTCTGGTGCGATCTTACGGGCCTCAGTAAAAAGAGTCCAGAAATCTATTTATTTCCTTTTTAACTATATTTAGTGGCTGGGCAGCATGGACAAGTTGGGCCGAAGGGCCTGTTTCCATGCTGTAAACCTCTATGATTCTATGTATTAAGACATTCTTGCTCCTGTACTCAAGTCCTCTTACAATGAAGGCCAGCATACCATTTGCCTTTCTAACCGCTTGCTGTACCTGCATGCTTGCTTTCAGTGACTGGTGTATTAAAATGCCCAGGTCTCTTTGTACATCAAAACTTCCCAGTCTGTCACCATTTAAATCACACTCTGCCATTCTCTTGAGCCATTCAAATTGAATAATTTCACATTCGTACACATTATACTGCAGCTGCCACATATCTGTCTGCTCACTCAACTTATTTAAATCATCTTAACATCCTCCTCACCACTCACATTTCCACCAAGTTTTGTGTCATCAGCAAATTTGGAAATTGTACTTCTGGTTTAGTCTTCCAGATCATTGATGTGTATGGTGAATAGCTGGAATCTAAACACCAATTCCTGTGGGACCCCACTAGTCACTGCCTGAGAAAGATCTATTTATTTCATTCTCTGTTTCCTGTCTGCTAACCAATTCCCAATCCATGCCAATATATTAACCCCAATCCCATGTGCTTTCATTTTGCACACTAACCTCTTTTATGGGACTTCATCAAAGGCTTTCTGAAAATCCAAACAAACCACATTCAGGATCAGGACGGAGGTGAGGAGACATTTCTTCACCCAAAGAATGGTGAGCCTGTGGAATTCATTACCACAGGAAGTAGCTGACGCCAAAACATTGAATGTATTCAGGAGGTAGCTGGATATAGCACTTAGAGCGCATAGGATCAAAAGTTATGGGGAAAATACAGGCTTAAGCTATTGAGTTGGATGGTCAGCCATAATAGTGATGAATGGCGGAGAAGGCTCAAAGGGCCAAATGGCCTCCTCCTTCTCCCCACCACCGTGGGGTTTTCTCCATTCACTAACTGATTTTATGGGATGTGCTTCTTAACAGTGCAGACAAAGGAATATAAAGCAGAATCTATTCAGTAGTTCAGAAACTACCACTCTCACCAGTTTTTATAGGTGCACTATAGAAGATATTCTTTCTGGTTGCAACACAGCTTGATATGGCTCCTGCTCTGCCCAAGACCTACAAAGGATGGTGAACGAAGCCCAGTCCATCATTCGAACCAGCCTCCCGTCCATTGATTCTGTTCACACTTCCCATTGCCTCAGAAAAGCAGCCAGCATAATTAGGGAGCCCACGAACCTCAGGCATTCTCTCTCCCACCTTCTTCCATTGGGAAAAAGATACAGAAGTCTGAGGTCACGTACCAACTGACTCAAGAACAGCTTCTTCCCTGTTGCCATCAGACTTTTGAACGATCCTATAATGCACTATGTTGCTCTTTCGCTATACCCCAGCTAAGACTGTAACTCTACACTCTGCATTCTCTCCTTTCCTTCTCTATGAATGGTATCTTTGTCTGTATAGTGCACAAGAAACAATACTTTTTACTGTATACTAATACATGTGACAGCAATATATCAAATGAAAATCAAGAATCATTATGTATGGAGCTCTTTAACAAATGTTACAAAGGATTCCTGTGTTTAATTGAGCACAGGGTAGTAAAGGCTGGCATTCTGCCACCAGCTAGCTCACCTCAGGCAGTGCGGTGGCACAGTGGTTAGCACGGCTGCCTTACAGCGCTAGGAACCCGGGTTCAATTCCTGGCTTGGGTCACTGTCTGTGTGGAAGTTTGCACGTTCTCGCAGTGTCAGTGTGGGTTTCCTCCCACAGTCCACCGACATGCTGGTTAGATGCATTAGCCGTGCTAAATTCTCCCTCAGTGTACCCAAACAGGTGTCAGAGTGTGGCAACAGTATCTTCAGGGCAGTGTTAATGTCAGACTACTTGTGACAATAACAAAATAAACTTTTGCTAAAGAAGGGGCATAACCATTTGAAGAAAGCGTATGAGGAGAAGGTAGGAAGTGGAAGCTAGGGAATTTTCACAGTAATGTCACTGCAGTGTTAATCCTATTTGTAACACTAATAAACTTATAAACTTAAACTCATGCAAGTGGCACTGAGAAGCTATGACGGGCTATTTTTATAGCTGTACCAGGTCTCTCCTGGGATTTCCCAGTTGCCCCCATTAAGGGCAGAACCTTGACTTTCGCTCTTACAGGGCAAATGACAACCTGGGGGTAAAGCTAGGCGTGGGGATTTCTAACTAATACCAGAATTTCCTTCACCATTATAAAAAAGCACAGATTAATCAGTCATTATCTCTCTGTGCTGTGCTTGGGGTTTTGTTCTATGCAAACGATGGATGTCGATTGATGTCCAGGCCATCTGTGCGGTGTGGAGGGGCTCTGCCAAGTCGGGATATTGTTTTTCGAATGGGATGTTAAATTGCAGCCCGGTTTGCCCTCTCCCATGGGTCCCATGGTGATGTTCTGAAGAAGAATGAAGGTTCTCCCCCTCGTGTGCTGGCTAATACTTATTCATCAACCAACAACACTTAAAAACAAATGATTACCAGATCACTGCCACGTCGCTGCTTGTGGGATCTTGCTGTGTATACACTGACTGCCATGTTCGCTATAAGACAAGAGTGACCACACTTCTCCATTAGTTAAATATCTTTGGGGCGTCCTGAGGTTGGAGAAATTCTTTCCATTCAAGCAGAGTGCAGGATTGGCTTTCAAAGACAAGCAAATACATTTCTGAAGAAGACACAAGAGGACTTGGAGTTAAACTGGGAAGAAGCAACACTTGTTTCGAAAAATTCTCTTTCGCCTACATTCCTATGCAAAACATGAATCTTTACTGATCAAAAGGAGGCACCATTTTTGTGAAACAGTAGAAGAATCGTAGAATGGAATCATAGAACACCTACAGTACGGAAGGAGGCCATTCAGCCCATCGACAATAATCCCATCCTCCTAGCCCCACGTATTTACCTTGCTAATCCTCCTAACACCAAGGATCAATTTAGCATGGCTAATCCACCTAACCAGCAGATCTTTCAGAGTGTGGGAGGAAACCAGAGCACCCAGAGGAAACCCACGCAGATATGGGGAGAATGTGCAGACTCCACACAGACAGTGACCCAAGCCGGGATTGAACCTGAGTCCCTGGCGCTATGCCACTGTGCCGCCCTACATTGCTCCTCACCCAAGCCTTCAGGAAACGAGTGAGCAAGAAAGATGCATTTTCCGATGGCAGATATGTTGGTACAATGGCTGCATTTCAAATGCAATTTGTTTTTTTTTAATCACAAACCATGAAAGATGTACTTGTTTTATTCAGGAACACAGCGTCCCCTTATTCTTGACATCAATCTCTGTCTCTCTGTGCTGCAGTTAATGTATCATCTTCAGATTCTTCGCTCCATTAAAGCAGGTCCCACGGTTTTACCCTCCCTCTCTCTCTGTCTCTCTCCCCCACCCCACCTTCTGTTCCTCTGTCAGTGAATGCCTCCACTCAATGTGCACCCCCCTGCTACCCCCCCAATCTCTGAACGAAATAAACTGAGCAGACATCTCATTGCTCTGGGACAACGCACACACTGCCAAACTCATGTACCTCACGATAGTGACTGCATTTGAACAGTGATTTGAGATTTCCACCCTCATTAAGTCTGTTGGACAGTGGTGGGCAGTTTGCGCTATCCCACCATCAACTGGACACATTCATTGGGGAATTAACACTGCCATCATGTGATAAAACCTGATGGGATTGCTCGTGAGCTCCTACTGTGGTAGTGGTTAAGGCACCTGTGCCTGATCGAGACATCGGGAACTGTGAGGGGGTTGGGGGGAGGGGTGGGAGTTGGCACTTGAGAGCCACCCTTTGCCCTAGCTGTCAAACCTTGCAACCATCTCCAACACCCCCTCACCGCCCCTCCCCCCCCACCTCCCTTGCACGAGATCCACAGACGATTCAAGGCCTGGAGTAGATGTAGTTAAAGTTTAGAAGGATGAGGAGGGGGGGATCTTATTGAAACTTACAAGGTACTGTAAGGGCTGGTTAGAGCGGACATGAAGAGGATCTTTCCACTAGTAGGAAAAACTAGAACCAGAGGACACAACCTCAGGCTGAAGGGAACGATCCTTTAAAACAGAGATGAGAAGGGATTTCTTCAGCCAGAGTGGTGAATCTGTGGAAGTCTTTGCCGCAGAAAGCTATGAAGGCCAGATCATTGAGTGTCTTTAAGACAGAGACAGAGAGGTTCTTGATTAATAAGAGGATTGTGTTATGGGAAAAATGGGGATGAGAAAAATATAAGCCATGATTGAATAGCAGAGCAGACTCGATGGGCCGAGTGGCCTAATTCTGCTCCTATGTCTTGTGGTCTGATGTAATACCGATTACAGCCACTGCCTCCCAGTGGGGCTACTGTGAAACAGCTGCCAGCCTCTGATTGGTCAGCAGCACTCAGTAGGTGGGACCTGAGCCCGCTGGGTCTATGACCCTAGGAATGGGCCCTCCACTGGTTTATTCGGGGACCATCCCGAAAAGAGGCAAAGCAGAGCTCTTCATCCAATGACCGAGACCCCCGTCACCTACACTTTTAACTACTCATGAACAATGGTTTCTTCTTTCTCCTGAGATTCAGTAGCAGTTGCCGCCTTTAACATCCCACTGTTCCATCTTTAAACCTCTGTTGATTAATACTTTTCCGTCCGTCATCTCTGCTTACAAGTTGAGCTGGCAAATTTCCACCAACTCCAATGCCAACTCCAAAAACCTTCTCCTTCCCTCCCTCAATACCGGCTTGCTGCTCAGGGCTCGAGATAGTTCTTGGCCAGATACCTGCAAGACTCGCAAAGGTCCTTAGCTCATTCTCCACCGAGTTTCTGGTGCGATAGGACCTCCTAACCACTGTCACCATCTCCCTCTGCTCATCAACTCATGTCCTGTGAAATTAGGCCCCCTTCCATTAAGTTGCAAATAAATAGCCCCTCCTTCACCGTTCTCGAAAAAAATTAACTACACAATCTCGTTCTTTAGCTCGTGCTTTCTCTCCACCAGAACCATGAATTTCCTCATCAATGCTTCTTCCAGCCTTTGGGGCCTGAATTTGACATTATCTCATGGCTACCCTTGCATACACTTCTCAACCTTGGCAATGCCCTGTTGCTTAGGGCCTTGACCTTTCACCTCAGCTGCTCCATAAAAGAGAGAACCAGTCCTGGTGGGCGAAGTATTCGCAGATGTTTTGACAGGCAAAGCCCCCAGACACAGACAAGCTTTCAATTGAGCCACGGCTGAAGGATGTCACATTATTAAAACACAGCCTTAACAATCATAGCCAACCACATTCTCCACATTCTGCGGGACTGTGTGTGCCCCGTGTAGGTAGCTACGTAAACCAAAAGGAATCTCAAGGGCAACATGGTATCTTTGGTTGAAATATTTGCCTTTGACTGATTATTTCCAGAAACCATCCCCCCTCCCCATCCCTCCTCACAGTGCTAAAAATGGCCACCGAGAGTATATTCTATCATTCATTTCAGGCAAGTTAATTTTCCATTTCTTGTGCCATCGCAAGCAGCCAATGAAAATCTCTCTCTGCACAGAAGGTCACTCCATTTTGTCGTGGCACTAATCACCAGACCAGCAAAGCGGCCAACGGGTGTGTAGAATTAATCCACTTTGTAGCAAAAGGTTATGCGAAGTTGTGCATTTATATAGCGCCTTGCATGACCACCGAACGTCTCAAAACACTTCAGCCAATAAAATACTTTGGGACTACGGTCACCGCGGTGATGTGAGGAACGCTGCATTCAATTTGCTCACAGCGACATCCAAAGGTGTACAGGTTAGGTGGATTGGCCATGCTAAGTTGCCCCTTAATGTCAGGGAATTAGCAGAGTAAATATGAGGGGTTACAGAAATAGAGCCTGGGTCTGGGATTGTGATTGGTGCAGACTTGATGGTCTGAATGGCCTCCTTCTGCACTGTAGGGTTTCTATCCCACGCGCAGCAACATGGTGACCATGGGTGGCACAGTGGCTAGCACCAGGGACCTGGGTTCAATTGCCAGCTTGGGTCACTGTCTGTGTAGAGTTTGCACATTCTCTCCGTGTCTGTGTGGGTTTCCTCTGGGTGCTCCGGTTTCCCTCCTTAATCCAAAGATGTGTATGATAGGTGGATTGGCCATGCTAAAATGCCCCTTTGTGTCAGGGGGACTAGCTGGGGTAAATGTGTAGGATTACAGAAGTAGGGCCTGGATGGAATTGTGCACAGTGCAGACTTGATGGGCTGAACGGCCTCCATTTGCACCATCCAGTCTTAAAACCTATGTGATTCACTAATGTCCTTTAGGGGAGGAAATCTGCCATCCTTAGCTGGTCTGGCCTATACATGACTCCAGAGTCAAAGCAATGTGGTTGACTCTTAACTATCCTCTGAAATGGCCAAGCAAGTTAAACTGCCACAAAAAGTGGTTCAAGAAGGCGGCTCACCACCAACTTCTCAAAAGCAACATGATCAAGAAATGTCAGTGACACTCACATCCCCAGAATAAATTAGATAAAAAAATTAGATAAACAGACAATACTGGAAAATCTCAGCAGATCTGACAGTGCCTGTGGGGAGAGAGCCAACATTTCAAGTCTAGCTGACCCTTCTGGCAAGATCTAAGAGCAAAGAAATACAATAATGATAATCTTTTCTAATTTTCCTTGCTCTTAGATCTGATGAAAGGTCACCCAGACTCGAAACTTTGGCTCTATTCTCTCCCCACAGATGCTGTCAGACCTGCTGAGATTTTCCAGCATTGTCTGTTTTTGTTTCACATTCCAGCATCCACGGTATTTTGCTTGGAGGAAAAAAAAACCACAAGGGAAGGGATTTTACTGCCTCGAATCTGTAAAATCCCTCCTGAGGTCAACGGACCTTCTCATTATCCACACCTCGCCACCTCCGATTCCCGTGGCTGGAGAGATTCCACACAGACAGTGACCCAAGCCGGGAATTGAACCCAGGTCCCTGGTGCTCACCACTGTGCTGCCCATGGTCACCATGTTGCTGTGCATGGGATAGAAACCCTACAGTGCAGAAGGAGGCCATTCAGACCATCAAATCTGCACTGACCACAATCCCAAACCCAAGCCCTATTCCTGTAACCCCTCATATTTACTCTGCTAATTCCCTGACACTAAGGGGCAACTTAGCATGGCCAATCCACCTAACCTGCACATTTTTGGATGTTGCTGTGAGCAAATTCCAGCCAATGCCTCCGGTGAGTGAGCTTCAGCTCTATGCTGGAGAGTCGGAATATTAAACACTTTGAACAAAGTCAACAAGAGAGAAAGGAGAAGGGCTTCAATGAGGAGGCATCGCCAGTGAGAATAAAACAGATTGAAGGCTCCGGAGCAGGGAGAATCTGCAACTTGCTCACAGTAGCTCATGATGGTTCTAATTTATAGTGAGCAACGTTAAGAGTTCAGGTAGGGATCATGTACTAGAGTTACAGCAGTATGCCTTGGAGGGGTATTACTGGCGGGTGACAGCGTGGGGGTCAGGGGTGTAAATCACTCAGCCTTTGTGTCAAAACTCTTCCTGTCATAGATATCACCAGCCCAGATGTCTTAAGCACACAGTCTATGTTCCGACAGTTGTGTCAGCTGCTAATGTCAGCACCGCTTTACTCCTGACCAAAGGCCATGTTATTTACGGCACTCACACAGGTTGAAGGAAATGTTGCAGATGGGGTTACGACTGTTCTGAAAATCTCTTCCCAGTAAGAGTTTGACAAGTCCACGTTTCAGAATGGAATGTACGAGGGCCAAGGGGGAAAGAGTTTCTGTGCAGGATATTTAGTGAATACGATCCCTCTAGCTGATTCCAACAACTCCGCCATTGGTGACTGTGCCTACTGTAAGCCCCAAACTCTTGAATCTCCTCCTTGCGCCTCGCTGCCTCTCCCTCCTCTTCCATAAACCCAACTCCGGTATCCGGCTCCTGTTCATCCATTCTAACATCACCTTCTGTAGCTCACACTTTGTCTGAATGACACTGCTGATGACATGGTTGCCGTTGGTGCAGCCAATGGGATGGGACATGGAGGCGATGGAATTTACAGCCACACGTTGGCGCAGAAGACAGAATTACAGGGAAGATGGGAAATGGCCTATGGAATATGGGACTCAAGAGGGTGGAATTCTCCAGCTGTGCTGGTCTAAAAGCTGAAAATTCCTGCCCAACCGTCAATGGGGTTTCACATTCTTCGCAATCCGCTCACTTGAATTCCAGTGGTGGGCAGGATGGGAGATTTTTGATCAGGATTGGGGATCTGGAGATTATCGGCCAGTTAGCTTAAAAAAGGCCCATAGGCTGGACTTTAGTTTTGGGGGTTGGGAACTGGTGTAAGATGAATTTCCAAGTCCAGGAACGGATCCTGTGTCAAGCCGGGCGTCAAATGCTTGACAGGATCTCTGTGGGGCAGCCAATTGGTGACCAGGAACACTTGCTGTTTCACACTGGCAGCACGATGGCACAGTGATTAGCACTGCTGCTTCACAGTACCAGGGACCCGGGTTCGATTCCCAGATTGGGTCACAGTCTGTGCAGAGTCTGCGTGTTCTCCCCATGTCTGTGTGGGTTTCCTCTCACATTCTGAAAGACGCGCTGGTTAGGTGCATTGACCCAAACAAGTGCCAGAGCGAGATGACTAGGGGAATTTCACAGCAACTTCACTGCAGCGTTAAAGTGAGCCTCACTTGTGACAGGAATAAATAAACTTTCAACCATTCTCTGGTCAGCCGCACAGACTCCTTTCTCTCTCTAGTCACGCTTTGGTCGCAGTGTGGGGCTGGAAAATTCCAGTGGCCTTAATTAGCAATAACATCCACTCCCTCGACTATCGATGCTCAGTAGCAGCAGTGTGCACTATCTACAAGATGCACTGCAGCAATTCACCAAGGATCCTTAGACAGCATCTTCCAAACCCATGACCACTTCCATCTAAAAACACAGGGCAGCAGATATATGGGAACACCATCAGTTACAAGTTCCTCTCCAAGCCACTCATTGTCCTGACTTGGAAATATGTGGCCTTACTTCGCAGTCACTGGGTCACAATCCTGGAATTCCCTCTCTAACGGCATTGCGGGTCAATCCGCATGGATTCTGCGATTCAAGAAGACAGCTCATCGGTATCTTCTCAGGGGCAACTAGGGATGGGCAATAAATGTTGGCCAGCCAGTGGCAACCATGTTCCACGAATTAATTAAATAAAGTTGCCCCTAATAGGTAGCCTATATCTTGTGGGGGCGAGAAGGCATCATGCCAAATCCTTTATAAGATCCTTGTCAGACCTCACTTGGGGTATTGTGTGCAGTTCTGGTCACCTCACTATAGGAAGGATGTGGAAGCTATTGAGAGGGTGCAGAAGAGATTTACAAGGATGTTGCCTGGATTGGGGGGCATGTCTTATGAAGATAGGTTGAGAGAGCAAGGTCTCTTCTCCCTGGAGAGACAAAGGTTGAGAGGCAACCTGATAGAGGTTTATAAGGTGTTGAGAGGAATAGATAGAGTGGATTCTTGGAGGCTATTTCCCAGGGCTGAAATGATCGCTACGAGAGGACACAGGACACTTGGGGTGCAAGTACAGTGGAGATGTTAGAGGTAAGTTTTTCACTCAGAGGGTGGTGAGTGAATGGGATGAGTACATGGGATTTAATGGGATTGGGAGTTACAGATAGTTCTATGGCCTGGTAAATATAGATACGATCGGCACAATTTGTGGGCCGAAGGGCCTGATTGTGCTGCTGTGTTCTATGTTCTACACCTACCCCCTCCCAACTCCTACTTGGAGTGCCAGGTTGCCAACATTGTCCTGCTTCTGGCCGGTTTCGGACGTGGGCCAGACATTGGTGGACAGTATCTTTGGCAGGGCCATTGCTGGTAGCCTGGCATTCCTGTCTCCGATGCCAGTTCTCGGACCCTTCCTGCCTCCAGCCCTACCTTGGATGGGAAGCAAGGCCTCTGCCTCACCAAGGATAAGCTGAAGCAGCTTGAGGAATTAATATGCCCTCTTGGCCTGCACTCTCCCTGCCGCCTGCCCACTGGGAATCGGTTTAGCATTTTCAAAAAATGATGGTTGCTGCCCTTTTCTTTAACGAATGTGAAACACGCTTCAGATACAAATTAGATTTACTGGACAAGAATGTAGCCTGCATCGTAAACATATACCGGCATAAAGGGTCAACACTTATTTCGAGATAATTATAATTTATCTATTGTAAATCGGAAAGTGCCAAAAGGCTAAACGATTTTTGAGCAAGCACAAACATACGAACATTAGGATTTAATTTCACACTCGAAATCAGCTTTTACCAATTACCGCTAATTGGTAAAGCCACTAATCACATCGCGTCTACCAGGTCTGGATTAGCGTCCAAATGGAACACAGCGAAAGACTGGACACCATTCAGAACTCAATAACAGTGGTTAGCACTGCTGCCTCACAGCACCAGCGACCCGGGTTCGATTCCCAGCTCGGGTCACCATCTGTGCGGAGTCTGCATGTTCTCCCCGTGTCTGCATGAGCTTTCTCCGGGTGCTCCGGTTTCCTCCCACCGTCCAAATATGTGCAGGTTAGCTGGATTGGCCATGCTAAATTGCTTCTTATTGTCAGGGGGACTAGTTGGATAAATGCTATGGAGATAGGGAGGGTGCAATACTTATGGGGGTAACACTGGATGGGTCTGTGGGATGGTGGGATTGCATGTTACCAAGGGCTGGTTATTGATGGCCTGTTACCCTGGGTCCGTTAACATTCTCCCCATGTCTGCGTGGGTTTCCTCCGGCTGTTCCATTTTCCTTCCACAGTCTGAAAGACTAGCTGGTTAGGTGTATTGGCCGTGCTAAACTCTCCTTCAGTGTACCCGAACAGGTGCCGGAGTGTGGGGGATTTTCACAGTAACTTCATTGCAGTGCTATGGGAAGAGGGGGGAGGGGTGCCTTCAAGGCTGGAGCGCTGGCATTTTCTCAGTGCCACGCATTGTGCCGTTCAGCGGCTTGTTACTGCCTCCGGCCTGCCATCAGGAGAGTGGCTTCTGGGGAGGAGAGGTGGTTGGGGGTCAATGGTTACTCATCTGCCAACTAAACCAACCAACTAAAATGCCGGATGTGGTCACACAGCAGGCAGTGCCTGGATTTTCCGGATGTGCCCCTGATGAGGTTGGGGGCCTGGAGTTGGCACGGTGACGGTCCCCCAGAGCCTCATGCCAGGCCACAGGCATGGATCGGCTGGGCTGAGGGAGCCTGTGGAGGGGTTAAGCCTGGTGGCCGTCTGTTACTGCTCGCGAGTCTACAGAGGGTGCCACCCACCTCCCCCCGCCCCGCCTAGTAATGCCCTGGCTATCTCTCACCATGTATGGACGACATCATCAAACGTGAGGATACCATTCACCAGGTACACGGTACATACACTTGCAACTCGGCCAACGTTGTCTACCTAATACGTTGCAAGAAAGGATGTCCCGAAGCATGGTATATTGGGGAGACCATGCAGACACTACGACAGCGGATGAATGAGCATCGCTCAGCAATCACCAGGCAAAACAGTTCCCTTCCTGTGGGCGAACACTTCAGCAGTCATGGGCATTCGGCCTCCGACCTGCGGGTAAATGTTCTTCAAGGGGGCTTTCGTGATACACGACAGCGCAGAGTCGCTGAACAGAGACTGATAGCCAAGCTCCGCACACATGAGGACGGTCTTAACAGGGATCTTGGCTTCATGACACACTATCTGTAACCCCCGTAACTTGCCTGGGTTAGCAAAAAACCTCACTTACTGTGCTGCCTGGAGAAAACACACAATTCTCCAACAATGCTCAGGATTCCCTTCACACACATTGTTCGCCACTTTAACACTTCAATAGCCGGTTAGATGTAAGGATTCGCATTCTAATCAGCAATCTCTGACTGTCTGTGCTGATGTGTGCTATTGCAGACCAGAACACTGCATTTGCCTGAGGAAGACACAGAGTGTTGAAAGCTTGCGTTTTTACTATCAAATAAATCGGTTGGATTATAAATTGGTGTTGCTAAATTCTTACTGAGTTCTTACCACCCCAATCCAACGCCGGCATCTGTATATCATCTCTCACCAATAGCAGCACCCACCCTTCCTGTCTCCTCTGAAATATAATCCGGGCTCCTGCCACTGCAAACCCCCAGCTTTCCCAGCTAAGAATCGAGGCCGGCATCAGAGATCCGGAGCCTGGAACTAAAATTCAGTCCTTTGTCAGCATTCCAGAGTAGATGGTCAAGGGAAAAGGGATGTGGGTACAGGATGGTGAAGGTCAAATATCAACACAGGGAGCCAAGCAACCTGTTACTGTTGATGTTTGTCCAAAGAGGAGAAAATCTCTCTGAAAAAGAGCCATATCAGATTCACAATATTAACTCTGTTCCTCTCTCCACAGATGCTGCCAGACCTGCTGAGATTTTCCAGCATCTTCTGTTTTTATCTGGAGTTTATAGAGCACCTTTCATGAATACAGGCCATCCCAAAGTGCTTTACGGCCAATGAGGTACGTCTTTGAAATGTAGTCCTATGTCAGAGAACGCATTGAAGCTCACGCAAACAGCAATCAGGTTTTTTTTGGAGCTATACTGATTGACTGACTGATTAATATCAGCCAGGGCAAAATAGGGAGCACACTTCTGCTTTTCATAGAACCAGAAAATGCCTACAGTGCAGAACAAGGCCATTCAGCCCATTGAGTCTGCACTGATTCTCCGACAGAGCATCTCATCCAGGTTCTATCCCCATAACCCTGCATATTTACTCTGCTAATCCACTTAACCCACACATCTTTGGACTGTGGGAGGAAACCCACGCAGACACGGGGAGAACTCCACACAACTCCAGTCACCCAAGGCTGGAATTGAACCCAGATCCCTGGTGCTATTAGGCAGCAGTGCTAACCACTGTGCCACCATACCAAAGGGTGCACCGGGATCTGCCAAGAGGACAGACAGGGCCTGGATTTTAGGTCTCATCCTAAAGGCAGCACTCCTGACAAAGCAGCACTCCCTCACTGGGAGCCATTGCAGTGTCAAGCTAGATTTTGATTCCAGAGGGATTCTGGAGTGAGCCTCAAACCCCCAATCCTCTGGTTCAGAGATGAGAGTGCTATCCGCTGAGCCAGAGCTGAGAGAGGCACGGGAGTAGCTCAGACCCTGTCGGGCTATCCAGCTGCACATTTCGGGTAAAGAAAATGAAATAACAAAGAGGTTCAGCGATCAATTCACTGCTGCCTAAATCTGGGAGTGAATTATCTCCATCTGGGTGGAGTTTGGAGAATGTGGGACAACACTCCAGAGTCTGGTGACCTTTTGTTTAATTCCGCCCATGCTCAGGAGGACATTAAATTATGCTGTCAATGCATTTCACCTCAAGGTTCAGTCAGAAACATTGAACCCAGGTGGTAAGCTACCTGAACAGAATGGCTATTTATAGCTGGGTTATGACAAGCATTGAACAATTAATCATCCAGTCCAGAGTCTGTACCGTATATCACTGAACTCACCGAGCTGTGAATGGTGCAGCAATCAGCAAATGGAAATGTTCTCCCATTCCCTCCCTCTCTCTGTCTCTCTTTCTCCCCCTCTCTCTCTCTCCCCCCCTCTCCCTCTCCCTCTCCCCCCCTTCTTTCTCTCTCTTCCTTTCTCCCCACCCCCTTTTTTTCTCTTCCTCTCTCTATCTCCCTCTCTCTCTCTCTCACCCCACTCTCTCCCCCCCTTCTCTCTCTCCCCCCCCTCTCTTTCTCTTCCCCCCCTCTCTCTCTCTCTCCCCCTCTCTTTCTCTCTCTCCCTTCCTCTCTCCCCCCTTCTCTCTTCCTCTCTCTGTGCCCCTCTCCCCCTCTCCCTCTCTCTCACCCCACTCTCTTCCCCCCTCCCTCCCCCTCTCTCTATCCCCTCTGCCCCTCTCCCTCTCTCTCTCACCCCACTCTCTCCTCCCCCTCTCTCTCTCCCCTCTCTCTCTCTCTACTCCCCCTCTCTCTCTCTCTCGCTTTGTGAGCCGCCAAGCGCTGAACTATTGCTCATCACAAACACAAGACTGACAAATGCCTGAATATTGGCTTGACCAACAAGATGTAAAACATGGAGCCGGAGGCAGTATTGATTTGAGAGCAATATTTCTCAGTCAGACACTCAAACCAACTCCACTTTTCTAGGTATATACTGCAAGGTTCACTGTGTGCTGCCTCAATCCAGAGAGATTCACTGTGTGCTGTTTCAATCCAGTGAGATTCACTGCGTACTGTTTCAATCCAGTGAGATTCACTGCGTACTGTTTCAATCCAGTGAGATTCACTGTGTACTGCCTCAATCCAGTGAGATTCACTGTGTACTGCCTCAATCCAGTGAGATTCACTGTGTACTGTTTCAGTCCAGTGAGATTCACTGTGTACTGCCTCAATCCAGAGAGATTCACTGTGTACTGTTTCAATCCAGTGAGATTCACTGTGTACTGCCTCAATTCAGTGAGATTCACTGTGTACTGCCTCAATCCAGAGAGATTCACTGTGTACTGTTTCAATCCAGTGAGATTCACTGTGTACTGCCTCAATTCAGTGAGATTCACTGTGTACTGCCTCAATCCAGAGAGATTCACTGTACACTGCCTCAATCCAGTGAGATTCACTGTACACTGCCTCAATCCAGAGAGATTCACTGTGTACTGCCTCAATTCCGTGAGATTCACTGTGTACTGCCTCAATCCAGAGAGATTCACTGTGTACTGTTTCAGTCCAGTGAGATTCACTATGTACTGCCTCAATCCCGTGGGATTCACTGTGTACTGCCTCAATCCAGAGAGATTCACTGTACACTGCCTCAATCCAGAGAGATTCACTGTACACTGCCTCAATCCAGAGAGATTCACTGTACACTGCCTCAATCCAGTGAGATTCACTGTACACTGCCTCAATCCAGTGAGATTCACTGTACACTGCCTCAATCCAGAGAGATTCACTGTGTACTGCCTCAATCCCGTGAGATTCACTGTGTACTGCCTCAATCCAGAGAGATTCACTGTGTACTGTTTCAGTCCAGTGAGATTCACTGTGTACTGCCTCAATCCCGTGGGATTCATTGTGTACTGCCTCAATCCAGAGAGATTCACTGTACACTGCCTCAATCCAGAGAGATTCACTGTACACTGCCTCAATCCAGTGAGATTCACTGTACACTGTCTCAATCCAGTGAGATTCACTGTGTACTGCCTCAATCCCGTGAGATTCACTGTGTACTGTCTCAATCCAGTGAGATTCACTATAAATTGTCTCAGTCCAGTGAGGTTCACTATATACTGTCTCAAGGCAGTAAAGTTCACTGTATATTGTCTCAGTCCAGTGAGATTCACAATTTCTACTGTACAATGTTTGGATCCCATAATCCTCAAATCCTCCACTGCACACTGTGTGGACCCTGTAGTGTCTGTACCATGACCACCATATCCTCCACTGTACAGTGTCTGGACCCTGTGATCCCCATACACTGCACTGTACAGTGTCTGGACCCTGTGATCCCCATACACTGCACTGTATACTGTCTGGCACCTGTGATCCACATACCCTCCACTGTACAGTGTCTGGGACCTGTGATCCCCATACGCTGCACTGTACAGTGTCTGGGCCCTGTGATCCCCATACACTGCACTGTACAGTGTCTGGACCCTGTGATCCCCATACCCTCCGCTGTATAGTGTCTGGACCCTGTGATCACCATACGCTGCACTGTTCAGTGTCTGGGCCCTGTGATCCTCATACACTGCACTGTACAGTGTCTGGACCCTGTGATCACTATACTCTCCACTGTACAGTGTCTGGACCCTGTGATCCCCATACGCTGCACTGTACAGTGTCTGGACCCTGTGATCCCCATACACTGCACTGTACAGTGTCTGGACCCTGTGATCCCCATACACTGCACTGTACAGTGTCTGGACCCTGTGATCCCCATACGCTGCACTGTACAGTGTCTGGGACTTGTGATCCCCATACGCTGCACTGTACAGTGTCTGGGACCTGTGATCCCCATACGCTGCACTGTACAGTGTCTGGACCCTACAGGTTAGCGGCTGTGGCCCTCACAATGGCGCTAATTATGAACAATAAATGGTCTTTCCCACCAGCTCCCTCCCTTTAGCAGGACAGCAGGATTTGTATGAAAGGGATCGCCAGGATTCAGTGAGAGGTGGTCCGAGAGTTCTCTGACTGTCACGATGCTCCTCAATCCCTCTGCCCTCTTTAACTTTCTGCTCTTCCCTGGAGCTTTGTAGATGATGGAGGGACATCTCACTCACAGTGAATCGAATTGATTTGAAAAGTCATTCTGCCGGATTTATTTGCAGGGAGGCATTGTGTGTCTGAGCAAATAAACCTCTGGGCAGAATCCTGCAGAAAGAAAACAACTTTATTGGAATCCTCTTCAATCCCTGACTGATCAGTTCCTGCCATGGATGTGTCAGTGGGGTGACAGCGCATCTCAGACTGGCTGGGTAACAGATGACTGTTTTGTTTTCGTAAGTAGACCTTGAAGGTAACTTAACACAACACACCTCTCTCTCCACAACAAGAGACAGCCAGCGTATCACTTCTCCCGCCTGTTTTAACCCACAGTGATGTGTGGTGGAATAATGGAAAGGTGATGGCCTGGTGCTATTTGTGGCTAGACTATTAATCCAGAAACTCAGCTAATGTTCTGGGGACCAGGGTTCGAATCCCGCCACAGCAGATGGTGGAACTTGAATTCAATAAAAAGAAATTTAGAATTAAGAATCTACTGATGACCACTGTAGATGGTCAATTTTCAGAAAAACCCATCTGGTTCACTAATGCTCTTTAGGGAAGGAAATCTGCCGTATTTATCTGGTCTGGCCGACATATGACCCACAACCAAAGCAATGTGGTTGACTCTCAAATGCCCTAGAGTCTAGAGATGGGCAATAAATGCTGGCCAACCAGCCACATATATGTCCCATGAATGAACAAAAAAAAATTATGTACAGTTCTGGACACCACATTATAGGAGGAATGTGAATCCATTGGAAAGGGCACAGAAGAGATTTATCAGAACAGTTCCTGGGATAAGAAACTTCAGTTATGAGGATAAGAGATTGGAGACTATTTCCTTGGAGAGAAGACAGTTAAGAGGAGATTTGATAGTAATGTTCAAAATCGTGAGAAGGCTAGAGAGGGAGAAATTGTTCCCTCTCATAAATGGATTCAAGAGCGAGAGGACACAGATTTAAAGTGACTTGCAAACATGTTGTGAGAAAAGATCTTTTCACAGAATGAGTGGTTGGGATCTGGAATGCTCTGTCTGGGATTGTGGTAGGGGACAGGTTTAATCGAGTCATTGTAGAGGGCATTAAATGATTACTTGAATAGAAACAATGAGCAGGGGTAGGGGAACAGGCAGGTCAACAGCACTAAGTTACGATGCTCATCTGGAGAGCTAGTGCACAGATGATGGGTCAAATGGCCTCCTCCTGCACTGGGCCAACTCTGCGATCCTGTGCTGCGTTGCAGGATAATGCCCAGCATGGATTGAGCAGAACTTTTCCAGAATCATTCCACGCAGGAAAAAAAAGAGCACTTACATTTATGCGGTACCTTTACCATAAAACCCTAAGATATAGGAGCAGAATTAGACCACTCGGCCTATCAAATCTGCTCCACCATTCAATCATGACTGATTGTTTTTTCTCATCCCCATTTTCTCCTTATCCCCTGATCCCCTTATTAATAAGGACTTACTACCTCTGACTTAAAGATACTCAATGACCTGGCCTCCACAGCCTTCTGCAGCAACGAGTTCCACAGATTCACCACTGAAGAAATTCCTTCTCATCCCCAATTTAAACGATTGTCCATTCAGCCTGAGGTTGTGCCGTCTGGTTCTAGTTTTTCCTACTAGTGTGAAACATCCTCTCCATGTCCACTCTATCCAGGCCTCGCAGTATCCTGTAAGCTTTAAGAAGATATCCCCCCATCCTTCTAAACTCCAACAAGTACGGACCCAGGGTCCTGAACCATCCCTCATATGACAAGCGGTATCAGTACCTTCCCGATCTCAGAGTGCCTTACAGCACTGCACAAAACCCACTTCTGGTTAAATGAAGCCAGATTGCAAAGCTGCATGGTACAGTGCAGCTCTCAGCGATAAATCAGACAAAAGCTAGCATGCAGGTATGGCAGGCGATTAGGAAGACAAATGGAATGTTGGCCTTGATTGCCAGCGGAATGGAATATAAAAGCAGGGAAGTGTTACAACAGCTGCTGAGGCCACATCTGGAATACTGTACAGTTCGGATCTCCTGAAGAAAGGACATAATTTCAGTGGAAGCAGTGAGGGAAGGTTCGCTCCACTGATCCCTGAGGTGTAGGGGGTATCCAGTGAGGGTAGTTGGGACAGGTAGTGCCTGTACCCCATTGGAGTTTAGAAGATTGAGAGATGAACTTGTTGAAACATTGAAGATCCTGAGAGGATATCCCACCCCCACCGCCTTGTGGGGAAGTCCAGAGGGTAACCATGATATGGAAGCCATGATGTGATGATGGGAAGTCCAGAACAGAGGGACACAGTTTAAAAATGAAGGGTGTCGCATTTAAGATGGAGATGAGGAGAATTCTCTCAGAAGGTTGTCAAGCGTATGGAATTCATTCCCCCACAGGGCCGCACGGGGCTGGGCCATTGAATATATTTGAGGCCGAGTTAACTAGGGTTTATCATCAATGCAGGACTGGGGGTTTGGTGGGTGCGGGGGGGGGATGTGGGTGGTGCGTGCAGTTGAGGTCACAAACATCTCAGTTCAGTCATGCTCTCATTGAATAGGATAGCAGGCTCAACAGGGCGAATGGCCTACTCCAGCTTTTGATCCTTATACCCAGAAGGGCAGCCACTGCTATTTTGAGGCAAACACAGCAGCCCATTTGTGCACAGCAAGCTCCCATAAAGAGCAACATGGTCAATTTGCAGCAATGTTGATGGAGGGATGAATGATGGCCAGAACGGCAGGGAGAATTTCCCTGCTTTTCGTTGTGTCACGGGGGCTTTCTAGAAAGAGGAGAATGACCTCCGTTTATTCACAATCAACGGCCAAGACCATAAGAAATAAGAGCAGGAGTAGACCATTCAGCCCCTCGAGCCTGCTCTACCATTTAATAAGATCACGGCTAATCTAATACACACAGAGTCCACTTTCCTTCCTTCTCTCCATACCTTTAATTCTCCAACTGATCAAAAACCTATCAATTCCAGCTTTAAAAATGTTCAAGAACTCGGCTCCCACAGCTTCCTGGGGTGAAGAATTCACAGGTTCACCACTCTCTGAGAGAAGACATTTTTCCTCAAATCTGTCTTAAATGAACACCTCCTTATTCTGCAACAATGCCCTCTGGTCCCACACTCTCCCACGAGTGGGAACATCCTCCCAACATCTCCCCCGTCCAACCACCAAACAATCTTTTGATTTGATTTGATTTATTATTGTCCCATGTATCAACATACAGTGAAAATTATTGTTTCTTGCGTCCATTTCTATGAACGGAATGACAAAGCATGCCATTCATAGAGAAGGAAACGAGACAGTGCAGAGTGTTAACTAGGGTGTAGAGAAAGATCAGCTTAGTGCAAGTAGGTCCATTCAAAAGTTTGATGGCAGCAGGGAAGAAGCTGTTCTTGAGTTGGTTGGTACGCGACCTCAAACTTTTGTATCCTGGCCCTTCAGCTAGTGCAGTAGGATATTTGACATCCACCTGTGATGGCAGATGTCTTCTCAGTTTAATATCGCACCTTTGACAGTGCAGCACTCTCTCAGTACTGCACAGGACTCCCAGCCTTGATTACGAACTCAGCTTTGTGGAGTTGGCCTTGAACCACAATCTTTGATTTGATTTATTATTGTCTATATTTCTAATATTTTGATCATACCCCCTCTCATTCTTCTGAACTCCAGGAGTACGGACACAACCTTTAATCATTCCTTACGTCAGTCCCTCCATCCCCGGGATCAGCCTCCCGGCTCCAATTTGTTTCTCTTCCGAAAGGTGGCATTGAACAAAGAACAAAGAAAATCACAGCACAGGAACAAGCTCTTCGGCCTTCCATGCCTGCACCGACCATGCCGCCTGTCTGAACTACCCTGATATCTCTCTAAGCCCATTGTATTCATGTATTTGTTCAGATACCCCTTAAAAGTCACTATCGTATCTGCTTCCAATACCTCCCCTGGCAACGAGTTCCAAGGCACCCACCACCCTCTGTAAAAAACTTGCCTCATACATCTGCTTTTAAAGCTTGTCCCTCGCACCTCGGTGTTGCTGACAGTACAGCACTCTCAGTACCGCACCGGGGCATCAGTTTAGGTGTTTACACTCGAGTCTCTGGATGAGATTTGAACATGCAACTTTTTGAGTCAGAAGTGAGGGTATTATCCGCTGAGTCACAGCTGACAAAACATCAAACGTCTACACTCAGCTAGGGGCGGGGGGGAGAGAGAGAGAGAGAGCAAGGCAGAGTGTGTATGAGAGAGAGAGAGAAAGTGAGAGAGAGTGAGAGAGAGCGAGAGACAGTGAGAGAGAGGAAGAAAGAGAGAGTGATAGGGAGAGCGAGACAAAGAAAGAGAGACAGCAAGAGAAAGATCGAGAGAGAGAGAAAGCGAGAGAGAGAGGGGGAGAGAGGGAGAGAGAAATAGTGAGACAGAGAGAGAGACAATGAGAGAGAGAGAGAGACAATGAGAGAGAACGAGAATGAGTGAGAGCGAGAGACTTTTACAGTCAACCTGTGCTGGATTTGAAGCTGTTTCTCTGATGACCCTTTACAATCCCTTCCTCTGAACCCACTGCAAGACCCTGGGAAGAATTTCCCTGTCCTGCCCACCAGCAGGTGGGGGCGAGGGTGGGGGGGAGGCGGACCACACGAAGATCCATTGATCGCAGTTGGGATTTTCCGGCCTTGGAGCGAGCGCGGCCGGGAGGTCTAAGCCCCCCAGTCTCATCCCCGGACACCACAACCTGCTCTGGCCTCTCGCTTTTCCAAAGGAATTAAACCCGAGAGCCGCGGCAATAAACATCCTTGAATGAGTGCCGGGATTTTTAACACATCGAGACATTGGAGACAAAGGGAGGGGGGAGCGTCCTTCAGTTGGAATTACCTGAAGCGCCGGTGAAAGGCAAAAATGGGAACCTTGACACAGGCTGACTCCCCGAGTAATTCAGACATAACAAACCTTGTCTGCCATCTCACAGCGATTGCAATCACAGGCAAAGCAGTACTGCTTCATTAGCTGTCTCCTCCGATCTTGGCTCGTTGCCATGACATCAATGTAACTGACCGTCAGCTGATGGGCAGAAGAAACAATGAATGATTAGGCTGAAAACATTAATAACTAACTATCTCTCTCATCTAAAGCAAAAATTTTCACTCAGCGTTAGTTGTCAAGGTCCTGCCTTGCGTTTGCAAGATGACATCTTGTCCTCTAAGTGTGGTAGCGTTTTGGGAGCTTGGGAGAGGTGGGGGGGAGTGTGAGATTACCATCTATGTGTTGGAAGTTATGTTCACTCATTAAGCACACTTGTCTTTCTATTTAAGACCGGGGTCCCAGAGGACCGCAACTCAAATTGAAGCCTCCCTGGCTTTTCTCAACCATTCACCTTGATTCTTTCCTCACACTTAACACTGAGTGGAGACCAGACCAGTTGGTGACACTCATGGAAGTGCGAGATTCTCAATAATATTCAACAGTATTCAAGAGGTGGCTGGATATAGCACTTGGGGCAAATGGGATCAAGGGTTATGGGGAGAAAGCAGGATTAGGCTATTGAGTTGGACAATCAGCCATGATTGTAATGAATGATGGAGCAGGCTAAAAGGGCCAAATGGCCTCCTCCTGCTCCTATCTTCAATGTTTCCATGTAATACCATATCCTAAAGCGTCATTGCCAGTAATCTCCCACAGTGAAATATCATCGAGGATTGCTCTGCATGTCCAGATATCTGGGGTAGAGAGAGGGATGGATGAGAGAAGAAGAAAGAAAAGGAACAAATTTGCCCCTCAAGATGTCTCAAGGTACTTGACAGGTAATGAAGATACCTAGACTTGCCAGAGATGATGGACATCCTTGCAAAATCAATGAGCCTTCAGTTACAGTGCTGCATATGCAAAGCTAACACACAAATCACCACAGCAGCCAGTAATCTTGACCATCTGCCCCAATAACATGGTGTATCCTGAATCCCCACAGTACCAAGGTAGATTTACATTCCTCAGACAGCTATTTCTCAGTGAGATTATTAGGATTGTGCTAAAAAAGTAATATATGCACCACTCAAGTACCAAGCAATGGCCATCTCCAATAAGAGAACGTCTAATCATCACCCCATGACATTCAATGGCATTGTAAGAAGTCTGACAACACCAGGTTTAAATCCAACCGATTTATTTGATAGTTAACTCGCGAGCTTTCGATTCTATGGCCTTCGTCAGGTGAATGACGTGTTCTAGTCTCCAACAGCACACGTACCAGCACAGACTGTTTACAAATTACTGATTAGAATGCAAATCTTTACACCTAACCTGCTATTCAAGTCTTAAAGTGGCTAACAATGTGAGTAGAAGGAGCAGTGAGCAATGGATAAGGCATTTAATGTCTCATCCAACAGCACCATGGATTTTCTTTCTTAAACTGGTGGCGATATGAGACTTAAGTGAGTCTAAATTACCAGAGTGAAACTTTTTTATTTGTGGCAATTTCATAGAATCACAGAATCTCTGCAGTGCAGAAGGCCACACAGCCCATCAAGCCTACACTGACAACAATCCCACCCAGTTCCTATCCTAGTAACCCCACTTATTTAGTCTCCTAAACCCCCCCCCCCATACTAAGGGGCAATTTATCATTGTGTATCAACCTAATCGCACATCTTTAGATTGGGAAAAAACTGGAGCACCCAGAGGAAACCCATGTGGACACAGGGAGAATGTGCAAACTCCACACAGATAGTGACCCAAACTGGGAATTGAACCCGGGTCCCTCTTGCTGTGAGGCAACAGTGCTAACCACTGTGCCATTGTGTTGTCTGCACTTCAATGATATGCTCTGGGATCTCCCGAGGTCTTGAAAGGCGCTAAATAAATGAAGGCTGCATTTCTTAAACAAATATACCCAGCGTAGGGAAGGACCGGACTGGGTCTCAGTTCTTTAACAGATCACTGTGCTAGGGGAGGTGTGGGGGGTGGCAGGGGGTGGGGGGTGAGGGTAGTTTCCTACACATCCAGCTTTCAGCTTGCTCATGTTCGGCCTCAGTGAAAGATTTCAGACTTTGCCACAGTTGTGGCGAAAGGTAGAACACAAGGTCAGTCAAAACCGGAGGTGCTCACTGTTGCAATATCAGTGTCGATTGCATTCATAACTAGGGCTGTAAAGTTCAAAAAGCAATGGCTGAGATACCACTGTAAGCAGCTATCAAACTGTTTGTAAGTTCTCATCACATTGTACCTCCCGTGTGTGTTCTAACACACGATCGTGTAGGACATGTAGAGGAAGGTTCACTTTGCCCTTGACTGAATGGAGGAACGGTCTGGCTCCCTGCCACTGAGCATAGCGTTATCACAGTAACAACGGTCACTTCATAGACCGCATCGATATTCTGACACAGCATTAAAGGGAAGGTGATAGGGACAGTGGGTGAGAGGCTAACATCTTAAATCAGTGACTCATAGTCCTTGTACAATCAGCCCATGGGAAGGGCTTTTCTTTATTCATTTTATCTAACTCTGTCACAATCTGATACAAATCTCCCCTCAGTTTCTTTTCCCCAAAGAAGAACAATCCCAGCTTCTCCAACCCTTACCTTGCTGCTAAAATCCCTGGGATCTTTCCAGCAAGTCTCTGACACCTTCTCCCTCACCCAGTAAAAAAGCCATTATTCATTAGTCAAAAGGAGGCTTACATTGAGAGTGGCACAGTGGTTAGTACTGCTGCCTCACAGCGGCAGGGGCCAGGGTTCAATTCCCGGCTTGGGTCACTGTCCGTGTGGAGCTTGCACACTCTTCCTGTGTCTGCGTGGGTTTCCTCCTGGTGCCCCAGTTTCCTCCCACAGTCTAAAGACATGTGGGTTAGTTGGGTTGGCCATGCTAAATTGTGCTTTAGTTCCAGAGTAAATGCATGGGGTTGTGGAGAAAGGGCCTGGATGGAATTGTGGATGGTGTAGACTTGATGAGCCAAATGACCTCCTTCTGCACTGCAGGATTCTATGAAATTACTGTGAAAATCCCCCAGTTGCCACACTCCTGTGCCTGTTTGGGTACACTGAAAACAAGGGATTTGGAGATCAGAAGCAAGGTTCACCACGCTTTTAAATCCCATCACAATTTTCAGGTTTTGCCATTACCCCAAGAGGACCACGGCAAAGCTGGAATATAGTGTTCAGAGCTGTTCACCATGCTTCAGGAAGGATGTGGAGATCTCTGACAGGTCACAACTAAGACCTGGAAGAAAGGTCCCAGGGATTTCAGCAGCAAGGTGAGGGCTGGAGAAGGTGGGATTGTTCTCCTTTGGGGAAAGGAGACTGAGTGGAGATTTGTATCAGATTGTGACAGAGTTAGATAAAATGAATAAAGAAAAGCCCTTCCCATTGGCTGATTGTACAAGGACTATGGGATTTCAGATGTAAGATTTTATGTGAGAGATGCTTTTTTTTCGCAATTGGAGATGATTAATGATTTCAAGTGGAAATTGGGGGAGTAACAGAGAAAAATAAACTTACAACGTTTACTATGCAATCACCGGGATTTGTGGAATGGCACAGACAGATTCTTCTATAGAGAGACGGCACAGGTCCAATGGACCAAATGACTTTTTGCTGGACTGCATTGACTCCTTCTGTCCTGTCAAGACCCTACAGTGTGATAACGCAATAGGAAATCCTCCAACTGCTGCCTTAATGGAAACACAAACCCTTTTACTGTTAAAGTAAAGACCTATAGAAATTTCATTCATGTACCTTAATGGTGGGACTTCAAGTTAACTTTCCCCACCTATCTTAATAGGATTCAAGCAGATTGGTGAAGCCAAAACCAACGGATTTTTTCTTTATTGAGAGAAGTCATTGACCTGTTCACTGTCACAGGTCTCCCCCATACAACCCCGTGTTCCAGCTATCCCCTATTTATATTGACTTGTTCAGTCTCACAGTTCTCTCCCCACACAATCCAGTGTCCCAGTTATTCCCGATATACGTGTGTTCAAAGACAATTAATAATCATAACCTATTTTCACTTAACCATAACAATGTAATTGATATGACGTTAACACCCTCCTCTCTCCCTCAGGTACAGTGTGAGGGTGGGGGGAGACAGAGGTGACAGTGGGATTAATGAGATAGCAATTTCAGACAGCTGTCCTATGCACAATGGGCCAAATGGTCTCCTTCTGTGCAATATGATTCTAACGTGTTTCTATCAGGCACACTTCCCTGCTGGTCGCAGTGAGATGTAGCGGTTTAATGGTGATAGACTGTAGCGACCATTATTATAACAGGGCCCATGGTTAAATGATTGAGTCACTGTTTATATTTCATGTCTAACACACAAAAGTCTCCAAAGACATTAAAGGTGAAGCATTGAGAGTGAAAAGCTTTTCGCCTTGACTGCTACAGCATTTATTTACTTCCAAATAAACCAAATGAAATGTTTCAAACATCACTGGGTCATGTACAGGGGGATGGGATGGCTACTTCATCTGACACACTCACACACACACAGACGCACACACGCACACACATACACACATGCACACACATATACACACACACTCACACGCACACACATACATACATGCACACACACACACACACACGCAAGCAACACAGACACACACCTGTATACACACACAGGTAAAACATGCACATGTAAACATACACATAAACACACCACTCACAGGTAAAGCACACATGCATCACACATACATGCACTAACACACAAATTCACATACCACACACACACAACCCACAAACACTTGAACACATCATATGCATGCAACATACATATATGCACACACACAGCACACATGCATACTCAAACACACATTAACAACAGACATATGCATTAACATGCACATACACACACTCATGTGCATACGCACATAGTAACATACAGACACACACTCTCACACACATGCACACACAGACGCCTAAAACTTTGACCTGAGATAACGACCACATGAAAAAAACTATTAGCGTTTGACACAAATAACATAAAACCTCTCCCTAACTTATTCTCTGCACCCACAAGATAAACAAAAGGCCAGATTGTAAAACAAAGGTGGGTTTATTCCAAAGGATGTGCAAGATATGGGTTGTATATCGGTGTGAGAGCCGATGTAAAGTGTTAGAGCAGAGATAGTGAAAGGTGGCTTGCACCTTAAAAGCAGAATGGGAAAGAGCAGGCCTTTTACAGGATAATGTGGACTATTCCCCTGTGACACTCATTTAAATCAAATGTCCATTCCTATAAAGTGAGCAGAGCAATTTGATCATTTTAATTATTACTGCTCCTCACTGCAAGCCAGAATCTCATTGAGGCCAAAGGAAGTGAAGGAGATAAACTGCCTCACAATCCCAAACCCTCAAACTATGGAACGACTCCACAACCCCTCCTGGACATTTGGTGAATCTGAGCATTTTACAGAGTGTCAGAATGTGCTGGTTATCTGCTGAATCACTGTGCTTTCAAAGAATTATCTTTAAGCCTTCGTCCAAAGGCCTGGATTTCCCTCTGTAAACTTCTCCAACTCTCCTTCCCCCTTTAAGATGCTCTATAAACCCCATCTCTGGTTTTGGTTATTTGCCCCTTACAATGGTGCAGCATCCATAAAAAGTGTCCAGTCCATCACACAAACCAGCCTCCCATCCATCGATTCCGTCAACACTTCCCGCTGCCTCGGAAAAGCAGCCAGCGTAATCAAGGATCCCCCACACATCCCGGACACTCTCTCTTCCACCTTCTTCCATCAAGAAAAAGAGACAAAAGTCTGAGGTCACGTACTAATCAACTCAAGAACAGCTTCTTCCCTGCTGCGGCCAGGTTTTTGAATGGATCTACCTTGCATTAAGTTTATCCTTCTCTAAATCCTAGTTATGACTGCAAGACTACACTCTGCACCCTCTCCTTTTCTATGAACGGTATGTTTTGTCTATATAGCATGCAAGAAACAATACTTTTCACCGTACACTAATATATGTGACAATAATGAGTCAAATCAAATTTTAAAAAGTGCTTCGTAACGATTCTCTGGAGCTCCTTGACATCTTGCATCTATATAGCTTCCTTAAGGTAATACAAGTTGTTGTACCAAATGCCAAATGTCAACTGAGGCCTAAGTGAAGGCTTGGCCCTCAAAAGTGGAAGGAGAGGAAATTGAGAGGAAGTAAATCCTCAGAAGCAGGTGTCCCTTCACCAGATTCTCTCTATTTACCAACTCTATTCAGCCCCTAGAGTGTTTCAAGTACAGTCAGAATCCAGAGTGCCAGTGGACTGGACTCTCCCATATTTATAAACAGCCGAGGCTCCCTGACTAGGCAGGCAATCATGGTCTCAATCAGGGATCTCATACTCCAGACAGCTGGCTCACCTCAGGGGCCTCAGAACACTAGGAAGCTGGAATTGGAGATGGGCAGAGTTGTCGGATAGAGATGGGGATGAGGATGGGTATGGGTGCAAGGCCATGAAGAGATTTAGGCACAGGAAAATAATTTTAAAATCGGGGCGAGGGCAGAGATGACAGGTGAACACACAGAGCAATGAACAACCAAGCTCCAAGCGACGCACTGGGCACGGGTTTTCCAGTAGCGTCGTGCTGGGGTCTACCTCGGGAGATCCGGCTAAAAGCCCATTGACTGCCAGCGGGCCTGGACAATCCTGGGGACGGGGAGGTGAAGCTGGAAAATCTGGCTTATGGATATCACCTTACAGCAAATTACCTCCTCGTCAGCTTCAATCTGTCGAACCGCGTGCAGCCGGAGATGTTTCCCTTCAAAGACAATCACGCAGTTTGGGTCGCAGCTATGGTTTATCAGAGACATGCTGTGAAGAGATAACCACTTAATGTTAGTTCAATCTGACAGCGGATGCTCACTTGCCTTCAGAATCCCAGAAAAGCCAGCAGTCTGTAATAATCGTACAAAATGCCCCGACAAATCGCTTTAAAATTCTGACATGTCACAGAATCAAAAATCTGCCACAACGCTGGGCTGAAGTCACTAATCTCTACAAAATAAATGGACTTTCATTGCCAGGTCAAATTAAAATCAGTTGTTTCTTTTTCTTTCTAAAGTCCTAAGAAAATTGTCATAAGGTTAATCATCATCACGCTACCAAACATCAACCGTCAGTTTGCAATTATAGAATCAGAATCCCTACAGTGCAGAAGGAGGCCATTTGGCCCATTGAGTTCTAGCCAGGCTTTATCCCTGTAACCCCACATACTTACCCCGCTCATCCCTCTAACCTACACATCCTGGGACATTAAGGGACAATTTAGCATGGCCAATCAACCTAATCCACATATCTTAAGATTGTGGGAGGTAACCAGCACAGACATGGGGAGAACATGCAAACTCCGCACTGTAAGAAGTCTCACAACACCAGGTTAAAGTCCAACAGGTTTGTTTGGTAGCATGAACTCACTCATCCGATGAAGGAGCAGCGTTCCGAAAGCTCGTGCTTCCAAACTAAATTTGTTGAACTTTAACCTAGTGTTTGAGACTTCCTATTGTGCCTACCCCAGTCCAACACCGGCATCTCCACATCAAAACTCTACACAGTGACCCAAGCCAGGAATTGAACCCAGGTCTCTGGAGCTCTGAGGCAGCAGTGCCAACCAGTTGGTAGCTTCCCATCCCAGTGTTCCATTCCCAAGCACCCACGAAGGCAGCCAGTGTGTTCTGAAGCAAATGGGTGAGTCTCTGGGAGGGTGGGTTTTGATAAAAAGCCTTCAATGTCGTAGTGCAGGGAAGGCTGGCAAAGATAGGCATCAGCAGATAGTTTGAGAAAGAATAATCAAAGCAGTTTTGAGAAATCAACCCATCAGAAAGCTCGGCCAGGAGTGGAAAGTGGAATCTTCAGAAGTATGTCTAAATAATCTGTTTGGAGGTTTTTTATTCTTGGTGAATTCCAAGACTCATTAAAATGGAGAACGCAGAGGGAGTATGGCAAAGGTTCACCAGACTTGATTAGTGGTATGGCAGGACTACCATACGGGGAGAGATCGGGTCGACTGGACCTACATTCACGGGAAATAAGAAGAATGACAACAGAACTCATTGCAACGTCTAAAATTCTCTGGCTGGGAGCAGGGGTATGGATATCTGGAACAAGATACAATATACAACACGGTGATACAGTGGTTAGCACTGCTGCCTCACAGCGCCAGGGACTCAGCTTCGATTCCGGTCTCGACTCACTGTCTGTGTAGAATTCGCATGTTCTCCCCGTGTCTGGGTGGATTTCCACTGGGGGCTCCGATTTCCTCCCAGATGTGTGTGTTAGGTGCTAAATTTCCCATGGTGTCAGGGGGATTCACACAGTAAGAAGTCTCACAACACCAGGTTAAAGTCCGAAAGTTTATTTGGTAGCAAATGCCACTAGCTTTTGGAGCACTACTCCTTCATCAGGTGCGTGGGAGTTCTGTTCACAAACAGGGCATATAAAGGCACAAACTCAATTTACAGAATAATGATTGGATTGCGAGTCTTTATAGCTAATCAAGTCTCAAAGATACAGACAATGTGAGTGGAGAGAGTGTTCAGTACAGGTTGAAGAGATGTGTATTGTTTCCATGTCAGGGAGATTAGCAGGGGAAATAAATTACGGGAATGGGGTCTGGATGGGATTGTTGTCAGTGTAGACTTGATGGGCCGAACGACCTCTCTCTGCACTGCCAGGATTCTATGATTCTATGAATATAATCAGACCACATTTAAAGTATTGTAAGTAATTTTAGGCCCCATCTAAAGAAGGATGTGCTGGCTGAGGGTCCAAAGGAAGTTCACGAGAATAATCCCGGGAATGAAAACCTTGGCATTTGAGGAGAGTTTGAGGACTTTGGTCTGTGCTTGATGGAACCTACAAGGATGAAAGGAGAGAATCTTATTGAAACTTACAGAATATTGGATGGAGTGGACATGGGGAAGATATTACCACTAGTAGGAGAGACTAGGATTTGAGGGCACAGCCTCAGAGTAAAGGGACAATCTTTTAGAATCGCGATGAGGAGGAATTTCTTCAGCCGGACAGTGGTGAATCTATGGATTCATTGCCACAGAAGGCTGTGAAGGCTGGGTCATTGAGTATATTTAAGGCAGAGATAGATAGGTTTCTGATTGGTAAAGGGATCAAAGATTCTCAAGATGGGAGAACTGGGTTGAGAAACTTATCTTGACTTGATTGGCCGAATGGCCTAATTCTGCTCTTTTCTCTTATGATCTTACAAGAGATCACAGTCTTAGGGTTTATGGTAGGACTGAGATGAGGAGAAATGTTTTCTCTCAGAGGATGGTGAACCTGTGGAATTCTCTACCACAGGAAGACTTGGAGGCTGAATCAATGAATGAGTTAAAGCAGGAAACAGATAGATTTCTCGACTCTGGAGGGCTTTGGGGAGAGAGCAGGTGTATGGTGTTGAGATAGAAGATCAGCCATGTTGAATGGCAGAGCAGGCGCAAAGAACTGAATGGCCGTAGAATGGTTCTACGTTTCTATTTCTGAATCCCAGTCACTCTCAAACCTAGTTGACACTCTGATGAATGTAAAAGATCCCATGGTGCTATTTCTAAGAGCAATATTTATTTATATGAATATTTATCTCTCGACCAACACCACAAGCTTATTTCATCACTGTCACGTGACTGTGGGATCTTGCTGTGCTCAAGTGGGTCGAGGATTCCCTACGTTGCAACAGTGAGTACACTTCAAAAGTATTTCATCCCCTTTGGGATGGTTTTGGAAGGTACTATATAAATGCACAAATTTTGACTGAAGTTCACATGTCCCTGCCGAGTAAGCTTTCAGTTGGAGAGGGGGGTGGGGAATATTTAATAGGGTGGATGTTTACCCCACTGACTTGTCACCAAGTCCCCAAATTCACCCCCGTAATGATGAACTGATGCGGGGCTGCACTTCTAATCCTTGGGCGTGCCCGCCAACCAAAATATTATTGAGTTGATTTGATTTATTAGCATAGAAGTGAAAAGTATTGTTTCTTGCACGCTAAACAGGCAAAGCATGCCATTCATAGAGAAGAAAAGGAGAGAGTGCAGAGTGTAGTGTTACAGTCATAGCTAGAAAGATCAACTTAATATAAGGTAGGTTTGCAATAACGTCCTTTCACGCACAATGTCTTTCTGCGTGATGTAATGCAGGTACCTGTCCATTTGAGCAACCCCGTGTTGATTCTACCCTGTGTCTTCAATTGCCTCCTTCTCAAACCTTGAGTTCCCTCCCTCCACCTTGCGGCCTCTCCACCCCTATTTACCTCCTATAGATGTTCCTTCAACCCTACTCCTCCTGAGCTTAAAAGAGAAAACGCTGGAAAATCTCAGCAGGTCTGACAGCATCTGTAAGGAGAGAAAAGAGCTGACGTTTCGAGTCCGGATGACCCTTTGTCAAAGCTCAAATGTGTAGAAAGTGGCGGATATTTATACTGTAGGGAATTAAAAGATGAAAGCCACCTCCCGTCCTCAGCTCCCCCCCACCCCCGGGGTGGCTGGGTGCTATATTTAGTTTGGTGATGTTTAAGCAGAGGGACCCTGGAGGAAAGGGGATGCTTTGCATTCGGTCAAAGGTGCCATATAAATGCAAGTTGTTGTTGCACAAGGGCAGGTTGCCAACAGCCGCAGTTTACGCGCCACCCTGAGCATCTGCACTGACTGAGGGAAGGCTGGTTGCCTTTTCGACGCTTGGCAGCACCGATCAGTGGGCAGGGGGGGAGCCACACTCGCTCAGACACAAGCTGTTCCTCTTTAGGCAGGTCGTGACTGAGCTTTGCTTCATCTCAGTAACTTCCTCACTCTCCAGCTCCACATTCATATGCAAATCACATCCAAATATAGGGCACATCCCTTGCGAGTGCAGGTTACAAACGGCATTTTATATTCTGTCAATTAGAATTGAAAGCAGCCATTAATTATCTAAAGCCCAAACAGTAAAATCCATGTAATCCATTTAACTGAGGCTTAGCGCTGCTGAATTCATTAGGAGCGCTGTGTAAATACAAATTCCCTCTCCTTCTTTACATAATAGATGCGATAACAAAGGATTTCAGCGTGCAGCAATGTGCCTGAAGGAGCAGGCAGCGAGAGAATTCACAGCTTCAGTCACAACAACAACTCCAGCGATAAGGACCTGCCTGACGATTTAGACTATTTATTTGCACGTAGGGTTTCCCGGTCACCGATTGATAAGCTTAACATATAAATGCGCACAGTGGTTAGCACTGCTGCCTCACGGCGCCAGGGACCCAGGTTCGATTCCCGGCTTGGGTCACTGTCTATGTGGAGTCTGCACATTCTGCCCATGTCTGTGTGGGTTTCCCCTGGGTGTTCTGGTTTCCTCCCTCAGTTTGAAAGACGTGCTGGTTAGATGCGTTGGCCATGCTAAATTCTCTCTCAGTCCACTCAAGTGTGGCAACTAGGGGAATTTTACAATAACTTTATTGCAGTGTTAATGTAAGTCTTACTTGTGACTAATAAATAAACTTTGCTTTTTTAATTTTCTTTTGCACTGCACAGCACATGTATTCATAACCCAACATCAAAGACTGTTAATCCTTTTGTACCCTATTGAAGCTGTCAATCAAACTGTGAACTTACAGTTTCCACCCCCCCCCCCCCCCCACCGACTTCACCCACTGTGATACTGATCAATTATGAAAAGCAGTCAAGCAATAATAACCTTAGAATTACTTGAAACTGCAAGCATGGATTTTTTTCAACCACAGGCACAGGCAGGCTCTTTTAATTTAGAGAGCTGGGGATTAAAAGAAGTTAACTGCTTGACAGTTTCAAAGCCTCCCCCCCTATCCCCATAACCCCATGCCTTTAGCACTGCTGAACTTCCTAACCTTCACATCCTGGAACACTAAGGGGCAATTTAGCATGGCCAATCCACCTAACCTGCACATCTTTGGGCTGTGGGAGGAAACTGGAGGAAACCCACACAGGCATGGAGAGAATGTGCAGACTCCACACAGACAGTGACCCAAGCTGGGAATCGAACTCAGGTCCCAGTGCTAACCATTGTGCCACGATAAAACCTTCACCCAATGATATGATGTAGTTCAATTGTCTACAATCATCTTCTTTACAGAAACGTTTCCTTCCATTGCCAACTTTGCTCAGTTTGCAGAAGCTTCCAGGAAACTGCAGGTCCTAGCACTGAACTGCACTGCAGGATGTCGGCATGGTGAGGGCTGAACATGGCTCTCAGCTGGGGGGAGACAGAGAGAGAGAGGGGGAGAGAAATACAACCAGGTAAATACCTGAGAGAGAGAAAGAGGGAAGGAGAGAGAGGGACAGAGAGAGGAAGAAATACAACCAGGTAAATACCTGAGAGAGGGAGAGAGGGATAGAGAGCGAGAGAGAGGGAGAGAGAGAGACAGGGGGAGGGGGAAATACAACCAGGTAAATACCTGAGAGAGACAGAGAGAGGGAGGGAGAGAGGGAGAGAGGGAGGGAGAGAGGGAGAGAGGAGGAGGGAGAGAGAGAGACAGAGAGAGAGGGGAGGAAGAGGGAGAGAGGGAGAGAGAGGGAGAGAGAGAGAGAGAAAGAAAGAGAGGGATAGAGAGGGAGACAGAGAGAGAGAGTGAGAGGGACAGGGAGAGAGGGGGACAGAGGGACAGAGGGAGAGAGAGAGGCAGCTCCACTCCAGGGGCCTACCATTTCACCTCGGCTACACTTGGCTCATGTTGCTTCTTAGACAGATATCCCCTCACTACACTGGATTCCTGCCCAATCTGATTTTTAATAAGGGCTTTGCCATATCCAGATTGCTCCAGTGGGGAGAGAGACATGTTAGACAAATTGTTGAGCACAAATGTTACCCAGTTTTATATTCAGACCTATAAAAGATTGCAAAAGAAAGCCAGGTAGTGTGCCTTAATAACTATCATCCAATGACTTTGACATCCATCATTATGAAGTGTTTAGAAAGATTAGTCATGGCACAAATCAATTCCAGCCTCCCGCATGTGTGGCCAAATTCCCCTCCAATTCGATATTCAAGTCTGCTGACGACATCACCGTAGTGAGTTGGATCTCAAACAATGATGAGACAGAGTACAGGAATGAGATAGAGAACGTGGTGAACTAGTGCAGCGAAAATAACTTTTCCCTCAATGTCAATAAAATAAAGGAGATTGTCATCAATTTCAGGAAGCACAGTAGAGAACATACTCCTGTTTACATCAAAGGGGACGAAGTAGAAAGGATCGAGAACTTCACTAACAACCTGTCCTGGTCCCCTCATGCCGACATTATAATTAAGAAAGCCCACCAGTGACTCTATTTCTCAGAAGACAAAGAAAATTTGGCATGTCAGCCAAGACTCTTACCAACTTTTACTGTAGAAAGCATATCACAGCTTGGTATGGGCTCCTGCTCTGCCCCAGAATGCAAGAAACTACAAAAGGTCATGAATGTAACCCAGTCCATCACGCAAACCAGCCTCCCATTCATTGACTCTGCCAACACTTCCCGCTGCCTCAGCAAAGCAGCCAGCATAATTAAGGACCCCACGCACCCCGGACATTCTCCCTGCCATCTTCTTTCATCAGGAAAAAGATACAAAAGTCTGAGGTCATGTACCAACAGACTCAAGAATAGCTTGTTCCCTGTTGTCAGACTTTTGAATGGATCTACCCTGCATTAAGTTGATCTTTCTCTACACCCTAGCTATGAGTGTAACGCTGCATTCTGCACGCTCTCCTTTCCTTCTCTGTGAACGGTATGCTTTATCTGTATAGCACGCAATAAACAATACTTTTCACTGTATGTCAATACATGTGACAATAATAAATCAAATCAAATCAAAAGCTTTGACTCTATCTCCTTTGGTACTCCCATTTCTCAAAATGTATTCGGTGATTCGTTTTGCTAGAGTATATTTATTTGCATACGGATATTAAGCAACAGATTAGAGAACTTCCATACATCAGAGATTCCCAAAGTGTGGTTTGCAGAATGCTACACTGCAGGAGAGGCCCTTCAGCCCATCGAGTCTGCACCGATGGTGCACTTGAGTCTGCACCAGATGAGATTTTGGGGCTGTGAGCTCCAAGGTAGCAACGAGGGTCCCGTTCACCCCCCCGTCAGAACTCTGCAGCCTTCCAAAATAGCCCACTAACTGCTTTTGATATGACCTTCCGCTTCCTGCTGTTGGGAGGTTATTGAGGAAGCAGCATTCTGATCAATGTGTACCGAGGCAGCAATATTTCACTCAGCCACCACACATTTAACCATTTTTCACCCTCCCCCCCTCCTGAGATCCTGGCACTATTCCTTGTGTGACTGAGTGGCACAGGGGGCAGTGGAGATTGGACCACTGAATATATTCAGTTTTTGATTGTCAAGGGAATTCAGAGTTATACGGGGAGTGGGGGTGGGGAGCCAAATGGTCTACTCCTAATTCCCGTGCTCTTGTGTTTAAATGTATGTCCTTCTGTCACACACTCAGCCACTGAGTGAGATGCTCAATTTAAACTTGGGTCATAGAAACATAGAAGGTAGGGACAGGAGGAGGTCATTCTGCCCTTCGAGCCTGCTCCGCCATTCAACACCATCGTGGCTAATCGTCCAAATCAACAGTCTAATCCCGATAATCTTCGATTCCATTCGCTCCGAGTGCTATATCCATCCGCTTCTTGAATCCATTCAATGTTTTCACATCAACTGCTTCCTGTGGTAATGAATTCCACAGGCTCACCTTTCTCTGAGGTGAAGAAATGTCTCCTCACCTCCGGCTTAAATGGTTAACCCTGAATCCTCAAACTGCGACCCCTAGTTCTGGACACCTCCCAACCATCAGGAACATTTTCCCTGCATCGTCCCTGTATAAACCTGTCCTTCAGTAAAGTTGAGGGTGTTGCATAAATGGCGTATGTTCTCAGGTGGTTTAACAAATGTGAGACGATGCATTTTGGTGGATCCAATTCAGGTGGGAGCTATAAAATAGATGGCAGAGCTATCAGGAGCATAGACACACAGAGAGAGTGCAGGTCCACACATCCTTAAAAATGCAAGTACAGGCGGAAAAGGGTGAAGAAAGCATACGGTATGCTTGCCCTCATCGGCTGGAGGGCATCAAGTATAAAAACTGGAAAATTATGTTACAGTGATATAAAATGTTGGTTAGGCCACATTTGGAATACTCCAATTCTGGTGGCCACACTTCCAGAAGGATGTGGAGGCTTTGGAAAGGGTGCAGAAAAGGTTTATCGGGTTGTTGCCTGATCTGGAGGGTATTAACTATCAGGAGAAATTGAATAAACTGGGATTGTTCTGCATGGAAAGACGGAGGCTGAGGGACGACCTGATAGAATTGCGAGGAGTACAGATAGGGTGAACAGTTGGAAGCGTTCTCCCACAGTAGAAATGACAGTTATAAGGGGGAAAGGTTCAGTGGAGATCTTCAGGGGAAGTTATTTACAGTAAGAAGTCTGACAACACTAGGTTTAAGTCCCACCGATTTATTTGATAGTAAACTTGCAAACTTTTGGGGTATGCCCCTTCGTCAGGCAAAGTTTTTTACACAGAAGGCGATGGGGAGCTGGAATGCGCTGCCAAGTGGGGTGATTGAGACAGATACATTAGCGACATTTAAAGCTTGTCTGGATAGACATATGAACAGACAGGGAATAGAGGGGTACAGGGAATTGGTCTAGACAGGACAACATGATCAGCACAGGCTTCGAAGGCCGAAGGGCCTGTTCCTGTGCTGTACTGTTCTTTGTTCTTTGAGTGTTGTACTTGGGCAAGATGTGACATACACAACAGCGACAGTTTATACGTGACCTTATACATCTTTTAAATGGGGGAGCACTGGTATTCCTGTACGAATGTGTGGTTAAAAACTCCTATTCCTTCATTCAGACAGTGACATTACAGGAATGAGCTCAGGGGAGAGTGACCAGGTTTGCTCTGAGTCCGTGGACAGCTCAGCTTTCAGACTGCAGCTGAGAAAGTGGAGCCAGCTTCCAAACAGAGAAAAGAAAATTGAAGAGTTGGTGAAAATGCTGAGAGATATAAATAAGGTAGGTGCAAACCAGCTAATTGACTAATTTGATGGAACAGGAGTGCACGGAGCCCTCAGCAAAAATAAACATGAGAGCAGACTGAAACCGAAACAGAAAATGCTGGAAAAACTCAGCAGGTTTGACAGCATCTATGGAGCGAGTATACAGCTGATGCTCTGAGTCTGAGCACGCTTTGATTTAAGGTCATCCACACTCAAAATGTTGGCTCTATTCTCTCTCGACGATTGCTGTCAGACCTGCTGCACGGTGGCACAGTGGTTAGCACTGCCACCTCACAGCGCCAGGGACCCGGGTTCAACTCTCGCCTCGGGTGACTGTCTGCACATTCTCCCCATCTCTGCGTGGGTTTCCTCAGGATGCTCCAGTTTCCTCCCACAGTCCAAAGATGTGTGGGTTGGGTTGGTTGACCGTATTAAATTAACGCTTAGCATCAGGGGGTCTAGCAGGGTAAATATGAAGGGTTACGGGAATAGGGCCTGGATGGGATTATAGTCAGTGCAGACTCGATGGGCTAAATGGCCTCCTTCTGCACTGTGTATGATCTTATGTGAGAAAAGACTGTTTTATACCACACCGAGCAGGGGGTAGAAAGAACAGATTTCAAGTAATAGTGAGCCAATCTCTTTTTTGAGGGGGAGGTGGGATGAAGATGCAACAGGTTGAAGGTTTCAGAAATTGGAATGAAGGAGTTTAACTAGGAGCGGAGGGGGAGTTTATGGAGGGTGGTAAGATAGAGATGCACACTGAGAAGTTTTTAATCAGCAATTGTTAACGGCCCTTTGCATTAAAAAAGTAGAGACACAAAACAGAGAACAAAAAGCGGACACAAACAGATGTTGTCTTGATGTGGGTTGCGCTGTCCCCTGGGACCAAGGCTGGAGGCTTCTTTTGGTTTTACATTTATAGAAATCATTTGGATCAGAGGAATTATACCAAAATCTGCTGATGGCACCAAAAATGGCAAACTACGAGATAGAATATGTGGTGGACATGTTTAGTTTTTTCTCTTTTGCTTAGAAACATCTTTTTGCCCCAACAGTTAGTTCAATTCATTGGTTCATTTCTGGCCACTGTATGTGCAGAGTTTGCACATTCTCCCTGTGTCTGCACGGGTTTCCGAGCCTCCAAAGATGTGCAGGTTAGGTAGATTAGCCATGCTGAATTGTCCCTCAGGGGTTTAGTCATGATGGTACAGGTGGAGTTACAGGAATTAGGACTTGGATAGGATTGTGGTTGGTGCAGACCTGATGGGTCAAACGGCCTCCTTTTGCATTAGAAGGATTCAATCATCTATGATTCTATGAACACAACTTAGACAGACCGTATTTACAACGTTAAACCAACTTCACATCGACTGTCAGCTTACTTCAAGAGTGCAGGTTAAAACCTGAGTTTTGACAAAGTGTCCTAAGCTTCAATGTCTAACTTGCATTCATGCATCATGCTTAATCTGCGGCATTGGGACTGACTGGATAACTCTTTCTGATATTAGATTGATGGGCTGTATAATTAGTCTACAGAGGCAGAAGTCCCTTCACAAAAACCCCTTTATTTACAATTCCAATAGCAGGACACAGAGTGCTCGCAGTCAGGCAGTCTACTCTCGGGAGTGCCAGAGGAACTGACACTCCCCGTTAAATACGAGCAAAAAAAGTCCTCAATTGGCCCATCAAATGACTCCTTCATCAGGGAACTCTTTTTGTGTCCAACCAAATAAACAAAATCAAATTAACTTAGGGACAACTCAAAAGAGGCGCAGCTCCCTAAAAGGAGGGGAACCGCCCGAAACAAAATTCAAAGCAGAAAGGAAACTTAAAACATCAAATTAAAACGTGATTAAAGGAGTCAATAATACACCCCAATCCCTACAGTGCCCAGTGAGTATGGAAACTCCTTCATCAGGGAGCTCATACTCCAATAGGCAAACCCCAGTGGTCTGATTGAAGTCATTTATAGGCTGAAAGGCCTCTTGCTATGTTAAATAATTGTCCAAGATGGGTAAGTTAATCATAGAACCCTACAGTGCAGAAAGAGGCTCTTCAGCCCATCAAGTCTGCACTGAACATAATCCCATCCAGGCCCTACCCCATATCCCTACATATTATACCCACTAATCCCTCTAACCTACACATCCCTAGACACTACGGGGCAATTTCTTAGCATGACCAATCAATCTAATCCGCACATCTTTGGACTATGGGAGGAAACCGGAGTATTCGGAGGAAACCCATGCAGACACGAGGAGAATGTGCAAACTTCGCACAGGCACAAGTTAACCACAAGTTAACTGGGTAGCCAGATCAGCAGCAGAAGCAGATCAATCCAGCAAGTATTTCCATTTATGTAGCGCCTTTAAAGGAGCAAACTGCAGAGAAATGTGAAGGAGTCTGGTTTGTGTGTGTGTGTGTGTGTGTGTGTATGTGTGTGTGTGTGTGTTAGGGGTGAGAGGAGACCCAATCTTTTCATCTGTTGAACCATCAGCAGCCAGGGTCGGAGAAGTTGTTCTATATTTTTTCCCCCAGTAGAGATCAAGCTAAACATTAAGAGGTCAAAGCTGAGTAACATGAGCTGCCCAGACTCCTGTCACTGTACCTGGGATATAGGCCAACACCAAGTTCTTGCATCTCCCCGTCACTGATGGTGAAACAGTTGCACTTCACCTGTGTGAACAAAAAATAAAGTCCACATGAGGTCAGGCCCCCACAGAGAAAGTCAGACTCCCGCTCACACAACGTCGGAATCATATGTGGAGTGCTCCCCATTCTTAACTGTGCAGAACTCCCCCTCCACCTGCTCTCATCTCACACCTCACTCTCAGCATGAATAATTAATAGCAGCTCCCACTGTGCCCTGGCTTTGGACTAGAATAGCTTTAGCTATTGTTCCCCACTGAGGGACAGGCGCACTGCTGTGCACACTGGGTGACAAGAAAAACCTGTGTGATGGTGAGCAATGTGTTCTATAATTTTAGCGCCAGCGCAATGGGAGCCAGCAAAGGCTGTTCACCAGCACTCTCAAAGAGATGAAGAAGGAGGCTGGAAGTGCGGCCAATGATTGACCGGGGATAACTGATTGGTGGCAGGATAGCACTGGGTACACATTGATTGATGGAGGGACAGCATGGCATACGCACTGATTGGTGGAGGGACAGCACTGAGTATGCACTGATTGGTGGAGAGACAGGATTAGGTACACACTGATTGGTGGAGGGACAGGACTGGGTACACACTGATTGGTGGAGAGACAGGACTGGGTGCACACTGATTGGTGGAGGGACAGAATTAGGTATGCACTGATTAGTGGAGGGACAGGACTGGGTGCACACTGATTGGTGGAGGGAGAGGATTAGGTACGCACTGATTGGTGGAGGGACAGGATTGGGTACACACTGATTGGTGGAGTAACTGAACTGGATACAGACTAATTGGTGGAGAAACTGGACTGGTAACATATTGATTGGTGGAGGGACAGAGCAACGTTGGCTTATGGTTTATTCTATAGAATTTGCTAAATCCCCCCAGTGCAGAATGAGGCCATTCAGCCCATCGGGTCTGCGTGGAAGAGCATCCCACCCAGCCTCTCACTTGACCTATTTTCCCAAACCCAAATGCACTCTTTTTTTGTTAAGATCTCTCCCTGCATTTTGCCTCTTTGCTATCCTGTCACCCACTAACAGCCCAGAAGAAGAAACAAACCCCACCACCAGCAGCACCACATCAGCCTCATTTACATTCGTTCAGGTCAGATTCTAACCATAGAAAGAAAATAACCTCAGATAAACGACCCATTCACACAAGATATAAAACACTCCACTTTCACATGTGACTAAACTCATTGGTAAACAGTCTGATTTATTGCTCACACAGAGTAACTAGGATGTTCTTCAGTCACTTCCAGTGGATTCTGTTCAACATAAAGGAGCTGATAACGTGGATAGTTTTACCGAGTATAGCAGGCATATCCAAACTCCAGACTGATAGTCATAAGCCGGAATTTTACTGACATGTCCGCCCCGATTCCAGAGGCGGGCGAAGCTCAGAGAACAATATTCTCCATTGGGTGCAGGCAGGATTGTACGAATGTTGGGCGGACGTGCCGGTAAAATTCTGTCTGTGGACAATCATCACCGTCTCCCACGCCCCTGGAGAATCCAGCTCCAACACCAGACTGCACGAGCTCCAATCTGCTAATATACCTGACCAGGAGAGGCCCGCAAAATATTCTTAATGAAATTAGTACGTTTGTTGCAGCAATGCACTAAAACTCCATCCTATACCATCTATCCCATACCACTTCCTTCATTCCCCTTGTATCATTCCCATCCCAGTCTCAATCTCATTCTCTTTTTTTCCTATTCAGTCCCATCTCAATCCTCCATTCAAAATGTCCCTTGTTGATCCACCACCCACCCCAACTCCGCCTCCCTCTCTCCCTCCTTTCCTTCTAACCCCCCCCCCCCCCCCACACACACACACACAAACTAAGCGAATGCCCTGGAGAGCCAAGTTTGAATCCCACCATGGCAAATTTGAATTCAATAAAAATATCAAGAAAATCAGCTTTGAGTGACTCTATACACCCCGGACATTCTCTCTTCCACCTTTTTCCGTCGGAAAAAAGATACAAAACTCTGAGTTCACGTGCCAACCGACTCAAGAACAGCTTCTTCCCTGTTGCCATCAGACTTTTGAATGTACTTCATCGCATTAAGCTGACCTTTCTCTTTACCCTAGCTACATTCTGCCCTGTCTCGTCTCCTCCTCTATGAATGGTATGCTTTGTCTGTACAGCGCGCAATACTTTTCACTATGTACTAATACATGTGGCAATAATAAATCAAATCAAAATCTAGACTTGAAACATTGGCTCTATTCTCTTCCCACAGATGTTGTCAGATTTGCAGAGATTTTCCAGCGTTGTCTGTTAGTGTTTTTTTCTCTAATTTGTTCTGGGGATGTGAGTGAAAACTGATAGGGTCAGCTTTTCTTGCTCATGTTGTCTTTGAGAAGTTGGCAGTGAGCCGCCTTCTTAAACCTCTCTGACTTTTTTGTGGCAGTTTAACTGCGTGGTTTGCTTGGCCATTTCAGAGGATAGTTAAGAATCAACCACATTGCTTTGACTCTGGAGTCACGTGTAGGCCAGACCGGCATCCACGGTATTTTGGCTTTTATCTGGAACTAAGAATCTACTGATAACCATGAAACCATTGTCGATTGTTGGGAAAACCCATCAGGTTCACTAACGTCCTTTAGGGAAGGAAATCTGCTGTCCTTACTTGGCCTGGCCTACATGTGACTCCAGAGTCACAGCAACGTGGTTGACACTCAACTAGGGATGGGCAATAAATGCTGGCCATTTCCCACAAATGAATAAAAAAAGTTCTGACAACTCAGCATCTGGGCTGAGGGATTTTCTTTTCTTTTAACCTAATTCTTAAAATGAAACCAAACCACCCGATAAAGGGCAGCTCACAGTCAGCTAACTTTTTGGCATCATCAGCTAGGATCCATGTTACTATGTTGGTAGTGGAATTATTATCCGGAGAATTATTTATATTGTAACACAATTTTTTTTAAAAAATGACCCCTTCTGTTTAAAGAACAGAGGAAGGGAAGCAAAATCCGAGGTGAACAGTGATCCAAATTAAACAAAATTGCTCTTCCGAGCAGTTTTTTTGTCAGCTGATGATGGGGCCACCCACACACTCGCCATTGCTGTGGTCCCATCCAGTGGTGGGGAGAATGTAAATATAATAACAGTGTGTGAACTGTTTTAGTACACGGAACAAAGTACAGTATAACTTCACTGGAAGTCATACTTAGTTGTAATCATACATCAGGATACAGAACCAGCTGTCAAAATAACAACATTAATCACCAACTTCAATCCGACCCATCTGCATTCTAACACATCTTCCCCACATAAACCTTGCTTTCAGAAGGCTAAATATGGCACGTTGCTTCATAACCATTAATGGCTCTTGCTCGGCTGTGTGACAAAGTGGGGCTCGCTTCGATGCAACTGATGTCTCCTGGAGCGGAATTAATAGAGGGGGTGGGAGAATTCAGGCTAATTTCGCTCAGGCTTTATTTTAAGGCTCCTCTGCTCTTTCGGGTAATTTGATAAAGCAACAAAACATCGCTGCCATTTTGCCAAGAGCTTTTAGTCAAAGGACACAAAAAAAAAATTCTTCAATTAGGTCAAAAAGGAGCCTGTGCAAGGCCCACAACAAAACGCCTGAAGATTCGGAATGGCACACAGGGCCTTGAGCAAGTGCGTTGGACATTGCTGATCAGCCCCCTCACACACTCACCCTCCCCCTGCAACACTCACATTCCCTCGTGCATTCACCCAACGCCCCCCCGAAACCAAATTCGCTCCCCGATACTCACATCCCCCCTCCCCACATCCACCCCTCCACACACACCGCTGCACACTAGGATAAAACCCATGCAGACATGGGGAGAACATGCATTCTCTATACAGACAGAGACCCAAGCCGAGAATCGAACCCGGGTCCCTGGTGCCGAGAGGCAGCAGTACTAACCAATTTGTGCCACCATGCCCCCAGTGCATGGGCTTCCCATAGCTGGAAGCAATACGAACTGAAACCTATTGAATTCATTAAGATGAGCTGCAGTAAAGGGCCAGATCACACAGTATTTATGGCACAGAAACAGGCCATTTATTCAGGCCAGGGTTTATCAGTCTCCTCTGTCCATGTTCATCCAACCCAATCACCATATCTTAATATGAACGTGAATTAGGAGCAGGGGTAGGCCATTCGGCCCCTCGAGCCTGCTCTGCTATTTGATAAGATTATGGCCGATCTATGGCCTCAACTCCACTCTGCCATCTACCTTTACACCCTTTGACTCCCTGTCCATCCAGAAATCTATCTCACTCCACCTTGAGTGAATTCAATGACCCAGTCTTCACCGCTCCCTGCGGGAGAGAATTCCACAGCCTAATGACTCTCTGAGAAAGTAACTTCTCTTCATTGCTGTCTTAAATGAGACATCACTTAATTTTAAACCCTGTGCCCTAGTTGTAGATTCAAGCACAAGTGGAAGCATTCTCTCAATATCCACCCTGTCAAGTCTCCTTAGGATCTTAAATACTTCAATAAGATTATTTCACATTTTTCCAGTGACCATAGGTCCAGCCTGCTCAACCTTTCCTCAGAAGACAATCTCTTTACCCCAGTCGAATGAACCTTCTCTGAACTGCTACGTATGCAATCATATCCTTTCTTAATTAGGAGACCATACTCCAGATGTGGTCACACTACTGCCCCATGCAGCTGCAGTAAAATTTTCACATTCCCTTCCCCTTTGCGTCAAACAACAAACATTCGTTTGCCTTCCAAGTCATTCATTGTCCTCTATCCCCTCGTGTGCCCGTCAAACTAACTCTAACCATGTCTTTCCCCTCACCCAATCCTCTTCCCTATACTTCCGTATCCAACCCGTTCTCTGAGCGAAGAAGTCTCTCTTGAATTTCTTATTGGGTTTATTAATAACTATTTAAGAAATGAACTGTTCGAGGCAGCACGGTAACATAATGGTTACCACCACTGCCTCACACCGTCAGGGACTCAGGTTCAATTCCAGCCTCAGGTCACTGTGTGGAGACTGCACATTCTCCCCGTGTCTGCACGGGTTTCCTCTGGATGTTATTGGTGCTGGCTCGCTGAATGATCTCTCTCTGCACTTTAGGGATTCGATGACTGTAGGGACAGGATTTTACAAGCTTGTTCAGGTGAGATCGGAAAATTCCACAAGGCCAAAAGGGATTCCTGTTCTGGGAACTTCATCCGTCCCACGTCCAGGTAGAATTTAAGCCTAGAGCAAGATTTTCCAGCTGCGCTTGCCCCGGAACTGGAAAATCGCACCCGAGGTTGATGGATTTTTCATGGCTCTGCCTCTTGCCCGCTCCGGTTGCCTTGGCGGACGTGATGGTAAAATTTGCTCTAATATTTTTTCTTCAACTATTTAGTGAGCCCACTTTGACCTTCTGCATTGAAAGCCAGCCACAACGTTACAGCAAGCTATCATCCTTATTTTCAAAGCGTGTTTTGTTCATGAAACCTCTGTGCCAATTTGTCAGTGTTTAAGGCACCCCCTCCCCCTTTGCCCACTCTCGCACAGTTATAGTAACGGGTGGCACTGAATTTGGAGATGTCTCCCTCCAGTTTGCCAAGGGGACGTTAGATGTGAAATAGCATGTCAGTGCTAAGGTGTAGGGACATCACAGCTGGTGTTGAGAAATGGAATGGTGTCAGATGGCAGCAATGTTCAAATCCCCACTGGATCTACTACTCATTCTCACCTACTCCCTCTCACACTTCCATCTGAAACCGGACTCAATGTCTGGGAAAACATCCGTTTGTGAAGCTACAGTCAACGGACTTAGAAAATCCCCATTGACTTGGCAGCAGTCACAGTTCAGATGCAGGTACAAGGTGTTATAGAATCTGTGCAGCACAGAAGGACCATTCAGCCCATCAAGCCTGTACCGACTCTCCAACAGAGTGTCTTACCCAGGCCCAGACCCTATCCTATCCCCATAACTCCACAGGCTTTAAGGAGTGGCAACATGATCTCAAAGAATATGAACTCTGGCACTGCCTGGCACCATTCAGATTCCAAACACCAGGTGTGGGCAAAACCGTGGATGCTATTGGCAACCTAATTTGTAGCTCATTGCTTTTTGGATCAATGGTTAAAACTCTGCATCCACAGAGTAATGTTCAATAAGTCTACGGAAGCAGAAGTCCCTTCACCAAAATCCCTTTACTTACAAACTCTATCAGCTATACACAGAGTGCGAGCCGTCTTCAATCTACTTCCAGGGGTGTCAGACGAAGTGACACACCTGGTTACATACAAGGCAAAGACTCCCTGATTGGCCCATCAATTGGATCCTTAATCAGGGAGCTCATGTGTCAATAGGCCAACCTCAATGGTCTACAGAGCGCATTAGATGATTACAGAGGGCATTAGGTGAATGTATGGCGGGTATGGGGAAAAGGCAAGAGAATGACACTAAGTCATGATGCTCATTTGGTGAGCTGGTGCAGACATGATGGGCCAAATGGCCTCCTTCTGCATTGTGACAATTCTGAGATGATAGGATTTGTCATGTGCCTGGTCAGGTGATGAATCAGTTGACTATCCCTTTTTCCTTGTTCCCATGTGAGATTTAAATGGCAAATTTGCACCACCCCTGGAACACTGTGCATTACCTTGTAGTTATTAGTATGTGAATAAAATGTAGACAATCTGGGGCACAGCGATGCTTGGCCAGGCTCACTGTTTGATCAGGTATCAACCACATCTCAGCTTTGTCCAGGACGTCTGCACTGGGTGCTTCGAGACCCTTTCGGGTTCCCTGCTGGGTTTTAGCTAACAGAGGAGACATTTCCCAAAAAACAGACAGCAAGAGCTATCTACTTCTTGGAGAGGGAGAGAGAGAGACAGAGAGTGAAAGAACGAGAGAGAGAGCAAGAGTAAGAGAGAGAACAAGCGAGAGAGCGAAAGACAGAACTAGAAAGGGGGGTGGAAAGAAAAAGAGGGAAAATTAGAGAGGGAGAGAAAGAGTGAGAGAGAGAGAGAGAGAGAGAGAATGAGAGTGAGAGAGAGAGAGCAAGCAAGAGAGAGAGAGAGAGAGTGAGAGAGAGAGAGCAAGCAAGAGAGAGAGTGAGAGAGAGAGAGAGAGTGTGAGAGAGAGAGAGCAAGCAAGAGAGAGAGAGAGTGAGAGAGAGAGAGCAAGCAAGAGAGAGAGTGAGAGAGAGAGAGAGAGTGTGAGAGAAGAGAGAGAGAGCAAGCAAGAGAGAGAGAGAGTGAGAGAAGAGAGGAGAGAGAGTGTGAGAGAGAGAGAGAGCAAGCAAGAGAGAGAGAGAGAGTGAGAGAGAGTGTGTGAGAGAGAGAGAGTGAGAAGAGTGAGAGGGAGTGAGAGAGAGAGAGTGAGAGTGAGTGAGAGAGAGCGAGCAAGAGAGAGAGAGTGAGAGAGAGAGAGCAAGCAAGAGAGAGTGAGAGAGAGTGAGAGAGACAGCAAGCAAGAGAGAGAGAGAGAGTGAGAGAGAGAGAGTGAGAGAGAGTGAGAGAGAGAGAGTGAGAGAGTGAATGAGAGAGTGAGAGAGAGAGCTAGAGAGAGAGAGAGGAGAGGAGAGCGACAGCGGGAGAGAAGAATGAGAGAGAGAGAACGAGTGAGAGTGGAAGAGAGTGAGAGTGAGAGAGAGAGAGGGAACGAGAGGGGGAGACAGTCAGAGAAAGAGATAAAGAGTGAGAATGAGCGAGAGTAAGTGAGATAGAGCTAGAGAGAGAGGGGGAAAGAGAGTGGGAGAGCGAGAGAGGGAGACAGAGCAAGAGAGAGAACTACAGAGAGCGAGAGAGAGAGCTGGACAGAGAGAAAAGGGGGAAGAGAGGGAGAGGGTGAGAAAGAGTGAGACAGAGAGCCCGAGAAAGAGAGAGAGAGTGCTAACCAAATCAAACGCACTCGTTTTTAACTTGTCTTCCTTCAAAAGAAGGCAAGACAGGTTTGCCCCTCTTAAACAGTTCATTCATGGGTCCAGCTCTCGAGTGGTTCTCTTTGTCGGGGGTGGAGGGGGTGGTGGGAAGAGCATACGGCCAGCAGAGAATAATCTCTGTGAAAGATAATGACAGGAAACAGAAAGGAAAATGAAGCTGTGTGCACAGTTACAAACACATTATTAATGAGAACAAGGATTTATTGCCTCTGCGAGGCCACTTGAGGATGTTGTTTTCAGTTCAGCCTCCTGTGTAACCTGATGCTAGTTATAAAACCCTCCACTGCTCGATGATCAGCAGTAGGTGCAAAACAAAGGCAGAATATGAAACAGCTGTCCCAACAGTGCACCCCTTCCCCCTTCCACCCTCTCCACCTCCCCTATCCACCCCCCCACCCCCTCCCTCCCCCCCAGCCCCTCCACCTCCCTGTCAAAGGGAACGTTCCCTGGCCACAGTCAATGACATGGCTGAAGCTTTAACAGAGGAAAATGTAAGCAGGAACTGCCACTTACCCGCTTTTAGTGCTTTATTCCTTCATAGAAATGTAAGAACTGACGCCATAAGCACATCCCCACATCCTGCACCATAGAAAAGTAGAACATAGGAGCAGGAGGAGGCCATTCAGCCCTTCGAGCTGCTCCACCATTCATCACATCATGGCTGATCATCCAACTCAATAGCCCAATCCTGCTTTCTCCCCATAACCTTTGATCCCATTATCCAGCTGCCTCTTGAATACATTCAATGTTTTGGCATCAACTACTTCCTGTGGTAATGAATTCCACAGTCTCACCACTCTTTGGGTGAAGAAATGTCCCCTCATCTCCATCCTAAACGGTCTATCCCGAATCCTCAGACTGTGACCTCCTGGTTCTGGACTCCCTTACCATCGGGAACATCCTCCCGGAGTCTACCTTATCTAGTCCTGTTGGGATTTTATTAGTCTCCAGAAGATTCCCCCCCCCTCCGCCTTATTTATCTGAATTCCAGTGAAAACAATCCCAACCTCGTCAATCTGCCCTCAAACATCAGTCCCACCTTTCAATGAGTTCATGAAGGATCTCAGAGAGACTTATAAATTCGAACAGGGTTAGACAGGGTAGATTCAGAAAGAATGTTCCCAATGGTGGTGGTGAGAACTAGGGATCATAGTTTGAGGATAAAGGGTAAACCCTTTAGAACTGAGAATGTGTGGAATTCACTACCACAGAAAATGGTTCAGGCCAAAACATTGTCTGATTTCAAGAAGAAATTAGATAATTTCTTGGGGCTGAAGGGATCAAGGGATATGAGGGGGGTATGAGGGGAGTGTAATGAACGATGGAGCAGGCTCGAAGGGCTGAATGGCCTACTTCCTCTTCTGGTTTCTATGGTCTGATTGTGGCCTTAACTTCATTTTGCTGCCTACCTTCTCAACAAAAAGCCTGTCTAATTTAGCATTGACTATATTCAATGAGCCAGCCTGTACTGCTCTCTGAGGAAGAGAATTCTACACACTATAGACCCTCATGAAGAAAACATTCTCCTTAACTCAGCCTTAAATGAAGAGCCCTTATTTTTAAACTGTGCCCGCTAGTTCTAGTCTCTTCTATAAATAGAAACACCTTAACGTAGAACATAGAACATAGAATGCTACAGTGCAGAAAGAGGCTCTTCGGCCCATCAAGTCTGCACTGAACACAATCCCATCCAGGTCCTACCCCCATATCCCGACACATTATACCCACTATTCCCTCTAACCTACGCACTGCTGCACACTAAGGGGCAATTTCTTAGTATGGCCAATCAACCTAACCGGCACATCTTTGGACTGTGGGAGGAAACTGGAGGAAACCCACACAGACATGAGGAGAATGTGCAAACTCCACACAGACAGTGACCCGAGCTGGGAATCGAACCCAGGACCCTGGAGCTGTGAAGTAGCAGTGCTAACCACTGTGCTACCTTCTCAGCCTCCATTCTGTCAAGTTCCTTCAAGATCTTATTTGCTTAACTGAAACAGGCGCAATGTGTGTTTACATTCTTTCTATCCACAAGGCCCCTGTGTAATATATATATACATTATATATATATATACATATATATATATAGCTTCCAGTACACACAAGTGTCACACTGCGAGATAACGTCTTAAACAAAACGTGCCATTAAAATGTTATTATTCACTCCAAAAGTAAAATATGCAGTTAATAGTAAATAACTTCAATATTACTGAAAACAGAGACAAACTGCCGAAGCTTTTCATCTTGCACTCATCACAACAAACACAAGCGTGCCAAATTTCAAACAATCACCACAATTTATACCACAAGAATGCTGACTGGTTGTTGGAGGGCTGCTGATTGCAGTGTTGGGGGGCTGCAGGGATAGGGGGCTGGAGGAGTGGATGGCTGCGAGGGTGGGTGGGCTGCGAGGGTGGGAGGCTGCAGGGTTGGGGGCGCTGTGAGGGACTCCGCTCAGACTCAAACCGGGAATCAAACCCCGGTCCCTGGCGCTGAGAGGCAGCAGTGCTAACCACTGTGCCATTACTTCAGTTGAACCATCTGCTGCCTCTGCCACCCTGTTGTGCTTGCTGAACCACGCTGTCTCCCAGCCCAGCAACACGGCGATTTTAAAATGTTCATCCCTCTATCACCTCACCCCTCCCTATCTCTCTAATCCTATTCACGGTGGCATAGTGGTTAGCACTGCTGCTTCACAGTGCCAGGGATCCAGGTTCGACGCCCAGCTTCGGTTTGTGGAGTTTGCATGTTCTCCCCATGTCTGCCTGGGTTTCCTCCGGGTGCTCCAGTTTCCTCCCACAGTCTGAAAGATGTCTGGTTAGGTGCATTGACCTGAACAGGCGCTGGAGTGTGGCGACTGAGGGAATTTCACAGTAGAATAGGATCCCTACAGTACAGAAAGAGGCCATTAAGCCCATTGATCTGCACCGACCACAATCCCACCCAGGCCCTACCCCCATTTCCCTACATATTTACCCACTAATCCCTCCAAACTAGGCATCTCAGCTCACTAAGGGCAATTTTAGCATGGCCAGCCAACTTAACCCACACATCTTTGGACTGTGGGAGGAAACCAGAGTACCTGGTGGAAACCCACACAGACACAAGGAGAATGTGCAAACTCCACACAGACAGTGACCCAAGCAGGGAATCGAACCCAGGTCCCTTGAGCTGTGAAGCAGCAGTGCTAACCACTGTACCACTGTAACTTTATTGCAGTGTTAATGTAAGCCTCACTTGCGACTAATAAAACTTTTTCAATAAGCTCCAGGGAGTGTGTACCCCGCCGATCCAGACCGCTTATACAGCACTGAATTCATTCATCTGCAAAAGAGAATCTCTCCTTTATAAAACTCATAAACAGTCTGTCAATGATTGAGAAATTAATGGATATAACCTGACAACAGATGATGCTTCAACACAGAGCACAGATTTCAATAAAGCTTTCATTTTTATTCTCTTAATTAAGACAACGTGCAATTTAACAATGTATTGTAATTATTTGTATATTGAAATGTTCATAATGATGCAAGGCTATTATTATAATTTATTTTCATTTTAACGATTGCCTGTAACTATATTATAAATTCTGATTACTTGCTTTATTTGAATCTTCATCACAATTTGGCACCTGCTGCCAGAATCATATTTATTTAAACATATTGGGCCAGAACCACAGAGCAGCAGTGATCACAGTTAGATTGCCACCCTTCCCATCCACATTGCAGCCAAACCCTTCCTGGGTGATCTTCCCAATCAGACAAGGTGAGAAAGGAGCAGAACAGCGGGTTCCTGAGTGTTTCAGTGTGGGACAGCAGGTTCCCGAGTGTTTCAGTACGGGACAGCGGGTTCCCGAGTGTTTCAGTATGGGACAGCGGGTTCCTGAGTGTTTCAGTGTGGGACAGCGGGTTCCTGAGTGTTTCAGTGTGGGACAGCGGGTTCCTGAGTGTTTCAGTGTGGGTCAGCGGGTTCCGGAGTACTTCAGTGTGGGACAGCGGGTTCCTGAGTGTTTCAGTGTGGGACAGCGGGTTCCCAAGTGTTTCAGTGTGGGACAGCGGGTTCCTGAGTGTTTCAGTGCGGGACAGCGGGTTCCTGAGTGTTTCAGTGTGGGACAGTGGGTTCCCGAGTGTTTCAGTGTGGGACAGTGGGTTCCCGAGTGTTTCAGTGTGGGACAGTGGGTTCCTGAGTGTTTCAGTGTGGGACAGCGGGTTCGCGAGTGTTTCAGTGTGGGACAGCGGGTTCCTGAGTGTTTCAGTGCGGGACAGAGGGTTCCCGAGTGTTTCAGTGTGGGACAGCGGGTTCCTGAGTGTTTCAGTGTGGGACAGCGGGTTCCTGAGTGTTTCAGTGTGGGACAGCGGGTTCCTGAGTGTTTCAGTGTGGGACAGCGGGTTCCTGAGTGTTTCAGTGTGGGACAGCGGGTTCCTGAGTGTTTCAGTGTGGGACAGAGGTTTCCTGAGTGTTTCAGTGTGGGACAGCGGGTTCCTGAGTGTTTCAGTGTGGGACAGTGGGTTCCTGAGTGTTTCAGTGTGGGACAGCGGGTTCCCGAGTGTTTCAGTGTGGGACAGCGGGTTCCTGAGTGTTTCAGTGTGGGACAGTGGGTTCCTGAGTGTTTCAGTGTGGGACAGCGGGTTCCTGAGTGTTTCAGTGTGGGACAGCGGGTTCCTGAGTGTTTCAGTGTGGGACAGCGGGTTCCCAAGTGTTTCAGTGTGGGACAGTGGGTTCCCGAGTGTTTCAGTGTGGGACAACGGGTTCCCGAGTGTTTCAGAGCGGGACATTCTTCTAAGTTTTCCTGGGTAATTATTCTGGTTGTACAATCAGAACAAACCAAAAGAATCTTCTGTCAAGATAACTACCCACCTGGGTATGACCATCCAAAAGTCAGAAATCAAGAACCATTTGTAAATATAGACATTGGTAGCCAAGTCTTCAGCTATCTGAGCTGTGGAATTCCCTCCCTCAACCTCTACAGACTATTACCACTCTCTCTGTCTGTCTCTCTCTCTCCTCCAGGATGAAGCTTCTGGTCATCTGCCCCAACACCTCTCCTCCACAGGAAGACTCCTGTGATGCATCCTGGGACGTCTTCCTGCATTGGCTGGGATTCTCCAATCCTGCTTGCCTCTCCACCGCTGCCAGTGAGAACCTGGTGCTCAGCCAAAACTCCACCCATTGCAGCGGGACTGGAGAATCCCAGCTGTGAGGGAGGTGGAGGGGTTATAGAATCATCAAGTCCTACAGTGCAGAAGGAGGCATTGAGTCCACACCGGCCACAATCCCACCCAGGCCTGTTCTCTGTAACCCTATGCATTTACCCTAGCTGGTCCCCCTCACACTAAGGAACAATTTAGCAACAATCCACCTAACCTGCACACCTTTGGAGTCTGGGAGGAAACTGGAGCACCCGGAGGAAACCCACGCAAACATGGGGAGAATGTGCAAACTTCGGACGGACAGTGAGCTGAGGCTGGGAATCAAATGTGGGTCTCTGGCGTTGTGAGACAGCAATGTTTAACCACTGTGCCACCATGCCGTCCCTTCACCAGCATTAAAGTGCCATAACCATGCAAACTGTGCTTGGTGCAAGTTATCAACGCACAGAGCTCCATACCAGTCTGCCGCTCGCACTCAACTCAATCCAGTCTTAACAGTTCTTCCTCGGTTTAATTCCACTCTTGCTGCTAATTGCTTCCTGTGGCGGGAGATTCCCTTTGAAGGTTTGAAGTTTGAAGTTACAGTTTTGCAGCAGCAATATGTGCCCAGATTGCCCCAAGTGGGAGATATTAGCTGTGGTCTTCCCAGCCTCTTCACAGCCAGATAATGGTCAGTGTATACATTCCTCACCTAGGCAAATTCATTCTGCTGCGCGCACAAACATCAGCGATGAGGGAAAGCACGCAATCTTGGTCTTTAGTAAAGGAGAAATCTCCATTAAAGAGCAAAGTAAACCTTTCGGAGCGGCAGTGGGTGAGAGAAATTGGGGAATTTCTTTTCCATGAAGGAATTTTTCTCAATGTCAACGGTTTTGAAAAATCGCCCATTTGATTTGTAATGTGCGAGTTGAATGATAAGGAAGGACCCAATTACATTATCACACTGTGTGCTGAAGACATCAGGTCGAATTCCTGGAATATTTTCCTTCACCCAACAGTTCACAGGGAACACGACAATTTAATGACAATCTTCAACAACCTTAAATATGACTCCTGGGAAGCAAACATCAGAAACGTCCAAGGAAGAGTCGGACAGATTTGAAACATTGGCCGGGATTTTACTGCCACACCCTACCCAGAAGATAAGAGCAGGAAGAGGCCATTCGGCCCTTCGAGCTTGCTTCGCCATTTGTCGCTGATCATCCAATTCAATAGCCTAATCCTGCTTTCCCACCAAAACCTTTGATCCCGATTGGAATTCTCCACTGGGAGGGATTTTACGAGCCTCACCCCGACGAGGTTGTAAAATATCAGCCATGAACTCTGTTTCTCTCTCCACAGACCCGCTGAGTTTATCCACCATTTTCTGTTTTCATTTTACGTTAGAAGCGGCAGCCCAATGTTAAATATGTGAAAAGTTCCGTGCAACAAAATGGAGGATTTTAATCACACTTTTGTTGCCCACTTTTATCAAATGATTGCAGAATTAGGTCCCTGAGTTTCCACCAACCTGGGAAATTTAAAATGAGGAGAATGAAAATATGCTTTCCATTTATCTGTCTCACAGCATTGGCTGATGGGGGACGGTGGAGATAAAGAAGTCAATTTTCCAGAGGTTTCTAACAAAGGCATTCATCCTACAGAGATTGCTGATAAAAAACATCAACTCCCATTTATACAGCGTCTTTATCCTGTAAAACATCTCAAGATGCTTCCCACAAACCCCATCAAAGACCCTATGAACTCAACCCTATACAGATATTAAGACAAGTGACCTAATAGCTAATCAAAGAGTTAGGGTCTAAGGAATGCTATAAAGTTTATTTATTGGTCACAAGTAAAGTTTACATTAACACTGCAATGATGTTACTGTGAAATTCTCCTACTCGCCACGCTCCAGCACCTGTTCAGGTCGATGCACCTAACCAGCACGGTTTTTCAGACTGTGGGAGGAAACCGGAGCACCAGGAGGAAATTTATGCACACACGGGGAGAACATGCAGACTTCACACAGACAGCGTTCCAAGCCGGGAATCGAACCTGGTTCCCTGGCATTGTGAAGCAGCAGCGCTAACCACTGTGCCACTGTGCCAATAGCATTACCATCGCTGAATCCCCCATCATTAATATCCTGAAGGTTACCACTGACCAGAAATCTATATAAATACTTTGGCAATAGGAGCAGCTCAGAGGCTGGGAATTTGGTGAGTACTTCATCTTCTGGCGTCCCGTATAAGTCACAAGTCAGGAGTGTGACTGGTCTGGATGAGTGCAGCTCCAAAAGTCAAGAAACTCGACACCATCCAGGACAAAGCAGCCCACATTCAGCACCTTAAGCATTCACTCTCTCTATCACTGACACACAGTAAGAAGTCTCACAACACCAGGTTAAAGTCCAACAAGTTTATTTGATAGTAAACCCACAAGCTTGCGGAACGCTGTTCCTTCGTCAGGTGAGTGCAAAGTTCTTTCCACTTGTTGAACTTTACTTGTTGGGCTTTAACCTGCTGTTGTGAGACTTCTAACTGTGTTTACCCCAGTCCAACACCGGCATCTCCACATCATGACTGACACACAGCCCTGTATACCAAATACAAGATTTTTCTCTTACTCATTTGTGTGACATGGGCCTTGCTAGCTGGGCCAGCATTTATTGCCCATCCCTCATTGCCTGAGAGACTGTTGAGAGTCAACCACATTGCTGTGGCTCTGGAGTCACATGTAGGCCAGACCAGGTAAGGACGGCAGATTTCCTTCCCTAAAGGATATTAGTGAACCAGACAGGTTTTTCCAACAATCGGCAACAGTTTCATGGTCATAGTAGATTCTTAATTCCAGATAGTTTTTATTGAATTCAAATTCCACCATCTGCCATGGCGGGATTTGAAGCCAGAACATTAGCTGAGTTTCTGGATTAATAATCTAGTGATAATACCACTGAGCCATCGCCTCCCTTACAAGATACTCAACACCACCTTTTCAAAGGGTAATTATGGATGGGGCAATAATGCTGGTCTAGTTAGCGATGTTCACAATCCACAGACAAATTTAAATATAAATTCCATTCCAGACTCAAGGCACTGAGGGAAGTGGAAACGTTTCTAACCCACCCCTAGAACCTTTCTGAGGGGGGGGTTAATTCAGTAAGGTCCGTGGACTTTCCACGGATGTGTGGCTCAGCCAATCACTACCTTCCCCTCCTCACACCCCTACCCCTACACCCCCCCCACCCCGCTCATACTCTCCCCATACCCCTGCTCACATTCCTCCCACCCCACTCTCACACCCATGCCCCACTCCACTCCTGCATCTTTCCCTCACCCCCATTCACACTCCCCCCACAACCACCCCATTCATGCTCCCCTACCTCTCCCCACAACACCCCGTTCACACTCCCCCCCACTCCCAACCCACACTCCCCTACCTCCCCCCCCCCCTGTTCACACTCCCCCCAATCACACTTCTCCTCCACTCACATTCCCTCTTCTCCCCACCCCCTCCACCCACACTCCCCCACTGCCCCCCCCCCACCCCTGCTCACGCTCCCCCCATCTCTCCTCCCCCTCCATCTAAAGTCCCCCACTTCCCCCTCCACCTCTCATCCACGCTCCCCCACTTACCCCTCCTCCACCACACTCCCCCACTTCCACCCCCCTGCCGCCCATACTCCCTCACTCTCCCTGATCCCTCCCTCCCCACTCACACTCCCCCAGCTCCCTGACACCCCCTCTCTGCTCACACTCCCCCAGCTGCCCCCACCCCAATCTAAGCAGACACTAGTGCCCGCAGTAAGACACCTTAGGTGGAACACAGACTGAAAAAAAAGGCACAGTTCAAGTCTGGTGCAATTCAAAATGATTTCTGTGATAACTAAATTTACTGAGATGACACATAACCCCTCTGGGCTACTGACCTATCAGCGACCGGAACAAATCTTTGTTTCTCTACTGGAATCCTTCTCAGCATTTCAAACAGCACTACTGCCTCTGAAGGAGTTCCGCGAGGCTTCAAAGCTCCTTATTTTCTGAAGATCTTTATTTCAAGGAACATTCAAGATTGCAGGAAGGAGGGATAAAGAGACTGTACCACAGTTTGGCAGTACGGTAGCACAGTGGTTAGCATTGCTGCCTCACAGTGCCAGGGACTCGGGTTTGATCCCTGGCTTCAATCACTGTTTGTGTGGAGTTTGCACATTCTCCCAATGTCTGCTTGGGTTTCCTTCCACAGTCCAAAGATGTGCAGATTAGGTGGATTGGCCATGGTAAATTACCCCTTAGTGTCAGAGGGACTCGCTAGACTACATGCATAGGGTTATAGGTATAGAGCCTGGATGGGATTGTGTTCGGTGCAGACTCGATGGGCCGAATGGCCTCCTGTAGGATTCTATAACTTGCAATAAATTTCAACCTCTGTACGCTTTCTGTAATTATTTTGATAAAGAAGAAAAGGTATTAATTTGAGTATTTTTTCTGATAAAGCTGACCTCTCATCTTCAAGGGACACACTCAAACCGGTTCTCATGAGGTCACTGCAGAGGGGGAGGATGCTGGGTTGGATGAGCTGTAGATTATATGGGGAGTGAGGTGAGTTAGGGAAAGGCACCATCCAGTGAACTATTTTGTTCAGGTTATTGTTTAAGTATGTAGCCTTTCCCAGTGTTGAAATATAGTTGGGCCCACTGGGTAGCTCTGTGGAAGAGGCTCCCGTGGTTCAAGTCCCACCCCAGGACCTGATGGCCAAGGAAGGTGAGTTCACTTAATGCAGTCCAACAGGCTGAGTATCGACCTGTAAAATCCTTCCAAACTCACGGCAATGGCAGGCGGCAACAGCAAGAGAGTTTCCTGGGTAGCCATGTGATGGAAAGGGAGTCGGAGCCTCCATCGTAGCTCCAGGTTACAACACACTTGTAGACGTGCATGTTACCCCAGTAACTCAGTCTTCCTGAGTGAGCTCTAACACACTCCCACCCAGTGTACAGAATGATCTGAACCAGAATGACCTCCCAGATCTTACCCTCAAGAGTTGGGACACAGGTAGCAGGATTTTGTATTTCATTTTCATTCTTTTACAGAACGTGGGCATCCTGATTGGGAAATATATCACTGTTCCTTCACAGTCACTGGGTCAAAATCCTGCAACCCCCTCCCTAACAGCACAGTGGGTGTACCTACACCATATGGGCTGCAGTAGTTCAAGAAGGCAGCTCGCCACTACCTTCTGAAGGGATGGGCAATACATGCTGGCCTAACCAGCGATGCCCCCGTCCCACATGTGAATAAAAAAAAGTTCCTCATGGGGAAGGAAAGATTGATTGCGAGGAGGTTCATTAGCGCTGCTCAAAATCATCTGGACAAGGTAGATGAGACAAAACCTATCTGACGAGAGGGAAGTTAAAGTTTATTTATTAGTCACAAGTAGGCTTACATTAACACTGCAATGAAGTTACTGTGAAAATCCCCCAGACGCCACAGTCCGGCACCTGTTCGGGTACACTGAGAGAGAATTTTGCACGGCCAATGCACCTAACCAGCACGTCTTCCAGACTGTGGGAGGAAACCCACTCAGAAACGGGGAGAATGTGCAGACTCCGCACAGTGAACCAAGCTGGGAATCGAACCCGGGTCTCTGGCGCTGTGAGGCAGCAGTGCTAACCACTGTGCCACTGGGACGGACAAGTGACGGACACCAACGAAAGGGTAGCTGGTGAAAGAACCAGCAGTGACATGAGGAAAGAATGGTCTCATGTAGTGAGGGGTCTGGAGTGGGCTGTTTGGCTCTGTGTGCAGGAGGCGGGATCAATCGGAGCTCACAAAACAAAATCTGAAGGGAAAATGTTTGCAGAGAAAGGATGGCTGTGTGGGACTCGGTGAGTTGCCCTTGCAGAGTGCCAATGTGCCAACCAAGCCACAATGGGCTCATTCACTGATATTAATGCCAGTCTTACTTTCTTCGAGAAGATGCAGGTCGGGATGAAGACCTGTCGACGTGCTTCAGATGCGAGCTCCGATGCTTCTTCCATCTGAACAGTCTGTATTAAGCCACCCACTTCCCCATTTCCTTGCTTCCATTTCCGGGAACAGTAAGAAGTCTCACAACACCAGGTTAAAGTCCAGCATGTTCATTGGAATCACGAGCTTTTGGAGTGTTGCTCCTTCATCAGGTGAGTGGGGAGTGAGGAGCCACATACCTGAGGAAGGAGCAGTGCTCCGAAAGCTCATGATTCCAAATAAACCTGTCGGACTTTAACCTGGTGTTGTGAGACTTCTTACCATGCTTACCCCAATCCAACGCTGGCATCTCCACATCATGTCCATCTCTGGGGAGAAGCATCTGACTCCTCAGGAAATGGATAAAAATCTCAATGACTAAAACATTGATAAGTGGCACAGTGGTTAGCACTGCTGCCTCACAGTGCCAGAGACCCATGTTCGATTCTGGCCTCGAGTCACTATCTATGTGAAATTTTCATGTTCTCCCCATGTCTGCATGGGTTGTCTCCGGGTGCTCCGGTTTCCTTCCACACTCCAAAGATGTGCAGGTTAGATTGATTGGCCGTGATAAATTACCCCTTAGTGTCAGGGGGATTAGCAAGGTAAATATGATGGGTAATGGGGATAGGGCCTGAGTGGGGACTGTGGTCAGGGCAGACTCGATGGGCTGAATGGCCTCCTTCTGCACTGTAAGATTCAATGATTCTATGAGTAAAAGCTTGCCAGGATCTGAGCAACACTCCTCCTTCCAAAAGTGACGTCATGTAGTTTTCTGCCTTGTGCTTTAGTGAGTTGAGGGATCGCACTTCCAGCATAAACAGTGGCTAGATTACTTCGGAAACTGAGCTACTTCAAATCTATTTGACAAGGCCTATCTGCAGGCAATGGCTGTCAGATTAGCTGCACTAGGTGCACAGGAGCAGCTTAATCACCAGAGGAAGCGCAGCAGACTTGCCATGTACGGTCCAGAGATAATGATGGCAAAAATCAGCAGACACCTCCCCTCCCTGCGCCCACCCAAAGCAAGCTGTCAGCACACAGCACCCAGAGGCCGGGAAACTTTTAAAGGTCCTTCACGCAGGCAAGGACTGATGTGAAAGCTTGCAGAGAACGAGGAGCGAGGAGGATGTTAGAAGCTATTCAGGGTTTTTGCTGAAGGATCTCTATCCCTCTTCCATCCCCGGCTTGCAGATCCCAAGCCCAAATCTCTCCTGAATACAAGATGACAGCTAGGGACATCTCAGAATGTCTCGCTGTCGGAACTGGAAGTAAGAAGTCTCACAACACCAGACTAAAGTCCAACAAGTTTATTTGATAGTAAACCCACTGGCTTTCGGGGTTTGCCCCTTTGTAGGTGTAGTATTATCATCAGTGTATTATAGAACATAGAACATTACAGCGCAGTACAGACCCTTCGGCCCTCGATGTTGCGCCGACCAATGTAACCAATTTTATGACCCTCTATCCTAAACTATTCCAATGCTATCCATATGCCTATCCACTGCCCATTTGAATGCCCTTAAACTTATAAACTTATAGTGTCGTCAGGTGTAGTAAACACATTTATCATAAAATAAACTTATTGGATTTTAACCTGGTGTTGTGAGACTTCCTACAGTGTTTACCCCAGTCCAACGCAGGCACCTCCACATTGGAACTGGAAGTGTCAGAATTGCTTTGCCTCTGACAGCTCACATTACCACCCTAGGCTCAGGGCTGCTTAATCCCACTTTGTGCGACTTCACTTTACAGTAAGGAGGTGATTCTGTCTTGATGCCGTTGTGATGCACGTGAGCAGTTGCCCTGCCAAAACGCAACCTTCTCACTTTATTGGGAACTATCTGTTTCCAGGCTGCGGCTGTTGACGAAATATCACTGGGCTTCAGAGAACATCTCTGTCCTGAAGTGATCCGTAAGGCCTGTTGTTGAACACTTTGACCGAGAGTGCTCCCAAACCAGCGCCCGCTGTATCTGCTGTGGATCAGATGGAACATTGGGGTGGAGGGGCAGGAAGCTGGGAGAGGGGGGAGATATTGGCCAGAATTCTCCAGCTGTTCACGCCCCACTGCATGCGAGGACGGAGAATTTGGCGCTCTGCCAAATCACTATTCACCGCGGCAGGACTGGAGAATCCCACTGACATGGATGGCTGGATAATTCCTAACCACAGAATCCTCAGGGAACTCCTTTTCCGCTATTGGCTGAGGGGAAGGGGTGGTGGGATGGGGCAGATAATAAGATCGAGGAAACTCAAAGAGAAAGACAGGAGAGGAAAGGGTAATGAATGAGAGAGAGATGGAGAGACTGAGAGATGGAGAGAGAGAGAGAACAAAGAACAAAACAGCACGGGAAACAGGCCCTTCAGCCCAACGAGCCAGCGCTGCCACCCCGATGTTCCCACCTCTACCCGTGATCCCTGTCTATGTTAGAGAGAGAAATGGAAAAGGGGAAAGAAAGAGAGAGAAATGTGCAAAAAAAGGAGGCCGCAGTGAGGCGTAACTCAGTGGTAAGTGAAACCACAGAATAATTAGCTGTACGATGTTTACACACACACAAGACATTTTATGTGGAGAGGCCAGTGGTGATTTAGGGCAGTACAGAATTGCAATACAGACAAGCTCTAACATCCTGCTTTAGATTTCCCCAAAATTGAAAGTTAAGTCGTTATATGACATTGGAAACATTCAAGGAAAGTCCTGCTAACAGTATCCACATGATAGAGGTGAAAGGTGACTGGTTTTTTTCTTTTGCAGCCTTGTCGAGAGGGGACACGATGCTGTTTTTTTAAATAAAAGCGGCCAGATTCATTTTGTCATCTTCTGATGAAGGGGCAAAGAGAGTGAAGAGGAAGTACTCATCGCCTCCTCCACCAGGATCCGCTGTCCAGATCTCTGGGAATGTTGAATGGACGTTGGGATTGATTTTTGTGTGGAGTGCACCGACAACGACTAAACACGCTGAGATCTCTCAATGAGGTGAACTCAACGCAGAGATGGCAGGAACAGGAGTAGAGAGAGCCGATTCCCCCAAGGCTGGGCTTTACAATGTGGTATATATTACCAGCTCTTCAGTGAGGTGGAAGGAATAAAAGCATTTGGGATTGATTTGTTGTGTTTCTCAGTAATCTGCCTAATTAGTCCCGCAGGCAAAGGTAGGGATACTGTTAATGGGGAAAAATGAGAGGATAATATCTTCCTATTCAGCAGACACAGCCATTTGGATCACACTGACAGATGTATGAAATTAATCGGACAGAAATCTGCCTGCTGGGGTGGGGTTATGAATTGTAGAGATCAATGGCGGAATGTCTTGGTCTTTCAGCATTGAGGAAGCACAATGGCCAGTGGCGCTCTGTGCACTCAGAAACATTCATAACCTGGCCAACCAGATGGAGTATCAACCAGGAAATCCTTCCAACACTCGGAATCACAGAATCATTACTGTGCAGGAAGAGGCCATTTGGCCCATTGTGTCTGCACCAGCTCACCAAATGAGCACCACGATTCTCTACATAGTGGCAAGGGTGGGAGAAATTCCTGGACAGAAAGAAGTTGGAGCCTCAAATGTCACTGAGCATGGCTCCAGGTTGTAACGTGCAGGCAAAAGAGTGTGCGTGGCCACGGCAACCTTTGGGGCGTTGGTTGGACCATCAATGTGGATCAGAGTGGTGTCAATAGCGCAGGTTCAATCCCTGTTCCTGCTAGGTTCTGGATTTGAGAGCTGTCTTCTTCCCCACCCGCGGTGGAGATGATGGGGCTCTGGGTTGGAGGTATCTTTGGGCACGGAACACAAGAAGAAGAATGAAGAGAGATGTCGAGGGTCCCTCTGTGGCTAATTACCAGCCTTTCCAATTAACCTACAGGACGGTGTTGCAATTCAGAAGAACCATCACACGCAGAAAATAGAAGCAAGAGTAGGTCATTGAAACTCCGAGCCTGCTCTATCATTCACTATGATCATGGCTGATCACCAAATTCAATACCTCCGTCCCTTTATCCCCAAGAGCTATATCTAATTTCTTCTTGAAATCACACAATGTTTTGGCCTCAACTATTTCCTGTGTTAGTGAATTTCACACATTCACCACCCTCTGAGTGAAGAAATTTCTCCTCACCTCGATTCTAAAAGGTTTATCCCTTATCCTCAAACTATGACCCCTAGTTCTGGACTCCCCCACCACTAAGAACATTCTTTCAAAGTCCACTCTGTCTAATTGTGTTAGAATTTTTTAGGCTTCTACCAGATCTCCACTCACTCTTCTAAGCTCCAGTAAAAGTAATCCTAACCGACTTAATCTCTCCTCATGACAGACCTGCCAAACCAGGAATCAGCTGGGTAAACCTTCGCTGCACTCTCTCAACAGCAAGGACATCCTTCCTCAGATAAGAAGACCCAAAGCTGTACACAGTACTCCAGGTGTGGCCTCACCAACATCCTATACAGGACTCAGGGGAGGCGATGGCCTTGTGGTATTATCACAAGAATATTAATCCAGAAACTCAGCTGATATTCTGGGTACCTGGCTTTGAATCCCAACACAGCAGATGGTGGGATTTGAATTCAATAAAACATATCTGGAATTAAGAATCTACTGATGACCATGAAACCACTGTCAATAATTGGAAAAACTCATCTAGTTCACTAATGATCTCTCGGGAAGGAGATCTGCCATCCTTGTCAGGTCTGGCCTACATGTGACTCCAGAGCCACAACAATGTGGTTGACTCTCAACTGCCATCAGGCTACTGAGAATGGACAATAAATGCTGGCTAGCCAGTGACGCCCATGTTCCACGAATGAATTAAAAAAGGTACAACAGTTGGGTGGTACAGTGGCACAATGATTAGCACTGCTGATTCACAGAGCCAGGGACCTGGGCTTGATTCCTGGCTTGAGTCACTGTCTGTGTGGAGTTTGCACATTCTCCCCGTATCTGCATGGGTTTCCTCCCACAGTCCAAAGATTTGTGGGTTAGGTGGATTGGCCATGCTAAATTCTCCCCCAGTGTATCCAAACAGGCACTGGAACGTGGAGACAAGGGGATTTTCACAATAACTTTATTGCAGTGTTAATGTAAGCCTACTTGTGACTAATAAATAAGCTTCATAAACTTTACTGTTGAAACCCTCGTTCTTCCAGACTCACCTATTGCAATGTTCCCCTGGCTGGTTGCTCATCATGTACCTTCCAGGAACTTCAGCTCATCCACAACCATGTTAACTCACACCCATCATCCTTCTACCTGCTAGCCAACAGTGACTCTTCTATCCGAGAACACCTCATCTTAAAAGTCTAATCTTGCTTTCAAAAATACCACCAGGTCCTCTCTCCTTCCCATCTCCTGAATCTCCTCTAGCTGCTGAACATTGGTGAGATTTTTGTGTCCCTCCCATTCTGCACAAAACTCTATCTCCCTCAACTCGCAGTGGATGGTTCTGCCTTCAGTCACTAGTTCTCAGCCTGTTTAAATCCCACCCCAAGCCTCTCTTTTCCTTTAACACACTTCTTAAAAACTCACCTCCCTTCATCCATGCAAATATCCCCTCTCAGACCAAATGTTGTCCGATTTCATAGAATCCTACAGTGCGGGAGGAGGTCATTCGGCCTATTAAGGCTACACCGACCACAATCCCATCCAAGTCCTATCCCCACAACCCCATGCACTTATCCTAGCTAGTCCCCCTGACACTAAGGGTCAATTTAGCATGCCCAATCCACCTAACCCATCTTTGGGAGGAATCTACAAGGAGAATGTGCAAACTCCACACAGACAGTGACCCAAGCTGGGAACTGAACCCAGGTCCTTGGCGCTATGAGGCCTCAGTGCAAACCACTGTGCCATCCCCATGTCACTCCCTATCAAGCACACTAGTAGGGCTTGGAATATTAAAGGCAATTTATAAACGCAGGATGTCATTATCATAACCGTACTAGTGACAGAGAATTGGGAACGGGTTTCACATCTGCTGTCAATATGGAGAGAGAAGAAGGGTGTTGGGGGAGGGAGGATTAAGTTGAGGAAAAATAAGACAAGGGAAAAAGAAAGATTGGAAAATTTCCAAATGTGAAGTGTCAAAAATTCAGATTAGAAGACAGCAGTTGAGACTGTTTGACTGTGGACCAATGTGGATTGGCGGCTCACTCTAATTCTGACGTGCAATGTCTCTCCCACTCACTGCCAAATAATCCCAAATTAGCCTTCCACCGCTTGTGCAGAAATAAAATCAAGTCTCTCACCGTTCCAACATCAGAGTGACAACTCATTTTCAGCCACTAAAACATTAATCACATTCTGTCATAACACATCCGTAAGAATCTGTCAGCGACTTTTACAAAAGTTTAGCCTCTTGACGGAATGGACACGCTGCGGCACAGTGGTTAGCACTGCTGCCTCACAGCGCCAGGGACCCGGGTTCGATTCCCGGCTTGGGTCACTTGTCTGTGTGGAGTTTGCACATTCTCACCGTGTCTGCGTGGCTTTCCCCTGGGTGCTCCGGTTTCCTCCAAAGATGTGCGAGTTAGGTTCATTAGCTGTGCTAAATTCTCCCTCGGTGTACCCGAACAGGCACTGGAGTGTGGCGACCCAGGGGATTTTCACAGTAACTTCATTGCAGTACATGTGACTAATAAATAAATAAACATGCGCACAATGCTAATATTGGATGTCCTGAACTTAATCCCGCCACACAACAAGCACGCGACAAGGTGGAGAATAAAGGGAAATAAAATTAGTTTGCCCCCTCCACCCCCTTGCAAGCTTCCCGTCACCAGAGGTGACTGCAACTGCCTCATGAATCACTGCATTGCCCCTGAATTTCAGGCTCCCCATTACTGTTGCTGCTATCCCGCGCATCACCAGACTGTGATTTATACTATCCAAGCTGCTGTCTCTGTGCGGTAAAGAGGCTCACTGTTGTGTGAGACATTGAAGGAAGGCTGGAGGCTGGATTCTCCCTTGTGGGGGAGTTGGTAGTAGGAATGTTTCCAAGCCCTGAACCAGCCTCCGGGGGGAGGTGAGGAACAATGGCTCATCGGGATTTCAGTAAAGTGTTTGACAACACCAATTTTAAATCCAACCGATTTATTTGATGGTAAATCCAAGAGCTTCCAGCCTTTGTGGCCTTTGTCAGGCAATTTCGGCAGAGGTGTTGCCTGAGGAACGACATCGGCCAGGCTCCCAAATATAGAGAGCCAATCAGAAGCTTTCCACCATCAATGGGGGTAGCCAGTTCTGGTGGGAGAGTGAGTAACTGAGAGGGAGCTTCGACAAGAAGGTGCATCCTCTCAGCAACTTTAAGAAAATACAGAGAATTGGGCCATCACTTCCAAGAGGAAGGCCTTTTGGCTCCAACCTCAGCCAGGAAGGCAGGGAAGGCCTGAAATCTCCTTGGCCTCCAGGTGGTTAATCTTGCCCCATCCCCATACCTCACACCAGAAAATTGGAGACTAACTGAATTATGTCAGCCTGTCTCCATTGCCAATCATTTACAACCTGAAGAGACTAATTAGCTACCCCTCTTGCGGTGGCAGGACGTTCTGTAGGCCCCAAATGCAGTCTTTGCCAAAATGGCCGACATCGGGAGCAGGGTTGGGAGTGTGGTGAAGAAGGGATTTTCACAGTAACTTCATTGCAGTGTTAATGTAAGCCTACTAGAGTCATAGAGGTTTACAGCATGAAAACAGGTCCTTCAGTCCAACTTGTCCATGCCACCCTTTTTTTCAGAACCCCTAAGCTAATCCCAATTGCCCGTATTTGTCCCATGTCCCTCTATACCCATGTAACCATCTAAATGCTTTTTAAAAGATAAAATTATATCTGCCTCTACTGCTACCGCTGGTAGCTTGTTCACACTCACCACCCTCTGTGTGAAAAATTTGCCCCTCTGGACCCTTTTGCATCTCTCCCCTCTCACCTTAAACCTATACCTTCTAGTTTTAGACTCCCCTACCTTTGGGAAAAGATATTAACTACCTACCTTGTCTATGCTCCATAGACAACTTGCCACACCAATAAAATAAAAAATAAATAAGCAATTGCAGTTTTCCAAAATGAATTGGATAATTATCTGAAGAGGAAAACAAAGTGGCAGAGCTACAGCAAAAAGGCAGGGCAAAAGGACAAGTCAAGTGCTCTTGCAGAGCGCTAGCATGATCACACAAGGGGCTGAATGGCTTCTCCTGTGTTGTAACCACCCTGTGAAAGGACTGTGAGCTTTTTTCAATGCTACATTCCCACCTACTGAAAGAAGAGTGCATCTAAATCCAACTTGATTGCCATTATCTTCACATGTTAACTCCAGTTGAACTGAGACTCTTGGTCCTAGGGTGTAATGCTAAAATTAAACCCAACTCATGCGTTTAAATGAGTTTAGATTATCCCACACCGTCCATGTTCAGAAATCCGACATTGCCCACCGCTGTCGGCAGGTCTTTCATTAAACTACCATTGCTGCTGCTTCAGCAGCAACTGTGTGCAGTTTTGGTCTCCACATTCGAGGAAGGATATATTGGCCTTGGAGGGGGTGCAGAGAAGGTTTACTAGGCTGATAGCAGAGATGAGGGCATTGGATTATGAGGAGAGACTAAATAGGCTAGGTTTGTACTCTTTGGAGTTTAGAAGGCTGAGAGGGGATCTTATAGAGATGTATAAGATAATGAAGGGGATGAATAGGATAGAGGTTAAGAGACTCTTCCCGCTTAACAAAGATAGCAGGATTAGAGGGCACAGCCTCAAGATTGGGGGGGGGGGGTTCAGATCGGAGTTGTGGAGGGGTTTCTTCACACAGAGGGTGGTGAATCTTTGGAATTCTCTGCCTGATGAAGTGGTGGAGGCTTCCTCGCTGAATATGTTCAAGTCAAGAGTGGATAGGTTTTCAATTGACAAGGGAATTAAGGCTTACGGGGAGAAAGTGGGAAAGTGGTACTGAACCATTACAGATCAGCCATGATCTTACTGAATGGCAGGGGCAGGCTCGAGGGGCTGGATGGCCGACTCCTGCTCCTATTTCTTATGTTCTTATGTTCAAATGTACAACCTCAATGACTGAGGAAAACCTAAGCCTAAATTGCAGGCACTGCAGGGAGGATTTACTGAGCTGAATGTCCTTTATCAGGAACTAGTTGATATTGTGCATGCATCAGCCATCAATCAGTACACCAATGGCCATACACAAGAATTCAGAGAAGCAGGAAGGTGTATACACATTCTGGCAGCTCAGCGAGATTATCAGAACTGCAGTTTCAAAGCCCACTGGACGTTGAGAACAGGGAGTGGGGGAAGGTGCTATTGGTGCAAAATTAACATCAAATCTAAGGCCAGTCATTAGGATCCAAGAGCCAGGGGTTGGAGGTGATTATCAAGCCAGGATGGGGAAGAATATAGCCCACCCTATCAACAGGGCAAGGCAGTGTGTGTATCACACGGGCACGAGTTCAGAATTGTCCAACTTGCAGGGAATGTGATGGGGTGATGGGCAGAGAGAAGGGTAGACAGAAAGGGAGAGAGATGGAGAGAAAGGGAGAGATGGAGAGAAGGTGAGAAATGGAGAGAAAAAGAGAGGGATGCAGAGAAAGAGAGAGAGGTGGAGAGAAAGGGATGGAAATGGAGAGAAAGAGAGAGATGCAGAGCAAGGGGGAGAGACGGAGAGAAAGAGATGGAGAGAAAAGGAAAGAGATGGAGGGAAAATGAGAGAGATGGAGAGGAAAGATGTACAAGTTAAGGGGATTAGCCATGTTAAATTGCCCCTTAGTATCCCGAGATGTACAAGTTAAGGGGATTTGCCATGCTAAATTGTCCCTTAGTATCCCGAGATGTACAGGTTAAGGGGATTAGCCATGCTAAATTGCCCCTTAACATCCAAAGATGTGCAGGTTAGGTGAATTTGCTATGGTAAATGTTCAAGGTTACGGGGATAGGGCAGAGGAGAGCACTTGGATAGGATGCTTTCAGAGAGTCGATGCAGACCTGATGGGCGAAATGGCCTTTTTCAGCACTGTAGGAATTCTATAGTGAGCTTCTACCCCCACAACCCAACCCCCACCAACTCCCATCCCCACCCACCCCACTCTCCCATCTGAATCTGAATCTAAAAATGCTGTTTAACAAGCATGTGAAGATCGTGCTGTTTGAAAGTGGGACAGGTGGATGGGAGGCGAGCGAGATAAGAGAACCTGAGCAAAGGAAATCATTACATTGAGAGCGGGTGAATGGGTCGGAAGCCAGGTGCTGCACTGGTCTAATCCGGCAGGTGGAAGTTGTGTAATCTCCTTGACAGTAAAAGAAGAAGCTACATCAGGAGTGTGGCGAGGAGGAAGGTTCCAGGAGCGCGATTCATTTTCTTTAAAATATTTTAAGTATCTGGAGGCCTGATTGATCAGGAATAACAGATCAGGAATGCCACAATTCCCTCGCTCTGTGATCCTTTTAATGTAAAAGAAGGAATGCAAACCAAGGCTGTTCCTTTCTGTCTGATTCTCCTGATGATAGGAGCACCTTCTCTGATCACCTGAAGAGCAGCCTTTGTTCTCAGATCTTCAAATTCCAGATCAAATAATAAAGAGAGCTGCCAAAGACTGTTGAATGATGTTTTGAAATATCTGGACCCAAATGAGTGGGGAAATCAGGGAAAGATGGCCATTTCTGAGCTAAGGTGAAAGCTGTGTATGGAGAACTCACTCACAAGTTAATATTTCAGCCTCAGTATATCATCACGCTGCATTTTTACCAACAACATTGTGATCTTATCTATCCTCCTCACAGCTAGATTTGCACAAAGCAGAGGAATATAAAATAAGATACAGGAGCAGAATTAGGCCATTTAGCTCCACCACTCGATCATGGCTGATACGATTCTAATCCCCATTGTCCTGCCTTCTCCCCATAACCCTTGATCCCCTAACTGATCACGAACTTATCTATCTCTGTCTTAAGAAACTTAATGACCTGGCCTCCACAGCCCTGTGATTTGATTTATTATTATCACATGTATTAGCATACAGTGAAAAGTATTGTTTCTTGCGTGCTACAGAGACAAAGCATACCATTCATCAAGAAGTAAGCAAAACAGTGCAGAAAAAGAAGTGTTACACTCATAGCTAGAGTATAGAGGAAGAGTGGCAATGAGTTCCACAGGTTTACCACCCTCTGGCTGAAGAAATTCCTCCACGTAATCAGTTTTAAAGGAGCGTCCCTTCACTCTGAGATTGTGCCTCGAATTCTAGTCTCTTCCACTAGTGGAAACATCCTCTCCACATCCACTCTATCTAGGCCTCTCATTATTCTGCAAGTTTCAACTAGATTCCCCTCATCCTTCTAAACTCCATCGAGGATAGATTTTGTTGCGTCTGCTTTCCTAGCCCACTAACCAGGTTACCAACAGAAGCCAGCTTAAGACTACCACTCCACATCAAACATGGCTAGCCTCTGCACTCTTACAGGCTTATCAGACGTATTTGCAGATTGACAGTGAGTCAACCTGTTTGGCCATGTTATGAACGCACCTTCCTTGGCCTTCAGACTAGTTAGGGTAAATGCATGGTGTTGCGGGAATAGGGCCTGGTTGGAATTGTGGTCAGTATAGACTCAATGGGCCAAATAGCCTCCTTTTGCACAGTAGGGATTCTATGATTCTATGAATGTATTTTCAGTGCTGTGGGTTGAGGGATAAGTACTATTCTCCCCTGCACTTCTATGAAACACTGCACTGAGGTTCTTTCTGGGCACTTGTGAGGGCAGAGGTGGAGCCTCAGCCGAATGCCTCATCCGAAAGATGGTATGCTTGACAGTGCAGCTCTCCCTCAGCACTGCACTGGAGTATCAGTCCAATAATGTGCTCAAGACTGGAGTGGGGCTTGAGGTATTGTGGTCAAATGTGATCTCAAATAAAAAAGACTCACATTCCAAAGTAATTTGAAATAAAATCTTTTTTAAATGATCTAAAAACAGTCACACCTTTAAAAATGATACTTCTTGTTTGAGTTGCTATGGTATCCCTATCCTTTCTCCCACACACAAAACAACATCAGGAAATGTGGATTCCTCACAGTATCAGAGTTTTACAGCACAGAACAAAGCCTTTTGGCCCATCATGCCTGTGTCAGCCATCAAGCACCAATCTATTCTGCTGGGGGAGGCAATGGCTAGACTATTAATTATGGCTAGACTATTAATCTCTATTAAACTCAGCTAGTGTCCTGGGGCACCAGGGCTCGAATCCCACCACAGCACTTGGTGGAATTTGAATTCAATAAAAATTATCTGGAATTAAGAATGACCTTTTTAACTCAGAGAGTGGTTGTGAGTGTGGAATGCACTGCCTGCTGTGATAGTGGAATTGGGCACTTTAGGAACTTTCAAGTGGTTATTGGGTAGGCACATAGAGCACACCAGAATGATAGGGAGTGGGATAGCTTGATCTTGGGTTTGGACATTGCTTGGCACAACATTGAGGGCCGAAGGGCCTGTACTGTGCTATGTTCTATGGAACTATTGTCAATTGTTGGATAAACCCATCAGGTTCACTAATGTCCTCTAGGGGAGGAAATCTGCCTTCCTTTCCCAATCTGGCTTCTTTGTGACTCTAGAGCCACAGCAACATAGTTGATTCTCAACTGCCCTCCAAGGGCAACTAGGGATGGGCAATAAATGCCAGCCCACCCGGCGATATCTATGTCCCATGAATGAATTTTTAAAAATTTACATTTCCCACAACATGGTCTTCTCCGAATTTTGCACAGTGCAAAGTAGTAAAAATAGAAAATGCTGGATAAACTCAGCAGAACTGTGTGGAGTTTGCACATTCTCCCTGTGTCTCTATGGGTTTCCACTAAGTGCTCTGGTTTCGCCCCACAGTCCAAAAGATGTGCGGTTTAAGTACATTGCCCGTGCTTATTTGTGTCTTGGGATGTGTAGTTTAGAGGAATGAGTGGGGTAAATATGTGGGGTTACGGGAATAGGGCCTGGGTGGGATTGCTGTTGATGCGGACTCAATGACCTCCTTCTGCACTGTAGGATTCTATGATGCTACGACTCAACATCCAGACAGGCAACGAAAGAAATGAATTCCACCCATTAGAACATTAGAATAAGTCGGGTTTGAGTACTGGATTTAAATACATCCCCGACACAGGTCACCCAGTATTAAATCTGGACGACAGTCACTTTTTAATTACTCCGGAGAAAGCCAAAATTCTGAGGCAATTTTAAATACCCGATAATTTCGGGTTCCCGAACACTGGGGTTCAGATGGTACAAATCATTAAAATAGAGCAGGAATAGACAGGCGAAGGAGAGAAGAATCAAATGAGAGTCACTGGAGCCCTCTTCCTCAGGGAGAAGCTGCAGTGTGCACTGGAAGCTGCAGCATGCACTGGAAGCTGCAGTGTGCACTGGAAGCTGCAGTGTGCACTGGAAGCTGCAGTGTGCACTGGAAACTGCAGTGTGCACTGGAAACTGCAGTGTGCACTGGAAGCTGCAGTGAACACTGGAAGCTGCAGTGTGTACTGGAAGCTGCAGTGTGCACTGGAAACTGCAGTGTGCACTGGAAGCTGCAGTGAACACTGGAAGCTGCAGTGTGTACTGGAAGCTGCAGTGAGCATTGAAAACAGCAGTGTGCACTGGAAGCTGCAGTGCATACTTGAAGCTGCAGTGAACACTGGAAGCTGCAGTGAGCACTGGAAGCTGCAGTGTGCACTGGAAACTGCAGTGTGCACTGGAAACTGCAGTGTGCACTGGAAGCTGCAGTGTGCACTGGAAACTGCAGTGTGCACTGGAAGCTGCAGTGCATACTTGAAGCTGCAGTGAACACTGGAAGCTGCAGTAAGCACTGGAAGTTGCAGTGAGCACTGGAAGCTGGGGTGTATGTTGGAAGCTGCGGTGTACACTCGAAGCTGCAGTGTGCACTGGAAGCTGTGGTGTACACTGGTAATTGCAGTGTGCTAGTTCTGAGTACTTTGCTCTCAAAAAGGACCCCCCAGGAATTTAAAATATTTTATTTCTTTCAGGCTTTCCGGACGATAGATTATTCAGCCTCCGCACTACATCCCGGCCAGTTTCACAACTGCCCAGCTGTGAATAAAGAGGTTTGTTTCTCAGCGTGGTGGTTAGGCAGGGCCAGGATCTTTGTGGTCTTGCAGGAGAGGAGGACATGCATGAGATTTGCACCAGATCAAAGATCTAAAAGTACATCATTCTGAATGAATGTCTTTGGAGGTTACTGACTCGTGAATGCCGAGCAATTTTACACACAGCGACGTTCCAGAAACACCAGCTGAGATGAATAACCAGCCCAGTTGCTGCTCACTTTATTTCATTTCTTTATACAACGGGGGCATCGCTGGCTGAGCCAGCGTTTATTGCCCGTCCCTAACTGCCCCTCGAGAAGGCACTGGCAAGCTGCCTTCTTGAACCCGCTGCAGTCCATGTGGTGTAGGGACACCCACTGTGCTGTTAGGGAGGGAGATCCCGGATTTTGACCCAGCCACAGCGAGGGAATGGTAAAGGGGGCGACTCTCCCATCCTGCTGCGCTGCTTTTGTAATGCAGTGGGCCGCGAATACTCAAGCAAAGGCTGTTTCCTGGGAACCATGGCCTCCGCATGGTCTCCCAGTGCCAGATTTCCAGCACCGTCCGCTCTGTGCCAGAAATTGGCACTGCGCTGCCGAATATATGCAGACCCTAGTTCCCATATGACTTAAATGTCATTAGCGAGCCCGGGACTGATGGCTGGTCATTGGGATGGGGTGGGAGGGTGGGGATTGAGGAGGGTGGGTGAGAAGGGGAGAGGTGGCCTGCTGGCGTTGGGGGGGAGGGGTTGGAGCTGCGGGAGGAGGGATCGGGTCTGTTACTAGGATGGGGGGAAGGGTGGTGGGATCTGGAAATCAGGCCTCCGTAAGAGGTGGTGGATCTAGGCATGTTTGGGGAGGGCTAGTGATTGGGTCACGATGGGTGGGTTGCATTGCCATTGATGTGGGGGTCACAAGACTAGCCAGTGATCGAACTGGCCTGCAATTGGGAGTGCGGGGCCACTGCGCACGTGCCAATCGCGGCGCTACACATCAGCGCATGCGCAACGGCTCCCTCAGCACTCTGCTGCTGGCCTCTCCAGCAGGAATTGACCCCACTCCCATCAGTGGACTGATTCGCACTGAGGCACTCTGCAGTGCACTGAGTGTGGGAGATTTATCTCAAAACTCTCACTGAAAAAGAAACAGGATTTAGTCCAGTTTTCACACAAATTCGACACTTAGAATGTTTTGGGGAGAATTGCCCCCAATATGTTTCCCAATCAGGATGCAGTGTGACTTGGAGCGGAACCTGCAGCTGGTGGGCAGACAGTTATTGGCGGGATTTCCCAAGGTCTGAAAATTCCACCCAAGGTTAACGGGCATTTGCACGACCCGTATCTCACCCACAAGGATTCCCATGGTGGGCGGGATGGGAGAATTCTGCTCATAGAATTTTACAGCACAAAAAGAGGCCCTTCAGCCCATTGGGTCTGTGTATAACCAATCACAAATGCTGCATATGGAGCGGTGTGGGACCCTGTACGCAACTGGCTGCCTTTGATGTGCGGGAATCCTCCATGCCAACCACATAATGACTCAGTGAAGCTGTGTCCTGAGGAACATGCCCTCAAGGTGACAGGTATGCAAAAAGCTCGGAGCTGAGGATTTTACCCTGAGGTTACAAACAGATGTGATGTAGAGATGCTGGCGTTGGACTGGGGTAAACACAGTAAGAAGTCTGACAACACCAGTTTAAATCCAACCGATTTATTTGATAGTAAACTCGCCAGCTTTCGACTCTATGGCCTTCGTCAGGCGAATGAGGTGTTCCGGTCTCCAACAGAACACATTACCAGCTGTTGGAGACCAGAACACCTCATTCGCCTAATGAAGGCCATAGAGTCGAAAGCTTGCGAGTTTACTATCAAATAAATCAGTTGGATTTAAACTGGTGTTGTCAGACTTCTTACTGTGTTACAAATAGACGTCAGACAGTGAAGAATGAATACTCCTGGCCGTTTCATGCAACACCAGCAGGTTAGCCTCACAGCCATGGAGAAGTGATACAAATATTACCATCTGGTGGACTTAAATCTTTAATCTGAGACAAACCCTCCACTCTTTTTCCAAAGTCTACAAAACTGCAAAAGGTCATAAATGTGGCCCTGTCCATCACTCAAACCAGCCTCCCATCCATTGACTCTGGCAACACTTCCTGCTGCCTTGGAAAAGTAGCCGGCATAATTAAGGATGCCAGACACTGCTCAGATATTCTCTTTTGGGGTAAAAGATAGAAAAGTCTGAGGTCACGTACTAACTTACTCAGGAACAGCTTCTTGCCTGCTGCCATCAGACTTTTGAATGGACCTACCTCGCACTAAGTTGATTTTTCTCCACACCCCAGCTATGACTATAACACTACATTCTGCACTCTCTCATTTCCTTCTCTATAAATGGTATGCTTTGTCCGTACAGCACGCAAGAAACAATACTTTTCACTGTGTGCTAAATACACATGACAATAATAAATCACATCAATACAGTCTGTAAGTGACATTGCCAAACGTTGAGGTTGCTTTTGCCAGGTATTGGTTGACTTTGTCATCTGGTGCCGTGTTATTGGAGAGGATGCTGCCAAGATAACAAAACTCTACTGTTCATAGAATGCCTACAGTGCAGAGAAGGCCACTCAGCCCATCAAATCTGCTCCAACTCTCTGATAGAGTATCTCACCCAGGTCGTCTTCCCCATCCTATTATGTGGCCCCACACATTTCCTAAGGCTAATCTACGCAGACTAGGACACTGAGGGGCAATGTACCACGGCCAATTCACCTAACCTGCGCATCTTGGAGTATGCGGCTAAGGATGAGTTGATAAAAGATCACTGTCTTTTTCAGACCTATTGTTAGGCCGGAGTATTCTGCAGTTAAGGCAAAGTGATCAACAAGAGGCTGAATATTCTCCAGACTGTGAGAATGCGGTCTTCCATTAACAAGATAACTCTTTCTGAAACACTTGAGCCATTAAAAGTTGAAGAGATTACCTTGACTTTTGAATTGAATGTAAATGCTTGTGTCAAGACCTTTGAGTGTGTACTGGAGCAAGGCTGAGAGCTGTGAGGCAAACAGGGCCGGAGGCCATGCACAGCCTGGTGTTGAGCTGTTGGTGACAGGAAAGGGCATTCATTGATATTCCACCTTGCACTGCGCTGGTCAACATGCCAATATGAGATAAGTGAATGATGCTGATCATCTTTTCTGGACAGCCATGTTTGTACAGAACCTTTCACAGGCCTTTCTGGTCCTAGTCTTTGCTCAGAGTCGTAATGTGTAAGGTTCTATCACTGTTCTTGCTGTTGTCTCAGAGAGTTAGGCAAGATCCCCATATCCACAGCGGATCAAAGTGTTCACATCATTCTGTAGAGCTACTTATGGCACAGAAGGAGGCCATTCAGCCCATCAATTTCCTGCTGGCTCTTCACAGAGTGATCCATTCAATCCCTCGCTCCCGTGCTACCTCTGTTGTCCCTGCCAGTTCATTTCCTTCTAGCGACCATCAATTTCCTTTCGATTAGTTCCACTTCTACCACCCTCATAGGCAGCCAGTTCCAGGTCATTATCGCTCTCTGTGTAAATAAAATTTTCTCCACATTCCTCCCTTGCATCTCCTGTCCAAAACCTTAAATCTAAAGTGCCCCAAGTCCTTGTACTGTCAGTTAATGGAAAAAGATTTCCTTTGTTTTCCTTATCAAAGCCTATTATAATCTTGTGCACCTCGGGAGTGCAGATACACAGATCCTTAAAATTGGCAGCACAAGTAGTGAAGAAAGCAAATCCTTGCCTTCATCAGCCGGGGCATCGAATATAAAAGTTGGCAGATTATGTTATAGATATATAAAATGTTGGTTGGGTTACATTTGGAATACAGTATCTAATTCTGGTCGCCACACCACCAGAAGGACACAGAGGCTTTGGAGGGAGTGCAGAAAAGGTTTACCAGGATGTTGTTTGGTGTGGAGGGTATTAGCTATGAGGCGAGACTGAATAAACTGGGATTGTTCTTCTTGGAAAGACAGAGGCTGAGGGGCGACCCTGATAGAAATTTGTAAAATTATGAAGGGTACAGATAGGGTGAACGGTTGGAAGATTTTTTCCAGGGCAAAAATGACAATTACAAGGGGGCACAAGTTCAAGATAAGTGGGGAAAGGTTCAGTGTGGAGATGTGCGGGGGAAGTTTTTTACACAGAGGCGGTGGGGGCCTGGAATTGACTGCCAAGTGAGGTGGTTGAGATTTAAGACTTATCTGGATAGACGCATGAACAGACGGGGAATAGAGGGATGCAGAAGGTTAGTCTAGCTAGGACAGCATGATCGGTGCAGACTTGATGGGCCGAAGGGCCTGTTCCTGTGTTGTACTGGTCTTTATTCAAATCTCCCCTGAGTCGCCTTTTCCCCACATCATTAACTACAAAAAGCTGCTGAGCTGATCCTTAAAACACTTGGAGGTGCTAATTATTTGGCTGCCACATTTGTTCACAACTCTCCCGCCTCCCAGGTCTCCTTGCCAGAATGATTATGTCCTTCTAATATACTCATCACCTTCCATTCCCTTTGGCTCTGAGTCCCTGTCTGATCCAGTGATTGGCACAGCAGAGCCGCAGTGAGCAATCCTCCGTATAATACACAGCTGCAGGGAATGACCTGTGAAGGTGCAGGCACTCAGTGTTAAATGGTAGCGACGGGTCATTATGCACTCTGATACTCAGTATTAAATGCCTAACTCCTTCAGTCAGGTAGCCCCCAGCACCTCACCCAGCCGCGCACTCTCAATATGGATGCACCACTGAAAGCATTCTTTCCTGGTTGTATCATAGCTTGGTATGGCTTCTGCTCTGCCTGAGACTACCAGGAACTACAAAGGGCTGTGAATAAAACCCAGTTCATCACGCAAACCAGCCTCCCATCCATTGACAATGTCTACACTTCCTCAGAAAAGCAGCCAGCACAATCCAGTACCCCACGCACCCCTCTACCTTCTCTCTTCCACCATCTTCCGTTGGGAAAAAGGTACAAAAGTCTGAGAATATGTGTCAATCAACTCAAGAACAGCTTCTTTCCTGCTGCCATCCGACTTTTGAATGGACTTACCTTGCATTAAGTTGGTCTTTCTCTACAGTCTAGCTGTGCTGTAACACTACAGTCCGCACTCTCTCGTCTCCTTCTCTATGAATGGTATGCTTTATCTGTATCGCACGCAAGAAACAATATTTTTCACTGTATGCTAATACGTGTGACGATAATAAATCAAATCAAACCAAATGTGCCTGAACTGTTGTAAGATGTGATGAGTTGAGGAGCCAGCCCACTTATCTCAAGCTGAGACTCCCACAGCTGAGGACCAGGGCTCACTCCGTAGTGAAGAGAAGAAGCCTTGGGCTTTAACTCTCTTTATGTCAAACTGATCCATCAACAAGGGACTTTATAATATAGCAGAAATATTAGGGAATGAGCTAGGAAAAACTGGAGAGTTCTTGCAAGTTGTCTCAACACCAGGTTAAAGTCCAACCTGGTGTTGTGAGACTACTTACTGTGCCTACCCCAATCTGACACTAGCAACGCCACATAATGGAACGTTCTTACAATGGGCCGAATGGTCACTATCATTACTGTAAAATTCTATTGATCACAGCAACAGTAAACTTGCTACACTATGACCAAGCTGACAACCAGGAAGGAACCCATCTGTGGAGTTTGCTATTCCACGGAGCAGCAAAGACAATTGATGTAGCCGTTGTCATGGTCACCAGTACCTAGGCTCAATTCTAGATTTACTCATTAATTTTAAATTTCATCAGCTGCCGTGGTGGTATTTGAACACATGTTCCTAGATTAGGGTTCTGACAGAGGAGCATCCAAGCTGATTCTATTCTCATAGAATCTCGACAGTTCAGGAGGAGGCCATTCAGCCCATCGAGTCTGCACCGACCGCAATCCCACCCAGACCCTATCCCCATCCCCCCTGCATTTACCCTAGCTATTCCCCCTGAATACTAAAGGGCAATTTTGCATGGCCAATTAATCTAACCCACACATTTTTGAACTGTTGGAGGAAACCGGAGCAGCCGGAGAAAACCCACACAGACATGGGGAGAACATGCAAACTCCACACAGACAGTAACCCACGCTGAGAATCAAACATTGGCCCCTCGCACTGTAAGGCAGTAATGATAACCATTGTGCCAGCGTGCTGCCATTCTCTCTCCACAGATGCTGTCAGACCTGCTGAGATTATCCAGCATTTCCTACCTATGTTCCTAGATTGTTAGCCTGGGGCTTCTGCTCCAATGACAATGCCGCTATTTCACCATCTCTCCATAGTGTCTTCAATACTGCTATTGCTCTTTGGAATCGCAAACTCCACAGATCTATCACCCTGAAAGAAGAAATTCCTCCTCATCTCCAGCTTCAATGGGCGAACATATAGAATCATAGAGATTTACAGCATGGAAACAGGCTCTTTGGCCCAACTTGTCCAAACCGCCCTTTTTCTAACCCCTAAGCTTGTCCCAATTGCCCACATTTGGCCCATATCCCTCGATATCCATCTTACCCATGTAACTGTCTAAATATTTTTCTGAAACTATGCCCTCCTCAGTTCTAGGTTTCTCCCTGTGGGGCAACATTCCTCTCTTCATCCACCCTGTCCAGCCCCCTCAGAATCCTCCATGTTCCAACAAGATGACCTCTCATTCTTCGAAACTGCAATGAGTGTAGGCCCAACCTTTCCTCAGTAAATATATTGAAGGCTGAGTTAAAGAGTTTATTGAACTGGAGGGGAGTTAAGGAGTGTGGGGAATAGGCAGGAAAGTGCAGTGTAGATCAACCATAATCTTCTCAAATGGTGCAGCAGGATCAAAGGGCCATATAGAACCATAAAAGCATTAGAAGAAGGCCATTCAGCCCATTGAATCTGCACTGATTCTCCAAAAGAGCACCTTACCCCGGCACCCTCCCCCACAACCTATCTCTGTAACCCCATCCATTTACCCCACTAATCACCCTCATCTGCACATCTTTGGACACCAAGGGCCAATTTAGCGCGGCCAATCCTCGTAACCTGCACATCTTTGGGGTGTGGGAGGAAACTCATGCAAACATGGGGAGAATGTTACCCACCGTGCCACCCCAGGCAAGGCCAGCATGTGTTGCCCATCCCTAATTGACCTTGAACCCTATGATCTACCTATGCTCCTATTCTGTTAAGTTTTGGGTAAAATACACAGCCCTCGCCTTCCACGGGTGGCCAGGGTCCCTTCTGCTGCTTTCCACTTGAGGAAAGAGCCAGGTGACTTACAGCTACGGCTGGCTCGGTGGCACAGTGGTTAGCACTGCTGCCTCTCAGCACCAGGGACCCGGGTCCAATTCCCAGCTTGGACCTGTATAGAGTTTGCAAATTCTCCCCATGTCTACACGTGTTTCCTCTGGGTGCTCCAGTTTCCTCCCACATTCCAAAGATGTGCGAGTTAGGTTGATTAACTATGCTAAATTGCCCTTCAATGTCAGGGGGGATTAGCAGGGTAATCCTTATAGTGCAGAAGGAGGCCATTTGGCCCATCAAATCTGCACCGACCACAAACCCGCCCAGGCCATATCTCTGTAACCCCATGTAATTTACCTTGTAAGTAAGTAAGGTTACGGGAATAGGGCCTGGGGGTGGGATTGTGGTCAGTATAGACTCAGTGGGCCGAATGGCCTCCTCCTGCACTGTGCGGATTCTACCTTTCTCATTGGGTCGGGGTTGGTGACCCCTGAGGACGATGCAGTTGCTCCTAATGGGGGTCGCGAGGACAGCAGTGTTTCAAGCCCAGCTACATTCTCACATAGGGCGAAGCACCCACCAACACGTGCAATCTGATCATTTGAGGACGTTAGCCAAAGGAAATGGTGAAAACTGCAATCCAACAAGAGCAACACAAGAGGAAGCGACAAAGCTTTGAGGAGGAAAAAAATTGAAGGCTAAGAAAGGTGACTACACGTTGCATTGTTGAAAACGCTGCCCTCGGTGCTCTGAATTCCGGCCGCACGTGAATGCTTATTTCTCATTCTTTCACAGTCTTATTAGTTATTACAATCATTTTTGGCAAAACTCCAACTCTGGTTCCTGGACTTTCCCCTCAGGGATGTTGCAAGACAGTAATTACGAAGCCTGACATTTGAAAACTAATTTTTTTGTTCTATAAATTAGTTATCTTTAACTTTCAGCAGTGCATTGAGTTGAGTCCTAATCAGATCACATCACATTGTTGCAAAAGTCAATTATAACTTTATAATTCAAGAAGTCGTTTTCAGGGCTGCTGCCTAGTCCTACGGGGGGCCAGAAGAAAAGGGTTGCAGCGTCGAGCGGGAAGTCCATGCGGTTACTGAACTGTCAGATACATACTCCACCAAATGAGATGTTCGCCTGAGACCCTCATCAGCCCTGGCAGATGAAGTAACAGATGCCAGGGTAATATATTGTAGATGAGAAAATGAGTCCTTCCCTGGTGACTGTCCAGGCCAATATATATCCCTCAACCACCAAGAACAGGTCATGTGTTTCACTGCCATTTCTGGGTTCTTGCTGTGCCCAAATTGGCAGCCATATTTCCACAGCGAGTCTACTTCAACAAGGTACTTCACTGACGTCAGAGTGTTCTGGGTCACACTGAGATTTTATCTCTCCCTCTCTCCTCTCCCTTTTACACATGCGCATTGTTTGACAAGCTCTGCAGATTAGCAACACGCCAAGACTTCTTCCAAACTCGTGGCTTCTACCAGCTAGAATCATTGAATAAAATCCCTACAGTGCAGGAGGAGACCCCATTAAACTCATCGAGTCTGCATCGACCACAATCCCACCCTGTGACCCTGCATGCTTACTCTGCCAATCTCCTGACACTTGGGTCAACTTGCCATGGCCAATCAACCTAACCCACACATCTTTGGATGTGGGAGGAAAACTGGAGCACCCAGAGGAAACTCACCAGGCCGTAAGAAATAGGAGCGGAATTACGCCACTTGGCCCATCGAGTCTACTCTGCCACTCAATCATGGCTGATATTTTTCTCATCCCCATTCTCCTGCCTTTCCCCATAATCCTTGATCTCCTTATTAATCAAGGACCTATCTATCTCTGTCTTAAAGACACTCAATGACCTGTCCTTCACAATCTTCTGCGACAAAGAGTTTCATAGATTCACTACTCTCCCAGACGCAGGGAGAACATGCAGACTCTGCACAGTGACCCAAAGTTGGAACTGAACTTGGGTCCCTACCGCTGTGATGCAGCAACGCGAACCACTTCGGCACCGTACCACAGAAAGACAAGGGCGGCAGACGCATAGGAACACCACCACCTACAAATTTATCTCCAAAACGCTCACCATCCCGATTTGGAAATATATCAGCATTCCTTCATTGTCACTTAGTCAAAATCTAAGAAATCCTCCCCTAACATCATTGTGGATGTACCTATACCACACAGACTTCAATGGTTCAAGAAGGGCGACTTCTCAAGGGGCAATTAGTGATGGGCAATAAATGCTGGCTTGTTCATCAATATCCACATCCCATGAAAGAATACACATAAAAAAGCTATCCATCTCTCTCTTTCTTTCCTCTTGAAGATGTTGGTTTCCTTCGGGATGTGAAACAATTTTTCAGATACCAATTGCTTGGTAGTGACAGAGGTGGCGCTCATGAGCAAGTCTGCACAGTGTCCTGTAGTCTGAGCAAAACCTCAGGCATAGTGGAACATTCATTCTACAACGGCCAGTTTGGGCATTTGAAGAAAATCTCTCACGTGTTAATTCCAATAATTGTATGTTTAGGCAAAAGGAAGTTAGCCTTCATTTCAAGAAAGTAAAGTCACAATCTCTCCCTGTAGGGAGGCAATGGCTTAATGGTATTATCGCGAGACCCAGAAATTCAGCGAATGTTCTGGGGATTCGGGTTCAAATTCCGCCACAGCAGATGGTGGAATTTGAAGTTAGTAAAAAAAATCTGGAATTAGAAGTCTTCTGATGACCATGAAACCATTGTTGATTGACAACATAACCCATTTGGCTCACTAATGTCCTTTAGGGGAGGAAATCTGCCATCCTTAACTGGTCTGGCCTACATATAACTCCAGAGCCACAGTAATGTGGTTGACTCTTAACTGCCCTGGATAACTAGGGATGGGCAATAAATGCTGGCTCAGCCAGCCATGTCCACATCCCACAAATTAATTAAAAAGAAGATTCCTCCCAAATGTCCAGAGTGAACTGGTTTATACAACTCCTTCAATGATTCACTAATCCTTCCCCGACTGGGAAAACTGTGCTTAATGAACAACTGTGTTGTATTACAGCACATATTCAGCAGTAACATCTGGCAGATGCTGAAATAATTCAAAATACTGGAAATCTACAATTACCTGATAAACTCAGCAGGTCTGGCAGCTTCTGTGGCGAGAAACTCAAACAGACTCCAAACGTTATCTCTGTTTCTCCCATAAGAACATAAGGAATAGGAGCAGGAGTTGGCCATCTAGCCCCTCCAGCCTGCCCCGCCATTCAATAAGATTATGGCTGATCTATAGTGGTTCAGTTCCAATTACCCGTCTGCTCCCCATAACCCTTAATTCCCTTACTGATCAGAAATTTATTTACCTGTGACTTAAACATATTTAACGAGGTAGCCTCCACAGCTTCAATGGGCTGAGAATTCCACAGATTCACTACCCTCTGAGAAGAAGTTCCTCCTCAACTCTGTTCTAAATTGACTCCCCCTTATTTTGAGGCTGTGCTCTCTAATTCTTGTTTCTTTCTAAGTGGAAATAATCTCTCTGCCTCTACCCTGTCTAGCCCCTTCATCATCTTATAAGATCTCCCCTCAGCCTTCTAAACTCCAACGAGTACAGACCCAGTTGCACAGATGCCGTCAAATCTACTAAGTTTTTCCAGCATTTTCTGATTTTAAAGAACCATGAGATGTAGGTGCAGGAACAGGCCTTTCGGCCCATCAAAACTGCTCTGCCATTCAATTTGATCATGATTGATCTGTCGTGATAATCAGCTCCACTTTCCCGCTTTATATCCATAACCCTGGATTCCCTTACTGATTAAAAATCTGCCTCAGCTTTGAAAATATTTATTAGCCGAGCCTCTGCAGCTCTTTGAGGTAAAGAATTCCACAAAGTCACAGCCCTCAAAGAGAAGAAATTCCTCCTCTTCTCTGTTTTAAATGGATGGCCCTTGCTCTGAGATTTTGCCTTCCGAACTTAGACTCTCCCATAAGGGAACCCATTTCTCAGCATTTACCCTGTCAAACGCCTTGAGAATCCAACATGTCTCAGTAAAGTCACCTCTCATTCCTCTAAATTCCAATGAGTGCAGGGCCCAACCTGCTCAACGTCTCCTCATAAGAAAATCCCTCCATACCTGGGATTAATTTAGTGAACCTTCTCTGAACTGCATCCAATGGCAGTACATCTTTCCTTAGATATGGGGACCAAAACTGTGCACAGTATTCCAGGCATGGTCTAACTAGTGTCTTTATAATTGTAGCAAGACTTCCTTATTTTTATTCTCATAGAATCCCTGTAGTGCAAAAGGGGGCCATTAGGCCCATCAAGTCTGCACCGACTGTGCGAAATAGCATAATTCCCAGGGCCCCTTATAACTCTGTGCATTTATGATGGCTAATCCACAGAACCTATACATATACACAAATATTCCTTTCCCTTTGAATTAAAGCACTATGTCAGGTGTACAGCTACTTCTCTGTGTGTGGGTGACTTTGGACCACAAGCACACTCATACCTCATGACAATCGGTGAGCAATAAACAGGGCCGGAAGCAGCAACAAAGCAATAAGAGGGAAAAATCAAAGAGCAACCTCGTTAGGATGCCCAGAATTTTCTTCGTGTGTGCATGTGTGTGTGTGGGTGTGTATGGAGTGTATATGCGTGTGTGTGTGTGTGTGTATGGAATGTGTGTGCATTTGTGTGTGTGTGTGTGTATGGAATGTGTGTGCATTTGTGTGTGTGTGTGTATGGAGTGTGTGTGTGTTTGTGTGTGAGTATGATTACGTGTATGGGTGTGTGTGTGAGCATATGTGTCTGAGCGTGTGTGTGGGTGTGCATGAGTGTGCGTGTGTGTGAGCGTGTGTATTTGTGTGTAAGTGAGTGAGTGTGTGTGTGCATGAGTGTGTGTGCATGTGTGTACGAGTGTGTGTGCGTGCGTGTCTGAGAGTGAGTGTCTGCATGTATGCGTCTAAGAGTGAGTGTGAGTATGCCTGAGGGTTTTATGTGAGTGTAAGTGTGTGTATGTGTCTGAGGGTATGTGTGAGTGTGTGTGTCTGAGAGTGTATGTGAGTGTGAGTGCTTGTGTATGTGAGTAAGAGTGTGTATATGTGTGTGTGTGTGTCTGAGAGTGTGTGTGTGTGTTCGTGTGTGTGTCTGAGGGTGTTCACACTGAGTGATGCTACTAGTGATGCTGATGATCGATTTTGCCAGTTTGAATGGGCTGCAGAATTTCTCGCAATGTTCCCAGTATTAAACTGATATCAGTGCCGTCAATCACCCGCCGTGCAATATATTTAATAAAATTAATTGATTTGAGATGACTGTTTGAATGGTGGTGGGACAGGACTCTGCAGCATGCAGTATCTGGTGATGATACAGTACGAGGCAGTGTAGGATAACCCAATTTAAAATAGTTATTAGATTCAGCAGCAGCGAGTCCTTCTCCCTGGAGCTGGATTCCTCTCTAAAGGGGCAGGATACTTTGTTCATCTTTAGGTCTTTTTGCTCTAGGAGCTGCAGGCAGCCCTGTGATCTAATGTGACCTTTTCCACACGCTCTCCCCTCCTCTACCCAACCGCATTCATTACTATTAATGACCCGCAGACATGCAACAAACACCTCAGCCTGTGTTAATAGGCTTATCAATCCGTCAGTCAACAGGTCATCTCACTTCACGCTCAAGGCAATCGAGAGGGCAAAGAAACGAAATAAGAGATGATGGATTTGGGCATGCTGCACCAACTGATTGGCTCTCTCGTGCTGAGGGGGCGCGAGTTGACACTGTATCAGTGTCAGGCACCTTTGAGGATCCCCGTCAGTCTTCCCCGCCTTCAGATACACGTGGCCGTCTCTCACTTTCAGGAGGTGGAGGAGTAACCAGTCCCAACAACACTCCAGATGCTCAACACCATCCAGAACTACGCAGCCAGTTTGATCCATCCCCTCGAACGTTTCCTTCCTTCGCACTTTCTCCCCATGTCTGTGTGGGTTTCCTCTGGTTTCCTTTTACAGTCAACCTCCCCCCTACCTCCTCCCCAGGACACAGGTTACCCACCACTGCTGAGGGAGGTCCCCATCGCCAGAAACATGGAAGCTCCTGCTGCTCAGAATAGATCGGCAGCATTGATTGGGAGTTTGGAGTGAGTGGTCTTTCACTGGGTAATATCCAACATGACTTTAGTCCAATAGTAAATGAAAATCGTGAATCTTTTAACGTTACATCTCACTTCAGTGAACGAACAAACTCACTCCACCCCCCTCCACCACACGCTTCCCCACAACTTCCCCCAGTAATAGAACCACACCAGTCAGTAATCTGGAATCTCTTCATCTCACACTTCACCAACGGACTGAGAACAATTTGTTTCTGGACTGGTACCAACTATTCATCATTAGTGTGTCCTTCATACTCACTCTTTATGAGCACGAGATTGTTATCGGATGTCTTCTGCAATCTAATTTAAGACATATGTGAAGCTGGCTTTACTGAAGGAAACATTAAGTTAGCTGAGGGCCGTGGCCCCAGATGTCTTAAAGGGAGAAAGAAAACACTGGATTAGCGAGCAGGACAAGCTAATGGAAAACTAGTCCCCTACTTGATTCAGTAGCCAATAACGTCCTGATGGACCCAAGAGGTCCGTACGCACTGAACGTTTACTACCACTGAAAAGCTTTGGTAATAAATAGGAAGGTTATGATGGCCGGCTAGTGTCTCAGAAGACAAACAATCTTTGCCAGAAAATTGGTTTTCCGACTATCCTGACCTTTTGTTGCACCTGATATGGGAAGAGGGGCGGGGGGGGGGGGGGGGGGGGGGGTGTGGTGATGATGGTGCTCGAGCTGGCACCAAAAAAGAAATCCTTTTCCAATACCATCATGCTCCCCCTTAATGAGTGCCAAAAAGAGAGCCACGTGCACTCGTTTTGAGCCTGTCCACATTAACAGAGGGTTCCTTGCCTGTCAGTGGAAAGCCATGTCTTTGTTTGTGTGCGCAGAGAGACACATAAATCTGTTTTTTATAAATGCGGTTCCAATTCTGTTCAGCTTTACGGGGGGAAATCGTTATCCCTTTGGGTCTGGTTCACCGCCTCAGGGAAGTACTTCCTACCACATCAGGACAAATTTCCAAGCTAGTTATCCCTGCGACTTTCCTGAGTGAGATCCTTGGTTTAATGACAATTATTGCCCAATTGTGGACAGTCTGTGGTCCACAGGGATCTGAGTAATGAGAGCTGGGCTTTTGGCTTTCCCTCATTTATGGTCTCACCCTCAGCTCCCACAACGAATCCAAACACTTTAGCCTTACACAGTTCATTCCTCAGTAAAATATTCCTCTGTGAATTGAGCTTTCCAAAAAAGAATCCAAAAGAATTTTTGATTGTTTCATGTTTGAGGAACATTAAAAGTTTCTCAAGATACAAGCAGTCCCTCGTACTTTGGTATTTTATTCACAGCAGATAGTAAAAAATGGATAAAATGATAAAGTCACCCTAATCCCAGACAACCATCGGCTGACTGCCAGTAGATTCATTGAATCCAGGAGGAGGTCATTTGGCACATCAAGTCTACAAGACTACAATCCCATCCAGGTTCTATTCCCATAACCCCTCATACTTACCCTGCTAATCCCCTGACACCAGGGTCAATTTAGCATGGCCAATTAACCTAACCCGCACATCTCTGGACCATGGGAGAAAAGCAGAGCACCCGGAGTTGGGACATGGGGTTGGTTGAGAGGAGAGCTCTGAGATGAAAGCTGTGCGACTGAACAAGTCAATATAAATAGAGGATGGCTCACCTTCAGTGTTTTGAATTTTTAATTCAAAAGTAGGCTTACACTGACACTTCAATGAAGTTACTGTGAAAATCCCTTAGTCGCCACATTCCGGTGCCTGTTTGGGCACAGCGCGGGAGAATTTAGCACGGCCAACGCACATCTTTCAGACTGTGCAAGGAAATCAGAGCACTCAGAGGAAACCCACGCAGACACAGGGAGAACGTGCAGACTCCACACAGACAGTGACCCAAGGCAGGGATCGGACCCAGGTCCCCGGCGCTGTGAGGCAGCAGTGCTAACCACTGTACCACTGTGCTGCCCCTAGCATACATGAAATTGCAAACGAGAATGCCACTGTGGTAATTTTCTTGGAAAAGCCACGGTTGTACTGGATAATACATAAGGCATCTGGCATAGACCTCTTATCAGCCTCTCCGAGTGTGCCGAACAGAAATTGGAATCGCACTGGGCTTTTAATGGACAAAGAGACAGACCCTTTTGAAAAGCCCAGCTGCTGCCCATCAAAACCCATTTTCCCAAACGAATTATTGTGCATCAATAGCGGCTATGTGGACCACATGCTTTTTGCATGGGCAAAAATCCTCAATACAAGCAAAATCCTGCAGGTATTGCAAACTGGAAATAAAAACAGAAACTGCACTGAAAAAAACTCAGTAGGTCAGGTGGCAACGTGGAGAGAGAAACACAGTTAACATTTCTGTTCATATGGACTCAAGGCGTCAATTCTGATTCCCCCTCTCTCTTCACAGATGCTGCCAAACCTGCTAATGTTTTCCAGCACTTTCTGTTTTTAATACCGCAAAGTCTTCAGTAGTTTACATCATCTCACTAACACTGCAGGGGTACTGCACTGTCAAAAGATGCAATGTTAAACTGAGGCCCCATTTATCCTTTCACACTGGTGTAAAAGATCCCGTTATATTATATGAATCATAACCCGGGAGCTGTCCCCTGTCTTCCGGCCAACACTCATCCCTCAGCCTGCAGAACTAAAACAGGTCAACTGGTTGTTTGTCGTATTGTGGCTTGCTGGATCTTGCTGTGCACTAATTGGTTGCCAGTTCATCATAGATGGTGATGATGGAAGGTTACTGTGTATTAAAACAGTAGCTATGCTTTAAAAGAAATCCATTGGCTGGGAAGTGGTTTGAAATTCCATGAGGATGTGAAAAGCATTAGACGAACAGAGTACAGCAATGAGATAGAGAATCTGGTGAACCACTGTGGCAACAATATTCTCTCTTATAATGTTAACAAAATGAAGGAGATTGTCATCAACTTCAGGACGCGTAAAGAAGATGCTTTTGTCTACAGCAATAGGGATGAAGCAAAAAGAGTCGAGAGCTTCAAGTTTTTAAGGTGTCCAGATCACCAATAACCTGTCCTGCTGTCCCATACCAACACTATAGTCAAAGCCCACCAAATGCCTCTACTTTCTCAGAAGACTAAGGAAATTTGGCATGTCAGCTACAACTCCTACCAACTTTCACAGATGCACCATATAAAGCATTCTTTCTGGTTGTATCATAGCTTGGTATGGCTCCTGCTCTGTCCAAGACTACACTGAATGTAGCCCAATCCATCAAACAAACCAGCCTCCCATCCATTGACACTGTCTACACTTCTCACTGCCTCAGCAAAGCAGCAGCATAATTAACGACCCCACACACCCAGGACAATCTCTCTTCCACCTTCTTCCATTGGGAAAAAGATACAGAAGTCTGAGATCATGTACCAACTGACTCAAGAACAGCTTCTTCCCTGCTGTTGTCAGACTACCTTGCATTGAGTTGATCTTTCTTTACACCCCAGCTATGACTGTAACACTACATTCTGCACTCTCTCCGTTCCTTCTCTGTGAACAATATGCTTTGTCTGTATAGTGTGCAAAAAATAATGCTTTTCACTGTATATTAATGCATGTGATAATAATAAATCAAATCAAATCATTAATTATGTTTAATTATGTGTAGGTGCCCGGTATTAATTGGGGATCCATTTGCGCTCCTGTAAATAGAAATGTGCCAAAATTGCTGATTTAGGAGATGTGTGCTTGTACTTTGTACATACGCAATTAAATCCTTCTAAAAATATGTAAAGATTGATTCATTTCTATTCTGTGCTAACTGGCTGTCTGGAGTAAAACAGGTCTTCCTTAGGAATGGCACGGTGGCATTCTGGTTAGCACTGCTGCCTTACAGCACCAGGCACTTGCGTTCGATTCCTGGCTTGGATTTGCTGTCTGTGTGGAGTTTGCACATTCTACTTGTGTCTGCGTGGGTTTCCTCTGGGTGTTCCGGTTTTCTCCAACAGTCCAAAGATGTGCGGGTTAGGTTGATTGACGATGGTAAATTGCCTAGGGGGATTTGCAGGGTAAATAAACGGGGTTATGGGGATTGTGTGGAATTGTGGTCAGTGCAATGGTCTCCTTCTGCAATATAGGGATTCTGTGAGGTCTGAAAGGCCTGTTTCCATGCTGTATATTCTATGTAAATCTGCCAAGTTTGTTGAATGGAAGCAAGATTCATACATGTCCAGCAAAACGTCAAAGGAAAACATCAGGGCCGAATTATCTGGTTTTTCACATCCAGGAGCTGCTGCAAGTTAGGATGGAGAAACTGGCACTTAGCCAAATCTCTGCTCTGTGCAGCAGGTCTGGAGAATTCTGCTGGCGTGAACGAATTTCAGCCCTCTTTACTACCGAAAATAACTTGTCCCTCAGAATGTTTCAATGTGCGTCACAATTGATGGAGTTCAGTGTCTGTTATTAGTGTGTAGAAGTTGGCATGGGTGAGATTTCACTGACAGGGTGTATTCAGCAGTGGTCAAGCAGCTTAAAGGACATGATTGTCTGGATCGTATATCAATCTTGTTGGTACGTTCCCCCAGTGTTGAATGCTCTGCACAACTAATTGGATATGCAGATGCTGGCGTTGGACTGGGGTCAGCTCAGTAAGAAGTCCCACAACACTAGGTTAAAGTCCAACAGGTTTATTTGACAGCACAAGCCACTCACCTGATGAAGGAGCAGCGCTCCAATAACTAGTGGCTTGTGTTACCAAATAAACCTGCTGGACTTTAACCTGGTGTTGTGAGACTTCTTACTGAACTAATTGGAAACATCCCCCTTTTTCCAATAAGTAACTGTGAGCTTACCAGACATTGAAATAGCTGAAAATGCAAAAGTAAATAGGTGAAAAATAAAACCTAATGTTTATTCATGCCAGCAATGGCCAAGCAGAAACTACATTGTGCACAGAGCACAGGAAACTTCCAAGACAGTGAGGAAAGCATTTGAGAAAAGTAATTAGAATGGCATTTCAGAAGATGTAATGCTGAGCGTGCAGGAAGAATGTATTCCCAGGAAGGGAAAACGCAGACAAAACAGAACTGATTTTAAACAACGGGCAAACTAATCCAAATTAAGGCAAGGTGAGGAGCCACCTCCTAAAATCAGAGGGGAGACCAGTGAAGGAGCTGATTGAGATTATTCATTAACCCTTTGCTCACCGACCTATATTTGCATCTGACATCCTGACCTGATTCTCGTCCTTGTTTTCAAATCGCTCCATGGCCTTGGCCCCCTCCTGCTCTCTGCCATCTTCTACAGCCCCACAACCCTCTGAGATCAGGTGATCAAGAAGGTGAATGGAATGTTGGCCTTTATAGCGAGGGGGATAGAATATAAAAGCAGGGAGGTCTTGCTGCAACTGTACAGGGGACTGGTGAGGCCGCAGCTGGAATACTGTGTGCAGTTTTGGTCCATGATCTTGTTGAATGGCGGGACAGGCTCGAGGGGCTAGATGGCCTACTCCTGCTCCGATTTCTTATGTTCTTATCGCAGCGTTCCTCCAATCTGGCACCTTACTCATCCCCATTTTTAATTGCTCCCCAATTTGTAGCCGTGCCCGGGCCCTGAGCTGTGGAATCTCCTTCCCACATCTCTCTTAGAATGAGAATCCTACTGTGCAAAAGAAGGCCATTTGGCCCATCGAGTCTGCATTGACCACACTCCCATCCAGGTCCCATAACCCTGTGTATTTACCCTGCTCATCCCCCTGGCACCAGAGTCAATTTAGCATGGCCAATCCAGTTAACCCACACAGCTTTGGACTGTGGGAGGTAACTGGAGCACCCAGAGGAAACACACGCCAACACAGGAAGAACATGCAAACTCCACACAGTCACCCAAGGCTGGAATCGAACCCAAGTCCCTGGCGCTGTGAGGCCGCAGTGCCAATCCCTCATTCCTCCTTAAAGATACTCCTTAACATTCCTTGTTTTGACTAACATTTTGTTCACTGGTCTTAATTGCTCCTTCTTTGACTCAGATTCTGGGCAATACTTTAGGACACGGTCAAGGGCATGATATAAGTGTGATATCAACAGCCAATGTGAATCTAGAGAAGGTGCCCACATACTCATTCAAAGGCCAATGTGAATCAAGGGGGCCTTCACCCCGTGCCCAGCCCTGGGTTCCAGGCAGGGTTAAAAATCAATGCTAAACATCTGTCTAATGTCCCAGAAAGCTTTGGTGAAGATAGGCAGGCATCAGTGAGGAAAAGGAGAGGCCACAGACAGATAGTACCACACACTGCACACACAATGCCACAGGCTGTACATGCAATGCCACAAGCTGCGCCCACCATGTGACATTTTGCACAAACAATGCGACACACTGCACACGCAATGCCACACACTGCACATGCAATGCAACAAACTACACATGCAATGCCACAAGCTGCACCAATGCCATAAACTGCATATGCAATGCCAGAAGCTGTACATGCAATGTCACAGGCTGTACACACAATCCACAAGCTGCACATACAATGTCACACACTGCACACAGTAACTGAGCGGGTAGCACTGTAACTGAGCGGGTAACACCATAACTGTGCGGGTAGCACAGTAACTGAGCAGGTAGTACCGTAACTGAGTGGGTAACGCCGTAACTGAGCGGGTAGCACTGTAAGTGAGCGGGTAACACTGTAACTGAGTGGGTAGCACCGTAAGTGAGCAGGTAGCACCATAACTGGAGTGGGTAGCGCTGTAACTGAGCGGGTAGCGCTGTAACTGAACGGGTAGCACAGTAACTGAGCGGGTAGCACAGTAACTGAGCGGGTAGCGCTGTAACTGAGCGGGTAGCGCTGTAACTGAGCGGGTAGCGCTGTAACTGAACGGGTAGCACAGTAACTGAGCGGGTAGCACAGTAACTGAGCGGGTAGCACAGTAACTGAGCGGGTAGCGCTGTAACTGAACGGGTAGCACAGTAACTGAGCGGGTAGCACAGTAACTGAGCGGGTAGATAGCACCATCGCCAATTAAAAATCTAACTGCTTCTTAAATCTACTCACTGTCCCAGCATCCACTGCAATTTGGGTAATGAATTCTACAGATTCACAATCCTTTGGCAGAAGTAGTTTCTCCTCAACTCTGTTTTAAATTTGCTGCTCCTTATCCTAACACTGTGTCTGCCTGTCCTAGAATACCCCACAAGAGGAAGCATCCACTCCACATCTACTTTATCCAGACCTTTTATCAGGAGCAACAGAATCTCTGGCAGCCCCCTCCAACCCCCTGAAGGATGTAATGGGAGGATAGGGTGTACAGAGGCTAGTTTCTGGATACACAGAGAGAGAGAGAGAGTCTGTCCCTATCAGTGAGCCAGTGATTCTTTTTTCTCACTAATTAAAGCATGGTTGACAATCTCTCATTCAGTAACAACATTAGTCCCGCTGAATTCTGGTACATTCAGGAGTAGGCTGGACAGTTCTCTGTCCGGTGTAAGATTTTTAGAAGGGTGTAGGTTCTGCTCCAGTGACCCTCGATTCAATCTGCAGTTCAGCCTGAACAAAAGAGGGGAAACCAGCAACGCTGCAGGAAAAATATAACCAGCCAAATTTCCCATTTTAATCTGCTGCTCACAGAATGGAATTGGACAAAATAGGTGACGTGCTAACCCTTATCCAGGAACATAGATGGCAGGAGGAGGCCATTCAGCCCATCAAGCCTGCACTGACTACAATGTTACCCAGGCCCTACTCCCATGTATTTACCTTGTTAATCCCCCTGACACTCAGGGGCAATTTAGCAAGGCCAATTCAGCGAATCAGCACATCTTTCGGACTGAGAAAGGAAACTGGAACACCCGGAGAATACCCACGCAGACATGGGGTGAATGCGCAAACTCCACACAGGCAGTGAGCCAAAGCAGGAATTGAACCTGGCTCCCTGGTGCTGTGAGACAGCAGTGCTAACCACTTGCCGCCCGACACTACAGCGATAAAATAGCTGATGTAGTCTCTCTCTCTTTCACACCCAGGAACATGACTGGAATCCCTGTGTAGGACTGAATAAAACCACATTCTCTCCCTGCACGACTACATAAGGAGATATCTAAACATCTACCTCTCGCTTCAGTTCTCATTCCACATTGTGTAATCCATTTCTCCCATCTGTGCAGTTTGAATAGCTAGATTGTTCCTCGGAACAATGAAAATCTGTTTGAAAAGGCTCAAAAACATTGGGATGATGTAGCAGGGCCATCAGCACCGAATGAGAACAAGACAGGCTAACATTTTAGACAAGGAAGTGAGAACACTGGCAGAAACTACTGACAAAACATCAGCATGTCTTTTTGCTCTTACTGACAAAACACTGCTGCAGGTGGAGAATTCTGTGTGTTTCTACTCCTTTCCTTACACCAATCCCATCACCTTCTCACACCTTGTCAGCTTCCCCAGTTTCTCAGCTCAGCCTGTAACAAACGCTGTCGTGACACTGTGGTTGGCGCTGCTGCCTCACAGCACCAGGAAACTGGGTTCGATTCCTGGCTTGGATCACTGTCTGCGTGGAGTCTGCATGTTCTCCCTGTGTCTGTGCAGGTTTCCTCTGGGTGCTCTGGTTTCCTTCCACAGTCTAAAAGACGTGCGGGTTAAATGCAGTGGCCATGCTAAATTTTCCCTTTGTGTACCTGAACAGGTGCTGGAGTGTGGCAATTCGGGGATTTTCACAGTAACTTCATTGCAGTGTTAATGTAAGGCTTATTTGTTAATGTAAGGCTTATTTGTGACATTACTTTTATTTAAGTGCTCTTTAAATTGGAATTGTGAACATGTTGTTAATGGCCACACCATCATGCTGTCACCTGCAGTGCTGAAGATGGAACTGTCTGCTACTGGAGCAGTTTGGACAGTGTAATGATTCCATTTCAGTGTATTCCCCATTAGAAAAGAGGGGGGGGGGCTGCTTTCTGCTTGCTGGCTCCCATCCTGACAGCATGTTTTTATGAAGACTTTGAGGAGCTGGAACCTATGCAAGAGAACAGCTCTGTCCAGCTCTGCCAAGAGAATGGATGGAAGCAATATAAATACACGATTCCAGCACCACGAACGAAGACAGGCAAGATAATGCCTTTTAGGAGAATGGGTAAAGGAACACATCTGGAAATTGTTTTCCTTTTGCCTCTCTGGATCTGGAGAGCCAACAACCTCATTTCATCGGCATCAGATCAGAACTAATTCCCCATTGAACAATGGAAATCAAAATTCAGCTCAAATATCCTCCTTATGTTACCTTGGGCCAAGTCATATAACAGATAATACTGTTACAACCATAGCAGATGTTATTTGCTGAGTAAGCCAGATCCCAGAAGGAAACCTGTCTTGCTGATCACAACCTTTTTTTTTGTATCTTTGATAAAGGAGAGAATCTACTGACCCCAGAAGCATAGAACTCCAGTAAAACTTCAGGGTTTTAAAAATTAAAATATTTGTTACTAAAAAGAAAAGCAACAAAGTACATCAGATTGAGGTTGTACAATTAAAACTCTCTTACAAAATATCTGCCCAAAAATCCCACATAGTCAGAACACGTAAGTAAAAGACTTTCTTAGCGACAACTTCCTGACAAATTTGAAACCATAAAAATTCAGTAATATTACCCAAGGCAGAAACTGCTATTATTTTAGTAAAGATAGACCACACAATTCCACAAACATTTCTACTCAGCTGTGGAAATTCAAGAAAACAGAAACTTTTCTGGCTTGTAAACTGGATGGCTCTTTCAAATTCATTGGATGACACGGTGGTTAGCACTACTGCTTTACAGCGCCAGGGACCTGCATTTGATTCTCACCTTGGGTCACTGTCTATGTAGTGAGTGCACGTTCTCCCCATGTCTGTGTGGGTTTCCTCTGGGTGCTCCGATTTCCTCCCACATTCTGAAAGACGTGCTGGTTAGTGTGCATTGGCCGTGCTAAATTCTCCCTCAGCGTACCAAAGCACGTGCCGAATGTAACAACTAGGGGATTTTCACAATAGTTTCATTGCAGTGTTGGTGCAAGCCGACCTGTAACTAACAAATAAATAACTAATAAATAAACTACCACACCTCCTTCCAGCTCAGAGCTGGTCTCAGGAATATTCATACACAACCACATGAATTCAGCTCAACATCTTTCCATAAGTGTCCGCTTCCCTTATCATCCCCAACTCCAGTGCCTCTTTGAACTCAATCTTATCAATCTACAAAAATCTCCCATATTTTCCTATTGCCTTCATTTCCCAATCAATAAAATTTCACAACCTTCTTTTGTTTATTTATTAAACTTCTATACATAGTGAAAGTCCCTTTCAAACTTCGCTTTGAAATTTTACAGCTGAAAAGGCAAGTACATACCTATCTCCTAATGCAAATTTTAACCCGAGCTATTTACTAGTTAATCCAATCTCTCCATGGCTTGTCAGACCAAATGCATGCACCGAGCACTGAAATCCTTTTATCTCTCAGCTTTCAGAGACAAGCAGTTTAATTAATCATGGCCAAAAACACACAAGAGACCCAAAGCCTTCTTTACAGAATATATATCCATTGACTCCTGTCTATATTTCTCGCTGTCTCGGAAAAGAAGCCAGCATAATTAAGGACCCTACACACCCCGGACATTCTCTCTTCTACCTTTTTCCATAGGGGAAAAGATACAAAAGTCTGAGGTCATGGACCAACTGACGCAGGAACAACTTCTTTCCTGCTGCTGTCAGACTTTTGAATGGACCTACTTTGCATTAAGTTGATCTTTCTCTGCACTATAGCTATGACTAACACTACATTCTGCACTCTCCCATTTCCTTCTCTATGAATAGCATGCTTTGTCTATATAGCATGCAAGAAACTATACTTTTCACTGTATGCTAATACATGTAGCATAATATATGCTAATACAACTAATGCTAATACACGCTAATACATCACAATGCAAGTTGCAGCGAGGCATAGATAGGATCCAAGACTGGGCAGAGAAGTGGCAGATGGACTTCAACACAGATAAATGTGTAGTGGTCCATTTTGGCAGGACCAATGGGATGAAGGAGTACAATATCAAGGATAAGAGTCTTAGCAGTGTAGAGGATCAGAAGGATCTTGGGGTCCAGGTCCATAGGATTCTTAAATCGGCCTCGCAGGTGGAGGATGTGGTCAAGAAAGCATATGGTATACTGGCCTTCATTAATCGAGGTTTGAGTTTAGGAGTCAGGAGGTAATGCTGCAACTTTATAAGACCCTTGTCAGGCCCCACTTGGAATACTGAATTCTGGTCGCCTCACTACAGGGAGGACGTGGAAGGTATTGAGAGGATGCAGAGGAGATTTACAAGGATGTTGCCTGGATTGGGTGGCATGCCTTATGAGGATAGGTTGAGGGAGCTAGGTCTTTTCTCCCTGGAGAGATGAAAGATGAGAGGCGACCTCATGGAGATTTATAAGATGTTGAGAGGTATTGATAGGGTGGATTCTTGGAGGCTATTTTCCAGGGCTGAAATGGTCACTACGAGAGGACACAGGTTTACTATGCTGGGGAGTAGGTACAGAGGAAATGTCACCATTCAGAGAGTGGTGAGTGAGTGGAATCGGCTGCTGTCAGTGGTGGTGGAGGCAAACTCGTTGGGGTCTTTTAAGAGATTTCTGGATGAGTACATAGGATTTAATGGGATTGAGGGTTACAGATAGGCCTGGTAGGTAGGGATATGATTGGTGCAACTTGTAGGCCAAAGGGCCTGGTTGTCATGTTGTCTCTATGTTCTATGTTGTCTCTATGTTCTGTGTGATAATAATAAATCAAGTCAATTATTCACAACAATATTAATGTAAATAAAATCATTCATAATGCCCAATGATGCAAATTGGAGCCACAATCCAATGAAAGATGGATTGGAATCGGGTTCTCAGACTTGCCAATCACCCAACTTCACAAAAAACAGGAGAAGGTCAAATGATCTATCACACACGGAGATCAGTGTTTAATCATAGAGTTATTGCATCCCTACAGTGCAGAAGAAGGCCATTCAGCCCATCAAGTCTGCACCAATAATAATCCCACCCAGGCCCTATCCCCATAACCCCACATATTTACCCTTCTAATCACCCTGACACTATAGGGCAAATTAGCATGGCCAATCAACATAATGTGCAAATCTTTGGACTGTGGAAAGAAACCGGAGCACCTGGAGGAAACCCACGTGGACATGGGGAGAACATGCAAACTCCACATAGACAGTCACTTGAGGATGGAATTGAACCTGGTGCTGTGAGGGCAACAGTGCTAACCACTGTGCTGCCACCTTGCAGTCGATAAATGGTTCCAGCAGTGAGGTTTCCCCATGACAGTCTTGCTTGAGTAAGAGTTAGAGGGATTACGTTCCAGCATATAACTTCTCAGTCAGTTCCCTCCTCTCCAAAATCCTTTTCCAACTAATTCTCTGAATTCTATTCCTCCAGGCCAGAATCACTGCTGATTGAAGGCAACAAAGATTTCTGAAGGCTCATACCACCTTGACTTGGTCCCTGTGTTTGGGAAGATGCTTCTCAGTTTCATTCCTACCGCTTGTCTCTAATTTTACGATTATGCCCGACTGTTCTGAATACTTCCATCAGAGGAAAGTTTCTTTACGTCTGCCCTTAATAAGCCCCTGTATAATTCCAAACATACACCAACAACAATGTGTGGGGTAGGTTGATTGGCTATGCTGAATTGTCCCTTGGCGTCCCCAGACACGGAGGTTAGAGGGATTAGCGGGGAAATGTGTAGGGTTTCGGGGATAGGGCCTGGATGGGATTGTTGTCGGTGCAGACTCAATAGGCCTGGCGTCCTTCTGCACTGAAAGGTTTCTATGTTTATGTTTCGATACTTGGCCTGAATGTTCAGGTCCCTCAAGAGGAGAGGAAGATTGGGGCCGAGAAAATGGCTTCTCAACTCCATTCCTCCAGTCAGCCATTTTAGATCGAGGCAGGTTTGGAGACACTGACGCCATCCTCTCTCCACCCTGCGAGGTGTGGTGGGGTGGGGTGGGGGGGGGAGAGCGGTACAGTCAGTCTCATTACAACACTCAGTATGGGTGAGCTCAGGAGGTGGACAGACATTTTCCAGTCTACATCCAGTTTCCCACGGCAACAGAAGGACAAATCAGCTGTCTGAGCTCTCTTGGGTAGGCCGACTGGCCCACCCTGCCTGTGAGGATAGGGTGCAGCCAAAAAAAGGATGCCATGTATACAGTACCCCACACCCCAAAACACCACAGTGGTGATAAAACTTCTAAAAGAATGTTTGAAAGAGCGCGTTGCTGTTGAGGCATCCTTCTGGTTGCTTTGTACCAGTATCTCTGACTGGCCTTCCCCCTGCGCTGTCTCCTTGCCAAGTCCAGGGCTGGCGGCACTGCTGTATGAGTGATTAGGTTCAGATTTCTTCTGGAGCTCAGAAGAACGAGGGGGGATCTCTTGGACTTATAAGATTCTGACAGGACCGGATAGGGTAGATGCAGGGAGGATATTCCCTAATGGTCCAGAACCAGAGCTCACAGTCTGAGGATTTGGGATAGATCATTTAGGATGGAGATGAGGAGATATTTCTTCACCCAAAGAGTGGAATTCATTACCTCAGGAAGTAGATGATGCCAAAACAATGAATGTGTTCAAGAGAACTGGATATAGCACTTGGAGTGAATGGGATCAAAGGTTATGGGGAGAAAGTAGGATTAGGTTATTGAGTTGGATGATTAGCCATGATGGTAAAGAATAGCGGAGCAGGCTCAAAGGGCCGAATGGCCTCCTTCTGCTCCTATCTTCTATGTTTCTAATGCAACTAGGGCTCCACCAGGTGAAATTTTTAACTTGAATCAATCAGTTTCCTATGGGAGGCAGACTCGGAAGCTGGAAACAGTCCCACTCCCTGCTTCTGGCCTCTGTGGGGAACAACCCAGCCCCCTGATTCCGTCACCTCTTCACAACAGGTTCCAGGGCTCTCGCTCACCGATTCCAGTACCAATGGTGCAGCCGAGAGAGCCAGTGTGCAGACTGACGCTGATACAGGGAGGAAAGTAGGGGAGTGGTGCGCTGAGACATGTTATTTCACTTAAAAGAGAGATAGACTTCTCCAGATGCTATGGTAGCTGAGGTCACAGCAGTCGGCTGTGTTAAATATAAATTATATGGAAACTGTTATCAAGCTGGTACCACTTTGTAATCAAAGGAATATTACACAGGCCAATTTCCTGAATTTAGAGATGGAACAGCACAGGAGATAGTTTTATTTACATTCATTTCTGCAGCTGTTGTAAATTCAATCCCACGTTGGTACTGAGTGGATGGTTATAACCCTGTAGAAGGCACCTCCCCTGAACTGAACAAGACAAACTGTGAAGCAGGAGTACTCCCAGTTTTCAACTCAGCATGCTGGCATTGCATTCTTGGAATGGAATTATTGGATGCTCAATGGTGAATCATAGAATCCCTACAGTACAGAATAAGGCCATTTGGCCCATCGAGTTTGTACCGACCACAATTCCACACAGGACCTCTCCCCATAACCGCATTTATTTACCCTGCTGATCCCCCTGACACTAGAATCAGTTTAGCTTGGCTAATCAACCCACACATTTTTGGACTGTGGGTGGAAACCGGAGCACCCGCAGGAAACCCAAACAGATACGGGGAGAATATGCAAACTCCACGCAGTGATCCGAGACTGGAATTGAACCCTGCTCCCTGGTGCTGTGAGACAGCAGAGTTAACCACTGTGCAGGGGAGACAATAAACCTTGCACAAAATTACTCTTCCTTGGACCTGGATGAGTTCATCCAAACAACGCTCAAGAAGTTTGATACCCTTCAGGACAAAGCAACCTGTTTGATTGCTACGTCATCCACAAACATTCAACCCTTCAACTTCCAACAGTGGCATCGTGTTGACTGCGCCCATCCTTTAACATCTCTCTCCACCACTGATACACTGGGTGCAGCACAGAAACTCAGCAAGATTCCTTTGAAGCACCTTCGAACTCGGGACCTCTGCATCTTGCAGCACAAGCAAATGTATGGGAACACAACCACCTGGAATTTCTCTCCGAGCCACACACCATCCTGACTTGGGAATATATTTCTTTTCGAATTATGCGCAATTATTGCTCCTTCCAAAGTGTATCACCTCATACTTTTCAGGGTTAAGTTCCATCTGCACCGTTCTTTCACTGGGTCAAAAACCTGGAACTCTATCCCTAACAACACTGTGGGTGTACCCATACCCCGGGGTGCAGTGGATCAAGAAGGCAGCACACAACCATCTTCTCAAGGGTAATTAATGGCAATAAATGCTGGCCAAGCCAACGATACTCACAATCCGTGAAAGAATCAAGGTTTAAAAATGACCCCTATGATATAAGATTAAAATAGACACAGAGATGGGTGGGATTTTTTTGGCTACGTCCGTCCCAAGATTGGAAATTCCTGCCTGAGATCAATAGATCTTCCAGCGGTCCATCAAATGTCCTATCTGCTCACTCGCCTGGAAAATATATCCCCTGTAACTCCACGTGCCATCACAGTGATATGAGGTCAAGTAGATTCAGAGAGCATCTCCCTCATTCACCCCTCCCCATGGAGGGAGAGCAAGTAGACTAATAACCACGCCTCATTCTCCCAAACCATCAGGGCTGGGTGGAGACAGAGAGAGAGAGAGAGAGACAGGGCCTGGCCACAGCATCACTACCAACAACGTGACTGAACACACAAACAATGTCCATTTGAAAGGTTCTCGGGGGTAGGCAGGAGCGTGAGGTTGCGGATACAAGCAGTTCTTACTGAATGGTGGATAGGCTCGAGGGGCCGAGTGGCCTACTGCTGCCTGCTCCTGATTGGCATGTAAGATGAAAGGAAATGAATGACAGTTAAAAAGACAGCAGAATTGTCACAGAAAAACCCTCGCACGAGGCAGCAGTCTAATGGAACAGTTCTTTTGGTGTTATTTGTATTTGATCTGTTTTTCTTAGCCCATGAAAGGACAATATGTTTTTTTGCTAATTTGTCTTCATTGCCTGTGGTGTTTCTTTATCGTTCAAGTGAAGTAAATGTTCTCAAATATTAGACCATTTCCACTACCTACCTAGTAAGAAGTCTCACTATGCCAGGTTAAAATCCAACAGGTTTATTTGGAATCATTGTAGAAACTTGATGTCTGTGATGCTATGCACCATCTTCTTGAAGGTCCTCTCACTTTGAGCTGGTGGTTGGACTTTACCTGGTGTTGTGAGACTTCTTGCGGTGCCCTCCCCAGTCCAACGCTGGCATCTCCACTTCATAATCTACCCAGGGAGCTGCCTCCATTCTGCTTGGTTAAGGGAGTCTCGCTGTAATTCTTGGCTGTAACGTATCAAAGCTTGGACATTTGGTGACTGAATGTCTTGCTGATGAAGAATCATCAGTAGTCATGATGTAGAGATGCCGGCGTTGGACTGGGGTAGTAAGAAGTCAGTAAGAATTTAGCAACACCAATTTTAAATCCAACCGATTTATTTGACAGTAAATCTGCGAGCTTTCGACCTTTTCGTCTTCGTCAGGCAAATGCAGCGTTCTGGTCTGCAATAGCACATGTCAGCACAGACAGTCACAGATTGTAATACACATTTCTCTAACCAATGCTCAGGATTCCCTTCACACACATTGTTAGCCACTTTAACACTTGAATAGCAGGTTAGATGTAAGGATTCGCACTCTAATCAGCAATCTGTGACGAAGACGAAAAGGTCGAAAGCTCGCAGATTTACTGTCAAATAAATCAGTTGGATTTAAAATTGGTGTTGCTAGATTCTTACCAAGAATCATCAGGCCAGGGATGCAATCTCAGCTGGGACTGAGCGAAAGGTTTAGGGAAACCTGTTTCAGAACAGCAGAGACAAGTCACAGATTTCCTGTGCACACTCTGGCCACTCTGCCTCTGCGATGGAAGTTAAACAATTGGCAGGGTTCCAGCAGAGTGAGATGGACAGAGAGCGAGAGAGCTGGCTCGCATGGGCGACTGCCAGGGAAGGCAGCTAACAGAGCTAGCAGAGAGTGTGAGAGGATGGGAAAAGGAGAGATTATGACGGTAAGAGGGCAGACGAGAGAGAAAGTGAATCAGAACAAGTAGAGTGTAAGGGTGGGGTGTGAGTGCCCAGGGTGAGCACTGAGGGGAAGAGAGAGAGAAAGAGGATGTGAGAGTTAGAGAGAGAGAGAGAAAGGAAAAGAGAGAAAGGGAGAGAGTTTTTATTTCTTGGTGCAGTGAATGAGTGCTGGGGGATGGAGGGAGGCAGATAAACCATTATTTAAATCCCTACAGAGCAGAAGGGTATGGGAGAGAATCGGAACCCGGAGAAAACCACACAGACAAGGGAGGGACATACAGACTCCATCTGGACAGTAACCCAAACGGGGAATCGAACCTGGGCTGATGGTCTTGTAAGGCAGCAGTACTAACCACTCTGCATTACCCAGAGACAGTGAGTGGGGCAAGGTGCAGTGAGGTAGAAAATTATAAACCCACTGAGGAGAATGGGACTAGGTAATTGATTCACGGAGATGCCCCAAAGGCAGCATCAACTGCACAAAGGGAGAGATTGGTTATTGGTGAAATAGGGTGAGGAGGCAACAGGCCCACACACTGCAGGGGGGAAAATTACTGAGGCTGGAGTAACCTGAGACTCTGCTGATGACCACTGATATTCTGGGTCCCTCTGACCGTGATGTAACGATGTCGGCGTTGGACTGGGGTAAACACAGTAAGAAGTCTGGCAACATCAGGTTTAAATCCAACCGATTTATTTGATAATAAAAACTCACAAGCTTTCGACGAAGGCCATAGAAGGCAAGTTTACTATCAAATAAATCACTTGGATTTAAACCTGGTGTTGCCAGACTTCTTCCTGTGTCCCTGGGATTCTCCAGCTGATCCCGGCTCCGGAAGATCTTTTAAAATTCTCATCCTTGATTTTAAATCCCTCCATGATGTTAATTCCATTGATTGTATATTGAGGAAAGGATAAATCTGAAGCGAGTCTTTTCCTAAAGGCTGGTTTATTCCCAAGGATATAGTGAAGACACAGATTCTTCCAGTTCCTCCCAAAGTCCAGTGTTTATAATCTTGTAATTATTCCCAAATCCTTCCCCGCTCTTAATTACCAACTGGAAGTGTGTGCTCCTTGCAGCATGTTCCCACACTGGCACAGGGTCTTGCTGCCTATCTCAGTAATCTCCTCCGGCCATGCTATTTGCACTCCTCCAACTCACCTTCTCCAACTCCTATTGCTCACTATCGCTGGCCATTCCATCAGCTGCCTGTGCCACAAGCTCTGGGATTCCCTCCTGACAGCTCCTTATCTCTGCCCTCTCTCCCCACTCCACTTCCCCCCATCCCCTGCCTCTCTCTGTCCCCCCGTCTCTCTCTCTGTCTGTCCTCCTTTCTCTTCTGTCTGCCCTCTCTCTCTCTTTCTCTGTCCTCCTCTCTCTGTTTCTCCATCTGTCTTCCTCCTTCTCTCTCTCTCCACTTGTCCTCCTCTCTCTCTTTGTCTTCCTCTCTATATCCTCCTTTGCTCTCTTTTCTCTCTTGGTCTGTGCTCCTCTCTCTCTCTCCATATATCCTCTTCCTCTCTCTGTTTTTCTCTCTCTCTCTATGTTTCTGACTCTTCCTCCTCTTTCTCAGTCTGTCCTCCATCTCTCTGTATCCTTCTGTGCCTCCCTATCTCTATTTGTCCTCTTCCTTTCTCTGTCTCTCTCTCTCTATCTCCATCTGTCCTCCTCCTTTCTCTATTCTTTGTTCAAACCTACTCTTTGACAAGCTTTTGACTTATTGACCTAATATCTCTTTGTGTGTCGCTTTTTTTTTGTAATGCTCCTGTGAAGCATCTTGGAAAATTTTATTAAACTGAAGGTGCCATATAAATGTAAGTTGTTGTCGTGTGCTTTCATGAAGGGAAGCAGAGTGAGTTCGGTGAATCTTACAGAGTGAAACCAGACTCAAGGCATCTGATCCACCCGGATTGTAGAAAGAATAAAAAAATCTTCCAGTCCGCAGCCTAACACCAAGACTATCTTCCACATTACCTCACCCAGTGGTTCCGGATGATTTTTCGGAATACATTTTCCCTTTTCCAATCAGAACCTTGATCAACCTGGGGCAGCCGATCACTAGTTATACCCCATTTCATCTTCATTTGGCCACAATCTCAAACTCCCTGACCCCTTTAGTCACACAGTTAACCCCCCTGACCCTCACCGAGAAACTGCGCTGACATCAAACGGGCCGGTCAGTGCACCGGATACCTCCGTGCTTCCTGGTCAAGGGCGCAGGGTTAACTGACCCACCACCTCCCAGATCTGTCAAGCGAACTTGGCAGTGCACAGAGAGGCCCTCCTTCCTGGCTGGGCTGGCCAGCCGGGATCCCATGGCATGTGTCACACTTGTCGCCTCATTCACGATCAGTCGGAGAGCGTTTCAAATCCCCGCCTCCCTCATCCACTCGCTGACCTCTCCTTCAGCTTTGAAGCGAGCAGGTTGTTTGCGGAGCTGATCGCTGCAGTGTAAGGTTACAAAGTGGCGTGCATGCTGCCAGCTCAGCAAGGAGCCCTCAATTCCCACCTTTGAAGTCTGCGCCCGGCTTCCTCTGACCAGGGGTCAGATTTGCCATTGTCCTGGGAGCGTGAAACCTAGCACCTCCCTGACCTCCCCCCGCAGTTGCCTGTGTTAGAGCCCAGCTCGATGAACTGGCTTCCATTGTGTGTGTGGAGCCAGCTCAGCAGTAACAAAGGACACCAGAGACCTTTGGGGTCCAAAAGGAAAACGTTCCCTCGTCAGCACACAACAGCATCTTGTTTAATTCAGTCTATTCTCACACCTCCCCGTTCCAATCCACTGTCAGCAGCTTTCCCCAGCAAAGGTCAAGCACGTTACAGCAAAGAACGTCCTTCAAAATGGTGTTTTTTATAACCTGGGGATGTCCCCAACGCCTACCCAGTAGTTATAGCTGGGGGAAGGGTAATTATGAGGCCATCAGGAGAGAATTAGGGTGCATAGATTGGACTAGGAAACTACAGGGACTGGGAACATCTGGAATGTGGAGCTTATTCAAGGAGCAGCTGCTGCGAGTCCTTGATAAGTATGTCCCTGTCAGGCAAGGAGGAAATGGTCGAGTAAGAGAACCTTAGTGTACGAAAAAAGTTGATTTGCTGGTTAAAAGGAAAAAGGAGGCTTATGTCAGGATGAGGATTGAAGGCTTGGTTAGTGCAATGGATAGCTATAGATTAGCCAGGAGGGAGCTAAAGAGTGAATTGAGGAGAGCTAAGAGAGGACACGAGAAGACTTTGGCTGATAGGATCAAGGAGAATCCTAAAGCTTTCTTTAGATATGTTAAGATAGAAGATTGGTTAGGACAAGATTAGGGCCAGTCATAGACAGCAGTGGGAAGTTGTGCGTGGAGCCTGAAGAGATTGGAGAGGGACTGAATAAATATTTCTCTTCGGTATTCACGCAGGGTGATGTAAATGTAGTTATGGAGAACACTGAGGTACGGGGTAGCAAACTGGAAGGTATCGAAGTAGATAGGGAGGATGTGCTAGATATTCTCGAGGGTTTGAAGTTGGATAAGTCCCCTGGGCCGGACGGGATTTACCCTAGGATTCTCTGGGAGGCAAGAGAGGCGATTGCAGAGCTCTGGCTCTGATCTTCAGGTCGTCGTTGGTTACGGGTGTGGTTCCGGAGGACTGGAGGATAGCGAATGTGGTCCCATTGTTTAAGAAGGGGAAGAGAGACCTTCCTGGGGATTATAGGCCAGTGAGTCTTACTTCTGTTGTGGGCAAGGTATTGGAGAGAATTATTAGGGATAGGATTTATAGTTATTTAGAGAGAAATGAATTGATTGGGGATAGTCAGCATGGTTTTGTGAAGGGTGGGTCGTGCCTTACTAACCTTATTGAGTTTTTTGAAAAAGTGACCAAAGAGGTGGATGGGGGTAAGGCAGTTGATGTGGTATATTATGGACTTTAGTAAGGCGTTCGATAAGGTGGCCCATGGAAGGCTTCTGCAGAAAATGCAGATGTATGGGATAGAGGGTGATTTAGCTAATTGGATTAGGAATTGGCTAGCAGATATAAGACAGAGGGTGGTGGTTGATGGGAGATATTCATCTTGGAGTTCGGTGACAAGTGGTGTACCTCAGGGGTCTGTTTTGGGGCCCCTGCTGTTTGTAATTTTTATAAATGATCTGGATGAGGGTATGAAGGATGGATTAGTAAATTTGCAGATGACACTAAAGTCGGTGGAGTGGTAGATAGTGAAGAGGGGTGTTATAGTTTGCAGAGAGACTTGGACAAGTTGCAGAGCTGGGCCGAGAGGTGGCAAATGGAGTTTTATGTGGAAAAGTGTGAGGTAATGCACTTTGGCAGGAACAATAAATGTGTAGAGTATAGGGCTAATGGTAGGGCTCTTAATAGTGTTGAGGAACAGAAGGATCTTGGTGTATGTGTCAATAGATCCCTGAAAGTAGGCAGTCAAGTGGATAAAGTTGTTAAGAATGCATATGGAGTCTTAGCTTTTATTGGTAGGGGGATTGAATTTAGGAGCCGCAGCATCATGTTGCAACTGTACAAAACTCTAGTGCGGCCGCACTTGAGTATTGTGTGCAGTTCTGGTCCCCACATTATAAGAAAGATGTGGAGGCATTGGAGAGGGTACAGAGGAGTTTTACCAGGATGTTGCCTGGTATGGAGGGCAGGTCTTATGAGGAGAGGCTGAGGGATTTGAGGTTGTTTTCGTTAGAAAGGAGGAGGCTAAGAGGGGACCTGTTCGAAACATATAAGATGATTAGAGGTTTAGATAGGGTGGACAGTGATAGCCTTTTTCCTAGGATGGAAAAAGCTAGCACGAGGGACACAGCTTTAAATTAAGGGGTGATAGTTATAGGACGGATATCAGAGGCAGGTTCTTTACCCAAAGGGTGGTTCGGAGTGGAATGCCCTGCCTGCAGCGGTTGTAGATGCGCCAAGTTTGGTGGCGTTTAAGAGGTTAGTTGATAAGTATATGGAAGAGAATGGAATGGTTTAGTTTGGAGGGGCATTGCTTTTTATATTGGTCGGCGCAACATCGAAGGCCGAAGGGCCTGTTCTGTGCTGTAATGTTCTATGTTCTATGTTCTATGTTCTACCCAGGCGACGCGGTATTCTTGAAGCTTAGCCACTGTCATAACGCGGGATATGTGGTTGGCGATTTGCACAAAGCAAGATCCCACAAACAACAAAGTGACGATGAGCGGGCGATCTGAAGGATTATATGTTGGTTGGGACTCGGGTTCAAACTCATCAGTTCCTGGCCTTGGGTCACTGTCTGTGTGGAGTTTGCATGTTCTCCCCATGTCTTCATGCGTTTCCTTTAGGTGCTCCGGTTTCCTCCCACAGTCCGAAAGACGTGCGGGTTAGGTGCATTGGCTGCGCTAAATTGCCACTTAGTGTCCCAGGATACGTAGGTTAGAGGGATTAGTGGGGTTAAAAGTAAAGTTTGCCTATTAGTCACAAGTAAGACTTACATTAACACTGCAATGAAGTTACTGTGAAATTCGCCTAGTCGTCACAGTCCAGCACCTATACGGGTTAATGCATCTAACCATGTGTGGGATTAAGAGGGATAGGGCCTCGGTGGGATTGTTGTTGGTTCAGACTCGATGGGCCAAATGGCCTCCTTCTGCACTGTAGGTATTCTATGATTCTCTGATCAAAGCCTTTTGAAGGTTGCAAAGCAATCAGTCACCTCCCCTGCCCAGGAGTCTATTCCCTAATAGAGTGTTTGAAATCCGGCTTTCCAGAAACCAGAATTATCCAAAAACCGGACACTTTTCGAACATGCCACGCCTCAATTTTAATTGAGTAAAATTGGACTTAGCAGCCCTATAGCATAGAATGAGGCCATTCAACCCATCAAGTCTACACCAACAACAATCCCACTCAGGTCCTATCTCCATAATCCCACACATTTACCCCACTAATCCCTCTAACCTATGTATCCTGGGGCACTAAGGAGCAACTTAGCATGGCCAATGCACCTAATCCGTGCATCTTTGGAGCATGGGAGGAAACCGGAGCGCTCGGACGAAACCCATGCAGCCATGGGGAGAACATGCAAACTCCACACAGGCAGTGACCCAAAGCCGGGAATTGAACCCGGGTCCCAGGCGCTATTAGGCAGCAGTGCTAACTACTGCACTATCACGTCGCAGGGGCAATTTACCCGAAGAACTGAGTGAGGCACTGCCTTGCAGTCCAGAACCTAATTGGCTATCCCACCCCTCACCACTTGCTGTGCTGACCTATTACCATGTTGCAAGTGACCCTTGACTCCACCCCGAAATCCAGCACAGCCGAGGTCCTGAGGTTGCCGTATCTGAGACATTGCACTTGTGTAAAATTGCCAAATACCGCAGATCCTGTGAATGAAATGAAGTTTACTCAAAGAAAGCCCACTGTCTGTGCCAACCAAACACTGGGAAGCGTCGTAACACCAGGTTAAAATCCAACAAGTTTACTTGGAATCACGAGCTTTCAGGGTGCTGCTCCTTCATCTCTAAAAGCTCGTGATTCTAAATAAAGCGATTGGGTTTTAACCTATGCCCATCCCAGTCCAATGCCAGCATCTCCACACCACGGCAAACATTGGGAATTAGCGATTGGTGTCAAACCTGACTGTAAATACACATTGACTTGGAAAAGTGTGGTTTCCATAAGAAAGCAGCTCCCTCTATTGGGTTACTGGTAATATAACACACAAGAGGGTGCATTTATGCAGATTCAGACACACCAGGGGGGAAAAAATAAATAGACGTACATTTGTATACCACCTTTCACAACCTGAGGACGTTCCAATTGCACTTTACTTTCTGAAGCGCAGTCACTGTTGTAATGCAAGAATACCGGCAGCCGATTGGTGCACGGCAGCCTCCCAACAACAGTGATGTGACAAGGACCAGATAACATGTTGTTGTGATGTTGAGAAATGTCTCATTGGCCAAAACACCAGGGATATCTGTCCTGTTACTCTCTTCTACCAGGCAAGGCAGACAGGAGTCACTGCTCAACATCTCAGTTCCTCAACATTTCCTCAGTGCTGCTTCGGGTTTTCGGAAGGAAGCTTGCACTGACAAACCTGTGGCTCAGAGGCAGGAGTGCTGCCCATTGAGCCAGAGCTGGAAACTAAGGTCTGAATTTTCGTGTGGATAGAGAACTAGATGGCATATGGTCCAGGGGCACCTTTGGGACAGGTCATGAGTCCTTTTGGATTGTTAAAAGTAGACATGAATGTGCCTAAAATGTACAGAAACCCATTAGAAATATCAAACTCAATGGAACTGTCAAAGTGTCATGGAATTTAAATCTCCTGCCCTTTAAATATTTGAAAGCACTAGCAATTAAAAAAAAACAGTGCCTGCAATTCCACTCTTTATTATTGTAGGCCTAAGGAATACCATTACAGAATTAGTGCTGCATGAATGATTTCACAACCTCTCATTGACACAGCAGAGTGTCTATCGTATCACTCTCATATTGACAGCATTAAGTGGTCAGAAATTCTTTGAACTGGGACTACGAAAATATTTGCTCTTTTTTAAAAGGTATGAAAGGGAAATAAATGTGGTGAAATGTTTTATTTAATCAACGAGAGATTTTGTTTTTGAAATTGGGAATTTATCAACAGACATTTAAGAAATTTACTTAAATCCAGTATGGCTCTTGAGATCTGCCCATGGTGGATACTGGGTGAATTGGCAGGTTGGTTTCATGCTAGATATAAGGGCAAAGAGTAGTTAGTGTGTGGGGGCATGGGTTGGTGCTAAGTTAGCAAAGATCCTTGGATGATTTGAGTGGGTGAAGGCTCATGATTTTCCATATCTTAGTCAAATTGCCAGAGCAATTTTTCCTAAAACAAAGAGCCGCTCCAAGTGGCCTCCTTTTATGCTTAATCATTTAATGTTTGGCATTCATTTATTTTATTACAGGCTTGGCTGGCCATCTAGATCGGGAATATTAATGATGCCTCTCTCACACCTCAGTATATTACCCTGCTGATAGGTGGGGTCAGAATGAGAGGCTTCTTTAAAAATGTAATGGAATGGGAAGTACTTTGAGGGCAGGAGTTCAGTACAAGGCTTTCTCTAATGTCTTTTTATCCGAGTGAGGACCAGTGTAGGCTGGGATCAGTAAATAATGAATTTAAGGAGCTTAGATCATCCCACTTGACAAGATCACTAAAAATAAGTCACCTGACATTTTCATTCTCCAATTCTGTTCTTAGTCTGACCTCTCTGTCCTCGGCTTGCTGCAATGTCCCAGTGATACTCATCCCAAGCTTGAGGGACAGCATCTCATCTGCCGATGAGGCTCTCTATTAGGACTTCTGCTATTTTGTTTCCTTCACTGATTTTGGTTTTATATTTTTCTTTCTCTATTTTTTTGGTTTCCAGATGACAACATTCTGCCATTTGCACCTCTCTGAAGCACATCTGTCATCACTTTGCCTGTTCCATTACTATAGCCCCTGGCCTCGCACCATCAACGCTTTTGTTGTTCATTTCTCTAGCCATCCATCCAATCGCAATCCTTCCCTTTGGTTCTTTTGCCCACCTTCTACTCCCAGACCGCTCCTCATACTCCCCCCCACCACCTTGGGTCCTCCCCCCACTTCCCACCCTTCCCCCATCCTTTCACTCTAATCTCTCTCGATGTGAAATGTCAACTCTGTTTCTGCCTTCCCAGATCTTGTCTGACCTGCTAGTCTTCCCTTAAAGCACCTCGGAGGCTTTATTGCAAAACAATTGATTTAAATAGCTTGAATAGATTAAAACAGCCCAACGCCCTTCATAGCACCATTATAAAGCAGAATTCCCCACTCTGCGACATTGGGAGAAATTAGGATTGGTGACCAAGAAACGTGGTCAAAGGGATAGATTTTAAGGACAGTCTAAAAGGAGAAATGTGAGGTAAAGAAGCGGAGAGGTTCAGAGAGTGTATTCTAGAGCAGAGCAGTGAAACTGTTGAAGGCATGCCCCAATGTTGGACCAATGCAGACGCTCAAGGTGGAAGAACTGATGAATGGAGATATCTGGGCAGCTTGGAGGAAATTATAAAGGTAGAGAAGAGATAGAGTGACAGTTACATTAAAAGTTTTCAGTTTATTTGTTAGTGCCACAAGCAGGCTTACAGTAACACTGCAAAGAAGTTACTGTGAAAATCCCCTAGTCGCCTGGCGCCTGTTTGGATACACTGAGGGAGAATTTAGCATGACCAATGCACCCTAACCAGCACATCTTTCAGACTGTGCGAGGAAACCGGAGCACCCGGAGGAAACACACACACACAGGGAGAACGTGCCGACTCCGTACAGACCCGAGTCGGGAATTGAACCCAAGGCCTGGTGCCGGGAGGCGGAAGTGCTAACCACTGTGCTGTCCAAAAAGTTCACAATTTGAACTGTGCTGAAAGTCCAGTTGGATTTGCGGCCAGCACACAACCGTACGCTGGAGTAAACTGAGGCCGGTTCTTTAGGGGCTGAGCTGTGAGACTGTGAGGCAGCAAATCAATAAGATCACATGGAAAGCTGAGTGCTCAGTCTCCCAGCAAGAGCCAGTTGCTGGCGATAAGCAATGACAATGGCAGGGCTTTTGTGCTCCTAATCCTCCAGCTGTGTCTTGTAGATTTATTTGACTGACACCATGTTTGAGAACAATAGAATACAAGGAAAACAACCCAAGGAATGTAAGAAAGGGAACATGAAGAGCCTGACACATGGATTACATCCTTCAGTCCTTATCGATTGCCGGCCTCATCCATCTGCCATTGGCTGTCAGTCAGGGGCAAGTGCGGCATTGAGGTAATCCTGCCGTGAACACTGGACCATAAAGAAATTCTCACTCTGTTACATTTTTAAAGAGAGCTCTCACGGGCAGCGTTCAGCTCCTCCCCCACCCCCCCCCACCTCCGCCACCACGGTAACTTATGACTTGGCCCTGTACCACAGTGTTTAACCCCCCGTGGGAAAGACCGACTCCAACTCACTCTCTGATTGATCCGACAAGACAGGCAGTGCTGACGAAAGCATTCTGCAATGTTCAGCAACTGGGCACCAAATGAGGCTTCACTGCAAGGCAGCGGAGGGTCAGTCCTCACCTTCGCCCGCTGGCAGGGTGGCCGCAAAGGGTATTTAGATGCCGGAGGAGAACCCTCAGCCTTATGTCCACTCAGCCTCTTCCCCTCCTCTTAATGAATTAACTTCCGCTATTGTACATCAATATGAATAAAAATTCTGCATTTGTAACTACAGATTTATCCTGCATTCAGAAAAGAACATTCTGATAAAAGCAAATTCCTCCGGGGGCTTCTGTTTCCTCCTACCATCCAAAGATGTGCAGGTTAGGTGGATTGGCTGTGCTAAATTGCCGCTTAGAGTCCCAAGATGTGTAGGTTTTGTTTTGAATTGATTTGATTTGGTTTGTCACATGTATTAACATATTGAAAAGTACTGTTTCTTGCATGCTCTACAGATAAAACATACCATTCATAGAGAAGGAAATAAGAGAGTGCAGAATGCAGTGTTACACTCATTGCTAGGGTGTAGAGAAAGATCAACTTAATGCAAGGTAGGACCATTCAAAGGTCTGACAGCAGCAGGGAAGAAGCTGTTCTTGAGTTGGTTGGTACGTGATCTCAGACTTTTGGATCTTTTTTCTGATGGAAGAAGGTGGAAGGGAGAATGTCCAGGGTGCATGGGGTCCTTGATTATACTGGCTGCTTTGCCAGGGCAGCAGGGAGTGTAGACACATGCGACGGTGCAGATGGACCTGGGAGTCCTTGTGCATGAATTGCAAAAACCCCCAGTCTGCAGGTGCAGCAGGTGATCAAGAAGGCGAATGGAACATTGGCCTTTTCAGCGAGGGGAACAGAATATAAAAGCAGCTGCTGTAACTGTACAGGGTACTGGTGAGGCCGTAACTGGAGTACTGTGTGCAGTTTTGGTCACCACATTTGCAAAAGGATATATAGAACATAGAACATAGAACATTACAGCACAGAACAGGTCCTTCGGCCTTCGATGTTGCGCCGACCAATATAAAAAGCAATGCCCCTCCAAACTAAACCATTCCCTTCTCTTCCATATACTTATCAACTAACCTCTTAAACGCCACAAACTTGGCGCATCTACAACTGCTGCAGGCAGGGCATTCCACTCCCGAACCACCCTTTGGGTAAAGAACCTACCTCTGATATCCGTCCTATTACTATCACCCCTTAATTTAAAGCTGTGGCCCCTCGTGCTAGCTTTCTCCATCCTAGGAAAAAGGCTATCACTGTCCACCCTATCTAAACCTCTAATCATCTTATATGTTTCAATTAGGTCCCCTCTTAGCCTCCTCCTTTCTAATGAAAACAACCTCAAATCCCTCAGCCTCTCCTCATAAGACCTTCATAAGACCGGAGGCATATTGGCCATGGAGGGAGTACAGAGAAGGTTCACAAGGCTGATACCAGAGATGAGAGGGTTAGCCTATGAGGAGAGATTGAATAGACTGGGTCTGTACTCATTAGAGTTTAGAAGGCTAAGGGGGGATCTTATAGAGACTTACAAGATAATGAAGGGGATAGATAGGGTAGAGGTAGAGAGATTCTTCCTGCTTAGAAAGGATAGCAGAACAAGAGGGCACAGCCTCAAAATAAGAGGGGGTGGGTCATTTTAAATCAGAGTTGAGGAGGAACTTCTTCACTCAAAGGGTGGTGAATCTCTGGAATTCTCTGCCCATTGAAGTGATGATTCTACCTCGCTGAATATATTTAAACCACGGGTAGATAGGTTTCTGATAGACAAGGGAATTAAAGTTATGGGGAGAAAGTGGGAAAGTGGAACTGACCCACTTCAGATCAGCCATGATCTTATTGAATGGTGGGGCAGGCTCGAAGGGTTAGATGGCCTACTCCTGCTCCTATTTCTTATGTTCTTATGTTCTAATGCTTCAAGTCCGATGTGATCTTTCTTCGGAGTTTATTGGGGCTTATTGTGCATCGGAGGCAAAACTGTCAAAGAGCAAAGAACAGTATAGCACAGGACCAGGCCCTTTGGCCCAATAAAACTGCACCGACATATGACGCCTTTCTAAAGTAAAGACCTTTTGCCTCTATGTGGTCCATCTGTCATTTCAGACTTGCTCTCGGGTAGATCCTTCGAGCTACCTTCATCATAATGCTGTGAATGAAGCCACTTCTGTAAGGAACCTTCTTGCTTCCTTTGTCCTGGCTAAGTTTCAACCTTCCGTTAACATACGCACCAGGCAAATATTTTCCCCATGGGTCCCGATGCCTTGTGACATAGTTGTTTACTGAGAATTTCATAAATAGTTTGTGCAGTTTATCACTCTCCCCTGCCATTCCCCCCAGATTTTCCCGTTCTGGGCAGGCATTTCGCGGTTATACTCGCTTCGCCATTTGGGAAATTAAATTTAGACAGACTCCAGATCAATTCAGCCGTTGATTGGCAGAGGGATCTGGGTGTACAGGTACACGGATCACTGAAAGTGCAACAGAGGTGGAGAAGGCAGTCAAGAAGGCATGCGGCATACTTGCCTTCATTGGCCAGTACAGAGTTTAAAAATTGCAACTTTATAGAACCTTAGTTAGGCCGCACTTGGAATATAGTGTTCAATTCCATTCGATAAGGTGTCCCATGGAAGGCTTCTGCAGAAAATGCAGATGTATGGGATAGAGGGTGATTTAGCTAATTGGATTAGGAATTGGCTAGCAGATAGAAGACAGAGGGTGGTGGTTGATGGGAGATATTCATCGTGGAGTTCGGTGACAAGTGGTGTACCTCAGGGGTCTGTTTTGGGGCCCCTGCTGTTTGTAATTTTTATAAATGATCTGGATGAGGGTATTGAAGGATGGATTAGTAAATTTGCAGATCACACTAAAGTCGGTGGAGTGGTAGATAGTGAAGAGGGGTGTTATAGTTTGCAGAGAGACTTGGACAAGTTGCAGAGCTGGGCCGAGAGGTGGCAAATGGAGTTTAATGTGGAAAAGTGTGAGGTAATGCACTTTGGCAGGAACAATAAATGTGTAGAGTATAGGGCTAATGGTAGGAATCTTAATAGTGTTGATGAACAGAAGGATCTTGGTGTATGTGTCAATAGATCCCTGAAAGTAGGCAGTCAAGTCGATAAAGTTGTTAAGAAGGCATATGGAGTCTTAGCTTTTATTGTTAGGGGGATTGAATTTAGGAGCCGCAACATCATGTTGCAACTGTACAAAACTCTAGTGCGGCCGCACTTGGAGTATTGTGTGCAGTTCTGGTCCCCACATTATAAGAAAGATGTGGAGGCATTGGAGAGGGTACAGAGGAGGTTTACCAGGATGTTGCATGGTATGGAGGGCAGGTCTTATGAGGAGAGGCTGAGGGATTTGAGGTTGTTTTCGTTAGAAAGGAGGCGGCTAAGAGGACACCTTATCGAAACATATAAGATGATTAGAGGTTTAGATAGGGTGGACAGTGATAGCCTTTTTCCTAGGATGGAGAAAGCTAGCACGAGGGGACACAGCTTTAAATTAAGGGGTGATAGTTATAGGACGGATATCAGAGGTAGGTTCTTTACCCAGAGGGTGGTTAGGGAGTGGAATGCCCTGCCTGCGGCAGTTGTAGATGCGCCAAGTTTGGTGGCGTTTAAGAGGTTAGTTGATAAGTTTATGGAAGAGAAGGGAATGGTTTAGTTTGGAGGGTCATTGCTTTTTTCATAATTGGTCGGCGCAACATCGAAGGCCAAAGGGCCTATTCTATGCTGTAATGTTCTATGTTCTATTCTGGTCGCCATAGTACCAGAAGGATGTGGAGGCTTTGGAGAGGGTACAGAAAAGATTTACCAGGAAGTTGCCTAGTATGGAGGATGTTAGCTTTGAGTTGGAGAAACCTGGTTTGTTCTCACTGGAACGACCTGATAGAAGTCTACAAGATTATGATGGGCATTGACAGAGTGGATAGTCAGAAGCTTTTTCCCAGGGTGGAAAAGTCAATTAGTAGGAGGTATAGGTTTAAGGTGCGAGGGGCAAGTTTAAAGGAGATGAACGAGGTAAGTTTTTTACACAGAGGGCGGTGGGTGCCTCGAACTCGCTGCTGGAAAGGATAGTGGAAGCAGATACGATAGTGACTTTTAAAGAGAGTCTTGACAAATACATGAATGAGATGGGAATAGAGAGATATGGTCTCCAGAAGAATGGGAGGTTTTAGTTCAGTCGGGCAACATGGTCAGTGCTGACTTGGAGGGCCGAAGGGCCTGTTCCTGGGCTATAATTTTCTTTGCTCTTTGTTCATTCTCTTGGCTCAGTTATTGCCCAGATGGTAAAGGTGAAAATTACCCCCCTGAATATCTTTGCTGAGTCTAACAGCACAGACATATAACCCATTTACAAATAAACAGGTCCCACTGGCATTAACATTCAGGCTGATTGGAAAATCCAGGCTTGGGCAGCTTATTTTTCATTTCCCTTCAATTTCCCATGCCTGAAGCTCAGGAATTTTCTCCCTAAACCTCTCTGTCCCTCCACCTGCCCCTTTCCCACTAAAACCCTCCTGCAAATCTACCTCCCACCCTAATGTCACTAACATCGCCGCTTGCTTGGAATCACAGTTTATTTGACCGTACTCTCTTGTGAAGAACCTCCAGGAGGTTTATAAGTGCTGTACAGGTGGATACCAGTTGCTTGCTGTCTCCTCCTCTCTGTCAAGGGGTCACAAGCAAAACGCTGCCCTTCATCAATTATAAAACACATAATTCCGCATGGCTAACATCTGATTCTAATCTGAGATTGCAATCCTGGATGATTTCCTTATACACTGTAATTTAGTTAAAGCAGCCACAATTAAAACAAGGCAAAACTGTTTCATCCATCTAACTTACAATCGTCTTGAGTTTCATGGAGTCCCATAGAATCCCTACAGTGCAGAAGGAGACGTTCAGGCCATCGAGTCAACATGGACATATCGAACTATAGAATCCCTACAGTGCAGAAGGAGCCCATTCGAGGGATCAGCGGGGTAAATATGTGGGGTTCTGGGGATAGGGCCTGGGTGGGATTGCTGTCGGTGCAGACTTGATGGGCCAAGTGGCCTCCTTCTGCACTACAGAGATTCTATAGGTTATTGCTGAAAGGACAGATATGTTTTTGAAGCTTTTCATCTTACACTAATCCCAAATTTCAAACATTATAATAATTTATTCTACAGGAGAAAACATTCACTCTCTCCACCACTGATGCAGAATCTTAGCTGTGTATACTGTTTGGAAGATGCACCATGGTTTCTACAACAGCACCTTCCAAGCCCACAATTACCACGTCTAGAAGGACAATCGTAATGGTTGACAAGTTGACCCTGATTGACTATCATGTTGCCATGGACAAAAGATCAGGGAACTATAGGCTCCCGTGCCCCCGAGTAATTCAAAACAGATACAAAGCCTGAACATATTCCTTTTGTTTGCAATGCATGGGTCCCTGCGTATCAATGCATGTCACTTTGAGCAAGCGTAAATGGGCAACACTGTGAACTCAGCTGATCATCTTAAATTGACTGTTAGTGTTGCTTCTAGGCGCACTCAGGATTGTTTGAAATTTGATATCCTTGCATTTGTCTTGATAAATCATGTGTGAAAAGCTTCAGCAACATGTCTCTCTTCTCAGCAACATTCAAGTTCTATATGACTGAGGATTATTTATAAAGTTTAATTATTAGTCGCAAGTAAGACTTACATTATCATTGCAATGAAGTTATCGTGAAATTCCCCTGGTCGCCACACTCCAGCGCCGATTTGGATCAATGCACTTAACCAGACTTTCAGACTGCGGGAGGAAATCTTACATACTTTCACTTGCATACTCAACTTAACCTCTATATTTTAAAAAAACATTCAGGAGATGTGACAAGATAGATGGTAAGATGCACAATGTGTGAGCTGGAAACCTGGGCTTTTTAACCAGTTCTGGGATGGGAGGCAGCAGCAGTAGGATTTAACTGGGGTTTGATTTGATTCAGTTTGACTTAGTGTCACATGTATGAGTATACAGAGAGAAGTATTGTTTCTTGCGTGCTATACCGACAAAGTATACCATACATAGAGAAGGAAAGGGGACACTGCAGAATGTAGTGTTACAGTCATAACTAGGGTAGAGAAAGATCACTTAATGCAAAGTAAGTCCATTCAAAATTCTGACAGCAGCAGGGAAAAAGCTGTTCTTGAGTCAGTTCGTACTTGATCTTAGACTTTTGTATCTTTTTCCCGATTGAAGAAGGCGGGTGCATGGAGTCCTTAATTATGGTAGCTGCTTTTCCAAGGGAAATGTAGACAGAGTCAATGGATGGGGGACTGGTTTGTGTGATGGACTGGGCTACATTCACCAGCCTTTGTAGTTTTTTGCGGTCTGGGGCAGAGCAGAAACCATACCAAGCTGTGATATAAACAGAAAGAAAGGGGTGAGGTGCACAGGATGAGATTTTGGGCTTTGGCATCACTGGGAGTGAGTTGGTGTCAGAGTTTGAAGCTATCTGGGAAAGGTGGATGATGGGTGCATTCAGAGAAGTGGGGGCGGGGAATGCCTCGTGCCTGGATTGCAAATACTTTTCATCCGAATCAGTCTTGCTCAGTTGAGTTTCCAGAATCTGATGTTTTCTTTCCCACATAGCTGGATTCATTTGAATGACACAGGTCTAAATTTAAACCAAACAAACCTTCTCATAATTACCCTTGGTTATTACTGAAATTCTAACTCTCGCCCAAAAACTTCTTGGCATTTAACACTCTTGTTTTGCTTTGAGCGGATGATAAACATGGAAGTGTTTTTCCCACCATGAGCGTTACCTCACACATAAGGAATTCTACTGACGCGTTTGGGAAATTTTATATCACTCACATGTTCTGACAAAGGTTTTTGGGGGTAACTCTCCTTGATTGATGCCTGCGCTCTGGTGGGGGGAGCGAAGCCACAACTTGCTGTGTGCTTACCTCCCACCTTCTGATTGCTGAAGCCCCCCCTACCAGAATCCAGCTTCTTCAGAATCATCTACAGGTTTTCAAACCGAGTAGCTCTCTCTCTCTCTCCCTCTCTCTCACGCACACACAGGTGACCAGTAAGTCAAGATGCTGAGGTGACGACCCTCTATTTGGCCAGAGGTGGTGAGAGGTGGAGGAATTCTCGTGCACTTGCTGTCCTTGTTATTCTAGATGGTAGCAGTTGTGGATTCAGAAGGTGCCACTTGGCAATCTGTCCACCACTTTGAACATTCGCTCCCTCCATCAGTGACACACTGATAGCAGAGTCAATGCAGACCTGGCTTCTTCAGCACTGTAGGGATTCTATGATTCTATGACTGCTCAGGACAAAGCAGCTCACTTGACAGGCACCCCATCCAGCCCCATAAACATTCACTCCCACCACTGACGCATAGTAGCAGCAGGAAAAAGTTTCACAATGCCAGATTAAAGTCCAACAGCTTTATTTGGTAGCAAATGCCACTAGCTTTTGGAGCGTTGCTCCTTCGTCAGGTGAATGGAGAGTTCTGATCACAGATGTATATAGAGGCACACACTCAGTTTACAGAATACTGATTACAACGCGAGTCTTTACAGCTAGTCAAGTCTTAAAGGTACAGACAATGTGAGTGGAGATAGATTTAAGCACAGGTTAAAGATTGTATGGTCTCCAGACAGGACAGTTAGTGAGATGTTGCAAGCCCAGGCAAGTCATGGGGGTTATAGATAGTGTGTCTTGAACCCAAGTTCCCGGTTGAGGCCTTCCTCGTGTATGCGGAACTCGGCTATCGGTCTCTGCTTAGTGACTTTGTGTTTTTGTGTGCCATAAAGGTCCCCTTGGAGAACATTTACCTGAAGATCACAGTCAGAATGCCCATGACCACTTAAGTGTTCACCAACAGGAAGAGAACAGCCTGATCTTCGGTAAACACTCTCCAAGGCGACCTTCACGGCACACGACAGAGTCACTGAGCAGAAACTGATAACCCGGTCCAACGCCAACATCTCCACATCATGCATAATAGCAACTACATGACCCAATGGTACTGTCGCTAAGCTACTAATCCAGAAACTCAGTTAACGTTCTGGAGGATCCAAGTTCGAATCCCGCCATGGCAGACGATGGAATTTGAATTCAATTAAAAAAAAACCCTATCTGGTTCACTAATGTCCTTCAGGGAAGGAAATCTGGTGTCCTTACCCGGTCTGGCCTACATGTGACTCCAGAGCTACAGCAACGTGGTTGACTCCCAACTGCCCTCCAAAAGCAACGAGGATTGGGCAAGAAATGCTGGCCAGCCAGCGATGCCCATGTCCCACGAATGAATGAATAAAAATGTAGCAATTCACCAAGGCTCCTTGCAGCACCATCCAAACTCCCAACCACTACCATCTATTCGGGTAAGAGGTGAACACACATGGGGACACCATCCTGACTTAGAAATATGTCATCATTCCTTCACTGTCAGTGACTGAAATCCCCTCCCTTAACATCACATTGGATGTACCTGCAAGTCACACAGTGCAGTGGGTTCAAGAAGGCGCCTCACCACCACCTTCTCATGGGCAATAAAAACAAAGATGATACCCAACTCCCATGCAAGAATTTCTAAAAACTCATTGATGTTTGTGGAATCTTACTGTGCACAAATTACACCTTTCCCTCCACATCATGACTTCATTGGCTGTGAGGTATTCTGGGGGTGTGCTGAAGGGGTGAAAGGAACTATATATCGATGCCAGTTTATTCTTTAGCTGCCTGAGCTGATACAAGTTAAGGCCTTTCTGCTAAAAATGCCCAGGGCATACACAGTCGATAAGAATTAATCAGTGGCTGTGGAATACAGAATCCGCTCCACAATAGAGAGACACACACACACAGCAGAGAACTGAACAAGAATGTGATCATGGATGAATGATCAAGGTCACCTTCCAGCCCGGATTAAACTCCATGCATTATTGGTCCCAAGTGCGTACTCTGACGTTACACATCAACACATGTCAACAAAACGCTGGAAAAGGAAATACTGAATAAATTATACAAATCGTGGAAAACAGGACAACAAAGATGGAGCCAGCCTCTGATCCCGTATGTTGTAGTGGATTAACTCACTTCAGAATTCACTTCTCAAAGGAATCGCAGGTAGAATCCCCACAGTGCAGAAGGAGCCATTCGGCCTATCGAGTCTGTACCGAGCACAATCAGCCCATAACCCCACACATTTACTCATGCTAACCCTGCTAATCCCCTTGACACGCGGGTCAATTTAGCATGGCTAATCAACCCGCACATCTTTGGACATAGAACATAGAACGATTACAGCACAGAAGGAGGCCATTTGGCCCATTATGTCTGTGGTAGCCTTCTGCAACAGCGACTGAGCAAGTCCCATTATTGGGATCCAGCTTCAGTAGATATCTCAATGGATCAACATTTGACTGCCTTTTACATTCTCTCACTGGCGTGTGGCTTTGAGGGTGTGGGTGGCAGGTAAAATCCAATAGGCACTTTCCTGCTGCCTACCCAGCCAATCCCAGCCCCCCCACTACATTTTTACCAACAGTGAGGGCATGTTGGATGCTCCCTCTATCTTTGGGCCAAATGAAGCTTTCAAAGGGACAATTAATTCCCATTTGAGGGCCTCATTCTTTTAACAAAGCAGTCAACACGGGAGGTTTCCTTGTCTGGATCGATGGAGAGGTTTCTTCCTTAACAGATCCTATGGACTAATCGGATGACGGTCCCCGTGAAGCTTCCTCTCTCCCAGTGACCTCCCAAACACTAACTCCAGTCACTGTGGTATCCAGGGATATCCCAGACTCAGCTGTTGGATTATAACCAGCAGAGCTTGCATCCTCAAACACTGAGTGCACTACCGGCAGTGGCCACAGATATCAGTGGTGCTGTTAGTACGGTGAGCGGCTGGCCTGAGCTTTCCGAGGTGGGACTTCCTGTTCCTCGGAGGGATGTAAATCCTGCCTCCAATCTATCAATCATCGATTCCCTAAAGTGCAGAAGGAGGACATTCAGCCCGTAAAGTCTGCACTGACTCTCCAAGCATCCCACCCAAGCTCTGCCCTGGTAACCCCGCACATTTAACATAGCTAAATCCCCTAACCTACACATTTGGCTCACTAAGGGGCAATTTAGCATGGCCAATCTACCTAACCAGCGCATTTTTCAGATTGTTAAAGGAAACCGGAGCTTCCAGAGGAAACCCATGCAGACAGGGGAAGAACGTGCAAACTCCACATAGACAGTGACCCAAGCTGGGAATTGAACCTGGGTCCGTGCACTGTGAGGCAGCAGCACTAACTAGTGTGCCACCATGCTGACCATCAACTGTTGCAGTCCCTGTTCCTCGTCTGGACAGGATTCCCACCCCAGGTGTTTTAGCTGATGATCCATAATGGGCAGCATGGTAGCACAGTGGGCGGCATGCTGGTACAATGGTTAGTATTGCTTCTTCACAGCTCCAGGGACCTGGGTTCGATTCCCGGCTTTGGTCACTCTCTGTGTGAAGTTTGCACATTCTCCTCATGTCTGCGTGGGTTTCCTCCCACAGTCCAAAGATGCATTGGTTAGGTTGATTGGCCATGCTAAAAATTGCCCCTTAGTGTCCTGAGATGCATCGGTTAGAGGGATTAGCGGGTAAATATGTAGGCTTAGGGGGTTGGGCCTGGGTGGGATTGTGGTCAGTGCAGATTCGATGGGCCGAATGGCCCCTTTCAGTAGTGTTTCTATGGTAATTTCTATGATAAAATTCAGTCATCAGAAATGCTCCGTTTATGCACATCGAAAGAAAGTCATTGACATGATTTTACCTCGTGCCCACAATACCAATTTGCAATAAACCACTGGGCGGCAGGATTGGCACAGTGGTTAGCTCTACTGCCTCACAGCACCAGGGACCCAGGTTCAATTCTCACTTGGGTCACTGTCTGTGTGGAGTTTGCACATTCTCCCCGTAGCTGTTTGGGTTTCCTTCGGATGCTCCGGTTTCCTCCCACATTCTGAAAGGCGTACTTGTGAGGTGCATTGACCTGAAAAGCTGCTGGAATGCGGCGACTAGGGGAATTTCACAGTGACTTCATTACCGTGTTAATGTAAACCTTACTTGTGACTAATAAATAAACATTAAACTTTTTCCTGGAGATAACAAAGGAATTAGATTCCACAGGAACTGTCAAGAGGTAAATGGCCGTGTAATTGAAGGGGACACATTGGCAGGATATTGGGGGAGAAGATGGTGCATGGGGTCAAACTGAGCCGTTTTTTTCAAAAAGTAGAAACAGACATGATGGGCTGAATGGCCTCCTTCTGTCCCTATGATTTGATGTACGATCCCTCTAATCTTTCTCCTGTTCTCCAGATTGGCAAACTAGCATTTTATTACCCACCCCTGACAGGCCTGAGAAGATTTGCTTGAGTTGTTTTCTTGAACCCGTGCAGTCTTAGTTAGATGGTGCTCTCTGAGTGGTTGAGGATAGGACTCTGATCTAATCACAATAAAGAAATAGAATGCACATGAGCAAATCAAGAGGGTGTGCCACTTGAAGGGGAGTGTGGAAGCAACAGTATTCCTCCTGTTTATGTCCTTCTTGGTGACAGAGAGAGATGAAGAGAAGGCACTGTTTACGTTCAAATCTGTAAATCCATTTAGGAAAGATGTTCAAACCTGGGGGAGTCAGAACCAGGGGTCACCTAGTCTGAGGATATAGGCCAGGCCATTTTGAATGGAAATAAGGAGACATTTCTTCACTCAAAGAATGGTGAAACTGTGGAATTCATTGCCACAGGAAATTGTTGACGCCAAAACGTTGAATGTATTCAAAAAGAAATTAGATACAAGTCTTGGGATAAAAGCAAATTCCAGCCTCTGGCCAGGCATTTTACAGCCTTCTTGGTCTCAACATCAAATTCAATAACTTCACATGATTTGCTACACCCCATCTTGGCTCGCTTTTGTTTTCATTCTATTTTTTTAATTTTTTACTGTTCTCTACCTTTTATTTCTTTATTGTCTTTCTTCATTTCTCTTCCCCCTGCTTCAGTCCCCCCTCTTTTCTACATCCTACCTCTGTCCCATTCTCTCCACTACCACCACCTCCCATGACCGCACCCCCCACCCCCTCCACCCCCTGGCCATTCACATTCTTTATTCTCTCTGTGGGCTGCCATTAGCAGCCTTTTCCCCTGGTTTCTATGGCTAAGACTCATCTTTCATTTCTTCCCCCTGCAGTATCTCTCCCATCTACATCCTCTCACCCCCCCTCTCTCCCCCAACTCTTGATCCTATGTCTGTTCTACAGTAATACACATTAGTTGATAGCAATGATAATTATTTCCTTTATTGAATACAGCATCCTTTTATGTCTCAATGATTATTGCCAATTGTAAAGTATCCTTAATAAAATACAATGTATTCAAGAGGCAAATATAATGTATTCAGTGTAGTTGGGGCAAATGGGATGAAAGGTTAAGGGGAGAAAGCAGCATTAGACGGTTGAGTTGGATGATCAGCCATGATCGTGATGAATAGCAGAGCAGGCTCGAGGAGCTGAATGGCCTCCTCCTGCTCCAATCTTCTATATTTTCATACAAAACAACCACAAATCATATTATTTATAAAGATTCAACTTGCAATGAAATTTATGCTCCTCTCATATCTGGTGACTTCAGCTATAAACTCCCCCTTACTATTCCACCGATCAATAAGCTACAATATAGATTGTCTCTATTTTAATACCAAATCAATAGAGTTGTATTTCAGTGCAAGTGTTCAAGAGACAAGGCCTGTGAGGTATGGTGTGCCAGGATTTCTCATTGAATTATACAATGCAGAAAGAGGCCATTCCACCCATTAAGTCTACACCGACTCTCCGACAGTACATCTCACGCAGGACCACCTTCGATCTACCTCTTAATGCCACACATTTAATCCCCCTAATCTACACATCACTGGACACTATTTATCATGTCCAACCCACCTAATCGGCACATCTTTAGAGTACCCAGAGGAAACCCACGCAGACACAGGGAGAATGTGCAAACTTCACACGGACAGTTATTCAAGGAAACCGGGTCCCTGGCACTGGGTGGCAGCCGTGCCAACCACTGTGCCACTCATTGCAATACCTTCCACGTCTGACTATATCCAAGAAACCAGCTAACCAAAGCCAGCCACAATATTAAAAACCAAGAGCTCATATTCTTTTAGCTTTATTTCACTGAACTCTATCTCCCCCTTCTTACAGGTGTGTGTCTGTGTGTGTCTATGTGTGTCTGCGCTTGCTTGCGTGTCCGAATGACTGCATGAGGGTTCGAACACTTGACATCATATTTTTATTCTTTTTCTTGGATTTAGTGGTTAATAAATCTGTTCTTTCTCTGACTCAAGTAAACCTTCTTTGGTTGGCTCCTCATAGCTCACAGCTTAAATAATTAAATACATGCTGATTTGGAGAGTCAAATCCTTATGCATCAGAAACATAAACCTTTGTTGTGACTATGTGAAGATGTAGAATAGAGGGGAGATGTTTCCTTCCTTCCAGCTGGTCACTACATGTCCTGGTCAAAACTACAATCACAATATAAAACTGGGCAGTGTGCCTCTTATAGTCACCTACAATTTTGACACCATGTCTCATCAATTCTGGTTTTGCCTTTGATCAATTGTTCAATTAACCTCTTGCCATCGATAAGTGCATCCGAGTTTATAAGGTAAATTAAAGAAACATTGATCACTACAGTATATTGATCTACTGGCATGGAGAGCTGGGGGAACAGAAAGAGGATCTAATTCAATAACCATTTCTTCACAAAATGACTAGTCTACAGAAGAGAGTTGTCCCTCATTGCGCCACTCACATGTTACCAAAGTCTGATATTTAAGGAGACCCTGCAGTTCAGAATGAAAACACCACGGTGGACACAGTGATAGGAGAGTGGGTGGCCACCAAAGATCCCAACAAAACTGTTCAATTGTTCTGTGTTTTGATGATGAGTCTATTAACTGGTTATGCCCACTGTGTTCGATTGTTTAGGCCTGGGCGTGGACTTCGAGAAAAGTAAACAAAGCTGGAGAAAGAACCGTAACTCAGAGACGGAGCATGGAGTAGATATTTTCAAAGCTCAGAACCCTGCAGCAAGTAACTCGCTTCCTGACTCCCCAAAGCCTGTCCACTAAACCCTACAACGAGCTGAGCTACAATGGGTGAAGAATCCCCTCTGGGGAAGGTAAAGCTTACACCACACCCATTGTCCTGCCATTGTCCTCTGTCCTTTTCTTGGGTACTTTTATTCCAACCAAAAACGCCAATTCAAATTGAATCCAATCATAGTCCCAGGTGAGGGACAAAGGCTCGGGGATTTTCAGTGCAGTGTTAACGTAAGCCTACTTGTGACTAATAAATAAACTTATAAACCTGATCCAAGCTGACAAGATGAAACATTGCATCCCATCTTGGGCTCAATCAAACAAGATCCAAGCTGACGGGATGAGACATTGTTCCTCCTCCTGGGCTGGATCTGAGCTTCATCTCATCCAAAAGGCGGAGACGGCTTTGAAAAATTACATCAGGCAAAGCCTCAGTTTAACCTCATTGGCTGTAATGATCCTTTACTCTACTCTAGCCTGGGCAAACCACCATCGCAGGCGTCAATCAGCACATCCCCAGAGCAAAGGACTAGCCTCACTCCCTGTCTGATCATGGTTTCACTCCTGCTAAGGGTAATTTAGATCTTGGATCTGTGGCCAGGAACAGGAACCAGTTTAGTTGTTAACTAAGAACAATGGAACTAATGCATCAATCTGACAAACTCTGGCTCGAATCTGTGCTGCACCAAATGCTCTCTCCCCCAAATGCAGGCCTGATTGCAGAAATCAGCATTCTGACTGTGTTCACCTTGCAGATCGTTGAGTTAAGGACCAGATTGAGCTGCTCATCCTGGGTCTATCCAAAAGCTCTTTATTGTTCAACAAGATGTGACTGAAATTATAATCAGGGAGTTTAATGCAGAACAATCTTTCACTGTCTCCCTGTTTATCAAAAGTTTTTACTGCAGGACGTTTTGAAGAAGGAATTTTTCTGTTCTTTCACAAGATGTGGAAAGTCCAGCATTTATTGGCCAACCCTAATTGCCCTCGAGAAGGTGCTGGGGAGCCACCGTGTCGAATGCTGAATTCCATCTAGTGTAAATATTCCCAGTGCTGTTAGGAAGGGGGTTCCAGGATTTTGACCCAGTGACGTGAAGGCACAGCCAAGTCAGGGTAAGGTGTGACTTGGAGGGAAACTTGCAGGTGATGGGCTTTCCCATGTGTCTGCTGCCCTTGTCCTAGATGGTAGAAGTCAAGAGTTTGGAAGGTACCGTCAAAGGAGTCTTGATGAGTTGCTGCTGCACATCTTTTAAAATGGTACACGCGGCTGACACTGCATCGGTGGCAGAGGGAATGAAGTGCCAAGTGGGGTGACACGGTGGCACAGCGGTTAGCACGGCTGCCTCACAGTGTCAGGGACTCAGGTTCAGTTCGCACCTTAGGTCACTGTCTGTCTGGAGTTCACACAGTCTCCCTATGGGTTTCCTGCGGGTGCTCCGGTTTCCTCCCACAGTCCGAAAGATGTGCTGGTTCGGTGCACTGGCCGTGCTAAATTCTCCCTGAACAGGCGCCAGAGTGTGGCGACTGGGAGATTTTCACAGTAACTTCATTGCAGTGTTAATGTAAGCCTACTTGCGAAATTAACTTTAAAGTGGGCTGCTTTGTCCTGAATGGTGTCAAACTCTTTGAGGATTGCTGGAGTTGCACTCATCCAGACAAGTGGAGCACATGAGTAATAATGACCGAACAGTAACTACGTCACACTCGGCTGATGCCCTGTGAACAAGGGATCTTCATGGTGCAGAACCACTAATTATCTTTCTTTTATACAAAAGGCAAGAGATAGTCCTTAATAAGAATGTATAACGAAATAGAGATCACTGGTTTGAGACCATGGCTGATCTGTATCTTAACTCCATCTGCCTACTCTGGTACTGTAACCCTTAATACTATACCTAATAAAATTTCAAAATGTTCAATCCCCGTCCCCATTCTCAACAGCGCTTTGGGGGAAGGGAATTCCAGATTTCCACTACATTTAGTTGCAGTATCTTCATTGTCTGAGCTAAATATAGCATAACTCTACAAATAATAACATCAACGGGACACACTTTCATTGCACTATCAATATGTATTGTCAAAATAATATCCAAAAAGACATAAAGATTAGCCATGGTTCTCCATTATTTCTTCCTATATGAGGCCTCCAGGCTATATCACAGTTGTTCCAGGTGTTACATATACAATGAATGCTGCCTGTTTCTTTAAACAGATACATTACTGACCTTAACATATGTTAGCGATTCCGCGCTCAGTCTCGGATTTGCTCCTAGCCTTCATTCCTGAACACTGATGAATTAATGGAGCACATGTGGCATTTCCTGATCCGTCTCACGACATTCCTACCTGTGCCTGACAGGACGTGTCCGGCTTTTAACCTTCCCGCTCCGTTTCAAGTAGCTATAAGGTTTCTGGGGATCTCTATTGTTGCCATCAACAATCCCCCCACCTACCCCAGCACACACCCCCCACCCTTCATTTTCATCGCTCCCACTAAGTGAGTCTTCCACTGATTCTTGTACAGCTCGAGCTTCTGAGCCCGCCCTTTGAAGTCTTGAGGATCTTTAACTTTGCGCTGCTACTTTTCGCAAAGGGCTGTGTTTTCGAACAATAATTCTCCTACCAAATCCCTCCTGGCAATCCCTATCACTGTAACCTCTTCTAGCTCGATAACCTCCAGTCAAGATATCCATTTTCACAATCTCGTGCATTTCCTATTCCGAACACAGGAGCAGAAATAGGCCATTCAGCCCGTCGAACCTGCTCCACCATTCAAACAGATCATGGCTGATCATCTATCTCTACGTTGTTTGCACTGATGTCATTAGATCCCAGAAATTTATGGATTCCTGTCTTGAACACAGTCAATGACTAAGCTTCCACTAACACTGTCTGTATCTTTAAGGCTTGATTAGCTGTAAACACTCGCATTCTAATCATTATTCTGTAAATTGAGTTTATGCCTTTATATGCCCTATTTGTGAAAAGATCTCCCGCTCGCCTGATGAAGGAGCAGCAAGCGCTCCGAAAGCTAGTGGTGTTTGCTACCAAATAAACCTGTTGGACTTTAACCTGGTGTTGTAAGACTTCTTACTGTGATTACCCCAGTCCAACACCTACATCTCTGCATCATAAGCTCCCCATAAGGAGGGGTGGCACAGTGATTAGCACTGCTGCCTCACAGGTTTGATTCCCAGTTTGGATCACTATCTGTGCGGACTTTGCACATTCTCCCCATGTCAGCAATGGGTTTCCTCCAGGTGCTCCAGTTTCATCCTACAATCTGAAAGATGTACAGGTTAGGTGCATTGGCCATGCTAAATTCTCCCTCAGTGCACCTAAACAGATGCCGGAGTGTGGTGACTAGGGGATTTTCACAGTAACTTCATTGCAGTGTTAATATAAGCCTACTTGTGAAACTATAAAAACCAACAAAAAATTTTTGCTTCCACAACCCTCTGGGATCAAGAATTCCAGAGATAATTTGAATCACTTCACCACTGGTAGCTGCATCTGCTTGCTATGGTCCTTACCTCTGGAATTCCCTCCCTTGGCATCTCTCTACCCCTTTAAGATGCTTCCTAAAAATCTTACCTCTTTCACCAAGCTGTGGGTCAAACTATTTACTTCTTCTGTGGCTCAGTAGCAACTTTTGATCATAAGAGTTCTCATGAAAAGCCTTGTGATGTTAGAGAGGCTATATAAATATAAGTTGTTGTTCTACAGATCTTTTGATCAGCCAAGTTTCTATGGAAACTTAGCACATGAGAAAAGAAACCAAGAGACCCCGAGATTCACAAAGGCAGATGAATTTTTCGGCCAAGGTGGAGTCTGGCGTGTTAATTTGAACCACTGGTCAGTTTGCCTGCTCCATTGGGCTACCAACCCACAGGCCATTTTTCCAGAGGCAGGTTGTCAGCTGACCTTGGTAAAGGCCTTGTGAGGCCTAGCGAAGCCTATGATCAGAGTCTAATATTAATCTACGGAGACATGAGGCCTCTTAATAGCACATCTGACGGGAGGGAGACAGGGGTGGAGGAGGGGGAGGAGAACAATACTCCAGGCGGGTTCAGATCCTCTCCCTACCTGGTTGGATACAGGCTGTTCCCCTTGATGCTGGTGGTCCAACTGCTGAGGCTACTTTTAAACTTGGAATTGAAACAGTTGAAGCAAGGACATCCTGGGACATCCTTTCCCCTCCTCTCTCTCTCTCTCCCCCTCAGTTACCTGAAAAGGCAAACTTCTGCTCCTTCAATGCAGTCAGGCCTTCAGTTTCTGGTGTCAAATCGCTGTATTTAGTTGGACCACAGGCCCAAGCTCTGGTCACTAATCAGCAAATTCAGAGAAAATCATATCAGGTGAATGTCCCCCACGTGGTTAAGGCTTCTAACCACATCCTCTGCACCCCACCCCCACTCCGTCCAACACACACACACACACACACACACACATACACACTTGGCTGTGTTCATGATGAAGCTCTGAAGCCCCTGGACAACATCCTGCTGGAGTTTCTACTCACCAGGTACACACTCCCCAGCCAGCCCGAGGAACACAACCCACACAGCTAAACCACAGCTAAACTTTTGGCAAGTCCCACAGATACTCAGGGGTAAACAGAGGCAATGCTTCTTGTTGGAGTGAACTGCAGTTCAACCAGGAAGCACCCGGTCGGGGCCAGGGGCACTGGGAAGCAGCACATGCACAGATCAACCTTTCTGTTCATCATGAGAGGGACTTGGGAAGCAGTAGCAATCTTATTCCTTGGGGGCAGATCCACTCCCATACGTCTGGCCCACTCCCCCTGCCCACCCAGAGGCACCAAGAGCTCCGTGAAGGCTAAAACTTACAAAAACAAGACAAGCCATTCAGCCCAAATGTTTGTAAGTGCTTCATACATGCCTTTCCAACCCCACTGACATCTCCTTTTATTCCTTTCTGCCTCACGTATTCATCTGGCTTCCCCTCAAATCATAGACCATGGAATAAAATCCCTATGGTGCACAAGGAAGCCATTCAGCCCATCCAAGGGCATCTGACCCTATGCCTGTAACCCCATGTTTCTTCCCGTTAATCCCCCTAATCTACGCGTCTTGGGACACCAAGGGGCAATTTATGCATAGCCAATCCACCTAACCTGGACTGTGGGAGGAATCCATGCAAACATAACACCATAAGACATTGAAGCAGAATTAGCCCACTCGGCCCGTCGAGTCTGTTCCACCATTCAATCATTGCTGATTTTTTTTTCTCATCCTCATTCTCCTGTTTTTTCCCCATAACTCCTGACTCCCTCATTAATCAAGAGGGGCAATGTGCAAGTTCCACATGGGCAGTCAACAAGGCTGGAACTGAACACGCTGGCATTGTGAGGCAGCAGTGCTAACCATTGTGCCACCATATTGCCCATGAACCGATGCTAATCACCCCAACACTCCCCGTGGTACGGAGTTCTCCATTCCTTATCTATTGTGGCTCGACAACTACAACGCGGGGCCTTTGGTGGTGCATGTTAACTCACTCATTAACTGATGGATCGACAGATTCCTATTCGTCTCTACGTAATATGGTACAAAGATTAAAATGCACTCCCTCATTTACTTCCAGTGTAAATATAACCAGTTTAATTGAATGTGTTCCTACGTACAAACCATTTGTTAATTCAGGGACTTAAACAAACTGCTTTGCGCGTTGCAGTTCCATCTCAGCACTGATTCCCTTCCTCACGTATATTAGCTTCTGCATGTAGCAGCCTCTATTCTTAATCACGCTCGAGTCTGTCATTTTGAGAGCAATAATACATTCTAAGTTATGCCATTAAACCAAGTGTGAGCTGAAGTGATTTGCTATTTTGGGCTGCTAATTTCAAAGAAATAAAAACGCCACAAAGAATTAGCTGTCCAATACCATTCAATATTGAGTTCAAAGACTGACCGACCACATAAAGTGCTGCAGGCCCTTGAGTCACAATATCGTATAACCACGGGACACAGTGTAAAAATCATAGCCTCCCACTTTTCAGGCTGAGGTGAGGAGAATTTCTTTTCCTCCCTCCGTTAAGGTTTTGGAGTTCTATTCGACGGAAAGCGGGGGAGGTGGGGTTGCTGGATACCATCGAAGTTCAATTGATTTTCTAATCACATAACAACATAGAAGATAGGAGGAGGAGGAGGCCTTTCGGCCCTTCGAGCCTGCTCCGCCATTCATCACGATCGTGGCTGATCATCCAACTCAATCGCCTAATCATGTTTTCTCCCCATAACATTTGATCCCATTTGCCCCAAGTGCTATATCCAGTCGCTCTTGAATACATTCAATGTTTTCGCTTCAATTTGGCTTCAAATGAATTCCACAGGCTCACCTTCTTTGGATGAAGAAATGTCTCCTTATCTCTGTCCTAAATACTCTACCCTGAATCCTCAGATTGTGACCCCTCTACCACTGGGAACATCCTCCCTGCATCTACCCTGTCTAGTCCTGTTAGAATTTTATAAGTCTCTATGAGATTCCCCGCCCTCCTCATTTGTCTGAATCCAGCAAAGACAATCCCAGCCTCATCGATCTCTCCTCATACATCAGTCCCGCCATCCCTGGAATCAGCCTGGTAAACTTTTACTGCACTCCCTCCAGAACAAGGACACCCTTCCTCAGAAAAGGAGGCCAAAATTGCACACAAAACTCTCGGTGTGGCCTCACCAAGGCCCTGTGTAATTGCAACAACATATGCATGCTCCTGTACTCAAAACCTCCTGCAATGAAGGCCAGTGTACCATTTATCTTTTTTACCGCCTGTTGCATTTGCATGCTTACCTTCAGTGACTGGTGCACAAGGATACCCAATCACCCAGGAAGGGAGAATGGGAAAGTGGAACTGAGACCATAATCAGACAGCTCACAATCTTATCAAATGGCGCAGCAGGTTCGGGGTTCGGGGTGGGGTGGGAGAAAGGGGCGAATGACCGACTCCTGTCGCTGTTTCTTGTGTCGTGAAAGCAGATTTCCATCAGCAAGTTACACCAGTTCAGACAATTAGCTGGGGTTGAACCCTTCCCACCCACTTCTGCCTCCCAACCACACTCCCGCCTTGCTCCCCCAAAATCACAGGGTAAGCATATATAGAAGCGGCACGGTAGCACAGTGGTTAGCACTGCTGCCTCACAGCACCAGGGACCCAGGTTCGATTCCCGGCTTGGGTCACTATCTGTACAGAGTCTGCATGTTCTCCCTGTGTCTGCATGGGTTTCCTCTGGTTTCCTCCCACGTCCAAAGATGTGCTGGTTAGATGCATTGGCCGTGCTAGATTCTCCCTCAGCGTATCCGAACAGGCGCCCGAGTGTGGCGATTTTCACAATAACTTCATTGCAGTATTAATGTAACCTACTTATGACACTAATAAATAGATAAACTTCAATGAAACTAGACGGTGCCTCTATCCTGAAGTATCATCTCCGAAAACCAAGGAGCTGTCCAAACATGAAGTAACGTACGCAGGTAACCATCACAAGCTAGAGTGGACAGTCTGCCAAGGGCTGCACTGATGTCCAAATGTGGCTCCCTTTAACTCCCCAGCACCTAATGGAACCCACACCAATCACCAGAGCAATTGCTGCACTGGCAAATAAATATATTCTGGGCAGGATTTACCCAAGCGCACTGCTACCTCGGAGGAAACTGGCAGGTAAATGTCGGGCACTATCTGCAGCTCTGAGCTCGAGATTAGCTCTCACTGAACCAGCAGAGAGACAGAGATTTGTTTTCCAGCAATAGACCTGACAGAATGAGCTCCAGATTGTCCAGAATTGAACACGGTCTAATTAATATTCCCCAGCACTCTCTCTCATTGTTCAAGCCAGCTAGAGTAAGGGGTGATGAAACCTTTTGAGATCCAGCCTATAAAATTCCCATTACTTCACCGATGGGAATTACAAGTCTCTGAATAACAAAAAAAAAGCCATTTAGGAGGCTGCATGATAAGAATTTCAATAAGATAGAAAAGTTGAGCGTCAGAAAGCCCAGTGTAATGAGAGCATCCAAATGGGAGCTGTTACCCATCCTGTCCTAGTGAAAGGGCCAAAGCCATTTGGTTTCTCTCTGGACTCTGGCTGACCCACTAAGTATCTTGTTTCTCTTTCAGATTGCCCACATCCTGAGAGTTTCATTTTGGTAACTAAGACAGTGTCCCTCAGGGTTGTTGGGTGGTGATTTCGGCAGAGCTGGGAACAGCTTCTGGCAGCTTTACTCTTTCCCGGAATGTGGGCACCGCCAGTGAGGCCTGCAGATCTTTTGCCCAACGCTAATTTCCACCCAAGAAGGTGGCAGGGAACCACCACCGCCTTCTGGGACTACTGCACTCCCTCTGGTGTGGGTAGAGTTAAGATGGGGAGGCAATGGCTTAGTGGCATTAACAATTAATCCAGAAACTCAGCTAATATTCTGGAGGTTACTCCGGGTTCAAATCCCGCCACAGCAGGTGGTGGAATTTGATTTCAATAAAAAATATCTGGAATTAAGAATCTACTGATGATCTTGAAACCAATGTCGATTGTCAGAAAAAGCCATCTGGTTCACCAGGGTACTTTAGGGAAGGAAATCTGCCGCCCTAACCTGGTCTGCCCTACACGTGACTCCAGAGTCGCAGCAATGTGGTTGACTCTCAATTGCGCTCCAAGGGCAATTAGGGATGGGCAATAAATGCTGGCCAGCCAGTAAGTGAGTAAAATAAGTAAATTTTATTTATTAGTCACAAGTAAGGCTTACATTAACACTGCAATGAAATTATTGTGAAATTCCTCTAGTCACCACACTCTGGCACCTATTCGAGTCAATGCACCTAACCAACACGTCTTTCAGACTGTGGGGGGAAACCGGAGCGCCTGGAGGAAACTCACACAGACATGGGGAGAACATACAAACTCCAGATAGACACTGAGCCAGCGATGCCCATGTCCCACGAATGAATTAAAAAAAGAAATAAAAGCCAAAAAGTACCTTTTTGAAGGGTGAAATGGAGGAAACAGCAGAGTCAATTTGCACACAGCCATCTCCCACAGAGCAGAAAATGACCAGATGATTTTTAAACAACATTAAGAACATAGAACATAGAACATTACAGCACAGAACAGGCCCTTCGGCCTTCGATGTTGCGCCGACCAATATAAAAAGCAATGCCCCTCCAAACTAAACCATTCTCTTCTCTTCCATATACTTATCAACTAACCTCTTAAACGCCACCAAACTTGGCGCATCTACAACTGCTGCAGGCAGGGCATTCCACTCCCGAACCACCCTTTGGGTAAAGAACCTACCTCTGATATCCGTCCTATAACTATCACCCCTTAATTTAAAGCTGCGTCCCCTCGTGCTAGCAAAGAGTACTGTGTGCACTATACAGACGGAACATACCGTTCATAGAGAAGAAAAGGAAAGAATGCAGTATGTAGTCATAGCTGGGGTGTAGAGAAAGATCAACTTAATGAAAAGTAGGTTCATTCAAAAATCTCATGGCAGGAGGGAAGAAGCTGTTCTTGGCTCGGTTGGTACGTGACCTCAGACTTTTGTATCTTTTTCCCTCTCACCAGCTTTTACAGATGTACCATAAAAAGCATTCTTTCTGGTTGTATCACAGCTTGGTATGGCTCCTGCTCTGCCCAAGACCACAAGAAACTACAAAAAGATTGTGAACGTAGCCCAATCCATTACGCAAACCAGTTTTCCATCCGTTGACTCCATCTACACTTCCCACTGCTTCCGCAAAGCAGCCAGCATAATTAAGAATCCCGCGCACCCCGGACATTCTCTCTTCCACCTTCTTCCATCATGAAAAAGATACAGAAATCTGAGGTCATATACCAACCAACGCAAGAACAGTTTCTTCCTTGCTGCCATCAGACTTTTGAATGGACCCACCTTGCATTAAGCTGACCTTTCTCTACACCCTAGCTATGACTGTAACACTACATTCTGCACTCTCTCCTTTCCTTCTCTATGAATGGTATCTTTGTTTGTATAGCACATAAGAAACAGTACTTTTCATGGTATGGTATTACATGTGACAATAATAAATCAATTCAAATCAAAAATCAAATTAGAATTAGGCTACGCTCATCAGCCTCAAGCTGCTTTGGAACGTCTTGTTTTGTTCATGACACCAGCGTCATTATCAGTACCGTTTGGGCTTTTTTGACTGGTCCACGTTTAAACAACTTAAAAGCCTCACCTGGCACTCAACAAACTCCAAAATTCTTATCCAATCTAAATCAACCTTTTTGCTCATAAAAACACTCGAGCTTTGCACGCCCTGGATTGTTTTAAATCCCTGTGACGTCTAACACCAGTCCACAGGGTCTCTTTAACAGTGGCACTGATTGGGTGACGGGGGGGGGGGGACCCTGAAGTTACACGGAGATAGCTGGCATGCGATGATGCACCCTGATGATAGATGGTGATGGTGGATGCACCAATGAAGCCAGACAGCAATAAATACAGGCAGTGACGATGTGAGGGAGGGAGCAATGATGCAAGACAACAGTGGGCACAGGGGCCAGCACTGCTGCCTCACGGCACCGGGGATCTGGGTTCAATTCCCAACTTGGACCACAATCTGTGCGGAGTCCGTACTTCCTCCCCATGTCTGCATGGGTTTCCTCTGGATGCTCCAGTTTCCCCCCACGGTCCCGAAAGATGTGCTGGTTAGGTACATTGGCCGTGCTAAATTGCCCCTTAGTCTCACAGGGACTAGCTAGGGTAAAGGCATGGGGATAGGGTCTGTAGATTGTGGTTGGTGTAGACCCAATGGGCTAAATGGCCTCCTTTGGGACTGGAGGAAGATATGATTCTTCGTCCCCAGCTGGCCACCCATACATAGAATCCTATAGTACAGAAGGAGGCCATTTGGCCCATCGAGTCTGCACTGATCACATGCTACCCAGCACCTATTCCTGTAACCTCACATATATACTCTAGCGAAACCCCCTGACACTACAGTCCATTTAGCATGGCCGATCCACCTAACCTACACATCTTTGGACTGTGGGGGGGAGCCAGAGCACCTGGAGGAAACCCACGCAGACACGAGAAGAATGTGCAGACTCCACACAGGCAGCGACCTGAGGCTGGAATTGAACTCCAGCAATATCAGGTCGCAATGCTAACCACTGTGCCACCTCGTCACCCCTCAGTGATGCCCGGCTGAGGGTGCGCACTGTGAAAAGTGAAAGGAAAAAGAAATCCGTCTGTCCCCCTGGACATCAGAAACGAGTTAAATGGAATAACTTGTGGCTGTGGCTTCCAATCTGCTTTTAATAAATTAATCCCCAGCTGTGTGGGGATGTAGAGTTTCGAGGCAGAATGGATGAGGTCAATCCCTGAGCACTCAGCAGCAGCCGTTACAAATGCAGCAGGAATTAAAGTGTGCTGTCGGAGGATAACGTCAAAGTCTGCTGGGGATTTCAAAACCCTTTCAACTCTTTCTGTGTCTGAACAGGACGGTACGCGGCCTCCGCTGGCACACATTCGGACAGAAGGGCCAGCAGCCAACCGTGAGCCCTTTTGGTACCAGCTGCCCCTTCTAAACTTCCATCTCCTCAACATCGGGCAAAGGGACTTTACTGATTATTTTCTAGTGGGCTAATTGCCCTGATAAAAATCTGGGCTATCAGTGCACAAGGGAGCGTGACATTCACCCCCTATTTTTAAACTCTCAGTTGCACCAAACTATTTACTTGCAGGAATCACAATTTCTCCGCGTCTAACGCTCATATTTAGGGGCTGCTCTGACAGGGAGCACTGGGTCAGGGGTCAGAAACCCCCTCTGGGTTTCAGACACAATGTGGAGATATCGGGGTAAACACTGTAAGAAGTCTCACTGTCTTTATATGCCCTGTGTGTGTGAATAGAACTCCCACTCACCCGACGAAGGAACAGCAAGCACTCCAAAAGCTAATGCCTTTTGCTACCAAATAAACCTGTTGGACTTTAACCTGTGTTGTGAGACTTCTTTCAGACACAAACTCAGAGGTTTTTTTTTTACACAGAGGGTGGTGAGGGCCACAAAGCAGATACAATAGTGACTTTTAAGGGGCGTCTTGACCAATACGTGAATGGGATGGGAATGAAGAGATATGGTCCCCGGAAGGATAGGGAGTTTTAATTCCACATCGGCAGCATAGTCGGTGCAGGCTTGGAGGGCCGAAGGGCCTATTCCAGTGCTGTAATTTTGTAATCTTCTTTATTCATTAAACCACCCCCCCCCACCCTCCTCATAAGCCCGTCGAACTCTCTAATGAGACAATTAACTCTCCAATGAGCCTGCCTGCAGCAGTTGTGGACTCGTCAAGTTTAAGGGCGTTCAAATGGGCAGTGGATAGCATTGGAATAGTTTAGGATAGAGGGTCATAAAATTGGTTACGTTGGTCGGCGCAACATGGAGGGCCAAAGAGCCAGTACTGCGCTGTAATGTTCTATGTTCTATGTTTTGTTTAACTCAGGTGCAGGCTGAGCTTTTCAGGGGCAGGTTAAAGACACCATGGTGTTACTTGAAGAAAGGCAGGAGGTGTCTGCCCAAGATTTCTCACCTTAGCCAGTTCCACCAAACACAGAGGCAGGATGTTCCTGCCACGCTCCCCGCAAAGATCCTGCCTGAGGTCAATGGGCCTTTGCTTGGACTACTTCTTCAACACCCCCCTTACCCCATGCCCCAATTTCTCTGACTCCCGTGGCAGGCGGGACAAGAAAACTGCCTCAAAATTTTTGAAGTACCACAGTGCAGAAGATGCCATTCGGCCCATCAACTCTGCACCTGCTCTGAATAGATTAACCTGTCATTTACCTCACCAGCCGCCGTTTTGCCACATGCGAATCGGCTGTCATGCTGACCTGCAAAACAGGGGAGATGGTGGTGTGGTGGGAGTGTCACTAGGCTAGTAATCCAGAGGCCCAGGATAAAGCACATGGGGACATGGGTTCAAATCCCGGCATGGTATCTGGTGGAAACTCGATTTACCAATCTGGAAGATAGACCGTGAAATTCTCACTTATTGTCATAAAAATCCACCTGGTTCACTCATGCCCCTTGAGTGAAGGAAATATACCATCCTTATGGCCTGGATTATATGTGACGTCACAGCAGTGTGGTAGGCACTTGAAGCTACCCTCTGAAATGGCTTGGCAAGCTACTTAGTTCAGGGGCAATTAGGGATGAGCAACAAGTGCCAGCCTTGCTAATGATACCCTTATCCCATGAAAGAATACATATTTTAAAATATAACATTTCTATGACCACTTCCCTTGAAATTCAATGAAATTCATAGAATCATAGAATCCTACAGTGTAGGAGGGGGCCATTCAGCCCATTGAGTCTGCACCCACGCCCTATCCCCATAACTTCATGTATTCACTCTAGCTAGTCCCCCTGACACCAAGGGGCAATTCCAGCATGGCCAATCATTTGTGCATAGCAAGCTCCCGCAGAGAGGCTCCGCTGCACGAGGGGCTGTATTTTACACTCATCTGCTGACAAGCTTGGGGGGGAAGCAGGTGGGATTGTTAAATCTAGCTGGCCACCTGCCCACCTCTACCCTCTCTACAGCTGTAGCCGTGGCAGGATTTGCCCTAGGCAGCCTGTTAGTGAGCAAATTGAGGCCTGTATTTGGGCGATCAATGATTGGGCTTGTTGCTGCTGGCCAGAGGCAGGGACCCCATTCACTGTGCCACAAGACCTCCGTCTAGCAAAGGCACGCAATTCCAGCAAGGGTCAAGTCAAGGGCAGGGGGGGTTACTGACCAATCATTTCTCCTTTCCTAGTACTGGCTCCCACATGGCCACCATCATGAAGACTTTATTTATTGGTGAAAGATACAGAGCAGATCAAAGAACAAATATTCCCTTTGGTGAGTAGGTCAAGGACTAAAGGCTGAGAGATTTAAAATCACAGGTCTACAGATGAAATAGAATCATAGAATCACTGCAGTACAGAAGGGAGCCATTCAGCTCATTGAGTCTGCGTTCGAGATTCTATCCTCAGAACCCCACCTATTTGCCCCACTAGTTCTCCTAACCTACGCAACTTGAGATAATCATGGCCAATCTCCCTAACCTATACATCTTTGGACACTAAAGATGGTCTGGTCGCCGTACTATCGGAAGGATGTGGAGTCCTTGGAGAGAGTGCAGAGGAGGTTTACCAGGATGCTGCCTGTTATGGAAGGACTGTCTTATGAGGAACGATTAAATAGACTGGGGTTGTTTTCCCTTGAAAGACGTCGGCTTAGAGGGGATCTAATAGATGTGTATAAGATTATAAGGGGTATAGATAGAGTAAATGGTGGTAAACTTTTTCCACCTTCAGAAATGGATAGGATGAGGGGTCATGGCCTTAGGGTGAGGGGGGCTATGTATAAGACGAATATTAGAGGGCAGCTTTTCACAAAGGGTAGTGGGGGTGTGGAATGCACTGCCGAGTAAGGTGGTGGGAGCAGGCACGCTGGGGCTGTTTAAGGGTCTCTTGGACAGCCACATGAGCGGTATGCAGATAGAGGGATATAGTAGGACTGTTTAACTATGGCTTTTTTTTTCCACAGGTAATTCGGTCCATACTTGACCATCAAGGAGCGTGCATTCGGCAGGTGGTGCGAGGACAGCTCTTGGATGTTGATTCATGGGTTGCCTGGTGCTTCATGTCGTAAATGAGTGCTTTATCTGGACCATCTGAAGGGCACCATGACAGCTCATTGACTATCGCTGTAGCTGTGCAGACACTTGGAATTGGGCCGGTGTCTGCGGGAGTTTGCGCGTTCTCCCCGTGGTTGCGTGGGTTTTCTCCGGGCGCTCCAGTTTCCTCCCACATCCCAAAAAATTCGCTCTTAGGCTGATTGGGAAACAAATTGTCCCTACATTGAGATTCTTCCATATTAGGAATAACCTAAAATTAGAATAGGATAATGGAATTGTTACTATATAGTTATGACGGCGGCGCGGGCTCGTTGGGCCGAAGGGCCTGTTTCCCGTGCTGTGTTGCTCTAAAGGTCAATATAGCATGACCAATCCACCTAACCTGCAGGTCCTTTGGACTGCGGGAAGAAACCGCAGCACCCAGAAGAACCCTATGCAGAAACAGGGAGAATGTGCAGGCTCCGCACAGACAGACACCTGAGGCTGGAGTTGAACTGAGGTCGCTGGCGCTGTGAGGCAGCAGTGCTAACCACTGTGCCACCCTGTAAGAAGAAAGTTCGTCCAGCATCAGCAACACTGCACTTGAAAAGGTGGTGGGAGCTGGTTGAATGAATAATTTTACGGGGAGGGGTTGGGTAGGTACTGGAGAATGATGTATTTCCTGGGTTGCAGTGACGTGGGGGAATAGGCATGGGTGCTGCGTCAAAGAGACAGGAAGAACACGAAGGGCTGAGTGGCCTCCTTCTGAAATTTTCTCACCCGCCGGCGAGCCTCAGCTCAGTAACCAGCCTCCTCATTTAAAAATCAGCGCAGCAGCTCAGATCAGAATAGACTTGGACATGATACAGAGCTGGCTGGCGAGGCAGACAGAGTGGTTTTAATGAGAATGCCATTACCCGGACACGTCACTTTCAAGGAATTAAGGAGCAAGAAGAGGATCTCAGAACGAAACTGATTTCATTCCAAATGAGAGACCGGGATAGGCTCCCTGCGCTGTTTGTTATACATAGCTGCGATGCAGAGTCATTAAAATTCCACTCAGATATATATTTCATACACAGTGACTTCTCATATCAAACTCATTTACATTGTCTGTGCAAGTAAAAGAGCATGTCCCTTCCCGGGGGCAGGCACTCGACATGCTGCAGTGTCACTGTTCTAATCTCCACCTAAATGCCACGCAGTGGATCTGGCACCTGGCTCTTTGTGACAGCACCTCCCATTGTCTCCCCGCCTCACTGCCTTCAGAATAATCTTTTCATCACATCTGACTCGTAAAAGAAACAAAGACCTGCATTTCTGTGGCATCTTTCAAGGTAATTCAGTGATTTACACTCAGCCAAGCTCTTCTGAAGTACAGTCATGGTTGTTTGTAGCTTGATAACACCTTGGGGTCTTTTATAAGAGACTTCTGGATGAGTACACAGGATTTAATAGGATTGAGGGTTATAGATAGGCCTGGTAGGCAGGGATATGATCAGTGCAACTTGTGGGCCGAAGGGCCTGTTTGTGCTGTAGTGTTCTATGTTTTATAAACTGGTTTGGGGACATTGGTTGTAGAATAAATATCAGCTCGGATATCGAGGACTCGCTTGCCCCTTTTCGAAGAAGCGAGGTTCTTTATTGCCCCCATCTACCAGAGACTTTTTTGTTGCCAAAACTTATCTGGTTCACTAGAATCATAGAATCTGACAGCACAGAAGGAGGCTATTAGAACATAGAACATAGAACAATACAGCACAAACAGGCCCTTCGGCCCACGAGTTGCGCCAATCACATCTACCAATCCACAGACCTATTTATAACCCCCTATCCTATTCTTTTCCATATACTCATCCAGAAGTCTCTTAAAAGACCCCAGTGAGTTTGCCTCAACAACCTCCGACGGCAGTCAGTTCCATTCACTCACCACCCTCTGAGTGAAAAACCTACCCCTGACATCTCCTTTGTATTTGCTTCCCTGCACCTTAAATCTGTGTCCTCTCGTAGTGACCATTTCCGCTCGGGGAAATAGTCTCTGAGAGTCCACCCTATCTATTCCTCTCAACATTTTATAAACCTCTATCAGGTCGCCTCTCAACCTATGTCTCTCCAGTGAGAAGAGTCCCAGCTCCCTCAACCTATCTTCATAAGGCCTGCCTCCCAATCCAGGCAGCATCCTTGTAAATCTCCTCTGAACTCTCTCAATAGCCTCTACATCCTTCCTATAATGAGGCGACCAGAACTGCGCACAATACTCCAACTGGGGTCTGACAAGAGTCTTATAGAGCTGCATCATTACCTCCTGACTCCTAAACTCTATTCCTCCATTAATGAAGGCCAGTACTCCGTACGCCTTCTTGACCACTTCCTCCACCTGCAAGGCCGATTTCAGAGTCCTATGGATCCGGACCCCGAGATCCTTCTGCTCTACAACACAGCTATCCTGCCCATTGTTTCTGTACCGCTCCCGAAAGACCTACCCAGCTCATCCCGTTCTTCAGCCGTATCTCTGCAGTCCTTTAAATTCCCAATCTCATGTGTTAGGGAGGGATATCTCCCATCCTTACCCGGTCCAGCCTACATGTGACTCCAGACCACAGCAATTGCCATCTGAAATGGCCTAGCAAACCACTCAGCACAAGGGCAATTAGGGATGGGTAATAAATGTTGGCCAAGCCAGTGACATTCACATCACATGAAAGAAGTTTTAAAATGTTTGATTGTAGCTATTCAGTCCTCCAACTAAAAAATCCGTAATGAGAAGCACTTATCATAGAATCATAGAAACCTACAGTGCAGGAAGAGGCCATTTGGCCCATCGAGCCTGCACTGACAACAATCCCACCCAGGTCTTATTCCCGTAACTCCTGCACTGTATTCCCCTGCTAACCCTCTGGCAATAAGAGTCAATCAACCTAACCCGCACATCGCTAACGAGCATCACAGGAAAACCTGGAGGAAACCCACACAGACATGGGGAGAATGTGCAAACTCCACACAGACAGTGACCCAAACCGGGAATCGAACCCAGGTCCCTGGCACTGTGAGGCAGCAGGGCTCACCGCTGTGACACCATGCCATCCTTATCATCTACAGATGCGGTGGAGGCCAATTCAATCACGGCTTTCCAAGGGGATTTGGTTGTTTGTGTAAAGAGAAAAGATTTGGAGGGCTACGGGGAAAAGGCAGGGGGTTGAGGCTAGTCATCTGGCTCTTACAGAGGGCCAGCATGGCCACAACAGACTGAATGGCCTCTGTCAGGGCTGGAATCAATCTTGGATTCTACTGATCTGGTAGCCAGCTGTGAGTCTGCCTGAGGAAGAAATTCCCCCAGGGCGAGGGACAGAGATTTTCAGGATGAAAATAGAAATCGGCATAGCGACACATCAAGACAACTTCACACGTTCCAGCTCCTTCTGTTATAAATCTAACCCTAGATACAGCTTGTAACTTGTGAATTGATAAAGAAAATAAATCTCTAGTGCCCCAGCATGGGTGTGTCTTGTGACCCAGGCTGAGAATTAATACTGTAATCACAAGGCAAAAGTGGCTCTCACTGCCTCACATTTCTATCTGGCCTGGACCTCGAGGCAGTCCTGTGGGAGGGGAATTGAAGGTGTACTGATTAAATAGTTTTGTACAAATCCTTTTGGTTTCCAAGAAGATTTCAGGAGAAATGCACATCATTCAGCCAGCTAAAATCACAGAATCCCTACAGTGCAGAAAGAGGCTATTCTACCCATCAAGTCTGTGCCAACAACAAGCCCTATCCTCATAACCCTGCGTAATCCCTCTGACACTAAGGGGAAACCCTACCCAGACATGTTCCCCGTACTCCAAGTATTTACCTCGCTAATCCCCCTAATCTACACATGTTGAGACACTGAGGGGCAATTTATCATGGCCAATCCATCTAACCTGTCCATCTTTTGAGTGTGGCTCCCAGAGGAAACCCATGCAGACACAGGGAGAATGTGCAAACTCCACACAGATAGTGACCCGAAGCCAGAATTGAACCGGAGTGCCTGGTGTTGCGAGGCAGCAGTGCTAACCACTGTGCCACCATGCCACATTTCGAAGAATCTTTGGGGAAATGGCAGAATTGTTATGGTGCAGAAGGAGGCCATTCAGCCCATTGCCTCCACACTGGCTCTCTGAATGAACAATTCACCCAGAGCCATTCCCACCTTCTCCCTGTAATCCTGCACATTCTTCATTCTCAGAGAGCAATCCAGTTCCCTTCTGAATATTTCAACTGGACTTGCCTCCATCACACTTCCAGGCAGTGCATTCAGACCCCCAATCAGTAGATGTATGAAAATGTGTCTCTTCATTTCAGTTTTGCTTCTTCTGCCAATAACTTTCAATCTGTGCCTTCTAGTTCTTGATCCTTTTACAAATGGGAACAATTGCTTTCCATCTGCCCTGTCCAGTCCTGTCATGATTTTGAATATCTCGATCAAATTTCCTCTCAACCGTCTTTTCTCCAAAGAAAAAGCCCCATCTTCAAAAGTCTACATTCATTATTGATATTGGAACATCACAGCAATGGGTGGGCGGGGGGTGGGAGTCCCTTCATGTGGATTTTCCACATTTGGTGTTCTGCAAGAGTCGGGTCAATGTTCCAGCCTCGGAATGTTCTAGGAGATCCATCTTCTTTCCCAGGAAGTACATTTTCCAGCCTCAGAGTGCTTCCGGAACTCTGTTTTCATTTTTTGAGGCTGTCTATATTCTTTCCTCTATAATGGGTCAGTGAAATTGGACGCCTTTTCAATATGGTGCCAGGACAGGATGGCGGATTGTGTGTCATCCAGACCTGCCCCGCTGTAATAAGTCCCGGAGGCATAAGTCCCTTCACTAAAATCCCTTTATTTATAAGTCTGATAATAGCATACCGAACACTTTCAGTCAGCGGTCTACATCAGGAGTCCCAGAGGAACTGACACGCCTGGTTAAATACAAAGCAAGAGGGGATCCCTGACTGGCTCATCAACTTGGTCTTTAATCAGGGAGTTCACATTCGAACAGGCCCACCACAATTGCCTGATTAAAGTCATTACACCCGCCACGGTATATTGTGTAAAGCTGCCAGCTGCTTAATTAATGAGGTTTGACCTGGGAGATTTGGCGTGATATTTTCCCTTCAGCCTCCACACGGGAAACACTCCACTTTCCAGCTACCACCATGAGACTTCGACTCACATTGGGAGAATCCCACCCAACATATTTAAAGGATTTACTCAGAGGTGAGCCAATTATAGCCATGATTGTTGCCCCCAGGCACACTGGTGGGCTCTGTAATCTCTTCCTTGATGGAACTGTGCAGCTAACCAAGTTGGCCCTGTAATGTTCGGAGTAAGATGAGGTTGCAGATTGCTGGGCGGTGGTTTTCTTCTTGTTTCCTTCTCTCTCTCTCTCGGTTTTCCTGAAACAATTCTTGTCCTGGGTAAATGGTCAGTTGATCCTGTTGGATTACTTGCAATGTGACCAATGGTTTCTACTCATGGGGCATCTCGTCATAAAGAGGCTTTTACCAAAACCCAGATCCCAACTCATCAACTAGGTTTCAAAGCTCTTTGTTAAATTACAGAATCACAGAATCCTTACAGTATAGAAGAAGGCCGTTTGGCCCTTCAAGTCTGCATCAGCTCTCTGACAGAACACCTTATCCAGGTCTACCCACACCCTACCCCATAATCCCACATATCTCTCTAAGCTACACATGGTGAGACACTAAGGCAGTGGTTAGCACTACTGCCTTACAACACAAAGGATCTGGGTTCAATTCAAGTCTTGTTCACTGTCGTAGAATCCTACAGTGCAGAAGGAGGCCATTCGGCCCATTGAGTCTGAGCCGACTACAATTCCACCCAGGTCCTATCCCCCTAACCCCATGCATTTACCATAGCCAGTCCCCCTGATACTAGAAGCAATTTAGCATTGCCAATCTACCTAACTTGTGCATCTTTGTCAGTGTGAAGTTGGCACATCCTTCCTGTATCTGCACGGGTTTCCTCCAGGTGCTCCGGTTTCCACCTACAGTCCAAAAGACGCGCTGGTTAAGTGATTTGGCCATGCTAAATTCTCCCTCAGTCTACCCAAACAGGCACAGGAGTGTGACAACTAGGGAATTTTCACAGTAGCTTAATGTGAGCTTACTTATCACACTAAAAAATAAACTTTAAAACTAAGGGCCAATTTAGCATAGCCAAACTACCTAACATGCACATCTTTGGACTGTGGGAGGAAACTGGAGCATCCGGAGGAAACCCATGCAGGCACGGGGAGAAGATACAAACTCCATACAGACAGTGACCTGAGGCTGGAATCGAACCCAGGTCTCTGGCGCTGTGAGGCAGCCATGCTAATAACTTGCTGTTACTCAAAAGGCCACTTTTGCCACATACATGAGCACATTAAATTCAAACCATTTCTCTTTCGCTTTCTAATTATTGCTGCATTGTGAAACCTCTTTGGAATCATGACACTCATGATTTCATTCTGAATGGAGCATTTTTCAAGCTTTTCAAAAGAGGAGCCAAAAAAAAAGAAACCGTCTCTCAGCCAATATCAAAGTGTTCCCTTCACTGAGAAGGAAAAGAAAAGATCCAAGCTTTTTACTGAAGTTTAACTTCAAACATGTGCTGCAAAGCACATTACTTTAATGTTATTAAACAGAGAAACATTGCCGATATTGTTCCCTTTGACCAAACCACACTTTGTCAATATTCATCTCAGCTCTTTTCATAACCATTGGGAGGCCTCGCACTGTTTCCATGGAAACACTTCTGCATTTGATTATTATTTAGAAGGAAATGCCTCGTGTAGTAAACGGAAGGTAAGCAGAATCACATTAAAAAGCTTTCCCGGTTGGGACAATGGATGAAAAATGTACACTGTTCACCAGCAATTTTCCTTAGCATTAAGCCCCAGTGATGTGCTGGATGGGCCTGTGTTAGAACCATCATCTGGACATTACAATGGCTTGCCACATCTTTATAATCAACAAAATTACATCTTTGGAATCACTAACCAAGAGTCTAACAACTGAGCCTCAAGAATCACGGGCTTCGAGGGCTTGATTCTGTAATAAGTCCTCAGAGGCGGAAGTCCCTTCACCAAAATTCCATTATTTACAAGATCCAACAGCACCACACAGAGTATTCTCTGTAGATGCAGTCTACACCTGGAGTGCCAGAAGAACTGACACTCCTTTTTTCCGTACAGAACATGGGGCTCCCTAATATTTTATTGCTGGGCATGAAAACATACTTACACATTTATTGAAAAGTTTTACATTAATGTTGATGCAATTAAATTTTTCATGTAATCTTAGCATTTCAGAGAATTGGGCTATGAATTTGGCCCTTAATCAGGGAGCTCATATTCATCAGGTCCACCTCAATTACCTGCTTGAAATCGTTTCAGAATCATTGTTTTATTTATTCATTCATGGGATGTGGGCATCGTTGACCATTCCTAGTTGCCCTTGTTCAGAGGGCAGTTAAGAGTCAACCACATTGCTGTGGCTCTAGAGTCACATGTAGATCAGACCAAGTAAGGATGGCAGATTTCCTTCCCTAAAGGACACTAGTGAACCAGATGGTTTTTATTTTCTGACAATCGACAATAGTTTGATGCCCATCAGTAGATTCTTAATTCCAGATATTCTTTATTGAATTCAAATTCCACCATTTGCCATGGCGGGCTTCGAATCCAGGGTTTCCCGAACATCAGCCGAGCTTCTGGATTAATAATCCAGCGATAATACCACTAAGCCATCGCCTCCCTTTCCACAGGAAACAAACAAATTCCTCTCATCCTCCTAGTCACAAGCTTCAATATAAAGCCCCTGTGAATTGCATTCTGTGGAATGGTGCTGGGTTTCAGATAGGGTGTCTCGGAAAGATTTGATCACCCTGGATAAGTTATGACACATCTTCCGGAAGAAAGCTCCCTAAATCCCTTGTTCGTGCCTCACTCTCAGTGGTGAATCTCATAAATCCAAAGCCACTAAAATGTGCTGACCATATTCAACAGACATGCTCCTTAACGCGTTTTAATAAGCAGCTGAAGTTACATAGACAGAGGGTGCTGGAAACACAGAAAGAATTTCCAGGAATGTTAACCATTGAATCTGAACCTCTGCCTGCCCAGATATACATTAAAAAAATTACTTTTTTTCCCTCCATGAGGAATCTCAAACTCTCTCCTGTGAAAAACCAACCATTTTAAAGTGGTCACAAGAGTGGTTTGTGAAACCAAATACCCTTAGCCACACTATACTTACAGATCATCACCATACCAAAAGTTGGACAGATGGTGAAGGATTAAAAGTACCCCATCTCTCAGTGGGTAACACACTTGTCTCTGAGTCAGAAGACTGCGGATTCAAGTTCCAATCCAGAGACCTCAGCACCAAGGTGGCACGGTGGCACAGTGGTTAGCACTGCTGCCTCACAATACCAGGAACCTGGGTTCAATTCCAACATTGGGTCACTGTCTGTGTGGGGTTTGCACGTTCACCCCATGTCTGCGTGGGTTTCCTCCGGGAACTCCGATTTCCTCCCACAGTCCAAAGATGTGCAGGTTCGGTTGTTTGGCCATGTTAAATCGATCCTAGTGTAATTAGCCAGGTAAAGATGTGCGGTTACAGGGATAGGAGTTGGGTGGGATTGTGGTTGGTACAGGCTTGATGGGTTGAAGGGCTTCCTCTGCACTGCAGGGTTTTTATGATTCTAAAATCCAGTCTGACACTCCAGCGCACCACTGAGGGGATACTGCACTGTTAGACACTGGGTCTTGGATGATACTTTAAACTGATGCCTATCTGCTTTGTCAGGTGATCCCCTGGTACCGCTCAAGTAGGGGAGTTATCTTCATCTGAGGAGAGGGGGGAGTTATCTTCGGGTGAGGAGATGGGGAGTTATCTTTGATTGAGAAGGGGGGAGTTATCTTTGAGAGAGGAGATGGGAGTTATCTTAGAGTGAGGAAAAGGGAGTTTTCTTTGACTGAGAAGAGTTATCTTCGAATGAAGAGGGGGGGAGTTATCTTAGAGTGAGGAGAGGGGAGAGTTACTTTAGAGTGAGAAGAGTTATCTTTGAGTGAGGAGAGTTATCTTTGAGTGAGGAGAGGGGGCTTATCTTCGAGTGAGGAGGGGGAGTTATCTTTGAGTGAGAAAGGAGTTACCTTCGAATGAGGAGAGGGGGATTATCTTTGAATGAGCTATCTTCGAGAGAGGGGAGTTATCTTCAAGTAAGAAGGGGAAGTTATCTCTAAGTGAGGAAGGGGGTTATCTTCAAGTGAGGGGGGGTTATCTTTGAGTGAGAGGAATTATCTTCAAGAGAGAGGAATTATCTTCGACTGAGGAAAGGGGAGTTATCTTTGAGTGAGAGGAATTATCTTCAAGAGAGAGGAATTATCTTCGACTGAGGAGAGGGGAGTTATCTTTCAGTGAGGAGAGGGGAGTTATCTTCAAGTGAGGAGGGGGAGTTATATTTGAGTGAGGGGAGGGGAGTTATCTTCAAGTGAGGAGGGGGAGTTATATTTGAGTGAGGAGGGGGAGTTATATTTGAGTGAGGGGAGGGGAGTTATCTTCAAGTGAGGAGGGGGAGTTATATTTGAGTGAGGGGAGGGGAGTTATCTTCAAGTGAGGGGAATTATGTTCAAGGGAGGAGAGGGGGGTTTGAGCGAGGAGAAGGGAGTTATACTCGAGTGAACATCAGCCTCAGATTATGGACTCAGCCCTCTGGAATGGGTTTTGAACCCACAGTCTCTGACTCAGGGTGTGCTGGCCGCGAAGACAGGAGAATGGAATTGTTTGGAGAATGAATCAGATTAGTCAGCAGGCCAGCTGAAGCTAAGAGCGCTCAAATGAAGGGATCAGGCAGACACATGGTCACTGCATGCAGTCCATTAAGTAGCGTTGTCAGACTAGATCCGAATAAACAACCCGGCTTTGTGGCTTTCACTGGCAGCAATTGTTCTCTGCTCTCTAGAAGTGTAAACGGAAGTGAAGGGATTCTTTCCATCTGTTGTGTTAATGTGAAAAACCATCAACGTCAAGTAAGAGCCACTTTCACTGGCGTTTAGACATGGCCAGCTTTATTCACAGGGTTGACTTAGTCTCTCCAGCAACCCATTGGCAGCATGGAGTCACAGTCAAGGCATCAAACTCTGCCGATCTTTATACCCGGTTCATAACTGTCAACAGCACAGTGCTGGCTGATTTTGCGTTATCCTTTTTTTGACTGGGCCTGTATCCCAGATCCTCGTAACTTTCAATAATTAAACATTAAACTGAGGCACCATTTGTCCAGATATAAAAGGTTCCAGGCACGTTTCTGAAGAAAAGCAGTGGAGTTATCCCCAATTATTCCTCAATCGTCATCATGAAAAGAAGATTATCTGGTCTTTATCACATTCCCATTTGCGGGATATTGCTGCACACATATTCAGCTTCCGCGTTTCCTACATTACGGCAGTGACTACGCATCAGGAAGTACATCATTGTCTTGGCAGCACTTTGGGACGTGTGAAAAGTGTCTTACAAATAGAAATCTACATGTTTTTCATCATTTGTGTCCAGACGTTTGTCAAGGAATGCAGGGCGATAATTATGATCTGACAGTGTAGCACTGAGGCAGTGTTGCGCTATCAGAGGTGACATCTTTTGCACAAAACATTAGAACCACGAGGTGGGCACGGTGGCACAATGGTTAGCATTGCTGCCTCAGAGCGCCAAGGACCCAGGTTCGATTCCCAGCTTGGGTCACCTTCTGAGTGGAGTTTGCAAGTTCTCTCCATGTCTGTGTGGGATTCCTCCGGATGCTCCAGTTTCCTCCCACAGTCGGGAAGAAGTGCGGTTAGGTGCATCGGGCCAAGCTAAATTCTGCTTCCGTGTACCCGAACAGAGGCCGGAGTGTGGTGACTGGGGGATTTTTCACAATAACTTCATTGTAGTGTTAATGTAAGCCCACTTGTGACTAATAAATTAACTTTAAACCTAAAGTTTCTGGCTGTTTCCCTAGGGTGGAGTGCAGTGGAGCACAGCAGAGGAGCAAGAGGATTCTCCCTGATGAACTCTACCGTATTTATCACTCAAGCAACACTGCTGGAAAAGTGTTACTTAGCTGCTATCTAGTGTGCACAACCCCTACCACTTTTCTGACATTTATAACAGTTACCACCCTTCAAAAGTACTTCAACTGCCTGTAAAATGGTTGAAAGGCGCCATACAGAATGCGCACTGCTATCCAGTTCCCCAAGCAAAAAGGGGAGAGGTGCTCATCACACCCAGGTTACAGTGCAACGCTACAGCAATGTTGTTCTTCCTGTTGGTGGCAATCCCCCGCTTTTTGTTTCATTGTTATAAATGGGGGAGAGAAGCAGGAGGAGGGGAGTGGGAGGAGAGCAGTGGTTGGCAAACATTGAGATGAAAGAAACTGAAATGTACCAAGTGCCTGGTTTAAACCTTGCGGATGGATCTGTGAATGTGGCGTCAATCACTGGGCCTCCAGCAGAGAGCCGAGCAATCACTCAGGGTCTCGGAACACCCTCCCTCCACGGAGCTGCCACTCTTCCTGGCATTTTCCTAAAAAGTCGACTTGGTGCATTCTTGGCTGTGACATGCAGGAACTGCCGCGACTTCAGTGCGCTACCTGCCCTGATGGAGAGGGGCAGGACCAGGAAGGAGACACGTGCGTCGCACAGTGTTCTGAACCTTTAACGCAGATGGATGAAGCTGTCATGTTGTTAAGTGACAGCGGTTAGGTTGTCTGCACTATACCCATCATCCTTCACAACATGCTCGTATCCCCAGGTATAAAATTACAAGGCCACGGCCAGTAGATCTCCAGAGAACAAATTGCTGACAAATGAATATTTCTACAGGAAATTAAACAGCCGAGAATCACTATCTGTTTATATTCATTGCCGATGCTCACATGGAGGTTTTCAGTCAAGTTTGCTGGTAAGATACTCCCTCTTCAGTCTGGAGACCAAGGTTACTGACAGACACAAACAAGGATCATTCTCTCATGCCCCCTCTGCTTTACCTCCTTCCCCTGCACAACACTAATTCGGTCAACATGGAGGCCCAGTTACAATCCCCACAGTACAGAAGGAGGCCATTCGGCCCATTGAACGTGCACCAACAATAATCCCACTCAGGCCCTATCCCCATAACCCCACACATTTATCCTAGCCAGTCCCCCTGACACTAGGGGGTAATTTAGTATGGCCAACCAACCTAACCCGCATATCTTTGGACAATGGGAGGAGACTGGAGCACCCAGAGGAAACCCACGCAGACACAGAGGGGATGTGCAAACTCCACACTGACAGTGACCCAAGCAGAGAATTGAACCCAGGTCCTTGGCGCTGCGAGGCAGCAGTTGCTAACCACTGTGCCATTGTGCCATCTTATGGCACTAATGTTTTAGACTGTTAATATGGTTTTAGTTGCTTTTCTTTCCCTCTCTCTATTACTTTGCCATTATTAATCTTTTTGCCACACTTGCCTGCGAGGCAGGCTGCCAGTGGTTACTCTGTAAAATTCAATTACCGACATCTTTTAATGTCAAATCCAGCTGTCAGGAAGTAAGTCTCTTCTTATAAAACAATCTTTTCTTATTCGGTAGTACAGAACTTGAGTCTTGCTGATGAGAGACATGTTGTCAAAGTTTTTTGTCTGGCACACAACAGGACAGATCGCAAGAATACCAACAGTAACAACAATTTATACTCCAAGAGAAGAGAGTACTGATTGCTTTGCAAGTGGAGTCTGATTGGTAGAGGCTTTGCCATGGAGAATGTACTAGGGAACAGTTAACTGCCAAGCTTTAGTTAAATTAAAACTGAGCATGTTGAATCTGATTGGTCAAGGCATTGCCAGGGGGAATGAACCAAGGAATTGTTGTCCCTTCAAGCTATTTTGTAGGAAAAGGCACAATGCATGTTCCTTCTGCCTATAAAGGACAGGATTACCCATGTGAATATATGTAGCTTCTAGCATGCATAACTAAACAACACTGCAAGCCCAACTGATAATCTTAAATTGGTTTTCAGTGTAATTCTTAGCACAATCGGGATTGTTCAGCAGGTGTTGCCCATCTGTGAAATCATATCCAATGGTGGACACTATTACGGAATTTTACTGCCTCACCCGAGGTTCTTACAATCCTGCCCAAAGCCAACAGGAAATGCCATTCTCCGAACCTCAGGGCAGGTGTGCCGGTAAATTTCTTGCCGACGTTTTGCATTTTGCAAGCGCAGACTAGTTGGGTACAGGCTGTACTTTGCCTGTTGTGAACAGTGGTTGGGGGAAGTGCTATTTGATACAACCCACCAATCATTGGGAGTCACGGCCTACATACCTGGCATCACACCAGCACTGAAATTCAGATACAATATTACTCATTTCTGGGACAGGCAGAATATCCTTTCTGTTGTTGCAAAGAGCCCTGATGAGTGCAGGGCAAAAAGCTTTGACAGTACGTCTCTTTTCAGCAACACGAAAGACTTGGTTATTGTTTGAGAGGTGACTCGTGAGCAGCAGAATTTATTTGAGGCACAGTGTTATGAGCGAGCACTCAGGTCTCAGTTACATAGTTAAGTGTAGTGTAAAAGATCCCTTGACTTCCCCTCCCAAAGTAGCAGACTGCCAGCTGCAGCCGGTTCAAACTCGACAGGAGGATTTTCTTCCCTCTCCGCAACGTGTTCCATGGCAGAAGGAGGCAGCATGCTACTTGCTGACTGTAGGAACTTATGGTCCCCCCATTGTCAACGGAGATTCCCGTTTAATGTACGCCTCGCTGGTGGGAAACCTGCAGTTGGAGTGCGCCGTCAGCGGGACAATAAGATCCCATCGGGGTAAAAGAGCAGTAAGATTTCAGAACGTATTCATTAAAAGGTCTTCAGAGGGTGCCTCCATCTTGATGGACCCTCACCCTCACTTACCTTGCCTCTGATGGTGGGGCTACTGATACTTCCGGGCTGGAGGGTTGTTGATTGCGTCTCCAGTCTCAAGGCGCCGCCCACCCACTGTCCTTTATTGGACAACAAGCAGATAGAAACTAGAAGCAGGAGTAGGCCATTCAGCCCCTCGTGCCTGTCCTGCCATTCATGGCTGATCATCAAAATCGGTATCCCGATCCTGCCTTCCCCTCCCCATTTCCCTCGATCCCTTTACTCCCAGACCCATCGACTGGCCGGTCATTTGAATGTTGCGTCTGTCCGCAGGAGGACACGGGAGTGAGCCGGGTGTTGGGGTTCCAATCAGAAAACAAAAATTCTGCTCCTGGAATCCTGCGACATCCTTGTCCTGTCTGCAAAGGTGCGAGCAGATTTAACAGCAACTTCAAAAGGGAAGTGCAATGAATACTTCAAGAGGAAACATTTGAAGCACTCTGGGCTAAGAGTCTTGGGGAGGGCGGCCAATTGAAATTTGGCATATCAGCTACGGCTCTCACCAACTTTTACAGACGCACCATAGAAAATATTCTTTCTGGTTGTATCACAGCTTGGTGTGGCTCTACATCCACAAGAAATTACAAAGGATTGTGAATGAAATCCCAGTCCATCAGTCAAACCAGCCTCCCAAACGTTGACTCCGTCTACATTTCCCACTGCCTTGGAAAAGCAGCCAGCATAATTAAGGACCCCATGCACCCTGAACACTCTCTCTTCCATCTTTTTCCGTCAGGGAAAAGATACAAAAGACTGAGGTCACTTACCAACCGACTCAAGAGCAGCTTCTTCCCTGCTGCCATTAGACCTTTGAATGGACCTACCTTGCATTAAGTTGATCTTTCTCTACACCTTAGCTATGACTGTAACACTACATTCTGCACTCCTTTCCTTCCTGTGTGCCATATGCTTTGGCTGAACAGTGCACAAGAAAACAGTACTTTCCACTGTAAATTAATACACGTTTATTAGTAATAAATCAAATCAAATTTTATCAAAGAACTGGAACAGGTAGAACGGGCTGAATGGTCTCCTCTTGCATTGTAAAGTTCTATGATCCTATAATACATTGTATCACCATTTATGCCGTCCAATAGTTGTGGATCATTTACATAAGGAGGGATCAGTAATCAGGGAGCGTAGATTAAAGGTAAGGAGCAGGAGATTTAGAGGGGATTCGGGGAAAAGTGTTTTCACCCAGAGGGTGTTGGGAATCTGGAGTTCACTGCCTGAAAGGGCAGGAGAGGTAGAAACCCTCGCAACATTTAGGAATTCGTTAGATGAGCACTTGGAACGTCACAGCTTACAAGGCAAAAACAGAAAATGCTGGAAAATCTCAGCAGACCTGACCACTGCTGGGGTAAACACAGTAAGGAGTCTCACAACAGCAGGTTGAAGTCCAACAAGTTTATTTGATCGTAAACCACAAGCTTTTGGGGTTTGCTCCTTCGTCAGGTGAGGACAAGTGGGCAAACCCCGAAAGCTTGTGGGTTTACGATCAAATAAACCTTTTGGACTTTAACCTGCTGTCGTGAGACTCCTTACTGTGTTTACCCCAGTCCAACGCTGGCATCTCCACATCACACCTGTGGCAACGGAATAGAGCCAAGATTTTGAGTCTGTTTTTGTTTCAGATGCCTGCATCTGCAGTATTCTGCCTTCATAACATGCAAGGCTATGCACCAAGTGCTGGAAAATGGGATTCGAATCACTAAGTGCTCGACGGCTGGCATGAACACAATGGGCCGAAGGGCCTCTTCCAGCACTGTAAAATTCTCTGACTGTGACTTTCACAGTTTCTGAAGTTGTCTGCTCAGAGTTTAAACCCAGAGCTCTGCCAATGAAAGAGAGGATGCCGTGAATGAAGCTCAGCCCATTTCACTTACTCAGATTGCCAATTACTGCAGCGATATAAGCAGACTGAACATAGTAATCAGTGTGGAAGTGTAATATATGCAATAGCTGAGAATGGGCAGCATTGTTCTTTATAAACACTGCATGTGCCTGTGCCAGGAGTAACCACAAAACGTTATTCAATAAAAACAGCTGGAGGGGAACAAAGACATAGCTAAGCTGGAACTCTGAATATTAAAGGGCAGGAAAAAGTAGACAGACAGAGGCTCCTGCAAGGATTGTGCGCCCTGGACAGGTCAGGTTTCTTATTGCATTCGCTGAGATTTCAGCGAGTTAAAGGAAGTTGATGGGTGTGAGAAGGACGAGAGGTGCCAGATAGATTTTAATACGACAAACCGGAGCAGTCCTGATTTGACACATTCCAGTCCGGCAACTGGACCAGGATGAATGGCACAGAAACAGGCCATTCGGCCCAACTGCTCCAGGTCGGTGTTCATGCACCATATGAGCCTCCTCCCACCCCACTTCACCGAATCCTGTCGGCATAATACCTTGGGGGATATTAGGACAAAGAGCAAGGAAAATGACAGCCCAGGAACAGACCCTTCGATCCTCCAAGCCTACATCGACCATGTTGCCAAACTGAACTAAAATCCCCTACCCTTCCGGGAATGATTTCCCTCCATTCCCATCCTATTCATGTATTTGTCCAGATGCCCCTTAAAAGTCACGATCATATCTGCTTCCACTACCTCCCCCAACAGCGAGTTCCAGAAACCCATCACCCTCTGTGTAAAAAACTTGCCTCATACATCTTCTTTAAATCTTGTCCCTCGCACCTTAAACCAATGCCCCTAGTAACTGACTCTTCCACCCTGGGAAAAAATTTTTGACTGTCCACTCTGTCCATGCCCTTCATAATCTTGTAGGCTTCTATCAGATTGCCCCTCAACCTCCATCATTCCAGTGAGAACAAATCAAGTTTCTCCAACCTCTCTTCATTGCCAATGTCCTCCATATCAGGTAGCATCCTGGTAAATCTTTTCTGTATCCTCTCCAAAGCCTCCACATCTTTCTGGTGGTGTGGCGACCAGAATTGAACACTATATTCCAAGTGCGGCCTCACTAAGGTTCTATAAATTATTCTCTGACCTTCCCGTAATGTGTTTCTCACAGTGGGAGGCCAAGCGCTATTGACTGGTGGCAGAATCTTTTGGTCCCTCTGCTGCCAATGGAATTTTCCATCGACTGCACCCTACACCGCTGGAAACCCCTGTCAGGGGTGTGCCATTGGCAGGGCCGACTGATGCCGCCAGCGTGAACAGCTGGAGAATGTTTCTCTGTTCCTCACTGGCTTTTCGTTAAATGTTGCTCACCTCAACTGCTCACTCCCCTGTAATAGCCAGCTCCTCTACTGCAACCATTCTTTAGCTAAAGGTTTGTCAGTGATTGTCCAATTGTACTTATGGCCTTTAATCCTCACATAAGACATGACATGGCTGATCAGAAGGGAAGGGACTGGCCTTTGACTTTGTTTGTGTCTGGGTTTATCCCCCAGAGGCTAAAGAATAAAGTTCTCCCTGCTGATAACTTTAGCCTGAAAATGGCTTCATTCATAGAATTCCCACAATGCAGAATATTTTGCCCATCAAGTCTGCACTGATTCTCTAACAGAGCATCTTATCCAGTCCCATCTCCAGCCTTATCTCCATAATCCCACACAGCTAGCACAGCCAATCCATCTAATCCACACATATTTGGACTGTGAGAGGAAACTGGAGCAGCCGGAGGAGAGCCATGCAGACACGGGGAGAATGTTGCAGACTCCACACAGACAATTACCTAAGGCTAGAATTGAACCCAGGTTCCTCACGCTATGAGGCAGCAATGCTAAGCATTGTGTCACCATGCAGCCTTAAAGGTTCTACAAAGTTAAAGACAAATATGAATGAAAGTGGTTACTTTTGTTCTAAATTAAAATTTTCACCAGTGTGAGACGATGGCGTTGAGGTAGATGATTAGTGATGATCTTATCAACCTGTAGAGGAGTCTCGAAGGACTGAATGGCCTGTTGCTGCTGCTATCTCTTCTGTTTGTGCATTTATCCACATGTTTATCACTGAGTAAAATTATCAGTGATTGGAATTTCACACTCTCAGAAGAAGTTTGGGGTGAATGGGATCAAAGGTTATGGTGAGAGAGCAGGATTAGGCTATTGAGTTGGACAATCGGCCATGATCGTGATGAATGGCAGAGCACACTCAAAGGGTCGAATGGCCTCCTCCTGCTCCTATCTTCTATGTTTCTACATTACGTAGAGCATCTTTCAAGTCTACAGCCAATTGAATAGCTTTTTTTGACATGTAGTCACTCTGGCAGACAATTTGCCCACATCAAGTTCACGCAAACAGCAACATGATAACAACTGGAAAGTATGTTTTTGTAAGGTAGATTAAGAGATAAATATTGGCCAGAACTTCAGAGATAATTCCCTCGCTCTCCTTCAAAATAGCAGCATGGGATCATTGATATCCACCTGAGAGGTCAAGTTGATTAAAGGCACATTGTGTCCAAGTGGAGGGCATTAACTGTGATTTTACTTGAGCACATATAAAGAGATACTGACTGGAAATGTGGGTGGTTGAGTTAGGAGGTATGTGCTTGTAACGTTTCACTCCATAAATAAGTAGAAGACGGAGAAACATTTGGGTCCACCTTCACCAACTGGCTTTCTAGACTGTAACAGGACAGACAGGATTTTGATTTATCATCTCACCCAAAAATCAATGCGACATTCCCTCTGTACTGCACTGGAGTGTCAACCTAGATTGTGGGACTTGAACTCTGAACCTTCTGAGTCAGAGGCAAGCGTGACATTCCCAATACTAAAAGCGTCCAGATATTCTTTGAACACCTGGATGAAAATTGCAATGGGGTCTCCTCAAGATTCTGCCCACCCTCTACATACTTAGTAAAAAGTCTCACGACATCAGACCCTTAAAGTCTGATCAGTTTATTTGGAGTCACGAGCTTTCAGAGTGCAGTGACCTGAGGAAGGAGCAGCACTCTGAAAGCTCATGATTCCAAATAAACCTGTTGGAATTTAACCTGGTGCTGTGAGACGTCTTACTGTGCCCATCCCAATCCAACACCAGCATCTCCACATCATGGCTACTATCTTCATCCATGGTCCTTGGCAGACCCAGTGAAGATTCCATCTCTTCTCACACTCTCGATCATTGACTACTGCATATTTTCAGGATTCATTCTTTCTCTCTCGCTCCATCAAAATAAAAGTTATTAGAAGGCAATAAAACATTCCAACACTAGGGTAGTGTTTCCAAGTCTGGATGGTTGTACTCTTCACCAGGAAGTATTAAAAAGTAATTAAACCATGTTCTCTTCTGTCAAACTCCCCATGTTGGATTGAAGCCATCCTCGCAGTTACTTCATCTCAAGGCCGGTACTATGGATGTTAAATGTCTCCCTTTTTCAGTTCTGGCATAAATCAGTTCAAAAATTTAACATCCTGCCAAAGCAGCATAATCTCACAAAACCTTATGTGCTCAGACTACCAACTCATTTAGATAATGGACAGGTTCATTATCAGTACAAACACTCGACATGGAACCAGTACAATACCAGCCACACACATGCACATGTGCATTTCCTTCTCTCGAAGCAGACATCAATTCTGAGGGTCCTTCCCCAAACAGGGTGTCCTCGTTCAAGGATTAACAGTTGTCAAATAGCTCAAACCACTATTTGCTACAAACGTCCACAGTTCAATTACCCATGGAAAACAATGCTTGCACTTTGTGAGTCTTGCATTTAGTCACCATCTTACACACACACACAATTTTTTTTCAGGCTCGGGGGGATAATTGTGTGACTAACACACTCGACGTGCCGGTTTCCATCCGCACATATTTGTTTTGCCGCCTGACTGAAGAATGAAAGGAGACAAACTTATCACGTAGTTTTCTCCTTTCGTAATGAATGTTCAACAAGACTGCAGGTTGAGGACAGGCCAATTAATGAGCTTCCTGATAGCGAGGTATTTTTACAGACGCAACCCTTACTCAGAGCAACTGCCTCTTCCTTGTAAATGGCTGAACATTCATTTGCTAATTAAAGCCTCTGTTGTTGTGTTAGATAGAGAGAAATATTTCTCAGGCAGTGGGATCCCAGGAAAAATGGAACATGACCTTAACATCCACAAGTGGTATTTATAGAATGCCTTTATCTTGTTAGAAGTCTCACAGGTTAAAGTAAGTTTAACAGGTTTATTTAATATTACGAGCTTTCGGAGCACTGCTCCTTCACCAGGTGAGTGGTAAGTTGGGTTCACAAACACGGCATATATAAACAGAGACTCAACTGCAAGATAACAGTTGGAATGCGAGTCTTTACAGCTAATCAAGTCTTTACAGGTACAGCCAATATGAGTGGAGAGAGGGATTTACCATGGTTAACCATGGCTAAGCTGCTTCGTAGATATGTTGTGGAGGTGCCGGCGTTGGACTGGGGTAAACACAGTAAGAAGTCTCACAACACCAGGTTAAAGTCCGTAGCAATGTTATCAGAAAATAATGCTCACAATGTGCCATTACCAAAGGACTGGACATCAGGAAACCTCCTAAAGGAGAACAGACAGAAAGAGGGAGATGGAGAGGTCTGGGGAGGGGATTTGTGAGCTCGACAGCCAAAGAGACAACGTTAGAGGAATTAACATTGGGAATGCACAAGAGGCCAAAATTAGAGTAACACAGATATCTCACAGCGTTGTTAGGCTGGAAGAAATTTAGACAGATAACAGAATGTTATCATTTATGGTGAGGGGAACTTTTTTTTTCCTTCATTTGTGGGTCACTGGCTGGCCAACATTTATTGCCCATCCCTGGTTGCCCTTGAGAAGGTGGCAGTGAGCTGCATCCTTGAATCGCTACAGTCCACGTGCTGTGGGTTGACCACAATGCTGTTAAGGAGGGAATTCCAGGATTTTAGCCCAGTGACTGCAAAAGAACTGTGATATGCTTCTGAGTCAGGATGGTGAATGGTTTGGTGGGGATCTTGCATGTGCTGGTGTTCCTTTGTCCTTCTAGATGGAAAGTGTCGTGGATTGGGAAGAAGCTGCCTAAGGATCTTTTGTGAGTTACTGCAGTGCATCTTATAGATAGTACACACTGTTGCTACTAAGCACTGGTGATGGAGGGAATGGATGCTTGTGGATTTAGTGTCAATCAAGCAGGCTGCTTTGTCCTGGATGGAGTCAAGCTTCTGATCACAGATGCAGAGAGATTATGTTTCAGGTTGTGCAGGACACTGGTGAGACCACATCTGGAATATCTCAGAGGATAGTGAATCTCTGGAACTCTCTTCAACAAAAGGAAGTGAAAGCAGAGTCTTTGAATATTTTTAAGACAGAGTTTGATAGATTCTCTTGGAGGTAGGCAGGAATGTGGGCTTAAAGTTACAATCAGATCAGCCATGATCTTATTGAATGGCAGAGCAGGATTGAGGGGCCAAGTGGCTAATTCCTGACCTTAATTTATATTTTCCTGTGTATGTTTGTACGTACAGAGTGAAGTAATGGAGAGATTTGAAAACATGGGTGAAGATTTTAGTAACTACCTCTTTGATGTTCTCCCACACATCATTTAGCCAGCCATGGTCAAGTGCAACAAGCATATCCTGAAGAGGGTTACCAAGACCTTGGATCATTAATTTTGTATAAGTCGGAAATTGGGGCTTGACTGATTGTACATCTTTTCCATGTTACCTGAGAACTATTAGAGATTCTTTAACATACATTAACATATAACTGATAATTGGAGGGATTATGTCAGTCTGTAATTCTCTTCATGGCCAGACAGAATCAATAAGAAGGTTATGAAATTAACTCCAATTATTTCATTGACGTTAGTGATTTTTGCCAGTGCATTCCCTCAGTACCAATAAATAAGCCCATAGGAAAATTACAGTATGTCAGATACAGATCCAGGTAACTTCTAAATGAGTTGGTTGTTTCAGCCTCAAACACCAATTTAGGAAATCAATTCCAGATGTCCACCATTCTCTGGGTGAAAAAGCTTTTTCCTCACATTCCCTCTAATCCTTCTACGAATCACCCAAAATCTATGCCCCTTCGGCCAAGGGAAACAAACATTTCCTGTCTACCCTATGTGAACCCCTCATAATTTCATCAATTTCACTTAGATTACCCCTTAGCTTCTGTCCTAAGGAAAACAGCCCTTGCCTTTCCAATTACTTCTCACAGCTGCAATTTTCAAGCCTTGGCAACATTCCTGTAAATTTCCTCTTCACTCTCTCTAGAGAATTATGTCCCTCCCGTAATGTGCTGACCAGAATTGTACACAAAATTCCAACCTTGGCTTAACCAACATTTTATACAGTTCCATCCCTGCTTCTTTATTCAATATCTCACCCAATAAAATAAAGTGGGATCCGAGTTCAATTCCGGCCTCAGGTCACTATCTGCGCAGAGTCTGCATGTACCCCCCCACCCCCCGTGTCTGCAAAGGTTTCCTCTGGGTGCTCCAGTTTCCTCCCACAGTCCAAAGATGTGCAGGTTAAGTGGATTGGCTGTGCTAAATTGTCCCTTGTATGCAAAAATATGCAGGTCTAGTGGATTGGCCATGGTAAATGGGATAGGATGGGATGGGGGGAAGATGGGGCTTGGGTAAGTCAGAAAGTTGGTGTAGACTCGATGGATCTAATGGTCTCCTTTTGCACTGTTAGGGTTCTCTGGTTCTATGGCTTCCTTGACCACCTTGTCCAGCTGTCCTGCCATCTTCAAGGACCATGGACATGCATTCCAACGTCTCTCACTTTCTCAACCTCTCTCAATATTTTTGCATTTTTTAGTATTCCCTCATTTTGTTTGCCCTCTTCAAACGCTTTACCTCACCCTTTTCCAGATTGAATTTCAGGTCCAGTGACTGCTCCGCCCATCACTAACCGAATACCCACTAAAGGGCCTCAACTGGTGCAGGTGGGTGACCCACACGAAACTGAGGAGACAGACAAGTCACCACCCAATGTCTTCTTGCCCAACCAAATGCCCCCTTCCGACCTCCAGATCTGCCTCTGGCAGGGTGTGTGGGGGGAAGGGTGGGGAAAGAGAGGTTAAATTCTACCCACGGTCTTTTCAGTTTCTGTAATAATCGAGTTCCCTGAAGAACAGTTGAAGACCTTGTTCTTTTATGCTCAAATTCTCCTACGTCAAAGGCAAATGTCCAAGATAAGACGGATCTACTCATAAAACCATTGCCGATTGTCTATTCACGTGAAGAATTGTAGCTGTTTACTCAAAGTCACTTTCCTCAGTACGAGACTTCCTGATTTAACAATCTCAATAGCTTTGAAGAACAGGCCTAATCATCTCTTATCTTTCTATAATAATAATGGCTCTCCCTATTTTGATTACAGTAGCTCGTAAAGTTACACTTTAATCGCTCATAGCTGCAACATTACTGTCAAGTATGTTTTTGCAGTTTACATATTGGAAGACAAATTATGCAAACCTCTCATCACAGCTCAAAGTCATTCCGTGTTGCAAAGTCTGTTAATTCCACAATACAATGAAAAGATCACTGACCTGAAACGTTAACCATTTCTCTCTCCACACACTCCCAGTTATCCTGAGTATTTCCAGCATCTGCTATTTTTGTTTCAGATTTCCAGCATCCATAGTATTTTGCTTTTATATTCAGACAATTGACTGTTAACGCTATACAACAAACCACCCACATGCAAATGACGGAATGTTTGAGGACTCTGGGTCTGTGCTCCATGGAGTTAAGAAGGGTGGGGGAGGGGGGGAAATCTCATTGAAACTTACAGAATAATGAAAGGCTTGAATAGAGTGGATGTGGGGAAGATGTCTCCATCAGTAGAAGAGATTAAGATCCAAGGGCACAGCCTCAGATTAAAGGGAAACCCTTTAGAACCAAAATGAAGAGGAATTTCTTCAGCCAGCTGGTGGGGAACCTCTGGAATTCATTGCCACAGAAGTCTGAGAAGACCAGGTCACTGAGTGCATTTAAGGCAGAGGTTCTCGATTGGTAAAGGGATGAAGGGATATGGGGAAAAAGCAGGAAAATGGGGTTGAGAAACTTTTCAGCTGTGATTGAATGGCAGACCAGACTCGATGGACGAAACAGCCTAATTCTGCTCTTATATCTGATGGTCTTAAGTACAGATATACACACACACTGAGACACATAGGCACACAGACATACTCACACACACACACACACACGTACACACACACACAAATAAGTACATACTGACACATGCAGATATCCAAACATACTGACACACACACACACACACACACACACACACACACACACACACACACACACACACACATTGAGATAATTACTAATATAAGCATACGTGCAAACGTACTGACACACACAAAAAATACACATACATATAAACACACATACAGATAGAGTCATAGAGATTTACTGCATAGAAATAGGCCCTTTGGTCCAACTTGTACATTAAAAGCAGATTAAAATCACTTACCTGGTCTTCCCACTGGTTTCCAGTGTGATCTCTGCCACCCTTGCTGTCCGGCAGTGGGGAACTGCACATGCATCAGGAACGCAAGCACGAATCCCGCAAAGTTGCCGACACGCGCACCTCCCAACCTGATGTGCCAAAACACTGGCACGTTGCGATGAGAGAATCAAACCCATCAACTTCATTCCTCTTTCTCTCTCCACAGATGCTGTCAGACCTGCTGAATATTTGCAGCATTCGCAGTATTCTGTATCTGACACCATGTTAGTTGAGGCTAACCGCACCCCCTCAACACAACTTTCTTCCCCAAGAAGCGTTCAGTATTAGGGAGAATTAAGGTTCAAAATGAATTAAGAGAAGAAGGTTCGATATCCACTCCAGTGGCTCAGAAGCCTGTATGGCTATCAATAAATTTCACAGGGCCACCTCACAATCAACCTTGAAATATTGGGAAAAGTCACACCTCAACAGTGTTGCAAATTAAAATCTACAGATTAAAGAATGTTCCAAGATATTTACAGTAATAATACTCCAAGGAATAAGAAATCAAAGTGACCGTACTGATGTGCCTATAGGGCACCCCTGGAAATAGACCTAGCTTTCAACTCAAGCCTCAATACAAGTAAAATAAGTCATTGCAAGAAGTGAATATCCCACTTATGTGTGTCCAACTCTCTCATCTGATGATATATGGACCCTGGAAGACCTTTCCCTTAGAGGCAGCACTCCCTCTTTCTTTATTCATATTTTTGTACAGTTATTTGAAAAATAGAGGTGTATACAGTTGGATATAATGGATGTCATTTTACCTTGCACAAGGTTAAATTAGAGTGGAACCTCCATTATCTAGGCAGGCAGTGCTCAATTTTAAGATGTTATGACGAACGATACTTGCAATGTTTATAAATTGACGCCCTGTTTTGATTTCACAATACCGGCTTTGACTTTATTAATATCACAACATTGAACTTGGCAATCTCGGCTAATTCTATTCCTTTCACAACCTCAGCAGAGGTAAAATGCTTTTCAGATACAGTCTTTGAAATTGGAGCAAGGGTTAATGTGTTAAGGCCATTGAAGCAGAAGTAGGCCATCCAGCCCGCTGAGTCTGCTCCACACAGGAAATACGCCACTGTAAGGCAGTTGTACTGAGGCAAGATCTCACAGATTTTTCACCAGTTAGGGGGCGGCGCAGTGGCACTCTGGTTAGCCCTGCTGCCTCACAGCGCCAAGGACCTGGATTCAATTCTGATCCCTGTCAGTATGGAGTTTGCACATTCTCCGTGTGTGTGCATGGATTTCCTCCAGGTTCTCCACTTTCTTCCCAAAGATGTGTAGGTTAGGCTGATTGGCCATGCTAAATTGAGCCTAGAAGGATTAGCAGGGTAAATGTGTGGGATTACGGAAATAGGGACCTGGGTGGAATTGTGATAGGTGCATTCAATGGGCCGAATGGCCTCCTTCTGCACTGTAGGGATTCTATAATTCTAGTGAAAATAAAGTATTACACCTTGATTCAGGAACGAATCCCCCATTTATAACATTGCTCCTGCGGGAAAACTGGTTCCAATTTAACATGTTTTGACTTATGACACGGTTTTCAAGAACCAGTTGCGTGATAAGTCTGAGGACTATCCGTACTTCAATTCTTTGCCCTTTCAATTAATCAGCAATGTTCTTGTGTGGCAACATCTTGTTGGCAATGTTGCCTCATTACACTGTGGCATATCTTATCCCCTGTTCCAAAATGTACATCAGTTTCTCAGCAGTTTTGTATTGATATTACAAAGTGTCCTTGCTCTCACACCCAGGACACGAACATTCTCTCCATGTAAGGCCAAGAGCCAGAGAGTGTAAATTATATACAAATGTTCATCATTGACTAGGGAAGCAAAATTTGAGGAGGAGAAGATTCTACTACGCTATGAGTTGAACAAATATTCTAAATATGTTTATTAACAATCAGCGAGGGTCAATTATGCTCGATCACAACTTATTAAATGATTGCTGTTGTATATGCTATGTCTGTTCAATAACTCTCACACAGAGGTTCTGAATCTTATAGGATTGAACATTAGCTGTTTATTGATAAAACGTAACTATGTGCATATAACATCACACACACACTCATTTACACACAAAAAAATGCTGGAAAATCTCAGCAGGCCTAACAGCATCTACGAAGAGAGAATAGATATGGATATGCCAGTCTTGGACTGGGGTAAACTCAGTAAAAAGTCTCACAACACCAGGTTAAAATCCAACCAGTTTATTTGATAGAAAGTTCTTTCCACACACCTGACGAAGGAACAGCGTTTTCGAAAGCTTGTGGGTTTACTCTCAAATAAACTGTTTGGACTTTAACCTGATGTTGAGAGAGAATAGACCCAACGTTTCAAATTTAGATGATCCATTTTCATCCTGATGAAGGGTTATTTGGACTCAAAGCATTGGCTCTATTCTCTCTCCACAGATACTATTAGGCTGCTGAGATCTTCCAGCACTTTTCTGTTTCTGTTTCAGATTCCAGCATCTGCAGTATTTAGCGTTTAACTATATGCATATATAGTATAACTCAAGATATGAGCTAACTCCATTCTTGCGTCTGCACAGGTCTCTGTCCAGTCTGCAACTGACTCTGGTCTGGGGTCAAGTGTCTCTTTAAGACTGACTGTGGACAGTGTGTTCCCAATTCTACATTAACCCAGAGAATCTCATTCGACATTTCTAGGAATGCAGGATGCATACAGCTCTGGGTTCAGGGATGCATGACCCATAGCAAAACAGGATTAGGTTTGGAAATGCACTATCTGAGTCTGTGGGAGGGACAGATTTTATAATAGCTTTCAAAGGGAACCAGAAAAACACTTTGTGATGATTGTCCCTTTAAGGACAACACATCAGAGTAGGGGTCACCTGCTCCCCTCTCACTGATACTTGAAGCCAATATCAATAAGCATCAGCTGTGGCTCTGTTTGTAGTACTCGCGCCTCTGAGTCACAAGGTTCTGAGTTCAAGTCCCACTCCAGGGCTTGAGCACAACAAAAAATCAAAGCTGACACTCCAGTGAAGGACGGAGGGTGGGTGCTGCCCTGTCAGAGGGTGGGTGCTGCCCTGTCAGCGGTGGGTGCTGTCTTGTCAGAGGGTGGGTGCTGCATATCAAAGAGTGGGTGCTGCCCTGTCAGAGGGTGGGTGCTGCCTATCAGAGGATGGGTGCTGCCTTGTCAAAGAGTGGGTGCTGCCCTGTCAAAGAGTGGGTGCTGTCTTGTCAGAGGGTGGGTGCTGCCCTGTCAGAGGGCGGGTGCTGCCTATTAAAGAGTGGATGCTGCCCTGTCCGAGGGTGGGTGCTGACCTGTCAGAGGGTGGGTGCTGCCCTGTCAGAGGGTGGGTGCTGTCCTGTCGGAGGGTGGGTGCTGTCCTGTCAGTGGGTGGGTGCTGTCCTATCAGTGGGTGGGTGCTGTCCTGTCGGAGGGTGGGTACTGTCCTGTCGGAGGGTGGGTGCTGTCCTGTCCGAGGATGGGTGCTGTCCTGTCCGAGGGTGGATGCTGCCCTGTCAGAGGATGGGTGCTGCCCTGTCAGAGGATGGGTGCTGTCCTGTCGGAGGGTGGGTGCTGCCCTGTCGGAGGGTGGGTGCTGTCCTGTCGGAGGGTGGGTGCTGTCCTGTCGGAGGGTGGGTGCTGCCATTTTGATTTAAAGCTGAGGGCCTATCTGCCTGCCCTCCAATGACACTCCTCTGAAGAAGAGCAGGTGAGTTATTCCCGTTGTCCTGACCAAGTCTTGTCGTAGATTCCCAACAGAACAGAAGGAGGCTTTTCAATCCACCAAGTCCGCACTGACAACAATCCCACCCAGTTCCTATCCCCGTAACCCCACATATTTACCCTGCTAACCTCTCTGACACTAAAGGGCAATTTAACATAGCCAATACATATAACATTCACATCTTTGGACTGTGGGAGGAAACTGGAGCACCCAGAGGAAACCCACACAGACACGGGGAGAACAGTGACCCAAGGTCGGAATTAAACCTGACTCCCTGGTGCTGTGAGGCAGAATGTTAACATTCAGGTGAATGAAAAGAGATCTCGTGACAGACGTTCTCCTGACCAGCATTTCTCCCTCAGCTTGCATTAAAAAACACAGTAAGAAGTCTGACAACACCAGGTTAAAGTCCAACAGATTTATTCAGAACCATGAGTGTTCGGAACGCTGCTCCTTCCGCACCTGATGAAGGAGCAGCACATCGAAAGCTCATTATTCCAAATGAATCTGGACTTGAACCTGGTGTTGTGAGACTTCTATATCCACCCCAGTCCAATGCCAGCATCTCCACATCACTAATAAACACAGAACAGATTAACGAGTCATTCACCTCGTTGCTGTCTTATTAAGTGCAAAATTCACTCAAAGTTACCAACATGACAGGAGCCAGATACGTGACAAAAACATTGCCTGTTTTGTGAACTATTTTTCTGGGATGTCCTGAGGATTTGATGAGAAGGTGTATAGTGATTTCTTTTTAAATCTAATACCGCCTAATTAAATAGCATTAAATCTAATATGATCATTCCACAGAACAATTCAGCTGTCTAAATGGGATAAAAAATACCATTGGAAAGGATTAGGAACAGTTTTGAGACTGGGGATATGGAAACTGCTTTTATACTAATAGGCATTCCAATAACTCAAAGGGATAAGGGTTAATTCTGAGTCGGATTAACCTGTGCAAACACCAAGTGGGAGCTCATGTCTGCTTGCAATACCAAGTAAAAGAAGCTCACCTGCCAAGATTTCAATCTGACACAGCACACAGATGTGCCAGCAGCCGTTCCAGATTAAAGAATAAACTTTGCGCCTGTAGTCACCATGGCTTTAGGTGGGGGCAGGGGGGAGGCAATTAGATCTTGTTTTGTTTGAGGTGGTGTCAACACAACCAACCCTATCAAACCCTAAAACACTATACGTACTTAAAACTCCAGAAAGTGTTACTGGGTAGTACAGAATCGAAATCTTGCTGAAAAGAGAGACATGTCGTTGAAGTTTTTTGTCTTGCACTCATCAGGACAAATGCAAGAACGCCAAATTTCAAACCATCACAACAATCATCAGAGAACAGCGGGCTGATAGATATGCTGGTCAACTCCAATTGGCAAGGCATTGCTATGGAGAAAGTAGTGGGGATCTATCGGGGGGTAATTCAAAAAAGGCACAGTCCTATTGCCAAACAATCAGCATCATTTTCCCATCCACTGAGACTCACAGCCATGGGAATTCTGGATAAAATTTGGGATTGCGAAGGCATTGGTCGAAGGATAGAAAATAACCCTTGCTGACCTGGGGTGGGGGGTAAAGGGGAAGGCTGAGATTGATCCCCCCGACACTGTTTTTGACTAGCAGCATTGAGACACAAGCAAATAGGGCATATTTGCAGAATGCATAAAATTTTGTAGGGGCAGAAAATCAGGTAGTGGTCAAATGAACTAACTGGACAGGTGAGTGGGCAAAACAGCAGCCAATTAAAAGTCAATGCAGATAAAATGTATGAGGAAGAAAGATGGGCCACTTGTGCTCCACTGCTGCTGCTCTCATCACATGGTCCCATGGTGCTAATGTATCCCGCCATTTTTCCTATGGGAAAGGACATGTGTAAGCACAATGAAGTATGTAGCTCTATCCCACTTCTTTGTCTTTCAAACAAGGTACCCCTGAGCTCAGGCTGTTTCCTTCCAAGTTTCGCGACACTGCCAGCTCTAAGCTATTGCTGTGGGATATTTATTTCACTCTCAATACTCCCTGTACTGTTCCAGATCTTTCCAGACACAGTGAGTAGCGAGCTTCTTTTTGATATTATTTTCTCCAAAATTTTTGCCCACATTGCAGTTCTTTCGATGGTTGCTACTGATACTTGGCACACCTCCAGATGGTACAGCTTTAGGTACAGCAGCATCACCTGCCTATGGCACAGTTCTGTCACCAGCTTGGGGCACACCACCATCACCAGTTAGGGTACATCTCCTTCACCAGTTTTGCAGCAACGATGTTTTCATCTTCTTAATCCTTTTCAGATGTCTGCAGCACAGATTGGTGATTTTCAGGTTTTTTTTAATTCTTCTGGGGAGTCTGCTGGGTAGTTCTGCCCACCTCGTCGCAAGTTTTCTTTGTGGTATTTTTAAGGGATAAGTTTCTAGACCCACATAGACAAATGAGTTTTCTTGGAAAGAAGTTTTCTGTGCATGCTGTTAAGATAAACTGTCCGTTTGCCCCTGTAAACTGCTGATGATGTCCTTAATAATCATGTGATTAAACTCTTAAAAGTGACTTTGTTCTAATTCAGAACAAATGCGAGTACAAAACAGGACTGAACCATTTTTCTCACTCACAGGTATTTTCTGATGTTGCATTTTTCAAATTTCTGAGGATATACAAAAGTTCTTCCAAGTCCGTAGCCAACAAATCACTTCTTGCAGTGCAGTGCCTGTTAAATAGGCACTGCCTATTCAGCACCCACACTCCAAATGCCTTGAGATTAATCTGTGCACAGAATCGCTATGGCACAAAAGGAGGCCATTTGTCCTGACATATCTGTGCCAGCCCTCCAAATGAGCAATGTACTCAGTGCCATTTACCTGGCTTTCTCCCCAGAACCCTCCACTGTCTTCTTTTCCAGATAATAACCTCGATCCTTCTTGAATGTCTTGGTTGAACCCGCCTCTACCACACTCTCAGACAGTTCAATGCCCGGGCTTCAACCAGCTGTTACATAAAAAAAATCAGGGGTGAAGTAGAATTGGTTAAAAGCTTCAATTTTTTTGGTGTCCAGATCACCAACAACCCGTCCTGGTTCCCCACTGCTGACACTGGAGTTAAGAAAGCCCATCAATGCCTCTATTTTCTAAAACAACTAAGAAAATGTGACATGTCAACTACAACTCACCAACTTTCACAGATGCATCATAGAAAGCATTCTTTCTGTTTATATCACAGCTTGGTATGGCTCCTGCTCTGCCCAAAATTGCAAGAAACTACAAAATGTCATCAATGTAGCCCAATCCATCACGCAAACCAGCCTCCCATCCATTGACTCTAACTTCCCGCTGCCTCAGCAAAGCAGCCAGCATAATTAAGGACCCCATGCACCCTGGACATTCTCTCTTCCATCTTTTTCCATTGGGAGAAAGATACAATTTCTGAGCTCATGTAACAACGAACTCAAGGACAGACCTACCTTGCATTAAAGCTGATCTTTTTCTGCACCCTAGCTATGACTGTAACACTGCATTCTGCACTTTCTCATTTCCTTCTCTATGAACAGTATGCTATGTCTGTATAACAGGCAAGGAACAATACTTTTCACCTTATACTAATGCATGTGACAAAAATAAATCAAATCAAATCTTTTCCTCAGGTCATCATTAAATCTGTGCCGTTTTGTTCTCCATCTTTCCAGCAATGGGAAGAATTTCTCCTTGTCCAGTCTGTTCATACCCCTCATGATTTAGAATACTTCTATTAAATCTCCTCTCAGCCTTCTTCTCAGCAAAGGAAATCGATCCAACTTCTTCCATCTATCTCGCGAGGTCCCATAGACAGCAACGAGATTACAATAGGGCAAACACACACACACACACACACCCACATACCCATGCACACGACATACACACACACATATGCAAAACACACATACAAAATATGCACACATGCAAAACACATATGCGCATGCAAATCTCACACACGTGCAAAACACGTGCAAAACACACATGCAAAACACACACATGCAAAATACACACACATGCCAAACACACATACACATGCAAAACACATGCACAACTCACACATATAGCTCATACATGCAAAACACACACTCATGCATACACACACACACACACACACAAAGCGCATGCACACACACACGCACATATGAAATATCCACACAAACACAAAGCACACACACACACACACACAAAGACACACACACACACAGCATTGGAGTTGAGTTGGGAAATTCTGCTGTATTCCAGACACTCACTGGGAAACAAAGATTCCAAAGTCTTGCAAACTGGCCTCAGCCAGTGGCCTTGCCTATAATCGCAGCACATTCTGTCATCACGCCCAGGGACATCTTGTACCTGGGGCAGCTGATGTGAGGAATTGATGAGCTAATAAAGGATTTCAGATAACCCTGTGCCTGGACAGCCAGCAATTTCCATTGTTTACAACAGACCCTCAGAGCACAGTGACTGTTTTCAAATGGGTTTTTCACTCAAAGAGCAAGGCATCCCCCAGCACAATGTCTTGCTCCCAAAATCCCCATTCCATTTGCTTTTACAATACTGGGTTGGGTGGGACATGGAGGAATCAGACAACATCAAAGACTTGAGGTTTTGTGCTTCCCGTGTGAGTTCACTGCATTTTAAAATAATATAGTAGCAAACTCGCCTCAATCTCTTTCCTTTCTTCAGGCTTCTCATTGGACAAGGTGGAATCAATAGCACTAACCGGAGATGAGGGTGTTAGCCTATGAAGAGAGATTGAAGAGACTGGCTCTGTAGAAGGCTGAGGGGAGATCTTATAGAGACTTACAAGATAGGGGATAGATAGGGTAAAGATAGAGAGATTCTTCCTGCTTAGAAAGAATAGCAGAACTAGAGGGCACAGCCTCAAAATAGGGGGGGGTCAGTTTAGGTCAGAGTTAAGGAGGAACTTCTTCATTCAAAGGGTGGCGAGTCTCTGGAATTCCCTGTCCATTGAAGTGGTGGAGGCTACCTCGTTGAATATATTTAAGTCACGGGTAGATAGGTTTCTGATAGACAAGGGAATTAAGGGTTATGGGGAGAAAGTGGGAAAGTGGAACTGATCCACTTCAGATCAGCCATGATCTTATTGAATGGCGGGACAGGCTCGAAGGACTGGATGGCCGACTCCTGCTCCTATTTCTTATGTTCTTATGTAACACTTAGAATGTTTCTGTAGCAACTCAATGTGATTTCAACTGAAGAGAAGTGGATTTTGGGAGAATACCAATTGGAGACCAAGTTTTTGGATTATAGAAACATAGAAACTAGGCGGTACGGTGGCACAGTGGGTCCTTGGATGTGATAGGTTAGAGAGATTAGTGTGAAGTTGTACAAGTGAAGTAATGGCATGAGAAAATTGGTCAACTATTTGGTACAAAATAAGGGAAACTGACTCTGCATAACCTAAGACATGAATAAAACTGGAAAAGGCCAAGACCTGATAAGGCTGACTCCACATAACGTAAGACAAGATAAGGTCAGGGATGAAGGAGTCACCGACCTTCTTCTTTTCTATCAAAGGACAAGATAAAGGTATGACTGATGAGACAATGAGTTCTAGGAAGTCAGCAGGCTGTACCATGATTTATGAATTGCTTATGACGCTATTATTGATCAAATTTCTACATAAGCTGCGGTCACACCAACTGAGAATGAATATGTATAAATACTGAACTGATTCTTCATGTTAGCGCGGACTTGAGAAGGAACCAGCAAGTTGTAATGACGGCTCTCCAAACTCAAGTTTTTGCCAATGCTGCGTGCAGTCTTTCGGAAATGAAGACAAGTTATTTTGTCGGAACAAACTTTGATGAGTCTTTCTATCACAGTCAAGAAGCAGGAAAATTTCTACTTCAACAGTAACAGGGTAACTACATGGGATAGGGCCTGGGTGGGATTGTGGTTGATGTCGATGGGCCGAATGGCCTCCTTGTACATTGTAGGGATTCTATGGTTTCTATGACTCATGAACAGCTTCTTCCCTCCTGACTTCTGAATGGACTTACTTTGCATCAAGTTGACTTTTCTCGATACCCTAACTATACCTATAACACTACATTCTACACTCTCTTCTTTCCTCTCTATGAACGGTATGTTTTGTCTGTATAGCGCGCAAGAAACAAAACTTGTCACTGTATGATACATGTAACAATAATAAATCAAATCAAACTGAATCAAAATCAAAAACATCCAGAATGCAGCATTCTGACAACAAAATCCCAAATTCTCCAAAAGCAGCGGAATCTCACAGTTCCATGTAGTTGGTGAACATGATTGACTCCGGTTTAAACTCCACTAAATCAGTGTCAGTCGAAGAACACTGAGCTGGGCTCCATCACTCGACAACATTTTTTACTATCATGCTCCAAAGGAGAGGGCTTTTTCCTACGCAATAGTTTATCATCTTGACATTGAAGCACCAGAATGGGCCACAACCTTCCTTTCCTGAAAAGAATTATTGCATAATCCTGGTCTCATTGCCTGTAACCATAGCGGTACTGCGTTACTGCACACTATCTCTCTCTCACTTGGTGTAGCCTGTATTTCTTTAATCCCCTGGAGCCCTCCTCAGACACTGAGAAACAGAAAGGCAGCGCGTTATTGCCAGTGGATCACCTTTATGAACAGGATCCATGGAGTTGCGCATCTGGGGGAGACATTGGGCCCATCCCACCTCTGCTAGCCCACTCATCCCCTGCCTTGGCTGGAGGGTCACCACGCACAGGGTATGGACCAAGCAGTCATACCACGCTGGTTTCTAACCGCACAAAGATCAACATTCTAAGCAGAGGTGTAATAGCAGCTATGCAATTCCAGTTTATTTAGCGTCTGCATTCCAGAATGCCTTGGGGTTCAAGTGAGTTGCAAACAAGCATCCCTCTTCACAATTACAAATGCTTCTGTCAACTGGATGATTCCATCCAGCTCAAATTGGGACCAGGGATCATAGAATCTCAACAGTGCAGAGGGAGGTCATTTGGGGCTTGCAGAGACAATTGAGTCTGCACCAAACACAATCCCACCCAGGCACTATTCCCATAACCTTACACCTTTACCCTAGCTAATCCCCTGACACTAAGAAGCAATTTAGCATGGCGAATCTACCTAACCCACGTATCTTTGGACTGTGGAGGGTGGGAAACCGAAGCACCCGGAAGAAACCCACGCAGTCACAGGGAGAATGTGCAAACTCTGGGTATAGTGACCCAAGGCTGGAATTGAACCCGGGACCTTGGTGCTGTGAGGCAGCAGCACTAACCACTGTGCCACCGTGCTTTTCTCCCCCAGGACTGTCAGTTCAAACAATCAATGGTCAAGCCTGACCTTGCGTGACAAAGATCGCCATGGAAACCGCAAGATGCTGGGGAGTGCAGTTTTTTTCTTTTAGCTCCAATGGTCCAGAAATAGCTGCGAGTTGCTGACTCCAGTCAGATTGGGGCAGTATTCTGCACTCCACAGTTCTCACTTCCCAAGGTTGTCGATTAATTCAGACTGCAGGGCGAGGGTCGCCAAGGGCCTCGGAGGGCAGCCCCTGTACAGGGCAGCGGGAACCTCTGCAAGGCATTCAGGAATACCAGCCTCCCAGGGACGGTCAGAGAGTGAGGGACTGCAGTCCCCACAGGCTGGGGTTCCGGGTGAATCAATATCCCAGGCAGGTCAGGCTTGATCATCTTGAGTAGAAGTGCCTGGAGGTGATGGTTTGCGTTCCTTGAACCTGAGGTACAACACTTCAGTGTCGAACAAGTTTGGAAATATGTACAGCCAAGGACTATAATTCTTAAACTGGCCTCTGAACAATGATCTGAAGGGTCTTACTCGAATACTTGAATGATAACATAATAGCCAGGAACCATAAAGTGCAGAAGGAGGCCATTCAGCCCATCAATTCTGCACTGACTCTCTGACAGAGCATCTTACCCAAGGCCTACATCCATAACCCCATGCATTTATTGGGGCTAATCCCCCTAACCTACACATTTTTGACACCAAGGGGCAATTATGCACCTAACCTGCACAGAGAATCATAGAATCCTACAGTGCAGAAAGAGGCCACTTGTCCCATCGATCCTGCACCCACCACAATCCCACCAGGACCCTATCCACAAACCCCATGCATTTACCCTAGCTAGTCTCCCGATACTAAGGGGCGATTCAGCATGGCCAATCCACCTTACCCGTACATCTTTGGACTATGGGAGGAAACCGGCACACCTGGAGGAAACCCATGGAGACACGGGATGAATGTGCAAATTCCACACAGTGACCCAGGAATTGAACATAGATTCGGTTGCTGTGAGACAGCAGTGCTAACCAGTGTGTCACCTGGAGGAAACCCATGCGAATATGGGGAGAATGTGCAAACTTAAAAGAGAATGTTTCTCAGAACATGGACAATGATTAAGGAATGGGATTAATTGAATAGATGTTTCCAAGACCTAGCAGTGCCACAATGGGCTGAATGGCCTCTTTCCATGCTGTTCCATTCTAGGATTCCATTCCTTGGGTGTGTAGAGCCAACCACATGATTATTTTCCTTCACAAGAGTAAATATAATTTGCTTTGGCTCCGATAGGGTCAGAAACCTCAGACAGCGTCACGATATTCCATGAAGGGTGAATTCTGGACAAAATTCTATGAGCCATGGAAATTTCCTCCACGGCCTGTGGTTGAAGGAGAGCATTCATTTCAAAAGCCAAAACAGCCTTTTATCAGGATTGCTGGGTTTGAATTTAGTTCAAGTTAATCCCTTCTTAAAGTTACACTCCCGGAATATCTTTCTCTACCCTTTTGTCCAAACTGAGGAGGTCAGATTAGTTCAAACTTGCTTCCCTGTACCCACAGAGGGGCCACATCAGCTTGATATTATTCCCAGGAGTCTATATTCATTATTTTTTGCCACCTGTTCCACGTTCTTTACTTCTTGCAAGCTCATTTCTCCCACCCGCAGTTTGCAGCATTGGGGCAAGAATTATTGGTCATGTTTATTTGACCTCTGACTGTGTTTCAAGGCTGGCTTTGAAGACACCTGGTGCTTTCTGGAAAGCTTCACTCTCACTTACTTCCTCAACCACATCTTTAGTTCTGTAGAGCTTCGCAGAGGGAAAGTCCACTGGGACTCTGAATGTGCAGAACAAATAGTGACAGCAGTTTGAATGGAATTTGCTTCCTGGTGTGTTGTGCAATGTGATGGCGTGTGCACTTTCACCTCAAGAAGCTGAATCTCTCAATCGGTGCGAGGCTGGGCTCAGCGAACCTGGAATCTGACCACAGCTAATTGGAGATTCTTCAGGAATGCTAAAATATACCAACCACACCGAAAGCTTTCTGTTGAGTTTGCCTTGTTTAGGCTGGTGGCTCTCTTGTCTCTGAGCCCAGTGGTTGTGGGTTCAAGTCCTACTCCAGACACTCAAGCACAAAGTCAAGGTTCAGACTTCTTCACAGCAATGAAGTGATTGTCCAACGTGATGTCTTTCAACCTGAGATGTTAATCTGAAGCCCCATCTTTTGTGGGTGCTAAAGATCTCACAACACTGTTTAAAGAAGAGCAAGGGAGTTCTTCCCAGCGTCCTGACCCAGGAACAGCATCACTAAACATGCAAACATACAAACATATGAGTTAGGAGCAGGAGCGGGCCTTTCAGCCCCTCAAGATTAGGCTATTGAGTTGGGCTATCAGCAATGATTGTGATGAATGGCGGAGTAGGCTCAAAGGGCCAAATGGCCTCCTCCTGCTCCTATCCTCTATGTTTTGAAAAAGTTTATCCCTTATTCTGATTTGATTTGATTTATTGTCACGTATTCGCAGAAAAGTATTGTTTCTTGTGTGCTATACAGACAAAGCATACCATTCATAGAGAAGGAAATGAGAGAGTGCAGAATGTAGTGTTACAGTCATAGTTAGGGTGTAGAGAAGGATCAACTTAGTGCAAGATAGGTCCATTTAAAAGTAAAATCCTCAAACTATGACCCCTAATTCTGGATTCCCCTACCATCAGGAAAATGCTTCCTGAATTTACCTTATCTAATCATTTCACATCAAATATCTTCCAACTTGGTCAAGATTTTTGCAGAGAGTTGTGAAACTTTTTTGATTGGGAGGGGAGAACGAAAGCTGATTTCAATCAGCCTTTTTTTTTGGCGCACATTGGCCGGAATTTTACCGGCACGTCCGCCCGGAGAACAGTCTTCTCCGTTGGCCTCGGGTGGGATTGTACGAATCCTGGCGTGCCGGTAAAATTCCGCCCACTGGGGTTCAACGGACGTCATTCGGACAACCTTGATTCTGCTCAGCGCGACTGCACGCGACAAGGAGAAAATATCTGCGTTAAGTTGCAGAGTCGGTTTGTTCCTGCGTCAGGTCAGAATCGCTCTGCACATAAATATTGATCGTGATTTAAAAAAGCACATCGTCAATCGGTGTCATAGGGAGTGCTCTGTAAAAGCTGGAAATCCTACACAATTATCAGCTGTATTGTATATCGTGACGATTCCTAGTTCATTAGATGCCGTTACAGCACCGAACCAAATTATGCAGCACAAGAAAACAGGAGAGGATAAGAACAATTCAGTGGCATGTGTAATGACACTAAATATCTGTTTCAGTGATTAATTAGACCCCTGAAAACAGTCAGAGTTTCTACTATTTAAAATTCATTACGGTGGCTATCATTAATTCCCGCTCATCAATGAAAACTGTGATTAGCATGCCATGTACCTTTCCAACACGTACTCGAGGAGGATATTTCAGCACTAAATTGGATATTGGGTGAATGTGCTTTTTTTTTTGCCCCCTCTCCAAGCGATAACTCTCACTTTGCTTTGAGACTTAATCAATCCACTTCAGCGAGGGTGAAATGTTATGTTATAATTGGCCTGTTTTTGATTATGCCAACTTAATCTGCTGCGCGGCATAGCTAATGAGCTCTGAAGCCTCCACTCGGGCCCTGTGCTTTGTCGAGGTGGAGCCTGCACTCCCCCCTTCGTCCCACCAGGCTCCTCCATCGAACCAACTGAGCAGTGACTCGGCCTGCCACCCCTCCCCCATCAAACCTCCCCACCTCACTCGCCCATCCCCCAACAAGTTACAAATGCACGCTGCATTTCTGCATAACATTTATAAACGGAATAAGCGTCACCCTCGATATTTCTTTCGAGATCTTTCTAGAGTCAGGGAGAGCTGTTGAAGCAGGTGTCCGAGCTAAGTGCCTGTGCATTTAGCAGACCAACGGGACTGGGAGGTGATGGAACTCCTCCCCGTTTGACCTCTTTACTTCCCAGAAGCATTATTAGTATAATTTGATGCTTGTTAAAGCGCTGGAGGTCTTTTTGTTAAAACACAAAATGGAGTCTTGCTGCTGGCATTTTTGAAGTTTATTCGTCGCATACCAACATCCCTGGCAAGGCCAGCATTTATTGCCCATCCCTAATTGGCCCTTGAGAAGGTGGGGGCAAGTCACCTTCTTGAAACGTTGCAGTGCCTGAGATATTCGTACATTTTTTTATTCGTTTATGAGACATGGGCATCACTGGCTGAGCCAGGATTTATTCCCAACCCTAGTTGCCCTAGTTGAGAGTCAACCACATTGCTGTGGCTCTGGAGTCACATGTAGGCCAGACTAGGTAAGAATGGCATATTTCCTTCCCTGAAGGACGTTAGTGAACCAGATGGGTTTTTCTGACAATAGTTCCATGTCATCCGTAAATTTTTAATTCCAAATTTTTTTTATTGAATTCAAATTCCACCAGCTGCCAGGATTCGAACCCAGGTCCCCAAAACATTAGCTGAGTTTCTGGGAGTAATAGTCTAGTGATAATATCTCTAGGCCATCGCCTGCCCAGTACTATAGTCAGTTCTTTCCAAATATGTACGTTATTCAGAATGTTTGTAAAGGTACGTTATGTAATTTACAATTAGCATTGATTAGTTAAACAGCAAACCCAATTTGATGTTTTTCCACCGACTGTGGCACTTCAAGGTGTCTCACTGTGCTACAGATTATGTTTACAATATTCATTTCATATCAAAAAATACAGCTCCCGGAGATTTACACAGTTCCACCCCCTCAGATTTATGATGGTGTCGGATGGTTTTTTCCCAATGAGCTTTTACACTGGCTGCCCCAAGTTTTAGTGGATCACTCAGAGTATGGAGTCCTGGACCTCGGAACGCATCAGCATATAACACTCTGTCATTGAAGGTGCTTTACACTGAAGGAGGAGCAAGTCGCAGACAGCCTAAAGAGCATCTTCCATTGAGTAGATAACCATCAAGCTGATGGTTATCTGGTTTGTGCGTCCCTGGGAGTAGCCCAGAAAGCACAGAGTCCAGCATCACAGAGCAGCTCGGGATGACTGTGGGTATGGTTCGATATTACCCAGTGTTTGCCAGCCTATTTCAGTGGGTAGTTCAGAGTTAACTCATTGATATGGGTCTAGAATCAAGCATAAATTTGATAAGGATGACAGATTTCCTTTGCCAAAGGACATTAGTGAACCAGATCACAAGTTGCTCCTGTTCCCTTTTCACTGCAGAATTGTTTATTTAATTAACTGAACTTTTTTAACAAAAAGTTTACTGCATCCTTAAAGTTACAAAGCCAAAGTTCAGAGAAAATTTCCTTACTTACTCCAAAAAAATCAAATTAAATTCAATTCATGGTCCCCACAAGAGAGACAAACAAGATCCACACACTGACAAGATAAGGCATCTTGGGTTTGATCTGAGGCTTGATCTGAGCCAAAAGGTCGAGCAGCGATTAACTGATTTTAAATTCTCCGGTAACCCTGGTGGGATTTTAACTCATGTCTCTGGATTGCTGCTCCTGTAGTATATACCATACCCCCAGGCACTTTTCAAGCTGTACATCGCACGCCCCATCATCGTCTAACACACTTTCCAGGTCATTCCTCACTTGGCTTGCATGAGGCACATGCAGTTGAGTGACATTTAAATGGGAATTCAGTGCAGGTGCCAGCTATTGCTGTGCAACAGAGAGGATGCAGCAAGAATATCAATGTAAGGTTATACATATGGATGACCCAATAATACACAGGGGGAGAAATCTGCAGCTGCAGACTGGGAGAAATTCCAAATCACTTCCCCCGCTGTGCGCTTGGTAATTGAACACCCACGATTCTATAGCTTAAAACAAATCAATCTGCCTCCTAATGAAGACAGTTTTGCCACAGATTTGTCACAACTTGTCACGGGCCATTTACAAAAGGTTAGAAACAAAAGTTAGTTCACGAAGGACAAGAGATTGTGTGAGTTTTGGACTGGAATTTCAGGCGCAGGAACAACATGGATGAGCTTATTCCTTTTGATGTCTCACACCTGTAATTCATAGAATGACAGAATTGTTACTGTGCAGAAGGAAGGCCATTTGGCCCATCATGTCTACACTGGCTCTCCAAACCAGCATCGTAGCTTAGTGCCATTCCCCTGCCTTCTCCCTGTAACCCCTGCACGCTGTTTCCATTCAAGTGATCATCAAAGTAGAAGGTAAAGTAGCCATAGTCCCAGATGACCATAAGCTGGCTGATGGCAATGTTAACCTGAGGAACACCACAGCTCAGACAAGGGGCAAAGTTGCAAAGGCCTTCATGAATAACCTATATCCTCTTGACTGTCTCGATTGAACCTGCCTTCGCCGCACTTCTAGGCAGTGTGTTCCACTCAAAATGAAGAAGTTTTTTCTCACATCATGTTTGCTTCTTTTGCAAATCACTTTAAATCTGTGCCCTTTCATTCTTGATCCTTTCCTGAGCAGGACCAGTTTCTAATTCTCTACTCTGTCCAGCCCCCATGTCATTTTGAACATCTCTATCAAATCTCTCCTTGACCTTCTTTTCTCCACGGAGAACAGTAAAAGTTAAAGTTTATTTATTAGTGTAATAATAAGGCTTATATTAACATTGCGATGAAGTTATTGTGAAAATCTCCCAGTCACCACACTCTGGTGCCTGTTTGGATACACTGAGGGAGAATTTAGCACGGCCAATGTACCTAACCAACACATCGTTCGAACCGTGGGAGGAAATTGGAGCACCCAGAGGAAACCCACACAGACACGAGGAGAACGTGCAAACTCCACACAGTCAGTGATCCACGCCAGAAATCGAACCCAGGTCCTTGGCGCTGTGAGGCAGCAGTACTAACCAGACAAGGTTTTACACTTTGGTAGCTTCAGCATCGCTGATGCTAATGTTTTGTTTCCACATTTTATTTAAATATTGTTGTTTCACTTCGTGCACCTCGTGTGCATGAAGTTTTCTTCCTGGACCAGGTCACTTGTCTGTCACCAGGGGCTTGAGGGGCACCTCTCTACACAAACATTGCTGATCAGGAGTCACGGCTTTGTTGTAAAATGGTGTCAGAGCAAATTGTTTTGGATTTTACAGTTCCTCAGTTCCAAACCTCAGCATGAATTTAGCAGCCAATGGACAGCATCTGTAGCTAATTGAGCCAGACATTAAAGTTCCACAGAATAATGGTTTTAATACACTTTTTAATAAATGTAGAGAGAGAAAGAGACAGCGAGGCCTGAAAGGACTCTGGGTCACGCTAGGGAAGAGAAATCTGTTATATCAGAAACATCCTGAAGTGCTTCACCTTCAACTGGATTGTATTGAAGAGCTTGAGTCATCAAATGCTAGAGTCCCTACAGTGCAGAAGGAGGCCATTCAGCTCATTGAGTCTGCACCGAACACAATCCCACCCAAGCCCTATCCCCATAACCAAATACATTTATCGTAATTAGTGGCTCTGACACTAAGGGGCAATTTGATATGGTCTATTCATCTAACCTGCATCTCTTTGAACTGTGGGAAGAAACCTGAGCACCCGGAAGAAACCCACACAGAAACAGTGAGAATGTGCAAACTCCACACAGACAGTGACCTAAGCGGAAATCGAACCCGGATCCCTGGCGCTGAGAGGCAGTAGTGCTAACCACTCACTGTGCTACTGTGTCACTTATTGAACATCAGCTGAGGATCATACCCTGGTGATGGAAGACAGGAAAATCACACCAGCAACACCTGTATTTTATTAATACACTGACAGCTCTATATTTGAGAAATGATTGGAGTAAACGGTCATCTTTGATGATCTCAACACATCTCAAAGCACCTCACAGCTAATGAAGTACTTTTGTAATGTGGGAACCATCTCGATTTCTAACTACTGTAGTGTCATATTTGTTCACTTTCTATATTTAGTCAAAAGAAGAATCACAATGAGTTGTACTGGCATCTGGCAGTCCAGAGAAGGTTCACTCAGTCTATCCTGGATATGGAGGGATTTTCTTACGAGGAGAGCTTGAGTAGCTCGGGTCGGTACTTATAGGAATTTAGAAGAATGAGAGGCAACTTTACTGAGACATATAGGGTGGGATTTTCTGGCCTCACTCGAGCGAGATTGGAAATTCCTGCCCGAGAACAAAGGACATTTCCGTTGTTCACCCCTTTCCTGCTCCGATTCCAAGGCAGGTGGGGTGGTAGAATTCCAGCCATTGGATTCTCAGGGAGCTTGACAGGATAGATGCTGAGAGGTTGTTTGCCCTTGTGGGACAGTCTAGAACCAGAGGGCACACTCTCAGAGTAAGGGGTCGCCCAGTTAATACAGAGGAGGAATTTCTTCCCTCAGATGGTAGTGAATCTGTGGAATTCTTTAAGGGAATCATGGGGATAAGGCAGGAAAGTAAGGATTATATCAGATCTGTCATGATCTCATTGAATGTTGGAGCAGACTCAATGAGCTGAATGGCATATTTCTGCTCCTATGTCTTATGGTTTGGAGATCTGCTCTGTAACTACCACCGCATTGGGAAAGCAATTCATTACTGCTGCACTCCTGCAACGCTGGACCATGGCTTCCCGACATGATGTCATTGAGCATGTTGAGGTTGTGGGGGCAAGACCATGTAAAGCACAATATTAATATCACTTTCACCGTTCTTAGTTTCTTATTAGGATGGACTAACTCACTGTCAATTTTCAAAACAACAGCCCCTCTTATCAGGAATGTTGGGAATAAAACCACAACACAATGTTCAACTGACCAACTGGCCCAACTGGCAACACGTCTTGTTAGTGGTCAACTTAAAGGGACATTAGCTAATGGCTTCACACCTGTAGGTTTGCACTGACTGCTGACAATGGAAGATCAGCAACTTGAAACTGGGTGGCACAGTGGTTAGCGTTGCTACCTCACAGCACCAGGAACCGGGGTTTAATTCCCAGGCTTGGGTTACTGTCTTTGCGCATTCTCCCCGCATCTGCGTGAGTTTCCTACGGGTATTCCAGTTTCCTCCAACAATCCAAAGATGCGCAGGTTAGACGCATTAGCCATGCTAAATTGTCTCTTACTGTCCTGGGATACGTAGGTTAGTGGGATTAGTGAGATAAACATGTGTGGTTACGGGGATAAGGCCTAGCTGGGATTGTTGCCAGTGGAGACGCGATGGGCCAAATGGCCTCCTTCTGCACTGTAGGGTTTCTATGACTTTGATGACTTTCTATGACACTGTATATAGTGTGGGGGGGAGGGTGCACTGTAGAAAGTCATCTATGGCCACCATTCCTAGTGCCTACCCTCCTGCCTCGTCCTCACAAATGACAAGCAGGCTTTGGGCAGTTGTGCTAATCCAGGCCCTAAAGTGATTGATTATAGTCACTTCCCAACTGTGTCCTTTTAAAATGCCTTGCCCAGTGTAAGCTCAGTGACAGAGTTTGGCTTTTGGACCAGGGACACAATGAACTGGATTCAATTCATGTCACATCGGAAACAGCATGTGGAGGACACCAGGGCAGGAATGGTGAAAGAACGCTGTCAAACTCAATGTGCTGCCCACACTCTCCGAATCAGTCAATGATTTCAAGTTCAAATACATCCTGCTGAGTAATGAAAGACTATTTTGTAGAACAAAAGCTGATGGCCTTCTTGGGGAGGGTCTACTGAGAAGATCAAAGATATTACAAAGAGGGCGAAGGCGTAGAGCGACAAAGAGGGAGCAAAGCTGAATAATAAAAGACAATGGAGAGTGACAAGGGCAGAAACTTGAGGAAAAACACAAAAGTAGGGTGAAAGGTAGAGAAATAAATCAGTTGTTCAGCTAGTCACATTCACAGAAGGGAAAAGATTAAAGAGTTTGGAAATCCTCGCTGGCACTGAGCGATGTCCAGTCACTCAACCTTCACACTGACTTTCACAATTGAAGGACGCAAAACAATTCCAAACCTCACGGAGAGGATACCAAAAGAGAAAATGCTGGAAAATCTCAACAGCACCTGTAAGTAGAGAAACGAGCTGATGTTTCAAGTCCACATGACCCTTTGTCAAAGCTCTGACAAAGGATCGTCCAGCTCTTTTCTCTCCTCACAGGTGCTGCCAGACCTGCTGAGATTTTCCAGCATTTTCTCTTTGCGTTCCAAATTCCAGCGTCCGCTGTAATTTGCTTTTATCGCATGCAGAGGATTATTAAAAAGTTATGTTTATTTATGAGTCACAAGTAAGGCTTACATTAACACTGCAATGAAGTTACTGTGAAATTCCCCTAGTCGCCACACTCCAGCGCCTGTTCGGGTCAACGCACCCAACCGTAATTATTGCTCCATACTTTCATGAAAATGACTCGCAAATCATGTCGCGCTTTTCACTGCCACCGCGATATCTCAAAGTGCTTCACAGTTAATTAAATAATTTCTGAAGTGCAGTCGCCGTTATAATGTAGAAAATGCAGCAGCCAATTTGTGCACAGCAAGATCCCACACACAGCAAGGTGGCATTAAGCCAATCAGCTGCTTTTTTGTGGTGTTGACTGAGGGATGAATATTGGCCAGGACACTGTGGAGAAATCCACTGTTCTTCTGCAAAGTAGTTCTGGGGAATCTTCTAAGTCCACCCGACCTGACAGTGCACTGCTTCCTCAGCACTGGTCTGGACTGTCAGCCTCGATTCCCACGCTCAGACCCCGGGAAAGGGGGGGAGATTTCCGCTCCTGATTTTGGAGGGGGGAATGGCGGAGAGAACGGAGAATCGAGCGGGATTCCCAAAAGAACTGCATTAACGCCTGTGGAGAGGTGTCTATTACACTGTCCATCCCCCCACACTCCACCCCCCACCCCCACAAACCACCTAACAGCAATCTTGTTTACATTACTCCAAAGATGTGCGGGCTAAGTGGTTTGGCCACGATAAATTAGTGTCAAGGGGATTCGCAGGGTAAGTAAGTTGAGTTACAGGGTGGGATTGTTGTCAGTGCAGGCTTGATGGACGAAATGGCCTTTGGCTGTGCTGTAAGGTTTCTATGATTCTATGATCTAATATCCAATGAAGACTAAGTAATCCCCCCATGTTGGACTGTCCATTCATGTTGATGTGTCGCCAAATATGAATCCCCCAAGACATGTACCTGGCAATCAGAACCCACCAGAGATGAACAGATAGGTACAATGCCCAAGGGGGAGGTGGTCGTGACCAGGCAGTACCCTGGCAATACCTGAGCACTATCTCCTGGCATCCTTCAGGCATGCCCCTCGATACCTCAATGCCAATGTCAATGCTTGGAGGTTGTGAGGGGCAGATGCCAGGGAGTTCTGTGGTGGAGGCTCTTTTTTCTGTTTTCATCTTTTTACATCGGGGCACCTTTAACAAAATGACCTTTCAAGAGCCTAAGTTGCTGAAGGGACGGGCTCGCTCAAAGCCCATCCCACCAGTGTGACATTGTAGGACCTGCCACTTCACCTTTGAACCTTGGTGTTTTCATCGAGTTTCAAAGCCAGCAGTGCAGCGGACGGCCTACACCCCACTTTGTTCACCTGAGGTGACATTCTGGAAAAGGAAAAAAATTCCTGTCCTGGAGTGGGACTCAAACCTAGGGGACCTTGTGATTCAGAGGCAAACATGCTGCAAACTGAGCCACCACCATAGAACATAGAACATAGAACATTACAGCACAGAACAGGCCCTTCGGCCTTCGATGTTGCGCCGACCAATATAAAAAGCAATGCTCCTCCAAACTAAACCATTCCCTTCTCTTCCATATACTTATAGAACATAGAACATAGAACATAGAACAATACAGCACAGAACAGGCCCTTCGGCCTTCGATGTTGTGCCGACCAAAATAAAAAGCAATGCCCCGCCTAACTAAACCATTCCCTTCTCATCCATATACTTATCCACTAACCTCTTAAACGCCACCAAACTTGGCGCATCTACAACAGCTGCAGGCAGGGCATTCCACTCCCTAATCACTCTATCAACTAACCTCTTAAACGCCACCAAACTTGGCGCATCTACAACTGCTGCAGGCAGGGCATTCCACTCCCGAACCACTCTTTGGGTAAAGAACCTACCTCTGATATCCGTCCTACAACTATCACCCCTTAATTTAAAGCTGTGTCCCCTCGTGCTAGCTTTCTCCATCCTAGGAAAAAGGCTATTACTGTCCATTCTATCTAAACCTCTAATCATCTTATATGTTTCGATAAGGTCCCCTCTTAGCCGCCTCCTTTCTAACGAAAACAACCTCAAATCCTTCAGCCTCTCTTCATAAGACCTGCCCTCCATACCAGGCAACATTCTGGTAAACCTCCTCTGTACCCTCTCCAATGCCTCCACATCTTTCTTATAATGTGGGACCAGAACTGCACACAATACTCCAAGTGCGGCCGCACTAGAGTTTTGTACAGTTGCAACATGACGTTGCGGCTCCGAAATTCAATCCCCCTACCAATAAAAGCTAAGACTCCATATGCCGACATGTTAAAAAATAAATGTAAGAACCCAGGCACAGGAGAAGGCCACTGATCTTGCTCTACCATTTTACTAGATCATGGTTGATCACTTACCTCACACGCTATCCCCAAATCCCTTAATGTCCTTGATCTACAGAAACCTATCACTCTGCTTTGAACATAATCAACGGCTGAACCTCTGTGGCAGAGAATTCCAAAGATTCACCATCCTCTGAATGAAGTTCAAAAACAGTGAGGTTATGTTGTTGTCATACAAGGTGCTGGTGAGGCCACACCTGGAGTACTGTGTACAGTTTTGGTCTCCTTACTTGAGAACGGATATACTGGCATTGGGCGGAGTACAGAGGAGATTCACTAGGTTGATTCTGGAGTTGAGATTGTTGGCTAATGAGGAAAGACCTTATAAGTAGACTGAGACTATACTCATTGGAATTCAGAAGAATGAAGGAGGATCTTATAGAAACATATATAATAATGAATGGAATAGATAAGATGGAAGCAGGGAAGTTGTTTCCAATGGCAGGTGAAACCAGAACTAGGGGGCATGGCCTCAAAATAAGAGGGAGAAGTTCCTCCTCAATTCACCTGACCCGACAGCGCAGTGCTCCCTTAGCACTGGCCTGGAATATCAGCCTTGATTCCCATGCTCAGCCTCCAGGGAAGGGGGGAATTTTCTACTCCTGATATTGGAGATGGGAATGGCGGAGAGGACGGAGAATCGAGCGGGACTCCCAAAATGGCATTTACAGCTGTGGGTAGTTGACTATTACATTGTCTACCACCCCTTATGGCCCAAATCCCCCACCTCCCCCCTCAACCACTAATGACCTAACAGAAATCTTGTTTACGTTACTCCAAAGATGTGCGAGCAAAGTGGATTGGCCATGATAAGTTTTCCCTTCTTTACCCAAATCCGTGGAATTCCCAACCCAGTGAAGTTGATGCTACCTTGTTGAATGTTTGTAAGGCAAAGATGGATTGATTTTTGAAGAATAAAGGAATTAAGGTTATGGTGAACATGTGGGTAAGTGGAGCTGAGTCCACGAAAACATCAGCATGATCTTATTGAATGGTGAAGCAGGCTCACAGGACCAGATGGCCTACTCCTGCTCCTAGTTTTTATGTTGTTATGAATGACAAGATTCTCCCTCATCTCTTCCTGAAGCTGTGTTCCCTGGTTCTAGATACCTCCCAGCTTGGGGAAATATTCCCGTGCACATACCCCTGTTGAGCGCTGTCAGAATTTTGTACACTTCAATTTAGTCGCCTTGCATTCGTCTTAACATGACGGAGCACAGGCCCAGTCTCCTCAATTTTGCCTCGTACAACAATCCTGCCGTCCCCAGGGATTAGATCGGTGAACACTCAGTAAATTCTCTCTATGGCCAGTTTATCCTTCCTGAAGTAAGATCAGAATGGCACACAGTACTCCGAGTACAGTCTCCTCAATACTGCAGCAAGACTTCTTTAATCCTGCACTCAACTCTCTTTGTAAGTAAAGGCCAGCCCACACTTGCAAGCAAAACCTTGTAAGGAAATAATGAACGTTGTGAAGATGTGATTGGCTACACCAGGGAAGGGGAAATGAATGGACCTTGCCTGAAATTTCCCATCACTCTTGCGAAACTGCAATCATTGCCAAAGACCTGAAGGTGACCTACATCAGAGAGTTGATCTCAGGAACTACCGACCGGTAAGTTTGTCTTGACAAATAGCTGGAAAGGAAATACTTGGAGACATTCTTCAGGATGCAATCAGTGTTCACTGACCAAGAAGATAGCTTCAAGCTAATTAGCTCCCGCACTGTACAGGCTGATGAACTGAACAAAAGGATAAATTTGCATTTATATAGCGTCTTTCATAGCCTTGGGACATCCCAAAGTGCCTGACAAGACAATTCTTCATGGGTAGTCACTGCTGTAAGCACAGAATGACATTACGATGCGTGACAGCCACCCGCTATCACAGGGCCTGTCATTCTGTGACTTGTCAAGGACTAGGGTCATTACTCAAGTTACCAAATTCACAAACCAAAGACCAACCCCCTTCCCCTCACACAAATATTGGAACATAAACCCTCTACATCATCAGGGTATTACAGTAACCCTTATACTTGCAACTCTTGTTGTGTGCATAGACTTGGAACAAATGGCCTCATTCACCATATTATTTGGGATGGCACGGGTGGTTAACACTGCTGCCTCACAGTGCCAGGGACCCAGGTTCAATTCCAGCCATGGATCACTGTCTGTGTGGAGTTTGCACATTCTCCCCATGTCTATTTTGGTTTCTTTTGGGTGCTCCAGTGTCCTCCCACAAAGATGTGCATATTAGGTTGATTGGCCATGCTCAATTGTTAATCCCCCTTAGTGTTGGGGGATTAGCAGGGTAACTATTGGGGTTACGGTGATAGGGTCTGAATGATATTGCTATCGGTACAAGCTTGATGGGCCAAATGGCCTACTTCTACACTGTAGATTCTATGATCCCTCAGGAATACGCAATATTAATATGTTATTCAAGCATTTTTATCTGTTAAATATGGGGTTCAACAGTTCAGGAATCTGCATAGACACCCAAAGAGGTCCTGTGAAGGAGGGAGAACCCAGGATGTCAAGAATTCACCATACCCGAGAGAAGTCTCAGCCTCTCAAACCTCAGTAGCACTAACTGGAAGACTCAATTCACTGATACTATAGCTTGGGATACAACTCTGTCACAGCAAGCAGTTAAACATGGAATCAGGGAAAACTCCACCAACTTCCCTACCTCATTAACCCAGTGCAGAGAATACTTTGCTTAGAAGAGTAGCTGAGGCACAGTGTATTTCAAGGGAAGCACAAAATAATATTTGAAGTAGTGGATGATACAATCCTACAGGGAGAGAACGGATGTTAAAGGTTAACAAATAATGCAAGGTGAGTACTCAAATCTTTCAAGTTTTTTATTCAGCTGCTAGCAAGGAGAATAGACACAGTGAACAGTGAATTTCACTATGGTGTTCTTTTGATTCATACAGAAAATTTAGCAGTTAATTACAACAAATGAAAAATGAGCAACTTTCTAATATTTAATTTGCATACATAGTCCCCCAATCGTAGCATAGCTCTTTGCCCTTTCTTATCCAATAGAAAATTGTCTCCTACATTAGCATAATTATGTCAACACATCTTGTTAATTGGTAATTGTAATGGTAACTTGTTCTTTACTTTCATCCTGTGTTCCAGACTGGAATGCAGTGTTTATGAAACTGATGCAAAGTTAGATTAGTCTCTTCTCCTGAATATGTAACTGCTGGCCTCACTGAAGGCCTTGTTCGGCTAATAATCATTTTCCATTACATAGCAGAGTTGTTTGTCATAATTTAATTTCCACACAGGGATTTATTTGTGTTTTTCATTTCCCCAGTCAACACAGAAATGATCAGCCAAATGCCACCAGGTTGGGGAATGGGGAAAAGTTGCAAGAATGTTATCTCTACCTGAACTTCTATGAACTATTTTAAAAAGTGCCTCATCGGCTTTTGAACAGGGGAATTGGTGAGAAAATAGTGTGCAAGGGCATTAAAAACTAGAGGCGGCTCACAATGGATAGTTTTTTAAAGTTTATTTATTAGTGTCACAAGTAGGCTTACATTAACACTACAATGATATAAGCATCACACACCGGCACCTGTTTGGGTACACTGAGGGAGAATTTAGCATGGCCAATGCACCCTAACCAGCACGTGTTTTGGACCTTTGGAAACACAAATGGAGATGGAATCATTTCGAAAGCCAAGCCGCAGGATCAAAAAAGCCTTTCTTTAAACAAGGACTAGCTCACCGACAGAATGAACTGGGTCCAATGCAGTTAACGCATCATCAGCCGTTCCCTTCCAGTTACATCTTAATCTCGAGTAAAGGGAAATAAGAGAGAAAGATCAAGAGGAATGGTTCACTCATTAATGCTACCCTGGTCCTGTACAAACTCTTTTGAGAAAGCCACTTTATCTTGCTAACTCTCTCCCTGCGTTTAAAAGCCTCTTGAACATGGATTTGTTTAACCGCTCTTCCTCCTCCTCCACTCGATTCATTTGTCCCCTCAATGCTTCGGCGAGAGGCAGATGTGGCCATTATGAAGCGAGAGATCAAAGCAAAGACTTTTGCCAGACAGACACAGATTGTGTGCGAGTTGACGCTGGAAGAAAACGCAAGCCTGTTGGACCGGATGCTGACAATCTGCCGCATAGTTTATGTCCCCATAAACTTTTGTCTCGTGGTGCTAACGTTCTCTCTCGTTCACGCTAACACCTTCTGCTTAGCACGCTGAGAAACTGATAGAATTCCAGAATAAAAGTGGAGGCTGAATTGTTTTATAGGACATCAAGGAATCAGAACTGATTTCCATTAGTTTTACAGAGTCGTTTGTCATAACTTAATTTCCACACGGGTATTTCTTTGTGTTTTTCATTTCCCCAGCCAACACAGGAATAACCAGTTAAATGTCACCAGGTTGGGAAATGGGGAAAAGTTGCAAGAATGTTGTCTCCACTTGGACTTCTATGATCTATCTTAAAATTGGATTTTGAATAAGGGAATTTGGTGAGAAAATAGTGTGCAAGGGCCTTAAAAACTGGAGGCAGCTCACAATGGATAGCTTTTTTTAAGTTTATTTATTAGTGTCGCAAGTAGGTTTACATACTGCAATGAAGTATCTTTGAAAATGCCTTGGTCGTCACACTCCGGCGCCTGTTCGGGTACACTGAGGGAGAATTTAGCATGGCCAATGCACCCTAACCGGCATATCTTTTAGACTTTTGGAAACACAAGTGGAGATGAAACCATTTCAGCCAAGCCATCATATATATTTCTTATACAACAACAGGTTCATAAACTACTTCATAAAGGCGCCTTTTGAGTTGCTGCTAATTATTTCCTTCCTTTAGATCTCTTTTGCAGAAGGGAGGTGATGGCATAGTGGTATTGTCACTGAACTAGTAATCCAGTGATCCAGCTGGAGACCCGGGTTCAAATCCCACCACAGCAGATGACCATAAATCTACTGTCGATCGTGGTTTAACGTGTGGGTGCTAATGCTTTTTAGCGAAGGAACTATGCCATCCTTAGCCATTCTGGCTTTCATGTGACTCCAGACCCACAGCAACGTGGTTGACTCTCAACAGTCTTCTGCATTCTAGGGATGGACAATAAATGCTGGCTCAGCCAGTGACGCCCACATCCCATGAATTAAAAAATAACAAACTCCACAGAGAAAAATTACAAATATCCATGAGCACCCTGTCCCTCAGGGGGCATCCCCTTTCCCGCACTCCAACTAAGGTGGTGTGGAAATTGAGTGATAATTCCAGCTATGGCCATATATTTAATTCACTTTGTTCTGTAAGACTCAAGATGCTGAATTCAAATAAAGCACCATGGAATTGCTGGAACTTGTGAAACTATAGTTCAAAGCAGTTAAAAATTGCAGATGCTGGTAGGGAATATTAAATTACAACAACAGCAACAACAACTTCATTTGGAGAAGTTTGGACTGATTAGAAATAGACAGCATGGTTTTGTCAAGGGCAGGTCATGCCTTACGAGCCGAGTTGAGTTCTTCGAAAATGTGACTGAACACATTGACGAAGGAAGGGCGGTGGACATAGTGTACATGGACTTTAGTAAGGCGTTTGATAAGGTCCCACATGCAAGGCTTCTGGAGAAGGTGAGAGAGCATGGGATCCAAGGGGCTTTGGCCTCGTGGATCCAGAACTGGCTTGCTGGCAGAAGGCAGAGTGTGGTTGTGGATGGGTCTTGTTCTGCATGGAGGTCGGTAACTAGTGGAGTGCCCCAGGGATCTGTTCTGGGACCCCTGCTGTTTGTCATTTTCATAAATGACCTGGATGAGGAAGTGGAGGGATGGGTTAGCAAGTTTGCCGACGATACAAAGATCAGTGGTGTTGTGGATGGTCTGGAGGGATGCCAAAAGTTGCAGCGGGACATAGACAGGATGCAAGACTGGGCGGAGAAGTGGCAGATGGACTTCAATGCAGATAAATGTGTAGTGGTCCATTTTGGCAGGAATAATGGGATGAAGGAGTACAATATAAGGGTAGGAGTCGTAGCTGTGTTGTAGAGCAGGAGGATCTCGGGGTCCGGGTCCATAGGACTCTTAAATCGGCCTCGCAAGTGGAGGAAGTGGTCAAGAAGGCGTACGGTGTACTGGCCTTCATTAATCGAGGAATAAAGTTTAGGAGTCAGGAGGTAATGATGCAGCTCTATAAGACTCTTGTCAGACCCCAGTTGGAGTATTGTGCGCAGTTCTGATCGCCTCATTATAGGAAGGATGTAGAGGCTATTGAGAGAGTTCAGAGGAGATTTACAAGGATGCTGCCTGGATTGGGAGGCAGGCCTTATGAAGATAGGTTGAGGGAGCTGGGACTCTTCTCACTGGAGAGATGTAGGTTGAGAGGCGACCTGATAGAGGTTTATAAAATGTTGAGAGGAATAGATAGGGTGGACTTTCAGAGACTATTTCCCCAAGTGGAAATGGTCACTACGAGAGGACACAGATTTAAAGTGCAGGGAAGCAAATACAAAGGAGATGTCAGGGGTAGGTTTTTCACTCAGAGGGTGGTGAGTGAATGGAACCAACTGCCGTCGGAGGTTGTTGAGGCAAACTCACTGGGGTCTTTTAAAAGACTTCTGGATGAGTATATGGAAAAGAAAAGGATAGGGGGTTATAGATAGGTCTGTGGATTGGTAGATGTGATTGGCGCAACTCGTGGGCCGAAGGGCCTGTTTGTGCTGTATTGTTCTATGTTCTATGTTCTAAAGCAAATCTATCAACAAATATGTAAACAAGGCCTTCAGTGAGGCCAGCGCTTGCAAACTCAGGATAAGCAACTAATCTAAACCTTGTTTCAGTTCCATAAACACTGTGTTCCCAGCCTTAGCCACAGGATGAAAATAAAACCGTTTTGATAATAAAATTCCAAAGAGTAAGAACTATAACTGTTAGATTTTATGCATGAATCAACAGAACATTATTGTGAAATTCACTGTATCTATTCTCTTTCCTGGCAGGTAATAAAAGCTTAAAAGATTTGAGTGCTCACCGGCAATATCTAGTTAATTCTCAGCAGTGGCTGTCAAGCCAGATGTTCTAAAATTCCCTCCCTATTTGCTTGTGCTTCGCTTTCTCCACGATGTGCCAGAACTGACCGGTTAAGAACAATAGCATCCATTGGATATGGAGACCTGAGGCCTTGGGTAAGTGAAGGATACCCTCTACATTTAACAGAACTCTAAGATTTTGGCTTACATTTTGCAGTTCACAGCCACCTGAAACTTCAAAACCGCGGCCTGTGGCAAAATTAAATTCCTCAAAAGTCAAGTGGTAGAACTGAGGAAAAAAAAAATCACCAAGCTAAATCAAACTGAAAGCGGGTTATCAAAAGGAGATGGCCGAGATTAGCCTTTGCGGCGAATGACTGGGACAAGGAAGTTTAGGCAAAGCGCCAATTGTACGACTCCTTCATTATAGTTTCAACAAAGTCCCTGCTATTTTTATGACGACGGGTTAAATTCCACTGTCCTTGGGAAAATAGGGACTTTCCTTGTGTCATGTCTGGGTCTGTTGCAGATTAAGTGTGTAGAGATTAATTACGGGGCTTTGATTAGTCAGCAGCTCTGCTGTCATTGTATCTTGTGAATGCCAGAGCAGTATGGGGGAAACTGGCTGCTATTTTAGTCGCTCTGATGTCCATCATAACAATCGAAGAACCAAAATGTGAGAAATTAACAGATACTATGAAAATTGTAATCTTTCTCTGCTAATGTAGTTGGTTGGAATGTAAGGCCATCTCCAGGCTCACCGATATGTTCTGCATAATCACAAATTAATTGAGGAACATCAAATGTCCAGCAAGCCTGACTTGAGACACAGTCGGACACCAGTAAAAGTGATGGATGTGATGACATTAATACTATGGATATTCTCAACCATTTTAATAAAGGAGTCATAAAGACGCTTTGGATTACTCAAAGAAATAATTACACACTTTATGGGCTGACTGATACTGTAATAAAGTCGCTTTCCTTTCAATCCGTTCATCATTGATGAGGTTATATGGTTTGTTCCTGAAATGAGGTAATGTAAAATTGCTCTGTTGCCATTCTAATTTCGAAATGCATCGCAGTTCGAATAACGGTACTGCAGAAACATAGACTCACAGCAGTCCATTCAGCCCACTGAGACTGCGCCAACTCTCTGAAAGAGTAGCCCACCCAATCCATCCCCTCCATCCTACCACCATAATCATTGCTATTTACTACGGCTAATCCACCTAAACTGCAAATCTTGGGACACTGAAGTGCAATTTAGTATGGCTGATCCACCTAACCTACACATCTTGAGGCACAAAGGGGCAACTTAGCACAGCCAATCCACCTAACCTGCATATCTTGGGACACTAAAGGACAACTTAGCATGGCCAATCCACCTAATCTGATTGGTTACATCTTTAGACTGAGGGAGGAAACCGGAGCACCCAGAGGAAACCCACACAGACACAAGGAGAATGTGCAAACTCCACACAAACAGGTAACTAAGACCAGAATCGAATCAGGATCCCCGGTGCCGAGAGGCAGCAGTGCTAACCATTGTGCCACTGTGCTGCACCATGACCAGTAGTGGCTTTGCCATGGAGAATGCACCAGGGAATGGTTAACTGTCAAGCTTCAGTTCAAATTAAATCCAGGCCTAGTTGACAAGTTAAATCCAAAGGAAAAAAGCACAAGACCTTCCACATCATTTTGAGCAGCCGTACAGATCTCCCCACCCACCCACACAATCTGTTGACAGCCCAACATCTTGCCAAAAAGTAATTCCAGTCAGTAACCCATAAATCTCTGACAAATAAACATCCAGGAAGCTTCATCAATGGAAACAATCAATCCAAAAGTGTTAAGTCTTGGAGCTTTTGCCTGCAGCTGTGGGTGACACGAAGGATCTACTGAATGTTTAAAGCGCCAACAAACTCCAGATTATTTTCCCAGCGCACAGCAGCTGAGAGAGCCAGGCAGTATTGACCACTCCACAATGGTCATGGTCTCAATGGCAGCTGCACTCCCGCACACTCTAGGCATGAGAGGGAGTTGGGAATTGTGGGCTCGCTAACATTGTCATCACGTCATTGCACTGCAGACCTGAACTATTGATCCAGCGAGGAGCTAAAATCTCAGTAGCCGTACACATTAAATACAATTAATTAAATAAAATGTTAAATTCCATTTATTAGTGTCACAAGTAGGTTTACATTAACACTGCAATGAAGTTACTGTGACAATCCCCCCGTTGCCACAATCCAGTGCCTGTTCGGGTACACTGAGGGAGAATTTAGCACAACTATGGTGTAATGACTTGAATCAGGCCATTGAGGTTGTCCTATTGGAGTATAAATTCCCTGATTAAGGATCCAATTGATGGGCCAATCAGGGAGTCTTTGCCTTGTACTTAACCGGGCGCGTCGGTTCCTCTGACACCCCCAGAGATGGACTGCTAATGGCTAGCACTCTGTGTACTGCTGTTAGAGTTTATAAATAAAGGGATTTTGGTAAAGGGACTTCTGCCTCCGCAGACTTATTACACAATGCCATCTAACCAGCATGTCTTTCAGACTGTGGGAGGAAACCGGAGCACCCGGCAAAAACTCATGCAAACATGGGAGGAATGTGCAAACTCCTCACAGGTAGTGACGCAAGTGTAATCAAACCCGGATCCTTCACACTGTGAGGCAGCAGCGCTAACCGCTGTGCCACCAGATATAATGCCGCCAATATAGGAGATCTCGAGACGCAGTGGGTTAGCATCCCTGTATCTGAGCTGGAAACTCTGGGTTCGAGTCCCACCAGAGGAGGCGATGTCCGTGACATGTTTCACAGCACTGGGAGGGGGCGTGCTGCTCGCTGGCCATGCTATCTTACAGACCCGCTGTTGTCAATGAAGTTTCCCATGGAATGCACCCTTCATTGCCTGGAAATCCACAATAAGGGTGCGCTGTTGGTGGGTCATTAAGATGCTACTGCCACAGGATTTGATGGCCAGGGACAGTGCTTTCATAATGCAGCCAAACAGCTCGGGCATCAAACAGCAGAATCATTCCAACATGCAAACTGCAGGTGGTGAGAGCAGGAGAGACTCCTGCACAGCAATGTTTGCGCAAAGAGGTGCCCCTCAAACCCATGGTGATAGACAAGCGACTTGCTTCAGGAAGAAAACTCCATGCGCACGAGTGAAACAACAACACTTCAATAAAATGCAGAATTAAAACATTAATGTCAATGATGCTGAAGTTACCAGAGTATAAAACCCCATCTGGTTAGCAGTTCTGCCTCACTGCGCCAGGGACCCAAGTTCAATTCCCAGCTTGGGTTCCTGCCTGTGCACAGCCTGCACATTTTCCCCACGTCTGCATGTCCGGTTTCCTCCCTCAGTGTACCAGAACAGGCGCCAGACTGTGATGCCTAGGGTGTTCTCACAGTAACTTCATTGCAGTGTTAATGTAAGCCGACTTGTGACACTAAGAAATACACATTAACTTCAAATGTCCTTGAAGGAAGGAAATCTGCCATTTTTACCTGGTCTGACCTACACATGATCTGGAGATGCGGGTGTTGGACTGGAGTAAACATGGTAAGAAGTCTCACAACACCAGGTTAAAGTCCAACAGTTTATTTGGTAGCAAACGACACTTCTTAGCATGTACACATGACCCACAGTAAAATGGCTGACTCTTCAGAGCCTTCTGAAATGTCAAGGACAATATGGGATGGGTGACAAATGCTGAGCTTGACAGTGACACCCAAACCCAACAGCATGTATTTGTCATCATAGTTCCAACACTCAAATCATCCCTAGCTTCACAGAGAAATGATAAAAAGGAACAGACAACCAACCTCAGGAAAGAGGATCAAAGCAAGGACAAAAAGCTGAGTTTTGAGAACGTTTTTAAAGGAGAGATAGATCATAGGCACAGATCAGCTAGATAGTCAATATCTTTTCCCAAAGGTAGGGGAGTCTAAAACTAGAGGGCACAGGTTTAAGCTGAGGGGGCTGACAGAAAAGTGTCCAGAGGCACAATTTTTTCACACAGAGGGTGGGGAGTGTCTGGAATAAGCTGCCAGAGGTAGTAGTAGAGGCGGGTACAATTTTGTCTTTTAAAAAGCATTTAGACAGTGACATTGAGTACGATGGGTGTAGAGGGATATGGGCCAAATGTGGGCAATTGAGATTAGCTTACAGGTTTAAAAAAAAGCACAGCATGGGCAAGTTGGGCTGAAGGGTCTGTTTCCCTACTCTAAACCTCTATGACTCTATAATTATGGGATGGCAAAATGGAGATTTAAGGTCACTGCAGCTTAAATCTCTCAGATCCCACAGGCTGAAATCTCTGTCCAACACCTCTCTCTGCCTGTTTTGCCCCTTATCCTCTTTCAATTCCACCTCTTTGGTCAAATGTTTGGTAGCCCCTCCTTGCCCACATTAATTACCATCTTCCTATGTGCCAGGTATGACTCCAACCAGCAAAGAGATTTCCCCTGATACCCATTGATCCCAGTTTCACTAGGGCTCCTTGATGCCACACTCGGTCGACTGTGGTCTCGACATCAAGGGCCGTCACTCTCACCTCACTTCTGGGATTCAGCTCTTTTGTCCATGTTTGAACCAAGGCTGTAATGGGATCAGGAATTGAGTGACCCTGGAGAAACCCAAACTGGGTATCACTGAGTAGGTTATTGCTGAGCAGGTACTGCTTGATAGCACTGTTGATGCTTCCTTTACTGACGGTCGAGAACAGGCTGATTGGGCGGTAACAGGACGGGGTGGATTTGGCCTGCTTTTTGTGCACTTGGACAATTTTCCACATAGTTGGGTGAATGACAGTGTCGTAACTCTGCTAGAAGAGCTTGGCTAGCGGAGCATCAAGTTCTGAAGCATAAACCTTCAGTACTATTAATGGAATGTTATCAGGGCCCATCACAATTTGCAGTATCCAGAGCTTCCAACTATTTCTTGATATCACACGGAGCAAATTGAATTGGCTGGAGACTGGCATCTGTGATGCTGGGGACCACTGAAGGAGGCTGAGGTGGATTATCCGCTCGGCACTTCTGGCTGAAGATTGCTGCGAGTACTTCAGCCTTATCTTTGTTAAGTGTCCTGTTTGTTTTGGTTTATTAACTTCTACCACAAAGCACATTGGAGTCTACTGTCATCCATGTCGGGCTGCCCAGCGTGAAGGACCCAGACGTAGAACCTTTCCACAAGAGAGAACGAAGACACAAAGGAATGGAACAAAGAGAATCAGAAGGAAAACCACTCGGCAGTAAAACTGAAAATAAACACAAACCACTGATGCTGGGGAAGTGGCAAAACATAAAAGACAAAGCAAGATTTCTCTGGGTAATGCATAATCTATACAAACAAAGAGAGGATGACAAACAAGTTGTAAAAATTCCCTACTTGAAGAAGATCTGCTTTCCAATACCTCCCACTGAGTATTGTTATATTTTGGTCACAGTAATTTAAAAATTGCGCTCATATGTGTTGCGAAAAAAGGCAGACGTGGGACAAATTAGGCAAACAGTGGGATTTACAGTGACATTTTAACCACACAATGAGAAAAGGTTTACGCAACGCAGCCGTTATCCTCACCAGAGCTGAGTCAGCCACCCTCAAACAAAGATCCATCCTGGATTAAGAAGATCGGGGAGAGCTTGAAAAGAAAAATTAACTCATCGAGTTATTGAAGGTGTCATTTCTGATTGATAGCAGGCGGCTTGTAACTCCTGACTAATTGCAGGACAAATACACAAGTGTCAGTGCATCAGGGATTATTAACGACGCCCATCTTTTATCTGGCACTTTGCTGAGCTGTAAATGTCACTCTCTTGAGACATGGAACTGTATCAGCAGCTCAGGCAACGGCAAACTCTGCTGTACTCGCTGTGGCAATTTACTTGGACAGGCCAAACCGCCTCGGACATTTCAACAACACCGTCTGCCCCCTATCTGCCGCCCACTCAGTCCTCACCTCATGCAGGGTGAAGAACTGATGGTTTGTTACAAAGGGACGGACGCGGGGGAGGTGATGGAGGGATGGGGGTTGGAATGCAGAGAAACTAAAACGTGAATTCGATTCTAAAATATAACCCATCCCCGGACATAATGGTGGGAGTGATTTGATTTATTATTGTCACATGTATTAGCAAAAAGTGAAAATATTGTTTCCTGCGTGCTACACAGACAAAACATACTGTTCATAGAGAAGGAAAGAAGAGAGTGCAGAATATTACAGTTATTGCTAGGATGTAGAGAAAAAATAACTTAATGCGAGGTAAGTCTGACAGCAGTAGAAAAGAAACTATTCTTGTGTCGGCTGGTACATGACTCAGACTTTTGTATCGTTTTCCCGATGGAAGGAGGTGGAAGACAGAATGTCTGGGGTGTGTGGGGTCCTTAGTTATGCTTATTACTTTGCCAAGGTAGCAGGAAGTGTAGACAGAGGGGACATAGCTTTAAATTGAGGGGTGATAGATATAGGACAGGATTCAGAGGTAAGTTCTTTATTCAGAGAGGAGTAAGGGCGTGGAATGGTCTGCCCACAGCTCTAGTGGATTCGCAAACATTAAAGGCATTTAAATGGTCGTTGTATAAACATGTGGATGATATTGGAATAGTGTCAGTTAGATGGGCTTTAGATTGGTTTCACAGTTCAGCGCAACATCAAGGGCCGAACGGTCTGTACTGTGCTGTAATATTCTACGTTCTAAAGTCAATGGATGGGAGGCTAGTTTGAGCGATGGACTGGGCTACATTCACATGGGCTATATTTTTGTAGTTTCTTGCAGTCTTGGGCAGAGCAGGAGTCATATCAAACTATGAGTGGCCAAGCATTACGCATTGAACAAAGGAGAATGAATTCCAAGGAAGGTGACTTACGACTGACGGAAACAGCACCTCAATCTTCTAAAGCCTGATCAACTTCCAGCATTTTTGTAAGCGGGCTGGGGGTACAGGGAGGTACTATATATATTTCATGGAATCATAGAATCCCTATAGTGCAGAACGAGAACATTCAATCCATCATGTTTGCACCAACAACAATCCCAACCCAGCCCTATCCCTGTAACGTAATTACTCTGCTAATGTCCCCTGACACTAACAGATAAATAACCATGATGTGGAGATGCAAGCGTTGGACTGGCATGGGCACAGTAAGAAGTTTTACAACACCAGGTTTAAGTCCAACAAGTTTGTTTTGAATTTCGAGCCTTCGAACACTCGCGGCGAAGAAGCAGCGTTCCAAAAGCTCGTGATTCCAAATAAACCTATTGGATTTTAACCTGGTGTTGTAAGACTTTTTACTGAGAGGTAATTTAGCATGGATAATCCACCTAACCTGCACAACCTTGGACTGTAGAAGGAAACTGAAGCACCCAGTGGAAACCCATGCAGATATCGGAAGAACGTGCAAACTCACACAAATAGTGATCTGAGGCTGGAATTGAACCCGGCTCCTTGGCGCTGTGAGGCAACAGTGTTAACCACTATGCCACCGTGCCACCCATTATTTTTGCTGTTGTGTGGCAGGAGATGGAGGCAGAAGGTGTGGTAGTCAGCTTGCAAGCTCTCATGAGGTTTCAGGACAGAAAATCTCCTGATGCTTTTTTGAGGCTGCGTATCTGAAAGCATGAAGTGGATGCAGAATATCACAGACACAAGCAGATAGAATTACATAGGATAAATAGGCCATTTAGCCCAACCAATTGCTGCTGGTATTCATTCTCACTCGACCTTCCTCCCGTCCTTTCTCATCTTAACCTACCATAGTAACCCTCTATTTCCTTCTCCCTCATATTCTTATCTGTTTTCTCCACAAATATATCAATATTATTCATTTCAGCCACTCTGTGTTCCACATTCTCACCTCTCTTTGGAGAATGAAATTATTCTGAATTCCCTATCTAATTTCTAGGTGACTATCTTATATTGCTGGCTGCTGGTTATGTTTTTCCTTGACTTGGTTTGATTTATTATTGTCACATGTATTAGCATACAGTGGAAAGTATGGTTTCTTGCGCGCTATACAAAGCATACCGTTCAAAGAGAAGGAAAGGAGACAGTGCACAATGTAGTGTAACAGTTATAGCGAGGGTAGAGAGAAAGATCAACTTTATGCAAGGTATGTTGCAACAAGAGGAAGTACTCTCTCTCTATCTACTCGATTAAAACCTTTCAGTGGACGAGGCAGTGGGGAGAGAATGGACCAGCGGAAATAACCAAGATTGTCCACTTTATTGGACCACATTCCAGTAGCCGTTGCCATCTTTCTGTCTTGGGTACCTGATAGATTAACATCAGAAAGCTATTAGACAGCAGTGTCCATTCTACGGAAGCCTGACTGTCCCCTGAACCACGAGGCACACTCGGGCACACATTTCCTAGCTGAGATCACTCAGCAGGTGGTAAGTGCATTTTTAAATTCCTCATTTAACCAGGCTGGGAATCTCCGAGGATTATTCTGAGGCTGACTGCAAGCCCCAGCGAGGATGGGTTGTTCAGCGCCGGCCTGGATTGCAGGCCCAGACTGCAGATCCCGACTGCAGATCCACACCGCAGACCGGACAGCAGGCCCAGACTGCAGATCCCGACTGCAGATCCACACCGCAGACCGGACGGCAGGCCAGACGCAGATCCCGACTGCAGATCCACACCGCAGACCGGACGGAGGCCCAGACTGCAGATCCAGACTGCAGATCCACACCGCAGACCCGGACGGCAGGCCCAGACTGCAGACCCAGACTGCAGATCCACACCGCAGACCCAGACGGCAGACCCAGATGCAGACCCAGACTGCAGACCCAGACTGCAGACCCAGACTGCAGACCCAGATGCAGACCCAGATACAGACCCAGAGTGCAGACCCAGATACAGACCCAGATACAGACCCAGAGTGCAGACCCAGATACAGACCCAGATACAGACCCAGAGTGCAGACTGCAGCACCCTGTAGGACATGTATCTTTCTATTGCCCTTCACATAGCCTCAACACACGGCAAAGCACTTCAGAACAAAGAATGAAGAAAATTACAGCACAAGAACAGGCCCCTCGGCCCTTCAATCCTGTATCAACCATGCTGCCTGTCAGAAGTAAAACCCTTTACTCATCGGGGTATTCTGTTCTATTCATGTATTTGTCCAGACGCTCCTTAAAAGTCACTGTCATATCTGCTTCCACTTTTATAGTGGATGAAGTATCTTTCAAGTGTAGCCTCTGTTGTGGCCAATTTGTGCAAAGCAAGTTCCCACAAACAGCAATGTGATAATGACCAGATGATCTGTTTTTTGAGTGATATTAACTGATGGATAAATATTGGCCAGGATACCTCATCCTTCAGGGAAATAACCTGTCACACTTACATGCTCTGGCTTACTCACCTGACAAAAGGAGCAGCGCTCCGAAAGCTGGTGGGTTTTGCTACCAGATAAACCTGTTGGACTTTAACCTGATGTTGTGAGATTTCTTACTGTGTTTACCCCAGTCCAATGCCGGCATCTCCACATCATGGCTACCGACAGCATTTGCAATTAACCAAAGATTGTCATGAAAATTATACTTACCAATGCTGTCCCCATCCCATGATTAGCTTTGAGATAATAAGTCGGAGGAGCAGAAGTAGGCCATTCGGCCCATCAAACTGCTTCGCCATTCAATGAGATCTCGACTGATCTGATATGATAATCCACAACTCCACTTTCCTGCCTTATCCCCATAGCCCTTCTTTCATTACCGAGTAAAATAAGACAATAAAAAACAATGTGCACAAGTTCACATTCTCAAAATGAACAATTATCAGTGTTAGCTGTGGTGATCTCATCTCAGAGTCACAGGGAAATAACTCCAGCACAAAGCTCAGGCTAACACTCCCAGTTCATTACTGAGAGAGTGCCGCACTGTCAGAAGTGCATTTCTTTCAGATAAGATGTTAAATTCAGGACGTGTTTGGCCTCCCAGGTGACTAAAGGATTATCAGTGCGATCCTCTGAAGAAGTGCAGGCTATTCTTTTCAGTTGTCTAGCCAATGGTTATCCCTCAACCAACATCACTATAAACACGTTACCTGCTCATTATCACATTGGTCTTACTTATTTTCATTCACGGGACATCAGCATCACTGGCAGAGTCAGCACTTATTGCCCATTCCTAATTGGCCTTGGCTGGCTGGGCTATTTCAGAGGGCAGTTGAAAGTGGGCCACATTGCTGTGGGTCTGGAGTCACATGTAGGCCAGACCAGGTAAGGATGGCAGATTTCTTCCCCTAAAGGGGCATCAGTGAATTAGATAGATTTTCACACCAATTGATGATGATTTCACAGTCACCGTTACCAAGACTTGCTTTGATTAATTGTATTTCAATTCCACTATCTGGGATTCAAACCTGCCTCCATAGAGCAGCAGCTTGGGCTTCTGGATTATTAGGCAAGTGACCTTACCGCTATGCCACTATGTACTTCCCACCCCACTCCCCGTTTGGGATCTTGCTGTGCACAAATTAGCTTCCCTGTCCTTTGTTGCATCCGGGATTACCCTTCAAAGCGTGCGCCTTTTGGTTGCAAAGCATTCTGGGATTGCTGCGGTCAACGGATGGCGCTACCTAAATGCAAGGTCTCCCTTAACGCCGGCGGAGGGGATAGTAATACTGCCTCGCTCGGAAAGATCTGGAATTTGGGAATAGAGGAGGACCTTCCAACTTCATTCATGGAATCGCCTCAGATTTTGATGGACTTGGATGTTGCAGTTTGAGAAAATATAAAGCAAAGTCAACGGGGTGCAGCATCACTCAGTCCAGTCACAGGAATTCCTTACAGGGTCTGTGAGGAGCTGGGAGCCAGGGAATCTCCCAGAGCTCCAGGAACACAGCCGACTGCCTAAAGTCGGAAGCAGGGGTGTGTGTGTGTGTGTGTGTGTGTCTGGGGGGGGGGGGTTGTTTGGGGAGAGAGATGGAGGGTGCATGCAGCGAGTGGGAGTGGGGAGATTTATCAGATTTTATCAAATGGTTAAAAATACAAATGAGAAAAAGAGGCCAGGTCAATGGGTGAGGATGAGGGGTGAAGGTTCAGCCTTTTTGGAGACTGATTGGAGAGGAAAGGAAAAGCATCACAAAACTACAGGTAATATACGAGGATCTGGGAAGGAACGGAGCTGGGTTCAATACAGAGGGCAACGGAGGATTAGTCAACTGCAAAGAGGAGATGAGAAAAGCAGATTGCAATGGTCACAAAGGAAAACGTCCAGTTAGCTTTGCCTGGCTATATATCTGTTAGCTGCCTGGGGAACAGGTAGAGCACAGAAGAGTGCACAGGCTTGTGTAACTGACAGAATAATAAAAAATAGGGAATACCAACCAAAGAAAAATAAAGATCTGAAAATAAAACACTCTGAAAATGCTGGGAACGCAAAAGACCAGCTCGGGACTGTGTGCTGTTTAGAGTCACAGAGGTTTACAACATGGAAACCGGCCTTTCGACCCAATTTCTCCATGCCGTCCATTTGTTTTAAACCCCTAAGCTAGTCTCATTTGGCTCATATCCCTTTATACCCATCTTACCCATGTAACTATCTAAATGCTTTTTAAAAGACAAAATTGTACCTGCCTCTATACTACCTTCGGCAGCTTGTTGCAGACACTCACCATCCTCTGGGTGAAAAAATTGCCCCTCTTCAAATTTTTTTCATTAAGTTCTTCCTCTCTGCTCCTGAACTGCACTATTTATATGTCCACCATCGCTGTAGTGACTACAAAGATTGGCAGTCACCAGTTAGTATAAAGAGTTATGATGGTTTATTTACACTTGGATATTCTCCATTCCCACCAACAACCAAACTCACTACAGGCAGAATGGGAGAATTCCACCCAAATAGTTTAGTGAACAAGTAGCACAGTGGTTAGCACTGCTGTCTCACAGTGCCAGGGATCCGGGTTCGATTCCCAGTTTGGGTCACTGTCTGTGTAGAGTTTGCATGTTCTCCCTGTGTCTGCGGTTTTCTCCAGATGCTCCGTTTTCCTCTCAGTCCAAAGATGCACGGATTAGGTTGATTGGCCATGCTAAATTGCCCCTTAATGTCAGGGGATTATCAGGGAATAACATGGGATTAAGGGGGTAGGGCTGGGTGACACTGTCGTCTGTGCTGACTCAATGGGCTGAATGACCTCCTTCTGCACTGTAGGGATTCTAGGAATCTATGAGGTTAACATCTCCAGTTCCAGGATCTACCCTGGCTTCAGGAGCCCACACTTGGCACCAAGATCCCCGTGCTCATTCCCCATTGGGTGCTCTGGTCACATGACCTTTCCTATGCATGCCCCTTAAAGGGGCCGGTTACTGTGGTGTTGCTGTGGTGACAATTCTTGCCTGACTGCATTGTCTGTGGACATTTTAGTACACCCAAGGTGCGGTATCAATGGACGTTTTTGCTGCCTCTGTTATTGGTGAGCTCAATGTTGGCTCCTGATCAGCTCGTGGCTGGACTATCACTTTGTCCTGTTTTGGAAACTGGTTCCAGTTTATTTGCACACTTCTCGCAGAGGTCAATTTGTTGCTTTCTGTTAATTGGGGAGGGAGCCCTCGCTATCATCATAAACACGGTCAACATCCACAGGGAAATGCAGAAAGTGACATTAACAACTGGTATGAGGATAATACAATACACAAACAGACTGGAGGAAGACTGGCACCTCCACTTGAGAGCACAGGTCTAGCTTGCTGCCAATCACACATATGTACAGCCTGGTGGTTAGGGGGGATCGTGTAAATGACTGCAGTGCACAATTCATAGAACCAAAGACTCCTACAGTGCAGAAGGAGGCCATTCAGCCCATCGAGTCTGCACTGACCACATTCCTACCCAGGTCCTATCTCCTTGACCTATACACTTACCCTAGCTAGTCCCCTGACACTAAGCGGCAATTTAACATGGTCAATCCACCTAACCCAATTGTTTTGGGTTCCTCCCATAAATCAACAAACTTTCACAGAAGATTAAGGGACGTTCAATACTAACGCATCTGCCAGCGATAGGTTAAGTTAAAGGAATGAATATTAGGAGGATATGATCAGCGCGACTTGTGGGCCGAAAGGCCTGTTTGTGCTGTAGCTTTCTATGTTCTATGTTAGTCGGAAATGAGTGCCATCAGTTATTTGCACCCTCATGTTGTTGTAAAAAGAAAGAACAAACTTTGAGGGAAAATATTTAAATCCTTGGTTCCACCATTCAATCAGAAGTTTCCTGTAAGAACTGTAGATTAATTATGGGTAGCACAGTGGTTAGCACTGCTATCTCATAGTGCCAGGGACCTGGATTCGATTCCCGGCTTGGGTCACTGTCTGTATGGAGTTTGCACGTTCTCCCCGTGTCTGCATGGGATTTCCTCTGGGTGTTCTGGTTTCCTCCCACAGTCCAAAGACTTGCAGGTTAGGTGGATTGGCCATGCTAAATTGCCTCTTATTATCCAAAGATGTATTGGTTCGGGGGATTGGCCGTGCTTCATAGATTGACAGAGATGTACGAGAATGTGACAGGGTTGGTTAGAATAGATAACAGCAAACTGTGTCCATTCGCTGATCGGAAGAGGGTTCAGGGACACAGGTTTAAGATTTTGGGCGGAAGATGTGAGGAAGAACTTTTGGTCTTTACAGAGCGAGTGGGAATAACCTGGAACTTCCTGGGTGCTGGGAGCAGAGATAATTAATGATTTCAAAAGAAATTGGATTGGCGCTTGAGGGAAAGAAAGTTGCAGAATTACAGGATAGAGTGGGAGAATGGGACACACACACACACACACATACATCTCCATCTCTCATGCACACACATACTTCTCCCTCTCTCTTACACACACACACACACTCATCTCTCTCTCTTTCACAAATGCATGCACACCCACTCACACCCACACATACACTCACCTCTTTCTCTCTCTTTCTCTTACACACACACACACACTCTCACTTCATTCTCTCTCTCTCACACATACTCATCTCTTTCTTTCTCTCTCACACTCACCTCTCTCTCTCTCTCACACACACATGCACACCCACTCACACATACACACACACTCACACACACACACACACACACTCAGACCTTTCTCTCACGCACAGACATAAAGTGGAACTCAGTTTGGCAAACACTGGTCTAAAGGACATGACTGGAATCTTTCTGGACACTAAATACAGGGTACATGTACTAACTTCCCACCCAGGGAGCCCCATCTGGAGAGGGTTCATCGTGTGAACAGTGCAGGCAACCAGCCAGGCATTTTGTGCTAAAGGTCGGGTATGGTTTACGAGGTTTGTCTCAGCTTGGGTCAGGGACCTCACACACAAGAGGTCGATGGGGGTTAAACAAAGTGCGGTGTTTGGATGTGTTCAGTTTTAGGGATAAAGCACACCCGAGCTGCGCTAAGAATGATATCATTCTGACAGAGCTGATGGAGAGAGGTTATCTGCTGGCGACACAGGGTGCCATGAGTTAGTTTAAAGTAGTGAAAATTACTCTGCCAAGGAAAATAATCAGAAATAATCATTCTTGATGATGAGACATTTGTGCGGCATCTTATCACATGGAAGCATCTCTCATGATTAATCACTTTTGAAATGCGCTGAATTGTGGATATAGCCTTAATTTTGAAACCAAACAAAATCCAATAAATCAGTCTGGAACATTTGACAAAGAATAGAAAGCCTTGCCTTTCACAACCTCCAAAAGCTGCCCACAGCCAATTAAAAAACTGCTGAAATGGAGCCACGATCGTAAGGTGGGCAGTGGGTTCGTGCGAAGCAAGATCCCACAGACAGCAACGTGAAAATGCTCGCTTCATTCACGTGGATTAGTCAGGCCACTTGACACTGACAGGCAGCACGGTGGCACAGTGGTTAGCACTGCTGCCTCACAGCGCCAGGAACCCAGGTTCAATTCCCGGCTCGGGTCTCTGTCCGTGCAGGTTTTGCACATTCTCCATGTGTCTGTGTGGGTTTCCTCCGGATGCTCCAGTTTCCTCCCATAGTCTGAAAGACATGCGTGTTAGGTGGATTGGCTGTGCTAAATTGTCCCTCAGTGTCAGGAGGGGCTAGCTAGGGTAAATGCATGGAGTAGTGGGGATAAGGTCTGGGTGGGATTGTGGTTGGTACAGACTTGATGGGCTGAAAGAATACCACAGTGCGGAAGGAGGCCAATGATTCTATGACAAACAATTGCTGACCAGGACACCAGGGCCTGCACTTCGATCCCCTGCCCCCTTAGTAATGGTAGCTTGAACTTTTAGCCAGGGGAAAAGGGGTTAACATTAGCCATGGTACCATTATTGCAACCCACTAGCACCTGCTGACATTTTACCAGCGGAGGGGAGGCCTAAGGCCAACTGAGAACCTCCTTCCACTATGGCTGGGGTATTATCACAGCTGGGAAGGCCAGTGCCAAGTGCCTAGCGGCCCAACTGAAACCATGTGTCCATTGGAGGACACACCCTCATCCTCCATCCCAAGATAATTCACTCCCCTCTACACCACTACTATGCATTGACAATCTTGGCCTTGACAGGGCCTACGAGACCCCAGATGCATCTCTAAGTGCAGGTTCCAACAGCGTCTCTATGTTGGTGCAGTCAGTGAGTGCTGCTCTGATGAGAGTGGCAACCCCACTGATTGGCTAGCAGCCTTAGAGGTGGAACATCCTATTGTGGGGGCGGTAGCAGAAGGCCCACATCGAGCTAATGTACTCCCTCTACCACCCACACACACAGTAGCAGCCGTGTGTACCATCTACAAGATGAATGCATCCTGGATCTCATCAAGGCTCCTTGAACAGCACCTTCCAAACTCACAATCACTACCTCCTAAGAGGATGGGAGGAGTGGGTAACACGGGCAATAGCCTGAGGCCTGCTTGAACCACCATCCCTTCAGCCTGCGAGCTCTCTTCGCTTCAGTCAATCTTTTCCTTGAAATTTATTTCACAATTTGGGGTGAGATCATTGACTTCCTCTGCAGAATTCCCATGTTTAATTTGTTTCCTGTCAATGTTGTCAATCCTTTCAATAATCCTGAAAACTCACAAAGACTCAAGCTCAGCCTTTTCGTAATCTGAACTCCTGACACCTGATCCTAATTGCTTTTATTTTAAAAGGTGTTCAGTGCCAGAAGACGCTCGCGCTATTGATCTGATCACTGCCTGTGAAATCATCCTCAATGCAGCAATTGGTTTTCTGAATGTCATCTTCACAGAGACAACACAAAGCATGGAACTCGGTCACCTAACCCCCATTTAAACTCCTCCACAGATTAGCTTCTTACCCACGGGGAGGGACTTTCTGGTCACATAGGCCCCCCCCAGGACTGGAAGTTCTCACCTGACGTCAACAACAAAGAAAATTACAGCACACGAACAGGTCCTTTGGTCCTTCAAGTCTGCACCCTTCATGGTGCCCGACTGAATTAAAATTCCCGACCCTTCCAGAACTCATATCTTTCTTCTCCCATCCTATTCATGCATTTGTCAAGACGCCCCTTAAAAATCACTATCATATCTACTTCCATGACTTCCCTGGGTATCGAGTTCCAGGCACCCACCACCCTCTGTGTAAAAAATTCTTACAATTTCCTTTAAACCTTGCCCCTCGCACCTTAAACTTGTGCTGCCTAGTAACTGACTCTTCCACTCTGGGAAAAAGCTTTTATCCATTCTGTCCGTGCCCCTCATAATCTTGTAGACTTCCATCAGATCACCCCCTCAACCTCTGTCGTTCCAGTGAGAACAAACCAAGTTTCTCCAAATTCACTCCCAAATTCACCACCAAAGATCGGTGGTGTTGTGGATGGTCTGGAGGGATGCCAAAAGTTGCAGCGGGACATAGACAGGATGCAAGACTGGGCGGAGAAGTGGCAGATGGATTTCAACGCAGATAAATGTGTAGTGGTCCATTTTGGCAGGAATAATGGGATGAAGGAGTACAATTTAAGGGGTAGGAGTCTTAGCTGTGTTGTAGAGCAGAAGGATCTCGGGGTCCGGGTCCATAGGACTCTTAAATCGGCCTCGCAGGTGGAGGAAGTGGTCAAGAAGGCGTACGGTGTACTGGCCTTCATTAATCGAGGAATAGAGTTTAGGAGTCAGGAGGTAATGATGCAGCTCTATAAGGCTCTTGTCAGACCCCAGTTGGAGTATTGTGCGCAGTTCTGGTCGCCTCATTATAGGAAGGATGTAGAGGCTATTGAGAGGGTTCAGAGGAGATTTACAAGGATGCTGCCTGAATTGGGAGGCAGGCCTTATGAAGATAGGTTGAGGGAGCTGGGACTCTTCTCACTGGAGAGACGTAGGTTGAGAGGCGACCTGATAGAGGTTTATAAAATGTTGAGAGGAATAGATAGGGTGGACTCTCAGAGACTATTTCCCCGAGCTGAAATGGTCACTACGAGAGGACACAGATTTAAGGTGCAGGGAAGCAAATACAAAGGAGATGTCAGGGGTAGGTTTTTCACTCAGAGGGTGGTGAGTGAATGGAACCGACTGCCGTCGGAGGTTGTTGAGGCAAACTCACTGGGGTCTTTTAAGAGACTTCTGGATGAGTATATGGAAAAGAATAGGATAGGGGGTTATAGATAGGTCTGTGGATTGGTAGATGTGATTGGCGCAACTCATGGGCCGAAGGGCCTGTTTGTGCTGTATTGTTCTATGTTCTATGTTAAACTCTCCTCATAGCTCGTGCCTTCCATACCCGGCAACATCCTGGTAAATCTCTTCTGTACCCTCTGCTAAGCCTCCATATCCCTCTGGTAGTGTGGCAAGCAGAACTGAACACTACACGGACCTTTACACAGTCGATGGACCTTTATATGATCCACCAAATTTATTGTCCTCACCATCATACAGGTGCTGGGCAGCTGGAGAGAGGCCAAGCAACGACCCCTCCAAGACATGGGGGGAGTGGAAAACAATGCTGGATGTGCCCAACAAACAGGCCCTGACTAACCAATGGCCCCCTTAAGATCTGAGTAGCAATTTTAAAGGGACCACATCAAAGAGGCTAGGGTGCAACAAAGAGCTGGGAATGCTGAGAAACATGAAGGCAAGTCGCAGCTGGGTCACAATGACCGAGTAGAACATCAAGACTCGAGGGGCTGAGTGACAGTATGATGGGACTCAGTCACTCATTCCCATGGTTGGGCCATGATCAATGGCGACTCAGTAGATAGTGCCCATATGATTGTGGAAAGAACAGAAGGAGGCCATTTGGCCCTCTCGTCTGTGCTGGTCCTTTGCACCAGCTACTTGATGGGTCTCACTGCCCACTCACTCTGCAATTTTATTTCCTTTTCTGTAAATATCCAGCAATCTTATTGTTAAATCTGACAAACAGCTCATGCAAAATATATTCAAGTTATTACAGCTGGGGAAGGAGCAACTCATATAAACTAGAAGCAGGAAGAGGCCATTTGGTTCTTTGAACCTGCTCCGCCATTCATTTTGATCATAGCTGATTATCAAATTTAATATCCTGGTCCCTCTTTAGTCCCGAGAGCTATATCTAATTTCTTCTTGAAATTACACAATGTTTTGCCCTGAACTGTGATAATGGATTCCACACATTAACCACCCTCTGGGTGAAGACATTTCTTTTCACCTCAATTCTGAAAGATTTACCCCTTTTATGAATCCTGGTTCTGGACTCCCCTACCATTGGGAACATTCTTTTCTGGATCTAACCTGTCAAACCCTGTTGGAATTTGCTAAGTTTCTCATTCACCGAGTTACTAGTGAGGACAGGCAGCTGCTAGCTCACAGCAATATCTCACCAGATGTGAGGCTGGGAAGTGATAACACATTCATTCAAAAAGGGTTAAAGAGGAAATAGGGGATCCTCCCCCCTCCGCAAATCTGCCCACTGCCTGATAACCACCCCCCACCTTGCCAACTCCTCCCCTCCCCCCAAACAAGTTCAATTCAGAAATGCAGAGCAGGTGATTTCGGTAACAGCGTATTCCGCCCCCTGGTTATGATTAATACTCACGGAAAGAGGCTGGAAAGGGGGTGGGAATAGACTGGGAAGAGATTGGGAAGAGATTAGAAAGAGATTGGGAAAAGACTGAAATAGACTGGGAAGTGACTGGGAAGAGACAAGGAAGAGGGTGGGAAGAGATTGGAAAGAGGATGGGAAGAGGCTGGGAAGAGGATGGATGGGTTTCCTCTGGGTTCTCTAGTTTCCTCCCACAGTTCAAAGGTGTGCAGATTAGGTGGATTGGCCATGCCTAATTGTCCCTTAGTGTCAGGGGGCCTAGGTGGGGTAAATGCATGGTGCTGTGGGGAGAGGCCTGGGTGGGATTGTGGTCGGCGCAAACTCGACGGGCTGAATGGCCTCCTTCTGCACCATAGGGATTCTATGAAATCTATAAAAGAGAGTGGGAAAAGATAGAGAAACCCTCTCAGTGTCTGCCAGCATTGCTGGAGTCAAAACATAACAATCCACATTGTGTGTCAGTCCCAGGAGAATCCGTCCCCTTGCTGTGTGCATGCTGCACTAACCCGATCGGACGAACATTATGCAGTTCAGGTTAAAAATCGTTTAATTCCTGCGTTTGGCAGCTCAGCTCCTGAACACAGCTGCCAAATGGAATCTGTATCCATTTTATCTAAATTGAATAAAAATCACCAAGAGGTTCGTGTGTGAACGGTTGTTTCTTTTGATATTATTTCGGTCCATATAAATCATAAGCTTTAAAATCAATACTTAATTCTGTGCTTGAACAGGATTGGATGGAGGACTGCGGTGTTGGACACTGCAGTGTAAGCATTTTCGCTGTCACCTTCACTGGTTCATATTTCAATTTACTGAAAGGGAGGCCAATTGATGGCATCAAATAAAAGATGTTTTATAAAGGAGGCGTCGCGAGCATTAATAGCGGCATTTAAAATACTTTCTCAATTCCCCTCTCCATCACTTCGCTGTCAGCCCTGGCTCAGCTGCTCACACTCCAGTCTCTGAGCAACACCATTCCCAGTTCAAGACCGGCCGCACCCCAGCCTGCCTTTCTCCAGGATTTGAACACAGAATTCTACACTGATATTCCGGTACTGTACGGAGGGAGTACTGGCACCATTGGAGGTGGGGTCTTTTCAGGTGAGATACAAAAGCAAGGCCCCAGCTGGGGGAATATCAGCGATCCTGTGACAGTGTTTCAAAAGTGAGCAGTTATCCCCGCTGCCATAGTCAATATTCACCACCTCAATCACAGAATCCCACCGTACAGAAGGAGGCCATTTGGCCCATCGAGTCTGCACTGACCATAATCTCATCCCGGTCCTATTGACGTAACCCCACATATTTGCCCCTCTAATCCCCCGACACTAGGGTCACTTAGCGTAGCCAATCAACCTGACCCGCATATCCTTGGACTGTGGGAGTCAACCCGATTCAAGGGGAGATAGCGAGCAGCCTTACGGCCTCTGGCCCTGCGCTTCAGGTTAATTTGGAGATTTGGGATCAGGTTTCCTCTCGAAACAGTTTACCAGTGCGATGATAAAGCGTGAAACACTTTACCAATCCAAGACGGAGGCGACTTCTTGCAAGCAGGGCCCAGCATCCCTTCTAATCCCATCTTTTACTCTTTGTTCTTTGCTTCTAAAACTTCATTCTGACTCTTTTGAAACTACACTCTGCACTCTCTCATTTCCTTCTCTATGAACGGTACGTTTTGTCTGTATAGCACGCAAGAAACAATACTTTTCACTGTGTGTTATCACATGTGACAATAATAAATCAAATTAAATGTGTACACACACATGTGTATTCCAGCCAGGTCTCTCTCTGCCCTGTGCGATGCAATGTTTCCAAAGTGTAGATAAAGGCAATGTGCACGTCTTGCTATTCTTACACTCGTGACAACACCAAGGGAGATTAAGCGAGGAGGCAGAGCCGGCAGGTAGACCAATTAACAGAAATCTGTTAACGTTCTTCAGAATCTCTTCCTTTTTTAGAACAAAAGTGGGGGGAGGGTGGGGAAACAAGAAGGAAAACAAATTTGCATTGAATCGTAATCCTCGAGTGAGGACAGGTCAGTGCAGTAATTAAAGCTTTATTGTGACTTTGCAGATCAGCGGCGCAGGCACCAAGCACGCCCAGGTCGAGAAGAAATGTAAAACATTCCCAACTTCATCCAGTTAAAGAAAACAGAACTTGAACTCGAAGTGTTAACTCTGTTCCTCTCTCCATAGACGCTGCCAGCACTTTCATTGCATTCATATAGCGCCTTTTTTCAAACCCAGGGTCTCCCAAAGAACTTCGCAACCAATTCAGAACCTTAGAAGTGTAGTTGTTGTTGTGCACCCAGCTGGTGCACCCAGCAAGCTCCCCACAAGCAGCAATAATGACCCCATTCACTGATGACATTCACATCACGGCCGGCACAGTGGTTAGCACTGCTGCCTCGCAGCGCCAAGGACCCGGGTTCAATTCTGGCCTTGGTCACTGTCTGTGTAGAGTTTGCACCTTCTCCCCGTGTCTGCGTGGGTTTTCTCCAGGTGACCTGGTTTCTTCCCACAATCCAAAGATGTGCGGATTAGGTTGATTGGCCATGCTGAATTGATCCTAGTGTCAGGGGGATTCGCAGGGTAAATACGCGGGGTTACAGGTACAGGTGGGATTGTGGTCTGTGCAGACTCGATGGGCAGAATGGCCTCCTTCTGCACTGTAGGGATTCTATGATTCATCCCATTTGTTTTTATTATTGTCTGTTGGAGTCATTTATATTGCAGAAGGAGGATATTCAGCCCATCAACTCCATACCAACTCTCTGTCAAGCAATCCAGTCAGACCCATTGCACTGCTCTATCCGTGTAGCGCTGAAACTTTATTTCCTTACAATGCCTATCCAATTTCCTCTTGAAATCATTGAACATTCATCACCCTCGTGGGCAGCATGTTCCAGGGCATTACTATTTGCTGTGTAAACAGAAATTTTTCCCCAACACCCCAAGTCATTTATCTACATCAAAAGAAAATAACTGTGGTCGCAGAGCTAACCCTTGGGAAACACCACTTGCTGCTTTCCGTCCTGCCATCTTGTATTTGTTTTATTCTTTCATGGGATGCAGGCATTGTGGATGAGGCCAGGATTTATGGCCCATCTCTCATTCATTGACCCTTTGAATTGATGAGGCTTGTCAGGCCATTTGAGACCCCCAGCCACACGGTCACATAGTGTCAGGGTGACAGATTTCCACCCTTAAAGAATACTAACAAACCAGAAGTATTTTTATTACAATTAATGATAGTTGGTGGCACAATGGCTAGCACTGCTGCCTCACTGTCCCAGGGACTGTGACCTTGGTGACTGTGCAAAGTTTGAACTTTGTCTATGTGGGTTTCCTCCGGGTGCCCCAGTTTCCTCCCACAGTCCAGAGACGTGCGGGCTAGGTTGACTGGCCACGCTAAATTGACCCTGGTTGTCAGGGGAATTAGCAGAGTAAATATGTGGGATTATGGAAATAGAGTCTGGTGGGTTTGTGTTGGTGCAGCCTCGATGGCCTTCTTCTGCACTGCAAGGATTCTATGATTTCACGGTCACCATTACTGAGATTAGCTTTATAATTCCAGATTAATTAATATATTACCAGCTGGGATTTGAATCCATGTTCCCACAGCTTTAGTCTGGGCCTCTAAATTACTGGTTCTGCGACATTGCCAATGATGCCACTGTCACCCCTCAGGGTATGGCTGGGTGGAAAGTGAGTACAATACCCCTGGTGCAGCTGTGGTGATTTACAATAGAGTTGGGCACCTCATTTATCAGCCATTTGCCCCACAACCATTGACTTGTCATACATCTTCACGATCCCCTGATTCACCTACACCCCAAATTAAATACTTTCATCCTTGTATTCAAATCTCCCCTGGGCTTTCTCTCTTCAGCATCTCTGTAACCTCCTCCCGCCTCACCAATCTCAAAGACATCTCACTCCCTCCACCACCACAGCAAGAAAAGTGGTTCTGATGGAAGGTCATCAACTTGAAACGTTGACATGCTTTCTCTCTCCATTGATGCTGCCTGACTTGGCGAAAACTTTCAGCATTTTCTATTTTTGTGCCTTCCTCCAATTCTCATCGCTTATCCAACCCCCATTCCTTTTGCCCACCAATGGCAACCATGCCTCCAGTCTTGCAGGTCCCAGGCTTTGGAATTCTCTCCCTAAGTCTTTTCATCCCCGTCTCTCCTGCGTTGTCTCCCTTTTCCTTTAAGAGAGATCTGAAATCAACCTGCAGAGATCTCTGAGCATTACAAGACATCCCAGACACAGACTGACCCCTCGACCATCTGGGAGGTGCTACAGATGCATTCAAGCCCATACAACTGGACTCGGGAAGAGCTTCTTCCCCAAAGCTGTTACTCAACTGAACTGTATCCTTTTACATATTTCCAGGCCACGGACATTGTGCAATATGCATGTATACACTTAATGGCTATTGGCACTATTTTCTTTTGGGAGCCTGCAAGCTCATTTTTCATTGAATTTATAGTTGTGCATTATAGAATCGTAATGAAGTTGAACTGAAATTGTATTGAAAGTGTTCTCCTCCTTTGGTGGGAGAGTCTGTTATTGTCCGATTACCTCCTTCCAAAACATCTCAGAACGGTTTGTGATGTTCCAGATACAATTTACTATGCGTCGGCAGTGCTAGTTGTGAAATAGTTAAACCAGTCAGCTGTGACCACGGTTTGTAGGTGTAGAAATGTCAGTTTGCAGCCAGCTTTTTAATGACTATTTATCTGGCAAATTGATGTTGGCAGTGGGATATCTCCCAGTGCTGCCAATCCAAGGTTAAACAGAAGGATGTTGTGCTACAAAGGGCTGTATGATTTGACCCGGTGAATCTGTACACTCTGTTGTAAAGGTTTAAACAAGGGGTAGTATTTAAGATCACTAAGATCTTCATCCTAATCCGCAGTTATCGTTGTGGTAACACAGGAATTCATAGCTGTTGACTTAAACATCAGAAGAGCGTGGGTCAGATCTTCCTCTGGGCTCAGGTAAGTCCGCGCCAAGTTTCTACAGGGGTTACAAACTGCACATTTAACCCATGTGCGACTTTCACGTCATTTTTATCTTTTCACAATGGGATCAAGTTTGCAGTGCAGTTTGCAAGCCTTGCCAGAATATGGGAGGCACGTGGGTGTGGAGGAAGGTCATTTAGAAGACTCGCCTTGGTTTTCTAACACAGCATCTCTGCTTCCAACAGGGTGTACAAATAATCTAAACCTTACCCCTCACCTCACAGACCTCCTATCCATCCTCATTCTAAGCCTCTGACCCCTTATAACTCTGTGCCCCCCATGTATCCTTCACAGCTAATTATTCAGTACACACCAAGTACTGCCCTCAGACTCCATGCAATATTAATGAAAAATAGTTTATATTCCTTGACAAAAAACATAAACCTCCCACTATCTAATAAATGTCTCCACATCATTGATATTGATTAAAAAGATGCATTAGGGCATGTGAAAATAAACTTGTAACCCTTGTAATCTTATTTGTGTGCAGCAGCAAAGCAGAAACCACCTAAAAGGGACAATCTGTTATTCTAGATTCTTGAACTGTCATTAATTTTGGGGGCAAAGGAAGACCTACTGAGCTAAAATCCATCAGGGCTTGAAACTCAGTGAAGCATTGATAATGTCCATTAATAGACTTCTCTCTCAGGGGGGGAAAACAGTAAGTGCTCATTTTAATATCAAAGTAGAGTACCTGTCAATCAATATAATGAAGCAGGTGGTTAGACTTTTTCCCCATCAAGTTGTCAAAACCATATTTTTCTTAAAAATCAGCTTAGAGCCATTTAAGATTATGGTAGGAAAAATGGCAGCACAAGCTAGCATGGCATCTTGTAATGTTTCATGCTTTGTGATATTTTCTCCATTTGAAAAGTACTGTTAGGCATGTCATTCACTCAAGGGACATGGGCATTACTGGCTGGCCAGCATTTTAATGCCCATCCCTAGTTCCCTTTGGAGGGCAACTGAATTCAACCACATTGCTGTGGCTCTAGGGTCACATGTAAGCCAGACCAAGTCAGGCCAGCAAATTTCCTTCCCTAAAGGACATTAGTGAATCAGGTGGGCTTTTCTGATAATTGAAATGATTTCATGGTCATCAGTAGATTCTTAATTCCAGATATTTTTATTGAATTCAGGTTCCACTATCTGCTGTGATGGGATTCGAACCAGGGTCCCTGGAACATTAGCTGAATTTCTGCATTAATCATCTAGCAATAATGCCAATAGGCCATTGTTTCCATCTACCAGGTAGGTCAATATAAGGGTGGTTACCTTGAAAAGAAAGAGCTATATCATTTGTCACTGCATTAAAAATGGATCTACCTTACAGCACATCACTTAATCCTGATAGAGAATCATAGAGAGTGAGAGAGACTGCACAGAATCAGACCCTTCAGCCCACCATGTCTATGCTGACCATCAAGTATCAATCTACATTAATCCCATTCATCAACGCTTAGTCCATAGCCTACTATGTTATTTAAAGCACTTTACACTCATCTCCTTAGCATATTCCGAAATCATCAGCAAGTTTTCCAACTCCTCACGAACTGTCAAACCTGATGTCCTTTTTTTCTAGACTTCCGAAGCCCAGACCCTTGATGGAAATTGTGTGCGGGTAGAAATCTGATTCCCCATTGCCCCTCCGCCACCAACCCACACCCCCAGGTCCCTGGCGCTGTGAGGCAGCAGTGCGAACCATCTCTGTCACTGTGCCACCCAGAGAAATTCCAGTGAAACTTCTACCAGTATCTCATCCAATGGAAGTTACCAGTTCTGAAGAAAGGTCATAAAATCATACAATCTCTATAGCACAGAAGGAGTTCATTTGGCCCATCGAGTCTGCACTGACCATAATCCCACCCAGGCCCTCTTCACGTATTTACCCTGCTGGTTCCCCCGACATTAAGGGGCAATTTAGCATGGCCACTCCACCAAACCTACACATCTTTGGACTATGGGAGGAAACCAGAGCATCCAGAGGAAACCCACACAGACACGGGGAGAACGTACAAACTCCACGCAGACAGTGACCCAAGCCGAGAATCGAACCCGGGTCCCTGGAGCTGTGAGGTAGCAGTGATAATCATTGTGTCACCGTGCCGCCCTTAGTCACATTGGACTCAAAATCTTAACCTCGTTTCTCTCTCCACAGATACTGCCAGACCTGCCAGGGTTTTCCAGCGTTCGGTTTTCATATCTGAAACGTATTGTGCACTGATCAATCGCACTGGTGGTGGTCAATTTGGCTCAGTACATCAGCATTGACAAATGTGTGATAAGCGGAACCTAATAGAAGATCAATAAAATGAGTGCTTTCGCACAGATTCATTCTTGGCAGTCAAGTTAATAAATATTCGCTCCAATACATAAGGTCAACAGGATAGCAAAGTGTACTGCTTCCCTGTCAGGGGCAGGTTGCAGCTACAGACAGCTTACTCGGCACTGGCAATGGAAGGGTTAAAAGAACCCACAAATCAGGTGACAGTAAGAAGGGTTGCTTGGCAACAGAATCCGAGTGTTTTATAGTCCAACCATTGTACGCAACGACACTGCAGGCTGAAGGAATGTCATTTCAGTTGTTTTCCAGTAATAGTTCAGCCATCAACAGAATCATCTAATGTTGTAAAAGCAATAAGGTGCTATATTAGAACCACTTGGGTCTACATCCATTATATATAATATTTTATATATTACATTAAAAATATTTATCATCGAATCAGAGGATCCTTACAGTGCAGAAAGAGGACATTTGGCCCATCAAGCCTGCACCGATTCTGCGACAACAATCCCACCCAGGCCTTATCCCCGTAACCCTATGTACTTTCAACGCACATGGCTGTATATATTCAAGCACATACCAATTCTCCAACAACAATCCCACCCGGACCCTATCTGTGTAATCCCATGTATTTGCCCTGCATGTAGCTGTATATATATTCATACACACACACACACACACACTGTCATAGGTGGAGAGGTATATGATACAAAAGCTTACATAAAAAATCTGAAATAAAAACAGATAATGTGAGAATTATACAGCTGGTCAGTCGGCAAAAAATAGTAAGGTGTTACCCTGACATCCTCAGATTCCATGCAATATCGATGGAAAATATTATACATTCCTTGGCTGATAAATCTAAAACCTCCCTTGACCACCGTCAAATAGAAGTCTCTAAATCACTGATGCTGTAAGAAATGCTTTCTGCCTTGTGGAAGAAAGCCCATAATAGTTGCAATTTGATTTGATGGCAATATTAGAATATCAATCTTATTAGAGCTGGAGAAGGAGGCAGAGAGGAGCGCATGACAGAATGGGGAAACCCCAAAGGAAGAAGACACTGGAGTCCAGAGGGTAAAGCTCGCAGGTCAGATGTGCCGCAATCAAAATGGGTTTCATGTATTGTGAAAATAGACAAGCAGAGGTCAGCATTTATTTCAGATTGCGTCATTATTCTAGGCAGTAAGTCAGTAAGTCTCACAGCACTAGGTTAAAGTCTGACGAGTTTATTTCGAATCACAAGCTTTCAGAGCATTGCTCCTTCATCAGGTAAGTCACCTGATGAAGGAGAAGTGCTTCAAAAGCTCATGATTCCAAATTAATCTGATGGACTTTAACATAGGTTTTAACTGGACACAGCATTGTGGTGCATCCCTGAACAATCTGTTCCCTTTAACAGACATGATGTAAAGATGCCGGCGTTGGATTGGCGTGGTAAGAACTCAGTAAGAATTTAGCAACACCAATTATTAATCCAACCGATTTATTTGATAGTAAAAAAGCGAGCTTTCAACACTCCCGTGTCTTCCTCAGGCAAGTGCAGTGTTGCACTTGCCTGAGGAAGACACGGGAGTGTTGAAAGCTCGCTTTTTTACTATCAAATAAATCGGTTGGATTAATAATTGGTGTTGCTAAATTCTTACTGAGTTCCCTTTAACAGAGGCAGCACGGTGGCACAGAATAAATGGGTGTGTGCCAAAATGAAAATAGAAGGCAGTGGGATGCCAAGAAAATGTTAAGTATTTGTCTATTCAGGTGTCCAACACCTAATTTAAAACAAAAAAATGGCAATATACTAGCTGATAGTACTTTGTACACCTCACACAAAAAGTCTACCAACTGAATTTGCTCAAATTCTCAGTAAAAATTAGGTCTCCTGCTTTTCTATCTGATGTGCTGCTGCCTCACAGCGCAAGGGACCTGGGTTCGATTCCCAGCTTGGGTCACTGTCTGTATCTCCATGGGTTTCCTCCAGCTGCTCTGGTTTCCTCCCACAGTCTGAAAGACGTGCTGTTTAGGTGGATTGGCCCAAATAGGTGCCAGAGTGTGGCGCCTAGGTGAATTTCACAGTAACTTCTTCAATGTTAATGTAAGCCTTACTTGTGACTAATAAAGATAAACTTTAAAACTTTAAACTTTTTGTAGACCCAGCCCAATATTTCTAGTTTCACCTAACATGAAGACAAAGGAAAACTGCAGAGACAGTAATTCGTCTTTCCACTGAATGTGCAGCAGCTCATTGCCTCAACACAGCCTTCAGTGACTTGAAATCCCCCTGTGTTTATCAGACTGTTTCTCTCACCAAAGCATTACTTTTCAAAAAAAAAAACAGGTTGAGATCATCATCATTCGTTCCGGCACATTATCAATCAGCTCTCTAGAAAGTTGGTCAGTTTCACCCGGCTCACCAACTTTCAGAATGATCCTTCTACGCCGCTTGCTTTCCTCGCTTCATTCAAGAGCTCACACCTCTTCATTTGAATGGTACTGCCAAAAGCAGTAACAACTTGTGCTCCAATAACATCTTTAACATATTAACATGTCCGAAGGCACATTGTCAAACCAGATCCAATATCATGCCGTGTAAGCAGATACAATAACAATATTTAAGAGACATCTTGACAGATACATGAATTCAGTAAGAAGTCTGACAACATCAGGTTTAAATCCAACTGATTTATTTGATAGTAAAATCAAGATACATGAATTGGCAGGGATATGGAGCGGGTAGAGGCAAAAGGTCTTTAGTTTAGAAAGGTGTCATGTATCAGCGCAGGCTTGTTGGGCCGAAGGGTCTGTTCTTTGTTCATTGTTTGCATTTGAGCACAAGTGACCAAGAAGGTCAGCTTTAAGCAGCATCTTAAAGGAGGGGGTAAAGGGGTGGAGATGTTTAAGGAGGATTCTACAGCGTGGACAGCTAAAGGCATGGCTACTAATTCTGGAGTCATTAAATTAAAAAAATATCAGGGATAGGCGAGAGACCATAATTGGTGGAGTCTGGGGCTCTCGGAATGTTGTCAGGCTGGAGGAGATTATAGAAATAGGGAGGGATCTGGAAACAGGGATGAGAAGTTTTAGAATGGAGCCATTATCAGTTTGGGGGCAAATGTAGGTCAGGGAACAGAGGTAGTACTGGTGAAGGCTGTTTAATGGGAGTTAAGATACAGAATGCAGAGTGTTATAGGCTGAAGGATGGATGGTGAGAGACCAGCCAAGGAAGGGGTATTGCTAACGAGAGTATTAATCCAGTTTTCAGACACTTTTATATCCTATATTTATGGGTGATACGATGTTGTATGGACATGAAAGAAGAGACAGAAGCGATGAATGTGGCGGTTGATGGTCACAGGACAATTTTATGTCGGAAAAGTTCCTTAATTGTCGTGAATCCTCCGACTACTGACAGGCCAGGAAGCACTTCCTCTTAATATGGATTACCAATCGGAATTTAAATAGCATTATATTGTCATGTTATTGAATGCATTTTTCTTTTCAGAGATCTGGCATCAATAGCAGCAGTTGTCAATTAAAGAGGACAATTTCTATGCCTATTTTAATGATGTTCCAAAGCTTGCTTGTTCTGTGACACTCACTATTTACATTGAGATTTACTGAGATGAGGTAGTGGTTGCAGAGGTGAAGATGGGATCATTATTATGAGGAATTTTCTTCACTGAGTAATCTATCTTTCTATCTCTCTCCCTTGCCTCCATGCTCTCTATGTTAACCTTGCGTTGAAATTTTGTTTTTAATGAATTTCCCCTCGGTGGTCTCTGCATAACATCAGAGCGAAACAAGAGATGGCCAATACACTGACAATCATAGAATCCCTACAGTACAGAAGGAGGCCATTCGGCCCATTGAGTCTGTACCGATAACAATCGGTAAGATAAGATACTTACCCCACACAGTCAATAATGCCACCCCACAAATTACCCCACTAATCCCTCTAACCTAAGCATCCCAGGATAACAAGGGGCAATTTAGCAAGGCCAATGCACCTAACCCGCACATGGTTGGAGTGTGGGAAGAAACCACAGCAACCGGAGGAAACCCACGCAGACACAGGGAGAATGTGCAGACTCCACGTAGACAGTGATCCAAGCCGGGAATCGAACCTGGGTCCCTGCAGCTGCGAGGCAGCAGTTTCAACCACTGGGCCACTTCTTCCATTGCAATGTCAAGTCCAACAGGTCACCAATGCTGGGACACTCAGCAGAAGATAATGCACCACTGAAGTCTCAGGTGGAGGTAAAAGATCCCACAGTGGTGCTGCAAATAAAAGAGAAGAGCATTCTTCACCCATATCCTAAGTCCCAATTTCTTTGTGAATATGCTTCCTATCATTATTGGCTCAGCCACGGAACCTCACACAATCATAAATGTAACTGCTACAGATAAACTGCACAGGAACCAAACACTTGGAAAAAAAATATCAGAATAGAAGGGATTGCCTACGTTTTGGCGAGTTGTTTGATTTAGTTTGCACATTAAAATAATCTTCCCCCCACTGCTGTGCAGATTTATTCTGAATAGTAATATATTCAGAGAACTGAATCTCACATCAACACTTGGTTCTCTCTGGAGATTTTGCACAGTTTGCAAAGGATCCGTTCCATTCTGAAATGGTTCTATAATTTCGCTGATTTTGGTCCAATGCCTCAACTCTAAGGGAAGTGCAAAATGGTTATTGAAACTGTTTCCAGGACCGCAACTCAGCCAAATATATGAACAATTTTACCCTTCCCTTAGAGTCGAGGTATTGGATCTGAATCCAAGCAGAACTACGGGAAGCTGAGGGAGGATGTACAGAGCGAATTCTGGTCTCATTCTGTCTTTCCGTTTTGGGCTTGTTAATTGATAAATGCCCTTCAAAGGGGGATTAAAGCGCAAAAAGGCTGAAATGTTCTCACATTAACTCCCTATTCTCAGCAGAGGAAGGAAATGCTGCTGGCTTGGCTATGCTGTAAAATGGTGTCAGAGCAAATTGCTTTGGGATTTGATTTTACAGTTCCTCAGCTACAAACCTCATCATGAATTTAGCAGCCAAGGGACAGCAACCGTAGCTAATTGAGCCAGACTTTAAAGTTCCACAGAATAATGGTTTCAACACAGTTTTTCATATATATGTCGAGAGAGAGAGAAAGAGACAGCGAGGCCTGAAAGGACCTAGGCCACGCAAGGGAAAACAAACCTGTCGTATCAGAGACATCTTGAAATGCTTCATCTTTGAGTGGATTGTACTGAAGAGTTTGAGTTATAGAATCCTAGAATTACTGAATCCTACAGAGCAGAAGGAGGTCATTCGGCCCATTGAGTCTAGAAACTAGAAGGAGTGCAGAAAAGATTTACTAGGATGCTACTGGGACTTGAAGGTTTGAGTTATAAGGAGAGGCTGAATAGACTGGAGCATATGAGGCTGAGTGGTGACCTTATAGAGGTCTATAAAATCGTGGGGGGCATAGATAAGCTAGTCAATGTCTTTTCCCAAAGGTAAGGAAGTCTAAAACTAGAGGGTATAGGTTTAAGGTGAGAGGAGAGAGATACAGAAGTGTCCAGGGAGGCAATATTTTCACACAAAGGGTGCTGAGTATCTGGAACAAGCTGCCAGAGGTAGTAGTAGAGGTGAGTACAATTTTGTCTTTTAAAAAACATTTAGACAGTTACATGGGTAAGGTCGGTCTGGAGGGATATGGGCCAAATACGGGCAATTGGGACTAGCTTAAGGGTTTTGAAAAAAAGGGTGGCATGGACAAATTGGGCCAAAGGACCTGTTTCCATGCTGTAAATTTCTATGACTCTACCCCTTATTCTTAGACTGTGACCCCCTAGTTCTGCACTTTCCCAATATCGGGAACATTCTTCCCATATAGTTTTTCTGCTCACCTCCTGGATTGAGGCTTCAACAATCATCTGACTTTGAGTTGAGAGTACCCACTGTTTTTCTTTACTCTTTTACGACTGGCCCAGCATTTATTGCCCATCTCTAATGACCCTTGAACTGAGTGGTTTGCTGGGCCATTTCAAAGGATGGTTGGGAGTCAACCACATTACTGTGGGTTTGGAGTCACCTATAGGCCAGACCAGGTAAGGACAGCAGATTTCCTTCCCTAAAGAGGCATTAGTGAAGCAGATGACGATTAATTCATGACCACCATTACTGAGGCTGGCTTTATTTTCCAGATTTTATTCATTGATTTTAAATTTCATCTTGCTGGGATTTGAACCCAGGTCCTCAAAGCATTAACCTGGGTCTCTGAATTAGTAATGCAGCAACATTACCACTACACCACCCCATGCTAAATTTGGGATCAAAATGAATACCTTTCTGAGACAGGTGAAAATCTTGAACACTTAGTGGGGTATAGACATAGCAGTATTTATATACATACATACTTAATCAAATCTTCAATTCCTTTCCCCCACGGCCAGATGAATCCTAACAAACCACAAAGTGGGCAACTCTCATACATCTATGCTCAAAATCACCATGTGATGCAGAACTGATTTCTGATCAGCTATTTGTCAGCAGTCATCTATACTGACATTGCAAGGCAAAGATACTTAGTGTAAACCAATAGATAACAAGGCAATGTTCCATCTAGTTTAACACCCAGGCTGTTACATGAGTAGATACAGCCAGGGACATTAAGCCGTGTGTTCCTTCGGAACACAGCCCCTGAGAAAACAACTGCAAAACTGGATGAGGTCAAATGGGAGCCATTCTTTCCTCTTCCAGTTCTAGAGCATTGCTTACTTCACGATTAGCTAGCAGGTAGTGTGGGCTGGCTGCAAAAAAAAATTACAATTTCTACAATCGAGAAAGCTTTAAGCCCATTCATACTCCCAAGAATGCACTCCTGTCCCTCGCCAGACTCCTCAGTTTATTCCCTCCAGAATGAGGGACTGGATTTTATATGTCACCGCTGTGAAGTGAAGGTACGGACAGCCCACCTCCCCCACTTTACACTGGGCAGTCGGACACTGTCAGCAACCTTTCAAATGAAAGCTTACAGGTCAATTAAGGTTGGTTAGGGAGCCTGTTAATGTGAACCATATGCTGCCCATGCTAACATACAATCAGTGTATTTTTGAGCCTAAGCAAGGAAAGGTGGAGAAGAAGACAGGGAGGGGGGGCATCTCCAAGATGTCATCCTCCCCCTCCACTTCCTTCGCACTGCCTGCCCTACAAAAGCACGAACCGTCCTCCCTCTCCCCCCTCCCTGAGATCTTAAAGAAAATCTTAATGATTTTCTTTCTGAGTGCTGGCAGTACCCACTGCTCGCAATCTCAAACAATCTCAACTTGCAGCATTCAAGTGTTTCAGTGCCCCCTTGCCTTCCTGCCAAAATCTTTACTTCATTAGTATGCTTGTTCTACCACCCCTCCCCCCACCCCCCCTCAATTAACCTGACATTAAGCAGCTGTTTAGGAACTGGTGTGACATATCCTGTCCACTCGGGAATCATTCACCCTGAGAGGGAGGCAATGGCCGAATGGTATTATCACTAGACTAACAATCCAGAAACTCAGCTAATGTTCTAGGGACCCAGGTTCAAATCCCGCCATGGCAAATGGTGGGCTTCGAATTCAATACAAAAAAAATCTGGAATTAAGAATCTGCTGATGATCGTGAAACCATTGTCAATTGTCAGAAAAACCCATCTGATTCACTAAAGTCCTTTGGAGAAGGAAATCTGCCAACCTTACCCAGTCTGGCCAACGTGTGACTCGAGAGCCAAAACAATGTGGTTGACTCTCGACTGTCCTCAGGCAATTTGGAATGGCAATAAATGCTGGCCAGCCAGCGATACCCATGTCCCATGAATAAATATAAGAAAAAGAAACATATTCATTATTCAGTCAGACATCCCACAGCAACAACCTTAACCCATCTCTTGTAGAGCGGAATGGCAAAAATTAAAAGGTCTTAAGATTGTAACAGCGAAGGCTAGGCTGGTCAGCCTACCTTGATGCTTCTGTTTAGAAAAATACTCGTATCATCTCAGCATCTATTAAACAATTGTTTTTGTCTTCAATATTTCATCTGGATAATTACCTAACATGCTGATCACTTTCTGTAAATAAGGGTATCTTAATACCTGCCTTAAAAGTATCTTCTCGAGTCTAAACCTCTCCTGCAGTTTCATAGAACAGAATCATAGAATCTCTGCCCAGAATCCGAACCAGACCCTATTCCTGTAACCCAATGTATTCACCCTGCTAATCCCCTGACTGTAGGGTTAATCGGCATGGCTAATTAACCTAACTCACACATCTTCGTACTTAATTTGAGCTAATATGAGGCTGATAATTTTGTAACAGCAACTCTGCTGGCCTTGCTGAGCAGTATCTCAAGAACATTCAGCGGTCTAAGATGCACAGTTAATGCTATTAAACATTCCGAAGGCACAGGAAGAGAATCAAAAGGCACTCTCGTTGACAAAGATCTGAAGGAGGTACAACATGTCTTCAGACCTTCTCGGAGGAGCCAAGAGTTGGTCAGTTGTTTCCTCAGGTGAAGATTAGATGGCAGCAAAATTCCTTGTGTTGCATGAATGAAGAAAATCCACCATCACTGTCACTACCATAGCAAACAGCACAATGGAAACCTTTCACAGAGCTGGCGCAAAAAATCCCAAAAACTTACGGCGCAGAGCAGTTCACTTTTCCTTTATTCATTCTTGTGGTGTTGATGGAATTGCCTGTATACGGGTGGTACAGTGGTTAGCACTGCTGCCTCACAGCACCAAGGACCCGGGTTTAATTGTGGCTTTGGATGACTATTTGTGTGTAGTTTGCATATTCTCCCCGTGTCTGTGTGCGTTTCCTCCGGGTGCTCCGGTTTCCTCCCGCAATAAGAGGTCTGGCAACACCAATTTTAAATCCAACCGATTTATTTGATAGTAAACCTGCTAGCTTTCGGCGTTTGTGCCTTCGTCAGGCGAATGACATGTTCTGGTCTCCACGTAGACAGGGGAAGAATGTGCAAACCTCACAAAGACTGTGACCCAAGTTGGAATTGAACCTGGATTCCTGGCGCTGTGAGGCAGCAGTGCTAATCACTGTGCCATCTTACCATTCAAATATTGGCTATTTCAACAATGCCCACATCCCAGGAATGAATAAAGAAAAAGTGAGTTGTGCTGTGCCAAAATGTTTTTTGGGAACTTAATGTTTGAATATTGGCACAAATTGTTGATGTGTTGTTACCTTAGACGCAAGTTTCCAGAAGGTTCCAGCCTTTGTATTCATTAGCACAGAGCTCCCCGCTACATCTTTTGACTGAAAGCCACTGAAAATCATTTTAGAACAAGATCAATAAATCCATCTTCAATAATGAAAATATATCTTTTTTATTCATTTGCAGGACATGGACGTCACTGGCTGGCCAGCATTTATTGCCCATCCCATTTGCCTGAGGGCAGTTGAGAGTCAACCACATTGCTGAGGCTCTGGAGTTACATGTAGGCCGAACCAGGTGAGGACAACAGATTTCCTTTCCTAAAGGACATCAGTGAATTGGATTTGTTTTTCTGGCAATCAACTATGGTTTCATTGTCATCAGAAGATTCTTAATTCTAGTTAATTTTTTTTATTGAATTCAAATTCCATCTCCAGAACTTTCACTGAATTTTGGGCTAATAGTCTAGCGATAATACCACTAAGCCACTGCCCTCTCTCAAAAGATCAAAACCTCTTTCATAGAACCATAGAATACAATTCCTGAAGTACAGAATGAGGCCTTTAGCCCATTGAGTATGTACAGACTATATCCCACCCACAAACCTACACGTTTACCCTGTTAATCCTCCGACACTAGATTCAATTTAGCATGCCCAATCAACCTAAACCGTACTCTCTGGACTGTGGGAGGAAACCGGAACACCCTGAAGAAACCCTTACAGACACAGGAAGAATGCGCAAACTCCATACAGATAGTAACCTGAGGCCGGAATTGAACCTGGGTCCCTGGCACTGTGAGGTAGCAATGATACCATGCCACTGCGCCACCTTTCTTCTTCTGATGATCACATGAATTGCTGACAGATTTGCTCACTGATTAGAAGAGGGCAAACATTTTGCAGGAGCTGGTTCATTTCTGGTTGCACGATAGAGGAACATAAACCTGAAATGACCTCTCGTTTGGAATTGAACAGACAGCTGGAACTGTGACAGGAACAGATAAACTATTTTGGTGCATAAGACTCTTCAGCCCATTGGAACACATCCTTCCAAAACACACATCCAATTATCTTGTCAGTCTGGAACCAAACACCTCCTTAAACATAGTGAAAAGCTTCCATTGTGCTCTTAATCACAAGACTACAGCTGAGATTTTCCATATCCCACCATTCCATGGTGGGTTTCGCATGGTAGATACAGCAATCTACTGACCACTGGTGGGATCTTCCAGTCCCGCCAGAGTTTACGTGCAGTCACTCCACCACTGGGGAGTCGGCATCACCGGGACCAGGATATTCTGCTTTACAAAGGCTCTCCACAGGAGAGATGGTGACATAGCAATAATGTCACTGGCCTCATAATCCAGAAGCACAGGCGAATACTCCAGGAAGAGAAGTTCAAACCCACCATAATGGTGCATAAAGCTGGTGGTATTTCAATTCAATTCATAAATCCGGACTATGCAGAGCCAGTCTCAACAACGGCATCCATGAAAGTATCATCGATAGTCATAACAACCCATCAGGCTCACCAAAAGGAAGGAAATCTGCCTTACTTATCTGGTCTGGCCTACATCTGACCCACAGCAATGTGGTTGATTTTTAACTGCCCCTCTGACATGACCGAGCAAGCCACTCAGTTCAAGGGGCAATTAAGGATGGTCAACAAATGCTGGCCTTGCCAGCGATCCCACAAAGTAATAAATCAGCCCATCAGGGGAGAAGGTAAAGCAGTTACCTGACAACAAGGCAAGGGTCTGAATAAGTCAACAACTTTCCCTCTCAGTCATCAGAAGCCGGGAATAGAGAATCCAGCATTCCAACTGTTTGCTTTTGTGTTGCTTAAACCAAATATTAATGTGCTAGAATCCTGATAATTCCATACATTTTTAATTAAACAGGAAGGCTCGAGGGCAGCTATCAATAAAAACAACTCATTAGCCATTCTTATATTAAGAGAAAACTCTGGAGTCAATCTCCACATTTATTAATTCAATTAAAGTCACGTCTTTACACATTCATGCCCCAAACTAACGCCATAAAACTTTATAAATCATATCTATAAAATATCAACGGCACCATTCTCAAAATCAACTTCTTCCTCTTTGTTGTTCTTCCTCCCCGCTGACTGAAGTATCCCACCAGCCTTGTAAACTGAAATGAGTTTCCATTTGCAACGCAGACATAGTCAGAAATGACGAGACTTAATGGAAACTTATTAGTGAGAAGGTTAGTGCAGCCACAGAGTCTGGTTTCAATCTGACAGGATTTGATAAACTGGATCTAGCTTTCAATTTATCAAATCCACATATTCCAGCTTATTCTTGGCTGATTTTCTTTTCTCTTTCCCGGTTCCAACAAACCAGAAAGTGAGATTTTCCAACCTTTGGTTTGACAAATTGTGTGCTTTGTATCCTCCCTCCTTCCCTCCACCCCGCCACCCCCTACCCTGCCACTCTCCAGCCCCGGCACCCCCCCCCCCCCCCCCAACCTTGGAAACGCAGAATAGCTGAGGAGATGCCACAGTTCACCACAATCCAGCACTCCCTCCCCCTTCCATATTCTAAAACGTACAGGACAAAGCTGGAAATAAATTATAAATGAACAATCAACGCTTATCAGCATTTCCGACAGTTTAAGTGACTTTATTTCACTGGAAAGAGAAACACGTTGCCAAAACCTTGCGCTTATCGGGACAGATGCAAGAATACCAAATTTCAAACTATCGCAACAATTTATACTACAGGAGAAAAGGGTGCTGATTGGTTGGCAAGTTAATTCTGTTTGGCCACAATGTTGCCAAGGGAGCATCCCCCAACTCCCAATCAGAATCCTCATTGGTTGGAAAGCACTTTGGGAAGGCCTGAAGTTCACGGAAAGTGCTCTAGAAATGCAAAAGCAATCTTTATTTTTTAAGCACCAAGCAGAAATTCCATTATTTGCATTCCTATTCTGATACACATCAGATAATGGCTGTTATTGCAGCTGTTGTATGAAGTGCTGGGGGAGTTCAGAACTAGGGGTCACAGTTTGAGGATAAGGAGTAAACCTTTTAGAACTGAGATGAGCTGCAATTTCTTCACCCAGAGGGTGGTGAACGTTTGGAATTCACTACCAAGGAAAGTAAGTGAGGCTAAAATGTTGTCTGATTTCAAGAAGAAATCAGATATAGCTCTAGGGGCTAAAGGGGTCAAAGGATATGTGGGAAAGGGGAGGTGATCAGGATATTGAATTCAATGATCAGCCATGATCAATACGAATGGTGGAGCAAGCTCGAAGAGCTGAATAGCCTATTGCTGCTTCTAGTTTCTATGTTTCTCCCAACCATATATTAAATGTATATACCTATGTCCAGACCTGTGAAACCAAAATACAGTTCAGCTATCAACGTGTGTTTGTTGAGAGCGTGTGTTGGTTAAGAGGGTGATGGAGAAAGGGGTAGAAGCAGTGAGCCAGATTCTCTGACTTCCCCGTGACAGTGTTATTATAGCAGGAGGTAGCACAACATTGGCTGGTGATGGGATCTTTTAGTCTCAATGGGATTGCCCGTTGACTCTGCCCCACTGAATTGGGAAACCCAGGTTGGGTTCTCCATGGAACCAAAACAAAAGACAATATCTTTCACTGTGTCCCAACAGTGATACTTGATGTCACAACAAAAAAAATCAAATCAAAACAAATCAAAAGATCCTACCGGCATTAACAACTGGCAAGTTCTGGCCAGTTTTTTTGTTTGTAAGCACGCAAACCACTACATAATACGCAACATTATGGAGCCCTTTTTACTCAAACCTGCAAGACAAAAATCTCACAAGTGACTATCTACACTTCCCGCTGCCTCGGCAAAGCAACCAGCGTAATTAAGGACCCCACAGACTCCGGACCCTCTCTCTTTCATCTTTTTCCTTTGGGAAAAAGATACAAAAGTCTGAGGTCACGTACCAATCGACTCAAGAACAGCTTCTTCCCTGCTGCTGTCAGACTTTTGAATGGATTTACCTTGCACTGAGTTGATCTTTCTCTACATCTAGCTAAGACTGTAACACTAAATTCTGCACTCTCTTCTTTTCTTCTCTATGAACGGTGTGTTTTGCTTGTATAGCGCGCAAGAAACAACATTTTTTACTGTACATTCATACATCTGACAATAATATATCAAATCAAATTAAAAATGGACTTCAACAATCAATATGAGAGAAGGATAACTTCTTTTCCCAGTAATTATTCCCAGTGTTCTTGTGAAGGATCACAGTTCAGCCACAACATTATCACTATTTGACAACATCGAGTTTATTGAATGAACGATAAGCACCAAATCCCAGCTCTGTTCACAGACACATGTTCAGCATCTGCATATTCCAAACTACCTTTTCAATCGTTGAAGGCCTTGTGGGGAAGCAATGGCCTAGTGGTCATTGGTCTAGTGCTCTATCACTAGACTGTTCATCCAGAAACTCAGCTAATGTTCTGGGGATCCGGGTTCGAATCCCACCACGGCAGATGGTGGAATTTGAATTCAATAATAAAAAATCTGGAATTAAGAATCTACATGAAACTATTGTTGGAAAAATCCATCTGCTTCATTAATGTCCTTTAGGAATTTTTTTGGTTCTGTGGAGAGCCCAAAAACCCAACGTGAGTTTCCCAGAACAGTGGGGTAGAGTCAATGGGCAATCCTATTGAGACCAAAAGATCCAACACCAGCCAGTGTTTTGCCACTTCCTGCCATGATAACACACCACGGAGAAGCCAGACAGTCTGGCCCACTGTTCCCACTTTTGTGAGCCACTCTCAACTGCTCTCAGGCAATAAGGATGGGCAATAAATGCTGGCCAGCCAGCGACACCCAAGTCCCCACAAATGAATAAAAAAATATATTTAACATCACCAAAGTCCACCAGTCACTCATTATTCCATTCACTTTCAACCCAGCTGAATGTCATCCCTGTCACACTCATCATGGTTACTACTTGGTGTCGGTTCTGAAAATGTTTAATCAGAATCTTGTGCAAACAACAACCTGAAGAAAGCCAAGAATGGGTGCTCAACGTTGTCACTCCTAAACTCCCTCAACATCAACAACACACTCAATGATAAATACTGATGAGGGAAACTACTTCCCGATCGGCTTGAAAACATTTCTCTTCAGCTAATTATCTGATTCCCTTTTAAAAGTCCCAGCTGAATTTGAATTTGTGTCCACTGTTGGAATGTGCCTTTAACAGAAGGGGGGCGGGGTGGGGGTGGGGGTGGGTAGAGTGGGTCATGGGATCCAGTCTCAGTTTCACTTTGCACTGTGAGGAGAACACAGCACGTACGGCCCTGCTGCTGATGTCTTCAAGGTTTCCATCCATCTATATCCGTTCCCAAAAATGCACAGCGTGTTTACCTGATCCCTTATGGTTGGGTGGTGCCTTTACACATGACATCCGTCACTGCTTGCTGTGTAAAGAATCATAAAGTCAGAGAATTATACAGTGCAGAAGGAGGCCATTCAGGCCATCAAGTCTGCACCGACCATAATTCCACCTATCCCGATAACCCCTTACATTTTACCCTAGTTAGTCCCCCTGACACTAAGGGGTAATTTAGTAAGGCAAATCCACCTAACCTGCACATCACTGGACTAGGAGGAAATTGGACTATCCGAGAAAACCCACACAGACACAGGGAGAATGTGCAAACTCTGCACAGACGGTGACCCAGGCTGGGAATCGAACCCAGTTCCCTGGTGCTGTGAGGCAGCAGTGCTAACCATGGTGCCATCCTAAAGAAGTTTACCCTTATGTTGTCTTTGGTTTTTTTTGCTAGTCATCTGAAATTAGTGCCCACTATCTCTCAGAGCTGGGAATAACATCTCTCTATCTATTCTACGTAAAACCCTCAACATCTTGAACACCTGAATCAAATCTTCTCTGTCAAACCGGGGCCCCACATGTACCTGTTAATGTCAGAATCATGCTGCGTTAGAGTACAAGGTTCTGCTCAAGTCCCACACCATGGCTTGGGAGCTCAGAGCTCCAGGCTGACACTCCACTGAGGGAGTGCAGATAGTCAGACATATTGTCTTTCTAAACCAAGGCCCCACATATGACTGTTTGGCGTTAAAGCTGGAATCACACTGCATTGGGATACATGCTTTAAGTTTTAACAACAGTAGGTGCCACCAACTGAGGCAAGAATGGAGAATCAGTGTAAGAATATAAACAACCAGGCCACACAGGGCATTGGGGGGTTGCTGGAGGAATTAACTCGCACTGGATGTTGGATGGGGCGGTTGGAGGAGGAATCAGGTCACACAGGGCATTGAGGGGGCATGTTGGAGGAATCAGGTCACAGTGGGCATTGGGAGGGATGGGGTTGGAGAAATCAGGTCACACAGGGCATTGGGGGGTTGCAGGAATCAGGTCACACTGGGCATTGGCGGGGGGAGCGGTTTGCTGGGGGAATCAGCTCACACTGGGCACGGGTGGGAGGTTGCAGGAGGAATCAGGTCACACTGGGGTGTTTGGGGGGGGTGTTGCTCCTACCATTTTTGACTTTTTCAACGATCAAAGAGTCAGAAAATAATTTACTTCAGTGGAAGAACTGCCTGGATGCAAGTTTGTCACTTCTATATTCCACCAAATTGTCCTAAAAGACCAGATAGTGAAAACATCAGGTTGCTATGTGGGTAATCTTATTAAAGGCCTTCCACTGTGTGGACATCAAACGCTCCATCTATTCAAACCCATAGATAACAATTTTAACACTAATAAACCTGGTGTTCACACTTTTTAATCTGCCAGAAAGCACTTTGTCATATTTCTATTAAGCGCCTAATTAAATTTCAACATCTCAATATCTGAATTGCAATTACGCACAGTGGCAATGTTCTAGAGGCTTCGCTTATGACTTTAACACAGGATCCACTGTAATCCTCAGCAACAGTGTTTAAGGCAGAAATTTGCAATTTGCCAGGATTTGTGTGTGTTTTACATTGTCAATCATTTAGACTAGACTGAAACAAACTGATGTCTCCAAGGACGTTTTGTACATCCACCTTGTTCTTATTTTTATCCCCCCCCCCACATCGTCCCCCCATCCCCATGCTGGTAATTACTGTACTGCGCGCTCTGGGATGGAAACGCTACATGTCTCTGCTTCACGGATCACTGATTATTGATGCCGAGATCTTACATTCTTGTAAAAATTCTCAAGACATGGTTTTCATCATGAGGATTTAGTCACATGTCTTGGCTACAATTTTCAGTGCGCCTTTGAAGGATGTCATGTTGTGCAGTGAAGCATTGCGAGGCCCAGAACTAATATCAGTCTGCCTATCTAGACAGACAGTCAGAAAGACTTACAGTGGGGAATTCGCACAAACACTTTAACTCTTCTGGCTTGTTCAAAGATTTGCCGACATTTTCAATCACACTGGTGCTGCAAATGATATATCACTCGGTAACACCTTCAGCAACTGGGGTCCAGGGTAAATATTGATGCGCTCCCTGTGCTCTCTCCATCCCCGCCCACAACTTGGCAAATGCGCACCCATCTTTCGCTCTCGCAAGAAACGCTTGCATTCATATAGTCTTTCTCGCAACCACTGGGCGTCTTAAAGCCGTTTGGTATCACAGTCAATGCCGTAATGCAGGAAATGTGGCAGCCAATTTGTGCACAGCAAGCTCCCACAAACGGCCACAAACAAACGTTTCTTTGCGATGTTGATTGAGGGGCAAGTGAGGGGTGACCAGGATACTGGGGATAGAAACATAGGTGCAGGAGGAGGCCATTTGGCCCTTCGAGCCTGCTTGGTCAATAACCACAATTGTGGCTAAGTGTCCAACTCAATCTTGCTTTCTCCCCAACCTTTCATCCCATCCGCCCCAAGTGCTATATCCAACTGCCTCGTGAATACATTCAATGTTTTGGTATCAACTACTTCCTCTGGGGTAATAAATTCCACAGACTCACCACAGGATAACTCCCCCTGCTCATCTATAAACTCTTAGATATCTACCCGAGTATTAGAGTCACCATTCACCCACCGAAGAAAGGCCGAATCTTAATTCAGGTTCATTCCCTAGAATATGGAGTAAAGACAGATTCCTCCTGCTCTCCACAACACCCTGTGTGAACTGTTTTTTCATTCCATGGACAAAAAAAATCTTTATTTTATTCTTTGTATAGACGTTTTACATTGCTGGAGCAACAGCCGTTGAAACCTTTGGACAGACACATGAGTGTGTGGATTTTGGCCAGATGATCACTGAATTCCTGGTATGGGGCCTTGGGTAAATACAGTCTCTTTTCACAGATCCTAGGCCAGTTACCTGTGGATCTTAGAGATGGCATCAAAAGTAGCTTTAGCAAAGTTGCCCCGAGTGGTTGTGCAGCCTCAGGCTGAGGTGGAGCAATCGTCAGTGTCAGCCAGTTTCTTGGGTAGAAGGGCTCAGACAATGCCAGTACCACGGGTAGCAGGCATTAGACACGCCAAGACGCAACCAGTCAGTCACCCTTGTACGTTATACTGTGTGGCTTTCCAATCTTGTTAACCCAGATGCCCCTCCTTATGGGAATGAGTGACAGCTTTGCCAGAATAATAAGTCCGCAAATGGCAGCGGCCATTTCCCTGGAACACTCGACACCCAATCCAATGTGTCTGTTGTAGTCACCAACAGCAACCAACGCCTCGTGCATTGACACCTACTGGTTTGTTTCTATACAGGTATCATCTCGAGAATCTTGTCCTTCAAGACCAATCCCAGGAAGAAGTCAATGATTTCAGGCTCTTTGACAGAAAGGGAAAAGAGAGAAATCTCCTCCAGAGTTTTGATCTTCATACGGAAATTCCAGCTAACTGCTCCAGCAAAGGAAGGCTCCACTAAAAAGTTCAGAAAGACCCATTTCTTCATCAAATCTGTCCTTGAACTTCCTCAGGCCTGTGGGACATGCATTTGCCCACACTGTAAGAATATATCGTATCATTAGTTGTTGGGCAGCTGTTTAAATGTCAACTTCTTTGTTGCCGCCCAGCTATATTTGTCGAAGTCCCAGGTCCCATTAGCCTATTGAGGGACACCAGGAGCCACAAGTGCCCACAGATTCTCTTCAGGCTCTTTAACCTCAGGCTTGTCTACCTCCAGCTTGTATCCAGAACTCTACAATTTCAATCCCGTGGCTGCACTTGAATTCTGACCGTCAGCTGGTCTCAGTCCTTAACTATCCATCCCTTGGGATTCTTATTGGCAGTTTCCAAAAATCCGCTCTTAGAGTGCTTGTGAAAAAAAGAGCCCTTCCTGCTGTCAAATTTCCAGTTCATGCACAAAATGGGTGCCATGCCGAGGAACATAGAACATTACAGCGCAGAACAGGCCCTTCGGCCTTCGATGTTGCGCCGACCAATTATGAAAAAAGCAATGACCCTCCAAACTAAACCATTCCCTTCTCTTCCATAAGCTTATCAACTAACCTCTTAAGCGCCACCAAACTTGGCGCATCTACAACTGCCGCAGGCAGGGCATTCCACTTCCTAACCACCCTCTGGGTAAAGAACCTACCTCTGATATCCGTCCTATAACTATCACCCCTTAATTTAAAGCTGTGTCCCCTCGTGCTAGCTTTCTCCATCCTAGGAAAAAGGCTATTACTGTCCACCCTATCTAAACCTCTAATCATCTTATATGTTTCAATAAGGTCCCCTCTTAGCCGCCTCCTTTCTAACGAAAACAACCTCAAATCCCTCAGCCTCTCTTCATAAGACCTGCCCTCCATACCAGGCAACATCCTGGTAAACCTCCTCTGTACCCTCTCCAATGCCTCCACATCTTTCTTATAATGTGGGGACCAGAACTGCACACAATACTCCAAGTGCGGCCACGCTAGAGTTTTGTACAGTTGCAGCATGACGTTGCGGCTCCGAAATTCAATCCCCCTACCAAGGAAGGGTCTCCGTCACCCCATCCGTCTCTTTTCCTTTGCCAATCCCTTGCAGGTGGAAGGATGGGAAGCAAAGCTAGGCTGGGTGACAAAGATACGGTTAAAATTTCACCAACGGATAGTTTGAAATGGGGGGACAGAGCTGGGTCTGAATTGCAGTCATAGTGAATGGTCTTAGGGACCATATAGATAGTCATGATGTGGAGATGCTGGCATTGGACTAGGGTGAGCACAGTAAGAAATCACACAACACCAAGTTAAAATCCAGCAGGTTTATTTGGAATCATGAATGTCACTTAATGAAGGAACAATGCTCCAAAAGCTCGTGATTCAAAATAAATCTGTTGGGTTTAACCCGGTGTTGTGAGACTTCTTGTATTGATAGCTTGAGAGATTGACAGGTCAGCTTAAGGCCAAGGAAGTTTACTCAGAGTGACATTCTGTGTCAGTGGTGGGTGTCCTAAGCTGATCAGTGGGCTGCATGAGTGGCCCTCCTTCATCCCAGTGGCCAAAATATTGAAATCAGGCTTGTTCACTAACCATGACCCCATGAATAAGATTAAATAAGTTTAATATGCGCCAAATATTTCATAACGAGTTATATAAAAAATGCTTCATCATTTATATATTAATGGAACTGTCACCAATGTCAAATGGTAAAAGCAAAAGAAATATTGACACTTTGGACTCAAAGGGAGTGAGTCGCTCTCCCAGTCAATGTTGTGAGCAATCAGCACACATCTCACTTCACTTGCCCTTGCTTTACGTGCACATCAAAGACCCAAGTTGGAAAAAAATCACGCGGATGGAATGCAAAGCAATGTGTCAATTTAGAGTGTGGGCCAATGGTCAAGAAAATGTCTTGTGGGCCATACTCCGAATCCAGATAGGCTGTATGTGGTCCACCTTCATTCTGTGCCATAATTTTCACCATCCCTTTAATCTAAACGATCATTTTACCCTTCTGCTTTCAATCGAGTTAAAGACTATCCCTTCACGTTGTAAAATCTGATTTTCTTTGCCCAGTATATTTGCTGTCCAAGCCTTGAGATCCTCTTCCAATTGTGCACAATCTCCCTCCTTTCCTATAGCCAAAGCTGGCTTCTCTCTGGAAAACCCCAGGAGATAATTAAACAGGCTCTGTACAATGAGAAATAGGATCAGAAGAAGCAAATAACAAATTTGCAAATTTAAAGATCAGGAAAATACTTCCTTCACTCCAATAACAAGATTGGAATGTGGAACAAAATCCCAAAAAAATAGAATCATAGAATCCCTACAGTGTCGAAAGAGGCCCTTCGTCTTAATGAGTCTCTGGATCGCTGGTCCAGTGTTAATTGCACTTTCATTGCTTCTCCTTTAACGATAGATAGCAGTTCTGCCCCCACAGAGGAGGAAGTATTTGAAAACCAGCGTCACAGAGAGTCCAATGTCCAAGTTAAACTGTTCACTTACTGACGGGAAGCGTTGGAATGCTAGCATTGCACAGGTTAGGCCGAGTGGTCTATTACTGCATTGAAACTACTTCGTAATGCTTTATACACCAGGAGAGGTCAACAAATAGCTGAGTAGCAGTGGACAACTTGATGTTCAAACAGGCTCCCAGCGGCGAACAATAAAATATATTCTTACAGTGTGGGCCTCAATGCAGGACTGGATTGCTATGTCTTAATATAAGCAAACACATACAGGGGGTAGTGCTGTAGGTCTGTTTTCTCCTCCTTGTGTTTCAAAGGGGAACTCAGCTGCAGATTTGTTCCGAGTATAATGACAAACTGAATACAATTTTGTGTGACATTAATCCTCTCACATCTGGCATATCCTGAGCTATCCATCTATCACTGATCGGTGTCCCCTCAATTAGGCAACACTCTGCCATTTCATTGTCGAGTACGATTAAAATGCTTTGCACAAGAAAAAGTCCCAAAGCTTCAAACTGCTTGTTAATTATGCTTGAGCCTTGCCTCCCCCTGCAATCAGCCCCTCACCCTGGCTGAGTCAGTAAGCCTCAGTCTTAAACCCCTTCACTAAAAACATCATTCACCGCAATGGCGGCACCAGGCACACTAACTCTGACCTGGTTCCCACAGTTGCCGAGTAAATTAGCATCAATGCTCCGCAAAGATTTCCATCGGATTGACGTCTGATTCTCAGCTCACTCGTTAGTTGGCCTCTGCCTGCAGCTACAGCCTCCCAGGGAGGTGTAAAGGAGCGGCTAATTAGCCTGCAAAAAACTTTGCCAAAACTCAGAAGGTGCATTCATTAGTCCGCGGTCAATAATCAAGTTACTGCCAGCACATTAAGGAGGCATCCACTCCCACTGTCTGATTTCAGACATGATGTGGAGGTGCCAGCGTTGGACTGGGATGGGCACAGTAAGAAGTCTCAACACCAGGTTAAAGTCCAACAGGATTTGTTTGGAATCACGAACTTTCGGAGCACTGTTTCTTCATCAAGTGAGTGGAGTTGGGTTCACAAAACATCTCTATAAACAGAGACATGCTTGCAAGATAATGGGTGGAATGCAAATCTTTACAGGTAATCAAGTCTTTACACTGCAGAAAGAGGCCATCCAGCCCACTGAGTGCAGACTGATTCTCCAAGAGAAAATCATATCCAGGTTTTCCCCTCTACCCTATCCCCATAACCCCACACATTTACCATGGCTAATCCCCTTCACCTATACATTTTTGGACACTAAGAAGAAATTTATCATGGCCAATCCACCTAATCTGCACTTCTTTGAAGTCTCACAACACCAGGTTAAAGTCCAACCTATTTATTTGGAATAACAAGCTTTCAAAGTGCTGCTCTTTGATTAAGTGAGCCACTCACTTGATGAAGGAGCGGCGCTCTGAAAGCTCACAATTCCAAATAATCCTGTTGGACTTTAAGCTGGTGTTATGAGACTTCTTAGTCTAACTTCAGAGATACAAAGCAGCATCTCTCTGAAGCTGCAAGTATTGATACAAGTTAGCAGGAGGCCATTCAACCCATTGGGCCAATGCCAGCTCTTTGAAGAGCTAAAAGCTACCCATTGAGGCTTACAATTCTGACCTTTGTCCATGGTCCTTTAATAGTTTTCTCCTTCAAATCCCTTATCAAGGATTTTATAGCAGAGCATTTGGAAAACAGTGGTAAGGACAGACAAAAATAGAAGTTCTCGAATGAGAAATCCTGCCGGAAAATCTACTGGATTTTTCTGAAGAAGTAAGTGATAGAGTTGATGAGGGAAAGCCCAGTGGATGTGGTTTATTTGGACTTTCAGAAGGCTTTCAACAAAATGGCGCACAAGAGATTAGCTTGTAAAATTAAAGAGCGTGGGATTGGGAGTAGTGTATTGAGATGGACAGGAAACTGGTTGGCAGTAAACAAAGAGTAAGAATTATTGGGTCTTTTTCAAAAGTGGTAGGAACTACTGGTGGGCTACCAGAGGGATCAGTACTGGGACCCCAGTTATTCACAAGATATATTAATGATTTAGATGAGGAAATTAAATGTTATATCTCCAAGTTTGGCACAAAACTAACTGGAAGGGTGAGCTGCGAGGAGGCTGCAGAGATGTTTTAGTGTGATTTTGACAAGCTGGGGTAAAGGATCTGGAGGAGGTGAAAGGACTTGTCTACGTACAACAGCTGGCAGATACAGGGTTAATATGCAAGTAACACCCATAGAGTGATGCAAGACAGCACATAACCTGCATCCAGATTCAGGCTACTATTGGACAGAGACGTGTGTACCAGCAAGCATGGAGACAGCTCCTGGCCTGTACTCTTTCCTATGTATTTGTAAATTGTTCAAGAGTCAATAAGGATTGGCAGTTAACCTACGTGTGATTAAAAAGGTTTCTTCAGACCTAATGAACCATAACCAACACCCTACAATAATTACTATAACAAACAATCTCTGGACATGGACACCTTTATTTGTGTCTTCTGCACCCAAACACAGAGGAACATTCACATTTCATTCTGCCCAGTATCCAGATGATACTTTCCTGTTGTTTAATGAAGTCCCGTTTTCTGTTGAAGTGCAGTTTCACTGCACACCATTAACCTGCAAGGCAGCCCCCTGGGCTGACGGTTGAATACAAAGCCACAAAGAGGGCACAAGTAAAGTGTCAGCATATGCATCATCACACGATGTCACCGTGGCAGAGAATTCCCAGCACTCAAATTAAGCCTTAACGTCAAGTCCTTCCAATGCTCTAGCATCAGCAAGAAGCTTGCAAATTTCAATGAACAAGGATTGAGGTGAGGTGTGTTTAAAATAAAAGTCATTCTGCACAGGATATGGAGAGTTTGCAGAGGGGATCCATTAATTGTCTAACTAGGGAACATATTACCAACTAACACCACGACCTCAGTCTCTCTCCCCCTCTCTATTTTCTTCTCTCGGGAATAGAATATTGTTCTGCGCACAAAGTGGCCAAATTCAGATGACGAGCTAGTTGAAGCATCGCTGACTGGAAATTAACTTCAGTTTCTCTCAATACAAGGCATTACCACCTAGACAGGTCAATGTCAAGTCAAGATATTTAACTGCGAGTGTCAGATGCTTCCACTGCCTCTACTTCTGATGCCATTATCTCTCCATTTCTTCTGTATCCCAGCAATATGCACAACTAACTGGAAATTACCACTACAGAAACTTGCATTTCTGAATTTTTTTTTATTCATTTGTGGCTGGCCAGCATTCATTGCCCATCCCTAGTCACCCTTGGAGGGCAGTTGAGAGTCAACCACATTGCTTTGGCTCTGGAGTCACAAATCAGGAGGAAGCCTAGACAAGAGCTGCTGCTGTAGGAGGGGTGGCTTTATGTTGTGAGTGTGTACTAAATGGTACAGAACCGAGGAGTTAAGACACAAATCAGCCATTATCTAATCAAATGGTGGGATAGGCTTGAGGGGCAGAATGGCCTCCACCTAATGAGATAAAACATCTGAGAGATTTCACAGCTGTGGGCCACGCAGTCTGTTCTGCGCAGCGATATCTATTATTGGAAACATGAAACTAACGTCTCTCCCCCCTTCCACCCCGAGTTAATTTATCAAGCAGGAATTAATTACATGCAAAAACAAAATGACACCAACCTGAAGAAGAAATGCCAAGTCTGACAATTTCAGTAATTTTGTTTTTTGTAATTTGAATGCGTGGAGAGGACGCAGGCTGGGGAGGAAAGAGATTAAGTTCTCAATCCCTTAATGTTGGCTGATCCTTGGGATTACTGAATTTGCGGCAATGTTGCCTCTCTCGAAGTGGGAGAGGTGATCGTCACTTGAGTGCTGGTAGGCCCTGGCTTTAAAGGAACACCTCCGAGAAAGAGTTTGCGCCGTGCCTAGTGACCAACATCACCCAGAAAAATTCTCCTCAAGGGCCTCCAGAAAATAGCTCCCTCGCCGCTTCCTCACATCCCTCCCCTGGACAAACAAAATGTCTTCACCGTGGCTCAGCGGGTAGCACCTTTACTTCTGAGTCAGGAATTCAAATTCCAAGACAAAAACTTGGCCATAAAATGGCGTCTCAATGCAGTACTGAGGGGGCTGCTGCACTGTTGGACTGCTAACTCTCGGATGTGACATCGAACTGAGATCCTGTCTGCTCTCTCTGCTGGACATAAAAGATCGAAGAAGACCAGGACAGCTCACCTCAGTGTCTTGGTCGATATTCATTCCCTCAGCAAGTATCATCGAATTAGATTATCGGATTGTTATCACATTGAGTTTTGTGGGATCTTGCTGTGTGTTAATTGACTCCTGTGGTTTGTACGACAGTGACCACTCTGATTGCCCAGCGTTTGTTGACATTCTGAGGTTGTGAAAGGCATCATGGGAATACAGGCCTCTCCTCCATTTCATGCTGACCAGGTGACTTGAGCTAAGACACGAACTCCACCAATTCCACAAAGACTTCCCCCTGGCAGGCAATCTGCAGAAAGGGATTGTGGGCAGAAAAAGGCCTGGTTCAGAAAGGCTCGAGGTTAAAGGCTGTGGAAATCTTTCAACTTTGGCAGTGAGAGATGGTGTTGTCACCATAATGTCAGTGGGCTAGTAAACCAGAGGCCCAGACTAATGCTCTGGGGGCATAGGTTCAAACCCCATCTTTTGGGAATTTAAATTCAATCCGGAAGTAAATTGGAATTGAAAGCAAATGTTAGTATCAGTGACCATGGCAACAAACATCATAAAACCACAGAATCCCCACAGTGCAAAAGAAAACCATTCGGCCAATTGGGTCTGGATCAACTTTCCAAGAGAACATATCGCCCAGACCCTCCCTCCCCCCATATCCCCTTACATTTACCATGGTTAAATCATTTAACTTACACATCTTGGAACATTAATGGGTAATTTAACATGGTCAATCTAACTGATCTGCACATCTTTGGACTGTGGGTGGAAACCAGAGCACCCAGAGGAAACCCACGCAGACACTGGGAGGACATGCAAATTCCACACAGTCACCCAAGGCAAAATTGATAGCCATAAAAATTCCAATGGGTTTATTAAAAAAGGAATCTGCTATCCTTACCCAGTCTGGCCTGTACATGACTCCAGATCTGGGCTCTTGATTTATACCTGCCCATGGAAATGGACTAACAAGCCACTCAGTGCAAGGGCAACTAGAGATGGGCAACAAATGCTGGCTTTGCCCATATCCCAGGAAATTTCCATTGCTTCTGTCCAACATAAAAATGGGCAACACAGTGGCCCAGCAGTTAGCACTGCTGCCTCATTGCGCCAGGAACCTGGGTTTGCATGTTCTCCCCGGGTCTGCATGGGTTTCCTCCGTGTGCTCCGGTTTCCTCCCACAATCTGAAAGACGTGCTGGTTAGGTACATTGGCCGTGCTAAATTCTCCCTCTTTTACAAACCAACCGAAGAGGCGCCAGAATGTGGCAACCAGGGGATTTTCACAGTAACTTCATATTAATGTAAGCCTACTTATGACACTAATAAATAAATTTTAAGCACTCCACTGCATCGTTGTTCAAATTTCAGTTTAGTGTCAACCAGGGCAGGCCCAAATTTCCTTCACTTTCCTCACATGTTTACTTTCTTCCATTTTAGTAACGCTCCATTGTTGGATGGTTTTTTTTATTTTGGTCACCAGTGTAAAGTGCATCTCTCCACAATTTTCTAGATTGTCCTTTGGGGAACATGGGGCTGCAGGAAGTATCTCAGGGAGACTAACATGTGATATAAGTTAAATTCAATCTGCGCCCTTTCACTTGTAAGAGTGATCAAAGTCTGGAATGACCACCCTGGTGAAACAATAGGTACATGCTCTGGAATAATTCAAGAAATCATCAGGCATGGATAAGGTATTCCACAGGAGATGAGGTGGACGGATGTGCTAAACAGCCTCCTTCATCAGCACTTAAGTTCTGTTGAAATGTATATTGTCATAAAACATATCACAACAGGGCCAGGGAGCGAGAGAAGTGCAGGTAATTATTTATATATTCAAGCTCAGGCAGCTCTTTTTTCAAAAGAAAAGTCAGTACGAAATGAAAATGTGTTTGACTGTGTGATGACTCAGTCTTTCAGGACCTTCGTCAATCGCTCCTGCATCCTCAAATTATCCCTGCAGCCTTTCAAAACGAAAATAATTTTCAGTCATATGAAATATCGCTCCTTTGTGAGGCTTCTGACTCTGCTTTAATTCACTTCTTTCTTGTGGGAAGGAGAAAAACAGACCTTTGTTCGCCAGCATCAGTGGAGACCTTGTGGAAATGAATGCTGTAGCTTCTATGAAAGGACACAGTTTTTGCAGCTACCTGAACACTGCAGCAATTCTAATCCCCAAAGGCCAGAGCTTGTAGATATCACAGCAATGCTCTCAATTTCGACATCCGTTCTCAATACTGCCGACATGGGGACGAAGTGGAGAGAATTGAGAGCTTTAAGTTTTTAGATGTCCAGATCATCAATAACCTGTCCTGGTCCCCACCACTCCCCCCTATGCTGACACTTGACACTATAGTTAAGAAAGCCCAGCAATGCCTCTACTTTCTCAGAAGACTAAGGAAATTTGGCATGTCAGCTACAACTCTCACAACATTTACAGATGAACCGTAGAAAGCATGCTTTCTGGTTGTATCACAGTTTGGTATGGCTCCTACTCTGCCCAAGACTGCAAGAAACTACAAAGAGTTGTGAATGTAGCCCCAATCCATCCCATCCATTCATTATAGCTGCAATTCCTGCTGCCTTGGAAAAGCAGCCAGTACACCTAAGGACTTTACACGGCCTGGACATTCTTTCTTCAAGATTGAAGCTATAGGGAACTTGTTACCTGAGAACTTTGTGAGAATAAACCAGGATCCAAGGACTCAACAACGCAGCTCACTGGTTATTTGTTTACTGACTACTGCAAAATGGCGGTGTTACCATTTGGATCTGAAAAGGCTACAAATGAATCAGACACAACTCCCCAACATTCTGTACAACCAAGTAACTGTTCCCAATAACTGTGGAATTCCCCCACGTAGCAGTGGTCTGACCAAGGGCAGTTGTTCTGCTCAATTCTCCATGCCCCATACTTTTCCCTTCAGCTGCTTACAAACTGCCCATTTTCCTCTTCATTATCTAATCATTGGAGAAAAGAATTCATGAGGTGATTTTCCATTGTCTTGCTCACACGTGCACACTCCTGCCCCAAAGGTCCTCTTTCCTGTTAACAGCCATTATCCCTCGAGATTCCAACTCTTTCAGCATCTCTGCCGAAAATCTGCTGGTTTCCCAACAGACCCTGGCTCATAACCTAAGCCGGAATCGAACCCGGGTCCCTGGCGTGGTAAGGCAGCCGTGCTAACCGCTGTGCCATCATGCTTAGCTAGCATTCCCTTCAATACATCACAGCTATTTGCCTCAGTGAGGTTCACATTCACACCACTCTTTGGGTAAAAAAGCTTCTCCTCAATTCCCTGCTGGGTTCCTATTGGCCAACAAGCGAGTCAATAAGCTTGTGGCAGACAGCAATGAACCAGTAAGAAACAATTAACAATTATCTCCTTTTTTCAAATGTTCACCATGTGAAATATCTACCTCAGCGCAGGGACTGGCAATAAAGCAACATTTTGGTCTGTGCAAACCCAAACATCAAATCAGTCAACTCTGTCAGCGCCATTACTTTTACCAGGGAACAGACGTCACTGGCCAGGTGCCTGGAGGAGATATCGTGCAGTTTGACCCCTTCACCTTCCTTAACTGCGCTGTGCCCCTCAGTCCATATCCCACGTCCCAGAAGTAATGTCTGCTGCTGTCATGATCGGGATGATCAATCAGTACAAGAGGGGCTGTGACGGTCTGTGATTGGTGACCAGGCCATTACTGAGCTCAGTCCCATTTATTTGAGACTGAAAAATATTCCTTTTACATTACAAAGCAGTTCCATGCACTATTGCTTTCTATTGATTCAGACACCTGTAGGAATGTGTCACTGTCCAAATGGAAGATCAATAATGTTCATTAATAAATCCCTTCTGTGTGTACTTCCTTGTCCCCAGAGCATCCTGTACGTTAAAAAGGTTATAACCTTCCAGACAGCTTAAGTGGTTAAATTCCACCATCGTCCATTAAGGATACCATGTGATTCCTTCCATATGTCATGAGGCTGGGGTCTTTGCTCAATACAACTTTGGGAGCTTTTTGTCCTGCATCAATCTTTCAGACACCACTCAGCACAGTCAAACAGAAAGACTGCCAGCATTTGGGGGGACACAGTGGCACAGTGATTAGCACTGCTGCCTCACAGTACCAGGGACCCGGGTTCAAATCCAGCCTCGGGTCACTGTGTGGAGTTTGCACCTTCTCTCTGTGTACAGATGGAGAACAGAAGGGTATAAGTGGTTGGTCTAGATAGAACAACATGATTGGCGCAGGCTTGGAGGGTCAAAGGACCTGTTCCTGTGGTGTATTGTTCTTTGTCAGCGTGAGTTTCCTCTGATGCTCTGGTTTCCTCCCACATGCCAATGATGTGCAAGGCAGGTTGATTGGCCAGGTTAAACTGACCCTTGCATCAGGGGAATTAGCAGGGTAAATATGCAGGGTTACAGGAAAAGGGCCTGGGTAGGATTGTAGTTGGTGCAGACTTGATGGGCTGAATGGCCTCTTTCTGCACTGTAGGAATTCTATGAATTAATTCCGACTGCCTTCACAAGCACGTCTGTCTTAACCGTTTTACAAACACATTTCCAGAACAAAATACTAAAGGCCGCTGGAAGGACAAAAGTAAGGACTGTTACGCCTTTCTTCTCAGAATGAAGGAAGTAGCCATGAGTAAGGGACTAGATGGCATGCCCATGCGTCGGTTCATTTATCAAAGAGTTGAGAAGTTGGTAGCAGTATTAGAATGTTAGAGAATTTGGATACACACATGAGCTGATTGGCTCCTCACAGCAAACAGAAGCCAAGGGTGAATCACATGATACATTGCATCATTTCCCCTCAGGTGATGCAGGCAGAAAACATAACTACACCCAATTACAGATGTACCACAACAAATATTCCAAATTAAACTGCTGCAAACCAATGATTGAAGGAGCCACTCACTGGAACAGGATTCAGAAAGCTGTTTATGGGAGCCATATATAAAGCCCTTTCCATAACTGATGATAATTCAGAAGCTCAAGCCTTCGGTCACTGTAGAGAGCCAAGCTGCCAACTGGAAAATTCCAGTCTGGACGGGAATGGGGCCTATCCATCTTGTCAACTGGGTTTCCATCTGCCTTTATCATACAATCTTGTCCAAGAACCCAGACTAATAAACAGCATGGCCTTAGGAGGAAATTTGTTTTGATAAATGAAGTGAATTGTTAACTTGGTTTGATTGACAGCTTAAAGTGATTATATCAAGCTGTTCTCTCTGTGATCTCTCTTGTCAATGTCTCAATGTTTATTTGGACGAGATTAAGAGTAAGAACTATCTGAAACACCTCTGTTATTGATACTTTAATGCTCTGTCTGTCTGACACTTAAAAGGATTGAGGAACAGTGGATTTATTTCAAATAACACTATTGAATGTGTTTTGTTTTCTCAGCAGTTCCACATTTGCCTTTGTTATTTTATGGCTCGATGGCTATGTGCATACTCCGAGATTGAGCATGGAGAGAGAGTGAGTCGGCATTGATTTGACAAGGAGGGTGTGAGGGATCATGTGGAATGGCTAGGGGGCATGGGAAAGACCTTCCGAACTTACTCCCCAAGTGACTCCTGAATCCAAATGAAAGTGCAAGACTCCCCCAAGAGTCAAGGAAAGATTGGCTCGATTCAAACAAAATTGGAGGTGGAGTGGGAAGGAATGACATTAGAAGATCCTACCCTCCTCCTCCGTCCCCCAACTGCAACAGAGCCAGCCAGAGTGAGAGGTCAACAGCGTGGGTTTGCTATCTGCGCACTTATCCCATGCATTGGAGAAAATTGCCGGCATTGGGAATGTGGGGTGGGGAGTGAAGGACAGGGATTACTGCATCAGGTCCGAATATCGTTTTTAAATAACTCTAAAGTCGCCCCATCCCTTTAAAACTAAACCTGCCTTGTCCTCATCAATAACTCACAAAACTCTAACTTTGATCATGAGACAGCAAAACAACCAACAAAGCCACAATCTAACGTATTTCTCTATCATGTAGCCAATCAACTCTCTCCATTGGTTTGGAACTGAGTGATTAGGCGCCACCGTGGCTGCTTCAGTTCAATTCCTGCCTCTTCACTGTTAATCAGGACAAGAGAACTGACTCTCTTTTCTCTGCTCAGAACATTTTAAAAGGATTTATGTCGGGTCTTTGTCTAAAGCAGCAAAAAAATTTAATTCAATTTAATTTTAATTTATTACCCACATAAAAAATCATTTCAATGCCAAAGATAAGCCTGAAGCATTTGCAACAATCTTCAACAGAAGTGCCAAATAGATGATCCATCTCAGCCTCCTCCTGAGATCCCAGCATCGCAGATGTCTTCATCCAATTCAATTCACTCCACATGATATCAAGAAATTGCTGGAGGCACTGGATATTGCAAAAGCACTGATAATATTCCAGCAGCAGTACTGAAGACTTGTGCTGTAGAACTTGCCGCACCCCTAGCCAAATTCTTCCAGGATACCTACAACACTGGCATCTACCCAGCAATGTGGAAAATATGGTATGTCCTGTCCACAAATCCAACCCAGCCGATAACCGCCACATTAGTCTACTCTCAATCATCACCAAGGTGATGGAAGGTGTTGTTGACAGTGTTATCATGAGCCATTTACTCAGCAATAACCTGCTCACTAACATTCAGCCAGGATCACTCAGCTCTTGACTTCATTACTGTCTTAGTTTAAACACGGACAAAAGAGCTCAAGTCAAAAGGTGAGAGTGACTGCCCGTGACATCAAGGTATCATTTGACAGAGTATGGCATCAAGGATTCCTAGACAAAACTGGGATCATTGGGAATAAGGAGGAAAACCTTCCACAGGTTGGAATCATAGCTAGCACATGCTTGTGGTTATTGGAGATGAGTCACCTCAAGCTCCAGGAGTTCCTCAGGGTAGTGTCCTAAGGCCCAACCATCTTCAGCTGCTTCATCAATAACCTTCCCTCCGTCATAAGACAAGAAGTGGGCCTTCACTGATGACTATTCAACGCCATTCGCGCCTCCTCAGATACTGAAGCAGTGTGTGCCCATATGCAGCAAGAGCTGGACAGCAATCAGGTTTGAGCTGGAAAGTAGCAAGTAGAATTCATGCCACACAAGTGCCATGCAATGGTCATCGCATTCAATGGCATTACCACCGCTGGAATCTCTTATTATCAACATCCTGGGGGTTACTATTGACCAGAAACTGAATTGGACTCGCTATATAAATGCTGTGACAAGAGGAGCAGGTCAGAAGCTGGAAATTCTGGGGCAAGTAATTCACCTCCTGATTTTCCAAAGTCTGTTCACCATCTACAAGGCACAAGTCAAAACGGTGATGGAATACTCTCCACTTGCCTGGATGGGTGCCACTCCAACAATACTAAAGATGCTTGATCCATTAGGACAGAACAGCCCATTTGACTGGCACTCCATCAATCACCTTCAGCATTCACTCCACCATCACCAATGCCCAGTGGTAACCATGTGTCCCAGCTGCAAGATGCATTGCAGCAACTCACCAAGGCTCCTTCAACAGCACCTTCCAAACCCCTAACCTCTACCACTTGAAGGACAAGAGCAGCAGATACATCACCACCCGGAGATTCCTCTCTGAGCCACTCACCATCCTGACTTGGAAATATATCGGCTGTTTGTTCACTGTTATTGGGTCAAAATCCTGCAACACACTCCACCAACAGCACTCTGGGTGTACCTACACCTCAGGGACAGTAACAGGTTCAAGAAAGCTCCCCATCACCTTCTGAAGGGAAATTAGAGACGGGCAGTAAATGCTGACCTAGCCAGCAACACCCACATCCTGTGAGTAAATTAAAAAAAAGCAAACAGGTGACAATGTGACAGTCAGAAAACTCCAGGCCAACATCACAATGAGCTTCCTGCTACACAGTTCAAATGGCGCAAATACATTACATGTTTATTTAGCCAAGGATTCAGTGAATGACTTTTCAACAGAAACTGAGGAGAGCTGAACATACAGACAACACAGACAGCGGAACAGAAATAATAAAAATCTAAGTAAACAAAAATGACGCACCGAACCAAACCACGGGAGAGATATGGGGCCAAATTCTCAAAGCCCAGTGGGGTGGACGGAGCGGTGGACAATCCTGCAATTTGCCACCCTCTTCCAACATGCCAGCTTGTCCACATGGTCCTGCCCCCTAATCGGTTATGGGCAGGCCAGATCAGTGGCTACCTGGCAGGCAGTAAACATGATTGAGGGGTCTAATCTCTCGAGTCATCTAGAACTTTCCAGTTAGCAAGTGACTGAAACACAGCCAGTGAAAAGAACTGGCTTCTCTCCAGCAGACTGAATGGCGGAAGGGGAAGGGTGGTAGGATCATTCCTCCAATGGATTTTGAGGCACCTCTATGCTGAAGCACCCTCGCTCTCCCTAACTAGCGTTGGTCAGTTGCCACTCTCTAAGTGCGGGAAAGCCTCCCATTGGTTGAATATTGGATGGCATCCTATTGGCTGAGCTGTGGAAGGGCTGCCATTGGCCCAATGACATTGGAAGCCTCCCATCATGCTTAACTGGACAATCAGCCCACCCATTGGTCAGTTTGAAAAGTATGGCAACGCGGCCTGGAGAACTGAAACCTCTCCAACATCAGATTCCCAAACCCAGGACAAAATCCAATCCAGAGCCTCCACAGCAGAGGCACAAGCAGAAATCCTGGTGGGACCGGCCATGTTCATTACAGCTGTCGCCTAATCCTTTCTACATTTTACTCTGTCGGCCGTGTGCAAACTGCCGGCAGTCAGACCATCTTCCCTTTACTCCAGAAAGTTTTCCTTTCCAACCAAAGAAGGCCCAGGATTACCCATTTCATTGACTTCATTCTGAAATCCTGGCCTTCCTTCAAAGCATCAGCTAATCTGTTCAGATTTTATGGACCGTTTCCTAAGCAACTGTATTTGCTCTCGCAGAGAAATGACTCAGCAGCTGATAGATTCTTTTTAACGGCATCTAGCAGCTATTCCACTGATTTATTCCTGTTTGCTGTTCCTTGGACAATTACTCCAATTCATCCCACTTTCATTCAGATAGAGTGATTCTTAAACAGATCAGCAATTATTACAATGATAACAACTCATACTCCGAGACTCCCAGACTTAGTCACTTCTGTCGCTTGTGATAAACTTTTCAAAGCTCTTGTGTCAGGTCTACACTGCATCTCAATGGAGATGCAGGGCCAACATTGACCCTTTCATAAACCTTTTGAATGTGCTTCATTGGTGATGCTGGTAATGATGAGTCAGAGGCCTGCTTTTCATATCTTTGGCCACTGTGTTTGCTATGGATTGGCAAAGGAGTCAAAAAAATGGAGAAGGAGTGGCAGTGAGGTCAGCAAAATTCATCTTACAACCAATCACGACAGGGTTTGGTGCTTTTCCATGGTTCACTTGGCACAGTGGCACATTGGTTAACCTCCCAGCAGCAGGGACTTGGGTTCAATTCCAGCCTTGAGTGATTGTGTGTGGATCTCGCACATTCTCCCCATGTCTGTGTGGGTTTCTTCCAGGTGTTCCAGTTTCTTCCCACAGGCCAAAGATGTGCAGCTTAGGCTGTTTGGCCATGATAAATTGCCCCTTGGTGTCAGGGAGGACTAGCAGAGTAAATACGTGGGGTTACAGGGATTGGGCCTGGATGGGACTGTTGTCTGTCTGGAGTTTGCACATTCTTCCCATTTCTACGTGGGTTTCTTCCGGGTGCTCTGGTTTCCTCCCACAGGCCAAGATGTGCAACTTAGGCTGTTTAGCCATGATAAATTGCTCCTTGATGTCTATGGGATGAGCAGGGGAAATACGTGGGATATGGGGATAGGACCTGGATGGGATTGTTGTCTGTGTGGAGCTTGCATGCTCTCCCCATGTCTGCATGGGTTTCCTCCAGGTGTTCCGGTTTTCTCCCACACGTGCAGATTAGATGGATTTTCCTTAGTGTCTCAAGATGTGTAAATTGGATGGATTGGGCCATAGTAAATGCGCAGGGTTATGGGAATAGGGGGGGGGGGGGGGGGGGTGTATTCAACGCTGAAGCAAGCACAACAATGTCTTGCGATTATCTAACACATTTAACATCCCAAGGCATAAATTGAAACTGAGTTTATCAGGAACTCCCAGGGCATGTTGCCAAGAGCTGGGTCACTTAGCGACATTTTAGGAAGATGTTTTAAAGGAAGCAAGAGTGGTTTAAGGAAAGGATTTCAGAGTTTCAAACAGCTCAAGGCACAGCCTCCAATAACAGAATGATAAAAATTGGGAATATAAAGAGGTCAGAATTGGACACACAATTAGATATTAAGAACAGTTCCCTAATTATTTTTTGAAGGCAATAACGCTTGGAGAGAAATGATGAGAGTGCTACTTGCCTGTATATTACTGCAGCTGGCAGCAATTCAGCTGATTTGTGTTTGTGTGTTGTTCCTTGTACAATTACTCCAAAGCGTAAAATTGTCATTTAGCTAATTGGAGATTTAAGCACAGTAGCAATTATAAAAATTGAAATGCTTCCACTGGCAGGTAGGTCAGTAAGCAGAGCAGCCTGATTTTGAGATAATTAGAGTTGAATATTCAGCAAACATTCTCCAACCTCAGCCTCAGTGGAGGTATGTGGCATGGTGGTACAACGGTTAGCACTGCTGCCTCACAGCACTAGGGACACGGGTTCAATTCCCAGCTTGGGTCACTGGCTGTGCAGAGCCTGCATGTTTTTTTTAAATTTATTTGTGGGACTTGGGCATTGCTGGCTGGCCAGCATTTATTGCTCATCCCTAGTTGCCTTTGAGAAGACGGTGGTGGGCCGCCTTCTTGAAATGCTGCAATTCATGTTCTGCAGATTGACCCACATTCTCCTGTGTCAGTGTGGGTTTCCTCCAGGTGCTCCAGTTTCCTCCCACTGTCCAAAAGACGTGCTGGTTAGGTGCATTGGCCATGCTAGATTCTCCCTCGGTGTACCCAAACAGCTGCCAGAGTGTGGCAACTGGGCGGGGAGGTGGGGGGGGTGGTTTCACAGTAACTTCATTGCAGTATCAATGTAAGCCTACTTATGACTAATAAATAATTAAGTAAAGTCAGTGCGGTGATATAATGGTATTGTTACTGGGCTAGTAATCCAGAACCCCAGGGTAATGGTCTGAGAATCTGAGTTTGAATTCCACCACAGTGTAAGGTGAAATTTGAATTCAAAAGAAATCTGGAATTAAAAGCCTACTGATGAATATGAAACCATTGTCAATTGTTGCAAAAACCAATCTGGTTCACTAAGATACTTCAGGGAAAGAAATCTGCCATCCTTACCCAGTCTGGTCTACATGTGACTCCATACCCACAGCAATGTGGTTGACTTGCAGATGCCCTCGGGGATAGGCAATATTAGATCATGAGGATAACTCATATAGGGTGGATACTGAAAGGATGTCTCCTCTTCTGGGGAAATCTAGAATTCGAGACCACAGTTTACAGGTATTCCGGTTTCCTTCCTACAATTTAAAGATGTCAGCTTAGGTGGATTGACCATAAATTGTCCCTTAGCGTCCCAAGCTGTGTAGGTTAGGTGTAAATAGGGTTCATCACTCAAACCAGCCTTCCATCCATTGACTCTGTCTACACTTCCCACTGCCTTGGCAAAGCAGCCAACATAATTAAAGATCCTATGCACCCCAGACATTCTCTCTTCCATCTTCTTCCATTGGGAAAAAGATACAAAAGGCTGAAATTACATACCAACCAACTAAAGAACAGCTGCTCCTCTGCTGCCATCAGATTTTTAAATGGGTCTACCTCACATTAAGTTGATTTTTCTCTACACCCTAGTTATAACTGTAACATACATTCTGCATTTTCTCATTTCCTTTTCTGCTTCGTTTGTATAGCGAGCAAAAAACAATACTTTTCACTGTATATTGATACATGTGACAATAATAAATCAAACCAAATCAAATAAATGGGGTTACAGGAATGGGGCCAAGATAAGGTGCTCTATCAGACAGTCAGTGCAGACTTGATGGGCCAAATGGGCTCCTTCTGCATTGTAGGTATTTGTAATTGAGCTGGCGTAGTGTCCCAAGGTGGGATCGTAATGAGCAGCGTTGGAAATCTGGAATGGGCTTGTCTATCTGGGGCAATTAGAGCGTTGAAGGCGAGAATCGCCAGTACATTACAATCATAGAATCTTAAAGTATAGAAGGAGGCCATTTGGCCCATCAAGTCTGCACCGACCACAATCCCATCCAGGCCCTATTCCCATCACCCCACATATTTGCCCTGCTAATCCCTGTGACGCCAGGGGCAATTTAGCATGGCCAATCAACCTAACCCGTACATGTTTGGACTATGGAAGGAAACTAGAGCATCTGGAGGAAACCCACGCAGACATGGAGAGAACATGCAAACTCCACACAGTCACCCTAGGCTGGAACTGAACAGGACGCTGTGAGGCAGCAATGCTAACCCTAATATATCACAGTGCTAAACTCTCACAAGTGCATTTTTGAACGCAGACATGTAAGGGAACAGCTTCCAGCAGTTTGATGCTACGAGTGCCGTTTCGATTAAGCGCACAGGAAATCTCAAGGCAAGAAATGCCGTAAAGGCTGTCAAAACTCATCCATCTGCTACTTTAATACCCCCAGTCCTGCATTCACTCCTAACCTCAACATGTCTAATACTTGACCCCTTACTGACCCCTTATTGAAATGTTTACTGTAATGTTGGCTCCAAAGCCTCTTCCTCTATCAGTTTTAGAAATGCTTTTCACTCACTTACATTAAGGTCTGGTGAACAAAACTTATGATACTTTAACATTTACATCCAACCATATGAATTAGGAGTGGGAATAGGCCATTCGGCCCCTTGATTTTGCTGCAACATTTGATAAGATCGTGGGTGATCCGATTGTGGTCTCAACTCTGCTTTTCTGTCCAATGCTTATTTGTGAAAAATCTACCTAACTCAGCCTTAAAAATATTCAATGACCCCAGCCTCCACCGCTCCCTGGAAAACAGAACTCCACAGGCTGACAAAATCTCAAAGAACAACATTCTCTTCATCCCCATCTTAAATGGAACTCCCATCTTTTTAAACTGTGCGCCTTAATTCTAGATTACCCCATAGGGTGGGATGGGAGAAGATACTTTCACTACTGTTTCCCCCATGGTCCTATACGTTTCAATATAATCACCTCCTTCTTCCAAACTCCAGTGGATATATGCCCAGCACATCTGACTTTTCCTCATAAGACAGTGCTCCCCCCAATCCCAGGCACATCCCAGGTATCAAGTTCAATTCTCTGAACTGCCTTTAATGCAATCATATCCTTTCCCAAGTAAGGGTTCGAGATTAACCAGACAACGCACAATAAGTACTCAAATATTTTAAGTTTTTATTACCTGCTATAGTGGTACTGGTGATAATATCGCTGGACGATTAATCCAGAAACTTAGCTAATGCTCTGGGGACCCGGATTCAAATCCCACCATGGCAGATGGTGGAATTTTAATTCAATAATAAATATTTGGAATTAAGAGCCTACAGGTGACCATGAAACCGTTGTCGATTGTCGGAAAAACCCATCCAGTTCACTAACATCCTTTAGGGAAAGAAATCTGCCACAGCAACGTGACTGACTCTTAACTGCCCTCGGGAATTACTGAGCAAGTCACTCACTTGCAAGAAGGCAGCTCACCTCAACCTTCTCAAGGGCAATTGGGATGGGCAATAAATGCTGGCCAGTCTGCAATGCCTGTTTCCCACGAAAGAATTTAAAAAAATAGCAAGAAGAACAAACACAGTGATTTTCACAATGCTGTTCTATCGATTCATACATAAAATCTAACAATTATAGTTCACCGTATCTTGCTCTTTGGAATTCTGTCACCATAAGGGTTTTATATTCATCCTGTGGCCAAGGCTGGGAAGACAGTGTTTATGGAACTGAAACAAGGTTTAGATTAGTCTCTTATCCTGAACATGCAAGCACTGGCCTCACTGAAAACCTTGTTTGCTAACAGCACTTTCCACTATGAGACAGATTATTTGTCATAACTTAATTTCCACAACTGTTGTGACATAATTCCCACAAGGGGAACAGAGTGGTACACATACTCCAGATGTTATCTCATCAACGCTCCAACAATTGTAGCAAAGTTTCTATACCAGTACATTCCAATCTCCTTTTAATAAATACCAACATTTCGTTTGCCTCCCTAATCACTTGCTGTATCTGCATACTAACATTTTGTGATCCATGCACCAGGACACCCAGATCCCTCTGTGCCTCAGAGTTCTATATTCTCCCTTCATTTAAATAATATTCTGCTTTTCTATTCTTCTTGCCAAAGTGGACAAGTTCACATTTTTCCTCGGAGTTCTTCCATTTTACACTTGGGACCATCGTATTGTTCCTCTCAGTGTCTGTCCTAACCTATTATGTATGCGCAGTGATTGGAATAGAATGCAGTTGGGTTATTTCATTAGTCTGTGTTTAGATTAGCTCAGAAAATGTGACATTTCGAAACCATGGATGGAATTCTCCAGCCGCGCTGGTCTAAAAGCTGGAAATTCAAGGGCATTCACATTCTCTGCAACCCGCCTACTGAAATTCCAGTGGCGGACATGATGGGAGAACTTCAGCCCACAAGTCTGGTCATATTGACAAACATTTTCCTTGCTTTTATTCATTGAAGTGCACTAAAGTTTATTTATTAGTCACAAGTAAGGCTTACATTAACACTGCAATGAAGTTACTGTGAAATTCCCTTAATCGCCACACTCCGGTACCTGTTCAGGTTAATGCACCTAACCAGCATGTCTTTCATACCATGGGAGGAAACCAGAGCACCCAGAGGAAACCCATTCAGACAGGGGGAGAACGTGTAAATTCCACACAGACATTAACCCCAGATGGGAATCGAACCGGGGTCCGTGGCACTGTGAGGCAGAATGCTAAGCACTGTGGCACCATATCACCCAACTAACGGGAAGTAGAGGGGAATAAAGCTGCTGAAGGCTCACGACCATGAGAGAACATCACCCTGGTGCCTGAGAAAAACCAAGCAATGTGGCTTTACAACTATTGGCTGGTGGCTCTGACATCTGTTATTATGAAGTGCTCTGAAAGATTAGTTATGGCATGAATCAATTCCAGCCTCTCACACTGCCTGGGTTCACTACAGTTTGCCGAATGCCACATCAGATCCACAGCAGATACCATCTCTGACCCTGCACTCAACCCTGGAACACCTAGATAACAAGGACACCTATGTCAGACTCCTATTTATTGACTACAGCTCAACCTTCAACACTGTTATTCCCATGAAACTCATTTCCAAACTCCATGGCCTGGGCTTTGGCTCCTCCCTCTGTGACTTGATCCTGGACTTCCTAACTCACGGGCCACAATTAGTAATGATAGGCAACAACTCCTCCTCCACCATCATCCTCAACACCAGTGCCCCACAAGGCTGTGTTCTCAGCCCCCTACTATACTCCTTATACACCTATGACTGTGCGGCCAAATTCCCCTCCAATACGATTTTCAAATATGCTGACAACACCACCAAAGTGGATCGGTTCTCAAACAATGACGAGACAGAGTATAGGAGTCTGCTGCGGTAACAATAATCTCTCGCTCAATGTCAACAAAATGAAGGAGATTGTCATTGACTTCAGGAAGCGTAAAGGAGCACGTGTTATACATCGATGAAGACAAAGTACAAAAAGTTGAGAGCTTCAAGCATTAAGGTGTCCAAATCACCAACAACTGTCCTGATCCTCCCAAGCCAATACTATAGTTAAGAAGGCTCACCAATGTCTCTGCTTTCTCAGAAGACTAAGGAAATTTGACATGTCAGCTACGACTCTCACCAACATTTATAGGTGCACCATAAAAAGCATTCTTTCTGGATGTATTACAGTTTCATATGGCTCCTGGTCTGTCCAAGACTGCAAGGAACTACAAAAGACCCAATCCATCACACAAACCAGCCTCCCATTCATTGATACTGTGCACACTTCCCACTGCTTCAGCAAGGCAGCTAGCCTAATTAAGGACCTCACACATCCCAGACATTCTCTCTTCCACCTTCTTCCTTGAGGAAAAGAATAAAAAAGTCTGAGGGCACATACCAACTGACTCAAAAACAGTTTCTTCCCTATTGCTGTCAGACTTTTGAATGGACTTACCTTGACTTAAGTTGACCTTTCTCTACACCCTAGCTATGATTGTAACACTATATTCTGCACGTTTTGTTTTCTTATCAATGAACATTATGCTTTGTCTATATAGAACATAGAACATAGAACATAGAACAATACAGCACAGAACAGGCCCTTCGGCCTTCGATGTTGTGCCGACCAAAATAAAAAGCAATGCCCCTCCTAACTAAACCATTCCCTTCTCATCCATATACTTATCAACTAACCTCTTAAACGCCACCAAACTTGGCGCATCTACACAGCTGCAGGCAGGGCATTCCACTCCCTAATCACTCTTTGAGTAAAGAACCTACCTCTGATATCCGTCCTATAACTCATACCCCTTAATTTAAAGTTGTGTCCCCTCGTGATAGCTTTTTCCATCCTAGGAAAAAGGCTATCACTGTCCACCCTATCCAAACCTCTAATTCTCTTATATGTTTCAATAAGATCCCCCCTTAGCCGCCTCCTTTCTAACGAAAACAACCTCAAATCCTTCAACCTCTCTTCATAGGACCTGCCCTCCATACCAGGCAACAGCCTGGTAAACCTCCTCTGTACCCTCTCCAATGCCTCCACATCTTTCTTATAATGCGGGGACCAGAACTGCACACAATACTCCACGTGCGGCCGCACTAGAGTTTTGTACAGTTGCAACATGACGTTGCGGCTCCGAAATTCAATCCCCCTACAATAAAAGCTAAGACTCCGTATGCCTTCTTAACAACCTTATCGACTTGATTGCCAACTTTCAGGGATCTATGCACATATACACCAAGATCCCTCTGTTCATCAACACTATTAAGAATCCTACCATTAGCCCTATACGCTACACATTTATTATTCCTGCCAAAGTGCATTACCTCACACTTTTCCACATTAAACTCCATTTGCCACCTCTCGGCCCAGCTCTGCAACTTGTCCAAGTCACTCTGTAAACTAAACACCCCTCTTCACTATCTACCACACCACCAACTTTAGTATCATCTGCAAATTTACTGATCCATCCCTCAATACCCTCATCCAGATCATTTATAAAAATTACAAACAGCAGGGGCCCCAAACAGACCCCTGAGGCACACCACTCGTCACCGAACTCCACGATGAATATCTCCCATCAACCACCACCCTCTGTCTTCTATCTGCCAGCCATTTTCTAATCCAATTAGCTAAATCACCCTCTATTCCACACATCTGCATTTTCTGTAGAAGTCTTCCATGGGCCACCTTATCAAAAGCCTTCTAAAGTCCATATATACTACATCAACCGCCTTACCCCCATCCACCTCTCTGGTCACTTTCTCAAAAAACTCAATGAGGTTAGTAAGGCATGACCTACCCTTCACGAAACCATGCTGACTATCCCCCATCAATTCATTTCTCTCTAAATAACTATAAATCCTATCCCTAATAATTCTCTCCAATACCTTGCCCACCACAGAAGTAAGACTCACTGGCCTATAATTCCCAGGAAGGTCTCTCTTCCCCTTCTTAAACAATGGGACCACATTCGCCATCCTCCGGAACCACACCCGTAACCAACGAGGACCTGAAGATCAGAGCCAGAGGCTCTGCAATCTCCTCTCTTGCCTCCCAGAGAATCCTAGGTAAATCCCGTCCGGCCCAGGGGACTTATCCAACTTCAAACCCTCGAGAATTTCTAACACATCCTCCCTATCTACTACAATACTCCCCAATTAGCAACCCTGTACCTCAGTGCCCTCCACAGCTACATTTCCAGCACTCTGCGTGAATACCGAAGAGAAATATTTATTCAGTGCCTCGCCAATCTCTTCAGGCTCCACGCACAACTTCCCACTGCTATCTATGACTGGTCCTACTCTTGCCCTAACCAATCTTCTATTCTTAACATATCGAAAGAAAGCTTTAGGATTCTCCTTAATCCTATCAGCCAACATCTTCTCGTGTCCCCTCTTAGCTCTCCTCATTTCACTTTTTACCTCCTTCCTAGCTAATCTATAGCTATCCATTGCACTACCTGAGCCTTCAAGCCTCATCCTGCCATAAGCCTCCTTTTTCTTCTTAACCAGCAAATCAACTCTTTTCGTACACCAAGGCTCTCTGACTCGTCCATTTCCTCCCTGCCTGACAGGGACATACTTATCAAGGACTCGCAGCAGCTGCTCCTTGAATAAGCACCACATTCCAGATGTTCCCATTCCCTGTAGTTCCCTAGTCCAATCTATGCACCCTAATTCTCTCCTGATGGCCTCATAATTACCCTTCCCCCAGCTATAACTACAGCCCCCAGCTTCATGCCTATCCCTGTCCATCACTAAGGTTAACGTAACCGAATTGTGGTCACTATCACCAAAATGTTCACTAACTTCCAAGCCTAACACCTGGTCTGGCTCATTGCCCAGCACCAAATCCAATGTAGCCTCACCTCTAGTTGGCCTATCTACATACTGAGTCAAAAAACCTTCCTGCACACTTTGTATAAAAACTGACCCTCTAACGAGCTAGAGCTATAGCTATTCCAATCAATATTAGTAAAGTTAAAGTCCCCCATCACAATTACCCTACTACTTTCACTCCTAATCAGAATTGACTTCGCAATCCTTTCCTCAACCTCTATAGAACTATTAGGAGGTCTGTAAAAGACTCCCAACAGGGTGACCTCTCCTCTCCTGTTTCTAATCTCAGCCCATACTACCTCAACAGACAAGTCCTCATCAAACTTCTATATAGCGCGCAAGAAACAATACTTTTCACTGTATGCTAATACATGTGACCGTAATAAATCAAATCAAATCAAACATCTTTCCCGATGCTTGGTGAAGGTTGAAAGTCCTTCAAACTACACAAGAGAAACTGCCCCATCACTGCAAAGTAAAACATGCCTGTGCAACAAGCCAATTGCTTCATTTTAAATTCTTTGTCAGGATGCGGGCATGACTAGCAAGTTTGGCATTATTGCCAATCCTCTAGGTACACTTCACAAAGTGGTGGACAGCCTCCCCTTGAGCTGCCTCAGTCCTTGTGCTGAAGGTGCCTCTGTTGAGCAGTTAGTAGAGTGCTTCAGTGTTTTGACCCAGCAACTATTATTGAGCAGTAAATACATATCCACATCAGGATGGGGGTAACTCGAGGGGAACAACAGGGTAATAGTGTTCCCACGCATCTTCTAACATCACTGATGGGGCGGGGGCAAGATTAGATAGCACAGGAAACCGCTAGTTCAATTATCAACCAATTAGTAGAGCTGTATCAGAGTTTGGTGACAATCTTCACGTACACACTCCACATTATACATCAGACATCTGTGTGTAACTATTGTGCCAACACCAACTCTCTTCCCTCAACTATGCCCCAAAACGGAGCTGCTTAAGACATCCATAAATGAAACACAGACCCAAGCAAAGGAAAGCGGAACTGAGCTTGTGATTGGCAAGTGGTTTAACTTGGGGAAAAGTGCAGTCTTTATGTGATGTGGGTGGGCTGGTCAGCCTTCAGGCAGTAACACTGAAGCCACTGTGTAAAGAAAGATCTGGGCATTCCAGTGCGGAGATCGCCGAAGGGTCACAAACAGTCCATCAATCGCTCACTAGACAGTTTAGAAGGCTGGGGTGCATTTACAGCACAATTAACTGTAAGTCACAGCATGTTATTTTGTCACTTTAAATATTCTGGGCAAGCTTCACTTGGATTAGTTTGTCCAGATTTGACCTTCTCAATTGGTGGACGATATTGAAGCTTAAAATTGGAGTGCATTTATTCACACTCCAATGAATGTGAAACATCTGAGCTACTAGCTAGGCTAAAAGAGCACAGAATCACAGAATTGTTACAATGCAGAAGGAGACCATTTGGGCCATGACGTCTGCACCAGCTCTCCAAATGAGTTTTATAACTTAGTGCCATTCTCCTGTCTTTACATCGTACACTGGGGGTTCAGAGAATCATAGAATCCCTATGGTGCAGAAGAAGGCCATTCAGCCCATCAAGCCTGCACTGACCACAATCCCACCCAGTTTCTGCCCCCGTAGCCCCACGTACTTGCCAGTTCCCCTGCTGGTTCCCCTGACAGTAACGGGTAATTTACCATGGCCAATCAATCTAACCCTCACATCTTAGGAGTGTGGGAGGAAACCGGATACCTGCAGGAAACCCCCACAGACACAGGGAGAACCTGCAAACTCCACGCAGACAATGATCCAAGCCGGGAATCGAACTCGGATCCTTCGCGCTGTGAGGCAGCAGCGCTAGCCACTGTGCCATCACGCCATCCCAGTTGCTTTAGCTCAGGTGGCTGGACGACTGGTTTGTGATGTGGAGCAATGCCCAACAGCACGGGTTCAATTCCCGTACAGGGCTGAGGTTATTCATGATGGCCCTGCCTTCTCAACCTTGCTCCTTCACCTGAGCTGTAGTGATCTTCAGGTTAAATCATCACCAGTTAGCCCTCTTCCTTAAAGAGGAGAGCAACCTATGGTCATCTGGACCTTGTTTCTATTCAAATAATACCCTCTTAGAGTCCTTATTGAACCTGCATATTTCCAGGCAGTGCATCCCAGACCCAAACCATTCGTGTGAATAAGTTCTTTCTCACATCACATGTGTTTCTTTTGCAAATCACTCTAATATTGTACCCTCGTGTTCTTGATCAAGAGCTGGGCTTTTATGTAGTGTTCAATGGTTGAATTATCCCATGTTTGATTGGGTGAGTCAGGTAACTACTCTGTGATCACTGTGCTTGATTGATTAAGGCTGGGCGCTGACTCACAGCTAAAATAAACAAACATGAAAAGGTCCAGAATCAGAGCTGGCATAAGCCTGAGTGCAGACATTTTGTGATTGCTGAGCTATTTTAAAGCTTTTAATTAAACACTTAGAAACTAGTGTCATCTCTGCCTGGCTTGCAAGTAGGCTGAGCGTATAAACATACACAAAACTGGTGCTATGCAACACTCTAGACTCCAGGTCTTCTGGAGAACTGTTCCCTTGCAAACAGCCGGTAGATCTCACCCGTAATATGACATAGATGCACAAATATTACATGGGGAAAGATGGGGTTCTGTTCATTGAATCATAGAATTCTACAGTGCAGAAGGAGGCCATTCCACCCATCAAGTCTGCAGCGACCACAATTCCACCCAGAACCCTACCCCCATAACACCATGCATTTACCCTAGCTGGATCCCCTGACACTAAGGGTAAACTTAGCATGGTCGATCAACTTAACCCGTGGGAGGAAACCGGAGCATCCAGAAGAAACTTAACAGAAATGGGGAGAACATGTAAACTCCACACAGAGAGTGACCCAAAAGCGGGAATTGAATTGAAGTCCCTGGTGCTGTGAAGCAGCAGTGCTAACCAACCACTGAGCTCATTTCTATGAGGGGTTTGCAAATTGAACAAGTGTCCCCCAGAACAAGTCAAGAACACGATGAAAATGGTATAGTGGGACTACAGCGTATCCTTTCCTGAGTTAGAGTCAGACACATGGACAGGACATTGAGAAACAGAATAAGGCAAACCAAATAAAGTGAGGAAAATCCAAGTTGACATTCAAAACCAAAATATGGGAACAGTGCAACCCAGTAACAAACGGTAATACTCATTTTTGAGTTATAGGTTTGAGTTATAAGGAGAGGCTGAATAGACTGGGACTTTTTTCCCTGGAGCATAGCAGGCTGAGAGGTGATCTTATAGAGGTCTATGAAACAATGGGAGGCATAGATCAGCGAGACAGTCAACATCTTTTCCCAAAGGTAGGGGAGTCTAAAACTAGAGGGCACAGGTTTAAGGTGAGAGGGGAGAGATACAAAAGGGTCCAGAAGGGCAATTTTTTCACGCAGAAGTGGTGAGTGTCTGAAACAAGTAGTAGGGGCGGGTACAATTTTGTCTTTTAAAAAGTGTTTAGACAGTTACGTGGGTAGGATAGGTATAGAGGGATATGGGCCAAATGCGGGCAATTGGGAAAAGCTTAGTGGTTAAGAAAAAGGGCGGCATGGACAAGTTGGGCCAAAGAGCCTGTTTCCATGCTGTAAACCTCGATGATTCCATTCCAGGCAACCAGTTCTTGCATTAACTGCCGATTAAACTCTTCTTTTTCTCATTCTCCCTCCCTGTCATCCTGATGCCACTGACTAGCTGTTCGTCCCTGGTAGTTTCCAGATGAAAGGTAGTGGAGCTGAAACAATAACTCAGTTTCTCTCTCCAAGGGGACCGCCTGACTAGCTGAGTATTCCCCACCCATTTTCTGCTCACTGTTTCCCCAGGGTCGAACTCCCCTTGGAGCCAAGGTGAGCAGCCAAGCAGTTACCGACCCAACAGCACCATCTCGACTGAAATCTCAGCGAGCCGGCAAGAGGCCGGGTCGGGAACTGGATGACCGTCACCCGGGGCAAACACACACTTTCAGGATGATGGCTGACTGCTCTGGATTTCTCGCCGTGCTTTTTTCTTAAAAAGCATACGCACAGCCTTCCCCATCCTGCACCTTTGTTAATGATCTGGAGGTTCGACAAGCTGCCTCGGTACACTTACTGCACGCAGCACAGTGACCGTGTGTGCTGCCAGTCCTCCAAAGCCTCCCTTCCTCAGCTCAGTGGAACGGCAAATGAAAAATTAGCTGCTGCAGATAACAGATTGCCTCACTTACAGCGGCAGCAGGTAAAGGCATTTCAAGGTGTTTCAGGCCTCCTGAGAAAGACAGAGAGAGCTGTACGTGGCAATGCAATACCAAGCGGACATCTTCAAGTTAGGATTTGACCCTCTCCCTCCCCACCCTTAGAGGGTTGGTGAGGGTGGGGGGGATTGCATGAGATTGTTTCTTCTGGAGACTAATCCTTCAATGATCAGACAAACACAAGAGAGCCGGAGAAAGGAACCAGAAGGAAATAAAAGAAAGATGACGTTTTGTGACCACCAGATATCTCAAAGCAATGCAAAGCCATTGACATGTTTTTCAAGTATAGTCACTGGAATAATGTGGGAAACACGATAACTAATTTGTGCACAGCAAGCTCCCACACACAGCAATGCGACAGTGACACATTGATTTTTGTGGCGCGGATGGAGGGATAAATAGTGTCCAGGACACCAGGGAGAACTCACCCCACCAGCTCTTCATGCCGATGGGATTTTCTATGTCCACCCGAACAGGAACACCACCACCTGCGAGTTCCTTTCCAAGCCACTCAGCATCCTGATTTTGAAATATATCACCATTCCTTCACTATCGCTGGGTCAAAATCCTGGAATATCCTCCCTAACGGCATTGTGGGTCAACTCACAGAACAAGGACTGCAGCGATTCAAGAAGGCAGCTCACCACCACCTTCTCAAGGGCAATTAGGGGTGGGCAATAAACACTGGCTGAGCCAGTGAAGCTCATGTCCCATGAATGAATAAAAAGGGGTAGGGTCTCGGTTCAACATCTGACTCAAATGATGGTATCTCCAACTGTGCAGCAATCCCTCGGAACTGTACCAGAGTACTTTTTTAATCCTTACATGGGATGTAGGTGCCTCTAGGCCACAGTTACTGTCCACCTTCAATTGCCTCATCCCTCGAATTGAGCGACTTACTCATCCATGTCAGAGGGCAGTTAAGTGTCAACCAGGTTGCTGTGAACCTGGAGTCAAGTGTAGGCCAAACGAGATAAGGATGGCAGATTTCTTTCCCTAAAGGAGCATTAGTGAACCAGATGGGTCTTTTTCAGCTGTGGCTTCATGGTCACCATTAGGCTTTTAATTCCAAACTTTTACTGAATTTTACCACCTACCATGGTGAGATTTGAACCAGATCTCTACATTACGCTGGGTGCCCTTGTCCGGCGACAATGGTGGGCAGGGGGGTGGGAGGCAGTAGCTAATGTTCTAGGGACCCAGGTTTGAATCCCACCATGGCAGATGGTAGCATCTGAATTCACTAAAAAATATTTGAAATTAAAAATCTGCTGATGACCATGAAACCACTGCCGAGTGTCGGAAAAACCCATCGGATTCACTAACGTCCTTTAGAGAAGGAAATCTGCCATCCTTACCAGGTCTGGCCTACACGTAACTCCAGAGCCACAGCAATGTGGTTGACTCTCAACTGCCCTTCAAGGGCAATTAGGGACGGGCAATAAATGCTGGCCAAGCAGCGACACCCATGTCCCACAAATGAATAAAAAAATTACCACTATGCTATGTTTGAGCAGCTAAATCCCTCCATCAGCTCAAACCCCGGACTGGGACTTGAACCTGGAACTTGGAGATTCAGAGCTGAGAGTGCAAACAGCTTAGCCACGGCTGACAAATGTTGGCAGGACTGAGTGCAGTCAGTGTGAAAGGAGGCTGTGTGGAGCATAAACATTGGCATTGAATGGACTGTTTCTGTGTTGTAAATTCTATTTAACATTTAACAGGATCCTGCCCATTTCCACATGTCCTATCCCATGGCCTAGTCCCTTTCCCACTGCTCTGTGCACACACACAGCGAAGCTCGTACACAACCACCATGCCAGGCTGTCTTTGCAATCTTTATTTTATAGGTTAAATGGCTACCTCAACAAGATGAAGATCTACTCTTGCACTCAAAAGGCAAACAAATCCCACATAACCTTGGAAGAAACTCCCGCAACACAGGACAAGCTCCAGTTGGGTTGCCAGCCAAGGATGGGCCTAATCCAAGAGATTCCAGCACACAATCCATCTCTTTTCACAGCTTTGCCCTCACCAGACATCCTCCAGTTTGCCACCATCTCCAGCACGAATTAAAGAAAATGAAACTGACCAAAGAATTTTTTTTAAGAAGCCCACACACACACATTTTTCATCGGTACTTGGGAGATTAATCTTAAATAACTGGGGACTACAGGGCAATCCTGGAGAAGTTGGCAATCCCAATTCCAGTTATTGTTTCATCACAAATACAAGAAGTCTCACAAAACCAGGTTAAAGTCCAATAGGTTTATTTGGTAGCAAAAGCCATTAGCTTTTGGGCCTGAAAGCCAAAAGTTTATTGCTACCGAATAAACCTGTTGGACTTTAACCTGGTGTTGTGACACTTCTTACTATATTTAGCCCAATCCAACACCGGCATCTCCACATCACCATCAGGAATGTGTCGGGCTCGCTCCCCCTGACTCGCTGCGCTGGATGAGAGTGCTCCCTACTGACCCGATCAAACTATTCAAACAGGATATTCAGGGTAGACTTGGTTATATAGAGCACTATTCACCGGCTGTGTGTGTGTGTATGTGTGTGTGTGTGTGTGTGTGTGAAGGGGCATCTAGAATGCACCACAGTTCAATTATGAAGCCTCACTCTTCCAGATTTTAAAGAACTTACACCTCCTCTCCCCTCAATCTCACACACATCTCAAACCAGTAAAACAGTCGTTTCCTGAATATACGAGGATATAAAGAAATACAGGAACATTAATGGAATCATAGAATCCCTACAGTACAGAATAAGGCCATTTGGTCCATCGAGTCTGTACTGACCACAATCCCACCCAGGCTCCATTGCCGTAACCCCGCACATTCACCCTGCTAACACCTCTGACACTAGAATCAATTTAGCACGGCCAATCCACCTAACCTGAACATCTTTGGACTGTGGCAGGAAACCCACGCAGACACAGGGAGAATGTGCAAACCCATGACACAGATAGTCACCCGAATTGAACCAGGGTCCCTGGCGCTGTGATAATACTATGCCACCCTTTATTGCAACAGGAATTGAAACATAAAAGTAAAGATGGGATGAGTTAAAAAGGAATCAATTTGAAAAAAGGGCTTAGGAGAGCTAGAAGGGGGCATGAGCAGTCCTTGGCAGGTCAGATCAAGGAAAGCCCCAAGGCTTTTACTCTTATGTGAGAAATAAAAGAATGATCAGGGTGAGCTTAGGCCCAGTCAAGGATAGTAGTGGGAACTTGTGCATGGAGTCAGAAGAGATAGGTGAGGCATTGAATGAATATTTTTCTTCAATGTTCACTAAAGACAGGGGCCTTGCTTTTGAGGATGAGAGTGTGATACAGGCTGATAGGATGGAGGAGGTAGATGCTCTGAGGGAAGATGCATTAACAATTTTGAAAAACCTGTGGGTTGATAAGTCCCCTGCACCAGATGAGATACATCCTAGAATACTTTGGGAGGCAAGGGATGAGATTGCGGATCCTTTAGCTTTGATCTTTGGTTCCTCACTGTCCAAGGGAATTGTGGCAAAGGACTGGAGAGTGGCAAATGTTGTTCCTCTCTTCAAGAAAGGAAATAGGAATGACCCTGGTAATTATAGGCCGGTTAGTCTTACTTTGGTGGTCGATAAGTTAATGGAAAGGGTCCTGAGAGAGAGGATTTATGACCATTTGGAAAGATGCAGTTTAATCCAGCATAGTCTGCACAGATTCATGAGGAGCAAGTCTTCCCTCACAAATTTGACTGAATTCTTTGAAGAGGTAGCTCAGTGTGTAGATGAAGATAGAGCAGTAGATGTCGTATACATGGATTTTAGTAAGGGATTTGATAAGGTTCCTCATGGTAGGCTCATGAAGAAAGTAAGGAGGTGTGGGATAGAAGGAAATTTGGCCGATTAGGTAAGTACCTGGCTGTCTCATAGAAAACAGAGGGTGATGGTGGAGGCAAAGTTTTCAGACTGGAGGCCAGTTACCAGCAGTGTTCCACAGGGATCAGTACTCAGTCCTCTGCTATTTGTGATTTTTATCAATGATTTGAAAGAGAGGCCTGAAGGGTGGGTTAGTAAATTTGCCCATGACACCAAGATTGGTGGAGTAGTGGATGAGGTGGAGTGCTCTTGTAGACTGCAAAGGGTCATCGATAGGATGCAGAGCTGGGCCAAAAAGTGGCATATGGAGTTTTAACTCTGATAAGTGCGAGCTGATTCATTTTGGTAGGACAAACTTGAATGTGGATTACAGACGGCAGGGTTCTGAGGAATGTGGAGGAACAGAGATCTTGGGGTTCGTATCCACAGATCTCTGAAGGTTGCCACTCAAGTGGATAGAGCCGTGAAGAAGGCTTATAATGTGTTAGCGTTTATTAATAGGGGGCTTGAGTTTAAGAGTCATGGGGTTTTAGTTTAAGAGCCATAGGGTTATGCTGCAACTATACCGGACGTTGGTGAGACCACATTTGGAATATTGTGTGCATTTCTGGTCACCTCACTATAAGAAGGTTGTGGAAGCAGTGGAGAGAGTGCAGAGGAGATTTACCAGGATGCTGCCTGGTTTGAAGGGTAGGTCTTATGAGGAAAGGTTGAGGGAGCTGGGGCTTTTTGCTTTAGAGCAGAGGAAGATGAGAGGCGACTAAATAGAGGTTTATAAGATGATGAGGGGGATAGATAGAGTGGACATGCAGAGACTATTTCCTCGGTAGCTGTTACTAGGGGGCATAACTATAAGGTTCATGGTAGGAGATATAGGAGGGATGTCTGAAGTAGATTCTTTACTCTGAGAGTGGTTGAGGTGTGGAACGCACTGCCTTCTGTGATACTGGAGTGAGACACTTTAGGAACATTCAAGCAGTTACTGGATAGGTACATGGAACACAATGATAGGGAATGGGATAGCTTGATCTTGGGTTCAGACATAGCTCAGCACAACATCGAGAGCTGAAGGGCCTGTACTATGCTGTACTGTTCTATGTTCTATTTCAATTATATAGAGCACTCAAATAAAAAGTTTATTTATTCGTGTCACAAGTAGGCTTGCATTACATTGCAATGAAGTTACTGTGACAATCCACTGTGTTTCCAGTGGGGTTTAAGAGAGTGAGGCGTGACAGGATTGAAGAAAGAAGGTGGGGCAGGTACATGGGGCAGAAAGGGCATTTAACAGGGTTTCTTCTTCACCTCAGAAAGGGTCATGGCTTTACAGGAACAGGAGCAGAGTGGAAGTAGGGAAGATTTCAAAAGGCAAGTGGATGGGCATTAGAAGGAACTAAACTTATCAGGATACAGGGAAATGCGACAGATACAGGGAACTGGCACCCACTTGATGGGTGTGCTATAATGACATCATGCACCTATTTTATACAACTGTTGGTTTCCAATCAAACGTGTGTGTTTGTGTATGTGTGTATGCACGTGTGCATGTGTATGTGTGTATGCACATGTGTGCATGTGTATGTGTGTGTACATATACGCGTGTGTGTATATGTGTGTGTGTGTGTACCTCTGTGTATGTGTATGTGTGTGTACATGTACGTGTGTATACACATACATGTGTGTGTATGTGTATGTAAATGTTTGTAGCTCTCAGGTTTTGCTCGCAGAGGTAGGGGATGAGTAACAATCTCACAGACGTCTAACTCCGGCTGTTACATCCTGCAAACCACTTTGCTGCCTTGTTGAGCATTTCAGCTTTAAAACCAGTAAATGAAGCGAGTAAAATAATAAATTTACTAAGTAGGTAAAGGCATCCACAAAAAACAAAGACAGCGTTCACAGAATAGTGACCGGAAATGTGGAATTCAATTCCCAGAATACCAGTAGAAATCCCAAACTAACATTTAATAAAAATGGGATTTGACTTCTTCAGTCACAATAAATCATGGTGCTGTATCATTCCCCTAATGGCACAATGGTATTTAGATTCCAATTAAACAACGAGGCTGAAATTAATCTTTGGGCCCAAGTGCACAGCTGGCACCCATGAATTACACCCCCTCAGCCCATCCCACCCCACAAACAACCACCACTCCCTACCCTCCGTCCCCACTTTACACCCAATTCCCCGTCTGTCCATCCACCATCATGAGTCCTCCAGTTCACCTTGGACAACAGAGCAATGGCTAAACTTTTGTACATCGATGTGGCTAATTGAATCTCAGACAAGCACACACATCAAAGGAATATAATTGTCACATATAAAGAACATGAAAAATAGGAGCAGGAATGGACCATTTTGGTCAACAAGTCTGCTCTGCCATTCAATACATAGAAACGTAGAAACTAGAAGCAAGAGAAGACCATTTGGCCCTTCAAGACTGCTCCACCATTCAATACAATTTGGCTTATCCTGGGCTTCGATGGGCTAACCTGTCCACATCCCATATCCCTGACTCTCTGTGTCTATCTCAGCCTCAAATATACTAAACGATGGAACACCCTCTGGAGTAGAGAGTTTCAAAACTTCACAACCCTTTGAGTGAAGGAATTTCTTTCCACTACACTCCTAAATAGAGCAGCACGGTGGCACAGTGCTTAGCACTGCTACCTCACAGCGCCAGGGACCCAGGTTCAATTCCTGGTTTGGGTCACTGTCTGTGTGGAGTCTGCACCTTCTCCCGTGTTTGCGTGGGTTTTCTCTGGGTGCTCCAGTTTTTTCCCACAGTCCGAAAGACGTGCTGTTTAGGTGCATTGGCCATGCTAAATCCTCTCTCAGTGTACTGGAGTGTGGCGACTGGGGTATTTTCACAGTGACTTCATTGTAGTGTTAATGTAAGCCTATTGTGACTAACAAAATAACTTTAACTTGTAAATGGTCAGCCCTTTACCCTGAGATTATGCTCTCTTGTTTGAGATTCCCCGACCAAGGTAATAACTTCTCAAATCCTCCTCCCCTTTACAGAAGGTGTGGGGGTTCCTGATGACCCAGGTTTACAATCCTCTCATCCCATGCTATAAGGTGATTTATTATCAAATGAAGACAAGTTGCCTTTGCCCTGGAGAGCAAGGGAATAGGTAGGTGATGGCATTGTGGTAATGTTACTGGACTGAGTAATCCAGAGGCCCAGACTAATGCCGGGAGACGTGGGTTCAAATCCCAGCACAGCCGCTGAAAGAATTTAAATTGAATGAATAAACCTGGAATTGAAAGCTGGTCTCTGAAATGGTGGCCATTAAACTTTCATCGATTGTCATAAAAACCCATCAGGTTCACTAATGTCCTTTAGGGAAGGAAATCTGCCGTCCTTACTTGGTATAGCCTAAATGTGATTCTAGACTCATAACAATGTGGCTGAATCATAAATGCCCACTGAAACGGCAGAGCGAGCCACTCGGACAATTCGAGATGGGCAACGGCCTCACCAGTGATACCCACATCCCACAAAAGGATAAAAAAAAATTCACAGCTCAATAGGAGCATTGCAAAATGGAAACTCTGCCTCCCAAATGCTTTGGTGCTTGTCCCCCCTTTTTCTAAACCAAGTGTTAAGTGTGTAAGAATTAAGATGGAACTGGAGGGGTGGTGGGGTTTCATGCTGTCAAGCTTGAGGGACCTTCCGCATCGTCCAAAATCAGTTCATTATAGCAATGTTACAGCAGTGCAGAGAGAGATGATGACCAGCAGCTCCCTCAATGCAACATCTCAATCTCATTTCAGTAGTGACCCGACCCCCAACACTCTTGTTTGGCCCATTTTCCAACTCTCAGCCTCCCCATGCCCCATGACCATGTTCCCCCTTCACCTCCACCGGCCCAACCTGACCACCACAAGTCTGAAAAAGAAAATCAGTGGGTCAAGATTAACTTCACTTTCAGTGGAACTCAGACCTCAGCATTTTCACGCACTGTGGGATCCTCCATTGCCTGGTTACGGAAATCACACAACTCAAAGCCAAAATTGGGACTCCTGCCAGGGATCCAGGTTACCCTGAACATGGTCGATCGGCTAGAGTGTAAGGTCACTGGATTTGGGTAAGTGGGTATGCTGAACAGAGAGAGGAGTGCACATGCGCGCACATGTACACCCACCCACCACACACACACACTCAAACTGTCCTCTTGAATGCTGCAGTCCATGTGGTGCGGGGAGCTCTGTTAGGGAGGGGATTTTGACTCAGTGCCAGTGAGGAACGGCAATATATTTCCAAGTCTGGATGGCATGTGGCCTGTAGGAGAACTTGTGGTGGTGCACCTATGCATTTGCTGTCCTTGCCCTTGTACGTGGAGGCCGTGGGCTTGGCTTGGAGACTCTCATGAACATTGAATTTCAAAGCTAGACATCAGGATCACACACTGATGTGGAGATGCAGGCGTTGGACTGGTGTAAGCACAGTAAGAAGCTTCACAACACCAGGTTAATGTTCAACAGGTTTATTTGGCAGCACAAGCTTTCGGAGTCTCACTCCTTCTTCAGGTCACTTACCTCTGCTGCCAAATAAACCTATTGGATTTTAACCTGATGTGGTGAGACTTCTTCCCTTAACACTGCGAGGGCATGGAGGTCCAGAACAGTCTCAAAGCCCCAGAAGGTAGTCATAAAAGGAACTCTCTGAAAACGCACAGAGCCAGCTGTGTACAATGGGCACTCACCACTGGCGAGTTTCAGGGATATGATTTATTTCGTCACTCCACAGTCACGTGACACTCCTGCGTATCAGTGTCCAGGTTCAATAAAAGCAATAAGGTCATCTGGAAACCACTGGGGGAGAAACATCTTCAGGTTTCACCAAGTCATCACTGTTCTAGCATAGTGACCACTGAAGCATCCAGGCTAAGGTCAGAGAGATGCAGACTCGACTGAATCAGCAAAAAGACGATCTTTATTCACATGCAGACCACTTGAGATTCTACAATGCTCTGAAATCTGTCTATGAGCCCGAGTCTACTGGTTCATCATCAATCCTCGATGCCAAAGGGTTAACAAGACTCACAGAATGAGCCCAAATTCGAGAAAGATGGGCAATGCGCTTTATCAAACAGCCTTCACCCATCAGAGAAGAAGCAGTTAATATTTGTTGATCTTTTGGTGGTCCTCTCACACTATCAGAAGCAACAAAAATCTGTCCATTAGCAAAGCTCCAGCAGTTAATGCTACCCCACCCCTGGTCTCCAGGATTGGAGTGCAATGCCTGGTCAGGAAACTCACTGAACTCTATCAGGCTGTGTGGGAACAAGGGGCCATCCCACAGGGCTACAAAGCTGCCTCCACTGTCCACCGTGAAATCGGAAAGGCTGCAGCATTCCTTCAGGAATCTCCTCGCCATCACTGTCCAAATCTTCACCAGAATTCTTCAGAATCACTTGTGCAACACTGCAGAGAGGGTCTGCTGCCAGAAATTGAAGTTTTACCGGTGCATCTACCCCGATTCCGGGGGCCAGCAAGGCTGGGAGAACGGGCATCCTCCAATGGCCTCGTCCAAACCTCCGGCAGGCGACGTAGTAAAATTCCCGCAAATTTGTTCACTAACCATGTCCCCGTGAATAAGATTGTACACATTCATTATGCGCCAAATATTTCACAATGAGTTGCAGTAAATGCTGAATTATTTCTATATTAAATCATCAACTTTAAATGGAAAAAACAAAAGAAATATTTATACTTTGGACAGAGAGGGACTGCACTGTTCTCACAATCACTTCACGTCGTCACTCTTGCCCAGAAACCAATCCTCTGCAACATCCCGTGCTATTTGGAGCAGAATTCTCCATCCACAAATCAGACTTAACACTCGCCCACATACCAACCAAAATCCTATCAAATATCCCAGATGTTCAACATGGTCACCTCCGCCTGGAAGGATGTAAGTAGCGGAGGTGGTGAGTTTGGCATAGAGATTCCAGACCGTGGATAAAAACAAATTACTGCAGATGCTGGAACCTGAAACCAAAAGAGAAAATGCTGGAAAATCTCAGCAGGTCTGTCAGCATCTGTAAGGAGAGAAAAGAGCTGATGTTTTCAGTCTAGATGATCCTTTGTCAAAGCTAGAAAGTGGGAGATATTTATACTGGAGGGTGAGGAAATGAAAGATGAGTCATAGCCACAAAAATAAGGGGAAAGGCTGCTAATGGCAGCCCGAAGAGAGAATAGAATGGCCAAGGGGCAGAGAATGTGTGAATGGCCAAGGGGCAGAGAAGCTGAAATCAGAGGGTAAGGTGTGATAGGTGAAGATGTGGGGAGAGGGAGGGCGATGGGGGTTCTAGAGCATTGAGTCGGATTCCTATGAAGCCTCACTGTACACTGGGAGGATGACCAGGGACCCTCCCTTCCAATGAGAGACACCTTGCCGGTCGGAACTGGTGACACAAGACGCATTGGCCCAACACGGACCACATTCCCCACCTGCTGGCATGTCGAGATGCAGGGATCTCAGAGCTCGGCTTTCCCAAAAAAAACACAAGCGAAAAAAAAATAGAAATTCTCAGTAACAAACTAACCCCAAAGCCGTTCCCATTTGTTACCATGGTGATGGTTGAATTACTGTAGAATTTCAAATGTTTCAGCCAAATTTCCAGGAGCTCTGCAGTCTGCACCCCACTGCCCCTTGGGAATAAACCTTTGCTGGTTAGGCTGCTGCGTAGATTTTATGTATATTATAGATTTATATAACTTAAAAAAAACATTGATGACAGTCCAGTTTGATTAAGCAAAATTGGCTTGGTCCTGCAGTCTTCTTCTGTATGTCCCTGGGGTAAAATAGCCATTAATAAACTGTAACACCGCCTGTCAGGCCTGCATATTATACATTAATGATTTATTATAGCCCTTCTTCAAAACTTGACATTTCCTATTCAATACAGCAAGGCATCAGAGGGGAAATGAAGCCTTCAATAAAATAAGGAGCCTTGGAATGTGTTCGAAGGGTTGCAAATGTTACAGATGCCAGCTGTTGCGTTCGGCTAAACCTTTTCAGAGGACTTGGAATGACAAGGGAGATCTCGAGGTGAGATCGAGCGCAGCAGCCGGGAAGGTTGCACAAGGCAAACAGAACCAATTCCAACTGAATTGCAAGGACACTGCAAGGTCCTGGGAGCTGAGCAAATTATCGGCGAGGAATGAGGTGACCTGAGTATGAGAGAGTGGATGAGTGTGAGGGAGCGGATGAGTTGTGAGGGAGAGGGGGAGTGTGAGTGAGAGTGTGAGGGAGTTGATGAGTGTGAGGGAGAGGGGGGTGAGTGAGAGTGTGAGGGAGCAGATGAGTGTGGGGAGAGGGGGGTGTGAGTGAGAGTGTGAGGGAGCAGATGAGTGTGAGGGAGAGGGAGTGTGAGGGAGCAGATGAGTTGTGAGGGAGAGGGGGAGTGTGAGTGAGAGTGTGAGGGAGTTGATGAGTGTGAGGGAGAGGGGAGTGTGAGGGAGCAGGTGAGTGTGAGGGAGAGGGGGAGTGTGAGAGTGTGAGGGAGTCGATGAGTGTGAGGGAGAGGGGGAGTGTGAGGGAGCAGATGAGTGTGAGGAGAGGGGGAGTGTGAGTGAGAGTGTGAGGGGTCGATGAGTGTGAGAGAGAGGGGGAGTGTAAGTGAGAGTGTGAGGGAGTCGATGAGTGTGAGGGAGAGGTGGAGTGTAAGTGAGAGTGTGAAGGAGTGGATGAGTGTGAGGGACAGGGGGAGTGTAAGTGAGAGTGTGAAGGAGTGGATGAGTGTGAGGGAGAGGGGGAGTGTGAGTGCAGGTGTGAGAGAGCAGATGAGTGTGAGGGAGAGGGGGAGTGTGAGTGAGAGTGTGAGGGAGTCGATGAGTGTGAGGGAGAGGGGGAGTGTGAGTGAGAGTGTGAAGGAGTGGATGAGTGTGAGGGAGAGGGGGAGTGTGAGTGCAGGTGTGAGGGAGCGGATGAGTGTGAGGGAGAGGGGGAGTGTGAGTGAGAGTGTGAGGGAGTCGATGAGTGTGAGGGAGCGGATGAGTGTGAGGGAGAGGGGGAGTGTGAGTGAGAGTGTGAGGGAGTCGATGAGTGTAGGAGCGGATGAGTGTGAGGGAGAGGGGAGTGTGAGTGAGAGTGTGAGGGGCAGATGAGTGGAGGGAGAGGGGGAGTGTGAGGGAGTGTGAGCAGCAGATGAGCATGAGGGAGCGGATGAGTGTGAGGGAGAGGGGGGTGTGAGTGAGAGTGTGAGGGAGCAGATGAGTGTGAGGGAGCAGATGAGTGTGAGGGAGAGGGGGAGTGTGAGGGACAGGGGGAGTGTGAGTGAGAGTGTGAGGGAGCAGATGAGTGTGAGGGAGAGTCTAGGCCTGCGTTTTTGGGTTGAGTGAGAAAGAAAGAGTTGAACTATGTTACTTGGCTTTGAACTGTACAATATGGAACTGCCTGGATTTTACCACAGAAACAGACCATTTGATTCACTAGATCCAGCTTGATGCTTCAACCCCACAATAGCCTCCTCACACCCATCTTCCCCACATCAAATCAACATTTTTTGAGGCTCTTCTTTCATTTTTACTACAATTTTTGTGAAAGTAAAGAAAAAGAATTTGCATTTACCTAGCGCCTTTCACTACCATCAGCAATTGTCTCAGTGTTTCACAATCAATCAGGTGCTTTTTCTGAAGTGCAGCTACTGGTGTAATGTAGAGAGCAAGGCACCCAAAACGCAATCCCGCGCTAACAGCAAGGGGATATTTACCAGATGTGGAGATGCCGGCGTTGGACTGGGGTGGGCACAGCCAGAAGTCTCACAACACCAGGTTAAAGTCCAAAAGGTTTATTTGGTTGCACAAGCTTTGGAAGCCCCGCTCCTTCATCAGGTGAGTAGGAGTTGGGTTCACAAACAGATGGTCTGTTTCTTGTGATGTTCGGTGAGGGATAAATATTGGCCAGTACCAGAGAGAATGGGCCCTACTACCCTTCAAAATGGTGCTGTGGGATCGTGTATATCCAACTGGGTAGGAAGATGATTCATTGTCTCACCCTCAGCATGGATACTCGGCAGTGCGGTACTCCCTCAGCACTCCAGCAAAGTATTCACGTTGGATTTCTGTGCTCAGGCCCTCTGAGACTGAGGGTGGGAGAGTGAGTGACTTGCTGCTGCCCTCGGTTCATTGGCAACACGACCAATGCCACTGACCAAGTAGAAAGAGTCAAGAGCTTCAAGTTTCTAGGTGTCCAGATCATCAACAACCTGTCCTGGTCCTCCCATACTGACACTACAGTTAAGTAAATTCACCAACACCTCGTAAATTCACCAACACCAACGTAAGAAACTACAAAAGGTTGTAATGTAGCCCAAACCGTCACACAAACCAGCCTCCCATCCATTGACTCTGTCTACACTTCCCGCTGCATTGGCAAAGCAGCCAGCATAATTAAGGATCCCACGAACCCTAGACATTCTCTCTTCCACCTTCTTCCATCGAGAGAAATTTGCAAAAGTCTGAGGTCACATACCAACCGACTCAAGAACAGCTTCCTCCCTGCAGCCATCAGACTTTTGAATGGATCTACCTTGCATTAAATTGATCTTTTTCTACACCCTAGGTATGACTGTAACACTACATTCTGCACTCTCATTTCCTTCTCTACGTACGGTTTGCTTTGTCTCTCTGTAGCATGCAAGAAACAATACTTTTCAACTCATGTGACTATAATAAATCAAATCAAATCAAGATGACACTCACGAGGAAAACGCTCCAAGTTCTCTCTCGCTGGAGATGGTTATTAGCTTCCACTTGGCACAGTAAGGGAAGTGTCACTGTTACAGTCTATGCCTAGCAATGGTGTGCCAACGTGGACCCTTTTCTGAGCCAATATCACTCAGAGGGTATGAATTTCACAAGAGGATAATAAAGAGATTGTATGTTAATCCAAGGGCAGATGCACTATATTATTTTTGTTGATAGCTGTATTTTTGAAATGAATGGAAGTCCAAGGGCAGAAGAAATTATATGATGCACGCAGTATAAACCTAGCTCATTATGCGGGAAGCTGCTCCGTCCCCAGGATCTCACACAATAAGGCAGTCACACACAATGCCACCAGAAAATACTGCAATGGTATTTCACAAATAACATCGCCCTCCACATACACCACCCCGTCCCCCCAACCCCCTCTCATTCACAATTATATACACTCCCTCGGTTAACAATCTGGAAGCTTCACAGCTTGAATAATAGCAACCAGGCACATTGTGCAAAAGCATTTTTCAATTATAAATGTTATACCAACCTGGGGTATGAGGTTCAGCAGCCTCTGGGGCTGAAGGAGGGGATGGGTGGGGGGGTAGGGGGTAGTGGAGGATGAGGATGGGCAGGAAGCAAGGAATTCCACAAGAGAAGACCTGAATGACGTGAAAAGATTGGATAAGGCAGACTTTTTGACTTGATTCAATTTGATCTATTATTGTCACATATATATTGTCATGGTGAAAAGTATTGTTTCTTGTGCGCGATACAGACACAACATACCATTCATAGAGAAGGAAACAAGAGAGTGCAGAATGTAATGTTAGAGTCATAGCTAGGATGTAGAGAAAGATCAACTTAATGTGAGGTGGGTCCATGCAAAATTTTGACAGCAACAGGGAAGAAGCTATTCTTGAGCCAGTTGAGATGTAACCTCGGACTTTTGTACCTTTTTCCCAACGGAAGAACGTGTAAGAAAGAACGTCCAGGGCGTGTGGTGTCCTTAATCATGCTGGCTGCTTTTATGCTGGCTGAAGATGAGTGGAAAAGCAAATTGCGTGGAGGGTGTGGAAAGCCTGCAGAGGGATCTGGATAGGTTGAGTGAGTGGGCGAGGACCTGGCAGATGGAGTATAATGTTAGCAAGTGTAAGGTTATCCACTTTGGTAGGAATAACGGTAGGAAGGATTACTATTTAAATGGCAAAAAGCTGCAGCATGCAACGGTGCAGAGGGACCTTGTGCACGAATCGCAAAAACACAGTCTGCAGGTGCAGCAGATGATTAAGAAGGCGAATGCAATGTTGGCCTTTATAGCGAGGGGGATAGAATATAAAAGTCGGAAGTACTTTTGCAGCTGTATAGGGTACTGGTGAGGCTGCAGCTGGAGGACTGTGTGCAGTTTTGGTCGCCGCATTCAAGGAAGGATATATTGGCCTTGGAGGGGGTGCAGGGAAGGTTCACTAGGCTGATACCGGAGATGAGGGCGTTGGATTACGAGGAGAGACTGAATAGGCTAGATTGGTACTCTTTGGAGTTTAGAAGGCTGAGAGGGGATCTTATAGAGATGTATAAGATAATGAAGGGGATGGATAGGGTAGAGGTTAAGAGACTCTTCCCGCTTATCAAAGATAGCAGGACGAGGAGGCACAACCTCAAGATTAGGGGGGCAGGTTCAGATCAGAGTTGAGGAGGAATTTCTTCACGCAAACTTTGGAATTCTCTGCCTGTTGAAGTGGTGGAGGCTTCCTCGCTGAATATATTTAAGTCAAGAGTGGATAGGTTTTTGATTGACAAGGGAATTAAGGGTTACGGGGAGAAAGTGGGAAAGTGATACTGAACCACTACAGACCAGCCATGATCTTATTGAATGGCGGGGGAGGCTCGAGGGGCTCCAGAAAGAATGCTTTATATGGGGCATCTGTAAAAGTTGGTGAGAATCATAGCTAACACACCAACTTTTCTTAGCCTTCTGAGAAATTAGAGGCGTTGGTGAGCTTTTTTAACTATAGTGTCAGCATAAAGGAACCAGGACAGATTGTTGGTGATCTGAGAGAATATGTTTCACTTGTCAGGGAAGTTCAGAAATAGGGTTCGTAAATCCAAGACAGTGACTAATAAATGCAAATTGGACTTCAGGAAGCACTTTTCTTTCACCCAGAGAGTAGTGAGCACATGGAATTTCCTGCCACATGATGGGACTGTGACATGACAGATGCATTTAACGAAAGGTGGATAAATGCGCAAGGGTGAGAGGCATAGAAGGTTCTGGAAGAGGTTTGTGTGGGACACAGACATTAACACTGGTCCATTGAGCTGACTATAAATTCCAATGGAATGAGATGTTCAAAAACAATAATCAATTATTTTCTGTTGAACATAGAACATAGAACATAGAACACTACAGCACAAACAGGCCCTTCGGCCCACAAATTGTGCCGATCATATCTATACCTACCAGGCCATAGAACTATCTGTAACTCCCAATCCCATTAAATCCCATGTACTCATCCAGGAGTCTCTTAAAAGACCCCAGCGAGTTCGCCTCTACCACCACTGACGGCAACCGATTCCATTCACTCACCACCCTCTGAGTGAAAAACGTACCTCTAACATCTCCTTGGTACTTGCCCCCCGAGCACCTTAAACCTGTGTCCTCTCGTAGCTACCATTTCAGCCCTGGGAAATAGCCTCTGAAAATCCACTCTATCTATTCCTCTCAACATCTTATAAACCTCTATCAGGTCGCCTCTCAACCTTCGTCTCTCCAGGGAGAAGAGACCTCACTCTCTCAACCTATCTTCATAAGGCATGCCCCCCAATCCAGGCAACATCCTTGCACCCTCTCCTCTGCACCTTCTCAATAACTTCCACATCCTTCCTATAGTGAGGCAACCAGAACTGCACACAATACTCCAAGTGGGGTCTGACAAGGATCTTATAAAGTTGCAGCATTATCTCCTGACTCCTAAACTCAATTCCTCTATTAATGAAGGCCAGTACACCAAATGCCTTCTTGACCACATCCTCCACTTGCGGGGCAGATTTAAGAGACCTATGGATCCGGACCCCAAGATTCTTCTGCTCCTCAACACTGCCAAAACTTCTACTCTTGATATTATACTGCTTCATCCCATTGGTCCTGCCAAAATGGACCACCACACACTTATCCGCGTCCATCTGCCACTTCTGCGCCCAGTCTTGCATCCTATCTATGTCTCACTGCAACTTCAGACATCCCTCCAGACTATCCACAACACCACCAACCTTGGTATTGTCGGCGAACTTACTAACCCATCCCTCAACTTCCTCATCCAGGTCATTTATGAAAATGACAAACCACAAGGATCCCTGCGGCACTCCACTGGTGACTGACCTCCATGCAGAAAAAGACCTGTCCACAACTACTCTCTGCCTTCTGCAGGCAAGTCAGTTCTGGATCTACAAGGCCAAAGCCCCTTGGATCCCATGCCCTCTCACCTTCTCAAGAAGTCTTGCACGGGGGCAAGAAGGCCATCACTACTCACTGTTCCGGTCGCAGGCTAGACAACCTGGCAGCCACCTTTCCACAGCTGCTCTTGGGCAGAGCCACAGGCAAGGTCACAGGAAGGGTCACAGGTAGGGTCACGATTAGCTCTGCAGGCAGGGTCATGGGCAAGGTCACGACTAGCTTCACTGGCAGAGTCATTGGCAGCATTAATGCAATTGGCCTTGGTGGGTGGGTGGGCGAGGGCGGCGGGGGGGGAGATGTTTGGCATGAGTTATGGAAGGAGAAAAGCAGCCGCAGTTCATAGCTGTCCCGTGACCTCTGCTGGTTCAACTTCACCTCTTGCCTCAAAAGTCAAAGGTCACAGGGTTAGAGCCCCACCCCTCATCTCAGTCCCACTCCTCTCACACCTTATCCAAAGACCTTTTCACCTCCAAGCTAGTATTACAAAAACAGGTTATCGGTACATTAGCACACGGCTGCTTGAAAAAGCCTGTCCCCAGATTTACAACATGACAACAGTGACTACTCTTCAAGAGAAAAAAATACTTCCTTGCCTCCTGATAGCTTTGGATGTCCTGGGATCACCTGAAGTTAGATAAATGCAAGCCCCTTTTTGTATTTTCAGTTGGAGTGTTTGATGAGGAACTCACTAACTCTCCCACAATAGAGTCATCGATGGATGTTCAGTGCTTTGTTAACGTTGTCACACGTGTTCTCCAACACAGCAACACCCAGATGGAGGAACAAAATGAGTCAAAGCTCAAACACTAAAGCTGGTGACCTGAGTTTTTAATCGATTATTCCAAACGAGAACACAGTGCTCAAACAGTTGGAGCAAGTAAAATTGGCAATTAGAAACTGGTTTCAAAACAGACAACTTCCACTTTAATTGGAAAAATTGAAATAAAAAAATACAAACCAATCAGAGAGCTTTCTATCAATGATGGACATTAGGCTGGAGATTTGGATATTAGACTGGAGATTGGAATACTGTCACTACAGAATCTGGTGAAATGGTGCAATGATAATAATCTCTCCCTCAATGTCAGTAAAACGAAGGAGATAGTCATCAACTTCAGGAAGTATCATGGAAGACATGCCCTTGTCTACATCAAAGGCGATGAAGTGAAAATGGTCGACAGTTTCTCGTTTCTAGGTGTCCAGATCATCAACAATCTGTCCTGGTCGCTCCATGCTGATGCTATAGTTAAGAGAACCCACCAATATCTCTATTTTCTCAGAAAGCTAAGGAAACTCAGCATGTCTACTACAACTCACACCAATTTTTATAGATTACCACAGAAAACATCCTTTTCAGTTGTATCACAGCTTGCCATAGCTCCTGCTCTGACCAAGACCACAACAAACTACAAATGGTAGTGAATGTAGCACAGTCCATCACACAAACCAGCATCCCATCCATTGGAGAAGCAGCCAGCATAATTGAGGATCCCATGCACACCAGACTTTCTCTCTTCCTTTGGGAATAAGATACAGAAGGCTGAAACACATGCTTACTGACTCAAAACAGCTTCTTCCCCACTGCCATCAGTCTTTTGAATGGACTCATCTTGCATTAAGCTGATCTTTCGCTGCACCCTAACTCTACATTCTGCACTCTCTCCTTTCCTTCTCCTCTATGTACTCTATGAATGGTATGTTTTGCTGTAACAGCTCACAAGAATCAATATTTTTCTCTGTATCCCTATACACGAGACAATAATAAATCAACTCAACATCAATTTAAGATGGGATAGATTGAGAGATAGGATATTGCTGCTGAGAGTAAACAGTTTACATATTACAAGTTATAGCCACGGGATCAGTGCCAATAAAGTGGTGTACTGGCATCATATAACTCCGGGATTAATCCCATACAGTGTGGTATAACTCCGGGATTGATCCCATACAGTGTGGTATAACTCCGGGGTTGATCCCATACAGTGTGGTATAACTCCGGGATTGATCCCATACAGTGTGGTATAACTCCGGGATTGATCCCATACAGTGTGGTATAACTCCGGGATTGATCCCATACAGTGTGGTATAACTCCGGGGTTGATCCCATACAGTGTGGTATAACTCCGGGATTGATCCCATACAGTGTGGTATAACTCCGGGATTGATCCCATACAGTGTGGTATAACTCCGGGATTGATCCCATACAGTGTGGTATAACTCCGGGATTGATCCCATACAGTGTGGTATAACTCCGGGATTGATCCCATACAGTGTGGTATAACTCCGGGATTGATCCCATACAGTGTGGTATAACTCCGGGATTGATCCCATACAGTGTGGTATAACTCCGGGATTGATCCCATACAGTGTGGTATAACTCCGGGATTGATCCCATACAGTGTGGTATAACTCCGGGATTGATCCCATACAGTGTGGTATAACTCCGGGGTTGATCCCATACAGTGTGGTATAACTCCGGGTTATCCCATAAGTGTGGTATAACTCCGGTTGATCCCATACAGTGTGGTATAACTCCGGTTGATCCCATACGTGTGTAACTCCGGGATTGATCCCATACAGTGTGGTATAACTCCGGATTGATCCCATACAGTGTGGTAAACTCCGGGATTGATCCCATACATGTGGTATAACTCCGGGATTGATCCCATACAGTGTGTATACTTCCATACGTGTGGTATAACTCCGGGATTGATCCCATACAGTGTGGTATAACTCCGGATTGATCCCATACAGTGTGGTATAACTCCGGATTGATCCCATACAGTGTGGTATAACCGGGATTGATCCCATACAGTGCTGTATAACTCCGGGATTCATCCATACAGTGTGGTATACTCCGGGTTGATCCATACAGTTGATAACTCCAGGATTGATCCCATACAGTGTGGTATAACTCCGGGATTGATCCCATACAGTGTGGTATAACTCCGGGATTGATCCCATACAGTGCTGTATAATCCGGGATATCCATACAGTGATAACTCCAACCACAGATAACTCCAGGATTGATCCCTACATTATAATCCATTGATCCCATACAGTGTGTATAACTCCGGATTGATCCCTACAGTGTGGTATAACTCCGGGGTTGATCCCATACAGTGTGTATAACTCCGGTTATCCCATACAGTTCTGTATAACTCCGGATTGATCGATTGATCCATACAGTCGTATAACTCCGGGATTGATCCCATACGTGTGTATAACTCGGGATTATCCCATACAGTTGTATAACCGGGTTGATCCCATACAGTGTATAACTCCGGGTTGTCCCATACAGTGTATAACTCCGGTTATCCCATCAGTGGTATAACTCCGGGATGATCCCATACAGTGCTGTATAACTCCGGGATTGATCCCATACAGTGTGGTATAACTCTGGGATTGATCCCATACAGTTCTGTATAACTCGGGGATTGATCCCATACAGTGCAGTATAACTCTGGGATTGATCCCATACAGTGCTGTATAACTCCGGGATTGATCCCATACAGTGTGGTATAACTCCGGGATTAATCCCTACAGTGTAAACCAACATATAACCCGGGATTGATCCCATACAGGTGGTATAACTCGGATTATCCCATACAAACCACCACAACTCCGACCCGGTGATCCCATACAGTGGTATAACCAACCCACAAAACCCTACAGGATAATCGGGATGATCTACAGTGATAACGGATCCCATCAGTCTGTATAACTCCAGGATTGATCCCATACAGTCGTATAACTCCGGGATTGATCCCATACAGTCTGTATAACTCGGGATTGATCCCTACAGTGCTGAAACCACATACAGTCTGTATAACTCCGGGATTGATCCCATACAGTGTGGTATAACTCCGGGATTGATCCCATACAGTGCTGTATAACTCCGGGATTGATCCCATACAGTGTGGTATAACTCCGGGATTGATCCCATACAGTGTGGTATAACTCCGGGATTGATCCCATACAGTGCGGTATAACTCCGGGATTGATCCCATACAGTGTGGTATAACTCCGGGATTGATCCCATACAGTGTGGTATAACTCCGGGATTGATCCCATACAGTGTGGTATAACTCCGGGATTGATCCCATACAGTGTGGTATAACTCCGGGATTGATCCCATACAGTGTGGTATAACTCCGGGATTGATCCCATACAGTGCGGTATAACTCCGGGATTGATCCCATACAGTGTGGTATAACTCCGGGATTGATCCCATACAGTGTGGTATAACTCCGGGGTTGTCCATACAGTGGTATACTCCGGATTATCCCTACAGTGCTGTATAACTCCGGGATTGATCCCATACAGTGTGGTATAACTCCGGGATTGATCCATACAGTGCGTATAACTCCGGGATTGATCCCATACAGTGCTGTATAACTCCGGGATTGATCCCATACAGTGCGGTATAACTCCGGGATTGATCCCATACAGTTCTGTATAACTCCGGGATTGATCCCATACAGTTCTGTATAACTCCGGGATTGATCCCATACAGTTCTGTATAACTCCGGGATTGATCCCATACAGTTCTGTATAACTTCGGGATTGATCCCATACAGTTCTGTATAACTCCGGGATTGATCCCATACAGTGTGGTATAACTCCGGGATTGATCCCATACAGTGCTGTATAACTCCGGGATTGATCCCATACAGTGTGGTATAACTCCGGGATTGATCCCATACAGTTCTGTATAACTCCAGGATTGATCCCGTACAGTTCTGTATAATTTCGGGATTGATCCTGTACAGTTCTGTATAATTTCAGGATTGATCCCATGCAGTTCTGTATAACTCCAGGATTGATCCTGTACAGTTCTGTATAATTCCGGGATTGATCCCATACAGTTCTGTATAACTTCGGGATTGATCCCGTACAGTGCTGTATAATTTCGGGATTGATCCCGTACAGTGCTTATAATTTCGGGATTGATCCTGTACAGTTCTGTATAACTCCGGGATTGATCCAATACAGTGTGGTATAACTTCGGGATTGATCCCATACAGTGCTGTATAACTCCGGGATTGATCCCATACAGTGTGGTATAACTCCGGGATTGATCCCATACAGTGTGGTATAACTCCGGGATTGATCCCATACAGTGCGGTATAACTCCGGGATTGATCCCATACAGTGTGGTATAACTCCGGGATTGATCCCATACAGTGTGGTATAACTCCGGGATTGATCCCATACAGTTCTGTATAACTTTGGGATTGATCCCATACAGTGTGGTGTAACTCCGGGATTGATCCCATACAGTGCTGTATAACTTCGGGGTTGATCCCATACAGTGTGGTATAACTCCGGGATTGATCCCATACAGTTCTGTATAATTTCGGGATTGATCCCGTACAGTTCTGTATAATTCCAGGATTGATCCCGTACAGTGCTGTATAACTCCAGGATTGATCCCGTACAGTTCTGTATAACTCCAGGATTGATCCCATACAGTTCTGTATAACTCCAGGATTGATCCCGTACAGTGTGGTATAACTCCGGGATTGATCCCATACAGTGTGGTATAACTCCGGGATTGATCCCATACAGTGTGGTATAACTCCGGGATTGATCCCATACAGTGTGGTATAACTCCGGGATTGATCCCATACAGTGTGGTATAACTCCGGGATTGATCCCATACAGTGTGGTATAACTCCGGGATTGATCCCATACAGTGTGCTATAACTCCGGGATTGCCATCGTACTAAAATTCTCTCAGTTCAGAACCATTGAGGTGAGTGATAGACTGGAGATGAACACAGATCTCAAGGAGCCACATCTCAATCGAGTTTACATCTCTATAAAGTGAGGCTGAAGTTAACAACAAGATAGATAAAATTCTCACCCAGCCTCTGTACAGAATCCACCTGGCTGGAGTGCAGCTGGGTATTTCTGAGTTTGATTTTCTCTATTTCTGTAATATGTACTTGTACAGATCATTATGCAGAGAGGTCTGTGTTCAAGACAATCACATCGAACAAGGCAACACTCCATCTGCTAGTTTGATAAGCACTACACACACCCAGGAGAGAAAACACAAACAGAAAAATAAATGATTGTTGATTAAATTGCTGCGAATAAAGTTTCATTTGCAGACTTCTCCAAGCTCAGCAGAATAGTAGACATCTGTTAACAACGTATTGCACACACCCACACTGCTTTATGTCCCACAGCTTCGGCAATGGACTTCAAACACCTGTTATTTGTTGGCAGCATTTTCTTTCCTTCTTTCATAGGATGTAGGATATTGGTACCTGGGCTTCATTTATTACCCATCCTTAATTACCCTTGAGAAGGTGGACTGCCTATTCGAACCACTGCAGTCCCTGTGCTGCCGGTACACCACCTGGAGGTACAGAATTATATTGTAATCAATGAAGATGAACATCTCGCCAAGGTCATCCCCACACCCCCATTCCTTGCCTGCACAAACTGTACAACCTTGAACAGACCACTGTCCGCAGCAAACTACCCAGCCTTCAGGAGAACAGTGACCACGACATCACACAACCCCGTCACAGCAACCGCTACAAGATGTGCCGGATCATCAACACGGATGCCATCATCTCACACGAGAATACCATCCGCCAGGTACATACTCTTGAACTTCAGCCAACATTTTCTACCTGATACGCTGCAGGAAAGGATGTCGCGAGACATGGTATATTGGGGAGACCATGCAGACACTATGACAATGAATGAATGAGTATCGCTCGACAATCTCCAGGCTGTTTCCTTCCTGCTGGGGAACACTTCAGCAATCACGAGCATTCAGTCTCTGATCTTCGGGTAAGCATTCTCCAAGGGGGCTTTCACGACACACAACAGTACAGAGTCACTGAGCAGAGACTGATAGCCAAGTTCCGCACACGAGGGCGGCCTCAACAGGGATCTTGGGTTCACGTCACACTATCTGTAATTCCCACGACGTGTCTGGGCTTGCAAAATCTCACTAACTGTCCTGGCTGGAGACAATACACATCTCTTTAACCTATGCTCAGCCCACTCACATTGTCTGTACCTTCAACACTCGATTACCTGTAAAGACTCGCATTCCAACCATTATTTTGTAAATTGAGTTTGCGTCTGTATATGCCCTGTTTATGGAACAGAACGACGTACTCACCTGATGAAGGAGCAATGCTCTGAAAGCTTGTGGCTTGTGCTGCCAAATAAACCTGTTGGATTTTAACCTGATGTTGTGAGACTCCTTATTGTAGGTACGCTCACAGTGCTGTTAGTGAGGGAGTTTCAAGACTTGGACTCAGCAAGAGTGAAGGAACGGCAAAATATTTTCACATCAGGGGTGGTGAGTGACCTGGAGGCGAACTTGCAGGTGGTGTTATTTCCAGGTGCTGACTGCCCTTAGCCTTCTGGATAGTAGAGAGGGCGGGTTTGGAAGATGCCTCCAAAGGAACTTTGGTGAGTTGCTGCAGTGCATCTTGTAGATGGTGCACACAACTGCCACGGAGCACTGCTGGACTAGGGAGTGAATGTTTGTGAATGGGGTGTCATTGAATCATAAAATCCTACAGTGTAGAAGGAGGCCATTTGGCCCAGTGAGTTTGTACTGACCACAATCCCAGCCAGCCGTTATCCCCAAAACCCCATGCCCTTCCCCCAGCTAGTCTCCCTGATACTAAGGATCAATCAAGCATGGCCAGTCAACCTAATCCGCACATCTTTACACCGTGGGAGGAAACCGGAAAATCCAGAGGAAACCCACACAGACACAGGGAAAACGTGCAAACTCCAGACAGACAGTGACCCAAGGTTCGAATTGAAGCCAGGTTCCTGGCACTATGAGGCAGCAGTGCTAACCACTGTGCCATTGTGCCGCTCATGTCAATCAAGTGAGCTGCTTTGTCCGGCAGAGTTGATTCATTATTTTTATTCATTCCTGAGAGATGGCCATCACTGGCTAGGCTATCATATATTGCCCATCCCTTGTTGCCCTTCAGAAGATGGTGGTGAGCTATCTTCTTGATACAAGTGTCGAGCCTCTCGAGACTTGCAGCTGCAGTCATCCAGGCAGTTTTACATCAGACTCCTGACTTGTGGATCATGGATCTTAGAATTTACAGTGCAGAAGGAGGCCATTTGGCCCATCGACAACACTGACAACAATCTCACCCTGGTTCTATCCCTGTAACCACATATATTTACCCTCTTAGTCTCCCTGATACTAAGGGGCAATTTATCATGGCCAATCAACCTAACTTGCACATCTTTGGAGTGTGGGAGAAAACCGGAGCGAGGGATGAAACTCACGCAGACACGGAGAGAAAGTGCAAACATGCCTTGTAGATGGTGGACAGGTGCTCATATTCACCTTTGTGCTTTCCGCGCTGGTGGTTCAACTCTCAATTCCGCTTTTTGATGGAATTTTTACACACTGCATTACACCTCTGTGTTCAGGAAAGCTTGTATCTAATGGTGGCGACTGGCTTCCAGCCATCAACACTTAAACCACATGTTCTGGGACCTCTCCGTGCTGGGGAACAGAACCATGCAGCTGCTCACTCGAGCTGCACTCTCGTTAGTGTTTCATTACCACCGCTCAGGCCTTAATTAAGGAGTCATTTAATTCATAAAACTTCCACCAGAGACTCACTGAAACTTGCAAGATTATAAAAGAAGTCACTTTGAAGTCTGCTGAGCAGATCAAATAGATAGTCGACACTGACCAGACATTATTAAACAATATTGGGAGAACAGAGCTTAATCCAAGGGAATATAAAGAAACAGAAAATGCTGTGGAGAGAGAAACAGAATTAACATCTCAAGGCCAATATGACTCTTCCTTGAAATTGGTAAGTTTGGGACAAGGATTTATATATTCATAGTAATATGTTTCCTATTATTGCTGAAGAAAGAGACATGTTACTGAAGCTTTGCATCTTGCACTCATCAGGACAAACAAGAATGCCAAATTTCAAACAATCACAATTTATACTGAGAAAAAATGGGTGCTGACTGGTTGACAAGTCTCTGATTGGCTAATGTGCTGTCATGGAGAAAGCAACAGAGAACAAAGAACAGTACAGCATAGGAACAAGCTCTTCGGCCCACCAAGCAGACACCTCCTTAATCTAACATTTTCTTGCCTCTATGTGGTCCATATCTCTCTATCTGGATGCCTCTTGAACATTGTTATAATATCTGCTTCCCTCACCTGTTCTGACAGCTTGTTCTAGGCATTCACCATCCTCTGTGTGAAAAACTGTCCCTCACATCTCTTTTAAACTTTCCCCTTCTCACTTTCATTCTGTGTTCCCAAGTAATTGACCCTTCAACTTTAGGGAAAAGTCTCTGACCATTCACTCTATCCAAGCCTGTCATAATATTGTAAACCTCTATCAGGTCCCCTTTCATCCTCCCGACGCTCCAATGAAAATAATCCAGGTTTGTTCAACCTTCCTTCATAGTCCATATCCTCCAAGCCAGGCAACATCCTGGTAAATCTGGTCCGCACCCTTTCTAAAGTATCAATATCCTTCTGGTAGTGTGGTGACCAGAATTGTACACAGTACTCCAAAGGCAGCCTAACCAGTCTCACACAGCTGCAAATTTTTCCAATTCTGAAACTCAATGTTCCGACCGATGAAGGCCACCTTCTTGACCACCTTGTCCATATGAGTTGCCACCTTCAGGGAACTGTGAAAATACACGCTAAATCCTTCTATATGCTAAAATTTTTAAGGGCTCTATCATTTACTGTATACTACCCTTCTATAAATTTTTAGATGTACAGCTCACCAACAACCTGTCCTGATTCTCCCATGCCAACACTATAGTTAAGAAAGCCCACCAATGCTCCTACTTTCTCAGAAGACTAAGGAAATTTGCTATGTCAGCTATGACTCTCACCAGCTTTTACAGATGCACCATAAAAAGCATTCTTTCTGGATGTACCACAGCTTGGTATGGCTCCTGCTCTGCTTCAGACCGCAAGAAACTACAAAAGGTCATGAACGTAGCCCAGTCCATCGCGCAAACCAGCCTCCCATCCATTGACTCTGTCTTCCCGTTGCCTCAGCAAAGCAGCCAGCATAATCAAAGACCCCATGCATCCTGGACATTCTCTCTTCCATCTTGTTCCATTGGAAAAAAAATACAAAAGTCTGAGGTCACCTACCAACCAACTCAAGAACAGCTTATTCCCTGCTGCTGTCAATTTTTGAATGGACCTACCTTGCATTAAGTTGATCTTTCTCTACATCGTAGTTATGACTGTATCATTACATTCTTGCACTCTCTCATTTCCTTTTCTATGAACGGTATGCTTTGTATAGCACACAAGAAACAATACTTTTCACTGTATGCTAATACATGTGACAATAATAAATCAAATCAAATCACATCAACATTCTGGACTAGACCTTCCAAATAACATCATCTCACATTTGTCTAAGTTAAATTCCATCTGCCACCTTTACGCCCAGCTCTCCAGCTGATTTATATCCTGCTATATCTACTGACAACCCTCCTCACTATCCACCACTCCCCCAATTTTTGTATCATCTACAAATTTAATAATCAGACCACCTATATCTTCCTCCAAATCATACATATATATATATATATATCAGAAGCCCCAGCACTGATTCTTGTGGAACACCATTTGTCACAGACCTCCAGTTAGAAAAGTACCCTTCCACTGCTACTCTCTGCTTTCTATGTCCAAGCCAGTTTTGTATCCATCTTACCAGCTCACCACAGATCCCATACGACTTCACCTTCTGTATCAGTCTGCCATGAGGAAGCTTATTGAAGTTTTACTACCGTCCATATAAACAACATCCACTGCCTAGCTCTGGCCAATTTTTCCTCTCACTTCCTCAAAGGACTCAAGTTTGTGAGGCACTACCTCCCCTTCACAAAACCCTGCTGCCTATTGCTAATAAGCCTATTCTCTTCCAGATGTGAGTACATTCTGTCCCTAAGAATCTTTTACAATAATTTCCCCATCACTGATGTAAGGTTCACAGGCCTTTAATTTCCCAGATTGTTCCTCTGTTTAAGAAGGGCAGAAGAGACAACGTTAGCTACTCTCCAGTCCTCTAGACCTTGCCTGTGGCTAAACAGAATACAAAGATTTTGGCCAAGGCCTCAACAATTTCTTCTCTCTCCTCTCTCAGTATTCTGAGATAGATTCTGTCTGGCCCTGGGGACTTGTCCACCTCCTTTTTTATCTCAATGTGTCCTAGAATGTCAACATCTTCCTTTCCACTCTCACCATCCTCCACATCCTTCTCTTTTGTGAGTTTTGATACAAAGTACTCATTAAGGACCTCACTCACCTCATCTGGCTCCACACACAAATTCCCTCCACTGTCCTTGAGTGGACCATCCCTTCCTTAGCCACCCTCTTCCTCCTTATATATGCATAAAAAGCCTTGGGATTCTCCTTCATCCTGCCTGCCAAGGACATTTCATGATCCCTTTTTGCCCTCTTAAATCCCTGTTTAAGCTCTTCCCTGCTATCTTTGTACTTCTCAAGAGCCTTATCTATTTTCAATTTCCTGAAATTTATGCATGCTTCTTTCTTCTTTTCTTCTTAGTATTTTCTCTGCCCTTTGCTTCCAATGGATTACTGATGGGGCTAACAGGGCAAATGCGCAGCCATTTTGTGCACAGCAAGATTCTCAAACTGGTTGATGGAGGGGTGCTCATTGACCAATATCATTAGAGCAACTCACTACTCTTCTTCTAAGATGGGGTCATTGAATCTTCTAATCCAGCTGATTTGGCCGGAAGGGTGCTGTCTTAACCTCCTTGATAAACATTCCAGCGCAAAGTATATGTCTTCAAATCCCAGGCTTCACCATGACTGTGATCTGGTCAAAGTTCCGAAACACAGCTCTGTCCAAAGATGTAAAACTAGCAACAAAAGATCTGACAAATGAGGCAGTATATTTAGCCATTGCAATGGAAGTCCTGTTCTGATGCCAATGGCCAGATGGAATCCATTTAAGACTCAGAGCGTGTGGGAACACAATGGCCTTGTGCCAACAACTTTTCCCAACTTTGAGAATCAAAAACAGCACAACTGGCTTAGGACCCTTTAGAAAAAAATGACAACTTTCTTAAAATACCATACAAGAGCTTAATCTGGCAGCACTTAGGCTACATCTGGATTGCAAGTGATAAAACCTTGGAATGATCTACCGAGCAAAGTAGCAAATGAACTGGGGTTATTTAAAATGCAGCGAGGTGCCATGATCGAAAACAAACCAACCAGAGGAATCGGCAGCTGGCTCCTTCTCATTTCCAACTTCTTTCTTTACAATGTTCCTCCCTGGGATTTGAGCATTATTGGTGAGTGTTAGTGTCCTACACGAATCACCCTCGAGAAGGTGGAGGCTGGGCCAACACATTGAACCCGCTGTGGTCCATCAGTGTCACCCACAGCGCTGTAAGGGAGGCCCAGGGTTCTGACGGTACATTTTCTTTTTCGAGATATGCAAGAATTGATAGTCTAATTTTAACCAGCAAAGTGAGCCCATTAATACACACAAACACCAGAGGAGTCAATAACTTGAGGATATCCATCAAAGCACATCACGTCAATGCTCGGCTACTTGCTGTGGGTTGCTACGAAAATAATTGGAAAAATGAAGTGCTTCAAGCATTCGTTGTGACATTTTGGTAGAATCATGGCTTTATTTTTGATATATGTTCAGCATTCCCAGTGGAAAGTTCCTGATGTTGTTCATACCAACAGCGGAAGGCACATCTGGACAACAGCTGAATAGCAGTTTCCAAACGTAGAATACAATCTGTGTGTGGAGGAGTGTGTGCGTGTGTGTGTGTGTGTGGGGGGGGGGGTGGCATGTGGATGTGTGTGTGTGTGTGTGTGTGTGTGTGTGTGTATGTGTGTGTGTGTTGGTGCGTGTGTGTATGTATGTATATGTGTACGTGTATACGTATGTGTGTGTATAAGTGTGCGTATGGATGTGTATGGGTGCATGGGGAAGTGTATGTGCACTGGGGGTGTGTGTGCAAGGGTGGGGGTGTATATGTGTGTGTATGTGCACTGGGATGTGCGTGTGCATGTATGGGGATGAATGCATGTGTATGTATGTGCATGGAGTGTGTCTGTGAGAATGTATGTGTGTGTGTGTATGCGTGTGTGTCTGTGTTTGTGTGTTAGTGCATGGGTGCATTGTGTGCATGGGTGTGGGTAAGGATGTGTATGGGGAGTGTTGATGTGTTTGTGTATGGCTGTATGTGTGAATGGTGAAGGTCTGTGTGGGTTTTTGTATGTGTGTGTGGGTGTGGGTGTTTATGTGTGTCCATCTGTGTGTGTGGTTGTGTGTCCATGTGTGCAGTTGTGTGCCCGTCTGTGTGTGTGGTTGTGCATGTCCATCTGTGTGTGCAGTTGCATATCCGTCAGTGTGTGCTGTAGTGTGTCTGTGTGTGCATTGTGTGCCCGTCAGTGTGTGCTGTAGTGTGTCTGTTTGTGTGTGTGGTTGTGTATGATTCTGTTAAATGTGTGAGTTTCTATCAGTTTGCTTTCTCTATGAGTGAGAAGGAGATGGGATTGTGATCAAATCTTTAGAATTGAAACACCGGCTCCCTTTCTTCAATTTCAATTTGGTTTCATTTACCTGCTCACTTTCCAAACTGGAACTGAGAAGGATTCACGTTAGACTGAGACGTGAGTCTGTCTCTGTCTCTCTTTCTGCAGATGCTGCCAGATCTGCCAGGTTATTTCAGAGCGTTCTGTTTTTAGCGAGCTCTCCGGCAGCTGCTGTATTTTAAGTTAAACTCTCACCCAGACATGCAAAGAGGCCGGTGAATAAAATCAAGTTGAAATTAGAAGAAGGAAGTTGCGTTTCAGAATTGAAGGTTCGATTTGTCAGCAAGCAGAGTGAGGGGAATGTGAGAGTCAAACTTGGTGTCAAGCAGCTTAACTTCACAGAATCCCTGTACTGCAGGAGGAGGCCATTCAGTCCACTGAGTCTACACCAACAACAATCCCACCAAAACCCTATCACTGTAACCCCATGTATTTAACCTACCAATCCCCTTAACCTACACATCTTTGGATCATGGGAGGAAACCAGAGCACCCAGAGAAAACCCACACAGACATGGGGAGAACGTGCAAAGTCCACATCGTCACCTAAGGCTGGAATAGAACCTGGCACTCTGAGAGAAAGCAGTGCTAACCAGTGTGCCACCATGACATGTGTTTGTCCCAGCAAGTTTAGCACTGTGATGCAGTTGTTAGAATGGGTAATGTTGCATTGATTGCTCTGATATTTTATGAGGAGCTCTCTCTCTGGTTGGTATACATTGTAAGACTAACGTAAAGACCACAATCCCCTGAAGGTCTTGATGACCTGAGGCAGAATGAGGTAAATGTGCAAGCAAGGGGCATAAATGCAAAAGCACAAACTAAACAACTCGCCGCCAAGGCTATTGCTAAAGATATCAGTTCAGAGCAGCAGCTAGGAACAGAATGACAATTCATCCTGTTCCTCTCCTGGGGGAGAAGAAGCCCTGAAGAAAGGTGTCCTGAGTGATGTGTGAGACTAGCTACCCGGCTGTAAAGAGTAACACTTGTGTAGTGTGGGGGCTGGAGGAGATTAGCACAGCAGGATCCTGTCCATGAAGGAAAGCATGAACGAGCTGGCATCCGCCTGAGATTGGCCAGGTTTGCTGGATTCAATCTTACAATTTGTTATGGTTGGATTTCACCTCAGATTTCCTAGTCCAGTACAAATCACCATGTTCTGGGAATATGCAGATCAACTTTGCTACTGCAAAGAGCCTTTGTAGGAAAAGAAGATGCCACCATTCTGACCAGATCGAGTGGGTTGTAATACTGAATTAGCCAGACATGGGAATGGCAGGATGTAGCAGCATCTGCTCTATCTGGTCCACACTCAGTAAGAGAACCTTCAGATTGACACCACAGCATTCAAACAGTTTTCCTGGACTGTCCCGGTCATACTCTTCTCTCTGTTCATCTTCCAAAGTCTCAACATCTCTCATACAATACCTACAATGCAGAAGGAGGTCATTGGGCCTGTTGAGCCTGCACCAACAACAATCACATCCAGGACCTATCCCTGTAACTCCACATGTTTACCCTGTTAATCTGCCTGACACACTAAGGGGCAATTCATCATCGCTGATCCAACTAACACATGCACCTTTGGATTGTGGAAGGCAACCGGAGCACCCACACTAAACCCACGCAGGCACGGGGAGAATGTGCAAGCTCCGCACAGACAGTGATCCAAGGCTAGAATTGAACCCGAGTCTCTGGCACTGTGAGGCAGGAGTGCTAACCACTGTGCCACCCTCTTTATGTCAATTCACACAAACCCCCTTTTCCCAGATCCAGCTTGGCATCACTGGCTGGGCCAGCATCTATTGCCCATCTCTAATTGCCCGTCAGGGGACATTTAAGAGTCAACCACATTGCTGTGGGCCTGGAATCAAATGCAGTCCAGACCAGATAAGGATATCAGTGAACCAGATGGGTTTTTGTATTTTCATGGTCATCATTACACTTTTAATTCCAGAGTTGTATTGAATTCACGTTTCTGCAGTGATGGGATTTGAACCCAGATCCCCACTGCATTACCCTGGGTCTCTGGATTTCCAGTCCAGTGACAATACCACTAAGCCGCTGTCTCCCCATTTGATATAGATTTCCATTCTGGGGCTTTTCAGTGGGGAATGCACTCTGAGCGAGTACTTATCCAAAGGGTTTTGCTAATGTGTGATCCTGCTGTATATTTCCAAGTACTTTAAAATAAAAATGGAAGGGTCGACAACTTGTACATAATTAACCGTGAGATGTTTTGCCTGTTTGCAAAGCACGGGAGCAGTGTAGATCTGATTTCAGCTGGCCGAGCATAGAAACATCGAAATATTAAATGATGGATTTGTGGAGAGGAGAAAGGAAGCAATGTCGCTCATCGAATCTACATCAGCTGGAAACAAGCTCTACAGCCTAGCCACACTTCCCAGGTCGGGGTCCATTAGCCTTGCAGGACACAGAGTACCGCAACTTCATTTCCAAATGTGTTTTAAATGTATCGTGAGTTCCTAACTCTACCACTCCTTCGAGAAGTGAGTTCTGCCCTCCCCCACCCCGACATAACCCCCTACCATCCTCCGAGTGAATAACCTTTCTCCTCAATTCCCCTCTAATTCCTTCCACCAATTACTTCAAAATCTATGCACACTCCAACCGCCGCAAATGGAAATAGGTCATAGAGGTTTACAGCATGGAAACAGGCACTTCGGCCCAACTTGTCCATGCCACCCTTTTTTTTAAACCACTAAACTAGTCCTGATTGCCTACAGTTGGCCCATATCCCTCTATACCCATCTGATCCATGTAATTGTCTAATTGCTTTTTAAAAGACAAAATTGTACCCACCTCTGGCAGCTTGTTCCAGACATTTACCACTCTACGTCTGGTGGTAGAGGGGAAAAAAATTGCCCCTCTGGACCCTTTCTTATCTCTCCCCTTAAATGCATGCCCTCTAGGTTTAGATTCTGCTACCTTTGGGAAAAGATGTTGACTATCTAGCTGATCTATGTCCCTATTTTATAGGCCTCTATAAGATCACCCCTCTTGCCTCCTACGCTTCAGAGAAAAGAATACCAGTCTATCCAGCCTCTCCTTCTGACTCAAATCATCAAGTCCCGGTAGCATCCTGGTAAATATTTCCTGCACTCTTTCCAGTTCAATAATATCCTTTCTATCCACTTCATCTAGGTTCCTTTACACACATTCATTTCATCTCCCATCAGCTTCCCTCTCTTCCAAAGAAAACAACCCCAGTCAATCCATCTTTCCTCAGCACTAAAATTCTCAATCCTGGCAACAACCTCACACCCCCTCTGGTGTGACCACATCCTTCCTGTGATGCAGGGAGTCGGAAAACTGCACACAATACTGAACTGTAGCCTGGCCGGTATTTTAAATAGTTTCAGCGGAACCTGCCTCCTCTTGCACTATAGGCCTCAACCAATTAAAGGAGGTACCCGTGTGTCATCATAACTATCTTGTCATCCTAGCTTGCTGCCTTCAACAATGTGTGGTCCTGTACTCCAATGTCCAAGGTTGAATAGGCTGGGCCTGTACTTGTTAGAGTTTAGAAAGCTGAGGGCAGATTTTATAGACACTTACAAAATAATGAAGGGGATAGATAGGGTAGAGGTAGAGAGATTCTTCCCGCTTAGAAAGGAAAACAGAACTAGAGGGCACAGCCTCAAAATAAGGGAGGGAGCAGTTTAAAACAGAGTTGAGGAGGAACTTCTTCACTCAAAGGATGGTGAATCTCTAGAATTCTCTGCCCATTGAAGTGGTGGAGGCTACCTCGTTGAATAGATTTAAGTCACAGGTAGATAGATTTCTGATATTCAAGGGAATTAAGGGGAGAAAGCAGGAAAGTGGAACCGATCCACTTCAGATCAGCCATGATCTTGTTGAATGGCGGGGCAGGCTCGAAGGGCTGGATGGCCTACTCCTGCTCCTATTTCTTATGTTCTTATGTCCATCTGTCCCTCCACATTTCTCAGAATCCTCCTACTTATTGTGTATTCCTTTAGCTTGTTTCAGGGCAACCCACCATCCTGGATTTTCCAAGATTATTCTGGAATTTGGTATCCAGTCCTGTAGCCCAAGCATGGGCCTCCTGGGATGCCATTTGCTAGCTGGTAGTGAATGAGGAGACTGCTGCAGGTCTCCTCTTGCTGCCGCCTGGGCATCTTTGCTGTCTGTGTAGTGTGCTGCTGCACCCGCGCAATAGTGTGGTGATTCAAACGGGGGATATACTTGAGGAAGATCTGAAGGGGTGTAGAGATTTTGGAGAGTTGCGGAAGGTTACAGACAGAGGGCAGGGCTCGGCCACGAAGGGATCTGAACACAAAACTGCAAATCTTGCAGTTGGAGCACTACTGGATTGAGAGCCAATGCAGGCCATTGAGTGTAGAGTAACAGGGTTTCCTGTGAGGTATGACATGGACTGATGATTAAAGTGGGTGGATGGTTGACCCAGGATAGCATTGGAATAGTTCAACCTGGAAGTGACAAAAGCACAAACAAGAGCAGATTGGCTCGCATGCAGGACAAAAGCTGGTATCAAGACTAACCAAGACTTCTAGGAAGATGCACATAAAGAAGGCTCAGTAAGAGCTCTCACAACACCAGGTTAAAGTCCAACAGGTTTGTTTGATAGCACAAGCTTTCGAGGCACTGCTCCTTCATTAGGTAATCAGCTGCCCCTTCATCTCTCCTGATGAAGGGGCAACGTTCCAAAAGCTCATGCTACCAAATAAACCTGTTGGACTTTCACCTGATGTTGTGAGACTTCTTACTGAGTCCACCCCAGTCCAATGCCAGCATCTGCACATCATAAAGAAAGCTGATAATGAAAATGGAAAAATAGACTATACCCGTATCACATCTCGTATCAAAACACGTTATTGTGGCAGAGTAAAGAAACTTCACTACATCTCCAACTTGCCCAGAAAGTGTACAGTGCAGATAGCGGGTGCAAAATATACCTTCCAGAACAACAGACAATTAACTGAGATTCTTTGGAGTCTTTAAGAGAGTCTAATTGCCTGGAGCAATAATAACAACAAATGAGTTCCATAGTCAGAGAAAATCATTTCCTGCACTAACAAAGAATGTGACTCGCCCAGAACAAATACATGCCCCCTATCAGTAGCAGACTGATGAACCTGACACTAAAACATTAATGCTATTGTGAATTGACAAGTGGGTTCCTCCCCCTCATCATTAGAAAGGTCTCCATTGAAGAAAAGAACCAGCTGGCTGATGATTCTGGACACAACGCCTAACTTTTCACAACGTTCAAGAGACCATCTATAAAAAAGAAGGGAACAAGCCACGCTAAACTGGAGTAAAATATGGTCTGCCACGGTAAATAATTGGAACATTCCCTCAGAGGCTCAGCTAAATGGTTATGACCACATGGTAACAGATTTCTGCAATTTGCAACAATCAAGTTGTTGAATAATTAGTTGACAGGTCATTACTGTGGCAGCCTGGCTCGAACGGATGCCAAGGGCCATTCCACTATGTGTGCATAAAAGCAGGGCTGTTTTAAGGGTGACTGGGGCATTGGGAGAGTGTGTGTGTGTGTGTGTGTGTGTGTGTGTAGGGGGCTGGGGGGAAGGTGCGTTGGTTAAGGATGTCCAGCCACAACCAGTGTGAACAGTGTGAACAACCAGAGGGAACTACAAAATGTCATAAATTAGCCCAATCCATTAAGCAAGCCAGCCTCCCATCCACTGACTCTGTCTACACTTCCCACTGCCTCAGCAAAGCAGCCAGCATAATTAAAGACCCCGTGCACCCCGGACATTCTCTCTTCCACCTCCTTATGTCAGGGAAAAGATAGAAAAGCCTGAGGTTACATACTAACCGACTCAAGAACAGCTTCTTCTCTGCTGCCGTCAGATTTTTGGATGGACTTCCCTTGCATTAAGTTGATCTTTCTCTACACCCTAGCTATGACTGTAACACTATGTTCTGCACTCTCTCCTTTCCTTCTCTATGAATGGTACATTCTATCTGTATAGTGCGCAAGAAACAATACTTTTCATTGTATGTTAATACATGTGACAATAATAAATAATCAAATACAGAAAGGTTGCGGTGCTTAGCTACGCCCAGCTCGACAACAAGCCAATGGTTTCCCGCCCATTAACAGGCGGGAAACATTGCAGCACACAAACTGGGAGGAATGAATGCTTTTGTTCCTTGTCTTGAGATACGGCAGCAATTGTTTTCCAATAACAAAAGCCTCAATCTCACCAATGGAAACAAAGAAGGGGAAATGGTGGCCTAGTGGTATTGTCACTAGACTATTAATCCAGAAACTCAGCTAATGTTCTGGGGACCCGAGTTCGAATCCTGCCAAGGCAGATGATGGAATTTGAATTCAATAAAAAATATCTGGAATTAAGAATCTACTGATGAACATGAAACCACTGTCAATTGTCAGAAAAACCCACCTGGTTCACTAATGTTCTTTTGGGAAGGAAATCTACCGTCCTTACCTGGCCTACATGTGTCTCCAGAGACACAGCAATGTGGTCAATTCTGAACTGCCTTCCAAAGGCAACTAGGGAAGGGCAACATATGTCACCCATGTTCCACAAATAAATAATAAAAAATTTTAACAAGTTAATTACTAAATCAATTGCGACATCCAGAGTGTTGTTAGGGAAGGATTTAGACCCAGCGATAGTGAAGGAACAGCGATATATTTCCAAGTCAGGATGAGGCTTTGGTGCAGGAACATTCGCCATTAAGCAGACAGAGCTGCTTACAACAATTAGCAACATAAAATTAGACACAGATATCATAACCCTGCCCAGTACAAAGATGCAAGAATATTTTATAAATTGAGTTTGTGTCTTTATATGTGCTGTTTGTGAATAGAACTCCCATTCATCTGATAGAGGGGCAGTGCTCTGAAAGCTTGTGGCCTGTGCTACCAAATAAACTTGTTGGACTTTAACCCAGTTTGTGAGACTTCTTACACTGCAAAGTGACCACATACTTATGGCAAAGTTGGTTTTGAGATCCCGGACTACTAACTAGACTGGCACAGGAGGGTCGAAATATTCTAGCGTATAATAGTCAGACCGGCCAACAGAATGGAATGGGTTTGCTTGGAAATTAAGGCTGGACAAGACAGTGCTTTTGACATTTAACTTCCTCAGTCTTCAACTTCCAATAGTTTCACTCTCGCTTTTGTTTTGGGAGCTGTCTCTTTAGCAGAGGGTGTAGGAGTTATGTGCCCAACACAGGCGGAAGGTCTGTGTAAATCAGAAATCGTGTTGTCTGACTAGAGCAAGAATGCTTGCGCAAATCAAAACTGTACGAGACCACAACATGATGTGCAAGTTGTCCTGAGATAGAGCAATAAATCAGTTTATCCAGACACACCTGCCAGAATGGAGGGGTGAATTTACACAGAGGCAGAGTCACCAGGAGGGAATGAATAGCAGATGAAGGTTCCGGATACTTGATTCTCCAGAAGGTGCACACCACCCTCTCGGAGAAAGGTTGGACAGCCGGTTCACCCATGGCAGCTCACAAGGATATAATTTCAGAAAACGTTTCTAACTATAAGCAGGTAGACTTCAATGCATTCAACCAATATCGTTCACTAGATGTCAAAAGAATCTGGCTCTAAATTAATCTCACCAATTTATATCAATCTTAGATTTTGTAAATTTACAATACACATCAAATGCAAGGGCAGCATGGTGGCACATTGGGCTAACACTGAACACTGAACATTGGGCTAACACTGAACACTGAACATTGGGCTAACACTGAACACTGAACATTGGGCTATCACTGAACACTGAACATTGGGCTAACACATTGGGCTAACACTGAACACTGAACATTGGGCTAACACTGAACACTGAACATTGGGCTAACACATTGGGCTAACACTGAACACTGAACATTGGGCTAACACTGAACACTGAACATTGGGCTAACACATTGGGCTAACACTGAACACTGAACATTGGGCTAACACATTGGGCTAACACTGAACACTGAACATTGGGCTAACACTGAACACTGAACATTGGGCTAACACTGAACCCTGAACATTGGGCTAACACATTGGGCTAACACTGAACACTGAACATTGGGCTAACACTGAACACTGAACATTGGGCTAACACATTGGGCTAACACTGCTACCCCACACTGACAAAGACTGGGTTCAATTCCAGGCTTGGGTCACTGTCTGTGTAGAGTTTGCACATTCTTCCTACATCTGTGTGTTCTTTCTCTGCGCCCTAACTATGACTGTGACACTCTATTCTACACTCTCTCTTTTCCATCTCCTTCATTTCACTGTATACCAATACATGTGACAATAATAAATCAAATCAAAAAATCAAGACAGGTTCAGGGGCAGAATCCAAAAGAGAAAATGCTGGAAAATCTCAGCAGGTCTGGCAGCATCTGTAAGGAAGAAAAGAGCTAATATTTCAAGTCCAGGTCACCAAGGGGCTTTGACAAAGGGTCATCTGGACTTGAAACATCAGCTCTTTTCTCTCCTAATAGATGCTGACAGACCTGCTGAGATTTTCCAGCATTTTCCCTTCTGGTTTCACATTCCAGCATCTGCAGTAATTTGCTTTTACCCACGGTCTAAAATCTCCACGCCAAACCCACCATCTCTGCCACCTTCATCCTTCCAGGTGGAGGTGACCATGTTGATTGTTTGGGGTGTTTGGTTGGGGTTTTGGTTGGCGTGTGGGTGAGTGTTAAGTCTGATTTATGGATGGAGGGTTCTGCTCCAAATAGCACGGGATGCTGCAGAAGATTGGGTTCTGGACAAGGGTAAATGAAGCGAGGTGTGTGCTGAATTCTCACAACATTGACTGTGAGATCCACGCGCTCCCTCTCTGTGTCCAAATTGTCTATTCAGGGAGCTGAATGGCCCACTTCTGTTCTTAACTCTGCTTGGGGACTAGATGAGGAGTTAGTCTTGCTTCACTTCTTAGTGAGCACAGGTTAACAGGAAGCAACTGCACTTAACTCAATACAAGCAGGAAGTTGGTATAAGAAAAGGAAACATCACTCTTCTGAGGCAGAGGCAGAATAGAGAGAACTTTTGTCAGCATCTGCTTGTGCTATACTTCTCCCTCACTTCCCCCTCGAGTGTACTCAGTACTAATGTTTATGGCGGTGGTTTGGATGTCTCTTCTCTTGAGACACTGGGAAAAGAGCGAGGGAAAAAAATGTTAAAGTTTTTTATTTTCAGCCCATTAGAGTAATTTAGGATTCCGTACACGACTCTCCAGTTGGAAGACTGCAAATCAGCCTTGAAGTCACACTCTACTGAGCACAGTCTATTGATAATAACCAATGACAGTGCAGTAACAGGCAGTGCTATATGCAGGACATCAGCTAATATTAACACAGTCCTGTCTGCAGCTGATATGGTTCAATATATTACAAATTCAGAGAGGTACTCACAACTTCCATATGCCTACTGGCACTTTATCATTTTAACCTTTTAAAGAAATTGACAACTGATCGAGATGAGGGGTGCCAGAATCTGGGAGTACCAAGACAGAAAAGGTTAATATTGACCTGGTCGTGTAGCGGGTTTCTCTCCCAGTGACTGACTGAACAACTTGTCCAAATTCCAGGCCTTCAAACTATCCGGACAAGAAGAGGGCGAACAAGCAATATCATAAAATCATAGAATCCCTACAGTATAGGAGAAGGCCGTTCAGCCCATCGTGTCTGCATCGACAACAATCCTACAAGGCCTACTAATTTATATTTACCCTACTAATCCTCCTGACATCCCCCTAACATTAGGGTCAATTTAGCATGGCCAAACTACCTAACCTGCACATCTTTGGACTGTGGGAGGAAACCGGAGCATCTGAAAGAAACCCACGCAGACACAGTGAGAATGTGCAAGCTCCACACAGATAGTAACTCAAGCCAGGAAGCAAACGCAGGTCCCTGGCGCCGTGAAGCAGCAGTGCTAACCACTGTGCCAGCAAGCTGCTGTGAGCTCTTTCACCTTACTGTCAGCTACATATCTGTCCTCATTACATCTGCTGATAAAGCTCTCTTAAATTGTTCCTCAGTATATTCAGTCTCTTTCCAACCATTCTCAATAGATACGTAGAATTTTGGTTTTTATCTGTTCCATTGTCCGCTCCACTGTTCATCGTTGCACGTGGCAGTGTCAAAAACAACAAAGAACAGTACAGCACAGGAACAGGCCTTCGGCCCACCAAGGAGAGTTACAGAACAAAGAGATCTAGGGGTACATGTTCATAGCTCCTTGAAGATGGAGTCACAGATGGACAGAGTGGTGAAGAAGGCATTCAGCATGCTTGGTTTCATCAGTCAGAACACTGAATACAGGAGTTGGGACGTCTTGTTGAAGTTGTGCAAGACATTGGTTCCCACACTGTGTGTAATTCTGGTCCTTTATTATAGAAAGGATATTATTAAACTAGAGAGAATGCAGAAAAGATTTACTAGGATGCTACTGGGACTTGATGGAGCTGTAAGGAAGGTGCAGAATAGACTGGGACTTTTTTCTCTGGAGGATAGGATCTGACTGAATGGTGCAGCAGGTTTGAGGGGCTGAAAAGCATACTCCTGTCCTAATGTGCATGTTTGTATCGAATGTATCTCGATAGTTGTCAACTGGAGGCAACTTCTGATGTGGGACTTTGTCCTTTTGCAATTTACCTGAAACAGTCCAACTAATTTGACCAGCAGGGAAAGCAGATTAACATGGCATCGCGTTTAGTTTGGAATTCTCTCCAGACAGCAATGTAGGCAGGGCTGAGACCTTTAAAATTCTTTCATGGCATGTGGGGGTTGCTGGCCAGGCCAGCATTTATTGCCTATCCCTCATGGTCTTCAAGTAACTGGTGGTGAGCTCCTATCCTGGACCACTGCAGTCCGTGTGTTGTAGGTACACCCACCATGCTGTTAGGGATGGAGTTCCAGGACTTTGACCCAGTCACAGCGAAAAAACGGTGATAATATGATGTAGCCTGAAGGGATTTGCAAGCAGTGGGGTTTCCCAGCTATCTGCTGCCCTTGTCCTTCTAGCTGGTAAAAGTTTAAAGCTTATTATTAGTATCGCAGGTAAGCTTACATTAACACTGCAATGAATTTACTGTGAAAATCCCCTGGTCGTCATGTTCCAGCGTTTGGGTACACTGAGTGAAACTTTAGCATGGCCAACACACCTAACCAGCATTCAAACCAGCCTCCCATCCATTGACTCTGTCCACACTTCCCACTGCCTTGGAAAAGCAGCCAGCATAATAAAGGACACCACGCACCCCAGGTATTCTCCCTCTTCCGCCTTCTTCTGTTGGGCAAAAGATACAAAAATCTGAAGTCACATCTTAACCGACTCAAGAACAGCTTCTTCCCTGCTGCCATCAGACTTTTGAATAGACTTACCTCACATTAAGTTGATCTTTCTCTACACTCTGGCTACGTCTGTAACACCACATTTTGCATTCTCTTCTCTCCCTTCTCAATGAATGGTATGCTTTGTCTGTATAGCGCTACATACTATTTTCACTATATACTATTACATGTGACAATAATAAATCAAATCAAAGTCTTTCGGACTGCGGGAGGAAACCGGAGCACACAGAGAAAACCCACGCAGACACAAGGAGAACGAGAACTCCATAGTGGTCCAAGCTGGGAATGGGACCCGAGTCCCTGGCATTGTGAAGCAGCAGTGCTCACCACTGTGCCACCGTGATGTTTGGATAGAGGTTGTAGATTTGGAAGGTGCTGTGAAAGGAGCCTCAGTGGCAGTGCGTCATGTAGGTGAGTCACATTCTGTCACACAATCCAGTATCCCCTCCCTATTTTCTTCATAAAGCGGAGATTCTTTTCTTAACTCTGACAGAGACAGAGGCACATGGAATGCAGTTTACAGGAGAATCTAACAGTGTTTAAAAATAACCAAACCAAAAGCAAGATAGAAATGAAAACTAATTCTGAGCTCGCTGAAGAGTGGCTGATTCCCCTAGGGAGACAGGCGGAATGAAGAGAGGGTGCAGATCTACCGACCTCAGTTTATTCTCAGCATTTCCATTCCTTCCCCAGTCGCCCGAGCCACTTCTGTTGTACTGGGACTTTCTCCAATTAAAATTCAGGAAGGCAGCGAGAGAAACTCGAGGGCAATAAACATAAACGTGTCTCGAATGCTGAGGCTTAATGAGAAAAAGGCAAGTGTTTGAATCATGGAATAACCCCTGGATCAGTGAGAAATCGGGATAACATCCATTGCTGTTTGCCACCTGGAACAGGTTGTGCTGTTAGACGCACTTGCGAAGCGGGGAAGGAATGAGTCACATTTTTAGCATCTGGGAACATCCTGAAGCACATTACAGCCATTGAACTATAGCTCCACTGATGATCAACAACCTGGGTGTTTGCTGAAATGAATAACATTCTGAGAGACCCTCATGGGAGGGTGGTTTTGACAAAGTGAATGTTTCCTCCTGTGGGAGAATGTACAACTCTGGGTCAATTTTCAAAACTAAAGGGTTAATGTTTTAAGACGCAGAGGAGAAATTTTTTATCACTCAGAATCTCTGGAACTCTTCTTCAAGAGGCAATGGAAGCAGAACCTTAGAGTCAAAGAGGTTTACAGCATGGGCCCTTTGCCCAACCTGTCCATTCTGCTCTTCTTTTTTCAAACCACTAAGCTAATCCCATATTTGGCCCATATCCCTCTATAACCATCTTACACACTACCTAAATGCTTCTTAAAAGACAAAATTGTACCCACCTCTGGCAGCTCGTTCCAGAGACTAATCTCCCTCAGTGTGAAAAAATTGCCCTTCTGGAACTTTCGTATCTCTCCCCTCTCACCTTAAACTTATGCCCCTAATTTTAGACTCTCCCACCTTTGGGAAAAAAATCATTTATTATAATCTCTCATTATTTTATAGATCTCTATAAGATCACCTCTAAATCTCCTATGCTCCAGAGAAAAGAGTCCCGGTCTATTTAGACTCTCCTTATAACTCAAACCATCAAGTTCTGGTGGCATCCTAGTAAATCTTTTCTGCATTCTTTGTAGTTTAATAATATCCTTTCTATAATAGGATGACCAGAATTGCACAGTGTATTCCAAGTGTGGCCTTACCAAATGTCTTGTACAACTTCAATAAGACATTCCAACTCCTCTATTCAATGTTCTGACTAATGAAACCAAGCGTAACAAATACCTTCCTCACCACTCTGTCTACCTGTGACTTCACTTTCACGGAGTTATGAATCTGTACCCCTAGATCTCTTTGTTCTATTTGAATGTTTTTTTAAGGCAGAGCTAAATAGATTCTTGATGAACAAGGGGATGTGAGGTTCCAATCAGATCAGCCATGAACTTATTGAATGGTGGGGCAGGCTTGAGGGGCCATGTGACCTACTCCTGCTCCTAGTTCATGGCTTTGTATGAAAACTCAGTTTCCTGTTACAACTTTCTTTCAAGTTGTCTTTAAACACCTTTAGATTCTCTTGAAAATCACATTCCTGTGCCGTTGTGTCTGCTTTCTTCATCAAAAACATTTTTAAATGCTTCTCTGCTAAAAAGAGAGAAGGGAACTGGGAAGTACAACTACAAGAAAGACAGCAGCCAATTTGTGCATAGGCAAATCAAAATAGTCCCTTGGGCCTCAGTTTAACATCTAACCTAAAAGACAGCACCTCTGACAGTGCAGCACATCCTCGGTACTGCTCTGGAGGACTAGCCTGGATCATTTGTCCAAGATGTGGAGATGCTAGTGTTGGACTGGGGTAAACCCAGTAAGAAGTCTCAGAACACCAGGTTAAAGTGCAATAGGTTTCTCTGGTAGCAAATGCCACCAGCTTTCGGAGCGCTGCTCCTTTGTCAGGCAAATGGGAGTTCTATTCACAAACGGCATACAAAGACACAAACTTAATTTACAGAATAATGATTGAAATGTGAGTCTTTACAGGTAATCAAATCTTAAAGCTACAGACAATGTGAGTGGAGAGAGCATTAAGCACAGGTTAGAGAGATGTGTATTGTCTCCAGACAGGACAGTTAGTGAGATGTTTCAAGCCCAGGCAAGTCATTGGGGTTACAGATAGTGTGACATGAATCCAAGATCCCTGTTGAGGCCGTCCTCGTGTGTGCGGAACTTGGCTATCAGTCTGTGCTCAGCGGCTCTGTGTTGTTGTATATCGTGAAGGTCACCTTGGAGAACGCTCAGCTGAAGATCAGAGGCCAAATGCCTGTGACCGCTGAAGTGTTCTCAAATTGCAAGACGTGCCAGATCATCGACACGGATGCCATCATTTCACGTGAGAAAACCATCAACTAGGTACACAATACATACTTTTGCAACTCAGCCAATGTTGTCTCCCTGATACGTTGCAGGGAAGTATGTCCTGAGACATGGTACATTGGAGAGACCATACAGACATTAAGACAACAGATGAATGAACACTGCTCGACAATCACCAGGCAAGACTGTTCTCTTCCTGTTGGGGAACACTTCAGTGGACACAAGCATTCGGCCTCTGATCGTCAGGTTAGCGTTCTCTAAGGTGACCATTGTAGCCAAGCAACGTACTGTCACCGTTTACACCCAAACCGTGCTCATACAGCACTTTTAATGTAATCAAGCTAAAGATACAAACTCACCTATATAGTGGTCACAGTACAGGAGGCTATTTGACCCTTCCATGTCCATGCTGGCCCTTTTCAAGAGCCAGATACTTTTCCAAGTCTTGCTCAAAAGACACAATGGTGTCTACCTTTGACAGACTTGCAGGCAGTTCATTTCAGATCTTAACCATTCATTGTGTGAATCTGTCTCCATCACCCCCTATCGTCCAAACATCACCCAGTGCATTGCAGACCCCGCGTGAATCTGTCTCCACCACACTCTCAGACAGTGCATTGCAGATCCTAACCACTCTCTGTGTGAATCTGTCTCTTCGCGCCTTATGAGAATAGGTTGAGGGAGCTAGGTCTTTTTTCCCTGGAGAGTCAAAGGATGAGAGATTTATAAGATGCTGAGAGGTATAGACAGGGTGGATTCTCAGATGCTATTTCCCAGGACTGAAATGGTTGCTACGAGAGGTTTAAGGTGCTGGAGAGTAGGTACAGAGGAGATGTCAGGGTAAATTTTTCACTCAGAGGGTAGTGAGCGAGTGGAATCGGCTGCTGTCATGGTGGTGGAGGCGAACTTAATGGGGTCTTTTAAGAGACTTCTGGATGAGTACATGGGATTTAATGGGACTGAGGTTATAGATAGGCCTGGTAGGTAGGAACATGATCGGCATAACTTGTGGGCCGAAGGGCCTGTTTGTGCTGTAGTGTTCTATGTCTCTACCACTCTCTCAGACAGTGCATTTCAAATCCTAACCACTCATTGTGTAACATGGTTTTTCCCTCACACCGCCATTGGATGTTTTGCCGATTCACCTTGAAGTGGTGCCCTCTGGCTTTCGGCTCTACCATCTCAGCCAGGAGCATCGCGTTGCCACCTAGTGGTAGGAATGCCGCTGCTGAGCCAGCGAACTGCACTGGCTCTTTCTTTGGTATTCCAACACTCAACCAGCCAGGCCACTGAGGGTAAAACACACCAGTTCTAACCCGTTCTGCCTGCGAGATTTTTATGGTGGAGGGGGTTGATGGGGAGTGTCCGTGATATTGCAGTGACATAATAAATCTGTGTGTGTCACCATCTTCCATCTCCCCACACCTTTCCCAAGGACTCTTGTGAAACTCATATTCAGTACCGGCGGATACCATCACTGGGAAATGAGGATTGATAGTCTGTTGGTTCCATGTTTGTTAAATGCGAAGGGGAAGAATTTATTTCCTTGCTCCAACTTCAGAAACTATCACAGCAATGATATATAACTCCTCCAGTGAATAGAACCTAGAATTCCTCTAATAAGCTGATCCATCTTGCTGATGTGCTTTGACTAGGATCGGTGACAGTACGATTTTCAACCACTGTCCCTGGTCCACTGACATTTCCCTCTCCTTTTCTCCATCACACCTCAGAATGACTTGGCCCAAACACAATGATAGCGTCCAGTGGGTGGCACAGTGCCACAGTAGTTAGCACTGCTGCCTCACGGCGCCAGGGACCTGAATTCAATTCCAGTCTTGGGTCATTCTCTGTGTGGAGTTTATGCCTTCTCCCCATGTCTGCATGGGTTTCCTTCGGGTGCCCCAATATCCTCTCGCAATCCAATGATATGCAGGTTAAGTGGATTGGTCATTCTAAATCAACCCTAGTGTTGGGATCAACAGTGTAAATATGTGGGGTTATGGGAATAGGGATGGGGATAGGATTGAGATTGATGCAGACTCGATGGGCCCAATGGTCTCCTTGCGCACTGTAAGGATTCAAGGAAATTGCACCTCCTGTCCACACAAAATAGCTGCTTGACCACATCGATTAGCTGCAAACCCGAACATTGTTTGAGTTGTTTCTAGCTAGAATTGACCTTTACCTTGTAGAAAGGACATACAAACCTACAAATTAGGAGCCAGAGTAGGCCAGTCAGCCTCTCGGGCCTGCTTTGCTATTCAATAAGATTATGGTCAATCCAATTGTGGCCTTGATTTTACCTCCCCACCTACTCCCGACATTCTTTAACTTATAGATCATAGAGGTTTAAAGCATGGAAACAGGCCCTTTGGCCCAACTTATCCATGATGTCCTTTATTTTGAAACCCCTAAGCTAGTCCCAATTGCCCGCATTTAACCCATATCACTCTATACGCATCGTAACCATCTAACTATCTAAATGATTTTTAAAAGATAAAATTGTACCCGCCTCTACTACTAATTCTGGCAGACACACCACTCTCTGTGTGAAAAAATTGCATTCTGGACACTTTTGTATCTCTTCCCTCTCACCTTAAACCTATGCTCTCTAGTTTTCGACTCCCCTACCTTAGGGAAAAGATACTGACTATCTAGCTGATCTGTGCCCTCATTATTTTATAGACCGCCATAAGCCTCCTACACTCCAGAGAAAAAAGTGCCTGTTTATTCAGCCTCTCTTTCTAAGTCAAACCATCAAGTCCTGGTAGCAACTTAATAAATCTTTACTGCACTCTTTAATAATATCCTTTCTATAATAGGGAGACCAGAATTGCACACAGTATTCCAAATGTGGCCTTACCAATGTCTTGTACAACTTCAACAAGACGTCCCAACTCCTGTATTCAATGTTCTGACTGATGAAATCAAGCATGCAGATGTCTTCTTCACCACTTCTTCTACCTGTGACTCCACTTTCAAGGAACTATGAACATGTACTCTTTGGTTCTTTATTCTTTTACCCTCACCAATGCCCTATCATTAACTGAATAAGTTCTGCCCTGGTTCAATCTACCAAAATGCATCACCTCGCATTTGTCTAAATTAAATTCCATCTGCCATTCATCAGCCCATTGGCCTAATTGATCAAGATCCTGTTGCAATCGGAGATAACTTTCTTCACTGTCCACTATGCCACCAATCTTGATGCCATTTGCAAACTTACTAACCATGCCCCCTATATTCTCATCCAAATCAGTAATATAAATGACAAATAACAGTGGGCCCAGCACTGATCCCTGAGGCACATCGCTGGTCATAGACCTCCAGTTTGAAAACCAACTCTCTACAACCAGTAGAAGCCAAGTTTGTATCCGTTTAGATACCTCACCCTGGATCCCGTGAAATTTAACTTTATGCAACAACCTACCATGCGGTACCTTGTCAAAGGCCTTGCTAAAGTCCATGTAGACAACATCAACTGCACTGCCCTCATCTACCTTCTAGGTTACCCCTTCAAAAAACTCAATTAAATTTGTGAGACATGATTTTCCAATCACAAAGCCATGCTGATTGTCCCTAATCAGTCATTGCCTCTCTAAATGTCTGTAGATCCTGTCTCAAAATACCTTCCAACAATTTACCCACCACAGATGTGAGGCTCACTGGCCTGTGGTTCCCAGGCTTTTCCCTGCAGCCTTTCTTAAACAAAGGCACAATAGTTGCCACTCTCCAATCTTCAGGCACCTCACCCGTGACTATTGATGATTCAAATACCTTAGCTAGGGGTCAACTTGATTCCTCTTGGCCATAAATCTATCCATTTTTACTTCTATGTGGGGAAGAGCATTCCAAAAGACTTGCAACCCTCTGCTGGAATTGCCCCTTCATGTCAGGGGGATTAGCTAGGGTAAATACAAGGAATTATGGAGTAATGAGGATGAGGTCTCAATGTGGTTGTGGTCAGTTCTGATTCTATGGACCAAATCTATGAACCCTCTGGAAGAAATCATTTCTCCTAATCTCTATCTTAAATATTTTTAAACTGTGTCCCTCAGTTTTAGTCTCTCTCACAAGGGGAGATTGAGTCAAATTAGGGTTTTATTCACTGGAATTCAGAACAATGACAGAGGATCTCATAGAAACCCATAAAGTTCTAACAGGACTAGGCTGGGTTAATGCAGGAAGGATGTTCCCAATGGGAGGAGAGTCCAAAACTAGAAGGGTTACAGATGATAGGGGGTAAACCATTTAGGATGGAGTTGAGGAGAAATTTCTTCACACAAAGAGTGGTGAGCCCGCTACCACAGAAAGGGTTGTTTTTGGAATCTCACCCTGGAGTACATTTGATTGCTGCCCCATGAATTAAATCTTCCAGAAAACACCAGCAGAAACAACCCCTACAATCTGCCTCAGGAGGGAAGAAAACACCACTAGTCATGCACGATTAAACAGCCCATCCCTCAAGGAGTGTGGAGGCCAGACGGACGGTTCAGTGAAATTCATTCCTGTATTTTCAGTCAATTCTGCGGCCGTAAACATGATCAGTGTCCGAGGGGAGATGGAAAGACTTTTCTACTCAGGTACCAATCTCACTGCCTCCATGGCAGTAGAACTGGGAGTGTGCCAATGTGCAGAGTGGCACATTAATAACCAAAGCCTTTCCAAACATCTTCCCCGTTCAGTCGGCAAGAGAAGAATTGTTAACATAGTTTTCTGAGTGCCATTTAACACAAGCAAGTAATCCTTTCTAACCCTTAATACGTCCCAAGCTATTACATTCTAAATATTTAATGATTTTAAATGTGCAAAACATCGCCTGCCAGACATCTTATTTTTGTATGAAGGAATGATTAGAACCTGCTCACTATTAACATTTTTGTAACATTGTAGGCATAGCAGAGGTTCCCTGCAGCTAAAGCCATCCATAACTATGCAGTGCTCACTTCTCCTGGAGTTAATATAGTGTCTCGGTGCTGACGTATGAATAGGGGTCTTAGCAAAGAGCATGGTGATTATTTTCCATGGTAAGAAGTCTCACAACACCAGGTTAGAGTCCAACCGGTTTATTGGAACCTTCCACACACCTGACAAAGAAACACTGTTTCCGAAAGCTTGTGGGATTATTATCAAATAAACCGGTTGGGTTATAACCTGGTGTTACGAGACTTCTTACTGAGTTTACCCAGTCCAATGCTGGCATCCCTACATCATGATTATTTTCCATTCCAGCTCACCTGTTACCAACTGATAGGGTGGATAGTCACTGCACTCCCAGCGAGGAGTCAGGAGTCACTCAGCAGCTGCCCTGTCCATCAGTTACCAACCCCCCACCATCCCATCCCCTCCTTGTCATAACTAGGGTGTAGAGAAAGATCAACCTAATGCAAGGTAGGTCCATTCAAAAGTCTGATGGCAGCAGGGAAGAAGCCATTCTTGAGTCGCTTGGTATGTGACCTCAAACTTTATATCTTTTTCCTGACGGAAGAAGGTGGAAGAGAATGTCCGGGATGCGTGGGGTTCTTAATTACGCTGGCTGCTTTGCCAAGACAGCAGAAAGTATAGACAGAGTCAATGATGGGAGGCTGGTTTGCATGATGAACTGGGCTACGTTCACAACCTTTTGTAGTATGGCATTTTTGGACGTTGGTTTGCCTCCCATCCATTCACTGCAGTGAAATGTGGCAAGAAGGCAGATAAGATCACGCCTGTGGTGTTTATCTTAACATTAATTTACTGGTGTCATAAGTTGGTTTACATTAACACTTCAATGAAATTACAGTGAAAATCGCCTAGTCGCCTCACTCCAGCACCTGTTCGGGTACACTAAGGTAGAATTTAGCACGGCCAATGCACCTAACCAGCACGTCTTTGGAACTGTGGGGGGAAACCGGAGGAAATCCACGCAGACACAGGGAGAACATGCAGATCCTGCGCAGATAGTGATCTAAGCCGGCAATTGAACCCGGGTCCCTGGCATTGTGAGGCAGCAGTGCTAACCACTGTACCACCGTGTTTGGGATCTTGCCATGCGCAGATTGGCTGCTGCGTTTCCCACGGTATCAAACAAGTAGATGGGTGGCTGGGAAGCACTTTGGAAGCACAGGCTGTGAAAGGCCTCTGAAATGAATGAAAGAGCTTTCTTTCTGGGCTGCCGCTTGCACAGGTACAGTCGCAGTCGCACTGTCCAAGCTCAGTTAGCACAGCGGCATGTGTGATGTCACATTCTGATCACTCAAAGCCAGGCAAAATGAAGCAGGAGCACAATTGAATCTGGCCTTCCAAACCGGCACTGTGTGGAGGGGCTGAGCACTCTGAGCTGAATAACTGAGTTAACTCCATAGCGGTGTCAGTGCGAGGTAATTGATTAAGTGCAGTAGACAGGAAGCTTATGACACAACATTAAAGCACATCAGCCTGTCCACAATATTACCTTTAGCGGCACTGTACAATAAATAAGGCCAGTGACAGCCGTGCATTTCTGGTACACGGAAACACAATGGCATTTCCAATCAGGAAGCAATCTTTTCCTTCCATGGATCAGCACACTCGTGTGTGACACACACTCTCGACAGAGCTCCGAGGTGCGCTGCAGTGCGTATTGATGAGATAATACATGCTTGCTGACATTCACTTCCAAGCGAACAGCAGCTATCGAACGGCAGCTTCCTGCCAATGCAGAATCCGATTAAAATTCACTCAAAATGTCACCCATGCAGTAAATCATTGAGTCACTCTGCTGCAGCATCTGTCTCCAATTCATCAATAATTAACTGCTTTCCCCCCCCCCCCCCCTCCACACACACACCTGTAAAATCCTAAAGGTAAATGGCTTTTAATTATTCTTTCTTTGAGGGGGAGCGGAGAAGCAGCAGGTAAATTAGGTCAAATAATAAGGGAGATAAGGGAGGGGGTGGTGCAAAGGTGAGATATTACACTGGTTGCAGGCATACCTCTCTCAGCTGTCACCCTTAGCTCTGGTGAAAGGGTGGGGAGAGGAGAGGGTGGTTATAGTGGTAATTTTCATTCTCAGCCAGTGGCTGGAATTTTATGAGGAGTGCCTTTCACCCATGGCAGAGCTAAATCACTAAACTACTCATTAGAGTCAGGACGGTATAAAGTCACTGTTGATATATGAACCAATCAGTCAGAGTATTGATTAGCGCAAGCCCCGCGTGCATCTCCCTGCACTGGCTTCTGCATCAGCGCTAACCATAAATCAGCTCTGGCTGCACATTCATTGCAGTGCGGCCTTTAGAAGCAAGGGAGGGCTGATTTATACAGACCAGGTAGACACTTGGCAGGGAGTTACAAAGCCACAATTCAATCAGGGTGGTCCTAAAGAGGATTGGAGATCGCTGCACTGGATCCTCTGGGGGTTTGTGTGTGTGTATGTGTGTGTGGAGAGATTGTGAACCATTTGCAGAACCCAGAGATTGCAATCAAGTCTTCTCTCTACCCCTGACTACTTGCTGTTTTGAGTTACATGGGTCAAGTTAAGTTACAACATGGAGCCACAGAGACCAATCTAACTTTGGAAACGCATAGCCACAGATATGTATTCTACATCACTTGATTGTACCCCATTGGTGTACTGCAAAAAGAAAGACTTGCATTCATACAGCACCTTCCACACCCACCAGACATCTCAGTGTGCCTTACGGCCAAGAAATTGTTTTTGAAACGCAGACACTGTTGTTATGTTGGAAAGATGGCAGCTAATGCAAAGCCACTTCCCACACACAACACTGTAATAATCTGCCTGTGTGATATCGATTGTGGGATAAATATTGGCCAGCTCACAGCGGGGAAGCACTCCTTGCTCTCCTTTAAAATAATGTCGTGGGCGTTTTTTTTTATCCGAGCTGGCACGTGAAGGTCTGGGTTTAACATTTCAGCTGAATGACGGCATTTCCAACAGCACAGCACTCCCTCAGGGCTGCACTGGAGGGTCAGCCTGGATTTCAAACATAGAGGACAGGAGCAGGAGGAGGCCATTTGGCCCTTCTAGCCTGCTCTGCCATTGGCATCACCAAATGGCATCAAAACATTGAATATATTCAATGTATTTCTTACTGGTGGGACACCCGGAGTGGGACTGGAGAGGCAAGGGTGCAACCAACTGACCTTTATTTATTTGGCTTACATTCACACTGCAATGAAAGTACCGTGAAAATCTTCTTGTCGCCACACTCCAGCGCCTGTTCGGAGACACTAAGGGAGAATTTAGCATGGACAAGACACCCAACCAGCACGTCTTTGGATTGCGGGAGGAAACCAGAGCACTCGGAGGAAACCCACGCAGACACGGGGAGAATGTGCAGACTCCGTATAGACAATGACCCAAACCGGGATCAAATCCAGGTCCCTGGGGGTGTGAGGCCACTGAGATGATGGTGTTGAGTTTGGTGTGTTCGATGAAGGAGGTAAGAGGTCGCTGCCAATTGCAGTAGAATTCACTGGTCAGCCCGTGGGGGCAAGAACAGGAAAATAGAAAGATGCAGAAGGGAGACCACAAAAGGCCTCAAGTTCACGATTAAGGAAAAAGGAACAGAATATCTTCCCATTATTAAAAAGCTCAATGTTCCTAACTAAAGGCAGGCTGAATTCTGAGGCAGTTTTTTCAAACTGTAACAAGAACATAGAGCCTGAGCACAGGTTTGTCTCAATTAGCAGCTCTTTGAAACCTGGCCAAAATTTAGACCCAACACTCCCTACACGCTAAAGATGGTTAAACTTCCCTGACAAACATGCCGTCCCTTCCCAAGCTCACTGGGGCAGTCAAATAAGAGGATTTGATGATGGAAAGGTGCACGACCAGACAAATGATTCCTTCTCTACCAAATAATTTCACACACATTAGATCAGTAATGGCTGCCTTCTCCTGCAAGAAAGCGAAGGTTTTAAACCGCAAGGTCATTATAAACCTGTACTGCCAGTTACCTCCAACAATTCCATGAATGCTACAGCTCTGCCCTTCCTCTCTCTCTCTTATCCTTTCCTATCATCCCAATGATTCCTTTTCCTTGCAGGAAGGGCCACTTGGGTCTGTCCAATCGAGTCATACACCGTAATTCCAGTGCCGCACCCACCACGGGAATCAGAGCAGATGAGAGGCGGACAATGGGAAGGTCCAGTGACATTGAGCAGGATTTTCTGGTCTTGGGTTGAGCTAGGCCTTAAAATCCCACCCATAGAGTCATGCAGCACAGAAAAGGCCCTTTGGCCCATCGCCCATTGGGGTGGCATAATGGTTAGCACTGGTACCTCACAGCTCCAGGGACCTCGGTTAAATTCCAGCTTCAGGTCACTGCCTGTGTGGACTCTGCATATTCTCCCTGTGTCTGCATGTGTTTCCTCCGGTTTCCTCCCACAGTCCAAAGATGTGGGGGTTATGCTGATTGGCCATGCTAAATTAACGCTCGTGTCAGTGGATTAGCAAGGTTAATATGTGGAATAGGACCTGGGTGGGATTGAGATCGCTGCAGATTCGATGGGCAAAATGCTTTCCCTCTGCGTTGCAAGGATCCTATGACAGTATCTACCACTAATGTCGCGCTAATCCCGTTTTCCTGAACTTGTCCCGTATCCTTGAATGTGATGATGTTAGTGCCAATGGCAGTATGATAGCTGACCTTTTACCTCAAGTCTCGTCACTTAACATTTCACCATTTGACGTCATTCTGTATTTGGCTGTTCCTTCGCGATGTTCTGCATTTTCTGTTTTTAAGAGGCACATTTGACAGGAATCTGAAGCGGTGCACAGATAACACGGGCCAAATCACTTCAAGCTGACAAGCAGCTGCTGGGTTTGGCAGAGTTTGACGCTTAGGATGTTTCTGCTCTCGTTGGGGGGAAGCACACTTTCCCGTTCACTGCCTGCTTGTTTGATTGGGCCTCTCAGTTTTACATACGTCTTTAACCTCACTGCAAACTCGTACCTGCTCCCCCCCCACCCCACCACCACAACGCACCCCCTCAGAATATTAATCCCCATATTTAAAACAAACACAAGAATAATACTTGTAGGATGAAAGGCAGTAAAAGACCTGGATTGAAACATTCCTGCCAGCGGAATTCTCCAATCCCGCCAATGGCACATCCAGCCGTGGGTTTCTCGGCAGCTTAGGGTGGAGTCAACGGAAAATCCCTTTGACATTAACGGATCCCACCGTCGGCCAAAGGCCATTTCCACTGATGGGAAGAGCACGGCAGACTGCAGGGAAAACCCCCCACACCCTATCGAGACCCTCTTCCATACAAATCAGCCATGGGTCAGTGGGTAACTCTCATCTCCGAATCACTCGCTTCTGGGTTGAAGTCACACTCTGCTGAGGAAGTGCTACACTGTCAGAGGTGCCGTCTTCATCGTATGGTAGGTCTTAATGAAGTTTTTGCCATCTTGAGTGGGTTAACCGCGTAGTAGTTATTGTCATAGAATCCCTGCAGCGCAGAGGGAGACCATCCGGCCCATCAAGTCTGTAGCAATTACAAGAACACAACTACAGAAACTATGTACACATATACAGTAAAAGGGTTCAAGCTTAAAGCTGTCTCTATGCTTTGTCCAACACCCCTGGGTATGGATCTTGTGCTCTCTTACATCAGTGTGTGGGTGTTACTGGGCCTGATCCTTACACTAGAATGATATCACTCAGACAGGGCGATGAGTAGAAGATATGAACCAGGAGGAGAGTCCGCAATTCAGCCCTTTGAACCTGCTCCACCATTCAACACCGTCACGGTTGTCTCATCTCCACCTTCCTGCCCACTCCTCCATATCCTTTCATCCCGCTACTATTTACAAAAACCTATCCATTTGCTTCTTAAATTTGTTCAGTATTCTGCCATCCTCTGCACTTTGGGGTAAAGAATTCCACAGATCCTCTGAGTGAAGTAATTCCTCCTCATAAGGGAAACAGAAAAATGCACACTGGACTTTTCCACTTCCAAGCCAGAGAATCCATAGATTCCTACACCAATATCTCTGGTAGTCCCCAAGGGGTTACCCCCAGCCCCTTCTACTTCTCACCAACACGCTGCTTCCTTGATAATATAATCCAACAGCACAGTGCCAGTCTCCACAGACACAGTAATGACACCAACCTCCTCCTCACCGCCACACCTCTCAACTCCTCTATCATTGCTAAGTGATCAGACTATGCGTTTGACATCCAGAACCAGATGAGTGTGGACATTCCCTCCAATCCGACATTGGGAAGACTGGGACCGCCATCCTTCGTACACCGTTCCCAAGCCACTGACTCTACCTCGCTCCCTGGAAACTACCCAGAGGCTGAACTGAACTGCAGGCAAACCCTTGACTATCCCAATGTAGACCTAACTAGCTCCCACTGTTCACTCTCTATAAACGTGAGATCATCCAAACTCTGCCTCCCGTGTCCTAACTCGCTCCAAATGATGAGAAATTATATGATAGAATCTGCAGTGAAGAAAGGAGGCAACTCCCTGAGGCTGCATTGACAATAATCCCACCCAAGCCCCATCCCCATAACCCCACATATTTACAGTCACAATCCCTCTAACACTAGGGGCAATTTAGCATGGCCAATCAACCTAACCAGCACATCTTTTCAGTGCGGGAGGAAACCGGAGGAAACCCACATAGACACGGGGAGAATGTACAAACTCCGCACAAACAGTGACCTGAGCCAGAATTGACCACAGGTCCCTGGCACTGTGAGGCAGCAGCGCTAACCACTGTGCCACCGTGCCGCCCCAGTATAAATAAGTACTGTGCTTTTCTTTGTATGACAGAATTTCACATCACAAACGGTTCTCTCTTTATTCTTAGAGTGTGTCAACAGAAATAATAATCACTTTCAGATTCACATTCAAACTGAAATCAATCATTAAATCTAATCCTAACCGCACACAGCGAATAAACCAAAATCTGTATCAGCATTCACTAATCATCAAGTTCATTCCCTCCCTCTTTTTACTAAAAAAATACAGGTTCATAGGTGCTCTAAAAGTGCAGGAAAATTGTATTTCCACATGCTGCATTAAATTATTGAGCAAAAGCTCCTGCTCACTCCATCTCTAGCCTACAACTACCACAGTCACAGTTTCACAAACAATGCCTTGTGCACTGATGTGGGTTAAATCCTGCTGAACCAGGAATGTGCATCAACAGTTTATACAAAGTGTGGTGAGTGTCCCTTTAAGGATCAAACTGCAGTGTAGGGGTCACATGATCCAGGGAACCAAATGGGGAGCAGGATTGAGGGGGGGTATCACCCTGGTAAGTGCGGCCACGCGCACTCAGAGTTATCTCGGGAGCTGACTGCAGCTATGAGGATGCAAACCTCTGTATAGTTTTAACCTGTAAATAAATTAGTTGTGTTTTCCCTAACCTGGTGAACGAGTATCTTTACATACGGCGACAAAGCAAAAAAAGATCTCAGACTGTAAGGATCCAGTTTACATTAAAGTTGAGTGAAGTTGAGAAAACAAGTAAGTACTTAGCAACAAGATGCCCTTGTGTGGACAGATAGATCCATTTGACTCCCCCATGGAGGACTGGATATATAGAGCACTTTGCTTATTACTGCCAAGCGAATGAAATAGGGGAGGAGGCAATGCACAAGGCAATTCTCCTGAGTGTGTGTGGGATCCAGACTTATTACCTGATTTGCAGTCTCACAGCCCCAAGATCACCTGACTCCAAATCATTCAGTGAGCTTGTGGAATTCATGAAGTCACACTTCCAGCCTAAACCATCAGTCATACTCCAGAGATTCAAAGAGGGAGAGATGTGTATGAAACAACAGTGACTTATGTCACTAAACTGAAACATATGTCAGTGTATTGCAGCCATCGTGAATGATATGTTATGGGACAGATTAATCTGCGAGGTGAATAACAAGGCAAATTCAACAGAGATTACTTGCAGAGGTCGACATATATTTTGAAAGAGCAATGGAGGTAGTGCAAGCAATGGAAAGCACTGAAAACAGTGCACAGGAGTTACAGAGCTTGTAAAATGGCACGTTAGTTAGAGTGCTAACCTACAGTAGCAGTGGTACCGAAGCCAAAGTTCAGCAGCAAGTAAGACAAGAAGATTTAAAAGAGGCAATCGATTAGCAAAATTTGAAGCGGAATGTTACTGATATGGAGGTAACCACTGTCCTGAAGGAGACTGAGTGTTTGTTTTGTCATAGAAGAGGCCAGTTAAGGCACTGGTCATGTCAACTGAGTAGCTGATTAAATAATGCGTCACCAGTGTATAATGTGGGTCGAGCAGAGTTTAGCACCGACAATTTAAATATTCACTCATCGTTTAATATGCAAGTGGATAAGATAGCACCTATTACTGTAATGCTCTGGAAAAATGGGAAGCTTCTTATGATGGAATTTGATAAGGGACTTTAGCTACTGTGATAGGTGAGCATGCATATCAGACTTGAAAGAAGGAGTTTGACCATTGAATTTGGAGAGTACTGCAGCCAAGTTAACTTACGCTGGAGAACCAATAAAAAGTGAACAGTGAAACATTACCTGTAAGCTACGGACAACAGTCTGCCCAGCTCCCAGTGATCAGAACAGTAGGTGAAAGATCAAATCTTCATGGCCGTGACTGGCTTAAGGAAAGCATGTTAAATTGGAGTGGGATTTTCCCAGAAGGAGAACTGCTCAAACTGACGAAGAAATACAAGAGCATCTTCAAGAATGAATTCGGCAAAATAAAAGACCTGACAGCGAGAATCGATGTGGACCTTCAATTCTTAAGAATGAATATTAAATACTGACATCCAATGAAAGAATAAAGAAACAAGAAGTGTGGCAGTTGAGCAACACTTTCTACTATACACATAACTTGGTATTTACGGCACGGACAAAGCCAATTGGCATGACTGCTCCAGTCAAGGTCTTCATGCTCCACACAAGCCCTCATCCTACTCATCACCATATCCTTCTATTCTTTTCTGTCCCATTTGCTGATCCAGCTTCCTCTTAAATGGATCAACAGTGTCCATTTCAACTAGTCTTTGTGACAGTGAGGTCCACATCGACAGCATAGTCTGGGTAAAGAAGTTGCTGCTGAATTGTTCACAGGGTTGGGGATGGACCATGTCCCACATACTGGACTGGCCCGCTTGTGGAAACATCTTCTTTACATCCGTCCCCTCATCATCTAAAATGTCATGTCATCCTATGTTCTATGTTCTATCCTTCAGTCTTCTCTTTTCTCAAGAAAATAAAGCCCCCCCTGTTCAATGTTTTCTGATAGGTACAACCCAAATAATTCTGCCACCAACCTGTTCTGCACCATCTCCAATCTCTCTACGTTCTCGGACATAAACTGACAGCAGATTGTGGGCAGATTGTCTAATTGGAAGAAAGAAATATAGTTGTTGAAAATTCTTTTTGTCAAAATTCTTTCATCAGGAAAATTCTTTCATCAGGAAGTTCAGAAGAAAGTCAGTGTGAGAAAAGTGCTTCCAAATAAGCACAACTTCAAAAAAATTTTTTAAATGATAGCTTTTAAATTAGCTGCTGAGCAAGTTTGGCAGGAGTGCCGTGTGGAATTTAAAACTGAAACTCCTATTTGTCCAACCCAATATGGACAGTTGGCTTTACCAAGCAGCTAGCACTCACCTCCGAACCAAAAGTCAGTACCATATTGAAGACATTAGTGGGATTTTCCAGCCATGCGCATGCCAAGATTGGAAAATCCGCCCCCCTCCCCCACCGCCCTGCCCCACCCCCACCGAGGTCAACATGATCTACTTCCAGGCTGTTACATATTCTGTGGCGGGAGGGACAGGAAAACCCACCGCCGTCACCACCCCACCACTGTCCTCTGCAATAAAAGTTTTTCTATTCATTGACTTTGATTTATTATTGTGACATATATTAACATACAGTGAAAGGTATTGTTTGTTGCATGCTATACAAAGCATACTGTTCGTAGAGAAGAAACGAGAGAGTGCAGAATGAAGTATAGAGAAAGATTAACTCAATGCGAGGTAGGTCCATTCAAAAGTCTAATGGCAACAGGAAGGAAGCTGTTCTTGAGTCATTGATGTCATTAGCAAGGCCAGCATTTACTGCCCTTGAACTGAGCGATTTGCTAGGACATGTTAGAGGGCATTTAAGAATCAACCACATTGTTGTGGATCTGGAGTCACACGTAGGCCAAACCGGTTAAGGATGGCAGATTTCCTTCTCTGACAGATTATTGATAACCATCAACAATGGTTTCATGGTCATCAGTAGACTCTCAATTCCAAATTTTAATTGAATTCAAATTTCACCATCTGCTGCGGCAGCATTCGAACCTGGGTCCCCAGATTATTATCCTGGGTCTCTGGGATACTAGTCCAGTGATAATATAGCTATGCCATCCCTTCTCCTAGTCAAGCCTAGTCTCCATCTATTTGTCTTGAAGCCTTGAGTTAATAATGAAAGGTCCCACAGCATTATTTTATGAATATTCTCGCTGTGACCTGGTCAACATTTCTCCCTCAACCACCAAAGATCGACACACACTGACGCACACTCCTGTGAAGAACTTGGAGATGGTTTTCTTCATTCAAAGCACCACATAAATATAAAGTTGCCATTGTTATTCACGGTACATTGCTCTTTGGGACATGGCTGTCTTATTATCAACATATTATCACTGCACGTCGAAGTGATTTACTTTGCGTGGAGTGCTGAGGGGTGCTTTGCACACTGTGATAAAATTCCATTTAAATCCAGCTCTTTATGCAGCTTAAACAAATCTGCATTTTTCTCTGTCAAAAAGCAAAATGATCAATGAAGAACAAAAGACGTCCGTTAAATATTCATAGTTTCAATAAATGCATTTGAGGCCTGGATATTTAAACAGGTTCCACGGCAAATTGAGCTTCACTGAAAACATAAGGTAAAGGCGGAGAAAGAAAAGAAAAGTAAGGTTGTATACCTTAGGCACCCAAGCATTTTATTACATGCATGGAAACAGCGGATGTGGAATAAAGGAAAATGAATGCAGGCACTCCATGAGTTTTCCAAACATCTGACAGCGGCATAAAGACAGCCTAACTTAAAGATAACACAAAATATGCCGATGCTGGAATCGTGTTGGAGAGAAGAGCAGTGTTTCTTCAGGGAAGGCATCTCTAGAACAGAAATGGCAGTGAGTTAAACACAAAGATAAATCCAAAATATTGTGGATGCTGGAATCTCTGCCGAAGAGTCATCCAAATTCGAAACATTGGCTTCTCTCTCTCCCTCTCCACAGATGCTGTCAGACCTGCTGAGATTTTCCAGCATATTTTTGTTCTTGTTTCAGCCTAACATTAACAGCTGCCATGAGCAGGTTACTGATGTATGAGTGATGATAACTTTCCCAATTCATAGTTTTACAAGTAGCTTTTTAATCATGTGACCTGCACATAGAACTGTAACAAGTTGCTAAGGAGTCAGTTTTAATCAAATTATGGGTTCTGTCACAAATCTTGCAAAATCAAAGGAGTCTCAATGCTCAGTCAGAAAGATTTGCATTTGCATAGCATCAGTCATGACCCTGCTTTACAACCAATGAAATGCTTGTCCAGTGAAGTTAGTGCAGGAAATGAGACTGCACTCAGCAATGACTGTGTTATAACCATCAGATTGCTGCTGTTGTTTGAGGGATAGTCTTTGAGCAGGACATCTGGGAGAACACACTTCAGAAGGTCTGTGAAGATGGCACCTCTGACAGAGCAGCACTCCCTCAGCACCGCACTGGGAGTGCTGGCCTGGAATGGGCAACAGACCACCCAACCCTGTGACTCAGAGGCAAGGGCCCTGACAACTGAGCCACGGACAAACAGAGACCACAAGGCTGATGGTTCAATGATCCAGTGAATAAGCGGTTAATGCATTCCTTGTCACGAAGGTTGGTAAGTGGTAAACATTCTGTGTCGTGTTGACAGCTTTGGCATCGGATAGGTATTTGCATACATCTCAGCACATCTCAAGATAAGTGGATCAGTGATACAGCACTTGGCAGGTTACTCAGGCTGTGCGTAATAACTGGTGCAGAAACATCTACCTTTGTTCCATGCAACCACAGAAAACAGACGACTCATTTTGCATGATTTACTTGGGGACACTTGCGCAACAGAATGCATCTTCCACAGCCACCATCTCCCAAGAAATGAAGCCAGTAAAATGAAAGGACATCATAATGTGATGAACGTGGGCAGAAGTGAGTCACGATGGACTCCGTGTAGCGTCAAACACACAGTCAAATGAGCAACATAGACTGCTGCAACTCAAAATTCCAAAGCGGAGTTCAATCGCAGAAAAGTTGTTTGAAAAGTTCAAAGGAATCTTTTTTACTCATTTGATCAAGCTCACATGGAAAGATTGTCTTGGATTTAAGCAGCGTTTATCATTATTTATTTTAATTATATTTTATACAAAGCACTCAGAGCTTTGAAATCCGTGCAACCAAATCCTGTGGAGATAGGCTTTAAGAAGTCATTAAGCACACAGTGCAACAAGTCTGGTGTGTCTTTTTAAACTTGGACAGATGCACTGGCCTTGCATAACAAATACGTCTTCCTTCCATTAGGATTTAACACATTGAAGGACAGTGGTTCTCAAAACATTGTCTCTCCATAAAGCACTGGCATCAGTAAAAAGATACTATGGTTATGCACGAACCATGAGCAAGGTGGTGGCACAGTGGTTAGCACTGCTGCCTCACAGCACCAGGGATCCGGGTTCAATTCCAGCCTCAGGTCACTGTCTGTGCAGAGTCTTTACATTCTTCCCATGTCTGCTTTCCTCCAGGTGGTCTGCTTTCCTCCCACAGTCTGAAAAGACATATTGGTGAGGTGCATTGACCTGAACAGGCGCTGGAGTGTGGCAACTAAGGGAATTTCACAGTAACTTCATTGCAGTGTTAGTGTAAGCTTGCGACTAATAAATAAACTTTACTTTGACTGGAGGACAGCTTCTTCCCTGCTATCATCTGACTTTTGAATGGATCTACCTTATATTAAGTTGATCTTGCTCTACACTCTAGCTAGGACTGTAACACTAATTCTGCACCCGCTCCTCTCCTTTTCTATGTACAGTAAGCTTTGTCTGCAAGAAACAATGCTTTTCACTGCACACTAATACACGTGACAATAATAAATCAAATCAAGAGATAGGTCCAAAGAACCCACAAACCACCCTGACAAAAGGCATCAGAATTAGGAGAAATTTATAGAAAATATTAATATTTTGCTGTCTTTTCATGAGTCAACATATCGTCACAATAATCTGTTACTGAGAAAACATTGCTTTCTGGATATTAACATGAATCTAACAAATTCAACACCAACATTAACCTTCCCAATAAACCTGCATTGTTGCTGCTTGTATTTATAACAACTCGTTCCCCTCACATGGCAGCTGGTCTGCTTGCATGCAAGTGTTGGGGATAGGAGATAGGAACAGGAGGAGGCCAGCCAGCATTCGGGAGGAGATGGCCAAGTGGGATTATCACTAGTCTCTGAATCCAGGAACTCAGCTAATATTCTGGGATCCGGATTCAAATCCTGCTACAGCAGATGGTGGAATTTGAATTCAATAAAAAAAATCTGGAATTAAGAATCTACTGATGACCATGAAACCATTGTTGATTGTCGGAAAAACCCATCTGGTTCACTAATGCCCCTTTAGGAAAGGAAATCTGTTGTCCTTATCCTGGCTTGGCCTACATGTGACTCCAGAGCCACAGCAATGTGGTTGACTCTCAACTGCCCTGGGGCAAGTAGAGAAGGGCAATAAATGCTGGCCAGCCAGTGATGTCAATGTCCCATGAGCAAATAAAACAGAAGTCCCTAGAGCCTGTTTCACCATTCAACTAGATCATGGCTGATCATCTACTCCTTCCCCCTTGCCATTTTCTGGCACTGTCCTGCTGGATGAGGGTTCAGGTGTGGCCTCAGCTGTGGTGTTGCATGTCCATTTTGGACCGGTGCACAGGCCACCTGGAGTGACCTGCCTGGACTAGTCCTCCTGGACCGCCCACAGGGACCACCCCTCCTGGACCACCCCAGGGACCACCCCTCCTAGGCCACACCCGAGACCACCCCTCCTGGGCCACCCTCCTGGATCACCCCTCCTGGGCCATCCCAGAGACCACCCCTCCTGGGCTACGCTTCCTGGTTCGCCCCAGGGACCACCCTTCCTGGCTGGCCCTAGGGACCACACCTTGAGAACTCACTTGATCTCGAATACAGGTAGTGTTATATGCTTCCAATAGCGGAACTGTAATGACACACGCTGGCGGATGTCAGGCAGCAAGTGAGAAAGTCTTCATTAAATTCAAATTTACCTTTCCAATCCCACGAACAAGCATTAATAACATTTTTTAAAAATGGAAAATTACATTCCAGTGAATCAAATGTGTCAAGTGGAATCAGAGAAGAACAAGGTTATGAATTATGCATGGGCTACACTGCTCTTTATTAAAAGCTTGTAGAGTTAAAAGAGAAAGGGGCGAGGAGCTGTCTTGCTCGGGTCTTTTCATCACTTTTTATGCATTAACAGACTTGCAAATGAGAGGCTATTAGACGATCAGGTCAATATTCCGAGTCACGCACTCATCGTCAGGCAGAGACTGTGTAAACACAGTCACTGTTAATCCCTGTTCAAAGCATCAAGAGTCGCACTTCATCCTTCAGAAAAAAGATCAGACTTGAATTTCTTTAAAACTTCAACCGCTAAATCTCAAAAATAAACATTCAACCGGTCGAACCGCGGCTGGTATCTAACCCATAACACAAGCTGTTTCCGTGATGCAGGTGTCCATTCAGCCCTCTTCTGCGTGCCGGCCCTTTTGAAAGTGCAGCCCAATTAGTCCTGCTCTCCCTGTAGTCCTGCAAATCTTTCCTTTTCAAGTATTTACCCAATTCCGCTCTTGAAAAGTGATTGAATCTGCGGCAGCGCAAATCACAGCGAGAACACCAAGTCTGAGTTTAATGTTGCCCCACTGTACCCAGTTTCATTTTAATAGCAGTAAGTGGATCTGTAGTCTCACTGAGCACGCAGGATTCATTTTTTACCTTGCTTCCTTCAATGATGATGTGATTATGAGACTATTGAATCATAAAATCATGGAATCCTACAGTGTAGAAGAAGGCCATTTGGCTCATCGAGTCTATACCAACCACAATCCCACCAAGACCTTATCCCGTGATCCTCTAATCCCTCTTCAACTAGGGTCGATTTAGCATGGCTAATCCATCTAACTCGCACATCTTTAGACTGTGGGAAGAAACCAGAGCACCCAGAGGAAACCCATGCCGACATGGGCAGAATGTGCCAACTCCACACAGAAAGTGACTCAAGCCAGAAATTGAATCCAGGTTCCTGGCACTGTGAAGCAATTGTGCTAACCGCCATGCCACAGTGCCATCCTCAGTATGACCCTCAACCTCAACTCAGAGTTGTGGCCTCTGCAGTAACCCCACCACCAGACCTCCAAGGACAACCTCACCCAACAGCCCTGACTCACCCTCCTGTCAACTCTCTCTCCGAGGCCTGCAATCCCACTCAAGGTCCAGAACCGATCCAAAAAGCTGGACCTCCAATGATGCAGAAGTGCATGTTCCGATGTTGCGGAAGTGCTGAGCCTGGGGCTGATACAATCCATATTCTTATTTCAGATAATTACTGAGTCTCACTGTTCTTCTCCCAAAGCATGGAGATGACCCCTAGCCTGTACCCTTTACTGTATATGTGTAAATATACATGGTGGCACACTGGTTAGCATTGCTGCCTCACAGCTCCAGGGACCCAGGTTTGATTCCAGCCTCAGATCATTGTCTGTGTGGAGTTTGCACATTCTCCCTGTGTCTGTGTAGGTTTCCTCCGCGCACTCCAGTTTCCTCGCACAGTCCAAAGATGTGCAGTTTAGGTTGATTGGCTGTGATAAATTGCCCCTTAGGGTCCCAGGACGTGTGGATTAGAAGGATTAGTGGGGCAAATATGTGGGGTTACAGGGATAGGGCCTGAGTGAGATTGTTGTTGGTACAGACGTGATAGGCCGAATGGCCTCTTTCTGCACTGTAGGGTTTCTATGACAGAAAACCATGGAGACTTCTTTAAGACACAACCAAATGTAACCAACATGATCTCATCAAGGCAATGATAACTCACACTATTTTCCAGGAACGGAATGAGGGGGCAGACCTGTACTAGTTTTTGGGGAACAGCGTGAAGAAGTTCCAGCACATTGCAGAGATTCTCCAAAAGAAAACATTATTTCAACAAAAATTGAATTCCTGCAGGATTGCCCTTGATGGTCCAAGATTGTTCATAAAAAAAATTAACATTCGAGTGATCAATAATATTTTCCCCAAGGAATTTGTTTGAAACCACCAGAAGATACTTTCTTTAAAATCTGCAATGAAGAGTTAGCCTTAAGGATTCAGTCTGCTAATTGACAGAAATGATTTTAAGCCTATTTAAAGCCACTGCTTTTATTGACGGGTTTTGCGCAGAGAGTTTGGTCGCTGTTCACAACAACAACAACAACTTATATTCAGACCACACCTTCAACAAGATATAAAATGTTGCAAAGACTTTCACACGAGCATCATTAAGCAATACAACATTGGGCCACATGAGGAGAGCAAATGACCAAAAACTTAGTCAAAGCGGTTGGTTTTGAGGAGAATGATACAATGTAGAAGAGGCCTTTTGGCCCATTGAGACTGTACCAATGCCCGAGAAATACCTGACTGCCCTGTAATGCCATGTACCAGCACATAGCCCATAGCCTTGAATGTTATGATGTGTCAAGTGCTCATAAAGGGGCTTTTTAAAGGATATGAGGTATCCCACCTCCACCACCCTCCCACAAAGCACATTCCTGACTGTCGCCACCCTGTCAGTAAAAAATCTTTTCCTCACATCCCCCAAACTTCCTGTCCCTCACCTTGGACCTCTGTCCCCTCATGCCTGATCCTTTAACTAAGTGGAACAGCTCTGCTTAGCCACCCTGTCTGTGTGCCTCATAATCTTGTACCCCTTGATCTAGTTGCCCCTCAGTCTTTTCTGCTCCAATGAAAATATCCCAAGCCTGTCCAACCTCTCTTCATAACTTAAATGTTCCATCACAGGCAGCATCCTGGTGAATCTCCTCTTTAAAGTTAAAGTAAAAAAGTTTATTTATTAGCGTCACAAGGAGACTTACATCAACAGTGCAATGAAGTCACTGTGAAAATCCCCCAGTCGCCACACTCCAGCGCCTTTTGGGTACACTGAGGGAGAATTCAGCATGGCCAATGCACCTAACCAGCACATCTTTGGACTGTGGGAGGAAACCAGAGCAACTGAAGGAAACCCATGCAGACACGGGGAGAATGTGCAAACTCCACACTGACAGTGACCCAAACTGGGAATCAAACCCGGGTCCCTGGCACTGTGAGGCAACAGTGCTAACTATTGTGCCACAATCACATCCTTCCTATAACATAGCAACCAGAACTGCACACAGTATTTTAGCTGTAATCTCACCAAAGTTCTGTAAAACTTTAGGGAGGAAAGCAAGCTGAGGAGATGGAGAGCTTCTAAGAAGGAATTCCAGAGCTTGGGTTTGAAACAAACAAAGGGATGGCCACCAACAGTAAGGCGATTAAAATTAGGGATGCATGGGAGGCCAGCATTAGAGGAGCATTGTGGGGCTGGAAGAGATTGCAAAGGTAGGATTCTTTATCAGAAGTAACTCTTCAAATGCAGACAATAAAAATAGAACAAATCATACTCCAATTTATAAATCAAAGAAAGGATTTAATAAAGAAACATCATTACTCTAAACTTGAGGCCTTGCTCTGGGCCAATCCAAGCTCCTCACAATTCCCAACAGGTTCTTATTTATAAAGTCAGCTGACTATTACAGCATGCTGTAATTGGTTCCATGGTTTACTGGGTCAGCTGATGCTTACAGCTTGTTGCCACATTACATCCGATACAAATTTGTCACCAGTTACTTTCTGATATAGGGTAAGACCATGGAGGAATTTGAAAACAAGGATGAGAATCTTAAATCGAGGGAAGCAACTCAGTATAGAATTTGAGCACCGGGGAAGCAGACAGCGACTCACTACTGCCAGGACTAGACCAGTGACCAGTTTCACAGATTTCTCACACACACACACACACACACACACTGCAAAATACCAAGTGTTTCTGCTGATAATTCCTTTCTTTATAAGTCTCGCTTTCTGGCGTCAGCAAATTCCTCAGTCTGCTGGACAAGACTGCTATTAACTGCCTTCTGACACCACATGGATCATTCCAAGAATAGCTGTTGAAACACGCAAACTCGGACTCTTTTTTTTGTGTGCAAAGGTGACAGTAAATCTGTCACTGCACGATTGCACCGTGTGAACAGGGCGGGTTCCGAGAGCAAACGGAATGTCCTTTCGTTCTAAACAAAGCAGAGAGAATATGTCGGAATTCAACAAACCTGGTGTGGCTCTCTGTCTGCCAGGTTTGAAATTAAATTGGTGTTGCAGAAACTGAAAGACCCCCTTCACCGCTGTAGTGAGTCAGGCCCTAGTCAGATCCCCCTCCCCCTCCCCATCACCCCTCCATGTCAGAAAATGCTGGTATGGGCTGAACCTTGGCTGCCTATCTCCCACAATAAACTAGCCACAGATATTCATCAGCCGAGTTGAGTTATGCAGAAGGATGCACTGGGTGGCTTTGCTCATCTTTAAGTGTGGTAGGGTAATGGTATTGTCACTGGACTAGTGATCCAGACACACAGGGTAATGTTCTGGGGACGTGCGTTCGAATCCCGTCACAGCAGATGGTGAAATTCTGAATTCAATAGAAATCTGGAATTTGAAAGTCTAATGGTGACCGTGATACCATCGTGGATTGTTGGGAAAACCCATCTGGTTCACTAATGTCCTTTAAGGAAGGAAATCTGCCATCCTTACCTGGTCTGGCCTACATGTGACTCCAGACCCACAGCAATGTGGTTGACTTTTAACTGCCCCTTTGAAGTGGTGCAAGTAAGCCAATCGGTTCAATTAAGGATGGGTAACAATTGCTGACCCAGCCAGCAATGCCCACTTCCCGTGAATGAATAAATAAGAAACAAGACAAACCCAGGTGTGATTTCAATGGCAGGGTGGAACAGGCTTGAGGTGTCACTATTCTTCAGGAGGGCTGTGTGGGGGACCCTCCAAACGGGTGCAGAGACGATTGACCAGAATGGTTTCAGCAATGAGAGATTTTAACTACAGGTTTGGCCCAGAGAAGCTGGAGACATTCTCCTTGGGCCAAAGGAAGTTGAGGGGAAATTTGATTCAAGTGTACAAGATTATTATAGGTTTGGAAAAGGGAGACAAAGAAAAGCTCCTCCCATTGGATGATGGTCCAAGGACTTGGAGAGACAGATTCAGGGTTTTGGCAAGCAGTGTTGGGAAGTGTGACTGTAAGGGGATGTGAAGTTTGAAGTTTATTTATCAGTGTCACAAGTAAGCTTATATTAACACCGCAATGAAATTACTATGAAAATCCCCAAGTCGCCACATTCAGGACCTGTTCAGGTACACTGAGGGAGAATTTAACATAGACAATGCACCTAACCAGCACGCCTTTCAGACTGTGGGAGGAAACTGGAGCACCCAGAGGAAATCCACACAGACATATAGAGAACGTTCAAACTCACAAAAGCACTATGCCATAACACCATAAGATAGAGGAGTAGAATTAGGCCGCTCACCCCATCAAGTCTGCTCCGCCAATCAATCATGACTGATATTTTTCTCATCCCCATTCTCCTGCCTTTTCCCCATTACCTCTGATCCCCTTATTAATCAAGAACCTCTCTGTCCCTGTCTTAAAGACATTCAATGACCTGACCTTCATAGCTTTCTGCGGCAAAGAGTTCCACAGATTCACCACTCTCTGGCTGAAGAACTTCCTCCTCATCTCTGTTTTAAAGGATTGTCCCTTTAGCCTGAAGTTGTGCCCTCTGGTTCAACTTTTTCCTACTAGTGGAAGCATCCTCAGATGTACATCCCTGCTCTTGCACTCTAGCCCTCTCGACACGAATACCAGCTTCGCATTCGCCTTCCTGACTGCACGTTAACTTTAAGAGAATCTTGAACAAAGACTCCCAAGTCTCTTTGTGTTTCTGATTTGCTAAGCACTTTCCCATTTAGAAAACAGTCTATGCCTCCATTCCTCCTTCCAAAGTGCATAACTTCACTTTTTACCACATTGCCGCCGTGCCACCCACGTTTCAGCACATTTTAGACAGCGAGTGGTAATGGCCCGGAACTCACTGCTTCTGAAGGTGATGGGAAGCAGGGATGATGAATGATTTCAGAAGGAAATTCGATGAGCAATCTTCTACGCTCAAGGGAATGTGAGCTTAGTCCATATTACCTGGTCCTGTAATTGAAACCTTTTAGCGTCATTCTGCCCTGTATCCTTCCTTTCTGAAGTGGAGAGGGAAGAATTACAAGAAGAGAGAGGCTGGCCTGGTTGCTCTGGAGCTGCAGTGGCCTGAGCCCCTACGTGCAATTCAAGCTTTATTACTGCAAATCCTATCAACTTCTCATTCAAATATCCCCTCCCCCAGAAACACAGTGACGTTCAGACCTCAAAAATCTGGCCAGGAACGAGCTGGCTGCTGACTGCCGAGGGTGATAACAAACAGAAAGTGGACAGCACTCACTGTTTAACGTGGTAAGTCTATCAGCAAATTGAGGGGATGAAATAGCGTCAACAATTGAGGGGATGAAGTAGTTTCTGAGCTGATTTGTGACATTGATCTGGTGGATTAATTAGCTGAGATCTGAAGGAGTCCACCCCACACAAATTTCACTAATTCTTGAAAGGACGTCTGCCACAGCTATTTATCTTTGAATCGTTTTTCAGATGGATGCAATTTCAAACATTGAATGAATTTGCATTTTGAAAGTGCCTTCTGTGACCTTCAGATGTCCCAAAGTGATTCAGAGGCTGTTCGAAATGTACTCACTGCTGCAACGTAACCTGGATATCGATGGGAATGAGGCACTTAATCCAACTGAGAATCCAGCCAAAGCCAGCCATTCTCCGAAATATATCCGGTACATTGTCCCATGCCTGCATGGTCAGGGGTGGTTCACTTTGACAGCACCTACCAGTCAGAAAGTTGCTAATTCAAGACCAACTCCAGATATCCCAGCACCAGCCCGGTGGTACGGTGCTTAGCACTGCTGCCTCATAGCACCAGAGACACAGGTTCAACTCTGGCCACGGGTAGTGTGTGTGTGTGTGTGTGTGTGTCTGTGGTGTTTGCACATTCTCCCTGTGTCTGTGTGGGTTCCCTTTGGGTGCTCTGGTTTCCTCCCGCAGTCCAAACAGAGATTTGTGGGTTAGGTTGATTGGCCATGCTAAAATGCCCTTCAGTGTCAGCAGGATTTGCAGGGTAAATATATGGGGCTACAGGATTGGGCCTGAGTGGAATTGAGGTCGGTGCAGACTCGATGGGCCAAATGGCCTCCCTCTGTGCTGTAGGGATTCTATGAGTTTAATCCATTGGAAGCTTTAAAATTCCTACACTTAACACAAGATTCACTCCAAACCCATTTACAAATTCTTACCGCAGGAACAATCCAATGGGTGGAACTTTCCATCAGTGCGATTTTCCTGTCCTGCCAAAATTGAGGGATGTTTGAACGGCTTGTCACAATTTTCTGGCCTCACCCAGGCAGCTAAATTCCCCCCCAATGGATTTATTAATGTCAAGTTGACAACAAGACAGCAGTAGATAATATTCCTCAATTCCACTCCCGGTCCAATCTAAAAGAGACATTAGCCAATTCCAACATTGAGTTGAGACAAAGAAACGAGAAGAGTAATGTACAGCTCATCAGCAGCATCTTGTGGTGATTTGTCCCAGTAACACTCCATTCAATACACGAGGACTGACATTACTCCCGTTTCTAGAAAAATAAGTTTCCAAACCAAAAACTTGCTTATTGGCTGCCATATTTAGTCAAAAATGCATGAAATTCTAATCATTCCTGTGATGCCGACATTGTCCATCACCAACTATCCCTTCAGAAGGTGGTGGTGAGCTGCCTCCCTTATCCGCTGCAGTCCACGTAACGTAGGTACACCCAGGAAACCAGGGACGGAGAGGGGATTCCAGGATTTTGATCCAGCAAAAATGAAGGAACGGCGATATACTTCCAAGTCAGGATGTTGAATGAATTGAAAGGTAGGATCTGGAAATAACGGTGTTTTCAAGTGCCTGCTGCCCTTGTCTTTCTGTGATGTGGAGATGCCAGCGTTGGACTGGGGTGAGGCACAGTAAGAAGTCTCACAGCACCAGGTTAAAGTCCAACAGGTTTATTCAGTAGCACAAGCTTCCGGAGTGCTGTTCCTTCTTCAGGTGAGTCCCTGATGAAGGAGCAGCATTCCGAAAACTCGTGTTACCAAATAAACCTGTTGGACTTTAACCTGGTGCTGTGAGACTTCTTCCCTCATCTTTCTAGACGGTAGAGGTAGTGGATTTGAGAGGTGCTGTCAAAGGAGCCTTGAGAAATTGCTGCTATGTAGCTGGTAGATGATCCACACTCTTGACACTGTGCATCAGTGTTTAATGTTTAAACTGGTAGATAAGATGCTGATTAAACTGGATGGTGAAGTGAAGGACATGATTTGCTTCAATGCTATTTACTAAGATGTGTATTGGAACTATTACCTCCGAGTCAGGGACAGATGCTCTGAAAGATACTATTTGTTTTTAATAAGTAGTGTTACACTTTCTTTCTCTTATTTCCAGAGATTTACAATATTGAAACCAGCACCAAAGTGATTGCTTTTTTGGGGAGGGAGGAAGAAAGGAGCTTCCTTCAGCAATTTTTAGCATTTAAGTAGCACACATACCTGTTGTAAGGTACTCACAAGTAGAGTCACTTAATCAACATTAAAGTCTCCCGTTATATCCCACTCTTATCTGGTTCACTAATGTGCTTTAGGGAAGGAAATCGGCCATCCTTACCTGGTCTGGCCTACATGTGATTCCAGAGCAACAGCAATGTGGTTGACTCTCAATTGCCTTCCGGCAACTAGGGATGGGCAATAAATGCTGGCCAGCCAGCCATGCCCATGTCTCATGAACGGATTAAAAAAAACTGTGCCTTTCAAAATTCAACCAGGTTTCCATCGAGGGAACAGAACAGAACCCCACATTAGACTGTTTGATCTGAGGGGCAACTAAGTGTGCAACATTTGCAGTTACAATAGTGGCTGAAACTGGCAGAATCCCTCTGGATTATCATCACTTCTCAAAAGCACATGTGTGAACCATGAAATTCCCCCCCACACAGACACACACCAACATTTATAAAGTGTATACAAGAGAATATTAGACCCCAGATAAATATTTATAGTTTGGTAAATGCACTTTGTTAAAATCCTGTACAAGGTTGCTGCATGTAGCTCATGCGTAACACAGAGAGAGCAAGAGCTGCTGAAATCCCTACCCCGTAGTGGCGCACTCCACTTCGGATGAATAAATCCCCTCAGAGGATCAGGGGGCCACCCAGATATCTACATACAGAGTGGGGGCAGGGAAAGTGTGGGGCAGAATCAGATTAGAAGAGGGAGAAGAGTTAGAAACACCAAAGAGTTGGACAAAGATTAAGACACATTCCAGGTAAGAAAGCCGTGACGTAAGCAGCAAGTCAGGAGTGATGCCAGCCGCCATCTTATCTGGATAATATTTTGAGTCATGAAGTGAGCCGGAAGTCTTGTGTGCACAAAGGCAGGACAAGTTGATCCAACATGAGAGATCCTGGGCTTTATAATTAGACAGAGAGTGGAAAAACAGGAAGATATACTCAACCTTCAAAGACCATTGCTTAGGCTTTGGATAAAACAATGTCTGCAATTCTGGACACCACATTTTAAGAAGGAAGCCATGACCTTGGAGGAAAGATGGGCACGGAGGGATGTGAGCCTAGTGTTGGCAACTAGGACTAGCTTAGTGGTTAAAAAAAAGGGATGGCATGGACAAGTTGGGCCAAAGGATCTGTTTCCATGCTGTAAACCTCTGTGACTATGATTCTAAAAACAGAATGGCACCAGGGTGAGAGACGTGTTATGTGGAAGGACAGAGCAAGGTTGTAACTTTTCATTCCAAGGAGATTTAATAGAGGCATCTAAAATTATAATGGGTCTTGTAGAGTAAATTTTGTAGAGTATATAAACAAATGTATATATTGGTATTTAGAAGAATGAGAGGTAATTTTATTCAAACATGTACAATCAAGAGAGGACTTGACAGGATGGTACTGAGAGGAAGTTTCTCCTTGTGGGAAAAAGTTCCAAAATAGGGAGTTTCCCATTTCTGATGGAGATGAGATGATTTCTTTCAAAGGGTCATAAGTCCACATGAGTGGTGGAGGCTGGGCCACTGAATATTGTTAAGGCTGAGCTAGATAGATTCTTGACTACAAGGGAATCAAAGGGTAGGCAGGAATGTGCGGTTAAGGCCAAAACCAGATCAGCCTTGATCTTTTCAAGACTCACAGGGCCGAGTGGGCTACTCCTGCTCATAATTTGTGTGTTCATTCATATTTCTATTGGCAGGAAGGTCAGTAGACAAAGAACACAAACCTAAAATAACTGGCCGTAGAACCAAAGAGATAATGAGGAGAATTTTTTTTTTACTCAGCGAGTTGTGATCAGTAAGAACGCTCAATGGGGAATTGGATAAATATTTGAAGGAACAAATATGAAGGGCTGCGGACTAGTGGAACTAATTGAATAGCCCGTTCAAAGAAATGGGACAGTACAATGCGTCGCACGTTCCCTCTCTCCGTTAGTAAGATTTGATTCTTCGACAACATTGAAAAACTGCATTAGGAATTCGGAGGGATCTTGTAAATGCTCATTAGGATAGGGACAATAAACCTATATTTTACAGCAATACTCTCTCAGGTCATGAAGACTTTCCCACCACTGGGAAAATGAGATTGCGGTTTGGTGTGGGAATTGCGAAAGTGCTGATGATTTCTTTTTAATGTCTAAACAGAGACGTGCAAATGAATTGTGAAATCCAAAATGAACAGTTAAACTCCAGTCACCTGCAAAGCACAAGTTTGAATTGCAATCTTTGAATACACTAAGTACAGTCTACATGTTTTCTGCTGAGTTTAATGACCTGTCTTGCATCTATGCCCTCACTCTTCAAAGTGATATCTGCTGTTTCCTTTGGCAAGTCAACTTCTGGTAGCACTATGCTATCATTTAGAACACTGCCTCTTATAATTAACAGTGCCAATTTTTTCCCAGGCACTTAAATGGTGGCGTAGTGGTAATGTCATTGCGCTAGTAATCCCGAGGCCCCAGGCTCCTGGTCAAATCCCACCACAGCAGCTGGTGGAATTTAAATTCAATTAATAGAATCTGGAATTCAAAGCTGACCCCATTAATGCTGACCATATGTCGCCCGATGGCATAAAAATCCCATCTGGCTCACTAATGTCTTGTAGGTAAGGAAATCTGCCGTCCTTATCCAGTCTAGACTACATGTGACTCCAAGCCCATAGCAATGTAGTTGACTCTCAACTGCTCTTTGAAATGGCCTAGTGCCCTGGCAATTAGGGATGGGCAACACACACTGGCCTCACCAGGGATGCCCATATCCCATGACAGAATCATAGAATCTCTACAGGGCAGTAGGAGGCCATTCGGCCCATTAGGTCTGACCGACTCACAATCCCACCCAGGCCCTATCCCCATAATCCCATGCATTTACCCTAGCTAGTCCCCTGATATTAAGGGGAAATTTAGCATGGCCAATCCTCACTTAATCCGCAGGTTTTTGGAATGTGGGAGGAAACCGGAGCACTTGGAGGAAACCCATGCAGACACGAGGACGCAGTGCAGATCCACACAGACAGTGACCGAAGGCCGGAATCAAACCTGGGTCCCTGGTGCTGTGAGGCAGCAGTACTGACCACTGTGCCATCGTGCTACAAATATTAACAGCTAGCGGGTGGTGGAAAAGAGAAAAAAGAATTTCTTCGCAAGCCACAACTCCAAATCGCACCCACTCCCATTCCCATCCTAATATCCATCAACATCCAAGTCTTCTGCCTATCTCATCAAAGAATAAAGAAAATTACAGCACAGGAACAGGCCTTTCAGCCCTCCAAGCCTTCACCAACTGCCCGACTGAACTCAAACATTCTACCCTTCCAGGAACCATATCCCTCTATTCCCATCTCATTAATGTATATGTCAAGACGCCCCTTAAAAGTCAGTGCCGTATCCGCTTCCACTAGCTCCTCCGGCAACGAGTTCCAGGCATCCATCACCCTCTGTGTAAAAAATCTGCCTCGTACATCTCCTTTAACCCTTGCCCCTCGCACCTTAAACCTGTGCCTCCTAGTAATTGACTCTTCCACCCTGGGAAAAAGCTTCTGAGTATCCACTCTGTCCATGCCCTTCATAATCTTGTAAACTTCAAAACATCATTTGACAATGTAGAAAATGACGATAAAGAATGGAAATCACTGTAAACAATTTGGGCTCCATGGAGAGAGCCACACTCTCGCCATACTTTGCCTTTTTTATGTTATGTTTCTTGAAGTTTCAATCCATCCAACCATCGTTCATGAGCATTCAGCACAGAAATGATTAATGAGGTCTAACTGTGGAACTGTCTTGAATTTTAAATGTGTATTATAGCAATGCCTTCAAAATGCACCAAAATAAACAAAAATACAAATAAGGGTTTCAGTATAGCTCAATTATCTCTCAGAAAAATGCCACTGATTCCTCCTGCAGTCTAAAATTCTGGACTTAATTTTTTTCATAGGATCCCTACAGTACAGAAGGAGGCCATTTGGTCCATCAAGTCTGTACCAACCACAATCCCACCCAGGCCGTATCCCCATAATCTAACACATTTACCCCAGCTAATTCCCCTGAGACTAAAGGGCAACTTACCATGGCCAATCAACCTAACCCGTACATCTTTGGAGTGTGGGAGGAAACCGGAGCACCCGGCGGAAACACACAGACAGTTGGTGGCAGAAAAGACGACAAAGGATCTGCGCTGACTTTGATTTCCGCTGACAGAATGACTGAGGCACAAGTAATCAGGAACCACGTCACGCTTTCTTTAGAATTATTTATTGAACCTCTCAGTTTTGTCCTGGAGATGTGTGTGATGTGAGCCCAGGGTGATTGGAGCAATTTGGAAGTCTCTGCGCAGATTGAGGGTGTACACTTGCCAACTGATGCAGATTCTCATCCTTTGGCCTATAGTCTGGGGAATACACAAGTACAATGTCCTGTGATGTAGGAGGGGATACAGAGCAATAGGCAGATATGAGAGAGTATCATTTATTTAAAATCAACATGGGCACATGGACACCATTGGCAAGGCCAGGATTTGTTGCCCACCTTGACTTGCCCTTGTGAAGGTGGTGATGAACCACCCTGGAACTGCTGCAGCCAACATGGTGTAGGTGCAGATACAGCGCTGTTTGGAGTTAAGGAGACAGCAGAGTGGGGAAGGAAATTCCAGGATTTTGAAACAATGACAGTGAAGGAATAGAAATATTTTTCTAGATGAGGTTGGTGGGGGACTTTTGCAAGTGATGACATTCCCCTGTACCTGCTGCCTTGCTGCCCTTCAAAGTGGTTGCAGATATAGTTTTGGGATCCATAGAATACAGTGCAAAAAGAGGCCATTCAGTCCATCGCGTCTGTGCCAGCTCTCTGAAAATGCATCTTACCCAGGCCCACCCACCACCTTCCCCATCCCCCCATCAATCCCCTCACCCTGCCTTATCCCCGTTACCCTGCACATTTACCACGGCTAATCCACCTAACTCACACAAATTTGGATGCGAAGGAGAGATGCATGGTGTCAAAGGAACCTTGATGTGTTCTGTGCTGAACCACACTCACACCATGGGTGGGATTCTCCAGCTATTCACTCCGGTGGGATTCTCCTAACCCGCTGCAGCGATCAGAGTCTTGGCTAAGCGCCAAATTCTCCATCCTCACTGACAACAGCAGCGGGGCATGAACACAAACATTTCGGAGGTCATTGCCAATATCCTGGATTCTTCGATTTTGTAAAGTAGACCGAAGGATAAGTCTCTCCAACCAGCATCTTACAGTGACTGCGATAAACCTCAATACATTGCTTCCAGAAGCAAGTGTATACCTTCAATCTGTGCAGAAACTTCCAAACTGCACAAATCACCTCAAGCTCACGTCACACACATCTTCAGGACCAAACTGTGAGGTTCAATAAATAACCTTAAAGAAAGCATGTCGCAGTTCCTAATTACTTATGCCTCGATCATTCAATGAGCAAAGTCAGTCTAAACCCTTTGACATCTTGTCTGCTGCCAAAATCTTCTTGCAAAGCGGTCAAGTATTTTACATGCTGGTAGTTGAAATTTGGATTCAGTTGCTTCTGAAGACAATAAAAAGAAAAGGTTCAGTTCATCAAGATAATTGCTGGGTCATTGCATTCTGGTTGGACAGCACAACATGTACACTTGTACATGTACTTATACTCAAATAAATGCACAGACATCTTCCATTCCTGCTGTGTTCCCAAAAGCAGGCAAAAACAAAAACAACTTTTGCAGATGCATCATAGAAAGCATCCTTTCTGGTTATATCACAGCTTAGAATGGGCTCCTGTTTTGCCCAAGACGGCAAGAAACTACAAAGGGTCATGAATGTAGCCTAATCCATCACACAAACCAGCCTCCCTTCCATTGACACTGTCTACACTTCCGGCTGCCTCGGCAAAGTAGCCAGCAGAATCAAAAATCCCTGGACATTCTCCCTTCCACCTTCTTCCCTCAGGAAATAGATACTAAAGTCTGAGATCACGTACTAACTGACTCAAGAGTAGTTTGTTCCCTACTGCCATCAGACTTTTGAATGGATCCACCTCGCATTAAGTTGATCTTTCTCTACACCCTAGCTATGACTGTAACACTATATTCTGCACTATCTCATTTCCCTCTCTATGAATGGTACGTCTTGTCTCTATAGTCCGCAAGAAACATAGAACATTACAGCACAGAACAGGCCCTTCGGCCTTCGATGTTGCGCCGACCAATTAAGAAAAAGCAATGACCCGCTAACCTAAACCTTTTCATCCATAAAACAATACTTTTCGCTGTATATTAATACATGTGACAATAATAAATGAAATTAAATTAAATCAATGAAGAAGTATTGCCTCCAGTTTTGGATATTTGAAGTGGTACTGCAGTAAGCTGCTGTAAAGAAGACCTGGAATCAGTAATGGTGAAGTTTGACCTTGCTGGATGATAGGAATACAACAACTGGGGAGAAAATATCAAAACAGCAGAGGAGAAACTGTTTATTTTCTTTATTCTTTTGTGCAATGTGTGTGTCACTGACAGTCAGCGCCTCCTGTCCCATCCCTAATTGCCCCTGTGTGACTTGCTCAGCCACTTTGGAGTGCCGTTGTGAGCCAGCCATATTGCTGTGGGTCTGGAGTCACAAGCAATCTGTTACATTGCACCACGCAAGAGAAAAGGAAGGAAATGAGGAGAAATTTCTTCTCACAAAGGGTTGTGGTTCATTAGAATTGTCTAAAATCACAGAATCCCTACAGTTCAGAAGGAGATCATTTGGCCCATCCAAGTCTGCACTAACTTTCCTAAAGAGCATCTTGCCTAGGCCTACTTTCCACCCTATCGCTGTAACCCCACACGCTTAGCATGGCTAATCCCCCTAATCTGTACATCTTGGAATTCTAAGGGGCAATTTAGCCAGGCCAATCTTGGGTAACCAAGGGGCAATGTAGTATGGCCAATCCAGCTAACCTGCACATCATTGGAGGAAACCGGAGCACCAGGAGGAAACCCATGCAGACACGGGAAGAACATGCAGACTCCATACAAGCAATTACCCAAGGCCAGAACCAAACCCAAGTCGCTGGCGCTGTGAGGCAGCAGTGCTAACCACTGTGCCGCCACCCCACCCCAGTGGCTACGGCTGCTCGATTGCCGCACATATTCAAAATAGGGATCGAATTTTTTTTGGATGTGCAGACAATCAAGCGATGCAGGGAGCAGGCAGGTAGGTGGAGGTGAGGTGGAGTCTCAGTCACAATCTTACTGAAGACTTTGAGGGACTATACGGGCCCATTCCCATTTCTTGCTGCATCTTCAGCAGTGGGGTAGGTCTTCACCTTCACTAAGATTGATCGGATTGGGAAGTCTGTGACGAGGATATGGCACTGGGAAGGGAGGAGGGGGAAGTGGGAGGGGGATTTATTCCTTTGAAATCAATTTGGATTTGCACAAGTGTTTCGGAAGTCGTAGCACTTCGAAGGAGGTCTTGCTGAACACGTGTCTGATCTGGGTTAAGCCATGCGTTCACAATAGCAGGGCCCAGAGAAGGGAAAGAAATTTGTGTTTTTCTTTCAGAACAGGAAAGGTCATCAGATAATTACAAAGTGTGACTGATTTTGATGAGAAAGCTGTCCAAGTTAGTCCAAGGAAAACAAGTTACAGTCATCCTTCATTTCAAAAAATATTTTAATAACAAAAAAAAGAGATTTGGTTGTAACAGCAGTTTCTAATTATAGTGTTGGGGTAGAGCTGTCACTGTTGACTTTAAAACGTTATGAGGTTTGGAAGCGAATCCTTGGGAAAAAAAACACTCAAACTAGGGCCGCTTGGCAATGTTTCAACCAGCATTCTCTCATTCAGACTGCAGCTCAGAGCTTATACCTCGAGAATGTCCAGAGCACAAATCAAAACTTTATGAGTCTGATAAAAATCTGCTTAATGGTCTCCACTCCCTGAAGCAATTGTGCCGCACTCTTTTTTTAAATTAGAGTCTCCCTCCCCCCCAAACTTTCCTTCAAATCACAGACAGTGCTTTATCTGATTGTTGCTTTATTCTGGTGGTCAGAAGGTTGACACTTCCAAACGTGATGGTGATTCTGAATCTTTGCAGAAAGATAAAGATAAACAGCGGGAATGGAGGTTCCCACAGATCATATTCTCCACTCCCCACCTCTTCACCCTTCCCACCCTGCCCACCTCAAAAGGCATGAACCCTTGGGCGGTTCAAAATGAAAGCAGAGTTGCTTGGATAAGGTCAGGGAGAAGCTGGGAGGCATTGGATAATAAATTAAGCTTCCTCAGTCTTGTGGGGCAATAGATACCCTGGGAGGGCCAGTCTGTAAATAAAACCAGCGCAATGCATTCAGCTATAGCAGGGCAGCAGGACAAGACTTGACAGGAAGCACTGTGGATTCTGAAGGGATCTGATAGGGTTAGACATGGGAAAGCTGGTCAGGGAATTTAAAAGGCGTCGGCATTAGGGGCGCAAGATGAGCGGACAAACATTTGGTCCCCTCACCCCACTACACGCGCGCACACACACACACACACACACACTCACGTACACGAATTAAAAGATATGGAGAATAAAGTGCAGGTTCAGTCAGCAGTTAGGAAGGCAAATGCAGTGTTAGCACTCATGTCGAGAGTGCTAGAATACAAGAGCTGGGATGTATTTCTGCGCGTGTATAAGGTTCTGGTCAGGCCCCATTTGGAGTATTGTGAGCAGTTTGGGCCCTGTATCTAGAGAAGGATGTGCTGGCCTTGGTAAGGGTCCACAGGAGGTTCACAAGAATGATCCCTGGGATGAAAAGCTTGTCAAATGGCTGAGGACTCTGGGTCTGTACTCATTGGAGTTTAAAAAGATGAGGGGGATGTTATTGAAACTTACAGGATACTGCGAGGCCTGGATGCAGTGGATACGTAGAGGATGTTTCCACTAGTAGGAAAAGCTTGAAGCAGAGGGCACAGCCTCAGGCTAAAGGGCCGATCCTTTAAAACAGAGGCAAGGAGGAATTTCTTCAGTCAGAGAGTGGTGAATCTATGGAACTCTTTGCCTCAGAAGGCTGTGAAGGCCAGGTCATTGAGTGACTTTAAGACAGAGATAGATAGGTTCTTGATTACTAAGGGGGTCAGAGGGGTATGGGGAAAAGACAGGAGAATGGGGACGAGTGAAAGAACATCAGCCATGATTGAATGACGGAGCAGATGCGATAGGTCGAGTGACCTAATTCTCTTCCTGAGTTTTATGGTCTTATGATTTTATGGTGTAATAGGCAAGAAATTGGATTTGAAGCCTCCAAAGCAGCTATGATGGTCAGGAGTTGTGGAGCTGGCTCAATGGGCCTTGTGGTCTGCATCTGCTTCTAATTCACATCCTTATTCAGGACTGTAAAATATAATTTCAGCACAAATTAATTTTATTCTTAAAAAACCTGTTAACAAAGCAGCCGAATAAATCGAGTGCAATGAAGAGGTGAGAGAAAAAGGTGGGAAGGTCAAAAAGGGACTAAGGAAAAGAAGTGAATGATATAAAGAGGAATTTTCAGGGTTTTATCCTAGCACGGGTAAACATTCAATCAGTGGTCTCTCAGTGAACAAGAGAGAGAGACAGAAAGCGAGTTTCGCTGATAAAAAATTGACAAGGAGTAAAGAGACAGGCAAGTGCAAGGGACAGGCAAACGGTAGTTACAGTTCAATGTGGATAAGTGTAAGGCAATGCGTTCCAGGAGGAAAGTTCAAGAATGGGAACGTAATATCAGTGCAAAGCTGAAATGTGTCCCAAATTTCCTGCAAATCTACTCATGTCTCCTTAACCAGGACAGAACATCAGCCAATTGGGAAGAAATGCGAAAAAAGTTCTTCACAGAAAATGTTTGGAATTCTCTACCCCATGATATGATGTTTTTAAAGTCTATTTATTGAAGTCACAAGTAGGCTTACATTAACACTGCAATGAAGCTACTGTGGAAATCCCTTAGTGACTGCACTTGGAGGGAGAATTCAGCATGGCCAATCCACCTAACCAGCACATCTTTGGACTGTGGGAAGAAACTGGAGCACCCAGAGGAAACCCACGCAGATACAGGGAGAATGTGCAAACGAATCGAGCCCAGGTCCCTGGCACTCAGAGGCAGCAGCACTCATTACCATGCCACCCTATGGTACACTCAACTGGGCAGCTGGCGAGCTGTAGTTAGGATATCCCACCAGAGCGAGCATCTAGATATAAACAACAGAAGCGTTTTCCCAGAGTTTACAGTGCTAATGTTTACAGTACTAATCTTTACAATACTAGTTAAAACCAACCACAGCAGGCCGCAGAGTCAAATTCAACAAACCAGGTATTTCTGGGCTCGCAAATAAAAGAAAAGAAAACTATAAAAACTAATAGATTGACATAACAAAAACACAACTGGCCTGCAAGAGCAGGGAAGTAATGTAAAGTTAGAATCAGTAATGGTGATTGTCGTGATATATTTTATATATATATATATATATATATATAGCATGTTGGGATTGGGTTGGGGACTGTCCCTTTAACAGTAGGGTCAAATGACCCCTGGGCTATTGGTTCTGATGTAGAGATGCCGGCATTGGACTGGGGTAGTAAGAACTCAGTAAGAATTTAGCAACATCAATTTTAAATCCAACCGATTTATTGGTTCTGCACAGTGAGGGACCCTGCTCAGCAGTCTTAGACCTGACTGCACACCTTCAGCAGACAGCTCCCAGTATTGAAGTATTCAAGCCTACTTTGAGATTCTTGAGTCTACAGGGGCAAACATAATAATTATGAAAATGTGGGTTGAAGGAGAAAATGAACAGCTTCACTAATGTCCTGTAAGTCAGGAAACCTGCCAGTTTTACCTTGCCTGGTTAAGATGAAAGGCTAAGGCCACACAACTGTGCAACACAGTGGCACAATGGTTAGCACTGCTACCTTACAGTGTCAGGGACTCGGGCTCAATTCCCGGCTTGGGTCCCTGTGTGGAGTTTGCACATACTCCCTGTGACTGCATGGGTTTCCTCCGGATGCTCCAATTTCCTCTCACAGTCCAAAGATGTGCGGGTTAGGTGCGTTCATCCGAACAGGCGCTGGAGTGTGGCAGCTAAGGGAATTTCACAGTAACTTCATTGCAATGTTAATGTAAGCCTTACTTGTGACTAATAAATGAACTTTAACTTTAACTTTGGCTCCCTCTCAGGAGGCCTAGATAACCACTGCTTCCCACGGCTACCACAGAAGGACAAGAAATAAGATCCTACCAGCAACACACACGCGCACACACACACAGAATGAACTGAAACATGCCTGTCACTCAGAACCGGTCTAGTTTCACAAATTCCAATCCCGTGCCAAGCCCAAGACTCTTTCAGATCCTGGGGGGTCTTGGCAGTGTGGATGTGGAGAGGGTGTTTCTTCTTGTGGAAGAAGCTAGAAGTAGGGGTTCTGTTTAAAAATAGGAGATGCCCATTTCAGACAGGGGTGAGGAGAAAATCTTTCTTTTGGAGAGTCCTGAGTCACTAGGACTCTCTTCATCAAAAGGCAGCGCAACAGAGTTCCTGAATATTTTTAAGACCGAGTGTGATAGATTCTCAATGAACAAAGGGGTGGAAGGTTATAGGGGAAGGTAGGAGGTCGCAATCAGATCAGAGATCCCATGATCTCTTTGAATGATCACATTCACACGTCCAAATGACTTTCCTTGCCCACAGAACAACCAGCTGGACCCACTTCCCAAGAAGAACTTAGGGAGGACATCCAGGTGGGAGTAAGGTAATAAAAGAAGGAGGATATTTATCATTAGGCAAGGAAAAACATTTCTAAAAATTCAGGGTTAGGTAATGATTTCCACCCACACTCAGAGATGCTGGCTTTAACTGGAGGGTGGGACGGTGTCACAATGGTTCGCACTGCTGCCTCACAGTGCCAAGGACCTGGGTTCAATTCCCAGCTTGGGTCACTGTCTGTGTGGAGTTTACACATTCTCCTCACATCTGTGTGGGTTTCCCCCCACAGTCCAAAGATGTGCGAGTTAGATTGATTGGCCATGCTAAATTAATCCTTAGTGTCGGGGCGGGGGATTAGCAGGGTAAATGCATGGGGTAATGGGGATAGAACCCGGGTGGGGATTGAGGTTGGCGCAGACTTGATAGGCCGAATGGCCTCCTTTACAGTAGAGATTCTATAAAACTAAAGACCATGTTAATGCACTCTTCCACAGTGCTCAGGGATTTTGCTGTTTGTCTGCTTAAATGGGAGGTGACCTCATTGAAGCAAAAGGTAGATGCTGGCAGGAAATTTAGAACGAAGGGAAACAGTTTCAAAATGAAGGGTTTCCCATTGAAGATGAAGATGGAGAGAAGAAGGAATTTCTTCTTTCAGAAGGTCTTTAGCCTTTGAAATTCACCACATTAGAGGGTAAGGGAGACTGGATTTGTTAAAAGGCTGGCTTTGACAAATTCTTGGACTGTAGGGGAGTCAAGGAAGAGCAGGGAGAGTGGAGTTCAAGTCCACAGCAGATCAGTTTTGATCTTATTGAATGGCAGAGCAGGCTTGAGGAGCCACACGACCCACTCTGCTCCTAATTCTTATGTTCAACATCTGCAGAATGGTAAACAGAATGGACCTGAATAGAAGTTAGAGCCTGGGGAAGAGGAATACGGTTGAGGACTCTGGGTCTGTACTCGTTGGAGTTTAGAAGGATGACAGAGGGATCTTATTGAAACTTACAGGATGCTGCGAGGCCTGGATAGAGTGGACACAGAGAGAATGTCTCCACTAATAGGAAAAACTAGAACCAGAGGGCACAGCCTCAAGCTAAAGGGATGATCCTTTCAAACAGAGATGAGGAGGAATTTCTTCAGCCAGAGAGTGGTAAACCTGTGGAATCTTTGCGCAGAAGGTTATGGAGGCCAGGTCATTGAGTGTCTTTAAGACAGAAGTAGATAGGTTCTTGATTAATAAGGGGATCAAGGATTATGGGGAAAAGGCAGGAAAACAGAGATGAGAAAAATATCAGCCATGATTGAATGATGGAGCAGACTCATTGGGCTGAGTGACCTAATTCTGCTCCTATGTCTTATCGTCTTAATATGGAGCTGCGTCTAAAAATAAAGTTGGGGATTATGTTTCAAATTCAATTATTTGTATGAATTACTCCACAGTGCTGTAGTGACAGGGAAGATGATGTAATAGAAACATTATGAATGTTCCTCAGTGTTTGCTTGTTTGACAGGATGCATTCTGCTCCGAATATGCAGTGGAAAATCACATACATTACAGCCAAGTTATGTCCAACATAGTTAACTTCCTACTCTGGCTGTAAATTGGAATATTCAGAATTAAAATAAAGAGAGCAGTTTGTTTAAAGTTTATTTATTAGTGTCACAAGTAGGCTTACATTAACATTGCAATGAAGTCACTGTGAAAAATCCCCTAGTTGCCAAACTCCAGTGCTGTTTGGGTACACTGAGGGAGAATTTAGCCTGGCCAATGCACCTAACCAGCACATCATTTGGACTCTGAGAGGAAACCGGAGCATCTGGTGGAAACCCACTCAATCACGGGGAGAATGTGCAGACTCCTCACAGATAGTGACCCAAGCCAGGAATCAAACCCAGTCTCTGGTGCTGCGAGGCAACAGTGCCACCCTAACCAACAGCAATAGGCCCCCAACTGATGGGTGAAATGGGTGGACATCCAAGACATTGACCAACTCAATCTGTGTTTCTTTTTATACATTACTGAATGAGGCCTGGGAGTGAAAAGAGGGAGAAGTGACAGAACTGAGACAAACTCCAGCTATCTTCACCCATTTGTGACCACGACTGGAAATTTGAATTATAAAGAGACGCTGGGTAGGCTGGGACCTTTTTTTCCTCTAGAGGATGAGGGTGATCTTATAGAGGTTTATTAAATCATGAGGGCCATAGATAAAGTGAATAGTCACTGTCTTCACCCCAGGATAGGGGAGTCCATAACTGGAGGGCATAGGTTTAAGGTGAGAGGGGAGAGATATAATAGGGATCTGAGGCACAGTGATTATCACTGCTGCCTCACAGCGCCAGGGACCTGGGTTCGATTCCCAGCTTGGGTCAATGTCTGTGTGGAGTTTGCATGTTGTCTGCACCTCTGGGTGCTCCAATTCCTCCCACAATCCAAAAGACATAAACCCGAACAGGTACCAGAATGTGGCAACAAGGGGAATTTCACAGTAACTTCATTGAAGTGTTAATGCAAGCCTTACTTGTGACTAATTAATAAACTTTACTTTTACTTTATGAGATTCTACTTTTTCACACAGAAGGTGGCGGGTCTGGAATGAGCTGCAGGAGGAGGTAGCAGGAACAGGTACAATTACAACATGTAAAAGACATTTGGACAGGATAGGAATGGTTTAGAGAGATATGGGCCCAAATGCAACTAGTTCAGTTTAGGAAAAGCTGGATAGCATGGCTGAGTTGGGCCGAAGGGCCCATTTCCGTGCTGTATATCTCTACAACTCTAAGTGGCCTTGTCAGGCACACGCCAACTGTTGCGAGCAATGAACACGTTAAACCAATGGCGCAGCATTTCAGCTATGACTTGATGTAAGTGTTATTAAAGAATCCATTCAGTGCAGAGGTGCCTGTACGAGGAGTGACAAAGACATGTTAGATTACGTGTCACTGTTCAGGCGACGCAGCCACTTTCAGAGCAGTGACTTCATTACTTTCCTGACTCCACCAACATTCCCCTGATTACAATGTCAATAACCTCATCAACGTGAGGCTGCAGACAAATTGAAGCCATTCCTTCATTCAATTGTGAAACAGATAAAGAACTTGGAATTATCGATATCAAATTTTAAGCTGCCCACGCACCCAGTAATTTTTTTCAGTACGTAAAGTGAAACTCTGCAGTTCGCTCTCCACTCAAGCGACCATCTCTGACAAATCGTGATTCATTGTATCAACCACCATTTAAAAGACAAAGGAGCAGGATAGGATGTTGGGACGAATTAAAATACTATAGAATACTGAAAGGCCTGGATAAGAGTGGGTGTGGGGAAGATGTTTCCATGAGTAGGGGAGATGAGGATCCGAGGGTACAGCCTCAGAGTAAAGGGGACAACTCTTTAGGACAGAGATGAGGAGGAATTTCTTCAGCCGGAGAATAGTGAATCTGTTGCACAGAAGGCTGTGTATTTGAGTGTATTTAATACAGAGATTGATCCCCTTACCAATCAAGAATCTATCTAAGGTTATGGAATAAAGACTGGAGAGTGGGATTGTGAAACTTATGATATGGAGATGCCAGCATTGGACTGGGGTAAACACAGTAAGAGGTCCGACAACACCAGTTTTAAATCCAACCAATTTATTTGATAGTAAACTTGCAAGCTTTTGGCTATTATAGCCTTCTTCAGGCGAATGAAGTGTACTGTGTGAATGAAGTGTACTGTGTGAATGAAGTGTACTGTGTGAATGAAGTGTTCTGATTGAAGTGTTCAGAACACTTCATTCGCCTGAAGAAGGCTATAATAGCTGAAAGCTTGCGAGTTTACTATCAAATAAATCGGTTGGATTTAAAACTAGTGTTGTCAGACCTCTTATTGTGAAACTTGTCAGCCCATGATTGAATGGTGGAGCAGACTTGAAGGGCTGAACGGTCTAATGCTGCTCCTGCATCTTACAGTCTGATGGAACTGTTCCGGTCACAGTGTCTAGGGATATCGGTCATGTCTATGAACATGTTTATGACATAAACATGTTTATTGGTTCATTATACACAATAACCATGATGTCTCCTTTTTGCATTGCACATTTACGTTTAAAATGTTCCTCAACGTTCAACTTAAAATATAAACGAGCATGTCCAAAAAAATAACAGATTTGTGGCAGATAAAGGTTGCTGCTGTACAGAACATGAGCATCTCTGTCTCTGTCTGACTCACAAACACAAGGTGAAAAGATAGAAGACAGAAATATGATTGTACTCTGAAGTTACAGTGACTCAACAGCAAGGAAAACAAAAGGCTAGTTTCTTGTTCCAGCCTTTTCACAGGTCAACAGGTTAGCCTCACCCTTCTCCCTCCCTTGACAAATTATAATTGGACTGATGATTAAGTACCAAGAACTTGCAAAGCCGTTACTTCCTGCAGTTATCAGCATTACAGGACGAAGACAGAGGAGCTGCTGACCCAGACCTAATGAATCTTGTTTGCACTGAACTGGCTCCACAATGCCTTCGCGACCTCCACCCCACCCACTCTTCCCCACACTTCCCCCTCTCATTCCTGACTTTATTCCAAGCCACAGAAATGGGAGATTCCTCTGGAGAGCTGGCAATGGACAGGAATTGGTGACCCTTTCTCAGGTCACGTAGAGACACAGCAACATGTAAAACATGTCCCCATCAGAGAGCTGTTTATTCCCTGCACTGGCTGAAAGTTCAGGGCTTGAGAAGGGATCTCTCACAGTGGTTAGCATTGCTACCTCACAGCGCCAGGGACCCAGGTTCGATTCCAGCTTGGTCACCGTCTGTGTGAAGTCTGCACGTTCTCCTCGTGTCTGCGTGGGTTTCCTCCGGGTGCTCCAGTTTCCTCCCACAATCTGAAAGACGTGCTGGTTAAGTGGATTGGCCATGCTAAATTCTCCCTCAGTGTACCTGAACAGGTGTTGGAGTGTGGCGACTAGGGGATTTCTACAGTAACTTAATTACAATGTTAATGTAAGCCTACTTGTGATATGAATAAATAAACTTTAAAACTTTAGGTGGTATTTTACTGAGTCACTCGACCTGAGACCAGAAAATCCTGCCTGAGGTCAATGGACCTTCCTATTGTTCACCCTCTGCTCATTCTGATTCCCATGGCAGGCGGAGTCGTAGAATTCCAGCGCATGTCTATAACCGCAGTGCTAAGGCTATTGTCCAGAGGCAGAGACAGGGGTATCTCAGCCCCTCCTGCTGGTAAGGGGTTAGAGTATCACTGTACAGGCTGACCGAGAAGGCAAGTCCACAGCAAGCAGTGTTCAAACTGCAAGCACACTTTGGTTTTCACTGTCAAAGTTTCCCAGTACACAAAGCTGCTTCCTCAGTCCTAGGACTCCCACCACATTGTCAAGCTCTACACAATGACCAAGGAAAGGTGCCGTATTATGCAATTTGGCAATTAACAGTCTTCCATACTCTGTATACAGAAATGCTGGAAAACAAGGTCTGGCAGAATCTCTGGAGATAGAATTGAGTCAAGTCTTTTCAAGTCTAGTTGGGTTCATCCAAACTTGAAATATCAGACCTGCTAAGATTTTCAAGCATTTTCCATTTTTATTTCAAATTCCAGCATCCTCAGCATTTTGCTTTTATTCCGTACTCTATCCTTGGTTCAAATTCAGGAGGCTGTTTCAGAGATAAGGATGGAGTGTAGGGGCTGGAGAAGGAAGTTACAGAGATAGGGAGGGGTGTGGGAGCTGAGGAGGAGGTTACAGAGATAGGGAGGGTTGGAAGGGCTGGAGATTATAGAGATGGGGGATCATAAGAGTGGAGGAGATTCCAAAGATGGGGGGGGATGGGGGGGGGGGGGTGGTTGTAGGGCTAGAAGAGACCACAGAAATAAGGAGATAGGGAGGGTTACTCCTCCAAATCTCCTCTTAACCTTCTGTTGAAAGAAAACTGCCCCAGATTCTCCAATCTCTCAGTATAACTGAAGTTCCTCACCTCTGGAACCATTTTTGTAAACATTTTCTGCCCAGAATTGGACACAATATTCCAGTTGAGGCCAAAACCAGTCTTTATAAAGTGCACCATTACCTCCTGGCCCTTGAACTCCGTAATTCTATTTATACAATTCCACGTCCCTTTACACTTTGTAACCACTTCCTCAACTTGCCCACATTCGAGTAGGCCCAAGGGGCTGAATGGCCTTTCCTGCTCTGAATGCCTCTGTTTGTATTCAGCGATCTGTGCACACAAACCCCCAAGCACCCCGATAGCTGCACTCCCTTTAGGAACTGTACCTTTTATTTTATACTGCCATTCTTTATTCCTTTTGACAAAGTGTATTACTCGCCTCACAGAGGTGAGAGTTAGTACTGCTGGAAAGAATCTGACTGTTGCTGGCAAGATGGCAGCTTCAGGACAGAGTGAAGGCTAAATCCCTGTAGTCCGACCAAGTACCGTAGCATAGTGGTTAGCATTGCTGCCTCACAGTGCCGGGGAACTGGGTTCGATTCCAGTCATTGTCTGTGTGGAGCCTGCGTGTTCTCGCTGTGTCTGTGTGCATTTCCTCTGGGTGTCCTAGTTTCCTCCCACAGTCCAGAAAACGTGCTGGTTAGACGCACTGTCCATGCTAAATTCTCCCTCAGTGTATCCGAACAGGCGCCGGAGTGTGGTGACTAGAGGATTTTCAGAATAACTTCATTGCAATGTTAACGCAAGCCTGCTTGTGATGCTAACAATAAATAAGCTACCAAAACAGACACAAGAAGTGCAGCACCAAAACATTAGCTCGGTCAACAATATTTTCATTGACTCAAAAAAGTCAAACCTTTGTGAGAGTGAAACAAGATCGAGGGAAGAGGGGAAGGGTGAGATTTTAATTTTCGCTCGTTTTTCTATTGCTTTCTGACAGGACTGTGCATGGCAGTGAACTGTAACGGCTCACACTCCATCCTTGGTATAATAAAACCCTGCATGCGGTAATAAGATGTGTTTTTACTTGTTCCCTAACGTGGTTAAAAATTCAAAATATACCTTGCATCAAGGCTAAAGGCAGTACAATACCATGAAGTGTTGAAACAGGAGTATTGACGGCTGATTAATACGTGTCATTACACCCACATAGCCAGTGAACTCAAATCACTTGCTCAGACATCCAGTCTCTTTTTTAACAAATAAAAATAAATCCTCAGGCATCTACCCCAATTTTTTTTTTGAAAAGCTCTAGCACATTCTAATTCCACTGCCCATGTGTAAAATTCATAAGGAAGAAGTGGGGATGGTAATGGAATATTATCCTTTCAGGCCCTGGAATGGCTCTTGCTAGTTTTCAGTCTGGTCAAAAAAATTAAACACAACACCAGCGAATTGCAGCATTCCTAAGCACTGTTCCACACACCAGAAATAAGGCTGTTATTAAAAATACAAACGTAGGAAATAGAAGCAACAGTAGGCCATTCAGCCCTTCAAACCTGCATGCCATTCAGTTCGATCATGGCTAATCATCAAATTCAATATCCTGATTCCCCCCTTCCTCCCATATCCCTAGAACCCTTTAGTCCCAAGGTACACACGGGGCACGCACACACACAGGAGCTTGTGTGCACACATACACATACAGGGGCATGCACACACCCAGGGGTGCGCGCACGCATACTCACAGGGACGCTGCACACACAGAGGCGCACACATGCACAAAAAGGGGCACACGTTCATGTAAAGGGGCATGCACACAAACAAAGGGACACACACACACAGCGTTCATACAGGGGCATGTGCACACAGAGTGGGGCGTACACACACACACACACACAGTGGGGGTGCACACACACACAGTGGGGCATGCACAGGAGTGCGCGCACACACACACACGGATGTACCAAAGAAAATCACTGCCAGAATACTTTTAATTTATTTATCAGTGTAACAAGTAGGCTTACATTAACACTGCAATGAAGTTACTGCATTGTCTTGGGTAGAACTGAGTAAGAAGTCTCACAACACCAGGTTAAAGTCCAACCAGTTTATTTGATAGTAATCCCACAGGCTTTCGGAAATGCTGTTCTTTCGTCAGATGTGTGGAAGGTTTTGATCAGAGAACGGCATATAAAGTCACACAGAGTTTACAGAATACTGATTAGAATACAAGTCTTTACAGCTAACCTGCTATTCAAGTCTTAAAGATGCAGACAATGTGAGTGGAGATAGGATTGGCATAGGTACAGAATACTGATTAGAATGCAAGTCAGTATTCTGTAAACCGTGTGTGTCTTTATATGCCCTTCTCTGACCAAGATCTTTCACACATCTGACGAAGGGACACCATTTCCGAAAGCTTGTGGGATTACTATCAAATAAACTGGTTAACCTGGTGTTGTGAGACTCTTATTGTCTTTACCCCAGTCCAATGCCAGCATCTCTACATCTTGGATAGAACTTAAAGCTGGGAAATAGGCCATTCAGCCCAAATATTTGAGTCAAAGTTAATACTCCACATGTGCCCCATCTAATCTATCAATTTATTTCCATCATCAGCAGCTTCCATTTAAATATATTTTGGCTATTCACCTCAGCTCCTCCCTGTGATAGCAATTTCCACATTCTAACCAGCCCAGATAAAACTGTTTCCCCCAAATTATTTGACTGATTTATTGGTGATAGTGTTGTATTTATCACCCTTATTCAGGGGTCGTCAACAATATTTCTCTACATCTTTCCTTCCAAACCCTTTCTTGAAGAACTTCTTCAAGAAGCTCTTAAAGACTTCAATCAGGTTTTAGAGTTATAGAATCCCTACAGTACAGAAGGAGGCCATTCAGCCCATCAAGTCTGTACTGACCACAATTCCACCCAGGCACTATTTCCATAACCCCACATACTTACCTACTCATACTAAGGGTCAATTTAGCATGGCCAATCAACCTAATCCGCACATCTAGAGCCTGTGGGAGGAAACCGGAGAACCCGGAAGAAACCCATGCAGGCACGGGGAGAACGTGCAAATTTCATATCAACAGTCAGCCAAGCCGGGAATCGAACCCAAGTCCTTGGCACTGTGAGGCGGCAGCAGCGCTGACCAGTGTGTCATTGCACCGCCCCCTTAGCTTCCTCTTTTCCAGAGGAGAATCAAGCCACAGTCTCGTTGGCTTGGGGAAAGGGCAGCAGGAAAGGGACTGAAATGGACCCTTCACGCTGAATGAAGATCATGCTACACCACGTGTGTGATGTGTCTGATTTCCTCTCAGCCTTCAGATTGAGTTTTGGAGACTGGGAGGTCACAATATATTCGTAGTGCACCAGAACCCTGAGTGCAGACTTTACATTAAATGTCAATCTCACTCAAACACACGGGACAGTAAGAAGTCTCACAACACTAGGTTAAAATCCAACAAGTTTATTTGGTAGCACAAGCCTTCAGACCACTGCTCCTTCATCAGGTGAGAACCTGATTCTGCAGCTGAATTCTGATTCTGAACCCAAATTCCCTTTAATTCAAAATTCTTTCTCTGCTCCTTTCCTTAATTTAGGTGATCAGGATTTTGTTCAGATTAACGTCCTTGTTCCTCGACTTAACTGTCTTCACAGACCTTTTCCATTCCCTGGATCCAGGGGCTTTCTCACCTGATGAAGGAGTGACACTCCAAAAGCTCGTGCTACCAAATAAACCTGTTGGACTTTAACTTGGTGTTGTGAGACTTCTTACTGTGTCCACCCCAGTCCAACGCCGGCATCTCCACATCGTGACCAACACGAGGGGATAGCTGACATAGGAAAACAAATCAGCAGTTGCAGATGGAGGAGAGTCTGCTGCTCAAAATCGGTTTCTTCTTGGCACTGGATTGTCCGCCTCCTGATTAAAACTTCAAAAGAAAAGAACAAATGCCTCAGCATCTGTGAGTTGCCATTGGGATCACTAAAAATAGCCCAGCTGAATCACATGGAATAAGAGAGCCGGTTAAACACTGATTTCTCAAGGTTGTTCTTCTTCTCAAAAACATTTAGCAGGACACAAATAATCCTTACTGTGCACCACAGAACTCTCAGTATCTTCACACCAGGAAACAAGATGTCTCTGTTATCCGCCAGTTTCTGGAGGTGTCTCCTGGGACATTTTAATTAAAAATGAATTGTGCACTATGTTTAAAATCGGGACGCTGTTTCTACACATTCCCTTCCTCCTCATCCTCCCCTCACAGGGACAAGGTTGAGGATAGGACTCTGGGTACAGATAACTGTACACATATAAGCACAATACTCAGTTCCAGTCCGAACAGATATTACAATCCCAGCTGATATCACCACTGGACTAATCGGGTCCCCAAGCTGCAACCTGGTTCAATCAAACTGAACACTTACTGTTTATTTAGAGACGCGAACATTGTGCAAAGTTTTGATCCCCTTGTTTGAGGAAAGGTGTTGTGATATTGGAGGCAGTTCAGAGGAGGTTCCAGAGATGAAGAGTATGACTATGAAGAGAGATTGAACGGTTTAGGGCTATACTCTCCGGAATTTGGAAGAATGAGGGAGATCAAATTGAGATTGACAAATGATAAAAGGTTTGGATAAAGTAGACATGGAGCTGATGCTTCCTCTTGTGGGGCATTCTAGGACAAGAGGTCATACTCCTAGGATAAGGGGTAGCAAATTTAAAAGTGTTGAGGAGAAATGACTTTTACCAAAGGGTGTGAATCTGTGGAATTTATTACCCCAAAAAGCAGTGGACGCTGGGACAATGAGTAAATTTGAGAAGTTAGACACATTTTTAATTGGTAATAGCTTGAAGAGTTATGGAAAGAATGCAGGAAAAGGGGGTGTGAAGAGCATACCAACCATGATCGAATGGCAGAGCAGACTCAATGGGCTGAAAGACCTAATTCTGCTCCTATGTCTTATGAACTCATGTGGACGAAGAGTCACAGAGACTGCCCCAATGAACATCTAACAACAGAACAAACCATTTGTTAAACAAGATGACCAGTATTATCCGACTCCTCACCCCAGCTATATCCTTTTTTAATTCATTCATGGGACGTTGACGTCACTGTTTGGCCAGAATTTATTGCCCATCCCTAGTTGCCCAAGGGAAGTTGAGAGTCAACCACATTGCTGTGGCTCTGGGATCACAGGTAAGCCAGAACAAGTAGGGACAGCAGATTTCCTTCCCTAAAGGACATTTGTGAACCAGATAGGTTTTCTGACAATCAACAACGGTTTCATGGTCATCAGTAGATTCTTCATTCCAGATTTCTTTTATTGAATTCAAATTTCACCATCTGTCGTGGCAGGATTCAAACCTAGTTTCCCAGAGCATTAGCTGAGCTTCTGGATTAATGGTCTAGTGATATACCACTGGGCCGTTGTCTTTCCTACAGATGTATACAGATTTGTAAGGATAACACAAGTTACAAAATTTGTCTTATACTCTAATGTTCTCAGTAAATACCAATACATGAAATATGGTCAGCACACCATACTCTACAACCAAGTGGCAGATTCCATCTCATACGACTTCTGTGCATTTATCATCAAATCCCTTTGGATGCTTGTCAAACTGTGAACCAACTCACTGAAACTCTGACCTCCATACAAGCATTGCCAAACTCTACTCTCATGGGGCACACTATGGAATCTTCTCACAAACAATGCCTTCTCTCCCATGATTTTGCCAAGGATCCACCTCCAGGATTTCAACCCCTCCTTTCAGTATTCCTCTGCCCTAGGTCACCACATGCATTCAAGATTCACCTTCAACTGACTCAGGTACCCAGCCATGCCAAGAGAACACCACTGTTTCATACGTCCGCAATGAGGGGTCACCAACCTGTGATTAGTTTGGATCTCTGGCTTCTCACACGATGACTTTAAATCTGAATCCTGCAGCTATTCCTTTAATTCAGAACTCTTTCTCTGTTCCTTTTTTTAATTCCCCTGACCAAGGCCTTTTCAGTTTAATGTTCTTGTTCCTTGACTTAACTGTCTTCATGAACAGTTTCATTCCCTGGATCCTGGGACTTCATTTTGGCGAAATTCCCCGTCCTGTTTTCACCCTAGCTATGACCTTAACACTACATTCTGCACTCTCTTCTTTCCTCCTCTATACACGGTATGTCTTGTATAGCGTGCAAGAAACAATACATTTCACCATATTCTAATATATGTGACAATAATAAATCAAATCATATCAGTTGCTTCTCACACTAGCTTACAACTGACTCAAATGCTCTTGCTGTCTCAGTGTGGACCTCTGATTGCTAAGCAACTGCCTGGCATGTTATAAACTCCGGGTTCATTTTAACATTGTAATATCCTCATTACAATGTTGGTATCGAAATGTATTAACCCTTTCTTAACATACAAATATGTAAACACAAAGTTAAGATTATTTAAAGCTATACCTTATTTCTAATATCCACAATATATATAAATTGCATAAAACTATCTCTATTTCCTAATGAAGAGCACACACTCCAAACACTGTCACTGCCAAGGTGCTGAAAAGAATATAATTTGAACAACAATGGGGAGGCTGGATTGTCACTGTTGCGATGAAGACAGCTCTTGACCAAGTACAGCACCAAAGAGCCAAATGGATGACTGTGATAGATGTCAGAGGCCAATCATCTCAGCCCCAAGGTACTGCCAGAGAAGCCCTTCAGAGAAGCATCCTTGGGACTGATCTTCACCAAGAACTTCTACTTCATTACAGAGTAGGGAGGAAGAGTGTTCACTGACACCACCCATTCTTTCACAACTCCTCCAAAGTGGAGCAGCCAATACCAACAGATTCCAGGACTGGGATAATATTCTGGCTTAGTCTGACAGGTAACAAATAATATTTGTCTCAGACAGCCAATGTGCTTTTGAGGGAAAAAGCTCATATTTTCTGTTAAGAGTTAAGGACTAGATTCCCTAGCATATGATTTCTGCTAAAACACTTTGGGAGATAGACAATAGACACTGGGAGATAAACAATAGACAGAAAATAGTTCAACAGAAGTTAACTATAAGGTGGAACTCCATGTTCAAGCAGCTTAGATTTTAGATCTGAGAACAAGCTGGCTGCAGAAACGGAGATCAATTGAAATTTTGCATGCTCAGATACGTGATCAAAATACATTTTGCACAGTATTGTTACAATTGTTTCAGGGGTCTGATGTCAGGTGTGCAGTGACTTGTCCCACCTGTGGAACATGCGTAATTAGTACCTTGATACTCGAGCAGGGGGCAAGGCGGAGCAGGAGGAACGGTGGAGCAGAAGTGGAGTAGAGATGGTTTGCAGCATCTCAGGAGTTGTGAGCCACAAAGTAGCCCTAGTCCGGAGTGGAAAAGCATAGGCATTCATCTTATCTTCTCTTACATTTCTCAAACAATCACAACGATTCATATTATCAGTGCCAGAAGTTTTCATTCACTTCAGACTTCTGCAAGTGATATCAGCAATGAAAAACCTCTTCAAAGAAACAACTGATTTTTACAAGATAATAGAAATGTGAATCAAACAAAACTTTGACTACCCTCTGCAGTTGTATAAACATTGCTTGCTGAGATTTAAGTGGATTGATCATTCTTGGAGCTCAGCCACGCATTCAAATTGAGGCCATCTTTTCAGCCTGCTTTTGTTGTTATAGTTGCCATGACAAATAGAAGAATTGAAATTCAACTAATGTACAAAAATTGGGATTCAAAGGATAGTTCAGTTAATGGTAACCATGCAACTATCAGATTGTTTTAAAATCTCAATTGACTCACTAATCTCCTAAACTGATTCCAGGCCCACAGAAATATTGTCAACTCCGAATTGTCTTCTGAAATGGCCTAGCAAGTCCCCCAGTTCAAGGTTTATAGTAATAGGCAACAAAAGCTGGCCTTTCCACCAACACCCATATCCCAAGAATGAATTTTTGAAATGTAACATACAGAATGACAGGAAGTTCAGGGCAATGCCATTCTGTGCGAGCTCCAAACAAAGCGAAATAATTTCTTCCAATGTAATCCTCATAAACTTGGGAACATTTATTTTACACCAAGCCTTTGCCTAATTCCTAATGAAAATATAGAACACTCTGAGTATGGAATGGTTTATTTTACAAATACCAAGATGAAAACAAAGCCTCATCAATGTTCCTGATTCACAGTGGTACAGAGATTAAACTGTAGAATGAGCCAAGTGTCTTTAAACCACATGCCCAGGCTGGATCAGTGCAGTGCTTAATATTAAGTGACAACCCTAAGCAAAACAAGCCTGATAGAAGAGCCGCACTGCTCTTTGTAGACAGTGTTAAAGAAACCCACAATAACCAAAGCACACAAAAGCTCTGGCATCTGATGACAAACCAGAGGAAAGGTTAAGCATAACCCCCTCCCATTTGCCATTTTCAGTACATGGTTAGGTTGATTGGCCATGCTAAATTGATCTTAGCATCAGGGGATTAGAAGGATAAATATTTGGAGCTCAGAGATGGGACCTGGGTGGGATTGTTGTCAGTGCAAGTTTGATGGGCCAGATGGCTCCTTCTGCACTGCGGAGTCTATAATTCTACGTACTTGACAATTTTGAAATTAAATATTTGTCAAGATTCACCAGATTTGAACACAATGAACAGGGCTTTCTTTGCCCCAAGGTCTGAAAATCGCTCCCGAGATCAACAGATCTTCCCACAGTCCCTCTCTTACCCGCTCCCATTCCTGTGGCCAGGGGACAGTTCCACATTATAACGTGTGCCGTAGTTTAATTAGACACCGGCAGATCCAAACTGCAGTGGCTAGCACTGCTGCCTCACGGCGCCAGGTTCAATTCCAGCCTCAGGTCACTGTGTGGAGTTTGCACATTCTCCCTGTGTCTGCATGAACATAGAACATAGAACATAGAACACTACAGCACAGAACAGGCCCTTCGGCCTTCGATGTTGCGCCGACCAATATAAAAAGCAATGCCCCTCCAAACTAAACCATTCCCTTCTCTTCCATATACTTATCAACTAACCTCTTAAACGCCACCAAACTTGGCGCATCTACAACTGCTGCAGGCAGGGCATTCCACTCCCGAACCACCCTTTGGGTAAAGAACCTACCTCTGACATCCGTCCTATAACTATCACCCCTTAATTTAAAGCTGTGTCCCCTCGTGCTAGCTTTCTCCATCCTAGGAAAAAGGCTATCACTGTCCACCCTATCTAAACCTCTAATCATCTTATATGTTTCGATTAGGTCCCCTCTTAGCCGCCTCCTTTCTAACGAAAACAACCTCAAATCCCTCAGCCTCTCTTCATAAGACCTGCCCTCCATACCAGGCAACATCCTGGTAAACCTCCTCTGTACCCTCTCCAATGCCTCCACATCTTTCTTATAATGCGGGGACCAGAACTGCACACAATACTCCAAGTGCGGCCGCACTAGAGTTTTGTACAGTTGCAACATGACGTTGCGGCTCCGAAATTCAATCCCCCTACCAATAAAAGCTAAGACTCCATATGCCTTCTTAACAACCTTCTCGACTTGACTGCCTACTTTCAGGGATCTATGCACATACACACCAAGATCCCTCTGTTCATCTAGACTACTAAGAATCCTACCATTTGCCCTATACTCTACACATTTATTATTTCTGCCATAGTGCATTACCTCACACTTTTCCACATTAAACTCCATTTGCCACCTCTCGGCCCAGCTCTGCAACTTGTCCAAGTCACTCTGCAAACTAAAACACCCCTCTTCACTATCTACCACTCCACCGACTTTAGTGTCATCTGCAAATTTACTAATCCATCCTTCAATACCCTCATCCAGATCATTTATAAAAATTACAAACAGCAGGGGCCCCAAAACAGACCCCTGAGGTACACCACTTGTCACCGAACTCCACGATGAATATCTCCCATCAACCACCACCCTCTGTCTTCTATCTGCTAGCCAATTCCTAACCCAATTAGCTAAATCACCTTCTATCCCATACATCTGCATTTTCTGCAGAAGTCTTCCATGGGCCACCTTATCAAATGCCTTATTAAAGTCCATATATACCACATCAACCGCCTTACCCCCATCCACCTCTTTAGTCACTTTTTCAAAAAACTCAATGAGGTTAGTAAGGCACGACCTACCCTTCACAAAACCATGCTGACTATCCCCAATCAATTCCAAGCATGGGTTTTCTCCGGGTGCTCCAGTTTTCTCCCACTATCCAAACACATGCAACTTAGGCGGATTGGCCATGCCAAATTGATCCTAGTCTCAGAAGGATTAGCAGCATGATTACGGGAATAGGGCCTGGGTAGAGCTGTGGTCAATACAGACTTGATGGGCTGAATGGCTTCCTCTTATATTGTGGGGATTCTATTCTACACTTTACAGGTATGGCGAATTAAGTGATAAGCCTGAATAAAGGAAGTTGGCTGCCATCTCATTGCTTCTTCATACCTTTGATTCTCTTTCTTTACAATTCAGATGCAGCCAAAGTGGGGTAATTATCCAGAGGGCTAATTACCCAGAAGGTTAATTATCCCCTCTGTCTGCAAATTGCAGTTTGGATCTGCCGGTGTCTAATTAAACTATGGCACACGTTATAATGTGGAACTGTCCCCTGGCCACAGGAATGGGAGTGGGTAAGAGAGGGACCGTGGGAAGATCTGTTGATCTCGGGAGCGATTTTCAGACCTTGGGGCAAAGAAAGCCCTGTTCATTGTGTTCAAATCTGGTGAATCTTGACAAATATTTAATTTCAAAATTGTCAAGTACGTAGAATTATAGACTCCGCAGTGCAGAAGGAGCCATCTGGCCCATCAAGCTTGCACTGACAACAATCCCACCCAGGTCCCATCTCTGAGCTCCAAATATTTATCCTTCTAATCCCCTGATGCTAGGATCAATTTAGCATGGCCAATCAACCTAACCCGCACATCTTTGGATTGTGGGAGGAAAGCAGAACACCCAGAGGAAACCCACGCAGACAAGGAGGAGAAAATGCAAATTCCACACAGGTAGTCACCTGAGGCAGGAATAGAACCTGAGTCCCTGGTGCTGTGAGGCAGCAGTGCTAACCACTGTGTCACCTTGTCAGAGACAGTGGCAGCAATACTAACCACTGTTCCTTTGAGGAGAAGATGCCAATGTTTAGCATTTGGTGTGTTTGATAGATGGCTGTGAAGGATGTTAATTTGATCTTTCTTTGCATGCTAGCTATGACTGTCATACTGCATTCTGCATCCTCTGATTTCCTTCTTCTCTGTGTATTTTATGAACAATATGTTTTGTCTGTATAGCGCACAAGAAAAATACTTTTTACTGTATCCCAATACATGCGACAATAATAAATCAAATCAAATCTCTGTGTGCGTGTGCATGCATGTGCATGTGCCATGTTAATCCCAATAATTGTATGTTGAAGAATGAATACGAAGCTAGCCTGTAGCTTAAAACAAGTGTATTCGCACATTAATAAAGAAACAGACTCACCCAGTTCCTCCCAGACACCCAAAGCGAACTGGTCGATATATTCCTGCAGTGATTCCCTAATCCTTCCTCAGTTGGGGACAGTTGTGGTTAATGATCAACTTAAAGCATGTATAGAATAGCAGCCCAATTTCAACATTAGCACGCCTGGCATATGAGAAAGAGGCTGCAGATTGAGAGAGCGAGAGATGTTAAGGAAATTTACTGGCGCGCCCCACCCCAGTTCCAGGAGTGGGTGAGACTTGGAGAACAGCATTCTCCATTGGCAGGATCGTACGAACCTTGGGTCAGTAAAATTCTGCCCCTTGTGTGTGAGAGGTGGACAGTCGGTTAGCCCAGTTGCTGCACGGCTGGTTTTGTGACGCAGAACAACAAGCAACAACGTGGGTTCAGTTCGCGTATAGGCCGAGGTTGGTCATGATAGGCTTCACCTTCTCAACCTCACCCAAGGTGTGGTGATCTACTGGTTAAATCACCACCAGACAGCTCTCCCCCTTCGAGGGGAGAAAGGTCTACAGTCATCTGGGACCATGGCAACTTTACCTTTAACAAGGAGGTTGTACAGAGAGAATGAAAAGAAGTCCAGACAAGGGAGGACATGTGAAGATGGAGAAGAAAAGGAGCAAGCAAAGGAGGATCAGAGATAAGCAGATACGGACAATAAAATAAAGTATGGTGAAAACAGACCAGAAAAACATTGCAAATGTATTGCACATTTCAAAACTTTGAGATCCCCAAAGCACTTTAAAATTAATGAAGTTATTTTTGGCGCAACGACACAGTTTATCTTCCTCTATTAAAACAAACAATCAGAACAGAAAAGAAGCAGAGGTAAATTGCTTTTTTTCAAATTTCAGGCCACGGGGAAAACTACAAAAGATCAAACACCAAGACTCTTTAAATTAGTCAGTGAATGGTTTTGTATCAACAGTGATATGGTCTTTTGCTTGGTTCAGGACTCTCTTCAGGTTAATGTACAGTTTCAATTGGAATAGGAAGGCAAACTCAATATTAGCATTTGTTTCTAGAGGGCTAGAGTATAAAAGCAGGGATGTACTGCTGAGGCTGTATAAGGCTCTGTTCAGACCCCATTTGGAATATTGTGAGTAGTTTTGGGCCCCATACCTAAGGAAGAATGTGCTGGCCTTGAGAAGGGTCCAGAGGAGGGTCACAAGAGTGATCCCAGGAGAGAAGGGTTTGTCAATGAGGAGCGATTGAGGAGACTGAGTCTATCCTCGATGGAGTTTAGAAGGATGAAGGGTGATCTAACTGAAATTTACAGAATACTTAGAGGCCTAGATAGAGTGGACATGGAGAGGATGCTTCCACTAGTAGGAGAGACTAGAACTCGAGGGCAGAGTGAAGGGACACTCCTTTAAAACACAGAGGAGGAGGAATTTCTTCAGCCAGAGAATAGTGAATCGGTGGAACTCATTGCCACAGAGGGCTGTGGAGGCCAGATCACTGAGTGTCTTCAAGACAGAGATAGATATATTCTAGACCAATAAAGGGATCAAGGGTTACAGGGAGAAGGTAGGAGAATGGGGATGAAAATCATATCAGCCGTGATTGAATGTCAGTGCAGACTCAATGGGCTGAAGGGCCTAATTCTGCTCCTATACGTTATGGTGTCATCAACAGATACTTTCCAAAGTAGAGCAGTACTGCTCAGATCTGTTTACAAGTAAGCAGTCGAGTTATTGACTGATCGGCTGACTGATGCCAGCAAAACAGACAACAGCCAACAGCTGTGGACAAGTCCCACCCAGCACATCCAAGATCCATCAGCCTCTGGGAAGGCATGTGCCCAGGTGCCAAGTCGGAGAGGAGCAGGTGGTCACTCACCATCTCGACAGCAGACAATTACAAACAGCCTGCCAAAATTAGATTCGACTAGAGGAAAACAAGAGGGGTATTCTCCCAGACTTAGAAAAACAAATCCACTGCAATCGCCCAGCTTAGCTTGCGTCATGAGTCAACATGCAGAATAACCTCAGGATGTTGGCAGCGTGGCAGCAATAAATGGATTTGACAACTATATTTGCTTTATTTGAAAATGACTGGAACACCACACACACACGCACGCACACATGCACATATACACACACGTGTGCGCGCACACACACACACACACAGGATTTTTCTTCTTTCTCTGGGTGGCACAGTGGTTAGCACCGCTGCTTCACAGCACCAGGGACCCGGGTTCAATCCAGATTTGGGCCATTATCTGTGTGCAGTGTTCACCCCATGTCTGTGTGGGTTTCCTCTGGGTGCTCCAATTTCCTCCCACAGTCCAAAGTTGTGCAGGTTAGCTGGGTTGGCTATGATAAATTGCCCCTTAGTGCCAACAGGATTAGCAGGGTAAATGTGTGGGGTTATGGGAATAGGGCCTGGGTGGGATTGTCATCAGTACAGGCTTGATGGGCCAAATGGCCTCCTTCTTCACGGTAGGGATTCTATGACTTCATCTGTCAGCTGGTTAGTGAAAGAAAAACCTCAGCGCCAGCAGGGAAGGAGGGATGCTGCTCTGAACTGACCGTTTTTAATACCGGGCTCAGGAACATGCACCTCGATATGGAAATTAAAATGCCAACCACACACAGGCCGTTGATTCATCAATCCACACTGTCGGATTACATCAGCATGGCATCTTTAAGGATTTACAACCTGGAATAGGACCACAGCTGGAGAAGCCTATCTTCGGCCTCCACCCTGCTCTGCCATTCTCCCATATCCCCATTTACCTCAATGCCATTTTGCCCCACCTACCCCATATCTCTTGATTCTTTGCTGATGTTTTAGTGGGTTAAATGGAGGGCTGATCCATTTCACTGCTCTTCATCTCCGATGTAAACTGGGGTCATCCAGTATAAATATAACCTTCACACTATTTCATAGAATCACAGAGTCCCTACAGTGCAGAGGGAGGTCATTCAGCCCATTGAGCCTGCAACAGCCACAATCCCACCCAGGCCCCATTTCCAAGATAAATCAAGAGAAACAGGACACTCTCCCATTTTTAGTAAGTGAACTAAGATGAACTCATATGCTATTTCTAAGCAGTCATTATCAGAACCCCCAGATTTCCATCAACTCAATCCCTGCAAGCGTTTTTAACCCACTTGTGTACCTCCTTCCTAGTGCACATGGGGTGGAGGGGTGGGGGTGGGGGGGGGGGGGGGGGGGGGGGTGGGGGGGGGACAAATATCAGGATGTAAAATGATGCAGAGTGCTCACCCGACTTTGAGAGCTTTTACTTATTGATGAACTGAAAGCAACAGGACAATGTCAGCGCATTGTGTAGAGGTCAGGCATTATTCAGACTCAAAATGTTGGATCTATTCTCTTTCCGTGGATGCCGTCAGATCTGCTGAGATCTTACCGCATATTCTGTATTCATTTCAGATTCCACAATAATTCACAGAATCTCTATAGTGCAGAAAAAGACCATTTGGCCCATCCAGTCTGCACTGATTCTCCGACAATGCATCTTAATCAGACCCTATCCCTGAATTCCCATGTATTTTGCCCACTAATCCCCCTAATTTACACAAGTTGGGACATTAAAGGGTGATTTAGCTTGGCTAATGCACCTAACTTATACATCTTTGGAGTGGGGGAGGAAACCCATGCAGACGCGGGTGTGCAAACTCCACAGAGTCACCCAAGGCTGGAGTTGAACCTGGGTTCCTGGCACTGTCAGGCAGCACTGCTAACCACTGTGCCACTGTGTTGCCCTAAATTTGCTTTTATTATCATGCAAGATCTCTTGTCTGAAGTGCAGAGAGGCTGAGAGCAGCTCAAATCAAAGTGGCGCTCCTCTAACATGACCAAACCCAAGATGGAGATGGGTTTGGAGAATACTGACCTCCTGTTCCTGGTGATATTGCACATCCTTCCAATAAGAGAACTTTGTCATTCAGTGTGACATGTTTACATACCAATTTCTATAGCAAACATGAGTGTCATTGAAAAGTTGACAGGACACCTGCATAGACATAAGGGGGGCACTTTTCCCGTCACCACGGGACTCATAGCGGGCAGGAAGAGGACAGACTACACAAAGTTCTGTTGATATCAGTCGGGCTTTTCCAGCTTTGGGATGAGTGCAGCCGGATAGTCTCACGCACGATATAGAAGTACATCTTGTAACACAGGCATGCAAGAAAACCAGCACACATATGCACACACACACATGCATGTACACGTCTTAAAACTTTCAAGCAAAGAACAAGCATGGAGTTACTGAGAAATATATTAATTGTCAATCGCACCTCCCTCTCACCCATACAACACAAAACGCATTGACCACTTGATACAAAGATTAAATTCAATCCTAAGGCAGTAGTTGACATTAGTACATTCAAACAATTTCAAGAATCAGTATCCTGTCTCAGTAACTGTACAGGGAACATGTAGATATGCTTGGATGCTGCGATACACAGAAGAAGTGAGCATGATATAGCGTTCCATCCCACTACACAATTCCAAACATTTCATCTGATATCTGAATAGGTTCTTCCAAACTGAAATAGTGTATGTCTTTCCAGAGAAGCATAATAAATTGATAATTAAGGTATAAACATGATAGTCTCAGCTAAAGTGAATACACCAGGGTTTATCCTGTCTGCCGAGGGTCTAAAGTTCAGGAAACCATTACTATTAAGAGTATCTAAGTGGAGCCAATTAGTAATCAACATATGTGGTGTTTCTATGTGCTTGATATTTATTGTACAGATTAACATGCAACAGGACACACCGTGTGCATTGACTGGGTTGTGCACAGGTTGTGACAAGCCAACATTGAGGGATCCCCAGTTATGATGTTTAAGTACAATCAACAACTTACCACAGATTACTGGCAAGTTCCCTTCCGCTGGCTCAGCATGTTTCACACTGCCCAGCATGGATCTGCCTTCTGCCGTCCAGAACCAAGCAAGAAGAGTCACCCCCTACATACACCCAACACCCATATTGCCCCACAAACCAGTTACTACCATGACACCCATCTTGCTTCTATATCATGTTCAACCAAAGCCAGTGCCAGCAGTTTCCCTTTCCCTGATCCGCCAGCAATCACAGCTCAGAATGAATGAATGTATCAAACAGGGACATTTTTCTGAACTGATGGTGAGGAAGAGGCAGTGCTAGAGATGGGGGAGGTTCACAACAGCCACAACTGAAGGACTTTGGAGTGTCAGAATTGTCAGCAAGGGAAGGGGCAATTCACCTCGTGCCACTTCCCAACTTCCCCTCGTAGCCCTGTTATTATTCTTTCTTTAGATAAAGGATTTAACTCCCTTTTGAAGACCTCGATTGAATCTGCCCTCACCACACACTCGGGCAGTGCATTCCAACTGCTAACTACTGAGTGTGTGCAAAAGATCTTCCTCATGTCACCATTGCTATCCTTGCCAAGTATCTTAAATCTGTATTTGTGTGTCCTTCCACCAATGGGAACAGCCTCTTCCTATCTACTCTGCCCAGATTCCCTCTTAATTTTGAACATCTCTCTCAAATCGCTCCTCACCCTTCTCTTTAGCAGAGAGTCCACATTCTCCAATCTTTCTAAGTAACTGAAATTCTTCAACCCTGGAACAATTCTCATGAATATTTTCTGTTCTCTGTCTTCTGCCTTCATATCATTCCCGAGATCTGATGCCACGAACTGAACACAATGCTCTACATGAGGCCAAACTCGTGTTTCCCACAGGTTTAACACAAAGATCCTTACTTTTGTATTCTTTATGCCTTTATTAATAAAGCCCAGGATGCTTTATGTTTTATTAACCACGCTAACAATACCATCTTCAATGATTTATTCACATTATCATCCAACGCCCACTGTTCCTCAGGAATTGTACTCTTTATTTTGATATTGTTGCTCTGTATTTTTCCAATCAAAAGGAATCACTCCTTACTTCTCTGAATAAATTTCATCTGCCACTTGTCTTCCCATGACAACAATCTATATCCCTTTGAAATTCTTTGGAATCCTCCTGATTCACAATGCTTCCAAGTTTTGTAACGTATGCAAATTTTGAAGTTGTGCTCAATGCACCAAGGTCTAGGTCATTAATATATACCCAGGAACAGGATGATCCTGACATGGGTCCCTGGGGAACTCCACTATAAACCTCCCATTATGTTAGCTGCCAGTCTCTTCTCATACTCTCTCTTTACTTCATGTATTTGCCTTTTCAATTCCCTTCTGAAATTCAGCCTCGGTTGTCAGTTTTATTATCCAACTGATACATTTTAACCTCTGTTATGTCTGCCATGCAGGAAGCACTGGACTTGTTTCCCTTAATTTTCTCCTTCAGGGGATGATACTTTGACAGTGCCTGAACTATTCCTTCAAACGCGCACCGAACTGCTATGCTGAATCGCCTCGAGCTTCTGCGAGGACCACAAAATCCATGAGTGAAACTCAACTCATGAATGTTTTCATCTGAAAACAGAGACTGTACTGGGCTGTAATTTGCTGGCAGCTCACTGGGACTATTTACTGAAGAGAAACATTTGCCCCTCGAATAATTTCACTTCAATAGAAATGATGCCAGATGAGTTCTTTTAGCTTCCATTTACTTTGTAGTATCACATAAGTTACATTTTTTGCACAGACTGCAGAGTCCTTGGGGCAGGACTTCCGAATTGTGCACAGTTATAGTACTTTCAAAAACCCTGCAATCCTGCCCCCCCCCTTTCCCCACATCACCAATCCGGGCAAACGTACAGTAGGCCACACGACTACCTGGGGATCTGTAACTCAGAGGGTCAATCAGTGGAGAACGGTCTCTCCCGGACGAATAGCATTTCGACCCTCACGCCAGTGAGTTCTAAAAGAAAAGCAGACTTACTTGACCGAAGAGGTGAAGGAGATTTAAGCCAGGAGGCAGCTGGGATGTGTCGTGAATTTCCTCTTTGATATAAAATTGCAGCATGACTGCAAGTTGCCCAAGGCTTTCTTTCATTTCGTCACTCATCTCTTTGATATCTGGGGAGGAATGAACCAAACCGATTGTCAACCGCAATGAAAAAGTAGGCTTCGTGGCAGCTGCTCTGTCTAGACACATCTACTCCCCAACTCCATTTGAAGCGGCCACAAGCATATATCTTTGCAGCTTTGGCAGGCAAATAAAGTGCAAGAATCTCCTGCCACTCGTCCATTAGTGTAAGACAAAAACTGGACAGCAACTCTCAGGGCGAATGATCAATCAAACTGCAGCATATACAGGCATTCACTTCCTTCAAAGATCTGTGGTGACAATTGGTGCAATTTGTTTCTCTTTAGACAAGACAGAGGCCAGTGGCCAAGCAGTAAATCATGTGAGTAAATGTCCTTGTGTGGCTAAACTAATAAATGACAGACTGGTGAATCAGCACTGGTAAACTATCGAGCTCAGGAGGTGAGTGTGCACTGCTTCCCTGTGTGTGTAAAGCTTCAAACCAGCAGCTACAAGAATTTGATGGTTTGACTTATAAAGCGAGGCTGGATAAACTGGGACTTCTTTCCTTGAAGCGTAGAGATGATCTTATAGAGGTCTACAAAATAATGAAGGCGTACATTTGATAGACAATCAACATCTTTTCCCAAAGATTGGGGATGTTAGAATGTAACTGGTGACAACTTTGATTAGATATAATATGACCAATGGGAACAAGATGTAAGGGTCAACTGCAAAACCAAGTTTCAAGACATCACCATGCACCACTCAGCCTGCCCCCAGGCTCTAACTCTCTTTAATGTTGTATCTATGACCCTCCATATTAAATCTCTCAATGACTGAAAATGAGCTAAATCTATTCAGCCTGACTAACCCTCCCATTAAGTTCCACCGCATTTCGGACATGCTGCCTGAACGGTGAACACAAATTCATTAGCAGCTTTCAAAAAATGTTAACTTGGAAGAGTTAGTTATTTGAATAGAACAATGTGCAGAGGCATGGGGAAAAGACAGGGGAATGGTAGTGAGTCAGACGCTCATTTGGAGAATCAGAGCAGCCAAAACAAAATTAGTTGGGATTAGTTAGACAGAGCAGGGAAGCGGATGAACTGGATTGTCCCTCACAAGAGCCAACACAGACTCGAGCGGATGAATGGCCTGTTCTCACGCTGCACCAAACAACATCATCCCAGGACCCATATTGTTCTAACGGATAGAGAAGTCAGATTTTCCAATGTGTTCTTTGAAAACAACCTACAGTGTTGTATTTCTGCTTGAAGCTTGGACCACAGCTCTTTCAGAATCGCATCATAACACATAAAGGATTACAGGAACATAAGAAAAAGGCCATTCAGCCCCTCAGACCTACTTTGCCATTCAATAAGATCATGGCTGATTGGAGAATGACCTCAACTCCACTTCCCTATCTATTTCCCATAACCACTCGACTTCCTCATCAGGAAAACACTGTTGGGAGACAGCCTTGAACATATTCAATGTCCTAGCTCTGGGGTAGAGAATTCCGAAGATTTACAACCCTTTGACGTTCCCCCTTTTCTCTGTCTTCAATGGGAAATCCTTTCTTTTTAAGCTGTGCTCCCTATTATAGATTCCCCAATGAGGGGAATTATGCTCTCAGCATCCACCCTGTCAACCCCCTCTCAGAATCTTACGGGTGTCTATGTGCAAAGATCATCGAAGGTGACAGGGCACGTAGAGACTGTAGGTAATAAAGCATGTAGTATTCTGGGCTTTATTAACAGGGACATAGAGTACAAGAGCAAAGAGGTTATGCTGAACTTACACAAGACACTATTTGGACCTCAGTTGGAATACTGTCTACAGTTGTAGTTGCCACACTATAGGAAGGATGTGAACACATTGAAGAGAGTGCAGTTTTTAAAGTTTATTTATTATTGTCACAAGTAGGTTTACAATAACACTGCAATGAAGTTACTATGATAATCCCTAGTCGCACACTCCGGCGCTTGTTCGGGTACACTGAGGGAGAATATAGTGTGGTCAGTGCACCTAACTAGCATGTCTTTCAGATGGAGTACAGAAGAGATTTACAAGAGTGGTTCCAGGGATGAGAAACCTCAATGATAAGGATAGATTGAAGACATTGGAACTGTTCTCCATAGGGGAAAAAAGGCTGAGAGGAGATCTGATAGAGATGTTCAAAATAATGAGTGGACTGGAGAGGATAGAGAGAGAGAAACTGTTCCCATTCATGAAAGGATCAAGAACGAGAAGGTACAGATTTAAAGTGATTTGCAAAAGAAGCAAAAGTGATGTGAGAAAAAAACTTTTCTATACAGTGAGTAGTTGGGGTTTGGAATGTGCAGAGTTAGGTTCAATCAAGGCATTCAAGAGGGCTTTAGATGGTTATTTGAATATGAACAAAGAGCAGGGGTATTGGGGAAAAGACAGGGGAATGGTAGTGAGTCATGATGCTCATTTGGAGAGCTGGTGCAGACAAGATGAGCCAAATGGCCTCCTTCAATGCTGGAACAATGTGTGATGTTCCAATAAATTCACCTCTCATTCCACTAAACTCCAATGAGTACTGGCCCAATCTGCTCAATCTTTCCTCATAAGAACAAGAGAAGGAGTAGGCCATCTGGCCCCTCGAGGCTCATCCACCATTCAATAAGACCATGGCTGATCTTGTTGTGGATTCAGCTCCACTTACCCGCCCTGTCACCATAACCCTGAATTCCTTTAATGTTCAAAACTTTATCTAGTCTTGCCTTAAAAATATTCAATGAGATAACCTCAACTGCTTCACTGGATTCACAACACTTTGTGTGAAAAAGTTCCTCCTCAACTCAGTCCTAAATCTGCTTCCCCTTATCTTGAGGCTATGTCCTCTAGTTCTAATTTCACAACCAGTGGAAACAACTTCCCTGTTTCTATCTTATCTATTCCCTTCATAATCTGATATGTTTCTATAAGATCTCCCCTCATTCTTCTGAATTCCAATGAGTACAGCCTCAATCTAATCAGTCTCTCTTCATAAGCCAACCCTCTCAACCTAGTGATTCTCCTCTGCATCCCCTCCAGTGTCAGTCTATCCTTTCTCAAGTAAGGAGATCAAAACTGTACACAGTATTCCAGATGTGGGGACTCTAGCACCTTATATAGCTGCAACATAATCTCGCTGCTTTTAAACTCCATCCTCTAGGAATGAAGGACAAAATTCCATTTGCCTTCTTAATTACCTGCGGCACCTGCAAACAAACCAACTGTTTGAGATTCCTGCACAAAAACACCTAGGTCCCTCTGCACAGCAGCATGTTGCAATATAAAGCAATATCTCCCTCATAGGAATCAGCTTTATCAACCATCTCTGGACTGATTTGAGTGCATCGTTCCTTAAAATAAGGAGACCAAAACATGGTGTGGTCTCAGAATAACTAGACCAGAACTTCTCCGCTTTGTGCCAACATTCCAGGAAGTGTTTTTGCAACTATTGGCTTAAAGTAAACTGCACTTGGAATTTAGTGCTCAATTCTGGTTGCCACAATACCAGAAGGATGTGGAGACTTTGGAGAGGGTACAGAAAAGATTTAACAGGATGTTGCATGGTATGAGGAGAGGTTGGAGAAACTTGGTTTGTTCTCACTGGAACCATGGAGGTTGAGAGGAGCCTCATAGAAGATTATGTGAGGCATGGACAGAGTGGATAGTTAGAAGCATTTTCCCAGGGTAGAAGAGTCAATTGCTAGAGGGCACGAGTTTAAGATAAGAGGGGCAAAATTTAAAGAAGGCAAGCCTTTTTACATAAAGGGCGGTGAGAACTCGCTGCCAGGGGAGGTAGTGGAAGTGGATTTAGTAGTGGCTTTTAAGGGGCATCTTGACAAATACATGAATAGGATGAGAATAGAGGGATATGGTCTCCAGAAGGGTAGGAGGTTTTAGTTAAAAGGGGCAGCATTGTCCATGCAAGCTTGGAGGGCCGAAGGGCCTGTTGCTATGCTGTAGTTTTCTTTGTTCTTTGTTTTTAAACGGACAAGCAAATGAAAAGCAGTTTTCCCTGTTCAAAACAGCATCTTGTGTCAACAAAACAAATGTTCAAAACAATTCCTTGCTGGTGAGATGCTTTTGAGATTGTTCTGCAATGGGGACAAGGTAGTACAGAAATTCAAGAGCACTTCTTTGAACAATTTCCTTCCCAGTCATCTTGCAATTATTTCCTATACATTTCAAAGTGCTGATACCACCATTCATGTATATTTACAGAATGTGACTACAGAATATTCTGTACCTGGAGGCAATTGGATTTGATTAATTTACACCGATGGAACTGGAGAACATCATTAATAAATGAAACACTATTAAACTGTGGGACAAAAAAAACAATTTCAGAGAATAGATAGGGTTACATTGACACAAAAAGGATAATTAAGGCTACACTTACAACTCAACATCATTATAGACAAGAGCTGCCAGCCATTAGGCAGCAGGTGGCACCTTTGAAATCGGAAGATTGTGCATTCAAGTTTCACTTCAGAGACCTGAGCATAGTTCGGGCAGACGCGTCAATGCAGCAGTGAGGGAATGCTGCACGGTTGGAGGTACAAGATGAAACCAAGTCCCCCATCTGCCCTCTCAATCAGATGTTCAAGATAATCATAGAATCATAGGATGCCTACAGTGCAGAAGGAGGCCAGTTGGTCCATTGAGTCTGCACCGATAACAATTCCATTCAGGCCCTATCTCCATATTTACCCTAATTTCCATGACATTAAGGGGTAATCTAGCATCGTTAATCAACCTAACCTGCACATATTTGGATGGTGAATTTATTCCATGAGCAGGGTCACTCTCCCCATGTCTTGGCCAATGTTTAGCCCTGGGCCAATGTCACCAAGAGACTTTGCCATGGGCTAATTGGCTGCTGTGTTTCCCTGCACTGTAACCTATACGGCTACCCTTCAGAAATACTTGATCAGTTCAGACACACTTTGGAGTGGTCCAAGGTAATGAAAGGGGATATATAAATGCAGGTTCTTTGATGCCGGTTTACAAACGGAAAACAGTAACAGGCATCACATGCCTGATGATGATGATGACAACCACATTCAGCCATCAGCTTCTCTCTGCTCACGGGAAGCCAGACTTCTCATGAGCTCCAATTCTGTTATATTATTTGTGGAGTAATGGGCACAGTTTATAATATCTATCAGTTCTGACATATTCTAGCTTTTGTAAACTTAACTGCATTTTACTGCAAATCAGCGCCAGATTTCAATGAGCATTTTCCAGCCTCTCTCTTCTCCCCGAATTCTCTGCCCACAGCAGGCTGGAATTATAGCATCAAATGGGTAAGGGAAGGAGGCCAGTGCTAAGGCCAAACGAGGATTAAGCCCCACGCTATTGTTACCAGTCTGATCTACACGGGCCAAGCAGCAGCATCCCTCCTCAAGGAGTCCAAGCTGCTGTGGTAACATACACTTTTACACATATGTTGCAGTCCAGAGCGGTGTATAACAATGACAGAATCTCCAATTTATTTCCATCACATGGTAATGGACTCTTCACCTACTAAGTTGGGCATTTCCCATACACATCACCACTCCATTCATTCTCATCTGTGAATTTCTCCACTCATAACCATATCCACTGCTTATGATTACAATCAATGTGGAATAACTTCCTTCATTCTGCACGTGCCTCAGTATCCTCTCTCTCCTCTCTGTGTAAATGATTGTCTTTTCGACCTTTCAACTAGGAAGTGGAAATAGAGTTTTTATTCAAAGGCACAGTTTCTGCCCATCTTCACAGGTCTCATGATTAGCAGCCACCATCCACTAGCTTCGTGTTTTCCACTTCTCCATTTGCCAACCAACATTCTTGTTCTTACCATCCCATGTCGACACTATTGTTACAAAGCCTACCAACTTTCTCAGACGACTAAGGAAGTTTGGTACGTCCACTACAACTCTCATTAACTTTTACAGATGCACCATAGAAAGCATTCTTTCTGATTGTATCACAGCTTGGTACGGCTCCTGCTCTGCCCAAGTCCACAAGAAACTACAAAAGGTCGTGTATGTAGCCCAATCCATCGTGCAAACCAGCCTTCCATCCATTGACTCTGTCTACACTTCCTGCTGCCTTGGCAAAGCAGCCAGCGTAATTAAGGACCCCACGCACCCCAGACATTCTCTCTTCCACCTTCTTCCGTCGGAAGAAAGATACTAAAGTTTAAGGACATGTACGAATGACTCAAGAACAGCTTCTTCCCTGCTGCCTGAATGGACCTACCTTGCATTAAGTGGATTTTTTTCTGATCCTAGCTATGACTGTAACACAACATTCTGCATTCTCTCCTTTCCTTCTCTATGAATGGCAAGCTTTGTCTGTATATAACACGCAAGAAACAATACTTTTCACTGTATACCAATACATGGGACAAAATAAATAAAATGAAATCAATTCAAAGTCTCTCTCCAGCCTCAGGTAGATATCCTAGTAACTGCTTTGCTTAATTGCTAGATTTACAGTCAAACAGTTCACAGTATTTAACATGTGAAGATACATGAATGTATGAAATAGGGGCTGAAGTAGGCAATCTGGCCCCTTGAGCTTGCTCTGTTGATCTGTTTATGTTTTAAGTTCCACATTCCCATCCACCTCCAATAACTTTTGATTCTCTTGCCTAAGAATCTGTCTTCAAAATGTTCAGTGACTCTGTTTCCACCACTGTCTGAGGCAGAGTCGCAGAGAAAAACATGTCTCTTTACCTCTGTCCTAAAGGAGCGACCCTTAGTTTTAGGACAGTGCCCTGCTAGTTCTGGACTCACCACAAGAGGAAACACCCTTTCCACGTCCACCTTGCCATCTCCGTTCAAGACCTTGCATGCTTTGATCAAGTCACCCCTCACATCCTAAACTCCAGTGGAAACTAGCTCAGTCTTTCTAATCTGTCCTCATTCCAAGTATCAGTCTCGTAAACTGGGTTCAAAAGCACAGATCAAAAGGAATTTTGCAGGCAGGAAGATCTTGTACTTCCCACTGGGACCACTTTAAAAGTCAATGACAGTGCAGGACATGATGAGAAAAATGGATCAACAGTTAATAATTGAGTGCATGCAGAGTTAAGAACACCATTACTGACTTCATTATAATTTGATTTGCAGAAGAAAAGGTGTTGCTGAAATAAATCATTCGAGTGTGCAGAATAGGTAAGAATCATAGAATCTCTATATTTCAGAAGGAGGCCATTTGGCCCATCCAGTCTGCATCGACTACAATCCTATCCAGGCCCTATTCCTGGAGCCCAACATATTTACCCTGCCAATCTCCTGACACTAGGATCAATTTAGCATGGCCAATCAACCTAATCTGCACATCTTTGGTCTGTGAGAGGAAACTGAAACCCATGCAGACATGAGGAGAATGTGTGAACTCCACACAGACAGTGATCCAAGGCTAGAATTGAACCTATATCCCTGACGCTTGAAGCAGCAGTGCTAACCACAGAGCCACTGTGCTGGATAGAGGGGTCAATTTGTCTTAAGATTGTTCCTACAAGGGAGAAGCTACCAGTAGGTTGTTGAATTGGACCCAACATCTTGACATTACCTTAGGTATTCCCTTGGTCTTCGGTGTAGGCTCAAGAATAAAACAGGAGAGTCACAGGTTTGAATGGTGAAGTACTTGATTATAATCAAAACATCAAAAAGAGATGCAATTATTGTCAACAAGAGTCCCAAGAGATTGAAGATAAGAGAGAAATCAGCTACCGTGCCCATTCTTTTGTAATGTGAATGTTAAAAGGTGTCTGGATCTGCACCTCATGTGCTGTAACCTGCAAGCTGTGTCACAAATGCTGCAAAGTGGGATTAGGCTGGGTGGTACATTCCTGGACGGTGCAGTTACACTGTCCCAAGTGACTTCTGGAAACTCTTTTTGATAATGGAGTCAAGTGGCAGATAGAGTTGAGATCGAGATCAGTGCTGACCTCACGGGAACAGCAATGGAAAAGTTTTAAGGGATTGAATGACCTATCGTACTTCTGTATTGTCAGGTCGGAGAAGTTTCAGGATTGACTGTAGTATCAATGAAGTTGCCCTTGCCAATTCCCCCCCGGCTGCCTACCCAGTCAGATAGGATAGTCTGATGGCATTCGGCCTCCGTCTCCCCCACAGTAATACCAGGCTCAGAACCTGATGGTTGCCAGTGCCTTGGGGGCCGTCTTCCAGCAGAAGATAAACACGTTCAGGAGAAACAGTGATGAAAAACCAGGGGGTAAATGTTCGCTGAGACATCAGAGCTTCTCACAGAAACCCTCGAGGGCCCTATTGTTCAGCATGTTCAGCCATAATGTTGGCAGCACAGTGGCACAGTGGTTAACACTGCTGCCTCACTGCACTGGGAACCCAGGTTCGATTCCTCACGTCACTGTCTGTGTGGAGTTTGTATGTTCACCCCATGTCTGCGTACGTTTCCTCCAGGTGCTCCAATTTCCTCCCAAAGATGTGCAGGTTAGGTTGATTGGCCATGTTAAATTTGTAATCATACATTCCCTCTTAGTATCAGGGGGATTTGTAGGGCAGATAAATGGGGTTACGGAGGTAGGGCCAGGTGGAATTGTGGTCAGTAAAGACTCGATGGGCCAAATGACCTCCTTCTGCACTATAGGATTCTATGATAATTGCACAGCAGGATACTGTTCAAAGCCAAGTATGGGTGACATATCGTCATTAAAGTTCTTCAGGATGTTAAATGAGCAGAAGTATAATCCAGGCAGTCATGGCCATAAACTTACAGAATTTACACCTGCCCTCTTGACACCATTCATCATTGAAAAGTAAACTAAACAGAGACTGGAATGAGGTAGATATTCGAGCCAATTAATTACATAAAGAAAAAATTCCAAAGCAGTCCATCTAATGCTTCTGTATTCCCATTTCTACATCTTTTGTTGAATACCTAACCTTTTAAAATCAGTCAAATTATAAATACATAAACGGTGTACTCAATGGACAGAAATGCATTGAGTACACACTATCAAATCCACAACTGGTTCCAATTACTCAGCTAGCTTAACAAAACATATTGAAGACGGCAGCAAATTTAAACACAGTCTAACTTCTCCTAAAAAACAAACTATTGTTAAAACTTTTCCTTAAAATGGCGTAAATTTTCACTGGTTCAGCTTTCAAGCTGCCTTACGGAAGCACTTTCTGCAGAATAGTTTAATGTTATTAATTTGTTTAAGGTTCAATGCACATTAATGGATTCTTTAACACTAAAACAGAGTAACAAATACAGCATGTTAATGCCCCAATCAGCCACAGGAAGTTTGCACTGCTCTGCTCACTACTTTATGAGAATCTTATCTAACTTGTGCCGTTTCCAAGTTTGGTATGGGCGACAGAGTTGATCGTAGCCGCGGAAGGGGGGTTCGAAAACTCTGGCCTGGACATGTTCGTCAATGTAACAGTTAAAACATTGGTGGTAGTGTAGTTCACTCAGGGAGTCTCGAGTTTCTATGATAGGAGCAATTTTACATTTTGTATTGCAGTCTGAAGCTATGGAGAGTGATAGTAGAGGCATCAGTGAGACACTAGTTAGACCACAACTAAAATATCGCGTACGGTTCTTGGTGCCACACTACAGGGAAGATGTGAACGCACTGGTGAGAGTGCAGAAGAGGCTTTCAAGAGGTTGTGATGAGGGTCGATGGGACAGGTTGGAACTGTTCTTCTTGTAGACTCATAGATCCCTGCAGTGCAGAAGAGGCCATTCAGCCCATCAGGGCTGCACCGATTCTCTGTCAGAGTACCTCACTCAGGCCCTCTCCCCTGTCCTATCCCTGGAACCTTATACCTTTCCCATGTCTAATCTATTTAAGTTAAGGAGCAATTTAGCATAGCCAATCCACCTAACCTTCACATCTTTGGACTGTGGGAGGAAATTAGAGCATCCAGAAGAAATCCATAGAGACACAGGAAGAATGCGCAAACTCCACATAGTCACCCAAGGTGGGAATTGAATCCGGGTCCCTGGCGCTATGAGACAGCAGCGCTAACCACCATGCCTCCGAGAAGAAGGCTAAGATTCGATAGTAATGTTCAAAATCATGAGGGAACTGGACAGAGTAGATCAGGAGAAACTGTTCCACCTTGTAAAAGGATCAAGAATGAGAGAGCAGAGATTTTAAGTGATTGGCAAAAGAAGCAAATATGATGTGAGAAAAACAACTTCTACACATAGTAAGTGGTTTGGGTCTGGTTTAGGGAGGGAATTCCAGAGCTCTGGGTAGCTCAAGGCTCAATGAAGGAGCAATTAGAAGGCCAGAATGCGGAGATTCTTCAAAGGTTGGAGTCTGGAGAAGGTTGCAGAGAGGGAAGGGCCTTCACTGCCTGAACGTATGTAGAGGCAGGTTCACTTGAGGCATTCAAGAGAACATTTGATGCTTACTTGAACAGAAATAATGTGCAGTGGCACAGGGAAAAGACAGAGGATGGCACTAAGCTATGATGCTCATTTGGACACAATGGGTCAAACAGCCTCCTTCTGCACCTTAATAATTCTGCGATTCTTCAAACACTCTTTCGCAGACTAGGAATCTCTCTGACTCTTCCTGCTTGCCAGTGGGGTGTTTTGAAAGGACTTTGCAGGTTGGTACTCAGCACATTTGATCACACCTTCTTTGGCATCAAGTCCTGGAGTGGGACTTGAAAAGGTAAGCAGTACAGCATGCAAAACCAAGTCACAAAAAGAAAAATGGATGCGTACTTATATATCACCTAAACAAATCTGCCCAACATTCCAAATAACCTTTTCTTATTCATTCATAAGACATGGGTGTCGCTGACTGGCCAGCATTTATCCCCCGTTCCTGGTTGCCCTCGAGAAGATGGTGGTGAGCTGCCTTCTTGAATCGCTGCATTCCATGTGGGTTGACCCACAATGCCGTTGAAGAGGGAATTCCAGGATTTTGAACTAGTGGCTGAAGGAACGGCCGATATATTTCCAAGTCAGGATGGTGAGTAGCTTGGAGGGGAACTTGCAGGTGGTGGTGTTCTTACTTATCTGCTGCCCTTGTCCTTCTAGATGGAAGTGGTCATGGGTTTGGAAGGTGCTGTCTAAGGATCCTTGATGAATTGCTGCGGTGCATCTTGTAGATATTTTGTACTGCTGCTATTGAGCATTGGTGGTGGAGGGATTGAATGTTTGTAGATGTGGTGCCAACCAGTGGCCTGCTTTGTCCTGGATGGTGTCGAGCTTCTTGAGTGCTGTTGGAGTTGCACCCATCCAGGCAAGTGGGGAGTATTCCATCACACTTCTGATTTATGCCTTGTGATGGTGGACAGGATTTGGGAAGTCAGGAGGTGACTTTGCAATAACTCACTATGCCTCTGACCTGCTGTTGCAATCTCTATGTTTATGTGATGAATCCAATTGAGTTTCAGGTTAATGGTAACCTCAAAGATGTCAACAGTGAGGGATTCAGTGGATGGTTACATCATTGAATGTTAAGAAGCAGTGGTTAGAGTGTCTCTTATTGGTAATGCTTATTGTCTGGCATTTGTGTGGCATGAGTGTTACTGTCACTTGTCAGTCTAAGTCTGGATATTGTCCAGATCTCGCTGCGTTTGAATATGGACTGCTTCAGTGTCTGAGGATTCGCGAATGAACATTGCATAATCATCGACGAACAGCTCCATTTCTGACATTGTGACGAAGGGAAGGTCATTGATGAAGCAGCTAAAGATGGTTTGGTTTAGGACACTACCCTGAGGAACTCCTGTAGAGATGTCCTGGAGTTGAGATGACTGACCATCCACAACCACAACCATCTCTCTATGTACCAGGTATGATTCCAATCATCAGAGAATTTTTCCCCCTGATACCTATTGATTCCAATTTCGCCAGGGTTTCTTGATGCTACACTTAATATGATTAATTACTTGGAGTCCGATCATATAAGTAGTTAAGAACAAAATCTTAAATATTCAATTGTGCAACTAGCCTTCATTTAATGTAAGCAATTAGAATGGAATATTTAACTCCATAGTTTAACAATATGAAAATATTGGCCCATCTTGTAAAAGTGCACTATTCTCCATAACTGTACCTCTTTGAGGATGTCTGTGAATGTGAGTGGATTGGTGAGTGACTTGATGTGGGGATGCTGATGTTGGACTGGGGATGGGCACAGTAAGAAGTCTCACAACAGCAGGTCAAAATCCAACAAGTTTATTTGGAATCACAAGCTTTCGGAGCACTACTCCTTCATCGTTTTCCTTTTCAAAAATCCCACTGATTATGGACAATAGGGAAGGGAACAGAGGTTTCAGTAATTCTCTCTCACCCTGTCCCTAACAGAATGCTACCAAACTCAAATCTTTTCCATGAAAATCCAGCAAGGATCCCAAGAATCCAGCCCTCCTGCCCCCCACCTTGTCTCACCCGCCCTGTCAACACAGTAATTTGCAGCCAATTGGACACAGCAGATACAGCTTCCTTGAAAGGACAAAAACTAATACTTACTGGACTGGAGGTCTGACACAGTGTAGAGTTCCTCTGATGAACAGGCTGATCCAGATAGCTGCAAAGGAAACATAGATCATTTTAACGTCTGATTTTTAGATTATTATTTGTAGAATTTCCAGTCAACTGTAGATAGGCTACATAAAAGGGTGAACCTGCATTTATATTGTTCCTTGGAACCTTAGCTGTTCTTTGCATAATTACTATCTTTGAGGTATTGTCGCTCTTGTCTTGAGAGGTAAACATTACCTAACAAGTTGCTAGATTCCACCTTTCTCTTCCTCACGGCTGTTATAATTTTACATTCAGTTGGTTTAACCAGATAATCCATATGGGGAATTATGGAGCGTCTCATTGTAATGACGTTTCCTCCGTATTTGTGAATCAGCGCTAAGGCGTTAAGTATTCCGTGACTTGATCTGTGTGGCCAATCCAGGAATTCTACAATCCTTGTCAAATGCCACCATTTACTGCAGGAGGACATCCTCAACAATGCTGCACTTCCACAGTGTTGTGTTCAAGTGTCAACCTGAAGTGAGCCTTGAATCCACTAAACGCTGACTCAAAGCACAGTTGTCAATGAACCAAGGTGAAAATGTTTTAATGTGGGATGGATAGAAGACAGATCCACTTTTCCCAGATCATCACAGAACACAGAAGATCCTGAACCAATGCTTCAGCCATGTCCGAAAATATGAACTTGTCCACTTTGGCAGGACAGATAGAAAAGCAGCATATTATTTATTCAGGGAAATGTTGCAGAGCTGTGAGATACAGAGGGATCTGGGTATCCTGATTCGTAAATCCCAAAAATTAGCATGCTGGTAGAAGCGATTGGAGAGGCAAATGAGACATTGTCGTTTATTGTAAGGGGGATGGAATACAAAATCAAGGAAGCTTTTTACAGTTGTACAGAGTGTTGGTGAGAGAGTCACATCTGGAGAAAAGTGAAGAGAAAATGCTGGAAAATCTCAGCAGTCTGTCAGCATCCGTGAGGAGAGAAATGGGCTGAGGTTTCGAGTCCAGACGACCCTTTGTCAAAGCTTTGTTTGCATGTTCTCCCCATGTCGGCATGGGTTTCCTCTGGCTGCTCCGGTTTCCTCCCACAGTCCGGGTCACTTGATTGGCCGTGCTAAATTAACTCTAGTATTGGGGGATTAGCAAAGTAAATATGTAGAGTTAGGGAAATAAGGCTTGGGTAGGAATATGGTTTGTGCAATCTCAATGGGCCAAAAGGTCTCCTTCTGCACTGTAAGGATTCCACAAATTCTAGATTAAGCCAGAAATGAGAAGAAACTTTTACTCCCAAGAGTGAAGAGTGCAGTGGAAACAGGGTCACTGGATAGTTTTAGGACAGAGGTCAAGAGATTCATGACTATCAAGGGAACTAAAGGTTACTGGAGTGAAGGGGGTAAAACGAGTGTGGATCAGCCAAGCTCTGACTGAGTGATGGAGCAGGCTCGAGGGACTAAACATTTCATTGCAAAAGAGGAAGCAGTTTATACAGTTGGTAAACTTCTAGCTCATTATAGTTATAATTAAGGTTGGATTGTCCTTGAAGAACATTAACTTCCAACACTAATTACCTGTTGTGCTGGATTTGGTTTTCTGCACGGATTTAAAAGAAAACTCATCTTTGTATTTGCGGAGGATGTTATTATATCATTCTGATCAATGAACTGCCAAGCCGGTACAATTAACAGCATAAATATTCACTGCATCCTCAGTACTTCCTGTATTATTTTGTATCTATAAACATGCATTGATCACGTTGAAGAATCCTCAGAAGCTACACACAATTTGCCTTTTCTAATGACTGTAAGTACCAAGCATGTGATGAATACTGTCAGTAATTACTCCAGCAGGTAATGCTGAGCAGAGTTTGTTCCTACCAGATTAGAAATTGCTGCCTGATGACATAGGATCCCTCCAGTGCAGGAAGAGGCCATTTGGCCCATCAATTCTGCACCAACCACAATCTCACCCAGACCCTATCCTCATAACCCCATGCATTTACCCTAGCCAGTCCCCCTGACACTAAGGGGCAATTTATCATGGCCAATCCATCTAACCCACACATCTTTTGGACTTTGGAAGGAAACTGATCTTGAGTGGGATTTTCGGGCCTCAGGGTGAGCATGGCCAGAAAGTTCTGCCCATCATGTTCAAATTTGGTGAATTTTGACAAATAATTTATTTCAAAATGTGTGTAGAATCATAGAATCTACAGTGCAGAAGGAGGCCATTTGGCCCATCAAGCCCACACCAACAATAATCCTAACCCGGTCCCATCTCTGTACCCTATATATTTACAGTCCTACACTTGGGTCAATTTAACTTGACCAATCAACCCAACCTGCACGTTTTTGGACTACGGGAGGAAACCGGAGCACTCGGAGGAAACCCACACAGACATGGGGAGAACATGCAGACTCCGCACAGACAGTGAACCAAGCTGGGAATTGAAACCAGGTCCCTGGCACTGTGAGGCAACAGTGCTAACCGCTGTGCCAATGATTTGTGCTCTTGTTCCAAATTCTTATTCCTGCTGTTACAGCGCAACATTAACGTTAAAAAGGTGGCAATACTCAACAGTTGCCTCAAAACTCATAGGGGCAGCAACCCATTGGAAACCAGTCTGTAAAGCAGTGACTGAACCAGGGAAGTGAATGCTTTAACCAGCATATTTCTGATGGCAACACTTCAAGGATTTGGAGATCAACGTGTGTACTTTGAAGCATTTGTTTGTAAATTTGAGCGGTGTGCGTGTGTAAGAAGAAGTGATTGAGTGTACGAGTGTGTGTGAGTAGAGCTGTGGGCAACGATGTGTGGAGCAGAGCGAGAGTGGGTATATAAAAAAGAATTGCATTTATATAGCACCTTTTAGAAGCGCCGGATAGCCAACAGCACCTTATGGACAATGTCATGCTTTCTGAAACTGGTTACCGTTGTAATGTGGAAAACGCAGCAGCCAATGTCTGCGCAGCAAGATCCCACAAGCTACAAAGCGATAACAACCAAATAATTTGCTTTTGGGATGTTGATTGAGGGATAAATATTGACCAGCACCCGGCCCTGCTTCAGAATAATGCCACGAGTTCTTTTACATCCTGGCAGATAGGGCCTCAGCTTGACATTACATCTGAAAGACGGCATCGCTGATAATACAGCACTCCTTCGGGACTGCACTGGGACATCAGCTCAGATTTTACCCGCACAAGTCCAAGACTGGGAATTCAATCCAGAAGTACATGATTCAGAGGTGGGAGTGTTACCAACTGAGCTCCCAAACGTGTAGCTCATTTTATCTCAGATACACCAACACAATGCTTCAGAACAGAGTCAGAAACATTTACAAAGAATCTACCCATTTACCTGCAAAAGATTACGACTCCCAGTGGAGGATCTCTATGGAACTTCCTCCGCAGAGGAAACCTGATGTGGAGATGCTGGTGTTGGACTGGGGTAAACACAGTCAGAAGTCTCACAACACCAGGTGTTCAACAGGTTTATTTGGTAGCAAACACCACTAGCTTTCGGGGCAGGTGAGTGGGAACAAAGATGCGTGGATTAGGTGGACTGGTCATGCTAAATTGCCCCTTGGCCTCAGGGACTTAGCAGGGGATGAGGTTACAGATGTAGCGCCTGGGTGGGATTTGGCTAGATGGGCCGAATGACTCCTTCTGCACTGTCGGGATTCTATGAAAATCTAGGCTGGCTCTCCAGTGTACTGTTGAGGTAGAGCTGCATCATCAGGATGTCATCTTTCAGATGAGATGAGATGGCAAACTCGTTCACCCCGGAATCACCCATTGGTTTCGGGCAGGATTTTTCAATCTTTCGCAAGCGAGGCTGTAAAATCCTGCCTTATGATTCTATTTCCAGGCTTTTGAATCTTTTCCCTGTTGTCTTTACTCGGGGTTGCACACGGTACACAAGTATGATTTCATCATAACATTTCATAGTTTTCAGCATAACTTCCTCCAACTTAAGGGGGGGTAGTGAAGGTGGACGGGCTGTTTTTATTGAAATTAATAACACAGGAGGGTTAGTACCCTGATATTCCAACACTCCTCTCTGCCTGAATTTTATATTGGCGCTGTCATGGTTTTATAATCTCTCCTGGTTTCAATCAAGCCACTGCGAGCAGTTGCCAAGTGGACACTAGAGAAGGAAAATGAAAACAGAATTACAGAAACAATACTTCCCACTTTTACAGAGAAGCTGGAAGAATTATGTTTCGCACGAGCATTCCCCTGTGCTCCTCACATGGAGTGCAAGGAAAGGTGAGGGGAATAATGCTAAATCATACCTTGCTCGTTATGTCATAACCCAGGGAGGCTTTGAAATGAAGGCCCAAGGGAGACGAAGCAACAGCAGCCAAAGGTCAAAGGTTAACGGAAGGTGGCCTGCAAATGGTTCACTCTGTGTGTATTATGTATGCTCCTGCTTTGAAATAACATTTGAATTCTTTTTACAAAATGTGCAAAATTCCTTTAAAATATTACACAGAGCCAATCACTCCTGTTACACACACCAACTTACCAATTTGAAGATTATCCTTGCCACGAGCCTGGTCATATCGGTTGGAATGTTAGGAAAGACGGCTCTCAAACACTTGCACTCACGTTTGTGGTCTGGCCAAGCTAGTTTCTGGAGAGAAAAAAAGAAAACAGATTTAATGCGAAGATTAAATAGACAAAATAACTTCGGAAATGCCGAAAATCTGAAACATACGTCCGATACATTTGGCAGATTACTCAGATGGAGAAAACCCTATTGAGAACTTGCGCAGACAGGAGAGATTCCTATCCCTTACACAGTTGATTAAAAATATGGGAAGGCAAAGGAGAAAGAACCATCAAAAACCAGGATAAATAACTTCAGAGGAATAGAGTGGGAAAAGTGGGAATATCAAAATGGCTCTTACCAAGTGAGCTGGCACAGACACAATGGGCTGAAGGGCCTCCTTCTGTGCTGCTGGTAATGGGTTGACTTGGTGATACTTGAGTATTGCTGAAAAAAGACACTATGTCGAAGTTTTTCATCTTGTACTCATCAGGACAATTCACAACAATAGCAATGTCAGGGGAAACAACTTTACACCTCATCAGAAAAAGTGTTGATTGGTTGGCAAGTGAACTCAATTGGTAAATTTTGGTTGCCATGGTGAATGCACCAGTGAATGGTGATTGACAGATAACTACCAAGCATTGTTTAAAAATTTAAACCAGGTTGCTTCACTCTGATTGATAAAGACATTGCCCTGAGGAAAGAACCCACGAATGGCTATCGCCTTTCTTTAGTAGAAAAACAGGTACAATATGTGTACATGTTCCTTCTGCCTACAAAGACCAGGCCCTGTGTATTAATATACGTAGCTTCCAGTACATGCAAATGCGTCACAACAACTTGCATTTATACAGTATTTTGATGTGGTGAAATATCCCAAGATGTTTTCCAGAGGCATTAGGAAACAAAATCTGCCAGCTAAGCGGGTACTGGGATAGGGATTGGTCAAGGAGGTAAGTTTTACAGGGCATTTTCCAAAAGTGGAAGTGAGGGAGAAAAAGAAGAGATTTGATTTGATTTATTGCCACATGTATTAGTATTGGTAAAAAAATATTGCTTCTTGCGTGCTATACAGCCAAAGCATACCGTTCATAGAGAAGGAGAGAGTGCAGAATGTAGTGTTACAGTCATAGCTAGGGTGCAGAGAAAGATCAACTTAATGCGGGGTAAGTCCATTCAAAGATCTGACAGCAGCAGGGAAGAAGCTGCTCTTGAATCGGTCGATATGTGACCTCAGACTTTTGCATCTTTTACCCGATGGAAAAGGTGAAAGAGAGCATGTCCGAGATGTGTGGGGTCCTTAAGTATGCTGGCTGCTTTGCCAGAGAGAGAGAGAGAGAAAGAGAAAATTGCAAAGATACTAGAAAGGCTTCCAGGGTGATCTCCATTGTGTTGTGTGGATACAACAGGAGATTCATACAACAACCAATTTTTTTTAAAGAGGAAGAAGGTGGGGGGGTAAATGGGAGAATGTAACTGGGCAAGAGGAAAAACAAAGCATTCATCAAAGTAACAGAGGAAAAGATGAGGAAATCTTCCCAAGTGGCATTGGAAATAATTCCTATTTAGTCAACAGGACAAAGGAGAAAGTAAGGGTCAGATTCAGTTGTCAAAACCTTGTTGCATCACATGTTCGTTAAAGGATTCATTTCACCAAAGATGTCACAAGACACTTGTTATTTGAAAAAGGAGAAAAAGGCAACAAGCTGATGGTCTAAAAATAAAACTTGGCATTTTGCCGTGTTAGCAGACGGCACTTTCAGGAACGCTAAATAAACTGCTGGGCTAACCTGCTCAAATAGCAGGAACTACAAGGTGATTGAAGTAACAGCAGGTGGCATGAACTGCAAGTCAACAAACAGAACTAAACCATAGTAGCATTTACATTTTAAATTGAGATGGATTCACAAATGGATTGAAAATTTCATTCTGGTTCACCAGAAGGAAGAAAAGACTTTGATTCGCATCCTTAGTTTCATATCGCTCTGAGTGTCTCAAAGGACTTCACAGACAATGAAATATTCTGAAATGTAACCACTGGTGTAAGATAGGAAAGGTGGCGGAAGTTCAGCAAACAGCCATGGTAATGAGATTAAAGAGCAGATAAAAAGGAGGGGTGGCACGGTGGCACTGTGGTTAGCGCTGCTACCTCACAGCCCCAAGGACCTGGGGTTCGATTCCCAGCTTGGATCATTGTCTGTGTGGAATTTGCACGTTCTCCCAATGTCTGTGTGGGTTGTCTTCCACAGTCCTAAAGACGTGCTAGTTAAGTGCATGGGTCATGCTAAATTCTCCCTCAGTGTATTCGAAAACAGGCGCCAGACTGTGGCAACTAGGGGATTTTCATAGTAACCTCATTGAAGTGTTAATGTAAGCCAAGTTGTCACACCAATAAATAAACTTAAAACTGAGGCTGTGGGGAGAAATATTGGACAAGACACCAGGGGAAGAATTCCCCTCACCCTCAAATATCGATACAGCATCCACCCGCGGGAGCAACAGGGTTCAGGGTTAAAATTTCAGTACAGCACCCTGTCACTATTCAACCGGGCCAGCAGCCTAAATCTGCGTGCTAAAGTCACTGGAGTGGAACCTGAACCCACAAATTTTTGATTCACATGCAAGAGTGTAACTTCTGAGTCAATGATTGACATTTGTGACCAGATAACATCCATGGGTATGTGTAGGAGCTGGGGGTGGGGTGGAGGCGGGAGGCAGAAGAGAGCTTCTGCTTGGCAGTGACATTTGCCAATATTAGAACAGCCTAAAGCTAAAGTTTATTTATTAGTTACAAGACTTACATTAACACTGCAATGAAGTTACCATGAAATTCCCCTATCCAGCCAGTGGTCACAATGAATTTGTAAAATAAGATTATTAGGGTCACCTGACTAGCCATTGCAAGCTGATATTTCGTAGGAACATCTTATATAATTTCCCTACTTGTTCACTGAGTAGGGGAGGAACCTGGAGCCAATCTTTCCCTAATATAGGTTCATTCACAAAGCTCAAGGAACACAAGCACAGACTCCCTTTTCCTCTCCTCACACACCGATGGAAGACAGTTCTTGTGTATACTTCAGAAATATGCCCCATCCTTTCCCCAATTATTAACAGCCGCTCTCACTGAGGGCTGGAGCATTCACTGCATTGTGACTGCGTTACAACATTCATGGAGGACCTAGCGAGATGCTCCATCAATAGGTCCAGGCAGCGGGCGATCTATGGGACTGTCCATCCCGATTGTCTGCCCCTCCACCGCGGCTATGTTCACGGTTGGGCGTCCCTGGAGAGGGAGCATGCGGTATCCACGGACGCAGTTGACTCCTTCTGCGCCCGCTGGGCACCGCAGGGCTGGGGTGTGTTATAGACCCTTACAATCACATTTTGATTTAATGTTTTAAGTTTCCTTTGGACTTTGGGGGGGGCGCTGTCCCTTTTAATTTGTCCTTGAGTTAATTTGAGTTAGTTTACTTGCCAGGTATGTGAAAGAGATACAAGATTCATGGAACCCAGGCTGAATGCCACAGAAAGCAGTTAAGTTGCAAGAGCAAGTTGTCAGAGAGTAAGGAGAACTCAGCTTGGACAGTCATGCAGACATCATTCGGACGTTTCATAGAGTCATGGAGGCCTACTGCACAGAAAAAGGCCCTTCGGCCCATCGTGTCTGTGCCAGTCGAAGACAAACCACCCAGTTATTCTAATCCCATCTTGCAGCACGTGTCCCAGCCTTGGGATCACAACTGCACATCTCAATACTTTTTAAATGTATCGAGAGTCTCTGCGTCCACCACCCTTTCAGGCATTGAGTTCCAGACTCCCGCCACCCTTGGATGGGAAAGTTTTTGTCTCACATCCCCTCGAAACCTCCTGCCCCTTCCTTTAAATATGTGTCTCCTCGTAATTGATCCTCCCGCCAAGGAGAAAAATGTCTTCCTGTCTACTTGGTTCCAGGAACAGATAAGAGAGCAACAAGCCAACTATAATCACAAAGATAGTAGCCAATTAACTCAAAATGGCAACAACTATGGAGACAGCCGGAGGCAAGGGCAGGGGAAACTTGGGTCTGGGAATGCCAGGCGAACTCTGACTGAAGAGAACAGGAGTGAACTTGTTGAGCCACCACGATTTTAACAGAGGCAGTGTGTGTAGCCAAAGAGAAGACGGAGAAACTTGTCTTGATTTACGTGGATTGCAGCCAAACAAATAGGGCCTGAGGCATTTATAAACTCATAAAATAAAACAAAGTCCAATCTAATAATTCAAGTTGCAGCCAGGCACGCCAGGTTGTGTCTCTGGTTTCTAATACATGAATACGGCTTTGTGAGAAAATCTATAACCAGCATCATCCAAATAATTTTGAACAAGCGTTTTATTCAGAGTGACAGCAATTCTTTTGTTTTTAATGAGTTTCTTCTGGCAGCCGGAAGAAAATTCAAGATGGCGGATTTTAAAACTCCAGAATGTGGGCATTGCTGGCAAAGCCGTGTTTGTCGCCCATCCCTAATTACCCTCGAGGAGGTGGAGGCGAGCTCCCTTCTTGAACCGCTGCAATCTATCTGCACACCCACAGCATTGCTATGGAGGGAGGTCCATATGGAGGCTTTTGGCCCAGAGACAATGAAGGAACAGGGACATATAGAACATAGAACATAGAACATTATAGCACAGAACAGGCCCTTCGGCCTTCGATGTTGCGCCGACCAATATAAAAAGCAATGCCCCTCCAAACTAAACCATTCCCTTCTCTTCCATATACTTATCAACTAACCTCTTAAACGCCACCAAACTTGGCGCATCTACAACTGCTGCAGGCAGGGCATTCCACTCCCGAACCACCCTTTGGGTAAAGAACCTACCTCTGATATCCGTCCTATAACTATCACCCCTTAATTTAAAGCTGTGTCCCCTCGTGCTAGCTTTCTCCATCCTAGGAAAAAGGCTATCACTGTCCACCCTATCTAAACCTCTAATCATCTTATATGTTTCAATAAGGTCTCCTCTTAGCCGCCTTCTTTCTAACGAAAACAACCTCAAATCCCTCAGCCTCTCTTCATAAGACCTGCCCTCCATACCAGGCAACATCCTGGTAAACCTCCTCTGTACCCTCTCCAATGCCTCCACATCTTTCTTATAATGCGGGGACCAGAACTGCACACAATACTCCAAGTGCGGCCGCACTAGAGTTTTGTACAGTTGCAACATGACGTTGCGGCTCCGAAATTCAATCCCCCTACCAATAAAAGCTAAGACTCCATATGCCTTCTTAACAACCTTCTCGACTTGACTGCCTACTTTCAGGGATCTATGCACATACACACCAAGATCCCTCTGTTCATCAAGACTACTAAGAATCCTACCATTAGCCCTATACTCTACACATTTATTATTCCTGCCATAGTGCATTACCTCACACTTTTCCACATTAAACTCCATTTGCCACCTCTCGGTATTTCCAAGTCAGAATGGTAAAAGGCTTGGAGGGTAAGCGGCAAAGATGAAGCAGTTGGAGATGACGGAGCCTAGAACTCCATCCATAAGCCTGTCCTTGCAAGGCCTCCGTTCTTGCCCAAGGCCTTAACTCACAAGTCTAACCATATCTATATCCATCCTCCCTCTGCTCATCTCAACTGGAACTCTCTGAATATCCACTCTGATTTTTTAAGAAAGGTCCTCAAAATCAACTGCTCAGACCATTGCCCTGATCACCCTCCAGAAACCCTTCTCCGATTAGGATGCTTAGGGACACAGATAGTTTGGTGGCACAGTGGTTAGCACTGCTGCCTCATAGTGCCAAGGAGCTGGGTTTGTTTCCAGCCTTGGATGACTGACTGGAGTTTGAATGTTCTCCCTGTGTCTGTGTGGGAACCTCTGGTTTTCTCCCATTGTGTACAGATGCTGGCGTTGGACTGGGGTAAATACAGTGAGAAGTCTGGCAACATCTAGTTTAAATCCAACCGATTTATTTGATAGTAAACTCACAAGCTTTCGCCTCTATGGCCTTCGTCAGCCGTAGTTTCCTTTGGATTTTCGCCTCACTCGCCTGACGAAGGCCATAGAGTCGAAAGCTTGCGAGTTGACTATGAAATAAATCGGTTGGATTTAAACCTGGTGTTGCCAGACTTCTTACTGTATTTCTCCCATGGTCCAAAGATGTGCAGATTAGGTTAATTGGCCATGCTAAATTGCCCCTCAGTGTCAGGGGGATGAGCGGGGATAGGGCCTGGATGGAATTAGTGTTGATCCCAGTTTGATGGGCCGAATGGTTTCCTTCTGCATTGCAGAGATTCTATGTTGTTAAAGTAAAAGGCATAATTTAGTTTTCTACTGGACATTTGTTATGATGAATAAATTCCCATCCATCAGTTCAGCAGTAATGGCGGTTCAAATTAACTCATTCCAGTTACCTCTGAACTCATTTAGCCTTTACAAATCCATTGTCCCCCTTTCTGTGACTGGCTGTTCTTGACAGAGTCCTTCTTGGGTCTTCCTCAGTGTCCTATGCACCTCTGGGTAAAGGATGTGAAAGGTAATCTTTTCCATACCAAATCATTAGTCATTTTGCCCAAATCCTCTGTGCAAAGATTTTTACAAGACTAATAAAATATATGATCAAGTCAATCCTAAAAGGGCACTTTTAAATCCCAGGGATGTTTGTGATGTTTGTTTTCCTGACATAACAAGCAGGCTGATGGCAAAGCTGGTCCATTTGTAGATAGAGAGACTGGAACATGCTTGTGCAGGAAGCTGACGCACCAAGCGCTAGAAGCAAGGAGGGTGTCCTCGGGCTGGCATGGACAAGATGGGCCGAATAGCCTTCGGTGCTGTAACTTTTCTACGGTTCAAAGGATGACACAGCGTCACCCAACTTTGTACTCAGGACTGAGCATAATCTGAACCATCAGATCGTTCAACCATCTGAAATGCTCTCCAAGGAAATCAGTAAGCTTTGCAGTGCCTGTGTCTTGTTGCAAAGTACAGGCCATCAGAAACTAACCCCTGGAACCCAAACTGAACTTGCTTTTTCCCACTGAAAAGATGCAGAGCTTACAGCTTTAATATAACCCAAAGATTTTGTACGGGATTGTAGTAGTTTTCTTTTAAATCGAAGAGGCCATTTTAAAACAGATATCAAAACACAGACTCAGGCACTGGGAGAAGCCAACGTTAACCTTTTAACCAAACCCTCTGTTTCCAAAGCCTGGATTAAAATGTAGACTTGTTTAAACAGACCTTGTTCTCTGATTTTATGAAGGGAGGCGGGTATTGAGTATGGAATCCAAACCACAGGATGACAGTGTAGACTGCAAAACATCTACCCTGATCCAAGCCAATTATAGATTTTGCGGATAACCCAATACTTTTTGCCAAGTGACTAAGTGGTCGTATCCACTTTCTGGGAGAGGCACCAACACTTAATGGCCTGACTCATGCTCCGACACTTAATGCCTCCTTTTCTTAACGTCATTCACAACTGTGCTGAGCTTATTAATACCAAGCACTTTTCAGATCGAGAGGCACAAGGTTTGTTTCAAAGTACTCTCTTTCTTTCTTTACAGAAGTGAATGATGGCTTTGTTTGTTCATTTTTCTGCCCTTTTTCTTCTTTGCAAGCCCTTTCCATCTTGTATACAGGAAACTCAGACTGTCCTTGAATGAAGCCAAAACAAAACTCATATCAACCCAACAGCTGGTCAGTCAAATATTTCATAGAACCCTACAGTACAGAAGGAGGCCATTCAGTCCATCGAGTTTGCACCAACCACAATCCCACCAAGGCCTTATCCCCATAACCCCATGATTTTACACTAGCAACTCCCTCTGACACTAAAGGTTAATTTACCATGGCCAATCCACCTAACCCACATATTTTGGGAGGAAACCGAGGCACTGGAGGAAACCCACGCAGAAACGGGGAGAACATGCAAACTCCATATAGACAGTGATCCAAGCCGGGAATCGAACCTGGGTCCTTGCAGTGAGGCAGCAGTGCTAGCCACTGTGCTGCCCTGCTCTCCTACACAATACTGCTGCACTGCAGATTGGACTTGTATTCTCAAATCTCTGGTGAGGGATCCTAATTCCCCTTGGGCAGTTTACTGACTAGAAGCTGGTGATCTAGTGTTGCTCTCTCCCTGTAAGGTTATACACTGCAGATTATTACAGTATGGACAGCAGCTTCACTGTAAGCGAAAGGCTTAAAACTGGATCAAGAGTTGCCTGAGTCTGGGAAACTGGATTTTCTGCTTCCATCTCAGTGAGCAGTTTGTAAATATCATTTTTCTGGGGCTTGGCAACATTGAAAACAATCTTGAGCTTACAGTATATTGCACAAAGATATCATCTGGAAACAACACAAGGAAAGTGGCCAAGTAGAGAATGTGTTCTGGGCGCAAATCTTTTTGATTTGATTTATTATTGTCACGCATTAACATACAGTGAACAGCATTGTATGCTAAACAAAGCATACTATTCATAGAGAAGGAAACAAAAGACTGCAGAATGTAGTGTTACAGTTATAGCTAGGGTGTAGAGAAAGATCAACTTAATGCAAAAATCTGACATCAGTAGGGAAGAAACTGTTCTAGAATCAATTGCTACAAGACCTCAGATTTTTGTATCTTTTTCCAGAAGGAAGAAGGTGGAAGAGAGAATGTCCAGGGTGTGTGGGGTCCTTAATTATGCTGGCTGCTTTACCGAGGCAGTGGGAAGTGTACACAGATTCAATGGATGGGAGACTGGTTTGCGTGATTGATTGGGCTACATTCACGATCTTTTGTAGTTTCTTGCAGTCTTGGGCAGAGCAGGAGCCATACCAAGCTGTGATACAACCAGAAAGAATGCTTTCTATGATGCATCTGTAAAAGTTGGAGAGAGTAATAGCTGACATGCCAAATTTCCTTAGTCTTCTGAGAAAGTAGAGGCATTGATGGACTTTCTTAACTATAGTGTCAGCATGGGTGGATCAGGGCAGGTTGGACACATAAAACCTTGAAGCTCTCGACCCTTTTTACTTCATCCCCATTGATGTAGACAGGGTCATGTTCTCCTTTACATTTCCTGAACTCGATGACAATCTTCTTCATTTTGTTGACATCTCACCATTTCCCAACTTCCAGATCCCCCGGACAATTCTACTTTTTCCTCCCACCTAACATTTTTTCTCCACACAACCTTCCTCCACAGCCCCTACCTCTAATCTTATCAGCATAAACTTCCATTCCCCTCGTGATCAAATTTCCACACCCTCCCCCTTGATGTACCCAAGCTATTGACCTCAGTAGGCCATGTGGCATTGAGTTATTGTTGTCTTCCTGCTCTTGAATTCCCCATTCTAAAGGGATTGTGTGTCAAGGGAATGAAGCTCCCCTCCCCTGTCTCCCCCGTCCACCCCTCCCCTCTCTTCCCCCAGACTCCCCCCTCCTTAGGTAAAACTCAGTCTGACTAACAGGCTGATCTCACCACTTTCACTTCTACTTGGAGTCCAACAGTGCAGAAGGAGGCCATCTGGCACTTCGACTCTGCATCAACTACAAATCTCACCCAGGTCCTATCCCCGTAACCCCTGGCATTTACCCAAGCCAGTCCTACCGACACTAAGAGTTACTTTAGCGTGACGAATCCACCCTAACCTGGACAGCTTTGGACCGTAGGAAGAAATCGGAGCACCTGGAGGAAACCCATGCAGACACAGGGAGAATGCGCAAACTCCACACAGACAATCACTGGAGGCCAGAATTGAACCCAGATCCCTGCCGTTGAGAGGCAGCAATGCTAACCGCTATGCCACATGTCCCACCAGCATTGATATGTTGTATGGAATGCTGAACCATGGCAGCATTGCTCCAGTATTTCAAACTTTACAAGCATTGTGACAGGGTGCGTTGTGGTGCTACGCTGCGTTAAACCAGTCTACCTTTGTTGTCCTGTTTAACTGCGTTGTCCTCATCCCTCATCACCTAAACAAGTCGCAAAAATCAAAGCCTACTCGACTTATAATTAATGAAACCTTGATGACACTGAGATCATGTTTGGCTCTGGTTTGAATCTGACTAAAACCAGTCTAAAACTAGTCTAAAACCAGTCTTTATTAGCCAGCTTACTCAGCAGATTGACTTGCCTCCTGGAGGGAGATGCTCTCTCGCCAGACGGGAGAGTTTGCAATGCGTTGCTATACGTACCTCTTTTGTAAATAAACTCTTCCTGGAAATGTTAAACATCTTTTTTAAATTGATGTTCATCTTTCTATTCAAAAGTAAAAGATTTTGCCAGCGACCAGTTCAAATAATTATTTTTTTATTACTCCTTCATGGGCTTCACTGGCTGGCCAACATTTATTGCCCATTCCTAGTTGCCCTTGTTCAGAGGGCAGTTGAGAATCAACCACATTGCCATGACTCTGGAGTCACATGTAGGCCAGACCAAGTAAGGATGGCAGATTTCCTTCCCTAAAGAACATTAGTGAAGCGGATGGGTTTTTACAACGATCGACAGTGCATTCACAGTCATCAGTAGATTCTTAATTTCAGATACTTTTCATTGAATTCAAATTCCCCACCTGCTGTGGTGGGATTTGAACCCGGGTCCCCAGAACATTAACTGAATTTCTGGATTAACAGTCTAGTAATAATATCATAGACCTCCCCTTAAATGGTAACACCTGTCAGGGGACAGTGCAAGCCCATTAGACTAAGCACCACAGAGGTCATTTGACCATCATGGCTATGCTAGTTCTTGGCTAGAATAGTGTAAAACTAATCTGACTGGGCCAGCTTTTCCCTATTGCCCTATATCTTCCTCTACTTCAAATATTTAGCCATTGTCCTTTTGACGGACAATGGCATTTGCCTCAACAATTCCCTGTTTTAAAAACACAGCTAATATTACCACAGGACATGTTAGATCCCACAGTGAAACCTGGCTAGATAGATCCTAACTTTTTTTTTAGAAATCGTGAAGAGAAGTTACTGAACAGATGCACAGCAGTTTGCCAATGAATTTTTAACACAAAAGAATAAAACATTTATTAAACAAAAAAAAGAACTATATTACACCAGACATAAATGTTGGAAAGACCTCAAAACAAACACAGGAATATGATTCAATTTGCATTATTCCTTTTATCCCCAGCAATACCTTTACAGACACAAACACATCTAAAAAGATAAAATAATTTACAAAATATATCTTATACTCAGATATGCAAAGTAGGTAAACAGTACATGTCAACCAACCAGTGAACTTAGTTAGACTCCAAAATAAATGGCGTATGTGATCAAAGTAGATTCCATGGATTTCTTATAAAACCACTAAGATGCTCGTCACAGTGTGAGCCAAATCATCTCACTACAATTGTACTTTTTCCATAAGACATTACACTCTCCACAATTGAATTCTCTCCAAAACATTGCTCCCACTTGGAAGGCTTCACAAGGATCCAGCTCCAGGGTTTCAACTCACCTTGAGATTCCTTTCTCCTCTGCGAGCACTCAAGCTTCACCTTCCAAGCATATTTTCAGATCTTCAGCTGTGCCAAGCAGAATATCATTTCCCCAAAAAGCCCACTGTAAGGAGTCATCAAATCTCAGGTACCTCTGTGGATCTTCTGGGCTTTTCTCAAGCCCACTTTGCTTCAGATCTGCTCCACACAGTCATATCTTTAATTTGGAGCCTATTTCTCTGCTCATTTTTCTCACCTTTACTTCACAGGAGCCGATTCTGATCTCTGCCCTTGTCCCTCTCCTAAGGTAGTCTTCTGGGCCTCTTTCTCACCCATTTCCTAGTTTGGAACCTTCTCCTGCCCTCCTCCCTATGCCCTGCTCCTTGAGACAAACATCCTACAAAGATGCTCCAGTTCTAGTCATGCAACTTGCAGTTTCACGCCTTTTCATTTCTTTTCTTCTGCAAGGGATTAACTTTGCCTGTGTGCCTAGGCTCCAGCCAATGCGTGCACTGAAGACCCAAAAACAAACTGAGCACATGCAGCCATTTCGCAGACAGCACATGCACAGGAGGCCCAAGGCTCAGCAAGAACACCCAACTTACAACTGTAAAAAGGAGTTTCAACACACTGTGCATAAGCTTTTGACATTCCAATGACCCTGTACATAAAGGAATTTCTCGTAACTTGTCTTCTCATAATAATCAAATAATCACAATTAAAAAGTCCCCTCTTCATCGAGCCAGAAGAAACAGAATTTTTCAAATTTGACCACGTTGTAAACCTTAACAGTCTTTAACAATCTCTCTTAAAGATCTCAAAGTTTATATTTCTCTCATGGAAACACTCCCAAATATTTCAAATTGTTTTTTGCAACTACAGCTTTCCTCCCAACCTTAGACAATAAGACATAGGATCAGAAGTGGGCCATTTGGTCCAGAGTTCTGCTCCACCATTCAATGAGTTCATGACCAATCTGATATGATAATCCTCAACTGCACTTTCCCATCTTATCCCCATTACCCTTACTGATTATAAATCTCTCTCTAGCTCTGTGAATCTATATTGTGCATTCTGTAGCTATAGTATCCCTTCCATTGTGATTCTCCAAAACCATACACAACACTAAATGTGGCCTCACCGTGTTCTGTATATATTTATCATTCCTTCCTCACTCCACTCAATCTCTCTACTTGTAAACCTCAAAAATGTTCTCTATTCCCGATCTCTTCTAAATTGAACCAACCAGAATTGTCCCTTCGGAAATGACTTACTTGAATCTGTGGGTCTCTTAGCTCATCCAAAGTCTGCTGATTGGGTGCATATTGGTGTCCCTTGCATTTTTTTTTAATCATGTGGGACATAGGCATCACTGGCTGACCAGCAATTACTATCCATCCAGTGTTGTCCTTGCTCAGAGGGCAGTTGAGAGTCAACCACTTTGCTGTGGTTCTGGAGTCACACGTAGACCAGACTAGGTAAGGACAGCAGATTTCCTTCCCTAAAGGACATTAGAGAATCAGATGGGTTCTTTTGACAGCCGACAATGGTTCCATGGTCATGAGTAGATTCTTAATTCCAGATGTGTTTATTGAATTCAAATTCCACCATCTGCTATGGTGGGATTCGAATCCGGATCCCTAGAACATCAGCTGAGTTTCTGGATTAATAGTCACTGATAATATGACAAGGCCATTGCCTCCCCCATTTCTCAACATTAAATTGCATCTACCTTCTATCAGCCCACACTTCAAATTTGCCCACAGCTTCTGAACTCAAAATATAAAACAAACTATTTCCAAAAGTTCTGGCTGAAAAGTGAAAAAATGTATCTGCGAGCTCTCCCTCCAACGCTGTGGCAAGAACGCGGTTAAAGAAATATAGATTTGTGGAAACGAGTAGCTCTTCTGTATCTGAAGTCTGGTCTCTGGATTGAATGAATAGAACCCATTTAATACAAGGGAGCCTTGGAGCAGAGGTAGGAGAAAACAGCCAGAATCTTTCAGCCCAATTCTAACCACACAATCCACTTTCATAAAATTCAGCACAACGCACACACATAAAATCAGCTGGATTGGTGCCTAGCCACTCGAGTTTTCCCCAGCCACTCACCCACAATGTGAAACAGACTCAACGTTTTCAAAACCTAGCCTACACGTGCTTCGAAAAGAGAAAATTTCTCAAAATGTATGTAAGATCATTGAAATGTCCAGGGGAGGAAGAAGGATCAGATGAGAAAGTGGAGATAATAAATGAACTGGATTGAAGGAGCAATGGAGGAGGATTAGACAACACTGTTTCACATCCATAATACCCAGGAGAGCACGTGGAAAAGGAAGAAACATGAGAACATAAGCATCCAACTACCTGCCAACAGTCTTCAAACATACTCATAAAGATGGGGACTGTTCCATTTACATGGGCCTGTTCTGGGCACTAAACATGGAGGGAAAAGGCGATAGATTTCCATCGCACTCCCACTCTGGCCTCTTACACCATTCCAACAATGCAAGGACAAAGAACAGTATCTCATTTCTTGGTTGGAGATTTTATAACTTCCTGACTTCAGCAATGAGTTCAACATCAGATCATCTGTCCAAAGCTGCCTTTCCCTCCGGCAGCAAATACTAGTTATTCCCTAGCCATTTAGAACAGAATAGAAACATGGAAAATAGGAGCAGGAAAAGGCCATTTGGCCCTTTGGGATTGCTCCATCATGCACCACCATCATGGCTGATCGTCCAACTCAATAGTCTAATCCTGCTTTGTCCCTACAACCTTTGATTCCATTTGCCCTCAGTGCTGTAGCCAGCCATCTCTTGAATACGACCAATGTTTTGGCATCAATGTCTTTCTGTGATAATGAATTCCAGAGGCTCATCATTCTTTGGGTGAAGAAATGTCTCCTCATTTTTGTCCTAAATGGTCTGCCACGATCCTCAGACTGTGACCTCTGATTCTGGACACCCCACCATCAGGAACATTCTTCCTGCATCTATTCTGTCTAATCCTTTTAGAGAATTTTATAAGTCTCTGTGAGATTCTCCTTCACTGATCTGAACTCCAGTGAAAATAATCCTAATCTTGTCAATCTCTCCTCATACGTTAGTCCCTATATTACCGAAGAAGACTGTTTCAGTCCATTGAGCCTGCATCAACAACAAGTCCACAGGCCCTATTCCCATAACCTTTCATATTTACCCTGCTAATCCTCTGACACCAAGGAGCAATTTAGCAAGGCCAGTCAACCTAATCTGCACATCTTTGGACTGTGAGAGAAAACTGAAGCACTCGGAGAGACCCACGCCAAATGGGCAAACTCCACACAGAAAGTCACCGAGGCTGGAATTGAACCCAGGTCTCTGATGCTGTGAGGCAGCAATGCTAACCACTGGGCCACCGTGCTGCCCCAAAGGAATCTCGTCCAACAAAAGGACTTGAATACACAACAAAATAAAACAACTCAATTTTAAGCACCGTGCACAGCGAGAGGCTGATTCACAATCGATTGTTTGTCACTAACTAAATCAGGATTGTGACTTTACCACCAGAGATAAGGTGGCTAATTAAAAAGGGCATCTTCTCTTAATGTCACCAATCTCCTAATCAGAACAGGGTTTGATGCAGGGTGTGCGCAGCCTGCAGCAGAGGTTTGTTGACAGTGTACTCATGGTTATATAATGTATTTCCTCAGCAGTGGTAAAATTGGATAAAATACCTTCCACATTTTGCTTGCATTTGAAGTTCAGTCAGATAACAAATTATGCATATAGCACATAGTTAACGTATTATGGGCAGGGATGCGATATGAGGACATGAACATATCCAAATGTGTTAATCATGTACACAAATGGTGCAGGACTCATTTATAGAATCACTGTCCAAATCTACAACCACGGTAGAATTCATTACCACTGGAGTCTCACTGCTCCTTTCTGGGCCTGTTGATTCATGGTAGCAGGATTAGTTCTAGCTGAAAGATGTAAATGCAAAGTGACAGTGTTTTATTACCAAACGACTGGCCTTTGCTCATATCTTCAGTAACAACAATCTGCCTTTATATAGCATCTTTAATGCAGTAAAACAATCAATGTGCTTCAAAGGAGTGTCATCAAGCAAGAGGAGGTATTGGAACAGTTGACCATCATTTTGATGGAAGAGGTGGGTTAAAGGGAAGTGCGATAAAAGTGAACAAGGACAGAATGGGAGGGATTTAAGGAAGGAACTTCAGACACTTTACTTATGACTATTTGCTCCTTTGGCTCTTATGATTACAGATTGGTAATCCCAAACCTAACTCAAACCCAAACCCTGATATAAGGTGCCATTTGCATCTCATGTTCATGCTGATTCTAGTCCTAAACCAAAACCCTAACCTTTCCTCTAACCTGAATGCCCAGCCCCAACCCAAAGACCTAACCCAATGACATACAGCCAACAAAAAGGAAAGAAAAAGGCCAAGCAATGAAGAACACAAGAAAATATTGCAATGAGAAGTAATAATATAGTATAAAAAAGGAAAAGACCAGGAAACAAGAAGACAACAAGCCATAGAATCCAGAATTCAGAACCACTGGAGTCTCACTGCTCCTTTCTAGACCTGCTGATTCATGATGGGAGAATTAGTTCTAATGAAAGATGTAAGTGCAAAGTGATGGCATTTTATTACCAAACAACTGGCCTTTGAGCATATCTTCAGTGACAACAACCTGTCCAACCCCAAAATCCTAACCCAAAATCCTAACCCAAAGCTGAAAACTTAACTTTGAACTTAGTCCCCATCCCCCACCTTTTTCCCCATTGCCCTGAGAGCACTGCTCATTTTGTGATGTTGGGTAAAGCTGCCTTACACAGAAAGATTATTCCAAAGGCAGTGTTAGCAATAAAGAAATAAAAGCAGATGCCAAGGTGGAGGGGTAAAAAGTCAATAGGAAGTAATTGTAATGGGTACTTAATTCACTCTTTGCTGACAGTGGACGATCTGTGATATAGTAGTACCTACTTTCTAACGGAACAGTGTCAAATCATCAATCCAAACCAAAGCATCATGCTCTGCATTGCAGGGCACAGGGCTAAGATAGTTAAAGGATCTCAAGGATGAAAGGGAGAGAAGGGAACTCATAGGAAACAAATCAGAATTGGACAGGCAGACAGGTGGACTGAAAGATCAGATGGGGTGTTTTATATAATCGAGCAGGAATTTTGAATTCAGTGCATTGGGAGATTGATTCAGTGAGTCAGTTGCATGGCGTGTTTGTGGAAGGATGGGATTACACAATGTGCAATCACCTCTACCAGCCTGATGGCTTTCCTCCTTCCTCCCATTTGTCCTCATTTCCCACAAGATCCTGGCTGAAAGTAACACGACTCAATGATAGAATTGACAAGAACAGGCCGATTTATACTCAGCATTTCATTCAAACTTTCAGGAGGATTTTTATGTTTTTAAATACAGATTGATTTCCGTAGAATCCAACAGTGTAGAAGTAGGCCCTTCGTGTCCGCACAGACCACGATCCTACTCAGAGTCTGTCTACACAACCCCCTGCATTTATCCTAGCCAGTCCCCCTAACACTAAGGGGCAATTTACCATGGCCAATCCACCTAACCCTCACATCTTTGGACTGTGGGAGGAAACCCAGTAAGAACTCTCACAACACCAGGTTAAAGTCCAACAGGTTTATTTGGCAGCACGAGCTTTCAGAGTCTCAGGCTTATTCATCAGATGAGGGAGGACTTGTGTTCTTAAACAAGTCATATACAGACACAAACTCAATTTACAAGATAATGGGTGGAATGCGAGTCTTTACAGGTAATCAAGTATTAAAGGTACAGACAATGTGAGCGGAGAGAGTGTTAAGCACAGGTTAAAGAGATGTGTATTGTCTCCAGACAGGACGGTTAGTGAGATTTTACAAGCCCAGGCAAGCCGTGGGGGGAGTTACAGATAATGTGACGTGAACTCAAGATCTCGGTGAGGTCTGTGTGGAAACCCACACAGACATGGGGGGTACGTGCAGACTACTCAGACAGTGACCTGAGGCCAAAATCGAATCTGGGTTCCTGGCGCTGTGAGGCAGCCGTGCTAACCACCCAAAATAAAACATGTTAGGCTGGTGAGAAGGGTTTTGCAAAACACTGTAAACACATAATTTACATCCAAACGCAACAATGCACTGAAAAAAATAAATCAATGCCAACCAGGGGCAACACTTCTGGCCTCTCTCTCTTCCCTTCCCCAGTGGTGCCAGCAAGTCCCTGCTCAAAATCCTGACAGAAATATAGTTAGACACAACTCAATTCACTTCCTCGCAGACCTGAAGCTACAACACAAAATATGATTAAAATCTGCATGAATTAACATTAATTCAATAGCTTCACCCCGCGACGGCACCAGAATCAAATAACTGCAAACAGCAGGGTGTGACCCGCATTTGGAGAGGATTAAACACTGCGCTGGAGGAGCTCCGGATGTTTGGAAAAATCACCAATTTGCGTAGGTAGAAATTTTAAAAATAAACTTGAAGCTGGAGAGGGGGTTAAAGACGGGGAGAGGGAAAAACAGGGGACGAGGAGAAGGGGATGGAAAAGTGAGGGGAAGAAGGAGACAGAAAGGGGGAAAGAGGGTGAGGGGGCAAAGAAAGGGTAAGGAAGCAGAGGGGAGTTGAGGCAGTAGCAAAAGAGAGTATTCAAGGCCTTTTCACTTAATTAATGCCACAATGAAGCAGCATTATGGAAACAGGATTGACTAATTACTGGCAATGCCATCCCTCCTGCTATAAAATTGCCAGTGCTAGCACGTAGCTTACAGCAATAGCCAAGGGAGACCGATCAACAGTAGAAACTCTGGTGCTTTTCTTTCCGTCACTAATCCAAGGATACTGTTGTGCGTCTCTATCACTGAGCTACAACGATCTGCAGACAGCTCTGCAATTGCCAGGCCTTTCCGATCAAAACGATCAATTAACACACACCAGGCAAAAGGGCGTCCACTGCCCTGAGCCAGTGGGGGGACCAGCCACTGATAACAATATTATCAGCTGCTGGATTCAAGTTTGAATCTCATTAAAACAAAAGCCCTCGTGAATTTGTTGACAACTGACAGTAGTAAAGAATTCATGTCTTGTATTGCACTAGAACCACACTTAAACAAGCCAAACAGGAGAGTTAATTATGAGGCCAAGAGAGGGGGGAGAGTGGAGGGGTGGGGTGGCAGGAAAATGAGCCTCTAGTTCCAACCATCTCATCTTCAAGTAAAGCATTGCTTCCAACACAGATGGGGAAATGAAGGGTATATTACACCACAAAAACACAGGGCAACAACTTGAATATTAATTTGGAACAGTTGTTTCAAGGTGCACTTCACCCATAACACACAGAGATAAACAGAATCTTTATTAAACTGTCCATGATGATTGATGCACTTGGTTCAATTAAAACATTCCTTGACATGTGGCAAGTCGCAAATTGAAACGGTTCCATACTTACTGACAGCAAGACCCTGAAAGAGATAGGAAAGGCATTGAAAATGCACAAAACTAATTACAGGCACAGCTTACTTGAATACTGACAAGTGGGAACTCAAGTTTCCTTATGAGAGCTGGTATCTGCTAGCAATTACATCCCAAGGTCTCTTCACATTGTCTACTACAACTCGAAAGAATATTCCAGGAAATGTCAAATAAAAGCTATTATGCCATTCCACCAAACTGACAGTTCCCCTGTTGTCACTGGCAAAAGGACAACAGGGCAGCATTTGATGACAGAAGGTCAAACATTGGGTATCCTTGTCTCTGAGCCTCATCAATACAACTACTTCCTTCATCACATCAGCATTAGGTGGAAAAACTGAAGAGTTATCAAAGAGAAAGACTTGATACTTATGGAGGCAAATTAAGTCACCTTATTATAGAAAGGATATTATTAAACTAGAAAGAATGCAGGAAAGATTTACTAGGATGCCACCGGGACTTGATGATTTGAGTTATAAGGAGAGGCTGGATAGACTGGGGCTTTTCTCTTTGTAGAGTAGAAGGCTGAAGGGCAATCTTTTAGAGGTCTATGAAATAACGAGGGGCATAGATCAGTTAGATGGACAATATCTTTTCTGGAACAAGCTCCCACAGGTAGTAATAGAGGCGGATACAATTTTGTCTTTTAAAAAGCATTTAGACAGTTACATGGAAAAGATGGGTATAGAGGGATATGGGCCAAATGTGGGCAATTGGGACTAGCTGTTTAAAAAAAAGGGCAGCATGGACAAGTGGGCCAAAGGGCCTGTTTCCATGCCGTAAACCTTTATGACTCTACAATTACAGCATAAAGGAGGCCTTTTGACCCATTGTGTCTGAGGCAGTTTTCCACAACAGCTACTTAGCTAGCATCATTCCCCTGCCAATTTATAATTCAGTCCAAAAAGAATGTGGTTTTAATTACTGCCTGCAGAATTGCTAGTAATAATTCCACACTATTGGTGATGATGCTACACTGAATTTGTAATATGGGGCGGCACAATGGTTAACACTACTGCCTCACTGCATCAGGGACCTGAGTTCAATTCCCATCGCAGGTCACTAACTGTTGCACATTCTCTCCACTTCTGCGTGGGTTTCCTCTGGGTGCTCCAGTTTCCTCCCACAGTCCAAAGGTGTGCAGGTTAGATTCTTGTATCAGGGATTAACAGGGTGAATATGTGGGGTTTCAGGAATAGGACCTGGGTGGGATTGAGCAGATTTGATGGGTCAAATGGCCTCCTTCTGTACTGTAGAGATTTTATGACGAAATATGAGATTTGGTATATTCTGCATTCCCAATTGTCCAGTGCAATTCATCTTCTCTTCCCATATTTTCTCCATATTCATTCACGGGATGTGGGTGTCGCTGGCTAGGCTATCGGATGATGTCCATCCCTAATTGCCCCTTGAGAAGGTGGTGATGAGTTGCCTGATTGAACTGCTGTAGTCCATGTGGTGTGGGTACACCCCAAGTGCTGTTAGGGAAGGGGGGGGGTTCCAGGATTTTCAGCTAGCCACCCTGCGTCCTATCAAACTCAGGACTTCAACTCTGCTGGATTCAACTTGTAGGCTTATATCTTCAAGAGGAGAACTGCCCAAATGCACAATTTACACCAGAAATGGACGATGATTTGAATGAACTGGAAACTTGACATAATCACTATCCGTCAGAAAAATCAAACTTTCTAGCAAAGGATCAGAAAAAAAAGTGTTTGGAATTATCTCACAACCACCTCAAAGCCAATGAAGCAGGTTTGTGTAGTCAGTGCTGTAATCCAAGATATGCAGCAACCAATTTGCTCACAGCAAGTTCCCACAAACCAACAATACTGACTAGATAATCTGTTGCTTTTTTGTGACAGGGATTGAGGGGTAAATATTGGCCAGTAGACTGAGGCAGGGAGGAAAGTCCCCTGCTCTTCTTCCAAACACTGCCCGTAGGATCTTTTACATCTGAAATGAGCAGGCCCTGGATGGCATGGCCGGCAGTGCAGCACTCCGGCACGGTGGCACAGCGGTTAGCACTATTGCCTCACAGTGCCAGGGACCCGGGTTCAATTCCTAGTCTGGGTCACTGTCTATGTAGAGTATGCAAATTCTCCCCATGTCCACATGGGTTTCCTCCAGGTTGCTCCAGTTTCCTCTTGAAAGACGTGCTGATTAGGTGCACCAACCCCAGCAGGCACCAGAATCTGGCAACTCAGAGAATTTCACAGTAACTTCATCGCAGTGTGAATGTAAACCTCACTTCTGACTAATAAATAGTACATAATTAAACAAAAAAACTCCCTCCATATCTCGCTGGGGGTGTCAACGTGGGTTCTATCGGTGGGGGGAGTACAGTAGGTAACAAATCTCATCTTTAAGCTATGAATTTGACGTGCGGAGGAGGTGTCAAAGAAAGCGTGGAGTCAATTTCCCAGGTTCTCTGGGACACACACTTGCTCCCCACAAGCCCGCACCCTACCTCAAGCTGCTGATACCACGGCACCTGTGCTGTTCGTCCTGATAGAAATCAAGATGATCCCAACTCTGGGAACAGGTCCAATTCCTCACACATTAGTTCTCAAATTTAATTACACAGGAACACTGATTGTTCAGCCTGCTGAATTTAATGCTCAGACAGGTGCAGCCACTAGTAAATCGTCAGCTCCCAACACAAGCCGATGACAAACACAGATTAACGGGCTGCAACATTTATGCAATACATTATGTATTTTCACATCAGACCACAAAGTAAATACGTTTTAATGCCCAATAAAAGTCACAGCACTTAATTTAAGATGTCTACTAACTTGCACTCCCTCCAGCGGGTTCCTCGCGACTGGGTGGCTTATCAGGTGGATCCCCACCAGCATCAGATTGTTCGAGGAAAATAACTAGTTATGTCATGTAATTTGTACCAAGACACTCAATACTGTGTGTGGCTCATTACACAAGCTTTGTGTTAAGCAAAGTAAGATAACTCTGGAGTACAGACAGGGGAGGCGATGGCCTTGTGATATCATTGCTAGACTATTAACCCAGAAACTTAGCTAACGTTACAGTTCAGTAAAGGACACAATAAAACTACTTTTAATTCTACGATTCAACTCCACACGCAATTCTCCACCAATGTCCAGTGCCATCTGTTGCTCCTTTATATCAGTAAGAGGTCTGACAACACCAATTTTAAATCCAACCAAATTATTTGATAGTAAACTTGCAAGCTTTCAGCCTTTGTATTCTTCGTCAGGTGAATGAGGTATTCACGCCTGACGAAGGCTACAAAGGCGAAAGCTTGCAAGTTTACTATCAAATAAATTGGTTGGATTTAAAATTGGTATTGTCAGACCTCTTACTGAGTTTACCCCAGTCCAACGCCGGCATCTCTACATCATGGCTCCCTTATATACCAATGACTTCTATTGAATAATTGACATCAAATTAGGACTTAATTGGAAAGTCTGTTAACACATTCCTAACAGGGGACAAGTCAGGAAAGTGGGAGTTGAAAATGCAGCCATGATTTTATAGAGTTGAGGGGGCCCTATGGCTTACTCCCATCAAAGACGTTCTTAACCTGGATACTCTTATTTGGTTGTATCAACTTCCACCTCCTCTTGGTCAGGAGACCGCTCAGTAGAGGGGGACCAGCACCATCGCTGAGGCTCTGACCCTCCGTAGACTTCAGCTCATCCAGCCTTCCGCTGCCCCAACCTCCAGTGGCAGCAAATCTCATTCATCTTTCTTTAGAGTCAGTGCTGGCCAGAATTCGTCCATTATAAATTCTCGCATTCAAACTTCCTTCAGTGGCCTCACTCCCTTATTGTAGCTGCTAGTTCCACAAGAGTGAGAAAAACAAAATCCCTCCCTTCCATCTCTGCACTCCCATCCCACCCATTATTGTGATGATTTTAATGCAGAAAATAAATATCAAGGTGGGTGAAGGTGACAGGAAGAGAACAAACTGCTGATCCAATGGAAGTGAAATTGGGAGACTTCAACAGAAGCCTCTCCAAAAGAAGCTGTTTACAGAGGTGGATTTTGAAGAAGTGGTTGAGGAAAAAGAAATTTTAATTTGAGTTAATTTATTATTGTCACATGTATTAGTATGCAGTGAAAAGTATTATTTCTTGCACGCCAAACAGACAAAGCATACCATTCACTGAGAAGGAAACGAATGCAGAATGTAGTATTACAGTCATAGCTAGGGTGTTGAGAAAGATAACTTAATGCGAAATAGGTCCATTCAAAAGTCTAATAGCAGCAGGCTGTTGTTGAGTCGGTTGGTACGTGACCTCAGACTTCCGTATCTTTCCGTATCTTTCCACGGAAGAAGGTGGAAGAGAGAATGTCCGCAGTGCGTGGGCTCCCTAATTATGCTGGCTGCTTTTCTGAGGCTTAGAGGTTTTAAAAAAAGGGGCAGTGTGGACGAGTTGGGCTGAAAGTTCTGTTTCCATGCTGTAAACCTCTATAACTCTAAGCAGCAGGAAGTGTAAATTGACTCAATGGATGGGAAGCTGGTTTGTGTGATGGACTGGGCTACATTCACAATCCTTTGTAGTTTCTTGCGCTCTTGGGTAGAGCAAGAGCCATACCAAGCTGTGATACAATCAGAAAGAATGCTTTCTACGGTGAGACTGTGAAAGTAAAAATTCCCACAGCAAGGACTGACATGGTCCCAATTTGTCAATGCTGGGATGTGCAGAAAAAGGTTTTGGATTCACACTCACAGGTCTGCCCCCCACCCCCCCATTTGTTCCATTCTTTCCCATCACCGAGCTTTCTTTCTCCTTTTCCCTACTTCTTCCTCATCCCAAACAACAAATTCCAACCTGCAGAAAGACCCAGCCATTTGCTTTCTTTGAATTTCAATTTCAAACACACACACACACACACACCTTGGCTAAAGCTGCGGCCCATTCTCTTCGCTTGGCCCCCACAGACCGACACCCTTCACTGGTGGGCGGATCTGTGTACAGACGGCTGCAATAATTCACTCACTTTGCTGTACACGCATCTCTAACCACATTTCTCCCCACACAGTTCCTGCTGACTGCTTAAAAAAAAACACTATCGTCTCAGTTACACACACAGCCGGGCCACCAACGTAGACACACACCTGTTACAATTCAGCATCGCGTTGGGGATTTTCTTTAAGCAGATAGCTTGCAGGTACACAGCATAGAGAGAGAGGGCAAACCTTTAACAGAATCTGAACCCTCACCGACCGCGGCAGCAGTCAGCAGACTGAAAGGAGCTGCTTTTCACAGAAAACCACAGAAAAACCTGGTCAAATTCGAGTGATCTTTAGGGGTGAATGGGATAAAAGGTTATGGGGAGAAAGCAGGATTAGGCTACTGAGTTGAATGATCAGCCATGATCGTGATGAATGGCAGATGAGGCTCGAGGGGCCGAATGGCCTCCTCCTGTTCCTTTCTTCTATTTTCTATAACCAGCATATTTCTGGATCTTCATCTTAAAGCCATCATCCCAGAGTTAAGGGACTGAGGCCCAGCGGACCGGATATGGGTCAAGATTTCAGCTCACAGAGCGGGTATTCACAATCTCACAATCTGCACTGATCCAGCTAATCACTGAGGCAGGGGAAGAATTAGAGTGGCAATCCTTTGGCAAGAGTCCTGTACCCTAGCTCTTATTTCACAAGTGGCTGTTTCAAACCATTAATGAATGGGATGCAAGTGCCACTGGCCAGCACAGTATTTACTGCTCAACCTGTATTGCCCTCGAGAAGGAGGTGGTGAGCTGTCTTCTTGGACAGGGATTATCCAGGCCCTTTCAAGATGGAGTCAGAGGCTGGATGGCTGGCAACATGGTGGCGGGCAGGGATTGGGTTTGGCTACCATCAACAAGGCACAAGTCAGGAATGTGATGGAATACTCTCCACTTGCCTGGATGAGTAGCTCCAACAACACTGAAGCCGCTCAACAGCATCCAGGATAAAGCAGTCTAGTTGATTGGCACCTCTTCTACAAACATTCAACCCTCCATCACCGACAAACAGTGGCAGTCGTGTTTACCATCTACAAAATGCACTGTAGGAACTCACCAAGTTCCTTCATCAGCACCTTCCAAACCCACGATGGTTATCATCAAGAATAAGAGCAGCAAAAGCTGGGAATATCACCACCTGGAAATTCCCCTCCAGTCTCAAACCAACTAACTTGGAAATAAATTGGCTTTCCTTCACTATAGCTGGGTCAAAAGGACGGCTGATTTTATTCTCTGAGAGACATTATGAACCAATTGGGTTTTGACAATAATCAGGATTTTTATGGACATCATTGCTAATGTTAATGTTACATTTTTGTTCATTGCGATATTATTCGTTGAGTGTCAGCTGTGCCTCAGTTCGTAGCACTGAGGTCTCAGAGTCGCAAGGTTCTGGATTCGAGTCTCACCGTTACTCTGACGCAGCGCTGAAGGAGTGCAGAACTGTCAGCGGTGCCATCTTTCAGATCAAGCATTAAAACTGGGGCCTGCTGTAAGGCATCCTGTGACACTGTTTTGAAGTAGAACAGGAGAATTCTCCCTGGTGTTCTGGTCAATATTTATCCCTCAATCAATATCACCCAAACAAGTGGTCTGTTCATTACCATATTGCAGATTGTGGGAGCTTATTGTGCACAAATTGGCAACAGTGTTTCCTACATTACAGGAGCGACTATACTTCCTAGATGCTCTTATTGGCTGCAAAGCTCATGGCCACTATTCATGAGGTGGCCATGAATAGTGCTTTACAATTTAAGGTTCTTTTCTCTTACTCATGCATTTTACTGGATTATTGCAACTCAATGTCTACTGCCTGGGCATCACTATGCAGTCTTGTAAAAGTTATCAAAAAGTTTTTATTAACATTCCTGAACTATGGGCAGCATGGTGGCAGAATGGTTAACACTGCTGCCTCACAGCGCCAGGGACCCAGGTTCGACTCCCAGCTTGGGTGACTGTGTGGAGTTTGCACGTTTTTCCCATGTCTGCGTTAACTTCCTTTGGATGCTCCAGTTTCCTCCACAGTCCAAAGATGTGCGGGTTAGGCAACTGGCCTAAATTGAGTCTAGTGCCGGGGGATTAGCAGGGTAAATGCGTGAGGTTATGGGAAGAGAGCCTGGGTGGGATTGTGATCGGCATAGACTCAATGGACGAAATGGTCTCGTTCTGTACTGTAGGGATTCAATGATTCTATGTATATATTTACAGTAAAGGGTACAGATACAGAGAGAACTCCATGGCATATTCTTACATGTTGCTACCTTGCTCTACATTGCTGCCCTAAGTTCGAGGTAAGGTTCCTTCTTATCCCACTGGTGGGTGCTGCTGTACTCAGGTTAACCCCTAATATATTGGACTTTTCTACTACATCTCCCCACAGGTCTTTATCCCCTAGATATTGACTGAAAGTAGTGATTTACACTAAAATAGGCAAGATGCTCCAGATGCTGGAATCTGGAGCAAGAATAGGGGAAGTGGAAAAACTCAGTGAGTCTGTCAGTATCTATCAGGAGAGAAACAGAATTAACATTTTGGAGCCCTTCATCAGAATTGAATGAAGGGTCAGTGTGGTCAAGCTGTGAGTGATTGCAACAAAGAGTGACAAATTACAGAACAACAGAGAGATTGAGGGGAGGGGATTTGGCAATGAGGCAATACATGTAGGGAATATTTCTTAAAAATGGGGGTGGGGGATGATTTAAAATGGTTTAAGATGGAGGAGAGTGGTCAAAGTTAACATCTAAAGTTGCTGAACTCAACACCGAGTCCCAAGGACTGCAACTGGAAGATGAAATGCAGCTTTGTACTGGGATTAGTAGTCATTTACAGTTTGATTCATGTCTTGTGTACTTAACATCAGTGTTTCAAGTTCTACCACAACTCTAACCTACTTTGTGATAAACATCACAACATTAACAGTAGACGTCAGAATTCAGACTGCCCCATTACCACGCCCCCATCAAAATCTTTGGAATTAGGCTGTCTGAAGGTCTTGTACTGCCACCACCACCACCCTTACCCTACCTACCCCATCCCCCCACCGAACATCTCATCTGCCAGGATAAAGTCCTATGGAGAGGTGTAGTAGAAGACTCCGATACATGTGGGGCTAACACGGGACTGAGTACATCTCAGGAATACGGCAGCATTTTCTACACACACCTTGGACCCAGGATTGACAGAAAGAGAGACAGAATGGCCTCATGCACAGAGGACTAAAAGAGAGAGAGCAAAGGCTGAGAGAAGGACTATATTTAACCAGATGCAGCGAGAGTACAAGAGAGAGAGAAAGAGGGGAGAACGACTCAGAGAGAGAGGGATTGCGAGAGGGAGCGACTGTATGTACTCAGAGCCAAGAGAACAGATGAGATCTAAAGCCTGAGACTCAAATTCTATTATGGTCACTAAATCTCACGAGAGGGTCAAAATGGGTTTTGCTCCAGTCAGACCTTGACTTGGAAGCCCTCCCCGCCCACCCTTCCTCACCCCCCACAAGGTCTCACCCCACCAGTGACGTAGCCCCGAAAGGGCACAAACCTGACTTCCATTCATTTCAATAAATTTATATGTACTTATGTGGCTGTACACAATTCCATCCACCCAAATGGAGCATGTGGCCGTGTGACACCATGCCAGTTGTGATGAGCAGGGAACACTGCCAGCCAGGGACAGTGCCAAGTGGGTACTGGCAGGGGGCTAACCCTCCCCCATACGGGCAGGGAACCGGGAGAGCCCCGATAATAGCGCAGGGAGGTTGGGGGGGGTGTGAAGAGTGACCCCGATACTTCAGTGATGGGGCAGCCCCTTGACTGCAAGGGTTTCACCCAAACCTTGTGGGGGTTGTTCTCCGTGTCCTTAGCAGGGTTTGGGGAAACTTATTTTAAATACAGACGTGGGCGTTCTTTAAAAATGGTGCCACCATCTCCATGGAGACAGCCTTGCCAACTCTATCAGGCCCCATCCCGTCAGGTTGAAGGCGCAAACCCAGGCCCCCACTAAGTGCCAGAAAATCTGGCCCAAGAACCCAGCTGTATTTGTGTAAAGAAATACACCAGTTTTCAGTCAGAAGCTGACACCCGGGAGAATTCCACCCAGGACGTGTAACCTCAGCAATTCAACTTTCCGTGAGTTAAATCGTGAGACTAATGCTACATTTAAATCATCTAAGGCACCAACATGTTCTCTGAGAATTGTTGCTTCATAACAAGTCCTTTTAGACCTCATTAAAAGAGACAAAGAGAATTAAATTAAAAAAATATGAACAGCCGATATAATGACAGAGCATTAAGCAAGAGAAAGAAAGAGAATTAAAATGAACCAGTTGAAAATTCACAACACCAGAAATGAAGAATGAAGGGAGATAATGAAGGAACGTGACCACACAGAGAGTGGAGTCTGAATATCTCACATGTCGAAAAGAGTCGGATTTTATTTCACAGGAAGTTGAGTAACAAGTGGAGCTCTCTCCAACCATTGCAACCAGTATGAATCAGCAACTCAATCTCGCCAATTCCCCCAGCAGCAGATTCAACATAGAGCAATTAACTCATCACAGCTTTTCAAATCTCACTTTTGACAAAGACACGTTCAGGCTCGAGGTTAATGTTTGAGTTTTACGAGATCAGGTGACGCTGACACCTGTGGGGGAGCCCTCACCTCAAACGAAAATAGAAGCCTCCGCAATCAGGTTTCTCGACAGGTTGGACTTTTTGAGGTAGCGGCACAGGTAAAGGCGTCCCGGGGTTTCGCTGCTCATGAATAACAAGAGAGGAATGGGCCCTCATTCCCCTTTCAAAATATGATTAAGTACAGGCGCCACAGGACTACAATAGCTCAGCCGGCTTGATGGCTGGAGTGAGATGCAGATAGTGCCAGTGTCACAGGTTCGATTCCCACATCTGCTGTGGTCTATGATGAAGGCCTGTCATTTTACCTTACCCCACGCTCATAGTGGCACAGTGGTTAGCCTTGCTGCCTCACAGCGCCAGAGACTCAGGTTCGATTCCCAACTTGGGTCACTGTCTGTGCAGAGTCTGCACATTCTCCCTGTGTCTGCATGGGTTTCCTCCAGGTGCTCCGGTTTCCTCCCACAGTTTGTAAGACATGCTGATTAGTTGCGTTGGCCGTGCAAAATTCTCCCTCAGTGTACTCAAACAGATGCCAGAGTGTGGCGACTAGGGGAATTTCATAGTAGCTTCATTACACTGTTAATGTAAGCCTACTCAGAACAATAAACAGTACAGCAGAACAGGCCCTTCAGCCCTTCAAGCCTGCGCTGATCATGATACTTGCCTAAACCAAAGCTGTACGCACTTACAGAGTCCATATGCTTCCATTCCCATCCTTTTCATGTATTCATTTTGATGCCCCTTAAATGCCACTGTCGTACCTGCTCCCACCAAGGCAGTGTGATCCAGACATTCACCATCCTCTGTGTAAAAAACCTGTAAAAAGGGCTACTTGTGACAATAATCATAGAATCATAAATACTTTACAGGGCAGAAAGAGGCCATTCTGCCCATTGAGTCTGCACTGACAACAATCCCACCAGGGCCCTATCCCTGTAACCCCATGTATTTACCCTATTCCTCCTGATACTAAGGGTCAGTTCAGCGTGGTCAATGAACCTAACCCATGCATCTTTGGACTGTGGGAGAAAACCAGAGCATCTGGAGGAAACCCATGCAGACATAGGGAGAATATGCAAGCTCCACACAGACGGTTATTCAAAGCTGGAATCGAACTGGATTCCTGGCGCAAGGAAGCATCAGTGCTAACTACTGTGCTGCCTTGCCATCCAATAATAAACAAAACTTGTTGACTAACGCCCGCCAAGATGTATGTGACCAATTGTTGCTCTCCAACACAAAGAAGTGCCTGTGGTCCTTGGCAGATCATGACTAATTCTCCCTCTCAAATTCTCCCCACTCCCATGTCTTTACTTACTTAGGCCACCAGCAGGTGTGGGTAATCTCACACAACAGCCCTCATCAGGACTCATTTACATTCTGCCAGATCAACATGGTGTAATGAACTGAGCAACGCCCATGAGGTTGGCCTCTTGGACTATGAGCTCCCTGATTGAGGCAATGATTGCCTTCCCAATCAGGGATTCTCAGCTGTGCATACAATGAGGACTGTCAGGGCTACTGACACTCTGCATTCTGATTTTCCCCCGAAGCACCCTTAGGAGTGGAGATAAGTTTGTAAATAAAGAGAATCGGATGAAGGGACACAGGCCTCTGAGGAGGTATTTTGCATGGGAATATTGGGCATGAAGCAATGGTAGGCCATTCAGCCCTTCAAGCATGCTCCGCCATTCAGTGAGATTATGGCTGCTCTGGTTGTGGTCTTAATTCCCATTTCCCATCTACTCCCAATAATCCTTGACTTGTTTGTTTACCAAAAGTCTATCTAACTCAGCGCTAAATTATTTCAATGACCCAGTCTCAATTGCTGTCTGGGGGAAGAGAATTCCACATACTAACATCCATCTGAGAAAAACATTCTCCTCATCTTTTTAAAAGTGGAACCTCTCATTCTTCAACTCTCTCTCTTAATTCTAGTCTTCCCCAGGAGAGGAAATATCTTCCCCAAATCCATTCAAATCCTCTCAGGATCTTACATGTTTGAATGAGGTCACTCCGCATTCCTCTGTGATGTGAAGATATCGGTTTTGAGCTGGGGTGGACAAGGTGAGAGGTCACATGACACCAGGTTATAATCCAATAGGTTTATCTGAAATCACAAGCTTTCAGAGGACTGCTCCTTCATCAGGTGAAGTTTTCTGCTTTTAATTTGATCTGTCTACATTTTTAAAACTCTGAGGTAAAAAGTAAAAGCAAATTTCTGCGGATGCTGGAATCTGAAACCAAAAGGGAAAATGCTAAAAAAAATCTCAGCAGGTCTGGCGGTGCCAGTAACACAGGTTCGATTCCTGTTGCGGTCTATGATGAAGGCCTGCCCTTTTACCTTACCCCATGCTCACGGTGGCAGAGTGGTTAGCACTGCTGCCTCACAGCGCCAGGGACCTGGGTTCAATTCCCAACTTGGGTCTGCACATTCTCCTCGTGTCTGTGTGGGTTTCTTCCGGGTGCTCCGGTTTCCATCCATGGTCTGAAAGACGTGCTGATTAGATGCATTGGCCATGCAAAATTCTCCCTCACTGTACCCGAACAGGTGCCGGAATGTGGTGACTAGGAGATTTTCACAGCAACTTCATTGCACTGTTAACGTAAATCTATTTAAAACAACAAACAGTACAGCAGAGGAACAGGCCCTTCAGCCCTCCGAGCCTGCGCTGATCATGATTCCTGCCTAAACCAAAGCTGTATGCACTTACAGAGTCCATATGCTTCCATTCCCATTCTAGCCCCTTAAATACTGCTATTGTATCTGCTCCCACTCGGACAGTGTGATCCAGACATTCACCATCCTCTGTGTAAAAAACTTGTAAAATGGGCTACTTGTGACAATAATCATAGAATCATAAAAGGTCTGCCAGCATCTGCGAAGAGAGAAAAGAGCTGACCTTTCCGAGTCCTGCTGACCCTCAAGCTCCTTTAATCGGGAGCTTTGGCAAAGCATCATCTGGACTCAAAACATCAGCTCTTTTCTCTCTTTGTCTGCTGAGATTTTCCAGCATTTTCTCTTTTGATCTGTGGCAAAAGTTTCTTGGTAAAAGAAGCAAAAGTGACACGAGGGGAAACTTTTTCACATAGTGAGTGTTTTAGGGTTTAGAATGCACTGCCTGAGAGTGTGGTGGGGGCAAGGTTCGGTCAAAGCATTCAACTGCTATCTGGAAAGGAAAACTGTGCAGAGTTACGGGGAGAATTGAATTGCTCATTTGAAGAGCTGTTGCAGATATGATGGGCCAAATGGCCTCCTTACCTGCCGAACAGTCATAATTTTGTGCAATAGAATAGGGCAGGCATTGAATCCAAAGCTGGCTCATCAACAACAAGAACAGAACCTTTGATAATGGTAATATTTTGTTTAAGCTGCACCAGTCGTACAGAAGTATCTTCAATTGTTTCACACAATCAATGGTTATTTGGGAATGGAGGTTCCATTAGATAAGCTTAATGATACTTCAGTCTGTTGTAGAACCTGGACAAGGCAAGGTGGTTTTATTTCGCTCAAATCCAGTCACAGACAGACATCCCTCAGAGTTAAGCATCTATTTTTATTTTCTATTCTGCAATACTCAAAATCGTCAGGAGACCTGCCAGAGGTTCACTGGTTTAAGCAGCGGCTTCTTCATGGAGGAAATGTGGACCTCTGTAAGCCAAGGTTTTTCAGGTAGCAAGATTGGTGACTGTCAAGATGCTGAGTATGGAGCTGAGCAACTCATTGCCCCGTGCCCTCGAGCTACACATAACCAATTGTCTCAGTCTCTCTGTTGTCCTTTGCGAATCACTGCTAATTACTTATGCTCCCGAGGGACACCTCGACCACCACAGCAACACAGCCTGAGTTATCCAAAAGTTTAAAATTAAACTTTCATTAAAGCCTTTTTTTCATGTACCTCTCAGCGCCCTTTGTTTTATCGTGCGGCTGCATGGAATACCACAAGAACCAGCCCATGAAAAGACACAAAAGTCATAGAAACCCTACAGAGCAGAAGGAGGCCATTTGGCCCATCAAGTCTGGACTGGCAACAATTCCACCAGGCCCTATCCCTAGCACCCCACATATTTATCCTGCTAATCCCCCTAGCCTATACATCCCTGGACACAAAGGGGCCATTTAGCATGGCCAATCAACCTAACCCACGCACCTTTAGAGTGTGGAAGAAAACCGGAGCACCCAGAGGAAACCCACGCAGACATAGTGAAAATTTGCAACCTGCACACAGACAGTGACCCAAGTCGGGAATTGAACCCAAGACCCTGGAGCTGTGAGGCAGCAGTGCTAATCATGTGCCAACCCGGTTGGATAATTTTCCCCCACAAACTTCTAAGGTTTTTAATTGGCTGATATTTGTTGCAATATCATGAGGTTGTGAAAGACTCTTTATAATTGTATGAAGAGTGTTCATTATTGGCATATAGCACTTTGAAGTGGGAAAAGTGTTCTTTAAATGCAAGCCTTTTATAAATGATGGTGATGGATCTCATGGCAATAATGTGTGTCATTTAACTACCCTGCACTCAGTGCATTTTGCTGGAACAATCAATCCCACTGTTATCAGGAGATTTCGCTATGGTTTTGATCAGGAGTTGTTTGCTGTAGTTCACGGACACTCTTAAACAAACACCGTGGGGCGACACAGTAGCACAGTGGTTAGCCTTGCTGCCTCACAGCGCCAGGGACCCCAGTTCGATTCCTGGCTTGGGTCACTGTCTGTGTGGAGTTTGGACATTCTCCCTGTGTCTGCATGGGTTTCCTCCCGCAGTCCAAAGATGTGTGGATTAGATGGATTGGCCATTTTAAATTGCCCCTTAGTGTCAGGGGGAGTAACTAGGACAAATGCATGGGGTTATGGGGATAGGGTCTTGGTGGAATTGTGGTTGGTGCAGACTTGATGGGCTGAATGGCTTCTTTCTGGGCAATAGGGATTCTATGAAGCTTGATTTAGTTAGACTGCTTGCTGCAAGTCTTGCCAGAGGATCTGCTCTGTTTCCAATGCATTGGCTTTTTAATTTGACTTATCATTGTCACATGTATTGGGATACAGTAAAAAGTATTGTTCCTTGTGCTCTATACAGATAAAGCATACCGTTCATAAAGCACCGAAGGGAGAAGAAAAGGAGAGGGTGCAGAATATAGCATTACAGTCATAGCTGGGTACTGAGAGAGATTAAATTAATATAAAGTAAGCAAATTAATATAAAGATGACATAGTGCCATCACACACACACACACACACACACACACACACACACACACACACACACACACACACACACACACACACACACACACACACACACACACACACACACACACACACACACACACACACACACACACCCCTACGCATGCATACATGAATATGCGCACACACAAATATTACCTGGCATGTAGCATTGCAATATCTTGCCATCTTGCATTGAGAGCAGCGTAGCAGAGATTCTTTCCTGTGAGGAGAACAATATATTACTAACCAAATAAAAAAGGACAGTTTTGCAGTTGAACACAGTTTAATACCAGCAACATCAGCGACCTAAAAGAATCTTTTGGAGAAGGTCTCCCTCAGATATTTAGGCTTCAAAATAGTGACTGATAACGGGAATTTTAAAAAACATGCTATAAAATGGGACAAGCAAATTCATATCATACACACACGGCGAGATGAAATTCATATCATACACACACGGCGAGATGAAATTCATATCATACACACACGGCGAGATAAAATTCATATCATACACACACGGCGAGATGAAATTTATATCATACACACACGGCGAGATGAAATTCATATCATACACACACGGCGAGATAAAATTCATATCATACACACACGGCGAGATGAAATTCATATCATACACACACGGCGAGATAAAATTCCAGTGACCCAGATAGTTGCCCACTCACAAATACAATTCACTTTCAACTATTTTCTCAATGACATGAACCAGTCAGCACTGGTGAATGATGACACTAAGTGCCACATGTCAATGTGGGTGAAGCATAAAAATAAATGCAAGTTTTGAGAATTACAGCCCTTCTCCATTTTGAATCGAATCCTGCTTGGAAAATTCCGGAAATTTCTGAAAATTCTGGAAAACAGCCCCACTGCGAAACGTCATGAACCTGGCAGGATGTCGACCTTACTAATCACACTGATGATTTAATTCTAAAGGCACAGTTTCGAAAACATAGGCAGGTAAAAGCAGGAGCAGGTGATTCAGCCAAAGGTAGAAGAAGGAGCAGGTGATTCAGCCTGACCCACCATTCAAACAGAGAAAAGCCGCCCGCAAAGACATCAGGGACTTGCTTCTCTGACTGAACAGATTATGGTCAGTCAAAGCCCAAGGTCAAAATCTTATCATTGTCCACACCGGCAAAACTTTCCCATCCTGTGCCAGTCAATGGAGATTTGGTTGGCCCAATGATTTGGGTGACACAGTAGCACAGTGGTTAGCATTGCTACCTCACAGTTTGTTTTGATAAAAGTTTCTGAGTTGGGTCTGGGTTAACTCCATTGCATACCTTGGAGTTTCTGATCTGCTTCCTAACAATGGCTCCTAATAGATAGGTCAGTTACAGGAGGAGGCTCTTTTGCTTCTCTTGCCCATGTCAGTAATTCAGCTCATCCCATTCTCATATTCTAGTAGCCTTACAATTATTTTTTCTTCAGCTAATTGTCCAATTTGAATCTACCTCCAGATTGTAACCACACAAAGCGTAAACGCAGCTTTTCCTCATTTCGCATTGGTTCCTGTGACAAGAGATTGATCTGAAAGGGCTCACAACTCCTCCACAAATGTTAACAGTTTCTCTCTGTCAACTCAGTCTAGACCGTGCAATTTTATGAACAGCTCCCCATAAATCTCTTCTCAATCTTCAACTTGTCAGTGCAGCTGAGGTTCAGTTGATAATGTGTTCACTTCTGAGTGGAAGGTTCTAGGTTCAAGTCCCACTCCAGGACACGAGCACAAAAATCAAGGCTGATACTCCAGCACAGTACTGAGAGAGTGCTGCTCTGCCATCATCTAGAAGAGACGTTAAACTGAGACCTCTCAGGCAGATGTCAATCTCAGGTGGATGTCAAATGTCTCATGGTGCTATTTAGAAGAAGGGTAGGAGAGGTATCCCCAATATCCTGGCCAGTTTTGCCAATCAACATCACAAAAACAGATTCTGCTTCATTATTGATTTGCGTTTGTGGTTGATTACTGTACGCAAATTGGCTGCTATGTTCCCTACACTGGAACAGTGATCATACCTCAATGTATTTGATTGGCTGTAAAGCTCTTTGAGACATCCTGCAGTCATGAAAAATGCTTTGTAAATGTCGGTCTTTCTTTCTCTTCGCCAAGAACAACAGCTCTAACATTCCACCATATCTTCACAACTGAAGTTCCTGATACTTGGAACCATTTTCGTGAAACTTCTCCGCCCTCTCTCTAACAGCTTCTAGATGACCATGAAACCATCATCAATTACCATAAAAACTCACTTGGTTCACTAATGTCCTTTAGGGAAGGAAATCTGCCATCCTTACTTGGTCTGATCTACATGTGATTCCAGAGCCACAGCAATGTGGCTATCTCTCAACTGCCCTTGGGCAATTAGGGATAGGCAATAAATGATGGCCAGCCAGTGATGTACATAGCATCACATCTATAAACATCCACTCCTCCCATTATCAATACTCAGTAGCAGCAGGGTGTACTATATACAAAATGCACGGCAGCAATTCACCAAAGATCCTCAGACAGCATCTTCCAAATCCACGAACACTTCCATCTGGAAAGACAAGGGTAGCAGATACATGGGAATACCACCATCTGCAAGTTCCCCTCCAAGTCATTCACCACCCTGACTTGGAAATATATTGTCGTTCCTTTGCAGTCACTGGGTCAAAATCCTGGAATTCCCTCCCAAACAACATTGTGGGTCAACCCAAGCATGTGAACTGCAACGATTCACGAAGGCAGCTCACCATCATCTTTTCAAAGGGCAACTAGGGATGGGCAGTAAATTCTGTCCAGCCAGCGACACCCATGTCCCACAAATGAATAAAAAAAGTTCCATGAATGAATGTTAAAAAAAGCTTTCCTACAGCATGGTGCACATCACCAAACACAACACTCGTGCATCGAGGTAAAGCAATGTTTTATAAAGGTTCATCTTAACTTTTTTGCTTGATGAAAGTCTACTTATTCCTAATTAATCAATGTCATTTTGAAAGTAGGATATCCAAAGTTGAAAACAATATTTCAAGCACAGCTTCATGACAGATCTAAATCAAACAAATGCCCTTGAGATTAAGGAGTACTCTTCACATTCATTATTTTTTGCTCCTGAGGTACAACGTCTGTATTTGTGCAGCTCCAAAAATAGCTATCACAAAATGACCTACATTCGAAAAACCTTAGTCAAAACTCACTTTAGTCTTCAAAGACAGATAACGTGACAGATTCTCTCTGTTTTAGTACAAGCCCAGTGACTGCAAACCCATCTCTGAGTCAAGAGGCCTCAAGCTTAAAGTTAAAGTTTATTTATTAGTGTCACATGTAGGCTTACGTTAACACTGCAGTGAAATTACTGTGAAAATCCCCTAGTCGCCATGCTCCGGCACCTGTTAGGGTACACTGAGGGAGAGTTTAGCATGGCCAATGCACCTAACTAGCTTGTCTCACTGGAACAACGGAGATTAAGGAATGGCCTGATAGAAGTCTACAAGATTATGAGGGGCATGGACAAAGTGGGAAGTCAGAAGATCTTTCCCCAGGGTGGAAGAGTCAATTACTAATGGGCACAGGTTTAAGGTGTGAGGGGCAAGATTTAAAGGAGATATATAAGGCAATTTTTTTACACAGAGGGTCGTGGGTGCCTGGATCTCGCTGTCGGGAGAAATAGTAGAAACATATGTGATAGTGACTCTGAAGGGGATCTTGACAAATACATGAATAGAATAGGAATGGAGAGATATGGTGCTCAGAAGGACTGGGAGTTTTAGTTCAGGCAACATGATTGGTGCAGGTTTGGAGGGCCAAAGGTCCTGTTTCTGCGCTGTAATTTTCTTTGTTCTTTGTCTTTTGGACCGTGGCAGGAAACCGGAGCACCTGGAAGAAACCCACGCAGACACTGGGAGAATGTGCAAACTCCACCACAGCCAATGACCCAAGGTCAGAATCGATCCCTAGTCCCTATCGCGAAGCAACATTGCCAACCACAGTGCCAACCGTGCCACTTAAGGCCTATCACAAGGACTATTGCTGAAAGGAGCGATTGCTGCACTGTCCCAAATACCATTTTTCAAAGGCCTACCCACTCATTCAGGTCAAACCGACTTGCAACAATCTGATGCAGAGAAGCGAGAGGGGGAAATTAATTCCCCCTGGTGCTCTGGCCAAGCATTCATCTCTCAACTGACACCACTAAATCTTAATTTTTAATTGCAGGATCTTGCTAACCACAGTATCAGGAAAGGGTTGGCTGGCTGGGATGTTTTTCTCTTGCAAATAAAAAGAAATTGAGGCATTAAAAATTATCAAAGATTTTGGTCGAGTAGATAGCGAGAGAATGTTTCCTCTTGGGGGGTGGAGGGGAAGAGCATAACCGGAAGTTTCAATATAAGATAGATACCAATCGGGATTATCTTATATTGACCTTAAGATCCTAGAGTGTGAGTCTTTACAGCTAATCAAGTCTTAAAGATACAAACCATGTGAGTGGAAGAGGGTTAAGCACAGGCTAAAGAGATGTGTACTGTCTCCAGACAGGGCAGTTAGTGAGATTTTGCAAGCCCAGGCAAGTCATGGGGGTTACAGATAGTGTGACATGAACCCAAGATCCCGGTTGAGGCCGTCCTCATGTGTGTAGAACTCGCATTCTAGTCAATACTCTCTAAACTGAGTGCATGTCTTTATATGCCCTGTTTATGATCAGAACTCCCCACTCACCTGACAAAGGGGCAGAGCTCCGAAAGCTCGTGGCATTTGCTACCAAATAAACTTGTTGGACTTTAACCTGGTGTTGAGGAACTTCTTGCTCTATTGAACTACAGCACTACTGGGGAGGCAGTGGCTCCTACTGGTACTACACCCATCACAGACCTGCAATCTCAGACCACAGGTAAGTGGTAGCAGCTCTTGTGATGCTACTTTGAGAGAATGTGCTAAATGAAATTATACAGTCTTTATACAGCACAATATCTTATCTGTGGCCTTTCCTGTGACCCTCAGGTCTTCATTTTGTTCCAGAGGCAAACCTGGTGCCCCCCATTCTGTATGTTTGCTTAATACAAACTTGTCAGTCACAAACAGGTCTGGTAAATCAAACATAGGTATGGTTTTCTTGAAGATGTATAGGATTGCTCATCAGACAGGGTTAGTTTAAATATTCAACAACTATTGCTAACAGACTAGTACAGTGGCAATTCCTTCACACCACAAACTAAACTAAGAGGTCCTGTGGTGATATGGCTTACATTCTGTTGCAATTACACAAGGCCTCCGTGTGGCCACACTGAGAATATTGTATGCAGTTTTAACCTCCTTTTCTGAGAAAGGATATTCTTACTCTCTGGGGAGTGCAGCAAAGGTTTATCAGACTGATTCCAGGGATGGCGGAACTGATGTATGAGGAGAGATTGACTAGGTTAGGGTTGTTTTTGCTGGAGTTCAGACGAACGAGGGGGGTCTCATAGATACATATAAAATTCTAACAAGGCTAGACAGGATAGATGCAGAGAGGATATTCCCGATGGTGGGGGAGTCCAGAACCAGCGGTTACAGACTGAGGATACAGGGTAGACCATTTAGAGTGGAGATGAGGAGACATTTCTTCACCCAAAGGATGGTGAGCCTGAGGAATTCATTACCAGAAGATATAGTTGATGCCAAAACATTGAATCTATTCAAGGTGCAGCTGGATATAACACTTGGGGCAAATGGGATCAAAGGTTATGGGGAGAAAACAGGATTTTCTATTGAGTTGGATGATCAGTCATGATCGTGATCGATGGCGGAACAGGCTCGAAGGGACGAATGGCCTCTTCCTGCTCCTATGTTTACTTGCTCTTGTTAACACATTGTCTGAAAGCTATAACACAACAGCAAAATTAATGTAGAATTATTGAGCAATTATCAGCATCATTTTGGAGTGCTGCGTGCGAATGGGAAATCCAGTCTCAGTTCTTTCTTCTTGCAATAACCATACTGAACATCTTCTCCTTCTACAATGTAACATCATTACAACCAGGATGGTGAACCGGGTGAATCATCACACATTACCCTCTACACCACGGTGCCTGCAGCAAGCTGCCTCAAAATAAAAATGAGAGGGAACAGAAAAGGCTTACATTGATAGATCTATCACCTGTTTTTTTTTCCTTTCAGTGGTACTTGGCTGAGGAACTCGCTATTTTACTATCAAATAAATCGGTTGGATTAATAATTGGTGTTGCTAAATTCTTACTGAGAACAAGAATTGGCCAGGATACCAAAAAGTGCTCCCCTGCACTCATTCAAAGAACTCAGTAAGAATTTAGCAACACCAATTATTAATCCAACCGATTTATTTGATAGTAAAATAGCGAGCTTTCAACACTCCCGTGTCTTCATCAGGCAAGTGCAGTGTTCTGGTCTGCAATATCACACATCAGCACAGACAGTCAGAGATTGCTGATTAGAATGCGAATCCTTACATCTAACCTGCTATTCAAGTGTTAAAGTGGCTAACAATGTGTGTGAAGGGGATCATGAGCATTGTTAGAGAGTTGTGTATTTTCTCCAGACAGCACAGTAAGTGAGGTTTTTTGCTAACCCAGGCAAGTTACGGGGGTTAAAGATAGTGTGTCATGAAGCCAAGATCCCTGTTAAGACCGTCCTCATGTGTGCGGAGCTTGGCTATCAGTCTCTGCTCAGCGACTCTGCGCTGGCGTGTATCACGAAAGCCCCCTTGAAGAACATTTACCCGCAGGTCGGAGGCCGAATGCCCGTGACTGCTGAAGTGTTTGCCCACAGGAAGGGAACTGTTTTGCCTGGTGATTGTTGAGCGATGCTCATTCATCCGCTGTCGTAGTGTTTGCATGGTCTCCCCAATATACCATGCTTCGGGACAGCTTTCTTGCAACGTATTAGGTAGACAACGTTGGCCGAGTTGCAAGAGTATGTACCGTGCATCTGGTGAATGGTATCCTCACGTTTGATGATGTCGTCCATGTCTATGATCCGGCATGTCTTGCAGAGGTTGCTGTGGCAGGGTGTGTGGTATTGTGGTCACTGTTCTCCTGAAGGTTGGGTAGTTTGCTGCGAACAATGATCTGTTTGAGGTTGTGCGGTTGTCTGAAAGCAAGAAGTGGGGGGGTGGGGATGGCCCTAGCGAGATGTTCATCGTCATCAATGATATCATTCAAAGAGGCACTGGATGATCCTTTGCGCCCACCAGAGGAGACAGATGAGGCCTTTGTGTTTGACGTCTCATTCAGAAGATGGCATCACTGACAGCGTAGCGCTTCTTTGGCAGTGAAACGCCAGCAATGGATTGTGTGCATGGGTTTCGAGAACAAGCCAGAAACCCAACAACCTACAATGGAAGAGTGTACCCCATTGAGGCTGGGTCAGCACCTATATTGTACTCCACATCCTTACGTGGCTAATGCCGTGACAATGACAAACTCCTACTTGTTAAGCATTCATCATTAGCAGTTTTCTTCACTCTTCATCAGGGTGACCACACTATATGATTATCTGCACCAATGATTTATGATGTCTTCAACAACACTAGTCAGGGATTAAGCGACTAGAAGAAGAAGCATCTGCAATTCAGTTTACCAGCACATTACCAACTGAAAGCTGTTTAAATCTATTGGTATCACGTAATGTTCAAATGAGGCAGCTCACAGCATTTAAATTTTAATAAATCGCTGCCTTTATCGTCTGCAAGACACTTTGCAAAGGGTCATATTTCACCAAGTCACTGGTGCATTAATTTTTTACATGCACCTTGTATGTATTATTCAAAAGATCACTCTCTCTGTGAATTTGATCAGGCGCAGTAAACAGCCGTTTTTTTATTTGGTCCAAATTATATAGAGCACTCAATAATACCTTATGTTTAGAATGAGCAACAATAATTTGAATTTATATAGCATCTTCAATGTAGCAAAATATCTCGAGGACCTTATCGGAAGCAAGCAAACAAAAATGGACACTGAGTCGCATAAGACAATGTTAGGAAAGGTGACCATAAGCTTGGTCAAAGAGATAGATTTAAGGAATATCTTAAAGCTGGAAAAAGAGAGAAAGAGAGGGAGAGAATCTAGTACCACTTGAGAGCTAGCTGGACTCAGATACAGCAGGAGGCCATTCAGCCCTTCAGGCATACTCCATCATTCAATTAGACTATGACCAATTTAGTTGTGGTCTCAGCTCCACCTTCCTGTCTTGTGCCTCCTGAATAATGGGGTTGAGGGGCATATCAGCCATGACTGAATGGTGTAGCAGACTCGATGGGCTGAATGGCTCCTATATTTTATGAATGTTTAACCCTCAACTCCTTTGTCTCGCAAAATCCGAATATCCTGCCTTGCACAAATTAAATAACCCACCCTCCTCTGCTCACTGGCAAACGGAATTTCTTACCCAAGAGGAAAAGAAGAGTAAAAATAGTAAAATAGGAGCATTGCTCGGAATTGGTCTTGTATGCATTAAAATGGAACATCAGTCATCCAGACTCAAAACATTAGCTCCATTCTCTCTCCATAGATGCTGTCAAATTCTTTTATGACTTTGGATATGATGCTACTGCAGAAAGTGCAGATGCATGAGATTGAAGGTGATTTAGCAGTTTGGATTAGGAATTGGCTAGCTGATAGAAGACAGAGGGTGGTGGTTGATGGGAAATATTCAACCTGGAGTGCAGTTACAAGTGGTGTACCTCAAGGATCTGTTTTAGGGCCACTGCTGTTTGTCATTTTTATAAATGACCTAGATGAGGGTGTAGAGGGTTGGATTAGTAAATTTGCTGACGATACCAAAGTGGGGGGAGTTGTAGACAGCGAGGATGGATGTTACAGTTTGCAGAGGGACATAGATAGGTTGCAGAGCTGGGCCGTGAGGTGGCAAATGGAATTCAATACGGATAAGTGTGAGGTGATTCACTTTGGTAGGAATAACAGGCATATGAAATATAGGGCTAATGGAAGGACCCTTAATAGTGTTGTCGAGCAGAGGGATCTTGGGGTACAAGTACATAGCTCTTTGAAAGTTGGCACCCAGGTTGATAAAGTTGTTAAGAAGGCGTACGGTGTGTTAGCTTTTATTGGTAGAGGGATTGAATTTAGGAGCCCTGAGGTTATGTTACAACTGTACAAAACTCTGGTGCGGCTGCGCAATACTCCGCGTACAGTTCTGGTCGCCGCATTATAAGAAAGATGTGGAAGCATTGGAAAGGGTGCAGAGGAGGTTTACCAGGATGTTGCCTGGTATGGTGGGAAGGCCTTATGAGGAAAGGCTGAGGGACCTGAGGTTATTTTCATTAGAGAGAAGAAGGTTACACGGTGACCTAATTGAGGCGTATAAGATGATCAAGGGATTGGATAGGGTGGATAGTGAGAGCCTTTTTCCTCGGATGGTGATGACCAACACGAGGGGACATAACTTTAAATTAAGAGGTGGTAGTTATAGGACGGATGTCAGAGGCAGGTTCTTTACACAGAGGGTGGTGAGGGCGTGGAATGCCCTGCCTGCAGCAGTTGTGGACTCGCCTACTTTGGGGGCATTCAAATGGTCGATGGATAGGCATATGGATGATATTGGAATAGTTTAGGTTAGAGGGTCCACTGGCCGGCGCAACATCGAGGGCCGAAGGGCCTGTACTGCTCTGTAATGTTCTATGTTCTATGTTCTATGATGCCAGCAGAGGCTGTATTACAAAGCAATGGCTTTGCTCACACGTGAAGAACTGCCACTTCAGCAAGTGACAAGAGAGCACCAAAAGCAGTCAGCAGTGTGATGGAATACTCCCCACTTGCCTGGACGGGTGCAGCTCCAACAACACTCAAGAACTTGACACCGTCCAGGACAAAGCAGCCCACTCGATTGGGGGCACCACATCCACAAACACTCAATCCCTCCACCACCAACGCTCAGTAGCAGCAGTGAGTCCTATCTACAAAATCCACTGCAGCAATTCACCAAGCATCCTGAGGCAGCACGTTCCAAACCCATGACCACTTCCATATAGAAGGACATATAAGCAGATACATGGCAGTGGTGAATTTGCGGAATCCAGTATCACAGAATGTAGAGGCCAAAACATTGTCTGATTCCTAGAAATTAGATACAGTTCTTGGGGCTTAAGGGATGAACAGATATGGGGGAAAGAGGGATCAGGATATTAAATTTAATAGTCAGCCATGAACAAAATGAATGGTGGAGCAGGCCCTAAGGACTGAATGGCCACACTCCTGCTTTTACGTTTCTACGGTAACACCACCACCTGCAAGTTCCCCTCCAAGCCACTCACTGTCCTGACTAGGAAATATATTGTCACTTCTTCGCAGTCGCTGGATCAAAATCCTGGAGTTCTCTCCTTCACGGCACCGTGGACTGCAGCGATTCGGGAAGGGAGCTCAACACCATCTTCTCAAGGAAAACTAAGGATGGGCAATAAATGCTGGCCAGCCAGCAATGCCCATGTCCTCCCACAATTGAACAAACAAAAAAGCTGGATACCATATTCAGAAAGAATCAGCACTTTCTGGAAAGGAGTGTGTGTGTGTGTGTGTGTGTGTGTGTGTGTTAGTTAAACATTTGCACATCAGGGTAAAGGTTTATTGACCATGCTAAGTTCACCCTTGTGTCTGGGGATTAGCAAGGTAAATATATAGGGCAACAGAAATAGGGCCTGGCTGAGATTGTAGTCAGTGCTGACTCGATGGGCTGAATAGTCTCCTTCTACATTGTAGGGGATTCTTGATTTTTTATGGTTTATGTACAACAAAAGAAAAGCTACAGCAAACTAGCAGCAAATAGGGCAGGCTGATCATTGCACAATGTCACTACCAAGAGAATGCAGGCCAGTCCATCCAATTAAGAAGAAAATTAAATTGGGTTCCCTGCCTAGTGTGTCCTTATACCGTTGACTATATTGCAAAGACAAAAAGAAAATGCCTTTATTAATCTGCACCCCTTCTGTTTAACTCCAGATGACAGTTAAATTCGAGAAAGACTGAATAAAACTCCTCCACTGGAGTGCCAAATAGCCATTTGCCATCAGCAGTGTATTTTCCAGCTACACTATGTATTATTGATGAAAGGGGCAATCAAGACTTTACAGAAAATATACTGCCTCCATTAGGTTCCATATAATCTACAAGCTAACCTTTACTGGGTTCATCAGAAGGTCAGCTATCAGAACAAGAACTGTGCATTTTGGATTTCCTTGCTTTATTTTCCCCTTTGCAGAGAGGCAGAAGCTTCAATTAACCTTCAGAAATGCGGATATACAGGGCCACATATCACTCTTGCTTAGCCGCAGGCACCTAGCTGGGATTCAGTCACCATCCTTACACACAACTTCAGAAGATGAAAAAGTCAACCTGGTCTATTCCCAAATGGCAACTTGCTGTAGGGTTGGAGGAAGAAAACTGTGAGAGCCATCGCCCACATCTCCAATTAGATCCACAGTCCCTATCCATGATTATGACAAGGAGGACTGCGCACAACAGAGGAAGAAAAGAACGCTCTGCCCAAGGCTGGGGTAGATAAGCATTTTATCCTAAAACTCAATAGACACTTCAGATATCTGTATGTATGCACAGCTGCTGGTGTGAAGGTGCTACCTACACATTATCTGCCCTTGTGCTGACTTAAAATCACTGAATCCCTATAGTGCAAAAGGAGGCCATTCAGACCATTGAGTCTGTGCTAACCACAATTCCATACAGGTCCTATTCCCATAACACCACATGTTTACCTTGCTAATACACTGACACTAGGATTAATTTAGCACATTCAGTCAACCCAACCTGCACAACTTTGGACTGTGGGAAGAAACCGGAGCACCCGGAGGAAACCCACACAGACCCAGGGAGAAGGTGAAACCTCCACACAGAATTAAGCCAAAGCCGGAACTGAACTTAGGTCCCTGGCACTGTGAGGCAACAGTGCTAACCACTATGTCACTGGAATATTTGAAATTCTGCTCACCACATCACTAGGACATAGAGGCTTTGGAGAGAGTACAGAAAAGATTTACCAGGGTATCCCCTGGTATGGAATGTATTAGTTATGAGGTGAGATTGAATAAACGAGGATTGTTCTCCCTGGAAAGATGGAGACTGAGGGGCAATCTGAAAGGAGTTTATAAAATTATGAGAGGTATGGATAGGATGAACAGTTGGAAGCTTTTTCCAAGGACAGAAATGACAATTACCAGGGGGCACAAGTTCAAGATAAAGGAGGGAAAGGTTCAGTGGAGATGTGCAGGGGAACCTTTTTACACACAGGGTGGTCAAGGCCTCGAATACACTGCTTAGTGAGATGCTTGAGGCAGTTGAGGTAACTAAGAGATTTTCACATAAACTTCATTGCCGTGTTAAAGTACAAAGAACAAAGAACGAAGAACAAAACAGCATGGGAAACAGGCCCTTCGGCCCAATGAGCCTGCACCGCCACCCCAATGTTCCCACCTCTACCCATGATCCCTGTCTATGTTTATAGACCTATGGATTAAAAACCAAATTTGAGACAATTTAGGGAGAATTTGTTTTGCCAATTAGCCTAAGAACACATCTTTGGGATGTGGGAGAAAACCGGAGCACCCGGAGAAAACCCACGCAAGCACAGGGAGAATGTGCAAACTCCCACAGACACAGGCCCAAATCCATGTATCTGCACAGCACAGCGATAGTCACTGAGCTGTCGTGTTGCCCATCAAATGGTCCAGGTCAAGCGTACACTAACAATGTGAAGCACTAGGATACTATCGAAAAAAATCCAAGAGCAGCCCTCTCACGACCCACCGTGTGTATGTCTCTTGTTAGACAACAAGGTGGACCAAAGCACCTGTGGGATGAAAACAAGTACATCAATATCATCATCTATTTACACACTTCCCAGGGACTCCCAAGGCTCATGATCCCTATTTTAAATCAGTTTTCTGCATCCCTCCATTCCCATTCTGTTCATGTGCCCATCTAAGTATTTCTTAAATAACTCCAGAGTACCTGCCTCCACCACTTGGCAGTGCATTCCATACCCCCACCACCCTCTGTGTAAAAAAACTCCCTCTAGCATCCAAATTATACCTTACCCCCCTCATCCTAAGCTCTCGTGCTATTCGAGTCCATCCTAGGAAAAAGCTTAATTCTGTTTACTCTATCTATACCCCTCATAATCTTGTACACCTCTATTAGATCTCCGCTAAGTCTACGTCTTTCTAAGGAAAACAGTCCCAATTTGCCTAACCTCTCCTCATAACTCAGACCTTCCATACCAGGCAGCATCCTGGTGAACCTCCTCTACACTCTCTCCAGAGTCTCCACGTCCTTCCCGTAGTAAGGCGACCAGAACTGGACACAGGATTCCAAATGAGGTCTAACCAACATTTTATACAACTGCAACATTAAAGGCCAGCTCTTGTACTCTATATTCCTTCCGATAAAGGCTAGCATACCATATGCTTTCTTCACAACCTTCTCCACCTGCTCTGCCACCTTTGTTCACCTGCACCCCCAGGTCCCTCTGCCTACTTGTGACAATAATAGATAAACTTTAAACTTTAAAACTTTAAACTTTACATCAGCCACATCTAAGACTTATCTTAATAAACACGTGAACAAGCGATTGGTTAAACAGGTAAACATGATCAGTGCAGGCTTGGAAGGCCTGTTTCTTGCTGTACTGTTCTTTGTTCTATTTGTCTTTTAACAATTCAGGTGGGAGGCACCTGTATATGCTCAGTGATCACCTCGGTGCTTTTAGAATTCTATCAACATAGGTGACTACTGTTGGGTGAGCCAGATTGACAATGGAATTAAACTATTTGTGTGCCTGTATCTATGGAGCCCAGTGCAGAGGTTGCACCTGATGTTCCAATGTCTGTGCTACTGAAGCTAACTACACAAAAGAAGACTTGCAGATGAAACTGAAGATTGAAAGCAGCATTCTCTCAACATGCTGCGCTGCTGAACTAATGGCATTGCACGCTTCACAGGAGCATTACTGCACTAAGAGATAGGAGATATGAAGTATATAGTGTTTTATTGAAAGGTTCGCTGCCCATAATGTGTGAAACCAATTTGATCTGGCTGGCAATTAGACCTGCAGCCACCCAGCTGATTAGTCAAAGTTGTGTAGCAGATGAAAAGCCAACACCAAGAACAGAAAGTGCCGAAAAAACTCAGCCAGTCTGGCAGCATCAGCGGAGAGAGACAAGCAGAACTATTGTCGAATCCAGTATGGCTCTTCATACAGACTCAGTGAGAAAAAAGTCAATTTCTGCTTGCAGATCTAGGCTCCAGTCACCAAAATACTGAGTTTGACTCCAATTAGGATCACCATTGACCCAGCAATAAGTGAAAACGATTGGGAGATTTATATCCCTGTATGATCATTGTCCATCCAGTACACACTAAGGGATGGGTAGTTCCATAACCACAACTGTGCAAAGCTTTCCCAAATGCTCTGGAGGATTGATCTAACATTCTCTTAAGAATTATAGAATCCTACACTGCAGAAAAAGGTCATTCAGCCCACTGAATTTGCACCAACAACAATCCCATTCAGACCCCACCCCCATAACCCCATACGTTTACCCCAGCTAGTCCCCTTGACACTAAGGGCAATTTACCATGGCCAATCCACCTAACCCGCAAACCTTTGGAGTGTGGAAGAAAACCAGAGCACCCAGAGGAAACCCACGCACACACAGAGAGAATGTGCAAACTCCACACAGACAGTGACCCAGTCCGGGAATTGAACCCGGGTCCCTGGCACTGTGAGGCAGCAGTGCTAACCACTGTGCCACCATGCCACCCAAAGCAATTAAGCAATAATAATGGCCAATAAAATGGCACAAGTTTTATTTGACACATAACAGCTCCTTCCTTACCCTATGGACAAAATTTCAGCTTGTTTCGACCAACAATGTTCTTGCCTCATTAGAAGGCCGTGGGCTCAATGTCTCCAGGTCCAGAAGGCACAATCTAAACCAAGATATGAATGTAATATTGCGGGAGTTCTGCAACGCTAGAGGCAGCAAATTTCCAACCACACCACGCACCAATAGATTAAGCAGTGGTCTATCTCACTGCAGGGGGTTGTGCACAAAATGGCGGCTCATCGCAATAAACACACATTTCCACATTGATTGCCATTCTCCACTTCGGAGAAGAAAGCACGTTTTGTAGATGGCACAGTTTCAAACGTAGACTAATTAATTTTGCAGCACAACACATGGGAACCTTGAAAGAAAGAAAAACAGTGGCGTGCTATTGCTTTGATGACAATTCTGTTTGATGATGTGGAGATGCCGGCCTTAGACTGGGATGGACACACAAGAAGTCTCACAATATCAAGTTAAAGTCCAACAGGCTTATTTGGCATCACAAGCTTTTGGAGCACTGCTTCAAAGCTGTGCTCCAAAAGCTCATGATACCAAGTAAACCTGTTGGACTTTAACCTGGTGTTGCGAGACTTGTTACAATTCTGTTTGCATCAGCAATATGAACTAGATAGAATGGTGACGTGCTACAATGTGGGGAGCTGGCTTGGATCCAACCTTGACTGATGGGTTGTTCTGTGCCAGTGGTAAGGAATCTCTGTAAACGTGTTTGTGTGTCAGTGAATTCACAGCACAAAGCTACTCAGCTGATTTCAAATCCACTCAAATCCTCAGCAACCTTAACTGCAGGCAGTGGAAAGGTCACAAACGATAGTAAAGGATGTCCTCATTGGACCATATTGAAAGGACAGTATGAAATATGAAAAGCAGAGCTCCTATCAGTCTGGTTAGTTGGACCATAATTTACAGGCAGCAGATGGTCACAGCTTTGTACATTATCCAGTTAAAACACCCTCCTCCTTCTGCAATCCACTTGCAAAATAAACGAGTTCCACTTGACACTTTTAAAGCATGGCATCAGAGAGCCTAATGGTCAAAAAACACAGCAGGCAATTTACGAACTTTCAAAGAAAATACATTTAACAAGTTATCAAAAGCTAAGAGCAGCATTCTTCAAATCGTAGGAAGTATGGGTGTTGGCTTTCACAGAGGGTTCCACAGGTAAATAATTTGAATCTCTCCTCTCGGTGCTGCAAATAACGAGGTCTCCAGTACCCGTGCGACATTTAACTGCAGCGAGCAGTCCCACACAGATAGATGCAGCCTCAGCTTCCCAGCAGGCAGCAGCTCGGCTTTGCATCCTGTCTCGAAAGACAGGATTCCCCCCCACAGGGTAGGGTTTCACACATATGCACGTGCAGGGTTATGTGTGAGAGCTGCTTTCTGCCCCTTAGAAATCTGAACACTCAGAGCATGTGGGTGGCATCATCTGCACACTCTTCAAATCCTTAGATCAAATGCAGATAAAGATTTCTTATGACAGCAAGCAATGCTAGTTAAGACGTAGTTGGAGGCCACATTTGGCTATGGCATAAACCCCGTCGCCACCAGCTATAACGATTCTCACATCGTTTGGCTCCAGACTAGATAGCCAGGCTTTCTGCAAAATAAAGTCAGCCGGTAACACGAAAATACTCAATCAGCTAGACTGAGATTCAGGATGTGAAGGATTGAGGTGCTACCTCCAAGAGAGATAACCGCTGATTAGAAACAAACTGAATGCCATGAGTGACTCTTGAGTAAAGCAAGGTGTTTTCCCATTGGTCTGGTGCTGCTAATTAATGTAGCTAAACAGGCAATAAATCCCTTTTCCTGTGTTTTGCTTCTTGTTTAGATAACTCCCTCATGTCACCGACTAACTTCATTGTCACCGCATAATTGGCTAAATGAGTGCTGCATCCTCCATCAAAACATTCTCACACCAGGAAGTACTTATTCCAAAAATGCTTTCTCAGAAAGGAAGGCATGGGGGAACTCGAAGATCTTGAATCTTTCTCATATAGAAATAGAGGGTAGGAGGCAGTGGCACAATGGTATTGTCACTGCACTAATAATCTAGAGACCCAGGCGATGATCTGGGATCCCAGGTTCGAATCCCACGATGGAGGATGGTTGAATGATGATCATGAAACCATTGTCAGAAAAAACCTATCTGGTTCACTAAAGTCCTTTAGGGAAGGAAATTTGCCATCCTCAGCTGGCCTAAAGCTTGTCCAGTTCAGATTCTGGTTAATGCTATCTGCAGGACGCTGAAAATGGGGAATTCAGTGATGGTAATGACATTGAATGTCAAAGGGAGATGGTTAGATTCTATCTTGTTAGAGACGGTCACTGCCTGGTACTTGTGTGGTGCAAACGTCACTTGCAACTTGTCAACCCGAGGCAGGATATTGTGCTGGTCTTGCTGCATTTGGACATGGACTGCTTCAATACCTGACACATTGCGAGTGGTGCTGAACATTGTACAATCATCAGCAAACATCCTTACATTATGATGGGAGGAAAGTCATTGATGCAACAGCTAACAAGACAGGTCATCTGAAAGATGGTGCCTCAGGCAGTGTAGTATTCCAGTCAAGCGTTAGCTGAGATTTTGCGCTCAAACCACCCAGGAGAGGGCAGTTTAACTTTTATTCATTCCTGGGACATAGATGTCACTGGCTGACCAGCATTTATTCCCCATTCTTAGTTGTCTGAGGGCAGTTGAGAGTCAACCACATTTCTGTAGTTCTGGAGTCACATGTAGGCCAGACCAGGTTAAGGATGGCAGATTTCCTTTCCTTCTCTAAAAGACATTAGTGAACCAGAAGGATTTTTCCAACAATTGCCAATGGCTTCACGGTCATCAGTAGATTCTTAATTCCAGACATTTATTATTGAATTCAAATTGCACCATGTGCCGTTGTGGGATTCGAACCTGGGTCCCCAGAACATTAGCTGAGTCTCTGGATAATACCACTAGGTATAGCCTCCCCTAGCAGTGAAAGGTGGCATCTGACAGCGGATGCAGTGGAGCACTGAGGCATGACAAACTAAATCTACACCAACAACCTCAGAGAGTGAAGTGGTCTCTTTGCATGAAGGTGCAATCTGAACTCCATGAGAAAAGCATGTGATTATCTGAAGAACCCTGCAAACAAGTGGGTATAGCAGCAAGTGGCAGCACTCCAGGATAAACTGCAAATCCCAACTTTTCATAGAAAAGAAAATTGTTATGAATGTCTTCTATTAGGACTCACACCCTCATGGGAATTGGTTGTGCCAAATCTGAGAGATCATTGCCAAATGAATACTTTAAACACTTTACCGCACACAGAATCTGTTCCAAAAGGCCATGTGAGTTGCACTATTTTCTATACCGCTATCAACTTTGAAATAATGGCATGTTAACTCAACCCACCTCTCCCCCAACACTTCCTGACTAAAGATTAAATCCAGAGATGAAGAAACAGTCTAAACTTACATAGAATGGTTATATATTGAATGAAATGAACGGGAGGGGGAAGTTTGTACACAAAGGACTACTTAAAAATCCTGTCCCACACAGACATTATTAATTGTTTGCTTTATTCCTAAACTTTGCTCTGCTGTAAGGTCCCATCAGAAGGAACACCGGCCAGTCTACAAGCTAAATTCACATTTACGGGGTTTGTAGATTCGTGGAATGGTTAAAGTACAGAAGAAGGTGGCACAGTGGTTTAACACTGCTGCCTTACAGCGCTAGGTTCAATCCCTGGCTTGTGTCACTGTCTGTGTGGAGTTTGCACATTTTCCCCATGTCTGCATGGGTTTCCTCCTGGTCCTCCTGTTTCCTCCCACAGTCCAAGGATGTGCGGATAAGGTGGACTGGTCATGTTAAATTGCTTCTTAGTGTCCAGGGGACTGGCATGGGTAAATACATGGGCTTATGGGATAGGGCCTGGATGGGTTTATGGTTGGTGCAGAGTTGATGGTTGAATGACCTCCTTCTGCACGATTCTGTGATTCTATGAGGCCATTTGGCCTATTGTGCTCATGCTGGTTCTCTGAAAGAGCAACTCAGCTTGACCCACCCAATTCTTTCACCATAACTTTCTGATCTTTTCCCTTACTTGTTGGTCCTGATTGAATCTCCCTCCACCTCACCCTCAGGAGGCACACTCTACACCTTCACCACTCGCTGTCTGAGAATATATTTCTCATCAAGTCAGCTCAGGTTGGAACAGGGTGTCGTTTGGTCCTCAACCCTTTTGCCCAGGGAAGGCAGTTTCTCTGTCCAGACCTCATGTGATTTTGAACACCATCATCAAATCTCCTCTCAACTTCCGTTCCTGGGCTGTAATTTTTTTCCTGTGCTGTAATTTTCTTTGTTCTTTTCCCCAGAAGGGTATGGGGTTTTAGTTCAGTTAGGAAGCATGGTCATCGCAGTCTTGGAGGGCCGAAGGGCCTGTTCCTGTGCTGTAATTTTCTTTGTCTGTAAGGGTAGGGGGTTTCAGTTCAGTCGGGCAGCATAGTTGGTGCAGACTTGACGGGCTGAAGGGCCTCCTCCTCTGTTCCTGTAGTGTAATTTGCTTCGCTCTTCTTTGTCCTTTTCTCTAGCATAACACCAAGTTTCATGTAATTTGCAAATTTTCAATTTACTCACAATTTACTCAGAATCTGACCACGTGCTATCAAAGTATGGGTTCTGGTGAGGAAACCGGGGAGAATCCCGCCAGCGGCAGGAAAACCCACCGAACACTCAGCCTCCTTAACATCTTTTTTCCCCGGGATTCGTGCTGTACTCCTGGCAGCTTCTATCTGATTGGCTCACCCCGGGAAAACTCAGGGTGGAATTTTCCCATCCCACCAGCACAGGAATCATAGCGGGCAGGACCAGGCCCATGCAAAGTTCTGTTGACCTTGGCCAGAATTTTCCAGCTTTGGAGCAAACGTGGCTGGAAAATCCCATCCTTCATCTCTGTATTCAGTGGGATGCTCCTTTTAAACATGTCCCTAGCACTTAAAATGATAGAATTCTACAGTGCAGAAGGAGGCCATTTGGCCCATCAAGTCTACACCAACGACAATCCCACATCCCTATTCCTGTAACACTTGGTATTTACCCTGCTAATGCCCCGACACTATTTAGCATGGTCAATTCACCTAACCTGCACATCTTCGGACTGTAGAAGGAAATCAGAGCACTCAGAGAAAACCCATGCAGACGGGGGAGATATAACCTCTTTGTGTTTGGACACAATGCTCCAATTAATAGATCCTGGGATACATGTGTTTTATTAACTGCTCTTTATTCTGCCACATTCATTGACTGAGTACGTAATAGCACACAGGTCCCTCTGCTCCTGCACACCCTTTAGAATTGTACCTTTCATATGAATGACGCAGACTTTTAATGACAACTAGCCTTAAACCTCTGGGAATTTTGTCCAGATTTCAAGACAACCATGCCAAAAATAGCAAATAAATTATTTTCCACAAGAGATTTTAAAGTGCTACTTTCCCTGCGTGCAAGAGCTCATAAACACAGCTATGTCATTTGGGGAAGTGTTGATTACCTGGGAGGTCATCAACAGGAGACAAATTGCATGCAACACTGTCCCTAGCACTGTTCGTGTACTGCCGGTTATTGGACAGAGCAGAAAGGCCATACCGAAAACGGACTTTATTTCAGAGCTCATTGCACAAAATACTGGAATGTAACAAGTGGCCAACATAAAAAGATCCATTTGGCTCTCAAAGCGCATTCTGTTGGACCATTAACTCCCGCATTACAGTGTGTTTGGCTGCCCTTTGTAAATCTCTAATGTTCCCTCTGCAATACTATCTGGCGAATGATTGCAGTAGCCCTTCAATAGTGCACCCTAGGCAGTGAGTTACTTAACTGCGGAAGGGATGAAGAAATATGGATCCTAGTTCATTGAAATCAGAAACCAGAAAATCATACTGCACTACCTCTAATCCATTCTTCCACTTTAAGGGACTATCCTCCTAGCCTACAGTGATCATTCAACCATAGTATCAAATTATTGCCACATTGTTGTCTATGGGATCATGCTGAGCACAAATTGGCTGCCATGTTTTTCACAACACATTTATGTCCACAGTTGAAAAATAATTTTACTGATTGAAGTGGCATTGAATTTGGTTGACCTTTACTGGTTGGAAGGGTGGCACATTGGCACTGTGGTTAGCACAGCTGCCTCACAGCGGCAGGGAGCAGGGTTCAATCCCGGCCTCAAGCCACTGTCTGTGTGGAATTTGAATTTTCTCCCCTGTGTCTGTGTGGATTTCCTCCGGGTGCTCTGGTTTTCTCCCACAGTGTAAAGATATGTGGGTTAGGTGGAATAACCACGCTAAATTGCTCCCTTGGATGGGATTTTATGGCCTCACTCATCTCAAAACCGTAAAATCCCACCCAGGGTCAACAGACCTTCCCATGGTCCGCTCCTCGCCCGCTCTGATTCCTGTGGCGGACAGGACAGTAAATCCAGCCTTAGTGTCCAAACATGTGTAGGTTAGATGGATTAGCCATGGGAAATGTGTGAGATTACAGGGACAGGATGAAGAAGAGGACCTGGGTAAAATAAAAGTAAATTATTCCGGATGCTGGGATCTGAAACCAAAAGAGAAAATGCTGGAAAATCTCAGCAGGTCTGACCATATCAGTAAGGAAAGAAAAGAGCTGGTGTTTTCAGTCCCGCCGACCCTTTGTCAGAGGGTCATACTCCTGTTGCCTTGATAAACCAGCAGAATCAAGAACTCCACGCACCCCAGACATTCCCTCTTCCACCCTGCTCCGCTGGGAAAAAGATACAAAAGTCTGAGGTCACGTACCAACCAATTCAAGAACAGCTTCTTCCCTCCTGTTCAGACTTTTAAATGGACCTATCTTGTATTAAGCTGATCTTTCTCTGTACCCTAGCTATGGCTGTAACAGTACCTTCTGCACTCTCTCATTGTCTTCTCTATGAACAGTATGCTTTGTCTGTACAGTGCGCGAGAAACAATATTTTTCCCCGTATGTTAATACATGTGACAATAATACATCAAATCAAATAATATCACCACTGTGATTAGTTCTCTGGATAAGAGTGTTATCTGATGATGAGAGGCTGAGTGATGTAGATTTATATTCTCTGGAGTTTAAGAGAATGAGTGGCAATTTCATTGAAACACAGAGGATTCTGAAGGGGCTTGGCTAAATAGATACAGAGACCATTGGTGGAATTCCCCGGCCTTCACATCCCGCTGCAAGCAAGGACGGAGAATTTGGCGCTCAGCCAAATCTGCATTCACTATAGCAGGATCAGAGAATCCCACAGGCATCAATGGCCAGCTTAGTGTTGTTTCTGTCACCTTTCCATCGAGGTTGGTATTTTACCAGTGACAGGGTGGGCATGGAGGGCGACTACCATCTATATCCTGGTGTCCTCCCTGCAGTCACAGACACTCCCTACCAGGCACGCTGTGGCCTACAGGCAGCACCCCCAAGGCAAAGACCCATGTATCCTGAACACTGAACCTCCCCCACCTCCTCCACTCTGTCTGAGTGACCTCAGCAAGCCTGCCTCAGCTTACCTGCACTGGGCTGCCCCGTCCACAGCAACTGCACCCAGGATAGGCCGCACTTCCCAGCAGCGGCCATCACTCCCAGTGGTGCTGCTGGGACTGAAAGGTTGCGAGTCCTCCGATTGGTCAGCAGTGGGTGCGTAGGAGATCCAAACTCAGAGGGGCAGAAGCTCCAACTGCAGTTAACTAACCACTCGATCGGCATAAAATTCAGTCAGGATTAACATTACCCGTGGAGGCAGGGTTTGGCCCCCCGGCTGGTAGACAGGGCTCCTGCGAGCCTGTAAAATCCTAGCCGGTGATTCAGCAGCAGAAGTACATCAATCATCACTGATATAGTGAACAAAGAGATACAGACACGTGTGTATCATATATATCCAGCACATGCATGCATGACGCAAACACAGAACACGCATGTACTACACAAATGCAGCACACACAAATGCAGCACACACACGTACCACACAAATGCAGCACACACATGTACCACACAAATGCAGCGCATACATGTACCACACAAATGCAGCGCATACATGTACCACAAATGCAGCGCACACATGTACCACACAAATGCAGCACCCACATGTACTACACAAATGCAGCACACACATGCACCACACAAATGCAGCACACACATGCACCACACAAATGCAGCACACACACGCACCACACAAACACAGACACATGCATGTGCCATAAAAATATGCACCACACAAACAAGTACTTTCTGGCCTTGTCAATTTTGAAACACTCCTGGTTGTTCAATCTTATTTTAGCAGCAGTTCCAAATATCAAATTCATGGCTAGAAATACCTTTCCACAATCCTGCATATTTATTTTCAGCTCCCTTTAGTAACGATTAGTGTTTAAAATGAAGCGAGAGATTTGCTTGTAGCAATGACAAGACTCTCTTTGAACAACACATTTTCTCGCACAAGGAATTATTCTGAAGGCAATGATTAATCTGCATTATGAAGACTATTCTCAAGTAAGATCTTTTCTGAAATGTAGCTCAGCCTTTTTAAAAATACTTCATTATTTTCAGCTGACATGAACCTAATGATCATAAACCAATGATCTGAACAGCTCCAGTGCTGAAAAAACTCGAGGCAAGGTGAGAATGTTGTCAGTCAATTATCATTTCCTTTGCTTGCCAACTTTCCAACTGATATTACTACAGACAGCGCCCATCAAGTCTGTACCAACTCTCCAAAAGAGCATCTTATCCAGCCCAACTCCCTGCCCTATCCCCATAACCCCACACAGTTACCATAGCTAATCCACCTAATTTAAACATTTTGGACACTAAAGGACAATTTATCATGGCTAATCCACCTAACCCACACATCTTTGGACTGTGGGAAGAAACCAGAGCACTAGGAGGAAACACATGCAGTCACGGGGATAACATGCAAACTCTATACACATAGTCACTCAAGAGTGGAATTGAACCCAAGACCTTGGTGCTGAGAGGCAACAGCACTAACCACTGTGCCACCAAACTGCACTGTGACTTAACGGAATATATGCATGTTACCTGGGGAAACAAAAGTTTCAACTGAAAACTAGGTCTAAAAGAAACAGATTGAGAAAAGAAAGGCACAAAAAGAGAAGCTTCACACTCAGGCCAACAGTTATGTTATTAACAAAAGCCCATTCGCAGTGTCACCACATCAGCTTCAACAAGCAGATTAATTTAATGTGTTAAAGGCTCCCAGAACATTCACAGGCTGTACGTACATCTTTTCTCCCATTTACTACAGCAGGCCAACTCCAGCGAAAAGAGAACTTGCACATTTTAAATCAAATGAAGGTAACGCAGTAATTATAGATGTTAGAAAGAGACCATGGGGCCGTTATCTAAATCAAACTGACTGCCGTTAACATGCATTTTCAGGCACTGTCTGAATCAACACCCACCCCCCACCTCCCACCCCCATCACTCTGCGAACAGCAATAATCTGTCACATTATGTTGTGCTGGGATATGAAATCTTGAAGTAAGAGACAAAAAATAAACAGAACACATTGCCCCCCACCACCACTCCACCCACCGAACAAAACCAGTTGTGTGCTGTGTTATAGATTCCATTCATCAAGAGAGGCACTGAGGTGTCAGCTACTTAAATATTGCTTCTAAATATATTCTAGCACATCTTCAAGCATGCTGTGCTGCAACATTTGACAATCAGGCCATTTGGCCCTTCAAGTCTATGTTACTCTTTCTCGTCAAAAACTTTGTCTCATCTAATCTCATCTAATCATCTATCTTTTTGACAATAGAATCCCTGCAGTGAAGGAGGCCATTCAGCCCATCGAGTCTGCACCGGCTCACCGACAAAGTAGCCCACTCAGGCCCTACCCCGATAAGCCCCTAACCTGGGACAACTAAGGGTCAATTTACCACAGCCAGTCAATAACCGGCACATCTTAGGACTGTGGGTGGAAACCGGAGCACACGGGAGGAAACATGCAGACATGGGGAGAACATGCAAATTCCACACAGACAGACACCTAGGATCAGACTTGAACCTAGGTCCCTGGCACTGTGAAGCAGCAGTGCTAGCCACTGTGCCATTCAAATTACAGACAACTTTCTAACAAGAGTTTGTGGCTGAGAATTCAGCATTCTATTCCATTTGCATGTGGGTTTTTTTTGATAATTCTTTCATGCATTTTACTCTGTTAATCCCCCTAAATTACACATCTTGGGACACTAAGGGTCAATTTACCACGGCCGATCACCTAATCTGCATATCTTTGCAAGATGTAAAGATGCCGGCGTTGGATTGGGGTGGTAAGAACTCAGTAAGAATTTAGCAACACCAATTTTTAATCCAACCGATTTATTTGATAGTAAAATTGCGAGCTTTTGACACTGTGTCTTCCTCAGGCAAATGCAGTGTTCTGGTCTGCAATAGCACACATCAGCACAGACAGTCAGAGATTGCTGATTAGAATGCGAATCCTTACGTCTAACCTGCTATTCAAGTGTTAAAGTGGCGAACAATGTGTGTGAAGGGAATCCTGAGCATTGTTGGAGAATTGTGTATTTTCTCCAGACAGCACAGTAAGTGAGGTTTTTTTGCTAAACCAGGCAAGTTACGGGGGTTACAGATAGTGTGTCATGAAGCCAAGGCAAGGCCAGCATTTGTTACCCATCCCCCTTTGGCCTTGAAACAAAATGGTACGCCAGGCCATTTCAGAGGTCAGTTAAGTGTCAACCACGTTGTGGTGGATCTGGAGTCATGTGTCAATCAGACCAGTGTCAGGAACAATTGTGATCATGAGAAGTCAAAGATATCCACCATGGCAGATGGCAAAAATCTGGAATTAAGAATCTACTGATGACTATGAAACCATTGTCGATTGTTATGAAAAAAACAATCTGGTTCACTAATGTCCTTTAAGGAGGGAAATCTGCTGTCCTTACCCGGTCTGGCTTACATATGACTCCACAACAATATGGTTGACTCTGAGCTGCCTTCTGAAATAGCCTTCAGTTGTATCAATCGCTACAAAGTCTACGTGGACTGCAGCAATTCAAGAAGGCAGCTCACCACCATTTTCTCAAGGGCAACTTAGGGATGAGCAATAAACGCTGGTGAGCCAGCGACACCCATGTTCCACGAGCCAATTGAAAAAAAATTAACTTTTTAATTCCAGATTTTTACTGAATTCAAATTTCAACATCTGCTGCGGGTGGGATTCGAATCCCAGGTCCCCAGAGCACCCTGGGTCTCTGGATTACAAGTCCATTGACAATACCCACTATGACACTGCCTCTCTCACAAGGCGGATGTTACCATGTTAATTAACTGTACCACACAGTTAGGGGGAAAAGGGGCATGAATTGCACACTCCAATAATTCTAATTTTCTTCAAGTTCTTCGCTGCGTTTCAAAATTCTGCCTGGAAACCAAGTTATGATTTCTTTAGGTTCTCGTGAATGGTGCCAACAGTCAGTGGTACTTAAAGCAATGTTCTTGCAAAGCATTTATGACAATTCAGTAACAGGAAAGTGGCCTGGGCAATAAATCACTCAGAGTTCTGGGGAACTGCAGCACATAATTAAATTCTATAATGAAAATTTTCATTTGCCTGAAACACATTTCGATGCGGTGAAGATATTGTGTGTGCTTTGATCAACAACACTGTCAATAAAAAAAGTATTCCATCAAAGAAGTAATGGTGTCATTTTAAATAAGAGGCAATATTAGGCACTCAGTCTAAATCCCAAAAACAAGGCAGTAGAGGCAGTTGGCTTCATTATAAATGCTTCCTCCAAGTTCTGCAGACAAGATGCCTTCTGAACTGTTCCTTTGAACTGGCATCTTTATATAACAAGATCATATTAAGAACCCGTAAATTAACATAGCAAACGTGGCACCATGTCACGGCGGTTAGCACTGCTACCTCACAGTGCCAAGGACCCAGGTTCGATTCCCAGTTTGGATCACTATCTGTGTGGAGTTTGCACATTCTTCCCTTTGTCTACATGGGTTTCTCCCAGATGCTCCAGTTTCCTTCCACAGTGCAAAGGAGTGCAGGTTAGGTGGATTGGCCATGCTAAACTGACCCTAATGTCAGAGAGATTAGCAGGGTAAGTATATGGGGTTACAGTCATGGGTGGAAGTGTGGTCAGTGCAGACACAATGGGCTGAATGGCCTCCTTCTGCATTGCAGGGATTCTACATTACAAACAACTGTGCAATAGATCCTTAAGGACTATTACAGTTCAACTTGGCTTAGCCCATTCTACTCTGTCTCCGTCACCCTCATTCTCATCTAGGCCACAGTTTCTGTAATTATCCAATACATGGGTTAGGAATGGGTTAATGTGTCCTAGTTTCACAATTAGACCACAGTCAGTGATGTATTGCTCTGGGAAGTGAGATAAAAATCCCCATCACATCCTTGCAAAACCTCCAAAGGCGATGAAGGAAAAACACAGACTGAGGCACACGGGCTAAAACTCAACAGAACTGGTTCACAGGCGCAGCGCAGCAGTGAGGAACTGAGACGGTCCGATTCATGGAAACACGAAAACTAACATCTGGGGTTAATGTGACCAATTCAACAAACCTTTCAAATACTGTCTTGGCAAATCCTCAAAACTGCAGGGTTGGATGGTGAACAGGATGGCCAAATGAGGCCATCCCTCCTGTAGTCTATAGAGTACATCAGATCTCATCAGGAAGACAACGGGGAAAATGGAAAGGGTTTCAGGGATTGTTTTTAAAGATACCTTTCTTCAGTGTGAAAGCACGCCAGTAGAAAATTGATGTTGAACAGTACATGAAGGCTATCACCGAAAACTAGTCTCTCATCAGTGACTCCCCGGTTGTACCGGTTATCAAGAGCTGACAGATAGAGAATTGCATTATTCATTCTTCTCATCTCCCCGGGAAGCAAATAACAAACCTCATTATATCAGTGAGTTCTCAAGCCGAGAGTCAGAAGAAGCATAACCGCAATGAAGAGTGTGCCTCAAAGCCATTCCCAACACAATCGGCTGAAGGAGCTTTCTCATTTCAAAGATTTTTTTTTCATTTTCATGATATCTTTCACAAGCCCAAATCATCCCAAAATATATTCCATCCAATTAAGTATCTTTAGTCATTTTTTTAAAAATTTACTCTTATGACATGGGTGTCACTGGCTCACCAGCATTTATGACTTATCCCTAGTTACCCTTGAGAAGGTGGTGGTGAGCTGCCTCTTGAATCACTGCAGTCCTTGTGCTGTGGGTTGTCGTGAGGGAGGGAAGCCCCTGTGATGTAACAGACACGACAGTCAATTTACACACAGCAAGCTCCCGCAAACTGCAGTTCATATTGGTCAGGAGACCAACAGAGTACCAGTCATTCACATTCACCTTAGAGGGTAAAAGGGGCTTCAGCTAAATACTACTTTTTTTATTCTTTGTGGGTATCTCTGGCAAGGCCAACAATTGTTGCCGATTGCTAATTACCCTTCAACTGAGTGGCTTCCTGCGCTATTTTAGAGGGTAGTTATAAATCAACTACATTGCTGCGGTTCCAGAGTCACACGTAGGCCAGACAGGGTAAGGAAGGTAGATTCCTTTCCTGAAGGACATTAGTGAACCCGATGGTTTTTACGATAATTGACAATGGCTTCATAGTCATCATTAGACCTGTAATTCCAGGTTTTTATTGAATTCAAAGCTCACATGACCGGTTAAGGACAGCAGGTTTTCTTAAGGACATGAACATAAGATGTTTCTTTTTATATCAATGATAACTTCATGATGGGGCTAGCTTTCAATTCTGGAATTTTAAATTAACTGAATTTAAATTCCACCAGCAGCTGTGGTGGGATTTGAACATTAGCCTAAGTTACAAGTCAGCAACGTTAATACTATGCAGCCATCTCTTCTGATCATCGAGGACTGATGGAAAAGAGAATTGCCACTCTGAATAAACTTCCCTTTGCTGGGATTCAAGAGGCCCTTTCCACCCTTACTCTCCTCATTCGAGCTGGGTCAGACAGGAGCAGAGGAGAGCAACCCGGCACCATTGGCCTGGGAGTAATTGGGGCACAGAAGTATAACACTCCCCCTGTTTTTGGTAGTTGTTACTGTGAAAGAGATGTTTAAAAGGTTCAGGGAGCAAGTATGTTTCACTGGAAAATGGGTTACACAATGGTGGGAGATCGGGAAGGGAGAAGGCTGACCAGAGGGGAGATTGGAGCAAATTTTGAGTGGGAGGGAGGGGCGATAGTGAGAAAAGGTGGGGAGCGTCATGAGGGATGTGAATGGGTGGTGTCGGAAGGGAATGGGGAGGAGCGTCGCAATGAGGAAGGGGGATGTGGGACGAAGAAGGGGTGTTGGAGCAGTGAGGGTGTTAGAGCAGTAGGGGTTGGTGAAGGGGTGTAGAGCAGGGGGAGGGGGATCCACAGTGGGGGGGAGGGCGGGAGGGGGGTAGCCTGTGAGGCTGGATCTGGGTATTTAAGTAGTTACTCTGGAGCCAGACATGATTTTATTTTCTTCTAACTTTTCCAGAATAACTATGAGGGTAAAACTGGCAGAACCATCTGAAGTAATTTGTTTCTGTTGGATGGTTCGCAGCTCAGCACAATTGTCCAAGGGAAGTTAGTGCTTCGGGACAATTGCTGGATAAACCCTTACACGGGAACATGGGTACCCCCCCAAATGAAGCATTGGAGAACCAGGAAATTATGGGCCATTACTAATTTGTCCCATTTCCTGGGATGTAAATAACAACCTTCACTTTATCAGTGAGTTCTTGAGCCAAGAGGCTGAAATGTGGCACCTGTGACAGTGCAGCACTTCCTCAGGAGGGAGGCGGGGAGGGGACCTGATCCTGAGGAAGTTCCACCTGACTGACACTCAATACACTGGGCCTTCCCTAGCAGAGACCAGGCAAGGCTCAGGCGAGACCCCCATCACTTCCATTGAATACCACCCACAGGCTCATCCCTTCATCTAGCAAGTTTGTGATTGTGGCCACGGCATCAAGAGAGCCAGCGAATTGAAGCCAAACAGTTCCCAAAAAATAGGCGAGGATAAAGCCACGGGTGAATTATCTCATATTGCTTATGAAGGAAGAGTTCATGTATTTGATTGTGACTTTTAAGGGGTGTCTGGACAAATATTTGAATAGGATGGGAATAAAGGGATATGATCAATGGAAGAGGATTTTAGTTCAGTCAGACAGCATGGTTGGTGCAGGCTCGGTGGGCTGAAGGGCCTCCTCCTGTGCTGTACTGTTCTTTGTTCTTAGGCCTCAAATTCAATCTAAAGTAGCTAGTGGGAAAATATCTACCCAAAAATGAAAGGCCTCACAACACCAGGTTAAAGTCCAACAGACTTATTTGGAATCACAAGCTTTCGGAGCACTGCTGCTTCATCAGGTAAGTGAAGTGAATGACTTACCTGAGGAAGGGGCAAAGCTCTGAAAGCGTGTGATTCCAACTAAACCTGTTGGACTTTAACCTGGCGTAGTGAGACTTCTTACCGTGCCCACCTCAGTCCAAAACTGACACCTCCACATCATGGCGATCTCAAAATAGTTCTTGAAGATTTGAGGTCAAGAATGATTTCAGCGTATGGTTTGGATAACAAGATTGGGAAGCTTTCGACAAGAATGTAAATATGTAGGAACACAAAATATTGGAGCTGATGTAGGTCAGGCAGCAACTTGACCTTACTCTGCTATCCTCTAAGATCAAGGCTGATCTCTCAACTCCACTTTTCCATCCCCCTGACTTTGATTCCCTTAATGCTCAAAAATCTATTGACCTCAGTCTTGGAAATACTCAAATACCAAACAGCCACAGCCTTTTGGTGGAGTAGAGAATACTCAAGGTAATTGCCTTATAAAATGTTATGATAGATTAGCTAAAGTATGAAAGAGCATGGAGGAGGAGGAGCAGAACTATGAGTTTAAGGTACAAACATCAAACTAAATGACCAGCGGGATAGGCTCAAAGGGCTGAATGGCCCCCTCCTGATATCTATGTAGCTGACAATGGCTCTAAATTCTTCAGCAAGTTATTTAATAACTCACTCACAGCTCATCCATGGTACAAAAACTGAATAGAATGCAGCTCACCACCCACGGGAATACAGAGAATAACAAAAAAGCAGTTCACGAGAGGGAGAGAAAACAATCTTTTATTATTATAAACAGCCAGATATTTCAGAATTTAAGACCCATCTCTCAGTGACAAGCCTTACTCGAGTTTTCAACACATGCCTTACATGTTCAGCTGAAACTATGACAGATTGTAATTCCAGAAAATCCAAAAATGTTCCATTTATAATAGGGGTGCAGAGGGGTTAGGGAGTAAACAAGACAAATGAGATGGTGACATGATATCTTCTACATCAAAATAAACCACTTCACGATACTGGACAGCTTTTCCATCTGTTGGAAATATTGGGATCAGCATTAGGGTCCCAATTCTATAAATCTATAAGCCATATTTCTCAATCTCCTTTTATTGCCAGTAGCTATCTGCAAATTGACCCTCTGTTGGTGGTCTTCTGCAGTAGTGGATTCCAATTTTTCAAAATCGTGTTCATCGACAGTGTTCTCCAGGGGTTATCTTTGAATCAGCTTGGCACCACCATGATGTGTACCAAGTCCCATTCGCCCATTGCTCCTCTTGGGTTACCCTGGTTCCCACTCCAATAGCACATCAATTTTTAAATCATCTTCATTTACAAATCCTTTCAGGGTTTTGGAAATGCTGGCTCCTTGAACATCCCTGAACTTACTCACTTCATCACTGGTAGCTTGCCTTCAACAGCAATATCTCCGATTAGTCCCCCCACCTCCCACTAACCCTCCCCCTCCCAACCAAAATCCCTCCTTGTTTTAGCTGCTCCTTAAAAAACTATTGGGTGAGATTTTCTGATCTCCTTACCAATGGCAAGAGCAGTCAGCCATTGGCTGGTGGCAGGATTTTCTGGTCATATATACATGTAGAAAATAGAAGCAGAAGGAGGCCATTCACTATGATCGTGGCTGATCCAACTTAATAGCCTGATCCTGCCATCCCTCCGCCCCTCCCCCATATCCTTTGATCCCCCTCGCTTCAAGTGCTGCATCTAACTCCTTCCTGAAAACATACAATGTTTTGGCCTCCATTGCTTTCTGCAGTATTGAAATCCACAGCTCACCACTCTCTGGGTGAAGAAATTTCTCCTCATCTCTCTCCTAATCGGTCCACCTGTATCCTCAGACTGTGACCCCTGGCTGTGGACACCTCCCCACCATCAGGAACATGCCTCCTGCATCTAGCCTCTCTATTCCTATTAGAATTCTATAGGTCTCGATGAGATCAACCCCTCATTTTTCTGCAAATATATTAATCAACTCAGTTCTCCTCTTACATCAGTCCTGCCGTCCCAAGGAATCAAGTCTGGTCACACAGATGTCTATACAATTTTGCATGTCCCTCACCCTCCAGCACCAGGGTTTTGGGTTAGCGGGGTGCATTGTTACGGGTGAGATTGGAAGATCCCACTGCTGGAAAGTCTGGCCTAATCTTTGACCGAACTTTTCAGTTTCAGCTGAAGACACAAAATATATGTTGAAAGGTCAAGTTAGATTTGTCATCTGGAGATGGGTCTTAAATTCAGAAATAAGTGGTGTTCGCAATGGCAAAAAGTTATTTCCTCCGGTGAACTGCTTCTTTTGTTATTTTCTGAATTTCCATGCTATCAGTTTGGGTAGCGATTTTGCATTATATCCAGTTATGTACAACATTACTTCAGGTTTTGGGTCAGATAGAGAGAAGACATGTCTCCTTTTCTCTGTTGCTCTGCAACTTTTCATTCAGCCCACGTCCAACACTTGTTGACCCTTGTGATGCCTTGCCCTTATAACAAAGAAAATTACAGCACAGGAACAGGCCCTTTTGCTCTCCAAGCCTGCACCGGTCATGCTGCCCACCTGAACTAAAATCCCCTACCCTTCCAGGGATCATATCCCTCTATTCCCATCCTAATCATACATTTGTGAAGGTGCCCATTAAACTCACTATCGTATCTGCTTCCACTACTTCTCCTGACAGCAAGTTCCAGGCACCCGCACCCCCTGTGTAAAATATTTGCTCATACATCTCCTTTAAACCTTGTCCCTTGCACCTTAAACCTGTGCCTCCTAGTAATTGACTCTTCCACCCTGGGAAAAGGCTTCTGACTATCTACTCTGTCCATGCCCCTCATAATCCAGTAAACTACAATCAGGTCACTCTTCAATCTTCATCATACCAGTGAGAACAAACTAAGTTTCTCCAAACTCTCCTCATAGCTAATGCCCTCCATAATAGGCAACATCCTAGTGAATCTTTTCTGTATCCTCCCCAAAGCCTCCACATCCTTCTGGTAGTGTGGAGCCAGAATTGAACACTATATTCCAAGTACAGCCTAATTGAGGCTCTATAAAGCTGCAACATGACTTGCCAATTTTTAAACTCAATGCCCCAGCCGATGAAGGCAAGCATGCCATATGTCTTCTTGACTACCTTCTTCACCTGCATTGCCACTTTCAGTGACCTGTACACTCAGATCTCTCTTAAGGGTTCTACCATTTACTATGTATTTCCTATCTGTATTAGACCTTCCAAAATGCATTACCTCACATTTGTCCGGATTAAACTCCATCTGCCATCTCTCTACCCAAGCCTTCAACTGATCTGTACCCTGCTGTATCCTGCTTCTGGCTTGTTGTCTCCTTGTCCCCTGGAGGTTTTTCCATTTTTATTCATGTTAGTTTTTCTTTCTATGGAGTCGTGGACGGTGGACGGTTGGTATTTGTTTCAATTCACTTCCAGGAATAAATTATTATTTAAAGGCTTTCTTTCTATTCTCCTGTATTTCTATCTATTTGGGTATTTTTTTCTTCTTAATTGTGTTTCAGTACTCACTGTACTGAATATTTTAACTATTTTACATAGTTTTTTGAAGCCCCATACCAATAAATTACTTAGTTTTAATTTCACTATTGTACGGTTCTTTTTCTCATTTATCTCCTTACGCGGCCAACTGTCAAACAAAATATACAGCACTCTAGCCTTTATTAAAAGTGTGATGATACTATGCCTTTAAGAAATGTATTTGTGTTATGTTTCTTGTGCAGGTCTTTTTTTTAAAACAGTTTGTTCTATTCAGCTGATGCCACTTTGTATATAATCAGCAGCCTGTTTATTAATGCTGCAGCAGCATAATTGACCTTAATTGCTGAAATGTTTGTTTTAATCTGGGCTGAAACAGTGCTGGTATTTTAGTGTTTTCCTCTGGGGTTTTTCAAAGTGGGGCTTAATTAGAGTTGATTGTAAATGGATTCAAATGACAAGCCACATGCAATTCCTTACTTTTAAAATGGTGTTTATCTATGGGTTTGCTGCACTTTCACTTAGAAATTCAAGACCCAAAGGTTCCAGCTGAGGATGTTAAAACCAGGTCAACTGGCAGGCAAGCAGCTGCATCATTTGCCACCTTTCCAGCTCATCACTTAAAACTGAAATCTGAAGGTAAGAGACAGGATTTTACAGCTTTGTTCGATCCAAGAGCAGAACATCCCACCTGAGGTCAATGGACGTTATTGTCTGTCCCTCACCCACTCCGACTTCGTGGCAGACAAGACGGTGGAATTCTGACGAATGACTACATTTAATAAAACTGCTGAGATTTACATTTCAAGATGAAACCTAACTTTCTATTTTGCCATTTTGAATGCATTTTAAGTCCACACCCTCCTCCCCTATTCGGTTTTTTTAATAACTTACGTTTTTGGCCTGAAATCCCATTGCTCATCTCTCTTCGCCAACGTCTCCAGTGCTTAGCATTGAGCACACCCTCCCAGTAACTAGTCACCTCTGAGTTTACAGATCAGTCGTACTAGTATTAACTAACAACTGCACATCTGCACTAATGAAGATCCCCATACTTTGTTGTATTAAACTGCATTTGCTACTGCTTCTGCCAACACACTTTATTTAAGTGCTTCTTTGTAATTTTCTGCTCTCTCCTTCACCATTCACCTCCCAGCTCACTACCATCTACAATAATCTGCTCCTGGATTATGCATATAGGAAATGCAGAACTGACAAGCTATGCTTTGATTGAACTCACGGATCAATAAAAAGTGAATAGTCGTAACAGCTGTACGTATGGGGAACATGAGTTAAGCTTTTTTTATTCATTTATGGGATGTGGGTGTCGCTGGCTAGGCCAGCACTTGTTGTACAGCCTTCAGAAGGTAGTGGTGAGCCGCTTTCTTGAACCACTCCATTCCCTGTGGTGTAGTTAGGGAGGGAATTCCAGGATTTTGACCCAGCAACGGTGAAGGAACAGTAATATATTTCCAAGCCAGGATGGTGAATGAGTTGGAGGGAAATTCCAGGAATCTGCTGCCCTTGTCCTTCAGAGTGGTGGTGGTCATGGCTTTTGCCTAAGGAACCTTGTTGAGTTCCAGCAGTGCATCTTGTAGATGGTACACACAACTGCCAGTGGTGGTGGAAGGATTGAATATTTGTGGAAGGGCTAGCAATCAAGTGGGCTGCGTTGTCCTTGAATGTGTTAAGCTTCTTGAGTGCTGTTAGAGCAAGTGGAGAATATTCCATCCTATTCCAGACTCATGCCTTGTAGATGGTGACAGGCTTCTTGGAAGGATGAGGGTTGGGGTTCAGGAGGTGAGTTGCTCATCGCAGGATTCCTAGCCATTGACCTGTTCTGCTAGCCTCGGTATTTATATGGCTAGTCCAGTTCAGTTTCTGGTTAATGGCAACCCCCAGGATGTTAACAGTGTGGTTATGTATTTCAGTTACTAATTCATGCTTCACATAGAAATAAGCGTGCCACACTAGCCTTTTCATTGAAAGCACTTCTGTGTCCTAACACTAAAAAGATTGTTTGTTTAAAAGCCATCCATCCACTGGAAAAATGCAAGCCAAAATCTAGGTGCTTTAAAAAAACCTGTCAGGACTGTCAAGACATTAGCTGTTGCAGTGTACCAGTGGGAGTGGGTGAAGGATTAGTTAACCATAAAACAAATTCCACTCAGTTATCGAGCATTTAGCGACATATTAATTCACCATCTCTTCCCTCCAAATCCTAATAGATAATGGCTGAGACATTGAGGGGGAGAGAGGGATAAGAAAAGTAAGATGGTATAGTGGTTCTTGAATTAGATTCCGAAGGGTTTTGTTCAAAAGAGGGATCAGCAGCGGTACAAATATTCACTTGTCAATTAATCTTGCTGCACAAATCTCCTACAACATTTGCCAGCCTTTGAACAATGTTGAACTTCAACATGCTTTCACTCAGTTAGCACCTGAATACCGCATTGTGATTAAATTACCAGTATATGTATGTGTGTGTGACAGAAATGGTGTACATACACATTACTCCAGAGACTACCTAATAAGGCCAACAATTCACTCAGGTGCCAACTGACTACTCATGCTTATGTTTTTTTACCCCCAAAAAAAACCTTGTTCGCATCCTTAACTATGGATATATTTTTGTCTTTAAATTAAAACCGAATTGCGTGTAATTTATCCCATATGCATCCAGTCAAATATTTATACAAATGGCTTGCTTTATAGAGTAAACACCAGCGACCATTAACCAACACACACTCACTCCAGTAACAAGAGAGGACAGAGCTTTAATTAAACCCTTCAAACTGCTGGAGTACTTAATTTTTATTACCTTTTTTTATTTTCTTTCTTGAAGCAGGATTTCCACTTGGGTTTCCTGCACATTTATTATTTTAAAAATGAAGCTGGCTTTGCAAAATATACTTCAAGGTGGATGGACAAAGGAATTGGAACAGAAATGATGAGATTTCACTTTTAATGCAATAGGTTGCCTGAAGAAATGTGCTGCCTGAGAGGGTGGTGGAAGTAGATTCAATAGTAACATTTCAAGAAGAATTTAATACATATTCTTGAGGTGCAAAATGTATTGTGGAACAAACAGGGAGCAGGATTAATTGGATAGCTCTTTCAGAGGGCTCGCACAGGTACAATGGACCAAAAGGCCTCCCCTTTGAGCTGTTAGAGTTTACTGGCATAACACATATTTTGGAAATCCTGCTTCCAGCTTACAATAATGAATCCAACACCTAAAGCTCTAATTACACATCACTACCTTGCCTCCGAGCACTTAGGAATTTCCACCCGTGTCCTCGAGCTCTCTGAGAATTTAACGAGACAGGAGCAAGAAACTCCACTTTCTGGTCTATTGTACAGGTACACCATACAGGTACACTGGTCTCTGAAAGTGGCAAGGCAGGCAAGCAGGCATATGGCATGCTTGTCTTCTTTCGCAAGTCATGATGCAACTTTATAGAACCTTAGTTAGGCCGCACTTGAAATATAGTGTACAATTCTGGTCGCCACACTACCAATAGGATGTGGAGGCTTTGGAGAGGGTACAGAAAAGATTTAGCAGAATGTTGCCTGCTAAAGGCATTAGCTATGAGAAGAGGTTGGAGAAACTTGGTTTGTTCTCAGTGGAACGACAGAGGTTGGGGGGGGGGGGTGACCTGATAGAAGTCTACAAGATTATGAGGGGCCTGGACAGAGTGGATAATCAGAAGTTTCTTTCCTAGAGTGGAAAAGTCAATTATTAGGGGGCATAGGGTTTAAGGTGTGAGGGGCAAGATTTAAAGGAAATGCATGAGGCGAGTTTTTTTTTTACACAGAGGGTGATGGGTACCTGGAACTCACTGCCAGGGAGGTAATAAGATACGATAGTGACTTTTAAGGAGTGTCTTGACAAATACATGAATAGGATGGGAATACAGGGATATGGTCCTCGGAAAGATAGGGCATTTTAGTTCAGACAGGTGAAGGTTTGGAGGGCCAAAGGGTCTGTTCCTGTGCTTTATTTTATTCCCTGTTACCCTCGACTCCCCTGCAATTTAAGAATCTGTCACCCTCAGCCAAAGAACAAAAAAAAATTACAGCACAGAAACAGACGTTGCTGAGAGCTGTTGCTATGTGGTAATAAATATTCAAAATGTCACTGATTTATGGCCAGTCCTAGTGCATTCTTCACACAGTCTGAATGAACAAGTTCTCCTTCTCTGACAAACCTGGTTTTATATTTTCACACAATGTGATGAAAAATCCTTCCTGATGCTAGGCATCCAGGTGCTTTTGAAGAAGATTGAGGGTCATCTGGATTCGAAACATCAGCTCTTTTCTCTCCTTACAGACACTGCCAGACCTGCTGGGATTTTCCAGAGTTTTCTCTTTTGTTTAAAAGGGCTGAATGGTCTGCTCATATCCATTCTGTGAAGCTTGAAGGAACAGAGATTAGCAGGGTGAATGTGTGAGGTTATGGGGACAGTTCCTGGGTGAATTGTTGTCAGTGCCAGCTTGATGGGCTGAATGGCCTCCTTCTGCATTCTATATAATTCTATATATAGAAGTCCACTGTTCAAGTGATTCTTCTAAAGTTTTGAACCCAACCCCTCCCTACACCCTCCATGCCTCTCATACTGAAGAAACTGTCCAACGATAGAGGTGCACCTTCAAACTCTAACCAATATTCAGACATTCGGCTTTAATGTGGTGAGTGCAAATGTGGAGAGTTCAAAAGATGTGCAGGTTAGGTTGATTGGCCATGCTAAATTGTCCCTTAGTGTCAGGAGGGACTAGTTAGAATAAATGCATGAGATTATGGGGATAGGGCCTGGGTGGGATTATGGTCAGTGCAGACTTGGGCCAAATGGCCTCCTTCTATACTGTAAGGATTATATGATTCTATTCTATGAGATGCTAGTACTATTAGTCTTCACAAGCCTCACAAAAAAATGTTTCAAACACTAAATTGAGACATGTTCTCCCATAAATGTCAAATTCTACTCATGTGTTTAATGTAAGCATTCCATCTGTCATTTCCCCAATCTATGTGTCGTACACTGCAGATTTCATTTGTATAAATGAGGAACTAACTTCTCATTCCTGCTGTGTCGCTGCATAAAAAGCCCATTTATTCCCTGTCGTAACAACACACTGATCCAGAACAGGAACATCACGTACTCATTTCCACCAAAACATTTTAAAGATTCCAACATTTTCACCCAACAACTGAAAGCAGTTATTTCAAAATGTGCCATGGCGATTTGGAAAGCACCTTGATGTGATGCTGGTCAGATTTTGTAGACCCAGAGGCTTTTACTATCTGCTCAAACCAGCTACTGCTGTGTCCATCACCACCCAGGACAGTCAGGTCAATATACTGTCAAGTTAATGCAATACAAGACTCTATGAAGCACATCCAGAAACTTAGTTAAAGTTGTGAGGATCTGGGTTCGAATCCCGCTACAGCAGATGGTGGGAATTTGAATCCAACAAAAAAAAAATTCTGGAATTAAGAATCTACCGACGACCATGAAACCATTGTCGGAAAAACCCATCTGGTCCACTAATGTCCTTTGGGGAAGGAAATCTGCTATCCTTATTCAATCTGGCCCATATGTGACTGCAGAATCACAGCAATGTAGCTGACTCTCAACTGCCCTCAAACTGATGGAACAAGATTCCTGACGGAATTTTCCAGCTATTTTTGTGCAGATGGGGGTGGTTCGAATGAGAACACTTGTTGACAGTTGGTCCCACCACCAGGTAATGGCAGGCTACCTCCACCACTGCGAAACCCGCCACGAGGGGCACAGAAAATCCATCAAGTCTCTACGGTACAGAAGGAAGCCATTCAGCCCATCGGGTCTGTACCAACCACAATCCCACTCAGGCTTTCTTCCCATAACCCCACACATTTACCCTGATAATCCCCCTGACACTACGAACAATTTAGCACGGCCAAACCACCCAACCTGCACATCTTTGGACTGTGAGGGGAACCTGAAGCACCCAGAGGAAACCCACACAGACACGGGGAGAACATGCAAACTCCACACAGACAGTGACCTAAGGCCAGAATTGAACCTGGATCCCTGGCCCTATGAGGCAATGGTGTTAACCATACCACCTCTCATCTTTCAACTTGGCAGCCTTCTGACCATGATATGGAGTTTGACATCATACCTTTTGAAATTATTTGGTTTTATGTTTCTGGTTTGCTGGTTCAGTTTCTCCTGGTTCCTCTGTTCATTTACAAACTGCTACCTCGTCATTCGCATCACATCTAGGTACATCCAGTGCTTCCTCACTATGCCCATTTCCAATCCCTTTGGCTTCCGTGCCATGAAAACCTGTCATTTAATCTCTCCTGCCCTCCACAGGCCTTTCCCTTTGTTCTTCCTGCCTCCCCACCCCCACCCCAAACAAAAACTACCCGAAAACCTATTACACTTCTATCTTTTCTCAGTTCTGATGCAGAGACATCGACCTGAAACCTTAACTCTATTTCTCTCCACAGAAACCACCCCTACCCCGCAAACCATCTTCACTGTTGATAAGTCTAAGACCAGAGGTCATAGCCATAAAAACTAGGGCCAAACCCTTCACCGAAGCAGTTAGGAAACACTTCCACAGGTAACAGGGGCTGGTACAAGTTTGGAATCGTCTTCCACAAACATCAGCTGGCGCAGGAGTCGGTTGTTAATTTTAAATCTGCAATTGAGCAATTTCCCAAATGGATACAGGGCAAAGGTGCATAAATAGAGCGAGGGCATAGATGAACCTCAGTTTCATGGAACAGGTTTGAGGGGCCAAATGGCCTACTCCTGACCCTATGCTTTAACAGGAGTGTAAAAGAGAGAGAAATGGTGGACAGGATAAGTTACAGCAATAAAATAGAGAAGAGCCTGCATATAATTTTGCAATGCGTGACCGGGAGCAGCCAACTGTGCACATTGCCCATCTTCATACATGCTTCCGTCACAAAGTGTACCCCTGACGAAACTCAAATCTGTCCATCAGCGACATGTTAGGGCAGGTTTACCCACCAGGACTGTCATTAACACAGGCAATGCAGGCTCTATTCACCCCAATCCCTCATGCTCGATGTGATAACATCAGCTAGGGGCTTTGGGTTTGATTAGATTTCAGGTAACTCATAACACGAATGCAAGATGCATATTACAAAACCAGAGCCTACAGCATCCTCGTGGATTTTGGAAAAAAATCAGAAACTGCCTGAAGAATTTAGAAGTATGCACAAGTGTGGACTGGACGTCAACACATTCTTAAAAATGTCGGCTCCCAACACAGTAAGTACACACTTACCTCATGATTGTAACCTAGGAACCCAAGCTCCCTCCCATACTGGTGCCAGATTCTTGGCGACATTTTTTTTTTAGTTTTGGTGCATGAAGAGGCCATTTAGATCCATTGAGTCTACATCGACTACAATCCCACCCAGGCCCTATTCTCATAACCCCACACATTTACCCTAATCTCCCTGACACTAAAGTCAATTTACCATGGCTAACTCACACATCTTTGGAGTGTGCAAGGAAACCCACACACGCATAGTGAGAATGTGCAAACTCCACACAGACAGTGAGCCGGGGCCGGAATTGAATCCAGGTCCCCAGCGCTGTGAGGCAATAGTGCCAACCACTGCGTCACTAGAACCCATTTTCCTCATTCTGTCACAATATGAGGAAGTCTATTTTCCACCACCTCATTTTGCCATCCCGTTAAGCCACACAAACTGAGAGATTTAGAGAGTTCTGTGCGCTGCCCCTTCTGAAAGCTTCACCCAAACAGGGTCCGTGCAGTCTCATGGTCATAGCGCATTAGATCACCCACCCAGAGGTCAAAGGGGTTCAACACCCATGGCTTCACATTGAGAAAGTCAACTGAATAGAGCTGTTGTTAACTTATGGACTGGTGCCAGTGTAAGAGCAACTAGGAAAACTTCCAGAAGGTGGTTCAAAAACCCAACTAACATCCACACAATCGCGTCTGGCCAAAGGAAAATGTGCTTTGTACAGTCACCCAGACCCCAGGACATCAATAACAGCACCTCTAACATTGGAGACAAAAAGACCCAAAGCTTGTCATGAAAACAGTACAGTGGCACAGTGATTAGCATTGCTGCCTCACAGCGCCAGGGAACCTGATTCAATTCCGATCTCGGGTGACTGTCTGTGTAGAGTTTGCATGTCTCTGCATGGGTTTCCTCCGGTTTCCTCCCACAGTCCAAAGGTGTGCAGGTTATGGTGGATTGGCCATGGTAAATGCCTGGGGTTTACCATGCATAATTGCTTGCTTATGGTCGAGTTGGTGGCAGGTGGGAAGGCACACAATGGACTTAATCAAGGTAGGGGTGGGATTCCCATCCGATTAAATGCACCCCCCACCCCTGCCATGAAATGTGCTATAGACAAGGGGCGGAGGCAATGGGTGCTCTTAGAACCTTAGTTAGGCCGCACTTGGAATATAGTATTCAATTCTCATCACTACATTACCAGAAGGATGTGGAGGCTTTAGAGAGAGTACAGAAAAGATGCTACCTGAAATGGAGAGCATTATGAGAAGAGGCTGGAGAAACTTGGTTTATTCTCACTGGAACAATGGAGGTTGAGGAGTGACCTGATAGAAGTCCAAAAAATTATGAGAGGCATGGACAGGATGGATAATCAGAAGCTTTTTCCCAGGGTGGAATAGTCATTTACTAAGGGGCATAGGTTTAAGATGCAAGAGGCAAAGTTTAAACGAAATGTACGAGGCAAGTTTCTTTTTACCCAGAGGGTGGTGAGTTCCTGGAATTCACTGCCGGGGGAGTTCATGGAAGCAGAAACAATAGTGAGTTTAAAGGGACTTTTGGACAAATACATGAATGAGATAGGAATAAAGGGATATGGTCCTCAGAAGGGTAGGGGTGTTAATTCAGTCAGGCAGCATGGTTGGTGCAGGTTTGGAGGGCCAATGGACCTGTCCCTGTGCTGTAATTTTCTTCGTTCTCTTTCAGAGAATTGGTGCAGGCTCGATGGGCCAAATGGCCTTCTTCAGCACTGTTGGAATTCTCTGATTCTAAAAGCATAATCATACAAAAATAAACAGAATCAAAGAAGAGGTGACTAAGCACTTGGCCTAAGAGGTGGGTTTCAATGAGGATCTTCAAAGGAGAGGGAGGTTGGAGGGGAGGATATAGAATTCCAGAATTCAGGCCCTAGACAGCTAAACGCACAGCTGTCGAAGATGATGCAAATAATTCCACTCTGTTAATATTGCTACATGCACAAGTAGAAACAGCTTCCCACAATTTACTGTCTCCCCTCCACCAATGTTGTACACAAGTTTACAACATGGCAACATTACCATGACATTTTTAAAAGTCAGTAATAATGATGAATGGTTTTAAAAAGCCACTTCAAATATATCCAGAATCTGCAGCAAGCGGAACCTGCCCTCCGCCTGCTGAAGTGGTTCTCAGCTTTTAAAATATTTTAATGTGAATGCTTAATCACATCTGTTTGGCATAAGCTGGCCAAGGTACAAAGATTCTGAACCAGAATTTCAATGATTTAATTTTTATTTGATTTATTATTGTCATATGTATTACCATACTGTGAAAAGTATTGTTTCTTGCGCGCTACACAGCTAAAGCATACCGTTCACAGACAAGGAAAGGAGAGGGTGCAGAACGTAGTGTTACAGTCATAGCTAGGGTGTAGAGAAAGATCAACTTAATGCAAAGTCATTCAAAAGTCTGACAGCAGCAGGGAAGAAGCTGTTCTTGAGTCAGTTGGTACATGACCTCAGAATTTTGCATCATTTTCCCAAAGGAAGAAGTGGAAGAGGGAACATCCGGAGTGTGGGGGGTCCTTAACACTGCTGGCTGCTTTGCCAAGGCAGCAGGAAGTGTAGACAGAATCAATTGATGAGAGGCTGGCTTGCGTGATGGATTAGGCTACATTCACGATGTTTTGTAGTTCCTTGTGACCTTGGGCAGAGCAGGAGCCATACCAAGCTGTGATACAACCAGAAAGAATGCTTTCTACGGCACATCTGTAAAAGTTGGTGAGAGCTATAAGCTGGCATGCCAAATTTCTTGAGTCTTATGAGAAAGTAGAGGCATTGGTGGGGTTCCCTAACTGTAGTGTCGGCCTGGGGGAAACCAGGACAGGTTGTTGGTGATCTGGACACTTAAAGACTTGAAGCTCTCGACCCACTTCGACTTTATCCCCATCGATGTAGATAGGGGCCTGTTCTCCTTTACACTTCCTGACATTGAGGAGAGATTATTGTCGCTGCACCAGTTCACCAGATTCTCCATCTCATTCCTGTACTCTGCCTCGTCGTTGTTTGAGACCCAACTCACTCCGGTAGTGTCATCAGCAAACTTGAAAATCGAATTGGAGGGGAATTTGGCTGCACGGTCACAGGTGTATAAGGAGTATAGTAAGGGGGACGAGAACACAGCCTTGTGGGGCACTGGATGGAGGAGGTGTAGTTGCCTATCCTTACTGATTGTGGTCAGTAAGTTAGGAAGTTCAGGATCCAGTCGCAGAGGGAGGTGCCGAGGCCCAGGCCAGAGTTTGGAGATGAGTTTCATGGGAATAACAGTGTTGAAGGCTGTTACAATGTTACTTTGCTCACAGACTGGTGCACAAATTGCACTGCCAAGCACTCCAGGAGTGCTCCATTTTGACTGATCTGGCATTGCCATCTTATTCTTAACTGCTCGAATTTCACACCTTAATGCCCACAGACTTCCTGCCTGAGGCTGATGCAACTGTAGAGTCATTGGGCAGAACTTAATGCCTTTCCCCATGGCAAGTTTCATGATGGGAGTGGGGGGCCGGGGCGGGGGGACGGCTTCTGTTGAATAATTGATATCAAATTAATTGGAAGTTCTGTTAACACATTGTTAGAAATCTCACAACACCAGGTTAAAATTCAACAGGTTTATTTGGTAGAACGAGCTTTCGGAGCATTGCCCCTTCATCAGGCGAGTGAAGAGTTGTATTGTGAGACTTCTTATTGTGCTTATCCCAGTCCAAAGTCTCCACATCGTGGCAACCCAGCGGGTAGGTCCATGAACAGGCTTCCTGCCTGCCACCAATGGGGGCAGGCATAAGGAGGCAATTGATGCCCACTCAAAGCCTCACCAAACTACTGCAATATGAACCTAGCAATAGTGCTTCAATTCGAATCAATACCTCCAGCATGATGCTGACAGAGGGAACATCTGCAATCCTGGTGTCCTGCCAAGTTCTTCTTTTCTCCAAGTTTAGCAAAACAGGCTACTCTGTTGCAAAAACAAATAAAGGGTTCAGACTTGTCGACACTTGCTTCACACAAGGGAGCACAGACAGCAACACAACACACTGAACTCACAAGCTGAGCTACTGTGCTCCCCCAATCCACATCTGCAGGTCTCTCTCTCTCTCTCATGCTTCAATATTCTTGATGGACAACACCATAGTGAAAACCATCTGTAGCCAGATGAAGCAGTCTGGTTCCCACAGTTCAGTAGAGCAAGGTTGGTTGAGTGCTGACACAAGGGGCCTAACTGAGCCAGACATACTACAAATCAATCACAGCCCTTTCGAGTGGCAGGTGGCAGCTATGATTGGAGAAGCCGAGAAGTGAAATGTCTTCATCTTCCTTCCACCAACATCCAAACCTATCTTCTTCAAAATCATTCACGGGATAAGTACGACATATAGCACAGAAGAAGGCCATTCAGCCCCAACAGTCCCCATGCTGGTGTTAATGCCCCACTCAAGCCTCTTCAGTCTTTCATCTTCCAAATCCATCATTGTAACCCTCAATTTCCTTCCTCCTCATATACATCTCAATCTATTCGCTTGAAGTTTTTATTTTAAAAATTTATTCTTATTCATGTCACAAGTAGACTTACATTAACACTGCAATGAAGTTACTATGAAAATTCTCCTAGTTGCTACACTATTTGGGTACACTGAGAGAGAATTTAGCATGGCCAGTGCACATAACCAGCATGTCTTTCGGACTGTGGGAGAAAACCGGAATATCCAGAGGAAACTCACACAGACACGGGGAGAATGTGCAGTCTGCGCAGACAGTGACCCAACCCGAGAACTGAAATCGAATCCCTGGCACTATGAGACAGCAGTGCTAACCACTGTGATACAATGCCACCCTGCTCAACCACTTTCTGTGATAGTGAGTTTCACATTCTCATCTCTCTTTGGCTAAAGAAGTTTCTTTTGAATTCCCTATCGAGAAGATTGACCATCTTACCTTGGTGACTCCAGATCTGCTCTTCCCTCAAACAGGAAATGTTCTCTCTATATTCACTCAATATCAAAACCTATCCGAATTTTAAAGACCTCTATTAGGTCACTCCTCAGACTTCTTTCTTCAACAGAAAGGAATCCAGTATGTCTGTCTTTCCCTGATAAATATATCCATGTGTTTCTGGTATCATGTTTGTAAATCTCTGCAGTGCTCTCTTTTTTCATAAATTAAGACAGAATGATCTGACCAAGGATCAAAATTAATCCTGGTGCTTGGCTTGGTGAATATTGCCCTTGGAAGAGGTAATGAGTTCCCTCTTGATCCATTGCAGTCAGAGTGGTGCAAGTACTCCTATAATGCCTTTAGAGAGGGAGTTCCATTCTGACCCAGCAACAGTGACAGAACACTGATTGCATGTCCAGGCCAAAATACTGTGGGACTTGGAGATGGTGACATTCCCATGAGTGTATACCAGATTTCCGACGACTCTGTCTACACTTTCCACTGACCCGGCAAAGCAGCCAGCATAATTAAGGATCCCGTGCACCTCGGACATTCTCTCTTCCACTTCTTCCTTCGAGAAAAAGATTCAAAAGTCTGAGGTCACATACCAACCGACTCAAGAACAGCTTCCTTCCTGCTGCCGTCAAACTTTCGAATGGACTTACCTTGCATTAAATTGATCATTTTCTACACCCTAGCCACTAGGTTTACCAGCCTCCCATCCATTGACTCTGTCTACACTTCCTACTGCCTCGGCAAAGCAGCCAGCATAAATAAGGACCCACGCATTCTGGACATTCTCTCTTCCATCTTCTTCCATGAGGGAAAAGATACAAAAGTCTGAGGTCACGTACCAACCGACTCAAAAACAGCTTCTTCGCTGCTGCCATCAGAGTTTTGAATGGATCTACCTTGCATTAAGTTGACCTTTGCCTACACCCTAGTTATGAATAAAATAGTATATTCTGCGCTCTCTCCTTTCTTTTTCTATGGACGGTATGTTTTAGTCTGTATAGCTCGCAAGAAACAATACTTTTCACTGTAATGTTAATATATTGGCAATAATAAATCAAATCAAATCATTACATATAGATGTTTTGGCAAATCACTGCACTGCATCCTGTAGATGGTACACATTGGCTGGAATTTTATTGCCTCACCCACCCCAGAATTGGCAGAACGGCATTCTTCATTGGCCTCGGGTAATATTCCGGCATCTGTTTGGGGGAAACTAGTTAACAACATAAGTGGCAGCCTGGTTAAATCAGTGTAACAAGCCCTCTGAATAGTAATAAAAAGGACTGACTATACCTTTTAACTGCATGTTTAACTCTAGTTTGTTACTGAAGTTTCATTCATTCTCCCTCAGTAGAGACAGTGCCAAGAATCTAATGTTGTGTGGCAACTGAGTCTATAAATCACAAAAGTGGGGGTTAAGAAAATAAACAAACATGTCAAATCCAACTAAAGCAGTCTAATATATTTCTAAAAGAGAGATTATCAGGAAGTGTGTGTGGGCTGGGACTGACTTACAGACTTCCTGCAGTCACTCCAAACACTTCTTTGCAATCACGGCTTTGTAAAACACAGAGTGATTATCTGGTCACGGTGAAAAGACAGAAATCAAATAGTTCCACATTGAAAACAACTCCAGAAGAGCTCTGATACATTACATCCCAAGTGTCAGGAAGAACATCTGGTCACAATGGATCTCACAGCACAAACAGCTGGATGATATCCACTGGAATCACAGATACACTGACACTCATCTTTCCTCTTAACATATCCATGTAAAAACATGCATGCACCCCACTGTTCCCCCAGGGTACTCTGCCTACACAGTAACCTCCCACTCTTTCCTTGGGTCAGGTTCTCCTGAAGGCAGAAGTGATTTGTTGAAAATCACTGACCAATTCCCCAGGACACAAACCCTATTTCAATAATCCCATCGTCTTGAACGCAGAAAAGACCATTCAGGTCAACTGGCCCACAATGACACTGTTTCTGCTTCATAATTCCAACCTCGTCTGCCTTATCGATGTAATCGTTTATGTTTTTCCCTCTCATCTGTCAAAAGCTTTCCCTTAAATGCATCTACGCCATTCACCTCAACTACTATCTGTGCAAATTCAAAACACTGCGGATGCTGGAATCTGAAACCAAAACAGAAAAATGCTGGAAAATCTCAGCAGGTCCGACAGCAGTCTGTGTAAAGAAAATAAAGCCAATCTTTTCAATCCAGATGACTCTTCATCAGAGCAGCTTCATCACCAAAACTCTGATGAAAGATAATTTAGACCCAAAACACTGGCTTTATTCTCTCTCCACAGATGCTGTCAGACCAGCAGAGATTTTTTCCAGCATTTTTCTGTTTTTGTTACTTTCTGTGCAAGTAAGTTCCACATTCTAACCACTCATGCACTAGCTTCATCCACCATTTGTTCTCAGTGTGTTGAGGTTTTTTATTATTGTACCACTACTTTCAGGTTTGCAACTTTCTCTTCACGTGCATCTATGCTTTCAATCTACAAGCACTTTTCACTGACACTTGTAGTAGGGCAACCTAGGCTGCAGCAGGAGAGGGAAGAATGGAAAGGGTTAAACAAATAGCCTGACTGTAGTATCCACTCATTGCAGGCAGACATGCGACAAATTACAAATAACTACATCCCAAATGGCATTAAACAGACACACCCCAGGTGACATCTTTCCGAGGTTACAGCAACAGTGAGTGAATCAATACCACTTATCAAGACTCCACAATGCCGAGAGGAGCCATTGTGCCTCTGGAAAACTAATCAAATGTCAGGGAAATGGGGACAATTATCACCCCATTGAAATCAGCTTGATAACTTTGATATTGCAAACTGGTAGGATATGTTCAGAAAACTATTAAAGATAAAACACACAAGACAATGGATCAGCATAATGTGATCAAAACAGAATTTTAACAAATTTGAAATAACAATACGATGATTGAATCAAAGTGTAGCTCTTTGTAATGCAGAAATGTATAAGAATGTGTAAGCATCTATGATGGATAGAGTAACTGGGGAACAAGCTGGAATTAGAGCTCTGAGTGCTGCTCTCCTTCATGCATGTTGAATAAACCTGGCTTTCTTGAAGTTCTATACGGTCTTGCGCTTGCTGGGAGTGAAGCCAAGTAAGAAGTCTGACAACACGAGGTTTCAATCCAATCAATTTATTTGATAGTAAACTTGCAAGCTTTCAACCTATGGCCTTTGTCAGGTGAATGAGGTGTTCTGGTCTCCAACAGCACACATATCAGCACAGACTGTTTACAGATTACTGATTAGAATGCAAATCTTTATACCTAACCTGCTATTCAAGTCTTAAAGTGGCTAACAATGTGAATGGAAGGAGCACTGAGCACAGGTTAAAGAGATGTGTATTGTCTCCAGACAGCAAGTGAGGTTTTTTGCTAACCCAGGCAAGTCATGAGGGTTACAGATAGTGTGACATGAAGCCAAGATCCCTGTTAAGACTGTCCTCATGCGCGCGGAACTTGGCTATCAGTCTCTGCTCAGTGACTCTGCGCTGTCGTGTATCATGAAGGCCCCCTTGAAGGACATTTACCCGAAGGTCAGAGGCCGAATGGCCGTGACCACTGAAGTGTTTGCCAACAGGAAGGGAACAGTTTTGCCTGGTGATTGACGAGCGATGTTTATTCATCTGCTATCGTAGTGTCTGCATGGTCTCCCCAATGTACCATGCTTCGGGACACCCTTTCTTGCAACGTATTAGATAGATAACATTGGCCAAGTTGCAAGAGTATGTACCGTGTACCTGGTGAATGGTATTCTCACGTTTGATGATGTCATCCATGTCGATGATCCGGCATGTCTTGCAGAGGTTGCTGTGGCAGGGTTGTGTGGTATTGTGGTCACTGTTCTCCTGAAGGTTGGGTAGTTTGCTGCGAACAATGGTCTGTTTGGGGTTGCGCGGTTGTCTGAAAGCAAGAAGTGGGGGGGTGGGGATGGCCCTAGCGAGATGTTCATTATCATCAATGATATGTTGAAGACTCCAGAGAAGTGAAGCCAAGAACATCTTCACAGGGCTTGATGATGACAGAATCTAAAGTGGAACAAGCAGTGTGGACACCCTGCCACTCCTAACCATCAGGAGTCAAAAAGTACCTTGTCAGGCGCAAGCAGAGGACAGCTGCCTCTGTGGGCTCCAACAGACCCACAAAGGGATCTTTCCCATGGCTGTGCTTCTGTTGCCGCCACAGGCAGAACAACTCCACCCTCCCGCTGCCCCTCCATGTCACAGAATTCAGTCCTTAACCCTCCCCTGGGGTCAGTGGATGCCTCCCTGAGGAAATAAGTTGCAAGAGGAATTTTCACATTATCGTGTACATGTTTCAATGAGATCACCTCTCATTCTATGGAATACAAGCCTAATCCACTTAATCTCTCCTCACACAACATCTCCTTCATCCAAGAGATCAATCCAGTAAACCTTCTTTGCAGCCCCATTGCAAAGACCGTACACATGACTCCTGCTGTGGTGTCACCCAGGTCCTGGTCCCAGTGCACAGTCAAAAGAAAATCTCTTCTCTCTCTCTCTCTTTTATTCTTTCTCCCCCCCATGCCCAATGTTAATGACTGATAAATAATGAACATCTGGGATTCAATATTTCAACCAGTTACCCAACCACACAAAAGATAGAATTGGCAAGTACATCAAGAACAGATTCTTCACGGATTATGAAAGACATTGCTTCAAACCAGACAGAATTAATGCCTCTCAGGCACTTAACTGGGATTTAGGGCCCTGGTGGCAGCAATATGATGCTCTAATTCTATAATACTTCCCCTGAGTACTAGACCAGGGGTGGCTTCTGCTCATAATGCTTTGGGAATTGCAACTGGGGTCACCACCAGACCCCTGGATTCAGACAAGTGTGCGTGGGGTGAGGGTCTTGGAGTGAGTGTAATGAAACTCATAAGCAGATGCACTTCCTCCCTCCCATAATCCTGCCAATGTTATAAGATTCCTCAACAATGAGAGATTATCGATAGACCTTTTTCAAAGCCAACAGTATTTGCTGGGTGGTCTCTGTGAGGCATTGGAGGGCCACACAACTTCCATTTAATCCCCAAGCCACTGCCAAACTTCAGAGAGCTGGTATCAACTGGCAAATCAATGAGCTTAACTGGCATGCCACTGTGAGCAGACATCCCAAATTAGCCCCTTTATCAGGGGGACGTTTCTTCGCACTGGGAGGCAACTAAGTGGGTCCAGCCTCCATGTTCCTCCTCTCTTGATAGACTGGATTAAATTCCACCCATGAACTCAAGAACTCCATTGCTCTCTTCAGTAAATGTGAACAATCCCACGGTACTATTTCAGAGAGGTGCAGGGGAGCTATGCTCTTTGCAAATTGGCTGCCATATTATCCCTATAATAACAATGAGTACATTTCAAAAAGTATCTCACTGGCTTCAAGATAGAAGCTGGCTGTGAGAGGCGCTAAAGGCAAGTCTTTGTTTCGGTCGTCATGGTGTTAAGACTGACCTGATGGCATGGTATGTTAATGGGCGGGTCACACACACACACACACACACACACACACACACGTGCAAATATTAACTGTGTGTATCCTTTGGCAGAAACAGATGGTCCATTAGACGAATGCAACTGAGCACACTTCAAAGCATCCTTAGGCCTCTCTGTTCTGACAAACTGCTGTAAAGTGTACCTGCAGTTCTGAGCACGCTCTCCCACATTACATACTGGTTTCCTCGAGAAGGTGATTGTTAGGATGTGGTTTTGAGGGTCAAAGTAACACCTCGCCACAGTTCCGGTGGCCACTTGGTAACACCAGGGTAAAATGGGAGTGAGAGCATGAGGGTGGTTCGGGAGTGGAATGCCCTGCCTGCAGCAGTTGTAGATGCGCCAAGTTTGGTGGCGTTTAAGAGGTTAGTTGATAAGTATATGGAAGAGAAGGGAATGGTTTAGTTTGGAGGGGCATTGCTTTTTATATTGGTCGGCGCAACATCGAAGGCCGAAGGGCCTGTTCTGTGCTGTAATGTTCTATGTTCTATGTAGCTATTACTTCCCAGTGAAGTATGTGAAAACAAGATCCAGGTTTTAGATCTGAGCAGTAAACAAAGACTTGTTTGCTTAGGTTCTCCCTGTGCTCCCACCTCATTCAAATCAATTCACAGTCAACTCAATTTGCAAAGGGCTGGTAATGCAGCGAAGTCTGTCACAAGGGAAGAGAATTTTATATTAGAGTCTCAGCTGCGTTTCTACATTTCTGCTTTCGAAGCTTGTAAAATTTGCAAAAACTCATACACAATTCTTGAAGGCAGCACTACAATTTTGAGAAGGGGGTTAGCGGAGTAAATGCATGGTGATAGGACGAGGGGTGGGCCTAGGTGAGGTGCACTGTCAAAGAGTCAGTGGGCCAAATGTCCTCTTTCTGCACTGTAGGAATTGGTAAATGGGTAAGGTAACAGGGATAGGGCAGGGATGTAGGCCTGGATAAGATGCTCTGTCAGAGAGACAGTGCAAATCCAATGGGACAAATTGCCCCTTCTGCAAAGAAGGGATTCTATGATTCTATGAAAAAATGATGTAGAGATGCCGGCGTTGAACTGGGATAAACTCAGTAAGAGGTCTGGCAACACCAATTTTAAATCCAATTGCAATCTGTAAACTGTCTGTGCTGATATGTGTGCTTTTGGAGACCAGAACACCTCATTCGCCTGACAAAAGGTTACAAGGGCCGAAAGCTAGCAGATTTACTATCAAATAAATTGGTTGGATTTAAAATTGGTGTTGCCAGACCTCTTACTGACTCTATGAAAAAAGCCTTTGGAATCCTGGGCTCTAAGGTTGTTAAGAAGGCATATGGAGTCTTGGCTTTTATTGGTAGGGGGATTGAATTTCGGAGCCGCAACGTCATGTTGCAACTGTACAAAACTCTAGTGCGGCCGCACTTGGAGTATTGTGTGCAGTTCTGGTCCCCACATTATAAGAAAGATGTGGAGGCATTGGAGAGGGTACAGAGGAGGTTTACCAGGATGTTGCCTGGTATGGAGGGCAGGTCTTATGAAGAGAGGCTGAGGGATTTGAGGTTGTTTTCGTTAGAAAGGAGGCGGCTAAGAGGGGACCTTATCGAAACATATAAGATGATTAGAGGTTTAGATAGGGTGGACAGTGATAGCCTTTTTCCTAGGATGGAGAAAGCTAGCACGAGGGGACACAGCTTTAAATTAAGGGGTGATAGTTATAGGACGGATATCAGAGGTAGGTTCTTTACCCAAAGGGTGGTTCGGGAGTGGAATGCCCTGCCTGCAGCAGTTGTAGATGCGCCAAGTTTGGTGGCGTTTAAGAGGTTAGTTGATAAGTATATGGAAGAGAAGGGAATGGTTTAGTTTGGAGGGGCATTGCTTTTTATATTGGTCGGCGCAACATCGAAGGCCGAAGGGCCTGTTCTGTGCTGTAATGTTCTATGTTCTATATTCTATTAGATATGGGCGTAGAGTACAAAAGCAAGCAAGTCAGGCAAAACCTTGTTAAAACACTTGTTAAAGCCCAGCTGTCTCCATTTCAGAGCATCCTGTGGGCAGGATATCAAGGCCTAGAAAAGGATGCAGAAGGAGGTTTTCCTTGCGATGAGAAAAGACTGGAGAAACTGGGCTTGTTGTTTTTGGAAATGATCCCAAGAGCTTTCAATAGCAGAAGGGCTGGTATCAGTAACCGAAGCACAAAGATTAAAAGGTGATTGGCAAAAGAAAAGGAAGCAATAAGAGGACACATTTTTGTAAAATAAAAACCCAATAAGTTGATCTGGAATATTTCATTTGAACAGGATATGTTAGCAGCTTCATGTTATTGTGGCATTATCTTGGGATTCATTGGGTGAGACCTTCCAGCCATGCTCATCCCGAACCAGAAAATCCCACCCAAGACCTTTCCATGTCCACCCCTCGCTCATTCCAATTCCCATAGCAGACAGGACAATGGCTGTAAAAGCATTGATTTTTTTATTCAAGAGGAGATGCTACTGGAGGTCTTTTGTTCAACAACACTTCTTTACATGCTGACGATTTATGAGGTTATATTAAGGCAAGACTTCACTGGAGCTACTCTCTGAGGTGCCTCACATTCATCTCTTTACACTTACGCCCAGTAGCTATGCCCAGTAGTACGCTTTAAGTTAAATCTTTACAGTAACTTTCACTCAAATAAATACTTGTAGAGAACCATTTTACAGAGCTATGAGAGAAAACAGGGAGTAGGATTATTTGGGATTGTTGCTGGCATAGGTATGATGGGCTGAGTGGCCTTGTGCTTTATTCTCCCATTCTCTGATTCATCAAAGAGATTTGGTTTCATCCAGTGAAATGTTGTCCCAGACGTTGTCATCTCTTCACCATATTTTGGTTCAGGACTTCAAGATGAGAGACTGAGAATCGCAGAATCTATTCAGTACAGAAGGAGGCCTTTCAGCCCATCGAATCTGTACCAACAACAATCCTACCCAGGCTTTATACCTGTAACCCCACAGTTACCCTGCTAATATCCTGACACTAAGGTGCAATTTATCTTGGCCAACCCATCTAACCTGCACATCTTTGGATTGAGGGAGGAAACCAGAGCACCCGGAGGAAACCCACGTGGACATGGGGGAGAATGTGCAAATTCCATACAGACTTTCACCCGAGGCTGGAATTGAACCCAGCTCCCTGGCGTTGTGAGGCAGCAGTGCTAACCGCTGTGCCACCGTGCCGCCCATTTCTGTTAAAATAAAGAATTCTTCCATCTGTTAATCAGCCTTCTGACCAGGTCAGAGACAAAGATCTGAAATCCTTTTCCTTTTGTTGAGCAGCAAATGCCCAGTTCCTCCAGTCGATGTGTAATAATAGGAGTCCGACAACCTGTATTTGTAGAAACATGTCACCACTGTGACATTAACTAAGATATCAGCATGGCTACTTTTAAACTATTCCATTTTGGAATTTTGATATTTTCACCAGACATCTATCAGAACTTCAAACATTTTCTCACCACTAGAACACATTCCAAACCCACGGCCATCTGGAAGGACAAGGGCAGCAGACAAGGACATGGGAACACAACCACCTGGAAGTGTCCCTGCAAGTCACTCTCCATCTTAAGAAATATATCGTTGTTCCTTCACCATCTCTGCGTCAAAATCCTTGAATTCTCTCCCTAACTGCATCGTGGGTGTACCTACACCACATGCATTGCAGAAGGTTCAAGAAGGCAGCTCACCACCACCTTAAGGGCAATTCAGGGTGGGCTGTAAATGCTGGGCTAGCCAGCAAAGCCCACAACCAACATGTTATGAATGCATTCAACTCCACAAAAGTCAAAATGAGACTCTCAAGGGTCATTTTAACAAAAATACCTGTCAATTTAGTCACGGGGGACTCTTGGTCCAATCAACTTGGGCTTCAAGTTCCAGTCTGTGGGTTGAGCAGGGATTGAGGAAATGCCATGTCCTCTTTAAGATAAGGCTTCATGTTAATTCTGATGGATGCAAAAACCTCTTGGCATTGGCATTTTTCTTTATTCATTTGTGGGACATGGGCATCGCTAGTTGGCCAGCATTTATTGTCTATCCTAAGTTGCTCTTGAACTGAGTGGCTTGCTAGGCCATTTCAGAGAGCAGTTGAGAGTCAACCACATTGCTGTGGAACTGGAGTCCCATGTAGGCCAGGCCAAGTAAGAATGGCAGATTTTCTTCCCTAAAGGACATTAGTGAACAAGACAGGTTTTTCCGATAATTAACAATGATTTCATGGGTCATCAGTGGATTCTCAATTCCAGATATTTTTTATTGAATTCAAATTTCACGATCTGCTGTGGCGGGATTTGCTGAGATTCTCAATTAATAGTCTATTGCCTTCTGTTAAAATTCAAAGAGGAAAAGGAGTTGTGGTCAGTAATGTGGTTAAACATCAAAAGCAGGTCTGTCTCCTGGCTACTACATCATTGCATACAAATAGACTCAAAGTGAATCCACTTGAAAAGTAATTCATTGATTCTGAAGCACTTAGGACCTTGTGCAGATCTGATTAATGTTTTCTTTTAGTATTGTAACTGAAAACCAGCATCTCCTATTACAACTGATTAGGGATTTGTGAAAAGTTCCACATGCAGACAGGCAACCAAACAATGTTGACAATTATATTAATCCCAGAGTCTAATTTCTTAAATACATCACTTGCTGGATCTTTCTTTGGAACTTGTTCCAAATTACAAGTTGCCAATCATACTTCATCTCCATTCTGGCCTTGCGATGAAGAAAGGCAGAGAGAGAGAGATAGAAAGAAAGAAACAGAGAGAGAGAGAGAGAGAGGGGCAACGAAACAGGAGACAAGGCAAAGAGAGAGGAGAGCAAAGTGTTATGTATGTAAATAAAAACAAAATACTGTGGATGCCGGAATCTGAAACAAAAACAGAGTGCTGAAAAATCTCAGCAAATCTGACAGCATCTCTGGGGAGAGAATAGAGCCAATGTTTCAAGTCTAGATGACCCTTTGTCAGAGCAGGTTAGTTAGATGAAGGATCATCTAGACACGAAACATTGGCTCTATTCTGTCCCCACAGGTGCTGTCAGACCCGCTGAGATTTTCCAGCGTTTTCTGTTTTTGTGTTATGTATATAGTTGGGTGTTGTACTTCTTTAAGAGAGAGGAACACACTCAACCCAGGAGCATGGGGGAATCAGTGTTGGACTGAACGTGCACCTGTTAAGACATTCAATAAACCATTTCTTGCTTGAATTATACCCACCTACATCGTGGACTTTTAATAATTATTAATCAGATCCAAAGATGTATGGGTTAGGTTGATTGACCATGCAAGGTTGCTACTTGGTATGGGGGGGGACTAGCATAGTAAATACATGGGGTTGCAGGGATGGGGTCTGGGTGGGATTGTTGTTAGTGCAGTCTCGATGGGCTGGATGGCTTCCTTTTGCACTGTGGGGATTCTGTGATAACAGAAAGGCATTTGCCATAGTGGTTTTTACAGTGAATAAGCAGGAGAAAGAGATGGCAAATTGTGCACACAGATCAGTAATGGTGCTGTTCTTGTCATTAGTATCAAGTTTTGCAAAGCGCATCTGTTCATGCACTGGATAATTTTAGTGCAGAATTAAACGCTGTGTATCCCATTTATCTACTGAAAACGACTTCTTGTGCAGGGAATAGGCAGACAGCTTTTTGTACATTAATGCATCAAGTGTCTGGGGAGATTTCTAATGATCTATCTTAAGGGGTTTCAATGCACAATCCAGCATTGCACAGCTCAGAACAAGTTCCCCAGTTAGTACGGCCACACCTAAACACAGTAAATAAATCCAGTGACTATATGGTGGAACTTTCCAATTAAAGTATTTCACCTACCCCCACCTCATCTTGGAATCATTGCCTTAGAGACCTTAAGGAATCATAAGTGACAAACAAGTAAGCATTTCCTGGAAAGCTGGAAGCAACCAGTGGCCTATAAATCCAAGCATTTTATGAACTCCTAAACTGAGTTGTCATCCCTGCCTCAGCCATGCACCCCAATCAAACCCTTTAGGTTGTCTAGTTATAAAAACAAACAATTTACCTCAGAACTCCCCCCCCACACAAATTTTCACAAGGTTTTAAGCCACCAATTCAATAGAATTCAAAATTCAAAAAGGTCCATCTCCGGGGTAAAACTCAAATTCAGGTCACGCAGTCCCCGTGGCTCAACTCTGCACAAAATGATGAGAATTTCTCTTCCTTTAACTGATTTCAAGAATCAATTCCAAGGTTGCAGTCTTTTGCGTACAAACGGTGCAACTGTATAGTTTCAAAGCTGAAAGGTAACTGAAGACACATTTGTGCAGTTTGAGGACCCCTCCATCCTCTCCCCACCCAATTCCAGGGATCAGTACATGGTGGCACAGCAGTTAGCACTGCTGCCTCACAGCATCAGGGATCCAGGTTCAATTCCAGCCTTGGGTCACTGCCTGTGTGGAGTCTGCATGTTCTCCCATGTCTGTGTGGGTTTCCTCCGGCTGCTCTGGTTTCCTTTTACGTTCCAAAGATATGCGGGTTAGGTTGATAGGCCATGTTAATTTGCCCCTTCGTGTCAACGTAAATATGGGCGGTTACGGGAATAGGGCCTGGGTGGGATTGTGGTTGGTACAGATTAGATGGGTCGAATGGCCTCCTACTGTACAGTAGGAATTCTATGATTACATCTAATCATGGAGATTATATAATTTAGGTGGGGGTGTGGGAGGAGGGTGATATTGGGGAAAGATTCAATCATGTCTGGAGAATTGAGACGTGCAATCGGCTTAACTGGCCTATAAGGATTTTACACAGGATTGCATGTGGGATATACACAGGCCATTCGATCCAATCAGCCCATGTTGGTGTTTATGCTCCATTTGAAGCTCCTCTTATCCTTCTTCATCATCATGCATCATCATAACTATCTATTCCTCATCATTACTGCCTACTCTTTACCTACTCGATTCCTGAGTGTCTGAAATTGATACCAAGCCGATGCGGGGATGGGTGGGCGGGGGGGTAGAGGGGGCAGAGATGATAGACAATACAAGTGAACTCTGGCAGGGGTGATCAGGAATGGGAATAATTGACCATCCACAATACAACTCAGCACATTGAATTCAATAGAAAGAAGCATTAGGTAAAATGTGTTGATGTTGCAGGAGAATATTTAAAAATTCAGCTTTATACTACAGGTAGTCAATATGTCTGGAATGAGTGCAGCTCAGATGCTGGAAGAGTAGGATAATTACTCATTTCAAGCTTGCAAATGTTTACATTAAGTAGAGTTAATAGACTTTTGTTTATTTAAGTTCCCCTGGGATTTTGAATGAGTGAGTGACAGTGTCACATGATGATGTGGTTTGTGATCCTGGATCAATAGTAAAAAAAATGATTTTAGTAGACAGAAATTAGAGTTTGGCTGTTCTGGTTAAAATTAGGAGAATTTTATAGACTTTTAAAAGCTCTATATCTCTTTGGAAACTCCAAAGCTGTCTACACTCATGTAACAAGTATATTTGTGATTGCTAGCTATATTTAAAGTGGCCTTTAAGTCTGTAAGAAGAATGTTGCTTATTTGGAACTGAAATATTGATAAGTTAGAAATTATAGTTGTTTCCTTCCATTTATTTTTTTAAAATATTGTTCAATTGTTAATGACTAAGTTGTTTCCTTTGTTAGGGTTATGCTTAAACTGTGTTATGAATAAAGTTTGTTTAAATAAAATATGCCTAATTTGTCAGTGAAATTATTCCTGAAGAAAAGCATACCATTCACACATTTACGATAAAATTAAAGAATACTGGAGTTTAGTCTGGCTTCATAATATACCTTGAAGTTCGGGTCTAGCATCCTAACACTACCCCGAATTACCCTCGAACTCAACATTTCAGGGGCAGTGGGTCCCAAGTCTCAAATAGGCCAGATCAGTTAAGGATGGCAGATTTCCTTCCTTGAAAGATATTCATGAATCGTATTTTAAAGTTTAAAGGTTTTTTAAAAATTTATTGTTCACAAGTAGGCTTACATTAATACTGCAATGAAGTTACTGTGAAAATCCCCAAGTCGTCAGACACTGCTGTCTGTTCGGGTACGTTGAGGGAAAGTTTACCACGGCCAATGCATCTAATCAGAACATCCTTCAGACTGGGAGGAAACCGGAGCATCCAGAGGAAACCCAACCAGACACGGGGAGAAGATGCAAACGCCACACAGACACAGTCACCCAAGCTAGGAATTGAACCAAGGTCCCTGGTGCTGTGAGGCAGCAACACTAATAACTATGCCACTGTGCTGCCCCAAAAATTGATAACTGAGACTAGCTTTCCATTCTAATTTTAGTCATTAAACTGAAACACCACCCACTGACTTGAACCCGCGTCCTCGGAGAATTAGGCTGGGCCTCTGGATACCCAGTGAAAGCAATTCTGTACCATTATCTGCTCTCTAATAAGCATATAAAGTTTAAAAAATTTACAAGGCAAGCTTTTAAAGGCTCAGATGTTACAGCTGAATGTTGCCCAGACTCAAAGTCAGTGTACAACACACACAAACACACGCATACACAAATGTACATGTGTGCACACTCACAAGTGCGCGCACACACACACACACACACACATGGACTCTACACACAGGCGCACACACATACATATGGGCACACACACAATCAGATCTAACTAAGTGCACTTGAGCCAGCTAAGAACCTGACACTGTTCATCAGAGCAAAGAACAAGGCGACCACTCAAAAGACTGAAGCAATAAACTGGCTGCTTTTCAATAAAAAGTGGCTTATTTGAAATATACAAAAAGGGAAACAAAGCCATAGTTCTATGTCTCTGCACAATAAGATTATTGGTAAATACGTTTGATATATACACCCGCCAATTCATTAACTTAAGCTTGTGTTAGCTGGCAGGTTATTTCACGCTTCAGGAACCTGACAAAAAAAGGGAGACTGGGTAGAGATATAGCACAGCTTATCCATTTAAAGCACTACTGTACAGCTAAAGCAACACATTTAATATGATGCACTACACTGCACATTGATGGAAAATTAAATTTTTATTAATCACAATAACAAAACCCGCACAATTTGCACAACATCAAGTATGCACCAGGTGGCGAGTCTTTAACAGGAATTTCAGCAAGGAATACAAGACAAAAGCATTCGCTTTGCCCCTCCTCCTGAAGTATTGCAAGGATTGGCGGGGGTGAGGGAATTAGAAAGGTAAACAGTCTATGTTGATTGCATCAACTGAAGTTATATATATTCAGGTGGAGGGTATCAATTGCATAGTTACTTGAGCACATATAAAGAGACAATGACACAAGAGTTGAGTGGAGTCAGCAGATACATACCAGTAATGTTTCACACTGTGATTAAATCTATTCCAATCAGGAGATTTAGACCAGTAATGTTTCACACTGTGAATAAATCTATTCCGATCAGGAGATTTATACTGGTAATGTTTTACACTGCGAAAAAATCTATTCCTGATAATGACTACTGTTGGTTTCTTCCTAAATTAAGTGGCTAATCAGGAATATAACAAACCACACTGCACTGCCAACGATGTCTTCAATCTTGCCCAATCACTAACTAACTCAGGCAATGTGCTCTACACGGAGCACTTGGCAGAGCTTAAAGAGACAGATTGAGTGTGGTGGGTGCTTTACGCACATCTGCGCATCTCTTGATGTTAAGAACCTTGGTGCTACCACAGCAGTGCTCCAAATTTATGGATTCCCCACTCAGACTCGCAAACTCCATCTCTAATCAAGACGAAAAATTTCTCAGTTCACCCCAAAATTACTCACCAGATGTACATTAAAAAATGCAAACAGAAAACTGGTGGCAAATACATAAGCTTGTTTTTGCTTTAAGTTCTCAAATCAAACTCAGACAGGCATTCAATAGTCAGTCCTATTCTCCAGAAACGTGTTTCCAGGATTATTTCTCAGAGTTAGGATAGACGTAGTATAACAAGGGCTCATGTGCATGTGGCCAATTTAAGGTTCCACTTTTGATACAGTGTACTGTTGGATTACTGAAAGCAAATCGGGATAGATACTGGAGATCCTAAGTCATGGCTGAAAGGAAGCCCTTATGCGGCAATATATTCACTGCTCATTAACCAAAACAACAGAGGTCCATCAACGTGGCAATCCTATATCCAGTGCTCATCACAACCCATCTCCAAACTGTTCGAACAAAATTCACTAAGATTCCCAATTTAAAGGATTCCACAATCTCTTTGTTCAAATCACATGAATTACCTGTGCTCAGTTAGCACCACGCAAGGAGTAAATCCCAAATTTTTCCCAGGCTTCCAGGTGTTGGTTGAAAACTGCCAAACTGTTGGAAAACTTCAAGCTAACTAATAGCGCCAGGGACCTGGGTTCGATTCCCTGCCTGGGTGACTATCTGTACGGACTCTATACCTTCTCCCCATATCTGAGTGGGCTCCCTCCGGAATGCTCCAGTTTCCTCCCACAATCTGGGAGACGTGCTGGTTAAGATGCATTGGCCATGCTAAATTCTCCCTCAGTGTACCCGAACAGGCACTGGACTGTGGTGGCTAGGCAACAATAGCAAATGTATAAATGTGCTGCTAAATGTGAGGTCATCCATTTTGGTAGCAGTAACAGCAAAATGGACTACTATTTAAGTGGCAAAAAAACTGTAGCATACTGCTGTGCAGAGGGATCTGGATACTCTTGTGCATGAATCACAAAAAGTTGGTTTGCAAGTGCAGCAGCTAATTAAAGAGGCAAATTAAATTTTGTCCTTCATTGCTAGAGGGATAGAGTTTAAAAACAGGGAGTTTTTTTGTAGCAGTATAAGGTGCTTATGAGGCCACACCTGGAGTATTGTGTCCAGTTTTTTGGTTTCCTTATTTGAGAAAGGATATATAGGCACTGGAGGGGGTGCAGAGGAGATTCACTAGGTTGATTCCGGAGTTGAGGGAGTTGGCTTATGAGGAGAAGCTGAGTAGACTGGGGCTATACTCATTGGGATTCAGAAGAATGAGGGGAGATCTTAAAGAAGCATAGAAGATTGGGAAGGAAATAGATAAGACTGAAGCAGGAAGGTTGTTTCCATTGGCAGGTGAAACTAAAACTAGAGGGAATGGTCTCAAATTAAGGGGAAGCAGATTTAGGATTGAGTTGAGGAGGAACTTTTTCACCCAAAGGATTGTGAATCTGTGGAATTCCCTGCCCAGTGAAGCAGTTGAAGCTGCCTCATTGAATATTTTTAAGGCAAGGAGAGATAACATTTTTGAACAGTAAAGGAATTAAGGGTTATGATGAGCGGATGGGTAAGTGGAGCTGACTCCACAAAAAGATCAGCCATGATCTTGTTGAATGGCGGAGCAGGCTCAACATGCCAGATGGTCTACTACTGTGCATAGTTCTTATAGCTTTTCACAGTAACTTCACTGCAGTGTTAATGTAAGCCTACTCCTGACACTAATAAATAAACTTAAACTTCTGCATGTTCTTGAGGGGAGGGAACATGTTACCCATAACAGCTCCAACCTACAGGTAACTCCAGTTCATCACAAGGTCATTGAGGTACAGAGCACAGAAAAAGCCCTTCAGCCCATTGTGTCAGCACCAGTCAAAGACAAACCACCCAACTACTCTAATCCGCTTTTCCAACACTTGGCCCAGAGCTTTGTATGTCTTGGCATCACAACAGCACACCTAAATACTTCTTAAATGTTATGAGAGTCTCTACCTCCCTCACCCTTTCAGGCAGCGAGTTCCAGACTCCCATCCCCCATCCCCTCTAAACCTTCTACCTCTTACCTTAAATATATGTCCCTTGATCATTGATACCTCCACCAAAGGGGAGAATTTCTTCCTGTCTATTCTATGCACCTCATAATTTTATACATCTCAATCATATCCCCTCTTAACTTCCTCTGCTCCAAGGGAAACAACACTAAACCACCAGTCTCTTCATAACTAATACTCTCCAGCCCAGGAAACGTCCTGGTAAATCTCCTCTGCACCCTTCCCAGTGCTATCACATCACACCTATAGTATTGATTCCAGAACTGCACGTAATATGTAGAGTTGGCCAAGGACATTTCATTGCTATGGCAAGAAAGTATCAACAATAAAATACAGGTTATCCAAGAACAAAGGGGGAACAATTAATGGCAAGATTGGAATCAGTCTATTTTATCGAAGATACAATTCACAACACAGTGTAAACTGGCACTTGGATTATAATTTATCAAATTACCACATGAAGGAATCACATACCTATTTTGATGCATCAGAACCTATAATCAGTGTCCCATCAAAAACAGCCTGACACAGCTGTTATTGTAACACTATAGTGACTAAAGCCAATCCAAATTAAACCACAAAAAAATGGAGTGTAAAAAATAACCCTAATCATACAGACACAGAGAAACAGAGACAGAGAGACAGAGACAAAGAGAGACAGAGAGAGACAAGACCAAGAGGAGGCAGACACAGAGAGAGAGAGAAACAGACACAGAGAAACAGACAGAAAGACAGAGAGAGAGAGCGAAAGAGGTAGACAGATAGAGAGAGAGAGACACAGATAGAGAGAGAGAGACACAGAGAGAGATAGACAGGAAGAGACAGCAAAAGACAGTGACAAAGCGACAGAGACAGACATAGAGACAAACAGAGAAAGAGGTACAGAAACAAAGACAGAAAGAGAGACAGAGAGATGGACAGACAGAGAGAAGGACAAACAGCGAGAGACTAACACAAAGACAGAGACACACAGTGCTGAGAGAGACAGACATAGAGATAGAGAGACAGGCAGTTATAGAAACAAAGACACAGGAGGAGACAGAGAAAGACAGACAGAGAGAGAGGATGGCAGAGAGAGAGGGGCAGACAGAGAGAGAGGCTGAGACTAAGACAGAGAGAGAGGCAGCAAGACAGACTCAACATGTGCAAAGGCCAGATGCTGACTGGAAATCTCAACTGGAAAGATTATAAGACCACAAAACCATTGTCGATTGTCATAGAAACTCATCTGGCTCACTAATGCCATTTAAGGAAGGAAATCTACCTTCCTTACCTGGCCTGACAGATATGTGACTCCAGACCACAACAATGTCTCTAATTCTTAAATGCCCTCTGAACTGGCCTCAGCGAGCCACTCCAGTTCAAGAGCAATGAGTGGTAGGCAATGAATGTTGGCCCAGACAGCAACACCCATGTCCCATGAATGAATTAAAAAAAAACTATTAGCATTTTGAAACCCAATACAAAGAGTGAGCCTGTCTGAGCATCTCCAACACACTACCCCCCACCCATCTTTACAACACAATCCTTATTGCTGTGCACTTGATCCACTGACACCAATTATAAAGTAATCAGTAAGTAAAACTTGAGTTAGTGGGGTGAAAAATTATAGGTAAACAGCAAACAAGAGGATTATAGACCTACAGAATCCCTAGAGTGCAGAAGGAAGCAATTTAGCCCATTGCGTCTGCACCAACTTTCCAAAAGAGCATCTTATCATGGCTAATTCCCCTGGTCTACACACCTTTGGACACTAAGGGGCATTTTGTCATGGCCAATCCACCTAACCTGCACATCTTTAGATCACATGCAATGGCTGAACTTGTAAACCAAGCTAAACACAAAAAACATGGATTTTTTGATGCCTGGAAAATTGAGTCATCATATATGCTGTAATTAACAGGAGATTATAACCGATATGTATCTAGCTCCCATTTATCAGCCTTGGTGCCATATCCTTCAATATCCTTCCCTAACATAAATCTATCAATCTCTCAGCTTTGAAAGACTCTGTTGACCTTCCAGTCTGAACAATTTTAGGGAGTGTTTAAGGGTGCACGGGGGAAGATTCTACATTTCTACTATCTGATGCTTTGTCAGTTGGAATTTCCATTGAAATCTTCAGCCTGCCTGGCTGTGAAGTCAGGGAGATTACTCCAGAACCCCTGGTGGGCAGTCATTGTGAGCATAGTGCGAGTGGAGTTTGACTTCCGTGATACATGAAGCCAAAATCGTGCCTAGCAACAGAATCCAGCAACATTCAATAACATTTGAAATAGTGTACATGAACTGGAAACACTTAACATTTCAGACATGCTCCTGGCCAGGTATCCCAAACTCCCCAATCCCAATTTCACTTCAACAAGAAACTTATGCCAAGCCTTTATAGTCCCCAGCTGGAGCATTAAGTCCAATTCAAAGCACACTTTCGGAGCAGTCTTGAAGGGTGCAGTAGAGATTTACCAGAGTGGGTACCAGGGGATTTTGCTTGTGAGGAGAGACTAGAGAACCTGAGGTCATTCTCCTCAAAGTAGCAAAACTTTAGAATTTTCAAAGTCAAGGAACTCAGTAACCAGAGAGCTTAAAAAAAACAAGAGCAAGGGCTAAATCTGGTGTCAATTCTCAGAATCGGCCTTCTGCAAGGACGTCAAGGCTTGGAGAAGCTGTAGAGAATTTATCAAAATGGCAGCAGAGAGTGGAGGATTCAGTTGTGTGGAGAAACTAGAGGAGTAGGATTGGTCTCCTCAGAGCCCAGGAAGTTAAGGACAATTTATATAGAGTCATAGAATCGTACAGTGCAGAAAGAGGCCCTTTGGCCCATCGAGTCTGCACCAAACACAATCCCGCCCTTTCCCCCCATATCCCTACATATTTTTACTCACAAATCCCTCTAACCTACACATCTCAGGACACAAAGGGACAATTTTAGCATGGCCAATCAACCTAACCCACACATCTTTGGGCATCTTTCATAAAATTTCAAGGGTTTAGCTTAATACAGTAGGAGTAACACTTTTCAGTGGTAGAAGAGTCAGTAACCAGAGGACATGGATTCAAAATAAATGGTAAACAACCCTTGTGGTGGTAGGGGCTGTGGAGTTGGAGATTTTTTTTAAAAAACAGAGCGAGCTGTTACGATTTGAGGATTACACACCAACTAAAGAGTGGTGGGAGCAGATTTAACACCAGCTTTCAAAAGGGAAGTGGATATAGAGTATACATATGGCTATTGGGAAAGAGTGGGGCAATCGTAGAATCCTACAGTGCAGAAGGAGGCCATTTGGCTCACCGAGTCTGCACCAACCACAATTCCACCCAGACTCTGCTCCCATAACCCCATCCATTTACCCAGCTAGTCAATTAGACTATATAGTTCTATCTATATAGATTATCTAGAGAGTTCTGGGACAGCACAGTGGTTAGCATTGCTGCCTCATAGCTCCAAAGATCCGGGTTCAATTCCCAGCTTGGGTCACTGTCTGTGTGGTGTTTGTACGTTCTCCCTGATCTGTGTGGATTTCCTCTGGGTGCTCCAGTTTCCTCCCACAGTCTAAAGTTGTGCAGGTTAGATGAATTGGCCGTGCTAAAGTCTCCCTCAGCGTATCCGAACAGGCACCGGAATGTGGTGACTAGGAGATTTTCTCAGTGACTTCATTGCAATGTTAATGTAAGATTATTTGTGACTAATAAATAAACTTTAGTTTATCAAACATGCATGATGGGCCAAATAACCACTTCCTGTGCTGTATTATTCTATGAACATTCACTGGATTGAACATTCCACTGATTATCACTAACAAATATTTCCTGTGAGCACATAATCATAGTGCTAGTGATACCTCCCAAACATTCCATGTCTGTTCTACCAGAGCTAGTATCCTGTAGAATCTCCCAACAGGAAATTTGCAGGAAAAGAAACACATAATCAAGGACGATCCTGAAACCTCTTTGCTTCTGAAGCCTTGACCATCAGGCCTCCAAGACAAAGCAAAGAACTACACAAAGGTCATCAGACCACGAGCAGACTCCACCCAGGTAACTCGCCAGTTTGCAACATAACTGATTCCAGACATGTCATCTGTGGCAGCTTTGGAGCAGAAGCAGAGGTAATAATTTCTGCTTTATAGGGTGCGTGTTGAAAGCAGGAATTTATAGGACAGGTTTGTGCTGCCAAGTGAGCGCTTAAATTGGCACCTGAGTCACATTAGTCAGTGACAGTTTAACATCATGTCAAGAAGTGTTCTCCAGCACACTCACACTGAAGCAAAATTCCACCAACAAAAAGCCTTTGTCGCCACCAACGCAGGTTTGTCTGTAGACAGACTAGGGAATAGGTTCAAAGAAAAGGAAATAAAAATTTAGATTGAAAGGAACTTGCTAACCTGCAAGCTGCAGACAAAACAACTTCAAAAAAATGTTAAAAAATACGCAGCAAAATAAGTATCCACTTTGCCAATGTAACATCAATTCAAAGCACAGAAACAGACCACCCGACACAACTGGTCTTGTACGGTCTACATTATTATTATTTTATTTTTTATTTATTAGTCACAAGTAGCCTTACATTAACAGTGGAATGAAGTTACTGTTAAAAATCCCCCAGTTACCACACTCTGGTGCCTGTTCGGGTCAACGCACCTAACCCGCACATCTTTTGGATTGTGGAGGAAACCGGAGCATCTGGAGGAAACCCACACAAACACGGAGAGAACGTGCAGACACTGCACAGATAGCGGCCCAAGCCGGGAATTGAATCCAGTCCCTGGTGCTGTGAGGCAGCGGTGCTAATCACTGTGCCACATCCGACCTCTATGTTTCTAATCCCCAATGTGGATGTTACCGAGTTGTAATAAATACAACAACGGGCTAACAACAATGACAGTTTATTAACAGTACTGAGCGTGCTAAATGTCTGCCCACGCGACAGACATGTGTCCCCTTTTGTACCCGTACCATCTCAGGATCAACAAGACCGTACCAGTCCACATCCATCTTCTAGTCCTCTCTCTTCCTCATGTACTTATCCAACTTTCCCTTAAAAAGTATTCACTTCACCTACTCCTTGAGGCAATGAGTTCCACAATCCAGATGTTTCCAGGATAAGGAGGTTACTCTTGAATTTCCTGGGATATTTAGTGGCTATCCTAATTTGGTTCCTGGCTTTTACCTCCGCCAACCAGGGGAATAAAGGAGGCTGAATCAATCAAAAACATGAATTGAGCTCTGAAACGAAAGCAGAAGAATCAGGAGCAAGAGTAGGCCCCATGACACCCCGAATCTTCTCCTTTATTCACACGGCTAATCTTCTCATCAAATCCACTTTCTCAGCCTTTCCCCAAACAATATCCCTCATCATCTAAAATATCTCTCAATTTTATTCCTGAGTAAGCATAAATAACTGAACATCTACAGGTTTAAGTCCCACTCCAGGACTTGACCACAAAGACCGAAGCAGACACTCAGTGCAGGATTGAGAGAGTGCTGCACTGTCAGAAGTGCCAGCTTTCAGGTGTGATATTAAACCATCTGTCTTCCTTGGTGGATGTAAAAGATTCCGTGACACCTTTTTGAAGAGGAGCAGGGGAATTAATCTTGCTATCCTGAGGTAGATTGATATGGGAGCTTGCTGTGCACCAATTGGCTACCGCGCTTCCTACATTACAACAGTAACGACATTTCAAAAGGTACTTCACTGGCTGTAAAGTTGAGATGTCCGGTGGTTGCGCAGAGTGCTATAAAAATGAATATCTCTATCTAGAATTGATCCATTGATTAGTTGAAAACCCTCTGATTCTGAAAATAGTTTTATCCGCAACCCTAAAAGGCGCTAAATTGTAAGTTACTGATTCACCTGATTTTCAGGAAAAATGGCAGCGAAAAGGGATGGATGAGAGAGAGAGAAAGCGAGAGAGAGAGAGAGAGAAGGAAAATAGGTGTGTGTGTGTTGTGTGGGGGGGGGGGGGGGGGGGGGAGGGGGTGAGTGAAAGAAATAAGAAATCCTAAGAAAACAGGGCAGCCCAGTGGCAGAGTGGTTAGCACTGCTGCCCCATAGCACCAGGGACCTGAGTCCTGGCTTCGGTCACTGTCTATGTGGAGTTTGCATGTTCTCCCCGCGAATGGGTGAGTTTCCTCTGCGTGCTCCAGCTTCCTTCAATAATCCAAAAATGAGCAGATTAAATGGATTGGCTATGCTAAATTGCCCCTTAGTGTCAAGGGGCTAGCTAGGGTAAATGCACGAGGTTATGAGGATGGAGCCTGTGGTCAGTGCAGACTCAATGGGCTGAATGGCCTCCTTCTTCGCTGTCAGATTCTATGATTCTAAATGTGATTTCAACTCATTTAACAAGATGTGCAATTAAACAGATTTAATTGCATAATTGTTTGAACTGCTGCATCCAATGACATGGTGGGAGGAGGAACAATGCTAAAGAACTCAGTTCTAACCACATGGGGAAGCAGCTATGAAATGTGAGCAAAATCAGGTATCTGTGGATGTTCTGATGGCCTCGAAGGCCAAGGGAGACCATTGAAAGATCACCCCAAGGGTTTCCCAGAGTGCGAGCGAAAGATGGCCCCTCCAGTAAGAAGCTGTCAGCGGCGGGGAGGTTAAACCTATTACTCAACCAGACTATTCTTGTAGGTCCCAAGGGGAAAACTGATTAACCGTGAGCCGCAGGCACAGACTTCCCTCTAGTACACCTTCCAGGGTGCTTGGTGATAGGAAACTGGCGATTGGCTGAATTATTACTGTAGAATTAACACTCCTCATGCTTCAAGTTGAAGATTTTGTTGCATCAAACATTATCCTTCATACTGATAGTTGGTGTCATAACGTACAAGCTCAATGGTGTTGTCAGATGAAGTAATCCCAACAGTACTAGTAGGCGGCACAGTGATTAGACTGCTGCATCACAGTGCCAGGGATTCATATTCGATTCCCAGCTTGGATCAGTGTGTGTGGAGTTTGCACATTCTCCCTGTATCTGCATGGGTTTTCTCCAGGTGCTCCAGTTTCCTCCCACAGTCTGAAAGACATGTTGGACAGGTACATTAACCATGCTAAATTCTCCCTCAGTGTACCCAAAAGGCAGCGGAACAGCAACTAGGGGATTTTCATAGTAGCTACACTGCAGTGTTGTAAGTTTACTTGTGATACAATAAATTAACTTTGAAAATTTAACTTAAAACTTCAAAAAACTTTTGAAAAAAGACAACCACAACCCCCTCCAAATGCAGTGGTCATTGTACTCATATTTGACAGGTAGACCACTGTGGAAGCAGTAAGTCTCAGCACTTTTGAAGAATATCACAGCCCTTGGGGAGAGCACCGGGAGATTTACCAGAACAGTAAAGGGATGAAGGTCTTCAGTTACACAAAGTGACTCGAGAAGCTGGAGTTCTTCGGAACACAAGCGATCAAGGAAAGATTTAATAGTGACCTTCAAAACAAATAAAGTCTTCTGATAGGATGAATAAAAGAGAAGTGTATCTGTGAGGAAGGTGGTCAACAAGCAGAGGACACAGATTCGGGTAAGGAGAATATTTACGCAGCGAGTGAGGGTAATCTGAAAATGTGCTGCCTGAACAGATGGAAGCAAATTTAATAGGAACTTTGGGCCATGGAATGGATGGGAGAATGTTTTACAGGGTGGCAGAAAGGGGTGGAACAGATTGCGCTGCTCTACCAAAGGGCTGACAGGGGCACAGTGGGCCAAATGGCCTCGTTCTGTGCTGTTAGGCCCCTTGCTGCCATGCAGAGGAACTGGATAAATGGAAAGGAAGTGCACATTTGCACAGTAAAAACACCCAACAGTACTTAAGACATCAAAAAAGTTCGCTACATTGCAGTAATGTGCTGAATTAAACTCCATGAAGAATGATCTCCAGTCATCAATGCAATTTCTTCTCATTTCCCCAATGAAGGAACATCTGCCACTGCAAATTTAAATGCATCATCTAAAAACACTGCCATCCAGGCAATTCACCAGCTTCAAATATGTTCAAGAACTAGCATTGTTCGACAAGTTACTTTACCTTTTCTGAAATTAATAATGGATCTCTTGAACTCAGTTTCTCACAGTGCCTAGAGTGCAGAAGGAGACTGTTCAGCCTATCAAGTCTGCATTGACCACAATCCCCTCAGACCCTATTCCTGTAACCTCACACATTTACCCTGATAATCCCCCTGATACTAAGCAAGTTTTAGCATGGCCAATCTACCTAAACGGTGGGAGGAAATCGGAGCACCCGGAGGAAATCCAAGCAGAAAAGGAGAGAATGTGCAAACTCCATCTAGATAGTGACCCAAGGCTGGAATTGAACCTGGGTTTCTGGCGCTGTAAGGTAGCAGTGCTAATCACTGTGCCACCCTGATTGCAAAGTTCCCCTCAAGATGCTACTCGGAAAGATGTTTCAAGTCTTAGCTTGGGGGAAATGTTGCTGAGGAGGATGTATCTGCTTTCCTGCCCAACATGTGTGTAGCAACAAAGAGGAAACCTCTGCTGGCATTACAAAAATCCTACAAATCATACAGTTGACCTGTATCCTTGCCCAAACTAAACGCAAGAGACAGGCCTCACTTTGAAAGGCTTTGAAGGTGCATACAAATCAGGAACCCGGTCAAAAATCTTTGCACACTTCCATCAGACCTCCTCAAGAACCAAGAACATTAATGCCTCACTTTTTGTGTTCAGTGTCCCTCAAGTTTGTTTGGGTTGACTCACTGTGATATAGGAATAGTTGAGATCAGATACGTAGGCCATTTGGTCCATCAAGCCTGCTTTGCCATTTGGTAAGATCATGGCTGTAATTGTGGCTCCGCTCCCTTGTCTGTTCCCAATAACCTTCAACTCCTTTGAAGATCAAAAATCTATCCAACTCAGTCTGGAATACGTCCAATGACCCAACCTCTGCTGATTTGCTACAGCGAAGAATTCCAAAGATTAATAGAAAAGAAATCCCTCATTGTTCCCACCTTAAATGGGAAATTCATTATCCTGAAATTGTGTCTCCTCGTTCCAGATTTTCCCCATGCAGGGAAACATCCTCTCAGAATCTACCCTGTGAAGCCTCTCAGAATTTATGTTTCAATAAGATCAACTTTCATTCCTAAAACATTTCATAGAAACCCTGCAGTATATACAGAAGCCATTTGGCCCATTGAATCTGTATCTATATTAATTTAGCATGGCCAATCAACCTTACCTGCATAGCTTTGGACAGTTACATCATTCAAAAATAATATGAATTAGAGTTGGCAAACATTTTCAGATCAAACAAAAACTTCAATTTATATACCATCAAGGAGATGAACAAATTCTATTTACAGAAAGGATGCTGTATTATTTTTAATTTGTCACCATGACTGATTGGGAGGCACTCAAGCTCCATGTCAGAGGGATCTCGGCATAACTCCCTCTCCACGGACATGCGCCATAATCCAGGCGGACATGCCACTTTGGTAACAAGGGAATGCTGATTTGTCAGAGGTGCTGTCTTTCTAACGAGACATCAAATTGAGGCCCTTACCCAGATATACAAGGTCCATGTGAACAATAAGACAGTTCCCCCTGATGTCCTGGCCAATACTTATAAAAAGATAGAAAATAAGTGCAGGTGGAGGCAATTCAGCCCTTTGTGCCTGCTCCACCATTCATTATGATCGTGGCTGCTCATCCAACTCAATAGCCTGATCCCGCCTTTGCCCCATATCCTTTGATTCCCTTTGCCTCAGGAGCTATATCCAACTGCTTCTTGAAAACATTCAATGTTTTGGCTGCAATTACTTCCCATGGTTGCAAATTCTATAGGCTGACCATTCTCTGGGTTGAGAAATCTTTGTCCTAAATGCTTTACCCTGTATCCTCAGACTGTGACCCCTTGTTCTGGACACCCCCACCATCGGAAATATATTTCTTGAATCTACCCTGTCTAGTCCTGTTAGAATTGTATGGGTTTCTATGAGATCCCTCTTCATTCTTCCGAATTCCAGCAAATACAATCCTAACTGACTCAAATCTCTTCACATACGTTAGTCCCACCATCCCAGGAATCAGTCTGGTAAACCATCTCTGCACTCCTCAAGAATAACATCCTTCTTCAGTATGCTTTTATCCCACAATATACACTGAAAGAGCATATTACTGTAGAAACTGAGATTATTCCATCTCCCGAGATGGTGCCTGTAATGATTTCAATCAGGTAATTGAGGTGAGCCTGTTAGAATATGGAGTCCTTGATTGAGGGTCAAATTGATGAGACAATCAGGGAGCCTCTTGCTTTGTACTGAACAAGGCGTGTCACTTCCTCTAGAACTCCTAGTATACAGAGTAAGAAGTCTGATAACACCTCATTCACCTGACAAAGGCCACAGAGTCGAAAGCTTGCGAGTTTACTATCAAATAAATCGGTTGGATTTAAAACCGCTGTTGTCAGACTTCTTACTGTGTTTACCCCAGTCCAACGCCAGCATCATCACTCCGAGTATAGACAGCTGACTGAAAACGCTCTATATGCTGTTGTCAGACTTGTAGATAAAGGGATTTTGATGAAGGGACTTCTACCTCCGAGGGCTTATCACACTGCCAGATCTGAGAGTCTCTAGCATCTTCTGTTTTGATATTAGATATGAGTATCTGTTTCTTATTTCTGGTTACACACAAATTGGCTGTGCTTCCCTACAACTATAACTACATTTCCAAAGTATTCCATTGCCTAAAAGGTGTTTTGGGATGTTCTATGAAAGACACTACACAAATGCAACTCTTTCAGGAAATATAAATTAACAACGGTGAAAAAGAAATTACAACAAAGGAGCGTGCAAACTACAGAGCCCTTAGCTTCATGAGCATTGACAATCCAGACCTTGGAAGGGTTCTTAGTCTTAAGTTGGCCCATTCTAATTGGTCCTGGAAGTTTGGAAGAGTGACTCTTCACACAATAGATGGCTAAATCTTAAAGTCAGACCATCAAGTTTAGTTAACGGCATACACTGGAGACATGAAGGGCATAGATAGGATGAATACACATAATCCCTTTTCCTGGGAAGGGGAACTGAAAATGGGCCTAGATTTAAGGTGGGAGGGGAAAGATTTAAAAGGGATCTCAGGGGCAACTTCTTCATGCAGAGGATGGTCGTATACGGAATGAGCTGCCAGAGAAAGTAGTTGATGCAGGTTCAGCAGCAACATTTAAAAAGCATTTGGCACGAGCTGGGAGGGCACCGTGATCAGAATGGACCTGTTGGGCCAAAGGGCCTGTTTGCATGCCGTACAGCTCTGTGACTCTGTGCACAAAACAATAGGAAGACAGATTATTGTAACGTATGTGGTACCTGAGAGTAAAGGAAGGAAAACAAAGAACCTCTATTTATATAATACCTTTCACAACATCAAGATATCCTAAAGCACTTCACAGCCAATTACATCCATTGGAAGTGTAGCCTCTATTGTACCGATGCAACTCACGAGAACTTGGAAACCCATGAATTTCAAGCACGGTATAAAGAAAATTTGTAAAAAGGAAGATAATAATATGGATCATAAAGCACTGCAATATACTCTCATTTGGAAAAAAGTCATTAATGTTAAAATACCTCTTCTTAATATCATTTAACATTGAAGCGGGAATAAATAAATTTACACAGTTCCATGTGATAGCACAGGATATGAAAGCACAAGAGGGGGTAGGAAGGACGTTCACCAGGATGTTTCCTGGGATGGAGCATTTGAACCACAAAGAGAAACAGGATAGGCTTGGATTAGTTTCTTTAGAGCAGAGAAGGCTGAAGGGGGACATGACTGAGGTGTATCAGATTACAACAGGTTTGGAGAAGGTTTAATCATGAGGGGGCACTGTTTTAAGGTAAGGGGCAAGAGATTGAGGGGATTTGAGAAAAATGTTTTTACACTCAGAGGGTGGTGAGAATTTGGAATGCACTGTTTGGGGATGTAGTGGAGGCTGGAAACCTTACAACCATTAAAACATATTTGGGTGAGCACTTGAAACAACATAACATTCAAGGATATGGGACAAGTGCAGGAAAATGGGATTAGTGTGCCTTTAGTGGTAGCTATTGTTGGTGCAGACTCGGTAGGCTGAAGGGCCTTTTTAACACTGTGTATATTCAACATCCTAATTACAGGGAGTGGTATGATGGCATAGTGCACTGATGCCTTACAATTCCAGGGACCTGGGTTCAATTCTTGCTTGGGTGACTGTCTGTATGGAGCTTGCATGTTCTGCTTGGGTCTGCATGAGATTCTTTTGGGTGCCCTGGTTTTCTCTCACAATCCTGAAGTGTCCAGGTTAGATGCATTGTCCTGTGATGTGTAGGTTAGAAGGATTAGCAGGGTAAATTAGTGGATTATGGGGATAAGGTGAAGGTGGGATTCTTGTCAATGCAGACTTGATGGGCCGAACAGCCTCCTTCTGCACAGTAGGAATTCTACGATTCTACATCTTTGGTGTTGAATTATGTCTTGAGGGGGAAAAGATAGCGGGCTGTTCTTGCCTGCTTTTTCTCTCAGATGCCTAACAAGGTACAATCTGCTGGTGATCGGGGCAGATGAAGTGGGGGAGAGAAAAGAAATACATATTTTAATATGTTTCTGATTACAAATATAAATCATTCCACCCCGCCCCCAACCAGACAACAGAGGATCAGCAACACCGCTGCATTATTCCACGTCACTTCATTCAAATGATCTGACAACTCAATTTTCTTTTAATGCCCTTCATCTGTAATTAAAATGGTTTACTTCAGATGATTGGTCAATGTAATTTTTTTTTGAATTGCTCAAAATGAAAAAATGAATGGCTGAACGTTTAGCAGCAGACAACCTCCGTTCAGCACTATAGTTTTAATGTTTCACCTACCCCACCTTCCCCCACTCTCCTCCCCAGAGAGCATCGCTGGAAACTAATTTTGGTCTCTGGTCAGAAAGAGCTTTGGTAATGAAGCAAATTAATTGGCACAAGGGATGGAAAGTGATGCACTTCCCTGTTGCTCAGTGCTGGAACTGCTTGCTTTTTTCAACACCCCACACCAACGCTCCCCCGAAGAAATCAATAAATGGGAATGCCATCACACACTTGGGATCTGTGGTTGGGAATAAAACAATCTTGGGAGGGAAATCATCAGGCTCCGGTGACTCAGTAAGGTCAAGGTCACAGCTCATGGGGTGACTTCACTGTTGATGTTGGGAGTTTAACGGAACAGAATAGAGAATCTCCTCAGATAACACAGGGATCTGAATGGCAATTTATTACACACACACACCCACACACACAGAGACACAAGCATGTACATTACACACAAGCACGTACCCACCCACACACACCTACACAGACAGATAGACACACACACAGATACACACACACTCACCCATCCACACACACACACACACACAAAACCCCCTCCTTCATTCTCTTCCCACTCTCTCCTTCCACCACACTGTTTCTCAACCACACTGTCAGCCAGAAACTGCTAGACCTGCTGAGTATGTTCAGAAATTTCCTTTCCTTTCTGACAACCAGTTGACTCACATCCAAGCACATCCCAAAGCAAAGTTACAGTGCAGGAAGAGATCATTCAAATCCATCGTGTCTGCGCCAGTCAAAAAAAGACAGACTAGCCATTCATTTCCACACCATTTTCCAGCACCTGGTCCATCGCCTCCCAGGTGCTGATCCTAGTACCTTTTAAAAATGAGTTTCAGTCTCATACACCAACTTAGTCAGCAAATTCCAGATGCCCACCACCCTCTGGGTCATAAAGCTTTATCCCTCACAAATACTTCTACTAGAAAAGGCCGTGCCTTCCCTGAGGATTGAACTCAGGACCCTCAGATTAGGAGTCTGACATGCTGTAATAAATCCTCAGAGACTGAAGTCCCTTCATCAAAATCCCTTTATTTACAAAGTTCTGACAACAGCATATTGAGCGCTTTCAGTCAGCGATCTACACCAGGAGTCCCAGAGGAACTGACATGCCTGGTTAAATACAAAGCAAGAGGGACTCCTGATTGGTCCTTCAATTTGGTCTTTAATCAGGGAGTTCATATTCTAACAGGCCAACCACAATTGCCTGATTAAAGTCATTACATGTGCCAAAGATGGCACCTCTGGCAGTGCAGCACTCCCTCAGTACGGCACTCACGTACCTTGGTGCAAATGACTTCAACTTAGTTCCATTTCCCCCCGTCTTCAACAGCTCTGCAACTCCCAACAGAGATTTATTTATTAGTAAGTGTCATTCAGAACAAACAAAAGCGAGTGAATTACTTCAGCCAAACCATCTAACAGCAGGCAAAATGATAGGGTCTCCTACAGATCAAAATCTGCACTCGCAGTGAAGCAGTGGCTGACAGGACTAAAAGTTCTCCGTTTTTAATGTTGTGTGGGAACTGTGGAGAATGAGCTGCCAAATCTTCGCATTCAGGCTTAAATCTCAATAACTTCACTTGTAAATAAACCTGTCACCAGGTGGAAGCAACAAGTCACTTTTAATATTTTCTCAACGCTGCATTAAAAAAAAAACAGAACAATCCAGAAGAGATTGAAATATCCTTCTGTTGGGACAATTAATTAGGACAAGGGCGTTTGGATGAAACCAGTCGCACTGCATTCACATTACCAAGGTTGTAGTTAGGTGAAGCAAAATTCCCGTCCAGTACGTGGAGCCTGCTGACAGTTGGACCAAATTAAAATTGAGCTCACCAGCTGTGCCAGTTGCTCTATGCCAAGAGGAGTCATGTCTTCAGCACTGACATTCCTCCAAGCACATTCTTTGACACATCTGCCATTTGAGATTAATTTGTCTATTCCTCTGATTTGCGAACTTGACATTAGGAAAGTCTGTCTAAATAACAAACTGTAACCTAATTAGTTTCAGTCCAGATAATGGAACCGACATCAGACAAGTAGAATCCTCATCAAGCAGAAAGGACTTTCTTTTCGGCTGCAGGCCAGTTGAATGCACTTTTTTTTAAAAGATACCCTTTACCTGGGTTACGTAAAAAATAGCAAATAATAAAAAGCAGCAGTGGATAGCACTGCTGCCTCACAGCGCCAGGGTTCCAAGCTCAGTTCCAACCTGGAGTGACTGTCGGTGTAGAGTTTGCATGCTCTCGCCGTGGGTTTCCTCTGAGTGCTCCAGTTTCCTCCCTCCCACAGTCCAAAGATGTTCAGGTTAGATTCATTGGCAATACTAAACTATCCTTTACTGTCCCGAGATGTGTAGGTTTGGGGGATTAGCGAGGTAAATATGTGGGGTTATGAGGATAGGGACGGGGGTTAGCGAGGTAAGTATGTGAGGTTATGAGAATAGGGATGGAATGCTCCCTCAGAGATTCCATGCAGATTCAATGGGCTGAATGCCCTGCTTCTGCACTTTAAGGATTCTGTGAGCTCAGTCATTAGATGCCCTCCAGGAGTTAGAAGGTATCTGTACAGCTTAGAGAGTTGTCCCATCTTTTCTCTTCTCTACAAATTTTGAGTGGCATTGAGTTGAGGGAAGAAACACCTCAAAGAGGAGTGTAACAGCCTCAAGGGATGAAGGAGCATTAGTTGCTCTCACAGTGAACATATAGTTGGCAATATCAAGCTCCCATCACTTGCACACTGATTCAGTCCCCAGCTAGAAGGTTAACGAGATTAATTCTTGGGTTGAGAGGATTGTCCAATGTGTTCTCCAGAATTTAGAAGAATGAGAGGGGATGTCATTGTTGGCAGGGTAGTTGCTGAGGGGCTGTTTCCCCTGGTTGGACAACCAAGAACTGGGAGTCACTATCTCAGGATTAGAGGGGTCAGTCATTTAGAACTGACATGAGGTGAAACTTACTTCACTTGGGGTTGCCTATCCTTTGTACCCCAGTGGGTTAGAGACTATTACAAAGTTCGGATAGATATCTATATAACCGACTTGCAATTGGTCCATACTACAGGGAGAGTTGAGGCAGTTGGATTTACTTTTTGTAGAGATGGACAGGTTAGAGATTATACGGAAAGATATTAATCAAAAGGCTGTTGAGGAACTGGGAGCTTTATCAGGCTTTTGGATCACAGACTGCATAATCAAAACACCCACCAGTACACATGTCTGACAGTAAAAAGAGTGCAAAAAGGAAGGAAGAAAAATGTCTTAAACCATCCAAGAATTTACCGGAAAAAGACATGTGGTTACTGGACTTCCATAATGCCAAACTGAATCATTTCTCTAAAAGGAAAATTAAAGTCCCTGTATCTGCATCTCCTCAATAACCTGGGCCAAATCCAGAAATTCCCCGAAACAGCAAATGTGCACAACCTAATTCCAACAACCTCATTAAAAACAAACCTCAACACATCATTGCATTGGCTGATTCAGTGAAACTCGAGTAAACTTATTCACTGAACTGAAGTGCCATCTAGGGGTAACAGCAAAACCGTGCCAAGAAGCATCGCAGATCCTCAATGTCTGTATACAGTACAGGTCACAACTAGCAACATCCATTGTCAAGATAGAGTCTGAGAGAGCGAGAGGGAGCGGGAGCGGGCGGGCGAGACCGGGGGCGGGCACGCGAGAGGGTGTGCACATGTGTGTGTGCATATATGTGAGAAAATGCATGCGAGAAAGTGTGTGTGAGAGGGAGAGAGAGAGAGAGAGAGAGTGAGTGTGCACGAGAGAGTGCGTGTGAGTAGTGTGCGTGAAAGAGTGGGCGTGTGTGAGCGTATGTGAGAAATTGAGTGTGAGCGAATGTAGTGAGAGAATGAGTGTGAGTGTGTGTCAACGAGTGTACGTGCGAGAGAGCATATGAGAACATGTGCGTCTGTCTCGCAGTCTATCTGAACTGCTACATTGAACATTGCATTTAACTAGACAAACATGTGGACCAAAAGGCATATCGGAATTTTATTGAAAAGGTTTGTGTGTCTTGACCAACTTTCAATTCTCCCTTCAACTGCAGCAACAAAAGAGATTCAACTAGAAACCAAACCTAGGCATGACAGAAAAATGCCTCCAGGGTAATAACCAGCCTATGTTTGCATGTTCTTGCAACACAGAAACACAGTGGTCTGTTGTATTCTGTTTAGTAAACCATTACAGCGTGGAAGACACAGATCTACTCTCAAAGATCTCATACTGAAGAGCTGTTCCCAGCAGCTCATTATTTCACTGTAGGAAATGCAGGGATAGCTCAAGGACCCATCCTCCAAACTGTTTGTCTCACTTACAACCATACCGGCATCATCATCCAGAGTGATTTCATTCAGAAATAGCACATGGGTACAAAGCAGAATTGAAAAGGGATTAAGAAAAAAAACACAATTCCAGCCCTGTAGCCTTAAAGTTAAAGCTAATACCATAAGTCTAAATTTGCAAAGCAAAACAGAAAGCACTTAATCCTACTAGAAATGTTTAATCATGGCGGCACAGTGGCAAAGTGATTAGCACTGCCGCTTCACAGCACCAGGGAGCAAATTTGATTACTATCTTGAGTCACTGTTTGTGTGGAGTTCGCACATTCTCCCCATGTCTGTGTGGGTTTCCTCCAGATACTCCAGTTTCCTCACACAGTATAAAGGTGTGTGGGTTATGTGATTAGCCATACTAAATTGCCCCTCAGCGTCAGGGGGACTAGCTAGGGTAAATGCATGGAGTTACGGGCATAGGGCCTGGGTGGGATTGTGGTCAGTGCAGACTCGATGGGCCAAATGGCCTCCTGCTGTACTGTAGGGATTCAATGGTTCTATGACTCTTTATCCTGATCACAGAAATAGTTCGAATGCTGGAGGTACTCAACAGGTCAGGCAGCATCTGTAGACAATGCTTCTTGTCCATGGGCCTTGATCAGAACTTAGAAACAGTTTACTCTCTTCCAATAATACATTATAAATTCTGTGAATGGGCTCCGTACTTGCAGGATGTGGGATCCATTGACCATTACATCACTAGGTAGGTTGATGATAATGGACATTTTTCCATTAAAAATGAGGGAAGTAACAAAATGATTAATGTTAGATAGGACATGTTTGTTCAGAATGACATACTGGAACAGGAGTAGGCTATTCAGCCCATGCATGCTAACCCATTCAAATAGATTACAGCTGATCTGTATCTCATCTCTACTTAGCTGCCTTAGCTCCATGTTCCTTAATAAGCTCCCCCTCCATTCCTCCAAGGTTGATAATTTTCAATTCAATCAGGAAGTGGGATGGTCAAAGAGGAAGAGAATTCCACACTCCCACTACTTGTGTGAAGGAGTGGACACACACACAGCTCTTGTATTGGGACCAAGGAAAAATCAACACTCGATAACATGCAACATGGTTAAATCAATACTCAATAACATGCAATATAGTTACATCAACACAGCAGTTAACACATAAAGCTGTTTATACAAGTGCAACTCCAACTGGGTGCATTTTGAGAATCTACAGCCTCCCTATCGTGACCAAGACACTTGCTGCATCTTTTAGAATGTAATTATGGGAGCTTCTGTCAATTTACACTACAGGATCAAAAATCAGGGTCAAATCAATTAAAAGTATTTGAAAGTTTATTTATTAGTCTTACATAATAAGTAGGCTTACATATACACTGCAATGAAGTTACTGTGAAAATCCCCTAGTCGTCACATTCTGGCACCTGTTCAGGTACACTGAGGGAAACTTTAATGTGGCCAATGTATCTAACGAGCACATCTTTCAGGAGGAAAACGGAGCCCCAGAGGAAACCGGCACAGACATAGAGAGAATGTGCAAACTCCGCACAGACAGCTACCAAAGACAAGAATCGAACCCGGATCCCTGGCACTGTGAAGCAGCAGTGATAACTACCATGTCATCTTTAAAAGAAAGGCAAACTACAAGAACACAACTTGTTATAACTTAACGTCATCTCCCCCTTTAATCAGCAATGTAGGCCTGAAAAAAACCATCAGATTTTGATCAGAACATCATGTTGCACTTAAACAAAAGCCTTGATTTATTTTGACAGTTTTATCTCAAATTATCCTTTGAAAGGACATTTAAGTGAGAAATACTCCCAAAGAATGTAGTACCATTCTAAGTCAAACTAACCATAAAGGTTTGAAGAATCAGGGTGAAGATAAGAAACGTCTTAAGTTGTCATCAAATTCCTCAGTCTCATTCTCCAAGGAACCAATGCACTTTAGTTACTCTCTTCCTTTTAATATACCCAGAGGTGCCATCATTGCTTTTATATTTCTTGCTGGTTTACTTTTTAATTAAGCGTTGAGTCATCCTTTACTGATTACGGATATTTTTCCAATTTCTGATGTTTGGAGCATTCCACATCTTTTCTTTCTGATTTGATAACATCTTTAACCTCTTTAGTAAACCACAAATGTTTCAAGCTTGCTGAAGTCTGCCTTTCTCTATGAAATGCATACACATTTAGAACCATGAAATAACTTAAATGTCTGCCACTACCTATTTCTAATCTATTTTACCAGTGCACTGTAGCCAACTGTGCCTTTGTATCTTTTAATTACATTTATCTAAGCCAAGTAACTAATTTCAGTCCCAAGTTTATCATCCACAAAATGGAATGTGAAATGTTATGATCATTCTTCCCTCAGGAATCTTTTATTGAGATCATCCATGATTCCGATTTCATTACACACTCTCTCTTCAGGTACCATGCCCTCAAGGGCATTGATGATACTGGATCTTCATGTTAATCTTGCTCTAGTGGCATGGATCATCTTCAACTGAGATACATCCACCTTGTTTTCAAGATTCTGTGGCCAAATGGCCAATGGCCTGAACAACTAGGCCTGACACAGAATTGGTTTATATTCACTGAAGTTTAGAAGAGTAAGAGGAAATCTCATGGAAACTTATAAAATTCTAACAGGGTAGACTGAGAAAGAATGTTCCCAATGGTGGGGGAGTCCAGGCTAGAAGTCGTAGTTTGAGGATAAGGGGTTAACCTTTTAGGACTGAAGTGAGAAGCAATTTCTTCACCCAGAGGGTGGTGGATGTATGGAATTCACTACCATAATAGTTGAGGCTAAAATGTTGTCTGATTTGAAGAAGAAATTAGATATAGTTCTCAGGGCTAAAGGGATCAAGAGATACAGGGAGAAGGGGGGGAAATCAGGATATTGAATTCAATGATGAATCATGATCAAAGTGAATGGGGGTGAGCAGACTCAAAGGGCCGAATGGCCCACTCTTACTTCTAGTTTCTATGGACAATATAAATTAAATAGTAGTCAACAATCTCCGCTGACAAACCTGCTGGGAATTCAGTCAGACCAAGTTTTAAACATGAGCACAGGTCAGAGATGAGCGATGGCAAGCTGGACTTGTTCTGGAGGCTGGAACCAGAGTGTTCAGCCTGACTAAATAAGGACAGTGTATGTGTATTCCCCAGTTTCTGCCAGACACTTTGTCACCTCTGATATCCACCGTTACCCGATATGGAATGAGGCTACGTGCACTTTGTGGAACAGGGGTGGACACGTAGGAGGCCCCTGGCATATGGAATCTGTAACCTCATTGGATTCTGTGATTCCTGTCCAGTGATCTCATTGGCAGAAAGCCAGAGAATCTTCCAGAAGGGCACCAAGAGGGGAATAAGAAAAGACAGCTGGAGGCCACTTTCAGCGAAGACTCGACTCAACCCTTAACAAAGGTTCGCCCTTTAGAAAAGATAGGCTGAGACATAGTGACGACATGCAAGACCAATCTTCGCAAAGAAAGCCCTCGAATTCAAAAGTGAGAGGTGGCAGAGCTCAGAGAACCAGACCCAGCAGCTCGATCAAATTCATTGATATGGCTAATGTCAAAAACCTCAGACATCTAGCACAAAGTATTAAGGTATTATGAGAGGTTAAGAGTTGGTTTCAAATAGAGTTTATACAACAAGGATTTGTGAATAAAACTTGGATTGATCCATGGACTGAGCTTTGTCCATCTTGTGAGCAAGGGCACCTGAGTAAAGCGTTTTAACACAAACTGGTCTGCTCATTTACTGACAACTGTTTTTTAAAAAGATAACTCTTTGACTACTGCCATCCCTTTTGATGTGGAATTGCCAGCATTGGACTGGGTCACCTGATGAAAGGGCAGTGCTCCAAAAGCTCATGCTTCCAAATAAACCTATTGGACTTTAACCCGATGTTGTGAGACTATTTATTCTACAACCCCTGTTACTGTGGACCTTTACCATCCACATCAGACTTTCTAAACAACAATCTCTAATTGAGTACCCAAGAAATTTCAACTGTCTCATTCTGAGCAGGAGCAGTTGAACTCTTCTGATCTCAGACTTTACTCACATCTCTTCATTGATAGTTTAATTTGTCCAAAATATCTTCATTATTCATCCCAAACATCAAAGTTTGCAGACTCAGTGTTTTTCCAAATCACTCCAATGATCATCCAATAATTAGGATACTAATGTGTGCAACATTAGTAAGGTGTAACATTCCAGGATTCTCAGTCTTTCATTTGTGAGTTGATTTATTATTGGTACATGTATTGGTGTACAGCGAAAAGTATTATTTCTTGTGTGCTATAAAGACAGAGCATACCATTCGTAGAGGAGGAGATGGGAGGGTGCAGAATGTAATGTTATAGTCATAGGTGTAGAGAAAGATCAACTTAGTGTGCAGTAGGTCTATTCAAAAGTCTAACGGCAGCAAGGAAGGAGCTGATTTTAATCTTCTTACATTTTTTGAAATGCATTTTATCCATTCCAACCTTCCATCTTATCCTCCGTTCGCATTTTCTGTCTGATGTCAACAGACTTCCCAAGTGACTAAATCTGTCAAACTGTGCTTTACACATCATCAAATCCAAAATAACTTGTTCTTCGGTTGGTTCCATATTAGTTTAGACACAAGTCTGGTGACAGCAAGCACATTATGTTCATTATTCACCTGCAATTTAATGGTGATTGCCAAATCGGCAGGTCTTTTTTCCACCCAAAGGGATACAGTAGCAAGAATTCATCATGATAAAGCCAAAGGGGCGGGTAATATTATTTCAGAAATATTTATTTCCCGTCTCCAGAGAATATTTTCATTGACAAATGACATCATTATTCACAAAAAGGAGAAACTCAATCCAATTACACTGGCTGACAGGCACCCATCTTGAACAATATTCTTGAATCAATGTCGGGACATACATCAGGGGGTTAAGAAAATCCCAGATAAATCGACCACAATCACTGGCTATACATATGCTTCAACTGAGGTCATTTGCACGGAGGACCGGCGCCAAACACTTTGAGGAGATACTAGTCCTGCACATTTGCAGGGAAATATCAAGCAATTGTATGTTCTGAACAATACATAAATTGTGATGCCAGCTGTCCAAAGAATTCTTGTATGATGTGTCAATGTTTCCCTCTTCTCTTCCTTTTTAATATCTTTGCTCAACATTTTTATCCAAAAAAATAAGCCAACTCCCTGATTACGGGTTCCAACAGGAGCACTGAAATAGATATGTTGCTATGAAGAGATCTTTGAACAAAAGGATAAGTAAGAGCAAGTCTGAATACTTCTGGTAAATGAATAACGTTAAACAGCACATTCATAATCCTGAAGTGTTGAAAGAGAATTGGAAGGGTTGCCTACGCAAATGCTAGTGGAAAAACCCTCAGACCTCGCAAAATAGTACAAAAACTATGGAGGTTCAAAGTGAATTCCTGAGAGCTGAGGCACATCTTGGTTTGGTCCCAGGAGGCATAAAAGAATCCTTAAGATCTTCTTTGGAGGAACTCTTGGGTGAAAGTAATAGTGGGTTGGACAGAGTGTTCTGATGAGATTTTCTACATATGTGATTACGAACTATATTAAGCTGAAAGTACTTGGCTTTAACTGTACAGTACAAAGTTATTTGAAACATGAAATTTTATGCTGCAAATGTTTCAGTTAATAACTTTTTTCCAAAAAATTACCAGCTTCTACCATGATTGCCTGATAGAAGGAAATAGAGAATAAAATCAGAATTCTACAGTGCAGAAGGAGACCATTCGGCCCATTAAGTCTGCACCGATCACAATCCCATCCAGGCCCTATCTCCATGACCTCATACATTTACTGTAGCTAGTCTCCCCTGACACCAAGAGACAATTTAGTATGACTAATTTACTTAGTCTCCACATCTTTGAACTTTTTAAAAAGATAAATTAGGCACAGAACTATATGTGACTAATCTATATTCGCTGTAGACTCTGTGAGAGCCCGGTGGTAAGTTTCCCGGAACATCACTGTGAGCTCATGCGCCTCGCTGGGATTATGTGAAGGTGTCCTGCAGGAGGACCTTCTCCTGCCGTTACCCAACAAGTAAATTTTTCCACCTTGTTAAATGGAATAACTGCACATTGAGAAACGGATGAATCTGGCTTCAGGTGGTTTTATTTCCTCAGACAACAGATTCATTTGGTCTCCTCTGCCTCCACCTCACTCCTATTTCTCTCCAAACACCTAGTGTGAGTTGATGTTTATAATCTTGCAATGATTCCCACATCTTTACCTAATTGGAGACAATTCTTCTTAAATATGAACTCAAAGCGAATACTCTATTGCAGCATAATTCCAATATTAACACCACATTGCTGCTGCGGACCTTCCACTCGCCAGAATGACCTGGGCATTTTCAGAAATGACAGTTACCCCTCCTCCTTAAGCTCGCTGAAGGTCACCCACCTTCAAAGAAACAACTTAATACTGATTCTGCACCCAAAAGTGACTGAACTCTCGGAAAATGTCTGCCAAACATTTTCCGGCGAATGAGAGGTGAACGCGTTGAGGATTCTAAAGGGGTTTGGACACAGTGTATGCTGGAAAGTCTGCTCTCCTGGCTAGGGATTCTAGAACACAGGGTGGGGAGGGGGGCACAATCTCAGGGAAAGGGGCCACTCATTTAGGACTGAGATGAGGAGGAACATCTTGGCTCAAAGGGCTGTGAATCTTCGAAATTCTCTACCCTAAAGGGTTGAACAAACTCCACTATTCAATATACTTTGTGGCTGAGGTAGGCAAAATGTTGGGTCTTCCACAGGGAGTCAAGGAATTGGGGAAGAAGACTGGGAAGTGGAAGTGAGGTCAATTGTATTGCATGATGGAGCATGTTTGATGGGACCACCGAGTCTACTCATGCTTCTATTTCTTGAGTTCTAAAATGATAACAGGTAAGTGATCCATTAAGCAGTCCTTGGACAGAATATCCCACCCCTGGGGTGCCACCTGTTTAGAGTTTTTAAAGTTTATTAGGGTAATAAGTAGGCTTGCATTAACACCGCAATGAAGTTACTGTGAAAATCTCTTCATCGCCACACTCCAGCAACTATTCAGATACAGTGAGGGAGAATTTAGCATGGCGAACGCACCCAGACAGCATGTCTTTTGAAACTGGAGCACCCAGACTGCATGCAGACACGGGGAGAACATGCAGACTCCACACAGGCAGTAACACAAGTCCGGAATTGAAGCCAGATCCATGGTGCTCCGAGGCTGTGGTGTTAACCATCGCACTGACCACACCTGCAAGTGAACATGGGAAATAACAGTGATAGGAAGGCAGTGGCATAGTGGTATAGTCAATGGGCTCGTAATCCAGAGACCCAGGAAAATGCCCTAGGGACTGCGTTCAAACCCCACCAGGGTAGATGGTGAAATTTGAATTCAATAAAATCTGGAATTAAAGGTCTGATGACAAGTATGAAAGCATTGTTGACTGTCGAAAATCAATCTGGTTCACTAATGTCCTTTAGGGTAGGAAATCTGACGTGCTGACCCAGTCTGGCCTACATATGACTCCAGACTAATGGCAATGTGGTTGACTCTTAAATGCCTTAAATGGCCGAACAAACCGCTGAGTTTAAGGGCAGTTAGAGATGGGTAATAATTGCTGATTCAGCCACCAATGCTCAGATTGCCTAAATGAATAAAAGGGTGCCGCGTCAGAAAAGTGGCATTGCTGACAAAAATACGTTGTCAAAGTCTTGTGTTATTAGACGGATGAGCTTCTCTCACCTGTTTTTGAAAGGAGAGCCAGCAAATTAAGCCACACCAAAAAATCATAATAATCTCTGGTGGTTAAGTCAATGATCATGTTTTATTTAACTTTTTTTTAATCTATCATCCTGTAAATGCCAAAATAAATGGGGTGGCTGGCAGGTGAAAATCATCACAAGTATTTTTTTTCTCGCTTGGATCTGAGCTAAAACGATCCTTCATAAATATTTATCAATGCTCACAACTCTGCTAATTGTGCCGCATTCCATTTGCTGCCATCTGTTCCTGTTGACTTCAACACCCGTTCTGAACTTATTAAAGCGCTCAGATTAGATTCATCACCAAATGGGGTCCACGTGTGTTTGGAGACCGTCAGCACAGTTTTCGAAGTTTGCGTCCGGGAATTGCACAGTGCAGCATTCCCGACAAGACAGACTGGCAAAGATTAAACGAGGAGACCTCGGGTATCGAATTCCAACAAATCCCAATAAATGCAGCACACCCTTCACCCTTTCTCGTTCAAACTGATTGCTTCGGGGAGTGGAAGTACTCGGACATCAGTATGTAAGAGCTAGCACAGGCACAATGGCCCGAATGGCCTCTGCCAACGCTGCATGATTCTTGGGTTCATTCCACGTGAAACCAGACAAGGCCTGATGTTCAACAATTATCGAAGATTGGGTTGATGTCTGGTGGTCCGTCTGGTTTTGCCTCAATGTTTCAATTGGAGGTTTGACAGAAACTGAGGGGCCATTTCAATAGGCAGCTGAGAGTCACCCACATTGCCACAGGCCTGGAATCACACATAGGTCTGATCAGGTACGGACCAGGAACATTGCCTTCCCTGCATCAAGTGGGTTTTTACAAGCTTTATATTCCACATTTATCAATGAATTGAATTTAAATGATCCCCAGTTACCATGGTGAGATTTGAACTCATGACCCTCACGGCATTAGTCCAAATGCTTGGATTATGACGTGGGTTTCTTCTGGGTGCTCTGGTTTCCTCCCACAGTCCAAAGATATACGGGTTAGATGCATTGGCCATGTTAAATTCTCCTTCAGTGCACCCGAACAGGTGCCAGAGTATGGCGACTAGGGGATTTTCACAGTAACTTCATTGCACCGTAAGCCTACTTGTGACTAATAAATAAAAGGTTCCAAATCCCCAAACCTTAGTAGTACAATTACTGAAGTAAATAATCACATAGCAAGAAAATGTGGATAAAATGCCAGGTGTTAAAAAGAGGGAAGAAAGTAAAATTAAGAATATACAATAGTTGCAGCAGTAGCTTAGACTTCTCCCAGAGAAATCAAGTGTTTAATTTCTGAATGTGTAGCAGAGTCCCTTCTGAAGGCAGAGTACTAGAGCACTGGAACAAAGACAGAATATAAACATGCAACAAAAATTCATTTCCATCTCAAAACTGGGAGATTAATAATTCAATCACATAATCTGGCAAAACTCAAATTACCTGCTGTTAAACAATAAACACTCATATTTATTCAGTGCCTTTAAGTTAATGAAATGTCCCAGTGTATTATAATGCTCAGTGAGGAAAAGGCCTGAATTTCCAGGATGTCAAGCGTTTAGCACCCATCACAGAACCATAGAAAACTTACAGCACACAAGGAGGCCATTCGGCCCATTGTGTCCAATGCCAGCCCGCGGACACCTAGATGCTCTTTCCGAGGACAATTCTGAAAGTTAGCAAGGAAGACTCACCCCCACCGATTCCAACAGACCCGCAACTACTTCACGCTCAGTTTAGCTTTTGATCGGCAGCAGGATTTCCATCCTCACTTGGCTGAAATTCTTCCCTCTCACATGCTCTGGCCCCCCTGCCAGCGAGAACGGAGAATCTAACACTCCATTCACTGCAGCAGGACTGGAGAATCGCAATCTGTGTCTCAGGCACAGAGCTCCAATGGCTGGAAGAGTTACTGCAGTGCCGTGTCTGAGACAAAGTTCAGAAACCATACTTCATAGTGATCTCGGTGTCGGGGGGCCGGTAAACCAGAAAAGAAAGGGGATGGAGAAGCTGCCGGATCCTAAGTGGGGAACACCACCTCCAGTCTGAGGGGTGGTCGGAACAGAGAAAATTAAAGAGATAGGAAGGGTGATGCCCTGGAGGATTTTAAAACAAGGTTCAGGATTCAAAGATTACAAAGTTGCCTGATCAAGCTTTTTTGATTTATTATTTTCACATGTATTAATACACAGTGAAAAGTATTGTTTCTTGTGTGCTATACAAAGCATACCGTTCATAGAGAAAGAAACAAGAGAGTGCAGAATGTAGTGTTACAGTCATAGCTTGGGTTTAGAGAAAGATCAACTTAATGCACAATAAGTCTATTCAGAAGTCTGACCGCAGCAGAGAAGAAGCTGTTCTTGAGTCGGTTGGCATGTGACTTCAGACTTTTATAGCTTTTCCCCAACGGAAGAAGGAGGAACAGAGAATGTCCGGAGTGTGTGGGGTCCTTGATTATGCTGGCTGCTTTGCTGAGGCAGCAGGAAACGTAGGCAGAGTCAATGGATGGGAGACTGGTTTACATGATTGGGCTACATTCATGACTTTTTGTGGTTCCTTGCAGTCTTGGGCAGAGCAGGAGTGGGGCGATCGAGGAACGGGACTCATTGAAAGTTAAAACGCCAACAGAAGAGCTTGGGTGACCTTATGTTTACTGAGGTAGATGGTGGGAAACCAAACATATCTACATTGGAAGGTTAGAGGCACTAAGGCATGAATATGATTTTCATCAGCTGGTAGAGAGTTCTCCTCAGTCTCTGGGACATTTGTTTCCCCATTAAACCCTTCAATGAAGGAGACATTATTTGGACGTAGAGGTTTACAGCATGGAAACAGGCCCTGTGGCCCAACTTGTCCATACCGCTCTTTCTTTTTAAACCCTAAAGCTAATCCCAATTGTCTGTATTTAGCCCATATTCCTCTACAACCATCGTACCCATATAATTGTCTAAATACTTTTTAAAAGACAAAATTGTACCTGCTTGTACTACTACCTCTGGCAGCTTGCTCCAGACACCTACCACCTCTGTGTAAAAAAATTACCCCTCTGAATAGTTTTGTATCTCTCCCCTTAAACTTATGCCCTCTACTTTTAGACTCCCCTAGCTTTGGAAAAAGATATTGATTATTTAGCTGATCTGTGTCCCTCATTATTTTATAGACCTCCATAAGATTACCCCTCAGCCTCTTATGTATAAGAGAAAAACATCCCAGTCTATCCAGCCTTCCTTATAACTCAATCCATCAAGTCTTGGTAATACCCTAGTCAATCTTTTCTGCATTCTTTCTATTTTAATAATATCCTTTCTATAACAGCTGCACGCAGTATTTCAAGCATGGCCTTACCAATGTTTAGTACAATTTCAACAAAACATTCCAACTCTTGTATTCAATATTTTGAACGATGAAACCAAGCATGCCGAATGCCTTCTTCACCACTCTATCCACCTGAGACTCCACTTTCAAGCAGCTATGAATATGTACCCCTAAATCTCTTTATTCTGTAACTCTCCCCAACACCCTACCATTAATTAAGTCCTGCTCTCGTTCAACCTACCAAAGTGCATCAACTTGCATTTCTCTAAATTAAACTCCATCTGCCATTCATCAACCCACTGGCCCAACTGATCAAGATCCCATTGCAATTGGAGATACCGGTGGCATAGCGGACAGTGAAGAAAGTTCTTAGTGTCATCTGCAAACTTACTAACCATGCCCCCTATATTCTCATCCAAATCATTGATATAAATGGCAAATAACAGTGGACCCAGCACTGATCCCTGAGACACACTGCTGGTCACAAGCCTCCAGTTGAAAAACAACTCTTTATAACCACTCTCTGGCTTCTGTCAAGAAGCCAATTTTGTATCCATTTAGATACCTCACCCTAGATCCCTTGAGATTTAACCTCATGCAACAATCTGCCATGTGGTACCTCGTCAAAGGCCTTGCCAAAGTCCATGTAGACAACATCAAATGCACTGCCCTCACCTACCTTCTTAGTTACTCCTTCAAAAACTCAATTAAATTGATGAGACATCATTTTCCATTCAGAAAGCCACATTAACTGTCCCTAATCAGTACTTGTGTCTCTAAATGCCTATAGATCCTATCTCTCAAAATACCTTCCAACAATTTACCCACCACAGATGTGAGGCTCACTGGCCTGTCGTTACCAGGCTTTTCCCTGCAGCCCTTCCTAAACAAAGGCACAACATTTGCCACTCTCCAATCTTCAGGCACCTCACCAGCGACTATCTATGATTCAAGTATCTCGGCTAGGGGACCCGCAATTTCCTCCCTTGCCTCCCACAACGTCCTGGGATGCACTTCATCAGGTCCCAGGATTTATCTACCTTCATGAGCTTGAAGGCTTTTGATCGTTAACACTTCTGGTCATTAACACAATGCTGTTTGTGGGAATTTACTGAACAAATTCAGCCTTTCCCACTTGACAATATCTCTACAATCATGACTGCATTTGGCCGTAAAGCACTTTGAGACGTCATGAGATTGTGAAAGGCACCACATAAATGCAAGTCCTTTCATTTTGTGATAATCCCAGGAATGCAAAACTGAGTAAATCATCCTTTCTTAATATCTGAATAGATTGGGTCAGTGAACAACACTGATCAGCTTTAGAGACGGTGCACTTTGAGGCCCAGTGAAATATACACAACATAGTCTTGAATTCTACCTCGCACACCAGTGCCCAGAATAGCTTCAATTCACATACTAGCTGGTTGGTACATTAAATATAAATCTCATTGACAAGCTGAATTACTATCCTGAAGCAATTAAAGCTTGATGGACTTTAAAGCATTTGATGTTGCATCACAGAATGTTTAGCATAATGTCCCTGTCTCCCCAGCTCTCTCTAATTGGTGATTATACAGCTATACGAGATATACAGGGAGAGGGAGAAGGAGAGCGTGTTGATTATCCCTACAAGGGCAACACAGCAGAGTAAGGGTGACCAATCGGGACTCAATGGGGAACCACTCCAGGGGAAGGAAGAGAATATTAGCATGTTCACAGCTAATTCTAAAATATCCTTTCCTTGAGTGGGGAATACCTCAGAGGTGAATGGTCACAGAGACCATTCTACTCTCCTACTCAGACTCCTACTCTGCCGTGTTGCCCTTAAAAGGGACAGTCACCAGAGACAGAGCACGTGCCAGGGTGAGAGATGTATGCACAGGGTGTTTAATACTTCCTTGTGCAACTTTAGATGTTTTATGCAGACTATAAACATGTGAAAGATTTATAAATTTTAATACAATATAATTTTGATTTCTAAGCCTCTATGCAAACAGGATTGTGATATATAGAATCATGGAGTCCTTAGTGTGCAAAGGCTGTCCATTCAGCCCATTGCGTCTGTACTGACTCACTGATGGAACATCTCACTCAGACCCTATCCCCATAACACCACACTTTTAAAGGACACCAAAGGACAATTCAGCATTACCAATTCACCTAACCCACACATTTTTTGGAGCGTGGGAAGAAACCAGAGCACCCGGAGGAAACCCACGCAGACACAGAGAGAGAATGCGCAGACTCCACATAGACAGAGATCTAAGCTAGGAATTGAACTCGGGTCCTTGGCGCTGTGAGGCAGCAGTGCTAACCACTGTGCCACCATGTCACTCTTGGCTCAATTCCATTTTCTAACACTTTGCTTTTTCTTCTCCTGCCACTGTGTTCCGCACTGTTGAAACAGCAGTAACTTGAGTGATAATAACAATGTAAAAAGCGTTGAATTATTCTTTCATTTGCTGCACATCATTTGCCTCTGACATGCATAGTTATTAAAAGTTGTAACAGAACTTGAGAAAGCATGCTGAACATTCTCCCTATGGTTGGTGCTGTACATTAACAAGCGAGCCAGGAGCTTTTGCAAAGTGCTCCAAAGTTTAGGAAAATTTCTTGGAATAAGTCAAGATGTAAAAATCATACCACTCCAGGAAAAACTGAACTGAAATTAGCATGCAATTCAAGATCTTGAGCCCAAATATAAAAATCTTCTTTAATTGGCACTGTTGGAAATAGAATTAAAAATACTTCTATTCTGCCAAGTGAAAATTAAGTTATTTCCAAATTCACACCCAGCAATGGCGTGGCTGGACTGCTGTTTTGTCAAGCCTGCATGCTGAATAGACCACAGACAGATGTTCACATGCAGCTGCAATCTGCCCCTGTTACAGACTGTGTATTCATACAGGTTTAATATCGGAGGAGAGGTTATTTTCTTTAGAGGAGCCAAGGGAAGGGCAGCAAACAAGAATAATACAAGGACATAGAAGCACTGGAGAAGGTGTGAAAAAGGTTTACAAGATCGATAGCAAAACAGAGGTTACAATGGCCAGAAAGATGGGCATCTTTCTGTGAAATTCGCAAAAACAAATGAGTGGCCATAAATATAAGATTTCACTAATAAATTCAGGAGAAATGCTTTTACCCAAACCATGTTTAAGAACGTGGCATTCACTACTGTAGTTAGTCTTCGGAGGCACAAGTCCTTTCACCAGAATCGCTTTATTTACAGTTCCAACAGCAGTACACCAAGTGTTAGCAGTCAGCAGTCTACCCTCAAGAGTTCCAGAGGAACTGATACTCCTGTTAAAAAAGAGGAAAAGACTCCTCGATTGGCCCATCAATTGACTCCTTAATCAGGGAGTTCATATTCCAATAGGCCAACCTCAATGGCCTGATTGAAGTCATCACAACTACATTGATGATTTCAAGGCAAAAGTTGGGTGGATGTTAGGGACAGATGGAAATGCTGCCAGTTGGAGGGGTCTTGACAGGGTGGATGTGGAGAGGATTTTTTTTTGCAGGAGAATCTAGAAATAGGGATCATAGTTTGAAAATAAGTGGCCACTAAATTAAAGTGGAGATGAGGCAAAGTTTTTCACAGCGGTTCATGTGTTTTTTGAACTCTCTGAAGGAATGATGGAAGCAGGATCTTTGGAAGTTTTTAAGGCAGAGTTGGATAGATTTTTGTTGAGCAATGGGGTGAAACGGTTTGAGGGAGAGGCGAGAAGTAGTTCTGAGATTCCCACCAGATCAGCCATCTTCTACATTAGTGGCCCAGTCACATTGCCAATACGCCAATGTCTCCCTCGCTTAAAGGTATACTGATACCCAGGCAGAGCTCTTATTTAATCCTCGTGTGCACCGAATCAACTGGAGGATTGAGGGTGACACGGAAAGTAAGCAGAAAGATTAATTCAATCACTGTCCGCACTGCATCTTACACTGCACTTCAGCAAGCAGCAAAGCACACAGAACAATTAATCGCTTCAAATCCTGCATGAAAAGATCATGTTCTTTTTGACATCCCCACAGAAACCACATTCCAGCACTTGCACCTGTATAATTGACACCGCTACCACTTTTAACTAAGGTTCGAGAAGTTAATTGCAGTTTCAAATTCGGGAAGGAGAAGAGCAACACTTAATCCCTCGGCCGAGACACGGTCGTTGGCCTCACTTTGGATCATGAGCTTTAAAGATTTCTCAGTTTCTTGAACCCAACCTAAAGGACGTCAAAGCCAGTCAATGATGTTTAACCCATGAACTGAGCTCACCTGTTGGCGTCAGCAGCTGTACCGAGTTTCCTGGTGATTTTAGCACTCTAACTGAATGTAGGAGTAATGAATGGAAGCCAAATCTATCGCAAGGAACAGTCAGATCTTCAGTCATTTGGGAGCGAATATTTCAATGATAAAATTATCGAACCAAACTTATATGAAACACACGGCACATAAAAGGATTCCTTTGTGCCATTGCTAGCTTTAGCGGTTGGGTTGAAACACTGACAACATAACCAGGGCATGGTTTGCAGCGACTCAGTGGTGGCATTTCCACCTCAATGAAGACTATTCAATTTGATTTATTATTGTCACATATATTAACATACAATGAAAAGTATTGTTTCTTGCACGTTATACAGACAAAGTACACCATTCACAGAGAAGGAAACGAGGGAGTGCAGAACGTAGTCGTATAGTCATAGCTAGGGCGTAAAGAAAGATTAACTTAATGCAAGGTAAGTCCATTCAAAAGTCTAACAGCAGCAGGGAAGCTGTTCTTGATTCCGTTGGTATGTGATCTCAGACTTTTGTATATTTTTCCGGATGGAAGAAGGTGGAAGAGAGAATGGCCATGGAGTCCTTAATTATGCTGGCTGCTTTGCCGAAACAGCAGGAAGTGAAAATAGAGTCAATGGATGGGGAGGTCAGTTTGCGTGATCGACTGGGCTACATTCACAACCCTTTGTAGCTCCTTGCAGTCTGGGGCAGAGCAGGAGTCATACCAAGCTGTGAAACAACCAGAGAGAGTGCTATGGTGCATCTGTAAAAGTTGGTGACAGTCATATCTGACATGCCAAATTTCCTCAGTCTTCTGAGAAAGGCGTTGGTGGGTATTTTGTAACTATAGTGTCGGCATGGGGTGACCAGGACAGCTTGTTGGTAACCTGGGCACCTAAAAACTTGAAGCTCTCGACCTTTTCTGCTTCATCCCTGTTGATATAGGCAGAGGCATGTTCTACTTTACACTTCCTGAAGTCAATGACAATCTCCTTCGTTTTGTTGACACTATCAACACTGACACTCCAGTGCATTACTGAGGGAGTGCAGCGCTATCTGAGGTGCCTTCATTCAGCTGAGACATTAAACTGGGGTCCTGTCTGCACTCTGTCGAAGATCCCACTGCACTATTTTAAAGAAGAGCAAGGATGTTTCCTCTGCAGTGTCCAGGCCAAAATTTATCCCCTCACTAAAAATAAATTTGGGAACAATTAGTCTGCCTGCATCTGTGGAGAGAGAAGAACAGAGCTAACACTTGACCAGACCAGGGAAAAGTTAGAGATGCAACAGGTTTTAAATGTCATTTACTCTCCTTCTACCATGCCATCACCAATTTGTTCTTTTGTCCCCACCCTCTCCCTACTCCCCTTCCACCTACTTAAAACCTCTTAAATCTCTAACTACTCCCTGCTCTGATGAAAGGTCAAAGACTTCATAGAATCCCTCCCCTGCAGAAGGAGGGCACCCATGTCCTATCCCCATAACCTTATGCATTTACCCTATGCTAGCTCCCCTGACACTAAGGGGTAATTTATCATGGCCAGTCCATCTAACCCGCACATCTTTGGACTGTGGGAGGAAACTGGAGTACCTGGCGGAAACCCACACAGACACAGGGAGAATGTGCAACCCAGGAATTGAACCTGGATCCCTGGCACTGTGAGGCAGCAGTGCTAACCACTGTGCCACCCCTAAAAATTTGAAAATGTTTATTCCATTTCTCTCTCCACAGCTGCTATCTGAGCTGCTGAGTACTTCTCAAATTTCAATTTAATTATCGTTTGCGGGAACATACTAATGTGCAAAATCATTGTGTTTTTTTACACTGCAACTTATGATCAACATGTTCAACACACTATATGCTTTAAGACATCTAGGATATCATATTCTTTCTTATTGCCCAACATGAACAGTAGGAAGTGATTTTCAAATATCTGCCACTCTCCTTTCAGATTCAGAGAGTGTGGGTATTCAGATTCACTTGTAACATGAGTTCTAAGTCTGCAGCAGGTTCATTTACACTAGAACATAGAACATTACAGGGCAGTACAGGCCCTTCGGCCCTCGATGTTGTGCCGACCAACGGAACCAATCTTATGACCCTCTAACCTAAACTATTCCAACGCTATCCTATTCACTGACCATTTGAACGCCCTTAAACTTGGCGAGTCCACAACTGCTGCAGGCAGGGCATTCCACGCCCTTATTACTCTCTGAGTAAAGAACCCACCTCTAACATCCGTCCTATAACTACCACCCCTTAATTTAAAGCTATGTCCCCTTGTGTTAGCCATCTCCATCCGAGGAAAAAGGCTCTCACTGTCCACCCTATCTAACCCTCTGATCATCTTATATGTCTCAATTAGGTCATCTCTTAGCCTTCTTCTCTCTAATGAAAATAACCTCAAGTCCCTTAGCCTTTCCTTTAAAGTATCTCAGTAACCACAGAATTTCAATATACATCCCCTCAACCCAGATTATGGAATCTTCTGTGTAGTGTCAGCTGTTTAAACTCTCTCTCTAGAATAATTTCAAACATTAAACACAAGGGATCATAGAAAAGTCAAACAACTCTATCTCACAGCCAGGGACTGGCTCTATGAAATGAGAGGAATAAATAGGCTAGATTGTAAGAATCATTTTTCCATGTCAGAGGTATCTAAAACTAGAGGGCATAGGTTTATACCAAGAAAAAATAGTTTAGAGGGGATCTAAGGAAAGAATTTTCCACCCAGAAAGTGGTGGAAATATGGAACATGTTGCCCTAGAGACTGGTGGAGCAAGTATTCACGCAACATTTAAGAAGCATCAGGAAAAGCCCTTAAATCATTGAGGCATAGTAGGCTATGGGCAAGGTGCTGGTAAATGGGATTATGGTCGGCATAGACATGGAGGGCCGAAGGACCTGCTTCTGCACTGCATGATTCTCTGACTCTATGGGGCTGGAACAAACTACTAAATTGAGTCAAAGTAAGTCCCAATAGAGAACAGCCACAGTTACAGACAGCCCAAAGTCTGAAAAGCTCTGCCAGCAAGTCTTTGGAAGGAACTGCAACACAGCAATTTAAATGATGCGATATCTAAACAGTTTCTCGCCTCAAGTCAAGACGAGAAAAGCTTTTTGCTTACATTCACAGAAATGACTCAAGCAACTTGCATTGCAAATGTATATTGTCAAGAATGAGGAATCAAGCATGGTCAATTTCATTTCAAGCAAAAGCTGTGCACCTCCACATCGGTCAGTCAATATACTAAAGGTGCCAAATGGATGGCATGCATATGGTATTGATGGAATGGTCATGAAGAGAGACATTGTTAAATGATAAAAATGTCTCAACAGACTGGAGTGGTCCTCAATTTTCCCCAAACTGACATAGCTCACTTTCCAAACCTTGGCCTCAAATCAACAGCGGGAAATATACCCTGAAAAGAAATAGTCATAGGTCATATGGTGGGATTTTCCAGCCACACTCACCCCAAGACCGGAAAATCCCACCCAAGGTCAACAGACCTTCGCAGGGTCAATGACCCACTCACTACAATTCCCAGGGCAGGAATTCCGCTCATAGAATCATACAGTGCAAAAAAGCCCTTTGGCCCATCAAGTCTGTAGCAACAATATCTACCACTAATGGTGCACAAATCCCAATTTCCTGCATTTGTCTCTTATCCTTGAAATATTATAGTATTTCAAGTGCTCTCCACATATTTCTTTAAAGGTTGTAAGGTTTATGGCCTTCACTACCTTCCCAGGCACAGCATTCCAGATTCCCACTACCTTCTGAGTGAAAAAGTTTTTTTCTCAAATTCCTTCTGAATCTCCTGCCCCTCACTCTAACACTATGTCTCCTTGTGATTGACCCCTCAACTAAGAGGGGCATCTGCTCCCTACTCACCTTGTCCATAGTCCTCATTAAATTTATAAAAGCAACAGAGGTTTTATGTGAAGACTGTGATTGGTCACCTACAGAACAGTCAACTCATTCTAAAAATAAAACTGGTAAAACTATCATTTCTGTCCAGAAATAAGAATTCATTTTCATACCAGTGATGATAGAATTACAATTATCCAGACTGTGAAGTTTCAAAGTACACGTTAATTTTCCTGCTTGAGTGACCAAGCATTTTGCCTCTGATTTGTTCCTTTCTCCTTCAGAAATGCAGCATAACAACATCCAGGGACTTCCACCAAAGTTCACCATTCTCCAGAACGAATTCCTTCAGTGAAGCGAGGCAAAAACAAGGAGGCATCAACTTAACTTGGGTGACATGGTAGCACAGTGGTTAGCACTGCTGCTTCACAGCTCCAGAGACCTGGTTTTGATTGCCAGCTCAGGTCACTCTCTGTGAGGAGTTTGCACATTCTCCTCGTATCTGCATGGGTTTCCTCCGGGTGCTCTGGTTTCCTCCCACAGTCCAAAGATGTGCAGGTTAGGTTGATTGGTCAAGCTAAAAAATTGATCCTTAGTGACCCGAGATGAGTAGGTTAGAGGGATTAGTAGGTAAAATATATGGAGATAGGGGGTCGAGCCTGGGTGGGATTCTGTTCAGTGCAGACTCGATGGCCGAAAGGCCTATTTCTGCACTGTGGAGTTCTATGGTAATTTAAAAACGCGAGCCAGGCCATTCAGCGCTGATGTTTGGGAATACTTCACGCAAAGGTTAGTGGAAATCAGGACTCTCTTCGTCAAGTGTCAATCATGCCCCATTGACAGCACTTCTTCCTCCAGGTCACAAGGTCCCTGGTTCAGGTCCAACTCTAGGACTTGAGAAGCGAGCAAAATAAAGAATCAAGGTTGATATTCTAGTGCCGTACTATTGGAGGACCGCACTGCCAGAGGTTTCACCTTTCAGATTTAACCTTTTCAGGCCGGTTGTAAAAAATCCCTTGGCATGACTTCAAAGAACAGCAGGAGAGTTAGGGAGCAGTGATGGCCTAGTGGTATTATCGCTTAACTAGTGATCCAGAAACTCTGCTAACATTCTGGGGACCTGGTTTCAAATCCCACCACGGCAGAATTTGAATTCAATAAAGTAAAAACTGGAATTAAGAATCTACTGATGTAATGAAGCCATTGTCAGGAAAACTCCTCCAGTTCATTAATGTCCTTTAGGGAAGGAAATCTGCCATCTTTTCTTGATCTGGCCTACATGTGACTCACAGCACTGTGGTTGATTCTCAACTGTGCTCTGGCAACTAGGGATGGGCAATAAATGTTAACCAGCCAGCGACACCCTTATCCCACGAATAAATTAAAAAAAGATATCCCAGTGTCTAAACCCACATGTAGCCATTAAGCAAGTCACAATTAGGTTGTCATTTGAGAGAAGTTTGAAGTTTTTATTTATTTATTAGTCACAAATAAGACTTATATTAACACTGAAATGAAGTTATAGTGAAACTCCCCTAGTTGCCACAGTCCAGCGCCTGTTTGGGTCAATGTACCTAACCGGCACGTCTTTCAGACTATGGGGGGAAGCTGGAGCATCCGGAGGAAACCCACACAGATATAGGGAGAACATGCAAACTCCACACAGACAGTGACTCAAGGCGGGAATCGAACCCGGGTCCCTGGCGCTGTGAGGTAGCAATGTTAACCACTGTGCCACATGCCACCCTTGCTTGCAAGAAGCTTGCTGGATTCAAATTGGGTGCCACCTTTTCTATATCATAACAGCAACCACAACTGGCTGTGAAGTGCATTGAGATGCTGGGTGATCACAGAAGACACTATATTAGTGCAATTCTTCTTTTTGTTTTGAAGGCTGTTGAGACCAAGCTAATGGTAAGTTCAAAACACACATTGAGAGAGTTTTGCTTGGCGAGTGTATTAAGAGTTACAGAATCCAGATGGATGAATGGAGTTAAGATACAGATCAGCCAGGATTCAACTGAGGAGGGAAAAGGCTTAAGGGGCTGGAAGAAATATGTATTGAGCAGGGGGAGGCCAATCTATAATTAAACCAGCTCAAGACAAGTACCGAACAGCATTTCTCTCTGAGTAAAAGATGAATGAAGGAGTTTCTCAAAAGAGTTCCACTTCTGTAGTTAAAATTAAAATTGCAGCTATGGCATTCCAATATTGTGAAGGTCAAGCCTCCAGTACTTAATGCTGTGGTTGAGCATATACTAATAACATGTGATAAGGATTGTTTAAACAGCAATAATTTACATTATATGCATCAGAAAATAGAGACACAACACTATCAAAAGTCTTAACGTGCCCTTTTTCAAAAGCTTAGATGAACCTCCAATTGGAGTGTGAAATTTTCCATTAGTGCTCCATGGTGTGTCTGCAAACAGCATTCATGGTCAATGATTCAGCTACTCACCAGTTCACAGAAACAACAACAGTAATTTGCATTTATATAGTATCTTTAACATAGTAAGTTGTCCCAAGGCTCTCCACCGAAGCGTTAAGGTTAAGAACAAGGCACAGGAGTAGGTGTCTTAACCCTGGTTAGAGGAGGAGGAAGGGTAAGGAAGGGGGGGGGAAAAGAGGTTCCAGGAGGAAATTCCAGAAGTAAGTGACCTGGTCAAGTGCCCATGAAAAATTGAGGATGCTTAAGAAACAAGAATTGACATCTCAGAGGGTTGTCAGGACAGGGACAGGGTGAAGGACACACACAAGGCCATGGAAAAGTCTGATGCCGAGGATGAGAATTTTAAATTTAAGCTGACCTGCTCAGAACATTTTCAATCACTCGCAGGAAGAATTCTGGTCCACAAAATGCCAAATCAGGGTCAACAAACACCAGAAAACTGCTGCCTATAACATTGGGCAGAATTGGCACCACGAGATGGTTCATCACACCAGCAATCCAGGAGGAAACCACTTAATTGCTTCTCTAGCCTGAGGGGACTTGGGAGAAAGAATAAAAGGTTCTTTTTTGTTTTAGGAAAGGAGGATAGATTGAATTACTTTGGTTCCCCTTGGCGTTAAAATATTTGAAACTTTGGGGGGACGAGGAAGAGAAATGGGACTGGGAAAGGCAGACTGTTCCAATTTGCTGTGTAAAAATCCTAATCTATTGAAGTTATACAATAGGGGCCAAACATGCCACCACAGAGTTCAAAAGCAAAATACAACGATTGCTGGAAATAGGAAAGGGAAAAGTGTTGGAAATGATCAGCTGGTCAGGCGGAGTTTAGATGAAAGGTCGTCGTGAGCTGAAAAGTTGTCTCTGCTTCTCCCTCTACAGATGCTGCTGAGCCTTTCCAGCATTTGTTCTGCTTTTTGCATCACGTGATATGAACCAGCCATCTGCAGGCTGGTGACAGTGGGAAACATCTAAGGTTTATTTATTAGTGTCACAAGTAGGCTTATATTGACACTGCAATGAAGTTACTGTGAAAATCCCCCAGCCGCCACACTCCAGCACCTGCGAAAAGAAACCCAGTTCAGTGGATTTAGCAATAAGACTCCAAACCAATTGTGAGAGGCAGGGGACACGAGAGCATGCCTGTGAGACAAAGAACACAAAAGCAAACCCGTGAATGAGACAGAGAGCACAAGAGCATGCCTGTGATCGAGACAGAGAACGTGAGAGCACTTGGGGGAAGAAAAAGTGAGAATGGGAGAGGAGCACAGCAAGACAGAAAGTTCTAACCTTGATGTGAATCATAGAATGGTAATAGCATGGACCGCCTGCTCCAACATGCCCTTACTGGCTCTTTGCAAGAGCTACTCAGCTAGTCCCCCGCTTCTTCCCCCGGCACAACAAATTCCTCTTCTTGTGCTAATCCAGCTTCTGTTAAAATTAATTTAATTAGTCACAAATAAGGCTTACATTAATGCTGCAAAGAAGTTACTGTGAAATTCCCCTAGTTGCCACATTCCAGCGCCTGTTAGGGTCAACGCGCCTAACCCACACATCTTTCAGAGTGTGGGGGGAAACCGGAGCACCCGGAGGAAACCCACGCAGACACAGGGGGAATGTGCAAACTCCACACAGACAATGACCCAAGCCAGGAATCGAACCCAGGTCCCTGGCACTGTGAGGTGGCAGTGCTAACCACTGTGCCACCATGCTGCCCAAAGGCACAATTGAATCTACCCTCACTATATTCACAGGTAGAACATTTCAGATTGAAACCACATGAAAAGCTCCACCACATGCCACCATTGAGAACCAGAGGACTCTGAAAGAGGCAATCATTCGACCATTCCCTCCCCATCTATAGATCAGTCCAGACATCCTCATGTCTTTCAACATTGCCGTCAACAAGACCAGAAAGAGAGAAAAAGAGAGTGAGACATACAGGCGGAAATGCTGTGGTAACCAATGAACAGATGGAGGGCTCATCTGCTGTGGCTTCTGTAGGGTGGTATTGACTGCCTAATTACCAAGCAGCAGGAGAAGGTGCTCTCAACTGTAGCGGATGCAAGGGCCGGTTTACCAGTGACACTGAAATGAAGAGAACATTTCACACCAGAAGGACATTAGCCAGTGCATGGAGCTTGTTATTTTAAATATACAACAGAAAGATTTTCTATCCTTCCATGATGTATGGCATAATAAACAGCGTCACATATTTTATGAATTTTTACAAGATTGGAACGATTTGCATTGTTCTTAAGTCATTAAAATAAAATCCCCTTCATCAGATTACGTTCTGGCCAATTTAATTCCTGGTTTACAAGAACCAGATGAAATCCGCAATGTGATAAAAGTTGACAAGAGGATTTTTTTTATAAAACGGAGGTTGCATTGAAGACTGCATCAAAGTAAACGGAGCTACATTCCTCCGTGAATAAGCTGTAAGTGAATTCTTCAATTGTTATTCTTGGACAGCCTTCCCAAAGCATTATTCTGCCTTAAAAACATTTCCAATGGGTGAACAAGCAGGGCTGTGCCTGGGATAACTAATGAGCAACAAATGTAGAGGTCACTTACCTTAGAACAGTCCTTGATCCATCTTCAAGTTTTAATTTAAGTAGAGGATTTGAAGTTGATTTCAATATTTACTTTTCTCCCCAACAGCTTAAAACCCTAGTGACAGAAACTCCAATGTTGTTGGCATCTGTCCAGTGATTCGCTTAGCAGAGATGTCAAGACTGCAAATACACTCCACTCCTGCTTGGTAGATTTTTTTGATCTTTTGGGAGAGGTGATAGAGGATACCTTTCCAAGCAAACCGTTTTGTTTTAAAAAACATAACCGTTCCGCCTTTTAACATCTCCCAGAGGTCCACATATTAATGATCCCGCTTAATGTACCAGAATGTTACACTCATGTGGTGTTCAGGCCAAAGGCTGCAATACAGGCTTCTGCCAAACTCTGAATTACATCAGCATTATGTAGTCTAGACCAGCATTTATAGCCCATCTCTAATTGCTCTCAAGAAGGTGGTGGTGAGCTGCCTTCTTGACCCGCTGCACTCCCTGAAGTGTAGATATACTCACACTGCTATTAAAGGAGGGAGTTTCAGGATTTTGACCTGGTGACAATGCAGGAATGGTGATATAGTTCCAATTCAGGACGCTGGGCAGCTTGCAAATGGTGGTGGTCCCATGAGTCAGCTGCCTTTGTCCTTCTTGGAGGTAGCAGGTTTGGAAGGTGTTGTTGACGGAGCCTTGGTGTGTTGCTGCAGTGCATTGTGTATCTTGTAGCTGCTAACACGTTTCCATTAGTGGTGGACCAACTGAACCCTAAGGTCATAGAATCATAGACTATTACAGCATGGGAAGAGGCCCTTCGACCCATCCTATCATGTACATGCTGGCCATCAAGCGCTTATCTCTTCCAATCACATTTTCCAGCACACTATCTTTTGTACAACCACACAAAATTCACCTGTGTGTCAGCATAGGCTGAGTGAGTAGCATTTTACCAATGTGACAAGTTACTTCTGGTTCACTAGAGGAGTACAGCACTGCCAAATATGCGGCCATTCGTATGAGTCATTAAGCTGCTGTACTCTGAGGCGGGTGTAGAAGTTTCAATGTCGCTATTCAAAGAGGAGCAGCTAGGAGCGCTCTTCCCGGAGTCCTGGCAAATAACCATCCATCGTCATCAACATCCACCAACATCACAAGAAACAAACAGACTTGTCACTTATCTTTTGGCCATTTTTTGGTGGGGGCAGGGTTATGAATGAATTTACTGCTGTATTTTCCTACAATATTACTATGACAACACTTCAACAGCACTCCACTGACTGGCACGTGATTTGTAACATCCCAAAACATTCTCCAAAGACAAAAGAACTTCCGTATCTCTTCTTCTGTAACTGCACCTTGAAACATTTCACAAAGTGGGACTGACTACTTAGACATTAAGCAGAAATAGACCAGCATTCCAGAACAATCCGCAAAGTCCACTCTTATTAAACTATCACACGCACGCCAGAATATCACAGTAACTACAGTACAAAATGCCAACAGGGTGCCAAAATGCCAATCTAAACAAACCAACGAAAACACAAGACACTATACTGGTGGCTTAGCTTGCCCATCCGACCAAACAATCACAGGACCATCATAATCACCAGAGCTTTGGGAAGGAACATCCTGAGGCATGTAGGTAATGGCTTTGGGGACAAGATTTCCAAGATGGATGATAAGCAATGCAAACATGTGAGATCATTTAATTTTGAAATTATTCACAGCTTACATTATCTTACACCTTTAAAGTAGTAAAATGCCCCAGGATGCATTAATTATAAAACAATTACACTGAACCACACAGGAAATGTTAGGTCAGAGAGTAGGTTTTAAAGATTGTCTAAAAGAATGGGAGAAGTGGAGGAAAAAGGTACACAACCAAAATGTTGGGGGGCAGGGTGGGATTCTAAAGCTTAGGGGTTTTTCATTCTAATAAAAAAAAACGATTAAGGAATATGGGGAACAGGTGGGGAGGTGAATTTGAGACCAGGGAGAGATTAGCCATGACCTGATTGAATGGCAGAGCAGGCTCGAAGGAGTGAATTTGCTAACTTCTGCTATTACTTCCTATGTCCTAGGGAACTGAATGTGAGAGCACAAAGTGGAACAATTAACTGACTACGTACAAGAAGGCAGAAGCAGATATCAGTGGGTCATGTGGTTGGGTGAGGTTAGAGAAAGGGAGAGAGCGAGCGAGGCCATGAAGTGATCTGAAAATAAGGATGAGAATTTTTAAAAGCGAGACATTGCTTGGCTGGGGTGTTGGGGGAACGGGGTTTGGTACAAGTTAGGACAACAGCAGCAGAGTTTTGGATGACTTCACATTTCTGAGGGTAGAGATTGGTAAGGGCAGCGAGGGGTGTGTTGGAATAGTCAAGTCTAGAGGCAGCAATGCTTTTCAATCCTCACCACTCACTGAACTCTATATGTTTACAGCATGATGAATGCCTACAATATTGTTGCACATTCTTCTGCTCATATCAGAAGGGCACATCATCTGTTTTGGGAAATGTTACACTTGTGTTGTAGGCACAGATAAAAACTGCTTTGTGACAGTGTTCAATCTCAATGCTGCATGCAATCAGATAGAAACAGCAGCAGCCATAATATTTCAGAGGTAAGGATGGGGGTAAGAGAGCAAGAAGTGGAGAAAATTGGCATGTCCAAACTCGTATCCAAACAGGCAACATCTTTCCATTGTTACCACTGACCAGAAACTGAACAGGACCAATCATGTAAATACGGTGACTACAAGAGTAATGGTGATAATCTCCTGATCACCACCAGCCCTCTTCCCCCCCCCCCCCCCCCCCCCCACCAAACACACACAAAGCCTGTCCACCAGCTACAAGGCACAAGTTGAGAGTGTGGTGGAATATTCTCCTCTTGCCTGGATGAGTGTAGCTCTGACAACACTCAAGCAGCTCAGCACAATCCAGGACAAAGCAGCCTCCTTGACTGACACCCCACTCACTACTTCAGATTCCCTCCCTTTACCACAATGCACAGTGGCAGCCGTGTGTACCACCTACAAGATGCATTCCAGCAACTCACCAATGTTCCTCCAAACAGTACCTCTACCATCTAGAAGGGCCAGGGCAGCAGATTAATGGGAACACCACCAGCTGCAAGTTCCCTTCCAAGTCACTCACCATTCTGCTCCTTCATTGTCGCTAGCTCAAAATCTTGGAACCTCTTCACTACCAGCACAGTGGATGTACCTATACCACAGGGACTGCAGCAGTTCAAGGTGCAGGCTCACCACCATCTCTCAAGGGCAATTACGATGGACAATACATGCTGGCCTAAATCCCACGCAAGAGTAAAGTATGAGAAAAAGCCAACAAAGGTCATGGGATAAATTCAGGAGATGGTGGAGTGCGCTGTTGGTGGAACCAAAAGATTCTGCTAGCATGAACAGCTGGAAAATTCTGGCCAGTGTTCACAAATTGCAACAACTTATCGCTATTTCCATCTGCTACTGGCAATCCTTGGGATTGTTTAATTGTGGGGTCACAGTGATCTTAAACAGTCCTCGCACACCACCTTGGTGCAGAACAGCAGCAAACACAAATTCCCATCCCTGTTCACGAGTGAACACCAAAGCACCGCCTGGTTTGTGGATCCTCCAGACTGCAGGGAGTGCAATGTGTACAGACCAGCAATGTTCCAAGGCTGATACAACAACATTGCAATTTCCAGGGCCTTACACAGAATCCTATCCACTGAATGGAAACAAAAGGCAGTTTCAGGGCTTGGAAAATTACAGAGACGGGAAAAAAAATAGTTGCACTTACATAGCACCTTGCAGAATCTCAGAACCCATCCCACCCCCACCCTTCAAAGCTTTTTACAATCAATTTGATTTTTTGAAAGAGTCAACACCCAACAAAACTTGCATTTATGTAGCTCCTTCCTCCGACCAAACACCCCAGAAGTTATACAGCCAAATTAAGCATCATCTGAAGAGTGGGCACTGCTGCACTCCCATAAACAAGTCAGCCAATCGATACGCTGTGAACTCCCACAAACAAGAATGTAGGAATGACCTGATAGTCTGTTCTTTTTGTGATGCTCATCTAGAGGACCTCTCACCCACAGGGTGACAGCTCTGATGCAGCCCAACTCCCCCTCCTCAGTCCCAAACAAGTTGGTGTACAGTCAGCCCAGATTTTCTTCCCAAGGTCGGAATTTTCCAGCCTCTCATGCAGATGGGATCTTCTAGCCCTGCCAATGTGATCGGAGATTGCAAAAGCTCCTAGGGCCCGACCTAGGGACACCCACCAGCCAAACCACCAATATCGTCAAACTACATTATCCCTAAGGACACTCAGGAGTTACTTTCTTGTTGTCAATCCTCGCCTTAAACTAGGGGCTGGACAAAGAGTGGAAATACCTCCTTCAGCAACGCACGCCTTCTTGTTGGCCAACCCTTGCCTGTCTGGGGCTTTAGTTATACAGTCACGATCTGCCCATCCCCCTCAGTCTCATGTAGGCCAGATTAGATAAGGGTGGCAGATTTCCTCAACCAAAGTACATCAATGAACTGGTTGGTACAACAATCCACTGGTTACACAGTCACCATAGGAGACTAGCTTTAAATTCCAGATTTATAAATTTATTGAATTTACATTCTACTAACCGCTATGGAGATCTGAACCTTTGTCTCTCAGGGCATTAGCCTGCGTCTTTGGTTTACTGATGTAGTAACACTGCCCCTACACCACCCTTCCTGTAACTGATGGTTGAAAAGACTTGGGGTTTTGCCCTTCTAAGGTAAGGTTTTCAGTAACCATAAACTGAAAACACCATGAGGGAGCCCAGATGATGGTCCAATTGTTAGGGTACCCAATAGCTGATTCAGAGATCATGATTTCAAGCCCCAACCATGCTGCAAATCATAGAGTCACAGAGGTTTACAGCATGGAAACAGGCCCTTCGGCCCAACTTGTTGATGCCGCCCCTCTTTTTTAAACCACTAAGCTAGTCCCAATTGCCTGCATTTGGCCCATTCCCTCTATACCCATGGTACCCATGTAACTGTCTAAATGCTTTTTAAAAGACAAAATTGTACCTGCCTCTAATACTATCTCTGGCAGACACTCAGCATTCTCTGGGTGAAAAAATTGCTCTTATGAACACTTTTACATCTCTTCCCTCTCATCTTAAACCTATGTCACCTAGTTTTAGACTGCCCTACGTTTGGGAAAAGATATTGACTATCTCGCTGATCTGTGCCTCTCATTATTTTATAGACCTCTATAAGATCACCCCTAAGCCTCCTACGCTTCAGAGAAAGAAGTCCTAGTGGAGAAAAGATTGAGTTGAATTAATCTGATAAGTTTGAAAGTTGGCACGCGAGACAGAAGAAATACACAAAAACTCTTTTATCCTAACCACCAACTGATTCACTCACATTCTTCAGGGAAAATGCGTACCACACTCCAAGGGGTGTGCATGTGGCTCCAATACCACACTGTGTGCTTTGACACACATATCCTGAGGACAACTAGGGATGGGCAAAAAGAAAAGAAAAATTATGCATATTTAAAAAAGAAAGCTCCTTGCTTTTGAGGGCCTGCCTCAAACGGATTCAGACAAGGCCAATCCCACAACCCTAACTCCCTGCCACTCCAGGCCAACCTGGGCTATGGAAGAGTGCGGGGGCGGGGGACAGGGGGGAAAATGAAGCTGGAGTGACAACAAGACGAAACAAAGGCTTTAAAGAGAGTTTCACTTCAGTTTGCAACCACAATCACAGCCTTGACAATCACAAAACAATCCAACATAGATTAAACTGAATGCAAGTTTCACAATAAGGCAGCACTCCAGGTTTACATTAAATGGTCTCCCATAGGTAACGCTTCTGACTAACCTCACACTTCCTCCCAATTATCCTCATTTGCTACTCGCTGTCTCCCACTGAATTGATTTCATTCCGCAGCTAAATATTTGCATCACCATCCCCAACCAGAGACTTATAAATTTTAATGATTTTCATAAAAATTAAATTCCAGTGGTATTTTTCACCCCCAAGTAATTTTAAATTTCTTGATGTGATTCGTGCAATTCTCCCCAGAGCTGCACTGTGGAAAATAGCTTTCTCTTGCAATACTGACAAGAATGAACCCTTAGAGAGCATCGCAGTCTCTCCAACAACCGCAGCTTCCCGACCTTCTCAATTCGGTGCTGATAGAATTGTAACGGTGCTTCCACTGTGCATTATAAACCTGCCTACATTTTCATGTCTTCATCAGCGTAGGGGCCATTTGTTTTGCATTGCTAAACACAGATCTGCTAAGGGGAGGGTTAGGAGAGTTTGATGAGCAGTGGTAGTAAAAGGAGGGATATCTTCTATTACCAGCATTTCCTCTACCACCCCCAACTCCCCTCTCCACATCCATCCACCCCCCCCACCCCCCACAACCGCAAAGATCAGCTGATTTGGACATGCATTCATTATTGCTCCTGGCATTTTATTGGTCATTTGAGTTTCCAAATTGATCTGTTCTCTCTCTCTGGTCAATCTTGAACCAGAGATTCGAGATTGGGTCTGTTTGCCTTTGTGTGAACAGGTCAAAATGGTGGGAATTTGTCCATCAAGCTGCATCATAATGCCTTAATGATGAAGGGTAAATAAAAGCAAGCAAATCCTGAATTCCGGATCTCACTACCTCATGGGACATCCTGCCCCATGTGTTCAATGATCTGTAGGTTGCGAACCTCTGCAGTGCAGAAGGAAGCCATTCAGCCCATCGAATCTGCACTGAACACGATCCCACTCAGATTCAATTCCCATAAACCCACATATTTACCCTGCTAATCCCCCTGACACTAGGGACAATTTAGCATGGCTAATCAACCTAACCAGCGCATATTTGAACTGTTGGAGGAAACCGGAGCACTCAGGAAACTCACGCAGACACGGGGAGAAAATGTAAACTCCACACAGATGGTGACTCAAGTCTGGAATTGAACCTGGGTCCCTGGCGCTGTGAGACAGCAGGTACTAATCACTGTGCCACGAGAGATCCTGGGGTTGTCTGGACCCACTGGCAGCCCCTCCCCACCCCACTGCCCACAGGTTTCACAATGGCACGGGGGCGACTTTAATGGGAAATCCAGTCACACGAAGACCCCTGCCAGAAACCCGCCACCCTGGATAGACATCATCCTTGAATCACAGGACAGCTGATGATGCAGGATTAGCCCAGGCTTGTGCGCTCTCCAGCCTGTGGAGGGGAGACTCTGAGGTGAGAGTACTGCCCACTGAGCCATAAGAAGGGAATGCTGAAAAGGGTCAATGATGCAGTGCCACTCGTACAAAAAGGGCAACAAAATGGACAACTGGAGTGCTGTTCAGCCTCCCATTTGTTCTCGAGACATGGTCATGAAGCAGAAGAACCAGGGAGCAACACTACTCTATCACCATGTCGCCCCTGCGCCCCTCAAGGAATGAAGCAGCCTGCTTACCACACAACAATCAGCATTACTTTACTTTTTTATTTTAAGTTCTCCCTACTCCCCCCCCTACCCACTCTCAAAAAATAATTGGGTAAGAGAAAATGACCCTGATAGCTGGACTCGAATTCACCCATAAACATTAAACTAATCACCGTTTCTCATTTCTTCCTGCGAGTCACAACTGCCCTCCACAGAAACCCAGTTCACCATCTTAAAACAGCTCGACTAATGAAGCATGCCATTGCGATTGCCATTACGATTGCAATCTCGTTTTTCCAGAAATTTCTCACACATGAACTTAATAATTTTCAAAAATGATTGCTCCAAAAACATTTCCCATCTCGACTTTCAAGAAAAAGTCGGTTCCTGTCAAAGCCGCACGGTCATTTTTTTGGCAACATCTTTGCACCAATGGGATTGGAGAACGTCTTGGTTTTAAGAGCTGTGCTCTTTGGGGGCAGGCAGAGGTCAAAGAGGCCCTCGGGCATGCTTTTACTGCCATTAATCCTCCAAACTCAGTCTATGGACACCAATCCTACCTGGGTAGGTGTTAATTATATATCAACCATATGTAGGTAGAAAACCTTAATTGGTGTTTCATGAGAGCACTTTTGAGGCACTGACTGAAACAGTTGAGTTAGAAGGGATATGTTTGTAACATTTCATTCTACAGTTAAATACAAAGCTGAGAAGAGATTGGTTCCAGTATTATCCTTCACCAGCTAGATTTCCAGAATTGAACAATTCCAGCAAAAGCCTCACAGCGCCAGGGACCTAGGTTCAATTCCAGCCTTGGGTCACTGTCTGTGTGTAGTTTGCACATTCTCCCCATGTCTGCATGGGTTTTCTCCCACACTCCAAAGATGTGCAGGTTAGGCGGACTAGCCGTGCTAAGTTGCCCCTTAGTGTCCCAAGATGTGTGGATTAGTGTTAGGGGGAACTAGTAAGGTAAATAGATTGGGTTAAGGGGATAGGGCCTGGGTGGGATTGAGGTTGGTGCAGGCTCAATGGGCCAACTGGCCTTCTTCTGCACTGTAGGGTTTCTATAATTCTAGTTGGTCAAATGTCAACCAACCCTTGTGCATGCCTCCACAGGCAAGGCCCAGTTTTAACTTCCAGGGAACAGACTGGTCATTACAAAAAATCAGTCTCTTACACAGTTACATAAGGCACAGAGAGGTCATTCGCACCTCTGCCCAGCAGTTATGCCACACACACTTACACACAAGTGTACTGCAGTAACTCAGCAAGGTCCCATTGACAGCAGCTTCCAAATCCGCCATCTCTACATGTAGAGAGACAAGGGCGGCAAATACATGGGAGCATCATCACCTGTAAACTCTCCTCCAAGCCATTCACCATCCTGACTTGGAAATATATCACCGTTCCTTCACTGGGTAAAATTCCCGGAATTCCTTCCCAACAGCACTGTGGGAGTGATTCTCCGACCTCACTGTCCCCCTGGCACAGATTACACCAATCCCAGAGAATAGTGTGCCAGCCTAAAAATCTGTTCCGTTCCCAGCGTCAAACAGTTTGCAATCATCCCAGTCTCTTCGTAATGCCGTAAACTGGGTCACACCTAGAAAGAGTGCGAGCCTGATTAGCATGGTTAAAGTAACATTTAAATATTCATAGCCTGTTTGTCGCTGGATTCTCACAGTTCCCAGGATCTTCTGGCCTTCACTAGAAATAGTGAGAATCACTACTGATTTCCACTAGTAGAGACCAGGCCACAGCAGCGATCTTGGAGACAATCAAAGCCTCCGGGTGGTTGAGGGCATGTAATGGACCAGTGCAGATCACTACAGTATTCTTGCCGGAAGTTTACTGGGGAAAAATTCCATCCCATGCATGTAGCTACACTACATGGACTACAGCAGTTCAAGAAGGCAGCTCTCACCATCTTCTGAAAGGGGCAATTAGGGATGTGCAAAAAATTGCTGACTTAGTCAGCAAGGCCTACATCCAAGTGCAAGAATAAATAAAAACATAAGGAACTGCCCACTTCTCTGTAACCCTGTTAACATATCCTTCTATGTCATCTGAAATTGGCCTCCAAAGATTGATCAACTAATCTTATTCTTCAAAAATCATTGGAATATTTGGCTTTTCCCTCTGCACTGTGGCTCAGGGAGATGATAAGGTTGGGTGAATCAAAGCAAAGTTCAAAGCGCTCCTACACATTTCCTGTTCAGCGCTGGGATCTGCGATGATACTGTGCCTTTAAGAAATGTATCTATGTCTTATTTCTAGCAAAGAGTGTGTTTATGATAAGAACACACTACAGCACAAACAGGTCCTCCGGCCCACAAGTTTCATTTAACAATGCCAAATTCTCCACACTGGCAGTTCACATTTAAGTTTATTTATAATGTCACAAGTAGGCTTATATTAACACAGCAATGAAGTTACTGTGAAAATCCCCTAGGGATTAGGTCCAATGGCCATGCTAAATTCTTCCTCAATGTACCCACAAGGCGGGTTTACACATCTCCATGTTGAAGTTTCTTCCCTCTCTCCATTACTCCTTCATCCAGCTCCTCAATGGTTAAAACATCAAACTCTCAGTGGTGACACATTCTATTTCTAGACAGTACATATAGCGCAGAAACAGGCCCTTCGGCCCATCTGGTCCATACTGGTGTTTATGCTCCTCGCAAATCTTTTCTCACCTAAATATATCATCATAACTCTCTATTCCTTCCTCTCTCCTACGTTTAACTGGTTTCCCCTCGATAATTATTCACTTCGACCACTCACTAAGGGAGTGATTTCCACACTCTCACCAGTCTTTAGGTAAAGAAGTTTCCTCTGAATTTGCTACTGGATTCCTTGGTGACTATCTTATATTGATGCCTCCAGAGATGCCCTAGTTAGCCACAAGAGGAAACATTTTCTCTGTATCCAATCTTTCCAAATTTTAAGGATCACTATTTGCTCTTTTCCTTGCCTCAAGAGAAAAAAGACGCAGCCTGTTCATCTTCTCCTGAAAGGTAGACCCTGCACATTTCTGGTATCTTACCTAGTATATCATTTTACAACCTCTCCACTATCTCTATGCCTATTTGGTGAGGTAGTGACTCGAATTGTACACAGTATTCCAAGTGTGATCTAACTAAGGGCTCATGACAGGTTTTAGCATAACTGCTCGACATTTCAATCCTCTGTGTCAAGCAATAAATCCGAGTGCTTGGTTTGTTTTGTTTATGGCCATTTGATAAGATTATGGCTGATTGGACTGTGGCCTCGACTGTTAACAGAATCCAAGTCAGTTTGTGAACTCCAAACTCGAAGTGTTTCTTTACTGTCTCATTTCTTTACTGGGGGCTCCTGCCCCCAGGCTCAGTGCCCCATCTGTCCCCATTTTAAAATCTTCAGTCCACCCATGCCAGCCGCAAGACAGGATGGGGCAGCACGGTGGCACAGTGGTTAGCACTACCGCCTCGCAGCATCAGGGACCCGGGTTCGATTCCCGGCTTGGGTCACTGTCTGTGCAGAGTTTGCACGTTCTCTCTGTGTCTGCATGGGTTTCCTCCGGGTGCTCCAGTTTCCTCCCACAGTTCAGAAGATGTGTTGGTTATAGGTGCATTGGCAATGCTAAATTCTCCCTCAGTGTACCCAAACAAGCGCCGGTGTGTGGCGACCAGGGGATTTTCACAGTAAATGTAAGCCTACTTGCAACACTAATAAATAATTTTTTCTTAAAAATTTAAAAAGGACGATTTTATTGAACCCAAATTCAATCTGACCATCAAAACTTGCGAGATTCAAGCCCAGAAGGTCAAAGGATTGTCCTAGGGATGTGGAGTACCAGTTCAGTGACCTAGACCACTCGGCTAACTCAGAATATTTAAGTAATGCGCTTCACCTGAGCATCATAACTATATAATTAACACACTGTTCACATCTACTCTCATGTCTAACCCTGCCCCAACTCCGCTCTAAACTCTGCACCCCCAATACCCTTTCACTGCCTTATGAGTCAAGGGTCTATTTAACTCAGCCTTAAAAGCCTCACTGTGGGTAGCACAGAGGCACAGTTATTAGCACTACTGCCTCACAGTGCCAGGGACCCAGGTTCGATTCCTGGCTTGATTCAAGTTTCTGTGTGGAGTTTGCACATTCTCCCCCATGTCTGTGTGTTTCCTCCAGGTGCTCTGGTTTCCTCCCACAGTCCAAAGACGTGCTGGTTAGACACGTTGAGCCATGCTAAATTCTCCTCAATGTAACCCAAGCAGGCGCTGGAGTGTGGTGACTAGGGGATTTTCACAGTAACTTCATTGCAGTATTAACGTAGGCTTACATGCGATTAAAAAATAAACTTTAGTTTTTTAAAAAATATTCAATGAACCATTCTCCACAGCTCTCTGGAGAAGAGAATTCCAAAGATTAACAGCCCTTTGAAGGAAAAAGAACTCTCATCTCCATCTTAAATGGAAGAGCCCTTATTTTTAAACTCTGATCCTCGAGTTCCAGCCTCTCCAACAAGAGAAATATCCTTTCAGCATCCAACCTCTCAAACCCTCTTGAGTCTATTTAACTCAGCCTTAAAAGCCAAACTGTGCATGGCACAGTGGTTAGCAATAAGATAATCTCTCATTCTGCAAAAATTCCAATGGATATAGGCCTTGCCAGTTCAACCTTTCCTCACAAGACAGTGCCCGAGCACAGGTATTGGGCAACGTGTCGGTGAGTGTCCCAGCATAAATCAGGTGTTAGGGAAAAGTATACAGAGTGGATAATGCCAGGAACTGGTGCTGGGAGATGTACTGACTACAGTGTCCGAAGAATCTGTGCTAGTGAACACTAGAGATTGGTGCTTGGTGCCTCACTGACCTTGGACATCATGCTGACAAATGAACTGAATGGGATGTCCACGTTGGAAGATGTAGTGGGTCAGATATTCCAGCGCTCAGGCGTTGAGATAGACTGCGTGAGCTGTCCCGAATATGCTGCTTTAGGATTCAGCAAGTGAGTTCTCAAAACCGTACTAAGCAAAATGTCCTCAAGAAAATAAAAGTATAGAGAGAAAAGAGTGAGGATAAATTTCCACCATCTGCACAATCTGGAATGAAGCCTGGGTGATCATTAACATTCAAGTGGTAGGGCTGCTCACAGAACTCATCTCTAAATAAATATTTAGCACCTCAGACAGACAAGTTAAAGCCATTTTTATTAAAAGCTTCATGCAAAGCAAAGTGGCGATTTAAAAACAGCTTTTAAGTGTTGCATCACTCTCGGTCTCTCATGACCCGTGCTCCAGACAGCGGGTCAGAATGCAGCAGACGTGTGACCTGTTCCCAACCCTCTGCCAAAAATGAGTCAAACGGAGGATTAATCCTGGAAACAGGGCTAAGGGGGAAGGCAAAGGGCGGGGGCGGGGGCGGGGGAGCGGGAAGGTTTGAGTTTATTTTCCTTGCAAAGGGTTATTGGATTTTGAATGTATTACAAGCAGCTACTGACAGAGCCAGTTGGAGGGGAGGAGGGTGAGGGAGTCGGATCCGTTTCAAGTAAAATATTAAAGGGTACAGGACAAGAACAGGATTACAATAGATACATCTTTAGAGTATTGTTGAATTTGCTGACGGCTCTATTCATTGCACAGATGGATTTTTAGCCCCCTCCTGCCAGAAAACACTAATCAAACTCATTGAACATCAGAACCTGTGGCCTGTTGCAGTGAAATAGATCACCTGTGCATCTTTTTCCAGCAACCCCCCCCCCCATATTCAATAATTGCAGCCAAAACCATCACCTAGAAATTGTCAATCCCAGCAATAAATGCTGGATCCCTTCATAATGCATGCCAACACTGCCATCTGATGGCATTAGAGGGGCATTGCAGTTTATCCTCCAAATAACCTTCTTCCTTAATCCTCACCATACGGTATAGGGAAAAAGACCTTACATTTGTATGGTGCCTTTCACAACACCAGGACCGTTTTATAACCAACGACAAACTTCTTTGTACTGTTGCAATGTCAGAAACTTGGTGGGTAACAGGCACAAGTCAAGCTCCCACAACTGAGATTAATGATCAGATGATCAGCTTTGGAGGATGGTTTAAAGACAAATATTGACCAGGACACTGAACTCTCACTCCTATTTCTCTCTCATATGGGCAATCCCTTCATCGCACAGGCTGCAGGGGATCGAGGTAGTGACTCACCATCCCCTTCACGGGGAGAGTTAGGAATGGGGAATGAAATAGTCCCAGAAATATCCATATGCTGCAAATGAATGCAATTGTTTTTTTAAAAAAACCCTACCTGCTGCACTGAGCTCTCTAGTTCAATTGGGATGGACTCTTCCAACTCGCTCCTGTACAATGCGGCCAGAAATCTAAGCAAAAGGAGTCAAGGGGACATTACTCTCAAAAAGCATCATTGATGCATTGTTGGGATTCTATCAGCCCACAGAGTCTGCAACAACTCTCTGACAAAATAGCTTATCCAGACCCTATCCCCATAAATCCTGCACATTTACCATGACTAATCCAACTAACCTACACATCTTTGGATAATAAGGGGCAATTTAGCATGGCCAATTCACCTCTGAAGTGTGGGAGCACACTGGAGCACCTGGAGGAAACCCACACAGGCATGGGGAGAACATGCGATCTCCACACAGACCGTGACCCAAAGCTCAAATTGAACCCAGCTCCCTAGTGCTGTGAAGTATCAGTGTTAACCACTGTGCCATCTTACCGCCCTACAATCAAACAAAAAAAACCTAAGATACAAAATCTCTTCCTGCTGCATTTGAAGGCCACCACATGAAAATTTAACAAAATCGGATTGCAAAGAAATCATTCCCGATTAAATAAAACATTGACAACTGCAATTTACAATTGCAGTTATTTGGAAAGTGATAACACTGGGGCCTCAGTGTGACCAGGACACACATTCTCTTACCTTTTAAATGGGCGGCATGGTAGCACAGTGGTTAACATTGCTGCCTCACAACTCTGGGGACCTGGATTCGATTGCCAGCCTGGGCTACTGTCTGTGTGGAGTTTGCACATTCTCACCATGCTTGCATGAGTTTCCTCCCGGTACTCCAGTTTCCTCCCACAATCCAAGGTTAGGTCGATAGGTCATCTAAGTTGTCCCTCAGGATTCCAGGATGTGTAGGTTAGAGGGATTAGTAGGGTAAATGTGTGGAGCCTGGAGTGGGTTTGGTGTTGGTGCTGCCTCTATGGGCTGAATGGCCTCTTTCTGCATTGTAGGGTTTCTATGATTCTAAATACCAGAAGCCAAATCAGATTGAGACGGGTAAACGAGTTACATCCAGATGTTGCAAGTGTAAACTAGGGAATAATTATGAAGATTGAATCAGGGATCAGAGTTCTGTGCAATAGATTTCAGAATTTCATTTCTTACTGACCTCAACTGGCTCCATCAATGTAAAAAATTCATACTTTGTGAGGGAGCACACACCATTTTGTGTGACCAAACTGGGTCTTTCTCCCAAGAGAATAACTGGTCAAGCCATTTAAAATTACGGAGAGATTAGATCAGGTAAATAGTTTGGAACTGTGAACAAAAAGTTGGATAACAAGAGGACATAGCTTTAAGATGACTAGTTAAAGTACTCAGGAGGGAGTTTTCTTTATTCAGTGATTAGGATTTGAAATGCACTAACTGGGAGGTGCTGGATATAGATTCAGTGTGGCAGCCTTCAGAAAGAAATTGGATAAAGAATAAAAAAATGCCAAAGTATGGAGATTTCATCTGATTTATTGTCATATGTATTAGTATACAGTGAAAAGTTTTGCTTTCTTGCATGCTGTACAAAGCATACTGTCCATCAAGAAGGAATGGAAAGGGTGCAGAATATAGTGTTACATCATAGCTAGGGTGTAAAGAAAGATCAACTTAATGTGAGGTAGGTCCATTCAAAACTCGGACAGTAGCAGGGAAGAAGCTGTTCTTGAGTTGATTGGTGTGTGACCTCAGACTTTCATATCTTTTTCCTGACAGAAGAAGTGGAAGAGAGAAGGCCCAAGGTGCATGGGGTTCTTATTATACTGGCTTTTCTAAGGCAGCAGGAAGTGCCAGCAGAGTCAATGGATGGGAGGCTGGTTTGAGTGATGAACTGGCCTTTGTTCACAACTCTTCGTAGTTTTTGTTCACAACTCTTCGGCCGCACTTGGAGTATTGTGTGCAGTTCTGGTCCCCACATTATAAGAAAGATGTGGAGGCATTGGAGAGGGTACAGAGGAGGTTTACCAGGATGTTGCCTGGTATGGAGGGCAGGTCTTATGAAGAGAGGCTGAGGGATTTGAGGTTGTTTTCGTTAGAAAGGAGGCGGCTAAGAGGGGACCTTATCGAAACATATAAGATGATTAGAGGTTTAGATAGGGTGGACAGTGATAGCCTTTTTCCTAGGATGGAAAAAGCTAGCACGAGGGGACACAGCTTTAAATTAAGGGGTGATAGTTATAGGACGGATATCAGAGGTAGGTTCTTTACCCAAAGGGTGGTTCGGGAGTGGAATGCCCTGCCTGCAGCAGTTGTAGATGCGCCAAGTTTGGTGGCGTTTAAGAGGTTAGTTGATAAGTATATGGAAGAGAAGGGAATGGTTTAGTTTGGAGGAGCATTGCTTTTTATATTGGTCGGCGCAACATCGAAGGCCGAAGGGCCTGTTCTGTGCTGTTATGTTCTATGTTCTATGTTTCTTGCGGTTGTAGACAGAGCAGAACCCGTACTAAGCTGTGATGCACCATAGAAAGTATTCTTTCTCGTTGTATCTGTAAAAGTTTGAGAGTCGTAGCAGATTTTCTTAGCCTCCTGAGAATAGTGGCATTGGTGGGCTTTCTTAACAATAGCACTGGCATAGAGAGACCAGGACAGGTTGTTGCTCATCTGGACATCTAGAAACTAGAAGCTCGCGACCATTTCCACTTTATCCCCATTGATGTAGACAGGAGCATGTTCTCCACTATACTTCCTGAAGTCAATGACTAGCAATGACGTTTTATTGACATTAAGGACGAGATCATTGTCGCCATGCCAATTCACTAGATTCTCTAATTCTTCCTTCTATTGCATCTCATCATTGTTTGAGATCCGACCCACTACGGTGGTATCATCAGCAAACTTGAAAAATCATCAGAGGGGAATTTGATGATACAGTCACAGGTGTATAAAGAGCATAGTAAGGGGATAATTGTGGAGGAGATGTTGTTGTCTATCCTTACTAATTGCAGTCTGTGGTTAGAAAGTCTAGAATTCAGTCATAGAGGGAGGAGCTGAGCCCAGAGGCCACGGAGTTTGGAGATGAGTTTTGTCGGAATAATGGCGTTGAAGGCTGAGCTGTAGTTAATAATTAGAAGTCTGACGTAGCCATCTTTGTTATCCAGGTGTTCCAGGGTTGAATGTAGGGTCAGGGAGACGGCGTCTGCTGTGGACCTGTTGTGGTAATAGGTGAACTATAGTGGATCCAGGCAATCTGGGAGATCGGAGTTGATTTGTGCTGTGACTAACCTTTCGAAGCACTTCATAATGATAGATGTCAGAGCCACTGGGTGATAGTCATCAAGGCAAGCTGCCTGTCTTTTCTTTGGCACAGGGATGATGGCTGTCTTCTTGAAGCAGATAGGGACCTTAGATTAGTAATAAGGAGGTTAAAGGTGTCATTGAATACTCCCACCGGCTGGTCTGCACAGGATCTGGGTGTTCCAGGAGGGATCCAAGCCAGGCGCTTTCTGTGGGGTTGACTTTCGAATAGGCTGATCTGACATCTGCAACGGTGACCTCAGACATTGGTTCGGTTGAAGTTTCTGGGGCAGAAGGGGGTGCTCTTGCTGACCTCCTGCTCAACACAAATGCACAGAGCTCATCGGGGGTGGGGTGTAGTGTTGCTGGCAATTTGGCATGCCTTCATCTTGTAGCCTTGAAGAGTAAGGGAGTGGGACTGACTAGAATAGATTTCACAGCATCCTACAGTACAGCAAGAGGTCAATCAGCCCATCAAGTCTGTACTGACCGCAATCCCATCCAGGCTCTATTCCCTGATTTACTCTAACCCTTGACACCAGGGTCAATTTAGCATGGCCAATCAACCTAACCCACACATTTTTGGACTGTGGGAGGAAACCCATGCAGACATGTGGACAATGTACTAACTCCGCTCAGACAGTGGCCCAAGACCAGGAGTCGGGCCCGGATCCTGGCACTGTGAGGCAGCAGTGCTAACCACTGTGCAGACTAGCCTGCTCTTTGAAAGAGCCAGCACAAATGCAAAGGGATGAATGGTCATCTCCTGTGCTCTAGCTTAAGATCTGGCACATTTAGAGCAATCGCATCCATGGCTCAGCTGAGAGAACCCAACAGTTATCCTCAGCTCAGCTATTTAACATTCAAGACAAGCCCGACAACACAATTCCCAGATAACCATTCGCAGAAAAGCCGTGGACTAATTACAAGTCAATGGTCCCATCAGGCCAGTCCCTGCCAGAGCAATATACCGCTTCCTAAATTCCACTGCATCTCAATACAACTCAAATTCTTACAAAGAGTAACATCATTGTGGGCTAGACTTTCGAAGCTTGCTAAAAGCAACAACATTAGATGGAATATTCAGTACAGATACAGGCCATTTTGGTCCCATCTGTCAATGTTCCATTTATGTTCCACTTGAGAATCCCCCCAACTGCTCCAAACCCCAAAACTAGATGACCATAGCCTGAATTTCTTCAGGCCCAAGAGGTAACGCAGGTTGAATGTTAAAAGTTTTTTTTTTAAGTTTATTTATTTGTGTCACAAGTAGACTTACATTAACACTGCAAGAAGTTACTGTGAAAATCCCCTAGTTGTCACACACCAGCATTTATTCGGGTACACTGAGGGAGAATTTAGCATGGTCAATGCACCTAACCAGCACATCTTTCAGACTGTGGGAGGAAACCCATGCAGACACGGGGAGGGCATGCAAATTCCAAACAGACACCGACCCAAGCCAGGTATCAAGCCTGGATCTCTGGCGCTGCGAGGCAGCAGTGCTAACCACTGTGCTGCCCTATGTTATCCAAGCGCCTTTTCAATCCTAGTCATGGCTGCAAAATCAATTTCTAACGATACCTTTTCCCTTCAATCCAACATGACCCAGTGTTAATATTGTAAACCTGGACAATTCTTACAAGCTCATGGGCTGAAAATGATCAGAGCCTAACCAATTTGGGAGATGCCTGTTTCAAGAGGGAAGGAGAAAGCAAGGTGGAATTGTGGATTTGCTTGCAATGTATGGTATTTAATCCCATGATTATGCAATGAGACAAGTTTAATGGTTTCACCTGATCAGGACTATTTCAACATCCATACTCTGCTAGCCCTGGCTATTTAAGTAAACTAATCCATGGAATTCAAAACCGAGGCTGGGATCAACTACTGAAGGAATAGTCTTCTCATTATCAGCCTGTGAAAAATAAACCTAGACTGATGTGATTGATAAGTTCAACAATCTTTCCTTCTTCTTCAAGTACCATGCCCTCAGAGAGTTGGCAACAACAAACCTCCATTGGATTGGGCCACGAATACACTTGGCAAAGTGTCGCAATGGTTAGCAGTTGCCTCCTGCAGTGTGCCCAACCAGGAAACCCTCCTGCTCTTTACTGGAAGGATTTGCAGGCTACAACCTGTCTGACAAGTTACAAAATCACTTTCTGTGGGAAGGTGGGATTTGAACCTGGAGATTCTGACCCTGAGGTAGGGGTTCTACCCATGCCACACAACACCTCCCTATAGAGATCCAATCAAATAAGCTTTGATAGCTGGTCCAGGGCCTACATCACACAGCAGCACACAGTCAACAGACAGCCAACGCTGCAAAAGCAAAAGTCAGATTACTGCACATCGCCAACAAGCAATGCTGTCCACCAGTCAGCAATGTTGGCTGTCTGCCAATCAGCAATGCCGTCTATCCGCCAATGAGCAATGTCAACATCACCTGGAAGTTCCCCTCCAAGCGACTCACCATCCTGACTTGGAAATATATCGTCGTTCCTTCACAGTCGCTGGGTCAAAATCCTGAAACTCCCTTCCTAACAGTACTGTGTGGCACGGTGACACAGTGGTTAGCACTGGTGCCTCACAGTGCCAAGGACCCAGGTTCAATTCCCGGCTTGGGTCACTGTCTGCGCGGAGTCTCCACCTTCTCCCCGTATCTGGATTTCCTCTGGATGCTCCATTTCCTCCCACAGTCTAAAAGACGCTGGTTAGGTGCATCAGCCATGTTTAATTCTCCCTCAGTGTACCCAGATAGGAGCTGGAGTGCGGCTATTCGGGGATTTTCACAGTAACTTCGTTGCAGTGTTAATGTAAGCTTACTTGTCACTGTGGGTGTACATACACCATATGGAAAGAAGCAATTCAAGAAGTCAGCTCACCACTACCTTCTCAAGACAAACAAGGAGTGGTCAGTAAATGCTGGTCTAGTAAGTGATGCCCCCACATCCCATAAAATTGTCTTTTTAGAAACAAAACTAGGGCAAGTGAAGGGAAGCGGATGTTGATTGTTCACAACATTGTTAGAGCCATGCATTCCCTCTGCCCAAAGTGTGAATATTTCTTTTGTTTTTACTATTTGAAGTTGATGACATATAACATCTATTAACATATAAATGAAGCCTTTTATATATTCGCTATGAAATAGTCAGCATGTATTAGATGCATTTAATCTTATTCAGGAGGGTCATGGTTAGCGAAGAAGCCCGATTTCAATCTTGCGGCCCACTGAGATGAAGGAGGGCCACTCGTGCAACCCATTCACTAGCCTGGGTTGCCCAACACTGCTTTAATTGGTATCCTCCTGTTCTTGACTCTTCCGCCAATGGAAACATTTCCCTCTATCTGTTCTGTCCAGACCATTCACGATTTTAATTACTTTGATCAAATCTCCTCTTGACCTTCACGTCTCTAAGAACAACATTCGTTCTCAGTTGTTCCACTCAATGTCATGGTTGACAAAAATTCAAAATGTTTTTGTCATTTATTCCAGGATTACACATGGAATTCGTGGTTTTAAAATATTTAAACCTTGCCATGGTTCCAAGACCTTAAGAACGACTTCTTAAAATTTAATTAAAATTACAATATCTTTAGACACACAATATTGTTACTCCAATGGCAATAATAATGAAATACAAGACAGAGACACATTACTACATGATGCTCATAAATACCCATATATCAACCTTAAGAAAGGACTGCTTTCAGCTATCAACATTTTGAAGGTATTTACATACAAGTTGCTAATATTTTTTCACAAGTATAATATACATAAAAGGGTGGCAAGGTGGTTAGCACTGCTGCCTCATAGCTCCAGGGACCCGGATTCAATTCATGCCTTGGGTGAATGTCTATGTGGAGTTTGCATGTTCTTTCCATGTCTGAGTGGGTTTCCTCCAGGTGCTCCGGTTTCCTCCTACAATCTAAAGATATGCAGGTTTGGTGGATTAGCCTTGCTAAATACGTGAAGTTATAAGGATACAGTAAGTCATTTATTAGTGTCACAAGTAAGCTTACGTTAATACTGCAACGAAGCTACTGTGAAAATCCCCTAGTCGCCACACTGTGGCACCTGTTTGGGTACACTGAGGGAGAATTTAGCATGGTCAATGCACCTAACCAGCACATCTTTCGGATTGTGGGAGGAAACTGGAGCATCCGGAGGAAACACACGCAGACATGGAGAGAACCTGCAGACTCCGCACAGTCACCCAAGACAGGAATTGAGCCTGGGTCTCTGGTGCTGTGAGGCAGCAGTGCTAACCACTGTGCTACCATGAGAGTCAATGCAAACTCAATGAGCCGAATTCTCTGATTCTTCTATGATAAACATTTTTAACAATTAAACAAGTTATTTCATTCCCATCAACTGTGAGCCTTTCATGTGATTGGTGATGTGTAAACCAGCGATACAAAGATGGTGCACCACATCAAAGAATAGAAAACAAACAATATTATTTTGGGAGGAGATGTAATTTATGACTTTCTGTCCAAGCAAGTTTTGAACAGAATTTGATATTTTTGTGATTAAACATTTCGCAAGTTCCAGTTGTTATTTATTATCAAATGCCAAGACATTCATGAAGCAAAAGCTTTTTTGCTGGGTGGAAGAACGTCCCAGGCCTTGCTGCCGGTGAGGCAACTGGAGCCAGATGATCAGTTGGAGGCCCAAACTCTGCCTCAAGGATGCTTGCGAGCACGAAGTAAAAGCCCGAGGCACTGATTTCTGAACTTGGGAGACATGTGCTGAGGAAAATGATAACCTCACCTGAGGGCTGCTATTCACAATCACAACAATCAGTAGCTATAGTGGCTTGGCAACAGGTGCCAAAAAACACCAAAAACAACCCACAGTGATGCCCAATAACTGCTTCACTCTGGCAGACAGTTGGTGGGAATAAAATAACTCGTTTAATTTTTAAAAATGTTTATCATTGAAGAATCAGAAAATCCCTACAGTGCAGTAAAGGTCATTCGGCCCATCAAGTTTGCATTGACTTTCATGGTAGCACAGTGGTTAGCACTACTGCCTCACAGCAACCCAGGCTCAATTCCTGGCTCGGGTGATTGTGCTTTTCACCAATTTGATCTCTTTGACCACCAGCAGAAGTGCAGCATATGAAACTACCCCAGAGGATTGAACTTACCTCACGTCTGTCATCTCCCATCGGGATGTGCACGATGGCACAGTGTTAGCACCGTTGCCTTACAACACCAGGGACCTGGGTTCAATTCCTGGCTTATGTTACTGTTTATGTGAAGTTTGCACGTTCTCCCTGTGTCTGCGTGGATTCCCTCCAGTTTCCTCCTGGTTTCCTCCCATATTCTGAAAGACATGCTGGTTAGGTGCATTGACCCAAACTAATCAGCAGTGTGCCAATTAGCGGAAATTCATAGTAACTTCATTGCAGTGTTTATGTAAGTCTTACTTGTGACTAATAAATAACGTATTAAAAAAAAAGGAAAGGTGTTTGATAATCCTTTGCCAAGGGGATTTTTCAATAGAGGATTTTCTTTTATAAAATTAGAAGCCTTTTTAAATAAATTAGAAGAGATGTTGAGCAAAATTTCCCTCAGCTAAAAAACTCTAACACATGGGGTGCTTGGCCACACACAGCGATTGAGGCAGTGACCATTCTCTTTAAAGGGAGAGTGGGATGTTAATCGATGCAGAATAAAATACAGGACTAAAGGGAGAGAGATCAGAAAATAGTTAATTAGACAACTGATATAATCCAGTTTCAAAAGCTTTGAATCAAGGCCTATAAAAGGAAGGCTCCTTCAGGGCTGCCTTGCCTGCATTGGAATGGTACGTTGATACATTCGAGGCAGTTGGAGTTTGGTCAAACAGGAACTGTCAAGGGGTAAATTAAAGAATGATTTATTTGAAGGCTAATTTCTATCTAAAATCTAGTTTGTTCTTTAATTTAGCAATTAATTAACAGTTGCTCTTCTGATTGGGCGAAGTTCAAATGCAGTTTTAAAGACTCTCATCTGAAGCTAGTTAATTAAACAACTGGTTTAATCCAATCTCAGAAGCCTTGGATTAGGGATATTTTTTTCCCTATTGAATCAAATAAACATAATCAAACTAAATTAAGGACAACTCAAAAAGGGGAGCTCCCTAAAAGGAGGGGAACCGCCCAAAACAACACAGAAAGGAAACTTAAAACATCAAATTAAAATGTGATTATAGGGGTCAATAATACACCTCTGCCCCTGCAGTGCCCAATGGGCACAGAAGGCATCAACTGGGCCTTCAGTCACTATATGCTTCCTCTCCACGGACACCCAGCTGTGAATATAGCTATGGTTGGACAACCTTCTCAATCGCCTGCTGCCTGGATCTGTAGACGGAGTGCCTCTGTAGATAGGCCTGGGAGCAGGTTTGCAAGGAGGTTCTCCTCCCAACCTGCCCCCCACCCCCCTCTGCATCAGGTGCCTGTAGATCAGGAGCATGAGACTCAACTGCAAACAAAACGTCAATAAAAGGGTTTTAAGGAAACTGAAAAGCTTGTGCAGCCCATAACATGGAACACAGACATGGTCCACGGACTCCATAAGGTTGCAAACGGGGCACATTTGGGAGTCTGTGAATCAGTACAACCTATGATTGTACAGTACTGCTGCATGCAGCACTCTCCACCCGAGGTCACCCAGACAGTGGGGGGAGATCTTCTGTTGAGAAGCCTCCACCGGGGTCTTCTGCCACGCGGATGCAACAAGGCCTTGAATTAGGGACCGTAACAGGAGGTGTCCTTCAGAGCTGCCTTGTTGCATTAAAGACAGCTAGAGTTTGGTGAAACAGAACAGAGAGGAGGTGATTACTCTTTCTCTGATTGGTGAGTACTTCTGTTTGTTGAAATAACGACTCATCTGATGAAGGAGCAGCGCTCCTGATTCCAAATAAGCCTGCTGGACTTTATCCTGGTGTTGTGGGATTTCTTACTGCTTAAAAAAAGAGAAAGGTTTTGGAGAATGTGGAGCCTATGGGGAAAGAGATATTTTAAAGTAACTCTTACAGAAAAGAGCACCAGAAGTCAGTGAGAGAGTGCTCTATTCAGCAAATCTTCACCAGATTCAATGGGAAAACTGTAAAAGGAGCAGCCCAGTGAGTCTCCATTTAATCCAAAGGCAGTGCTCTTGGCATGACGTCAGGATTCAAGTCACGTGGGACAAGTGGAAGCCACTTGGGTGAGAACAGATGGTGAATTTTTATGCAACTATTATTACAGATAGTTTGTAGAGTCTTTATTTTGTGGTTTATAGTTTGTAAGGACTGGAATCTGTATTAATGAGGTCAAGATAAGAAGGACCTTAAAGCAATATTATTTGATTTCAAACTTTTAAAATGGTTTAATCCAAAAGAATAAGTCATGGCAAGAAATTAAAGCCATGGTTTGCTCTTCCTGCTCTATGTGGGAAGCTGAGGGCGATTAAGAATTAATCACAAATAGATCAGACCAGGTAAATGGACCTTAATGAACCAATTGAGTTTTTAACGACAATTAGACTTTTAATTCCAGATTTTTATTGAATTCAAATTTCACCACCTGTCATAGAATCCCTACAGTGCATTGAGCCTGCACCAACAATAATCCACCCTAGGCCCTATCCCATGTATTCATGCTGCTAATCTCCCTAATGCTAACAGGCAATTGAGCATGGTCAATCAACCTAACATGCACATCTTTGGACAGAGGAAACGCATGCAGAGACAGAGAGAACATGCAAACTCCATTAGACAGTTATCCTAGGCCAGAATTGAACCTGGGTCCCTGGTGTTGTGAGGCAGCAGTGCTAACCAATGTGTCATCATGCCACCCTATGGTGGGATTGAAACGTGGGCCCCCAGAGCATTACCCTGGATCTTTGATAACAATACCACCATGCCATTGCCTTCCCAAATAGCATGTTAATAGCAAAGCAATGGTTGCCAACTTCCTGAAGACTTAAAGTTGCTTTTTCTCTCTTCACAGATGCTGCTAGATCTGTCGAGTTTTTCCAGTGCTTCGTTTTTATCCCTCTAGCAGGAGATTGTGTCCCTAGCTGGCAAGGCGTCTTTTTTTTAATAGCTAACTGTACAATCTCTCACCAACGTATTGAGATCATGAATGGCTAAAGGTTTAAATAAAAAAATAAACACAGATGATAGACAAGCTTCATTCAACACGGGGTACTTTGTACTAATATGAAGGCATGCACAATGTATCCCGCCTGCCCAAAGTGACAGGTACATGGCACACAGTTCATCAATGGACAACCATGCAGTTAAGTCAGATAACAGTGGTACCTGGAAAGGCAGTGTTCGCAGATGGAGCCTCTGGCTTTCTTGGAGGGGATGTAAGTGTAAGGCGAGGCGGAGTAGAGGAGCTGTCCCGGGGCTACAGCGCTGCTAGCTCGCAGTCCCTGCCCTCTGTGCCCACAGTTGCTCCTGTACAAGTAACGCGCCATCCTGTCCCGCAACAGCTGATTTGGAATCCGGAGACAGGGCACGTTCTCGACGTCATGCGTTTCTCGCCACCCCCACCGGCGTCCCACGTCAGTCGCCAGCGCGGAACTCACAGTCACGTAACATATCACACCATGTGTTACTTTTTTCCTGCTCACCTTTCTGCACGTGTCACCCAACAAAGAGCAAACAGCCGACCCCTTATTTTATCTTCGAACCTAAACTGCAAAAAAAAAGGAAACTTGCATACATTAGGGTCCAGCAACAAAATGCCAAAGACACTCACGTCCCAGAAAAGAATGTTCTTCTCAAATGCCCTCTACACCTTAGCAGTGATACAAGGACTGAAATGAACGTAGCATGGTCCATATTCGGTGCCATGCAAGGGCAGACAAGGCCACAGAAGAGAGGAGAGGCAGGGCGAGCCAATGGCCGTCTTGATGTGGAGATGCTGGCGTTGGATTGGGGTGGGGACAGTGAGAAGTCTTTTGGACTGTGGGAAGAAACCAGAGCACCCAGAGGAAATCCATGCAGATACCAGAAGAACGTGTAGACTCCACACAGACAATGAGCGAAGCTGGGAATTGAACCTGTATCTCTGGCGCTGTGAGACAACGACTATGCCAATCAAATGTATCCGAATAGGTGCCTGAGTGTGGCAAATAAGGGATTTGTCATAATAATTTCATTGCAGTGTTAATGTAAGCCTATTTATAACACTAATAAATAAAGTTAAACTTTTAGGAGGAGACCCACAAGAAAGGTTTTCCCATGTGCTCACTGCGCTTTGCACATTGACATGATGTTGTGATTGGGCATTATTGACCCTTGATATATTACATTCATGTAATATATATTACATATATATATATATATATACATATGATATATTACATTCAGGTCAATTTAGTTTGATTAATGCATCTAACTGCACACTTTAAGTGGATTTGTAACCTGATTTTAGATCTTATTCCTATAATTCCTTCTAATGTTCACTGTTCTGCAAAATACTTAATTACAAGACTTAAACATGGCACAATATTCTTAACAGCTTGGAATAACATTGGAATAACATTTGTTATTCCAATTTAAAGCACTACCCCATAGACACAGAATTAGTTTGCATTAATTATTCTGCAGATTACTTAATTGTTCTGCAAAATACTTGACTCCACAATTCATTGTGCTATAACAAATGCATTTATTACACACAATTCATAGCAGAGAAACAGGCCATTCATCCCAATCCATCTACAGCTGTGCTTATGTTCCATGAATGCCTCCATCATATTTATATAGCTTCTCCTTAAATGCATCCAAGCTAGTTACCTGTTACTTGGTGAAAAGTTATGTATTCTATACTCTCTACATGTACCATCTACCAGATGCACTGCAACAATTCAAGCACCTTGCAAATCCATAGTTGGCACCATCTAGAAAGCTAAGGGCAGCAGATATTTGGGAACCTTACCACCTAAAAGTTTTCCTCCAAACTACCAACCATCCTTATTTGAGACTATACAACCAAACTTTCTATCACAATATTGTGCCATTAAGAATTATATTTTAATCCTCTCAGCAGGATATTTCAAGCAGTCCCTGGCATTTTGTTGGAGCCATTTTTCTGCAGTCAGTGTCATCTATTGTTACTGAAGCAGTATAATTGATATCATGTTTGTTTTAATCTGAACTAATGCAGTGTTCTGTTTAAGTGTTCCCCAGTGATTGCAAAATAGAGCTTGATTGGGATAATTGACAGGTCAGGTAATATGACTGGGGACAGCTAGTCTTTCACAGATAATTCCAGTTTTATTACTGTTTTCAGATGCTGTTTGTTAAGAGAGAGCTTTCTCTAGAGGTGGAGATTTTGCTGTCTAAATACTGCTGTTTTGGAGGCTGCAAAGAGAAAGATATCTTTTCCTGTTTCTTAAATATGAAGACTGGAAGCAACTAGAGACTAGGTTTACTTCTCTGTTTTGCAATCTTGAGAGTATATCCTCTGAAAACTGCTATTTGGGTTTTTGTCCATAGGTGTTAAGAAGCTAGAAATCTAGTATTGTGTGAACATATTTGTTTAGTGCTAACTAATTCTGTGTCTATGGGGTAATGCTTTTAAATTGGAATAACAGATGTTATTTCAATGTTATTCCAAGCTGTTAAGAATTACATTGTGCCATGTTTGAGTCCTGTAATTGGTAAAAGTTATGCTAATTATTTTTGTTATATTATTTGTTCTTGTATTAAGTCCTCAGAGGCAGAAGTCCCTTCACCAAAAATCCTCTTATTAACAAGTCTGACAACAGCATACCAATTGCCATCAATCAGCAGTTTACACTAAGAGTTTGAGAAATTAACACTCCTGATTAAATACAAAGCAAGAGACTTACTGATTGGCTCATCAATTTGGCCTTGATTTGGCCCTTAATCAGGGAGTTCATATTCTAACAGGCCCACCTCTATTGTCTGATTAAAGTCATTAAATAAACTTTGTTTGAATAAAGCTAGTGGGTTGAATAAAGTAGAATGACCTAGTGGGTCACTTGAATCTTACCCGGAGTGAAACACCTTATGCTTACCAGTGTCAAAATCAAATGTAAAATTTAGATTGTAGGCTAACTTCACAAAACAACTTGGAGTTTCTAACCTGGACACTTCACTGTCAACTCCCTCCTTAACAATCCTATGAGTGTACCTACATCACATAGACTGCAATAAACATTGGCCTAGCCACAGACACTAACATCCCAAGGATGAATTTTTAAAAAACCTTTCCTGAATTCTTCCTGGTATTTATTAGTAACTATTACATGCGCATGGCTTCATGTTTTTGAACATTCAATTAAAACACCTTGCGAGGTGCTGCCAAAAGAAGTTTTGGTGAGTTCCTGTAGTGCATCTTGTAGATGGTACACGCTGCTGCCACTGTGCATTTGTGGTGGAGGGAGTGAATCTTGTGGACAAAGGACAACTTCTTCACACAGAATATTAGACGTGTTCTGCACTTTTATCCATGCCTAGAAATTGTTTTGTGGAAAAACTTGTTCTATGAAGTTTACTGCAACAAGACCTTTACGTGCTAATGCTCATTTTTACTTGCAAAGTCACTGAACACATCCCCTGGTAACGATTAGGCAGATTGTTACACCACTGTGCTTAAACTCCCTTGCCGAGATATACCACCTTTATCAGTGCAGCCATTCCACGTGTCAGCCCAGCATATCAGTGATTTAACTTGTAGTTTCACAATGCCTGGGCCAAATTAAGCTCACTTTATGATGTTAAGCAGTCCTCCGAAGAAAAGCCCAGCTGTAAAAACTGATAAATAATAAATAAGCAGTGTTGGCAGTTTTCAGTGGAAATGTACTGAAAACTTGGCTCCAAACAGCATCGTTGTCACTCTAGTGGAGATCTATTTGAGGTAACCACAGTTCTACAGATCTCAATGTTGGAGTGATGTCTTACTGATGGGAATCAATTCACTTGCAGCATGCTTCAGAATTTGACTCGAACTAATAACTCTGCCTTAAATGTAGGGCTAACGTTACACATGTTTCAATACTTGAAGTACAACTATCAAAGTGAGCTCTGACAAAGGGTCATCTAGACTTGAGATGTTGCTCTATTTTCTCCTCACAGACGCTATCAGACCTGCTGAGATTTTCCAGCATTTTCTGCTCTTATTTCAGAATCCTCAGTATTTTGTTTTAATCAAACTATGGCATATGATCATTTCTTCAAAATATAAAGAATATAAACAGTGTGAAATGCTGTGAGGTACAATTTTATAATGCTGAAAAAAGAATGACATTCATTGTTTTTTGTGTAAATTAGCAGGGAGCCCAAAGACCCATTTGATTCAATTGTTTATGTAATGCTATTCATATATTCCAACCATCTAACTAGACTAGTTTTTTGACTCTGGGAGAAGTGAGATACATTTACAGGACTCTAAGGATTAAGTTATGAAGCATCAATCCATGAAACTTGGCCTCTTGTAATTGGTAAAAAATTTTAGTCATTCCACCATTGGCACCCTGCCTTTCTTGCCAAACTGATAAGTTCTGGAATTCCCTCCTTCATCCTCTCTAACTCTGACTGCTCTTTTAAAACATCTTTGATTTGATTTATTATTGTCACGTGCAGTGGAAAGTACGTGCGCTACATAGACAAAGCATTCTGTTCATAGGGTACATATGGGAGGAAAGGAGAGGGTGCAGAATGTACTGTTATGGTTATAGCTAGGGTGTAGAGAAAGATCAATTTAATAAGGTAGGTCCATTCAAAATTCTGATGACAGCAGGGAAGAAGCTATCTCTGAGTTGGTTTAGGATGTTTTAGACTGCTTAAGGTACAATTTAAATAAGTTGTTGTTGTATTGCCTGGAATGTAATCCATTAAGAATTGATTTGATTGACGTTTTTAGGGTTTGACAAAGAATTAATTGAGCAGATAGAAACCTTCCCTACAAATAAGGAATTCTAGGACAAGGGGGACACATCCTTGAAATCAACAGCCAAGGCTTTCAAGAGAGAACTTAAATATTTTTTGCATTGCGGGTGGCAGAGGTGTGGAAATCTTTCCAACAAAGGATAGCAAATGCCAGCTCAATGAATAATTTTAAATCTAAGCACAATAAATTTTTGCTAGCCATGATGATCAAGCAAATGTTAATTGCACATGCAAATTATATCCCAAAGGGAGTTGGGCCTATTTCTAACTCTTATTTTGTATTTTGACCATGAGAAGATAAATTTACTAAATTCAAAAGTCAAAGATTCCAGTAACACTTTTTTGGAAATTTAAACATCAAGATATTTATTAACAAAAAAATTTAAACACTTAAGATTACATTTACACAATTCACATTAGTCTTATAGAACGTTCCCCAAAAAGATTTCCTACTTGGTTAGACTCATGATTAAAACCCATTAGGCAACAATCCCTAATGTTTAACAATAAAAATTTCAGTAACGTTACCATAAAACAAACCTGCTGTTTTAGTAGGGAGGATATATTATAGGACCTTTCACTCTCGTTTGTACTCTGCTGAAGAAATTCAAAAAATTTAAATACACCAAACTGTCTTATTGTGCCCTAACAATTTTTCTGTCTTAACTGAGTGCTGCTTTCAGTTTGCCTCTTCATAGCATTTTTTTCCAGCACAGAACAGCATCCCAGGAGATCTCAGTTGGCTACTACTAACACAGCTCTCAATTCTCTCCTTAAGTAGTTTTTTTTCTCTTTTTTTCTTTATTCCATTGTCCTTGGCTTAACCTTTCCAAAATATAACAAAAATCTTTCATGTTCTCCCTATTGTCCCCACTTGATGTGTTAATAAAGTTTAATAACTTTGCCTTCTTTATTTATGACCTTTTCAAATTGTTAAAACTTTTTACTCCCTTTGAAATTAACAACTGAAAACAAGAAATCTTCTTTGTCTCCTTTTGCAAATAGCTTATTTACTTATGGAAAATTAAAATAGACTATATTAACTCCTTTTCTTATTTACTTATAGAAAATTAAAATAGGCCATATTTACTTTGTGTCTTTCACACTTAAACTTATTTGATGTCTTCAATTATGTAGACAATCATTCCTTACCTTAATTAGTTTTACACACAGACACTCACATACACAAAAAGACATATAGCATCTAGCCTGCTTCACAGAATAACACGATAATATTAAAAATAACATTTTGTCACATAGCCAAGGATAATAAGGGTTGTGAAGCCAATGCAGATAAATAAGGCTAGGATACAGAGTTTTGAAATCTCATTGAATGGTAGAACTTGATCAAATCGTATTCTGAAACTTCAAAGAAAACCAAAGTAAACACAAATGTATCAGCTGTTTAGATAAACATGCCATTAGCTAAAATCAGTCCTTCTTAACATTTAAGTTTGCCTATTGCCCAGACAAATTGGCACCATCTAAAATAGCTGAATTTTAAACACCCTTTAAAAGAAATGTGATAAAAATACATTTCTTAAAGGCACAATATTATCACATGATTTTTTTCCTGCAAATATAGACATCATATCTGCCCACATTATACTCCATTTGCCAGATCATTACCTACTCATTATTACTTATTATTATTATTAATCTGCTTCACAGAATAACACAATAATATTAAAAATAACATTTTGTCACATAGCCAAGGATAATAAGGATTGTGAATTATTATTAATTATTATTATTATTACTTATTGAACAGAGGGATCTTGGTGTATTTGTGCATAGATCCCTGAAAGTAGGCAGTCAAGTCGATAAGGCTGTTAAGAAGGCATACAGAGTCTTAGCTTTTATTGGTAGAGGGATTGAATTTCGGAGCTGCAATGTCATGTTGCAACTGTACAAAACTCTAGTGCGGCCGCACTTGGAGTATTGTGTGCAGTTCTGGTCCCCACATTATAAGAAAGATGTGGAGGCATTGGAGAGGGTACAGAGGAGGTTTACCAGGATGTTGCCTGGTATGGAGGGCAGGTCTTATGAAGAGAGGCTGAGGGATTTGAGGTTGTTTTCGTTAGAAAGGAGGCGACTAAGAGGGGACCTAATCGAAACATATAAGATGATTAGAGGTTTAGATAGGGTGGACAGTGATAGCCTTTTTCCTAGGATGGAGAAAGCTAGCACGAGGGGACACAGCTTTAAATTAAGGGGTGATAGTTATAGGACGGATATCAGAGGTAGGTTCTTTACCCAGAGGGTGGTTAGGGAGTGGAATGCCCTGCCTGCGGCAGTTGTAGATGCGCCAAGTTTGGTGGCGTTTAAGAGGTTAGTTGATAAGTTTATGGAAGAGAAGAGAATGGTTTAGTTTGGAGGGTCATTGCTTTTTTCATAATTGGTCAGCGCAACATCGAAGGCCGAAGGGCCTGTTCTGCACTGTAATGTTCTATGTTCTGTGTTCTACTCACTCAACCTATCTCTGTAGCCTTATGTCCTCTTCACAACTTACTTTTCTACCTAGTATCATGAGCAAATTTAGCAAACATACCTCTGGTCCCTTAATCCAAGTAATTAACATAAATCATAGAGATGGAATCTCAGCACTGCTACCACTGGCACACCATTTGTTATATCCCGCAAACTAGAAAAACAGTTTCCTGTTAGCTAATCAATCTTCTATCCATGCCAGTATGTTACTCCTCTCACCATAAGATTTTATTTTCCAAGATAACCTTTGATGTGGTAATAATGAAAAGTAAGTCACATGGATGAAAGGTAAATCAAGCTGAACTAATTTGATTCGAGTTTATTGTGAGGTAGCAGGGATAGTTGCGAAGGTTAATATGGTGCATGTGGTTTGACAAAATGCAGGATTGCAGGGAGATAAGAAAATAGTTTGGCAGAAAAATGAAAGACAATTGAGAGAGGAGCAAGGTAAAGCATATGTGGAAATGCAACAAGGTAAGGGAATAGCCAATAAATCAGAGTATACTGAGTAATGTGAAAGGATAGAGACAACTTGGCTCTTAGTATTTCTTCACCTAATGCTGCAGTTGGCTTCCTGAAAAGCTTGTCAATCCCCAACCCTAGCTCAGTACCTCTCCTAAACCTGACTGAGAGAGTAGCTGCATGTGGAAGAGTGAGGAAGGGAAGCAGTGAATGAGAGGGTCATTAAGCTGAGCAGGCAGATCAGTAAAGGTGGAAGGGCAGTGAGTGGAGTTTCAGAGAGCAAGGAAGGTTGGGGAGCAGCGAGGATCAGGGAATGGGAAGGGTTGGAGAATGGGGAAGATCAGGGACCAGGAGTGAGAAGGTTGGGGAAGAGGAGAGCCAGCAAGCAGAAGGGGCAGGAAGAATGAAGGCTGGGGAGCAAGGAGAAATCAGTGAACGAAAAATTCAACAAATGGGAGAAGTCGGGAGTGGGAATGGTCAAGTAGCAGAGAGAGTTGGGAATGAGGAGGGTCAGGTCAATGAATGAGAGAGGCAGAGTAGAAGAGGTGGTGAGTAGGAAGCAGTGGCTCACTTGACCTGCAACAATGACACAGAGGGTGACACGGGAGAGTCAATGCACACAGAAGCTGACATGGTGGTGAAGGGGAGGGGGTGTAAACGTGGACAGGGGCTGACATGGGGGGAGTAACTGTGCAAGGGATGACATGGGGGGAGTAACTGTGCAAGGGATGACATGGGGGGAGTAAATGTGCACGGGGGCTGATACTGGGGGGGGTAAATGTGCACAAGGGCTGACTCTGGGGGGGTAAATGTGCACAGGGGCTGACTCGGGGGGTAAATGTGCACAGGGGCTGACTCTGGGGGGGGGTAAATGTGCACAGGGGCTGATTCTGGGGGGGGTAAATGTGCACAGGGGCTGACTCTGGGGGGGGGTAAATGTGCACAGGGGCTGACTCTGGGGGGGTAAATGTGCACAGGGGCTGACTCGGGGGGGGTAATGTGCACAGGGGCTGACTCAGGGGGTAAAGTGCACAGGGCTGATCTGGGGGGGGGTAAATGTGCACAGGGGCTGACACTGGGGGGGGTAAATGTGCACAGGGGCTGACAGTGTGGGGGGGTAAATGTGTATAGGGGCTGACATTGTGAGGGGTAAATGCACACAGGAACTGACATGAGGGTAAATGTGCACAGGGGCTGACAGTGGTGGGGGGGTAAATGTGCAGAGGGGCTTGACACTGTGGGGGGGGTAAATGTGCAGAGGGGCTGACACGGGGGTTAAATGTGCACAGGGGCTGACACTGGGGGGTAAATGCACACAGGAATTGACATGGAGGGCAAATGTGCACAGGAGCTAACACTGTGGGGGGGGAGAGGGTAAATGTACATAAGGGCTGACACTGGTGGGGATAAATGTGCACAGGGGCTGACACTGTGGGGGTTAAATGTGGTAAGAAGTCTCACAATACCAGGTTAAACTCCAACCAATTTATTTGATAGTAATCCCACAAGCTTTACTATCAAATATACTGGTTGACCTTTAAACTGGTGTTGTGAGATTTCGTACTGTGTTTACCCCAATCCAACGCCGGCATCTCTACCATCGGGGTTAAATGTGCACAGGAGCTGACAGGGAGGACAACGGAGCTACCGGTACGCATGCGCTCCCACTGCCCGGCCGGTGCCGTTAGTGCGCACGCGCTGTTTAAAGCTTCCCAAACGATCGCCGGCGCCCGGACTCAGTTCAGCGTTTCAAGGGGCGTTCTTGTTGTATCGGAGCGGCGGAGACCAGTGAGATTCTTCTCCCCTTCCCCTCCGGTGTGATTTTAATGACTCAGCGGATAATTCGCATCGCTACCTGCAGAGCGAAAGCTCCAGCGTCGCCACGGCCCCAATGGGTCGTCGAGGATGACGTCTGACGTAATACGTCGTGGGGTTTTACGTCAGACGAAAGGGGACGTCGTGCGTAATGACGTGAGAGCAAGTCCTCAATGGCGGCGGCGTGTTTGAGGAGACCAGGAAAGGTGGCATGAGCCTCAGTTCCCCGGCTTGGGGTCACCTTTCCCCGTCAGCTCAGCTTCAGTAAGAGCCGGTGCACATTCTGCTTTTGTACGTCTTTCTTGTTTATCCTTTTAACGTTGGCAATGCAGAAGCCACTGTGCTGGGTGAGGATGTCGCAACAGCAGCAAAGCGAGGTGTCTCCATGGGCCAGTGCCTGCCATTGACCCAGGCAGATTCCTCTCACTGTCACGGGGGGAAATATCATGGCAACGTCGACTCTTTAGCACTTCTATTCCATCTCCTGCTCCCAGCGTGAAAATCCCCCTTTAGCACTTTGCAGTGCGGTAAATTTCAATTTCTAGTCACCACTGTGGTGTTTACCCGCTCTGAGAAAAGTTTAAATCGACCACCGAAGTGCAATTAGGGGGAAAAAGAGGAGGTAGATGCAACCTGCATACATGTGAGCAAACTTCCCCGTATTTCGAAACACTCGCTTTTTGCCATGTACGCATGATTGGCACTGCTTGGCTTATGTAAGTGCTAGTTGACAGGGCCAGAATCCAACTGGGTTAGTTTGTGCGCTAAAATTGCGCAGTACAGATAAAAGAACATTGTTGGGACTTTTGGGCTGTCTTTTTCCTGATACCAGCTACTGTTGGGTGTAATTTGGTAATCTACTAAGATTTATGTGGCTATGTAATTTGACAGTAAGTATTTAACTCCCAGAAACTTTATACGTACAGACAGTAAAGGTCCAAACTAGGAGCTGTCTCAGGGCTCTGTCCAACACACAACTGACCCTGACGTGCAGGTCATTTGTTCATGTACATCAGTGTGGGTAGTACAATATTCAATCTCACATTAATCCTTGTACTATAAATTTCCCCAAGTCTTTATCCAACAAGCTATCCCAGTTCAACCAATGTACTGCATCATTTCCACTACCCCATCTCCTCCTTTCAAATTTTATTTCATTTGTTCATCTAGTCTGGAGGTCTTGCAATCTTTCCATATCTTATTGCTGTAGTGGAAGGGTATAGGCTGTCTTACTGCTAGTAAGCTTTATTGAATTAGGGTATCCTAGCACCTGGATGTCTTTTCACTTTTTTTCCATTCTTGGGCACTGATTTTCTCTGAGGATTCCTCAATTGTGGTGCATGCTTTACAGAGCAGACAGGTGCTGGGCTTGTATCTGTTGATTTTTCTTTCTCTATCTGCGACTTGCCATGACTACCCTGCAGTGTTTGGGTTTACTCCTATTTGGTGTTGGGAGTCAAAGATTGAATTTCCAAACAATGAAAAGACAGAGAACAGAAAAAATAGAAAATGTGGTGAACTCGTACATAACAATAATCACTCCAATGTCAGTAAAACAAAGGAGATAGTCGTCAACTTCAGGAAACGTAGTGGAGAACATGCCCCTGTCAATGTCAATGGGGATGAAGTGAAAATAGTCGAAAGCTTCAACTTTGTGTGTCTAGATCACCAATAACCTGACCTGGTCCCTCCACAATGATGCTATAGTTAAGAAATCCCACCATTGCCTCACTTTCTCAGGAGGCGGAAAAAATTTAGCATGTCTGCTACAATTTTCACTAATTTTTAGTTGCACTATAGAAAGCTACCTTTCCAATGTAGGACAGCTTGGTATAGTTCCTACAAGACTGTAAGAAACTACAAAGGATTGTGAACGTAGCCCAATCTATCACACAAACCAGGCTGTCATCCACTTACTCAGTCTATACTTTTCATTGCCTTGGAAAAGCAGCCAACGTAATCAAGGAGCCCGTGCATCATGGATGTATTCTCTTCCACCTCCTTCTGTCAGAAATCTCAGAACCTGTACCAACCAACTCAAAAACAGCTTCTTCCCTACTTGATTGGCACCTCATCTTCACTGCACGTTGGCAGTAGTATGTACCATTTGCAAGCTCACGTGCTGAGGTGCAGCAGCTCACCGAAGCTCCTTTAGCAACTTCAAAACCTGCAACTTTTACTGGCTAGAAGGGCAGTAGATGCATTGGAACACCATCGCCAGTAATTTCCCCTCCAAGCCACTTGTCATCCTGATTGGGAAATGTATCGCTGTTCCATCTCCCCGGTCAACATAAATTCAATAAGATGAAAGATCAGCCATGATCTTAATGAATGGCAGAGCAGACTCAAGGCCTCCCCCTGCTCCTAGTTCTTATGTAATATGTCAGAAAGGTTGCAATTGACCAAAGGTTTAACTCCTTTTGCTCTTCAGAAAAAGTTCCTTTTTAAATGTGAATACCTGGCGAAGATGGAATATGACCAGAGGTCTGTTCGCCCTTCGGCACATGTCTGTTGTTACACTCTGTCCACTCTTGTACAAGAATAACAACCATTTGTGTAAAGTGCTGTTTGTAATCCTCACCCATAGTGATGCAGAATGGAATCTTGACTTTAACGATATTAACAACATGATTGTATATCTGTATATGGTGTGAATGATGGAGAGGATTTTTATTTCGTGCCCTGGAATTTTAATATTTTTTTCCTTTTTCAGATTGTCACCATTATGGCATTATTAAGCTACAAAACTGTACTTTTCGCTGTAAGAACTGGTTTCTGTAGAGGATGTGGCCGGCCACAACAATTCCAGCACTTACTGAAATCATATTCACGTGACACAAGGTTTCCAGACAATAATCCACCAAAATCTCAAGCTCTACACAAGCTTGCAAAATATTCAACCCATTGTGGAAGGACACAGAGATGTTTGTCGGCAGCCACCAGTTCAGTGCTCAGAAAGGAACAGCAGAGGCCATTATCCAGGTTTGATTTTCTGGACACAGAAGACATTGATGAAATAACAATTAAAGCACAGAGGAGCAGTCATTTCAGGAGATTTATTCTCAGTTCTGATCTGGCAAATCTAATTGTGGAATGTCTTGATGGTGATCTCTCTGAAAGTAATGCAGTAATCTTTGAGTGCAACCCAGGTAAGTGTACTGTTTTTGAACCTGTGTTTGTAACTTGATTACGGATCTTTTCCCCTCCCTTGTTGATCACTTTGGTTCGATCACATCCTTAGGGCCTGGAGTTTTGACACATGCACTGCTGAATGGTGGAGCTCAGAGAGTGGTGGCTTTGGAGCGTGATCAGCAATTTCTCCCTGCATTGCAGGTACATTCATATATTTGCATTCATTTCATCGAAGTTAATTAATTTTGAGAAACTGGATTTGGCACAATTTAACGAGTGCAAAATATATGGCGGAATTATTGCTTTAAAGTCAAACTAAGGAATTGTCAACTTTTGAGAAGTGTCTTTGGGAGCATTTTCTGAAATATTGGAATAAACATTTAGTCCCTAGAAAGGCGTTTGGACGGACAATTGGAGGTGGTGCACTGCGACTTCTTCAAATTGGATCCTATCGGTCGTGGCCCAGTGAGACCTCCTGCCATGTTGTCTAAAAATCTCTTCGATGATCTGGGAATACCAGCCGTTACTTGGAGTGAAGGTGATGATTTTATTTCTTTACTTCAGCAATTGAATAATCTTCGATTTGAATGTTGGAATCTGTTCCAGCAGTGCTTTTTCTTGTGAAAAACTGTTTCCTCAACTTGCTACAAAGACTAACTGGGTAGTAATGTGATTAAAATCCACTAGATGGTGTGTGTTTGGAGCAAAACTACTTTTTGCAAAGATTGACAAAAGGTTATGTTGGAATGACTCAGTTGGTAGCAGTCTCACCTGAGTCAGAAATTTGAGTCTAAAACTCTCTTGGGCGTAGAAATCTAGGCTGATGTTCCTTTGCAGTACTGAGGCAGTATGTTCAACTACGACCCTATCTGTTCCCTTGGGAGGGAGCTATCCCAGTCTACTGTCCAACATTTATTCCTCAATCGACATTACTTTAAAAATGGTTAGTTGTCTGGTCTTTATCACTTTAGTGCTTGAGAAAGCACTAAAGAAAGTATGAAAATTCACTGCCTTAGTTCCTACATGATGACAATGACTACTTTTTAATAAGAATCTCCATTGGCTGTAAAGCACTTTAAGTTGTAAAAGGTGTCTGATAACTGCAGGTATTTAACCTTTTTTACATGAAGATTATCAATTGAAGAATTTAGATCTATTAATTTTTGAATAGTACTTTAATAATTGCATGAGATTTATGCACTTTGTGCACAGGCCACCTCTTTAACTAGACAAACTCTTTGAATGTTTTCCTTAATGGATTCTTCAAGATTTGGATGGGGGGGTGGTGGTGGTTTCACCTCTCATGTGATTCCTGTTGGCCTAATCTACTTGAGTCCATCCTTAACAGTCTGGTGCATTATTTTTAACAGGCCTTTTCTCCAGTATTATAGAACACGTGGGTTGAGGCAATCGGCATCAGCTCTAAGTTGGTGAATGGAATGTCAGCCAAAGTTCCTGCTCTTGAAGTTATCCAGCAGCTTTTGAAGAGGATGATGATAGGATCGAGATTGCGTTTGGTAACGCAATTTCCCTGTTATCCTGCTACAACTGTGAAGGGAACACTTAAGGAAACATTTCACGTGTGGAACCATATCTCAATATGGAGTCAACACCTTCCGTTGAGTGGGGATGGAGTAGATAGTAGAAGATTTGATGGCCATGGCATGAGTGATTTTGACTCATGATTTAGACAAATTAAGTATTGTATTTTATTAGATTCATAATAACAAAAGGAGGGCTAATTTACAAAGAAATTTATAATTCTCTTCCCTAGATGTTCCAGTAAGAGTAGTTGGAATTGTCCCACAAAAGAATGAACGGAGCGTGCTTTGGAAGCTTCTTTATGCCATATATGAACGGATTTCAATATTTCAACATGGGAGAATAGAAATGAACATGTTCATGAGTGAGAAAGAATACACGGTATGTTTAGCAATCTCTTTTTGGAATGCTTGAGAATTTTGTGACTTGGGCTTTAAATTGAAATCGAGCGTTTCGTTATTTTACACATAGAAACTGACGGCAGAGGCTGGAAACCTGAAAAACTATCAGGCACTAAGTGCCCTGTGGCAGATTGCTTGTGACATACAACTGCTGCACAAGGTGAGAATTAGTTTCCCTTTCTAATGCTGTGATTGTGGACCATACTTCCATTTGCATGTTTTTTTTTCAACTTTTTATAAGCATATGTAATATTGATACTATTTCCAGTGGTCATAAATGGTACAAATCACACCGTTGTCAGGTGTTACAATTACAAACTGCAGCTGCATAGTGGCTTTGTGAAGATCCACATCTGGCATATATAGTGTTTATTGTAGTAATATTGCTTTGAAATATCTCATCATTTCTCAATGAATTATTTATTTTAGGAACCATGGTCATCTTTTGGTACAAATTCTAAAAATGGTGGATGTGTTATACCACGCAGCTCGGTAAGCTTTTATGTTGTCCTTAGTGTTGTGATATATAAATTCTTTGAATAATTTTTAATTTATTATTCAAAATAGAACTCTCATTCTGCTGATTGCACGTAGTAGTACTTGGGGCACTATTCGTTCTTGATTAAACAAATTGCTGATCCATAAAAGAAGCCATCTTAAGATGCCATGTATAATGGGGTGAAAATATCAGTGCAATTTTGAATTACATCGTAGTCCTTTTCCATATAACAAATATTGGTTTTCACTGTCATGTGTGCACTGAAAAATGAATATTTATTTATTAGTGTCACAAGTCAGCTTACATTAACACTTCAATGAGGTTACTATGAAAGTCCCCTAGTCCCACACACCAGCACCTGTTCAGGTACACTGAGGGAGAATTTAGCACTGCCAATGCACTTAACTAGCACATCTTTCGGACTGCGGGAGGAAACTGAAGCACCCCGAAGAAATCCATGCAGGCATGGGGAGAATGTGCAGACTCCACACAGACAGTGACCCAAGCTGGGAATCAAACTCACACCCCCAGCGCTGTGAGGCAGCAGTGTTAACCACTCTGCCTTCGTGCCATTCCTGTGTCTGGGTAATGTGTTTTTGGAGGTTTACGCTATTGTATTGAATTTTGCTGTCAGTTGTATTGGGATTAGCCAGGTGTTGCCCACTTCTTAATGTACAAGTTTACCACTGTCTTGCAAAATGTAAGTGACCAGTGCTTAGCTTAGGTTTTTAATGTTCACGTTATTTGAAAGTTTTCACTTTGTTTATTGAAAATGGGAAAACCATTTGGAAAGAGTTTCATAAAAATCCCTATAATACAGATAGAAACCATTCAGCCCATTGCGCCAACACTGATGACAATTCCACCCAGGCCCTATTCCTGCTCATCCCTTGACACTAAGAGGTAATTTAGAATGGCCAATCAACCTAACCATCCTGCACCATCTTTGGAGTTTCTTTGGTATTTCACTTAATTTTATAATTCTGCATGTTTTATAATTATTCACTGTTTAACAGTACTGCTTTGTTGAGAAAAGCTTAGATTTAAGTATGAAATTAATCATATTATCTCTCTTGAAATTTTCTGTAGCTAACGAATGATCATTTGTGTCTTGTGCGAATGACCCCACGCAGAAATTTATTCAATCAGTCTTTGACAGCTGCCAATTCATCCACACTAGTTCTGATGCTGAAGCAGTGCCTTACAAAACGTAAAGCTAAACTAATTGACCGACTAGAGTAAGTACACAGTGTTTGGGCTCTTGAAGAAAGTCCAATTTTCTCTTTCCCCTTCCCTGCTCTCTATCTCATACCTCTTCTTCCTTTCTCCCAAGCTCAGTTAAGTAGAAAGACTCTTCACATCCTGTCAGTTCATTTTTAAGTCGGAAGAGATGTCTTTGAGAGGGGAGTATTGCTTGAAACTGAAAGTTGGCAAAATTCATAAACTGGAAGTGCAGATACTTAAAAGAGCAGCAGGATTGAAATGTGTTTTTTTTCCCTCAATCATATTATTATAACTCATCAAGTTATACTGGAGTATTTTGGAGTTTTAAAATTCTGATTGAATTGAAATTAAATGTAGTGTATTATCGTTGTCCACATTTCCTTATAGGGTTATATTTTGAGGCATTGCATGTTTTGTATAATTGTGCATATAACCCATGGTAAACAAATCTACTTGTGATGTTTGCATATATTTAAGAGTTTTTTAAACTCTTAAAAAACTGTTCTCTGCAGTTCTTAGCTGTCATTGTTGCTGGGCTGTTCATAGGAGTTCTTTAATTGCCCGTTAAATTGAGAGAGGTGGAGACTGGACCTGGGTGTCCTTGTGTATCAGTCAATTAAAGTTAGTGTGCAGATACAGCAGGTAGTAAAGAAAGCAATTGTATGTTGGCCTTCATCGCAAGAGATTTGACGATAGAAATAGGCATGTTTTACTACATTTATTTAGGGCGTTGGGGACGCCACACCTGGATACTGTGTGCAGTTTTGGTGTCCTTATCTGAGGAAGAATGTTCTTGCTATAGAGGGAATGCAGCAAAGGTTTACTAGACTGATTCGTAGGATGGCAGGACCGTCATACAAGGAGGGATTAATCGATTAGAATTATATTTACTAGAGGTTAGAGTAAGCGGAGATTTCATAGAAATAGTATAAAATTCAAACAGAATAAGACCAGGTGGTGGATTTAGAAAGAATGTTTTCAATGGTGTGGGAGTCCAAAACTAGGAATTCCTAGTTTGAGGATAAGGGGTAAACCTTTTAGGACTGAAGTGAAAAGAAATTTTTTCACCCAGAAGGTGGTGAATATGTGAAGTTCACTTTCACAGAAAGTAGTTGATGCCAAAACGCTGTGGGATTTCAAGAAAAAAAAATTGGCTATATCTCTTGGGAATTAAGGGGATTGGGGTATTGAATTTGGTTGTCAGCTTTGATCATAATGAAGAACCAAATATACTATTTTTAAAATGTATTTATTAGTCACAAGTATGTTTACATTAACATTGCAATCAAATTATTGTGAAAATCCCCTAGTCACCACGCGCTGGCACCTGTTCAGGTATACTGAAGGAGAATTTAGCATGGCCAATTCACCTAATATATATATCTTTGGACTGTGAGAGGAAACTGGGGCACCTGGAGGAAACCCACACAGACACAGGAAAATGCAAACTCCACACAGGCAATGACACAAGTTGGAAATCAAATCCACATCCCCTGTGCTATGAGGCAGCAGTACTAACCACTGTGCCACCATGCTGTCCCACTTTTATTCCTACTCTTGTTTCTATTTTCTGTGCATGTTTCTGTGCATCTGATTGTGTGTGTGTGTTTGTGCATAAAAATAAGATGAATACTCTGATGAAAAATTTATTAAAGACATGTTTCTCTGCATCAAGGGAGCATCTGGAATTTTGTATTCAGTTTATGGCGTGGAGTTAACGGTGCCCATTTTTGGCTATTCAAACTGCCTTGCTTGAATCAGTTAGGATTATATTGACAATTGCACCACTAACCTGTCAGCAGGATTCACAACAAGCTTGTATATTAACCTTCCTTGTTTACAGTTAGGGAAATGGAAAAAGTTATTAGTTAACTAACTTTTGTTAACTTTGGAATGCTAATTACAGTATTTAATTGTGTATTCCATTAGTAGAAGAGAAAGTAATTGACTAAAGGATATCAAAGGCACTTCAGTAATGTGAAGTAATTAATCAGTGACTGCTTTTTCTTTTTAAGTTGAGTTTGAAATTGATATAAATTGTTGAAAATAATATAAGGTTCTATTTTCTAGATAATTGGCATGTTAACAACCATAGTTAATTGGTCTATTGAATAGATCCAATTTTTTACTTGATGTGAGCAGTGTTCCAGAACTTTCACAATCATCTGTTTTATGAATTAGTTTCCTTGTCTGTTTGTCTGGGGTCAGGGGGAGAGTTAGTTTTGTGCAGAATCAGGATTTTTTGACATGAAAGACAACTTTAAATGCAAGTTGCACCTCATCTGTGGAAGTGACATAGCTGATCTAGATAGTCAATATCTTTTCCCAAAGGTACAGGAGTCTAAACTAGAGGGCATATGTTTAAGGTAAGAAGGGAGAGACATAAAAGGGTCCAGAGGGGCAATTTTTCACACACAGGATGTCTGAAACAAGTTGTCAGAGGTAGTAGTGGAGGTGGGTACAGTTTTGTCTTTTAAAAAACATTTAGACAGTTATGATAGATATAGAGGGGTATAAGCAAATGTGGGCAACTGGGACTAGCTTAGGGTTTTTTTTAAGGAAAAAGAGCTGCATGGACAAGTTTGGGCTGAAGGGCCTGTTTCCATGCTGTAAAACTCTATGACTGTAAGTGCTATGCATTTCTTACAGATCTTCTGTTCTGGATGAATTAATTATCTACACTGGGTAGCAGTTTAATCTCATCTTCCTTGATCTTTGGGAAACTTGTGCTTTGAAGTTAACACACTTGGATCAGTCTGTTACAACCTTGGCCTGATTACTGAATCCAAACATTTAAGCCAGTTTTTCCATGCATACAATGCAGCGCCAAAACTATATTTGATTATTAATTCAAAAATCAAAACTTGCCTTCCCTCCACCTAGTTACTGATATTGCTCATTGAATTTTAAGTAGTAAGTAATCCAATCTAATTACAAACCAAAACAAAACCACCACAATAATGTACAAATCTTAACAAATATATCTAAGATGTTCCAGTCAAACAAAAAATTCCTTTAGGCAAAACCTTTCCACAGGTTTAACACAGCAAAGACTAAGGCTAACGTGATACTGGAACTAAGTCCTTTAGATGAATGCTGTAGTTCTCTGAATATACCAGTTACTGATATTGCGCATTGAATTTTAAGCAGTAAGAAATCCAGAAATCCAATCTAATTTTAACATTTCAGTTTCAGATCAAACTGAGCTTCACCCATCTGTCTAACAGACCTCTGTTTGGATTTATGTTGCACATAATACCTCAACAATCTAACTTAATCGAACATGATGACCTTTGTTTTAAAATAAAGGTAATCCTCAACAATGATTTTGTTTAAATCATAGGTCCTGGTGTCCTGGGAGTGGAGGAAAATTATTGATGCAGCTCAATTTACCAGAGGGTGTATTAACAGGTGATGTGCATCCAGAGGAGTACAAGGAACTCTTTGAAGCAATGGAGCACTCTCAGGATTTCAGTCAAAGCTGGCTCTATGATGAAGTCTTGGAGAACATTAATTCTACAGTGTCGCATATCTGATCGCACAACTTTGGATTAAACTCAATCATCAAATCATGGAGACTTTGAAGTACTTTTCTTTGCATGTTACTGAAAATATGGTCCATTTCTGAAATATTCCATGCACTCAGTCGATAAAACCTTCATGTTGGTTTCAGTCTCCGTATTGCAGACCCTACTCGCTAATATGGGCTGCAAGAAATGTTGATCTTTTGATGTCGGCCAATTGAATTCCTGCACAAAGCTCATTTGACAAATGTGTAATGAGATGCCATGGTAAATAATAAATATTGTACAGAAATACAGATTGCAGCTATTGGTACTGTTTAAAACTTATCCAAAAACTGCTTTTTATTCAAATGATTTTTTTATTGAAACAAGGTACTAATATGAAATATTCCCATTAAATGATTTTGTTTTTAGCAGTGAAGTTTTTTTTTCAAATGGAATCTGTTAAATTTTGGTTAGGAAGGTAGTCTGTTGATATGTACAGTACATGTTCATTTTATGGTTTTGGAAGGTTAAATACCTCATGGGTAACAAGATCATAATGAGTGAGGATTGACAAATGAAAAGTGAATTACTTCATAATCCATTATAAGGTGAACAATTTGCTAGTGGTGCATGTCATTTAATGGTTTGCAAAGGATATTTTTTCACCAGGTATATGTAGTTTTATTATTAATTCACATTAGTGTTTCTGGCAAAGCCAGCATTTGTTTTGTTCTTGCGAAGATGAACTACATTCTTGACAATTCAGTGACTTGCTATGTCATTTGCCAGGTCAGTTAAGAGTCAACCATAAAGCACGGCCATAAAGCACCATGGCCAAATTTGTTGGTTAGCAAACAAATTTGGCACATTTGTTGTACAATGGTTAATACCAAATAAATAGATTCTTGAAAATATCAAACCTTCCACAGTCTTATGGCTTGATTTTTGGTGCAATCCCAATGCTCATTAGTTTGGTCTTGTGTTTAAGCATCAAATTTTATAAAAGATGTTAAAATTAGTTCTTCAATTATTGTCACCAATACTTTCAGCTAAGTAAACTCATTCCATTTTCCTATAATTCAGAGCTCTGGTAGTATCTGGCAACATGCTTCCATGAACATTTAAATGTAAATCAATAAACTTATTTTGTATGGGATTCACATCACCTCTCACTGCTGTACTTACTTGTACAAGTAATTCCTCCCAGTCATGTTATGCAGTGATAATAGCTGAGGTTCTTCTCCATCTTGAATGTTGTAAGTATTGGTTTTACTCAGAAGCAAATAAACCAGGACTTCAAGTCCTCGATTTTTTTTTTGTCACATTCACCATCTTATTCTACTTCCATGAGAAAACATCCACAGATTTTTGTTTTATTCATGAGACGTGAGTATCACTGACTGGGCCAGCATTTATTGTCCAAACCTAATTGCCCTAAATTGAGAGGCATGCTTGGCCATTTCAGAGGGTATTTGAATCAGGAATCATGGGTAGGCCAGCCCAGGTGAGGATGGCAGATTTCCTTCCTTGAAGGATATTGCAGCAATTGACAACAGTTTCATAATCAGACTTTTAATTCCAGATTTTTATTGAATTTAAATTTCAATGTCTGCCCTAGTGCGATTTGAAGCCTGGACTCCAAAGCATTACCCTGGGTCTCTGGATGACTAGTCCAGTGACAAAACCACTATACCATTGCCTCCCTTTCAATTTATTAATCTTGCAAACACAGATTCTGATAGGTGCCAGATCTGGAGATGCCACACTAAGAAATTTTTAAATATTTTGTGTTTTCCTGTTCACAGAATTGCTTTAGTTTTCAGCATGGAGTCAAAAGTAAAAGACTGAGAGAAGGATGCAAGTGGAAGCTGATCTAGTGGAAAATGTGACTTTCAACCAGGGCACAACATCACAGATCAAGCACAGTTAGAATGGTCAAAGCAACAGGTACTAAGCGCTTGCAGGTTAGGTTGATTGGCCATACTAAATTAACCCTAGGGATTAGCAGGTAAGTGTGTGGGATTACGGGAATAGGGCCTGAGTGGGATTGTGCTTGGTAGATTTGATGGACTGAATGGCCTCCCGTACAGTGTTGCTTCTATACCATTTGAGATGGGAAATTTTAATTTCTATACAATGTATTTAATAATAGTGGTCAAATGTTGTCTTTAATACTTTTATTGGTAGCTTGCACAGTGCAATAATATATTGCACAAAATGTTTTCAATATACTCTAACACAAAATAGTAAGAATTCTTGTATGATACTGCAGAAAGGCAGACAAGAAAATATGCACATTTGGTGTGGGAAGATACAGCATAGGACATAGAAGTCATTTATTGGCAGATTTACAGCAACTTATTTGATGTATTCAACTAAAATCTAATTTACACCAGCTAATGTTGTTAATGTTTTATAGTGGATACTCGGTAAGCACAGAGATTTCTATTCCATAGAAAATAGGATGGCACAGTGGTTAACACTGCTGCCTCACAGTGCCAGGGACCTGGGTTCAATTCCCAGCTTGGGTCAGTGTGTGGCGTTTGCACATTCTCCCTGTGTCTGCGAGGGTTTCCTCCAGGTGCTCCGGTTTCCTTCCACAGTCCAGAAATGTGCAAGTTAGGTGCATTGGCCATGTTAAATTCTCTTTCAATGTACCTGAATAGATGCTGGAGTGTTGCAACTAGGGGATTTTCACAGTAATTTCATTACATTATGAATGTAAGCCTACTTGTGACTAATAAGTAAACTTATTTTTTATAAGGATGCACTAAAGACTGTCTGATATAATCCAAATGGTATTACAGCCTTTTGGAAACTTAGATGTTGCTAGCTTCACTTTAATATAACTTTTCAAGTTTTCATATAACATAGTCATTTAACACTTCGCTGTTTTTGACATGGGTTGACTAGTACTTGTCAACACAAAGGACTGTTTTGGGAGTACACCTGCTAATATTACTAGTATTCAAACTTTTTTGTTTAACTGGAAAAGGTAAAAACCACTTAAATGTACTTAAAGCCCCCAAAGGACAACCTCAAGATGGAAAGCTAATGTGGGTCCAACAAAACAGTTGTTTAATTCTCAAACTAATTTTAAAAAAGCCTTGATAGGCTTAACATTTCAAGGGATTTGAAAAAAAATAAGGTTTTTGAATTAAGAGGGTGCAAGAGAAAGGTTAATGGATACTAAATTTAAATGTATCAAATACAGGCTGTGAAACTTTTATATTGGATTATAAAATAGAGATATAGTGACTAATGCACGGAGATCCTTCCCTGTTGTCGGGTAGATATTCAATTAAAATCTAAGATATTTTAACATTTTACCTTTTCTGCTTTAAAAGCATGCTAACAATTTGTTTCTAACATACCTTTGATCACTTGATATGAATTTCTTCCCACTTGGTTGCTTTATCTTCCTCACTTTCCACCCTCAAAGCAGTTATTCTGCTGTAGTGCAAAATGCCATTTTCTAAATCGCATGATATGGAGTTTGTAAAACAAAATATAATGTGATGTGTAATCCTGATCACAATCAACTGTTAGGTTGGGATGGTAGCGGGGTTTTAACCAATAAAAAGGAAACCAGTAAAATGGGTTGTAATCATCAGAACACAATTGGGGTTGAAAATCACACGTAAGGACTACTTTTTTCTCTTCAAAAATAATTTTGACCTAACAGATTTGAGACAGTTTGAAAACTGGTTAAAATAGTATTATTCAAATCTTTAGGTCAAGATTGTTCCCAATGTGTCAAGATGTTGATCCAATCCATGTAAAATGCAATCCGTCTTTCAGAAACAATATTGCTTCTCAGTTTGGAGCACAGACATTGGCAAAGATGGAGTGTGACCTGCCTGACACATCTTCCGTTCTTGCAAGTCTGGAAAACGGACATAGCTATTGATGCTTGTGCACTAAACCATTTTGTACCACCACACATCCAAGGATGTGAAATACTATCTGATGCTGAAGAAAGCCAATCCAATTTGATCTCGCTGATAATCTTTGTCAGAATACTCCATTTTCCTCCCTGTCCCCCATAATTATCGTCTCTCTTGTACAATAAAAATCTATCCAATTCAGCCTTGAATATACTCAATAACCCAATCTCCACTGCTCTCTGGGTGAAAGAATTCCAAAGATTAACAACCCTTGAGAGAAAAAAGTCATTTCCATCCTAAATAGAAGACCAATTATTTTGAAACAGGGTTCCTAGTTCCAGCTCCTCTCACAAGCACATGTCTACTTCGACACCCTTTTTATTCAAGGGATCCACTTCATTCCAGCTGCCTACGCATGTTCTGTGCCTCCTCTTTCTTCTTGACCAGGGTCTCAATATCCCAAGTCATCCAGGATTCCCTACTTCTACCAGCCTTGCTCTTCACTCTAAAAGGAATGTGCTTACCCTAAATATTCGTTAACACATTTTTGAAAGCCATCCAATTACTAGACCTTCTTTTGCCTGCCAACATACTTCCCCAATCAACTTTTGAAAATTCCTGTCTAATGCTATCAAAATTGGCCTTATCTCAATTAAGAATTTTAACTTTTGGGCCATTCTCCATAGCTATCTTAAAACTAATGAAATAATGGCTACAGGTCCCAAAGTAATCCCTTACTAACATCCCTGTCACCTACCTTTCACTATTTCCCAAGAGGAGGTCAAGATTTGCCCCGTCTCTAGTTTTTTTTTAAGAGCAACACAGCACAGGAAACAGGCCCTTCGGCCCAACGAGCCCGCGCCGCCGTCATAACTATATAGTAGCAATTCCATTATCCTATTATAGATTTAGGTTATTCCTAATATGGAAGACTCTCACTATAGGGACAATTTGTTTCCCAATCAGCCTAAGAGCGAATTTTTGGGTTGTGGGAGGAAACCGGAGCGCCCGGAGAAAACCCACGCAACCACGGGGAGAACGCGCAAACTCCCGCAGACACCGGCCCAATTCCAAGTGTCTGCACAGCCACGTCGATAGTCTCTGAGCTGTCATGGTGCCCTTCAGATGGTCCACATAAAGCACTCATTTACGACATGAAGTACCAGGCAACCCATGAATCAACATCCAAGAGCTGTACTCGCACCTGCCGAATGTATGCTCAATGTTGGTCAAGTATGGACCGAATTACCTATGGAAAAAAAGCCATAGTTAAACAGTCATACTATATCCCTCTATCTGCATACCGCTCATGTGGCTGTCCAAGAGACCCTTAAACAGCCCCAGCGTGCCTGCTCCCACCACCTTACTCCGTATAGTTTTACCTTTTATCCTATAACTCTCTTCTACATTTTTCCGGCCAAAATGCATCACCTCGCATTTATCCGGATTAAATTCCATTTGCCATATATCTGCCCAGTCTACCAACCTATCTATGTCCTGTTGTATTGCCTGACACTGCTCCTCTGTACCCACCAATCCAAGCATCTTGGTATCATCAGCAAATTTGCTGATCTCACCACCTACCCCAACTTCCAAGTCGTTTATGTAGAACACAAATAGAAGAGGACCTAGTACTGAGCCTTGTGGCACTCCACTAGTGACAGGCTTCCAGCCGGAAAAAGAGCCTTCCACTACTACCCTCTGTCTCCTCCTCCCGAGCCAGTTCTCGACCCATCTACATACCCGACCCTGTATCCCATGCGCCTTCACCTTCTCTATCAGTCTACCGTGAGGAACCTTGTCAAACGCCTTACTGAAATCCATGTAGACGACATCAACAGTCTGTCCTTCATCAACTATTTTTGTCACTTCAAAAAATTCCACTAGATTCGTAAGACAAGACTTCCCCTTGACAAAGCCATGCTGCGTATCCCTGATCAGATCGCAGCGCTCCAGATGCTCATACATCCTGTCCCTAAGGATCCTCTCCATTAGCTTACCTATAACTGAAGTCAAGCTCACCAGCCTATAGTTCCCTGGGTGATCCCTCTGACCTTTTTTAAACAACGGTACTACGTTTGCTATCCTCCAGTCCTCTGGGACCTCACCTGTGTCCAAGGAAGAGACAAAGATTTGCGTCAGAGGCCCAGCCAAGTCTTCCCTCAACTCCCTTAGCAGCCTGGGGTAAATGCCATCAGGCCCCGGAGCTTTACATGTCTTTAAGCTGCCTAACAGCCCAACACCTCTTTCCTCGTAATCCTTATTTCCCTCAACCGATCCTCAACTTTGTCAACTTCAGCAACAGACATCTGTCCAGTCTCCTGCGTGAATACCGACACAAAGTATTCATTCAGGATCTCCCCCATTCCCTCAGGCTCTAAGCATAGATCCCCTCCTCTGTCCCTGAGAGGTCCAATCTTGCCTCTAACCATCCTTTTGCTCCTTATATAGGTGTAAAATGCCTTTGGATTTTCCTTAATCCTACCTGCCAGAGCCACCTCGTGGCCCCTTTTTGCCTTTCTAATACCCCTTTTAAGATCCCGTCTACACTCTCTATAAGCTTCCCGCGCTGTCTCAGTCCCCAGTTGCCTAGATCTAATGTAAGCCTCTCGCTTCTTCCTGATCAAGTCCTCAATCTCCCTGGTAAGCCACGGTTCTCTCATCCTACCTTTCCCATCCTTCCTCCTTGCTGGCATGTATCTTTCCTGCAGAGAGTTTAGTTTTCCCTTGAAAGACTCCCACATGTACCTCGTCGACCTGCCCTCGAAAAGCTTATCCCAGTCGGTATCTTTAAGATCTTGCCTAATCTGGCTGTATCTAGCCCTCCCCCAGTTAAATACCTTCCCTTTTGGGCCGGTCTCGCCCTTTTCCATTAATATCCTAAAGCAGACAGAGTTGTGATCACTATTTGACACCTGCTCTCCTACCTCGACATCAACCACCTGGCCTGGCTCATTCCCCAGAACCAAATCCAGTATAGCCCCATCTCTAGGGCTATACAGTTGGGCCATCCACTGAATTAGATAGGTTTTTATGACGGTCAGCATTAGATTTTTAATTCCAAATTTATTATAATTTTTTTTTACATGGATGTAATGCTTCTATGTATTCAATGAGTTGAGATGAGAAATTTCTTCACCTGAGGGTTGGGAACCTTTGAAATTTTCAATGCCTGAGGGCCTACGGATGTTCAATCATTGAGTATATTCAAAATTGTGATTGGTAGATTTTTGGATATTGGGAGATGGAAGTTGAGGTAGATAATCAACCATGATCTTGTTGACTGGAAGAATAGGCTTGAAGGGCCATATAACCCACTACTGTTCCCATTACTTGGTATTTCTATTGCTTCTACAGCTGCTTTTAGTCATGTGATAACAAATAGAAAGACTCTATTTATTATCACAGACTAATCATTGCCAAGAAATGCTATGTCTCACTTCAGTGTGTTTATGTTGTCCAGCCATAATTTTAAAATTCCAGTTAGTTCTGAAACCAAATTGCTTTCATAACTAGTAGCAATGGTGGGGATGGGATGAGAGCGACAAAACATACAGCTGTGAAAATTGCATATTTCATTAAGAACATTTACAATTGGCAGTAATCATTGGGAGATAAAAGGATGCTGTATCCAATAAAGAAAATAATTAACATTGCTTTCAATTAATGTGTGTTACTGTGGAAAAGACATGGAATGATTTAGGCCCAAGCAGAAAGATGTCAGACAATTGTGATGTATCCTCTCTTCAGAGTTGGAGAGAGAGAGTGGGGCAGTAAGGAAAAGGATGCATTCCGATTGATAGGTAATAGAAGTGATATTGAAGATGAACTTCTACTTATTTCCCTCTTTACAAAAGGAAAAACAGTGTAAGAAATATAACACTTCCTGCCCTCTCAAGCATGAGGAGGAAGCAAAAGAACATGTGCTCCCATTGGAGGTTAATGTACTCTAGAGAAACAAAATAATGTTCACAAAATAAACTGGCTAACATCCAAAGTACCATTAAGTTTTAGAGCATAGAATTGCGGCAATCTCTAACATTAGAAACAGATCCTGAGTGAAGGCCTAGCACTTCCTTACAAGGAGGAAAAGTAGAATTGCTGGACATGTCAGTCCAAGAAATGGTCATGAATTTACTTACCACTGAACGTATAAATGTCTTTATAGATTCTGGGATAGTGCAGGGCATATTTCTACCAGATTTTTCATTGTTGATAATGTCACTGTGGTTTCTGGGACAAACCACTGTCTTTCATATTCAAATGAAAAAGCAGTGGAATTGATAAATGTTGTCACCCATTGCAGAAGGGTATTTAATGATGGGCTTAATCTCACAATATCCTTCCTTGGACATATATCAATCATCATTCCTTCCTTATTGTTGATCAAAATGCTAGATTTCCCTTCTATTATGAAGGTGCCATCACCAGAATTTAAGGCCCAGCACTAACTCACTGATCAAACAAATCAGATATTTTCCTGGAGTTTCCTTCATGTAGCTTTAGGGGAATAGCAATGAGGTTTTTAAAAATGTACAATCTTCAGCTGTTTCTTATTTGGAGCAAGATCTAATAAACACCACAGTGATAACATTGCTTGGTCATACTAATCACTCTTTAATATTTACCACTTGAATAGAACAGCTCAGTTTAAAATTAAACCTGAAAGACTTCATCTCCTGCAATATCACCTTCATTCAGTAAATGTAGAAGTTTTGGAAGTGAGTTTAAACTCTGTTATATTGTTCATTAAGAGCTAGGAATGAATTGCTATGTGATTATATACGTCAAGATGCCATATTCTGACACCCCCTGCAAAACTCTGAGATCAAAAAGTTGTTACACTCTTAGCTTTCTGTTTGATTCAGTGGTGAGAATGCCACCAACGTGACTGAGAATATTAAATAAACTGTACAGAACTATGACCAGCTCATTTCCCCTTAATGGTGACACCTTAATGTTTATTTTAAATCAATACATGCCAACTTTATCTGGGCTGATGATTCCCAATGCCACAAGCTGAATAATTAAAAAGTGCCACCTATATTATAGTTGGCCTATCCAAACTAAAAATAGCCTTTGCTGTATTAGAAAAAAAGAATTAAATACAAAATTTGTTTGAAGGTACTAGGTGAATTACAGGATAGAGGAAGATGGAGTTGAGTCATACATTGGTGGGTGGCATAGTAGCACAGTGCTGGTTCGATTCCCAGCTTGGGTCACTGTCTGTGCAAAGTTTGCACATTGTCTTCGTGTCTATCTGGGTTTCCTCCCATAGTCCGAAGATCTGTGGGTTAGGTTGATTTGGCCATGCTAAAAATGCCCCTTCGTGTCCTGGGATGCATAGTTTAGAGGGATTAGTGGGTAAAATATGTGGGGATCAGGTTTGGGTGGGATTGTGGTCGGTGCAGACTCGAGGGGCGGAATGGCCTCTTTCTGCACTGTACGCTTTCTATGATTGGAGTTGATCCTATTGAATGGTGGAGCTGGACCTGATCCTGAACCTAGCTGTTATTTCTTTTTTTTATTTGCTTGCTAAGAGCTCCGAATACAATTTGGGTGTTCTCCAAATGAGGTGGGTTATCAGAAGTGCGTGTACAGTTATCCCCTCTTCGATAGAGGGTGGCAGCGGGGGAGGCTGCCCTAAAAGCACCGTCGCCACAGGTGACAAGTGCTCTCCACCTAGCTCGTGCTGAGGCGGGCGGGCGGGTGCGCGCGCGATGCCCGGAGCGTCAGGCGCCGAGAATACCCGGATGTGCGGGGAGCGCGAGAAGAAGTCGGCGGCGCGAGCTTGGGGTCGGCGCGCGACAGGAGGACCAGCAGGTGAGGAGAGCGCGCGACTGAGTATCCCCCTCCCCCAACAGCTCGCGCGGTAACGGTTGGCTGCGAGGGTCAAGGCCTGAGCCGGGTGGGTGACTGAGCTAAAGGGTGGCTGGGTGGGCGATGGATGCATTCGGTGCGGGGGTGTTTCCGCCGATGATGTTGCTTTCACCGCGGGTGAGTGAATGCCTTCTTTCCCTTTCCTTGACTGGCAGTACTCCTGTTCCGGACTATTTTAATTTTTGTTTTTTTTGGGGGGGGGGGGGAAAGGGTAAAGCGCAATTCCTTCAAATGGCCGGCTGCTCAGTGTTGATGGGAACTCGGTCACAGATGGTGGCCGATGTTAACCTCCAAGCCCTGGAGTGTTGTGTGTTTGTTGTGAATGCTAGCTGCAGGCATTTGCTCTATGATGTGATTTTTATAACAACAGCAGCCATCATCCACCCCTCCCCCTCCTGCTTGTTGCCATTCCTCGATGCAGTTCTTATTTGCAAGAATGGTTTAATTTAATCTGCCTCTCTGTGTGTCTTCATCTATGCCTCTGCCCTTGGACTTCTCATCCAGTTAGACTGGGATCTGCTTTTTAAATTCAAGCTCTACCAGTTGTCAACATCTTGTACTTGGGCACAAAAATACAGACTGACAGCTTCAAGTGGCAGTACTGAGAGAGAGCTGCATTGCTGGAGGGTTCTGTCTTTCGGATGAGACATTGAATCCTGAATGAGAAAGATCCAAGTACACTATCCTGAGGAGGAACAGGGGAGTTATCCTCAGAGTCCTGGTCAATATTTATTCAACTGACATTGTAACAACAGATAATTTGGTCATTATCAGATCGCTGTTTGTGGGAGCCTGCTGTGCACAAATTGGCTGTTTTACTTCATACATTACAGCACTTCAAGGAAATTCTTCATTGATTGTAAAATCACTTTGAGATGTTTGGTCCTGAGAAGCACTATATAAATGCAACCGTCTCTTTTATTTCTCCATTCAGCAACACATTCTATCTCTAGGCTAAATCATTTTAACGTAGACACTTACCCTCATGCCTACCTTCCTCTGTTTGATTTTGTAGTTTTTTTGTTTGGTGCAAATTTTTAATTTTAATATTGTCTGTTTCAATTGCAATTGTAGCGTCTCACCTTCACTAGTGTGTCAGAGTATTGACTGGGTCTCAAAATAATATTAGAATGATAAATAAAGTATGTAGTTCTAGATGTTATTGTGAGGTCCCACAATAGGGGGCTGATAATCTCAACTACACCTCACTGCCCACTGTTCCAAACCATCAACTGTCTTTGACTTGTCACACTGCTTTGTTTGACATCCAGTGAAGTTAAAGTTTGTTTATTAGTCAAGTAAAGTTTAGATTAACGCTGCAATGAAGTTACTATGAAATTCCCCTAGTTGCCACACACCAATGCCTGTTCAGGTCAATGTATCTAACCAGCTCATCTTTCAAACTGTGGGAGGAAACTGGAACACCCAAAAGAAACCCAGACACAGGAAGTATTAAATGAGCAGAATTTCCTCCAATTGTATATTCCTGTGCCAAAGAAAATCCAAACAGTATGCCTTAATGATCATCACCCAGTAGCTCTTCATTATAAAGTGCTTTGAAAGATCAATTACTGCACGGATCAGTTCCAGCCTCCCAGATTTCTTGGATCCACTGCAGTTTGCTGATTGCTGCAACAGGTCCACAACAGATATCATCTCCCTAGCCCTACACTCAACCCTGGAACACCTGGATAACAATGTCACTGATGTCAGACTCCTATTTATTGACTACAGCTCAGTCTTCAACAGCATTATCCCTACAAAACTCATCTCCAAACTATGTGGCCTGGGGTTCAGCTCTTTCCTCTGCAATTGGATCCTAGACTTCCTAACCCACAGACTACAATCAATAAAAATAGACAACAGCACCTCTCCACGATTATCCTCAATACCTGTGCCCTGTAAGGCTGTGTCCTCAGCCCCCTACAGTACTCTTTATACATCTATGACTGTGTGGCCAAATTCTCCAACTTGATTTTCAAGTTTGCTGATGACGCCACCGCAGTGGGTTGGATTTCAAACAATACCAAGACAGAGTACAAAAAAGAGAGAATTTGGTGAATTGGTGCAATGACAATAATCTCCCCCTCAATGTCAGTAAAGAGATGGTCATTGACTTCAGGAGCTGTAGTGGCGGACATGCCCCTGTCTAATCAACAAGGATGAAGTGGAACTGGTGAGAGCTTCAAGTATCCATGTGTCCAGATCACCAACAATCTGTCCTGTTCCCTCCTTGGTGATGCTAAGGTTAAGAAAGCCCAACAATGTTTCTACTTTTTCAGGAGACTAAGGAAATTTGGCATGTCCACTATGACTCTCACCAACTTTTACATCCAGAAAGAATGCTTTCTATGATGTATCAGGCTTGGTATGGTTCCTTATCTGACCAAGACTGCAAGAAACTTCAAAAAGTCACCTCATCCATCACGCTACCCAGCATCCCATCCATTGATTCTTTCCACACTCCTATGGCCTCAGAAAAGCAGCCAGCACTATCAAGAACCCCATGCATCCCGGACATGCTCACTTCCACCTTCTTTCGTTGGAAAAAAGATGCAAACATTTGAGGTTGTGTACCAACTGAATCAAGAACAGCTTCTCCCATGCTGCCGTCAAACCTTCAAATGGATCTACCTTGTATTCAGTTAATCTTTCTTTGTACCCAAGCTATAACTGTAACACTACATCCTATGCTCTCTCCTTCCCTTCTCTGAACAATATGTTTTCTGTATCATTTTCCAAAAAAAATTTTTCACCGTATACTAATACATGTAACAATAAATCAAATCAATGGCCCTGTTTTCAGACTTGGATTAAACTTTATTCCTATCTTCTGTGATGCCCCACCCCATGCACCCCTGCATGCACCACTCTAAGACTGAACTGGACTGTTGAAACCTCTGTCTTAGCTCCGCTTCCAACCCCATATCTATTTCCATTATTAAGTATATCATTTCCACCTCTGTAATGTGGCCATATTTGGCCTTAACTTCAACTCAGCTGCTGTTGAAATCCTTATTCATGCCAATGAATGTTCCAGTATTCTTTTGGCCTTCCTCTAACATGAACTTGAACATTTGACCAGTGAAAGGGATTTCTGTTTGATTGCACAGAGAGCAAATCAAAATCACCTGAAGGTATTTCTTTGAGGTGATCTTATACCTTTCATTGGTTGAATGCTCTTTTTGGCTTTGGTGTGTGTCTGGTACCTTTTATAGCAGTGTTGTATTACACAATTTGAGTTGATACAAGGCTGAAATCAGTTGCGTTACCAACTACATAGCGTAACTGGAAAAGCGTTTGTGTCAATATGTCATTGTTTTGATTAGGTAGGTTAATTTTATCAAAAGATTGTAATTGCAGTTAATTTATAAATGAGAATGCCTTGAATTTGTGCTGTGGTGTTTGAGTTTGTAATTGTTACAAATTATGCAGAGTACTAGTTGTTATTTTGCTGAATCTGCTTTGGGGCAGATAAATACATAACCATTTTAAGTATTAAAAAAAAATTAAAAGTTGTCCATTTAATTCTGAGCTGTGCTTTTAAAATGGAGAGGATTAATATATTGTACTTATATTGGTTTAAATAGAATTCAGGCCCACAATCCGAAATTGTAACATTAGGAATTATTCAATGTATATTGGAAAAGGAGTTGGTGAAATTAGTTGACTTTGTTTTACCTTAAGTATGGCAATTGCGTATGTTGAGATCAATATAATTTATACGAGTTGATCCCTTCACAATATGCTCAATCCAGTAAATTGATGATTCCTAATGAGATTTTTTATGATTTTGTGCTGCTTGTGAAAATTATTTTAATATTGCCGTGATCTAGCATTTGATGTCACTCAAATCTTTCTCTGGCCAACAGGAAAGGGCTCATTTTGTTTTGCAGAATACTAGCTATTGTAACAGAGCTGTTAGCTTAACTACTCATTTATTCAAATATTATAATTCCTATCTTTTGTTGTGAATGATCATTGGACTACTGTCCACCACAGCATATTCCCAGCTCTGAAATGGTCTTTACAGTGCAGACATAGACAGCAGTAAGAATCATTTTTGTTAATACTGTGCAATACATTTTGTATAAGCTGCAATGAGCATTGGTATTCCAGAAAGAATAGCTCATGGACAGTGATAATCTAACATAAAAACGATATGTGCTGGAAACTTTTAATGGATTAGGTAGCATCTGTGTGAGAGAGAGAGACACACAGAATTTACCTTTCGGAACTAATCGGATGCAGTCTTTAAGGTTGTGAAAGGGTTTAATATGGGGGAGAGGTAGTAAAGGTGTTTATGCTTATGGATACTAGAACTAGGGACCATTTAAGACAGTCACTAATAAATCCAATGAGGAATTCAGGAGAAACTTTCTTAAGAGAATGCTTTTTGATTGCAAGTTTGCCATTAAGCTGAGATGCATTTTAGGGGAAGCTAGGTGAGGATGAAAGGAACAGAAGAAAACGGTAATGGGATTAGGTGAAGTGAGAAGACTTGTGTGGAGTATGAACCTGTTGGATCAAATAGCCTGTTTCAGTACTATAAGGATTTTGTAATTCAAATTTTGTGAACATAAAATTACAGCGTATGGACTAATGAAAGAATGAATAAAATCTAAAGGACTGTCTACAGTTCCACAGGTGTGACATTTCCCTGCTGTTGTCACGAAGTAAATGTCAAAACCCTTGCTACCGCAACGGCCTATAAATGAAAAATAGTGTGAGAGGGTATAATAGTGGCATTGGCCTGTTGAGCATAATAGTCTGTTTCAGTGCTGTAATTTCGATAGAATTCTACGTAAGCTGTTTGTGCTGATGTGGTTCAGAGAGGAAAGTTGACCAGGATATTGATGTATTTGGTTTTTATCCTACAGGTAATTTAGTTCTCCTTGTTGTCTAACAAGGGACATACGCGCCTTGGGTCGTGGGAGGGCTGGTCTTGGATTTTTTTCCAGAGTACCCTAGTGCTTCACATCGTTAATGTACGCTTGACCTGGACCATTTGATGGGCAACACAACAGCTCAGTGACTATCGCTGTGCTGTGCAGATACATGGATTTGGGCCTGTGCGCAAACTCCCACAGACATTCTCCCCGTGTTTGCATGGGTTTTCTCCGGATGCTCCGGTTTCCTCCCACATCCCAAAGATGTGGTCTTAGGCTGATTGGCAGAACAAATTCTCCCTAAATTGTTTCAAATTTGGTTTCAATCCATAGACGTATAAACACAGGGATCACATTACAGCGCAATACAGGCCCTTCAGCCCTCACGGGCAGAAGTGGGAACATCGAGGTGGCGGTGCGCGCTGGTTGGGCCAAAGGGCCTGTTTCCCATGCTGTCTTGTTCTTTGATACAATGAATGATTCATGTGAGATTTTACATCCACTTGAATAGGCAGACTGGGTTTAAGTTAACAATTCATCTAAAAGGAAATAAATGCCTCTGACAGCGTAGTTCTCTCTTTCAGTGTTTAGAACAAAGAAAATCATAGCACAGGAACAGGCCCTTTGGCCCCCCCCCCAAGCCTACATCAACCATGCTGCCTGACTGAACTAAAACCCTTCAGGGGACCATATCCCTCTATTCCCATCCTGTTCATGTATTTGTCAAGACGCTCCCTTAAAAATCACTCTTGTTCCTGCTAGTCAGCAGTGAGGTTTTAATCTACAGCCTTCTGACATCTAAACAAGAGTATTACTGATTGAGGCAATCAATGATGATTTAAATTATTTTGGTTAACACTTTTTTATGCATTGAGATAAAGAGACAATAGAGTTTTAACCTGCATCATGCCTTCACAACTTAATCTAACCCTGCTGCTTAAATGGCATATTGAACTGTGAAAACTGAATTAACACATCCATTTAATTCTTGACCAATAACAGTTTGCATAGCAATTGTAGCTGTGCTTTCTTTTTTGTACTGCAAAAGCATCCCCTGACTACTTAAAGGGTACCTTTTTCTGCTTTAATTTTTCCTTTTTTTTGGAATTTTATCCCTGCCCTTCATCTCTTTTGGGGATATATTTACTGGGAAGAGATACATTGTGTTCTTTGTCCTGCAGCTGCAAGTAGATTAGTGTGTTACTATGGTACTTGATCAGAAAGTGAGTTATAGTCTCTGCCAGGCCGACAGGAAGGGATGCTGCAGAAACACCCTAAGTTAACTCGTGCTTCAACATTTCTGATGCAAAATTCTCTTGTTAAAACAAAATTACATGCTGTGGTTCTAATATGTTGCAGATTGGGTTTAGCAATTTAGGTTTGTATTCTTGATCGCCATGTGAGAAGTTGCTGAATAAAAAAGTCGTACGCAGAAATCCTAGCAAGCTTTATCCAGCTTGTATTTTCAAACCCATTATACTAATTGTCCCTGCACTTTTGATTTCTTAAGCAGAGAAACTCTTTTTGAGATTCAAATATATGTAGTTTCTCAAGTTTCGTTATTAACATTACTAAATGTGTCAAAAGGGCAAAATGATGTTTAATTATTTTCATGTCTGGCTCTGTTTTTTCTATGAGGTGGTATCATTATAGGTTGATGATGTCAATGCCATATTTATGTTTTGTGTGTCAACCAATGGCCAGATCATAAAAATGGGATTTAACTTAGGTGTTTGTGCTGCAAATGGCTCAGGCTAATGCCAATAGCGCTCCTGCAATTAGAAACAAGCTGTTGTGCATAGACAACATTGATGGCAATGGAGAGTTGGTGGCATAGATCAGGTGATCTACCTGTTTTCCAGGTTAAGGATGGCATGGAGCAAAGAGCTATTCAAGAAAGGGTAAAGAAAAGAATATGACCTCAGTTGCCTGCTGGTTGCACGTTATACACAAAAATCGCATGTCAAATTTGGTTTTTTAAATTTAAAAGAGTGGCATATTGAAGGAGTAAGACTTTTCGTTTGATCCTTAGTTATGGTGTGAGTTTGTGTTACGGATGGTAGGACAAGGTTTTGACTTGTGTTGTCAGTCTCTAGAAACAGCCCCAGAAACACAATATTGAAACATACTAACAAGTTTAAACAAATGCAAAACACAAAAATAAAGACTAAAAGAGACGATGAATATTTGGATGAAGTGTGGATCGACAGAGCAATTCATGTTTTCCAGATACTAACTAATGGGGGAGAAGACGTCTTTCTTTTTGTGTGTTAGCAGCTTGTGGTCACTGACAAATATTGGAAAATATGATTGAAACTCACCTTTTGTACTCCGTTGAAAGTTATCTGTAATTTTGCTATGAGTGGAAGTTGTTGATAAATTACTCCATCACTTTTACCTAAGGTATGTGAATATGATGGTGGCAGAACATAGACTCTCACCATCATATAGATTGAACAGAATTTGCCAATTATAATCAATGAATGGGATTCTAGGTAAGGCAGTATTGTATATTGTGGATCTCTGGAAAGAGCATCAGACAACCTGATGTTGTAATATGCCTTTAAGGGATATCAGTATGACACCTTTTTCTTCTAGTGATTTCATATGATAGGAACATTGAAACAGGAGAAAACCATTCAGCCCTCGAGCCTGTTCCACTATTTCTGATCCAGTCATAGTTCCACTTTGCTTTGAGTAGAGGATAGGCTTGTAGCTCTGATGTCTTTAAGCCACTGGCACAGTGGTTAGCACTGCGGCTTCACAACACTAGGGACTCGGGTTCAATTTTAGCTTGGGTAGCTGTCTGTTTGGAGTTCTTCCCATGTCTGAATGGGTTTCCTCCCACAATCCAAAGGTGTGCAAATTAGATGGATTGACCATGCTAAATTACTCATTAGTGTCAAGGATGTGTAAATTAGGTGGATTAGCCTAATGGCAGATGAGGAGAGGGTTTGGATGGAATGCTGTTTTGGACAGTTGGTGCAGACCTGATGAGCCTGATGGCCTCTTTCTGCACGCTAAGAATCCTATGGGTTAAAACTATGTATAACTGTTCATACATGCTTAATCTTAATAATTGAGCACACACCTTGTTTACCAAATCCCTAATGTGCAATTGGTGCCTTGTATCTTGTACAGTGAAGCCCAAGGTGTTATATCACAACATCAGGATCAATGATGTTGAGACTTGCAGCAGCATGAATAAGTATAGGTACAACATGGATAGTTTTAGATTATGCTATGTGGCATGAGACTGCCCTCAACGCTTTCATCAGATTGCAGGAGAGTCACTGCGTTGAATATGTTGAAAATGCAGCATGTTACCTGCAAAGAAAAGCTTTGGAAACACAGTGCTGAGCTTGTGTCCAAATAAAGAGCTGGTCAGCATATGGATCCCTGTGGTGAGATTGTAGCTCATAGCTTGTCAGTTCAGTGAATTGGACAGTGCAATCAGCACGGATTAACTTGGTTATGAAAAACATTTGATCAAGGTATGGGCCACATTGATAGCAAGCAACACCAAAAAAAGACATAAAAATTGTGTCAGAAAAGATAATATCAGATGGCTTCGAGAGTTGCTGAACAATATATTGAATAAAAAAGCAAAGACACCATTACTCTGTAGTGAGTTTCTGCCGCAACTTGTCTTCAAAGGTGGAGCTTTGGAGAAGTGCACGAAAGTAGCTATAATGGAACTCCATTCTGTGTTTGGTTGTGCATGGGTGTGCCAAAAATTTCCATCCATTTCAGAGTAATGACAGTGAAAACTGATAGTTTCATCATCATTGCACCTGCAAAGTCCAGACCAATTGTCTAACACACTATCAGATTGTCTGTCTGTTCAGTGCATTTGAACAGATCCATTGATGTTGCTAAGATGCTGTAACTCCTTTCAAAATCACGTTGACTGTTGAAGCTCTGCTGTAATGAACTAAAATCTTTTGAAATCTAAGGGTTTTCATCTGAAACTAAATTTCTGTTGGCCAAGATTGCAGAAATGTAAATCTATAGATCAAAACCAGTTATTCTTGTTAATTAGAAACAAGTGGCTTTGTGATAAAGATGTATTATATGCAATTGATAAATGATTTTATTGAGTGATAGTAACTGGCAACTTCCTCTCTCTCCACCATAATGAAGACATTATCTTGCATGAAATAAATGGTAAGCATTATTTAATGTGGTATTAACCTGATAATGGATTTAAAAAATTCCCAAATTTCTGATTTTAATGAGTTGTATTCTTTGTTTGAAAATTGTATTTTGAATAAGTCATACCCAAAAGAACTGAATTTGCTCTTACATTGCAGACGTTAGTGTGTGCTGTGTGCATTTTCAACCAACCATACTTTTGAAGCTACATAGTTTATATTATTAAAAATCTTATTTAATTACTTTGTCACAAGTTGAAGCTGTTGTGTGCTCTACATATTTTGCAGCTTCAATGCAAGTGAAGTTTTGCCAGTTGTCTTCCATTGTAACTTTTTTAAAGCAATTTTTAAACAGTAACAATTTAACCTTGCTTAAAGGGAATGCAAAGGGATTTTTTTGTTCTGTACAAACTATTCTCAAGTTAGAGAAATAGTAACTTAAAGTATTAGTGCTCTAACCACTACAAAAGTCTGAAATAAGAAAACGTCTTCTGTCCATCAAACTCCTTCCATCCAGAGCGTGTGATTATTTTATGATGGTCTACACTAACCTGTTGCAGCTTTTATATTAGCTTATTGGGATCGAGGTTGCTGGGAAAGTGGAAGGGTCTCATTCAGTTAGTGACAAATCTGAATTAAGAGTCTGTTGCTAAAGCTTGTAAATATGTTTTTACTAGGTCATCAAGGCCCCTGCTGTATTGGATTGCTGAGCTTACTTCAGGATTGCTGTCAGTTGCATAAAGAAAAAAACATGAGAAACAAAATCTAAAAACAACTTTTTGAGAATATTATCTCTCCAGAATAAGTAACAGGCAGCACTGTTAATATCTGTACAACTCCTCATCTACTTAATCTACTTTAATAGTATGATTTTGAATGACAATCTTAGCTGCACTTAGTAATTCCTTTAAATCCCTACGGCAAACATAGTTCTTTGCAGTGAACTTACTGGTTATTGTCAAACAATTGATTGCAAAAAGAATGCATATACTAATTACAGGATACCCTAATAGCAAAAAAGATAGTAGGTATAAATCTTCCATTGAGGAATTAAAAAAAAACCATAGATAAAACAAATTTTGTCTTATTTCGCTCGCCCCATACTCTCTCAGCTAGTCCTTTTGAGGGTGGCAATACAAGTTCAACAACTGGAGCATTGCTAACTTGGGTGTAATATTTTCCATGAGCCATCAGCTATATTTTTGAATTTAATTAGATCCATTTTCCTTTTGTCAATTCACTGTCTCCACCCTTGAAAGTATTTGCTTTCTGCTCCATATGTTATATTTTAACTTGTATGTGTAGAATGAAAGTATTTGTATAGCATCTTTAAGTATATCCCATGCTCTTTTTAGCCTATAATTTAATTTTAAACTGTTTATTTGCAGGCAAGTGCAGCAAAGGTTTACACATGTTAATGAGATTAATGTGCCATGGGCCCAATACATCCATCAAAATAGTTGGATAGACCTTGAAAGACAGCACATCTGATGATGTCTTTAGCATGTTATAAATTGTACTAATGTTATTCCTTTCAGTTCTCCCCCAGGAAAGAACTGAATTTTTAGCCAACATTGTTTTTAAGTCCTGGATTTAGGTCTTAAAACCCACAAATGTGCATTTAGAATTGAGTACTTCTACTCCAAGCTTAGACGAGTGTTTTTAATTCTTTCAAAAGATGCGGGTGTATATTGCCCACATTAATTGCTCTTGAGAAGATGGCAGTGGACTGCCTTCTTGAACCGTTGCTGTCAACGTGGTGTCGGTACACCCAGAGTACTGTTCAGATGGGAGCTCTAGTGACAGGGAAGAAACACCAATATAGTTCCAAGTCAGGCTGCTGTGCAGTTTGGAGGGGAACATGCATATGGTGGTGGTCCTGTGTGTCTGCTGTTCCCGTCCTTCTAAGTGGTAGAGTTCACAGTTTGGAAGATGATGTCGAAAGTGCCTTGGCACGTTGCTGCTATACATTTTGTTGAAGCTAGACATTGCTGATGATGTGGAGATGCCAGCATTGGACTGGAGTGGGCATAGTAAGATGTCTCTCAACACCACATTGAAGTCCAATAGGTTTATTTGGTGGCGCGAGCTTTCAGAGTGCTGCTCCTTCATCAGATGAGTGTTCATTCACCTGATGAAGGAGCAGTACTCCAAAAACTCATGCTATCAAATGAACCTTTGGACTTTAAACTGGTGTTGTGAGACATTGCTGAGGCCATGTGTAACTGGTGAAGGAGATGCCAATCAAGTGAGCTGTTTTGTCCTATGTGGTATCAAGCTTCCTGAGTGTTGGAATTGCATTCATCCAGATAAGTGGAGAATATTCCATCATACTCCTGACGTGGGCCTCGTAGATGATGGCAAGCTTTGGAGAACCAAGAGTGAGTTACTCTCTGCAGAATTTCCAGCCCCTCATGTACTCTTGTAGCCACAGTATATGCTTGGTTCAGTTAAATTTCTGGTCAATGGTCATTGCCTAGCACCTGCTATTTACTACTTGTCAACCCAAACCTGAATGTTGTCCAGGTCTTGCTGCACATTGGCATGGATTGCTTCAGTATCTGAGGATCCTCAAATGGTGCTGAACATCGTGTAACCATTCATAAAAAATCCCCACTTCTGAACTCATGATAGAGGAAGCAGCTGAAGATGATCGGACATAGGACACTAAGCTGAGGAACGTCTGCAGCAATGATGACTGACTTCCTGACAATCTCAACGACCTTCCTTTTGTATCAGGTATGACTCCAACCAGTGGAGAGTCCTTCCTTTGATTTCGATTGCTTCCAATTTTGCTAGAGCACCTTGATGTGTCAAGGATGATCACTCTTACCTCAGCTCTTGATTTCAACTCTTTTGTTTACATTTGAACCAAGGTTGTAATGAGGGTTAGGAATTGTCCTGGCAGGTCCCAAATTGAGCATCAGTGCAAAGATTATTGCCATGTAATTGCCACTTGATAGCACTGTTAGTGATCCCTTCCATCACTTTGCTGGTGATCGATAGTAATGTGAGAGGAAGAATTTAAGTCACTAAGGTTTTCATCTTGTGTATGAATCATTGGGTAGATACCAATGCATTGTGTTCATGTTCCTTTCCCTGTGGCTGTTGATCATCAACTTCTGGTCTTCTATATTTCATAATATTGCTGTGAAGCAGCAGCATATGCAGCTGTGTGTGCATATTCAGTCAGATCTCCTAATTTTTGAGGAACAGTGGCATGCATGTGTGTGCGTGTTGCATTGCATTTAGTTCCCATTTCTCCTTGTGTTCGGTTACTCCCATGACATAAGCACAATGATTTGGAATGTAAAGTACTTTTCAGAATACGATCCTTTCACCGTTACAAGGGATGCAGAATACATAACTCTAGTGGATAGACTACATTGCAATTGCTGTGCTAAATAATTGTCAGCTCGTGTATGTTATCAAATCTTTCTCCAACCATGCGATTGACATAATCCTTAATATTTTGTTGCCTATTAACAACAGACATGATCTTCATTGCACAGCAACTGCAAGAGAAATGCAGGAAATGGCACAAAACCTTGTACATGGTTTTGTTTGACCTCACAAAGGCCTTCAAATATGTTAAATGCAAGAGATTATGGAGTGTGCATCTCTGTTTCAGCTGTGCCCCAAACGTTTATCACCATCCTCCGCCTACTCCACAATAACATGAAAACCGTGATCCTGACCAATAGATCTACCATAGACCCAATCCATGTTGGGACTGAGGTCGAGCAAGGCTATGTCATCAGACCAAGACACTTCTCAATCTTCCTTGCTGCACTGCTTCATTTCACCCTCCACAAACTTCCTCAGAAGAAGGGGGCTAAACTATGGGAACCTATTCATCTTCTGCAGGCCAGATCTAAGGCCTTCCCATCCTCTAGTTGTTGAACTACAGTATGTGGATGATACTTGTCGATACATACTCGGAGGATAAGCTCCAAACCTTCATCAGCAGCTTTACCAAGGCATACAAGATGCTGGGCCTCGCACTAAACAAGATGAGACAAAGGTCCTTCCCAACCTGCCCGCCACTCCATCAAAATCCATGATAAGGCCTTGGACCACCTTTTGTGCTTTGGGAACCTACTGTCAACAAGGGCAGACATTGACAGTGAGGTTTAACACTGCCACAGTGTGTCAGTACAGTCTTTGTTTGCCTGAGAAGGTTTGAGGATTAGAACCTAGACTTGGCAACACCAAGCTTATGATTTACAGAATAGCAATGATTCTCACCCTCCTACATGGCTCACAAATGTGGACTACGTACAGCAGGCACCACAAAACCCTGGAGAAGTACCACGAGCACTGCTTCTGTAAGATCATGAATCCCATTGGCAGGATTGGCACACCAATATCAGTGTTCTTGCTCAGACTGACGTCCCCAGCATGGAAGCGTTGACCACACTCGATTGGTTCTGCTGGGCAGGCTATGTTGTCTGTATGCCTAACATGAGACCCCATGTTCTATTTGAAGCTTCGATATGGCAAGCCCTGTGAGGGTAGAGAAAGCTCTTCAAGGACATCCTCAAAGTCCTCTTGAAAAAAGCAATGTCCCTATCAACTCCTCATCCCGAGCCCAAGGTCACCCAAAATGAAGGAAAAGCATCTAGGAAGGAGCTGAACATCTCGAGTTTCATTGCCGAGAGTAAGCTGAAGCCAAGCTTTGACAGCAAAAGGAGCATGCGGCAACTCAGACACCCCATCCACCCACTTTCCAACCATGGTCTGCTCCACCTGTGACAGAGTGTAGGTCACACATTGGACTCCTCAGTCAGCTGAGAACTCATTTTCACTGTGGAGTAAATCACCCTTGATTGTTGAAGAAGAAATATTCCTTGGATTTTTTTTGTTTTTAAAGTCTTTCAATCAGTTGGTTTATAGAATTTGGTCACAACTTACATGAAAGTGAGTGCAAGGTACTTTGCAGTCACTTTCTTTAATGATGTGGAGTGATAGCCATAATATCAAAAAGTCAAAGTTGCAGTTCTTTGGAGTGAGGAAGAGGAGAAGTAAAAGCCCTCCTAATGTACTTATTCGGCAAATACAAACATGTTTGAAAGGAAGATCAAATGATAATAAAAAGGGACTGGAAATAAGATTGCAGCTTTTTAGATCTTTTGTCTTCATTACAGAATTATAAGTATGTGGTACTTCGTTAAAGTATGTATAGATGAGTGTAACAGATTAAGTATATTTAATTTTTGAGCCACTTAATGGAAAAGAAGTGGGATTAATAGAAGACAAAATATTTCTGCATGCAAGAGTTGAGAATTGTTAAATTTGTAGCTTTCTTGAACATCTGTTTGACCCAGTGATTCAGAGGATTCCAAAGCTTCCATTTCATTATTTGAAGACTATTGGATTCTCACATCTTGACTAATGTTCTGCCATTATCCAATATCAATTTACCTGATGACTAACCTAATTTCTATTTGTTAGAATTTCTGTCCATAAAAGTTGTCAATGCATTTTGGGGTGTTACAGTGGTTAGCAGTGCTGCCGAAGGCTATAGAGTTGAAAGCTGGCAAATTTACTATCAAATAAATTGGTTGGATTTGAAATTGGTGTTGTAAAACTTTACACAGCACTAGGGCCATCTCTGAATTTGCGGTTCAGTCAACCAAAAAAATAGTGTTTTCAAGTCATAGAAACATACTGCTAGTAGAAATTGCACAAACCGTGGCATCTTTTATTCAGAGAGTTCTGCAGTGTAGAAGGAGGTCATTCGACCCATCGAGTCTGCACTGATATAATTCCACCAAGGTCTATCCCCATCACTTTATACATTTACCCTAGCTAGTTCCCCTGACACTAAGGGGCAACTTGACATGGCAAATCCACGTAACCCACACGTTTTTGGACTGTGGGAGAAAACCAGAGCATCCGGAGGAAATCCACGCAGACACGGGCAGAATGTATAAACTCCACACAGACAATGGCCCATGCCAGGAATTGAATCTGGGTCCTTAATGCTATAAGGCAGCAGTGCTAACCACTGTGGCACCGTGCTGCAATATTAAATATAATTTTTACTAAGAAAGCAATTAAAGTTGAGGGTATCATTCCAATAAATGAATTGTGACTAGGTTTATTAAATGCGAGTGATAATTGAATTTGCAGTTTTCCTCCATTTCATGAGGTTATTCATTCATATATTCTTTTAACACAAGTACTTTTATGCTAGAAGATTCTATAAAACTATTCTTTCTACAAAATCCTACGGTGTCCTTTTATGTATGTGAAAATGCAAATGCTGTACATTTACCAGTTAAAAATTCCTTTTATATGGGATCTATAGCAGTTTTACATGAAAGCCATGTGAAATTTTTAAAAGGCAGTTTTTTTGTGATTTATAAATCAGATTTCAATGCTGTGTTTATCTGAAATTGGATGTTGGGCACATCCTGAAAATTATCTGTCAGTCCAACTCTGATCTGAAATTAATAATTCCTCTCTATTGACATTTTTAACTTTATTTTTGCCAGGCATACTGTATTTATAAAAATATTGAAGAAAATTGATGGTCCCAGCCTGGGCTGCAGAAGAAGATTCTCATGGATGAAGGAGGATCGCTTACGACTGGACTTGGTACAACAGAGAAAAATAGCTGCAACAAGAGCGTGGAAAAGACCAATGCATTTAGTCATCTTTCCTCCTCAATTTCAGATGAAAATGAAAATCGGATTCGTGAAGCACAGATACCACCATGCACTAATGATAGAATGGGAGGATTTGAGTGGAGCAAGCAAGATTTAATCAATAACAATGAAGACAACCATGATGAAATTGACTCTGAGATCACGCAAAATAAGTGTGCAGGAGTCGATTGTGATGCTGAATCTGAGATTTTGAACAGCATTGCTAACCCTAGTATGGGAATGCCATTAGGGTTAAAAGCAGTTAGGAATTGGGATTCAAAAATGGAAAGGAAATTTAAAATCGCCTCTTCTGGTAAACTTCCAGTTTGAATTTTTAGCTTCCTAATTAAGCATAAAAAGAGACTGAGAAGCCTGCAAGTAACAAGCTTGGGGCAAAATAATGGCCCTGTCTATTATTGCTGTGTTCATCTAATAGATTTAATTACCATTTTTACCCCCCTATTCTCACCTGAAATGTTTGAGGAGGAGAGCTCCAGCTTTAACTGTCAATTGGTATTGTCGGGTTGATATTGATCTTGTTTGAGCCTGAAACAGTGAATCCATGATTGAAAACGGAACATATTTCCTAATTGCAGTGTAACTTTACCGTTGTACCAATTGGGCCAGTAAACAATATTGTGGAACTCTTGCTGGCCATGCTCCTACCACACCACACCTGCCAACTTGCAATCCCCATCTCCTCGCAAAGTTACACGCCAATGTTAAAATTTTAAATCATCGTATGTAGCAAGTTGCGTTCTTCATCTTCTTAAAGGAAGTAAAGTTTGCCTGGTGACCAAGATGTTGAAGCAGTGAATGTCAAAGTTATTCAAAGCAAAAGATCTGCTGGGTCGTCATCACACTGAGTCAGCAGGTTGTTTGTTCAAGTCCCACTCCAGGGTCACAGCACAAAAATCAAGGTCAACAGTCTAGTGCAGTACCGTACAGCAGAAGTACTTCACTGCTGGAGGTGTTGCCTTCTGGATAGGATGTTGGAATGGAGCTCTATCTGCCCTTTCAGGTGGAAACAAAATATCCCAAGGCACTGTTTTAAAGAAGCATAGGGATGTTATCCTTGGTGCCCTGACCAATGTTTGTCCCTCAGTCATAGCACTAAAAAAAAACTGGTCATTATCACATTGTATCACAAGTTCACTTGCATTTCTTACAATATAGCAGTGACTTCACTGCACGAGTACTTGATTTGCTTGAAGCGCTTTGCAACTACAGTTATAAAGGTGCTAAAATCTAAGTCTCTTTTATATTAATTTGTCTCAATTATTGTTGAGTTCTATGTTCCTATTCTTGATTTCTATCTGCATTGTGGATCTGAACTAAATATAGGAGCTCATTCAGCTTTTATGCTGTCAGCAGTTTAATAACTTATGCACATTGAAGTTTGAGTATTTGGATGAAATAACCCCTTGAAAATATAATCCAGCAAAGATCAAGAAACAATACACCAGTTATTTGAAGTGGGGAAAAAAATAATTTCAGAGAAAGGACAAGTAAAGTTTGGAGTACATGTTGAGGTCACTCTTTAACAAAAAAACAAGCATTTATGTAATGCTTTTGCTATAATCAAATCATAGAATCTGTATGGAGAGAAGGAGGCTATTCAGTCTGCACCAGCTGTCTGACAGAGCATCTTACCCAGGCTCTATAATCCCACTAATCCCCCAACCTGTACATCTTGGGACAGTGCAGGGTAATTTACCATGGCCAGTCAACCTAACCTGCATATCTTTGGACTATGGGAGGAAACTGAAACACTTGGATGAAAGCAGGCACAGGGAGTACATGCAAACTCCACACAAACAAGTCACCCAAGCCTAGAATTGAACCCAGGTCCCTGGTGCTGTGAGGCTGCAGTGCCAACGACCATGCTGTATTGAGGGAATTTTAACTCTCTGCCACATGTCCACTCCAAGGTGCTGTACAGCAGTGTTAATAGAAGTTTTCACTGAGTCATATTTATAATGTTAAGGCAGGTGATTAAAAGACGGTGAAAAAGATAGGCACTATGAAAAAGTTTTTAGCGATGAAGAGAGTTAGAAATAAATTTCAGAACTTAGGCTGCTGGCAGCTGAAGGAGAAATGGTTGAAATTTGGGATATGCAATGGCCAGAATTAGAGGAATGCTGATATCTCTGAGGGTTGTATAGCTGGAGATGCTGCAGAGTTTTGGAGGATTGAAGCCTTGCAGAGGTCTGAGATCAAAGATTAAAACAGCTGTATTGCTTAACTGAGAGCCGTTATAGGTCAGTGAGAACAGAGGTGATGTTTGAACAAGACTAGGTGCAAGCTGAAATATGATTTGATTTATTATTGTCACATATTAGTATACAGTAAGAAATATTGTTTTTTGCATGCTATACAGGCAAAGCATACTGTTCATAGAGAAGGAAATGAGAGTGCATAATGTGGTGTTACGGTCGTAGCCAGGGTGTAGAGAAAGATCAACTTAATTTGAGGTAGGTCCATTCAAAAGTCTGATGGCAGCAGGGAAGAAGCTGTTCTTGAGTCGGTTGGTATGTGACCACAGATTTTTGTATCTTTTACCCGATGGAGAAAGATGGAAGAATGTATATTTGAGATATGTGCGGTCCTTGATTATGCTGGCTGCTTTACCGAGGCAGCGGGAAGTGTAGACAGAGTCAATGGATGGAGGCTGGTTTGCGTGATGAACTGGGCTTCATTCACAACCCTTTTGTAGTTTCTTGTGGTCTTGGGCAGAACAGGAACCAAACCAAGCTGTGATACGATCAGAAGGAAAGAATGCTTTCTGTGGTGCATCCATAAAAGTTGGTGAGAGTCATAATGGACAGGCCACATTTCCTTAGGCTCCTGAGAAAGTAGAAGTGTTGGTGGGATTTCTTAACTACAGCATTGGCATGGAGAGACCAGAACGGGCGGTTGGTGATCTGGACATCTGGATATTTGAAGCTTTTAACCATTTCCATTTTGTACCCATTGATGTTAAGGGTATGTCCTCCATTGTGTTTCTTGAAGTCAGTGACTACCTTCTTCATTTTGTTGATACTGAGGAAGAGATTATTCTTATCATACCATATCACCAGATTCTCTATCTCGTTTCTATACTTTGTCTCGTCATTGTTTGAGACCTGACCCACTACAGTGGTATCATCAGCAAACTTGAAAATTGAGTTGGAGGGGAATTTGGCCATACAGTCATAGCTGTATAAGGAGTATAGTATGGGGACACAGCCTTGTGAGACAACAGTGTTGTTGCCTATCTTTACTGATTGCAGTCTTGGGTAAGGAAGTCTAGGATTCAGCCATGGAGTTTGGAGATGAGTTTTGTTGGAATAATGGTGTTGAAGGCTAAGCTGTAGTCAATGAATTGGAGTTGACATGGGTGTCTTTGTTATCCAGGTGTTCTAGGGCTGAGTGGAGGGCCAATGAGATGGCTTCTACTGTGGACCTGTTTGAACCATAGGGGATCCAGGCAGTGTGGGAGACCAGAATGATTCGTGCTGTGATTTGAAGTACTTCGTAATGATAGATGTCACACTCACTGGGTGATAGAATGCCTTAATAACTATCTGGTTTTTGTTTGGTACTGGGGTGATGGTTGTCATCTTGAAGCAGAGAGGACCTCAGATTGTTATAAAGAGAGATTAAAGATGTCTGTGAGTACCCCAGTTAGCTAGTCCATGCAAGATCTGAGTTTCATTTGGGTACCCCATCTGTGCCAGTCACTTTCTGTGGGTTGTTTTCAAGAAGGCTGTTCTGATTTCTGTACTGGTGACCTTGGCTGAGGCTTCTATGGTGGAGGGCATGCTGTCGCTGATCTCTTACTCAAAACGGGTATAAAATACGCTGAACTTATCCGGAAAGAGTGCAATGGTGCCGATGATTCTACGTGCCTTCATCTTATAGCCTGTTATATATTGCAAACCTTACCATAGTCAGTAGAGGTGGGGGTTCCATGTAACTAGCCTGAACTCTAGATGTCCACTATTGTTTTTTGGCATTTTTGATGAACCTCGGCGATCATATTTGGATTTGTTTGTATAGGTCAGGGTCACTTGACTTGAATGCTTCAGACCTGGACTTCAGCAAGCAGTGGATATCCTTATTTATCCATGGTTTCTGGTTGGGAAGCACATGGATTTACTTCTTTGGCAAGTACACAATTTTATGAAGATGGTGGATGTGAGGCCAACCAGGAATGTTTTGCAATAGTGATGTCGAGAGGTAAGAACGGCATGGATGAGGTTTTCAATAGGAAATGAGCTGACACAGGAGTGGAATTGGGTGATTTTGAAGTTGAAATTGAGTAGTTTGAGTGATGCATGTATGTAGTCGGAAGTTCATCTAAGTCAAATAAAACACCCAGTTTGTGAATAGTATGGTTCAGCCTGAGACAGTTGCCAGCCTTGATCTTTTTTTAAGACAGTTCATTTAAAACCTGAACTTTAGACCCAAAAGTGAAGTCTGTGCCACGCAATTTGGTTTAATTTTTAATGTATACTGTTTTTCCTTTGGTTGAAACTTTTGTGTTTTCATTTGTCAGAATTATATAATTTATGTCAAGTAGACTTCTTGTGGGTTTACAGGGACCTCAAAGGAAGCCACAGCAGATTCTTCAGCATGCTTATCTAAGTCACTGAACTCAGTTGTATATGACAATCAGCAAGTCGACAGGAAAGGACTTCTTCAGACTTTGCTCAACTGCATCCAGAGAGAAACTGAGTTCAGTGATTCCAGTAGCCTGCCGCATTATCTTCATCAGGTACAACAAATTCTATTTTTCTCCCCACTCCCATCTCGTTCAAGTGTAGCAAGAGTGAATTTTGAGTGGATTTTCTGTATAAGCAAATTAACTAACTAAATTAAAATGTTGTGTCTTGAACATCTCTTAAAATGAAAAACAAGTCACAAGAAGTATTTTTAGTCCACAGTACTGCATTCATGAAAAGGTATGAATTTGAACAATGCAAGACCCATTTCGAGAAGGGAAAGAAAAATAAGTTCTACTTCAATTATTTTTGCTCATTCTAGTTCTTTCTCCAGCTTCAAATTTACAACTGTTTGCGTTCCTTATTCACCTATTATGTTATAGCAAGTTCTGGGGGAATAGAAGAAAAGTGGGAGAGGAAGAGATGAAAGGGAAAGAGAGACACAGACATGCATGCCCAAATCTTGTAACCATTGCCCATCATTTCCATTTCATTGAGGGTTATTTTTTGGTTGAGAAAGGGAAACAATTGGTGAAGTATAATGTATAGGTGATTGGCTTCCTCCAGGTTGTGGGTATTTTGAACAAATTCTAATAGTTTGGTTGCAGAAAAGTTAAGGTGTATCAGAGAACCAATTTCCTCATATTGTCAGCTTGGTTGCGGAACATTGTTGCCCATCAGTCTGAAGGATTGTACATTCAAGTGCACTGCCAAGATTGCTTATTTCTTGCTGAAGCTTTAACATAGACTGAAACTGTGCTGCATGAATGAGTGTCACCTTTGGTTTAGAAGTTTACCCATACTTCAGACGTCCTGTTGCTTCAGATTAACATACGAGATCCCACAGCACTGCTTGAATGTGAGCAAGAAGTTTTTCCGGTATCCTGACCATTTACCTTTTTCTCAACCACAAACAGTTTAACTGGTTTATGAACTCACCTTTGTGAGATCTTCTCATGTACAAACTGACTGCTGATTTTTCTACATAAATGACACATCTCAAAAATAACTAATTATGTGTGAAGAAATATGGAATATTCTGAGATTTCGTAAGTTTCTTTTCTGGCAGTACTAATATCTCTAAACTAAGCACCTCTCTTCCACATTGATAACCATAATTAAAACTTTTCTTTTTGAACAAGTTTCTTTTACATCTCCCTTTGTCAATGACAGTTTATTTTGTCTACTTATGCTTCTTCAAAGAGCCTGGGTTCTTCTATTAAGGCCCTTTGCAAAATAATATGTGTTGCCTTTATTGAGCACTGACTTTAGACAGTCAAAAGAAAACTTGAAGTCAATCAATGTAATGCATGAGTGTTAATGTTGCAACATACAGCAGATGAAAATGAAACTTGCTCTTCTAGGAAGTCTTTTCTCACTAAAGGCGACGCTGAATTGTTAGTGTAACAGTTAGAGCAAAATAGGAATTGAACAGAATTTGACCAGAGGTTAGATGCTCCATCATTCAACTAATGTCAGCTGCATGAGTTAACACTGATCTGGTTGTTTTCAAATCTGAGGGAAATAATGAACCTTAAATAAAAATGAATTAATCAACCAGATCTTAACTAGCAACAGTGGATTCCTTTGCTTATTTTTTGGCAGCAACACAGGATAACGTTGGCTGTTTTAGCTTCTTTCCTGGTTTGTCCCTAGTCTCTACTCTTGCCATTAATCAAGAGGAGAAAACCTTTTTTGCTTCAGCATCAAAGTAAAAGTGAATTGTTAATATCTGCAAAATGAAACCTGATCAAGTTCAGTATTGCAACCTGGATGATTGAAGGAGCAGGATGATATTGTAATCTATGTCTCCATCTTGTGTTTTTTTTTCTTTTTATGCTTTGCTGGGGTCTGGCCTCATGTTGTTTCTTTATTCCTTCACTTTGCATTCAAATGGTTTTTATGTAGCAATTAGTGCTTCATTTGGATGCAACCTTTGCTTCCTTACTTATAGTCATTACCATTTCTTTTGGCTGTTGCATCATAATATCTTTAGTTACTTAAACTCTCCTAGTCTCCATGCCATCACAGACCTTCTCTTTCCTGTCTCCTTTCATTTGATTAACGGTCTATCTATCTTCAGTCTGATAAAACGACCTGAAACATTAATTCTGTTTCTGTCCACAGTTGCTGCTGATCCACTACATTTCTTGAGCTTTTCTTTTGTTGTCCTTTCAAATTTTTAGCGTTCGCAGTATTTTGCTTTTGTATTAGTATTAATTCACTGCCACTTTCAGGGATGGCTAACTTGAAGTAATTCTGTCCTCCTCTCAGAATTTCAGTTGGCTGTTCTACTTTGTCCCTCCTCTTCATTTTCTACTTTTTCCCTTGATTGATTATGTATGTTTAAAAAAAAATACTTCAAATAGCTACATTTCTTTCATCAGCAATTCTCTCCGACTTCAACTTATTCCTTGGTGAATTCCAAATTAATTCCACCCTTTTTATGATTGTGGGTATCTCCAAATATTCAAAACTCCTCCAATTGTTCTCGTCTCATCCTAAGAGGCACTCACAGAGCCACGTGCATATTTTCAACCTTTCCCTTAAGTAACCCTACAGTACTCTATCCCAAACCCATCGGGTCCAGTTTCATTTAATCCTCCGTCTCATTTGGCAAAAAAAATTTTATCTTGTGAAAGATTGCAAGCTTCACCAACTCGTGGGTACCAACGCCCCTCCAGATTTTTTCTTCCCTTCCTTCCGCCTACCTTCATCACACAACCCCCAGTGAATTCCTTGAACTGTCTTTAACTGTATCCCTCTTCTGGCTTTTTACTGTCTTTAGATCTTTTCATTGAGAACATCCAGCGTGATAATGGTTGTGTCTGCTTCCTTGTTCATTCTATCCTGTCTCCTCAGTTTGTTGCAGTCCGTTCTCTGAAGTTCAAGCCTAACAATTTTCATCAAAAGCTAAAAGCTTTGACAAAGAGTCGTCCAAACTTGAAATGTTAGCTCTGTTCTCTGTTCGCATATGTTGAGATTTTCCAGCATTTTCTGTTTTTGTTCCATTGTAATTTTCTTTGACTGTTGCATAATGAAATATTTTGTTATTGAAATTTCCTTGGCCTCCAGTCTCTCAAAGACTTCCTATATTCTTCCTGCCCTGTTACGTTGTCTTCTCTGTTCTATTTATATCTATTTTCACTTCTGATGAAAGGAATTGACTTGAAGTGTTGACTGTGTCTCTGTCTCTGTCCACAGATGTTGCCTAATCTAGGTTTTTCTTGTTTGTTTTGTGCTCTTTTCAGATTTTCAATATCTACACTATTTTGCTTTTATAGGGTGAAATGAATGGTCTTTAAGGGACTTTATATTACCCAAATGGAGTGCGGTCTCATTTAGTATTGAAGCATTTCCCATACTACACAAACTTCGTGCTTGTATTTGATAACTTTGTTTTGCGTTCTGAAATCTAATGAGGCAGAAGTTTATTTTAAAAAGATGAGATTAGCAACTTTTACAGTTAAGGGATGTCTAAAATCCATTGACTGCACTGATAAATAGCATTTCAGTTATATTATTTATATGCAGGATGATTTGCCCATCCCTAATCACCTTTCAACCTAATGGTTTGGGCATTTCAGACTCGAACACATTGCTGTGGATCTCAAATCACATGTAGGCCAGATAAGGACAGCAAGTTTCTTTTTCTCAAGGTCGTTAGCAAACCAGAAGAGTTTCTATGACAGTGGTTCCATGGCTATTGTTAGATTTTTAATGACACTTTTTATTGAATTTAAATTTCACCATCAAACTTGGGAGGTCTCCAGAGCATTACCTCAGGCCTCTGGATTAGTAGTCCTGCGACATTACCACTATGCCACCGCCTCTTTGTGATGAGTTAATTGCAGCCAACTTATTAATCAGAGAAAGAACTGACTTGTTCAGATGTGCATTTCTTGTAAAGAATACAGTTTCAATCTATTGAATCTTCGTAATTCTTTGTTGTGTTTAACAGTGTTGTGAAGTGGCTTCAAAATAAATTCACACAATGTAACATTTTATAGTTGTTGTGTTTATCGCATAACTACCACATTTATTGTAGCTAATCTAATTATTATTTTCTCATTCACAGATTGCAGAAATCTATTTTGATGAAGAAGAATGTATCCTTTTCATCTTTCTGCATTTACAACAGTTCATGTCTTATTATACAATTTCATTTATTTTATTCATTAATACCTAATTCAGTTGGTTATAAATGCAAATCTAAATCTGAAGTTTTGCAGAATACCAATGCCACAGGTGAATTTTTTAATCCTGTCCCCACTCAATGACTTATATATACAATTTCAACAAGTCACTGATTAATAATCAGTCATGAGAACCCAGGTTAATTTTCTCCTGCCCCATCTTTATAGGTCTAAGGCCATTTGAAACCCTGGTTCACTTCAAAGACAGTAAGCAGACTGACAACACCAGGTTTAAGTCCAACCGATTTATTTGATAGTAAACTCGCAAGCTTTCGACTCTATGGCCTTCGTCAGGTGAATGAGGTGTTCATTAGGCGGATGAGCACCTCATTCGCCTGACGAAGGCCATAGAGTCAAAAGCTTGTGAGTTTACTATCAAATAAATCGATTGGATTTAAATCTGATGTTGTCAGACTGCTTACTGTGTTTACCCCAGTCCAACGCCGGCATCTCTACATCATCACTTCAAAGAAACAGGATTGCAGAATTCTGCATAAAATCCCAATCATCTGTTGGTTTTGGAATTTCAGTTGCAGCATTGTTAGCTATGCTAAAGCTAAACTGGTCCTTCTAAGTTGTAGAGGCTGTGGATTTGGAAGATGAAGGAGGGTTGACGAATTGTTGCAGTGCATCTTAAAGGTGGTACTCACTGATGCCACTGTATGCCAGTGATGGAGGGAGTGAATGCGGTGCTGATTAAGCTGGCTGCTTTATTCTGAGCGGAATTAAACTTGTGTTTGTGGTTGAAATTGCATTCATTCAGATAACTGGGCAATATTCCATTACGTTTCTGACTTGTGCCAAATAGATGCTGGATTGACTTTGCAGAGTCAAGAGTTAGAGTTGTTCATTGCAGAAGGTGAAGTAACAGTCTCGGGTGACTGTCTGTGTGGAGTTTGTCCATTCTCTCCATGTCTGTGTGGGTTTTCTCTAGGATTTCTGGTTTTCTCCCACAGTCCAAAAATGTATGGGTTAGGCTGTGCTAAATTACCTCAGTGTCAGGGGAATTTGCAGGTAAATACATGGGGTTACGGGATAGCATCTCGATGGGATTGCTGTCAGTGCAGGCTTGATGGACTGAATGGCCCCCTCCTGCTCTGTAGGGATTCTATGATTATATTCCAAGACGAGTGAGTACCCTTGATATCAAGGAAGCATTTGAACAAGAAGCCTAGGAAAACTGGAGTCAATGGGAATAGGGGAAAATTGATTGGAGTTGTACCTGGCACAATGGAAGCTGGTTATGTGGTTGGAGTTCAATCGTCTCATTATTCAGTAGCTCAGTCATCTCTAGGACATTAATGCAGGAATCTCTAGGCCAACCATCTTCAGCTGCTTCCTTCCATCATAAGATCAGAAATGGGGATGTTTGCTGATGAGTGCACAATACTCAGCACCGTTTGTAACTCCTCATACAGAAGCAGCCCATGTCCAAATGCAGCAAAGATCTGGACAATATCCATGCTTGGGCTGACAAGTAACATTTGTGCCACACAAGTGCCAGGCAATGACCACCTACAACAAGAGAATCTAACCATCATCCCTTGACATTCAACAGCATTACCATCACTGAATCCCCCACTGTCAACATCCTAGGATTGCCGTTGACAAAACACTGAACTAGAATAGCCATATAAATATCATGGCTATAAGAGTGGTCAACAGCTGGGAATCCTGTGGTGTGTGAATCAGTTCCTGACTCCCCAAAGCCTATCCACAATCTACAAAGCACAAGTTGGGAATATAATGGAATACTTTCCACCTGCCCGGATAAGTGCAGCTCCAACAACAACACAAGAAGCTCAATGCTGTTCAGGACAAAGTGGCACTTGATTGGTACCCAATCCACAAACATTCAGTCCCTCCACCACGCTGTTCAATAGCAACATTTTGTACTATCTACAAGATGCACTGCAGGAACTCAGGAAGGTTCCCTAGGTAGCACCTTCCAACCCATGACAATTACCGTCTAGAAGAGCAAGAGCAACAGATACCAGAGGACACCACTACCTGGAAGTTACCCTTAAAGCCACTTCCTATCCTGACTTGGAAATATTGGACTGTTCCTTCACTGTTGCTGGATCAAAATCCTGGAACTCCCTTCTAGTAAAACTGTCGGTATACTTAGATTTCAGGAACTGCAGCAATGATTCTCACATCACCTCTGGAGTTTACCTCTTGTGTCCATGTTTGTACCAAGGCTGCAGTGAGATCAGGAACTAATTGAGCTTTAGTGACCAGGTTGTTGCTGAGCAAATTTCAATGACCACTTCCATCACTTTGCTGATGATTGAGAGAAAAACAGATGGATGGTAGTTCATTGGATTCAACTGGCCCTTTTTTTTTGTCAGCAGACAACTTGGGCAATTTTACATATTGTTGAATAGGTGTTAATGTTGTAACTGTAGGGGGAAGGTATATGATAAAGGGTAGACCTATTAAGAGTATAGAAACGCAGAGGGACCTGGGGATGCAGGTGCACAAGTCTCTGAAGGTGGTAGAGCAGGTGGAGAAAGTTGTGAAGAAAGCATATAGTATGCCAGCCTTTATAGGAAGGGGTATAGAGTACAAGGGCTGGCCTTTAATGTTGCAGTTGTATAAAACGTTGGTTAGACTTCATTTGGAATACTGCATCCAGTCTGGTTGCCTTACTACCAGAAGGACGTGGAGACTCTGGAGAGAGTGCAGAGGAGGTTTACCAGGATGCTGCCTGGTATGGAAGGTCTGAGTTACGAGGAGAGGTTAGGCAAATTGGGGCTGTTTTCCTTAGAAAGACGTAGACTTAGAGGAGATCTAATAGAGGTGTACAAGATTATGAGGGGTATAGATAGAGTAAACAGGGTTAAGCTTTTTCCTGGCATGGACTCCAATAGCACGAGGGGTCATGGGCTTAAGGTGAGGGGGGTAAGGTATAATTTGGATGCTAGAGGGAGTTTTTTCACACAGAGGGTGGTAGGGGTATGGAATGCGCTGCCAAGTAAAGTGGTGGAGGCAGGCACTCTGGAGTTATTTAAGAGATACTTAGATGGGCACATGAACAGAATGGGAATGGAGGGATATAGAAAGCTGATTTAAAATAGGGATCATGAGCCTTGGAAGTTCCCTGGGAAGTGTGTAAATTGTCGACGATATTGATGTATTTGTTTTATCCTATAGGTACTTTGGTCCACCTTGTATATCAAGGGTCGTGAGAGGGCTGCTTTTGGATTTTTCGAGAGTAGCCTAGTGCTTCACATCATTAGTGTATGCTTGACCTGGACCAGTTTTTGGGCAACACGACAGCTCAGTGACTATTGGAGTGCTGTGCAGCTACATAGATTTGGACCTGTGTCTGTGGGAGTTGCGCATTCTCCCCGTGCCTGCGTGGGTTTTTTCCAGGTGTTCCGGTTTCCTCCCACATCCCAAAGATGTGCTCTTAGGCTGATTGGCAGAACAAATTTTCCCTAAATTGTCTCAAATTTTGTTCTAATGCATAGATCTATAAACACAGACAGGGATGACGGATCATGGGAAGAAGTGGGAACATCGAGGTAGCGGCACGGGCTCGGGCTGAAGGGCCTGTTTCCTGTGCTGTTCTGTTCTTTGTTCTTGTTCTTTGAATTGGCTAGAAGCATGACTAGTTCTCGAATGTGTCGACAATACTACTGCTGCAATGTAGCCAGGCCTGAAGGTTGTATCCAATGTGATAAGCTGTATCTTTATCACATTAAAGAATCAAATTGCTGGAATAGAATCTGGAGGAGGCTGAGATGGACCATTGGTACTTCTGGCTAAAGATGACTGTGAATGTTTCAGTTTTGTCCCTTGCTCCAGTGTGTTGGGCTTTTCTCAGTCATTGAGGATGGGGATGTTTGTGGAACCACTGCTGCCTCCTGAGAGTTCTTTAGTTAGTGTCCCTGATATGGGATGATATATTAATCTGTTCCCTTGTCAGTGTGCAATGGCTGCAATACATATGACCTACAGCATGCAGTGCAGGAACTCAAGATTCGGTAAGGAGAACAGGAAAAACACTATGATAGGAACCCCACAACCTCCAAGTTGTAAAGTCCTGCCTTACCCATACATCACTATAGTCAACTGTCATTAAGTATTACTCTAAATTCCCTAATGTTGCTACTGAACTAATATTACTTTTATGTTTACTTAAATATTGTTTAGTTAGTTCTGCTTTACAATCCCTAAAAAAGAAAATGCAGCATTTGTGGTGGCATCCCAGAATTCCTCACCTACTGGTTGGATTTTGCTCCACGTACGTGCTGTGCTATTGACACAACTGTTCGAATTAGTAACATTTTGCAGTTAGTTTGTTACATGAGCAATATGTGTTTTCCTTTACGCTGCACCTAGATGAGAAGGCAATTCAGTTTATTCAACTGGAAAAGCTGTATCATCAAAAGTTGCTGGCAAATCTTGCTGTTATTCAAGAGGACTGGGGTACGTATGGAATATATATCCATAATGAACACCACCATTGGTAAACTATGTTTGAGGCCCAAAAATCTGCCAGCTGCACTTTACTGAAAATTCAATATTTTTAAATTTGGGTTGAGGTTGGGTTAAAACAGGCAACTCTTTATTTTTCATTTACGATTTGATTTTGAAATATTATATGTAATTATAAGAATATTCCAATAATTTTAAACACTGGTTTCAGGAAGTTTGTTCTACCTTGAAAATTGTGAAAGAATTCAGTAAGGTTGATTTGGAGACAAAAATAAAATACTGGAGATGCTCAGCATCTCGGGTAAGAACAGAATGCTGAAAAGGATGCCTTTGCTATAGAGGGAGTGCACAAAGATTTACCAGGCTGGCTGCTGGAAATCTGTCATAGGGGAAACTAAGTCATTAGAGAGTTTAGAAGAATGAGAAGGGAACTAAAAGAATTAGACAGGAAAGATTTAGAAAGAATGTTCATAGAATCCTACAGTGCAGAAGGGAGCCACTCAACCCATTGAATCTGCATCAACCACAATCCCACCCAGCCCCTATCCCCATTACCGCATAACCTCATGAATTTGCACTAGCTAACCCCCTGACACTAAAGGGCAATTTTAACATGATCAATCCATCTAACTTGTACATTTTTGGACTGTGGGGAAAAAAAACTGGAGAACCTGGGGGAAACCCACACAGTCATTGGGAGAACGTGCAAACTCTACACAGACAGCGACCCAAGCTGGGAATCAAATCCAGGTTCCTGGCATTGAGGCAGCAGTGCTAACCTCTGTGCCACCAAGCCTCCCCAGTGTTCCCGATGGTGGGGAGTCCAGTTAGGAGTCATGATTTGAGGATAAGGGGTAAACCTTTTAGGACCGAGGTGAAGCAAACTTTCTTCACCCACAGAATGGTTATTGCGAGGTTGAGTTTGTAAAGATGTAAAAAATGTAAAAATGCTGGAGGGACAAAAATGTTGCATGGTCCCTTTAAAAGCTGGTGTTTTGTTTCAGTACTTGGAGGTTTAAAATGCAAAGTACATACTGAGTTCAAGCTGAAATCCAAGGTCAGGAAACAGGGTTGCCTTGATAACAGGTTTCAGGTATTTGAAAGTTTTTGAATTCAGCCCATCAATTTAAAGCAAACACTCAGATACCAAGAACATATAACATTTGAATTTGATGATGTTGACAAAATCAAACCAATCCTATTGTAGGAAAACTGATAGGTCACCACAGCTTTAAGTGAAAGGGCAAGGGGAAAAATAGGAGTTAGCAACTGTAGCCTCTCAAGTCTCGAGAGGGAGAGAGCAGCTCTCCACCCTGCCAGCTTCAGATATCTCTGAAGAGAACACACCATCTAACCACTGAAAGGTACCCATCAAAAAGAACTAACAGACAGAGAAATCAACTGAGAAACTTCTGAAGGTTCCTAAGGACTCAAAACTTGGGTTGTATATGTTTTTGAGAATGACTAAGTTCTTTTTTTTAGTTAATGAATGAATATTATGTTTATTTGACTAGCATTCCAGTTGGATCTTATTTTATTCGCTATGTTACTTAATTAATTAAGTTTCCCTGATAGTTAAGTAAATAAATTGTTAATTTCTCATTTTAAAGTGAATGTCAGTTATTTCTGTTAGTTAGCCACTAAATGTTACTGAAGGACCCAGTTCACACCTTCCCACGTACATTTAATAAATTGTGAGGTGAGGTATTCCTCTTTTGGAGGATTCAGCGTTATTGCTCAAAAAGGCAGTCAACCTTCATGTTGTAACAGTGATGAATCTATGGAATTCATCACCCCAGAAAGTAGTTGAGGCCAAACGGTTGTGTGACTTTGAGAAGAAATTTAGGTACAGTTCTTGAGGCTAAATGGATCGGGGGGTTGGGGAGGCAGAATTAGGATATTGAATTTGAACAGCCATGATCAAAATGAATGGCGGCTTGTAGGGCCAAATGGCCTACTCCTGTTTCTGTGTTTTTAAAATACTCAGGTCAAGCAGCATCTCTGGAGAGAAAAACAGAATTAATATTCCAGATTTGTGATCTTTTATCAGAACAGAGAAGAAACATAGAAAATATGTTTCCACTTTTATAGGTGAGAACTAAACTGAGGACCAGAATAAACAGTAACTAATAAATCCAATGAGGAATACAGACAAGTTTTATATCCAGAGAGTGGCTAGAAGGTAGAACATGCTACCACACAGTAGTTGAGGTGACTGCACAGATGCATTTGAAAATGCTAAAAAAACACAGGAGGGAGAAAGGAATAGAAGTATGCTGACTGGATTAGATGAAGTGGAGTAGGAGGTGATTCATGTGGAGCATAAACATAGGCTTGGACCTGTGAGGCCAAATGACCTGTTTCTGTCTGGTGTATTCTACTTAATTCAATGTTTAAAGAATACAATTAGCGGTTAAAAATATTAACAAAATTCAGAAACCAGGAAACTACTCACTAAAATGTGTCATCTTTAATGAGATGTAACATTTAGAAGCTCTGAATAGAGTTGCACTATTTTAAGGTATTATTAATAAGGATGTCCATACACAGTTTCATAATTTTGTCCTTGCGCAGCTAAGGACAGATGAAATCAGCAGCCAAAAAATAATTTATTTTCCTAAAATGTTTCATGTTCATTACAAAACTATACCCATACTTGCTCTGTATTTTTCTTCATCTTTCCCCTCTTCAGTATAAAGTACTTTGAAACTTCTTTATGCCTGTGAGGAATACAGAATGAATATTTTTCCTTCTGGTTTATCTAAAGTAGAAGGGGATGACTTGCAGAGTTCATGGCAAAAAGTACATTAGAAACTTGGGTATGTTATTCTATGGCATCCCTCCTTCCCCAATCTGTTTGCAGAGGTGTAAACACAACTATATTTAGATTTTCATCTGCTATTTTTAGTATCAGTCTGTGGTGACTTAATTTTGTTGATTACTGTCATCTTGCATTTTCTACCGCTATCACTCCCTATACTTGCCTCAGAATTTGATGTCACTATAAATTGGTGTTGACAGGTAGTTGCCTACCATTTAAGGAGGTGAGAGAGGAAAGTGAGAAATAGTTGAACATGGGAGAAGCAGTGACATAATCACTGTATGATTGTGTGCATGTCTGCTGACGTAGTGCAAAAGAGCATTCATTTGAAACACATGTTCGACAAAATTGTAACTGCGGGGGATAATAGAGGAGGGACACGTGGAATTAAGTAACACTAGATCACGACCTTTTCTGGCTGGATGACAAACTGCTAAATTTGGATTCCACTTAAGGGTTTAACAGGCATATCATAATAGCTGATGTTAACAGCCAATACTTTGAAACATTAATTTTATTGGAAACTGTTGATGTACAGCTGATTTTTTTCTTACAGAAGTGAAACAGAAGGCAGCAGTCACAAGAGTGTCTTCAGAAGGGAGACCTGTTAAAGCTTTAGATGATGACAAAATAATAAAGCTCACAGAATTCTGTGCAACACATTCTCGGTAAGTTCACTAGGTTGAAATTATATTATAACAATATGTAAATTTAATGCATTGAAATCTTTCAACAGTGCAATTCAATAGTTCTCTGTTGCCTTATTTCTGCAAATTGGCATGATCTAAGCCAGGCCTATTAAACCTTTTTAGGGGCCCACATTCCTATTTTTCTCACTCTGATTTAATTTGATTTATTATTTTCACATGTATTAGTCTACAATGAAAAGCATTGTTTCTTGTACACTGTGCAGACAAAGCATTCCCTACATAGGAAAGGAGAGGGGTGCAGAATGTAGTGTTACAGTCATAGCTAGGGTGTAGAGAAAGATCAACTCAATGTGAGATAGGCCCATCCAAAAGTTTGATGGCAGCAGGAAGAAGCTATTCTTGAGTCAGTCGTTACATGTCCTCAGACTTTTGTACCTTTTTCCTGACAGAAGAAGGTTGAACAGAGTATGTCCGGGGTGCATGGGGCCCTTAATTGTGCTGGCTGCTTTTGCGAGGCAGTGGGAAGTGTAGACAGAGTCATTGGATGTTGCTGTGTGTGTGTGTGTGGTTTGCGTAATGGACTGGCTTCTTTCACATCTGTCGTTTATTGCGGTCTTGGATAGAGCAGGAACCATACCAATCTGTGATACACCTGGAAAGAATGCTTTCCATGATGCATCTGTAGAAGTTGGTGAGAGTCATAACTGATATACCAAACTTTCTTGGCCTTCTAAGAAAGTAAAGGCATTGGTGGGCTTTTTTAACTATAGTGTCACCATGGGGGACCAGAACATGTTGGTTGTCTGGACACCTAAAAAAATTTGAAGCTCTCGACTTTTTCTACTTCACCCCCATTGATATAGACAGGGACATATCCTCCACTACGCTTCTTGAAGTCAATGACTATTCCCTTCATTTTGTTGATATTGAGGGAGAGATTATTGTTGTCGCACCAGTTCACCAGATTCTCAATCTCTTTCCTGTACTCTGTCTCATTGTTTGAGATCCGACCTACTGAGGTGGTGTCATCAACAAACTTGGAGATCGAGTTGGAGAGAAATTTGGCCACATAGTCATAGGTGTATAAGGACTACAGTAGGGGATGAGGACATAGCCTTGTGGGGCACTGGTGTTGACGGTGATCATGGAGGGGGTGTTGTTGCCTATCCTCGCTGATTGTGGTCTGAGAGTTAGGAAGTTCAGGTTCTCGTCGCAGATGGAGGAGCTGAGGCCTAGGCCACAGAGTTTGGAGATGGGTTTTGTAGGAACAATGACTACAGCCTTCAATATCAATGAATCACAGTCTGACATAGGTGTCTTTGTTATCTAGGCATTTCAGGATTGAGCGCAAGGCCAGGGAGATGGCGTCTTCTGTGGACCTGTTGCGGTGGTAAATGAACTGTAGTGGATCCAGGCAATCTGAGGCCGGAATTGATTAAGGAGTGCTTTGAAAGGTCATTACTGACCTTTTGAATTACTTCAAATGATTCATATAGAACCACCATTAAGGCGTGCTACCTGTCTTTGGTACTGGGATGATGGTCATCTTCTTGAAGTAGATAAAACCTCAGATTGTTTTAAAGAGAAGTTGAAGATGTCTGCGAATACCCTCTGCTATCTGGTCCATGCAGAGTGTTCATCAGGGTACCCCATCCAGGCCAGCAGCTTTCCGTAGGTTGACCTTCAAGATGGCTGCTCTGACATCTGCAGTGGTGACCTCAGATAAACAATCGTCTATGGCTTCTGGGGTAGAGGGCATGCTCTTGCATCAAAATGGGCAAGGATGTATTGAGCTCATGAGGGAGGGATGGGTTGATGCCAGTGATTTTACAAACCTTCATCTTGTAGCCTGTTATGTCTTGCAGATCTTGCCATAGTTGGAGTAGTCCATGTGGCTAGTCTAGGACTCTAGCTTGGTCCAGTACTATCTTTTAGTATATATTTGATAAATCTACTTCAATCATATCTGGCTTTCTTGAATAGGCCAGGGTCACCTGACATGAACGCCTCAGACCGAGACTTCAGCAAGCAAAGGATATCCCTTTCGTTCATGGTTTCCGCTTGGGAAACACGTGGATTTTCTTCCTGGGTGCACAGTTTTCTACACACACAAAAATGAGGGAGCCAGTTGAATAAATTTTCAACAGATCAGGTTTGGCACAACATTAAACTGAATTTCACAAAAAGCTGAGGAATGAAGAAAAGAAACAATTTGCTGAACAATAGTGAAACATAGGGTTTTTAATATATTAATGTCTATTAGAGTGTGAGAGGGAAGGTGTGTCTGTCCACCTGACTCCCAGCCGCAGGCTACTCACTCACTCACACCATCAGCCATTGTGTGAGTGCATTATGCATATGTGTTAATATGTTGGAGTGAGGGTGAATGAGAAACCTGAGACTGGGAGTAAGGTAGATGTACCCTTGTACTCTCCACTCCTTCCCTCGTTTTCCTCCCCTCCATCCCTTTTATCCCACCTTTTCTCCTCCTTGTCCTCACCCCCCCCGTCCTCGTCCTCGCCCGTCCTGCCCATGGAACCCTGCAATGCAGAAGGAGGCCCTTCGGTCCATCAAGTCTGCACCGACCACAATCCTACCCGGGCTCCATCCCCATATCCCTACGTGTTTTACCCCCCCCAGTTCCTCTAACCTAAGCATCCCAAGATACTAAGGGGCAGTTTTAGGGTGGCTAATCAACCCCACCCGCACATTTTTGGGAAGAAACCAGAGCACCTGGAGGAAATCCACGCAGACACAAGGAGACTTTTGGCCAACAAGGTGCATACACGCAATGGGTCCTGCGAGGGTTGCTCTTGGATGTTGCTTTGAGAGTTGCCTAGTGCTTCACGTCTGTTTAGTGTACGCTTAATCTGGACCAGTGGATGGGCAGTACGTCAGCTCGGTGACTATCACTGTCTGCTGTACAGTTACAGGGACCCGGGTCAGATCTCTGGCTTGGATCAATGTCTGTGGGAGTTTGCACGTTTTCCCTGTGCTCGCATGAGTTTTCTCTGGGTGCTCCGGTTTCCTCCCACATCCCAAAAACGTGCTTTTTAGGCTGATTGGTGTCAATAAGTTGTCCCTGAATTGGATCTCCCTTAATCTGGCATACATATAATTCCCTTTGTTGTGGAGTTCCACTAGAGGTAGACAAAAATGTCGACGAATAAGGCACTCACTGACTGATAAAAAGGGCAGTGCGAGCTTGTAGGGCTGAAGGACCTGTTTCCTGTGCTGTGCTGTTCTTTGTTCTTTGTTGAGAACGTGCAAACTCCAGACAGACAGTGACCCAAGCCGGGAATCAAACCCAGGTTCCTGGAGCTATGAAACAGCAGTGCTAACCACTGTGCTATCGTGCCATGCTCCCTCCGCCTCCTTCCTCCTCCGCTCCCCCCTCCCCCACCTCCCCCCCTCTCCCCCCACCTCCCCCCCCCTCTCCCCCCACCTCCCTCCCTTCTCCACCTCCCTCCTTCCTCCCTCCCCCCCCCCCACCTGCCTCCCTCCCTCCCCCCACCTGCCTCCCTCCCAAACATTAAATTACATTTAATTGCTTGCTCTAAACAGTTAACTCAGGACTGTGGTTATTTTTTAATTACATGTGCAAAGCTAACCATTCAGATTCTTCACCATAAATCTGATCTCAACATCAGAAATGGTTCTAATTGCCATATTGATTCTGCACTCACAAAATTTTTCGAAGTAACAAAAACAAAGCTTCCTCTTATAAGAGGCAGGCCTGTGATAGAGTAAGTAATGACTCTTACCTCGTATCAAAACAGATTTTTGTAGTCTTGTTCTTGTCCAGGCCCTTGGGTCTCATGATATCACCTATAAATCTATTTGCTTTTTTAAAGGCCTTATTAACCCCAAATGATAAAATGAATCATTTATATTAATATTGATTATAAAATAAGCATGTTTGGTAATCTCAAATGGAAAAGATGCTGGAAATGATTACAATATCCAGAATTCTCATTAGGGAGAGATGAGTAAACATTTTAAATTGAGGATTTTGATAAAAGTTTAGCCAAAATGCTGTCGTCTTTTCTCTCTCCAGATATTCTAGAATCTCTTGCCTATAGTACTTACAACTTCTTAACTTTATTCTGATAATTGTAGCTATTATTGTGGCAGCAGGGTAGCACAGTGGCTAGCACTGCTGCTTCACAGCGCCAGGGACCCGGGTTTGATTCCTGGCTTGAGTCACTGTCTGAGGAGTTTACACGTTCTCCCTGTATCTGTTTGTGTTTCCTCCGGGTGCTCTGGTTTCCTCCTGGTGCTCCGGTTTCCTCCCACATTCTGAAAGACTGATTAGGTGCATTAACTCAAACAGGCGCTGGACTATGGCGGCTAGGACAATTTCACAACTTCATTGCGGTGTTAATGTAAGCCTTACTTGTGACTAATAAATAAACTTTATTAATTGCACATTTCTGACCTGGAGTTTTCTTGCTCATAAATTGACATGCACTTTCAAGATTGCTGCTGCAGTGTGAGCTGTGGGAAATTCACTGTACCATTAAATCCTTGGGCTGATTGCAATTCAGTAACAGTGTGTATTCAATTTGTACTTCTGAAGAATTCAGTAACTGACCTGTGCCAATTTCTTTTCCCACAAGCTTGTCCTTCAAACAAATATTCAAACAATATAAAACACAATTATTCTTTGTAATGGAAATATCTCAGAGTAAGACTATTAATGTCAAGTTACTTGTGAAATGTCCATAATCTGTTTGTTAATGATTGAAAAATATCTTTTTAAGTTTGAGACTTTTATGTGTTAGCCATAAAAATAGATGTGGCCTAAATTTTAAGTTGTGATATTATTCTTGTTTTCATACTTAGGACTGGTGACCATTGTGAACTGGATATTTATAAGTAGCACACAGTTGTTTCAGATTTGACCACTAATCACTCCTTTCACCAGCCAATATATTGGCTGTTTTATGTTCCTTAGGTTCACCCCAGTCCACTCCTTCCATTTACCACCTTAGCTTTTACGGGAAAGACAGAATGAGTCAGCATGAGGTTTAGAAGCAATTTAGAGGAGGACAAATATGGAATCAAAAACATGCTGAAAGAAGCATGAATAGCAAGCTATAAAAAGAAGAATGGAAAACAAATGAGCTAAACAAGAAAGATGCAGACAAAGGATAGAGGGAGAACAACACATTTCATTGAAGTATGAACTGTAGAAAATTGAGACAAAAGAAAGATTTCTAAGATGCCAGGTTAAATGCGTGCACATGCATCTGTTCGAACAGGTAAGGAAATAAGGCAATGTTGTGTTTTGAGTAGCTATTTAAGACAGCAGTGTTAGTCATTTGCAGTTTTGTAACTAAAGCTATTTTGAATTTGTGAGCAGGAATCTATGATATTTTATATACGTTGCCTCAAATTTGATGATTATAATAATAGTGGAACTGTCGACATTGGCCTGTGAAAACACCATTAAATGCAGTAATCCAGAGTTGCTGTCACTGATTCCCTGTTCCCAGGGAGGGTAATGTTTAGAAATTACTCAACCAATGAGAATTGCCCTTTTTACTCTGCAGTAATCCTGCTAAAAATTCTGAAAAGGTTATGACTTGTTAATGAGGTATGGCTGAGTTTTTAGGAGCACACTGAGCTATAATAACAGTTGAACATCCTCGCTGACCCTGGAAAATTAGCTTCATAATTGCCTAATGTCAGTTATTTCTATTATGACACATCCATGGCTTTTTATTGTTAAGGTTTGTAATAGCCTCCAGTATGTCTGCTAATCTTTATTTCACTCCCTGTAAAAGTTATAAGAAGTAAGGATAGTGTATTTTACTTCCAGATTTCCTAATTGAAAACTTTTTGAAGTGATTGCCTGCTTTTTCTGCTTGATAGCAGATTGCATCACTGCTGCCTGCCAGAATACACAATCACCTTGCTGCTAATGCAGAATCTGAACCAACTTCTCATTTCATTGACAATGATAAAAGTTGTATGAATGAGCAAATAGTCCTAAATCATACTTGCCTTCCATGTTCTCATCTCCACACATTCCTTTGTGCATCATCCATCTATCCAATTTATTCTTAAATATTGACATAGTTTCTGCCTCAACAACTAGTCTTGGAAGTGAATTCCATAATCTCTCAATTATCTGTGTGAAAATGACTTCTCTGCCTTCTATTCTAAATCTTTTTTATTTAATATTTTATCTATAACCATATTCTTGAATCAATACTGGAAACAAAGGACTCTGTAACATTCTTTCTTTATTTTGAACATAGAATCCCTCCAGTGCAGAATAAGGCCTATTTGGCTTATTGAATCTGCACCAACTCTCTTACCCAGACCCATCCCCGCATATTTATCATGGATAAGCAACCTAATCATGACAAGTAATGTGTGTTGTTCTAAATGTCTTTGTCTTTATCTCTTTTTAATACCAAATGGATCCCTGTGAATCACTTGTTCCCTCAAATCTCAATATCTTTTGCACAATGTAGAACCACTGCTGTAAACAGTACACCAATCTGAGGCTGTACTAGAATTTTATACAAACTTATCATTGCTTCTTGACTTTCATTTTATGTCTTGTGATAACACCTGGAAATCTGTTTGCTTTTTTAATCGCCCTATTAATCCACGATCCTTCCTTTAATATCCCGGGGATGTGTGTGCTCAAATGCCTGCTCGTCCATTACATCAAACTCACTTACTCTTTATTAGTAATTGTACTCCAAATGGATCATCTCACACTGCTGTTAAATTTCAATGCTACATTTGGGCATGCATGTTTTCCCATTTTATCAGTATCCCTTCATACTTTCTCTTGCATTCTAAAGAATTAACAGTATTTGCTAATTTGGGATTGACAATGAATTTCACACCACTGTCACTAGATCCATATCCAACCAGTTGTCATAAAACTTATTGCCAGAAATGCTGTAGTCTTTATTTGTCTCTTGTACAATGTATGCATTAATTGAAATATTTACCCACTTGTTCAGTAAGTACATTTGTTGCAGTAACCTACAAGCTATAGGGAAAATGGTGCATTCTGTGTTTGAAAATTGCTGTTAAGGATCCAGTATTGAAATGCAAATGCCTTGCTTAATTTCTTTCTTAATTCAATCAAATTTCACTTGTGAAATCAATGTTTATGGAGGTTTTCGTTGTTCTTTCAGACCAAATATACCAATAAACAAGGTAAGAATTTTAACATTCATTTTTGAAAAAAATGATAGTTATTGCAAAGTGGGATGTGAGGGGAGGAGTGCAGCAAGCAGGAAAACACAATGGAAAAACAAGCAGCTGCTGATGGTGGTGGAACAGAGAGCAAGGAGTTGGCCTCCTTGGAGAGTACACACAGGGATACTTGGGTATAGACAACTCTAGAGCCTATACAATACCAATTTATAGTTTTTTGTGTATTTTATCTCCCTAGAGTCATGTTTCAATGAGATTTAATATTTCAAGCTAATGTTTACTTGTTTGGTTCGAACATGTTTACCTTTCTGAAAGGTTTTGTTAAAAGTTGCACACCTCCAATGATGTGATATTTTTATTAATTCTGGGCAGTAGAAATTTGAGACAAAGTTTCATAGATTGGTGCGATTTATTTTATTTGTTGAGATCTGTTACTTTAGAAAGCAAATAGTGTCATATATTGACTATTGGAAATAATCTGAAGGATGTAGGTTTTATGAACTTGTAGAGTGCTTACCACTGCTGTCTCTCAGTGCCAAGGACCCAGGTTCAATTCCAGCCTTGGGTTGTCCATGTGAAATTTGCACATTCTCCCTATGTCTGCATGGGTTTCCTCGGGTGCTCCAGTTTCCTCCCACAGTCCAAAGATGTGCAGGTTAGGTGGATTGGCAATGCTAAATTGACCCCTAGTGTCAGGGGGATTAGCAGGGTAAATATGTGGAGTTATGAGAATAGAGCTTTAGTGGGATTATGGTTGGTGCAGACTCAGTGGGCCGAATGGCTTCTTTCTGCGCTGTAGGGGTTGTAGAAATAGAAATTTTCTATCTCCTTGTCCTCAAGTTCATTATTATCATTCTAAGTTATATTTGCCAATTTGAAACTCAAACTCTAAAGAAAAATACAGTGTTTGCATTCATGGCCATACACACATTAGGTGGTGAAAGGATAATGTTAAGAAAGTCTTGCATATTATGAGAAACTAATATAATAAATGCTACAAACCTAAGTATTCTTTAATATTTCAGATTTGTGTATTAGCAGAGCATTTCTACAAAAATGAATATCATCTCCCTTCAGAGGGAGGAGAAGCTTGTACAAATATTACTGCAGAGTACAATTCAAGTAAGTGGATTGATTGAAACTATTCATGTTTGCTTAAGTTACCTTTGCTCATTGAAGAATTTAAGCATTCCTTTGTTATTGAATATAGGAATTAAGCAAACTATTCACATTTCGCCGTTTCTGTGAATTATCAAGTTATGTAGTCCAATAATCTAAGCCTATTGCATTGGATCTTACAGATAATAATGGACATACAGAAATCACAATATGTTATAATTGAGGACAAATAATTTAGAATTGATTTATTTTAAAATTATTCTCCCTATTCTAACCTGTTCAAATGAAACTTTGTTACGGTTGAATATTTCACAAAAATCATATGCAATTCCTTTATTCAGAAAGTGGGAAATTACACATTGGTTTCTGTCTCCTTCCCTTTGTGAATAAAGGAGTTGCTTTTGCTATTTTCCAATCTATGAAACCTTCCTGAATCTAGGGAATTTTGGAAAATGAAAACAAAGTCATCAAGCATCTCAGTAGTCACTTAAGACTCTAGGGTGAAGTCCATCAGGACTTGGGGACATGTCAGTCCACAGTTATGACAGCTGGCTCAATACCACTTGTCTGGTGATTTTGTACATACTTTCTTTGTGTGAGGAGGCTGTATCTTATGGGCTTTCATACATGTCATTTCTAATTTCCATTTTGTAACTTACGATTGTCATGCTATAGTTCAAATAGGAAGCTCTGTAAAAATTCCAGTTACAATAATCCATCTTTTATCCTGCATTTTTCAATATTACCAAATCACTATTTATCAAGAGTCTCACATAAGGAAATCTGCTGGTATGTGCCATTTTTATAGATTGTTAAGGTGCTTAAAAGCATTAGTTAGAATTGCAGATTCATTGATATGTTACAGATGTTAAATATAGATTTTAATTTGATACTAGTGATCCAGCACCTAAAAATCAATGAGTTGCTGTTTCTTGGTGATATTTACTTGATCTCTGAAGACAAGTGGAAGATGACATTAATGGGGTATTGGTTCCATATGATAGTTGCATTCTTTTAGGGTGGATGAAAATGTATCTGGCCCCTTTGCTTCCTTTTTATATTTCAGGATAGTTAATTGCTCGCAGTTAGAATTTTGAATAGTTAGAAGTTATCTTGTTTGCTGTTACAATAGAAACATTTAAAAGAAAATAAGAGTTTTAAATCCGCTTCCTAATTATCATGGCCATTCTTCATGCACGCTTTGTTCCAATGCTCCAATATCAAAAATTGCATCAATCTTTCTTGCTCTGTACAAGATATCTTGCACTGTTGCTCAAGTTGCAAAGCAGTGTCATGTTATCACTACTGCTTGCATGCAAGGAGAGTATAATTCCAAACCTGCTTATCAGGGTCTGGCATTACTTTGGGGAAAAATGATGCAAACCTGAAAAGAATGTCTTGTATTTTCTGAAAATGTATTAATTTCCAGGAAGAATACAGAACTGGTTACATCAACTGTTCAAGTGCTGTTAAATTCCCTTTGACAGGAAGCAATTACATACAGTTGGCTGCATGTTTTAATTTACCTGTGTGGCTTTCTTCCTCTTCATCACCACCAGTCAGAAAGTTAATGTATCATGCTGACCACAGAGTCTGTTCTCTTGGCCAATTGATGTTTTTAAATCTGCTGAAAACGCATGCATTATGCGTCTGCCCATTTCATTGCTCTGTCGTTCTAGAGACTGTCACCTTGGTTTCATGTCTTCTGTAAATTATGAAATTATGCTCTGTATATGGAGGACTAAATCATAAATATATATTAAATATGTTAATAAACTGGCCCTAATCCTGATCCCTAGGGAACTGTATATATTCTGAAAAATAACTGTTCACTATTATATAGAACATTACAACGCAGTACAGGCCCATTAGCCCTCAATGTTGCACCAATTTGTCAAAACCAATCTAAAGCCCATCTAACCTATGCTATTCCAATACCATCCAAATGTTTATCCAATGACCGTTTAAATGCCCTTAATGTTGGCGAGTCCACTACTGTTGCAGCGGGGCATTGCACGCTCTTATTACTCTCTGAGTAAAGAACCTACCTCTGACGTCTGTCCTATATCTATCACCTCTCAATTTAAAACTATGTCCCCTCATGCTAGCCATTACCATCCGAGGAATAAGGCTCTCACTATCCACCCTATCTAATCTTCTGATCATCTTGTATTAAGTCACCTTTTAATCTCTTTCTCTCTAATGAAAACAGCCTCAAATCCTCATAAGACTGTCCCACCACAACAGGCAACGTCCTGGTAAATCTCTTCTGCCTACTTTCCAGTGTTTCCACATCCTTCCTATAATGCAGCGACTAGAACTGTAAGCAGTACTCAAGTGCGGCCGCACCAAAGTTTTGTACAGCTGCAACATGACCTCATGGCTCTGAATTTCAATCTTCTACCAATAAAAGTTAACACACCGTACGCCTATCAACCTGGGTGTCAACTTTCAGGAATCTATGCACATGGATATCGAGATCTTTCTGCTCATCCATACTACCCAGTATCTTACCATTAGCTCAGTACTCTGTATTCTGTTACTCCTTCCAAAGTAAATCACCTCACACATTCCTGCATTAAACTCCATTTGCCACCTCTCAGCCCACTTCTGCAGCTTATCTATGTCCCTCTGTAACTTGCAATATTCTTCCACGCTGTCCACAACTCCACCAACTTTAGTGTCATTTGCAAATTTACTAACCCATCCTTCTATGTCCTCATCCAGGTCATTTATAAAAATGACAGATCAGTGGCCCCAAAACAGATCCTTGCAGTACACTGCTAGTAATTGAACTCCAGGATGAACATTTCCCATCAATCACCACCCTTTGTCTTCTTACAGCTAGCCAATTTCTGATCCAAACTGTTAAAGCACCCTCAATCCCATGCCTCCATATTTTCTGCAATAAGCTATCACGGGGAACTTTATCAAATGCTTTACTGAAATCCATATACACCACATTAACTGCTGTATCCTCTTTGGTCACCTTCTCAAAGAACTCAATAAGGTATGTGAGGCATGACCTACTCTTCATAAAACCATGTTGACTATCCCTAATCAAATTATTCCTTTCTAGGTGATTATAAATCCTATCTCCTATAATCCTTTCCAAAACTTTACTCACTACAGAAGTAAGGCTTACTCATCTATAATTACCACAGTTGTCTCTATTCCTCTCCTTGAACAAGGGGACAGCTTTTGCTATCTCTAATCTTCTGGCATTATTCCTGGACAATGACACAATGACAACATAAAGATTAAAGCCAAAGGCTCTGCAGTTTCCTCCCTAGTTTCCCAGAGAATTCTAGGATAAATCCCATCCAGCCCAGGGAACTTATCTACTTTCACACTTCCCAGAATTGCTAACACCACTTCCTTATGAACCTCAATCCTATCTAATCTAATAGGCTGTATCTCAGTATTCTTATCGACAACACTGTCTTTTTCTTTTGTGAATACCGATGAAAAATATTCATTTTGCGCCTCTCCTATCTTTTCGGACTCCCCGCACAACTTCCCACTACTGTCCTTGACTGGTCCTAATCTTAACCTAGTTGTTCTTTTATTCCTGACATACCTATAGAAAGCTTTAGGATTTTCCTTGATCCTACTTACCAAAGACTTCTCATGCCCCCTCCTGGTTTTTCTTAGCCCTCTCTTTAGGTCCTTCCTGGCTAACTTGTAACTCTCAAATGCCCTAACTGATCCTTCATGACTCATCTTTCCATAAGTCTCCTTCTTCTTCCTCTTCACAAGAGATTCAATTTCTTTAGTAAACCACGGTTCCTTCGCTCGACTTTTTCCCCTCCGCCTGACAGGTACATACTTATCAAGGACATGCAATAGCTGTTCCTTGAACGAGCCCCACATCCCTGCAGTCTCCTTCCTCATCCTATGCATCCTAAATCTCAAATAATTGCGTCATAATTTCTTTTCCCCCAGCTATAATTCTTGCCCTGCAGTATATACTTATCTGTTTCCATTGCAAAACATCAACTGAACCGAAACATAACCAAATTGTAGTCACTGTCACCAAAGTGCTCACCTATTTCCAAATCTAACACCTGGACTGGTTCCAAATCCAATGTGGCCTTACCTCTTATTGGCCTATCTAAATACTATGTCAAGAGACCCTCCTTTCACATTGGACAAAAACTGATCCATCTATAGTACCCATCTAGCGTTTCCAGTCAATATTTGTAAAGTTAAAGTCCCCCATAACAACTACCCTGCCACTTTTGCTCCTATCCAGAATCATCTTTGCAATCCTTTCCTCTGCATCTGTGGAACTTCTGGAGGCCTGTAGAAAACTCCCAACAGGGTGACCTCTCCTTTCCTGTTTTTTAACTTCAGCCCAAACTACCTTAGTAGACGAGTCCTCTTCAAATGTCCTTTCTGCCACTGTAATACTGTCCTTGACTAACAATGCCACAGCTCTCCCTATATTTACCACCTTCCCTGATCTCACTGAAACATCTAAACTCCAGAACCTGTAACAACCATTCCTGTCCCTGCTCTATCCATGTCTCTGAAATGGCCACAACATCGAAGTCCCAGGTACCATCCCATGCTGCAAGTTCACTCACCTTATTCTGGATGCTCCTGGAATGTTACTCTGTGCTTTAGCCGACACACTGCCACTATCCCTTCTATCACATGAGCTTTAATTTTAACATGTTTTTTGATTTTATGTAAAGTGCAAAGAGCAGCCCCAATTTGATTCACTTTCAACAACTTGGTTTAATAGCTGTGGGTCCGTCACTTATTAACAAAACATCAGTTCTGTGAAGATCACTTCAATTACTCAAATGAGTAAGCAAACAGGAAAGCACATCCAAATAGGCTCAAGTGATTTGTGTATATTTAAAAAAAAACTTTTTTGGGTGAATGGTACATAGTGAACTCAATTTTAGCGTGCCAATAATGTAATATGAAAAAATGGGATAATACCAATAAAAGTGTTTAACTTTAGACTGTTCACTATCCAGGGAAATTACAAAATACTTTAAACTTTCAATTCGTGATAGCACTTAGTCAAGCGTTACAGCAATAAGTTTAATAAGAAGATTAAATTTATTTTTTATAATATTACATTGTTGCAACAATTTTATTTTCTAAATGTCAGTGTTTCATTGATTCTGTTTTTTCTAATATCCAATAAAATTTAGAATAGACTTGAGGAGGAACTTCTTCACTCAAAGGGTAGTGAATCTCTGGAATTCTCTGCCCATTGAAGTGGTGGAGGCTACCTCGCTGAATATATTTAAGTCACAGGTAGATAGATTTTCTGATAGGCAAGGGAATTAAGGGTTATGGGGAGAAAGTGGGAAAGTGGAACTGATCCACTTCAGATCAGCCATGATCTTATTGAATGGTGGGGCAGGTTCGAAGGGCTAGATGGCCTACTCCTCCTATTTCTTATGTTATGTTCAGTAAATTGTAGCCTGGATTGTGCTGTTCTCTGGCATATCAAGTTGCAAGGTTTTGTGCAGTTTTTATTGGAAACAACAGTGGGAAATTAGAGGTTGAAAAGAGGTAATTGCCAAATACAAGTTTCTGCTCAAATTCTAATTTACTGCAGAAAACCTCATTCTTCATGCACTTGTCAATTTTAAACATGAGATTTGATTTTTATTTCTTACTGAGTATCAGAACAAATACTTTGGTGTTTATAATAAGCAAAGATAGGAAAAATTATTTGTATGGACCCTTTTTGTTTGCTGGCCATTTAAAATGCTAAGTGCTGATGTCGCAACTCTAACTGGACAGAACTCTAAAATTTGATTATTCCATTCAAGAATCATAAAATATGAAAAAAGTTCTGGTTTAATCTAACTAATGTTGGTTTTTGGTGAGTTGAATTCACTGTGAATAGTAATTATCAGTAAGTGTACATCAGCCTTGGTGATCATGTGACTGCCTGCCTGATCCTGAATGGGTAATGTATAAAAATCCATTAAAATTTAATGTCACTTATGTCTGCTTACTGAGTGGAACAGAGCCCAGGATTGGCAGATGGGATTTCACTCAGCAGTGGAGATCCAAAGTCGAAGCATATCAATTTTTAAAGGGCTCTGCAGCAAATGCCTTAAATTGCTTCTGAAAAGTATGTTCCTTTGCTCTGTTATTAGGTTTTTCTGACCAACCTCTTGCAAAATGTGGTGATGCGTCATTGAAAGTCACTGAGGGCAGAAAAAAAGACCTTAATGCAATCTGTACAGATTCAATAACAGTGGATAAAAGCTTTGAGGGAGACTCTGCAATGTATGATGCTGAATCATCGCTGGAGGGACATGTAAAAGCAGCAGGAGCAAAGGGCAAGATGCACTTTGATGTTGAGACAGAACATTTGTATTCTGAAAACACTGTAACAGACGAAATCTGCTCTCAGCCCCATGCCACAACGCCTTGCCAGGATATGCTAACTGCTGCAAAAACAATTGAGACAGAGGGTTTCTCTGACGAGACAGAGGATGTTACAAACCCTACTCTGTTATTTTATGCAGAGGAAACTGAAAACCTACATCATGATTTGAAGTTTTCAGGCAGAATGGAGGAAACTGTGCAAACTCATTTGCTGGAATGTAACAAAACTATCCAGTTCATTACAGATGGTCAAGCTGTATGCAACCAAAGCAATCAGGCTTTCCAAAAACATGTTCAAATTGATTCCAATGATTGTGTAAATAAGGAGGCCACGTCTAGACTGAATACAGGTCATTCAGAAGCAAGTATAGGAATGGATGATCAAGCAACAGAGCAAAGCCAGGAACATCTTTTGAATGAAATAAACGGGTGTGAACAGATGGCAGAAGTAGATTCAAAAGTGGAGGAAGAAATTCCGTGTGGTGCAAAGTTTAATGAGAATCAGATATCAAATGAAATTACAGAAAAACAAGAGGAGGATGAGAATGTTGAATCACTCTACAACTCTGTACGGGATGTTGCCTCAGCCTGTCAGAAGAATGATACTGATGAGTTATCAATGCAGTTGAACGATAGTTCACTTTCCTTGGATGAACTTGCAAGAAAGATACAGATAGAAGAGGTAAGGTTTATTTTACTTTTGATCTGATTATCCATAGTAACGACGTTTTTACATAACTTGCACTCAAGCTCAAAATCAAAACACAAATGGTGTGTATTTTCATTAGTTATTTTTCTACCTATCTTCCTTTTATTAAGCTGCAGTTTAGACAAATTCTGCCCATTTTTATTTGTAATTCTAAATTGCTTTTTGTTTACTTGGTTTTAAACCAACTTGCACAAAAGTAAGCAATCTTTTTAAGCCTACTGCCCACAATGATATTTCACAGAAATCTAGAAGCAGGAGTAAGCCGTTTGGCTCTCCAAGCCTGCTCCGCCATTCATTTTGATCATAGCTGATAATCAAATTGAATATTCTGATCCTCCACCTTTCCCTTCCCATATCCCTTGATCCACTTAATCCCAAGAGCTATTTCTAATTTTTTCTTGAAATCAGACAGCCTTTTAGCCTCAACTACATTTTGTGGTAATACAGTCCACAGACTCATCACTCTCTGGGTGAAGAAGTTTCTGCTTACCTCTATTCTGAAAGGTTTACCCCTTATCCTCAAATTATGATCTCTAATTTTGGACTCCCCTATCACTGGGAACATTCTTTCTGAACCTACCCAGTCTAACCCTGTTAGAATTTTATAAGTTTCTATGAGATCCCTCTCATTCTTATAAACTCAAGTGAATGTAATGCTAACTGTCTGTCCTCAAATGACAGATCTGCCATCCCAGGAATCAGCCTGGTAAATGTTTGCCGTACTCCATCTATAGGAAGGACGTTCTTTCTCAGATAAGGACATTAAAATGGCACATAGTACTCCAGGTGTGGCCTCACCAACACCCTATGCAAAACATCCCTATTTCTTTTCTCAAATCCTTTCGCTATGAAGGCCAGTATAGCATTTGTCACCTTTATAGCCTGCTATATCTGAGTGCTTACTTTCAGGGAAAGATATATGAGGACTCCAATGCCTCATTGAATATCCTCCTCTCAATTTACACCCATTCAATAATAATTATTGCTACCAAAGTGGATATGCTCACATTTATCCACATTATACTGCATTTGCCAAGCATATGCCCACGCTCTCAGCCTGTCCAAATTGCACTGAAGCACCTCTGCATCCTACTCGCATCTCACCCTCCCATCTAATTTTGTATCATCTGAAAATTTGGAGATAATACATTTAGTTCTCTCTTCCAAATTATTAATAAGCTAATATATTCCCTATACCTTGTCATTCTGTAGTACAGCTAACATTGGTTATAACAAACTGCTGTCAATTACCAAATTATTTCAAGGAAAAGCAGCAGCATCAACTATTAATATGCAATAGAAAAAGTGACTTGAAATATAAAGGTGAATTTACGTTCATTTAAAAACTTGTTGATACATTTTTGTAGGATATATGTTCAAAGAATATGAATTCAAGTTCCACTTTAAGAAAAAGTACCAATTGCATTATAAAAGAAATAAATAGTCAAGTTTTAAAAGAACAAAAACCAAACTAGATGAAGCATTTGTGATTAGGAAATACAAAGCTTGTGGTTTAAAAGTTTTTTTATTTATATGGTACACTTTTTTGTTAAACTTGCGGGTGATGACGAAGCTGCCAACACAGTTGACATAGGACATTTAAGGGCAGAAATAGCCATATAGCTCATTAAGCCCCCATCCGTGAATTCCCCTGGTCCCCAAACATCTATTGATCTCAGTCTTGAATATACTGTTCAATTGAACATCCACAGCCCTCAGGGATAGGAAATGCTAAAGATTCACAATCTCTCCCCATTTCGGTCTCAAATGGATGTCTGTGAGTCTCATCCCCTACTTCTAGACTTTAGTGCGTCAGTACCTATCCTGTAAAGCCCCATTAAAATAGTATGATTCATTTGGTTTCTTACAATGCCACAGTCCTTCTTCATAGGCTAACCTTCTTATCTCAGGATGTGTGCCCTCTGCCAAAGTGGTATGTCCTTCCTAAGGTTCAGTGACCAAAACTGTAAAGTCCTAAAAGACCAATTTCTTTGGGAATAAAAAAAGTTTCATGGTGTTTCAAAAGGAACATAACATAAGAAATAGGAGCAAGAGTAGGCCATCCAGCCCTTCGAGCCTGCCCCGCCATTCAACAAGATCATGGCTGATCTGAAGTGGATCAGTTCCACTTTCCCGCTTTTTCCCCATTACTCTTAGGTTTCTAATACACAAGGGAGTTATCTACTTGTGACCTAAATATATTCAGCAAGGTAGCCTCCACCACTTCAACAGGCAGAGAATTCTAGAGACTCACCACCCTTTGAGTGAAGAAATTCCTCCTTAACTCTGATCTAAACTGCTCCCCGTCTTATTTTGAGGCTGTGCCCTCTAGTTCTGCTGTCCTTTCTAAGCAGGAAGAATCTCTCTACCTCTACTCTGTCTATCCCCTTCATTATCTTATATGTCTCTATAAGATTCCCCCCTCAGCCTTCTAAACTCCAACGATTACAGACCCAGTCTATTCAATCTCTCCTCATAGGTTAACCCCCTCATCTCTGGTCTCAGCCTAGTGAACCTTCTCTGCACTCCCTCCAAGGCCAAAATATCCTTCCGCAAATACAGCGACCAAAACTGTACACAGTACTCCAGTTGCGGCCTCACCAGTACCCTGTGCAGTTGCAGCAAGGCCTCCCTGCTTTTATATTCTATCCTCCTCGCTATAAAGGCCAACATTATAGCGAGGAAGTTTAGACATCACTAGTCACTGTGGCAGAGAAACACAGAATAAATCTTTATTGGTGAAAAGAGAACATTTTAACTTTTGAGAAGTTTTATTTTAAAAAAAAACCTAATGTTTTTATGTTAAGTGATTTAATAATGGTTTACTATACAATGAAGTGCCTTGTGGATATCACTTCCCATCAGTTATTGACTGGCAGCAGCACAACTCTTCCAGCAGTTTGTAAGGGATCCCAATTAGAGTCATGTCACATAGACCTACCCTGTTAGTGTCTTGAGGTGCTACCAAGTACCAAGAATGATTAAATTAGATTGAAGTTTTTAATCTTTCTTTTGCATTTTGTGTACCAATTTTACCACTGTTACTACCTTGCAGTTAACTCCATTGATAAAATGATAAGTGTGGTATGCTTTTGACGGGAGGCACTAGCAGATTTATGGGGTTACATCGCATTCATTAAATTCTGAAGATTTAAATATGTACCTTTTTAGGTCAAAACTCTTCAGTTGCATTGATTGTTTCCAGTGTTTGTGTAGGGAGAGCTTATAAAACAAAAGCCAATATTCCTGGTCTTCCTTGATTATTCTGCTAGAAAATGTTTAAGAGGATATCAGACTAAGACAGAATTAGATTTAGCTGTGATGTACAGTATGGACCATTAATCTACACAGTTGAGGAGATGAATAGTCTATTGGGAAGAATATGAGGAGGCTGCTGACACCTGTGGAACTATACTACAAGGATGATTACCCAAAAATGAGAAAGTTGAAATTAGGTAGTGGAGGGAATTTATGTAAGTCTGACATTGTGGCAATCTGGCAATAAACGATTATAAAGTGTATACTGTTACAAAGGGGAAGCTACCAATGTGTCATTGTTCCAAAAACTCCAGTAAAAGCAGATTGTAAAATCAACAGATGGTTGGTGGAGTAAAAGAAGCACCTTTGTAAAACTGAGAAATTGAGTCATATTAGAATCATGGAATCCCCGCAGTTTAGAAAGAAGCCATTTGGTCCATTGAGTCTGTACCAGATCTTTGATAGAGCATCCTATCCAGCCCCTGTCCAATAACTTCAAATATTTATCCCATTAATTGCCTTTATTATCACATCCTGGCACGCCAAGGGGCAATTTAGCATGGCCAGTCCACCTAACCTAGGCTCTGGAAGAAACTGGAGCACCTGGAGGAAACCCATGCAGACATGGGGAGAAAGTCCAAACTCCACACCAACTGATTTGCAAAGTAAAGGATTTTAAAAATTGAGTAAATGCTGTTGTCTTATTTCACGGTACAATATTAGAAAGCAATTTATTTTAAGTATAGTGAGATTAAAATACTAAAAACATGACTCAGAAGATTAGCCTGAACCTATATATTGAATTAAAGCAATTGCCCTCTGGATTTTATTGAAATTACACCTCAGTCCATACCTGCTTCAAGAATAAAATGCTGTACTAAATGGAGTGTTCTTTGAAAAACATGTATGTAAACAGGTTGAATGTCAGTAATAAATAAAAATGGAAAAGTAGGTGGCATAGTGGCTAGCACTGCTGCCTCACAGCACCTGGGTTCAATTCTGGCCTTGGGTGACTGAGTGGAGTTTGCACATTCCTCCTGTGTTTGCGTGGGTTTCCTTCGGATGCTCTGGTTTCCTCCCACTGTCCAAAAATGTGTGGGTTAGGTTAATTGGCCATGATAAATTGCCCTTTTAATGTCAGGGGTTAGAAGAGTAAATATGTGGGGTTACGGAGATAGGACAGGACCTGATTGTTGTTGATACAAGCTCGATGACCTGAATCGCCTTTTGGATTCTATGATTCTTTTGATCAGAACTACCTCCACAACAACCCGAATGTCTGCCAAACTGCAGTTTACTGATGGAAGCATTGTGAACAAACCAATTCTAAACTGCTCAAATATTTCTTTAAAGCTAAACTAAATGGAGATTTGTTATTATCTTTTTTCCTAGTTGAATTGAAATGTTGATGGAGATACTTTTGTTTAGCTGTTGGCTTTAGTTGGACATTAAAAATGAAGCAAAAAATTAAATTGCATTTAAAGCCTTTTTTCTGCACCATTTAAAGCATGGCTACTAACTGACCTGTGAAATAATGTGCTGAACAATGCAAGTGATAAATTAATGCAATTAAGTGTACTTCTGGTTTGTACATTTTAACTCATGTTACCTACCAATAGCCTATTCAAAAGTTAATATTAAACGCAAAGTTTAGATTGGTGAAGAAGTAGGGTCAGTGAACTTGATGGTGTTATATCTTCCTTCAAATGTTCTTTAACTTCTGGCATCTTGCCATTCTTTATCTCTACCAGATGTGAACAGGGACACAGTCATTACATTATAACACTTGACATTCATTCTATATCCTCTTCCTTGAACTAGTGTCCATCTTAGTGAAACTTTTCCCAATGTCTTAGTGATATCAGTTGAGGAATAAATATTTGCAGGATATTGGGCAGAACACCTTGAAGTAGTGTCATGGGATCTTTTATGTCCACCTGAGTGGGCACATTCTGTTCCATCAGCAATACCCCAAAGCAATGGATCCTTGGGCCTTGTATCAGACAGTAATCAGATCTGCTGACTGTCCTCTCTGTTCAGGCATGGCTGCCATTCTGACTAATTTGTTGAAACCTGAGGTCTATCACTAAATTACTCTGCATCCCTAAAAGTGTATGGTTCTCTTTATCCAAACTGATGTATTGGATGCATACTCTTTTAAAGTTCAGTGGAGAGTTTGGAAGAATGAAAAGGGATCTGAATGAAGCGTATAAAAGTCTGACGATTGTGTGCAGGGATGTTGTTTCCTGTGGCTGGGGGAGCCTAGAACAAGGGTTCGTAGTCTCAGCGTACAGGGTAGTAAATTAAGGACATTTATGAGATGAGAAGAAACTTCTTCGCTCAGAGTGGTGAATCTGTGGAATTCTCTATCACAAAAGGCTGTCTGTCCAGGCCAAGTCACTGAATATATTTAAGAAGGAAATAGATTCCTACACTCTAAAGGTGTCATGGGGTGTGGGGAGAGCATGAGCTTATGGAGTTGAGCAAAACGGGCTCGAAAGGCCAAATGACCTACTCCTATTTTCTATGTTTCTACACAAAGTATATATTTGTTCTGTATAGCAAAATTAAAAAAGAAATCCACTGATTTTATATATGCTAAAATGAATTTTTTGAAAAACAAATAGCTTTCCATGTCATTGAACATTAGTATTAGCTGTGAAGTCAAGTGGAATGAGGTCTTGGTTGTTAGAGCAACATGCAGTTCAATGGTAATGTAATTTACCTCAGGTAGACATAACAATAACAAAGAGCAATTGTGATAGTTTGAAGGTTTCCATAGTGAGAAACATTCTGTACTTATACAGCAAATCCACCTCAGTGCTTCTTGTGGCAACCTATTTCCAAAGAAGCATTTGGGACAGGTGGATTTCCTGTAAGTGGCAGGCTAATCCAAACACCTTGTGTTCTACTGGCATTGATGTGAATAAATGGGTTCCTCCTAGATTCTTTTTACAAATACGATTGAAAGCTACTATCTTCATTCTTAAACATGTAAAACTTGGTGTAAGATTTAATGGCTATGGGTTTAACATCTGACGACCAATTACACCTTCAATAATGCAGTATTGTCTAAATGTTTTTTAAAAGACAAAATTGTACCTGCCTTTACTAAAGTCTCTGTTCAGGCATTCACCACCCGCTGTGACTGTTTTATATCTCTCTCCTCTCACTTTAAACCTATGCCCTTTAGTTTTAGACTCCCCTACTTTGGGAAAAGATATTGCCTATCTACCTGATTTATGCCTCTCATTATTTCATAGACCTTTAAGATCACCCCTCAGCCTCCTACGCTTCAGAGAAAAAAGCCCCAGTCTATCCAACCCCTCCTTATAACTCAAACCAACAAGTCCTGGTAGCATCCTAGTAAATCTCTTATGCAGTCTTTCCAGTTTAAAAATATCCTTTCTGTAATAGGGTGATCAGAACTGTACACAATATTCCAAATGTGGCCTTATCAGTGTCTTGTACAACTTCAACAAGATGTCCCAACTCTTCTATTCAGTGTTCTGACCAATGAGACCAAGTATGCTGAACGCCTTCTTCACCACTCTGTCCATCTTGACTCCACTTTCAAGGAGTTATGAACCTGCACTTCTAGATCTCTTTGCTCTGTAACTCTTCCCAGTGCCCTACCATTAACTGAGTAAGTCCTGCCCTGGTTCAATCTACCAAAATGCATCACCTTGCATTTATCACTTTGAAAAATGTAGAAAAATGCTTCTAATGTAAGTTATTCTGCTCCTTTTTATAAAGAATACCCACCCAGAGGGCCTTGTGTCTATTCTGAAAAAAAGAAATTCAGACAAAGAAGTCTTACGGATGCAACAGAAGCAGTCAAAGAGGAGAGTAAGATTTCAGGAACCGCAGGATACACTGGAGAACGGTAAGATGACAACTCTTAGCTTTGCTGTCTACGTTTTTGATGTAAATATTACGACAGGATTTTAAGACCTCAGACTCTCGTTAGTTGAATGTAGAATGAATGAATTATGGCAGCTATTGAAAATAGTTGTGATAACAAGTACAGACTTTACAGGAGTTTTATTAAAAATTAAATAAAGCTTAATAACCACATGTGTTACCGAATAGCAGAATTTAATATACTATTTTGATTAGTACAATAATGTGTAGCATTCAGAGATCGGGTGATATCAAACCTGAAGTAGGTCAAATCAAATGCCTTTGTTCCAACCTTCAACATAATATGATTATAGCATTTTCAGTGCATTCTCTTTTAGGATACTCAATTGATGCACTATATCACATGGACTCAGGTTCAATTCTGTGATAAGGATATGTCATGAGAAGATCAATATTTTTGTACTCTATTTAGTGTTGTTCCCAGTCTTATACTGTGCATGATTCAGTTACTATTCTTCGTACATTTGAAAGTACATTCTATCAATTAGAGTTTTAAGGTAGTAAAACATAAGCCTTTGCCACTAATAATTTTGTAAACCTAGAAAAATTAATGGATGTTTTAAGAATCTAATTTTCAGCATTTCAGAACTTCAGAGCCTGACTTCAGGTCACCACCATCTCATGCCCATTGTGGTGATACTGTGCCTTTACAAACGTGACAAAAATACATTTTTTAAGGAGTATGTTTAAAATTCAGTTCTTTTTACACAGTGCTGATGTGGGCAACAGGCAGCGCAAATGTTGAAAATGCAGGATAATGAATGATTTTAGTTCGTGATATGCTTGTCCAAACAGAACTCATGCATTTGTGTTTGCTTAGGTTTCCCTTCAGGTTTGAGAGCAGGGTTTTAATTAGGTTGATTGACGTGAAGCAGAGATGTGCTAATAGGAGAAGCTAAACTTGCAGGGAAGATGCATAGTTTTATTTTAAAATAGTTTATTGCCTGGTCCTAAAAGAAACGAAGAATACTGTTTGAATTGAAGCTCATATTGATAGGTTAGCAGTTAAGTGTATTTTGTCACATTCAAGCATTGTTCAATTGGTAAATGTTGAGCTAAATCATTTGTTATAGTTAAACTGCTAAATAAAGTTTGTTTTGATGAAAGCTTCCTAGTGTGTCAGTAAAATCACCTTATCCTTACAATGCCAAAATAGTAAATAATTGGGGTCTAATTTAACTTCATAATATACCTTGGGATTTCTGATCTCATACCCTAACATCCTATACCCAGAGCAATCTTTCAATTGTCATGATATTGTGAATAGACATAATGTAAGTCAAGTCCATCAAACAGCAAAAAGAAATTGAGTAAAACTCATTCATGGGATATGGGAGTAGGAAAGTGCAGTTCAGATAAAAGGCTAACCACGATCTTGCAGAATGATAGAGCACATTCAAAAGGACACATGTTCTGCCCTTCCTGTTTTATGTGTTCTTAGAGTCTTCTCATCTTCTAGTTATTGATTCAAAGTGCCATTTAATGATGGCCTGGGAACTAGTCTACCTGCTACTTTTGTGATTTTGCACAACTTTGAAAAGCGAATGGATCATATCCGCTTATGAATGGTACTGAAATAATATTAGGGGCTGATGGTGTCGCAAAGCTGTAGACAATATGAGCATATTGGCTGTTTTGGAACAGTTGCAAATACAACTTGTCTTTTTTTTAACATCAGGTGTGTTAGGAGCATGTTTTTGTTAATGCATCATTCTTCATTGTTATCGCATGTCAATACACTGACTCAATTTTTATTACTTTCCTTAGATGACGTAAATGGAAACTCCTGCCTCCTCCTGGTTCTGCTGTGCTTTGTCACAGTACTTCTGAGTGTTGGTGGGACAGCACTTTATTGCACATTCGGTGATCTGGAGTCCAGTGTCTGTAGAGATTTCACAGCTCAAATGAACTTTTACTATGCTCAGTTCCAGCAAGGCATTGAGAAGGCGAAGCACTGGCTGTTATTTTCTTAAAGTAATATTCTATCGACATAAATAAAATTGAAGTCATTGTAAGTCAGGATTCAGAAGGACCACGTTGAAAAGTGCTACCATGCAACAACTGCTGAGACACAGCACAGGAACTTCAAAACTGAGTTTTGGACTCAGCAAAACAAAGGTTGACGTGACAGGGAGGTATTAATATGCAACTCCATTATTACTGTTTGCATAATTTGAGAGAACAGTAGGCTTTGCCAATCACTTCTTTGAAAAAAATGGCTTTTGTATAATTTGCCTTTTGGGGAAATCTGCACATCATTTGGGCTTGTAATAGATCATAGAATAATTCTTCATTTGAATGTGAACAGACAATTTTTACATTGATTTTTGTAGTAGTTTTTACGTCTTTTTTTTCCTTTTAAAATCATGATGTGTCATATTCTATATTGATTTTCTTTCAGGATCATCTTATTTGTGTTCAGGTTCCTTTGCTGCCACAGGTCTTTGTTTTTCATCAATAACTTTCACTGTTTTCTACAGACCTCACGTTTGGAGTGATACCATCGTGTTTCAAAGTTAGTCTAATTTTTATCTCTGTCAGTCTTTTTTATCTTGTTCCAAATCTTTATCTCTACATGCAGTCTAAAAAAAAATGTAAGCGCACAATGAATGTTTTTCAGCAGTTTGTTACTACTAGGGTAACATTTTCTATTTTCATTTAATATTCAAATGTACATATCAGTGCTATTTTTGAGGAATCTGTCACACCTGACAGGGAATTTCACTGAGAATCAATGATTTGCTGTTAACTGGAGGTGTCCGACTGAGCGAGATGACAACAGGCAGTGAGACAATTTCACCAATCGTTCTTCTCATCATTTGAGTTTATTCGGTTAAATTTAGTTTCATTTTTATTCATTTTAGATGATTTGTCAAAACCCATTGTTTAAAAATCAAAATGCTGATGTCCTACTTTGTGATACGTCAGTGTTTCTTAGTTAGCAGTTGCTTGAGTATGTTGTTTATGTTGTACAGAGGTCAGATGTAGGGATTTCTCCACATATCAAATCCCCTACCTCAGTAGTGTTAGGAGAAAATGGAGTTAGGAAGTAAGGGAGAAGCAATAAAAGGGCTTTGGAAGTGGCATTAAATTATATCTAGAGAGGAAAACTTGGTCAACCCTCCTGAGTGTTCTTTGCTCTATTCTGAACAGGATTGAGCAATTCTTGCGATTAGGCTTTCTACCACTTTGCAGATTAGTGGCATGGTACATACCATTGAAATCTTTGTGGAGTGACAGCCTTATAATTACTTCTCGCTGTTCGTTAAAGTATGCTAAGTATTTCTGTGTTTGTTACATAAAATGTTAACTTTCAAGTTGACATTGAGGTTATCTTCACTTTTGTTTGAAGGTACAAGTCTTATTCATTTTGCTGTTATCACCTAAATACTGCAACCGATGAGGCTGGAAGGTGGAAGCCTGTTCTACAATCAGGCTTCTGTCTTTGCTGCTAATAGTTGTCTGCAGGTTGTGTTCTAAGATTCTACTGCTTAGTCCATTGCAAGTTTGAGGCAAACAGTCATTGTAAAATAAAGTTGAGAGAAAAGGCGTTTAAGAAGTTAGCGATTTATTACTACTGGGTCACATGGATGCAGAGAATGCTGTGTACACTATAAAAGATTTGACAACTTAAAGTCTGATTACTGCAATTCAAAGTGCATACAATATTGCAAAATGCATGTCTCATCAATTTTGACTTTGAGGTGTGAAAATTGATCCTAAGAGAAATTACAATTAGTTTTTTAATTGCAAAACATTTTGTTAAGGAAAGAGCAGGTCTTTACACACGGTATGCACACAAATTGGTTGTAGCAGATTAGGTAATTACCTTATCTCCTCCTCAGTGTCATTGCATAGCACTTTTTAAGCCTTGCTTCTATGAACAGATCTGTATTTTCTAATCCATCGGTATCTCCCAATATTGTGTGTGTAACAATTGTGCAGGTGGAAAGTGGGCAGCTGAGACAGGGGGGTTATGCAGAGACCTGCTTTGCTGTTCTGTATTGAGCTTTTGTTTCAAGCTTCCGTTTTTTTTTTGTTTCTCTTTGTGAGTATTAGTTATGTGTTTATCGAGTCCATTATATAAATAGGAGTGAGCAATCATTGTTTTTTTTTGATATTACTGTTCTGTGCTGAATATTGTAAAAATACTCTGGCATGTTGGGTGAGGGGATTTGCCACTTAATTTATCCCTCAGTCTGAATGATGTCATCGGTTTAAAAGATATCAGTAAAAAGGGCCTTAAATTTTAGCTCAGCAACTTTTGAATAATATGTATCTATAAAGTTGCTAGCTTTTAACCTGGATTGTATCATGGCGCATGATGATATTGTAGAAGGCGCAATAGGTTAGCTGTGTGTTACTGGCTGGATCAGTACACTATTATAAAAAGATAATGATTTTGAAAATTTAATTTATTTAATGTAAATACTGCTATATGTAGAGCAGATCATTTCAGATTTATTTTCCTCCCGTTTTTGTAAATTCAAATGACAGGCATGTTAACACTTTAAAAATCTGTAAGATTGTGCTCTGTATGCTAAATCTCTTGAGTTGAGTGCTTAATTGTATGAATTGTTAAATGATTTATTCATTTTGTATCATGTCACACTTATTGCATTCTTCACCAGAAATGATTTACCATGTTCTCCATAATGTCATGAAGTACACTGTGTAGTAACTTTATTAGTATTGATTTAAAATGTAAAACCTGTAAACAGAATTGTGACTTGAAGATGGAATTATCTGTTGTAAAGTGATTCACGTAATTTTCATCTCTGCCCATGTATTTTGAGATTGCAACTTGTGATTTATGTTGACCTTAAATAGAAAATCATGAGTTAAACTTTTTGTATGGATTTTCCCTCATTTAAGGTAATTGGTTTTATGTATATTAATGTATACGTTAGCCTTTAAACTGTCTTCATTGTAACTGTGTGGAAAACACATTTAACTCTGCGGGTGTGATTGCAACTGAATGTGTTGCAGGTTCCATGAACTGGCAATGAACTTTTTTTTCTGCCAGTTTTGGCCCTAAGCCTCTTGAAGATCGTGATTCCAGCTAAGAGATGGTTCCATAAGCACCAACCACCCTCTTTCTGTTGCCTAAGTAGACAATCAATGGGATCTTACTGTATTTTTCAGGATGTCAGGCTCTGACTAAAATCCAGCATGTAGCTGTCCAGCTCCATTGCCACGTTTCTAGTCTAGATATTCAGGGCCCTCGGAGGAACAAAGCTGTTGGCTGGGGCTCTCACTGTGAGGAGAGGGTCTGACAGAGCTAGCCACGCTGGCTTCACAGAGATCAAGGTCTTTAAGGGTGCCTTGATCAGGGCAGAGGTTGAACTGTCTTTCCCCTCAACTATCACCATAGAGATATCAGCGGCTCTCTTTCTATGGAATATCTATGACGGAAAGGGTCCCAAACTGAAGGAAAAATAGTTCAAATCTGGAACTGAGAATTAAACTTTTGCCTGCAGGTTCAGAGTTGGACATGGCAAGTAACATTCAGTATTGTAGAAAAAAAGGAGTCCCAGAAATCAGTTAATAATTATGGATATATTAATATATTATGAATAGCTGGCTATATAAAACTACTTGTCTAAGTTTCACTGTAAGCATCTCATACTGTATTCCAGAAGTTATAACAATTGTTGTTGAGAAGTTTATTTTAAATTTTTTTAACCATAACAACACTGTCAAGACTTTGAAACAGTAGGATAATCCATGATGGTGTAAGGCAGGCCAGAATCCCTGTCTTAGTTATTTTGCGGAGCCTTTGAGCAAATTCTTGACCATCAGGCATCAAATGAGCTGATTTTGGGACCACTGTCCTATAAGGAATAAGGCCCATCTCTGGAACTGCTGGTCAAATGTGGACACCTCCTTTGGACCAATATAAGTGGGTTGAGGTTATAGGCCTCTGAGTGTGAGCAAGATGGGATGATTGTGCTGGGGAAGTGGGGGGGAGGGAAGGGTGGTAGGGGGAGACTTTGAGCCATTGGATGTGGGATAAGGAGAACCACACTGGAGCCTACCTACAGGGAAGACATCAGCCTTTACTGGGTGATCACCCCATGTGGCAAAGGTACCCCTCTTCCCACCTTTAGTAAAATGCCAGCAACAGTGGCCCTAATTGGCAGCTAAGGGCCTCAAATAACGACCAGGCGGAAATGACATCCTTTTCTTGCCCTGCTGCTGAGATGTCAGGTAGGTGATGGTACTCGACCCTCCCTAATCTCCAGTATTCATGCCTCACAAACCCTTCCCAGGGGCCCCATTAAATTCCCATCCACCCCACGTGTACAACTTCATGATCCAACAGTGGAAGTATTTGGATTATTGTTGTACAATTTTCCTATTTTCCTCTTTCTAGGGCATTTTCACAATAACTTCATTGCAGTGTTAATGTAAACCTTGTGACACTAATAGACTTTTAACTTTAAATTATTTCATTTATCTGTTTATTTGATCCAAGAAGAAGACATTATCTTGATTGCATTGATCATCAGTGATTTGATCAACTCCCCACCCAAATCATCACTGGCACCATATTGATTAATGTGAAGCTCAATTAGTGGGACATCATTCACTGGTCCTTTTGATTGCAAAAAAATGTTTCCTGCTGCCTAACTCCTGTCGGCTGTATTTCTGATACTAGTAACAAAATGAAGTGTCCAAACCTTTATTTTGCAGTCTTGAAGGTTTCACAGTTTAAGCTTCCCTGTCTGAAACATAAAGTTCACTCCTCACATGAGGAGCTTGAAGCAAATCCAAGACCAATCCTGTGACTTCACTTTGCTTGTCTTGAACTTTTGTTTGAGGGTGGGTTAGTTATGTGAAGAGGATAAGACTTGAAATGGAATTTCAGCTACAGATTCTACCCTTTTAGGGTAGAAGTTCTGCTTTGGAAAGAGAGGAGCAACAATGCACTGTCTGTTGGCATAAAATGTTATGATTCAAATGGACCTGCAATTGTCAGCAACATTGAAAAATGAGAGGTGAATTACACCAGAGGAAAGATAAGTAACTGATTGTACAATAGCAGCCTGAGGTCAGTCTCCTTGCACAATCTCCTTCTTGTCCAATCTCCCTCTTCTGCACATTACTTTAGAGATATGTTACATGTTGCCGTCTTGACCAGAGCAGTGTATGAATTTTCAGAAAAATGTTGCTCTGCTGGAGATCAAACAGATGTTCTCTACATATATGAAGGCTGAATTGAAGACCTAATTATCTAAATTTTCTTAAAATTTACGATATTAACATTTACACTTTGCATTACGATACTTGGGGATTTTCTTTTTCTAAATTTACAGATTGAGTGGTTGGTGATGCTCGATTCAGTAACGTATAACTTTATTCAGAACAGATGTGTTGCAAATGTTCTCTACTAAACCTGGATAATTTCACAGGATTAATTTTGTGAATGTAATCTGTTCATGAGTATAAATTAAAATGACACAAGCATTTGCATTGTATTGAGATTAAACCAGCTGTGCTTAGAGGTTGGAGTTTTTTGGAAAAGAATCATTATCCTTTTTATTTAAAAACTGCATATAGTTTTTAAATTTAAAAAAAGGCTGTTTGTGTCCTAAATACAATTCCCTTGACTAGTTGCTCTACGTTTTTGGTTCTCTGTCCACTTGCAAGCATATTACTCTAGAGGAAGGTGCAGCTTCCATAACAGCAATGAAGTGAATGGAAATTAATTTTTAATGCAATCTGTAAATCTAACGTTGAATGGTGTGGGTGTAAAAGAGCTGAAGCCTTTTAGATGAATGAAATGTCTCAAATTAATTATGCAAATAACTTTTTTTGTCTTGATGCCATTTTTTTCCCCAAAGGAATTGTGGGGGGAAATCCAATTTATCTTAAGAAACTGAAGTGATTTCTCTGATGGTAGACATTTAAGATTTCACATTGAATTAGGCAGAATTAAATACCTAGATTCAACAATCTTCCTGTAGCCCCCAAATGGAAACTTCTCATACTTGAGACAAGCTGGGTCGACATTAACGCACAATGTGCGCAAGCTGACTTTTTGTGTGTTTGAGTGAAGCATAAACTTTGTATATCTCAAGGCCCCCACAAAATATATTTCTGTACACCTTTTGGAAAAAGCAGAATTACTTTCATAGATTGTTAAGGGATAAACTTTTATTCAGAATTTTCTAATGGAATCATTATATAATCTAATTCTTTTGTCAAAACAATAACACACTTGATTCTTCTGGTGTAGTTACAAAAATTTAGTTATTTAAATAAAAGACAAATAATGGTTGTACGTCAAGATCACCTTAACAACCTTATCAACTTGAGTACCAACTTTCAGGGATCTATGCCCCTGTACACCCTGCTCATCTACACTACTAAGAGTCCTATCATTAGCCCTATATTCTGCACACATATTACTCTTACCAAAGTGAATCACCTCACACTTTTCCACATTAAACTCCATTTGCCACCTCTCGGTCCAGCTCTGCAATTTATCTAGTAAGTCCCTCGGCAAACTGTAACATCCATCCTCACTGTCTACAACTCCTCCAACTTTGGTGTCGTCAGCAAATTTACTAACCCATCCCTCTACACCCTCATCCAGGTCATTTATAAAAATAACAAACAGCTTTGACCCCAAAACAAATCCCTGAAGTACACCACTTGTAACTAAACTCTAGGTTAAATATATCCTGTCAACCACCACCCTCTGTCTTCTATCAGCTAGCCAATTCCTAATCCAATTTGCTAAATCACCCTCAATCCCATGCATCTGCATTTTCTGCAGTAACCTTCCATAGGGAACCTTATCAAACGCTTTGTTAAAATCCATATATACCATACCAACTGCTTTATCCTTTCACAAATCCATGTTGACTATCCCTAATCAATTCATTTCTTTTTAAATGACTTTAAATCCTATCCCTTATAATTCTTTCCAAAACTTTCCCCACAACCAATGTAAGGCTCACTGGTCTATAATTTGCAGGACGGTCTCTACTCCCCTCCTTAAATAAGGGGACAACGTTTACCATCTTCCAGTCTTGTGGCACTGTACCTGTAGCCAACGATGACATGAAGATCAAAGCCAAAGACTCTGCAATCTCCTCTCTCGCCTCCCAGAGTAACCTGGGATAAATCCCATCAGGCCCATGGGACTTATCTATTTTCATACGCTCAAGAATAGCTAACACCTCCTCCTTATATACCTCTATCCTGTCTAGTCTACAACCCTGTATCCCAGTATTCTCCTCAACTCCATTTACATTTTCCTGTGTGAAGACTGACGAAAAATACTCATTCAGTGCCTCTCCAATCTCTACAGGCTCCACACACAACTTTCCACTACTGTCATTGGCAATCCTCCTGAAAATTTGCTTCACTGATTTTAAAATACAGAATATTCATTTTACAAATAGCTGGGATTTTTGTATTCAGATAGATCTGCTTGTGCAAAGTGATTTGATTTTGGCACTTAATTCATTTGTCTGGAAATCTGTGAAATGCCCTATACTTGCATCAATAGACAGTATTGTTTGTTTCTTTTAGATATTTATCTCTATTGTGTTGACTATTGTACTAATGGTATAAAAGTTGGCTGTAAATCTCACTTTAAAGGAATTAGGTGGACAAAGCTGGAACTTGCACCTTTTCTGGCTTGAAGACTTCTTACCAGTGAAACTCAATAGTGAAATGGTAAGAGGAAAGAAACAAGATTTTTCTTTCATAATGGAAGACAACTACAGTAACACATTAAGTACAACTGGGAAAGTATCAGTGATTAATTTGGATTTATGCTCTTTTTGTCACCTATTTAACATTTGGTGCTTTTTAATCACTTGTTCTAAATGCATGCATTGACAATTTTCACCTGAAATCTTGGCAATTTAAATAGCTTTATAGAGCAATCTTCCATTCAGTGTGATGATTGCTATTTAATGAATGAATAAAATCCTTCTGTTTCAAGGCAATGGACTACTGTCAGAGTGTATGTCACTCTGAATTGAACTATTTGTTGTAACTGTGGAGGTACTTCATGAGAATCCTTATGACACTGGCATACGTGAGGTTGACTTTTTTCTTTCCATGGGCTCTCTTTTCTGCCATTTAGTTCCTTTGACCTCTGCTTTTCCACATCTTTGCTGCCGTCTCCAGGCAGCAGCAAAGACTTCCTATGCACCCTTGTATCATAGACGTGGGCAATCTGTATATCTCATGCTGAAAGCAAGCTTACCCTTGAGCATGTCCTTAGGGATGTGGCTTATTTTTAATAGTTATTAATCAAACATCACATTGCAATAAATTATTTTAAAAATGTACAGTTTATGGATTATAGGAATTATAGGAGTCTTTAAGTCTCCAAAGCAGCATCTTACCTAAGCCTACCATGGACCAACCTCATAACTCCATGTACTAACACTGCTAAATTCCCCTTAACCTATATAGCTTGGGACACTAAGGGCAATTTTGCATAACCAAGCCACCTAACTTGCAAATCTTTGGACTGTGGGAGGAAACTGGAGCACCCAGAGAAAAACCACATAGACATGGATAGAATGTAAGAACTCCACACAGTCACTCAAGGCTGGAAACAAACCTGAGTCCCTGTTACTATGAGGCAGCAGTGCTAACCACAGATGCCTTTATGGTCAGTACTGCCTCTCTGGATAGAGTAAGTAGATTTAACAGCAACTGGAGAGTCAGATAGATTTAATGTAGGTAACCTGGCAATTAATGGCATACAAAATTTTAGTTGGAAGATACACTGCACAGAAAATTGATTGTTCCCTTTTGTTATTGAATTTTCCATTTATGCTAACGTACATGTTGTGGATATATAATGCATATCTAAAAGCATTAAAATTTAATTCTTAAAGTTTTAATGCTTGAGAAACTGAAGTTAATGCAACTGAAATAAGTGGAATAGACTCCAAACTTAATGTTGTTCTGTATCTGTTTACATCTAACCATGTGTGCCAATGGAGTTGCTGGATAGTGTACTTCCACAGGTGGGGATAATAGTGCATGGCTAGTAGTTTCAGTCCATATTGAACAATTAGTTCATCACTGGTGAATGTGTCTGTACATGATGTCCACATGTACAGTATTGGCATTCTACAAGAGAAAAGCACCTCTATGGTCACTTATACTGTCACCCTCTGCCTAGTCATCAGTGAGTCAGCAGGACCAGCTCCTTTTCATGTTTTTAGACAATGTTAAGAGTTGTAGCTTTGTGTTATGTGCTGCAGCTGTGCAGACACCAAGAGAAGAGATATTTGAAGAATAGTTGATCAGTTTCATCACATAGATGGCCATATGAAGTCCTGGAATTTCTGGTGCAAATTGCTGTCCGCCTCAAACAGCAACCACAATTGCATGCATTATCAGAATGTCATTATATCCAAGTAAATCCTATATTCAGAGTGCACTGTTCAAACGACAATCATTGCATCTAATTTTAAAATTAATGACATTTAGGAAATAATTAAAGGCAATACTAATTTAGATAAAGCCAACTACCTCTTGCAAAGTCTGTAAACTGCAGAATATGCAAGTGAACCAACTAAACTAGAACCACATACAGAACAACTGTTTGTATTCTTTTACTACAAGAAGACATATCAGTTTGTAATGACTAAATTGATCTTGTGATTGCTAATATGATATGCACCATAATAAGCACTACTGCTTCAAGGAGGTAATTATATAGACAGCCTGCAGTTTACAATGAGGAAACATGCAAATGTTTACAAGAGAGTGCAAGTAGTACTTTTTTATTGTCATTATTGCTCAGTGGTATATTATACCAGTTAAATCCAGTTTTCAGCTAATCGTATTGATTACCAAATATTCTCATTTACAATCCACTAACATTAGACAAATCCATTTTAAATGATAGAAATGTTAGTAATAGAACTGTATCAAATAATTTGACTTCCTCCTATCCAGTTTCATTTTAGGACAGATGAGAAAAATAAAGGCAACATTGCCTTAAGGTGACAGTGATATTCTAGAAATCAATGATGTAATTAGTTCATACAAATATGCAAATGTACCAGCAATATCTGAATTAAGATTAAATGTTTTAGCATAATTGCATCTGAGCTGTCTGAACTGAAGAGCTTCAGGCTAGTTGGTTTAGAGAAGTGGCAATAAGTCAAATAATTGGCCAAAAAGAACAGATGTTATCTGAAATACTTTTTAAAAAGATACCAGGTTACAAAGATCTATAGAAAAAGAAAATACAGAAGGCAGGAATAACCTTCATGATTATGGATTCAGTTGTGGACTTGCCAAGTTTAAGGGCGTTCAAATGGTCAGTGGATAGGCATATGGATAGCATTGGAATAGTCTAGGTTAGAGGGTCATAGGATTGGTTCCATTGGTCAGCGCAACATCAAGGGCCGAAGGGCCTGTATTGCATTGTAATATTCTATGATTAAAGATAAAATCATTAGTGTTAAGAGCATATAAAAGGCAGTGGAGCATTGTTGATAGAATTAAGAAATTGCAAAGGATTTTGATGAGTTAGATATCTTTTTGGACCTATAATTAAGAAGCAGGGACATTGCTTCCACTGGCAGATAAAACTGGAACTAGGGAGCAGAGCCTCAAGGGAAAGCAGATTTAGGACCAAGTTGAGGAGGTACTTCTTCACACAAAGTTGTGAATCTGTGGAATTCCCTGCCCAGTGAAGCAGTTGAGGTTATTTCTGAATATTCTTAAGGTAAGGATAGATAAATTTTTGAACAGTAAAGGGATTATGGTGAGTGGGTGAATAAGTGGAGCTGAGTCCAAACATCAGCCATGATCTTATTGAACAGCAGAGCAGGCTTGAGCCAGATGGCCTGTTCCTCCTACTAATGTTCTAAATCATATCTATAATGTTGTACACCCTGGGATCTGGGGGAGGGATGGAGAAGCAGGCTGTGAAATTTAAGGGACAGAATTACTTTTTAATAGTAGTAAATTATTGGCACTAAAGGGCCATTTCCAGCCCAACCTTAGCTTCTAGGCAGGTAGGATTGAATTTGCATGAAAGCCAAAAATTAGTTACATCTCCAATTACCCCTTTTCAAACCCCCCCCTCCCCCTCCCTACCTGTTGGGCTAAGTGCTTGGCCTATGCAGGACACCCACTGTCCCTGCAGGGATTCAGATCAAATTGGCCAGTAACTCTCAAGGTGGACCTCTTCCAAAAGAGAAAGTGTCACCTGCAGTCCCTTAACACATTTGAGCATTAAATGGCTGTACTGCAGAGTCTGTAAGGATGTATCCATTAAGGGGCTACCTCTCTAATTTGTTCGAGTTTGTTTAATTGACTAACCGAAATAGGAGATAATAGGTTACCCACCAAGTCTTCAGATGCCATCAGCTAAATTCAGACTCTGGTCTTCCCAAAAGACTGAAGTCTGAGGGATTGAAGACAAATGATTGGCCTGACAGGAGAAACAACAAAAGGTATTCAAACTAGTTACATCATGCCTATTAGCATCCCACACTGTCTTACTGAACCTTAATATTCACTATATTTATTCATAATAAAAATAGAAAGTTACATGTCTAAATTTGCCAATGATAGAATATTAAATATTGATGACAGCATAAAGTTACAGCAATGGAAAAAACAAGCAGGCAAAATATTTGCCAACATGGAAATCAAGACATCATCCACTTCAAACCTAAAAAGGATAGAGTACATCCTCATGATGAAAATCTATCGCAGTCTAAAGAGATATATATTTAAGGTATATAGATCAATGTTAACAACTACAGAAAATCAGCAGTATGATGGTGCAGTAGTTAACACTGCTGCCTTAGTGCAAGATATCCAAGTTCAGTTCCAACCTTGAGAAGAACATGCAAAGACCACAGTTACCCAAGTGCTCCAGTTTCCTCTCAATCCAAAGATAAGCATAGCCAATCCACTTAACGTGCATAAATTGACCCTTAGTGTCCCAAAATTTGCAGGTTGGGGGAATTAGCAGGGTAAATATGTGGAGTAACAGATGACACCTGGGTAAAATCTGTTGTAGTCAGTGCAGATTGGCTAAATTCCCTCCTCCTGCACTGTAGAAATTCTATGAAAATAAAGGCTGATAGAATGTCATCCTTCACCTGAGGGATAGAATCCAAGTAGAAGTCGTACTTCAATAAGGCCACGTGTGGAATGCTGAGTACAGATCTGGACACTCTGCCTTAAGAATATAATGGCTTAGATTTAACCAGACTGGTAACTTGATTCTAGGGTTAAATTGTAAAGAGGACAAACTAAATGTGTTCCCTGAAATATAGGTTAAAGGGTGATTTAATTAGTGGAATCCATGGAGAGAAACTATTTCCACTGGTGGGAGTTAAGGATTGGGGTCAGAACTTCTCAATGTAAAATTAGGAAAACATTTAGAGTGTGGTAAAAGTATGGACATTTTCTGTATACAGAAACTGATGCTAACTCAGTTGTTAATTTTGAGACTGATTTTTGTTATCCAAGTGTTTTAAGGGGTTTGGACAAAGGCAAGTGTGTTTCAAATCAGTTATATAGTTGAAAACACAGGGACTAAATGGTTTACTCTTATTGATTCACATTAGGCAAGCATAGGAAAAAGTCGAAGGGCTACTTCAGAAGTTCCAATGTGCAGAGGAACTATGGCAAACAAAATACAAGTTTTGTTTATACATCTTAAACAAAAATACTTAAGATGGAGAAATTTGGGCTGGAGGGCCATTTTACGTTTGGTCAATTGAGTGACAAAACAAATTGCAAATTACATTATGCCACTTATTTGTATAAAGAATCTTTTTCATGTTTCCATACAAGTGAACATTCTAATGAATAAAATACAAAATAAAACTAGTTACTTGACAACTGCTGTAAGATTTTGCAGAAAGTTACAAATTGATTATAAATGAACCATATATCTGCTTAAAAATTTTCAAAATAAAATTTATGTTTTTAATGTTTAGAAGTGAATGTATAACAAACCTTACATCTGAATATTGAAAATTGTGTTGAAGAAGCAATTACTCACTAAATGGAAAGAATGAAGCAATGTTCCAAATCCATTTATTATTTGGACTAATTTCTTCCCCAGGGTCACTCAATTTTATTTGTTAGATTGTGAATTTTGGGCTTCTTTCAATGTGTTCTTCAAAATTTAATATGGATTCCTATGGAGATTGAATACTGTCTTCATGTTTGAGGGGCATGAAATTCAACTAATTTACAGACTGGTGAATAAATCACTATTGAACCATGTTGCTTCTGCTCATTCCCATTTGCTTGGTTATTGTATGCAAACATGTTTTATTAGTTAACATAAAAATAAAATAAAGAAAATGTCCACAATGCCAAGACTACTTTAGCTCAATGCTTCTGAAAAAGTTGACTACATATGGCAAAAAACAAGTATTGGAATAAATGAAAAATGCATTTCATAGTAAATTTTTATTGTGTTTAACACAAATTATATAGGTGATAATCAGAAGCCAATTTAAATATTTCATCATTTGTTGCTGCAGAATTGTACAGTGAACAGCATAACTTTCACTGTGTGTCTCTATTAGTGGTCAAAACACTGTTCAGCTTACATCACACCAAACCCATTCATTGAACTCAGTCTCAGACAAGCCAATCCTGGCAACATTTTACATGGTTGTACCTGGCAACAATCTCAATGAACCTCAAGACCCAATCTGTGCAGTTCTGCATTTTTCCTCTTTTCCTGGGCACAATGGTGGATCAAAGAATCAGTTGGTGAGCCAGCTACACTTTCAGGCTATATTTTGCCAGACCTCAAAAGAATTAACTAGTGTGAAGGAGTTCTGCATGTGACAAGAGCCAGCACTATTCCTATATACCATTGCAAGCTATACTGGATCATACTGTCAAAGTAGGTTAACAGTTGGTGGCATTAATTGCTGAAGAATGTAATGCTCAAGTGATACTATATTTTATTAATGTTCATCTCTGGTCACAAGCATGGGAAAATATCACTATCTGGAATGAACACAACAGCTATAACACTGATCTACAGTGTCACAGGGTAGGTCAGAAGTACATTTGGGTGGTTCAAGCTGTAGCCTTAAAGGAATCTTGGAGTGAGAGAGAGTAAATGGAATATGCATAGTCAATGCTGAACCACAACAAAAATCACAACTACAGGATATGGGGACATGGATTTAAAAATGGTAGAAGGCAAGATCAAGTCTGATGCAGAGCAACACTGACCAATACCCAGAATAAATTGGTAAAGTAGTGGACAGACAACAACCCAAATCCATGGAAGGATATAGTTTATCTGTACTTAATGAATGCCATTGTTTGATGGCTTTTTAATATTTATAGTCTAAAATACCACATCTATTCAAAACATGACCAGATGATTTGTGAAGTACACACAATTCTAAGGTAATTTGCATAACACTGGTGCTTTTGATTTCTCTGCATCTATTAAATAGGGTGCTGCAATCTGTTTTTAGAACATTTTCTCAGACTCATGCCTTCTAAATTCCTAGACACAATTTCCCAGCACATCCAAAGGGCTGAAAGAGTATAAATGAACAAATACACAATTAGAAAATTTTGGAACAAAGATGAACATTTGGGAAAAATTTGGCAAAGTTTGTTAAATCACTTGGGAGAAATCAACAAATCTTAGTGTATGGTGAATGTGAATAACTTACTGATAAGATTTTAGGCCGAAGGAGGAAACAGGATATATACCAAGATTGATAACAAGTCCAATAGAAATTCTATCCCTATCAAGTTAAGAAACTGTGGTAAAATTGAATGCCAAAACCTGGACAACTGTGAAATGGCAGTCTAAATAAATCAAACCATAACCAGAAAAGACAATAGCTGAATGATGCACTTACACTGCAAGTTTTACATAATAACGGTTTCTGAAAGAAAACCAACAAACCAAAATTGTAATATACAAGTTGTGAATATCCCCAATACCAGCACAATCTCTATGTAGATAATGGGACTTAAATGGGGGTGAGGGAACACTCAATGAATTAGTGTTCTACAAAATTAGTTAAAGGCAGCTAACAGCATTCAACTCAAATGGACCTGGTTTGAATTCTACCAGCCTCAAGTGATCCACTTTGTCAATATTTGGACAATTAATAATATGTCAAATGTTCATTTTTCAGTCATTGTTTCATTCTGAATGCTTTCACCCCATCATCAAATTCTATACAATAGCTATTTTCCCCAAGCTGCAAACATTTACTGTGCATTATTTTACATATTCTTATGGAAAGCAGAAGTAGCATAAAACCATCTTTCTGCACAAGTTCATTAGTTCAACATGAACTAAATGACATCTTAAAATGCAATCAGATCGCAACCAGTGGACAATCTCATTTAATTAAATAATAATTGAATGTTTAGTTACACACATGCTTATTATGCAACAGTGATTATATTTTCAAGTGGTCAAAGATCTTCCAATTAGCATTGGCTGTATTATAGGAAAACCACCTTTTCAGATAAATCCATCAATCCAACCCCAAAAACTAATGACACCAAAGCAAAAAACAAACAAATAAATAATCTAAAAAACAATGGGGATAACATGCTCAATTCAAAGAGCAAAAATTACTGAAAATTCAAACCACATGCTGTCTCTTCATAATTAGACATTGTATAGGCAATGTCTCAAATACAATTGCCATGTACCACAAGTAAATAGAAAACTACTCAGGCATCAGTAAGCACAAAATAAATTGTTCAGAGTTTGCATTGGCTCGTTCCTTAAGCATTACTGAACAACAATAAAATTGGACCAAAAGATATTTTGTATAGGGTTAAGCTGAAGATAAATTCAATTCTCAAGGCAAGGGGTAGAAGTTGGAAAAGTCACAACCACAATATTCAGTCACGAGATGTTTTGTGGATCCCACTTTTCATATTAGAGTATAATTGATTGCAATTCACTATTCGATTAGATGAATACACTGCCCATTTGTCCATGAAAATATCCTCGTGATTGTTGATTTAGAAGTGTCTCTTTGTACTGTACAGAAAAGTCATCTTTACTTCGACCATGAAAAATTTTCAACAAAGCAAGTATCGCCAATACAATCCACGCTATCCAAGCACACCAGAGGCCAAACTGAAAAACAAACAAGCATGAAAGTTACTGATGCTTAAACCACACTAGTTTTCTTATTAATTTCAAGAAGCACAACCGCTAGATCACACTTACCTGTGCAGTACCAAAGTGATCATAGAACAAAGTCGGAACCTCATTCAGAAAAAAGGGTTCTTCTTGGGCATCTCTGCAGCTGTAATAAAGTAAATTGAATAATATTAATTAGCTCTATTAAAAGAACTGGGATAAAGCATTCCATTTAAGGGGTATAGTCAAAAGAATCTCAAAACTGCCATGTCTTAACGTACCAAATATCAAACAAAAATAGATATGATCCAACTTTTTAGCTCCTCTGTTTAATATTGACCATTTTTAAATGTTCTCCAGTACAGAAGAATGAAAAAGGCTGCTCAATGATCAATGAATTTGATCATCAGGACAAAACCATTTAACACTATAACAAGAATCAGCCCATATCCAGTCTTGTGAACATCAGCTCTTAAGGTGAGAAAGAAGGGAGGAACAAGCAGCCTGGATTCAGTTCAGGAACCAGAGAAATCCTACAGTGCAGAAAGAGGCCATCTGGCCCATTGAGTCTGCACCAATCACAATCCCACACAAGCCCTACCCCTATATCCTTACATATTTATTTGCTAATCCATCTAACCCGTAAATCACAGGACACTAAGGGGTAACTTTAACATGGTCAATCAAACTAACCCGCATATCTTTGGACTGAGGGAGGAAACCTGAGCATCCAGAGGAAACTCATGCAGACAAGGAGAACGTGCAAACTCCACACAAACAATGACCCAGGTCAGGAATCAAACCCAGGTCCCTGGAGACGTTAATCACTGTGCTGCCGTAACACTCCCCTCATCTGAGGTAGAAGCAGTTGTATTTCTGTACAATCCACTCCCTCAATCCAAAGGTTCTGGTCTAAGGAACAGCCCAAGTGGGTATTCAAGTTGGCACTTTTTACTAGATTCAATTCTAAATTCAGACCAATGTTTAACAAAAACATCCAAAAACATTTATTTTCCACAGATGCATTTAAAATATTCAATTGAATGGTTTAAAGTTTTAAAGTTTAAAGTTTATTTATGAGTGTCACAAGTAGGTTTATATTGCAATATACTTATGAAAATCTCCCAGTTGCTACAACCCAACACTTATTTGGGTGCACTGAGGGAGAACTTTGCATGGCCAATGCATTTAAATCAGCTTGGACTGTGGGAGGAAACTGAAGGAAACCCATAGATACAGGAAGAACATGTAAATTCCACAGTCATTCAAACCTGGAATCAAATCCAGGTGCCTAGCATTGAGGTAGCAGTGCTAACCACCATACCACTCCTGACAGAGTGTGCAAATCTGAAAACAGCTACTGTGCCTAACAAAGCACAACCTGGACACAGTAGTATAAACCTTTGGTTATGATTTAAATAATTTAATTTTGAACAGTTTAGATGACAAAGGAGCCACTTTTAATTTCTTTCTCTCCCAAAGTGAGGGAAAGGCCAAACCAAAAGATTCTCCATGTCAAAAGAGGAAAATTCATTAGACCAAACTCCAATTCTAAAATGGAATGAAGATGCCTTTTGAACATCAGACCAAATTCACTGGGTGCAAGTGTCCTAGCAGACAGCTTCTGCATTTAATGGAAATTCAGGGTACATTGGATCAGTGGTTAAAGTAGTGCTGAAATGACACCATGCAACATTTCAGGCAATATAGTGATTGCAAAAGAAAAAATACCTGGGATGCAGTTCATAAATTGGTTGAATTTGTTAAATATTCTATTGCACGTGTTTATTTAATGTCCCAAGCAGGTAAAGTCACCTTGTGACTTATTTAGAGTCACAAATATGCTTACATTAACACTGCAATGAAGTTAGTGAAAATCACCACACTCCAGCACGTTTAGGTACACCAAGGGAGAATTTAACATGGCCAATGCACTTATCCAACATGTCTTTCACATTACTGGTGCACCCAGAAGAAGCCCCATACAGATACAGGGAGTATGTGCAAACAGGTCACTGGAGCTATGAAGGAGGGATGCTAACCAACGTGGTGATTTAACTGGAGGATTAAACACCTCAGGCAAGGAGCAAGGTTGAGAAGGCAGAGCCATCATGAATAATCTCAACCAGTATGGGAATTGACATCAGCAGCCTAAGTTCATTCTGCATGATGAACCAGCTGTCCAGGCAGCTGACATAACCATCTCCCAAATCCCCAAACATTGGACATGGAGGTTTATGATTTAATGTAGTCTTCAGAAGGATTTTAAGTGGAGTTATTTGTATGCACATGTAATTTACATTGTCTTTACTTACATATCATCGTACCTCATTGTCATGTTACCCTTGTTTGTGACTGATTCACACCATATATTAAGGCCATCACTCACTGTGGCACTGGCAACCAGCATCAGCAAAGCAATGGTGCAGCAAAGAAGCATGCTTACAAATTCTGAAAAAAGTGATCTATAAGGAGATAAAAATCACAAATTAAAAGACAACATATACAATAATCAGTATATGAATTTTAGAAGTACTCATTGAATAAAAAAGTCTATCCAATCATGGGACATGGAAAGTGCTAGCTATACAGTATTTATTGCACAACCTAATTGCCCTTGAAAGTGGTAGTGAGCTGCCTTTTTGAAACACTGCAGTCCACGTGCTACAGGCTGAACCACAATGCCATTAGGAAGGGAATTCCAGGGTTTGGACCCAGTGACTGCAAAGGAATGGCAACATATTTCCAGGACTGGGAGTGGCTGGGAAGGGAACTTGTAGGTGGTGGCATTGTCATGTATCTGTTGCTCTTGTAGACAGAAGTGGTTGTGGATTTCAAAGATGGAGTCTAAGGATCTTTGTCAAATTTCTGCAATGCATCTTATAGATAGTATATCAGTGTGAAGGGAATGTATGTTTGTGGTGCCAATCAAGCAGACTGCTTTGTCCAGGATGAAATGTTGTTGGGGCTGCACCCATCAAGGCAAGTGGGGGAGTGTTTCACATGTCCACATATGGGCAGCATGGTGGCAGTTGTTAGCTCTGCTGCCAAAGACCAAGGTTCGATTCCTAGTTTGGGTCACTGACTGTGACGACTCTGCACATTCTGTGTGGGTTTCCTCCAGTACTCATTTCCTCCCACAGTCTGAAAGACATGCTGTTTAGGTGCATTGGCCATGCTGAATTCTCCCTCAGTGTATCAGAACAGATGTTGGAATATGGCAACTAGGGGATTTTCACAGCAACTTCATTGCTATGTTAACATAAGCCTACTTTTGGCTAAAGTAAATTTTACACTCCTAACTTGTGCCTTGTATATGGCAGACGAGCTTCGGAGATTCAAAAGGTGCATATTCACCATAGTATTCCTAGCTTCTGGTATGCTGTTGTAGCCTGTGTTTATATGGCAAGTCCAGTTCAGTTTCTGGTCAATGGTAACACCAAGGATGAGGGAAGTGGGGAGGGAATGTAATGATACTACACCACTGAATGGCAAAGGACAGTGATGGTCATTACCTGGAATTTGTATAGCACAAATTACTATCACTTGTCAGCCCAAGCCTGGCTATTGTCCAGATCTTGTGGCACTTGAACATGAACTACTTGAGTATCTGAGTCACAAACAGTGCTGAACATCATGCAATCATTGGCGAACATCCCAACTTCTGACTTATTCTAAGCTTACCATCACCAATTAGGCTGACTGGTTTGGATTTACTTTTTTCCTATTTTTATTTGAGAGTTTTTAATGTTTGCAAACCTTAGTCCTCTAACATCTCCCATATTCAAGTAGTGTTGCAAGATTGTGCCTAGAGCCTCTTATTTCCATTCTTCTTTTCCCAGGATGCATTCCATCAGAACTAACGAGTTTTCCCAGCAAATTCGTACTTAATTTATGTATTTCTTTTAAATAGCTATCCTCTGCTCCTCAGGATTTAATCCTTCTAAACATGGCACTTAAATAATTCACTGCCTAATTAATTTCCTCAGAATATTATCCAGCAAACAACTTCTTGAATGAACTTAACTGATATCTACACAGGTTGGATTCTTGATTCAGTAAATTAGAATCAAAAGTTTGACCAGTTTTCATTTGAGAGATTTGATGGAAAGATTATTTTTATACCTATTCTTTATTATATTTCCATGCTATCACTGAGGACTCAAATTTAATCATGCATAACTTAATATTGATTAGTTTGCTCTCAGCATTATCCTCAGTTAATGTTTGCACAATTACTAGTTTTTATTACTATAGTCATTCCTTGTACTTCATAGCTTTATTTAGCCTTCAAGATCTAACTTCTGTGGCTCCTGCTGGTTTTTGTAAGGACTTTTCAAAATCCTGTCACGTGCAATTCTATTTCTACTTTTCATCCATCATTTAGTTCTGCTTCTAATTAATCCTCTTATTTTTTCTTCTAATCCTAATGTCTCCTCTTCTGATAAGGAAGTTATATTTAGTTTGACAAATTTGAATCATTGAACGCATGATCATTTAAGTTACTAATCCTCTGACTGGCTAGGTACAAATCTGTCATCAGTATCAGCACTGCATTCCAGATTCAGGAATGCAGTGTTGTTTTTAAGTAATCTCATTCATGTTTAGCTCAGATACCAAGCCTCAATTTATAAAACTCTTAAGATACAGGTGCCTTTGCTATTATTGTAGCTGTATAACCTAGCAGCACGAAAACACAAATTACAAGTGCTCTTCTCCAAACCTGACATTTTCCCCATTTCATATAATTTTTGTCAACCCCTTTTTGGAGATTGATCAAATTCCAAAATAGTGGATCTGCACAGCTCAGGGATCAACTGTCTTTCTGACTCTAAAATCTGGCATGCTCTTACAGTCTGCTGAGGAACAAGTAAGGAGTCATTAGCAGTCCTCAGAACTTGATCACAAATTGACATGGAACCATCCACAGTACAACTGAGTCATTTTTTATTTGTCACAATTAACTTACCCATCCTACCTTTGAATATTGAAATTCTTCAAAATGAAGTTCTCTGCAATATATTTCTCACTTACCCTAGCTGCTCCCTCCACTTCAAATTGGTTTCCTGCAATTGGCAGTTATTACCATCAATAGTCTAGTGGTATTAACGCTAGACTATTAATGCAGAAACTCAGCTAATGTTCAGGGGAGCTGGGTTCAAATCCCATCATGGCAGATATTGAATTTAAATTACACTAAAAAAATCTGGCATTAAGAATCTACTGATGACCCATGAAACCATTGTCAATTGTCAGAAAAATGCATCTGGTTTAATGTCCTTCAGGGAAGGAAATCTGCTGTCCTTATCTGGTCTGGCCTACATGTGATTCCAGAGCCACAGCCATGTGGTTGACTCTAAGCTATACTCTGAAATGGCCTAGGAAGTCACTCAGTTCCAAGTGCAACTAGGGATGGGCAATAAATGCTGTCCAGCCAGCAAAATTCACAAATGAATTTTTAAAAGTTGTATTCAAATTAAAAGACAACAAAAGTAACATCTAAACAACGATTTGACACCAACTCCAATCTTTCATGTTCTGCTGCTAGAAAGCTGTTTTTTAACACCAAGCCCAAACCCTTTTTGGTATGCAATAGCTCAGAATAATTATATCAGAGGTTTGAAGCAAAATATATGACTTTGGACTGACCAGGCTGGCAAAAAAGAAACCAACCACATATTCCCATGGATTATACAGAATGTTGATCAGAACTGGTCTATACCCATCTTCATATGCTTCATACAAGCCTCCTCCCATCCCTCTAACAAACCCTATCAGCACATACTTCTATTTTCACATATTCATCTAACCTCCTTCTGAAAGTTTTGATACTAATCACCTCAATGTGTAATAGAATTCCACATTCTAACCATTATTTGGTTAAAAGATGTTTTACCCTGAATTGTGTTTTGGATTCATTAATGATTCTTCAACATGTGGCCCCTAGATTTGGTCCCCAGTAAGCAGCAACATCTTTATGTCTACTCTATTCAACACCTGTATAATAGTCTTTCAATTTTTCATACTTTGTTCTTGCATAGTAAAAATTAAATTTAACCTCATCCTTCAAGACCATATCCTCAATTGAAAGTTATTCTTGTTTTATTTATTAAAGTGTCACTCCCATACATATCTATTTTAACTGAATGCTAACCAGAAACAAAGCTGACAAAAGGTCTCCACAGATGGTGCCAGGTGGATATTTCCAACATTCCGCTTTCTTACTGGAGGATAAAAGTTTCCTGAACATAGCCAAACGTTTATTTTAAATTAAAAGCATGCAATAAATTATACAAACAGCTTCAAAACAAGCAGATTCAGGAGGAGAAATTAGAATTTAATCAACATACTCCAGAAGATTCATTCTGCTCACGCTTCCCCATTTTTAGTCATTAGGAGCACTCATGGAATGTGACATTTCAACTCATTTTTAAAAATTACTACGACAATGTTAATTCAAATAAAATCATCTTTTCAGAACTGGTTTTCTTTGAAATAGGTAACATTTTACCTTCAATAAATCCATGTTAAATTCAGACCATTGCTCAGTGAGAACTAAACTCCCTCCCCTTGGCCACGCAAGCTTATCACTAGTATTTTATAGTAATGAAATTGTAATTAAAGTTCTTTCATAAGCTTTTGATCTGTGCAAGAATTCTGAATTTATCAGTACAATCTTAAAAATCATTCCATTACACAGACCAATGCTGCACAAGCAAAACAAAGTCATGGAGACTTTAATGGGAACAATTAAATTAAATGTACATCGCATATTGACATTAGCTATAATCAAGCACATCTCCAATTGCTCCAAATGTCTTAAATATTATTTGTCACAATTCCCAAAATCTTAAAAATGCACATGAAATATCTGTCACTCCTGTTAGTCAAAGAATGTCAGGCAGATTGCAAACTAGCAGTGTAGTTTTGAAGCACTGGTCAATTCACTTATATTTCAGATTAGGAGGAATTGGCATTGAAAGGAGGAACATATGTAGGCCATTTAGCCCATCAGATCTGTTCCACAATGCAGTGAGATCTGCAACCTCACTTCACATATCCACCTTTTTCCTATATCCTTCCACAGTACATCTTACAGGTTCCAAATTAATAATCTAGCATCAATTACAATTTGTGGAAAAGGGTTCTAACTTTCAGGATCCTTTGTTTACAGGTACAATCCCCAATTTCATTTCTTAAACGGTCTGGCTAGACCATGCATCCTCAAGTCCACAATCAGAAAAATAGTTTCTCCCTCACTACCCTATCTGAAGATCTAATTATCTTAATTTTCAATTAAAAATCACCTTAAAACTTATAAATGCTGGGAAATACACATGCAGTTTTTGTAATTTCTTCTCCTAACAATGTTTTAAAATCTGAGCATCATTCTAAATCTATATTACACTCCCTCCAGGGTCAACCTATGAAAAATAATCAGTTTTGACTTCATTCCGCTGAGCAAATATCACAATCTTCCGATTGTCTGCATGTCACAATTATATCCCTACAATATTTTAGCACTTCCTATGATAAAATTGTCTGGACAATTCCACATAACAATTTCGCTACTAACTCTCTCCAGCTAGAATTTCAGTAAGATTAGGGGATCAATTCCAACTTCAGCCCACAAAATCGGAATAATTTTCTTTAAATGTCTGCTTGCAAGCAAAATACATTTTACAATTTCAAAGTAACTGCAGCATCAAATTCAAAATTGAACTTCATCTGTCAACATGGTCAGACTGAAAGCTATACTGCAACTCAGAGTAAAAATCATTCAGCCCCTTGTCATGTGACAGCACAGAGTCACTGAGCAGAGACTGATAGCCAAGTTCCGCACACAAGAACAGTCTCAACAGGGATCTTGGGTTCATGTCACACTATCTGTAACATCCATGACTTGCCTGAGTTTGCAAAACCTCACTGTACTGTCTGGAGACACTACACATCTCTAACCTGTGCTCAATGCTCCTTCCACTCACATTGACCACTTTAAAACTTGAATAGCAGGTTAGGTGTAAAGATTTACATTCTTATCAGTAATCTGTAAACTGTCTGTGCTATTATATGCTCTGAGGCCAGTACTCTCCTTTTACCTCACAAAGAGGGAAACATCAAAAGCTCATGCGTTTACTATCAAAAATCACTTGGACTTAAACCTAATGTTGTCAAACTTCTTACTATGTTTACCACAGTCCAACACCAGCATCTCCACATCCTCGTTCCTCCATGTCAATGCTATAGTTAAAAAGGTCCACCAATATCTCTACTTTCTCAGAAGAGAGAGGAAATTTGGCATGTCTGCTATTGACTGTCACTAACTTTCATAGATGCACCATAGAAGCAATTCTTTCTATGTTTCATAGCTTGGTATGTCTCCTGCTCTGGCCAAGACTGCAATAAACTAAAGTCATGAACAAAGTCCAGTCTATTACTCAAACCAGCCTCCCATCTATTAACATTACCTACTGCCTTGAAAAAGCAGCCAGCATAATTAATGAGCCCTCACACCCCAGACAGGCTCTTTTCCACCTTCTTCCGTCAGGAAAAAGATACCCGACTCAAGAATAGTTTCTTCTGTTGTCATCAGACTTTTGAATGACTTACCTCTCATTAAGCTGGTCTTTCTCTACATCCCCAACTATGACTGTAATACTACATTCTGCACACTGCATTCCTTCTTTATATGCAGTATGCTTTACCTCCATAACACAAGAAACAATACTTTTCACTACATGACAATAATAAATCAAATAAACAGTACAGGGCCACACCAACCACCAACAGGAGGGCTACACCCCGACCCTCACACCAGGGCACACACACCAACAGAATGACAGTCTCTGGGGTTGTTGAAATCCAAAGATTCAGCACCCTCTGAGTGGAGATCTCACCCGTCCCTACCCTCAGTTGCCCTCACCCCTCACTCCAAGCTAAGTTAACGAGTGCTTACTCCTCAAAGTCCTTGCAGAGGAAGTAAGTGCTCCTGAAGCCCTGCAGTGCCGAGTAGGCGCAGCTGAAGATGCTCATGAAGAGGCTGTAGCGGCAGGCGGATGGCGGCCCCCAGTGCAGCAGGCGGAAGCAGCGCGCCTCCTCGCAGCTGCCGTTAGCCGGCTCCCAGCGGCCGGCTCCGTAGAGCAGGCAGCGCCCCCGCAGCTGATGCTGGTCCTGCCCCAGCGGCACGGCGGCGAACAGAGCCAGCACGAAGGCCAGCAGGTAGGCGGTGCATTGACAGAACAACAGCCGGTTGCTGATCCCCATCTTCCGCGGACAGTGTCGGCGTGAAACCCGCCCGTGCGCTTTCTCTCGCTGGGGGAAAGGCGGTTTAACGGCCTCGCGCGAGGGGCTACTCGAGCCGTTCAAATAGAGGCGGGAAAGGAGGGCATGAACGACAGGCGGGGCTTCATTTAAAGGCGTAGCATCTAGCGACAAGAGGCCATTCTGAGTTTGTCTATTTGGTTTGACCTAAAAGACCTTGACCTAAAAGACCCTAGAAGAGCAATAGGCCATTCTGTCCCTCATGTAAAGATAGTAAGAAGACTCACAATATTAGGTTAAAGTCCAGCAGGTTTATTTGGTTGCAAACGCCACTAGTTTTCAGAGCAATGCTCCTTCATCAGCTAACTGGGAGTTCTGTTCACAAACTAGGCACATAAAGACACCCAAACTCAATTTACAGAATATTGATTGGAATACGAGTCTTTACAGCTAATCAAGTCTTGAAAGTACAGACAATGTGAGTGGAGAGAATGTTAAGCACAGATTAAAGAGATGTATGTTGTCTCAGATAGGACAGTTAGTGAGATTTTGCAAGCCTAGGCAAGTCATGGGGATTGCAGATAGTCTGACATGAGCCCAAGATCTCTGTTGAGGCAGTCCTCACGTGTGCGGAACTTTGCTATCAGTCTCTGCTCAGTGACTGTGCTATCATGTGTCATGAAGGCCACCTTGGAGAATGCTTACCCAAAGATCAGAGACCGAATGCCCGTGATCGCTGAAGTGTTCGGCAATAGGAAGAGAACAATCTTGTCTGGTAATTGTCAAGCGGTGTTCATTCATCCATTGTCGTAGTGTTTGCATGGTCTTTCCAATGTACCATGACATCCTTTCCTGCAGCATATCAGGTAGACAACATTGGCCGAGTTGCAAGAGTATGCACCATGTACCTGGTGTATAGTTTTCTCACATGAGATGATGGCATCTGTATCAATGATCCGGCACATCTTGTCATGTAATGACACAGTGCATAGCAAGTAAATACATGGAAATAAATGATATAGTCTCTTGATTTGATTTGATTTTAATTTGTTATTGCCACATGTAAGAAATCTAACAACACCGGATTACAGTCCAGCAGATTTATTTGGAATTACGAGCTTTCGGAGTGTTGCTTCTTATAGATGAGTAGAGAGTTTGGTTTGCAAACACAGCTCAATTACAAGATAAGGATAATTGCATCTCTGTTATATATGCCATGTTTGTGAACCCAACTCTCCACTAACCTGAAGAAGAAGCAGCGCTCCAAAAGCTCGTGACTCCAAATAAACCTTTTGGACATTAACCTGGTGTTGTGAGACCTTTTACTGTGTCTCCCTCAATCCAACACCAGCATTTCCACATCATGGCCATATGTATTAGTAAAAGTGAAAAGCTTTGTTTCTTGCACGCTATGCACACAAAGCATATTGTTCATTGAGAAGGAAGGAAGACAGTGCAGAATATAGTATTACAGTCCTAGCTAGGGTGTAGAGAAAGATCAACTTAATGCAATGTAGGTCCATTCACAGATCTGATGGCAGCAGAGAGGAAACTGTTCTTGAGTTGGTTGGTATGTGTCTTCAAACTTTTCTAGAACATAGAACATACAGCCCTTTGACCCTTGATGTTGTGCCGAGTTTTGTCCAAAACCAAAATCAAGCTATCCCACTCCCTATCATTCTGGTGTACTCCATGTGCCTATCCAATAACCACTTGAAAATTCCTAAAGTGTCTCACTCCACTATCACAGCAGGCAGTGCATTCCACACCCCAACTACTCTCAGAGTAAAGAACCTATCTCGGACATCCCTCCTTTATCTCCCACCATGAACCTTATAGGTATGCCCCCTAATAACAGCTATATTCACCCAAGGAAATAGTCTCCGAACGTCCACTCTATCTATCCCCGTCATCATCTATGAAGCTCTATTGAGTTGCCTCTCATCCTCCTCTGCTCTAAAAAGAAAAGCCGTAGGTCCCTCAACCTTTCCTGTTAAGATCTATCCTCCAAACCAGGCAGCATTCGGGGAAATCTCCTCTGCATTCTCTCCAATGCTTCCACATCCTTCTTATAGTGAGGTGACCAGAACTGCACACAATATTCCAAATGTGATCTCACCAAGGTTCTGTACAATTGCAGCATAACCCTATGGCTTTTAAACTCAAACCCTCTGTTAATAAACACTAACTAACACACTATAGCCTTCTTCACGGTTGTATCCACTTGAATGGCAATCTTCAGAGATCTGTAGATAGGAACCTCAAAATCTCTCTGTTCCTCCACATCCCTCAGAATCCTGCTGTTGACCCTTTGTCAACAAATTTGTCCTACCAAAATGAATCACCTCGCACTTATCAGGATTAAACTCCATCTGCCATTTTTTTGGCCCAGCTTTTCACCCTAGCAATGTCTTCTTGCAGCCTACAATAGCCCTCCACCTTATCCACTACTCCACAAATCTTGGTGTCATCAGCAAATTTACTGACCCACCCTTCAGCCCCCTCTTCCAAGTCATTGATAAAAATCTTTTTCCTGACAGAAAAAGATGGAACAGAGTATATTCAGGATGCGTAGGGTCCTTGATTATACTGGTTGCTTTTCTGAGGCAGTGGGAAGTGTAGACAGAGTCAATGGATAGGAGGCTGGTTTGCTTGGTGGACTGGGTTTCATTCATGACCCTTTGTTTTTTTGCAGTCTTGGGCAGAGCAGGAGCCAAACTAAGCTGTGGTACAACCGGAAAGAATGTTTTCAATGTGAAAGTAAACTGTAAAACTGTAAAAGTTGATGAGAGTCATAGCGGACATGCATACAGACATACAGGAGCAAGAGTATGTCATTCAGACCGTTAAGCATGCTATAAATAGACATTAAAAAATGAACATAAACAATTGATTTAGTGTCAGTTGCTGTTTGCACCACGTTTCTTTTGTATGTCGATCTCTTTCCTAATTTCACATCTGAAAAACCTGGCTGTAATGTTTAGACAGTGCCCACTAGTTCCTGACTGCCCACTCAGCAGAGTTCCTTCCACTCCATCCTATCTGATCCTTTTAATATCTTGCATATTTGGATTAAATCACCACCATCCTTCTAAATTCCAGATAAAACAAGCCTGGTTTGTTCAACCTTTCCTCATGCTTAACGTGTGGAGTCCAGTTATTAATCTTCTCCCTGGTTTGCCCCTTAACATCATGGAAAGACTTGTGTTTTCTGAGGATTTCAAGGCCAATGTTGATGGGAGCTCCAAGCTCTCTGCTTTCTCCTTGATCAGAGGACTGAATAATCCCCATCCTCCACCATTCTCCTCCGCCTGGCTGAACTTGTTCTGTCAGTCAAAATTTCTCATTTAACTTGTCTCTTTTCCTGCAAATAACAAGTGTGGCCAAGTGTATCCTTAAGGACCCCAGTAATGCCTTTCCTTTTGTGAAGTACGTGGAACATTCTTTGTTCCAGTCCTACTCAGGCACTCTCCCTCAAGGCTTCTTCTATTATATTGATGATTGCATCATGCTCTCGTCTAAACCTGGAAAAAATGATTGATTTTGCTTCCAATTTTTACCCTTCTCTCACTTTACATGGTCCATCTCCGACACTTCCCTTCCCTTCCATGATCTCACGGTTAATATTTCTGGTGTTAGATCAATAATATTCATTACAAGCCCACTGACCCCCACAGCAATCTTGACTATAATTCCTCACACTCTGTTGCCTGTAAAGACTCCACCCCATTCTCCCTGTTTCTGCCTCTGTCTCATCTGTACTGATGATGTCACCTTCAAAAATGACATTGCTAACATGTCAGCCTTTTTCCTTAACTAAGGTTTCCCTGTGATTGACAGGGAACTCAATCAGATTTGTTCCATTTCTCCACTTCTGCCCTCACCCCTTCTCCTCCTCCCAGACTATGATAGGATCATGACTATGATCTCCTTATCCTCACTTTCCACCCCACCAGCCACTGCATTTGAAGGTTTACCCTCTGCCATTTCCGCTAACTCTAGCACGACAATGCCACCACTAAATATATCCCCACTCCACCCCCAGCTACCCCACACCAGCATTCCACAAGGACCACTCTCTCCATGACACACTGGTCCATTCCTTCATTATGCCCAACTCCCCATCCCTCTCCCATAGCATCTTTCCTTGCAATCAGAGAAAGAGCTATACCTGTTATTCACCTCCATTCTCCTCACTGTTTAATGCCCCAAGCATTCCTTTAGATTAAGCAACATTTCACTTGTACCTCCTTTAATTTAGTCTACTATATTCAAAGCTCCCAATGCATTTTCTATATTGGGGAAACTGAACACAGATTGGGTGACAGCTTTGCAGAACACTTTCACTCAGCCCGCAAGAATAATCACAATCTTTGTGTCATTTACCATTTTAACTCAGCATCTCACTCTCAGTCCCACTTGTCTGTCCTTGGCCTGCTGCAGTGCCCCAGTGAAGCCCAATACAAACTGGAAGAGCAGCATTTTATCTTCTGATTAGGTACATTACAGCCCTCAGGACTGAACACTGAGTTCAACAAATTTAGACTGTGATCTTTTTCCTCCATCTTAATTTAAAGAACAAAGAACAAAACAGCATGGGAAACGGGTCCTTCAGCCCAACGAGTCCGCGCCGCCACCCCGGTGTTCCCACTTCTACCGGTGATCCCTGTCCATGTTTATAGATCTATGGATTAAAAACCAAATTTGAAACAATTTAGGGAGAATTTGTTTTGCCAATTAGCCTAAGAGCACATCTTTGGGATGTTGGAGGAAACCAGAGAAAACCCACGCAAGCACAGGGAGAATGTGCAAACTCCCACAGACACAGGCCCAAATCCATGTATCTGCACAGCACAGCGATAGTCACTGAACTGTCGTGTTGCCCATCAAATGGTCCAGGTCAAGCGTACACTAACGAAGTGAAGCACTAGGATACTCTCGAAAAAATCCAAGAGCAGCCCTCTCACGACCCATCACGTGTATGCCCCTCGTTAGAAAACAAGGTAGACCAAAGCATCTATAGGATAAAAACAAGTACATCAATATCATCGTCTATTCCCAGGGACTCCCAAGGCTCATGATCCCTATTTTAAATCAGTTTTCTATACCCCTCCATTCCCATTCTGTTCATGTGCTCATCTAAGTATTTCTTAAATAACTCCAGAGTGCCTGCCTCCACCACTTTACTTGGCAGCGCATTCCATACCCCACCACCCTCTATGTGAAAAAAACTCCCTCTAGCATCCAAATTATACCTTGCCCCCCTCACCCTAAGCCCATGACCCCTCGTGCCTTCCTAGGAAAAAGCTTAACCGTGTTTATCTATGCCCCTCATAATCTTGTACATCTCTATTAGATCTCCTCTAAGTCTACGTCTTTCTAAGGAAAACAGCCTCAATTTGCCTAACCTCTCCTCATAACTCAGACCTTCCATACCAGGCAGCATCCTGGTAAACCTCCTCTGCACTCTCTCCAGAGTCTCCATGTCCTTCCGGTAGTAAAGGCGACCAGAACTGGACGCAGTATTCCAAATGAGGTCTAACAAATGTTTTATACAACTGTAACATTAAAGGCCAATATTTGTTTTAATGTTGCAAACATTTCTTTATCCGATGCAAAAATTCTTCCCCTCCACCCCGCATCCTCCCATTCCAGGCCATCTGTCATTTGATCTTGGGTGGCATTATGGCACAGTGGGCAGCAAGTGATTGCCACTGCTGTCTCACAGCACCAGAGACCTAGATTTGATTCCTGGCTGGGGTCACTCTCTCTTTGGAGTTTTCACATTCTCCTCATGTCTGCATGATTTCATTCAGGTGCTGTACTTTCCTTCCACAGTCCAAAGATGTGTGGTTAGGTGGATTGGCCGTGCTAAATTACTGTTTAGTGTCAGGGGGACTAGTTAGGGTAAATGAATGGGATTATAGGAATAGGGCTGGATGGGATTGTGGTCAGTGCAGACTCGATGGACCAAATGGCCTCCTTCTGTAATGTAGGATTCTATGATTTTCTTTTTAATTTTGCTGCATCTTTGATGTATTAATCATTGGGCCAATCATTCCACCCACTCTTATATAGAATATAATTCAATACATTTCTTCCTCTCTCTAGTTCTGTAGGAGAGTTATAAGTCTCAAAACTTTGTTTTGTTTCTCTATAGATGCTGCCAGACCTACCAGTATTTTTTGATTTTGTTTCAGATTTCAGCATCCATAATATTTTGTGTTTATTCTAGGTTTACATAACCTGTGTTTAATCTTATAATGTCAGAGTTGATAGTGAAAAAAAAAACTCAAACAAGTGACCCATCTCTGGGCCATTATGTGGTGTCAGTATGTCTAGAAAGAGGGCAAATACATCCATTAGAAATATAAGTTGCTCATTTGTGTTACAGAATCAAAGAGTTGAGCTGAAGTTAAAATAATTTGATAACCTTTCTGTTTGAAATCATCCTAAAGCATGTTGCATCTCCATAGAGATTAACTGTGGAGGTGGAAGGTTCCTTTGTTTATCTCTGTGTATTTGTTGACTGAAGCAAGATGTTGTAGACTGCATCTTAGTGGATTGAATGAGCTATCGAGAGACAATAGCTCAGTTAGGCCTGCACTCCAATGAGAAGAAATACTAACATCATCGTTCACCACATTGAATGTGGGTGGGGCTCTATCTCAGCTTGGATTCTGTGAGGAAAGATTTGCTCTAGCTTTAGAGCTATTGAAAGAGATCTACAGTGGTCCTCACAGTGTGTTTTGGCACAAAGCAATCAGCAGAGTTACTCAAAAACTTATGCAATTGGGTATCTGCCAGCAATTCAAATAATGAGCTGAGGCAGTCATGTGATTTGTGAAGAAAAAGTGGAGGGTGCTGATTGGCCAAAAAAGCTAATGGAAGGGCTCCCGTACAGTCTTACCTCAGAGGATAGCTGGAATACTGAGAAGAATTCAAGTGAATTCTGCAAGGATGTGGCAAACCTTTTACCTGATCACTAGGGAAATGAATGAGCCTTAAAGATTATTGTAATATATAAAGGAATTATTGGGAAAATAAGTAAAACCAAGTTCATTGTACAAGTAATTATAAACTATAGTGTTAATCGTGCTTATTTTGTTTAATTTCTCTTTGTGTACAATAAAGTTTGTTTTTGTTTAAAAATGTGAAATCTCGTGGCATCATTCTGTTGGTTAATTGTTGGATATTCAGATTTCTTCTTTAAATGTCAATGATCCCTTACAGAATCATGACAGAAGGATATCATTTTTGTTTAAAGAATTTGTTCAAATAGTTCACTTTAAAAGGCCTTCTCATTTACTGCTTGGAAAATTCATATTTTTTAGCTACTATTTTTCCTATTAACTTTCAGAACCATTGATTGTAGCACTGCCAGAGTCTTTATGATTGAGATCCATTAACTGCATAGAGTAAAACCATTCTGCTATTGATGGCTTAAGTATTCATTGAATAAATTTACTGATTTGTTGGAGACATCCTGCAATTACTTTCTCTGATGGAATCCCATGGTGGGTCATTTTCATGATACTATTGAACACATTGGCCTAATAGTTATGCCACAGGACTACCAGTATTTTCCCTGTGAGCCAAAACTCTACTACAGCAAATTATTCTCATGATTTGTGCTCGGAATATGGCCATCATAGTTGCTGGATTGTTTACCAATGTCCTTCAGGAAAGTGAATATCTCATCCTTATCCACCATGCCTGAATAGTGTCTTGATCACACTAATTCACTAGTCTTAATACCCCTAAGACATATAGGGACTTGTACCGAATGCTGTGTGAACATCAGGAAATATTTGCATTTCAGACCTGATGGTGAAGGGAACATTATTGATGAAGTTTGAGATGATTGTCTTTCACTTTCCTCTTCTGCACTCAGCATTCCAAACAGTGGAAAGTTTGCCTCAACTATAAATCCATATGTTTTTTCTTATAGCTATACATAGTATTTAAAAATATGCCAACTTAAATACTTCTTGACAGCAGCTCAATAACATGGCAACATAGGAGCAGGAGTAGGCCATTCAGTCCCTTAGCCTGCTTCACCATTCAATTAGGCAGATTATCTATCTCGGATATGGTGAATCTTTTATGATACTCCCGTTGTACAAATTAAGACTTCATCACTGAACTTATGTACAGTATAATTTGATAACAAAAGCCTTAATAATTAAACAAATAGAATCATAGAATCTACAATGCTCATTCAGCTCTTTGAGTCTGCACCAACCATATCCCACCCATATCCCCATGCATTTATCCTATCTAGTCGTCTTGACACAAAGGGGTAATTTAGCATGGCCAGTACACCTAACCTGCACATCTTTGGACTGTGGAAGGAAACCGGAGCACCTGGAGGAAACCCACGCAGACACAAGGAGAATGTACAAATTCCACACAAACAATGACTCAAGCCAGGAATTGAACCTGGGTCCCTGGTGCTGTGAGACAGCAGTGCTAACCACAAATGTGTCAATGAGATGAAGTCTAACGATGGAATCATTATATGGCAGAAGCTACAAATAAGATTGAAATGATCTGAAGATGTGCTGCACAAATCTGTATAGGAAATACATCAGTGTCACATCCTTAATCAAAGATTTGGAATGGGAATCACTACAGCAAAGATGGAGGAAAATAGACTGACCACGATCTATAAGATATGGTATGCACTTGTGAAACTTTAAAATGGTCTCTACTATCCTTTGGCAATGACAAATCATCCGAAAGCTTATGATTCCAAATAAACCTGTTAAACTTTAACCTGGTGACGTGAGACTACTTAATGCAATGAAGTTAATGTAAAAATCCCCTGGACACCATACTCTCGTGCCTGTTAGAGTATACATGAGGGAAAATTTAGCATGGCCTATGCACCTAACCGGCACATCTTTTTTATATGTTAAGTTAATGCGTAGATTATTTGATTTGAATAGGGAGGACTTGGGGACACAAAAACTGTATAAATTACAGAATAGAACAAGCTTTGATATTACAGATATTTCAAAGGTTATTGTGGAAAATTAAAACTCATAGCATAGGGGGTACCACATTGGCATGGATAGACAATTGGTGAATCTAAAGCAAACCAAGTTTTGCAGTTAGCCCCTCAAAGGGGCGATCTTCTGGAGAGTTGTCCAATCAGTATCTAGCAAGGGGATAACCCAAGAAAAGCACAGGTTTTGCTTAGTTAGATCCCAGTAGCAAGACTGGAAGCACTGAATCTGCATCACCCTGTAAAGGATTGTTAATAAATGTTTGTAATTCATTCATAAGTGGTGTAAACAAATTATTAAACCAAGGGTAGCTCTAAATGGCAAGATGTAACAAATGATGTGCCACAGGGACCAGAGTTGGAACTTCTCATTTTTACAATTGGTATAAATGACTTAGATGAAGGGGTTGAATCTGTAGGGAAATATACCAGTGTCATGCACTTTATCAAAGATTTGGAATGGAATGGGTTGCTAAATTTGCTGATGACACAAGTAGGAAAGAATGTTGTGAAATGACTTGAGGCTGCAAGAGGATATGGAAAGGTTAAATGAGTGGGATGCTTCTGCTGTAGTTGTAGTTGACATCACAGGCTAAAATCCATACTCCATCAACATTCATATGGATGACTCTATGCATGACCTGCTCAAATGCAAGACCTGATAGTGAAATTTTTTAAATGGAAATAAACTAAAGTTCGGTTTTGAAGATTTTAAGTGATGGGGCTGTGATTATTTCCTTTGACAGCTTGTTCCATTGTGGGATTATTTTCAGGAGAAAGATTATTGATTGACTTTAACCTGGTGTTGTGAGATTGCTTAATGCAATGAAGTTAATGTAAAAATCCCCTGGTCACCATATTCTGGTGCCTTTTAGGATACACATGAGGGAGAATTTGGCATGGTCAATGCAGCCAACCAGCAGGTCTTTTTGGAATCACAAGGTTTTAGAGAGCTGCTCTTTCATCAAGTGAGTGGAGGCCTAATGTAAGCCTACTTACGACATTAATCATAAACTAAATTTTAGTTTAGTTTAGTCCTTGAAAGTGGAGTCACAGATGAACAGAGTGGTGAAGAAGGTATTCAACATGCTTGGTTTCATTGGTCAGAACATTGAATACAGGAGTTGGAACATCTTGTTGAAGTTGTAAACACATTGGGTAAGGCCACACTTGGAATAGTGTGAATAGTTCTGGTCACCCTATTCCAGAAAGTATATTTGTAAACCAGAAAGGGTGCAGAAAAGATTTACTAGGATGCTACTGGGACTTGATGGTTTGAGTCATAAGGAAAGGCTGGATAGATTTTTTCTGGAGCGTAGGAGGCTAAGGGGTGATCTTACAGAGGTCTATAGAATAATGAGGGGCATAGATCAGCTAGGCTAGTCAATATCTTTTTTCAAAGTTACGGGAGTCTAAAACTAGAGGTGTAGGTTTAAGTCGAGACAGGAGAGATACAAAAGGGTCCAGAGGGGCAATTTTTTCACTTAGAGGGAGGTGAGTGTCTGGAACAAGCTGGCAGAGGTAGTAGTAAAGGCAGGTACAATCTTGTCTCTTAAAAAGTGTTTAGAAAGTTACATGGATAGGATGGGTATAAAGGGATATAGGCCAAATGCAGGCAATTGGGACTAGCTTAGTGATTTAAAAAAAGGGTAGCATGGACAAGTTGGGCTGAAGGGCCTGTTTCCATGCTGTAAATCTCTATGACTCTAAAACTTAAACACTTTTCACAAATTAATCCTCTGTCCCTAAGTATGTTTTCTTTTTAAAAATACGAAAATTCTATTCCTTTTGGAAAATCCAAGGATAACCCCAAAATCATGCAATTTTCTGCTAGTTATAAACAAATGAATTTTTAGAAGGGAAAGAAGGGTTGGATGACTGGGGGCTGCAGTTTATTGAGTGATTGAGATGCTGCAATGTTAGGAGTTGATTGGGATTTTGGGAGGAGGCTGGTGTAACCAGGCGCACAGCGGCCTGAGGGTGGAGTTTAAAGGCTGTGTGGCACGGCTACCTCCCCACTCTCCCATTCCCAGTCGAAATGGCGAGCGGTCGGCCCTACGACCTGATCATCTTCGGCGCCTCCGGCTTCACCGGCCAGTTTGTGGTGGAGGAGACGGCCCGGGTGGCGTCCGAGGCGGATTCCCCGCGGCCGTTGAGCTGGACCGTGGCCGGCAGGAACCGCACCAAGCTGGAAGAGGTGCTGGGACGGGTCGCCAGCACCCTGGGTGAGTCTCAGGCTTTGAAGCGGCCACTAGGCCGGATCTAGGGAAAGGGGGGTGTGGCACTACAAAGACTTCACTCTTAAAAGATCAGTGAAAGAAAGCAATTCATTTAAAATGCTTCAAATTGTTTTAAAATGGGAAACTATTCTTCCACCGATTGTTCTCCAGTTGCTGTGAGCAGCAATGTGTCAGGGTATGAAATATTTAAATGTCTGCCATTGACAAAGTTATTGAAAGGTTAATTTGCAAATTTGGTTTTGTCGGAGCTGATCTTTAAAGTCAGTTTTCTGCTCCCTTCCCTCTTATTCCAGGACACCGCAAGGAATGGGGTGCATTATTGTCCCCTTTAATCACATTTTAATTTTATATTTTAAGTTTCCTTTCCACTTGGTCCTTTTGTTTCAGGCGATTTCCCTCCGTTTGGGAGCTATCCCTTTTAATTTGCCCTTTGTTTATAATGATAGAGTTCGATTGACCTAAAAGAGCAGTGATATGCGTTGTAAATTTTGCTTTGTTTAATTTTAGTTGTTATTTTAAAAAAAAAATGAACTATTGTATTGCTAGTGTTGGGCAGGTCATTGATTTCCACAGTTGGAGCAACAGGGTAAATGACAATTTATTTTTAATGATCCAAAGGCATTTAACAATTGGAAGCTAGACCCGATTAAGAATAGCGAGAGGACTAGGAAAAGCCACTGTCGCAAGATGTAGGCTATGAAAATTGCTACATAAATACAAGTCTTTCTTAAAGAAGCAGTTTTAAAAATGGAGAGAGGTGTGTCAGGCCAAAGCACTTTTAAGGTAGAATTTTCAGTTTGTAGACAAGTAGTTGAAGGAGATGGTACTAATTAAAGAGGAAGGATGATAGAGTAGATCACTTCTTTAAAAAAAAATGTTTGTAGTTAAGAATGTAGGGCTCAAGCAGACTATGAAACAAAAGGAGACAACAGTTTTTGTTTTTTAAAAAAAAGTGTAGATTTGTTCATTAAGTTGATATTTATTGCCAGTGTCTAGCTGCGTTTGAGAAGTGGTCTGCTTTCTTGAAACACTGCAGTTATTGTGAGGGGGATACTTTGATAATGCTGTTTGGTGGAGAAATCCAGAACTTAGAACCAGTGATAGGGAAAGGAAATTATAAAAAAGATTGAAGCAATCCAAACATGCTGCACCATTCTTCACATATCACTGGGAAATACACCAGTGCCGTATCCTTGATCAATGAAATTTAATTGGAATCACTGCAGCAAAGGTGGGAGGAAAATAGGCTGACTTTTTTTCTACAAAATGTAAATAGAAGTTTGAGAATTGACAGAAACAAGCACCCTGTGGTAATGACAGAACATGATGTGGAGTTGCTGGCATTGGATTGTGGTAGGCACAGTAAATAATCTCACATGTTTATTTTGTAGCACGAGTTTCCAGAGCATTGCTCTTTTAATTGATGGAGATCATAGATATGGGGTTGCTGTCAAATGCCTTAGCAGCTTGCTGCAGTGCTTTACGTAGATAGTTGATCTTGTTATTATGGTAGAATGATGGCAGAAGAAGTGATGAATTTATCATGGCCCACCATGACTCACCCATTGAAGGGGCAGTGCTCCAAAAGCTTGTGCCATCTAATAAATCTGTTGGACTTTAACCTGGTGCTGAGACTGTTTAATGACAAAACATGAACTAACCATCCATACAAGCTGCACAGACCATTTGCTTCTAAGACAGTGTATCAACAATCTTTCTCCCTGAGGATAATGCCACAGTGGAACAAGCTGCCAAAGGAAATAGTCACAGCTCCATCGCTTGAATTCTTGAAGATTCATGTTGAGATTATTTCCATTTAAAAGTTTTCACTATCAGGACAAACATGTCAGCAGGTGATGCCTTATTTTGCTAGAGCTACCTGGCCACATGTTGGCAGCATTTGGATATTTTACTTGCTGTTGACAGAACTAGAGCAGAAGCAGAACAATACATGTCTAAATCAAAAAAAACTGAGACTTGGAAGGGAAATTGACAGTGATGATGTTTCCATCCACCTGCTGCCCTTTACCCTTCTATTTATCATAGAATCCTAAGTGCAGAAGGAAACCATTCAGCTCATCAAGTCTGCACCAACCACAATCCAATCCACGCCCTATCTCCATAACCCCATGCAATTACCCTAGCTAATACTCCTGACACCAAGGGGCACTTTAACATGGCCAATCCACCTACCCCTCACGTTTTTGGCCTGTTGGAGGAAACCAAAGCAGATATGGAAAGAACATGCAAACTCCACACACAGTGACTCAAGTTATACTCCTACCTGGAGATTGTAGGAATTGTTGTCGAATGCCTTAGCAGCTTGCTGTAGTCCTTTCTGTAGATAGTTGATATTATGGTAGAATGGTGGTGGAAGAGCTGATTGTTTGAACTGGTGGAAGGGTGCCTATCGAGCAGACTGCTTTGTCCTAGGTGATGTTGAGAATTTTGTTGTTTTTTTCAGACAAATGAGAATATTTCATTACATGCCTGCTTTGTAGGTGGTGGAGAGGTTTTTTAATCTGCATTTGGATTCGGCTAATCAAATTAGTAACAGTATCAGAGCTCTGGATATGCTGAAATTTATGCTGGGCGAGATGAGGGAGACCTGTGTGAAGGATGACAAAGATGTGGATGTAAGGACATTGAGCAATAATTCGAGGTGAAGGTAGATCACTTTGATAGCCCAGTTCATAGGTCACCTCAGGTCAAGAACTTGTGCCACCATCAGGTTGAGCATGAGTGAGCATCCAAATAATGGAGTCATGATACAGGAAATGGAAATCCTGGCTGGATCTAAGCAGGAGAGCTTCAGTCAGGCCAACATTTGTCAATGTTCAAGAAAGTAATGAACCAAGCTCTTGAATTTCAACTTCCCTATATATTATTCAAAGTTCAATAATAAATATGACTTCATTATCGTTCCTGCACTGTTGCTGGGTCAAATTCCTGGAACTCCTTTCTAGGCAGTTTTGTAGGCGTTCTTTCAACAAATGAACTGCAGTAATTCAAGCAGGCCGCTCACCACTGCCTTCGCAAGGGCAATAAATGCTGGCCTAGCCAGCAATATCCACAACTTTTAAAAGAATAAGTTTTAAATAAAAAGCATTTCTCTTTCATATGCCCTGCAGCTGCAGTCTCTCAGATTCATAATTGAGGCATAAGATAACTAGACTTGTTGTCCTCATTTTTACAACAATAGTTGTCTTGTTTGCAATACAGATGAAATATTTGTTCTTTTATTACCAACAATGTCAAATCATAAATAACCATTTTGTTTTTCAATAGAATTAGATCAATTTGCAATTCCCAGCTGCACATTGTTATTTTGTACGCGTTTATTTTGTCGAACGGGCTGAAGGAGTGTGTTAAAGGACACAGACGGAGTTGTCTTGCACCCAACTGGGAGCTTTTCAAGCCTCAAGATGATTTCTTCTCAGCCAAAAGGTGGAGACCAAGTGTAGTATCAACATGCTATGCTTGGTTGAAGTCATTAGGTTATGTTTTAGCTTCATTTGAAGCAATTTTTAAAAGCGGCATCTCAGCATTTTAGCTAAGATGCAAATGAGATCAAGCCTTTGAGGAGGTGCAGTGCCTACTCCAATCAGCTTGTATCATGTAGATCAAGCCCAAGCTAAGAGATGAGCCCTGTCTTCTCAGCTTGGATTGGGAATGTCTCAACTTGTTGGACTTGATTTGATTAAATTGGAATAAAAACAAGATGATCCTTCCTCCTCAAGTCATGGGGTGTGGGTATCTGTTTTCAACTGGTACACAAAGATGATGGAGGTTCGATACACAACAACATAGAAAAATAAGCTTGTGCCTCTGTGTGAAACTGTGTCCTGTCTTGTTCTTTCAAACTTGTTTTAATCCTCAATTGTTTAGTCTCCACTCTTGTGCTACAAAAGTAGATTTGTATGCTTGTTTAACATTGTAATGGATATACATATAACCAAAACATATATTTAAAGAAAGCAAAATAAGGCAATATATTTTCAAGTAGAGTAATATTTGATGTATTCCAGTAAATGAAATGTATTATGTTTTCCTATAGAGATAGATATTATTTTTGTCTCTTCTGTGAAATAATTGCTCTTGTTTTCAGGAGCTCCAGAGCTGAAGTCTAAAGAATGTATAATCTGTGATATAAATGATCCACTGTCGATTGAAGTAATGTGCCAACAGGGATTGGTGATCCTGAACTGCGTGGGACCAGTATGTATACATTTGAGGACAGAAATAGGAAATCTGTTGTTGATGCAGTGTAGTCCTGTCAATTTAAAGGATCTATTTACATACTTTTCATGAATCATAGAACCTACTGTGCAGAAGGAGGCCATTTGGCCCATTTTCAAAATGCAGCTAATGAAAATATAACAAAACCTACTCCAGCTTATAAATCAAAGAAAGGGTTTAATAAGAAACATCATGACTCCAAACTTGGGGCCTCACCCTGTGCCACTCCAAACTCCCCACAATTTTACATGGTTCCTTATTTATAGTGAATAAGTTGGTCAAATATTAAACATCACTCTGTAATTCATTCCATGTTTTACTGAGTCAGCTGACCCTTACATCTTGTTCCCCTTGGTCACTTTACATGCAATCGAAGTTGTCACCGGTTATATTCTAACACATTGAGCCTGCACCAGCAATGATCCCACACAGGTCCTGTTCTCGTAACCCCATATATTTACCTTTCTAATCACCCTATGTTAAGGGACAATTTATCATGACCAGTCAACCTAATCCACTTATCTTTGCACTGTGGGAAGAAACTGGAACACCTGGAGGAAAACCACACTGACATGGGGAGAATGTGCATATTCTGCAAAGACAGTGATCCAGTTGGGAATCAAACCTGGATCCCTGGCACTGTGAGGCAGCAGGGCTAACCGCTGTATCATGCCGCTGTGAATCTTCCAGCGTCTTTGATTAAACATTGCATGTTATTTGAAGTGCAACTTTTTTGTCTTGAGGGAGGAGACTTATTTTTCTGAAGTGCTCTGCAATCTGAAGCATGCACAAAGAATGGAATATAAAGGATGTGAAAATAAATTATCAGCGTGGAGCTTTTGGGAATACAAGTTTGGGATAGGAACATAATTGTCTTTATTAATATGTTCTGTAGACATGGCCGAGTTGAGAGTTTTAAATTCTGTTGTCGCTCAATGTATTAAGGCTGGAAAGAATAAGAATTAATTAAGTAATAATGAAAAATTTCATTATTCAGCAAGTTAGGCCAAAAATACATCATTGGAATCTATTCCTTCTACTTAATGCTAAGTACCATTGAAAGCATTTAAAAACTACTGTTAGAAATGAACTAGCATTTTATAGTAAAAATACATTCTAATATACATATAGCCAACTTATGCTTTCATAAGCTTTGGTAATATTTGTTGGAATACAGGTACTGAAATACTGCAACAAATCCCACCAGTATAGAAAGCAAGATGCAGTGTCTAGACTTTAAGCACAGTTCAATTTTAATATCTCAATCTATGTTACACTATTATTTGGTTAAGATTTTCATAATAAAAGCTAAAGAATAGAACTAAATAATCTTGCTTTCAAAAATCAGTATGAAGTTACTACTACTGGCTACATTGAGAACAAGATTAAACAAAATGTATGTGATTTAATTAGATTTTAGTGGGTTAGATCTTAACCAGAAAATTGACAAATGTAATCATTATGAATCATAACTAGCAGGAAATAGCGTGAAGCCCTCACTTTTGTACAGGGGAGAAATTATTTTTAACATGTTGTTTCTAATAGCTCAGAATACAATTTTTTTTTTTGCGATGAAGAAAATAAAACACTGCAGTGATCCATCCTGAAATTTTTGGTAACTGAATCCAGACTGTCTGTTATTAGTACAGGTTTTTTGGTGAGCCAGTGGTGAAAGCCTGCATTGAAAATGGAACACACTGTGTTGATGTTAGTGGAGAACCTCAGGTATTGATATTTCTCTTTTTTTTAAGACATAGCCAGAGATTGATTGAGTAAATAATTTCCTAAAAAAAAAACTGTTTTGTGCGCATTCCTCAGCAAGATTTCAATGTTTTACAAATATATTTCCCTGTTTTATACATTTCTCCATCATGAATCTGTAGACGTTACAAATGCTAATTATCCTGTATGATTAAAGATTACAGTTCCTTTCAACTTCATCAGTTATTTGGGAACAAAAATTTGAAGTACTGGTTAGACAAAAAAAAACTTCAAACTGATGAAGCTACACAACCTTTAACCAGTCTAATGCCCATGTGATCAGATACTGTTACTGTTGTTATGGGAGGGATAATGTTTTTAGTAATTAAACTTTGATATATTTTTGCTCTCCTTCATGACTTCAACAAAATATTTTTTGTAACACCGATACTTAAAATCAAATGTTGAAAGTGCACATTCAAAGAATGAAGGTGAGTTAACTTTTTGTACAGGAACTCTTCATCAGATGCCCAGTTCTGGTGGAGACTGTTTCAGGGACAATCTGTTCTTTCTCATTAACCTAGAGGGCATTCCTCTAAAATAAATATCAATGGACTGGATGTTTTGTCCAGGTGGCAAAAGTATTTTCCACACCAAGTCCTGTTTTCTCAACACTCAAATGACTGAGCAGGAGTGGGGGTGAAATATAAAACAAAAGGAAGCAAGTACTTCACTCCAGATCCCACAAGCTTGTGGGACTTCCTGCCCTGTGTGCCCAAGGAAGTGTAGGTCAAAAATCGACTCTTTCGTCCTATGGCAAAAATATGACACTTGAGAAAAATCATCCTTGAAGTAAGGACAGCCGATGTGTATTTCTAATATTTCCTTACTTTAGCAGTAATCTATCATTATTTGGGAAGCTATAATCACTTTTTGTCTGCTTGAACTTTAATTACATTTAGTGTAGCGATTCTCTGTAATTTTAGTGACTCAGTTGGTTGCCTGTTGATACAATGTGATGTTATCCAGCAGCAGTTAACTTTGAAACAAACCCACTTTCTCATAAAACACGCAAGTCCTCAAACCTTTTGGGTGGAATCTGTTCCACCAGACTTTTTAACTTGATCCGTCTTGGAAATGTTTGCCTATGTTGCTCTTTAAATTGCTTCCAGAATATTACTTTCTTAGTTTGGATTTCCAACTCTGATCAAGTTTCGCATTTGATTGTTCAGTTCATATTTTTGGCTCTTCAAGTGAAATGATATTGCTGAGAATAACTTTTTTCAAATTTAAAAAGAAAAGCAAAACTTGCAACGTTTTGTCATTTCCAGTTTTTGGAAGGCATGCAACTAAAATATGACCAGCAAGCTGCTGAAAAAGGAGTTTACGTAGTTGGAAGCTGTGGGTTTGATTCCATTCCAGCCGATATGGGTATACTGTATACCAGGAGCCAGTTGAAAGGTAATTTACAATCAGTAAGTTACAGCAATTCAAATATTATAGAGCTCCCAAGTTCTTCGATGTTGTCCATATTTGTGTATTTTGAACCATATACTATTTTATAATGCATCTTGATGCATTGTGTCTCAACTGCATCTATATGCAGTGTAAAATTTAATGTCTAAGACAAATGACAAAAGCTTGGTGAACTTTTCTGGTGATGGACAATGAAATTGTAGGCTTGAGGAGTTTTGCTTGTCTGATGCAATCCCAAAATGTCATGTCATTTTCTGCTTGCTAGAATTTAATTACTTGTGCATGCATGGATGTTCTTAAAAATCATGACTAACTGGTAATGTAGAGTAATGGTATCACGTTGCTCTTTAAAGATTTTTCAGTTCCATATTCAAATGCACATGATAGTTGACTTAGGTGTACATCAGGTAATTAGTTATTTAAGTAAGATGAGGTCAGTGGTGAAAAAAAGGTATCCAGCTGGAAGGGAATGTTGCTGATGTGCCAACTTGAGCTGTACTTCATCACAGGGCACCATCTGGATACTGAACATTTTTAGCAAAGGTTGTAATTGGAACAGTTACCTGCCAGCCTTCAGCCTGGTTCCTTGAAGAGTAATCTGAAACGTACAACTAGGATAACCCTTCTTAAGAAGCTGGTACCCAGTTTCGTATCTTGTTTGGAATACCGCAGTGTAATCCAATATTAACCTTTTTTTTTCGTAACCTGATGTTTGTCCAAATGAGAGATTCTAGCTCAGGTAAACAGAGTTGAGCTAATTTCTGTGAACACCTGGAGAATAATTTAATCATTAATTTACTATTGAAACTGATGTAACCTTTAATAAGAATTAACGCACAACTTCCTTTTATACTGTTTTGTCTCTCATGCAATTTACCAATGCACTTGTTTGTACTTTCCAATGATTCCTTAATTACTCAGTTCCAGTTCTGTTTTGTACAAAAATCCACTTTCCAAGATGCGGAGAATTCTGTTAGGCTGCAAGGTGAGATTATTTGAATAACTGAAGTATTGAATTCCTTTCATAATTGGGAAAGGACAATTATTGACTTATTGATTCATGTTATTCAATTCTATATTGTTTGTTTATATAACTTGTAAATTATCTGTAATATTTGATATTACTTATTAAAAATTCTTTTAAATTGTGAAAATACTTGTAATTTTAATGGTGCTGTGGAATGGAGAAAGGAGACACCATGTTTGGGCAGCATGGTGGCATAGCGGTTAGCACTGCTGCTTCACAGCTCGAGGGTCCTGGGTTTGATTCCCAGCCTGGGTCACTGTCTGTGTGAAGCTTGCACATTTTCCTCATGTCTGCGTGGGTTTCATCCTGGTGGTCTGGTTTCCTCAGACAGTCCAAACATTTGCTGGTTAGGTTGATTGGCCTTGCTAAAATGACACATTAGTGTCCTGAGATGCATAGGTTCGAGGGATTAGTGGGTAAAATATGTAGGAATATGGGGGTAGGACCTGGTGGGATTGTGGTTGGGCTTGATGGGCCAAATGGCCTCTTTCTATGTGGCCATTCTGGTCAAGCTGAAAAAACCTTAGTTGTCTGTTTCTTTAAATGTACATTCTTTTTACATTTCTCTTTTCCTCTTTAATGTTATTTACCTCCGTTAATTCCGTATGTTAGCAAGTAAGAAGCCTCACAACATAGGTTAAAGTCCAACTGCTCCTTGGGTGAGTCTCCTGAATCGCCTTTGACTCGATGAATGAGCAGAGCTCCGAAAGCTTGTTATTCTAAACAAATCTATTGGACTTTAACCTGGTGTTGAGTTCTTTTTTTACTGTGACTACCCCAATCCAACGCCAGCATCTCCACACATTAACAAGTCTGTGTAGTTAAATCTAACCAGTTTCTGCCGTCTACATTTTTATAATCTGAGGGTGATGACCAGTGGTTTTAGAACATGAGCAATTATCCAGGTTCAGCTTTTCTGTTCTCTTTAAGAACCTTGAATACTTGCTCCTTCTCTCCAAATTGAGCAATGGCAGCTGCTTCAAACTCTCTTTATAGTTCAAATGGTGATACAAGTTGGAACAATTTATAGTTTAACAGCCTGAAGTACAATCTAATTTTAGCTAGTAGTTCAGAACTGTTTTTGGGGGGAAAAAAACCTTTTACAGGAGAATTGAATAGCAATGTGGGATTTATTTTCCCAAAACTGTTGTATTAGAATTATTACTCATCTGTGTTTTTTTTGTTGTTTTTCAGGTATTCTGACTGCCGTTGAAAGCTTCCTATTAGTGAAATCTGGACCTGAGGTTTGTCTCGTATGATAAGTGACTTTTTCTGAATTGTAATGTACTGTTCTTGAAATGGGCAATTTTGGCATTTATACTATTGGAGATTTGTAACCATCCAATTAACCAACATGGAGATGATGGTTGTTAGCTTAGTGTTTTGTCAGTGGAGTCAGGATGTGTTGGTTTTGGATGATGCTGGGAAGAATGTTACACGATACTTGAAGGAAGTGCGTCTACTTGCACAACTGTAATTATCACCATTGTTTGTTGTCAACCATCTTATTTTCTGAATCATTTTAATATCAATTCGCCTCCAATTCTGCATTTTCGACATGTGTTTGTGATTTTTTTTTTCAATGGGAACGTAGGTATCTTGCTGGTAAGGCCAATGTTTCTTTGCTGAACCCTAATTGCCCTTAAATCAAGTGGTCACTTCACTTGAGTGAAGAGTCAACCACATTGCAATGGGTCTGCAAAGATGTTTAAATCTGACCACGTAAGGGTGGCAGATTTCCTTCCCTAAAGGACATTCTATCAGCTTTAAACCCATGCCCCAAAGTATTGGCTTGGACCTCTGGATTACTAGTCCAATGACATTACCACAACTCCATCATATGCCCCCATACCAAAGTTTGGGTTTATTGGGATGACTTATTACATTTTAAAACTTTAAAACCCCAAATGTAATCTCTCTATTTAAAACTATCAATTTCAGGATGATTTTGATGGAGGAATTTGTTTGTGAAATTTTTAGTTAATTTATTGCTTTTCCACTTTCTAAATCATCTCAAATTTTTCACTGTTAATGAATTACTTTTGAAATGTAAATAAATGCAGCATACAACATGTGCACAGTAAGTTTTTTATAGCATCAATGAAGTAAGTGGTGGTCTATTTTTGGTTAGTTGCAATTTAACTTCTGGCCAGGACTCTGGGAGAAGTCCTAACTCTTTTGGATGGGTTCCAGGACACAAACTTTCACCATTCTTTTCTGGATGCTATTACACATGCATTTTACAGTAATTATACACCAGATGACAATGGAATGGGCAAGTTTTTGATAGACAAATGCACTATATTTTCAATCATTAATTGGGTAGTGTGATTTAAGAAAAGGTCTTAATTGTTCCTATGCACTTTAGTGTGTTTTCTGCTGATCAGAACAGTTTCTATCTTGCTAGGGTGCCAGTTTTCATGATGGAACTTGGCAGTCAGCAATCCATGGGATAGCCGATCAGGAAAATTTGAGGAAACTGAGAAGGCAGTTTGGACATAAACCCCTCCCAGTTATTGGGGCCAAACTAAGACGAAGGTGAGTAAAGAATGCACAAATCTGTTTGATGACATAATGGAAGGATTGTATGGTCTAACTTTACAACAGTGCACTGAAAGCAGAGTGTACTTTCTGTGAGTGAATTGGGTTTTGTACTCTGACTATTATAAGAAATAGGAGCAGGAGTAAGCCATCTAGTCCTTTGAGCCTGCTCTGCCATTTAATAAGATCGTGGCTGATATGAAGTGGATCAGTTCCACTTTCCTGCTTTCTCCCCATAATCCTTAATTCCTTTATCTATCAGAAATCTATCTACCCATGACTTAATATAATCAACAAGGTAGCCTCCACCACTTCAACGGGCAGAGAATTCCAGAGATTTACCACCCTTTGAGTGAAGAAGGTTCCTCCTCTTCTAAACTGAACCCCCCTCATTTTGAGGCTGTGCTATCCTTTCTAAGCGGGAAGAATCTCTCAACCTCTACCCTATCCATCCCCTTCATCTTGTAAGTCTCTAAGATCCCCCCTAGCCTTCTAAACTCTAATGAGTACAGCCTCAGTCTATTCAATCTCTCTTCATAAGCTAACCCCCTCATCTGATATCAGCCTGGTGAAGCATTACAATTTATACATTTGTTATAATTACAATTTTCCATACAAATTTTACTTGCAAGTTAAAATGTTGCTTTATTTCAATAAGTTGAAGATGCTTCCTCTGGTAAATCTCTCAGTGCATACTGAGAAACTTTAAATAATGCTGTGTTTGAACGAGAGAGAGTGCATTTTTCGACAAAGGATTGTAACAACTTTAAGTTGGACATTTCTCTAAATTGTAAAAATATTAGGTAACTTTGAGCCACTAACACTTTCAGAAAAACCTCTGGGTACCCCTTTTGTCATAGTGAGCAATATGTCTTTTATCTAGATTTTAAAAATATATGAAATGATTTTATTTCTGGCTAGCATCAATATTTATCCTTTCACTCTGGTCTCCAAATTTTCCTTGCTCTTATGCTTGAGTGCAAACTTGTGCTTTTGTGCTAACATGAAATGAAAGTCTTATACAATGTGTGTCTGAATCTAGATTTACCAGAAGGAAAACTATTGTGTTTTGCCTGGAATGCCATAGGGCAAGTCTATAGATCTGACTCATTCTTACTTAATTTTTTTTTTGATGAAACTGTGTGTAAAAATATAAAATAGTAAGTTTTTTTTTTGATAAAGGGTATGTCAGAAAATGAGAAGCTTTGAATTAAAGGTACAATGGTACATGCATGTGTGTTTTGAGGGAGAAGAGAGATGTATTTAGTTAGCGAGAAGGAACAGCTTTTAAAAGATGGCTATTCCCAATGATGCAACAGATTTAAAGTGTATGTTTAGGAAGCCTATTACTGTGCAATCTGTGGTATTAATATACATAATGGCTAGAGGCTTCTTTGAATCTGATGGATTTTTTTGCCTTCACAGAGGTTCAATATTTTATAGTAACATAATGAATCAATATGCTGTCCCATTCATTGGATCTGATCCTTCTGTAGTCAAACGCACACAGCGTTACCTGCATGAAAACTTAAAGGAAAGCCCTGTAAGTACATTCTTAATTTCCTTAAATCCTGTGTCTTTGCATTGATTATTCTTGGTTTGTTTACTTAATATTTTGAATATGGCTCAGATATTTAGAAATAAGAGACAAAATGATATGTTAAGAATAGAAGATTGGTTAGGGCCAGTCATAGACAGCAGTGGGAAGTTGTGCGTGGAGCCTGAAGAGATTGGAGAGGCACTGAACAAATATTTCTCTTCGGTATTCACGCAGGGAGATGTAAATGTAGTTGTGGAGAACACTGAGGTACAGGGTTGCAAACTGGAAAGTATTGAAGTAGATAAGGAGGATGTGCTAGATATTCTTGAGGGTTTGAAGTTAGATAAGTCCCCTGGGCCGGACGAGATTTACCCTAGGATTCTCTGGGAGGCAAGAGAGGTGATTGCAGAGCCTCTGGCTCTGATCTTCAGGTCGTCGTTGGTTACGGGTGTGGTTCCGGAGGACTGGAGGATAGCGAATGTGGTCCCATTGTTCAAGAAGGGGAAGAGAGACCTTCCAGGGAATTATAGGCCAGTGAGTCTTACTTCTGTTGTGGGCAAAGTATTGGAGAGAATTATTAGGGATAGGATTTATAGTTATTTAGAGAGAAATGAATTGATTGGGGATAGTCAGCATGGTTTTGTGAAGGGTAGGTCGTGCCTTACTAACCTTATTGAGTTTTTTGAAAAAGTGACCAAAGAGGTGGATGGGGGTAAGGCAGTTGATGTGGTATATATGGACTTTAGTAAGGCGTTTGATAAGGTGGCCCATGGAAGGCTTCTGCAGAAAATGCAGATGTATGGGATTGAGGGTGATTTAGCTAATTGGATTAGGAATTGGCTAGCAGATAGAAGACAGAGGGTGGTGGTTGATGGGAGATATTCATCGTGGAGTTCGGTTACAAGTGGTGTACCTCAGGGATCTGTTTTGGGGCCCCTGCTGTTTGTAATTTTTATAAATGATCTGGATGAGGGTATTGAAGGATGGATTAGTAAATTTGCAGATGACACCAAAGTCGGAGGAGTGGTAGATAGTGAAGAGGGGTGTTATAGTTTGCAGAGAGACTTGGACAAGTTGCAGAGCTGGGCCGAGAGGTGGCAAATGGAGTTTAATGTGGAAAAGTGTGAGGTAATTCACTTTGGCAGGAATAACAAATGTGTAGAGTATAGGGCTAATGGTAGGACTCTTAATAGTGTTGATGAATAGAGGGATCTTGGTGTGTATGTGCATAGATCCCTGAAAGTAGGCAGTCAAGTCAATAAGGTTGTTAAGAAGGCATATGGAGTCTTAGCTTTTTTGGTAGGGGGATTGAATTTCGGAGCTGCAATGTCATGTTGCAACTGTACAAAACTCTAGTGCAGCTGCACTTGGAGTATTGTGTGCAGTTCTGGTCCCCACATTATAAGAAAGATGTGGAGGCATTGGAGAGGATACAAAGGAGGTTTACCAAGATGTTGCCTGGTATGGAGGGCAGATCTTGAGGAGAGGCTGAGGGATTTGAGGTTGTTTTCATTAGAAAGAAGGCAGCTAAGAGGAGACCTTATTGAAACATATAGGATGGACAGTGATAGCCTTTTTCCTAGGATGGAGAAAGCTAGCACGAGGTTACATAGCTTTAAATTAAGGGGTGGTGGTTATAGGACGGATGTCAGAGGTAGGTTCTTTACCCAGAGGGTGGTAAGGGTATGGAACGCCCTGCCTGCGTCAGTTGTAGATGCGCCAAGTTTGGTGGCATTTAAGAAGTTAATAGATAAGTTTATGGATGAAAAGGGAATGGTTTAGGTTAGAGGGTCATTGCTTTTTCCTAATTGGTCGGTGCAACATAGAACAGGCCCTTCGGCCTTCGATGTTCTATAAAATGCAATTCCCATGATTTCCCCAGAAAGCTGAGGCTGCTTTTACTTTAATAACAAAATTACAAAATGGAGTTGGCATTGGCTGCAGAGAAAACGTAATTTTGTTGGAATTTTTTTCTCCCTCTCCTGCCAACAAAAACAGGAGGTGCCCGTTCAGTGTTATGGCCTTATGTGGACTGCATGAGCACTCCTGGCTCAGATACAAGGAGTAAGAACACCAAACAAACTGCTGGAAACACGTTAATTCTAGCAGCATCTGTGGTGGCAGTAGTCGAGATTACTGGGTGTGAATGATTCTTCAACAGTGAAGAGTTAGAAGGAAGCAGACATGTTAATCAAAAAGCAGGAAGAGGAGAATACTGATCATGACTGCAATGATGTAAAAGTTCATCTGTTAAACAATGGATAAAAGGATATTAATGATGAATGAAATGGAGAAAACTTAAAATGCGTATGCATTCACACACAAATTTAAATGATTTAGAACTTGACGATTAAACTTAAAACTGCAAGATTATTAGTGTTCTTTACAAGAAAAAGTTTAGTACAGGCAGCCCACCTGTATTTATTTTTCTGTATATGGTTAATGTTGTCAGTATCAGGGCTGGAGAGAGAATGAAAGAGAAGGGCAAAGGTGACTTTTTAGGAATTTATGATAGCAGCAATTTGAAGTCCCATCTGCTTTGCTAAACATGTTTAATTTCTATTGATGCAACGCAGTTCTCAATTCATGGTCACACCCATAATAGCTCCTTTTTCAATGTTTGGGAGTTTCTTCAATATATTTTTTTATAATTAGTAGCTATTGTCCCATTTTGATGTCTTTGCTTAACTCCCAGGTCCAGTATGGGGCTTATGCTGCTGTCGGTGGCTTGGGATCAGTCATATTGCTGATGATAGCTGGTTTCTTCTTCTGGTGTTTCACACGCTGCAGATGGGGAAGAAAACTCCTTATCAAAGTAAGTGGTCTCAACTTATGATTTTCACAAAAGTACTATGATAACTTAAATTTTTAAACTAAGGTTATCACCTGGTACTGCTCCAAATAACTTTTGTTGCCTTCTGTTTATCATGTAGTATCCAGAGTTTTTCTCAGCTGGATATTTTACTCGAGAAGGACCAACCAGAAAACAGGTATGTTACTTTCTCCTTTTTTCTCCCTTTTTTTTTTTTTCTTTTTGTTTTGAGCTTGTTTATAACAGACTGGGGTGTTTTTTTTTTAGATGATGGGGTTCCTCTTCTCATCTGAAGAGTCAGTAGGGAACACATTCCCATTGGTATTGTCTGTCCCACAGCAGTTTTACATTCCAACAATGCTTTAGGCGCTCCCCATTCAGGAGAGAGAGTTTCATCTTGGAGAGCTGCCCACCAATCTGGCCAACGTACCTCTAGTCTAGGACCAGGTTGGTTTTGGGGATGTCTGGGGCAGGCTTGGAACATGAGGCCCAGAGTGTTAGAATGAAACTGGTGACAATTTTGTACTAAATGTAATGGGAACAAAATGTTAGAGTCAGCTGACCCAGTAAACCATGAAACCAATTACACAGTGATGGAATAGTTAATTGACCAGCTGATTCACTATAAATAGGAACCTGTATGGCATTGTGGAGAGCTTGGAGTGGCCCAGGGTGAGGTCTCAAGTTTGGAGTAATAATGTTTCTTTATTAAACCTTTCTTTGACTTTATATGTTGGAATAAGTTTTGTTGCATTTTCATATCTGCACTTTTGAAGAGTTCCTTCTGAGGAAACACAGGAGGGTGGACAAAGGGGGTTTAGGATGTTGGTGGAGAGGCCAGAGAGAGCCTCCACAAGGTTACTCCTTTTTGGGTTGGAGGTAGGGAGGCAAGTTAAATGGAGGCTGCCAGTGCAGGGCTCCCACGTCCCCTTCCTACCTGAGGACTGAGTAGGGTTAGTGTTTGGGTTTTCTCTGTGCATCTGAACTGCTAAGCTGAAAACTGAGGCTGAGTGGGAAACAACCTTTAAGTGTTCAGTGATTGGTTGTTTAAGTGCCTCAATTGGGGCAAGGATGGGTGAAACTCTAAGTTGTGCCAAGGTATGGCAAGCAACACTCCGTGAAGGCTGTGTGAAATTTTACATTTACCCACCCACTTTACAAACTCATCAAGCACAGGAACATAACATTCTGCCCACTGATACCATTGTCAATCCTAAATTTACAAAAAGATGATCTCAATTGACTGTCAATTTCTGCTGGGCTGCAATTTGCTGACTATCTATTGGCGTTCATAGAATCCTACAGTACAAAAGGAAGCCCAGCAAGTCTGCACTGACCACAAGCCCTATTCCCATAATCCAGCATACTTATCCTGCTAATCCCCTGATACTTAGGGTCAATTTAGTATGACCAGTCAACCTAACTCGCACATCTTTGGACTGTGGGAGGAAACCCACACATAGGAAGAATGTGCAGAGTCGACACAGACAGTGACCCCGGGTCCTTGGTGCTGTGAAGCAGCAGTGCTAACCACTGAGCCACCGTACTGCCCCAAATTTAGTTAGTTGAACCAACTGCCTAAAGTATATATCTCATTTCAAACTTTGAAACAGTGTGAAACTTGATAGTTGTTTTCCAATATGTATTATAATGTGTCTGTGTATATATTCTATACTTAAACATACGTTAAGTATTTTATTATATTTTAAATTGAACTCCATGAAAAAATGAACTGTTCAATGATGTAAAAAGGGCATTTGACATTCAACTATAGAATTTTGCAAGGTAGAAGAAATCTGTTTCTTTTAATGCTCATGCTCCTGGCCTCTGAGTTGTCAGCTTAGTCCCATTCCCTGTACCTTTTTACACTTTTATTCTTGATCTTTATCCATTTCACCTTTTTAAAAGCTGTTATGGATTTTGTTTTTGCTTACTGGTTAGAGCATTCTGGGCCCTTGCAACCCTCTGCATTTATTTAAAGAAAAGAACTCACATTTTCATAGAATCCCTACAGTGCAAAAGGAGGCCATTTGGCTCATCGAATCTGCTCTCTGGGCATCTCACCCGGGCCCTATTCCTGTTGCCCCACATTTACCCTGCTAATCCCCCTAACTTGTACATCTTGAGGCACTAAGTTGAATTTAGCATAGCCAATGCACCTAACCTGCACACATTTTGGAGATAATGTTACCAATAAATTCATGTTCTTCAGTGATTACAAGTTTTTTTTTTATTTTTCTTTATCAAGATCTCAATTTTTAGAATTCTTGTCTTAATTCCATTAAGACAAAGGAAGTTAAAATGCCAGCATTTCTCTAGTTTCTCCACATAAATGAAACCTCTAATCACTGGTATCATCCCAGTGAATGTATTCTGTACTTCCTGATCTTGGCACCTGATATAAAGCACCAAAACTGGATACTTCTATCAGACACCACACCAATTATATGAATTTACCACTTAGTTTTAATACTTTGTATCTCTCTTTATAAGTTTGGAATCCCATATCTTTTAGCTGTATCACTTTTAGAGATTTATATATCTGACATTTTTGATACCTGTTACATTTGAACATGTTTCAATGTGGGGGCAATTTATAGAACAAAGAAAATTACAGCACAGAACAGGCCCTTCTATCTCCAAGCCTGCATTCACATACTGCCCCACTGAACTAAAACCCCCTACGCTTCCAGGGACCATATCCCCCTCTTCCCATCCCATTTCATATATTTGTCAAGATGCCCTTAAAAGTCACTATTATCTGCTTCCACTACTTTCCCTGGCAACGTGTTCCAGGCACTCAGCACCCTTTTTTTTAAAAAGAATCTTGTCTCCTTCATCTCCTTTAAACCTTGCCCCTCGTTCTTTAAACCTATGTTCCCTAGTAATTAACTCTTAGATCCTGGTGAAAAAGCTTCTGATTCTCCACTCAGTCCACGCCTTTCATAATCTTGTAGACTTCGTTCAGATTGCCTCTCAATCTCCGTCATTCCAGTGAGAACAAACCAAATTTCTCCAACCCCTCCTCGTAGCTAATGCCTTCCACACCATGCAACTTCCTGGTAAATCTTTTCTGTACGTGCTCCAAACTTTCACATCCTTCTGGTAGCGTGCCTACCAGAATTGAACACTATATTCCAAGTGCAGCCTAATGAAGGTTCTATAAGGCTGCAAAATGATTTGCAATTTTTAAATTCCGTGCCATTGCCAATGAAGGCAAGCATGCCACATGCCTTCTTGACTACCTTCTCCACTTGCATTGCCACTTTCAGTGACCTGTGTATCTGTACGGCCAGATCCTCTGCCTATCGATACTCATAAGGGCTCTGCCATCTACTGGATATTCATTAAAACCTCCCAAAATGTATTACTTCACATTTGTCAGGATTAAAATCCATTTGCCTTCTCTCTGCCCAAGTCTCCAACTGATCAGTATCCTCCTGTTTAAAAACTGTTTCAGATTTTGCCCAACCAAATTATTCAGACATTAATACTTCTCTCTGTGCAAGTTTGTTTTATTTTCACTTCATTGCACTGAAATGGATTGAGTCAAGCTGTCTTACTAATTCCCTTTATAGACTGGGAACAGCAAAGAATATTGAAATCTGAGGCTGCACTGCCCAAATTGGCAACAAGAGAAAAATCTGCAAAATACTGAAATCAACCATGTTTAGAAATATCTTTTATTTTGCAGATGGAAGGGACCTCTTTCAACATGACCTTCTTAGGTGAAGGATATCAGGAAGGCCAGGATCCACAGCAAGGCCAACCTACAGTAAAAATATACACTCAAGTGAAAGGGCCAGGTATGAGCAATGTTTAATTCAAACTAGCCTTATGAAATGTTGGTTGACTTGGGGCGTGCATCAGGTATTTATCAGTATAGGGCATTGGGATGTTTGTTCCTGACGTAGGCACAGTGTACAGGGTAAATAGAGCAAAATTCAAAAACAGTAGTGGCTTGTAATTATAAAGCACATTTAACATAAGTGTCCCAAGGGCATTTCATCAAAAAAGAGTTTGAGCTATTAGGTGATGTTAGGGCAGACAGTTAAAAGCTCAGTCAGAGTGAGAGGTTCTGAGGTGCAACTGAAAAGGCAGGAAGGAGCAGAGAGATTTAGGAAAGAAATCTGAGTTCTGCATCCAGGCAACGGAAGCACAACCACAGGCGGCAGAGCAATTAAAATTGGGATGTGCAAGAGGCCAGAATTTGAGGAGCCTAAACATTGCAGAGGGCTGCAAAGCTGGATGGCATGAAAGATGGGAAAGAGCAAGGCTGTGGAGGGATTTGAAAATGAGGATGGTTGGTTGCAGTGACTTTTGCTGAGTTAGTAACAGGACAAGAAGACAGCACAATTGGACAGATCGAGGATGGAAAGAGAATTTTGTTTTAAATACTTGTGTTAAATAAGTTCCCAGCCATAAATATAGTCATTTGCCCTTTCTTTATTAATTGGTGTACAATGTCCTGCTGGAACTAGTTGTATGCTAGCTTTATCTTGGTGAACAGTCCCAGTCCTACCTCACCAACCATTACCACCAAAAACACATCAATTATCATTAAATTGGAGAACTTGCACGCTCCCTTCATTCTAATCCTCTCTGCGAAATGTCCTGGAATCTTTGAGGCTACTATGAAAATCTAAGCCTTCCTTAAGCAGCAGAAAGCAATGCTGCTCTAAGATCAAAACAGGCTGCCGAATTGGTGTTGGAACTGAATGGATTCAAGAAAATAGAATTATTGCTTCTATGATCCGATTTGACTTTCCTGCAAAGAACATTGTTGCCCTCTTACTCTTGTGTCTCTAATTCTTAGGAGTTAAAGCATGAGTAAAAGCTTATGCTCTCACTTCAGGAATGTCTTGATTAAGATTTCATTTTCATCATGATTTGCTTTTCAGTCTTGCCCCCAAATTCTCAGCTGTGTCTTTTTTGTCCAGACAGTATATTAATTTCTTTCATCCCTGACTATACACCCACTGCAACAGTGGCCCTTTTTGTTTTTGAACCATTGTCTTTGACACTGGCAATCTGCAGATGAGGCAATCCTGCAAAGTCTTTATCTGCATATCTTATTTTCCATGATGGGACAGGAATCTGCACTAAGTCATCTGTGAACTTAACCTAGTGAAGAAACTAAGAGTTCTGTGAAGGTGAAAGCAGAAGTGGAAACTCCTTATTTCTAGATTTCATCTTAAAAGCTTGCACCTGTGATCCCTTCACTAATGGCCCTGATCACTGCACAAAAATTCACTGTTTAAATTTATAGTTAAGCATTGAGCAAATCAATTGGTAACACATCGAAAAATGAACAGTCACAATGGAGCTTCTGTTAGTTCCTACCCACTTATTAAACTTCTTATAAAGCTTTGCATCTTTTCAGTAGATCCAAAGTTTCTTTTTTGTTTTGTCCTTTTATAAAATTTTTGATATAACCTCAAATTATTCAAACTTGCAAAATAATTTGAATAAAAATTTTTGTTTTCAAAATTAGTGTTTGATTTTATTGTATTGGAGCTCAAGAATGATTGCGGTAAATTATCCATAAAAGGCTGGATCCCTTTCTGTATGTGGCAGGACATTACGTGGGAAATGTATGTTTTCATCAGAAACAGTGTACTTCTGCTCATCTTTCTAGAGTGCACAGCCTTCCTTTTTCATTGGCCTCATTTTAAAGCTTGCTGCTATGTTTATTTCAGAGCCTGGTTATATTGCCACCCCGATAGCTATGGTGCAGGCAGCTGTCACTATACTGTGGGAACAAAAGTCACTGCCTAATCAGTAAGTTTCATCACTTAGATGAGTGAAATATTTAAAGTTTCAAAATGCTATTGTTGATTCTAAAACACGTATGTGTGCATGAGTGTTTTTTATTCTGCGGGGAATGGAGCCTGCACATCTGTCCCTATAACAAAGGCATTGAATTAGTACATTTAATTCTGTCCAGTGGAATGTCCAGCAAGACATTGGTTCCCACAACAGCAGCTGATGGAAGTTACATTCAACCAATAAAATCTGGAATAGCAAACTAGTCTTGGTAATGATAGTTTCTTGGCTATCATCAATTGTCATTAATACCCATCAGGTTCACTAATTCCCCTTTTAGAGAAGGAAATCAGTCATCCTGTCCCTCCCTGGCCTACATGTGTCTCCAGATCCACAGCAACATGATTGAATGTAACTGCCCTCTGAAATGGCCTAACAAGCCACTTGGTTCAAAGATGGGCAAAAAATGCTGGCTCCATCAGAGAAGTCTACATCCCACAACAGAATAAAGAAATACCAAAGAGAGTCCGGAGATGAGAATCAGGGAGGCCATCAAACAATAATAAACTCATTTCTATCTTTATGCATCAATCTCACTTAATCTTTCTTTACGTGCCTCAGTTCCTTCATATGTTTTGCTTCAATTTTCTTTCCTATTGACATTCAACAGTATTTACCTCCTGGGTGAAAGTATTCCTCCTTATTTCTTTATTTGTAACTAGTATTCCTGGGAATTTAATCATCCGTCAGAGTATGTCGAAATCACTCTGACCAATTCTTTTTCCTTTTGTGTGTCACTTTTCAATGATTATAATGTTGGTGTCACAATTAGTATCATTTCTATTTTAGCTGCACTGTGCTGTTTATTTTTACTTGAGAAAATGCTTTTTGTTAGATTTTTTTCAACTGTTTATAACTGCACGACATGTTGCCAAAACCTTTGGTCTTCCAATTATCAGGACAAACCTAGAATGCCATATTTCAAACAACCATTTATACTACTACAGGAGACTATGGGAATATGGCCAAGTCTTGTATCTGGGAGCTTGGAGAGTCTGTAGTTTCTGTATTACATTCTCCATGGCAGCAGCACAGCCAAATCAATTGACTTGCCAATCGCTTGGTATCCCTTTCTCCTCTAGTATAAATTGTTGTGTGATGGTTTGAAATTTGGTATTTTTGTATTTGTCCTGATGAATGCAAGCTGAAAAGCTTCAGCAACCTGTCACTCCTTTGAACAAGATTCCAGTTCTGTACCTCCAAGCAATTGTTTATTATTCATCTTGAAGTCAGTTACAAATGAAATACTAGTTGCCTGGATTTTAAAAAGAAAAAATACTCAACATGCGCATCACTGGCACTATTGCTCTTAAACATTAAATGATGCCTGGATCTGAGTAAGTGCCTGGAAAATACTGCACTCTTTCTTCCAGTGACTGGTCATTTGTCAAATGACCAAATTGCTGTAGGTTTGAGGAGTGGGTACTGAACATACTTTGGGCCATTTGTTTTCAAACTTATCATGTTTTCCCCTATCTTTTTTTCATAGGGGTGGGGTGTACTCGCCTGGAGCTGCATTCTCTAAGACCACACTGATTGAAAGACTGAACAAACATGGCATTGAGTTTTCTGTCATTAGCAAGCCTGAAGCATAAATGTTTCACATGTTCTGATTTTGTTGTGTGGTGCTCCAAGCCCTGCTTATTGACAGCAACATCAGGATTGCCTTCGATAAGAAACCTTTAATTAACCGCTTTTTAGCATTGTTCATATCACTGTAAAATGACCAAGAGTGATAGATGGTTTCCAAGGCTTGCTGTTGAGGATTCAGAATAAAATTACACTTTCCATTCTAATATCAATTAAACTTATTGAATGTAACCATTTCAAAGTTGACTGTGTATTTTTCAATTGAATTTTAGCTGCAATCATTTTATTTGCATTTAAATGTTAAAGCAGCCCAAACTCAAACAGAATTCTACACTTCAGTGTAGGGAAGTCGGGTGTTTTATAATACTGTCAATGAATCTAAACATACTGTCCAATAGATCCTCCCCATGTGAATAACAAGAAAGCAAAACTGGGGCTATAAAGGTGAGAAGGAGAAAAGTATTAGTTAATTTGGAGGGCCCTGCATTAAGCTTTTAGCTGAATCTTTGAATCCAGTCAACAGCAATATCTATGGGCTGGATTTCGTAGCCATAATATGGTTGGTGTGGGCATGCAGGACAGATTGGTAAGGCCATTTTATTTTAACCCACCTGGTTAAAAGGCAGGAAGGAAAGGATGGGGAGAGGCTTGGATTTTACTTCATAAACTCTTGCAACTGCCACCTGAACAAATCTGAACCAGAGTGTCCATGTCCCTAGTATGGTCGATTCTTGCGTTCTTATTCTGTATTAAACTCTATTGTCAGACAACGATTGAAAGCTGGGGTGTCAGCAAGAGAGGATGGGTTTAGGGAGCCAGCAATAAAGCTGCTGAGTGTACGTGGCCTTATGATAGACTGGTAGGAATTTGAAAGAAATCCTGTGACAGTACTGGAACAAATCATTGACCTTAACTTTCCTCCCTCTCAATTGCTGCATCCTGCTCTTAATTTGTTTCCCTCTATAAACCTGGTCATGGTCATGGCTGCAGCCAGCTGTTTTCCTCTCTCCAATATGTGATTTGACAGGTTTCATGACATGAGGGATGAGATGCACTCTGTATCAGAGCTACATGTAACTTGTGAGCCAATGTTGTTATGATGTGCTTGGGCCAACTTCTCAATAATATATTCTGGAACCAAACAAAGAATTGGCTATCTTAGACCTGATAATTTGTAATGATTTAGGACCAATTAATGACCTCTTGGTAAGATCACAAACGTGATGTAGCATATGAGAATGAGGGTGAGAAATGTGGATCTGAAGCTAGAGTCATAAACGAACGCAATTACAAGAGTAGTTACTATCTCTAAATTACAAGAGATAGCCTGAAGTGAAATAAGAAAATGGATTCAAAGGTAAGAACAGTGGCAGACATTTGAGGAGGTGTTTCATAATGCTCAACAAAGATACATTTCATTTAGAAAGGAAGAATCTACGAGTAAGGTGCATCATCTGTAGCTAACTCAGGAATTTAAGGATGGTATCAAATGGAAAGAAGAGATGTATGTGCTACAAAGACTAATAATAGGCCAGAAGATTGGGGAAACCACCAACACATGACTGAAAAAGAAAAGGGATAAAGGTAGGTGAGTGAGTAAATATTTGGGCAGATGGAGGATGACATGGGAAAGTATGAGGCTACCCACTTTGGCAAAAAGAATGGAAAAATTTGTATAAATGGAAAGAGACTTCAGAATGCTGGAATGTAAAAATAGGGAATAAAAACAGAAAATGCTGGAAAATCTCAAGTCTGATAACATCTGTGAAGAGAGAATAAAGCTAATGTTTTGAATTTGAAAGACTGAGACTTTATGGAAGGCAGGCATGAAAGTGCAGTTAAGGCCACCATCAGATACATTATAATACGATAACAGAATGGCAGAGAAGGCTCAACAATCTCAATGGCCTATTCCTGCTCCTGTTTCTTACGATCTATCTACAGGATGTATCCAGGAACTTGCCGAGGTTTCTTGGGCAGTACTTTCCAAACCTGCAACATCCGTCACCTCATCAGGCAAGTGCAGGAAGGCAGTGAGACCATCATAACCTCCAAGTGTGTCTCACACACACACACACACACACACACAGACTTAGACACATCATCGTCACTGAGTTGAAATCTGAAAACTCCCTGTCAAACAATCACTCAACCCATTTCACCATGTGGACTGCAACAGTTCAAGAAGGCGGCCTGTCATCACTTTTTCAAGGGCAACTAAGTGTATGTAATAAATGCTGGCCTTGATAGCAGGTTTCCTGAATAATTCCTGATTGTTTTTCAAGGCTCTGTTTCTAACTATACTGTCACAACCACTCCCATTAGGAAAAAGATTGTTGCAGAAGTCTTATTCCCTATTGCTGCTCCTAACCAAGTCAGTATTTTCCACTGGACATTTTGTGTTGCAATTGTTTTATTTTTGATAGGTGCTAGTTAGAAACTTTTGATAAATGGTTATTTAATGATGGTAATGGAAATTACTATATCCTGCTTCCTGAAATCATCATGCTGGTGTTAAAACTTCTAACAACCTCTTGCATTCTAAATGTTAAAACTTTTAAATAGACAAAAATGAATGCCAAGTATTGCTCATCATAACTTGTTTCTAGTCTTTACAGCGCTCTCTGTAATATAGCCAGTTCTCAGTGAGTGAGTAGAAATAATGTGGAAGTTTATTCATTTAGCAGGAATCTCTTATTGAAAAAGAATATAAATGGGTGCAAATTGGTCTCCAGTTTGCACAGCTCATAGAAACATAGAAGATAGCTGGAGGAGGCCATTCAGCCCTTCAAGCCTGTTCTGCCATTCACCAATCATGGCCGTCCAACCCTATAGTCTAATCCTGCTTTCTCCCCATAACTTTTGATTCCATTTGCCCCATGTGCAATATCCACAGACCCACAGCAATGTTAACTACCTTCTGAAATGGCTGATCAAGCCACATAGTTTGAGGGTAAGTAGGGATGGGCAGCAAATGTTGGCATCCACATCCCATGATGCGGATAAAACTAATACAATTTCAGCTGCAGAATGTCCTGCCGTATATTTCTAACATGGTTTTTATTTCTAGTACTTGGTGTTGCTCAGTGATATATAGGGTCTTGGAACACAGTTCTGATATCTATATAGAGTTGTGTTTAACGCTTGATTTGATTTGACTTGATCTATTATTATTGTCACATGTATTAACATACAGCAAAGAGTATTGTTTCTTGCGTGCTGCGCAAACAAAGCGTACCATTCATAGAGAAGAAAAGGAGAGAGAGTGCAGAATGTAATGTTACAGTCATAGCTAGGGTGTAGAGAAAGAACAACTTAGGTCCATTCAAAAGTCTGACAGCAGCAGGGAAGAAGCTGTTCTTGAGTTGGTTGGTAGATGACCTCAGACTTTAGTTTCTTTTTCCCAACGGAAGAAGATGGATTATCCAGGATGTGTGTGATCTTTAATTATGATGGCTGCTTTTCCTCTCCATTCCCTTATGACTAATCCCCTGATACTATCTTTGGGCAAATGAGGAATTCTTGAGGTAAAACAGAGGCTAATTGCAATTGCTGAGTGATTCTCTATCACAAGCTATTTGTAAATCCCATTTCAGAGGGATCAGATGATTGAAATCAGAGGATCAGCTTAAAAAGAAACTAGTTGTACAATGATAATTTATCTTTGTTTCACGCGTTCAGTCAAATCTCACCTCCTGTGGTATTGTTCAAATGTAGCATGGATTGAAAATTTTAATTGGCCTGTGCCTTTAAAACGGTTGCATGCTGTGGGGAAGTTGTTCCGGCAGGTTCTGAGATCAATTAAAGCTATATATTGTGGGAAGATTCTCTATATTGACAGAATCCTAGTTGCGTTTTTACAGCAAGACCATCTCTGCCACTGGACACAGAGGAAAGCAAGACTTCAGAAAATGTAATGCTGCTTTAGTAAGTATGGGGTGGCACAGTGATTAGCACTATTGCCTCACAGCAATAGGGACTCAGGTTCAATCCCTGATTTGGGTTCTTGTCTGTGTGGAGTTTGCACATTCTCCCCATGTCAGCATTGGTTTCCTCCAGTTTCCCCTCTCAGTCTGATAGGCGTGCTGGTTAGGTGCATTGACCATGCTAAATTCTCCCTCAGTGTACCCGACTATGCGCTGAAATGTGGTGACTAGGGGATTTTCACAGTAACTTTATGGCAGTGTTAATGTAAGCCTACTTGTGACTAATAAACTTTAAAACTTGTTTTACCTTCTAGCATTTGGGATTATGCTCAGCTTTCTAACAATTTGTCAAGAGGGTGATTTTTATCAGCCTGTTCTGTAGGTAGATGTGTCTTTGCCAGAGACCTGAAATGACGACCTTTACAACTGAAAAGAAAACAACTTGCATTCATATAGCACCTTTAATGAAGCAAAACATCTACAGAGGCATCAGCAGACAAAACTAGTATCAAAGTAAAGGAGGGCAAGGAGGTAGGTTTTAAATTTGAGAGAGGTTACAGAACTTAGGACCTATAGGACTGTGAGCACTGCAAGATCCTTTAGTGGACCAAAGGAAGGCAGAGACATACAAATAGCCAGAGGAACACAGATCTGAGTGTTATAGGAGGTTACAAAGATAGAGAAGGAAGATGTTGCTTTACATAGAAAATGGAAGTGAGTACACGACCAACGTTATTGAACAGAGAGCTGGATTTTTCCAACAGTCTTGAAGAAAAACAACTTTGTTTTGGAAAGAGCATTAGTTATAGGAATCCTCCCTTTCCCCTTGAGAGGATTCACTGTGCAGACTGTGGGGTTTCACTTTGTCATTGAGCTCCATAGGCTCTGCTCCTTCTTTTTCTTAACAATGAAGCTAACGTCATTCTTCAGAGTGTTCATGCTCACTTCAAAAGAATCCCCGACATCCTTTATTGCCTGTGTTTGCTTGTCCAGATATAATCGCAGTAGATCAACACTAGCTTCATCCTGTAACAGACAGGTTAACATTGATCAATGCAAATTGCGGCGGATTATGGAGAAGTGCACACGGAGGAATTTTATAGGCCATTTGCGGATGGAAAACAGGTGGGTGCACCTGTAAATTAGAATATTGTGCTGTAGGTGGTGCGCCTGTCACTGATTCACCCACTCCCCCCACTCCATCCACGATTATATGGGCTGTTGGCAAGGCATTGGATGAGATTCCTGGCCATGATGCGGAGATGCTGGCGTAGAACTGGGATGGGCACGATAAGAAGGCTTACAGGTTAAAGTCCAACAGGTTTATTTGGTAGCAAGAGCTTTCAGAGTGCTGCTCCTTCATCAGGTGAGTCCTGATGAAGGAGCAGACCTCCAAAAGCTCCAAATAAATCTGTTGGACTTGAGACTTCTTACTGTTTCCTGGCAATGTTGCTATTGAGTCCCTTAAGTGGAAAATTAATACCCAGTTAAAAGTCTCATCCTGCCACTGCTCTGAGTATTGAGGGAGGTCTGTGCCCATCATACAGCCTGGCAGGATTAACTCTGCTGGACAGTGAAGGGGAATGGTGGTGTTGGGGTGGTGGGACTTCTGTTTCCTGATTCCTCTCTGTCAATTGGAGGCACTCTGTCCCCCCAACAGTTTTGCCTCCCCACATCTACCTTCCAGCACTATGCTTTCCACCATGCTCCCACCCCACTTGCCGGAACCTGTCAGCCTGGCTCCGGTGAGATCTTAGCAGAATATTTGGGTCCAGTGTGAACTGCCACTGCATTAGCCTACCCTGTAGTACCAGCAGTGACCACCACCCCTATCTGGTGCTGTCGGTGTGCATATATGCAAGTGTCTGATTGGTTGACAGCTCTATGGGGCGGTACGCCTTCTTATAAACGGTCAGAAGCCATCTTCCATTTTTCATGTGACGTCTGGTCCTTTACTGAGTATGAAGTGGGACAAGCCAGCCAAGTGAAGTCAGGCTGTACGCTGGGGTGTGAGGAGCCTGTCCTCATCATAAAAGACAGCCCACAATGTTTGACCTGATTGGAATACTGGCCAGGTTGTGTGGTGTCTGTTCATCGCCTCCTGTCACCACACAGCCAAGATTGAGAGTCTGTAATGGTGGGAAATGCAGCCACAAGCACTTGTACTGTCACCAGGCGGAAGGACGATGGTGAATGACTCTGCCCAGCAAGACCCTACGCCATTTGCCATTCATTGTACAGCCAGGCAGGTTAGAGAATTGAAGCTGTGATAAACATACCGGTGCTCGATGCCACCTCAATCCCTGCAGTTGGCTTCGCACCTGGTTCATGCTTTGGTAAAACTTTTTCAGAGCTTTGGCAAATTCAACTTCGTAACTGGCCTTGTGTGTACCCTTACTACCAGAGGTCTGTATGTTGCTCTGGTGGAAAGACTTCCCATCAGGATTTGAGGCTGAGAAAAAGCAAAACGAGACCAAAATTCACGTCACTGTTACAAAAAAGCAAACTAGTACAGCAGGGTGGCATGGTGGCACAGGGATTAGCACTGCTGCCTCTCAGCTCCAGGGATCTGGGATTCCGCCCTTGGGGCTTTGTCTGTGTGAAGTCTACACGTTCTCCTGTGTCTGCATGAGTTTCCTCTGGATGCTCTAAGTTGCGTCCAAAGATGTATGGGTTTGGTGAATTGTTGCCACCCAAGATGTGTACATCAGGTGGATTAGCCATGGTAAATGTATGGAGTTACAGGAGTAGGAAGAGAGAGAGGGCTTGGTTAAAATACTCTGTCAGACAGTCCGTGCCAACTTGATGGGCTGAAAGGCCTTTTCTGCACTATCGGGATTCTATCAATATGGCACACTTCATCTGGGCACAATTTTTATTTCTTCACTTGTTCCATTTTGGTTGTTGTAGCATAAAAACTTTTGTAATGTAATCTCTACTTCCCTCCCTCCCACACCTTCCTTTTTGTTCTACGTTTCCTTTCAGCTAACTAGCAGAATTTCCCAAAATCAGGTGTGGGGGGAGAAGAGAGAGAGAGAGAGAGAGAGAGAGAGAGGCTTTATAGTTTGATGTCCCTTCTGAAAATAAAACCTGCAGCTCAGAACCGAAAATGGAAGTGCTTCTGTCACCTGACCTGTAAACGTTCTTCCTCTTGACAATGCAGGGTCCTAAAACTAATTCCCAAAGTTAAACAACCCCCATTTATGCCATTTAAGGAGCGATGAAAGGAATCCTCGTAGACAGCATCAGCTAAGGCTGTGGGCCACACTCCTAAAGATACACTAACATCACACACTGGGGAGAGGCGTGCAAACTCCACACAGACAGTCAGCCAAGACTGGAATTGAACCCTAGGTCCCTGGCGCTGTAAGACATCAGTGCTAACTACTGTGCCATCCCCTTTTTATCTTTCCTCAGTGATGCTGAAAGGCTGTCAATCCTTTGTGTTACGTGCCAGCATGTCATTGTAATGTGAGGGTGCTTGGCACATAAATGATCATGCTAACTAATACACAAGACAATAAACCTGAGAAAAACTCTTGCTTTCTTCACAGATGCTGCCTGACCTACTGAGTATTTCTAGCATTTTCTGTTTTTACTTCAGATCATTACTGCTACATTTGTGATGAAGAAAGGTGTACTTGTGGAGTCAAGCAATGAATAGCTGTAGTGACTACCTGCTGCCCCATTTTTGGGTGAACCTGCAGTGGCTGAGACTCCCATTCTTATCATACAATAAACGCTCTCCTTTTGTGTTTTCACTTAGATGTGCTTTGTACACCACAATCGCCACCATCAAAGCGATCTTTCCTCTCCCTGTTGGAAACATCCAAATCTTTGCTGTGATTCTTAAACAAATACACTGTTTAATCACAGCTCGCGGGATCATTTAATTTAGTCTAATGTATCAGTTTCATCATTAATTCATTTTAAAAAGATCTTTGAAAACCAAGGCAGATGTACTCTGGCAAATTGAACACTATTAGAGATGACCTCCAGAGAATTGAACCATCAGTGAGGAACTCTGACTGAGATGTTATGTTAAAATGCAAGATCCAGCAATAAATCTTGCATTTATGTTAAAATGCAAGATTTGTAGGGGTCAGTGACTGCCCTTAATGACATCTTTGCGAGTTTATTGAATTGGCCTTCAAAACCTGTGCACAATTCTGGTCACCCTAACATAGAAAGGATATTATTAAATTAAAAAGAGTGCAGAAAAGATTTACTAGGATGCTACCAGGACTTCATGGTTTGAGTTATAAGGAGAGGCTGATTAGACTGGGACTCTTTTCTCTGGAGTATAGGAGGCTTAGGGGTGATCTTGTAGAGGTCTATAAAAAATGAGGTGTATAGACCAGCTAGATAGTCAATATCTTTTCCCAAAGGTAGGGGAGTCTAAAACTAGAGTACATAGGTTTATGATGAGAAGGGAGAGATGCAGAAGGGTCCAGAGAAGCAAACTTTTCACACAGAGGATGTTGAGTGTCAGAACAAGCTGCCAGAGGTGGTAGTAGAGCAGGTACAATTTGTCTTCTAAGTAGTGTTTAGACATTGGGTAAGATGAGCATGGAGGGATATTGGCCAAATGCAGCCAGTTGAGATTAGTTTAGGGATTTTAAAAAGGGATGGCATGGACAAGTTGGGCTGAAGGGCCTGGCTCCACGTTGTAAACCTCTATGAATCTATAACCAGATTTCCTGCTCCCCACCATTGTCCAGTAACGCTTGTAGAAATAAATGTGAGCTGCAGACTAACTTCCAGAACAATGCTGCCCTCACATGGCTCATGCGAGCTCACTGAGTCCCATTCATTGAATCATAGAATCCTTACAATATAGAAGAAGGCCATTCAGCCCATAGAGTCTGCACTGACTCTCCATCTTAGCCAGGGCCACTTTCCCATACTATCCCCTTAACCCCATGCATTTATCCCACTAATCCCCTAATCAATACATCTTCGGATACCAAGAGGCAATTTAGTCTGACCAATCCACTTAACTTGCCCATCTTTGGACTGTGAGAGGAAACTGGAGAACCTGGAGGAAACCCACGCAGACACGTGGAGAATGTGCAAACTCCACACAGACAGTCGCCTAAGGCTGGAATTGAACCCAGGTCTCTGGCACTATAAGTTAATGCTAACCAATGTGCCACCCATCATACCATCCCACTCAAACATGTCACTGGTTCTCAACTTTGCCATCGATGAGGCTTCACGGGATCGTAAATGTAGTTGGTGAGACTTTATGTGCAAACTTGGATCAAGGACTAAGACTCCGATCTAATTTCCCTTCTGCCCACCTGACTGCAACCAGCCCTTGCTACTGTCTATCAGCTGTACAGTCGGAGAGGCTGCTTTTGCAAAGTTAGCTTAAAAAAAAGCATCAGCTGCTATCAGGGCATAACCTAAAAAATGGAGTTTGGCATTACAGTGGAGTGATACCAGCAAACACTTCCACACACTAAGGATGGTTGAAATCTGGAATACTCCTCCAAAAGACAGGAACTCTTTATTAATCCAAAGCCTCAAGACGTGGCCTTGTGGTTGAAAGGAAAGAAAGGAATTTAGAACCATAGAATAGAATCATAGAATCCCTACAGTGCAGAGGAGGCCATTTGGCCCATTGAATCTGCACCAACAATAATTTCACCCAGACACTATCTTGTCAACACGACAACCACTGCATAGACAGTGTGACTTCCAGCCAGCATGCCACAACCACAAGGGCTACTGGAACCTGGACCAGTGTCTCTCACCATCAACAACATAAAGCAGAAGGGAGCTTACCACTAAACTTTCTTCTCACCATAGGAACATTCTTCACTAGCTTCAGAGGGCTCAAGATGGCCTGCCTGGAGAATAAAAATGGCACTAAGGAGACGAATATCGGTGTTCATCTTCCCCACAGGTGACCATTGAGAGTCACAGGAACCATGCGTGAATCAATGCAACAGTGAAACTGACCAGGCGTGGGTCAACATAGAACAATGGAAGAAAAGAATGAAAGCATTTCCAAATATCAGTCCAACCTTCAGGCCAACACCAAGAACAAAAGCCAACAGAGCCTGCCACTCCTCAGGTAGAACAACAAGCAAGATGCAGACGGCACGGTGGTTAGCACTACTGTCTCACAGCTCCAGAGACCTGGGTTCGATTCCCAGCTTAGGCAACTGTCTGTGTGGAGTGTGTGCATTCTCCCTGTATCTGCATGGGTTTCTTCTGGGTGTTCTGGTTTCCTTCCACAGTCCAAAGATGTGGTGGTTAGGTGCACTGGCCATGCTAAATTGCACCTTAGTGTCTTGGGATGTGGAGACAAAAAGGATTAGCAGAGTAGATGTGTGGGGTTATGGGAATAAGGCCTAGGTGGGATTGTGGTCAGTGCAGACTGGATGGGCCGAATGGCCTCCTATTGCACTGTAGGGTTTCTATGGTTCTATGGAAAAGTTATGAGGCCTTCAGACCACCCAAACCTCTAATTCAAGGACTTAAGTCGGGGATGGGATGGAGGGGGGGTGTTTTTGGGGAGAAGGAGGAATAATGAAAACATTAGTAATGCTCATAGTGTAATAGAAATAATGTGGAATATATTAAAGCTGTAATGATAAGGTAAATGCATGAGACTAATAATAATGAAGTAAAGTAGCTCTATATTCATGGGATAAAGTCTTGTGGGGAGTGGGGGGGGGAGTGACTGCAAGGTGGGGGGGCGGTGTTTGGAAGCTGTGTAGTATAAAGGTGTAGCATATATAGGCTTAATGTGGGACTGAGTACAGGACTGCCCACATAGTGACATAAGAAAAATATGACCCAGACCTACAATCAGTGTAATATTGGCTAAAGACATGTTAACACTAACAGATAGAGATGTCTCCTCACCCTTACTTTGGACTCAAAATGTTAACTCTATTTCTCTCCGCAGGTGTTGCCAGACCTGCTGAATTTACCCAGCATTTTCTGTTCTTATACCATTATGACAATATTGATTTCGGAAATGCAAATGTCCCAGAATGATATCAGGGATTGAAGAGTTAAATTATGACGACATGTTGGCGTGTGTTGCTTTGAGTTTGGAAGCTGCTGGATTGATCCAATGTACGTGTTTGAGATAGTAAAGGAATTCAAAACAATTGCTGTGTTTGTGCAGAAACGATTCCCTCTACTGGGAGAGTGCTGTACAGGATGGCAGCATCTTTAAATGAGAGTTTATTGGGAGTGAAATCTGGCAGCAGGCATTTTCACACAGAGGAACTTGGAAATCTGCAAATCACTGCTCCAAAAAATTGTGAAAATTTTAAAACTGAAGTGATCTATTTTTGTTTAGTTAGGAGATTGGGGGATTTGGAACAAAAGTGGGTGAATGGCAATGAGGTGGTCATTAAGTTGAAGTCTATTTATTAGTCACAAGTAGGCTTACTTTAACACTGCAATGAAGGAACTGTGAAATTCCCCTAGTCACCACATTCCAGTGACTAACCACACGTCATTCAGACTGTGGGAGGAGCACCTGGAGGAAACCCACACAGACATGGGTAGAGCATGCAAATTCACCACAGACAGTGACCCAAGCCAGGAAGCAAACCAGGTCCCTGGTACTGTGAGGCAGCAGTGCTAACCCCTGAGTCACCGTGCCGTTCCTAGACATTATCAAGTGGTAAGCAGACTCAAAGGGCTGAATGACTTAATGCTGCTCTTTTAATGATTGGTGAATGAGAATCGGCACCTAACACATAATACAAGACCCTTAAACTCTCAGTGCCATTTCTTATTGACTTGAGTATCAATTGGCAATGGGCAGGATCTCTGTCCATCCTTGCAAGGAAGTCCTGCCCATGAGAACTGCAGGCTAATCAGATTGGCTGACAGGCCCTTCAACCCGGTCAGGCACTGCCCTGTGGTAAGAAGCGGTGCTGCGGCACTCTTCCTGGGAGACGGTGGAGGTGGGAGGGGCAATCACTGTGTTGGGAGGTAGGTGGAGGCTGGTGGGGATGGTGGAGAGAATAAGACTCCAACATCTCAGGGGACAGAGATCTGACATCCTTGTCTAGTCTGGCCTATATGTGACTCCAGACTCGCACCAATCTGGTTGACTCCTTTAAAATGACCGAGCTAACCATTCATTTCAGGGGCAATTCAGGATGGGGCAATAAATACTGGCTTTGCCAATGATACCTGCATCCCATAAAAGAATAAATGGGTGTTGTGATAAATGGAATATTAATAGAGAGGGAGTGTTGGCTGTACAGGTGAGGTTATTTGCAGTGGACACTACAACGGATTCTGTATGTTCTGCATACCGTCATTCATTATCCTCTTCAAGGTGTCCTTCAGGGTAACATTATCTCTTCTCAAGGTTCTGTTGACATCTCTCAGAAGCTCGATCTCCTGCTCCAACTTTGATAACTTGATGTAAAGTTCAGAGAGCTGATTATTGCCCGTCTCCTGCAACTGGGCAGAAAGTCTGACTGTGAAATGTGGAGTGGAATGTTTGTTCTTATTAAATTTCCTGTGCAGGTTGTGTATCACAAATGTAATCTGGTCAGCCAGCAATTCTTTCCGTAGTTTTAACAAAATGGGTGCATTGTCAGGAATAAAATGTAGAGATTCCAGCCATCTTGTTTTTCTGGATGTTTGGCAATAATAAATCAATCTAATCAAATTACAATGTTGTTGGCTATTATTTTTCACAAAGCATTAAGAATAATTTATAAACTAAATCATGGGTTGGTGTTTAGAATGAACTGCTTTGGTTCCAGGTTGGGATCTTCTACATTCCATCTCATGCTTTTCCTGGGAGTGTGTCCCACACTATGTGTTGTAGTATAAAAAGTTAATGGATGGAATATGCTAATATTTGACATAGGTGACAATGTGTCACTGACTTCAGTCAGTGTTAGACTCTCAAAAGAGCAACGTTGGGACACCAAGTCCAGGAGCTGACTCTGTTGAGGTGTGTCTACCAGTATGTCTTCAGTCTGTGTAGCGAACATGAACCATGCCCAGAGTCCACAGACAAGAAAGACTCTCCTAGAACATGTTAGCTTTTCCTAACTTTGGTCTGGTTTTTAAGGGAAACCTCTTGTCGTAGAATTCCCAGCAGCAGAAACACTTTCTCTCTACCCTCATAATTCCTCGCAACATCTGAAAAATCCACAAGCATCTCATCCTTAACCTTTTATGTAAAATTATATGTGATATTTCCTCACATTCACACCCTTGGAGCTTTGATAACATCCTAATGAATCTGTGCTGCATCCTTCCAAGGCCAATATATCTTTTATAAGATTCCCTGCAAAGAACAGTACACAATTCTCCAGAGATGGATAACATCTTATGTGGCATAACTTCCCCCACCCCCCCACCTTTTATGTACTAGCCCTCAATTTATAAAATAAAACTTTCCATTAGCTATTTTGATTATTTAACCTATCGATGTCTCTTTGTACCAAAGCTCTGATGAAGGGTTACTCTGACTCGAAACTTTGATTCTATTCTCTCTCCCAACACATGCTGTCAGACCTGCTGAGATTTTCCAGTATTTTTCTGTTCTTGTTTCAAATTCCAGCATGTGCCTTTATCTTAATGTCTCTTTATAATTTTACACTGTGGTCTACACAAACACCAATCCTTTTGCCATTGTCAAATTGCAATATGTGCGAAATATATAGGAGTCAGCTTAAATTTAGCACAATCCACTCCAAAAGCCAACAGACCAGTTCAAAACAGGTGATACTGATTCCTGCTACTTTAACCTCTCTCTTCCTAAAGCAGCCCTGCTCAGATAAGCAGTAGGAACCATATCAATTAGGAAGCTGACATGAACTCAGTCCCTTCATGTATTAGGTGATCAGCTCCTGTTACTGTACAGCTATACCAGAGCACCCAAGATAAATTTACTGGGATACACTTGAGAGAAGCAGGGGAATAGTACACTCACCACACGACTGGGTGCTGGTGGTTTCACGTAGTCAATAATGATGCTGCCTTCTTCAGTGAGTTCAGCGTCACCCAAAGAGGAACTGATTCCTATACAATCCTCTTCACAACATGAAAAAGCAACAAAGCAGAACACCATACCATTACCCCACACTCACTCACATTTGGGGTCAACTAACACATTGACCCCAGTAGATCAATAATCGAGTCACATACAGCAGGAGGAAAACAAACCATTATCTACTGCCAAGGCCTTTCCATAAAGTAAATCAATCAGCCAGGCAAAGAGAATGCTATCACCAGTCTTGTTGAATTGTGTCGTTTGGAATTCCATCGTCAAAACTCAAACCCAGTTAAGACCTGTAAAATTTCTCTCTCAAAGTGCCCATGGGTCACCTGACAGATTTGGTGGGTGTTTTTAATCTTTAATTTATTTTAAACTTTACATTTATGTCTTTACTTATCTTTATATTTATTTACAGAGTGAAACATTACAAGCCTTCTTATTGTCTTCTAACACAATCTTCTTCCCTCCTTCATAGGATCGTAGAATCCCTACAGTGAGAAGGAGTCATTCAGCCCATCGAGTCTGCACCCACAATAATCCCACTCTGGCCCTTTCTCCAAATATTTACCCTGCTAATCTCCCTGATACTAAGGAGCAATTTAGCGTGGCCAATCCAGCTAATCTGCACATCTTTGGACTGTGGGAAGAAACTGGAACACAGGAGAAAACCCACACAGACAAACGGTGAATGTGCAAACTCTACACAGACAGTGACCCAGGCCGGGAATTGAACCCGAATTCCTGGCACTGTGAGACAGCAGTGCTAACCACTCTGCCACCGTGCCTTTCCTTCTTATTGGCTCAAGGAAAATCCCAATTACTGCCCTCTACTCGCAGATAATTCAATACAATTGAACTGGCAGCAGTGCTAGAATATAACTCATTCTGCAATGCAAACTGCAAATAAGTGGGATAACTGCTTCAGCAAGACCTTTCCTTGTGATTTGACCTCCCATAACAATATCTTGTGGAGCCTATAGTAGTGCAATTTGTTATAATCATTAATCTTGACCTAAAACCAGAATCCTAAATGGACAGAGTTTTCTAAACTTAAATCTTTCTTTTACGAAGTGTCATACTGTGAGCTGGTGCACAACCTCTCTCCCATACCCCTTGTACTATAAGGGTGTTCAGGATTGAAAGGGTTTATGTGTAGGATTGGAGAAATAGCACAGCCCACGTGATGATGTAAGAGACGCAAGAGACCAAGAGCGAGAAAACTCGTGGTTTAGACTGTGTTATACCTATAATCATGTATATTTGCAGATAGCAATATTCCTTTAATAAACTAATATTGTTCAGACAATAATTATGTAGCCTCATTCATCCTGAAGTTGTAAAATCCCACCTGAGATCAATGGACCTTTTCATTGTCTGCGCCCCCACCCACTCTGATTTCCGTGGCGGGCAGGGCGTTAGAATTCCAGCCTATATCTTAGCAATTAGCCAATCACAACCAACACATAACACTCTCTCCAAGGTCTTTCCTCTTCCTTATATCAAATGCATGTAGACTTTTTGTCTTTAATTACCTTGGAGACCCCACAGATCCAGGACCAGAGCGTGATTCTGTAGGTAGTTCAGTAGCTCCTGTGACACACTTCTGACGGTGAATTGCATCACTTGATCTATTCTGACATTTATATTGTTCCAGACAGGTTTAGTATGGAAAGGGTGTGGGTGGCTCAACACATGGAACCTGAAGGGAATTAGCTCACAGTTAGAGAGAGAATCTCATGGAAACTGCAGGGACAGGACATGGGCCGGTTGACTGAATGAGGAAGGATGCAAAATTTCGATTTCAGTGTTGAGATGTAGAGATAACATCTGTGGGCATTTGTGGTGCAAAATATACAACACCTAGCACAATCCAGCATGAGGCCTGGTACACCACAAATGTGCCACTGATGTATCTCCACATCGTAGCATGCCATCAGAAAATCAAAATTTTGCATCCCGTCCAATTCAGTCAATCCCAGCGGCACATGAATACTTATTACGTCAAATGATTAGCTAAATAAAGTCCTACTTTCAAGATAGAATCAGTGGTACATGAGGTATCTTCATACCTAGTTTATACATGTTGAAAGATAGTGTACACCAGTCGTTTCCAGATGTGAGTGAGGTCAGCGGTTTTCTTTGCTGAACTCCAAGGTACAAAGGAAGACAACAAGAGAGCAACCCCTCGCATAGTGGCACATTGACCGAGCAATCATTGTATTTCATTCCATAATGAAGGATGTTCTTACCGAATCTGAATTCCTCTCTTGCTGTTCTCTTTCAGCCATTTGATTCCCAAGCATTGAATGATCTGAACTTGAAAATCCAGTCTCTGGCCTAGTAACTCTGTGGGGTCAATGAGGATCCCATCTTCTCCCAGGGGCCTGGAGAAAAAAATGAAAATTTATTTAGGACTCTTGAAAACAAATTGAATAAAGAAGTGGCGCAAACCAAAACAAAAGCAGAAAATGTTGGAAAAGCTCAGCAGGTCCGGCAGCATCTGTGAAGAAAGAAAATAGTATTAATGTTTCACATCCATAAGACTCTTCTTCAGAGTTAAAGAAAGGGAAGTGTGCGGCGGATTAAATACTGTGTAACAGAGGGTGGGGGAGCTGGAGAAGAGTATGTCTGTGGTTAGTGGGAGCAAGAAGAGGTGTTTGAAGCTGAAGGTGCTGCTAGTTGCATAAAGGTAAGATATCAAATCAACACAGATCAGCTATATAGTCAATATCTTTTCCCAAAGGTAGGGGAGTCTAAAACTACAGGGCATAGGCTTAAGATGAGAGGGGAGAAATACAAAGGTGTCCAGAGGGGCAATTCTTTCACACAGAGGATGGTGAGTGTCTGGAACAAGGTGCCAGAGGTAGTAATAGAAGTGGGTACAATTTTGTGTTTTAAAAAGCATTTGGATAGTTACATGGGTACAATGGGTATAGAGGGATATGGGCAAAATACAGGCAATTGGGATTAGCTTTTAAAAAAAAGGGCGATATGGACAAGTTGGGTTGTAGAGCCTGTTTTCACACTGTAAACCTCTATGACTCTATATGAGAATGTGTTAATGAGAGGATAAAGCTCAGTGCAAGCAAAATTTAACAATCAGAGTCAGTAGGGTGGTGAGGGGGAAGGGGTTATAGAGTAAGAAGTCTCACAACACCAGGTTAATTTAGAATCACGAGCTTTCGGAGCACTGCCCCTTCATGAGGTGAGTGAAGAGTTGGATTCATAAACAGGACATATATAGACACAGACTGTTTGTGAATCCAACTCTTCACTCACCTGATGAAAGAGCAGCGCATATATATATACGGTACATGTATATATACACATATAAAACAGAGCATACATAGGCACAGCCTGTTTGTGATTCCTTCTCTCCATTTACCCAATGAAAGAGCAGCACTCTGAAAGCTCATGCGAGCAAATAAACCTATTGGACTTTAACCTGGTGTGTGAGACTTCTTACTGTTCCCATCCCAGTCCAACACTGGCATCTCCACATCAGCTGGGCAGGTATAGAGAGAGGATGGGGATTGGTTTTGTATTGGGCAATAATGTTTCGGAAATAAAAAAAAAATCAAGATGAAAGGTCACAGTCCAAAGTTGCACCAGGTTAAAGTCCAACAAATTTATTTGGAACACGAGCTTTTAGAGCGTTGCTCCTTATCAGACGAGTATGTGCTCCTTCATCAGGAATACTGAGGGCTATAACGTGCTTAATCGGAAGATGAGATGCTGCTCCTCCAGTTTGTATGGTAGGTGTCATTGGAGCATTGTAACAGGCCAAGGATGGACATAGGAGCAAAGTGCTGAGTTAAAATGGCAAATGACAAGAAGATTGGGGTCATGCTTCTGGGCTGAGTGTTCTACAAAGCTGTCATCTATGTTACAATCTAACCAGTGACAACTTTGTATTGGATGTAATCTGACCAATGGGAACAAGATGTAAGGGACAGCTGACCCAGTAAAACATGGAACCAATTACGAGTGATGTAATAGTTGACCAGCTGATTCACTATAAATAAGGAGCTATGGAGACTTGTGAAGAGCTTGGAGCAGTCTAGGGCAAGGCTTCAAGTTTGGAGTAATTATGACTCTTTATTAAACCCTTTCTTTGATTTGTGAGTTTTGTTGTATTTTCATTAGCTGCAATTTGAAGACCTCCTTCTGAAGAAACAACCCAGACTGTGTTCAGTCTCCCCAGTGTAAGGATGAACAATTAAATTGAAGTGAAATGTTGCTTAATCTGAAAGGAATGCTTGGGGCGTTGAATAGTAAAGAACAGATGTAGCTCTTTCTCCCTTCACAAGAGAAGGTGCTGTGGGAGGGGGATGGGGAGATGGACATATTGAAAGAGTGGACCAGTGTCAGGGAGATAGCAGTCCCTGTGGAAAGTTGATGTGGGGTGTGGGGGGTGGAATGTGAGGAGGTAGTGGGGGAGGTGGTGAGGGGATAGCAGGAAGAGGGGGTGGTGGTGGGCAAGGGAACTATGGGGAATGGGTAGAGGCAGTGGGTGGGGTGGGCAGGGGCATGTTGGGTGTGGTGGGGATGGGGAGGTGAGTGTGGGGGTGATCTGCATGGGAGTGGGCAGGGGGTGGTGTTTAATGGTGGCATCCTGCTGGAGTTGGCAGAGGAGAAACCTTTGAATTTTCTCCTTGTTGAGTGGAAAGTGAGGGTAAAGAGACAAGATTAGAAGTGGATAATCGTGTGTGTATGTGACTAAGTGTATACAAAAAGGTGACTTCATTGTATATGTTCAGAATCAGCCCTGGATTCCCTAAGAATGATTCTTGCTTATTGTATCAGAATAACACTTTGAAACCAGTTTCTCTCTTTTTGGAAGTGACCATAACGTCTCGTATAATCTCTACCCTGCAGAGAATTTTTGCAGCAGGGAATACTTTCCCACCAGCAGGGGCTGGGGCAGAGACCACTGCTTTCAGCAAAGGAAAAGTGGATAAGATAGCACAGACACGATAGGCCAAAGGGCCTCTTTTTGTGTTGTAAAACTCTGTGACTAAGAACAAAGTGCAGCACAGGATCAGGCCCTTTGGCCCTTCAAGCCCATGGCATTCATGATGTCCTAATCAAACTACAAAAAAAAACCTTCTGTCCTTATCCAATCTGTATCCCTCTATTCCCTCCTTACTCATGTACCTGTCCAGTACATGAACTAAAGGAACTCAGAGCTATGAGAAGAAAACAGAATAGGATTCACTTTAATGTATACAAAAGAGCCAGCACAGATACAATGGGCTGAACAGCCTTCTTTTGCGCTGTAATTCTCTGTGCGATGTATCTGAGAGATATTCACTGTAGTCGAGTGAATTTACTGTTAGCTGTCTTATAAACTTTCACCTCATTTACTTTGATACTGCCTCCCAGGCTCAAAGCAGATATGCAATATATTAGTACGCATTTTGATTTGAATGATATGTTTGAAAGAACGATACAGGGGTCTGTTTAGGAACTTACTGTCCAGTTGGGGAGCATGGCACCAGGTTCATCTGTAAAATGGCCTCCTCCTCACCCTGGGAATTGTGAAATTCCACATGTTCTTCCAGTGTGATACAATAATTCAGAGACTGGAGCCAGACATATGCAGTACCTAAATGGACTGCCTCGATAGGGTCCCAGAATGGATCACTCTCTCTATCCACAGGAATCTTCTCCCCATCTACAAAATGCTGATAAATGTCCTCCATGATGAACTTTCTGTTCACAAACTTGGCCCTTGACCAGACCCATACCTGTTACAATGGAGAATAAACTGGGATCAGTCCTTTCAATTCATTGCCCAAGGATATACTGTGTATCTATTATATTTACATATATATCTGTATATGCATGCATGCTCTAAGTTCTGGTAAACTTAATTCAGCAACAAAACTATTGTGTTCAAACCCGGGCAACTCAGTAGTTATTGTGTGTATAGGGTCACGTTTAGTCAGGAGTGAGAACTTGCTTAAATGAGTGGTCATTTACTCCAAGAGATGGGAGTCTAAAAATCTCTCATCGTCTGATGTTGGGGAGGGGGTGTCATCTGCTCTGAGGTTTCTGACAATGTTTCTCTTGTCAATTCACCAGGAGATCCATACACAACATAGATTTACACAACTCTCTATTGATAGGTTCAGTTCAAAATTTACCCTGGTTTAGGGCATCCCTTGTGCCATTGTATGAGGATCTACTCAAATCGTTCTCACTTAAGCCCTTTGCAGGAGAGCAAAACCTTATTCCTGTTGACTAACCCAATAATTCATTCCAGAGATAATCTTTTTGATATTACCATATCCATTGCAACTTTTCTTTTTTTAACTCTTTCAATGGATGAGGGTGGTGCTGGCTGGCTCAGCATTTATTGCCCTTCCCTAACTGCCTTTGAACTGAGTGACTTGCTAGGACATTTCAGAGACCAGTTAGGAATCAACCACATTGCTGTGGCTCTAGAGTCACATGTAAGCCAGACTGGGTAAGGACGGCAGATTTCTTTCCCTAAAGGATATCAGCGAATCAGATGTGTCTTTATAACAATTGACAGTTTCTTGGTCATGATTGCTGAGACTAGCTTTGTATTCCAGACTTATTAATGGACCTTTAAATTCTGCCTGCTGCCATGATGAGATTTGAACACATGTCACAAGAACATTGGAAAAGCAGACAGCATAATCCAGGATCCTACACACTCCAGGCATTCTCTGTTTCACCTTCTTTTGTCAGGAAAAAGATACAAAAGCCTGAAATCATGTACCAACAGATTCAAGAATAGCTTTCTCCCTGCTGCCATCAGACTTTTGAATGGACTTACCAGATATTAAGTTGATCTTTCTCTACACCCTAGCTATGAGTGTAATGCTACATTCTACACCCTCTCCTCTCTTTCTCCCCTCTACTCTAAGCAGTATGTTTCAGCTGTACAGCGCACAAGAAACAAGACTTTTCACTATCACAATACACGTGTCAGTAATAAATCAAATCAGGTATGAGCATATTCCTTTGTACCTGCTGAGTCAATGTATTTGTCACTTTCACTATCACTTCCTTTATCAGGTCATGGCCCCTGGAATCTGTTAATGCCAGGTTCTTCACTTCCAATTCAAACTTGAGATTCTGGGATCGAGCAATTGAAACAGTTATTCAAAAATCAACCAAAATGCACTCAAAATGTTTCAATAACTCCAAGAGCTAACAGTCAACTTGGGCAGAAGTCACATCAATGCAGTGCTCCATTAATCCATCCAGTGTGTCCTCTTTCATATTAGACATTAACCTGAAGCTATATCTTTTCAGATTTTGGATTAAAATAGCAAACATACTTTTTATATTGATTCATGGGACATGGGTATTGCTGGATGGCCAGCATTTGTTATCCATCCCTGGTTGTCCGTGAACTGAGTGGCTTGCTTGGCCATTTCAGTGGGCAGTTGAGAGCCACGTTACTTTGACTCTGGAGTCACATTTAGAGCAGACCCTAAAGGACATTAGGGAACGAGGTGGTTTTTCCGATCTGCCATGGTGGGATTTAAACCTGGATCTCTGAACATTAACTGAGTTTCTGGATTAATAATCTAGCAATAATACCGGTATGCCACTGTTGCCCCACAAGTGGATAGAAAAGATGGCGTTGCATCTATTCAAAGAAGAGCAGAGTATTTTGTGTCTCGGATAACAACCATTAAAAACATCATTAATTGAATTCATTAATCCATGAGTTGCTGACATGGGGAGAGTGGCTACAAAGTCTTCTGAGGAGTCCAGAACTGGGGGAACATCTTTTAGGACTGAGGTAAGGAGAAATGTCTTCACCCAGAATGGCGAATCTGTGGCATTCATTATCACAGGCAGTAGGTGAGGCCAAAACATAGTATGATTTGAAGAAGAAATTAAATAAAGCTCAGGAATTGGAGCCGGTGAGAGATGGACAATGGGAAGGTCCACTGATCTTGGGTGGCATTTTCTGGTCTTGGGTCGAGCAAGGCCAGAAAATCCTGCCTCCTACATTTCTATGTTTCATCTTTATTCTAATTGTAAAGCATTTTGGGAATCCCTGAGGATGTGGATGGCGTTATGTAAATGTAGATTTTCACTCTATAGCAGTGTTTGCCCACCGTGGATGCAGTAGCAGGAAAATTGTGAGACACCCTTGGGGAAGTGAAGTGGAGAGATTACCTTATTTAACTCTTTGCTGATCTGGTTTGCTTCCGCTACCATAGGCTTCACTCTGATGTAATCAAGGAACACAGCAAGCACACTCGGGTCTACCTTCTTGTTTTGCCCTGCAGGAGCTGCTCAGGGGATGGTGAGAAAGTTAGTGGGGCTACAAGCAGTACTTATATCACTTTTCCCAGCCTTAAACATAATATTCCAGTACGTTTGAGCTGATTTAAAATATGACTGCAGTGTTAGCAGAAGGAAATGTAGATATACGATTTAATGTAATCCATAGCATTTGTCAAGGATTATAATCCTTTCATGGTTTATATTAAGTCTATTAGAAAAATGATCAGGAATCAGTTACTAAGGATTCTTGAAGTTTGTGTGCAACCAATAGCATCAAAACTTTGTGTTATTTTTAACTAGAAAGATTATCGCATAACGGTTGACTTATAAAAAGATTTGTACATGGATCAGGCTGCACTTATTGTGCATTTTCATTATTAATAATCTCTTCAACTGAGGCTACTTCAAAAGGGCGGCACAGTGGTTAGCATCGCTACCTCAGAGCGACAGGGACCTGGGTTTGATTCCTGGCTTGGGTCGCTGTTTGTGTGGAATCTGCATGTTCTCCCCATGTCTGTGTGGGTTTCCTCCTACGGTGTGAAAGACAAGCTGGTTAGGTGTATTGGCTAAATTAGATGCGTTGGCTTATATGCCAAATTCTCCCTCAGTGTACCAGAAGAGGTGCCGGAGTGTGGCAACTAGGGATTTTCACAGTAACTTCATTGCAGTGTGAATATAAGCCTACTTGTGACCAATAAATAAAATCTTAAAGGGTGTTTTGCAGGATTGGAGTCAAGAGTAGGTGCTAATAGATACAGGGTAGGTGCTTTTGGGGTTTTTAAAGACAATTGGACAGCCATTTCATCCTAGTGTCATTAGTAAATTGATTGTAGTTGGTTTTACAACTTGCTGCAGCAGGTTTTGAACTCCTGACCTCTGGATTGCTTGGCCAAGACCATAACCATAACACCAGCGTATCGCCAGCCTCCTCTATCACTTACCAAGAGCATCTCTGTCGAAACCTTCCACTGCAGCCAGCTCTGACTGGAAAAAATCATAGTCATATTTGCTTAAATCCTCAGCATTCCGCTCGTGTGGCAGTCCCACGTAAAGGTAGGTGCTGTTAGATCCCAGAATAACTCGATCCTGAGGTACACAAAGTTAAACAAAGGCTTGTCATTCATGAGTTGCCAGGTTTTCTAATGACGTAACATTACCTTGGGCAAAGTGTAACAATTCACTCCCATCATCTATTCGGAACCTTGTGGACACAATGGGTGGGATTTTCTGGACTCACTCACACTGAAACCAGAAGTTTCCGTGGTCCCTCCCTCACCCAGTCCAATTCCCATGGCCGGTGGGAAACTTGCCCCAATTCCAAGGTATTTTCCATCCCTTCCTGCCAGTGGGATCTTCTGGTTCTGTTGAAGTCAACCTACATCGCGAGATCCCTGCCAGTGGAACAGAGAATATGGTAGGAGACCCAAAGTTTGGTTTTTACACCTGAGTGAATTCACAGCAGAATCTTCCACTGGTGGCTGCTATGGCGGGTATGGAAACCTACTGGAGGCCAGCGTCAACTTCCTTTCCATCTCACTAATGGGAAGCTGATGGAGGCCTGACTACCTACAGCTGGATTCTCCACTGCAACAGCAGGAAAACACATCAGTGTGAAACACATCTGGACAATGTGGCCTCCTTCTGCGCTGTAGGGATTCTCTAAAATGGAGTATTAATCTGGATTTTTATGCTCAATGTCTGAACCCAAGATCCTGTGATGTGGAGGTGCAGGGTTGTGATTGACAGATCACAATGCAATGCATCAGTCTGCATAAAGAACTCAGAGCAACTGACTTACCAGATGTTTAAGTTGAACTTTAGTAAGGACAGTGACCCCGTTTATAGTCACTTTAGCTTGTCCATGTGGCTCCAGAGTTACTTTATTGTCCCAGTTTGTTATAGTGACGTGTTTATCAGCAATACTGAAGAGGAAAAATAACCTTGTTTATTCAAGCCTCATTTATTCAAGCAATAAAGACCTCACAATATATACTACCCCATATTACAGCATAACTCACCATAGGACTATAGAACTTCACAACATAGGAGACCATTCTTCCCATTGTGGGCATGCTCACAGCAAAGAACAACACAGCATAGGAAACAGGCCCTTTGGCCCAACAAGCCTGTGCCGCCATTTTAACATTCCAAAACTACCACTGCCTATGACTTTTGCCTATGCCCCTCGGACTCCACAATAGAGGTAAGCAAATTTACAGAATTATGTGTGCCAGATTAAGAGAGGTCTAATTTAGGGACAATTTGTTAACAACAATCAGCCTAAAAGCACGTTTTTGTTCTGTGGGAGGAAACAGGAGCATCTGGAGAATGTGCAAACTCCCACAGACCCTCCATCTTTGCTTCAAATATTTAGCAAATTTTCTACCACAAAATGCAATGGTCTCTGCGATGTTCATTCTCGTAAAGTAGTGGGTTCCAGGAACTTTACAGTGAAATTTCCTAACTTTACTCACACTTTTCACTGCAATCATTGACTCCACAACCAGACCTTTCTCCTTGTTTGTTCCATTAAGTTTGTAGTTTAATAAAAATCTGACTGGATACAAATGAGAAATACACTATTTCCTTCTTAAAAGACCTCATGGCACAGCGGTTAGCACTGCTGCCTCAGTGCCAGGGACCTGGGTTTGATTTCTGACTTGGGTCACAGTCTGTGTGGAGTTTGCACATTGTCCTTGTGTCTGCGTGGGTTTCCTCCAAGTGCTCTGGTTTCTTCCTACACTCCAAAGATATATGGGTTAGATGGATTAGCCATACTAAATTGCCTCTTAGTGTCCGAGGGATTAATGGGGTAAATACAGAGGTTTACAAGGATAGGACCTGGGTGAGATTGTTGTCAGTGCAGGCTTGATGGCCTCATTCTGCTCTGTAGGGTTTCTGAGGAAAATAGAATACTAATATTTTGTAATCATTAAATCTGTGGGTGTAAATAGCCTCTCATTTACATGTTATCCCTTCCAGTAACTTAGCTATTGTACTGGTACAATGCTGAATATTCCAACTGATTATCAAACAGCCTGAAAATATATTTTTTTAAAAGATTCTACATACCCGAGTCCTTTAATTACGACAGCCTGTGAGAAATTACTGGATTGTCCAATGACCATTTCCCCTGAAATGAAACATGGGCAATCTAAATTAATCAGTACATGTGAGATACACTGGTGAAGGTATGTCATTTGTTAAAATCAGTGGACCAAGAACAGCAAGGGTCCACATTTGAATCAACATATGGGTCATATGAACCTGTACTCTATTGAGCTATCATCTCAAAGTGTGCAAACTGAATAGAATAATGGATATTGGCGAAACATTAAAATGCAAATCTTATTGATGCCTAATTGAACTCTACATCCATAATTTTAAAACAATTCGTTCAGAGAATGTGGGTGCTATAGAGAGGCCCAGCATCTATTACCCATCCCTAACTGCCCTTGAACTGAGTGGTGTTCCAGGTCATTCCAGAGGCACAATAAGTGTCAACCTCATTGCTATGGGTTCAGAGTCCTGTGTGGGACAGGTCAGGCAAAGGATGGCACCGTGGTTAGTACTGCTGCCTCACAGTGCCAGGGAGTTGGGTTCAGTTCCGGTCATCACCTACGTTCTCCCTGTGTCTGCATGAGTTTCTTCCGGGTGCTCCAGTTTCCTCTCTCAGTCCAAAGATGTGGAGGTTAGGTGGAATGGCCATGCTAAATTGCCCCTTCATGTCCGAAGAAATGTGGGCTAAGTGGATTAGCCATTGTAAATGTGTGGGGTTACAGAGGGGATAGGGGTAGGGGGTGAAGGGGGGCATTGATGGTGGACCTGGGTTTGAGGCTCTTTTGGAGAGTTGAGTGCTGGAGGAGGTGGAATGGCCTGGGTAAGATGCTTTTCTGGAGAGTTGGTGTAGACCCAAGGAGCCTGATGGCCTCCTTCTGCACAATAAGGATTCTATGATTCTATTATCTCCCGTAAATATAAACATAACCATTTGATAAATCGCAGACTGGGTGATTCTCTCAGTTTGGTATTTTCTCTTACAACCTCTCTACACTCACTCTGACCTTGCATTAAAATTCTCTGCTCCATGGATGGAGCAGTTGAGAGTCAACCACATTGCTGTGGCTCTGGGGTCACATATAGGACAGAGCTGGTAAGGACGGCAGATTTCCATCCCTAAAGGACATCAGTGAACCAGATGGGTTTTTCCGACAAGCAATAATAGTTTCATGGTCATCAGTAAGATTCTTAATTCCAGATGATTTTTATTGAATTCAAATTCAGCCATTTGCCATAGTGGGATTTGAACCCAGGTGCTGAATACATTAACTGAGTTTCTGGATTAATAGTCTAACGATAATACCACTAGACCATCGCCTCCCCCATAGCGTTCTGTGAGACTCGCCCATTCCAATTCCGGGGTGGGGTGTGCTGGTAAAATGCCAGCCTGTGTCTCAGGTGAACACGTTCCGTGAGGCTTGGTGGGACAATCAGTGCTCCATACATTTTCAACTCCCCAGGAAAACCCACATGGTCACTACAAATTCATCTCTACTCCCTCTCCGACTCCTCAGAAATTGGACTTAATGTTTTAGCTCAAGGATCTTTTTACCAGAGCTGGAAGATTTGGAAAAAAAAGTCTTTAAGCAACTGCGGAGGCAGTGGAGGATTAAAAAGAACAGAAGGGGAGAGAATATCAGTGAGAGCATTAAGTGACAGAAGCGGTGCTGGTGAAAGTAAACAAAACTTTAGCTAAATAGGAGGCAAGGAAATAAGATTGCTCATCTGTGTAATTCCTAAAGAAAAGGAGCATATCTGCAGAAGGTGGTTTATCAAATAAATTAGACTCTTCACTTTTCTTCCCCAGTTTAAAACACACCCACGATGCTGTCAAAATGAATCAGATCATTTTAATTTGGAAAGTGAATTGACTATAATCCAGGTTAAGATGGAAAGAAGAATGAGAAAGAACAGCTAGAGAAACTCTCTGACTTGGCTCTGAGTGCAGGGGTGACAGATCAATACCATCTCGAATGAAGAGCTTGATGAAGGCAGATAGCTGTGGGTCCACATTGACATTCGACAGATAGGGGAACATCTGGATCATCTGCCTTTCCTAGAAAAACAAATTTATCAAACGATCAGTAATGTTCCATCTCGTATTATTACTTTAACTCACTGGAGGGCTGCGTGAATTGTGCAGAAGGACTATAGACCTCAGTGTTTTACCGGAAATAGTCAAACTGTGAATTAGGGTGTTATGGGTTGATTGATTGAAAAATAATTCTAGACAGCCACACCATCAGGGCTGTCGGGACTTGGGGGAGAGAGATTCATAGACATGTGTCTTGCTGAAGATAATCAAACCCATTGTTTCCCAGTGTCTGAAGTGAAGACTGTTGTCGAATAGAATCACTGACTTTCCCTGTGGAAATAAAGGGGAACAGTGTAGCCATATAATGCTAAAAATAGCAATGAAGAAATGTTTGTGGTTGTCTAAGACGTTACTTTGTTGTACCGAATAGTGAAATGTATTATTTTATTTAAAGTATCATTTGTCTGCTAATTCATGTTTAATTTATGTTGATTCCGAATGGTTTTAAAATTAAAGTTACAAAAATCGAAACTATTGTGGTTTCTTCATTTGGGAATCTTTTGGTAGATGTGGATATTTTGGTTTATGGTCCCCTATGAGAATCTTGACACCATCTCTTCAAGGATAATTAGACATGGGCAATAAATGTTACTCTTGTTAGACAGTGTTCTGATCATTGCTCATTGTCTGCTCAGGATCACTCCCAGCCATTTTCTGGTCAGTCTTTAGACAGTGGTCGTTTGTTTTACCTTCCACCAGATCAAACAGGAATTGAGCCTGCATTCAGAAGCTGAGCCAGTGTAAAAATGCCTCTGTCAAAATTGTTTTGCACTAGCGTGCCGCATCCCACAAATAACAGACACAAAATATTCAAGCCAGCTGGGTTAAATTGACAGCAACTAGTACGTTCTTGAGATTAGTGCGTCTATAAAAGTAACAAAGCAGCTACTGAAATGAAGACAGATGTTCCAAATTGTGAATAGTCTCCTTCTATCTGACTTGTTGTTTTGGACATCAGCCCTTCTTCTCAATGTACACTTCCCTTTGGTCACTAAGCTCCCTCTACTGCAGGGATTCGGCACCAAGAGCCACTTAATTTCATTTCTTTGGACTTGCTTCCTCTAAGCTCCAAGTATCCCATCTTGCTCCTATTTCGTATTATTCGCAATGTGTTAATACTCCTGTATGAGCCCTGAGCTTTGACAGATGGGTTATTTTGCTTCATTCGCTCGTGGGACATGGACATCACTGGTAAGGCCAACATTAGTCCCAAATTGCCCTTGAACTGGCTGGCTTGCTGGTTAAGAATCAACCAGCTGGCTGCGGGTCTGGAATCATTAGTGAGCAGCCTGGGAGCCTTCCTTCCACTGACTGAATTTTACATCTTTCCTAAAATGTGGTGATCTGAACTGGACACAATATTCTAGTTGTGGCCATAACCTGAGCTTTATAAAAATTCCACAATTTCACTGATTGTGAAAATCCAGTTTAATGTTTTCCACCAAGACTGGCCCAGACTTTTTTAAAAAAATGTTTTTCAGCCTCCGAGGTGGGAATTGAACTCTGATCACTACAGATTAGTCAAGCCCCAGGATTCCTCGTCTAATGATATAACCGCCATGTCACCACAAAACAGTGATAGTAAATGCGTTTTTGTGGGAACATTTTTTATAATGGCTTAGCTCCTGAATAATCTATTATTTTAGCTGCGGTGTATTAAAAGAATAGGAGAGCAATGAGCCTGGATGACACTCACACTGCAAACTCAGTTCCTGTTCGATCTGGAGTAGGTCTGGAACCTGCCCTTCAGTGCACACCACCACTGACAAAAAACTGACAAGAAAATGGCTGCGGTGACCCTGAGCAGACAATGGGCCTTGGGCAGAGCACTCACAGAATGGAACGTGAGTGCAGTATGTGACCTGTCAGGATCCTGAGTGTGGCATTTTGTCACTGTTGCCCACATGAATGGTTGCTACATTCCACTTGTTTCCATCTGCACAGTTTATTTCCAATTATTATAATTGAAGAGATATGCATGTAAATTTAGAAGAAATTAGATATAGCTCTTGGGGCGAAAGGGGTCAAAGGATATGGAGAGAAGAGGTATCAGGATATTGAATTTGATGATCAGCCATGATCATAATAAATGAGGGTGCAAGCTTGATGGACCAAATGGCCTATTCCTCTCCTAGTTTCTATGTAAAGCAAGAGCAAGTGAAGTGAGGTGCCTGCTGTGTAATGACTTCAATCAGGACATTGAGGTTGGCTGATTGGAATATGAACTCCCTGGTTAAGGAGTCAATTGATGGGCCAATTAGGGAGTCTTTTCCTTGTATTTAACAGGGAATGTCAGTTCCTCTGGCTGCTAGCACTCTGTGTACTGCTGTTGGAATTATAAATAAAGGGATTTTTGGTGAAGGGACTTCTGCCTCTGAAGCTGATTGCTTACAAAATTGATTGTGAAAGCCGTGCACTCTCTCTGTGTCCAATCAAACAGAAATATTCCCTATTTTTTTTCACTATTTGAAATTGTTGCACGTTCTAATGATACATAAATTAAACATTTTCTATAACTCACTATGAAATATTCAGTGTGTGCTAAATATATTTAATCCTATTCAAGGTCATAATTAGTGAACAAGTCTGATTTTAATCTTGTGACCCACTGAGATAAAAGAGGGCCAAGTACTCACCTCAGTTTTCCTCTGGGCTGATCTAAAGCGCGTTGCAATATTTAAGAAAAGCATTTCCGCGACAATCTGGAAAAATGGCTATGTTGGTGAAGTATCAACAGGAAGTGCTGGAAATACTCTGCAGTGTTGGCAGTGTCCTTAGAGTAACAATGGAGTAATTTTCCTGCTCTTCCCACTGGCAGGATCCTGGTTCCCCTGATGGTGCACTGCAGCTTTCCCAATGACACAAGATGGATTCAATGGGAAATTCCACTGACAGCAGTGGGACCAGAAGATCCTGCCTCTGGCTAACGGTATGCCACCTCCCGCTGCCAGGAAACAGGTCAGGAAAGGGGTTGGGTGGCAGTGAATCCCACCCCAAATTAATGTTTAAAGTTAATGGCCTTTCAGTTAATCCTCTTTCGCTCTCCACAAATGCTGCCAAACTTGCTGAGTATTTCCAGCAATTTCTTTTTCAGATTTCCAGCCTCTGCAACATGTTTGCCTGCTTACTGGTGAAAACCCTGGCTGACTGGCCATCTTAGTGAGGGCTCCGAACACTAGATCCAGCATGTGTTGCTCGTTCTAACCTGCGTTAGAGTTTGATATTGCTGCTCCCATTCCTTTTGCGCCCTCTCGAGACATTGCTCCCACGATGTCTGAACCTTTGCCATCTCGAGCTCGTTCTCAGCTAGTGCACGCCGTAATTCTTCTAGTGAGAGAAGGGCAGCGTGAGTTTGCAATAAACCTTCCAAATGTACAGAGTGGGAGTGAGTTTCATGCAACAGAAATGTCAGTGTCAGAGAGTGAAGGGAGAGATTCTTAAGAAATCTACTCTTGACCACTCACTGTGTTGAAATGTTTTTCTTCACATAGCCCTCTTTCTCCAGAACCTCTGGCCCAAAATCTTATATCTAAGTCTCCTTGTCCCTGTACAATCAGCTAAGAAGAAGAATTCTCATTGTCTACCTTATCTAAATATGCTACATTCTTGAATACCTCTGTACCTCTCCCACTCCAAAGAGAATAACTCAATTTTAACATTGCAGTTTGAATTCCTCATAGAATAGAATCCTTACAGTGCAGAAGGAAGCCAGTTGGCCCTTCTGCACCCACCACAATCCTGCTCAGGCCCTATTTCCGTAACCCCACATATTTACCCTGTTAATTCCCCTGATACTAAGGGGCAATTTAACATGGCAATTCAATCCAACTCTCACATCTTTGAACTGTGGGAGGAAATCCATACAGACATAGGGGAAGAATGTGCAAACTCCACATAAGTAGTAACCCAAGCTGGGAATTGAACCCAGGTCCCTGTGCTATGAGGCAGCAATGCTAACCACTATGCCACCATGGAACCAACTTTGGAACCATGCTGGTAAATCTCTGCTGCGCTCTCTCAAAGGATTTTACATCTTTCCTAAAATGTGGTGATCAGATCTGGACATAATATTCTAGTTGTGGCCATAACCTGAGCTTTATAAAAATTCCACAATACCGGGTTAAAGTTCAACAGGTTTATTTGGTAGCACGGGCTTTTGGAACGCTGCCCCTTCATCGTGTAAGTGGAGAGTTGGGTTCACAAGAAAAGTTGTGAATCCAAGTCTCCACTCACTTGAAGAAGAGGTAATGCTCCAAAAGCTTGTGCTACCAAATGAACCTGTTGGACTTTAACTAGTGTTGTGAGACTTCTTACTGTGCCCACCCCAGTCCAACCCTGGCATCTCCACATTATAAAAATTCAGCTTAATTTCCCTCTTGTTGCGCCCAGTGCCTCTATATTTAGGGAGCTTTGTTAATTACTTTGTCAACGTGCCCTATTACCTTCAAATTCAAATCACACCCAGAGTTCAAAAATATCTACTCTTGCTTTTGAAATCTAGGTAACAGGGAAATAAATAGCACAGCCTGCCGGTTTGGTTGCTTGTAGCTCATGGGCTTCTGATTTCGTAAGAGATCTCATTCAATTTTCAAATGTGTTTGAGCGTAAAATCAGACTGCAGTTTAAATCAATAAGAAAAATTATATTCTGCTAGACCAAACACAGATACGCACTTGTTTCTTCCTCTACTCTTTGCCCAGAGTTCCTTATCTTGGTGATGGTTGATCGCAGTTTGATATTCTCTGCCCTCAACTCCTGTATGAGTTGTTCTGTTAGATTTTCATTTATGATTGCTTTGTTCTGGATATTCTTAGTCCTTTAGTCAAGAAAGCAAGAGGAATAGCATGGTAATTATAACATTTCCTAAAGGTTATTTTTACAAATTCCAATTGCACAGATTAAAGTAGTAAACACACTCGCAGAGGTAGATCGGCTCACTGCCCCTCTCCCACTATCCTCCCAGCTCCTGTGAATTCTTCCCGGAGGGAAATGATGGGAGGGCAAGAGGGAAGTTTCATGGAAGAAGAAAGAACATTTAGTCTGAGAAATATCCTGTAAATAAAATTTTAATTACAAAAAAAAATCATGGGCCAGATTCTCCAATCTCACCACAGCTGGGGTTCTCCAGTCCTGCTGCAGTGAATGGAGATTTGGTTGAACGCCAAATTCCCCATTTTTGCTAGCAGCAGAGGTCGGAGAATTCCATCCCGTCTTTTATTTAACCACTTGGTTTAATATGCATCTATACCCAGAGCACTAACTGGTGTTGTCAGCCATGGCTCAGTGAGCAGGACTCCTCTCTCAACATTAGAAAGTTGTGGATTCGAGTTCCACTCCAGACATTTGATTTGATTTGACTTATTATTGTCACATGTATTAACATACAGTGAAAAGTACAGTCTCTTGCGAGATATGCAGACAAAACATACTGTTCTTAGAGAAGGAAAGGAGCGCAGAATATAGCGTTACAGTCATAGCTAGGGTATAGAGAAAGATCAACTTAATGCAAGTCCATTCAAAAGTCTGATGGCAGCAGGGAAGAAGCTGTTCTTGAGTTGGTTGGCATGTGTCCTCAGACTTCTGTATCTTTTCCCTAACGGAAGAAGGTGGAAGAGAGAATGTCCAAGATGCATGGGGGCTTTAATAATGCTGGCTGCTCTGCTGAGGCAGCAGGAAGTGTAGACAGAGTCAATGGCTGGGAGGCTGGTTTGTGTGATGGACTGGGCTACAATCATGGTTTTGTTCTCTTAGCTGACATTGCAGTGCTGTGTGCTATTGGTACAGAGCTGATGCTTTTCTAAAGTTCAAATTGAAACCCTGCCTTCTCGCGCATGTGGAAATAAAGCAGTAAAGTTCTCCACGGTGACCACGCCAATTCTTCCAATTTGACCAATATTGGAACACTTGGTTGCCATCATATTACTGTGGGTTGTGTAGAAATTAGCTGTTACATTTTCTACATTAGAAGAGTGACTCCATTCGAACAGCCCTACAGTGGCTGTAATATTTTTCAGGACGTCTTGAGATCAGTAAGTATGAACGCAAATCAAATTCCTCTTTCAAACCCCGAATCAAATTCACACGAGTTTTACCTTTCAGCATAACGTAGTGTTGAAAGCGTTTCCTCATAGCAGATGTCAGCTGGACTGACTGTCGCAATCTGTAAAAAAATAAAAAAAAAAAAATTCTCAATTCAGGTAGAAAGAAAGCTGTGTTTTGGAAATTGCACTGAAATTGAGAAATGGCAGGACGGAGAATGGTTCACCAGTTATATTTTACCTTCTCCCATGAATCCTCTTGTAGAATAGACTATTTTTTATTCGTTCACATAATGTGTCACAGGTAAGGCCAGAATTTGTTGAATTTCTCTAGTTGCCCTTAAGAAGGTGGTAGTGAGCCACCTCATTGAACCACTGCAGTCCAAGGAGTGTAGGTACACCTACAGTGCTGTTAGGAGTTTGATCTAGCAGCTGTGAAGGAACAATAATACTGTTCCAAGCCAGGGTGGTGAGTGACTTTGAGGAGAGCTTGCATGTGGTGGCTTCTAAGTGCTAGACGTTGTGGGTTTGGAAGGTGCTGTCAAAGGAGGTTCCTTGAGTTGTTGCAGTGCATCTTGTAAATAGTACACACTGTTACCAGTGAACACTGGGGTGGAGAAAGTGGGTGGAGTACCAGTCAAGTGGGCTGCTTTGTCTGGATGGTGTCAAGCTCTTTGAGAGTTTGTTGGAACTGCACTCATCCATGAAAGCGGGGAGGGTTCCATTACACTGACTTGTGCCTTATAGACAGTGGACAGTCAGGAGGTGAGTTACTCACTGCATGCAGTATTCTGTTACAGCTACTATATTTCTATGGCTGGTCCAGTTCAGTTTCTGGTCAATGTTAACCCCCAGGACATTGATGTCAGAGGATTGATTCAGTGATGTTAATTGCAAAGCCCAGAGGCAATGGTTAGATTCTCTCTTGTTGGAAATGGTCATTGCTGGCATATGCCGCATATCAGCCCAAAGCCTGAATGTTACCCAGCTCTTGTTGCACATGGACACAAACTGCTCTGGTATCTGAGGAGTTGTGAATGTAAGTGAACACTGTCCAATCCTCAGTAAGCATCTGCACATCTGTGAACAGACTCAGGGTAAGCATCTGTGTCCTGATTCTGATTAGACGGTGTTACGTGCAGATGAAAATCAGATAGAACTGCACCTTAAAAGCAAACAACCAGACAGGCAGAATTAATGCTGAATTGTGACGCAGGTTCCCTAATGCAGTGTGACAGCAGTGATATTATCTGCTGATTGTTTCAGTGAACAAGTCACTCCGTTTCAAACAAAATTCATTGCCTGAAGCACTTGACTTTAGTGTTAGGATTTAATGCGATGTTGCATGGATGTAACTGTTTTATAATAAAAGGGAATTAAAGAATTAACAACAGAAAAGTAGTTTTTTTTGGGTGGCACTTTAGCACAGTGGTCAGCACCTGCTGCCTCACAACCCCAGGCCCCAGGTTCAATTCTGGCCTCAGGTTACTGTCTGTGTGGAGTCTGCATGTTCTCCCCATGTCTGCATGGGTTTCCACTGAGTGCTCTGGTTTCCTTCCACAGTCCAACAATTGGCCATGCTAAATTGACCCTTAGTGTCAGAGAGATTAGCAGGGTAATTGTGTGGGGTTATGGAGTAGGGCCTGGGATTGTGGTTAGTGCAGACTTGATGGGCTGAATGGCCTCTTTCTGCACTGGAGGGATTCTATGACACATTTGCCTGAGTGACAGTGTGGTGATGGCAAAAGTACTAAGGACAAAATCTGATAAAATATTGGGAGACTTTGGGATCTAAAATGGCGGGCCAGAGTTTTTAATGTTCTTTGCTGTTCTCAGATATTGTGCCTCCTTAACTCTGTGATGTTTTTCCTCTCTGTTTAATTAGTGGCACTTATTCTTTACTCCCTATCTTGAATTTTTTTATTTGTTCATGAGATGTGGGCATGACTGGCTGGGCCACATTTATTGTCCATCCCTAAGGGTATCTAAGAACCAACCTGGAATCGCAGATAGACCAGACCAGGTATAGGTATCAGGTAGTCTCTTAAGGGATTCTTAAGGGGTGGCACAATAGCACAGTGGTTAGCACTGCTACTTCACAGCTCCAGGGACCTGGGTTCGATTCCTGCCTCGGGTCACTGTCTGTGTGGAGTTTGCACATTTTCCTCGCTGAATATATTTCAGTCACGGGTAGATAGGTTTCTGATGGACAAGGGAATTAAGGGTTATGGGAAGAAAGCAGGAAAGTGGAACTGATCCACTTCAGATCAGCCATGATCTTGTTGAATGGCAGGGCAGGCTCGAAGGGCTAGATGGCCTACTCCTGCTCCTATTTCTTATGTTCTTGAGTGGGTTTTCTCAGGGTGCTCCGGTTTCCTCCCACAGTCCAAAAATGTGTGGGTTATGTTGATTGGCCGTGTTAAAATTGTCCTTTAGTGTCCTGAGATGCGTAAGTTAGAGAGATTAATGGGTGAATATGTAGGGATATGGTGGTAGGCCTGAGTGGGATTGTGGTCGGTGCAGACTCGATGGGCTGAATGGCCTCTTTCTGCACTGGAGGGATTCTATGATTATTACTGAATTCAAATTTCACCATCTGCCATGTTGGGATTTGGACCCAGATCCCCAGAGCATTATCCTGAGTTACAGGACTAGTAATGCCTCCTCTGTTCTTAATAACTGGGAATAAAGACAATATCCAAGGATTTATATGGAAGGAGGCTATGATTAAGGACAAGTGAAACTCTCTGAAAGGTGTAAATACAGTCCCATCACGTGTGAGGATAGTTTTAGGACGATGCGTAGATGGTATTGAGGTATAACTGGTAAATAGAATCATGATTGATTTGGGAAGCTAGTCATTTGCTTGACATTTCTGACTTTTTTTACTTAATTGTTAATGATATCATTAAGGGGACATGGCTTTGTCCTCACAGTGCAAAGTAATTGAATTGATTTGGGCAGCATGGTGGCACAGTGGTTAGCATTACCACTTCACAGCGCCCGGAAACCCGGGTTCAATTCCGGCCTCGGGTCACTGTCTGTGTGCAGTTTGCACATTCTTCCTATGTCTGCGTGGGTTTTGTCTTACAGTCCAAAGATGCTCCGCTTAGGTGGATTGGCCATGATTCATTGCCCCTTTGCCTCAGGAGGATTAGCAGGGTAAATATGAGGAGGCAATGGCCTATTATTATTGCTATTTATTAGTGCTATTATTGCTAGACTATTAATTCAGAAATTCAGCTAATATTCTGGAGACCCTTGTTCAAATCCAACCATGGCACCTGGTGGAATTTGAATCCAGTAAAAAAAAATCTGGAATTAAGAACCTACTGGTGACCATGAAAGCATTGCTGACTGTTCGGAAAACCCATCTGGTTCACTACTGTCCTTTAGGGAAGGAAATCTGCTGTCCTTAACTGGTCTGGCCTACAGGTGACTCCAAAGCCATAGCAATGTGGTTGACTCTCAGCTGCAACTAGAAATAGACAATAAATGCTGGCCAGCCAGCGACATCCATGTCCCAGGAATGAATAATAAAAAATTATATATGTGGGATTACGGGAATAGGGCCTGGTTGGATTGTGGTCAATGCAGGCTTAAAGAGTGCCTTTTTCTGCACTGTGGGTGTTCCATGATATATAAAACCAAATTGGAATAACTGTTCAAATATTTTTGGTTGAAGAATGCCTGGGATTATTTTACCATGATACCGGTTATTGCAGTCTATTATGGTGTAAATAACAGACACAGTTTCACACAGGGTTTTGATTACTGAATGTGGTTCCAATCCCAAAACCGTGTCCAGCCGGTGAATCCAAAACTGCTGCCTGCGATCCCAGGAGCAATTTGGGAGCAAGAGGCCAATTGACCGCCTCACAGTGCGAGGCAGTGTGAGTGACTAAGAAAGAGAAAATAACAAAAGATTTGTTTATCGGGAGGTCAGAGTGGATTGTACCTTTTGCTGAGTAAGCATTTACCATCACAGTCTTACTGTTTCCTCCCAGGGCTGATTGCAGTAGTTTGGTAAGTGTGGAGTTTCTATACGGCACGTGTGGCACCTTCTTCCCCATGGCTATTTCTGCTAAGGCACTGGGAAGAAATACAGGATAAATGAAATCTTGGTTAGTGCCATAAAACACCGAAGGCCTGATTTTACCATCAAGTTGCGTCCATTTTCAGGCACAAAAACTTGGTAAAGTTGGGTTTGAGGTGGGTAGCGTGATCCGCGCCCACCTCCGCGGTTCCCTCTTCACCAAGGCCCGAAAATGGCTGCAATCAGGACTGTGCTTGAAACGGCTGCTACAGACATTTAAATGCATCTGCACGCCCAACCTTACTGGCACTTCCCCCTTTACCTCTGCTTCTGCACATCCAGAATCGGCTCGAAACAGACATGCTCCACAAAAATCCAGTTTGTGCGCTCTAGTTAGAGAGGAGATCGGTGCCTAGCGTCAGATGGTTCGGTGCTTGAGATTAGTGGGGTGGGGAATGGGGATCTGCTGCCACTCTGCCTGAGATCAGTGGGAAAGAACATAGAACATTACAGCACAGAACAGGCCCTTCGGCCTTCGATGTTGCGCCGACCAATATAAAGAGCAATGCCTCTCCTAACTAAACCATTCCCTTCTCTTCCGTGTACTTATCAACTAACCTCTTAAACGCCACCAAACTTGGCGCATTTACAACTGCCGCAGGCAGGGCATTCCACTCCCGAACCACCCTTTGGGTAAAGAAAAGAGGGGAGGGGACAGTCTGGGTAGTGGGGGGTATAAGGGATGGGACAATGTCTGTGGGAGCCGAGGGTGGGGGGGGGGGCATTATCCAGTCTGGAAGGCTTGTGGGTAAGGTATCCACATTCTATCTTCTTTTTCTGCGCACGTGCAGTTGGAGGCATCAATCGGAACAGTAGGATTTCAGAATCTTAGACCCAGTCCATAGGCTTGTGCAGCATAATTCAGACTTGCTGATATTTTTGCAGGCAGAGTGCGTATGGAGGTGCTGGAGAATGGGTCTATAAGTCAGATCTGAAACATTCCCAGAATCAAGTCCACCCAGCACTTAGTACCAAAATGGTAAAATAGGGTGCTGAGTGGGGGTGTATGTTAAACTCCCAAACCTTACTGTAAATAACCACTTGTGGGGGAAAGAATGAGGCTTACAAGTCAAACCACTGGGGCTAAAAATTGACTATGTTACAAATCAGGGAAATGTTGACACTGGCATCTCCTGTAAGTGTGGAGCCAAGAGACTCAGAAATATCAGCCCTGCACACAGTCTGATCTGAACTGATCCACAGAGTGAAAGAAACAAACCCTTTTTATAAAGTAAAAATTATTTGCTGCTGGGTTATCTTAAATTGCGTTTCTCACTCCCTGGGCAGGAAGCACACGCCCACACACACACCTACCAACACACATCCCCACCCACACACACATACCCACCAAACACACCCACCCATATACACACAAACACGCATGCCCACGACATCCACATGTACCCCCATACACACACACACACCCACACATCCAACCACCCCACACAAACACACTCACAAACACACTCACACAAACACACCCAAACACCCTACCCACACCCACCCACTCTCACCCACCCACTCTCACCCACCCACTCTCACCACCCACTCTCACCCACCCACTCTCACCCACCCACTCTCACCCACCCACACACACACACCCTCATGTTGTTCATGGACGATTTTGGTGAAAATACTTTTCAAATCCCCAAGACCAGAGCAGCCGAGTCAACAGAGATATGAAGAGATAGATGTGGATGTATAGTTTCTCTGTAAGCTTGAAAGGGAATATTTTACTGAAGGTGGAGACAAAACTAAACAGGAGATTTAAATTCCCATAACCTCACCTTTACCCACATTCCCATGAACAGATTGCTTTCTGTGTTGTCCCACTGTGATGACTTCAGTCAGGCTAATGAGGTTAACTCCCTGATTTGTTTTTTGTTTTGGGCCGTTCCCCTTCTTTTAGGGAGCTGTCTCTTTTGAGCTGTCTGAGTTAATTTGATTTCATTTATTTTGTTGAACGCAAAAAGATGTTCCTGATGAGTCCTAATTAATGGCCCAATCAGGGAGCCTCATGTTCCCTATTTAGAGCAGGTGTGTCAGTCTCTCTGCCTGCTGAAACATTCTGTTGCATATCTTGTATTGTAATAAAGGAATTTATGGCGACAGGACCTTCGGCTCCATGGAATTATTACACCCACCTGATGACGTTGCCCAGGGTGGTTAAGCTGAGATTGATGGCGCTTCCCTCTCTCAGCCGGTCCCCCTCTGAACCAGAGGCTCTCTGTCTCTCGCTGCCAGCCAAATCCACCAAGTTTATGTCAGATTGCTTTGTTAAGTTGTCTTTTAAAAACACCTGAGTGAAAGCACATTAAGCAGAATAAAAAGTTTGTGTTCTACAATCAGCAGCTGTGACATTCATCACTTTCTCTGTTCTTTTCCTCAATGTAATCTCCAGTAAATGTACAATGATGTTTGGCATTGAACTCCTTTTTCTTCTGTTCTTTATTTGAACTAGCCCCAATTAGCTAAAATGCTCATCATATGGAATATAGCAGCAAAAGGATCTATTAAATTGGTCAACATTATAAATTTTCTGTCTATTTTATTCCCTCTTTCCTTACATTTTTCCCCCTTTGCTTTCCCTTTCCCCCTTTTTCTCAATTTTACGTTTCTCCAAATGATCTCCATCCTCTCCCCACATTTTCATCTGCCACAGTTCATCCCCAGATTTCAGCTTCACTGCTGTTTGGCTATTCACACCTTCTATTCTCTCTAATGGGCTGCCATTAGCAGCTTTTCCCCTTGCTTTTAGAACAAAGAACAAAGAGCAACACAGCACAGGAAACAGGCCCTTCGGCCCAACAAGCCCGCGCCACCATCCTAACGTTTTAATGACATATCCATGACTTTTGTGGCTATGACTCATCTTTCATTCCCTCACCCTATAGTATAAACATCTCTCACTTTCTATGCCTTTTAACTTTGGCAAAGTGTCACCTGGACTCGAAATGTCAGCTCTTTTCTCTCCTCACAGATGCTGCCAGACCTGCTGAGATTATCCAGCATTTTCTCTTTTGGTTTCAGATTCCAGCTTTTGCAGCAATTTGCTTTTATTTATTGGAGAGAAGGTCCCTGCTTAGATGACTATGTCCAATTTCTGTCCCTCAGTGGTTTTCAACAGACTTACCTATTCCAATATCTCCAAACTGAGCTTCCTCCTTGCATCCTCTCTGAAATTGAACTCATTCAGAATTCTGCTTCTTGCATCCTAACTCGCACCAAGTCATGTTCAACTATTATGTCCATTCTTGCTATCTTACGTTGGTTCTGAGTTAGGCAACACCTCCATCTTAAACTTTTTATCCTTTTTTCCAAATCCTTATGAAGCCTCTCACCGCTCCCAATATTTGTAACCTCCTTCCATCCTCTGCAGTTTCTGAACTCCTCCAACTTTAGTTTCTTGCAGTCCTTGATTTTTGTAATGTCATCATGGACATTGTAGTGTCATCATTCCATTTCAGCTGTCTAGGCCCTAAGTCTTTCCATCTCCCGCTCCTCCTTTAAACTGCTGCTTAATCCTACTTCTTTGACCGATTTCACTTGTCTGTCCATTTCTGATATAATTCTAGAGAATCTCCTCTGCTCTGACTAAGGTCTAAGGTTTCTTTCCAAAAGTGTGGTTCTCAGGATTGGCTAGTATATCATAAAATTTCACAGCCGAGGAGGCCACTGGTCCATTGTGTCTGTGTTAGCTCTTTGGAAGAATTAATTAATTGAACTCCCCCACCCCCACCTACAGCTTCCTCCATTTTCCCACAATCTTGCAATATTTTCTCCTTCAATCGTCACCTCAATCTGATAGACACAAAATAAAAAAAATCCTGTCACTCCTCCTTTGGACGCTACGGTGGCACAATGGTTAGCATTGCTGCCTCACAGCGCCAAGGGCCCGGGTTCAATTCCTGGCTTGGGTGACTGTCTGTGTGAAGTCTGAATGTTTTCCCCATGTCTGTGTGGGTTTTCTCTGGATGCTCCAGTTTCTTCCCACAATGATGTGCGGATTAGGTTGGTTGGCCACGCTAAATTGCCCCTTAGTATCAGGGGGTTAACAGAGTAGGTAAGTGGGGTTATGGGGATAGGGTTTGGGTGGGATTGTGATCAGTGCAGAGTCGATGGGCCAAATGATCTCTTTCTGCACTGTAGGGATTCTATTCTATTTTACTCTATTCTATTGTCCCACACCAGAACCCTTTCTTGGCTAAATGTCTACTCAGCTCCTCCTTGAATTTCTTAGCATGCTGCCTCCTCCACACTCCCTCACCCCAGGATAAATTAATTGATAACCCTATGCCTGCAATTTAATGTTTATAAGAACTATATTTTTTAATCCACTCCAATTTCTTTCCATTGGAGTAAGGAATTGCTTCTGTCACTGGGGTAAGGGTACAGCTTTGTCTATGTACCTGTTGATTTACTCAGCTGTCTGGTTCCACATTGTGAACATAGATATGAGTGTTAACACTCCAGCAAGGGGTTTCCATCAGAAGTTTCATTTCTCAATCCATGTCTTAGTATAACTTTCTTACATTTGTACACTGTGCCTTTGTGTATGAGATAAGGATATGGAAGTGTCCTTAAAAAGCATGTTTTATTTCTGCTGTCTCTCTTTATCCTCCCTACCAAGGTGAATCACTCCACACTGCTCTGCTTTAATGTTTATCTGCCTCGTGTTGCCCATTTTTCTCATCAATGTCCCCCTGAAATTTTTTCCTTGCTGTTTACTGGATTTCTGAGTTTCCTGTCACCTGCAGGCTTTGAAATTATGTTCTGTGTGCTTAAGTCCAGGTCATTTATGATGGTAAACTTTACAGAAGAAGGTTAATGGCTGAGAAAATTGGTGTCAGTGTCCTCGCTGCCCTGACCTGCTGACTGGTACCTGTTTGAATCGGACAGTGATGATCATGTGTGAACGACTGCTGCTCATGTTGATGTTGGTGGACGCCGTGATCCTCTTCTTATTTCCTTCTTTCAGCAACTGTTCAGCCTGCTGGTAACTTTTGCACGGCACTGACTTCAGATCTTCCACATAGAAACCCCTCTGGGGGCTTTCTCGCACTTTTAGACCTCCGGGCTGCTTACTCTTGGATAGCAAATCAATCACCTAGAAGACATTAATTTTAAACGCAATAAAAATATAGACCTCTTATTTAACCCTCAGATTGCAGGCAAGACAGAAGAGATTCCAGTCACCCAGTGGCGGGCAGATTTTATTTAATTTTAAACTCATTCATGGGGGAGATGGAAATTAACCCCAATATCACAGCAATAAAGCTGCCCAATTACTCAACATTACCTGTAAGTGTTGTTACTGTAGTTGAGAAAGCCCACCAAATGCCTCTACTTTCTCAGAAGACTGAGGAAATTTGGCATGTCAGATACGACTCTCACCAACTTCTACAGATGTTCTATAGAAAGCATTCTGTCTGGTTGTATCACAGCTTGGTACGGCTCCTGCTCTGCCCAAGACTGTAAGAAACTACAAAAGGTTGTGATTGTAACCCAGTAGCAAACCAGCATCCCATGCACTTCCTGCTGCCTCGGGAAAGTAGCCAGCATAATTAAGGACCCCACGCACTCTGGGCGTTTTCCCTTCTACCTTCTTCTGTTGGGAAAAAGATAAAATAGTTTGAGGTCACGTACCAATCCACACAAGAACAGCTTCTTTCCTGCTGCTATCAGACTTTTGAATGGACTTACTTTGCACTAAATTGATCTTTCTCTACATCCTGGCTATGACTGTAACACTGCATTTTGCACTCTCTTGTTTCCTTCTCTATGAATGGTATATTTTGTCTGTATAACATGCAAGAAACAATACTTTGCACTGCATGCTAATACATGTGACAATAATAAATCAAATTAAATCAAAAAGTCGCAATAATAAAATGATTCCGAATATAACAAATTTGTAAACCCGATTTAGTTTAACTTTATTCTTAACTCTGCTGCCAGACCTGCTGTGTTTTCCCAGCGTTTCCTGTTTTTACTTCAGCTTTTCAGCATCCATGAGATATTTTGCTTTCATTTTACTGTTTTTATTTATATGGCTGTTCTTCATTTTTCCTAACAAAGTGAATCATTTCATCCTCAGTAAAAATATTGGAAAGATCTTTGAACCTATCCCCTTAAGACATGCCTTCATGTTGTACCCATGCAACACCTACTCAAAGCACACATCATTCTATTGAGAGGAGAAGATGTCAGAGATTTTCCAGTAGAGAGGAAAAATGACCTTTTCATTGTAGATTTCCAACATGCTGAAATAAATCTGTAAAAGAAAAGAAATTAAGCTGGGACTTTAAGGCCATGTTACACTTAACAAAATCATCCTAGATTCAGAAAACAGACATGTCTCCCTAACATCATTAACCTCCATGTGCACTCCAGGCTGACTGATATTTCAGTGTTCATCACAATTCAATTAATAACCATATTGTACCATCAATAATGAATGGAGTCTATCTCTGAATGGCCAACTAAGTTCCCACTTTTATCCTAGTGGAAATTCATTTGTAAAAGCATCTAGAAAGTCTGTTTGTGATGTATGGTGGACTAGATTATTGGATTACTAATATTGTACGATGCATGAATAAATGTCTTTTAGATAATCTAGGCTCTAGTTAACACTTAATCTCCTTCCGTCAATTGTTCACAGACACCTGCTCCCCAGCTTCCAAAATAACCACTATTCATCTCAAAGCTGTTATGGGCGACATGGTGACACAATGGTTAGCACAGCTGTCTCATAGCATCTGAGACCTGAGTTTGATTTCTGGCTTGGGCCACTGTGTCTGTGTGGGTTTCCTCCAAATGCTCCGGTTTCCTCCCATCGTCTGAAATACATGCTGGTTAGGCTGCATCTTCCATGCTAAGCTCTCCCTCAGAGTACCCGAACAGGTGCCGGAGTGTGGTGACTAGGGGATTTTCATAGTAACTTCATTGCAGCATCGATGTAAACCTTACTTGTGACTAATAAATAATCTTTGAAGCTTTCACTAAGTTTCCATTGATCCCAAAAACCCACTAAACCTCAAAAGGCCCTTTACAAATCTCCAATCACCACCTGAGAACAGCTAATCCTTACCTGGTACTGTTTATCCACTTCCTGATTTTGTTGAATTGCTTTGAATAACTCATCACAAATTAATGGGATTATCCCTCTGTCTGGACCATAGCCAATCATAGAGTAACTCTTTCCCGAGCCTGTCTGTCCATAGGCTAACAGTGTAGCATTGTATCCCTTCCATGCATTCTTCAACACTTCTTGGCCAAGATCATCAAACACTCTTCTCTGAGAAAACAAATGTTAAACAAAATTCAATGTTTTTCTCCTCTTTTCATTCACTTGTTTTCACTTGCCTTCATTGGGCACGCATGGTGACACAGTGATTAGCATTGCTGCCTCACAGCGCCAGGGACCTGGGTTCAATTCCAGCCTTGGGTCACTGTCTGTGCTGAGTTTGCATGTTCTCCCGGTGTCTATGTGGGTTTCCTCCGGATGCTCTAGTTTCCTTCCACAGACCAAAGGCGTGTAGGTTAGCTTGACTGGCCATGCCTCTTTATCTCAGTGGGATTAACATGGTAAATATGTGGGGTTATGGGAATAGTGGCTAGATAGGATTGTGGTCTCAATGGGCTGAATGGCCTCCCTTTGCACTGGCGATTCTATGATAATCCCTTGTCTTATATGTGTGATGTGTGTGTGGGATGTTTGTGCGCATGCATGCATACACGTGCATGTATGTGTGTATGTGTGTGTACATGTGTTATGCATGTGCATGTGTGTGCGTATGCAATGAGAGTCCTGGATTCACACAAGAGAGGATATAGTTTCACTCAATCCAGCCAATTCAATCCATTAATCACTGTAAGCACCTCAATTAGATTGTCCATTTATAGTCAATATATTCAAGTGAATGAATATAATAAGAACAGAAAATGCTGGAAAAACTCAGCAGGTCAGACAGCACTTGTAGAGAGAGAAACACAGTTAACATTTTGAGTCTATATGACTCTTCCTCAGAATACACTCAGTACAAACCTAGTCTATGAAACTGTCCTCATAATTTAACTTTTTAAAATCTCCCTATCATTCTGCCCTGTAGCCACTCCAAGGCTTTGCTGAAGCCCTGTACAGCTGGGAAATAACATTCAAATCTCCTCAGATAACAATCAACATTCAATTAGCTTTTTGAATGAGTATTTATATTTGTCTAATAGTGATTTCCATACTTGGAATCTTGAAATCACTCTGTTCATCCAGAATTTATAGCTTCTTGAGACCTAGAAAATATTCTGATGTTTCCTACAGATTAATCTAATCACAAATCTATCTTTGTTGGCACAAAGCTTCTGAGGTATGATTCTTCTGGACAATGTTCAATGGTACATCAAAGACAAAGCAGAGAAGGACATCACCTGTGCTGGCTACAGTAAGGATTTCTTGGATCTTGAGGGACCTTTGATGTTGTTTTCACTGATTGGTGTTAAGTGGTATAAAAGTTTGCTTAATAAATACTACTTGATTCATAAACACTAGTTATTTATATCTTGTAGGTCAGGCACAACTGAGGATGTTTATGTTAGGGATGAAAAATTCAGACCTTAGAGTTTTTCATTAGAAGAGTTTTAACCTCAGACCATGAAATCCTAGGCTGCTATGCATCACCGATAGTATTGCTCCTGGAACAATGATAAATTCCCTCAATATCAAACGGAAGAGTCCACCTAAATCCTGTGCTCTAAGTCAACATTAGTCTGCATAATAAAAGTCTGTTCCTTCCAGAAAGCAACCGTATCATCTTACCTGGTCTGCATATCTGCTAGTAGGTCCATCTGGAATAAGGATTCCCTCTTCATTTTTAATAAACGTATTGTGTGACCAATAGGCCAGATCAAACGTAAAGCTTTTCACATTGTTCCGATTTCTGGGATCGCAAATTGTGATGCTGTTTAAAAGCATGGAGATAATACAATGACTCCCTGCATCCTTCTCCATCTGTTAAGATAAGTGGGGTGACACTTTGTTTAAAAAGAAATGTCATTCAGATAGGAGTTGATGGAGAAATATTTGTGAAAGTGCATGAGTAACACCCTAAATTGCTTTAGGTTAAAGAGATTAAAGATTATTCTCTAAGTTTTAAAGTTTATCTATTCATGCCACAAATATGCTTACATTAACACTGTAATGAAGTTACTGTGAAAATCCCCTCATTGTCACACTCTGGTACCTGTTTGGGTGCACTGAGGGAAAATTTAGCATGGCCAATGCACCTAACCAGCACATCTTTCAGATTGTGGGAGGAAACATGAGCACTTGGAGGAAACCCATGCAGATACAGGGAGAACGTGCAGGTTCCTACATACACACAGAGGACATCTCATAATGTTATCAGTGTAGGCTCAATATGCCATGACCTAAGGAATACCAGTTGTAGGTGGCAGCTATTGGCAAGCAATCTGGTACTGGGAGAACATCACAAAACACGCTATACACAAGAACCCAAAATACAGAGTGAGAAAACAAAGTACATTAAAATAACAGGGCTGGAAAAATTTAACAGCACGCCTACTAGAATCAACATAATCTATTCAATGCAGCACAAAAGAACTGGATTAATTGTATTCACTGACAAAATAATCTACAGAAGTGAAATCATTTAACTGGCACAGTAACTTCTATTGGAAAGGAGAAAAAAAAGTGTCTTTATGTGGTGCCTTTCACACACTTAGGATGCCCCACAGCATTTTATAGCCAATAAGGCACTTGTGAAGTGCAGTCACTGTTGTAACTTAGGCAACGAACTTATGCACAGCAAGATCCCAAAGACAGAAATGTGATAATCCCATAAAATCTCTACAGTGCAAAAGGAAGCCAATCGAGCCTGCACCTACTCAGCATCTTACCCTGGCCCACCTCCCCGTCCTACCTCCGTAATCCTATGCATTAATCATAGCCAATCCATTAAACCTACACATCTTTGGACTGTGGGAGAAAACTCGAGCATCTGAACGAAACCCACACAGACATGGAGAAAACATACAAAGTCCGCACAGACAGCCACCCAAGGCCAGAATTGAATTTGTAAGGCAACAGTGCTAAACAACGCGGAATCACGCTGCCCTGTGCCACGATGGCCAAATAGTATGTTTCTTGTGGTGTTGATTGATGGATAAATATTAGTTGGGACACTGGGGAAGAGTTGCTCCCTCACTCCGCTCCCAGTTCCTCTTTAAAATAGAGCTATGTGAATCTTCATGACCTGATAGAAGTCTACAAGATTATGAGGGGCATGGACTGAATGGATAATCAGAAGCTTTTTCCCAGGGCAGAAGAGTCAATTACTAGGGGGCATAATGTGCAAGGGGCAAAGTTTAAAGGAGATGTACGAAGCAGATTTTTTTATACAGAAGGTGGTGGATGCCTGGAACTTGTTGCCAGGTGAGGTAGTGGAAGCAAATATGGTAGACAAATACATAAATAGGTTGGGAATAGAGGGATGTGGTCCCCAGAAGGGTAGGGATTTTCCTTCAAATGGGCAGAATAATTGGTGTAGGCTTGGAGAGCCAAAGGGCCTGTTCCATGCTGTCATTTTCTTTGTTCTTTGTTCTTTGAGAAGGCAGTGGTCAATTGGTTGAATGTGTTGTTTGTATTACCAGTACTGGAGCTAACGTGAGTGGGATTATACCAGTCAGTTAACTGGATCAAAAGAACCAATATGTCCTTTTATTCTTTCTTTGTGTTCCTCATTTCCCTGCCAATGGACACAGCAATCCTCTGTTTGCTCGTGTTGGAGAAAAGATTGGCAGGAGTATAGAGTGGCTGATGGAGCAGCTGAGGTTTTAAAACTCATATCATGTTGAACAGTTGGTCATTAGTGAAACACTAGATTCTAACAGATATTTCTGCAGCAGTAATTTAATGAAGTCTTATGTTGACTAGGGATTTCATTTTTTTTTACAGTTCAATGTTTAAGAATAGCAGTCACTTCCAACAAGGTAAAACTGCTGCTTACTAAATGGACTTGTCCCTAACAAGATGGTATTTATCAAATATATGCTATCTATCTGGGAAAGATGGGTCAACTAACAAAGCTTTAGCCTAGCTATCAGCGAAAACAGTAGCTTAGAAGCAACAGGGGTTTCATCTACATGTCACTGGAAATCCCTTACTTGGCTGTGGAGGGGCTATACTGTGAAAGTGCTGTCAAGGTGGGTAAGACTCTTGGGTAGAATAGTGGTGCCCAGTTCATCTTCAATGCAACTGAGTTGAGGACAACTCTAATGTCCTTGGAAGATTATCCTGGTTTAGATCTTGGTGCAAACTTGACTATGATGAAGTAACCTGGCATTAATACCTAGAAATATTTGGCTTTCACAGAATCATAGAAACTCTAAGTGCAGAAAGAGGCGGATAGGATTAAGGAGAATCCTAAAGCTTTTTACAGGTATATAAATAATAAAAGATTGGTTAGGGCAAGATTAGGGCCAGTCAGAGATAGCAGTGGGAAGTTGTGCGTGGAGCCTGAGGAGATAGGAGAGACACTGAATGAGTATTTTTCGTCAGTATTCACGCAGGAGAAAGACAATGTTGTCGGGGAGAATACTGCGATACCAGGTTGTAGACTGGGCAGGATTGAGGTTCATAAGGAGGAGGTGTTAGCGAATCTTGAGGGTATGAAAATTGATAAGTCCCCTGGGCCAGATGGGATTTACCCTAGGATTCTCTGGGAGGCTAGAGAGGAGATTGCAGAGCCTTTGGCTTTGATCTTCATGTCGTCGTTGGCTACAGGTATAGTGCCGGAAGACTGGAGGATGGCAAATGTTGTCCCTTTGTTCAAAAAGGGGAGTAGGGACCATCCTGGAAATTATAGACCGGTGAGCCTGACTTCTGTTGTGGGCAAAGTCTTGGAAAGAATTATAAGGGATAGGATTTATAAGCATCTAGAGAGAAATAAATTGATTAGGGATAGTCAGCACGGTTTTGTGAAGGGTAGGTCGTGCCTCACAAACCTTATTGAGTTTTTTGAGGAGGTGACCAAAGAGGTAGATAAGGGTAAGGCAGTTGATGTAGTGTATATGGATTTTAGCAAAGCGTTTGATAAGTTCCCCATGGTAGGCTACTGCAGAAAGTGCAGATGCATGGGATTGAAGGTGATTTAGCAGTTTGGATTAGGAATTGGCTAGCTGATAGAAGACAGAGGGTGGTGGTTGATGGGAAATATTCAACCTGGAGTGCAGTTACAAGTGGTGTACCTCAAGGATCTGTTTTGGGGCCACTGCTGTTTGTCATTTTTATAAATGACCTAGATGAGGGTGTAGAGGGTTGGATTAGTAAATTTGCTGACGATACCAAAGTGGGGGGAGTTGTAGACAGCGAGGATGGATGTTACAGTTTGCAGAGGGACATAGATAGGTTGCAGAGCTGGGCCGTGAGGTGGCAAATGGAATTCAATACGGATAAGTGTGAGGTGATTCACTTTGGTAGGAATAACAGGCATATGAAATATAGGGCTAATGGAAGGACCCTTAATAGTGTTGTCGAGCAGAGGGATCTTGGGGTACAAGTACATAGCTCTTTGAAAGTTGGCACCCAGGTTGATAAAGTTGTTAAGAAGGCGTACGGTGTGTTAGCTTTTATTGGTAGAGGGATTGAATTTAGGAGCCGTGAGGTTATGTTACAACTGTACAAAACTCTGGTGCGGCCGCACTTGGAGTATTGCGTACAGTTCTGGTCGCCGCATTATAAGAAAGATGTGGAAGCATTGGAAAGGGTGCAGAGGAGGTTTACCAGGATGTTGCCTGGTATGGTGGGAAGGCCTTATGAGGAAAGGCTGAGGGACCTGAGGTTATTTTCATTAGAGAGAAGAAGGTTACGCGTGACCTAATTGAGGCGTATAAGATGATCAAGGGATTGGATAGGGTGGATAGTGAGAGCCTTTTTCCTTGGATGGTGATGACCAACACGAGGGAACATAACTTTAAATTAAGAGGTGGTAGTTATAGGACGGATGTCAGAGGCAGGTTCTTTACACAGAGGGTGGTGAGGGCATGGAATGCCCTGCCCGCAAGCAGTTGTGGACTCGCCTACTTTGGGGGCATTCAAATGGTCGGTGGATAGGCATATGGATGATCTTGGAATAGTTTAGGTTAGAGGGTCCATTGGCCGGCGCAACATCGAGGGCCGAAGGGCCTGTACTGCGCTGTAATGTTCTACGTTCTATGTTCTATTCAGCCCATTGAGTCTGCATTGACAACCGTCCCACTCCAGGTCCCATCCCTATAACTGCAAACATTTACTCTACTAATCCTTCTAATCTACAATCCTGGGACCCGAGGAGACAACTTAGCATGGCCAATCAACTTAACCTGCACATCTTTGGACTGTGAGAAGAAACCGAATTATCCAGAGGAAACTCATGCAGGCATGGGGAGAACGAGCAGATGCCGCATAGACAGTGAACCAAGCAGGGAATCAAACCCAGGACCCTGGCACTGTGACACAGCATGAGGTCATGAGTCATGAGAGCTTGTGACAAATAGATTCCTGTGGACACTATATTGGATTACTTCATCACTTACTGGACTGCAGCAGTTTAAAAAGGTAGCTCACCATCACCATTAGGGATGGGCAATAGATACTGGAGTAGGCCCACATTCCCACGATTGAATAAAATAAAAAAATTAGGCAAGTGTGGAGATTTCTCACAAAATTTTAGCCTCCCTTTTGCCAACTGCAATACCTGCTTCTTGGTGGTAAGATGTAGCAATGCTGTGAAACTGTTTCTAGATGGATTAAACTCTTGCGTAGGATAATGGTGCCCAATTCATCTAGAGTGCAATTGGATTAAAGGTGATTTTGGATGTTCTTGAAAGCTATCCTGATAGGGGTCTTAGAAACACAGAAAACAGGAACAGAAGTAGGCCATTCAGCCCTTCGAGCCTGCTCCACCACTCATTATGATCATGGCTGATCATTAAACTCATGGTAGCACAGTGGAGCACGGTGGAACAGCAGTTAGTGCTGCTGCTTCACAGCACGAGGGACCTAGATTTAATTCCCAGCTTGGTTCACTATCTGTGTAGAATTTGTACATTCTCCCCCGTGTCTGCGTGGGTTTTCCCTGGGTGCTCCGGTTTCCTCCAACAATCTGAAAGACATGCTGGTTAGCTACATTGACCCGAACAGGCGCTGGACTGTGGCAGCGGGGGGAATTTCACAGTGACTTCATTGCAATGTTAATGTAAGCCTTACTTGTGACTAATCGATAAACTTTAACTTAACTCAATAGCCTGATCTCGATTTCCCCCACATACTTTAATCTCTTTCTCCCCAAGATCTATAACTCCTATTTGTAAATATAATATGTAAGCTTCAACTGCTTTGTGTGATAGCGAATGCCACCAGCTCAGTGCTTTCTGGATGAAGAAATTTCTCCTCATTTTAGTCCTAAAAGATTTACCCTGCATCCTTAGACTGTGACCTCTGCTTTGGCCCTCCCCGCCAGCAGCAACATCCTTCCTGCATCTACCCTGTCTATCTTGTTAGACTTTGCTGATACGTACATTAATAACTTATTTGTTAATCACTTGAAATATTTAAGTAGCTATAGCTCTCACTCACCTGGTTAAATGGTCGAATGCGGACTGCCACTTTCACACTGTCTGCACTCAGCATATTTCATCCTTCCTGATTTCCCCAGTTAGCGTCTGGACAGCCTGCTTTAACCTGATGATGTTTATTAAAGGATGTCACTTTATAACTTAAGTGTGGCTTGCCTGCTTTTCCATCTGCATTACTTCCCCTGTGTGAGATGTGTTGCGGGTGAGTGCACGCAAATGGGGATTGTTTCTGAATGTCAGGCTGGAGGTATCAAATGTAACAATTGTGTTGGCAGTGGGGAGGTGGGGGATTAAAGGATTACCTGCACATTTGTCACCCAGCCAACAAACAGGAAGTAAAACACCTCTTCATTATTATTCTGAAACCTCCTCCCCCATCATCCTCTCCATCGGTCACCAATAGCATACATCTTATTAGCGTTCAGTGGGGCAAAGGGAAAATGTAAATTGGATATTTGAGTTGTTCGAGCCGAGTTCCTGAAATGGATGAAGTGCATAATAAAACAGCCAACTTGAAACTGATCCGTCACATTGGGAAAGAGTGGACAGCATCTCTGGTGACTGAATAGTTTATGGATTTCCCCAGCTATCTCGAACTAACCCACAAATTCTAAATTGAAAAAAAAGATGCTGTTGAAAACAATTGTACTTCCCAAGTAATCTCAGTGCCTTGAAGAGGTGGGGGTGGGGGGCTGGTGTTGCACTCAAGCAAGACAATATTTTAAACCATTGACTTTTCCAAAAATAAATGTTTGCAAAAGATTAACTTTGGCATAATTTTATCTTTATTTAATAAATCATTAATTTACTGGAACCCTAAAAGAACATAACAATCAGGTAGTTAACATAAACAGGATTCCAGAGTTATGTGCACTAATAGCCTGCAGCAGTTGTAGATGCACCAAGTTTGGTGGCGTTTAAGAGGTTAGTTGATAAGTATATGGAAGAGAAGGGAATGGTTTAGTTTGGAGGGGCATTGCTTTTTATATTGGTCGGCGCAACATCGAAGGCTGAAGGGCCTGTTCTGTGCTGTAATGTTCTATGTTCTATGTTCTAATAGTGAAAGGGTGATAAAGGGAGAAGTGATACTAATTAGGGAACAACAAGGGAACCTACACATAGAGACTGAGATACGAAATGAGTATTTTGCATCTGTTTTCACCTAGGAAGAAGATGCTGCCCAAGTCAGAATGAAAGAGAAACTTGATGGGCTGAAAATTGATAAAAGAGAGATAAAAGTTGATGGAAGATGCAGCAATCAATGATTTCAAAAAGAGGTTGGATGAAGCAGATGAACATGCAGGGTGAAATGGGCAAATGGGATTGAGTTGATTGCTTTGCAAGGGGGTAGGCGGGACTTGATGGGCCAAATGGCCTTGTTTTGTGTTGTAAATGACTCTATGTTGAGAGGAATGAGTTAGGTTGGCTGTAATTCAAGTTGATAAGTCACTACGACTTAGTATCCCAGGCAGGGAGGAAATTGCTGAAGCAATAGCCTTAATCTTCTAATCCTCATTAGGTACAGAAAACTGGAGCATTACAAGTGGAGATTTAGGCAAATGTTAGCCCATTATTTAAGAAAGGTAGAAAAGGGCAAATGGAAAATGACAGATCCATTACTTTGGCATCAGTGGTAGGGAAAATGTTAGAATCTATTACAGAGGTAATTGGACACTTAGAAAGTAATAGTAACAATGGGCAAAGTCAAGATGATTTTCAAAAGGAAAACACGTTTGACAAACAAAGAACAAAAAACAAAGAACAAAGAACAATACAGCACAGGAAATAGACCCTTTGGCCCTCCAAGCCTGCACTGCTCATTGGTCCAACTAGATCATTCATTTCCCAATATTGTTGGAGTCCTTTGAGGATGTTATTTGCAGCTCTGAAAAAGAAGAACCAGTGGATATGGTGTATTCTGATTTTCAGAATGTTTTTGATAAGTTCCCACACAGGAGGTTAGTAAATAAAATTAGAGCACATGGTATTGAGATTAATATGTGCATGGATTGAAAATTAGTTAACAGACTGAAAACAGAGTAAGAATGAACAGATCATTCTCAGGATTGCAAGCTAATGGGGTATCGCAAAATTCCCAGCTATTCACAATCTATATAAATAATTCGGATTTGGGGGATAATTGTAATATTCCCAAATTTGCTGATAACACAATCTGCTGATAAGTTGTGCGGAGGAGGCAAAGAGGCTTCAAACAGACTTGAATAGGCTAAGTGAATGGGCAAGAATATGGCAATGGAGCATAATGTGAAGAAGTGTGAAGTTATCTACTTTGGAAGAAAAACCAGAAAGAATATTTCTTAAATAATGAGAGGCTGGGAAGTGTGGGTTTTCACAGGGACCTGGGTATCCTTGTTCACGAGTCACTAAATGTTAGCATGCAAGTGCAGCAAGCAATTAGGAAGGAAAATGGCATATTGGCCTTCCTTGCAAAGGAATCCGAGTATGGAAGTAAAGATGCACTTGCGTAGACCCTTGGTGAGACCCCACCTGGGGTATTGTGTATAGCTTTGATCTTCTCATTGAAGAATGAATATACGTATCATTAAATGATTGAAATAGAGCATTGTTAGCCTAATGGATGGTGGGATTGCCATTTAAGGAGAGATTGAGAAGAGTGACCCTGTACTCTCTGGAATTGCAAAGAATTAGAGAATCTCAATGGAACATACAAAATTCCTGCAGGGTTGACATGGATAGGATGCATTCTTTGGCTTGTGAATCTACAACTGGGGACAAGACTATGAGGAGGAATTTCTTCATTCAGATGGTAGTGATCTTTGGAATTCTCTATCCCAGGGGAAAGTGGAAGCCTAATCATTTAGCATGTTCAAAGCAAAAATCTATGGATTTCTGAACATGGATGACTTCAGTGGATTTGTAGATAGCATTGGTAAGTAGCGTTGAGCTAGATGATCAATCATGATCTTTTTGAGTGGTAGAGCAGACATGATGGGCCGAATGGTTTACATCTGTTCCTATGTTACATCAGGGATAAACCCAGCAACTACAGGCCAGTCAGTTTCAACTTTGGTGCGGGAAAATCTTTAGAAACTGTAACTCGGGACAAAATTAACAGGCACTTGGGATGATGTAGATGAATTACTGAGAGCCAGCATGAATTTATTTATGAGGGTTCAATTCATTTAATTGAGGTTTTTGATGAGATTACAGAGGGGGTTAATGAGGGTAATATGCTTCGCAGCTTTTTAAAGTCACAAATGACATCCAATCTAACTGTCCAAAATAATCTTTTCCCCTTTGTCCCCTCGAACTCTCTGCAGCCTTTGACATGGTTGATCACAGCCCCTTCCTCCAACACTTCTTCATCGTCATCCTGGTGAATGGGACTATTCTTGCTTTGGTTTCATTCTTACCAGCTGGTCATAGCCAGAAAACCAGCTGCAATAGGCTTCTCTTCCTACTCCATTATCACTTGTGCCCTTAAAGGATTTATCAACAGTCACTGCAGTCACCATGTTCTTGTACAGGGCCACAATCTTTGTCATCTCACATATCCTGGTGTACTGTCCCCACTCTCCAGCAGAGACAGGGATGTTTGTGCAGATGTTGGTGTCTTGGACTTGTTGAGTTCAGTTAGTATGGCATCAGCTTGGCCCATGCCAAATGAATTAGCTTTGCTTTGCTAAGCTCCTGCACCATGGGTTTGAAAGGCAGACTGTATGTCTGGAGCTTCCAGACTGACAAATGTTTTCCCTAGAGTACAACAAATTTGTGTTCCACTCATTTCTCCAACTGATTATTTCAGTTGGCGATGAGCCTCTCCTGCTGTTCTTGTCAGTAGAACAGCTTTCCTCAACTTTTTGGTCTCTTCACACATGTCCCTGCATCAAAGGACATCTAGATATTCTTGCAGAGTTATAACAGTAGTCATTAGTACACTGCCTAGCAATTTGTCAGACTTTACTTTGAATAGCTCATTCAGAACTTCCTAAATTATTTCTCTCCTGTAATTGAGAGTGGACTGTTTGTCTTTGATAGGTTTTATCACAACAACATTAGTTTCAAACCAGTCAACATCTTTCCATTCTTTCCTCCACTATGCTGAGAACGTGATATTGTAGACGGTACTATGAAATACATTTAATTTTGCTTCTATACTCCGTGTGGGAATGCCAGTTCAATCAAATCATGGAACTGCTGTTTTTATTTGGGTAGGCAGTACAGAGGATGTTGATACAAGAATGGCATTTCTGGTGTGAATGAAGAAATGGAGAGTTATATTTTTACGCGAGTGCATATAATCCAGTGTATCAATCAATGCCATGGTATCAGCATGAATTGAGACTGTCATTCAGAGTCACACCTGGTGATAATAACATCCAGCTGGTGCTGATGCCCTGATCTTGGATGATTCCAGGAAATCATGTGGCATGGTTTGCAAAGGAAGGAATTAGTTACACAAAGCTTGTGGGAGCAGCAAATCTCAATTAGTCTCATTTAAACTTTCCCAGGTCACGACATCTGAGGCAGGCGGTGGTGTGTGCCCACTTGCATACTGGAATTCCCCAGTATGCTCTGACTTGAGGGATGCTGTTAATAGCAGAATCAAAAAGCCAGTTTTTCACCTCTGGAGCATGTAACTCAAGAACAAGGACGTATATTTCTGTATATTTAAATGGAGAAATTGTAGAACTCAGTGTACAGAAGGGTCTAGGTTTCCCGCTATATGAATCACACAAAGTTGGCATGCTGGTACAGCAAGTGATTGGGAAAGCAAATGAAGTGTTCACTATAAGGAGAATGGAATGTAAAAGCAGGCAAGTTTTACTGTACAGGGTCTTGTTGAGATCACATCTGTGGACAGCTCTGCTCTCATATTTGAAAGAGGATATAATTGCATCAGAAATAGGTCAGAGAAGGTTCACCCAAAACTCATTCCTGGGATTAAGTGTTTGATTATTAAATGAATAGTGAATAGCTTGAGCATATACAGATTGAAGTTTAGAAGAATGAGGCGATTCTTCTGAAACACACGAGCTGCTGAGGACCAACCCATCCCTCATCTTCTACTTTTCTTGATCTCTCTCAAAAGTATAAAACCATCACATTTCTACCACTCTTCAGCTCTGAAGAAACATTAATTGTTTTTTTCTTTGGACCTTGTCCAGCATTTCCTGCTTTTATTATTAGATCCTGAGATGATGAACTAATAGGGTGGATACAGGAAGGGGGAGATTAGAATGCTTTAAGAAAATGATTCTCTTTTTAAGGAAGAAAGTGACAGAGGCTGAGTCAAGGAGTTCATTCAAGGTGATGATAGATAACAGGGAAAAGGTTATGGGGCAGACAGGAAGGTGAAGTTGAGAGCACAATAAGATCAGCCGTGAGTTTATCAAAAGGATTGAAGAATCCAATAGCCTACTTTTGCTCCTTAGTCCTATGTTAAATGGTCCTCTTGGACTTGAGGTAATTGGAAAAAACACATTCAAAACTATTTGCAGATATCAGAGAATAATTTCTTGCAGCAAAGCCTACAGCTTATGAGTTTCTTCCAAACTTTTCTCCTGTTAGATGAACATGTAATTTCTTTGTGATGACCTTCAGCTTCCATACAAGTTCCCAGGCTTGTCTTGTCAATATTTATCTCAAAGTTCCATGTCAATCTCAGCTGTCTTAGGAACATTAAAGGTGTGGTGACTTCTGCTAATCCTGTACATATGGTCCAGTTTATCACCAAGGACTCAGCATCTTCATTCTTTTTAATTTGTTTGTCTAGTGCAATATTGTCCATTTATTGAACAAAGACTCTTGAATCCATTGAAACAGAGACCATAAGACAAAGGAGAAGAATTAGGCCACTTGACCCATTGAATCTACTCCACTATTCAATTGTGGCTGATATTTTTTTCATCTCTATTCTCCCTGCCTTTTCCCCATAAGCTCTGATCCCCTTATTGATCAAGAACCTCTGTGTCCTAAAAGACACTCAAATGACCTGGCTTCTGCAGCAGAGTTCCACAAATTCACCACTCTGTAGCTCAAGAAATTCTTTCTCATCTGTTTTAAACCATGGTCCCATTAGTCTGAGATTGTGTCATAGAACATAGAACAATACAGCACAAACAGGCCCTTCGGCCCACGAGTTGCACCGATCACATCTACCAATCCACAGACCTATCTATAATCCCCTATCCTATTCTTTTCCATATACTCATCCAGAAGTCTTTTAAAAGACCCCAGTGAGTTTGCCTCAACAACCTCTGACGGCAGCCAGTTCCATTCACTCACCACCCTCTGAGTGTCCTCTAGTTCTAGTTTTTCCTACTAGTGGAAACATCCTCTTTACATCCACTCTATCCAGGCTACGCAGTATTCTGTAAATTTCAATAAGATTCTCCACCTCATACTTCTAATCTCCCAATGAGTACTGACCCAGCATCCTCAAGCGCTCTTCATACGATAAGCTCTCCATTCCAGGGATCATTTTTGTGAACGTCCTCTGGACCCTTTCCAAGGCTAGTACATCCTTCCTTAGATATGGGCCTAACTATGCTCACAATACTCCAAATGGAGTCTGACCCAGAACCTTATACAGCCTTAGAACTGCATCCCTGCTCTTGTACTCTAGCCCTTTGACATAAATGCTAACATTGTATTTGCCTTCTTAACTGCTGACTGAACCTGCACATTGACCTTAAGAGAATCTTGAACGATTCCCAACCCACTGTGTTTCTGATTTCCTAAACATTTCTCCATTTAGGATTGTCAGCACCAACAATCAGGAGCTGCCTGACCCGAGGTGAACAGTGGCTGACCAGTGGGACAGAGATAGCAAGTAGCATCCACTCTCTACAGTCATCAATTTGGTCATAGACAAAAGACGGAGCAAGCTATTTGGCCCTTTGAGCCTGCTCCGTTATTCATTACTATGGCTGATTATCAAATTCAATACACTGATTTCCCCACCCCCCAACCACATATCCCTTGATCCCTTTAGCACCAAGAGCAATACCTAATTTCTTTTTGAAATCAGATATTTTGCCCTCAACGATATTCTGTGGTAGTGAATGCCACATGTTCATGACCCTCTGGGTGAAGAAATTTCTCATTTCAATTTTAAAAGGTTTACCGCCTTATCCTCAAACTATGGCTTCCTGACTACAGGAACATTCATTCTGAATCTACCCTGTTTTGTCCTAATGCTCTGCAGCAAAACTGAGTGTCATCTCTAGTGGCGAATCTGGACAAAATTTGAGACCTTAAATTGCTCAAATGTGAGAAACTCCCTCTTGACTTCTAAGGTTGAGTTCAGAAAAAGCAACGCACTATATTTGGCACCACCTTGATTGCAAGGATTGTTGGAAAACAAATTTAAATATGAGTCTATGGGTTCTATTCCATATTTTTCAATCAGAGCTTACTCCCCTAGCCCTCAACTCTCCAAAGGTATCCACGAGGCAGCAAGGATATTTGATCATAGCTGGAGGAATGGTTCGTGATTGCATTGCATATCCATGTGCCAGTGGGACTGCATACAAACATCATCTTCCAACTCCCCAAAGCCTGTCCAACATCTACAGGACAATATTTGTCTGGGTTGAGTACAGTTCTAACAATGTAAGAACATCAAGAAAGCAGTCTGCTTGAATGTCACCCTACCACCATCACCTTAAAAAAAAAATCACTCTCTGCCACTGAAGCAGTGCCAGATATATGAACAGGGGCAGCAGGTGCAAGGGGACATCACTGCCTACAAACTCACCTCCAAACAACATATCATTGTGATTTGAAACTTTATCACCATTCCTTCAGTCTCTGGGTCAAAATCTTGGAACTCTCTTTCTAATAGCACTGTGGTCATACCACACAATCAACCGCAGTTCAAGGCAGCAGTTTACTATCACTTTGCGAGGGCAATTAAGGATGGGCAATAACTGCTGACATAGCCAGTGAAGCTCACATCCCATTAAAGAATAAATTAAAAACTTCTCTGTAGCTTTAGCCGAGGGCCACTAGAGTTTCTGTTTCAACGTGTCACCATGAAGAAACCTAACTGAGGACTTGCTGATGGATAAGTTATGAAATGATGGACAGACATACACTTTTATCTCCCTCATCTCATTGCTGCCACTCAGTGATGAGGGAAGAAAATGAGATACTAGCACAAACAGAAAACATGCTGTGTCTCTTTACCCACATATTAGACATTCATATTCACCCATTAGACTTACAGGTCCCCATTTATGCAGAAGGTGATAAACACAGAACAGGCAGGATTTCCGATAATCCTTCAAGAAAATGGAATGCGAAATGATCACATAGCATGGAAGATGAGAATAAATTATTCTGGCAATTAACTACTGGTTTTGGCATCTCCTGGAATTTCTTGATTTGCCCACGAAAGTTGAGAAGAATTTCCAACTGGGCTGGTAAATTGGCTACAGGTCAGAGTTTTAGTCACTCAGGAGATGCAGAGTTGTAGTTCGGCTGTTGTAGGTAGGTGAAATTGTGGTAAGACCAGGACAAGTCTGCTTGGGGATGCTGACCTTTTCTCATCTTGGATACACCAACATGAAGGTTGCTGCACAGTGGAAATGATCGATTCATACACATATTGCAACAATGCATCTGACATGGAGAGAAAACTAAAAGAGGGTCGGCAAAATATACAGTATAACAATTTGAGTGATATCATGTTTTGCAAAGGATTGGGATCCCCATGCGAACTTTCAGATTCACATACAAAGATTCAACTGAAATTACCAATCCATTGTTTAAATTGAAGTGTTTCAGGCCCAAAAGTCTTCTGACTGGAACTTACAATGGTTAACAAAACTGATTAAGTCAATGATGAAGATGCACAATCTAGTTTATGTACCCTGAAAATGTATTCCTACTACGTCACTCTCCTGCAAATCCATTTTTAAATTTTTCAGTTCCCTAGTTGCACAAGTCTAGACATTCTTGCTTACTTATAAAGCAACATGTGTGAAATTACCATTTGAAAAGGGAAGAACAGATGTTAGTCATCCTTCTAATGAATTGGAGGCAAATTTAAAAGGAAAACTATAGAAAATTATTAAATACTGGTGACAATAAATAAAGAACAAGACAAATCCATTGTATAAAGAAATTTCAGCAATCTTTTTTATTTTTTTTTTTAAAATCTGCCCGACTTACCAGTATTTGCTGAGCTATCTCAGTTTGTTGTGTGATTTATAGCAGCACGCCAAGCATTTCTTGATGAAAACCAAAAACATGATACAAGCATTGTGACAAAAGTAAATAACGTGATGCAGCATCACATGACATAAAATTAGTATGTTACAAAGTTCTGTGAGATACCTGGGCTAGATTTCAAAATCAGTGCTTGACTATCTTAAAGGAGCTAGGAATTGGCTGGGTTGCGGGGTGTGGGTGGAGAAAGAATCCCCAATATAAAATATTTCCTACCCCTCATTTTAAAAACTGAAGATGGAATCTCCTGCTTTTTTTTCTCACCACAACCTCTCTTTTCCAAATCGAACTGAAGTGAGTAGTTTCCAATTGATCAATATTGGAAACCGTTATATCTGTATTTAATACGCACAATACTTGAAACGACAAGGACCCATGGAATGAGAAAACAGTTTACTGAACTAGAGGCATTTCCTCACAAAGGGGAGCCACTGCCTTCATGGATTTAGCAAGGGTGTGGGATACAAGAATATACACAAATTATAATCTTTAACATAAACAGAATGAGGTATGATAGCTTAAGATAGCCAAGCACCACTTTAGCCTGTGCCTCAGATTATTGACAATCTTATCATGTCTCTAAAATGATCATAAAAACAAACTTTAGAGATGTACAACTGCATATACTGTACCATTTACCCCATTGGCAAAATGTTCCATCACAAAAATGCAAAAAACATATCAAACTGCCAAGTATACATTTTATTTATAACTTCCCTAAAATGTCAAAAATATTTACATTTAATCATTTTATATACGTTAATAAAATGTAAGATTCATTACAAAATTAAAATGAGAAACATTTGCCTAAAAACAAAAATAGCAGTTACAATACTCCATATGGAGCTACAGTTCCCCTTACAGACCATTTGTTCATGAAATGTTAAAATAATTTATATAAATTATTTTCCGAAAATTAGATGAACTTCAGAAATTCGCTCAGTTCTGTATACTGTATAACTCTTATATATAAACTGCATCCAAGTATTAAATTGATAGAACAGTAAAACTTTTCACTATTTGTGTCTGTTTACTTTTCTGCGTGTGACTGGTTTTCGAAATACTGGGATCAGTTTTTTCCTCTTATAACGAAGTGTCATTTTGTGTTCTACAGAGCCAGCATCATCCTCCTCCTCCTCAACCACTCTTTTACTGGACCGTGTATTTAAAGGACTTGCTAAAGGAGAGAGAAATTCGATTTGCACCGGAGGAGCTGACCACGAAGTCTTCTTTGTTATTCTGTCAAGATCAATACATGTTGAGATTTTACATTAATTACGCAGCTTTCAATAAAAGCAGTCAATAAAAATGATAGAGCTTAAAATTCAATGTTAACCACATCTTTACTCAGTTAGTCGTAGGGCATTACTCAGTTAAAGGTAGGGCATTGGGGAGAGTTACAGAACAAAGATCTAGGGGTACAGGCTCATAACTCCTTGAAAGTGGAGTCACAGGTGGACAGAGTGATGAAAGCATTCAACACGCTTGGTTTCATTCGTCAGAACAATGAATACAGGACTTGGGACATCTTGTTGTAGTTGTACAAGACATCGGTAAGGTCACACTTGGAATACTGTGTACAGTTCTGGTCAACCTGTTATAGAAAGGATATTATTAAACTAGAAAGAGTGCAGAAGAGATTTACTAGGATACTATCGGAACTTGATGGTTTGAATCATAAGGAGGCTGGATAGACTGCGATTTTTCCTTTGGAGCACAGGAGGTCTATAAAATAATGAGGGACATAGATTAGCCAGTCAACATCTTTTCCCAAAGATAGGGGAGTCTAAAACTAGAGGGCATAGGTTTAAGATAAGAGGGGACAGATGCAAAAGGATTCGGAGGGGCAATTTTTTCCACACAGAGGGCGATGAATGCCTGGAAAAAGCTGCCAGAGGTAGTAGAAGAGATGGATACAATTTTGTCTTTTAAAAAGTGTTTAGACAGTTACAAGATGGGTACAGAGGGACATGGCCCAAATGCAGGCCATTGGGCTAGTTTAGGGGTTTTGAGAAAAAGGCAGCATGGATGTTGGGCCGAAGGGCCTGTTTCCATGCTGTAAACCTCTATGACTATCTTACTCCCCCTCCACAACAGTTTTTTTTTAAGAATTAGGTTTTACCTGGGGCTCCTTTTCACTCGGAGTCTTGTAGTTCTGCTTCTGGTACTCATTTTCTCCTCATATTTTTTACTTTTCTCCTCTTCCTGTTCTTTAGCGCCTTTTACTTTGAGGACATCTTCCAAAACAGGTGAATCCTAAGGGCCACAAAAATGAAAATCTGCATCAATACTAAAATACATATTATAATTTACCTTCTAGACTATTACTCCTAAATATGGGAAGCAAGTTAACCGAAGTCAGTTTGACGGTCAAAGGAAATGCGGCTTCCTTAAAGTTACAGGTCAAGTATTGTGCAGAACTTGGGATATAAACCAGGAATATGAAACAATCCCATTCAGTACATCTACATCAATTCCTTTATTGTGCAAACTCTCCCAATTTGTATAATTACACTTTAATTTAATTCCAATCAAGCAGTTTTAATGTATATGTCAAGTTTAGAATAGTTTTTTAAAATAAATAGTATTTATACTAGATTATAAAATGCAGTTTTGTTTACTTGTTCTTCCACTGTCTGCAAGGCTGCTTTGCTTGTTTTTCTTCTGGATCTCGTTAGAGGAGTAGAAAAGGTGAACTCTGGTGGCTCTTTTGCAGAAGAATCCTGCAATACTGTTCTTTCTGTGAAAAGTAATTAGAAACAAAATCTAGATATATTTTCACAAAAATCCTACAGTACAGAAAGAGGCCATTTGGCCCATCAAATCTGTTAATGAACTATTAAAAATGACAACTTCACTTTATTCATTAAAATGAAGCTGTCATTCACTTTATTTTATTCATTAAAGTTAAGCCCCAAAGACTTCTAAAAGCTTGTTAATGTGTTATTTTATTCATTAAAGTCCCAAAAACATTTAAAAGCTTGTTAAAAGTCTCAAAATGATCAATGCATGCATAAACTAAAAAGTGCTAGTGAAAACTGAATTTTAAAATAAATGGTGAGGATGTGTAGGGGAATTTTCTTTTTATATATATATATACAGTGGGTGGTGAGGGCCTGGAATGCATTGTCAAGTTAGGCAGATACATTAGTGACATTTAAGATTCATTTGGATAGACCCATGAACAAATGGGGAATAGAGGGATACAAGATGTTGGTCTAGATAGTACAACGATTGGCTCTCCAAGTCTGTGCCAAAGGGCCTGTTCCTGTGCTGTAAAATACCAATACTGTTCAATATCACTCATTTAAAACAATCAGTAGAGATACTGATTAGTCTATTGTAGCTTTTGTGGCGAAAGTAGTAATCCTTTGAGGAAAAGGATAATGAATGACTATGTATTCTATGTGATAACTTTCCTAGTGGTGATAAGGAATGGTGTGATCTAGGGAAGTCTTCAACAGGAATACTGGTGGGCATTATCCTACAAAGCACACCTCAATTCTTTTGATCCAGAAAGTTGTACAGTCATGAATGCCCATTACAGAAATGATATTGAGGTTGTGGAAAAGGTGGATTGAGGTTCATTTATTCATGGTTGCCTTCATAAGAACTTACAAGGTCAGACTGTTTTTATTTAATATTGCCTTGTTCTCTCTTATTTCAACAAAGAAATGGTGGTGTACTGATAACGTAACTAATCTAGTGGCCCAGCCTGCAGCTCCAGAACAAGGATTCCAATCCCACTACAGTAGCTGCTCGAACTAGAATTCAATTAATATATCTGAAATATAAAACTAGCCTCATTAATGGTGATCATGAAACTCTTCAATTTCCTCAAAACACTTAAGAGGCATTTAAATGAGCACCTGAAACAACATAGCAGACAGTGCTGAAAATGGAACTGAAATAGTCCCATTTTAATGGCTGGCACAGCTTGATGGCTGGTGCAGATACAATGAGCCAAAGGGCCTTTTTCTGTTCTGTAAAACTCTAATGACATGCAAGATGTACAGAAAATCCTTGGCTTTAATCACCCTATTCAATATGGTTTCACTTTAAAGTCATTTATTCTTTAGGAGCCCATTATTCCTATTTGCATGGCCACTTTTTTTTACACTGTTTGCGTATGTCATTGGCAGACTTCAGTCATTGTCATAGGAGCTGGGCATTATCATTGCAGTGAACAGAACAATAGAACAGCACTGTTGGGATGTCCGTCTGCCACCTCAGTCAGAGATTTCGGAGATTTTCAGATCAACATACAGTAAATGAATTGAAATGCATTGATATGAACCTGTAAATCTTTGGGTCAAAAATGTCAGGATTCGAAAAGGAACTGAAGGCCTTGGATAGCCACTTGTGACACAGGATTAAATGTCTTCTTCAAAGGGTGAAGATTACTCAGGAAATGGGACAACTCAATGCAATGTAGAGGTATGTGAAAATGTAATGCAGCATTAATAATTGAAAGATTACCAAAAGATTTAAAAAAATACATTTAACTGTAATGGAAGACCTGCAGAAGGAAGCATGCGGGGAGAAATAGGGTTTCTGAACCCTAAGAGGAAAAAACAGCTTTTCTGTGGAATGTTGGATAAGTATCACAGAGCTAGACTTCAGGCCATTCCTCAGCTTCTAATCAATCACACTGCACACAGTAGGAAGCCATTTGGCTCATCACGCCTGTGCCAGTTCTTGGAAATAGCTATCCAACTGGTCCCGCTTCCCTGAGTTTTCCCCATAGATCTGCAAATGTTTAACCTTTAAATTTAAAATACACATGGTATAACTTGGTATAAATTTTATTTTGCAAGTTATTTCAGCTAAAAACGCACGTTTGGCACAGTATTTCAACTTGTAAATTACTTTCTTCCAGGAAAGAAATGTCTGACAGAACCAAACTCTGGTGTTAACATCGATCCCTATGGGAACCCATGATTCGTGTAAAGTTGTTTCACTTAGAAGTCACAATTTTCAGGAGTATATCTACCACAGTGAGGATTTACTGTAGTTGGATGGGTGTCTGGTTGAGGTACAAAACTGAAAATTTCACTAAAGGCCAGCAGAATTGTTGGTGTGACAAATGATACATTGCAATGGGACAAAATTATTTAATTCTACTCCTAACCGTGCTACACATAACTCAAATGGTACTTGATATGAACAACAGTACCCACACCTTACACTTGTGAACACACAAAGACAACACCCTCCTGTACACACCCATAGATTCACTGGTGTCTCTCCCCACTGGGCATCAAAAATATCACTGCTACTGTAATCATTAAGATGCCTCTCAATGATTTCACACCACTCTCTCCCAGATAATTCAATTTGTATGGAAATTCTGACATCTGTAACATTTGCACAGTGTGAATACATTGAGGTAATTATCTTATTGTAATTGCACACCCCATTCATGCTGGCCATTGGGAAAGTTTTATTAAAATGCACAAAAGCCCATGTGAGGATTAACTAAAATAGAAGATAACTGACTCAAAAGTGCATTCAGGGTAATCGATGATAAATAACAAGGATGATGATCAGTTCTTGGAAAGTTATTGGGGAATGAAGTGACGCAAACTGAAATTTGTTGAAAAAGATAAGGATGTAGGAGAAATTGACACAGTGAAATCAAAAATCAGGCAAGGTTCAGATGATAAGGATGTAAATGAGCTACTTAGAAGAGCACTAGCATAGGACCAGAAGATTCAAATACAAAGTTTACAACCCTTGAAGCAAGGTTACTGATTAAAACACATCATCTTCCAGCTCTTGCAAGTTGTCAAAAGGTGGGCTGGACTTAAAATGGAGCTAACTGAATGCCAGATAGCAACTTAAAAGGAGATGGATTGAGAAATGAATTAATAGAGAGGGGAAATCAGAGAAAGAAATCAACTTTTCTTATCCCAAATGACCAGCAGGTGGCGAGAGTCTGCCTTGATGCTGTAGAGAGTGGGTCAATAAATTGGAATACATTTTTTCACAAAACATTCTGATATTTTAATCTAAAATATCTCGAATTCCCAAATGCAGCCAATTGAGACACTGTAGCTAAGCTACATCCACTATCACTGGCTGGATTCATTCCTCAACTTGGAGCAAGTTAACTATGCAGTTCCACAGGGGCTTCACCTACTTCTTTTGGAGAAATTGGAGAACTCTTTGGGGAAGGGGGGGATGGGGGTTGGGTGTCAAGGGCAGAGAGGGAGGGAGGGAGCATGCAAATTGAGGAATTGGTTCCTTAAACCCCACATGCCTGGCATTGAAGGAATCCCTGTCAAATACAAGGAGTTGGCTGGTGAACTGGACAGAACTTTCCAGATGGTTTTTTGAGAGTGCAGGAGCAACATGCAGCTCCCATTTAATCTCTTAGTCATTATTTAATATCAGTGGGCTCATGGATAATTGATTTTAATTGACTCATTAATGGGCTAATTGACATCCCACTGATTCCTGTATTAGGCCCTTTCTGCATTAATTTTAGTGGGAAAAATTTCCCACTGCCAGCAATTTGGTGTGGGTACTCCTACTCAATACTCCCTGCTCCTTCTTCCCATCATTATATCCTCTCCACTGGGCTCCATTACATATTGTTCCTATTCTCAGCCTGAAATAATGTATCGGCACCCCATGATGTCTACTGCACACCCTGAATATTCATGGAGCCCAAATTTAAATTCTGCTTTTCATCACTATCCAGCAACTCTGAAAAGATAAATGCAACTTCGGATGACAGTAGAATCAAAAAGTCATGAAGCCCAGGAAATTGTAACAAAACTCAGGAATTTTCCACAAAAAAATAGACTTTAATGTTTATGTACATATACAGTGCCTTACGAAATAAATCTGCTTGTTTAGGTGAGCTTTAGAATAGAATATAGGAGGAAGCTGTTCAGTCTGTTGAGAGTTTTTCAAACATCATTATTTCTAGCGCAAATTCAACAACAAGGCTAAAACAGGATTCACATAGGATGTAAATCCCACGTGCGATCTTCTTCCTGTATCCTTCCAGCAGGTCTAATCAGGTTGACGTCCAACAAGAAAAATAAATCTGATTACCATGGATTTAAATATGCAGAATCGGCTTAACGCTAAATCTTCCTGGAACATCAAGTCGAATGTTCTCAACCTTTTGTGTGACGTAAAATGGGAATCTAAGGAATCTATACCAGTCTTTACTAACAAAGACGAGATGTGATGACTAAGCCAGGGTGCTTGTCAACCACTGTAGCCCTGGGTGTTTGGGAATACAGCAGGGCAGTGATTGTGGGGTTGGGGAGGCAGAGAAAGAAGTGTCCTGATGGAGAATGGGATCCTTTAAAGCCAATTTGTGCTTGAAGTGTCCTTTTGATCTCTGTGGAACTGGGCTTACTAGTGTCTTTAGGTTCCATCCCTCACAACGACGGCCCCCACTCAAAAAGGCAGCATAGGACTCTTAAATCTGCCCCGCAAGTGGAGGATGTGGTCAAGAAGGCATATGGTGTAATGGCCTTCATTAATAGAGGGATTGAGTTTAAAGAGTTGGGAGGTAATGCTACAACTTTATAAGACCCTTGTCAGACCCCACTGTGCGCAGTTCTGGTTGCCTCACTATAGGAAGGATGTGGAAGCTATTGAGAGGGTGCAGAGGAGATTTACAAGGATGTTGCCTGGATTGGGGGGCATGCCTTATGAAGATAGGTTGAGAAAGCTAGGTCTCTTCTCCCTGGAGAGACGAAGGTTGAGAGGCGACCTGATAGAGGTTTTTAAGATGTTGAGAGGAATAGATAGAGTGGATTCTCATAGGCTATTTCCCAGGGCTGAAATGGTTGCTACGAGAGGACACATGTTTAAGGTGCTGGGGGGCAAGTACAGAGGAGATGTTAGAGGTAAGTTTTTTACTCAGAGGGTGGTGAGTGAATGGAATCGGTTGCCGTCAGTGGTGGTAGAGGCGAACTCGCTGAGGTCTTTTAAGAGACTTCCTGATGAGTACATGGGATGTAATGGGATTGGGAGTTACAGATAGGTCTATGGCTTGGTAAGTATAGATATGATCGGCACAACTTGTGGGCCGAAGGGCCTGTTTGTGCTGTAGTGTTCTATGTTCTAAAAGTGTGGGAAGATCTCGCTGGAAAATCTGTCCCTTTCTCAGGGGAGAAACACACCAGTGTCCTTTTTTTGGCAAACAGAACTTTCACTGCCTCAGATACTCTCAGAGCTGATCTGCACTAAAGGTTATTTGATGTTACTGATTCACTCTGAAGTGATGGGAATCCTTAACATAGAACACTACAGCACAAACAGGCCCACAGGTTGCACCAATCATACCCATACCTACTAGGCCATAGAACTCTGTAACTCCCAATCCCATGTACTCATCCAGAAGTCTTTTAAAAGACCCCAATGAGTTCACCTCCACCACCACTGACAGCAGCCAATTCCATTCACTCTACCCTCAGTGAAAATCTTACCCCAGCACCTTAAACCTGTGTCCTCTTGTAGCGACCATTTCAGCTCTGGGAAATAGCCTCCTAGAATCCTTCTTATCGATTCCTCTCAATGTTTAATAAACCTCTATTAGGTCGCCTCTCAGCCTTCGTCTCTTCAGGGAGAAGAGACCATCTTCCTCAACCTATCTTCATAAAGCATGCCTCCCAATCCAGACAACATTCTTGTAAATCTCCTCTGCATCTTCTCAATAGATTCCACATTCTCCCTGCAGTGAAGTGACCAGAACTGCACACAGTACTCCAAGTGGGGTCTGACAAGGGTCTTATAAAGCTGCAGCATTACCTCCTGACGCCTAAACTCAATCCCTTGATTAATGAGGGCCAGTACACTATACGCCTTCTTGACCACATCCTCTACCTAGCAGCCGATTTAAGAGTCCTATGGACCCATATCCTAAGATTCTTCTGCTCCTCAACACTGCTAAGACCCTTGATATTGTACCCCTTCATCCCATTGGTCCTGCCAAAAATGAACCATTACACATTCATCTGCATTAAAGTCCATCTGCCACTTCTCCGCCCAGTCTTGCATCCTATCTATGTCTTGCTGCAACTTCTGACATCCCTTCAGACCATTCATAATACCATCAACTTTTGTATCGTTGGCGAACTTACTAACCCATCCAGGTCATTTATGAAAATGACAAACAGCAAGAGTCCTAGAACAGATCCCTGGGGCACTCCACTGGTGACCGACCTCTATGCAGAAAAAGACCCATTCACAACCACTCTCTGCCTTCTGTAGGCAAGAACTCAGTAAGAATTTAGTGAGTTCTTACCACCCCAATCCAACGCCGGCATCTGTATATCATGACTTCTGTAGGCAAGCCAGTTCCAGATCCACAAGGCCAAAGCCTCTTGGATTCCATGCCCTCTTACCTTCTCAAGTCTTGCATGGGGACCTTATCAAATGCCTTGCTGAAATCCATGTAAACCACATCCACCGCTCTTCCTTTGTCAATGTGCCCAGTCACATTTTCAAAGAGCTCCACTAGGCTCATAAGGCACAATCTGCCCTTGACAAAGCCGTGTTGACTATTTCTGATCAAATCAAACCAAACTTTCCTAAATGCCCTCAGGATCCTCTCCATCAACTTACCAACCACTGAGGGGGGCTACGTATAAGACGAATATTAGAGGGCAGTTTTTCACACAAAGGGTAGTGGGGATGTGGAATGCGCTACCAAGTGGGGTGGTGGGAGCAGGCACGCTAGGGTTGTTTAAGGGTCTCTTGGACAGCCACATGAGCGGTCTGCAGATAGAGGGATATAGGAGGACTGTTTAAATACTTTATTTGTTTCCACAGGCTATTCGGTCCACCTTGTTGACCAACAAGGCGCATGCATTCGGCAGGTCGTGCGAGGGCTGCTCTTGGATGTTACTTCAGGAGTGGCCTAGTGCTTCACGTCGTTAGTGTATGCTTAAACTGGACCATCTGATGGGCAACATGACAGCTCAGAGACTATCGCTGTTGCTGTGCAGACACATGGATTTGGGCCTGTGTCTGCGGGAGTTTGCGTGTTCTCCCCGTGGTTGCGTGGGTTTTCTCCGGGTGCTCCGGTTTCCTCCCACATCCCAAAAATGTGCTATTAGGCTGATTGGGTAACAAATTGTCTCTATATTGGTCTCTATATGTCGTTAGGACGGCGGCGCGGGCTCGTTGGGCCGAAGGGCCTGTTTCCCGTGCTGTGTTGTTCTTTGAGGTCAGACTCACTGGTCGGCAATTTCCCAGGCTATCCCTGTTCTCTTTCTTGAAAAGAGGAATCACATCCGCAATCTGCCAGTCCTCCGGAACCTCTCCCGTCTCCATCGACGATGCAAAGATCATCACCAGGGGCTCTGCAATCACTTCCCTCACCTCCCACAGTAACCTGGGGTACATCCCATCTGGTCCCGGCGACTTATCAATCTTGATAGAATTTAAAAGTTCCAACACATTCTTTTTCTTAACGTCCAAATATTCTATCTTTTTAGTCTGCTGCAAACTTTCGGTACAACCTTCCAGATCAATTTCTATCATGAATACCAAGGCAAAGTACTCATTAATCACCTCTGCCATTTCATCTGGTTCCACACTGACTTTTCCCTTCACTTTTTAAAGGCCCAATCCCTTCACTTCTCATCCTTTTATTCTTCACATATTTGTAGAATGCCTTGGGGTTCTCCTTAATTTTACCCACCGAGGCTTTCTCATAACCCCTTATGGCTCTCCTAATTTCCTTTCTAAGCTCCTTTCTTCAAGCCTTATACTCCTCTAGATCCTTAACATCTCTTAGCTCTCTGAACCTTTTATACACCTTTCTTTCTTCCTGACTAGGTTCATCACAACCTTTGTGTATCACACGACCTACCAAAACCTCCTCCTCTCATCAGAATGTTGTCGTGCAGAGTGTCAGACAAACATTCCTTGAAAATCTGCCATCTTCCTTCAGTATTTTTCCCCAAGAACACCTCCTTCCAGTTTACTCATCCAATTTTCTGCCTGATGATTTCATATTTCCCCCCACTCCAGAAAAACCTTCCTATCCTGCCTGATCCTATCTCTTTCCAATACTATCGCACCATGATCATAAATTCCCCCACACATTGAGCTTAGTCTATTCCTGGATTGAAGCAGTAGCTTATCAAGTTGGAGCCAGTGATGAAAACAAGGGACAAATGAGTAATAGAATAAGGGCAACTAGATGTGGGCAATAAATACTGGCCAGCCAACGACACTCATTTCCCACAAAATGAATACAAAAAACCCGAGGAAACAGACTTTCACTTTTGGAGGAAGGAAACAAAAAGAAAGAAGTGAATTTTATAGCAGGCCTCACTATCAAGTGGAAAGCTTGACAGTAATTTTTTGCTGGCTTAGCTCATCGTATGTACTCATGCAAGAAGATTAGCCACTGGGTACTTTACTCAGGAATGTTCAGAACCTTATGGACCAGCTAGCAGGCAATGCTTTCAGAAGGGGGAAAAGAAAGTTGGTGCAAAAAGGCGAAAAAAATCCTCCAAAAATAAAATGAATGCAAATTTTTTTCTAAAAAAGAATAGCAATGATACTACCCTCTCACACAAATGTGATGTATAGTTCTGTAAGAAGTTCTATATATACACAAGTGAAAAATCACAACATGTTTTTGTTAATTCTTTCATAGGGTGAGCACATGCTGGCTAGACCAATATTTATTACTGATTCCCAATTGTCCTGGAGAAGGTTTTACACCAGTGCTTCTGTAGTTCTGCCCATCACCATTCATGACATGGAGATGCTGCATTGGACTGGGGTAAACACAGTAAGAAGTCTCACAACACCAGGTTTAAGTCCAACTGATTTATTTGATAGTAAAATCACAAGCCTCTTTGTCAGGTGAATGGAAGTACTAGCTTCAGACAGAGCATATAACAGCAGATTAGAATGCTGCATTCTAATAGTGATTAGAATGCAAATCTTTACACCTAACCTGCTATTCAAGTCTTAAAGTGGCCAACAATGTGAACGCAAGGACTGTACTGTCTGGAGACAATACACATGTCCTTAACGTGTGCTTGATGCTCCTTCCATTCACATTGTTGGCCACTTTACGACTTGAATAGCAGGTTAGCTGTAAAGATTCGCATTCTAATCAGAAATCTATAAACTGTCTGTGCTGTTATATGCTCTGTTTGAGGCCAGTACTCTCCATTCACCTGAAGAGGCAAACCTCGAAATCTTGTGAGTTTACTATCAAATAAATTGGTTGGACTTAAACCTGGTGTTGTCAGACTTCTTACTGTCATCACCATTCATCCAGCCAGAGTATAGCTGCTGGTGTATTCGTTTGAGAGAGACAATTAAGCAGATGAGAAATGCTTGACAGAAGTGAAAATGGTAACATTAATGTTAATGTTCATACTTCAGACCAACAGCAATTCAATTTTTGGCCATACTTTATATTCCTGTAGCTAAAATCAAACAAATAGGCTAAACTAACTAATGTGGTATCTATAAAAAGGTTCAAAGTATACATGAACAAGGACAGTTTAACAGCCTCAGTCAAAATTACCTTTTGTTTTTTTTGATGACCTTGTAAGAGGAGGAGAGAAAGTGTAAGCATCCTCTTCTGCTAAAATTATTGCCCGTGATTCAGAGCTTTTACCAGGTCTCCTCTTAGTTGGTTTGTGGGTAAAAGTTACTGTGAGCTGTTCCTCTTGCCTGTCATCCTCAATATCATCTTTTACAACAGGATTAGATATTTCTTTGCTTGAAACAGATTGCTTCCTCCTGGTTGTTTGAGAATTAGCAGGCAAGGTTATCTCAACATTGGAACTCAGTTCAGCAATGTTTTCTAGTGCCACAAGATGGGCATCTTTGGCCCTGCTTCTAGTAAGTCTGCTGGGTGTGGGTGGCATAGACACTTGTTCACTAATCTCCAATGTTGAAAGTGGGTCGCTTAGCAGAGTATGAACTTCAGAAGGTTTCCTACTTTTCTTTCTCATAGATCGGTGAGAAACAGGACCGATATCAGTTTGTTGACTTAGTGGTGTTTTTAAAGGATCATGCAAGATGTGTTCTGCATCTGCTTGAATACCAGCATTACTCCGCGTGGATCTCAAAACCACAGTTTCAGGAATAGTTTCAGTATGTTGAGTGAATGGCATTTTGGCAACAAGACTACTTTCCATTGTACTCATTCTACGAGTGCTAGTTTTTCTGGAGGACCTTGAAGTAGGATGAACCAAGTCAGATTTTTGATCAAGTGGTACCTCCTTTGGGTCAGTGAAGTTATTTTTCAGGATCTCAACTACACCTGTAACAGTTCTCCTTGTACTCCTCCTCGGTGTTTCAGTTTTTTCATTTTTAGGTTTAACTTTCTGTATCTCCACCAATACCAGCTCCTCATTATCTAGAGCATTATCTTCAATTACTTTATTACCTTTTTTTCTCAAGGATCTTGTTGGTGTTGCCACTTGCTTCGTTTGTACAACTTTACTAGCAGTCTTTTTTGAGTGACCTTTAGGTGCTTTCTTTACTGCCTTGTCCTGAAACAAGCCACTCTTCTCATTTATTACTGGGGTATCTACCTGAACAGGTAGGGAGATCAGTTCAGATAATTCTACATTTGACTGATCTACTTTAAGAACCTCTATTGAGTTATCTGTTTTGGCCACTTTAATTGGTTCAGTCACATAAGGCAATGCTTCAGCCAAGTTGTGTTGATCTTCCAATGGTTCTTGAAGAACTGAAGAATTGTTTTCTATGCATGTCTGCTCTTCACTTTCAAATGTACTAACCTCTTGAGTCTCTTTATTGGGTTCACTAATTTTAGTTTCTATTAATTCCAATGGAATTGCCTTTTCATTCTCAACTGGATGGGGCTGCTGATTTGTCAACAGGTCAACCTCATCCCCATCATTGTCTTCCAATACTAAAGTAAAATTTTCTTGAATATTATGCTGCTCTGTAATCTCATCAACTTCTTCAGTTTCACTCACAGCTTTAACTGTATTGTAGGACTTCTCTGCAAATTCAAAGTCATTCTCTCCAACAAATACAACTGGTTCATGCTGCTCCAGTTCTGCAGCGGTTATCGGCCAAGACATCTCCCTTTGGGGCTGCACGTCAACATCGTCAGCATCCTATAATCAGAAGATTGAAGTTTTGAATAAGAAAATACTTCACAAAAATAATTCCACGTATACATTTTAAGCATCAGAATGGATGAAAAGGTGAATTCACTGCAGTTTATTTTAATACACTTATATGAGTGGATTACAGTTAAAACAGGAAAGTAATGTGAAAGGCAAGCTTACATTACCCTTTTAGTTAGAGACTGATAATAGTTTACAACTGGTGGTAGAGGCAAACTTGCTGGGGTCTTTTAAAAGACTTCTGGATGAGTATACGGGATCTAATGGGATTGGGGGTTATAGATATGTCTATGGCTTGGTACGTACAGATGAGATCGGCACAACTTGTGGGCCGAAGGGCCTATTTGTGCTGTAGTGCTCTATGTTCTATGTTTTCCCATACAAAGAAATAGTGGTCTCTCTTAAAGGGAGGAACCACCTGAGAGGTTGGTTTTCGACAGGAATCACACATGGCATGGTAGCACATTGGTTAGCATTGCTGTTTCACAGCGCCAGGGACTTGAGTTTGATTCCCAGCTTGGATCACTGTCTGCATGTTCTCCTTGTGTTTGCATGCGTTTCCCCTGGGTGCTGTGGTTTCCTCCCACATTCTGAAAGGCATGCTGGGTAGGTGCGTTGACCCGAACAGGCACCGGAATGTATCGACTAGTGGAATTTCGCAACAACTTCATTGCAGTATTAATGTAAGCCGTACTTGTAACTAATGCATAAACTTTTACTTTTAACACACATATTCCTTTAGTCACACAATACAGAAAGCTTTACTTTAGCTTGGTCTGCAATTACTTTGAATGAGCTGGAGAGACATTGAGAAAGAATGAAAACAGATGATATGCTTACAGATCAAAAGGAATGGAGATACTCAGTGTGCAAATATGTTTACACAGTGAAAGGTTTACATATTTGGTGCGAGTTTTGGATTAATCAGTAAATCTATATTTTAACCATGTTTGTGAGATGAAATCTCAGGAGCTGTCTACCTAGCACTATGGATGAGAGCACCATCAATAGTACAAAGAACAAAACAGCACGGGAAACAGGCCCTTTGGCCCAACGAGCCCACGCCGCCACCCTGATGTTCCCACCTCTACCCGCGATCCCTGTCCATGTTTATAGATCTATGGATTAAAAAACCAAATTTGGAGACAATTTAGGAAGAATTTGTTTTGCCAATTAGCCTAAGAGCACATCTTTGGGATGTGGAAGGAAACCGGAGTGCCCGGAGAAAACCCACGCAAACACGGGGAGAATGCGCAAACTCCCACAGACACAGGCCCAAATCCATGTATCTGCACAGCACAGCGATAGTCACTGAGCTGTCGTGTTGCCCATCAAATGGTCCAGGTCAAGTGTACACTAACGACGTGAAGCACTAGGCTACTCTCGAAAACGATCCAAGACACGCCCTCTCACGACCCACCATGTGTATGCCCCTCGTTAGACAACAAGGTGGACCAAAGCTCCTATAGGATAAAAACAAGTACATCTTGTTTTTTAGGCATTTTACTCCTATGTAAGGAGCAAAAGGATGGTTAGAGGGAAGACTGGACCTCTCAGGGACAGAGGAGGGGAACTATGCTTAGAGCCTGAGGGAATGGGGGAGATCTTGAATGAATACTTTGCGTCGGTATTCACGCGGGAGAGGAGCCTGATGTTGGGTGCCGGCTTTGAGGAATTTGAGGACCCGTTAAAGGAAATATCCATTACGAGGGAAGAGGTGTTGGGGCTTTTAGGCAGCATAAAGCCTTATAAAGCTCCGGGGCCTGATGGCATTTACCCCAGACTGCTAAGGGAAGTGAGAGATGACATTGCTGATCCTCTGACGCAAATCTTTGTCTCTTCTTTCCCTTGAAAGACGTCGGCTGAGAGGGGATCTATTAGAGGTATATAAGATTATGAGGGGTATAGATAAAGTAAATGGTGGTAAGCTTTTTCCACCATTACAAAAGGATAGAACGAGGGGTCACGGCCTTAGGGTGAGGGGGGGCTACGTATAAGACGAATATTAGAGGGCAGTTTTTCACACAAAGGGTAGTGGGGGTGTGGAGTGCACTGCCGAGTAAGGTGGTGGGAGCACGCACGCTAGGGTTGTTTAAGGGTCTCTTGGACAGCCACGTGAGCGGTCTGCAGATAGAGGGATATAGTAGGACTGTTTAAATATCCTATTTGTTTCCACAGGATGTTCGGTCCACCTTGTTGACCAACAAGGGCATGCATGCGGGCAGGTCGTGCGAGAGCTGCTCTTGGATGTTGCTTCAGGAGTGGCTTAGTGCTTCACGTCGTTAGTGTATGCTTAAACTGGACCATCTGATGGGCACCATGACAGCTCAGGGACTATCACTGTTGCTGTGCAGACACATGGATTTGGGCCTGTGTCTGCGGGAGTTTGCGCGTTCTCCCCGTGGTTGCATGGGTTTTCTCCGGGTGCTCTGGTTTCCTCCCACATCCCAAAAATGTGCTCTTAAGCTGATTGGGTAACAAATTGGTCCCTATATGTCATTAAGACGTTAGGACGGCGGCGCGGGCTCGTTGGGCCGAAGCGCCTGTTTCTGGTGCTGTGTTGTTCTTTGTGTCAATATCATCATCTATCTACACCAGGGACTCTCAAGGCTCATGATCCCTATTTTAAATCAGATTTCTATACCCCTCCATTCCCATTCTGTTCATGAGCCCATCTAAGTATTTCTTAAATAACTCCAGAGTACCTGCCTCCACCACTTTACTTGGCAGTGCATTCCATACCCCCACCACACTCTGTGTGAAAAAACTCCCTCTAGCTTCCAAATTATACCTTACCCCCCCTCACCCTATGCCCGTGACCCCTTGTGCTATTTGAGTCTATCCTAGGAAAAAGCTTAACCCTGTTTACTCTATCTATCCCCTTCATAATCTTGTACACCTCTATTAGATCTCCTCTAAGTCTATGTCTTTCTAAGGAAAACAGTCCCAATTTGCCTAATCTCTCCTTGTAACTCAGACCTTCCATACCAGGCAGCATCCTGGTAAACCTCCTCTGCACTCTCTCCAGAGTCTCCACGTCCTTCCGGTAGTAAGGCGACCAGAACTGGACGCAGTATTTCAAATGAGGTCTAACCAACGTTTTATACAACTGCAACATTAAAGGCCAGCTCTTGTACTCTATACCCCTTCCTATAAAGGCTAGCATACTGTATGCTTTCTTCACAACCTTCTCCACTTGCTCTGCCACCTTCAGAGACTTGTTCATCTGCAACCCCAGGACCCTCTGCGTTTCTATACTCTTAATAGGTCTACCCTTTATCATATACCTCCCCCCTACATTCTTTCTCCTGAAATGCATCACCTCACATTTATCAGGATTGAATTCCATCTGCCATCTATCTGCCCAAGCTACCAGAATATCTATGTCATTAGATTGCAATGGTTCAAGCACAAAGCCCATCAACACTACCTCATGATAAGAAAGTTGCAAATGTGCCTTGCCAGTGTTGCCCACATTCAAGAACACATCAAAAATGAGTAATGATTGTCCAACAATTAGAGAAATCCAAGGGTAGGACAAAACCTATCCATTAACTAGTCCTAGGAACATGTACATAATCCAAAAGGGACCTGTGGTATTCATATTGCAGCATTTCCACTAATCTACATTAGTGAGGTGGGTTCAAAAACTTATTTGGAGCCAATACCAAACTTGAGAGGTAGTTGATACAGAGGGGATTGTGCAGATTGCACAAATGATTTGGGCAAAACTATATAAAATGAATAGCTGGTATGATATTACCAATTTAAACTAAGATTCCAGGTTACCATTAAAAATTCAATCACATTTCCCATCAATGATGCGCAACTGGCCATTATATCAATTCTCAACAATTTATATCAAGAGACTGAGACAATAAAGGATTGGAGATACAACACTGACATTCATGACTTGAAGAGATGGAAAGATGCATGTGTAACTACCGAAAGGTCCTATAATTTCCTTCCAATTTGGAGACATTTTCCTCTGTATGAAGATGAATGATCGAGGAACAGCTTGTATCATACATAATGTCGAAATAATACACAAAAGTAGTCTGATAAATGTTTACCTGCAAATGCTGAGTGCTTACAGGAAGCAAAACTGTAAGTGGTTCATCCAGAGTACACTCAGCATTATCGCTCACTATTTCAACATCATTTTCTTCACTTCTAAATAACACGGACTCATTCTTTTCACTTCTCAACTGTGTGGCAGGAATGCCCTCATCATCAACTACAATTATCACAGCTGGAAAAGAAAATGAGAGTCTAATTGGATCAGAGTAACAATTTCTGCTTTGCCATTTAAACACAAAGTAAACTAAATACGTATTAACTACAGTAGCTTTGTAAAGTGATATTAGATGCACAAGTGTTTAGCTGTTCTTTACATTTGCATATCATAAAATTTAATATTGAGGAAGAGTTATCCTTTGCATGCCACCTAACTAAAGCTTAGCACAGCTAATTTCTGTCTCTCAAAAGCAGCAATACAGAAAACTTTTTCACCATTTTTAAAACATTAAATTGATCAATTTCTTAAAATCAAGCAATAAAATTAATGCAAAAGCATCTTTTTTTTTCTTTTTGTTCATGAGATGTCAGCATCACCTGCAAGGCCAACATTTATTGGTCATCTCTAATGCACTTGAAGTGAGTTGGCTTGCTAGACCATTTCAGAGGGCAGCTAAGAATCAACCAGTTGTTGTGGCTCTGAAGTGACATTTAGGCCAGACTATGTAAGGATGGCAAATTCCCTTCCCTAAAGAACATTACTGGACCAGATTGAAACTATCATCAGTTGTCATAAAAACCAATGTCACTGTTATTGATTCTAGCTTTATATTTCAGATTATTATATTAACATTAGGATACAAAGGCTAAATTGAGAGAATGCACCCTCTGAATGGACTGCAACTCAGGCTTTGGTGACCAAATCTCAGATTTTTCCCTTTCTTACTTATGTTGGGAAGCAGCTGGTGTCTTTCTTGTTAAAATCAGGACTTGTATAGAAATATGTTAGTATCTTCTGCATCTTTGTTGGTCTCAATAGGAATTGGGGTAGGCCTACTCAGCTATTCAACTGAAGCAGCGTATATCTGTTTCTTAACTCCATTCACCCATGTTGGTTCTGTAATCCTTAATAGTCTTGACTAACAAAACTCTCAGCACTTGACAATGTCAGCAATTCTTCGGGAGGAAATGTGTTCCAAATTTCCATTTTGCTGCCTATGAAGGAGTGTTTCCTGGCATCATTGTTGGACAGCCTAGTTCTAATTTTAAGGTTTTGGCCCCTTGTTTGAGACTGTCACTAGAGGATCTAGAGCTTCTTTATCTACTATATCAATTCCTTGGATTGTCTTAAACATTGCAATTAGATCATTCCCATGGATTTTTACATTGAATGTTATACAATCCTTTGTAATTCATAAATAAACCTTTTTGCCCCAGTATAATTTTGTGAAGCTATACTGCAGTCACTCCCAAAGACAATATATCCTTCCTCAGTTGCTTACCCGGAACTGAAGGAGGTATTCTAAATGGGGATCTAACCATTGCTTCGTACATCATAATTTCAATTCATCTGTTGCATTATATGTTGAACTTCACATGGTCAACAGAATTAAGTTGTAGCAAAGAGAAATGTCAGGAGGAACAATAGATCAAGAACTCTTATTTTGATCAGTTGTATGTCTAATAAACACAGAGATCTTGCACAAAGCTTCAGAGTCTCCAAATGAAAGTACTGAAAATTTGTCAAAAGAAAGAGTTTCCATTTGAACAATTTGAAGTGCACACTTTCCTCTGATAAAGATCATACTCCAATTAATCAAATCCAGAGTGTTCAGCTGTGGGGAAATGAACAACAATTCTGCAGCATACTCATAGCTCTTTACTATCCATTAGATCACTGGAATACAAATATTTTCACTGGTTAAATTCATGGGAAGTGTAGAGTCATAGAAGAATCCTTACAGTACAGGGAGAGACCATTCGGCCTATCGAGTCTGCACCAATCACAACCCCACCCAGGCCCTATCCCGATGTCCCTACATATTTACCCACTATTCCCTCTAACTTACGCATCTCAGGACACTAAGGTCAATTTTAGCATGCCCAATCAACCTAACCCACACATCTTTGGACTGTGGGAGGAAACCAGAGCACCCAGAGGAAACCCACACAGACACAAGGAGAATATGCAAACTTCACACGGCAGTGATCCAGGCCAGAAATCGAACCCAGGTCTCTGGAGCTATGAGACAGCAGTGCTAACCACTGTGCTACCGTGCCACCCAAATAGTAGTAGTAATAGTAATAGTACTGAATTGGGGATGAGCAGAAATACAAAAGGATAGAGAGTGAGAAAATAAAACAGACTTGCAAAGATATTGCTTGTAAGTTTTCCCAAAACTGCTGGAAGTTTTACAATGGTATTTAACCACTATAACGCAGTGTTGAGGAGCAGAAGGATCTTGGGGTCCAGGTCCATAGGACTCTTAGATCAGCCTCGCAGGTGGAGGATGTGGTCAAGAAGGCGTATGGTGTACTAGCCTTCATTAAATTGAGGGATTGAGCTTAGGAGTCAGGAGGTAATGCTGCAACTTTATAAGACTCTTGTCAGACCCCACTTGGAGTACTGTGTGCAGTTCTGGTCGCCTCACTACAGGAGGGTGTGGAAGCTATTGAGAGAGTGCAGAGGAGATTTAGAAGGATGTTGCCTGGATTGGGAGGCATGCCCTATGAAGATAGGTTGAGGGAGCTAGGTCTCTTCTTCCTGGAGAGATGAAAATTGAGATGCGACCCAATTGAGGTTTATAAAATGTTGAGAGGAATAGATAGGATTTTTTGGAGGCTATTTCCCAGAGCTGAAATGGTTGCCACGTGAGGACACAGGTTTAAGGTTCTCGGCAGCAAGTACAGAGGAGATATTAAGGTAAGTTTTTACTCAGAGGGTGGTGATTGAATGGAACCGGCTGCAGTCAGTGGTGGTGGAGGTGAACTCGAACTCGCTGCGGTCTTTTAAAAGACTTCTAGATGAGTACATGGGATTAAATAGGATTAAATAGGATTGGAGTTATAGTTCTATGGCCTAGTAGGTATGGGTATGATCAGCTCAACTTATGGGCTGAAGGGCCTGTTTGTGCTGTAATGTTCTACGTTCTAACTTGTTGCCTGATTATCCATTGTTGAGTGGAAAACCCAAGATTATCAAATGCCCTATTTTAATATCCTAAGCTGCAGTCCTGGTACAGCATTTAACACATTCAGAGTACTGACTACAGTAGTGTCTTTTACAGATGACCAATGTTAGTTATAAGTGGAACTTTAGTTCTCACCACATCATCTTAGCATAGTAAAACCTCTTAATCCATAAATTCAGCTGTTTACACTTACTTTCATAATTGGTTACTTGTACAAGAGACATATAGCAAAGCAGCTGTTGGGTGCCTACCCCAAACAACCCCTTTAGATATTTGAGAAAGCTGTGTGGATGGATATCACCCCAGATGTCGTTGGGAGCATGTTTGACCAAGTGAAGGTCAGAGCAACTTGGTGGCAACAATAATAAACTAAGTAGTACAATGATTAGAATAATCTCTTTTTAGCACAGGGACTAGAATTCAAATCTCAATTACTTTTATACTAGTGCTTCTTTACATCAAATTGTTGACATCTAATTTCCTGCATTTGCACAACTAAATCTGATTATCCTACTCTTGGTGAAAAAAATACACAAAAATCAGCTCTCAACTCCTGCCTTCAAGGTACAACAGCAATACAAATGTCTCAAACCAAAAACGGATACCATTCTCTTAACAAAAAAGTGATGGTGTAAAAGCATTTATTGACGATATATAAACAACTTTTCTCTCCTGACTGAAGAATTCTCTATAAGAAATGAGCTTGGAAGGTTCGTAGCCAATTCAACAATACAACCTTAGTATACAATCATACATAGTTAAGTGCAAAACTTCTATTACATTCATTAAAGTGTGGCTAGCACAGGAAACTGTAACAGTAAATACTAACCCAAAGCAGATCAACTTTCTGAATTTTGAACAAGTTGGAACAACAGGGGAACCTGACTATAAATTTGGCATCTATTACTTGCCCTGGATGAAGAGATTGTTTTCCCCAACAGACATTTGTATGAATGTGAAAACTTACCTTTTGATATTAAAGCAATCCCTATTTTTTAAGTAATAAAGGTGAGATACTGGCACTAAAGTTATACAGTAGAATCCCTATAGTACAGGAGTTGTCTATTCAGCCCATCGAGTCTGTACCAACCCTCATTTACCCCAGTAAGCCCCCAACATCTGGCACAATGGTGAGCATTGCTGCCTTTCAGCACCAAGAATCTGGGTTCGATTCCTAGCTTGGGAAATTGTCTGTGTGGAGTTTGCACATTCTCCCCATGTCTGGGTAGGTTTCCTCCAAGTGTTCTGGATTCATCCCACAGTCCAAAGATGTGCAGGTTAAGTTGATAAGCCATGCTAAATTATCCCTTAGTGTCAAGTGGATTAGCTAGGGTAAATGCATGAGCTTACATGAATAGGACCTGGGTGGGATTGTGGTCAGTGCAGATTCAATGGGCCAAAGGACCTTCCTCCGCACTGTAGGATTCTATAAAATTTGGGTCAATTTAGCATGGCCAATCCACCTAACCCACGCATCTTTGGACTATGGGAAGAAACCAGAGCACCCAGAGGAAACCCAGGCAGAATGTTCAAACACAGAGTATGATCCAAGACCAGAATTGAGCTTGGGTCCCTGGCTCTGAGGGAACCGTGCTAACCAGTGTGTGATCATGGTGCTCAATGCAACAGAGAAGGCTACAAGATTTAGGTTTTTAAAATTACAAAGGGTTTTGAGTGTATAAATAACAAAAGACTTATCTCTAGATGGGGAAGTCAACATCTAATCAAATTAAGATTATTGGTAAGAGAGTGAGGAAAGTAGTTGGTAATCTTTTTAATGCTGAGGATTATTGGGCCATTCAGTGCTTTATACAAAATACAACTGTGCCAGACAGTACCATATCTTTCACAGAAGATTAGATAAACCTTTGTAGGAAGAGACAATAGGATTTTGAAATTAGTTTTGATTTGCTCAAGCAAAGAGCCAGCAAAGATGGGCATCTGGCCTCCTCCTGTGCCATAAATGGTTTTTGTTGGGGCTTTAAACTTTCTCTTAGAATATGAACAAAAGTGGTGGTGTACCGGCATTTCTTTGATTCTACATAAATTATTACGCTCTTCCTACATACATACATACACGCACCAAAGATCCAAGTTCTTTTTACCTTTCTTATGATAACACGGATGCACGAGGATTCATAACAACATGAGTCCTCGTGCATAAATCGCTGAAAGCCAGCATGCAGGTACTGCAGGAAGGCGGCAAATGGTACACTGGCCTTCATAGCTAGCAGAATTGAATTTCAGGACAGTGATTTTTTACTGCAATTGTATAATACATTAGTGATGCACATCTGGAGTATTGCATATAGTTTTGCTGTCTCTCTCTGAGGAACGATGTCCTTATTATAGGCAGAGTACAGAGAAGGTTTACCAGGCTGATTCTGAGATCTGTCACATGAGGACAGACTAAATCAGTTAGGATTATATTCACTGGAGTTTAGAAGAGTGAGAGAGGGGACCTTATAAAATTCTAACAGGGTTAGACAGAGTTTAAAGAACGTTCCCAATGGTGAGGGAGTTCAGAACTAGGGGTCACAATTTGAAGATTAGGGGTAAACATTTTAGAATTGAAGCAAGGAGCAATTTCTTCACCCTGAAGGTGGTGAATGTATGGAAGTCACAACCACAAAGTAGCTGAGGTCAAAATGTTGTCTGATTTCAAGAAGAAATTAGATATAGCTCTTGGGGCTAAAGGAATCAAGAGATATGGAGGTGAAGATTGGGGATTAGAATACTGAATATGATCAGCCATGACCAAAATGAATGGTGGAGCAGACTCAATGGGCCGAATGACCTACTCCTGCTTCTAGTTTCTGTGTTACTGGAAGAAACAAAATGGACAGTTTTTAAGGAGCTTTACAAATGAATTACCCATGTAACTATTACTGCATTTCAAAATAATTCATTGTGGATAGTGTCCTGAAGTGACTCAGAAACATGATAAAGTGTTATACAAATGCAAATTTTACTTCCAAGTTAACATACGAATTGGGAGTAAGAGTTTGCCAGTTGGCCTCTGAAGTCCATTTTGCCATTCGTTAATGTCATGTTGTTACATAAACCCAAAGAGACGTGTAGAATCTGCAAACTTGTATAACTACACAATATTGATGCTGTATAAACAAGTTCAACAGCAAATTGGACCATTCATTTTATTAGCTGGACTATCATCTTTACATGCATTTTTGTTCAGATGGTTTCCCGCCGACTTGGATTTCCACACTAAAGCCCCTCCAGTTGCTTCCAATTGTTCCTTGGCAAATAAACCTGTTGATTGCCAATGCTGCATTGAAAAAATTCAAAATAAAAGCTCACCTGCAAAAGAAAGCTGGTTCTATTTAAACTTAAGGTGATAATTTTACACAAGTAATAAAATGAATTGCACATACATTCGGCCTCTGCAGTGACTGGGTGCTCCTCGCTCAGGAGCAATCTGTCCTTTTCCTGTGACTCATAAGACTGCAGTTGCTCCTCAAGCATTTCTGGATACATGCCTTCCCTGTTTAGCAAAACAAAAAAGGCAAATATAAAACTACCAGCACAGAGACAGACTTTTTAGGCTAACTTGTTAATGTCACTTTTTAGGTTTCACACAAGCCTACCACCATCCTATTTCACTCATTTACATCAGTGCGCCCTTCCGCCATTTACTTATGACTTCCCTTAAAGGGATTTGGCTGCCTCAGTCTATATGAGGATTAAAATTTCCATGATTACTCCATTAGCTTCATTTCTTCCACTGTAATTTGCTAGCCATGGAAGTTTCTTCAAATAAAATGGAGTTGCAACTGATAATTTATGTTCTTCTTCCAAACCACCCCAATGCCATCATTCTTTACAACCTTATGACGACTGCTCCCTCACACAATATTTCCAAGAGCGGGCATACAATCTACTCTCCGGTCCTGGGTCAACATGTCAAGGGGTGTCCAAAGCTGGTAGAAAAAGTTAATTCAACAGGTGAAAACTGCTTTCTAAATGTGTGCTGCTAAAGTAACGTGGTCTTCTAAGAAAAATGTGCCAAGACAGCGCAAAATTATTTAAAATAAAAATCAGAAGGAAAGGAAAATTCCCTGGACAATTGCTGCAACAATTTGAGCAAATATTGCGGAATATAGAAGCATGCAGGCAACACTATAATGCAGACAAGAAGCTAAAGGGGAAAATATTCCAGCCTTACCCCTCATTAGCAGATTCAAGGTTATACTTCAATAGGGTGACTTCTTCATTATTTGAGGTGATGAATGCTGTTGCAACATTTTCTGATGGTGCATCAGTGTCCAAAACTAACAGAAAGCATAAGCAAGTTAATGCCTTTGTCTGACAAAGGAAATTAATTGAAATTAAATCTACTTCAATCCTACAATGTAGGATTCCCTAGAACACTTCAATTCTGGTTGAGACCCAAAGGAGTCAACCAGTGTACATGGCAACATCTGCAAAATGAATCGCTAGAGCAGTAGAAACAAATAAACCCAAACATACTGCACCTTACCAACCTCTATTTGGCCTAGGAGGATCCAAATAACTCCCAAGTCTAGGCAATGAAATGTTCAAGGCATTTCACATATCATTATATACCTATTTTAACCTGCGTTAAGCCAACCATGCATGTATACTGTGTAACAGATCAATCAATGTCTAAAACAAAAATATAAATCTACTCAATTTAGCAAAACATACCTTCTCTGCATACAGACATTTGTTGACTATCTGACACAAACAGGTTTTCATTTGCAGGCACATCCTCATTTTGTGTTTGAGGCACTGTCAGTTCTTGCTCACTTGCAGCACCCTCCTCCACAATTTGTTTCTCTGCACAAGGAGTATCACTGGTCAAGATTCTCTCTCCAGCACTTAGGAAAAATATTTCTGCAGAAGCCTTTTTGCTCATTTCCTCAGAAGTGTCCGCTCTATCCAGAGACTCAGCAGCATCCACATATTCTTCCATAGACCATTCTTCCGTTCTTCCTGAACTATCAATGCTGTCTTTTGGAACTTGAGTTTGATCATCATCCATGTCAGTACCAGAAAGATCAACCACTGCCTCTTGCTCAGACAGTGCCTCATTGTCTGGAGTTAGCTCACCAGGGGCTTGGTTGTCTGTAGTTGAAGGCCATGACTCGATAGATGGTGTTCGCGGAATCCGTTCAGATGATGAAGCCAGTAGCTGTAATTCATCAGCAGCTGCAACCTTAAATTAAAAGAGAGATGTCAATTTGCAACCAATTATAAAATAACAGGTTAATCAATAATCTGCACTTTGTAAATTCTGAGCTTGAAGCTAACTATGGATTAAAAATGCTCTTCTGCTTCACCTATAATTGACAAAATGCTTATACAACTGGTAAAGGGGAGTGAAATAATTAGGTGGGCAAGCACCTCTTTAGAGGGTCTCAAAGAATTTCAAATTATATTTTTGTGGACTCAATAAGACCACAACTAAAACAGGCATTTTTAGAATTCTCGATGATAGTTAGGATTCTTTTTTAAACTGCACATATAGTAACCATTGAAATAATTTTATTTTTGTCCTAATTCAAGTGGAGATGAGCATTGAAAGATGACATGGACCACAGGGAAAAAAAAACATACTCATCACTCCTGCAATCTGCCTATGAGTATACGATTCCATAAATTTACTTCTGGCATCAGCTCAATCTTAACTGTCCATTTACCCTTTTCTAGTCTAAGCTTGATCTCATGTTGATATGGAAGAAAATCCTAGGATCCAGATGATCTATCCCCTTTAAAGTTCTAATTTAATCAAAAAAACCCCACCCATTGCAAATGTTCCAAATTCTGCACTCTCTGTAATACAAATGCCAAAATCTCAATTTGTCAGATTTATGCCACACCCTTTCATTCTCTCCATGATTACAATGTCACCACTTTTGGTAAAGAGTGCCCAGGCATGGACAAAATGTTCAAGGCAGAAAGAGATCAATCACCTCTTGGATCACTTATTTGGACACAATTGCTTGAGCTATGTGCCCTGTTGCTTTCTTCATCACTGGTGCCCACTATGCTAAAGGCTATTTTAGCTCCAAAATTAGTACTTTTATTAACGTATCTGAAGGACATTCCAAGAAATCTCACTGGATTCCCACAATTAGCCCACTATGACAACTTCTAAATTAATCTATCTTTGCCTTTTTATGTCGTAGATGCATTGAACATTCATCCTGTGCTTTTCAAAAATTTAGGAAAATAAATTAGATAAATGTTTGTGATTCAACAGTATTGATGAAATCCACGGAGTAATAATGAATTCAAGAATTTGCACAGAATGTTCCCTGACTTTTATCTGGTCGTAAATACCTTCAATTGAACCGAGAAGTGTCATGAAATGCAGTCCTGCCATATAGATTATCAAGCATTAACATTTTGAGTTTAGAATTCAAATGTTCTGGAAGACAGATAGCTAATGGCCATGACATTAGCAGTTAAAGAGATTTAAAACTCCCTTTAATGAAGCACCTAAACACTAACCTAACCCAAAAATTACAAAATACATACTCCATTAGTCCAACGAATAGTTGGTTTTTCCTTCATAAAAGAAATTTTGGTTTCTTTAGCATGAAGTGGAGGAGTTGAAGATCGACTTGGTGAAGCACATGGTGATGTTAGGGGTGTGGGACGAAGGCTGGATCTCAAGATTGATTGAGGAGTAAAATTGGCAAAGTTGGTGTCTGAAGATGTAAATGCTCTTGCCCTCTAAATAGAAACACAAAAAGTATATATTGGTAAATGAAAAATTAAGTTTGATGATAGTGCCTTTCCAATTAAGAAGTTAATACCAGATACATGGAGTAACTATCATAGCAATATGGAGTACATATAATGTATTTATATCATATAATACCCAAATAGATATCTACTTAGATGGGTACAAAAGTTACTTTATATTTTTTCTTCACACATAACAAACTCAAACTATTCCCATGATGAGGGAGTAACATTAACTACAGCATAGTTCTGTTGCTTAGGAAATATTTAATAAAGTTTCATAAAACTTAACATACTCAATCTAGAAATAGGCATAGAAATTAACTGCATACCTTCATCACAGGAGGGGTCTGCAAAAGTTTTAGCTCCGATGCTTTAGAAATGCCCCCAAGATAGCCAGAAGTGATAGTGTATGGTTGCAATGGATTGGTTGCCATCCAAGACGGACTTGCCTTACTTTGTGCACAAGGAGTAGTCTCTGCATTCAAGGGAGAGTGGGTCTTCAGCTGCCGTACAGAATCCAATATCCTAATTAAAGAAAAAACTCTGTCGGAAATGTACTCTTTCTATAAAAGCCTCACTCTCTTCCAACAATTTAATTTCTTCACATTGCCACACATGATGCAGTGTGCCTTCAGTGTAAAGATGGAACTATGCCCTCAAGAACAACTGTGGTGGTGATCATTCCTACCAATATCATGGACAGTGGCCACTGGGACAAATTGAAAGAGAAGAATAAGAATAAATGGGTTTTACCCTTGTACTTCTTTCCTTTCACTAACTGCTGCAAATCTAGTTTGGTAGCTATGCCCTTCAGGACTTGGCGTACTCTATCAGTGGAGCGTTACTGAGTTATTCTTGGTAATGGACACTGAAGTCCTCAGTCCAAATGGTAGTAATTGGAGCAGGACTGATTAATCTATTGAAAGAGTAGATGGTACCAGTAGGTTTCCTTGTCCGTGCTTTACCTCATGCCATGGGAATTCAGAGTCTGTGGTAATTCATAGAATCCCTACAGTGCAAAAGGCCACTCGGTCCATCGAGCCTGCACCAACAGAAGTTTCACCCAGGTCCTATCCCTATAACCCCACATATTTATCTTGATAACCCCCTTGACACTAAGGACCAAATTTAGCATCTCCAATCAACTTAAATCAACCCAGGAGGAAACAGGAGCACCCGGAGGTTAAAAACATGGGGAAAACATGCAAACTCCACGCAGTCAATTTAGGCCTCCAGAATTGAACACAGGCACCTTTCCCTTATCAAAGATTCCTAAGAATATAGCTTCCTAACTGCATGCTGTTGAACTATCACCTTGTAGGAGGGACAGACATTGTGATAGGGAAATCTGAGATGTTGACTGTTGAATATGATGCACAGTGGCAACGTCACTGGGTTAGCAGACCAGAGACCCAGGTTAATGCCTAGGAACACGTGCTCAAATATCACATAATATCTAGTAGAATTTAAACTCAACTACTTAATCTGGAATTGAAAGATTGTCTCAGTAATGCTAAAAATTCAATTATGATCAATAGTTGGATAAATCCAACTGATTCACTGATGCCCTTTAGGGAAACAAATCTGCCAAAGACCCACATCAATGTGGTTGACACTTAACAGTTCCTAAGAAAATTAGAGATGAGCAACACCCATGAAAAAATAACATCTTAAGTACAAATATGTTAGGTTTGACGAGACTATGGCACAGCTCTCCCAATAGTGGCTCAAATCCTAGATGATAACGAGGAGGACCTTTTAAAAGTTTGACTGGGTGTGCTAATGACAGCTAGAACAAACAAATAATTCATCCAATTTTATTTTAATCATATTTCTTTGCAGCAGTTTGATTTGGTACAAATGGCTTACTAGGCCTTTTCAGATAGCAATGAAGAGTGCCACATTGTAGGTCTGGAGGCACATTTGGTCTGATCAGACAAAAATGACAGATTTCCTTCCCTTAAAGACATTATTGAACCAGTTACGTTTGTACAGCAATGCAGTAGCTTTATGACGACTATTTCTGAGACTAGCTTTTTATTCAATGGTTTTAACTTTTTATAACTGAATTCAAATTCACAGATCATCATGAGATTTGCACTCACATCTGTGGCTTACCGTTCAAATAATAACTACCTAGCCTGACATGATAAAGGGAATTTTGCATTGCATTCTGTCTCCTTTATTGACCTGGAAGTACTTATGAAAATAGTTCAGGTACTTCACACTAATATCCTCCTCAATAGAGATAGCTCAAATTTTGCAGCTGTATGATGGCAAAATGGTCAGCACCATCATCATTATGAGAAGCTGACAGCAACTGCTTGGCATATGCCCATGCATAATAAAAAATGGAAATCCTTCAGCTCTTATCAGTGATTCACCTCATGTCCACAGGACGTGAATAAAGTCTTTACAGATTGAAGTCCATTAGAAATTTCAAAATTGATGTGAATTTCCACTTTTTACACTATTACTCTCAATGTGAAAACCCTTCAAAAATCGAAGTCTTGTTGAATGAGGTGTAGTGGGTTTCTAATACAATACCACATTGTAGTTACTGCTGAGCAACCTCGCTGTCCCTTGATTTTACATTTGTAGGAACAAGGAAACAGTAGTAGGTCAATCAACTCCTTCAGCTTATTTGAGATTATGATTGATCAGTGGCCTTACAGATTTTGCCTCTCAATGTGTAGATAAAAAATTCTATCAAACTCAGACTTAAAATTTACAACTTAGCATCAACTGACATTTTCAAAAGGAGTTCCAAAGCATTCCCATTCTGCTTGTAGATGTGTTTCTTAATTTCATTCCTGAAAGGACTGGCTCTAATTTTTATATTATGCAGGCTAATCCTAAACTTCCCAGTTAACAGAAAGAGTTTCACTCCACTTTTACTATCTTTCCCCCTATACCTTGAAAAATTTCAATTAATAATCTCACAACCTTCTAAATTCCAGAGAAGGTAACTCTAATTTGTGTAATCTCTCCTCACAACCTAATCTTTGGGAGTCCTCGTACCATTTTTGTAAAACTACACTGCATATCCCAATTTATGCTCCCCAAAGTGTGGTGCCAACTTATTTACGCTACTTCAGGTGTGACTGAACCAGAACTTTGTACAGCTGAAGCAAAGACTACTACCTCATTGTATTCTAGCCTTGTAGATACCAAGGGTTAATTCCATTAGTTTCCTTGATTATTTTTTGTACCTGTGCATGACATTTTAATGATTTATGAACTTGATTATCCAAACGTCTTTGTGCCCCCACTGTTCCTAGCTTTTCAACAATTAGAAACATCTTGTTCTAAACTTTTAGGTCCAAAGTGGCTGACTTCACATTTGCTTACACTGAAATCCACTTGCCATAAATTTATCCATTGACTTGATTGATCTATATCTTTGTAGCATCAAGCTTTCATGCACACTGCATACAATGTAATTTATCTTGGCATAATTGCCAAATTTGATATCTGGCTTTCTATCTAAGGCATTAATAAATAGTGTATAGTTGGTATTCCTCAACAAATCCTTGCAGAAAACTGCTAGTCACGTATTCCCAATTAGCGTAACTGCCATTACCTCCTATCTGCTGTTTCCTGACACTCAGCCAATTTCCTGATCAGGTCAATCATTTTCTTTCATGAGTTTGAACTTTATTAAACAGTTGGAGGGACTTTATATTATATTACTTCCAGAAGATATTTGATAATATTAATAGATATTCCCCATCTCATTAGTTTAGTTACTGCTTCAAAAAATTCAGATTTGTCAGGCATGATCTAACTTTACAAATCCATGCTGGCTTTCTCTGAACTGCTGAAAAATTTCAAGTTAATTACAGGCTTCAGCAATTTGCTGAGAACAGATTGAGGCTAACTGGTTTATAAAATTCTTTGGCTTTTCTCTGCCACCTTCCTTAATAATGTAGCATAAGAATATAAGAAATAGGAGCAAGATTAGGTCATCTAGCCCATTGAGCTGCCCCGCCATTCAATAAGATCATGGCTGATCTAATAGTGGTTCAGTTCCACTTACCTGCCTACACCCCCCATAACCCTTAATTCTCTTATTGGTCAAAAATCTATGACTTAAACATATTCAACAAGGTAGCCTCCACAGCTTCAATGGACAGAGGACTCCAAAGATTCACTACCCTCTGGGAGAAGAAGTTCCTCCTCAACTCTGTTCTAAATTGACTCCCCCTTATTTTGAGGCTGTGCCCTGTAGTTCTTGATTCCATTCTAAGTGGAAATAATCTTGCTGCTTCTACTCTGTCTAGCCCCTTCATTATTTTATATGACTCTATAACATCTCCCCTCAGCCTTCTAAATCCAATGAGTACAGGCCCAGTCTACTCAATTTCTCCTCATAAGCTAAACCCCTCATCACCAGAATCAACCTGGTGAACCTTCTCTGCATTCCCTCCAAAGCTAATATATTTTTTAAATAAGGGGACCAAAATTGTACACTAGGTACAGTCTCACCAGTATCTTGTACAACTGCAGCAAGAGCTCACTGCTTTTATACTCCATCCCTCTTGCAATCAAGGCCAACATTCCAATTGCCTTGTTGATCACCTGCTGCATCTGCAAACTGAGTTTTTGTGACTTATGCACAAGCTCCCCCAGGTCCCTTTGCAGAGTAGCATGTTGTAATTTTTCACTATTTAAATAATAGTCCATTTTACTATTATTCCTTACAAAGTGGGTAACCTCACACTTGCCAATGTTATACTCCATCTGCCAGATCCTTGCCCACTCACTTAGCCTATTCAAATCTCTCTGCAGACTTTCTGCATCCTCTACGCAATTTGCTTTCCCACTCATCTTTTTATGTAATCCGCAAACTTTGTTAACCTACACTCGGTCCCTGCTCCAGATTGTTTACCATATACATAGACAGTTAAGGCCACAGCACCGCTTCCTGTGGCATGCCACTAGTCACTGATTGCCAACTGAAAAAGCACCCATTTATTCCGACTCTCTGCTCTGTTAGATAGCCAATCCTTGATTCACGCTAACACTTTATCCCTGACTCTGTGTACCTTACGCAGCAACTTTTTGTGAGGCACCTTATTGAATGCCTTCTGGAAATCTAAATATACCACATCCACTGGTTCCCCACTGTCAACTGCACTCGTAACATCTTCATAAAAATCCAGTAAATTCGTCAAACATGACTTTCCCTTCGTGAATCCATGCGGCATCTGCTTTACTGAACGATTCTTTTCCTGGTGTCCTGTTATTTCTTCCTTAATGATAGATTCCAGCATTTTCCCAAATATGGATGTTAAGCCAACTGGCCTTTAGTTACCTACCTTCTGTCTACCTCCCTTTTTAAACAGTGGTGTTACATTAGCTGTTTTCCAATGAGTTGGCACCTCCCCAGAGTAAAGTGAATTTTGATAAATTACAACTAATGTATCTGTTTTACTTCTGCTGTTTCTTTTAGTACCCTGGGATGCATTTCGTCCAAACCTGGGGATTTGTCTACCTTTAGTCCCATTAGTCTACCCAGCACTATCTCTTTAGCAAGTGATCATTTTAAAGATCCTCATCCCCTACAGTCCCATACTGTCAATTATTGGTATGCTAACTATGTCCTCCACTGTGAAGACTGACACAAAAAACTTGCTTAAGCCTCGGCCATTTCATCGTTTCCCATTATTAAATCCCCCTTCTCATTTAAAGATCCAACATTTACTTTAGTCACTCTTTTCTGTTTTATATATTTGTAAAAACTTTTACTATCAGTTTTTATATTTTGCACTTGTTTACTTTCATAATCTAGCTTTCCTTTCTTTGTTTTTTAAAGCTTTTCCAATCTTCTAGTTCCCCACTACTTTCCCACTACTTTTGGTCACTCTGTGTATATTGATTTTTAATTTGATACTTTCCTTTATTTCCTTAATTATCCACAGCTGGTTATCCCTTTTCTTACGTTCCTCCTTTTTCACTAGCATATATTTTTGTTGCGTACTGAGGAAAATCTTCTTTAAAATCCTCCACTGTTCCTCAACTATTCCACCAACTAGTCTGCATTCCCAGTCTACATTAGCCAACGCCGCCCTCATCCTATCATAATGAGGATGTGTGCAATTCTCCAATCTAAAAGGAACAGTTCACAAATCAAAAAAAAGACTTTCGCAAGATTGTAACTAGAGCGACTGCAACGTTCTCACTTACATCCTTTTAAACCCTGGAATAAAATCCACCCGGATCTGGGACGGTTTCACGCTTCATTGCCATAATTTTCTACATTATTGTTTACATTCATTTTAATGAGCTCCTCTGATTGTTTTAGGATTAATTTCTTGCAATTTCCAGCATTCTGATCTATTTCTTTCCTGTAAATATCGACAAATTATTCATCAGGTCTCATTTCCTTACTTTTATTGACAATCTCTCTGCCAAATTCCATGGACCCATTGCACCGAACCACTACTTTTCCTAATTGTAAGCATTTTTCATATTGATTTTGACTCTCCATACTCCTATTTTATGTTTTGTTACTCTGTCCTGCTCTTCGCATCTTTCCCATTTGCCTGGATTTTTTTTTTTTGCATTCGGTATTATTTTCCTTTAATTTTATCTAGTTAGCTATGGTTATCTTTTTTGATAAGCAGAACTCTTGCCCCTTTGGGGACATAAACTGCTGCTGCATCACATTAAATTTAACAGCATGCATTAAGCTTTTATCATTTTATAAATTTGCCCACTTTACTGTGGACCATTTCTGTCTCTCCCAAGTCAGCGGTAGCTAAATCTAACTGTTTTATATTTCCTTCTTTCAAAACACAATTAAAATCTTATTGTATTTTAAGGGGGAGATGGTGATAATGTCACTGAACTAATAATCCAGAGATCCAGGCTAATGCTCTAAATTATAAAATAATGTTAATTCCTGATTTGTCTCTATGAAAATTCTTTAATATGTTTGGACACTTAGCTTGCTTCAAGATACCGTGGTCACTGAATGCTGGAGATCTCCTATAGATAGTATCAGAATGAAAATAACATTGAGATAAGTCTGCACCACGCTGTTTGCTCGATCTTTGCTGGATGCCAGTGGCCTGCTGTGTGTTTATTCTAAGATCCAAATTATTAACTACAGATGTCGGTCAGAATACAACTTAAAACTCATTTCTAAAACAAATCCTCATGAGGAGCAACATTCCAAAGACAGGGAAAGAATGCACAAGAATAATAAAGAAAGAGTGCATGTGAGACAGAGTGCAAATAAATTTATTAAATAAAGCAATGTCTACCTGGAAAGTCTTTTGGATTGTCTGTTGATTGGTGTCCCAACAAAAGCATTAGATACTTCAGTAGTCTTGACAACTGGATTAACTGAAGGAGGTTCACTATTCCTAGGACTGAAGTTTATTTTTATGAAAGAAAAATATGCTTTAGTACAAAGATCAAGATCAACTCTTTTTCTAATATTTAAAAAACTTCCACTTTTTTTTTAAAAATGTGTATTCGTAGGTTATGGCAGGAAGACTGTGCTGCAGTAAAGATTATTGAGTAGCCAGGGTCAATTTAGAGAGCCACTGTACAACAAAATTTTAATGTTCACATTTATCATTCTACAAAACGAGCAATTTTAAAATTTGCTTATTAAAGACACAAGTTCTCTGCCTGATACTTAACTGGTAGAATCCAAGTCCTCTGCCTTACAAGAACAAAGTAGGTCTTTCAGATAATGAAGAACAAAGAACAAAGAGCAAAACAGCACGGGGAACAGGCCCTTTGGCCCAATGAACCCACGCCACCACCCCGATGTTCCCACCTCTACCTCTGACCCCTGTCCATGTTTATAGATCTATGGATTAAAAACCAAATTTGAGACAATTTAGGAAGAATTTGTTTTGCCAATTAGCCCAAGAGCACATCTTTGGGACATGGGAGGAAACTGGCATCTGGAGAAAACCCACGCAAGCACGGGGAGAATGCGCAAACTCCCACAGACACAGGCCCAAATCCATGTATCTGTACAGCACAGCGATAGTCACTGAGCTGTCATGTTGCCCATCAAATCGTCCAGGTCAAGCGTACACTAACGACGTGAAGCACTAGGATACTCTAGAAAAAAATCCAAGAGCAGCCCTCTCACGACCCACCGTGTGTATGCCCCTCGTTAGACAACAAGGTGGACCAAAGCACCTGTAGGATAAAAACAAGTACATCAATATCATCATCTACTTACACACTTCCCAGGGACTCCCAAGGCTCATGATCCCTATTTTAAATCAGTTTTCTATACCCCTCCATTCCCATTCTGTTCATATGCCCATCTAAGTATTTCTTAAATAACTCCAGAGTACGTGCCTTCACCACTTTACTTGGCAGCGCATTCCATACCCCCACCACCTTCTGTGTGAAAAAACTCCCTCTAGCATCCAAATTATACCTTACCCCCATCACCCTAAGCGCGTGACCCCCTCGTGCTATTTCAGTCCATCCTAGGAGAAAGCTTAACCCTGTTTACTCTATCTATACCCCTCATAATCTTGTACACCTCTATTAGATCTCCTCTAAGTCTATGTCTTTCTAAGGAAAACAGTCCCAATTTGCCTAACCTCTCCTCGTAACTCAGACTTTCCATACCAGGCAGCATCCTGGTAAACCTCCTCTGCACTCTCTCCAGAGTCTCCACGTCCTTCCGGTAGTAAGGCGACCAGAACTGGACGCAGTATTCCAAATGAGGTCTAACCAGCGTTTTATACAACTGCAACATTAAAGGCCAGCTCTTGTACTCTATACCCCTTCCTATAAAGGCTAGCATACTATATGCTTTCTTCACAACCTTCTCCACTTGCTCTGCCACCTTCAGAGACTTGTTCACCTGCACCCCCAGGTCCCTCTGCGTTTCTATACTCTTAATAGGTCTACCCTTTATCATATACCTCCCCCCTACATTCTTTCTCCCGAAATGTATCACCTCACATTTATCAGGATTGAATTCCATCTGCCATCTGTCTGCCCAAGCTACCAGCCTATCTATGTCCTGCTGCATCGCCTGACAATGCTCCTCACTATCCGCAAGTCCAGCCATCTTTGTATCGTCTGCAAACTTGATCACTCCACTTACTCCCTCTTCCAAGTCATTTATACGTATTACAAATAGAAGAGGTCCTAGTACAGAGCCCTGCAGCACACCACTAGTGACCCACCTCCAGCTAGAAAAACACCCTTCCACTGTTACTCTCTGTTTCCTATTACCAAGCCAGTTACTTATCCATCTAGCTACCTGTCCTTGTATCCCATTAGCATTGACCTTCTCAACTAACCTCCCATGAGGGACTTTGTCAAACGCCTTACTAAAATCCATACAGACGACATCAACGGCTCGCCCTTCGTCCACCGTTTTTGTCACCTCCTCAAAAAATTCTACCAGATTTGTAAGGCATGATCTATTTAACACTAAATAACACTATTTAAAGACTGATTAAACAGTAGTGTGGTTTTTCCCTCACCCACTTTTCACTGGCAACTTCCAAAGAACGAAAATCATCCCCAGCAATCTTTAAGAGTGACTCACTTTTTTTTCCGTCCACTTCTCAAATATTGAAATGATTCATACCCTTCCGTGTGGCAATGGATATTTGAATTCTGCCAATTCTTTGAAGACAATTGTTTCATATTTCTTGCAAACCCACAGCTATCTCCTCTAAGTCCAATAATTGTGTGTTTAGGAAGAATGAATCCAAAGGTAGCTTGCATTTCAAGAAAGCAAAAGTTACAAACTCTCCCAGCTCCTGCCAGATACAGACTGAACTGGTTTATATATTCCTGCAATAATTCGCGAATCCTCCCCAGATTGGAGACAACAGTGCTTAATGAACAACTTAAAGCATGAACTCTATTACAGCATAAATTCAATATTAACATCTCTATTTACTGTCTTTAATAGGTTTACTCTTGGTCCTTTATCAGTTGATATGGTTGTTTCACCTAATATTAAATGCAGCTCCCAAATCACTTCCATTGCTAAAGCTGCAGTTAAAACTTTGACTGCCCCTTTCTGTACTGAAGTTCGTTTTTTCCTCAGTAACTCTTAATTGCTCTTAAACACCAAGTCTTTGTTGATACTTTACAGTATCAATTACAGACAATTACTGGATAGATCTTCATTCTTGCACTCTATGCCTCAGCCACAAACTTTCTCAGCACTAATTTATCAATATGACTCAGGCTAATTTGACTCAGTATGTAGATAGGCCAACTAGAGGTGAGGCTACATTGGATTTGGTGCTGGGCAATGAGCCAGACCAGGTGTTAGGCTTGGAAGTTAGTGAACATTTTGGTGATAGTGACCACAATTCGGTTACGTTCACCTTAGTGATGGACAGGGATAGGCATGAAGCTGGGGGCTGTAGTTATAGCTGGGGGAAGGGTAATTATGAGGCCATCAGGAGAGAATTAGGGTGCATAGATTGGACTAGGAAACTACAGGGACTGGGAACATCTGGAATGTGGAGCTTATTCAAGGAGCAGCTGCTGCGAGTCCTTGATAAGTATGTCCCTGTCAGGCAGGGAGGAAATGGTCGAGTAAGAGAGCCTTGGTGTACGAAAAAAGTTGAGTTGCTGGTTAAGAAGAAAAAGGAGGCTTATGTCAGGATGAGGCTTGAAGGCTCAGTTAGTGCAATGGATAGCTATAGATTAGCCAGGAAGGAGGTAAAAAGTGACTTGAGGAGAGCTAAGAGGGGACACGAGAAGATGTTGGCTGATAGGATTAAGGAGAATCCTAAAGCTTTCTTTCGATATGTTAAGAATAGAAGAGTGGTTAGGGCAAGATTAGGGCCAGTCATAGACAGCAGTGGGAAGTTGTGCGTGGAGCCTGAAGAGATTGGTGAGGCACTGAATAAATATTTCTCTTCGATATTCACGCAGAGTGCTGGAAATGTAGCTATGGAGAACACTGAGGTACAGGGTTGCAAATTGGGAAATATTGTAGTAGATAGGGAGGATGTGCTAGAAATTCTCGAGGGTTTGAAGTTGGATAAGTCCCCTGGGCCGGACGGGATTTACCCTAGGATTCTCTGGGAGGCAAGAGAGGAGATTGCAGAGCGTCTGGCTCTGATCTTCAGGTCGTCGTTGGTTACAGGTGTGGTTCCGGAGGACTGGAGGATAGCGAATGTGGTCCCGTTGTTCAAGAAGGGGAAGAGAGACCTTCCAGGGAATTATAGGCCAGTGAATCTTACTTCTGTTGTGGGCAAAGTATTGGAGAGAATAATTAGGGATAGGATTTATAGTTATTTAGAGAGAAATGAATTGATTGGGGATAGTCAGCATGGTTTTGTGAAGGGTAGGTCGTGCCTTACTAACCTCATTGAGTTTTTTGAAAAAGTGACTAACGAGGTGGATGGGGGTAAGGCGGTTGATGTGGTATATATGGACTTTAGTAAGGCGTTTGATAAGGTGGCCATGGAAGACTTCTGCAGAAAATGCAGATGTATGGGATAGAGGGTGATTTAGCTAATTGGGTTAGGAATTGGCTAGCAGATAGAAGACAGAGGGTGGGGGTTGATGGGAGATATTCATCTTGGAGTTCGGTGACAAGTGGTGTACCTCAGGGGTCTGTTTTGGGGCCCCTGCTGTTTGTAATTTTTATAAATGATCTGGATGAGGGTCTTGAGGGATGGATCAGTAAATTTGCAGATGATACTAAAGTTGGTGGTGTGGTAGATAGTGAAGAGGGGTGTTTTAGTTTACAGAGTGACTTGGACAAGTGCAGAGCTGGGCCGAGAGGTGGCAAATGGAGTTTAATGTGGAAAAGTGTGAGGTAATGCACTTTGGCAGGAACAATAAATGGGTAGAGTATAGGGCTAATGGTAGGGCTTTTAATAGTGTTGAGGAACAGAAGGATCTTGGTGTATGTGTCAATAGATCCCTGAAAGTAGGCAGTCAAGTGGATAAAGTTGTTAAGAAGGCATATGGCGTCTTAGCTTTTATTGGCAGGGGGATTGAATTTAGGAGCCGCAGCATCATGTTGCAACTGTACAAAACTCTAGTGCGGCCGCACGTGGAGTATTGTGTGCAGTTCTGGTCCCCACATTATAAGAAAGATGTGGAGGCATTGGAGAGGGTACAGAGGAGGTTTACCAGGATGTTGCCTGGTATGGAGGGCAGGTACTATGAAGAGAGGTTGAAGGATTTGAGGTTGTTTTCGTTAGAAAGGAGGCGGCTAAGAGGGGATCTTATTGAAACATATAAGATGATTAGAGGTTTAGATAGGGTGGACAGTGATAGCCTTTTTCCTAGGATGGAGAAAGCTAGCACGAGGGGACACAGCTTTACATTAAGGGGTATGAGTTATAGGACGGATATCAGAGGTAGGTTCTGTACTCAAAGAGTGATTAGGGAGTGGAATGCCCTGCCTGCAGCTGTTGTAGATGCGCCAAGTTTGGTGGCGTTTAAGAGGTTAATTGATAAGTACATGGAAGAGAAGGGAATGGTTTAGTTTGGAGGGGCATTGCTTTTTATTTTGGTCGGCACAACATCGAAGGCCGAAGGGCCTGTTCTGTGCTGTAATGTTCTATGTTCTATGTTCTAATACTATAGTAGTTATCCATTTCATCTCTGATAAGTTATAAAGTAACCGCCCATAAACAATTTGGCTTCCCTATGCCAAAATCAACACTCATTGCACTAATAGCTGTTTGAATTAATTATTTGCCATCTCAAAATTACAGGCATATTAAATCAGTCTCATCTTTATCTTCCAATTTTTAAGATCTATGTTTGGCAACATATACTACTTTTATTCAGCTCTTATCTCCTTTTGATTCTGCATGGTACAGACATACATTATGAAACCATCCCTGACCATTTCTGAACACAGCTGAATAAGGGAAATCACTACAGATGTACTTGAATTAATTACCTGTTGTGAGGAGATAGAGCAGATTCTTGTTCATTTTTTTGCCACACCTCATTAACCTTTGAAAGCACCGAACTGATGAATGTTGCACGAGTAACCACACTTCCCGAAGTTGTTCGCCTTGCCACAGTAGACAATGGTTTGGGCCGCGTAACTGTTTACGAAACATACCCAAGATTCAACACATCAAACCACTATGTAGCAGCCATTAACAAAGCAAGTGGAACAATGGACCAAATACTCACTGCTAAAGATTAAAGGAAGGTCTAGAATGTTTTACTAGGAAAACAGCACAAGGTATTCATGTTTCTAGACATTGGGGAAGACATCTGTGACACTGATGGACAGATTGAGTTCCACAGAATATCTGCACTGCAGAAAGAGGCTATTTGGCCCATTGAGTCTGCAGTGATGCTTCCAAAAGAGCACTAGCTAAGCCCATTTTCCCCCTCTATGCCCATAACCCTGTGCATTGGCCATAGTCAATCCACATAACCTGCATGTCTTTTGACACTGAGGGGCAATTCAGCATGGTCAATTCACCTGATCTGCACATCTTTGGACTGTGGGAGGAAACCACAGCATCCTATGCAGACACAGGGATAACATGCAAACTCCACCCAAGGATGGAATCGAACGTGGGTCCTTGGAGTTGAGAGGCAGCAATGCCATTGTGTTCCCACTTAGAAAAAATGTTGAGGATGTTGGATTGTAAATAGTTTGCCTATTTACTTCCCAAAATGGAAAAGTTTAACTTTTAAGTATAGTTATTCAATATATCTACCTGGATCCAAGGTCAAGGTAATTCACATTACTCATGATTAGTTTTTTTTAAGACGGGAAGGGTACTGAGAAAATCACTTTAAAGGCTCCCCTAAAACATCATGGAATACCACAAACAGAATGGTCTGCCAGGATCCAAAAGAGAGAAGGATAGTGAGAGATCAAAAGATTCTGTGTCTTCATGCTGGAAGACGGATGGGAGCTCATGCTTGGATTGAAAAGACCAAATCTGTGAGGCATTCACCCAGCTTGCACTGGAGGGGGGGGGAATCTCCAGTATTACTCTCACTGTGAAGGACAGTTCTGAGATTAAACATCAGCAGGCTGAGAAAGAAAAAAAACGAACATCTCTGGAGCTTATTATTGTATTGAACTGATAGTGGGAGAATTGAATATTTACTTAAGGGCAGTGTAACATAGCTGTGAAGTGTGTTTCTTTGGTTCTGCTGAAAATAAGATGGATATTTTGTTCTACAGTTTGAAGTTCAAATTGCCTACAAAGGCAGTATTTAGTCAACAGTGCTTTTATTACAGTAAATGTCTTAAAACAAGAAATCTTGTGTTATCCTTTGTCATCAAAACCTAACCCAGAAAAATCTTAAAGCCAATCCCTAATATTAGAGAATTTGAGTTTTAGGAAACATTAGAAATATTTGAGCTTTACATTTTTGAAATGAAGCAACAGAATATCCACAGATATGCAGGATAATAAACAGTACTGTAAAAAATCCAAAATATTTAAAACTTAAACTATGCCTGTATAAAGGAAATATTGCTTCAGTTTAATAAAAAGCGAAGTTCGGGTTTTGCAGCAACAAGCAGTTCTATACATGGAGACATAATATGGATTTGAAGGCCAAGAAGGAAAGGGAACACTAACAATATTAAAGAAACAGATCAATTCTATAACAGCAGCAAATTAAAAATGTAAGAAATAACAGCATGATTAGACCATAAGGTTCCTTGAGCCTGTTTCATCCATCATTCAATAACATATTGGCTGATCTCAATTTTTTCACAAAATCTCATCTTTCTCCTAGTGTCTGAAAATCTACCTCAGCATTGAATACACTCAATGACTGAGCATCCAACAAGTTTTAATTATGCACAATCCTCTGAAGGAATTCCTTCTCAAATCAGGCCTTTAATGGACGACTTCTTATCCTGAGACTACACCCCCAAGCCTAGGGAAACAACCTCTCAGCATCAAGCATATCAAGCCCCAAAATAAATCACTTTTCTTTATTTAAAACCCAGATACTATATGGCTAGTCTACTCAAATTCTTACTGCAAGACAAACTTCTCATTTCAGAAATTAATCTCAGCAAATCGTCACTGTATTGCCTCCTATTCAAGTATACATTTCCTTTGATAAGGAGGCTAAAACTCTGCAGTACTTTGTCTCACCAAAACCCTGCACACAACTGCAGCAAGGGCTCTGAACAGAAGCATTATCTAGACTTGAAACGTTTAATCTATTTTATCTCCAAAATGCTGTTAGACCTGTTAAGATTTTCCAGCATTTTCTGTTATAGCAAGACGTCCTTGCACGTATACCCTGGTCCCCTCGTAATAAAAGCCAATGTGTCATTTCCCTTTGGAACTGCTTGGATGCACCTTCATGCTAATTTGGTATTTCTTTACAAGGATATCCAAACTACTCTGAACATAATTTAAAAGCTTTGTTCCATTTAAAGAAACTCTGCTTTTCTGTTCTTATCAAAGTGACTATCTCACATTTCCCCACATTATACCCCACCTGCCCCTTTACTGCCCATTTTTCTCTGCTGCTTCGTTCTGTTGTCCTTACAGCTCACTGCTCCATCTAGCTTTGTCCAGCCAGAGAAAACATGACATTACTCATTATTTTTAAAGTCATTAAATATAGATTATAACTAAGGTTACAGAACTGATCCTTACAACAGCCTTACTAGTTGTAGCCTGCCAACTTGAAAATATCCCCCTTTTCCCCTACCTTTGCTTTCTGTCCATTAATCAATGCTCTACCTATGCTAATACATTATCCCAACCACATGATTTTTATGTTGTCTAATAACCTGTTATGTGGCACCTCAAAACTGGAATTCTAGAATCTAAGAACATAACGTTCATAATATTACATCAACTGGTTCCCTCTTTATCTACCCTGTTATATTCTCCAAAAAACGGTAACTTTGTCAGGGTCAATTCTTCTCCCACAAAGCCAAGTTGACTTTACCTATCCCTATCATGATAACACCTCCTCAATAACAGATTCCAACACTTGCCAATTCTAAGGTCTTTTTGGATGGATGAGTTGAAATGCACTTAACAGTTTTCTTCAGCTATATCTGTCTTGTCAAAACAAAAACTTTAAAAGGTAGCTTTAAACATTTGCAGATTTCAAAATATTTCAAAGCACAGACTCACCTTCGCGCAAAATTGCTAAATGATGGTATGGTTTTGCACGTTCTGTTGCTAGCTTTCTTTGAACCCTTGGAAGAATTTTTCCATACTGCTCCAGAATGGAATTCCTAGCAGCTGTTCTTTCTCGAATTTGAGGATCACGGTCATTCTGACAATAAAAAAATTTAGAAAATACTTTATTCCTGTTGTTTTCCTGTTTTACATCGACATGCTTAACTTTCTATTTTTCTTCCTACAGAGTTAGATCATTTTTATGCCACACAGTCAACACTGGAATATATTTCTTTCTATGGAAAGAAAGATGTACAAATGCAGTATAGATAACCATAGGCAAGTCGAATCACTGGTGAATTTACCCTCGTTTATCATTTGTTTACAACCTATTGCTGGATATTGTGTTAAATGTTCAGCAGAATTTGAAACAGTACATTCTTTTCTATCTCTTGACAAGAGAAAAACAACTAAAAGTTGCTGGCACACAGTTTACTAACAAAGTGCATAGTGGCCATGAAAATTGCAGATATGGCCTAAAACAGAAAGTAGCTCAAGAGTAATGATTTATAGTCGCATTTACTAACACTTCAACTATGCAGGGGAGGTGCTCGCACTCGCTGCACATGCAGTGATTGTGATACCAGTGCCAGCAACACTGTGGGTAGTTGTCAGATTAAAGAATAAAATCGTTCATAACATTTAAAAGTGTAAAGATATTTTAACAATCCATCAAAGAAATATTCTTGTTCAAATTTCTCTCTGACGTGCAGTCTTAGATGATGTATGAGCTTCCTCTGGCAGTCTACCATGGTTAAGGATCGCAGTTCTTGCAGAACACTGATCTTCAAAATACTAGTTTGAAAATTGTGCAGCTATTGAGCATTTCATGATCTGACCTAGAATCATTGAACCCAAAAGTGCATAAGGAGTCCATTCCACCCATCAAGTCTGCACCTGACAACAATCCCTGCCAGGCTCTATCCCCATAACCCCACATACTTATCTTGCTAATCCTCTGACACTAAGGGGTAATTTAGTATGGCCAACGTACCTAACTTGCAGATCTTTGAACTGTAGAAGAAACTTAAGCTCCCGGAGGAAATCCAATATAGACAAGGGGAGAATGTGCAAATACCCCACACAGTCACTGAAAGCCAGAATTGAACCCGGGTCCCTGGAGCAGTGAAGCAGCAGTGCTAACCACAGTGCCACTCCATATCTTGCTTGCCACCCTGCTCCTGACTCATCTGCCTTGCTCATCCTCTTGCTGGTTGCTCACGGTCTACGTCTCATTGCCTCCCTCCTGCTCACTGCCTTGCTCCCTCACTGTCTATGCTTGTTCCTAGTGAGGCAGTGAGGGGTCAGGCAAACAGTAATGAGTGAAGCAGCCACAGGTAAGGCAGCAGGGCTTCAAATGGTGTGGTGAAAGTTTGGAATCAAAGTGGCAAGAAGGAATGAATGGCAAATGTTCAATAGCTGCACAATAATGCCAGCAATGAGAGGAACCACACATGCACCAACAGATGGAAGGACGCCAACTTCTTCTAGTTCAATGCCAGGTGATACAATGAAACCCAATTTAAAAGAGTGGGTGGTGGTGAGAGATCTCATCATATTTTTTCCAAATGATATGAATTCCATGTACTTTCTCAAATTCAGCAGTATTTGTCACTTCCATGATCAGAGTATTTAACTTTTATGGGGTTTGATTCACTAGCTTCAAGCATAACCTAGAGACTTAAAAACTTGTGAACTGAACAATGCATCAATGGTATAGGCAGGAGGTGGGGAGAAGCAAATGAGGATGAGAGGGGCGCAACTGCTGTCACAGAAAATCAGATTACAGATATAATTAGATTACAGATATAAATGTGATGGGCAATTAACATTGCTCCCGAGTAGCAAAGAGAAGACTTGAACAATTTCAAATGGACTTAAGTGAATAAAATATTTTTTAAAAAAAGTTGCAATGTTTGTAACCAATAAACATTAATATTTATATGGTATATTACAGCTCTAATGTTATCCTATAATTCTTTTTAAACACTTGATGTTAAAATGGGGTCAAAGTTGTCATTTCATACAGGTACATGAAGGTGTATTACACAGATTTCTTTCCTCACTATCTCAAGCACACATCTTGGCAGATTAGAGACAGAATTAGTAAATCCTGTCACCAATGATTAAAAACAATTCAAAAAGGTGGTTTTCAATTTACCAAATTCATTTTCAGTGACTGATTAAGCTGCAAGGCTGGAACATAGTTGGCACGTTGAAGATGGTGAACTAATAGATATTCCTGGTTTTGAAGGCTGCCACTCTTCTTCAAAAATTTCTCCAAACACTCCTGTGAATCGATATATAACATTATATAAATATTGCAGATAAAATGATCATGATGTATTCACACTAAGACTATATAACAGCAAACATCTACTAAAAAGATATTGAAATGGAAAATATTCTTCAAATTACAACTAAAAATTAGTCTTACTTCCAACTACAGGCATCTTTAGGAATTAGTGATTTACGGCAGTATACCTGTTCAGTAGCAGTGAAAGGAAGTTTAAGTAGTTCTTCCATCAACCCGTTCTCCTGACATAGTTCATACATGTGCTTTAACAGGTCCTCTACATTTATTCTGTCTGAGTTTAGTCGAAGTAGATGCCAAGCTTCCACCATGCACCTGGAAGTTTATATTACAAAATAAATATTTTCATTTAGTTTCAATGCCAATTTTCACAATTAAACTTAACATGCACAACCTATTTATTTAAAGGCTATACAACATAGGAATCTTTAAAAAACTAGTCCTCAAAATAAGTAGCAAGTTGTGAATGAATAAGAGCTAAGCAACAATGTCTCCCTTTTGCAACATTAGATCATTCATTCCTTGAGTCCATCATTCAATTAACTCATGACTGATTTGTTGGAACTGCTTCACCTGCCTTGGTTCCACGATTCTTCATTTTGTTGTTTAACAAAAATGCATCAAATGTGTTTCTAAAATTTTCAACTGATCTACTACCATCAATGATTTTTTTGGGGGTAGAACATGTCAGTTATTTACTACCTTTTCTGTGAAGAAGTTCATCTTAAATTGCCTAGCTCTAATTTTAAGGTTAATCCTCTTTTTTGTGTTTAGGTTATTTATTAATGTCAGAAGTTGGCTTACATTCACATTGCAGTGAAGTTACTGTGAAAATCCATCACACCACAGTGCCTGTTCAGGTATACTGAAAGAAAATTTAGCATGACCATATAGGTAAGGTTCCAACCATTGCCTACCAAAGACAGTTTCAAAAGAGCAGTTTAACTGCCCAGCTCTTTCAGTGCTCTGGTGTAGTGTAAATGTACACAAGATAACAAGGCAGTTAAGTTAGTCCCTCTTGCTACACAATAAATCAGCCCATTGAAAAAGTACACGTGTGCTGTTCATGCATGAAAAACAGTTGGCAGAACTGTTAAGAATTGCAAAATTAGCTTCATGTAACAAAATCTACCTTTAGCAACTGAACAGATAAATGGATGACCCTACTATCAGTGAGAAGAATCTATAAAGATAAACGGATGGCCAATTCAGTTACCTGTTAAATAGCAACACAGTAAGATGCAGTTTAACTTCACTGCTACTAGCCATTGAAGGTTTCATTGCCTGCATATACCGGAGGGCCTTTCTAGGCTCTCCTTGGCACATCAAGGCTTGTATGATCCGGACATGCTGCCACGAGGACAGCGACCTGCTCGTGGCTGGATGCAAAATACGATCTAAAGCATTCTGGAGGAAAAGGGAAGAAATAAGAGATCAAAATACAATACTTTCCACCTGAAGACCATTGCCACATAATACTAAATTAATGTAGACTTGTCAAATCTTACATCAGTCAGTCATTCTCATGGTTATTCTTGCTACACAATATACTGAACGATCTTACTTTCCTGGATATATGTCTATCACATACATACCTTGTGCCTTAGTCAATAATAGAAGTTACAGCATGTAATCTAGGTCAATCTCTCTATGTATGGGACTTGCACTCAATGAGCCTCCTCCACTGTACCAAAGCCAAATCTAATAGATTGTTTTGCACATCTTAAAACAAAATCAAATGGGAATTTGTTTCTAAGATACATTACAGTAATCTCATCAGTAAATAAATTGTCACCCAACTTACCGGACTTCTGTACTGCAGGTAAATAAATGTTAAAGTAAGAGTTGGTATTAAAATTTTAGCTGATTGTACTCATGCTAATGGCATTTGGAAGGAGATAACTGCTTGGGTCACGAGATGGCAGGGCAAAGAATTACCTCTTCCCTATGGTACTCTAAGGGAGTTCAGGGTCCAGCTCCTGGAGTGGTAATTATCCGAAGACAGACTTCATAGATTTCAAATTTGGCAGGCAATCTCAGACAGCTGATGTGGCTTATAACAATTGCTGCACTGATTTAATAGACTAGACCTTTTAGCAAGGTAACCTACTGGAATCTTTTTCTTGTATCTAGCCCCTATGCTGCCCCAGCCTGCCTCAGGAAATTGTAGTCATAATTTGAGCTGCAAGTAAAACAATGTTGTTTTAAAAACTCAGTCCACCATCTGTTCAGAGAGGAGGATATTACACCCACCTCAATTTTGCTACAATTCCAGTTCATCTGTTAGAGACATACCACATTGTATAAAATGCTTTTCATCTCATTAGGATTTTCTTCAATACAATACTGAGCCTTCTCAACTAATAATATACAAATCAACAGTTTTAGATAACACTGACATTGTGATAAAGTGATTGTGCATAATTTGCAGCATGATATAGCTGGAACTCAAAAGGTTTGTTATTTTTCATGGGCATCACTAATGCTCAACCAATAAGAATCACATTATGGACTGTCTGCTAATTATAGTATGTGCTTGGTTCTACATCAACCTATCTTGCTCCAGAGCATCACACTTTCTAATCTTAATTCTCATATGCTGCTCATCCTTTTTAAATCTTCAAGATTTATCTTCACGGACTGGGTCGAATATCCTGCCTCTCAGTAGATTATGTATGTTGGCATTTTAAAATCTTGTCATCTTTCCCTGGCCTTGCTCAAGTCTGGCACGAACAGCGCCAGGATCTGACAGCCACCCCTCCTCAGTTATCTAATAACTGAAATATCAGGCCCATTTTTGCAACTGTTAAATCCATTTCTTTGCTTTTTACTAATTTCTTCCTCTCACAGCAATATCCTTATGGTGGGCAAATCTGCACACAACATTCCAAAAACAGTTGTACCACCAATGATCTCATATAGTGAGAGTAATGTGGTTTGACTTTGTAGCCCTTCTCCCTTACCACCCTGGCAAGATGCAACTCTGAATCATTAACATTGTCAGCAGCCTTGAATTCATTTTAAAAATTCTTCCCTGCCTTTGCAGAAATTACTTAATAAATGCAGAAAGATACGCGGACACACTGTCAACTCACTTTTACACCCACCTCAATTTTGCCACAATTCTAGTTTATCTGTTAGAGACATATACTGTATAACATGTTTTTCACCTCATTAGGATTTTCTTTAATACAATACTGAGCCTTCTCAACTAATAATATACAAATCAGCAGTTTCAGATAACACTGACATTGTGCATAATTTGCTGGATAGGCCAAGGCAGTTACCTCCTCAAAGCATTTCAGAGAAGTGATTGCATAATGCTCCCACCTCTATGCTGATTACTCCTTATGGAGCTGGCTTTTGATGAAGCAGAATAACACTGTGTATAATGCTATCAAGCATTTTCATCTCTGTAGATATTTGGCAATTTTGCGTTTACTTTATAAACCATGCTTCTCTTTGTACAAAGATGGCAACCTACCACCCACTAATTCTGCACGAGTAACATTGTGCATTGTTCGTTTCTCCTCATTTACCTTGTGAATGTGAATTTACCTTGTGTATAATGCAACTAACTTGGATTTTGTGCATTAAAAAAAAACCATCTTCACAGCACACATTTTACTGCTATCTACTTATAATTGAAGATGGCGGAGCCTAAAAATGGGTTTGTTATTTTAGCACAATTGTCTTTACTTATAATGCAGTAAGAATTTGGCAACACCAATTTATAATCCAACCAATTTATTTGATAGTAAAAACGCAAGCTTTCGACTCCTGTGTCTTCCTCAGGCAAATGCAGTGTTCTGGTCTGCAATAGCACACATCAGCACAGACAGTCAGAGATTGCTGATTAGAATGCGAATCCTTACATCTAACCTGCTATTCAAGTGTTAAAGTGGCGAACAATGTGTGTGAAGGGAATCCTGAGCATTGTTGGAGAATTGTGTATTTTCTCCAGACAGCACAGTAAGTGAGGTTTTTTGCTAACCCAGGCAAGTTACGGGGGTTACAGATAGTGTGTCATGAAGCCAAGATCCCTGTTAAGACCGTCCTCATGTGTGCGGAGCTTGGCTATCAGTCTCTGCTCAGCGACTCTGCGCTGTCGTGTATCACGAAAGCCCCCTTGAAGAACATTTACCCGCAGGTCGGAGGCCGAATGCCCATGACTGCTGAAGTGTTTGCCCACAGGAAGGGAACTGTTTTGCCTGGTGATTGCTGAGCGATGCTCATTCATCCGCTGTCGTAGTGTCTGCATGGTCTCCCCAATATACCATGCTTCGGGACATCCTTTCTTGCAACGTATTAGGTAGACAACGTTGGCCGAGTTGCAAGTGTATGTACCGTGTACCTGGTGAATGGTATCCTCACGTTTGATGATGTCGTCCATGTCTATGATCCGGCACGTCTTGCAGAGGTTGCTGTGGCAGGGTTGTGTGGTATTGTGGTCACTGTTCTCCTGAAGGTTGGGTAGTTTGCTGCGAACAATGATCTGTTTGAGGTTGTGCGGTTGTCTGAAAGCAAGAAGTGGGGGGGTGGGGATGGCCCTAGCGAGATGTTCATCGTCATCAATGATATGTTGAAGATTCCGGAGAAGATGTCGTAGATTCTCCGCTCCGGGGAAGTACTGGACAACAAAGGGTACTCTGTCCACCGTGTCCCGTGTTCGTCTTCTGAGGAGGTCAGTGCGGTTTATCGTTGTGGCACGTCGGAACTGTCGATCGATGAGTCGAGCGCCATATCCTGTTCTCACGAGGGCATCCTTCAGCGTCTGGAGGTGTCTGTCACGATCCTCCTCATCTGAGCAAATTCTGTGTATACGGAGGGCTTGTCCATAGGGAATGGCTTCTTTAACGTGTCTAGGGTGGAAGCTGGAGAAGTGGAGCATTGTGAGGTTGTCTGTCGGTTTGCGGTACAGTGAGGTGCTGAGGTGACCGTCCTTGATGGAGATGCGTGTGTCCAAGAATGCAACTGATTCTGGAGAATAGTCCCCCTGTGAGTCTGATGGTGGGAAACTCAGCATCGCCACCAGCAACAACCAAGCCTCCCTTGGCACCACAGTAGAAAACAACACTGCCGCAGGGAGGTCCATTGTTAACCTGTCGGACTACACACTTCAATCAGAGGAAATCGAAGTTCTCAGCCGAGGGCTCAATTTCTGTCCCACCACCAAAATGGACCCCATCAGTCTCGCAGCAGATACAGAGGAATTCATCAGGCGAATGAGGCTGCGTGAGTTCTTCCACAAACCCCAAGAGGCCAATAGTGGACTCAATGAGACAGCTAATGAACCAGAACAGCCGACAGAGGGATCCGCAGTGCAGCAACCGAAGAGGAATGAATCCAATTGGACTCCTCCGGAAGGCCGCTGCCCCCGACTGGACATGTATGCCCAAGCCATCAGGAGGTGCGTGAACACCAGATTTATCAACCGCACTTACAAGACAGTCCCAAACATCACCCAAGTACAACGCAAGGCCATCCGTGCTCTCAAGACCAACCGCAACATTGTCATCAAACCAGCAGACAAAGGAGGCGCCACCGTCATACTGAACAGAACGGACTACTGTGAAGAAGTGTACCGACAACTAAACAATGAGAAACACTACAGACAGTTACCAGCAGATCCAACCAAAGAACACACTCGTCAACTCAACACTCTGATCAAAACCTTTGATCTGGACCTTCAGAACACCCTCCGGGCTCTCATTCCACGTACTCCCTGCATTGGAGATCTCTACTGCCTCCCAAAGATACACAAGGCAAACATACCCGGCCGTCCCATCGTATCGGGCAATGGGACCCTGTGTGAGAACCTCTCCGGCTATATCGAGGGCATCCTGAAACCCATCGTACAAAGAACCCCCAGCTTTTGTCTTGACACTACGGACTTCCTACAGAAACTCAGCACACATGGAGCAGTTGAACCAGGGACACTCCTTGTCACAATGGATGTCTCGGCGCTCTACACCAACATCCCCCACGACGATGGTATTGCTGCAACTGCCTCAGTACTCAATGCCAACAACTGCCAGTTTCCGGATGCAATTTTACAACTCATCCGCTTCATCTTGGACCACAACGTCTTCACCTTCAACAATCAGCTTTTCATGCAGACACACGGAACAGCCATGGGGACCAAATTCGTACCTCAGTATGCCAACATCTTCATGCACGGGTTCGAACAAGACTTCTTCACCACACAAGATCTCCAACCAAGGCTATATACTAGATACATTGATGACATCTTTTTCCTTTGGACTCATGGTGAACAATCATTGAAACAACTGTATGATGATATCAACAAGTTCCATCCCACCATCAGACTCACCATGGACTATTCTCCAGAATCAGTTGCATTCTTGGACACACGCATCTCCATCAAGGACGGTCACCTCAGCACCTCACTGTACCGCAAACCGACAGACAACCTCACAATGCTCCACTTCTCCAGCTTCCACCCTAGACACGTTAAAGAAGCCATTCCCTATGGACAAGCCCTCCGTATACACAGAATTTGCTCAGATGAGGAGGATCGTGACAGACACCTCCAGACGCTGAAGGATGCCCTCGTGAGAACAGGATATGGCGCTCGACTCATCGATCGACAGTTCCGACGTGCCACAACGATAAACCGCACTGACCTCCTCAGAAGACGAACAGGACACGGTGGACAGAGTACCCTTTGTTGTCCAGTACTTCCCCGGAGCGGAGAATCTACGACATCTTCTCCGGAATCTTCAACATATCATTGATGACGATGAACATCTCGCTAGGGCCATCCCCACCCCCCCACTTCTTGCTTTCAGACAACCGCACAACCTCAAACAGATCATTGTTCGCAGCAAACTACCCAACCTTCAGGAGAACAGTGACCACAATACCACACAACCCTGCCACAGCAACCTCTGCAAGACATGCCAGATCATAGACATGGACGACATCATCAAACGTGAGGATACCATTCACCAGGTACACGGTACATACTCTTGCAACTCGGCCAACGTTGTCTACCTAATACGTTGCAAGAAAGGATGTCCCGAAGCATGGTATATTGGGGAGACCATGCAGACACTACGACAGCGGATGAATGAGCATCGCTCAACAATCACGAGCCAAAACAGTTCCCTTCCTGTGGGCGAACACTTCAGCAGTCATGGGCATTCGGCCTCCGACCTGCGGGTAAATGTTCTTCAAGGGGGCTTTCGTGATACACGACAGCGCAGAGTCGCTGAGCAGAGACTGATAGCCAAGCTCCGCACACACGAGGACGGTCTTAACAGGGATCTTGGCTTCATGACACACTATCTGTAACCCCCGTAACTTGCCTGGGTTAGCAAAAAACCTCACTTACTGTGCTGTCTGGAGAAAACACACAATTCTCCAACAATGCTCAGGATTCCCTTCACACACATTGTTAGCCACTTTAACACTTGAATAGCAGGTTAGATGTAAGGATTCGCATTCTAATCAGCAATCTCTGACTGTCTGTGCTGATGTGTGCTATTGCAGACCAGAACACTGCATTTGCCTGAGGAAGACACAGGAGTCGAAAGCTTGCGTTTTTACTATCAAATAAATTGGTTGGATTATAAATTGGTGTTGCTAAATTCTTACTGAGTTCTTACCACCCCAATCCAACGGCGGCATCTGTATATCATGTTTACTTATAACGGTCAGTGAAAAAACATTTAATCTTGAACGTCAGGAGTTTGAATGAAGTAAAAATTCCTACACAGCTCAGAATTTTGAGCCATTTGATATACACCTTTGGACGCACTACCATGGCAGGTATGGACATCTTAAAAGTTTTAAATCATTACATACAATGTTAACTGTTAATTTTCAATGCACCAAGATACTTTCAATAAGAAAGTCAACAATGTGCTTCGACTGATTAGAAAGCAGAAGTTCTTTACCTCATGGTCACTGTGATCCAAAAGCCAAAATCCTTGGATGAGATTCACCAGTCCCACAGGAACGGCAAAAGCAGGTGGAAAGGACTCAATTGAAGACTCATTCTTGTTAGGGGCAGAAGAAAGAACATCTAGCAGCAGGTAAATGGCCTGTAAATCAGAGGTTAAGGCTCCAAAACAGAAGTGCAATGACCCAACTTATAACTAATTATCTAATTAAAAATACAATAGAAGGTCAAATATTTGCAAACAGTAATTCATCAGTATGCCACAAAGGCTATACACAACCAAAAATACCTTCCACAATGCTGAAGGATACAATGGCATGCTTTGTTGTTTCATCTACATTCTCCAATAAATACACATCAAGAAGAGCCTGTTAAAAATATTAAAAATTAATATTTGCAAAATTTCAAGTAAATCTATTTTGTTACTTATGCATCGTATCTTACATGAAGAGTCGAGGGTGGATATTTTCCTGTCCCTCCTTCATCCCTCTTCCATAGGTGCTCTATGTAGTCCCCTTTTTCTGATACCATTCCATCGATCAACAGGCAGTCTGAACACCATCTGCCTCTGGGTAAAGGAACATGAAATATTATGAGTCACCTTGTGACAACCCAGTGTTTCTTGTCAAAAGATCAATTTTTCTTTGAAAGATAATTTTCCCAGGGAAAACCCAAGTTCAAAACTAGAAATGATGAACTAAGTTACAAAAAGAACTATGCTGTACAATAAGTCAGTAATTTTGAGGATCACATTACTGTACATTTAGAACATAAACATTACTGCACAGTACAGGCCCTTCGGCCTTGGAACCAATCTAATGAGTCTCTAACCTAAACTAATCCAATATTATCCATATGTCGATCCAATGACCATTTGAATGCCCTGAAAAGTTGGCAAGTCCACTACTGCTGACCAGGGCATTCCACGCCCTTACTACCCCTTGAGTAAAGAGCTTACCTCTGACATCTGTCTATATTTATCACCTCTCAATTTAAAGCTATGTCCCCGCATGCCAGCCATCACCATTTGATGAAAAAGGCTCTCATTGTCCACCCCATCTAATCCTCTGATCATCTTGTATGCCTCTATTAAGTCACCTCTTAACCTTCTCTCTAACGAAAAGAGCCTCAAGTCCCTCAGCCTTTCCTCATAAGATCTTCCCACATACCAGGCAACATCCTGGTATATCTCCTCTGCATCCTTTCCAATGCTTCCACATCTTTCCTATAATGTGGCAACCAGAACTGTATGCAATACTACAAGTGCGGCTGCACTAGAATTTTGTACAGTTGCAACATGATCTCATGGCTCCGAAACTCAATCCCTCTACCAATAAAAGCTAACACACTATACGCCTTCTTAACAACCTATCAACCTGGGTGCCAACTTTTAGGGATTTATGCACATGGACACAGAGATCCCTCTGCTCATCCACTCTACCAGTTTTTCCATTACTCTGTATTCCTGTTACTCCTTCCAAAGTGAATCACCTCACACTTTTAGCATTAAACTCCATTTGCCACCTCTCAGCCCAGCTCTGCAGCTTATCTATGTCCCTCTGCAAACTGCTACATCCATCTGCATTGTCCACAACTCCTTTACTAACCCAACCTGCTATACTTTCATCTAGGTCATTTATAAAAATGACAAACAGCAGCAACCCCAACACAGATCCCTGCGATACACTACTTGTAACTGAACTCCAGGTTGAACATTTCCCATCAACCACCACCCTCTGTCTTCTTTCAGCTAGCCAATTCCTGATCCAAATCGTTGAATCACCTCAATCCATGCATCTGTATTTTCTGCAGTAGCTTACCACGGGGAACCTTAACAAATGCTTTACTGAAATCCATATACACCACATCAACTGCTTTACCCTCATCCATCTTTTTGGTCACCTTCTCAAAGGACTCAATAAGGTTTGTGAGGCATGACCTATCCTTCACAAAACCATGTTGACTATCCCTAATCAAATTATTTCTCTCCAGATGAGTATAAATCCTATCTCTTATAATCCTTTCCAAAACTTTGCCCACAACAGAAGTAAGGCTCACCGGTCTAAAGTTTAATTTGTTTAAAAAAAATCCACGAGGAACCTACTTGGATAGACGTTCCAACTTGTGCCGTCTGTTGGTATAATAATTTTGTATAATGGGGTAGTTGTAGATGGGCCTGGATAACTGCAACACATCGACATCATCTAAAAGGAAGGTAAATAACATTTATATAGATTGTACAAGCCAACTGAAGCACAGCATAAAATGTTATTCTTGCTTAAATTGATCAGCAATTTTAAAATATATATCTTGATCATACCTGAACACTCAGGCAGTAGGCCAGCACGACAGAACCACAATACAACCTGAGTGTACTGGGAAAGTAGAGTGCCTACAAGTCGTTTGTTCATTAAGTCAATCAATCCTGTTGGAAATATTTTCATTAGTATACTTATAACAGTCTCTATATTCAAACAATGTAGTTAAGATAAATATTCAGCTGGAGCTTCTTGTTGGAAAAGTTCTCTCATTATGTTTATTTGTAGGTTAATACCATACACAAATGTTACTGAATATTTGATGGCTATTTGTTAATATTATTAACAAAAAGTAATTAGCAAAAGCTTAAAAATATTGTTGCATACCCACAACAAAATGGCATATTAGTAACAATTTATGCAAAGGAATGAAGCTGTAACACACATACACACACCTCGCTCAGTGAGCTCCTGGGCCTCAGTAAGGAAACAGCTAACAATGGTGGTGAGGTTACTAAGTAACATCTGGCAGTGCTGCAGAGATTGGAGTGTGTGTGGGTCAATGTAGTGACACGATCCATCAAAAAGTGGAATACCTAGTGGTCAAAGGATAAAGTAAAACACACCAGAGTTAAGCATGTGGCGAATTTTCAAAACCATTTTCACAGCTGCTAACCCTTACACTTCTAGATTTGAACAAATACCAACTTCAAAATGAGAATAATGTACCTGAAATACAAGTTTAAAAACTGAGCACATAACTTCATTTCTATGAATTAATTTAGGGTGATCATGCCTGCAGTATGATGCATGTAAGTTAGTGATGTCAGTCTTGTTAAAATCAGTAGCATCTACAGAGCACGTAGCTGAAAACTACAAAATCCTGCCATCCCACCAACCAAAGTATAGATTCACTTCTGGTTGATTTTTCTGCCTCCCACTTGCATGTTAGCTTGTGGCCTGGAGGTATATAGCCAGAAAAAAGTTTCGGCCAGAAGATGATAGAATAACAAGAGTATACAAAAGGAAAATTGGAAGTTTAGGAAATTGGTTATGGGTTCAAAATATGTAAGTGTGAACTCAGCAAAATAAGCATCTTCCTTTAGATAAAAAATTGCAAGTACTATTGTTCAAGATTTGGCCTAAATAGAGTTCAACAGTGAAATGCTAATTTAGTTCTGTATTAATCTAACACACCTATATAACAGACCAAGCTCATATTTTAAATGTATAATTTCATCCAGCAGTAGCACACAACAGAATAACTGATGCTGTGGTTACTTTATTTCTTAACAGTAGCATGCAGTTCTTTCAAAATGTACATCACTTCTTCCAAACAACTCAATTAATTCCAATTCCACACATACTTTAACAAGATAATCTAACCATCTTTCCTTCACACTCAACATCATTATCACCAAACTGCCCCACCATCAACATCTTTGGTACTACCATTGAACAGAAACTTCAGAGATTCAGGATCTTTGCAGTGCAGGAGGTGGACATTCAGCTCATCAAGTCTGCACAGATATCAATCTCACCCAAGTGCTATCACTATAAACCCAAGTTTTTATCCTGCTAATCTCCCTGACACTAAGGATCAATTTATCTTAGCCAATCAACTTAACTGGATTCATGAACTAGGAATTCTGCACTGAGCAACTCACCTCCTGATTCCCCAAAGTGTCTCCAGCATCTACAAGTCACAAGTCAGGACTGTGATGGGATATTTCCTATTTGCCTGGATGAGTTCAGCTTCAACAGCACTTAAGAAGCTTTACACCATCCACTTGATCAGAATCCCCTTCCCCACCAGTACACAACAGCAGCAGTGTATAGCACTTAAAAGATATACTGTAGCTGCTAACTAAGGGTTCCTTCAACAGCACCACTCAGAAGTGCAAGGACAGCAGATGTATGGGAACACAACAAGTTCCCCTCCAATTAAAAACCATATGCACTTGGAACTATATTGCCATTACTTAATTGTCATTGGGTTAAAATTCTGGAACTTCCTTTGTAAAATTTCCTTACACCATAAAAAACTAATGCAAGCATACAAATGAGGAATAGACCACAGCCTCTCAAACATGGTCTGCCATTCAATGTGGTCATGGCTGATCTGACTGCAACTGTAACTTCACATTCCCAACTACCCGATAACCTTTCATCCCCTTGCTTATCAAAGATTCATCCAGCTCTGACTTGAAAATATTCAAAGACTCAGCTTCCACAACCTATTGAGAGAGATGAGTTCCAAAGACTCACTACTCGGGGGAAAATGTTCTCATCTGTCTTAAATGAGTATCTCCCCTTATTTTTAAATAGTGACCCCCTATCTCTAGATTCGCCTACAAAAGGAAACATCCTTCCAACATCCACTATCAAAATCCCTTAAGGTTTTATATATTGCAATCAAGTCACCCTCTTATTCTTCAATGGTTCAAGGCAACAGCTCATCATCTTTTCAAGGACAAATAGGGATGGCAATAAATCATGGCCTTGCCAGATATGCTGACATCCTTAACAAATAAAAGTGTTTCCAATGGATTTAATCATGAACCAACCAAGAACTAAACAAATAGATCGAAGGACATGACTACTAATTAATAACCTATTATTACAAAACCAACTTAAATTGCTCAAAATCGTTCAAAATTCAGGTACTGGCAACTACCACAAAATCAGTCATTTGTTCTGCACCGAGCGCTTGGCTATGAAGTTCATACAGACAAAAATAACTCAAAATATTTTGCAAAGTTACATTTATTTTTACAGTAGTTTTCACAGAAAACATCCTAAGGTGTTTGAGTAAAGGGTAGGGAAAGGGACTGGGGGTAGTAGGCCAGGCAAAATAGATTAAAAACAAAGGAGCACGGACAAGCACGGCAGGAAGCAGCTCTGAGAGGTGAATGAAAGGAATGTTTGAAAGGTGGAATTTTGGACGAGAGTTCCAGATAAATGGGATAGAGCAGCTGTCTCTACCACCAATTGGAACAAAAAGGAATGCGGATTATAATGATACTGTGCTATTGATATATTTTTATGCTTAAGACTGCTTTAAGAGTCAGTCTTTTGTTACAGCAAGTTGGTTTGTTTGGAGGGAATACTGCGCAGGTGCTGAGAAAGCACGATAATTATTCATTTTAGCCTTGCAGTGCTATTTAGAAGGCTTAGTGCATTTTTGTTTACTTAAGTTCCTCTGAGGTTTTAGAGTATAGTGATTGACAGTCATGAGATACTAAGTTAATGGGAAGAGCTAGGCTTGTAACAGAAAACCTCCTTCATTTTAATTTTAAAAGCAAGTTGGTGACTGGAACTGTTAAGAGTCTGTCTGTCTGTCTCTCTCAGAAACCTTCACGTTGCTATTCAAATTACAGCAAGAATGCCTGGATTTGCTCACTATATTTAATGTGGCATTTAAGTCTGTTGTTTACTTGGAGCTGAAATAGTAATATAAGAAATTAGAGTTGTTTTTTGCATGCTTAAAAATTGTTTAACAGTTAAGAGTTAAATTGCTTCATTTTGTTAAAGTTATACTTACTGTGTTATGAATAAAGCTTGCTTTGATAAAAAAAAATTCCTAATTTGTCCATGTAATTACTCTTGAGGTGAAGCATCTTTTCCTCACATTTATGCCAAGATAGAAAAATTGTTGGGGGCTAGTCTACTTTCTTAATATATCTTGGGGTTCAATTCCAGCATCTTGACAAGATGCAGGGAAGGCCAGAATCAGAGGACTGAAAGTTACGGGTGCAAGGGTTAGAATGAGGACAAAAGTTTTCACTTTATTGGAAGTAGTAAGTCCATGAAGGTCACGGAAGAGGGGGCTGATAGAGCAGAAAACGCTACAAGCAGGAAGGGATATGGCCAAGTTTATGACAGCTGTCAAGGAAGATCTAAAATAATAGTCCCAGAGATGCCAAAAGAATAAACAAGAGTTTCAGTGATATTACGGATGAGACAGATAATTCAAACTTATTCCAAATATCACAAATGCTGACAAGGACAACAATTATACCAGAATAATAAAAGAATGCTAATTTTTAATGGACACTAAGAGACAGTAAAGCGAAAGATGTACAGCTTAAAATCAAAATGTGTTGGACATGTCATCCCCAATATCACAAACTCTTGTTTACTCTTTCAGCATCTCTGGGACTATTATTCTAGTTCTTCCTTGACATGTGATTCTGCAACCAAGGCAAGCCACTCTCTTTTGGAGAACAGAAAACTAGAAGGGGTAAAAAGGTAGTTATACTTCCTACCATCCCAGACTCTCTCCTATCCAAGATGACAGAACCTCTTTTACGAGATTATTCATCATAAAAGCTGACTGAATTACTGGGAAAAAAAGCACTTTCACAAGCTGTGTGAAGACTTACAGATGTTGTCGAGTTCCTCCTTTGTACAGGTTATTTTTTTCCAGGTCCACTCGAGCACAAAGCGCAGGCTGGCAGCTGATCTAGGTTGTTCTTATGATGGAGTAAATAAAAACATTACTACATATAACTGTAAGAAGTCTCCATATCGTATATATAACTGAACCACAGATCAAAGCTGGTGCCTGAAAATAGGTTTTACTGTTAAAAGGGTGTTTTTTAAAAAATACTCAACATTTCAAATCATAGAAGCCCTATAGTACAGAAGGATGCCATTTGGTCCATCAAGTTTGCACCAATCACAATCCCACACAGGCCATACCCCATAATTCCACATATTTACCCTACTAACCCCCTGATATGAGGGTTAATTTAGCACCCATCTAATCTGCACGTCTTTGGACCGTGGGAGGAAACCGGATCATGTGGAGGAAACCCATGCAGGTATGGATAGAATGTACAAACTCCACACAGACAGTGACCCGAGATTGGAATTGCACCAGGGTCCTGTGAGGCAGCAGTGCTGATCACTGTGCCATTATCTCCCCATTACTTAAGCTGAAATGCCATTTAAAAAAAGTTGGCAGTATTCCATTGGTATTCAATTGTTAAATTCAGCTGTGATCTGCCCAAATTATTGGACAAATTCATAACCATCAGAAAATAATATTCCTTTACCAGGTGTTATTTTATTTCTTCATGAAGGACATTGAAAGTCAAAGAAATAAATTCCAAGAGATTTGATTGTGATTTAAAAACAAGCAAAACCATAATCATTCACAAAGCTATAAAGTGCCTCATTATCTGTTTTCTGTTTTTTTTTCCAACAGGAACATTAGTATGTACCAAAAAGTTCAAGGAAAATCATAACTTCCAACTTTATCAAGCTTTTCTAGTGAAACAACTTTCAGTTCAAGTACAAGCCTTCTTTGAAAATATGATTTTTAGCTTCATATTTACATATTGAAATATATTGTTTATTCAGGGTAGCTGGGGAGTGAGCGGGCATTATGGATGAGAGGGAGGGGAAGTGGCCAGAATTAACAATCTTTGCTGAGCAAGTCAATATGCTGAAGGGGAATGGGAAAGGGTTGGCTGTGACTTCCCCACTTCAGTCAACAGATCACAAATAGGCTAATATAAAAAAATTGATATTTCGGAGGAGGTACAAATCATTGTGAACCTTGCCTGGTATGTCCCTGCTTTAAGAAGATAGAAAACAGGGAAAAAAAAAGTTGGTTAAGATTTTATTTCACTGCTTCACAATTGGACCTCATGCCAAGACTTTAACGGTCTCCAGAATGCAACAAAGTATTTGGTGCGAGACTGATGACATTTGGGCTACTTCCATTTTATTTCTTTTCCCCACTTCTGTGTACTATTGACTTATGCAATATTTTAAACTTTTAAAGTTCAAATGTTTGTTGATCAGTGTCACAAGTAGGCCTACAGTACCACTGCAATGAAGTTACTGTGAATATCCCATAGTCACCAACTCCGGTGCCTATTCACTGAGGGAGAATTTAGCTTGGCCAATGCATCTAACCAGCATGTCTTTCAGACTGTGGGAGGAAACCCATGCATACACAGGGAGAACGTGCAAACTCTGCACAGTGACTCAAGCCGGGAATTGAACCCGGGTTCCTGGCACTGAGACAGCAGTACTAACTACTGGGCCACCTGCTGCCCTCATATATTTTAGTACATATTATATTTTTGAAGCAAAACATCCAGTAGACCATTCAGTCCCTCAAGCTTGCTCCAAGATGGGAATGTCTTTCAGTGTCAATATATTTCGTTTTAAATTAGAAGACTCAAATGGTCCCATTCGTCATTTTTGAGAAGAAAATTGAGCAACAATACTGACACTGGAGGAGTTTCACTGGGTTGATTCCAGAGTTGAGAAGGCTGGCTTATGAGGAAAGACTGAGTAGACTTGGACTAAGTTCATTGAAATTCAGAAGAATGAGGGGAGAGCTTATAAAAACATATAAAATTGTGAAGGAAATAGATAAGATAGAAGCAGGGAGGTTGTTTCCACTGGCAGATGAAATTAGAACTACTGGGCATTGCTTCAGAATAAGGGGAAGCAGATTTAGGACTGAGTTGAGGAGGAACTTCTTCACAAAGGGTTGTGAATCTGTGGAATTCCCTGAGCAATGAAGCAGTTGAGGCTACCTCATTGAATGTTTTTAAGGGAAGGATAATACATTTTTGAACAGTAGAAGGAATTAAAAGGTTATGGTGAGCAGGCAGGTGAGTGAAGCTGAGTCCACACAAAAAAAAATTAGCCATGATCTTGTTGAATGGCGAAGCAGACTCGAGGGCCAGCCTACCCCTGGTTTTTATGTGCATAAAAGCTTGCATTTTTCAGTCCACAGAAGCCTTCTTTGGATTCTGTAAATGTACTGCTACAGCAATGTTAATTACTTTAAAAACTCATCTGGCATAACAAAAAGAGTGCATTATTAATAAGGCCAGAATACCAAACTGAATTTTAACAAAAAGTTGGAAGCAGTAAAATTTTCAAAATACATTATAATTTGGCCTATAACTAACCTGATCCATTGCATTTAGTCATAACTTCAAAACAAATTTCAAATCCAATTAAAAAGTTTAAAATGAACAGAGCAACCAGGTTAAAAAAGGGTTATTATATATAGATTTCAAGGATCTCACCTTCTGCTGTCCATTGTTTGATGCATCCTGTTATTAATCCCAAGGAACTAGATTCCACAGCTGCTGACAAAATTGCTTCAAGTTTCTCTTCCTTAGGAAAAAATAGTAATGCTATAATTGAGTTTGCACTCCTGATAGTACCTCATCCCAGTTTTAAGGGTCTGTTTCCATAGACACATCTACAAGTCCCTCTGAAATGAAACAGGACCTTATGTATAAAATAACCTTGTATAATATGCCTGAAGGAGAATAATGAATCATTGCACTGATAAGGTGCACAACAGACATGATATGTTTCATCATTTTAAATTCAAAAAACTTTTCAAAATAAATATATTACTGCAAACTCAAAAAAATACAGCCTACATATGAAGGAGAGTGAGACATAGACAGAGAGATACGCGCACATACACCCCCAGTATTTCTATGTGCTGAATGCGAGCCAGACAGACAGCCCGAGCACGTATATGTATGAGAGAGAAGAGTATGCGTGAAGGAGAAACTAAAGCAACTTGATCAAATTTTAAGCCATTTAATGAGATAAACGCCAACTTAAACAGGAAGTTAATTTAGAGGTCGAATCAGGCTTTTTTTTTTTAAGAGCAACACAGCACGGGAAACAGGCCCTTAGGCCCAACGAGCCCGCGCCACCGTCATAACTATATAGTAGCAAATCCATTATCCTATTATATTATTCCTATATAATAATATATATATATTATTCCTAATATGGAAAATTCTCACTATAGGGACAATTTGTTTCCCAATCAGCCTAAGAGCGAATTTTTGGGTTGTGGGAGGAAACCGGAGTGCCCGAAGAAAACCCACGCAACCACGGGGAGAACGCGCAAACTCCCGCAGACACCGGCCCAATTCCAAGTGTCTGCACAGCCACATCGATAGTCTCTGAGCTGTCATGGTGCCCTTCAGGTGGTCCACATAAAGCACTCATATACGACATGAGGTACCAGGCAACCCATGAATCAACATCCAAGAGCTGTACCCGCACCACCTGCCGAATGCGTGCTCAAATTATGGACCGAATTACCTGTGGAAAAAAGCCGTAGTTAAACAGTCCTAATATATCCCTCTATCTGCATACCGCTCATGTGGCTGTCCAAGAGACCCTTAAACAGCCCCAGCGTGCCTGCTCCCACCACCTTACTCGGCAGTGCATTCCACACCCCCACTACCCTTTGTGTGAAAAACTGCCCTCTAATATTCGTCCTATACATAGCCCCCCTCACCCTATGGCCATGACCCCTCGTCCTATCCATTTCTAAAGGTGGAAAAAGTTTACCTCCATTTACTCTATCTATACCCCTTATAATCTTATACACCTCTATGAGATCCCCTCTAAGCCGACGTCTTTCAAGGGAAAACAACCCCAGTCTATCTAATCGTTCCTCATAAGACAGTCATAAGCTTGAATTATTGCTCATGTTCATGCTTTCGTCATCTGACAAAAGTGGACAAAAGTTTCTGATTCATGGAATTGTTCATAGAAAAAGGTTGTCAATGATACATTCATCAACTACGATAAGCAGCTCTATACATTTGTTTGTTTAGCTCTAAATAGCTCACATTCAAAGATGAGAGTGAGTTACTCCATTAAAAAATAGGAGAAATGCAAACTATAATTTGAGAAGTTCAAAACTATTCAATAAGCATATCACGCACCAAATCATTTATTTGTCTGTTGGCAGCATGTTTGACCTTGCTTAAATTTTTCACGGTTCCACTGCCTCCAGAATTGAAGTTCTGAAGCAGTCAGATCTCCTTGGGATATAAATAAATAAAAAGGCAATGAAGGAATTAGACCCCATCAACAATGAATGTTTAGACAGCTCTCTGTAAATGTTGCTTAAGGCAGAGCATTTTTCTTATCAAAAGATAGAATCAATAAAATCATGCTCCCTTGTAAAAAGGCCCAATAAACATCTCGTCAATTCTGGTGAGCAAGTTACATACACGTAGAAAGCAAGCATCAGTTTCAATGCTGAAAGATTAGAAATTTATTTGGTTGCAAGCTTCAGGATTCTGAGGACGCTTGCATAGCCAGTAGATATAAGTAAAATATTGTGGATGCTGGGAACATCTGTTGATAAAGAAACAAAATGAACATTTGGAATCGAACACGATTTCTTCAGAATGACTGTAGGAACGATATCTAACTCATTAACTTCTATTTCCTCAACACAGATCTTGCAGTATCTGCGAATTTCTATAGCATCCATCGAATTCCATAATTCATGTTTTGTAGGAATATAACTTTTAGTTTTAGGGAAATTAAATTTGTCAATGTAAGGTCATCTGGAATTCAAAGTAGCTAGATAATGCATGGTACTTGCACATCAAAAAGGTACTTCCACATGTACTCAAGGTCAGAATTAGAAGGTTGAGAACTACAAAATGGCAGGTTAGCCATAATGAAGTCTCTTCATTAGAAATATGATTTATTCATGTTATTCTCCAGATCAAAGGCAGGTTGAAAGGCAACAAGTAAACAAGGACAAGTTCTTACAGCATCCATATATTTTTCCACAAAGAAAGACAGCGAGTGAAAGAGACACAGAGAGGCTTTAAAGCAACACAGTGGGCAAGGAGACTCGAGCAGAGGCCGTTTCGTGAGCTTCTTGCTGGCCATCACTGTCTCTGTGAGCCGCCAAGGGCAGGAATTTCAGCATTATTAGCTCTGTGCCAGAAATCAATGTGGAGATAAATAAATCAGGGAAATTCCAATTTCTATACAATTTAAATGCTATTAGTGGGCCCAGGACTGAAATCTCTCAATCGCTTTCCAGGAACGTTTCACTCCAGCAGGGTTTAGTACAAGTCCCTATACCAGGGAACTGGCAGTCTGACCCCACTGGAGTGAAGGGAAGCCATCAAGGGCCCCCCCATAGAGTGCTAAGGTGGGGATGTCAGTCTGCATTGGAGAGACGGAGGGGAAAACTGGGGCAGGTGGGAACACCGAGACAGACAACAACCAGGGTTGAGGCTGGCCCAGGCGGGAGGGCTAGTGAGTGATCGGGGCAAGGCCAGCGATGCGGGTGCCATGGGGCTGGCCAGTGATCGAGCACTGAAATTGGCACATGCCTGCTCAGTACTATGCTGCCAGCCTCTCCAGTCAGAAAAGGCCTCACCCACTGATTTTTAGAGTGATTTACACTAGGGCTCAGAGAGAGATTCAGAGACACACTGGAAATTCGAGTACCAGACTGAGAAACAGAAAGTTGAAGTGAATTCTTAAGGTCAATGGCACACCATGATCTTATCTCAGGATGAGTGAAGGAATCTTCTACATCCTGTAAGGCACAGAATGGGAAGTGATCCTTTGAGACTTCTGCATTTAAATAGCAAGAGTTCATAAAATAAGATGTTAAGTACTTGCTTTATTTAATGCTTGTACAGTGAAATGTTTGTTTAAAATGCAAAATCTGCAAACATGATACTTTTAACTCATGAGCTCCAATTTTTTTTTTAAATTTAATGGATTCCCTCGAGATCATAACATTTGCTTAGTATTTCCAGCACTTTTTTTTTTTATTAACTGCAAGTAGGTGTAAGCTAAACAAGCAGAACACACTAAGATGAATAAAGGGACAAAAGTCGTTTACAAATGATGGTAGTGGGGGGAATACAACAAATAGAAAATTGGCAGAACAGGTTTCAATTTAAGTCACCTCACATGCCCTCAGGACAACCAAAAGCACATCAAAAATAGCAGACTTGCTTCACTGCAAATTTGCACAAAACAAAATCCCAAAAACAACTGACATGAATGATCAGTCTTTTTAAAAAAATTGTTGATTAAGGGAAGAATGCAGAACTTGTGTCCTTCGCTGAATTGGATCACTTATAGCCACCTAAACAAGCTAAACTAGGACCTGCCTTACTTAATACTTCATCTAAAAGTCAATTTCTGTACTATATTAAATAAAGTGCTTGATTCTTAGGAATAAATTTGATACCACAGCCATGGTACTGCTAAAAGGAAGTAGTTCTTTACTGAACATGATTCTAAAAGCAATTGGTTAGGAAACACACAAAAAAACAATTGATATCCTAAAGATAGCCACAACAAAAAATGCTAAAAAAAATTAAAAGTTACTTGAACAAATGAACAAGCTCTAAGAAAGAAGTTGAAGGGAAATTAGTCCAAAATATTTTTAAGAAATGCTGAATACTATTGTTATCTATTTATTAAAATAAACTGAATTCTGAAAGATTCAGAGATCTGAGAGATAGAAACAGTAGTTAGATAAATCAAATGAAACACTAGCAATCTCTTAGACCTGTTGGCATAACATAGATGATCACAGAGACAAGTGAATAAATTTGTTAGGTATTAGCAATTTTCACAAAAGCATTGAGCACTTGAGGATCTACAGAGTGAAACAAGCAAGGAAATCACGAACACATATTTTAATAGAGCAACAAATTAAACCCAAGCAGTTATTAGATCCATTGGCTTAACAGTAGCAGACAAAATAATGGAAATCACTCCATTTGGAGGAACTGGAGGAACACAATGACAATTTATTCAAATTAATAGGATAGCTTCATTTGACAATAAAGTTAATTATTTCAGGGACCTTTGTCTACACTTCCCACTGCCTGGGCAAAACAGCCAACATAATCAAAGACCCCATGCACACCCTCTTTTGTCAGGAAAAAAATACAAAAGTCTGAGGGCACGTACCAACTGGCTCAAGAACAACTTCCTCCCTGCTGCCATTAGACTTTTTTAATGAACCTAACTTGATCTTTCTCTACAACCTAGCTATGCCGATTGTAACACTACATTCTTCACTCTCTCCTTCTCTATGAACGGTATGCTTTATCTGTATAGAGAAGTGCAAGAAACAATACTTTTCACTGTATATTAATACACATGATAATAATAAATGATGTGGAGATGTCAGCTTCGGACTGAAGTGGACACAGTAAGAAGTGCCAGTGATAAATAAAATTGAAAAAAGTTAGCCAAAAAAAAAGCTAAAATAAAATCCACTTTACAAATAAATAAGACTATAAAAGGGTTGGAAAAAAAAATTTGATGGGTCAACCAGTTTTTGCTTATCTTTCAATGTTTCTTTCAATCCATCAATAGCAGATTCTACACATCTCTTATTTTCAACTTACTTGTGAGAGACAAGAAGGCTGTACATCTGCTAGCCTTGGAGACAGAAGGCCAGCCATCAGACAACGACTATAACCATCAGGTATAGCTTCACCGAGAAAAGGACCCGTTTTCTTCAAATAATTTAACGTCTAGAAGACAACATTAAATGTCAATAATACAATGAACAGTTCTTCAAAGTTCTCAGTATAGTAAGTGTATGATCATAGGATAAACATTATGACATAAGGCCAATAAAGCAAAGCATTTTCCTGTAAACTGAGTAAGGGCAGCTGAAGGTGGCAACTTGAACATCTAGCACAAACACAGTCAATTCGTGACAGTTTCCACAGAGGCCGAGCAATTATGGATCATTGGAACCCTTTAAATAGCTGAGAAAGCACAATACTACTTTTAAAATAGAAGTCTTCTGGAATGAATGTTGCTACTGAGTGGCTAGCTGGGGATTACTACATTACACTGAATTTGCTTAGAATCAGTTTCCACAAAGAAAACATGGTGTCAAGTACCAGTCTAAGTAAATTATATCACAGTGAACTGTTGACTTGTTGAAATAAGTGATGGCACTGAGCAGTAGAAGAGGAAATACAGCCAAGATCCAATCGAGTAATAGGTAAAAATGAAGGCCAACCCAAATCTACAATGGTGGAATGGTCAGTGTCTTGTCTAGAAAGCTGGAACTCAAGAGTTTACATTCAATATCATAGCACAAATGGCTATAGTGAAATCAACAAAAATATTATTTCATCAAGTACAGAAGGATTTAGAAGTTACATAAATTCTTTCTCCTACGTTACTTATTTTTCTCCCCTTTATAACCTCCCCACCCACCACAGATACATACATAAGAGGCTAGTCTAATTTCTAGCTATAGTGGTGTTCGGTCAGCTTAAATCTGAAATCAGATTTTTTGTTAATTTAAAATGATCTCAGTTAAATAAAGTGACACCGAACTATTAAATAACATCAGGACTCACCTCTTTTTGAAACCCAGAGCATGTTATATGCACAAGACCTGAATTTATCAAACAAGTTGCATCTGTAAAAATAAAAACATACCTTTTAATACAAAAACCAGTTAGATTTTATTCAAGCTCAATGCCTCAAACAATATTGGCCCCCAATTTAAAAACATATATGTTTAGCAACTCATTCAAACAATGCACATTAGTTAAAATCCCACCGTATTACGATTTATACTAGTAGCATTCATAGGGAATCAGTAATGAACAAAACCAATGTATAAATTGAAGTACTTGCAGAACAATGCAAAGACACTGGGGTGAGATATCAATAACTAGTTCCAAGTTTTCTTGAAGTAATAAATAGCATTTTTTGGGCACATTTGATGTAATACAATGTCCCAACTTCACAGAAGCATCATCAGATTTAACACCAAGCCTACAGAACTGTTAAGCCAAGTGATCAAAGTTAACTCACCTAAGTGGCCATTACACAAGCATGAACCTTTAAAATTACATAAATGTTACATTCTACCATAGCACCATTGATGTCTTAAACCACATAAGTACACTTACCGAAATTGTAGGTACTAGGATTGAAGAACTGCTCTGGTGGGGGATAAGAAGGGGGAACTCCGCGACTCAGGCTTCTTTCATGTACCAAAACATCCAGCAGGTAATACGGAAAGGTCATGCACACAACAGCATCAAGGGACCATAATGCAAAGTAGGGACAGTTATGGAGTTGCTCTCCTGACCTGTACAATAGAAACCACAAAATTAAGATATCCAGTCACAATTACAATCTTCATCAAGTTTAAGATCTGTCAAACCCATGACCTCTACAACCTAGAGGGACAAAGCTGTAAAAACACTTGGAAATACCACCATTTGCAAGTTCCTTTACAAGTCTCTCGTGTATATTGAGTTGGAACTATACTGCCGTTTGGAACTGTTGCCGGGTCAAGATCCTGGAATTCTCTTCCTAACAGCACTATAAATTGTAATGGTTCAAGGTGGCAGCTCACTACCACCTTCTCAAGGGCAATTAAGAATGTGCAAAAAAAAAAGTCCATGAATTTTGGCCTAATATGAATAAACAATAAAAATGATCAATACCTTCCTGATGAAAGGTCATTGACCTGAAATACTAACTCTGTTCCTCTCCACAGATGCCACCTGACCTGAGGAGTATTGCCAGCACTACTGACAGCTGCAGTATTTTGCTTTTATACAATTTGAAAATTTGTTTCTTTGAAAGAAATCATGCAGGAAAAATGTGGATGCAACACAAACATAGAAACTAGAAGCAGAGATAAGCCATTTGGCCCTTTGAGCCTGGTCCACCATTCATTTCGATCATCAGCCTTTGGGTGAAGAAATGCCTCCTCACCTCAGTCCTAAAACATTTATTCCTGATCCTCAAACCATGATCCCTAGATGTGGGCTCCCCCACCATTAGGAACATTAGTTCTGAATCTAAGCTGTCTAACCCTGTTAAAAATTTTTTTATAGCTTTCTATGAGATCCCCCTCTCTTCTAAATTCCAGTGAATAGAATTCTAACCGACTTAGCCTCTCCAATTCCAATTGTTCCATAATAGTCTGTACAAAAATTAAACATCCGAAAGCTGAATCATTTATTACAATGATATATTCTTCTTTCTGTTGATTGTGTTAAGTGTTTGAATAACCAATGCATAAACCTCAATTTCTTTTGCAATTACACATAAAAGACACTGAAATTTATCCGAATGTCAGTTTATTATACCGATCTGGGCGACAGGTTTTCACATTAACTTGGAATTTTTCAAGCTAGCCATGCACAATCCCTGCTAAGCCATGCCCAGATAACTCGTTTAAGTTCTTGCTAAGCTTAAGTCATGCAATCAAGTCAATGAGATGGTGCACTGGCTTGAAAGTTTGTGGTGCGCTGACAGGAAGAAAAATGATTTGATGTTTTCAACTCTTCTCTGCTCAAACTGAGGAATATCAATACCAGGAAATGGAATATTCCTTTCTTCTGGGTGAGCACTACTGATCAGACAGTCAGACACATGAGAGCTATCTCCATTCCTACATCAGCATCACGATAATAGTTACTCCTGACCAGGTCTCTCATGCTCAATATATGAGCTTGCCAATTTGGTGTTTCATGATTGTTCATTAAAATTTTATTAATAGTTAAGAATAGAAAAATAAGGAAATCCAGATTTCATACCTTAGTGAATCAGGCATCTGTGCATGATACCAACGATTGATATCAAAAATACCTAGGTAAGTGGATGGCTTTCGTTGCCCATATGTATTCACCTGCCAACTGAAAATAGACACACTGGTGTCTGGCGAGCTGGCTGTAAGCAAAAGGATTTCACTAAGTTTATTATAAACAAATCAACACAAAAATTACATTAATAACAATTACAATGATATATTCAATTATTTTTGATCTGTACAATGCAACGAACACTGTAGAACTTTTGTATCCTCTGAAAAAATTATAAATTCAATTCAGGAGATCACTAGACAGTAACAACAGTCCAAAGTAAAACAACATGTCAAAAGTTTGGAAAATTTTGAATAGACTGCTTCATTTTTTGAACAATTGTGCTGTGGGAGAATTTTTAATTCTTATCCGACAAGTGTAAAACTAGCTGGGTAGTTAAAATCATCCAAATCACTTACCTTTGATTACCTGGTTCCCGCAAGCCTCTGGACAGAAAACTAAGGCACCCAGTCAGACATGGCAAAGTCATTCATTAAATAGCATCACATCAGGGTCTGATGTTATCATTGAACCCCAACTGCAGTTCTAACTAGGCCTGAACAGGAAAGGTGTTGCAGCTTTCCTGGTGAGCTGAACAATCGGGATCTGCTGGGAACATGAAGAGGCTCGAGCATATACGTATTTATAAAGAGCAGGAATGTGGCTCTGGGTTCTACGTGGGAATTTTAGCCGACTTCTGCATGGCACTTTTTTCGTTCTGGGGCACTTTTTTAGAATCCTCTTACTAGCACTTACCAGAGAATGTCAGCAGGTGGCCATGGGGAACCAGACTTTCTTGCAGCATATTAATGATAACCATATGTTTAATAGTCTACAAAATTTCTACAGCAATGGCTGAGTCCCGAATTCATCTCACTACCTTCAAAACCTATTCAGGGCTGACATCTTGTAAAATTTCAATCCATAAACTACATAGTAGTATCATTTGAGATCAGAAAATTCCACTATTTCTCAATTAAGTGAATGTTGACAGCCTGATGCTCCCAATCTTTCTCAAAGGGATTTACAGGCAGCTTTGGACATAAACAGTAACACTGCCATTTGATCTTCAAAAACAATCTACTAGGGTTTACCTGCTCTATAAGTAATATTTTAAACTCACCTTCAGTCACACTTTCTTCTCTATCACCATGATTGCGAAATTTCTCTATAGTCTGGCAACCCAGCAGCCGAGCATTGGTGTTCCTAGTCCTTGAAGAAAATACTTCATAGCTAAGATCTTGAGTATAACGCTCTTCACAATATTCCAAGCCCTTCAAAATAACAAAGTCTATTTAGAAACTCTGAAAGCAAGTTAGAACCCACATTGCAGCTGCTTAATGTGCCACTAACTCTATGCACGTGTTCATTCTGGGAGCATAGATTTCCAATCACGTTATCCGGCCCAAAGGTGTACAAAATCAGACTTTTGAAGTTTGTTGCCTTAACATATTTCAATTGTCCTATTTCATATCACATTCTATACATGCTAGATAATCTTTGTACATTTATATCTAAACTTCAATTGAGAACAATGGAGTTGAAGTAAAGGTGCAAGGAAAATCACCGGATCTCTCTAGAAATGACCATTATCAACAGCATTATATTAACCACGGGTTGGATTTTATATCCTTTGGACGACTGAGGGTACTTGTAATGTGGCAAGTATTCAACCAACCTCCTTCCTGCCCATGACCTGTTCCCACGAAATAGGAAGATGCATAAGGCACCCAAAGGGGCAGACTGCTTTTTGACTTACTGAAGGCCTTACTTCAATAAATTGGCAATTGAGGGTTCCAATCTGTCTCCACTCTCATAACATGCCAGGCAGTAACAATTAGGCCAGAATGCAAATGCTGTTTTTGAAAGGGCTTCCTTGAAAAGACAGGAATTAGTGGGAGGGTGGGGACATCAACTGGAGGGTACCGTGTGCATCAAGCATATCCCTACTTTTGGACCTACTGCCTGCCCTCCAAAGACCACCATCACTCCAGATTTCTGATCCTCACCCACTCTAAAAGCCCAGAACTTAACAGTTTAATAGTTGATGATATTGATGTATTTGTTTTTATCCTACAAGTACTTTGGCCCGCCTTGTTGTCTAACTAGAGGCATACACACAATGGGTCTTGGGAGGGCTGCCCTTGGATTTTTTTTTGAGAGTATCCTAGAGCTTCACATCGTTAGTGTACGCTTCATCTGGACAATGTGATGGGCAACATGACAGTTCAGTGACTATCGCTGTGCTGTGCAGATACATGGATTTCGGCCATTCTCCCTGTGCTTGCGTGGGTTTTCTCTGGGTGCTCCGGTTTCCTCCTCCATCCCAAAGATGTGCTCTTAGGCTGTTTGGCAGAACAAATTCTCCCTAAATTGTCTCAAATTTGATTTATAGATCTATGGATTGAAATACAGGCAGGGATCATGGGTAGAAGTAGGAACATTGAGGTGGCAACGCGGGCTCGATGGGCCGAAGGGCCTGTTTCCTGTGCTGTTTTGTTCTTTGTGCAGTCCTCAATCTTCTTTCTACATCTCCTTGCAGTACTGGCAGTGCCCATTACTGAGTTCTGGCAGTGCTAAAATTGCTACAGCTGCTGTCCAATCCAATTGGCTGACAGCATTGTGGGCTGAACTCCAACCTTCAGAGAGACAGAATTGTTACAGCACCGCTCAATGTTATGATTGTGAAGCAGGCTTTTTAAGAGTTAGTCTGTCAAAACTGACATTCTTTCTGGGAGGGTTGAGCAGTCTCACTACAGCTCCCCTAATCGTCATGAAACACAGTCCCATAAAAACTGTCATTCCTTCCTTACGTTATCCCCTTCACAAGAGTGAACCTGAGCCACAAATTTGTAAATCAGGTAATCGTCTAACACTTTGTACTTGCGTCATTGTGGTATAACAGATGTACCGGATGCTAACACATGGGGAGCATGCAGGAAATGGAGGCAAAACCAACATCTGCCATGATGGAATTGAAACTGTGGAGTAGGTTCAAATAGACTATTCATCCTATCCCTTCTTCTAATTTGTGTTCTCATCCATTGCATAGATTGCTCCTAACAGTGAATCAGGTTGGAGGATTCATTTATTAACCAGACACCACAGCAATCACTAACTGGATTACACTTTTACTTTTAAAATTTCAATTACTTTCAATATTTTTGGCATTCATATCATTTATCATTAATCCTATCCCTATTTAGACTCAAATCTGCCATTTGTTCAACATTAACATGGGTTGTTACTTTGTAAATGCATCAAAATATGTTGCACATAGTAAGACAAACGTGTACCTCATAGAGGATTTGTCCTGACGTTAAACATTTCCGATCGCCAAATGCCAACTGGAGTAAGTGTAGGCTTACTACGTCTCCTTCACTAAAAACAAAAACAAGATAGTAAACTAAGACTGGACCACATTACCATTCCTTCCAATGTTTGTTGACCACAAAAACTATCCGCAGACATAGCTTTAAATGACATATGTAGCCTGTGCTTTAAAATGAACAAAGAAAACTGAAAATTAATTTTTTTTCTGTAACATTTGGGCAATGCAATAGATTTGATACTAGTCTTTGACAATTGAGATTATAATTCCAATATTATGCAACATTATTTACTGCTATACTATCATTAAAAATTAATTCTGGGATGTCCTGATCTCAGTCCTAACGGACAGCAAGAGCAAGAACATTTCCTCTGAGCTCAAGTGGGCCCACACAATGATTACTGACACAGGATATATGGCACAAAACAGGCCATTCAGCTCAACCAGTCCATGATCATGTTTATATTCTAAATGGGCCTCCTCTCATTTTTCCTCACCTAAAAGTAGAACCGAGATTGAGATCTCAATGAAACATGAGAAGTTGCTTTCCTGCCATTGGGGCCAAGATGCACTGTTACAGATTTATGCTGCACCTAACTGCATACCCAATTTTGGAATGATTGATTACGTAGCGAACGGGGAAAGCTGGATCATGCAAAGGTCTGCTGGCTTTGGGTGGAATTTTCTGGTTTTGGGGTGAGTTTGGCTGGAAAATCCCACCCAAAGTCTTCCATGCTCAGTGTTAATATTAATCACCTCATGAAGTAATAAATTTACATAAACATGCTGCTGTACTGTTATTGAGAGCAATTCATGTTTTATTGTTTCTCCATACATAATTTTTGGACACTCACCTATCCTGAGCAGACTGCACAGCCCAAAGGTAACAGCAGTTCCGAGGGTCGTTCTCGGGTTCCTGAAAGGTGAATGCATAGACAGGTACCTTCCCTCCTTCCAACTGCGAATAGTATCTGCACCAAGGAAAACGGTTCCATCAAATCAATTATTTTCAGGAGTCCACTCGAATGTGGTGTCTGCTGTTACTACATTGAATGCATGTTTCTTCAGAATCCCTCTCTCCTAGTCATAAGTTGATGAAACTGAAACTGGTTAAATTTTAGGGGATAAGAGGGAATCTACCAAAAGACCTAAAAACTCCAAATAGCACTACAGGTAGTGCTATTTGAAGACAAGGTAGAGACAATCATGATGAATGAGCATGCAAAATCCACACTTTGTAATACTTACTCTTTTTTCAAAGTCTTCAAGTTCCAGAGTTGAACATAACCATTAGCAAAGCCAACTACTAACTGATTTGTTCTGGGCACATAGCTCATTGCAGTGGCTGCTACTGCAGATGGGTTTTGCAACTGGAAGCAGAGATGTCGTCCTTCCCTCATCACAGTTTCCCTCATTTGAGGAATTTCCGCAGGGGATCTATTGACTACTTCAAGATCTGAAAGACATCAATTCAGAATGCAGCGGGTGAAAATGATCCCAAACAAATGTTTCAGTACATCTAAGACTAATTCATAGGTCTGGCTGGACGATCAGCTGATCACATTGAGTCTATAATCAACATCTTAAAAAGAGCCATTCTTAAAGCAATATTTTCAAATGTGAAATAACGTTCACTTGTAGAACTAAAACCAATAACATACGGCCACAAATTTTATACGTGTATATGAATGCAGGCAAATCAGTTTATGCGCCCACATCAGAGTTACAGGACCATGGCCACAAAAGTAATGGAAATTTACATGGAAACAGAAGAGCTCTGTTTTACAATGCTCAGGACAGCACGTTGCCTGTCTCCACTAATTGGTTTATATTAATATGGCATATACAGATCTGTGGGACTAATGTATAGGGACCCCTTTCAGGAAGGGAGTGGAAAAAAGAGATTCCACTCTACTGTTCCTAATCCTCCCAATTTTCCAACTACCCTTGCAACAACTGCAGTAGCAGCATTAAAGATAAAAACATTAAAAACAGAGTGAACAACAACAGGAAAGTAGGGAAACTTAGTCTCCAGCATTCAATCCATCAGTCAAAGCATCTACCCTGGCAGCTTTTCCATTCGGCTTCACCATTATGGTGAGAGATAGTGAAGCAATGCTAAGATAATGGTGGTTACATATAAAAATGCTAAGAGTTAATAACAAAGAAACCAATAACCAATGATCATTGATTGCAAGGAACAGTTAATCTGTACATCAAGGTGAAGTTAACATTTGAGCACATCTTGGACTGGACGTCAGATAAGCAGTAGGACAACATAAAGATAGTGGGAAGATCGAGAAAAATTTTGTTGAGAAAGAGAGTAGCGCAGTTATGTTACAAGTGGGATGTGACAACATGTTTTTCAGTAATGTCAACAGGCAGCATGTAAATGCAAAATAGAATGGATCGCTCATTTGGGGGAACTCCAGAGAATATGATGCACCAACAAGACGAAAAACCACTGCAAAAGATTCTCAGTCTACCATTGGATATACAAGAACAAAATAACATACTAAATTGCAAAACATCAGCACAAATAATTGTTATGATTCAAGGCTAACCTAATCCAAAGTGAAACAGGGACTTACTTTGGGGAAAGATAAAAAGATCAAGGACAGAGTATTTAACTTGGAAAGGGTGAAGAAAATCTTGGGAGTGGTTCAGATGAAGATGATTTTCTCCCTGCAGTTCAATTTCATCACTACCTGCAGGTTTAGGCGATGTTAAATAAGCACTATGAAGAGACTTTGTCTCTCTTTGGGTTCTAGGTGGTGGATAAGGTGGGATGCAGTGCAGTAGTATCTGTGTGCTTAAAGAAAACAACCAATTACTGTATAATAAGAGATTATTGCTTGGTGAACGCTTGCACACTATAGTGACAACAGCAAGGTAAATCAAGTTGGGACAAGGAAAATGTAATCCATGCATCAACCTGCAATGCCAACTAGTAATAAATGCAAATTACATGTTATAAGTCTGAGCACAAAGCAAAAATGAGCATTAGTATTTCTATTCTCAGGCATAAAAGCAAATGACAGTGGATGCTGGAATCTGAAACCAAATGAGAAAATGCTGGAAAAATCTCAGCAGGTCTGGCAGTATCTGTAGCAAGAGAAACAAGCTGATGTTGAGTCCAGATGACTCTTTGTCAAAAGAGTCATCTGGACTTGAAACGTCAGCTCTTTTCTCTCCTTGCAGATGAGATTTTCCAGCATTTTTTCTTCTGTTCTCAGCAGTCATTCAGGTAGATTTACCTGCTGGTTCTTGTTCACTTTGATTACAGGAGAAGTCATCCAAGCACAGATCGATGAGTAGAACATGTCCAGTATTTGTCACAACAGCTACTATGCCAAAAAACCACCGTAGACTCTGATGTAAGCGTTGTGTGCTGGCAGTGGCACCTCCATGGTTTACTATTGGTTCAATGGCAGTCACCTATGTTTTTAAAAAAAGCAAACCCTGAATAATTTTCTTTCAAAATACCATAAAATGCATCCAAAATGTTGAATAAAAACCAAAAACAAGCTTAAGCCAATAGTGTTAATGAACACAACTTTTAATGTGTCTTAACATCATGTGCTTTGCTTCAGTGCTTTCTGTTTTGTTTCAATCACTTCATATTTAATCTATGGGGCAATTTTTTGGGGTGGGTTGGAGGAAGCAGGACAAACATAGTAAGCAAGCAGGCCATGTCCTTCCTTGCAGATCTTGGTATTACTTCAGCAGCTGATAAACAGTTCGACTTAAAACCCAATAATGCACAGAATAGAACTGAGGCAGTCACATGCAAAATATTACAGTGGAACGTTAAAAGATTAAGTATCTTCGAGAAAAAACTTTTAGGCTTGCTACCTCAACCAAAATCAAAATGGAATAATCATATTTGAAACACATTCACCAGAAATGATATATTCCTCAGCAGATATGCTCAAACAAAAATCAATGTATTGTGCAAGAATGAACCTCAGAATTGAATAGAAATTAAGTTGAACGACACTAAGTTCCCAGCTGGCAACATGGGACACTTCATTAAACATGAAGTTTCACATTTGGAATACGAATAGGTTTAATTCAGTGGATGAAAACAAAGAGATAAATCTAGCAGCAGAGGTGGTAGGGAGTGCCAGGATTTTGAGCCAATGATGCTGAAGGAAAAACAATGAATGAGAAATTAGAGGTAGTGGTGCTCCCAATGCACCCATCCATCGAGGCAGTAAAAATCATAGGTTTCGAAGGCGCATCGAAGTAGTGGAGGGATTGAATGTTTAAGGTGGTGGATGTAGTGCCAATTAAATGGGTTGGTTGCTTTATCCTGGATGGAATCCAGCTCGAGTGTTGTTCAGTTACGCTCATCTAGTTAAGTGGAGAGCCTTTCATCACATTCTAGACTTGAACCCTATGGATGGTAAAAAGCTGTTGACAAATTGGGGGACTAATAACTTGTTGCAGAATATGAAGCCTCTGACCCACAATACAAAGCCTAGTGCAAATGCACCTTTGAAACTTTTGCACTTGTAAAGCAAAGCTAAGTGCAAAGAAAAGATTGTAAAAAGAAAAGCAAAATTACTGCAGATGCTGGAATCTGAAACCAAATGAAAAAATGCTGGAAAATCTCAAATCTCTGGCAGCATCTGTAAGGAGAGAAAAGAGCTGACATTGAGTCCAGATGAACTTTGACAAAAGGTCATCTGGCCTCGAAATATCAGCTCTTTTCTCTCCTTATAGATGCTGCCAGACCTGCTGAAATTTTCCAGCACACACTCTTATGGTTGTAAAAGAAATTCAGACCATTTTGGAAAGAACAAAACAAAAACCAGTCTTGTCCCAGATGAAGGAGGACAGTTGGTTGATGTTAAATAGAAAACAAAGGAACAAGTCATCTTTCTTTGCAATCTGTGAAGGAATGGAAATAACTATTGCTTAGCATTCATAAAACTGAAAATATGAAAACTAACATGACAAATTTTAAACAATATGAAAAATTAAGGCTCTCTACTAATCACTGTATTTAGTTGCAAAGGGAGAGGGGCAATGGTCAAAGAATTATAATAATGTACCTTTCCAGGGAGAAATACTGCTTTAATCACTCTGGATACTGCAAGGTCGTAAAGGCAGAGAATGCTACCTTCTGATTCTTTTAAGCCTATCAATAATCCAGTTCTTTTCAGCCAGCAAAATTCTTTTACAGCTAGAATGGTTGGAGGTTGTTCTCCAATTCCACGGAACCGATAGGCTGATAGTCGTTCTCCTGTGACTGAGTTAAGCAGCTCCAAATGAGCACCACAAGCTAGCCAGGACAAACCATTTCTACCTGAAAGAGACACATAATACAATAGCTACAGTTATTATGGTGAACACAAATGTTCCTCAACACTTCATGAAAGATTTTATGATTAAAAAGGACCATAAAAGAAAACTAGATTTCTCATATTCTTGAAGGCAGCAAGCTTGGTATGCATCAGAACTGGCAACATGTCAGACTTCAGTTCATCACTCTGCACTCAATGCCTTGGCTATTAATTGCCCACTGAAAAAGACCAGTGTTAGGAACAACATATAACTATGTTTAATTTACACTTGTGCAATAAGAAAGGTAGAACATGATTTCAGCTTTATTTTGTTCACTTGTAAGATTGGTGTTGGGAAGTTTGGAGGGTTCCTCAGCTTAAAAAAAGCTCATTTACATACATGCATTTTAATGAGGTTTTACAACCCTTGAAGTGAAGTGATCGGTTACCTCTTTTGTAACCTTTTTGTGATTTTCGAGAAAAAATAGAAAAAAAAAACTGTGCTGGTGCCTGGTGATAGACAGAAAAGAAGTTCAGAGTGTGTAATGTCAGAGTGAAGACAGAATTCTAAGCTCTTTGATAGAAATACTGAAAAACTGCTGGGAACTGAGCTTAGGAAATTTGTGTTTGTCCTACTGTCGAAGTAATTGCGATTTTGGGCTTTTGGGGAGCAATACACTCTGGGAGAAAAGTATCCAGTGAATGCTCAGAAATTTGCAAGGAAACCATTTGCCACAGGGCCAGTCCTAGAATAATCCTGGGTGTTAACTTGGTCGTAAATTGTCACTAGGGTTTTGCTGGGGTAGAATAACTGGTATGAGTTTGAATCATTTTCTTGTTTTTGTGCTGTGATCCTTCCAACTTCTTTGTCTGGTGCAATACAATTATTAACCATGGGAAAAAATGAAATGTATTCTTTGTTAAAAGTTCAGCATTAAACTCTGAATTTGCTCAGTAACTTTTGCAATTTCCACAGCTAATGGCCACAACAGCAGTCAACATTGTTGAAAATATTCTCTGCCAAATACACATCTTAAATATAGAATTTCATCAAAATTTTCCTTGCAATTTGAACAATGCTACAACCCCCAATACTTTTTCTATCAATCAGCTTTATTTGGAAGAAATGTAAATAAGAGGATGCTACAACCATTTAGAGTATCTGCACAGTATTTTCTTCCATGGAATGTACTGCAATGGCTAATCAGACAACAATGGATTAAATATGACAGTTCAGATTATTTGCTTTCTTTACGGAAGTCACTTCAGGAAGAGTGAGCATGAGTGAGACACAGACAGACAGAAGGGCGAATGAGATATTTTCACAGCAGCAATCAAACACATTTCAGTTGTGCTGTTAGAAAAGTACTTTGACAATAATTCAATCAAAGTCCTATTCAAAGTGTCAAAAGTGAGATATTCCAGATCCAAGCTTCTTCCTGTATTGGTTTGATCTATATGATCCAAGCTGATTGGAGCAGGCTTTGATTATAGCCAAAAGGCCAAGGAGCGAGAACTCTTGACAACAGATGGCTCAGAAACTAAAATGCTGGACCTTCAACTCCTAACATGTGTTTCGATCATATAGTCTTTCACTGTATTCACACACACTGATATAAAATTTGTAAAGTGCAGTACAGACCAAGAAAATCTCAAACAGCTGTAACACACATTATCCCCCTCACAAACTCCAAGCAATCACCACATTGGCTCAAAAGCACAGCTGGAGCAGAAAACTGGCTGGAATTCATCACACACTGTAATGCCACGAGGCATACTCTTGTCCCTTATGTCAACTGTCGTTTGCTAGAATTTGCAAAAGAAATTAGATCTCACAAAAACAGCACTGATGCAAGTCATATGGAAAAGTTGCCTTTTGAAAAAAAACGGACGTTATGCATAAGAATGGGTTTAATTTAAACAACCCCAATTTCTCCTCTCACAACTTGTCTGTAAACAGAAGGGGTGATTCGATTTCCCCCTTTACAAGAGGTGTATTTTCCCAACCCCTCAGTTTTGGAATGATCCAATTTCAATTAACAACCCCACAACAAACTCGATATAGGGTGAACAGAGAGGTTTAGTTCATTTGCACACACTCAAAAGAAAACTGAGGTTGCAAATTAACCCCCAGTATTATATAACGAACAAGGGAAAGAGAATAACAGAAAGAAAAGGTTTACATAGCAAAAGCCACAGAATAAAGAATGATTACTTCATGTCAGCATAACATCAAAGTCCAATGGTGTACTCTTTCAGAGTCAGCAGCTGACAACTGAAAACAATGCTAGATAATATTTTCTACCAGAGAAGACTACCACAATGAGATGGATACACCAAGGTGAGTTAGTTTGGCAGACAATGGTATAAAGATTCAGAGATACCAGTAGAAATAGAGGCCAGAATTTTCCAGCCATTCACACTGGTGGGATCTTGTGGTCCTGCCAATGCCATACACCTTTCATGGGCTTCTCACTAGCAATGGGTGTATACAATGCGAAACTGTTGATAGCAATGGGTCCAGAAGACCGATGCAGGCCAATGACAGGTCACCTCCCTCACCACTAAACATACAGCAGGGGAATGGGAAAGGCAGGCAAACAAAACTGGAAGAGGCCCTTTTTGGACCTGGCGCTTGGTAGATGGAAAATGTAACACTGATTTGCAGTGCAGAACTGCATAATTGGATTTCCTAGCTTTTCTTTTTGGGGGTGGGGATTGGGACATATCACACGATTCCCACCTCTCCACTCTGGCTTTGACGAAAGATAGAAATTACATGATCTGAGTTGCTGAGATTCTTAACAGTTGGAACAGTAACAATTTCACAGGATGATGACAGGGATCATTATTCTTTTAGACTATTAGGTGTCACTTGCCAAGCCTGGCTGATGAAGGGCAAATTGCCTTGTATAACTCCCTTTGACTTTGGTCTCTGCAGCCCACAAGAGGCATTAGAGTCTCTTCAGAGACAACATGACACAAGGTACTGCTGCAATACTGCAAAATAGCTCAGTGTTAGAGGATCACAGCTTCAGTCATTTTAAAATGGCACTACCCAAATTTCAAGATTTTGATAAAGTAACTGAGGGCATATTTTATAAAAATGTCACATCTTAGCATTGTTATAAATGTCTGCATACTCCTTGCATTATCATAGCCTGACCTAACTTCACACAAAGATGGCTCCAATCCTCTTAAACCTGGTACAAATTTTAAAACTTGTCTAAGAAAAAATTAGATGGCAGATTGAATGAAGTAGCTGTACAATGTCAAAATCAAAAGATGTGTGGGTTAGATGGAATGGCCATGCTAAATTGCCCCTTAGTATCCCAAGATGTGTAGGTTAGGGGATTAGAAGGGTAAATGCATGGGTCAAGAGAATGGTGTGGAGATGGGCCTTGATAAGATGCTCTGCTGGAGAGTCGGTACAGACTTGATGGGCCGAATAATCTTCTTCTATTGTACAGATTCTATGATTCTAAACTAATTCTGCCTTCACAGAAAAGTTTGAATGTCACTGATTTATATATCAAGACCAGACAGTAAATCTAATCTCCACAAGATAGCACCATATCTCATCCAAACTGTCATAAAGAGTACAACTTGTCATTGCTGCACAAGTAAACTAATGGTACTGCTTTTTTCCACATACCCTTCAGGAGAAGAACAAACAATAATTAATTAGTGTTCAACCCCTAAGCCCAGCCAGAAAAAAAGCAGCATTGAGTGTAATTTTTGGTGCAAAGTTATATTATTTATATGGTTGTCATTTCATATTATTGATTGATCATCTATCTTAAAATACTCTTCTTCCTTAATATGCAGACCATGTTCTTGGAAACATCCCAATGTTGCTTCTAAATTATTCAAATCCACTAGAGAGAGAACATAAAATCTGATTCATCGATCTTTGGAATAGGGTTGGTGCAGATGTTATTCCAAATCTCCTATAAAATGAAAAATATCTTAGTGAGTAATGATTATAAGCAACAGTTAAAATTTAGCAGCTACACTCATCTGTATGCATGTTGTGAAAGATCAATCCTGCTAACTTTTGGCCACCTGATAACCCAGCAAAGAAATCTTCAATTAAAGGAAGAAGATGTTGATCAGCACATATACAAACAGAACCATCTGGTTTCATGACAGGTATGATGGGGGTAGTCCAGTCATTCACATTACCAATGTTAACAAGTTGCTCTAATTCTTCTTAACCTTGGGATGAATTGCAAATGACACCACTCTTGTTTCAAGACTTTTTGGTTGACAATTTGGCTTTATCTCAAATTTCTCTTCAACTCCCTCATTGAGTCAACTGACTCTTCAAATACACGCATGTATTTATCCACATGGTGCTGTTGGTCTGTTTAGACATCAACAACTATATTGACAACATTCCAATTAAGCTTTATCTTCTCCAATCATGATCTGCGAAATGGAACTAGAAAATTATCACAAATGACATAAAAGGGCAACTCTGTTATTTGTCCACTCAATGACACATCTCTTCCTGGTATGTTCTTTAAATCATGTCAACTAGTTTCAAAGGAAGATGCTTCAGCTTTTGCTGGTATGTAGTCTCAGGAATTAAAGATACAGCAACATCAGTGTCAACATCCATCTTTCGTTTTCGTTAGAAAGGAGGCAGCTAAGAGGGGATCTTATTGAAGCATATAAGATGATTAGAGGTTTAGATAGGGTGGACAGTGATAGCCTTTTTCCTAGGATGGAGAAAGCTAGCACGAGGGGACACAGCTTTAAATTAAGGGGTATGAGTTATAGGACGGATATCAGAGGTAGGTTCTTTACTCAAAGAGTGATTAGGGAGTGGAATGCCCTGCCTGCAGCTGTTGTAGATGCGCCAAGTTTGGTGGCGTTTAAGAGGTTAATTGATAAGTATATGGAAGAGAAGGGAATGGTTTAGTTTGGAGGGGCATTGCTTTTTATTTTGGTCGGCACAACATCGAAGGCCGAAGGGCCTGTTCTGTGCTGTAATGTTCTATGTTCTAAAGTTCAGAGTCACCTGGAATCTATGTAATCCACAATGTATGGATAAGACATTCAATTGGACCTCCATCATATTTATAAACATTCTCTTCTTCACAGACATGATTCTTTTTGTAGAATGCAATTTGTTCTTCTTGAAAGTACCCAAATTCTTCATCTGAATATTCTTCTCATTTAGGCCAACAAACTTTTACAATGTGATCAATTTTGCCACAATTATTATTGCTCCAGCATTCATTCTGAATGACTCATTTTGGCATAATTATGACATGCCTATTGTGATTTTGACTTCATACGAGCAGTTTCCACCTTGTGGATCTTCATTCTGGCACCAAATTGTGCAGCCCCTTTACCAGCTATTTCCATCAACATTCTGATTTACGCTGCTGTGCTTAGATTCAAAACATTTGAACTCTGGGTCTGTACTCGTGGGAGTTTAGATGGATGACAGGGATCTTATTGAAACTTACAAGATACTGCATAGCCTGGATAGAACAGAAGTGGAGAGAATGTTTCCAATAGTAGAACAAATTAGAACCAGAGGGCACAACCTCAGGGTAAAGAGATGATTCTTTAAAACGGAGATGACGAGGAATTGCTTCAGCCAGACAATGTGAATCTGTGGAACTCTGCTGCAGAAAGTGGTGGAGGCCAGATCATTGAGTGTCTTTAATAGGAATAGATAAATTCTTGATTGATAAGTCGATCAGGGGTTATGGGGAAAAAGAAGGAAAATGGGATGAGAAAAATATCAGCCACAATTGAATGGCAAAGCAGACTTGAAGGGCCGAGTGACTTAATTCTGCTCTTATGTCTTGTGTATTTTAATTAGCCCCAGCCACACAGCAAAGCATTCCTCCCTTTTCAAATATGCCAAATACTGCCTGGAATCTGACCCTTCTTTGTGTGGTTTATTTCTGATCTGAGAACTTTTTCCTTATGTCTTCCTTCACCAGCTCTACAATCTTTAATCCTGTTGTTGCTTCTTGCTGGCCTAATTTTTAAGCGTGAGAGCCACAATTATTTATTTGTTTTCTGTACTTTGGATTTTTCCCTCGAAGAAACAAAATCACGACTCGTCACTAATTTTCCTTTCCCCAACATGTGACCTCAAACTTTGGTATCTTTCTTCCAACTTCTTCCGATGGGAAAGAGTATGTCTGGGTGCACGGGATCCTTGATTATGTTGTCTGCTATTCCAAGCAGCGGGGACTGTAGATGGAGTGAATGGACAGAAGGCTGGTTTGCTGATGGACTGGGCTACATTCACAACCCTTTGTACTTTCTTGCAGTCTTGGTCTGAGCAGGAGGCATACCAAGTTGTGATCCATCCAGAAAGAATGCTTTTTATAGTACATCTGTAAGAACTGGAGAGTCGTAGAGGACATGCGAATTTCCTTAGCCGCCTGAGAAATTAGAGGCTTGATGCATTCTCTCAATACTTCAGCGTGGAAGGACTAGGCAGGATAGAGAAAAAGAACAAAGAAAAGTACATTACAGGAGCCTTCCAAGCTGTGCTGACTTGGATTGTCTCCCTCTATTTCCTCCCTGTGCGCCCATCCAGATGCCTTTTAAATGTTGCTAATGTGCCTGCTTCTACTACCACCTCTGACGAGTTCAAGGCACCCACCATTCTCTGCATGAAAAGCTTCTTTGCATATCTCCCTTAAACTTTCACCTTCTCACCTTGAACCTGTGGACAATACTGCCCTGGGAAAAAGCCTCTGACAATTTACCCTGTTCATGCCTCTCAAATTTGTAGATCTTTATCAGGTCTCGCCTTAGCCTCTGTCTTTACAATGAAAACAATAGTAGTTTATTCAATCTTTCCTCATGGTCAACGTTCTTGAGACTAGGCAATATCCTGGTGAACTATCTTGCATTCTTCCCAAAGCTTCCACATTCTTCTGGTAGTATGGTGACCAGAACTGCATGCAATACTCCAAAACCAAGGTTTTATACAGCTGCAACATAATTTCCCAACAGCTGTACTCAAATGCCCCAGCCCTATGAAGGCAAGCATGCCATATGCCTTCTTAATCATCTTGGTCACTTGTGTTGCCACTTTTAGGGAACTGTAGGCCTGCATATCCAGATCACTCTGAATGTTAGTACTCTTAAGGGTTCTGCCATTTACAGCAGTTTGATCTAACAAGCAATTTGATCATCCAAAATGCATCCCCCCACATTTGTCCAGATTAAACTCCACCTGCCATTTCTGTTCCAAGTCTTCAATCCATCTATATCCCACTGAATCCCAACACTATAAGCAACTCCACCAATCTTTGAGTCACCTGCAACCTACTAATCAGACTACACACATTTTCCTTCAGATCATTTATATATAAAAAGAGGTTCCAGCACTGATCCCTACAGAACACCAATAGCTATAGATGTCCATTCTGAAAAACACCTGCTACTCTGTCTCCTATGACCAAGCCAGTTCTGTACCCATGCAGTCAGCCCACATAATTTTAATTTTTGTACCGGTCTGCCATGCGGGACCTTGTCAAACCTACTAAAACCCACAGCCCATTCTTCACAATTATCTTCGTCACCTCTTCAAAAAATTCAATCAGGTTGGTGAGAAATGACCTCCCCAGTACAAAACCATGCTGCTTGTTACTAACAAGTCCATTTTCTTCCAACTGTGCATATATCCTGTCCCTCAGTATCTTCACTGAAAGCTTCCCTACCACAGACATCAGGCTCACCAACCTATAATTTGTTGGGTTATCCCTGCTTTCTTTCTTAAACAAGGAACAACAGTAGCTATTCTCATTGTTGGTGCTCCAGACACAAACCTAAAGCAGTCAACCACTTCCACTTCATTCCCGTTGACGTGGGCAGGGGCATGTCTTCTACTATGCTTCCTGAAGTTGATGACTATCTCAGTTTTATTAACACCGAGGGAGATTATCATCGTACCATATTCTCTCTTTCTTGTATTCATCACCATCATGTGATTAGCTCTTAAAGCAATTGTGCAATCCTTTTAAAAAGATAACAATATTGATGAAGTTCTAATTAATGGAAGAAAGTAACTTGGTGACTGTTTTACTTAACTGTACCTCAGTCAATTAATCTTTCTGCTCCCATCATCAGTGTTACACCCCAGTCTTAAATAGAGCAAATGGCTCACTGCAGGCAAAATTTAAATTTATAAGGACAAAACCTATAATTGCACCCTTAGATGTTCTTCATTGTTCAAGTGGACACAGTGTGAACATTTCATACACCCCTATACTTAACTTCTAGTTAAAAAACCGTGGAAATATGCAAGAACTTCAATTACAATTATAGTTTGGCATGAAATAATTATGCACTAAGATCTAATTTCTGTAATTATACTTCTATTTCAAAACAGCAATAAACACAGTACACAAAGCTGCTGGAACAAGTGCCAGCTCTTATCCCATTCTTGACCCAAACTCTCATCTAATGACCTCAAACATAAAAACACATTAATTGCTGCCCATGACGCTCACATATTATACACGTTAATCTTAATCGAAAAACTACAGGGCAAATTTTATAATTATGCTCACTTTCTAGGCACATTTCCATACAGCATCTCGGAAATAGCTTTCTAAAGCTGCTATTCACCTACACCCACCTCTTCATTACATTTCTAAATCAAAATAAGGGATTACAGACAGCATGTTGGCAGAATGATTGGCACTGATACTCACAGTCCCAGGAACCCTGGTTCAATTCTGACTTTGGGTGACTGTGCAGAATTTGCAAGTTCTCCCTGTGTCTGCATGGGTCTCTTCCAGGCGCTTGTGTTTCCTCCCTCTGCCCAAACAAGTTCAGTGGATTGGCCATGCTGAGTTGTCCCTTAGTGTCATGGGGATTAGCAAGGTAAACACATAGGGCCACAGGGATAGGGCTTGTGTGAACAAAGAACAAAGAAGCACAGGAAACAGGCCTTTCGGCCCAACGAGCCCGCACTGCCACCCCGATGTTCCCACCTCTACCCGCGATCCCTGTCCATGTTTATAGATCTATGGATTAAAAACCAAATTTGCAACAATTCACTCAATACAGATTGCAGATGCTATTTTTATCTTGGATCTAGCTGTTTGGCAAATATTACCAATGAGAAAGAACAATACACTTTCCTATCAAAATTACTTTTCAATCTTTCATGCTAAGTGTGAAAGAAAAATAATTAACTTAGAAACATAGAATCCTACAGTGCAGAAGGATGCCATCTGGCCGCACTGATCACAATCCCACTCAGACCTAGCCTTATGACCCCATGTATTTACACTAACTAGCCCCCCTTACACTAAGTGGCAATTTAGTATGCCAATCTCCTAACTCTCACAACAAAGAATCGTGTGGATTTGTCATCGATGCAAGCTTGATGGGCTGAAAGACTTCCTTCTGCACTGTCGTGATTTTATGATTCTATGAAAAGTTCATGCATTTTCTGTGGTTCACCTTATAATAAACATTCTGTCTTTTCATATATTTGGTAAGAAAATTTTACTTGAAGTGGTTAGCTTCTCTTAAAACATAGACTTCAACCTTATACTTGCGACTCAATGTGTTTGACTATATCTGTGAAGACTCTCCCAGAATGCAATCTAGATCATAGGAAACATAGGGATACGTGTTTCATATTCCCTTCAATAAAATTTACGAAAAACCACTCAAAAACAAAATATTGCAATTAAAACTTAAAGTTTATTATTGTCAAAAGTAGGTTTACATCATCACTGCAATGTTACCGTAAAAATTCCCTAGTTGCCACTCTCTGGTGCCTGTTCAGGTAAACTGCGGGAGAATATTAGCATGGCCAATGCACCTAACCAACACAACTTTTGGACTGTGAGAGAAGAAACAGGAGCACCTGGAGGAAACCCGAGGAGAAGAATGAACAAACAGACAGTAACCCAAGCTGAGAATTGAACCCCAGTCCCTGGCACCGAGAGGCAGTGCTAACCATTGAGCCACAGAATGTCAGGAATTTGGTTTCTCTTTCTTCAAAAATGTCTTCACATTAAAGAATTAGGAAAATAACTTAAATGTCAGATATTGCAGCCAAACCTTTAATCACATTTGTAGGCACAGGTTCAGAAGACAACTTTGCTTTTTGGCAGAACAAGAATCTTGCATAATAACTGAGCATGCAAATACAAATTTATAGGTAAGCTTACACCAATAAATCTTGAAGTTGGCCTCAAGGTGAATCACAGAACTGTAGAATACAGGAGGCATTTGGCTTATCCAGTCTGACCACAATCTCACCCGCAGCCTCATGTACTTACCCTAGCTAGTCTCCCTGACACCAGGAAGCAATTTAGCATTGCCAATCTGACTAACCCACACATTTTTGGACGATGGGAGAAAACCCATGCAGATAGGGGAAAAATATGCAGACTCCGCACAGACTGGGATCTGGGCTGTGAGGCAGCAGTGCTTACCACCATGTCACCCACAAGTTGCGTGCTCAGATTTTGAGAGTAGAAACAATAAGTAACCCTTTACAATTGATCCAAAAACTACATGTCATTTAGAATGAAGGTTCTAGAATGGAGTTTATTCGGAAGTCTGAGCTACAATATAAAAGTTAATTCCAAAATGTAGTTATTTGGGGATAACAATAGCCACACTTGAAAGAAATATACCATTATTCAGGTTTGGAGGGGATTTCTGAATAAAACTGAATTTAACACCGGCATCTTTTAAGTATTCTATTTAGTGATCAAGGATTTCTATGAGTTATAAAACTGAGGCACTAAAGCAATGGGCAGCTTTCCTACTTAATATTGTTAATAACAGTTTGTGAAAGGAATAATAATATTTAATTCCTTATATCACAAAGAATGAGAATAGTATTTAAAGCAATGTAATCTAGTTTGTGCACTCGATTTGATGCAAGGTTGCCTCAATAAAGCTACCACTGTAGCAGAATACAGTATTTACTGTATTTTATCCTGATGTGACCTTGTGCTGAATTATAGGATAGAGCGCTTGCCAAAGAAAACTTGATAATGAATGCAATGAAAAGCAATAAATTCACTATGTGAATTAAAACTGCATTATATAGAACTCCAGACTTGTCAAATATTCTAGATTTTGCATATTTTTTGACCACAAAGAAAGCCTAGAAAACTTCTGTGTACAAACTGGAGATTTGCTTACCTGCTATTCAAAAGAATCCTTCTCCCATGTTTTGGCTTGAGCCAGAAAATAAAACTACTTGAGGAGTTTGGCTTCTCTAAAAAACCTAGATTTTAACTGTGGACCTTCGTCATTGGAAGTCGCTCTCATTGCAAGGGACAATTACAAACATTTCCTCATTTGAAAGATTATAGCAAAGCATTTTCATCAATTCTGAACAACGTGCCCACTAACCTTTCTGTAATGCATGGGTAATTTATGTGCAAGTCCTTTAATGTTTTGTACAGTCATTGGTAACTTAAAGGGGTTGACATGTTTGCTGGAGCTTCCAAGTTACTGTGCAGTCTCTTAGCTTGAGCTTAACTTAGCTCTTAACTTAATTACTATGCTTATACCTATCACATGCTTCTAGATAGCAAGTATTGTATTGATAAGTGATGCCCAAAAATAGCACATTAATTCCTAGGCAGTTGTATCAAAAATTCTTATCTTGAAACCAGAGGAACCAAATACCAACACTCAAATTGACTAGCAACAATCAATAACTTGAAACTAAAGTATCCAACACCACAAGATCATAAAGTGAAACAGTATAAAATACAAGCAGTGTCACATTTTCCAGAAATACATTGCAAAAATGTTTGTAATTAAAGCACACTAATATTCAGTGATAATCACTAATCTGGAGGTGAAATGGAGAAAAATGAATATTCTGCAAATACCATAATGAACATTTAAGAAAACAAATTGGGTTACAGACTAAATAAATAAAATAAACCAATTGTGATCAAATATCATTATGATGTACCTGCAGCAATTTTCCCGTATAGACCTTCATCTTGTGTTGACTCATCATCGGCAAGAGCTTCGATGGTTACTTCTGGAAATTGCAGTAGACCACTGGTGACTTGCGCTGCAAGTTCACACATGCTTCACTCTGAAATAGAATAAGCTAAAATTAATGGGGCACTACGGATGAATTGCACAGCAATTTCAATATAATTTATAAAACACAAAGCAGCGCTCCTATGGTGAGTTAGAGGCTATATTGTTATAATCATTTTAAGGGCAAGACCAAAATAATTCATTTACATTGTCAAAATTCTTTTTATTAAAAAGGATATTTTTGGAATGGAATGCCATGGCTTTTCATTATTCTGTGAAACCATTTTACAAACTTCAAAAATCGTTTTCCAGCTTCAAAACCATACATCAAAATAGTATGTAGAATATACAACTTGGAATTTGATATCTGATATTTAGTAGCATCTGAGTATGGCTCTGCTGCATTTCAGGGGCAGTTCTTTGCTCTGCTCTTACTGAGCATGACTGCAAGTTATTAGAAGCATTGGGAGGGAGTGCTGGCATTTAGCAACTTGCAGACTATTCAATTTATCACTGTAGATTAAATGTTTTGAGGCTTTTGATACATCAGGAGTATGCAAGGATGTAGGATTGTAAAGAAAGTATTAATACTAGGAGGTATTAAATAGAAGTTCCAATTTCTTTTAGACTTATAGCAAACAGAATGGGTCTGGCACCATTAGCTGGTCATGCTAGCCAAGTTCTGCACACGAGGACAGTCTCAACAGGGATCTTGGGTTCATGTTGCACTATCTGTAACCCCATGATTGCCTGCATTTACTGTACTGTCTGGAGACAATACACATGTCTTTAACTTGCACTTAATGTTCTTTCCACTCACACTGTCGACATCTTTGAGACTTGAATAGAAGATTAGTTGTAAAGACTCGCATTCTAATCAGTAATCTGTAACCGTCTGTGCTGTTATATGCTCTGAGGCCAGAACTCTCCATTCACCTGACGAAGGGACAAACCCCAAAAGCTTGTGAGTTTACTATCAAATAAATCAGTTGGACTTAAACCTGTGTTGTCAGACTTCTTACTGTTAGCTAAGCCCATTTACTGCCCAGCCCTAGTTGCTCTTCAGAAGGTGCTTTGAATGATACAAGGTGCTTTCTTGAACTGCTGCAATCCCTGAAGTATAGGTACAATCACAGTGCTGTTTGGGTACCCACTAACAGAAGTGCAAAGAACTATCTTTTGTAGACAATGGACAGAATTTGGGGAGTCAAGAGGCGAGTTACTCTTTGCAGAATTTTTAGCCTCCGATCTGCTGTTGTTACCACGCTATTTACATGGCTGTCTAGTTCAGTTTCTGGTCAATGGTAACTCCAGAATGTTGACAGTTGGGGAATTCAGCAATGGTTAGATTCTCTCTTGTTAGAGATGGTCATTGCCTTTAACTTGTATGGCATGAGTATTACTTGCCATTTGTCAGCCCAAGTCTGGATATTGTTGCATTTGGACTAAAGTATTTTAATCACTAATGGTGCTGAACATTGTGCAAACATCCTCTCTTCTGAACTTATGAATAAAGAAAGGTCATTAATGAAGTTGGGTCTTGGAAACTACCCTGAGGAACTCATGCAGCAACGTCTTGGAACTGAGATGATTGACCTGCAACCACGACAATTATCTTCCTTTGCGTCAGGTATGACTCCAACAACCAAGTTTTCCCTGATTCCCATTGATTCCAGTTTGGCTAGGACACTCCAATACCATATTTGACCAAATGTGCCTTGATACTAAGGGCAACCACTCTTGCACCTGGAATTCAGCTCTTTGGTCCATGTTTGAATCAAGGCTGTAATATATCAGGAAAGGAGTGGCAGAACCCAAATTGAAGTTTATTGATCATAAGTAGGCATATATTAACAAAGCAATGGAATTACTGTGAAAATCCCTTAGTCGCCTCACTCCAGTGCCTGTTTGGGTAGACTGAAGGAGAATTCAGCATGGCCAATTCACTGATCTGCACATCTTTGCATGGTTGGAGACCACCCAATGGAAACCCACACAGACACAGGGAAAACGTGCAAAGTCCACACAGACAGTGACCTAAGCGGGATCCAAACTCAGGATGCTAGTGCTGCCAGGCAGCAGTGTTAACCATTGTGCCACCATGAGTGAGAGTGAGTGTGAGCAGGCTATTGCTAATTTCAGCAAAGACAGTTAAGTTCAAACGAAGATTTTCAGAAACGTATGTGCCTTCAAGCAATGAGATAAAAACTACTTGGTAAAATTGATGTTAATGTAAAATACTTAATTTGATTGTTAAAATCTTATTTTGGACATACAAATATCAATTGCCGTGGGAAAATATTTAAGAGAAGTATTTTCATTAACAAATGACAAATTTAAGTGGAGCTTTGCAAATATAAACGCAGAACAACAGATTTCCAACAGTGATGATTCAAAATTGTGATACTGGAATTGCACATCATACATATACATGAGTGGGGGAGACACATGCCATCAGTTCTTTAGATTAACTGTTTGCTAGTTCTTTCAGGGACGAATTATCCCCGCTTTAGGATAGTGTGCCATTTATGTTAAAGGTATTATTTAAAATCAGAGTTCTTTTACTAGTTATAGAACTCAGTTTTAGCCATTATTTAATGAGCTGAGGGGCTCATGTCTGGCACATATCTGAATAGAACGTAAAAACCTACTTCTATCCTGTAATTTCTAAGCAATCCTGTGTTATATGTCTCAAAGTAACTGTTTATTTATCCCATGGAAAAATAATATTCCATCTTTAAATCAAGAAAAGGAAATACTGCACTTTGTGAGATTCAAACAAATATGAACATGGTAAGGTGATGGTGTAATGGTACCGTCACTGGACAAGTAATCCAGAGACCCAGATTTAAATTCCACCATGGCAAGTGGAATTTGAATTTGATAAAAATCTGCAATTAAAAGTCTAATAATGACCACAAAACCATTGTTGACTCTTAACTACCCTCTGACATTAGGGATGGGCAGCAAATGATGCCCAAATCCCACGAAATAAAAAACTGGATCAACTATTAGGTGTTAACAGCAAGGTCTGTACAGTTTAGTCCTTATAATTTTTGCAGTTTTGTACTATAAATGCTCCAATGAGCCTTCTCCCAGCCTACATCATCTAACTGCATCTGCAGGTTCCCTCCATAGTATGTGTCTCAACCAGGACAAAAAAGCTTGCCTCTACCACCCGTATTAGTTATTTTTAGTGTGTATTTTGTTCTTTATAGTTAGAAATTTGTGCAGTTTTGAAGTGTGTTGATAGTAAATACATTATGCTTAGACTTGGATACATCGTAAAACAATTGTCACATATTGCTTCAAACAAATCTGTTTTGACCCAACTCTGGGGGAAAAAAGTGTGTATCACTGCTGATGGCAATAAGATTTGCAATATTAAGATACAAAATAATTACAGAAGTATATCAAAACAATTATTGTTTAAATAACATTTTAAGTTAAAACTTTTGGTTCCGACAAACTTAACTTTAGATCCTAGGACTTCTCAGAACGAGCATGGCAGTAAATCAGCAAGCTACCAGATCATAACACCACTATACAACTGCAAATACAAAATTCTTCAATTACTAACAGAAAGACCGATGCTTTACAGAGCATGCAACGCATTCCTCAGCTCTTGTGCATCAGTGAAAAATTACTGCAAGCAAATTCATAGGGAACTAATTTAAGCAATGAAAGTAACTGGAACATGTTTGCATAAAAACATTAAAGGCCACGCAATTGAGAAAATAGCTAAAAAAAATTTACATTCTAGAAAGTGTTCACTTAGAAATATGTTGCTTGTGACAAGTTTAACACTATTTTGAAATCACAGAATGGTTACAGCATAGGACAGTCATTGAGCCTGCCATCTTTCAGCTGGCCCTCTGAAGGAGCCATTCACGTCATGGCACCCCTTCTCCTTTTTCCCCTATAGCCATGCAATCTTCTTCCTTTCCAGATAACAATCACATTCATTTTTGAATTAGCCTGAGTCCACACACTCAGGCAGTACTTTCCAGATCCAACCAACTGCTCCATAAATAAAATGGCCCTCATGTCACCACTCCTTCTTGTGCCAATGGCAACGGTTTCTCTCTACCTAGTCTGTCTAGTCCCCTCAATTTTAAGCATCTCCATTAAATCTCCTCTTAACCTTCCATGTAACTGAAGCTGCTCATCCTGGAACCATTCTTGTGACTCTTTTCTGCATGCTCTCTAATGCCTTTGCATTCTTCCTAAAGTAATTAATAATTGCATTTCTTTTGTGTTTGGAAAAAAGTGAAGAAATTAATAAAGGGATTGGTGTGGGAAAGTGAAAGGAGATGTGTCATTCATGATCTTACTGGCTGGCAGTGCTGGATCGAGCTCCAAAGTAATTTGTTCTTGAATGTAGATGTTCTGCAAGAATTACATTATTTAAGTTTTCAAGAAGGCACATATAAGTACATATTTCAGCAGAAATCTTTTATTAGCATTCAGCAGTGCTGCGTAGAATAGAACATGCAGCACCGAAAGAAACCGTTTGACCCAAACAGTCCATGCTGATGTTTATGCTCCACTCGAGCCTTCCGTCATCTAAATCTTTCATCATAACCCTATTCCTTACTCTTGCAAATGTTTGTCTAGTTTCCTTGTCTCTATACTATCTGGTTCAACTACTTCTTGTGGTAGCAAGTTTCACATTCTCACCAGTGCATTTTTTCCTGAATTCCCTACTGGATTGCTTGGTGACTATCTTAATATTAATCACTCTATTTATGCTTTTTGTCACAACAGGAAACATTCTCCACACTATCAAAATCTTAAAATTTTTTCCTAATTTTTAAAAACTGCCCGTCAGCCTTCATTTTTTAAACAGAGACCCAACCTGTCAAGGAGGACAGAATAGAAAGCTTCAAGTTTTTTGGTGTCTAGATCACCAACAACCTGTCCTGGTCCCCCCACATCAACACTACAGTTAAGAAAGCCCACCAACACCTCTACTTTCTCAGACTAAGGAAATTTGGCATGTCAGCTATGACTGTCACCAACTTTTACAGATTCACCATAGAAAGCATTCTTTCTGATTATATCACAACTTAGTATAGTTCCCGCTCTGCCCAAGACAGCAAGAAACTACAAATTGTCATTAACGTAGCCCAATCCATCACACAAACCAGCCTCTAATCCATTGACTCTGTCTACATGTCCCACTTCCTCAGAAAAGCAGCCAGCATAACTAAGGACTCCATGCACCCATGGCCCCAGACATTCTCTCCCCCACCCGGAGAAAGATACAAAAGTCATGTACCAACCAACTCAAGAGCAGCTTCCTTTCTGCCGCCATCAGACTTTTGAATGGATCTATCTTGCATTAAGTTGATCTTTTTCTACACCCTAGCTATAACTGTAACATTACATTCTGCATTCTCTCCTTTCCTTCTGTCAATGGTATGCTTTGTTTGTATAGTGTGCAACATACAATACTTTTCACTGTATGCCAATATATGTAACAATAATAAATCAAATCAATCTGCTCTGATACATCCGTGATTTTCCAGTGCCTCTATACCTTTTTATAATGTGATGCTTAAAACTGAATGCATTATTCAAAGTGTGATCTAACTTGGATTTAATACAGATCTGGCATAATGTCCCTTCATTTCCTTCCCTGTTCCTTTAGAAAAAGCTTAGTGCTTCATTTATTTTGTTTTTAATATGGCCTTGCTAATCTATAGCACAACCTTTTCTTGTTGAGATCCATTTGATCCCTTCTCCCTTGAGACTTGCCCCTTCCAAGTAATGTGACCTCTCAATTCAACCCTTCAACATGTTCCATCTCACAATTTATGAACTTCATTTGTCTGTTCTTATTAGTGTCTCCCTGTAATTTATTAGGGTGTGCTTCAGTATTGACTAGCCTGCTGACCAAAATGACGGCACCCACAAATTTAGAAACCATATTTTTGATTCCAAAGTCAAAACCATTAAAATGTAACCAGTGAACAGCAACAGACTCAATACTGCTCCTTATGGAAACACCACTTCTGTCACTAACAGCTTTTTGGTAACAGTGTTAGTACTGACTCAGTGGTAGCACTAATATTGGGAGTCAGAAAATTGTGGGAACGTGCCCCACAGCAGAAAACTGATTACATAATCTAAACCAACACTACTCTGCAGAGAGCCCGCCTTTAAGTGCTTACAAAAAAACCCCCATAATTCTACTGAAGAGCAGATGATTCATTCCAGTTCCTGGCCAATTTTAAGCCCCAACCAACAGCTAGAAGAGAGGATCCGGTTATTTACTTAATTTCCTTTCATGGGACCACGCCATGCCACACAAACTGGTACCATGATTTCTACAGCAATCTCACTGTACAAAGTATATTACTGATTGGAAAGATGCTACAGAAATATAAGTCTTTGTAAATAAGATATCAATTAGGTTAAAATATATTGAGGGGCATGGATTGTTGAATGTGTGGAGTTTGCACGTTCTCCGTGTTTTTGTGAATTTCCATTGGGTGCTACAGTTTTCACCTATAGTCCAAAGATGTGCAGGTTAGATGGACTGGCCATGATAAATGCAAGGGGTTATGAGGATAGAGCAGAAGAGCTGCTCCTTCAGAGAATGATTGCAGACTCAATTGCCTTTTCTGTACTATTAGGACTCTATGGTTCAATGTTTCATATTTCTTGGCTTCAAATGTAAAAGCCTAAATCTTACTGTTAAAAAGATGTTTATTTTAAAAATCTGCTTTAAGTTATGGAAATTTTCATTCCTCTCCTATCTCACTTCTCTTACAAGAACGTGAAATTGATCCTAGTATCTGGGGAGTAGCAGAAGAAATACGTGGGATTATGGGACTACGGCATGGATGTGATTGTGATCACTGTAGACTCGATGGGCCAAATTGTCTCCTTCTGCACAGTAGAGTTCTATGAGCATAACCTGAAAGCACAGAGCTACCACATGGAACATATTCAAATGAAGAAAAACTTCAACTTCAATATCAGGTTGGGTTAAAATGTGAGAGCCCTGCGAAATTTAATAAAAGTTAGTCTGGCCTAGGATGTCAATATTTTCCTGAAGAGGCGTGAGTTTGTTGACAGGAGGGACTGTGAAGAACAGAAGGATGGTTTGAGGAATTTGCAAAATTTCCACCAAAACACTTGCAGTTGGCAGAATTTGGATATTGCAAGGATTCTTAAAATCAATATCTGCTTATAAACACAAGAACAGGAAAACCAAGATATAAATAATTTTCTGCAGCCTTTACAGAAAATTGCCACTTGTGAGAATTTATTTGCATTATTGTCTGAGCTTCATGAGAAAGCATGTTGCTTGTTTGAGCAGTATGGGAATATAGTTTTACGATGTATCAAAGTGTGAACAGAATATACATATTATCAAAACATATAAAATCAACACAGATCTTGGTAACTGTAAAGTTACTGCAGATTAACAGGACACAAAATATTTGGTGATTGGTAAGGAGAAAGAGAAAAATCTTTTTATAAAAGAGCAAATATTGCTTTAACTATGTGACTATTTTTCCGCAGTCGATGATATTTACAATTATCCTCATAATTCTGTGCCAACATTTTGTTATGTAACAATTGAATTATCACTGATTACTTGTTAGCTTCTGCTATGTACAGTTCAGTTCACATCAACAGCACACAAACAATTTTATGAACTAAAAAGGAACTGTCACATTTTCAAAAATGATAGAAGTTGAGATGGCAAATTGCAATACTTCAAATACTGTGCATATACAATTCCATGTATTGTTTTGAACTCCCTCTTGTAGGCCGGTATATATTAGTGTTAAATTTACAATTTTTTTTAAAATGCTGATATCCAGATACCCTTTACAATCACATTAAATAGTACATGCATTGTTCACTGCTCCAAACCAATCTATTTAGTTTACTCCTGGAATTTCTTGGGAGAAGCACAGGCAAAACCTAGGGTAATAAAAGCAAAATACTGCAGATGCTTGAATCTGAACCAAAAACAGAAAATGTTGAAACATCTTGGCAGGTCTGACAGCATCTCTGGAGTGAAAATAGAGCCAACCTTTCAAGTCTAGGGGGCTGAATAGCATCTGTAGCTAAAGATCAACTACCATTATTTGGTATCTTGAATGCAGGTTGTGTTTTGAGGTTTTGTTTTGCTGAGGCAACTGAGTGCTAAAGGCAGCTCACAAATTGTCCCTGATCTGTTAACATCTGATTGCATCGCTGAGGACAGGATGATTTAAATTACCTCGCTCTTTCATATAGAATCAAAATAATTAATCATGGCACGAATAATTAACAATTACAAATTCTCAATCGTTTAAAAAAGATGGAGTTTGACACATCAGCAAGTTTAATCTAGCAAAGAAAAACAAACCTTGAAGAATAGTGAATAGGACGGTTTAAACAAAACTTTAGCAAAATTAAGTTTGATGTTACAAAAATCCTACCAATGTCTAAAGCAATAGTTAAAACAGCAGACCTCCTTCTTAGGAAGACCCTTGGGATGATTGGTTTGCTTCCATATATGTTCAATGGATTTTGTGATGGCTGGTGAATCCCATGTGTAATCTGAAGGATCTGCCAAATGTAGATCAAGTGATGCTTGAAAGGTTGGGTAGATGAGTTATTTGGACATTATTACATTTCATCTCAACTTCCCCACATGTTGCTGGCGAAGCCTGTATTGGTACCTTCCTCAATGAGCCATTTTGGTCGGTCACAAGCCAAGCCAGGGTCTCCAATAGGTCGGCAGATATATTTCACCCCTCGTAACAAAGGCAGACATAAATAATAAATTTCACCATTGCCTCCGGCATGCCAGTTCAGCCTTTGGTCAACTGAAACAGAATGCGAGGACCAGGATCTCAATCCCAAGTCATGGTTCACCAGGCAGCAGTGATTCCTGCTATCCTATATGTTTCGATAGTAGTCATGATGTAGAGATGCCAGCATTGGACTGGAGTAAACACAGTAAGTCTGACAACACCAGGTTTAAGTCCAACCAATTTATTTGATAGTAAATTCACAAGCTTTCGAGGTTATCCTCTTCGTCAGGTGACAAGAGGATAACCTCGAAAGCTTGTGAGTTTACTATCAAATATAACAGTTAGACTTAAACCTGGTGTTGTCAGACTTCTTACTATCCTATATGTTTCACAGATTTGGCTAACCTATAATGGACACTTCAAAGTACAGGATGAATACTACCAGCAGCATCTTCATAAGATCCTCCAAATGTAGTATTGAAGAAGGTAGTACTCTTTCGCAAGTCTACTTTTCCAGGAACAAGGCACTAACAACTCAAAACCAGCTCCCTTGAGCAGAACATATGTCTGTATGCCTGATACTGTCAGTAACAATAGATATGTTTCACTACTACAATAGAATGTTGCGGTTATAACACAACCATAACACTAGCTAGGAGTGAAGTCTGTACTATTGAATAAGTACTTTGCTTTAAATCCAGAGATTTGCTTTGAACTGCATACAAACATCTCATTGAAAAATTGCACTTTCAACAATGCAACAAGCATTCTCTAACCAAAGAAATTAAGTGGCCACACATTCTTGGATAATTACATATTTGTATAAGCATGTATTTTGCTTTACTTTAATCGCAAGACTTTATCTGTATTGTTTACCAATCTGTCATGTTATTATTGTTACTTATAAAGACAACATATTTGGAAAAAACAATAAAGGCAACTACTGAATTAAGAGTGCAGTCAAAAGCTGACACAAAGTAACTTTCTGTTAGAAAGAGACCTCAGATACAAGCTACGTGTTTCACAATTACAGTCCATTGCCCGATATCCTTAATTTTATGCTGGCACATCAAAAACAAAGCAAAGCTATTCTCAGTCTGTTAAACGTTATCAACTAAAATCATCTTCGCTGGTGTCATTTTTCAGTTCTCCAGCATAAGAAAATATTCTCAATACAAATAATGTCTCAAACCATTTAAGTATACACTGGGTGGCAGAATAGATTACTTCAGCAAACCACTGCAAGAAAATCACATTAGCCAACATGTTATCAGACTACAAATTGAATAGCTTCTCCACTGCTGTTCAAACTATTTTGACAGCTTATAGTTGGAAGGTGATCCATGATGAGAGCAGTCAAGCAAATTTGGGAATCTTTCAGAGCATTTTCCTCTAAGGTTCTCTGCCCAACAACCAGTCTTCCATCACGGTTATGCAATAAGGCAGGTCTCAAATTCACAGCTATTGGCACCAATCTGACCCACATTGCTGCCCAGTTAACTGATCTCCAAAGGAATTGAAGCTGCTGTGACAATATACACTTTACATGCATGTTGCAGACTAGAGCTATGGTCAAAGATGGTAGAGGCACCAATTTCTTACCATCTAACAAATAACCTAGAATCTCTCCCAATCTTACAACATGCCATTGGTACGTGTTGTCAGATATCCAGGTTGATATGCAACCCTTTTGGCCACATTATGAACACATTCCTTGACCATCATGTCCTGGGCTGGGATTCGAATCTGGGACTTCTGGCTCAGAGGCAGAGGCAACTCACAAGAACTTTCTTTTAAGAGTTTAGCCTTCTCTTAATCAAATATGCACTGAAATCAAAGATTTGTTTTTCCTGTATAAATACTAAAATGGCCTATTGTGCATTTCCAGCATAACATTTCCATTTTAGATTTCCTGCATTTACAATTTTCCCTTTTGATTTTATTTGCTCATTTCACTGCGCTCTCAGCCTTACACAAAATCAATAGTGTTGCCAATACTGAAATGCATTACTGCTTTCACATTACACAAAAATAAATTCCAATTTCAAACTGCCTCAAGGATGGTGGCGCAGTGGTTAGTACTGCTGCCTCACAGTGGCAGGGACCTGGGTTTGGGTGAATGTACGAGTGAAGTTTGCACGTTTCCCAACGTCTGCGTAGGTTTTCCATGGCTGCTTTGGTTTCCTTCCACAGTCCAAGGACATGCAAGTTAGGTTGATTAGCCAAAGTAAATACACAGGGCTACAAGGATAGAGTGGAGGCAAGGGCCTCGGTAGGATGCTCTTTTGGAGAATCAGTGCAGATTCTTTTGCAATTAGAGATTTTATGAAAAATAACTGGTCAGAATTCAACAGAAACAAGACCAAATAAAGTTTATTCTTCCACAGTACAGGGTTTTCTAATATTCAGAATTACAATCAGCACTTGTATCAAAAATAAGCACATAATCTCGATTGATATAGAACTGGGAGGATGTTGCACTTGCCCCAACTCCTGGCCAACTTGTTAAGACACATTTGCCTGCTCAGGTGCATGTAAATAATCCCATTGCACTACCATGGCAATTGGTCATTTGTTTGTTTTGTGGAACCTTCTTTTCTTAAAATGGTCACTGACATAACTGTATTTGATTTATTTATTTTTACCACTACAAAGTGAGAAGCACAGAGGCAGTACTAAAATATTACTCTATATAACAAGACATAACAGAAGCGGTTATACCTCTTACATCAAGAGATATTAATTAAATTTTCAGTGCACAAAACACTGTTGGATAACTTCAAAGCAGTATACTTTAATAAAAGATCTTTACACTTGTGGCACTCACTATAGCTGTATTCATCTTTTTAAAAACGTTCAGCTACAAAGAACAAGTGCAAACTATAATTCGTTCCTGCAAAAAACTCGAACACTGCTATTAATTCCCTATTTATTAAAGGCTCACATTTCGCGAGCAGTTTAATATACGGATTAATTCAACGCAAGGTTTCGGCCCCATGTGCATCCGGTCAAATCCAATCGATACCATTCAAGTGGTGCCTAGGATAACGTGGATCTAGTTTCTTCCTAGTCAAGAACACAACGTGCAGATTTCATGTACCAGACTACAAATCCCAGCACTGCCTTCACAAATAGAAAGGGGAAGGGGGAGAATTGGGTGGATTGAACTCCCTTGTGGACTTTACCACCATGCAGACGTTATGAATGTTAATAAGTGCAGAAATGAACATTTGACACATGCTCACGATTCCAAGTTCAGAGGGGAGGGAGAGAGGCAGCAGTTCCTTTACACGAAGTGGATTAAAAATCCGACTGCGCAGAACTCTTGAGATTCTGCTTTTTTTTTGCAGCTTTCTGGCCCCAGTTTTAAGATCCAATTCCAAGTGCTGGACATGGTAATGGGGACAGTAACGGTAATGGGGAGCAGAAGAGAGACAGAGAAGGAACCGGGGAGCCCGGCGCGCAGCGGGGCCTACACAAGAGTGACTCACCACTCCCCCCCCCATCACGCCTTCCAACCCTCCTCGGCCGCCTCAGTAAAAAAGTCAGGGCGTTAGTGCAGGCCTTACTCACAGGCCCAGAGACTTCGGGTGCTTTGGTGATGAGAGGGAGATCTGGAGGAGAGAACACTACAATATCGGGATGAGGAGGAAGGGAGGGAAGGGGTCCCTTACCTGCGATCAGATGCAGCAGTACCGCCGCTGGGCTGATCCCGTCATTAAATCCAGGGCGCGATGGTCCCTCCAGTAGCAAGCAGCCTGCTCTCAGTGTGGGTGACGGCTGTGTGTCCGGCTGCGCCTTTGCCCTTCCCCGTTTCCCTGTCCTCTCCCTCCCGCCAGCCTTTTCACACTCGCTCGCTCTCCCGCTCCTTTCACTTTAACGTCAGCGCCATTTCCCAGCTGGGGCTTGCGCACTCCCCTCCCCCAACCCGCCAAATCCCGTTTGACGTCAGCCTCTCGCGGGAGTCCCGCGCGCGCTAGCTGCCCACATTCAAACGGCAACCGTTAGGAGGCCATCTCTGCTAAAAGTTTGTTTAAAACTCCCGCGGGCCCGCCCGCAGCACGCAGTCTCTTTCGTGAGGGACTGAAAAGTAAGGAAGTGTAAGTTCACACTTAATGAGAGAATGTTTTTGGCAGTTTTAGTTTATTTATTGGTGTCTCAAGTAGGCTTACGTTAACACTGTGATCAGGTTACTGTGTGACAATCCTCAATTTGTACTGGCTTTTTTTAAATTCAAAAATGTGTTTACTTTCCTAATATTTGTGTATTCGTTGCCAGGATCTGTGATAAACCAAAAAAAGGTCATTGAAGGCAAATTACTATGGATCAATTACTCAGCTTTGACAAAGGGTCATCGGGACTCGAAACGTCAGCTCTTTTACAGATGCTGCCAAACCTGCTGTGATTTTCCAGCATTTTCACAGAATACTACAGTGCAGAAGAGGCCCCTTGGCCCATTGAATCTGCACTGACACATGAAATACCCTGACCTGCCCATCTAATCCCCCTTGCCAGTGCTTGACCTAAACTTTGAATGCTATGGTGTGCCAAGTATTCATCCAGGTACTTTGTGAAGGATATGAGGCATCCTGTCTCCACTACCCTCCCAGGCAGCACATTCCAGACCATCGCCACCCTCTCCGTAAAAACGTTTTGCCTCAAATCCCCCCTAAACTTCCCAACCCTTACTTTTAACTTGTGTCCCCTCAACAGACCCTTCAACTAAGGGGAACAGCTGTTCCTTATCCACCCTGCCCATGCCCCTCATAATCTCAAACATCTCCCTTTTGCTTTTAAATTACTGCAAATGCTGGAATCTGATTTAAAAACAGAAAATGTTGGAAAAACTCGGCAGGTCTGACAGCATCTGTGGAGCGAGAATAGAGCCAACTTTTCAAAGAATCATTCAAACTTAAAACATGAGCTCTAGTTTCTCTCCACAGATGCTACTAGTCCTGTTGAGCCTTCTCCAGCACTTTGTTTTTATCTCAGGGTTCCAGCACCTGTGTGTTATCTCATTTTCATTTGTATGATGATGCACATATGCTGATCTGTCAGCGTTGAGATTGGTGCATGCGCAGTGGTCCTGCACTACCAGTCTTCTGATTGCTGGCCAGCCCGTGGCCCCACTGGACCTCTATCCCCCCTCACCCCAACTCCTAATCGCTGGCCCCCCAGATTTTTCTTTATCAAGCCCTTTAAATATTGTAAATACTTCAATTAGATCTGCTGTCATCCTTCTAAACTCCAGTGAGTGTAAGCCCAAACTGCTTAATCTCTCCTCATACATCAATCTTTTTATCCCTGGAATCAACCTGGTAAACCTCTTCTGAATTGCCACCAATGCATCTCATCCTTCCTCTCTTTGTTCCTGAGATCCCCTGACTTGCACATTTTTCATTTGAGGTTGTGCAGCTGTGTCAGAAGTGTATCTCTATCATGGTTCAGAATTAATTTTTAGAAGGATTCATTTGCTCCAAAGGCTTTGTTGATTCTCAACTGTCAAATGGCGTTTTTAATTTTGCTCTGGATCAGGTTAATGCCAGAACCAAACTTAATGGGAATGGGGTTGAAAATGTTCAAGTTGAAGATGTTCTCAAATAAGATGTTCTTCAGAATGTTCTCTCCAATAAGCACTAACTGCCTCCCTTCCTGAATATGCTCTTCTCCATCCTTGGCCATCAGTGGGATGGGTTTTGACAGACAAGTGTATGTAATTGGTGTCTGTCAGTTGTTGGATCTCCCATACTATTTCTATCCACCATTTGTTTTCTATATTGTAGTACAGGTGATGTGGACATCTTTGTGGTTCCTTGTTTGAATGATGACATGGTGAACAGATGGGCAGTGTTTAGATTCTGGCCTTGAGTTCTTGTGCTTGTTTTGCTGAATGTTCATTATGACAAGGTCATGTCCTGGACGTTTTGTTAGGAGTGGGATGTGGTTGCAGTTTGCTTCAATGCTCCTTCCTTACCTGTCAAACCTTTCAGGGATTCTGATCTTTCCCAAGTCTCCAAGATAAATCTATCAGAAGGATGAGTTTGTCACTAGCCATGACCAGTCATGGGATTGCTCAAGACAAGTCTAGAATCCCATCTTGGCCTCATTTGTTGCCTCATTTGTAGGAACATATCTCTGATGTTTTTTTGTCAGGGGAAGCTATGCAGTCATAAGGCTCTTTCTTATTCTAAAGGGAAAATTACTGAAGTGCCAAACAAGCTCATATGTGTGGAAGGCCCTTCCCTCCACTGTCTCATGATGATATGAGCCAAACAGAACTACCAAAAACTCACCTCATTGAAGACTAGGTTCAAACAAGACTATGCCATTTCATCAACTCTATTTTCCTTGCTGCGATTGCAGCTTTGGTTAATGGATAAAAGAGCTGAACTCTAGAGATAAGGGAGAGTGTCTGCTTTAGACATCAAGATTGAATTTGACCAAATATGGTATCAAAAGTACACCACAAGTATGGCATCAAGTAAGACTGGAGTCAATGATATTCAGGGAAAACTCTCTGCTGGTTGAAGTCAGTGATAAACATAGAAAATGTCAAAAATATCTCAGATTCAGGTATCAGTTGACAGGAATATTTGTAGACATATTTATTCTCTCCTTAATCTGATCTGAGGTCCCTACCTGCTTCAAGAAGACAACCGTCATCCATGAGCTAGGCAGCATGCTTTAATGACTACCACCTGATGGCTCTGACATCCATCATTATGAAATGCTTTGAAAAGTTAGGATAGGCAATAATACCTCCTCCGCGATCATCCTCAACACCGGTGCTCCACAAGGCTGTGTTCTCAGTCCCCTTCTATACTCCTTATATGGCTGTGTAGCCAAATTGTTCTCCAACTCGATTTTCAAATTTACTGATGACACCACCATTGTGAGTAGGATCTCAAACAGTGATGAGACAGAATACAGGAATGAGACAGAGAATCTGGTGGACTGGTGCGATGACTATAATCTCTCCCTCAATGTTAACAAAATGAAGGAGATTGCCATCGAGTTCAGGAAGCGTAGTAGAGGACACATCCTTGTCTACATCAATGAGAACAAAGTAGAAATGGTGGAGAGCTTCAAGAGTTTAGGTATCCAGATCACCAACAAGCTATCCTGGTTTCTACATATACACACGTGTGCGCGCGCGCACACACACACACACACCCCGCCAAGCTGACACTATAGTTAAGAAGGTCCACCAACGCCTCTACTTTCTCAGAAGACTAAGGAAATTTGGCATGTCAGCTACAACTTCCACCAACTTCTACAGATGCACCATAAACAGCATTCTTTCTGGTTATATCACTGCTTGGTATAACTTCTGCTCTACCCACGACCGCAAGAAACTACAAAAGATCATGAGTATAGCTCAATCCGTCAGCCTCCCATCCATTGACTCTGCCTATACTTCCTGCTGCTTTGGCAAAGCAGCCATATTAATTAAGGAACCCAAGCACCCTGGACATTCTCTCTTCCACTTCTATCGGGAAAAAGATACAAAAGTCTGAGGTCACGTGCCAACTGACTCAAGAACAGCTTCTTCCCTGCTGCCATCAGACTTTTGAATAAATCTACCTGGCATTAAATTCATCTTCCTCTACATCATAGTATGACTGTAACACTACATTCTGCACTATCTCATTGTCTTCTCTATGAACAGTATGCTTTTGTCTTTATAGTGTGCAAGAAACAATACTTTTCACCATATGTTAATACATGTGACAATAATAAATCAAATCAAATCCCTTTGTGACTGGATCCTGAACTTCCTAACCCACAAATCGCAATCAGTAGGGATAGGCAACAATGCCTCCTCCATGATTACCCTCAACACCGGTGTTCCACAAGGCTGTGTCCTCAGCCCTTCTATACCCATTAGATACTTATGACCATATGACCAAATTCCGCTCAAACTCCAGTTTTAAGTTTGCTGATAACACCATCATACTGGGTCGGATCTCAAACAGTGAAGAGATTGAGTACAGGAAAGCGATAGAGAATCTAGTGAAATGGTGCGATTAAGGAGACAGTCATCGACTTCAGCAAATGTATTAGAGGACATGCCCTGTCTGTGTCAACGGTAATAAAGTGGAAATGGTCAAGAGCTTCAAGTTTTTAGATGTCCAGATCACCAACAATCTGTCCTGGTCCCTCCAAGCTGATGCTACAGTTAAGAAAGCCCAGCAATGCATCTACTTTCATTGGAGGCTAAGAAAATTTGGCATGTCCACTACAACTCGCACCAATTTTTACAGATGCATCATAGAAAGTATCATTTTCAGATGTATCACAATTCAGTATGGCTCCTGCTCTGACCAAGACCGCAGGAAACTACAAAGGGCTGTGAACATAGATCAGTGCATTACTCAAACTAGCCTTCCATTGGTTGGCTCCATCTACATTTCCCGCTGCCTCAGAAAAGAAACCAGCATAATTAAGGGCCCCACACACCCCGGACATTCTCTTTCCCGCTTCTTCTGTTGGGAAAAATATACAAAAATCTGAAAAACAATACCAAAGCTTCTTTCCTGCTGCCATCAGGCTTTTGAATGGATGTCCCATATATTAAGTTGATCTTTTTCTACAATTTAGCTGTAACTGTAATGCTATATTCTGCTCCCTCTCCTTCTACCTTATGTACTCTATGAACAATATGTTTTGTCTGGATAGCGTGCAAGGAACGATACCTCTCATTGTATCCCAATACATGTGATAATAATAAATCAAATACTGCGAAGATCAAGCAGCACCTGTGGAGAGAAAAACATAATTGACATCCCGATAAATGGACATTAACTTCTGTCAATTGCTGCCTGACCGGCTGAGTATGTTGAGCATTTTCCACTTCACAGTTATTTTAATTAATAGCCAGGTGTGTTCCCTGAATTTTTTTCTTTAAATTTGATCCAAATTCTCAAACTGCCAATCATGGGATTAAATGCGCCTACCCTGGATTATGAATCCGAGAACAAGCCCCATCACCTCCAATCTTCTAATACTAATAAGAGGAATTAAATGATACAACAGAAAATGTTGCACTGTTGCAAACCAGAAATAAAAATTAATATGCTGTCAGCATATTGGCAGATCAGTTGGCTTTTGGAAAGAGGAACAGATACTAATGGAACCACTGCCTGTTTAGATCTTTTCTTGCTTTTGCTTCAACGGTAATTTAGTTTGGAAGACTAAAACAAAAGGAAGTATTTTCATATTCTTAGTGTCTCAAAATGCTTGGCAACCAATTACTTTTTGAAAAGTAATGTTTGTTTGTTAGAGAAGCACAGCGGTTAATTTTCGCACAGCAAGATTGCTCAAATAACAAATCAGAAGATTAAAAATGCAATTTGTTTCAATTGTCACATTAGCTTTTAAAACAAGAAATATCCCAAGGTGCTTCAGGGAAAACATATGCTGAGACAGGAACTGAGAGATTGAGACCAAAAGCTTGTAAAGGAGAGGTTTTTATTTAAAGAAAGAGACAACGTGAATGAACTTCAGAACTGAATTCCTGAAAGCTCCATTGCTGGCGGTGTGGATGAAAGAATGAAGAATGCCCAAAAGTGAATGATTATCTGCAGGAGGTTACAGTGGAGTGAGGCCATAAAGGGAAATTAAAAATGATTTTAAATTTGATGCATTGAGTTGTGGTTGAGGATGGTGGTAATTGGTGAGCAAGTCTTGATGGAAGATGGTGTACGTGAACCAAATATAGATTATAGTGGGTGGTAAGGAAAGCATTAGGGTAACAGTTTTAGTTGTTAATAGCCAGGTTCATTGTGAGTGATTGAGCGGAAGAATGGAATCGTTAGCAAAAGAACAAATTTTATAGCAAGAACCAAAGACAATTTTTGATTTTCCCATTATTCGAAACATTATCACCGACCCCAGAGAAAATAATTTATTCAATCTCTCGTCATAGGATTTTATGCCAGGGACCAATTTAAATGGACCTTTGCTCTACAGTCTTCAATGCAAGTACATCCTAAATATGGAGAACAAAACAGTACACCGTACTCCAGGTGTGGTCTCGCCAAAACCCTGCACAACTCTAGCAAGACATCTTCATTTCTGTACTCCAACCGCTTGCAATAAAAGCCAGTGTACATTTGCCTTCTTAATTGCTTGCTTGCTGTACCTGTATATTAACTTATTAAGTTAATGTGAACAAGCACACACAAGTATCTTTGAACTTACAATTCTTTCACTGTTTAAAAAATATTCGGCTCCTCTATTCTTTCAACCAAAGTGAATAATCTCACCTTTCCCTGCATTTCCCTTTCGTAAAACGATGTTAACTCACATAATAGAATATTGGGGCAGAAGATCAATGCCTATTAAAATTAATTTATTCATCACAAGTAGAATTACGTTAATAGCACAATGAAATTACTGTGAAAAGCTCCTAGTCACCACACTCTGGCACCTGAGGGAGAATTTAGCATAGCCAATGCACATAACCAGCACATCTTTCAGACTGTGGGAAGTCACCAGAGGAAAGCAGTGCAGATACGGGGAGAATGTGCAAACTCCACACACAGTGACCAAAGCCAGGAATCAAATCTAAGTCCCTGGTGCTATGAGGCAGCAGTGCTAACCATGCCATTTGCTCAAAGATATGGATTTTATGGAATATTATTTATGGAACATTAAAGGAGGAAAGGTAGGGGGAAAAGCAGAGCTTTAAATTCAGATGAGCAAAAACACACTTTGTTTTTTTTAAATAATTTGTAGATTCTGACTTAAAAAACTGATCCATTCTTTAGGAAAAAATGCTGTTCCTCTGTCACCACATCCCTGATGATTCTTAAAGCCATTCATCGGCTGTAAAATTGTTCTGTGTATTAAATATTTGATAGAGCAATTTGTACATTCAATCATGATGTTACCATAATATTTGCATCTATTTAAACATGTCAATCCCTTTGTCCTATCTTTTAGACAATCTAATTAGCATTATAATGTAAACAGGTAATGCAGGAGATACTTTACAGGACCTAGGGAAAAAACTGGAGTTAATAGCAGAGGAGGAGGGAAACATAGAAAATCTGGCTAAGCAAAGATTCTCATGGATACTTACGCTTGGAATTCAGCTGGGTTTGGATGATGTCTTCTGTTCACCCGAAGTGACAAATTTCAAGAATTTTGCCCTCCTATAGGCATTTCATTGTCCATATATGGTTACATTTGTGACCTTTACAATACACCTAAGACATCAAGATTTAGGTCATTAAGCTTATATTGGGGATATCTTATGAACCACAAGTCATATGGACAAGGCATTATCATCCTTATCAACTGATTTTGTTTCAACGCCTGATGTACTTTGAGGGAATTTACTACTTCAAAGATGCCAAGATATGAATTGTTGTCGATAACGTATTACCAGATTTTTGAAAGTGCTTATCTTAGATTACTTTTGAAGCTCATTCAATGTTACGTAAGCAAATATATCAAGTGCGCTGTTTTAGTGCACTGAATAAAGGAGCTTCTTGCTGTTCTATAAATAGAATTACAGAATCATGTAAGTTTAACATAGGTATAATGGGCTCAATAATCTTCTATTTTCTAGAGCAATGCAAAACTTCCTACAGCACCCCTTAGATAATTCCGTCTTTTTCTCTACTTCAAATGTTTATCTGGTGTTTCCTTGTAAATGTGTCAGTTGCTCCATGGGGCAAATTCAACTCTGTTCTTCACATTTTCCCTTCATTTCATAGTGACCAATTTAATTCCATGTGTTTTGTAATTATCTCCTTAATTAGATTCACCTTATTTACACTCAATAATATTTTTAATTTTAAAGTCTTTAAATCTTTCTTAGTTTCTCTGTTTCAATGGAAATAGTCCCATCCCTTTTCTCACAATTAGTTCCTCATCCCAGGTGTTATCCTGAATAATTAACATCCACTTGAACAAACAGATCCTTTTTTTATAGAACAGCATTTTTGACAGTGCAGCATTCCTTCAGTACTACAACATTCTGAATTTGATAGTTAGCTGAATTGCTGCAATGTTCTGATAACAATATTTCTACTTAAATTCAAGATCGAATCAGAATGGTCATAGCACAGAAGAGTCCAGTTGGCCCATTTTGTCTGTGCTGCCTTCTGCAAGAGCAATTCAGGTAGTGCCATATACACACTTTTCCTCATAACCCTGCAAATATTTTAAAATAATTATACAATTCTTTTTTGAAAGGCTTGATTGAATCTGCCTCTTCCACACTTTCAGTTCATACATTCTTAGTTTTAGCTATTTGCTGCATGGAAGATTTTCCTCATGTCGCCATTGCTTTTGCCAATCAACTTAAATCTGTATCCTCTGGTTTTCTCCCTATCTACTTTTTCCAGATCCATCATTATTTTGAATAACTGTCACATTTCCTCTTAGCCTTCTCCTCATAAGTGAAATGTCCCAGAAAAGTACCAGTTTATCTACATAACTGAAGTTCATGATGGTCAAAAATTTCAATACTACTCCAAAGAAATCATAGACACCAAAACTCATAACCGTACAAAACCTGGAGAAGACTGCATAGCGGTAGCTGGCTATGTCAGATTGCCTATCAGTCCCATGCAAAATGTCTGAATGCCTTATCTATCAGCACATATCCCTAATTGTAGAAGGAGTCCTTACCATTGACCAAGTTGGTTTCACAAGGACTGCATCACAGGGAAACAGGTATTGGCCCTCACCACCTACACTGAAAATTATTTTCAGAAAGACTTGAATACAGGTGCTGTTTTCCTTGACCTCACAATCACCACAGACTCCGTGGAGACCTAGCCACATTCAACGCAAGAAGGCCAGAAAAAACTAAGGGATTTTGCATTTACTAAGTAAATAAATATTGAAATTCCTCATCTCTGGAACCATTCATGTGAATCTAATGCCTCACATCCTTCCTGAAGTATTACGCTCAGAACTGAATGCAATGCTCTACTGGAGGCTGAACTTTTTTATCATAACTTCCTTACTTATGTACCCTAACATTATGGCCCTTTTTATAAGCCCAGGATTCCACACGCTTTTTTAAAACATGCTGCCAAACTCCCCTTTTGCCTTCAATGATGCCAGTGTCACCCATTCCACCCAACAAAATATGTCATTTTGAATTTTAACACTGTCCTCTTCATAGATACCTCTGACTTGATCCCAGACTAGCCTTGAGGAATGATAACCCACTTTTCCTTCTGAGTCCACCATCCTTACACAATTTAGGGTTGTTACTGCAATGAGCATTTAATTGATTCAAGATGAATCAATACCTTCAAACTTATGTGAACGTATACAAAATCCTCCCGTTTTGCATGGATAGTTGGGATGGGATGCAAGTTGCTCTGAGTCTCTTTACAGTCTGTTTTGATTGCTCCGAAAGGGACCAGCTGAGCCCCGATGGCAATTTTTCACTGGGATTCTCCCAAAAGAAAACTAAATGCCCAACAGGTGGAAAACAGGAGAATTTCCCCTCTTTTTTGGGCATACTTATCTGAATGAATCTCTTGATATTCTACGCATCACAGAGTGTCTCAGAAGGATTTATGGTGATAAGTCGGGCAGGGCCTCATTCTGTCCAAAAGACCAGCAGGATAGAGCTGAGTGGGCCACTGTGCATGTTCAATCTGTCAATGAGAAGATTGGTGCACGTGTACTGTCCCCCTACTCCCACACCTCTCCCAACCTCTAGCCTTCCAATATTTTCCTGGGCCCTCTTCTCCCCGATCACTGGCCTATCCCTCCCAATCGCTGATCTCCCTCCTCCCCTTTCCCCATCTCCTCTCCCATGGCCAGCACCGAACACTCCCACATGGCCAGCCACGTTCGCCCCTCACTCCCTCCCCAAATAATCTTATTGCAGAGTGGCAGTGAGTTCCCCGCACCACCATCAGTCATCCCTCCCAGCATGCCTCACCCTCTCTGGCCCAGTGACAGTGCCAGTGTGCCCTTTGAGGCAGTGCCAGATTGATGGGAACTTCTTCTGGTGGGGCAGGAGATGCTAGTGGGCCCAGAGAGTAAGTTCCAGGCTCACTAAGCATGTGTAAATAGCAATTTCAAAATGGTATTCAGCTCCGTGCCAACTTCTAGTGTGGAACTTACACTTAAAAAAAGAGCCTGGGAGACACGCATCTCCATCAAGGACGGTCACCTCAGCACCTCACTGTACCGCAAACCGACAGACAACCTCACAATGCTCCACTTCTCCAGCTTCCACCCTAGACACTTTAAAGAAGCCATTCCCTATGGACAAGCCCTCCGTATACACAGAATTTGCTCAGATGAGGAGGATCGTGACAGACACCTCCAGACGCTGAAGGATGCCCTCGTTAGAACAGGATATGGCGCTCGACTCATCGATCGACAGTTCCGACGTGCCACAGCGATAAACCGCACTGACCTCCTCAGAAGACGAACACGGGACACGGTGGACAGAGTACCCTTTGTCGTCCAGTACTTCCCCGGAGCGGAGAAGCTACGACATCTTCTCCGGAGTCTTCAACATATCATTGATGACGATGAACATCTCGCTAGGGCCATCCCCACCCCCCCACTTCTTGCTTTCAGACAACCACACAACCTCAAACAGATCATTGTTCGCAGCAAACTACCCAACCTTCAGGAGAACAGGGACCACAATACCACACAACCCTGCCACAGCAACCTCTGCAAGACATGCCGGATCATAGACATGGACGACATCATCAAACGTTGAGGATACCATTCACCAGGTACACGGTACATACACTTGCAACTCGGCCAACGTTGTCTACATAATACGTTGCAAGAAAGGATGTCCCGAAGCATGGTATATTGGGGAGACCATGCAGACACTACGACAGCGGATGAATGAGCATCGCTCAGCAATCACCAGGCAGAACAGTTCCCTTCCTGTGGGCGAACACTTCAGCAGTCATGGGCATTCGGCCTCCGACCTGCGGGTAAATGTTCTTCAAGGGGGCTTTTGTGATACATGACAGCACAGAGTCGCTGAGCAGAGACTGATAGCCAAGCTCCGCACACATGAGGACGGTCTTAATAGGGATCTTGGCTTCATGACACACTATCTGTAACACCCGTAACTTGCCTGGGTTAGCAAAAAACCTCACTTACTGTGCTGTCTGGAGAAAATACACAATTCTCTAACCAATGCTCAGGATTCCCTTCACACACATTGTTAGCCACTTTAACACTTGAATAGCAGGTTAGATGTAGGGATTCGCATTCTAATCAGCAATCTCTGACTGTCTGTGCTGATGTGTGCTGTTGCAGACCAGAACACTGCATTTGCCTGAGGAAGACACAAGTGTGTTGAAAGCTCGCAATTTTACTATCAAATAAATCGGTTGGATTAAAAATTGGTGTTGCTAAATTCTGACTCAGGATCAGCCAGACACTGATCATGAGTCACACTAAAGGTCCCAGCTGATGTCTCCCAGCCCGCTGTGCAACTTGAGCAGCTAAATACCCAAATAAAAGAACCCAACACCAGAGAATGAAACGCATGGTGCTGCCTTCTTCATTAAACATAATGTAATGGCGATCAGCATTTCCTGTCTCCTGGTGAATACATGCTAGCCGCTCTCCATTACTCTTTTAGCAAGGTAAAATTTGTCCCTCAAAAGAGAAGCTTTTACTTTGAATTAAAATTCTGATGAGTTTTTGATTTGCAGAAGTGTAAACAAATTGCTTCAAATGATCAGAAATAAAATACTGTAGATGCTGGAAACTCGAAATAGAACTAGCTGCAACTTCTCAGCTGTTCAGTTAGAATCATAGAAATCCTACAGTGCACAAAGAGGCCATTTGGCCCATCGAGTCGGCACTGACCACAATCCCACTCAAGGCCTACCCCATATCCCTATGTATGTACCTGCTAATCTCTTTAACCTACTCACCTCAGGACACTAAGGGGCAATTTTAGCATGGCCAATCAACTTAACCTGCACATCTTTCGACTTGGTTGGTGAAGCAGTCAAATTTCAAGCCTACCTTTCTGTTCTCCTAAATGCTAAATACCACTTGAGTGTTTTCTGCTTTACCAGCCACGACTTCACTCAGGATTAGTGCAATCTAAAGCATTGCCTGCTCATCACCAGCTGTTGCCCTCTTCAGTGTCTTGCCTGCCTCTTCAGACCAGGCCTGGTTTTTAGCTGGGGAAAGGGCTGATAACAAGCTTACCCTAGATAATATGCTGCCTGCATCATAATATGGCTGGCATGAGCAGACAGCTTTTTATGGCCTACATGAAAAAAGATGGGGAGGAAGGACAGACACCTCATCTAGGGGTTTTCCCTGCACGCATTGGGATAACACCACCCCCTTTTGCACTGCCTGCTCTTCAAAACCTGGCCTCCCTACCACTTCTCTGCGCTCTATGATCCCTCCATGCCAAAAAATCCCAAGACCTTCTTTACTGGGGCAGCCATGATGTTTTTCATCCTGCCAGCAGTGCTCAGAGGGATAGAAGATCCATCCTAAACCAATTTAGCTCATGCTTAACTGCAGGAGTCATAACAGCTTCTGGCCAATTTTCCAAAGGGCAAGTAGTCAATCTCCACTAAATACCCATGACCCTGCTGCAAAATGTAGTCCCAGGATATTGCAATCCCTAGCAAGAAAAGGAGATCAGTGGGATCTCTGGTCTTTGAATACCCTTCATAGGAACTAGACCACTGCTTAATTTCCCCAATGCGATTTACCTTATTAGTCTTCAAGAATAATGGGGGCTGATTAACTTGCACTAAACATTTTAAGACATTGATGATTTGGTTTTTAGAGCAGTTATCAAAAAATCCTCTTTTTGCCACTTGGGGGCATTTATGAGTCAAAAATATGTTCCTGGTTCATATGCTAGAAGCAGGTCTCATTTGTTGTTTAATAAAGAAATTTCACATATCTACAGTAGAAAATGCCAGAATGAGTGGATCTTGAACAATGAGATGATGGTGATGAAGTGAAATTATAGGAACAAGAGTGAGAGATCAAAGCAGAAATTGCAAGAAGTAGGCAAGAGCACAATGAAGCACTCAAAAAATTGAAGGTCTAAAAAGTTGTCAAGATTGTACAAATTATTTTGTTCAGTGGGTGAAAGTAAAATTGTAGATAACAGAAAAAGAAAGATAAAGTGTAACATTTCCCAAATGTCAGAAAATCGATGTTGGAACTGCAATTAGGAGGTGGAATTGTGGCTAAGATTTAATTTTGCAAATTACACCAAACCAGAAGCATAAGAAATTGGGAGGTGGAGGCCATTTAACTTTGAGGCTGTTTCATAATTCAATAAATTATGACTGATATATCTGAATTATACCTTTATATACTATCCTTAATCCTTTAATTCCCTCTATCCAAAAATCTGTTGATCTCTAACATAAATTTACTTAAAAAATGGACATCCACAGCTCTGTTTGGTGAAGACTTCTGAAGATTCACGACACTTCAAGTGAAGAAATTTCCTCTCTCAATCTTAAATAGCTGACTCTTTATTTGATGATTGTGACTCCTAATTCAAGACTTCCCAACCAGGGAAACACGATCAATGTCTACCCTGTTTAACCCCTTAAGAATTTTGTGGCCTGAATTTTGGTGGGTGCAGAAGTGAATGTGGAATTTGCTCCACAAAATCTGCGGGATTTAAACAGTTTTGTGGCCAATTAAGGAGTGTACAGCATGATTCTTTTTGCTGATTCCTTGGGGTATGTCGGGGCAGGAGCTTGTTGTGTGCTGGATCTAATGGGATCTGGCAGGGGATTTAAGAAGGTTAGAGGCATTCTTCTCAAGGCTGTCATTGTTCACTGAAGGTGCTATACCTTTCAAATCAACTGAAGGTTAGTGGCAAAAATGTCATTGATATGGCAGCACAGTGATTAGCACTGCTGTCTCAAAGAGCCAGGGACCTAGGTTCAATTCCCAGCTTGGTTCACTGTCAGTGTGGAGTTTGCACATTCTCCCCATGTCTGTGTGGGTTTCCTCTAAGTGCACCGCTTTCCTTCCACAGTCCAAAGATGTGTGGGTTAGGCAGATTGGCCATGCTAAATTGACTCTTAGTGTTAGGGGGGGCTAGCTAATGTAATTGCATGAGGTTATGGGGTAACAGGGTCTGGGTGGGATTATGGCTGGTGCAGACTTGACGTCCTGAATATCCTCCTTCACTGTAGGATTCTACAATTTTACGACACTTGCTGGGCAGGACATATATAAACAATATGGAGGTGCTGGAGATGGTGCAAAAAAAGATTGTGAATACCAGATCTACAAGCTTCTATCTTAGTAAGAATTCTCACAACACCAGGTTAAAGTCCAACAGGTTTATTTGGTAGCACGAGCTTTCAGAGTGCTGCCTCTTCATCAGGTGATTGGAGAGTTGGGTTCACAAACAGGGCATATATAGACAAAGAACAAAGTAAGATAATGATTGAATGCAAGTCTTAACAGGTACAGACAAGGCAAGTGGAGAGAGAATTAAACACAGGTTAAAGAGATATGAATTGTCTCAAGCCAGGACAGTTAGTAAGATTTTACAAGCCCAGGCAAATCTTGGGGGTTACAGGTAGAGTGACATGAACCCAAGATCCCAATTAAGGCTGTCCTCGTGTGCAGAACTTGACTATCAGTTTCTGCTTGGCAATTCTGCGTTGTCGTGTGTCTTGAAGACCACATTGGAGAAAATTTACCCAAAAATCAGAGGCTGAACGCCCTTGACTGCTGAAGTGCCCCCAGCGGGAAGGAAACACCCCTGCCTGGTGATTGTTAAGCAATGTCAATTCATCTGTTGTTTTAGCGTCTGCATAGTCCCGTCATGCCTTGGGACATCCTTTCTTGCAGCATATCAGGTGACAACATTGGCCGAGTCACAGAAGTATGTACCTTGTACCTGGTGATGGCATTCTAATATGAGATGATGGCATCTGTGTCGATGATATGGCATGTCTTGCAGGGATTGCTGTGGCAGCGTTGTGTTATGTCACGGTCACTATTCTGAAGGTTGGGGACAATTTGCGAACAATTTGTTTGAGGTTGAGATTGCGCAATTGTTTGAAGGCAAGTAATGTGGCTGTGGGAATGGCCTTGGCGAGATGTTCACCTTCATTGATGACATGTTGAAGGCTCCGGAGAAAACATCGTAGGTCCTCTGCTCTGAAAGGACGACAAAAGGTACTCTTTTTTGCCATGTCCCATGTTTGACTTCTAAGGAGGTCAGTGCAGTTTTATGCTGCGGCACGTCGGAACTGTTGATTGATGAGTTGAGTACCATATCCTGCTCTTACGAGAGCGTCTTTCCTCCCCAAACATGGATCACCAGCATTGGGGCCCTCCCAATGGATTTCTTTTCCAGCCATGACAGAGTCAGATTGCTGTCTGCCACACTGCACAGTAGTAAATGGTACACACTCTGGAGGATACTGCAGTGCACTCTGATTGATCAAGGCATCTGAACCCATCTTCAATAACTCAATTGTCTCCTCAATTTACACCATTGAAGAGGTGTGACTTTTAATTGTACCTCACCTCCACTTCAGTTCTTGGTGCAAGAGTTGCCTTTTCAAGGGAAAGCCTTTGCCATCGAAAGCCAACCATCCAAACAAGCTGAAGCAATGGACAACCTTGTCATCTGCGAATGTTGCAGGATGGGAGCTGCCAGAGTACCTTGCACGGACTTGCAGAATCTGTGTCTTGCAATTGCAAAATATCTGAATGTTCATGGAGTGGAAGTCCTTTCTGCCAACAAAGGCACCCAGCTCACCTCCTGGCAGCTTGGTGGTCACATGAGTATCGTCAATGGCACCCTGGATGTAGGGGAACTCTGCATTTGCTGCAAAGTCTCTGGTTTGCTCAGCCTGGTTGACCCATCAGTCTGGAAATGTCATATCCCATCTGAAGAGAGCATCATTGATCAGCTTAGCACAGCTCTAAGCAGCAAACTCTCCACTGGTCCCTGGAAACTGAAAGCAAATATGCTGAGGATTACTGTGACTTTTAGACCCACTGGCATAAGGTGGCCCACCCACACAGCTGGAAGCAAACTGACATATGGAGATCACAGTTTCTCTCAAGATGCACTGGACCTCAAATATGTTGAGGTAGCTGCAGTGTTACTGGAAAAATGTGGATGCAAGATAGTGCCTTCCAGCTGGCCCCACATCCAAAGTGGCTGCACCGCTCCTCCCACAGCTTTCCTAGGTGTTGTCTTTGGACATCTGGGGTTGGGATTTTATGGTCTCGCTTGACCAGTGATCAGAAAATCTCACCCAAGATCAACAAACCTTCCCATCATTTGCCCTTCACCTGCTCTGATTGTCGTGGCAGGCGGGGTGGAAAATTCTGGTGCTGGTCTTTTCCTTCTGGTCCACTCATTCTCTTCCAAGGAAGTCTCACAATACCTGCAATGCAAATAGCACTCAGATGAAATCTTCCAAGAAAGTTGGAGAGATATTTTTAGAATGGTTCAGTGTGGACTTTTTATTACAAACAGCAACATTGTAACTAAAATTGCTATCCGTGATTTTAAAACAATTTTATGTAGGTGAAAAATACAAATAAACAAACTTCTGGCCATAGGTTTATCTAAATTACTTGTTTTCTGAATGATTAAAAGTTTTGTGTCAAGCTTTCCAATATTGTTTATTGGAAAGAATTTAACATTAATAAAGTGCTTTTGGCCCTTCACATAAAGTAGCTGTCTTTGAAAAGTAAAGTTTATTTATTAATCGCAGTTAAGACATTGACACTGCAATGATGTTACTGTTAAATTCCCTAGTTGCCACAGTCTGGCGCCTCAGGACCTTTCAGTGCCACACTTGCAGTAGTCACTAATGTTGATTGGTTCATTTTGTTTGAAGTTGTTGGGATTCTCATTTATCCAGCTATTTCAGCTTCAAAATTATCTTGAGTGTTAGTCTGGGTTCAGAAGGAGCCCAATCACCTTTCTAAGTAATTAAGGCAAGGATTTAAGCCTTCTGATTCCATGTATAGAATTTCAACCATGTACACTTGAGTATGGAACAAGAAAGGTACAGTACCACTTCTGCTCCCTTGTATTTTGCTGATTCCTACACAGCTACAATTAAAGTTTGAAGTGGCAGCTATGTGCATGGGAAACAAGTGTGATTCTCACTGTGAGGAGTTTTTTCAGTGGTGAAACCCACCTTCATTTCCAGGACAACAGGTTCTTCCCTCCTCCATTCCTTCACTTTATCTTTTGTAGACCACTTAATCCTTTTGAAAAACCAAGCTGTCAATCAGACAAAGTAGTTGTAAATTTTACCTTTAGGAAAAATGGGGATACTTGAGATGCATTCAAGCCTGAAGGAAAAGGTAAATAAACACAGATGACTGGAGGTGACTAGAATTCCATTAAGCTGTGAATTAAAACCTATTTCAAAACACTACACTATGAAATTGAAAGAGATAGATTTTCAATGCAATAGAAAGGTTTCAGTTTTCTAGAAAGACTCAGAGACTAAAGTTAATCTGAGTCTTCTAAAGTTCTTAGTTTTTGTGGTAGGATTTAGGCTTCATGCTCACACCTGGTCTATAACCATAAAACTAAATGAAATTATCTCAACTTGACTTCCTCACAGAATTTGAAACTGAATATTTGGTCCCAGAATGTGCACATGGCATTGGTGATATCTTTCTGAACATTAGTAATGGGTATGATGATACTACCAATGTGCATCTTGAGGTTCACCACAAACAGGAGAAATTTTCCCTTTTGCATTTCATAACTGAGAAACAATCATTTTCTATTGATATCCCATTCTGAAATAAAAATGAATTTATTAGTTTTTAATGATAAAGCTCTTCATTGGCTGTAAAATACTTCCTGAGATCATAGCAGTTTTCTTTTAGGTGTATCACATATGACCTATGTATACTGAATCAGCCTCAAGCAAGTTAAAACTCCTCACTGAAAAACCCCCTTTTCAGGCGAGCAGGTGACGTCTGATGATTAAGAATGCTAAGCAGCAGTTTTAACTTTCATTTATAGAGAATGGTACACAGTCTGAACTTGTGGCTTGAGAAAACATGATGACATGAAAAGACAGGTAGAGGTCATGAAGCCTATCAGAGTAAACAACAGGAGGATTCTCCCAGTTGCCCTGGCATGCTGCTATTACTCTATTCAGGCAATACAGAGGGAGAGGAGGAGTTGACCCCTAGACTGTCCCTTTCTTTGGGTTAAAAATCTCCTTGATGCTGTTCAGCTTCCTTGTCAATTGGCTGTTACTAAAAGTGTTGCACATGTGAAGGGGTACATTCCTGTGCAATTAGGGAATGCCTGTACTGATTCAGCTGCTAAGGCGGCAGCTGAAACGGCCTCTGTGATTGTTTCCACTGAGGGTAATCAGGCTCTAAGTTGGGTACCTGCATTAGGGACAAAGGGCATGCCAGAGGTAATTGAGGTTCAACGTTTACAGAGGGATGCCTCTGATTCTGAGCGCACACTATGGAAATCAATGGGGTATTTGTACTCCTTGGCATGCGACTCCTGGCTTACTCCAGTTGATCAAGTTTGTATTCTGGATTCTTTATTACCAATACTTACTGACTATTTGCATTTTTGTACCCATCTTGGCAAGGAGGGAATGTGACAGCTACTTCTAAAAACTTGGTGGCACTCAGTGTTGAATACAGCAACGCAAATGCGGCTGGATCAATGCCTCATTTGCATGAAAAATAATAAGAGTAAAGGTATTAAATGTCCTCTTGGAACTACTTCCTTGCCAGATGGTCCTTTTGCCTGTACATAGCTTGATTTTATCGAATTACCAAAAGTACATTGCTATAAATATTTAGTAATGATTGATGTGTTTAGTAAATAGATTGAAGCCTTCCCCACCTGGAATTGTACTGCACATACAGTGGTGAAATTGTTGTTGACAGAATTTATTCCCCATTTTGGGATATCTAAAATGGTGAGCTCAAATAATTGTCCACATTTTGTGGCCTGGATCAATACGGAATTGTGCTATTCTCTCATAATTAAAGAACAACTGCACTGTGCGTGTCATCCGCGGACAGTAGGAATTGTGGAAAGGGCTAATGGAACTTTAAAAGAAAAATTATCTAAGTTGACTGAAGAAACTGGATTAAATTGGCTAAAAGTATTGCTCTTAGCATAGTTTCACGTGCAAGTGACTCCCCATTTGTGGACCGGACTGTCAGCTATCAGTCTATGGTCGGCCAATGAGGACTCCCTGGGTTGTCTGTGAAAAACCCCTAGAGGGAGTAGACCTCCAGGTGATGGAGGAACAGATGCAGAATTATTTGAAGCAATTAATACTTTCCCTCAAGTTTCTCCACTCCCAGGTAAAACAGGCACATCTCCCAGAGACAGTAGGGACAACCACCTTTCAATACCCCGTGATTGAACCCGGAGACCTTGTTTGATGAAGAACTAGGATAGGAAGAAATTAGGACGACGCTGAATCAGTCCTTTTCAAGTGCTACTGAAAACACTGACTTCAGTCAAGCTTGAAGGATGTTCAAGTTGGGTTCATCTGTCCGATTGAAAGATTATATCTACCCCTGATACAAATAGAAGATGAAGATCCTCATTGTATTTTTTGGACTTTGTGGACTATTTGGACTTAATGGACACATGGTAGTAAAAAAATGAGTTATCCAAAGACTGCATGCTAATACTTATTTATATATCTCATATGTACGCTGAAAAATTGAATGTAAACAAGTGTTGGGTTTGTACCCATATCCCTGTCCATTCAAAAGGAGGAATACCTCTCCAATCACTCCCATTCCATTTACCAGAGACAGTGGAGTAGATTTTACATCAAAATCAAACAGGAATTGGGGGAGATATGATAAAATGGAAATTGGCTGGCTATGAAATGACTAGGTTTTCAGCTTGGTACCAGCCTGGTTATAATCATGCCTTGCTTCAACCCTCCTTTATTATTCCCTCGAATGATATGCGAAGTTCCCTATATTTTAGTAAATCAAGGAAAGGAAAGTTGATGGGGCAAAGTAGATGGAACCTTGCAGCTGAGTGGCAAGGACCAGTAGCAAACCTATCTACCAAAGAGTATGGAATATAACCTCTAATAGCTCATGGGTACATAATATCCCCAACACCCTGAATGACATTGGCTGATGATTTTACAGTCTATAATGGAAAAACTGGCAATATAACAGCAGCAGAAGCCAGAACAACTGGACAGCACTAGCCAAGGTCTTGGCTGAGCTGGTGCAATCAGACCGTGACATTACAAAATCAACTGGCTTTGGATTATCTGTTAGCCTTGCAGGGAGGGACGTGTGCTATTGTAGGTCAGGAGTGCTGCACTTATATCCCAGATGCCTCTGAAAATATCACCAATCTGGCTGGCTATATCAAGAGGCAGGCTGATCAGCTTCAGAAGGTTGGCTGGGAGTTTCATGATTATAACCCACCGGATTGGTTAGGATGGTTGGGTCACGAATTATTTGACTGGATGTTTAAGGCTTTTATTTTGCTACTATTACTGTTACTTGGGATAGGATTGCTTGTTTGTTTGTGTAGATGCATTATTAATTATACCTATTTAATTAGTTGTCATGATATGACAAAAGGAGGGAATGTGATAGTGTACGAATGAAGCAGTGGCATGATGGGAAAAATGATCAAGTAATTGGTATAAAAGAGAGCTGACCAAGCTATTCCAAATTGCCGGACCACTATGAAACTGACTCTGAATAACCTAAGACATGACGAACATCAGATAAGGTCAAGACTTGATAAGGCTGACTCTACGTAACTTAGGGCTAGAGGAATGAGGCGAGATAAGATCAGAGTCACGGAATCTTCTATTACATCAGAAAACAAGATATGGTCAGAGATCACAGAACCTTTCTGTTCCTTCAAAGATCAAGATAATGATATTACTGATGAGACAGAGGGATCTCAGAAGTCACTAGATCTTAATACAATTGATGATGTATTACTGCTTGTATTACTAATTGAACATGTACACTGATAAGAAAAAGATATAACTATGGAACTGATTCTTGTAGCTGGCAGAGTCTTGGGATAGAATCAGCAGTTTGTAGGGACTGCTCTCTGTCTCCAAGACTCTGCCATATACTGCATGCAGTTTTGTGATAATAAAAGCTAGTTGTTTTTGCAAAGCAAACTTTGTTTATGTTTTACTATCACAATTTGGAAAACAAGAAATTCTCCACTACAACACTCCCATCTGGAGCACTATGTTAATTACGGGCACCACCCTTTAGGAAAGACTTTGAGCCTGAAGAGGACATAGAAGAGATTTACAAGATTGCTCCAGAATGAGAAATGACACTTATATAGATGGACCGAGAAGAGGTGGGGTTCTTCTTTATGCAGAAAAAGCCAGAAAGAGATTTGAAAGAGGTGTTTAAAAACCATGCAAGTCTGTCTTACAGTGAATAAAAAAGAATTGTTTTCAGCGGCGAAAGATGTGAGGTGAGAGATGGAGATGGAATTGTCATCTGGATAACAAGGACACTTCTGTTAGACTATTTATTGACTACAGCTTAGCCCTCAGCACTATTATTCCTACCAAATTCATTTCTAAACTCAGTGGCCTAGGGCTCAGCTCCTCCCTCTGCAATTGGATCCTAGACTTCCTAACCCACAAACTGCAGTCAGTAAAGATAAGCAATAACAACTCCTCTGATTATCCTTAGCACCAGTGCTCTACAAGGCTATGTTCTCAGCCCCTTAATACGTCTATGGCAATGTGGCCAAATTTCCCCCCCAAGATAACAAATGTGTAGAGTATAGGGCTAATGGTAGGGCTCTTAATAGTGTTGATGAACAGAGGGATCTTGGTGTATATGTTCATGGATCCCTGAAAGTTGGCAATCAAGTCGATAAGGTTGTTAAGAAGGCACACGGAGTCTTAGCTTTTATTGGTAGGGAGATTAAATTTCGGAGCTGCAACGTCATGTTGCAACTGTACAAAACTCTAGTGCGGCCGCACTTGGAGTATTGTGTACAGTTCTGGTCCCCGCATTATAAGAACGATGTGGAGGCATTGGAGAGGGTACAGAGGAGGTTTACCAGGATGTTGCCTGGTATGGAGGGCAGGTCCTATGAAGAGAGGTTGAAGGATTTGAGGTTGTGTTCGTTAGAAAGGAGGCGGCTAAGGGGGGATCTTATTGAAGCATATAAGATGATTAGAGGTTTGGATAGGGTGGACAGTGATAGCCTTTTTCCTAGGATGGAGAAAGCTAGCACGAGGGGACACAGCTTTAATTTAAGGGGTGGTAGTTATAGGACGGATGTCAGAGGTAGGTTCTTTACCCAAAGGGTGGTAAGGGTATGGAATGCCCTGCCTGCGGTAGTTGTAGATGCGCCAAGTTTGGTGGCATTTAAGAGGTTAGTAGATAAGTTTATGGATGAAAAGGGAATGGTTTAGGTTATAGGGTCATTGCTTTTTCTTAATTGGCCGGCGCAACATCGAAGGCCAAAGGGCCTGTTCTGCGCTGTAATGTTCTATGTTCTAAGACAATCATCAAGTTTGCTGATGACAGTGGGTTGGATCTCAAACAATGATGAGCCAGAGTACAGCAAAGAGATAGAGAATCTGGTGAATTGGTGCAAAGACAATAACCTCTCCCTCAATGTCAGTAAAATGAAGGCAATAGTCTGCAGGAAGCATAGTGGAGGACAAGCATCTATCTACATTAACAGGGATGAAGTGGGAATGGTCAAGAGCTTCAAGTTTCTAGGTGTCCAAATCACTAACAACCTATCTGATCCCTCCACATCGATGCTATAGTTAAGAAAACCCACTGAAGCCTCTACTTTCTCAATGGCTAAGGAAATTCAGCATATGTCTGCCCAGACTCTCACCAATTTTTACAAACACATCCTGGAGCGCATTGTTTCTAGATATATCACAGCTTGGTATGGCTCCTGCTCTGTCCAAGACTGCAAGAAACTATAAAGGATTGTGAACATAGCCCAGTCCATCACATAAACCAACTCTCATCCATTGACTATCTACTTCTCCTGCTGCCTTGGAAAAGCAGTCTGCATAATCAAGGACCCAACCACCCTCGACATATTCTCTTCTACCTTCTTCCATTGGAAAAAAGATACAGAAGTCTGAGGTCATGGACTAATGAACTCAAGAACAGCTTTTTCCTTGTCACCATCAGACTTTTGAATGGACTTACCTTATATGTAATGGTATTACAATTAATAAAAGGTAACTACAAAGACATGAGGAAGGAGCTGGCCAGAGTTAATTGGAAAAGAAGCCTGTCAAGGAAGACAATGGAACAGCAATGGCAGAAGGTTTTGGGAGTTTTTCAGGGGGTGGGGCGCAACAAATTCATCTCAAGGAGAAGGAAACATGCTAAAGGGTGGACAAGGCATCATGGCTGATGAGAGAAATCAAGAACAGCATAAAAGCAAAAGGAAAAGCATACAAAGTGGCAAGGATTAGTGGGAAATTTTTAAAAGTGAGCAGAGGACAACTGAAAAAGCAATAAGGGGAGAAGATAGAATGAGTGTAATAAACTAGTTAGTAACAATATAAAAGAAAATAGAGTTTTTTGCATTATATAAAAGGTAAGTAAGAGGCAAAAATAGACATTGGATCACTGGAAAATAAGGCTGGAGAAGCAACAGTAGGAAACAAAGAAATGCCAGAAGAACTGAATAGTTAGTTTGCACCAACCTTCAAGATGGAAGACACCAATGGAATGCCAGACCTCCAGGAGAATCAGAGGATATGGTGAGTGCAATAGCCATCACTAAGGAGAAAGCTGTAGGGAAATGGAAAGATCTAAAGGCGAATAAATCACCCGGACCAGATGGACTACACTCCGGGTTTCTAAAAGATATAGCTGAGGAAATTGTGGAGGCATTGGTGGTGAACCTTCAGGAATCACTGAAGGCAGGGAAGATCCTAGGGGAGTGGGAAGTAGCTAATGTAACACTGCTGTTTAAACAAGGAGGGAGGCAGCAGATGGGAAAATATATGACGATTAGCCTGACTTTGGTCATTGGCAAAATTTCAAAGTCCATTATTAAAGATGAGACTGTAGAGTATTTGGAAGTAGATGATAAATTAGGACTGAGTCAGCACTGCTTCCTTAAGAAGAGGTCATGTCTGACAAGAGTTTCTTGAGGAGGTAACAAGGAAGTTAGATAAAGGAGAACCAGTAGATGTGATTTATTTAGATTTCCAGAAGGCCTTTGACAAGGTGCCACATAGAAGATTGTTAAATAAATTAAGAGCCCATGATGTTAGGGGTAAGATCCTGCATGGATAAAGGATTAGTTGACAGGCAGAAGGCAAAGAGTGGGGATAAAGGGTTTTTTTTCAGGATGGCAGCCAATGACTAGTGGTACACCTCAGGAGTTGGCGCTGGGACCACAACTTTTCACAATATACATTAATAATTTGGAAGAAGGAACCGAGAGCACCGTTGCCAAGTTTGTAGAGGATACGAAGATATGTAGAGGGACAGGTAGTATTAAGGAAGCAGGGGAGCTGCGGAAGGATTTGGACAGGTTAGGAGAGTGGGCAAAGAAGTGGCAGATGGAACAGATGTGGAAAAGTGTGAGATTATGCACTTTGGAAGGAAAAATGGAGGCATAGACTTTTTTCTCAATGGGGAAATGCTTAGGAAGCAGAAACACAATATTAAAGATTCTCGAGTAATGTGCAGGTTCAGTGAGCAATTAAGGTGGCAAATGCAATGTTAGCATTTACGTCAAGAAGGCTAGAATACAAGAGCAAGGATGTACTTCTGCGGGTGTATAAGGATCTGGTCAGACCTCATTTGGAATATTGTGAGTAGTTTTGGGCCCTGTATCTAAGGAAGGATATGCTCGCCTTGGAAAGGATCCAGATCACAAGAATGATCCCTGGAATGAAGAGCTTGTCGTATGAGAAACGGTTGAGGACTCTGGGTCTGTACTCATTGAAATTTAGAAGGATGAGGGGGAATCTTATTGAAACTTACAGGGTATTGCAACGTCTGGATAGATGGACGTGAAGAGGATGTTTGCACTGTAAGAAAAATTAGAACCCAAGCGCTCAGCCTCAGGCTAAATGAACAATCCTTTAAAACAAGAGACGAGGAGGAATTTCTTCAACCAGAGAGTGGAACTCTTTGTTGCAGAAGGTCATTGAGTATCTTTAAGACAGAAATAGATAGGTTCTTGATTAATGAAGAGATCAGAGATTGGGGAAAGGCAGGAGAATGGGAATAAGGAAAATATCAGCTATGATTGACTGGTGGAGTAGGGCCAAGTGCTTCTATGTCTTTTGGTCTTATATTAAGTTGATCTCTCTTCACGGCCTAGCTATGACTAACAGTGCATTCTGTACTCTCTCATTCCTTCTCCCTTATACTACGCTATGAATGGTAGGCTTTATTTGTATCAAATCAAAGAGGAAAGCTTAAGATCAACTGGAGGATGCTTAAACAAAGCAAAATTAAAGAGGAATGGATGACATATAGATGGCAATGAAGGTGATTAACCAGCATTGCATAATGATGATCCTTGCCATAGGAAAAGCTGAAAGGAGGCAGAGACAAAAGAACGAGAGACAACACAAGGAGGAGAAACTTTGCATTGCTGGCTAAGATACAGTGCATTGCTTTCCCAGTATACTAAGAACAAGCATAACCATTAACGTTTAGCAATTACAAACCCATTAGCAATTAATTAGCAGAAAGGAGCTTGTTAAACTGTTCCATTTCAAAATATGAATTTGAAAATGGTATAAAGTGCACTAAAGTGTGTAAGAAGATTCATACATGTAGCACAGTGGTTAGCACTGCTGCCTCAGCGCCAAGGACCTAGGTTTGATTCCTGGCCTGGGTGTCTGTGCGGAGTTTGCACAGTCTCACCATGTGTGCGTGGATCCCCGCTGGATGCTCCTGTTTTCTCCCACAGTCTGAAAGATGTGCTGGCCATGCTAAATGCTCCCTCAGTACCCAAACAAATGCCAGAGTGTGGTGACTAGAATTTTCACAGTAACTTCATTGCAGTGTTAATGTAAACCTATTTGTGACACTAATAAATAAACTTCAAGCTGCAGATTCAAAAATAGCAAATGTATCATCTACATATCAGAAACATACTTATTTGCAATGAATTGTGGTAACACCACAAGTTTGTTACTCTTGCACAAGTGTAACAGATGTTTTTGTAAATTTCGTAAGTGTAACAAACTCCTTGTGATACCTGTGACAGGATTTGTCCACAAACGTACTGCTGTCCAAGATACCAAAGTGGCGTCTCATTTCATTATCTTATCAAAGAACAAGTTCTCTGCAACATGAATTGGCTAAGTAGTTGAACAAGTTGCTGTAACAGTTGAGTGAGTATTTCATTCAGAAAAAGGATTCCTTTGCTTGTACAGAGGTTATATGTGACTTATATATCAACAGCAATGCTGCAATTATATGTTTGTTCAACACTGCTCATTGATAATATCTCCTTTATATGATTTAGTACCAAATTATATTTGATAATAAGTAATTCAGGATTTTTACGATTTTAAAGGTAGTATATAAATGAATTGCTCTTGCAGTGAGCACATGACAGGAGAATGATGAAGCAGTAGGAAATGGAAATTATCATGTTAATTATTACTGGAGTAATCTGAAACAGTATTTCTAAATATGACAATAACTGGAAATGCTGACATAAATCTCGCAAAATACTAAAAGGAATGGGAAACCAAAAAATATTACTGGAGTGTTGTCAAATTCCAGTTGACCTGACTGATCTATACTGATGTTTACACTTCACGCTATGGACTTGCGGATAGTGAGGAGCATTGCCAGGCAATGCAACAGGACATAGGCTGGTAGCTTGGGCAGATAGATGGCAGATGGAATTCAATCCTGATAAATGCGAGGTGATGCATTTCAGGAGAAAGAATGTAAGGGAGAGGTATATGATAAAGGGTAGACCTATTAAGAGTATAGAAACAGAGGGACCTGGGGGTGCAGGTGCACAAGTCTCTGAAGGTGGCAGAGCAGGTGGAGAAGCTTGTGAAGAAAGCATATGGTATGCTAGCCTTTATAGGAAGGGGTATAGAGTTCAAGAGCTGGCCTTTAATGTTGCAGTTGTATAAAATGTTGGTTAGACCTCATTTGGAATACTGTGTCCAGTTCTGGTTGCCTTACTACCAGAAGGACGTGGAGACTCTGGAGAGAGTGCAGAGGAGGTTTACCAGGATGCTGGCTGGTATGGAAGGTCTGAGTTACGAGGAGACGTTAGGCAAATTGCGGCTGTTTTCCTTAGAAAGATGTAGACTTAGAGGAGATCTAATAGAGGTGTACAAGATTATGAGGGGTATAGATAGAGTAAACAGGGTTAAGTTTTTTCCTAGGATGGACTCAAATAGCACGAGGGGTTACGGGCTTAGAGTGAGGGGGGTAAGGTATAAATTGGATACTAGAGGGAATTTTTTCACACAGAGTGGTGGGGGTATGGAATGCACTGCCAAATAAAGTGGTGGAGGCAGGTACTCTGGAATTATTTAAGAAATACTTAGATAGGCACATGAACAGAATGGGAATGGAGTGATATAGAAAGCTGATTTAAAATAGGAATCATGAGCCTTGGGAGTCCCTGGAAAGTGTGTAAATAGTTGATGATATTGATGTATTTGTTTTTATCTACAGGTACTTTGGTCCGCCTTGTTGTCTAACAAGGGGCATACACACGATGCGTCATGAGAGGGCTGCTCTTGGATTTTTCAAGGCTATCCTAGTGCTTCAGGTCGTTAGTGTACGCTTGATCTGGACCATTTGATGGGCAATGCAACAGCTCAGTGACTATCGCTGTGCTGTGCAGATACATGGATTTGGGCCTGTGTCTGTGGGAGTTTGCGCATTCTCCCTGTGCTTGCATGGGTTTTCTCTGGGTGCTCCGGTTTCCTCCCACATCCCAAAGATGTGCTCTTAGGCTAATTGGCAGAACAAATTCTCCCTAAATGGTCTCAAATTTGGTTTCAATCCAAGATCTATAAACATAGATAGGGATCACAGGTAGAAGTAGGAACATCAAGGTGGGCCAAAGGGCCTGTTTCCCGTGCTGTTTTGTTCTTCCAGGTTAGTATGTTTGAAATATATATGTACCTCCTGCACTAAATATATACATTGGCCAGAATTCTCTGACCTTGCCTGCAGTTTGGATTCTCCAGCCCCACTGCTGTGAGTTGAGATTTGGCTGAGTACCACGTTCTTCATTCTGGCTGGTAGTCAGGGCAGGGCACATGACATTGGAGAATTCTGGCCTTTATATACACAGAAATGGAAATTAGCATTTCAAACATTTCCTGCAAGAGAAATGGAAGTAAAACTTTATTTGTTACACAAAATAATGAAAACATCTGACTCGTGGAACTCTAATGGCATGAATTAATTTGAAGTGGAGATGCCGGCATTGGACTGGGGTAAACACAGTAAGAAGTCTCACAACACCAGGTTAAAGTCCAACAGGTTTTTTTGGTGGCAAATGTCACTGGCTTTTGGAGTGCTGCTCCTTTGTCAAGTGATTGAGGACACACTGACAATCTGATCATAAACAGGTCATGTAAAGGCACACACTCAGTTTACAAAATACTGATTAGAATGCAAGCCTTTACAGCTAATCAAGTCTTAAGGTGCAGACAATATGAGTGGAGATAGCATTAAGCATAGGTTAAAAAGATGTTTCCAGACAGGACAGTGAGATGTTGCAAGCCAAGGCAAGTCATGGGGGTTACAAATAGTGTGACCTGAATTCAAGCTCCCGGTTGAGGCCGCCCTCATGTGTGTGGAACTTGGCTATCAGTTTTTGCTTAGCAACTCCGGGCTGTTGTATGTTGTAAAGGCAGCATTGGCGAACACTTACCCGAAGATCAGAGGCAAAATGCCCATGACCGCTGAAGTATTCACCAACAGAAAGAGAACAGTCTTGCCTGGTGATTGTTGAGCGGTGTTCATTCATTCATTGTCGTAGCATCTGCATGGTCTCCCCAATGTGCCATGCTTCAGGACATCCTTTCCTTCAGGTCGACAACATTGGCCAAGTTGCAAGGATATGTACCATGTACCTGATTGATGATGTTCTCATGTGAAACAATGGCATCCGTGTCAATGATCTTGGTTGTTATGGCAGGATTGTACGGCATCGTGAAGACGTACAAGTTGCTAAGGCCATCTCCACACCCCCACTTCTTGCCTTCAAATAATTGCACAACCTCAAACAGACCACTGTCCGCAGCAAACTACCCAGCCTTCAGGAGAACAGTGACCACAACACCACATAACCTCTTTAACCTATGCTTAATGGTACCTCCACTCACATTGTCTGCACCTTTAAGACTTGATTAGCTGTAAAGACTTGCATTCTAATCAGTATTCTGTAAACTGAGCATGTGCCTTTATGTGCCCTGTTTTTGATCAGAACTCCCCACTCACCTGACAAAGGAGCAGTTCTCTGAAAGCTAGTGGCATTTGCTACCAAATAAAACATAGAACATTACAGCGCAGTACAGGCCCTTCAGCCCTCAATGATGCGCCAACCAGTGGAACCAATCCAATGACCTTCTAACCTGAACTATTCCCATGTTATCCATTTGCCTATCCACTGACCACCTGAGTACCCTCAAAGTTTGCGAGTCCATAACTGCTGCAGGTAGGGCATTCCACGCCCTTTTTCCCCTCTGAGTAAAGAGCCTACCTCTGACATCCATCCTATAACTACCACCCCTTAATTTAAAGCTACATCCCCTCGTGTTAGCCATCACCATCTGAGGAAAAAACCTCTCATTGTTCCACCCTATCTAACCCTCTGATCATCTTGTGTGCCTCAATTAGGTCACCCCTTAACCTTCTTCTCTCCAACAAAAATAACCTCAAATCCCTCAGCCTCTCCTCACAAGACCTTCCCACCATATCAGGCAACATCCCGGTAAACCTCCTTTGCACTCTTTCCAATGCATCCACATCTTTCTTATAACGCGGCAACTAAAACTGTACGCAGTATTCCAACAGCGGCTGCACCAGAGTTTTGTACAGTTGCAACATGACCTCTTGGCTCCGAAATTCAATCCCTCTACTAATAAAAGCTAACACACCGTACATCTTTTTAACAATGTTATCAACCTTGGTGCTAACTTTCAGGGAGCTACACACATGTACACCAAGATGTCTCTGCTGTTCGACACAATTAAGAGTCCTACCATTAGTCCTATATTCTGTACTCCTGTTACACTTACCAAAGTGAATCACCTCATACTTTTCCATATTAAACTCCATTTGCCACCTCTCGGCCCAGCTCTGCAGCTTATCTATGTCCCTCTGCAAACTGTAACATTGATCCTCACTGTCTACAACTCCTCCGACTTTGGTGTCATCAGTAAATTTACTAACTCATCCTTCTACACCCCCATCTAAGTCATTTATAGAAATGACAAACAGCAGTGCCCCAAAAGAGATCTCTGACGTACACCACTTGTAACTGAACTCCAGGTTGAATATTTCCCATCAACCACTATCCTCTGTCTTCTATCAGCTAGCCAATTCCTGATCCAAACTACTAAATCACCCTTAATCTCATGTATCTGCATTTTCTGCAGTAGCCTACCACAGAGAACCTTATCAAACACTTTACTAAAATAAACCTGTTGGACTTTAACCTGGTGTTATGAGACTTCTTAATGAATTAATTTGCCATGCATTAAGATTCAGAGATAGTAGAAATTATGTCGGATGTTATATTTCCTGTTTCTGAAGATACGTATTATAATCATCCTGACAATTCTGTTTTTCCTTTTTATTCAGGAGGATTATTTGAATATGTCTCTGTAGCAAACTATTTTGGTGAGATTGTGGAATGGTTTGGTTATTCCATAGCTACATGGACCTTTCCAGCCTTTGCTTTTGCTATTTTTACAGCCCTTGGCTTAGTATCCTATGCTTTGCATCATCACAGGTAATATTGAGGAATAAAGCACAACTTTTCTTCCTTATTTCTATCACATTTAGGTGCACATTTTGGCTATATTAATTTAAGCATGGTTTTTTTCAAATTTATTCATTGGATGAGTGTCATGGGTTGGGCCAGCATTTATTGCTCACCCATAATTGCCAGTGAACTGAGTGGCTTGTTAGGGCATTTCAAAGTATATAGAACAAAGAACAATACTATGGTGTACTAAAAAAGTTAATTCGCTGGTTAAAAAGAAAAAGGAGGCTTATGTCAGGATGAGGCTTGAAGGCTCAGTTAGTGCACTGGATAGCTATAGATTAGCCAGGAGGGAGCTAAAGAGTGAGTTGAGGAGAGCTAAAAGGGGACACGAGTTAGCTAACGAGGCAGCCCTAACTTCTATTCCTATCTTCCTCATATACTTGCTCCTCACAAATGCATGTGCAGTATTTGTTCTATGTGGTAAAAATTTCACATTCTGATCACTCTATTGATATTTCTCTCCAATTGTATAGATATTAGTGGTCTTACATTCATAGGCCCTATTCTCTTTCCCTGAAGGGAAACATTTTCACTACATCACTTCTATTAACTCCTTTATAAGGAAAAAGACCTCTGTAAGATCATCTTTCATTTTTCAATCCTCATTTCTTTTTCAAAAGAGAAAGAGAGTCCCAAAGTGTTCGGTAAAAGATAGGTGAGCTCAAAATTCAGGTAAAATTGACTTTGTTAATAGATGTAGAAGTGTTCTCTCTGGTCACTGCAAAATATTAAATGAGAACAATGATACCATGTACAAACTGGGATGACTTGCAGTTGATCAGTAGCAATGGTGAACAAACTGTCCAGATTTGTCCCTGTTAAATCATATCAATGTTCAAATGTGTCTTGGCATGCTGTACTCTGCAGGTAGATTAATAATTGATGGAGTTAAGTAAAGATGAACCATTTTCATTCAAGCTTCACCTAGGACAGGAAACATTGAAATTTTAAAATCTGCAAATGTATAATAATGTTTCAGTGAAGGATTTGCTTTTAAACGTAATACATTAAATGATTTTAAATATAGCATGTAGTAATTTTAACATTACAATAATCAACAGGGTAGGTTTCTCTTCCTAATCCTCATGCTATTAGATTACCTGGGCACAGCAAGGTAAATCAGGTGGGAAGCAATGAGTGCTTCTAAGCTAGTCTGTTTTCATCACTTTAAATGGGCTAATAATTTTGCTGTTTCCACCATCCATTATTTTACTTTCTATTCCACCTCCATGTGGACTCTCGGGAAATCCAATATCTCCCCTTTACAAGAACAGCAAAAAATCTGCTTCATTGATATAATAATTCAGGAAGCCTGACTGATAAGAAACATAGTTTATAAGAAATAGGGGCCATCTAGCCCCTTGAGCTGCTCTGCCATTCAGTAAGGTCATGGCTGATCTGATAGTGAGTTCAGTTCCACTTATCTGCCCACTCCCCATAACCCTTAATTCCCTTATTGGTTAAAAATCTGTTTATCTGTGACTTAAACTCATTTAACAAGATAGCCACTACTGCTTCATTGAGCAGAGAATTCCAAGGATTCACTATCCTTTGGGAAAAGAAGTTCCTCCTCAACTCTGTTCTAAATTGACTCCCCTGTATTTTGAGGCTATGCCCCCTAGTTCTTGTTTCCATTGTAAGTGGAAATAACCTCACTGCTTCTACAATTGAATAGATATATTAGTGGTCTTACATTCATAGGCCCTATTCTCTTCCCCTGAAGGGGAACATTTTCACTACATCACTTCTATTAACTCCTTTATAATTAAAAAGGCCTCTTTAAGATCAAGTATAACGTCTCTCCTCAACCTTCAAAATGCCAATGAGTACAGGCCTAGTCTACTCAATATCTTCTCATAAGCTATTCCCCTCATCTCCAGAATCAACCTGGTGAACCTTCTCTGTACTCCCTCCAAGCTAATATATCCTTTCTTAAATAAGGGGACCAAAATTGTACACAGTATTCTAGGTGTAGCCTCACCAGTATCTTGCACAGTTGCAGTACAAGCTCCCTGCTTTTGTACTCCATCCCTCTCGTGATGGAGGCCAACATTCCATTTGCCTTCTTGATTACCTGCTGCACCTACAAACTGAGTTTTGGTGATTCATACACAAGGGCCTCCAGATCCCTCTGCACAGTAGCATGTTTATAATTTTTCACTATTTAAATAATAGTCCATTTTACTATTATTCCTTAAAGTGGATAACCTCACACTTACCAACATTATATTCCACCTTGCCCACTCACTTAGGCTATCTAAATCTCTTGGCAGACTTTGTGTCCTCCATGCAATTTGCTTTCCCACTCATCTTTGTGTCATCCACAAATTTTGTTACCCTGCACTTGGTCTCCTCCTCCAGATTATTTATGTATATGGTAAATAGTTGAGGCCCCAGCACCAATCTGTGCAGCACACCACTAGTCACTGATTGCCAACCTGAAAAGCACCCATTTATTCTGACTCTTTTCTGTTAGATAGCCAATCCTCAATCTACTCTAACATTTTACCCACAACTCCATGTACCTTTATCTTGTGCAGCAACCTTTTGAGAAGCACCTTATTGAATACCTTCTGGAAATCTAAATATACCACATCCATTGGTTCCCCTGTCAACCACACTTGTTATATCTTCATAAAATTTCAGTAAATTAGTCAAATTAATTTTCCCTTCATAAATCTATGCTGCATCTGCTTGATTGAACTATTCTTTTCCAGGTATCCTGCTTTTTCTTCCTTAATAATGCCAACATTTTCCCCAAGTACACACATTAAGCTAACTGGCCAGTAGTTACCGGTCTTTTGTCTACCTTCTTTTATTAAACAGTGGTATTACATTAGCTGTTTTCCAATCAGCTGGCACCTCCCCAGAGTCCAGCAAATTTTGATAAATTACAACTAATGCATTTGCTATTACTTCTGGTATCCTGAAATACATGCCATCCAGACCAGAGACTTGTCTACCTTTAGTCCCATTAGCCTACTCAGCATTACCTCTTTAGTTATAGTGATCATTTTAAGAGCCTCACATTCTATAGCATACAAAGTAAAACTACTACCATGGCATATACACACTGGTCCCTGCCTGGGATTACTGTTTAGCAGGCTCAGTTCTTTTAAAGGCTCTGGTAATGAGTTCCAGCTGGGTAGGCTGCTTGCTGTCTGTTACCAGAAGAATTCAGACTCAACGAGCCCTACAAATTAGTCAATTAGTTATTCCTTATGGATCTTGTGGGGGTTATCACAGCCTCCCCCTACTAAGTCTAAGGGTTACCTCTTGCTCCCATGATATTGTAAGTGATAGTAGAGCCTATTCGGTGGACATCAATCCATTTTGAATGGACTTTGATGAGAATTAAGTCATAAAGAAATCATAGAAACCCTGTAGTACAGAAAGAAGCCATTCGGCTCATCAGGTCTGCACCGACTACAATCCCACCCAGGCCCTACCCCCACAACCATGTATATTTTACCCACTAATCTAACCTATGCATCTACGGTCAATTTGGCATGGCCAATCAATCTAATCTGCACATCTTTGGACTGTGGGAGGAAACCCACACATACATGAGGAGAATGTGCAAACTCCACACATACAGTGACCCAAGCTGAGAATTGAATCTACATCTCTGGAGCTGTGAGGCAGCAGTGCTAATCACTATACTACCGTGCCACCCATGGAGCCTATTAGTGGCCTTGCAAAGCTTGCATGTACTTACACTGAGGGTTTTTCTGCCATTCCCATTGGCAACAAGGTTACTTGTGGGCCTTCTGATTTTCCTGGCACATTTTGCACCACTTGACCAGGTTTTAATCTCACTGTCTATACCAGGCCACCAGACATAATGCCTGGTATTTTCATCTTAGAAATTTCTGGGTGTCCATCATGCAATTTTTGAAGTATTGGTCACCTGCTTGGATATGGGATAACTATCCAGGCTCCACACAAACTGATGCCATCTTCTCTTCTCAGCTCCTGATACTAGAGAGGTAAGGTGTCAAATCCACTGTGGGACACCCTTGTGGTCCAACATATAAGATGACATGAAGTAGTTTCACCAACAGAGTCCTTTTGTGTCCATATCTAGATTTGTTTGGCAGATGTTGGCAGAGTGTCAATGAAGTTCAGAGCCATGAAGACTTTGTCTCTCTTTGGAGGAGAAAGTAGACTGGTGGTAGCAGCAGGTTGTTCAAGGCATGTGATTTGGCTACATGTCTCCCTAGATGATATTCTGAAGTATATTCATAGGCACCTAATAGCAGTGCCCAGTATTGGATCTGTGCTGAGGCAATGAGAAGAATCACCTTGTCTTCCTTGAAGAAGCCAACAGAGCTTTGTGATTGGTTACAAATGTGAAATGTTGACTGAAACGTACTGATGGAACTTTTCCTCTGAACATGAAGGCCAAACTTCTTTTTCGATCTGGGGATACTTAGAGCATTCTCGATCCATATACAACTGGGCATTCTGGTCTATCAGCCCAGCTGTATGATAATACTGCTCCTATTTCCCATTGGGAGAGCATTGCAGGTAACAATGAGTGGTTTCGGGGCTAGCATATTTGTTGACAGCAATTGTTGCTTGATGTTTGGAAAGGTTTTCTCTGGTGACATTGACTGTGACCATTTTTGATTTTTTTTTTTAAACAGTAATTTAGTATTATATATCCATAGTAATTTACAAGACCTAGAAAAGACTTCAGCTGTGTTATGTTCCTTGGAGTCAGAGGCCCTTTTATGGCCTTCACCTCCTCTTCAAGATGGCACAATCTATTTTTGTCAACTCTGTACCTGAGCTATGTTACCACGTTGACCTAGAACACATGTTTCCCTTTTTAATTGGACACCAACATTAGAAAAAAAGCTTCACGACCTCCAGACTCTTTGCAGTCTTTGCAAATATTCCTTTGCAGTAGCTCCTGATGTTAAAATGTCATCCAGGTAAACTGACTCTGGACACCATTGTTGTAGGTGCTGCTCTAGGTTTAGGTTACCTCTTTATAATATAAAAAACGTAATCACTTTATTTTGATAACCCCTACAAATATCCCTATCTTCACTATCATAAGACCAGACTACACAGAGAACTTTAAGACAGCACACAGATAAAGGCCAATATCTGCCTGGGTACTTGTCAGTCATGCAAAAGTTAAGTCAAGGTCTAGTATTGGACTTGAACTTCAGTATTTCCAAAAGATGACTTACTGTTGGTTGGGTGATTATCGATTGTGCATTTAAATAAAAATTGTTGTACTAACAAAAAATCTACTCACAATTCTTTGTCCACTGTATAAGGGTTAAAACAGACTGTGTGGCAGGCACAACGTTGCCATTATTATCATACATAGGTGAAATATCCTTCCTTCTCGGATGTGGTGGCTCTTCTTGCACTGGTCATTGCTGGCAATGGTCATCATTATTGTAGCTCGTTCGTGGAGTCATTTCTTCTGCTGTGCAGCATCTTTCATCCCTTCTTGCTTTTGTGTCCTCTTGGGTGGTCTCCTAATTCTTAACAATCAATTGATCAGGGTGTGATCACCCTGATTGATAAGAGTCTAATCAGGTGCTGCCACACTGATTTCTGGGTGTGTCCCCAACAGTTATGCCTATACGTGCTAGAGACATGTAGGTTACATACTGCCCTCCCAAGAGGGGGCAGTTTGTCTGGTAAACAAGTATGTTTGACCAGTGTGTCCATTGTCTTTTGGATGGCCTATTTCCTGTGTATCCAGTCTTCTGAGCTGCAGTCTGTTTTTCTCTGTCTTTTAAGCTACAGCCTGTTGTTTCAGTGCTTGTCCAATTATCCCAGCGTGCTTTGAAAATCACCATTTTAGGTGGCCCATTTGGCCACAACTACCTGTCCAAAAACAATAAAAAATGAAAACCAGTTCTTGGGCATCAGAAACAATTAATTGTGAGCATTCTAATGAACAGGAATTGTGTCATCATTTAAACTTGCCCAATACTTGGCCAACATTTACCCAATACTTGCTCAGCACTAAGAACAAATAAAATTACAGCCTTCCAAGCCTGTACCGACCATGCTGCCTAACTTAACTAAAACCCTTCACCTTTCCAGGGACCATATCCCTCTATTCCCATCCTATTCATGTATTTGTCAAGATACCCCTTAAAAGTCACTACTGCATCCGCTTCCACCACCTTCCCCGGCAACAAGTTCCAGGCACTCACTACTGTGTAAAAAATATGCCTTATACATCTCCTTCGAACCTTGCCCCTCGCACCTTAAACCTGTGTGCCCTAGTAATTGATTGTTCCACCCTTGGAAGAAACTTCTGACTATCCACTTGTCCATGTCTCTCATAATCTTGTGGGCATCTATCAGGTCACCCCTCAATCTCTGTTGTTCCAGTGAGAACAAACCAAGTTTCTCCAACCTCTCCTCAGAGCTAATGTCCTCCATACCAGGCAACATCCTGGTAAATCTTTTCTGTATCTCTTCAAAGCCTCTACATCCTTCTGATATTGTGGCGACCAGAATTGAATACTATATTCCAAGTGCGGCCTAATCAAGGTTCTATAAAGCTACAACATGACTTGCCAATTTTTAAACTTAGTGCCTTGGCCGATGAAGGTAAGCATGCTGTTTGCCTTCTTGACTAACTTCTCCACCTATGTTGCCATTTTCAGTGACCTGTGTACCTATACACCAAAATCCCTTTGCCTATCAATATCCTTTAAGGATTCTGCCATTTACAATCTATTTTCTATCTGTATTAGACCTTCCAAAATGCATTACCTCACATTTGTTCAGATTAAATTCCATCTGCCATCAGTCTGCCCAAGTCTCCAACTGATCTGTATCCTGCTGTATCCTCTGATGGTTCTCATCACTATTCGCAAATCTACCAACTTGTGTTGTCTGAAAACATAGTAATCAAATCAGTTATATTTTTTTCCAAATCATTTATATATATTACAAATGGCAAAGGATCCAGCACTGATCTATGAGGAACTCACTTGGTGTAGCCTCCATTCAGAAACACACCGTTCCATTGCTACCCTCTGTCTTCTTTGACCAAGCCAGTTTTGTATCCACCTTGCCAGCTCACCTCTTCAATCATCAATCATCTTTATCATTTCCTTGAAAAACATAGAACATTACAGTGCAGAACAGGCCCTTCGGCCTTCGATGTTGCGCCGACCAATTAAGAAAAAGCAATGACCCTCTAACCTAAACCATTCCCTTTTCATCCATAAACTTATCTACTAACCTCTTAAACGCCACCAAACTTGGCGCATCTACAACTGCAGCAGGCAGGGCATTCCATACCCTTACCACCCTCTGGGTAAAGAACCTACCTCTGACATCCGTCCTATAACTACCACCCCTTAATTTAAAGCTATGTCCCCTCGTGCTAGCTTTCTCCATCCTAGGAAAAAGGCTATCACTGTCCACCCTATCTAAACCTCTAATCATCTTATATGTTTCGATTAGGTCCCCTCTTAGCCGCCTCCTTTCTAACGAAAACAACCTCAAATCCTCAGCCTCTCTTCATAAGACCTGCCCTCCATACCAGGCAACATCCTGGTAAACCTCCTCTGTACCCTCTCCAATGCCTCCACATCTTTCTTATAATGCGGGGACCAGAACTGCACACAATACTCCAAGTGCGGCCGCACTAGAGTTTTGTACAGTTGCAACATGACGTTGCGGCTCCGAAATTCAATCCCCCTACCAATAAAAGCTAAGACTCCGTATGCCTTCTTAACAACCTTATCGACTTGATTGCCAACTTTCAGGGATCTATGCACACATACACCAAGATCCCTCTGTTCATCAACACTATTAAGAGTCCTACCATTAGCCCTATACTCTGCACATTTGTTATTCCTGCCAAAGTGAATTACCTCACACTTTTCCGCATTAAACTCCATTTGCCACCTCTCCAACTTGTCCAAGTCTCTCTGCAAACTATAACACCCCTCTTCACTATCTACCACTCCTCCAACTTTGGTGTCATTCACAAATTTACTAATCCATCCTTCAATACCCTCATCCAGATCATTTATAAAAATTACAAACAGCAGGGGCCCCAAAACAGATCCCTGAGGTACACCACTTGTAACCGAACTCCATGATGAATAATTTCCATCAACCACCACCAAACAAGTTTGTGAGATACAACCTCCCCTTCACAAAACCATGTTGCCTCTCACTAATATGTCCACTTATTTCTAAATCCTGTCTCGAAGAATCCTCTCCATCATTTACCATATCATTAGAATCATAGAAACTTCACAGTGCAGAAACAGGTCATTTGGCCCATTGAATTTGCATTGACCACAATCCCATCCAGGTCCTACCTCATATTCTTACATATTTACTCACTAATCCCTCTGATGTACACATTTCAGGACACTAAGGGGCAATTTTAGCATGGCCAATCAACCTAACCCACACACCTTTGGACTGTGGGAGGAAACCGGAGCCCTGAGGAAACCCATACAGACATGAAGAGAATATGCAAACTCCACATAGCTGGGAGTCGAACCCAGGTCCCTGGAGATGTGAAACAGCTAGAGAGATAGTGCTTGGTAGACTAATGGGACTGAAGGTAGACAAGTCCTCAGAACCAGATGGAATGCATTCCAGGGTTCTGAAAGAAATGGCAGAAGTAATAGCAGATGCCTTAGTAATTATTTATCAAAATTCGCTGAACTCTGGGAATGTGCCAGAGGATTGGAAAACAGCTAATGTTATGCTGCTGTTTAAAAAAGGTAGGAGACAGAAGGCAGGGAATTATTGGCTGGTTAGTTTAACGTCCATAGTTGAAAAAATGCTAGAATCCATCAAAGAAGAAATAGCAGGACACTTACAAAAGAACGGTTTGATCAAGCAAATGCATTATGGATTCGTGAAGGGGAAGTCATGTTTAGAAAAGCTACTGGATTTCTATGAAGATGTGACTAGTGTGGTAGACAGAGGGGCACCAGTGGATGTGGTGTTTTTGGATTTTGAAGGCGTTTGATAAGGTGCCTCACAAAAGGTTGCTGCAGAAGGTTAGGGTACACAGAGTTGGGGTAAAGTGTTAGTGTGAATTGAGGGTTCTAATAGGAAATAGAGAGTTGGAATTAATGGATGCTTTTCTGGTCGGAAGTTGGTAGCTAGTGGAGTGCCGCAGCGATTGGTGCTGGGGCCTCAACTGCCTATTATTTACATGGACGATCTGGAGGAAGGGGCTGAGTGTAGAGTAACAAAATTATCTGATGGTACAAAGATGAGTGGAAAATCGAATTGCGTAGAGGGCATGGAAAGTCTGCAGAGATCTGGATAGGCTGAGTAAGTGGACCTGACAAATGGAGTATAACATTAGCAAATGTGAAGCTATCCACTTTGGTAGAAATAGTAGTGGGAGGGATTATTATTTAAGGGGTGAAAAGCTGCAGCATTCTACTATGCAGAGGGACCTGGGAGTCCTCGTGCACGAATCGCAAAAACTTAGTCTGCAGATGCAGCAGGTGATCAAGAAGGTGAATAGAATGTTGGCCTTTATAGCAATGGGGATAGAATATAAAAGCAGGGAGGTCTTGCTGCAACTGTACAAGGCACTGGTGAGGCTGCAACTGGAGTACTGTGTTCAGTTTTGGTCCCCTTATTTGCAAAAGAATATATTGGCCATGGGGGGAGCACAGAGAAGGTTCACCAGAGATGAGGGGTTTAGCTTATGAGAAGAGATTGAATAGATTGGGCCTGTACTCGTTAGAGTTTAGAAGGCTGAGGGGGTATCTTATAGAGACTTACAAGATAATGAAGGGGCTAGACAGGGTAGAAGTAGAGATTCTTTCCACTTAGAAAAGAAAATAGGACTAGAGAACACAGTCTCAAAATAGGGGGGGGGGGGGGGGGAGCAGATTTTAGAACAGGGTTGAGGAGGAACTTCTTCACTCAAAGGGTGCTGAACCTCTGGAATTCTCTACCCATTGAAGTGGTGGAGGCTACCTCGTTGAATAGATTTAAGTCACGGGTAGATAGATTTCTGATATTCAAGGGAATTAAGGGTTATGGGGAGAAAGTGGGAAAGTGGAACTGATTCACTTCAGATCAGCCATGATCTTATTGAATGGCGGGGCAGGCTCGAAGGGCTAGATGGCCTACTCTTGCTCCTATATCTTATGTTCGTAGCAGTGCTAACCATTGTGCTACTGTGCCGTTCCTCATTCTCTAGCAGATTTTCCTTATCCTCAAGTTTTACATTTTGAACATCTTTGGATCATCACTTGTCCCCTCGTTCTCATCTGGATTCTAACTAAACAATTTTGCTCATCTGATACCTAACCTCACTTCATTGATCCCTGTGACTGGATTGACAAAAAATCTATTTGATTGACTGTCTGTCTGATTTGATTTGATTTATTACTGTCACATGTATTAGCATACCATGAAAAATATTGTTTCTTGCACACTATACAGACAGAGCATACCATTCATAAAGAAGTAAATGAGAAAGTGCAAAATATAGTGTTACAGTCATAGCTCAGGTGTAGAGAAAGATCAACTTAATGCAAGGTAAGTCTGTCTTGATAAAGAATCAGACTCAGACCCAAGAGGAAAAGAATGAACATAGATCACTTGCAGGATAACATGATATTCATGCTTATGCAGGGCACCATGTGCTTTCATTTGATTTACTTGATACCATCCAGTCCTTCCTGCATCCATTAACATCTTATACACAGATGACCTACTTTATCTACAATGGAATGGAGTCCAAGATATCTCAGAAACAAGAATGGTTGATAAATTTGGACCATAATCTGTTGTTCCACCTTAAATTTTATGGAATTCACTTTACCATCAAAATAAGCCTTACTCTATTTTCTGTTATGTCTCATTTTAACAGTGGCTAACATCTAGGCAGCTTGACCATTGTCCAGCAATTGCTGGACAGTTCTCTCATATCTAAGGTCAGTAGTTTCAGAAAAGTTCAATCCCAAAAGTTGTTTACATCATGGGATGTCCAGTCATTAGAATGTGCAGTAATTCAAGTTGAACTTGAGACTGTATTTCATACAATCAGCAGTACAAAGGATTCAATGTAGAATCATTTTGCTGCACAGTTTTCTGAATTGGTTTTTTTAAAGTATGATTCATCCTTTCTACTATCCCACTTGATTGAGGATAACAGGCAATATGGAATCTTTGATTGATCCCACATATGGTCATGACATCCTGCATTACTTGAACAATAACATGAGTGCCTTAATTTGATTCAGTGCTACATGGGAGCACACATCTAGTAAATACTTGTTGCACTAGAATATATCCATTTACTGAAAGTGTCAATTATTACTAGGATAAATCAAAATCCACTCTGATATGGTGGTCAAGGACCACCATAATCAGCAGAATTTTACAAGTTCATCCCATCCATTGATGGGCGGAGAAAGCCAGTAAAATTGTGAGAAAGCCGAGAAATCAGCAGGAATGGGCTCTTGCAATCTTACCAGAACCAGATTTCTGGCAAGATCAGCCTCTTGCCCATTTCCAGTAAGAAGCTGAATATTTTATTCAAATATATTTAAATCTCTATTAGCATATGTTTATTGAGGCCGGTGCCCAATTGTCTGTGATTGTGGCTGGGGGGGAGTGGGGGGAGGTGGTGGTTAGGGGAAATTGGTTCAGGCTGGTTGCAGCAGCAAAGGCTTGATAACCTTCTCTCTCTCTCTCTCTCTATTTGGACTTTGCTGTTGGAATTGTGTATGTCCAGACACAGAGGTTTGCACAAGCTCAATAACTGTTGCTGGATGGTGAATTAAGCCCTACTACCTGTAGTAGCCAGAAACAGTTTAGCTCATTTTCTCATGCACTATGTGCACAAGATTGGATATAAAAACTCATCCCAAAAAATGGATCTGTAACTGTAAGCTGGACACTTAGAATTTTTCTCATAAAATTCCGCCCAATTCTTCAAATTAGTCCATGGTCCTTCAACTGGTCTGATATGCCTCAATTTCTCTTCACCTGCATACATATCAGAGTTTATTTTGAGCACACACTTAATTATCCACATATGCTTTACATCTTTATTCATACTAGGCCACCAACATAGTCTTTTAATTTGATTAGCAGTTGTTTCTGGTCCTTGATGACTTTGAATGTCATGACAGTAATAAATGATCTTATGTTGGCACCACATTCTGTCCATTTTTAAGAACAAGTCCATTCTAGAGTTATAACTTAGCTTTCAGTAAGATGCAGAGATGATCCACTTGTAACTGTATTAAAGCATCATCATTGCATTGAGTCTGTTTGAGATCTTCCACTTTAACCTGATTAATAGTAACAATATCTAAATATTGACTCTTTGGAGGCTGCCATAGTTCTCCCTCTTGAGCACCCTGTTTTGTTAATTCACCTGCTCCAGAATTCTCAGCTAGAGAAGATATATGATGTGCCCTAACCTTAATAATGCCATATCCCCATCCTTGGGCAATTTGAAAAATATATTTTTTTTTTTGAGAGCAACACAGCATGGGAAACAGGCCCTTCGGCCCAACGAGCCCGCGCCGCCGTCATAACTATATAGTAGCAATTCCATTATCCTATTATAGATTTAGGTTATTCCTAATATGGAAGACTCTCACTATAGGGACAATTTGTTTCCCAATCAGCCTAAGAGCGAATTTTTGGGTTGTGGGAGGAAACCGGAGTGCCCGGAGAAAACCCACGCAACCACGGGGAGAACGCGCAAACTCCCGCAGACACCGGCCCAATTCCAAGTGTCTGCACAGCCACATCGATAGTCTCTGAGCTGTCATGGTGCCCTTCAGATGGTCCACATAAAGCACTCATTTACGACATGAGGTACCAGGCAACCCATGAATCAACATCCAAGAGCTGTACCCGCACCACCTGCCGAATGCATGCTCAATGTTGGTCAAGTATGGACCGAATTACCTGTGGAAAAAAGCCGTAGTTAAACAGTCCTAATATATCCCTCTATCTGCATACCGCTCATGTGGCTGTCCAAGAGACCCTTAAACAGCCCCAGCGTGCCTGCTCCCACCACCTTACTCGGCAGTGCATTCCACACCCCCACTACCCTTTGTGTGAAAAACTGCCCTCTAATATTCGTCTTATACATAGCCCCCCTCACCCTATGGCCATGACCCCTCGTCCTATCCATTTCTAAAGGTGGAAAAAGTTTACCTCCATTTACTCTATCTATACCCCTTATAATCTTATACACCTCTATGAGATCCCCTCTAAGCCGACGTCTTTCAAGGGAAAACAACCCCAGTCTATCTAATCGTTCCTCATAAGACAGTCCTTCCATACCAGGCAGCATCCTGGTAAACGTCCTCTGCACTCTCTCCAAGGACTCCACATCCTTCCGATAGTACGGCGACCAGAACTGGACGCAGTATTCCAAGTGAGGCCTAACCAACGTTCTATACAATTGCAACATCAAACTCCTACTCTTGTATTCTATACCCTTTTCTATGAAAGCTAACATACTATACGCTTTCTTTATCACCTTCTCCACCTGTGAAGACACCTTCAGAGACTTGTGAACCTGCACCCCCAAGTCTCTCTGCGTCTCTATGCTCCGTATAGTTTTACCTTTTATCCTATAACTCTCTTCTACATTTTTCCGGCCAAAATGCATCACCTCGCATTTTTCCGGATTAAATTCCATTTGCCATCTATCTGCCCAGTCTACCAACCTATCTATGTCCTGTTGTATTGCCTGACACTGCTCTTCTGTACCCGCCAATCCAAGCATCTTGGTGTCATCAGCAAATTTGCTGATCTCACCACTACCCCTACTTCCAAGTCGTTTATGTAGACCACAAATAGAAGAGGACCTAGTACTGAGCCTTGTGGCACTCCACTAGTGACAGGCTTCCAGCCGGAAAAAGAGCCTTCCACTACTACCCTCTGTCTCCTCCTCCCGAGCCAGTTCTCGACCCATCTACATACCCGACCCTGTATCCCATGCGCCTTCACCTTCTCTATCAGTCTACCATGAGGAACCTTGTCAAACGCCTTACTGAAATCCATGTAGACGACATCAACAGCCTGTCCTTCATCAACTGTTTTTGTCACTTCTTCAAAAAATTCCATTAGATTTGTAAGACAAGACCTCCCCTTGACGAAGCCATGCTGCGTATCTCTGATCAGATCGCAGCGCTCCAGATGCTCATACATCCTGTCCCTAAGGATCCTCTCCATTAGCTTACCTATAACTGAAGTCAAGCGCACCGGCCTATAGTTCCCTGGGTGATCCCTCTGACCTTTTTTAAACAACGGTACTACGTTTGCTATCCTCCAGTCCTCTGGGACCTCACCTGTGTCCAAGGAAGAGACAAAGATTTGCGTCAGAGACCCAGCCAAGTCTTCCCTCAACTCCCTTAGCAGCCTGGGGTAAATGCCATCAGGCCCCGGAGCTTTATATGTCTTTAAGCTGCCTAACAGCCCCAACACCTCTTTCCTCGTAATCCTTATTTCCCTCAACCGATCCTCAACTTTGTCAACATCAGGCACAGACATCTGTCCAGTCTCCTGCGTGAATACCGACGCAAAGTATTCATTCAGGATCTTCCCCATTCCCTCAGGCTCTAAGCATAGATCTCCTCCTCTGTCCCTGAGAGGTCCAATCTTGCCTCTAACCATCCTTTTGCTCCTTACAAAGGTGTAAAATGCCTTTGGATTTTCCTTAATCCTACCTGCCAGAGCCACCTCGTGGCCCCTTTTTGTCTTTCTAATACCCCCTTTAAGATCCCGTCTACACTCTCTATAAGCTTCCAGCGCTGTCTCAGTCCCCAGTTGCCTAGATCTAATGTAAGCCTCTCGCTTAGAACATAGAACATAGAACATAGAACAATACAGCACAGAACAGGCCCTTCGGCCTTCGATGTTGTGCCGACCAAAATAAAAAGCATGCCCCTCCTAACTAAACCATTCCCTTCTCATCCATATACTTATCAACTAACCTCTTAAACGCCACCAAACTTGGCGCATCTACAACAGCTGCAGGCAGGGCATTCCACTCCCTAATCACTCTTTGAGTAAAGAACCTACCTCTGATATCCGTCCTATAACTCATACCCCTAATTTAAAGCTGTGTCCCCTCGTGCTAGCTTTCTCCATCCTAGGAAAAAGGCTATCACTGTCAACCCTATCCAAACCTCTAATTATCTTATATGCTTCAATAAGATCCCCCCTTAGCCGCCTCCTTTCTAACGAAAACAACCTCAAATCCTTCAACCTCTCTTCATAGGACCTGCCCTCCATACCAGGCAACATCCTGGTAAACCTCCTCTGTACCCTCTCCAATGCCTCCAAATCTTTCTTATAATGTGGCGACCAGAACTGCACACAATACTCCAAGTGCGGCCGCACTAGAGTTTTGTACAGTTGCAACATGATGCTGCGGCTCCTAAATTCAATCCCCCTACCAATAAAAGCTAAGACTCCATATGCCTTCTTAACAACTTTATCCACTTGACTGCCTACTTTCAGGGATCTATTGACACATACACCAAGATCCTTCTGTTCCTCAACACTATTAAGAGCCCTACCATTAGCCCTATACTCTACACATTTATTGTTCCTGCCAAAGTGCATTACCTCACACTTTTCCACATTAAACTCCATTTGCCCATAAACTCTCGGCCCAGCTCTGCAACTTGTCCAAGTCACTCTGTAAAATAAAACACCCCTCTTCACTATCTACCACTCCACCGACTTTAGTGTCATCTGCAAATTTACTGATCCATCCCTCAATACCCTCATCCAGATCATTTATAAAAATTACAAACAGCAGGGGCCCCAAAACAGACCCTGAGGCACACCACTTGTCACCGAACTCCACGATGAATATCTCCCATCAACCACCACTCTCTGTCTTCTATCTGCCAGCCAATTCCTAATCCAATTAGCTAAATCACCCTCTATTCCACACATCTGCATTTTCTGTAGAAGTCTTCCATGGGCCACCTTATCAAAAGCCTTACTAAAGTCCATATATACTACATCAACCGCCTTACCCCCATCCACCTCTCTGGTCACTTTCTCAAAAAACTCAATGAGGTTAGTAAGGCATGACCTACCCTTCACGAAACCATGCTGACTATCCCCAATCAATTCATTTCTCTCTAAATAACTATAAATCCTATCCCTAATAATTCTCTCCAATACTTTGCCCACAACAGAAGTAAGACTCACTGGCCTATAATTCCCTGGAAGGTCTCTCTTCCCCTTCTTAAACAATGGGACCACATTCGCTATCCTCCAGTCCTCCGGAACCACACCCGTAACCAACGAGGACCTGAAGATCAGAGCCAGAGGCTCTGCAATCTCCTCTCTTGCCTCCCAGAGAATCCTAGGGTAAATCCCGTCGGCCCAGGGGACTTATCCAACTTCAAACCCTCGAGAATTTCTAACACATCCTCCCTATCTACTACAATACTCCCCAATTTGCAACCCTGTACCTCAGTGCTCTCCACAGCTACATTTCCAGCACTCTGCGTGAATACCGAAGAGAAATATTTATTCAGTGCCTCACCAATCTCTTCAGGCTCCACGCACAACTTCCCACTGCTGTCTATGACTGGCCCTAATCTTGCCCTAACCAATCTTCTATTCTTAACATATCGAAAGAAAGCTTTAGGATTCTCCTTAATCCTATCAGCCAACATCTTCTCGTGTCCCCTCTTAGCTCTCCTCAATTCACTTTTTACCTCCTTCCTGGCTAATCTATGGCTATCCATTGCACTATCTGAGCCTTCAAGCCTCATCTGACATAAGCCTCCTTTTTCTTCTTAACCAGCAAATCAACTTTTTTCGTACACCAAGGCTCTCTTACTCGTCCATTTCCTCCCTGCCTGACAGGGACATACTTATCAAGGACTCGCAGCAGCTGCTCCTTGAATAAGCACCACATTCCAGATGTTCCCAGTCCCTGTAGTTCCCTAGTCCAATCTATGCACCCTAATTCTCTCCTGATGGCCTCATAATTACCCTTCCCCCAGCTATAACTACTGCCCCCAGCTTCATGCCTATCCCTGTCCATCACTAAGGTGAACGTAACCGAATTGTGGTCACTATCACCAAAATGTTCACTAACTTCCAAGCCTAACACCTGGTCTGGCTCATTGCCCAGCACCAAATCCAATGTAGCCTCACCTCTAGTTGGCCTATCTACATACTGAGTCAAAAAACCTTCCTGCACACTCTGTACGAAAACTGACCCCTCTAACGAGCTAGAGCTATAGCTATTCCAATCAATATTAGCAAAGTTAAAGTCCCCCATCACAATTACCCTACTACTTTCACTCCTAATCAGAATTGACTTCGCAATCCTTTCCTCAACCTCTCTAGAACTATTAGGAGGTCTGTAAAAGACTCCCAACAGGGTGACCTCTCCTCTCCTGTTTCTAATCTCAGCCCATACTACCTCAACAGACAAGTCCTCATCAAACTTCTTTTCGATCACCGTGATACAGTCTTTGACCAGTAACGCCACTCCTCCCCCCCTTCTACCCCCTTCTCTACTCCGACTAAAGCATTTGTACCCCGGAACCTGCAACATCCATTCCTGTCCCTGCTCTACCCAAGTCTCTGAAATGGCCACAACATCGAAGTTCCAGGTACTGGTCCAAGCTGCAAGTTCCTCCCCCTTATTGCGAATACTCCTTGCATTAAAGTATACGCATCTCAAACCATGCCCCACCCCACCCGTACGCCGCTGTGTTTTACAACTCTCCTCTATAACCCCCTTACTCTCATCCCTCTCGGCACCCCAACTACTTAGGATCCCACCCCCCCCCCGAATCAGTTTAAAGCCCCCATCATAGCCTTAGCAAATTTTCCCCCCAAGATATTAGTCCCCCTCTGGTTCAGGTGTAGACCATCTCTCTTGAAGAGGTCCCACCTATCCCAGAATGAGTCCCAATTGTTAAGGAACCTGAACCCCTCCCTCCTGCACCATCCACGCAGCCATGAGTTCAAACTATCCCTTTCTCTGTTCATCTCTAAACTATCTCTTGGCACAGGCAAGAGTCCAGAGATAACCACTCTGCCTGTTATGGACCTAAGCTTCCACCCTAACTCCATAAATTTCTGTTTAATATCCCCTTCCCTTGTCCTACCTACATCATGTGTCCCCACATGAACAATGACTTGGGGCTGACTCCCCTCACCCTTAAGAATCCTAAAAACCCGATCTGCAACATCCTGGACCCCAGCCCCTGGGAGGCAACACACCAGCCCTGAGTCCTGTTTATTACTATTTACCCTCCTATCTGTCCCTCTAACTATGGAGTCTCCTATAACTAGGCCTAATCTCTTATTCCCCCCACCCACCTGAGCATTCTCAGCAGGCTCACCCCCAGAGACCTGCTCCCTTTGGTCAGCTCCAGTTGATTCTTCCTCAACTGTAGCCTCCAAGACAGAAAATTTATTTTGGAGGGGAACAGCCCCAGGGGATTGTCTCCCCGATTGCTTCTTACCCCTCCTCCTAATAGTTACCCAATTATCACTTATAGGAGTTACAATCTCTTTGTTACTCCTGCCTATATCCTCCTCAACCTCTCGAATTACCCTGAGCTCCTCTAATTCCAGCTCCAGCTCCTTAACACGATCCTCAAGGAGCTGCAAATGTGCACACTTCCTGCAGGTATAATCAGCAGGAACACTACTGGTGTCCCTCACCTCATACATACCGCAGGAGGTGCAATGTACTACCTGCACTGCCATCACTGTTACTTTAATTTGCAGGAGAGAAAAAAAAAACTTCACACACACTTTTATTATTAGGTTAGAGGAGGGGGGAGGGTGGGATACTCTACCTGTGTAGAGTATCGGGTTTCCTCTCTGGACCAATTTATAGAACTCAGTAAGAATTTAGCAACACCAATTATTAATCCAACCGATTTATTTGATAGTAAAATAGCGAGCTTTCAACACTCCCGTGTCTTCATCAGGCAAGTGCAGTGTTCTGGTCTGCAATAGCACACATCAGCACAGACAGTCAGAGATTGCTGATTAGAATGCGAATCCTTACATCTAACCTGCTATTCAAGTGTTAAAGTGGCTAACAATGTGTGTGAAGGGGATCCTGAGCATTGTTAGAGAGTTGTGTATTTTCTCCAGACAGCACAGTAAGTGAGGTTTTTTGCTAACCCAGGCAAGTTACGGGGGTTACAGATAGTGTGTCATGAAGCCAATTTATAGAGTCAGAGAGAAAAACTACAACTACCGGCAGCCTCCTAGTGACGACTTCCGGTTACAAGTTAGTTTAAATAAAAAACGGCAAAAACTACTCCCGCTCGCTGTTTTAAACAAAGAGAAAAGTTAAAAAACTACTTAACAATCGAACTTCTCGCTCTCCCAAATCGCTGCCTCTCCGTGCTGCTCCAATGGAACAATGAGGCCGATACCCAGAGGTTAGTACTTATATAGCTTAAAAACTACAACTACCGGCAGCCTCCTAGTGACGACTTCCGGTTACAAGTTAGTTTAAATAAAAAACGGCAAAAACTACTCCCGCTCGCTGTTTTAAACAAAGAGAAAAGTTAAAAAGCTACTTAACAATCGAACTTCTCACTCTCCCAAATCGCTGCCTCTCCGTGCTGCTCCAATGGAACAACTTCTTCCTGAAGAAGTCCTCAATCTCCCTGGTAAGCCACGGTTCTCTAATCCTACCTTTCCCATCCTTCCTCCTTACCGGCACGTATCTTTCCTGCAGAGAGTTTAGTTTTCCCTTGAAAGACTCCCACATGTACCTCGTCGACCTGCCCTCGAAAAGCTTATCCCAGTCGGTATCTTTAAGATCTTGCCTAATCTGGCTGTATCTAGCCCTCCCCCCGTTAAATACCTTCCCTTTTGGGCCGGTCTTGTCCTTTTCCATTAATATCCTAAAGCAGACAGAGTTGTGATCACTACTTGACACCTGCTCTCCTACCTTGACGTCAACCACCTGGCCTGGCTCATTCCCCAGAACCAAATCCAATATAGCCCCATCTCTAGTCGGGCCATCCACATACTGCTCCAAGGACCCTTCCAAAACACACTGTACAAATTCCTCCCCGTCCACTCCTACAGCTCTGGGCCCTCTCCAATCTACTCCAGGAAAATTGAAATCTCCCACTACTACTATCCTATTTTTCCTACACTTATCTAAAATGTCCCTGCATATCCCTTCTTCCACGGCTCGCGGCTGTGGGCGGTCTGTAGTAAACACCCAACAGAGTAACCACTCCCTTCCTATTCCTCAACTCCACCCATAGAGACTCAATTCCTAAATCATCCATACCTCCCTCCCTCTGCACTGCTATGATGTTGTCCTTAACTAATAAAGCCACTCCCCCGCCTCTCCTCACACCAACTCTGTCACGCCTAAAACACTTATACCCTGGAATATTCAATTGCCAGTCTTGCCCCTCCTTCAACCACGTCTCGGTCACCGCCACCACTTCTAAATTCCTCGTGAACATTATTGCCTTCAGTTCATCTGTTTTGCCAGTCACACTCCTCGCATTAAAACACATGCACTGAAGACTCTCAGCTCTCGGATATTCCTTTCTACCTTCTGGTGTTACCCTATCATCCCTCTCTCTCCCACTCCCAGTTCCCTCTCTCTCCCCACCCTCCCTCCCTATTAGTTTAAACACTTCTGAAACACTCCAGCTAACCTCCCAGCTAAAATATGTGTTCCCCTCCCAGTCAACTGCTCCCTATCCCTCTTGAATAGGTGACCCTCCCTCCTGAAGACCTCCCAATGATCAATGAATATGAAGCCTTCTGCCCTACACCAATCCCTCATCCATGCATTTAGTTGGAGTGTCTCATTTGTTTTTACCCAATCGGTCCCGGGCACAGGCAGCAGGCCAGAGAACGCCACCCTGGAGGCCCTACCTTTCAGTTGAGCCCCCAACTCCCTAAACTGCCTACGTAAGTCCCCCCTGTGCTTTGTTCCTACATCTTTCTGTCCTACGTGAACTATTACATTTGCCTTAGACCCTTCTCCCTTCAAAATTCCCTCTACCCTCTCTGAAACATCCTGGACCCCTGCTCCAGGGAGGCAGACTACCATCCTGGAGTCTCTCTTTTGCCCACAGAATCGCCTATCGATCCCTTTAACCATCCCATCCCCCACCAATATCTCACTTCCTGCTTTCCTGCTGGTCTCTGTGGCATTCTGTTCCCCCTCACTTGCCCTCTCCATCACAGCTTTTACCCCTCCCTTGGTTTTCTTGGAATCCTCCTTAGAGATGGCCTTTGTGCCTTGATTTTTATTCTTGTTCCTCGTAACTATAACCAGCCCGTCCCTACTACTAGATCCTGGGATCCCCACAGGTCTGCCTTCCCTATTCATTGTAACCTCGTTTTCCCTCACTAGACACATGTCCTCCAAGCGCAGCTCCAGCTGTCTCAACTTTGCTCTTAAACGTTGCAGCTCTAAACATTTTGTGCATATGTGGGCCTTCAGGAGACGTGATGCCTCCAAGAAGGTCCACATATGGCAGCGTACGCAGTGGACGCGTTTGGCCAAGTATCGTGGCATTTTGTATACCCCCTTTAAAGGTGTTGGGAAAAGTGTTGATTAGGTAGGAATCAAGGTACTCAACGTGTCCAAGCCTGCGCTCGCCCAAGCCCAGTGAGCTTAAGCCCTTATTGCTCTCACTCTAATTCCCGTCTCACTCCACTGCCCTCTCCTGACGCTGCCCGCTGTCTTACCTTGGCCTTCCTTTTATACTCCCGCGCTTCCTTCCCTGCAGCCCCCCGCGCCTATCTCCCGCTACGGAGCGCCGAAATAAACACTCTAACAACTAAAGTGAAAGACAGAAATTGTAAATCAGGAGTCTCACCAGCCACTCTCCAAAAACTCTGCTCCGGAGAACAGTAAGGTGTACCCACTCATGAGCACCTGATTTATTCTCCCGCGCTTCCTTCCCTGCAGCCCCCCGCGCCTATCTCCCGCTACGGAGCGCCGAAATAAACACTCTAACAACTAAAGTGAAAGACAGAAATTGTAAATCAGGAGTCTCACCAGCCACTCTCCAAAAACTCTGCTCCGGAGAACAGTAAGGTGTTCATTTCAGCAAAGGTGCAGATGGTAGCTGAAACGAAACCTCTCCCCCTCCTGAACAGCAGAAAGTCAGTTAAACTATTGCAGAAAAGCATACTGTCGAAATTTATATCTGCCTGTGGTGGAAATGTATCAGGGTGGCTAACTGTATAAACCACAGCAGTCAATTTGGCTGCTTGAGCATTCGTCCCACTAGATAATTTTAGAGCTAACTCAACAAGTGGTATCACCTGTGCCACAATTGGCATTTATGAGGCTCACCACTGTAATTTAAATTGTCAGCTCAGAAAGTGGGCAATTTAATTTGTTTAGCTGTTCTCTCTCAACCCTGAAGCATTAAAATCCAATGTGCTTTGCGAATTTGAAAGACTGTACCATCTTTAATTTATCCATCTAACAACAACTGAATGGATGTATATCCTGTCAGTATGATCAAATGATTAAGCCCAATTATACAGGAAAAATGCTGCACTGCCCAAAAAATTGCAAGAAGACGTCTGTCACACATTGTAAACCCTTGCTCTACTGTGGTCAGAAGACTGGAGGCATTAGCCATCGGACCAAGCATCTCATGGTGTTCCTGCAGAAACACCACTGCAACAGTTGACTGTAACCTCCAACGCAAAAGGAAATTGTGGGTCTGACACTTACAGTGCTGGAGCCGTGGCTAAAGTCTGTTTTAATTTTGAAACAGCCTGGTCAATGTGAGCTGCTTGATCCACGACCGTGGAGCATTCTTCTTCAAAAGATCTGACAGTAAAAATTTAGAAGATCTGAGCCGGAAGAGGTATTTGGCCCTTCGAGCCTACTCTGCCATTCATTATGATCATCGGACTCAATAGCCTAATGCTGCTTTTTCCCATAATCTTTTATCCCATTAGTCCCCAAGTGTTATAGCCAGCTGCTTCTTGAATACATTCAATGTTTTGGCATCAGCTACTCCTTTGGTAATAAATTCCACAGGCTCATCACTCTTTGGGTGAAAAAATGTCTCCTCGCCTCCATCCTAAACGGTCTACCCTGAATCCTCAGACTGAGAACCGTTGTTCCGGACTCCCTCACTTTCGGGAATATCCTCCCTGCATCTACCCTGTCTAGTCCTGTTAGAATTTTATAAGTTTCTATGAGATTCCCTCTCATTTGTTTGAACTCCAGTGAAGATGATCCTCACCTAGTCAATCTCTTCTCATACATCAGTGCTGCCATCAGCCTGGTAAACCTTTGCTGTCCTCCCTCCAGAGCAAGAACATCCTTCCTCAGAAAAGGAGACCAAAACTGTACACAATACTCACAATAATGGGGAAGCTTTAGTAGAAAAATCATCAGTATGATTTCTACAATATCCCACTAATCCTAGAAAAGATCAAAGTGAATTTGCATATTTCGGAAGGGACATTCCATGATTGATTCAATGTGCTTCCATTCAATTCATGCTTCCCATGGGTTACCATAGTTCCCAAATACACCACTTGAGACTTCATCATTTGCACCATCTTAGGATTTATTTTAAGTCCCAATGAAGTGAGAGGGTTACTAATTTGTCTAGTAATTGAAGATGTTCCTTTCTAGCATCAGATTGAAGAGGATGATTGTCTACATACTGGATTAAACAGTCAGGTCATGAAAAACTCGCTAATGCTTAGCCAATCTTTTATGGAAGATTGATGGTGAGCTGAGGGACCCTTGGGGCAAACAAGTCCAGTATATTGCTGATCCTGAAATATAAAAGCAAATTTATACTAACATTGCTGATATAGAGGAATCGACCAGAAACCATTACTAATATCTAGGACAGTAAAATATCTTGCTTGTGAAGCCTATTTCATCATCATCTAAGAAGTAGTTGCTACTGTTGATGCTGTTAACAGAATCATTTTATTTAACTTTTATAATTAATTGTTAGTCTTCAAAAACCATCCAATTTTCTAACTGGACAAATTGATTAATTCTTTTTGGAAGCTACAGGTTCTTGTTGCAGTCAGCAGACTTGTGATTACTTTTGCAACTTCTCCTTCTGCTTATTTATGGAAACCATAATGCCTTTGAGGTTTTGGGTAAGAGTCCTCTTTGATTAGTTCTCTCTTATTCGATCACATTCATGCTTATGCATTGGAAATGCAATTGATGTCTAGCAGTCATTTCCTGTATTGTTAAATCATTGGACATATCAATAGGTTTAAGCCAAAATTCGCCAACTGAATTTGGTTGCATAAGTCTTTGTGGATATCTCTATTGGCTTATCAGCCATCTACCAGATGTGACAATTCACTGGATTACATCTGCTCATAAAATCAGAACCCAAAATATGCTCTGCCATTCAGGAAAGATGTACTAATATTGGTGGATGCTAACAAACTACTCCCCCAACTTAAGCTCTATTAGGTCTGAAACTTACAGACTATTAAGAGACCTAGATAGCGTGAATGTGGAAAGGATGTTTCCACTAGTGGAAGAAACAAGAACTTAAGGGCACAACCTTAGAGTGAAGAGATGTTCCTTTACTACTGAGATGAGGAGGAATTTCTTCAGCCAGAGGATGGTGAATCCGTGGAACTCATTGTCATAGAGAGTTGTGGAGGCCAAGTCATTGATTGCCCTTAAGACAGCAATAGATAGTTCCTGATCAATAAGGGGATCGAGGGCCATGGGGAGAAGGCAGGAGAATGGAGATTAGAATCATATCAGCCATGATTGAGTGGCGGAGCAGACTCAAGGGACCAAATGGTTTAATTCTGCTTCGATGTATTGTGGTCTTATGTCCATTACAGATTCTTCTTGTAAATGTCCTGTAAAGCCATTTAAAGTAATCATCCTTTTCTTTCATCAAGATAAACTGGCATGGTGGCACGTGGTTAGCACTGCTGTCTCACAGTGCCAGGGGCCCAGATTCAATTCCGGCCTTGAGTGACTGTCTGTGTAGAATATGCACGTTCTCCCTGTGTTTGCATGGATTTCCTCCCACAGTCCAAAGATGTGAAGGTTAGGTTGATTCGCCATGCTAAAATGCCCTTTAGTGTCAGGGGCACTAGCAGGATAAAAGGTGGGATTACAGGGATAGAGCTAGGATGGGATTGTGGTTGGTGCAGACTCAATGTGCCAAATGGTATCCTTCTGCACTGTGGGGATGTTATATAAAAAAAAAGGCCATGATTCTCCAATCCCACAGCAGTAAAAAGTTAGCGCAGCAGGCCAGGAGATTCTCACATCGGCCGATTTGTGGGGTTTGACGCCAGATTTCCATTGGCATCTGTCTATGCCAGAAATCGGCAGGGAAGCACAAAGACCATTTACATGGTCATTGTAATATAATTTAAACATGATTAGCGGGCCCAGGACTGAAGTCTCGAGACCCGCGAGCATCTTCCACCCCGCCAGAATATTTCACTCCAGCGGGATTTAGAGTAGTTCCTCAGTAGCAGGGAACTAGTGGCCCAATTCCACTAGAGTGAAAGGGGACAATGAAGGTCCCCAGAGGGTCAGTGGGAGTAATGCCCCAGGGCATTTAAATCTTGGCAGTGCCCCAGCACTACCTAAGGGGCAAAGTGCCAATGCCTATGGGGCACTTTGACACTGCACATTGGGCATGGGGCAGTAACAAAATGGCAGGGCCTGGTTGGGCAGGGCCTGGGGCAATCAATGGTCTGGAGGATCCCGCTGCCACTCTACAGAGGGATTGGTGGACAAAGTAGGGAAGCCAGCGATTAGGGCAGGCTGGGATGGGGAAGTCAGCTGGGAATTAGTCAACCTGCTAGCGGTGTTGGCACTGCAGGGGGGACAGAATTCTGGGAGGTTACTATTAGGGGAGGAGAAATCAGTGGAGGTGGGGCTTGAGATTGTGGTGGGCCGGGCCTGGGGTGGGAGAAGAGGGGGAAACAGGTCAGGGTTGGGCCGGGGAATGGTCAGAGGCCAGGAATCGTGCCAGAGGGGAATGGAAAGCTGGCATTGTGAGGGGTCATGGAGCTGGCCAGCAATCAGGAGGTCATCAGTGCATCACTGATCTTGGCATTGACAAATTGGCGCATGCGCAGTAGTCCGCTTAGCAAGCTGATTTCAGCCTTTCCAGTGGGGATAGGGAGAGCTCCCTGAAATTTAATGATATTCTCAATGGTAGCCTCTGCAGTGCGCAGCATGTTAGAGATTCGTCTCTGAATTCCCACTGAAAAACAGTGTGAATTGCTCCAGTTTTCATGCAAATTTGACACTTAGAATTTTTTTGAGAAAATTCTGTCCAATATCTGTGGATATATTAAGGGAACCTCCTGCATCCCATTAGAATTTTCGAAGATGTTCCCCTCGACCCTCACCTTGCCTTCCACCACAGGTCTCTCGACACTATCGCCCCTAGCATTATATATCTTATCCTGTAGAAGCCTACTGGAGCATGCCACACTGGTCCCTCTATTAGAACCCAACAGAGCTAATATAACTTCTTTCATTTCTTCCAGTTCCCTTCCCCCTATGTTCTGGGAGTGGATAAATCAAAGGACATTAAAATTAATTTTATCTCTTTCATATCATTGAGTCAGTATAAAGCCCTTTGTTGGTGGGTAATCTCAAAGAACATATGGGGGTCAGTAAAGGGGTCACAAATGGGGGTCTTTTTCAGCTATTTCCCTTAACTGTGTTACCATGTCGAGTTGTGTAGGTGACTGAATGCAGGTCGTCTTCACTTTCCATGTGACTTTTACTCACAGGATTAATTGGAGCAAAGGCAGGTTCTGGGGACACTGAAGGATTCAATGCTGCCAGAAAGGGAGGTGGGGGTTCCCAGCGTTTAATTTGTTCAAGTCAGAAAGTGTCAGGTCACATCTCCCAGGACAGGTAATGACTTGCTGCAACTTTCTCTGACCTGCAACTGTGTTTAATACAACTTGACTGAAATTCCCTCTATGCCTGATGGTAGTTTTTATCTATTCCTCTTGTCACTGTTATGGTCACTATTGCCCTTGCCATTAGTCATCCAGCCACAAGTAGAAGGAAAATGAGAAAATTAATAGGCAATTTTGATGGCCACTTAGGCCATGGGAAATCATCAATAGATCTCCCCATGGGATTTGTGGAGAATGAGCTACCTTATTGAGTGAGCAGAGGCTCACCCAATGAGAAGCAGTCAGTGGGGTTTATTAAGCCTGTTGTTCTACTCGACCATTTTTGCAGGACCCCAGGCGAAAACCACCTGACTAAGCAGTGGGAGCAGCCCTATCCTTTGGTGCACAATAAAGGGTGTTGGTGATGGGAAATTGGCATTTGGCTGAATTACAACAACGACCATGAACTGACTGTTATAAAAACCCATCTGGTTCACTAATGTCCTTTAGGGAAGGAAACCTGCTGTCCTCACCCCTGATCTGTCCTACATGTGACTCCAAATCCATAGCAATTACTCTGAAATGGTCTTGCAAACCAAGGCACAATTAGGGATGAGTAACAAATCTGACCCGGCAATGCACACATCCCATGAAAAAATAAAAAAGAATTCTTTCCCTACTCATGTTTAGCTAATTTGTTATCTACTCAGCTATTTGTTCATTGAGTACCCAGTCACCTTGATCCTACCATGTGATAGATTATCAGCTTGTGGACTTCATGTATTGACTTTGTTAAGGTTTGCTCTGTCAATATATTTTCATTACTGTACACCCGTGTTTTCACTGTCCATGCACAAACCTAAATCTGTGAACTGAAACTTGAATGAGGAAAGTGTGATTCTAAAAATGTCAGAAATTGATCATTTTCCAAGTGAGACAACACTTGAGAAAATATATAGCAAAATAATTGCAGAAAGTATTACAATATTTAACTTGAACCTCAAACTGCTCTTAAACAAACACAAAACAGTCCGAAAAATGACCATATACTGCAAATGACTTACTACTCCTTCAAGATCAATCAAGTCTGGGTTCAGAGTTAATTAACTCTGAATGGGATGTGGAAGTCATCATCTTTTGATGTGTGAGATGGGCACTCTAACTTACGAGTTCCAATAAAACTACACTTAATATTCCATAGTTAGAGATTTCAGCAGTTTATTATAATTTTTTTAGGCAAAGATCAACAGCAAGAAAGATAAGATCTTGTATCTTATGTGAAATATCTATTTAATATTTTTTAAAATGTAAAAATTATATTTTACATAAATGCAATTATAAAGCTCTAAATCAAAATTACTTTCAGTCTTCAAACCCTAATCAATCATGCAATAAAATTATCCTGTTGTAATCAAATTACATTTTTCCTTGGACATTTTTTGTCCAAAATAGTGGAAAGAGCTCTCTTAAAATAATCGCCTCATAAAAGTGAACATTACAGTTTGGTCATTAGCTAACACTTTTATACAATGTTGTCTTTAGCATAGCTCTTAAATATATTCAAAACATAATCTTTTAATGTTGAATCCAGTTTTTGCAGCCTGTAACAGAATAATTAGTTGAAACAGAAAGAGAGCCTTTCAATTATTATTTCAAAGTAAAAAAGGAATCAAAGCTTTTCTAGATTTTGGATCCTCCTGGAACTTCTCCATGTAAAACCTGGAAAAGCAACAAAACAAATAAAAATTAAAGGAAAATATAACAGTTACCCAGTAAAGCTTCACAATGAATGCATGGATACTTTTCCCTTCTAGAATATCCAGAACATGTTTTGAACCATGTTGAAATGATGCAAACTGTAAATAGTTTTACTGGGAAAAAAACAAGTGGTCAAACTTTTTTGTCAGGCACTCTTTAGGACAGATGCAAGAATGCCAAATTTCAAAGGTGAACAACAATTTATGCTGCATGAGAAGACAGATTAGTTTTGATCAGATGTTGGTTGCCATGGTGAATTTATCAGGAAACTTTAGTTTCTTTAAAATAGCATTGTCTGGACATGTTAGTTTTACTTACTGAGGACAAGTACCTGCCAAAATATGCATGTGCGAATGAGCTATTTGTAAGTCGGACTGATATACCAACAAACAAATTAAGTTAATTTCTTAGCATACTTGGATTGTCAAGCAAATTCTACCAAATCACATCTAACATAGATGCTGGAAAGGATTTTATGGCCTCGCTTGTCCCATAAGAGGTCAACTGACATTCCCATTGTCTCCCCCCCCCCCCCCCCCCGCCCCCGCCCCCTCACCCACTTCGATTCCCGTGACAGATGGGGTATTAAGATTCTGGCATTTATGTTTTGAGTTTGAAAACACTGGTTGGTTGAGTACAGTCAGTGCTCTATCTATTTTCAGACAACCAAAGGAATATGCTACTCGATTCACCTGTTATTGGAACACATGACTTATTTACCCGGCATTGCACCAGCACTGAAGTTCATATACCACACTACTGATGTTGCGAGGTAAGCAGAATGTCTTTTTGGCTTGTTGGCAGCTTCCTGATGGTGGAAAATAGCAAGCACATTTCCGCTGCATAGTAGCAGCACGAACTAGCCAGCTTCACCTGTTTTTAAAGTACCTAACCTCTAAAGTATAGTTGAGGTAGATTGGTCATCTTTCAAGTACAGAATTAGGGCCTTGGGCCCATTTGCGAGTATTATTTTATTCATTTGTGGGACATGGGTATTGCCGGCTGGCCAGATTTATTACTTACTCCTAGTTGTCCTTGAGAAAGTGGTGATGAGCTTCCTTCTTGAACCGCTGCAGTCCATGTACTATGGATTCACCCACAATACTGTTAGGGAGGGAATTCCAGGATTTTGATCCAGCGAGTGCGAAGGATCAGCAATATATTTCCAAGTCAGGATGGTGAGTGGCTTGGAGGGGAACTTGCAGGTGTGATGTTCCCAAGAGTGTTTGCTGCCCTTGTCCTTCTAGATGGAAGTGCTTCTGGGTTTGGAATGTGCTGTTTAAGAATCTTTGATGAATTTCTGAAGTGCATCTTGTACATAATATATACTGCTGCTACTGAGCTTTGGTGGTGGACGGAATGTGTATTTGTGGATTCGGTGCCAATCAAGTGCGCTGCTTTGTCAAATGGTCTGGCAACACCAATTTTAAATCCAACTGATTTATTTGATAGTAAATCTGTAAGCTTTCGACTTTCAATCTGTGACTGTCTGTGCTGATATGTGTGCTATTGCAGACCAGAACACTGCATTTGCCTGACGAAGACGAAAGTCGAAAGCTTGCAGATTTACTATCAAATAAATCAGTTGGATTTAAAATTGGTGTTGCCAGATTCTTACTGAGTTTACCCCAGTCCAATGCCAGCATCTCTACATCTTGTCAGATGGTGTCAGGCTTCTTGGGTTTTATTAGAGCTGCACCCATCCAGGCAAGTAGGGAATATTCCATCACACTCCTGACTTGTGCCTTGTATATGATGAACAGGTTTGGGAAGTCAGGAGGTGAATTACTGCCGTAATATTCCTAGCCTCTGACATGCTCTTGTAGCCACTGTGTTTATGTGGTGAGTCCAGTTGGATTTCTGGTTAGTGGTAACCCCAAAGATGTTGATAGTGGGTGATTCAGTGATGGTAATGTTAAGCTTCCCAGTTGCAATCTAGTATCAAACAATGATGCAAGTCTAACTTCTTCGCAGGTTAACATCATTGAATATCAAGAGGTGATGGTTAAAATGTCTCTTATTGGTGATGGTCATTGTCTGGCATTTATGTAGCACAACTGTTACTTGCCACTTGTCAACCCAAGCCTGGATATTGTCCAGATCTTGTTGCATTTGAACATGGACTGCTTCAGTATCCGCAAATGTTGTTGAACATTGGTGAACATTGCCAGTTCTGACTTTACAATGGAGGGAGGTTATTGGTGAAACAGCTGAAGATTGTTGGGCCTAGAACACTACCCTGAGAGATTGCTTCAGAGATGCTCTGGGACCTAAATGACTGATCCCTCACAACCAGAACCGTCTTCTTTTGTGCCAGATATGAGTCAAACTAGTAGAGATTTTGTCCCCAATACCCATTGATTTTAGTTTTGCTAGAGCTCATAAATGCACAGTCAGTCAAATGCAGCCTTGATGTCAAGAGCTGTCATTCTCTCCTTATCTCTGAAATTCAACTCTTTTATCCATATTTGAATTAAGGCTGTAATGAGATCTGCAGCATGTGCACTACACTAAGCAGTGATCTTACCACGGTAGCCATTGCCCCATAGTATAACTTTAATATGTCCATTTTGGCAACAGGTTTGAACAAAAAACAAACAACAATACAGCACAGGAACATACCCTTCAGCCCTCTAAGCCTGCACCGCTCATGCACACAACTAGGCCATTCGTTTATATCCCTCTATTCCCAGTCTGTTCATGTGGCTATCTAGATAAGTCTTAAATGATCCCAGCATGTCGGCCTCAACCATCTTGCTTGGCAGTGCATTCCAGGCCCCCACCACTCTCTGTGTAAAATACGTCCCCCTGATATCTGTGTTGAACCTTGCCCTCTTCACCTTGAACTTGTGATCCCTTGTGTCCGTCATCTCCAACCTTGGAAAAAGCTTCCCACTGTTCACCCTATCTATGCCCTTCATAATTTTATACAGCTCTATTAGGTCGCCCGTCATCGTCTGTCTTTCCAGGGAGAACAACTCCAGTTTACCCAATCTCTCCTCATAGCTAAGACCCTCCATACCAGGCAACATCCTGGTAAACCTTTTGTGTATTCTCTCCAAAGCCTCCGTGTCTTTCTGGTGGTGTGGCGACCAGAACTAGATGCAGTATTCCAAATGTGGCCTAACCAACGTTCTATATAGAACATAAGAACATAAGAAATAGGAGTTGGAGTAGGCCATACAGCCCCTTGAACCTGCCCCGCCATTCAGTCAGATCATGGCTGATCTGTAATGGTTCAGTACCACTTTCCCACTTTCTCCCCGTAACCCTTAATTCCCTTGTTAATTAAAAACCTATCCACTCTTGACTTGAACATATTCAGTGAGGAAGCCTCCACCACCTCAGGCAGAGAATTCCAAAGATTCACCACCCTCTGCGTGAAGAAACCCCTCCGCAACTCTGATCTGAACCACCACCCCCTAATCTTGAGGCTGTGCCCTCTAGTCCTGCTATCTTTGTTAAGCAGGAAGAGTCTCTCAACTTCTATGGCTGTAATATCATATGCCAACTTTTATATTCTCTGCCCGCCGAATAAAGCAAGCATGCCATATGCCTTCTTCACCACCCTCTTCACCTGTGCTGCCACCTTTAAGGATCTGTGGACTTGCACACCCAGGTCCCTCTGTGTGTCTATACTCCTGATGGTTCTGCCATTTATTGTATAACTCCCCTCTACATTAGATCTACTGGAATGCATCACTTCACATTTATCTGGATTAAATTCCATCTGCCATTTCTCCGCCCAATTTTCCAACCTACCTATATCCTGCTGTATTCTCTGACAATGTTCATCACTATCCGCAACTCCAGCAATCTTCATGTTGTCACCAAACTTACTGATCACACCAGCTAAATCTCCTTCAAAATCATTTATATACATCACAAACAGCAGAGATCCCAATACAGAGCCCTGCAGAACACCACTCATTGCAAATCTCCAACGGAAAAAGACCCTTTCACTGCTACCCTCTGTCTTCTATGGCCAGTTCTTCACCCATCTAGCTAGCTCACCTTTTATTCCATGAGATTTAACCTTTTGCACCAGCCTGACATGAGGGACCTTGTTTGCATGGTGAGCAAATGGCTCAGGCCTAAGCAATTACCAATAAGACCAATCTTGTAGCGCATATAAAAATCTCAAATGCATATATTAACCAGTGATGGTAGGCTTGCAGTAAATAGTAGTATAGAACCCATTAGTGATTTCTCAACTAGCACAGAAGAAAAGGAACTTGTTACATTGCTCTATTTAAAAATATGAATTTGAAAATGGGATGAAATACATTAAAGTGTTTAAGGAAATTCTTACATGTAGCTGTGGATTCAAAAATAGCAAATAGATCATTTACATATCAGAAACATGCATATTTACATGGGACATAATGAATCATGGAGGATGACTCCCACCACAGACACTACAAGCTCATTACTCTTGCACAAGTATTACAAAATATTTTTGTAAATTTTGTAAGTATAACAAGTTGCCTTTTGTAAGTATAACGAGAGCCTGTCACAAACATCACAAGGCAACTCGTTATACTTACAAAATTTACAAAAATATTTACTATACTTGTGCAAGAGTAAACGTATGAGCTGCCCAAGACACAGAAATGGTGTCTCATTTCCTTATCTAATATCAAGTTGCTGTAACAGTTCTGAGTATTCGCTTGCAGAGATTATACATGACTTGCATATATATCCTTGATAATATCCCTTTTGTGGTTTAACACCAAACTATATTTGATAAAGCTGTAAAAGTAGTTCAGGATGTTCTACTCTTTTAAAAGTACTATATAAATACAGTTGTTTTGCAATGAGCACTTGACAGGGCAGTATGGTGAAGCGACAGAAAATGGAAACTATTAAGTTAGGTATTATTGGAATAGCCTGAAACAATATTGCTATATACTACAATAACTGGAAATGCTGATGTAAATCTCCCAAAATAGTAAAAGAAATGGGAAACCAAAAAATATCACTGGAGATTCTGGAAAGAAACAACATCTGTGATTTACTAAACCAAAGCACTCAAGGCATTGGCATGTGTCATGGAAAATGGCAAAACAGTGTGCACATCACTGTAGGTTTACTGAGGCCTATAAATTTGGTGGGAGGAGAATATCTGTGTAGATTGATCTATACTGATGTTTACACTTCGCACAAATCTCCCCCTATCCCATCAGTCCTAAGTTCTATTCCTGTCTTCCTCATATACTTGATTTGCTCCTCTCAAATGCATGTGCATTATTTGTTCCATGTGATTTAAATGTAAAATTTCTTTCATATTTCTCTCCAATTATATAAATGTATTAGTGGTCTTATATTCATAGGCCCTATTTTCCTCTTCCTCTGAAGAGAAACATTTTCAGTACATCATCTCTATGAGCTCCTTTGTGATTTATATAAGATCATCTTTCAGATTCCTCTTCTTTCAAAACAGAAAGAGTCCCAGCTTATTCAATAAAAGATAGGTGAGCTCCAGATGCAGGCAAAACTGATTTTACTAATAGATGAAGTGTTATGTCTGGTCACTGCAAAATGTTAAATGAGAAGAGAACAATGATACTATGTACAAACTGGGATGACTTGCAGTTGGTCAATAGCAGTGATGAACAAACTGTCCAGATTTGTCCCTGTTAAATCATATCAATGTTGAACACGCCTTGGCATGCTGTACTCTGCAGGTCAGTGATGGAGGTAAATAAAGATGGACTGTTTTCATTCAAGCTTCACCTAAGTCTGGAAATATTGAAACTTTTAAACATCTGCAACTGTATAATAATGTTTAAATGGAGGAGTTGCTTTTAAATGCAATACATGAAATAATTTTGAAAAATATAGTATATAGTAACTTTAACACTTACAGCACAATATTCAACAGGATAGGTTTCCTCTTCCTAATTTGGATGTTACTAGATTACTTGAACACAGCAAGGTAAATCAGGTGGGAAGCAATGAATGATTTTAAGTTAGTCTGTTTTGATCCATCATTTTAATAGAAGGGCTAATAATTTTGTTATTTCCCTTACCAATTATTTTGTTTTCGTTTCCACCTCTATGTTTACTTTCCAACCAAGTCCAATATCTCCCCTCTACAAGAACAGCAAAAAATTTGCTTCATTACTACAATGACTCCGGAAGCCTGACTGGTAAGGAACGTAATTAATTACAGAATAGAATAAAACTACTACCATGGTATAGTCCCTACTGGACTACAGTTCAGCAGGCCCAGCCTCAGCCTGCCATATAAAAGGCTCAGGCAATGAGTTCCAGCTGGGCAGGCGTCACTCATTGCTTTATTTTCTATTCCATCTCCATGTTCATTTTTTCAGGAAGTCCAATATCTCCCCTTTATGAGGACAGCAAAAAATCTGCTTTACTAAATTCAATCTTTAGTTGTAGGACATGGTAGTATTGTCACTGGATTAGTAACCCCGAAATCCGAGCTAATACTCCAGTGACTCGAGTTCAAATCTAACCATGTCTGCTGGTGAAATCTGAATTCAATAAAAATCTGAACTTGACAGCCTAATAAAACGATTGTCATGAAAAACAATCCAGTTCAATCAAATCCTTGAGGGAAGGAAATTTTTATCAACCTATCTACATCCAAAACAATGTGGTTTGACTCTGAAATATAGTGATAGCGATGGAAAGAGATAGGATCAGGCAGGCTAGGAAGGTGTATGTCTGGAGTAAGGGGAAATATGAAAACATTAGGTAGGTAATTGGACGTATAAACTGGAAAGAGGTGTTCTTGGGGAAGAGTACAGAAGGAAAGTGGTGGATTTTCAAGGAATGTTTGTCTGGGGCACTGCAAGACAACGTTCCGAGGAGTCAAGGAGGTTCTGGTAGGACGCGGGAACTGTGGTGCACGAAGGTAGTGGTGAACCTAGTTAGGAAGAAAAAAAAGGTATACAAAAGTTCAGAGAGTTAGGGGATATTAGGGATCTAGAGGAGTATAAGGTGTGTAGAAGGGAACTTAAAAAGGAAATTAGGAGAGCCTGAAGGGGTCATGAGAAGGCCTTGGCAGGTAAGATTAAGGAGAATCCCAAGCCCTTCTACAACTATGTGAAAAGTAAAAGGATGAGAAGAGAAGGGATAGGGCCTATAAAAGGTGAAGGGGGAAAAGTCTGTGTGAATCCAGAAGAAATGGCAGAGGTGCTTAACGAGCACTTTGCCTCAGTATTCATGGATGAAAGTGAACTGGGAGATTGCACTGCAGGTTTGAGGCATACAGAAAAGATTGAGTATGTGGATGTCAGGAAAGAGGATGTGTTAGACCTGTTAAATTCTATCAAGATAGACAAATCTCTGGGACCGGATGGGATATACCCCAGGTTATTGTGGGAGGTAAGGGAAGTGGTTGCAGAGCCCCTGGCGATGATATTTGCGTCATCCATGGAAACAGGAGAAGTTCTGGAGGATTGGAGGATTGCGGATGTGGTTCCTATCTTTAAGAAAGGGAACAGGGATAGTCCAGGAAATTACCAACTGGTGAGTCTGACTTCAGCGGTTGGTAAGCTCATGGAGAGGCTTCTGAGGGATAAGATATATGAACATTTGGAGAAGTTTGGACTGATTAGAAATAGTCAGCATGGTTTTGTCAAGGGCAGGTCATGCCTTACGAGCCTAGTTGAGTTCTTCGAAAATGTGACTGAACACATTGACGAAGGAAGGGCGGTGGACGTAGAGTACATGGACTTTAGTAAGGCATTTGATAAGGTCCCCCATGCTTTGGCCTCGTGGATCCAGAACTGGCTTGCCGGCAGAAGGCAGAGAGTGGTTGTGGATGGGTCTTGTTCTGCATGGAGGTCGGTAACCAGTGGAGTGCCCCAGGGATCTGTTCTAGGACCCCTGCTGTTTGTCATTTTCATAAATAACCTGGATGAGGAAGTGGAGGGATGGATTAGTAAGTTTGCCGACGATACAAAGGTCGATGGTGTTGTGAATGGTCTGGAGGGATGCCAAAAGTTGCAGTGGGACGTAGACAGGATGCAAGACAGGGCGGAGAAGTGGCAGATGGACTTCAACGCGGATAAATGTGTAGTGGTCCATTTTGGCAGGAATAATGGGATGAAGGAGTAAAATATAAGGGGTAGGAGTCTTAGCTGTGTTGTAGAGCAGAAGGATCTCGGGGTCCGGGTCCATAGGACTCTTAAATCGGCCTCGCAGGTGGAGGAAGTGGTCAAGAAGACGTACGGTGTACTGGCCTTCATTAATCGAGGAATAGAGTTTAGGAGTCAGGAGGTAATGACGCAGCTCTATAAGACTCTTGTCAGACCCCAGTTGGAGTATTGTGCGCAGTTCTGGTCGCCTCATTATAGGAAGGATGTAGAGGCTATGAGAGAGTGCAGAGGAGATTTACAAGGATGCTGCCTGGATTGGGAGGCAGGCCTTATGAAGATAGGTTGAGGGAGCTGGGACTCTTCTCACTGGAGAGACGTAGGTTGAGAGGCGACCTGATAGAGGTTTATAAAATGTTGAGAGGAATAGATAGGGTGGACTGTCAGAGACTATTTCCCCGAGCTGAAATGGTCACTACGAGAGGACACAGATTTAAGGTGCAGGGAAGCAAATACAAAGGAGATGTCAAGGGTAGGTTTTTCACTCAGAGGGTGGTGAGTGAATGGAACCGACTGCCGTCAGAGGTTGTTGAGGCAAACTCACTGGGGTCTTTTAAAAGACTTCTGGATGAGTATATGGAAAAGAATAGGATAGGGGGTTATAGATAGGTCTGTGGATTGGTAGATGTGATCGGCGCAACTCATGGGCCGAAGGGCCTGTTTGTGCTGTATAGAACATAGAACATTACAGCGCAGAACAGGCCCTTCGGCCTTCGATGTTCCGCTGACCAATTAGGAAAAAGCAATGACCCTCTAACCTAAACCATTCTCTTTTCGTCCATAAACTTATCTACTAACTTCTTAAACGCCACCAAACTTGGCGCATCTACAACTACCGCAGGCAGGGCATTCCATACCCTTACCACCCTCTGGGTAAAGAACCTACCTCTGATATCTGTCCTATAACTACCACCCCTTAATTTAAAGCTATGTCCCCTCGTGCTAGCTTTCTCCATCCTAGGAAAAAGGCTATCACTGTCCACCCTATCTAAACCTCTAATCATCTTATATGTTTCAATAAGGTCTCCTCTTAGCCGCCTTCTTTCTAACGAAAACAACCTCAAATCCCTCAGCCTCTCTTCATAAGACCTGCCCTCCATACCAGGCAACATCCTGGTAAACCTCCTCTGTACCCTCTCCAATGCCTCCACATCTTTCTTATAATGTGGGGACCAGAACTGCACACAATACTCCAAGTGCGGCCGCACTAGAGTTTTGTACAGTTGCAACATGACGTTGCGGCTCCGAAATTCAATCCCCCTACCAATAAAAGCTAAGACTCCGTATGCCTTCTTAACAACCTTATCGACTTGATTGCCAACTTTCAGGGATCTATGCACATATACACCAAGATCCCTCTGTTCATCAACACTATTGAGAGTCCTACCATTAACCCTATACTCTACACATTTGTTATTCCTGCCAAAGTGAATTACCTCACACTTTTCCACATTAAACTCCATTTGCCACCTCTCGGCCCAGCTCTGTAACTTGTCCAAGTCTCTCTGCAAACTATAACACCCCTCTTCACTATCTACCACTCCTCCGACTGGATGAGAAGGGTCCACAGTATCTACAGGTATCACTTATATTAAAGATTTGGATGAGAATATAGGAGGCATGATTAGTAAGTTTGCAGATGACACCAAGATTGGTGACATAGTAGACAGCGAAGAAAGTTATCTCCAATTGCAATGGGATCTTGATCAATTGGGCCAGTGGGCTGATGAATGGCAGATGGAGTTTAATTTAGACAAATGCGAGGCAATGTATTTTGGTAGATTGAAGCAGGGCAAGATTTACTCAGTTAATGATAAGGCGTTGGGAAGAGTTACAGAACAAAGAGATCTATGGGTACATGTTCATAGCCCATTGTAAGTGGACTCACAGGTGGACAGAGTAGTGAAGAAGGCATTCGGCATGCTTGGTTTCATCAGTCAGAACATTGAATACAGAAGTTGGGACAACTTGTTGAAGTTGTACAAGACATTGGTAAGACCACACTTGGAACACTGTGTGCAATTCTGGTCTCTCGATTATAGAAAGAATATTATTAGACTAGAAAGAGTTCAGGAAACATTTACTAGAATGCTACCGGGACTTGATGGATTGAGTTATAAGGAGAGGCTGAATAGACTGGGACTTTTTTCTCTGGAATGTAGCAGGCTGAAGGATGACCTTACAGAGGTCTGTAAAATAATGAGGGGCATAGACAAGGTAGACAGTCGAAATCTTTTCCCAAAGGTAAGGGAGTTTAAAACTAGAGGACATAGGTTCAAGGTGAGAGGGGAGAGATACAGAAGTGTCCAGAGGGGCAATTTTTTCACATGGAGGGTGGTGAGTGTCTGGAACAACCTCCAGCGGTAGTAGTAGAGGGGGTACAATTTTATCTTTTAAAAAGCATTTAGATAGTTACATGGGTATGATGGATACAGAGGGATATGGGCCAAAGATGGGCTATTGGGATTAGCTTAGGGGCTTTTAAAAAAAAGAGCAGCATGGACATGTTGGGCCAAAGGGCCTGTTTTCATGCTGTAAAACTCTATGACTCTATCCCCATCCACAAAGATGGATGAGCTCAGCACATCAATGCAAAAGATATGGCTGAAGCATCTGCAGCAATCATCAGCCAGAAGTGCCACATAGATGGTACATCTCAGCCTCCTCCAGATGTCACAGCTGAAAGCACTGGTTACTGCAAAGGCTATGGGCGCTGACAATATTCCAGCAGTAGTACTGAAAACTTGAGCACCAGACCATGTTGCACTCTTAGTCAAACTATTCCTATATGGCTAAAATACTGGCGTCTCCCCAGCAATATGGAAAATTGCCCAGGTACATCCAATCCATAAACTGCAGGATAAACCTAATCCAGTCAATTACTGCCCCATCAATTTATTCTCAATCATCAGTAAAGTGGTGGAAAAGTGCTGATCACTTTTACGATCAAGTGGTATTTTCTTAGCAATAATCTGCCTTCTGAAGTTCAGTTTGGGTTTCACTGGGGTTACTCAGTTTTTGACCTCTTTACTGTCTTGGTTCAAACATGGAACAAAGAGCTGAATTCCAGATGTGAGGTGAGAGTGACTGCCTTTGACATCATGGCAGCATTTCATTGAGTATGGCATCAAAGAGCCCGAGCAAAACTGAAGTCAATGGAAATCAGGAGAGACTCTCCATTGATGGACGCTAGATCTAACACAAAAGAAGATGGTTGTGGTGGTTGAAGATGAATTATCTTGGCTCTAGAACATCACTGCAAAAGTCCCTTAAGGTAGTGTCCTAGATTCAACTATCTCCAACTGCTTCATAAATATCTTTCCTTCCATCATAAAGTCAGATGTGGGGATGATTGTATTCAGCACCATTCATGAATCCTCAGACACTGAAATAGTCCATGGCCAAAATGCAGAAAGACTTGGATAATATCCAGGCTTGGCCTGACAAGTGGCAAATAACTTTACACTATACCAGGCAATGACCATCTCCAACAAGAGAGAACCTAACTATTGCCCCTTGACATTCAATGGCACTACCATTGTTGTTAGCATTCTGGGATTGTCGTTAACCAGAAACTGAACTGGATTAGCCATATAAATATTGTGGCTGCATAGCAGGTCAGAAGCTAAGAACCCTGCAGAAAATAACTCAGCACCTGACTCCCCAAAGCCTGTCCACCATCTACAAGGAGTGTGATGGAATACTCTGTATTTGACTGGATGAGTACAGCTTCCACAACATTAAGATGTTTGACACCATCCAGGAGAAAGCAACCTGCTTTATTGGCACCTTTTCTAAATTCTCTCCCTCCACCATCAACAAGCAGTGGCAGCAGTATGTACCTTCTAGAAGATGCAAATAGGAAATCACCAAGACAAGACATTAGAAACAGTTCAAAGAAAGCTTACTGGACTAATACCAGGAATGGGCAGTTGTCTTACATGGAAATGTTGGAGATGTTAGGTTTGTATTTACTGGAATTTAGAAGAATAAGAGGCAATTTGATTCTGAGGGGTATTGACAGGATGGATGTGGAGAGGATGTTTCCTTTTTTCAAAGAATCTAGGAATGGTGGGGGGGTAGGGGGGGACACTGTTAAAAAATAAGGCATTGCTCATTAGAAACAATGATGAGAAGAATTTTTTCTCTCATAGGCTCATGAGAATCTGGAACTTCCTTCCTGAAACGGCAGTGAAAGCAGAGTATTTGAATGTTTTTAAGGCAGATCTAGATAGATTCTTGATCAACAAGGGAGTGAGACGTTATTGGAGTTTGACAGGACTGAGGGGTTGCAGTTACAATCAGATCATCTTATTGAATGGTGAATCAGATTTGAGAGACCAAGTGACCTATTCTTAATTCATGTGGAGAGAATTTTTCAACTGGTAGGAGAAACTAAAACTAGAGGGCATAACCTCAGGCTAAAGGGATGATCCTTTAAAACAGAGATGAGAAAGAATTTCTTTAGCCAGAGAGTGGTGAATGTGTGGAACTGTTTGCAACTGAAGGCTGTGGAGGTCAGGTCATTGAGTGTCTTTAAGACGCAATAGATAGGTTCTTGATTAATAAGGGGATCAGAGGTTATGGAGAAAAAGCAGGAGAATGGGGATGAGAAAAATATCAGCCATGATTAAATGGCAGAGAGCACACGACAGAACAAGTGGCCTAATTCTATGTCTTATGGTCTTGTGATCCTTTAGTTTCAGATTTTTTAGTGAATTCAAATTTCACCATCTCCTGCGGTGGGATTTAAACCCAGGTACCCAGGGCATTACCCTGGATCTCTAGATTACTAGTCTATTTATAGTACCACTATGCCACTATCTCTCAAATGGAGATGATGCAAGCTGGCTCCTTGGCATGTCAGGTGTCGATGATACCTGGCATGTGTGGGTGCTGCACGCAAGGGAAGGATTCTGATGAGGACTGTCAGTGGTATGTGAGGAAGCTTGTGGGGCTGGGACCCAACTAGGGGGAGAAATGTGGGATCAAAGTGACATCCCAAGGGGTGGCAGCAAGATGGAGTGTAGAGAGAGGAGAGGGAGCACTTACCCTGGCAGAATGGAGGAGGTCAACTATCTTCTTATTGTACCCCAGTTTTTATGTGCACACTATTGGCACTGACCAGTGCTATGACCATTTTCCAGGTGCGATTGGTTACCTTTCTGGAGGAACTCCTATCAGCACAAGGGTTGCCCATATCTCCTCCATGGCATCCATTATGTGAGTTAATCATTCTATATCATTTTAGACATAGTATAGGAATGTAACAGTAGCATACCTTGAGATCTGAAATGTGTATTCATTTCATTCACATGTTGTCAAATTGCTTTGAGTGCTTTATCAAACACTTCTAAGACAAATCAGACAAAGGTGAGGTTTGATATGGATTAATGAACTGTTTTATTTCACAGTGAATTGATATGCAGAGCAAAGATACCATAAAGAAAGTACAGTCATGATCAGATCCATTTTATTCAAACACTACAACATGTCTTCACATGGTATTGCATATTGTTGAACAGAAAGTCCTCCAGGAAACAGCACAATCAGCCAGCTTTTTAAAAGGCAACTCCTTTTTCTTGCATTAAAAATATTCCTTGATATATTTAAGAAGGAGTTTTATTCAGCGAAAAATGGGTTTCTGAGAAAAAGAACTATTTTTAATAAGTCCACCACTTGATCTTGAATAACCCAAAATGGCTTAAAAATTATTCGGAATCATTTACTTATTTCAGTGTTGTGTTATATTCCGTTTCATTGTAAATAAAGTATTTCTTAATATTCAAAAACTTTTTTGAATACTCCCAGTTTTAATTGGTCCACTATTTAGGCAGTGCCTTCAGTTGATTCGGTCCCAAACTCCTGAAGCCCCTACCCCCAGATCTCTCTACCATACATTCCTCATTTGGTCCTTTAATCTACTTCCTTGAGCAAGCTTTTGGTCACCTGACTTAATATCTCCTCATTTGTCATTTGCCTTGTTTCATATTTTGTTTTATATTTTTCCTATGAAATGTCTTTATATGTGTAAATTGTTGCTGTTAAAAGATTCCTTGCCTCTAAAAGGGGGTTAATTTACAGAGCCTCCATGAGGGTCTGCATGCAGATTCAATTAATGAGAATTTTGCCTTGGTATTCATTCGATCTGAGGCAGTGGCAGTTTTGGGGACTATAGCACTAGGTGTTTGAAACTAGCACAAACTATGGCAGAAAGTCAATTTGCAAAGAATGTAGTCTGTGCTTGAAATTGCACAATCTCTTACATTAGTTTTGACAATATTGAATGACTCCTACTGAAAAGATCCAATGCTAGTGGATATAAACATTTGAATGATTATAACTCCAACATTTCAGATCTCTTGATGTTATGAATAGAAACTTTGATAAGATAGTTATGTTTGACAATTTCTCTTGAATTCAAGTTAAAATGGCATAATGAAATTAGTTCTGCTTGATGATAAACTTGTATGGCCTGGCTACTATGGAGGAAAGGAGTCCAGATTGAATGGTATTGAAATCCATTTGCCAATTTAACACCTAAAAACAAAGGACAGAATAGCTGGCTTTGTCATGGATTGACTTATAGACCCACATGCAATCTGATTAATAAACTTTGGACAGAGAGAGAAGGATGATGTTATGGACAGTAGGGGAAAGTGTAATTCTCTGATAGCTACCAGAAAACATGCTGATGGGAGCCCATTCTGTAAACAGATGAAAATTTAAGGATACTGAAAAATTGACCCCAGAGAGGCTAGGAGACGATTACGAGAGTAAGCTTTGCTGTTGAAAATTGATTCAGGGATTCACAGAAAATTGAAGAAAATAGCTTTCAATTTATTAATTAGTGAAATTGGAAGAAGCAAATCCATTGGATGTTGTGAGTAACTATTATTGGTTCCTGTAAAGCCCATAATTCTGTGGAGATTGTAGTACTATGTATTGGCACGAGGTTATTAATCATGTTAAGAAATTAACAAGGAACATCTTTTCTATAGTTTAGAGATTGATTGCATACTGAGTAATGTCTAGTCAATGCTCATTTTCATTCTTCTGTCACAAAGAAAAGGCTTAAAACCTGAAATAGTGTTGTGTGATTCCTTTCAGTTAGTGATTGGGAATTGAAGTTTACTAAAAACGTTATTAGTCTTTATGGGAATTGTAATGTTAATCTCAGCCAAAGATTCTTAGCTTTCTGCTGAAAGCTTTAACTGGTTGTTAAAATGCTTCTTTCTCAGTGATTTTCTTCCCTCTTTCTATCTCACCTGTTCACAAGCAAATGGAGATTACTGGAGTTTCCAACTCAATGAGCTTGAATGCATTTTAATGACCTAAATTACAAGAGTTAATATATTTCAAAAGTACTACATGAATTGTGAAACTCTTTAGGTCAGGAAAGTGCCATCTAAGTTAATTCATTCATTCAATCATACACTTTATTTGTTTCAATAGACAAGCTAAGAAATAGCCTTTTGTCTAATCTATAACTAAACCATTTCTGTTTAGCTCAATTATCATCTTTTTCCTAGATGCCTTATATTGTTTTCTTGAAAAATTAAAATCAGAAGTTACTCTTTTCAGTGATTATTTATATGTGAAAATATTTTTTACATGATTTGTACATAGTGACTCTATGATTTGCAGGGATTCTGCAGGTTCAGCACCAGAATTTCAGTGTGTAACTGGTGTAACCAGAGGAGAATGGCAAAGATCCAACTGCACAAAGATCCTACCATTTCAAAGATATTGTAGGACGCAAATCTCCATTTAGTCCTTAGAAAGCATAGGAGCAAACGGACAGTAACTCTCCGCACCAAGTCCCATTGGCTTCAGTGGAACCTGCCATATTGATGCTGTCCATTGTTTGGTTATTGTTTGTTTATTTATTGTTGTCACAAGTAGCCTTACATTAACACTGCAATGAAGTAACTGTGAAAATCCCCTCGTTGCCACACTCCAGCACCCATTCAGTACATTGAGGGATGATTTTTAGCAGACTGTGGGAGGAAACTGGAACACCCGGAGGAAACCCATACAGACATGAGGAAAACGTGCAGACTCCGCACAGACAGTGACCCAAGTCAGGAATCAAACCCGGGTCCCTGGCACTGTGAAGCAGCAGTGCTAGCTACTGTGCTACCATGTCATCCTATACAACAGTTAAACTACTGGCAAGAAAAAGAACTACAAAGCAACTTCAATTTCTATAGAATGTTTCATGTACCCAGGATGCCCTAAATCACTTTACGGCTAATGAAATATTTTATATAAGGTAGTCACTGCTGTAATTTAGGAAATGCAGGAGCCATTCAGAATGAAAAAACAGTTTGGATTAGTATTCTTATTTCCATGTTTTACTGGAGTTTCATTTTAATGTATACAAGACCCATTTAGACCAGATTCTTATTTCCCCATTTTACTCCTTTTTCCTTTCCACACAAAGTAATGAGATAATCTTTCCTTTTAAGTGTGTTTGAGAGATAAACATTGATGAGAATACTAGGGATAACTCTCCTAGGCTTCAAAATAGTAACATGGAATTTTGTGCACCCTCCTGAGAGGTGGGGGCCTTGGTTCAGCATCACCTCTGAAAGATAGCAGCTACCGTCAATGCGATACTCTCAGGACGGCATTGGAGTGTCAACCTAGAACTTGTACTCAAGTTCCTTGGATGCTGGACCTTCTGACTCACAAGTGAAGGCTATCACTAAATCCCAGCTGAACCAAAGTAGCAAATGTGACCTGATTGCCAAAGTATCGATTAAAATACCTACATTTAAAACAAGCCAATTATGCTGTTAACCAAGGAGTTCCTTCAATCTCACAATGTAACACCTGAGTAAATTCAAGACCAAACTGTAGATGACATGTACTTAATACGTCTGATGGTTTCTCCAGACTGAAAGAATCTGGCATTTGACTGTATATTAGAATTGAAAAAAATGTTTAATCATCAGTTATTAATATTGCATAACTGCATAAATTTATTACAATATGTGTAAAATCAAGTCAAGTATTCCTTGTAATTTTAAATTTGCTTTTCAAAATTGATTTGAAGCTTGTGTCCTGAGTTTGATATGATTTTTTCCAGCTGCATATATGTCAAAATATGTGAGGAACCAGAACTTTTCTTGATTTTGGGTAGTCATCAAACTTTTCCAGATAATATCTAAATGCATGAAAATAAAATCAATCAGTACAATGCAGAGTAGATCAGAGTTACAATCAATGGGTTATAAAATACAGAGAAGAAATCTGAAAATGCCATTCAAGTCATGGAAGTTATTTAAAGTTCTTTTATGGGATGTGGGTTTTGCTGGATTGGCCAGCATTTGTTGTCCATCCCAAATGATCCTTGAACTGAGTTGCTTGCTAGGCATTTCTGAGGGTAGCTAACATTCAATCATATTACTGTGGATCTGGAATCACTTCTTGGCCAGACCAGGATGAAGACCATAGAGTTGAAAGCTTGCGAGTTTACTATCAAATAAATCGGTTGGATTTAAACCTGGTGTTGTCAGACTTCTTACTGTGTTTACCCCAGTCGAACGCCAGCATCTCTACATCATGCATTCCTGAAGCCAGCAGGAGTCTAATTTAGACTTTATCAGAAGTAACACACCAATTTCATGTCAAAAAACTCTGATAGAAAGCTTTAGATCAAGAGGCAGTCATTTGCAAGTCTGCTTAAACTGCTCTCACTTAAGGATGAAAGCACAACCAAAATTTTCATTTTCTTCATTATTTAGGAAATTTCTATGGTATTTGAATTTCCATGTCACTTCAACTTGTTGATCCATGGATATTTTTCAAGGTAGGCATTCAAATTTAAAAGTTTGCTAATCAACCTTCCATTCAAAACACATTGTGGTGTCATTTTAACCTCACGCAGAATGGGAAACCCACAGGATCCAGCAGAACATCTGCTTTTACACTCTGTCCAGCATTGCCTTGTCTTGAGTTCAATGGAGCATACAATCAAGATGCATATTAAGTCAGTACTGCAACTGATCCTGATTTTTTTGATAGGTGTGTTTGGGCTAAAATTGCCCCATTGCACCAGTAGACCAATTGTAAACACATAGGATGCAAACTTACAAATTACCTGTGATGGTGCCAAGCACGAGTTCCCAAATTACAGGCACTGAAAATGGCAAAAGCAAAGGCTGGCAAAGTAGAAGTTGCAATGGCATAACCAAACCACTCCACTATTTCACCAAAGTAATTAGCAGCTGTGACATATTCAAATAATCCACCTGCAAAAACAGGAAAGATGATAACAGATTATCCAAAGTTCTGTTTGCTATTTAGTGGCTGTTTTCATCAATACTTGTTTACATATGGTACCATTATCATAATAAATCTATTCCAAAGTGCTGAATCATATTTTATATTTTAAATATAAAATATTTTAGGATTATTGAATACTAATATGTTGTTTAGATGTAAGATGGCCATTACAATTTGCGCATTCAGCAACTGAAAGTTACATATTAATGCAATGTATGTCACTACCAGTCTTAGGCTATGGTGGACACTTTCAGAGAGCAACGAGATGAAAAGGAATTAGAAAATAAATGATGTAAAACAAAATTTTGTAGGTGGGTTACACCAAGTTTGCTGAATGAATATTGTAGATTGTAGAAGGAGGTGGATATCATAGAAAGTGAAGGGTTTCACAATTTTGAGGACCCAGAAAAGAATGAGTTGGATATAATAAGAATGCAACTGCACCCAAAAAAACCATAGGCCCTCAACATTGCCTGATTACAGGTAAATGAGAGATGGATAAGATTGGAAATACTTACCATACTCTATCCTTCCTATCAAAAGTGATAGTGATCTTTGACTATATGCAACAAATATGAGAAGTGTATTTAAAGTAACAGCAATGATGGGATGGAGCACAACTACAGTCTGCATTGGATTGATATTGATGTCCAGCATTGTGACAGTGGGCAGGGAGAATTTAAAAGCCACATTTCAAAATGTAACACCTGACTCTTCTTCTTTCACCCTGAAGACAGGAGAATTTTTAATAGTGTAGTTGTAGATTTTTCTCCTCCTGCAGCTTGGTCTCTGCAATTGTAAGCAGGAATCCATTTCAAATGATTATAATTAGCCTGGTCCTGGAAAATTGGCCAGAGTGATTTTTGGAACAAATGAATGAGCATTAGTCCAAATCCAGCAACAGATACAATGAGATTCCACCACAATGGGTAATCCTCATTGTAAATCCAATGTGGCACTTTTATAATACAGCAAGAACTGCAGTATAGTTTCAGAGTCTAGCAGCATTGAAGTACAAGTCTAAGTGGGCTGCACCTTTCCTTTTAAGAACTAACTTACTCCAATGCTTCATCATTACAGATTTCAAAAAAACTCAGCATCTGAATTGCATGTTATCTGCCAAATGATAAGAAAATGATTAACAGTCTCCTCATAATCGTGATGAAAAATGGCAAATGTTGTGAGGTGAGTTATGACTGTTTCTGTGAGTTGACATCTTCAAAGGATTTAGGAATAGATAGATTATGAAGGCCTATCTATGACACGAACCTTTAATGTACTCAAAATATAGGCCTAATTTTATAGTGGAATTTTTCCATCCTTCCCATGACGAAGTTTCTTGGTGGGTGGGAGTGAAGAATCTAGCGGCAAGCAAGAAGTTAGAAACCCACCAGAATAAAAACAGACTGCAGTTATCCCATAGGTGGGTTAGTGGTGAATCGGTTATCTGATTAACTATTGGTATAAACATCATTTGCATTTCTTAACATCTCATGAATGCTCATTAAAACAGCCACTTGCTGGAATCTCTTCACAACTTCCAATCTTGTGTCAGGTCAGTGAGAAATTGCATTGGCTTGACACTCATCTGAAAATGGATAGTATGCAGAAGTAAGTATGCAGAAGACAGGATGTATGAGCATCTGGAGCGCTGCGATCTGATCAGGGATACGCAGCATGGCTTCATCAAGGTGAAGTCTTGTCTTACAAATCTAGTGGAATTTTTTGAAGAAGTGACAAAAACAGTTGATGAAGGACAAGCTGTTGATGTCGTCTACATGGATTTCAGTAAGGCGTTTGACAAGGTTCCTCATGGTAGACTGATAGAGAAGGTGAAGGCGCATGGGATACAGGGTCGGGTATGTAGATGGGTCGAGAACTGGCTCGGGAGGAGGAGACAGAGGGTAGTAGTGGAAGGCTCTTTTTCCGGCTGGAAGCCTGTCACTAGTGGAGTGCCACAAGGCTCAGTACTAGGTCCTCTTCTATTTGTGGTCTACATAAACGACTTGGAAGTTGGGGTAGGTGGTGAGATCAGCAAATTTGCTGATGACACCAAGATGCTTGGATTGGCGGGTACAGAAGAGCAGTGTCAGGCAATACAACAGGACATAGACAGGTTGGTAGACTGGGCAGATAGATGGCAAATGGAATTTAATCCGGATAAATGCGAGGTGATGCATTTTGGCCGGAAAAATGTAGAAGAGAGTTATAGGATAAAAGGTAAAACTATACGGAGCATAGAGACGCAGAGAGACTTGGGGGTGCAGGTTCACAAGTCTCTGAAGGTGTCCTCACAGGTGGAGAAGGTGATAAAGAAGGCGTATAGTATGTTAGCTTTCATAGAAAAGGGTATAGAATACAAGAGTAGGAGTTTGATGTTGCAGTTGTATAGAACGTTGGTTAGGCCTCACTTGGAATACTGCGTCCAGTTCTGGTCGCCGTACTATCGGAAGGATGTGGAGTCCTTGGAGAGAGTGCAGAGGAGGTTTACCAGGATGCTGCCTGGTATGGAAGGACTATCTTATGAGGAACGATTAAATAGACTGGGGTTGTTTTCCCTTGAAAGACGTCGGCTTAGAGGGGATCTCATAGAGGTGTATAAGATTATAAGGGGTATAGATAGAGTAAATGGAGGTAAACTTTTTCCGCCTTTAGAAATGGATAGGACGAGGGGTCATGGCCATAGGGTGAGGGGGGCTATGTATAGGACGAATATTAGAGGGCAGTTTTTCACACAAAGGGTAGTGGGGGTGTGGAATGCACTGCCGAGTAAGGTGGTGGGAGCAGGCACGCTGGGGCTGTTTAAGGGTCTCTTGGACAGCCACATGAGCGGTATGCAGATAGAGGGATATATTAGGACTGTTTAACTACGGCTTTTTTCCACAGGTAATTCGGTCCATACTTGACCAACATTGAGCATGCATTCGGCAGGTGGTGCGGGTACAGCTCTTGGATGTTGATTCATGGGTTGCCTGGTACCTCATGTCGTAAATGAGTGCTTTATGTGGACCATCTGAAGGGCACCATGACAGCTCAGAGACTATCGATGTGGCTGTGCAGACACTTGGAATTGGGCCGGTGTCTGCGGGAGTTTGCGCGTTCTCCCCGTGGTTGCGTGGGTTTTCTCCGGGCACTCCGGTTTCCTCCCACAACCCAAAAATTCGCTCTTAGGCTGATTGGGAAACAAATTGTCCCTATAGTGAGAATTTTCCATATTAGGAATAATATATATATTATTATATAGGAATAATATAATAGGATAATGGATTTGCTACTATATAGTTATGACGGCGGCGCGGGCTCGTTGGGCCGAAGGGCCTGTTTCCCATGCTGTGTTGCTCTTTAATCTTTAATTTTTAAAAAAAAAGTACTCAGTTCGCTTGTGACTTCAAGGTGAGTAGAATATACATATCTTACTTGTCATAGCTCTGCACTGCTCTTATTGCAATCAATGCCATGTTGACCTTACAATGGAGGAAAGTCATTGATGAAGCAGCTAAAGATTGTTGGGACTCCCTGCAGAGATGTCCTGGAGCTGAGATGACTGACCCCCTCACAACCCCAACCATCTTCCTGTGTATCACGTATGATTCCAACCAATGGAGAGTTTTCCCCTGATATCGATCGATTCCAGCTTCAAGGCTCCTTGATGCCACACTCAATCAAATGTGCCCTTGATGTCAAGGGCCATCACTTTCACCTCACCCCTAGAATTCTGCTCTTTTGTCCATGTTTGAACCAAGGTCGTAATGAGATCATGAGTTGAGTGACCTGGCGAAACGCAAACTGGGCATCACTGAGCAGGTAATTGCTGAGCAGGTGCTGTTTGACAGCACTGTTGATGGCTCCTTCCATTATTTTACTGATGATCGAGAGTAGATTGTGTCGTAATTAGCTGGGCTGGATTTGTCCTTTTTGTGTACAGGACATACCTGGGCAATTTTCCACATTGTTGAGTAGATGCCAGTATTGTAACTGTACTGGAAGGGCTTGGCTAAGGGGGCAGCAAGTTCTTGAGCACAAGTCTTCAGTACTATTGCTGGAATGTTATCAGGGCCCATCGCCTTTGCAGTAATCAGAGCTTCCAACTGTTTCTTGATATCATGTGGAGTGAGTTGAATTGGCTGGAGACTGGCATCTGAGATGCTGGGGACCATTGGAAAAGGCCGAGATGGATTAACCACTTGGCACTTCTGGCTGAAGATTGTTTGCAAAGACTTCAGTCTTATATTTTACACTGATATGCTGGGCTTTTTCATCATTGAGGATGGGATATTTATGGAACCTCCTCTGCCAATGAGTTTTTTAATTGTCCACTGCCACTCATGACTGGATGTGGAAAGACTGCAGAGCTTAGATCGCTAAGTTCTATCACCTGCTGTTCATCTACATTATAATGCAACATCAAATAGTGACATTTGAATGTGTGAAAATATTTTACACTTACCTCTCACAGTTTTGCCAACTCCTCGAAGGTCTTCTTTCAGTTATCACAAACTCTCCAAGGAGCTACATTTTTTCAGAATTTACAAAACCTGCACAAGAAGTGCGTGGGAGGAAATACAATTTTCCTGTTGTCCTCACAATGGGGACCCTGATCTTAGAAGAGGTGGATTGTACTTTGCACCTAAGGCCTTCCTGACATGGGAAATGGGATAGTAGCACAGTGTTCAGCACTGATGCCTCACAACACTAGGGATCCGCATTTGATTCCTGGCTTGGATCACTATTTGTGTGGAATTTGGATGTTCTCCCTGTGTCTGCATGCTTCGGTTTCCTTCCACATTCTGAAAAATATGCTGGTTAGGTGCATTGACTCGAATAGGCGTCGGACTGTGGTAACCAGGGAAATTTCATGCTAACTTAATGTCGTGTTAATGTAAACCTTACTTGTGACTAATAATGAATAAACTTTAAAAAATGATTACATGAAAGGCAGAGGAAAATTGTTTTTCCTGTGATCCAATTCATGCCTAAAATGGGAGATGAAAATGCAGCCTACAGTGTATGATGGAGCATGATTTTTCAAATTTCCAAGGCTCCCTCAAACAAACCTTTTCAGCCACTACTACCTTGAAGGAGAAGAGCACACATGGTGGGCGCACGAACACCTATCGTTCCCTTCCAAATCACACACCAACTTGACTTGGAAATATATTGCCAATCCTTTGCTGCTGGATGAAAAGCTTGGAACTCTCTTCCTAACAACATGATGGGTGTTCCTACAAACACAACGCAGTGTTTAAAAAAGCATCTCAAAATGTGTTGTAACTCAAAGGAAGAAGGAGTATGAGCACAGACAACCTCTTACCTTCATCTGCTCGCTGCCTGCAAATGTACCTATGGTTCCCTGACCCATCCAACCTTTGTGGTCCACTGTCTACCCACAATAATCAGAAAGCAAATAGACTCACTTTCTAAGTGGATGATTATTGATTGCCAATCTTTTTCTTTCCCCTAAAGCATGATATTTACATCACTCATGAACCTAAGTAGTCAAAGAAAATTGATGCTGCAATGATTTTTCTCCTCCACCTGTTTCTTTCCATTAGAGTTTTAGGAATTAATCTTTAATTCCTGAAAAGCACAGGGCCATCTTAAAGGGTTGGCAACTCTACTCTAGGAGGTTAACACCAGTAAATATGTTCAGTAGATCCAATTTTCTTGTACGCATTGAGGTAACGTTTAAGAAGGGTGGCATGGTAGCACAGTGGTTAGCATTGCTGTTTCACAATTCCAGGGTCCTAGGTTTGATTCCTGGCTCGGGTCACTGTCTGTGTGGAATTTGCACAATCTCCTTGTGTCGGCATGGGTTTCCTCCGGGTGCTGTGGTTTCCTCCCACAGTCCAAAAATGTGCAGGATAGGTTGATTGGCCATATTAAGAAATTGCCCCTTAGTGTCTAGGGATGCGTAGATTAGAGGGATTAGTGGGTATAATATGTAGGGATATGGGGGTAGGGCCTGGGTGGGATTGTGTTTGGTGCAGACTTGGTGGGCTGAAAGGTTTCTTTCAGCAATGTAAGGTTCTATGATACAAGTTTAGGTCAAGGTAACATTTCAGACAATGTTGAAAATCAAAACAATAAAAGTGATGGCACAGCAAACATGAGCTTTTTTATTCTAAAAACATAAGGGGTTCTGAGATTTGGAGAGGATTTGGTAAGGGGATTCTGAGATATTGTGCATGATGCAACCATCTTGATACCAGCATATTTCAGACAAACCATTTTCATACTTCGCAGTACGTAAATATTTCATATCAGGCAGTACCATTTTAAAGAAATTGTATTATTTGGCATTGGTACTGATGGATTTTTATTCCAAAATTGTGGAAAATATTACCTTGAGGGATGTAATATCCAAAATCACCAGGTTTCCTTAGGCCTATTAATATGCAATCACTGTGAATGTTAATTGACATCCCCACAAAATATAGCATGATGCCTAAAATATAGGAAAGACAAAAACAGTGTGTTTATCATAGTCCAGAAATGAAATAGGAACAAACGTGTTCTTACTCTGGATAATATAATTAAAAATAAATTATTTATCAACATGTAAAGTCAAGTGAAGTTAATTTCCTATTCTGCCATCCAGAAAGATCAGGGCCAGGATTTGCCCAAAAAAATTCTGAGTCTCCAATGTGCTGGAAAATGGGAGTAAATCTGGCTGGTTTTTTCAACGTGAATGAATCTCTGACACTCCGTGCATCACAGACTGCCCTAGTGTGATCACTCTGAAAATCTGGAGGCAAGGCCGATTCCCACCCAAAAGGCTGGCAGCATAGCGCTGAGTGGAGCACCCGGAGGAAGCCCACACAGACTATGCACGCACTGATCTGTCAGTGCAGAGATCAGCACATGCCGGATTGCCATACTCCCGCTTGGTGACCAGTCTGATCGCAGGTCTCCCGGACTTCCTTGGGCAAGCCCTGATGTCCCCGACTTCTGCCTGCCCTGACCTCCAACCTGGCCAGCCCTCAATCTCCTGATCTCCCCCTCCCCCAATAATCCCCATCTCCCAATCCCCTTCCCTACAGCCCCAATCTCCTTCTCAGCCCTGGCCAGAACCCCCCCACCCCAATCTGGATGGCAGGTACTGATCACCTCTTCCCTCCCTCTCCCAGTCATCCCCATATGTCAGCGAGTCCCTTCACTGATCGTACTGCCCAATTGTCCCTGTCCAGTCCCAATAGGCCCCAATCCTCTGGAATTGACCCAGGTAGCCAGGCTGCCCAAGGGACACCCTCCCTTACTTCTGATTTCCCAGGGGGCCTCAATGGCCTCTCTTCTCTCAGCGGGGTCAGGCTGTCTGTTCCCCTACTGATGAAATGTAAATGCTGATTTCCATATAGTGATCAGCTCCATGCTAATTTCCAGCACAGAGCTGATTACTTTGGAAATCTTAGTTGTGGAGACTCATGGAAGCCATTGTGCCCAGCGGGAAGCCTGCGAAATGCACCCCCCCCTCAACTATCAAAGGAAGAATCCCCCACTTCCCAGACAAGGTAAGTTCTATCAATTTATTCTTGTAAGCCTGTGATCTTAGAACTGCCTTGATTGAAGTAAACCAAATCTGGTTTTGTCAAACTGCGCAGAGTAGCACAGTGGCACACTGGTTAGCTGCTTCACAGTGGAGGGACCCAGATTTGATTACCAGCTTGGGTCACTGTCTGTGTGGAGTTTGCACATTCTCTCTGTGTCTGCATGGGTTTCCTCCAGTGCTTTGGTTTCCTCCCACAGTCCAAAGATGTGCGGGTTAGGTGGATTGACCATACAAAATTGCCCCTTAATATCAGGGGGACTAGCTAGGGTAAATGCATAGGGTTATGGGGATAGGAGCTGAGTGGGATTGTGGTTGGTGCAAACTCGATGGGCCGAATGGCCTCCTTATGAATTGTAGAATTCTATGATTCTATGAAATAGTTGGTTAGCAATGGCAAAGACGGCACCTGGATGATTATTGAATGAATACCAGCGACAGCAGGATGGGGTCTCTCAGAGCCTTTAACAGCTTCCCCGTTAGTGGGGAGCAGGAGTAAATCTTTCTGGAGGGAACCACTCCTGGCAGGTGGTGGGGGGAGACAGTAGCAAACCTGGAAAATTCAGTCCTGAACCTGCTAATGAAATGTAAATGTAAATTATTGAAGCCAATAATTTTTTGCTTCAATTGATCACTTAAGGTAGTCCCACTCTGCCACAATTTGTAGCAGAGTGGGACTGCCACAGACTTAATCAGGGCAAAGGAGGGAAGGTGTTGCGTTCCCAGTTGCCACTCTCCTACTTGATCAAATGATCCATCCTGAAACTCACCAGATTCAACAGTTGATAAGGATCAAACTCCATTACTATTTGTGAATTTTGAATTTCTCCTCACCAACCTTATTAATTTTAATCTCCACCCTTCCCACATCAACACCGATAGAACATAGAACATAGAACATTACAGCACAGAACAGGCCCTTCGGCCTTCGATGTTGCGCTGACCAATACAAAAAGCAATGCCCCTCCAAACTAAACCATTCCCTTCTCTTCCATATACTTATCAACTAACCTCTTAAACGCCACCAAACTTGGCGCATCTACAACAGCTGCAGGCAGGGCATTCCACTCCCTAACCACCCTTTGAGTAAAGAACCTACCTCTGATATCCGTCCTATAACTCATACCCCTTAATTTAAAGTTGTGTCCCCTCGTGCTAGCTTTCTCCATCCTAGGAAAAAGGCTATCACTGTCCACCCTATCTAAACCTCTAATCATCTTATATGTTTCGATCAGGTCCCCTCTTAGCCTCCTCCTTTCTAACGAAAACAACCTCAAATCCCTCAGCCTCTCCTCATAAGACCTGCCCTCCATACCAGGCAACATCCTGGTAAAACCTCCTCTGTACCCTCTCCAATGCCTCCACATCTTTCTTATAATGTGGGGACCAGAAATGCACACAATACTCCAAGTGCGGCCGCACTAGAGTTTTGTACAGTTGCAACATGACGTTGCGGCTCCGAAATTCAATCCCCCTACCAATAAAAGCTAGACTCCATATGCCTTCTTAACAACCTTCTCGACTTGACTGCCTACTTTCAGGGATCTATGCACATACACACCAAGATCCCTCTGTTCATCAACACTATTAAGAATCCTACCATTAGCCATATACTCTACACATTTATTATTCCTGCCAAAGTGCATTACCTCACACTTTTCCACATTAAACTCCATTTGCCACCTCTCAGCCCAGCTCTGCAACTTGTCCAAGTCTCTCTGTAAACTATAACACCCCTCTTCACTATCTACCACTCCACCGACTTTAGTGTCATCTGCAAATTAACTAATCCATCCCTCAATACCCTCATCCAGATCATTTATAAAAATTACAAACAGCAGATGCCCCAAAACAGACCCCTGAGGTACACCACTTGTCACCGAACTCCACGATGAATATCTTCCATCAACCACCACCCTCTGTCTTCTATCTGCTAGCCAATTCCTAACCCATTAGCTAAATCACCCTCTATCCCATACATCTGCATTTTCTGCAGAAGTCTTCCATGGGCCACCTTATCAAACGCCTTACTAAAGTCCATATGTACCACATCAACCGCCTTACCCCCATCCACCTCTTTGGTCACTTTTTCAAAAAACTCAATGAGGTTAGTAAGGCACGACCTACCCTTCCCAAAACCATGCTGACTATCCCCAATCAATTCATTTCTCTCTAAATAACTATAAATCCTATCCTAATAATTCTCTCCAATACTTTGCCCACAACAGAAGTAAGACTCACTGGCCTATAATTCCCTGGAAGGTCTCTCTTCCCTTCTTGAACAATGGGACCACATTCGCTATCCTCCAGTCCTCCGGAACCACACCCGTAACCAACGACGACCTGAAGATCAGAGCCAGAGGCTCTGCAATCGCCTCTTTTGCCTCCCAGAGAATCCTAGGGTAAATCCCGTCTGGCCCAGGGGACTTATCCAACTTCAAACCCTCAAGAATATCTAGCACATCCTCCCTATCTACTTCAATAAGTCATGAATACAGTACAGTTAACTTTCAATTTCAGCCATACCCATGTCACAAGCCTTGTCAAATTCAATTTTTCTGTAAGGACAACGGTGCCAATTTCAGTTCAGAAAATTTGCCAAAATTAGTCCAATGTCTGCAACCCATGATATCATGACTTCATTGGCCAATGGTGTGGTCAAAATAATTTTTTGCCAACATTTTGAACATTCTCACCCTCCAATGTATGATCCCTGAAAAATGCCACCCATATTAAAATTCAAGACCAATTTAGAGATCAGATAATGGGCATAATTGGTGTGCAAGGGAGCTCAAGGGGGAATCATTATGGAGAATAAAGCTATATTTTGTTTGCAAGCTGAAATTTGAGTTCACAAAAACTATTGTTGGCCTTAAGTCACATAATGAGGATCCCTGTTCAGTATTGTGAATATGGAACATTTAAAGGGTTAGGTTTACCTGAGATAAATCTGAAGCCAGTGATCCAGTTGTCATCGTATTGAGTGCAGTAGATCATGTTGTGTCCTTGAAGGTAGCCATTTAAAGTACAGAATAAAGAACCAGAGAGAACGATACGGAGAGGAGTTGGACATCCATTGTTTCTAACTGCGTAGATAAATGTCCTTATAAAGTAGAATAAATAAAAAACATTTACTAAATATCTTGATAAGAAGCTTGTAATGAAGAAAACATGAAAGACATAAGCACAGCTGAGGGCAATAATAAATTTCTCAATGTAAACCAAAAAGCAGAATGCTGTAAATGCTGAAATCTGAAATGAAAATGGAAAATGCTGCAAATACTCAACAGATGAAGTTATATCTGTGGAGAGAGAATCAGAATTAAACATTACAGGTCAATAACATTCCTTTAGACCAGGGAAGGGTTAGAAATGTAACAGGTTTTGAGCAAGGGATCAAAGGGCCAGGGACCAAGGGAATATCTGTGAGAGGGTGAAAGATAGTAAAATTTGAATGACAGAAGATTTAATCTTCCAGAGTCAACGGGGCAAGACAGGAAAAAAAGACATGTTTTTTTTCTTGACTCCAATATCATTCTCTATGACACTGTAAAACTCAAGGGCCAGATTTTTGTGGAATCAGGTAGTCTCTGTGGACTTTTAAACATGATGGGCAAGAGCTGGATATGGAAGCCCTTATCCCCATTTCCATTATATTTAATTTCTCGACCTCCATTTCCCGCTTCCTTTCTTTTCTTCCCTCTCAGGTAGTCTGTCCTCTCAAATTCTTACCCCAAACCTTCAGCATGCCTCGACCTTCGTACTATCCCACTTTCACCTCAAGTTACACTCTTTCTTAGAAACTTACATTTTCTCTCAGTGCCTCTGTGGTCTTGATCTGAAAGTAGCTACCTTGCAAATAGCTGCCCAACTGCCCTATCTTTTTTCTCTATTCTTCCATGAGGTGCAGGCATCACTGACAGCATTTGTTGGCCATTCGTAATTGCCCTTAAACTGATTGGCTTCCTTGGTCATTTCCAAAGAGTCAACCACAATTCTGTGGATCTGGAGTCACACGTAGGTCAGCCCAGGTAAGAATGGCAGATTTCCTTCCCTAAAGTGTGTTAGTGAAACAGATGGCAAGCTATGAAAGTTTCATAGTCAGCATTACAGAGGTTAACTTTCAATTTCAGATTTTGTCTTATTCATTTGAACTTAAATTCCACCAACTGCTATGGTGGAATTTGAACCCAGAGAATTACCACTACCCCACCATCTCCCTTATTCTATTCACTTGTCAACCTTCTCACCCAGTGTGGGCACTAACTTTCTTGTGTCATTTCCATCCCACTCACCTCTCCCACTGCTAATACTGTACTGTGTGCTACCAGATCATCTCACATGTCTCCTCTCTACATTTTCCTCTGGAACAGCTATTTACTTGCCACCCATGAGTTCATTGTGAATGATTGTATCAATCTCATGACTTAGCTGAATAGTGACAACGCCTTCTTGAAATGAAATCCGCCTGCTTAGCTATAGCTGAAGTCACTTGCCCTGCCCAAACCACCCTGACAGCAATGTGGCTCTCATCACTAAATCACACCTTAGTCTGTCCAGCTATTCTTTTGGCACTTTCTCTCCTCACTTAATCCCAGCCCTCTGGCTCCTCACTTAAATCACTACCACACATATAAGTACCATGCCATGTTTCTCACTGAGATACCCACGCTTCTTACCTCCCTCAACCTCTGTGAGTAATAATACAACCTCAGTGATTTTAATATCCATCTCAATTCATCATACCTTCTCTCCTATGAAGAGAGAAAATGGACTAGTTGGTGACAGGCAGAATGGTTTTGTGTGGGGAAGTCATATCTCACAATTTGATTGAGTTTTTTGAAAAGGTGACAAAGGTAATTGGTGAGGGAAGAGGCTGTGGTATAGATTATATGGACTTCAGTAAGATGTTTGACAAGGTCCCACATGGCAGACTGGTATAAAAACTGAAATCACATTAGATTTGGGTTGGGCTAGCTAGACGGATATAGAACTGGCTTGGTTATAGAAGACAGAGATTGTCAATGGAAGGATGTTATTCAGAATGGAGATCTGTAGCTAGTGGTGTTCCACAGGAATAAGTGCTGGGATCTCTGTCGTTTATATTATATATAAATAATATGGATGAAAATGTGGGTGATCTAATTAGTAAGTTTGTAGATGGCACAGAGATTTGTGGAATTTCTGATAGTTCTGGGGATTGTCAAAGAATACAACAGGATATAGATAGATTGGTCACTTGGGCACAGAACTGGCAGGTAGAGTTTAATCCAGACAAATGCAAGGTATTGCATTTTGGAGGATCAAATTTAGGTGAAAATTATACAGCACATGGCAGAACCTTTACGAACATTAACAGAGTGATCTGGGCGTGCAGGTCCACAGTTCCCTAAAAGTGGCAACATAAATAGCCAAGGTGATTAAGAAAGCATATGGTATTCTTGCCCTCATCAGCTAGGACATTGTGTGCAAGAGTTGGGAGATCATTTGCAGCTATGTAAAACCTTGGTTAGGCAGCATTTGGCGTATTGTATACAGTTCTGGTCACCACATTGCCAGGAGCATGTGGAAGTTTTGAAGAGAGTGCAAAGAAGGTTCACCAGGATGTTGCCTGGTTTCGAGAGAGTTGACTATGAGGAAAGGTAGAGTAAACTAGGATTGTTTTCACTAGAGGCTGAGGGAAGACTGATAGAGATCTACAGAATTATGAGAAGCATAGGCGGGATGGATAATGAAAGTGACAAATACAAAGAAGCGCAGGCTCATGGTGAGAGAGGGTAACTTTAATAGAGGTGTGCGGGCCAAGTTTTTCATGCAGAGAATAGTAGGGCCTGGAATGCGCTGCCAAAGGAGGCGATGGAAGCAGACACATTAGTAACATTTAAGAGGCATCTGGATGGGTACACGAATAGGGAGGGAGCAGAGGGATATGGACCAAGTAAGGGCAATTTTAGTTTAGTTGGGGTATCATGATCGGCACAGGCTTGGAGGGCTGAAGGGCTTGTTCCTGTGCTGTATTCTTCTTGTTCTTAAAAAAATAGGTTCCCTTCTCTCTCAACCTCCTTTAATCTTGACATCCATGTAATCTCCCATATTTCTGATGTTGCCGTGATACATGATCTTTCTCTTCTCATTGTGTTGATCACAAATAAAGCCATCTCGGATTACTTTCTTGTGTTCTTCTCCACTCACCTTCACCTTCTTCGACCCTCTTTCTTTTGTGTCTGTCCCTGCAAAAATCTCTTTTCCAATTCATGTATAATCCCAGGTATTGAGCCTCTTCTCCTCCATTCAGCACAACGTTCCTGCAGCTGCTGAACTATTCAATCTCACATCCAGTTTTGTCACCAATCCCTTTTTGCAACCATTACTCTCTCTTACCTAGATCATCCTCTCTCATATAAATCTCATCCACATTGCTTTACTTACAGACCAACTTGAATGTTTGCAGCAAACAACTGGTTTAGCCATTCATTGCCAGATGTTGCAAGACCACTTAAAACACATCGGGACATGCTTCCATCTGTAAAAATTGAATACTCATTAATCCAAGATCATTGTGGAATGCAATGGTAGCCCCAGACTTATTGTCTTTACTGCAGACCATCTCCTTAATCCTACCTCCTCCATCCTCACCTCTGACAACAAGTGATAGGAGCTGATGAACTTTGAGGTCAGTTCAGTTGCTTCCCTCCCTTCCTCTAGCCAACCAAGCCAAACTTCCTTTTTGCTTGCTTCCTTCCCCAGACCTGAATTCACAGTGTTCTCTGGTTTCTTGTTTAACTTCAGGAAAGCTCTCTCCTGCTCCTTTGACCCTATTTACACTGAACTTCCTTTCCAAGTTTCCATGTTAGCTGATATTGTTAGTGGTTCTCTCTTCCTGAGTACCATCTCCCACTTCTTCATACTTGCTGTCATCAGGTCTCCCCTCAAATGATTAACCCTTGACCTCTTGGACCTTGCAAATTACCACTCACTCTCCAGTCTCCCTTTTCTCTCTAAAGTCATTGAATACTCTGTTGCCTCGCAAATCTGTAGCTATCTTTCCCATAGTTGAGTTCCTCTAATGATGTTGTTACTCTGCCACAGCAGCCCTTATGGACAATACTAAATATTTCTTCTCATCTTTCTCAACCTTTCTGCATCCTTTGGTATAATTGTTCCCATCATTTCCCTCTAATGTCTCTCCATGATTGTGCAGATGAGTGGGACCATATTCACCTTGTTCCATTTTTACCTATTCGGTCATAGGCAGTGAATAACTCACAAAAGCTTCTCTTCCCACTTGTGCAATGTTCACCAAGGATCTTTCTCCTCCAATTTCTCAGTTCCATGCTGCAATGTCATCCACAAGAATACTAGTCTCCACGTTTAAATGGTGACACTCAGTTCTACCTGATTACCACCACTCTCAATTCTTCCATTGTCCCTAGATTGTTAGACTGTTAGGGCAGGATTTTTCAGATGGCAGTGTTTCCCATTCTCACGTCCAAAGAGTTGGCAGGGAATGCATCTGCACCAGTCAGAGCAGCCACACAAGACTTAACTGGCTAGAGATGGGACTTCTACCTTCACTGGAGGATGCTAGAATCCTCTGTATTATCACCCAAAGAGTTGTAAGGAATTGAATTCAACAAGAGACAGAAAACCTTATCTACAGAGTATCCAACCTCATTAAAGTACAATATGTATTTCAGTCCATCACCCTCCAAAGGCCTATTGTCTTTCCTGGATATGGGAGGGTTTGCATGATAACCATATGGCTCTGGAAGCTCCAGCTGAGGAATCCACCACTTTCATATTAGGAAGGAGGATACTAGTCATTAAATGTTCTGACTGACAACAATCTCCAGCAGGCAGTCCTGTAATGGGGGAAAAGTGACAGCAGACTTTAAAGAAAATAAAGAAAAGAAGCAGCTGTAGGGCATTAGGCCCCTTGATCTCATAGTCGATCTTCTTGTTCCACTTTTCCACCCTATCCTCACATCTTTTGCTTCCGTTAGTGATCAGAATCTCAGCCTTTAATGTACTCAATGACTGAACATCCACAGCTCATTGACATAGCGAATTCCAAAGATTCTCTACCTTCTGAGTGAAGAAACTTCTCATTTCAATCCTAAATAGTCAACCCCTTATCTTGAAGCTATAATTCCTTGTTTCAACCAGTTGAAAGAGCCTCTCTGTATCTAGTGGCCTTTCTTTTGTCACTCTGCCATCCTTAGTTTATATGCAAATGCTGGAAATCATTCTTTATAGCACTCTACAATGTTTCTGTAAATTATAATTATACAAACATACAAATTAGGAGCACGAGTAGACCAATTGGCCCATCAAGCCCACTTCACCATTCAAAAACGTCATGACTGATCTGATTTTTTAAAGAATCTTTTATGGGATGTGGGAAGTGCCGGCTGGGCCAGGATTTATTGCTCATCCATCATTGCTCTTGGCAGGACATTAAGAGTCAATCATATTGCTGTGGATCTGGAGTTACATGTAGGTCAGACCTACATGTAGGTCATGACTTAATCCGTCATAAGTAGGAATGACGGATTTCTTTCCATAGGTAACATTATTGAACCAGATGGGTTTTTACAACAATTGATGATGGTTTCATGGTCACTATTAGACTTGCAGTTTTTTATTGAATTCAAATTTTATTCCAATTTTTTACTGAATTCAGATTTCACCATCTGCCATGGTGGGATTTAAATGCAGATCCCTAGAGCAATACCCTGAACTCTGGACTACAAATTCAGAGCCAGTTCCATTAAGCCACTCCCTCCATTTAATTATGGTCTCAACTCCACTTTCCTATCTATTCCCAATACCCGAGTCAATAATCCACCTATCTCAGTATTAAAAATATTTAATGGCCCTACCTCCACCACTCAAATGCAGGAAATATTTACAGGCATTTAGAGATGCAAGAACTGATTTGGGACAGTCAGCATGGCTTTGTAAGTGGAAAATCATGTCTCACAAATTTAATTGAGATTTTTGAAGGGGTAACCAAGAAGGTAGATGAAGACAGTGCAGTTGATGGTATCTACATGGACTTTAGCAATGTTTTTGACAAGGTACCACATGGTAGGTTGTTGCATAAAGTTAAGTCTCACAGGATCCAGGGTGAGGTATCTAAATGGATATAAAATTGGCTTGTAGAGTTGTAAAGAGTTGTTTTTCAAACTGGAGGCCTGTGACCAGTGGTGTGCCTCAGTGATCACTGCTGGGCCAACACTGTTATTTATCAGTTATATTAATAATTTGGATGAGAATATAGGGAGCATAGTTAGTAAGTTTGCAGATGACACCAAGATTGGTGGCATAGTAGACAGTGAAGAAAGTTATCTCCAATTGCAATAGGATCTTGATCAATTGGGCCAGTGGGCTGAAGAATGGCAAATGGAGTCTAATTTAGACAAATGTGAAATGATGCGTTTTCGTACATCAAACCAGAGCAGGATTTATTCAGTTAATTGTAGGGCGTTGGGGAGAATTCCAGAACAAAGAGATCTAGAAGTACATGTTCATAGCTCCTTGAAAGTGGAGTCACAGGCAGTGGTAAAAAAGGCATTTGCATGCTTGGTTTCATCGGTCAGAACATTGAATACAGGAGTTGGGACATCTTGTTGAAGTTGTACAAAACATTGGTAGGGCCACACTAAGAATATAGGGTGCAATTCTGGTCACCCTATTTTAGAAAGGATATTATTAAACTAGAAAGAGTGCAGAAAAGATTTATTAGGATGTTACTAGGACTTGATGGATTGAGTTAAAAGCAGAGGCTGAATAGACTGGAACTTTTGTTTCTGGAGTGAAGGAGGCTGAGGGGTGACTTTATAGAGGTCTATAAAATAATGAGGGGCATAGACAAGGTAGATCGTCAATATCTTTTCCCAAAGGCAGGGGAATCTAAAACTAGAGGGCATAAATTTAAAATGAGAGGGGAGAGATACAGAAGTGTTCAGAGGGGCAGTTGTTTCACACAGAGGGTGGTGAGTGTCTGGAAGAAGGTGCCAGCAGTAGTAGTAGAGGTGGGTACAATTTTATCTTTTAAAAAGCATTTAGATAGTTACATGGGTATGATGGGTGTAGAGGGATATGGGCCAAATGCAGGCAATTGGAATTAGCTTAGAGGTTTAAAAAAAAGGGCAGCATGGACAAGTTGGGCCAAAGGGCCTGTTTCCATGCTGTAAACCTCTATGACTCAATGACTCATAACCCTCTGAAATAAATAATTTTTTCTCATCTCCATCTTAAAATGTATCCCTAGATCTAGTCTTTCCCACAATGCAGCATTCACCTATCAAGTGCCCTCAGGATTTTTTGGGTGCAATCTTACCCTCTTGTCATGCTGGTCAATGGGCGGGGTGAGCTACTAAGGTCATATGAGAGTGTAAATTCGGGTTCTTGCCCAATTTCTCGTGATCTTACCAGATTGGGATAACCATCAATATCAGCCTCTGATTATAATACTTAAATCTGTATTAATGAGTTGCATTCTCCGCAACCAATGATTGGCCAGGGGCTAGCAATTGTTCTGGCCCGGGGGTAGGGATGGGGAGATTGACTGGAGGGGGAGGTGGGAGGCTATATGCAGGTGAAGTGCCATCATGTTAAGGGTTTAGATGGAGTAAGGTTCTTAAAATGTATGCAGGAAAATGTTTAGGTCAATATGTAGACAATCTAACAAGGGAAAGATCTGTGCTGCGTCTAATTCTGGGGAATGAAGCTGGATAGATGGTTGATGTGCTGGTGGGGGAGCATTTTGCTGATAATGCAGCATGGTTCAATTCAAATTTGTTATGGACAAAGAAATTGTCAAGTTGCAGAAAAATGTTTGGATTGGGAGTAGATTTTAACAAAAGTAGGCAGGATCTGCCTGAGGTAGACTGGAACAACTTACTTGTGGGGAAATTTACAGAAGACAGAGGGGGATGTTCAAAGATGAAATGGAGACAGTATAGGCCCAACATGTTCCCTCCATAGTAATAGGAAAGTGTTACAAACTCAGAGAACAATGAATGACCAGAGACATTCAGGATACAATGAGAATGAAAAGAGGCTTTTAACAAATGTAAGGGGAGTAAGTCTGCAGAACATTAGTGGAATATAGAAAATGCAGGATGGAGCTTAAGAAATCAATTAGGAGAGCAAAGAGGAGATATGAGAAAGCTCTGGCTGGTGAAAGTAGGGAAAATCCTAAGATATTCTTCAAGAATGGGAAGAGAATAATCAGGGAAGGAGTATGGCCCATTAAGGACCAAGGGAAAATCTGTGGATGAAGGCAGGGGACATTGGTGGGATGTTCAATGAATATTTCATGTATATTTTCACCCATGAGAATGAGGAGGTTGTTATGGAACTCTGGGAGAGAGACTGTGAGGCTCTTGAAAAAATTGCCATAGGAGAGTTGACAAAGTATTGGAGGTACTGGCTGGCTTAAAAGTGGACAAATCTCCAGGTCTGGATGAACCGTGTCCCAGGCTGTTATGGGAAACAAGGGAGGAAATTGCAGGGGCTCTGACACAAATTTTTAATTCCTCCCTGGCCACCAAGGATGTCATGATGTGGAGATGCTGGCGTTGGACTTGGGTAACACAGTAAGAAGTCTCATAAGTCCAACAAGTTTATTTGGCAGCAAATGCCACTAGCTTTCATGGCTTTGTCCCTTCATCAGGTAAGTGGGGAGTTCTGATCACAAACAGAGCATATAAAGGCACACACTCAGTTTACAGAAGACTTGCATTTTAAGCAGTGTTCTGTAAACTGAGTATGTGCATCAATTCCCCTTAGTTGAAGGGCTAGTTATGATGGGACATAAATTAAAAGTGAGGGTGGGAGTTTTAGGAGGGATTTGGGGAAAAACCTTTTCACTCAGAGGATGGTGATGATCTGGAATATACTGCCTTGGAGAGTAATGGAGGCAGGATGCTTCATATCCTTTAAAAAGTATCTGGATGAGGACTTGGCATGCCATAACTTTCAAGGCTATGGGCCAAGTGGTGGCAAGAGGGATTCAGTGGGCAGGTCAGGGCATTTCGTGTATTGGTGCAGACACAATGGGCTGAAGGGCTTTTTCTGCACTGTTGTTTTCTGTGATTCTATGGTGGAGCACAATCAGCTGGGAAAAGGTCAGCGATCGCTGAGGAAGGAGGGGGGACAGGAGGGGGGAAGAAGGCAGGTGATAACTGAGGAGGAGGTTACTGAGTGACAGATCTCTCTGTTCTGTTGCACAGAATAAAGGGACCTGTTCATGTGCAATTCTGTCCTCTACTGTCAGCTGCCAGCTGATCTCACACCCTGCCCACACTGGTGGGAAAAGATTGCTTTCTTTTCACAAAAATTGCATGTTTAAATTAATCCAAACAACGGATCTGAAACTTTCTTGTTTTCACACTTGTTCAGCACTTTTTTTTTTGGCTCTTATCTTGTGAAGATCATCCCTTATATATTTCAATAAGATCACTTTTTCTTCTAAACTCCAATGGATTGAGGTTCAACCTGTCCCACATTTTCTCATAAGATAACTCATTAATTTCAGGAATCAGTCAATTAAACCTTTGCTGAACTACTTTGAATTCAATTATGTCATATGTTTAATTAAGGAAATCAAAACTGCACATAGTACACTAGATGTGATCTTACCAATGTACTATCCAACAGGAGCAAAATTTTTCTCCTTTACTATTGCAATTAACAATGACTTTCCATTGCCTTCCTAATCACCTGTAGTAGCTGCACACTAATTTTTGGTGATCCATATACCAGAGCTTAAAAAGTTGCTTTCAGAAATTTCAGCTCACTTACCCCACCCTGTCCCAAGCTTCAACTGAAGTTGTGGCATTTAGTGTCTTCTTTTTACTCTGGTGCTGTGTGGTAGATCTCAAAGATAATTAATTGAGTTTGCCATGAACAAGGTCTTATTTTTGACTCCACTAAACTATAGCTGGGTCAATTTATCCAACAACCTTTGGCATACATAAATTTGGCTAGACGTTTACTGCCCCACCCATCACAGGAATTGGAGCAGGCGAGGGCAGAAAATGGAAAGCTCCATTGACCTGGGGTAAGATTTTACAGTTTTGGAATGAAAAAAGCCGTATAATCCCCACCCCTAATCTGAATTAAATGAAGAGTGGAAATACTAGATAAACAACGTGCTTCACAGTTACACTATTTCAGGAAACTCCAACTTGATTGTCAATGTGAGTTCCCACCTGTATTATGTGCGTGATGTATGACACAAAATTGCTCACATACACCATCAATGAAAGCCAGAGTTTGTTTCCTCTGAGATTTTTAAAGCAGCTTAAATTATTAACATTATCTTTTAAAAATTTAGTTTTAAAAATCTTTATGTTAATGTTCCTGAAAAGAGAAAACATCAGTTCATAACCATAAATCAGAACAAATTTAACTTTTAACCTAACGCGCTAGGCAGAATTAAATGGAATTGTTGAATTTTGGGTTTACACCATGCTTCATATTATTCTCCATTGATTTACACAGAAATTAAAATCAGGTGGGTTGCACCCAATCTGTTCAGCTTCACAACAAAAATGTTTGGTTGTTCATGCTCATGCCAGTATTAGTACTGATTATGTAAACCATTGGCTGGTTTGTTTCTGATATAAAAACAGAATGTGCCAGGAAAATTCAGCAGGTCTGGTAGCATCTATGGAAAGAGAAACAGGGTGAATGTTTTGAATCTGTATGACTCTTCTTCAGAGCTCTTCTGCTTGCAATGCCCGTGATTAGCCACTGCATAGAATTACAGAGGATAGATGGAGAAACAAGATATTCAATCCATCCAGTCCAAGATGCCACTTATGCCCCATTCAAGCGCCTCCCATTTTTTTTCTATTCTAAATCTGTCAGCGTAAGAGAATTTCATCGGGGGCTTCCCTTTGGTGCCGTGTATGAAGCAGAATTTAGCTAATACAAAGATTCACAAAAGACAGTATGCAGTTGGTTCTTTATTGACCAATACACATTTGGAGAGAAGGACAGCTGGAAGATTCCAACTTGTGTCTGACATTATAGTACATATGTAAAACAGATATACTTCTTCAAAAGTTTATTTCTCCTGCCCAGCCTATCACCCAAATTGGATGATCCAATTACATTAATACACATTATTTACCTTGGCCAATAACATTTTGCCTATTAGCAGAATTGGGAATTCATTGGTCAATTGGACCCAGAAGTTCCTTCCCCCATAGTGACCATACCTATGCAAATCTAATAGGCTCAAGGATTGCCCTCATCACCTGCAAACCATGGAAATGAAGGAGTCATTCCCTTTGTCAGCTGGCTATCCCTTATCAGTAAAAACTGAATACTTCTATTCACTGTAACAAGAAGCTAAACATCTCCATTCATTTTAAAACATTGTAGCTTGCAGCTGCAGGGTCTTCTTTGATGTCAGTAAATATATTCTATGCCTTAATGTTTCCAAAGAATGTGACCTGTTAAATTTTGCTCATTTCCCATTATGCTTGGGGTAAGCTGTATCTTGGCCAAGCTTATAAGACATTTGAAAATACATATCAAATCTACAATAATTCAAAATTCTCTGCAATGATTATATGTGTCCATGCAGATAATATCTTCACAAGATACATATACATATATATTTATGAGGCATTTTGTGATTCTTTATGGTATATGTAAGGCACACTGTGATCCCTTTTATAAAGTAGTCTACTTTGTTTTAATAATCTTCAAAATCCCAGGAGTTTTTGTATCCCGTTCCACAGTAATCCTTTATTCTCTTTGCTCTCATTTGATTGTCTAGTCTTCCTATTTTTTTTTCAAATTACTGGGGCAGTGAGCCAGGAAGACACCAAAAACTATCCTCCTGACACTATTTTGCTGGTGCAAGCAACTTCAAGGGTACAAAGACAATTTAAGTATTAATGTCATGTTTTACATGGAATTAACGCATCTGGCATGGCTGTTTCCAGCCTTCCAGACATTTCCCCCCTTCTCAGTGAAAGGTCTCACCAGTGAGAATCTCTGCTGATCCCACCAATGGGGACCAGACATGATGGCCATGCTGGGATCTCAAAGGCCACTGAAACCTCCAGGTGATCAGGAGCATGCCCAGACAGTGCCCATGGAGCACTGCCAGCTGGCAGTGCCCACCTGGCACCCTGGCACTGCCCAATGTAGACCATAACAGTGCCAGGAGCAATGTCAAGAACATGGTACCTGAATGGAAGTGAGGCTGTGATGGGGGAAAGCAATCAGGGGAATTCTGTTGGACAGGGGAGGAAGCAAAGGGGATCTCTGCAGGGGGAAGTTCTGAAGAAGGGCAAGAGAGAAACTTTGCAGGGGAGTTCTGCAGAGAAGAGCTCTGCAGGGAGGCTAGAGGGAGCTTTGCAGGAGGCAAGGGGAGAACTCCGAGTGGAGTTTCTGCAGGGGCAGGACAGTCTGGGACTGAGATCATCAATGAAGGGGCATGCAGAGGGGATATTCAGCAATGGGGGCTGATCGGCAACAGAGGGTATGCAGAGAGGTTATCAGCGCCTGGGGGCATGCGAGGTGAACAGCAACAAGCGACCACAGAGAGGATCATGATTAGGGTCCCAATGCCCTGATACCAGTTCCTGACTGTCAAACAAAAAAATTGACAGAGTGTGAAACACTCCAGTTTTCAGACAATTTGTGAACACTTAGGCTGGAATCTTAACACGATTCAACTCGGTGCCATTTCCCCATCCCACCTCAGTGAACGGAGATTTTGCGGGCAGCCAAATTCTCTGACCTCGCTGCAGTGGGAGTGTGGCGTGAACGGCGGGTAAGATCACATCATTAGAATTTCGGGTGGAAGATAGGTCTGGCAATCTGTATGCTCACAGGTTTCTGATATTATCCTTGTGAATCTTCCCTGCACCTTTTCCAGCGCATCTTTTTATAATTATTGTCCAGAATTACTTCCGTACTCTAAGTGTGGTCCAGCCAAAGTAGGATACAAGTTTATCATAATCTTTTCAGTTAGAAATAAGTACTGGAAATAAGTACTTGGTTTGCTTTTTAAATGAGCTTGCCAACCTGGGTCATTACTTTGTTTTAGTGATTGATATATTGTTCTCTGCGATACATGCTGTTCCTCTGCCCCACCGGGACCTGCAGCAACCAAGAAATAAGTGACTGCTCTGATCTTCCTATAAAAATTATAACTGCACATTTATCTGTGTTCTCTGCAGCATTTTCAAATGGTTTTCCCAAAATGCCATTTGTCGCCTGCCCTCGGGAACTTCTGGCTCCGTCGAAAAATAAAACAGAGAAACTCTCTCGTTCCTCTGCAAATTACTGAGTGTAGTGTTTTCCAACCAAGTGAGAGAGTGTGCGAGGCTTCAGTTTAACATACTTCATGAAAGTAAATTTAGAGTAACTTTGAATAAGGCACCAAATAATTGGAGCAAAACGGTAAAAGATCATTTTAAAACCTGCGGCGTTAAACTTTAATCTGACCATTGAGCTGAATACAATTATTGGTGTAAGAGATATGATGACAATCTAAATATTTATGTGATATTCAATTATTTTCTTACTTGCACTTTATTCGCCCAAGGCAAAGAAAAAATGTTCTCAAATTATTTTACACTAATTTTTAATCCAAGGAGCAGTTTCAATTAGACTTACCTGTGGAAATAGTGCCCACAGAACATAAAGGTGAGAAACTTGCTCCCCATGCCGTCCAGGCTGCCCGCTTGCCGAACTAACAGTACAGGTACAAGAAACGATGGCAGCTCCATAGCAACCCAAGCGATCTTAGCTGGGATATATATGTTAGACTGGCTCTGAGTTGCATACTTCCCGTACGGGTGCACATGATTTATGGTCCACAGAATATAGAAAATTGCGAATGCAATCAAGCAGAATGCTTGTACATTCACAATGTATGCATTACACTCTGACATATCTGGTGCTGAGGACTCTGTTGCTCTATGTGTCCCTATTCCTCGAGGAAGTGAGGTTGGTATTGCCTAACTGAATGTTTTGCATTGTTCCGTCCGCAGTGCCAGTCCAATCATCGGCTGGATTTCAAATGTGTGCATTCATATTATAATCTGCACCCTCGGAAATAATCTCCTCCAAAAGCTGGAATTTAAAAAACACTCGTATGCTTGCACGAACAAGTCAATAACTAGATCACTTGAAGTGACCTTAAACCCGAGGAAAACACTGACAGATTAACTCAGTGCTGATCTGTCCATTTCTACCTGTTTTAAACGTAGACGGCTGCCCATTTGCAGAAAAGGTCAACTTCTGTCAGTTTAGGCCATTAGTGTGCTGGTTGACCTTCAAACTAAAGCCCCAAGTCCTCTCTATCAGCTAAGACCCATTTAGTCCCACTTCTGTGACATTGTTCACCTTTGTGCCGTTACTATCCAATTCTCTATTCGTGTATCATTGTATTTGGGATTTGATTTTTTCTGGTGCTCTCCTTGCTGGAGGTCTTGTTTCTACCTACCATAAACTGCAACTTAGAATAAAAGCAAAATCCTGCAAATTCTGGAAATATGGAACAAAAATAGAACATGCTCGAAAAGCTCAGCCAGTCTGGCAGCATTTGTGGAGAGAGAAAAACTGAGTAGCTCTGAAGAAAAGTCATACCAACTTCAAACATTAACTCTGTTTCTCTCCATAAATGCTGTCAAATTTGCTGAGTCTTTCCTGCATTTTCCGTTCTCATAGAGTCATACAATACAGAAGAGGTCTTTTGGCCGATTGAGTTTGCACAGACAAGATTACACTAAATTTACACTAATCCCATTTTTCAGCACTTGGCCCATAGTCTTGAATGTTATGACATTTAAAGTGCTTATTTTAAGTACTTTTTAAAGGTTGTGAGATTTCCTACCTCTATCACTCTCCTCGGCAGTACATTCCAAATTCCCACCACCTTCTGGGTGAATTTTCTTTTCCTCAAATCCCCTCTAAACCTCCTGTCTCTCACTCGATATTATACCCCCTCATTACTGGCCCTTCAACTAAGTGGAACAGCTGCTTTCTATCCCCGTCCATACTCCTTATAATCGTACATACCTCAATCAGGTCCCCATCAGCCCTCTTTACTCTAAAGAAAACAATCAAAACGTATCTAGCCTCTCTTCAAAGGTCAAATGTGCCATCTTGGGCAACATCCTGGTGAATCTCTTCAGCAGCCTCTCCAGCGCAATCACTTCTTTCCTATACTGATGATGTGGAGATGCCAGCGTTGGACTGGGGTGGGCACAGTATGAAGTCTCACAATACAGATTAAAGTCCAACAGATTTATTTGGAATTATGAGCTATTGGAGCACTGCTCTATAGTGAAGTGACCGGAAACACACACAGTACTCCAGGTGGAGCCTAACTAAAACTCCAACATAACCTCCCTGCTCTTATAATCAGTGCAATGACTGATAAAGGCAAGTTATGTATATGCCTTCTTAATAATGCTATTAACCTGTCCTGTTGCCTTCAGAGATCTGTGGACAAGATCTCTCAGTTTCTCTGAGTTTCCCAGTGCCCCGCCATTCATTGAGCACTCCCTTGTCATGTTACTCCTTCCAAAGTGCATTACCTCACAGTTTTCAGGGTTAAATTCCACCTGCCACTGATCTGTCCGTCTGACCAATCTAAATCTTTCTGCAGCCTAAGAGCTTCTTCCTCATTATTAACCACCCTGCCAATCTTTATGTCAGCCATCTGTACTCCCTTACTTTTATATGCTAAACCCCTTGAGAAAAGGGCCAACATTCCATTACCCTGCCGATTACCTACTGCATCTGTGTGCTAGCTTTCTGTGTTTTGTGCACAAGCATCCCCCAAGTGCCTTTGTGTCGTAGCTTTTCTCCATTTAAATAATACTCTTCTTTAGTTTTTCCTTCCAAGATGAATGACTTCACATTTTCCCACATTATATGTCATGTGCCAGCTTTTTACCCACTTACTTAACCTGTCAATACTTCTTTGTAAACTGTATCCCTTTCACAACTTTCCATCTATTTTTATATTGGATTCACTCCTCATGGTGTCCTCACTGATTTACAGTGGTCCTCTATTCCTCACCATGGTTCAATTTAAAGTCTTTGTGCCAACCTGTTACCTTGAGCTGGGCAGAGGCAAATGATTCCTCTACTGAAACAGCTGGACCTGAGACTTCATTGAGATTTGATTATAGACCTTATTTAAATTAGACTGATGGACTCTGGACAACTACTGTCCTTTCCTGAATCATTGAAGCTACACAGCTGATAAAGTTTCTGGGGAAAAGTCACAAACCTGAAAGGTTGGCAGGATTTTCCTGTGGGCTTCAGGACTCGGTCATCAAGGCCAAATGTGATGTTACAAAACCAAGTTTTATTCAAAAAATTGACTTTATCAATTTAATGTATCACTGTACATGATAAATTCCAAATCATTAAGTAGAGTCAATGTGTGTAGAAATCCCATCAGAGACAATTATCTTGAAGGAGTATGAGTAGGATCATTTCATAACTCATTCACAGAACTTTTCAACAATCACCTAGGTTGGGACTACAGATTGATTAAAGATAATCACTGACAATGAGCTCTGACTGAGAGAGAAGTCCACCCCAGGTTGAAACCTGTCCATTCGTGGCTTTTTTGTAGTTACAGCATGTAAACAGTTAAATAATCATTGAATTAGCAAAAGTGAAGTTGTATGAATGAAGTAGTGGCATGATGGGAAAATTGGTCAAGTATTTGGCACAAACTAAAGAAAGCTGATCAAGTTGTTGTAAAATGCCAGACTGCTGTAAGACTCAATAAAGCTGACTCCGCATGACATAAGACATGAATAAAACTAGAGAAGGTCAAGTTACACCTGACCTCTGTAAGACCTGATAAGGCTGACTCTATATAATTTAGGGCAGGATGACTGAGGTAAGATAAGTCAGAAATGACAAAGTCATCGACCTTTTTCTGTTCTATCAAAAGGACAAGATCTGAATGGTGAGGCAAACAGTTTTAGGAGGTCATCAGGTTGTATCAATATTTGTGACATTACTCATGATGCCACTATTTGGTCAACTTCCTGAATAAGCTCTGATCATGCAAACTAATAATGATTGTGTATAAATACTGAATTGATTCTTTATGTAAGTATGGAGTTGAGGAAGAATGAAAAGATCAGCAGTGATCTTATTGAATGGTAGAGTAGGCTTGAAGTGCCTGATGGCCTACTCCTGCTCCTAGTTCTTATGTTCTTATGTAAGCCGTTCTTGAGTCATTTGGTATGTATCATCAGACTTTTGTATCTTTCTCCCAACGGAAGAAGGTGGAAAGGAATATGTCCGGGTGTGTGAAGTCCTTAATTATGTTGGCTACTTTTCCAAGGCAGCAGGAAGTGTAGACTGAGTCAATGGTGGGAGACTGATTTGAGTAATGGACTATACTTTGTTCATGACCCTTCGTAGTTTATTGCGTTGTGGACAGAGCAGGAACCATACCAAGCTGTGATACAATCAGAAAAAATGCTTTCTCTGCTGTATCTGTAAATATTGGTGAGAGGCATATCAGACATGCCAAATTTCCTTAGTCTGAGGAAGTAGAGGTATTGGTGGACTTACTTAACTACAGTGTCGACATGGAGGGATCAGGATAGTTTGTTGGTGATCTGGGCACCTAAAAACTTGAAGCTCTCAACTATTTCTACTTCAACCCAGGGGCCATGTCCTCCACTAAGCTTCCTGAAGTCAATGTCTATCTCTTTCATTTTGCTGACATTGAGGGAGAGATTATTGTCATCATGCCAGTTCACCAGATTGCCTACCTCTTTCCCATCCTCTGTCTTGTCATTGTTTGAGATCCTGTCTACGACGGTGGTGTCATCAGCAAACTTGAAAATCAAATCAAAATTAAATCAAATCAATTCAGTGGGTAGGGTGGGGGGAAGTGATGCAGTGAATTCAGCAATTTAACTCTGTTTTTCTCTATCCTCATAGATAGTACTTGACCTGCTGAGTATTTCCTGGATGGTGTTGAACTGCCTGAATATTGCTGGAGCTGCACTCTTCCAGACAAGTGAAGAATATTCCATTACACTTTTGACTTATCTTTTGTAGATGGTAGACAAACCTTAGAGAGATAGGGTAAGCAATGTCAAGAAATGAGTTACACACTGCAGGATTCCTAGCCTCTGATCTGCTCCTGTGGCTAGTCCAGTTCTGTTTCTGGCCAATGTAATCCCCAGGAAGTTGATGGTGGGGCAATTAGAGAAGGAATTGCCATTCAGTGTCAAGGGACAATAGTTAAATTCTCTGCTGTTAGAGATGGTCATTGCCTGGTACTTGTGTGGCATAAATGTTATTTGCTGCTTGTCAGCCCAACCCTGAATATTATCTGATCTTGCTGTGTTGGACATGGACTGTTTCAATATCTGTAGTGTCATGATTGATACTGAACATTGTACAATCATCAGCAAACATTCCCATTGCTAGATGTATAATGGAATCACAGCTAATATTCTCCGATTTAGAGAACATCCTAATTAGCCTCTTGTGTAGCATCTCTAGTGCAATCACATCTTTTCTGTTGTGCAGTGGCCAGAACTGTATATACCCTATGTTCAGTTCAATTAACTTCAAAAGAGCCAAATACCTCTCCGTATATACCATGCTGCCAATGTCATACCACTCGAATAGTCTGATTGCCAAGACCAATAGTTTAACTCATTTTCTCTGACTCACCAACCAAAGTTCCAAATGCAGAAATTATTTATATCTTTGATTAGAGAAAATGACATCCCAGAAAATAAGCATGTTGATGCTGAAGATCTCACTTTGCTAAATTTGGCCACAGGATAATTTAATCCTTTGGTTGTCTCTCATCTCATACAATAGAATTATAGAATGACACAGTATAGAATGAGACCATTCAGCCCATCTTGCTTGGTGCCAACTCCTTGAAAGATTTATTCAATTCCCATCTCCTGCCTTTGCCTGTGGCTCTACATGTAGTGTTCAATGGTTTAATTGTTCTGTGTTTGATTATCTGAGCATGTTTACTATTGATGCTTATTGTAATTGATTAGTTAAACCTGAGTGTAGGTTCAGAAAACAGAAAACAAACAGTAGAAAGAGCTGAAAGCTAGAGTTGGAAGCGTAGAGTAGACACAGTGAATAAAATCTGTTATGTACATAGAAACTAGTTTCATCTCTCCATATACTTGTGATATGAAATATATATTACTAATTCTTCTTCCTCAAGTATTTATCAAACCATCCTCTTCAAAAGTTATCATTGAAACTGTTTCCACTACACTATCAGGCCATGCATTTCAGATTCTAACAATTTTCTACGTAAAAACGTTATCTTGATCTTACCACTGATTGTCTTGTCAATTTCTTTAAATCTGTATCACAGAAAGAAGTCCTGCCTCAGAGAGATGCTAGAAATCAGAGAGTGGCAGTTCTTGATGTACTGTAGCACCACTGGTAGCTACTGCCAGTACTGTAATTGATGACACTAAGATGAATGATAGAGCAAAGTGTGCAGAGGACACTGAAAGTCGGTAAAAGGATATAGATACTCTAAATGAGTGGGCAAGGGTCTGGCAGATGGAATACTATGTTGGTAAATGTGAGGTCATCCATTTTAGTAGAAATAACAACAAAAAGGACTATTACTTAAATGGTAAAAGATTGCAACATGCTGCTGTGCAGAGGGATCTGGGTATGCTTATGCATGAATCACAAAAAGCTGGCTTACAGGTGCAGCAGATAATTAAGGAGGCAAATGAAATTTAGAACATAGAACATAGAACACTACAGCACAAACAGGCCCTTCGGCCCACAAGTTACACTGATCATCTCTATACCTACCAGGCCATAGAACTATCTGTAACTCCCAATTCCAGTAAATCCCATGTACTCATCCAGAAGTCTTTTAAAAAATTCCAGCAAGTTTGCCTCTACCACCATCGATGGCAGCCGATTCCGCTCACTCACCACCCTCTGAGTGAAAAACTTAACCCTAACATCTCTTCTGTACATGCTCCCCACCGCCTTAAACCTGTGTCCTCTTGTAGCGACCATTTCAGCCCTGGGAAATATCCTCCGAGAATCCACCCTATCTAAACCTCTATCAGGTCCCCTCTCAACCTTTGTCTTTCCAGGGAGAAGAGATCTAGCTCCCTCAACTTATTTTCATAAAGCATGCCTCCCAATCTAGGCAACATCCTTGTAAATCTCCTCTGCACCCTCTCAATAGCTTCCACATCCTTCTTGTAGTGAAGTGACCAGAACTATGCCCAGACCTTGTGGGATCTGACAAGGGTCTTATAAAGTTTGGAGCATTACCTCCTAAACTCAATCCCTCGATTAATGAAGGCCAGTACACCATATGCCTTCTTAACCACATCCTTCACCCGCAAGGCCGATTTAAGAGACCTTTGGATCTGGACCCCAAGGTCCTTCTGCTCCTCAATACTGCTAAGAATCCAACCCTTGATATTGTACTCTTTCATCCCATTGGTCCTGCCAAAATGGACCATTACACATTTATCTGCGTTGAAATCCATCTGCCACTTCTCCGCCCAGTCTTGCATTCTATCTATGTCACGCTGCAACTTCTGACAACCTCCAGACTATCCACAACACCACCAACCTTCGTATCGTTGGCAAACTTACTAACCCATCCCTCCACTTCCTCATCCAGGTCATTTATGAAAATTTTGTCCTTCATTGTTAGAGGGATGGAGCTAAAAAACGGAGAAGTTATGCTGCAGCTGCATAAGGTGATGGTGAGGCCACAGCTGGAGTACTATGTACAGTTTTGGTCTCTTTACTTGAGAAGGAATGTACTGGCACTGAAGGGGGTGCAGAGGAGATTCACTAGTTGATCCCAGAGTTGAGAGGGTTGGTTTATGAGTATGGTGGGGCTATACTCATTGGACTTCAGAAGAATGAGGGAGATCTTGGAGATATATGTATGATTATGAAGGGAATAGATAAGATAGAAGCAGGGAGGTTGTTTCTAGAAGTAGGGGCTGTGGTCTCAAAATAAGAGGGAGCAGATTTAGGATTGTGTTGAAGAGGAACTTCTTCACCCAAAGGATTGTGAATCTGTATAATTCCCTGCCAAGTGAAGCCGTTGAGCCTACCTATGTTTTTAAGGCAAGGATAGATAAATTTTTGAACAGTAAAAAAATCAAGGATTACGGTGAGCGGGTGGATAAGTGGAGCTGAGTCCATGAAAAGATCAGCCATGATCATTTTGAATAGTGGAGCAGACACAAAGGGCCAGGTGGTCTACTCCTGCTCCTAGTTCTTATGTTCTTATTTGGGAATCAAAAGAGCCATGAAAGATTGGAAATTCTTAAATGTTTGGGGATCAGTGATGAGAATAGGGGCCGGTGTGTGAGAAAGCATGGAGAGAAGAGCAACCTGGGGAAGGTTACACCTTGGGTCTCCAATGCAACCAGAGGGTCAGTTGAAGGGGGATTCCCACTACCCACCACCAGTTCACACAGGGAAGTTGGCCAGGCCAGCCATTTGTGTGGGCCTCTCCTGCTGCCTGTCAAATGCTGGCAACGAAACCCTTAAATGGACAATAATTTCTCAGTGAAGCACTTCAATTGACCCACCGATAGGCAGCTCAGCCTGTAACTGTTCTGCTGGTGGTATAATTGTATTGGGAGCAATGTTAGGCTGGTAGGCAGCAAACAAGTTGCCCTCCCCAACTTCAAGCCCACCTGTGGGAGAGCATTAAATCCAGCTCAAGGATTTCAGCACAAAAATCAAGGCTGATATGATAGTGCAGCACGTATCAGTATTGCATTGTTGGAGATACAGATGAGAGGTTAAATCTGCCTTCTCAGATGGATGTAACAAACTGGCACAAAAACTTAAGTCATATGGGATCAGGGTGGGCTGGCTAGATGGATACGAAATTGGGGCGGCATGGTAGTACAGTGGTTAGCACTGCTGCTTCACAGCTCCAGGGATTGGATTCGATTCCCAGCTTGGGTCACTGTCTGTGTGGAGTTTGCACATTCTCCTTGTGTGTGCATGGGTTTCCTCCGGGTGCTTGGTTTCCTCCCACAGTCCAAAAATGTGCAGGTTAGGTTGATTGGCCATGCTAAAAAAAAATTGCCCTTAGCACCCTGAAATGTGAAGGTTAGAGGGATTAGGGAGTAAATATGTAGGGATAAGGAGATAGAGTCTGGGTGGGATTGTGGTCAGTGCAGACTCAATGGGCCAAATGGCCTCTTTCTGTACTGTAAGGTTTCTGTGTTTCTAACTGGCTTGGTTATAGAAGACTGAAAGTAGTGGTGGAAGGGTGTTTTTCAGAATGGAAACATGTAGTTCGTGGTGTTCTGCAGGGATCAGTGCTGGGATGTCTATTGTTTGTATTACATATAAATGATCTGGACAAAAATGTTTGTTGTCCGATTAGTAAGTTTGTGGATGACACAAAGATTAGTGGCATTGCTGGTAGTGTTGCGGATTGTCAGAGAATGCACCAGGATATAGATAGATTGGAGATTTGAGTACAGAAATGGCAGGTGAAGTTTAATCCAAACAAATAAGAGGTGATGCATTTTGGAGGATTAAATTTATATCTGAATTATACTATAAATGGCAGAACCCTTAGGAAGATTGACAAACAGGGGGATCTAGGCATGCAGGTACACAGTTCCTTAAAATTGGTAACACACATGTCCAAGGTGATTAAGAAGGCATATGGCATGCTTGCCTTCATTGGTTGGGCATTGGGGCAATAGTTGGCAAATCATGTTGCAGCTATGTCAAACCTTAGTGAGGCTGCATTTGGAATATTGCATGCAATTCTGGTCACCACACTACCAGAAAGACATGGAAGTTTTGAAAAGAGTGCAAAGAAGAACATTGCCTGGTCTTGAGGATGTTGACTGTGAGGAGAAGTTGAATAATCTAAGATTGTTTTCATTGGAAAGACGGAGGCTGAGGGGAGATCTGATAAAATTAATTCTTACAAAATTATGAGAGGTGTCGAGAGAGGCTTTTTCCTCAGGTAGAAGTATCAATTACAAGAGGGCACATGCTCAAGGTGAGAGGGGGAAAGTTTAAGGGAGATGTGCAAGAAATGTTTTTCACACAGAGAATGGCAGTGCCTGGAATGTACTGCCAGAGGAGTGATGGAAGCAGGCACATTAACAATATTTAAGAGCATCTGGATAGGTAATAAATAGGAAGAGAATAGAGGGATATGGACTGAGTAAGGGCAGAAGTTTTTTTTAGTTTAGTTAGAACATCATGATCAGCACAGAGAGCTGACGGGCCTGACACTATGTGTAATTTCTTTGTTTTTTGTCTTTGTTCTAAAATATTGCACTTTTTTGGAGAAGAACAAGGGAATTATCCATCTGTCTGAGCTAATCTTTATTGCTCTCTCAATATCACAAAAACAATGGGCCCTATTTTAACATTTTGATCCAAAGCGCTGGGTGAACTTGAAACTGGGGGCGTTTCAGATCCGACTTTTAGACCCGTTCTCATCACCCCTATATGCACTCTGCCTGAAAAAATTTCAGCAATTCCGAATTGCACTGCAGGAGCCTGGTGGGGAGGCTTAATGCACCTGAAATCCTGAACTCCGATTGGTGTCTCCGTATGCACACGTGCAAAAAAAAAGTAGAATAACGTTCCCCTGCCACATCCATCCCGGGCTGGATAATGCCTCCTCTGGCCCCCACAGCTATGGACTGACTCCCACAAATTACTGACCGCTTTATCCCTCCACCCCACCTTCCACCGAGACTGATCGCCAGCAGAGGCCTCCTCTTCTCCCCCAGTGTTCTCAGCAGAATGACAGCAGACCCCCCACCACCTTCCTCCTGACCAATCTCTGGCAGAATGGCAGCAGACCCTAATTCCCCCCCTACAGATCTCAGGCAAGTGGTAGTGGATGCTTCTTTCCTCCAACCTATCTCGGGCAGATAGATTTACTCTCCCCCCTACAGATATCAGGCAGAGTGACCCCCTCATCCCCACCCTGGACCCTCCCCCACAAGGCCCTCATCTCCTCCGGACTCTGAAGGCTGTGTGACACCTTCCTCTTTCTCTGTTGTCCCCAGTCATTGAGGCATTGATTCCCCCCTCCCCACCAGCACAGCTGGAAGTGCTCACCTGCCTTCCCCTCAATGCTAACAAGCAGACTGCATGGAACTTGCTGGAATTCTGTGCTGAACTATCCGCAGGTAATCTGCCCTAATGAGGGGCAGCTCCATTAAGAACTCAAGAATGGGTAGGCAGGCAGGCATTCCTGCACAAAACCAGCCTCTCAATTTTCTGAAGGTGAGGGGAGGCTGCTGGATGCAGCAGGGGTGAGGTAGGACACCATTTCCCCTCCCAAGTGGATGCAGACCCAGGCGCTCTGATGGAAATGCGTCCTGGGAGGAAAATTCCACCTCAGTCAGTGCCAGGGCACTGGACCCCGAACCAGGAAGCAGTGCCGGAAAAAAGCCAGTGAACCAGACAGCAAGAGTGAGTGCTGAATCCCATCTTGTATCTCTCCCCAAATCTCCCCCAGATCCTCCCATCCTCAATACCCTGCATGCTTCCAGTTCCTGATTCCCAGGCACCTCTTTCCTATCCCCCCAAAAGCCCCACTGTGTTTGCCCTCTAAGGGCTACCACCTGATACTCTGCAGGAGTCACACCACCATTTCTTTCATGGCTCCTTCTGTTTCCACAGCAGAAGACTGACCATTACACCCGTGCGAGGATGAAGGTAGGAAGTGGTGAGCCAGACCTCCGGGTCCTCAGTCCCTTTGAGGAGCGAGCATCGGAGTTGTCAAGGGAAGGGGAGAGCTGTCAAGACCTGACCACCTGTCATTCCTCTACTCACTTTGAGGCAACTCCTCAGACGCAAGGGCCAAAGTTTAAAGGAAATGTACACGGCATGTTTATTTGCACAGAGAGGGTAGTGGGTGCCTGGAACTTGCTGCCGGGGGAGATGGCAGGTGCAGATGCAATAGTGACCTTTAAGGGGCATCTCTACAGCTGTGTGAATGGGATGAGAAGAGATGTATATGATGCCTGGAAGGGTAGGGGGTAACAAATCAAATGGGCAGCCTGGTGGTGGCGGCGGTGGTGGTGGCAGAGGCAAAGTGCCTGTTCCTGTGATATAATTCTTTTGGTGCTTTGCTGGATGTGCAATGGAGTAATGTAATCACGTGTTTGGCATGCCGGATTCCTCTCCCTCCTTTGCATTTAACCTTGTGTCCTGTTTTGCAGGGACACATCCGGATGCTCCAGAGCCTTCTGAACTCTAGGGCCGAACTCATCCTGGTCCAGACAATTTGGACGAATCCTCGAAGGATGCAGGTGAAGGGACCTCCAAGGGTGGCACAGTTTTGGCATCAGCCATCTGATATGTACATCCCGTGGAAGATGGAACATCTGAGGCCGCTGACAAGAGAGGCCTGCCGGAGGCCAGAACTCAGCTGGCTCCAAGCTAAGTGATGGGCTTCTGATATTACTTCTCCTTCAGCTGCTGGAGGTGTAGCAACAGAGCCAAGGAACGCAGGAGGGCCTGACAGTCACACTGGAACAACTGCAAGGCTTTTGGGAGAAGTCCCAAAGCTTTCAAGTGGACCAGCTATTGCCTGTCTTGTGTGTTTCCTAGGCCAACACTGCAAGCGTGGCATGTGCAGTCGAAAGCCTGGGGCAGGGGATCTTCGACATGAGTGGCACTCTCCAAGTGATGGCACACAGCAGGCCACAGCAAAGTGCCAAAGGGCTGCAGCTAGATCACAACAGACTACAGCTGAGGGAGTGAACAGGATTCTTGAGCTTCTGTGGTCCTTGGCCAAGAGGCTCGAAAGCTTGCAAGGGACCCAGTGGAACAGCGCTGAGACACAACGGGTTATGGCAGCAGCCCTTGAGAACGTGACCAGTTGCAGAGAATCATAGCTGAAGAGTTGCAGAACATGACCCAGTCTCAGAGGGCATTTAATGCAGCCATTGAGACTCACATGACCATTGTAGAAGGCTCGGCCACCATGGGTACAGGTGGTCCTCCAGGACCAGGTGACGCCGGAGCTTCTAGAGCTCACTGCAAAAGCACTGCCATCCTATGGAGTAACCCAAGGCCCACAGGAACCCCAAGGGAAGAGGAAGGACATGAGCCCATGCCAGGCCCTTCCAGCCAGGAGACTGTGGCTGTGGCTACACCTTTTAACTTCCCCCTGGGGCATCTCAGGGGCAGCGGATTGAAGAAGATGTCATGGAAACATCCCAGATACCTGGAAGCAGACCAGGGCCTCAAGGTCCAGGGCATCCAGAGGATGCCTGCCACACACATCACAGGCAACGGGGCAAAGTAGGCAGCTGGCCCCCTCCACATCCTTCTGGGGAGTCATTGAGACATAGTGTAGGCCATGTAAGGTTAGGAAGTTGTAATTGCATTGAGATGGTATGGATGAAGGGCTGCACTAATTAGAAAAATATTTAAACACCTTAACATTTTCCATTCACAAGTTTTTATGTTAGAATGTCTGATTTAAACATTTTTATTGCAATTAAATATTTTTTCACCAGTCATCTGTGACAGATTTGTCTTGAATAGGAATGCTTTTCCATTGATGATTCATGTTGATGTCAATTGGGGAGTCCTTGCAATGCTTTCTCACTGAGGAAAGGAAGGTATTGGTTCCCCAGACCATACGAGCGATTCCCTCCTGTCCCCTCCCCACCCCCCCCCCCTCCCACACACACACACCCCCTATCCCCCGTCCCCCATGGTCCTGTATGGGGGTTTCAGATCCCTTATCCACTACACAGGCATGGGCCCAGATGCCAGCATGCATTCAGAGCTCAGGTAGGAGTCAGACAAGTTTGCACCAGGGCATCATCATAATGCTGCTTAGCAAGTCACTGTTGTTCTTCTGCCTGCAAAAGAACTCGTTAACACAGAGTACTCAGGCCCACCACTCTGGTGTGACAAAGTTCCAGGATATAGAAGGAATTTTTTGTGGGGGGAATGAAACCCACAAACACAAAGCCCTAGTGAGTGAATCACCTGGTGATCAGGAATTCCCTTGCCATCCTCACATGCCTCATTTGTGCTGCCAGCCCTCCAGTACCTAGTTGGTGTTCCTCAGCATGTTCTTCCTTATCTTCCTCCTCCTCCTGCTGGTCACTCTCCCCAGTGACATCCAGCTGGTCAGCCTCCACATCTTCTTCTTCCTCCAATAGAATATCTGTCTGTAGAGCCAGACCGTGCAAGTCACAGCACATGACCACTATGCAGGAAGAGATTACTGGAGGACCCCGGCAGATAGGCCTAGGCATTGCACTTTGAGAAATCCAATGCACCTCTTCACTATTACATGAGTGGCTAAATGGGCCTCATTATAGTGGGTCTCCGCCTTAGTCACAGGCGTCATCAGCCATGTCCGAAGTGGGAAATCCATATCATCCACAAGCCAGCCTCGTAGCCAGGGCTCCTCCTTTAATAACCTCCAGGATATCCAAGCTCCTGACAGTGAAACTGTCATGCACACTACATGGATGTCTTGTGCAGTCTTGTGTAATGTTCATATTATGGTTACACCTAGTTGAACATTCAGGGAGTGGGACCCTTTCTGTTGATGAATCTCTGTGGATTCTGTGGGGAGGTCTTGAGGGCGATGTGTGTGCAGTTGATGGCTCCCTGCACATGAAACATCCCACAGTGGTTGTAAATCTTGCAGTCCGGGCTTCCTGATGGGCCTGGTTCAGGTTAAATTTGATACACTGTCCAGCCTGGCCATGCAAGGCTTCTGTGACCTGCTTGACACAGATGTGCTTGGCTGATTGGGAGGTGCCACAGACATCTCTCAATTGCAATAAAAGTGTTTAAATCAGACATTCTAACATAAAAACTTGTGAACAGAAAATATTAAACAGAAAACTTAAATATCTTTCTAACTCATGCAGCTCTTTATCCGTACCATCTTAGTGCGAGGGACCTGGAAGGAGCCAGTTGCATAAAAGTTCAGAAAGATCATCAATTTGACAGCCACCAAGAATGGGTGCTTCCCTCTCACCCCCCCCCTCCCCCCACCTCCCTGCCAGGTCCTGCAACAAGTTGCACATTGGTTCCCCAGACCGTTGCATTATCTTCTTTTGGAGGCAGAGGCATCAGCAGCACAAGGTGTCCGACATCTGTTCAAATGACATTCATGCACGGAACTGCCGGGGTCTCTGCTCCCTCCTTCTCCTGCACTCCCCCCAAACACCCCCGCCCCCCCAGTGAATGACGGCCACCTCCTGCCTTGTGTGGTCGTCTTCCTCTACTCCTGCAAGTGGTAAGGCCCAGGCCTCCTGTGCCTGCAATTCTTCCTCCAGCTCCTCCTCCTCCACTCCAGCAGCAACCAAAAGAACAGCAAGATCAATTTGTTGCATCGCAAAAGCCCTGGAAAGCATCGCGGTTCCTGCGGCGTCCGGTGAGCTCTCGCTGGCCCTTGAAAATCCGGGGGAGATGGTGTAAGTCTCGCACCGGCCCGTACCCCATATCCGCAGCAGGTCTCCAAGGTGAACAGCCTCTGGCATGTTGGAACAATGTAGGTAAGGGAAGTCGGCAAGTCAGATCCGTAACTTCGGGATAAGGATTGGCTCTAAGAGCTGGGTCGGTCGGGCTGGGGTGCATAGTGGGGCTGGGCACGTGCCATGCCTGGAGCATGCGCCGCCCTCAGTGGCGGTGGCGACTCTGAACGTGCGCTGGGCCCTTCCTGTGGATTGCCTCAGCTGCGGTGTCCTTCGGCCTAAAATATTCTTTTTGGTCCCCGCATTATAAGAAAGATGTGGAGGCATTGGAGAGAGTACAGAGGAGGTTTACCAGGATGTTGCCTGGTATGGAAGGCAGGTCTTATGAAGAGAGGCTGAGGGATTTGAGGTTGTTTTCGTTAGAAAGAAGGCGGCTAAGAGGAGACCTTATTGAAACATATAAGATGATTAGAGGTTTAAATAGGGTGGACAGTGATAGCCTTTTTCCTAGGATGGAGAAAGCTAGCATGAGGGGACATAGCTTTAAATTAAGGGGTGGTGGTTATAGGACGGATGTCAGAGATAGGTTCTTTACCCAGAGGGTGGTAAGGGTATGGAATGCCCTGCGTGCGTCACTTGTAGATGCGCCAAGTTTGGTGGCGTTTAAGAGGTTAGTAGATAAGTTTATGGACGAAAAGGGAATGGTTTAGGTTAGAGGGTCATTGCTTTTTCCTAATTGGTCGGCGCAACATCGAAGGCCGAAGGGCCTCTTCTGCGCTGTAATGTTCTATGTTCTATGTTCTATCTCGTCACTCTGAAGGTGGGGAGAGGTGGTGGGGAAGATGGAAAGGATTACATGTAGAGATTAAGGAATGCTACTTGCCCCTAGCACATCAACAGTCACTGTCCTTACCTCCCCAGCTACATGCTCCCCACAATCAGCCCCGTCCCCATGGCAAATGCGATGGTAATAGGGGAATTGCTAGTAAAATTGGGCGTGCAGCCCATTAATTCAATTTAAATGCATTCAATCATTTAAATGGTTGTCATGCCCAATTTGGGCGTGGTCCCAATCGTGTCCATTTTTGGGCCTCAATAAAGGGGGAGGCGAACGCAACTCATGCCTGAATTTACCAAGTTTTCACATCTGAAAAAGGGCGCAAATTGATAGTAAAAATGAACCCAGAGAGTTCAGTCATTCTCACATTACTATTTGGGGGAGTTTGCTGTGCACAAATTGACTGTCATATATTAGAACTGTTCTATATTAGAACAGTGACTACACTTTGAAAGTACACCAGTGGCTATGAAGCCAATTCAGCAGCCCTGTAGTTGTTAACTGATATAAATGAAGATCCTTACTTTAGCTGTGGCCTAAGCACTGATTTATAAAGGTCTCACTTTTTAAGCTGAGCTGACTATGCTCACCACATCCTTCACATTATGTCCATCATAACTTTCACTCTTGATTTTATAATTAAGTAGCTTAAATCAACTCAGCATTCCAAGGTTGGGTCTTATAAAAAAACTGTCTTTACAAGGATGGAATATTGCTGCCAATCACACTCACTCATATTCATTTGCTACCATATGCTAGAAGCTATATATATTCAAACACAGGGCCTTGTCCTTTGCAGACATTAAGAGCTTGTCCATAAAGCTGTTGGGGAACAACATTCCATGGTTCATTCCCCATGGCAATGCTTTGACCTCAGAGTAGAGCTGCCTGTTTTGAATTTAAACAAAAGCTCGCAAAAACATAGCAGCAGGTGATTAAGAAGGCGAATGCAATGTTGGCCTTTATAGCTAGGAGGATAGAATATAAAAGTAGGGAGGAAATTTTGCAGCTGTATAGGGTATGGTGAGGCCACAGCTGGAGTACTGTGTGCAGTTTTGGTCGCCGCATTCAAGGAAGGATATATTGGCCTTGGAGAAGGTACAGAGAAGGTTCACTAGGCTGATACCAGAGATGATGACATTGGATTATGAGGAGAGATTGAATAGGCTAGATCGGTACTCTTTGGAGCTTAGAAGGTTGAGAGGGGATCTTATAGAGACGTATAAGATAATGAAGGGGATGGATAGGATAGAGGTTGAGAGACTCTTCCTGCTTAGCAAAGATAGCAGGACGAGAGGGCACAGCCTCAAGATTGGGGGGGGTGGGGGGGTGGGGTTGGGGGGGGTGGTGGCAGTTCAGATCAGAGTTGCGGAGGAGTTTCTTCACACAAAGGGTGGTGAAACTTTGGAATTCTCTGCCTGATGAGGTGGTTGAGGCCAAAAAACACTATCTGATTTCAAGAAGATATTAGAAAAAGGTCTTGGGGCTAAAGGGATCAAGGGATATGGAAGGAAGGAGAGGAATCAGAATATTGAATTTGATGATCAGCCATGACCATAATGAATGGCGGAGCAGACCCAAAGGACCAATTGGCTACTGCTGTTTCTAGTTTCAATATTTCTATGATTGTCACTTGTGCTGGAACTCTGCAGCAGGCCGAGGACAGAATTGAGCTTTGCTGAATGCAAGTGTCTCATCTTCAAATTAGGTACTTTACAGCCTTCTGGACTCAACATTGAGTTCAACAATTTTACACCATGAACTGCAGCGCCAGAAACAGATCTGGATGCGCAAACGCAGTGGTAGAGGGTGAAATGCTGCTAAAGTTGGAGGGGGGCAAGCAGCCCATTAATTCAATTTAAATGCATGCAAATGCATCTGTTTCGGACGCGATTTGGATTGCATCCATTTTTGGGCCTTTGTAAAGTGGGCATCTGCGCGGATGCGGGCATGGATTGTGCTAATTGCCTCATGCCCAACTTTACCAAGTTTTCACACCAGAACCCCTTGGTAAAGTGGGCATCTGCACGATACAATGATAAAATTGGGACCCCCCCCCCCCCCCCCACTCTTCAAAACTCCAGTGAATATAATGAGAACCGACTTACTCTCTCCTCATATGACAGGCCTGCCATCCCAGGAAGAAACCTTCGCTGTAAGACATCTAGGAATCTGTGCTTCTTCCTCAAGAAAGGCTTGGTGAGAAATTCTGATTTCTTCTTCTGTGTATGCCATGTTGATCTTCACACAGTGATAGCATTTTTTCCTTCCAGTGCAGAGCCATGAATACTTGAATTACTTCATTTCACGAAACAGGGATCTCATCTTCTTCCTCCAACTTCTTCTTCCATTCTTGCTCTCCTGTGCACATGATTCCCTCTATGTTCTCCTCATACTTTTAATCTATATCACCCTGAATAGATGAGGAAGTTTTCTATTAATTGTGAGTCAGGAGAGATGCATCTTACAAGTTCAGTGAGGGTTGCAATCGCTGCTGTATGAAGGCGTATAAGATGTACATCTAAAGGCAAATTAATGTGCTCAGTGAATATTTTCTCCACAACGAGTCCTTATGATCTGGGATGCCATTGTGAAGTAAGTTCAATAGTAACTTCCAAAGTGGAATTGGATAAATATTTAAAAGAGCAAAATATTGATCTGAGGAAAGAGCAGGAGGAGTCAAGTTAGCAACCCAAAATGTAAGCAAATGTAGACAAAAACCTTTTACTAAGAACATGACTTTTTAAACTCATTACTACCAGAAGGTTCAGTGTGCACATTTTGGCTGCAATTGCAGGCTTCAAGTTAATTCATTTTGTTTTCATTTTACTCTCTTCTGCTCTGTCATCCCTATCTCTATCATAATCTACTACTTTCCTGGTGTCCCAATCTTGAATATTGCATATAAACTCTCTGGGTGAGATTTAGCTGGCCTGTTTGTCATGGGTGCAAATTTTGTTGTGGCCGCTAACACTCTTGAAAGGTCCATAATGGGATTTGTATCAGAACAAGGTTAAGCTGTTGCTACTGGCCTTTTGAATGTTTCATCCCATCATGCCAGTAGAATCACTATTGATTTTCAGAAATGAAAACCAGTTGTGATGACCACTCTGTGGGCACTGAAGTGAGTATAGCCCCTGGTGGTAGGGGCAGAGCCAGGTTGGCAATGTTGGGGTAGACCTTCTGGGGGAGGTTCATCAAAGATGAGCACAGAAACAGGCCTTTTGGCCCACTTGATCTATTCTTAGCAAAAGCTTCTCTACATCTACTTCATGTCACCCGATCAGCACATATTCCTTCCTCCCTCATGTGGTTTTTGAGTTTCCTGATAACAGTCAGAAGCAAGAATATTGAGCAGATTCCTTCGGCCCTCCCTCTTCATTGTATTTTCCCCATTCAACAGGCTAAGGTCAGCTCACTTGTTCTCAACAATGCTTACCCATCAATGAACATCACTGAAAACAGATTATCTAGGCAGGCATTGCTGTTTGAGAGTGCTTGCTATGTGCAAATTAGTTGTTGCATTTCCTACATTATAACAGTGACTACGCTTCAAAAGTATTTAATTGATTGTAAAATGCTTTGGGATGTTCTGAGGTTGTCTATATAAATGTAATTCTTTTTAACTTAATGCAGATCAACACTTGAATGTGAGTCTCTCAGTCAGTCTTGTTCAGAATGGCACCACAGGGAAGATTCTAACCAAACAGATTTAGGGAAACTGACATTTAGGTAAACTGTTAGTTGACAGTGTATAAAATCAGCGCATCACTGCTCATATCCATACATTGGATCTTCCATAAAAAGGTCAGTACGCAATAATTATGAGCAAGAATTTTGACTAAAATTTTCCTTCTCTCCCTAGGTTACAGCTATTTAGGACAATTGTAATACTCCCATTATTGCCTGGCAAGGAACAACTAACTTAGGATCAAGTCAACAGCTGATTCAGTATATCATTTTAATTCAGTTGGTAGTAATCTATCACCTGGCTAAGAAGTTTTGTTTCCCAGTACAAAATGTAGCATTACCATATACACAATGAAATGTTAAACTAAAGACCAGTCCAGTTAGACACCATTGAGAATTTCATGATCTTTAATAAATCACAGAATCTTTACTTTGCCAAAGAAGGCCATTTAGTCCATTGAGACTGCACTGGCTCTCTGAAAGAGCATTCTACCTGATCCCATTCCCCTTCCTTATCCCATAACCTTGCACATTATTTTTTTTCAGGTGGTGATCCAATTCCCTTTTGCATATCTCAATTGAACCTGTCTCCACCACCCTCTCAGGAATTTTGTTCTAGAGTCCAACCACCCTCTGGGAGAAAAATGTTTTTTCTCACATCACTTCTACTCCTTTTGCTAATTATTTTGAATCTGTAGCCTCTAGTTCTTGATGTACTCTTGAGTGGGAATATTTCACACTATTTACCCCTTCAGGATCTTGAGTACCTCTATCAAGCCTCCCCTCAGCCTTCTTTTCGCCAAGGAAAACAGGCTCAATCTTTCCAATCTATTCTCTAGCTACATTTATTTATCCCTGAAATCATTTTGTCAATTGTCTCTGTACTCTCTAATGCCCTCACTTCTTTCCTCAAGTAGCGAACCCAGAAGTGGACGTAGCATTTGAGATAAGGCCTAACTAGTGACAAGCACAAGTTCAATATGGCCTCCTTAATTTAGTATTCAATGTCCCTATTAATAAAACCTAGGCTACTATATGCTTTATTATCTGCTTTCTCAACATGCCTTGATACTTTATGTCAAGGTTCCTTTGTTCCTACACGACTATTAAAGTTTCTCCTTTTATTTTATACTATCTCTCCATGTTCTTCCTGCTGAATGAATCACATCACAATTCTCTGCATTGAGCCTCATCTGCAACCTTTCAGTCCAATCCACAGCATATGTATGTCCTTTTGAAATACAAGACTAACTTCATCGCAGCTAACAATGTTTCCAATCTTCATCTCATATGCAGATTTGAAATCATGCCCTGCACACCACAGTCTAGATCATTAATATATAAAAGGAAGATCAACAGTCCCAACATTGGCGCCTGGGGATACCACTACAAACTAAAAAACAATTATTTATCACTACTCTTTTGTTTCCTGTCACTCAGCCAATTTCTTATCCAACTGTCATTGAATCATACATTGTACAAAGACAAATCGCCCAACTATTCTAATCTCATCTTCTAGCACTTGTTCCATAACATTGTATGCCTTGGCATCACAAGCGCACATCTAAATATTTCTTTCAGGCAGTGAGTTCCAGACTATCACCTTTTCCTTTCATCCTTTCTAAACCTCCTGCCCTTTACCTTAAATCTGTGCCTCTTAGTCATTGATCCTTCCGCCAAGGAGAAAAGTTTCTTACTATCTACTCTATCTATATTCCCAACATTATTAAATTAGAAAACATGCAGAAAAGATTTCCTAGGATGCTACCAGGACTTAATGGTTTGAGATATAAGAAGAGACTGGATAGACTGGGACCTTTTCTTCCTGGAGCGTAGGAGGCTTAGGGATTATCTTATAGAAGTCTATAAAATAATGAGGGGCATAGATCAGGTAGATAGTCAACATCTTTTCCTAAAGATAAGGGAGTCTAAAACTAGAGGACATAGGTTTAAGGTGAGAAGGGAGAGATACAAAAGGGTCCAGAGGGACAATTTTTTCATTCAGAGGGTGGTGAGTGGAAGAGCTGCCAGAGGCTGTGGTAGAGGCAATTTTGTCTTTAAAAAGCATTTAGGCAGTTACAAGGGTAAGATGGGTATAGAGGGATATGAGCCAAATCTGGGCAATTGGGATTAGCTTAATGGTAAAATCTAGGTGCGTGGATAGATTGGGCCGGAGGGCCTGTTTCCATGCTTTAAACCTCTATGACTCTGTGACTCTCACTATTTTGTTTGTTTCAACCATGTCCTCCCTCAGTCTGTTCTGCTCCAAGCAAAAGAATCCAGTATATCCAATCTCTCTTCACAACTAAAATTCTTCAGCCCAGGCAGCATTTTGGTGAATCTCCTTTGCACTCTTTTGTAGTGCTACAATGTAGTGCTCTAATGTGGATTCTAGAACTGCACGTATTATCTAGCTGTGGCCTAAGCAACATTTTATGTAGTTCCAGCATAACCACCCTGCTCTTAAATGCTTTGCTTTCACTAATAAATACCTTATGCCTTCTTAGCCACCTTTCTTGCCATTTTAAGAGACACTCGTGAGAGCGTCTTATCTGAGTTTTATTGTCACTCATTGACATGTGGCATGCACTTCTGAATAGAATCAGAGTGACTTCCACCAGATGTTATCACAGTCATAGGGCGTTGGTGGAGACGGGAAAATGATCTCAACAATGCAACAACAACTATTATAATTGCAGACAAGCAGATTGAATCACAGCTTCTGGGAGCGTCTGGGAGCGGGTTAGTTTTTGCTCGTCAGCCTCGAGCTGTTTACCCATAAGTCATCATTTGATACAAAATGAATTTTTATTAAATAAGAGACACAACCGCGTGATGAACAAACGACATTGCAGAAAACGCGACCGTGGCATGAAACTCGCTTGCGCAACACCGGGAGCTGTGCCCATCACTGTCGACCACGCCCAACCTCTCGGGGCATGGAAGACATGTCTATTTTGGTAATTTTTCGTCAACATCTGGCAGCGATCATCAGGAACGAGATGGGGCACCGCATCCCTTCACTGCGTCACACCAGGTACAGGTCTATACGTCTTTTCCTCAGGGCCGGTCATGTGGGCAGGAGGTCACAGAGGTGCTTCTACTATCTTGATAGGCATGACCGCATCCACCAGCAGATCACCAACTATCCCCGGGACAAGTCGAAACCTGTCAAGACAAAATTCTTTCTTTCACAATTACCGGGTTTTATAGGTATAGAAGCGTGTTGGCTGTTCTCGGCCAGTCAAGTTCCCTTCAGGACCGTTCACCTGCCAGCTTGAAGGCCTGAATACCCTGCGGGACCTCGGTCAGGTTTGACTCAGTGTGGTCTAGAGTGCCAAGAATACCACAGTTATGAGAAACATACCAGAGACCATTCCAACAATACCACTCCTGGCTGGCAGTCCAGTGATAGTGGTCATGGTCCTGGAATTAGTCGCCCCTGCAATTAGTTTCTCGGCCAGTCATGGAATACCATCTCCTGTGCCCATGGGGACGATACCAGGTGGTTCTCGTGGAAGGGATTGATTCACTGTGCGCTAGAAACCAGAAGAATCGCACAGCTACTGAGATCGGCTATTTAAAAGGCCTTAACACACGAATGGATACTAGCCGACCTCAAACACCTGTTTGTAATTGCAGTCTGACTGAGTACAGACAGACATACAACTACATCCGAGTTGCTTCTTGGACAGTCACTTTAGCTATCACCGCAGGTCGAGTAGCGGCGATGTTGCCTGGTGGGACCATCGAGGAGGCGCAACTCGCTGTGCTACAGAAGTGACAAGATTCGCACTGCTACTATAACCATGACTCTCCCACTCTCCCACCGAAGAGTAAAAGAGTCATAGTTACTCCCGCCACACAAAGGTCCTCTGATCGTTGGTTTTTCCCAGGGTATTCATCATGTATTATAGAATCATGGAATCCCTAAGTACAGAAGGAGGCTATTCAGCCCATCAAGTCTGTACCAACCACCCAGGCCCTATTCCTGTAAACCCACCCATTTACCCTGCTAATCCCCTTGACACTATGGTCAATTTAGCATGGTCGATCAACCTAACCCGCACATCTTTAGTTGGGAGATCAAGGCTGCCGAGGTGGGATAGGGGGGTGGGCAGGGTTGAGGCTGGGTGGACATGTTCAGGGAGGCAGTGATCAGGCCTTAGGGGAGTCAGAGGGCCAGCAATGCGGGGGTTGCAGGGCTGACCAGTGATCAAGCTGACTAGTAATCAGAGGCTGACAGAGTAATGCCATTGCACATGTGCCAACCTCAGCACTGACAGATCAGCGCACACACAGTGGCCCATTCAGTGCTATGCTGCCAGTCTCTCCAGTGGGAATAAGCCCCACCTCTCTAATTTTTCGCAGGATTCACACTGAGGCAATCTGCTGTGCACAGAGTGTAGGAGATTCACTTTGAAACTCCTCCTAAAATAAACAGTGAGATCTACTCCAGTTTTTACACAAATTCGACACTTAGAATTTTTTTTGGGAAGAATTGCCCCCATCATATTTCCCTTTGTCATCCTGTGCCTGTAGTTCACCAATCTTATTAAGCACACTCTCTGAGCATTCACACACATTTCATGAATCCTGATTCAGCCTTTTTTATTTTCCTCCTTACTCTGACCCCAATGATTTACTATTGCCTACTCTATTTCTATAAAACTCTCTAAGAATTCTATTTACTTTGGTACTATTCTCTAATATATCTCTACTTCCCACTTCCAGGCTTTCTGCTCTCCACTCTGAATTCCCTGACGTTCCTATCCCCATGCAGGGTGGAGGCAGGGTCATCGACTATTTTAAGACTAAATTAGATACATTCTTGACTAACAAAGGATTCAAAGGGGGAGAAAGGAAAATGGTGGTGAGGTCCCAGTCAAATCAACCATGACATGACCTAATCAAATGGATGCTTAGGTTCAAAGGGCTGAATGACCTACTCTTGCTCCAAATTCATATATTCACATGCTCGTATGAATTTGCACTGAGCTATTGAATACGAACTCACAGAACACGTTTTTCCATGTTACATTCCTGCTTTGATCTATAAATATCTTTGCAATAACAAGAATAACTGTTTAAAAATTATACCCTTTCCTAAAAATTGTCATTAAAACAAAGCACAAAGTGTTCCTGCAGAGTTGGCATTGACTTACTGATCATCCCTATGCTCCAGCAGCTGATTACATGATTAATTTACTTTCCAAACAGGCAATTAGTGTTTAACTTCAAATTAGTTTAGGAGAGATAAATGCTGTCTGGCCTTGATAATAAGATTCATGCCAAGTACCCAAAGCTAGCTGTCGACAAGTGCCATATTCTAGTGCTAGTGGTTAAATCACAGAACTGTGAGATTGACTATTGTCTGCAACTCGAGATTCATAATCTGAAAATTCCATGGGGAATCTCCACTCAAACTGACTGGAGAAGCAAGTGAATGGCTAAAAAACACTATGGGGAAATCACTGAGCTCCCATAGAAGGTGTTCTCAGAGATCAGGAGACCCTACGCAGAACGTTCAGGTCTTTGCAAACTAATGTGTCACTACTGGGTCAATCGAAAACTTCAAAACTGAAACTGACAGGTTTTTGTCCGGTGTGTTAATAGGTCTGGAAACAAGGTTGGTAGATTGATTAAGATATAGATCAACTGTCATTTAATTGAATAGTTCACTATATTTTACTCATAGTCATCTGGTGCAGAAGGAGGCCATTTGACCCAATAAGCCTACATTGACAACAATCCCACCCAGGTTCTCTACCCTGCTAACCCACCTGACACTAAGGGGCAATTTAGCATGGCCAGTCAACTAGCCCACACATCTTTAGAGGTTGAACGAAGCTACTTCCTTTCTCAATATGTTGCAGAGGTTTGAGGAAGCTGAAGGTTTTGTGCCCAATATTGCCACTGCTCAGGGCATGAACACATGCTAGGACTCTGGCACATAGCACAGTGCCTGCAAATGTTGGTGGGCAAGAACGAGTTGCCCTCTCCAGCAATGCAGCTAGCAACTGTTCCCTCTGAGAAACAAATCCTTGGAGGTGAACTGCAACCTTCAGCTATCCTGCCTGATTACCAATGCCTGGATGAATTCCCACTGCAATTCCTCCAGTAGGACAGCATACTGGATAGACCAATGGGGAAAGTTTCCCTTATCCAAAGTTACTCAGGATATGCTATTGGAATCCTAGCATCTTGGTGTCTCCCTGCTTTTACAAATAGTAGAACAATCCTGGCTCCAAATACCGCTCTTATTAAAATGTATATACCATGAAGTCAAGCCACATAGTTTATACCAGCCTCTTTCAGTGCCTTATTTTACCTGAATCTCCACTTTTATGATTACTGGACTCAGTGAAGTCACTTCCCATTCAGGGTGCTCATACTCTCGATGTGATTATCTTTTGAAGGGAGGTTTTAAACATGCTACACTTTCGTTCAGATTGTCGTGTGCTGGATGTTGAGGGAAATCAAGCATTCCAATACTACATTAAATTATGACACACTAGATAACAAAGTTTTTGAAAGCTTAAGTTGATGTTCACAAGTTTCTCCACTGGCCTAAACTGACATCCAAATAGATTAACATCTAGACTATTTTTAGGATGAGAAACATCCAGGGAACTGTTAACTACAGGGGATAAGAATTTGAGTTATGCCCCTTACAATTTGGACAGAGAAACGTCAATGGAATTTCTATCTTTTGTGAAGTCATTGATATTTTTGCAACACCACAGCTAAGTATCTCCTAACCAAACACCTTGCCCAAATCTCTGGGGAATTCAGCAACTATCCCTGGGAAAAGGATGTCCTACTTTAATTCAATCAGAAAAAAAGAGACCATTATTTCTTTTGATTTCTAGATCGGGCAGGATTTCATGGCCCTGCTTGTCATGACACTGTAAAGTCCCACCTGAGGTCAACTGACTTTTCCCTAGTCCGCCCCTCGCCTGCTCCAATTCCTGTGGCAGGTAGGGCAGTAAAATTCCAATGTGTCATCAAAACTCTTCTTTTGGGTAAAAGTAAAGTTGAATTACTCATTAAAACTCAAAGCAGCATGCAATTAATTATCCACTCTATCGAGGGCAAGTTTAATATCACTGCTATAGCACATATCTGTAGCTTACCCACAAAGCAATACTTGGATTGAGCTTGAAAACCTGACCACTTTCAAAACACATGGCCTCAGGAAGTCTGCATTGCCATCACCCTGTCTTCCTCTGGTTCCAATATTGGACACCAGAGTGAAATGGTTCTTCTTAGCAGTATAAGTATGTAGCCCAATTTATGCATAGTCTCCATGTTTTGACAGTACTTGGGACTCACACTGTAGAATGCTGTGATATTGGGCACTGACTAGACCCTTATTTAGTAATCTGCAGTGCACCATAAAATTTAATATCATCACCCTCCCTTTGATATTGTTCGCCATTTTGGTTCTAGTTGCATTACTATGCCACTCACGTCTTTGCATCTATTTGTGAAGGTATATGTTAGAAAAGACACTTACGGGAAAATTTCATTGAATAAAATCCATAGAATCTTATAGTGCAAAAGGAGGCCATTCGGCCCATCCAGAGCCATAATTCCACCCAGGTCATATCCCAATAACTCCATGCAGTTACCCTAGCAAGTTCCCCTGACAATAAAGGACAATTTCAATTATGCACCTTGCCAATCAAATGACATTGTTTTCTTAATATTACTAAGTGACCCTTTTACTGCAATGCTTGACAGAAAAGTAGCTTCAATTTGTCTGCCACTATCTTTGGTAAAAAAATCTGAACGATCTGTTCTATTAGCAATATCTTTGGAATGATGTTTGAAGTTGTTCCATTTACATCAATGTATTTGGATTTGTCCTGTTCAAATCTATCCACAGATACAAGTTGTATCTTGACTCAGCAAGCACAACATTAGGAATTACAACAGATTATCAGATCATAACATCGAAAATTTGACAAAGTCCTGTATGGGAGGTTAGTTAGGAAGGTTCAGTTGCTCGGTGTACATGGAGAGGTAATAAATTGAATTAGACATTGGCTGAATGGAAGAAGCCAGAGACTGTTAGTGCAGAATTGCTTCTCTGAGTGGAGGCCTGTGACTAGTGGTGTGCCACAGGGATCAGTGCTGTTTATCATCTATATCAATGATTTAGATGATAATGTGGTAAATGGGATCAGCAAATTTGCTGATAATAAAAAGATTGGAGGTGCAGTGGACAGTGAGAAAAGTTTTCAAAGTTTGCAGAGGGATTTGGACTAGCTAGAAAAATGGGCTGAAAAAATGGCAGATGGAGTTTACTGCAGACAAGTGTGAGATATTGCACTTTGGAAGGACAAACCAAGGTAGAACATACAAGGTAAATGGTAGGACACTAAAGAGGGTAATAGAACAAAGGTATCTGGGAATACAGATACATAATTCCTAAAAGTGGCGTCACAGGTAGATAGAATCATAAAGAGTGCTTTTGGCACATTGGCCTTTATAAATCAAAGTATTCAGTATAAGAGTTGGAATGTTGTTGTGTAGAACACATTGGTGAATTTACAGTATTGTGTGCAGTTTTGGTCACCTAATTACAGGAAGGATATTAATATGGTTGAAAGAGTATAGAGAAGGTTAACAAGGATGTTGCCAGGACTTGAGAAACTGAATTACAGAGAAAAGTTGAATAGGTTAGGACTTTATTCCCTGGAGCATAGAAGAATAAGGGACATTTGATAGAGGTGTATAAAATTATGATGGGTATAGATAGAGTGAATGCATGCAACCCATTTCCACTGAGGCTGGGGGAGAAAAGAATTAGAGGACATGGTGAATGGGAAAAAGTTTAAAGGGAATATTGGGAGAGTGGTCTTCACACAGAGAGTGGTGGGAGTGTGGAATGAGCTGCCATATGAAGTGGCAAATGCAGGCTCACTTTTATCATTTAAGAAAAGCTTGGACAGGTACATGGATGAGAAGGGTGTGGAGGGATATGGTCCAGATGCAGGTCAGTGGGACAAGGCAGGAAAATGGTTTGGCACAGCCAAGAAGGGCCAAAAGGCCTGTTTCTATGCTGTAATGTTCAATGGTTCTATGGTTCTAAAAGAACGAGACAGGACATTTAACACATTTTAGCTCATCTATCCTCAATTAACATGTTTGCTACATCTAATCACTTTTTAAATAATTCTGGTGTTTTTCCCTTTACTGTGCCCTCTGATGTTTACTCTGCCCAACACTGAATACACCTCTCTCTTTTTTTACAAATTTCTCCTTATGGCTCTTCCAAAAAGCCAATTTTCTGCTGTCTTGAACTGTTTCTTATTAAATTTCTAAACAGTCAGGCTGGAGTTTTCCAGCCCTGCTGAGATGGGACAGCCAAAACTCCATTGCCTTTTGGTGAGAGACTGGATGACCCTGCCAGGGAGCTGGAAAATCCCTTCCTGGCCTCCATGTTAGCTGACACAACTTCCCTTATACAAGTGCTGGCCTATTAAAACCTTAATCATCACCCTGCTCCCTATCCATTATAAATAACCCACGTTCAATTGCTTTATCTTGACAATGTACTATCAAATTTCCCATTTCTTTTCAAAGCCCTTGAAAATATTATCACCTACCAATTCCATGTCTATCTTTCTCCCAACTTCCACTCCTGCTCGTGGCTGGGGAATAAGATTTAGCGGGTTTTTTCCATGAGATTGACTGTTACATGGGTATATACAAGAAGATCAAAATTGCTTGCTGAAAGCAGACTTTCAGACAGATGCATCTTTTTAGCACAGTGTAATTACATTCTACCCTCTCGTTTCCTTCTCTATGAATGCTATGTTTAGTCTGTGTAGCATGCAAGAAACAATGTTTTTCACTCTCTAATAATACATGTGACAATAATAAATTAAATCAAATCAAAAAATCAGTACCCATTTAATCCTAGTTAGTGAGCCACTGTTTACTGATGGCACCATGCTGGCATCCCATACTGAAGTTCACTTGCAACAGCTGTAGATCGGTTCTACTGGACCTGCAGGAAGTCTAGACTGACAATCACTATCAGGTAGGCCAAAATTCCAGGCCAGGATGCAAGACTCCAGTTTCTATCAACATCAACAATCTCACTCTGAAATTCGTCAACAGCCTCACATATCTTAGATCAATGACTACCAGAAATCAGTCCCTTGATGTGGGAATCAGCACCAAAATTATCAAGGCCACAACAGTCATGTTAAAGTTGCGAAGTTGAGTGTGGAGTAACAACTAAGTAGAACGTTCCATGTCTACCCGGTGTTCTTAGCTCCATCCATTACAGTAGCATGGACAACATATGCAAGCGAAGGAAAGCAGCTGAACAGCTTCCATCTCTGCTATCTCGAACAATTGGGAATTTCCATGGCAAGACAGACTGCCAAATATGGAAATATATACCAGTGATCCCCAACATGTTCACCCTCAGTAGTGGCTCTGGTGACTGGGTCATCAACTGAATGGATGATGACTACATCCCCAAATGCATTTTTTTTATTATTCATTCGTTGGACATGGATGTCATTGGGCCAGCATTTATTGCCCATCCCTAGTTGCCTTTGAGAAGGTGGTGGTGAGCTGCCTTCTTGAAATGCTGCAGTCCACAGGCTATGAGTTGTCTCACAGTGATGTGAGGGAGGAAATTCCAGCATTTTTATCCAGCAACTGTGAAGGAATGTGCTCGATAGTGAGCTTGCTAGCAGTACGAGACCAAAGGGGCTGCCCATGGCTGCGTTACAAGGATGTCTATAAGCAAGATCTCAGATTGACTGGGATTGAAATTGGTCTTTGCTGCTGACCAGAGTGCTTGGAACATGCAGTCAGGAAAGATGTGAAAAAACAGAGGATAAAAAATAACCAGCTGGTGGAAAAGGAAGCCCATTGGAAAGAAAAAATATCAGTTGAACTTGGGTTAACACTATTCATACCAGCAGCAGGAGGGATTACCATTCACGAATTGACCTCCACAGTCACAACAGATGGTGTTTAATCCAGAAGTGGCATATACCTTGGATGCAGTCCATCATCTCTTAAGAAAGAAGAATGCTATTCCTTTTTTCTACTTAGTGCCTGTTTGCCCTTTTCACCCCATCCATCCTGATGACTAATTTAATTTAAGCACTTTCAATTTGTCTCATGAGTCAGTTTTATTTATCTTAATTATACATGATTATTGACCATGTCTTGCCCTTTAATGAATGAATCGTTCACAATATTTACTATTTTGTGTGCATCATCAGTTTCATTTGCATCACCTCAGAGGCTGAGTCCAAGTCAAGGCTTGAGCATAAAATCCGTGGCTAACACTTCAGTGCAGTACTGATGTAGGTGCTGTCTTTCTGACGAAACATTTAACAAGGTTGAATCTGCCTGCTCGGATGGATGTAAAAGATCCTGTGAAGTCATTTCAAAGAAGAGCAGGGGAGTTCTCCCCAGTATTCATGTCAATATTCTTCTTTCAATCAACATCACAAAAATGTCATTATCACATTTTTGTTTGTGGAGTTTGCTCTGTGCACATTAGCTGCCATGTTTCCCATATTATGGCAGTGGCTACTCTTCAAATAGTACTTTATTGGTTATAAAATCCTTCAAGTCATCCAATGATCATGAAAAGAGCCATATAAATGCAAGTCTTTCTGATTTTTTCGAAGTGGTCACGCTTCTCTGTTGGCCCTCTTGCAACTGCACGGGAAAGTATTTGTTCCTCTTTTATTTGCTTAATTTGTAACTTTTCCTCGATCTCTTATACCTTCCCACTTCCCCACCCCTAGTCAACTTTTCAACTTGTTTCCAGATTATCCTAATGTGGGAGTGTGGCACCTTTAAGGGGCATTCCCTGAGGACCACATGTTCAGGCCGAGTGTTAAGGTAGGAAGCTGAGCCAATGGAGTGTGAGGGTGCGTATCCTGGGTCAGGAAGGATCGGCAGTTGGACCCAGGGAGGTGGAGTGTACAGTTGCATAGTTATTCAGATCCTATTTGCATATATCATTATTCATTGTTTTAGCAATAAAGCCATTGTGTTCTGAAGCCCCATCGAGTCACACTCGATTTATTAAACTTAAAGTTACACCATTGAGCGCCTTCTCCTTTCTCTCTGAAAGATAGTATTAAAGTCATTTTTCTTCCTTATTTCAAATTTCAAGAAAGTTTTTCACAGAGAGGATTGTCCAACAGATAGATGCAATAAAGAAAACACAGCAGCATTTCAAATAAAATGCCTTAATAGGGAAGAGATTTTTTTTTGAAAGAATAACTTGGAATGGTCTTTCTCATCTAATTCTATTGTGGAATCTATTGTTTTATACAGCACGTGTAATATTCCACAAAATAGGATGTCTGAAAAAATTTGAACATGTCAAAACAGGAATCAATAAAAGAATAGAATAACTTCAAAGGCAGCTCAAAGCACATTACTGCTTATAGAGTAGGACATTTAGATTTCTACCAAAGAAAGTAGAAGACAGGCTTAACCTCCTCTCCTTTTAAACATATTAGGGTGGGAACTTACTGCATGCAACGTACTGGACCCAATTTTACCGGTTTGATTCTAAGTGCTGGGCAGACTTAAAACTAGGAATGTTTCAGATCCTACTTTCAGACCTGTTTTCAGGAGCCCCCATGTGTCCCCTTCCTGTAAAAATATCAGCCATTCCGAATCGCACTGCGGAAGCCTTGCAGCTCTGACCGGTGCCTCTGAGTGCGTATGCACAAAAGAATGATAGAATGCTGCTCCCCTGTCACATCGTTCTCAGGCCAGATAATGTCTCCTACTGGTTCCCACTGACAATGTCCCACCCTCCCACAACATTATGGACCCCCTTATCCCCTTACTCCCTCTATCACCCCTCACTGATTTCAGGCCCCTAACTCCCCCCCTTCCCCCTCAGTGATCTCAAGCAGAGTGGCAGCACACCCTTCTATTCCCCCTACTGATGTCAGGCAGAGTGGCAGCAGACTTCCCCCCCCCCGCACTGATCTTAGGCAGAGTGGCAATGGACCCCCCTTTCCTCCCACTGATCCCAGGCAGAGTGGCAGTGGATCTCCCTCCTCACCCTCTCCAATCTCAAGCAGAGATCTGTCGAATGCACATTCCTCGCACCCCCCCCCCCCCCCCCCGCCCCCCACCACCACCATCACCACCACACATGAATTTCAAGCGGAGAGCTTTTGGATCCACCTTCCCCACTTTCCCCACCAATCTCAAGCAAAGAGCAATCAGATACTCGGCACTTACCTCCTCACTAACTGGAGAACCTGAATCGCATTTTGTGGAGCTTGTCTGTTTTGCGCCAGTTCTGGATGGGTGTACATAGTGATAAAGGGGAAAGTGCCAGTAAAGTTTGGTGTGTAGCCTATTAAATCAATTTAAATGCATGCAAATGCATTTAAGTGGCCATTGTGCCAATTTTGGGCGTAAGTCCCAATCACGGCTATTTTCAGGCCTCGGAACTGGTGCAGAGGCAGGCGCACATCACTCTACTCGCTTCACATGAATAGCATGATCCGACTTTACCATGTTTTCATGCCTGGTGGTAAAATCTTTTCTGCAGGGTTGACAGTCAGACATCATTCAATTGGATAACATGCCACAAGGATGGATGTGTTGGCCAACTAATGCCTAGAGTGTTTGGAAAGGCATATGATGAAACATTAAATCATAGTTGACAACCCTACGTGTGTATATATGTGTGTGTGTGTGTGTGTGTGTGTGTGTGTGTGTTTGTGTATGTGTGTTTGTGATGTGAATGTGATGACAATAATTTCTCCTTCAATGTCAACAAAGAAAGGAGACTGTCATCAACTTCAGGAAACATAGTAGAGAACGTGCCTTTGTCTACATCAACGGGGATGAAGTAGAAATGGTTAAAAGCTTCAAGTTCTTAGGTGTCCAGATCACCAACAACCTGTCCTGGTCCCCCCATGCTGACACTATAGTTAAGAAAGCCCATCAACGCCTCTACTTTCTCAAAAGACTAAGGAAATTTGGTATGTCAGCTGCAATTCTCACCAACTTTTACAGACGCATCATAGAAAGCATTCTTTCTGGTTCTATCACAGCTTGGTAGGATTCTTGCTCTGCCCAATACCACAAGAAACTACAAAAGTTCAAGAATGTAGCCCAATCCATCATGCAAACCAGCCTCCCATCTATTGTCTCAGTCTGCATTTCCTGCTGTCCCGGCAAAGCAGTCAGCATAATTAAGGACCTCAAGCACCCCAGTCATTCTCTCTTCCAACTCCTCCTGTTGTGAAAAAGTTACAAAAGTCTGAGGTCACAAACCAATCAACTTAAGAACAGCTTCTTCCCTGCTGCCATGAGACTTCAGAATGGACCTCGTTCTCACATAATAGACTACCGTGTAAAGTTAAAGCATATGGGATTACAGGTAATGTGTTGAGATGGATAGAAAGCTGGTTAGCAGTTAGGAAGCAAAGGGTTGGCATAAATTGTTTTTTTTCTGATTGGCAGTCAGTGAATAGTGGGATTCCACAGAGGTCCAACTGTTCACATTATATATTAATGATCTGGGAGAGGGAACTGAATGCCATTATCTCCAGATTGGCAGATGATACAAAGTTAGGTGGGATGGGAGCTGTGAGGAGAATGCAGGGAAAGTCTAAACAAATCACATTCACTGGTTCTCCTTGGTCAGCATGATTTGGACAGGCAGTGTGTATGGGCATATGCATGGCAGCAGCAGTATAAAGTGGACAAATGTGAGGTTATCCACTTTGGTAGCAATAATAGGAAGACAGATTATTATTTGAATGGGTATAAATTAAGAGAGCTGATGCTCAACGAGACCTTGTGTCTTCATGCATTAGTCACTGAACGTAAGCGCATAGGTACAATAGGTAGTAAAGAAGGCAAATGGTATATTGGTCTTTAATGCGAGAGAATTTGAGTATAGGAATAGGAATGTTTTGCTGCAATTGTATAGGGTGTTGATTAGGCAGTTTTGGTGCCCCTACCTGAGGAAGGATGTCCTGGCCACAGAGGAAGTAAAGCAAAGATTTACCAGGCTGATAAGATCTGTCATATGAGAAGAGAGTAAGCTGATTAGAATTATATTCATTGGAGTTTAAAAAAGTGAGAGGGGATCTCATAGAAACTTCTATGTTTCTATTATTTGGAAGATACTATGGAAAGCATTCAAACAAATATTCTTCTCTGTACCGTTGTAGGGAAACTTACAGACACAATCCTTAAGCTAGTACTGCATCGTGTAAAAGATAAAAGGACTTTTTATTAGCTGCATTGACTTGCATGTATTTGGTTTTGAATTGCACTTCCACAAGGAGAAACGCCTGCTGCCGGACACAAATAAGAAAAATATTTAATGAAGAGAAGCGGAGTGTCAAAGAACGTGCAACATCTTGCATTTGCAATGAAGTGGATGAATGTGCAGATTGGCTGTCTATAGTTGGGAGTGCAGATAGGCACTTCTGTGAACATGAAAGAGATTCCAGGATGGTATGTTGCCTCCATTGTGCCAGGATCCAGGATATCCCTGAACGTGCAGAAAGCATTCTGAAGGGAGCAGGTGAGTAGCCAGAGCTCGTGGTACATATTGGTACTAATGACCAACAGGAAAAGTGATGAGGTCCTGCAGCAGCAGTTTAGTGAGTGAGGTAGAAAGTTAAAAAGCAGGAACTTTAGGGTTGTAATCTCAGAATTACTCCCTGTGCCACGGGCCAGTGAGGCTGGAAATAGGAAAATAGTGCAGCTCAACATGTGGCTAAACAACTGGTGTAGGAGGGAGGGTTTCAGATATTTGGATCATTGGGATCTCTTCTGGAGCAGATTGGATCTGTGCAAGTAGGATGGGTTCATCTAAACTGGAAGGGCATGAATATTTTGGCTGGGAGGTTTGCTAGTGTCATATAGGACGATTTAAACTAGTTGGCGGAGTGAGGGGGACTCAAAGCAAAGGTCAACTAACTGAAGGAGAACAGAGTAGGGCCAGTAAGACTCAAAGAAAGAGCAGGAAGGATGTGGCTGCTGATCAAAGAGGATTTGGTGGACTGAAATGCATTTATTTCAATGCAAGAAGTGTAACAGATAAGGCAGATGAACTTAAATCTTAGATTAGTACTTGGAACTACAATATTGTTGCTATTATAGAAACTTGGTTAAGGGAAAGACAGGATTGGCAGCTTAATATTCCAGATACAGATGTTTCAGATGGGATGGCGGTGGGGGGGCTGTAAAAAGGGTGCAGGGGATTGTACTACTGGTTAAGGAGAATATCACAGCTGTACTGTGGGAGGACACCTCAGAGGGCTCATACAGCGAGGCAATAGAAAGGGTGTAATCACTTTATTGGGGATTTACTATAGACTGCCCAACAGCCAGCAAGAGATAGTGGAGATAGAGATAGATATGTAGGCAGATTCGGCAAGATGCAAAAGTAACAGGGTTGTTAAGGTGGGAGATTTTAACTTTCCTTATATTGACTGGAACTCACTAAGTTCTAGGGGCATGGATGGGGTAGAATTTGTAAGTAGCATCTAGGATGCTTCTTGAAGCAGTATATAGATAGTCCAACAAGAGAAGGGAGCTGCACTGGACCTGGTTTTGGGGAATGAGGCAGGCCAGGTGGAGCAGTTCGGGAACAGTGACCACAATTCAATGAGCTTTAAGATACTGATGGATAAGTGTAGGCTCAAGTGAAGGTATTAAATTGGGGGAAGGTTAATTACAACAATATTCAGGCAGGAATTGGAGAACGTAGATTGGGGACAGATGTTTGATGGCAAATCCATATCTGGCATGTGGGAGGCTTTCAAGTGTAAGTTGATAGAATTTCATCACTGGCACATTCCTGTAAGGGTGAAGGATAAACATGACAAGTTTTGGGAACCTTGGATAATGGAAGATATTGTGATCCTAGTCAAAGGAAAAATGAAACATTTGTCAAAGCTAGGAAGCTGGGAACACACGAAGCAAGTGTGGAATACAAGGAAAATAGAAAGAAACTTAAGCAAAGAGTAAGAAGGGCTAAAAGGGTCATGAAGAGTCATTGGCCAGGAGTAATAAGGAAAATCCCAAGGCTTTTTATACATATATAAAGAGCAAGAGAGTAGCCAGGGAAAGGGTTGGTCCACTCGAGGACAGGGGAGGGAATCCACGTGTGGAGCCAGAGGAAATGATCGAAATATTAAATGAGTACTTTGCATCAGTATTCACCAAACAGAAGGACTTGGTGGGTGATGAATCTAGGAAAGGGTGTGTAGATAGTTTGAGTCATGCTGCGTTCAAAAAGTGGGAGGTATTAGGGTTCTCAAGAAACATTAATGTTGACAGATCCCCAGGGCCTGATGGGATATACCCTAGAATACTGAAAGAAACAAGGGAGGAAATTGCTGTGGTCTTGAGAGAAATCTTCGTATCCTCACTGGTTACAGGGGAGGTCCCAGAGGATTGGAGAATAGCCAATGTTGTTCTTTGTTTAAGAAGGATTATTTAAGAATAATCCAGGCCGGTGAGCCTGACATCAATAGTAGGGAAGTTAATGGAGAGGATTGCTTGAGACAGGACTTGGAAAAAAGTGGACATAATTAGCGAGAGGCAATATGGTTTTGTGAAGGGAAGGTCATGTCTCCCTAACTTGATTGAATTTTTTGAAGAAGTGATGAAGATGTTTGATGAGGGTAGGGCAGTGGATGTTATCTACATGGACTTCAATAAAGCTTCTGACAAGATCCCTCATGGCAGACTGGTGCAAAACATAAAATCGCATGGGATCAGAGGTGAATTGGCAAGGTGGATACAGAACTGGCTTGGTCATAGAAGACAGAGGGTAGTAGTGGAAGAGTGCATTTCTGAATGGAGGGCTGTGACAAGAGGAATTCATCAGGGATCAGTGCTGGGACATTTATTGTTTGTAATATATATAAATGATTTGGAGGAAAATGTAACTGGTTTGATTAGTAAGTTTGTGGATGACACAAAGATTGGTGGATTTGCAGATAGTGATGAGAACCATCAGTGGATGCAACAGGATATTAGAACGGATGGAGACTTGGGTGGAGAGATGGCAGGTGGAGCTTAATCCAGACAAATGTGAAATAATGCTTTGGAAAGGAAGGTCTAATACAGATAGGAAATATACAGTAAATAGCAGAACCTTAAGAATATTGATAGGCAGAGGGATTTGGGTGTACAGGTACACAAGTCACTAAAAGTGGCAATGTAGGTTGAGAAGGTAGTCAAGAAGGCATGTACATGCTTGCCTTCATCAACCAGGGCATTGGGTTTAAAAATTGGCAAGTCATGTTGCAGCTTTATAGAACCTTAGTTATGGTGCAAATGGAATATAGTGTTTAATTCTGGTCGCCACAATACCAGAAGGATGTGGAGGCTTTGGAGAGGGTATAGAAAAGATTTACCAGGATGTTGCCTGGTATGGAGGGCATTATTTATGGGGAGAGGTTGGAGAAACTTGGTTTATTCTTACTGGAACAATGGAGATTGAGGGTGATATGATAGAAGTCTACAAGATTATGAAGAGCATGGACAGAGTGAATAGCCAGAAGCTTTTTCCCAGGGTAGAAGAGTCAATTATTAGAGGGCATAGGTTTAAGGTGCAAGGGGCAAGGTTTAAAGGAGATGTACAAGACAAGGTTTTTTACACAGAGGGTGGTGGGTACCTGGAACTCATTTCCTGGGAAGGTAGTGGAAGCAGATATGGTAGTGACTTTTAAGGGGCGTCTTGACAAATAAATGAATAGGCTAGGATTAGAGGGATACAATCCCCGCAAAGGTAGAGGGTTTTAGTTCAGTCAGGCAGCATGCTTGTTGCAGGCTTGGAGGACCAAAGGGCCTGTTCCTAATTTCTTCGTTCTTTTTCTTTGTAAATAGATGTAAATGGGTACAATATAATTGGGATTACGGAGACATGGCTTCAGGATGATCAGGGATGGGTACTGAATGTTCCAAGGTATTCAGTATTTAGGAAGAACAGACATAAAGCAAATGGTGATGAAGTGTCATTGCTGGTTAAAGAGAAAAATTAATACAATACTGAGAAAGACTATTAGCTCTGACAATGTGGAGTCTGTACGTGTAGAATTGAGAAATACTAAGGGGCAAAAAACATTAGTGGGTATCATATATAGACCCCCCCAAACTGCAGTGGTGATGCTAGGAATGGCATTAAACATAAAATTAGAGACTCATGTGGCAAGGGAATATCGGTGACCATGAGTGATTTTAATCTGCAAATAGGTCGAGCAAATCAAATTAGCCACAATGCTGTAGAGGAGGAATTCCTGGAGTTTATACGGGATGGTTTTCTTGACCAATGTATGACGGAACCAACTGAACAGCAGACCTTCTTAGACTGGGTACTGTGTAATGAGAAAGGAATCATTGCCAATTTAGCTGTGCGAGTCCCCTTGGGGTTGAGCAACCAAATATGATAGATTTTTTTTATTTGATTTATTGTTGTCACATGTATTAGTATACAATGAAAAGTATTGTTTCTTGTATGCCATACAGACAAACATACTGTTCATAGAGAAGGAAACAAGAGAATGCAGAATGTAGTATTACATTCATAGCTAGGTGTAGGGAAAGATCAATTTAATGCAAGTTAAGTCCATTTAAAAGTCTGACAGCAGCAGGGAAGAAGCTGTTCTTGAGTCAATTGGTATGTGACCTCAGACTTTTATATCTTTTTCCTGAAGAAAGAAGTTGGAAGAGCGAATATCTGGAGTATGTGGTGCCCTTAATTATAGTGGCTGCTTTGCCAAGGCAAAGGGAAATGTAGACAGAATCAATGGATTGCATAATGGATTGGCTACATTCACAACCTTTTTTAGTTTCTTATGGTCTTGGGCAGAACAGGAGCCATACCAAGCTGTGATACAACCAGAACGAATGCTTTCTATAGTACATCTGTCAAAATAGGTGAAAGTTGTAGCTGGTATGCCAAATTTCCTTAGACTTCTGAGAAAGTAGAGGGATTGGTGGGCTTTCTTAACTATAGTGTCAGCACAGGGGGGACCAGAACAATTTGTTGGAAACTTGAAGTTCTTGACCCTTTCTCTTTGTCCCCATGGACATAAACAGGGGCATGTTCTCCTTTATGCTTCTTGAAGTCGATGACAATCTCCTTCATTTTGTTGACATTGAGGGAGAGATTATTGTTGTTGCACCGGTTCACCAGATTCTTTCTTCTTCTTTCCTGTACTCTGTCTCGTCATTGTTTAAGATCCAACCCACTATGGTGGTGTCATCAGCAAACTTGAAAATCAAATTGGAGGGGAATTTGGCCACACAGTCATAGGAATACAGTAGGGGGTTGAGAACATAGCCTTGTGGGGCACTGGTGTTGAGGATGATTGTGGAGTAGTTGTTGTTGCCTATCCTTCTGATTGTGATCTGTGATTTAGGAAATTTAGAATCCAGTCGCAGAGAGAGATGCCAAGGACCAGGCCACAGAGTTTAGAAATGAGTTTCATGGGACTAATAATGTGAGCTGTAGTCAATAAATAGGAGTCTGACATAGGTCAAGATGGAGAGTGAAGCAGTTAATTCAGAGACTAAGGTGCTGAATCTTAATAAAGGAAAGTATGAAGATATGAGATGTGAGTTGGCCTTGATAGATTGGGAAGAGTTACTTAAAGGGATGACAGTGGATAGGCAACGGCAACCAATCAAGGAATGCATGTGGGAACTGCAGCAACTGTTTGCTCCTGTCTGGCACAATAGCAAAATGGGTAAGAGAGCCAATCCATGGCTTACAAAGAAATTAGAGATAGTATCTGAACCAAGGAAGAAGCATACAGATTGGCCAAGAAAAATAATAGGTCTGAGGATTGGGGACAGTTTAGAATTCAGCAGAGATTTTCTGCAGGGTTGCACATAGCAATGCTATGGAGAATGAGCTTCAATCCTGGAGAAGCCAGGCCAATCCTGGAGAGCTGGGAAACGTACGCACACGTTACAAAGATTACTCGCATGAAGTGAATGGTTCAATTTGGATAAAGTTCATTAAATCCAAATGAAAGAATCAGCCACTCAGTTCAAGCCATTTCTTAGTTTGTGATGGATTTTCCTTCACCACACTGCCAAAGTGTTCTGAAACATTGGTGGCCCCCCTGTTTCCCTCTTCTGTCACACTTATTGCCTATTAAATTCTTTCATTTGAATTAATGAATGTTTCCCAAATCACATCAGATATTTCATGCTCGTAATTTTTGCATTATGCCTACCTGTGAAAGACTATCTTTAACACGAGGTAATATAACATCTCCCCTTGATATTCAATAGCACTACTTTAATTGGATTCCCTACTGTCAACATCCTGGGGGTTACCATTGACCTGAAACTGAACTGGACAAACCATATAAATACAGTGGCGACAAGATCAGGTCAGAGGCTAGGGATCCCGGAGCATGTAACTCATCTCCTGACTCCCTAAAGCATGTCCACTATTTACCAGATACAAAATTCTGGAGCATCCTCTCTAAAGACTAACAGGTTTATTTGGAATCACCTGATGAAGGAGCAGCGCTATGAAATTCATAATTACAAATAAACCTATTGGACTTTAATCTGGTATTGTGAGACTACTAACTGTGCCCACCTCTGTCCAACGCCAACATCTTCACATCATCCCTCTCTAAAAGCACTGTGCGTGTACCTACACCACATGGACTGCAATGGTTCAAGAAGGTGGATCACTACCATCTCATAGAGTAATCAAGGATAAGCAATAATTACTGATCCAGCCATCAACACCATGAAAGAATAACTTTTAAAAATCTGATTTCCCTGCTGTCCTGATCACTTGAATCTCCATTCAAGAGGCTCAAGGGCTTGAATCTTCTCATCGTATACTGTGTGACTGTCAAGTGACTTTCTTTATACCTTTTCTTTGGATTTTCAGCATTTGCAATATTTTGCTTTTTGCTTTAATGTACAAGTTACACCTGAGGAAAACTAAGGCATTAAACCTATCATTCCTCTTACAGACAATAGAACATAGAACATAGAACAATACAGCACAGAACAGGCCCTTCGGCCTTCGATGTTGTGCCGACCAAAATAAAAAGCAATGCCCCTCCAAACTAAACCATTCCCTTCTCTTCCATATACTTATCAATTAACCTCTTAAACGCCACCAAACTTGGCGCATCTACAACAGCTGCAGGCAGGGCATTCCACTCCCTAATCACTCTTTGAGTAAAGAACCTACCTCTGATATCCGTCCTATAACTCATACCCCTTAATTTAAAGCTGTGTCCCCTCGTGCTAGCTTTCTCCATCCTAGGAAAAAGGCTAACACTGTCCACCCTATCTAAACCTCTAATCATCTTATATGCTTCAATAAGATCCCCTCTTAGCCGCCTCCTTTCTAACGAAAACAACCTCAAATCCTTCAACCTCTCTTCATAGGACCTGCCCTCCATACCAGGCAACATCCTGGTAAACCTCCTCTGTACCCTCTCCAATGCCTCCACATCTTTCTTATAATGTGGCGACCAGAACTGCACACAATACTCCAAGTGCGGCCGCACTAGAGTTTTGTACAGTTGCAACATGATGCTGCGGCTCCTAAATTCAATCCCCCTACCAATAAAAGCTAAGACTCCATATGCCTTCTTAACAACTTTATCCACTTGACTGCCTACTTTCAGGGATCTATTGACACATACACCAAGATCCTTCTGTTCCTCAACACTATTAAGAGCCCTACCATTAGCCCTATACTCTACACATTTATTGTTCCTGCCAAAGTGCATTACCTCACACTTTTCCACATTAAACTCCATTTGCCACCTCTCGGCCCAGCTCTGCAACTTGTCCAAGTCACTCTGTAAACTAAAACACCCCTCTTCACTATCTACCACACCACCAACTTTAGTATCATCTGCAAATTTACTGATCCATCCCTCAATACCCTCATCCAGATCATTTATAAAAATTACAAACAGCAGGGGCCCCAAAACAGACCCCTGAGGCACACCACTCGTCACCGAACTCCACGATGAATATCTCCCATCAACCACCACCCTCTGTCTTCTATCTGCCAGCCAATTCCTAATCCAATTAGCTAAATCACCCTCTATTCCACACATCTGCATTTTCTGTAGAAGTCTTCCATGGGCCACCTTATCAAACGCCTTACTAAAGTCCATATATACTACATCAACCGCCTTACCCCCATCCACCTCTCTGGTCACTTTCTCAAAAAACTCAATGAGGTTAGTAAGGCATGACCTACCCTTCACGAAACCATGCTGACTATCCCCAATCAATTCATTTCTCTCTAAATAACTATAAATCCTATCCCTAATAATTCTCTCCAATACCTTGCCCACAACAGAAGTAAGACTCACTGGCCTATAATTCCCAGGAAGGTCTCTCTTCCCCTTCTTAAACAATGGGACCACATTCACTATCCTCCAGTCCTCCGGAACCACACCCGTAACCAACGAGGACCTGAAGATCAGAGCCAGAGGCTCTGCAATCTCCTCTCTTGCCTCCCAGAGAATCCTAGGGTAAATCCCGTCCGGCCCAGGGGACTTATCCAACTTCAAACCCTCGAGAATTTCTAACACATCCTCCCTATCTACTACAATACTTCCCAATTTGCAACCCTGTACCTCAGTGCTCTCCATAGCTACATTTCCAGCACTCTGCGTGAATAAATCCTGATCCAGGATATTGGATACAATATTGGGCAATCCATTTTCTGCATTTACAGATTCTACATAGGACCAGAAGAAAGTCATTCAGGCCCTCAAACCTGTTCTGTGATTCCATTAAATCAAAGCCGATATATATCCTAAAGCCATATTTCTGACCCTACACTTGACAGGTGTTTCTAGGAGGTGGGTTCAGTCCTTGGACTCTAGATCGCTTGAATTTTTTTCTCAAACTGCTTTTCCAAGTGTCCTCTTGCCATTGGGTGCGCTGAAGAATTGTATCACTTCAAACAGAAGGTTACTCCATCCTGTAGCCGATATTTATTCGACTGGAAAGCTTGTGCTTGACAAGGTAAAGGATGGAGTAAAGGATGAGGCAATGTCACATCCCTGTTTGACTCTAGTCTTGATCTTGGTGAGAACTGACACTGACATCTTGTCTTAGAGAAGTCGAACTGCAAGAAATTTGACAAAGCAAACTGCAAAAAATGTTGAGGAATCTCCCATTTTGGTCCAGGAATTTCTTAATACCCTGGTACAACCAAAGTACACTCCCTTCCCCAACAACCTCAACAGCCTTTTAATGGGGAGAAAGTTTCAGATTTCACCATCACTGGTGTGAAGAAGTGCAACCCAGCAAATGTCACCAGTCTTTTGGTTTATTAACATGTGGCATTATCCCAGGAACAAAGCCATTCACTACTGAACTAGTTAGGTCTCACTGGACCTTGAACTGTCTTTGAAATATTTTGAGGCTTTATTTTTTTTCTCTCTATATATTCATTGCGATTGTTTCATGTTTAAAGGGAGGTGGATGGTGAGCGCCCTCTCCAGGCCCTCTTTTATAATGTTCTCAGCTGATTATAGGAACATAATTCACAAACTTTTTCATCCATGGACCACTAAAGAAGAGAGTAAAAACCTCTTGGACCAGTTACTAGTCCCACCCCACCCACTTTTGTTTCACACCATAAAATGCCTTATCAGAAGAACTGGGAAACATAGAAAATAGAAACAGGGGTAGGCCATTCAGCCCTTCCAGTCTGCTCTGCCATTCATTATGATCAAGACTGACCATCAGATTGAATATCCTGATCCTCTTCCCCCCATATCCCTTGACCCCTTAAACCCTCAAGCTATGTCTAATTTCTTCTTGAAATCAGACAACGTTTTGATCTCAATTATATTCTGTGGTAGTGAATTCCATACATTCAGCACCCTCTGGGTGAAGATATTTCTTCTCACCTCAGTTCTGCAAGATTTACTCCTTATCCTCAAATTATGATCCCCTCGTTCTATACTGCCCCACCATTGGAAGCATTCTTTCTGAATCTACGCGGTCTAACCTTGTTTGAATTTTATACGTTTCTATGAGATCACTTTTCAGTCTTCTAAACTCCAGTGAATATAATCCTAACCGACTTTACCTTTCCTCATGACAGACCTCCCATCCCAGGAATCAGCCTGATAAATCTTCGCAGTACTCCCTCTATAGCAAGAATATCCTCCCTCAGATAAGGACACCAAAACTGCACACAGTACTCCAGGCCTCACCAAAACTCTGTACAATTGCAGCAAAATGTCTCTACTCCTATATTCAAATCGTCTCACTATAAAGGCCAACATACCATTTGCCTCCTTTGCTGCCTGCTGTGTCTGTGTGCTTATTTTCAGTGATTGATGCACGAGACACCAATGTTTCACTGAGTATCCACCTCTCTCAATTTACACCCATTCAAATAATAACCTGTCTTCCTACTATTGGGAAATGATGGGATCCAAAAGTCTTTTGCTGTGTTTTCACCATCAAAAGTAATGAAGTTACATAGATTAATTGTTTGTATTGTATGTATTTTTCTAATTCATGCTAGAAACAGAAGTATAGATATTTTTAGATTGCAAACATCAATACTAGAAGAGAACTGTTACAATCTCAGTTGGTATTAACACTGACAGGAAGATCCCATAATAGAACCTTGGCTCAAAAGACCGTAACTTTTACTTTTTTAATAAAATATGAAAGAATAGAGTCACAAGATCACTAATTCAGTTTATCAACAAAAAAATTGAAATAGTAGCATCAAATCTGGATAAATACAATATTCCTTTACCCTCTCTTATCTTAATAAATCCACACAAATTTTAAAATGAACATAGATTACAAAGTACATCATAAACTACAATGATCTCATTAACACACAAATTCCCTTTTAAGCAGACATGAAAATGATGGTCAAATACACTCTCCATTTTGAATCCCAAATGAATGTCCATGGATGTCTCTTCAGAATCCTCCCAGGTGATTATCACATGAGAATTTCCAAACTCCACTCCCAAAAAACATGCTTTAAAAATATTCTGTCATAATAATTCTTTACCTTAGCAGTGGCATGGTGGCACAGTGGTTAGCACTGTTGTCTCACAGTGCCAGGGGACGCGGATTCAATTCCCAATTTTAGTCACTGTCTGTGTGGAGTTTGCACATTCTCCCTGTGAGTGTGTGGGTTTCTTCCAGGTGCTCAGGTTTCTCACACAGTCCAAAGATATGCGGGTTAGTTGATCGGCAATGGTAAATTGCCCCTTAGTGTCAGGGGAACTAGGAGGGTAAATCCTTAGGACTACAGAGATAGAGGCTGGGTAAGATTGTAGTCGGTGTAAAGTTGATGGGCCGAATGGCCTCTTTCTGCACTGTAGTGATTCTATGATTTTCATTCCAAAATCCAATCCAGGTTTTCCAATAGTACTTTTAAACAAAGCTTCTACTCCACTTTAAACAGCAAATCCAATCCAGGTTTTACACCAAGCCATTAGAATTTCTGTATCTTGACTACTGCCCAAATAGATCACAATTACTTTAACTCTCACTTCCCAGACTCTTATTAAAATGACATCAAATATTTAATCTACCTTTGAAGTCTGCTATCCCACTCTGAATCTAGTTCTGCAAATGTCTCTTTAATTCAGAACACTTTATTTACTCTTCCTTAAATTTTTCTGAACAATACCTTAGTCTCTGTTCTCTTAACTTCAGTCAGCTTTCATTATTTCTGTCCCATTTCCCTGGTGATGTGAATTGTATCTTGTTCCTTAGAAAGCTTATATCTTTGTAACCCCCTTGTCCTGTCCGGCTTTTCCTGCAAAGCTGAGAGTTGTTCACACCTCATTGTCCTGTTTCCAGCAGCCTTGGCTTCCAATTAAAATTAAAAACAAAGGCAAACCCTTCTGTCTGGGAACTGGGCCCCTGTTGCTAAGCAACATCCCTGGTGCTACTATTTGTTATTCACGCCGTAGTCTCTCTAAGCATAATAGAAACACAGTTGGAGCTTAACCAACCCTCAAAAACCCAAATATATTTGTGAATCCATCGATAGGCTTTACCCTTCCAGACACGGAAACATTAAATTAAACCCACTTAAAACTATACCTTATTTCTAATGTTTACTAATACAAATATAAATCCCTTAAAATTATCCTTGCTTTCCTAACAGAAGATATTTATTTGCAACATGTTTTAAAATCATCACAGCAATTTTCTGAAAAACTACCCTGTGCACGTTTGGAGGGCCAGCAATTGGGCTATGGGGGTCGCACAGCCAGCGATGTCGAGGGCACGAGGCTGGTCAGTGATTTAGCTGGCCAGTAATCGGGAGATTGGCAGACAGTGGCCACTGCACATGTGCCGATCTTGGCGCTGACAAATCAGCGCATACACAGTGGCCCGCTCAGCACTATGCTGCCAGCCTGTCCTGCAGAAATAGGAACTCTGTAAGAATCTAGCAACACCAATTTTAAATCCAACCGATTTATTTGATAGTAAATTTGCGAGCTTTCAACCTTTTTGTCTTCATCAGGCAAATGCAGTGTTTGCATTTGCCTGATGAAGACGAAAAGGTCGAAAGCTCGCAAATTTACTATCAAATAAATCGGTTGGATTTAAAATTGGTGTTGCTAGATTCTTACTGAGTTCTTACTACCCCAGTCCAATGCTGGCATCTCTACATCACTGCAGGAATAGGCCCAGTTTTTTTTTTGAGTGATTCATGCTAGTGCACTCTGCAGTGCACAGGGAGATTCATTTTGAAACTCCTGCTGATGCTATTTAGGAAAGCCCACCAATGCCTCTACTTTCTCACAAGACTAAGGAAATTTAGCATGTCAACTATGACTCTCACCAATTATTACAGATGTACCATACAAAGCATAGTTTTTGGCTGTATCACAGCTTGGTATGGCTTCTGCTCTGCCCAAGACTACAAGAAACCACAAAGGGTCATGTTTGAAACCCAGTCTGTCACACAAACCAGCCTCCTATCCATTGACTTCCCGCTGCCTTGGAAAAGCAACCAGCATAATGAAGGACCCCCCTTACTCAGGACAGTCTCTCTTCTGCCTTCTTCCATCAGGAAAATGATACAATTGTCTGAGGTCATATGCCAATTGACTCAAGAACAGTTTCTTCCCTGCGGCCATGAGATTTTTGAATACACTTACCTAGCATTAACTTGATCTTTCTCTACATCTTAGCAGTGACTGTAACACTACATTCTGCAGTCTCTCCTTTCCTTCTCTATGAATGGTATGCTTTGTCTGTATAGCGTACAAGAAACAATATTTTTCATTGTATGTTAATACATGTGACAATAATAAATCAAATCAAATTAGAAAATCACATCCACCCAAGCTGGATCAGGCAGGCTTGCACACAAGCATACATGCAAGTTAAGAGCAAAAATAAGCCACTCAATCCCATGGACCTGCACTGCCTTTCAATAAGATTGTGGCTTGTCAAGAATTGATCTACTTCTGCCATATGATTTTCAAAGACTTGCCTCAACCACTTTTTAAGAGAAACATTTTTTTATCTCATCTGAAACACAGCACCTTTGACATCTCAGCACTCCCCCAGTCCAGCACTAGAGTGTCAACCTTGATTTTTGGGCTCAAACATTAGACTGGGACTTAAACCCAAAACCTTGTGATTGAAAAGCAAGAATGCTGCCAACCAAGCCATAAAAAAAGTTGGAAAAATTGGGATTGGTCTCCTTGGAACATTGATGGTTAAGAAATGACCTAATAATGACAAGGGAAGGGGATATTAAACAGAAATTTATGGAGTTGGGGTGGAAGCTTAGGGCCAAAACCGACAGAGTGGTTATCTCTGGACTCTTGCCTGTGCCACGGGATAGTTTAGAGAAGAACAGAGAGAGGGAATGTTTGAACTCGTGGCTGCGGGGATGGTGCAGGAGGGAGGGGTTCAGGTTCTTGAACAATTGGGGCTCATTCTGGGGTAGGTGGGACCTCTACAAGAGAGATGGTCTACACCTGAACCAGAGGGGAACCAATATCTTGGGGGGAAAATTTGCAAAGGCTATGCAGGGGGCTTTAAACTGATTCAGAGGGGGAGTGGGATCCTGAGTAGTTTGGATGTTAGGAGGGACGAGAATAGGGGGGTCATAGATGAGAACTGTAAAGCACAGCAGCGTACGGGTGGAGTAGGGCATGGTTTGAAATGCGTATACTTTAATGCAAGAAGTATTCGCAATAAGGTGGAGGAACTTGCAGCTTGGACCAGTACCTGGAACTTCGATGTTGTGGCCATTTCAGAGACATGGATAGAGCAGGGACAGGAATGGTTGTTGCTGGTTCCGGGGTTCAAATGCTTCAGTCGGAGTAGAGAAGGAGGTAGAAGGGAGGGAAGGAGTGGCATTATTAGTCAAAGACTGTATCACAGTGATAGAAAGGAAGTTTGATGAGGACTTGTCTGTTGAGGTAGTATGGGCTGAGATTAGAAACAGGAGAGGAGAGGTCACCCTGTTGGGAGTCTTTTATAGACCTCCTAAAAGTTCTAGAGAGGTAGAGGAAAGGATTGCAAAGTCAATCCCGGACAGGAGTGAAAGTAATAGAGTAATTGTTATGGGGGACTTTAACTTTACTAATATTGATTGGAATAGCTATAGCTCTAGCATGTTAGAGGGGTCAGTTTTTGTACAAGGTGTGCAGGAAGGTTTTTTGACTCAGTATGTAGATAGGCCAACTAGAGGTGAGGCTACATTGGATTTGGTGCTGGGCAATGAGCCAGACCAGGTGTTAGGCTTGGAAGTTGGTGAACATTTTGGTGATAGTGACCACAATTCAGTTACGTTCACCTTAGTGATGGATAGGGATAGGCATGAAGCTGGGGGCAGTAGTTATAGCTGGGGGAATGGTAATTATGAGGCCATAAGGAGGGAATTAGGGTGCATAGGTTGGACTAGGAAACTACAGGGACTGGGAACATCTGAAATGTGGAGCTTATTCAAGGAGCAGCTACTGCGAGTCCTTGATAAGTATGTCCCTGTCAGGCAAGGAGGAAATGGTCGAGTAAGGGAACCATGGTGTACTAAAAAAGTTAATTTGTTGGTTAAAAGGAAAAAGGAGGCTTATGTCAGGATGAGGCTTGAAGGCTCAGTTAGGCAATGGATAGCTATGGATTAGCCAGGAGGGAGCTAAAGAGTGAGTTGAGGAGAGCTAAAAGGGGACACAAGAAGACTTTGACTGATAGGATCAAGGAGAATCCTAAAGCTTTCTTTAGATATGTTAAGAATAGAAGATTGGTTAGGGCAAGATTAGGGCCAGTCATAGACAGCAGTGCGAAGTTGTGCGTGGAGCCTGAAGAGATTGGAGAGGCACTGAACAAATATTTCTCTTCGGTATTCACGCAGGGAGATGTAAATGTAGTTGTGAAGAACACTGGGATACAGGGTTGCAAACTGGAAAGTATTGAAGTAGATAAGGAGGATGTGCTAGATATTCTTGAGGGTTTGAAGTTAGATAAGTCCCCGGCCGGACGGGATTTACCCTAGGATTCTCTGGGAGGCGAGAGAGGCGATTGCAGAGCCTCTGCTCTGATCTTCAGGTCGTCGTTGGTACGGGTATAGTGCCGGAAGACTGGAGGATAGCGAATGTGGTCCCATGTTCAAGAAGGGGAATAGAGACTTTCCGGGGAATTATAGGCCGGTGAGTCTTACTTCTGTTGTGGGCAAAAGTATTGGAGAGAATTATTAGGGATAGGATTTATAGTTATTTAGAGAGAAATGAATTGATTGGGGATAGTCAGCATGGTTTTGTGAAGGGTAGGTCATGTCTTACTAACCTTATTGAGTTTTTTGAAAAAGTGACCAAAGAGGCGGATGGGGGTAAGGCAGTTGATGTGGTATATATGGACTTCAGTAAGGCGATTGATAAGGTGGCCCATGGAAGGCTTTTGCAGAAAATGCAGATGTATGGGATTGAGGGCGATTTAGCTAATTGGATTAGGGATTTGCTAGCAGATAGAAGACAGAGGGTAGTGGTTGATGGAAGACATTCATCGTGGAGTTCGGTTACAAGTGGAGTACCTCAGGCATCTGTTTTGGGGCTGTTTGTATTTTTTATAAATGATTTGGATGAGGGTATTGAGGGATGGATTAGTAAATTTGAGGATGACACCAAAGTCGGAGGAGTGGTAGATAGTGAAGAGGAGTGTTATAGTTTGCAGAGAGACTTGGACAAGTTGCAGAGCTGGGCCGAGAGGTGGCAAATGGAGTTTAATGTGGAAAAGTGTGAGGTAATGCACTTTGGCAGGAATAATAAATGTGTAGAGTATAGGGCTAATGGTAGGATTCTTAATAGTGTTGATGAACAGAGGGCTCTTGGTGTATTTGTGCATAGATCCCTGAAAGTAGGCAGTCAAGTCGATAAGGTTGTTAAGAAGGCATACGGAGTCTTAGCTTTTATTGTTAGGGGGATTGAATTTCGGAGCCGCAACGTCATGTTGCAACTGTACAAAACTCTAGTGCGGCTGCACTTGGAGTATTGTGTGCAGTTCTGGTCCCCACATTATAAGAAAGATGTGGAGCATTGGAGAGGGTACAGAGGAGGTTTACCAGGATGTTGCCTGGTATGGAGGGCAGGTCTTATGAAGAGAGGCTGAGAGATTTGAGGTTGTTTCGTTAGAAAGAAGGCGGCTAAGAGGAGACCTTATTGAAACATATAAGATGATTAGAGGTTTAGATAGGGTGGACAGTGATAGCCTTTTTCCTAGGATGGAGAAAGCTAGCATGAGGGGACATAGCTTTAAATTAAGGGGTGGTGGTTATAGGACAGATGTCAGAGGTAGGTTCTTTACCCAGAGGGTGGTAAGGGTATGGAATGCCCTGCCTGCGTCAGTTGTAGATGCGCCAAGTTTGGTGGCGTTTTAAGAAGTTAGTAGATAAGTTTATGGACGAGAAGGGAATGGTTTAGGTTAGGGGGTCATTGCTTTTTCCTAATTGGTCGGCGCAACATCGAAGGTCGAAGGGCCTGTTCTGCGCTGTAATGTTCTATGTTCTATGTTCTAATAAAAGCATTCAAAATGGTGGGAGGTTTTGATACAGTAGATAGAGAAAAACCAGTCCCTCTGGCAAGTAGATCAATAACTGGAGATCATAAATACATTGTCAAATGATCTGAAGGGCAGATGAGAATTTTCACCTCAGAGTTCCTGGGATCCGGAATGTTTACCAGAAAAGGTGATCAAAGCTGATTTTACAAGTGTGTTAGGCAGGTTGTTGAGGACGAGGAACCTAGAGTGAGACAAACAAAAGGTGGGGATTGTTGATTTTCCAAGAGCCAGCATTCATTGCCCATCCTCAGTTGTCCTTGAGAAGGTGGTGGTGAGCTATCTTCTTGAAATGCAGCAGTCCCTGTAGTGCAGGATATACCCACAGTGCCACAGGGAGGGAGTTCCTGGATTTTGATATAGTAACAGTGAAAGAACAGCAATGTATTACCAAGTTAGGATTGTGATTGGCTTGGTTGAAAACTTGCAGGTGGTGGTGAGCCCAGTTAGCTACTGTCCTTGTCCTAGATGGTAGCAGTCATGGTTTGGAAGGTACTGTCTAAAGAACCTTGATAAGTTGCTGCAGTGCATCTTGTAGATGGTACACCTTGTTGCTATTGTGTTTCGGTGGAGGAAGGATTGAGTATTTCTGGAAGAGGTGCTGACCAAAAAGGCTACTTTGTCCTGGATGGTGGAAAGTTTCTTGAATGTTATTGAAGCTGCAGTCATCCAAGCAAGGGGAGAATATTCCATATAGGTTTTAGGGAGGCAGGAGGTGAGTTAATCACCAGAGAATTCCTAGTCTCTAACCTGTAGCCACAGTATTTATATAGCTAGTCCAGTTGAGTTTCTTGTCAATAATAACTCCCAGAATGTTGATAGTGCAGGATTCAGTGATATTAATATCATTGAATGTCAAAGCGCGATGATTAGATTCTCTCTTGTTGAAGATGGTCATTGCCTGGCACTTTATTCTATAATTCTATGATTTACTATTGCCAGATAAAATTGCTAAGATGAGGAACCATTTGGAACAATAAAAGCACAGACTGACAGACACATTAATAAAGGTTCTGCTATTTTGCATAATTCATGCTTAGAAATATTCGGTATTTTGTGAGATCCTACATAACAGAATTGATTTCCTGTGAGCTTTACTACCTCAATTAATATAAATATATCTAAAAAGCCAATCATACTGTTCATCAAATTCACTACCCTTCACATTGTACATTAAATACTAACTGATGTGCATCCTAATGAATTAGAAGTAACAAGCCAATCACAGGACTCAACTGACAGCTTGACCTTCGCAGAACGAATTTATGATATCAGGATTCTGGGGATTGCTGTGTTGTTATGCACCAGCAACCATCGTTTTTGATCTTGATTATGTGTTCTGTCTTCATTTTATAAAAAAGACCTTCTGGTAAATGGCAACCGTGATATTGTACAGCTAAAATGCTCTGCCAGTATGGGTGATGACTGATACAAAAAAGAATTGAATATAGAAAATAATGCCAAGATGCAAAGTTTGCAGTATTGTGACATTGGGAAAACATTATGGGTTGAGATTTATAATCAGTTTGAGTCATAGAGATTGTAAATGTATTCAATGGAGCGAGTGGCAGTATTTTCCTATTTGCTCTAATGATGCTGCTTCAATTGTCCTAGCTAAGTCTCCCAGCCAAGTGGTGTAGTTGTACCAATCCTTCATCATGTTGGTCCTTCTAAACCCACAGTGAGGGAGGCCACCTAACTTCAGCACTGGCAAAATTTCCTTTGGTTGTTCTCTTATTATGCATTCTTGTCTCTACCTCTGGTGGCTGTTCCTGGCTGCCCTGGCAAGCTCCCATTTTTCCCAGCAACTTCACATCTCAAATCGTACCTCCCCTATCAAGATTTATCAGCTCTGCTTCCCATTCCCAGTCTCCTTTTTAAAAATTTCCCAACAGGCAAGGAAGCAGGCAATTTTTGATTTATAAATTGTTCAAGTAGGGATGAATGGGAGATTTAGGAAATGATAGAGGGTAAAGAGGTGTGAGAGAGAGTGACATTAGATAGGCTCATGCAGCATACAAGGGGAAATAGTGCAAGCAAGCACCATCTCATGTACATTATTTTCCACTTCCAATGTCTCCTTTCACATTTCTGATGGTTGAGGAATGCAGTAGTGAATGAGTTAAGAACTTTGTAACACTTAAGAAGATGAGAAAAATATCAAGACGAATATCCTGAAGCCTTTTTTCCATATATTTCAGATAAATGTACTTTGTTTTCGTGTGCCCAGATTGCAGCTATCCCTGTTATTGTACACAAGTTTCAGTGACTCAGACTGGGAGGCAACAACCGATCTTTCCTTTAGACACAAGTTTATGATAAGCCCACTCAGGAATGTAGTTAACCCAGCTTGTAGTTTAAGTAACTTTTGCCTAATATAGTGAAGCCTGCATTTCTAACTATATTTCATATATATATATATATATATATTCATTATGTATCAACATATTATACATATATATATTATACAACTTGTGAGCATAGATTGTTATACCAGCCCATTAATTTTAACTTGTCTTGTCAGCCTGTATGTTAGCTAAGGGCTAATCGCACACATCAATTGTGGGCCTTGAGATAACCATGAAGAAATGCCGAGGCAGCCATGTTCCCATGATGGAAGACAACCCTCAGCCTGGGAACCTGATGAGAATGAGAAGATGCGTACGTGACTGGGGTGTATAAATATGTGCTCTTAATTTGTATTCAGTAAGATGCCTGCGGAGCCGCTGTTAGGTGCCAGGTGTATCTCCCAAAAGCTTTTGAATAAACTTGCTGTACTTTGACTCACAATTCGTCTCAGAGGTATCTTTACCTCTAACAAGGATTAACAACCTATTGGGGTTTCAGATCTTTATCACATATCAATGTCTTGGATTATGTCCTTCATGGTGAAAGACAAGGGGCTGTGGATAAGCAAAGAAATCTTCATGTCCAACTTAATGATTCAATAAAAGATAATATACTGATAAAAAATGTAATCAAAATGGTGAATTGAATGTTGGTCTTTATCCCTAAGGGTTTGGAATTCTTAAGTGAGGGATTAATGTTTCAATTCTACAATGCCTGGTCCAAATCCCATCTGGGGTACTGCATTCAGTTTTAAACACTGAGCTACGAATGTAGCCCAATTCATCACGCAAACCAGCCTCCCTTGACTCTGTCTACACTTCCCGCTGCCTCAGAAAACAGTCAGCATAATTAAGGACTCCATACAACCCAGACATTTTCTCTTTCACCTTCTTCCATTGGGAAAAAGATGTGAGGTACCAACCGACTCAAGAATAGCTTCTTCCCTGCTGCTGTCAGACTTTTGAACAGACTTTGCTTGCATTAAGTTGATCTTTTCTACATCCTAGCTATGACTGTAACACGACATTCAGATAGATATACATTTATCTGTATAGCGCGCAAGAAACAATAATTTTCACTGTATGTTAATCCATGTGACAACAATAAATCAAATCAAACAGGAATACTCTGTAGATTCACCAGAATGACATTAAGGTTTATGGGATTACATTATGAGGACAGGCAACTTGAGTTTAGGGGGATCTAGTCAAAGTGTTCAAATTATTAAATATTTGGATGCACTAAAGCAGTGGTTCTCAAACTTCAATATGTTTTGGCACACCTCTATATTATAGAAACATTTTGAGGCATACCTCCAATCATCTCTGTCTTTTAATCTTACTAGGAACTTTGTTTTTCATTTCTCCCTGGGTTCTTTTTTTTAACCTCACCCTGTCTCTCTCCCATTTTTCCCAGGGTAAAAGCCTTTTTAACTTTATGCTTTCTGTGTGGCACATAGGGCCTTTGTCTTCAACTCCAATCCCCATTGACCTGACCAACGTTAAAAAATCTAAATCACATGTACGGTTCTCCCTGGCTAGAGCAGGAATGGGAGGCCTGAAGTTCACCAGCATTTGGAGATGCCAAACAGAGAGCTGAAGATAAAGATTAGTTTTAGTTTAATTACATAAATTTTGAATAATTTTGAATCCTATTTCACAGCACACTGGGGAAGCAGGGTTCATAATATATTGAGTGGCACAGTGGTTACCACTGCTGCCTCACAGCACCAAGGACCTGGATTCGATTCCCAGCCTGGGTTACTGTCTGTGTGGAGTTTGAACATTCTCCTGGTGTCTATGTGGATTTCCTCAGGTGCTCCAGTTTCCTTCCACAGTCCAAAGATGTGCAGATTAGGTGCAGTGACCATGTTAGATTCTCTCTCACTATACCCGAACAGATGCCACAGTGTGGCGAACTAGGGGATTTTCACAGTAACTTCATTACCATGTGAATGTAAGTCTACTTGTGACGAACAAATAATAAATAAATAAACATTGGAAATCACTGCAATAGTGGTGGGGGAACCTGGAACAAAAGAATGTAATCAAAATTTAAGCTGGGCCAATCAAGGTGAAATCTGGGAGAAACGTTTCCATGCAAAGAGAAATTTAGTTGTTTTTCAAAAGATTGTGGATGCTGGATACATTGAAATTTTCAAACAGAAGGTGAATAGATTTTTTCTAATTCATTTACAGGATGTGGGCATTGCTGGCTGGGTCGACATTTATTACCCATTCCTATGTACCCTTCAGAAAGTGGTGGTGAGCTGCCTTCTTGAACCACTGCATTTGCTGAGGTGTAGGTGCACCCACAATGTTGCTAGGAAGGGAATTCCAGGATTTTGATCCAGCAGCAGAAAAGGAATAGTGACATATTTCCAATTCAGGATGGTGAGTAACTTGGAGGGACATTTCTAGGTGCTGGTATTCCCAAGTATCTGCTGCACTTGTTCTTCTAGATGGTAGTGTTCCTGGGTTTGGAAGGTGCTGTCTAAGAAACATTGGTGAGTTCCTGCAGTGCATCTTGTGGATGGTATGCACATCTGCTTTTGTTCATTGGTGTTGAAGGGATTGAATGATTGTGGAATGGATAGCAATCAAGCAGGATGGCAATGAGCTTCTTCAGTATTTTTGGAACTGCACTCATCCAGGCCAGTGGAGAGTATTCCATCACATTCCTGACTTGTGCTTTAGATGGTAGACAGGCTTTAAGAGTTAGGAGATGAGTTACTCACCACAGGAATCCCTGCCTGCTCTTGTAGACACAGTATTTATATGATGAGTCCAGTTCAGTTAATATTGGATGAATCAGTGATGGTAATGCCATTGAATGTCAAGGGATCATCATAGAATCATAGAAATCCTACAGTGCAGAAAGAGGCCATCTGGCCCATTGAGTCTGCACCGATCACCATCCCACTGATGCCCTATCCCCATATTCCGAGACATTTACCCACTAATGCCTCCATCCTACGCATCTCAGGACACTAAGAGCAATTCTTAGCATGGCCAATCAACCTAACCTGCACATCTTTGGACTGTGGAAGGAAACCGGAGCACCCAGAGGAAACCCACGCAGACACAAGGAGAATGTGCAAACTCCACAGACAGTGACCCAAGCCAGGAATCGAACCCACTGTGCTACCAAGTTGCCCATGGTACGGTTGGATGATAGTTAGATGCTCTCTTGCAGGTGATGATCATTGCCTGGCAGTTGTGTGGCATAATGTTACTTGTCGCCTGTCTACCAAAGCCTGGATATTGTCCTGGTTCTGCCAGATTTGGACACAAAGTGCTTCAGTATCTGAGGAGCTGTAAATTGTGCTGAATATTGTGCAGTCATCTGCAAATATCACCACTTCTGACATTATAATTGGTGAAGCATAGGGCATACCTGGTCCTGCAGTAAAGTTCTGGAGATGAGATGATTGACCTCCAACCACCATAACCATTTTCCTTTGTGCCAGTTATGATTTTCTCCCAATTCCCATTGACTCCAGTTTTGTTAAGGCTCCTTAATGCTATACTCTGTCCGATGGAACCTTGATGCAAAGGCAGTCACTCTCACCTCACATCTGGCATTCAGCACTTTCATCTATGTTTGAACCAAGGCTGTAATGAGACCAGGAGCTGAGTGAACCCAAACTGAGTGCCCATGACCAGGTTATTGCAGAGTATGTGCCATTTGACAGCACTGTTGATGACCCCTTTCTTCACTTTGATAATGATTGAGAATAGACTACTGGGATGGTGATTTGATCTGTTTCTTGTGTACAGAACATTACATTGCTCGGTAGATGCCAATACACCACTACAAATAACCTTGAGATGAAACATTAGTAAGTGTGTAGAAGACTGTGTGCCAAAGAAGCAAATCCATGTGTTTCCCAACCAGAAACCATGGATGAACAAGGATATCCACTATTTGCTGAACTCTAGGTATGAGGCATTCAAGTCAGGTGACCCTGACCTTTACAAGAAATCCAGATATGATCTAAGAAGATCCATCAAACATTCCAAAAGACAGTACCAGACCAAGCTATAGTCCCAGACTAGCCACAGGGACTTCACTGACTATGGCAAGGTCTGAAAGACATAACAGGCTATAAGATGAAGTCATGTAAAATCTCTGGCACTAATGCACCCCTCCCTGATGAGCTCAATGCATTCTATGCTAGTTTTGAGCAAGAGGTCAGCGAGGTCAGCGAGACCACGTCTTTCACTCCAGAAACCTCAGATGAACCTGTACCTGAGTCACCATTGCAGGCGTCAGAGCAGCTTTCTCAAAAGTCAACCCATGGTAAGCAACTGGTACAGATACGGTACCTGGACAAGCACTAGATCCTGTGTGGATCAACTGGCAGATTCTTAACCTCTCTTTACACCAATCTCAGGACTCTGTATACTTCAAGAAGATGACCATCATTCCAGTATCAAAGGAAAACCAGGCAGCGTGCCTTAATGACTATCATTGCTGGTTCTGACATCCATCATTATGAAGTGCTTTGAAAGATTAGTCATGGCACACATTAACTTCAGTCTTCCAAATTGCCTGGTCCCAGTCTACCACTACAACAGGTCCACAGCAGATGCCATTTCTCTGGCTCTACAATCAATCATGGAATACCTTGACTACAGCTCAGCCTTCAACACATTATTCCTATAAAATTCATCTTCAAATCATGTGGCCTGTGGCTTGGCTCCTCCCTCTATAACTGGATCCTCGGCTTCCTAAACCACAAACCAAAATTGGTAAGGATAGTGGACAGAGCCGTGAAGAAAGCTTATAGTATGTTAGCGTTTATTAACAGAGAGTTTGAGTTTAAAAGCCATTGGGTTATGCTGCAACTATACTGGACATTGGTGAGACCATATTTGGAATATTGTGTTCAGTTCTGGTCACCTCATTAAGAAGGCTGTGAAAGCATTGGAGAGAATGCAGAGATTTACCAGGATGCTGCCTGGTTGGAGGGTAGGTCTTATGATGAAAGGTTGAGGGAGCTGGGGCTTTTCTCTTTGGAGTGGAGGAGGATGAGAAGCGACTTAATAGAGGTTTATAAGGTGATGAGAAGGATTGGTAGAATGGACGTGCAGAGACTATTTCCTCGGGTGGATGTAGATGTTACTAGGGGGCATAACTATAAGGTTCATGATGGAAGATATAGGACGGATGTCCAAGGGAGATTCTTCACCCAGAGAATAGTTGGGGTGTGGAATAGACTGCCTGCTGTGATAGTGGAGTCAAACATTTTAGGAACTTTCAAACGGTTATTGGATAAGCACATGGAGCAGTCCAGAATTATAGGGAGGGGATAACTTGATCTTGGGATTGGACATAGCTCAGCACAACATTGAGAGCCGAAGGGCCTGTACTGTGCTGTAATGTCCTGTGTTCTGTGATAGGCAACAACACCTCCACGATCATCCTCAACACCGCTGCCCCACAAGGTTGTGTCTTCAGCCCCTTACAATACTCCTCATACACCTATGATCATGTGGCCAAATTCCCCTCCAATCTGATTTTCAAGTTTGCTGATGGCACCACCATGGTGAGTCAGATTCCAAACAATGATGAGACGGAGTACAGGAAAGAGAGAATCTGGTGAACTGGTGTGAAGACAATCATCTCTCCCTCAATGTCAACAAATGATGGAGATACTCATTGACTTCAGAAGCGTATGGTGGACATGCCCATCTACATCAATGGGGATGAAGTGGAAATGGTCAAGAGCTTCAAGTTTCTCGCAACAACCTGTCCTGGTTCCTCCATGGTGGTGCTATACTTAAGAAAGCTCACTAATGCCTTAATTTTCTCAGGAGGCTAAGGAAATGTGTCATGTTCAGTACGACTCTCGCCAACTTTTACAGATGACCATAGAAAGCATTCTTTCTGGCTGTATCACAGCTTGGTTTGGCTCCTGCTTTGCCTAAGACTGCAAAAAATTACAAAGGTCATGAACAAAGCCCTGTCCATCATGTAAATCAGTTTCCCATCCATTGATCTTGTTTACACTTCCCACTGCCTTGGAAAAGCAATCTGGACAGTCTCTCTTCCACATTCTTCCATAGGGAAAAGAATGCAAAAGTCTGAGGTCATGTACCAACCGACTCAAGAACAGCTTCTTCCCTACTGCCATCAGACTTTTGAATGGATCTATCTCATATTAAGTTAATCTTCCTTTACCCCCCAGCTATAACTGTAACACTACATTCTGCATTCTCGTCATATATTCCGCCTGGAAAAAGATCTGGAATAGTAGAGGGAGCACTGAGTTGCAAGTACTCTGCAACAATAAGATTTAAAACTGGGACTGTTACAACTTTGTTTTTTTTGGGCTTACTAAATTATTATGGAAGATTTGTCTGTAATCTAGCAATTATTTTGATGGGATCAGGTGGTGTTTCTCACCTCATGCCCAATGGTAAGAGAAGCCAGCAGCTTTTGCATCAAGATTCTTGAACAAAGCAGAAATGAATTATGCACAGACAGAGAAGAAGCTCTAGGAATGATTTGTGCAATCAAATGTTTTTACTAATACTTATGTGGAAGGAAATTTATGTTATTAATGCATCATCGATCACTAGACAACAGTATTTGGGCCTTGCACAGGAATTCCATCTCTGGCAGCGAGCTGGATGCAGAGATGGGCATTGCTGTTGTCAGCACACACATTACAATAAAATATCATCAGTCAAGTCTCTATGGAATGCTGATGGACTCTCCCAATTACCTTTATCAAATGCGTTGTCAATAAAGTGGAAACATCTTCTACTCTGAGCAAGTAGATAACATCCCTGTAACCATAGGACAAGTTAAGAAGTTTACCAGAAATGATCCACTACTGTCAGAAATTAAGAACATTGTATTTTGGGGCAAGACTTTGGGAGCAAACCTGGAGTTCAAGCCATATGTCACCCAAAGATGCAAACTATCTATATAATCTGATTGTCAGATGAGAGTCATCATTCCACTATTATTAAGGAAACATGTCCTAAATCAACAACATGAAGGTCATTGTGATATAGTAAGGATGAAGGAGATAGCCAGATGCTATTTTCAGTGGTCAGGGCATGTTATTGAAATTGAGGAAAAGACTGGCAATGATGTGTTCACTTTGTGCAGAAGTTTGGAACCTGCTACCACTAGTGCTTTTCCAGCTGTGGGAACAGCCACAGGACCATGGCAAAGAGTTCATATAGATTATAGTAGACCATTCAAAGGGTGTATGTTTCTCATTATTGTCAACAGGAATTTGAAATGGACTGTAGTTGCCACTATGATGACAGAGAGATGACACTATGATCTCAGAGAGATCAATAGAAAAACTGGACGAGAATTGGATGAGAATTGGTTATCCTGAACAACTTGTGAGTGACAATAGGCTGCAGACCATTTCGTAAGAATTTACAAACTATTTAAAGAGAATGGAATTCTTCACTTGCAGTCTGCTCTTTACCATGCTGCCAAAAATGGACTGGCAGAACAATTTGTGTAGGTGGTTAATGGAAGGTAACTCAAGAGCAATGTTCACTGCCTAAACAATAATAGCTAATTCCTGATGATGTACAGGAATACCACATATTCAACAACCCAAAGTTCTCTGGCATTATTCATGGGAGAACGTCAATTAGGTACAGTGTCTGATTTGCTTAAGCTGCCCAAAATGAGACAAATTGTCAAGAAGAAACAACAAGGTCAGGTTATATGACGTGAGAACAGGTGGTCGAGAGTTATTGACAAGAAAGTATGAGAATTGGATACCGATCACTATTTTAGCACAGACCAGACTGGTCTCCTGCACCATACAAATGCAAGATGACGTAATACGGAAAAGACCTGTAGACCATCTTTTGGAAACCAGAACCAGTTTGCCAGAGCCAGAATCAACTGAGAATCCACAACAAGTACCAAGTGAAGACCTGGACATACCTGAGAAGCTGACAATACCCAAAATAATTGTGGAAGATAGTACTTTGGCTGAGAGAACTCCAACACCAAGTCAACCTCTGAACGCTACTTCAATTCCGGTGAAGACAACCGCAGAAGACATTCAAAGTAAACCGAAGAGGTAGTGAAAATGAAAAATCAGGTGCCTGAAATTCAATGATAGCCACCCAGAAACAGACACCCTCTTAAACATCTAACTTATTGACTGTTCTGTTTATTCATTGTTCATTGAGAATTTTGATAACGTTATTCTATGCTTTATATCAGAGGTTCCTGCAATGAAGGGAGAGGAAAGTGTTGTGTATTTGTGTTGTTCCTAGTTGGAATAAAGGCACTTTAAGGCATTAATTGTGTGATGTCCTGCTGACCTTTCCAATAAAACTTTTGTTTGTTTGTGCCTCTGTGGTCTGCAAGTCTATCCTTTAAAAATACAACATTATACATAAACTAAAAATAAAATACTGCAGATGGTGAAAATCTGAAATAAAAACAGAAAATGCTGGATAAACCCAGATGTCTGCTTCTGGCAGCATCTATGGAGAGAGAAAGAGAGCTAACATTTTGAGTCTATATGACTTCTTCAGATCCATTCAATGGATCCTTTCATGTGCCTCCAGTCTCCTCCACTGCCTGGAACCTTCCCCTTCGCCTATTACCTGCTCTTGATCGTTGTTCATCAAGAACTATTGGTGGGACCTTGGCTGTTTCAATTTCTCTGGTCCTTTCACCCATTCCCGCTTATCTCCTTCTGAACTTGCTGCATTCCATTCTCTCAAGTCCAACCCTGATTTTGTTATCAAAACTCTGAAGAAGAATCATACAGACTCAAAGCCTTAACTCTGTCCTATCACCAGGACTGCCTATTACCATTTCCCTAACGTTGTATCTCTGCTTCAGCTCATCTGTTGCTGAAACCTTCATCCCTATTAGTGCCTTAGACCCTCAGCTTCCTAAAATTCTTTACCTAAACCTCTCCAACTGTCTATCCTCCTTTAAGACATAAATATCCTCCTTTAAGAGGCGCAACATTGAAGGCCGAAGGGCCTGTTCTGTGCTGTAATGTTCTATGTTCTATATATTAATGCTCCTTTTCAGCATGGTTTTGTGAAGGGTAGGTCGTGCCTTACTAACCTCATTGAGTTTTTTGAAAAAGTGACCAAAGAGGTGGATGGGGGTAAGGCGGTTGATGTGGTATATATGGACTTTAGTAAGGCGTTTGATACGGTGGCCCATGGAAGACTTCTACAGAAAATGCAGATGTGTGGAATAGAGGGTGATTTAGCTAATTGGATTAGGAATTGGCTGGCAGATAGAAGACAGAGGTGGTGGTTGATGGGAGATATTCATCGTGGAGTTCGGTGACAAGTGGTGTACCTCAGGGGTCTGTTTTGGGGCCCCTGCTGTTTGTAATTTTTTATAAATGATCTGGATGAGGGTATTGAAGGATGGATTAGTAAATTTGCGGATGACACCAAAGTCGGAGGAGTGGTAGATAGTGAAGAGGGGTGTTATAGTTCGCAGAGAGACTTGGACAAGTTGCAGAGCTGGGCCGAGAGATGGCAAATGGAGTTTAATGTGGAAAAGTGTGAGGTAATTCACTTTGGCAGGAGTAACAAATGTGTAGAGTATAGGGCTAATGGTAGAACTCTTAATAGTGTTGATGAACAGAGGATCTTGGTGTATATGTGCATAGATCCCTGAAAGTTGGCAATCAAGTCGATAAGGTTTTAAGAAGGCATACGGAGTCTTAGCTTTTATTGGTAGGGGGATTGAATTTCGGAGCCGCAACGTCATGTTGCAACTGTACAAAACTCTAGTGCGGCCGCACTTGGAGTATTGTGTGCAGTTCTGGTCCCCACATTATAAGAAAGATGTGGAGGCATTGAGAGGGTACAGAGGAGGTTTACCAGGATGTTGCCTGGTATGGAGGGCAGGTCTATGAAGAGAGGTTGAAGGATTTGAGGTTGTTTTCGTTAGAAAGGAGGCGGCTAAGAGGGGATCTTATTGAAGCATATAAGATGATTAGAGGTTTAGATAGGGTGGACAGTGATAGCCTTTTTCCTAGGATGGAGAAATCTAGCACGAGGGGACACAGCTTCAAATTAAGGGGTGATAGTTATATGATGGATATCAGAGGTAGGTTCTTTACCCAGAGGGTGGTTAGGGAGTGGAATGCCCTGCCTGCGGCAGTTGTAGATGCGCCAAGTTTGGTGGCGTTTAAGAGGTTAGTTGATAAGTTTATGGAAGAGAAGGGAATGGTTTAGTTTGAAGGGTCATTGCTTTTTATATTGGTCGGCGCAACATCGAAGGCCGAAGGGCCTGTTTTGTGCTGTAATATTCTATGTTCTATGTTCTATGTATTAAAACTTAATTCCTTGACCAAGCTTTCCTTCCTAACAGCAGTACATGTATGCATATATGACATGGAATAGAGCAGGTCAAGAAGGCAGTTCATTACTCATCTTCTCAAAGAAAAGTTACGATGAGAAATGGTAGCTTTACTGTTGATGAACAAATTAAAAAAAGCATTTGGTAATTTACCCATATATCATATACTCATATGAATCAAAAAACTAGTATGCGGGTACAACAAATGATTGGGCTTTCCCCAGTTTCCATCCCTCCATTGCCTTCAACTAGTCCGTCTCAGACATTTCTCTTCCTTCCTTGACCTTTCTGTCTCCATTTCCAGCAATAGACTATCTACCAATATCCATTACAAGCCTACTGACTTCTACAGCTATCTGGACTATAGCTCTTCACACCCTACTATAGGCTTGACTTCAGTTATAGGTAAGCTAATGGAGAGGATCCTCAGGGACAGGATGTATGAGCATCTGGAGCGCTGCGATCTGATCAGGGATACGCAGCCTGGCTTCGTTAAGGGGAGGTCGTGCCTTACGAATCTAGTGGAATTTTTTGAAGAGGTGACAAAAACGGTTGATGAAGGACAAGCCGTTGATGTCGTCTACATGGATTTCAGTAAGGCGTTTGACAAGGTTCCTCATGGTAGGTTGATAGAAAAGGTGAAGGCGCATGGGATACAGGGCCAGGTATGTAGATGGGTTGAGAACTGGCTTGGGAGGAGGAGACAGCGGGTAGTAGTGGAAGGCTCTTTTCCAACTGGAGGTCTGTCACTAGTGGTGTGCCACAGGGCTCTGTACTAGGACCCCTTCTATTTGTGGTGTATATAAATGACTTGGAAGAGGGGGTAGGTGGTGTGATCAGCAAATTTGCTGATGACCCTAAGATGATTGGATTGGCGGGTACTGAGGAGCAGTGCCTGGCAATACAACATGACATAGATAGGCTGGTAGATTGGGCAGATAGATGGCAAATGGAATTTAATCCGGATAAATGCAAGGTGATGCATTTTGGCCGGAATAATGTAGAGGGGAGTTATAAGATAAAAGGAAAAACTATCCAGAGTATAGAGACACAGGGAGACCTGGGGGTGCAGGTTCACAAATCTCTGAAGGTGTCAGTACAGGTGGAGAATGTGATAAAGAAAGCGTATGGTATGTTAGCCTTCATAGGAAGGGGTATAGAATACAAGAGTAGGAGTCTGATGTTGCAGGTGTATAGAATGTTGGTTAGGCCTCACTTGGAGTACTGCGTCCAGTTCTGGTGGCCGTACTACCGGAAGGATGTAGAGGCCCTGGAGAGATTGCAGAGGGGATTTACCAGGATGCTGCCTGGTATGGAAGGGCTGTCTTACGAGGAAAGATTAAACACACTGGGGTTGTTTTTCCCTTGAATGACGTCGGCTGAGAGGGGATCTATTAGAGGTATATAAGATTAAGAGGGGTATAGATAGAGTAAATGGTGGTAAGCTTTTTCCACCATTAGAAATGGATAGAACAAGGGGTCACGGGCTTAGGGTGAGGGGGGCTATGTATAAGACGAATATTAGAGGGCAGTTTTTCACAGAAAGGGTAGTGGGGGTGTGGAATGCACTGCCGAGTAAGGTGGTGGGAGCAGGCACGCTATGGTTGTTTAAGGATCTCTTGGACAGCCACATGAGCGGTCTGCGGATAGAGGGATATAGTAGGACTGTCTAAATATCGGGAGCTTTGGGACGACTAAATAGTATTAGAATATCTTTTAGTTTTGTCTCAGGGATGTCTATCCCTGAGTTTTTCTCATGTTTACTGTCTTATTTGTTTCCACAGGCAATTCGGTCCACCTTGACCAACAAGGTGCATGCACTCGGCAGGTCGTGCGAGGGCTGCTCTTGGATGTTGCTTCAGGAGTTGCCTAGTGCTTCACGTCGTTAGTGTATGCTTAAACTGGACCATCTGATGGGCAACATGACAGCTCAGAGCCTATCGCTGTTGCTATGCAGACACATGGATTTGGGCCTGTGTCTGCGGGAGTTTGCGTGTTCTCCCCGTGGTTGCGTGGGTTTTCTCCGGGTGCTCCAGTTTCCTCCCACATCCCAAAAATGTGCTCTTAGGCTGATTGGGTAACAAATTGTCCCTATATTGGTCCCTATACGGGAATCTTCCACAATAGGCATAGCCTAAGGTCATGGTTATGTCATAAAGACGTTAAGACGGCGGCGTGGGCTCGTTGGGCCAAAGGGCCTGTTTCCCGTGCTGTGTTGCTCTTTGTTCTTTATACATCCTATAAGGACTTCATCCCTTTTTTTCAGCTCCTTCACCTCCTTCGCATTTGTTCTGATGATGCCACTTTCCAAAGTGGTGCTTCTGATATGTGCTCCTTTTTCCTCAATCATGAATTCCCATCTACAATTGTCAACAGAGCCCTCAATAGTCCGCAGTCCATCTCTCGTACCACAATCCACATCCCCTTCTCTTCTTCCCCAGAACAAGGATAGAGTCCCCCTTGTTCTCATATTTCATTGCATCAACCTTCACATAAAGCATAATCCTCTGCCATTTTCACCAACTCATGATGCCACCACCAAACACATCTTCCCTCACTCCCTCTGTCAGTATTCTGCAGAAACCATTCCCTCCCGGATAACCTAGCCCACTCCTGCACTATACCCAACACCTCTCCCGTCACTCATGGCACCTTCCCATGCAATCGCAGAACATCTGTCTCTTTACCTCTTTTATGCTTACTATCCAAGGTTTAAAATACTCATTCCAGGTTAAGCAGCATTTAACTTGCATCTCTTTCAATTTGGTATATGGCATTTGCTGCTCCCAGTATGGTCTCCTCTGTATCTGAGAGACCAAGTGTAGACTGGGTGATCACTTTGCTGAGCACCTGTGTTCTGTGTGCAGTCAGGATCCTGACTTTCCAGTTGCTTGCCATTTTAACACACAATCCTGTTCAAGTGCCCACATCTGTCCTTGGCATGCTGCAATGTTCCAATGAAGCTGAACGAAATCTGGAGGAACAGCATCTCCTCTTCAGACTAGGAACTTCACAGCCTTCTGATCTCAACATTGAATTCAACAATTTCAGATAATTTGCTGTACCCCACCTTGGCTTCCTTTGCTTTCATTCTATTTTATTTACTTTTTTTTACTGTTCTCTATCTTTTATTTCTTTATTGTCTTTTTTCATTTTTCTTTCCCACTTCCCTTACGTTTTCTCCCCCCCCCTCACCCTTTTCTACATTTTACCTCTATCCCATCTTTTTTCCCCTCCTCCCCCAACATCTTCATCTGTCACAGCTTACAACTTCTCTGCTGTTTGGCCATTCACATCCTTTATTCTCTCTGTGGACTGCCATTAGCAGTCTTTTCCCCTGGTTTCTGTGGCTGTGGCTCATCTTTCATTCCCTCACTCTGCAGTATAAATATCTCAGTTTCTATGCCTTTTAGCTTTGACAAAGGGCATCTGGACTCGAATGTCAGCATTTTTCTGTCCTTACAGAAACTGCCAGACCTGCTGAGATTTTCCATGGTTTTCTCTTTTGATTTCAGATTCCAGCATCCCCAGTAATTTTCTTTTTAGCCTATATTCATTGAGTTTTGTATAATGAGAGGGCTGACAAGATTATGAGGGATCATGACAAGGTGAATACTGGGATGCTGTCACTCTTATTGGTGAATCTAGAACCAGGAGGTTCGTAGTTTAATAAGAGCTCTCCCATCTAAGACAGCAATGAAGAAAAAAATATTTTCTGAGAGTTGTTAGATTTTGGAATTCTGTTCTGTAGAGAACAGCAAAGACTAGGTCATTCGATATATTAGAGCTGCATTTGATTTTCAATTGACGAAGTTATAGCAGGCTGTGAGGAAAGTGAAGTTAAGATCACAATCAGATACGCCATGGTTTTATTGATTGGCAGAACAAGCAAGAGAAGCCAAATGGCCTATTCTGGCTCCAAATTGTTACGTTCTCGTTATCTGGCTGGGTGTCAAACTTATGTCCCTTGTGGAGCAGCTTGGAAAGTAAAGCTTTTTTTGTCTGAATAAAACTTGAGTAGAAGAACAGCAGTGAAATGTAGAGTGATATAAAAATACAAACAGCAATGCAAATATTTTTCAGTCTGACCTTCAAACAGCATCACTGGAGAAGCACAGTTGGAGCATAGAAGACAAAAGGAGGAATAGTATTTGAAATAAAGATTTGTGTGTCTGTTAATACGTATTAATTTGAGAGCAAATGAAGTCTCAGTATGCGGAAATGCAGTGGGCATCTTTTGTGCATAGCAAGATCCCACAGGCAAATCTTTCTCGGTGTCAAGGGTTGGTTTATGTCAAAAGGCATTGTATTGAGAGAGAGATAAGGTAGAAGGAAATGGCATCCTCCAGGACAGAGGGAGAAGAGAGGGAGAGATCGAAAAAAGAGAGGGGGAGGAAAAGAGAGAAAGAAAGGGAAACAGGGATAGAGAGAGGGTAGAGAAAGAGGGAGGAGCAAAGGAGACAGTGAGAAGAGAAGGGGAGGAAAAGAAAAAAGAGAGAAAGGAAGAGGGTTAGAGAGAGGGTAGGGAAAGAGAGAGGAGGAAAGGAGAGCGAGAAGAGAGGGGGAGGAAAAAAGAGAAAGGAAGAAGGTTGGATAGAGGGTAGGGAAAGAGGAGGGAGAAAAGGAGAGAGAGCAAGAGAAGGGGGGAGGGAAGGAGAGAGAGAGAGCGAGAGGGCGGGAAAAGTGGCGGGAGGGAGGAGCTAGGCCGCCCGTCGCACACTGGCACGGAATCGGAAGGCGGAGGGACGGTAACTGGTGAGACCATGACAGAGAATGGAGCTGGTGGAGGAGGCCTGGGCCACAACGGGGAGCTGAGCTGCGGCCCGGATCCGGGAGATAGGCCGAGGCCGCCACTAAAGAAGCCGGAACTGGGTAACAGAGTGACGGTGGTGCTGGGAGCGCAATGGGGAGACGAAGGGAAAGGCAAAGTGGTGGATATGCTAGCGCAGGATGCGGACATCGTGTGTCGGTGCCAGGTGAGGGGAGAGGCCGGGCGGGATTGTGGCGGAGCCGGGCCGGGGTTCCGGTTCTTCAGACGCGGAGACGAGACATTCAGTAAACTCCCCCCATCTTCACCCCCCCCCCCCCCCCCTTCCACCCCCCCCACCCACCCCCCCCCCCCCCCGCTTCAACCGCCCCCCCTCTTCACCGCCCCCCCCTCTCACCGCCCCCCCCTCTTCACCCCCCCCCCCTCTTCACCCCCCCCCCTCTTCACCCCCCCCCTCTGCACCCCCCCCCCTCTTCACCCCCCCCCCCCTTCACCGCCCCCCCCACCCCCCCCTCTTCAACCCCCAACCCTCTTCCCACCCCCCCCCCTCTCACACCCCCCCCTCTCACCCCCACCCCTCTTCACCCCCCCCCCTCTTCACCCCCCCCCCTCTTCACCCCCCCCCCTCTTCAACACCCCCACGCCCCCCGCCCTCTTCACCCCCCCCCTCTTCACCCCCCCCCCTCTTCACCCCCCCCCTCTCTCTCAAAACCCCCCCCGCCTCACCCCCCCCCCTCTTCACCCCCCCCCCTCTTCACCCCCCCCCTCTTCAACCCCCCCCCCCCCCTTCTTCAACCCCCCCCCCTCTTCACCCCCCCCCCCCCCCTCTTCATCACCCCCCCCCTCTTCATCCCCCTCCACACCCCCCCCCTCTTCACACCCCCCCCCCTCTTCAACCCCCCCCCACCGCTTCCACCCCCCCCCTCTTCCACCCCCCCCCTCTCAACCCCCCCTCTTCCCCCTGTCCCCCTTCCCCCCTCTTTCCCCCCCCACATCTTTCCCCCACCCTCTTTCCCCCCCCCCCTCTTTCCCCTCTTTCCCCCCCTTTCTTCCCCCCTCCCCCCCCTTATCCCTCCCCCCCCTCTTTCCCCCCCCCCTCTTTTCACCCCTTCCCTTCCTCCTACCTCCCCCTCCCTCCCCCCATCCCCCTCCCCATCCCCCCTCCCCCCCCCCTCCCCTCCCCCTCCCCCCCCCCCCCCCCCCCCCTCCCCTCCCCCCTCCCCCCCCCCCTCCCCCCTCCCCCCCCCCCCCCCCCCCCCTCCCCCCCCCCCCCCTCCCCTCCCCCCCCTCCCCCCCCCCCCCCCTCCCCTCCCCTCCCCCCCCCCCCCCTCCCCCCCCCCCTCCCTCCCCCCCCCCCCCCCCCCTCCCCTCCTCCCCCTCCCCTCCCCCCTCCCCCCTCCCCCCTCCCCCCCCTCCCCCCGCCCCCCCTCCCCCCCTCCCCCCCCCTCCCCCTCCCTCCCACCCTCCCCCCCCCCCCTCCCTCCCCCCCTCCTCCCCCCTCCCCCCTCCCCTCCCCCCTCCCCCTCCCTTCCCCCCCTCCCCCCTCCCTTCCCCCCCTCCCCCCCTCCCTTCCCCCCCTCCCCCCCCCCCCTCCCCCCCCTCCCTCCCCCCCCTCCCCCCCTCCCCCCCTCCCCCCCCCTCCCCCACTCCCCCCCCTCCCCCCCCTCCCCCCCTCCCCCCCCTCCCCCCCCCCCTCCCCCCCCCCTCCCTACCCCCCTCCCCCTCCCCCCCTCCCCCCCCCTCCCCCCCTCCCCCTCCCCTTCCCCCCTCCCCCCTCCCTTCCCCCCCTCCCTTCCCCCTCCCTTCCCCCCTCCCCCACTCCCTTCCCCCGCCTCGCCCCCTCCCCTTCCCCCCCTCCCCCCCTCCCTTCCCCCCTCCCCCCTCCCCCCTCCCCCCCTCCCCCACTTCCCCCCTCCCCCCCCCCCCCTTCCCCCCCCCTCCCCCCCCTGTCCCCCCCTCCCCTTCACCCCGCCTTCCACCTCCCCCCCTTCCCCCCTTCCCCAGCCCCCCCCTTCCCCCCACCTCCCCCGGTCCCCCTCCTTCCCCCCTTCCCCCCTCCCGCCCCCCCCGTTCCCCCCTCCCCCCCCCCCCCCCGTCCCCCCTCCCCCCCCTTCCCCCCCTAATCCCCTCTTCCCCCCTCCCCCCCTTGACCCCCCCTTCCCCCCCTCGCCCCGTCCCCCCCTTCCCCCCTCCCCCCCCCGCGCCCCCATGAACCCAGCCTCCCCCCTCCCCCCCTCCCCCCCCCTTCCCCCCTCCCCCCTTCCCCCCTCCCCCCCCTTCCCCCCTTCCCCCCCTTCCCCCCTCCCCCCTTCCCCCCCCCTCCCTCCCCCCTCCCCCTTTTCCCCCCTCCCCCCCCCCTTCCCCCCCCCCCCCCCCCCCCCCCCTTCCCCCTCCCCCCCTTCCCCCCCCCCCCCCCCCTCCCCCCCTTCCCCCCTCCCCCCCTTCCCCCTTGCCCCCCCTTCCCCACCCTCCCCCCCCCCCCCCCCTCCCTTCCTCCCCCTTCCCCCCTCCCCCCTCCTCCCTTCCCCCCTCCCCCCCCCTCCCTTCCCTTCCCCCCTCCCCCCCCCCCCCCTCCTCCCCCCCCCCTCCCTCCCTTCCCTTCCCCTTCCCCCCCTCCCCCCCTCCCCTCCCTCCTCTCCCCCCTCCCCCCCCTTTCAACCCCCTCTCCCCCCCCCCTCCCTCCCCTCGTTCTCCTCCCCCCCTCCCCCCCCTTCTTCCTCCTCCCCCCCTCCCCCCTCCCCCCTCCCCCTCCCTCCTTCCCCCCCCTCCTCCCCCCCCCCCCCCTCGTTCTCCCCCCTCTCCCCCCCCCTCCCCCCCCTTCCCCCCTCCGTTCCCCCTCCCTTTCTCCCCCCTCCCCCCGCCCCCCCCCTCCCCCCCCCTTTCTCCCCCTCCCCCCCTCGTATCTCCCCCCCTCCCCCCCCTCGTTCTCCCCCCTCCCCCCCCTCGTTCTCCCCCCCTCCCCCCCCTCGTTCCCCCCCTCCCCCCCCCCCCCCCCCTCCCCCCTCCCCCTCGTTTTCCCCCTCCCCCCCCTCGTTCTCCCCCCTCCCCCCTCGTTCTCCCCCCTCCCCCCCCTTCGTTCTCACGTTCCCCCCCTCCCCCCCCCCGTTCTCCTCCCCTCCCCCCCCTCGTTCTCCCCCCCTCCCCCCCCCTCCGTTCTCCCCCCGTCCCCCCCCTCGTTCCCCCCCCCCCCTCCCCCCCTCGTTCTCCCCCCTTCCCCCCCTCTTCTCCCCCCCCCCCCCCTCGTTCTCCCTCCCCCCCCTCCCCCCTTCCGCCCCTTCGTCCCCCCCTCTTCGTTCTCCCCCTCCCCCCCCTCGTTCCCCCCCTCCCCCCCCCTCTTCTCCCCCCTTCCCCCCCCGTGGCGTTTCTCCAAAACCCCTTCCCCCCCCTCGTTCTCCTCGTTCTCCCCCCCTCGCCGCGTTCTCTCCCCCGAACACTCCCCCCCTCGTTCTCCCCCTCCCCCCCCTCGTTCTCGCCCCCTCCCCCCCCTCGTTCTCCCCCCCCCCCCCCTCGTTCTCCCCCCCTTCCCTCCCCCTCCCCCCCCTTCGTTCTCCCCCCCTCCCGCCCCCCTCGTTTCCTCACCCCATCCCCCCTCGTTCTCCCCCCATCCCCCCCTCGTTCTCCCCCCTCCCCCCCGTTCTCGTTCTCCCCCCCTCCCCCCCCTCGTTCTCCCCTCCTCCCCCCCTCGTTCTCGTCCCCTCCCCCCCCTCGTTCCTCCCCCCTCCCCCCCACCTCGCTCCGCCCTCCCCCCCCCCCCCCCCCCCCCCCGGTCCTCCCCCGCCCCTTGGTCCCCCCCCCTCGTCTCCCCCCTCGGTCTCTCCCCCCCCCCCTCGGTCTCCCCTCTCCCCCCTCCCCCCCCCCCCTCGGTCTCCCCCCCTCCCTCCCCCCCCCCCGCCCCCCCCCCTCGGTCTCCCCCCTCCCCCCTTCCCCCCCTCGTCCTCCCCCATCCCCCCCTCCATTTCTCCCCCTCCCCTGTTGCTCCCCCCCATTCCCCCTCAATTCTTCACCCTCTTCCCCTCTTTCGCTTACTCCCTCTACGCTTTTTCTTTCTGATTTCTATCTCTGCTTTCTTACTAATTTCTTGATTTATTTATTTCTTCCTTTGTGTCCCTCCAGTTTATGACAATTTCTTTCACCTGCCTCTTTCCCTGTTACCCATCCCTTCTCTCTCTCTCTCTCTCCCTTTCTTCCTTTTCCCCCTCTCTTTTCCATCTGTGTCTTCCTCCTGGCTACAATATGTTTGGGTTTTAAAACTGGGCATGTTCTTTTCTTTTTGTTCTCTTTGCTCCCTAGCAGAACTGGGAGAAATGTTATACATCTTTGCTGTCTTTCACTTAAGTATTTCTTCCTTTATCGTATTGTTACTTTAAAGTGGGCAAATCTGTTTATTCAAGCTTTACTCTTGATTCATAAGAACATAGGAATTTGAAACAGGAATACGAATCACAAAAAGCTGGTGTAAAGATCCAGGCAGTTCAGGAGAGGTTTATTAGAATAATACCTGGAATAAGTGAGTTGAGCAATGAGGAAAAGTTAGACAGACTGAGCTAGTTTCTACTGGAGTTTAGGACAGCGGGGATGACTTGACCGAAGTATATAATATCCTGAACGGTTTTGACGATGTGGACGTGGAATGGATGTTTCTTCTTGTGGATAAGTCCAGAAATGAGGGGCACTATTTTAAAGTTATTAGTCAACCTTTTAGGTCAGAGATGAGGAGAATGTTTTTCTCTGACAATTGTACAACTTTGAGCTCTTTGCCTCAGAAGGCTGTGGAAGTGGGATCATTGAATATTTTTAAGAGGGAGATTCTTATTCGGCAAAGGAATCAAACATTATTGGGGATAGATAGGGAATGTGGAATTCAAAATGAAACAGGTTAGGCCTACTTCTTCTATTTCCTGTGTATGAGTAGGCCATTCACCTGCTCTGATACTCAATAAGGTAATGCCAAATTTGATTGTGGCTTCAACTCTACTCTTCTTCCTGTCGCCTATTTGCTTTAACTCCCTTGTCAATCAGGAATCTACCTTAACCCAGCCTTAAAAATATTAAGGCATAGCATTCCACAGACTGTCAATCCACTGAGAGAAAAAAAGCTTCTGGCTTAAATGGGAGACTCTTTTATTTTTCAACTGTACCCCTTGTTCAAGTCTCTTCGACAAGGGGAAACATCCTTTCAGCTTTTACTCTGGTTTTTAATGTCCTGGACGGGAGGAATTTTTTAAAAAATGCTTTATTCCAGTTCAATCCAGTTTAATAAATCCAATTCAGTCTCAACAAGTTTAGACATTCCAGGTTCAAGCTGACAAGACAGGGCTCTCATCTCCTGTCTTGGGTTTGATCTACGTGAGCCAAGCTGATTGGAGTAGGTGTAGCTCTTTCTTCAAGGGATAATCTTATTTGCATCTTACCAAAAGGTCGAGATGCTGCTTTAAAAAATTGCTTCAAATGAAGCTAAAATGTAACCTAATGGCTTCAACCAAGTGCAGCATGTTGATCACTGAAACAGACACATGGTTCTGACTCAGTATGTGAGTAACATGACCACTTCCACTTGCCTTTAACCCTAACCACATTTCACTGTTTCCAACATCCTTAACAGATGCACTAATTAAATGTTTTGACAAGGAAACATCATTAGACCACGATCATCCGCTTAAAAGACACTCGTTCTCTGCAGGAAATACAGATGTGCAAGAATTTGATATTTGATTCCTTGCATCATTCAGATAAGCATTAAAAATGGGCAAGGACACGCTCTCCTCTCCATTTGGAGACAACAGCGATTGGTCTGCTATTTCAAAACTAACTGAGGCAAAGTTTGCCCATTTATTTTTCTAAAAATATTATTTAATGCATTGCATTCGAACACATCATACTTTTAAATATGAACAAAACTTGTCTTCCTACAGTAGTCATTATATTTAAATAACTGAGTGAGATCTTGAGGTATTCATTGTGAGTAAGCACCATGGAAATATCACTGTCATTTGTTTTGTCTTAAAGAGTTGTGGGATTCTCTTTATTGAGGACTGTGCCTGTCCTCAACTTGTCTCAAACTTCTAACTCTTTCATTATCAGAAATAACTATCATGATTTTGCTATGGTACAGCACTCCCTATTGGGCTAATCTGTGTCCTGTTTTTTGCTATTGCTGCAACAATTCATAATGTTCCTTCTGTTCATGCCCTACACAGCAGCTTGGCTGCTTCTATATAATACCTTCATTGGTGAGTCTGCTGAACATGATGCATAAAAGTTGCTGTGTCTTTTTTTTAGTTGACTTTTGTTTCCTGTTGGAATGGATCAGGAACTGAATCAGATTAGTTGCTGTTTTGGAATAAGTCTGTCAGCCATAAGCAAGTTTTTCTGAAAGAGGTACTTATTTTTTTTGAGTGGGTTGTTATAGTCATTATAGAGGGAGGATATGGAGACAAAACATAAAGAGATCAACCTGGTAATGTAACTTTAATATGGAGTTGATGAATGAAATAGGGACGTAAGCAGATAATGTTTTGCTTCTCTCACTCCCATAGCAATTAGGCAAAACCATCAACTGAACAAGCAACTTCTCTTCTGAAATTTAAATTCCCTCACCATAGCTTAGCAACCCTAGAACTAACACAATTTTCTTGCATATGCATTCCATCACAAAATAGAGCCACCTCCAAACTCGACAGCAAATAGATCAAACCTTTCCCTTTTGAGCAGCATAATTACTGTTGGAGCAATATTTTGATACAGTAGCTCTCACCTACATGGAAATGATCATTGAAAGCAGAGTTGACTTCTTTTCAAGATAATCTTGATTGTGAAATATTTTTTGGCTGAAGCAACAGGTGGCAGACTAAGTCACTTATCAGTACGTTCTGAATTATAATACTACATTTATAAGTCTAGAACTACAACATGAAGTAGTTTTGTAATAGTACTAACGGCTGGTGCTGCAGAAACCACCCAGCTATGTTGCTGATTCAATATTACATTGGCAACAACCACACTTACTGTTAAAATTAGAAAAGTGGGACCTCCTTGTGTCCCTTAACATGTTGGACATGGTTTGGTGGTATAGGCGTAAGTACGAACTGGAGGGGAGTTTTCATGTCTACAGCAGAAAATACTTGATTAGGTTATGCTTAAATAAGTCACCAGACTGGTATTGTAGTATTTCAGACTGTGTCATAGCTAACTGTGATCTGTTTGACAGAGAACTGGGAGTACGCAGAACTGTTTCTATTCATCCACATCCTCTGAGTAACTTGGTGATTCTGATGTGCAGGGGAAACATTATTTATTAACACAACAGGGTTTTCAATTGCATTTCTTCCTGTCTACAAACTCCACTGTGTTTTAAGAAATGAGGATGCCTAAAATTGAAATGATCTGGTCATTACATGTCTTGTATTATTAGTGACTTTTTCTTCTGCTTTTGAAGAAGAGTATTCTACACCTTATCCTATTAAGGATTTCAGAATGTGCCTGCAGCAATACTACATCAATCCACTGTGCTATTTCCATAGGCACCACATTATTACTGTTTTTGTATAGTAATAATCTTGTAGTACTGGTTATATTCAATTGGTTGTGTAGATTTGCTGGATGCTACTATATTCCTTGAGTGTTTATTGCAAATTTTCTATGTTTAGGAGTTGTGTCCTTGGATAGGAAAATTGCCAATGCCTCTCCTGTTCTTTAAGATGGGGGAATGGGGAGAAGCTACAAAACTATAGACCTATCATCATCATGGAGAGAGTGACTGTGTAAAGTCATAAAATTGTTACGGCACAGAAGAAATCTATTTGACCTGTCGTGCCCGTGTCTGTTCTTTGCAAGAGAAATTTAGCTAGTCTTACTGTTTTCTGTAACTTTTTTTTCCTCTTCTGGTGCTTTTCCACCTACTTTTAATTTTTAAGAGGCATCTGGACAAATACGTGAATAGGTTGGGAATAGAGGGATATGGTCCCCAGAAAAGTAGGAGGATTTAGTTCAGTTGGGCAGCATGGTTGGTGCAGACTTAAAGGGCTGAAAGGCCTGTTCTTTTGAAAGCCCTGCTTGAATATGCCACAGGCAGTATATTCCAGATTCTCACAAGTTGCTGTGCACAAAAGGTTTTTCCTCATGTCATCACTAGTTCCTCTGCCAATCACACTGCGGAGACATCCTTTAGTTTTCTATTATCTACTCTCTCTTACTAACTAGCTTACTAACTAGGTGGACAGATGTGTCGATGGATATTGTTTTAATGGACTCCGCGGAGGCATTTGATAAAATTCCATATGAAATTATTAACAAAATGGGGGTACGTGGAATTAAATATGGTTGATTATAGTTTGCCACGTTCAAGACACAGGCTAGAATTAAACAATGTTCTCTGAATGGTGTTCCCCAAGAATCTGCACTGAGGCTTCAGCTTTTCACCATGTGAGAGTGAAGGAGTATAATGCTGTATGTCCAAGTCTGCGAATGACATGTAGGTTGAGCAGTCAATTATATAGATGGAAGCTACTAAGGGTTATAGACAGATTAAGTGAGTAGGTTGAAATCTACACAGAGGATTTGGTTAGCTAGGTACTGAAACCATTAGAAGCTGGCACACAGATATTTTAAAACATACACCGAGATTTTCAGATATTTGTCAAGTAAGACATCAAGCAAAAGGGTTCAAAGATGGATAGATAGAGGGAGCTAAGATACAGATCAGCTAATTTAAATATCTAGCCTATTTCACCCTGTGATCTTTGGCTTTACTATGCAAGGCTGCCTTTGTGCTGTGAACTCTCGCCCATTAATGACATTGATTCCCAACCCATTATCACCAAGGAGTCTCAGAGACTGGCAATGGCAGCTTTCATCTCATTGGTCTAGTTTGAATTTTAATCCAAGTCTGCAGGTGATGCACTAACTTTGAAATATTGCAGGGACTTGTACCAGTAAATTACTATTTCCCTTAACTTCTGAGGCAATGCTGCCTGGAAAATCAATAAGAAGTCTCACAGCACCAGGTTTATTTTGTAGCATGAGCTTTTGGAGCACTGTCCCTTCGTCGGGTGAATAGAGGATTCACAAACAAGGCATATATAGACACACACTCAAGTTACAAGATAAAATTTGCATTCCAAAAAATAATCAAGTCTTTACAGGTGCAGACAAAACTGATGTGGAGAATGGCATGCGAGTGACATGTGCCTATGTCAGTCCAACACAAGCATCTCCACATCATGGAAAATCACCAGTTACTCTACAATAATTGCTACTTCTTTTGATGAGTAGGCCAAGTGCTCCAAGTTCAGGTATTGTTTTGGAGTTTTGATATTTAGATTTGTTGGAATGTACATGGGGAGGGGTGGGGATGGGTTGCGGTTGGAGGGTTGTGGATGTGACAGATCATTTTTGCTGACTTTAGTAACCTAGTGTTCCTCTGAGGACTATAGCTGTGGGTTACGAGTAGCAGTATCCCCTACCAAGAATGCCTATTTTCATGCATCTCCCTATCAAGATATCCGAGTAGCAGATTTAAAAGGGGAGAAGTCAGCAACTGCAGCTTCCTTTTGGTAACCATTATAATCAGCATAGTTAGTTCCAGATGACCAGTGTCATTGGCACATGAGATCACTTTATCAATGTCAATTCTGAATGGAAGTAGTCCTTGACTTTACAGCCTTCGAGTTACAATGAAAGGCACTTGCTTTCGTAAGTCAACACCTTGGTTTGACTTTGATGTCTTTCTTACATGATGTTCAGTTGCTGTTCCAATATGTTTTTACAGGGCTTAGTGCCTTTGTTTTCCAAATCCTTTCTTAAAATTTCGAGTTTCTTTGCCCGTAGTAATGGTAGCAAAGCATAAGTCTGGTGTTAGAAATGTTTATTTATCAAAGAAAAATAGAACAAAAATGGAAATAAAAAGTTTGTGAAAGGTGAGATGCACACTGAATTTTGTAGCATTTTGGATACTCCCCAAACGACTATCATGACAATTCTGAAAGAGAAGCTAAGAATTCAGAAACATGTTAAGGATTTGGCTCCAATGCATATTGGATATATTGCTGAGAAATTATCAGTTTGGCTGGATGACCAAAATCAAGGCTGTGCTTCTGAATTTGGGCATAATTCTGGAAAAGATCAGGGGTTTTTATTATGATCTGTGAAGCAACAGGGAGGGTGGGGTGGAGAATGTTTTAATTCTGAGCCTTTTAACGCAAGTGTTGGGGGTATTAATGTGTTTTAAAGCCAATTTGCATAACACCAACGTCTTTGGTGAAGCTGCTGATAAGGAGACAGCTCGTGTGTTTCCTGAGACATTGGCTGAAATCATTGAACTTGTGCTTGATAAGTTGTTAAATGTTGACGAAACTGGATTCATTTGGGGAAACAAATGCTGTCGGCAATCTCTATTGCCAAAGAGGAGAAACCCATGCCAGAGTACAAAGCTGCAAAAGAGTCTCAGTCTTCTGCTCAGTGCCAGTGGAAAGCCCTAGGGCCTTCAAGGAATATTTCAAGGCTTTTCTCCCAGAGATATAAAGTATAGGTCTGTAAGAACATCTCTTAAGGATTGGTTTAACCATCATTTTATGTTGTGTCAGGGATTGTTGAAGCAAAATTGATCTTGTATTTAGAGCTTTGTTTGCCCTTGACAATGCGTCTGGTTGTCCAACCATCCTTGATGACATGTAGTCGGACATCAAAATAGTGTCCAGTGTTCCCTCTCCCCCTGTCCAATCTGGGAGTAGTTGCACCCTTTGAAGCCCACCATCCTAGGTGCATATTTGCCCAAGCAATCAGGAGAACTGAGAAGGAAAGTGGACCAACTTTGGAGGAATTCTGAATGGGTTTCAACATTTCCCAGAGATTAAGCGTGAAATTAAATTTGCGTGGAGTTTGGAAAAAATAGTCTTCTGAGTTTGTACATGACTTCCGAGGCTTTCTGAGACTGTTGAAAAGATGGCCAAAATGGGAAAGAACTCAACTTTGACGTTGCGCAAGAGAATATTGATGAATTATTGCTTCACATTCTGAAGAGTTAACTTATCAGGATCTCATTGAATTGAAAGAACAAAAAGTGGCAGAAGGAGAAGAAGAAAATGCATTAGCCATGCTAAATTCTCCTCAGTGTACCCAAACAGGTGCTGGAGTGTGGCAACTAGGGGATTTTCCTAATTCACTGCAGTGTTAACATAAGTCTACATGTGACACTAATAAATAAACTTTAACTGGTGTTCACGTATTGGACTCTCTCATCACTGAGATATCTGTACAGCCTCTTGCTCATGTTAGTTGGTTTATTTGTCCACCATGATTCACAACTGCATGTCGCTGAACTGCAGAGCTTTGAGCTGTTCAATAATTTTCTGAATGCAAGTTCCATGCACAAAAAGCTTTGATTGAAATATATGCAACCCCATGGTGATTACAGTGCAAGTGAATCAGTGTGATTTTGAAATTAGCTGAAGCATTTCAACATTTTGAAGTTGCCATGACTCCAACATTGAAAGTAGTGAATAGAGGCATAGACAACATGTATAGCTGCTACAGATAAATTTCAAGGAGATGAGGAGAACATCTGTCCAAACTTCTTTGGGAACTTGCTTTAAGAAGGCAGGCAGGACTGCAGAAAAACCTGCAATCAAGAGTGCTAAGAAGACTCCAGTCAAGGACCCTTCGGAAAGTCAAACAAAATCAATTCAAAACGCCCTGAAAATGTCACCCCATCAGACCCACCCATGAATGCAGGAATAATGAAGACATTATGGTTTTAAAATATTTATTCTAATTAATTTGTAGGTGATATACATTGGACTGTACTGTACTATAAGTTCTATACAGTACATTCATTTCTATGATCTTATGTCAAAAAACACATTGATGCTGCAATAATACTTGTCTATTTTTGAGTACAAGATTCTGTAATTTTCTTGATGAAGATGAACTGTCAAGTCATAGTTGAGGAACCAATCTCCCATATTTTTACAGGGAAATTGGTTCCATGGTGGACAATGGTTAGCACTGCTGCCTCACAGAACCAGGGTCCCAGGTTCAGTTCTGGCTTCGGGTCACTGTCTGTACGGAGTTTGAACTTTTTCCCTGTGTCTACATGGATTTGCTCTGGTCTCTTTGGTTTCCTCCCACAGTCCAAAGATGTGCCGATTAAGTTGATTGGCCACGCTAAATCGACTTTTAGTATCAGGGCGATTGTGGAGTTATGGGAATCGGGCCTGAATGGCATTGTGGTCAGTACAGACTCGATGGGCTGAACGCCCTCCTTCTGCACTGTAGGGGTTCTATAAGTTGTAACATTTCAACCTACAATTTATTCCAGAAAACTGCATTTATCGTCAGTCTGAGGACTGTCTGTAAAGTATTGACTGAAATTTTACTTTGTCTACCCAAGAATTTCCACCAAAAAAACACTCGGTACTCTACTTTTTCCCAAAGCAGTATTATTTTGTAGATTAAATGTTGAGCCAGCCCTTCTCTGTTTTTCTATGGGAGATGGGCCAACAGTTAAAACATGAAGTCAGCAAAGTTCTTTTGCTTTATTTTCATTTGTTCACGGGATGCTAGCATTTCAGACCCCTAATTACTCTTAAGAATGCCTTTCAGAGATCAATTAAGACTCAGCTACATTGCTCTGGGCCTGAAGTCATATGCAGGCCAGACCGAGCAAGGGCAACAGGTTTTCTTCCTTGAAGGACATGACTGAACACGGGAAAGGGGGAAGAGTGCAGGCGAGGAAAAGGCAGATGTGATGAGAGAAATTGTAACAGTGCAGAGAGAAAATGATAGCAAAAGAGTCGATTCGAACACACGGAAGGCAAAGTAAGACCTGAGAAGAAAGAATTAAAGATGTTGAGCTGGGAGCCGGTTTTTAAGTTTTCAGCCATGAGCTCAGACTGCTTTAAGTGTTCGAGTATCTTTTCTATGGTGCTGTACTTGTTTGCTTCTCAGCTGTATAACTTCTCATCTAGTGTTGCTTCTTGGCCTTTTGCTTTTTTGCATTCTTCCTGTCTGACTCCGTTTTTCATTTTCTGTCAAACATAGAAATTTCCATTACAAATAAGCTTTGTTAGTTGTCTAATTGATATTTAAGTGAACACATTAAAATATAGCATTCTTATTAGCATACTTGTGTGATTGAATTGTATTAATTGACAGAAACAATGACTTGTATTTCTTTAATGCCTTTCACCACAAAACAATACGCAGTTCCACGCAAACAATAAGATACTTTTTGAAAGTGTAGTCATTATTGTAGGAAATGGGACACAGCAGACTCCCTTAAACAGCAATGTGATAATGATCAGATCTATTTTTGTCCTGTTGATTGAGGGATTAGTACTGGTTAGAATCCAGGGATAACTTTGCATCATCAGCCAAGTTGCCATCCGGATTGGGAAAAACCAGGAAGCTGAGAGGACTGTTATGGCCACATTGACAAACACAGGAAGCATGCTGGTGGTGGTTCCTGGTAATGCTGGTGAAATACATTGTCACAACCAATTTTGATAAATGTCACCCAGGTTACTTTGACAAAGACATTGCCATCTAAAGAAGAATCCGTTGTTCTGTCACAACCATAAATCTGCATGAGCTGTGGATGCTGGTCAGATTGAACAATGCTAAGAAACCTGAAGGACCAGCACCTGTTACTAATGTTGTGCATTCTGGTTGCTGTAAAATCCTGGGCAAAGGGAGACTGCTAAAACAGCCAGTCATTGTCAAGGCAAAGTTCTTCAGCAGAAAAGCTGAAAAGGTAAAGGACAACAAAAACGGAGTGCTGGAAACTTTCAGCAGGTCTGATAGCATCTGTGGAGAAAGAGTAGTGCCAACATTTGCAATCTGAAGACCCTTCTAAAGGGGCTTGTGTATTGATGGTATGAATTTTACAATTAGCTGTACAAATAAAATCCTGCTACTTTTTTAAAAAAAACTCCCCTGTTCTTGTGAGATAGTGACAAGATGCCATGGTATTATCTGTAACCCCCATGACTTGCCTGGGCTTGCAAACTCTCAGTAACTGTCCTGGCTGGAGACAATATGCACCGCTTTAACCTGTGCTTAACTCTCTCTCCATTCACGTTGTCTACATCTGTAAAGACTTGATTCCCTGTTGACATTCTCATTCCAACCATTATCTTGTAATTGAGTTTGTATCTGTATAAGCCCTGTTTGTGAAACAAATCCTGTATTCACCTGATGAAGGGGGCAGCGCTCCCATGCTATCAAACCTGTTGGACTTTAACCTGGTGAGACTTTTTACTTCAGTCCAATGTCAGCAACTCCACATCACATCTACATCTACATGAGGAGAGACCTCAGCTTAACATCTCATCTGAAAGACAGGCAACAGTGCATCAATCCTTCAATACTGCACTGGACTATCTAATTTTTATGAATAAGTCTCGGTTTGGAACTTGTACCTACAACTTTCCATCTCGGAGCAAGGGTGCTACCAGCTAAACCATAGCTCGTACTATTGGGAGTGCTAAGTTATAAGTTATTTGCTTCAAACAGGAACTGATACAATTGTGAATTATTGTATTTGCCGAATAGTATTTTGAATACAGCCCAGTCTGGCTACAGAGTTCAGACTTGGATTCCTGCCGTCAATCATTTTCTGTGCATGCAAATGGCAGTTGTCCTGTATGACAGTAAGAGATCCTTTGTGCACATGTGGTTGAAGCAGAATAAGATGCCAATGTGTTGGGAGATGTATGGAAGTAGTCCTAGACTTGTTTATTCCTCCTTGTTCAGCACTTAGTCTCTGCTTAATTCTCCCAGCCCAGTGGTGGGAGTGGCAGTCACAAACCACATGATGGGAAGGACTGTGGTTGCCACAAAACATTCCACAGTCCACATGGATGAATTACTAACATCTCAATATGCATTGCATTATTCACTTTTATTGAGATGTTTTTGTAATGCTGTTCCTGCTCATTGTCTAAACTCAGCTTTTGGTCAGAACTTGGAAAGATTCCAGTGCTTAATCGCAAATATTTCCCTGACAACGAATACAACTGCTGTTAAACAAAGAGCTGGAATTACCAGATAAACTAACTCTTTCCACGTCATGATGTTGTTTCATGTATTGTGTGCTTTTGTTGAAATGTATTTTCACCTTTGCTAACATTGAAACATTTAAGATCATGGCCTCTCCTTGGTTTTTGTACAGGGCCAACAGAGTCATGTTGGCTACTTTGTTCACTTCGATGTGGACAGTAGACCAGGTTTCTAGCACCTAAATTAGTAACAGGACAGGATAACTTCCTAGTTTGTTCTGGAAAAGATTATTGGGAACAAGTTTTGTTTTCTTTGGGATTCTTGAGCTGACCGCAGACATTCAGGTGCTAGCATTGAGCTGTTTAGTCTCATTGCCAGGTTTTGCTCTAGTAATTACTCGTACTGAGCGTGCCATTGTATGGCTTGACCTTCAGTATGTTCCACAAGTGAGCTGCTTTTATGCTATTTTTGGTCACACTGAATGTTGCTTGTCTTTTTGGCTGCACGAAGACTGAGGCGTTTGCTAATCAGCACTAAAATGCTGAGATTTTATTGCAAACAAAGATATTGATTACCATGTGAGGGACCCATTTGGCATAGCAATTACATAATGTGCAAAACCCATATAAAGTTTAGATGTGAGCATTTTTAATGTTAAACATAATTCTTGAGACTTTCTGTTTGTCACTTCTATACTCTGTTATAATTAACAATACTTTAGAATGCCTAATGTAACAATGCCCCTTATGACATTTATATTCTTAAAAAGGCAACACCAGCCTACCAAATCACTGATGCTGCTGTGGTTTGAATTGCATGCCATTTTGTCCTGTTGTCAAAAACATGACTATCTCATTTTCTGGGGCCAAGTGGTAGCAGCAAAAAGGTTCACTAGTATGTATATAATATGGAGACGCCGGCTTTAGATTGGGGAACACAACCCCAGGTTAAAGTCCAACAAGTTTAATCTGTAGCATGAGTTTTCGGAGCGCTGCTCCTTCATCAGGTGAGTGGTAGTCTTAGTATGTACTGTTTCTGGTGTTAGTTGTCTCTGTTGTTACCAATCAATAATTAGGCTAAATGCATCAACAGATAGGAATCTATAGCCGGGACTGCCAAATAGTAGGTCACAGGTCAAGCAATTAGGTTGCAAGTTCTGACCCAGCAATGGCAGTTATGGAATGGAAAGTTGGATTGGACAGTCTGAGAGTAGACGTGAGGTTCCTTTAAATGTGTATGATTTTGTTTTGCATCTGGTGTGATCCAGTGATCTGAAGCCTGATTGCTGACACCTGCAGAGTCTTCAAAATGGGAGGCCTCTTGGATTTTTGTGCCTGTAACTCTGCTATTTGAATCCTATCCTGCTCAACAACTCTTCTCCTGTCTCACCTTTACACCCTTCAATTTCCAGGTTTTGGGGTTACAACAAAAAGTTTGACAAGCACTAGTTGATGGTGATAGCATTCTGAAGACAGTGGCCCATGTTCCATTAAGTTTTGACAGTGAGTTTTGTTGTAGTCATTCTATTCTGGAACAATGTGGTTTAATGAAAAGGCATTCGAATAACCAGTGCATTAATTTGAAATCCTTTGATTTCCTGTCTTATTTGTTGGTGAAATATATTTTGTTCATACCTTCAGACATAAATAAAAACAGAATGTGAATGGCCAGAAAACGATTTCTTTGTGCAATCGAATAGTCTCTCACTTTCCTATCACCAGCCTGTGAAATAGCTGTAAAAATATGTGGAATGTTTAGTTTTTGATGAACAGCAAGTGTGGACTTTGCCAAGTGTTTTTTCCCCTACCCGCTTTCATCATTGTGAAGTTGATGGGAGGCAGAACTCTACTTGTACTAAAGGTCTGAACTGTTGGCACAATATTACCTCAAACTAAATATTAAGAAGACCAAAGCTTATTATCTTTGGTCCTTGCTGCCAACTTTATCCCTCCCTCAAGCAACTATCTAAGGCTGGACTAAACTGTTTGCAACTTTAGTGTTGTAATTGATGGTGAGATGAGTCTGACTATATATCTGTGCCATTGCCAAGATGGCACTTTTCCGGTTTGTGCTATCATTCAAATCCATCATGCCTCAGCTTATCTGCTGCTGGAATCTTCATCCAAGCATTTGTTACTTCCAGATTTGACAATTCCAACACATTCCTGGCGACCTTCTACTAAACTTAAGATCATCCAAAATTGAAAACATATAAGATGATTAGAGGTTTAGATAGGGTGGACAGTGATAGCCTTTTTCCTAGGATGGAGAAAGCTAGCACGAGGGGACACAGCTTTAAATTAAGGGGTGATAGTTATAGGACGGATATCAGAGGTAGGTTCTTTACCCAAAGGGTGGTTCGGGAGTGGAATGCCCTGCCTGCAGCAGTTGTAGATGCGCCAAGTTTGGTGGCGTTTAAGAGGTTAGTTGATAAGTATATGGAAGAGAAGGGAATGGTTTAGTTTGGAGGGGCATTGCTTTTTATATTGATCGGCACAACATCGAAGGCCGAAGGGCCTGTTCTGTGCTGTAATGTTCTATGTTCTAAAACTTTGCTACCCGTGTCCCAACTTGCACCAAGTTTCTGTTCACCTATCACATAATCTGCATCATGTCTCTGGTTAGACAATGTCTTGATTTTAAAATTCTCCTTCCCATTTTCAAATCCCTTCATAGTTTCATGCCTCTCTAGCTCTGTGATGTCCTGCAGCTCTGAAGCCCTCCGAAATAACCCTGGCTTCTTGAACATCTCTTTAATTGCTATCCTGCTAGTGGTCATGCTTTCAGCTGCCAAGGCCTTAAGCTCTGGGATTCCCTCTCCAAACCTCTTCACCTCTGCAACTTTCCATCCTTAAGACACTCCTTGAAACCAGCATCTTTGACCATACCTTTGATCATACCTTGTGGCTTGGTGTCAACTATGATATGGAAAAGGGTCTGGGAACATTTTGCTGTCTTGAAGACAATTGATAAATACAAGTTTATATTTCCACCCATTTCATATCAACAACTTCGTTCATCAACCTCTCAGTTATGCGTGTCTTTGACAAGAATTTGTACTGGATGTTGCACAGCAGCCTATGCACTTCGATAAAGTGCAAGCATACCTCATACAGATGAAAGAACCTCTTTAACAGATAAAAATGCTTTTGAAATGGAAGCTCAGTAAATATATTGTCTTATGAGAGAAACATAACTCATTGCAGATTATCCCAAGGGAGATTTTATTTTATTTTCAAGGTGCAAAGTTAGAATGTGCCATCATATCAAATATTGATATGGTATGAAAATCAAGCTGTTTCCTCCACACACTGAATCTTTAGCTTTCATATTCACAACGCTCCAGCCCCCAGCGCCACTTCCTCAAAATAGCTCTGCTGTTTGCTGAGATAAACTCTTATATTCATACAGATCAAGAAGGTCATGAGTTAGCTTATCTCAGCCAGTGCAAAGGGAGGGGTGTTGCAATGTCCTTCAGCAGCTCTGGGTTAAGTAAGGGAAGTATATTCATTTGCAGTAAGGCATATGATGTGTCTGCATGTGAAGGCAGAATCAAGCTTCAAATATTCAGCTTTTCACTACAGTGAGAGGGAAGATGTCATCTGCAATCCTCCGCTATTTGTCTTATCCCAACCAATCAGGCAACTAATTTCAAAATCACACTGATTCACTTGCACTATAATCACCATGGGGTTGCATATATATTCCAACAAAGCTTTTTGTGTATGGAACTTGCATTCAGAAAATTATTGAACAGCTCAACGCTCTGCAGTTCAGCCTCATGCAGTTGTAAATGGTGGTGGACAATTAAACCAACTAACATGAGCACGAGGCTGTATAGATATCTGCATCCACAGGGATGAGAGAGTCCAGTACATGAATACGAGTTAAAGTTTATTTATTAGTGTCACATGTAGACTTACATTAACACTGCAGTGAACTAGAAAAATCCCCTAGTTGCCACATTCCGGCACCTGCTCAGGTACACTGAGGAGAATTTAACATAACCAGTGCACCTAACTAGCATATTTTTTGGACTGTGGGAGGAAACTGGAGCACTCAGAAGAAACTCACACAGACACGGGTAGAATGTGCAAACTCTGCACAGACAATGGTCCAAGCTGGGAATCAAACCTGGGTCCCTGGCATGTGAGGCAGCAGTGCTAACCACGGTGCCACCATATGAGACAAAGCTTAATCTTTGTAACTATCTTGGCATGAATCAAATGGAATATGTTCAAGGCTTGTGTCTTTTTTTTGAATTTGAATTACTTGGTCTATGGTTCATTGTTGCTTTCTACCTTGCTAATCAGAGTTGATCTGCCAACCAATCAGCATCCTTTTCTCCTGTAGTATAAATTGTTGGGATTGTTTGAAGTTTGGTATTCATGGATTTGTCCTGGTGAGTAGAAGACAAAAAGCTTCAGCAACTTGCTCTCTTTTCAGCAAAATTTGAATTCTGTTCTAATGAGCATGACTTGAAAATACTCCCATTATATTTGGGGGAAGCTTGGAGTTGATTATCTTTTCTGAAAAAGGAAAAGCATAATATATTCATTACTGCTTATGACTTTTCAGTTAAAGGACTACACTGTATGTTTAGTGAATATATGGGCCTAACTAAATTTGAATTTTCTCAGTACTGAGTCCAAAGGTTGAGTATTCAAATCTGGCTCTGAGATTTGAGTACAAAATTAGGCTAACGCTTTAGGGCAGAACTGAGGGAGCACTACATCTGTCTTTCAGATGGCCATTGAAAGTCAAAGAGGAACAAGAAACTCTGGTTAGCATTCCTTCTTCAATCGAAATCCACAAAACTTGACATTCAATCTGTTGGATGTTATTGGGATCTTACTGTGTGCAAAATGGCTGTCATTCTTGCAATCGTAGCAGAAGTGCAGAATAATTTGTGTGCTTTCGGATATCCCTGTTAAGATCTTAGATAAGCGCAAGTTCCTCCTTTCATTGCAATGCCATGATCAAATTAATGTTTAACTATTTGGCAACCCTGTCAGTGAGGCACAACAAGCAAAGGTTTGTGGTGCATTAAGCCAGAGTGTTGTGCCTTTATCTCCAGGCATGGAGCTAGGGTCCAGTCCAGGATCACAAGATGACTATGTGGGCCATTAATAAAGTGAAGTTGAACTCATCAATCCAAGCATGCAATTCAGAGCTAAATTAGTTTCTCTTAAAGTCTATGACTGTAGCTGGTGTGAAAAATAGAAATGTCAAGCTGATCATGTGGCATGAAGTGACGGTTTAAACAAGCTGCAAGAGAGTGGAGGGAGTTCTACCCTGCTTCTGACTGTTTGATGTACACACAGTAAGAAGTCTGATAACACCAGGTTTATGTACACCAGGGGTCCAAACTTTTAAATGCTGGTACTTTCTTCTTACAAAAACCCACTGAAATTACATTCTTAAGTGTTGTCTGTCCTTGACACAGTATGATTTGGTTTTGTAAAATTTGGGGTTGAGGAGTGGCATTTGGAAGGGTATGTATATACCCTTCTTCAATATTGGCATGGGCCCTGTAAGAAGCAGAGAAACCAATTGAATAAAAGCAGAGCAATGGCTCATAAGCCACAACTAGTCTGAGGACTGACATTGAATAGCTTGATGGAAATGTCCACCAAATCCTGTTTTCCGGTGGCAGAGCTTTGGTTTGGCAGACAATCATGAAGGAATGTAATAAATTCCACATGGCTTTTTCGAATGCAAATAGGGTTTATGAGGCTCTCTTAATTTTTTCCCTATTGGCCTTATGCTTATTCTGAACAGTGTTCATTTGAGCACTACCCACATAACTAATTGTTGATGTTTCTGTCAACTAGCTTATGCTTCACCATTTACAAGCCATTCATTTGCTACATTTTACACATCTGCTTGCATTCATTTTGTTCAAATTGGCTTAATTTATTTCAAAGTACAATTTTTTTTATTGGTAAACAAATCCAAATCTTAAAAAAAACTGTAAAATGCTTTTAATTTGTGTGAAGGTGATTTTCTAGAATACTTAATCCTAAATTTTGTTTTTGAAATAAAATGAGAGGCTGGTACTGGGAATGATGGTGAACAGGGCATGCCTCTGGGCTCAGGTAGATAAATTGAGAAAATCTTGTAGGACACATGGGATCCCAAAATCTGATTTTACTAAGTGAAGATGACATTGGCTCCTCTGAGCAAAACCAGCCCTGAACAGGATGTTGGTGAGCCTCAAGTACATTTGCACATAACAAACGTATGCTGTCTCAGGCACAGTACCTGGGTGCACTTTATCTCCTCGGCCAATGTGCGAATTCTGCCAAGGGAGAGGAAGCAATGAGCATCCACCAAGAGGAATTCCCTCCAGGAATCTCCTGATTGGCTGCTTATCTCCACTGAAGTTACAGCAGTCGACTTAGAGAATATCTAAAAGTAAAGTAAAAGTTTATTCATTCGTCATAAGTAAGGCTTACATTAACACTGCAATGAAGTTACTGTGAAATTCCCCTAATCGCCACACTCTAGCACCTGTTTGGGCCGATGCACCTAATTAGCACACCTTTCAGAATGTGCGAGGAAACTGGAGCATCCAGAGGAAACCCACGCAGACATGGGCAGAATGTGCAGTCTCTACACAGTGAACCAAGTCGGGAATTGAACCCGGATCTTTGGTGCTGTGAGGCAGCAGTGTTAACCACTGTGCCAATATGCTGCCTGTCTGAGAAAATTCCTAGTGCTTGTCTTTTTATGAATTTATAGATAGACTTGAGTCCTGATATGTTTAAAATTGAAGTTCTAATTGTCTCTGTTATAACATAAAAATGAATAAATATTCTTCAGGGCAACTGGAAGAGATGTTTGTTCACTTCTTGTTCACTTGGGGTGATAGAAATGATGCTTATCAGATTATTAAATGGCTGTATTCAATCATTTGCAACTTTGATCAGTTCTGGTTCAGAAAGAATGACTGGATTCTTCACATAATGATTTTGTGAAGGCAATAGTGGTTTTATTTTATAGGTTCTACACATCAGGAACTTTAGTCTGAACATCAGACAGTGCAGAATGATAAGATTGTACCTCATCAAAACATTAATAAGGGAAAAATCAAGACTTCTAAATCTCTGATTCATGGGTTAGGGTCGAAATGCAGCCTGTTGGTCTGATGGACACTTCACTGCTAATGCAACACGTCACATTCATAACGTTATATAATGTTAGGTTCTGGTTTTCGCAAGACATGACCCTTTGCTTTCTCTGTCCCCTTTTCTTAATGCAACGGAAAGGAAGTGGGTAATGTTACCAAAAAAATTCGAAGTGCCAAATAAAAACAGGAGAAATTCACACTTTTTTTTGGACGACTTAAAAATTGTATCTTGCCTGAGTCTGGCGAAGAAAATGTAGACTGGTTTCGCGTCAGCAAGGGGTTTTGGAGGGGGTTAGCTAGAGACTAGCTTGCCCAAAAGCCGGCTTAGTAGCAGAGGGCTCCGTGGTGCATGCACAAATTTGCAACCCCGCACAGATTGCTTACAGCACCACCACCACCCCCCACCCCCAAGCTGCAGACCAGCCATTTGACCATCAAGAAACAAAGAAAATTACAGCACAGGAACAGGGGCTTCTGGCCCTCCAAGCCTGCATTGACCATACTGCCCAACCTAACTAAAACCCCTGACCTTTCCAGGGACCACATCCCTTTGTTCCCATCCTATTCATGTGTTTGTCAAGATGCCCCTTAAAAAATCACTATCGTATCTCTTCCATTATCTCCCCCAGCAACAAGTTTAAGGAACCCACCACCCTCTATGTAAAAAATCTGCCTTGTTACATCTAAAGATCTGCCTCATACATCAGTTGCAGAATGTGCAGCAGTCCGCCTGATCGCAGCTGCAAAGTGTAGTGGCCCTGCATCCTTTTTACTGCCTGGAGCCCAGTCAGACATTGTGCAAAGGGCATCCTTCTCTGCCCCTGACCTCCGTGTGGACCTTCAATCCTACCATCACTTCTGGTTCCCACTAATGGGGACCATCGTCATCTTTGCCGGAGAGAACTTTTACCGGTAAGGCCGCAGAGGCAGAGAATGTCTCAACTCTCTCCTGATCTTACCAGCTCATTCCACCCGAGAGCTTAATGCATGATAAAAAAAAGTCCGAAACAACATGAATTTCTTTTAATGTAATGTGTGGTTAGATTTTGAAATTAAGTGTCTGATAAGGTGGTTGAAACAGTCTTTGAATTATAAAAAGAGGCTGAATAGACTGGGACTTCTTTCTCTGGAGTGTAGGAGCTGAGAGGTGACCTTATAAAAGTCTATAAAATAATAAGAGGCATAGACAAGATAGATAATCAATATCTTTTCCAAAGATAGGGGAGCCTAAAACTAAAGGATATAAATTTAAAGTGAGAGGGGAGAGATACAAAAGTATCCAGACGGGCAATTATTTCAGAGGGTGGTGAGTGTCTAAAATAAGGTAGTAGTAGAGGCAGATACAATTTTACTTTTTAGAAAGCATTTAGATAGTTACACGGATATGATGGGTATGGAGGGATATAGGCCAAATGCAGGCAATTGGGATTAGGGGTTTACAAAAAAAAGTGTGGCATGGCCAAGTTGGGCCGAGGGCCTGTTTCCTTGCTGTAAACCTTTATGACTCTAGGAGTAGCCTTCAAAAAGAAATTAGATAAATACATCAAAAGAAAATGTATTCACGGATGTGGAGAAAGAGCAGGGGAAGTAGTACTTACTGGATTGCTCTTTGAAAGAGCCTGTGCTGAATTGATTGGCAAGTGGCTTCCTCTTGAGCTACACTGTTTATCTTTCTATGAAATACATGCAGAATAGGAGTTTGTTTACCTCCCCTATTCAGACAAACAGTACTGCAGTTCCTGGGCAAGTTGTTTTTGGCTGTTCGCTCCAGTGGGATCTTCCAGTGCTGCTGACGACACATCTCCACCTAAGATTTCATGGCGGCAAGATGTGCATTCAGTAGGAAACCCATCTGACAGTGGCAGGACTGGCCAAAGATAGGTTGGTCAGTAAATCCTGTCCACTGATTTGCTTGTATAATTTGAAGCCTGGTCACCAATTGGTGCCAATCCTGCTGGTCTTCTAAATGTGATGTGAGAGGATTCAGGATTTTGGTAGGGTGGGTCAGGGAGCTGTAGGGAAATCGTGCTAGGTCCATGGAGGTCACATTTTATATGTTATTGATACTCTTATGGACATGTCTAACAGTTTAAACAGACAGCTGGGATAGGGATAGACTGGTTAATAAGTATCCCAATTGTCAGTATCAAATTAAAATATGATTTAATTTTCTTATAAAATGTTATCTTCATTTGAAAAGCACTTGTTGCATTAATACCCTACGTCTGTAACAACATCTCAATCAGCAGTCTCGTCGTAAAATTAAATGTTGAATACTGTTCCCAATGAGAACCACTTGTAACATTTGTTCACAACGTGATGACTTTAGTTTTTTGCAACTAATCCCAACGTTAGTAGATGCTGTGTCAAAAATTCTGCCCAGCATTTTGGGCTGTTCCCTCTTCTCAGGCAAAAGTGGAGAGATGTGATTTGAGTTCATCGAAGCTCCACCAGCTGGCTTCTTGAAAGTCAATCCATGAAAAGTGACTAACCCAGATGGGGTACCTGGATGAGCACTCATATCCTGCACGGACCAACTGGTAAGGGTATCTGCAGAGACCTTTACCTTCTCTTTAGCTTTAGCTTCAAGAAGACAGCTATCATCCCTGTACCAAAGAAGAGCTGGCAGCCTGTGTTAATGGCGATTTATCCAGTGGCTCTGACATCCATCATTATGAAGTGCTTCAAAAGGTTAGTCATGGCACACCTCAACTCCAGTCTCCCAGATTGCCTGGACCCACTACAGTTTGCCTGTCACCACATCAGTTCCACCACAAATGCCATCTCCCTGGCTCTATTCTAACTCTAGGAACACCTGAGCAACAAAGATACTTATGTCAGACTCCTATTTATTGACTACAATTCAGCCTTTAACACCACTGCTCCTACAAAACTCATCTTCAAGCTACATGGCCTGGGGCTTGGCTTCTCCTTCTGAGACTGGATTTTAGACTTCCTTAACCCACAAGACGGTTAATGGTAAGGATAGGCAACAACATCTGCTCCACGATCATCCTGAACACCAGTGCCACAAGGCTGTGTCTCAGCCCCCTACTGTACTCATACATCTATAAGCCTGAGGCCAAATTCCCCTCCAACTCAATTTTCGGGTTTGCTAATGACATCACCGTAGTGGGTTGGATCTCAAACAATGATGAGACGGACTACAGGAAAGAGAAAATCTTATGAATTGGTGTGGCAACAATAATATCTCCCTCAATTTCAGTGAAATGAAGAGGATAGTTATCAATTTCAGGAAGGTAGTGAATAGAAATGGTCAAACGCTTCAGGTTTCTAGTGTCTTGATTATCAAACACATGTCCTGATTCCTCCATGCTGAAGCCCACCAATGCTTCTACTTTCTCCAGAGACTAAAGAAATTTGGCATGTCTGCTAATGCCTCTCACCATTTTTATAGATGCACCATAGAAAGCATCTTTTCCAGATGTACCACAAGTTGGTATGGTCCTGCTGTAACCAAATCACAAGAAACTACGTGGGATTGTGACGCCCAGTCAGTCCATCATGCAAACCAGTCTCTCATCCCATCTGTCTATACTTTCTGCTGTTTCGGAAAAGCAGCCAGCATAATTGAGGATGCCACGTATCCTGGACGTGCTCCCTTCCACCACCTTTTGTCAGGGAAAATGATGCAAAAGTCTGAGGACTCGTATCAGCTGGCTCAAGAACAGCTTCTTCCCTGCTACCATCAGATTTTTGAATTACTTTGCATTAAGTTGATCTTTCTCTACACCCAGTTATGACTGAAACAATACATTCTGCACTCTCCTCTGTGTATGGTATGCTTTGTTTAGCACAAGAAACAATATGTTTCACTGTATACCAATACATGTGACAAATCAAATCCCTCAATAATCAAACATGGTCATTGCTAGCGATGAGGGCACTACTGTGTGGCCAGATGTGCTAAATACTTCCATTGATGGTTAAAGTCCAACAGGTTTATCTGATAGCTCAAGATTTCGAAGTACTGCTATGTCCAATCCAGCACCGGCATCTCCAAATCATACTTTCACTAAATGGAAGAACATGCACATTTTTACTACTTCCTACGTTTAGAGAAAGTTGGAAATAGACTGAAAGCAATTCAGAGACACAACCACTCTGCATCAGTGACTCTGATGGTCGCTCCATGTACTTCCAATCCTGCTGATCATCGCCAGCATATCTCCAGCAATGGCTTCTCTTCCCACCCCTTTAAAGCTGTCCATATCCTTCATGTCTTTCACTTGCTCTTCTATGCCTCATAATGACAGCAACAATAACCTAGAGATTACCTTCGCTATGATGTCAGAGCAACACCCAGTATTACCTCTCTGCCAATCAGTATGTAATGCAGCACAGTGCAGTTGACATTATATGTGATTCTTATTTCTTTAAGGAGTGCATTTTACAAAATATCAACTTCTAAGAAAACATTGTTAGGTGTCTGTTCATTTCGGTTTCTTGGACAAATGAAATTGGATTTTTTGAGAAGGACCATACTGTCTGAGCTTTCTGTTGTGAAAAAGCTGTTATGTATCCAAGTGTTCAACGACATTTTCAACTGATACTGTCTGTCTTCTTGCGCATCAGAATATGAGAAGCAAACCAATATTTTCCAAATGTAAGTAAAAGTCAAGCTACAGAAGGAAGTTTTAAAATTGAATAATGTGTTGCAAAAAAATTCACAGCTGGGGAATATAGAAAAGAAGATTTCTGCAACAGTTTGGCAGTTACGTTCAATGATTTGTCAAACGAAGATATGAGCATATAGAACATGGAATCCCTACGGTGCAGAAGGAGACTATTTGGCCCATTGAGTCTGCACTGACCACAATCACCTAGAACCTATTTCTGTAATTCCACAGATTTACCCTGTTTATCCTCCTGATACTAGGGTCAATTTAGCACAGCCAATCAACCTAATCTGCATCTTTGGACTGTGGGGGGAAACTGGAGCACCTGGAGGAAACCCATGCAGACATGGGGAGAACATTCAGACTCCACACAGACAATGACCCAAGGCCAGAATTGAACCTGGATCCCTAGTATTGTGAAGCAGCAGTGCTAACCACTGTGCCATCTTGCCATTCATATCTGGAATAAAAGAACTGCCTGTCTCTTCCAGAACCATTTAGAGATGTGTAAGTGATATGGTGGAAAGCATTCACAAAAAGCAGACGATACGATTGCACTCTGAGTACATGGATAAAACTGTTTCCCATCTGTTAGTGGTTGTAAAGATGTGCTTGCAATAAAATCTGAAAGGAATTTTGTTGCCTAAAACTCCAGCATAGCACAACAAAGGGAAAAGCTATAGTTGAAGCTTTTATGAACCATTTTGAACAATGAGGAATTGATAACAAAAAAAATTCTGTGACGACAGCTGGTGCTCCTGCCATGGTCAGAAAACAGAGATTTGTAAAGTTACTTGAAGATTACATTGGCTACTTAACGGTCAAATTTCACTGTGTCATCCATCAATAAAACCTGTGCGCTAAAATTTCCACATCGGAGTTGAATCCAGTGGTGTAAATTATGAATTTCCTTGGTACTTGATCTGCTTTGACTCTGTTCTGAGCACTGCTAGGAGAGATGCACCATGCTGATAATGACATTCTACTTCTCAGCAATGTTTGGTGGCTGAGTTGTGGCAAAGACGTGCTTTGTAAACCATTTCAAAGATATTTTTCAATGTTGACTTGTATTAGTGGCATTGCAAAACTTTAAATTAGAGGGAATAAATGTCTGAAAAGTTGCAAATCATAGCTCTAGCCTCTCGTGCAAAATATCTCCTTTTGCCTCACCACAAGTTGCCATTATTTCAGTTACCCCAGGAATTCCTCCTGTAAATTTCTTGTTTCTTCACCTCATTTCAGGCCACCTCTCATAAAGTTGTGGTCACCTGTGGCAACGATTCTCACCAACTTTTATGGATGTACCGTAGAAAGCATTCTTTCTGGTTATATAACAACTTGGTATGGCTCCTGCTCTGCCCAAGACCGCAAGAAACCACACAAGATTGTGAATGTAACCCAGTCCATCGTACAAATCAGCCTTCCATCCATTGACACTGTCTACACTTCCCGCTGCTGTGGAAAAGCAACCAGCGTAATTAAGAACTACACGCATCCCAGACATTCTCTCTCCCACCTTCTTCCATCAGAAAAATGATACAAACATCTGGGATCATGTATCAACCGACTAAGTACAGCTTCTTCCCTGCTGCCATCAGACTTGAATGGACCTACTTTGTATTAAGTTGATCTTTCTCTGCACCCTAGCAATGACTGTAACACATTCTGCTCTCTCTGCTTTCCTTCTCTATATATGGTATGCTTTGCCTGTATAGCACGCAAGAAACAATACTTTTCACCTTATACTACCAATACATGTGATAATAAATCATCTCCTCCTTGATAATGCTTACCTTAACTTGGACTTTTATTCATGGAACTACATCAGGTATTTCCGCTGAATATTAAATGCTGCAAAGTGTAAGTTGTGCACTGAAAATATTTTTCAATTATCCAGTAATTTGAATTAAGTAATTTTGGATTATTATAAATTTTAGCTACAGTCCTCGTAAGAAATGTATTTTCATTGAGTTTGTTTTGACAGAGGGAACATTTGTCAAATTTAATTAATGGCTTGTATTATCTTAATTGCTGTTTTTAAAGGAATTTCAAAGCACAAGGACAGTGTTGTTTTCATTTCTTACAACACTACCCTATGGCCATGCCCTCTAGAAACCGGATCAAAAGTCATCTTACACTTTTTTATGCTTCCATTTTGACGTCAATGGTGTTACCATTACTGAAGCCTTCACTGTCAACATCCTTGGGGTTGCCATTGACCAGAAACTCAACTGGACTCACCGTATAATTACAGTGGCTGCAAGAGCAGGTCAGATGCTAGGACTCCCCAAAGTCTATCCACCATCTACAAGACACAAGTTCAGGAGTGTGATGGAATACTCCTCACTTACCTGAATGGGTGCAGCTCCAAAAACACTCAAGAAGCTTGACACCATCCAGGACAAAGCAGCCACTCCCTCCATCACTGATGCACTGTAGCCATCTATAAGATGCACTGCAGGAATTCACCAGCAATCCTTAGACAATGCTTCCAAACCCAGGACCACTTTCAGCTTGAAAGACAAGGGCAACAGATACGTGAGAACAGCACCAACTGCAAGTTTCCCTCCAATTGTCATGACTTGGAAATATGTTGCCATTCCTGCACAGTCGCTGGGTCAAAATCCTGGAATTCCCTCCCTAGTGCATTGTAGGTTAACCCACAGAACGTGCTCTGCAACGATTCAAGAAGACAGCTCACCACCGCCTTCTCAAGGGCAACTAGGGATGGGCAAAGATGTGTGGGTTAGGTGCATTGGCCATGCTAAATTGCCCATTAGTATCCCAGGTTATGTAGATTAGAGGAATTAGCAGAATAAATGTATGGGGTTGTGGGGATAGGGCCTGGGATGGAATTATCGTTGCTGCAGACTTGATGTGCCAAATGGCTGCCTTCTGTACTGTAGAGTTTCTACAATTCTAATAAAATGCTGGCCAGCCAGCGATGCCCATGTCCCTTGAATGAACTTTTTTTAAAAATCTGATCGTGACCTGAACTGTCTGTGACACATATTTATGAATGTGTTCTCAGTAAGAAGGTGATACAATAATACATTTCCCTGAAATCCGGGGCTGCAGGTCACTGAAAACCTGATCGCTTGAACAAGCAACTGGTCATTGGTTCTCCATTACCACTTCTCAAGAAACTTGAGATGCACTTGAAACTACCATCCAATCTAGGATCAGACTCGTTCCCAATTTTGATAATGCTTTAGTTTTACTCAGTGAAAGGCGCTGCATGAATATAAGTTTTTTCAGATGTCTTACAATGAGCCAATTGAATGAGCTGTCTATGAAGGTGAATTGATCTCTCAACTAATCTATCAAAGAAGTTTAACCCTTGGGTGAATGTTAGCTTTTGTTTGGTCTTAAAGGAATGTGGCTTTGAAAGAGCTACCCAAACAGGGATTGTGGCTGGATAAGAGTTTATGTGGATGGTACTCATTCAGCTGTGTTTACTTAGTTGCTTTGCTGCTTCAAATGTCTTGAATATTTTTGGATTAGCAAACAAGATCTGATTTACTGTGTTACAGTTTGTCTTATTTTAAGAATCATTTATATAGCGTGTATGATGTGAGGCTCTCTCCCTCTTTTTTTCATTAACCACCACCCTCCCCTGCATCATCTACCTCAGCCAAATATGTTCGGCCGGATGTACAATATTGGACAGATTGGCTTAATTCCAATTTCCCCAAATATATGAAAATAAAATATTGTGAGCACTGAAGACTTGCATTAAAAAGACAAAGTGCCAGAAATATTCAGCAGGTATGACAGCCATCTGTAGACAGAGAAACAATTAATGTTTCAGATCTGTGACCTTTTCATTAAAATTTGGTGGAGGGAGAGTTAAAAATGTAATTGGACATGTGGGTTAGAGGAAGATGGCAAAAAGAACAAAAGGGAAGGTCAGGTAGGGAGGTAGACAGGAAAGATTAAATGACAGAAGAGTTAAAGTTGCAAGGCCAGAGGGACAGGTTACAGGACAACTAAACTAAAGATTGTGTTTACACGAAATGCAAATGACAAGATCATGAATAGCTACTGTCTGAAATCAAAGAAAGGAAAAAAAAAACAGAATAAAAGAACAAAATTAGGCAGGGCACTAAGCTATCATTCTATGACTATGACCTAAAGTTGCTCAGCTCAGTGTTGAGTCATAGAAAATGTAAAAGCCCAGTTAATGGGTGAAGTACTGTCCTCCAGCTGGCATTGAGCTTCATTTGAACAATGTAGAAGGTCAAGATCAGAAAGCCATGATGTGGAAATGCCAGCGTTGGACTGGGGTGGGCACAATTTAAACCTGTTGGACTTTAACCTGGTGTTTTGAGAATTTTCAAAGAATGGACATGTTCGGGAGCAAGATGGAAAACTAAAATAAATGATAACCAGGAGCTTCGGATTGATTGGATTACCTGCTCTGCTTTTGGATCTCTTGATATAGAGGGGGTCATACTGTGAGTAACGAATACAGTATACTGAACTGAAAGAAGCACAATTAAATTGCTGATCACCTGGAAGGAATGTTTGGATAAGAAGGACAAAGGAAGTAAAAGGACAATAGTTACAGCTCATTTACTACTTTTTCACTTTTGTATGTATTCTGAAAATTGGTGCCATCTCCACTGAACCAGATATTAAACATTGATTTTGTGCAGCCTTTCTAATATTACTGTGATTGTGCATTGAGCACCTCCAGTGGATTGATGATTTTATTTGGCGAATGGAATATTTGGATCCTTTTCCTCGTTTTATTTCTGTCTATTCCATCTGAATCCCACACGGTTCATATATGCATATAGCATGGAAGGAAGCTATATGGCTCATCAGTCTTGTGCTAGCTCTATAAAAATGATATCCAATTAATTGCATTCTCCACAGCCTTGCAAATTTCTCATTTTCAATTAAGTATCTAATTACCTTTTGGAAGTTAATTTGCATCTGCTTCCAAAATTCTGTCAAGCAGTACATTCTGGATCACAGTTCATAATGTAGCAAATGAAAATTCTCTTTATTCCCAATTATCTCAAATCTGTCATTTATTTACTCATCTTCCTGCCAGTGTAACAATTTCTTCCTATTTACTCCATTAAAGTTCATCACAATTTTGAACACCTCTACCAAATCTCACCTTTACTTTCTCTATTCCAAGGAGCATTATCCCAGTTTCTTCAGTCTCTCAGTGTAATTGAAGATCTTTACCCACTGTATCTTCTTCAAGTGGACATAACCCAATTACTGTAAAAAAAAAATAATTTTCTTATCGACAAAGATTTCCTGCAATCTGAAGTAACAAGCTGAGTTGCAGAAATCTGATATGAAATTTTTTTAAACTCATTTACGGGATGTGGATGTCAGTGATTAGGTCAGTGTTTATTGCCCATCCTTAATTGCCCTTGAGAAGGTGCTGCTGAGCTGCCTTCTTGAACTGCTACAGTCCCTGTGGTGTAAGTACATCCACAGTGCTGCTAAGGAGACGTTCCAGGAATTTGACCCAGTGACAACAAAGGAACGGTGATATATTTCCAAGTCAGGATATGAGTGACATGTAGGGGAATTTGCAGGTGATGTTTTCACACACATTTCAAAAATTGCAGACCCAAGTTATAAATTGTATGATTGACCATCGTACAGATCTGAATCCTTTCTGTACTTTTCCCAGACCTCAAAAGTTCTGCTAAAGTCTGATAATTCAAACATTCTAATCAGCTTGATGGCAGATTTTACTTACTTCATGCAAGGAGTTTATGGAAGGGATTAGCCAGTTTCTTTAAGAAACTTTTCTGTTGTTGGCCTAAGCACAGCATTGAATCTGAGAATCTTATTAATCAGTGCCATTGTAATGAGGTGGACTTGAGCCAATCTGAGACTGAGACTTTTATACAGGTGTTGGTTCCCTATATAAAATACCATTTTCCTTGTTACCTTAGCTGTGGCCCAATTGAAGTGCCCTTCAGAGCAATGTATTGTTTCCACTCAGTACTCTGCAAACATGAGGATGGACCAGGATGGAGTTATGGAGCATATCAGATGTCACTGTGGTGCTGGGGAAAATAAAACCAAATAGTAGGAAAGAGCCATGAAGCCTGTCTCATGCAGCTTTCATATAACCTCTAGACTTGGAATTGATGTTCTGGCTTTGCTGGAGTTAAATCAGAAGAGGACAGCTCCTTGGAGATGGACAGAGGTTGATTCTGAAATACTGACCATACTGTACCCTATGGCATATTCAAAGAGGAACCAGGGGCATGGTTTCTGGCATGTAGCATTTTTATTCCTGATTTTGACTATTGCTGTGAAATGGAATGTGATGGGTCAAAATCCAGAATATGAGAGGTCTCGAACGGGAAATGATGCCCAGGCTGGCCTTGGAGATGGGCAGGGGGGAGCATGAGATTGGAGATGGACCAACTTGAGTTGATGATTGAAAATAGGTCCTTAAAGAAAGGGTTGCGAAGATGGCAACTTTGAAATAAAGTGAACGAAGCTGTGCCCTTGAAAAGGAAGAGATCAGATGTGGAATGGAGAATTGGAATAATGGATGCATAGATAGCAGCCCTGCATTTCAGAAAATATGTTTCTAAACTCACATTTCTTAAAGATGGAGCCAGAGCTTTGCTTAAGCATTCAAACTGTATTCATTCCTCTTCATGTATAGATTAAAAATGTGGTTGGCCAGATAACATTGCAGTGAGCTCTTCCTCTTTATGAATGGAATAATTTGAATTGTTCCACAGTCCTACCAGGTAGATTTGTGTTGCTTCATACACCTGTGATTCAACAGTTGAGGTGGAGCCACAAGAATCTATTATGTTCAATGATCTTGTTGCCAACAGGAGGATAAAATCTGTTTCTTAGCAAACTGTAGCATTGTCATTGCTTTCATGTGCCTTAATAATGTTCTATAGTAGTTGTTGATGTTATCTCAAAGGTTGCCTAATCTATTGCACAATTCATTTCTTCTCCTGTCCTTTTTCTATTCCTGACTTTGTACTGTACTAAAATATTAATAAATGCATTTGTAAAATATTTGAATTGGATTATCTTTTATCTGGAGAAAATTGGCCAAAATTAGACCAACTCCCTGTTGTTTAATAGAAACGACTGACTAGCACAGTTCCTTTGCATGACATTTGAATTTGTGCCTGAATTTTACTGGAAAATGCTTTGCATATAATAAGAACAAAGAACAAAACAGCCCGGGAAACAGGCCCTTCGGCCCAACAAGCCCGCGCCTGAAATATTTACTTTTACAACTTTTCTCTTTTCACTAAAGTTTGGAAGAGGTTGCATTTTGCAGGAGCAGCACATATTGGTACAGTTTCTCGGATTCTGTTCACTAGTTAGAAGCTGTGTTCTGACTTTATCACAGCAATTGCAATGAATATTGATTCTCAGCAAAGCGTACCAGACCTGTCTTACTCTATTCACATTTATATTGGATGCTGCTTACTCTTTGACACAGTGTTTCATGTTTGAGATGCTCAGTATTGGCCTGCTGCACTATTTGAACTGAGTAAAGTTTTACAACACCAATTTTAAACCCAACCAATTTATTTGATAGTAAATCCGCGAGCTCGCAGATTTACTATCAAATAAATTGGTTGGATTTAAAATTGGTGTTGTAAAACTTTGCTGAGTTTACCCCAGTCCAACGCCAGCATCTCTACATCATGACTATTTGAACTGACCATGATGACAGTTTCCCTCTTCATAGATTACTGTTGGTCTCACCATGGTTCTGAAGCTTTCTGCTCTTTGATGTCACATACCATTTCAGTAGCTAGCCATGGAGAAAAAGCCCACGCAGCTATCAAAAAAAAAACAGTCTTGCACCGTTGGCTTTTTTCTTTTGTCACTTTAACTAAGTATAACAAAGAACATTACAGCATAGGAACAGGCCCTTTGGCCTTCAAAGAACAAAGAACAAAACAGGCCCTTCAGCCCAACAAGTCCGCGCTGCCACCCCAATGTTCCCACCTCTACCCATGATCCCTGTCTATGTTTATAGATCTATGGATTAAAAACCAAATTTGAGACAATTTAGGGAGAATTTGTTTTGTCAATTAGCCTAAGAGCACATCTTTGGGATGTGGGAGGAAACTGGAGAAAACCCACGCAAGCATGGGGACAATGCGCAAACTCCCACAGACACAGGCCCAAATCCATGTATCTGCACAGCTCAAAGCCTGCACCAACCATGCTGGGCTGCTTGACCACTGCCATGCTTTACCAGCCAAAGTAATAGCCTTAGTGATATTGCTCTGAGGACCTGAGTTCAGTGCCCACCACGGCAATGGTGAAATTTGAAGTCAATACAGATCTGAAATTAAAAGTCGAAAGATGACCATAAAAACCCACCTGGTTCACAGATGTCCTTTAGGGAAGGAAATCTGCCATCTTTATCTTGTCTGGCCTACATGTGACTGCAGATCCACAGCAATGTAGTTCACTTTTAACTGCTCCACCAAGGGCATTTAGGGATGGGCTTTAAATGTTGGCCCAGCCAGTGACGCCCACGTCCCATGAATGAATTTTTAAAAAATGTTTTACAACACAGGCTTATACATGTATGAGAATTGAGGTCATGTGCCCAATAATGGTGACTGTTACTTGCATCCTATTTACTAATGAAGTGGTAGCCAAATCTGGATTTCCAAACAGCCTTATGCCAACACGCTGGATGACACTGCACTAGCTCTCAGTTGTACTGCAGCTAAAACTGTTTATGATGTAACTTTAATTCAGTTTGGAATGGTGTTGATAAAACTGGGTTAAGCTTTTGGGAAATTTGTAACTTGTCCACGTCTCCCCTCACCCCTCCCAGCTATATTTTTGTTCTCTTGTTTGTGCCAAAGACAAACTTATGACCAAGCTCATAAAGATTATCTTTAGCTTATCATATTTTTGATGCTGCCGGCTCATAAACACAAGTATTTAAGTGTTTAATGTGTTAGGATAAACTGCAGAAGGAGATGAAGTGTGCAGTGCTGTATTTTTCAAATGTGGATCTGTTGTGAATTTTCCCGTAGGTTTAATACCGGCAGGGTAACAAAAAAGGAGATGCTTTAATACCTGTCTAAAGTTAGCAACAGAACTTGAGGATTTGCAGCGTGTGCAAGATTGGATTCCTGTGATATATACTTCAAAAGATCTGCCGTCGCTGAAGTAGATTTTTACAGCCTGTATAAATTACAGTGTTGAATCATTTCATCCAGGCTAGTGTTCAATGATTACATAGAAACATGCTTTGGCTCCATTATATTCCTCCAATCTCTTGCAAATGATTGTGCAAACATACCAGAAAAACTTTTATACTCTGTAAAAAAAAAAAGTAACTTTCTTCAAAGTTTTTGTGCGTTGGGTTGCACATAATCTGTCTGCCAACAACTACACATTGGCTGGATGTAGAGTCAAAGCCCAAAAACAAGCGTTAGACTTCCAGTAAAGTGTGGTGGGATGAAATTTGCCTTCTGTGACCACTTGTTGCTCCTGAGATACAATTTGAGGTAGTGAGAACACTGGGATAGTTTGTCATGTGTTGATTTTGGTACCCACTGTGGAAAGTCACATGTCCATCAGTTAGTTATACTCCCTGTCTGCTGGCAATGCAATGAAATTCATTTTCTCTGTATTGCAAAAAAAAAGACTTGAAAATCTCTGCATAATATTTCACCGGCATGTAAATATCTTTGTACGACTTGCTGACCTCACAGGTGCCAGTTGTTGACTTCAATTCAGCACAAATTTTTGAGACAATTACACTGACCCCGTTGAGATTGTTCTTAAAGATTTTTAAATGCAGTGAAGCAGTTGAATGCACTCTTGTTATGCTGCACCTGGAACTGTGTGTCCGTAGAATCGCAGAGTTTTAGTTACCCTTTGTGGGTTAGAAAGATTGATGAACTTGCATCAACACCAATTTATTCAAAAAGACTTTAAATCATTTTATTTTACTGAGTGTTATCTGCTGAAAGAATGAAAACTGAAATATTCTCCCCATTTATGCTACCACAGTGTATATTTCAAAATATCCTAAATACTGCTTGAGTATTAAAGCACATTAGTTTGCCTTTCCCTCTGGATATTTTCATTGTATGATCAGCCAATTCTAAAACCTTCAGTCATTTTAATACCTCTGCATGGTAGCTTGTTTATTTAAAACATCGTGGATATATTTATTATATTTTAACAACTCATCAGCCATGTATGGGTGAGTTGTTGCTTATTTTAGGCCTTTTTTCTTCTCTTCCAGGATAAAAGCAATGCTAACTTCTTTGTGGAATGTTCATTTTCTGCTCCAAAATGCTTGTCAAATTATTCAAGATATACCATAACTGTGTAAATTTAATTAATTTGAGTCACTGTGGGCCCTTACCCAAAGTATTGCATTTAACAAGTAAAATATTTATGAAATAAAATGTGCTAATTTTAGTGTTAAGTATATTGGCTTTTTTTCTGTCAGGGTGTTAGTAACCAGTATGTAACTCTCCTAACAACATGCTCAAGATATACATTTCAGTTTTCAAGCTGGTTCTTTAAGTGACAATTTGCTCAAGACGGAAATGGTCCTCTAATTGAAATAAACTAACTAAAATAAACAGATGAAATCTGAGACAAGAGCTAAATGCTGGAATCCTGAAACAATCAACCTACTTTCCATTTCCTATTGGCTCCCTTCCATGTGCACACAGGAGATGTAACGCCAGCCCTTTTCTTACCTTCCCCTTTCTCAACATCCAGCATTTCATTCCAGGTGAAAGAACGATTGACTTGCACTTGCTTCAATTAAAATGATGTATTCACTGCTTGAAATATGGTCCCTCCTGTCTTGGAGAATAAGCATAACTGAATAACTCTTTGTGACACATCCCCTTTCAGTCTTTAATCCTGATCTGGAGCTTCCAATTGCTGATGTTTTAATTCTCCACCTTGTATCCACTTTGACCTTTTCTGTCCTTGGCCTCTGACAGTGAAGCTCAATGCAAACTTGAGGGACAGTGTAACATCTTTAAACTGTGCATTTGACAGCCTTCAGGACTCAATATTTGAGTTCAACGATTTTAAATCCCAATCTTTTGTTCAATTCTGTTTCAAATTATTTACTAATCTGGATTTTTATTCCTAATTTTGTTCTTAATTTGTCTTTGTGTTTGGACAGCTACTATCCTGCCATGCACACCCCCTCTGGAAACATTTGTTTTATTTGTGCTGTAACCCCTTCCTTTAGCCTAGCATCATGAAACTGCCATTTAATCTCCCTGGTCCTTCACTCCATTACTGCTGTTTTTTATTGTTCTTCGCACCCCCCTCAGACTTCCACATGTTCAGAGCCTATTATATTTCTAACTTGCTTAGTTCTGATAGACTAGGAACCTGAAATGTTAAACAATAGAGTGCTGGAAAAACTCAGCAAGAGAGAAATAGTTAACATTTTAAGTCCAATATGACATTTCTTTGGAACCCATACCTGATTTTCTTCCTGGCCACAGAAACTATCAGATTTACTGAACATTTCCAGTATTAGCTTTTTATTATCAAAGATATCTTGAACTTTTGCAGGATAACACTTTTATCCAAGTTTTCTTTGCTGCTTATGGTTGGCACAGTGGTTAGCACTTCTGTTTCACAACACCAGCCTTGGGTCATCATCTGTGTGGAGTTTGTACGTTTTCCCCGTGTCTGTGTAAGTTTCCTCCAGGTGCTCCGATACCTTCCCGTAGTCCAATGATGTGCAAGTTAGGAGGGTTGGCATACTAAATGGTCCCTTAATGTCTAAAAATGTGTATGTACATGGAGTTATGTGGATAGGGCAGAGGAGGGTCTGGTGTGATGCTGTTCTGGAGAGTTGGTGCCGATTTGATAGTCAGATGGTGGCCTCCTCCACTGTATTGTGTGCAATAACTGTTTGCCATGTAGAATATATTGCATTTCAGCCCCATTGCAAGAATTCTGTCCTGAAATTTTTGTGTCTCACTAACTCCTCATATTTCCTTTTAAAACAGAATTATTTGACCAAGCTTCTGGTTAACTCTCCTAGTCTCTCCTGTGGCTTGCTGTCCATTTTTCTATGTGCTTCTGTGAGATACCTCGCGCATTTTCTTCTGTTAAATGTATAAACGCAAGCTGTTGGTAAAAAAACACTTTGGAAATGAGCAGACCAATGTTGCAATTAATTAAATGTTATCAATGGTATGCTATTTTACATGCAGTTCATGATGGGCCAAAGTTTGTAAAGTGTCCTGGTACAAAGCTGTGGGATGTTAGCATTTGCTATAATTTCATTGCTTTGCTGTTCAGATGTTGTGCCAGCATGCAATAACTGGATACTCTGTCCTTGAGTTGGCACAAAAGGGCATTCAAAGTAGATCGGCATTTAATGTGCCTAGAATGATTGTATAGACGAAGGTAGATATCAATCAAATGGATAAGTTATAGATATGTTAGAAGCCGCAACCTTTTTGTACTCTTCAATAGACTTGACCCTTTTAGGTGGAAGTTCCAATTATTGATTGAAACTGATTCCAATGGTGGAATTTAATAGCATTAATGAAAGATCAAAACTCAAATGGAAACAACAAGCTGTAGCCAATAAATTTCAAGGTGTAGAAAGGAAGACTAAAATAAAATTCTGTGTAGGTAATAACAGTTGGACTATTTGGAACTGGAATGAGAGTCATGATACGTTGCTTGAGGTTTGATGCCCTTCCAGCCTAATTTCAATGTTACTCACTATTCAAACTCTTATCTGCAGAAACGTCAACAAAATCTAACAAACATTTACAATCAAGCATTTTCTGATTATATTCTCTTTGGATTTATTAAGAAGCTCTCTAATAATCAAAAAGTAAACAGTTCTTTCTCAAGAAAACTTAGCTTTTCCACTGTTGCATTGGACATCCTAAATGGCATTGACACCAAACTGCTGCAGAAGAAATCTGATTTGAGCCATCATGCTTATATATTATATTAGAACTTTTGCATTTTTAATCCATTTAGTCCAATACTTCCCCAGACATGGCATATCTACTGGCTGTAATAAGAAAAGGTTGCACTCATCTCATACCTAAGCACTTTACAACCAATGGATTGCTTTTGGAAGTGTATTGATGCACATCCGCTGCCTGTTTACAGCCAAGCAAAACCCTACAATTCATGAATAAATGACCAGATAATCCATTTTTCTGTGGTATATATTGAGGGAAGTACATTGTGCATCATTCTCTTTATAGACAAGCTCCCAAACATGTAAGAATCAGATCTGTTGTCTAATTATACTTTATTGTTTAAATGGACACAGCACAAAAATTTCTCTTGCTGATCATTTGAGCTTTACAAAGTCGCTGTAACACAATTGCATTCTTGGCTCAAGACAACAAATTGCTGATCGTTTGAGCTTTACCCAGTACCCATGACACTATTGCATTCCTTGGCTGAAGACAATAAATCTACTGCTATGGCTCTGCCAACTCTATTGGTAACTAGCTGTTTGCAAGGACAATTTTGCATGATACCACCTTCCCCCTCAATCCCCTCACCAGTTCCCTGATGATAGTTGATCATTTTGTCTCCTGTTTCTTCCTGACCCCCTCCCCAGCCATGTAGAGAAACTCAGGCTGTTGCTTGTCATTTCTTGCTGACAGATGGTCAAATCTGTCTTCTCTGATATCATGAACTAACACTAGCCTTATCGGTGTACGCAGGTTAGTTTTGTGATACAAGACCTGTCATGTTTTCATAAATTCCGAAAACAAATGTTGAAGTATTTAGAAGTCCTGTCCTGTCTCTTCCCTGTACGATCAGGTACCATGTCTAAGTCATGATTAACGTGTGGCCCAGGACCAAAAGATTTGATGCATGCTTTTTTAATGGAGTGTTATTGTCACTTGTTCAGCTGAAGACCCAAAATATCCTTTTATCTGACTAAAGAAAGAGGGGAACAGGGAGAGGGGAGTGGTTTGCAATTTACAACATTGTGATTGCTGACAGTGTGCATGGACACTGGATGTCAAATTGATAAGCAACTGCCCATTGTTGATGCAATAAGTGTTGAACAATGGGATTTATTACACATCAGTGCTATGCATTACTGAATGAGTGTTAATCTGGGTGACTTGTTCTTATTGTATCGCTGCTATGCTGGAGCAAGCATCATTGTTGATGCCAAAGGATTCTTACTTGCAGCGTAATTGTTTTTTAAAATTCCCTAGTGTTGTGATGAGCTTGCGTACTGTGTTTGGGAGGGGGGGAGGGGAATGGGAGGAGAAAGGGCGAGGATCAAAGCAGCCAATGCTGTGCGCAATATATTTCATGCTCTGAATTCATCACCCCAAACTGAACCCATCACTGATGACAGACTATAAACATAAGTATTGCCTCTGGTTTAAAATAGTTACGAAGTTCAAAACATTTTCTTGCAGATACAAGAAGTTATTAAGGACAGTGTCAATCACAATAATAATTGTTTTTCACCAGTCAAGTATCGTGAAATTATCTTTCACCATATTATCGAAGCAGGGAAGGGTGGGATGGATGCATTAAAGGAGTATGTCAGTTACACATCAGTAGGATTTCAATAATGCCCCATGATTGTCAAAATAACTAATAAATAACATGTACTGAACATGTTTTATTGTCATGTTTTTTCTTGTAACTTAAAGACTGGAATCAGAATTTGGCTTTGAGTCTCAAGTTTTTTTAACTTTCCATTCTGTTTTTGTCCCTTGCTTTCCTGGAAAAGCCAGTTAGTGTTGGGATATGATTCCATAGATGCTGAACCAAAATATTAGCATCAGAAAGCTAGTTGACTGTGGCTAGGTAACAAGCCGAAGGCCTCACCTGCCAATCCCTTGCCTGATGCCTCCTTGTTCTAGCTGTCACTGTTAGACAGGACCAGCAACCCCATATAGCTTAATCTTTGCAGTCACTTAGAGTGCTTACATTAATAGTGTTCTTTATCATCCCCTCCCTTAAGTGTTCATACTAGTTCCTGATGCAGCAACAACAATGGCTTTGAAGTTCTCATTCTTGTTTGCGAATTCCCCTAGCCACACCCTCCCCCAAACCCCAATTTTCTCCTGCCCTACAGTCACCAGAGAGCTCCATGCATTTCTAATTCTGGCCTCTTGCACCTCTATTTTGATCATTCCACCAGCTTTCTGGGTGCTAAACTCTGAACTTCCCACATTAAATATCTGTACGTGTCTCTCCTCCTGTAAGACCTACCTTTTCGACCAAGCTTTTGGTCATCTGTCTAATATATCTTTGTAACTCAGTGTCAAATTTTGTTTCCTAATGCTCATGTGAAGCTCCTTGAGACGTTAGCCTGAATAATAATGCTATATAAATGCATGTTGTTGTTGTGAGATCAGCTAACTGTACACAGATCTGAATGCTGTACTCTCAGCATTTAGCTAAACTATATCTTTCCCTTTTCAATGGAGGCATGAGGGAAGCCTCAAGTAATGAGTTCAAGAATTCTAATTCTGTGGTTGAACAAACAATCACACAAACCAGCCTCCCATCCACTGACTCTGTCTACACTTCCCGCTGCCTTGGCAAAACAGCCAACATGATAAAGGACACCATGTATCCCGGACATACACTCTTCCACCTTCTTTGGCAAAAAAAAATACAGAAATCTGAGGACACTTACCAATCAACTCCAGACTAGCTTCTTTCCTGTTGCTGTCAGACTTTTGAAAGGACTTGCCTTGTATTAAATTGATCTTTCTCTATACCCTAGCTATGACTGTAACGCTACATTCTGCACTGTTTCATTTCCTTCTCTATGAACGGTATGCTTTGTCTGGAGCACGCAAAAAACAATACTTTTCACTGTATGTTAATACATGACAAAAATAAATCAAATCAACTCAAAAACTAGAACCCCATTAGCTCAGTTAAATAACTCCTTTCACTATTGTACAGATCTGGTAGCTTGCAGTATAGCCTGAAATAAACTTTGTGATCTGGGGAGGAAGTGGCCAAGACAAGTTACATCTTCACACTGAGCCTCTTCACACTGAGCCTCTTCACCCAGAAAGGCGCAAGCATATTGACACCTAGCTCACAAAGAGTGCCGAGGAGTATACAAATTGAAATATAAGGCAGGCAGACAAATGTACATTTCTTAAACCTCTTTTGTTGTACACAGGGAGGAAACAATGCTGGCCACACTGTCGTAGTCGACTCAGTTGAATATGATTTTCACCTTTTACCCAGTGGGATCATCAACCCTAATGTAATTGCTTTCATTGGTAAGTTTTCAGGTATCTTTTTGTTTCCAACAATAAACCTGAATTATTTATATTAAGTTTGGTTGAAAAGTATTACAGCTTAAAGGCACCTTTTGAAGGGTTGAATGGACAAATGCTAGTGTTGGATGTAGAACTAAAGTTGTTGCTGTGACCTGCTGCAGAACTGCACTTGCACTGAAAGAAATTTACATCTTTAGTTCTATTGGTTGTGTGTTCTCTTAGAGGCAAATGGTTGAAACTTCTTTATCCACCACCACCCTGCCTTAATTAGTTTCTATTTCTATTATCTAATTATAGAACATAGAACATTACAGCACAGAACAGGCCCTTCGGCCTTCGATGTTGCGCCAACCAATAGAAAAAGCAATGACCCTCCAAACTAAACCATTCCCTTCTCTTCTATAAACTTATCAACTAACCTCTTAAACGCCACCAAACTTGGCGCACCTACAACTGCTACAGGCAGGGCATTCCACTCCCGAACCACCCTTTGGGTAAAGAACCTACCTCTGATATCCGTCCTATAACTATCACCCCTTAATTTAAAGCTGTGTCCCCTCGTGCTAAAATAATTATCTTAATTATCTACCGTGTATCCGTGTGTTTCTCTTGTTCCTCTCTCATAGTTATGCAAGAACAGTGCAACTAGATGTTCTTTTCAAATTGACCTTGCGCTGAGGGAATTCAGAGGTCCTGAGCTGCATTTTGTTTTTGATGGGGGTAAGGGAGGCAGAATGAAAAATGAGTAGTTTGCTTGCTCCTCTCTTCACCTGCTCACGCAAAGGATGAAGATCAGACAGCCAATTAGAGGCTGACCAGCAAAAAGAGGTTCTCCTGTGTCCAATCGGGTGTCTAGCAAGGCAAAGGGGTGGGGTCTTCTGTGCCCAATCAGGTATCTAGGCTGGGATGTCCAATGGCAAAGGGGTCATGATGCAAACAGGAAGTTGGTCATAGCTTACAGATTTAATGGTCCCCAGTCTCGGAATCTGAAAAAAGTCAATAAATGAAGCCTAAAATCATATACGTACTGCTACTTCAGCAGTACATGCTGCTGCATGCAGCCATATTCTGGTTGCTAGTCTTTTTCTCCATTCTTGTTATAATCTGCATTCCCAAACCTTCCCCCATCCAATGCTGGAAAAATTGCAGACAATTGGTTCAATGGTTTGTTGATTGACAGTTTCAAAATGGTGGATGCCTTTCACTTCTATACCAGCTTGCCTTCCATAGTTTCAGGGACTGACGTTATGAAGTTATATTATCAACTCCATGTCATCACACCCTATCTTCTTCTTCGCTCAAGGAAGTGGGGGAGGGTGGGAGCAGGAGGGGTCTGAGTTATGACAGTAAAATCCAGGTGGGACTTTTGATTTCTTACCAAGAATTGTTTTGCTGGTACTTGGATTTGTAACATACTGTTAAGATACTGCCCAACATTCTGTTTTAGTGAAATCCATGTGATAATACACAGTCCCATTAATCTAAAAGGCCAGTATGTTGAAGTTAGAAATTAGATTGTGCACAATGTTGTTCTTAATTAAGCTGATGGTATATTAGTTATTTGCATTTAGTGAGGTATTCACCACTTCTGCAGTTCTGTAATCTCTTTTCCTAAAGAACTTTATTCCACATTTCACAGCAAAGAAAGACTGTTCATAAAGGAAATATATATTGGAGATAAATATCTAATTTGTTGCTGCAGTAAAATCCTGACAGATTGTGGTTATGTCATTTAATAAATCATGACCATCCATATCTCAGTTTCTTTTGTAGCTAATGAATTTAGAATTTTCACTTGAGGTGGCAACTGCTTGGGATTGTGTGTGCTTGTATTGCACCCTGTAACGTTTGAACCAAAAGCTGCTAGGTAAAATAATAAGATAGTGGGAAAGTACTTTATGCTAGTCCCTTACTGAAGTGTGTTTACATGTTTATATTTAATTATTATAATTATCCAATATTTATAAGCCAGCACTAGACATACAGGTTGAAGAGCCACTGTGATTAGTAGCTCAGTAGTGAAGAAACATCTCAGTTTAAGATACAAGCTATTGTGAGAATTCAACTTTGAGTTCCAGACCCTTCATTATTTTCCAATAATGGAACCATTCTTCAAAATATGATGGCAAATAGAATCAAAGTCTTGGAAGAGAAAGTATACCAAATTTAATTGCATTGCATTTTTATCTTTGAAACCAAATTGAGAAATTGGGCTAGCAGGCTATGGTTACTACACATCTTTCCTATATGTAATAAAACTTTCCTGTTTCTCCAGAAAACAGGCCAGAACTAATAAAGGTCATTTCTAAGAGAATCCATCTAGGAATTGAACATGGATTTTCTATTCAACAACATTATTCACACCAAATCCATTTTCATTTTACCTGCACCCTGCATCATGATTCATTTGTGTAATTTTTTTTATGTGCCTTTCTTTTCGTCAGCTAACGGTTTGTGTTCTTTAGGTAATGGAGTGGTCGTTCACCTACCAGGCCTCTTCGAAGAAGCTTCAAAGAATGCAAAGAAGGGAAATGGTTAGTAGAGTAGATTTCAGGCTGCTCTGGGAGTCTAAGTATATTGGTGCTGCTGGTAATGGGAAAATAACAGTTTGTGATTATTTTCAAAGCAGAAATGGCATGAGGCATCCTTTGTGTCTTTGATTTCATATCAGCAGTAGCTATCTTTATGTAATTTGGTTTATCATGCATGTGTGTATACATACGTGTTCTATTTTTCCTTTTTATTTGCTGCACTCTTCAACTGCAGATATCTACTTGGGTACATTATATAGCTCGTCAAATGCACTCTTCTGTTTTGTTCACTTTGACAATGTATTGATCCCAATTCCCTGGCCTTAACTTCTATTTCCCTTTTAAAATCCCTATTTCCCAAGTAAGCACCACATTGATCTTCCTTCTGGTTATCCAGTTGGTTCCATCTTTTAGTTATCCACTTGATACTGCGTTGGTGGACTTGCTGGTATGATGATTTTCGTGTTCTTGAAATATGTGAACAGGGTGCAAGAGTAGACCATTCAGCCCCTTAAGCCCACTTACAGATTCATGAATAAATTTCAGAAAATGGAAAAGGCTCTTGAGGAGTACACAGATAACGGGAAACGGCTTAAACAGGCAGTTGGGATGGCAAAAAGGAGCAATGAGCCTTGGCAGGCAGGATTAAAGAAAATCCCAAGATTTTTTATGTGTATATAAGGAGGAAAGGACAGTAAAGGGAATTTGCGTGTGTAGCCAGATGAGGTGGGTAAGGTCCTTAAGGTCAGTATTCACAAAGGAGAAGGATGTGGTGGATGGCAGAAGTAAAGGAGGATGCTGACACGCTAGGACGTGTTGAGATAAGAAGGGAGGAGATATTGGATGTTTTGACAAACATTAAGGTGGACAAGTACCCAGGACCAGATAGGATCTATCCCAGAATACTGAGAGAGGTGAGGGAAGGAATTGCTGAGCCTTGGCCAAAATCTTTGCATTTTCTTTAGGCACAGGCAAGGTACCAAAGGATTGGAGAGTGACTAACATTGTTCCTTTGTTTAAGAAGGGAAGAAGAGACAATCTGGGAATTATAGGCCTGTGAGCCTTACATCAGTGGGGGGGAAATTATAGGAGAAGATTCTTTGGGACCAAATGTACTAACATCTGGAAGACAATAGACTTATTAGTGAAAGGCAGCATGGTTTTGTGAAGGGGAGATCATGTTTCATAAGCTTGATTGAGTTCTTTGAGGAAGTGTTGTAAAAACTTAACCAGGGCAGGGCAGTGGATGTTGTATACATGGCCTTTGGTAAAGCTTTCGATAAGCTTCTTCATAGCAGGCTGGTACAGAAGATGAAGTCATTTGGGATCCGAGTTGAGTTGGTAAGATGGATACAAAATTGTCTTGGGCATAGAAAACAGTGGTACTTTTCTAACTGGAGGTCTGTGACAAACAGTGTTCCACAAGAATCAGTTTGTAATAAATATAAATGATTTAGAGGAAAATTTAGGTGGTCTTATTAGTAAATTTGCAGATGATATGAGAATTGGGGGCGTGGCAAATTGTGAGCCTGGCCCCAGAGGATACAGCACAATATAAATCAGCTGGAGACTTGGGCTGAAAGGTGGCAGATGGAATTTAACCAAATGTGAGGTGATGCAATTTGAAAGGCCTACAGAGGAAGGAAAATACACAGTAAATGGTAGAGCCCTTAGAAATATTAACATACAGAAGGTGTGCAGATCTACAGTTTCCTGAAGATGCCAACTCAGGTGATCGAGAGGGCATTTGGCATGCTGGCCTTCATTGGTCGGAACATTGAGTATATGAATTGGAAAATCATGTTGCAGCTGAATAAGACTTTGATTACGCTTATTTAGAGTATTGGCTATAACTGTGGCTGCCAAACCGGAAGGATATTGATGCCTTGGCAATGGTGTAGAAGAGATTTATCAGAATATTGCCTGGTTTGGAAGATATGGACTATGAAAAAAGGTTGAACAAACTTGGATTGTTTTCAGTGGCATGTTGGAGAATGAGGGGAGACCTGATAGAGGTTTACAAGACTATGACAGCTTGGATAAGGTGGATATTCAGTGTTTTTTTTCCCAGGGTCAAAAGGTAGATTGAGAGTGAGAGGGGGAAAGTTTAAAAGAGATGTACGGGGCAGGTTTTCACACAGGTTGGTGAATGCGTGGAACATGCTGCCAGGGGAGGTGGTGGAAGCAGATTCCATAATAATGTTCAAGATGCATCTAGATAGATGCGTGAATAAGCGGGAAATAGAAGAATATTGACCATGTAGAGGCAAGAAAATATTAGAGAGGAATCTGTATCAGCACAGACTTGGTGGACCGAAGGATTTGTTCCTGTGCTGTATTGTTCTTTGTTCTTTAATAAAATCATGGCTGATCTAAAAATAATCTTGAATCTGCATCCCACCTGCCCCAGAAAACCAATCACTCCATGTCTGCCATAAAAAAAATTGAAAGATTTGATTTCCACCACTACCTTTTCATGAAGTGTTCCAAGGGCTCTAAATCCCAAAAGAAAAAAAACTGTCCCTCTCCATTTTAAGTGGGTGACCCCGAGCTTTAAATTCTCCCTCAAAAGGAAACCACCTGTCCACATCCACCCTGTCAAGACGCCTCAGGATCTTATTTGTCTTAGTCAAGTTGCCTCCTACTGTTATAAATGCCAAGGGATATAACTCTAATAAATCTTTTATAAGAAGTAAATATTTCTGGATTTATTCTTCACCATCTTGAGTTAACTATAATTTTCATGTCTGCTCTTATAGTCATTACGGCACAGAATTTAAGATGTTGTGACAAGGAAGGCAAGAATTTTCATGCTGGCTAAAGTGGATAATTTGCACTTTTAATCCAAGTAGTTTCAAAATAACTGGAGTTAAAATGGAGGTTATTTTTCAAGCCAAAATTCAATCAGGAGTTCAGCAGGATAGAGGGAGAACAGCAATACTGGCCCATTGAAGTGCACTTTAAATGTTAACACCAATGCTTCCCAATTGGACTGATGTGGTTTAATTCCATATAAAAAATAAAATGGGTTATTTGAAATGTTTACATGTGGATTAAAAGAACAGGGGATAAAGTAATTTAATGTTTCCCATGTCTAAATGGTTAAAGGAGGAAATTGCAGTAAGACAGCAGAATCTGGATATTAACAGCCAACTTCACACGCTGTGTAGTTCAAAGAACTGCCTGCAGCATAAAATAATTCCCCTTTGTGTGTTCATGTCCATCATTCTGATGAGATTCAAACTCCATCCAAACCAGCAAGCTTGCATTATTTATGTTCAGCATCGTGTGTGAAATTCTTTGATGGATTATCACTGCTTATTTGAATGTATTTTAAAAGAATCTCATTTGAAATCACTACTGAATTAATTCTATTTTCATTGACTTCAAGTCTCCTAGTTTCTTGCTTTACCTTAATGCTTTAGGTGTTATTCAGCTTGTTTATAAATTAATTTAATTTAATTTGTTCATTGCTTTGAAGAAGACAGGGAACAGAGTCAGTTTCCTAAATAATCTTCAGAATGCTATATATACAGTTTAAGAAGTGATCGTCAATTCTGGGCATGTTGTTCTACATATGGCATGTACAAAGGCCTAGGTTTCAAATAAAGGAAAAGTTGGTCTAATTGTGGAATATGTTGTGTTGCCTTAAACTGGGAAAGAGGTCAAACAAAACCTTATTCTGTGTTCCCCTTCTAGAGTGAAGAGGCACCCTGGTCAATTCCTTCCATTAAGTTAATCACAGTAAAACAGACAACCACTAAACCTCCTTGCTTGCAACCAGATTTACCCAGTCTATCATCATTAGCTATGTCTCTAAATTCCAGGCATCACCTAATTGGATCATTGCTGGAGCATTGGCAGGGCCAGTACATTAATAGCTCAAGGTCAGATTGATTGACTAACAGAATGGGCAGAGTTGAAAGACAGACTTGAGGTCGTCTTTAGTTCCACACTAAGCAATCTACTTACAGCCTAAAAAATGGGAGGAGCTGCAGAAATTTGCAGAATTGCCATCATTTTCTATATCTGCAGCACTTCAGGCTGCGCGTGTGTACTGAAGTGAACTGTGTGATGGATTGAGTTTTAAGTCATAGGAACATCGGAGTGACAAGATGGAGAAGGGAAGTCATTCAGTCCATAATGTTTGTGCTGGCTCTTTGGTACACTATCCATTTAGTTCCATTCCATTTCTCTTTTCCCACAACGCTGTAATTTTTTTTCCCATTCAAGTATCTATCCAAATTCCTTTTGAAAGTTACTATTGAATCTGCTTCCCCTGTCCTTTCGAGCAATATATTCAGCTTGCAACAACCTCCTGTGTTATTTTTAAATTATTCCTCTAGTCCCTTTGCTATCATCTGAAATCTACGCCCCCTGATGGAAACAGGTTCTCCTACTGAATTGAATCAAAACAATTCATGATTTTTGAACAGCCCCACCAAAAGTATTTTGTCCTGAAGAGAACCATGCCAACTTCTTCAAATTGCCCACTTAACAGAAGTCCCGCATCCACTGAACCATTCAAAGTTTCCTCTGCAACCTCACTAAGATTCATGTAGTATTCAGATTAAAATGTCATTGTCCAGCTGAGTGCTTTTATAAGGATTAGCATAACTTGCATGCTTTTGTATTCTATTAATAAAGCCCAGGTTCCCATTTGCTTTTTTAACAGCCTCCTTTACCCTCCTGATGTTTGTTACATTCTTGTCACTTAATATTCCAATGCCGAGTTTGATGTTGTCTACAAACTTTGCAGTCATGTACACTAGTCCAGGTCATTAACATATTCGGAACAGCAGTGGATGTAATATCAGCCCCTTATCTGATCATTAAATATTTGTCAGGTCAGATTATCGTGTTCAGTTTATTTCAAGTTAATTCTCATTTTCTTAGAATATCACATAAAGGATGAGGGCAACATTGTAAGCAGCATTTGTTGCCATCATTAGTTAGCCTGAAAGGTTTCTCCTTGAATTGTTCCAGTCACTGGAGTTGTGCTCCCACAGTGATATTTAGTAGAGAATTCTAGGATATTGACCCAGGAATAACGATGGATTTACCAAGTCAGAAGGTTGTGTGGTTTGGAGCGATTTTGTTGCTTACGTTTCAGTATGCACGTTGACACTACCCAGTTGAAACTACACCCACTTCTCTCAATCCTATCTGTGTTGTCACACTGCTTATCCAAAATCCAGCCCTGAATGAGCTGCGGTTTCTTTCAACTAAACATGGGGAAGACTAAAACGATTATCTTTTATCTCTTCCCTCACTACTGATTCCATAACTCTCCTTGGCCACTGTCACGGGCCAAACCTGACTTTGAGCAATCTCACTGTCCCATTTGACCCCAGTCTAAGTTTCCAAACCCATTCCTCGTTTATCACAAAGACCACTGACTTCTACCCCCCTTACTATTGCCTTCCTCCACTTTTGCTCCACCCATCTGCTGCTGAAATATTCATCTGTATCTTTGTTGGCACCAGATGTGAGTAATTTAAAGTTCTTCTGCTGAGTTTTCCATCTTTTATTCTTCGTAAGAGTGATTCATCAAAACTTTGAAGAAACTTTTACTCATTCCTTCCCAATATTTATCTTGTTGACAATTTTTGCTTTAATTATTTTCTAGTAGACATCTTTCTATATTAAATGTGCTATATGATATTTGTTCATTGATGAAGACTTCTTGAGCAGTCATGGGTAGGACCCGTTAAATAACATCTATTATGCCTTTCAAAGTCATCTGAATTCTGTCCCTCCCTAATGAATTCTGATGTTAGTCCATAAGCAGGCAAGCAAGGTAACAGTTTCAACTTAGCATTGTTTCTTGCTCAACTTGTAACTGGACTTTATATGTAGCATTCCAGGCAATTTATGTGCACAGTTGTGCAAATAGAATTTGTATCAAGTGTGAACAAGCCAGACACACACAAAAAGGAGACGTAAAACTCACGATAATGATAGTTGCCCCTGTTTGTTTAGCTAGTTTAGTGTAGATTAATTAAAGAGTGTGGTACGATCGTTTTTTTACCTGTTGGGTTCCAGATTCAACTCCTGAGTTAACTGATCCTCACCATAGAAATGGTATTGTGCATTACATTTGACCCCAGTGTGTCTATGTAAGAAAATAGATAATAATGAAGTGTTGCTCCTTATGATTGTAATCCAATTAACCCTCCTCAACCTATTCAGCACCTTAACTCTTGACACCAGACCTTTCCCTGGTAGCTTGCTTAAACTGGTAGAAAGTCTGATTCGTGTTTGAGGTGTCTGAGGTCAACTTCAAAACCCATATTCTAAGCACCAACAAGATTACCAACCTCACCTCTGCTGCCACTGAAATGCATGATGGCTTCAAGCACTTTCCTAATGACCTCCCAAATTCCTCCTGAAATCATTTTCAGATTTTTCCAAACCTTGCAGCGGTTTCCTGCTCACTCTGATCTTTATAGACTCTGTACATCTTGATATGTAGATTTCAACATCCTTGAACTTCTCTAAAGTCCTATCACTGTCTTGCACCTCCCTACTTTAGTATTGTGTTCCTCAATTTTCGTCTGCTCTTTGACTTGTCACCTTCTTTGTTCCAGCTTCTCTGTCCTTACTGCTCCAGAAAGCTGTTCGAGACTTGATTTCCCTGTTAACCCCCTCTTTTCCTTCAAAAGTCATTCCTAAGCTGTTTTACTTAAGTGAATACAACTTTGGGAGAACCTTGGTATAATAAATTTATTGGTCAGTTCATTAATGAGAAAAGTGCTTGTTTTCCCACACGTTGACAAGTGAATGTTTCAGTTTTCCTTTTCAAGTGTTTGGAATAAATGGCTATTCCTCTCCTTGGTATTCTACTATTTATTTTGCATATCACAGTTAAATAAAATGAGTTTGTGATGCCTTGACCAATTTCTTAATTTGTGCCATTCCACAGAATAAATGGCACAATGTTTAATACTTCATCAGTCTTAATATGAATATAGGTGTATGGTCTATTTCCTTTGGGGTTAGGACTATAGATTGCAGAGACATTTGAGGGACACTTGACTTTGCATCTAGTCTTTGCAACACTTAGGAGTGCAATAAGGTGCATAAAATTAGTGATGGGGAAGAAATATTACACCTTTGACCAGAATCTCATTGCTGTTTGGGGACTCCAGTAATTTGTCATGTGAAGCATTTTCAAGTGGTTTTGCATAATAAGGTGCCATCTCAATACAGGTTTTTCCCCTCTGCTATAATAACTTTCCTTTCATCTTTAGGTCTTGCGGGTTGGGAGGATCGACTGATCATTTCGGACAGAGCTCATATTGGTAAGTTGAATGATGGCTTTTAAATTGGTTATTTAGAAAAATAGCACTTTGCTTTTTTGTACGTAGCCTATGTTGCCTTGTTGTACATCCAAATAAGATGCCATTTGTTCTCTGGGCACAGGTAATGATCATACGCAGCATTTTTTGCACTCATTGGGGAGGCACTTCAATCCCAAACATGATCATTTTTGTAGTCTTTTTTCCCTTTTCCCTAAATATTGTTTTTTCCTTACAAAAAGATCCACAGCCTGGCTTGATGTGTTTTTGTAACTTCCAGTTAATTAAAGGCTGCAGTTAGAGAACTGATTGGATGTTCCTGCTTTTGAATCCAGCCCATGCTGATGGGGAAAATAGTTCCCATTATGTTGGTAACAACGGGGAAAGAATTACAGCAGCTTCAGTCCAGATCGTTGTGGGCCCAGGACACAAGCTGTAACTAATCCAGTAAAAGCAAAATATTGCGGATTTTGAACATTTGAAATAAAAACAGAAAAATGTTGGCAATACTCAGCAAGTCTGGTGGCATTTGTGGAGCGAACTAAAGAAATAATGTTTAAAGTCTGAGGGCAGAATTGTTCAACAGAGTTTACAGCACATTGAGGCCAGAAATGATATAGAATTATATTAGAAAGTACAAAGTTATTTACTTTATATAAAGTAAATCAGTTGTATTATTATAGGATTTTCACTCCATTTTAAATAACCATCGCTCTGGTGCATTATACTTTTAATTAACTGGTAGCTGCACAAAGCCTGGCTACAAGCTCGGGTTGTACCTTTTTTTTAAACATTCATTCCTGTGATGTGGGTGCCACTGACTAAGGCATCTTTTATTGTTCATCCTAATTGCCCTTGAGAAGTTGGCCTTCTTGAAATGCTGCGATCCACTGTTGTTAAGAAGTTCTAGGATTTTGTCCCAGCGACAGTGAAGGAATAGCAATGCAATTCCAGGTCGCAATGGTAAGTGGCTTGACACAGAACTTCCAGATGGTGGTATTCATTCATAACCCTGACGATCAAAATTAATACCCCGGTTGAAAAATCTCCTGTGGAAGTCAGACAAGATTATTTTGATAGAATTGTAAGAGGCAGGTTTGGATGAAGTGTGTTAGGTGACTTTAGCCATAATTTCCAAAGAGATATTTGCAATGTTGAATGGCAGCACAAACACAAATTATTCAAGGGATATGCGAATAAAATTGGTGGAAGTTAATGTCACATATTTCCACATCCTTAGAGGTGTGTGCAGTGGCAGTGTGCGGGAAGGTAATAACCTTTCAAATTGTTATGCTGGTCACAGCACAGAAACTGCCAGTTCAACTTTGATTCCTAACAGGCTGGTGACGATAGGACAGCAAAACAGGGAATCATTTATGCGTTTGAATGCAGTAACATCAGATCCTTATCTTTGCTTTTAGTGTTTGATTTCCACCAAGCTGCTGATGGTGCTCAGGAACAACAGAGACAACAACAAGCAGGAAAAAAGTAAGGCTTCTACGTGTTTGCAAGAAAACGTTTTTTAACCTCTTTGTGAAGTGGAATTTGATAAATTATAACTCTCAAATTAAATGTTGGGATGTTTTTGCTGTCTGAGATGTAGAATCCTGCAGCACAAAAAAATCTATTCAGTCCCTCTTTGCCTGTGCTTGGTGTTTTGAAATAACATTGCTTATACACCAAGGTCAAGTGATTAGTATAAAAGTGATTAGTATAAAAGTGATTAGTATAAAAGTGATTAGTATAAAAGTGATTAGTATAAAAGTGATTAGTATAAAACATTCTGAACAGTTTTGTTGCAACAGAACTTTGTATTATTCATTTCTTAATTACTTATGTAATGGAGGGTGTTTCTTTTGACTCTTCAAGTAATGCATACGAACAAACAAACGTCAGTAGTAGATAAGTTATTGGAAGGAATACTAGAAGTATCAAGAGATAGGATCTACAAATATTTGGATAAAAGGAACTTATTAGGGGGAGTCAACATGGCTTTGTGCATAGTAGGTCATGTTTAACCAATTTGAGTTTTTTTTTGAGGGGGTTTCTAGGAAAATAGATGAAGGAAAGACAGTGGATGTTGTCTATATGGACTTCAATAAGGCCTTTAACAAGATCCCGCATGGGAGGTTAGTTAGGAAGGTTCAGTCACCAGGTATACCTGGAGAGGTAGTAAATTGGATTAGACATTGGCTCAGTAGAAGAAGCCAGAGAGTGGTAGTGGAGGATTGCTCCTCTGAATGGAGGCCTGTGACTATTGGTGTGCCACAGAGATCAATGATGGATCCATTATTGTTTGTCATCTGTATCAATGACCTAGATGATAATGTGATAAATTGGATCAGCAAATTTACTGATGATGTAAAGATTGGAAGTGTTGTGGACAGTAAGGAAGGTTTTCAAAGCTTGCAGAGAGTTTTGGGCCAGCTGGGAGAATGGGCTGAAAAATGGCAGACGGATTTAATGCAGACAAGTGTGGGGTATTGCATTTTGGAAGGACAAACCAAGGTCAAACACACAAGGTAAATCATAGGACACTGAAGAGTGCCGTAGAACAGAGTGATCTAGGAATACAGATATGTAATTCCCTAAAAGTGGTGTCACAGGTAGATAGGGTAGTAAAGAGTGCTTTTGGTACATTAACCTTTATAAATCAAAGTATTGAGTATAAGAGTTGGAATGTTATGATGAGGTTGTATAAGACATTGGTAAAGCCGAATTTAGAGTATTGCGTGCAGTTTTGGTTACCTAATTACAGGAAAGATATTAATAAGATTGAAACAATGCAGAGAAGGTTAACAAGGATGTTGCTAGGACTTGAGAAACTAAGTTACAGAGAAAGGTTGAATACGTTAGGACCTTATTCCCTGGAGAGTAGAAAAATAAGAGGAGATTTGATAGAGGTGTATAAAATTATGATGGGTATAGATAAGAGTGAATGCACGCAGGCTTTTTCCACTGAGGCTAGGGGAGAAAAAAAACTAAAGGATGTGGTTAAGGGGAAGGGGGAAAAGTTTAGAGGGAATATTGGAGGGGAGGGGCTTCTTCACACAGAGAGTGGTAGGAGTGTGGAATGAGCTGCCAGATGAACTGGTGAATGCGGATTCACTTTTAAGAAAAACCTGGACAGATACATGGATGAGAGGGGTGTGGAGGGATATGGTCCAGGTGTAGGTCAGTGGGAGTAGGCAGAAAAATGGTTCAGCACAGCCAAGAAGAGCGTAAAGGCCTGTTTCTGTGCTGTAATGTTATATGGACAGAGTCGGCCCCTTAGCCCCTTGAGTCTATTTATCAGTCAATAAGATCATGGCTGATTTAATTGGAACCTCAGACCCACATTTACAACAAAGAACAATACAGCACGGGAAACAGGCCCTTCGGCCCAATGAGTCCGCGCCACCATTTTAACATTGAGTGCCCTCTTCTACCTATGACATTTGTCTACACCTATTGGGGAAGATTGAGGGAGAACCAATTTAGGGACAATTTGTTATATCAGTCAGCCTAAGAGCATGTTTTTGGGGTGTGGGAGGAAACTGGAGCACCCGGAGAAAACCCATACAATCATGGGGAGAATGTGCAAACTCCCACAGACACTGGTTCAGATCCGTGTATCTGCACAGCAAACAGTGATACTCACTGAGCTGTCATGTTGCCCGTCAGATGGTCCAGTTTAAGCATACCTTAACGATGTGAAGCACTAGGCAACTCTCGAAGCAACATCCAAGAGCAGCCCTCGCACGAGCCACTGCACATACTCCTCTTGTTGGTCAATAAGGCGAAACAAATCACCTGTTAAGTAAAGGAACAAACATAACATTTCTGCCTACCTCTTTCATCCTCTTGTTAATCAAGAATATATCTAGCTCTGCCTTAAAAATATTCAAAAATTCTGTTTGCACTGCCTTTTTGGTGAAGGGAGTTCCAGGAATTCACGATCCGTTGAAAGAAAACAGTTTTCCTTAACTCTGTCTTAAATAAATGACCCCTTATTTATAAACAGTGACTCCAAGTTCTAGATTCTCTGACAAAAGGTAACATCTTCTCTAAATCCACCTTGTCAATACCCCTCAGGACCATAAAGATTTCGACCAAGTCACCTTTTAGTCTTCTAAACTCCAGCGGATACAATCCTAATCTCTCCAACTTGCCTCATAAGGTAACTAGCACATTCCTGGTATTGGTCTAGCAATTCTTCTCTGAATTGCTTCTAAAGCATTTATATATTTCCTTAAGTACTGTACACAATACACTAGATATGTCACACCAATGCTCTGTACAACTGAAGTATGATTTCACTACTTTACTAATCAACTCCCTTCACAATAAACAATAACATCTGTATCTGTATGCTAGCTTTTTGTGATTCATGCACTAGGACACCCAGATCCCCTTATAGTGCATGAATCACAAAATAGTAAAGAGTTGACGCCCCAGCACTGACCACTTGTCACATCCTGCCATCCAGAAAAAGACCCATTTATGCCAACTCTATTCCTATTAGCTAGCCAGTCTTGACTCCATGCCAATATGTTACCTCCCGCGTCACTTTTAATTTTTTTGAGCAGCTAAGACTTGGGATTTTTTTGAGCAACAATGGACTCCTCTGAACCTGAGATTGTATCTACAACCATAACATTGTATGACCTTGCAGCATAGAAAGAGGCCATTAGATCCATCCTTTCTGTGTTGGCTTTGCAGTAGATAGTAAAACCTATAACACGAATTATAATCACAATGTACCTTTGGTTATTAAAGGGCAACTGTGCCTCTTTAAGACTCCAAAGTCTATTTTCAACAAATATAGTCTGTGGAAACTGACAATTTAATTGTTTGGTCAGGGAGCTTTGCAGATTGTCAAATACCAGGAAGTTTCAGATTGCAGGTCAATGATTTTTTTAGGTTTAAGAAGTGTAGTATTATATGAAAAGAGTGTGTTGTCTGATGTGTATTGGGTAGGAGACAAGCACTGCAGGGGAGGCCATTTGGCCCATCAAGTCTGCACCAACAACAATTCCACCTAGGCCCTATCGCTGTAACCCCCCCCATATTTATCCCATTAATCCCTCTAACCTATTCATCCCAGGAAACTAAGGGGCAGTTTAGCATGGCCAAAACACCTGACCCACACATCTTTGAACTGTGGGAGGAAACCCACGCAGACATGGTGAGAAAGTACAAACTCCACAGAGTGACCCAAGCCGAGAATTGAACCCAGATTCCTGGAGTTGAGAGGCCACCTGCTGCCTTTTTTTTAATGGAAACCCAGGCCCCATAATAATTAATCAATGTAGAGTTGCACACAGGAAGTTGAGATCAACCTTAGTCTTTTTAGGGTCAGAAATCAGAGAATAATTCACCCAAACATAAGTTTGTATCCATTTTAAAGTGTTATGTTCTATTATTTTTCTATAGCTGAAATGGAAAAGCTTGAAAATTACTGAGGCCATTTCTAGCATTAACACATACAGAGGTTTATCATGGAACAGTTAAGAATTTTGTGCTGATATGCAAGACCTTTTGTTTCTATGCTTTTTGTCAGTTCAACAACTTTTTAAAACAAAATATTAAACAAGATCCTTATAGATCTCTCTTTCTATCCCTTTCATTGGTTATGATTATGTAGGTCTATCAACATTTGGAGAATTGAAACTGAGCCAGATTTGTTGCTTCAGAAGTACCTTTCTATAGTGCTTTGTGTTTAAGATGGGCCCAATTTGTCTTGTATTTCACTAATTATAGATCCTATTTCAGATTAACCTAACAATATCTGCTGTTGATAGTGTTGATCAACTCTGATTTCTAACTTTAGTTCCCTTAATTCCAGGCAGCTTTTAATGACAACTACCTATTGTCTAAACTAATTAGGACATGAAGTGTCATTATGTTTCTCACTGTTTAAAATCAGTCTTTACATTTATTAGACTACACAATGGCCTGTTTTATTTTTCTTTTATTAACTCCTGTCCTAAACTGTTTTTAATTAAATAATTTCAGTATGCATTAAAGTGGTGGGTGATGACTTAAAGAAAATATAACTTTGTCTTTAACAGCTTGGGCACCACAAAGAAGGGGATCGGACCCGTGTATTCTTCAAAAGCAGCTCGGAGCGGGCTCAGGATATGTGACCTTCTGACTGATTTTGATGACTTTTCTGAAAGGTATTTGAACGTTCTCATATTCTGTGTGTTTGTTTTGTGTGTTTGTTCGCCGAATTAGCTAGATTTCCTTATGTTCTTACGCTGAACCGCTCACAAACTTGCTTTCTTTCGCTGGCCTGGTGTGGTTTTTCCAATTGCTGTAGCTACCATGCTGACAGCTTCCCTTCCTCACCCGTTATCATTGTTGTTTCCATGGTGCTGAAGTCCAATATTTTGGTCCATCTTATAAGTAGCAATCAAGGAATTAAAACAATGGGTTTTTTTTTTAACTGCTATGTTCTTCTTTTGGATTTAGCATTTTATGAAAAATGCACACTTAAAGTGCACATAGTTATAACCATGCAAATATGAGTACTTAGATTAGATTGTGTCACTTTTTTTAAACTTATCGATCAGAAAAAAGTACAATTAGCCACATCTGAACTCCTAATTGATGTGTGGCTAGTGGTTAATGCATTGGACAGCCGTGCTGTAAGTGTTGTCAGCAAAGGTAAAGCCATTTCGTGAAGAGTTAGACCCGAAATATTAAAGGCAAAATTGGTTGAATTGAAAATCAGCTGAACAGGAGAGAGGCATTGATGATGAAGGTGAAGGAGTTTGTTCATAGATTTGTTTTTCTTGTATGTAATTCTGCTACCAAGATGACCATTACAAGACAGACTGATCATACAAACCACAACATAGTCTCACATTGAACTCTGCCTTCGCCGACTCATTAGTTTAATGTGAGTTTTGCACACTGCAACAATAAACCTTCAATGTGCACAAGGAGCCAACTAATGAAAGGATTTGAGTGACTATTGATCAGCACACATCATCCTAATAAAAGGCTAATCTTGATATATGTGAAGCTATTTGCTTATTGATCAAAACAAGTTAGTTTAAACTTGTATAAGGGCATTCCTAAAATTTCAGAGAGTACTGAAGGTGCATTAAAATCCCAAGGATGCGAGTTAAATTATTTCGTTTCCAGCATTTTCTGCATTTATTTTTGTAGTTGGTGTTGCTTGCAAGTGTGATTATCCTCACTCATATCGACTAGTTTTTAAATTATTGTTATCCTAATTTATTTTAATCTATTTAAGACCTAGTTTCGAGTGAACTAATTAAGCAGAAACCTACCTTGAATTTTGTGTCCAAACATTGAATTTTCTGAAACTTGCTTTCATAAATCATTGGCTGTTTATGTGTAAATGTAAACTAAAGGAGAATCCAAATCAAATGAAGGAGCTTGTAAAATATCATCACAAATACCACTGGTTCCTCAGCCCACTGGATACGACACTAGCTTCCTAACCTGCAGTTGTAACAATCTCTCTGATTTTCTTGATTTTTTTTTTAATTCCCTTCTCATCTGTCCTAACCATGTCCTTCATGTTACAGCCGGCAAAAGCTCCAGCTTGATGCATGTCATTGCTTTAGTGTTCAGCCAACATTCTGAAATACGATGCATCCAGGTTATTTTTGCATTTAATTAAATGCATTTTCTGGTATCGGCCCAAATTGATGTTTCCAGTCAGCTTTTATTCAACTGTACTGAAAGCTCTGACAGATTCTGGGATGTGATCCTGTTGGTAGCTGGCAACCATCCATTAGCTTGTCCGTGTGGTCGATCTTTGCCTGTGATTCTAGATGTTGTCACTGGACATTCCCCCAATTCGGAGGCATTGCAACTGAGTAACATTGGAAAATGACGAGCGTGGCTGAAATAACCAATATTCACAAGTGAGGACATAAACAACATTTCTTCTTTAAATAGCAATAACCTTAGAAAACTTGTACCTTGATGTGGAAGTCTCAGGCTAAAAATTAAAATTAGATAGCATGACGTGATAGGAAAGGCTGCAAATTTATGAAGCGCAGATTGTGATTGCGTTCGTAATCATGAGCATGATGTGAAAACATTCATTTCAAAAAGGATCAGCCAGATCACACCGATTTTGGTCACTATGACACTAGGGGGGATATTATTCAGAGAAATGTCACAAAGCTGTTTGTCAGAATCTGAGTTGTGAGCAAAGACTGAATGTATTTAGTCTTTTCAGCCTCAAAGAATAAACTGAGCAGTTATGTTGAAGGAATGCAAAGTAGTCAATGGCATGGAAAAGATAAATCTGTAATATTACTTGAAACTGAATTACAGGGAAAGGAGATGCAGATTCAAACTAATTCGAGTCTAACTAAGGACCACTGTCCAGAAGCACCTTTTATAGAGCATGACCGATGAATCAAATACGTATGCCTTTAGAGTAGCAAAAAGGTTATCCTGGAATCTGTGTAGGTGGAGCAATAAGAGGAGTCTTTTTTGATGGATGAACAATAATAGTCTAAGAGCTCCCTTTGTTGCTGTTTATCTGGTGACCTCAGTGCAGGCCAGTAATCAAATTTGGGACTTTCCCATTCTGTATGGTTTAGTTTGACAAGATCAAGTGTATTTAAGACAGCAGAACAGTAATAGTTGTTCTTTTAATAAAGTAATTTTTGTATTTTCTTGTTTTGTGGTGTGCCCAGGATGGTTACCATTCCTTGATTTACAGGCCTTGGTTTTTTTGCTGATACCAATGCATAAGCTGTTGCTAGGATATGTGCTTCACTGTTGTAGAAAGTCTTGGGTATATTCTGCATGCAGACTCTTTTTGGTACTTTACTACCTTACACGGTCATTATTTTCTCACCATTTCACCAGCTATCTTTTGTATAGAGATTTGAATAAATTCTGTGGTTAAACCAATTTACTTGTTCCTGGTATTCAAAGGTTGTTTGGACAAATGGGGTAAAAGGGACAAAGTATATCTGTTCTAAGGGTAACCCTGTCGTACTTGAGTAAATACATTTCAAGTTAATTTATTAATTGCAGCATTTGTTTAATGTGTTGCAGCTAAATATCTGATATCAGAAGGTGTAAATTGGGACTTGAAGCACTGATTTGCAAAATTTTACAAATTGCGTTTTAACTAAGCTTTCTGCACATGATATGTGTGGAAATCCACTGTTTATACTATTTAGCTGCTGCTCATTTCACAGTTTGCTGAAAGTTTATTAACCAGTCAGCTGATTCAACAACAGTGTTGTTCACAACTTTTTTTCTGATTCTTGAGGTAATGAACCAAAAGGCATGTGGAAAGACAGAATCAGAAATTTGTTCAGTTTCAAACTGTGCAGAAGAATTGCTGGAAAATAGTGCTATTGATTTATAATATGTTATTGTGCCTTACAACATAGGACACAAGACTGCTTGTGCTGGCTGCATGCATCAATACATTTGACAAATGAGACCACATTCAAAAGATGATTCTCTATAAATTTTATTTTCCAGTGGTTTCACTTTAAAATAAAATCTTCCTGTTTTGATAAAAAAAACTTACTCAACCTTCTCTATGTTGCTATTGTATCTTAAAGCAGTCCATTCTTTTGCATTGCTTTTACCCAGTTTAAAAATTTGCCCAGGAATTCAAAGGGTTTCTAAATTACACATTGCAGAATCTTTCCACCACGGCCATCCCATAATAGAATTATAGAGAATATAAAACACAGGTAAAGGCTATTTAACATGACCAGTCATTGTCATTCCTCCCCTGCATCCTTGTTCATCTAACACTATCATTGGAACCATCAATTGCTTTCTCCTTCATAGGCTTAACTAGTTTCCTCTTAAATGTATTTTTATCAGAGTGGGGGAGTAGGATATATGCCCACATGCTACTACAAAACATCATTCCCTGATTACTTGGCGCCAACACCAGCAAAAACTGTATTTCTCTATGAACAAGGTGGTTTTCATCCGCAGTTCAATCTCACCTCAATGAAAAATAGAAATGGCCTGAAAATTAGGAAATTCTGTTTTTGCAAATTTGCATTCATGAAGGTTAATGTACTTAATCCATTGAATTGAATCGCTTTGCATCTTAAAATGCATCTATTTTCCTCAGGTTTAAGGTCTTAGCAAATCAGCATATGTCAATGTATCCTAATCTCGATGTTGATGTGGAAGGAGAGCTGGAGAAGCTCAAGGTAAGCTGATCAGAACTTGATTTCATTGCACGCTCCTCTTGTGTTCTTATATATTCAGTACTGCCAGTAATCAACAGCAATGGCTAACCAATGATCATAATTGAAAGGACCTTTTACTCAGTGGAACAGAGAAATTTGTTACCTTGAACCTGGTCTAAAAATAGCATGACTATAAAGTAGCTTAATTCTCCCCACCCCCTAAGACCCCATGGAGTAGATCCTCATATGTAGTCTGCTGTGTTGGTCTCAGTGAGTATGGAGTGTATTTGTGTGATATGTGTTAAAGAAGAAGGCCTTCAAACTGAATCAGAACCACATCCAGTAAAGCTGGTTTTCCTTCACTACAGAGTAACACTGTCTACTCTTTTTGCAAGTTATTAATTTCCAGAATGTGGCTTGTGTTTAATTTGTTGTTCAAAGCTTAAATCCCAATCCTGCAAACACGACAAGTGGCATTCAAATTAAGGCAGATTGTCAGATTATCTTTCAAAACTGAAGCTGGTTTTTCACATTTTAAACAGTAGTATGTTTTAACCTCGTTTTGTTTAATATATTTTTGTGTTAATGTCACCAAGTTTTAAAAAAAAATGAATGTCATCGTGTTTAGTGCCACACCCCTCTGGATGGGGCCTCTCAGCACCCACTCCCTCCCGTAGCCCTTCTGGCTACAGCCCAATAAATCAGCTTCCAATTCTTTAATTAATTCCTATTTATTATTACCACTTCACAGTGCAGTTGATATTTTGAAGAATCCAAACCCAGTTCCTTGGTTCCCGATGTAAACTTAGCAGGTTAATGATCTATAACTTCCTAGTTCCCCAGCATTGCATTTAGGGGTTACTTGCACGGGACATTCTTCACAGGTCAGACAACCCCCCCCCCTCCCCACAGCGAATCGCTCACATCAGTCCCATCCAACCGCCCGCTCTGATCAAAAAATAGATTGAAGAATAGAGATCAATGGCGAAATGGTATAGAAATGGAGACTGATATGGATCATCAATGATCGTATTGATTGGTAGGGCAGACTTGAAGGATGTTGTGGCCTATTCCTGTTTTCCTTTGTTGTGTTTCCAGTCTGGTCCCTCTGTCCGGCCTGAATCCCAATCTGCCAAAGATTGCCACTCTGAGGAAGTTATGGGCCATTATTTCTAGGTCAGTAGGAGCAAGCACCAGTGGGAAAGGCAATGGGGTGGCACAGTGGTTAGTACCACTGCCTCACAGCACCAGGGACCTAGGTTCAATTCCCAACTTCAGTCACTGTCTGTGTGGAGTTTGCATGTTCTCCCAGTGTCTGTGTGGGTTTCCTCCAGGTGCTCTGGTTTCTTCCCACAGTCTGAAAGATGTGCTGATTAGGTGCATTGACCCGAACAGGCGCCCAATTGTGGCAACTTGGGCAATTCCACAATAACTTGATTGCAGTGTTAATGTAAGCCTTACTTGTGACTAATAAATAAAAAAAATGACAAAAAAATGAGATGGATTGAGGGCAAGCAGCAGGTAGGTGTCAGAGGAAGGAAAGGCTGCTGGTATCAGGTCGGAATAGCTAAAGGGCAGAGAAGCTCGATCATTCAGCAGGATCCAAACAGGTGGCACTGGGCAGAACAGTATCACCTCACTTGGAGTTAAAAATATACTGAGCTGGAGCATCTGAGCAATCTGAGTTAAACGTAACAAGCAGGGATAGCTTAGGGAAGTTTTGTGCTTTTCCTTACGGCCTCAGTAAGGCACAAAGAAGAGACTGAGAGCAATAATTCTTATATAAACATATACTAAATATTGATCTTATCTTCAGGGATATGTGGAGAGAATCAAGCCCATGGTAAGAGATGGAGTCTATTTCATGTACGAAGCTTTACATGGTCCAGAAAAGAATATCCTAGTTGAAGGAGCAAATGCAGCACTTTTGGACATTGATTTTGGTAAGATATCATTGCATCTCCATAAAAATGTATCCAGGTGCTTAAAAGAATATACAAATATTGTATGAGATTTCATTTTTGTGTTCAGGATGTGTGTCTACAGCAATAACAGAATAGCACAGATACCCATGTATGTCTGTCTTCCTTACCCCTTTACATGGTTCTCTACCAGAGACATCATAAGACAGCTTTGCAGAGAAGTTTATAAAAAGACTGAAATTTGGGTGTTACGACATGCAAGTATATTTGTAGTTTATTGACAATTACATATGATCTTAGCATTTGGGTGAATTTATTTAAAAATTTTAATTTTTTTTCTTCCTTTTCTATATTTTCTGATTATTACAACTTTCTGTAGTTCCAGGCATTATAATGAAACGTCCATAAATTTATTCTAAATTCAAATCTTTATCTCTAGAACTGTACTTCAGTTACCTTAGTTTCTGCATGGCTTTATAACTTTAATTTATAATCTCTTATAGTTAGGAGCAAATGAGACCTGTCACTCCAGAAATATGCTTCATCCGAGATTATCCTTTTCTGGGATGGGTCCCTCACACTGGTGTAATATTGGGTTACTACCTCTATTTCAACTGTTGAGTGGCAACGAGAGGATAGCAGCACAAATGCATATTAAGAAATATACCCTGGGCTTAACCTCTGGACCAGCAAAGGCTAATGAAAGATTCCTCTGATTGTGAGTTGTAAAGATCCCAGTTAAAGGAAGTTTGGCCATTCGCTGACCATTCTCATTGCGTGTGAGCCTGCAGTAAGAAACTCCTACTAAAGTAGCAATATCAGTTGGATGCCTAAAACACAAAAGAGAAAAATATAGTTGAGGGAGACCTAGACTGAGAAGCATTGATGGGGCAGAGTAGAAGAATCTGCAATGCTTGATGCTGACTCTGGGTTCCTGTTGAAATGATACATTCATCAGCATTAACATCCTTCTGTTTAAAGAGAGAATAATTGACTCCCAAAATAATTATGAAATGTATCCGCTAAAAGTACGTATCACAGAGAATGTTTATCCAACAGAGGATTATGGAACACTACCGTTGTATTCCAAAATACTACTTATTAGAAACTAGCACCTTTCGTATCCTGGGGATTCCAAAACCTTTTGCAGCCTCTGAATTACTTACTATGGTCTGTTGTTTTGTGGTAGTAATTATATGTCCTTGTTTATATTTTTTAGGATAATGCCCACATTTGTGATGTGCACATCCTGAATTTTAACACTGTGTAATGTACTTTTCTAATTCTTTCAAAGGTACTTATCCTTTTGTGACTTCATCAAATTGCACAGTGGGTGGTGTGTGCACAGGATTGGGAATCCCCCCTCAGAATGTAGGAGAAGTGTATGGAGTGGTGAAAGCATACACAACGAGGGTTGGAATTGGGGCATTCCCAACAGAACAAGATAATGTAAGTCTTCTAGTTCACGTGGAATGTTGACACTTGCGCATTTCCATCACTTTCTCCTCCTCCTCAAACCCTTCTTGTAATTTAATTTGTTGCTATCTCTGTTCCTCCAAGATTCTGTCAAGTTGACAGTAAAGAGACTATTCTTCTGTCTTTGGCAATTTTTTTGCCTTTGCCATTTTTGTTTGCAAACCATAAGATATTGAGTAGTTGACTTCTTTCCTCTTGTGCCTTTTCTCGTCACTCTTTATTTTGTTTGTAAGTGGGTGGCAATCCTACCATCTCACCCAAATCCCTAATCATTGACCAGTACTGGCAGGATATTAAACTGACATAAGCTTTATAGCTGAGTCTGCTCTAGCCCTCGCCGTGGATCAGACACGTGGATCGTATCCAGTTTTCCCCTCCCCTTTTGATCTATAGGTCCTCTTGTCTGATCTCTATCACTCCAGTAAGAGACCAGAGAAATAGTTCACCACTTGTCAGTTCAATTTGATGTATTGTTAGGCTGTCTACAGATATTACAAAACATTCCTTTTGGAGATTATAAATTAGCGTTGAACTTTGTTTCAAGTCCCAAGTCATTTAATTCAAATTAGAAATTAACTTAAGACCTTGAAATAACCCAAGTGATTTGTTCATTTTCTGCATTCCTCAAAGATTGTGGAATTGGCAATAAAAGTGCTTGTGCATTGATAATAACAGGGAGTAGATCAATTCTATGCATTATTATTGAGGCAATATTCACAGACAATGTGATCTTCTTCACTTTGAGCAACTTTGGGGTATAGCTTCAGACACACGGAGAAAATGTTTTAATATAAGGAGAAACATTCTCATTGCCAAGATGGCATTGCCCAGAATTCAGTTATGGCCATCCAAGAGGAAACATCTTTCCTCACCTATGTCTTAAAAGGGAAATCTTAAACTGTGTCCCATAGTTCTAGTCTTGCCCACAAAAATAAAGACTATTGAAGTATTCAGTCTATCAAGTATACCCCTCAGAATCATTTTTGCTTTAGTAAGATTATCTCTTCTTTTAAACTTCAATGAGTACAAGTCCAACATGTTTAATCTTTCTCCATAGGAGGAAGCAAGGAGTCGAGTGAACCTTCTCTGAATTGCTTCTGACACGATTATATCCCCTTTCAAATAAGGAGACCAAAGTTGTACACAGTCCCTCAGCCATGGTTTTATCAAAGCCTTATACAGTTGCAATATAATGCCCCTACAATTACATTTCTTCCCCTTTGTAATAAACACCAGCAATCCATTTGTCTTTCTAATAGTATGCAGGTACAGCAAATTAACTATTTGTGATTCATATACTGGGACACCCAGATCCCTCTATACATCAAATTTTGCAATCTCTCGCTATTTAAATAATATTCTGCTGTTTTTCTAGCCAAGTGGATAAGTTCACATTTTCCCACATTATATTCTATCTGCCAAATTTTTGTTCATTCACTTAAACTATCTCTATCATTAATGATTCCCTACCTCCTGTTGACCAGTTATTTTCCTACCTATTTTGGTGTCATCAGCAAATTTAGCCACCTTGCATATGATTCCTTCACCTAAGTCATTGATATTGATTGTAAATAGTTGTACTAGTTAGAGCTTGCAAGGAAGACCCATTTATCCTTCTGCTCTGCTTCCTGTTAGCAAACCAATCCTTTATCCATGCTATAATGTTCCCCTACCTTATTTAGTCGCATCTTCTGTAGTAATCTTTGGTGTGGCACTGCCTTTTGGAAATCCCAGTACAGTACATCTACAAGTTCCCCTTTGTTCATCTTGCATATTACTTCCTCAAAAAGATACTTAAACATAATTTCTCTTTCACAAAACCACATTGACTCTGCCTGATCACATTACAGTTTTCTATGCATTGTGATATAACCATATTAAGAATGGATTCTAGCAATTTCCATCTGTCAGATATTAAGCCAATTGGCCTTTAGTTATCTGCTTTCTTGAATACAGGCTTGCCACTTTCCAATCTATTGGGATCCTTCCAGAATCTAAGGAATTTGGGAAGATTATAACTGATCCAATGCCTCTACTAACTCAGCAGTTCCTTTGAAGAACCAAGTCTGCAGGCTATTTGAAGCTGGGAGCTTGTCAGTCTTTAGGTCTAATAATAACCTGACATCTTTTCCCTGGTGATGGTGATTGCTACAAGTTTTCCCCCTTCTTTTTCACCTTCAAATACCTTTGGAACGTTTCCTAAGTCGTCTACAGTAAAGACAGACACAAAATATCTGTCAAACATCTCTGCCATTTCCTTGTTCTTTATTATCAATTCACCCTCTAGAGTACCAGCAGAAAGTTTTAGTTATTTGCTGTCTGTTTAAATGCTTGTAGAAATTCCTACTATCTGCTTTTTTATTACTAGCTAGCCTTTTCTCATTCCATGCATGCTTTCCCCATTGTTTTTAGTCATATCGTGACTACTGTGTACTTGAGCAATGCTCCATGTAATGTTTTTTATATATCCTCCCTGACGTTACATAATGTCAGATTGACCCTTGTAACATTGTCCTATTTATTTTCTTCTGTGACATTTAAATGCTTGGTGGAAGCAGTGAAAAGAAAAAAGTGTCAGGACTGCATGTTACTGATGCTAATTTGAGAGAAGTAATCCTGAATTATAACTGGTACATTACTGTGATATCATGATTTGTAGGAGATTGGTGCGTTGCTGCAGTCACGAGGGTCAGAAGTAGGAGTCACCACAGGTAGAAAGAGGAGGTGTGGCTGGTTGGATCTTGTCTTGCTAAAGTATGCTCACATGATCAATGGATTTACTGCGTAAGTAATTTCACAGGGCAAGTTTTTTCTTTGGAAATGGCAGACTTTAATATTGTGCAAAATTATTAATGTCGAAATCTATTTGAAATAAATATAATTTGGGTTGAAATGCAGTGGCTTTATATGGGTTTCAGCATGGGTATGGCAAAGCTACTAAGATTTCATTGCTGTTTTGTGTTTTATTCCCTGTGTAGCTTAGCACTTACCAAATTGGACATCCTGGATGTATTCGCAGAGATTAAAGTCGGAGTGGCCTACAAGGTTGATGAGAAAGTAATACCACATTTTCCAGGTAAGTGCTTGACTTACTTCAGCTTCACTACTTATTATAACACTTTGCAGTTGTTTTGCATAAAAGTATATAATATCGGAAATTATATGTGAAAAACGTCAACCTGATTTTAGTTACCAGCATTCTTTCTTCAAATTGTGCGTTTGATCTCACACCAAGGACTCAGAAGGAGGTCATTTGGCCCAATGTGCGTGCACTGGCTCTTTGAAGGAACTATACAATTACTTCTACTTTTTCTCTTTCCCCATAGCTCTGAGAATATGTTACCTCTTCCCAAATATTTATCCAATTTCCATTTGAAAGTTATTATTAAATCTGCTTTCACCAACCAATTGGGCAGTGTTTTTCAGATTGTTAACACTCGAGCACAGCGGGGGTCATGTGCTGTAAGCACTGCGTTTTTGTGAGCTCTGGCACTACTTATCTTTCAATCTGTTTTTAATCCTGATGCACAACCCATAATTATCTGATTCTGAAGTATATAATCTGTTATGATCCTGGAAAATCCTGGCTAAATTTTGGAAAAAAAAGTTAAGTCAAGAAAACCCTTGTTTGATTAAGACAGTCGGGAGACTGTTGGGGTGGGTCCACTTCTTAGTGATAGTTCCATCAGTGAGCAGGCTTAAGCTTCAGTGATGCTGTTGGCGTCTAGATGACAGCTGCCATTTTGAATGAAGTTGTGGACGACAGTCTTGGCTCCTTGGCACTGATTTATGGTGCTCATGTTGATGAACTGTGTGATATCCTAAAGAAAATGGATGAAAGGAAGATAAGAATCCTGTCAATTGAGAGGGCAGTTTTCTTGGTGAAAGCTTACCTTCAGTCCTTGGAAGTCCTGCTGCGTAGTGTGTCTTATATCCTGATTGACTCAGGGAGATGGGGCAGGTGAAGGAGCATCTGAGTGCCCCGTCTCCTGAGGGGTGCTGGGGGTGAATTAGGAAATCATTTGTTTGTTTCCTGAAAAAGTACAGACAGGTAGTCTGTCCTGGAAAAGACTGGGCCCTTTTTCTATAGTTGGTGTCTCAAGTGTTGTTGCATTGGAGGGATTATGTTCTGCTGTAACTGGTTTATTTTTAAGATATCCAGATTTGTTACTTTGGCTTTCTATTTTGATTTGGCTACATGAGTAGTGGAGCGATTGTTTGGTTGATTTTTGGAATGTACGGTGGACATACTATCTGGTTGTTGGAAATCCTATGCCCTGATGAGATATTGAACTTGTCCAGGAGTGATGGACGAGCAGGACTTAGTGAGGGATCAGATACAGGCAGCAGAGTTTTGGATAAGCTTATGTTTTCTAAGCATGAAAAGTAGCCCAGTTAGGAATGCTTTGGGATAGTTGAGTCCAGAGAGGTTGGAGGTCTGGGTATTAAAGATGTTTTGGAATTCTGCTGATGCTGCCTTGGTTGAAATCATAGTTGATTCTGCTACCTGAGCTCCACTGTGCCATCTGCAGGAGGATCGGAGTAAGTGCGTGATTTTTCTCATTGAAATGCAGGAATGTTTAGCAATTTAAGAGTCCACTGACTTCTTTCCTGTATCATGTAAATTCTGAAAAGTACCATATTCATTGAAATGTTAGGAGACGACCTTTTAGTAATTATTACTTTTTTATAACAAGTGTTCTGTTTTCTACTAATAATTACAACACGTCGATTGTTTTCCAGCTAACATAGATGTCTTGAACAAGGTAGAAGTTCAGTACGAGTCTCTGCCTGGCTGGAACACCAGCACAGCAAAATCAAAGACATTTGAAGATCTGCCTGAAAATGCCCAGAACTATGTCCGGTTTATCGAAAGACACCTTGATGTGCCTGGTAAATGTCACAATTGCTTCAAATTAATGAAAAATGCAATAGGACCCAAAGTTTCTTCCAAGAATTGTAATGTCTATGTGCCTGAATATATTTAAACAGGTATTGAAGTGCTTGCTAATAGCTACATGCTGATCCATTATTTACCACTGTGCTGGAATTTTGGGATTGGCCTAACTTCATTTTCTCATCACACCTCCAGCAGGAAGATATTGTGCTGGTGTACCAGGATTTTCCTCTTTGCCCATTAAGATGGTTAGGAGGGAAGAGAGCCTTGAATGGGGTGTTCCCCTTCTGAGTCCAGGAAGGGACCAAGTGTAGAACTAATGACTGCTACACTGATTGAGTGCGTAGATGGGCCCCTATCACTGTGATCTAGGATGCATGTAGTATTCCACCCAAAAGGTGCTTGCACTGTCCTGATCTTCCTGCAGACTCTGGCAGCAAGTCATATTGGAGACTGCCAAGTGCAATCCCAGCAAAATGATCAAGATTTTAACCAGAAAGATTTTTATGGCTTTTTCTAATTCCCACTAATTGTGCTGTAAAACCATCATCTTTTCCATAGATCCCAGTTCCCAGGTGTGCTTTTTGCAAAGAACATAAGAACATTCACCTGATGAAGGAGCAGTGCTCCAAAAGCTCATGATTCCAAATAAACCTATTGGACTTTAACCTGGTGTTGTTGTGAGACTTCTTACCATAAGAACTAGGAGGAAGAGTTGGCCCCTTCAGCCTGCTCTGTCATTCAACACCATCTTGGCCTCATCTCTACCTTCTTGCCCATTTCCCATGAGCCTTCATTATCACTACTAATTAAAAATCTGTCTCCTTGTATTCCGGCATCCACTTCACTGAGTAGAGAATTCTCCAGACTCACCACCCTTTGAGTGAAGTAATTCTTCCTTATTTCTGTTTTACATCTACCTTAGCCTAAAACTATGGCTTGTCATTCTAGAATGCCCAACAAAAGGAAACACCTGTTCTATGTCTATCCTATCAATGTCCTTCAGCGTTTTATATATCTCTTATTAGATCTCTTCTTGTTCTTCGAAACTCCAGCAACTATAAGATTAAACTGCTCAATTTCTCTTCAAAGTCAAGTTCTTCATCCCTGGAATCAATCTAGTGAACCTTCTCTGAACCATCTCGAATGCATTTATAGTCTTCCTCAAGTAAGGAACCAAAACTGTGCGCACTATGCCAGATGCACTCTCGCCAATGCCCCAAACAGTTGCAACAGCACTTCCCTACTTTTATACTCTATGAATGCCAAAATTTCCATATAAAGTTTAAGTTTATTTATTAATGTGGCAAGTAGGCTTATATCAGTGAAGTTACTGTGAAAATCCTTTAGTCGCCACGCTTCAGCGCCTGTTCAGTACATTGAGAGAATTTAGCATGACCAATACACTTAAACTAGCATGTCTTTCAGCTGTATCAGGGAATTTTGATATTCCTTCCTTACTATCTTCTCCCCTGCATTCTAACTTTCTTTCATTCATGCACGAGGACAGCGAGATCCCTCTTCCCCAAAACATAAGTTTCTCTCCATTTAATTTGCATTTTTATTCCTCTGACCAAAATGGATAACCTCACAAATTACCACATTAAATTCCACCTCCAAAGTTTGGCCATACATTTAACCTGTCTATATCGGTTTGTAAATTTCTGATTTCCTCATTGCAATTTGCTTTTCCACCTATCTTAGCAAGTTCTACAAATTTGGCTAGAGTACATTCCATCCTTGCATTCAAGTCATTAATGTAAAATCATAAATGTTTGGTGTCCGAGGAGCGAACCTTGTAGCACTCCATTCGTTACATCTTGCCAACCAGAAAAAGATACATTTATCCCCATTCTCTGCTTTCTGTTTATTGGCCAATCCTCTATCCAAGCTAATATATTATCTCAACCCTGTGGGATGTTACATTGTGATTTAGCCTTTTGTGCAGCACTTTATCAAATGCCTCCTGGAAGTTCATATATACTACATCAAAAGGATCCCCGTTATCCACTTTGCTTGTTACCTTTTTGAAGAATTCTAGTATAACAGTCAAACACAATTTACCCATACATAACGATGCTGAACCTGATGGATTACGTTTTGATTTTCCAGATGTTCCGTTACTACTTCCGTAAGAATGGATTCCAACAATTTCCCAACAAAAGACATTTAATTCCTGAGTCCGTAAACTTTTTGTCTGCTCCTTCTTTGAACGCTAGCTGTTTTCCAATCCACTGAAACCTTAGCAGAATCCAGGGAACTTCAGAATATTATAATCAATCTCTGCTGCCGCTTCCTTTAAGACCCTAGGATGTAGACCTTCAGGCCCGGGACTTGTCTGCCTTTGTATCCCTTCCTCTTCCATTGTAATGCCACAAAACAGAGCAAAAATAATGATTCTATGTCATTGCAGCTTTTGCTGGTGTCTTCACACAGCAATAGAACTTGGATTAGAAAAAGTGAGGCAACCAGATAAACTATTTGCTTGTCATGATTCCCCTTAACCCCACGTAAATTCTGTTGCAAGTGTGTTGGGGATGGCTACTCTGTTCAATTGCCTGTGTCTAGAAGAAAGAATCCTGGTACTGTTCTGACACACTAACTCAGTGACTGATGTAATACACCATGAGTATAAAACGTATAGCTACTCAAGGTACAAGGGTCACTTCTAGCTGCCTTTATTCTTGCTGTCTTATTTCTAGATAATACAGCTTTTGAAAAATTGGCTTTCTTAAATATTGGGCTCTATCACACAAATACCACCACGGCCAACACCACTCTTCCTTTGTCCTTTCACAAAATGTTGACTATTTGTTTCATTCAGCTTTTCCCCAGGATTTTTAAATATATTATTTTCACTGGGAACTGCCACTTGTCCCCTTTATCACACCAATCTCTCCTTCTGAATTTGCAGCCCTCCTTTCCCTTAACCTTTGGCCTGACATTAAACTTTTTAACTGTTCACCTGTGCCTTCATGGTGTCAGCCTTGGCATTCATGCTGAGCTGGAAGTTTGTGGATTTGAGCCTTATTTCAGAGATTTGAATACTTGATCTAAGTTCAGTGCTGCACTGTCAGGAATGCCATCAGATTTAGACAATGAGCCCAACTGTCCCTTCAAGTGGACATGAAAGGTCCCTGGTAATTTTCAAAGAGGTGTTCTCCCAATGTCCTGGCTAGTAGTTTGGTAATTAGTGTCACAAGTAAGCTTACATGAACACTGCAATGAAGTTCTGTGAAAGTTCCTTAGTCGCAACTCTCCAGCACCTGTTCGGCTACACTGAGAGAGAACATAGCATAGCCAATTCATCTAACTAGTATGCCTTTTGGACTCTGGGAGGAAATCAGAGCACTTGGAAGAAACCCCACGCAGACTCAAGGAGAACGTGCAGGCTCTGTACAGACAGTGACCTAAGCCAGGAATCGAACTTGGTCCCTGACACTGTGAGGCAGCATTGCTAACCATTGTGCCACCCCAATATCAATACCCAAAATCGGCATAGATAAAATAAGTAATCTATTCAGTGTTTCTAGGATCTTGTGTGTAAATTGGTTGCAGAGTCCCTAACAATATAGGAGTAGATACTTCAAAGAGTACTTTGTTGATTGTGAAACTGTTTTTGGCATGGTAGCACAGTGGTTAGCACTGCTGCTTCACAGCTCCAGAGTCCTGGGTTCGATTCCCGGTTCAAATCACTATCTGTGTGGAGACACTCTTCTCGTGTCTGCATGGGTTTCCCCCGGGTACTCTGGTTTCCTCCCACAGTCCAAAGATGTGCACGTTAGGTTGATTGGCTATGCTAAGAAATTGCCCTTTAGTGTCCAGGGATGTGTAGGTTAGAGATTAGTGGCTTGGGTGGGATTGTGTTTGGTGCAGATTTGATGGGCCGAAGGGCCTCTTTCTGCACTGTAGTGTTCTATGATTGTAAGAGGTTATAACTGAGCACTTGGAACAACTTAAAATGTCCTGGGGTTGTGAAGGGTGCTATGCAGATAGAAGATCCATGTTATGTTAATGTGATAGAGCAGAGCTGATGTGTATGCTAATTGCTTAATACTTTTTGTGCTTGCAGTGAAATGGATCGGGATCGGCAAATCAAGAGAATCTATGATCCAGCTGTTTTAGGATTGGTGTTGCCAAGAAGAATTTTATATCCCCAGAGCTAACTTTAGCAAGTTGAGAAGCGGAGATGTTGGCTCTTCAACTACCAAAATTAGTATTGTTACTATCTGGCAGAAATATAGGGAAGCACCCGCTCTGGGGTTTTTTTTTGTGTGGGGGGAAGGGGAATGAGGGAATTATTTCAAACGTAACTTGTTGAACCCTGTTCAACATTTAAAAATGTATACTCTTCATTTTATTCAGGGATGGTTTAGTAGGCTGCTGTCAATAAGTATTACAAGTACATGGCTCTGACATATTGAGCTTCAATATAACTTACCAGCACATGTTTGATTTTTAGGTGTACATTGAAGTTGTTTTTTTTTAAAATATCTAAATGGAATTGCTGTTTTTTTAAAAAATTAATAATGATGGTGAATAAAACAGAAGCTTATTTCTCTATATGTTGGAAGAACGTGATACCGGTTTCTTAGACCAGGGCTGGCTTGCTTTGTGCTGAGGCAACTTTTTTTACAGGGCAAGACCTTTGAGCATTTTCAATGAGTATTGATGTAAAATTTAATTATGTTATAAATGACATAAATTGCAATAATTTTCAGACTACAGACGGCCAGTGTGATTGTATATCAGAAATCTAATCTGTGTGATCACAGGGATGATCATGTATTTGTCAGAGGCATTCATTCCATTGATTCTGGCTGATGGTCATGCTTTTTTTTAAAAAGATGTGTTCCACCACTCGCTTTATTTACTCAAAAGGGTCATTATCTGCAACCACTCCCACACCCACAATTTACACTCCCATAATGTTCATAACCAGGAAGGATTACAGGGTGGATATCATACCGAGGGTATCTGTTGTGGAGGGGTTTAATTTAATTCTACTATTTATGTAGAATTATAATAAGTATTGTTGAATGGAGTGCGGTATGATAACGTTTAATTTGAGGGATTAGTGACTGCAGCATACACTGCTGATTACCTTGTAATTGATATTTAGAGTTTTAAAAACAATGTACTAAAAACTTCAAAATTAAAAAGGTAAGTGTGGTGAGACCTTTATCTAAAGACAATGATAAAACTGACCAAGAGATATCATCAGCACTTGATCCTTTAGGAAGGACTTGATATTCTAATCTCTCAATGTTTTTGATTGCCCTGTTAGTGTTGGTGCTTTACTGATGTCAGAATACTATTGGGTGCTGCTAAGAAGTTCAGCACAGGCAAATGGGTCGAATGGCCTTCTCTGAGCCAAACCTTTTGACATGTTTCTCAACTCAGATCTAGGAAGTGAAGGTGAAAAAAAGTGTGTAAGTATGATTCCAAATTCTATGCATAGACCAAGAGTCAGTGAATGGGAAATGTTACAATTCAACATAATCAGTCACTTAAAGTTTTGGAAATATGTGCCTTTCTTATCTGGACAAATCCCTGGTAAATGTTGAGAATTCAATGTTTTGGGAAAGTCCTAACTCAAACCAAACATAGGTTACAGCACAGGAGGCCATTCAGCCCATCTTTTGTCCATGCCAGCCCGAGGACATCCTTTTTTCCCACCTAGCCGTAACAACTGACTTGCTTTCCGGATTTGTGGAAACCCATTATCCAATCCTGGCCCTTTTTATCTTGCTTTGCTCTCAATTCAATGTTGACCCACAACAGCTCAAAATAATTAATACTGCCCACAGTGTCCGTGCCAGCTTCCTGAAGGAGTTTGCCACTTAGTCCCATTCCCCTGCCTTTTCCCTGTAGATTTTTTTATAGTTTTATTAAATATTTTTCCACTTGCTTTTTAAAATTCAATTGGAATTCATTTCCGGTGTGATTATATATCAGAAATCCAATATGTGTTCAAAAGGACAATCGTGTATTTGTCAGAGGCATTTATTCCATTGATTCTGGCTGATGGTCATGCTTTTTTGTTTAAAAAAAAAAATCTATTCCACCACTTATTTTCTTTACTCAAAGGGTCATCATCTGCAACCCCCCCCCCCCCCCCCCCCACCCCACCCCACCCACAGTGTACACCCCCATAATGTTCATAACCAGGAAGGATTACAAGGTGGATGTCAAACTGAGGGTATCTGTTGTGGAGAGGTTTTAATTTAATTCTGTGTCTTAAACGGGCTTCCTTTGTAGTTTTTTTAACATTGCATAAAATTCTAACCTCTCCCAGCACTGGCACTCGTGCAGAAGAACACTTTAGTACAGTTTGTAACACTGGGTTAGTACACGCTGCTTTCCTTATCTTGCTGCACTCAGCAGAGCTATATCCTCAAAGCTGAGGAAAGTCAGAGTAGTGGACCTGTAAGTGATAGTCCATTGACTGCACCAGCCTTTATAGCATTTTTTAATATGATTAAACTTTATCCTGTGAAACCCAACACCTGTGGGTATTCTTGGGTGAAGAGAATCTAGAAACTTCCAATTTGGGTCTGTCCTGTCAGTTTGTTTTCGTCAGCTTTACACAGGAGATTACTGCAGATTTGCACAGTTTCTTTGCTAACTATCCTCTAAAAATTATGATTTCCTATGTTTCTGCCTGCTGAACTGTTCTATAAAAGAATGTACTGAAAATGACAGCAATTCTGCACTGTAAATACGTAACATAGCTGGTGTGCAGAATATTTTCTCGACGTTGGCAGGGGCACAATTACAGAGAGAGTTCATGTATATTGTGCATGAATAACTAACGTTTATGTGTACAGGCTGTAAGTGTTTTACTTTGTAAATTATGCAACTCTTGTCTTTTTAAACACATAATTATTGAAATTCCAGGTGGGCTGGTAAACTTATCTACGGAAAATAAATTCTGCAATAAAAAACCCTCTTTGTCTGGGTTTATTTTGGCCAGTGGTCCTTGATGACGAGCTTATCTTGCTATATAAGCAGATTGTTCAAGTGTTGGAATTTTTGTCATAACATTGCAGTCAGTCACTTGGTGAGATTGACTTAATGCTTGGGAAAGTTAATCGAAGGTATTGATGGTCATTTCACATCAATATTTTTGACGGAGGTCTGATGAAGGGTCGTGTGCAAAAATATTTATCTTTAATTCTCTCTCTTTCTGAGACTAAAACAAAATAATGTCTGTAGTGGAAATCTGTGATAAAAATGGAAAATACTGGAAATTCTCAGGTAGTCAGGCAGCATCCATGGAGAGGGAAATGCAAAATTAAAGCTTCAGATCTGTGACTGGAAAAAGTTAGAAACCTAATGGGGTTTTGAACAAGTGAAAGGGTAGAGCAAATAGTGTTTGCATAATTTTCCTGAAGGTTTAGCAGACCTAATGATAGCGCTGCTGCCTCACAGCACCAGGGACCCAATATCAGTTTCGACCTCAGGTGACTGTCTGGAGTTTGCACATTCTTTCTGTGTCTGTGTGGGTTTCCTCCAGGTGCTCTGATTTTCTCCCAGAGTTCAAAAATGTATGGGTTAGGTGGATTGGCCATGCTAAATTGCCATTTAGTGTCAGGGTAATTAGCAGGGTAAATATGTGGAGTTACAGGAATAAAGCCTGGCTGGGATTGTTGCCAATGCAGGCTGAATGGGTCAAATGGCCTCTTTCTGTACTGTAGGGATTCTGTGGTTAGTGCACAGAATTCACTATGTCAGTGCATGTGCACAAATATGTACATGTATGTGTGACAATATTTAAACATTATCCAATTTCTAGCATATCTAACATGGATAATATCAATACACCATATACACACACACCAAATTGCCAAAAACTTGAAAGGTCCAGCTCCAAAAGAATGTATTAAATATTGCAGGTGATTCCAGTCTGTTGGTTTTGAGATCAAAAAGACACCAAACATCTTCCAGACATTTCAAAGTTGATTGGCAGGCCACCCTGATGTCTTGCTTTAATTTATTTAAAGAGAACCATTCAAAAAGCCAAGAGCTTGGTTACTTTTATTTAATAAGTATGGATTTTTTTTTAGAAAACAACATATAATTATTGAAGCATTCCACAGCTGTTACCAAGGAACCTCTTAGTTGTTCTTACAACTTATTGTAATTTATAGTTTTATAAATTTATAAAAATTTATAAATTTTACATTTCTCTTCTACTTTTACCAGAATATTTTGTTTTGCTACTGTTGAAATTGAGATAATATCACTGACCTGTTTCTGGCACTAAGCCACTAGATAGCATTCGAGAGAAGGTGACAGTTCAAACTACAGCCATCGGTGTGAGATCCACTTCATCGGCATTGGGGAACAAGTTTCAATGAGTGTTGGCTACTCCACTTAGTATCTCCTCTTTGTGGAACTAGGGAGATGAGCCAAGACCCACAACAAAGAACATCATCAACCTTGAAGAGCTGTTATTGGGTAGATAAGCTTCTGTTTTAAAACGTTTGGTGATGGTAAAGAAAGACTGAGATGTTGGGGTCTTTCATGTCTTGGGAAAGAAAGTAATTTTTTTTGGAGGAAAACTTCAAAGTTTTCCAGGTAGAGAGAGAGAAATGGACATCTTTTGACTGCTTCAACCTATATGCAAAAACCCATAGCCCAGGTTGTTTTTTTTCCACACTGGACAAGTTCCATCAAGGTTAGGCACGGTTTATGTTGGTGCAAGCACAATGGGCCAAATGGCTGCCTTCTCCACTCTAGGTATTTTATGAATGAAATACATCTGGATATGAATGAATATTTTAAACTGACCCACAGTGGGCTGAGGAAGTAACCAATTGTAATTATTTTAATTCCCTCTTTAGCCTGGTACATGAGGCCACATAGTGGCACAGTGGTTAGCACTGTTGCCTTGCAATGCCAGGCACATGAGTTCAATTCCCAGTTTGGATCACTTTCTGCAGAGTCTGTACATTCTCCTCTTGTCTACTTCAGTTTTCGCCAGGTGTTCTGGTTTCTTATCAAGACGTGCTGGTGATGCTAAATTCTCCTTCAGTGTACCCAAATAGATGTTGGAGTGTGGCGACTAGGAGATCTTCACAGAAATTTTGTTACTGTATTAATGGAAGCATACTTGTGACACTAATAAATAAACTTTAAGTTTAAAAGCAGTGAAGTTCACGTGTAAATGGGCTTTGCAGCAGACTAAAAGCTACTGGATCTGTTTCTGTCACAGCAATAACCAACATTATGTGGTTTGGGAACTGCCAAGTGTTTGTGGAAGAATAAAACATTTTGGATGCTATTTATTTGATTTAATGTGTAGGTATTAAATAATTGTGTTTAGTGGGATTTGTGCTATGGCATAGTGTACATTTCTCTACCTGTTGAACAATGAACCTTAGTTTGTTCCAGTTAATCAAATCAACCATTCCCCACCCACACAAAACAGTAAAAACCGTGTTTTGAAGTTAGTTAGGTTTCTGAAATTTTTTAAAGTTTCAATCCATATTGCTAGAACTTCATAAAGGAACATTTTTATGCTGCAATACAAATTTTTTAAATTTATAGACAAGGATCTGCTAGAGCGATAGTCTATTTCTCCTCTTCCCACCACACAAAAAGGTTGCATGTGAAGGTAACAGATTCAGCTGAAGTTAACAAGCCACAATTGAATGCCAAAAAAAATGACAGATCTGGTTAGATTCTATAGTAAAATTTTATAAGTTCTGTTAGTGGCCAGAAAAGTCACATAGCTCCTTTGAAAGATTTAGCATGATGAGTAAGATATGGCTGAATGTTTTGTATTAATTTTCACTATTGAGAATGATACAGTGGTAGGTACAAATATTTATTTAATTTTCATAGAAATGCATAAATGGTTTGAGGTGCTGGAAGCTGCTTAGGTTGCTAATTATGGTAACATATGACCTAGAATGCAATAGAAAATTGGAGAGATTACTATGTATGCAATTATTTTAGCTAACTAATTTTTCTTTGAGATCTGGGCTAGTTTGAATTGTTTGCAGAAATAGCTTGATGCGTACATACTTGCACACATGTTCCAAGCCCCATTCATTGATATCTATGAGAACACAAGTTAGCCATTCAGCCCCTTGAACTTGTTTTGCTATAATGGCAGATCTGCTTCTTAATTCTATCTGATTTTGTCCCATACTTTATAGATAAATTTCTAATTCGTTTCTAGAAGGTTTAAGTTGCATAATCAAATATTTACTATGCTTAAAAACTGTGGATTCAATGAATTAGTTTGAAATAAAATATCAACCAGTACTAATATTTTTAACTTAAAAAGCTTAGTTTTCTTGGAGACTAAAATGAGTAATACATGAGAAACCAACGTAACAGAAGAGGGAATATGGGCAAGGAGTGGTGGGGAAAGAAGGAGTGTGCATGAGGAGTCTTGGGGGAAGTGAGTACATGCAAGGGGTGGGGGCAAGAAATAGGCATGTGAGAATGGGGTGGACTTTGGCCTTCAGTGCCCACTGTGGCAGGCAAAAATGAAGCTGAGCAATAAGGCTGCACTAACTGTAAATCCTACCTGTCTGGAGTTCTCTGGATGCTTTGAGGGAGGCCACTTTTGACAATGTGCAAATAGTGCTGCTTCTGAACTGAGGCCAACAAAAATTTGGTGTGTAGTCCAGCAATAAAACCCCCTTTCTCCACCCCTCACCTCCCCCCCCTCCACCCCTACCCCCTCACCTCACCCCCCCCACCCCCTACCCCCCCCCCCCCCCCACCCCCACCCTCAGCTCACCCCCCCCCCCACCCCTCACCCTCACCCCCCACCCCCCCAGATTTGGCTTCCCTTGACAGTGGTTATTGACATTCAATAGGACTCTCATTCTCCATGCAAGGACATCACACCTCTACCAATGGAATTTCAAGGGTCTCCCAATATGGGCCCAGCATCAACACATTGACTATGTGGTGACCAATGAATATGGGCTTGTGAAAGTTTTCTGCATGATTCATATGGTCTACCTTTCTTTCCCTGAGCTACAATCCACTGTCACTCTTTCTCCCACTCCTGACCACTTGTCCACCATCTACTTCTGTCTGGTCACCTTGTCGGCAGAGTTGGATGTGATGGTGCTGCTGCAGTGAGAAATCTAAAGATCAAAATTCTTTCTGGGATTTGAACTCCATTCCATGAACCATGTTCAATTATGTATCCCAAGACAATCATGTACAAAGCCTACCCTGGTATTAGTTATCACAATGCATCACTAAGAAACAGAACAAAACTTTAATTATAGCAAAAGGAAATTGCCTTGAGCAGGAGGCTACAAGCCTGCAATAAGAAGAACTAAAAGTCTGGAAAACATTGCATTCATTGTTAACTGATCTTAGTTACTGTCAAAACACTTATTTTAATGTTTACAGTTGGTGGAGTACTGATGTGGTTGAAATGTCTTACTGTTCTTTCCATATGTTACAATAATTTAAAAGTTCAAAAATTGAAGGCGAGAGCGTGTGAGGATAAGCAGCAGATAAGAAAACATGGTAAAGAAAATATCCACAAAGACATTTGCTATGAAGCATTGGATTGTTGACGCTCAAAGCAAATCAATCCAACAACAATCCCAACTAGCCATATCCCTGTAACCCCACATATTTATCCCACTAATCTATGCATCCTGGGACACTAAAGGGCAATTTAGCACAGTCAATGCACCTAACCTGCACATTTTACTTATAAAAATCAGGATTATTAATCCTAGCTCACTTTATACCTGTTCTAATTAAGCAAAAGATTATCAGAAAACTCTTGTAAGTAATCAATACTCTGTCATCTTCAATATTGAAAGGTTCTCCACGTTGGCAGCAATTTCCAAACTTTCTATGTGTAGGAAAAGCCAGAACACACACATTTGTTGTAATCAAACTGTTTTCAATGCAATAATTCAAAGATATATACAACAAAAATGGTGAGCTAGGTTGAAAAACACTGCTTTACTCATTGAGAAAGTTCAATAGTTATTTAATAATATTTCATGCTTAGACTTGTAAGCTCTGTGTAATTAGTGGCAGCAGAAGTTTGTAGATTTTAAGAACTTGACTGAATCGGTGTGTTAGATTGTACTTCATTCTGCAAAGTAAAAAATGTTTTAAAAATTAAAGATTAATTTTAGCTAAAATTTAAGACATTATTAATTTGCCATCTTTGGATGTACAGTACCAACCTTAAGTTGTAGCACAATTCCTTTAAACAAGTTACTTTGGTGATTTTATTGTGGCCTTTACATAATTGCTATTTTTCAGATTATTTGATTTGTTAATGTCTCATATTCGTATATAATGAAAAGTATTGTTTCTCTTATACTGTACAGACAAAGCATTCCGTTCTTTGGGAAGGAAACGGGAGAGTGCAACATGTAGTGTTACAGTCATAGCTAGGGTGTAGAGGTTTTAGAAGCATAGAACAAAAGTAAAAGATAAATAGATATGGTGAAAATTCTGTTATGAAGGTACTCTTTGCTGTATATTAAACTTTATCCTTAAAGTAACTGCACAATATAAGTTAATGTGCTGTGACTTCATATCTACCCACAGAAATTGAATGAATGCAAATTAGTCCAAAGATGTGCACATTAGGTGGATTAACCATTCTAAATTGCCTCTTGGTATCCCAGAATGTGTAGGTTAGATGGAGTAGCCATGGTAAATGTGCAGGGTTACAGGGATATGGAAAAGAGTTTGGGTAAGAGATGTGGCCAGAGTCAACGCAGACTCGATGGGCCAAATCACCTCTTCTGCACTGAAGGATTTCAATGAAAAAGGGGGAGAGAACTATATAACATAGATCTAACAAAGCCATTTGTTTGTTGCTTTTATTGAAGTTTTAGTGTCTGCTTTTTCCATTTTGATTCAGCAATTGATAAAATAGCAAGTGAACTGTATTCTACATAGCTTGATTGATAAGGAGGGGCATGGATCATTTAGAGCCTTATACTGATCATTTTAAATGATTTCTCAAGCTAACATTTGATGTCATCCTCACTTCAATTCTATATTATTTGAAATTAGGAGACAAGGCTCACCTATAATTTGACAGGACCGTTCTGATGGTGTTTCAGTTCAGAATCTGAGCGGAGTTTCTTCCTGGTTTGTGTTTCAAAATCACTCCAAGTTATCGGTTAAATTATTGAGCTCATCATGAACGTTCTGCTTTTTGGAGATGAAACTTGTGACACACTGATAAGGAGTACTATAGGCAATTGTGCCTGAATTCTAATATCAACATTTCTTAAAAAGGACAATGTTTTTTTTTAAATCCTTTTCATGGAATGAGTGTATTGCTGCCCCTTGTAATTACCATTGAGAAGGCGATCATAAGCTGCCTCAAAAAGTTTCTATATCACAAGCAGGTTTACATTAACATTACAATGAAGTTATTGTGAAAATTCCCTAGTCGCCACATTCCAGTGTCTGTTCAGGTACACTTAGGGCAAATTTAGGGTTACCAGTACACATCCAACCAACATCTTTCGGACTGTGGGACGAAACCGGAGTACCCACAGGAAACCTACACAAACTGGGGAGAACATGTAAACTCCATGCAGACAATGACCCAAGCCAGGAATCAAACCCAGCTCCCTGGCGCCATGAGGTAGCAGTGTTAACCACTATGCTGCCCTACAGTCCATCTGGTGTAGGTACATACACAGTGCAGTCATCTTTCCTTGTCACTATTGTAGTACATGGAGACTCTGGAGAGAGTGCAGAGGAGGTTTACCAGGGTGCTGCCTGGTATGGAAGGTCTGAGTTATGAAGAGAGGTTAGGCAAATTGGGACTGTTTTCCTTAGAAAGACGTAGACTTGAGGAGATCTAATAGAGGTGTATAAGATTGTGAGGGGTATAGATAGAGTAAACAGGGTTAAGCTTTTTCCTAGGATGGACTCAAATAGCACGAGGGGTCACGGGCTTAGGGTGAGGGGGGTAAGGTATAATTTGGATGCTAGAGGGAGTTTTTTCACACAGAGAGTGGTGGGGGTATGGAATGCGCTGCCAAGTGGTGGAGGCAGGTACTCTGGAGTTATTTAAGAAATACTTAGATGGGCACATGAACAGAGTGGGAATGGAGGGGTATAGAAAACTGATTTAAAATAGGGATTGGGAGTCCCTGGGAAGTGTGTCAATAGATGATGATATTGATGTACTTGTTTTTATCCTACAGGTGCTTTGGTCCACCTTGTTGTCTAACGAGGAGCATACAAGCGATGGGTCGTGAGAGGGCTGCTCTTGGATTGTTTTTGAGAGTATCCTAGTGCTTCACGTCGTTAATGTACGCTTGACCTGGACCATTTGATGGGCAACAGAACAGTTCAGTGACTATTGCTGTGCTGTGCAGATACATGGATTTGGGCCTGTGTCTGTGGGAGTTTGCGCATCCTCCTCGTGCTTGCGTGGGTTTTCACCCACATCCCAAAGATGTGCTCTTAGGCTAATTGGCAGAACAAATTCTCCCTAAATTGTCTCAAATTTGGTTTTTAATCCATAGATCTATAAAGATAGACAGGGATCACGGGTAGAGGTGGGGTGGCGGCGCAGGCTTGTTGGGCCAAAGGGCCTGTTTCCCATACTGTTTTGTTCTTTGTACATGAAGAATGTCTTATTTGAAAACTATCAAAGACACCACAAGGTGATACTGTCTTACCAGATTTACTGATGTCGGGGAAAAAAGCTGAATGCCTCTTCGTATATTGTTAAGAAATATGGCTTGCTGCTTGTTCTGTAAATATCTTTCCAAGCTTGAACATTGAGTAATGTTTGAAGGTCGAAGCTACAAGGCTGTTTAGCTACTTTGGTCAATGGAGAGTGCACCACAGAACTGGACGGTTTAGTCCTTGAAATCAAAGAATAGCTGTAACATTCTTCAAAACAATTAAAATATCCTAATGAAGCATTGTAGAACAGCTATTTAATTGGTTAAAGGTCCCAATTGTATTCATATTTAAGCTGACTCTCTGATTGCTACAATTTGCAGTACGCTCCAGATGGATTCACAGTGACTTGATTTTCTTTGATCAGTGAACAATCTGTTTTAATTTGGTGCAATCCCAATTGGTGTTTGATTCTAATTTGCTCGTTCAGAAATCTAATTTAGGCAAATTCTGATAATTTTTTCAGCACAGTACAGCTTTGAAAACTTTGTGTTCTTCTTTCTACTATTTATCCATAAATAATGGCATATTTTATTGTGCTTTGTAACTAACTTCAATATGATGGAGACTAAGTAGTGACTTTTAATTCAAAGTCTCTTAATTCAAATTCCAAATAATCAATCTTGTTAGCATGATGCCAGACTTTGCTAAAGCTTGTATTATTTAGTTCAAAACATGGAAGAATTCCAACTTTTCTACTGTTCATAAAAAATGATCTTGAATTGTCAAGGGATAAAGTTTTCTTTCTTGTCACAAACAGTCCAATAGAAATCCAACAGATCAGTCCAGGAAAAAAAAGAGTTCTGACATTAATTAAGAAATCATGCAAGTTGGAGAGCCTCCATTTACCCCTTACAAGACTAGCCAAGTCTAAGGAGAATAGGACTGGAGGCTGTGACTAAATATTGGGATAGCCCTGACTCCAATAGAAAAAAGTGAATGTGGCCCAATCCATCTCACAAATCAGCATCCCCCTGCCCCCCATCCCCATCCACTGATTCTGTCTACACTTGTGTTGCCACAGCAAAGCAGCCAGCATACTTAAGGATCCCGGACATTCCCTCTTCCATTGGGAAGAGGATACAAAATTCTAGCGTCCTGTATCAGCCAATTCAAGAACAGCTTCTTCCCTGCTGCCTTCAGACTTTTGAATGGACCGACCTCGCATTAAGTTGATCTTTCTTCATAACCTGTTCTGAAAGGACACAGGAAGGCCCCATAGCAATTTAGTTAGGTTGTATTTTAGCCAGGAGCTTACTGAATGGTACTGGAATGGCCTACAATTGTTCCTATGATCCTGTGCTTCATAGATGCATTCAAGGGGAAATCTGCTCAAGAGCCTGGATTTTACACGCTTCTATGGTGTGTTTTCAACAGGATGAGAATGTAAGACATGTGAGGTGTCTAGTACACTATCTTAACCAGCTCAAACTGACTCCCAATTCACTCAACATTCTGACTCAGGCCAGGTGAGATCGAAGTGGAGCGCTGTGTCCCCAGGGCGTAGCCTCAAATGACAGTGCTGCAAGGAAGTCATAGCCCCTTTCTTCCAGGCCATAATAAAAAATGTTAAAGATCCAGTGAAACTTAAAGGACCTTGACAGGGTAGGGGAAAGGTGAGTGTTTAAACTAAATGGATAGAATTTGGAAGGGGGTTGAGTCAAGTATCAGTGGGGAGAAAGCGGATGGGTCAGATTAGGCCTCGGTGGGGGAGGGAAGGTTGGTCAGGTGTTGGTGCGGATTGGGTTGGATCTTGGTTAGGATGGGGGAGGAGTGAAAGACTTGATGGGGGTGATGGGAAGTCAGTTGTTACGGAGCTCTTGTCAGGATTGGGAGTGGTGTAGTCTTTTGAGTTTGGGGGAGGGGGGGTAGTAGTCACATGGGGGAAATCAGTGTGGATCTATACAATAGTTATCAGAAATTAGGAGGGGTGGGGCAGAACATCTTAGGCACACCCTCTCCCAGTAAGATATCCTGGAGCTCAAAACATATGTCTCTAAACCTGAGGGATCAGTTGAGAGTTTAAATGGAGAAAAATTCTTTAAAAAATTCATTTAAAAATTGAAGCAATTGAAAATTAAAGTTTATTTATTAGTCACAGGTTGGTTTACATTAACACTACAATGAAGTTAGTGTGAAAATCCCCTAGTCATCAGTTGTAGTAACTAAACATTCTAAATGAATGTTTCATTTTGAAAACAACTGCATTACAGGACAAGGCTGAGGAATTTCAGAATAAAATGGTGGCACAGTGGTTAGCACTGTTGTCTCAATGCCAGGGACCTGGGTTCAGTTCCCAGATTGGATTACTATCTGTGTGGAATCTGCAAGTTTTCCCCATGTCTGTGTGGATTTCCAAGGTGCACTGGCTGTGCTAACTTCTCCCTCAGTACCCAAACAGAAGCCAGATTGTGACGATTCAAGAATTTTCATAGTTACTTCATTGCAGTGTTAATGTAATCCTACTTGCGACGTTCAAATAAATTTTCAATTATGTTGCCAAGATCATCTGTAATCCCTACAGAAAACATTTCAACTTCTGTTTTAGGTAGAAACATCCATGTGGTTTTTACAATTATGTGACTTCCCTACCAAGTTGATGCTCTGCAACCATCTAGCTGAAGAAATAAGTCTTTTGATTAAAAGCTTCAGTCTTACAGAATAAGACTCAGGCCAATCTACATTCAACAACTTGTGCTGAAAACTCTGCTCACATTTTGACCACTTTTCCCACCACAGCAGCAGAGACAACCCACAACATTCTAAAACTGTTAATAACGTTCTAAAAAAAAAATTCAACTTGCTCTTTCGCCTAATGACAATGGATCCTTTAAAGAAATCCAGGACCCAAATTCAGATCGCTATGAAAACCTAATTTTTTTCCTGGGGCACACTCTATGTTTCAGTTTTCACTCAATTCCATCCAGTTTATATTAGTTTACTAAATGCTGTTTACAGACAAACAGGAGAATTAGTTACTATACTGTTGGAAATTCCTCACCATGAGGCCTAACATAGAGGTGCACAAAAGAGTTCAGAATTTCCTTGACACCATAATACAGAGCCAGTGTGATCCAAGTCAGTTTCCAATACGTTTCTGAAAGCTTCGTCACTGAATCACCGGCAGTTTTAGTCTTGAATCCTACTGCAGCATACTTCATACATTCCGAATTGCCCGAAGAGATAAAAAGATATTCCTTCTGTCAGTACCAAATTCAAATTCAGGTCACAAGAGAGGCAATATTCCAAACAGTACGAATCCCTGTCCGGCCATTACAGCGCACTCTTAATTGGAAGTCGTTAAATTAAGGTGATCTTGATCATCTTTTTAATGCAAAAATTCCTCCTTAGCAGCGTTACGTTGTTTTTAATTAAAATTTATCAGATCATTACATTTTGTATTGTTTGAGTTAGCAGAACAATGTGAAAGGGGATCAATACTAAGTACACGTTGCTTGCCTCCTCTCCTGAGATCAAACTGTGTGAACACGACCTATCTGACTAGGATACAAGCCCCACACATCTTTCCCACGTCGGCTTGCACTGCTGAGAATAAGAAACATGAATCCATAAATTCTTACACTTTCTTAATGACAAATGTTTTATAATCAAGGAAGATAGCCTTCAACATATGGAATGTTAAGCAGAGGTCACGTGCATTTGTTTTTGTGTACACTGCAATATTTTTACAAAATAATTAATTGCAAATTGTAGCCAATTTGTTCCATGATCCATGAATTTATTGCATATCAATAATTTTTTTTGGTTGTAAAACAGCATAAATATGGCAAAGGAAATAGCTGAAGGACTAATGAAGATAAATTGTAAATGTTGTTACTTATTTGGAGCAAAACTAGCTACAAATCTTGAGTGGATAGGGATTCTGTGGATCGGAAACAGTCTTGTCCTTCAAAAACTGCACTGGCTTTCCCACTAGCATCAAGTATCAGACTTTTCCACCTCCTTGTGGAAACCACTTATTAAATTGGCAGCTTTCCCACTTTGCTCCTGGAAGATTTTATCAGCAACAAGCTTGATTTCTCCTCATCTGTCCCACTGCGCAGGCTCATTGGTCACGTGCTTGTTAAAACCACTGCATTACATACAGCTGGGGTGAGCTCTTACACCAATTTAAAATTCTTAAGTGTTCACAACTCTTAAATGTCCTAATCAGGCTTCAGTTGATTGACAGATAACTGTCACTTAGCTAACTGGGTCAGTTGCTTCTTGACCTTTAAATTAGACAACTTAGTTTAAAGAGGAAAAAAGAAACACTTACCATTATTTACCCATTCAACTCCAAATTTCCGATACCTTCACTGCGGCTACAGTCTCTCTTCTACTGAGCGTGCACTTGCTAAAACTAATGTCTTATAAACAGCTGAGATTACTCACCGACTAGTTTAAAATTCCTAACTTGGGAACTTGTTGAAGTTTCCCTGAAAGGTATAATTGTTCAGTCCCTGTATCATTCCGGTAAAGCTTTGTTTTACTTTCCTCTGTTGTCTCTGTAACATTTAAATAACCTGTGGATCAAACTGTTCACAATATTCCCAAGTGTGGCCTACTCAAGGTTCTATTCAAGTTTAACACTAACTTGTCTGCCTTTCAATTCTATCTCTCTCTAAATAAACCCGAGTCCGTTGTTGATTTTTAAAAAGTAACTTCATGAACCTGCATTATTTCAATGAAGCCATTCCAGGATGTATATGAATATTCTATACTAGTCATATCATAGAAGCAAGTTTAGGGCTCCGGGTCTACTGGGGAGAAAAGATATTTCCATAAATCTTATTTAAATGGGAGAATACTTGGAACAAAAGTACTCCATAGATTGTTTAAGGAAACATTCTTCTCACATTAGATACTTGGTCATGTTTAGAAAAGTATCCACACAGTCACTTCCAGATTACTATGGCAATTAATAAATGGCCACCAAACTTCCCTGCTCCCACGAGATTGCTTACTGTTGTAATACCGCCCATTCGTTGACACGATGCCAGCTCTGGTCTGGAGTAATTAAAAACTCACTTTTTAATTTGCGCTCCCATATTAAGCAAAAAATCCATTTGACTAATTTCCCGCGAATGTCCTTGAATCCATTAGAGCAGCGCTGCACATGAATGATTAATCAACTTGCACTTGCTACTTCTCATTAATTCCCTGCGAAACAAAAATCATCGTCAGAAATGCTGGACCCCAGATGTCCCCCTTCCCTGTAAGGTGAGAAGGACAATGTGTCAATGCCCTGGATGTGATGAAGGAAAACCTTCCCGGGTCAGCCACCTTGGGACTGTTTGCCGATCCAGCAGGAATTGCACTCTGAGTGGGGAAAGCTGGAGATGGTGGGGAAACAGGAGACCTGTTGGTCACACGTGTAACTTCCGCAGCTGCAGAAGGCAACATGTGGCCTGCAGACTGTGTGTTGCTGAACTTTAGCTAAATGTGTAGCACTTTTAAGCAAAATATTAACCGCGTTCGCTCAAACATGATAGGAGAGCATAAATTAATATTATCAAGGAAACCTTCGTAGTTTTATTTTTATCTCGCAGAGCTTGTCACACCCTTGTATGTGACATGTAATTTATTGCACAGTTTCATAAAATGACAGGTATTTGTCGCACTCAGAAATCACAGAGAGAATTTGATGCTGAATGCAAAATGAGTGCTCCAGCTCCGGGCACCCTGCAGACCTTGTGAACTCGCTCCCCTGCCTCACACAGTGCAACCAAATGCTGCATCACTCCCGGAATCTGTAAACTCTTGATTTTTCTCTTAAATCTGCAGAACAATGTTTCCAGTTCCACTTTCTTCCAGACCACTAAAGACTTTAAACTATGACTTCCCTGTCCAGCAAACTAATCCCAACATTGCCCAGAGTTTGAACACTTCGCCAGGAGAAAGCTCTCAGCTAAATCCGACAACCATCCGTCATTCACCATGAGACGGTCATGTCAATTCTTTATATAATAAAAGGGAATAAGCTGGGAGGCGCCCATGGACAATAACGCCTCCAACGTTCGGCCATCCGATTGACCCAGCTCAATCTTTCAAGTTTTATTTGCTAAATATCATTAAGGTAGCAAAGACTTCCCTGTACCTAGTGGCTAGGTTGCTCGCAGCATAGGGCTCCCGGCATTTGAATTCATTTAACTTGATTGTCGTGTCTGCTCCTGACATCTTTGCCAAGAAGAAAAAAATGTGTAGGAGACGATCACCACCAGGGTTGCAGCTTGTAACTCCACAGAATGTTGTGCCTGTTTGGGGAAGACACAGGAAAACCTCCCAGCGCTGTAGCCTTCTTTCTAGTCACCTTTTGCCAAGTAACATGACACTGACTGCATCACTTATCTCTGTTTCTTTTGTCCCGGTGGTATGGGTACATGATACTGAAGTTTACTTCAGTGATGGCTATTTGATCTGTCACTGCTAACAAGAGCCGCCTTCAATGTTTAAAAGATTAAAGGATAGGAACTCTTGCGGCGGTTAATGTGTTCTTCTGGCACTTATTCTAAGAGAGAACATACATTATTTATTCTAATCAAATAATATCTGTACCAGGAAACAGAGCACTCTGTTTTCTAATATTGCTGACAGTAATTCTTCATGTTAGATACTTGCCAAAAACAGGGTTCACAAACCTAACATCTCCATAACCTAGGACAATGGTAACACCATCGTCACATGGATTTATATCCTTTAGCAGTGCTGCATCAAAATCCTGGAACTCCCTGCATAACAGGGAGTATCTTCACTACAGCACTTCAAGAAAAAGGCTCATTGCATCTTGTCCAAGACTAACTGGGGATGGGCAACACATCATATTTTTGGTAGCAATGCTCACATCCTCAAAAAGCTGCAACATCTCCAATTAATTTATTTATTTTCCCAAATGACTTGAATCCAATAACTTCACAATAACAGATGAAATAGGGATTCTACGATTCTATGAAATATGAAATATACTAGTGTATAGTATTGAAAATTGCATTCTGTCCTTCAATCTAGCACACACATCCACCAACAGAGGGAATCCAGAAAGAGAATACAGGGATCATTGTTTAAACAGCACTTTCAGTATTTCTGATTCTGAGTACATCTTGTTGAGTTTATTGTTTCTTCCCAGGAACTTCACAATGACAACAGAGCCGGTGTAAAAGAGGAAACATTGCTTTCCTGCATGAAACTTGTTAAGATCCCCACTGATGTTGCCTGCGGGAGTGTCTCAAAACCCAGGAGGATAATTCAAAACACTGGTTCTTAGTTGTGTATATTCATTCGGAACAATGTGAGGAACAATGTACAAGCCAGTGAGGAACCAGTCCAATCATTGTGTAAACAATTAATTATGAGTATTTATTGAAGTAAAACAGAAAAAAACTTGTGACAAGAAAGACTAATGTACAAATGACACTTAAATATATGAATAACCAAGCACACCATTTTATCTGCAACTGTCTCTTGTTCCCAAAGTATACCCACATTCCATGAACTTACTGAGTCCACCCCTCCCCCCAATCTTTTGCCAAGCAATATCCACTTTAGTAACTCTCCAAGTCAATTCCAGCTAATAGCCATCATGCAATACACTTAAGTGACCAAGTTTGGGAAAATCTTTTCCTCGTTCAGGATGGTACAAAACTGTGTCTTTTAGAGGAGAATATATACAGTCTACCATGACTGTAAATGTTAATGAAATGGGTCTCAGTGACTCTGATCGTAGGTGGAACTGGCCTGTCTGAAGATTAGATGGAGATGGCATATCTGACTGTTCGATGGAACCCTAGTCACCTTCCTCAATAAGAATTATATTGTTCAGTTTCTTTGATATTTTGTGCTGTGGAATCAGCTGTCTGCTTTCTCTCAAATTCCTCTCAGCTGTCTCTCAAATTCCTTGTGCTTAGAAGTTATCATTTGAATTTCTCCACTGGTCTCTGATAAACAATATTTCTGAAATGGCAATGCATACTTCCATTTCTCTAGACACCTGCTAATCTTGTTGCTGGGCAAATCACATCTTATTATTCCTCTAGACATCTGCATAACTTGAATTTTATTTTGTTTTGATCTCAAGTTCAATTGATAACTGCATTAATGTCTTGAATTCCTAACAAACATTTGGATGGTCATTGAGGGAATACAGTAAGGCTGTAGCCTGTTTTTAGATACATACACAGGGTCCTCCAGCTCAGGATGCACAACAGGAAAGCCTGCAGAGTGTGTACATACACATACACACTGATCCCACAAAATGACTAAAAATTGCAAAATGTAAATAATCAAAGGTTCTCTCTCTAATCCACTAGGCTGAAAAGGGCTCAAGAAAGACAGTTGAACTGTTAATTTCAGTAAGATCACTATCATAAAGAGTCCAGAGGCAGTGACATTGAAAATGTCAGAAGTAACTCCCATAGTTCAACTCTTGTGAACAGTCTCCATCATTCATGTACCAGCTAATCACCTGCAAAGCAACAACAGCAGCCTGACAAACAGATTTGTGACTTGTCCAAACAATGTGTCCACTGCATTAGTGCTCATACACCCCAGACGGAGTGTCCCGCTGCTGGTAAATAGTGCAAAAGTTTGTGGAAAACGAAACCACTTTGCTTGCCTTTGTTGCTCGTCAGCAAAATCAACTATTAAGACCAACAGCAAGAGGGAAGTGTCATAAATGCATAACCACAACAAGAGAGTGAGAGAAAATAGCCACTGTAGAGAACAAAAACACCAACTATATTTTTATGCTCTCATTCAGACACAGCAGCCAGTCACCAATGGCTGTTCAGAATGTTACACTCATTCAATGTGAACATGTGCAATATAAACATGAATTTATGAAATATGAACTTAAAATGCACAATTTTCTGTCACACAAAGTGGAGTTGAGGGGTATTTGACCTGCTTTCTTGTCAACACATGGAAAAAGACTGGGCTAATTTTCATGTTTGGACATGCCTTGGTAAAGCCATTGCAATCACAAACAACTCTTCTTGTGATAACAACAGCATTTCTCCAACTAATTAAAAAAAACAGGGTTCACAAAACTGTCGCAGCCTCTGCAATGCCAAACTTGAAATCCAGAGGTGGTGTATGAAAATCTCTACTTTATCAAGATGGAATGTAGATGACTGACATCTGGACTTCATTGCTTGACATTGATCTCGCAGCAGAAACTATTCAAGGATAAGCAGAAGAAATCCTCTGATCTCATGGCAGAAACAATTTCTGATAAGGGTTTTAACAAGGGATATAACACTTGTTTTTAAGCCACATGTAGCTAGGTACTCAATTTGACCTTCGACTCTGTACCTAAGAAGTAAACCAGGGTTCCACTATTGCACATTGACTGGAGTACAATAGGAGGGATCTGCCACTGTGTGTTAATGTTGTATTTGTGATATTATAGAATACGTGCTTTAAGTTGGTAGTTAAGTATATCTGTCGCCAGTTGGGAAAATCATTAAAGGAATATATGAACCAATTCATTCAGGAACTGAAGAATCTGTGACTTTGCATGGAAAGAAATTGATTTTAAGATACAGGGTAGCTTCAGATTCATTTTTCCTCAACAAACTATTAATAGTGTGAACACAAAATAAACTGTGAATCTCTCTAAACTACCAGAGCTTTTCTTCAATGAACAGAAAAAGTATCAGGCCTTCACTCCTTTGATTTGATTTGATTTATTATTGTCACAGGTATTGGGATACAGTCAAAAGTATTGTTTATTGTGCGCTACAGAGACAAAACATATCGTTCAAAGAGAAGGAAAGGAAAGAATGCAGAACATAGTGTTACAGTCACAGTTAAGGTGTAGAGAAAGATCAATTTAGTGCAAGGTAGGTCCATTTAAATTTATGGCCACAACAGGGAAGAAGCTGTTCTTGAGTCAGTTGGTACATGACCTCAGACTTTTGTATCTTTTTCCAAATGGAAGAAGGTGGAAGAGAGAATATCTGTGGTGCATGGGATCCTTAATTATGCTGGCTGCTTTTCTGAGGCAGCAGGAAGTGTAAACCCTAGAGAAAAGCAAGTGTAATGAAAATTCTTGAAACAATAAAACATAGATGCTAGTTTTGTAATTGCAGTTTTGCTAGTTTTATAATCACAATCTTCTTCTGAGTATGTGTATACCTGTGTGAGTGTAAGCATGGATGTAATTTGGTTTGTTCGGGTATTGAAAAATGAATATCTATCTTTTGAAACTTACAAAAAAAAAATCACTTGCCTCTTCCTGGCAATTAAAGAACTAAGGAGCTAAAACATGTTTTTTTCCTCAAACACACTATCTTCAGTTAGGTAATAGGTGAAAGAAGAGTGAGAGTCAGACTATCATCTCTCCCCATCCTTAACAAAATTTAAACACTTTCAAAGATAGAGGAACAACTATCAATGCCATGGGAACAAAAGCTTCAGAACTGCCCTGTTTTCTGCAAAACAGACGACACAAAATTCTTTCCTTGCCAACAATGACAAGGACTTTTGCTATGTCTAATTTATAGACACTGTAATGACTGCTGTGTACCTGGAGAATCTGGGAAACACGAATCAATGGTTTGTCATGTCAAGTAACCACAATGTCAGAGTTTTGTGATCTGGAGTAGGGTATCATCGAGATGTTTAAAGTACCTCCCAGACTATGGATTGATGTTGGCATTGATTTCATAGACTTGCCAATGGTGAACATCTGCTTGTGGTCAGATTCCCATTCATAGAAATGGTTCCATCTACTATGGCACGTTGGCACTGTGGTTAGCACTGCTGCCTCACAATGCCAGGGACTCATCCTTGGATGACTATCTGTGTGGAGTTTCCATGTTCTCCAGTGTCTGCATGGGTTTCCTCTGTGATCTCCCCATTTCCTCCCACAATATCAAAGATGTGCACTTAGGTGGATTGGCCACGGTAAATTGTCCCTTGGTGTTCAAAGATGTATAGGTTAGGGTGGATTAGTGGGATAAATGCATAGGGTTAAGAGCCTGGGTAAGATGCTCTGTCAGATAATTGATGCAGACTTGATGGGTTGAATGGCCTATTCTGTACTGTAAGAATTCTCCAATTGTACTTCAATGAAAATAGTCATCACAAAGCTTGAAGCGACAGTGGATCCTCATCCACTGTCCAAGTGTGATGAATTCAGTAAGTTTGTAAATTTCTTGGATTTGAAAAATCACACTTCATTGGCCAACAGCAAATGGAGAAATCAAGAGGTTTGTGCACATCTTGAAAAATGTGATGGGTACGGCTATATCTGAGAGCTAGTCATGGAAGAAAGAGCTATGTCACTTCCTTTACAATTATAGAGTGACTCCTCACTTGACTATGAGAAAGCCTCCAGCTCCACTCGTTTTTGCACATGCTATGCAGGCATGTGTTCCTGAGCTATCCAGTGGATCTAATAATCGACACACATGAACATATTGAGAAAAGAAGCATCAAATTAAAATAAACTTGGGCAAAGCATGAAATTCAGAGCTATAGCACTAAAATCAGGGGATAAAGTGCATGATGATCATGTTAGAAATGTAATAACCCTTCATGACAACAAAACATTTGTTATGACCAACACAAAAGGATCAATAATCACAGCTTACTGTGGTTCACAAATCATCACACAAATTGCATCATCCTTCTAAGTACTGAAAACAACATTGGCTGGAGTTGAATCAGATTTAGATATCAGCAGCACAGATGAAGAATATGAGTTAAATGAAACCACACCTGATACGCAATGATATCCTACTCATGAGAGTAGACAGTCCAGCATACTGAAGTGATTATGTTTTGAAGTGATCTATTTTCCATTGATGAAAAAAATCTTTCTTCTCATGATACACACTTTGCTTTGTTAGAGTAAAGAAAAAGTTAGAATACACAATAGCATTACTAAAGAAGTTGAATGGCGTATTATGTTTAAGTTTATTGTTTACAATTTTGTAAACAAATGATTGAAACACACCATATTTCTATCTTCTAAGAAGGAAAGTGATGCAATGCATTGAAAATTGCATTGTGACTTTGTCCACTCAAAGCTACCATCCACAAGTACCAGCAGAGGGAGTTTACAAGGAGAATAAAGGAATATACGTTTAAGCAGAAATACAAAAGTTCAGATTCTGAGTACAGATTGCTGAATCTTGCTGTTTCTTCCCAAGAACTTCATACAAGTCTCAACATGTTAAACTCACTCTCTGACTCTTTCATATCAGTAGGTTGGAGAAGTAGATGTCAGAAATACTTTAACACAGATGATTATGGGCTGATAGATATACTTTAAGGATACACTAGGGGATTTTCAGAGTGACTTCACTGCAGTGTTAATTTAAGCCTATTTGTAACAATAATAAATAAACTTCAAAAAAAAACTTTAGGAGGAACAGTGAGAAAAAACATACTTTAAATGATAAAAGTAACTTCATATATTTGAAAGTAGGAATAAAGTTGACACAGCTATTGGTAAAAAGCATGGGAACTAGGCAGAAATATAGGCCTGGATTTTTGCTCTCAATCGTGTGAAAATCTTGGAAATAGACGAAAAATCTAAGTTATGTCCCTGAGCCCAGCATTCTTGTGTGGAGGTGAGAATGGAGTCAGATTTGGGTTTGTGATGCATGATTCACAGAGACAGCTGACCATTTAAACCACCTGCTGCCTTTTGTGAAGTGGGATCTGATAAACCAGGAGTGTGAAACCTAAAGTGAAGAATTTTCCCATCCCGTCCATCACAGCAATTGTAGCAGTCAGGGCGCACACCATACAAAGACCTGTTGACCTTGGGGAGGCGGGGGAGGGGTGGTGGATTTTCCAGTCTTAGGTGAGTGTGACTGGAAAATCCCGTGCAGAGTGCACAGATGAGAAGAGGTAAAAGCAGGTCTGAACTCGGTGAATTCTGATGGATACTCAAGATATCCCTTTGGAGAAGCAAAGAGCCGTTTCGACAGGGTTACAGTAACATTTTGGGATTATTAAAAGTAAAAATGGTTGTTTACTTTTATGCACAGATTCTTTGGAACAGTCGAGCTGTAAAGGGGTATCCAAGAACTGTCCAGCTATCCAGGAGCTGTCCAGGAAGTGTCAGAGTTGTCAAGGAACTGTTGAAGGATATTAGGTAAGTTGGTATGGAGGGGATAAGGGAAAAGAGTGATGGAAGGCATAGGTTAGTACTAAGTTAGCATGGGATATAGGGCAAAGAGAATGGGGAGAGGGGCTTTAAGTTGGCAAGGGGATATGAGGACAATGGTGGGTGGGGGAATGGATTCGCATAGGGACTGTGTGGAGGGGGTGAGGTCAAAACGAATGCTTTTTGTTTTATTATTGCTTTTTATTTATTTAGACACAGTACTAAAGCACACAGGTAAGCTTTGCACCCAGCACCCAACAGATTCATTTTATGGTCACCCACCCTGACTCCTGCTTCAGACTGCCACCCCGTGACTGAAAATTCCACCTGCTGGAGCAGTTATTAAAAAGTCGGGTTCGCCAAGCCAGGAAATGACCTGACTCTGTACTCCAGACCCAGGGAGGGCCACAATGAGCAAAAACCAACAGGCAATGCTAAGCCAGTACAAATCATTAATTAGCTAGAATGCTGTGGCCTGATTTAGGCAAAATGTAAAAACCATGGAGATGGTGCTAAAGAGATTCACTACAATAACACCAGGGATAGTTTTGGCGTGAAATTGCAGTTCTTTTCATTAAAATAATAATCAAAGTTCTACGACAGAGATATTCAAAAAGTGGAGGATCAAATAAATTGGGGAAAACAATTTCTGCCAATTCCAGTCCGTGACAGTCTATAAATGTTTTTAATTAAGATTTTTCACTGAAAGTAAAGAATAAATGTTACATGAAATATTTAATATAGAACAAACTTCAATTAGAAATGAAGACAAAAATAATTTTAACAAACCATATTTAAATGACGTAACATTTTTAAAGCTTATTTATTAGTATCACAAGTAGGTACATTAACCTAATGCAATGAAGTTACTGTGAAAATCCCCTGGTCGCCTGTCCTGGTACACTGAGGGAGAATTTAGCGTGGCCAACTTATTTAATCAGCACATCTTTCGGACTGTGGGAGGAAACTGGAGCACTCCGAGGAAACCCCTGCAGACATGGGGAGAACATGCAAACACCACACAGAAGTGACCCAAAACAGGAATCGAATCCAGACCCCTGGATCTGTGAGGCAGCAGTGCTAACCACTGTGATGCTGTGACGCCCATAGAGCTAAAATAAATGAGTAGTTCTAGTAATATTTGCCAATGAGTCAATATTTAGATGTGCTCAAATTTAAGATCATGGACTAAAGTACAAAGTGAGAGGACTGGGGACTTCTTTTCAAACTGGTATTCATTGGGAGCTGAAGTGTCCAAACAGCAACTGCACTGAAAGTAGAATTAATTGCAGTTTCTAGACAGGGAGGTAGATATATTGTAGAAAAATGAACAGTTAAAAGGGGTGGAGTTCATGACAGTTCTTTCAGTAGTGTAGCATTGATTTCATTGACCTCCTTCTGTTCTGGAACTCTACAATTCCAAGAAATGTGTGAATGGGAATTTAGTACAGGCATTTTTAATTTGCCTGAAGGTTGAGGAACAGCTGCAGGAACTCCAAAAATGGAGATACAACTTATCTTTTAACAGGTCTTCTGTTGCTGCTTCACTCCTAACTTTATAATGGACCAATCACCACATAAACCAATTTTCCTTGGCACCAAATAGATGACTAACCACTACATGGCTTTGAGATGTGGAACTAATTTCTTATTCAATAAAGAGCTTTGATGCAATTAGCAGTTAAGATATTAGTTATTGATTCTTTTACAGAGGAAGAACAGTCAGCTGGTAGAAGCAAAGCAGTTGTAGAGCTGGGCAGTGCTCAGATGTGCTAACTGTTACTTTGTTGATTGTTTTCAACTGATTTGGGGAGTCAATTCTTTATCAGGTGAGCAAAATCTCTACACAATCATTTGGGTGAGGTATTCCTGAATGGAAAACAGAGTTTAATATGACCATGGTTCCTTTTAGTTTGTTAACCTTCATTTCAGGCGTCAGGTTTTCCCAGAGGTTTACCTTCATTGTGTTTGATTTTTCAGCTGACTGAGCTATTGTACCTGATCTTGGGAATAGTTGACTTGCAGAATTTTCATCCTTGAACAAAAGAATGGGAGTGGTCCTGTCTTAAAGAGAGGGTCAGAATTCTGGAGTTAATCCCAGTTGCAGACTATCTGATAACCATGCATTTTGGGTTGTACAATCCAATACCTGATAATGGTCACTTTTCTCACTATGTACATGGTTTAACTTTGCTTTGGGCTGCATTATCTTCACTGACTGGGCAGTACGGTAATGCAGTTGTTCACACTGCTGCTTCACAGCTCTAGCACCTGGGTTCAATTCCTGGCTTGGGTCACTGTCTGTGTGGAGTTTGCACGTTCCCCCCATGTCTGCATGAGTTTCCTCCACATGCTCTGGTTTCCTTCCACAGTCCAAAGATGTGCAAGTTAGGTTAATTGGCCATGCTAAATTGCCCCTCAGTATCCTGAAATGCAGAGGCTAGAGGGATGAGCAGGTAAATATGTAAGGGTATGGGGGTAGGGTCTGGGTGGGATTGTGTTTGGTGCAAATTGATGGGGCCAAATGGCCTCTTTCTGCACTGTAGCATTTCTATGATTCTGTGACTGCAGAAAGATTTATGCCCTTTGGACATTATTTTTCATTAGAACAGCTACTTGAGTGGAAAATTGGTCTCTGTTTTTCCTGAGTTAACCTGTTTTGTTGCAAGCCTAGTTGAAGTGTGGATAGTTTGACCAGTAAATGGGAGGCCCGTCCCAGTTAACAACTTGCTGCCACCACTCCAGTTGACCAAGTCTAACAGACAAGCATTATCTTTGGCATTCCTTTCCAAGATACCAACAAAAGGGCACTTGCACGAGACTGGACAGTGTTCAAATATACTATTACTTTTGACTGTTTTCAACTGATTTGGGGAGTCAATTCTTCATCAGGTAAGCAAAATCTCTACACAATCATTAGGATAAGGTATTCCTGAATGGAAAACAGAGTTTACTATGACCATGGTTCCCTTTGGTTTGCTAACCTTGTGGTGGTCACGATGCCAGTTTTTAAAAACTCATTCACAGGAACTGGGCATTGCTGAGTGTGCCTGTGTTTATTGCCCATTCCTAATTACCCTTGAATGGAGGCCATTCCAAAGGGTGTGGAGTCACATATAGGCCAGAGCAGATAAAGATGGCAGATATTCTTCATTGGTGAACCAGATGAGTCTTTACAAGAATCAACAATGGTTTCATGGTTACATTTAGATTCAGTTCCAGATTTTTATTGAATTCAAATTTCACAACCGGCTCTGGTGGAATTTGAGCTAGGGTCCTCAGAGTCTAATCTCTGGATTACTAGTCCAGTGACAGTACCACTTCATGTCACTATCTCCTCACAGTTGAGTTGATGACAGATGCACCTTGAGATGGGTGACAGAATTGTACCAATGGTATCTGACAGTTAGATAGAAATGGAGTGAACAACCAACTGTTCCCCCTGAGGTCCTTTCATTTCCTCAAGGATCAAAGGACTTTAAAGGCTGCTAATACTAAATTTTGCCTGCAAAGATTCGACAAACCCATAGTTGGAACATTGGTCAACCCCATCACAGTCTGGGCCACATTTGTGTTGAGAGGTTATCACCAGGAATGAATTCAGGCAAACTCACATCCTGATTATTATAGTATCGTAAACTGCGTGGATCAAGGATTGCACTATGTAATAAGGATCACATTAGTTATTGCTAGCTAAACAATATGTCTAATAGATTAAAGAAGGAAATCAAGTTTAATTTATGACTTGTGACAAATAATACTGGAAATATTCATTTTTATATTTTACATGTTAGAGGAGCTCCAAATATTTTTAAATGTGGACTTAAAGTTATTCTTATCATCTTTGCTCTTTACAGTAGATACAATATTGTAGAGTTTGACGACAAAATTGGCCTTTTCCCCCTCAACGTTATCCTGGTAAAAAGTTTTAATTAAAAGCATGACAACTCATCGTGGATTAGGATTATTAATGATGTTAAAAACTGTCCACACAATAATTCTTACTTTGCTCACCTCTTACAACAGACAAGAGGAAGCTGTATGAAGTTCTTTGGGCTCTTCAATGAACATTTCTAACTGCTAATTGAACTAGACTAGAGAAGCATCTGAAGAGAATCTGAGTAATTGCTTCTATTTTAGGAAACTGTTGGCTGTATCACTTGCTGATGAATCAATACAGCCCCACATGACATCAGCTACTAGTCAACATAGATTAAAATGTTACAGGTTCTTTATCTGGAACATAAACATGTACAGTGTCTTTGAGAACATTTTATTCTTTAATTACCTTTTTCCAGGCTTTTGATTTTTCATTTTAGTTCCTCCTCCCACTGTTCCCTCCTCTCACTATAATACTGTCCAGAGAACAGAATCCATCACAGTCAGAGTTCTTTTTTATTCATTCGTGGGACATGGGCATTGCTGCCTGGTCAGCATTTGTTGCCCACCTCTAATTACTCTTGGAAGGCAGTTGTGAGTCAACTGCATTGCTGTAGCTGTGAAGTCACATATAGGCCAGAGATAGGATAGAACATAGAACATAGAACATAGAACATTACAGCACAGAACAGGCCCTTCGGCCTTCGATATTGCGCCGACCAATATAAAAAGCAATGCCCCTCCATACTAAACCATTCCCTTCTCTTCCATATACTTATCAACTAAGTATAAGTGTCAACTAAGTATAAGATGGCAGACTTCCTTTCCCAAAGGACATTAGTGAATCAAATAGGTTTTTCCATCAATCGACAATGGTTTCATGGTCATCAGTAGACTTTTAATTCTGGATATTTTTTATTGAATTCAAATTCCACCATCTGCCGTGGCAGGATTTGAACCCAAGCCTCCACAACATCAGCTGAGTTTCTGGATTAATAGTCAAGCGATAATACCACTAAACCATTGTCACAAGTGCTCAATTGGGCGGCATGGAGATTAGCACTATTGTCTCTTTGCGCCAAGGACCCAAGTTCGATTCCCGGCATTGGGTCATTGTCTGTGCAGAGTTTGCATGTTCTCCCTGTGTCTGCATGGGTTTCCTCCGGGTCCTCAAGTTTCCTCCCACAGTTTGAAAGACCTGCTGGTCAGCTGCATTGACCAAGCTAAATTCTCCCTCAGCATATCCAAACTGGCGCTAGAGTGTAATGACTAGGGGGTTTTCACAAAAACTTCATTGCAGTGTTAATGTAAGCCTACTTGTGACACTAATAAATAAACTATAATTGACTGGTCCCATTTTGTTTGACCTGTGTTAGCCAAGGAATGTGTGGCTGCACTGTACAAATAACCTAGATTAAAAAAATCATAACTTTAGCAGAGTGAAATACCAAGTATGGATGTAGGAAATGAATGCATGATCATGGCTGATGATTCCAGTACATCTTGCTGAATATGTGATATACATTTATCCTCACCCATGTCCTGTTCCTCCAGCAAAGGCAACTTGATTTGTTTTGTGACTCTCTGTTAATGCCATTCAAAATAGTTACATGGATTGGCAATTTGCTCCATTTATTTTTATTTTAGAAAAACCCTGGGGTTATGATATTGAGATAAGCCTTTTTGAATACTTGGTTTTATAAGACCATAAGATACTGGAACAGAATTAGGCCATTCAGCCCATTGGGTCTACCCCCACTATTCAATCATGGCTGATAAGTTTCTCAACCTCATTCTCCCATTTTTTCTCCCCTTACCAATCAAGAACATATCCCTCTCTGCCTTAAATACATTCAATGACCTGGTCTCCACAGACTTCTGTTGTAATGAATTCCACAGCTTCACCACCTCTGGCTGAAGAAATTCCTCCTCATCTCGGTTCTAAAGAGTATTCCCTTTACTCTGAGGCCTTTACCCTTGGACCCTAGTCTCTCCTACTAATGGAAACATCTTCCCCACATCCATTCTATTCAACCCTTTCAGTATTCTGTAAGTTTCTGTGTAATTCCCTCTCATAATTCTAAATTCCACCGAGTAAAGACGCAGGGAACTCAGAACTTCCCTTTCCTGGAAGGCTTAGTCCAAGACCTGCAAGTTTAGTGTTCAGTGTTGATAAGGTGCACTTTGTATGGAAGGTTTCCACTCACCAGCTTCCACTGAGGGCTTGGAGTGGTCTGATTGTTACATGGAGCCCAGGGACCCAGGTAGAGGGTGCACAGTGTTCTCAGATGTGGCATTGAAGGTCCTCAAAGAAGAAGAATACCTACAGGGGTAGGAAGTCCACCCCTCACCCTCCTGTCCCTCTCTCCTCCTGCAGTGGGTGCTGCTCTGCATGACCAATTCAAGGATAGCCCAGCAAGGTATCATGGCCAATTATCCCCTTCTCCTCACGCCTCCAATAAGGTGTCTGATAAATTGGAGTAGATAGTGCTTATTATTTTTAACTGAAACCCTAGGGGAATTTACAGAAAAATATTGCTATGAACTCTTGCCAGAGTTTTCCAGCAGGTATCTTGATATCAAAAGTGAATAAAGGACTATGGGGAAAAGGCAGGGAAATGGAATTAGGCTGGGATGCAGATCAGCTATGATCATATAGCATGGTGACCTTGAATTGCCTACTCTCGCTCCTAAATCCTGTGTTCCTACATGTTTCCTATACTCTCGCTTCTAAATCCTGTGTTCCTATATGTTTCCTATACTCTCGTTCCTAAATCCTGTGTTCCTATATCTTTCAAAGGTTCTCTTTGCAGCACCAACAGCCCTGAAGATGAAATGCTGAGTACAACAAGATCTTTGCTGTACAGTAGAAGACCATTTAGCCCATCATGTATCCCTTCAAATAAAATTTGCTATTCACATCCATGCCCTGTTTTCTCTCAAATGTTAATGTTAGAATCGGGTGTCAGAATGAACATCAGTTCACAAAATGCCATGCAGCTATTTAACGAATTCAAGCAGCAAAGCTGAGTGGCAATTAGTGCCTTAATGCACCTCTGAGCAGTGATTCCCAGTGCAAGCTTCAACCCCTTTGCCAAGGTGGTATCTTGTATTAAACATGGGTTAAGCCAACATTTCAGCTCAGGATTCCATTTGTCCATTTTGAAGGCTCATATGTTCGGCTCATTCCCTCTTTTCCATTGGAAATACTTGACCCTAGTAGTCCACACCACTCCTGGGGAGCCAGACAAGACTCAGAGTCATGGCAACAAGGGCCTTATTGAAAAATGGATAATCTGATTTTCTTTAAATGGCTTTTATGTTTTCCTCCTGACTGAAGGTTGATTTATTAAATTGATATGGAATACAATCGGATCTACTTGCCTTTATTAACTGAGGCATAGAAGTTAACAGAGGGCAGTTATGCTGGAACTATATAAAACTTTGGTTAGGGGCACAGATCTGTCTCTTGGACAGCCACATGAGCGGTATGCAGATAGAGGGATATATTAGGACTGTTTAACTACGGCTTTTTTCCACAGGTAATTCGGTCCATAATTTGAGCACGCATTCGGCAGGTGGTGCGGTTACAGCTCTTGGATGTTGATTCATGGGTTGCCTGGTACCTCATGTCGTATATGAGTGCTTTATGTGGACCATCTGAAGGGCACCATGACAGCTCAGAGACTATCGATGTGGCTGTGCAGGCACTTGGAATTGGGCCGGTGTCTGCGGGAGTTTGCGCGTTCTCCCCGTGGTTGCGTGGGTTTTCTCCGGGCACTCCGGTTTCCTCCCACAACCCAAAAATTCGCTCTTAGGCTGATTGGGTAACAAATTGTCCCTATGGGGAAAATTTTCCAAATTAGGAATAATATATATATTATTATATAGGAATATTAAAATAGGATAATGTATTTGGTATGACGGCGGCGCAGGCTCGTTGGGCCGAAGGGCCTGTTTCCCGTGCTGTGTTGCTTAATAATTAAAAAAAGATATATGAGCAGTTCTGGAACCCACATTATAGGAGGATAATGAGAGCATTGGAAAGGGTGCAGAGGAGATTCACCAGAATACTGCCTGGGCCAGAGAGTTTTAGTTATGAAAAGAGATTGGATAGACTGGGGTTGTTTCCTTAGTGCAGAGAAGACTGAAGGAGCACGTGAATGAAATGTATAAAATTATGAGGGGCCAAGATAGATAGGAAGAAATTCCTTTGGTGGAGGGATCAATGACCAGGAGACATAGATTGAAGGTAAGGGGTATGAGATTTAGAGGGGATATGGGGAAATCCTTTTTCATTCAGAGGGTAATGGGAATCTGGAACTCGCTGCCTGAAAGGGTGGCGGAGGCAGAGACTCTCATAACATTGAATAAGTATTTAGATGTGCACTTGTGATGCTGAGACATACAAGGTTATGGACCAAATACTGAGAAATGGGAATGGAATAGTTTGATGGTGTGTCTCTAACTGGCATAGGCGCAATGGGCCGTAAGGTCTTTGTGTGTGCTGTGTACCTCTATGACCCAATGATATACATAGATTCCAGCAATTAATTTGTAGCACTCTTTATTGATGTCTTATTTCACCTTCTTTATCTTCCCTGCAATTATGTCAACTTGATGTCGAATGTCATTCGATGCTCAGGAGGGCAAAGGAAGCCATTGGGAAACGTGAGAATAGCACAGCCAAACTTTTCCCTTCTGAAACCAAAACCTTGCCTCCACAATACTCAATCCAGCAGCAACTCACACCACAGGCTGGTGCATTAGAACACTGGGGCATCTGTAAAACCTGAGCTCATGACATTCAATTTGGGAGTCAAATGATCAACTCAGTCAGTCTATCTTTGTTTTAAATTTCTACCAGAATTTACAGGGAGTAGAATATATTGTGCTGCCTTTCCATATTTTGGAATTCACCTTTTAAATCCTTGCCCACAGTGAAAACTGACAAACATTCAACCGAAGAAAGAGGAGAAAATGATGCTGTAACATGTTGTACGCCATCCCCCCACCTTTCCATCAAACAGACGTAATGAGTGATGTTTACTTCAACATTTATAACTCATTAAATTCTCCCCATTCAGCAGCTCAAAGCTCTCTCATCATTACAAAGGTTGCATGTCTCTTGCAGGATATAGTCTTTCCCTATCTATTTTGTGCGGATGATCTCTCCCGTAATTAAAAAATCATGATGTTGTGTGTTGCCGTTGCACAGATCAGATGTAGATGAGACAGATAACAAATTGTATTTGCGTGGCTCCTCTAACGTTGTCACAGGAATATCATCAAACAGAATTTGACACCAAACCATACATTTTGAGCAGATAACCAGAAACTGGGTCAAATATGTAGGCTTTAAAGAGCGTCTTAAAGGAGCAGGAAGAGGTGTTAAGGTAGACAGGTTTGTGAGGGAAGGGGGCTTAGATTTCAGAGATTCAGGCCTCTGCAGCTAAAAGGTACACCTGATAAAGTTGGAGCGATTAAAATCAGTGAACCACAAGACGCCAGAATTTGAAAAGGGCAGCTATCTGGAAGGTTGTAAGGCAGGAGGAGGTTGGAGAGATAGGGAGAGAGGGACTTATATCTGTGGAGAGAATTGAAAACACGGATAAGAATTTTAAGATCAAGATATAGATCCAATATGTGTGGGAAAGCATCGGGTTAATGAGTGAATGATGTGAGTTGGGACCCAGGCAACGGAATCTTGGATGATCTTAAGATTAACTGCAATCAACAACTCCAAGTGTGTATGGTTGTCAGCTGTAGTGCCTGATTATTACCCCAGACAGTCAGCAGGATACCAGCTCTTATTCAATATCAGCCGGCTGCCCCCATTTACACAGTATGAAAAGTCCACGGCTAAACACTCAAACCCTTCCTTGAATCCAGGATGCACCTTGTGCAAAATCTTGGAAAGGAATTTATTTCAGTCTCTAAGAAATGAATCGTTAAAAAAAATTGTACAAATATTTTTGACAAATATACATACGTTTACAGTAGTTAACAAATAAGTGAGAACATTTCATTTTCTTTCAGTTCTTGGCATTGACTTATCACCAATGGCTGTTTGGGAGGTCACGGAGTTTAATGCATTGGGTCCTTTCCAGGTTGGAGATAGAGGTATTTCCAACATCGCCCAGTTCACCACTCACTGTATTAGTGATACTGGTGAGGTTCTGTATTCCAAGAGATCTGAATATATTTCATTCTATTGCAGCATTGACTCCAGTTGGGGAATGATTCTGTTCCATAGGAAAGATTTAATTTTAAAAATACTCCTGGTATGTGTGCAGTACTGGAAAAACCTTGTTTATTGTACACTCTCTGTTGCCCTGAAAAGGTGGTTTCTTCTTGAACTGCTGCCGTAATTACAACAATAATGTTCCCAAAGTGGTGTTAAGTAGAAAGTTCCAGCACTTTGAGTCAAATTGAACAATGTATGTCCAACTCAGGATGGTGTTTGACTGTAGAAAGGGATTGAAGATGAAAACAAAAGACTTGCATTTATATAGTGCCTTTCACACTTGAGCAGAGACTTTGAGGAATCAGCAAAAGAGCCATTTGATACTCAGCCACTGATCTTTGTTTTTGTGATTGTGTTGCCAGTTAATTTAAACACCTGTTCAATGTGTTAATGTCGATGTTGGTGGAGCCATTGAATGCTCATTGCTGGACTTTATCTTTTTGGAGTTAGTCATGGACATAAGAATTAGGAGGAGGAGTCAGCAGTTCAGCTCCCCCAATCTGCTCCGCCATTCAGCACCATCATGGCTAATCTCACCTCGCTCATCTCCACTTTCCTGCCCATTCCCCACTAATACAAAACCTGCCTGTTTCTGCCTTAAATTTGTTTAGTGTCTCAGCAGCTACTGCACGCTGGGGTAGAGAATTCCATAGATTCACAACCCCTTGAATGAAGCAATTTCTCCTCTTTTCTGTTTTAAATCTGCCACCCCTTAGCATCAACATATGTCCTTTTGTTCTAGAATGTCTAACAAAAGGAAACATCGGCTCTACATCTACCCTGTCACTGCCCTTTAGCATCTTATATACACCAATTAGATATCTCTAATTTTTCTACATTCCGGTAAGCATAGGCCTAAACTGCTCAACCTCTCTTCAAACACAATTCCTTCATCCCTGGAATAAACTTAATGAACCTTCTCTAAAATGCCTCAAATGCATTTATGTCTTTCCTCAAGTAAGGGGACCAAAACTGTATGCAGTGTTCTAGATACAGTCTCACCAATGCCATATACAGTTGCAATAGCACTTTCCTACTTTTATACTCCATTCAATTAGGAAACAATGCCATGTGTGTGATATGATTGTTATATGTGTGAGTCTATATGTCTTTAAAATCTTTTTACTCTATTGCTAAAATTACAAAGCCAAAATGAACTGGGCAGACTTGAATTCATCTTCTGATTTGCTCCAAAAAACCAAATTCAGCTTGAATCCAATTCCCCACAGGAGAGACAAACAAGATTCAAACTGACATTATAAAACACTGCAGGCCATCCTGGACTTGATCTCAGCCAAAAGGTTGAGGGTTGTCCAAGTCTTACTGTAGACAAGGTTGCTTCACTAGAGATGCAACTTAGAGAAGTTTATTTATTAGTCAAAAGTAGCCTCACGTTGACACTGCAATGAACTTACTGTGAAAATGCTCTAGTTGTTACACTCCAGCACTTGTTCAGGCACATTGAGGGAGAATTTGGCATGACCCAACGCACCTAACCAGCACATTGGTCAGTTGGTGGGAAGAAGCCTATGGAAACACAGGCAACAACCCAAGCTAGGAATCAAATCTGGGTCTCTAGTACTGTGAGGTAGCAGTGCTAGTTGTGCCTGATCACCAGTCTTTAGATCTAAGTTACCTATTTTATAAAAATGCACTTATATTTGCTAAATAAAGCTTTTAAACATCTGTCAAATAATTTGTTTTCATTGTAATATACTTGTCAGCACACAGTGGCAGAAATTCATTCATTTCAAATAGCAGATTTAAATATTTAATTAGTATCCTCCAACACAACTAATATGATAATGGTCTAAATTGGAGAAGTAATGAGGAGTGTTTTTTTTAATCACAACATTGTGATCGCTAATTTTCAGAGGTGTAATAAAGCAGGAAAGCAGTGAGTAACATTTATTCCTGCATCAACTTGAAAAAGTCGTCATTATTGTGCAAATCATGATACTGCTTGCTTCAAAGTCAATTTAAATTTATTTATGTCTACATTTGTTACATGAAGCTAGCCTGTCCTGATAGAGTTCAGAGTCGTATAATATTTAAGGTAATCAACAAAAGAAGCAACAATGAGATAATGAAACAATCTGGAATTAAAAGTCTAATGATGACCATGGAACTATTGTCAATTATCATAAAAACCCACCTGATTCTCTAATGTCCTGTAAGGAAGGAAATCTGCGTCTTTACCTGGTCTGGCCTACATCTAACTCCAGATCCACAGCAATGTGGTTAGTTATTAAATGCCTTCTGAAATAACTTAGCAAGCCACCCAATTCAAAACAGTAGAGATGGCCAACAAATGTTGGCCCAGCCAGCAATGCTCACATCCCCTAAGCAAATAGAAAGGTGTTTTTGGTGGAAGTAGACTGGACAGCAACTTTGAAAAGAGAATTGGATATAAATTTGAAAATAAAACTTTATGGGACTGTGAGGAACAGGCAGGGAGAGTGGGGCTAATTAGATAAGTCTTTCACAGACTGCACAGGTACAATGGGCTGAATGGCCTCCCTCTGTGCTATGTGATTTAATAATCTCAATTGATGTCAGAAACATGTTTTAGAAAGACTTGGCAACACCAGAAATGGTGTTCCAGGTAGGATAGTGGAGGAAAAATAATCCTGGGATCAGTCAAAAGGAGGTTAGCTACAAGAATGGGGTACTTTCAGTTCACGCATAGGAAACGAGCCAGGGCATCAGTATAGTATTTATCTTTGTCATGCTGCCATACGGGGGAATGTCAACTTTCACCATTTGGTGGAGCAAGAGGCCACAATTCTAGTAGTTTCGATGTCATTTTTCTGGCCCCTGCTGGCACTTTGATATACTGAACCGGGTTTGACGTACTGACAAATTCCTTGTTCTACTTCAAGAATTCCACTTTTGACTAGTGAGTGGAAATGCTGTTGTTGATAAGAATAGTTTGCAGGACAGGAAAATTAATAGAGTGAAACTGAAAAGAGAGAACACAGTAGACAACATGAAAAGTGGATGTGGCATGATATAATCACATCAAATGTGATTTTGGCAGTCTGTAAATTTCTTATTCACTTCAAGGTGAGCTTTCATTTCAATGTGTGTGTTTAAAGATGATTTGTGAGAGAAACTAACCTCTATGTTGCGATGAGGACTCCCTGCAGAATCATTTTTCCCTCAGCTGCTGATCAACGTGTTAGGCATAGAATCCCTACAGTACAGAAAGAGGCCATTTGGCCCATCGAGCCTGTGCCAACAACAATCCCACCCAAGCCATATTCCTGTAATCATCCTACTAATCTCCCTGACACTAAGGGGCAATTTACCATGCCCAATCAACTTAACATGCAAAATTTGGGAGGAAACTGGAGCTCCCGAAGGATACCCACACAGACATGGGGAGAATGTACAGGCTCTGCACAGACAGTTACCTAGGCTGAAATTGAACCGTGTCTGGAGTGCTGTGAGGCTGCAGTGTTAACCACTGTGCCATCATGTTACCCACACATTTCTGGAATTTCTCTTTTCCCCATCACTTGTTGAGCATATAACTGGTAACTTAATTTTCTCCTTCAGAGCTATTGCATGAATGTAGAAAATTGATCAACAATCTGCATTTTTGTTTTAATTTTTGGACTTGCTTCAGAATGCAATGATTTAGGACAGTAACTGTGTTAAACATCAGGAATCACAGAGGCACGGAAACACTGCAGCTAAAGGTTTGACCCTTGTGAACTGCAGTGTACTGACTTCAACATTCTGTAACCGTAACGTTGAGGGGATGTCAAAACTATGGAGGAATTATTGAATGGTGGCATCTTAAAACCTTCAAAACTGTGTCAGAATTTCAGCATACATTCTGCTGGCAATTTCATTGAGGGTTTATCATAAGGACAGGTGGAGCCTCCAAGTATAAGTATTGGGAGAAAGCCTGGAAGATCTGTGCTTTAGGATAGCATCATAATCAAATATGGCACAGTGACACAATCATAACAAATTCTGAATTTTTATTACAAATAATAAATGTATGACTACTGTTCTGGAGCTACTGATTTATACACTGCTATCAGCTGGTCGGGTCAGTTCCTCCTAAGATGATAGGTAATTTTATTTTTGCAAAATACACAGTTCATCTCTCAAGGTATATAACTTTCTTTGCTTTTTTTTGACTGTGTTTAAAGCAGTTTCTTGGCTGGCCAATAGGAGGGCAGGGATTGTTAGCTTCCAAATTTAGTTGGGGATTTGATCTTCAGGAAGTTCTCAAGTTGTGAAACCAAATGTTTCAGCAGTTTCCTCATTCCTTTCAACACCATTTGTCACCACTTTTTATCTATTCTAATACCCCATCTGCCCACATCCCACCATTAGGATATTGCCCCCCAAGTCTACCCCAAAGGCTTGCTTCAACCAACTAATGTGTCAGTATTCCATTCTTACTGTGCTCTTGGCTACATTAAAAGAGATCATTATTGCAGACATGCATTTCGCTTGATCTGAGAGCAGAGATATCTTATCTTCACCCAACATCTTCTCAAAGTTCATCTGGCCCAGCTTAACATCGATACAATGTCCTTGTGACTCGGGCTATCGTGTGAATAGAGGTTGCACTGACTGTATGCTGGATAGGAACAAAAGGCTTCCCTTAAGTTCACAGATGTGTTTTTGTTTTAGATTACCCAGGCTAAGGGTTTTCGCATTAGGGAATAAAATATTTTTGTTCATTTTTGGCACAGGGTAGACATTGATAATACTGTATCCTCCACAAGATACTTTTAGCCTTGCACTGAGAGGAGGGACACCAGATCATACCAAACAGAATGTTGAAACTTGCCACGCAAAACAATCCTCGTGGCTTCACTGAGGTTTGGCATCAAATACAAATTCTGAGCTTGATCGAGCTGTATTTATGTTAAAATGATGTAAAGTGATTTCTTTTGAAGAATTATAGATACTTACAGTGCATGAAGAGGCCACTTGATCTGTTAAGTCAACGCTGGCTGTTCTAATGAGCAGTTGTGTGCTTAGTCCTACACTCCTGGTTCATGTCCTGTAAGTTCCTTATCGCCAAGTACCTGTTCAACTCCCTTTTAAAATCATTTATGCTGGCAGCTTCAACCAGCTTCTCGGGCAGTGTTCCAGATGTGGGTATGCTGTGTTCCAGGAGACTGTTCCATCAGTCTGTACTTTGTGTGAAACCACGTCCTGAAGAACAACAGCAACTTGTATTCATAAAGCACATTCAACATAAAGGAGCTTTGCAGGAGCGGTATAATATGGTATGAAGCCTCACAACAGCAGGCTAAAGCATTAGCTTTCGAAGCGCTGCCCCTTCATCAGGCGAGTGAAGAGTTCAGTTCACGAACAGGGCATACATAGACACAGATTCAATTACAAGATAATGGTTGGAATCATAGAATCATAGAACCCTACAGTGCAGAAAGAGGCCCTTTGGCCCATCAAGTCTGCACCAGCCACAATCCCACTCAGGCCTACCCCCATATCCCTACATATTTTACCCGCTAATCTCTCTAACCTAAGCATTCTAGTACAATTTTAGCATGGCCAATGAGCCTAACCTGCACATCTTGGACTGTGGGTGGAAACTGGAGCACCCGAAGGAAACCCACGCAGACGTGAGGAGAATGTGCAAACTCCCCCCACACAGTAACCGGAGCTGGGAATCAAACCCAGGTCCCTGGAGCTGTGAAGCAGCAGTGTTAACCACTGTGCTACCGTGCCACCTACCGTGTGAGTCTTAACAGGCAATTAAGTCTTTGCAGATGCAGACAATGTGAGTGGAGAGCATCAAACACCAGTGCAACCTCAAACAGATCATTATTTGCAACAACCTACCCAGCCTTCAGGAGAACAATGACCACGACACCACACAACTCTGCCACAGCAACCTCTGCAAGACGTGCTGGATCATCGATAAGAATACCATCACCTCACATGAAAACGCCATCCACCAGGTACAGGTACATGCTCTTGCAACTCGGCCAACATTGTCTACCTGATATGCTGCAGGAAAAAATGTCCCAAGGTAGCACCACACCTAATGCATGGTGCATTAGGGACACCATGCAGACACTATGATACTGGATGAATGGACACTGCTCGACAATCACCAATCAGAGAACACTTCAGCAGTCAAGGGCATTCAGCCTGTGATCTTCAGGTAAGCATTCTCCAACACGACCTTCAAGACACATGACAACGCAGAATCTCCAAGCAGAAACTGTTAGCCAAGTTCCGCATACATGAGGACGGCCTCAACTGGGATCTTGGGTTCATGTCCCATTATCTACAGCTTGTCTGGTTTACAAAATTTTATTAACTGTCCCGGCTTGAGACAATTCACACCTCTTTAACCTGTGCTTAACCATTTCTCCACTTGCATTGCCTATATATTCTCTGTTTGTGAACCCAACTCTCCACTCACCTGATGAAGGGGCAGCACTCTGAAAGCTTGTGCTACCAAACAAACCTGTTGGACTTTAACCGGGTGTTGTGACGCTTCTTCCTGTGCCGAGCGAGCACAGTCCAACGCCAACATCTCCATATCAGAGTTTAATACGGTGTGACATTGGGCCATATATAGCAATATTAGGGTAGAATGTCTCCAAAACTCAGTGAAGGAGATAATAGGTCTTAAAAATGGGAAGGGAAGTAAAAGAGCACAGAAGTTTAGAGAAGTTTAGAAGTTTCCAGAGCTTATAGCCTAGATACCTGCAGACATGCCTACTGATAGGAAACATATAAAATTGGGGATGGTCAAGAGGCCAGAATTGGAGGACGTCGGCTGCCTTAGAGGTTTTGTGAGGCTAGAGATGACCCTCAGAATGGTTGACATCTATGAATAATTTGAAAATACGGTGGCTGTGACATAAGCAAACAGCTCATATTGTGTCCAAAAACTCAACTAGATGGACTTCAGCTTACCTGTTATCGGTTGCATTAAATGAAGAGAAGGAGGGGTGATGTTAGCCAACCTCTTGGGAGAAATTCTTTTCTCTTTGTATAGTTGTATGGAATCTTTAACATCCAGCTGAACCAGGAAGGAGGAATCTTGAATCCAAAAGAGAAAATGCTGGAAAATCTCAGCAGGTTTGGCAGCATCTGTAAGGAGAGAAAAGAGCTGATGTTTCAAGTCCAAACAACTCTTTCTCAAAGACAAAGAAACGAAATGTCAGCTCTTCTCTCTCCTTACAGATGCTGCCAGACCTGCTGAGATTTTCCAGCATTTTCTCTTTTGGTTTCAGATTCCAGCACCTGCAGTAATTTGCTTTTATTAAGGAGGAATCTTGGCTGCCAGAACAATTTTGCAGATCATTGTTATGCTGATGTTTATCTCACAGCCTATTGAGCCTGAGGTGAGTTTATTTCCAGCCACATCAAACTAACAGGATATATATAATAGAGATATTCTATTTTTCACATGTTCGACCTGTTTGAGGTGAGGCAATGCAAGGAGGGGTTCCAAAACAAGGCTGAGAATTTTAAAACCAAGGTGTGGATAATTGGGAATCAATGTAGTGAGTGGAGGGGGACAGAGGAACATGTCCGGGTGCAACAAGCAGTAGAGTTAAAGTTAAAGTTTACTTATTAGTTGCAAGTGGGATTACATTAATACTGCAATGACGTTACCGTGAAATTCTCCTAGTCACCACAGTCCAATGCCTGTTCAGGTACATGCACCTAATCAGCACGTCTTTCAGATTGTGGGAGGAAATTGGGACTCCTGAAGGAAAGCCACACTAACATTGGGAGAACATGCAAACTCCACGCAGACAGTAACCCACGCTGGGAGTCGAATCCAGGTCCCTAGCGCTGTGAAGCAACAGTGCTAACCACTGTGCTACCGTACCACCCCTATTTTGGATATTTTTGGCGTTTTGGATGACCTCAGGTTATCAGGAGGAGGGAATATGGGAAGCCGTTCATTGGAAAAGTGAAGCCTGAAGATAACAAAAGCATAATGAGGATTCCAGCAGCAGATAGGCTGAGGCTGTTTGGGATCAGGCAATGATATGGAGATAGCTAATCTCAGTAATAGAGTGGCTGTGTGGTTGGAAACTGATCTCAAGGTCAAATCTGATATCAAACAAGGCAGAAATAGAATACCCCTATTATATATATATATATCCTGTTGGCTTGTTGTGGCTGGGAGTGAACTCATCCGAGGATCAATAAGTTGTGAGAAATAAACACCAGCACAACACTGATCTAGAGTCATAGACATTTACAGCACAAAAACAGGCCCTTTGGCCCAACTCATCCATGTCCACCAGCTTCTGCTGAATGGTTTGAAATTTTTCTGCAGCCAAGATGTTAAACCAAGTTTCCTCCTTCCTGATCTTGTAGTTCAGTTGGATGTTAAAGATCCTGTACAATGCAAAGGGCAAAGAATTTCTCCCAAGAGTTTGGCTAACGTCACCCATTCTTCTCCTCAATTAACACAACCAATAACGGAATAGCTGATATCCACCCAGCTGAATGTTTGTACACAATGTGGTTATTGTGTTTGCTTACCTCACAGCCACCGTATTTCCAAATTATTCATCGAATGTCAACCATTCTGAGGGATATGATAGAGATTATGCAAATACAAGTTTTACTAAGATGCTGTTCCACACGCATAAAGGGCCAGAAAATAACATATAATCTTACTGTGAGTGGTTACGATCTGGATTTTCTCCCAGCACTGTTAACACTCACACAGACTGGAGTTTTCTACAAGCCATGTCCTGTGAACTTGTGCACTTGTGTCTGAAATGATGAGATGGTCTAGAACTAGCCATTACTGATGACTGGTATGTTGTACTGTCATTCCAAAATCCATGGGTGTGTGAGACATCCCAGCAGCACTGGTATTAACACCCCTAACATGTAAATAATGCCTTGACCCTGGGAGGAGAGGAGAGGATGGGGGGATGGAGGGGTGGTGGTGGACGGAGGGGGTGAATGGATGGAGGGGTGAATGGCTGGAACAAGTGAATGGATGGAGGGGGTGGATGGATGGGGGGGAATGGGTGGATGGGGGGGTGGATGAACGGAGCAGGGGTGATGGAGGGTTGGTGGATGGAGGGTGTGGATGGATAGAGGGGATGGGCAGATGGAAGGGGTAGATGGATGGAGGGGGTGGATGGACAGCTGAGGTGGGTGGATGGAAGATGTAGATGGATGGATGAATTGGATGGATGGAAGGGTAGATGGATGGATGGATTTGGGGTGGATGGATGAAGGGGATTGGGTGGATGGATGGAGGGGATTGGGTGAATGGATGGAGGGCGTGAATTGTTGGAGGGGGGGTAGGTGGATGGAGGGGGTGTATGTGTGGAATTCCAGTTTTATGAACCATTGTGAATGGCATTTGCCAGTCAATGCACAGATCCTCATTAACTGGTTGCTGATCAGTCCATGGCACGAACAAAATGGGTAAAGTTTAAAGTTTATTTATTATTGTTACCTGTAGGCTGACATTAACACTGCAGTGAAGTAATTGTGAAAATTCCCTTGTGATCACACTCCAATGCCTGTTTGAGTACACTGAGGGAGAATTTAACATGGTCAATGTACCTAACCAGCACATCTTTCAGACTATGGAAGGAAACCAGAGCGCCCAGAGGGGACCTACGCAGACATGAGGAGAATGTGCAAACTCCATACAGACAGTGACCTGAGATCAGAATCGAATCTGGGTTTCTGGTGTTGTGAGGCGACAGTTCTAACAAATGTGCACCGTGCTGCCCACTAACTCACATTGTAGCCCGACCTGGCCAGATTGTGAGTTGGTTGTACATTTCTCACCTCCCCCTCCCAACCCCCACACACCAAGGATGACGTGGATCCCTTTCAATTAGGACTAACACCCCAGCACCACCCACAGACACAACATCCCCTTTCAGTTACATTTAGCAGTAGTCAATTTTCCACCTGTCAGCCTCGTCGATCTAAAGTTATAAAAAGCTCCCAATTTGCCTCAAATCGCTTTTGTCACAATGGCTCTACTTTAAGTATTAATGTTCCAGGATAATTGAGTACAGAGGGACATTTCTAAAAGCTGGGTCCAGTTCCCCACAGTCTCTGCACAAAACACGTGGCTGTAGCAATATGGCACAATTGTTTTGTCACGGTTGTAAGACTGATTGGTATCAGTGTCTGGGTGATAAATATTAACAATTGGCTGCTGTCAATGGCCTTAAGGTATTTTTATTTCTTTTAAAAATTATTGAATCCAGTTGTGGAATTCTTTTACATGATGGTGAGTTTAAAGCACAAAAATGATCTAACTTCACAAACACATGATGGAATCATCTTGATTTCACATTCATACGTAAATAGCTGACACCTTGGATTTTTCGAGAGTAGCCTAGTGCTTCACGTCGTTAGTGTATGCTTAAACTGGACCAGTTGATGGGCAACACGACAGCTCAGTGACTGTCAATGTTTGCTGTGCAGATACAGGGATTTGGGCCACTATCTGTGGGAGTTTGCACATTCTTCCCGTGCTTGCGTGGATTTTCTCCGGGTACTCCGGTTTCCTCCCACACCCCAAAGATGTGCTCTTAGGCTGATTGATGAAATAAGTTGTCCCTAAATTGTCTCCCCAGTTTGGTTTCCAGTGTGGATTTCCGTAAACATAGACAAGAGTCGTGGGTGGAAGTGGGAACTCGCGCTGTTAAAATGGCAGCGCGGGCTCGTTGAGCCGAAGGGCCTCTTTCCCGTGCTGTGTTGTTCTTTGTTCTTAATCCTGTCTGTCAAATGGATGCATGGAATAATCATCTTAACTTCAATACTGCTGATTTCTACTCTGGGATTTATACTTCTGGAGTTATTGCTCCAGATCTGTGTATGATTAAACCCAGTATTGTCAAACTACTGACTCTAGGTGGCAGTGCAGCACACATTATAGAGAGTAGTCGCCCTGTCTGGGTTTCAGTATCAGTTTAATTAAATATTTATGCAGTTTGTGGAAGAGAGTTGTGGGATTATTAGCATATAAATGAGAATGTACTTTTTAAAAAGGAAAAGAATCCAGTCACACATCAGTGTTTGGTAGTAACAACAGGCTGTTCAACTTACTGAGTCATGAGGATGTTGGTTCAAGCCCCATTTGAACACAATAATCACGACTTCCACTCCAGGGCACTGGGGGAGTGCTGCACTGTAGGAGATGCTGTTCTCTTGAATGAGATGATAAACCATGGCCCTCCCTGTCTCAGATACACGTTAAATGTTTTGCAGTGTTCTTTCCAAGAAACGCAGTGCTGTTCCCCCACCCCCCCACCCCCACCTCCACCCAGGGTGTCGCAATATTTCTTCCAACATCCCAGGTTATCCAGTCATTGCTGCATGGCTGTATGTGGGATCTTGCTGTGCACAAATTGGCTGATGCATTTTCTAATTTACAACAATGGCTGACATTTTCCAGCTGTTCCTGACAACAGAATCTTCCAGTCCCGCTGACAATAAGCCCCCTCCCCGCCCCACCCCACCCCCCCAAGCACGGGTTCCCCAGCATGCAGAGGGTATGGACAACAGGAAAGCCTGTTGATAGCAGCGGGACTGGAAGTTTCCACCACCAACCAAAGGCCGGTTGTCTCTACTGTCACAAAACACGTTGCAAGTTCAGTGAGGGAGGGATGGGTCAGAAAATTGCACCCAGTGACTATCTTTCTAAAGTATTTGATTAGCTACAAAATACTTTGCCATGTTCTGGGATCAGGAAAGCTGCTTTTGAAATGTGAATTCCTCCGTTCATTCATTCCTTTACAAATGTCAGAAATCTGACCCCAGTAATATTGTATTAAAATAATAGTCACTTCGGTGTTGCTGATGTCTTTGGACCTGTATCTCTATGTAGAAGTCTGGGGAGGGCAACACTGAATAAACAAAATGGATTACTTTTAATTCTTTTAAAAAAAATAATACAGATGGATACCACCATCAGTACACGACGGAATGTTGCAGTGTACACTCTCATTTACAGGGGCCCATAAACTAAGGATTCTTACACATGCACCCCCCCCCACCACCACCACCACCCCCCCCCCCCACCACCACCACCACCACCACCCCCCCACCACCACCACCACCCACCACCACCACCACCCCCCCTCCCCCCCACCACTACTCCCCTGAAGACTCACAACACTTTCAATCCTCTCCAGCCATATCAGAGGCTGGAGGACCCCCAATTTCTCCTTTCTCTGGGGTATTGCTCAGGGGCCTTGGGATGCTGAGTTGGGTTCCAATTGGTTACATTTTATCCCATAACGGGTCCGATATACTGTGTAGCTCTGTCCTTGTTAGCCTGTGGAGGAGGACATGAACCATGGCGCCTTTATCCTGTTATCCTGAGATTCCCCAGTCTTTCCTGCATCCTTTCATTATCCATTCCAGAGAGGGCAATGGCTATGATTACAACGATTGATACTCTGAACGATTTGAATGAGTATTTGCTGGTCTTTTCTGTATGTGTGGAATAATGATCAATCTGTGCTGTACTGGACTGATAGGATTTGTTGCGTCTTGTGGTAAAAGATAAGATACAAAAACATTAATAAAAGTTTATATTTAAAAAAATGCAGAAATATATTGTATAATAACCACTGCACCATTGAAATTATGTTTCTATCAAAAATATTTTCATACAATAATGTTTTTGATTAGACAGCATTAATTGATGAAAATAGAAGCATTGTTGAAAATATGTTTGCTCATGGCAGGGTTAAAAACCTGGATTAATGCCAGTAAATTAAGGGTTTTATTAGAATGAAGAAGATCCCCCAGGCCTTTTTTCTGGATGATGCCAATCATTGGTGTTGGAACGCTCATTTGATCTTTCCCTATCCAGTATAATGTTCCATTATTCACTGCTTGTTTTGTTTCCCATCGCACATCTCTGTCTGGGTAATTTCATTGTCTTGTAGGAAATGTTCAAACTCCCATTTGTCACGGCGAGGGTGAAGCTGAAATTCTGGTTCTTGGAGTGACATGAAAGCTGTTAAAATTGGAAAGGTTCAGGGTGAACGCTGAGAATGAATGAGAAACTGACTGAAGGATAGGAAATGAATACTCATTAAAGGTGTTAGGTCAGTATAGGGAGTTGAAGAGGCACCTCATTAAAGACACAGTTGCTTTGAAGTTACATATATGTCCTGCATTCAGAAACTCAATGCAATCTGATCGAATTGGTAGGGGCAACTCAAGAACTACAAAAATAGCTTACGTTAAAAATATAAGCTGGCAAAAACAAATGTAAATGAAAACATAAATGTAATCCAAAGAGCTGTACAGTGCTGCGCAAAAGAAATTCTCAGCACAGTGCAAAAGATGTTTTATGGATGGTGCTCAGATCTATAATTATTAGCAGGTTTGATACTAAACATATCCAAACGACCAATGAGGAAAGCTGAACTATATAGACAACCGAAACAGTAGAATGTATGTATGGGATATACTAAATAGAGTTTAATGTGCTTTAGTCAGACTGCACCTTGAATCAAGAGATGTCCAAAAACTGGAGACATACAGACGAGAACTGTGAGGCTGATTCTCAAAGTCAAAGGGCTGAGCTGAAGTGAATTTACAGAGATTTTTTCTCGGGGATTCCCAGGCAAATGTTTTATTCCTTCCTTAGCAAGTCTAATTGCAGCAGTCAGTTAATCCACAGTAATCTCCCACAGACTGCAAAAAAACAAATTGCCAATTAATATATTGGAAATCTGAATAAGAACAGAAACTTCTGGAAATACATGAACACATCTGGCAGCATCTGTGGAGAGAGAGAGACAGTTTACAGTTCATGTCTGTGACCTTTCACCAGAATCTTCCATCCTGTTTCGCTGAAAAGTTGCAGGCCTGAAATATGAACCTTGTTTCTCACTCTCTTCACAGATGCTGCCAGATCTGCTGTTTAGTAATGTTAGTTCAGGATACCCTCTCTGTTTTTCTTCAAGTAGTGCTCTGGGATTTTTTTTACCTTCACCTAAACAGGCAGCTAGACTCCAAGTTTAACATCTTATCACGAAGACAGCACCTCTGAAGCTGTGGGATTTTGTCAGTACTGTTGACCTGCGATGACAGAGCTCAAATCAGGAAACTCCTCTTCGCATAATGAATGTTTATCATGTGAAATAAACATCTGTGGTGGAACCACTCCCTGGAATTGTTCAAGAACTAATTGGATATTATTGATTTGAGGATCTCCCTTACTGTTCACTTGAATTATAGGGAACCCAATGATGTAACAAATTTAGCACCACAAAAACTGTACTTATTCTTTTTAAAAATAATTTTTAAGTCATTCATGAGAGGCTGGGTTGGCATTTATTGCATATTTCTAATTGCTCTTGAACTGAGTGACTTGCTATGCTATTTAAGAGTCAACCACAGTGCTGTGACTCTGGAATCACACATAGTCCAGGAGGATCTGGAGTCCAGACTGTATAACAATGGTAGATTTCCTTCCCTGAAGGAGGTTAGTGAACCAAATAGGGTTTTATGGCAATCGTTTCATGGTCATCACCAGATTTTTAATTACAGATTTTTATTGAATTGAAATCCGTGGTGAGATTCGAACCTGTGTCCCCAGAGCATCACACTAGGTCGCTGAATTAACACTCCAGTTACAATACCACTACACTATCACCTCCCTTCGCTACTGAAAACAGACTTAAGAATTTTAAAATAAAAGCTGTTGGACAATTCTCTGCAATTGCATGTTCTTATTTTTGTAAGATTCAGTAATTGGAAATTGATAGAAATTGCCTCAGAGCTATGGTAGCTAAACAATCATCTAGACATTAATGTATAGCATGGAGGTATATGCAAGATTAAACTTGAATTCCACAGTGTTTTGGGAAGAATAAAGCAGTGCAGCAACATAAAGGTAAATCAGTTTAGTGTTTTGTGTTTCTTTCTTCTCTCTGAACTGCAAGGTGACAGCATAATTTGTAGAAAAGGGTCATTATGCCCAATAAGCATTTCTATTTCTGTATCATCTCAGCCTTACCTTTCTACGTTGTCATTCTGTCTTTCTGCTCAAGAGCTACATATATACGTTTATGAAGATGTCACATTCTTCAGCCTCCTTCAACTTAGGCGCAAAGAATACTCTGCTACACAGACAGAGGCAGTGGCACCAGGTGAAAGGATCTTGCAAAGTGCTAGCACAGACACATCAGGCTGAGTGGCCTTCTTATGTTCTTATAAATAAGAACATAAGAATTATGCACAGGAGTGGACTATCTGCCCCCCTCGAGCCTGCTCCGTTCAATAAGATCACAGCTGATATTTTTGTGGACTCAGCTCCACTTACAGCCGTTCACCATAACCCTTAATTCCTTTACTGTTCAAAAATTTATCTATCCTTGCCTTAAAAACATTTAATGAGGTAGCCTCAACTGCTTCACTGGGCAGGGAATTCCACAGATTCATAACACTCAGTATGAAGAAGTTCCTCTTCAATTCAGTCCTAAATCTGCTTCCTCTTATTTTAAGGCCATGCCCCCTAGTTCTAGTTTCATCTGCCAATGGAAACAACTGCCCTGCTTTTATCTCATCTATTCCCTTATAACTTATATGTTTCTATAAGATCTCCCCTCATTCTTTTGAATTCCAGTGAGTATAGCCCCAGTCTACTCAGTCTCTCCTCATAAGTAACCCCCTCAACTCTGGGAATCAACCTAGTGAATCTCTTCTGCACCCCCTCCAGTGCCAGTATATCCTTCCACAAGTAAGGAGACCAAAACTGTGTGAACTACTCCAGGTGTGACCTCGCCAGCACCCTATACAACTCCAACATAACCTCGCTGTTTTTAAACTCCATCCTTCTAACAATGAAGGGCAAAATTCCATTTACCTTCTTAATTACCTGCTGCACCTGCAAACCAACTCCTTGAGATTTCTGCACAAGGACAGTAACCATTTTATGATTTAATAATATTCAAATTTCCAACAAATCCTGCTTGTCCACTGTGTTCACTGGTCTAAATCGGCTCCTGGTCTCACAGTGCCTCAATTTAAAAATTCTCATTTATATAAAAGCACAACTGTGTAGATGCTGGAATCTGAAACTGCTGGAAAACCTCAATAAGTCAGCACTTGTGAAGAGAGAAAGCAGAGTTAATGTTTTTGAGTCCATGTGACACTATTTCGGATATTAACTGTTTTCCCTCTCCACAGATGCTGCCAGACCTGCTAAGTTTTCCCAATTCTGCTTTTGTTAAAAGTCTCATTGTTACTTTCGGATCCTTTCATGGCGTCACCCCATCCCAAAGCTTAACTACTATTGTCCCTACAACCTGCGTGGGCCCTGAACTCTTGAACCTCCTTCCTAAGCCTGGGTGCCTTTCTAGTTTTTACCCTTCCTTGAAGATGCTTCTCCAAATGCAACCGTTTGGACCAAGTCTGTCCAAACAACTCCTACTGAGGCTTGGTGCCAACGGTTGACCAATAACCTTCCTCTGAAGCACCTCACAATGTTAAAGGTGCTAGAGAAATGCAAGTTGTGTCACAGATGACAAAAGATTGCAGTGGAACAGATTTAAGGGTAATGCTAATTTATCTCATGAAGCAATGAAACTGGGTATGATAAAATATCCCATTTACTCCACCAGGCAATATAAACACAGTGCAGCTGGCAAAGTATTACATCTAGCAAGAGAACACCGTTAGAAATGACTTCTTGGAGGAGAAAGATTGAGCTTGAGATCACAGTTGCAGATTTTAACATGTGCCTGCAGCCATTCTCCTTGCCATTTGTTTGATAATTATTCTCTGCTACAGGCCAACCCAATGCAGGTGGACATGACGGTGCGAAACATGGACTTCCCTACACTGGTATCTCAACTTTAATCCATTGCTGACTAAATGGACCAAGTGAGATTTCTTTGTTTTAGTCGCCTAATGAGGAAGGCTCACATACCTTCCAGTGATACATCTTGCATTCTGAATAGATAGCATGTAGAATTCAGCAACCTACAGGAGTGAATCTGGGACAAGTAATATCTGGAGTTCACATACATCAGCGAAGAAGTTAAAATGGTCGCCCATTTGGTTTTGATTGCTTTCTGCAATTTTGCTAATGCTGATTTTAACAACAGGATGAATAAATTTGTTAATTGGGTGCCACAAGCTACTTACCTTCCTCCTCTGGAAGGCTGGTTTTATAGGTGTCCGTACCTGTCTGTGGCCTTTTTCATTTGTAAGCCTAGAATAAGTGGCAATGGGTTAGTCAAAGCTGAAAACTTTCACGGTCCAAGTCTGATCCTATCTTCATCAGTTGGTAATACACAACATTCCCACAATTAGGAGCAAATTGATTTAATTCTCTTCCCAATTTGAGAGTGCCTGCATCCAAATGTAACTATTCTGTTACTAGCACATAGCAAGAATCAAATTTGGGATCTTCTCATTGGAAATGGCCCAAGGGGGTAACTTTTCAATAAACTGGAGAGATTTAAATAATTCACTGATTATTCTCAAAGTACAGACAAATTTTCTTTACATTCAAATTATCCAATATTTAAAGCTTGTCACTTCACTAATAGGGCTGGCACAGTGGTTGGCACTCACACTGCCAGGGACACAGATTCGATTCCCAGCTTGGGTCATTATGTGTATGGAGTTTGCACGTTCTTCCTGTGTCTGTATGGGTTTCGTCCAGGTGGCATTTAGGGGATTTTCACCGTTACCTCACTGCAGTGTTAATGTAAGTCTGCTTGTGATATAAATAAAAAAAACTTTAAATACTCTCATAAATATTTATGTTAGAAATAATGGCACATTGACATTACTGTCGCATTAACTCATGGAGTCTTATTTTTTGTAGTGTTTGTCCTTTTTGGGAGATGTTGATTCATACTGGAGTATAGGTCCGCATAGTCAGAAACCTACAGTACCATGGACCAGTGGATCTCACATGAGATGGCAAAATACAAATTGGATCAATCATTTTCTCTCTGCCTGCAGCATGTAATTCCTTCAGTCTACTGTGTAGTTTGGTTTAAAATCCTAAATTCATCTGGTGGAAATCACAGTTTAGCATCTTATCAGTTGTATGACTTCTTCACTATTATCACAAAGCTTCTGTTGTTAACATCTGGTGGGTGAATTCACAATTAAATCTGCTTTTGGAAATTGTGGCTGATTATTGTAAATAGACACATTTAAAAGGTTCACTATTTTTGTGCTGTTTAAAATTTAGAATGGTTATAATGTAGAAGGAAGGCACACGGCTCCTTGTGTCCGAGCTGGCTCCTCTTACAGCTGATCGCACATTAAGAACATGGCATGGATTCCTCATTCTCTCTATTCATAAAGTACTTTATTGCCTACAAATCCTCTTCCAGCTGGACAAGCTGGGTGATCCGAGATACGGACATCCACCCAGGCAGCCACTCTGTGATTGGTTGCAGAAAGTGCAAGTCAAGCATAACAAACCAAAAGATGTCAACATTCCATCTGGCAGAACTATATGTATATATAAATATAAAATTATATATATAAAGAAGTTCAAGAGTCAAATGCGATTGAGTGACGGGCAGCTTGATCAGAATGTTTAGGGTTTACAGTTGAATAAATCTGACAAATGGTTCTTCATTTCTACAGAGGATTTAATCTCAATCCTAAACCAACTGTTTAAAAGGAGAGAAAGTGCCATTTTTAGCCTGGACTTGCTGCATCGAACATAAATTTATACACAGGGATGAACGCATCTATAGTTAAGGGTGGAGGAAGTTTGGAACTCGCTCCCAGCAAATGGCAATTGATGCTAGATCAATTATGAAATTTAAAATGAAGATCGATGAATTGTTAATAAAAAGCGTTGAGGGAAATGGGGCAAAGGTGAATCTATGGAATTAAGTCGCACATCAGCCATGTTCGACCCGATGGGCTAAATAGTCTATTCTGCTTCCTGTGGATTTCCTCCAGTACGCAGTGACTACTATTCAAAAGAAAATTATTGGCTATGAAATACTTTAGAATGCCCTAAATTCATCAAAGGTCATCCATCAACACAAGCTCTTTCTGATTTTTTCTGATGTTTGAAACAAGTGTTTCAGCACTACTAATCACCATCCAGAAACTAGGGAACCATTAAAATTCCAACATAAAGTACACAATATTTTTCTCAATTCTAATTTTCCAAACTATTTGGTGGGTTAATGGTTTTTTTTGAAGCTTGAAATGCAATTCAATAAAGACAGAAAATTTTTAAAGTTGCATTATAATGAACCTGGGGGTTTAAACAGCACAATCTTAATTTAATTGTTAAATACTACAAAATCATTAACAAGCAACGGTAGTTCAGTCAATTGCAGCAATAGATGTCATTTATGTTTGTCAAAACGTTACTTATTTATTGGAAAGGAATTCACACACCAGCACGTTGGAGAACAGAAAATATTGGCTCTTAAAAGAAATTGTGTACAAAGATATTATACCATCATTACAAAAATATTATCCTTAAATTTATCATGGAGAAATCATGGGACAAAATGCTATGGGTTTCAGCAGTTAGGCGATCCTTTGCATTGCTGTTGAAAGGTGACAGGGCACAATCTTATGTGGCAGAATATTTTATGAATGGGATGTGATTAAAAATTATTGTATCATTGGCAGGCTAGAGCCATTAGATCTTCGCTTTTTTTTGGAGAAGTTGTTGTAGAATCATAAAATGCTACAGTGCAGAAGGTGGCCGTTTGGTCCACAATGTCTGCAGCAACCATAATCCCACTCAGGCCCTATCCCCATAACCCCACATATTTACCCTTCTAATCCCCCTGACACCAGGAGGCAATTTAGCATTGCCAGTCCACCTAACCTGCACATCTTTGGACTGCAGGAGGAAATCAGAGTACCCAGAGGAAACCCATGCAGACACAGGGAGAAAACTCCACATAGACAATGAATCAAACTGGGAATCGAACCCAGGTCGCTGATGCTGTGAGGCAGCAGTGCTAGTCACTATCATGGAATCTAAATTCTCCTATTTACTGCACAGTACACCAGGTATTTTTCCCCCCGCTGCTTCTATATGATCTGCCATGGAAAACTAACCTCCACTATCCCAAAGAGAAGAAAAAGAAAATTCCATCTTCAAGAACGTTCCTAAACTAAACCCAAGTTTTTCCTTTGACAGCCCAATTGGAAAAGATCTGAAGAAGAATATCGGTGTGCCTTCTTTTTTTGAATTCTCCCTTCTCGTCAATATCCCGTCTGCAGAGACTCGATCCTCTCATCCCTTCCATTCATTATGATGCCTTCTTTTCTGCCTCTTGTCACATTTGCACCTCTGCCAAGGTTGCAGTGAAGCCCACCTTATGAAATATCAAACCTTTACTGCATGGGCTGTTACTTACAAATGCACCTTTCAAGGAAGAATGAGTCTCATATACAGCACAGCGTATGATTCATGTCACCTACTCAAACTGATGTGTAGGAAATTAAAGTACTTCTCTCTCCCCACCATCATCATCCTTACCCTGCCAAAAAAAAAGCTAGCTTGAAAATATGCCTAATTGTACAAGAATTTTGCACCACTCTTCAATTTTTTGCCTGCCCTTCCTGGAAATGATACATTGCAGCCATTGTAAAACTGCCCCAGTGTTGGAACGGAAATCAGCCCCAAACTTGAGTCTACACTTTCAACAGCCGAAAGATGCATTGGCCTGGATGCTTTTGCTTTCATTTCCCAAATTACTGGGGTGCACAATCCTTTTTGTTTTATTAAGAAAATATAAAAAGCCTTCATGTAATTATACACCACCCACAATGTTTACAAGCTGCGATTTGGATTTTTTTGTGCTAAGCTGGAATTCAGAAGCTAACCTGTGGCATTTACATAATATCCTGCATAGTTTTAATTACTACAAATGGTAAGGGCCCAGTAAAACAAAAATGGGGGAAGGAGGAGGAGGAGAAGAATAAAATGTAACATTCAGTTTTGTCTTCTCATTCCTGTCATCATCTATTCTGCAAACAACTCAAAGTCAATTCAGAAAACGTCAGATGTCAATATAATCACAATAAAATTTAACGGCTCTATTCAAGCACTGAATTACAATGCAGCATGCGAGTGAATATGTAAAATGAATTACACAATTTGTAGAAGAATAGAACCTTCAAAGTTTAATCATAAAAGATGGTTCTTAGTGCTTAGAACTCTCATGGCAGCTAAAGTACATGGGCTTGTCTTCCTAATAATTAGTTACATCACATTGTTTTATTCCAAAAAGTTTTAGCCTATTTCCCCATACTTCAGTGCAACAGAGCACATTGGCAGTTATGATGCTTCCCACTATTCAGATTGCCCATCTCTGATGTACGAAGTTAAGATAGCCGATTTTATTTCGTTGACAGCAGAAATAAATCCGGTGACATATTGATTTGAGCTCTTTATTTTCCATTGTTTAAAAAAAAACTGAAGGAAGAAAAGTTTCTGTTGGAACTGCAAACACAAAATCAAACTGGTCAAGTGCAGAGCTCCAGCATGTTGTGCCCACTACCCTTCGGCACAGCCAAATGTTTAACCAGCTGCACTTTTGGCCTGTTTTTTTTTCCCTTTTCCCAACAAAGGACAGATACAAATTACTGACCTAAATTTACAGGGGAGGGAAAAAAAAATGCGGCATGGTTTCAGGGCAAAACGCATGAATAGAACAGATGTTTAAACAGCCTTACTTTGAATATAAAAGCTATCCTGACTGTTCCAAGAAATCCAAAATGTTAGAAGACGTTATTTTAAGAACGTCCCCCATCATTGTCATCTTTTTGTTAAACTGCAAAAATTAAAACAGGAAGGATCACTAGTTTTCTTATAGACAAACACTCAATTTTTTCTTTTCTGCGCCCTAACCCACTCTCTGTGATTTGGGGGCCGCAGGCATCGGACAATGTGAAGCTCATGCGGGATTTCTCTGGCAAAATTATGAACCAGAGGTGGTGGTACACTTCCCTCCAGCATCGCATAATGTAATCCCTGCTGTATTTGAAGCAAGTGAGAACTATTCATAAACAGCTTTTGTTATCTACCGATTAACCCTTTCAGTACCTCTGCTCCACTGCAGCTTAAAAAGGATTCTGTCCCCACAATAAAAAATTAATAATGAGTTAATAGTGTTCCAATTAACCTTGTTAGAATCAAGATATATTGCAGAAATATCATTCACACCAATTTAATTTTATTTAAAGGAGAAAAGCATTGAACGTAATTTTAACAGTTCAAACTACCTGGTGCGGCACAATTCACGTGACAAATTATATAACTGCATGTTAAATCTTTGGAGAGATTTAGAATTAAACGTGTACGCATACGGCCGTGTTACTGTAACTTTGAAAAGTTCAGTTAAGGTGTGCAAAAACAAAATGGACAAAAGCTTCACTAAAAGGGCACTGGAAATTTAAATTACTGTGAGCTGAAATGTCTAGAAATGATCCTACAATGTACTGAGAATGTATACTTTCAGCAGAAAGAAAAACAACTAACATCATTTTCAATTTACATAATTTATTGCAGTTAGCACACAATTTAAAAATTCCACCAACAGCACGTCAAGGTACAAAACTAAACAGCATTATAATTTACTCCCTGCCCCCCCCCCCACCCCCCCCTCGTTCCAAAAATTAAAAACAGACTATGATTGTCAAGGCTAACGTCAGTCTAAATCCAGGTAAAAATAGGTAGAATGGGGGAGGGGACGGGGTGGGGAGGTGGGGGGGGGGAAATGATAAAAATAAATCTAATAAAAAAGGTCATCTGTAAGGATAAAAGGAATTGAGAGTCATACTCACAAATACCACAAAAGAAAACTAAAACGTGAAAAACCAAAGAAGCTGTTCATTTTAAAGACACTGATTGTCTTATCTAAACATTTCTTTTTTTTAAATCTACATTTCAACATACTTTAGACATTTAAATTCTTCAAGTAACTAGCATAATTACAGAATCTTAGAGGCCATTTCACAGCTTTAAAACAAATGTCAAGAGCCAAAAGAAAAACTAATTTGACCCATTTTTTTTTAAGAAAAAACAATTCAGCAATACACAATCTAGTTTTCCATTAATAATCATATTGCCTTTTATGCACAAAAATAAGCTATGTTTACAGTAGTTAAGGCGGTCAAGTAAAAAATACAACATAAAACTCACAAAAAAGGGGGGGAAAACAGCCACGTTTCCGTGCTACTCCCATAGACCTTATTGCGAGTACAAGACAGGAAAACAAACACTGTGCAAAACACTTGCCATGTGTGTTGTTCATTAAAACCACACACATACCAAGCAGTAACTTCAGCTGCTTGGTTACAACAATATAACAAACCCCCTTCTTCAAAGCTGGGTTCACGAATCCTTTCCCCCCTAAAACCTCCTGGCCAACGTAATCCAACGCTCTCCATCAACCATCACCAATTCTGTTCACATAAAAGCAGGGAACTTAACTGGAATTTGTGCTGTACCACTTTCTGTAATAGATACGAGAACACAGGCGACTGGAAAAGATGCTTTACACGTCGAAACTGCATAGCAGTGCACTTCTTTTAAAAAAATTAAACTCGCTGCGTAGCACCAGTGATGCTACTGCACTTTAAGAAAAAAATGCATCTCAGGAAAATAATATTTCTTTCACCAATTAAATAAAAACTTAAGTTACACATTTTGCCAAGTTCATAGAATTGCAAAAGGAAAACCCCAAAACATCTGATAAAATTCATGCATGTTCTATAGCCTCAATATTTACTTTCAGAAGACCCAACTAAGAGCATAAAGACAATTCATCAGGTTTGTTAAAACCATTCAATGCATTAGGATGTACAGTAATATAATTCACATTTCAAACATACAGTTTTAATTTGCCTGAAAATCCCATACATTTAGAATCTAAGTTACATCAAGTTTCTGGTTAAGATTAAACAGGGTAAAGAACCATTCATCTGCAAATGCATATTCCTAGGCATCTGGAAAAGAAATTCATAATTATCTTGTTTACAGCATTGTACAAAATGTTAATATCCAGAAATTGTGCAACATTAAAATATTAACACGCAATGAAAACCTTAAGGAATTAGTGGTTCATTGCTAAAAATTTCCAACAACGAAAACCTCGTAGCTATACAGCAGCATTCTCTGCAGTGCACTCAACAACTGCAGGAGTGCATTTTGAAAGAAAATTAGAGTAGTTATTAAATAAGTGTTGAATTTAATAGTTAATTCTTATTTACCTTGTGTTGCAATATGAATCACAATCTCATTTTTGTAGATTATGTGTTTGACAAACAATATTTACGCTATTATTTCATGGAGAGAATTCAGTACCCAAAAGGCTGTAAAAGAGATTACCAGAAACTTGATTTTGCAGACTGCTCGACAGCTAGACTTTATTTCCAGAGTTCTTGCGAGCTCTCTTCTATGGTCCAGTCTCGCATCGCAGGCAAATTAAGTGACTCTGTTTTAACAGAGAGTGTGTTTATCAGCTCACAGTGAAATTTTCGAATGTGTCTGTACAGGTCACCAGACTGTGTGAACCTGCGCTCACACCACTTGCATGCATGTGGCTTTTCCCGGGTGTGAACAACCGCATGACGGCTCAAGTTGTGCGAGTACTGGAAGCTCTTCCCACACTGAGTGCAAGTGTATGGCTTTTCACCTGAATGAGTTCGCTCATGTCGTTTTAAGGTGTACATGCACGAAAAAGTCTTCCCACACAGCGAGCAGGTGGGAACGTTGACATCGGTGGCAGGCTTGCTGCGGAGGCCATCCTGCTCTCGGAAGTGCGTGCTCAGATGGATCTGCAGAATGTGTGGACTAGGAAATACTTTGTTGCAGAGGGGACACATGAAGATTTGACCAGCAGAACCAAGTATATTCGAGCAGTAAGGGAGCAAGCTGCTGTCCATGCCCGCTTCCATCTGGGTTCCATCGTTCTCTGGGGTTATCATTTCGTCGTCGCTGGCTCGATCCTCTCGGTCCATCTCGCTTGAAACAGAAGCTTCTCTCCTGGTGGACACATGGAGTGAATCGTAACAAAGCCTGTTCATAGTTCCTGCACTGTCTTTCACCGCGCTACTGTGCTCCATATCAAAATCATTAGTGCTGCTGCCTTCCTCGTCAGAAAACACTTCTTTCTCTACTTTAACCTGTACCAAGTTATTTCTGGACCCGTCCCCATGTGGAGAGACATAAGGGTGGCCGGCATTTTCTGCCCCTGACAGTCCGGACTTGACAGACAAATCCAGCACACAGTCAACATCTGCTGAATCCTTAATGGAGTTGGCAGACCTTTGGGACAAAGGCCCTGTTGAGCTGCAGGGACTGGACACTGTTTTTCCAGCTGTTACTGCATGTGCCTCAACCTCCACGCCGGGCTGAGTGATGCCTGCTGAGTCAGAGGGCAATCTCATCCACATGTTCCCAGATTCAATAACTATGTCCCTTTTGCTCAACACAGCGCTCGATTTTTCCTCCTCAGTTTCATCTTCCTCGCTTGCTAGTTCCCCCACTATATGTGCACTGCTCACTGAGGAAATTTCCCCTTTATCGGAGCAGCTCGAGGCATCCTCTTCTTTTTTGGTGCTGTCGGCTTCTGTGGTTGATTTTTCTTTCAGCTTCTTTTTGCAGACTTTTACTATATCGTACATGTGGAGGTAACTCGCAGCTGCCAGTACATCCTCAATAGGCAAATCTTTGAACTGGAGTTTCCCTTCATACATGAATTCAAGTAGGAGAGCGAAAGCTGGGGCTGTAACAATGTCGCTGTTCAGATGAACAATGTCCCTTTTGTCCAGCTGGTCCTTGTAAAAGAGGTGGAAGTACATGCTGCATGAAGCAAGCACAGCACGATGGGCTCGAAACTGGGCATCTCCAACCAAGACAGTGCAGTCACAAAGGAAACCTTGATGCCTTTGCTCACTCAGACACTGGAGCAACTGCCTGCTGTGGTCTGGAAACTCCATACTGTCTTCATAACCTGTAGCAGAAAAAAAGTTTGTCAACATTTGCAGAAATAGATCAAACAGAAATAGCAAAACCCCAAACTATCCTGCTTTCTGCTGATAGAAGTTAACACAATAGAAAACACATTTTAAACAGCAAATTATTCTGCTGCTGCCCCAGTAGCGCGTACAAGGGGGGAAAAAAAAGCACGTAAACTGCTGCAAGACTCAAAACTCAATCACATTAAGTGCCCTGTGTCCCCATCTCTAATCCTTAAAATGGCTAAAAATAAAGATTACATGATAGTCAGTAAGGTACTGTTGATCAAATTAGATGCCTAAACGGACAGAGACAGGACGAAAACGAAGCTTATAAACATCTGATACAGATGACTATGGCCATATGGCAGCTGCTGCCCAGATAAAGAGATTAAAGAATGGAGTGCGATTACAGCTGTCTGGGCAATTCCACGCGTCGCAATCTGCGAATCCTAAATTAGTCACTATTACCACAACTCTAGGAAAAAAAATTAGCTTGCACTCAGCAATGATCTGTCAAACTCTGAATAAAACAAAACACAAATACTATCATAACAAAATTCCTAGCAGGATTTGCAAAGAAAAAAAGAGGGGAAGGAAAGGGAAATCCCCCCCTCCTCCTCCTCCCTCCAACCTCCCCCTCACCCCTACCTGCAACAGGAATTAAAAGAGATCAACTTCTCCTGACCAGTTCCCCAAAAGAATGGTGCGCTAAATCTTTGTGACTCCGGTCTGTCAAGTTTACAGAAGCAGTCTGGAGAGGGATGATACCGGCACACGGAGCAAGATCACACAAAAAAACCCAGCAATGCCAGACTGTCAGCTGCTCTGACATCACTTCAAATGGAAATGCTACCTCCAGCTGTGCTGCTTTTTAATGCCATATGTTACTCGTGTCGTGTTTGCTGCTGCCACCAATCTCACGTTTGAATACATTATCTGCCACAAAAAAAGGAGGAAAAAATCCCCCCTCCTCCAAATAAAGTACCAGACAGTGTCTCCCCCACCACCACCCAACCTCCTTCCTTCCCTCTCCCTTTATTTTATTTATGTTGCCAAATATATCCACTTCACTTGAAATGACACAAATAAACTGCGGCCGCAGAGCAGTGTGTGTGTGTGTGTGTGTGTGAGAGTGAGAGAGAGAGAAAAAGCGCTACAGGGCGACCTGTTAAATTGCTGCAGCAACGATCCTCAATTGCATGGTGACGGCAGTCCAAACCACAACACACACAGACACAGACAGAGACAGACACACACACAGACACTGAGACAGAGGGGGCAGAAAAATAAAGTCACAACAGGCTGCAGCCACCGCCTCTGCTCCGCACTGCCAGTGTGTCTGTGTGTGTGTGTGTGTGAACGGTTACCAGCACAACTGAGAGAGAAGGAAGGAAGGAAGGGTAATAAAAGAGTAACATTTTTTGAAACACTGTAACTCCGCGCCGCTTCTGGCAACATAGACTCTTTCCCCCCCCTCCCTCCCCCCCTCCCCTTCCTTATAGCCTGAGTTGTTGAAAGAGGAAATCCAGGAGGGTTTGATTCCGAGATACTCACAGGAAGCAACACACACAAAAAAAAATACAAGAAAAAGGGGGAGCACTTTTGCTGCTTGGGGAAGAGCGAGTGGAAAGTAGGAGGAAGGAGGTGGGAGGCTGGAGGGAAGGAGAGAGGCAATGACTTTCAGGACTTCATGTGAGAGGCAGACACAGAGCAGGGCACTGGGGACAAGTGCGCCCAGATGTTACAGAGCTGTTGCTATTCCGTGCTCTCTACCTACCTCGGCAGAGGAAGTGTGGCTGACATCATGTCTTCATTGAAGTCTTGGGCCGAGCGCAGAGAAAGCGCCGGGAATGGGGCCGGCCACCTTCCGAAAGCGGCCCCCTGCCTCCCCCCCACCCACAGAGTCCGGCCTGCGGGCAGCCAATGGGCTGGGGAAGCAGGCGGGCTTTCCGGCGAGCTGGCTCCGGAGTCACGGTGAGCCAGCAAAAGGGGGAAATGTGCGCGTCTTCGGACGCTGGCGGTGTGAGTGAGTATCGGCAGGGGGGGGGTGGGGGGGGGGGAGGAGAAGGCTGGCTTGCATCTCGGGAGTTGTAGTCTTGCTGCACTCGGGCCACACAACACTCTCAACTTTAACTGATCCAATGTCACAATCAGCAGACATCTCCCCCAAAAGCAGCAAGAAGTTGTACACAAGCAGGCTGATCCGGAGATCTGTAAAAGCGGAAGCCAAACTAAAAAATAAAATTCCTTCCAGTAAACTCAACAGAAAGGGGTCAAAACTTCTTTTTACAAAGTTTGCCTGTGACCTTGCGCAAGTAATATTTAAAGATTCTGGAGTAACTTTGAGAATATTTCTCCAGAACATGACACAAAATAAAGAATCACCTGTTTACAGATGATTTAAAGTAGGTCACTCCATTGCTCGCATCCATTTTCCCCTGAGAGAAAAGTATATTTTTACAAAGATCTTTCCCCCCCCCCCCCCCACTAAGTTTTCAATCCTTTCCTGTTACTCGTCAGCACATGTGCACCGGCTCTGGCTGGAAGTGTAAAGCTGCCTTTAGGTTGTTAACATATCCAGGACTGATGTCGATGCTGTTCTGAGATTACTGTTACCAGACTGCAGGAGGCACAGTGAAGTCTTGGTGACACCAGTTGCCTCTCCTTAAAAAAATAATAAAACATATCCTGCTCTGTCCCGCACCATTTCTTGTACATCTAGTGTAATGGCAAAGTAAGGCAACTAAATTTAAACTCCTGCCTGGCTGCAGATTTCACTCTGACCACTGTCAGTGCCATTCCGGATTGACAGTAAATAACACAGCTCAAACAGAGCGGGCCTAATAACCAGCATTTTGTGTTCCCCTCTTAGAAGAGCACTCTGCTGGATCGGTCCAGCTGAGAATTGACAAAAGTCACGCAACTGAAGCAAGTCTGCAATAGGACAGACAGACCTCCGCCTTTAACTTGTGACCCAGAGTCAATTTTTAAATCGCTTCTGTTCCAGACCAACCTGCACTTGCTATTTGCTTTAATAATTAAGAGTTAATTTCAGGGCAATGAAAATTTTCAATGGCATTTATTTATGCAACATGAGCTTGGCATGCAACGGTTTATTTTTTTTCAGTCCTCATTTGATGATACTAATTGAAGCCTTCCATCCTCCAAGCTGGTTTACACAAATTTCTCATGATGTTATTACATTTCAATTTTTAAAGGAGGGACTGGGGACTTTTGGGGAGCAACTGAATCAGAAATTTCTTTGTCATTTTCATTTGAATATGTATACACGTTGAACAAGATTAATCTATCTGAATTTGCATTAAATGCATGAGTTTTATAATGAAAGTCTTATTCCACTAAGGTGGAGATATGTGAAAACTGGGAGACATTCTAAGAAATTTGGAACTTGTATCCATGCATTTTGAAGTTTTAGATAAAGGATCATAAAGGTCCTTTAAAAACTGCAGAATTAGTAACCACAAAACTAAACAAAACAGATATGTTTATTTAATGCAAAGTACTAACAATATGGAGTCAAACCTTACCAAAGTTGTATAAGAATTGATGGGGGGAGAAAGACTGCTCTATGCCAATACTGCCAGCTGTAATACTTCTGTGCCAGCTGTTCATGCTGTGCCAACTACACTGACACTGTCAATTGTGCCAAAGGTACTAGCTGTGCATCAGTGCCATTGATGCCAGCTGTGCCATTTGTGCCAACTGTGCTGTCTTTCCATCTGTGCCAAACTTATCTGTGCACAAAATCCCTGGTCTTAGTGATCAGCAGTTGCTTACGTGTCTGTGGTCTACAGATACTAAATAAACCCAAGTTTATTTGTTTCTTGAGACAACGTACAGTCATGTTCACAAGTTAAGTGCTGCAGAGGATTTTTTGTGGAAAGTTTCAGTGCAGGACTTTACTTAGATATAGGAAGTTAAGACTGAAATATTTCAAAACAGAAACCAAAAAAACAGTTTTGTTCAGGAAAGTGGTGGCCAACATTTCTGGATAAATGTGTTATGATGACTTTAACAGTACTTATATGATTATTACAATCTCCTCAATCATTTTTGAAGCCTAAATGTAAGCAGTTTAAAATCCCTAACAAGTTTCAAACTGTTATTATTTAAATCCCTGAAGCACAGTAGTGCAATTCAAATTAACAAATCACATGAACAGTGTCAGCAGGCAAAATCAATGTAGAAAACCACTGTCAGGGTTTGATTTATATGATGCATATTTTACACATACACACACACACACACGTACAAGCAAAACAAATTTATTTCATTATACATTCAAATCCTAATCAGTGAAGTCAGAGTTCCCATCCACTCCCACCTCAATGCATTTGCCTATCATACAGCAGCCCACATTCTGTGCTTCTGTTCCGAAACCTAACCTGCCCGGCTGCCATTCTCTGCTGCCAGTGCCAGGATGCGATGCTGTGCCCTTTTGCTTTCCAGCAAGAGAAATCAGGGAATGCTGTTGCAAGATGGAGCCAGCTCAACTTCCGTGGTGCAAAGCAAAAAGGATGAAGGCTCAATTAACTGGCCCGTAGTGTTAATAAAGCCTTTTTGTTTGAGACACTAAGTCAATGCCTCCTGGTAGCATTCCTTTGGTTTATTTCACTTATTAGGTAAATGAGCAACATGAATCTCACCACTGGAAACTGACAAAGGCAATTGGGCTGTTTTACAGGAGAGAGGCCAAAATGTATGGTCATTTTGCTTTGTACTTAAAGGGTGTGAATAATCAAAACAACAACATTAATCAGTGATGTCTTAAAAATGAATTATTCCAGAGATGTGAGCAATATTGATAAGACTGTAGACCATTCCAGGTAGGAATAACAGATCCTTTTCTTGGGGGGGAGGGGGGCAATAGTCAACCATGTTTTCATTGTTCTCCCATGTCTGTGTGGGTTTCCTCCTACAGTCCAAAGATGTGCAGGTTAGGTGGGTTGACCATGCTAAATTGTCCCTTAGTATCCCAAAATATTTAGGTTAGGTGGATTTACCATGGTAAATGGATGAGGGGGGTTACAGAGGCTGTAAATTTAACAATTACTTGATCAATTTATTGATGTGGCAACTCTTTGGAGTTACTTAGACAATATAGTGCATTATACTCCAATGATTGTATTCCATAAATTATTGAGTGATTAGTCATATGAATATAACAATATCAGCACTGCTTTCACCCTTCATAACTTTTAGGAAGCCATATTTTAAACTCATAGCGTGGATTTAGATAGAAAAATGTTGCATCGTCTGTTCCACAAATATTAAATGTAGCAACCTTCACAGGACTACTTAAAATGTTTCACTTTGTCTTTGAAATGTCATTCAAACTTAAAAAGAACAGTTTCTTAAAAGGGAGTTCCACATTTTGCACCAAATTTAGGCAGTATTTACATAAGTGTCAACATCAGTGCTGGAATTTACAGTACCCACATTGTTGAGAAACAGAGTTAATTTTCAATTGGCATTTGTTAATTTTAGAATAATTTCTGACCCAAGGTAGATATCTCCTCACAAAACAGAATTGTTTACTAAATGCCCTCTGAATGGATGATCATTCCTTAGTTTACATTGTGATTGGGAACGAATGGGAGTGACTACATTATGGAATTTGTAGTTCTAATCTAGTTGATCAAAAAGAGAAACCACATTCAAGCCACAAGATAAATAAATGGCAGAACTGCTTCAGTGTAAAAATAAACATCTCTTCATTTCCTCTGTGAAACTCAGAATAATATTCCAATCACACTAATATAATATTTCTATTTGCTGATATTGTTTTATATGTCCTGAGTGAAATTGCTGAACCAGTTTAGAATTGAGGACAAGTTTTGTGATGTACTTTCTTACCTTTGTTGGAGCTAGATTGAAATGCTCAAATTCATTTCCAACCTTTACATGGTTATATGTATGTGAGTAAGGAAAATGAATCCCCTATTCATCTGGGTTGGAATCAGCAATTAAAGGACAACATTAGCATCCTTGACAACTGGTCTCTTGATTTACCAGTATTCCAAATAGTAGTCTACAGTTTGATTTCTTAGAGTTATTTGAGGAGTTGAACTACATTATGGTTGATTTTGAAGAGGGTGGGATAAGAAAATATGTGTTGATTGGTAAATAAAGAGGCACTGAATATGATAAACCAGAATTGAGACATATTATATTCAAAAGATCAATTGTCAATTAGAGTCACAAGTGCTCTAAACCATGTAAAATCATCCTAATGCATGGGAATGTAAAGCAGTCCAAAACAGTCTTGGAATGTTACTTGAATTTTACAATATGAAAGCATTGACTAAGTTGCTTTATATATATCTCATGCATTTAAAGAATTAATTGTTCCAATTACTCTTTTATAATTCAGCAACTATATTCTAGAATAATGAGTGTTAAATCCTAATGATGCATGCTTGAAAACCCCACACTTCAAAGAAGATAGGGACAAAAATAAAATCTTCTAATTCCTTGCAGAGTTTTGCACACCAGCATAAGAATAAAAGGGCTGTTTCCTGGGATGTTGAAAAAGATTTTCCTGTTTCTAAAGTGAAGTTAGTTTGTGTTGGTTATTGATAATATTGCCTTGATGCAACTACACAGTATGAAACACAACTCGAATGTTTGTTCTCTTTTCTTCCAAAGATTGACTTTTTTGATGGATCACTGCCCAGAACAGAAACAGATGGCAGACATATTGTCTATATACCTACTGGAATGAAGAGCAGAGAAACAAAAATGTTTGATTAACTGCATTAACTATCTTCAAAACTCTCCATTTATAAGATATAAAAAGTACAGAAGATTGAGCAGCAGAATAATGGAGCTTTGACATCAGCAGAGGTCTAAAATTGAAAGGTTAACCTTTCCCAAAAGGCTCACATTCCAATCTGAGATTACTAATCTAACCAATTAATGTGGAAGGACTCCATGCAAAAAAAAGCAAGGAAGAAACACAAATATTTTATCAAATAGATGAACAATTATGGTTTATAATTTAGTGCTCTGAAAATTCTTTCTGTTGCCATGGAGACTCAGTACTTGAACCCCGATCTATTTTTTTCTATCATCAATGCTCTGGAGCTATTTACCAAGTCTCCATAGTGCTCACTGTTTTGGACTTTGAACAGAGGACAAAGCTAGAGAAATAAAAGAAATGAGAAAAGGCCATTTTGTCCATTGAAACTTATCTCTCCAGTGTTTTAACTATCCTGCCATAGCATCCAACTGTTTTTTGAGTGATTACAATTTAACCTAGCCTGGTCTACACAATCGCTCCTTATAGGTCAAACCATCATCCCAGGAATTAGTGAAACTTTGTTGCACTTCCACCAAAGCAATTAGATTGTTCCTTAGGTAAAAGGACCAAAACTTTGGACAGTACTCCAGGCATGGTCTCACCAAGCCATAGAACTTATGTGCTCTAAACTCTTTGTAATAGAGGGTAGCACTATTTGTTTGCTAATTGTTTGTTGTACCTGTGACTTGTGTACAAGGACATCATGGTCCTTCTGAGTATTATATTTATGAGTCTCTCACCAATTAAAAGTACTCTTCATTCCTATTTTAACTTCCAAAATGAAAATTCATCTTCCTCACATTGTATTTCATCTGCTATGTATCAATATATCAGCAATTGCATTCTTTGGCAATTATATTGTTGAGTCAATTGGATTCTCAATGACAGGTGATGATTATTAGCATGATTATAAATGCACACAGCAGAACCTTTGGATGGGGTGAGAAGAGAAGGAGTGTGTTTTTATTTTGGGGAAACTGCTCTGAGAGCAAACTTGTGTATGGGACAAGATAAACTTCAGATTCATCTCTTCACTATGTACAATTATTGGTGTTAGCCCCCATGTTTTTGTTCATTCATTTTAACTGGTTTATGCTGTTTCTTTTCATCTTTTTTGCAGCTGACTTTCTTTCCAACCTTTCATTGTTAGCAAATTTGGGTGCATTAATACTTGGTCTCCTCATTCCATTAATTACAGCCTACCAACTTGTAAAGTCCATTTATACGTAGTCCTTACATTTTGGCCTGTTAGCCAGTCTTCAGTCTATGTGTATGTGTGACTGCTCCCCAGTTCTATGAGTCCTCATTCTGGGCAATGATCTCTTGTGCAGCACCTTCTTGAATGTTTTTTGTTGAAAATCTAAATGTATGACCTCCATTGGTTCCACCTTACATACTATGTTAGTTAAATCCTCAAGGAATTGTATAGATTTGTTAAACATGATTTTCCTTTCACAAACACTACCCACAGCATGATTTTATTTTTCCAAGTGCTCTGTTGCCACATTGTTATTAATATTGTAGATTTTTCCATGTGATTGATAGCTCATAGCTCTCTGATCCATCTTTTTCCCTCTTTCTTGAATAACAAGGTTATATTTGTGACTGTCCAACCCATGTGACTTCTAGAACCTAAAGAATTCTGGATGATTAAAAGTGATGCATTCACAATCTCTGTAGCTAACTCATTTTATTTTAAAAAATGTAAGATTCAGGTCCAAGGGAATTTGTTGATTTCAAGTCAACTTAACAATTCCAGTATGTTTTTTCAGTTTCCTATATTTATTGAATGAAGACAAAGTAGCCATGATGTGGAGATGCTGGTGCTGGCCTGGAATGGGCGCAGTAAGAAGTCTCTCAACACCAGGTTAAAATCCAACGGGTTTATTTGATATCACAAGTTTTGGTATCTATTTGGTATCACCTGCTGATGGAGCAATGCTCTGAAAGCTTGTGATACCAAATAAACCTGTTAGACTTTAACCTGATGGTGTGAAACTTCTTACGGAAAGTAACAACAAAGGATATAAATTTTTGTGGTATAAAAATGGGCATTAGGAGAAAAAAAATGAATGTTTGGGTAATATGCTGGACAAGATATTAGAGGCAGATAGATTAAGGATGTTTTAAATGCAGTTGGGTGCTGGAAAGTCAAGATATGCAAGACTGTTGCAAGAGCACTTAAGTCCAGGAGCAAGGATGTTTTACCACAGCTGTACTTGGTGAGACCATACTTGGAGTATTGTGTGTGGTTTTGGTCTCCTTATCAAAGAAAGGATATACTTGCCACAGAGGAAGAACAGTGAAGGTTCACCAAACTGATTCATGGGATGGCGTAGGAGGAGAGATTGGGACCACTGGGCCTGTATTTACTGAGATTTAGAAAAATGAGAAAGGATCTAATTGAAACATATAAAATTCTGGTCTGAATGGATGAGGTGATGATGTTTCCACTGGCTGGGAGTCCAGATCAAGGGGGACTCAGGATGTGAGGTAGGCCATCAGTAAAGAGAGATTTCTTCACTCAGAAGATGGCAAACCTGTGGAATTCTCCAACATTGAAGGCTATGGAGGCCAATCATTGAGTATATTTAAGAAGGAAATAGACTTCTAGAATTCAAAAGTGTCAAGAGGTGTGGGGATAGTGGAGGAGTATGGCATTAAGATAGAGATCAGTCATAAATGGTGGCACAATCTTGAAAGGCCTACTCCCCCTCCTATTTTCTATGTTAAGACAAACTGAAATGAGATCATTTGAAATTTTGCATTTTGACTTTCCTTTTTTATATGTATATATCTTAGGCACCTGAAGCTCTAAACATGAAAACTTGGTGAGTTATTTGTGATTGTTTTATATATCACCAGAGATATTGATTGTGCCATGTTACATTTTTTGGTTATTGAGGGTAGAACTTACTGAGTGATCTGCTGCATGTTTAGCAGCGGTGAAGGCAGTCCACCAATAACCAGCGGTGGGATCTGCTGGTCTGTTGAATGCAGCCTATGAAACCCACGGCATACAAACATAGAACATTACAGCACAGTACAAGCCCTTCAGCCCTCAATGTTGTGCTGAGCTACGTCCAGTCCCAAGATCAAGCTCTCCCCTCCCTATAATTCTGGAGTGCTCTGTGTGCCTATCCAATAACAGCTCGAAAGTTCCTAAAGTGTCCGACTCCAATATCACAGCAGGGTGCACTATCAGTGGGACCGGAAGATCCTGGAAAGTTTGGATGTGTAGCAATCCTCAGATTAAATCACTGCCATCAGCTCTTTGTAAGGGGAGAGCAGCCTGTGGTCATCTGGGACTGTGGAGATTTTCATCGTCTCCTCCCCGATTTTGCCGTTTCCACTTTTGTTTTGCTGATGATTCCATTCCAATACTGATCAACTTTCCTCAGAATATAAAACCATCTGTGGCACTGTAATGTTAAAATCACATCTTGACCTTTCCTCCATGTCCTGTCACAAGTACTGAACTGCTTCAGGTAATGTTACAAATTCATACACCTATTCTGAACTTCACTTGCTGCAAGTAAAATTGAAACTTTGGTTGCAAAAGTCAGTTCTTCATAAAGCACAGCTTCTTCCTGCCTCTTGTGTCTAACCAACAGGTACCACTTGTCATCTTTAATAGATCAACCCTTCTTCATGTATTGACATTTTTGGCTGCACAGTCTACATCAACCTCAAACAGAATGCCCCCACTCTGTGTTAAAGTTGGCTTCATGAAACTGTTTTATGTGCAAAACAGTTCTTTCCAACAACTTCTAACTTGTGGAAAAACTTGTGCTTTATAGAGCTGAATATTTCCCAAATCTCTCAAGGTCTTTCTAAAACTTCCTTTGAACATAGGATACAAGGAAAAGGTCATCATTTCTCTGGTTGTCCGTGCCCTTCCTTGTCTCTTCCTTGTAACAGAATTCCGTGATTACTGCTCCTTTGGCTATTCTTTTCTATTTTATCCTAAACTTCAAATAACGGTTCCAGGCGTTTCTTCCAACTTCATTCTTTTGAAGTGGAATTGACTTAAAATGGACTCAAACTTTTTCTTTCCCAAGAATGGCCTCAAAACTAGATCTCACCTCCCTCTGGCCCTAATTTCACTTTTAGGTATTAGCTAAAATTCTGACGTTAGCACATTGGAACGAGATTTATTTTCTTGTTTGTTTTAAATGTGTCTCTAGTAAAATCATTGAAAGCAATTTCAGACATATTCATATCTCAAGGTGCGATCAGTATTTCCTTCCTCTTAACAATAAGTTTAACACTATCTGATTGTTACTACTTAAAATTATCTTTTTCAACTTTACGGTTTTGCATTTGTTTTTTGGAATTAATCTATTAAAATTATTGGGAAAATTGACATGCAATACCTTTAAGAAATAAAGTCAGTTGTGGCAGTCTATTACCAACTTAATCCTGGATTATCTCTGAACCAAACTTTTAGAGCGTTGATTAGCCTAAAAGCTGTAAGGCAGCATCACACATTTTGGGGAGGGGGAATAGTGGGTAGGAAATTTGTCACATCAACTAAATATTTGGATAACGACAAAATCGCAAATGTCATATACCCATTATGCCGGCTTCAACTTCAAAGATAGCAACACTTCTTGGTGCTTTCTCAGTGAGTGCTTTTATTGAACTGATTGTACAATGCCAAATAGGACATGTATTGCTATTGCATTTCAAAGTACAAACAATGCCAGCAACAGGGAGAGCTGGCCCTTCCAAATTTAGTGATATTAACTCTTGTCTTCTAACAGGCTCTTTGCAAATTGGAATAACATTTCCTTTTGCTTCACGTGTACTCTGGAATCAACCTAGTGAATCTGCTCTGTGCCCCCTCCAGTGCCATTATATCTTTTCTCAAGTAAGGAGACCAAAACTGTACACAGTACTCCAAATGTTTCCTCACCAGCACCCTATACAGCTGCAACATAACCTCACTTTTTAAACTCCATCCTTCTAGCAATGAAGAACAAAATTCCATTTGCCTTCTTAATTACCTGCTGCACCTGCAAACCAACTCCTTGAGATTCCTGCATAGGGACACCCAGGTCCCTCTGCACAGCAGTATGCTGCAGTTTTTACCATTTAAATAATAGTCCACTTTGCTGTTATTCCTGCCAAAATGAATGATCTCACATTTACCAACATTGTACTCCATCTACCAGACCCTCACCCACTCACTTAGACTATTTATACCCCTTTGCAGATTTTCAGTGTCCTCTGCAACACTTTGCTCTGTCGCCCATCTTAGTGTTATCTGCGAATTTTGATACACTACACTTGGTCCCCAATTCCAAATCATCTATATAAATTGTAAACAATTGCAGTCCCACCATTGATCCCTGAGACACACTACTAATCACTGACTGCCAACCAGAAAAACATCCATTTACCCCTATTGTTTGTTTTCTGTTAGTTAACCAATCCTCTATCCATGCTAATACATTACCTGTAACACTGTGCACCTTTATCTTATGTAGCAGTGTTTGGTGTGGAACCTTGTCAAATGCCTTCTAGAAATCCAGATACACGATATCTTCAGGTTCCTCATCATCCACTGCACATGTAATGTTCTCAAAGAATTCCACCAAATTAGTCAAACATGACCTTCCCTTCATGAATCCATGCTGCATCTTACCAATGGGACAATTTATATCCCGATGTCTCACTATTTCTTCCTGGATGATAGATTCAAGCATTTTTCCCATCACAAAAGTTTAGCTAACTGGCATATAGTACCTGCTTTTTGTCTACCTTTTTTAAACAGTAGCATCACATTTGCTGTTTTCCAATCTGTGGGAAGCAGCCCAGAGTCAAGCAAATTTTAGTAAATTATCATGAGTGCATATGCTATTTCTCTCACCATCTCTTTTAGTACCCTGGGAGGTATTCCATCCAGACCAGGAGACTTGTCTACTTTTAGCCCCTTTAACTTGCCCAACATTACCTCTTTCATGATAATGATAGTTTCTACGTTCTCACCTGCCATAGCCTTCCTGTCATCAATTTTTGGCATGTTATTTGTATCTTCGACTGTGAAGACCAACATAAAATACCTCTTCAATACCTCAGCCATTTTCTCATTTCCATTATATCCGCCTTCTCATCCTGTAAAGGACCAATATTTACTTTACCCACTCTTTTTCATTTTATATATTTGTAGAAACTTTTGCTGTCTGTTTTTATATTCTGAGCTAGTTTACTCTCATAATCCACCTTACTTTTCTTTATAGCTTTTTTTCATGGCTTTCTGCTGACCTTTAAAGACTTCCTAATCTTCTAGCTTTCTGTTAATCTTTGCAACTTTGTATGTATTTTCTTTCAATTTGATACCCCCTTTATTTCCTTAGATGTCCATGGTTGATTATTTCTTTCTCTACAGGCTTTCCTTGTCACTTGTATATACTTTTGTTGAACACTGTGAGAGATCACTTTGAAAGTCCTCCACAGTTCCTCGGTTGTCCCACTATAAAGTTTTTGCTCCCAGTCTATCTTAACCAACTCGTCCTACATCCCTTTGTAGTCTCTTTTGTTTAAGCACAAGGCACTGGTATTGGATTTTACCTTCTCACACTTCATCTGTATTTTAAATTCAACCATACTGTGATCGCTTCTTCCGAGAGGATCCCTAACTGCAAGATCATTAATTATTCCTGTCTCATTACACAGGACCAGATCTAGGATACCTTGCTCTGTTGTCAGTTTACAACATGGCACATAAAAAATTTATGGAATATTGTGAATTAATGCTACCAGAACCTACATACATTCATTGGGTGTTTGCCCTTTCAGGAATTCTGCCACCTGGTAAAAGTTCTGCACCCTATCCTACTGACATCTCACTTCAGTTAAGATGTTTTATGTTCACAGAATCACAATTCTAACAGTGCAGAAAGAAACTGTTGTGTCTGTGCCAGTTCTCCAACTTATCATTCTGACTTATTGTTATTCTCCTGCCATCACCCCCCGCAGCATTGTTTCTATTCAAGTAACAATCTAATGCCCTCTTGAATATCTAAGTTGAACCTATCTCCAACACACTTCTAGATCCCAACCAGCCGCTGTGTGGAAAAAAAAATTCTCACACTGTACTTTCACTTTAAATCTGTGCCCTCATTCTCAATTCATTTCTGAGCGGGAAGTTTCTGCCTATCTACTCTGTCCAGCCCCTTCACGATTTTGAACATCTCTATCAAATCTCTTCTCCAAGGAGACAGTCCCAACTTCTCCAATCTATCTTTATAATTGAAGTTTCTCATTCTTGGAACCATTCTTCTGCATCCTGTCCATTGTGTTCACATACTTCTTTTCTACTGGTCAGTCTTTAACAGCTGATTTTGCTGTGTGACAATCCCCCTTGTAAGCATTGAAGCAGTGGAGACTATCTCGTTAAATGTGTTTTAAGTCACAGGTAGATAGATTTCTGATCAATAAGGGAATTAAGGGTTATGGGGAGCAGACGGGTAAATGGAACTGAACACTTTCAGATCTGTCATGGTCTTATTGAATGGTGGGGCTAGATAGCCTACTCCTGCCCCTATTTCTTATGTTCTTAGGTGGAGGCAATACTGTCAGCACTCTTCCAAAATGCCTTACCGAAATTTTTTGAGCTGGTGGCGCAGCAGTTGGCACTGCTATCTCATATGCTAGGAACCCAGGTTCAATTCTGGCCTCGCGTGACTGTCTGAGTGGAGTTTGCAGATTCTCCCCGTGTCTATGTGGGTTTCCTCAGGGTGCTTTGCTTTCCTCCCACAGTCCAAAGACGTGCGTGTTCAGTTGATTGGCCATGATAAATTGCCCCTTAGTGTCAGGGGGATTAGGATTGAAAATATATGGGGTTATGGGGATGAGACCTGGGTGGGATTGTTGTTGGTGCAGGCTTGATGGGCCAAACAGCCTCCTCCTGCACTGTAGGGATTCTATGATCCTTGGAAAATGGTAGTGTGAAAATAAAATTATAGGTGTTGTTGTATTTGAACTTGTAATCCTTTGTGAATTTGCCTTCATTCATTAAATTGTGCAGCTGGTTTGAAATTTCCTTTCTCAGCATTTTGTTTGTTTAATGGAACCTTCAATTTACAACCATACTGTGGAAATGTTTTGTAAAACAAGGTTTAAGATGTGAAAATGGTATCCTGCACAAAAGTAAGAACAAACTAAACATGAATGCATTTACAAATGTAAAAAGTACTCCAAGGATAACAACTTATTTATTTAGTGCCTTTTAACATAATAAAACATTGCTAGGTACTTCATGGGAATATAATTAAACAATAGATGACATTAAACCCCGAGGATCATTGTGATGATACTGTGCCTTTAAGAAATGTATTTTAATTGTGTCTCTCTGCAGAATGTTTCTAACATGGATTAGTAACATTTTCTTGAATTTCGTTGGAAAAACATAACATACCATCATTTACTGGGCACATGATAATGCAGTTCTTCTTCAGTATTGACCTAGAATCTCAGGCTTGATCCTGGATTGGGGTTTGAGCTTCTGACTTGAGTGACAGTGCTGCCAACTATGCCAAACTAGCATATGACCAATACAGGCACAGCACAGTATTAGCACTGCTGCCTCACAGAGCCAGGACCTGGGTTCAATTCCAGCCTTGGGTCACTGTCTATGTGGACTTTGTACCTTCTCCCCAAGGGCAGCACGGTAGCACAGTGATTAGCACTGCTGCTTCACAGCTCCAGGGTCCTGGGATTCAATTCCCGGCTTGGGTCACTGTCTGTATGGAGTTTGCACATTCTCCTCATGTCTATGTAGGTTTTCTCCGGGCGCTCCGGTTTCCTCCCACAGTCCAAAGATGTGCAGGCTAGGTTGATTGTCCCTTAGTGTCCAGGGATATGTAGGGTTAGAGGCATAGTGGGTATAATGTGAAGGGGATATGGGGGTAGGGTCTGGGTGGGTTTGTGTTCGGTGCAGACTCGATGGGCCGAAGGGCCTTTTTCTGCACTGTAGACTTCTATAATTCTATGTCTGCATGGATATTCTCTGGGTGCTCTGCTTTCTTCCCACACTCCAAAGATTTGCAGATTAGGTAGATTGGCCATGCTAAATTGCTTCATAGTGTCCCAAGATGTGTAGGTTAAGGTGATTAGCAAAGTAAATGCATGGATTTAAAAGGGTAAGGAGGAGTGCAAATGGGAAAGATGTTCTATTGGAGAGTCAGTACAGACTCAATGGGCTGAATGGCCTCTTTCTGCATTGTAAGGATTCAATGACTTTAATTCAATGGAGGGACTTTTCACAGAATGTTGACAGTGGACTGTGAAACAAGCAGAGTGGAAAAGCCCAGGAATTGATGTTGGGTCAGGATCCTGGATCAACGATGCTACTTTCTGCAGGCTTTTCCCAGGGCGTACACAACAAAGAGTCGGGAACTACTTAAAAAAAGGAAGATGTTTGTTGCAGACTCACCCTCAGCACATCTCTGTAGGAATTCCTCAGGGTCGTGTCCTAATCCCAGCCACCATCAGCTGCTTCCCTCCATCATGGGGATGTTGTAAATGATTACAGTGTTCAATTCCATTCCAGACTCCTCAGATACTGAAACAGACCATCTCCAGCAAGACAGAATCCAATCAACTCCCCTTGATACTTGAAAGCATTACCATGGCTGAATGGCATCCAGCCAACCAACATCCTGGGGGTTACCATTAACCAGAAACTGAACTGGACTAGCCATATAAAAACTGTGGCTACAAGAACAGCTCACTGGCTGGGAATTCTGCAGTGATTAACTCAACTCCTGGCTCCTCAAAGCCTGTCCACTATCTACAAGGCACAAGTCAGGAATGTGATGGAATATTTGCCTGGATGCCTCAAAAGCATGCCACCACTACCAAATGGACTGTAGTAGTTCAGGAAAGTGGCTTGCCATTAACAAGACAACAAATTCTTGCCAGGAACACTTACCTCCCATGGAAACATTTTATTTAAATTCTGAATTGAGAAGTGGTTGAGATTAAGAAATCAATTATTATTTGTTGTATTGATTATACATTGAATCCTGAATTTCCAAACCATGGAACATAACCTGTCAGTGATACACTAGAGTTACTAAGGCATGGACAGTGCAGAATGTCTTTTTCTTCCCAGTGAAGCTGACAAACTGAGAAAGCGTTGATAAGTTACACATAAGTGCTCTGAGCATTCGGAGAATGCTCCTGAAAACATTTCTTTTTTCAGAGCACTTTCACTGCTTGACAGGTGATTGCCAACTGTTCAAAAAGCATTTCAACTGTTTAGCACATCACTGACCTTTAGGTTCACTTCCTCTTTGCCAGTCTTCATCACCACATGGGAGAGGCTAATGCAACAACACCTTTCATATCAAAGCAGAGCCCATACTGATTTGATATATTGTCACATGTATTAATATACTGTGAGAAGTATTGTTTCTTGTGCATTAGACAGACAAACATACCATTCATTGGGAAGGAAAGGAGCCAGTGCAGAATGTAGTTTACAGTCATAGCTGGAGTGTAGAGAAAGATCAACCTAATGCAAGGTAGGTCCATTCAAAAGTCTGACGGCAGCAGGGAAGAAGCTGTTCTTGAATTGGTTGGCACATGACCTCAGGCGTTTGTATCTTTTTCCCAACAGAAAAAGGTGGAAGAGAATATGTCCACTTTGTTGGATCCTTAATTAGGCTGTCTGCTTTTCTGAGGCAGCAGGAAGTATAGACAGTGTCAATGGATAGGAGGCTGGTTAGCGTGATGGATTGGGCTCCATTCACAGCCTTTTGTAGTTTCTTGCGGTCTTGGGCAGAGCAGGAGCCATACCAAGCTGTGATATGACCAGAAAGAATGTTTTCTATGGTGCATCTGTAAAAGTTGGTGAGAGTCGTAGTTGACATGCCAGATTTCCTTAGTTTTCTGAGAAAGTGGAGGCATTGGTGGACTTTCTTAATATGATATTGGCATGGTAGGGATGCGGGGAGGGATCAGGACAGATTGCTGGTGATCTAGACACCTAAAAACTGCCACTACCTGCTCCAGCAACAGCAAGGCTCTTCTCTTCAGCTGGATGGCCCGAAACATTGCAGATGGAATAGATACCAAGACCCAGCTTCAAGGAAACATAACTCCCAATGCTAGGACTCTGAGTATCTGTGCTTCAGGAGACTTTGACTCTCATAGTAAATCATTGCTGGCACCTGCAGCCTCATGGAACAAGACCTTCTCTCCAATAGACAAGGTGGGCATGCATTCTAAATGAATGACAAGATAATGGTCACTGGAGAGCCAACCTCACCCCACAGCTCTGCCCCCTCACCAAGTTATGTGCTCTCCGCTCTGCAAGAAAAACTAGAAGTGAGTAGTTGTAATGAGTCATATGAAGAGGAGGGAAGTTCACCATTTGTAGAGGTGAGTGTGAGATCTGCATTCAAGAGGCAATAGGTTGAGGGTGTGTGAGCACTGATTGCTCAGATGAAGATGTGAGATGCCTTGAGGAAGAGGAATGGGTACAGCTTAAGTGTGAGGTGTGCTGTGTAAGAGAATGTTGGGCAAGTCAGACTGCAAAGCTTGGCACCTGAAATTGTTATGACACTTACCTGTCATGCCACCCTGAGGTTCTCCATTCTCTTGGTGCATTATCTCCAGGCTTGAGGGAGCACGCTCGTGCTACTGAATTCCTCAGTCCATTCGAGGCAAACCTGCTTTTCCTCTTGCTCCCATCCTTGGGCAAGCTTATCTCACTGCAACTCTTCAATTCCATAGCAGGAATATTCCACACTAGAGTCTAGCCAGGTCCCTTCGCTGTTCCTGTGGTTGTTAGAACTTGAAAAATGCACTGATGAACTTTTCTGAAACATGCTGTGGTCCCTTTGACTGGAATCCTTCCACATCATAGCTCACTGTCTTCCTCATTGATTGGAGTGCCAGGAATAGCAACTGTGGGATGTGTGGTGCAGGGAGTAAAGTCCCAAACTGAAATGTGGCAAGAACTAAGGTGGTAAGGTTCCACTCTATAATGCCAACTCCTTAATGAACATAATGCCTGACTGAATAAGTCTATTTCTATCTATATTGCATGCACTTAGAATCATAGAATCCCTACAGTACAGAAGGAGGTCATTTGGCCCATTGAACTTGTATCAACCACAATCCCACCAAGGCCCTATTCCCATAACCCCACACTTTACCTTATTGATCCCCCTGACAATAGGGTCAATTTAGCACAGCCAATCCACCTAACCCACGTATCTTTGGACTGTGGGAGGAAACCAGGGCACCCAGAGGAAACCCACACAGACACAAGGACAAAGTGTTAGTTGGTTCTACAGAGACAGTGACCACGGTCAGAATTGAACCTGAGTCCCTGGCACTGTGAGGCAGCAGTGCTAACCACTGTGCCACGTGCTGTCCCTGCTTCAATTTGGCATTCACTTTCCACAATTCTATTCATTTAAGGTTCACAGTCACTGAATAAGTTAAAATCTGGGAATTTTACCAGTGTTGGGTGTGATATTTCATTCATTGTTCCAATGTTACAAAACTTCAGATTGAGATGTTATGATGTGCTAGTGAATGATATCAATGTTACAACTGTTATGATGTATCAAATTATGGAGATCCAGCTATTAGCAACACAGGATTTACTTTAGCTGGTCAGTATTCTGTATAACAATTTTCTATTTATGGATCCTTATTCATTTAATTGATGACCTCCTGCAGCCAGGATTTATGCCACTGTTCCCATTAAGATCATTTTATAATTCTCAACAGTGAGGGTGAGGGTGACATAAACCACTTCACTTCAAGGCAGAACACTGCGGAACTGCATCCTGCAAGCTAAGCTGTAAACCAATGAAACTCACTCAGCAGCAATGATCAAGTAACAGTTGAGTCAAGTGACTTGAACTTGTAACCTTCTTGTTGGTCGTAAACCACTGGAGCTACTGAGCAATAGTTCGATTCAGGCCAACTATTTCTGTTGCAACAGGTGTTGAGCTCCCTACATTCCAGAATCATGCCCAATGCACAAACATCTGGTTGCATTAAAATATTAATGTCAATGCAAATGCCCTTGTGTTGGCAAAGAAACATTAATCTTAAACAGTGTTACAGTATTACACTGGGGAAGTCTCTGAATCTCTGGCTGGCACAGTGGTTAGCATTATTGTCTCACAGTTCCAGGGACTCGGGTTCAATTCCCGGCTTGGATAACTCTGCAGAGTCTGCATGTTTTCCCTGTGTCTGCGTGGGTTTCCTCTGGGTGCTCCGGTTTCCTTCTGCAGGAAATGCTGTTAAATGCATTGGCTGTGCTAAACTTTCTTTAGTCTATCCAAACAAGGGCTGGAGTGTAACGACTAGGGAATTTTCACAGTAATTTCATTGCAGTGTTAATGTAAGCCCACTTGTGACTAATAAATAAACTTTAAAAAAAACTTTGAATCTGCTTCAGTCCTAAAAATGGTAGGGGAAATTATTTATTTCAGGAACAGGAAACCTATTGACTGCACATGGAGCTAAAGCAAAAATAGAGAAATTGGGGTATATTATATATTTCTTATGGAAGGTTCATTGATACCTCACCCTCTTTTATTAAAATATAAATATATAATGACAACTCATTACTGTCTATAAAAATTTCAAACACCTAAAATGGCTGAATCTACATTTGTTCTGTGACCTGACCAAAGGATCTACCTGATAGTATCAGGGGAACTTGCACCTCGTTATCTCTGAAGAGCTGCTATTGACTTGCTGTGGACGGCATAGACCAAATTCAAAGAGAATTACACAAATGCCATCGGTATTTCATAACACAGCATAGTCAACAGGAGTTTGCTAAATCTTAGCGGCAACAAAGGGCAGAATTTTCCTGTCCTGCCCACCACAGGAATTGGAGCAGGCTGGGGAGGACCATGCAAAGATCTGTTGACTTTGGCAGGATTTTCTGGCCTTGGGAAGAGCATGGCCACAAAATCCCACCCAAAAGATCTCGTAACCTTCCTTTCATTTCTTAATGGTTGGGACATCTTGTGGATCCGGGAAAGAGATACACACCTTTTGTTAAAGACAATGTGAAGAGGTTTCACTGTTGTGGTTTGAGCATCTGGCATTTGGAACCAGTAATATTGCCTTGCTGAACTTCAAAGTCTCAGTCTGTGTTTAACCATCCAATCTGTGAAACTGCAAATGATGCAAACTGCTCCACTCAAGTTGGTCACCTAGTCCCAGCTATACTGCTTGTGCTAGAAACTCTGTACTATTGCTGATGTTTGTATCAAAAGTTTATGCTTTTGTAAAAGAACATTTTAGTTAAAAAGAAGTGCAGTATAGAAAATCTGCCAGTAGGGTGCACCAAAAACAAAGTGCCAGATGTATCCTTATTTTGGAGGGAAAAAAATGGGTTTTTCATGGGAAGTTTCGTTCACAAGCAGATGCATGTATCTGCTTGTATTCCATATTGTTTAGAAGTGACAAAACAAGGAGTCACATGATGCAAGCACAGGAATAGCCGTGTTTCCATGAGCTCTAGTCCTGCTCATTTTTTAAAATTTATTCTTTCACCCTGATGCACAACTCATCATCACCTTTACCCTGGAGTGAACACTCTATGCTCTATCCTTGGAAGAGTTTTGGTGACAAAAAGCCAACGAATGTCAAAATAATCCTTGATTTAAAAAGGCATCCGGACAGCAGTTGAACCCTCAAAATGGCGACTGACTGAGGAGAGGGGTCTAGGTCCAGTGCTCCAACTGCATTGCTGGTGATGACTGCCATTATTATTAAAGTTATAGATGATAAAGTAACCATATTGACTTATAATATCAATGCTCAGTGCACGATAGAATGTCGCTAAGAGGCTCAGGGAAACCTACAACAGAATTCTCTGTGTCAAGAGTGCTGCTTCTTCGGTTGAAATTTGGTTGCAATTCTTAGAATCAGCTGTGTGGTCTGTCAGATATCCTGGACAGAAGCCTTTAATAAAAACATATTTTGTGACAAAACAATAAAGTTGCCTATGAAACAGCTTCATCTCTGTAAGCCAGTCACATCATGTGAAGTCAATACCACTGCAAAGGTGAATTATCCAGCATTGGTTTTTAGCTCATTGATCTGTGTGAAGGGAATTCCTTATAGGACATTGATACTGGACTGTGGAACTCACATGAAATGATATTTCTTTTCTATGTGGTCTCTACACTGTAAATCTTTCTTTTCTCTGTTCCTCTTTTGTTGCATGGATACAAAGGAGACAACATTGTGATACTCCTCCCATGTTTTGAGTTGGCTTTGGCCAGACCTTAGGATGTGTGTAGGACAAGTGACATTTTGTTTAAAACAGTTAACCATTGCGATTCTTTTGGATTAAAGCCATAAGGCTCCACAAGTTTTGAACAATTTAGAAATATAATACAATTTACAACATATTACATTCAGAGTAACATGAGGTACATAAAGTTTATTTAGTAGTCACAAGTAGACTTACATTCAAACTGCAATGAAGTTATTATGAAAATCCCCTTGTCACCACACTTCAGCGCTTGTTCGGGTACACTGAGTGAAAATTTTAGCATAGCCAATCAACTTAACCTGTGCATCTTTAGACTGTGGGAGGAAATCGGAGCACCTGCAAGAAACCCATGCAGACACGTGGGAGAATGTGCAAACTCCACACAGACAGTGACCTAAGCTGGGAATTAAATCTGGGTCTCCAATGCTGCGAGGCAGCAGTGCTAACCACTTTGTCACCATGCTGCCCCTTTACATGAATTAACATATAAACTGTGGCCTTAAACACCGCTAATTTTCACCTTTGAAGATTCTGCCTTGGCATTCTCTCCAAATGCCTTGCAAGCCCACTTTCAGACCTCTGGTTATGCCAAGCAGAATACAACTATCCCAAAGGGGGTAACTTTGTCCCAGTGGCTGACACAAGGGAGTCAATTTGGTAACTGCAACTCTTCAATTCAGAGCCTGTTTCTGACATTGTACATGTCTGTGACATTTGTAAACTGAATTTCCAAAACTGACAAACTGACTGAAGAGTTGTTCACTGACCCTTGAACTGAACTCAGGAGAACCTATCAAAATACTCCCAGAGTGTCCCACCCTTGTTTCTAGGCGAAAGCAACTGTAACACTGTTGGAACACCCTGTCCTTTAATGTTACAATGTCCAAAGACAGCAAACTTACATAGTACACACAGGCATAACGAATTGAATTCATCTAATCCTTCGAAGTTGTCCTATCTTGAGTATCTGTGGAGTTAATAAAAACTTGAATCACACCAGAACACAGGGGTTGGGAAATCTGCTACTGCTTTCAAAGCGGGAAGCAAATCAAAAACACCTTTCTGTTTATTGACATATTTATTTTTCCTAAAACTGAGAGGATGGCAACTTTTGATATCTTGATCAGGGTTAAACAAGGATATTTGAATAGTGAAACCTTAGCAGGGCATCGAGTATAAAAGTTGGCAAATTATATTACAATTGCATAAAAGGTTGGTTGGACCACATTTGGAATACTGTGTCCAATTCTGGTCACCCCACAACCAGAAGGACATGGAGGCTTTGAAGAGAGTACTGAAAAGATTTATCAGAATGTTGCATGATATGGAACATATTAGCTATGAGGAGAGATTGAATAAACTGGGATTGTTTTCCCTGGAAAGACGGAGTCTGAAGGGTGAACTGACAGAAGTTTATAAAATTATGAGAGGGTGAAGAGTTGGAAGTTTTTTCCCAGGGCAGAAATGACAATTATAAGGGGGCACAAGTTTAAGATAAGGGGGGAAAGGTTCAATGGAGATGTGCAGTTCACACAAAAGGTGGTGGGTGTCTGGAATACACTGCCAAGTGAGATGGTTGAAGCAGATACATTTGCCATATTTAAGACTTATCTTGATAGATATTTGAATGGGGATTACAGGGATATAGACAGTTGGTCTAGATAGGAGAATATGATCAGCACAGGCTTGGAAGGCCAAAGGCCCTGTTCCTGTGCTGTACTGTTCTTTATTTTTGATCTTTATCAGCACAGAGCACATGAAAACTGTAGCAAAGGCGGTAAAGGACAAAAGAAAAGTACAAACATCAACCAGCAGAAATGTGCCAAACAGCAGGAAGCTGGGGAGATCTGGGGGCCCAAAAAGATGAAATAGTGCCTGTGAAATGTGAGAGATGGCTGTTCATATGCAGCAGGGCTGAAACCAGGTTGGTAAAGTTAAGAAGAATGTCCCCACTGAATATCCCTGAATTAAACAGCAATCTGAAAAGTTCTAAAGCAGGGAAAGTGATAGGGAGATGCCCTATGTTGTTGAAGAGCCTGAAGGAAGTAAGTTATTAAACTAGGAAAGGCAATTGCCAGAAGAATGGCTGAGAGAAACCTTCTTTCTCACATTAACAAGAGACAAGGGGAGTTTCCAAACCACAGAGCAGATAGGGAGTGAGAATTCTCCCCCAGTCAAAAAGCTACAAGGACATGTAGCCAGGGCTGCACCTCCACTTGAGAACAGTGGTATTCCGGAGACATGGAGCAAGTTAAGAGACCACTCCCTCCCAATCCAAAGTTCTCAGTTAAGAAGCCAGGGATTGGTCTGGCTGGCAGCTTTATGGCAAATCGTAATGGAGACTGGAAAAATGACCAAATTAGCCCAGAAAGCACAAAGGTGATGCCTTCCTCAGTTGAAAAGCTCCAGAATGTCCAGCAAGAGGTGACCACCCACCAGAGGGCATTAGTATTTCAACAGGAAGGAGCCTACTACCGAACTGACCAGCAGAGGGATCCCAACCAGACTGGATTCCATACTCATCCACCTTAAAGCAAAATCGTGAGGCAACCTGACAATGTTTCCCACCGCATTTAAAATGTTTCACACCAACTTCTCAGGCTACAGCACTATAGTCCTTCCTAGCCTGGATGCTACAGAAGATAACTTTCCTATCTTCCAAAGACCAGAAAGACAGGCCAAGTCCAGAAGTAGAATGCCTGCCAGTTGCCATGTTAACCTAACGTGCCTAATGACTGGAACTGGAGCATCCCATTTGTTCCATCACCAAATCCGGTCCCTAAATTGAAATCGCCTAAAGAGGACAAGCCCAATTGAAACATCTCAATCTTCAGACAATTAGCCAAAGCACAACCAGAAGGACATGGAGGCTTTGAAGAGAGTACTGAAAAGATTTATCAGAATGTTGAACCAACAGGTCACTGAGTAAGACAAGGAGGAGCTAAGCTGGACAAGAGGCACTCAGCCCTATGATCAAAAGATTTGGCATCCACAAAGATGCCCAGCATCATCGTTCACCCCTCTAAGTGCTAACTACCACGGAAGAACTCCTCCCCCCAACGCTCCATCCACACCCCCCCCCCCCCCCCCCCCCCCCCCCAAGACCCTTTGGAGGTTATATAATGAGGCAGCAACTTTGTAAATAGGGCCCAAGCCATTTGCTCAACATGCAAGCTTGATGCTGGAATAGGGTGCATCAAAGATATCCTTCGAGATAATGGCTATCCTGATTAGATCATTTTGCACTGTAGGTTGTACAAACTCATGAACAGGCCCAAGGTATTAATTTTTTGGTCCTGAAAGGGCAAGGTATCACAAAGGTTTGAGCAGCAAGTGAAACCAGCTTTTTGACGCTGCCATATACAATAACATGAGTGGTACTCGTCATTAACACACTGCTACTAACGCAACAAAAGTTATGCCTATCACATAAATTTGTAATATGGTTTATGACAGTGCCAATATGATGCTCGGTATGTAGACTATACACTCCAAAAGCTGGCAGAACAAATCAAACAGCATTTCCTTTCCACTGTTCACAACAGGCAAGATACAGACCATGCCCAAACATCCCGTTCTTGCAAACTCAAAACAGAGTGTCCAACATTGGATTTGATTCCCAGATTGAATAACATTTTCTAAATAATTTGTCATGTGCTAATAGTAATGCTGGAAGCCAATTTAAGTCAGTTGGTCTCACAGTCTGGCACTTTTATGTGTACTGGTAGCTATAGATATTAACACACAGGGCCCTGTTCTTTAAAGACAGAAAGGACAGATACACACATTGTGTCTGCTCCAGCTAAACAAAATAAGTAATAGCTATTGGCTGGCTCATTCCTCAGGACAATGCCATGACCAATCAGAGTCAAGCTGCCTGGTTTATATTTCAAATAATGCTTAGCAGCTAACTGTCAGTCACCATCAACTAGTGCATCCCCTACCAATTAGAATCCACTTGCCAACCAATCAGCAGACTTTTTTCACTTGAAAAAGTAAATTACTGCTGATGCTGGAATCTGAAACCAAAAGAAAAAATGCTAGAATTCCATCTGGACTCGAAACATCAGTTCTTTTCTCTCCTACAGACCTGCCAGACCTGCTGACATTTTCCAGCATTTTCCTGTTTGGTAGCAGTTTTTTTTCATATGGTATAAATTTGTTTATTTCATTTATATGCTATTCTTGTGAATATGCTGATGAATGCAAGATGAAAAGCTTCAATAAAAATTGGCTCTTTTTTTAGCACGTTCTGCACTCCTAAACAACTATTTATTCAGTAAGAAGTCTCAGAACACCAGGTTAAAGTCCAACAGATTTATTTGGAATCACAAGCTTTCAGAGCACTGCTCCTTCATCAGGGAAGTGTCTCACCAGATGAAGGAGCAGTGGTCTGAAAGCTTGTGATTCCAGATAAATCTGTTGAACTTTAACCTGATGTTGTGAGACTTCTTACTATGCCCACACCAATCCAGTGCCAGCATCTCTACATCACAACTATTTGAAGATCACATTTAAAGGCTGCAGGAACTGTGAGGGACTATGACCTCACCCTGTGTCTTTTTCTCAAATATATTAAGAACTACTCATTGCTATCTTTAAAAATAGCCAAATCTATGGAGAAATTTTGCCGCCCCTCCTACCATGGAAATCATAGCAGGCAGGACACAGATCAGGGAAAGCTCCATTGGGGCGAATGTGGCCAGAAAATCCCATCCACTGACTTTCTATGATCCTGAATAAAAGAAACTACATGGCAATAATGGGGAAACTCACACATTCTTATTCCTAAACAGCTACTCTTGACCCCCTATGAGCTGCACAGAACAAATTCAAAGAGATCATACAAAGGTCGTCTGCATTTTATAATCCAGGCTGGCCAACAGAAATCTGCTCAAAGGACCCTGCAACTTTCTTACAATTCTTAATGGTTGAGACATTTAATAATCTCAGGGACCCAGACAAGGAATACATGTCCTTTGTCAAAGACAATGTGGAAAGTCATGTGACATGGGTTCCTGGCTTATGGAACAGTAATATTGCCTTGCTGAATAGCAAAGGCTCAGTCTGTGGTTTACCATCTAACTGGCAGTCTGACAGACAAAGAGTTCTGGTTCAAGGTGAGCACATATTACATGAGTAATGTACCCAGTTACATGGGTAAAATGGGTATAGAGGCATATGGGCCAAATGTGGGCAATTGGAACTAGGTTAGGGGTTTTAAAAAAAAGGCCAGCATGGATAGGTTGGGCTGAAAGGCCTGTTTCCATGCAGTAAACCGCTATGATTTTATGACTCTACATTTGGAAGAAGGAGATAACCAATTGGAAAAACCTTAACCATTGGGAATCATGGCCTGCCCCTCAATTTTATTCTGAGCAAACGAAATTGCAAGTGAATATTAGAAACTCCCATGATTTAGTGTACCTGAACCTCCAGAAATTCTTTGATAAAGTGCAAAATAAAGACTGATATATGGTGGATATATCAGATAAAATTAAAAATGTATTTTTAAAAACTGGCCAGAAGAAGAGAAACACTGACTGACATTTTGCAAAGTGATGTTAGCTCAAAATTTATTTGAGTGAACAGCCCCCAGGGATTCCCACTGATTCTAATTTAGATAAATGCTCTAAAATACATTAAATGCTCTGAAATACATTGCAAGTTGCTAAAACTTACAGATAGTACTAAACTTGGCAGAGCAGTTGAGCCTGATAGATCAGTTACAGAAGAATGTAGAAAATCATTTTTAAGTGGCCAGGATTATGGGAAGTGGAATTCAGTACAGATTGAGTCAGACTGACCAGGTGAGATGCTGAAAGAGATCGAGTGATAGTACACTGAATACTAATGATGCCAAGATATTGCAGCTCCGCAGTCGATAAGTATAAAGCTGAGGCGAGCTGAACTAAAATAAAACTAGAAAATGATGGAAATATTTAACATGATGAAAGGTCACAGACCTGAATTTAATTAGCTGAATTTAACTGCACTAATGGTAATCCTGTATACTGGACAGAGAGCTGTTGGTAACCCGACCACATTTACCTTTTTGGATTTCTTATGGAATTAGTTCACTGTTGGGCACTTACCTTCCAGAGGGCTGGCAGCTTTTCAGACCCAGGAGTACCACCAGCATTGGTGGTCGCTGCACATGCTGCAGTAGCCAAATGTAAGGAGCAGCCGTGGAGGTCTAGAGGAGAGGTAAGTATAGTTTCCTTGCTGGGGCTGGTCAGGCAGGCCCTGGCAAGAGAAGAGAGAATCTTCCCATGTGGGTGGCCCTTGCACTCAGTGGGGCTTTCTGATGGATGACTTTTATTGGGCAACCTGCCCACATAGCTTGTGTTTTCCTCCCCACCCAATCCCACGACTGGTAGAATAAATTGACTACCCACTTTAAAGGCCTCAAATAGCGTAGAGGTGGGGAGGCTGAATTTGATTTTCCCCACTCTGAACTTAATTGGTGGTGAGAAGGGAGGGTCAGAATCAGCTTCCCAACCAGCTAAGTGGCTCCTCCTGCCTCCAAGCCCAAACCTGAGATGGGCCATTGAATTTCACACTCTTTTTACAAATGTAGATGGGTCAGCTGAATATTTCCAGCATTTTCTGTTATTAGTTTGATTCCAACATCAGGCGTATTCTTCTTTTGTAATAATTGCTGAATTACATTGCCAAAATGATGGAATTTAGTTCCTGAGCCTTCTTGCTGAAGCTGTATTGTGCCTGGATGCAGATAGGTGGCAGATGCAAGTCAATGTACAAAAGAACATAACGCTTTATATTTTGAAGTGATAGGGAAGAAATATGCCCTAAATTTTAAATGGAGCAGGGATATGAAGGAAAATTAGTGTGCAGATATGCAGGTCATTAAATGTGACAATGGATGTAGACAAGGCCATAAAATACAAACAGAATCCATGATTTCTTATCTGAAGTCAAAAGTCTTAATTTTGGGAGATGAGAACACCACCTCCCTGATGCAATTGGTTTGAGACCCAACCTACTTTTATTCTTGTCTGAACCACTGCATTCATTTAAAGGGAAGCTAGATAAATTAACAGAGGAGAAAGAAATAAAAGGACATCCTGATAGGGTTAGGTGAAGTGGGTTATGAGGTAGCCCTGGTGGAGAATAGACAGCAGTCTAGAACAACTGGGACAAATCACCTGTTTCCGTACTGTAAATGCAATACACTACTAAAATTAGATCAACTAGAAATTAATTAGTGTTTGTGAGATCTTGTGATAGATATCCTATTGTAACACATAATAATAATCGTAACAATTATACTCGAAAAACAATTCATTAATGATAAATTCTTGTAACAATGTGAAGAAATAGAAAATTCTTTCTTCACTGAAATACTATGTTAATGGACCTGAACTTGCTCAGATTGGCAAGCAGCACTGGACTGCCACTCAGTGCCCAATTATTTAGCTAAATTTTTTTCCAGCCTATTCTGCCCAACTTTCCATCAGACAAGGTGAGACCTGGACAGTGCAGCGTGTACCCAGAATCCAGCATGATTCTGAGGCCTGAAGTGAAGAAGCGAGGACCATTTTTTTTACATTTTTTTTAGTTGCCATAAGCCAGGTAGGATTAAAGGTCCATTGAATTTCTTGACAAGTCAGTGAAAAGGTACATTTGAACAAGAAGCAGGGGTAGGCCATTTGGCTCTGCCATTTAATAAGATCATGGCTGATCTGATAATAACCTTTAATCTATATCCTGCCTCCCCTAATAACCTACCATCCCCCTGTTTACTCAGAATCTATCCACCTTTGCCTTAAAAATATTCAAAGACTCTACCTCAAACACCTTTTGAGGAAAATAATTCTAATCCTCTGAGAGAAAACATTTTTCTTCATCTCCCTTTTAAATGAGCGACCTCTTATTTTTAAACAGTGACCGCTGGTTCTAGATCCTCCAACAAAAAGAAACTTCCTCCCCATATCCATCCTGTCAAGTCCCCTTAGGATCTTATGGCCTACATATTCCAGTCCCATCCAGTCATGGGAACCGGTGCAGGCGGGACAAAGAATTCAATAGAATAGCAGAAGATCTGTTGACCTCTGCAGGAATTTCTGAACTGGGGTGGGGTTGGCGGGGTGGGGTGCGGTTGCAGTTTGGAGGCTGTCAGGCCTTGAAGGGAGGCCCAGACAGACCTAGGGTGGTGAGTGTTGGGTCCACGGGGCAGGAGAAGTCTTATGTGCATGTGAGAAATCCTTTGGTGGAGGGTAGTGGGAGATGTCTGGGGAGATGTCAAAAGTTATGTATTTTGTCCAAAAATGAGTTTGTTTAATTGCACTACAGCATATATGAGTTAGATTTCACTCTCAGAGGAATAGAAATTTCAAGTCATTTTTTATACATTTGTTGCAATGTTTAATCGGTTTGTCTGATAACAGGTGTCTGAGGCCAAGGTAGTTAATTCAAATACAAACATTGTGTGATTTTTCCAAATATATTTTTAATTGGCAGCTTTTTATTTTGGAACGTAACCATTACTTAAATTTCTGATTGGTCCTAGTTTAAGGAAATTTATCACCCTATCTTTTTCAAATTAGTGATTCCATCTGGAACCCTTGAAGAGAGTTAATGAGGTCAGACAATTTCCTAAGTTGGCTAGAAAATGAAAACAATCACAATGGAAGAAAAATAATTCATCTCGTACCTAGCCTAGCATTTGTAAACTTTTTCTGTTGCAACAAAAACTCGTAAGCTTAAGAATGACTGTGAGAAAATATGTTGTGCCACAGCTACTATTTGTTCCAATTACAGTTTAATAAATATGTTTTGCAGTTAAAATCTGCAAGGTCTATTTTGTTATTCTGTCACCTTTAGAATTCAATGATCTCAAGAAGATGCAGAAAAACACCAGTAGCTGGGATGACAATTGAGATTGCATGTGTTTGTGTGAGTGTAGCCAAAGCAAATTCAAATTCCATCATAATGGATCAAGAATTTGAATCTGTTTTACAATAGAAAGTTGGTAGTAGTAAAATCTACCATGAATAAAATATAAACTTATTGTCCATGCAAAAATAGAAATTTGCCTATGGCTTCACCTCCAGTGTAACAAATAACCATATTGTCATTAGTTAATAAAGTGAATATTTCATGTTTACTACATCATACATTTGTGCATATATAACATGCATCCATACCATTGCAGTCTCCCATTAAAGCACTTACTGCAGTTGAATAAATAAATTCAATTTTAAAAAAACAGAGGGTTAAGTTTGCATTATGTTATTCATAGTCTTCGTAGGTTGACTGCAAGTTTTTATTAACAAGTAGAACTATTTACAATTCACTGTAAAAAGTAGACTCTGGGAACTTTCTACATGCTTAGGTCTTTGCACGCCTCTGTTCAACATCATACTGACAGCTAGATTTGGATCATGTGCTTTCATATATTACTATGTGGGTCAGCCTCTACACAATCTTACATTAACTCTGCATTTGCCAGACACTTACACTACAGCCAGCAGCCTTCACTATAATTGCAGTGAGAGTGCCTCTGAGGTGAATGGTTCAAGCGAAGGTGAGATGAAATGTAAATATGAAACAATTGGAAAAAACAATTTCTTCACCAGAGTGAGAGCAGGAAACAGTAAACTTACCAGAAAAAAAGATGAGGAAAGAGGACTTCTGGATATGGTCCGGAGCCAACTTAGGGAGAGGTCAGGTATCCTTTGATTGAGCTAAGGTGCCCTTTAGGACTGTTAAAGGGAGACACAAATGTGCGTAAAAAGTGCATAAAATCTTTGGAACTGTCAAGCTCATTGAAACTGTCCAGACAATGATACAAAGAACGATCAAAGGAATTGTCAAAGGAATGCTCAAAAGAACTGTAAAGTGAATTGTCAAAAGAATTGCTAAAAGCACTGCTGAAAGAACATTCAAGTTGTCAAGGCATTCAACTCTCCTGCCTTTAAATACAAGAACAAAAATTGCCTGCAGTATTGAAAAAGTCAGAGCTTGCTATTTCACATCACCCATTGATATAAGCATGAGGATTATTATGGGATTCGTGATTAATTTCACAACCTATCATTAATACAATGAGTTCCTGTCACTTTACAGTTTGATTGACGGCTTTAAGTGGTAATAAACTATTTGAAGTAGGGCAAAGGATGATGGATAAAGAAGTATGGTTTTGACATAGGGGCAATAAACAGATATGGGGAAAAATGGAGATCATAGGTATGAAGGGTCATGGGAGTAGATGAGATGCTTAAGTTGGCAAGGATTGGCATGAATGGGGAATGTGTGGAGGGGTGAAGGGATATGTGAGGGTGTGTTCTTTTGGGCTGTTTTTTGTTTCATCCAATACTTGATGTCTTCGACAGAGAATCTTCCAAAAGATTCAGAACTCTCTCTGGGGTCACCCATCAGGATGCCCCTTTAAATCCAAGCTCCACCTCCTCTGCACCCTACAGGATCATGGTCCTAATCGGGTTTCTGGAGCTGGAAATTGTCCCTACTCTGCGTTCCTGACCTAGGAATAAAAATTCGGGCCTGTATCTTTGAAGGAGAAAGTAATTTTGTAGTCTGTAAAACAACACTTAATGGTAATACAATATATTCTTTGCAGGGGACTGAAGACTACTCTAGCAATAAACTGAATCAGATCCATTTAATAATGGATAACAAGTATTCCATTACTGACTTGAATCTTACAACTGATGGAGTTTGAACATTCAGCAACAATCATTTGTCATAGAATAACTAGCTTCTGCCTTGCCCTTGCAGCAATCTGTGTTGTTGATGGCAACATGGGAGCTTCTAGCCAATAACAACATCCAGGATTTTGATCTAGGTGGGAAAATGGGTGGGGGGTGCAGATGGTGGATCTTTTAAAGGTCAGGAAGATGTGGTCATTGCTTAGTATTTACATAATATGGATATTATCTATCACTCATTAGCCTAGGGCTAGATGTTGTCCAGGGCCTATTGTAGACTAACATGAGCTACTTCACTCTCAGAGATATAGTATAATGTAGTATAATCATTAGCTCATGACTGTAGAAAGAGGAAAGGTCAAGGAATTTAATATCTCTGGGCTGATAACACTTTTCAGGACAATTCGAATGACAGTTTGTGGGACTGTGATGAATGCTCTCCAGTGGAACTCCAGTCAGTGGATGTTTTTATCTTTGCCCAGAACAGAATGTAACATTTTAATTTTAATTCATCATCACATCATTAATTGCTGCTAATACTGAAGCACGTCCTTTCATAACTACAGGTTCCATTTGAAAGAATTTCCCAATTTTCATCTCTCTACCATTGGGCGGCCATGTCTTTAGCTGCCTCAACCCTAAAACCTGCAGTTCCCACTCTGAACTTTTCTCTCCTCCTTTAAGTTGCTGCTTAAAATCTATCTTTTTAATTAAACATAGAAACATATAAATTTGGAGGAGTGAGTCATTTGGCCCTTCAAACATGCTCCGCCATTCAATATGATCATGGCTGAAATTTTTGTCACCTGCCCTACCATTCCATGTAGCTCAGAGTCAAATTTTGCTCTATAACATTCCTCTTAAGTGTCCTGGGATGTTAAAGGACTGTTAAAATACAAGTTGGTATTTTGTTCAAAAACATTCTTGTTCAAGGACTTCTCATGGCTAAGTCTAGTTTTGTGTGATCCATTTCTGTTATGATGGATTATTTGTTAAATTTTTTCTGATTGCTGACTACACATTATTCAAACTGATTGCTGTGAGCTTTCATTTCAAGCTACAGAAAACACACATTTCCCCACTGTCTGATATGCACACCTCTGGACAAGGCAGAGGTGTAGAAGATTTTGGATACACCTTGACATGTAAGGGTTGATTACTGCTATCATCTCTGATGAAGATTTATCTCATACGAATTTGCAATAGATGATTAGTCATTCAATTCAAATGTAAGCATTCTTTTGGACAATTTACTATTGCCTCTAGGTAGTCCTGTTTATGTGGACAAATGGCATTTTTAATTTAGTGGCTGACCATTCAAACAATGAAAATTGGCTTTTGTTCTGGAATTTACCCAAAGAAATATGCAGTTGCATGGGGAGTCAATGGCCTAGTGGTGTGATTGTGGACTATTAATCCAGAAGCTCAGCTAATATTCTGGGGGGATCTAGGTTCAAACCCCATCACAAATCTACAGATGACCATGAAACCGTTGTTGATTGTTGTAAAAACACATCTGATTTAGGGAAGGAAATCTGCCAGCCATACCAGGTCTGGCCTACATTTATCTCCAGAATCAGAGCAATGAGATTGACTCTAAACTATCGTCTGAAACAAGGTCAATTAGGGATGGGCAATAAATGCTGGCCAGCCAGTGTCACTTGTCCCACGAAAAAGGGTAGTAGGGATAACCCTGGAAATTATAGGCCGGTGAGTTTGACATCAGTGGTAGGGAAGCTGTTGGAGGGGATTCTTAGAGATAGGATGTATATGCACTTAGAGCGTTGCGATCTGATTAGGGATACGCAGCATGGATTTGTTAAGGGGAGGTCGTGCCTTACAAATCTGATAGAATTTTTTGAGGAGGTGACGAAAACGGTAGACGAAGGGTGAGCCGTTGATGTCGTCTGTATGGATTTTAGTAAGGCGTTTGACAAAGTCCCTCATGGGAGGTTAGTTGAGAAGGTCAAGGCTAATGGGATACAAGGACAGGTATCTAGATGGATAAGTAACTGGCTTGGTAATAGGAGACAGAGAGTAATAGTGGAAAGGTGTTTTTCTACCCGGAGATCGGTCACTAGTGGTGTGCCGCAGGGCTCAGTACTGGGACCTCTTCTATTTGTAATATATATAAATGACTTGGAAGAGGGAGTAAGTGGAATTATCAGCAAGTTTTCAGATAATACAAAGATGGCTGGACTTGCGGATAGTGAGGAGCATTGTCAGGCGATGCAGCAGGACGTAGATAGGCTGGTAGCTTGGGCAGACAGATGGCAGATGGAATTCAATCCTGATAAATGTGAGGTGATGCATTTCAGGAGAAAGAATGTAGCGAGGAGGTATATGATAAAGGGTAGACCTATTAAGAGTATAGAAACGCAGAGGGACCTGGGGGTGCAGGTGAACAAGTCTCTGAAGGTGGCAGAACAAGTGGAGAAGGTTGTGAAGAAAGCATATAGTATGTTAGCCTTTATAGGAAGGGTTATAGAGTACAAGAACTGGCCTTTAATGTTGCAGTTGTATAAAACGTTGGTTCGACCTCATTTGGAATACTGTGTCCAGTTCTGGTTGCCCTACTACCGGAAGGACGTGGAGCCTCTGGAGAGAGTGCAGAGGAGGTTTACCAGGATTCTGCCTGGTATGGAAGGTCTGAGTTACGAGGAGAGGTTAGGCAAATTGGGACTGTTTTCCTTAGAAAGACGTAGACTTAGAGGAGATCTAATAGAGATGCCCAAGATTATGAGGGGTATAGATAGAGTAAACAGGGTTAAGCTTTCTCCTAGGATGGACTCGAATAGCACAAGGGGTCACGGGCTTAGGGTGAGGAGGGTAAGGTATAATTTGGATGCTAGAGGGAGTTTTTTCACACAGAGGGTGGTGGGGGTATGGAATGCACTGCCAAGTAAAGTGGTGGAGGCAGGCACTCTGGAGTTATTTAAGAAATACTTAGATGGGCACATGAACAGAATGGAAATGGAGGGGTATAGAAAACTGATTTAAAATAGGGATCATGAGCCTTGGGAGTCCCTGGGAAGTGTGTAAATAGATGATGATATTGATGTACTTGTTTTTAATCCTACAGGTGCTTTGGTCCACCTTGTTGTCTAACGAGGGGCATACACGCGATGGGTCGTGAGAGGACTGCTCTTGGATTTTTTTTTGAGAGTATCCTAGTGCTTCACGTCGTTGGTGTACGCTTGACCTGGACCATTTGATGGGCAACATGACAGCTCAGTGACTATCGCTGGGCTGTGCAGATACATGGATTTGGGCCTGTGTCTGTGGGAGTTTGCGCATTCTCCCTGTGCTTGCGTGGATTTTCTCCAGGTGCTCCGGTGTCCTCCCACATCCCAAAGATGTGCTCCTAGGCTAATTGGCAAAACAAATTCTCCCTAAATTGTCTCAAATTTAGTTTTTAATCCATAGATCTATAAACATGGACAGGGATCACCGGTAGAAGTGGGAACATCGGGATGGCGGCGCGGGCTCATTGGGCCTAAGGGCCTGTTTCCCGTGCTGTTTTGTTCTTTGTTCTTTGTTCTTTGAATGAATAAAAGGAAATGTTGAACAGACATTGGGCGGGATTTTCCCTGCATTGCACTAAGTATGGGAGCAGACATGAAGAACGATGTTTCTCCTACCAATCATAACGGTGGATTTTTACACCATCATCAGCTTCTCACCTCATTAATTATGCACTCAGGAAATACGCTGGATCACAGGTAGACAGCCTCTGATTCATCCATTGCCCCATCAGCTACTGCTTCTTTGTTCTGGGCATCCTACTTGAATGGAATCTGTGTACAGCTTTCTCAGTCTCTGCAGCCCAGGGCTGCTACAAATGGCCCCAAAAGAAGTCAGCAAGTTCAGAGATGTGTCCCTCAAGCGACTGATGGACATCATGGAGGCCCGCTGCATAAGGTCCACCAACTTCACCACTCTGGCTTGGGAAGCAAGGTGCAACTCGTGGGCCGAAGGGCCTGTTTGTGCTGTATTGTTCTATTGTTCTAAGGGCAGCAGAGGTCAGCATTAATACTGCCCACAAGAGGACAACCAGCCCATGCCAAAAGAGGGTGAGTGATCTCATCAGGCCACCAGGGTAAATCAGCTATCTCATTAACCTCAAACTCACATATTCACAAACTCAACACACCATCACAGGGCACCCACTCACTGCCAGCTTAAGGGACATAACCCCTCATTCTCACACAAACTTCCACATTGCCATCTAGTCTCATCTCATTAGTGACCATGAAGCCAGTAGATTCTTAATCCCAGATTTTTTGTTTTGAGTTCAAATTCCACCATCTGCCGTGGTGGGATTTGAACCCAGGTCCCCAGAACATTAGTTGGGTTTCTGGATTAATAATCTAGCGAAAATACCACTAGGCCATTGCCTTCCCTAGTGACACTTATTGTGGATGTTGCTATGACAGGCCTCTTGTCTATGCCCTATGCTTTCAAATCACCTCAGTGTCTGATCCATTTGCACATCATTCTTGACATCAATAATGTTAAGTGTGTTTGTGGAATGAACCTCGTACACATGCTTTGCAGGATGAAATCATGTTTATTCTTAGCTGTGTAACATTGTGGAAAGGTTTTCTCTGACCCTCATCTGCTTTCTTGAAAGATGAAAGTGCAATGTAAAAGGAGCAAAGTGTTCATGCATGAATAAGGGTCATATATCATGTAATTCCACGTGCTCTCTGTCTCTTGGCAGAGTTCTCATGCTATGAACATATATTCAGAGCTTGTGTGCGTTGTTTTTAACCAACTGCATTTTCAACTTTCACATGGTACATCTGCTAAGCTTACCAATAAGTGGGGGTACCCTGCCACCTCGAGGTGACAAAGCTCGGCCTCTCATCCACATTTTGCCCTAGTCATGAGGATATTTGTCTTCCCTTTAGTGATCCAGGCACTTCTATCATAATGATGTAAAATTGATTTCTGGCTTCTTGTGATATTTTCCGCTTTTGCCCAGCGTGACGCCCATCACAAACAGGATCAAAAAGTCTCAATCATCAGTCAGTCCAGAGCCAATAAAGATGCAGGTCTGGTCAACGCAGTCTCTGCTCGCCACATAGCAACAATAACTCATATTTATATAGTACCTATAACATAATAAAAATGTTCAAAGGCACTTCATGGAAATGTTAAAAAAAATTGACACAAAAAGATATTAGGAAGGAAACCTAATGTTTGTCAAAGAGGCATGCCATGCGAGAAGAATGTCCCTGAATTTCAAAGGATAGCTTAAAATTGAGGATTAGAACAGCAGAAGACTCTTGTTGAGACTGAGATTAGTAAAGTTTGTAATTACTGTAAATATACTGGTTGAACTAAACACTGATTATTTGCCTATTTAATGTTCAATAAATACGTCTGCTGTTTTTAGTCTGAGACATGTTTTGACTTAGCATATTGTTTGTAAAGTGTTTAAAGTTGAAAGTTTAATTATTTGAATGTACTCATAATGGAAAGAAAACTGTAAACAATGTATAAAAGAATAATTCATACATTCTTTTAATGTTAAAGCTGTTTATGCTGTTTTCATCTTTTTTTGACTAGCAAATGTGAACTGTGTGCAATCAATAACACAACTGAAGTCCATAATAGCTTGAAGAAGAAAATTTACTATTCATTATAGGAAAAATGTAACAAAATGGGGTTCAATTAATAATGGAATGAAAAATTTCTATTATACGTACATCCAAAGTTATTAAAGTTTCACAATTATTTCGTAAAAAAGGCAATCGTGTGCTGACGTTTTATACATTTCAGTAACTTGGGAGGATAGTGACAATATTTACCTAAAAGCTATGTTCACAGGAGAATGGCCAGAGATGTTAAACCTAAAGAAATAGGAAACAAAACATTAAAATAGTTACACTGATATTCTTGCTGCAGAGGACTTTGGACTGTTGATATACTATCAGTACCATCTCAAATCTGACAATGCAAATAATTTTGGTGAGAGAGAATAATTTGTTGCATTGGAAGAAAAGTGAAAGGAACAGATTGTTCCAGGATGAAAAACAGGTCATTCAGCTCTTTAGACCTGTTCTGCTATTTATTCAATTAGATTGTGGCTGCACTGTACCTTAACTCCATTTACCTGCCTTTGCTTTTGATACTCCTATAATCCTGCCAAACAAAAACCTATTAATTTTATTCTGGAAGATTCAGCTGACCAAGGATTTGCAGCCTGCTCTGTTGGACAATTGACTATGTTAGCTGTGTTTTTTTTTCAGGTTTAGACTGTAGATGTGGTTCTGAAGATTATGTCACAGTAAATGGTCTCGAGCTTACTATTCAAAGCTGCAAGTACTTCTGGTGCATTTGTTTGTTTTGACATGTTTTTCTGGAGAAATAGAAGCAACTCTCGCATTTGAAGTTATTTTGTTGTCTTCCATCAAAAAATAAACACCAGTCAGTTGCTGGAAGAACTTCACAGAACTTAGCTTGAAAACCTGCCTGTAATATGTGCCTGGGAAATGAGACACTGCTTACAAATTGCCAGGATTATGTATCTTCAGTTCCATCAGTGGTTTAGATGTGATGCAAAATTGTTCCTCTGCTTTTGGCTTTTCAGCAAAGCAGCAATAAATCCAAAACTTTTAACGTCAGCAATTTTGCTGAAATGAACACTGCCTGTTTGTGCTAGTCATGATGTAGAGATGCCGGCGTTGGACTGGGGTAAACTCAGTGAAGTTTGACAACACCATTTTTAAATCCAACCGATTTATTTGATAGTAAATCTGCAAGCTTTCGGTCTTTGTGGCCTCACAGATTCAAAGCTGAGAAGGGAACAGAGAACCTCCATGCAAGAGTCAGGTAAGTCATAGAATCATAGAATTCCTGTAGTGCAGAAGTAGGTCACTTGCCCACTGAGTCCACACTAACCACTAACCCACCCTAGCCCTATTCTCATAATCCCACACATTTACCCTGCTAATCCCCTGAACAATAGGGTCAATTTAGCATAGCCAATCCATCTAACCTGCACATCTTTGGACTTCACCTGATGAAGGCTACAAAGGCCGAAAGCTCACAGATTTACTATCAAATAAATCAGTTGGATTTAAAATTGGTGTTGTCAAACTTTACTGTTTGTGCTAGTATCAGAAAGGGTTTGAAAAGAAATTAGCTTGAAAATAGAGTCACAATTTTGTTTTTGGAAATTGGCCTGTAGAAAGCACAATGGTGGAATAAAAATTTAAAAGCATGAACAAGAAGAGTGGAATCTTCTTATCCTATTCAGTCCCTGCCGAAATGATGAGACCATAAGTAGGTCAGGAACCCATTGAGAGCTTTGCCAAGGTTCTTTAACTGAGCCAAGGCATCAGCACCCTGTCTCTGGGTTTCCCGGCCAAACAGGGTGGGTGGGCAGAATGACAGGTCTGTAAATAGAAAGGATTTCTAAATAAAGGGACCATGTCATGAGTCAGAATAGATCAACCAGACATGGATTTTTTGAGGGCGCAGCAACTACAGGAATGGAGAGAAGGCCTGGGAAGACTGTGTGCTGGGTCTCTCACTTTTACCTGACGCCCAGCTGAAGGATCTGAAGGATTGCAGTAAGATGATCCTTCCAAAGGATTGGAAAAAAAGAATCTCTCCAGCCAAACAGGTGTGGATGCAACTAGCTGAGGAAGTCAAAAGTGTGGTATTCTCCAGCCTGGACAATGCATCAAGTGCACCCAGCAGAAAAGATGAGTGGCCTGGAAATTTCAGGTACCCAATTTTCAAACTCTAACTTTTCCAATGTTCTCCTGCTTAGCACTTTGCAAAACAACAGCTCTCGCATCTGAACTAATTCCTTTCCTTCTCTGCAACACATCCCCCAATGGGCAGTCAACACTCACATTTACCCTCTTTAATTGGTCAACTACTGTCAACTGTTGCTGTTGACATTGTTGCTGTTCTTACTCATCATTAGAGGTGCAAAGTAGAGCTCCATAAACTCCTCCCATGTTGTGGTGAAGGTTTGTGGCAGAGAATTGCAACTAAAGTTGAGTGAAGTTCAAGAACAGTGGAGTAACATTCAAAAAGATGGCAAAAGCTTATCAGGTACTGAAAGTAGAATCTGACAAAGAGCTTTTGAGCAGCAGGCTTTCAGCTAACCATGGTGCCATTTCTTCAGCTTCACTGCTCAATGAGCTCCCTGTCAGTCAGTTTTATTGAAGAAGTATTCTCCACTATGGATTCGCCTCAATGACCCTGAACAGTTCCTCATTGCTCAGGAAATAAATGACTTTGGGTTGGCAAGGTGGCATGGTGGTTAGCACTGCTGCCTCAATTGGGTCACTGTCTGTGTGGAGTTTATATGTTCTCTCCGTGTCTGCATGGTTTCTTCCAGGTGCTCTAGTTTCCTTCACAGTCCAAAAATGTGCAGGTTAGATGGACTGGCCATGCTAAATTGACCCTAATGTTCAGGGGATTAGCAGGGTAAACGTGGGATTTTGAGAATAGGGCTAGGGTGGGTTAGTGGTTGGTGTGGACTCAGTGGGCCAAGTGACCTACTTCTGCACTACAGGAATTCTATGATTCTATGACTTACCTGACTTTTGCATGGAGGTTCCCTGTTCCCTTCTCAGCTTTGAACCTGTGAGATCACGAAGTGGGTTTAGGACGCGGCATCACCTTGAGGGGAATTAACTCCTCACATGCATAAACCCACGTCCTTGCCTGAGGAAAAAATCCTTACTAAATGTCTGATTGTGAAAATTGCATAACAGTTGGCTTATTTTACAAGTAGCTTCAATTTTCAGATTTTAATAATCTATTTTACTAAAGCAAAATATTGCGCATTCTGGAATTCTAAAATTTACAGAAAATGCTAGGGATACTCAGTAGGTTTGCACCATCTATGAAGCAAGAAACAAACTGTTGCCCTTTCAGCAGAAATTGAAAAAAGTTAGAAATGTAACAGGTTTCAGCGGGCACTGAAACAGGAAAAGGTTAGGCTAGGGTGTGGAAAGAGGAAAAGGCATGACTGGTGTGATACACAGTGGCAAAAATGATTAAGCGCCTAAAGGGATAATGGTGAAGAGTAAAAAGTGATATGTTAGAGCCCTGGACCAATTTCAAAAATCACGTTAAGAAGACAGACTAGACCCTGATAATTTTTCTGTTTTGGCATTAATGTGTGGATGGGATGTTTCACTTCAGGGATAAAACTGCTGACAAATTAGGGATCTTTTAAAGTAAAAACAACCTTTATTTAATAACACAGTTAAGTATAACTTCAACAAAATGAATTAGCTCAACTCTTAATAATTGAACAATAGTTAAAATTTGAAAGGAAACTAATTTTTAACTTATTATTATTTCAATTCCAAATAAGCTAATTCACTTAAAGACTTAAAATCCCACATCAAATGCAATTAGCAACCATAAATATACTTGTTATAAGGGGTATAGTCAGTCTTGAAGTTTTCAGAAAAAGAGTTTGAGTTACAGAACAGCTTGCAAATTTCTGTCTGTAAACAAACTGAAGGCAGAACTGAAAGCTGTTTTCCTTGGCTCCATACCTAGCTCCTCCCATTAACCACATTATCATATGACCCTGTCAATCACCTCAATCAAAATCTCCAGGGGAAATCTTCATCTACAACAAAAATCCATTAGCTCTGTCCTAAATTAACACTGTATGGTTAAAATTAGTAATTATTTTGCTCTCTTAGCATCTGAGCTACATTCTCACCACAGATATGACTGCCTGTAGAAAGAAACTGCATTTTAAGACATTCCTGTGAAACATAAATATACAATCATTATCAACATAGGTGGTATTAGTAAAATAAAAAAACCAAGGATGGATCTAGGAGAACTGTAAATGGACAAAGTAGAATAATTACCAGTTGTCATCAAAAAACAAAACAAAACACACACACACACACACACACACAAAGGAGCAGGGATTATGATCTGAAATTGCAGATCTCTGGAAAGACTGCATTCTGCAATTTTTCCGTCCCATGCTGGTGACGTCATGCGGTTCATGTCCACAAAGAATGAGAATCTCATTTTGATGTATTTGCAAGAATTGTAATTTAATTATCAGGCCCTCTGCCATATTTTCCCCCTTGCTGTATTTTCAAATGGAGATGGGAATGGGGAACAGGGAGATGGGGGGTAGAGAAAGATGCTAACGATGATGGGGAAGTGGATAGAGAAAGGGAGTTGCTGGCAATGATGCTTTGGGAGGTGGGAGGGTGCCCCCGATACCTTTGTGGTGGGGTGAGGAAATTTTTTTTTTGTTCTTTAAAAATGGTGTCCCAATCTCTGTGGAGCTCAACCTATCAAAATGACAGTGTGAAACATGCCCCCCTGCTTTTTTTTTGATAAGTATCAAAAGATCTGGAGAGAAAAGCTTGCCTGTTTCTCTGGAGAGAAACACACCAGTTTTCAGTTAAAGAACAAAGAAAATTATAGCACAGGATCAGGCCCTTCAGCCCTCCAAGCCTGCACTGACCATGCTGCTTGACTGAACTAAAACCTCTACCAATCCGGGGACCATATATCCCTCCATTCCCATCCTATTCATGTATTTGTCAAGACAACCCTTAAAAACCACTATCATATCTGCTTCCACTATCTCCCCCAGCAGCGAGATCCAGGCACCCACCAGCCTCTGTGTAAAAAACTTGCCTCATAAATCCCCTTTAAATCTTGGTTCTTGCACTTTAAACTATGCCTGCTAATAGTTGACTCTTCCACCCTGGGAAAAAGCTTCTGACTATCCACTCTGTCTATCAGGTCTCCCCTCAGCCTTTGTCTTTCCAACGATAACAAGTTTCCCCAACCTCTCCTCATATCTAATGCTCTCCATACCAGACAACATCCTGGTAAATCTTTTCTATGTCCTCTCTAAAGCCTTCATATCCTTTTGGCGACCAGAATTGAAAACTATATTTCAAGTGCAGCCTAACTCAGGTTCATTAAAGCGACAATATGACTTGCCAATTTTTAAACTTGATGTGAAGACCAATGAAGGCAAGCATTCCATATGTCTTCTTGACTACCTGCTCCATCTGCATTGCCACTTTCAGTGATCTGTGTACCTGCTCACCCAGATCCCTCTGCCTGTCAATACTGTTAAGGATTCTGTCATTTACTGCATATTTTTTATCTATTAGATTTTCCAAAATGCATTACCTCACATTTGTCTGGATTAAGGTCCATCCGCCATCTTTCCGCCCAAGTCTCTAACTGACCTATATCCTGATGCATCCTCTGATAGCTCATCACTATCCGCAAATTAACCGATCTTTGTGTTGTCCGCAAACTTAATAATCAAACCAGTTATATTTTCCTCTAAATTATTTATATAAACTGTAAACAGCAAAGGTCCCAGCATTGATCCCTGAAGAATTTCAGTAAGGCGTTTGACAAGGTTCCTCATGGTAGACTGATAGAGAAGGTGAAGGCGCATGGGATACAGGGCCGGGTATGTGGATGGGTCGAGAACTGGCTCAGGAGGAGGAGACAGAGGGTAGTAGTGGAAGGCTCTTTTTCCGACTGGAAGCCTGTCACTAGTGGAGTGCCACAAGGCTCAGTACTAGGTCCTCTTCTATTTGTGGTCTACATAAACGACTTGGAAGTTGGGGTGGGTGGTGAGATCAGCAAATTTGCTGATGACACTAAGATGCTTGGATTGGCGGGTACAGAGGAGCAGTGGCAGGCAATACAACAGGACATAGATAGGTGGTAGACTGGGCAGATAGATGGCAAATGGAATTTAATCCGGATAAATGCGAGGTGATGCATTTTGGCCGGAAAAATGTAGAAGAGGGTTATAGGATAAAAGGTAAAACTATACGGAGCATAGAGACGCAGAGAGACTTGGGGGTGCAGGTTCACAAGTCTCTGAAGGTGTCCTCACAGGTGGAGAAGGTGATAAAGAAGGCGTATAGTATGTTAGCTTTCATAGACAAGGGTATAGAATACAAGAGTAGGAGTTTGATGTTGCAATTGTATAGAACGTTGGTTAGGCCTCACTTGGAATACTGCGTCCAGTTCTGGTCGCCGTACTATCGGAAGGATGTGGAGTCCTTGGAGAGAGTGCAGAGGAGGTTTACCAGGATGCGGCCTGGTATGGAAGGACTGTCTTATGAGGAACGATTAAATAGACTGGGGTTGTTTTCCCTTGAAAGACGTCGGGTTAGAGGGGATCTCATAGAGGTGTATAAGATTATAAGGGGTATAGATAGAGTAAATGGAGGTAAACTTTTTCCACCTTAAGAAATGGATAGGATGAGGGGTCATGGCCTTAGGGTGAGGGGGGCTATGTATAAGACGAATATTAGAGGGCAGTTTTTCACACAAAGGGTAGGGGGGGTGTGGAATGCACTGCCGAGTAAGGTGGTGGGAGCAGGCACGCTAGGGCTGTTTAAGGGTCTCTTGGACAGCCACATGAGCGTTATGCAGATAGAGGGATATAGTAGGACTGTTTAACTATGGCTTTTTTTTCCACAGGTAATTCGGTCCATCCTTGACCAACAAGGAGCATGCATTCGGCAGGTGGTGCGAGGACAGCTCTTGGATGTTGATTCATGGGTTGCCTGGTGCTTCATGTCGTAAATGAGTGCTTTATCTGGACCATCTGAAGGGCACCATGACAGCTCAGTGACTATCGCTGTAGCTGTGCAGACACTTGGAATTGGCCGGTGTCTGCGGGAGTTTGCGCGTTCTCCCCGTGGTTGCGTGGGTTTTCTCCGGGCATTCCGGTTTCCTCCCACATCCCAAAAAATTCGCTCTTAGGCTGATTGGGAAACAAATTGTCCCTACATTGAGACTCTTCCATATTAGGAATAGCCTAAAATTAGAATAGGATGATGGAATTGTTACTATATAGTTATGACGGCGGCACGGGCTCGTTGGGCCGAAGGGCCTGTTTCCCGTGCTGTGTTGCTCTAAAAAAAATGCCACTTGTCACAACCCTCCATTCAGAAACACATTCTTCCATTGCTACCCTCTGACTTTTATGACCGAGCCAGTTCCGTATGCATCTTTGACAGTTCGCCTCTGATCCCATGTGACTTCGCCTTTTGTACCAATCTGTCATGAGGGACCTTCTTATAGGCCTTACTGAAGTCTGTGTAGACAACATCCACTGTCTCACCCTCATCAATCATTTTCATTTGAAAAGCTCAATCAAGTTAGTGAGGCACAACCTCCCCTTCACAAAACCATGTTGCCTCTTGCTAATATGTTCAGTTATTTCCAAGTGGGAGTAAATCCTGTTTCTAAGAATGCTCTCTAATAATTTTTCTACCATTGACATGAGGCTCACCAGCCTGTAGCTGCCTGGATCATTCTTGCTACCCTTCTTAAACAAAAGAACAACATTGGCTATTCTCCAATCCTCTAGGACCTCCCCTGTTGCCAGTGAGGATAGAAAGATTTCTCTCAAGATCCCAGCAATTTCTTCCCTTGCCTTTCTCAATATTCTGGGATATGTCCCATCAGGCCCTGGGACTTGTCTACCTCAATGTTTTTCAAGAACATCAATACCTCCTCCTTTTTGATCTCAACATGATTCAAACTACCTATGCACCCTTTCCCAGACTCATCAATTACCAAGTCTTTCTCTATAGTAAATACTGACGCAAAGTATTCATTTAATACCTCGACCATTTTCTCTGGCTCTAGATTCCCTCTCCTCTCCTTGGCTCCCCTTTTGCTCCTTATATATGTATGAAAAGCCTTGGGGTTTTCCTTAATCCTGCTAGCCAATGATTTTTCAAGACCCCTTTTAGCCCTCCTTACTCCTTGCTTAAGTTTTTTTCTACTTTCCTTGTATTCCATGCTTGCCTCTTGAGTTCCCAGCCTCCCAGCTTTGACACATGCTATTTTTTTTGACTAAACTCACGATATCTTTTGTTATCCAAGGTTCCCAAAACTTGTTATACTTATCCTTCATCCTTATAGGAATGTGTCAGTCCTGAATCCCTATCAACTTACACTTGAAAGCCTGCCATCGTGCCTAAAGTTGATTTGCTCTCAAACATCTGTCCCCAATCTACATTCTTCAGTTCCTATCTAACATTGTTGTAATTAGCCTTCCTCCAATTTAGCACCTTACCTTGAGGACTATACTTATTTTTATCCATCAGAACCTCAAAGCTTACTGGATTGTGGTCATTGTTCCCGAACTGCTCCCATATTGAAACATTGACCACCTGGCCAGGCTCATTCCCCAATATCAGGTCCAATACGGCCCCTTCTCTAACTGGTCTACCTATATACTGTTTCAAGAAGCCCTCTTGGACGCTCCTTACAAACTCTGTCCCATCCATACCTCTAGCACTACGTAAGTCCCAGTCAATATAACGGAAATTATAATCTCCCACCACAGCAACCCTGTTACTTCTACACCTTCGCAAAAACTGCCTGCATATCTGTTCCCCTATCTCCCATTGGCTGTTAGGCAGCCTACAGTAAACCCCCAACATTGTGACTAAACCCTTCCTATTCCTGAGCTCTACCTATATTGCTTCGCTGTATGAGCCCTCTGAGGTGCCCTGCTGCAGTGCAGCTGTGATATTCTCCTTAACCAATAATGCAACTCCTGTACGCCTTTTACATTTCCCTCTATCCCGCCTGAAATATCTGTATCCTGGAACATTAAGTTGCCAATCCTGTCTTTCCCTTAACCAAGTCTCTGTAATGGCAACAACATCATAGTTCCAAATACTAATCTAAGCTCTAAGTTCATCCGCCTTATCTGTTACATTTCTCACATTGAAACAAAAGCACTTCAGTCCACCAGACCATCTTTGGTTAGCAAACATACCCTGCCTGCCCTTTACCTGCATCCTGTTGGCCCTATTTTCTGGTTCTCCTTCCATTAATTCACCTTTGCTTTTGTTTCCACGTTACATTTTGCCATATTTTGGTAAGATTACATACAGAGTCCAGAAGACTGTAAAATGCTTAATTGAAAGATGAGGTGCTGTTCCTTATGCTTATGTTGAGCTTCACTGGTGTAGAATTAAAATGACAGGACACCAGAAGCTCCATTTAAATGGAAGTGTTTCACAAAATAATCATCCCCAATCTGCACTTGATCTCTCCACTGTAACGGAGATCATAAATACAATAAACTAAATCCAGAAAAGTATGCATGAATCGCTGCTTCATTTGGAAGGAGTGTGTGCGGCTTTGGATTGTGAATAGACAGATGATAGAAGGACAGGTGCTACACCACCTGCTTGCATGGATGTAGGAAGGGACAGGGTGTTTTGGTGATGAAGGAGTGAACTAGGGGATCATTGAGGAAACATAGTTCATGCGATCAGCAGTGCAATTACATCATATAATCAGTTACATAAATTCCTAACTCAAGGAGAGGAGATCAAAGAAAATAAAACAATCTTGCATTAATTCGTCAGAATAGCACATATTACTCCCGTGTATTCCTGCAAGCTAAAACTGTTGATTTAACACTAGTTCAATTGCACATGTAATATTTGTAGATGAAGCTAATTATATGTATATATATATATTTTAATGACTTGATCCATTCACTACTAGCTATTTGTTGACTGATATTCATTGTAGCAGGTTTTTGCTCAAGTTACTAACAATGTAAAAACAGCCCAGAGGGAAATTAAAAGTGCTGTAGTATTATTTGTCTATTCCAACGGCATCATTTGTAAAAAAAAAGATAGACATTGCTAATATTGGTATAAGTAAACCATACTATTGCAAAAGCAAAACAAGATTATTAAAAGTTTTAATTACATAACACACAGGACAAGCTTGAATCTTAATGCATTGACGGGGACTGGGAGACTGGATGGATAAGAAGAAAGAAAAAAATCATAGAATCCCTGCAGTCCAGAAGGAGGCTATTTGGCCAATCAGTCTGCAATTATCACAATCCCACTACAGCTCTATCTCCAAAATCCCATGCATTTATCCTAGCAAGTCCCCTTGACACTAAAGGGCACTTTAGCATGGCCAATCCACCTAACCTGCACACCTTTGGACTGTGGGACAAAACTGAAGCACCGGAAGGAAACCCATGCAGACACGGCAGGCCCAATTCTCCCATTGTGACGCCTAGTTTTTTGGTGCTTCGGATTGGGAGATGCCTGTGTTAGCCATTTCGCGGGATTTATGCACGCTGGAGTGCAGTTCGAAACCACGCTGGAATCCAGTGGGTAGGCCAGGTAAGTGATTTTAATCTATTTCAAATGTGATAATCAGGCACAGGATTGAATTCTCCAGGTCTGATAGCATCTCTCACCCCACCAGAAGGATTTCACTCCACCAGGGTTTAGAGTACTCCCCACTTTTGGAGAACCTGAGGGATTGAAGAGGGGCCAATTGGGACTCCCCAGGCATAGGGTGGTGGGGGGTGGTGCCCCAGGGCATGGGCATTCTGGTAGTGCCTACCCATGTCCCCTGGCACTGCTCAAAGAGCAAAGTGCCCATGTCCAGGAGGCAGCTTGGCATTGTCCACCAGGCATCAGGCAATGCCAAGGGAGCAGGACCTAGGGGTCAATGCCAAAGGGTGAAGCCAAAGAAATAATGCCAAGGGGCAGGGCCTATATGGGCAGGAGCTAGGGGATAGTGCCAAGGGATATTGTGGCCGGCCTGTTGTGAGTGGGGCTCGGTTGATTGGTGGGGGTCCCACAGCAACTCTGCATTAGGATCAGTCAGGGCTTGAGAGAGGCCAGCAATTGGAGTGGGCTGAGAAGGTGGTAGTGTGTCTCCCATTGGGGGGGGTGCAGGAAGAGGTGGAGGGGAGGGGAGGGGAGAGATGTGGGGAAGGGTGGGAGGTTTGCCCCGTGGTGGGGGAAAGGAAATGTCACTGCTGGTGATCGTAGTGCTTCCAGTCATGGGGGGGCAATTGGGGCTGGCTCAAGAATGCTTGCGCAGGCCACCATCGGGCTGGGGGGGGGAGGGGGTAAAGGGGCAGCCCTGCAGGGGTCCCAAGCTGGCTAGCAAACGAGAGCCTGACAGATCGAGGCCACTGCGCATGCTCAGAGTTCCAGAACTGTCAGACTCCAGCATGTATAGGCCCTGCCCTTGAGCTTTCAATAATATTCACAAATTGTAACCTCTGCATTGCACAGTGTGGGAGATTTGAGTCTCAGCCCTCACTGAAAAAACAATCGCGATTTACACCAATTTTCCCATCAATTCAGCATGTAGAATTTTTTTTGGGAGAATCGATCCCGGGGAGATTGTGCAAACTCCACACAGACAGTCACCCAAGCCAGGAATCTAACCCAGGTCCCTCGCGCTGTGAAGTAGCAGCGCTAACCACGGTGCCACCATGCCATCCATGGTGCAGATTGGGTCACCACTTTGCAAGAGAGAAGTGAAGTGATTTATGTCTACTATAACATTCAAAATTTCTGCTATTTGCACGCTCACAAGACGCAACAATACTGTTAGGAAACATAAACAGAAAAGGTACCTGAAAGCCCCCAAGTATATTAATAAAATATATTTTAAAAAGATAAAAGAACATTGTCTTAAAAACTCAGGAACATCCCAAAGCACTGTTCAATTGGACTATTTTAAAATGCACTATCCAATTGGATTATTTTAAAGTGCAATTACAGTTGTAATTACAGACACAACTCATTGGGTTAGTATATGAATAAGCTTCTTAAAACTGCCACATTGTTTCCTGATGGCTTAGTGAATTTATCTGTGGAGTAGTTAAACATACAGAACAGGGAAGGTCTACCTTGACCTCTAATTGGCATCGACTTAGCCAAGATGTCAGTACAAGTGTAGCAATTAATCCAAGCACCCATGCAGCATTCGGATTTAAACTGGGTTCATCATCCTAGCTGAGGATAAAGCTGAGCTTATATGTGATGCTTGTTGACGCACAGCCTATTGACAATTACTTTCAAGGCTCATACATGAAGAATGGTGATTATGGTGCAATGCCAGATAGGGCTGGTCACAATTGGAACTGTTCTCAGCAGGTAATCTGGCTCTGGGAAGAAATAATTACATTTGTGGAAAAAAATCCTTTTGAAATAAAGATGTCCAAATTAACATTTTTCACACACTTTAAAGGCATAGTTATATTTCAATAAATATATTTTTGTGTCCCTTAAAGTGGTTCAGAATATTCACTCTGAAGCATGATTTTAAGAAGTGGCAACATATTGTCACTGGATATTTATAGACAGTTCTCGACTTTATGATATTCGAGTTATGGTGAATGACAATTGCTACGTTTATAAATTGATACTCATCTTACAACAGGCGGCATGGTGGCATATGGGTTAGCACTGCTGCCTTACAGCACCAGGGTCCCAGGTTCAATTCTGACCCCGGATCACTGTCCGTGTGGAGTTTGCACTTTCTCTTTGTGTTTGCATGGGTTTCCTTGGGGCGCTCCAGTTTCCTCCCACAGTCCAAAAGATGTGTTGGTTAGGTTGATTGGCCATGCTAAATTGACTCTTGCAGATCAGCAGGGTAAATGCCTGGGTGCAATTGTGGTCAGTATAGAGTCAATGGGCCAGATAGCCTCCTTCTGTACAATAGGCATTCTATGAGATTTTGACTTTGTGGCAGAAAGCCATGCCAGCACATTCATAAATGCACATCGACGTTATGTGCCACCCATCTTTGTGACTGGACAGGTTGAATTATCTTTCACTGAATAATAGAATCACAGAATCCCTACATTGCAGAAAGAGGTCATTTGGCCAATCTAGTCTGCACTGATTCTCCAAATGAGTACCTTATCCAGGCCCATTCCCTCTCCTACCCCATAAGCCTGCACATGAGTAATCCACCAAACTTACATATCTTTGGCCCCCAGGGCCCAGTTTTACCAACAAGTTGCAACCATTTTCAAAAACTTGGTAAAATCGGACGTGAGGTAAGTAGCATGATCAGTGACCATCTCTGTGCCTGTTCTCCCTTTACCAAGAACTCACGTGATTGGCACCATGCCCAAAATGGGCTGGACACCTAAACTTGCCAGCATTCCCAGTTTCAGTACTTCAAATCAAAATGGTAAAATCAGGCCCTAAGTGGCAATTCAGCATGGCCAATTCACCTAACCTGCACATCTTGGACTGTGGGAAGAACGTGGAGCATCCAGAGGAAACCCATGCAGACTTGTCTTGAGGATGTCCTGAATTAGGTTAGGAATAAGTGTTTTTTAGTTCTGTTATTTTTTTTAGCACAACCGGGATGATTTCAATGCATTCATACGTCATGTTCTATTTAATAAGTACTCAGATTCCAAGAAATTCAAGGTTAAACAGGCAACCAACAATGATTAATGGCTTCACTATATCCCCACGAAACTGTGCAGGCATCAAAAGTCACCTCAGGGCAAGAGGTAAGAGCATTTAACACCACTAGGCATCCCATGAATGATTATGATTTCCATCTTGTTTCAGGAACCAATCTCCCATTTATAGCATTTTTCCTATGAAAAAATTGATTCCAACTTACAATGTTTGACTTACAACATGGTTTTTAGGAAGCAATTCTGTTGTAAGTCCAAAGACTGCCTGTATATCTTTTAAATCCCTGGCCAACACTGCGGACAAGCTACGTATTTGGACTGATTATATGATACATTGAAATGCTAGCCTGTATGACTCACCCTTCAATTTTCCCTCCTTCCAGGAAAACACCTGGCCTCTGCTGCAGTAGGTGCCACCTCCCTATGATACAGAAAATAAATTGGTAATTCACTGTGTGTAGAATTCATCATTGCAACCATATCACTCCATACCATTAACACTTTGAAGTACCATGAACTAGTCAAATTACTTAAAAATAGACTGCCCAGAATAGTAAATTAGCATTTAGAAAAAAAAAATCATTCATGGTATTACATATTAGTAATTCCACAGGATGCTGCTATAAGAACACCATCTGTAATACATTTAACAGTCTAATTTAATGTCTATCCTTCAAATTAAGTTGTACTTTAGTTAAATCGCTAACAGTTTTGTCATATTTTGTCTTATAATGCTGTTGTGAATGTGTATATATATTAAACATGTTATATCTGTTATTGTTACTAAAACAGAGTTTATGGATATTATCTGGGATACAAAATATTACATAATGGATACAGCCAGAAATATATGAACATATTTTACTACAGTTGGGGGCAGACAGTACAAGTAATGTGTCAGTTCTTTTAGGATTCATGTAAGTAGTTGAAAGACAGCTACAATATTTCAATTTAAGTTTTCATGGAACTATGTGCTTTTATTACTTGCCATATTATCAGTTTACTAATTATTTGAAATTAATTTTTACACACATTTACTAAATTATATTCCATGTTATAACTCATAATGCCTTGGAAAGGCACAAGGCTGTAAAACAATAAAATGCTTCAGTACCATGAAAGACATTAGTGAGGGAAATTGTCTGGGAAGAAATGTTGAGTTAAAGAGAAAAAGAAAATGTAACAAGCTTATTTCTTAAATTAGTAGCTAAATAAAGTCCTGCACTTTTGCATTAATCTGATGAAATCCATGGCTTGCAAGTGGGGAAGCGTGAATAAGCCGTAGAATGTACAAATTCCAGTCTCAAAGCTTGTTTTCTAGACAGTCCCTAATTGAAAGACAAACTGAAACTTCAGGTTTCTGGGAAAGGGGGTTGTGACTTTGGGTCCCTGGCTATGACATCAGATTTCTGGGAAATCAGAATGTGACCCCAGGTTGCTAAGGAAGCAGAAGCTGACAGGGAAGTTTTAAAAACACACTGTGCTCTCAGCTACAGCAATGCAGATGGGTAATGGAGGGTTTTGTATGTGTACGTATGAGACAGCTAAAAAAGCAGAAAAATGAAGCTGGACATAGCAGCAGGGATGGTGAAATAAAGTTATTATCACTGTTTCAGCTTTTTTACCAGGGCCAGAGCTGTGCACTGGGGCCTTACTGAGTAATCTGATGAAGGTGACTCAGGGAAATCCACATCATTAAGGATGTCATGAACCAAGGATGTTTTGAACTCATGGCTGCGTGGATGGTGCAGGAGGGAGGGGTTCAGGTTCCTTAACAATTGGGACTCATTCTGGGATAGGTGGGACCTCTTCAAGAGAGATGGTCTACACCTGAACTAGAGGGGGACTAATATCTTGGGGAGAAAATTTGCTAAGGCTTTAAACTGATTCGGGGGGTGGGGGGGTGGTGGGATCCTAAGTAGTTGGGGTGCTGAGAGGGATGAGAGTAAGGGGGTTATAGAAGAGAGTTGTAAAACACAGCGCGTACGGGTGGGGTGGGGCATGGTTTGAAATGCGTATACTTTAATGCAAGGAGTATTCGCAATAAGGGGGAGGAACTTGCAGCTTGGACCAGTACCTGGAACTTCGATGTTGTGGCCATTTCAGAGACTTGGGTAGAGCAGGGACAGGAATGGATGTTGCAGGTTCCGGGGTATAAATGCTTTAGTCGGAGTAGAGAAGGAGGTAGAAGGGGGGGAGGAGTGGCATTATTGGTCAAAGACTGTATCACGGTGATAGAAAGGAAGTTTGATGAGGGCTTGTCTGTTGGGGTAGTATGGGCTGAGATTAGAAACAGGAGAGGAGAGGTCACGCTGTTGGGAGTCTTTTACAGACCTCCTAATAGTTCTAGAGAGGTTGAGGAAAGGATTGCAAAGTCAATTCTGATTAGGAGTGAAAGTGGTAGGGTAATTGTGATGGGGGACTTTAACTTTGCTAATATTGATTGGAATAGCTATAGCTCTAGCTCGTTAGAGGGGTCAGTTTTCGTACAGAGTGTGCAGGCAGGTTTTTTGACTCAGTATGTAGATAGGCCAACTAGAGGTGAGGCTACATTGGACTTGGTGCTGGGCAATGAGCCAGACCAGGTGTTAGGCTTGGAAGTTAGTGAACATTTTGGTGATAGTGACCACAATTCGGTTACGTTCACTTAGTGATGGATAGGGATAGGCATGAAGCTGGGGGCAGTAGTTATAGCTGGGGGAAGGGTAATTATGAGGCCATCAGGAGAGAATTAGGGTGCATAGATTGGACTAGGGAACTACAGGGACTGGGAACATCTGGAAGGTGGTGCTTATTCAAGGAGCAGCTGCTGCGAGTCCTTGATAAGTATGTCCCTGTCAGGCAAGGGGGAAATGGTCGAGTAAGAGAACCTTGGTGTACGAAAAAAGTTGATTTGCTGGTTAAAAGGAAAAAGGAGGCTTATGTCAGGATGAGGCTTGAAGGCTCGGTTAGTGCAATGGATAGCTATAGATTAGCCAGAAGGGAGCTAAAGAGTGAGTTGAGGAGAGCTAAGAGGGGACACGAGAAGACTTTGGCTGATAGGATTAAGGAGAATCCTAAAGCTTTCTTTAGATATGTTAAGAATAGAAGATTGGTTAGGGCAAGATTAGGGCCAGTCCTAGACAGCAGTGGAAAGTTGTGCGTGGAGCCTGAAGAGATTGGAGAGGCACTGAACAAATATTTCTCTTCGGTATTCACGCAGGGAGATGTAAATGTAGTTGTGGAGAACACTGAGGTACAGGTTGCAAACTGGAAAGTATTGAAGTAGATAGGGAGGATGTGCTAGATATTCTTGAGGGTTTGAAGTTAGATAAGTCCCCTGGGCCGGACGGGATTTACCCTAGGATGCTCTGGGAGGCAAGAGAGGCGATTGCAGAGCCTCTGGCTCTGATCTTCAGGTCGTCGTTGGTTACGGGTGTGGTTCCGGAGGACTGGAGGATAGCGAATGTGGTCCCATTGTTTAAGAAGGGGAAGAGAGACCGTCCAGGGAATTATAGGCCAGTGAGTCTTACTTCTGTTGTGGGCAAGGTATTGGAGAGAATTATTAGGGATAGGATTTATAGTTTTTAGAGAGAAATGAATTGATTGGGGATAGTCAGCATGGTTTCGTGAAGGGTAGGTCATGCCTTACTAACCTCATTGAGTTTTTGGAGAAAGTGACCAGAGAGGTGGATGGGGGTAAGGCGGTTGATGTAGTATATATGGACTTTAGTAAGGCATTTGATAAGGTGGCCCATGGTAGACTTCTACAGAAAATGAAGATGTGTGGAATAGAAGGTGATTTAGCTAATTGGATTAGGAATTGGCTGGCAGATAGAAGACAGAGGGTGGTGGTTGATGGGAGATATTCATCGTGGAGTTCGGTGACGAGTGGTGTGCCTCAGGGGTCTGTTTTAGGGCCCCTGCTGTTTGTAATTTTTATAAATGATCTGGATGAGGGTATTGAGGGATGGATCAGTAAATTTGCAGATGACACTAAAGTCGGTGGAGTGGTAGATAGTGAAGAGGGGTTTTATAGTTTACAGAGTGACTTGGACAAGTTGCAGAGCTGGGCCGAGAGGTGGCAAATGGAGTTTAATGTGGAAAAGTGTGAGGTAATGCACTTTGGCAGGAACAATAAATGTGTATAGTATAGGGCTAATGGTAGGGCTCTTAATAGTGTTGAGGAACAGAAGGATCTTGGTGTATGTTTCAATAGATCCCTGAAAGTAGGCAGTCAAGTGGATAAAGTTGTTAAGAAGGCATATGGAGTCTTAGCTTTTATTGGCAGGGGATTGAATTTAGGAGCCGCAGCATCATGTTGCAACTGTACAAAACTCTAGTGCGGCCGCACTTGGAGTATTGTGTGCAGTTCTGGTCCCCACATTATAAGAAAAATGTGGAGGCATTGGAGAGGGTACAGAGGAGGTTTACCAGGATGTTGCCTGGTATGGAGGGCAGGTCCTATTAAGAGAGGTTGAAGGATTTGAGGTTGTTTTCGTTAGAAAGGAGGCGGCTAAGAGGGGATCTTATTGAAGCATATAAGATGATTAGAGGTTTAGATAGGTGGACAGTGATAGCCTTTTTCCTAGGATGGAGAAAGCTAGCACGAGGGGACACAGCTTTAAATTAAGGGGTGATAGTTCTAGGACGGATATCAGAGGTAGGTTCTTTACCCAAAGGGTGGTTCGGGAGTGGAATTCCCTGCCTGCTGCAGTTGTAGATGCGCAAGTTTGGTGGCGTTTAAGAGGTTAGTTGATAAGTATATGGAAGAGAAGGGAATGGTTTAGTTTTGGAGGGGCATTGCTTTTTATTTTGGTCGGCACAACATCGAAGGCCGAAGGGCCTGTTCTGTGCTGTAATGTTCTATGTTCTATGTTCTATGTTCTATGTTCAAACTAAGGAGGTTCTGCAGAAGTGCATTTTTTGGTGATGACTGTTTGTGGAATTTAAAGCTGCTGTTGAAGATATCTCAAAGACTCAACCTGCATAAGGAAAAAGAGTTCAACATAATCTGGGGAATGCAGAAGAGGACTCTGTGAAGGACTTTGGGGCTACATGTTGTTGTACTATGCCTTTAAGAGATTTCAGCAGGATATCACTAGAATGGAAATATATCTAGCACGAGGGGACACAGCTTTAAATTAAGGAGTGATAGTTATAGGACGGATATCAGAGGTAGGTTCTTTACCCAAAGGGTGGTTCGGGAGTGGGATGCCCTGCCTGCAGCAGTTGTAGATGCGCCAAGTTTGGTGGCGTTTAAGAGGTTAGTTGATAAGTATATGGAAGAGAAGGGAATGGTTTAGTTTGGAGGGTCATTGCTTTTTATATTGGTTGGTGCAACATCAAAGGCCGAAGGGCCTGTTCTGTGCTGTAATGTTCTATGTTCTATGTTCTATGTTCTATATCATGTCTTAGTTTCACTTTTGCTTTGAGCGGAGCACATAAACACTTCTGACGTCTTCAAGGTATAAGGTATAAAGGTATAAGCTTTATACCTACTCATAACTGTTCTCATTTGCCTACAGTGGCGCAGTGCTTTTGTCATTGGACCAATAATCCAGAGACCTTGGATAATGCTCTGGGGACTGAGGTACAAATTCCACCATGGCAGATGGCAAAATTTGAAATCAATAAAAATCTAGAATTAAAAGTCTAATATTGACCATGAAATCATTGTTGATTGTTGCAAAAACCCATCTGGTTTATTAACATCCTTTTAGGGAATGAAATCTATTATCCTTACCCAGGCTGATCTACATGTTACTCCAGACCCATTACAATGTGATTGATTTTTAAATACCTGCTGAAATGGCCAAGCAACCCACTCAGTTCAAAGACAATTAGGAATGGGCAATAAATGTTGACCCAGACAGTGTCGCCCACATCCCCAAATGAATAAGAAAAAACATGTTTAAGATAATGAAGGGGATGGATAGGGTAGAGGTTGAGAGACTCTTCCTGCTTAGCAAAAATAGCAGGACTAGAGGGCACAGCCTCAAGATTGGGTGGGGGGGGGGAGTGGTTCAGATCGGAGTTGTGGAGGGGTTTCTTCACGCAAAGTGTGGTGAATCTTTGGAATTCTCTGTCTGATGAAGTGGCGGAGGCTTCCTCACTGAATATGTTCAAGTCAAGAGTGGATAGGTTTTTGATTGACAAGGGAATTTAGGGTTACGGGGAGAAAGCGGGAAAGTGGTACTGAACCACTACAGATCAGCCATGAACTTACTGAATGGTGGGGCGGGCTCAAGGGGCTGGATAGCCTATTCCTGCTCCTATTTCTTATGTTCTTATGTTCTCATGTTTACCTAATCCCTTATGACTGATAAAGGCTTGGACAATAAATAAGCCCAAGATATTATATCATTATAATATCATGACTTGGTGATTGGCAGTAGAAAACAGATGGCAGCAAGGTTAAGTACATGAACAATATCCTTACATTGTGCTACATGTCAAAAGATTATCATCCACATTTTGGTCAGGACACAAGGAATTCAGAGATTGCTGAAAATCAGCATGCTGACTGCGATGAAAATCTTTGGACATAGAGCATCGAGCTAGTGCTCAAGTAAAGAGCTGGTAAGCAGACTGATTCCTGTGTTAAGATTGCAGCACATAGCCCATTGTTTCAGCAAGTGGGACGGTGCATCAAGATGACCAGCACTGGGTTAGCCCACTTGGGAAAGGCAAGTGATCAGGGCATGGGTGATCAATAGAGAGCAAGGGAGAGTCAAATGAAAAAAAAGCATGGAAGCAAGCCAGAGAAGGTTGCGATTGTAATAGGTAATGTTGGGAGTTGCTGAATAATAATTTGAATAATAAATAAGAACACCATCACTCCAATATATGCTTCCACCATGCTCCATCATTGTGAATGGAGCCTTGAAAAATGCATGAAAGCACCTGCAGCGACACTTATCCTATGCATTCTATTGAAGAAGGAGTGAAAGAGTCAGAATGCCTACAAAATTCCCCAATTTGAATTGGGTTGCAGCTAACCATACATAACAGAATATTTGTAGACCTCCAATCCTCTGGCACCTCATTATATCTAGTGACGTTTGGAAGCTAGTCCTGAGGGCATCTATTATTTCCTTCCTGGCTTAATAGCCTGGGGTTCAATCCATCTGGCCCTGGTTATTTATCTACCTTGAAGAATGTCAATCCCTCCCAGTAATTGCTCTTTAATGAGAATGTCTGCATTATTCCTCTCCTTTGTGAAGCTAGAAGTAAAATATTCATTAAGGACCCTGCCCACATCTTCTGCTTCCATGCATAAGTTTGATTTCTTTGATTTGATTTGATTTATTATGATCTCATGTATTAACAAAGAGTGAAAATTATTGTTTCTTGTGAGCTACACAAACAAAATATACCGTTCATAGAGAAGAAAATGCGAGGGTGCAGAGTGTAATGTTACAGTCATAGCTAGGGTGTAGAGAAAGATCAACTTAATGCAAGGTAAGTCCATTCAAAAGTCTGACAGCAGCAGGGAAAAAGCTGTTCTTGTGTCGGTTGGAACATGACCTCAGACTTTTGTATCTTTTTTCTGAAGGAAGAAGTTGGAAAAGAGAATGTCTGGGGTGCATTGTGTCCTTAATTATGTTGGTTTCTTTGGCAAGGCAATGGGAAGTGTATACAGAGTCAATGGATGGGAGGCTGGTTTGCGTGATGGATTCATCTATATTGACAATCTTTGTAGTTCCTTGCGGTCTTGGACAGAGCAGGAGCAGAGCTGTGATACAACCAGAAAGAATGCTTCCTATGATGCATGTGTAAAAGTTGGTGAGTGTCGTGGCTGACATGTCAAGTTTCCTTAATCTTCTGAGAAAATAGAGAAGTTGATGGGCATTCTTAACTATAATGTCGGTATGGGGGGACCATGACAGATCATTGGTGATCTGGACACGTTAAACTTGAAGCTTTCAACCTTTTGTACTTCGTCCTATTGATGTAGACAGGGACATGTTCTCCTTTACGCTTCCTAAAGTCGATGACAATCTCCTTCGTTTTGTTGACATTGAGGGAGAGATTATTGTTGCCACACTGATTCACCAAGTTCTCTATCTCATTTCTGTACTCTGTCTTGTCATTGTTTAAGATCCGACCCACCTTGTTGTGACTTGTACACAAGTTACCTTGTATATCCGTGATAGATCCTAACCTTTCTTCAGTCATCCTCTTTCTCTCAACGTACTGATAAAATATCTTTAGGTTTTCCTTGATTTTACCTTGCTAATATATTTTATATTCTCTCTTTGCTTGCCTAGTTTCCTCTTTTTAATCACACTTGTACTTTCTATTCTCCTCAAGGCTGTCTACAGGATTAATTCTTTTGCGATTGTCATAATCTTTCTTTTTTTGCTTTATCTTACCTTGGATAACCATGGATAACCATGGGGTTCTAGGTTTGGCAATAACCCCTTTTCCTCATGGGACATGTTTACACAGTGCTCATATAATCTTGTTTTTGAAGGTCTCCCGTTGATCTGTTACTGATTTAAAAGGCAAAAAGCTTCGGTATGCTACAGCACAGAGGGCCCTGGGGGTCTTTGTGCGCAAATTGCAAAAACCCAGTCTGCAGGTGCAGCAGGTGATCAAGAAGGTGAATGGAATGTTGGCCTTTATAGCGAGCGGGATAGAATTGAAAAGCAGGGAGGTCTTGCTGCAACTGTACAGGATACTGGTGAGGCTGCAGCTAGAGTACTGTGTGCAGTTTTGGTCGCCGCATTTGCTGAAGGATATGTTGGCCTTGGAGACAGTGCAGGGAACTAGGCTGATATCTGAGATGAGAGGGTTAGCCTATGAGGAGAGAGTGAATAGACTGGGTCTGTACTCGTTGGAGTTTAGAAGGCTAAGGGGGGATCTTATAGAGACATATAAGATAATGAAGGGGATAGATACAGTAGAGGTAGACTGATTCTTTCCACTTAGAAAGGATTAGAGGGCACAGCCTCAAAATAAGTGGGGGGCGGGGAGGACAGTTCAGATCGGAGTTGAGGAGGAACTTCTTCACTCAAAGGGTGGTGAATCTCTGGAATTTCCTGCCTGTTGAACTGGTGGAGGTTACCTCGCTAAATATATTTAAGTCATGGGTTGATAGGTTTCTGATAGACAAGGGAATTAAGGATTATGGGGAGAAAGTGGGAAAGTGGAACTGATCCACTTCAGATCAGCCATGATCTTATTGAATGGCAGGATAGGCTCGAAGGGCTAGATGGCCTACTCCTGCTCCTATTTCTTACGTTCTTATGTACTTATTTCCCCACAATTAGCTGTATTGAATCCACTTAGCCAAATCGCTTTTCAATTTCATAAAATTTATCTTCCCCAATTTAGAACTTTTACACATGTTCTATCTTTGTTCTTTTCCATTATGATGATAAATCTATCTCTACTATGGTCATTATCTCCAAAATGTTCACCACTTCATCCATTCGCTCAGCTTCATTTCCAAACACTAAATCTAAAATCGTGCTCCCTCTTGTTTGGCTTGTTAAGTTCTCGCTAAAAAAAGTTCTCCTGAATGCACTTCAAGAATATTATGCCTTCTATGCCTTTCACATTGTGTGTATCCCAATTTATATTAGGGTAACTGAAGTCCCCAACTATTATTGTCCTATTGTTCTTGCATTCAGAAATTTATTCACATATTTGTTCTTTTAGCTCCCTCTTACCATTCGGGAGTTGTACACTTCTAGCAGTGTGATTGCCCCTTTGTTTTATTTTTGAGCTCAACCTATATGTCCTCATTTGATGATTCATTTATTATATCATTCCTCCTCCTAGCTATAATTGATTCCTTAACCAATAATGTTCAATATCCAGGGCTATTGAGCTGCCATTTTTGCCACTCTTTAAGCCAAGTTTCTATTAGAGCAATGATATCATGTTGCCACGTGTCAAACTGTGCCCTTAGTTCATCGGGTTTCTTTGCTATATGTCTTGCATTTATATATGTACTTTATAACATTGCCAATTACCTGTGCTGTTCACTTTTTAACTTTTGGTTCTTCTATCTATCAGAGTTACTCACTAATTTTGTCTCCTGCTCCCTGCTCTAGATTTGTCCTATTTACTCCCAGGTTCCCAACGCCCACTAATCTAGTTTAAATCCTCCTTAACAACACCAGCAAACCTCCCCCAGAGGATATTCGTCTCAGTCCTGTTCAGGAATAAACCATTTGGCTTGTACAGATTCCGCCTCCTTCAGAAATGGTTTCCAGCTACATGTTCAATCACTTAATTCTTCTATTTCTATGTTCACCAACATATGGGACCGTAGATAATTCTGAGATTGTTGCTTCAGAGGTCCTGCTTTTCAACCTCTTCCCCAGTTCCATCAAATCTGCTTTTGGAACCTCATCCCTTTCCTACCTAAGTCTCAATGTGGATGGACCACAACCTCTGGCTGTTCAACCATCTCCCCAAAAAGTATCCTGCTACAGCAATGTGACATCCTTGACCCTGACACCACGGAGGCAACAGACCATTCTAGAGTCACATTGATGGCCTAATTAATTAATGAATCTCTTATCATTGCTGTTTTCCTTTCTTATTCCTCCCCTCTATGCATCTGAGCTGCCCATACTGCCATGAACTTGGCTCTGACTACATTTCTCAAAGGAAACAATGCCCTCACTACTATCCAAATAGAAAATGAATTAGTGAATGGAACCCCAGAGGAGTCCTGCATTACCTGCCTGCTTCTCTTGGACTGCTTGGCAACCATCCATTCCCTTTCTGCCTCCATGTTCCTAGACTACAGTATGACCAAATCTCTGAACATGCTTTCTACATAACTTCTAACCTCGCAGATGTGCTATTGTGATTCCAGTTGTTGCTTGAGCTCCAAAACCAGATATGGATCAGCAGGAAATTAATCAGTCTACAACATACCATCAAAGGCGGGAGAACAGAATTCCAAACTAATTTCCTGCTGTAGGAAACTGACATTTTCCATCACACCAAATTTAGTGTCTCCATTTTCCACAATTCTTGTTGCTGGTGAAAGTGGAAAATTCTGCCCTGGGGCTACATAGGAGGACCAGTTGAGAATCAGGTTAAATTTCTGTGTTCATTGATTAGAGTGCATGTCATTTCAACAACAACCCACAAAATGCATTTCTCTTTGAAGCTCTGAAACAGCCATTATCATAAGCATCAAAATGGTAATTTTATAGTCCTCAGCAGGCAACTATCTTGAGATGTCTTGAAGTATGCACGCCACGAGAAGGCAAACTTTTGCTTTTGCATTTGCAGTTGCTTCAAGATTTCTGTCCATAACACCATTCAACTATTCCAATATCAAACAGGAAACACCTGCTTTCATATTTGGAATTGTATGTTTTTTATGCCTACCTACGTGGCAAAATATTTGTAATAGAGATTGACCACAAGTCACTGGAATGATTTGGCAAAACCCATTGACCGGTGATAAATATTCAAGGTTATGACTGTGAAATTAGATACAAACCACCTAACTTTATGGTTACATCAGATAAATTTAGCAGATTGACTAATCTCCAATGTTCTGGTCAATATTTTCTTGGATAATAAAGAATATTGATCCATGTGACCTGACTCCTTTACCTTGAAACTCTGTAGAGGAACCATTGTCTTGTCATTGCATGGGTATAATGCAGCTGACATGCCAATGACAATTTAATAACTAGCAGGTTCCAAGCATAAAAAGCTGCTGATTCTTATCCTTTACCATTTTGTTTTCAACTGTCTAATGGCTGGAAGGCAATGGCTCCTTATTTATATCACGCATTATAGTTTACACTCATCTGCCTTGATTTATGACAACTGAATTAAATTGCACTACTTAACGTCAACACTGCTTGTGGTGATATTGTTGGGAAAAATCATTTCTTCACAAGCTGTATTTTTCTTTTAAAATTTGGAAGGATTATTTGGGCACTTGGATTTTTTTAAAGAAGGTCATAAGTTCACCTTGTCAGCAAGCATGCCTCTTCTATGAAACATGATTTCAGCTACCTGGTCAGAATGGCCCTTAAAGGAGGGAGTTATTTCTTTGAACTTACTAGTTTAAAAAGTTAAAGACTAGTGATTTACTTGAAATCACTTGACAAAGGAGCTTTAAGTTTCAAACCTCTTGTTTTTAAACTTAGTTTTGGAGAATGTGCTGAGAAGGAGGGCTGCTCTAACCTGTTCGTATCCTGCCGTGCCTGAAATTTCATGCAAGATTATCAATCCACAACCAGAGAATCCTTAACTTAGTATAAATTGTCTGCATTTGTAAGCATGCAAAGCTGAGACAAGGAAAATTTATCAGCTCTGTATTCTCCTCCACATGAAGTGCCACTGGTGTGAATGTCCAGACATCTACTGCAACCACATGATGGAGCTCCAGAGTGACAGTGTTAAAATCCTTGAACTTTATCCTTTATTTTATAAAGCCTATCCTTCAAATTCTATTCCTGCAAAAACCCTAGATGAATTTTTATGGAAAAATTTCTAAGTGCATAAAGAGTGTGAAAACAGGACAGAATTGCACTGTTATTTTTTGGGTGAGGTTCCAGTCACAATCTTATGGCACTTAGTAAATAAAAGTCCAGATGTGATTCCCCCCAGTAGGGGGAAGGATGGAGCCTAATCTCTTTGGTAAAACTGGCTACTGAGCTCCAGGAGTGTATTGTGCATGCACCCTGATCTCCATCTTCTGTCACTCTCCCCAGCTGCCCAATGTACAACAAAAACTGACACTTATCACTCCCTATGCCGGTCTCCCCCTCCAGCCCCCTGACATTGCTCCCCCATCCTCCCCATTTTCACCCCTGTAGACGTCCAACCACCCCCAATTGCCACCAAATATTGCCCCATCAATCATCCCCCACCCTCTGCAGAGTTCCCCTTTTCCATCCCCCCCTACAAGGCACTCACATACCCTCATCGTGGCTCTATGACTTCTCAGGCCGCACCCTATCAGGCCCCCCTACTCAGATCCTCCCCCTTGGCATTGCCAGGATACCCAGTGGACACCAGGCTGGCAGTGCCCCATGGGCATTGCCAAACCTGTCTCTGGGCACCCAGGGGTCTTCAATGACATTGGGTCCCACCAACAAGGCCATCACATCTGGTCCCTCCGTGGATCATACCCAATTCTCACTGATGAGGGCTTTGATTGGTGAGGGGGATAAGTCAGCCCAGAAGATAGTGTCTGGGGCTCACCAATGACATTTAAATAACGTCATGAATATCGAAATCAGCTTGTGTTCTTTCCAGGCAGAAAACTGATTTCGCTGACAAATCAATGTTGATAAGATTGTGAGAGGCAAAAAATCAGCCACAAATTGGATCTTTCACCTCTCGTCCTATCTTACTGGCTCACCATGCCAACCAATCGGCATGACAAGCAGGTAAGATCACAGCCCCTATGTGTTTGTCTTTTGTTGTTTATTTTGGGTGTGTATGTATCCATATGTACTGGGATATTCTTAAAGGGATAAATAGTTATAATTCCAGAGAACAACTCTGTGTGTACAGTTCTTGCATCTAATTAAAAAAGTTTTGTTTTAGAATCAATCATTCTGATTTTATTGAATGAAGCCTGGTCAGTCATTTTTATTCTACGTCTAATAGCAGTGAACACAAATAAATTGGCCATTTCTATGTGTGTGTTAATGTTTTAAACTAATGGTGCAATCTGTGGAGTAGTGGGGCTAGAATAAACTGCATATTCCTTCGATCCTACCATAACAACATTCTTTGGATACAATAAACTGTGCCGAAATGTAGATCCCTTGTGCCAGATGCATGCATCGGTAGCTGCTCAGCACTCTGTTGTCCTCTGACCTTTGCCATCAGCCTGCTACAGGTCTCCTCCACAGCTGTAGGCACACCCTCCTTGGTTTGACTTTCTGGGGGCAATGTGGTCACTCGTTGAGGAGAGGTTCAGCAGGAGACCCCTGAAGTGTCCTAGGATGAAACCATGTGAGCTCCTGTGGGTTCATGATGACACTTTCCTGATTTCTTGAGGAGATGGAGCAATTGGAGGGACGTTAAGGTGCCTCATTTCCCTCTCACCTAGGGTGGCACAGTGGTTGGTACTGTACTCTCACAGTGACAAGGGACCTGGGTGCGATTCCTGGCTTGGGTCACAGTCTGTATGGAGTTAGCACATTCTCCCTGTGTCTGTGTGGATTTCCTTGGGTGCTCTGGTTTCCTTCTACTATCCAAAAGATGTGCTGGTTTGATACATTGGTCATGCTAAATTCTCACTCAGTGTACCTGAATAGGCATCGAAGTGTGGCGACTAAGGGATTTTCACAATAACTTTATTGCAGTGCAAATGTAAGCCTACTTTGTGACTAATAAAAAACTACTTTAGCTACTATATACTGCACCCAGGGTCAGAGCAATGAATGAGCATGTCTGCATTGCTGGACCTACGTCTGCTACCTTTTACATGGAGGCAGCCAAGCATTTGCCAGTCCTATGACAGCAAACAGAACATCAATGGTTTTTCCAGCCTCCAGTCTTTGCATTGTCTCTGGCACCTCTGTCTCCTGTTGCCTTACCTGTACTGTAATTTCTAATGACTCTTTTGGCTGAGTCCAGATGCTCATAATCTATGTAGGGTCCACCATCCTTCAAGTGTCCGAGGCTTTGCCTGTCTCTTTCTGCTGAGTCCTGCAACCCAAACCCCTGTTTGACATCCTGGTACGCTTGCACACTGACAGTACCTGATGTTCTTATGAACACCACTTTGAAGTGAGTAAATGATGCCACTTACCCTGTTGGAAAGCAGCAGATTCAACACTTTTTGTGGTCTTTTGTCCAGTTCATTTGTGGGTCCCATGGTTGCTAATTCTGCCCATTTTGGTCAGAGGACCTCCAGGACCTTCTACTTTTCTTGGATGATTTAGAGGAGAACCTGCAGGGAGGCTTTGCTGAGCTGTGGAGCCATATGTTTTTTCTGATCTTGGCAGAATCTTGAATGACAGCCAGACTAATGCTCCTGGCTTGCAGTGAGAAAATCACTGTCCAGGTGCCCTTGAAATATGGTGCGAGGACCTTTGACCTGCAAGGGTTAGGATGGCAACCTCCTGCCTGTACTGCTGCAAGATTCACTGTGCATATGCAATGAGCTGAAGAGTGCAAAACGTGGGGGCCATCTGTCCAGCTCCCGGGCCAAAGTCACTTTGATTTCTTGATTTCTGCTCCCACCATCCAACTTGTACTCCAAATGGAAGATACCGCCCTGACATGTTTTATACTGCTAATCAAAAAGATTCATCCAAAAACATATTGTATGTGGAAAATATGTGCAATAAATTTAAAATATAAAACTCTTTACAAAAAATATAAACACAAAATATTATTGACCTCTTATTAGTAAATAAAAACAAAAAATGGAAATAAATATTAAAGAAAAACTAATGACAACTAATTATTATTTCAAATCTTAGAAGAATGCCACTATCCTTCAGCATGACATTTGCCATTTCTTGCCACAAGCATGATTATAACTCAAGTGAGATTGCCAAAGTGTGAGCATTTCACTCCTATTGCATGAGATTTTTAAAACTAAGCTCACTGCAAAGATAATGGCAAAGAGAAAGGGGAAGCAAGAACTTTCATTTCGTAAATACGGCTAATGGAGATGTATTAACTTAGTGGGTTACAGTCTTAGAGTCATGACTATACCTGTGAATTTTTAACAATTGTGATGTTGCAGCCATAACTTGCCATTGCCTGTAATATCTTGTATATAAATACTGGTCCTAAATTAATAAAGACTTCAACATGGTGCATTTGAAACAATCATGGATATCCGTAATCCTTAAGAAATTTGCAGTTGCTACAGAATCATTTACATTCATTGTAACAGAACTTTTCCTTCATATTTGGAGCAAATAAATCAGGGAGTGTCGGGGAGAACCTGGATCCAAACATGTAGTGTACCAGTGCAGCAACACCCAGTACTATTGCAAGAACAGAAAATACTGGAAAAACTCAGCAGGTCTGGCAGCATCCGTTGCAAGAGTCAGCTTTTAAAGTCTGTTTGATTATAGAGTTTGTCTAGACAGCTCTGATGAAGGATCATTTAGAATTGAAATGTTGGTTCTACTCCCTCTCCAGAGATGCTGTCAGACCTGCTGAGATTTTCCAGCATCTTTCTGTTTTTGTGTTGGCTAGACACCTGCTGGGTTTTTCCAGCATTTTCTATTGTATCAGATTCCAGCATCTGCACTATTTTATTTATTTTACACTACTATTTGTCAGCTTTTCCTGTCCTTGTCCCCTCCTATTGCTTCCATCTTCAAAACTAATACAATATAACAACCATACGACTCAAATAGCACAAGGGGTCACGGGCTCCAAATGAGGGGGTAAGGTATAATTTAGATGCTAGAGGGAGTTTTTTCACACAGACGGTGGTGGAGGTATGGAACGTGTTGCCAAGTGGTGGAGGCAGGTACTCTGGAGTTATTTAAGAGATACTTAGATGGGCACATGAACAGAATGGAAATGGAGGGATATCGAAAACTGATTTAAAATAGGGATCATGAGCCTTGGGAGTTCCCTGGGAAGTGTGTAAATTGTCGATGATATTGATGTACTTGTTTTATCCTACAGGTGCTTTGGTCTGCCTTGTTGTCTAATAAGGGGCATACTCGCAATGGGTTGGGAGAGGGCTGCTCTTGGATTTTTCGAGAGTATCCTAGTGCTTCATGTCATTAGTGTACGCTTGACCTGGATCATTTGATGGGCAACACGACAGCTCAGTGACTATCGCTGTGCTATACAGATATATGGATTTGGGCCTGTGTCTGTGGGAGTTTGCGCATTCTCCCTGTGCTTGCGTGGGTTTTCTCCGGGTGCTCCGGTTTCCTCCCACATCCCAAAAATGTGCCCTTAGGCTGAACAAATTATCCCTAAATTGTCTCAAATTTGGTTTCAATGCATAGATCTATAAACATAGAACATAGAACATTACGGCGCAGTACAGGCCCTTCAGCCCTCGATGTTGTGCCGACCAATGTAACCAATTTTATGACCTTCTATCCTAAACTATTCCAATGCTATCCATATGCCTATCCACTGCCCATTTGAACGCCCTTAAACTTGATGAGTCCACAACTGCTGCAGGCAGGGCATTCCACGCCCTTACTACCCTCTGAGTAAAGAACCCAGCAGTTGTGGACTCATCAAGTTTAAGGACGTTCAAATGGGCAGTGGATAGGCATATGGATAGCATTGGAATAGTCTAGGATAGAGGATCATAAAATTGGTTACATTGGTCGGCGCAACATACACAGGGATCATGGGTAGAAGTGAGAACATTGAGGTGGTGGTGCGGGCTCTTTGGGCCGAAGGGCCTGTTTCCCATGCTGTTTTGTTCTTTGTTCTATTTCAAAAGTGCTTAAGCAAAATATTGCAGATTCTGGAAATCTGAAATAAAAATCCAAAAACTGAAAAACTCAGCAGTTCAAGTAGCATTATTTTGAAACATTAACTCTGTTTCTCCTTCTGCTCACATACTGCCTGACCTGCTGGCATTTCCAGTGTTTTCTGTTTTTACTTCTGAAGTACATTATTAGGATTCTGGTCATGAAATATATATAAATGTGAATCTTTTCTCTGACAATGTAGCCTCCTTAAAAATTAGAAGCTATTTTCAGTAATAACCAATTTATGTCTCTAAATTTAAATATTTAGCCCAATCATAGAATCACTACAATTGAGCAGGAGCCATTCGACTCATTGAGTCTGTACCGATTCTCTCTGACAGAGTACCCAGACCCTTTCCCCCATGTATCCATGTAACCACACACATTTACCATGGTTAATCCATCTAACCTACACATCGTTGGGCATTAAGATGTAAGTTAGCATGGCCAATCCACCTAATCTGCACATCTAGATTAAAGTCCTCTCTGAAGCCAGTCTCATTGGTGGCCTTCAAAATGCATTTCTAAACATAAAGTAATGCTGGTCAGGCATAGCGAAGTTGCTATTATTCATTTCAACCTCTAAAACGTGTCTTTAAGGAGGACAAAACATGTCCACCGTTGCTGGTCTGACGCGTGGGTGTATCAAAACGGTCCAGTTCAACTGTCACCAAGAAAGAAATGGGAGAGGATTTGAGGAGGTCCCTGGACTCAGGAGGCGGTATAGAGGGGCGTGGCTAGAAGGAGGGGCTGTGCCAAGGGTGCGGGGGCAAGTGGAGTGGTGGCTTGAAAAGGGGGGGGGTTTAAGAGCGCATGGCAGAGGGCGTAGTAATAAGAATAGGAGCGGGGTTAAAAGGGAGCGTGGCAAAGGATATTCGCATTGGAGGAAACACAGTGAACAAAGTGGATGGAAGAACAGGGCAGGCCGGCAATAAGTAGGGGGCGTGGCAAGGGGCGGAGAAAAGAGGGCTACGCGATGCGGCAGATCTCGCGAGACTTACTCTAGGAACGCAGCGAGCGTGCGCGCGGGATAAAAAATTCCAATAACGGACGGAGCACGAGATGAGCGCGTCGTTGGTGACGTAAGGAGTTTTCCCTCAAAGTCAACAAGAACAAGAAAGGAGTCGGAGTTTAATTCTGAAGCAATTAAAATTTTTATATTAAAAAAATTATCAATTAGCATCAGCAAAATACACCGTCGGCTGAGTGGGAGGAGGGGGGTTGGGACAGTGTCGCTGGGTTTTCCGAAAGACGGCTTTGCTGTGTGTGTGTGTGGGTCGCTCTGGCGGGCGGCGAAAGCCGGCCGGCGCTGCACTGAGTGTTAAAGGTAAGGGAGGAGGATGGAGACGTCTGCAACTGGGTGGGATGGGGTACCGGCTCTTTCCCACTCCCCCGCCGCTGCTTTTCCTAATCCCCTTTTCTATGCACATTCGTTATAAACCCTAGGGTGGGCAGTCGTGTGTGTGTGTGTGTGTGGGGAAAGCAGAAGTGGGAGAGTTTTTGGTATTTTGGTAAGGTTGGGAGAATGATGATGATGATGCTGATGGAGGAGGAGGGGTTTCTGACTCTGGCCTAGTTGTTATACATCATCCTCCTCCATCACCATAACTACTACCAACTAACCTCAATAACTTTACATCAGAATTGTCGGGCTGGGGAAACCAACGATAACTTATTATTTGTTGATGTTACCCTGTAACCTTGCATGACTTTTTCCCCGTCTGTTTTGGCCAAGTGCTGATTTTATCTGGATGAAGTGGGGGATGTTGGTGGGTGGAAAGGCCTGTGCACTACTTGTTTTAACGAGATAGATTTTTTTTCTCGCTTTTGGTTTATTTTTGTACACAGTTGGTCGGGGGTAAATAAAGCGGCGAGTGCTTATAATCCAACCAGACAGTCCTTCACACTTTCACTCAACATGTTTTATTTTTTAATGAGATGCTCAAACACATTTATTCGACGTGCCAGATTGTTATGGATGTTTATTCCTATGCCTTTTATTGTTCAATCTAATAAGGTTTTTATTTTTTAACTTTTAAAAGTATGTGGTCTTGAGTGGAGGGGCGTAGACAGACGGCGACCACACAGCAGCGTCTGCTCTGAAAAAAATGTTTACGTCTCTTTTTACAAATGGTAATGGCTAAAATATGAAGGACAAATACTTAGTTCGACTTTTAAAATGGTTTTAAAAATACCATCTAAACCTATGTTGACATAATTTAGGATGGGGTGCGAATGAATGAATTTATAAAGTTCCGAAATAATGGGACAAAAATTGATCCGTAACTGCCTTTGGCAGTTTTAAAATAACTTGCGAGCACTGCCCTGAAATAACACCGGACAGACCATTTATAGCATTCCCAATTGTGCATGGGAGTATCAATTTATATAACCAAGTCTACTTGTTATGTGCAGGCCGATTTGTGAAAACGGATTTCCTTCAGTTTTAAATTTTCTGATAAAGTATGCCATTGAAGTATCACAAGACCGGGATTGAAATAATGTGATTTTTTTTCGTCTTCAAGTTGTGTTATTGTTTTTCCTTGGCAGCAGTGGCTAACGGATTTGGAAGTCGCTTTGAGGAGAGAGTGGTGGGAAGGGCAGAGCCAGTCCCAAAAGACGACTAGCTGGGCTTGGGGGAACCACTATGAGTGATATAACCATTGTGAAGGAAGGATGGGTGCAAAAGAGAGGTAAGGTTGCTATTATTTTACTTGTGTTCTCTCAAATTTGTCAGCAAATTAAAGAATGGAACCGGATTTTGAATGAGGATGAATGACACAGGGTGGGGAGGCGAAATAGTATCAAAGTGGAGTTTTGTGTGTGTAGAAACAGGACATGGCAGCGTGTTTGCAACGCTGACGTAGTCGACATAATAGTCACTTAATTTGTAGTTTGTAAACATGTTTCATTTTTAAAATCGGACTGTTTGACTTCTCGGTTCAAGATAATTTTCGATCAGATTTTTAAAATTTGCTTTCAGCTGCGCATTTATTAGATAGCACTCAAAATAGGAAACAGATCTGTTTGTGTATTAGTTTTGGCTTCGATCCATTTTTTTTCTATTCAGTTGTTTTAAAGGTAATGTTTGCCGTTGATCCTTGGTGGCTTATGTTTATTCGCTTGTGTGGTCCTAAAAATAGAATGTGATTAGGGACTTTGGAAATGGCAAAATAATTTCCTGTTTACTTAAGTGACTTACCTCCCTGTGGAGGGGTTATGCATTTGTCTAGCACTGGCGTTTTAATTGTATTATCTAGTCTTGCTGTTTTAAGAGAGGAATAGAATAGCCATAGTTCTATTATAGCGTATTTAGGCGTATGATTGGTTGTAAGAGGTTGATATGAAAGTAAATGTAGGTTTGTTTTTAATTTTGCTAGCAAGGTTTTTACTGATGCAAGTATTGATATTGGTCCACTCTAAATATTGGTAACAGATTACATTTCTGTTAAAATGTGCTTTGTTTTATATTGTTTCAGAATCCTTTATTTGTAATTGTTTTTAATCTCTGGGCTGTTAAAGGAGGGAAAGACATCCAATCTTCTATACAAGCAGAAATGTGATAATCCCTGAGTTTTAAGTTAGTTTTTTATTAAAATAACTAAATTAGCAAAAATGTTCAGTCTCTCTTTCCATTGGATTTCAGTTTTACCTATTCAATATTTGCTGCTGACATTGGGTTTACAGGGTTGACCTCCTGCAAATCATGAAGTTATGAATTGTTGCAGAATTAATGTTATTTGAATGTTCAAATATAATTTTCTACTGAAAAGGAAATTATACAAGTATTAATTGCAATATAATCTCCAGCATTTTGAGTTGATTTTTGTTTTAAAACAAATCATCTGGTTCTCATTGCAACAGATTTATTGTTGAAACTGAAAAGCAGCTGCCAGTATAAGTATTTGCAGGGAAAATTAAATTAAGACCAACAGATTTGGCATCTGAAGGCATGAGCCTAATGTTTGTTTGAGACCTTGGGGTCAAAATGTTTTTGTTTTAGAAGATTATTTTTTGGGTGCTTCATCTTGGTTTTCGGGGCTCCGTTTTAATTCTCTTTAACTTTTTTTTAGGTAATGCAGTTGTGGTACTATGACTTTCTTTAATTGTGTTCAAGGATTTTCTTGATAGCGCAATATTAGAAGATGAACGGGCTGAATGTGTTATCCAAGTAAGCCTGCTCACTGCCCTCTCCCCTTTTTCCCAATGATCCTACATAATATTTTCCCTTTGAAGCTTTCTCAAATTTATCACACTTTGCTGAAAGCTATTAAAGTTTTATTGAAGTTAATTCAGGTCACAGGCAGAGGCTGTATTAAGGTATAGTCAATTGAATGAAATGTTAAAATGCAAAAAGTTCAGGCAAAAATTCATTGACAATATTGCAGCTAACAGCACTACCACTGATTTATTAAGCAGCCATAACTTGAGATTTGTTTATAGTTGAATCACTCACCACTGCCCTTTGTTCAATACTGAAAACCCTTCAAACACTACTTTTTGGAATGTGTCCGAACTCTTGCTCCATGCTGCATGGAGGGTCAAAATCAATAGCCTCCCTGAGAGGACCAATCATGGATTCTGCTTCGAGAGAAGCATTAAGTGGGAGAGACGGAGGCTGTGATTGGAAAGATAGTTCTTTAGATTCTCTTCCTTTCCTACCTGGGCGACATTTCTCTCTAATTTGACACCCTGTCATTGACTTCCCATGGGATTTGAGGATGAATTTGTCTGCTGCCTCTGTATTTTGAACTCTGAGGCATTACATAATGACTACAGTTCACATTTTTCACTTTAATTGTCTGAACACTTGTTAGTCACGCTTGCAGGGTTAAGTCTGGAACTTCTTGTTTTTACCTGGCACTTGGTAAGGGGTAATCTTCAGAAATGTGCAGCACTTCACAAATCATGGTGCGTGATTTAAAAGACTGATTTTTGATATGTTCAAAACTTTTGCTTTACGGTATTCCCTTTAGGAAGTTTATTATATTTAAAATAAATTGCATATTTTTAGGCATTCAGTAAAGATTGCAATGACTTTGTTTTATCATCAAATCTTACAGCATAGAAAACCATTCAACCCACTGTGCTTGTGCCAACAAACTGAAAGAACTATCAAATTAGTCCCATAGCTCTATTAATTCTCTGTACCCCTGCTATTTTTTTCCCTTTCCAAGTATATGTCCAGTTCACTTTTGAAAGTTTCTAGTCGTTTCGGCAGTAGTTTAGATTACAAGTACTTTTGATATAAAGAATTTTTGATTTATTATCACATACACTGGTGTACAGTGAAAAGTGTTATTTCTTGTGCACTACATAGACAAAATACCATTCATAGAGAAGGAAAGGAAAAAATGTAGTATTAGTCGTAGCTAGGGTATAGAGAAAGATGAACTTTATACGGAGTAGGTCCATTCATAAATCTGGCAGAAGAAGCTGTCATTGACTTGGTTGGAACGTGTCTTTGGATTTTTGTATCTCTTTCTTGATGTAAGGAAGAGGAAGACAGCATGTCCAGTGTGGGGTCCTTAATTATACTGGCTGCTTTTCTGAGACAGTGGGACGTATAGACAGTGTCAGTGGGTGGGAGGCTGGCTTGAGTAATGGTCTGATCTTCACCCATGACCCTGTAGTTTTTGTGGTCTTGGTATGGCTTCTGTTCTAGCCAAGCTGTGAAACAACCAGAAATAATGTCTTCTATGGTGCATTTGTAAAAGTTGGTGAGAGTCACAGCAAACATACCACATTTCTTTAGTCTGGGAAAATAGAGGTGTTGATGGGCTTTCTTAACTATACTGTTGGCTTTGTGGGGGATGGGGAAATGTTCTCCCCTCGACTTCCTGAAGTCGATGACTATCTCCTTTCCTTTGTTGACGTTGAAGGAGAGGCTATTGTCGTTGCACCAGTTCATTGCATTCTGTCTTTTTCCTGTACACCACCTTGTCATTGTTTGAGATCCAACCCACTACTATATTGTCATCAGAGAATTTGAAGATCGAGTTGGAGGGGAATTTGGCCACATAGTTATGGGTGTATAAGGAGTATAGTAACAGCCTTGTGGGGCACCAGTTTGAGAATGATCATGGAGGATGTGTTGTTGCAAATCCTTACTGATTGCAGTTTGTGGGTTAGGAAGTTCAGATCCAGTCGCAGAGTGAGGGGCTTAGTCCCAGGCCTTGGAGACTTTTTACAAAACAAACTTCAGACTTTTTACAAAACAAAAAATTGTCTTGAACCAACCCACCTTATCTCTTCTAGTCTGGGTGTTTAGAAGTAAAAGCCAAGTTAAAATAAGATCTGGGCCAATATTTTTTAAATAATTTCTGTTGCATGTAGACAAGGAGTCTTTGTGATGTTTTCAGATAAATCAACCTAATAGTATATAAAATCAAATAAATAGTAATTTGGTAGAGTAATCCATTAGAATATGCCCAGTGTGTAATGATAACTGATTTAATAAATTTAAAATATTTCTGTGATTTGAATGTAGATGGCTAGATCAGCATTTATTGTCCATCCCTAGTTACCCTTGAGAAGGTGGTAGTAAGCTGCCACTTTGAACCGCTGCAGTCCCTGAGGTGTTGATACACCCACAGTGTTAGGGATGGAGTTTCAGGATTTTGATCCAGTGACAGATATATTTCCACGTCAACGGTGAGTGACTTGGAAGGGAACTTCCAGGTGGCAGTGTTCCTAACCTTATTCTTCAAGATGTAGTCGTTGCGGGTTTGATAGATGGCCTTGTTACATGGTGCAGAAACATGGGCAACATCAAGAAAATGACTGGATGCTAATGAGATGTGGAGTGACTGAAAAAACAGGATTAGGAGTCAGTGCATCAGAGGATTAGTGAAGCTTATGGAAGCAACAAAGCAAATAGCTAAGATTGAAATTGTATAGATATCTGTTTGGGAGAAAGAGGATGTGATGAGGCAAACTAGAAAGAGGTGTAAGAGCATAGAACACTACAGCACAAACAGGCCCTTTGGCCCACAAGTTGTGCCGATCATACCCATACTTACTAGGCCATAGAACTTTCTGTAACTCCCAATCCCATTTAATCCCACGTACTCGTCCAGAAGTCTTTTAAAAGACCCCAGTGCGTGGCAAGATACTTTAAGCATGAGCAAGTGATGGGGGAGATGGATGATCAGTCAGCATTGTGGCAACCCCTCTAAAATGTGAGTTGCTGTATGGGGATATTTTCTTTCAACAGCATTGTTACAGTACTAGTGCACCCAAAGCTCATTAGTTTTAAAGTAAAATATTTGGTTCCATAAATGAGCAGGGTACTGAAGTCAGTTTTATTGACTTCACTGTTATTGGATCAAACTCTTTTCTAACAGCATTGTGGGTGTCACAGCAGCACATGGACTGCAGTGGTTCAAGAAACCAGCACACTGCCACCTGCTTGATGGGCAATATTTAGTGAGTCCAAATGTCATGAACAAATTCGAAACTTATTGGCTACAGGGTCTTAATGGATTTTTGGAATGTAATGATCTGTTGTCTGCTCTTAAGATCTGCGTATGTGTGAGATTGCCTTTATTACAACAGAATCCAGTGGTTAGAATAGCTTTGGTTAGAATTTTTACTTCGGATAAGTTTAAATAATGGATTTGCTGATTTGCTTAGAATGTTAGCACTAGTCTTCCTGCTAATGGCCAATATACAATAATGTGGTTTGTTTTTTTTTTGGAAGGGCTTATTACAAATTCATTTAAGAATCGTTAGTGGTCAGAATTGTCTCTGACATGTTAAATTATTTGGGAATTAGATTGCAGTTACTTTGCCCAGTTTTGTGCAGCAGCTGAAATCAATGCTGTGTTGTAATGATTAGATCATTGAAGGATCCTAGAGTAACAATACTATTTTGCAGTTTTTGATGCTGTCAGATTCAAGAACACTTTCCTTCATTGTACTTCGTCACTCAAGTACAGATTATTTAAAACATATTTGAACTAGAAGATGAAAAACAAAATTTCCTTGCATACAGCATCAAGCTGAATGAAGTTGATGCTGGGAAATGGAATACTTCTTCTGTTGTTACTTCGTGTCAGCATTAAGCAGTGAGGTTAGGAGTATGATGCAATTAAATGTAGAGAAGCTGTATGCCATTTCAACAAATATGCTTTAATTGTAGTCTTAAACCATTGTTTTTCCACTTGGTTGTCATTTATTGCTTATGAATAAAAGCGTCAGTTAGTATCTGTTTTGTGGTGAACATTGAGAAGTTATGTTTTGGACTTGGAGATGAACCAGCTAAGAATGTGACTGCTAAACTCACTTTAATAAAAGAGCATTGAAGCCAGTAGAGAAGAGGCGCTCAGTCAACAATCTGATATACATTGTCGCCTGGGCAGAGGTGAAAAAGCACATATTTAACTTGTTACAGGGCATATTCAATTACTATGTTTACTTAGACTGCATCTTATTATTCCTTGGAGCAAGCAAACTCTGTAATCCAAGAACGATGAACAGTCATTTCATAGGTTGAATTTGACCAGCTTCCTAAGTTATGCATCACCTTGACTTGCCAGTTTTGCTCATGTCCCAAGAACAAATAAAGCATTTTTAAGTAAGAAAATATATACCAGGAGCTATTAACTTGTGGAACATGAATCAAATGGCTTTGACCTATATGTTTGCATTTTCTCAGCTTTGCATGTGATTGCCTGAGATGTATCTATAGTTTGACTTAAGTTAATGTCTAAGAAAATTATCAGTTGTCTTTTAGGGGCATAAAACAAGGGTAATGCAACAACATAGACATTGTTGCTATTATGTGCAATACTATATAATTACAATATGAATTGTATGCAAACTTAATCTAATTATCTGGTAAAATCTTTTTTTAATCCAGCTAGCTTTTGGGTGATTTAATTGTTTCAAAACATTTTATGCCCAAAGTATCTTTGGACATGAATATTGAATTTTTAGTGGAAGCTGAGATAAACTAGATGTAGTAATATTTGTGGTTCTTGTAATTGGTTTTAATATTTGAATTTTTGCTTATTTAAATCATAAAAACTTGCATCATCCACTGTTTCAACTCAATTAACTTATCAAACAGTTTAACAAAATAGTCATTAGGCTGACTGGGGAAAGCAGCTTTTTTTCAAAATAATTTAAATTTTAGTTTGAACAAGAAATTGAGCATTAATTACAGTTTTTAAGTATTTGTAATGTACAAACCAAAGAAAAACATTGCCCATTTCAGGTATAGTAGACAAATCATCACAACTCCGTATGGCATCTTTTACATAGCCTATTCGTTCTTGCTTACTGACTACTTTTGTAGATGTTGAGCATGAATTTTAAATTTTTAGCTTTAGTTTGTTTACCTTGCTGGAAATAGTTAACTGAAATAAGAGCAGCTGAGAACGTTGCGTGAAATCCTTTCAGAATGAGCATTCTATCTAGTAGATCTCGAATGTTGGTATATTGAATCAAAAGGATCTTGAGTGACATTTGGATGTAGATAGATTTAATGAATTTAAATCTGACTTACGGGTTTCCTTTTTGAGCTCAGTTGCTGTTGTATGTCTCCTTTTTTCATGGGATTTGACTTCCACTGTGTTACATACTTATTGCTGATATCACTGTTTATTCATCTCATGTAATCCCTTTCATTTTAATGTTGTCAGCCTAATGCCCTTGCAAACTGCAGCCTCATCTCAATGTTTATCTTCTGTCATGCTCAGTGGGACTGTGCTCACTTGGTTCCACTTTTACCTGAGCAGCACTAGCAGTGGGCTCTCTTTAAGCATTTGTAGTATTAACTCTGCTGCCTTAATGTGCCCAGTACTTGTTCTCATCCAGATGCTGCTCTCCTAGCAACATCTGCAGACATGGTATCAACTTCCAAATATATTGATATCAAGCTCTACTTTTCCATACCTCATGTCAACAACTCCACCACCTCTGTGGTCAAGCTGCTTTTCTGAAATGCTGTCTTGAATGACTACTACTCCACAGCTTAACATTTGGATGACTGAATCTGTCATCTTCCTGCATCCTGATCTCTATCTTTATAGCTCTCATTTGCCCCAAGGTGGGTTCTATTTACATTTTCCATCCATCCAAAGGTTACTTGCTAGTATCTCTGTAAAATCTGCCTCTGCTCTTCTCTTGACTGTTTAACTTTCACCCATATGTCTTCACCTCTAGATTTAAATATTTCAGCACCATCATTGCCAACCTTGCATTGTTCACCAACCCAAAAGGTTGCTTCTTCAAGAATTACAGAATTGTTCCAAAAGAAAGGGAGATCTATTTCACCTGTCGTGTCTGCGCTGGCTCTCCAGAAGACACATTTCCTTAGTGCCAGTCCTCTAGCCCTTCATATTCTTCATTTTCAGATTACAACCTAATTCCCTCTTGGATGTCTTGTGCTCTACTTTGTCTCACTCTTCTCTTTCCTCCAGCATTGGCAGCTGAGCCATAGCTACATTAGCTATGTTCTCTGAAATTCCTTCACTTAAAACCTTTGTTCATCCTCTCTTAAAATCTACCTCTTTAATCAAGTTTATGGTCATCCTACCAATATTTTCTGCTTTTTAATTTTATATCAAATTTCTTTTTGGTTTTATCTCTGATGAACCTTAAGATGGTTCTTTAAAAACACTAAATTGTGATTTGAGCTGGATATCTTTTTTGCATATTAATTCATCATTTCTGAATGCAAACTGTGAACACTAGGATTCACAAAATGTGAATGTTCAGTTAAATCATTGTACTTAAATAGAATCTGTGCATCCTGCCCTAAAGCCCAGGGTTTCACCATCACTTTGTGTAGTTTCCTGTCTCTCTCTCAGTTTTATACAGCATGTGGTTGTCAGACTGACTGACTGACTTAAACTCTAACATTAATTAAAACAGGCTAGCCTCCTCCTGCCCTGTGAAGCAAGCCTTAGCATATCATAATTTAAATTAATTCTTGATAACTAACTTCCCTTAGAATAAGATCAAAAATATAAGTGACACTTGAGTGATTATAGTACAAGGAACAGTTGATAATGTTATTGGAATACGGAGGGAAGGTTGAAAGTAAATTATTTTTGGGTATGGGGGAATACTCTGTGGCTGTTAGACAAGTTTGCAAAAGGACAGAAAATGGCTGCTTGGAAAAGTAGTTCAGCTTGGGAGCAATGTCATAGTTGATTCAAGGACAAATGACATAATTTGTAAACTAATTTGCTTTTGCAGATAAATATTCCATGTGACTTCTAGGAAGGTTTTTGGTTGTAGGGATGGGAAGTGCATAATCAAGATGCACCATTCATCATGTGTGGATCAGATTTGATAGATTTGATCTTTTCCTGTCTATCAATATGAATGAGTTTTGGAGAAAACATCATGTCATGTTTAAGAAAATTAGTGAGGAAAGAAGTACAGTCTGGTTGGTGGCAGGCAGGAGAATTTTGGGGAGTGAAGCTGCATGGACAGAAAAACAGGGATATAGTGGATAACGGGAAGAGAAGTGGGCTTAAGTTAAAAGGAAGAATTATTGGGTATGGCACTTGGGAAGGGGATGGGAGAAGAAAAGGAGCAGCTAGTGAAAGAGCAGAGTAGGACTTTACAAAGTGAGGAGAAGTGTGAATGTGAAAATAAGATCAGAAACTGGTATTGAAAAACAAACATTAAGTTGGGGACACAGGAAATGAATTTGTTGCAACAAAATAGTAAATATGTACTGATAACTTTTCAATTCAAGTATAGGGAATAAATCAATTTGATAATTAAGTTTTGTTTAAACAGTGCATTTATAGGTAGAGTATCTAGGACCTTCTGTACTAATTGTATTTCAGATTCCCAGATACTGCATATAAGGATTGATCTACTTGTATTACAATGATTCTTGCTTAGGCTACATGTAGTCCATAAGTTAGTAAAATGGCTAGAAGAGCAAGATTTACCACTGAATACCCATGGTGCCATTTGCAATCCTGTTTATAAGAAGGTTCACAGATAAAGTGTAGACAAATGAGATTTTCTTTGCATAAGATCAGGTCTGATTGACAAGATTCATGTTGGCTTGGGTCAGATTCCCAATTTTTTAAAGTGATTTTTGGATTTGTGTACGTATGATATGACTTGTTCATTCAATCAAAAGGGAAGGTTAAATAAAAAAATTAGAATTGAATATATTCATTTTGTAGGATTTAGAATGGATATTGGGAAGCTGAGTTAATAGAATGTAGAACATAGAACAGTGCAGAACAGGCCCTTCGGCCCTCGATGTTGTGCCGACCAATTAAGAAAAAGCAATGACCCTCTAACCTAAACCATTCCCTTTTCACCCATAAACCTATCCACGGATCTCTTAAACATCCCCAAACTTGGCACATCAACTGCAGCAGGCAGGGCATTCCATACCCTTACCACCCTCTGGGTAAAGAACCTACTTCTGACATCTGTCCTATAACTACCACCTCTTAATTTAAAGCTACATCCCCTCGTGCTAGCTTTCTCCATCCGAGGAAAAAGGCTATCACTGTCCATCCTATCTAAACCTCTAATCATCTTGTATGCTTCAATAAGGTCTCCTTAAGGTTGGGAAAGGCTAATGATTTTGAAGTTAGTGGGCAATTGTAGTGATACCAGATCTATTTACTTGTAAATTCTCTGTGGTAACAGGTTCATTCTTTTGTAAAGTTATTCCAAAGTGTGGTGGGTCCATTTGTATTTGATTATGTCTTCTGGGTTGAAGATCTGGGTGGAGGCAGAAGGGGGTGCAAAATTAATTTTCAAATTCCAATTAATAGGGGAGGAAGAGGGCTAGAAGGGAGATAGTGGTGGGGGATGGGAGGGTTAAAGGAATAGATAGGCAGTTCTGTGGTCAAAGGCGGGACTCCAGGATGGTAGTTTGCCTTCCTGGAGTAGGGGTGCAAGATGTGTCTGACAGGGTGGAGGGCATTTTGAAGGGTGAGAGGACCCAGGTGGATGTGATTATTCACATAGGAGAGAAAGATGTAGGAAGGAAGAGCAGGGAGGATATATGAAGGGAGCTTAGGGGGGTAGGTTGAAGAGCAGGGCCTCCAGGGTGGCAATCTCAGGGCTGCTACCAGGGCCAGTTAACAGTGGGGCCAGGAGAAATGAGGTCCTATAGCTGAATGCATGGTTGAAGGATTGGTGTAGGGCAGAGGGTTTCATATTTGTGGATAACTGGGAAGTATTTGTGAAAGAAGGGATGGGAACACTTAAATGGGAATGGTGTGAATATCTTGGCTGGGAGGTTAGCTGGAGTGTTTCAGCAGGGTTTAAACTAATATGGAGTGAGGGAGGGGATGAGACCGATAGCTCGGTAGGGAGCGAGATGAGAGATAAAGTAAGCTTGGGGGTGGTGCTGCTGAATTGGGGAAAGGCTAACTATAGTTGGATTAGGCAGGAACTTACAACAACTGATTGGGAACGGTTGTTCGAGGGTAAGTCCATGCTAGGCATGTGGGATTCTTTCAAGGGAATACCGAAAATGTTGCAAGAAAGATATGTGCTGGCTAAGAGGAAAGATGGGAAAGATAGGATTAGAGAGCTGTGGATTACTAGGGATATTGAGGACTTGGTTAGGACTTGGATATTGAGGACTTGTTCTTAAAAGAGAGTCGCATGTTAGGTCAAAACAGCTGGGAACGGAGAGTGTGTTGGAGAATATAGGGAGAGTAGAAGGGCCCTCAAACGGGAAGTTAAAGGGCAAAAAGGGGGGCATGAAATGGTTTTGGTGGATGGGATTAAGGAAAATCCAAAGGCTTTTTACTCCTATGTTAGGAATAAAAGGGTGGTTAAAAGAAAAATCGGATCTCTAGGCAACAGAAGAGAGGAACTGTGCTTAGAGCTTGAGGGAATGGGAGAGATCCTGAATGAATACTTTGCATTGGTATTCATGAAGGAGAGGGGCTTGTTGACCAGTCCTGTCTCTGAGGGAGCTGTAGACAGTTGAGGGAAATATCCATACCGAGGGAGGAAGTGTTAGAGCTTCTAGGTAGCATTAAAACTGATAAATCTCCGGGGCCTGATGGCATTTATCCCAGGCTGCTTAGGGAGGCACGAGGTGAAATTGCTGGGCCCCTGACGCAAATCTTTGTCTCTTCTTTGGACACAGGTGAGGTCCCAGAGGACTGGAGAATAGCTAATGTTGTCCAGTTGCTTAAAAAGGGTAGTAAGAATAACCCTGGAAATTATAGGCCGGTGAGTTTGACGTCAGTGGTAGGGAAGCTGTTGGAGGGGATTCTTAGAGATAGGATGTATAGACACTTAGAGCGTTGCGATCTGATAAGGGATACACAACATGGCTTTAAGGGGAAGTTGTACCTTACTAATCTGGTAGAATTTGTTTGAGGAGGTGACAAAAATGGTCGACAATGGGCGAACCATTGACGTTGTCTATATGGATTTCAGTAAGGCATTTGACAAAGTCTCGTGGGAAGTTAGTTGAAAAGGTCAAGGCTAATGGGATACAAGGATAGGTAGCTAGATGGATAAGTAACTGGCTTGGTAATAGGAGACAAAGAATGATGGTGGAAGGGTGTTTTTCTAGCTGGAGGTCAGTCACTAGTGGTGTGCCGCAGAGCTCGGTACTGGGACCTCTTCTATTAGTAATATATAAATGACTTGGAAGAGGGAGTAAGTGAAGTGATCAGCAAGTTTGCAGACGATACAAAGATGGCTGGACTTGCAGATAGTGAGGAGCATTGTCAGGCGATACAGCAGGACGTAGGCTGGTAGCTTGGGCAGATAGTTGGCAGATGGAATTCAATCCTGATAAATGTGAGGTGATGCATTTCGGGAGACAGAATGTAGCAGGGGAGGTATATGATAAAGGGTAGACCTATTAAGAGTATAGAAACGCAGAGGGACCTGGGGGTGCAGGTGCACAAGTTTCTGAAGGTGACAGAGCAGGTGGAGAAGGTTGTGAAAAAGCGTATGGTATGCTAGCCTTTACAGGAACAATTATAGAGTACAAGAGCTGGCCTTTAATGTTGCAGTTGTATAAAACGTTGATTAGACCTTATTTGGTATTCATTTGAAATACTGTGTCCAGTTCTAGTAGCCTTACTACCGGAAGGACGTGGAGTCCCTGGAGAGAGTGCAGAGGAAGTTTTTTTACCAGGATGCTGCCTGGTATGAAAGGTCTGAGTTACGAGGAGAGGTTAGGCAAATTAAGGAAAACAGCCGTAAAGACGTAGACTTAGAGAGGATCTAATAGACGTGTACAAGATTGAGGGGAATGGAGAGAATAAACAGGGTTAAGCTTTTTCCTGGGATGGACTCAAACAGCACGAGGGGTCATGGGCTTAGGGTGAGGGGGGTAAGGTATAATTTGGATGCTAGAAGGAGTTTTTTCACAGAGGGTGATGGGGGTATGGAACGTGCCGCCAAGTGAAGTGGTGGAGGCAGGTACTCGAGTTATTTAAGAGATACTTAGATGGGCACATGTACAGAATGGGAATGGAGGGATATAGAAAACTGATTAAAATAGGGATCATGAGCTTTTGGAGTTCTCTGGGAAGTGTGTAAATTTTGATGACATTGATGTATTTGTTTTATCCTACAGATGCTTTGGTCCGCCTTGTTGTCTAACAAGGAGCGTACACGCGATGGGTCATGAGAGGGCTGTTCTTGGATTTTTCCAGAGTATCCTAGTGCTTCATGTCATTAGGGTACGCTTGACCTGGACCATTTGGGCAACGTGACAGCTCAGTGACTATCACTGTGCTGTGCAGATACATGATTTTGGCCTGTGTCTGTGGGAGTTTGTGCATTCTCCCTGTGCTTGCGTGGGTTTTCTCCAGGTCCTCCGGTTTCCTCCCACATCCAAAAGATGTGCTCTTAGGCTGACTAGCAGAACAAATTCTCCCTAAATTGTCTCAAATTTGGTTTCAACGCGTAGATCTATAAATATAGACAGGGATCACAGGTAGAAGTGGGAAGATCAAGGTGGTGTCGTGGGCTCGTTGGGCTGAAGGGCCTGTTTCCCATGCTGTTTTGTTCTTTGTTCTTTAATAGGCTATGCCTATATCTATTAAGTGGGCCAGGAGTAACAGAGGTCAGTAATTGGGCTGTGGGTCAGTATTCGAGGACACCTGTAGCTATAGGGAGAGCAGTAATTTAGAGAGAGTCCAAAAATATGAGCTGGGAAGCAGTGTCTGTTGGAGAAGAAATCTGAAAGTGGTTTGGACATTCATGGATGAAATTGCGTGGAGTCTCCTATTGTATTGAGGGCAAATTGTGAAGTAACCATTATTGACATTTGGAAAAACCATAAATTACATCATACAAGTTGATCATTGAAACCTCCCAATTCTTCCAAAAATGGGAGTTGACTTGTATATCTATAAAATATTACTCGTGAAAAAGATCTTCATGTGAAAAAGATCTTCATGTGAAAAAGATCTTCATGTGAAAAAGATCTTCATGTGAAAAAGATCTTCATGTGAAAAAGATCTTCATGTGAAAAAATCTTCATGTGAAAAAGATCTTCATGTGAAAAAGATCTTCATGTGAAAAAGATCTTCATGTGAAAAAGATCTTCATGTGAAAAAGATCTTCATGTGAAAAAGATCTTCATGTGAAAAAGATCTTCATGTGAAAAAGATCTTCATGTGAAAAAGATCTTCATGTGAAAAAGATCTTCATGTGAAAAAGATCTTCATGTGAAAAAGATCTTCATGTGAAAAAGATCTTCATGTGAAAAAGATCTTCATGTGAAAAAGATCTTCATGTGAAAAAGATCTTCATGTGAAAAAGATCTTCATGTGAAAAAGATCTTCATGTGAAAAAGATCTTCATGTGAAAAAGATCTTCATGTGAAAAAGATCTTCATGTGAAAAAGATCTTCATGTGAAAAAGATCTTCATGTGAAAAAGATCTTCATGTGAAAAAGATCTTCATGTGAAAAAGATCTTCATGTGAAAAAGATCTTCATGTGAAAAAGATCTTCATGTGAAAAAGATCTTCATGTGAAAAAGATCTTCATGTGAAAAAGATCTTCATGTGAAAAAGATCTTCATGTGAAAAAGATCTTCATGTGAAAAAGATCTTCATGTGAAAAAGATCTTCATGTGAAAAAGATCTTCATGTGAAAAAGATCTTCATGTGAAAAAGATCTTCATGTGAAAAAGATCTTCATGTGAAAAAGATCTTCATGTGAAAAAGATCTTCATGTGAAAAAGATCTTCATGTGAAAAAGATCTTCATGTGAAAAAGATCTTCATGTGAAAAAGATCTTCATGTGAAAAAGATCTTCATGTGAAAAAGATCTTCATGTGAAAAAGATCTTCATGTGAAAAAGATCTTCATGTGAAAAAGATCTTCATGTGAAAAAGATCTTCATGTGAAAAAGATCTTCATGTGAAAAAGACTTCATGTGAAAAAGATCTCATGTGAAAAAGATCTTCAGTAAAAAGATCTTCATGTGAAAAAGATCTTCATGTGAAAAACCAAAAAAAAAAACTTCATTGAAAAAGATCATGTGAAAAAGACTCATGTAAAAAGATCTTCATGTGAAAAAAAAAAACAAAAAAAAGATCTTCATGTGAAAAAGATCTTCATGTGAAAAATCTTCATGGAAAAAATCTTCATGAAAAGACTTCAATCTTCATGTGAAAAAGATCTTCATGTGAAAAAGATCTTCATGTGAAAAAGATCTTCATGTGAAAAAGATCTTCATGTGAAAAAGATCTTCATGTGAAAAAGATCTTCATGTGAAAAAGATCTTCATGTGAAAAAGATCTTCATGTGAAAAAGATCTTCATGTGAAAAAGATCTTCATGTGAAAAAGATCTTCATGTGAAAAAGATCTTCATGTGAAAAAGATCTTCATGTGAAAAAGATCTTCATGTGAAAAAGATCTTCATGTGAAAAAGATCTTCATGTGAAAAAGATCTTCATGTGAAAAAGATCTTCATGTGAAAAAGATCTTCTGTGCAAAATATCTTCATGTGAAAAAGATCCTTCATGTGAAAAGATCTTCAGTGAAAAATATCTTCATGGTGAAAAGATCTTTCATGTGAAAAAGATCTTCATTGAAAAAGATCTTCATGTGAAAAAGAATCTTCTATGTGAAAAAGATCTTTTCATGTGAAAAGATCTTCATTGAAAAGATCTTCATGTGAAAAGATCTTCATGTTGCAAAATCTTCATGTAAAAGATCTTCAAGTGAAAAAATCTTCAAATGTGAAAAAGATCTTGATGTGAAAAAAGATCTTATGTGACAAGATCTTTCATGTGAAAAAAGATCTTCATGTGACAAAGTCGTCATGTGAAAAAGATCTTCATGTGAAAAAGATTTTCATGTGAAAAAGATCTTCATGGGTGAAAAAGATCTGCATGTGAAAAGATCTCATGGGAAAAAGATCTTCATGGAAAAAGATCTCATGTGAAAAATATCTTCATGTGAAAAGATCTTCATGGGAAAAGATCTTCATGTGAAAAAGATCTTCATGTGAAAAAGTCTTCATGTGCAAAAAATCTTCATGTGAAAAAGATCTTCATGTGAAAAAGATCTTCATGTGAAAAATCCCTTCATGTGAAAAAGATCTTCATGTGAAAAAGATCTTCATGTGAAAAAGATCTTCATGTGAAAAAGATCTTCATGTGAAAAAGATCTTCATGTGAAAAAGATCTTCATGTGAAAAAGATCTTCATGTGAAAAAGATCTTCATGTGAAAAAGATCTTCATGTGAAAAAGATCTTCATGTGAAAAAGATCTTCATGTGAAAAAGATCTTCATGTGAAAAAGATCTTCATGTGAAAAAGATCTTCATGTGAAAAAGATCTTCATGTGAAAAAGATCTTCATGTGAAAAAGATCTTCATGTGAAAAAGATCTTCATGTGAAAAAGATCTTCATGTGAAAAAGATCTTCATGTGAAAAAGATCTTCATGTGAAAAAGATCTTCATGTAAAAAAGATTTCATGTGAAAAGATCTTCATGTGAAAAAGATCTCATGTGAAAAAGATCTTCATGTGAAAAAGATCTTCATGTGAAAAAGATCTTCATGTGAAAAAGATCTTCATGTGAAAAAGATCTTCAGTGAAAAAGATCTTCATGTGAAAAAGATCTTCATGTGAAAAAAGATCTTCATGTGAAAAAGAAGATCTTCATGTGAAAAAGATCTTCATGTGAAAAAGATCTTCATGTGAAAAAGATCTTCATGTGAAAAAGATCTTCATGTGAAAAGATCTTCATGTGAAAAAGATCTTCATGTGAAAAAGATTTCATGTGAAAAAGATCTCATGTGAAAAGATCTCATGTGAAAAAGATCTTATGTGAAAAAGATCTTCATGTGAAAAAGATCTTCATGTGAAAAAGATCTTCATGTGAAAAAGATCTTCATGTGAAAAAGATCTTCATGTGAAAAAGACTTATGTGAAAAAAGATCTTCATGTGAAAAAGATCTTCATGTGAAAAAGATCTTCATGTGAAAAAGATCTTCATGTGAAAAAGATCTTCATGTGAAAAAGATCTTCATGTGAAAAAGATCTTCATGTGAAAAAGATCTTCATGTGAAAAAGATCTTCATGTGAAAAAGATCTTCATGTGAAAAAGATCTTCATGTGAAAAAGATCTTCATGTGAAAAAGATCTTCATGTGAAAAAGATCTTCATGTGAAAAAGATCTTCATGTGAAAAAGATCTTCATGTGAAAAAGATCTTCATGTGAAAAAGATCTTCATGTGAAAAAGATCTTCATGTGAAAAAGATCTTCATGTGAAAAAGATCTTCATGTGAAAAAGATCTTCATGTGAAAAAGATCTTCATGTGAAAAAGATCTTCATGTGAAAAAGATCTTCATGTGAAAAAGATCTTCATGTGAAAAAGATCTTCATGTGAAAAAGATCTTCATGTGAAAAAGATCTTCATGTGAAAAAGATCTTCATGTGAAAAAGATCTTCATGTGAAAAAGATCTTCATGTGAAAAAGATCTTCATGTGAAAAAGATCTTCATGTGAAAAAGATCTTCATGTGAAAAAGATCTTCATGTGAAAAAGATCTTCATGTGAAAAAGATCTTCATGTGAAAAAGATCTTCATGTGAAAAGATCTTCATGTGAAAAAGATCTTCATGGAAAAAGATCTTCATGTGAAAAAGATTTCAGTGAAAGATCTTCATGTGAAAAAGATCTTCATGTGAAAAAGATCTTCATGTGAAAAAGATCTTCATGTGAAAAAGATCTTCATGTGAAAAAGATCTTCATGTGAAAAAGATCTTCATGTGAAAAAGATCTTCATGTGAAAAAGATCTTCATGTGAAAAAGATCTTCATGTGAAAAAGATCTTCATGTGAAAAAGATCTTCATGTGAAAAAGATCTTCATGTGAAAAAGATCTTCATGTGAAAAAGATCTTCATGTGAAAAAGATCTTCATGTGAAAAAGATCTTCATGTGAAAAAGATCTTCATGTGAAAAAGATCTTCATGTGAAAAAGATCTTCATGTGAAAAAGATCTTCATGTGAAAAAGATCTTCATGTGAAAAAGATCTTCATGTGAAAAAGATCTTCATGTGAAAAAGATCTTCATGTGAAAAAGATCTTCATGTGAAAAAGATCTTCATGTGAAAAAGATCTTCATGTGAAAAAGATCTTCATGTGAAAAAGATCTTCATGTGAAAAAGATCTTCATGTGAAAAAGATCTTCATGTGAAAAAGATCTTCATGTGAAAAAGATCTTCATGTGAAAAAGATCTTCATGTGAAAAAGATCTTCATGTGAAAAAGATCTTCATGTGAAAAAGATCTTCATGTTACATATTAACTCAACAGGACACCCTTTAATCACAATGAAAGCATTTAAAAACAAAAGTCATTCATTGTCTTTGGCATCTGAGGCTGTGTCTGGGTCATTTTGGCGAAAGCATCATTGCAAGAAACGTACTCTGGATTAGATTTGACCCTTTGTTTCAGAACCATCCCTCCACACCAAATCATTTTTCCCTCCATCCATTGAATTAGATGTTTCACAATTTTCGTTGAATGGTCTGATGACAGATTGTGCATTCTTGGCATCCCATGCTTTGATGAAACCATTCAAAATAATCGAGCAGGGCAGTATATTCCAAGTTGGAATAAGAGCTCTTTAAGAGATCGATCAAGTGACATTGATGACATGGTCCATTTGTGCAGTCAAATAAGCAGTCTATCCTAATAATCTGTAGAGCAAACATCTTTCCAGCTTATGGTCTGCAAACCTATCTCTTGTTTAAAAAAAAAACATAACTGACAGTAGTTGATCCACACTGCAAACACAAGAATTGCAGAAATCTAATGGAACAAGAGGAAAAATTGTTGGTCCACACTGCAGATATCCAGAAAGACTTGAGTTAAAAAACATATTGCCTTGAAAGCTTTGAAGATATTAAAAAACAGTACTGGAGAAGTGGTCCCGACGTGCAGTTGAATGGACAGACCACAGATTTGTACCTGCACATTATTAAAGGAAACTATCCAACACTAATGGGAAGAACCTGGCTGGAAAAGATCACATTAAACTGGGCCAAGGTGAATCTTGTCAGATTTCAACACCAGGCTACTAAAGACTTTGAAGAAACATGCTGTTGTCTTTACTGGAGAGCTGGGAAGCATGAAAGAGATTTCAGTAAAGTTAAAGATTAAGGACTAAAGTCAAGCAAGATGTTTGAAGCCAGGTCAGTGCTGTACTCAATCAGGCTCAAAGTTGAGACAGAATTACAACACTGGTTTTGAGTCCTGAAACCCACGTTGATAGTACCTGTGGTGATGAAAGACTGGTATACATTTGTGGCATTTTTAAAGTCTCTATTGAACTGGTACTGGGTATGGAACAGTACCGTCTGCCTCCAGTAAAATTGACCTTGAATGTGAATTGAATATTTGCACCTGTGTTGTTCCAACATGCCACAGATCAAAATTTTAAGCAGACTAGAATGATACTTGGATGATATCTTCGTTACTGGAAAGAATGAGGAAGAACATTTCCATAACTTAGATGCCACCAAAAGATTACAGGTTAAGAGTGCAAAAAGATGTCTTTTTCTAATCTTCTCTGGAATACCTTAATACTGTCAGATGCAAAAGGGACTGCACAAATAGAACATAGAACATTACAGCGCAGTACAGGCCCTTCGGCCCTCGATGTTGCGCCGGCCACTGGACCCTCTAACCTAAACTATTCCAATATCATCCATATGCCTATCCACCGAACATTTGAATGCCCCCAAAGTAGGCGAGTCCACAACTGCTGCAGGCAGGGCATTCCACGCCCTCACCACCCTCTGTGTAAAGAACCTGCCTCTGCCATCCGTCCTATAACTACCACCTCTTAATTTAAAGTTATGTCCCCTCGTGTTGGTCATCACCATCCGAGGAAAAAGGCTCTCACTATCCACCCTATCCAATCCCTTGATCATCTTATACGCCTCAATTAGGTCACCGCGTAACCTTCTTCTCTCTAATGAAAATAACCTCAGGTCCCTCAGCCTTTCCTCATAAGGCCTTCCCACCATACCAGGCAACATCCTGGTAAACCTCCTCTGCACCCTTTCCAATGCTTCCACATCTTTCTTATAATGCGGCGACCAGAACTGTACGCAATACTCCAAGTGCGGCCGCACCAGAGTTTTGTACAGTTATAACATAACCACGGCTCCTAAATTCAATCCCTCTACCAGCAAATTTCTATTATAAAGAGACCTGCACTTCAACATCAATCAACTTTAATTTGTTTTGGGCTTTTTAAACTATAATGGAAGATTTGTGCCTAATTTATTGACTATCCTTGAGCCTTGGCACAACTCATGTCAAAACAGGAAATTAGATTAGTGAGAAAGCCTTTGTGTAGGAAGGCACTGCTAAAGTCAAAAGTCCTGATGCACTTTAATCTAAATTTATCTTTGCAACTGGTTTGTGATGCAGCACCTTATAAAATGAGGATGGTGATTCGTCTGTGCTCAAAGGTGTAGAGAAGCTGGTAGCTTTTGTTTCAATATCGTCGAATAAAGAAATGAACTATGCATAGAGAAAGAAGATCTAGGAAATACCAATGCCTATGTGGAAGGAAATTTGCTTCCTTTATAGTAAGAAAGATGCAGATAGCCAAAAGCTATTTTTGGTGGCCAGAGCTCAATAGCAAAATCAAGGAGATGGCAGAAATTTTTTTGTGCAAAAGTTTGGAACCTGCTGCCACTAGTGCCGTTGCACCTGTGGGAATGGCCAGAGGTGCCATGGCAAAGCATTCCTGCAGATTATACCAGACCATTCAAAGGGCATAGGCTCTGCATTGTTCATTTAGCAAGAATTCACTGATTGGAGAATGTGATTAATTACACCTGATCTGCTCCATATCCTGCCAGAAGTGGGCTGGCAGAATGATTTATTCAGATGATGATGATACTTGTTGAAAGTAACTGTAAAGCAAATTTCATTTAACTAAACAGTTTGAAATAATTCCTGATGTACAGAAGTACCACACATTTGACAACCCAGTGTTCACGGGTGAGACAGTAGCACAGTGGTTAGCACTGCTGCTTCACAGCTCCAGGGTCCTGGGTTCCATTCGTGGCCCAGGTCACTGTCTGTGTGGAGTTTGCACATTCTCCTTGTGTCTATGTGGGCTTCCTCCAGATACTCAAGTTTCCTCGCACAGTCCAAAGACGCGTGGGTTAGGTTTCCATGCTAAGAAATTGCCCCTTAGTATCCAGGGATGCGTAGGTTAAAGGGATTAGTGGGTATAATATGTAGGGATATCGGGTAGGGCCTGGGTGGGATTGTGTTCGGTGCAGACTCAGGCAAAAGGGCCTCTCTCTGCACTATAGAATTTAATGATTTCTATGATATTCATGATAAAATGCCAATTATGCACAGCATTTGATTTGCTTAAATTACCCGAGAGAAATTGTCAAGAACAAACAGGGTCAGGTTATATGACTGAAAACAGGGCTAAACACCATGCATTTTCACGAAGATCAAGTATGGCAAGGAGCTATATCACCAATGAGAAGTGAATATCTAGAATACCTATCTTAGGATAGACTGGACTAGTCTCCTATGCTGTAAAATCTTGACAATGTAATATGAAGAAGATATGCCCACCAACTTTTGGCAATTGAGAGTCCACAACAGGCTGTGCCAAGTTAAGACCCAGATATACCTGAGAACCTGACAATACCCGAAACAATTGTGGAAGATAGTACCTCAGTTGAGAGCACTTCAACACCGAGTCAACCTTTGAACTCTGCTGCAGTTCTGATGAAAGTAACCACAGAAGACATCCCAACTAATTAAACAAAAATGCCAGAGTGCAGTCACAAGGAAAAATCAGATGCCTGAAGTTCACTCACAGCCACCAGAAACACGTCCTCTTAAATGTCTAACTTTGACTGTTATTTTTTCATTTGAGAATTTTGATCTTACCCTATATGAAGCCCCTGCAATGAAGGGGGTGGAAAAGTGTGTTTGCATTCCTAGTTGAATAAGGACACGTTAAGGGACTGATCATGTGATGTCAAAGAACAGTACAGCATAGGAAACAGGTCCTTCAACCCTCCAAATCTGTGCTGCTAATTGATCCAACTAGACCATTCTTCTGTATCCCTCCATCCCCAGTCTGCGCATATGACTGTCCAGATAAGTCTTAAACAATCCCAGCGTGTCTGCCTCCACTACCCTGCTTGGTAGTGCAGGCCCCCACCACCCTCTGTGTAAAATACGTCCTTCTGATATCTGAATTAAACATTGTCCCCTTCACCTTGAACCTGTGACCCCTTGTGTTTGTCACCTCCAACCTGGGAAAAAGCTTCCCACTGTTCACCCTATTCATACCCTTCATAATTTTATACACCTCTATTAGATCTCCCCTCATTGTTTGTCTTTTCAGTGAGAACAGCCCCAGTTTACCCAATCTCCCCTTGTAGCTAAGACCCACCATACCATGGCAACATCCTGGTAAACCTCTGCACTCTCTCCAAAACCTCCATGTCTTTCTAGTAATGTGATGAGCAAAACTGGACGCAGTACTCCAAATGTGGTCTAACCAGTGTTTTACACAGCTGTAACACCAGATGCCAATTTTTATATTCTATACCTGTCCTATAAAGGCAAGCGTGCCATATGCCTTCACTACCTTCTTCACTTGTGCTGCCACCTTCAAGGATCTGTGGACTAGATTTGCACACCCAGGTCCCTCTGTGTGTGTATACTTTTGATGGTACTGCCATTTATTGTACAACTCCCCCTACATTAGTTCTACCAAAATACATCACCTCATATTTATCTGGATTAAATTCCATCTGCCACTTCTCTGCCCAATTTTCCCACCTATTTATGTCCTCTATTTTCTGACAATGTTCACTATCTGTAAGTCCAGCCATCTTCGTGTCATCCGCAAACTTACTGATCACACTGGTTATGCCTTCTTCCAAATCATTTATATATATCACAAATAGCAAAGGTCCCATTACAGAGCCCTGCTGAAAAACCCCTGGTCACAGCCGGAAAAAGACCCTTCCACTACTACCCTCTATCTTCTGTGGCCAAGCCAGTTCTCTACTTATCTAGTTACCTTCTTTTATCCCATGAGATTTAACCTCTTGCGTCAACCTGCCATGAAGGACTTTGTCAAATAGTTTACTAAAATCCATATAGATGACATCCACGGCTCTACCCTCATCAGCCATTTTTGTCACTTCAAAAAACTCCAAATTTGTGAGGCATGACCTCCCTTTTACAAAACCATGCTGTCTATCGCTTATGAGATTATTCCGTTCTAAATACACATATATCCTAACTCTAAGAATCCTCTCCAACAATTTCCCTACCACAGATGTCAAGATCACCTGCCTATAATTACCCTGGTTATCCTTGCTATCCTTCTCAAATAATGGCACCACGTTCACTATGCTCCAATCCTTAGAGACCTCACCTGTGTCCAATAAAGAGACAAAGATCTCTATTAGAGATCTCTGTCCTGACATAATTGGCTGTTTACAGGATGTTGGATAGAATGCCCATTTGCCAGTGTAGAGTAAACACTGTTCCAGTAAAGCTCTTGTTAGATGGTACGTTCATGGTCTGCAAGCATATCCTTTTTAAAATGTTATTCATATTTCCACTCTTTGAAGAGTTCCCCCTATCAATCAACCATTTTATTCTGTTTGGCATGAATATGATCCTTGAATGGTGCGTTGTTGCAGAACCATAGATTGAATTATGGATATCAGTTCCCTCCTATTGTAAGCGCGACTTGACTGTTCTTTACAAGCATCTGAGATATATGGGGTCTGATTGTGGTTTTAGTTCCTTGTATGCCACTGGTCTTGATTAACTGGGTGGGTAGGAAGAAAGACCTCTTTGCAACCCTGGGCCTGACCAAATTGGCTACAAATAAGTCCAGGCAGATGAGGATGTCATCTAGCTGGAATGACTATCCCCCTTCTGCAGTTGTGTTGTGTGGCCCGCTGTCTTTGGACCAGGAACTCTTGCTCCCCTTTATGTTTATAAGGGATCATCCTGACTATAAATGGTGTCTTCTGACAAACTTGAGTCTATACATGACTAGTGGGATATGGGTTTAGTGCATCATTGGCCCCACAAGACTACATTTTAGTTGTTAAGTTTCCTTTAAATCTTTATTCTTTGCTAGTGCCTCTTTTTAAGGGGCTGTCAATTTAGTTAATTCAGTTAATTTGATTCATTAGTCTGGTTAATTTCAGTGTGCAAAAGAATGTTGAGGGATGGCTGGGATATTGGAGTTAACAGTAGATATAATACTACATTCAGTGAACAGAAAATCAAGATTTCACCATCTGGTTTGGGATCCAGTTAACACAGTAGCAGAGGATAGTTACCTAAAGCTGAAGATTGGAAACTTTTTAACAAGATTTCATGAGTCAACTAACATTTCAAGGGATGGTATTTCTTGGTCTGTCTGGTTGAAAGTAGGCTGCACTTGACTGAAAACAGATCTATCAGTGTTCACTGATATAACAAGAATCTCAGCATCTTATTAACATTTATCTTATAAACATATGCAAGAATAGACCACTTGGTCCTTGAACCTACTTGTCATTTAATAGGATCGCAGTTGATCTGATTGTAATCTCAACTCCATATTTTTACCTACCTCTATAATCTTCCACTCACTTGTCAATCTATCTACACTGCAATGTAATATTGGAAGTGTACTTTCACTACCTTTCAGGGGAGAGTTCTGTAGACTTGTGACCATGTGAGAAAATATTTTTCTTTACTTAAATAGGTTACAAAAAAAGTCACCCATCTCCACATCTACCTTTGCCAAGACCCTTTAGGATGTTGTATGTTTCAATCAAGTCACTTCTTACTGTTCCAAACTGCAATGGATACAAGCTCATTTATCTAATCTTTCCTCAAAACAGCCTTCCATTCCACATGTAGTTTTGTAAATCTTCTCTGAACTGCTTCCAGTGATTTACATTCCTTAAGGCAACCAAACTGGTCACAGTATTCCAGACACCTCAGGGATGTGCAATTTCTCTCCATTTTGATAATTTTTTAATTTGTCAAAATGAACAGTTTTAACACTTTCCAACATTATACTCCATTCGTCAGATCTTTGCCTGCTCACTTAACCTATCTGCATCTCTTTTGTGGCTTCCTTATGTCCTTTACAATTTGCTTTTTGACCTGTCTTTGTCATCAGCAAAGTTAGCAACCATACCTCAGTCTCTAAGTCATTTATATAAATTGTAACAAGTTAAGGCCCCAAAACAGATCTCTGCGGCATACTCATATAACTCTTGCTAATCAGAAAATGATCCATTTATGCCACCAAGTTCCTGTTAGCCAATTTCTTTTATCCATGCCAATATGTTGTTCCCTAGGCCATGAGCTTTTTTATGCATGTGGTGATTTTCTGTGGATAAGTTCTATAGAATTTAAACAATTTCTTATAAAGCCGAGGAGGATTCAAGGTTGTAAGTATGGCTTCAGGGGGTCATTATATAGCCTAGACATTAATCTGAATAGGTTGGGAATAATCTTGAATCAATAATCGTGTACTGAAATTTAAGCTAATATCTTTACAAGCCAATTGCATTGGAGAAAAGATAGCAGTTAAAAACCTTGGACAATTAAATTTGACTCTTTGCTCAAACAAGACTGAATGCCAGTTGTTGAATTTAATACTATGATGAAGTAGTTTAGAGGGCAAAAAATTAAACTGAGAAATTTCCAGTCTTGAGTGATTCAAAGACACAGTTGTATTTTTAAGTGACATTTCCCATGGCAGTCATCTGGGTCTCGAATGCAACTACTTGTAATATTTTTAGTGGGTGAAAATGGAGTTGTTGCCTTGGCCTAAGAAGCCAAGAAAATAAAAGGGTGGTCGAAAATACCTTAGCTGCAGCTGACTTTTACATAATACGTATTGTTTAGTGATATGGAATTTTACTTTCAAACATTTTGAGGAAATCCCTATACAAGGGGGTGTTGAGAAATTTACCCATTGATTGTTATAACCATTCCCTATTTTGGAATGTGACTGAGAAAATGATAGAGTTAATCTTGGCAATATAAAAGAAATGTTAAAAAAGCAATTTGAGTGGAAAGTCACCAATTTTTGGACTCCTTTATGAGAAGGAATGCTTGCCTGAAGAGGGACATACAGGTCATATAAATTCCATATATGGAAAGATCAGTTTGGATCATTTTGTAAATGTGCATTATAAAGTTTTTTTATAAAAAGGAGAGTGTCTTAATTATATCAAGATGCAATGGTGAAGGGCATTGTTTAATTAAAACAGGAGAGTTGGGCAAAACTGAACTCCTTTGTTCTCTTGCCTTATATCTGTAAGCAGAGGTGTTTTCTTAACAGTGGCACTTATTCCAAAAACCATTTGTATTCTTAAAAGACGTGCAAAAAACTGTCTTTAGATTAAATCTGAAATTTAGTTTATTCACACTTACAAACTTGAAAGGGAATTGTCAGTGCTACATACGCTAAGGGGATAAGAAAAGCCTGGTTTTTCAATCATGAATAACTTGACAGTAAAGAAAAATATCAAAAATGATATGTTTGCAAGGTTCCTAGAGTCCAGAAAGTTCAAAACGCAGGGGCTTCCTTCATAGAAATTCCAGTTCAGGCTGATAATTGGGTGAAATTCCTTAAGATTATGGTGTTGCAACATGATGAAGTTGACATTCGGGAATCTGGTCTGCTTAGCAGTAGGTGCTCAGTGGCTTCCTGCTAAGTAGGCTTTTGAGCAGATCTAGATGCAGGCTGTTTGATCAGCCTGGAGTCCTGTCTGAAGTTTGCAGGCCGAAGATAAATCGGAAGACTGGCCTGCCCCTGAATTCTCAACTGATTTAGAGATTTCAAAATGGCCACTTGTCATGTGACCTCCTTCCTCATTATATCAGAAAGGGATGTTTATCATCTAGATCTGACTTTTGTTTTGTTGTTTATAATGACCCAGTCACAAACACTCAGTCATCGTCCATATTGATGACCCAGTTCCGGACAGTAATTATTTTTGGTAGACCCTCAGACTCCTTTGAGGTGTAAGCTTATAAAACAGCAAATGTCTGTTTCCTTTCAACAGTTCCTGTTTGAAATGGACCTTGACAGCCCCAGGTGTAAGATTCCATGAGTAACATGTTGGGGCATGTCTCCAGTGCAATCCGTATAATGTTTTAGTGGTCATCTTACACTTCCAGATATCAGGTGATTTGTGGCAGCCGTATTTAAGTTCAGCAAAGTTCATTTTAAATAAGCAAGACGGAATTGTTTGATTTACATGGTTTATGATTTCTTTAATTTGGGTACATGTCAATATCTAAAGCATTTGCAAAGAGAAATGGCTAGACTGGCATAGTGGCACAGTGGTTAGCATTGTTGCTTCAGTGCTTGGGATCGCATTCAATTCTGGTGACTTGGGAGTTTGCACATTGTCCCCATGTCTGCTTGGGTTTCCTCCAGGTCTTCCAATTCCTTCTTACAATCCAAAGATGCGTGGGTTACAGTGATTTGCTATGCAAACTTATTAGTGTCAGGGGACTTAGGGTCAATGTGTAGGGTTACAGAGATATGATCCTGGGTGGATTGTCGTTGGTGCAAGCTCATTGGGCCAAATGGCTTCCTTCTACACTGTCAGGATTCTATAATACTGGAGTAGAAGGCAGATAAACTAATTATCCAGGGATTTGTGCCTAATTTCTAGTTTCAGATTCAAATAACCAATTGTCTATGCCACACATCCACAACTTCACCCCACCCTCATCGACCAACTGTTGTAAATGCACAAAAGTATTTAAAGAAAATGATTTTTGGGATGATTTACACCAAGTGTACACCCAAAAGTGAATTTTGATGGCAAAATGGGTATTTTGTATGTTGGCTCAACTTGTATGCTATAATCTACACTAAACCAAATGAGCCACTTAAGGTTTTTTCTTGCTATTTGTTAAAGTGCTCCAGAATCTGGAGTGATGTCTGTCCAGATGAAAATTTACTGTGGATTAATTGGTAGTTGCAAAACTGATGGATGTCCATTTCCGTTGAATCAGAGTAAACTGTATAACTCAACATTGTTAATTGTATTTCAAAATTTTGAATGATCCAGTAATTGAAATTATGCTCTATTAAAATGGTTGGAATTTTGGGACAAGTTTAAGTAAGTAACTTTGAATTGGGAAGCAACAGAACTGAGGAACAGCACGGTAGCATAGTATTTAGCACTGTTGCCTCACAGCACCTGGGATCTAAATTCAATGCCAGCCTCAGTTGATTATGTGGAGTTTGTGTGTTCTCCCTGTGTTCCCCCCGCCTCCAAAATCCAGTGATGTGCAGGTTAGGTAGATTGACCATGCTAAATTGTTCCTTAGTGCCCCAAGATGTGTATGTTAGAGGCATTAGCAGGGCATGGTGGCAGTAATTAGCACTGCTGCTTTAGTGCCAGGAAGTCCGGTTCAATTCCTGGCTTGGGTCATCTGTCTTTGCAGAGTTTGTACATTCTCCCCATGTTTGCATGGGTTTCTTCTGGGTGTTCTGGTTTCCTCCTAGTCCAAAAATGTGCTGTTTAGATGCATTGGCCATGTTAAATTCTCCATTGGTATACCTGAACAGGTACTGGCATATGGCGATAAGGGGATTTTCATAGTAACTTCGTAGTGCTAATATAAGCCTAATAATTAAACTTAATTTGCCAGATTTTTGCCCAGTCACCCACTCTATCAATATATGCTGTTGCACAATCACTATCCTCATCACAACCAACCCTTCTACCTATTTTCGTATCATTAGCAAATTTGGAAACATTACATTCTGTTCCTTCCTCCAGCACGTTGATATAAATAGTGAACAATTATGGGCCAAGAATTGATTCCTGTGGTTCTCCACTTGCATCTTTCTACTTTCAAAAGGATTGATTCATTCCAACTGTTTTCTATCTGACAGCTAGTTTTCAATCCATGCTAACACATTTCCTCCAATTCTATAGGCTTTTACTTAATGTACCACACTCTTATATGGCACCTTGTCAAATGCCTTTTGGAAATCTAAATACAGTACATCTACAGGTTCCCCTCTCCCTGTGTTCTGTTACATCCTTAAAGAATTTGAACAAAATTGTCAACACGTTAAAAGGAGATGGAAAATGGGGAAACAAAAGTTTTAGTGTTGTAAGTAGTTATACATCAATGCTGCAGTGAAGTTACTGTGAAAATCCCCTAGTCGCCACATTCCAGTACCTGTTTGGGTACACTAAGGGAGAATTTTACATGGCATCCAACCAGCACATCTTTCAGACTGGGAGGCAAATGGAGCACCCGGAGGAAACCTCTAGTGAGAGGCAAGAAAAATTAGCTATTGTGAAGGGGAAAACTTGAAAGTCACTTTGTCAGTTGCAGTCAAAGTGCTAATGTTTCAAATTGTTCTATATGTGAAACATTTGTATTGATAATGTAGGGACCAACATAGTAAATGTTGAGAACTATCTTAAAATATTTCTTGTACTATTAAATTACATTTGAACATTTAAATCTGCATGTTTTTGCATAACAAAAGATGGTTTAAAAATATAATTGGCAGTTAACCATTACAGTTTTCAGAATTTGGATTATAAAATCATTTTTGGCATCTAAAAATTATTCTGCTGTAAAGTAAAACATTTTTTTCTAAATCCAAGGTTAGTGAAATGTCTTGTCTTGTGAATTTGCTTTAGTAGTTATATCTATAGTATTTTGAAGTTCTTTTGCCTAGTTACTGTCACTCTTTTGAACTGTAATTTATTCTAATATGGTTTAGATACTTATTAAATGAGATGTGTGGTGATAGGGCTGTAACTTACCATTTACATTCCATCCATTCTGTGGGTTTTGGAGTACTATTGCAGAAAAATAAAAAGTCTACTGTAATATCTTGGACTAATTGCTTGCATTGGTTGGAAAGCATGACTGAATTACACCAAGTGATTCATATTCTCTGCTCTTTGCTTCTGTTTGAGTCAGTTTTCCTCCTACTGTTTCAGCTATCTATTGAATGGGTTATTCGTAGTGATGACTATGACCCAACTGTTGCTATTAGAACATTCTGTCTTCCAATCTGTTTTAATAATTGGCTGAACCACTTGATGCAGAATGAAATGAGTCTTTTAAAATCAAAGTATAGGTTTTAAAGTATCTTTTATCATGGTGCATTGAATTTTAAATTGGAATAATGGATACCTTTTTACTGCAATCACTTAAATACATTGCAAAGAGTTTGAATCCATCAGACTTTAATGGTTGTGGTAAAATGCATAATACAGTAGGGGTATTTTGCAGCATCTAGAAGCAGAGATTCGCCACAGTTTGAATCCTTGTTTATGAAATTAAGTAATTTTTCAAGTTGCATATTGTATTAACATTGGAAATGGATAACAGATGTATGTAAAATAAGTAATATTTTGACCAGGAATCAAAAATAGACCAGAAAACAGTCAGAAAATAATATTGCTTTCATTGTTTAAATGTACGTCACTCAACTCCTGAGGTCAAGGTTGAAATCTGGAAGGCTTCTGCAGAAAATGCAGATGTATGGGATTGAGGGTGATTTAGCTAATTGGATTAGGAATTGGCTAGCTGATAGAGCGTGGTGGATGATGGGAATTATTCATCATGGAGTTCGGTTACAAGTGGTGTACCTCAGGGATCTGTTTTGGGGCATCTGCTGTTTGTAATTTTTATAAATGATCTGGATGAGGGTGTAGAAGGATGGATTAGTAAATTTGCGGATGACATCAAAGTTGGTGGACTGGTAGATAGTGGAGAGGGGTGTTATAGTTTGCAGAGAGACTTGGACAAGTTGCAGAGCTGGGCCGAGAGGTGGCAAATGTAGTTTAATGTGGAAAAGTGTGAGGCAATTCACTTTGGCAGAAATAACAAATGTACAGAGTATAGGGCAAATGGTAGGACTCTTAATAATGTGGATGAACAGAGGGATCTTGGTGTGTATGTGCATAGATCCCTGAAAGTTGGCAATCAAGTCGATAAGGTTGTTAAGAAGGCATACAGAGTCTTAGCTTTTATTGGTAGGGGGATTGAATTTCGGAGCTGCAATGTCGTGTTGCAACTGTACAAAACTCTGGTGCGGCCACACTTGGAGTATTGTGTACAGTTCTGGTCGCCACATTATAAGAAAGATGTGGAGACATTGGAGAGGGTGCAGAGGAGGTTTGCCAGGATGTTGCCTGGTATGGAGGGAAGGTCTTATGAGGAGAGGCTGAGGGATTTGAGGTTGTTTTCATTAGAAAGAAGGCGGCTAAGAGGAGACCTTATTGAAACATATAAGATGGTTAGAGGTTTAGATAGGGTGAACAGTGATAGCCTTTTTCCTAGGATGGAGAAAGCTAGCACGAGGGGACATAGCTTTAAATTAAGGGGTGGTAGTTATAGGACGGATGTCAGAGGTAGGTTCTTTACCAAGAGGGTGGTAAGGGTATGGAATGCCCTGCCTGCTGCAGTTATAGATGTGCCAGATTTGGGGGCGTTTAAGTGGTCAGTGGATAGGTTTATGGATGAAAAGGGAATGGTTTAGGTTAGAGTGTCATTGCTATGTTCTATGTTAAACTGATCAGCTAAGTCCCCTTTGTTCCTATTGGTCATGTGTGAAATGTTTCCAATCTAGTATTGTAATAATTCCATTGCAAATGGCTGAATCTAATACTGGGTACATGAAATAGGTGAATGTGTAAATTACTAATTTTGGTTTCTGGTGTAAAAGATAGTTCACATCTTGAATATGATGCAAGGTTGCATGCTGATGACTGGGTTCTCTTACAGCTTTATGGCAAGAGCGAGGTCTGTTTCTAGATGTAATTTTTTAACGTTTCGATTGAAGTTGAACCCATCTTTTAAACTGTCAACAATAGTCATTAATAACTCAAAACGCGAAGAATATTAGAATTTGCTGCAGACACTTTGGGTTCTGTAATACTAACCAAACGTATATACTGCTTGAGTATTTTATTGAAATTTATTGACAGCACTCTCATGTACTTGCATTAGCTAGAATGTAACAATAGCATCCCCTTTGTTTATCTGTATGAACTCCATTCAGGGCTTTAACATGAATGCTGCTTCACTCTGGGTTGAGCTAATGCTTATTGAAATAAGACCAGACACACATTAAGTTGCTTTCACTTACACTAATGTGAGCATCCCAAGCAGATGTGACAGTATCTCTAACTTTGTCCTTGCATGATAAAGAACTTGCAATGCTACCCCATGTTATTAGGTTGTCTTGTTTGACATGGACAAAATGATTTCTACTTATCCAGAATTTCCAACCTCCTTGCCTTATCAAACCTAACTGCTTTGAGGTTTCCTGGTTCAAAAAGCTCACCTGTCAGTATTTAACTTGTAAATTAAAGACTCCACCACCTGAGCATGAAGTAAATTTTCAATTTAAATCTAACTTAATAGATTCTTATTTAGAGTCTAAGAAAGCAATAATTACTACCAATTGTCTCAGATCAATTTATTTTCCAAGTGTGAATACATTATGCTCTAAAACACTTAAATTCTTTCCAAATCCTTTCTGATGAAGGAGGAGAGAGGTCCTGAAACTTTTATCACTTTGAACTACTGTTTTTGCAAGAAACTTTGTGCACAATGGGCAGAAACAGCTGAATTTTAGTCTGATTGGGATTCTATAGACTGATCTTGTCAGATAAATTTACGCGTAAGAATTAATTAAGTCATGTTGGTAATTGTACACCCTTGCATTCAGTGTGGGCGGCATGGTAGATAGCACTGCTGTCTGTCAGCGCCAAAGGTTTGATTCCTGGCTTGGATCACTGCTTGTGTGGAGCTTGCATGTTCTCCCCATGTCTATGTGGGTTTCACATAGGTGCTCCAGTTTCATAGAACACTACAGCACAAACAGGCCCTTCGGCCCACATGTTGTGCCAATCATATTTATACCTAAATTTCCTTCCACAATCTGAAGTTGTGGTTGTTGGGTGGATTAGCTATGTTAAATTCTCCCTCAGGGATCCAAATAAGCTCTGGCGTGTAGCAAGTAGGGGGTTTTCATAGTGGCTCATTGCAATGTTAATGTAAGCCCAGTTGTGATATTAAGAATATGGTTGATCAAAACCCACTCTAAGTAAAAATAGTATGGCATTTTGGCATAGGAGGCACCCATTCAGGTTTTTTGCCTGTTAAATGTGGATGACTGGCAGATTTTAGTGTGATTTACCTACTTTTGGTTCAAACAAAGCCTATTTTGCTGCTGTCTCTATCTTGCATATTAAAAAAAATTACCTTTATTTGAATATAGTTGATTTAGCATTGCTACTTGTTGCAAAGCATTCCTCCACAATTTGAATTTTTAATAATTTTATCCCTTTGATATCAAACGTTTATTTTGATGTAATCCTTGTACTGGGTTTCATTCCTTCTTGCTTTGGAACAACAGCTGTATTTGATGAAGTTTATCCTCATAATGGAGACTTCTCCATGCTGGTAGTGTTTTGCAAAATCAGTGTGCATTCCTTCCTGGGCTATTTTATTCCAATTATATTGAGGAACCCAAAATTGCTTATAGGATAAATCTGGATTACTATCATTTTGTACTGCCATTATTAATCTTTTGGGATTCAGTTCATTTCCACATAAACTCCCAAACCTTTGCTTTTTTTTTACAAAGACTTTTAAAATTATATGCTATTTCTAAGGATTGAGATCCCATTGCTCTTGCATTGATAAAGTTGCAATTATGGCATATCTCCACTTTTTATTTTGTTGCCAAAATGTATTATTTTTCCCATATTAAATAAAGTTTGCCAGCTTTGCTATTTTCTGGATATTGTGTGTTCAGGATTCTTCCTGACAGTTTATTTCTAGTCCAAGATATGAACGATAAAGTCCAATTTAGTTTGATATAAGCGTATAATTCAATATTTTTATATTCCTTGAAATTTAAATATTGACTAACAAGGATATTGGGGATCATCAAGATTGTGGCAACAATACCATTATCAGAATAGCCATGGTACTGAATGGCAGAGCAGGCACGTGGGGACAAATGGCTTATTTTTGCTAAAGCACATATTTGGTATGCCATCCTTCGCAAATACCAATGCACAGTAATTTAGCATGTTTTCATTAAATTAACATTGTCGGATTGCTAACAGACCCATATTGTTCTGAACCACATTTTTCCTTTTTTAAAATTTTGATATCCCTTTTTCCATTTTGTTCTTACTATCTGTTTTGAGACTTTTATACTCTGTCTTGAGGCACCCCTCAACTTGTTGCTTTTTAAGCATCATTTTATCCATGTGTCTTTATTCCATTTTGGATGATGGACCTCATGAACATTTGTAAAGCCCTTCAGCTGCTATATAAACTACATGTGGCATCCCTGTCCATCAAATTTATCAATTTTTCTAATTGAAATAGATCTTGTCTGATTTGTGAAACGTGATCTATATTTCCAAATCTTTAGACTTCTAAACATTTTATAGAACATAGAACATTACAGTGCAGAACAGGCCCTTCGGCATTTTATCTCTCATTATGGTTTATAGCATTTTTTTCTTGTGACTGTAAGGCTAACCATTTGATAGGTGTCTGACCTGTCAATTTCCTGCCTTATCAAGGGGTATGACATCTGTCATTCTGCAGTCATTTGGCATAGCTTTCATAATGAATTTTGGAAAGTCCGTGGTTCTAAACTCAGAATTCTGGAATGTCTACGACTGATTCAAGACACATTGGTATATAGGGTCCATTGATCCCATGAGAAACTTGTGATTGGAAAAACTCCATAGGCTTCCTTTTAGCTTTCTACTTTTTTGGCTCCGCTCATCCCAATTTGTGGAAGCTTTTGCTTATTTTCCAGTGTAAGTACTGAAGAAAAATATATAATGGTATAATTTGCTTGCATAACTTGTTCTGCTTCACTTGCCTCCTCCTTGTTTTGCATTTGCTTAATATTTTTATTTGACATTGCATTGCTACTATTTTAATCCTCTATTAGCTCCAATTGCCTCTTTGCCTTACAGTACTTTTTTAATGTTTAGTTCTAGCTATATATGTTGGTAGCCTTTGGGTTCAATGTAATCTTAACTACTTTTCTATAGAGCCACTCCTAGCTGCAAACCCTTTCCCTGCATTGCGGTGTTCTTAGACTATGCTGTATCAGTCCCTACACTTAAATATTTTCCATGTTTGTGTTACTACCACATAAGGAATAAAGATGACATTCTGGTTGTATCACTTCAGATGTGACCATAACAGATTTTCTTGTCAAATTAAAGAGATGAAGGAATTTTATTCAGTGTGTGTTTAATCATTTATGTACTGATAACACTTGACAATCTTTTTTGATGTTTAAAGCTCAAATGGGTTAGCTTTTGTTTAATAAAAAATAGCAAGATATTTAGAAACTTGTGCTGCTTGAACTTCATGATCCCACATACTGATGCGCAGAAGTATGCAGAATTTACAAATCTTACCATAGTAGTTAGCAAAATTATAGTTCAATGAGGAAAAATAAATTTATCAATCCCTGGCTAGTCACCTGTGACTACAGTGGCCAACAACAATTTATTTTTAATCTGTAATTTAGCTCTTCCAGAATTCCTTGAATTTTACACCCAAGTTCCTTTTGATGAAAAATGTGCCATCTGTGCTGGATTTTTAAACTCAGTATCCTAACTTGGGAGAAGGGAGCTTTGTAATGCTTCATTGGAAGCTCCTCCAGACTACTACTTGCTTTTGTCTTTAACTTATAATAGATTTCAATTTTTAGTCACATGACCCCATTGATTTCAGAATGGATTTTTAAATCCAATGTCTGAACTGACGATTGCTTTTGTTTCATGGATAGGTGAAGGGGATTGATTTTGTGATGTCCTAGCCATTAACCCTCTGGATGAGTCATTTGCCATCTTGATGAGACAAGAAGACATCTTCATGTAATCATTGTCTAGCAGATTTTGTCTCTCCACTGGAAATCTGGTCATAAACATAAATGTTAGGTTCACTGTATTTAACAAATCCCATCTCAAGTAGTTCTTGAAACCTTCTGGTATGAAACATCATGAGGGTGTCTGGGTAAGTCTGAATTGCAATTCAGTGGAACTTTCTAGAATCTGGTTAACTTGCTTTACCAGATGTCTGGTGACTTCCTGCAGCCATCTTTTAGTTATCGTTTTAAAAGTCTTAAACAGTTGTTTGGTCAGCTGATAAAATTACATTAATGTCATTGTGACATTTGCACCATTAGTTAAGCAGTTACTTTTCTCTCGTAAATTCACTTTAGTCATTTATGCTTGTGCTTCATATTAGTCAATCTTTTTGCGTCTTTTGTTTTAGCATTTTAATCTCAATGTTGTCATGCACATGCTATTTTTTCATTTCTGACTTCATTAACTCGAGCTATTAGGGTACAAGATCAGAAGCCCTAAGGCAGATTAAGACCAGATCTAAACAATTTTCTGTTGTGGTATTTGTGTGAGAATAAGGGATTTCACTCTGATTCTACTTAAAAGCTGGGAAGCTTTTATCAAAACAAACTTTATTTGACAATTCTTTAACAATGAATTAGCTTAACTTTTTAACAATTGTACAATATTTAAACATAAGATATAATTCTTCTTCAAACTATCACTGAGTTCTAATCGAGCAACATTTCTCTTGAATATTTAAGTCCTTCCTTTATAATTAGTTAGCAAAACATAGGCATACTTGCTTGTGATTAGGTTACCAGGCTTTGGAGCTTTCAAACTCTTTGGGGAGAGAAACTGCTTTGTTCAAGCGGCAACTGCTTGCATTTTAAAACGAAAATGGGCCTTCCTGCCAACTTAGCTTCTAATATCTGTATTATTCTGTACCTGTCGATCAACCTAATCAAAAACTCATCATTCTGAAATGACTGTTGTAACGAAATACTGCAGCCCCACCTTGCAGATAGAATATAGCAAAATAGCACAGTATCATCACAAAACTTAGATCCGGTATTGCATATTTTACTTGCAGGTTTCCAAACCAATCCGGTGTTTGTTCTAAGTTTCCCCTCCATTTAATTGTTAATTGTCCAGCCATCTCTGGATAATTAATGTCCCTCATTATTACTGCCCAACTGTTTCTATGCATCTCTCCAAATTGTTTACACTATTCTCCATAAATTTATTTCAAACAGCTTGGTGACCTCCATTGTAGCACTTTTTTTATTAAACCTACATAGACTTTGTCAACATACTATTTGTAATATCTTTCTTCCCAAATGACAGAACTGCTTATTAAGAATTACAGCATGCACTCTTTCTGCTTTTAACGTTATAATAATTATAAATCAAAATTTTGAAGTTGCCAGTCATGAACTGGATGAAACCAAGTTTCTCAACACAGCATCAGTTATAAGTTTACAAAGCAATATATTCAGCTCTCCATTTACAGTTAAATAAAAAGTCAATGTAATTTTATTAGATTCATGAAAATGGCCTCCCATTCGACCATTTTATTATGCTAATGGTTAGAGCACTAAACATATGTCAGCATAATCCTTCAATGTAAAATATTTTTTGGGATGTTTGGAGGATTAAATAGTAAACAGTTATTGAATTAGATTAGATGAAAACTTTATTTGGCATGTCTTTGGATGACTGGAAAGCTATACTAAATATTTAACAAAGGAAAACATTTTGGTATGCTAAATTATATGAAGTAGCATATCTCCTTAGTATTTGTTTTGAATGATGTAATTATTTTGTATTGAAGAGCTGCATTCCTAATAAAGTAAGATTATAACCTTTGTAGTATTTGGGAAGCATGATTTGGGGACTTGTGCAAAAAAAACTTGTTGTGGAACTTTGCTTCATTGAAACAATAAATACTTGTAACGTTCATTATACTTTTAATACAGCAAATAGTGTTTACTAACAATTTGTCTGTCAGTGGCCTTTCTGTGCACAGCTCAATCTGCTGACTTGGATAATGTTTTTAGGGCAATATTGCTTTGTTTGAGGATGGAAAAAATTGATTTGGGCTTTTCCCTGGCTACATGCAGCATTCTCATCGCTTGCTGATGTTCAGAGCAGCTAAATAACAATTTCATTGGGAGTGGAACTATCACAAGATTGGAAGTTTCAGTTTTTTAATCCAATTCAATCCACCCAAATCCAATTCAGAGTCTCAACAAGCCAGACATTCCTGATCCAAGTTGACAAGACAAGGTTCTCGCCTATCTTGGGCTTGATCTATATGATCAAAGCTGATTGGCATAGGCATTGCACCTCCTTCAAGGCTAGATTTCATTCGTATCTTAGCCAAAAGGCCGAGATGTAGCTTTTACATTTTAGCTTCACTTGAAGCAATTTTTAACGTAAGGACTTCAGCTAAGTACAGCATATTGATATTACATTTGATGTTAACCAAAAGGCTGAGAAACTTGTTAGCACTATTCAGTTCACTGAACCAACAGTACTGAGATAAAGATGCTAAAAACATAGCAACAGATATCAGGTAAGACAGCATAAGTGGAGTTAATGTTTCAGTTTGACATTCAATCAGTTCTGGAAGAAGTTGTAATGTAACTGGTTTTAAGCAAGTACAAAATCAGCAAAGGAGAACAAAAGGGTTTTTAAATGAAAGGAAAACAAACTGATTACAAGGTATAGTAGAAATAAACAAAAGTCCTGCCTAGGATAGGTGTAAGTATGCAAGACCGAATTGTCAGTAGCTACTTTCTAAAAATAGAGGAAAAGAGTCCAGGCTTATGATATGAAATTCTTGAACTTAGTCTTGTCTCTGGAGGTCATAAAGTGAGGTGCTGATCCTTGAGCTTACATTGAGGGCCAGTTGAATAGAATAGGAGGCCCAGAGGTCAGAATCGGAGTGAAGTGAAGAACTAAGTCCAGGAGTGCTGTGAGAAAATTAGAGGAAGGGTAGAGAGAGGCAAGGAGAATGTTTGTTGAACTATAGGAAGAGCTCCAATCCAGGCAGAGGGTGAAGAATAGAAGGAGAATAGTATTGCAATCTGAATAGGAAGGAAGTGATTATCAGTGTGACCTTCATGGTTAGACAGGGAGAATTGCACCAAAATGAATTAAGGTTTGAAGGGGTGAGGGAGAATGCATCTATACTCTGGGAGGAGAATTAATCAATGAAAACCATATGTTATAAACTGTTTCAAAACAATTTTAAGGACTTTTTGCAAAATTGATTTTGATTTTATTTATCATCACGTATTAGTATACAGTGAAAAGTATTGTTTCTTGCGCACTATACAGGCAAAGTTCATAGAGAAGGAAACAAGAGTGGAGAATGTAATTTTATCGTCATAGCGAAAAAGAGCAACTTAATGCAAGGTAGGCCCATTCAAAAGTTTGGCAACAGGAAGAAGCTATTCTTGAGTCAGTTGATATGTGACTTCAGATTTTTGTGTTTTGAAAATGAATACATATGCTCAGAAGTTTGCACTTCACACAAAATGAAGGAGCATGATTGCTTTGAGACTTTGGACAAAATGTACATTATCAATGTACATAATCTTGTACATTATTATGCCTCTATTTCCTGTTGTAAAATTGTCTAAATTATACCTGCCATTTGTTATGATGAGTCCACTCATAAAATTTCACAGAATCCCTATAGTAAGGAGGCCATTCAGCCCATCTAGTCTTTACCAAACGCAATTCCACTTGGGCCCTATTCTCCTTGATACTAAGGTCAATTTAGCATGGCCAATCAACCTACACAGCTTTGGACTGTGGGAGGAAACCGGAGCACCCAGAGGAAATTCATGTAGACAGAAGAGAATGTGCAAACTCCACATAAACAGTGGTCCAAGGCAAGAATTGAACCCAGGTCTCTGGTGCTGTGAGGTAGCAATGCTAACCACTGTGTTGCCCGTTCACCACTATGGTTCATAGATCAATATCTGAGTGTTTTGAGCTGCCAGATTTGAGTCTGGCTTTCCAAGATGGTATGTATCTTCAATTCTGAAAAGACTGTCCTATGAGTGTGAGTTGCCCTTCCTGAAAATAGACATTAGCATCTTCTGGTAGTCAGTCAGTGCATTTACGTAAACAAAGATTAAATTTTTCTTGATTTGACTGATATTCCATTGAATGGTAAATTTGTCAATAACATGAATTGGGAAACTTGAAAATAAGATGGTCTGTTTCTTGCATGTGAAATTTATCATGGCTCATTGGAAAAAGTTAATTGAAATTCTTGCATCCTTTTATTTGGAATTTTCCCTTGCCTTCACCATGAGTTTTCAATGGCAAAAGTTTCAATGAAAAGCTGATGTTCAGCACAACAGGTGGTTTAAGCTGTGAAGGAAGTGAAGCAGTTCATTAAGCTTTGTAGCATCTACACAGCCTGAAAACTTTAAGGCCTACTGTAGCATTTGAGAATCTGTGGCACTTGTGCAAATTCTAATCTTGCTAAATTGTGCATGTCAGATGGTAAAGTTACATGTGAGCAAATCCTATGCTTAATTTTGCCTAGAAAAAGTCATTTAAAAAAAATCTACAAATATTATAATTATAATATTATAATAATATATAATATTAATATATAATAATATAATATATAATAATATAATATAATATATATAATAATAATATAATATAATTATATAATAATATTAATAATAATATTATATAATTATATAATATAATATAATATAATATATATAATATATAATAATATATAATATAATATATAATATAATATATAATATAATATATAATATATAATATATAATAATATAATATAATATATAATAATAAATATTATAATTATAAGATAATTAGAGGTTTGGATAGGGTGGACAGTGATAGCCTTTTTCCTAGGATGGAGAAAGCTAGCACGAGGGGACACAGCTTTAAATTAAGGGGTATGAGTTATAGGACGGATATCAGAGGTAGGTTCTTTACTCAAAGAGTGATTAGGGAGTGGAATGCCCTGCCTGCAGCTGTTGTAGATGCGCCAAGGTTGGTGGCGTTTAAGAGGTTAGTTGATAAGTATATGGATGAGAAGGGAATGGTTTAGTTAGGAGGGGCATTGCTTTTTATTTTGGTCGGCACAACATCGAAGGCCGAAGGGCCTGTTCTGTGCTGTATTGTTCTATGTTCTATGTTCTATATCGATGCAAGAGTAACTTCTAAGAAAAAAACTGTAAAATTTTCAGATCTATATAAAATAATTGCTTGGACATAAATAACTTCTCTGGGGTCCTAGAAGCTTCCATAATTTGCTGCTGTGTGACCCACAAGTTGTATATTTTCAGATGGCCATTTCAACACCAAAAATGAAGTATGTTGCAGTTGTAATTTTAGTGCCATTTCTATGTTTGGTAAATACTAAAATTTCTTCACCTGCTTGATAGGAACAAAGTTCCCAAGCAGGGTTTGCTAATGCACATTCTATCTTTTGGGTGAGTCGTGCTATCTGGAAATTTGTCACAATGGTACCTGATTATTTAATTTGTAAAACAGCAATGAATTAAAACAAAAGGGAATAAAATGTTTGTTTCAATGATATGAATCAAAAATGGACAGTTATGACAGTTCAAGCAATATGTTTTGAAGTATTTTTCAAAAGCTTTTTGGCCCCAAAGCAATCCCTGGGAAATCTAGGAATGAAAAGGAGGTGGGAGCTGCTGCCTTGACAACAACAGATCCCTTTGACCATGCTCATTGTGGATCAGGAAGAGTAGGTCTTGTGTGTTCTGGCCTCTCGAAACTCTTGGTGTCTCGTGCCAGCAGTGAATAAAGTGTTCTGCCGGAATGTCAGTGCAGACTGGATGGACCGAATGGCAGCTTCCTGCAATATAAATGCTCTTATTCCTGGGAAATAAATACATAATAGGCATCTCTTATAAACTTGTCTAATTTCTTCCTTCCACATTCCAGCTTCCCCACTCATGTCTAACAGTGTAATTTCTGACTCACCATGAGAAAATCCAAGGGAAATCTGCTAGTATTAAGAACAATACACAAGTACATAAACAAGTACTAATATTGCCTTATTGTTTCAAGGTGGGTGGGGAAGAATGGTGGTTTAAAACTACCTAAAATAATGCACTTCCAAGTAAATATGTTATGAATCTCAAATGTCTTTGCTCTGTGTAGGATGTGTAATTTTGCATGAGTGAAAATATAGCTCTTCCATCTTGTTAATGCATTGATTAGTTTGTGAAACCAGAGGGTTGCTTGTTCATTGTTTGATTTTCTAAATTTGTATATAGGAAAATTAACAGTTGGGCAAACTCTAAATGGATGTTAAATCACTTCTTTAAAAGCATTTGAATTCCAAAGATGGCCACGTTATTGAGTTGTGCAGTGCAAATAAGACTTAATCTGCCATTTTGCACAAAATAATAGGAATTCGCACGATGCAGAAAACATCTTTTGCAACTGTGCCAGAATTCATGTTCAGTGTTGCCCTTGAATTTCATTTGTAAATATTAAGGAAATGCGTATTTTGTTTTAAGTAAAGTCTGGCAACACCGATTTTAAATCCAACCAATTTATTTGATAGTAAACCTGCGAGCTTTCGGCCTTTGTGGCCTTCGTCAGGTGAATGAGGTGTTCTGGTCTCCAAAAGCGCACATATCAGCACAGACAGTTTACAGATAGCTGATTAGAATGCGAATCTTTGCATCTAACCTGCCATTCAAGTCTTAAAGTGGCTAACAGCAGAGGTTAGAGGGATGTGTATTGTTTCCAGACAGTACAGTAAGTGAGGTTTTTTGCTAACCCAGGCAAGTCATGGGGGTTACAGATAGTGACATGAAGCCAAGATCCCTGTTGAGACCGTCCTCATGTGTGGAGCTTGGCTATCAGTCTCTGCTCAGCAACTCTGCGCTGCCGTGTGTCGTGAAGGCCCTCTTGAAGAACATTTACCCGCAGGTCGGAGGCCAAATGCCCGTGACTGCTGAAGTGTTCGCCCACAGGAAGGGAACTGTTTTGCCTGGTGATTGTTGAGCGATGTTCATTCATCTGCTGTCGTAGTGTCTGCATGGTCTCCCCAATGTACCATGCTTCGGGACATCCTTTCTTGCAACGTATTAGGTAGACAACGTTGGCCGAGTTGCAAGAGTGTGTACCGTGTACCTGGTGAATGGTATTCTCATGTTTGATGTCGTCCACGTCTATGATCCGGCATGTCTTTCAGAGGTTGCTGTGGCAGGGTTGTGAGATATTGTGGTCCCTGTTCTCCTGAAGGTTGGGTAGTTTGCTGCGATGGATGTCCCGAAGCATAGTACGTTGGGGAGACCGTGCAGACGCTACAACAGCGGATGAATGAACATTGCTCAACAATCACCAGGCAAAACAGTTCCTTTCCTGTGGGCGAACACTTCAGCAGTCACGAGCATTCGGCCTCCGACCTTCGGGTAAATGTTCTTCAAGGGGGCCTTCACAACACACAGCGCAGAGTCGCTGAGCAGAGACTGATAGCCAAGTTCCGCACACATGAGGGCGGTCTCAACAGGGATCTTGGCTTCATGTCACACTATCTGTAACCCCCATGACTTGCCTGAGTTTATCCCAGTCCAACGCCGCCATCTCTATATCATATTTTGTTTTAAGCCAGGAAGCAAATCACCAGTAACTTGTCTGATTTTAAAGTTCCATACCTTCAGTGTTCCTTTCTTCTCCATAGTCCTTGAATTCGTACCCATCTTTCATGTCTGTTCGTGTTTGAATCTCTAATTGGGTTTTCTGCCCCTGCCATAATATAGAATTGGCACTCATCAAAGTCTCAGTGCCTTCTATGTGAATGTTGTGTATTATTCTACTTCATTCCTGTTCGTGTTCCTACAGTTATTGACATGGTTAACTACATTAGCATTCTTTTAATGCACATGTCCTGTTCAATCAAACTATCTTTGCTTGGTTCCATATATAACAGCAGTCAGAACTCTTACAGCACTGGTTCCTGTTTCTATCCTGCATCACATTTCACAAGGATTTGTCCTTGGCTGCCTCTTTTCTGCATCTGTTTCATACCAAACTCCTCCTCCTCCTTCCCTCAACCCTCTTGATACCACCATAGAATTATACAGCATTGATAGATGGCATTTGACCCATCATAGCAATGCCAGCTCTTCAAAAAAGCTAACCAATTAGTCTTGTGCTGTTTCTGCTCCTTTCCCTGTAGTCCTACAATTTAATCTCTTTTGAAATGTATTAATGAACCTACTTTCAACATTTTTTCATTGTAACAAGCTTAATTAACTTGATTTTATTTATTTATTGATTAGTGTCACAAGCAGGCTTACATTGACACTGCAATGAATTTACTGTGGAAAATCCCCCAATTGCCACACTTCCGCCACCTGCTCGGATACACTGACAGACGATTTAGCATGGTCAATGTGTGTCTTTCCCACTGTGGGAGGAAATCCATATGGACACGAGCATGCAAACTGCACATAGATGTAACCCAAGCCAGGAATTGCACTGCATCTGTGGCACTCCAAGGCAGTAGTGCTAATCATTCTGCCTGTGTTGCCCTAACCTGTTTATACAAAGTTATTTTGGCATTGCCTTAATTCCTGTGTCTCTTAGTTAATAATTCTCCTGCCAGTAGAAACTGTTTCTCAGTCAAAATTCTGTGCACCTTGATTAAATCTCCTGTTAATCTTATCTGCACAAAGGAGAGCAATTCAACTCCTCTGTTTCTCCCACATAACAGGAAGTCCCTCAAACCTGTTACCATTGTAGGAAATTGCCTCTGCACCCCAAAGACTTGGTATCTATCTTGAATTAGGCATAATACTTGAGCTGAGCTTAACTGGTGATGTACAAACATTTAGAATAACTTCCACGTTTCTTGTACTCTGTCTCTATTTATAGTGCCTGGGACACTTGTGCTTTTTAATATCTATATGAACTTATCCTGTTACTTTCAAAGATTTATGAACCCATGACTGTTTCTGCATTACATATAATATTACACAATTTAATTTGTTTCATATTTTAATAACTATAAACATTATCCTGGATTGCAGTCTTCAAAGGCTTCCCTACCATTGATATTGGGCCTGATAAGTTGCTAAGTTTATTTCTTTGTGTCACAAGTAGAGTTACATTAATATTGCAATGAAGTTATGTAGAAATCCCCACGTTGCCATGCTCTGCTGCCTGCTCAGGTATGCTGAGGGAGAATTTAAGGTGACCAGTGAAGTTAACCAGCATATCTTTGAGTATGTAGGAGGAAACCGGAGCACCCAGAGGAAACCCATGCAGACGTGGAAGAGGATGTGCAAATTCCATTCAGACATTAAACCGGCCTGAATCCCTGGTGCTGTCAGGTAGTATGCCACTGTGCCATCAAGTTTCCTGGTTTATCCCCTTTTTGAATGACACAATATTTGTGACCCTCTAGTTTTTTAGCACCAATCTTATATCACAAGGTTGTACTGTTTTTATCCTTTCTTTCCATAGCACCGTAGGATGTATACCAACAGGAATTGGTAATCTTTCTACTTTTAATGTTACTGAGCTGCTACAATCTCATTAGGAACAGTTGAACATTTAAAGAGAGATCTTGCTGTATAGTCCCATTGGTTAAAACAAGTGGGAGAAATCGGAATGCCTTGTTGCAGTCAACAGAATTACACTCAATATTTCACTTTCTAAAAAAGACACAAACTTTATTAAAAAAAAATTAAAATTAGCAGCAGTAACTTGACAGTGGTTTATAGCTACTTGTGTTATGCACTAAGGTTTACTTAACTTCCCTAAGGATTATCACCTTAAAAAATCCATCTCAATTTATTTTTGTTGGTACTAACCAAAAATGCACAATTGTCATTAAGAATTCTCCTCAGCTGCAGGAAAACCTTTACTGACTATCTGTTGATACCTTGCAGTTCCTTGTCCTGGTTACTTTTTGATACTGCAGCTGACTACTTCCTCTTGCAATAAGACATTGAGACCCCGTAGTTGATTCTCCTATTACTACGTAATCTTCTTGCTTCTGTGCCCTCAACATTCAAACTGAGATTAAGCCATGTACACACAGTAGTGGCGTTTGTTCTTTACCTGTTTGCAGTGCAGGTCTAATTTACATGCTTTGATTATCTTCCCTCTCACAACTACAAATCACACGACATACAATATGCAGCTAACTCTCAGCAAACACCAGATAAATTGAAATTGTAGAACCTTCTTAAGATCCACCTTTCTCCATGATCATCTAGCCTGTCCTAAGATGTCCTCAAATTAAGATCAACTATTTAAAATGTACAATTTATGTCATCTTATGAAGTGAATGTGTTTTGCAGCCCTTTGGAGTTCACTACTTTAAAATAATGTAACTCTTGACTTTCAAAACAAAAAACAGCTCTCCTGCAAGCACTGCATGTCCCCAGCTGTTTACCAAAGCAAACCCATCCGATGTGTTTATCTCTATTCTTTTTAGTTGTTGACCCGTTAAGTTAACATGGTTTTAACCCTTCAAGAGTAATCAACCTCCAGCTTGATTTAATTGCATTTATCCCCTTTTGTTTACAATCAAGTTTTAGTTCCTAAAACTGGAAATATATACTTTATGCTAAAATGCATGAAACATGAACTAAATATTTGAACCAAACCTTAACATCCTTTCAATCTGTCATCTGCCTTCTTAAAACAGAAGGCTACCAACATCACAATTAAGGGCAGTTCATTTTTGTGATGAACTGTCCTTAATTGTGATGTTGGTAGCCTTCTGTTTTAAGAAGGCAGATGTAATTATCTAATTTAGGTACCTCTGCTTTCCTTGTTCTAAGTCTTCCAACCTGGCCCCTAATTGACCCCATCTTTCTTTTGACTATCCCTGTTTTTTTTAAAATGTTGGTGCAATATTCTAGTGTTACTGGTGATCCTTTCTCATTTGTCCCCTCACTGTTATGGTTCCTCTTTTCAGGTTTCCTTTGCATTGTATGAACTTTGTTTGATTTTCTATTAGATTATGAACTTGATATTTAAGGTTTCCAAGTCACTCACCATCCTGGTATGGCTTTGTTTCACTTTCACTGGGTTACAAATGTGGAACTCCATTTCCAACACTGTATCTACACTACATAGACTATAGAACCACTGACAAGTTATCCATTCCTATTCGCCACTCCTTTCTCAAGGGCAATTAGAGATGAATAACCTTTCAGTGGTTCTCTGCTTTACTATCCTCATCTTTTCTTTGTTTAAATTTGGCCAGTATTGTTCAAATGGTGCCCTGTTGAAATACGCTCAGCATTACCAAAACCGTCCAGAATCGCTTTCTTTCTATAAAAGCAAAATAATGTGGATGTTGGAAATCTGAAATAAAGCAGGAAATGCTGGAAATCCTCAGTCTTGCAGTGTATATGGAAAAAGGAATAGCATTAATGTTTCAGGCTGGTGACTTTCAGTCAGAACTCTGAAATATTATTGACCTGAAATGGTGACTCACTTGTACTCCAGCTGAGTATTTGCCACATTTAATTGTTTATATTTCTGTTTTCAGCATTGGCAATAGTGATCAAATACACTTATTTCCAGAATTTCCTGCCCCTACAATTATTCTGTTTCTCAGGCTATCTTGTATTCAGTATCATTGTATTTATAGATTTGCCTGATGATTATTTGCAGATTTAGTTTTGAACCCTCAATATCATCCCTTTCAAAGACTAGAGCATTGCCTTTGATCAATACTGCCACTCCACCCCCACTGTTTTCCTTCCTGTGTCCTCTTGAATACAGTTGTGGAATTTAGGTTTGACGTTTGGGTGGAAAGTTGCAAGAAACCTAGCAACAATTCTTTGCATAGCAGCCAGATTCTAAAAGCAACCTTGTGAATGAATTGCTGTTTTAATAAAGTACTATGCATGGATGGCTGTTGGTTGTGGATCTATTCTGGGTTGTTAAATGCTGTAGTCCAGACAGTTGTTTGACCCTAGCATGCCCTTTCAGTCGTAAGGTTGTCTGGTGTCTGTAGAAATATGCTAATTGGCATTCAAATCATGGCTAGCTGCTGGGAGTAGTGTAAAGCTCAAGCAATGCATTAGGATGAAACAAAGCAAAGGACTGTGGAAAATACAAGTATTCATAAGATTGGCAGTTTTCAAAAGCAGGCTATATAATTGGTGAAGAAAGTACCACTATTCGGATGCAAATAGTGGCACTAACCTGTCAAAAACAAACATTTTGTTTTTGGACCACAGCTTCGTTTCCTTTCCCTGATGAGGTTGCATTCACAAAAACAGATCACAGGCACATGTACAATAGCACTCTGTTTTTGTGCAAGCATTTTGGAACAAGTCTGTTGCAAAAAAATTTACTAAAGATTCTTGATAGTTGTACCTCAATTATCAGTGCAAGATAAAACTGAAAATCTGTAACACCAGTGTTAAAATTTAGCTGCTATAATCTATAGATCACTGTTTATATTTTGACACATAATTAGCACGACTGTTGTTAGTTTGACTCTTTCCAAACTGAAAGAGTAATAGTGATGACTTGGCTTAGGGTAATTTTGACGGTCTTGATTGGTGCCTCACTATTTGGAGGCACAGCTGAGGATTTGTTAATGGAGAGATTGTATACTAACAAGGAGAGACTTATTTGGCTCACTTTGATATTGCTGCTAGCCAGCAATTATGTACTTAAAAATGAGAACTAGCACACAAGCAAAAAGCATGCTAACTCTCTCCACACATGCACTAGACATGTCGTGTGGATCTGTTGGACATGCAAGACGACACCTTCAACAGTGCAGCCTCCCTAGTACTGCACTGGAGTGTGACCTATGATTTTTATGCTCAAGTCCTGGACTGGAAGTTGAAACTAGAACCTTGTGACCTGGAGTTAGCTATGACTGGTTTACTGGATTGCTTGCAACTCCAGTAAGTGGAGAAGGTTGTGAAGAAAGCATATGGTATGCTTGCCTTTATAGGAAGGGGTATAGAGCACAAGGGCTGGCCTTTAATGTTGCTGTTGTATAAAACGTTGGTTAGACCTCATTTGGAATACTGTGTCCAGTTCTGGTCGCCTTACTACCAGAAGAACGTGGAGACTCTGGAGAGAGTGCAGAGGAGGTTTACCAGGGTGCTGTCTGGTATGGAAGATCTGAGTTACGAGGAGAAATTAGGCAAATTGAGACTGTTTTCCTTAGAAAGACGTAGACTTAGAGGAGATCTAATGGAGGTGTACAAGATTGAGGGTCTAGATAGAGTAAACAGGGTTAAGCTTTTTCCTAGAATGGACTCTAATAGCACGAGGGGTCACGGGCTTAGGGTGAGGGGGGTAAGGTATAATTTGGATGCTAGAGGGAGTTTTTTCACAGAGGGTGGTGGGTGAGGAATGCGCTGCCAAATAAAGTGGTGGAGGCAGGTACTCTGGAGTTATTTAAGAAATACTTAAATGGGCACATGTACAGAATGGGAATGGAGGGGTATAGAAAACTGATTTAAAATAGGGATCATGAGCCTTGGGAGTTCCTGGGAAGTGTGTAAATAGATGATGATGATATTGATGTTTTTATCCTACAAGTGCTTTGGTCCACCTTGTTGTCTAACAAGGGGCATACACATGATGGGTCGTGAGAGGGCTGCTCTTGGATTTTTTTTTTTGAGAGTATCCCAGTGCTTCACGTTGTTAGCGTACACTTGACCTGGACCATTTGATGAGCAACACGACAGCTCAGTGACTATCGCTGTGCTGTGCAAATACATGGATTTGGGCCTGTGTCTGTGGGAGTTTGCTCGTTCTCCCCGTGCTTGCGTGGGTTTTCTCTGGGTGCTCTTAGGCTAATTGGCAAAACAAATTCTCCCTAAATTGTCTTAAATTTGGTTTTTAATCCATAGATCTATAAACATGGACAGGGATCACGGGTAGAGGAGGGAACATCAGGGTGGCGGTATGGGCTGAAAGGCCTGTTTCCCTTGCTGTTTTGTTCTTTGTCCAGGCTGTAGTTTCAGATGTTGAAGATTGGCTCCTGGACAGTGCACAGGCATGCTCTGACACTCATAATCAAATTCCCAAATATAGGCAAAAAGCTCCACTATCTTGTGGGTGCACTGGAAGCTTTGAAGGGTAAGGATGTAAACTCTAACATCAAATCTGGAGTGAAACCGAAGGAATATTGATGTCTAAATATCAACTTTTCAGCAACTCCTGTAACCAAGCCAATGCCAAACAGCATTTTGCATTCCTTCAGACTCAACCAGAGGTCTGAAGGAGGGTCCTGATATTTGGGCAGCCCAGGGTCTTGAGCCCTGAGAGGACAATCCAATTAATGCTAAGAAACAAAACATGTTTGAAGTATTTGCATCTGATGTGCCCAGCTTGATGCCACAAGGGATCCTGGATCAGGGCATTGACACTAACTGGATGTGATCATAACCAGAGGTGACTCTCTGACGTGCTCACATGTAACTATCACAGTACTGTCTGTAATACCCACTGATGTGCGAGTGAGGAAGCAACCTTTATTTCATTCAAAGTAGCAATACTGTCCTCATCACCCAAAGGTGCCAACTGATAATTCCACTATTTGAGCAGATGCTGCCTGGCATTGCCACAGTCTAGAAGTGAAATGGAATTTAGCGTAAGACACTATTTACAATACTGAAATATCAACATATGGGAAACAAGGTCAAAAATGTTGACCGGTTCCAGACTAATAGTGTTGTGTGGGACCTGCCGTTGGAACTACAAAATGTCGTGAACGTGGTCCAATCCATCTCTCAAACCAGCCTTCCATCCATTGATTCTGTCTACACTTCCTGCTGCCTTAGCAAAGCAGCCAGCATAATTAAGGACTCCACGCACCCTGGAGGTCCTCTCTTCCACCTTCCTTCAGTGGCGGGGGGGAAAGGAATACAAAAGTCTGAGATCATGTGCCACCTGACTTGAACAGCTTCTTCCCTGCTGCTATCATACTTTTGAATGGACTTGTCTTGCATTGAGTTGGGCTTACTTTACACCCTAGCTATGAATGTAACATTACATTCTACACTCTTTCGTTCATTCTCTATGAAAAGTATGTTTTCTCTGTATAATGCATAAGAAACAATACTTTTTGTTATGTTAATACATGTGACAATAATAAACCAAATCACGAAGTTAAACAGTCCACTTTAGTATTTATTTATGGGATTTGGGCATTATTGACTGGCCCGAAATGCTCTTGAGAAGGTGGTGATGAGTTGACACCTTGAACTTTGCTATCCCTGAGATGTAGGTACATTTGTTGCTGTTGGGGAGGAAGTTCAAGATTTTGACCCTATGACGTTGAAGGAATGGCGATTATATTTTAAGTTAGGATGGTGAGTAACTTGGAACACCATCCACTGGAGGTTCCCCTCCAAGGAACTGCTCTTGTCCTTCTAGATGGTAGTGGTTATGAATTTTTGGAGGTGCTGTCAAAGGAATCTTGAGTTCCTGAAGTGCATCTTGTTGATGGTACTTGCTGCTGCCACTGGTGATGGGATTGAATGTTTGTTTGTGGAAGGGGTACCAATCAGGCAGATAAAAGCAAATACTGCAGATGTTGGAATCTTAAACAAAAACAGAAAATACTTGAATCTCAGCAGGTCTGAGCATCTGGAGAGAACAGAGCTAATGTTTCAAGTCTGGGTAACTCCTCAGTTCTGAGATTTTCCAGCATTTTCTGTTTATGTACCAGTCAAGCTTGTTGCTTTGTCCTAGACGGTTTCAGCTTCTTGAATGCTGTTGCAGTTACTACACTAACTCAGAGTATTCTATCACTCACTCATTTGGCACTTCTGGCTGTAGATTATTGCTTTAGCAGTGTGGCTCCTCCACCACTGAGAGCAGAAATATTTATGGAGCCACCCCTAGTGAATAGTTTAATTGTTCAGCACCATTCATGGCTGGATGTTTGATTTATTATTGTCACATGTATTAGTATTGTTTTTGCATGCTATACCAAACAGCATTCATAGGGAAGGAGAAGAAAATGCAGAATGCAGTGTTAGTCATAGCTAAGGAGTAGAAAAAGATGAACTTGATGGAGGTAGGCCCATTCAGAAGTCTGGCAGTAGGATTCTTGAATTATAGATACATGACCTCAATTTTTGTACCTTTTCTCCTGATGGGAGAAGATGTAAAAGAGTATGGATGTGTGGTGTACTTAATTATGCGGGCTACTTTACCAAGGCAGTGGGAAGTGTATTCAGCCAATGAATGGAACCCTGATTTGCATTATGGATTGGATTATGTTTACGACCTTTTGTAGCTTCTTGTGGTCTTGGGCAGAATAGGTGCCATACCAAGTTATGATGTATCCAGAAAGAATGCTTTTTATGATGCATCTATAGAAGCTGGTGAGCGTCATAGCTGACATGTTTCCTTAGTCTTCCGAGAAAGTAGAGGCCTTGGTGAGCTTTTAACTATAACGTCTGCATGGGGAGACCAGGACAGATTGGTGATCTGGAGACCCAAAAACTTGAAGCTCTTGATCATTTATACTTAGTTCCCATTGACGTTGACAGGGGTATTTTCTCTACCTCGTTTCCTGACATGGCTGATTATCTGCTCGTTTTGTTGACATTGAAAGAGATTATTGTTGCTGCACCAGTTCACCGGATTCTCTCGTTCCTGTGTCGTCATTGTTTGAGATCTGACCCACTACAATGGTGTCATCAGCAAACTTGAAAATTGAGTTGGAGAGGAATTTGGCTACACAGTCATGGATGTATAAGGAGTATAGTCAGAGGCTGATGACACAGCCTTGTGGGGCATCAGTGAAAATGATCATGGAGGAGGTGTTGTTGCCTATCCTCACTGATTTTGGCCTGTGGGTTAGGAAGACCCTCAGGTCAGGAAAATGCCAACGAAGCTGGGACCTTCACTGTGCTGGTCTCCATCAACCAGGCCTGCATCGTAGAAGGTGAGGAGTGGAGGGAGTGCTTGGGGCCTGCAGAGAGTCGGAGGGGTTGGGAGGTGGGGGGGGAAGAGGGCTCCAACCCCAGGGATGTGGCAGGACTGCAGACTTCAAATCTAATCCATTGGTTGTGGAATTGCTTAGCTTTTGCTATTGCCACTAATATAGAAGTAATCCTCTGTTGTAGCTTCACCAGTTGAAACCTGATTTTAAGGTGTACCTGATGTGGTTCCTGGCTCAGATGTATCATTGGCAGACAAGATCCCCAACTTAGTCCTGGAGCATGCTAATTTCATCAGCATAACTTTGCTAAGCCAAGTGCAATAGTAATGCAATTGAGATAATATAGTTTTTTCATTTTTAAGGGGAATGTTTAAAAATTCAGCTCTATACTGCAGGAAGTTGGTATGTCTATTGGGATACGGCTCAGATTTCAATCTTGCAAATGTTTTAAGTAAAGCTAATAGACTTTTGTTTACTTAAATTCCCCAGAATGAGTATGACAGGATCATGTGATGTGGTTAATATGCAGATCTGTAGCAGTGACACAATTTTTACAGAAGGTAGTCGATTGCAGTTGAAGTTAGAAGGTTTTTGGAACTTTACCTCTCTGAAAGCTGTAAGGCTGTTAAATGTTTGAACAAATAAGCCTGGGTTTGCTAGTTGTATTTTTTTAAGTGAATTTGATTTATGTGTAAATGAGGTTTATTTGAACTGGAACAGTTATAAGCTAGCAAGTAAAATTCTTTCATTTCTACCGACTAACAAGATGGAAGAGCTTAGATGGTGTGGAAGAGCGTTAAGATTAATTTTCAGTCATATTAGCCCTTAAGAATAGGAGCTCTGGGTTACCATGAAAAATAAGCTTTTGGGGTTGTGTGAAAGGTTAAGTTCTGTGAGCTGCAGAGCAACAAGGATGTGGATGTGGATGTTGATGGTGTTGGTGATGTTGTTATGACAAATGGGATTTTCTTCCTGGGACATGAACAAAATGCTATCAAAGCTGGTAACTGGAATTCATAATATTTCAGAAATGCTCAGCATCAATGGAGTGAAGAATATAGGATTAATATTTCAGCTTGACCATTGTGCAAAATATTGATGATCATTGTCTATGCTCGTGTGTCTTCTACTGGTTTAAGTGAAAAATGTTCTCTTTCCTTGTGGAAATGCCTTGACTCGATGTAAATAGGCTGTTCCTAGATAGGGCATTCTTGCTGTATCAATTGGGGTTTCAGTGGAGAGAACAGTTTAGATTTTCATTCAGAATTGTTTTGACCTGTGTGAGACATTTGATCATAATGTGGCTTAATTCTGATCAAAATTAATTACATGGGGAAAAAGTCTTCTAATGTGCAGATTATAGAAATGCGTAAAAGGTTTTTTAAACTGTGACTTCAGTTTCTTTGAATAACAATCCTGGAACAAAATTACTCAATAGTCCACAGAGAAGATATGAAAAGTGTTCTACTCTAGAAAATATAATGTATTTTGAGGCCAAAATGCCAATTTTGTGCCCCGTAAAAATTTTTAAGTGACATCTTGGCCTTTGGGCTAAAATGCAAGTGAGATCAAGCCTTGGAGTAGAAGCTATGCCTACTTCAATCAGCTTGGATCATGTACAAAGAACAAAACAGCACGGGAAACAGGCCCTTAGGCCCAACAAGCCCGCGCCGACACCCCGATGTTCCCACCTCTACCCACGATCCCTGTCCATGTTTATAGATCTATGGATTAAAAACCAAATTTGAGACAATTTGGAGAGAATTTGTTTTGCCAGTTAGCCTAAGAGCACATCATTGGGATGTGGGAGGAAACCGGAGCACCCGGAGAAAACCCACGCAAGCACGGGGAGAATGCGCAAACTCCCACAGACACAGGCCCAAATCCATGTATCTGCACAGCACAGCAATAGTCACTGAGCTGTCGTATTGCCCATCAAATGGTCCAGGTCAGCGTACACTAATGACATGAAGCACTAGGATACTCTCAAAAGATCTAAGAGCAGCCCTCTCATGACCCATCGCGTGTATGCCCCTCGTTAGACAACAAGGTGGACCAAAGCACCTGTAGGATAAAAACAAGTACATCAATATCATCATCTATTTACGCACTTCCCAGGGACTCCCAAAGCTCATGATCCCTATTTTAAATCAGTTTTCTATACCCCTCCATTCCCATTCTGTTCATGTGCCCATCTAAGTATTTCTTAAATAACTCCAGAGTACCTGCCTCCAGCACTTGGCAACGCATCCCATACTCCCACCGCCCTCTGAAAAAACTCCCTCTAGCATCCAAATTATACCTTACCCCCCTCACCCCAAGCCCGTGACCCCTCGTGCTATTTGAGTCCATCCTAGGAAAAAGCTTAACTCTGTTTGCTGTATCTATCCCCTTCATAATCTTGTACACCTCTATTAGACCTCTAAGTCTACGTCTTTCTAAGGAAAACAGTCCCAATTTGCCTAACTTCTCCTCGTAACACAGACCTTCCATACCAGGCAGCATCCTGGTAAACCTCCTCTGCACACTCTCCAGAGTCTCCACGTCCTTCCGTTAGTAGGGCGACCAGAACTGGACGCAGTATTCCAAATGAGGTCTAACCAACGTTTTATACAACTGCAACATTAAAGGCCAGCTCTTGTACTCTATACCCCTTCCCATAAATGCTAGCATACTATATGCTTTCTTCACAACCTTCTCCACTTGCTCTGCCATCTTCAGAGACTTGTTCACCTGCACCCCCAGGTCCCTCTGCGTTTCTATACTCTTAATAGGTCTACCCTTTATCATATACCTCTCCCCTACATTTTTTCTCCCGAAATGTATCACCTCTCATTTATCAGGATTGAATTCCATCTGCCATCTTTCTGCCCATAGATAGGGTTGCGTGGGTTTTCTCCAGGTGCTCTGGTTTCCTCCCACTTCCCAAAGATGTGCTCTTAGGCTAATTGGCAAAATAAATTCTCTCCAAATTGTCTCAAATTTGGTTTTTAATCCATAGATCTATAAACATGGACAGGGATCGTGGGTAGAGGTGGGAACATCGGGGTGTCGGCGCGGGCTTGTTGGGCCTAAGGGCCTGTTTCCCGTGCTGTTTTGTTCTTTGTACATGATCCAAGCTGATTGAAGTAGGCATAGCTTCTACTCCAAGGCTTGATCTCACTTGCATTTTAGCCCAAAGGCCAAGATGCCACTTGAAAATTTTTACGGGGCACAAAATTGGCATTTTGGCCTCAAAATACATTACATTTTCTAAAGTAGAACACTTTAGAAGTGCCCAAGCTACCAGCCTATCTATGTCCTGCTGCATCGCCTGACAATGCTCCTCACTATCCGCAAGTCCAGCAATCTTTGTATTGTCTGGAAAGTTGCTGATCACTCCACTTACTCCCTCTTCCAAGTCATTTATATATATTACAAATAGAAGAGTACCCAGTACCGAGCCCTGCGGCACACCACTAGTGACCGATCTCTAGCTAGAAAAATGTCTTTGCACTATTACTCTCTGTCTCCTATTACCAAGCCAGTTACTTATCCATCTAGCTACCTGTCCTTGTATCCCATTAGCCTTGACCTTCTCAACTAACCTCCCACGAGGAACTTTGTCAAAAGCCTTACTAAAATCAGATCAAGCCCAAGACGAGATGAGAGCCCTGCCTTGTCAGCTTGGATCAGGAATGTCTCAACTTGCTGAGACTCTGAAATGGACTTGATTTCATTGAATTGGAATAAAAACAAAAAAAACTGGGAAGACGAGATAGACATATTTGTTTATTTTTTCTTTTGCTTCCATGTTGTTTCTATTTGAAAAGTTTTCTATTGGAAAAGTAACTTCATTTCAGTGCCCCACCAGGTCAAGTTAGTCTAGTGATCTGTCAAAATAAATTTGTTCTTTAATTTGTAAAATACATGTTCCAAAGCAGATGCCTGGGTATGAACTTCTGTTTTCTCAAGTGCTTTAAAACCTCAAACACAAGTTTCAAATTTTGGTCGCAACTGTTTTTTGTATTCATGGGTATGGCATGCCGTACGTTATTGTATAATTTCTAATTTTATCTAGTATAAAAGTATGAGTTTGTGATCGAGGCATTTTTACATGCCTGTACGAAGAAGAAGAAATGCTCCAGATTTACTTGTACCAATTTAAGTAACTGAAGGATCATAATGGATCCATGTCAGCAGTTGACAGCGATTCAATAAACATTTTACTGTTTGGCTTTTAAAGATAGCTGTTCCCGGAATATTTGTGCACCAGTTATCACAAATGGAACTGTTGGATTAGGAATGCACCAATTATCCAATAGGGTTTCTTTGTTATATTAATGCTGACATTATTGACCTTTTTAATTATCTTTGGGGCATAAAATTAGCATTTGTGCTTTATTTGGGACAGCCTTTCTTGCCTTGTCCCTCACTTTCAGTTTAATTGATTTAACTTGAGAGTAGCAGTTCTACCTTCTTAATCTCCAATTTATATTTTCTATTCATTTTTCATTAGGTGATTGTTTGAAACCCCATAATTTACTTTGAAACTATAGCTTTTTGGGGCATTGTTTCATTTTTTTTATATATGGAAGTGTTTTCCCTCTGAATTGTTCTTCTGAAGGATTCTTTGCATTAATTTTAAATATCTGGTTCAAATATTGATGCAATTTCAGAATGTTAATGAAAATCTGTGCTGTAAAATGTTACTTCAACTGAATGGTGTAGTTTACATCAAACTCTTTCGATGTTAGGCCTCTATTGTTGTACACAGTTCAGTCTTGTGCAATGATGATTAAGAATACATCTGAAGAAGTTGCAAATTACTACAGAATGTATACAACAAAATAAAAACCAAGTGACTGGTTTCTCTTAATAGAATAAACATGCTCACATTCTGAATTTTCCAACTTAATTTATTGAGAGATGAAGAATGATGAGTCACGCTTGAAGAGGGATGAGGAACAATAAGTAAAACTTCTATAATGGATAGGAGAGAGACATTCTGCACTGGTTTCCTTTTGCCACTTTTCCTTGAGCAGAACTGTTTTGAATTAGTTTGAATAAATGGTGGTGCGTTTTCCCAATTCTTTTGTTGTTAGTAAATTGGATTACAATCTACAAGCTAAAGGGCATGGAGCCTCAGCACCAAGGACCTGGGTTGAATTCTGGCCTCTGGTCACTATCTGTGGTGTTTGCACGTTCTTCGTGTCTGTGTAGGTTTCCTCCCAAATGCTGCATCTTCCCCTACAATCCTACATCCTTACTGTCAAATGGACTACTAGGGTAAATACATGGGAAGAAGGCATTGAGCATGCTTGGCTTCATTAGTCAGGGCATTGAATACAGGAATTGGGATGTCTTGTTATACTTGGAATATTGTGTACAATTCTATTCTAGAAAAGATATTACTAAACTAGAAAGAGTGCAGAAAAGATTTGCTCGGATGCTACCAAGACTTGATGGTTTGAATTATAAGGAGAGGCTGGATAGGCTGGGAAGTAGGAGACTTGGGGGATCTTTATAGAAATCTAAAATAATGAGGGTCACAGCTAGATTGGTAAAAAATATTGACTATGGTAGGAGAGTCAAAAATTAAAGGGCATAAGTTTAAGTTGAGGGGGAGCGATACAAAAAGTTTCAGAAGCAATTTTTCAGAAGGTGGCGTGTGTTTAGAACAAGCTGCCAGAGGTGGTAGTAGAGGCAGATATAATTTTGTCTTTTTAAAAAGCATTTAGATGGTTACATGGGTAAGATGGATATAAAGGAATATGGGCCAAACACAGTTGGAACTTCATGGCCTTTAAGGCGGCATGGGCAAGTTAAGCCGAAGGGCCTGTTTCCATGGTGTTAACCTCTGACTGTCTGGAGGTAGGGCCTGGGTGGAATTATCAGTGCAGGCTGGATGGGCTGAGTGACCAACTCCTGCATTGTAGAGATTCTGAAAACTAAAGTTAGATTAATTGGGGGGAAGTATATGATAAAGGGTAGACCTATTAAGAATATAGAAATGCAGAGGGACCTGGGGGTGCAGGTGCACAAGTCTCTGAAGGTGGCAGAGCAAGTGGAGAAGGTTGTGAAGAAAGCATATGGTATGCTATCCTTTATAGGAAGGAGTATAGAGTACAAGAGCTGGCCTTTAATGTTGCAATTGTATAAAACGTTGGTTAGACCTCATTTGGAATACTGCATCCAGTTCTGGTCGCCTTACTACTGGAAGGATGTGGAGACTCTGGAGAGAGTGCAGAGGAGGTTGACCAGGATGCTGCCTGGTATGAAAGTCTGAGTTACAAGGAGAGGTTAGGCAAATTGGGACTGTTTTCCTTAGAAAGACGTAGACTTAGAGGAGATCTAATAGAGGTGTACAAGATTATGAGGGGTATAGATAGAGGAAACAGGGTTAAGCTTTTTCCTAGGAAGGACTCTAATAGCACGAGGGGTCATGGGCTTAGGGTGAGGGGGGTGGTAAGGTATAATTTGGATGCTAGAGGGAGTTTTTTCACACAGAGGATGGTGGGGGTATGGAATGCGCTGCCAAGTAAAGTGGTGGAGGCAGGTACTCTGGAGTTATTTAAGAAATACTTAGATGGGCACATGAACAGAATGGGAATGGAGGGGTGTAGAAAACTGATTTAAAATAGGGATCATGAGCCTTGGGAGTCCCTGGGAAGTGTATAAATAGATGATGATATTGATGTATTTGTTTTTATCCTACAGGTGCTTTGGTCCACCTTGTTGTCCAATGAGGGGCATACATGTGATGGGTCGTGAGAGGGCTGTTCTTGGATTTTTTTTGAGAGTATCCTAGTGCTTCACACCTTTAGTGTATGCTTGACCTGGACCATTTGGTGGGCAACACGACAGCTCAGTGACTATTGCTGTGCTGTGTGGATACATGGATTTGGGCATTTGTCTTTGGGAGTTTATGCATTCTCCCCATGCTTGTGTGGGTTTCCTCCCACATCCCAAAGATGTACTGTTAGGCTAATTGCAAAACACGTTCTCCCTAAATTGTCTCAAATTTGGTCTTTAATTCATAGATCTATAAACATAGACAGGGATTACGGGTAGAGGTGGGAACATCGGGGTGTCGGTGTGGGCTCGTTGGGCCGAAGAGCCTGTTTCCCATGCTTTTTTTGTTCTTTGTTCCAATTCAGAAAATTGGTTTATTTTTCACATTCTAAATCCAAGGTGAAGTGTTAGCAATATTCCACTCCGAACACGTACATGTAAATGCAGTAAAGGAAGCAATAGAGAAAAGGAGCTTTGCAGTGTAGAACCCCTGAAATGTATGTTGGTTTGTCTGATTTGAGTCCAAAGTAGAGTTTAGTGAAGTATTCTTCCACATAGGCATTCAAGTTCAGCTGGTGAAAGATGGGAGTTAAAATATTTGTGTTTTAGTTTGTGCTGACTACAAGATGAAATGAGTATGCAGTGATTGGGTTGGATGTATAAGCAGTGGTATGAAATCTTTCGTAATCATGGTGTAGAGATGTTGGCGTTGGACTGGGGTAAACACAGTAAGAAGTCTGACAACACCAGTTTTATATCCAACCAGTTTATTTGATAGTAAACTCGCAAGCTTTCGGCTTTATGGCCTTCGTCAGGCGAATGAGGTGTTCTGGTTTCCAATAGCGCACATATCAGCACAGACAGTTTACTGATTAGAGAGAGAGACTTTGCAATTTGATGCCCCTTCAAAAACTAAAACTGCAGCTCTGATTTTGGAAAATGAAACTGAAAATTCCTATCACCTAATCTGCAACTAGCTTTTTCCCTTAAGTCATAAACATCCCAGTAAAACAAACCCTCATTTAAGCAGCAATAAAAAGGACATTTCCAGTCAAACTAATGCCATAATGACATCAGCTAAGGCTATGAGCTGAGAAACACTGATCAAGAGTGCTGCAGAGATGATTAAAAAATACATCTTTTAAAAAACCGGACCAACATCACAACATGAAATCTAACTCTTAACAGCCAGCTACTCAGTCGTTCCAATTTAAAACAATATCCCACAGCCATGCACTTCTTCTTCAGAAACACATGTTCACATGGACCCATGGACAGAAATCTAAGCCAGCAGTTTTCAGAGAAGGCTATATCCTCCAAACAGCAACACCTCAGATAAATCCAGTTTCTGGGAGTTTCCAAAGACAGCCATCCTGACAATCTCGAACTTGTGTCCTTACTGAAGCAATGGAGTTGACTTTGGTTTTAATCTGAACTAATGCAGTGCTCTGTTTCAGCATTTTCTTGAAATAGCAAATCAGAGCTTGATTGAGCAGTGATTGACAAATCTCTAAGTTGAAAGGCGGAAAACATTGTTGCTCTCAGTTTCTGAAAAGCAAAAACTAGAGAATGCGCTGAAAAAACTGTCCTTTGCCATGTGACCTGATCTGTCAAACACTGCCCAATCAAGCTCTACTCTGCCATTCCAAGAAAATACTGAAATAGAACACTACGTTAATTCAGATTATACTGCTTCAGTAACAATAAAAGATCATCACCTACAGACAACACAGCTCTAACAATATCCCAGGGGCTGCTAAAATACCTTGTGGAGAAACATTAAAATATATTCCAAGACAGTACTGTCACAACAACAGCAACCAGTTAGTGGTAAATATCTCTTGAGCTACTGTTGCAAAGCAGTATGAAACAAATTTGCCTCACCTGGTGCTCAAATTGAGATCCTTTGCTCTTACAGGGTAATGTGAAATAGACAGGGTCGAAAGTTACAGAATTGGGCTCAGTCAAGGGTTTGCATTACATACAGTATAAAATATTCCCATCAGGTGCTCATTATCCCGCAGAATGTCTGAGGCATGCTATTTCAGTATCAAGCTTGTATGGTGCACAAGGGGCTCAAGCCCTGCTCTCAAATTTGCTGGTAAAGCCAATCTTGTAGTATGTGGAACTATAACAATCCCAATTTGAACACTGACCAGCAAAAATAGGTTTGTATAGTCTGTGGCAGACTAACATGTAATGATATTGTGCCTTTAAGAAATATGTACATCATAAGAAATATGTACATCATATTTGTTCTAAGAGTATATTTAGAATTTAAATTTGTTTTGCAGGGTATAAATATGTCTAGCAAAACTTTTACATTGGCAGGTGGGAGCATAGGATAAGTAAAGACCAAGAGTGTTTGTTTTAAGCTCAGCTAATGCATTTACTTGGTGGTTTCAGAGTAAACTTTTGATTAAAGTGGCAGAGTCATGTGTTTAACAGAATGAGCAAAGTTTGAAAGGAAGAAATATTACTTCAGTCTCATTTTCTTTTTTAAAATATGCAAGCTGCCATCTAGACTTCCAGAAGAAAGCAGTGGCTCATTCTCTCTGGTGATGTTCTGAGTACTCTATGATTGTTAACCAATTTTAAATAGTGGGTTTAAATCTATATTAGGTATATTGCTTAAATTGGAACTCAATGACAGATTAGCAGTTAAGAATTGTATCTCATCACATTTAAGTATAGTTCAATTGTTAAATGCAAGTTAATTTGTTAAACTGTTAAATAAAACTTTTTTTGATTAAAAACTCTCCAGTGTGTCAATAGAATTGTGCCTGGAGTGAAACAGCATATCACATTTGTGACAAAATAGCACATTGTTGCAGTCTAATCTGACTTCATAATATACCTTGGGATTTCTGATTTGGTATCGTAGCATATTCAAAGAAAGAGTTCATTTGACTATACCATTTCTAAAGGTGAACGAGCACAGGTAGGAGACCATTAAAGAAACCAGTACATTCAGTTATGGAATTAAACATAATAAACGTATCCCTTGCATATCTCTGATGATATGTAGATGTGATTAGGTGTCATTCCAAAGTACTTTTCTCAGGGAAACCAATAAAGATGTTTGTGAGAGTCGAGCCTTCAGCGTCACATGACAATACCATCTCTTTGGGTGTACACATTATCATTGAAACTGAGCTAAATGCACAAGCTGCCAAGTTCATAGATTTGATGAATATGGATGGATTCATGCATTGGTAACAGGTCTAGATTGCCATGATATTGTGGTGTGGCGCAAGTATCTATCGTTGTAAGTGAACACCAGGTGAAGCCAACTGCTTCACACGACTAGTTTGCAATAGGACTAAGAATGGTATTCACCACCAAAAGAATGCTGTCATCAAGTCAAAAAGATGTCCTGCCTATGACAAACGAATAATGTGATGTATATAAATTTCAGAGCAATTGTGATGCCATATAAGTCACATGTCTCAAAGACTAACAGATCATATCAAACAGCATGTCTCTTCCACTGTTCACAACGGCAAGGTACAGACCATACTCAACCAGCTCATGATAAGCAATTCCACAATTAGGTAGCCACTAAAGAATCCCCAGTGCACCAAGAATTACACCGACAACTAAATTGAGACAGTCAGGTTTACGGAATTGTGCACTTGCATGTACTAGAAGCTACGTATGTTAAAGCACAAGACTTGTTCTTCACAGACAAACACCTGTTTTAGCTAAGCAAAATAAGTGAGCTATTTACTTTGACCAGAATAAAAGGTGCCTGATTTAAATACAAAATGATGCTTAGTAGTTAACTTGTCAGTCATCATCAAGTGGCTTTCCATGGCCATGTTCTGACCGGAGTCCACTTGTCAACTAATTAGTACACTCAAATTATTTGCTTACCATATATTTGTATCCTTGCAATGGTCCTGATGAGTGCATGATGAAAAACTTGGACAAATAATCTATAAGCAACACCAAACTAATTAAGTCAGTCTTGAACAGTGTAGGGAATTGTCAGCCTAGATTAGGTCCTGTAGTGGAACTGAACCAAGAACTTCCTGATTCAAACCAGAGTGCCACCAGAATCAATAAATTGCCCTCCCCTTCCCCCACAAAAAGTAAATGTGTCCTTAAAATCAACAATTTCTAGATTGTTCAACTCATTCCTTAAAAATGCATTAAATATCTCTATGTTTGAAAAGTAGAAGTTTGTTACAAGTAGTCTTACATTAACACTGCAATGAAGTTACTGTGAAAATCCTCCTATTGCCACCCTTCAGCACTTGTTCTGGTACACTGAGGAAGAATTTGTCATGGCGAATTCACCTAACCTGCTCATCTTTGGACTCTGGGAGGAAATCGGAGTGTCTGGAGGAAACCCATACCAGACAAGGGGGAATGTGCAAACTTCATACAGATGGTGACCCAAGCCAGAAATTGAACCCAGGTCCCTGGGACTGTAAGACACCAGTGCTAACTACTATGCCACCCCCTCTGGAGTTAAGTTTAGAAATATTGGGATTCATGGAGCAGTATCTATGGAAAGAAAATAGTGAAGGCTAATAGAGTATTTTAATCAGATTGAGATTCTGGACTTTTTATTCAAATACTTAAAAACAAGTTCAGGGACTTTTTCACAAGTTGTAGGAAATATTGGGTCCTGACAGCATAAGAATTCCAACACCATGCTTTTACCCTTTTAGCTTTATTACTATTTTTACTTTTACCCTTATTACTGTTTTTACTTTTGACTTGTTGCTGAACTAAAACAATCAATGCTACAAGTCACCAGACAACAGAGCTGTCTTTTTTGGACTGAGAACAACCAATATGAGAATAATTACTTTCTCAACTTCTGGAATCACACACCTCATTGGTCAGACCCCAATTATGAAGACAGAAGGCTTGTACATTCCAGCTTGATACCTATCTGCTGACAATCATTTACCTGAGACTTAGACCCCCTTCAAAGCTCACCTTGCAGTGAGTCTGTCGAGACAATACCAAAACACCAGATCCTGAATGTAACTAAAAACAGTACAGCACAGAAACAAGGCCTTCAGCTCTTCAAACTCTCATGGGGATTTTAATTCTTTCAACAACCAATGACCCAGACATTACCAGTCCTGAAATCACTGGACAAACATCCCTTTTCGAAGTCACTGTGGAGAAGGAAGATCACATGACTTGTGATCATTTTGAAATCCTTATCTGCCTTTGAGAATTAAGAAACATAGAACATTACAGCACAGAACAGGCCCTTCGGCCTTCGATGTTGCGCCGACCAATATAAAAAGCAATGCCCCTCCAAACTAAACCATTCCCTTCTCTTCCATATACTTATCCACTAAGCTCTTAAACGCCACCAAACTTGGCGCATCTACAACTGCTGCAGGCAGGGCATTCCACTCCCGAACCACCCTTTGGGTAAAGATCTGTTCTAACATCTAGTCTGTTGTAACATCTAATTGGGAACCACCAAAAAGCAGACCCTTACATGCAGAATAGCCTGTACCTCAATGTTCCTCCAGTGAAAGATTTCATAGTAAGAAGTCTGACAACATCAGGTTTAAATCCAACTAATTTATTTGATAGTAAATTCGCAAGCTTTCGGCTTTATGGCCTTCAACAGGCGAATGAGGTGTTTGGGTTTCCAATGGCACACGTATTAGCACAGACAGTTTACAGATTACTGATTAGAACGTGAATCTGTACACCTAACCTGCTATTCAAGTCTTAAAGTGGCTAACAATGTGAGTGGAAGGAGCACTGAGCACAAGTTAGAGAAATGTGTATTGTCTCCAGATAGCACAGTGAGGTTTTTTGCTAACCCAGGCAAGTCATGGGGGGGGTTACAGATAGTGTGACATGAAGCCAAGATCCCTGTTGAGACCGTCCTCATGTGTGCGGAACTTGGCTATCAGTTTCTGCTCAGCGACTCTGCGCTGTCATGTGTCGTGAAGGCCCCCTTGAAGAACATTTACCTGAAGGTCGGAGGCCGAATGCCCGTGACAGGAAGGGAATGGTTTTGCCTCGTGATTGTCAAGCGATGTTCATTCATCTGCTGTTGTGGTGTTTGCATGGTCTCCCCAATGTACTATGCTTCGGGACATCCTTTCTTGCAACGTATTAGGTAGACAATGTTGGCCGAGTTGCAAGAGTATGTACTGTGTACCTGGTGAATGGTATTCTCACGGTCTTAACAGGGATCTTGGCTTCATGTCACACTATCTGTAACCCCCCATGACTTGCCTGGGTTAGCAAAAAACCTCACTTACTGTGCTGTCTGGAGACAATACACACCTCTCTAACTTGTGCTCACCTGTTCCTTCCACTCATTGTTAGCCACTTCAAGACTTGAATAGCAGGTTAGCTGTAAAGATTTGCATTCTAATCAGTAATCTGTAAACTGTCTGTGCTGATATGTGTGCTATTGGAAACCAGAACACCTCATTTGCCTGTCGAAGGCCATAAAGCCGAAAGCTTGCGAGTTTACTATCAAATAAATTGGTTGGATTTAAAACTGATGTTGTCAGACTTCTTACTGTGTTTACCCTAGTCCAATGCCAGCATCTCTACATCATGACTACTATTGACACCACATACTGCCAGATCCAAGTGGAGAGGATCTCCAAGAAGATTGCACATATTGACACAGACAGACATCAAGTTTCTACAAAGATGCAAAAAAGCAGACAAGATACCGAAGGGACTGCAGATCATGAACCCACTCAGGTCAACCTATAACACAGACTACGCTGAGAAGCTTTGCCATCGCACCTCTCTCACACTCCTCAATCACCTCATAAACCAGTTCTATAGCAAATGCCGCACCCTGGAAAGGAAAATGGAACACACATTTTCAACTTGTGCTCAGGACGCAGACCAGCTGCGAAATTTTGCCAAGCAGATGAAACGAAGAAACTACACCATTTACATGTACACCAAGAACAGGAAACTTGAAAAACTCGGCATCGCCACCAGCAACAACCAAGCCTCCCTTGAGTAGAAAACAGCACCTCCGCAGGGAGGTCCATTGTCAACTTGTCGGACTACACACTTCAATCAGATGAAATCGAAGTTCTCAGCCGAGGGCTCAATTTCTGTCCTACCACCAAAATGGACCCCATCAGTCTTGCAGTGGATACAGAGGAATTAATCAGGCGAATGAGGCTGTGTGAGTTCTTCCACAAACCCCAAGAGGCCAACAGCGAACTCAATGAGACAGCTAATGAACCAGAACAGACGACAGAGGGATCCGTAGTGTAGGAACTGAAGAGGAAGGAATCCAATTGGACTCCTCCGGAAGGCTGCTGTCCCCGACTGGACATGTATGCCCTAGCCATCAGGAGGTGCGTGAACACCAGATTCATGCACCGCACTTACAAGACAGTTCTGAACATCACCCAAGCACAACACACCACCATCCGTGCTCTCAAGGCCAACTGCAACATTGTCATCAAACCAGCAGACAAAGAAAGTGCCATCGTCATACTGAACAGAACGGATTACTGTAAAGAAGTGTACCGACAACTAAACAATGAGAAACACTACAGACAGTTACCAGCAGATCCGATCAAAGAACACACTCATCAACTCAACACTCCTGATCAAAAGTTTTGATCCGGACCTTCAGAACACCCTCTGGGCTCTCATTCCACGTACTCCCCGCATTGGAGATCTCTACTGTCCCCCAAAGATACACAAGGCAAACGTACTGGCCGTCCCATCGTATCGGGCAATGGGACCCTGTGTGAGAACCTCTCCGGCTATGTCGAGAGCATCCTGAAACCCATTGTACAAAGAACCCCCAGCTTTTGTCGTGACACTACGGACTTCCTACAGAAACTCAGCACACATGGAGTAGTTGAACCAGGGACACTCCTTGTCACAATGGATGTCTAGGCAGTCTATACCAACATCCCCCACGACGATGGCATTGCTGCAACTGCCTCAGTACTCAATGCCAACAACTGCCAGTTTCCGGATGCAACTTTACAACTTATCTGCTTCATCTTGGACCACAATGTCTTCACCTTCAACAATCAGCTTTTCATCCAGACACACGGAACGGCCATTCGCTCCTCAATATGCCAACATCTTCATGCACAGGTTTGAACTAGACTTCTTCACCGCACGGGATCTTCAACTGAGGCTATATACTAGATACGTAGATGACATTTTTTTCCTTTGGACTCATGGTGAACAATCGTTGAAACAACTGTAGAACATAGAACATTACAGCGCAGAACAGGCCCTTCAGCCTTTGATGCGCTGACCAATTAGGAAAAAGCAATGACCCTCTAACCTAAACCATTCCCTTTTCATCCATAAACTTATCCACTAACCTCTTAAACGCCACCAAACTTGGTGCATCTACAACTGCAGCAGGCAGGGCATTCCATACCCTTACCACCCTCTGGGTAAAGAACCTACCTCTGATATCCGTCCTATAACTACCACCCCTTAATTTGAAGCTATGTCCCCTCGTGCTAGCTTTCTCCATCCTAGGAAAAAGGCTATCACTGTCCACCCTATCTAACCTCTAATCATCTTATATGTTTCAATAAGGTCTCCTCTTAGCCGCCTTCTTTCTAACGAAAACAACCTCAAATCCCTCAGCCTCTCTTCATAAGACCTGCCCTCCATACCAGGCAACATCCTGGTAAACCTCCTCTGTACCCTCTCCAATGCCTCCACATTTTTCTTATAATGTGGCGACCAGAACTGTACACAATACTCCAAGTGAGGCCGCACTAGAGTTTTGTACAGTTGCAACATGACGTTGCGGCTCCGAAATTCAATCCCCCACCAATAAAAGCTAAGACTCCATATGCCTTCTTAACAACCTTATCGACTTGATTGCCAACTTTCAGGGATCTATGCACATATACACCAAGATCCTCTGTTCTTCAACACTATTAAGAGTCCTACCATTAGCCCTATACTCTACACATTTATTATTCCTGCCAAAGTGAATTACCTCTCACTTTTCCACATTAAACTCCATTTGCCACCTCTCGGCCCAGCTCTGCAACTTGTCCAAGTCTCTCTGCAAACTATAACACCCCTCTTCACTATCTACCACTCCTCCGACTTTGGTGTCATCCGCAAATTTACTAATCCATCCTTCAATACCCTCATCCAGATCATTTATAAAAATTACAAACAGGGGCCCCAAAACAGATCCCTGAGGTACACCACTTGTCACCGAACTCCACGATGAATAACTTCCATCAACCACCAACCTCTGTCTTTTTTCAGCTAGCCAATTCCTAATCCAATTAGCTAAATCACCCTCAATCCCATACATCTGCATTTTCTGCAGAAGCCTTCCATGGGCCACCTTATCGAACGCCTTACTAAAGTCCATCTATACCACATCAACTGCCTTACCCCCATCCACCTCTTTGGTCACTTTTTCAAAAAACTCAATAAGGTTAGTAAGGCACGACCTACCCTTCACAAAACCATGCTGACTATCCCCAATCAGTTCATTTCTCTCTAAATAACTATAAATCCTATCCCTAATAAGTCTTTCCAATACTTTGCCCACAACAGAAGACTCACCGGCCTATAATTCCCCGGAAAGTTTCTATTCCTCTCCTTGAACAAAGGGACCACGTTTGCTATCCTCCAGTCTTCTGGCACTGTACCCGTAACCAACAACGACCTGACGATCAGAGCCAGAGGCTCTGCAATTGCCTCTCTTGCCTCCCAGAGAATCCTAGGGTAAATCCTGTCCAGCCCAGGGGACTTATCTAACTTCAAACCCTCAAGAATATCTAGCACATCCTCATCTACTTCAATACTTTCCAGTTTGCAACCCTGTATCCCAGTGTTCTCCACAACTACATTTACATCTCCCTGCGTGAATACCGAAGAGAAATATTTGTTCAGTGCCTCTCCAATCTCTTCAGGCTCCACGCACAACTTCCCACTGCTGTATCTGACTGGCCCTAATCTTGCCCTAACCAATCTTCTATTCTTAACATAACTAAAGAAAGCTTTAGGATTCTCCTTGATCCTATCAGCCAAAGTCTTCTCGTGTCCCTTTTAGCTCTCCTCAACTCACTCTTTAGCTCCCTCCTGGCTAATCTATAGCTATCCAGTGCACTAACTGAGCCTTCAAGCCTCATCCTGACATAAGCCTCCTTTTTTCTTTTAACCAGCGAATTAACTTTTTTAGTACACCATGGTTCCCTTACTCGACCATTTCCTCCTTGCCTGACAGGGACGTACTTATCAAGGACTCGCAGTAGCTGCTTCTTGAATAAGCTCCATATTTCAGATGTTCCCAGTCCCTGTAGTTTCCTAGTCCAATCTATGCACCCTAATTCCCTCCTTTTATGGCCTCATAATTACCATTCCCCAGCTATAACTACTGCCCCCAGCTTCATGCCTATCCTATGTATGATCAGATCAACAAGTTCCATCCCACCATCAGACTCACCATGGACTATTCTGCAGAATCTGTTGCATTCTTGGACACACGCATCTCCTTCAAGGACAGTCACCTCAGCACCTCACTATACCACAAACCAACAGACAACCTCACAATGCTTGACTTCTTCTGCTTCCACCCTGAAAACGTTAAAGAGGCCATCCCCTACGGACAAGCCCTCCGTATACACAGAATTTGCTCAGATGAGGAGGATTGTGACAGACACCTCCAGACGCTGAAAGATGCCCTCATGAGAACAGGATATGGCGCTCGACTCATCGATTGACAGTTCCGACGTGCCACAGCGATAAACCGCACTGACCTCCTCAGAAGACGAACACGGGACATGGTGGACAGTGTACCCTTTTGTTGTCCAGTACTTCCCCGGAGCAGAGAAGCTACAACATCATCTCCGGAGTCTTCTTTGATCATGAACGTCTCGCTAGGGCCATCCCCACACCCCCATTTGCCTTCAGACAACCGTAAACAGACCATTGTTCTCAGCAAACTACTTAGCCTTCAGGAGAACAGTGACCACAATACCACACAACCTTGCCACAGCAACCTCTGGAAGACATGCTGGATCATCGACATGGATGACATCAAACGTGAGAATACCATTCACCAGGTACACAGTACATTCTCTTGCAACTCGGCCAATGTTGTCTACCTAATATTGTCAACCTAATATTGTCAACCTAATTACTGTGCAAAAACTCCCTCTAGCATCCAAATTATACCTTACCCCCATCACCCTAAGCCCTGACTCCTTGTGCTATTTGAGTCCTTCCTAGGGAAAAGCTTAACCCTGTTTACTCTATGTATACCCCTCATAATCTTGTACACCTCTATTAGATCTCCTTTAAGTCTACGTATTTCTAAGGAAAACAGTCCCAATTTGCCTAACCTCTCCTCGTAACTCAGACCTTCCATACCAGGCAGCATCCTGGTAAACCTCCTCTGCACTCTCTCCAGACTCTCCATGTCCTTCCGGTAGTAAGGTGACCAGAACTGGACGCAGTATTCCAAAGGAGGCCTAACCAACGTTTTATACAACTGCAACATTAAAGGCCAGCTCTTGTACTCTATACCCCTTCCTATAAAGGCTAGCATACTATATGCTTTCTTCACAACCTTCTCCACTTGCTCTGCCACCTTCAGAGACTTGTTCACCTGCACCCCCAGGTCCCTCTGTGTTCCTATACTCTTAATAGGTCTACCCTTTATCATATTACCTCCCCCCTACATTCTTTCTCCCAAAATGCATCACCTCACATTTATCAGGATTGAATTCCATCTGCCATCTATCTGCCCAAGCTACCAGCCTATCTATGTCTTGCTGCATTGCCTGACAATGCTCCTCACTATCCGCAAGTCCAGCCATCTTTGTATCGTCTGCAAACTTGCTGATCACTCCACTTACTCCCTCTCCCAAGTCATTTATATATATTACAAATAGAAGAGGTCCCAGTACCGAGCCCTGTGGCACACCACTAGTGACCGACCTCCAGCTAGAAAAACACCCTTCTACTATTACTCTCTTGTCTCCTATTACCAAGCCAGTTACGTATCCATCTAGCTACCTGTCCTTGTATCCCACGAGCCTTGACCTTCTCAACTAACCTCCCACGAGGGACTTTGTCAAACGCCTTACTAAGATCCATATAGATGACGTCAATGGCTCGCCCGCACGAACGATTGATATGAATTTTAGTGCGTGTAGGTACGTGGGCTGTGTGTCTCAACTAGCGAATCGTATCAAATAACATGTCCTGTCTGCTGTTTGCGACAAGCAAAGTAACAGACTATACCCAACCAGCCCTTGCTTGTAAAATCCAAAGAGTGTCCAATTTTAGTGTGATTCTACAATTGGATAGCACTTGCTCAGCGATCCTCAATATGCTAAGAATTACATCACAACCAATTCACTGACTTGCAGTATGCTGCATTTGTGTATACTGAAGCTACATATAGGATTTAAAATATGTTCTTGTCTCAGATTTTGCACAGTGGTAGGGATATAAGGAAAATTTTGGCCTTTATCGCGAGGGGGATAGAATATAAAAGCAGAGAAGTTTTGCTGCAACTGTCCAAGGCATTGGTGAGGTCACAACTGGAGTACTATGTGCAATTTTGGTCCCCTTATTTGCAAAAGGATATATCGGCCTTGGAGGGAGTACAGAGAAGGTTCACCAGGTTGATGCCAGAGATGAGGGGGTTAGCTTTTGAGGAGATATTGAGTAGATTGGGCTATTTGTTGGAGTTTAGAAGGCTGAAGGGGGATCTTACAGAGACATATAATGAAGGGTCTAGATAGGGTAGAGAGAGACATTTTTCACTTAAAAAGGAGACCAGAACTAGAGGGCACAGTTTCAAAATAAGGGAGGGGGGTCAGTTTAGAGCAGAGTTGAGGAGGAACTTCTCTCAGAGGGTAGTAAATCTTTGGAATTCTCTGCCATTGAAGTGGTGGAGGCTATCTTGTTGAATATGTTTTAATCATGGGTCGATAAATTTTTTAACGATAAGAAATTTAAGGATTATGGGGAGCAGGCGGGTAAGCGAAATTGATCCACTTCAGATCAGCTATGATCATTTTGAATGGCAGGGCAGGCTCGAGGGGCTAGACAGTCTCCTCCTGCTCTTCCTACTTATGTTCCTATGTTCTAAAATAATTCAACCACAAATGTTGTCATTTAAATGTAGGAGATTAACACAATCTGAAAAAGAGGCTATATTTTTCAAAAAAGGAATAAATAGTGATACAACAGTCAAGGGAACTTCACATCAAGTCATTCTGTATTACTCTATTATGTGGAATGAGAGATTTGAGGAACAAAGTGCACGGTACATTAAACAAAGTTGCAAAACAGAAAGTAGCTTCCAAATAACCTGGCAGAATCCATTTCACTTTAAAGCATGATGAGAAATTCAAGTAGGATTGGCACAGGTTATTTTGCAAAGTAGTAAAGATAATTATCTCCTTTCAAAATATTGTTTATAAAACTATGCATACCCAGCCAAAATAGATTGATGTGAAGTTGGTTTAACGTAACCATTGTAAAACCTAGTTTTCTGCCATAAGCTGCAAATAAACCATCAATTTCAAAACAATAATGTCATAGGCACATCAAACTGATTCCTGTTACTAAAGTAGCAAAAGTGTAGCTAAGACCATTATTAATTTCGGGGGGAATCTTGAGTTTAACCAAAAAAGTGTACTCTATAGTTTAAAGCAAATATAACGCAACAGAATCTTTATCACAAAAGTTCATCTCCTTAAATACTGTCCTTAAGAATGTGTATATTTTTTCCTTAGTGGAATTTCCATAGCATTGTCCACAAATTAAAATTACAAAAATTAAATGTCATGTGAGGTAAAGAAATAAAATGTGTCCCCCTTGTGGGTTATGGTCAGAAGTGTGTCATTCAGTTGTCTTTTTAGCAACTTTGTGATTAATTAGAAAAGATGCATTTCTAAATCCTTATGATACTCAATGTTGCACTAAAAAATAACTGCAGTATGCAAAAATGAAGAAACTGGGGGAGGTTGAACAAATTATTTTGGAATGTTTGTGGTATAAAGAACGGGCATTGTCCGATGACATGAAAGGGGAATTATTATGTACCTATTTGAACCACATGACCTAAAGGCATTCAGAGGAAGACTTTAGTCCTGGAATTTTGTAAGATGTTTGTTCATAAATTTCCAAAATGCTGCATGACCTACGTAAATTTTAATATAGGAATGGATCTGTAAATTTTGTAAATACATTTTTCTTTTATAGTTTTCATTTTGTTTAAATACTGATGTACAACCTTAAAACACACAATGTATTGCAACAAACATCCAGTTTGGTGACTTATTTGCACCTCCCATCCCAAAGGGTTCACACAGTGGTTAGCACTGCTGCCTCCCAGTGACAGGGACCTGGGTCTGATTCCAGATTTGGATGACTTATCTGTGGAGTTTGCACACTTCCCCAGAGATTATATAGATTTCCTCTGGTTGCTCTAATTGTGTAAGTTAGGTGACTTAGTAGGGTTGCTGGGCTAGGGCCTAGGGCAAGGTGCTCTGTCTAACTCAGCACAGACTTGATGGGCTGAATGGCCTCCTGCACTGTATGGTTTGTGATTACAATTCTTGATAACCTTCCTTGAATGCACAATACTAGTGAAGTGAAACATCTGTTTGTGGCATGCAGTTATGTGGATAACATTGAAGAAATTTTATGTTGGTTAATTCTGTTCACACAACTGCTTCCCTAAAGGACTAATTAATGGTATTCAACAAGATGAATTTTAAGTATCTTGCTGATGAATGAAGCTGCAAGTGCTTGATATCAGGATGCACAAAATACAGGGAGGGACTAAAAATACTGGTATAGAAAATGTGAAGTTGGTTTAAGGGAGAAAATGCCTAAATGAAGGTTGCTGTGCATGTATTGAATGCACAAAGTATAGCAAATAAGATCAGGTATTTAGCACATAGATTGCCTTGTGGAAATATTATGTTGTTGATATGAGACCCTGGCCCAAGGAAGGGCAGGTGTGTGAGATGTTCACAAAAGGTAGGACCTATCGAGAGTACAGGAGGCCATGCTAGGAGCAGCACCAGGCATACCTAAAGTGAGGCATCAACCTGGTAAAGCTACAAAACAGAACTATTTGCTTGCCAATCAGCAAATGATAAGCACAGTGATCCCACAACTAATAGATCAGGTCTAAGCTCTGTAGCCTTGCCACAACCAGCCATGAATGGTGATGGACATTTAAATAATTCACTGAAGGAGATGGCTCCCCAAATTTGCCCTCAGAATCCCTACAGTGCAGAAGGAGGCCATTCTGTCCATAGTCTATACTAACCACAGGCCCTAACACTCATTTACCCTGCTAATCCTCTGACACCAGGGTCAACTTAGCATGACCGATTAACTTAAGCCACACATTTTTGGACTGTGGGAGGAAACCTAGACATGGGGAGAACATGCAGACTCCACACACAGCGACCTGAGGCTGGAATTTGGATCCCCAGAGCTGTGAGGCAGCAGTGCTAACTACTGTGCCACTGTGCCACCATGCCACCACTTTCAATGATTTAGGACCCCAGCATATCAGTGCAGAAGATGAGACTGAAACGTTGACAGCAATTTTCAGTCGCGTGGGTGATCCATCTCTGCTTCAGTGGTCCCCAGCATCTCAGATGCCAATCTCTAGCCAATTTGATTAATTCCATGTAATATCAAGAAACAATTGGAGGCACTGGATACTGCAAAGATAATAGGTCCTGATAAGTTTTGGCATTAGTACTGAAGACTTGTGCTCTAGAACTTATTGCTTCTCTAGCCAGCTCTTCTTGTACAATTACAACACTGGCATCTACCTGACAATGTGAAAAATTGCTCAGTTATGTCCAGTACATATAAAGCAGGACAGATCTAATCTGGCCAATTACTGCCCAATCACTCTGCTCTTGATTGTCAGCAACAATGCTCTCAAGCAGCATGTGCTCAGTGACACCCAGTTTGGGTTTCTCCAGAGCCATTCAGCTCCTGACCTCATTACAGCCTTGATTCAAACATGGTCAAAAGAACTCAATTCCAGAAGTGAGGTGAGAATGACAGCCCTCGACATCAAGGAGCCCTAGCAAAACTGGAATCAGTGTGCATTAAACACACACTGCTGGTTGGAGTCATACCTGGCACGTAGGAAGATGATTGTGGAGGGACAGTAAAATCAAATCCAGGACAATACTGCAAGAGTCTGTCAGGGTAGTGTCCTTGGCCCTAACCATCTTCAGCTACTTCATCAATAATCTCTCTTCTATCATAAGGTGAGAAGTGGGGATGTTTGGACAATGTTCAGCACCATTTGTGACTCCTCCCATGCTGAAGCAGTCTGTGTTCAAATGCAATAAAATCTGGACAGTATCCAGGCTTGAATGATAAATGGCAAGTAATATTTAGGCAACACAAAGGTCAGGCAATGACCATCACCAATAAGAGACGCTCCTTGACAGTCAATGGTGTAACAATCACTGAATGCCTCACCATCAGTATCCTTGGTATTGCCATTGACCAGAAACTCAACCAGGCTCACTACGTAAACAGTGGCTACAAGAGCAGGTCAGAGGCTAGGAATACTGTGACAAGTAATTTGCCACCTGACTCCCCAAAGCCTGCCCCGCATTTACAAGGCACAAGTCAGGAGTGTGATGAAATACTCTCCACTTATTCTTTGTTCAACAACACCAAAGCTTGACACCATCCAGGACAAAGCAACCTGCTGGATTGACACCACATCCACTCCCTTCAATGTCAGTAGCAGCAGAGTGTACTATTTTCAAGATGCACTGTAGCAATTCATCAAAGATCCTTAGAAAGCAACTTCCAAACTGGCAACCATTTCCATCCAGAAGGATAAGGGCAGCAGATACATGGAAGCAGCACTACCTGCAAGTTTCCCTCTAAGCCACTCAGCATCCTGGAATTCCTTCAACAGTATTATGGATCGATTGCAGCAACCCAAGAAGTTGGCACACCACCGTCTTTAAATAGGGCAACTAGGGATGGCCAATAAATATCAGCTAGCCAATGCCCTTGTCCCATGAATGAATTTAAAAAAAAGGAAGGAAAGGGGAGAGGGAATGGCATTATTGGTTAGGGAAGGAAAGGGGAGTAGGATTTTGTGGTTATGAAAATTTTCTGTCCCAACAATGTCCATCCCAACAAAAGATGCACTTTTGGACCTGGTTTTGGGAAATGAGGCAGATGAAGTGTGTTAAATGTTGGTGGGAGAACATTAGGAGATAGTGATCATTATTGTATGGTTTAGAATGATAGAGGGTAAAAGGCAATCCAGAGTAAAAATTAACTGGAAGAGACTAACTTCAATGAAGCAAGAATGGAGCTAGGCAGGTATGACTAGAATGAAAGTTTGGTAGAGAAAAAATAGCTCAACAATGTGCTATCATCAAATGTTCAGGCACAGTCAGGGTATATTCCCTTAAAGGGAAAGGTAGGACAAAGTAATCCAGAGCACTCATTGCTGAAAAAGGAGATATAAGATAAGCACAAAAATGTGTGGTAGTGGGTAGTATTAGGTAGAACATACAGTTGCGAACGAAGAGGAATACAGAGTTTGTGGGAGGTGAAAAAGCACATTGCAGAAACTAAAACAGATTGAGGAAAGACTGGTAGTCAACATAAAGGGTAATTAATAAAGTCGTCTATTAGCATGTAAATAGCAAGAGGATTGCAAAAGCAGTGAGGCTGATTTAGGGACCTAAAAAGAGAATTTATATATGAAGCTGAGGGCTTGTCTGAGGTGCTAAGTGAATTCTTTGCATTGGTCTTCATCAAGGAGGTAGGTTTTACCCAAAACATAATGACAGGTAAGAAACCTGTGCCCCTAGAAGGATTTAAAATCAATGAGGAAGTGTTGAATAAATAGTCAGTACTGAAAGTCAGCAAGGCACCAGGACTACATGAGATGCTTCCAAGGGTATTGAAGGAATTGAGAATTGAAATTTTTCATCTTCTGTGGACTTGGGAGGTATCAGAGCACTGAAGAATTCCACATGAGAGACTAGTAGGGAAAAGATAGCTCATGGAATAAAAAGGACAATAGTAAAGTGGATGCAAAATTGACTAAATAATTGGAAATAAGTGTATAATAGTTAATGAATATTTTTCAGGCTGGAGGAATTCTTGGGTTGTTCCTCAGGTGTCGTGTTGAGACCTTTGCTTTCTCTGATCTAGATTAATGATTTTGATATGCAGGAGACAATTTCTAAGTTTGTGGATGACAAAACTTGCAAGTATAGAGAACAGTGGTGAGGGCAGTGTTGAACTTCAAAAAGAACATAGACAATTTGGAATGGGTAGATAGGTGGCTGATGAAGTTCAGTGAGTGATGTATTTTGGTTGGAAGTACATGGCGGGCAATATAAGGGTAAAATTCTTATGGGTACACATCATTGAAGATGACAGGACAGTTGAAGAGAACAGTTAATAAAGCATAGTATTCTAAGCTTTATTAACAGGGCATGGACTACAAGAGCAAGAAGGTTATGCTAAAATGGCGCCCAAGACATTAGGAATAAATGATGTGAATGCATTGGAGAGAGTGCAGAATATGTTTGCAAGAAGGGACGAGAAACATCTAATGAAGATAGATTTGAGATATTGGGATTTTTTAGGGAAAGGAGGCCAAGAATTAATGTTCAAAATCATGGCACTGAATAGATGGGGTAAAACTGTTCCAGCTTGTAAAATGGTCAGGAAGCAAAGGTGCAGATTGAAGGTGATTTACAAAAGAAGCAAAACATATTGAGACAAATCTTTTTCACACTTGTGATATGGGTTTGGAATAAATGCCTCACCTACATATGGTGTCATATGTGGGAGTTCCTGGAGGCAAGACGTCTCCCGAAAGTCCACATATGCGTCAAGAGTTTGGAGCTGAAGCGTCTGAGGGCTCTGGTCACGCAACTAGAGCCGCAATTGGAAGATGCATTTTTAGTCAGAGAGAATGAGGCAATAATGGAAGAGGGGCATAGTAAGGTGGTGGACCCGGAGCCTAAGGATGGGGAACCTGACCGTTACAGGTGGATTACTGTAAGGAAGGAGAAAAAGGAGAAGGGAGACAGTCCAAAGGCTTCCCCAGTGGCAATCTGCCAAAATATTGAGGGGGGAGGGGTAAAAAAGGTAAGGCAGGAGGACCAAAGTACCTCACAGGGGAGGAAGCGGGTTAGAAGGGAGATAGTGGTGCGGGATGGGAGGGTTAAAGGAATAGATAGGAGGTTCTGTGGTCAAAGGCAGGACTCCAGGATGGTAGTTTTCCTCCCTAGATCAGGGGTGCAAGATATGTCTGAGGTTGAGGGCATTTGGAAGGGTGAGGGGACCCAGGCAGATGTGATTATTCACATAGGAGAGAAGGATGTAGGAAGGAAGAGCAGGGAGCATATACTAAGGTAGTTCAGGGACTTGTGGGGGGGGGTAGGCTGAAGAGCAGGGCCTCCAGAGTGGCGATCTCAGGGCTGCTACCAGGGCCAGGAGAAATGAGATCCTGTGGCTGAAGGATTGGTGTAGGACAAGAGAGTTTCATATTTGTGGATAACTGGGAAGTATTTGTAAAAGAAGAGCAGCTGTATAGAAGGGACAAAGAACAAAACAGCATGGGAAACAGGCCCTTCGGCCCAACAAGCCTGTGTCACCACCCCGATGTTCCCATCTCTACCCGTGATCCCTGTCTATGTTTATAGATCTATGGATTAAAAACCAAATTTGAGACAATTTAGGGAGAATTTGTTTTGCAATTAGCCTAACAGCACGTCTTTGGGATGTGGAAGGAAACTGGAGCACCTGGAGAAAACGCACACAAACACGGGGAGAATGCACAAACTCCCACAGACACAGGCCCAAATCCATGTATCTGCGCAGCACAGCGATAGTTACTGAGCTGTCGTGTTGCCCACTAAATGGTCCAGGTCAAGCGTACACTAACGATGTGAAGCACTAGGATACTCTCGAAAAAGATCCAAGAGCACCCCTTTCACGACCCATCACGTGTATGCCCCTTATTAGACAACAAGGTGGACCAAAGCACCTGTAGGATAAAAACAAATACATCAATATCATCTATTTACACACTTCTCAGGAACTCCCAAGGCTCATGATCGCTATTTTAAATCAGTTTTCTGTACCCCTCCATTCCCATGATGTTCATGTGCCCACCTAAGTATTTCTTAAATAACTCCAGAGTGCCTGCCTCCACCACTTTACTTGGTAGTGCATTCCATACCCCCACCACCCTCTGTGTGAAAAAACTCCCTCCAGCATCCAAATTATACCTTACCCCCCTCACCTTAAGCCCGTGATCCCTCGTGCTATTTGAGTCCATCCTAGGAAAAAGCTTAACCCTGTTTACTCTATTTATACCCTTCATAATCTTGTACACCTCTATTAGATCTCCTCTAAGTCTACGTGTTTTTAAGGAAAACAGCCCCAGTTTGCCTAACCTCGTAACTCAAGACCTTCCATACCAACAGCATCCTGGTAAACCTCCTCTGCACTCTCTCCAGAGTCTCCACATCCTTCCAGTAGTAAGGCGATCAGAACTGGACGCAGTATTCCAAATGAGGTCTAACCAATGTTTTATACAACTGCAACATTAAAGGCCAGCTCTTGTACTCTATACCCCTTCCCATAAAGGCTAGCATACTATATGCTTTCTTCACTGCGAACACTTAAATGGGAAAGGTGTGAATATCTTAGCTGGGAGGTTAGCTGGAGTGTTTCAGCAGGGTTTAAACTAATATGGAGTGGGGGAGGGGATGAGACAGATACCTCGGTAGAGCGCGGGATGGAACATAGAGTAAGCTTGGATGAAAGGAAATACAGTAAAGTTTTACAACACCAATTTTAAATCCAACCAATTTATTTGATAGTAAATTTGCGAGCTTTCGACTCTATGGTCTTCGTCAGGCAAATGCTTGATGAAGGCCATAGAGTCGAAAGCTCACAAATTTACTATCAAATAAATTGGTCTGATTTAAAATTGGTGTTGTAAAACTTTACTGAGTTTACCCCAGTCCAACGCCGGCATCTCTACATCATGAAAAGAAATACACCAGGGCGAAGGAGGTTCCGAGTGGGTTTGGAAGTTTGGAGTGCGTCTGTTTCAGTGCAAGGAGAGTAACAGGAAAAACGGATGAACTTAGAGCCTTAATGTTTGCGAGGAACTTGGATGTGGTTGCAGTGACGGAGATGTGGTTAAAGGAAGGGGAGCAGTGGCAGCTGAATATTCCTGGGTATAAGTGTTTCAGGCCTGACAGAGGAGGGTCCAGAAGAGGTGGGGGAGTGGCGTTGTTAGTTAGGAAGAGCATCACAGCGGTGCATTGGGAGGACAATACAGAGGAGTTAGGAGTGGAGTTGCTGTGGGTGGAGTTGAGGAATAGAAAGGAGGCAATTACTATGCTAGGGGTGTATTATAGGCCACCCAATAGCCCATAGGTAGTTGAAGAAGGCATATGTGAAGACATTTTTGATAGGTGTAGAAAGAACAGTCGTTATAGTGGGAGAGTTTAATCTCCTTGGGTGGATTGGAAGGTACCTAGAGCTGGGGGTTTGGACGGGAAGGAATTTGTAAAATGTGTACTGGAAGGATTGTTGGAGCAGTATGTGGCTAGCCCAACTAGAGAGGGAGCTATATTGGATTCAGTTCTGAGTAATGAGCCAGGGCAGGTGGTTGATGTTGTAGTTGGGGAACATGTGGCTAACAGTGACCACAATTCTATCTACTTTGGGGTACAGATGGAAAAGGATGCTTGTTGCCCTAGGGGCAGAGTGCTGAATTGGGGAAGGCTAAGTCAGATTAGGCAGGAACTTACGGAAACTGGGAACGGTTGTTCGAGGGTAAGTCCATGCTAGGCATGTGGGAGTCTTTCAAGGGAATACTGAAAATGTTGCAAGAAATATATGTTGGCTAAGAGGATTAGAGAGCCGTGGATTACTAGGGATATTGAGGACTTGGTTAGGAAGAAAAGAGAAACGTATGATAGGTCAAAGCATCTGGGAACGGAGAGAGCGTTGAAGGAATATAGAGAGAGAGTAGGAGGGAGCTCAAATGGGGAGTTGGGGCATGAAATGGTTTTGTTGGATAGGAGTAAAAAGTCTTTGGATTTTCCTTAATCCTATGTTAGGAATAAAAGGGTGGTTAGAGGAAAAATCGGACCTCTTAGGGGCAAAGGAGGGGAACTGTGCTTAAAGCCCAAGGGAATGGAGGAGATCCTGAATGAATACTCTGCATTGGTATTCATGAAGGACAGGGGCTTGTTGACAGCTCCTGTCTCTGAGGGAGCTGTGGATCAGTTGAGGGAAATATCTGTACCGAGGGAGGAAGTGTTAGAGCTTCTAGGTAGCATTAAATTGACAAATTTCCAGGGCCTGATGGCATTTATCCCAGGCCGCTTAGGGAGGCGCGAGGTGAAATTGCTGGGCCTCTGACGCAAATCTTTGTCTCTTCTTCGGACACAGGCAAGGTCCCAGAGGACTGGAGAATAGCTAATGTTGTACTGTTGTTTTAAAGAGGGTAGTAGGGATAACTCTGGAAATTATAGGCTGGTGAGTTTGACGTCAATGGTAGGGAAACTGTTTGAGGGAATTCTTAGGATGTATAGGTACTTAGAACATTGCGATCTGATTAAGGATACGCAGCATGGCTTTATTAAAGGGAGGTCGTGCCTTACGAATCTGGTAGAATTTTTTGAGGAGGTGACAAAAACGGTCGACGAAGGGCAAGCCGTTGATGTGGCCTATATGGATTTCACTAAGACGTTTGACAAAGTGGAGAAGTTTGAAGAAAGCATATGGTATGCTAGCCTTTATCGGAAGGAATATAGAGTACAAGAGCTGGCCTTTAATGTTGCAGTTGTATAAAATGTTGGTTAGACCTCATTTGGAATACTGCGTCCAGTTCTGGTCACCTTACTACTGGAAGGACGTGGAGACTCTGAAGAGAATGCAGAGGAGGTTCACCAGGATGCTGCCAGGTATGAAGGTCTGAGTTACGAGGAGAGGTTAGGCAAATTGGGACTGTTTTCCTTAGAAAGATATAGTCTTAGAGGAGATCTAATTGAGGTGTACAAGATTGAGGGGTATAAATAGAGTAAACAGGTTAAGCTTTTTCCTAGGATGGACTCAAGTAGCACGAGGGTTCACAGGTTAGGGTGAGGGGGATGAGGTATAATTTGGATGCTAGAGGGAGTTTTTTCACACAGTGGTGGGGGAATGGAATGCGCTGCCAAGTAAAGTAGTGGAAGCAGGCACTCGAGTTATTTAAGAAATACTTAGATGGGCACATGAACAGAATGGGAATGGAGGAGTATAGAAAACTGATCTTAAAATAGGGATCATGAGCCTTGGGAGTCCCTGGGAAGTGTGTAAATAGATGATGATATTGATGTACTTGTTTTTATCCTACTGGTGCTTTGGTCTGCCTTGTTGCCTAACAAGGGGCATACACGTGATGAGTCGTGAGAGGGCTGCTCTTGGATTTTTGAGAGTATCCTAGTGCTTCACGTTGATAGTGTACGCTTGACCTAGACCATTTGATGGGCAACATGACAGCTCGGTGACTATCACTGTGCTGTGCAGATGCACGGATTTGGGCCTGTGTCTGTGGGAGTTTGCGCATTCTCCCCATGCTTGTGTGGGTTTTCTCCAGGTGTTCCGGTTTCCTCCCACATCCCAAATTGTGCTCTTAGGCTAATTGGCAGAACAAATTCTCCCTAAATTGTCTCAAATTTGGTTTTTAATCCATAGATTTATAAACATAGGGATCATGGATAGAGGTTGGAACACTGGAGTGGCGGCGTAGGTTCGTTGGGCCGAAATGCCTGTTTCCCGTGCTGTTTTGTTCTTTGTACACTGCCTGGAAGTGGAGGTGGGCTCAATGGAGGCATTCAGAAAGGCGTTGGGTAATATGCAGAGGTATGAGGAAAAGGTAAGGCGAATGATGCTAAATCATATGCTTGTTTAGAGAGCCAGTGCAGGCACTATAGGCCAAGTTGTCTCTTCCTGGACTGTAACGATTTTTTGTGGAAATGACTCCATAAATGGATACAAAATATATGACTATTGGCTGTCCAGAGTTTGTGTGTCCATGTTGGACACAACAAAAATGAATAATGCAATTTAACATTTTTCATAGAACATTACAGCGCAGAACAGGCCCTTCGGCCTTCGATGTTGCGCCGACCAATTAGGAAAAAGCAATGACCCTCCCAACTAAACCATTCCCTTTTTGTACATAAATTTATCTACTAACCTCTTAAACGTCACCAAACTTGGTGCATCTACACCTGCTGCAGGTAGGGCATTCCATACCCTTACCACCCTCTGGGTAAAGAACCTACCTCTGATATCTGTCCTATAACTACCACCCCTTAATTTAAAGCTATGTCCCCTCATGCTAGCTTTCTCCATCCTAGGAAAAAGGCTATCACTGTCCAACCTATCTAAACCTCTAATCATCTTATATGTTTCGATCAGGTCCCCTCTTAGCCTCCTCCTTTCTAACGAAAACAACCTCAAATCCCTCAGCCTCTCCTAATAAGACATGCCCTCCATACCAGGCAACATCCTGGTAAACCTCCTCTGTACCCTCTCCAATGCCTCCACATCTTTCTTATAATGCGGGACCAGAACTGCACACAATACTCCAAGTGCGGCCGCACTAGAGTTTTGTACAGTTGCAACATGACGTTGCGGCTCCGAAATTCAATTCCCCCTACCAATAAAAGCTAAGACTCCATATGCCTTCTTAACAACCTTATCGACTTGATTGCCTACTTTCAGGGATCTATGCACGTATACACCAAGATCCCTCTGTTCATCAACACTATTAAGAGTCCTACCATTAGCCCTATACTCTACACATTTGTTATTCCTGCCAAAGTGAATTACCTCACACTTTTCCACATTAAACTCCATTTGCCACCTCTCGGCCCAGCTCTGCAACTTGTCCAAGTCTCTTTGCAAACTATAACACCTCTCTTCACTATCTACCACTCCTCCGACTTTGGTGTCATCCGCAAATTTACTAATCCATCCTTCAATACCCTCATCCAGATCATTTATAAAAATTACAAAACAGCAGGGGCCCAAAACAGATCCCTGACTTACACCACTAGTAACCGAACTCCACGATGAATATCTCCCATCAACCACCACCCTCTGTCTTCTATCTGCTAGCCAATTCCTAATCCAATTAGCTAACTCACCCTCAATCCCATACATCTGCATTTTCTGCAGAAGCCTTCCATGGGGAACCTTATCGAACACCTTACTAAAGTCCATATATACCACATCAACTGCCTTACCCCCATCCACCTCTTTGGTCACTTTTTCAAAAACCTCAATAAGATTAGTAAGGCACGACCTACCCTTCACAAAACCATACTGACTATCCCCAATCAATTCATTTCTCTCTAAATAACTATAAATCCTATCCCTGATAATTCTCTCCAATACTTTGCCCACAACAGAAGTAAGACTCACCGGCCTATAATTCCCCGGAAAGTCTCTCTTCCCCTTCTTGAACAATGGGACCACATTCGCTATCCTCCAGTCTTCCGGCACTGTACCCGTAACCAACGACGACCTGAAGATCAGAGCCAGAGGCTCTGCAATCGCCTCTCTCGCCTCCCAGAGAATCCTAGGGTAAATCCCATACGGCCCAGGGGACTTATCTAACTTCAAACCCTCAAGAATATCTAGCACATCCTCCTTATCTACTTCAGTACTTTCCAGTTTGCAATCCTGTATCCCAGTGTTCTCCATAACTACATTTACATCTCCCTGCGTGAATACCGAAGAGAAATATTTGTTCAGTGCCCCTCCAATCTCTTCAGGCTCCATGCACAACTTCCCACTGCTGTCTCTGACTGGCCCTAATCTTGCCCTAACCAATCTTCTATTCTTAACATATCTAAAGAAAGCTTTAGGATTCTCCTCGATCCTATCAGCCAAAGTGTTCTCGTGTCCCCTTTTAGCTCTCCTCAACTCACTCTTTAGCTCCCTCCTGGCTAATCTATAGCTATCCATTGCACTAACTGAGCCTTCAAGCCTCATCCTGACATAAGCCTCCTTTTTCCTTTTAACCAGCGAATTAACTTTTTAGTACACCATGGTTCCCTTACTCGACCATTTCCTCCTTGCCTGACAGGGACATACTTATCAAGGACTTGCAGTAGCTGCTCCTTGAATAAGCTCCACATTTCAGATGTTCCCAGTCCCTGTAGTTTCCTAGTCCAACCTATGCACCCTAATTCCCTCCTTATGGCCTCATAATTACCCTTCCCCCAGCTATAACTACTGCCCCCAGCTTCATGCCTATCCCTATCCATCACTAAGGTGAATGTAACCGAATGTAACAAAATGTATTTTTCAATACATTTTTCTTTGTTATAAAGGAGGATTATGATACATCAATGTTTATTCACTTCTTATAGAAACATTTAACTCATTGTCCCATTTTTAGTGATTTGTAATTATATATAATTGCTGCAACTTTTCACAATACCAAATCTCATTAGCATTGCTTCTGCTGAATTGCAAAGTTTATGATATAGGCTCAAAGTCATGAAGGTAACCGCTATGCCCCAGTAGCATTATAGATGCTCCTGTCACCAGATTTTTCATAACCCTCACTCTCAGCAGGATGTTTGTTTTCCTCTGTCACTCTAATCTATTGCATACATCGGCAACATCGTGTAGCTATTTCTCACTCACCCTCTATTTCTGTTCTTGCATGTGCCCTCATGTTTGCCTGTGCTTTTTATCTCATCTGTGTTCTCTCTGCCTTGAATATTTGTCTCGGCTGATTCCTTCTCTCTTTCACTTTTTATTTCTTCTCATTGTCATTTTCTTTCCCATCTATTGCATTTCTCCATCTATTACATTTCCGTTCTTTTCATAACCCATTTTTCTTCCTCATGCCCTCTCTGAATTTATTGAGCCCATGAAACTTGGCTTGCACTCTTTTTTTCATATTATTTCCATTAAGTTATGGACTTCCCTGGTTCTGCCTCGGGACCTGATGCCTTAATGGTGTTTTCTTCAGATCAGTCATTGTTTTCCCCTCTCCTCAAAAACAATTGTGGTGCGAGTGCAGGAATAACAGCAACAATTGTTGTTGAGTGCAGGAATAGCTTGTTTTCATGAATTCTGGTGCCATTCAACCTGTAATCCTTTCATTTATCGTCCTTACGCAGATTGTATTTACTTAATCTGGGAGTAGAACTCCATAGTGGCCCTGGAATATTTGTGATCACATGTTGGTGACAAATTATGGAGAAAATCATTGACAAAAGAGGAGCCAGAAATAACTGGGGTGGAGCTGACTCCTCAACATGGTGACTTTGAATGTATAGGCTCTTGGTCGACATACTCTAAGGCATTACTGCCAATGATAATATTAAGATCATTGAGAAACCTGGTCTGCTAAATATCAGTGCTCATTCTGTAGAATTGCAGAATTCTGGCAAAAGGTTTGAAGTGGAGGAGAGAATTGTTACTGTCAAATGCACTTAACTTGGTTGAGGCCTACTTACAATTTTTGAAAAAGCATTTGCACAGTATGTCAGAGTTCTTTGACAATCTGGAGAACTGAGGCCAGAGGAAAATTATCTGGATTATTGGGTTGCCAGAAGGAGTTGAGGGTAATCTCCCAGTTAGATTCTTTGGGAGCTGGTACTGCTTCCTTTAACTTAGAAATGAAAATTGGGTGCGCTAAGCAAGAAAAGGCACATTGCACCCTGTCTGAGGCCTAAGGACAATCGACAAGCTGAGCCCATAATTATGCATTTTCATAACTTCAGGAATCACCAAAGGATATTGGAGATAGCTAGACATAATAGGGCCTTGATCTATGATGGAATGGCGGTCTCTTTCGAGATTTCTCAGTGATACAAGAAGTGCAAAGACTTTGAAGTTTAAAGACAAAGCCATTGGAGTGAAATGTGCCCTATTGTAGCCTGCTACACTGAAGAACAATCCAGCTAATGTCCTGGCTTTTGTGAACACTCTGGAAGGCAAAATCACTGCAAAATCTGGTCTGGATCCCTTGTCATTATAACTCCTTTCTGATTCTGTGTTGGCGTTTATCATTATGACAGGAATATTCTAGTAATTGAGCACTCCAGTGAGTTTTTGATCCTTAAGATTGGTAGGGACTTTCATTTGGCCTTAATGGAAAACATTCAGTGTGCTCTTTCTAGTTGGGGAATATGCTGTGCAGATTGTACAACATCAGGGCTGTACAAAAAAATCCTTCATTTCATCCGTTTATAATGGTCTCCTTTCCACTGATCATGATAAACATGAGTAGCGCCACTGGTGAGGGGTGGGTGAGTGACTGAAGTATTAATGAGAGACTCCTTAGTGTAATTATGGAAGCTTTGAGGGTTTAGCCCTACATTTGATGAGGAAAACCTCCTTAGAACTTTTTTTAGTTAAATAATTATTAATTTGTTCCTGCAAGTTTTTATGTGTGATTGGTGCTGCTGGTATAGCTGGAGATAAGGGAAGTATATTTTGGTGCGCACCCAAGCGGGGTGTGAAAATCTTTGGTGGCTAAGTCGTTTTCTTTGCGTCAAGAGGTTAAGATTTATCCAGCAAGTAACTTGCCCCTTAGCTCGATGGGCTGAGCGCTGCTCCCTGTATTCTATGGAGTTCACCTGTGGGGAAGTGTGAGCTCATTCACTTTGAACCCAAGGAATTTCGAGAACTGAGGAATCATTACTTTTTGTGTCTCAGCACTGAGTTTTAATCAAAAAGAAAAAATGTCATTTGTCTATACAGGGTCTTAATCTGACCCCTTCTGGAAGAATGCTCATAATTTTTGACAGTACAACTGAAGAATGATATTGGCCTTGAAGCTTTCAAGATAGGAAGCTCAACTTTAATTTTCACTTTGCCATGCTGTCTGGGCAACTTGTGGAAGGGCAGTCATAAATGTGGAAGTCCCAGAAAGGCAAATCTTCCAATTATGTCTGCACTCACAAGCAGAGGTGACTTTGGGTGAGGCATTTCCAGAGGTTGGAAAATGGTTGCATTCCTAAGGATTTTCTGTCTAGTGAGGAATTGAAGTCAACATTTAATAAGATTGACACAGAAGAACCATTAGTTGGAATTCAGAACAGTGACTGTCATCTTAAAATTTGCGTGCACTTGCTTGTAGTCACCTGCTTACTTGATAGAACTGCTTCATAATGCTCACTGTGGACTCTTGTAACATGGTTACTTGGGTGAGATAACGGTGAATGTCTGGCTTCTGAATCCATATACCAGTAGAGAATGAATACCAAAGGGAGGAAAGTTAAGCTAAAGTTTCCTGCCAAATAAAAGTTTAGTGCTGGAAACATCCAAGAGGACGTACTACTTTTGAATGTCAGTACTATCAATGAAGTGTCTCTGCTCCTGATGTAGATGACTTTCTGCTACAGAACAACCGGGGTAAGCCATGGAGTACAGGTCTCGGGAGTTGAGCCTGTCCTTAATGCTCAGGTGGGAAGGGGGAAGAAAAGATCTGGATTAGTGATTGGGGACTCCCTAGTTAAGGGGATAGATAGGAGAGTCTGTGGGAAGGAGCGGGATTCGCGGTTGGTATGTTGCCTCCCGGGCGCTGGGGTCAGTGATATCTCTGACCGAGTGTTCGGGATACTTAAGGGGGAGGGGAACCAGCCCCAAGTTGTGGTGCATGTAGGTACCCTTGACGTAGGTAGGAAAAGGGATGGGGATATAAAGCAGAAATTCAGAGAGTTAGGGCTAAAACTTAGGGTGGAAACTTAGGGCTAAAACAAATGGAGTGGTTATCTCTGGTTTGTTACCTGTGCCACGGGATAGCATTGAAAAGAATAGGGAGAGAGAACATTTGAACTCGTGGCTAAAGGGATGGTGCAGGAGGGAAGGGTTCAGGTATTTGGACAATTGGGGCTTATTCTGGGGAAGGTGGGACCTCTACAAGAGGGATGGTCTGCACCTGAACCGGAGAGATACCAATATCTTGGGGGGTAAGTTTGCCAGTGCTGTTCGAGGGGGTTTAAACTGATTCAGGGGGGGATGGGAACCTGAATTGTTGTGCCAGTATAGGGAGGATGTGAATAGGGAGGTCACGGATAAGGTTTCTAGGTTGCAGCAGTATAGTGGCAAACGGGAAGGAGGTTTGAAGTGTGCATACTTTAATGCGATAAGGTGGATGAACTTGCAGCCTGGATTGGTGCTTGGGACTTCGATGTTGTGGCCATTTCAGAGATGTGGATAGAGCAGGGGCAGGAATGGTTGTTGCAGGTTCCGGGGTTCAGATGTTTCAGTCAGAGCAGAGGTGGTGGTAGAAGAGGGGGAGGAGTGGCATTGTTAGTTAAGGACAGCATTACGGTGGCAGAAAAGACGTTTGATGTGGACTTGTCTGCTGAGGTAGTGTGGGCTGAGATTAGAAACAAGAAAGGAGAGGTCACACTGTTGGGAGTTTTTTATAGGCCTCCAAAAAGTTCCAGAGAAGTAGAGGAAGGGATTGCAAAGTTGATCCTGGATAGGTGTGAAAGTAACAGGGTAGTTGTAATGGGGGACTTTAACTTTTCTAATATCGATTGGAAAAGCTATAGTTCAAGTACGTTAGAGGGGTCAGTTTTTGTTCAATGTGTGCAGGAAGGTTTCATGACTCAGTATGTGGATAGGCCAACAAGAGGTGAGGCTATATTGGATTTGGTACTGGGTAATGAACCAGACCAGGTGTTAGACTTGGAGGTGGGTGAGCATTTTGGTGATAGTGACCACAATTCGATTATGTTTACCTTAGTGATGGAAAGGGATGGGCACATACCGAATAACAGTAGTTATAGCTGGGGGAAAGGTAATTATGAGGCTATTAGGAGAGAGTTAGGATGCATAGGGTGGAGCAGGATATTGCAGGGGCTGGGGACATCTGAAATGTGGAGCATATTTAAGGAATAGCTTCTGCATGTCCGTAATAAATATGTACCTGCCAGGCAGGGAGGAAGTGGTCGAGTGAGGGAACCATGGTGTACTAGGGAAGTTGAATCTTTGGTGAAGAGGAAGAAGGAGGCTTATATAATGATGAGACGTGAAGGCTCAGTTAGGGCACTGGAGAGCTATAAATTAGCCAGGAAGGAGCTAAAGAGGGAGTTGAGAAGACTTTGGCGGATAGGATTAAGGAGAATCCTAAAGCTTTTTACAGGTATATAAATAATAAAAGATTGATTAGGGCCAGTCAGAGATAGCAGTGGGAAGTTGTGCGTGGAGCCTGAGGAGATAGGAGAGACACTGAGTATTTTTCGTCAGTATTCACGCAGGAGAAAGACAATGTTGTCGGGGAGAATACTGCGATACCAGGTTGTAGACTGGGCAGGATTGAGGTTCATAAGGAGGAGGTGTTAGCGAATCTTGAGGGTATGAAAATTGATAAGTCCCCTAGGCCAGATGGGATTTACCCTAGGATTCTCTGGGAGGCTAGAGAGGAGATTGCAGAGCCTTTGGCTTTGATCTTCATGTCGTCGTTGGCTACAGGTATAGTGCCAGAAGACTGGAGGATGGCAAATGTTGTCCCTTTGTTCAAAAAGGGGAGTAGGGACCATCCTGGAAATTATAGACTGGTGAGCCTGACTTCTGTTGTGGGCAAGGTCTTGGAAAGAATTATAAGGGATAGGATTTATAAGCATCTAGAGAGGAATAAATTGATTAGGGATAGTCAGCACGGTTTTGTGAAGGGTAGGTCGTGCCTCACAAATCTTATTGAGTTTTTTGAGGAGGTGACCAAAGAGGTAGATAAGGGTAAGGCAGTTGATGTAGTGTATATGGATTTTAGCAAAGCGTTTGATAAGGTTCCCCATGGTAGGCTACTGCAGAAAGTGCAGATGCATGGGATTGAAGGTGATTTAGTAGTTTGGATTAGGAATTGGCTAGCTGATAGAAGACAGAGGGTGGTGGTTGATGGGAAATATTCAACCTGGAGTGCAGTTACAAGTGGTGTACCTCAAGGATCTGTTTTAGGGCCACTGCTGTTTGTCATTTTTATAAATGACCTAGATGAGGGTGTAGAGGGTTGGATTAGTAAATTTGCTGACGATACCAAAGTGGGGGGAGTTGTAGACAGCGAGGATGGATGTTACAGTTTGCAGAGGGACATAGATAGGTTGCAGAGCTGGGCCGTGAGGTGGCAAATGGAATTCAATACGGATAAGTGTGAGGTGATTCACTTTGGTAGGAATAACAGGCATATGAAATATAGGGCTAATGGAAGGACCCTTAATAGTGTTGTCGAGCAGAGGGATCTTGGGGTACAAGTACATAGCTCTTTGAAAGTTGGCACCCAGGTTGATAAAGTTGTTAAGAAGGCGTACGGTGTGTTAGCTTTTATTGGTAGAGGGATTGAATTTAGGAGCCGTGAGGTTATGTTACAGCTGTACAAAACTCTGGTGCGGCCGCACTTGGAGTATTGCGTACAGTTCTGGTCGCTGCATTATAAGAAAGATGTGGAAGCATTGGAAAGGGTGCAGAGGAGGTTTACCAGGATGTTGCCTGGTATGGTGGGAAGGCCTTATGAGGAAAGGCTGAGGGACCTGAGGTTATTTTCATTAGAGAGAAGAAGGTTACGCGGTGACCTAATTGAGGCGTATAAGATGATCAAAGGACTGGATAGGGTGGATAGTGAGAGCCTTTTTCCTTGTTTGGTGATGACCAACACGAGGGGACATAACTTTAAATTAAGAGGTGGTAGTTATAGGACGGATGTCAGAGGCAGGTTCTTTACACAAAGGGTGGTGAGGGCGTGGAATGCCCTGCCTGCAGCAGTTGTGGACTCGCCTACTTTGGGGGCATTCAAATGTTCGGTGGATAGGCATATGGATGATATTGGAATAGTTTAGATTAGAGGGTCCAGTGGCCGGCGCAACATCGAGGGGCGAAGGGCCAGTATTATGTTCTAACCATGATATAATTCATAGTGGAAGAAGTTTGAGGGGCTGATTAGTTACAGCACGCATTCATATGTTCCTGAGAAAATGCATATAGTGGCTTTGAAAGGTAGTATAGTAATTATACTGAGTTAGTTAACAGTTTTGATGTAAGACAATTAGAGCTCAATTCTGAATGTTCCCAGTTTGGCTCAGCTGTGATTTTCTATGACCTCAGGAATTGCCTGCCTTGCATTAGAATAAGTTTGCTCTGTGGGTCAGTGAGAATTACCTGTAGTCCACAAAAGGTATGTGCGTTTAAAATATGTTTAATTGGCTTCTTTTGGTTGAATCGTACAGTGCAGAAGAGGCTTTTTGGCCCATTGTGTCTGCAACGACAGATTAGAAACATCTGAACTCCCATCTGCCAGCACTTGGCCCATAGCCCTGAATGTCATGATGTGCCAATTGCTCATCTAGATACTTTTAAAGGATGAGGCAACCTGCCTCTACCATTCCTGGACAGCGCATTCCAGACTGTCACTACCATCTGGGTAAAATTTTCCTTGCATACCACCTAACCTCTTGTCCCTCACTGTGAACCCATGTCCTTATGTGATTGACCCTTCAATTAAGGGGGATCAGCTGCTCCTTATCCACTCTGTCCATGCTCCTCATAATTTTGTACACCCCCAATCAGGTCACCACCCGATCTTCTCTGCTCCAATGAAAACAACCTAAGCCTATCTAATCTCCCTTTATATTTTCAGTGTTCCATCCCAGGCAGCATCCTGGTGAATCTCCTCTGCAACCCCTCCAGTAATCTCATCCTTACGATTAATGTGCTGACCAGAACTGCACACAGTACTCTAGCTGTGGCTTTGTCAAAGTTCTATACAACTCCAATGTGACTGCCCTGATTTTGTAATCTATGCCTTGACAAAGACAAGTGACCCATAGCCCATTTCACCACCCTACTATCCTGCTGTTCTGTTTTCAGCAATCTGTGGGCAAATACACCAAGGTCCCTTTGTGCCATGAAACTTCCTAATGTCCTAACATTGAGTACTTTCTTGCCAAATTACTCCTTCCAAAGTGCATCACCTCAATTTTCAGGATTAAACTCTATCTGCCATTTTTCTGCCCATTTGACCATTCCATCTATATCTTCCAGCCCAACACAAGACAGTCTGCCTCACTGTTAACCACCTATCCAATCTTTGTCATCTGCAAACTTAATAATCCTAAACCGCGTCCCCCCCCCAACCCAACAGAGACAGATCGATGTCATTTTATAAATGACAGAGTAGGGGCCCTAACACAGATCTTATGGTACGCCACCAAATACTGGCTTCCAGTCACTAAAGCAGCCTTTTGTACTCACCCTCTGTCTCTTACAACTGAACCAATTTTGTATCCACTTTATCAAATTACCCTGTACCTATGTGAATTTACCACCTTTATAAGTCTCTGATGGGAACCAATCATTGACTGTACTACTCCACACACGTGCTCACCTTAAAATTCAATCAGATTTGTTAGGCATGACCTCCTTCTGAAGCCATGCTGACTATCCCTGACCATGCTTTGCCTCCAAGTGGAGATTGTTGTTCTCCTTCAGAAGTTTCTCCAATAGATTCCCTACCACTACTAATTAACTTTTAGAAATAAAACTAAGCAGGGTTGATGAAACTCAGTGGACTTCACAGAAGTTTGCTTCTAGAGTTTCTCACTTAAGATTTTTTTTGTCATGAAATTTTTTGTAAATTATCTTTGTTTAATTGTCTTTTAATATGATCTTTATTTTGTTGAGGCTCTGGCTTACCTCAAAAGCCTGATTTTTGATATCTCTACACCTCAGCAGAGATTTCAACCACATTCATGTACTTTGATCAAAATGATCTCGAATGCAACCTGTGTATCAGCATGTGCAGTTTTCCCTTGGTGATATAAAAAGTTGTGTTTCTCTTTTAAAAGACAAACAATGGAAATTGAATTCTCATTTCTATTCCAAAGATTGATCCTTTGTTAACTGAGAAGTGCATAATTGTTAAAGTTATGAATTGCTCGCAAAAAAATTATAATCAGTAGCATCTTAGATTGTGGTTCCTTTGTTGCCAGAACATAAGCCTGTTGCACTTGTCAGATCTTAAATGCTGAAGTTGTGGCCTAAAAGACTCTTGATATTGGAGGTTTAGTAGTTCATTGATGGCTTAGCAAGAACTAGATTATAACTTGGTAGATCTAGGCAGTGCAACTGCTTAGCAGCGCTGTTTCGAGTAGAACAAACTTCTGAATTCCTACTTGCTACTTTCAAATAAGTCAGTGGGTAGCAGAGTTTGAGAGAGGAGAGAATTTGGCTTGTATTCTACTGACCTAATAGAACAGCTTAATAGTGCTTATTATTGTGGCATGCAATTTGGTTACTTGGGTGAGGCAAATGAGGTTCCTGGCATTTGGATTTGCCAGCAATGAATAAATACTTTCAGAAGAGGAGGGAATGTACTTGGTAAGAAAAAATAAAAATTTACTATTCATTATCTATGAAGGTGGTTTTTTTTTTTGACACTAGTACTGTGATCGAATAATACTATCAGGAATCTTTGGTCCTGATGTCTTATGTCAAAAAAAAAACCTGTTGAAATAGAACTAAGCATAAAATTTACACAAGTAGGTTTAACAAAGCTGCAAAACCATATCCGTAAAAGTTAACCTGAAAACAACATTGATGCAGACTCTCCACCTATTACTCCTATGTTGCAGAATCAGCTGGAAAAGTTGACTTAGTAAACAGAAAAGCTGTTCTTATACATTGAAAGTTTAAGTTAATGTGGGACTTTTGAGTCTACAGTAATAAGAGCATGTAGTCAATTTAAGGTTAAAACAGAAATCTGAAATGAAGAGCAAAATTGAGTAATCAAGTAGCACTGTCAATATAAACGGGAGCATTGAGACAAAATAATGCAAAGCCACATAAGGAAATAGTCAATTGGGTCAAATGTTTTAAGGAGCCTCCTAGAGGAGAAGGAAGGCAAGGTTGAAAGGCAGAGGGGCCCAGAGGGAATTTGAGTTTGGGGTCTAAGCAATTACAAATTCAGTCATAAATATTGCAACTAAACCAGGGGTGCTCAACACACCAGAATTAAGTTGATGTGAAGGTTGGGGCAGGCCAACGTCTTCGGGGGGGTGGATTTGAAGACGACGATTTTAAAATCAAGACGTTGCTTTATGAGTTGCAAACACAGCAGTGCTAGATGAATGGAATTTGGTGTGCATTAAAACATGGACAGCAGAGCCTTGGATGCCCTCAAATTAAGAGGGGACAATGTGGGAGATCAGTCTGCAATGCGTTGGCATTATGAAGTCTGTGTAAGTGCCACTGGCATAAAGTTTCAGTGACAGGTGGGCTCAGGTAGGATGAGTTTATGGAGGTGGAAATGATGTGACAAATATGACACCAAATTATGAAATACTTGTTTAGTTTTGGACTTTGGTGAGGAACAGTTTTGAGTGGAGATTGAAAATTGATTGTTTCCCACTATTTATTTGGAGACTATTTCTGTTCATCCAGTACTGGGCTAATCTTAATTTAGCAACAGAGGTTGAGAACATGGAAGTGAGGTAGAGCTGGGTGGTGTTTTTTGGCATACATGTGAAAAAATAGTGTTGTGCTTTCAGATGATATTGCCTGGGTGCAGCGAATGAGCAAATGTAAACTTGGCTTTGTTGTTTTTTCAGTCTATATCTAAGGTCAGTGTAGTGCTCCAGTTGAGGCTAGCACAGATGGAAATATATCAACATTACCAAATGGTATAGTTATGCACAGACATTTTAGATGCTCCAGCTGTTCTGCAGAGTGATTTTTTTTTGTCATCCTTTCATCCCTAAGAAGGCAGACATGCACATAAATATTTAGGTAGGATGTCTTCATTTGGTGCACTTTTGCTGATAATTGAAGGCCAAGTTTCTGCCATGTGGCACATATGAAGCTAATGGGTGATGTTGCAGGTGATTATAGTTTTCCGCATTTGTGCCTGTTGTCAAGCTGCTACAGCATGTGGTGGTTGTGATAGCATATGCCAACCCACAGGATATCACCATTTCCCTTTCTCATTGGCTAGTGACTCACAATGCAATAGTCAATATTTAGGACCTTCATGTCCCACTTGCAAGCAAACATCCTTGGGTGTTCCATTAGCTGTTTGTCTCTGGCTACCCTACCATACAGAAGGTCTTTACGAATGCAATTGCCATCCATTCTGTGGACTTGGCTGATCCATCAAAGCTGCTCCTGTTTGATTAATGCTGACGAGCATTAGTGTGCTACTGCAGTTGTGATTTTGTCCTGCTGGGACATGGCCATAATTTGCCACAGATAGTGGCAATGGAGATTGAACATCTTTTGCTGGAAGCTGCAAGTTGCCTATGTTTCATTTCAAGTAAAGGAGAGTATATTTCACAATTTTCTTTCTCTGAATTGAGTTCTGCTTGGTTAGATATAATTAAGTAAACAAGTCATGAAATGGGTAGTTTTTAAAGCTGTTGTATGCACTGACTGGTTTCAAAGTCTGTGTTCTTTTATGATCTGTCACTGAAACATAAGCAGGTTCCTAGGAGTAGGTTGATTGGAGTTACTGGCTGTGATAGACATTGAAGGAATCAGTGTGTGCTTGGGTTGTGAGATAAATGGAAGCTAATTGGGAAATTGAAATCTTTAATCTGTAATAGCTATTTAAAGTGTAATTTATAGTTTCTACTGAATACAGTTTGCCCATTAATTCATGTTTAATTTTGACTATATTGTTAGTGAAAGTTTTAAAAAGTGAAATATTATCCATTGTTTTTTCCTTTGGGGTTGTTTAGGAAGTTTGATTCTCTCACATTGATTTCCACAGGAATTATTACATAAGTGGAGAAATCTACGAAGTAGAAGAAAAGACTGAAAGTGGGGAAAAAAATTACTTAGATAAAATAAATCAAGGGGTTAAGTAAAGGTCCCCATGAATAAGTGCACCAATGCCTCTACTTAGGGTAAGGAAATTTGGCATGATTGCTGCGGCTCTCTCCAATGTTTACAGATGCATCATAGAAAGTGGCCTTTCTGGATGTATAACAGCGTGGAGTGGTTACTGCTGTGACCAAGACTACAAGAAACTACAAACGATTGTGAACATAGTCCAGTTCATCATACAAACCAGCCTCCTCCCTTCCATTGACTTCATCTACAATTCCCGCTGCTTCGGAAAAGCAACCAGTATAATCAAAGACCACATGCACCCCGAACATACAGTCCTCCATCTTCCAAGGAGAAAGATACAAGATCTGAGACCATGTACTAGCCCAACTTGAACAGCTGCCATTGGACTTTTAAATGGACCTATCTTATATTCTACCTAGCTATGATTAACACTAAATTCTGCACCTTCTCCTCCCCTACGTACTCAATGAACAGTATGTTTTGTCTATATAACATGCAAGAAACAATACTTTTCACTGTATATGAATACATGTAGCAATAATAAATCAAATGATTAAGAATTTATGATCCTTCTGGCTCATCATTTAGAACAACAAAACAGCATGGGAAACAGCCCTTCGGCCCAACGAGCCTGCGCCACCGCCGCCACCCCGATGTTCCCACCTCTACCTGTGATCCCTGTCTATGTTTATAGATCTGTGGATTAAAAACCAAATTTTAGACAATTTAGGCAGAATTTGTTCTGCCAATTAGCCTAAGAGCACATCTTTGGGATGTGGGAGGAAACCGGAGCACCAGAGAAACCCACACAAGCATGGGGAGAATGCGCAAACTCCCACAGACACAGGCCCAAATCCATGTATCTGCACAGCACAGCAATAGTCACTGAGCTGTCGTGTTGCCCATCAAATGGCCCAGGTCAAGCGCACACTAACAACGTGAAGCGCTAGGATACTCTCAAAAAAAAAATCCAAGAACAGCCCTCTCATGACCCATCACACGTATGCCCCTTGTTAGACAACAAGGTGGACCAAAGCACCTGTAGGATAAAAACAAGTACATCAATATCATCTATTTACACACTTCCCAGGGACTCCCAAGGCTCATGATCCCTATTTTAAATCAGTTTTCTGTACCCTCCATTCCCACTCTGTTCATGTGCCCATCTAAGTATTTCTTAAATAACTCCAGAGTGCCTGCCTCCACCACTTTACTTGGCAGTGCATTCCATACCCCACCATCCTCTGTGTGAAAAAACTCCCTCTAGCATCCAAATTATACCTTATCCCCCTCACCCTAAGCCTGTGACCCCTCGTGCTACTTGAGTCCCTCCTAGGAAAAAGCTTAACCCTGTTTATTCTATCTATATCCCTCATAATCTTGTACACCTCTATTAGGTCACTTCTAAGTCTACGTCTTTCTAAGGAAAACAGTCCCAATTTGCCCAACCTCTTCTCGTAACTCAAGACCTTCCATACCAGGCAGCATCCTGGTCAACCTCCTCTGCACTCTCTCCAGAGGCTCCACGTCCTTCCGGTAGTAAGGCGACCAGAACTGGATGCAGTATTCCAAATGAGGTCTAACCAATGTTTTATACAACTGCAACATTAAAGGCCAGCACTTGTACTCTATACCCCTTCCTATAAAGGCTAGCATACCATATGCTTTCTTCACAACCTTCTCCACCTGCTCTGCCACCTTCAGAGACTTGTTCACCTGCACCCCCAGGTCCCTCTGCGTTTCTATACTCTTAATAGGTCTACCCTTTATCATATACCTCCCCGCTACATTCTTTCTCCCAAAATGCATCACCTCGCATTTATCAGGTTTGAATTCCATCTGTCATCTGTCTGCCCAAGCTACCAGCCTATCTATGTCCTACCGCATCGCCTGGCAATGCTCCTCACTATCCGCAAGTCCAGCCATCTTTGTATCATCTGCAAACTTGCTGATCACTCCACTTACTCCCTCTTCCAAGTCATTTATATATATTACAAATAGAAGAGGTCCCAGTACCGAGCCCTGCGGCACACCACTAGTGACCGACCTCCAGCTAGAAAAAACACCCTCCCACTATTACTCTGTCTCCTATTACCAAGCCAGTTACGTATCCATCTAGCTACCTGTCCTTGTATCCCATGAGCCTTGACCTTCTCAACTAACCACCCATGAGGGACTTTGTCAAACGCCTTACTGAAATCCATATAGACGACATCAACGGTTCGACCTTCATCGACTGTTTTCGTCACCTCCTCAAAACATTCTACCAGATTCGTAAGGCATGACCTCCCCTTAAAGCCATGCTGCGTATCCCTAATCAGATGCAATGCTCTAAGTGCCTATACGCCCTATCTCTAAGCATCTCCTCCAACAGCTTCCTTACCACTGACGTCAAACTCACCAGCCTATAATTTCCAGGGTTATCCCTACTACCCTTTTTAAATAACGGTACAACATTAGCTATTCTCCAGTCCTCTGGGACCTCACCTGTGTCCAAAGAAGAGACAAAGATTTGCGTCAGAGATTGAAATTTCTGCTATTGAATATTGTTCAGAAGCACATGCATTTGTATATGCTGTTGGCAAAAAAAATCTTCCTGTAAATGAAAAGAGAAGCATGTTGTTACATTTTCCATCTTGCACTCATTAGGACAAATGCAAGAATGTTAAACTTCAAATGACAGAATTTTATACAACACAAGAAAAGGGTGCCAGTTGGTTGGTGAGTTAACTCTGTTTGAGGGGATAGGGAATTAGACTTTTCAAGCTATGGTTAATTAAAAAGGTGTAAGGCTTGAACATGTTCCTTCTATTTGTAAAGAATGGGTCCTTTCATGTATGTTGCTTCCATACTTAAATAAGCAATGTTACCAACTTAATTGATTTACCCTACTCAACCAGCCCACACTTTGCAAAAACCAAAACAAGATGTCTTGTTAAATGTGATCAGCAAGTGCTGTCCAATATTGAGCATGCTAATCATTAAACTAACAACTAACTTAAGATCATCAACCAAGTTCGAAATTGGCTTATTTATGCTTTCAGGAATTGAACCCGGGTCCCTGGTGCTGAGGCAGCAGGGCTAACCACTCTGCCAATATTTCTACAGCAGATGATCAAAAATTGGACAAAAACGGAAATTCTATTCTTGCTCTTTCATGGAAGTTTGGAATAGAATGAATTTAGCAGGGATCGCACACAGTAATGTTGTTTCTAGGTTTTTACCCAGCAGTTGAGTATTATTCTGACTTAATTGATGATTTGTACACTCAAACACTAGACCTGTTCTGCTTTTTAAATGTATGTATAATCTGGTTGGTTGCTGCTTACCCTTTGACTGGATGTTTCCCATTGGTATGTTCCTCACTGTTTCTTGTTGTGCTGCTGTGGTTTTCTGAATGCTCCAGCTGACCGTAACAGTATATTCTTCATGATGCTGAAAGGCAGGTTATTCTTCAGTGTTTCACATCATTTTTAGCAAGCAGTTAAGAAAACAAATACAATGGTCTTAACTACCTCCACTTATGTTGCTTTATTGCTCAAAATAAAGACAGAAAATGAAGTGGGGGTGGGGGGGGGTGGTGCAGTGGAAAAAAGTCTGCAAGTTATGCAGCATCTGTAGAGGATGGAGCAGAGTTATGTTTCAGATTTTTCATCAGAAATGGAAAAAATTAGAGATTGGGGAAGGAGAGAGTGCTTGCAAATATAGGAGAGATTAAATATCAGAACACATGATGGACAAGACAAAAAAGGTGTTCTAGGGACAAATTAAAAATGCTCCCAGAGGCAGTATTTATGAGAATAACAGAATTGATATCGACATTTGCTGTCCAAAAATGGGAGTGGTTTTAATAATGTTAAATTGTTGAATTCAATATTGATTTTGAAAGGCTATAGCAGTGTCTAATTGAAAGATGAAGTTCTGTTCTTTGGTTATTTTTCTCTTTTGGGCCCTGTCATAGCATTCATTTTCTTCCTCAGGTTAAAGATTATGCTAGCTTAGTACTGGATTAGTGACCCAGAGGTTGAGTTTTATACCTTTTTATTATAAGTCTGATAGCCATTGAAATGAGTGCATCACTATTTTTCTTAAGATGTTCACCAAATCACCAGAAAATTCTAATGAAAAGATTTAACTTCTCAAACATCCTTTCATAATTGACCCATCCTCTCTTATGGTAGTGATTTTATGCTGCAACGTTTTCATAATGTCTCAATGTTATTTTCTTGAGTATTGATTAGTAACTGGCTTGAAAATGGGAGGCAGTAGTAGTGGAAAGGTCTTTTTCTAGCTGGAGGTCTGCCATTAGTGGTGGCCTCAGTAAAGTTTTACAACACCAATTTTAAATCCAACCAATTTATTTGATAGTAAATTTGTGAGCTTTCGACTCTATGGCCTTCATCAGGCAAATGCAGTGTTCTGGTCTGCAATAGCACTCATGTCCACACAGTTATAGATTGCTGATTAGAATGCGAATCCTTGCATCTAACCTGCTATTCAAGTGTTAAAGTGGCTAACAATGTGTGTGAAGGGAATCCTGAGCATTGGTTAGAGAATTGTGTATTTTCTCCAGACAGCACAGTAAGTGAGGTTTTTTTTGCTAACCCAGGCAAGTTACGGGGGTTACAGATAGTGTGTCATGAAGCCAAGATCCCTATTAAGACCGTCCTCATGTGTGTGGAACTTGGCTATCAGTCTCTGCTCAGCGACTCTGCGCTGTCGTGTGTCACGAAGGCCCCCTTGAAGAACATTTACCCACAGGTCGGAGGCCGAATGCCCATGACTGCTGAAGTGTTCGCCCATAGGAAGGGAACTGTTTTGCCTGGTGATTGTTGAGCGATGCTCATTCATCCGCTGTCGTAGTGTCTGCATGGTCTCCCCAATGTACCATGCTTCGGGACATCCGTTCTTGCAACGTATTAGGTAGACAACGTTGGCCGAGTTGCAAGAGTATGTACCGTGTACCTGGTGAATGGTATCCTCACGTTTGATGATGTCGTCTATGTCTATGATCTGGCATGTCTTGCAGAGGTTGCTGTGGCAGGGTTGTGTGGTATTGTGGTCACTGTTCTCCTGAAGGTTGGGTAGTTTGCTGCAAACAATGATCTGTTTGAGGTTATGCGGTTGTCTGAAAGCAAGAAGTGGGGGGGTGGGGATGGCCCTAGCGAGATGTTCATCGTCATCAATGATATGTTGAAGACTCTGGAGAAGATGTCGTAGCTTCTCCGCTCCGGGGAAGTACTGGACAACAAAGGGTACTCTGTCCACCATGTCCCGTGTTCGTCTTCTGAGGAGATCAGTGCGGTTTATCGTTGTGGCACGTCGGAACTGTCGATCGATGAGTCGAGCGCCATATCCTGTTCTCACGAGGGCAGCCTTCAGTGTCTGGAGGTGTCTGTCACAATCCTCCTCATCTGAGCAAATTCTGTGTATATGGAGGGCTTGTCCATAGGGAATGGCTTCTTTAACGTGTCTAGGGTGGAAGCTGGAGAAGTGGAGCACTGTGAGGTTGTCTGTCGGTTTGCAGTACAGTGAGGTGCTGAGGTGACCGTCCTTGATGGAGATGCGTGTGTCCAAGAATGCACCTGATTCTGGAGAATAGTCCATGGTGAGTCTGATGGTGGGATGGAACTTGTTGATATCATCTTACAGTTGTTTCAATGATTGTTCACCATGAGTCCAAAGGAAAAAGATGTCATCAATGTATCTAGTATATAACCTTGGTTGAAGATCTCATGTGGTGAAGAAGTTCTTCAAGGGGGCCTTCGTGACACACGACAGTGCAGAGTCGCTGAGCAGAGACTGTTAGCCAAGTTCTGCACACATGAGGACAGTCTTAATAGGGATCTTGGGCTTCATGACACACTATCTGTAATCCCCGTAACTTGCCTGGGTTAGCAAAAAACCTCACTTACTGTGCTGTCTGGAGAAAATACACAATTCTCTAATCAATGCTCAGGATTCCCTTCACACACATTGTTAGCCATTTTAACACTTGAATAGCAGGTTAGATGTAAGGATTCGCATTCTGATCAGCAATTTGTGACTGTCTGTGTTGATATGTGTGCTATTGTAGACCAGAACACTGCATTTGTCTGACGAAGGCCATAGAGTCGAAAGCTCGCAAATTTACTATCCAATAAATTGGTTGGATTTAAAATTGGTGTTGTAAAACTTTACTGAGTTTACCCTAGTCTGACGCCGGCATCTCTACATCATGACTAGTGGTGGCTACAGGGCTCGGTACTGGGACCTCTTCTATTTGTAATATATATAAATGACTTGGAATAGGAAGTAAGTGGTGTGATCAGCAAGTTTGCAGATGACAAGAAAATGGCTGGACTTGCCGACAGTGAGGAGCATTGTCAGGCGATGCAGTAGGACATCGGCTGGTAGCTTGGGCAGATAGATCCTGATAAATGCGAGGTGATGCATTTTAGGAGAGAGAATATAGGGGGGAGGTATATGATAAAGGGTAGACCTAATTAAGAGTATAGAAACACAGAGGGACCTGGGGATGCAAGTGCACAAGTCTTTGAAGGTGACAGTACAGGTAGAGAAGGTTGTGAAGAAAGCTTATGGTGTGCTACCTTTTATAGGAATACAAGAGTTGGCGTTTAATGTTACAGTTGTATAGAACGTTGGTTAGACGACTTTTGGAGTACTGCATCCAGTTCAGGTCATCTTTCCACCGGAAGTATATGGAGACTCTGGAGACAGTGCAGAGGAAGTTTACCAGGATGCTGCCTAGTATGGAAGGTCTGGTTACGACAAAAGGTTGGGCAAATTGGGGCTGTTTTCTTTAGAAAGACAGAGTCTGAGAGGAGATCTAATAAAGGTGTATAAGATTATGAAGGGTATAGATAGAGTAAACAGTGGTAAGCTTTTTCCTAGGTTGGAAACAAATATTACGAGGGGCCGTGGGCTTAGAGTAAGGGGGGCAAGATATAATTTGGATGTTAGAGGGAGGTTTTTCAGAGGGTTGTGGGGGCATGGAATGCGCTGCCAAGTAAAGTGGTGGAGGCAGGCATGCTGGAATTATTTTAAGGGATACTTAGGCACATGAGCAGAATAGAGATGGAGGGATATAGAAGACTGTTTGTTTTAAATAGGGATCAAGAGCCATTGGACGTTCCTGGGAATCAATTGATTTCCATGAACCTTCCAACATACTTTCTAGCTTTACTTTTGAGCTTCTGGGGATTCCCTTGAATGTATGCATAAGATGTTCATGGTATTGATGTTTTTCTCTCTCATTCCACAGGTGCTTCGGTCCACCTTATTGCCCAACAAGAGGCATACACGCGATGGGTTGTGCGAGGCAGCTCTTGGATTTTGAGAGTCACCTAGTGCTTCACATCGTTAGTGTACGCTTAAACTGGACCAGTTGATGGGCAACTCGACAGCTCAGTGACTGTCACGGTTTGCTGTGCAGATACATGGATTTGGGCCAATGTCTGTGGGAGTTTGCACATTCTCCCCGTGGTTGCGTGAGTTTTCTCCAGGTACTCCAGTTCCCTCCATACCCCAAAAATGTGCTCTTAGGCTGATTGATGAAACAAATTGTCCCTAAATTGTTTCCCCGATCTGGTTTCCAATGTGGATTTCCATAAACACAGACAAGGGTCATGGGTGGAAGAAGGAACTCAGGCTGTTAAAATGGCAATGTGGGCTCGTTGGGCTGAAGGGCCTGTTTCTCGTACTGTTGTTCTTTGATTAAAATTTTATTTCAGTTGTTTTGTAGAATAAGTGTACATGTTGGAAAATGTTCCTGCATTTTTAAATCCCTTTTTAGTTAAGTATAATATTTGGAAGGAGAGTCTGTGGTAATGTGAACATACTGCTTTCATTCAGGTTGAGAGCACAGTTCCATATTTGGCTGCCTTCCCATGCTTGAACAGTTTTACTTCACTTTTGTGGTGTACTACTTGTCCAGAGAATAAGTCAGCTGTTCGGCGGCTTTAAAACCATATTGTCAGTTTAAACAGATGAAGGACAGGATCTGATGCAGCTTGTTGCAATGGGAAGCATGGTGGCTAACTCACTTACCTGCATAAAGCATTATTTATCAATCTTCCAGTAACATCAGATCTTCCCCCAGACTTATTGCAAGGGCAAAGGGAGCTTATGCCCTTTTGGGAAGGTTTGCTAGTGCTGGGGTCAAGGGTGCTGATAGCAGCTACTAAGAGATCAGAATGTGTAAATGGCAGAAAATGAAATAAAAACAGAAAATGCTGGAAAATCTCTAAGTCTGGCAGCATCTGTAGAGAGAGAATAGAGTTAACGTTTTGTGTCTGGCCATAGTTAGAGCTGAAGATAGTAGAAAATAGGAAATTTAAAGTAGAAAATGCTGGACCCACCATGGTCTCTTTCTTCTCCAGCTCCTCTTTCTCCCTCCTTCCACACTTCATAGGTACCATGTGTTGTCTCTGATTGCCCTTTGACATTCTGCTTACCTTTGTTCTGCCGTTTACACATTATGCTCTCTTAATGACTGCTGTCAGCACCCTTCTTAGCTATGACCACAACCTTACATTTCTTTTATCATTTTGTCTATGGCATCTTTGTCAATTTCCACTGTCCCCTCATTCAAACAATATATATAGCATATTTTCTACTGTTTTCACCTCTGAAGGATTATCTAGACTCAGTTCTATTCTGTCTCTACATCCTTCCAATAGTGTGACAATCAGAACTGTCACATTACTCTAGCTGAGTTTAATAAGCATTTTGTACAGCTCCAAGAAACCCTCCTTATTTAAAAAGAACAAAAGTACAGCAGGCCCTTCAAGTCTGCACCGATGCCTGTCTAAACTATATCGGTATGCACTTAGAGTCCGTATCCTTTTTTCCATCCTATTCATTGCCCCTTAAGTACTGCTATTGTACCTGTTCCCACCACCTTCCCAGACACTCAGCACTCTAGGGGGAAAAAGAAAATCAACTTGCACATCTCCTTTAAACTTTTTCCCATGTACCTTAAACTTAAGTCTCCTAGTACTTGACTTTTCTACCATAAGAAAGAGCATCTGACTATTCACTCTGACCATGCCATTCATAATCTTGTAGGCCTCTATCAGGTCACCCTTAAACCTCCGTCACTCCAGTGAGAACAAACTTCATAGCTAATACTCTTTAAACCAAGCAACATTCTGGTAAACCTCTTCTGTACTCTCCAAAGCATCCTATTACGTTCTGTCTTGGCTAATAAAAGCAAGTAATAAAAATGCTGCCTTAACCACCTTTTCTACCTGACCTGCTGCTTTCCAGGAACCATGGACATGCACTCCAAGGTCCCTCTGGTCCTCTGTACTTCCTAGTTCTGATCATTCATTGTTTGTTCCCTTGTACAAAGAACAAAGAACAACACAGCACGGGAAACAGGCCCTTCGGCCCAATGAGCCCGCGCTGCTGTCCTAACGTCTTAATGACATAAAGAGACCAATATAGGGACAACTTGTTACCCAATCAGCCTAAGAGCACATTTTTGGGATGTGGGAGGAAACCGGAGCACCCGGAGAAAACCCACGCAACCACGGGGAGAACGCGCAAACTCCCGCAGACACAGGCCCAAATCCATGTGTATGCACAGCAACAGCGATAGTCTCTGAGCTGTCATGTTGCCCATCTGATGGTCCAGTTTAAGCATACACTAACGACATGAAGCACTAGGCCACTCCTGAAGTAACATCCAAGAGCAGCCCTCACACGACCTGCCGAATGCATGCGCCTTGTTGGTCAACAAGGTGGACCGAATAGCCTGTGAAAACAAATAAAGTATTTAAACAGTCCTCCTATATCCCTCTATCTGCAGACCGCTCATGTGGCTGTCCAAGAGACCCTTAAACAACACTAGCATGCCTGCTCCCACCACCCCACTCGGTAGCGCATTCCACACCCCCACTACCCTTTGTGTGAAAAAATGCCCTCTAATATTCATCTTATACATAGCCCCCCTCACCCTAAGGCCGTGACCCCTCGTTCTATTCGATTCTAATGGTGGAAAAAGCTTACCACCATTTACTCTATCTATACCCCTCATAATCTTATATACCTCTAATAGATCCCCTTGATCATCTTCTCAAAATGCATCCCTCTCTTCAGGGTTAATTTCCATTTGCCACTGTTCTGCAGATCTGACCAATCCGTCTATATCACCACATAATCTAAGACTTTCCTCCTTGCTATTTACCCCACCACCAGTTTTTGTGTTGAAATTGATCTGGGAGGCATGCCACAATTTGGTCCAAGAGACAAATTTTAAAAGGAGAGGGAATCAAGAGATTTCAAGAAAAATTCCAATATTTGAGGCCTAAGTGACGTAAGCATGTTGTTGGGTGGTGGTTGCAAGGCTGAAAGTTGTATAATTTTCGTTCAGAGGAATTTAAAGGGAAAGATAGATGAGAATTTTAAGGATATTGGAAGGCATGGGTTTTTTGGTTTTTATATCTTAATAGTTATGAGAAGCTTTTGACATTAGTAGTGAAATTAGCTGTATATCGATAAGCATGAGTGGTGCTTTGCTCATTATTTTTGTACACATTAGTTCTTGCTATAGTTTGCATACACTCAAACAACAGTATATATTAATCAAAGTAAATTTGGCTTATACATGTATATTGTTAATATATTCATGGCGCAATTCCAGTGATTGATGCTTGCTGTCCAATTGCAGAGATCCTGAATGAATACCTTGCGTCGGTATTCACAAAGGAGAGGGGCTTGTTGACAGCTCCTGTCTCTGAGGGAGCTGTGGACCAGTTGAGGGAAATATCCATACCGAGGGAGGAAGTGTTAGAGCTTCAAGGTAGCATTAAAACTGATGAATCTCCGGGGCCCGATGGTATTTATCCCAGGCTCTTAAGGAGGTATGAGGTGAAATTGCTGGGCCTCTGACGCAAATCTTTGTCTCTTCTTTGGACACAGGTGAGATCCCAGAGGACTGGAGAATAGCTAATGTTGTACCGATATTTAAAAAGGGTAGTAGGGATAACTCTGGAAATTATAGGCCGGTGAGTTTGATGTCAGTGATAGGGAAGCTGTTAGAGGGGATTCTTAGAGGTAGGATGTATAGGCACTTAGAGTGTGGCAATCTGATTAGGGATATGCAGCATGGCTTTGTTAAGGGGAGGTCATGCCTTACGAATCTGGTAGAATTTTTTTTGAGGAGATGACGAAAACGGTCGACGAAGGGCGAGCCATTGATGTCGTCTATATGGATTTCAGTAAGGTGTTTGACAAAGTCCCTCATGGGAGGTTAGTTGAGAAGGTCAAGGCTCGTGGGATACGAGGACAGGTAGCTAGATGGATACGTAACTGGCTTGGTAATAGGAGACAGAGTAATAGTGGAAGGGTGTTTTTCAAGCTGGGGGTCGGTCACTAGTGGTGTGCCGCAGGGCTCGATACTGGGACCTCTTCTATTTGTAATATATATAAATGACTTGGAAGAGGGAATAAGTGGAGTGATCAGCAAGTTTGCAGATGATACAAAGATGGCTGGACTTACGGATAGTGAGGAACGTTGTCAGGCGATGCAGCAGGACGTAGGCTGGTAGCTTGGGCAGATAGATAGCAGATGGAATTCAATCCTGATAAATATGAGGTGATGCATTTTGGGAGAAAGAATGTAGCGAGGAGGCATATGATAAAGGGTAGATTTAAGAGTATAGAAACGCAGAGGGACCTGGGGGTGCAGGTGCACAAGTCTCTGAAGGTGGCAGAGCGGGTGGAGAAGGTTGTGAAGAAAGCATGTGGTATGCTAGGCTTTATAGGAAGGGGTATAGAGTATAAGAGCTGGCCTTTAATGTTGCAGTTGTATAAAACGCTAGCTAGACCTCATTTGGAATACTGCGTCCAATTCTGGTCGCCTTACTACCGGAAGGATGTGGAGACTCTGGAGAGAGTGCAGAGGTTTACCAGGATGCTGCCTGGTATGAAAGGTCTGAGTTACGAGGATGAGGTTAGGCAAATTGGGACTGTTTTCCTTAGAAAGATGTAGACTTAGAGGAGATCTAATAGAGGTGTACAAGATTTGAGGGATATAAATAGAAGGGTTAAGCTTTTTCCTAGGATGGGCTGAAATAGCACGAGGGCTCATGGGCTTAGGGTGAGGGGGGTAAGGTATAATTTGGATGCTAGAGGGAGGGTTTTTTACACAGAGGGTGGTGGGAGTATGGAATGCGCTGCCAAGTAAAGTGGTGGAAGCAGGTACTCTGGAATTATTTAAGAAATACTTAGATGGGCACATGAACAGAATGGGAATGGAGGGATATAGAAAACTGATTTAAAATAGGGATTATGAGCCTTGGGAGTCACTGGGAAGTGTGTAATTAGATGATGGTATTGATATACTTGTTTTTATCCTACAGGTGCTTTGGTCCACCTTGTTGCCTAACAAGGGGCATACATGAGATGGATCGTGAGAAGGCTGCTCTTGGATTTTTTCGAGAGTATCCTAGTGCTTCACGTCGTTAGTGTACGCGTGACCTGGACCATTTGATGGGCAACATGACAGTTCAGTGACTATCGCTGTGCTGTGCAGATACATGGATTTGGGCCTGTGCACCAACTCCCACAGACATTCTCCCTGTGCTTGCGTGGGTTTTCTCCGGGTGCTCCGGTTTCCTCCCACATCCCAAAAATGTGCTCTTAGGCTAATTGGCAAAACAAATTCTCCCTAAATTGTCTCAAATTTGGTTTTTAATCCATAGATCGATAAACATAGACAGGGATCACGGGGTAGAGGTGGGAACGTTGGGATGGCGGTGTGAGCTCATTGGGCTGAAGGTCCTGTTTCCTATGCTTCTTTGTTCTTTGAATAATCCTATTGGCATCAGTTGCAAACACTTGAGTTTCTGAGAAGTGTTGTGGATTCGCTAGTTTACTTCATGGTAAAATGGAACAAAAAGTTCCTGCTCCTGGCACTTCCTGTACTGGGAATAGTTGTTCGAAATAGTAGAATGTTTTGAACCTTTTTCATTGTTTTTGATTGAACAGAAGGAATTTTACAGCAAGATGTCTTTTAATATTCTTAGACACAGGAACTTTTTTTTGGAACATGATTTAATTTCATTTTTCATCATAGCTTTATCCTGGAGTTTTCTTATCTCTACTTTATCCAATAAACTAAATTGTTATCAAAGCAAAATATAATGGTTGCTGGGAATTAAATAAAAACAAATGCTGTATAAACTAAGCAGATCTCGTAGCATTTGTGGAAAGAAAAATAGTTCATGTTTTGAGTCCATGTGAGCCTTTAGAACTGAAGGGTAGAGGTTCAGAATAGAAAGTTAATATAAAATTCAAAGCTTACATATTAATCACAAATTGGCTTACACTCACACTGCAATGAAATTGTGAAAATCTCCTGATAGGTCAGAACTAGAGATATTTACAAAATTGTCTTGGATGTGAGGAAAAAAGGGTTGTTAATGGTGTTTTTTGGACTGAAGAGTGTTGTATGTGGTAGCACAGTTGTTAGCACTGTGATTCCAGGGCTGTGTGCAGACTCCGCTCGTTCTCTCCATGTTTGGGTTTCTGCTTATTTCCTCCCACAGTTCAAAGATATGCCAAATAGGTGAATTGACTACGCTAAATTCTCCCTCAATGTATCTGAACAGGTACCGGAATGTGGTGACTAGGGGATTTTCATTGCAGTGTTAATGTAAGCCTACTCGCTCATGACACTAATAAATAAACATTAAACTTGGTAGTGACATAGGTAGGATAGCAGAAGATGTTAAAAGGAGAACAAAGATAAATGCTCAGTGGGAGCTAAACTGAATGACAAGGGATAGGGGGAGTGGTGGGGTTGTGTTGGGACTGAATAATGGAAAACAAAAGGGGAAAATCAAGATGGAAGGGAAGTTCACAGGCTAAAGTTGTTAAACTTGATGTTGAGTTTAATGGGCTACAATATGCTTCATTGGAGGATAAGGTGATGTGCTTCCTGTTTGCATTGGACATCTTTGTGAATTGCAGCAGGCTGAGAGTGGACATGTAGGAATAAGAGCAAAATGCTGGGTTGAAACTGTAAGTGATCAAAAGGTTGGAATCATGCTTGCAGATGGATAAAGGTGTTCCACAAAGCAATTATCCAGTCTGCACTTCCTCTCCCAGCATAGAGGAGACCGTGTTGGGAGCAGCTTCTGTAGTAGACCAAATTGGTGGAGGTACAAGTAAAATGTTGTTCTCTTAAATGTGACAAAGGCTGTTTCAATATAATGGCAGTTGCATTCAAACCTATATTTACCCCCACATCTACACACGCATTTTAATGATCCAGAGTAGCAGCTGAGAGCATGAACCCAAATTAGTTTTTCTTGCACTTCGAGATTGGAAACAGAGTCCAGTTAAAGTACTCTTTTGCAATGCTATTTGAGGTCTGACTGATGATCTAGAATAGAATAAGAAGTCTCACAACACCAGGTTAGAGTCCAACCAGTTTATTTGATAGTAATCTCTCAAACTTTTGGAAACTGTGTTCCGTTGTCACGTGTGTGGAAGGTTCTTCTAGAACAACCTAGAATAGACCAGAGTGCTTGAATGCTGTACCAAATGGCACCGTTACTTTTTAATTCCGTGTCAGATTTTTGTGCACTTGTACTGACAATACATTTCAGGGCCACTTGCTGCTTAAAGTCCCTTCTTCACACGTGACACCTGTTTATTAACCCGGTCTTTATTCACTGTTCATCTTATTACTATGGTTTGTCTCTTTTGGGGGGGAGGGAATCTGTATTTTGAGTGGTGGGCTTCTCTAAGATCTGGCTTGCAACAAAGCTCCTGATCTTTGGTAAGTGACCATGTGACTGGGTTACCTGAGAGATAAACAGTAGAGGGCATAAGGTCAACGTAAGTTCATTATAGGTGGTATTTCTGTGTTCAAACAGTTGTGATTTTTTTCCCAGACCCAGCTGGCTTCAGAAATAAAAATGTCTCAAAGTTCAGTTGAAGTTTATGTTGGATGTTGTGTGAATTGAAGTAGGTATTCATAGATTTTGCAAGACCTCTACAATCTTTTACAGGAGGACTGAAAAGCCTCCACGCGAGGTAGAATTAAGTAGCTTCATATCATAGCAAGTCAACGAAATGAGTAGGATTTAGGATTTGATATATCTAATACAATTGCATAAATCTGTGTAATACAAAATAATGAACATGGTATGTTTCAGTACATGAGCTACTAGTTTTGCTTGACTTGAGGAAAATGACTTCCAACCAGCTCTAACATTCTAATCTTCTGAACAAAGCAATTGCCTGCTCTCAGCTTCCTATTTAAAATCTTGACTGTCAATGAACATTTCTGTCAGATTTATTTATATTTCTTCTTTTATAGCTTGAGGGGGTCTAATGATAGACAATTCCTGCTGAGAATTTAGGAGTCCAAGATAACGAATGCAAGGTGTTTATTGATTTAAGACCATATGAAAATGACAAACAGGATATGACAACTGGTCCATCATGTTCCATGTTCTGCAAGTAAGCATTGTAATGCCTGTCCCCAGGCTCCCATCCAGTAGCATCCATGTGTTGCCTTTGAAATTGGGGCAACTGATGCCATGGATAAAGACACTCCAACTATTGAATTATTGTACCACAAATCTCCCTTGTACTGTACCAAGTTATCACAAAATTACACCAAGCATCAAACTTCCTTATATACTAATCTTTGACCTACTCCATTATCCGCATAAGTATTCAAAAGGCAATAAAACTTCACAAAATATTCAAACTCATAACTTCATATTTTGATGCTACCTGAGGTAGAAACAAACATCTGATTCCCTGCTGATAGCCTTTTTTTCTGATGTCTCCAAATCCCAGACTTGGGGCCTTGGTTATAAAATGGTTAATCCTGGATTACTGCAGCATGGTGATGCAGTGGCTAGCATTGCTGCCTCACATCACCAAGGATTCCTGGCTTGGATCACTGTCTATCTGTGGAGTTTTCACATTCTCTCCATGTGTGCATGGATTTTTTCTGCGTACTCCGGTTTCTTCCCACAGTCCAAAGATGTGTAGATTAGGTTGATTGGCTGTGCTAAATGACGGGGTGGGGGGAGAATTAATAAGGTAAATATTTGTGGGGTTACGGAGATATGGTGGAATTGTTGTTGGTGCAGGCCTGATGGGCTGAACGGCCTCTTTCTGTATTGTAAGAATTCTATTATGCCTCTGCTCCTTATCAAGATCCTGCTGCTATTGATCATGCTCCTGTACTCCAAGCACAGCACTGATCAATCATTATCTTTTGAACGTTGAGAGTCGTGCCACTATCAGGGGTTTGTAATCCCCTCAGGAAGACAACACAAAGGAAACTGTTCAATCACCATCTGTCTAAGTTAGAGCAGTAGCCACAGTCAAATTAATTCCTGTGCTTCTTATTAGTTGCACATCCTATTCTTTGCTGCTGCCACAGTCCTTAGCTTGATACAGAGTAAGCAATTTTAACCATTTAGGTTTTGTTGGTGCCGCCGCCTTCCCCCGACTCTCTTTGCTGGTGCTGTCACTCTGAATATCCATCAGGCTACATCCATCAGGCTATACATAATATCCTGGCAGAGACAAATCCTAAAGTAATTTGTGGAACAAAATGCTGGAAAATTCTTCTGAGAGCTGTTGAAAATTTCTGAAGTCAATTAGAATGCGTTCTGGGAAACCATAGAGACCGTGAGGAATTTCGCTTTCTGTATTGAGACAGATTGAAAGCTGCTTAATTAAATTTGATTTTTGGGAAACCAGTTCAAAAGCTGCATATGTGGTCTCCGCATTTTCAGCTACCTATGTTTTATATGGTAACCTTTTAACACTTGAAAGGAGTATAATTGGACACAGATTGACACTGAGTAATGGAGCAAATGGGAGATGACCAGCAACTATTGGAATATTTGAATGTGAAAGTATCAAAGACAGCAATGAAGGTTTCAACTGCTAATGGCCTGAGGCAGTGTTGTAGCTTTTGAAGGCCAGTTGCATGTTAGAGTCAGAGGTTTACAGCATGGAAACAGGCCCTTTGGCCCAACTTGTTCATGCCATTTTTTTTAAATCCCTAAGCTAATCCCAATTGGCCACATTTGGCCCACATCCTTCTACACCCATCTTACCCGTGTAACTATCTAGTGAGAAAGTCCTGAAACTTTGTTTGATATGGCCACATAGTGTGTGTGCAATTACGTCAATTGATTGTGTTGCAATTTTTCTCAGGTTGGCGTCCCTTGTGGATGACCAGGAATGTTCCATCAGTGTACTCAGTGGTGTAGGCCTTTGGAGAAATAGAACATTACAACACAGTACAGGAATCTGTATATTCATTAGTGTAGGAGACCTATGTTGTAGGTTGGATTACAGGCATACTGTCATAGTTGGTACTGGTTCAGATATCTGTAGGAAGTGATGGTTGTCTAGGTAGTGTGCTTTGTCTGGAATTGCTACATTGCATAACTGACCCAGTGTGAGGGGGCAGTGTTTATGACCATTTCAATCATGGTGTGTTTTGCTTCTCAATTGGTGTGCATGAGGCTATTATTCATATTGCTCCCAAGTTTGGCTGCAACAGAGCTTTGGTAGCAGGAATTATGGCCCTGATATGCCTGGAAACGATTTGTTGTTCTGACGAGGGCACATAGATTATGGCAGATAATACAGGCTGAGGAATGCAGTATAGTAATCTGTGCAATCCTAGACATATTTATCTGGAAGATGCTTAGCTGAACGTGTGGCCCATTTCGCAGGCTGTTGGACTGTGGGTATAGAGAGCTGCTTATGATATGCTCAAAGTTTCATGTGTGCAAAATTTCAAAATACAGTGGGAGCTAATTGGTGAGTTTTGTTTGTCATGAGCCTGAAGGATGCTGTGTGGAGCAAGGTGTCTCTTGAGCTTGACACCCTGGGTTACTCATGTTTGGCAGGTAGTCTAATGCAAGCCACCTGGAATATGACTCCAGTTGAAACACATTTTGTTTCAAATTCTAGCATCCATCTTAATTTGCTTTTATATTGGTCTAAAACTAAATGCTTACCATTCCATTCAAAGATGGAGTGGCACAGTTGGCACTGCTGCCTCACATGCCAGGGCTGTGGTTCAATTCTGCTGTGTGTGTACGCACACGCACTTGAGTGGCGTTTGCATGTTCTCCCCAGTATCTGCATCGGTTTCCTCCCACAGTCTGAAGATGTGCAAGTTAGGTTGATTGGTCGTGCTCAATTTCCTCTTTGCAACAAGAGAATTAGCAGGGTGATTACGTGGGTTTGCGGGGATAGAGCCTGGGTGGGATTGTTGGTGCAGCTTGATGGGCCAAATAGCCCCTCTCTGTACTGTAGGGATTCTGTTTCAGCTACTGTGAATGACCATGGGCATTTAAGTGCAGTGGTTCATGCACTTGATTGTTGCAGCTTGAGTGTATTGCACAGTGCACATCTGTAGATTCCCCTTATGTTGGCATACTTGGTGGGTCAGTATTCCTTGGTCCTGTATCTGGTTGCTTCCAACCCAGGGTGTCATGTTGTTCAGTATCTCTGAAATGACGTAGGGATAATGAATTGCTGGCGTGGATATGGTAAGATTTTCAAGGATTCTTTATCTAGCAGAATCTTTATTCCAAATCCAGGATCCTGAACACCTTAGTATTTGCCATAACTGTTGTCACTAGTCCACTGTCTTCATAGATTATGAAATGTGAACAGCGTCTTGTTTGAGAGCACTGGGTCAATGCATATCCTGACTGTGCCAGCTTTCTTTACTGCAGCTACCATTGCTGAAACCCATTCTGTGGCCACATTTATAGGAGTTATGGGACCTTAGATCTATAAACATAGACAGGGATCACGGGTAGAGGTGGGAACATCGGGGTGGCGACGTGGGCTCGTTGGGCTGAAGGGCCTGTATCCCGTGCTGTTTTGTTCTTTGTTCTTGTGTTATCATGAAATGTGGCTCATTGACTATATTCATGGCTATTGATACTCTTCTCTGGACAAAAACTACTGATGGCACTGCATCATCTGGATTTGCGGTATACTACTAGCTTACCAATGACATCATAGTTGAAGTCTTTTCTGGGACCTCATGTTGTTGAGTATTTACCATTGAACCAAGTTGCATAAACCCAGGGTAATGCTGTACTGAAAACCCAGAAATGGCATTATGTTCAGGTCAGTAATCTGAATTTTGAAACTGCACTATGTGCAGTGGAGAATGGCCATGCCTTCAATGCAGATAGTTTTGACTGCCACTTAGTGTCAGGGTAAATGTGAGGAGTTGTGGGAATAGGGCCTGGATGGTATTGTGGTCAGTACAGACTTGATGGGCTGAATGGCCTCCTTCTGTACTGTAGGGATTCTATAAGTTGCAACATTTCAACCTACAATTTACAAAAGGTCCGTCTGGGTACTGGGGTTTGGTGCTGCATGAGTCTAGTTCTGTAGCATTTGTATGGACAATATGTTACACTTTTCTACAGTGTCATTCTTTCTGTTGTTGCCAATCATGTTGAGGATGGTAATGGTCTCCCTCTTTTTCTGTGATTGTGCAGAAGAATCAGAAAATTACTATAGTGCAGGAGGTAGCCATTTGGTCCATCGAGCCTGTACTGACGACAATCCCACCCAGATCTGATCCTCAACCCTATGTATTTATCCTCCTAATTCCCCTGACACTAAGGCCAATCAACCTAACATGCACATCTTGGAGTGTGGGAGGAAACCCATGTAGACACAGGGAAAATGTACAAACTCCGCAGTCACTCAAGGCCTCAATTGAACCTGAATCCCGGGTGCTGGGAGGCAGCAATGCTATCCATTGTCCCATGGAGCATTGACATTTTCACAATATTGCTGACTATGATCTTTCCACTTCTCATTCAGTTTCCAGTTTCACCACATTCCGTGGGGATAAGATTATGCATTATCTGGAATGGTATCCCACATTTCTGCCGCTAGCCAGTTAGCTCAGTTGCTTAGAGCATGGTGCTAATAATGCCAAGGCCATGGATTTGATCCCTGTACTGAGCATATGCAGGCTCCTGTTATGTTCAGTGCTGATATCTTTGTCAGCAGAGTGCAGATTGTTTTGAATAACTCACCTCTGGTTTTGCTGCTTTGCCTGGGCTTCAGTTTGTTCATCTTACTGCTACTCCTATCCTTGGACTAACTGGCTGCAATGGGATGGCAGAGGGAGAATGCTGTGGCTTTGATCTGCAGCATTTTGTGTATTGATTCCACTTGCTACATTTATTGCGGTTTTATCATATGTTCTGAGGATAATGACCACTGCAGTTGAGTTAGGTGTATCTTGAGCACTTGTATTTCATGCCCAAAATCCCTGCTTTTTTGTTGACCTATTCGTTTAATATGTTGATTGCTGAGAGAGAAGGATTTAACAATACAGCTAATGGACAGGATTGCTGTGGTTTCTGCAGACTGTTCAATTCCTCACTCAGGTTAGGATGCCAGATGTGCATTGCTTTGCTAATATTTCCAAGGTTGCATTGATTCATCTGTTCTTTGGGTTATTGAATTAAATGCATGTCTGTTGAATATTATATTTTTTTACTAGAAGACAGATGTTCTCAAACTACTTTGGAATTATTTTGGGGTCCTCTATTCTTCTTTTGGAGAACAAACTACTCTGACTTATCAACGGCCTCTGTGTCTGCTATGTTTAATAAGGCATAAGCTTGAACCTTTGATTTATCAGATAATGCAGCACTGCAGTAAATATGCCACTTCTCGCATCTTTTCCAACTATCTGCAGCGTTTTCTTTGAAGATGGATTAATGTGGTGAAACCTTTGTGTTATTCTGCCAACTTCTGACATCCAAGTGCTGGGTTCTAAAACACCGATAAGGACTTGTAACAAACAATATGTTTGCTAGCCGAACACTTACTCTGTGCCTGTGCTCTGCTGATGCTCGGGGTAGAATTCCTGCACTGATATCATGTGACCGCTTTTTGTAGCTGCATCATGTGACCATGGCCTACAGGGACAGAAGTTCGGCATGGATGAAATAAGATACTGCAAGAGAAAAACCTGGCTTTGAGTTTTAGGGAATCTACCTGCTAAAATGTGAGATGAATTGCGCAAAGCCTATCATATAAGTCTTCACGATACATCTATTTGTTACTTCATTTCTGTAAGTCATACATCTAGTTGCTAAAGTTTTCAACATTGTATTACCCAAGATCTAGCAACTCTGTTTCCAAGTTAGGTGACATGTTTCTGTTTTCCACTCTGCTATCCTTAGCAATTTGGACTGCTAACTTTGTGTCTCACTACTTAATGTTATGGTCTGAAAGAGGCAGTAGTTCCAATAAGCATTGCATTACAGAACCTCCCAAGTGAGACCTTTTCTCACATTTCTGACCTCACCACTTGTCCCACTGGTTACAAATCCTCACATCTACTACCTGTTTTTATGTATGGTCGCCTCCCACTCTTTCCTGTGTGCTCAGTCACTCGTTGCTGTGTTGACAGTAATTAGCCAGAACATCCTACAGTTAAGCACCAGCGAGATAATCATTGTATTTAGTTCTTTTCTGGAATCCTATATGGCTGCCTCTGTTATTTGCCTCTTTGCTACCTTTTCTTAGATTTTTGTTTAACCTTGAACTGAGCTTCAAATCGCATTTTCTCCTCTGCCAGATTATCAACATGTAAAGATGCCGGCGTTGGACTGGGGTAGTAAGAATTTAGCAACACCAATTTTAAATCCAACCGATTTATTTGATAGTAAAATTGCGAGCTTTCGACACTGTGTCTTCGTCAGGCAAATGCAGTGTTCTGGTCTGCAGTAACACACATCAGCACAGACAGTTACAGATTGCTGATTAGAATGCGATCCTTACATCTAACCTGCTATTCAAGTGTTAAAGTGGCTAACAATGTGTGTGAAGGGAATCCTGAGCATTGGTTAGAGAATTGTGTATTTTCTCCAGACAGCACAGTAAGTGAGGTTTTTTTTGCTAACCCAGGCAAGTTACGGGGGTTACAGATAGTGTGTCATGAAGCCAAGATCCCTATTAAGGCCGTCCTCATGTGTGCAGAACTTGGCTATCAGTCTCTGCTCAGCGACTCTGCGCTGTCGTGTGTCACAAAGGCCCCCTTGAAGAACATTTACCCGCAGGTCGGTAACCAAACCAAAGAACACACTCGTCAACTCAACAGTCTGATCAAAACCTTTGATCCGGACCTTCAGAACACCCTCCGGGCTCTCATTCCATGTACTCCCCGCATTGGAGATCTCTACTGCCTCCCAAAGATACACAAGGCAAACATACCCGGCCGTCCCATCGTATCGGGCAATGGGACCCTGTGTGAGAACCTCTCCGGCTATATCGACGGCATCCTGAAACCCATTGTACAAAGAACCCCAGCTTTTGTCTTGACACTACGGACTTCCTACAGAAACTCAGCACACATGGAGCAGTAGAACCAGGGACACTCCTTGTCACAATGGATGTCTCGGCGCTCTACACCAACATCCCCCATGACGATGGCATTGCTGCAACTGCCTCAGTACTCAATACCAACAACTGCCAGTTTCCGGATGCAATTTTACAACTCATCTGCTTCATCTTGGACCACAATGTCTTCACCTTCAACAATCAGCTTTTCATCCAGACACACGGAACAGCCATGGGGACCAAATTTGCACCTCAATATGCCCACATCTTCATGCACAGGTTCGAACAAGACGACTTCACCACACGAGATCTTCAACCAAGGTTATATACTAGATACATTGATGACATCTTTTTCCTTTGGACTCATGGTGAACAATCATTGAAACAACTGTATGATGGTATCAACAAGTTCCATCCCACCATCAGACTCACCATGGACTATTCTCCAGAATCAGTTGCATTCTTGGACACACGCATCTCCATCAAGGACGGTCACCTCAGCACCTCACTGTACCGCAAACTGACAGACAACCTCACAATGCTCCACTTCTCCAGCTTCCTGTCTTCACCCTAGACACGTTAAAGAAGCCATTCCCTACGGTCAAGCCCTCCGTATACACAGAATTTGCTCAGGTGAGGAGGATCGTGACAGACACCTCCAGACGCTGAAGGATGCCCTCGTGAGAACAGGATATGGCGCTCCACTCATTGATCGACAGTTCCGACGTGCCACAGCAATAAACCGCACTGACCTCCTCAGAAGACGAACACGGGACACGGTGGACAGAGTACCCTTTGTTGTCCAGTACTTCCCCAGAGCGGAGAAGTTACAACATCTTCTCCGGAGTCTTCAACATATCATCGATGACAATGAACATCTCGCTAGGGCCATCCACACCCCCCCCACTTCTTGCTTTCAGACAACCGCACAACCTCAAACAGATCATTGTTTGCAGCAAACTACCCAACCTTCAGGAGAACAGTGACCACAATACCACACAACCCTGCCACAGCAACCTCTGCAAGACATGCTAGACCATAGACATAGACGACATCATCAAACGTGAGGATACCATTCACCAGATACACGGTACATACTCTTGCAACTCGGCCATTTGCAACTCTTGCAACACAGGCAAGCATTTATCTGGTTCACTTTGGAGAAGCTAGGTTTGTTGGCAACAGGTACCTTTTTTGTTCAAACTAGTGCCTATTTCGGTCTTGACCCATTTCTGCTCGAACCATTAGGGGATCGCCTGTGTCCTATTTTCAGCAAATTCCATAAAAACTGAGATCCCCATTGTTTCCCAATTGAGACTTTAATTTTGTTCTTCACAAATTAAAGTAAATCTCAATCTTTGAGAGTTTAAGTTGTTGGTGTGGGGAAAAAACATTACTTGGTGTTGGCTTCTTTTAGTTCAGGGTTGATAAATTGACTTTTGTGACAGATTGATTGTGTTTAATTTGACAATTTGATGAGATGGTCCATAAAATGCTATAGTTTTACCCAAAGCTGCTTTTTGGTTCCAATTAGATCAAAAATATCTTGCTGTGCGGGAAAGAAGCCCAGAGGCAAGTCATTTCATCTATTTTGTAGTCCCTTTGCGGCATTTTCTCTCTCCTCTTCTGGACCACCTCCCTCTTCCAGGGTCCCAATTCTCAATAAATATGGTACATAGAGGTGCCATATAGAATGACTTTTTTTATACATTTGCTAAACATGACTTTGACATTATCCTGAGCTGAGATTTTATGTAATGAGTTCTGACAGCTGCAGCTAGGAGTGAAAGACTACTTATTTTCCTCCACATAGCAACATGTACATAAAGAGGTTGTCCTGCTTTGCAGCTGTGCAAAGGATGTTGAATCAAGAAAGATGAATTACCACCTTGTACCTTGCAGGGCATAGGAATAAGTTGTTAGTTCAACATTGCAAACTGGCACAGAGTGCAGGTCCAAGAGATTTATGTAATAAACGCAGATGACAATACATGTGGCACTGCCTATCTGCAATGCCTTGACATTTTAATGAATGTTGTTTCTCCTGAATCTGAAAATTGGATGATAGAACATTAAGCGCATTACAGGCCCTTCGGCCCTTGATGTTGCACCGACCACCAATGGAACCAATTTTATGACCCTCTAACCTAAACTATTCCAATGCTATCTATATGCCTATCCATTGACCATTTGAACGCCCTTAAACTTGGCAAGTCCACAACTGCTGCAGGCAGGGCATTCCGTGCCCTTACTACCCTCTGAGTAAAGAATCCACCTCTAACATCCATCCTATAACTACCACCCCTTAATTTAAAGCTATGTCCTCTCGTGTTATCCATCTCCATCCGAGGAAAAAGGCTCTCACTATCCACTCTATCTAACCCTCTGATCATCTTATGTCTCAATTAAGTCACCTCTTAGCCTTCTCTCTAATGAAAATAACCTCAAGTCTCTTAGCCTTTCCTCATAAGACCTACCCATCATACCAGCCAACATCCTGGTAAACCTCCTCTGCACCCTTTCCAATGTCTCCACATCTTATAATGTGGCGACCAAAACTATACACAATACTCCAAGTGCGGCTGCACCAGAGTTTTGTACAGTTGCAACATGATATCTCTGCTCCGTAATTCAATCCCTCTACCAATAAATGCTAACACACTGTACACTGCCTTAATAACCTTATCAACTTGAGTACCAACTTTTGGGGATCTCTGCATCTGTACACCGAGATCTCTCTGCTCATCTACACTACTAAGAGTCCTCATTAGCCCTATATTCTGCACACATATTACTCTTACCAAAGTGAATCACCTCACACTTTTCTGCATTAAACTCCATTTGCCGCTTCTCGGCCCAGCTCTGCAACTTATCTATGTTCCTTTGCAAACTCTAACATCCATCCTCACTGTCTACAACTCCTCTGACTTTGGTGTTGTTAGCAAATTTATTAATCCATCCCTCTACACCCTCATCCAGGTCATTTATAAAAATAACAAACAACTTTGGCCCCAAAACAGACCCCTGAGGTACACCACTAGTAACTAAACTCCAGGTTGAATATATCCCATCAACCACTACCCTCTGTCTTCTATCAGCTAGCCAATTCCTAATACAATTAGCTAAATCACCCTCAATCCCATGCATCTGCATTTTCTGCAGTAGTCTTCCATGGGGAACATCACCAAACGCTTTCCTAAAATCCATATACACCACATCAACTGCCTTACCTGTATCCACCTCTTTGGTCACCTTTTCAAAAAATTCAACGACCTTCCCTTCACAAATCCATGTTGACTATCCCTAATCAATTCATTTCATTCTAAATGACTATAAATCCTATCCCTTATAATTCTTTCCAAAACTTTCCCCACAACAGATGTAAGGCTCACTGGTCTATAATTTGCAGGATGGTCTCTACTCCCCTTCTTAAACAAGGGGACAACATTTGCCATCCTCCAATCTTCTGGCACTACACCTGTAGCCAACGACAATATGAAGATCAAAGCCAAAGGCTCTGCAATCTCCTCTAGCCTCCCAGAGTAACCTGGGATAAATCCTATCAGGCCCAGGGGACTTATCTATTTTCATACTCTCAAGAATAGCTAACACCTCCTCCTTATGTACCTTTATCTCATCTAGTCTACAACCCTGTATCCCATTGACAATTTCCCGTGTGAAGACTGACGAAAAATACTCATTCAGTGCTTCTCCAATCTCTACAGGCTCCACACACAACTTCCCACTACTGTCTCTGGCCCTAATCTTGCCCTAACGAATCTTTTATTCTTAATATATCTGTAAAAAGCTTTAGGGTTCTTCTGTGTCCTATCTGCCAAAGTCTTCTCATGTCCTCTTCTAGCTCTTCTTATCTCATTCTTTAGCTCTCTCCTGGCTAATTTATAACTCTCCAGTGCCCTAACCAAGCCTTCATGTCTCATCTTTTATATAAGCCTTTTTTCTCTTCACTAGTGAACTAACTTCCTTAGTACTCCACGGTTCCCTTGCTGTACCACTTCCTGCTGCCTGACAGGTACATATTTATCAAGGACTCGCAGTAGCTGTTCCTTGAATGAGTTCCACATTTCACATGTTCCCAGCCCCTGCAGTTTCCTACTCCAACCTATGTATCCTAAATCTCACCTAATAGCCTCATAATTAACTTCCCTCAGTTGCAACTTCTTCCCTTCGTTATATGTCTATCCCTTTCTATCACTAAGGTAAACGTAACCGAATTGTGGTCACTATCACCAAAGTGCTCACCTACCTCCAAGTGTAACACCTGATCTGGTTCATTACCTAGAACCAAATCCAATGTAACCTCACCTCTTGTTGGCCTATCTACATACTGAGTCATAAAACGCTCCTGCACACATTATACAAAAACTGACCCCACTAATGTGCTTGAGCTATAATTTTTCCAATCAATATTTGCAAAGTTAAATTCCCCCATAACAATTACCCTGTTACTTTCATTTCTGTCCAGAATCATCCTTGCAATCTTTTCCTCCACATCTCTGGAACTTTTTGGAGGCCTCATCCACATCAAATGTCCTTTCTGCCACTGTAATACAGTCTTTGACTAACAATGCCACAACTCCCCTTCTTCTACCACCTGCTCTGACTGAAACATCTGTACCCCGGAACCTGCAACATCCATTCTTGTCCCTGCTCTAGCCATGTCTCTGAAATGGCCACAACATCGAAGTACAAATGTACAATGTGAAGGTTATTTATCTGAAGACCTTTTTGGGTTTATTTATGAATGCACGTGTTATGGTTTCCCAGATAACAAAGGCTTGGATCTTTTTAAATAAGGGCCTTTTTTACTATCAGGTACTTAATGTCCTGTCCACTAACAACTATCTTCAGTTACTTTGCCTGTAAGCCTCAACTTTCTTATCCCTTTTAGAGCTACTTACCGTTTCCAAGCTGGGTATTTGACATCAAGCAGTAATCCTATGTTTCTTTTGAATGAGATATTAAGAGTTAGATTGAGGTTATGATGGAAATCTTTAAGGGAGAGGAAAGGAATATATGTAAAATGGGTGAAGAAATATAGTTCCAGGTTGTGGGGCGGAGGGAAAGTAGGGAAAAGGTGTAAGAACATTTTCTTGGGGTATATCAGAGTTGTAAAACATAGATCTGCATATAGTATATCCTTTGTATAAATTGTTTGAAAAAGGCTGTGAAGTATTTTATTGCTGCTGCTTAAATTTACTGGCAAACCATTTGATCAATAGAAAATGGTGGACTTCCTACAAAGACTGCTTAAAGTACAAAGCTTCCTTTTTAGAATATTTAATGGATTTTTATAATTTTTTTGATTTAAGAGGATACTTAATCAGAGGGCTAAGTATACTAGTTCTGCCGTTTTGGGGGCTGGATGTCAAGATCTGCAAAGATGTGGACACAAACCATTCAGATCAGCTGCATTTATAAAAATGGAGTTTGTAGACATTTTGAAGTCATTCATACTAAAATTGTCAGTGAATACAGTGCTATTTGTTAAGCAGTGGCAGCCTTTGGAGGAAGTCTTTAATGTGTAGTAATCTGAAGTTAAAAAGTTTTGTGCATATAATTAACACTATTGAAAAGAAAATGCAACATTTAATTTGTGAGCAAGAATGTTATAGGTTATCCATCTGTGATAAATAATACCCAAGAAACTAAGAGTGCTCTTGAACATCATCAAAAGTGCAAATGTGCAACAGGATCTGCAATTTTCAATTGCGGGCAGAACAACTTCAGAGACGAGTCTCATCTGAAGTTTGACTTAGAGCAACTGTCTTCATTATCATTATACTTGACTATTCCAATGGACTCTTGATTGATCTCCCATATTCTGTCCTCCATAACCTAAGGTCATCCAAATCTCTGCTACGTGACTTGCACCAAGTCTGGTTTACCTAGCACCTCCATACTTGTCCACATTGGCCCCTGATTTAAGCCATTTTTTGATTTTTATAATTCTCACCCTTGTTTTCAAATTCCTCTGTGGCCTTGCTCCTCTCCAGACCACCAATCTCTAACAGCCTCCAAGCTCTGAGATCTGCACTCCTTCTGGCCTCTTGAATATCCCTGTTGTAAAATACGAGAAGTCCTCACTTAGAGGTTGTTTTACTTTAATGTCATTGACAGTGTAACTGTATCCATTTAACATTGCCAATTTTGCTTTAACATAGTTTGCCACATTCTTGTATGACTATGGGCACTTCTCCTTTCACACCACCTCCTGCCTCTGGCCCTTGTTCTGTTCCACTTCTTGCTCATACGTCCGCCCCTGAACTTACACTGAAGTCCTCTGCTCCATCTAGTGGTGGAAGTTGGTAGCCAGGACTTCAGCTGCTACCTACACTGGCTAGCTGCTGCCACTAGATGGAGCATGGTAAATCCAAAAGTACTGTTACATAAGTGTGTATTGTAATTCAACATTTTGCATTGTACATTATTGTATATTGTAATGTATTTTATTTTAAGTATTCAGCCAGGAATGCATGGTGTATAGTTCTATATTTTCTGGGCAACAAATGTCCAAAGGAGCCTAACTTTGGCTTTAGCACAGTTTCCCATAGGGATCAATCATTCACTTCGTTCACTTAGAGTAACGATTTTTAGGAATGCAGCCACAACTTTAATTGAGGACTCTGTATTTTCTCTCACCTTTCTATTTTGCTTTCCTTTTTATTTGAGACACTCTTTCTAACTTACCTCTGACCAAGTTGTTTATCATCTAACCAAACCATCTTGTGTGTGGTATTGTCTTGTACTTTGTTCAATAATACTTCTGAAAAAGTCCTGATGTGTTATTTCATTGGGGTTGAGTGAAATTGTGTTGTTTGGCGGGGGTGTGCACCAGCAATTGTAAGTAGAAAGGAAAAATAAGGTGCATGAAATGAGTGTTAGACAATCCTAGAGAAGGAAGTGGTTTCGTATTGGATAGGAGCAGACTGAGAAAGAACTGAGGAATGCAAAGATGTGACTCTTCAATTGCACAGGGTGTTGGTGAGACCCCATCTACAGAATTATGTATGGTTTTGGTCTCGTTATTTAAGAAAGATATAAATATGTTAGTTCAGAGAAGATTCACACTATTGATAGCTAGCATAGCTAATTGAAGTTAGATTACGGTGACATGCTGGACAGGTTGGTTTGTCTCTATCAGATTTTAGAAGATTGAGAAGTGATCTTATTGAAACATGCAAGATTCTGAGGGGACTTGACAGGGTGGGTGCTAAAAGAATGTTTTCCCTTGTGGGAGGGAATAGAAATAGGGAAGCCAGTTTAAAAATGAGGTCTCCCATTTAAGACTGGGAATTTTGTTTGTTTTTTCATGAGGGTTGTGAATATTTGGGACTCTCTTCAGACAGTGAAGGTAGTGTCAGTGAATATTTTTAAGGCAAAGATGTATATGACCTTTTGACTCCTTAGTTAGGCAAGAATCTTTCAGGAGTAGGCAGAATGTGGAATTGAGGCTGCAGTCCACTAGGTCATTCGAGGGGCTACTACTCTGAATTTGTATGCATGTACAATATATGTATACAAACAAAGTGTGGTGAATAGCCATGTGGATTATGATGTAGTGATAAAAATAGAAATATAGCTGAAAAGTGGTGAGGATACCGGATGCTCAATATAATGTGCTCAGAAGAGAGATGGAATGGCCTCACTGATAAGTGGAAACATCGTAGAATTGGAAAAAGGAAATTGAGGGGATTAGGACAGGATTTAGAAATAAAAAGGATATCATTATATTATTATTATTATTCTACTTGGGCCTGCAAATATATTGAGAGAAATTTGTAGGGAAATCACTGAAGTATAAGATCTATAGTTTTTCAGTATTTATATATGATATTGAGCGACTATAACATTAATCATCTAGCAAAATATACTGAGGGGGAGAAATTTCAGAAAATAATAAAGCAGGGAAATGAACCAAGTGTCTGTGGGAGAACACTTGTGCAGAAGAAATATCTAAAGTGGGAGATGGCTAATTTTAATTGGATGAGAAGGGATCTGGCCAGGTAAAATAAACTAAGGATAGATGGGGAAAAACTATATAGGAATACTGAATGGTCTTTAAGGAAGAAATACTTCAGATGTGAACTAGGTATGTTCTAACAGTGATGAAAGCTAGGAGAACCAAAACCAGATCTTGTTGGATAATGGCAATTGAGAGTTTGAAACAAAAAGACTATGATGCCTGTCAGGTGAATTCTTCAAGTGAGAACCAGGTCCAGTGCAATAGTTTTGAGAGGATAAGTGAAGAAGACAACTGGTGAAGAGAGAGACTGAGAATAGAATGGCAGTCAACGTAAAAGGGAACCAAAAATATTCACCTTGTGTGTAAATACTAAGCAGGTAGTAAGATGCAGAGTAGAACCTGTACAAAGAGTAATGAAAATGTAGAAGTATCATACAGGATAGAATATTTAATGTGTACTTTGTATCAGACCTTGCTAAAGATGAGGTGGTTGATTAAGGTATTAAAATAAGAGGAGATGGTAGAGGTCATGGATCGGTTGAAAATTGAGGGAGAAGAGGTACTAGTAAGGCTGCCAAAGCTTAAGTTGCCTCATTTGGATGCTTGAGATAAGTAACCTAATTCATATCAGGAGAGGAATGAATGTACTGTTTGTTTGGAGTAGTACGTAATGGATTTTTAAAAATACTGAGCCAGATTTAGTTAATTCCTTTAACAATGACCAACCATTTATCTATTAATAATTGTATTATGATAGCATTCAGTGCAATGTTTGAGACCAGCTACTTGGTCTTTAGATTTAGTTAACAGTAGCTTTAGTGCTATGCATCAAACTGTTCACAGTAAACTGGGCAAATCTTACTGCTGTCTGTGATCAAAGTGGTCCTCATGTGAGGTTGGTGTGTTTTCATATCCTGAATGGTTTGTCCCATTTTTAAATTTCCAACAGCAAGTTTTTTGTGAATTAGAAAAATAACATTTAACATAGTTAAACCAGAGGTTTAAAATGTGAAGTTTTTCCACGCTTTATCAGATACAAAAAGATACAGATGAAGGAAAGAAACTATTACAAATGGTAATTGGTGTGTTTGGCAGCAGGCCTGTAGTTTCTTACTGAATTAACACTTTGGCTGAAGGGGAAACCTTGTAAAGTAGTAAATTCGCAGTAAGCTGGTTGGCTTATGAGTAAACTTGAAAAGGGAACAGGTTGGGCGACTGTACTTCTCGACTTTCAAGGTATAGTTGTTTTACCTTGGCTGCCTTGTTTCCTTGGTTCAATAACTTTTCAGATGGTCTTTTAGATGGCATCTTTCATGATTCTCTGATTTAGACTAGCTTCTGTTATAAATTTTAAAAGCTGATGCAAATGTGGCTGCCTTAATCATGTGATCTATATAAACCCCAAAAACCTTTCAAGTAAATTAATGAGTTGGGCCAATATGCATCCTATGTTGTGGCTTTTTGCGCTTTGTACCGTGATGGCCCCTCATTATGAAATGATGATAAGTTGATGAGATCAATTTCACATTTGTCTTGATATCCATTGGATTTCTATGTATCTCTTGTCCTTGGTGAGGCAGGAAGACTGATTAATTAGTCAGTACTAATGAAAGCAGATGAGCTTCATAAATGGCTGGAATTCGTATTTTAAGTATTGGTTTTGTTTTCATGACTTATTTGCAGCTGATATTGGCAAAGTTTCATGATGTGTCATCATTTTAAAGATTGTCCATTTTTTAAAAAAGTTTTAAAAAAAATGGCTTCATGCCTTGACTACATTAGGCAATGGGTAAAAGAACTGCAGGTAAATGGGAGGTGCTCAGAGGAATTTAATGTGATTCAGAACTAATTTATATCCATGAGCAGGACCTCTCTACTTGCCAAAAGCTACAGCCACAAATAATTAAGAGATAAGGCACAACATAAAAACAAAATGCAAAAAGTGAAGAATAACTCAGATTCTGGAAAATAGACAGGATACTAAAAACATCAAAGGAGACCAGAAAATACAAATTAGAAGCATATGGCCATTTGACCCCTTGGGTTTGTTCTTCCATTTGATCTGATGATGGCCTCAACCTTGATTTCCTAACTACCCCTATAACCTTTGACTTCAATAGCTATCAAGTATCTGTGTAACTTGACCTTAAATCTTAAGTGGCCCTGCCTTCATTGTTTTTTGTGGAGCCAGTTCCACAGAATGAGCAGCCAGTTCTGTATGAAGTGTAACCAATTTATCATGGTCGTAGTGCCACACAACATGATGGAAGGTATCCTCAATGCAATGATGGGACATTGTCTCCACAAGAACTGTGCGGTGATCACTCCTACTGATAATCGTGAGCAGATGTAGGTGTGGCAGAGAGTTTGTGAAGATGAGGTCAAGTATGTTGGTTCCTTCACTACCTATTGCAGTCCCAGTTAGTAGCGATATCATTTGAGACATGACTAGCTTGGTCTGCGGTGGTGCTACCGATCCATTGTTGGTAATGGTTATTGAAGTTCCCCCATCCATAGTGCATTCTCTGCCCTTGGTGCCCTCAGTACTACTCGTGTTTAACATAAAGGAGTACTGATTCATCAACTAAAGAGGTATGGTGCCTCGTAATCACCTGCAGGTTTCCTTGCTCTGATCTGGTGACGTGAGATTAAGTCTGGATTTGATGTTGAGGACTCCTAAGGCCATGTCCTCCTGATGGGGTAGACAACCCAGTAATAGTGATGGTGGTGTCTGGGATATTATTCAAAAGGTTGGTTTCCATGAGTATGATTGTAGGCTTGACTAGTCTTAGACAGCTGTCCAGTTTTGGCATAAGGTGGACTTTGCAGGATCAACAGGATTGGATTTGCCTTTGCTGTTTCTGCTGCCAAGATCGGCCCAGTAAGAAGTTTGACAACACCAGATTTTAAGTCCAACCAATTTATTTGATAGTAAGTTTACAAATAAACTTGAGTTTACTATCAAATAAATCGGTTGGACTTAAACCTGGTATTGTCAAATTTCTTACTGTGTTTATTCCAGTCCAACGCCGGCATTTCTACATCAAGATTGGCCCATCAGGTTTCATTTCTTTTTGCTTTCTTTAGTGATTGAATACAGCTGAGTGGCTTACTTCGTTGTTTCAGAAAGCTTTTAAGAATTAATCAGATTTGATTTTCTGGAGTCGCATATAGGTCAAAGCAAGTGAGAACTTCAGGCTTCCTTTCCTAAAGGGTGTTGTGAACAAGTTGGGTTTTTATAATTGGCAATGTTTCAGTAAACGTTTAATTACAGATGTTTTATTGAGTTTCAATTCTGCCATCTGCCATGATGCAGTTTGAACTGGAGTCCCCAGATTGTTGTTCTGGGTCTCTGGATTACTAGTCAAGTAACAATACCATTGTGCCATAGCCTGCCTCAATTCTGCATCTGAAAATAATTGAAGGGGATACTTGTAAGTGGTGAAAAGGTAGAAACAGTTGACACCAAATGAGTTTTGTTGTAGCTTTAAAACATTTTCAGAGGCTTGAATCGGAACGTAAAACCAGGCCACTCGAGGGCTGCTTTGGCTTCATTAGAGTGCTTAAGTTGGAGTTTGGTGAAAGGGACAGGATCTGGAGAGAAAACAGGTTAGTGGCACTAGAGTTCCACGTGTTTTCTCAACAGATCTGACACTTTTTTGCCAAATTTGTAAAATTCTGCCCCTTTTCACTATAGTGATTTTCCAAATGAAATGTTTTAAGTCTTGACTGAGTCACGCTGGATCAGTTGTTTGTAGATAACTTTGAAGTATCATTATGTTGGATTGGAAGCAAATTGTTCAATAGCTCTTCATCTTGACTACTCACGTTATATGCTATGTGGACTGTGACCTGGATAGTGTGTTGCCCTGGTTAACAAACTGTTGCGGTGCAGTTTAGCCTTCCACAATGTATGAAAAGGTTTTGCATGTATCTAAATTTAAAACATTTTAAAGTTATTGCTTTATAGTTCTTAATAAAAAATGAATTGCTGCTGATCACTTGATATCAAATAATATTTGAATATAACACAAGTATTCACTTTTTTCCCCAATAACTAGCTTCATGGCATAAGTGAAATAATTGGGCTGTTTTCAGTGCCCCAACTGGAAAGCACATATGGTATGCAGTGATTCAGTTCCTGAACCCTGTGGTTATTGTTAGTTTGAGCATGATTCTGAGCTAAATGAGACTCTGGATTCTTAACATGATGTTTAAAAATCCTGCAGCTGGGAATCTTGTAATTACTGTTGGTTTCTAACAGAGCCCCGGGTCAATCTGATATAACTGCATTTTTTTGTCATTATTAAAATGCAGCCAAACTATCACTAAGTTTGATTCGATGGATAAAAATATTAAGCTGGAGTTTTGTACAATAACTGTGTAAGGGAGGTAGACGAACATGCATGGAAAGTAACTAATGTAACACCACTGTTTAAGAAGGGAGGGAGGCGGCAGATAGGAAATTATAGGCCCGTTAGCCTGACATTGGCAAGATTTTAGAGATCATTATTAAAGATAATGCTTGAGTACTTGGCAGTGCATGATAAAATAGGACTTAGTCAAGGGGAGATCATGTCTGACAAATCTGTTAGCTCTTTTGAGGAGGTAACAAGGAAGTTAGCAAAAGGAGAACCAGCGGATGTGATTTATTTAGATTTCGAGAAGCCTTTGGCAAGGGAAGTTAGAGCTCATATTGTTAAGGGTGAGATCCTGGCATGAATAGAGGATTGGCTGACTGACAGTAGTGATTTAAGGAGTCCTTTTCAGGATGGTAGCTAGTGACTAGTGCCTTAGGCTGTGCTGGGACCTCAACTTTTCACAATATACATTAATGATTTGGAAGAAGGAACTGAAGGCACTGCTTCTAGGCTTGCAGATGATGCAATCAGGTAGAGGGGCAGATAGTTTTGAGGAAGTGGGAGGCTGTAGAAGTGCTAGGACAGGCAAGGAGAGTGGACAAAACTAGCAGACGGAATGCAATGTGGAAAAGTGAAGTTATGTACTTTGGAAGGAAGCTTGGCGGCATAGACTATTTTGAAAATGAGAAAATGCTCAGGAAATCAGAAGCACAAAGGAACTTGAGTCCTTGTTCAAGATTCTCTTAAGGTTAATGTACAGGCTCAGTCAACAGTTAGTAAGGCAAATGCAGTGTTCTCATTCGTTTTGAGATGGCTAGAATACAAAAGCAGGGATGTACTTCTGAGCCTGTATAAGGCTCTGGTCAAACCCCATTTGGAATATTGCAAGTTGTTTTGGGCTCTGTACGTAAGGGAGGATGTGCTGGCCTTGGAGAAGTCCAGGGAGGTTCACAAGAATGATCCCAGGATTGAAAAAAGTGTTGTATGACAATTGGTTGAGGACTCTGGATTGTACTGGTTGGAGTTTAGAAGAAATGAGGGGGGATCTTAGTGAAACCTACGGGATACTGTGAGGCCTAGATAGAGTGGACTTGGCGAGGATGTTTCCACTGGTAGGAAAAACTAAAACCAGAAAGCACAACCTCTGGCTAAAAGAACGATCCTTTAAAACAGGTGAGAAGGAATTTCATCAGCTAGAGTGTAATGAATCTGTGGAACTATTTGCTGCAGAAGGTGGTGGAAGCTAGGTTATTGATTGTATTCAAGACAGAGATAGGTTCTTGATTAATCAAAGGGTCAAGGATTATGGGGATGAGAAAAATATCAGCTGTGAATGGGGAATAGACTTGATGTAGCTGAGTGGCCTAATTCTTGATCTCATATTTTATATTTTAGATCCTAATTGCTCATGTAATTGCTGGATCTGAGGAATCCAGAACTGGGATAATCTTGAAATCGGACTTGGACATTCAGGAGTGATGACAGGAAGTATGTCTCACAATTGATGCTGAAAGATTTGTTTCTGTAGCACCTTTCACAATTGCAGGATATCTCAAACTTCATTAGTCAGTGAAGTACATTGTAGGCAATTAGTGTAGGAACCCCAATTTGTGCAGGGCAAACTCCCACAGACAGCAATAATGCAAAAATCTGTTGATTCAGGATGGTGCAACTGAAATAATTCCTCTACTCTTGTCACATGATTCTTTTGTATCCACTTGAGGGAGCATACAGGGCAGCATATTATTCCTCAGTGTTGCAATGGAATGTTGGCCTAGAATTTTGGGTTCAAAGTTTCTTGCGTTATAACAGTGATATTTCAAAATTACTTCATTGGCTGTAAAGAGTTACACCCAGGGTCATGAAAAGTATGATATAAAGGCAAGTCTTGTCTTATTCTTTCATGAGAAATGGAAGTTTGTCAGTTAAAATCTCTAATCCAAGTTTGTTAGATAATTGGCCAAGGTATTAAGGGTTTTGGAGCCAAAGTAGATAAATGGAAGTTCGATGCAAATAACATGATACTGAATGGTCTAAAGTCCTTCCTCTTCCTATGTAGGCAGACTGAAGCCCATTAAGCTCCTGATCATTTCTAGTAGAGGCATAGATGAATTTGGCTAGTGGGCAGCATGATGGCACAGTGGTTAGCACGGCTGCCTCACAGCGCCAGGATCCAGGTTTGATCCTGCTTGGGTCACTGTCTGTATTGAGTCTGCACATTCTCCCTGTGTTTGTATGGGTTTCCTCCAGGTATTCCACTTTTCTCCCACAATCTGGTTAGATGCATTGGCCATGCTAAATTCTCCCTTAGTGTACCTGAACAGGTGCTGGACTGTGATGACTAAGGGGTTTTCAGTGACTTAATTGCTGTGCTGATATAAGCCTACTTGTGATTAATAAAGTTTCAACTTTTTTGCTGTCCAATAAAAATTGCTGACTAACTACTAACATGGCTTTCGCACAGTTCTAGCCATCTGCTAATGAACAGTTTTTTTTGTGTGGAAAATACTTTGCGTGCAATGAAAGTACATGTACAAACATACAAATCAGGAGCCATAGGCAATTCATTTCCTCAAGTCAAGATTTGATGGTACCTCCACATTCCTCTCTACCACGAATAACCTTTCACCCCCTTGCCAATCAAGATTCTATCATACTCTGCCCTTTATAACATTCTTCCTCAAGTCCGTGAAAGCAGAACCATCAAAGACTCAATGTGCAGAAAAAAATTCTCTTGTGTCTTACATGACCAATAATTTATTTCCTGTGTAAACTTGCAAACAATCCTTCAATCTTCCATCCAAGTTTGAAATAATGAATTACTGCTTCCATATTTGCTCAGCAGTTTCATGCAGTAAGAACATGAGACTACATGCAGGAGTAGGCAATTCAGCACTTGTGCCTGCTCTGCCATTTAACGCAATCATCATTGATTATGTCTCAGTTTGAACTTCATTTTCCTAGCTGCTCTCCATAACTCTTCAATCCATTACTAATTAAAAATCCATTACCAATGAAAAATTTTGTTTATCTCCTCAAATTTACTCTGTCCCAGCATCCACTGGGCGGCACAGTGATTAGCACTGCCATTTCACAGCGCTAGAGACCTGGGTTTGATTCCAGCTTGCATCACTGGAGTGTGTACATTCTCCCCATGTCTGTGTGGGTTTCCTTCAGGTACGCCGGTTTCTCCCATACCGTCAAAGACGGCACCTGTTTGCATTGATTCGAACAAGTGTAACTTCATTGTAGTGTTAATGTAAGCCTTACTTGTGACTAATAAACTAGCAACTAATGAGTGAATTTTACAGATTTATGACTGAAGTAGTTTCTCCTCATCTCTGTTTTAAATGTGTTTTAAAAACTTTTATACTCTTATTACTTTAGTAATTGCCAAAATCCATTTGCTACTTTTATTACTTGCTGTACCTGCAAATTAGCTTTCAGTGATTCATGCATAAGGAAACCCAGACCCTTCTGTACTGAAGCACTCTGAAGTTTCTTTCTATTGTTGCCTTTCTATTTTTCAAAAAAAAGTAACCTCATGTTTATTCATGTTAAACTGCATCTGTCAAATTTTGGCCCACTCAGCTAACCTATCCATATTCATTTTGTAAATTGCTTATTTCTCTACTGCAACTTGCCTATTTTGGTGTTATCCACCTATTTTGGTGTTATATATTGCACTGTTATAATGCAAGAAACTATGGTAGCTGTATCCAAGTCATTAATATAAATTGTAAATAGTTGGGACCCTGAGCACTGAACTGAGTTGCATCTTGCCAACCAGAAAAAAACCCATTTATCCAGCTTTCTGTTGGTTATGTCATTCCAAGCTGCTAAATTACCCATAACCCTACATGATCACACTTTGCGTATCAACCTATTGTGTGGCCCTTTTGGATTTCAGTTAGCTCCCTCAGAACGTAGACGCAAGTATTTACTGAAGTTTTATTTGTATAAGGAATGTATGATCCACCCTTTCTCACTGTTCAAAATGCGACTGGTCCTGATTCTTTACTATGGGTTACCCTGATAGAGCTGCATGTTATTTGCCTTGATCTGGATATTGACTAAGCTAACCAGTGGCAAATCTGTGCTATATGCAGGGCTATTGATGTTTCCAATGGGCTGAAAGTTTTACCTGTTAGGTGTACTTCTGGCCAGTAACCATGAGTAGCCCCTGAGGCAGTAAATCAAATGTAAATGGTAAATGTTTGCATTTTCTGCATTTCATTTTATCAGCAAATGCACAAGTTTGAAGTTTGCAACCTGATATTTCTGCTCAGTTGTGGTTTTGACACAATTTCCCTAATATCAACATAATTTTAGAGGGTTGTGGTTTTAAGCCAAATTAAGTTTGTGCATTTTTGCACCAGTGCTGGGCTTTCTTGCCAACAAACTGGTCATATCTCCTAAGTGTATTAACCATCAATGTGAGCTTTAATTGTGCTCATTTTCAGGCTGCCAAGCTGGTTCAAAAAATTAAGTTTAAACTTTAGTTGCCCCTTGGCCCAACTTGTCCATGCTGCCCTTTAACCATTAAGCAAATATAAATTGCTTGTGTTTGGCCCATACTTCTCTTTACCGATCTTGCCCATGTAACTGTCTAAATGCAGTTAAAAAGACAAAATTGTACCCAGCTCTACTACTACCTCTAGTAGCTCGTTCTAGACACTCACCATCCACCGAAAAAAATTGCTTTTGTCTTTCTCCTCTCCTTAAGACCTATGCCGTTTAGTTTTAGACTCTTATCTTTGGAAAAAGATGTTGACCATCTACCTTATCTATGGTCTTCATTGTTTTACAGATCTATATAAGATTACCCCTAAGCTTCCTCTGCTTCAGGGAAAAAAATCCCAGTCTATCCAGCCCCTCAACTCAAACCGTCAAATCCTGGTGACATCCTAGTAAATCTTTTCTGCATTCTTTCTAGCTTCATATGACATTTCCTCCAATAAAGTGTCCAGAACTGTACACAGAATTCCAAGTGTGGCCGTATCAATATTTTGTATAACTTCAACAAGATATCTCAACTCCTGTTTCAATGTTCTGACCAATGAAACCAAGCATGCTGAATGCTGCCTTCACTACCCTGTTCACCTGTGACTCCACTTTCAATGAGCTATGAACCTGCACCTGTAGACCGCTTTCTGCTATAACTCTATATAAAAGATGTGCAGGTTAGGTTGATTGGCTATGCTAAGAATTTGCTCCTTAGTGTCTAGGGATGCATAAGTTAGAGAGATTAGTGGGTTTTAATATGTAGGGATTTGGGGGTAGGGCCTGGGTGGGATTGTATTCGGTGCAGACTCGATGGGCCAAAGGGCATCTCTGCACTGTAGGCTTCTATGATTCTCTCCAACGTATTCTACCATTAACTGAGTGAGTCCTGTCCTGGTTCGGTCTACCAAAATATATTATCTCGCATATATCTAAATTAAACTCCATCTGCCGTTCATCAGCCCACTGGCCAATTGATCAAAATCCTATTGCAATCTGAGAACTTGCTTCACTGTTCACTATATCACCAATTTTGTGTTATCTGCAAACTTATTAACCATGCCTCCTAATTCAAATCATTAATATAAATGAGAAATAGCAGTGGAGCAAGCACCGATCCTGAGACACACCGCTGGTCACAGGCCTCCAGTTTAACCACCATCCACCCATCCACATCCACACCCACACCCCCACGTGCACCCCCGCCAACTGCCCTCATCTATCTTTGTTACCTCTTCAGAAAGCTTACTCAAATTCGTGACACATGATTTTCCACTCTGTCATGCTGACTGTCCCTAATTGCCTATATTACCTGTCTTTCAAAATACCTTCTAACAACTTACCCATTATAGATATTAGTCTCACAGGCCTGTAGTTCCCAGGTTTTTCCCTGCAGGTCATCTTAAACGAAGGCACAACATTTACCACCCTCCAAATATGTCAATGATTCAAATATCTCTGTTAAGGGACCTAAAATTTCCTCAAGTCTCTCTCAACATCCTGGGATACATTTTATCAGGTCTTTTAGGTTTATTTACCCTCATATGCTTTAAGACTTCCAACACTGCCACCTCTAATATGTACATTGCTCAAGGCAAGACTATTTATTTCACCAAATTCCCTAACATCCGTGCCTTTCTCAATGTAAATGCCAATGAGAAATTTGCATTTAGGATCTCACTCAAATCATGTAGATCTGTATTTAAGTGACTTTATTAATCCTTAAGAGGCCCTACTCTCTCCTTATTTACTCTTGCCCTTTTGTATTTGTAGAAGCTCTTTAGGTTCTCCTTTGCCTTATCTGCCAAAGCAATCTCATGTCTCCCTTTTGCTCTTCTGATTTCGCTCAACTATATTCTTACACCCTCTAAACCCTTCAAGTTCACCCTCCACTTGATCCAAGCTGCCAATGCAGGTCACATGCTGCTGCCTCCTTAAGCAGGGCCTCACTACCCGTCATCCAGAGAATCCCTACTTCTACCAGCCTTGCCTTTCACTCTAAAAGGAATATCCTTAACCTGTGCCCACCTTAACATTCTTTTAAAAGCCTCCCACTTACCAGACATCCTTTGTCTGCTCACAGATTTCTCCAATCAATGTTCGTGACTAATATCATCGCATTTGGCTGTGCCTCAATTTAGAATTTTAACGTTTGGATCAGATCTATCATTCTCCATAGCTATCTTTAAAACTAATGGGATTATGGGTCACTGGCCCCAAAGTGATCCCTCACTAACGATCTCTTTCACTTGCCCTTATTTTCCAAGTGGAGGTCAAGTTTTGCTCCCTCTCTAGTCAGGCCATCCTGAATGATGAAATTCCTCTTGAACACATTACAATCTTTTCTTCTTCCTGTGGCTGTCCCAGTTAATGTTGGGAAAGTTGAAGTCCTCTACTATTACCACTCTTTTATTTTTCTTGGAGCTATTTGTAATCTCCTTACATATTTGCTTCTCAATTTCCTGTTGACTATTTGGGAACCTAAGTACGGTGCTATCAGAGTGATCTCACCCTTCTTATTTCTTAGTTCTACCCATTTGATTCAGTGGGCGAACTGTCAGAAATATCCTCCCTTAATACCGCCATGATTTCCCTGATCAAAAGTGCATCTCTCCCCTTCCCTTTCACTTCCTGTTCTCTTTCCCATAGCCTCTGTATGTTGGAACATTGAGCTGTCAGTCCTGTCCCCCTCTTAGCCAAGTTTCAGTAATTGCTGAAATATCCCAGTCCCTTGTACCCATCGACGCTCGAAGTTCATGTCTTGCCCATCAGGCTTCTTGCACTGAAATAAACAGTTTAATCTGGACTTTTCTTACTCTGCTTTGCCCTGCCCTGTTTTTGCCTGACCTAGTACTAGGATTAGTGATACAGCCATTACTATTTCATGTGCTGTCGTCAACCTTCTGTCTCTCTACTGCTTTGGGTTCCACCCCCTGCCAAACTAGTATAACTCTTCCTGAGTGGCTCTAGCAGTCTCCCTCCAGTTCAGGTGTAATCTGTCCCCTTAGAATAGGTCACCCCTGCCCCAAAAGAGATTTCAATAATTCTAAATCCTTGCTCCCTGCACCAACTCTCAAGCCACACGTTCATCTGCTTAATCTTCCTATTCCTTCTCACATTAGCACATGGCATTGGCAGTAGTGCAGAAATTACTACTTTCCAAGGCCCTGCACCTTAGCCTTCTGCCTAACTTTCTCTCTTCACACTTCAGGACCTTTGCCTTTTTGTATATACGTACCTGCTTTGCCTAACTATTTCTGAGTTTTTAAGCAAATATCAACGATAACCCACTACCATTGGACCGGCTTCTGAAAACAAGGACAACAGTAAGTACAAGCTGAAGGATTTCTATACCCTAGCTATGACTGTAATTCTACATGCTGTGCGCTTTTGTTTCCTTCTCTATGAATGGTATGCTTTGACTGTAAAGCACTGAAGAAACAATACTTTTCACTATATTAATACATGTGACAATAAATCAAATCAAAGGATTTTAAATAAATCTTCTCATTACCCTAAGGTACTGTATCCCATTTCAACTAGAAAATAGTTTTGGAATTTAAAAAAGTAATTTTCAGTCATTTAAAGTCACTTATTTACAGATGGTAAATTAACATGGATTTAAAATGCTTGTTTTTCTGTAAACAACACATTTTTAGCTATAATCAAACTTCATAGTAGTCAAGGAAAAATTCATCAAGGAATTTTTTTGAAGAACTAATTCTTGCAATTTAATGGCACTGCTTTGTGAAATAATATGCACCCAAGGTAGAAACCATACCCATACATATGTATGTGCCATAAGAAATATAAAATATTGCGATAATATAGCCAACAATAGGTGTCTGTTATTAATTTAATCAGAAATTAAATTCTCCACATCTGGATTTCCATTTAACCACATAATAGCTAATATATTTGGACAACACTGAATCAGTGTTAATAAAAATATTCTGCTGGAGAAGTATTTATTTTAAATACCTACTTCTATGTACACATAAGCAAAGTCCACTTAGAGGTTTTCAGGAGAGAAAGATTTTTTAAAACGCGTCTCATAGTTTTAATAATGGTTGGGTTTCTTTGTCCTGTAGATCACTTTACTCTTCAGTATAAATAAAGCAATAAGAAATTGTCAGTTTGTAGTATAAACAAATTGCTTTCTCAAATCTTGTATCTGCGCTCCTGCAAAGTGCATCACATCAACCTTGATCAAGTGACCGTACCTAGACAATGAAGATTACATAACATACATGGTTGTCTGCTGTTCATTAAGATTCTAATGTACCCAGGTTTTATTCCACTTAAGGCAGGGAGGCCTTGAAAGAATCTAATTTCTGTTTTAACTTGACATAAGATACAAGCATAGCATTGTAAGATGTATTACCCAAATGAAAATACAGCCATATAAACATTTATCTTCGTGAGTTACACAGTGCAAGTATGAACAGCTCAATGGGCTCAAAAAACGTGAATAAGGGTGCTAATTTCATTGACATAAAAGGAGCCAGTAAACGTGGTTTTTGTCTGAGGTTCCATCATGGTTCCATATAAAGCTAAACATAGCTTTATATGGACATGGAAACCAGTTTCTGATCTGAAAGCAAAAGAGGGAAAGCGATGAGTGTTCTTCCTTTCCTAAAATTGTATCCACTCGTACATGAAGGTACTTAAGTGTGACTGACTGATGGTATTTCCAACTGCATCAAGTTTTAGGATGACAATTTCAGTATTTTTTATGCTTTGCTATTCAGCTTTGCTGACTGAGTTTTGTAATGTTTCTTAAACAAGCTGCCAGGTACCATATAACACAGGAAAATCAATTAATGATCTGGTTGTATGGCACAGTAGTTGCCACTCAACACCACTGGTTTTACGGAACCTTGGAGTTTAGCTTTGGCAACAAGAGTATTTGGAAGAATTGATCTCAGTATTACCCAATATCGTAGTGTGTAGGTCAATTTTTTTTTTTAAAAAAAGAATTTATCATCTCTGGACATAATTATATATGCTTCTGAGTTCTGCTCCACTGATTAACAATAAATTTAAGTAAACGATAAAGTTACAACTGCCTATCTGCACTATGCGTAAATGTTCTTGTTATCCGACCTCTGTGTTCAACTAGGACTTGAGTTTGAAACTTGTAGTTAATCTTCACTTAAGAGAAAATTACTACAGAATAGTTCAATTGTATGCAATGAATATTTTTCACAAGCAGAAGAGCTATTTATGTATTAAATCAAAAATGCAGATTAGCCCTCACTTTTTGGTTCACACAAGGTAATTGGATATTTTTGCTGTAATTATATTTTCCCAAACTGAGGACGCTTTTACAAAAAAATGTCTTTACAACAAAAATAGCAAAACTATTAAGGTCAATAGCAGATCCAAAGAGACTGACAACAGAGGATAGGGATGAAAGCACATGCATTATCTTAAAAATAATCTTAATTCTGTTTAAGAAGCCAAAGATTGTAAATTTGACCAAATAATTTTGGCACAATTGCCACTGATATATCTGCCACGCAGAGCAACTTGAAACAATTTTTGATGTTTAATGCAAAAGAATTACGCACAAACACTGAAAAATGTTGGATGAAATAGATCTATTGCTAGAAGACACAGTATTATGGAGCATTTTGAACTTGTCAGTATGCTGTTTGACATCTGCACATGTTTATGCGTCTCTCCAATAAGCTCTTGAACACCCTGCTGGAGCTGTCATTTTTTTATTCTTCGTATCTGGCAGATGGCAAGTCAACAATCGACATCAACAGCAGCAATGCCTCACCACAGAATTGCCTGCTCCTTGCGTCACAAACACAATAATAAACTCTTTGTTGTTGCCCCACAATACAGCTGCTTAAACCACTTTGGTATGAAGCCGGTCTGTTGAAAACACAAACTCCCTTCTGTCAGGGGTTTGTTTAAAAAAAAAACGGCAAAATGTTAAACAACCAAAGCCACAACACAGCTGCAAACAACCAGATACTTCAAAAGCTCCTCCCTAACAAAGACCCTGAAAAGGGGCTTGTCTGTAGCTTATGGAGCAATTAAGAAGTATGACAGCTTGTTTTGTGCATACAACAACTGGACAGACAAATTAACTGCATAATGTAAAATATGAACCAGCCATTTCCAAATTTGATAACTTTTAAAAATCATATGTATGATTTCTACATTGAATTTAACAAACATAAAATAAATGGAAACAAGTGCTCAAACTTAACATTTTGTTAACATTTTCACTCATAAAACAATTCCAACACTTCAAATAGCTATTTCTAACTGTGGTCTTGGGCTCAGTCATCTGGACAAAGTGAACTGGTTTATAAAGCTTGAAAAAACTTGTATACAATTTCTAATCACCATTTATATCAAACTAGTAACACAAGTAAAATGTCTACTGTTAGAGGATGTATCTAACAGCACTGCACTGAAAGCAGAGACTTAATCTTTGACCTGTTGATGCACTTGCCCCAGATAGAGGATTACATGGAGGTCAACAGCTGTGAAAAGAAAGAGAATCAGTTAAACAAGCTAGACTGGGCTGTAGTGAGACATGTCTCTGTTAAGCATATTTACATTATTTCTGATTCCATCATGTCTCTGTCATGGGACTGAGTGTTTTTTTGCATGCAGCCCCCATTAGGCTGCTTACATGCCAATATAAATTACTTAAAATTTATTTAAGTAATGCTCATGTGCTGATCAAAGCTGGCTTTTGAGTGATTGTCATCTTGATGCTGGGCAAGTGGGCTTGCGTGAGGATGCTATTGTTTTTTGCCATTGGATTTGGGTGATTTTGTGAAGGCACTGCTAGTAATACGCCTGTAATTTGGGATGCTTGCTATAGATTGTCTAAGCCTTTGAAGCACATATCAGTGCAAGGATCACAATGCCTAGTAAACCATGATCTTAGTCGTGAGTTTGAGATCCTAATCCTTAAATATTCTTTCTTTCAGTAGACCTGATCTGGCACACTAGAGGCAGGGATTAATTTTGTCATTTGTGCAAGTTTTTGTTGAGAAGAGGTTCCTAAGTTATGGAAGATGGTTTATATTTTCCAAGACAATGCCATTGATCTTAAATCAGTAGAGATGATGTCATGCTGTGGTAGCTGATTGGAGGAGGATTTGGTTTAGTGGGTATTTACCAAAAGGACCAGATTAGAAACAGTTCAAGCTATGCAGCCTTTGATCCAAACATACTTCAATCTCCATCAATCTTCAGTATGAAGATAATGTGTGCACGTTCACTCAAACTAAGCTCCAGGTCATTGTCAACGTCTTCTCCAAAATAGTCCTTTTGGTAAATACCCACTAAACCAAATCCTCCTCCAATCAGCCACCACAGCATGACATCATACAAATGCAATGATGACGTCATACAAATGCAATTTTTAAAACGCAAAAGGACAATGCTGTACACCACATCTGCAGTGCCAAAGAAGGGTTTGGTAAGAAGTCTCTCAACACCAGGTTAAAGTCCAACAGGTTTATTTGGAATAACAATAAGCTTTTGGAGTACTGCTCCATCAGGTGAGTGGAATGGTTGATATCACAAACATGGCATATATAGACAAAGACACAATTGCAAGATGATTTGATTTATAATGGTTGGAATGCAACTTTTTACAGGTAATCCAGGCTTTACAGGTACAGACATTGCGAGTGAAAAGACTTTTACCACAGGTTAAAGAGGTGAAAATTGTCTCAAACCAGGACAGTTAGTAAGATTTTGCAAGCTCAGGCCAGATGGTGAGGATTGCACTTGGTGTGACATGATCCCAAGATCCTGGTTGATGATCTAGCAAGTGTGCTTTTGCCCATATACGTTGTGATTGTGAAACCTAACTCTCCACTCATCTGTTGAAGGAGCAGTGCTCCAAAAGCTCGTAATTCCAAATAAACTTGTTGGACTCTAACCTGGTGTTGAGACTTTTATTGTGCCCATTCCAGTCCAACATCTTCACATTAAGGGAGGATTTGCTTATTGGTGACTGCATCATGAGGTAAAACCTTTATGTAGACAACATGGTGATGAGAGTACTCTGCAACCATTTCGCTAATCCATTTGTAAAGGGAAGGCTGATCTGAACTGATTGGACAAACGTATATTACATTTTTCCTCCACCAGAGCACAGACATGAAGATCGTGCTGGGTGAGATGTATACCACCACAAATATCCTTAAGACAGAACATCCTGAGGCCTTGTTCATGATGGTCGGAGACTTCAACTAGGTCAAGCTAGAGTGCTGTGCCAAGATACTGCCAACATGTCTCCTGTTCCAGCAGAGACCCAAACATTCTAGACTACTGCTAAACACACATCAAACATGCCTACTGTTGTCCCACATTTTGGCAAATTAGACCACAAAGTGTGCTCCTGCTTCTGGTTTACAAGTAAAAACAGAAATGGGCAAATCCAATAAAGTCGAACAGTGTTGGTCTGAGGAATCTGATGATCTCCTATGGGACTGTTTTGAGTCAGTAGACTGGTCAAATCAGTCTGAGTACGCTACTACAGTAACAGACCTCATTAGTGAGTGTGTAGAAGACTCTGCCAAAGAAGCAAATCGGTGTTTCTCAACCAGAAAGTGTGGATGAGCAGTGATATCAACTGCTTGTTAAGTCCAGGATTGAGTGTTCAGATGGACAGCATGATGGCACAGTGATTACCTGCCTCTCAGTGCCAGGGACCTGGATTTAATTGCCGACTTGGGTCGCTGTCTGTGTGGAGTTTGCATGTTCTCTCCACGTCTGCATGGGTTTACTCCAGGTACTTTGGTTTCCTCCCACAGTCCAAAGTTGTGCAGGTTAGATGGATTGGCCATGCTAAATTCCCCCTTAGTGTTAGGGGGACTAGCTAGGATAAATGCATGGGGTTAAGGCCTGGTTGGGATTATAGTCGGTGCAGACGCGCTGGGCTAAATAGCCTCTTATGGATTCTTGACCTTTACAAGAAATCCAGATATAATTTACAGAGAACCTTCAAAGATGCCAACAGTATAGCGGATCAAACTAGAGTCTCAGACTAGCCACAAGGATTCCCAGCAACCATGGCAAGGTCTGCAAGACAAAACAGACCACAAGGTGAAAGCATGCAGAATTGCTGGCACCAAAGGAAGGACACTCCCTGATGAGCTCAACACATTGTCTGTTTTGGACATGACTTCAGCGAGAGCATGTCTTCTGTCTCAGAAGCCTCAGCCAAGCCAGTGTCAGAGGTCACCATCACAGATATCAGAGCAGCCTTCTTGAAAACAACTGGCCAGGATGGGGTACCCAAACAAGCACTCGGATCCTGTGCGGATCAGTTGGCGAGGCTATTTGCAGACATCTTTAATCTCCTTATGCTGATCTGAAGTCCCTACTGCTTCAAGACTACCATCATCCCTGTAGCAAAGAAAAATGAGGCAGCATATCTTAATGACTATTTGCCTGGTGGTTCTGACATTCATCATGAAGTGCTTTGATGGCATGGATCAATTCCGGCCTCCCAAATTGTCTGGAGCCACTACAGTTACCTATTGCTGCAACAAGTCCACAGCAGACACCATCTCCCTGGCCCTACTGTCAACCCTGGTACACTTAGATAACAAAAGGTAGTACAATGGTTAGCATTGCTCACAATGCCAGGAACCTAGGTTTGATTCTCAGCCTGGTCACTATCTGTGTGAAGTTACACACTCTATATTTCCATGGGTTTCCTCCAGGCGCACTGGGTTCCTCCCACATTCTAAAAGATGTGCTGGTTGGGTGCATTGACCCAAATAGGTGCCATAGTGTTGTGTTTAGGGGAATTTCACAGTAAGTTCATTGCAGTGTTAATGCAAGCTTTTCTTGTGATGAGCAAGTAAATTTTTACTTTGTCAGACTCCTATTTATTAACTACAGCTCAACCTTCAACACCATTATTTCTACATAACTCAAAGAACAAAACAGCATGGGAAACAGGCCCTTCAGCCCACTGAGCCCGCACCGCCACCTCGATGTTCCCTCTATGTTTATAGATCTATGCATTAGAACCAAATGTTTAGTTCTGGGAAGGTTAAAGTTCACCTGTAGAAAAATGAGATGAATGCAAGTGAAGCAATTTGGAGTCTGTTACACTTGAAAGATTGGGGTTATAATAACTTAAGAGATCAACAGACAGTAAAGTCCAATATCAGCCAGTAGGTTTGCTTAGCTGGAGACGTGACGTCTACATTGCTTGCAAAGAAGTGCAGCCCAGAGTGATGTCTTGCTTCAAAGTTAGATCTAGGTTAGTTTAAAAGTGTTCAGTGAATCTTGATAAGATACATTGTTATAGAGATACATGACCTTAAGAAAGTTTCAATTTATTTGAAGGTTCTTCAGCAGGAGAAGAAATTAGATACTAAAGAGATGTTACTATTAGCAGGCTCTCGGCTGTTAAGGCTCAGAGAAAAAGTCCTAGGAGCCATTCATTGCAGCTGAAAGTTGTAGTTTGGACCTATATAGTTTGCAGCATATAGAGAAGCAACTAAGAGCGGTTTATTGCATTTATGCTCAAAGGACTGTGGGAGAAGGTCACTGCTTCCATGCCAGAAGCCCTGGGAGCTATATACAGCTTACAGTGACCCAGAGACTGGAGTTCAGAGAAACTAAGGGGGTGTCCTAACTTAGTAAGTAAACATTTTGAGAGATTTAGTATTAATTAGAAGTGGGAGTACTGCTTTCAAATCCTGTCAAACAAAGTTTCAAGAGATGCAACTGAACCATCAGGAGGTGAGCAATTGTTGAGGCAGTCCTAGTCAAAGCAGCTTTTGGAAGGAATTCAGAGGTAAATCTTCAAAAGTATAGAGTTGAAATCCTTCATCAGGGATTGAAATTCTGTGACTGTCAGCGGTCACTGACACCAGAATGAGTTGCTAACAAATCCATAGGATCTGTCTCAATCACATCTATCATGTAATGTGTTAATTTACCTGTTAATTCTGAATGCTGTATGCCCACAAATATAAATTATGATGAGATCTTGTAGATTATTTTACTTTCTGATTTTGGAAAATAAAAATTAGTTTATTTGATACCACAGAATTTTGTGTTTTTATTCTCTAAGTGGGTAATAGGGATTTCAAATTTTGTTTCCTTTAATCAAAAATTCACTAGTCCCTAACCAGATCATAACAGATTAATTGAACCACAAGATTTTTTCATTGAGATGTGAAAACTATTGTCCAGGCTGCAATTTTTAAAGTTGGAGTTTTTGGAAAAATGACAGAAGAATGCTCATCTCTAAACTCCATGGCCTATGGCTTGGTTCCTTCCTCTGCAGCTGGATTCTAGACTTTCTAACCCACAGACCACAGTCAGTAAGGATAGGTAACAGCTCCTCCATTTTTATTCTTAACACTGGTGTCTTGCAAAGCATCAATGACGTGTCCTGGTCCCTCCATGTTGTTGCTATAGTTAGGGAAGCCTAACAATGTCGTGACTTCCTCAGGAGGCTAAGGTAATTCAGCGTATCTGCTACGACAGTTTCTAATTTTTACATAGAAAGCATTCTTTCTGTTTGTATCACAGCTTGGTGTGAGCTGCTGCTCTTGTCTAAGACTGCAAGAAACTACAAAGAGTTGTCAACGAAACTTAGTGCATCACGCAAACCAGCTTCCCATCCATTGACTTTCTCTATATTTCCTGTTGCCTCAGAAAAGCAGCCAGCATAATCATGGACCCCTCACACCCCAGACATACTGCTCCATCTTTTCCAACGGGGGAAGAGGTACAAAGGTCTGAGGATGTGTGTCAACCAACTTAAGAACAGCTTCTTCCCTGCTCCCATCAGACTTTTGAATAAACCTACTTTGCATTAAGCTGATCTTTCTGTACACCCTTTATATCCGATCAAATCCAATTGAAGTTTCAACCAGCAAAACATTACAGATCCAAGCTGACAGGGCAGGCTTCCCTCTTCTTGTCTTAAACTTGATCTGTATGATCCAAGCTGATAGCATACCTTGCACCTCCTCCAGTGCCTGATTTCAATTGCATCTTAGCCAAAAGGCCTAAATGCTGTTTTAAAAAATTGCTTCAAATGAAACCTCAGTGTCATGTTATTGACTTCTACCAAGTGTAGGATCAAAAGTTACACTTGGTCTTAGCCAAAAGGCCAAGAAGCAACCCATTCAGCTCAAATAGACCATTGCTATATTTAGGGTTTGTTTAAGTCTCATCTTTCCTCATCTAAATCTATTACCATAAACCTTTATGCTGTTCTTCCTCATGCTTGTCTAGCTTCCTCTCAAATGAACCTTGCTATTTATTCTAACCTGCAGTAGTAAATTCCATATTCTCATTACTCTTTAGATAGAGGTTGCCACTGAATTCTATGTTGGACTTATTGATGCCATCTTATGTTCTGCATAAGTATTTACTCAATTAAAACATCTCAATTTTAAATATAATTAAGTCACTTCTCAGCCTTTTTTCAAGAGAAATCAAATTTTCTGAAGTGGTACAGAGAATAATTAAAAGGGCTTACCTTTATATCTTGAGGTCTAGGATACATGTCATGTTTTAGCTATAAAAAGCATTGCGTAAACCACACATTTACTGTGTTCTAATTGGCACATACCTTGCAAAGTATGTATTGGTCTTTGAGAGAACATATCTGGTTCATGATATCCTGGGGGAAGGGGATCTGCTGTCCTTACCTGGTCTGGCCTACCTGTGACTTCTTAGCAATGTAGGTGATTTGTAAATGATCTTTTGAAAACGACTCCATTTTATCAAACTGCAACAGAAAAACCGATAAGAAATGAAACCCAATTGACCACCTGGCATCCACCTAGGCAGCAGAAATGATAACTGCACATTGAGCCTGCTCTGTGCCGCAAAGTCTTCCTTGCTAACATCTGGATACTTGTGTTGACATTGAAAGGGCTGTCCCACAGACTAATTGAGCAATAGCCTGGCAAAGTCATACTCATTCAGTCACACCTTACAATGTGCCAGATACCATCATGATCCCTAGGTTCCTGTTCTGTTCTTCGTTCTTCCTCTCCCTTCCTTGAATAATAGGGTTACATTTGCTACTTCCCAGTGTGTGGGAACCTTTCCAAAATTGAAGGAATTTTTAAAGGGAACTAGTCTATCCACCTCTTTCTTTGTTGAGATGAAGCTCATTTACCTGTTCCAAGGGATTTATGAACCTTCAGAGCAGTTAACTTTTCAAGTACCACCTCATTAATAATTTTTTTGAAGTTCCTCAGTTTGCATATGCATGTAAGTGGTGATTTAGCCTGAGGATCACCACACTGCAGTCATGTCTATTTGAACTCTATTCATAGATTATGTGCTGCTGTCAGAGACTCGGGAGTTGACAGTGACACCCTTTGCTGAGTTGCCGAATCCGGCAACGTTACAGTCAGCAAGGTCAGGTTCCTCATTACTGCAATCAAGTAGAAATCACTGAACTGATTTTGCAAGTTAATCTCACTGTAAAAACCCTCAGGTTACCTCTTTTGGTGTGTAACTGGGTTTTTAATAAACTTTCATAATTAGTGCTGAACAGCCTTACTAGCACTAAACTAATTTTATAGGACTGCAGATTCAAGAGGCAGCTCACCACCACCTTCTCAAGGGTATTGGGGATGAGCAACAAATGCTGACCTGGCCAACACAGCCCACATCCTGTGAAAGGGAAGAAAAATCATGGACTGTCAAATTTCTTTTTTATAAAATTGCTCATTTTTAGTTATTCAGATTTGAAATGTAAACTATCTCAATCATTTATTTCACTCAAATGTTAATCAAGGATAAAAAAAATTAACTCATCTCTGGTTTGTTATCCTTGAGCAAATGAAATTGGTTGGTTATCCTCTTTTATAATGTAACCATGATTGGACACCTGGAGATCCTCTTGACTTGGCACCAGATTTAAACTGACATGAGGAAAGAGGAAATCCATACCACTACAATTGCTAGTTCTTAGGCTCTTTTTTTCAAGGTGAGCTGCAAGCAGCATTGCTTCATAGCTGCATTGCAGTCAGGCTGTAACATTTAGAAATGCATGTTTCAAAATAACTTTTCAGAAAATGCTGATAGTATGAATTTAATTCAAGTAAAATTTCAGATAAGAACTTTTTAATAACACTTGAACATTAACGCTTGATATGACAAAATACATAAATTTGCAGAGTTTGCACTTCTTTGCACAGTATATATTTGTATTAAATTTGGTACATCAGTTCACATGTCAATGAAAACTCGTGTACTGTTTATTGCTGCAACTGAAATTTTGATGACCCAATTCAGTGTTACAGAGGCACAGTAGCTACAATTTTATCCCTGCAGTATACTAGTCAGTCTAACATGGTGTTGCAGTGTAGACTTCCCAGTGACCTGGTTTGACCTCACTGTTTGTTATCTTTGCTTTCCTAATGAATTAGGCGTTTGCATTGACTTCAAAAATGCTTGTTTCGAAATTACTTTTTGTAATCCAATATTGTTTTACATAGTGATGTTCCAATTGTGTGCAACTCATCAGTTTTAATGTCAATTTAGCTCCGGTGACTGGACATGTGGTTAGTGACGCAGAAGTGTGGGTTCAATTTCTATTCTGCCTGAGACCATTGAGGAAGTACTGCTTCTCAGCCTTGCTCCTAACTTGAGGTGTGGTAATCCTCAGGTTAAAGCACCACTAATCAGCTCTCCCTATGAAAAAGGAGAGTAGCCTGTGGTCATCTGAGGATATGGTGACTTTACTTTTATTGTTAGTTGTTTGAACAGTAACAATGGCAATGTTTTGCATGCAAGTGAACTTGTATGTTGTCATCTTCACTTACTTTTGAGCTTGTGACTTCGATGTACATTAGTAGATTGAAATTTATTCTGCATAAGAACTTGTTTTGAGCATTCTAAGAGTTAAAAACTTGGTTGTCACCTTTATTGATTTTTAACTGACTGTATGATAGAGTATGATTTTAATGTTCCAATATAATAAATAGTGTGATGTTATGTTGAGGAAGTGTTCATTCCTAGATAGTAGCACTTCTATTCTTTCAACTGGCTGTTTTTAAAAAAGCTTGGTTAAGGTCAATTTTTCTTTATAATACATTATTCCATAATGGCAATTTTAAATTTTTTTCAGGAAAGGTAACTATATCTGCACAGGCAAAAGCTACATCCATGAAGAACCATGTTTTATATACTGGCTGCATGTAGCTAATTGAGAATCTGGATATGGAATGTTATATTTCTGATTAAATGATGAGGAACAGGCACCATTACTAGATATTTGGTCTCAATAACATTTGTATTGTGTGTTTTTTACACATCCACATGCTGTTGAAAAGGGACCCCTGGAATTTTGAGCCAACAGCAGTGAAGGAATGGCAATATAACTCCAAGTCAGGGATGTTCCATGGCTTAGAGGGAGCTTAAATGAGGTGGTGCTCCCATACCACTTGCCCTTCCTCATGGTAAAGGTCATCAATTTGGCAAATGCTGTCAAAGGATCCTTGGTGAGTTTTTGCAGTGTATCTTGTAAAATGGTACACACTGCTTGCACTGTGCTGGTGAATGTGCATCTTGAAGGTGTGGATGGGATGCCAAGCAACCGGATTGCTTTGTCCTGGATGGTGTACAGTTTCTTGAATATTGTTGGAGCTGCATTCTTCCAGGTAAGTGGAGAGTATTCTATCACGATCTTGGCTTGCACCTTGTATATGATTTGACAGTCTTTTGCGGGAGGAGGGAATTCAGGTGGCAAGTTTCTCGCCATAGAATTCCCAATCTCTTAGTGTACTCTTGTACCACAGTATTTATATGGCTGGTCCAATTCAGTTTCTGGTCAATGGTAACTCTCAAGACTTTTATTGTAGGGAATTCAGCAATGGCAATGCCATTTAATGTCAAAAGAAATTGGCCAGATTCTGTCTTGCTTGATACTCATGTGGCATAAGCATAATATTTTTCTGTGTAAAATTCTGAACAGAATTCAGTTTGGGCTGATAAGTGGCAAATAATATTCGTGCCACACAAGTACCAAGCAATCAAAGCCTTGAGAGTTACGATTGACCAGAAACTGAATTGGACCAGCCATATAAATACTGTGGTACAAGAATATAGTAAGAGATTGGGAATTCTGTGCTGAGAAACTTGCCACATGATTTTTCCCTCCAACAAAGACTGTCAGCCATATATAAGGTGCAAGTCAAATTTGTGATAGAATACTCTCCACTTACCTGGGAGAATGCAGCTCCAACAATATTCAAGAAACTGGACACCATCCAGGACAAAGCAGTCTGGTGACTGGCACCTTCAATATGTACATTCTCCAGCACAACGCAAACAGTGTGTACCATTTTTCAAGATGCATTGCAGAAACTCACCAAGGATCTTTTTGACAGCACTCGTCAAACCGATGACTTTACCATCAGGAAGAACAAGAGATATGGGAGCACCACCTCTGGTAAGTTCTCTCCAAGCCATGGAACATCCCTGAACTTGGAGTTATATTGCCATTCCTTCACTGCTGTTGGCTCAAAATCCCAGGGCTCTCTTTTCAACAGCACTGTGCACGTACCTATAACACACGGAAAGCAATAGTTTAAGAAGGCAGCTTTTCACCATCTCCTTGAGGGAAATTAAGAATGGGTGACAGATGCTGGCCTTACTAGAGACACCACTTCCAGTGAAAGAAATGAAAAGCTGAATATGTGAATGTTTGATTGTGTGTGTACTCTACTTTGATCCCTGAATAATACTGGTGAAAATGTAAGATTTCAGCACAATGGACAGTTCAACAATATTGTGTGACAAAGTTTGCTGCCACTGTTCAATTTGACCACTTTATGCAGTTAAGTCCAAGTAATAGCCAGAAGTTTCAACACGACGTGTTATGGCAAAGGCAAACAGCAACAACCTGTGTTCTGGATAGAGCTGATGTGGGTCAAGTGCACTTAGTTGTAAGAGTCAACTATCTCAGTAGTCAAATGTTGAACAAAAGCCAAAAACTGCTCAAAGATATGCAGTGTCAGAAAATTTAATCCAGCTGAAATTTTGCGCTGATTCATGGAGTTGTTAGTATTCATGTGAAGTGCACTTATCTGTATTGTGCACAGAGGCATTTTCCACCCAAATTATTGCATGTGACTCAAATGATGCTGTCATAGTTCGGTTGACCACACTGATGTAGAATCTAAATAAAGGCAAAAGACTGCAGATACTGATGATCTGAAATAAAAGCAAAGTCCTGGAAGAGTTATTGGGACTCAATGTTAACTGTTTTTCTCTCTCCACAGATACTGTCAGATCTGCTGAGGTTTTCCAGCACTTTGTTTTTCTGATTTACTGGTTTTGAACTAGATTGCTTTCTAAATTATAAACACAAACTGAGCTTGAACTATCTGCTATCTTCAATTTTTCCTACCTTTTGTAGTTTTTACTGTTCACCTGTGAATTTAGAAAGCCAGCAACTAAGTATGTTGTAGGAGGAAAGAGATGTGACCACCAAGCTCAGTTCTATCTTTGTCTTTGAAAACACATGGGATTGTGGGTTGCATCTTGAGATGGATAGAAAGTTGGTTAGAAGATGGGAAGCAAAGTGTTACATAAATGGGTCTTTTACTGATTGGCAGGCAATGGCTATTGGCATACTGCATCGATCTGTGCTTGTTCACATCATATATTAATGATATGGAAGAGACAACTAAATATATTATCTCCAAATTTACAGATAAAAAGATGGGTGAGAGGGTGAGCTGTGAGGAGGATGCAGAGACGTGTCAGTGTGATTTGGACACAGTGTGTGGGCATCTGCATGGTAGATACAGTATAATGTGGATAAATGTGTGATTATTGACTTTGGTAGCAATAATAAGAAGACAGATCATTACTGAAATGGATGTAAATTGAGAGATGTGGATACTCGGTGAGACCTTGAAATCCTTGTGCATCATTCGCTGAAAGTAAGCGTGCAATACAGCAGGCAAGAAGGAAGGGAAATGATTTGTTGGCCTTCATTGTGAAAGGGTTTGAACATAAGATTTGGGATGTTTTACTGCAGTGGTATGGATGTTGGTAAGACCATACCTGGAATATTGTGTGCAGATTTGGTGTCCTTAACTGAGAGAGGATGTCCTTGCTATAGAGGGATTGCAGTGAAAGTTATTCAGGCTGATTCTTGGGATGGCAGGTTTGCCATGAGGAGAGACTGATTCGATTAGGATTATATTGGAGTTTAGAAGAGTGAAAGGAGACTTCATAAAAACTCAAAGTTCTAACAGGATAAGACAGAGTAGATTCATGTTTGTGCTGTGCTGGTGGAAAAATCCAGACCAGGGGTCATAGTTTAAGATAAGGGATAAACTATTTAGGACTGAGGCAAGGAGAAACTTCTTCATCGGGCGTGATGAACCTGTGGAATTCAGTGCCACTGAAAGTATTTGAGGCCAAAATATTGTGCAATTCAAAGAATTGTGCAGTGCAAAAGAGGCCCTTTGGCCATCGAGTCTGCACTAACATGCAAAAAACACAGTACTCCTACCTAATCCCATTTCCCAGCACTTGGCCCATATCTTGAATGTTATGATGTGCCAAGTACTCATCCAGGTGCTTTTTAATGGATGTGTGGTGACCTGCCTCTACCCTCCCAGGCAGTGCATTCCAAACTGCACCAACCCCCACCCAAACTCCCTGCTCTTCACCTTGAACCTTGTAACTGACCCTTCAGCCAAGGGGAAGGATTAACTAAGACTCCTTATCCACTTTGTCTGTGTCCTTCATAATCTTGTGTATATCAATATTTCAAGAAGAAATTAGGCACAACTCTTGGGGCTAAAGAGATATTGGCGGGGGGAGGGAGGATAGATCAGGATATTGAATATGATGATCAGCCTTGATCAAAATAACTTTTGGATTAGGCTTGAAGGGTCAAATGGCCTGGTCCTACTATTTTCTAGGTTTCTCTATCTGCAGAGGGACACTCATTTGGGGTAGTGTTATTTGATTATGTTTCTGCAAGTGCAAACAAGTTGAGGCTTCCACTGGCTGAGATTAGCTAGAACACATTGAGAGTTGAGCTGTCATCAGTAACATAGCATTTACCTTTTTAAAATAGGGAATCCAAGAAACAGATATCTCTTTATATTGCTTGGATTATGTGTTGTATAAGTCTACTTTGTTGAAAATTGGAGAAATGTTTGGCAAAAAAGATGAGGGGCCAGATAGTGGAATAACCTTGCGGTGGCATGGTAGCACAGTGGTTAGCATTGCAGCTTCACAGCTCCAGGGACCTGGGTTCAATTCCCAGCTCATGTCACTGTGTATGTGGAGTTTGCACACTCCTCTCATATCTGCGTGAGTTTCCTCCCACAGTCCAAAGATGTGCAGGTTAGGTTGATTGGCCATCAACCTTAGTGTCCTGTGATACGCAAAGTTTGAGGAATTGGTGGGTAAATATTTAGGGATATGGGGGTAGTTCCTGGATGAGATTGTAGTCAGTGCAGACTCAATGGGCCAAACAGCCCCTCTCTGTACTGGAGGGATTCTATGATTATGATTCTATGAATCCTTTGCCCTTGGAAAAAAGGCCAATTATCAGAGGTATAGATTTAAAGTAATTGGCAAACAGGTTGGAGGGAAATTGAAGCGACTTTTTCTTTCATCTGGGTGGTGGTACTAATGCTGGAACCTGTTGCTTAGAAAAAGTGATAGAGGCAGACAATCTGTTTAAGAAGTACTTGGATATGCACTCATTGCTATAACTTAGAATGCGACAGACTTAAGAGTTGGAAAATAGGATTGGCTTCCGCTTATACTATTACAAATATCTCTGAAATTGAACAGATTTGAAGTAGATTTGTTTTTACAGAAAAGTTGGTTTACAGAAAAGTACAAGTAGGTTTGTTTTTACAGAAAAGTTGCTTATTATCTCTTTTTTTTTTTCCCTGGTAGGGGAATATATCAAAAACTGGAGACCAAGGTACTTTCTATTGAAGACAGATGGATCATTCATAGGATATAAGGAAAAGCCTCAAGATGCAGATCTACCATACCCTTTAAATAACTTCTCAGTAGCAAGTAAGTATTTTCACAATCATAATTTTCCAGGTATAAATGTTTGTGATTTTTTTTTAATTGTCAAACACACTACACTTAATTTATATTGAATTATTAGATTAGCTTTTCAAATTGCTGGTGATACTTTACTGGATATACTGTTCCACTGTTATCCTTTTTGCACCAGCACATGTTAAAGGGAAATGAAAGTCTAGAGAGAGACCATCATTGTTTTTATAGAAGAAATGTGTGATGTTGTTTCCAGTTGACAATAGATTTTTAGCATTTGGTGAAGCATTCAGTTTCTTTCACACGTAACCAAAAGTTACAATACAGAGACCTTTTCACTTTAAACACATGCATAGGTTGATGCAATGCCCGCCCCTCTTCCAGTGCCGCAACATTTTAGAACATAAAAAAGTAAAGCACGGTACAGGCCCTTTGGCCCTCAATGTTGTGCCAAGCTATGTCCAAACCCAAGATCAAGCTATTCCACTCCTTATCATTCTAGTGTGCTCCATGTGCCTATCTAATAACCACTTGAAAGTTCAAGTGTCCAATTCCACTATCATAGGCAGTGCATTCCACACCCCAACCACTCTGAGTAAAGAACCTATCTCTGATATCTGTCCTATATCTCCCACTATGAGATGTCCTCAACTTACAGTTAACTTAGAGTTATGCCCTCTAGTAACAGCTACATCCACCTGAGGAAGTAGTCTCTGCACGCCCACTCTATCTATCCCCCTCATCATCTTATAAACCTCTAAATCACCTCTCATCCTCCTCCGCTTTAAAGAGAAAAGCCCCCAGCTCCCTCAACCTTTCCTCATATGACCTCCTCTCCAAACCAGGCAGCGTCCTGGTAAACCTCCTCTGCACTCTGTCCAGTGCTTCTATATCCTCCTCATGGTGAGATTACCAGAACTGCACACAGTATTTCAAAGGTTGTTTCACCAAAGTCTGGTATAGTTGCAGCATAACCACATGGCTCTTAAACTCAAACCCCTGATTAATAAACACAAACACACTATAAACCTCCTTCATGGCTCTTTCCACTTGATTGGCAACCTTCAAAGATCTGTAGATATGAATTCCAAGATCTCTTATCCTCCACGTTCCTCAGAACCCTTTTTGTTTCCTGTTCCTTTCTATCCCAGCTGTAATAAATCCTATTTCATGTGAAACTCCATTTTATGCTCATTTGATATCCTTGACTCTGCTCGTAGCTACTCAGTTACTGCTTCCTTTCTCAAGTACAATTTCCTTGTAATACTGCTCCAATGCCCTTTATATATACTTATAAAGACCCATATGCTTTTCAACTGTCACCCATCTTCAACTTTCAGTCTGAGTTATTGAAACATGCCATAACCAAATATCATCTTATTCACTGCTTTAATTTTTCTACCTGCTCAATCAAGTCATTAATAATGGTAGAGAACATAGAACATTACAGCGCAGTACAGGCCCTTTGGCCCTCGATGTTGCGCCGACCAATGGAACTAATTTTATGACCCTCTAACCTAAACTATTCCAATGCTATCCATATGCCTATCCACTGACCATTTGAACGTCCTTAAACTTGATGAGTTTGAGCACTTGAGGTGACTATGATTATAATGCTATTAAGACTCGATCTCTAATTAGACAAGATTGACTATAACATGTTCCTGCAGAGTGTCTGATTCTGGATCCTTCAAGGAAGTGTCCTCACTTGGTTCCTTTCTTACTTATCTAGGTGTAGCTGTGACGCCTCCTGAAATGTCGTCATCTCCAATGTCCTCGTGTTCACCTCAAATGCCCTCTGTTTCTGTGCTGAACATATTTGTAATCCATATTGCACTGTAATACATGAACAGGGAACATGAGAGAGCACTTGTTAATGATACTTGTATTTGCCTTGCCTCCATTATCAAGAAGTATGTAATTAAAAAAAAAAAATCATTCAAGTTATGTAGGTGTTGCAGGCAAGGCCAGCAATTATTGTCCGTCTCTAATTGCATTCAAGAAGGTGGTAGTGAACTGCTGCAGTGAATATAGTGAAGGATTTCACACAGTGAAGGTGGGGAACTTCATGTTTTTTGACCCAGTGGTGATTAAGGAAAAGCAATCAGTGCACGTTATGTCAAGATGGTATGACTTGGATGTGGTGGTATTCTCATGCATCTGCTGCCATTATCCTTCTAGATAGCAAAAAATAAAAATTTGCATTCAAACATTTGAGAGGTACTGTTGAAGAAGCCATGGTATCTTGTGCATCTTGTAGATGGTATGCACTGCAGATGTGTTGCACTGATAGCAGGAGGAGAGAATGTTAATAGTAAATGTGATGTTGATCAAGTAGGTTATTTTGTCATGGATGCTGACGTAGGATGTTGATGGGAAATTAACATGGTGATGCCTTGAATTGTCAAGGAAGGTAGTTGAACTTTCTGTTGAAGATGGCCATTGCATGGCATCTGTACCAAGCAAATGCCAGCTGCACATATCCACACAGCCTGTATGTTGTCCACATCTTGCTGCATCCGAATATGGAATAATTCATTATTTGTGGAATTGCAATTGGATTTGAATATTATTCAATTATTGAATTTTCCCATTTCTGACCAGTGTGCGAGAATCATTGATGAAGTAGCTAAGGATGGATAATTCTAGCACAAAACTCGTGAGAAACTCCTGAAGTTATGTCCTGGATATGAGACAACTAGCCTTCAACATTGTCATTTGTTCTTTAGGAGATGTACGAGGCAGAGTTTTTACGTGGAGGATGGTGGGTGCCGAAACTCATTGCTGGGGAAGGTAGTGGAAGCAGATATGATAGTGACTTTTAAGGGGCATCTTGACAAATACCCTGAATAGAATGGGAATAGAGGGATATGACCTCCGGAAGGGTGGGAGGTTTTAGTTAAGTCGGGTAACATGGTCGGTGCAGACTTGGAAGGCTGAAGGACCTGTTTCTATGCTGTAATTTTCTTTGTTCTTTGTTCTTTAGTTATGACTAATAAGAGCTTTTCTTTTGATTCTCATTTAACTTCAATTTTTGTTAGGCTCTTAATGCCACATTGAGTTAAAAGCTGCATGAGGGTCAAGGGAAGTGATTCTCACCACTTCTGAAATCCAGCTCTTTTATCCATATTTGGTCCAAGGCTTTCATGGACTGTCATAATGAGATTTGGTCTCTGCAAAACCCAAACTGAGTGCTGGTGAGTAATTGCCACTCGATAATATCCAACATCTGTCATTTTACAACAATATTAGAGTATGGAACGTAGAACATAGAAAAACTACAGCACATGTCCCTACCTACTAGGCTTACCTATAATCCTCTATCTTACTAAGTCCCATGTACTTAGTCAAAAGTCTCTCAAAAGACCTTATTGAATCCACCACCACCACCACTGCTGCATTTGATTCTTTCTGAATCTACTCTGTATCTATGCTATTAGAATTTTGTAAGTTTCTATGAGGTCCCCTCTCACTCTTTTAAACTCCAGTGAATATAATCCAAACCAACATAGTCTGTCCTCATATGAGAGACCTGCCATCCCAGACATCAGCCTTGTAAATCTTTGATTAATCAGTGCTATTTCAAAAGTTCTAGAAATTTCTGCTGAGTGCTTTTGTTGGTATTATGCTGAGTTGGATTTGGCGGGTAACACTGCTTCATTGGGGGAGGGGTAAAGGGAGGAGAACTTCTTGGTGGGATCTTTACCTCAACTGAACCAAATGGTCCAGCCAGTGTGTGTTCAAGGGAATCATCTGTCCTGCTTGTCCCTTCCATGGCTTGTTTTCTGTTCCAGGAAAAGGAGATAAGGGGCTGCTTCCTGTCATGTGTTGCTTGTTGTTTACCACCATTCACAACTGGATGTGGTAGGATTGCACAACTTTGATTTGATCTACTGGTTGTGGAATTGCTTAATTGTTGCTGCTCATGTGTCTCATGGATGCTTAGTTTTGAGGGATCTGTTCTGAATCTAGACCGTTTAACCTAGTGGTAGTGGCACATTACACTGGATGAAGGGTGTCCTCGGTATGAAGACAGGACTTTGTTTCTACATCCTATGCGGTAGCCAGGCCAACCAATATGCTCAAAGACAGTTGCATTTAGGCCAATTTCTTATGTTCTTAATTAGGTTAGTGAGAACTGTAGGTTTCTTTCTCAAATTGATGTTTTCGCCACCCACTGCCAGTCTAGCAGTTGTGTTGTTCAGAATTCTGGTCAGTAGACATACTACCAAGCCACACTTGAGTGACATCTCTGACGCTGGGTACATTCTATATTTTTATCCTCCTGTGTTTCTTCCAAGTTGATATGCTGTCGAACTATATTATTTCTCACTTGCTCATGAATGAGAAAGGACTTTCTGCAGCTCAGTGTTGACAAAACCAAAGCCATCCTGTTTGTATTCGGGTTAAACTCTTTAGTTTTGTTATCCATTCCTTTCACCTTCTAGTTCACAGCTTGGACTGAATTTGACATTGCATAATCTTGGTGTCAGGCTCTCTTCTATGCCCAATTTTAAACCCCATACACAGTTTATCAACAAGACAACTTAAACTTTTCACTTCTGACATTTTTCCCTTATCCATGCTACAGTATTTGTTGCTTCCTTTCTTGATATCCCTCCTTGGTGTTTCAAATTCAAACAACTTCCAAAATTCAGTTCTGCACATCCTATCATGCATAAAATGCTGTTCTTTACTGTCAATATGCTAATTGCCTTTTCTCATATTGACTCATCTTTTAAAATCTTCATCAAACCTACTACTTTGGCCTCATTACCTAAGTTTCCTGCATACGCTTGCTTAAATCAGACGTGGAACTGTTTTTAACATGGCAAAATGCTCCAGCATATTTACTGCACTTTGAAAAGCAAGCAGCTTTTGAGCAAAAGAAAGTGCTGTTTTTTGATCACACTAGTATTTAAATCAAACAGCATCATTACTTGACTAAATATATAAGGATATGAACAAGACTGGAAAGACAAGTACTTTGGAATTGCAGCTTCCCTTCAGAATTTAGAGTGGAGGAATTGTTCTTGGTATATATGCTAGATCTGGTTGTGAAAAACCAGGATAACCTGCTGCCACATGAAGTCGAAAAGCTTTCCTGTTGTACCAGCAGGGATAGTTAAAGGGGCAAATTTCTCAGAATTCTGGACAATGCAATTATTCGTTAATCTTTTTGATTTTTCTCTATCAAAGCACAATGTCCAAAAGAAGGTAGCAAACTAATCTCCTGCTCCAGTTTCCAAAACCATCTTCTGACTTTTTACTGCTCCCAAAAAACAGTTCATGTGAGAACAAATTCCAAGAAGTGCCTCATTCAGTAGTCCTGGCCCTGATGGCAGGTCAATCACTGCTAGAGGTGCCAGTTCATTCAGTGGCAGAACAGTAAGCGACAGGTTGAAATTCAATAGCATATGGGTGTAGAGCTGGATAAGTCACAGTTAAGAGGCCCGGAGCAACAGTAGAGAGACTGTGTTGGGTATGGGCAGGAAGCAGAAGTGCTGAAGGAATGGAGGTGATTTACTTGGTTTAAGTGGGGAAACACATCCTTTGAGATGTGGTTGTGATGTTTGGAATTCGAGAGCAAAAGTAGTAGGAATACAGCAGGATGTCCAGTAACAGGTCATAGTAGGGTGAGACTGGAATGGAAGAAAAACAAACCTGATCTTTTGGCAACAAACCAGTGGCTGTACTTAATGAAACACTTACCTTTGATCCAGGGAGTGTTATCAAGGCAACACATTTTGAATCTAATGGTTTTACATTGGCATTGGAAGGTAAAACTTGATGTTCATGTGACAAATTTATGATAGAAATTAACCATTAATAAATGCAAGTCTTTTTAATAACATCAGTTCCAGACATAACTGATACTGTAAATAAATGCCAATATTATTATGCAGTAAATTTTACTGAGATTAATATGATATAGGATTTTTTTGGTGCATTTGAAATGGTACCTTGTGACCAAGTCTGAGTTTCAGTATGTAATAGATGTTTTCACTGTTATCTAATCTATATTACAAATGGACATGCAAGTATATTTTGTATTACTGTTCTGTTACCTTAAAACATTTTATTTCAGGATTAGCCCCTCAATTTGCCTAATGACTTTGCTTTGCCATGCTTTCTTGAATTTTGCAAGAACTTATCTAGTGTTCTCATCATATTGTGGAAGGGAAGTGCACTTAAAATAATTGGAGGTGACATACTAACAACAAACTTGTTACTTCATTATATTACACTAACAAAGGTATCCTTATTTATTATATCAGAGCACCCATGTCTGAGTTTGGATTTTAATTCTTAATTTACATTGTAGAACATACAACACTACAGCACAAACAGGCCCTTCGGCCCACAAGTTGCGCCGATCGTACCCATACCTACTAGGCCATAGAACTATCTGTAATTCCCAATCCCATTTAATCTCACGTACTCATCCAGAAATCTTTTAAAAGACCCCAGCGAGTTCGCCTCCACCACCACAGACGGCAGCAGATTCCCTCTGAGTGAAAAACTTACCCTTAACATCTCCTCTGTACTTGCTGCCCAGCACTTTAAACCTGTGTCCTCTCGTAGCGATCATTTCAGCTCTGGGAAATAGCCCCCGAGAATCCATCCTATCTATTCCTCTCAACGTTTTATAAACCTCCATCAGGTCATCTCTCAACCTTCGTCTCTCCAGGGAGAAGAGATCTAGCTTCCTCAACCTATCTTCATAGGGTGTGCCTCCCAATCCAGGCAACGTCCTTGTAAATCTCCTTTGCACCGTCTCAATAGCTTCTATATCCTTCCTGTAATGAGGCGACCAGAACTGCACACAGTACTCCAAGTGGGGTCTGACAAGGGTCTTATGAAGTTGCAGCATTATCTCTGAGCTTTTAATACATTTGGATTTTTAATGTGCCTCTGTACATTTGATCATGAGGTGTGCTTTGACATTGCCACTTACAGAAAGGCTATTGAATTTAAGTTGTGCTGTTGATAGAGCTCCAATGTTTACATCACTAAAGGGAAAACCTGACATTTACAATTTTGTTATGGTTTGCCATTGTTGAACCTGGATATGGATAACAGTTTTGTAATGAATTTGCTGTTATATGTCTCAAGTTATTCAAAAAAAGAATATTTGAGTTTCATGTGTATTTGTAATCTGTTAAACAGAAGGTCATTATCTGGTCTTCTTTCAAAATCAATTCATTAGCCAAATGTGGTAGCAGTCAGTTAGAGCAAGCCCCACTGTTTTTGTGACATGATTTGTTAGAAAGGAGAAAAGTTTGGTCTGAATAATTTCTTTATGTATGAGCAGCTAGTACCATTAACAAACAAAACTTGGAAATTGAACTTGACCATAACTAAAATATGTCTGTTACTGTAAACCCAACACTGACACTTCAATAAGCCTTTTGAATAGGTTATCAAGCTCTCTTATGCAAAATGTTTAGACTGTACAGCTTAACGGAATGGTTGTTTAGGACCAAGTCTTCATATTGCTTGCTCATGTTGGTTATCAGAAAAGGTTTTATTTGCCACTGTTGTACCTTATTAGTTGTCTTATGTTCAGCAAAAATAATGGACTTGAAATAGTTTTCTGGAATTTCCTTATGGAAGAGACAAGAACATGGGGACATGGCTTTACGAAAAAAAGGGGTCTTCCATTTAAGATGGCGACGAGGAAGATTTTTTGAGTTGTGAGCCTTTGGAACTCTTTTCCCCAGACAGCAGTGGAAGTAGGATCATTTAATATTTTATGGCAGAGATGGATAGATTCTTGACTAACAAGGTTGCTGTGGTAGGGAATATAGAGTTGAGGCCACAATCTGATCAACTATGATCTTATTTGAATGACAGAGCAGGCTTGAGCAGACAAATGGCTTCCTCTTGCTCCGAGTTTATATGTTTGTGTGTAGTAGCTGTTTTGCAGTTAACGTTTTGTACAATGTTTTCGTCTAACTGCAAACTGAGTTGAAATACTGGGGTCACTAATACAGAACTTGAAATATACAAATAATGGGTGCATGGAAATAGACCATTTAAGTAAAATCATCTATGCAAGTTTTTATATCGCACATGAGCCTCCGCAACCACAGCACCTTGCATTTATACAGAAGATGATGGGACGGGCTAAAGAACCTCTCAACAGCTGAACGTTACCTGGGCTGGAATAAGTGGACTGCAGTTTGGTGTCTTGTTGTCCATTGCTTCACGTGGAATTGGAAGAACTAAGTCTAAGTAAACTTAATATATTAAAACCACAAACTAAGAAACAAGACTTTAGAAGAAGTAAACAAAAGCTTGTTCAAAGTGGTGGTTGTTAAGGAGATGGGAACTCCAGAGTTTAGAACCAAGATGGCTGATGGCACAGCTGGCAACAATGGGGCAAAGATAAAGTCTCTGAAGGAAAGTTTGAGAGAAGGAATAAATGGGCTGTGGATACATTTGAACACTAGTATAAAAAGCTCAAAATTGAGGTAGCTGTTGGATCAAGAAATGAGATGGTGCCTTGTAGTTTGTTAAAATAGGATATGGGCAGAGTTTTTGATGCACTTATATTTGAGCATCAAAGATGAGAGGCTGGCTAGAAAATTTTCACACTTGGTGACTTTTACAAAAAAGGTATGGATGAGGGTTTCAGCATCTGATGGATTGACGTGGAGGGGGGTGATGTGTGTAGGAACAAGTGCAATTATGGGTGTGAATGTTGGAGGCTTTTGTGATGCAGAGGGTCAAATGGGGCACTGAGATTGTGAATGAACTAATTCAACTTAAGCTGGTGACTAGGGTGGGTGAAAGTGAAAATTGGTGCTTTGGAAACCACAAGTGGCAGGGGACAAAAGACAATGGTTTCTATCTTCTCAGTGATTACTTACTTGGAGGAAATATTGGCTCATTTGAAGCTGGCTTTTAGACATGGGCTGGAACTTTTTGGCTTTCACCCTGGCAGGATTGTTTAGTTCCACTGATGGCACCCTCACCGTGTGTTTCACAGTGGCAAGGGGTGCACTCAATGGGAAACCAGATCCTGCCAATGGCAGGATTCCACACAATGTGCAGCAGGTTGTGCGGAAAATCCTGTCCACTGTTTGACAATGCTCAGATTGTGGAGCAATCAAGAGATAATGATGAAATAGAGTAGGGTATTGTCAGTTTACATGTGAAAACTGATGTAATGTTTTGAATGATTTGAGAGGTGCTGCATGTAGATGAGAAATGGGGGTGGTGAACCATGAAATATCCTTGAGGGGCTCAAAATGTAATAGTATGGAGGCTGGAAGAGATCTCTGGCTATGGCATAGGTAGGTCAGAGCGAAACCAAGCTAAGCAATCCCACTCACCTGATTGGAGAAGGTGTCATTGTGTGGTCAGCTACATCAAAGACTGCAGATGGATTGCAAAGAAGAGGAATAATGCACCAGAATTGTAGTCACATTGAATATTTTGACCTGGATTAGAAATATTTGTGCTTTGGGTGGAAACCTGATTAGAATTATATTGTCTTCATTATTCTCTCAGAATAAATAGAGAACCTTTCAAAATGTCCCAAAATGCTTTATGGGAGGAAAGCCTCACTAACTGCAGGTGTGAGAAAAGTTAGAGCATGTGGTTCTGATTCTCAATAAATAATATAACTATTGAGCAGCTTTGAAGTTGAAGTAAAGATTAAGGTTGGAATTGAGGACACATCATCCAAAACACACGTTGTAGTGAAGAGAGTAGCTGTTGCAGACTTCATGAGGACATGACAGGGAAATGAGAAGACTAATGGAAAATTAATGCACAGAAGGGTGAAGTGATAAATTTTGAAAGGAAAAAAAATGAAAGCCAATATCAAATAGTATAATTTTAAGAGCAATTTGGGGGATTTGCATAAACTAATAATTGAAAGTAGTCACATATGTTGAAAATATTTCTTTAAAATAGAATATTAGGGGCCATGGATTTAAATTGAGCATAGTACAATAGCAAGAAAGGTATTCAAACCCTTTGTAAAGCACAGGTTGGCTTCAGCTGGTGCACTGGCATCATTTCTAGACACCTTGCACAGGAAGGATGTTGAGGGCAGAGAGAGAGAGCGCATAGGAGATTTACTAGAATGCAATCAGGAATGAAGGACTTCAGTTATGAGGCGAAGCTGGAATTGTTCCCAAAGCAAAGAAAGCTCAAGGAAGATTAAATACATAGAAATGTTGAAAATTGATAGTAAATGAGGAAGAATTGTTTTCTCTGCCAAGAAGGTCAGTAACCAGAAGAGACAAATTTGAAATAGTTGGCAAAAGAACCAGTGAAATTTTTTTGTTATGAGCAGTATCTTTCAAAAGAATGTTCTTTATAAACTTGAAAAGAAAGTGTGGAGTTAGAAGAAAAGAGCAGAGGAGTGGGAATAACTGAATAACTCTTTTAAACAGCTGGCCCAGAATACTTCAGAGTAGTATATTTTAGTCAGTGAATATTTGAGCTCTGGCATAAAGACACAGTACTACAGAATCCCTACAGTGCAGAAAGAGGCCATTCAGCCCAATGAATCTACACTGACTCTCGGCAAGAACATTCCACCCAGGCCTCCCCTCCACCTTCTCCCTGTAACCCTGCACATTTGCCATGGCCAGTCCATCTGACCTGCACGTCTTAGAACCAAGGGAGGAAACAGGAGCGCCTGGAAGATATCCACGTAAATATTGGAAGAACATCTTAACCACTGTGCCACCATGCTGCCCCAGTATCTCAACTTTTTCCATAGCATGAGAACCCTCCCTTTTTAGAGAGTTGCAATTGTCCAGTTGCACTATATTGGACTTGGTCCCAGAGGTGAAAGTGGCATTGTTTTGACCCTATCTTCTGTTATCAAAAATGTTCTTATATTTGGTCACGTCAGTGAAAATGTGTTATTGGAAGTGAACTCCAAATGATTACAGTTGTAATTTAAAAGATTTTGAAATCTTGTGCATGTAATATTATTGTAATATTTAATGTTTCTTTGAAGTTGCTAGTAAAATTAGATTGCTACCCCTCAGAAACTATCCTTTCCATATGTTCCCTTGGTATAAATAGATGGTTTTAATTTCAGCTGTAATAATGTCTCAAGTTTTTCCTAAACTCAAATTATTTCTGCATGTAGATTGCACTCAAGTTGTTGCATATATTGCCCTGATGTTTTTGGCAAGATGCACTGCTTTTCTTTCAGAATAGCTCTTTGGTATATCAATAATTTAATAACAACAAAAATTATCTTCTAAAACGTTGCTTGATTATTGCTGGCATAGTTTGTTTAGTGATCTGCAAATGAGGGCAAAAAGAGTTTCAGAACTAGTGTAAAGTTTGTGTGTAATTTGAACCCAGATCACTGTACCCAAAGTGGAAATTCCATTTTAGTGTTTTTAATCTGTGCAAAAACAGTGTTCCTATAGCCTTAAGATTTACTTTTTAAACTGTTCCCTAGCTTCTCAAACAAGTGGCAAGTGCAAGGAAATTGCCATCTCCAACAAGAAAGTATCTAACCATCGCTCTTTGACATTCAACGGCATTATCATACTTGAATATTGACATCCTGAGAGTTACCATTGATCAAAAACTTAACTGGGCTAGTTATTGTAAAAAAAAAAGTGTGGCTACAAGAGCAGATCATTGGCTAAAATCCCCTGTGGCAAATAACTCGCTTCCTGACTCCCCAAAGCCTGTCCACAATTTCCAAGGCACAAGTTTGCAGATAACTTGGTGGCAAGGTGGACATGAAGGTTATCTAAGATCGCACAGGACCTTGATCATTTGGGCCAGTGAGCTGATGAATGGCAGATGGAGTTTAATTTTGATAAATGCAAGATGATGTATTTTGATCGAACCAGGCCAGGACTTAGTTGATGGTAGGGTATTGGAGACAGTTATGGAACAAAAAGATCTAGGGAAACAAGTTCATTGCTCCTTGAAAGTGGAGTCACAGATGGACAGGGTGGTGAAAGAGGCATTCGGCATGCTTGGTTTCATTGATCGGAACATTGAATGCAGGAATTGGAATTGTTGAAGTTGTACAACACATTGGTAAGGCCACACTTGGAATACTGTGTGCAGTTTTGGTCACCCTGTCATAGGTTATTATGAAACTAGAAAGAGTGCAAAAAAGATTTACTTGTGCTACCCAGTTGTAATTGTTTGAGTTGTAAGGAAAGGCTGAATAGACTGGGATTTTTTTTCCCTGGGAGCGTAGAAGACTTAGGAGTTATTTTATGGAGATCTATAAAATAATGAGGGCATAGATAAGATGGTCAACATCTTTTCGCAAAAGTAGGGAAGCCTCAAACCAGAGGGCATAAGTTTAAGGTGAGAAGGGAGAGAGAGACAATAGGGTCTAGAAGGGCAATTTTGTCTTTTAAAAACCATTTAGACAGTTACATGGACAATTGGAGCTAGCTTAAAGAAAAACTGGGTGGCATGGGCACGTTGGGTCAAAGGATCTGTTTCCGTGCTGTCAACCTCTGACTGTCAGGAATGTGATGTAGTACTTTTCCCTTAGCTGGATGAATACACCTCCAGAAACACTTGATGTTTGAAGCCATCCTGGGCAAAGTAGGCCACTTGATTGACACACCATCCAATGCATTCACTCCCTTCACTGCATAGTGGCAGTAGTGTGTACCACTTACAAGATGCATTAGAGAAACTCAGAGCACTTTCCAAATCTATGCCACAATCTAGAAGAACAAGGACCAAAAATATTTGGGAACACCATCAGCTGAAAGTTCCCCTCCAAGCTGTCTACCATTCTGACTTGTAAATGTATTATTGTTCCTTCATTTTTGCTGGGTTAAAATTCTGGAACTCCCTGTGAGCCTACCTACACCACATGGACTGCATTGGTTCAAGAAGGCAGTTCACTACCATTTCTTGATGGCTAATAAATGCTGGCCCAGCCAGGAAAGCCCATATCCCTTGAATAGAAAATATTACCTGCTTTATAATTATTTTAATGTCCGATTTTGAGAGCTCAGTGGAAAGTAAGGGCTGCAGTGGGAATAAGAGTTCTCAAGTGAATGGAGGAAGTGACACGTGGGCTTGATGCAGGGGGGGAGGAATTCAACTGTGGGAGGCTTCAACTCTCAGGCTTGGCTTTTGGGGGAGGTGCTTAAGGAGGAGAGACATGAATTCACAAGGGATTTTAAAATTTGATGAAGAGCAAGCTCACTACAAAAAAAACTACAGTTTTTTTTTTGCAGCAATTAAGACTTGGACCAGTCTATTAGATTGCCCCCTGTACTCCTTGCAATGTCTGTATTGATGTGAGCTAACTGCTCTGGGTTTGATAAGGAAAAGAAAAACACTTGCTTGAATGGCATCCTGTGCTTCTGATTCTCTTTAGGTTTTTGGAGATACTGCCCTTTAGAGGAAATATTAAAACTATATCATCAGTTGTTCTATTTCAGAAGAAGCAAACCAAACTCCTTGTCATATTTGTTTTGATTTAAGCTAGAGATGTGGCCTTTACGTGTAGTTGTTTCTTAAATTATTCTGACAGAAGTGAGGGAAATCCTACTGAACTAAAGGACAGAACTGCCTGCTTTTGGCAGACTTGATACCAGCCTTTTGGGGGCTTGGTCTCTCAGCAACAGTCTTTGTTATATTCTTCGGGTTTTGGAACAAAATTCTATTGTAATCGTGATTGAGATTATTATCTGGTTAGGTTTCAAACAGAATAATCTGTTGCATCTGGGATGTTTTGACTTCTATTTGATCTGAAAAGCATGAGTTCAGGTTTTCAGTCCTGTATGATGTTATAATTTACAAGGACAGGACTCCGTCCCTCAATTTATTCTTTCAATTTTGTAGGACATGCAACAGTAAAATAAGCCTTGATTTATTATTCCTTAAGAAAAAAATTCATTTGCTTTTCCTACATTCTGGTGGCTGCCTCCCCGCAGGAGTGGATAGCCGTGGCTGCCTCCCCGCAGGAGTGGATAGCCGTGGCTGCCTCCCCGCAGGAGTGGATAGCCGTGGCTGCCTCCCCGCAGGAGTGGATAGCCGTGGCTGCCTCCCCGCAGGAGTGGATAGCCGTGGCTGCCTCCCCGCAGGAGTGGATAGCCGTGGCTGCCTCCCCGCAGGAGTGGATAGCCGTGGCTGCCTCCCGCAGGAGTGGATAGCCGTGGCTGCCTCCCCGCAGGAGTGGATAGCCGTGGCTGCCTCCCCGCAGGAGTGGATAGCCGTGGCTGCCTCCCCGCAGGAGTGGATAGCCGTGGCTGCCTCCCCGCAGGAGTGGATAGCCGTGGCTGCCTCCCCGCAGGAGTGGATAGCCGTGGCTGCCTCCCCGCAGGAGTGGATAGCCGTGGCTGCCTCCCCGCAGGAGTGGATAGCCGTGGCTGCCTCCCCGCAGGAGTGGATAGCCGTGGCTGCCTCCCCGCAGAAACCCCCCCCCCAGAGTGGATAGCCGTGGCTGCCTCCCCGCAGGAGTGGATAGCCGTGGCTGCCTCCCCGCAGGAGTGGATAGCCGTGGCTGCCTCCCCGCAGGAGTGGATAGCCGTGGCTGCCTCCCCGCAGGAGTCTCAGTGAAGAAATGCTTAGTTATTGCTGGGAAGATCTTTTTAAAGATTTCACTGCTACCATACATTGCTCTTTCCAAACATGATAGCCACATTTTTTTTTCCAGAACTATTATTCCCCCCTACCCCCAACAAAAAATACCTGGCTTCCCCATTGCTCCACAAACGTACTGCTCCTGCATCCTTAGCCCTACACCTATATCCCAGCAGCACTATTAATTCAGCCCTGCCAGCAACCCAGCATGCAACTTGCATTCAGCCTCTTATTGTGTTTACCTGCAACTTGGAGCATCTTATTTTTCTTCACATCAAGGGTTTCAAAAATAGATGGGATAAAATTAATTGCATAATTTAACCTTAAATGAGATCTGGGTCACTGATCTACAGTTTTCACATGAGTGTGATCTGCAGTTGGAGCTAGGAAATACTGTAAGCTCTTGTACAGTAAGCATAAAATGTGACTTAGTTCACTATAATTGAATTTGATACATTTTCCATTATCTAAACATAAAACAGTGTCTCCTCCAGCTCTTCTTAGTGCTGCTTGTATTTCGCAAGTCTATTGACTGGCTCCTTACAAGAATGTCAAAGGAGATGCAGTAGTTCACTTATTTAAAAAAAAGTTTGATTTTAGTGGATCTGGATCTATAGAAGTTCTAGGATAAAATTTGATGTATCCACAATCATGCATTCTGACGTGCAATAGTCTATGCTTTTGCAGATGGATTCGAAACTTTATTAATTTGTTTCTTATGGTGTTCTAGCTTTTGACAAACCTACCAAGCCAAGCACAATAGCATAAAACTATGAGATTTAAATAAGAGACTCCACAAACACCTAATAAATCAATCATTCCTTGCAGGGTTCTACTGATCATGATGCACCTGACCTCTCCCCAATGGGAAAAGCTAAGGATGTACAGGTAACCGTCAATTCATGGCACTTAGAGTGACATAGGCAGACTGTCCTGGCAGCTTTCCACCCTACTTAAAATTGAGCTCACCCAAAACTGTCTGTGTCCTAACTTGCACCTCACCTACCACCACACTCTTTGCTGACTGACTCTGGCTTCCAGTCCAGCAACTAATTTTAAAATTCCCATCGCTGTTTTCAAATCCCTCCATAGCCTCTCCCTTGCCCATCTTTAAGCTCCTTCAGCTCTTCAACCTTCTAAGGTCTCTGCGTTGATACAATTCCTGCCAAAATTTTAAATATTTCACTATTGTCAGATCTGGATGCTAAGCTCTGGAATTACCTCTGACCCACTCTTACCCCTCAGTTTTTAAAAACTATCTTGGTCACACTCCTCTGCTCTAATATCTTCTTGTGTAACCTGGAGTTAAATTTTAATGTTCCTATGATGCATTTTGGGACATTTTAGCACATTATTGGGGCTTTATCAATGATGTTCTTTGCTACTGAAAGAAAGTGGGGTTCATTATTTGTCTTGAATTACCCTGCTTAAGCAATGACAGGCAACAGAAAATACTCAAAAGTAATTTGCTTCAAAGTTTGAGTACTCAGTAGCCTAACTGACACATCAGTATGGATTCATTAGCTCACAGCTTTTGAATCAGCCACACCCTCAGCCAGGTAAAACAATCTAAATCAGTCAGACCAGCAACAAGAAGCCAATATACAAGTGTGCACTTGAGCAGAGAAGTAGCTACCACAGGTAGTCTGTTTATGCCAATAGTAAAGTTAACATAATGATCTCGAAAGCTTCATCAAGATGACGTGCAATTGATACATTGGTGCATAATTCATAGGATTCCCTTCTTGGGTGGATTGAACAATAAAACCACAGATACTCAATCAGATGACTGTTTATCCTCATCAGTGAAAGATTCCGAATTAACTGTGAAGTATAGGATTTAAATTTTAATTGAGTTATTTGCATATAGCTTACAAACCACCAACTCCCTTCTTCCAGGGCAAGCAATTAATTTATTTGGAAATTAGAGGCTTCTCCTCTGCTGGATAATGTGGATATCTATCTTCCCTCCATTCCTTTCAGATCCAAAAATGCTGCAGAAACCACCAAACAAAAGTATTTTTAATCATTTTGTACCATTCTCTTCAGTGCTTTTGAGCATATTGGATACAAGCAAAGCTAGCACCATCTTGTCAGATAGCAGAGGTTTGGATTTGCAATCAAGTCAGATTCATGTGGTGTTTTCTCACGGTTGGTGATTTTATATTTTGCACTTGTGGAACATTCTCTGATCGAACTGCTCTAAATTTGAGTTTGCTGCATATACTTTCTCAACTCAGTTATGTCACTTGCTCTTCTAAGTGACATGTGTTTCTTGTTTTTAGGGGATTCAACTCATCCTGTCCTATATTCTGTTACACATTGGTTTAATCCAGAGATACTAATGTGCTCTGATCTGGACTGCATATTTATACTGACATAAATGCTGCCTTTAATTTTGGAGTGAACAAACACCATTAAATCAGAGGTCCAAATATCCTGGACTACTGCTACAGAAACATCCAAAATGCCTACTGTTCTTTCGCCCGTCCGCACTTTGGCAAATCAGACCAAAGGCTGTGCTGCTGCTCCTGGCTTACAAGCAAAAAATGAAGTGGAAGAATCCAATAAAGTTGTGCAGTGAAGGTCTGACAAATTGGATGATCTCTTATGGGACTACTTTGAGTCAATGGATAGGTCAATATTTTAAAATCTCAGCGACCAGTCTGAATAAAGATGCCACTACTGTAACAACCTTCATTAGTAAGTGCATAGAAAACTGTTTCAAAAAAGCAAATCTCTGTTTCCCAACTGGAAACTGCAGATGCACATTGAAGTCTGTGTCTGAGGCGTTCAAGTCGAGTGACCTAGACTTATGCAAGAAACCTGATATGATCTATGGAGATCCATTAAAGATGCCAAGAGACAGTAGTAGACACACTCACTGAGTATAGCAAGGCCTGCATGATGCAACAGGCTATAAGATGAAAGCATGTAAAATTGCTGGCAACAATGCATGCCTCCCAGTGAGCTCGATGCATTCTACGCCCATTTTGAGGAAGAGACAGCGCAAGTACACCTTCTACCCTGAAAATCTCAGCTGAACCAGTATCTGAAGTCACGATTGTAGACATCACGGCAGCCTTGAAAGTTAATGCATAGAAAGTGACTGGCCCAGATCGGGTTTACCTGGGCAAGCATCCGGATCTTGTGCAGGTCAGCTGGTGGGGGTATTCGCTGACATCTTTAATTTTGCTTATACTAATCTGAGGTCTCCAGCTGCTTCAAGATTTCAGCCATCATCCCAGAGAAGCATGCCTTAATGACTATCGCTTGATGGCTCTGATAGCCATCATTATGAAGAGCTTCAAAAGGTTAGTCATCGAACTCATCAACTCTGGCCTCCCAGATTGTATGGATCTACTACAATTCGCCTATCACTGCAAAAGGTCCACAGCAGACGCCGTCTTCCTGGTCCCACATTCAATCCTGGAAAACCTTGATAACAAAGACATTGATATCAGACTCCTTCAGCTCAGCCTTCAAAAGCATTATCCCTACAAAACTCATTTCCAAACTCTATGGCCTAGGATCCAGCTCCTCCCTCTGTGATTGGATCCTAGACTTCCTAACCCACAAACTGCAGTCATTAAAGATAGTCAATAACACCAACTCCATGATTATCCTGAGGTCTACTGATGCCCCACAAAGCTGTGTCCTCTGCCTCTTGCTATACTCTTTATACACTTCTGAGGCAAAATTCCACTGCAACTCCATTTTCAAGTTTGCGAGTGGCACCCCTTATTGGGCCATATATCAAAGAACAAAGATCAAACAATGATAAGATGGAATACAAGAAAGAGAGAATCTGGAGAAATGGTGGGACAATAACAATCACTCCCTCAATATCAATAAAATGAAGGAGATAGTCATCGACTTCAGGAAATGTAGTGGAGGATATGCTCCTGTCTATTTCATCAGGAATGAAGTGGAAATAGTCCCGAGCTTCACATTTGTGTTCACATCACTAACAACCTGTCCTTGTCTCTCAAACTGACACGAGTTAAGAGAGCCCACTGACACCTCTACTGTTTCAGAAGATTGAGAAAATTTGGCATTTCTGCTATGACTTACTCCATAAGTTTTTACAGATATACCATTGAAAGCATCCCTTCTGTTTTAATGCATTATTGCACATTAGTGAACATCAACACTTCCAACATCGTAGAATCTTTTTTCAATTTGTTCCTCAGATGTGTGGAATCCCAGGAAGACTATATTTATTTGTTTACTTGTGGTTACCTGACTGTATTAAGAAATCCTGGTATGGCTCCTGCTCTGACCAAGACTACAAGATACTACAAACGATTGTGAACGTAACCCATCAGTCCCAACCTCCCATCCTTCGATTCTGCCTACGTATTCCACTACCTCAAAAACAGCCAGCATAATCAAGGATGCCATGTACCCCAGACATACCTTCTTCCATCGGGAAAAAGGTAAAGTCTGAGATCACATTACTGACTGACTTGAAAACAGCTTCTTCTCTTCTGCAATCAGACTTTGGAATGGACCTACCTAATATTAAGTTAATCTTTCTGTATACCCTAGTTGAGATTAGAACACTATATTCTGCACCCTTTCCTTTCCTTCTCCCCAATGTCCTCAAGAATGATATGTTTTGTCTGTACAGTGCACAAGAAACACTACTTTTCACTGTATCTCAATGCATGTGACAATTGATTTGATTTAAAGATGAGGCCCAATAGAAATATATAAACTGCTTTGTTTGTAGAAAGGGAATGTGAGCCACAATTGTGATTGGATTCATTTTGAAAATGATTCTAATTTGTTTTCATTTGTACATTAATGGACATGCAACATTTCCAACATCAGTAGATGATTTTTTCAAATTTGTTCTTCAGATGTGTGGGATCTCAGGAAGACTATATTTATTGCTTGCTTGTGGTTGTCTGAATGTCTTAAGAATTAACCATGTAGTGTGGGATTGGAGAACCATGTGGGGTAGATAGGGGTGGAAGTTTACCTTTTTGGCAAAACAAATTTTTATGCCAATCTGGCAATTTTTGTGGTTATCATTGGTAGCCCACACATTACTAGATTTATTTATTTAGAAAAAATAACTTACAGCACATTTAAGAACCTCTGCATCTTAATGCTTTACAGGCAATGAAATTGGAGTTTAATCATTATTGTAATATTGGTGACATAAAAGTAAATTTGTCTACGGCAAAGCGTGATCCAGAGCAATCTGCTGATGACCAGGCAGTCTTTAACTGAAGTTGACGGATAATTATTGGCCAGCACATTGGGGAGAATTTTGTTTGAATAATGCCATGAGATCTTTTATGTCCAGCTGGAAAGGCAGTCTTTAACCCATAAACTTTGACTCAAGAGCCAGGATTTATAGGGTTCCTGAAAATTTTGGAGAAGTGGAGTATGGTCAGGGAGATAGAGCAGTTGTAGGAGACAGTCTCTAGCATTTTCTCAGACTGCATAGTTGATCTGATTTCTGGCCAAACAAGCTCCATCTGAGGATGCTGAATTGTCACTGCAGATAAGTAATCCTGCTGTTATACAAAAACTTTTTCAGAGTCTGTGAAAGTAATGAGTAAGTCTTTGCAGTTTAGCAAGTCATCTTACGCTTTTTAAAAAAGTTAGTCTAAAATGCCCTAACTGAAGCAGAAAGAGTTCGTTACTATTTTTAAAATTAGGTGCTGATGAGAAATTCAAGATCTCTTCCAAGACCTGCAAAGATGTGGAATGGACAGCGATCCACCAGATAGTGATGTCGCTAAGGTACTGTGGAAGAATAGAAGATAGGCTTTGAAGTTCCATTGGATAAAAAAAAGCCCATGTAGGCCAGCATTTTTACTGGCCACACTTCCACAAAGACGTGGTGAGGTTCTGGAATACTGCCACATCTGTCTGGTTGTGGAGAAGCCCTACCTGCAGCTATGATTCCTATATAACTTTTAGGAAATCTCTTCATAAGTTGCTAGTGGATTGTGTTGAAGCTCTGCCAAAAATGAAAGTAAGCTGTCAGCTCATGGTGCACTTGCCCAACTGTATGGTGTACCTGGATAGCCTTTGTACATTGACATTTGAGAACATCATCTGGAATAACTGGAAGTTTTCAAGTCCAGGACACTAGTAGCATCCCAATAGTAACAGATAATGCAGGAGAATTCAGAAGGGATCAACTTAGAAAAATTAATATCAATGGAGAATTAGTATTCAAACTACTTAGAATGAAGGCAGAAATGTCCCCAGGACTTGATGGCCTAAATCTTTAGATATTAAAGGAAGTAGCAGAGGATATAGTGGATCCATTGATCACTATATTCCAAAATTCCCTGGATGCAGGTAAAGTGGATTGGAAAAATGATAATGTAATGCCCTTATTCAAAAAGGAAGCAAGACAGAAAATAGGAAATATAGACCAGTTGGTTTTAACAGCTGTTGTTGGGAAATTATTAGAAACCATTATTAAGAAAGCAATAGCAGCAAATTTGGAAAGTCAAAATGCTATCCAGCAGAATCCACATTTTTTATAAAGGGTAAGTAGTGTTTGCTAGAGTTCTTCAAGGTGCAACAAAACAAATGGATAATGGGAATCCTGTAGATGTCTAGACTTCAGGAAGGCATTTGATAAGTGCTGGACAGAAAATAAAATCCACTGGGGTTAAGGTTGATTTATTAGCTTGGATAGAAGACTGGCTAACTGAAGCAGAGAGTTTGGATAAATCTGGTTGGCAAGATGTAACTAATGTGTTCGTTTAGGGACCCAACTATTGACAACTTATATTGATGATGTGGATGCAGTGATAAAAGGTAACTACAGCTAAATTTGCAGTTGACACTAAAGTAGATGAGATAAAGTTGTAATGAGAAAGTAAGAAATTTATAAATCGATATTTATAGATTAGGTGAGTGGACCAAAATGTGGCACATGAAAGTTTAATGTGGATAAGTGTGAGTTTATCCATTTTGGTCAGAAAAATGGAAAGGCTTATTATCTAAATTGGGAGAAAGTTTGGGGTTCTTCAGTGCAGAGGAATCTGGGTGTCCTTGTGCATAAGTTGCAGTATATAGGTACATCAGGTATTAGAAAAGCAAATGGAATTTTGCCATTTATAGCTAAAGGAATAAAATAAAAAAACTAAGGAAGAGTTGCTGTAACTATACAAGATATTGGTGAGACTGCACTTGGAGTACTGTGTACAGTTTAGTCCCTTTATCTGAGGAAGTATGTTGTGACATTAGGGGTAATTCAGAGAATGTTTACTAGATTGACTCCAGAGATGAGGAATTTATCTTATGAACAGATTGAGCAGTTTAGGCCTAAACTGAGGTTAGAAGAACGAGGGGAGGTCTAATTGAAGTATATAAGATGATAGGCATTGCTGAAGTAGATGCTTTCTCATGTGGGGCAAGAGGTCAAAGTTCTAGGATGAAGGATAGCAGATCTAAAATAATGAGGAGAAACTACTTCTCCAAAGGGTCATGAATCTGTGGAATTCACCAGGCTAGAGTATAGTGAATGCAGGGACATTGAATAAATTTGACGAGATGGACAGATTTTTAATCAGTAATAGGTTGGAGGGTTAAAAAAACAGCAAGGAAAGGGGCGTTGGGGCCTAAATGAGATCAGCCATGATCGTATTGAATGGAGGAATAGGCTGAATTGCCTACTCCTGCTCCTAGTTATGTTCTTAAGCTCTCTTGCAAAGGTCAGCTGTCCTAGTGGTCAATCTCTCAGCAAATTTATTAATGCCATAGCTGGAGTATGTAATGGGTCACAGCCAAGTGCAGCCCAGAGCTGCCATGATGTAGGCAGTGTTTCCATCCTCATAACAAAATGGGAAATAATGAAATACCAGAAGTTTGTCTCAAACCTCAGCAACATTGGCCACCTCACTGACAGACCCATTGTTTAAAAAAAAGCAACAGTAATGTAGACAGAGATGCCAAACAACTTTCAAGAAACTGAGTAATTTTACTAAATGAACCAAGGTTTAATAGCTCTGGATTTCAGCAAAGCTTTTATATTGCCATATATGCTACTGACCTCAAGTAAGGGCTATGCTGTTCCAAGGATGAATTGGGATAGATGTGATCGAGTATTTTTCCAAAAAACTGAACAACAGAAACAAGTTCCACTGGAGAAAGAGTCTTTAGATTATTGCTGGCTCTCCTTTGATACATGTCTGAAAATGGATACAGACAGACCATAGTCTATATGGACCATAATCCTTTGATCTGTATGGAGAAACTTAAAACCCAAATGTGAGACTAATTTGTTGAAGCAATTTGTTCCTCATTTTACTTTTGAAGATTGCCCACACTGCTGGTAGAATTAATAGCCTGTAACTTTCTAGCTCCTGGATAGTGTATCAGAGGGTATACCATAGAGGTGCTGGGGAGGTCTCCTGGAAGTTGCAGCTAAGGACTGCATGGCAATTGCCTGCAGAGTTCAGACTTTAAATGGGCAATTACTTAGCGGTGGGAACCATCTGATATGATTTAATTCATAAACGTGGGATGGTTCTGATGAGTTGTGGTGATAGTCACCCAGGAAAAGAAATTAAAAACTGCTTTAGCACTGACTCACCTCAGGCTAACCAAGCCCTCCACCCCAGTATCACCACCATCCACCCCACTCCCCACACAGTATGTTTTTATTTTGCTGTGTTTTTTTTCCCCAGTCTTGTAATGAAATAAGTGAATTTTATTCCATTTCGTGTGGAAGTGTAATGGACATGTACTTTTGTGAAGGCATGATTTGATTTTTTTCACTGGCTGGATTGTAAACTAGAACCCAAACAGATGACCTTTTAAAAAGATAAAACCTGTTCAGGCTGTGCTGCTACAGAACACAATCTTGCATTGTACAAAATTGGAATGAAGGCAGATATACAGCCCCCTGGTGCGCATCAAAAATCTCATCTCATATGACAATTCATGCCACACTGAGACTTTACAAATGTTTCACTTACCTGTTCTGAAATAATTGCAGCAAATATGAACTAATCAAGCCCTTCTGGGAGTATATAATGAGCAAGATATTTCAACAAAATCCTTGTAAGCAGGAGAGAGGAAGAAGTGGGAAAAAAACAGTATTCAGGCCATGTGCATTCTCTCTCGTGCTTTCTGGGAAAGCACTGCACTCAGTTTGTAAAGTGACCACCCTGAGGAGGAAATGACTATGAACTGAGATCATTCAAACATGGAAATCTGCTTTATACAATTACAACTAAGCTAAAAGACTGCAATGTGAATCACTGCATTGACATAATCAAGGAACAGCTAATCATTTTATCCCATTTTGTAAAATCGTAACCTCTGTGTGATTGACTTCATGGTAATAGTGGGACAGAACTGGCAAAGCACATCTCTAGATGCTTATTTAAAAAAAACTCTTAGTCAAATGAGGAGTGAGAGAATAGAGCAGTAATTTTATCTGATTGTAACATTAGTATTAATTGATTAGTGACTTGTCTTTTAATGCAATCTGGTTTCAGGCCTTTCAAATCAGATATATGTACATTTTAGTTTTTAGGAGAAACCTGTCAACATTGATCATAACTTTGGGAGTGTGCCATTCTGGACCAACCTTAATTTTTACAATATAGTAAACAATTCTGGGAGGCACTGGCCTTGATTTTGTTTGGGAATAGGCTATTGACACAACTACCAGCATTCGCCATCATGATCCCTCTGAAACTGGCTTCTGGATGTACTACTTGCAGAGACCCTGAAATTATGGTGTCTCATTTTGTGCTACACTGTTCTTCACCCTCTCTCCTCAAAGTCAAGTCATGGCAATCAGTGAGAACTTTCCCTTTTCCATACCCATTGCTGTTAGAACCCCTAAAAAAGTGTTAACAGCTTGTTCAATATTATTCACAACAGTATTGGCCTATAGCAAATAATATTGAGTGTTTATTGTTTCCAGTTGATTAATTAGTATTTTTAAAGTAAATTGTAATGTTTAAAAATGTCTCTGAATATTTTAGCTTCCATCTTCATCTTATGTGTATGACACTAATCCTTAATTTGTTCTATGTTTTTAAAAAAAAGCAGTCTTTTGTATTTTTTCTTTCCTCGTTGGGTGATTGTGAAAATCTTTCAACATGAATAGCTGACACCAAGAAAGCTCCATGCTGGAAATTCCCATAAAATAATGTTACATTCCAGGATGACAGAGTTACATACCTCAACGGGGCTTACGTTATGGTCACCCCAGAGTTTTACCACTCCAAGCCATTGTATCTTTCTCTTTGTGGAGCGTTCACTGCAATTTCCCAATGAAGTGCAAACTTTATTCAATACATCCTTTGTTCTACTGTTGCTTAACATCTCTGGTTTTGATTACCCTTTATATTCCAGATTTGGATAAATTTTGTTACATTTATCTGAGCAGTAAGAGACTATGTGGAATTGCTATTAAAGTACCTTTAGTATTGGAATTAATAAATACGAGCTATCTTTATTATCAAGCACATTCTTTCCATCTCTGAATACTAATTACTATGAATTTCCCAAATATAAAGGTGCGAAACCTATGTGGATAGTGCCAAGATGAAGAGAACAGAACTTTTTACATTGTCTTGCCCATTTCTACATAATTCACTACATCAATTTCCATGAAGGGATCATAGTATTCTCCCCTCATCTCACTTGCATTGTGGTACTGGATGAGCAAATTTCAAAAAATTAATTGCATAGCAGGTTCTCTGCAGCTCCCTTGATTTTCATTCTGGTCTAAAAATCCATCACTGGACCGATGGCTACTAGGTTGCTATATCAAGGTCAAGCTTGGTTTTTAAAATGCTTTCCAATAAATCTGACCCCTCTTCATACAAACTGGGACATCTATTCCTTTTAAAAACCTAACTGCTTGCAAATAAAAACTGCTGTAGTCTGTCTTAGTTCAGTTTCTTGTTGCTTGTGGTCACAGAGTGGCATAGAGTGCTTTCTGAATGCCAAGATATGTCACATTAGTTACAGCTGACAAGTAATCATTTTAAACTTGGTTCATTAGCATCCTAATTACCTCTTGTTTCAGTCTCTTTGTGGACTTGTTTGAATACTCAACTTTTAAAAACTTAACACAAGTTATTTTTATTTTTCAAATTCTTTATTTTGGGCATGAAGACATTGCTACGTAGTAGGAAAAATCATTCAAGTTGTAGTTTGTCTTCTGTAAAAGATGTGCACGATATTTTGGACTACTTACAATATTTGTTTGAATTGGAATTAATTAATTTGTATGTAGGTTGTTACTATTGGGGTGGTTGTTGAACCTTTTGCTTCTTTAAAACGACAGATGCAAATATCGCCTTGTTTCAAATTGGTATGTTTCCTATGAGCTAATATGCTGTTGAAACCTCTTTAAATATATGATTTTTGTATGAAAAACAATGTTGAATGCCAAAACTTGCATAAACAAAGTGAGGTATGTTAACAATTTGGACTTTGGAATTGAAAGCACCATTTCTAAATTTGAGGATGATACCAAATTGGGGAAGGGAGTAATGGTTAATACTCAGGAGGACTGTAACAAACTACAAGAGGATACTAATAAACTTAAAGATTGGACAAATAATTGGCAAATGAGGATCAACACAGACAAATGAAGTAGTACAATTTGGTTGGAAGAATAGGGAAGTGATTTATTTCTTGGAAGATGCAAGTCTGGATGGGGCAGAAGAACAAAGGGATCTTGCAAATACACCAATCAGCGGTTATCCATAAGTTAGCGAGGCCATAAAAAAAGCAAACCAAGTACTGGAGTTTATTGCTAGCAATTAAATTTGAACAGTAGAGAAGTTAGTTACATTGAACCTTGGTTATGTTCTTGCACTTGGGAGAATTGTGTGCTGCTGTGGTTGTCATGTTATGAAATGGATATAATGATAATGGAGTGCTTGTGAAGAAGATTTACAAAGATGGTACCAAAATGCATGGGTGTACTTGTCAGGAAATAATTGACAGGTTGGGCTTGAATAAAGAAGGCTGAGGGATGATCTAAAGTTTTGTGTTTAAAATTAGAGATGGTTTTTATAATGGTTAAAGAGAACTTTTTTTCTTGCAGACAAGAACAAACAGAGGCAATCAGTAGAAGATAGTCACCAAGAAACCAGTAAGGAACTTGGAAGAAATTTTTTTATCCAAAGAGTGATGAGAATGTAGAACATGCTACCAGAGGGAATGGTTGAAGTGAATAGTATAGATGCATTTAGAGGCAGATTCGATGAGTGTACAAGGAAAAAGGGAATATCGACTTTGTTGGGGTTTAATGAGAAAAGATGGAAGATGCTGTGAGTGGAGCATAAGCATTGATGTGGATTAGTTGGGCCTAATGGCCTGAGTCTCTATTGTATATCCAACATAATTACAAGTCCACTTTTGTTATTTTGGGATAATCCTGATACTTATAGAAAATAAGTAAAACAATAGCCTGTGTAAAATATTAAGGTTTTGAGATAAAAAAAATCCTTCTAATTAAAATTTCTAATTCTGAATTCTTAATTTCTCAGTAGGATCTTCAGGTATTAATACCTAATATGGTATTAATAACTATTTATGAATCAAGCCTAATTTATTAAGCAAGAGTTCGCATATACTTAAAATCTGTGAAGATACCTGAGTCCCTTGTTCCTCAAGTTCCTAGAAGTCCTTGAGCATTGCCAGCACAGGCAATTTTTTTTTGTCTTCAGTGACTCTGAGCTGTGATCAGAAAAATCATACCCAAAAAGCCATGTTGACCCACTGTCAACAAAGATTCCAATTTGTATCTCTATTTCTCATTATTCTGGAATTCCTTATGTAGAAATCATTCAAATTCACCTCTTCCATTGGCTGGAGGTGCAAGTCATCTTACGTTACTCCACCTATAATTAGAGCTATGTAGATTAAAGACAAACGTTCACCCCTTGTTTGCCTGGGGTCCTCAGTGAATATATTCCATTGTGAACAAATGATGCACACCATTTAGATATGGAACACTTATGACAAACAAATATAACCCAAGTCCCATAGATAGTAAAACCATTCAGAACAAATGTTAATGACATTATCTATCACGATATCAAACCAAATAGTTTCCCTCTACTGTAATGTTCTGTCCTATGAATATAATTAATCATTTGAATCAGTGCATGGATTTTAATCATCCACAGTTCAAACTACATTTTAACCATTCATTCAAAACTAATTTAAACATAAACACCTAATTTGTATTTTGGGCAATTAGGGGAGCATACATAGAAATTAGGAGCAGGAGTAGGTCCTTTGAGTCTGCTGTGTCATTACAATAATGGCTGATCATCCAACTCTGTAATGTGTTCCTACTTCTACGCTCCAAAATACCTCTGGCCCCAAGAGTTATATCAAACTCCCTCTTGAAAATATAAAATGTTTTAGCCTCCACTGTTTTCTGTGGTAGAGAATTCCACAGGCCCACCACTCTGCTCATTTCCTCCTACAGCTGCTTTACCTTGAGTATCTCAGGCAACTTAGTCATAAAACAATTAAGTGTAGTTTCTCACAAGCAACAGCCTTCCTGTAAAGTATTCCCAACTGCCTTGACTGCTCATTGTTTCACTAATGGAACTTCAAACTCAATCATTTAATTTAAAATGTGGTTGAAGAATAAAAACTATAAGTATTCCAAACTAGTCATAAACCCCCAAAATTACTAGAATTATCAATCTTACACCAGCATTTACTTCTCATTGTCCAAATGAAAATTTGGATATTCTTAACTAACTCAAGTGCTTCCTTAAATATATAACAGCACCTAAGAGACAGTTTTCTTGTGTTTGAGAGTGGGATGAATGAACATTGATCTGTATGCAGAAAGGAAGTTCAGCATGGGAGCAAGTACAAGTGTGCAATCATGGCAAAGTCATGAATTGTACTTCAAAACTTGGGTTGATTTTGTTTTCATTTTTTTTGAGATTTTCTATTTTACATTTACCCCACACATTCCCAAAAATCTAGTATAACAGTGTAATCATTATTCCTTAAACATACAGGAAAAAACTAGAGAATATTCATAAAATTATCAATTGTTGTAGTTGGTGCCTTCTCTCGAAAGGATATTGGAAAGGATGGGGGAACCTCAGAATTAAAGGGTTAAACTATGAGCACATGGCCTGATGGTGCACACCCTCTTTCACAGGATAAGAGCTCCTAACGTATGGGATCCCTTATTGGGTAATATACAATGAACTGGAGCCTAACTCAGCATCCCAGGGCCTCCATGCGACAAAAGGACAACCCCAAAAAAGAGGGAAATATTAGAATAGCTATAAGATGTGACATGTCAGCATATGGCTCTTACAGGATAAAATTAAACTTTAGAAGATGCACCTTGTCAGCGTATGCTCATACGTACAGGAACTAGTAAGCCAAGGATTCGTACACCTTACCTAGGCTCACAATACAAGAAACCTTCCTCTTCTTCAGCCATACCAAAGGCACTAATTCAACTCCTATCACTGAAGAATTTAAACCATATTTCACTGAGGAAACCCCACTGAAAAGGAAAAGAATCATCAAGCCATCATCAACAAGGCATCTCAGGGAAAGATACAATCCTCCCCTTCTTGACAGGAGAAGGGAAACTGAGTTAACAAATAACAAATCAGAACCTATATCAGCACCCCACCTACCTGAATAAAGAGAGGAATGTCAGGATTATTCAGTATATACCAGATGTTTTTCAGCATACACTTTCACAGGAACGATACCTGGAACAGAACAACATAATCACATAAGGAACAGAAAATGCTCACACCTAGAAGATGGACTCAAATTATGCATAGAAGACCACTGGAGAGATGAACTTCTCCGCTCAGCCTCATCTCCAGCAACGCTGAACCAAGATACCTGGAACCAACAAGACACTACATTTCTGGGGGAACCAAGTCTCCAGTAGGAGAGCAATCTAGAAACCCCAAAAGGGCACAACTGGGGGAGGGCAATTTACTCCCCTATTCCCAACAAAGCCTGCACCTGACCCAGACACATACAGTCACTACTACCCTATCCTGCTCACTAACACACCAAAGACCAATAAATCAAGAATATTCATATCATTCTTGCGCATTGAACAAAGCAAACTATCCGTTTCTCTAGGTACCCCAAAGTCCCGCTTTCGACAAGATTCAATCCATTTCTCCATATCAGAGAAATTGTAACGACGAGATAATTTGCCCACCACACGTTCCATTAGTCAAGTAATCACTGCCAGTATTTGCACTGCCAAATCAAAATAAATGGCCAATCTAACTAACTAATCAGCAATGCTTGGGTATGCAACAAAACATATTTCCCCTACTCCCAACAACACTCAAAATGCCAGTGATAAAAAAAAACCTAGTCTTTTCCAGGATATGTGATTGGTCTGTACTTACTCAGGAAACCAGCAAAGATTGCTAAATTCCAGAACAACAAAGTTGTAAAAAATGTGTGACTTCAGTAGTTCTAACGTAGGATTTTCATTGCTAACAGCTATGACTTATAAAGCCACACTGACCACCTCTGTATCAAATCACCTATCTCTCCCTAACTCCCTCGTCCATCCACTGCTGCGGTGCCAATCTAAAAATAAAGTGAAGGGTACTGAAATTCATACACCATCAATGTAAATCTAAGGTTTACAAAACAAAAAGCAGCTTTGAACCTCATTTTGTTACTTATATATTAAGATTTGTGAATGCATCTGTCATATTTTTAGAATTTTTATTACCTTGAAAATTCACTGAAATTATAGGTAGTCTTACAATGCTAAATTAATATGGTCTTAATACAAAGCTAATAATTTTATCCTCCAGGATGAATTCTGAAGTTTGGAGATGATTTTGTTGCAGGTTTTGCAATTACTTTGACTAGCATGGTTTGATGCATAAGTCAAAATGTGGAATTACAGCTGTTTTACCTCCCTCAGCACTAAGATCAACAGAAGAATTCCTGCCAGAAGTTTGATAAACTAAGTCAATATTAGCAGTCAAAAATTACTACACAATGTTGTGCACATTCATCGACTTGTTGAGATGCTAACACTAACTTAAATAGATAAGCAATAATTTGGAGTTAACGAACAACACGCAGACAGCAAGAGGTCTGGGTAACATTGTATGTAGCAAGAGTGATACAACCATAGAAAATGAGAATAGGACTAAGTCATTTGGCCTTTGGAATCTGCTCCAGCATTCAATATGATCATGGCTGATCCTGTATCTCAATGTCACACTCGTGCGCTTCCCATCCCAATCCTCATCGCCCCGCTGATGCCCTTAGAATCAAATCCTCCCTATGTCTGAGTCTAGGTCATTTTAATTTTTATAAAGGATTAGTGGACTGAAAAATGATGCTTGACAAATACTACTGAAACTTCCACCTGTGATTGTTTTCTCCAAAAAGCTAACATTGTAGTAATGGTTCTTTGTTAATATTTTAATAATGAAAATGTGATGAAACTTTGACATAAATGCAGTTCAAATTGTGTGGTGGCATTGTATTTTTGTTCAATGTAGTAGGTGAACCTAGACTGGGTTCAACTAATCGATCTTAGATATTTTGTCAGATCTGAACACCAATATTTTATTTTCATCGTGCTTCAGATTAACTGGATGTATTCGCAGAATATTTTTCTTAGATGTGAAATTAAAATGATTATCTTCCTTTTGGAGTGGTCAGGGTTGTTTTTCAGAAAAGCTTAATTTCGAGCTCACTGATAACACAGGAACAAAGCCTATGGCATTTTGATGAAGCTTAACATTGCACAATCTTTAATTACTACAGGTCATGAAATACACTTGCCTTGAATAAGTCACAACATCATATTGTTTGCTTTAAGTCTCTAATCAAAGCAGCTGTTGGTCTTTTGAATTGAGTTGAATTTACTTTCCATGCACAAACAAAGACATAACTTCGTTTTTTTTGTTCCACTCTCTAGCAGTACTGGAGCAGTGGAGCCTAGGAACATTACCTTCTGAAAGCTATTTAACTTTGGCCTATTTCATCCATGATGACGCCTGGTTTCAAGATCAGTGTTGTGATGGATTTTTCAGTCACTGACAGGCAACAGAAGCATTTCTCAGGCTGTTAACAATGCATTTTTTTAAATGGACAGTTTGCAATGGATTCATAGGGCCGATAATAAACATTAAATTTCCTGTAAGGATATTTTTTAATTGCATATAGTTTTGTTAAGCTCTAGTTCCAGCTTGTATAAGGAGAGATAAAGATAAATAAAAGATTTCAATGTGCTTTGGAGCCATTGAAAAAATAGTCTAGTTGGAAGTATGTTGGTTGAATCCTAGTCTCAAAACATAACTGCAAATAGATGGTTGAGTCATATAGGCCTTGCACCATAGATATTGATGATGCAGTTCTGTTTTAGATTAGATTGGGATAGCGACTACTTCAGAGACATATAATTTAAATACTTGAAAGGGAAGCAAGATTCAAGCATAGTAAAATCATGTGGCTGCTTAGGCTGACGGTTGAAAAAAAAATCAGAATTATTTTCATATAATCCAAGGCAGATCAAGATTAGTCAAATATGAACTATTGATCTGAAATGTTGGCCTTGAGACAAACATACAGGGCAAATTATAATTATATAAGTTTCTGCTGCAAAAACTTGTCCCTGAGTATTTGTCTCATGTGAGATTCTCATCTGCAAGCAACGTAGATGCAGGAAGTTTGAAAATAGTTGTGCACATATTGTAGATAAATCACTCACGCTCCAAGCAGTAAATCTACCCATGTCAAAATTCATAAATTCAAAATTCTCTTCATAAAGGTTTTAACTTTGCCCTTGTTGTCATGAATTTCAGCAAAACAAATTAAGTTGAAATTTTTATTTGTGACAACTGACACAGTTTTGCATTTACTTAGTGTTGTATATTCTGTTGAGTCAGATAACGATTGCGTGTGATGAGCAAAACATGACACATAATTTTACCTATTGGTACAGTGCTACTGTAACCTTGACGGAATAGGATGAAATAGAATTTGTCATTTAGATTGAAAGACTTGGGATGATTTTTAAACGAATTCTGTTTTGTAATGCCCTCATTCACAGATGAATCATGCATTTATTACCAAATGGCTGTAGCATGGAAGGAAGCCATTCAGTGCATAATGCCTGTGTTGGCTCTCCAAAGGATCATTTTAGCTAGTTTGACTCCCTGGCTAGCTTCTATTGTCCTGAACATTCATTCTTCTCAGATGATAATCCAGTTCTGTTTTGATGCATTGATTTAACCTGCCTCCATCACACACGGGCAGTGCATTCCTGGTCCCAACCATATACTGTGTGAAATAGTTTTCCTCATGCCTTCATTGCTTGCTTTTGTCAATTATCTTATATCCGTGCCACTTTGTTCTTGATTCTTGAAATAATGGAAACAGGTTTTCTTGTTAACTCTGTTCAGATTCCTCATGATTTTGTATGTCTATTAAACCTCCCCTCAACCTTTTCTTCACTGAAAGCATTCCTGCCCCTTCCAATCTGTCGCCATCATAACTAAGTTCCTAATCTCTTGTGAAGAGATTTGTGAATCTCTTCAGTACCCTCTGATTCCTTCACATCCTCAAATGTCTCACCCAAAATGGACACAGTACTCCAGTTCCAGCCAAACCAGTATTTTATGCAAGTTTAACGTAACCACCTCATTCTTGTACTGTTAATTAGGAAAACTTAGGATGCTTTATATTTTAGTAACTGCTCCCAACTTGTGTTGCCATCTTCAATTACTTGTGCACATACACCCAGGACCTGTATCCTTTATTTTGTATTGTATCTCTCCTTTTTCCTACTAAAATGAATCATTTTTCATATTTTGCATTAAATTTCAGGTGCCATCTGTTTGCCACCAACCTGTATACATTTTGGAGTTCCACACTAACCTTCTCACTGTTTTAAAGTTTTGTATTGTCTGTAAATTTTGGGATGGTGTCCTGTACTCCAAGGTCATTAATATATATCAGGAAGAGCAAAGGTCCTAACACTGACTTCTGGGGAACAACATTGCAAATCTCCCTGCATTCTGAAAATGCGCATTAAATGCTATTCTCTGATTCTTGTCATTCAACCAATTTCAGATCCTTGTTACCACTGCACCTTTTATCCAGTGATTATAACTTTGTTCAGAAGCCTGTTGTGTAGAACTTTATCAAATACTTACTTTCTGGAATTCCATGTACACCATATCAACCATATTATCCTCATTCTCTTATTTCTACATCAAAAAGCTCCAGAATGTTTGTTAAACGTTGGCTTGTTCTTGAATCAGTGCTGGCTTTCGTTAATTCACTCAATTTTGCCCATGTCACTGTTGATAGTGACCCAAATTTTCATTTCTAAAAGCTTCTTCAGGACTGAGGCTAATCTGCTTGGCCTGTATGAAATATAAGAAGACAGTTCAGAAAGATAATCGTAGAAACCCCACAGTGCAGAGATAGGGTATTTGGTTCATCGAATCTGCACCGACCACAATCCCACTATTCCCTACCCTCATATCCCTACATCTTTACCCACTAAATCCCTTTTAACCTTTACATCCCAGAACACTAAAGGGCAATATTTTTTAGCATGGCCAATCACCGAACCCGCACATCTTTGGACCGTGGGAGGAAACTGGAGCACTTGGGGGAAACCCATTGCAGAAACGAGGAGAATGTGCAAACCGCACACAGATGGTGACCCAAGCTGGGACTCAGTTCCAGGGACCTGGGTTTGTGAAGCAGCAGCGCTAACCATTGTGCTACTGTGCTGCCCTTAAAGTTATCCATCAAATGCATTCCATCTGGGATATGTGCAGTCTCACAATCTATACTGTTTAAATATAAACACTTTTTCTCAGGAATTTGCGCTTGTCAAAATTTTCTCCAGATATTAAAAGCTGTTAAAAGGTAGGAGACTCATCAATTATTTTAATAATTTAACCTATGCCTTGCCTTTCAAAACTGGATGTGTCATTCTCTCTCAGCAGACTCTTGCTCACTCCATATTTATATTAAAATATTTTACAATATTTTCAAAATGATGATCCATGGTAAGGTAGAAATGTTTCATGACATTCAACTTATTCCTTTGCCTGAACATTTTATATGGATACTCCAAGATCCTTATTCATGTCAAATAACCTACCTGATTGGATAAAATCTCATAAGAGTATACAACTTAGAAGTAGGGATAGGCCACTTGCTCCTCATGTCTGCTCTGTCGTTCAGTCAGATCATGGCTGATCGGAATGCACTTTCAATCCCACTTTTCTGCCTACCCTGGCAACCTTTCACCTCACTTGTTGAGCTAGGTAGATTCTTGATCAATCTAAAAAAATTCAAAGACTTTGCTTCCACTGCCTTTTGAAGAAGAGTTACACACTCACGACTGAGAAGAATTTCTCCTCATCCTTGTCTTAAATGAGCGACTGCTTATTTTTAAGCAGTGATCCCCACAGTTCTAGGGTCTGACAGGAGGAAACATCCTCTCCATATTCACCCTGTCAGTACCCCTCAGAATCTTAAAGGTTACGACTAAGTCATCTCTTAGAAGATATGTGGATACTGACATGGATACAAACCTAACACCTCCAACCTTTCCTCATAAGACAATCCACCAACTCCTGTTACTCTAGTAAACCATTGAACTGCTAATGCATTTACATCCTGAAATTAGGAGATCTATATTCCACGTACTATTTCAGATGTCTCACCAATGTCCTGTACAGCTGAAACATAATCTCTCCATTTTTGTAATCTTTTTATCATTTCAGCTTCTGTTAGGCTATCCATTATGAAACAATACCTTTTACTGTTCTAGCTTTTTAAAAATAATTGAAAAGTCTTTACCGTATCCATGTATTTGACCACCTATTTTCATTGCTAAGTTTGCCTCTTGCTGAATTCACCCTGTGCCGCCTTGGCCTGCTGCCATGCTTGTTTTGGAATTCAAATTATCTTTTCTCTATCATTTATTGTCTTTTTATACTTCTACAACGGTTTCTCAGTTACCTGCTCAAATTTGAGAACTTGTCCTGCATCTTCCATCTAATTTGATCTGCAATGTTGGAACTTGTGTTTTCTCAGTGCTTCCAAGTTTTAAATATCTTTTATAACTATGATTGAAGTTGGATATACTTCCTGAAGTGTAGTCTGAGTGTGCTTTTATTTAAAATTCAGTTGGTTTTTATTCTTTTACAGTAATTTGAACTGCTAAGGCATGTGCCAGTTATGAGGATTTTACAGATTTTCGGTCTGAGGCCTAGCATATATTTATAATACATAAACTTCAGTATGAAAGAATAAAACCTTTATTGAAGTTGACACCCAGGATGCCAGTTTTGAATGTAGCCAGTTGGATCCTTCTGGATTTTGGGACATTGGGCAAAGGATCTGGCACCTGTGCATTATCGGCAATTAAATATAAAAAAAATTGCAAAATTCTCAAATTTTCGATGAATTTGAATTTGACTGGAAATCTTTTTACAGATGCATCCTACCCTCTCATTGTAACAGATTTGGGCTTATTTTAACTGTTTCCTATTATTACTGCTGGAATAAAAATGTTATCTACACCACATCACAGGACAAACAAAATGTATTCTTTTGTAAATCCCTCTAGAGTATCCTCTGTTACAATCCTCAGAGAGACCAATAGATTCTAGAAATATTTGAATTCCCAGTGACTGCCTGAAAGAACCATATGACAAGACTTTAAGGTTTAAGATGTTTACTGCAACAATTTGACAACCAAGATCTCTGCTTAAGTGCTATATAGTAAACAACTCTATGCTAAACTATAGAAAAGTTAACCTCTCTTCAATTTTTAACAGCTGAAAATCCCATGCTCCAGAGAAAATTTATGTTACAACTCTCAACTGAATAAGTTTTCATTAAAACCAGTACATTGAGCTTCCAGTGGGTTTGCTGCTTTCTATTTTGCTGAGTTGTAATATTGAATGACTGTCAAAAGGCACCCCCCACACCCATCATTCCCTAGCCATCCCGGGATGAACTTTATGGATTTCTTAGATTCCCATGGGACTTGTCTCTTTATGATGCAAAGATGCCGGCGTTGGATTGGGGTGGTAAGAACTCAGTAAGAATTTAGCAACACCAATTTTTAATCCAACCGATTTATTTGATAGTAAATCCGCGAGCTTTCAACACTCTGTGTCTTCCTCAGGCAAATGCAGTGTTCTGGTCTGCAATAGCACACATCAGCACAGACAGTCAGAGATTGCTGATTAGAATGCGAATCCTTACATCTAACCTGCTATTCAAGTGTTAAAGTGGCTAACAATGTGTGTGAAGGGAATCCTGAGCATTGTTAGAGAATTGTGTATTTTCTCCAGACAGCACAGTAAGTGGGGTTTTTTGCTAACCCAGGCAAGTTACGGGGGTTACAGATAGTGTGTCATGAAACCAAGATCCCTGTTAAGACCGTCCTCATGTGTGCGGAGCTTGGCTATCAGTCTCTGTTCAGCGACTCTGCGCTGTCGTGTATCACGAAGCCCCCTTGAAGAACATTTACCCGCAGGTCGGAGGCCGAATGCCCATGACTGCTGAAGTGTTCGCCCACAGGAAGGGAACTGTTTTGCCTGGTGATTGTTGAGCGATGCTCATTCATCCGCTGTCGTAGTGTCTGCATGGTCTCCCCAATATACCATGCTTCGGGACATCCTTTCTTGCAACGTATTAGGTAGACAACGTTGGCCGAGTTGCAAGAGTATGTACCGTGTACCTGGTGAATGGTATCCTCACGTTTGATGATGTCGTCCATGTCTATGATCTGGCATGTCTTGCAGAGGTTGCTGTGGCAGGGTTGTGTGGTATTGTGGTCACTGCTCTCCTGAAGGTTGGGTAGTTTGCTGCGAACAATGATCTGTTTGAGGTTGTGCGGTTGTCTGAAAGCAAGAAGTGGGGGAGTGGGGATGGCCCTAGCGAGATGTTCATCGTCATCAATGATATGTTGAAGACTCCGGAGAAGATGTCGTAGCTTCTCCGCTCCGGGGAAGTACTGGACAACAAAGGGTACTCTGTCCACCGTGTCCCGTGTTCGTCTTCTGAGGAGATCAGTGCGGTTTATCGTTGTGGCACGTCGGAACTGTTGATCGATGAGTCGAGCGCCATATCCTGTTCTCACGAGGGCATCCTTCAGTGTCTGGAGGTGTCTGTCACGATCCTCCTCATCTGAGCAAATTCTGTGTATACGGAGGGCTTGTCCATAGGGAATGGCTTCTTTAACGTGTCTAGGGTGGAAGCTGGAGAAGTGGAGCATTGTGAGGTTGTCTGTCGGTTTGCGGTACAGTGAGGTGCTGAGGTGACCGTCCTTGATGGAGATGCGTGTGTCCAAGAATGCAACTGATTCTGGAGAATAGTCCATGGTGAGTCTGATGGTGGGATGGAATTTGTTGATATCATCATACAGTTGTTTCAATGATTGTTCACCATGAGTTCAAAGGAAAAAGATGTCATCAATGTATCTAGTATATAACCTTGGTTGGAGATCTCGTGTGGTGAAGAAGTCTTGTTCGAACCTGTGCATGAAGATGTTGGCATACCGAGGTGCGAATTTGGTCCCCATGGCTGTTCCGTGTGTCTGGATGAAAAGCTGATTGTTGAAGGTGAAGACATTGTGGTCCAAGATGAAGCGGATGAGTTGTAAGGTTGCATCCAGAAACTGGCAGTTGTTGGCATTGAGTACTGAGGCAGTTGCAGCAATACCATTGTCATGGGGGATGTTGGTGTAGAGCGCCGAAACATCCATTGTGACAAGGAGTGTCCCTGGTTCTACTGCTCCATGTGTGCTGAGTTTCTGTAGGAAGTCCGTAGTGTCAAGACAAAAGCTGGGGGTTCTTTGTACGATGGGTTTCAGGATGCCCTCGATATAGCCGGAGAGGTTCTCACACAGGGTCCCATTGCCCGATACGATGGGACGGCCGGGTATGTTTGCCTTGTGTATCTTTGGGAGGCAGTAGAGATCTCCAATGCGGGGAGTACGTGGAATGAGAGCCCGGAGGGTGTTCTGAAGGTCCGGATCAAAGGTTTTGATCAGACTGTTGAGTTGACGAGTGTGTTCTTTGGTCGGATCTGCTGGTAACTGTCTGTAGTGTTTCTTATTGTTTAGTTGACAGCAGGTTAGATGTAAGGATTCGCATTCTAATCAGCAATCTCTGACTGTGCGCTGATGTGTGCTATTGCAGACCAGAACACTGCATTTGCCTGAGGAAGACACAGAGTGTTGAAAGCTCGCGGATTTACTATCAAATAAATCGGTTGGATTAAAAATTGGTGTTGCTAAATTCTTACTGAGTACTTGTCTCTTTAACCAGTGACTGTGGTCCCTTCTCCGTTGGCTCTGGTAATAGAGGACATTCTAGGAGAGATTTCATTGTTTGAATGCCTTTCCACAATCTCAATCAAAATGATTAGTTTGAACTGTTTACTTACTTCTGCATAAGGCTTTCCACTAACCAACACCAGTCCTTAGAAAGGCAGAGCTAATTAGGCCATGTTTGGCTGGCTTTTGACAGGAGGGATAATTCTTCTGGATCATTGGCAAACTTGTGCCTTTGTTGATGTCTTCTGCAAGGCAGCAGCTGACAAGATTACGAACTAGAGGCTGGACAATAAGAAGCTATCCTTGATTTAAGCCTACTTGCTGACTCTTTTCTGGAAGATGTGGATGATGAGGGTCATTGGTCTGTTTTGTCCATACTGTTGATGTAACTTGCCTGCCTATGATGGATCAAGCAATATTAGCAAATAGGTATAAGTCATCCACTTAAATAAGTTTAACACAGCCAGCAATAGCCCTGCAAGTTGCATTGAAGATGGCATCCAATTTTCCAGCATGTGGAGAGTGTTTCCTTTCTGGACAGACATACTGAATAACACAGGACAAGGATAGTTGCTATCTTTTTCTCTGGGTCTTCCTCATTTAGAGTTGCCCAGCTTTCTTAACATGTATGTGAACACTTTCACTAATGTTTTGATGTAATGTCAGTGTATGTTAAGTCCTCATTTTGTATCTCTTTTTTAAGATGAAAAGAACCATTCTGTGCCTTGTCAGGATTGGCCAGCAAATGATGAATCACTTGAGTAGTTGATGTAGTGCATTATCAAGGGGCTTCTCTGTTGTATCAAAAGATTGGTCCTGAGATGCTATGCCTAGATTATCAGCATAGAGGGAACTTCTGATATGTGGATGAATGGGCTGGTCATTCTTATGAACACTGAAAAGCAAGGATGCAAGAACATTACCTGGAAGTAAGCCACTTTTCTGACTCGGTTTTCTGCTTCTCTTGTCATTTAGGGCAACCAAAAAGGGCTAATTAACTTTAGTTCTTGGCTTTCCAGATTGCCATATATTGTCCCACAAAAAAGCAAGGATGCAATTCACCTTAGTTGGGAAGGAGAAAGCCTATATGGTGCATCTTATTTGGGAAGGAAAAGGTCATGAGGCTTAATCAAAAAGTCCTCTAAAGAACATTACTGTTACATTTCTTCTATTTATATGAGGAAGTTAATAGCAGCTAATTTTGATTAGCTAGTACAGAACTGTGCTGTTGCTTTTCTATTGTAACTTCCTGGCCTGACTTGACTATCTTTGAGGCTTCAATAAATTCTCTAATTTGAAGAGCGCACATTGATTATGCATTTAAAAGGAGACCAGAACTAAGAAAATTTAAATGATTAGCAACTTTCCAAATAAAATAGCTAATCTAATTTTTGAACGAACCCCAGAAAATGTTGGCATGTGAGTCAGTGGCTTGGCCTCTCCCTCAGACATCTGTCTTGGGCAAACTGACTATTTGACTCAATTAGTTTTGAAAAGCTATGTTTGTTATATCTAATGTGACTGTTTCAAATGGTCAATAAAAAATAATCATTTCCTTTATTAAATAGTATGGTAAGTACTTATGAATCAACTTATTCCCACTGTCTATATTGCAGAAAGTTTTCTTGTATTCTTTTTAACTGGAAGTAAAAGAACTTGTCATTCTTGAGAAATATTTTGAATTTTAACTGTATAAATTATTAGGCTGAGTTTTGCTGTGAGCAGCAAACAAGTAGTGCCTGTTTGTTATGTTGGCGTTTGCTTATAGACTTCCTTTGGGATTTTGAGTTAGGGAACTGGCAACCAAACATCCAAATGGTGTAACACCCTACAAGCCTTGACCTTTTGTACCTCCATAACTAAAGACTGAAGAATTGTAGTCAACACCAGTAAGTATCATGGTGAATTTAATGTCAAATTCAGTACTGAAAGAAATGGAAAGAAAGATTGCCCTAAAGTAGGAAAATGAATGGATTTCCAATAATTAAAAACTGAAGGAATGAGACTTCAGACTTGCAGAAGTTGATTTTCATTGACAATAATTAGAACTGTATTATACAGAAAGAGGCCATTTAGCCTATCGTGTCTGCACAAGCCAAAAAATTAGCTGCTCATTTTATTCTCACTTTGCAGTACCAATCCATAGTCTTGCAGATTACAGTATATCAGGTACTTTTTGAATAAGTTGAGCATTTCAGCCTCAACTACCAATTCAGGAAATTAATTCCAGATGCCCACCACTCCCTTGGCTTTGGGTGTTCCTCATGCCCCCTCTAATCCTTCTACCAATAACCTTGAACTGTGCTTCCTGATGATTTAGCCCTTGGTTAGGGGAAACTGATCTTTCCTGCCTACCATATCTAGATCCCTCATAACATAGTATGTTGCAAATAGGTCACTCCTCAGCCTCTATTTCAAGGAACACAACCCTAGCCTATTTAATCTTTCCTCACAGCTGTAATTTCAAGTCCTGGCAGCATTCTTGTCTGTACTCTCACCAGAGTAATCACAACCTTCCTACAATGTGGTGATCTGACTGTGTACTCAATTCCAACTTAACCAATGTTTCATATACTTCCAGTATTACCTCCTGCTCTTGTATTCAGTACCTCATCCAATAAAGGAAGGCATTCCAATGCATTTTTTTAAACCACCTTATTCATCTGTCCAGCCATCTTCAGGGACTAGTAAACATGCAGTCCAAGGTGTCTCACTGCTTTCCAGCTACCATGGTGTTACCTGATTATTTGTGAGACATAGGACATGGCTGGCTGCCCAGCATTTATTGCCCATTCCTAGTTGCTCTTGTTCAGAGGGCAGTTGAGAATCAAACACGTTGCTGTGGCTCTGGAGTCACATGTAGGCCAAACCAGGTGAGGGTGACAGATTTCCTTTCTATTTTCTTTCAAATGGATTTTTCTGACAATGGGCAATAATTTCATGGTCATCAGTAGATTCTTAATTCCAGATTTTTTTTATTGAATTCAAATTCCACCATCTGTCATGATAGGGTTCAAACCTGCATCCCCAGAACATTAGCTGAGTTTCTGGGTTAATAGTTTAACGTTAATACCATTTCTTCTCCTCTGAAATAGACAAGGCCTAATTTTTTTGGTAAGTTTTGACAAATGCTGTATGAAAAGAGCACAGGAACTTCATGCCTTTTAGTATATTTAAATGATATTTTACTTGGCTAGCTGCTGTTTGAAAGACTTATGAAAGAGCATTGCATCTCATTTAACAATGTTCTGATTTTCATATTTAAACAAGTTTATTGTGTTATTGGTTGCTATCTGATACATTGTAGCAACAGCAATTGTCCTCATCGTTACTTTCACAACAAAATCAGGTCCAGTGAATTGGGATAATGTGAACCTGGATCACTATTTCCTGGATTTTATGTTGCTATCTGTTTTGCATTATGCACTGCTGATTAGGTAGATGTCTTTTTTTTCTTATTTTAACTAAGTGAATATTGGCAGTTCAGATCTATCTGATATAGCTCATCAGTGGCTTTATCTGACTTTATGATTATGCAAATAGTTTTTAAAATTTTCTCAGTTGAAATCAAACTTCTGTCAAATAAGATACTTCCTGATTCTTCAATTATAAAACAGGCCTTCCATAATTATAAATGATAAAAAAAACTGGAGTTTAGTGATTTCTGGGAAGGAGAAAATTAAAATTTATTTTGCTTCTCACAGTGTTACAGGAGATGATTATATTTCTAAAAAGATATGTTTGTTTTTCTTAAACACACAAAGAAAGCAATATGAAAATAAGTGGTTCTGACGGCTACTGTTGTAGCTAAAAAAAAGTTCCTTAAAAGCAAAGAAAAACAGAGGTTTACTAATTTTTCATTAAAATGAGCATTTTGCAATTCTTGAGTACCAAGGATGTAAAACTCTTTGTGGTTCTTAATATATTCAGGATTAAATTTCCAAAAGTATATTGAACTTTACTTGCCAACTTTCAATTTATGCAAGGGTGACTTGGAGATTTTTAAAAAGTAAAGGTATTCCTAATTTGCTTACTTTGAAAGGACATTGCTCAAAGAGGAGACAAATAGAAATCTAAATATAATTCAAAAGACATTCTCCAGCTATGTTGCTGTTTTGGGTTTTGCCGTGGTTTAACCAAGTCATGAAGAACAACTGTTTGAATAGATGCTTCAGTTTATAAATTAGGCATTCTCATCATCTTGTGCAAACTGTTGCTGCCTTGAATGATTGGGACACGTTAAGGGAAACAAAACAAAATATTTTATCACAACAGGAAATTTCTAGAGTCTAATTGTGCATATGCTCACTAGTAAGTGAATCCTGAGTGGCTCTCGAGCTAACTTAGAATCTTAAGGGCTGGAATGTCCAGGACTCCATCTGAATAGTTGAGATCCTTTTGCTTCTTGACATTGTGGGTTTTTGCATGGTGACATCAAGATACACACATTATGTTACAATATTAATATTAACAGATGGGAGTATTTTAATGCTATCTCCAGGAGGGGCATCTAATAAAGAAATCATTTAGTCAACAAAAAATGTACCCTGCCCTGCCAATAATTTCCCATCCAGAGTTGAACCACAGAGAAGGGTGTTTGCACTGCAGTCTGTGATCAGCAATGCAAATCTTTAATTCTTTTGGATTGCTGATTTAGTACCATAATCACCATGTGGTCATGCCTAATTAGAGTATATAACACTGTTGTCATTTACTTATATCATGGTTTGTTTATTGTGAGTTCTATTAGGGAAGGTTTTAGCATGTTTTCTATACTATCTTTGGCTTGGCATTGTAAATATCTACTTGTTCAGTCCTTTCTACATGCACGCCAATGTTCCTCTTCCTTTCTGTATACTCTTTCAGAATGTTTGTGTTCTTTTTTCTAAATGCTTTCAATGTCCAGCCTTAAATAATGATTTGTATTAATGTGTTCAGTGCCATAGTTGCTTTGGTTCCCCACACCCCCAACCCCAATCTTATATTTTTAGTGCCAGTCTTTGGTTTGTGTACCTTCAACTAAACTTGTTTTCCCTTTCAGCCCAAGGATCATAGAATCCCTACAGTGCAGAAAAGGCTACTCAACCCATTGAGTTTGCACTGACTCTAACAGAGTATCTTACCCCAGTCCCGTTTCCCACCCTGTCTAACTCGACACATTTCCCATGACCAATCCGTCAAACTTACACATTTTGGGACACGGAGGGCCAATTCAGCATGGCCAATCCACCTAACCTTTATACTGTGGGAGGAAACTGGAGCACCCAGAGGGAACTCAGGCAGACATGGGGAGAATGTGTAAACTCCTCAGAGTCATCCAAGGCTGAATTTGAACCCAGATCTCTGCAGCAGTGCTAATCACTGTGCAAGATGGGTAAGATGCCCTTTGTGAGTCAGTACAGACCTAATGGACTGAAAGACCTCCTCCTGTGCTGTAGGATTTTACTTTACCTTGACTGCATCAAAGAAATGATCCTGGAGTATTTGTCATCTGTAAGGCAGTGGAATTACTAGTGCTCGAATCAGACTTCAAAGTTTACGCTAAGAGCGTAAGAACTTATACTATTGTATATCATTGTGTTCCAATTCTAAAAATCTGCAGGGTATTCTAGTAGCAAAACTTCAACTAATTTCTGTCACTTCTTGAAAATTTAGACATTTTGTTGCCTGATGCCATCCTGTTATTATACGTAGAAATTAAAGTACAGAGTTAACTGCAGTCCAACTTTTGATAGGCATGCCTAAATCACTGGGGAAATGTATGGCATGTCTGTTTCAATTTGTCTGAATACTGTGTTCTCAAAGTATCCATGAAGGTGAATTTTGAGGTTTTTTTATCCCTCCTTATTGTATGGTATGTTATGCTCATTTGAAACAAAAACCTTGAGCTGAAAACAAGCCAACCACCAAAGTCAAATGAAGTAGATCTTTGTGCACTAATTTTGGGACCCAACTAATGATTTAACCGTCCCATTCAGTGTTAATGAAATTGCTTAATGCTAATATTCAGATTTGGTATCTATAATTTGATTAAAATACATCATTTAAGTTATTTCTAAAATACAGGGGCTGTATTTACTTTGAAGCTTATTGGAGGTAGATGAAATGTGGAGTTGAGACCACTGTCACATCAGGCACGATCTTATTGAATGGCAGAGCAGGCTCAAGGGCTCTAATGGCCTTGTCTTTTAATGCAATTTCTCATAATTTGTGATCTAAATAAAGCCCTTCTATTCCATATATATTCTTATGAAGTCCAACTGATCATGGACTCTGTTTAATCCAGTTACTTTCCAGAGAAGTGTTTTTTCTTTTCAACCTTGCCTGTTTTTTGAAAAAATTAGCAACATTCAGAATTTTGCTCCCCTATTACGCTTCGTGAGGAGTCAATTTTATGGGAGACATTAACAGGGAAACGACTTAAGATTACTCTCAACCTTGTTGCAAGTACTTATGTTAATTTGATATTTTTAACAATGAATATGACATACTCCAGAAACTGAATGTATGCTATTTATTAAAAGATAAAGAAAATGCTGATTTTTGGGATAGTAAATTCTGTTCTTTGATTTATTTTATATCATTGAACAATATTGTAGCCTTTTTGTTTCTAATAAATTTAACTATTGGTACTTACTATGAAGTTTTGATAATTTTGCATTGATTTTGAAATTATATATCACCTGTATAAGTTATGACCTCAAGAATAAGCCATTTTTATTGAATGCAGAAGACTAAAATATGTGTCACTGTTCACTATTCAAACTTTTTGCAGTGAGAATGATGCAGTCAGTAAGCTAAATAACATTGTTAACTAATGTGTGGTTGAAGTAATGGAATTTAAAGTAACTATTAATCTTGTTGTTTCCTGCAGAATGCCAACTAATGAAAACAGAACGACCAAGACCAAACACGTTTATTATCAGATGTTTGCAATGGACCACTGTCATAGAGAGGACTTTTCATGTAGACACTCCTGAAGAAAGGTGTGAGTGATACTTCAAATTTGCTGTGTCCTTGTTTGTTGCAAGTCTAATATGTAAAAGTAATTGTTTAAAAAAAAGACTCTACTTGCAGATGTTTGATAAATTGCACTTTTTCTGATAAAGGTAAATCTTAAGTTGCCTATTATATAGCTGAAATGCTTTATTTAAAAAAAATCAAACTTTTAGAGAGGTTTTTAAGTTTTCATGATAAATGGATTGAATGCATTCATTTTAGTGTTTTTAATCAGTATTACATAAATGAAATGCAAGTGTTGTGTCACAGACTGGGAAGCATTTCTTGAGAGACTAAGTGTCAGAATTATGGGAGTCTGAATCTGAAGTGATCCCACCATTTTTAGTTATATAGTCTATTTATATTCCAAGTTTACTTACAATGCAAAGAGTTCCATGCACTCTATTCTTTGAGGTGTATATAATTGCAAATTCAATGTTGGTATGATCTGGAAGGGACTGTCTTAAAAGGTGGTGAAAAGACATTCAATTGTAGTTGTGTGATTCAGTGAAATTTTTGATATTTATTCTGCTGTTGCCTATCACATCAGGCACGATATGACTATATCGATATTGAGATATGACTGTTGATCTTTTTATAAAGAATGCTTATCTGTTGAAAAGGTCTGCAGAACTGTACAGTACCTTGACACTTTCAGTGTCAAATAGCATTAACATTTGTTTAAAATCTGTTACAATCACCATAGAAAGTGAAAATCTTTTTTAAAAAAAGCTTGAATTTCCAGTTAATGGCTGAAAAGGCTGATACAGTAAGTTTTCATATTTTTATGGTAACAGTTTAATAAACAGTGATCTAAACCTTGTTTTTGAAGGACATTTGTAGTTTAAACTACAAGGAGCATTCCTGTTTTCTACCTAATCTTACACTAATTTTGTGGAGAGTGAGTTGTTAACGTAGAGTACACAGTCATTTGCAGCTTCCTAGCTTGTGATCATTGCCAGCCACTTTACTCCATTCTGAGTTTCCCAAATCCACTCCCAGGTGAAAAACTTGCTTCAGTTGTTCTACTTCCCTGGCCACATAAGGATGAGTCTCAAGGTTCCCTAGATTGCTGTCTGTCTTCAACTAGAAATTATCTTGCTTTGGTAGTTTACCAAGTACCCGCAGTCTCGTCTCTCTGCTGACCACACCAATTGCTGTTACTTTTCTCCTGGCTTTTCTCTCCTGCCCAATAGCATGAAACTGGCATGTCTGTTTACAGTTAGCATAGCTGAATTTGTTCCCAGGTGTGAGAGCTTCACCCCTTTCTCAGCAAGTCTGTTAACTTAGCCAGGCTTGTTGGAAGTATTTGGAATTGTCATGTGATCCCCTTACTTAATGCAAATTTTAAAGATAAAATTCTGAAGCGTGAGCTTAAATCTCAAATGTAACATTGGCATCTACCTGGCAAAGTGGGAAATTGCCCAGATAACTCTTGTCTGCAAAAAGTAGCACAAATCCAACCTTGCCCATTCCTGGAAGAAGTATTTGTGCTATTAAGTGGCACTTAGAAATAACCTGCTTACTGACACTCAATTTATGATCCACCATGGTCATTCTGCCTCATTACAACCATGGTCCAAGCATAGACAAAGAGCTGAATTCTTGAGGTGAGAGTGACTGTGCTAGACACAAAGGCAGCATTTGACTGAGTGGTATTAAGGAACCCTAGCAAAACGAGTCCATGGAAATATGATTACTGGTTAAGAAGGCATACGAGATACTTGCTTTCGTTAGTCGAGGCATAGAATGCAAAAGCAGGGAGGTTATGATGGAGCTGTGCAAATGTTTGTTAGACCACAGCTAGAGTACTGTGTGCAGTTTTGTGGGTTGCCACACTGTAGAAAAGGATGCAAAGGAGTTTAGTCATTTCATTACTTGGGCTGGAGCATTTTACCTATGAAGAGAGCATGGCTAGCTGGGATTGTTTTCCTTACAGCAGAGAAGGCTAAGAGAGGACATGATGAGGTGAGCAAAATTGAGGGATACAGGGTATGTAGGAAGAAACTTTTCCCTTGAGTAGAGGGAACAGTAACCTGGCAGCATAGATTTAAGGCAAGGGGCAGGAGACATGGAGGGAATTTGAGAAATAATTTTCATCCAGTGTGTGTGGTGGGAATCTGGAACTCACTGCCTGAAAGGGTGGCAGAGGCAGGAACCTTTACAACATTTAAGAAATGTTTAAATGAGCACTTGAAATGCTTTTGTGTACAAGACTATGGACCAGGTACAGACATGATGGATCCCAAGGGTCTCTTTGTGCTCTAAAACTCTGACTGCACCCTAGCAGAAGGAAAGATGATTATGGCTGTGGGAGGTGAATCATCTCGGTACTGGGACATTACTGCAGGTGTTCTTCAGGGGTGCTGTCGTAGGCTCAACTATCATCAGCTGCGTTATCAGTGACCTTCCCTTCATCATAAGGTTAGAAGTGGGAATGTTTTCTGGTGACCACTACTTGTAACTCAGATAATGAAGCCCATGTATAGCAAAAGTTGGGCAGTATTCAGACTTGGCTGATAAGTGCCAAGTGTCATATAATGTATTTAGGTTCTTCTTTATAGTGGTGGGTGCCTCATTGATGAGACCTGATTCATGTGTGTTTAGACTATGTATAATTCCAGGAATAGTCTTGCACAGAGTTATTCCATGCAGGCACACCTCTTGTTGAGTTCTGTTCAAAACTGATCTTTGAACATGTGATTGTATTTATCACACTGGGTGGTGTCACACTCCAGTCCCACATTAATCTTTGCTCTGCTGAGCATCTTGCATTATGATGCATACTGACATCGTCACAGTAGGTAACATTTGCACCATGCAAGTGCTCGGGAATGACCATCTCCCCATCATATTCAATGCTATTACCATTGCTGAATCCCCAATATCAATGTCCTTTTGTTACCATGATCCAGAGACTGAATTGCGCCAGCCATATAAAAATGTAACTGCAAAAGCTGGTCAGGGGCTGGAAATTATACAGACAGTAATTGATCCCTTGACTTCCCAAAGTCAGCTATTTATGGAATATTCTCTACTTGGCTGGATAAGTGTGGCTCCAGCAACACTCAATAAGCTCAAAACCGTTCAGAGCAAAACAACTTGCTTGATTAGCAACCCATTCACCGCCTTAAACACTCAGTCTCTCCACCACCAATGCAGTTACAGCAGTGTGTGCCATATACAAAATGCACTACATCAGCTCACCAAATCTACTTTGACAGCACCTTCTAAACCTACAATGTCCTAGAAATACAGAGGAAGATGATGCCTGAAAGGTGCCCTCTAAGTCACTCATGCCATCCTGACTTGGAACCACACCACTGCTCCTTTACTGTTGTGTCAAAATCCTGGACTCTTCTTAGCAGCATCGAGTGTGTTCCTACACCCACATGCCATGAAACTAAAATGCAAAACTTTTAAAATTGAAAAAGGGAAAGTATGTAATGCATCATAAGCATGAATGGAAAATTGGCTTAGTGATTTTTGCCTTGTTTACCTTTATCTCGAGTGAAAGCTCATTGAATGCTTTATAAGGGTTTTGACCTGTCAGGATATAAATACCTGCTACTCTCATTAGAGGGAGAGTGATAATGCTGATTTTTGGAAGAGATGCTTTGGCAATATATTTATAACTGTCACTGAACGTTTGTGTAGCCTTCATGTAGGCTTCCAATAAATGGAACAGTCATTTTTAAATATGTCAAATATTTGCAATTTTCACTGTATAAACTAGAAAGTATTATTTCTCTAAATTTGTGTCTTGAACATACTTATCCTACCAATTGCAAAAATCCTCTTTATTGCCGATACTGAATCTATCTTCAATGTTTGTTTATTTGAATGAAACACTTGGCCTTATTTTTAGGTCTATACGCAACACCTTTCTTCAGCCACTATAGCTCATTCATTCTCATGGGATGTAGAAGAGGAAAGTCCTCAATTTCTGAACAGCTCAAATGATTATAGCCTTAGAAGGTTCCAATTCCCTTCAGGTTTCTCAGTGATGGTTCCGTGCATATCTTATCAGATTTGCATCAGCTGATGTATTTTGTGTAGTTTAATGAAGGAGAAGAAAAAAATCAGATTTTGTTGTGGTAATGGAAAAGGAGAAATAAAGCTAGTCACTTGATAATAACAAAAGAAAGCATTGTCATTGAGAAAAGATGGATTATTTTTAGAACTTACAGTTTTTGCATTGCTTGTAGAGAATGAAAAGATTGACACATTTCCATATTAGCAAATATTCTTGACAATCCAACAGGGATCCTCTGCAGTACAGTCACTGTTATTCTTATCTATCTGAAAAAGATCAAAGGCTTGCATTCCTGAAGCGTCTTGTGTGTTCAGGGTGTCCAGTGATTTTGCACAATTCATGATGCACTTGTATTGCAACGTAGGAAATAGCACTGTCACAGCAAGATTGCACGAACAACAATATAATGATTGCAATGCTAGTTGAAGGATAAATATTGCCTCCAACCCTTTGATTTAGGATATTGTTTTCACCACTTGCAATTAACCCCCTCTACATCTCAACACTTTGTGAAACACCTCAGTTGAGAGGAAGCATGGCTTCCAATTGCCCCTCATTTAAATTCTCCATAACATTCCTACTCTGATCTCTGTCCTTTGCTAACTGTTCAGTGAAACCCATTTTTTGATTTTTCAGCCTCCTGGACTCTGCCAGAGATTATAATCTGAAATCGTCGAACTCAACACTTTTTTTGGCCGTTTGATGATTCTGCTGCCATTCCTATTTGCACCTCGCGTAGACCCATCTTTTGTTTTTATGATTGCCCATTACCATTTTGGTAATGGGCAATCATAAAAAGGCCTTTTGCCTTCTTGCATCATTGTCATTTAATGTTTCCTTCCTCCCACAAATCTTCTGTTTTGTTCTTCATAGGTTTAATTTTAAGTTTACACACCTGATTGCAAAATTGCGTGTTTTTTTTGTCATCTTACTGCATGTGCTCCCCACCCACCTCCAATGAGATGCTCTCTATATATAAACCTCAACACTATCAATTTTTTCCTATTACATTATTGAAAAATCACTGAGAAATTGTCGGTCTGTTGAAGCAAATTTTACAAAACGTAGCAAAAAGATTACTTTCTTTACCATCATCTTTATTTATTTTTACATATTTGGAGTATCACGATAGCTCTGAAAGTAATGAGCTTGTACTTGCATCATTTCTGTTGTATGCTCCTACTAGTGAGCACATATTTTCATTCAGATTTTATACCATGTTGTCAATAGTATGATATTTTGCCAGCTTTGACCAAATTAAGATAGTCAACTAATCCTTTGTGATTTGACTGACCATGTGTCCTGGGAGGTTAAACCAGCACTGCTTTCCATGTAAAGGCACATTTGAAGAGGGTCAGACACTAAAAGGCTAGATATCAGTGACCTAATAATCTGAGTTTCGAAGCCTCTTTGTTGACGAGTAGCCTAGAGATGCTCAGTAGATATTCATAGTTTCATTTAACTGATGCCTGGGACCCTTCAGCCATTCATGCACAGGGTTATGCCTTTTTAATCTCTAATATCATGCGAAGCTTAACTGTAGTGAACACTTCCAAGACTATTAGTCAAAACTGTTACTGGCCTACCAATGCACGTTTTTGCAACATGGTAATAAACTGGACACTTGGTTATTGTGTGCTTGAAGGAAGCAAGGTGGGTGCAAGTGTCTCAAGTTGCCATGGGTTTAGGGGATATCTTCCATAAATTTCAAATTTATTCTGACCAAAATAGTCCCTTGAGATTAAGAGTGTTTGCTTATTTTTGAATCCATACCTACATGGGGGATGCATCCAAAATGTCATCTTTCATGTTCTGAAGATGATGTATTCTAAATTTAAACTCTTCATTGTAACAAAATTCCTAAACTAGATCCATGTATCTTTTATTTTCAAAAATATTTTGCAATTGCTAATGCTTGCACTGACCCATCTCTCTGACTCTTAATAAAAAGGACAATAACTCCAGATATATCTGACACTGGCTTGATATTCTCTCTGATTATTCTAAAATATTTATGAAAATTCCTGAATCATTTGAATAATTTGATCAACCAGACTTGATTTGTGAGAAATACTCTGACAATGTCTGGCAATTTCTCTATCATATATTTAATGACTCAGCTGAATCTGGCTTGTCAACATTTTAGATGATAATAGGCCTAGAGTTCACTGCAATATGTGTTTGAGCCATAGGATTTGGAAAGATGCCTGGTGAATCGCCTAGTCATATTCTAGTCTACGGATCAATTGTACCTAATGTAATAAAGCTACCTTCTTTTCAATTGGAGCAGCTGATTGGATCATCACAATTCTACCTTGTGTGCGCTCCAGAATGAGGGTAATGATATTGCTGAATAGAATGTTAGAAAAACAAAAAATTCAAAATGACAGATTTCCTCTTGTACAGTTGATGAAATATGCTGTGTATAAGGTCCAAAGAATGAGAAAATTGCATCTATAGGATCAACCTGTAATGTCAGTATACCTTGAGAGTTGTTTAATATTGTGGTCACAGTTTCAGGTGATGTCATTGCTGGAAGGAGAAAAAGTTGTGCCATTTGGATGACAGGGTTGTTTTTACTTTTGTCTGCAGTGTTAGGGCTTCAGAAGTAAGCTGAAAAAGTGATCTCTTTCTCTCTCTGTTTTGTTTTGAAAATTTTGAAAGAAATGCTTGTTGTCATGCTGAAATGAAGAATCTATGCTTTGGTATTTTGGGGAGCTGGTATACCTGCAAACTGCTCTGAGATTTCAAGATCATTTGAAATTGGCATTTTAACCCAGGAAACTGGATTCCAGTATCATGTGAACTTTAGCCTGTCCAGTAAGAAATCTGTTTGAAGGGTTTTGTTTATTGGATTTTGGGTTTTGATTGTAACATCATTAGGTATATTCATTTGAAATCAATTTTAGTAGAGAAATAGTGTTGGAGAAATTGATGGGATTGAAGGCGAATAAATTCCCAGGGCCTAATAATCTACATCCCGGAGTATATAAGGAAGTGGCTGTAGAAATAGTGAATGCGTTGGTGATTCTCTTCCAGGATTCTATAGACTCTGGAACAGTCCCTGCAGATTGGAGGGTAGCTAATGTCAGTCTGATATTCAAAAAGGGAAGCAGAGAGAAAACAGAATTATAGACCAGTAAGCCTAACATTAGTAGTGGAGAAAATTCTCGGATCTATTATCAAGGATTTTTATAGCGGAGCATTTGGAAAGCAATGATAAAATTAGACAGCATGGATTCATGAGGAGGAAATCATGCTTGACAAATTGGTTGGAATTCTGTGAAGATGTAACTAGATCTGACCAAGAGGAGATAGTCGATGTGGTATATTTGGACTTTCAGAAAGCATTTGACAAAGTCCCGCATAAGAGAATATTGCACAAGATTAAAACACATGCTTTGTGTATTGAGAGGGATAAAGAACTGATGGGCAGAGAGGAAACGAAGAATAAGAATTAATGGCTCCTTTTCAAATTGGCAGGCAATAAACAGTGGGGTGTCACAGGAATTTGTGCTGGGACCCCAGGTATTTACAATACATATTATTGATTTGGATGAGGGAACGTATCAAATTTTCCAGACAATACCAAGTTGGATGGGCAAATGAACTGTGATGAGGATTGAGACGTCCTTCATAATCTGAACAAGTTGGGTGAGTGGGCAAATCAGTGGCAGATACATTTATCCAAACTATACTTCAAGGTTACTGCCTCGAAGGCAGGTTACTGGGAGACTACTTCGTTGAACATGTTTAAGTCACAGGTAGATAGATTTCTGATAGATAAGAGAATTAAGGGTTATGAGGAGCAGGTGGGAAAGTGGAAAGTGTCATCAGCTTGACAGCCTGTGTGGATGAAGCAGTGCCAGGTAGGGTGGTTTTGTGTCAGTGTTTCCCAGGTGGTCGTGTCAATGTTAAGCAACTTCAGCAAGGCTTTGAATGTGTCTGTGAAACGTTTCTTCTGCCCTCCATGCGAGCATTTTCCAGCAGAGAGTTCCGCAAAAAGGAGTTGCTTGGGTATGTGCTCGTCTGACATACGGATGACGTGACCTACCCATCGAGTCTGCATTCTCATCAGCAGTGTGTGGACTGATGGTAGACTTGCTCTAGAGAGAACTTCAGTGTCTGGTACTTTGTCTTGCCATTGGATGCATAATATTCTGCAAAGACAAGTCACATGGAAGTCATTGAGCTGTCTTGCATGCGTTCGATACACAGTCCATGTTTCACAGGCATACAGGAGGGTCGTGAGTACCGTGGTGCTATAGACCTTCAGTTTTGTTGCTGGGCTGGTTCCTTGACATTCCCATACAGTAGAGTGCAGTCTACCAAAAGCAGAACTTGCCTTTGCTATTCTGCAGTTAACTTCTGCATCAATAGTCACTGCTTGGGAGAGGGTGCTGCCAAGATAAGTGAATTGGTCCACTGCTTGTAGTTTCAGCCCTTTAATTGTGATTATGGGTCCTGTGTATGGTGCATGAGGAGCAGGCTGGTGCATGCCTTCAGTCTTTTTAATGTTGATGGTGAGTCCAAACTTGTCACAAGCCGTGGAAAATTTGTCCATGTTGACTTGCATCTCTAGCTCTAACGCAGCATGATGTAGAGATGCTGGCGTTGGACTGGGGTAAACTCAGTTTGACAACACCAATTTTAAATCTAACTGATTTATTTGATAGTAAATCCACGAGCTTTCGGCCTTTGTAGCCTTCGTTAGGCAAATGAGGTGTTCTGGTCCCCAAAAGCGCGCACATCAGCACAGACAGTTTACAGATTGCTGATTAGAATGCGAATCCTTACACCTAAACTGCTATTCAAGTCTTAAAGTGGCTAACAGCAGAGCTTAGAGAGGTGTGTATTGTCTCCAGACAGCACAGTAAGTGAGGTTTTTTTGCTAACCCAGGCAAGTCATGGGGGTTACAGATAGTGTGACATGAAGCCAAGATCCCTGTTAAGACCGTCCTCAGAACACCCTCCGGGCTCTCATTCCACGTACTCCCCGCATTGGAGATGTCTACTGCCTCCCAAAGATACACAAGGCAAACATACCTGGCTGTCCCATTGTATCGGGCAATGGGACCCTGTGTGAGAACATCTCTGGCTATATCGAAGGCATCCTGAAACCAATTGTACAAAGAACCCCCAGCTTTTGTCTTGACACTACGGACTTCCTACAGAAACTCAGCACACATGGAGCCGTTGAACCAGGGACACTCCTTGTCACGATGGATGTCTCGGCTCTCTACACCAATATCCCCCACGACGATGGTATTGCTGCAACTGCCTCAGTACACATTGCCAACAACTGCCAGTTTCCGGATGCAATTTTACAACTCATCTGGTTCATCTTAGACCACAATGTCTTCACCTTCAACAATCAGCTTTTCATCCAGACACACGGAACTACGATGGGGACCAAATTCGCACCTCAATATGCCAACATCTTCATGCACAGATTCGAACAAGACTTCTTCACGGGATCTTCAACCGAGGCTATATACTAGATACATTGATGACATTTTTTTCCTTTGAACTCATGGTGAACAATCATTGAAACAACTATTATGATATGATGATATCAACAAATTCCATCCCACCATCAGACTCACCATGGACTATTCTCCAGAATCAGTTGCATTCTTGGATACACACATCTCCATCAAGGATGGTCACCTCAGCATCTCTCTGTACCGCAAGCCGACAGACAACCTCACAATGCTCCACTTCTCCAGCTTCAACCCTAGTCACGTTAAAGAAGCCATTCCCTATGGACAAGCCCTCCGTAAATACAGAATTTGCTCAGATGAGGAAGATTGTGACAGACACCTCCAGACGCTGAAACTTGCCCTCGTGAGAACAGAATATAGCGCTCGACTGATCGATCAACAGTTCTGACATGCCACAGCGAAAAACCGCACTGACCTCCTCAGAAGACGAACACGGGACATGGTGGACACAGTACCCTTTGTTGTCCAGTACTTCTCCGGAGCGGAGAAACTACGACACCTTCTCCGGAGTCTTCAACATATCATTGATGACAATGAACATCTTGCTAGGGCCATCCCCACCTCCCCACTTCTTGCTTTCAGACAACCGCGCAACCTCAAACAGATCACTGTTCACAGCAAACTACCCAACCTTCAGGAGAACAGTGACCACAATACCACACAACCCTGCCACAGCAACCTCTGCAAGACATGCCGGATCATTGACATGGACGACATCGTCAAACATGAGAATACCATTCACCAGGTACACGGTACATACTCTTGCAACTCGGCCAACGTTGTCTACCTAATACGTTGCAAGAAAAGATGTCCTGAAGCATGGTACATTGGGGAGACCATGCAGATACTATGACAGCAGATGAACGAACATCGCTCAACAATCACCAGGCAAAACAGTTCCCGTCCTATGGGCAAACACTTCAGCAGTCACGGGCATTCGGCCTCCGACCTTCGGGTAAATGTTCTTCAAGGGGGCCTTCACGACACACGACCGCGCAGAGTCGTTGAGCAGAGACTGATAGCCAAGTTCCACACACGAGGACGGTCTTAACAGGGATCTTGGCTTCATGTCATACTATCTGTAACCCCCATGACTTGCCTGGGTTAGCAAAAAAACCTCACTCACTGTGCTGTCTGGAGACAATACACACCTCTAAGCTCTGTTGTTAGCCAATTTAAGACTTGAATAGCAGGTTAGGTGTAAGGATTCGCATTCTAATCAGCAATCTGTAAACTGTCTGTGCTGATATGTGTGTTTTTGGAGGCCAGAACACCTCATTTGCCTAACGAAGGCTACAAAGGCCGAAAGCTCATGCACTTACTATCAAATAAATCGGTTGGATTTAAAATTGGTGTTGTCTAAGGCAGCAGACAGGGTGCGGTCATTGGCAAAGAGGAAATCCTCAGAACAGTCTCCTTCACTTTGGTTATAGCTTGGAGTCTCCTCACGTTGAAAAACTTCCCATCCGCTCTGTGCTTGATTCCAGCAACACTGTCCTGGAAGGCATTATTCAGCATGGCAGTAAACATCATGCTGAACAGTGTGGGTGCAAGCACAGAGCCCTGTTTGATGCCATTGGTGACTGGGAATGTCTCAGAGGATTCTCCACCATCTAGTGCTCTGGCCATCATGGAACTGGTGTACCATTTGAATGACTTTGGGGGGGCAGCCAAACTTTGATATGATTCTCCACAGGCTTTGTTAGCTTACAGTATTGAAGGCTTTCGTGAGGTCAACAAAGGTTGTGTGTTCAAGAAATGTATTTAAGAGGTGTCTGAATATAGCACTTGGGGTGAATGCAACCAAAGGTTATGGGGAGAAAGCAGGATTAGGCTATTGAGTTGGATGATTAGCCATGATCGTAATGAATGGTGGAGTAGGCTCGAAAGGCCAAATGTTCTTCTCCTACGCAGCTATCTTTTGTGTTTGTATAGAAGTTATATAATAGAGTGGTGGTTTTGTTTTTGTTTGTAATTGATAAAAGTTCCTGCTAATTTTCTTACTATACGTATTAACTACATTCTTATAAACTTTGTTTGATAAAAGCTTCCTAGTGGGTCTTTTGAATTACACCTGAAGTGAAACATCTCAGGTTTATTCTAGCCAAATTCAAAATGCAAAACTTATGATTCAAGCAGGCTTCATAGAACACTTTAGAGTTTCTGACGTGAATGATAACAAACCTAAAATTACAGGATATAGCATTTTTAATTTGTATAAAAGGCTAAGAAATATATGTTCCAGTGAGTATTCATGTTTTTAAATATTAAATGATTCTGCAAACAACATGCTTGGGTGTAAAGAAGTATTATAATGAAAATACTTGTGCACTCTTGACAGTTAAAGATCTTTATAAGCTCTGGCATTTAATGTTAACGTTTGCAATCACTACTTTGAAGGAAGAACTGTCAAAAATGGACTGTTGTTAATGACACATCAAATGGCAATGACTTATTATATGTGAACTACTTGGTGCTTTTGGAAATTCAAAGTACAAAATCTCAAATCTTATGTTTTACTGCAGAATTAATACCTTTTTTGGGCAGATCGTGGGGTGACAAAATATTGGAAAATGATGCATTGCACTTTTTAGTTTCCTATTTCACTTGGATTAGTTGACAGGTACAAATTGGAATGGAGGAGATGTATCTCCAAAACAAATTCTTCTGCCTGAATTGTCTTTCAGAATTAGGTCACTTGTTTGTCTGTTTAGTTGGAAAACCTTGATGTCATGAGAACCTAAGAAAAAGGATAGGAGTAAACTAGTATATAAAGCGAATGTTCAATTTGCAGCTACACCTGAAGCCATATAAGTTTACATCTAGAAGCATAAAATTGTTTTTGTTGGATTATTCAACCAGAAAGGCAAATTCTGAACTCTTGTTCTTTCAGCTGCTGTATTTAGTGTAAAGGTAACACTGCAAGAAACATTTAATTAAAAAGCCTACATTCCCCTACTCTCAATGTAATTTAAGGGCTTTTATTTTATTTCTTCATAGAACATGCACTGCATTTGTTGCCCATCCCTAACTGTTCAAACCAAGTGGCTTGCTATGCCATTTCAGCAACCACTTAAGAATCAACCACGTTGTTATTGGGCTGTAGTGGCCCACATATAGGCCAAATTAGATAAGGATGGCAGATTTACTTCAGTGAAAGGCATTAGAGAAACCAGATGGGTTTTAACGACAATCAGTGAAACTTCCATGGTCATCATTACTGAGAGAGACTAGCTTTATATTCCAGATTTATTAATTGAACTTAAATTCCGCCAGCTGCCATGGTTGGAGCTGAACCTGTGTTCCCAAAATGTTGGTCCGGACTTCTGGATTACTAATCCAGTGATATTTACCACTATGCTGTCATTTCCCCTAACTTTCTGACACAATATTCAGGTAGTTAAACTGAAATATTTGTAGTGTTTAAAATTTAGGATATAGTCCTTGCAAACAAACTTGTTCAAAATGGCACAAATCAAAACTAACAACCATCTATAATTGTAATTGCTGTTTAAATTTAAAACATAAAGCAAAATAGAAAACTTAATTTGCAGGTTAGACACAATTTGATAGGTTCTGAGCAAGAAATTCTAAGAATATGATGCTGATTTGTTGGTTCCGTATTCTGTAATAATCTCACCTTAAGAACTTAGATTCAGATCAAATCAGACTAATCAAATAAAAATATAGTGAGCAAATTTAATAGTCACCTTTTCATGTAGCAAAGAATTTTAATAATTAAAAACTGGAGATGTTGGAAGCACTAAGCATGTTTCTTATATTTCCTGTTGTTTCAGATTTCCAACATCAATATTACATTAGTTTTCAGTACTTCAAATTTGGACTGAGTCTTCTGATGCTATCCCGCCCCCAAGTTATTTGCGTCTTCCACTCAAATCTTGTTTCAGCTCCCTTCAGTCACCTAGATCTCTCACTCCGCAATTCTTTCCTCAAGATTTTATGCTACTCCATGTTAATAGACTTAAGACCTGAACTGTTGATAGTGTTTTTGGCCATCCTTACTCATAGCTGTTTCTTTAGCTAGATTTTATTTTTCTTACGTACTATATGATTGCAAGTTGTGTTTGCGCATATAATTTTATTTGGAAACAAAATGTTGGGTAAATCTATGATGTGTTTAGAAAATAATAGTTTAATGAATTTGTTCTTCCTGGCTTTATTTCCTGGATGGTCAAAACTATCGGGGAAGGATAATCTCATACTGCTTTTAAAAATTACCATTTTACAGCCATGTATTCAAAAGGCTTCCAGCTTAATTGCAGTGCAGTTATTGAATTGATTTGAATGCTTTAATGAAGTAAATTCTCTTGATTTGATAGTTCTTTATTATTTCAGCTGCTCAAATTTGTCAAATTTGTGAAGTACTGTGAAGTGCCTCAGAATGGGGTGCCACAGAATGGGCCACCTCCTGCGCTGTAACAATTCTGCAATTCTGTTTATTACGTTAAGAGCTCCATACATGGGGCGGAATCTTCTCCAAAAAATTCTAAGTGCTATTAAAGTCTGAAAACATGAGTGTACCACACATCTGGAAACTGCAAACTTAATGTGTTTTTTTTCCTTTAAATGGCCCCGGTTGTACAGCAAATATTGCACTTTTTAAGTATGCCAGATACTGCCTGGAATCTCATCCATCTCTGATTGGAAAAGCCGTCTTTTTTAAAACCACATAGGTTCTTTTCTCGCTTGGTCTTCATCTTTCTGGCACTTTAATTTTAATCCTGTTGTTGACTTCCCCAGCCTTCTAATATTCAAAGTATGGGGACCCACAGTGTCTTTTTCTACCTTAGATTCTTTTCTCAATGTTGTCAGTGACACAAAATCCCGACACACCGCCAATTTCCTTTTCATAATGTCCTAACTATATTGGGGTGATAAATTTCAACCAAAAACAAAATACATCGTTTGCATATGTAGATTCAAAATACCACACAAGGCTTTTTTGGAAGAATTGTTTTCTGCACAGACCACAAGCTGAAACTAAGATGATTTGAATTGTTCTGTATGTTAATTTTATGACTGTGTTTTGAAAAAAGTTAATTACCAAATGAATCAACTCGTTGAGCCAATTTATGCAATTAATGGATAACCATTATAAAAGTGACACCACCTTTCTTGCTTGTTAAACCATACATCATTTTTAAAAAATTGTGCCCATACACTAACCACTTTATTAATCATGGTAGAATGTCTACACAAATCTGTTTACATATTTCATTTAGGATCATGGTAAGCTATGCAATGTTATGGAAAAACTGACCTTGCAAAGATTCTATTAGCAACTAAGTTTTTTTAGAAAATAGATTTACCCTGAAGAACAATTTACCACTCAGCCCATTATTTTTGGTTCCCTTCCTATTCAGATTGAAAAAAAGCAAAAACAGCCAGCAGCAAGTACACAAATCTGCGTGATTATTGTTTTGAATACAAACAGTTTCCACTGAATAAGTTTGCATTAATACCAACAACTTTGTTTTCTCTATTCAGAGAAGAATGGACGGAAGCTATCCAAGCAGTAGCAGATAGACTTCAAAGGCAAGAGGAAGATCGAATGAACTGCAGCTCTAGTCCCAACTTAGATATTACAGGGGAAGATGAAATGGACACCTCTCTTAGTCATCCCAAACGCAGAGTGGTAAGAACATTTATTGTTGTTTCTGAAATAAGCTGCATCATCTCGTACAATATTTAAATCTTGCAATAATTTTATCAAAACAACTTGCATTATGTACCACTCACCACATGCAGAAGTAAACCTGAGAGATGGGCAGTGATCATTGTGAAAAGACAAAGAATTGAAGAGGCTATGATTGGGAACATAATATTGTGACATGTTATTACTGGGGGAAGAAAAAATACAACTGGGCGTGTCTAAGTTTCAAAATAGTTTTAAGTTCAGTGAGTTATATTTTGCAGGTTGAGAGAATTTGTTTGGCATTATTCTGTAAAATAATGAAATCCTGGTAATCTTCTATAACAGGAAGTTTTCAAATATTCTGGAAATATGTCTGAAACATTCTTAGGAGGTTCCTGAATATGAGAGAATAGGTTACAATATAGTAATGCAATTGGAGAATTCAGGAAATATAAATTGCAAGAGCAAAGTTGGCCATGATCTACTAGGTATTCAGTATTTTTAATATTTCTACATTAGATGTGATTAAATAGATGGGTGCTAATGGACTTTGTAGAATATTGTTATTTTAGATCACTTTACCAGATATCTATTGAAACTTTCATTCCATTTTGTTCTTGAGAATCATGTCATTCTTTATTTTCAATTTTTCTGTCACACTTTTCATTTGCACAGATCTGAGATTTAATTCTGCTGGCTAAGTCTATAAATTAGGATTCTGGTGGAACTTATTTCATTACTGGCTGAGTAGATAATATGATCAACCAGATTTGATTCTCTCTGTTCCTTGCAATCAGCATGCCTAAATGCAGTATAGGCTCTCTTTAGGTACATTTTGCTGCTTTTATTTGTCACTCAATTTTTTTTAACTTCTGTTTCAAGACCTTGTTGCCTGGTTTGTGTTTTCAATGTTCTCTGTAGTTCTGTGTATTTTTATTTTCCTGCTCTCCTTTTTTCATTTCCTCCCATTGTATATCTTTTCTCTCAGCTCCACTTTATTATCTTCAATTTGACAATGTTTTATGTTTTCTCCATGTATATTTTTCAACTCCTGTCCCCACCATCCGATGTTTTGGGCCCCATATCTTCTGGAATTTCACTTTTCTGTCGTTTTTTAATGGTACTTCTCATGCCTGATGGGCAAAATCTATATCTCTACACGATTGCTGCTATCTCCTCAATTACCTACCATTTTTCTTTCCTCTTTCACTTATATATCCAAGTAGCAATTACTCTTCACAAGAATAGTTTATGGATTTCTTATCAATGCTGAATTAATTACTTTAACAACCCTGGGGATAATCTCTTACCAGATTTTCAACAATTAAATTAATTTCTTATGACATCCATTTTCTTATAACTTCACCCTTTGACTTGCTGTAAGTAATGCCAAGGACAGTCAACTGACAAAACATGTAATATTTCACGGCACAATGTTAATGCATTGTTTTACTGCTGTTAGCCAGATTGTGAATGTTTTTTAAAAATCCATTAAGTTTAAAAACATGCACAAAGTGAATTTTGACAGCTTGACCAATGACTTGGTGTTAAAAACATAACTGACAGTATTTGCCAGGTTATTCCAAATCCCAGATGGGAAACTTGAAATAACTGCCTTTAACTGTATTCTTGCAATTTGATACAATACAATTTGAGGGAAAGATTTGAAATTCAATCAATGATATCCCAGACATTTATGGTGATAAATAAAATAAATATTAAATGATAAACGATGAAGTCACATAGAAGTTCATTTAACTAAAAGTGGTTTATCCAGTTCCAAAAGCCTTTACTTTCTCTGAAATTTCATAACCACAAACGCATTTTTAAAAACTGTTTAAAAATCCAGTAACGGTTATCACACTAGGTAGTTATATCATTGTGGTTTCTTCTGAGCTAGAATCAATCAACTGGTTTTCAAGACAGACTTTCTTCACGGACACTGCTTTAACAGCTATTGCTGCTGTCAACTGTGGTCCCATGATTCTGATAGTTTTTCACTTTTGATCTTCCCTTAAGAACTAACCTCCTCAGGTCAAACTCCATTGCCTTCATTTCATGAATCTATCTTTTAGAATGTAAGTGCAAACTTCATGCTGTATCTCCTCCTTTTGAACCTTTAACACCTTATGCAAATCTCAGTCCTTCTTGAACATGTATGTGGAATTTTACAAATAACTTCTGAAGTCCAAGTAAATTAGATCAAACAACTTGGAGAATTGTCATAGGTTTGCAGGACATAACCTATTCATAGCTTCATAGAACAATGCAGCAAAAATAATCCATCAAGTTTGTGCCTGAATTTGAGAAGAACATTCCAGGCAGTCCTGCTCTGGCCTTCCAATCCCAAGTATTTCTCCAATTCTGAACTGAAATCTACTGTTAAATTTGTTTCCAGCAGACCTTGAGCAATGCAGTATGAAGGTGTTTGGATAGAGCAAGAGTTAATGTGGGACTGAGGAAACAATACTGCCCACATAGTAATATGGAGAGTCGCATGACAGTAGCGTATCACATGAAGAGTTTGGAAGGAGGCATCATGGAGACAGCACCCATGTACCTTGGATATGTATGTGATTATGGGTTACCAATAAACGATTTATGTTCAACGGTATAAGCCTCCTCCAGACCTTATAGTGAGATACCAGGTAGTGCATTCCAAATCCTAATGACATGTGGCATAGTTACTATTTTCTACTCACTCTGGCAAGTTGTTTGTTCATTTTTAATTTTATCTCCTTGTATCCAATTACTTAGATTCTATTTGTTTTTTTTTGGTTTACTGTTGCCCCTTAGTTGAAATTACTTAGCACTTCCTACCTCAACATCAAATTCCTGGTCTCACCAGATTTCTGTCATCACCTTTTTTAATAAGTCATTCTGTTTAGCAGATTCACCCAGCAGTCAGTAAGATGTTATGCTTAGAGCTAGTCCTTTTAAGATAACTTGTTACTGGACATCCAGCAAACAAGAAAAAAAAACTGTAAGTTCACATTATAAGACTGTTCTTATGTCTGCCATCTTGAGCATTTTTTAAAAAAGTCACAAACTAAAACAAAATCAGTTTGTAGAATGAAGTTAAAGACATTAGAAAAGTAGCAGTTTCGTGACTAAGGTGAGCAAATCAAACCAGTGCTAAGTTTTTTTAACATGCAGCTCATGTTTATTGCTGAACCAAGATGAAAAGGATGCATCAAGCTTGGTTACTAAAGAATTTTCCTTAAATCTCTTTTGTTAGTGCATCTCACTTGTCTCTGAGGTGACATGTTTTTCTTTTATTCTATTGATCAACTCTGATTAAGAGTGATGATGCAATCTGTTGGGTATAATTAGTTGCCTACTCTAAATGGTTCGCAGGTAGCTTCAGGCAGCTGTTAAGCTACCTTGTGTGTTGTCTGGGGAAGCTCTGTCATTGCTTTGACATCTGAAGTGACAAAAAGTAGTGTGTAAATTGCTTTGGCACAATATTGTCCAATACCTAGTCTCCACTGCAAATTGTTTTGGCACTGCTTTGGTTTGGACCTACTGTCAGTTGCTATGTGAAGCAAACAATCCTGCTTTCCTGTCAGAGCTGTTAGCACTATTGCTACATTTACCCTGCTCATGTGACTTGACCAGAGGCTGACTGAAAGTTAATGACATAATTAGTCACCACAGAGGGACTGAAATTACTTTAAACATGAGAAAATTTTAAAAAGTTGATGTTTAAAGAAATTTCAATCACATTGCTACAAATAAGAAGGTAACGTATTTGCTTTTATCTAAATATAATACATCTTTATTGTTTGTTTGTCCATGTAGTGATATAATTTGTAATTAAGAGGTGAGAAGGTTTGTTTTATCAATATAGTTGCAGAATGTAACTTCTAAATTGTATCACCACATTTCATTATGGCTTAAGTATCATCCAGTTATCAAGTAAGTAGGAGCTTTCTTTGAAAATCGTCTGGGTTCTGTCCTGTGTGTGTTAATTAATGTAGATATTGGTTGATTTGGCATCCAGCTATTTTAGGTTTTCATTATATTAAGTGACATATCAAACTCTGGATCATTCAAGACAAAATCAAGATTTTGAATGAGAAAAATCCGTTCTGACTTTTCTACAATTCAAACATTATTCATAATTGAACAGATATTTGATAGTTTTTGTTGACAGGTTATCCAATAGCCGTTTGTCTTTGGAGTCATATTTACATGTCTGTTGTCTTTGAAATATTTAAAATTTGTACTTTCATGGGATGTGGGTCTTGCTGGTTAGACAGTATTTATTACCCATCCTAAATCTCCTTTGAAAGTAGTTGTGAGCTGCCATCTTGAACTGCTGCAGTCCATGTGGTGCAGGAACACTCCTAGTGCTGTTAGAAAGGTATCATATTCTATTAAGTTGTCACTCGATTTCAATTTATACGTTTTATTTTAATGAGCCCAAATATTATATACACTGTTCATTTTATAGCAGCAGCTGCATGCACAGTTTTTGATTACTCTCTGCAAGCAATTCCTCAGGAAAAACGCGTGTTCAATTATCTTTGAAATGTCATGCAATAAGTAATGAAGTTGAAAAATATTTGACAGTTCCTCTTCCAAGAGGTGCAGATTCCCAGCTGATTTGCATTTTAGGACTGGTCCCATTTGACATCAGCTGCTTTAGCATTCACCTATTTCATAAATCCTTGCAGTTCAAAGGAGGCCATTTTGTCCATTGTGCCTGCATTGATTCTTTGAAGGAGCTACTCCTTCCCCATAGCCATGCAATTTTGTCCCCTTACAAGTATTTATCAAATTCCCTTTTGAAAGTTGCTACTGAATCATCTTTCACTATCCTTTCAGATATTGCATTTCTGATCATTCTAACTATCTGACTGAACTATTCTTTTTCCTTCATCTCATCTCTGACTATTTTGCTAACCACCTTAAGTCTGCATTCTCCAGTTACTGACCTATCAATAGAGGTAAAAAAATATTTTTGCAACAATCAGTTTGTTCTCTGGAGTCGTTAGCTGGCTGAGGAGTTTTTGAACTTCTAATTTCAGAAAAAATTGAATATTTTAAATAATGCTGAAAAGAGAGACATGATATCATCAGTTTTTTGTACTGCATTTATCAGGATAGCTTGGAAGAATTTACCAACTGTAATAGGAGAACAGCAATTTATGTTGCATAAAGAGAGTACGTTGATTGGTTGGCAAGTGGGCTTTTAAGAGGCAAAGCCTTGAAGAATGCTGCATGGAACAGTTACTACCTAGCTTCAAAGGGCAAAGCCTTGACCAATTCATACTGACATTCCTAATTTAAATTTGAACAAAGTTGGGAAGTTAACTGTTCATGCTGCATTCTCCATAGTAATGCCTCTACAAATCAGAATGCACTTGACAACCTTTCAGCACACTCCTTTCATGGATCTTATATGATTGTTTCCCCATTACAGTTGGAAACTTCTTGCAAGCTTTTCTGATGAGTGCAAGGTATAAAGCTTTGTTAGCATGTTTCTTTCTTCAACAATATTCAAATCTCTTTGCACCAAAGGAACAAGTTCTAAATTCAAAATCTATCTTAAATATTGAAAAAAAACTATCTTGTAATGGTATGTCGTTGTTTTTAAATGAATGCAAATATTTGGAATTAATTCTTTTAGCACTGTTGCTTGATCATACAGATGTTGAACATTACTGAAAAGAGACTTGTAGCCAAAGCTTTCCATCTTGTAGGAAGAAATACAAAAAACGTGTAGCTGAAGCTTTTCATCTTATCAGAACACGAGCAAATGCTGAATGACTCATGCAAGATGAAAAGCTGTAACAGCAGGTGTCTTTTCAGCAATATTCTGTTCGAACTTTTAAAGTTTTAAACTTTGAAGAGAATGAAGCATGTTCACAGCAAAAACTAGTTTAATGATAATTGGTGCTGAGGTTTATAAACTTATGTTAGACAGCAAATTTTCTCTCCCATCCCATATTAACTCGAGGCATTTTTTGTTGTGCTTTCTTCTAAATTTTGTTTTTCAATAAACTTACACTTCAGATATTTATTTACCATGAGAATTGCTTTGGAGAAGATGCAATTCTGAGTGCAAAATATTAGAAGATTAAGCATTTCCATAAGAATCTGTGCCTGTATTAGGTCTGATAATTGAATTCAGCCAATGGAAATAGTAATTTTAAGCTTATAAAATAAATGTTAAGGAGGAAAGCCATTCAGCTGATCTATCTATAAATTTCTTAAAAGCATCTACTTAGATGCTAAATTACCCCATTAATTCAACCACAATTTCATTCTTTAATTGGGGAAGAGCTTGTGGAAACTGCTGCTAGCATAATTTCTTGTGTGTTGATCAAAATTGTATGGTCTGATCTGATCAGAGCACTGTAAAATATGAAAATAGATAAGTCCTCTGGGCCGGATGGGATTTATTCTAGGATTCTCTGGGAGGGTAAGTAGAAGATTGCAGAGCCTTTGGTTTTGATCTTAAGGTCGTCATTGTCTATAGGAATAGTGCCAGAAGACTGTAGGATAGCCAATGTTGTTCCTTTGTTCACAAAGGGAGTAGAGACAACCCTGGTAATTATAAATCAGAGAACCTTACTTCTGTTTTGGGCAAAGTTTTGGAAAGGATTATAAGAGAGGATTTATAGTCATCTAGAAAAGAATCATTTGATTAGGGATAGTTTTGTGAACGATAGGTCATGTCTCACAAACCTTATTGAGTTCTTTGAGAAAGTGACCAAAGAGGTGAATGAGGATAAAGTAGTTGATGTGGTGTACACAGATTTTAGTAAAGCGTTTGATAAGGTTTCCCACAGTAAGCTATTGCAGAAGATACAGAAGCATGGGAATGAGGGCAATTTAGTGGTTTGGATCAGAAATTGACTAGCTATAAAATGACAGGGTGATGGTTGATGGAAAATGCTCATCCTAGAGTTCAGTTACGAGTGGTACTGCAAGGATCTGTTTTAGGGTCACTGCTGTTTGTCATTTTCATAAATGACCAGGGTGAGGGCATAAAAGGATGGATTAGTAAATTTGCTGATGGCACTAAAGTCAATGGAGTTGTGGACAGGGCAGCAAGATGTTGCAGGTTTTAGAGGGACATAGATAAGCTGCAAAGCTAAGCTGAGAGGTGGCAAATGGAGTTTAATGTGGAAAAGTGTGAAGTGATTCACTTTAGAAGGAGTAACAGGAATACAGAGTACTGGTCTAATGGTAAGTTACTTGGTAGTGTGGTTGGTTGAACAGAAAGATCTTGGTGTCTGTGTGCATAGACCCCTGAAAGTTGGCACCCAGGTTGATAGGGTTGTGAGGAAGGTGTACAATGTGTTAGATTTTATTGGTAGAGAGATTGAGTTTGAGCCATGAGGTCATGTTGCACTGTACAGAACTCTGGTGCAGCCACACTTGGAATATTGCATACAGTTCTAGTCGCTGCATTATAGGAAGGATGTGGAAGTATTGGAAAGGGTGCAGAGGAGTTTTACCAGGATGTTCCTGGAATGGTAGGAAGGTCTTATGAGCAAAGGCTGAGGGACTTGAGGCTGTTTTCATTAGAGAGAGGCATATAAGATGATCAGAGGATTAGATAGGGTGGACAGTGAGAGCCTTTTTCCTCAGATGGAGATGGCTGGCACAAAGGGACATAGCTTTAAATTGAGGGATGATAAATATAGGACAGATGTCAGAGGTAGGCTCTTTACTCAGAGTAGTAAGAGTGTGAAATGCCCTGCCTGCAACAGTACTGGATTTGCCAACATTAAGAGCATTTAAATAGTCATTGGATAAACACGTGGATGATATTGGAATAGTGTTGATTAGATGGGCTTTAGATTGGTTTCACAGGTCGGTGCAACATCGAGGGCCAAAGGGCCTGTACTGCGCTGTAATGTTCTACATTTACTGTACAGTTTCAGCAACTTGTGTATGTTAGTGATTAAACAGTATAATGTGATTTGTTTTTAAGCCTTGTTACTTCATTTCTGCTCTACAGTGATTGTTTCTGAAGAGCCATTTTTATATTCTTTGGTTGCTAGGGGCTATTTGCAGAGGTTTTCTGCAACTTGTGGCCTCATTTTATACTGACAGTGATAGGTCTTCCTGAATTCAATTGAATTAGTTTTTAAAATGCTTCAGTAGATTAACATGGTATTGCATTATGCCATAATTGTCCAGAAATATCTTCCATTGAGTCCTAATGTCCTCAGCAGATATAATGTGATGTCATTGCAAATGCAAAAGGTCACAGCTAGTCAAGTGCATCTGTAGCATGTTGAATCACTTCAGTGCAGCCAGTATAGGATGACTGCTTCAATAAAAATGTTTGCAGTGATTAGAGAAAGCTGCAGAGCTGTGGCTTATGACGTTATTTACCTGCTGGCACAAGTCATCCTGCTGTTTTTTTGGAGTTGAGCCACTGGTCTGAGTGGTCGGAAATAACAATCCAGGGTCATGCTATTTAGTTTGCTGATCTGGACTGAATTCTAAAAGCAGTTTGCATTGCTTTCTATTTCACCGTAACCAGTTTGAAATAATAGCACGTGTATCTTTTTTCTAATTTAATTAGCAATATTGCATTTCACTTGCAGAATTTATCTGTTGGTGTTTATACTTCTGTTTTTCTCTTTTCCCTGACAAGCCTATGTTCACCCACATGGTTGAAAATTTGCACTTAAGTTTGAACTCATGTCACTGAGATTCATCTCTAGTATATTCTGTATAACATTCTTCAGCTAATTTCTTATCAATGTCCAGATTTTGGTTGGAACTCGCATTGTATTTTCAATAGCTTAATGCACAAGTCAATAAATCTTCAGAATGCAGTGGCCACAGTAGTGGGCTAGTTGGTCAAATTGTTGACCAGTGCTGCAAAGCTACAGCTACAGCTAAAGCATACAGATTCTACTTGCAGGACAGTTAGTTATGGTTTGTTCTTTTATGAGGCCATAATTAGAGCTCAGTAGAATAAGATGCTCAGTTTTGTTTTCTTAATATGCTGGAGGTTGAGACTTCTGAAAAGAACTCAGAAAAGACCTGCGAAATTGTTTCCGAGTTTAAAATGCCTTGATTATCCAGGCAAGCTTAAATACCTGGATCTTTACGTTTTAGAAAAATGTAGACTTTTGGGTGATTTGGTAGATGTTTCTAAACTGAAAATTGTGTGCGTGTAAGTAATTATTTTAACTGGGTAATTTTGGTTTACAAGTTGTTAAAGGCAGAAGTAGTTTTTGTCAAATGATCCTTTTACCAGTGGGAAAAAGTTGATAGTTCGTATGATAAATGCTGATTTGCTGTATTCCTTTAAAAATACGCTTGTCCTGTTTTTGATTGAGATTAGATGATATGTGCTCATGTACTCATTAATATAAATTGGATCAAATACAGTGATCCTAAGACAGGAGATCCCTGACTTCAGGCTGGTTAGGAAGTGCTGTTTTGTGATGCATTAGGCAAAAAGACTGTATGAAACAGATTTGGTGAACCCAGTGGCTTTCTTCTCATCTTACTTTCATTTGTTTGCTGGACATTGTGATTTTCATTGTTCATTTCTTTTGTTTAGTCCAACTGGTTTGATTGTTATCTCTGCAAAACTTGAACCCTGGTTTACTGTTATATATAAAAAATAAATTAGGTAGTGTATAGATGTTATCTTTTAGATCTCTTTGGGCTAACGTATGGAAAGGTGATACATGTAACAAATATTTTAAGAATGCAAAGCAGTTTAGGGCTGTTGTGCATTTTGCAGCACCAGAAAGTTATGCTATTTGCTTGTGGATTGAAAACTTCCTGTCTGTTTATTTGCACAAAAAGTGGCAAAATGGCATTGTAAAGTCACTGTAAAGCATTTGGGCCTCTCAAAACTTTTTTTAATCAACTCACTTATATGAAAATTTCAGACATTCTTTCCTTGACCTCATGCCATTTTAAACACACTTCCAATTTCATCGTGAGTGCTTGTGCCATGACCAACTACAGACTAGTTGTGTCCAAGAAACACTATCAGCATTCAGAGTATAAGTAAGAGGTGGTAAAGAAGCAGTGGGGAAAGGAAGTGAGGAAGTATCTGCCTTGAGGCAAAAAGGCAGTAGGGAGGAAGGATAATTTAATGTGTAACAGCTTTATTTTATAAGAAAGATCTGCCTTTATCACATTTCAAAGCCTTTCACAGACTGTGAATTACTTGAGGTGCATTGACTGAATTAGTGATACAAATGTAGCCGTTTTGTATGTACTAAAATTCCTGGACCACGGGTACCCCTTTTTCTACTCACTTGAAAGACAACAAGGTGGACCAAAGCACCTGTAGGATAAAAACAAGTACATCAATATCATTATCTATTTACACACTTCCCAGGGACTCCCAAGGCTCATGATCCTTATTTTAAGTCAGTTTTCTGCATCCCTCCATTCCCATTCTGTTCATGTGCCCATCTAAGTATTTCTTAAATAACTCCAGAGTACCTGCCTCCACCACTTTACTTGGCAGTGCATTCCATACCCCCATCACACTCTGTGTGAAAAAACTCCCTCTAGCATCCAAATTATACCTTACCCCCCTCACCCTAAGCCTGTGACCCCTCGTGCTATTTGAGTCCATCCTAGGAAAAAGCTTAACCCTGTTTACTCTATCTACACCCCTCATAATCTTGTACACCTCTATTAAATCTCCTCTAAGTCTACATCTTTCTAAGGAAAACAGTCCCAATTTGCCTAACCTCTCCTCGTATCTCAGACCTTCCATACCAGGCAGCATCATGGTGAACCTCCTCTGCACTCTCTTCAGAGTCTCCTTCTGGTAGTAAGGCGACCAGAACTGGACGTAGTATTCCAAATGAGGTCTAACCAACGTTTAGTACAACGGCAACATTAAAGGCCAGCTCTTGGGCTCTATACCCCTTCCTATAAAGGCTAGCATACCATATGCTTTCTTCACAACCTTTTCCACTTGCTCTGCCACCTTCAGAGACTTGTTCACCTCCACCCCCAGGTCCCTCTGCATTTCTATACTCTTAATAGGTCTACCCTTTATCATATACCTCCCCACTACATTCTTTCTCCCGAAATGCATCATCTCACATCTATCAGGATTGAATTCCATCTGCATCTATCTGCCCAGCCTACCTATGTCCTGCTGCATCGCCTGACAATGCTCTTCACTATCCGCAAGTCCAGCCATCTTTATATTGTCTGCAAACTTGCTGATCACTCCACTTACTCCCTCTTCCAAGTCATTTATGTATATTACAAATAGAAGAGGTCCCAGTACCGAGCCCTGCGGCACACCACTAGTTTACTTGGAACTCTGCGGACATTCAGGTTTGGGATGCACTTTGTTGCCCAGATCCGATTACTTACTGTGCCGCAGAGTGTCTAATTAAGGTTAGCAGGTCCCTGACAGTGCCCCTTTGCTTTGGGAGAGGAGTACGACAGGGCTGCCTCTTGTCCAGCCAGCTGTATTCTATATGTGTGGAGCCATTCCTGCGCCTCTTGCGAAGGAGTTTGTCAGGTTTGGCTCTGCGTGGCCCAGATGTATGATGGTCCTGTTGGCTACGCCAATGATATGCTCCTCTTGTTCATGGACTCGGCTGACCTGTGGCGGATGCAAGAATGTCAAGCGATATATTCCACCGCATCCTCCACCATGATCAACTGAGCCAAGTGCTCCAGACTTCTGGTCGGCACATGGGAGATGGACCCGCTCTGGAAGAGCTCAAGCCTTTCACCTGGAACAGGACCAACCTCTTTGACTTGGGGATCCATCTCTGCCCAGCTGAGGAATCCTGGCTGGCAAACTGGCAGGAACTGGAGGCCAGAGTTACCGCCTGTCTGAATTGCTGGACAGGACTGCTCTGAGTGCTAAACTATAGGCCGCGAGTTCTTGTCATAAACCAGCTGAGGAACAGTGGAGGATTTTTAAGGAGATTTTTCTCAGTACTGAGCAAAAATATATATTCCGGTGATAAAGAACGAATATAAGAAAAGGGATAACCAGCCGTGGATTATGAAGGAAATAAAGGAGAATATTAAATTAAAAACCTATTTAATTAAAAATTTAAAAGTACACAGTGACCAAAACTAGTGGGGAATTAGAAGATTGAGAAAGCTTTAAAAAACAAAAAAGAACGACTAAGAAAGCAATAAAGATAGATTATGAAACTAAACTAGCACAAAATATAAAAATGATTGTAAAAACTTTTACTAATGTATAAAAAGGAAAGGAGTACTAAATTAAATTTTTGACCCTTAGAAGACAAGAAGGGGGATTTAATAATGAGAAACGAGGAAATGGCCAAGGCCTTGAGCAAGTTTTTTGTGTCAGTCTTTAGTGGAGGACACAAATAGGTTACTGAACATTAACGGTTGTGGGACTGTAGGGGGTGAGCTCCTTAAAACGATTACTATTACTAAAGAGGTAGTGCTTGGCAGACTAATGGTAGACAAGTCCCCGGGTCTGGATGGAACGCATCCCAGGATACTGAAAGAAATGCCAGAAGTAATAGCGGATGCGTTAGTAGTAATTTTTCAAAATTCGCTGGACTCTGGGGAAATGTCGGCTGATTGCAAAACAGCTAATGTTATGTCGTTGCTTAAAAAAGAAAGTAGGCAAAAGGCGGATAACCACAGGCCAGTTAGCTTAATGTCTATAGTTGGGAAAATGCTTGAATCTATCATTAAAGAAGAAATAGCGGGATTCGATCAAGCAGATGCAGCATGGATTTATGAAAGGAAAGTCGCGTTTGACAAATTTACTGGATTTTTATGAAGATGTAATGAGTATGGTTGACAAAGGGGAATTGGTGGATATGATGTTTTTACATTTCCAGAAGGCATTCGATAAGGTGCCTCACAAAAGGTTGTTGCAGAAGATTAAGGTACACTGAATTGGGGGTAAAGTGTTAGCATGAATTGAGGATCAGCTATCTAACAGGAAGCAAAGAGTTGGAATAAATGGATGGTTTTCTGGCTGGCAGGGATCGGTGCTGGGGCCTCAACTGTTTACCATATACATAGACGATCTGGAGGAGTGGGCTGAATGTAGGATAACAAAGTTTGATGATGACACTATGATGAGTGGAAAAACAAATTGCGTGGAGGATGCGGAAAGTCTGTAGAGAGATAGGCTGAGTGGGCGAGGATCTGGCAGATGGAGTATAATGTTGGCAGATGTGAGGTTATTCGCTTTGGTAGGAATAATAGTAAAATGGACTATTATTTAAATGGTGAAAAATTACAACATGCTACTGTGCAGAGCGACCTGGGGGTCCTTGTGCATGAATTGCAAAAACTCAGTCTGCAGGTGCAGCAGGTGATCAAGAAGGCGAATGGAATGTTGGCCTTTATCATGAGGGGGATGGGATATAAAAGCAGGGAGGTCTTGCTGCAATTGTATAAGATATTGGTGAGACAGCAACTAAAGTATTGTGTGCAATTTTGGTCCCCTTATTTGCAAAAGGATATATTGGCCTTGGAGGGAGTACAGAGAAGGTTCACCAGGTTAATAGCGGAGATGAAGGCATTAGCTTATGAGGAGAGATTGACTAGATTAGGCTGTACTCATTGGAGTTTAGAAGGTTAAAGGGTGATCTTATACAGAGATATAAGATAATGAAGGGGCTAGATAGGGTAGAGGCAGAGAAATACTTTCCACTTAAAAAGGAAACAAGAACCATAGGACACAGCCTCAAAATAAGGGAGAATCAGTTTAGAACAGAATTGAGGAAGACCTCCTCTCAGAGGGTAGTGAGTCTCTGGAATTCTCTGCCCATTGAAGTGGTGGAGGCTACCTTGTTGAATATGTTTAAGTCACAGGTAGATTTCTGATCAATAAGGGAATTGAGGGCTGTGGAGAACAGGTGTGTAAGTGAAACTGAACCACTTTCAGATCAGCTATGATCATCTTGAGTAGTGGGGCAGGCTCGAGGGGCTAGATGGCCTACTTCTGCTCCTACTTCTCTTATGTTCTGGTGGGAGGCTCAGGGAGAGAAGTGATGAGCAGAAGGGAGGCAAATAATTCTCCATAAAGAACCTAGTCTCTACCACTTGTGCCAATTCCCTCGTTCAAAGATTACACTTTAATACTGAGTGAATGCCAACAGCTTGGCCAGTACTGACAAGGTAAAGTTCAAAACACTTTTTCTTTCTTCCTTGAATATCATCACCTTTTAGCTTTGGTACTTTGATAAGGATTCTTTGTGTGGACTTCTCATAAAGCTTCCTTTGGAATTTAATTTGCTGATGGGGTCATTTGCTATCCCAGGTAAGCCTGGGTACTGGCCGGGCTCATCGTATGAACACTGGTCTATTGCTCCAATTCCACCTGGGCAAATGAGTGGGAAATTGGAATCGTTGGACAAGGGAAGCACTTACCTGGTCTGAAACCGAACCCAACAGCTGTCTGATTTCAACCTTCCAAGGAAAGAGTGGTCCACCCTTCATAGGTTCAGTACGGGCCATACCCCTTGCTTGGCCGATATCCACAGATGGGGCATTGGTGCCAGCCCCCAATACCTGAGAGAGCAAACTATGTACCACGCCAGGAGAACATCCAGTCCACAAACTCAGTGGAGACCTTTCCATACTGAATACAGCAGGACTAGAAGAAATTGCTTGGCTTAGGGACATGCATTCACCCCAATTTCAACCATTCTAGATTAAAATAAATACTAACTTTTCACACTATGCTCTGCTTAAGGGTGGCAGCAACAACATCTTACGATCCTACACGATGGCCACATGTATTCTCAACACAGAACATCACTGCATGTTATATTGTGATATTGAAAATTCTCAGCATTAAGAGCATGTCAACATGTCTATCATTGCCTTGGTAACCCATAACATTACTCCACATCCTCCTCCTTTTATCCTCTTCCTTGTGTTTCTATTCTGACTGGAGAATGTTGTCACTTTATGCGATCTTACCATGCAGATTGACTGTGCAAAGTGGGGCCTTCAATGATGGGAAAGGACTGAGGAAAAAGAGTTGTTGGTGCTTTAGAGTCTAACCTTGACAGTGAGTGGAAAAGTGGTAGTGTTTGGGAAGAGGAAGAAAGAGGGAGACAGAAGGCCACAATATTAATACAGCAGACTTATTCCACCTCATATATGTCATTCTCAACCTTGCCCAGTTTGTTATTCGTGGGAGCTTCTTTCCAACTCCCAATCACTGACTTCTAGTTCCATCCGAATGTATGGAGTGTGGTTAATGAGATCTCGCTGGTTAATCTTATAGTATGGAAATGGATTGAGATTGTGCAGCCTGAGGAGAAGGATGTCAATGCTGTAGGGTTGTGAGACCTAGAGCTTGTGCAATTTGGAGAAACAAAAGATGTGTGACCAACATATTTTAAATGTGTAGGTGCTTTCATAATCTGCATCAGGCGGTTAATAAAAAAAAAGGTATATTGACCTTCATAGCAAGAGGATTTGAGTACAAAAACAGGGATGTTTTGCTCCCATTGTACAGAGCCTTGGTGAGGCCATACAAAGAACAAAACAGCACGGGAAACAGGCCCTTCGGCCCAACGAGCCTGCGCCGCCACCCCGATGTTCCCATCTCTACCTGCGATCTCTGTCCGTGTTCATAGATCTATGGATTTGGTCTCTTTAACCAAGGAAGGATGTTCTTTATTCAGAGAGTGTAGTGAAGATTTACCACACTGATTATCGGATAGCAGGACTGACGTGAAGAGAGATTGGGGGGATCTCATAAACCTATAAAATTCTTACAGGGTTTGACAGGGTAGGTGCAGGAAGAACGTTCCCAATGGCAGGGGAGTCCACATGACTAGTAGTTTGATCTTTCAGTGTGATCTCTAGAGAATTCCCAGTAATGGCTCTGGCCTAATTTCTGCTTAAAGAATAATGATTCTTGAATGATACGGGACATCCTACGTGAGCACCCTAAATTAAATGTTTGGTTTTTCACTCAGACTAGGAATTCACTCACCCATCACAAAACTGATAACATTCATTATATGGGATTTCCTTAGCTCTTCTCGAGTTCTGTGCTATGACCTGTTATGGAGTTCTGCTAGTGCTTTTACTCTCAATCCCTTTTACCTTTTATTCATATTTTCGTGCTCTAATTCCACTCCCTTCACCGCTTATTGGAGACTGTTGTACTTTTTCTTTAAACTGGCCTAATAGATTTCGGAGCTACTTCCATTCTTTTTCATAGTGCTTGTTGTTTTTTTCCTTTGCTTTGATACATCAAGGCTGCTTCTCATTTAGATTAGGGTCACTGACTTCTACTTCATTTTCTATTCGCTGTAGTTCTCAGTTAAGTTTCTCCAACTCTTTTCAGTCTGCCTCTGTGATTTAATTTGCTTTGTCATTGATTACAGCTTTATTGTTTGCTTGTAGTTTATTGCTAAAACTTTCAAAGAACTTCTCACTATAGTACAAAAGAATGGGATGTTTCAGCTCTTCATTTCGTCAGTTGGGCCCATCGATGCTCCATCCACTCTGGGGCCATCTGTATTTGAGCCAGGCTTCTTACCTGAGGGCTTAATACCTCTTCTGAATCCCAACTGGGCCCCTTCCTTGAGGGCTTGTATCTTCTCTCAGCTAGCACCCTTATTGTAAGGAATTGGTGCACTGTTAGATTCATATGGAAATTTGTATTTGTTACTGTACATTTCCATGATCTTGCAGAGTGTTTGAAAGGGGAATTCTGCCAGCTGTCAATTCATTGATCATTTATTCTTTGGTGTGCAGTTGGGCTATCAAGTGCTGCTCAGCAGTCATGTGTTCAACTTGGGCAGTAGTTTTAAGGAAAATTGCTTCCTTGGTAACTGATCTAGAAGTATGGGACTATGCAGTACGCTGCCAGAGTTGGTCAGTGTTTGAATGTTTATTTCCAAGTCGGATTTCATATGGCTCTTCAGGCAGCCAGACTCAATCCCTCCAAATGATCATTCTTGCAAATATTCATTCTTCCAAATACCTGGGGTCTGCAACTCCTTTTTTTTGGGCAGCACTAACTCCTTCCTGTCAGAGCTGAAATGTGGTCTTCCTTCAGTGCAAAACTGTGCACAGCGTAGCATTCCATGATCCTTATGACTTTGAGGCATTTAGTTACTAGCTCAGGTATTAATCATCTTCAGATGTAAGTTGTTGAGGACTGGCAAATTAGAGATATTGTGAATGAAGCTGAAAACTAGAACCATCAACAGATAGCAAACTTTAGAAAAAAACATAGAACCCTACAGTACAGAAGGAGGCCATATGGCAAATTGAATCTGCACCAATAACAATCCCATCAAGATCCCATCTCCATAACTCCCCCCCTCCCCCCAAGATTTACCACACTAATCCCTTCAACCTACACATCCTGGGGCTCTAAGGGGCAATTTGGCACAGCTAACACATCTAATTTGCACATCTTTGGGAGGAAACCGGAGCACTAAGAGGAAACCCACGCAGACATGGGAGAATATGCAAACTCCATACAGTCACCCAAGGCCGAATTGCCTGTAGAATAATGATGAATTATTAAACATTTCCCTTAAATATAAAACAACTATATTCGTGCACTTTTATAATCACAATATTAATTGGGTTTCTACAACTATTTGAAAGCCTTTATTTTTCTGTTAACCTAGAAATAGCCTGATTTTTTTTTTGACCTTGCAACTTTGCTATTTTGGGGAAGAAGTTTGTTTGCAAGCAGTGTTTTGCAAACTTAAACTGATTCAATGGGGACAGGCAGCACATGATTCCTGTGCAGCCCATTAAACATTTCTCAATGATATCAATGGAGAATGCTAGAAGTGGCACCATTCAAACACATTTTTTCCATATGAGCTCCAGGTTACTAATCTAGTGCTTAGAGTAACTTTGTTTCCTTTATCAGCATATTTATCAGAGAACTTGGATGCTTTCTCTGTAACTGCTGATTTTATTGGGGAAGATTATGTTACTTTTAAAGTGTACTGATGCAACCAAGGTATGTTGAACAAACTACTGGGGAGGCTTCAATATTTATCACATAAAACTTTAATTTTACTTCACCCTTTTTGTTATGTAATTATTTTATTCCATAACATAATATATAGTGTGTGTGAAATGTAAAAATGAGGCTTGGATCTTGGGACAAGGAACTCTTCCAAGATTTGCTATACTATATGGAAATAACTTCTAAATCTATATTTTAAGAATTGGGATAATTTCTATTGCAAGAGAGCAGAGGGTTAACTTTCTGGCAGACTTAGAATTCAAAGTAAAGTATAGACCTAATTGCAGCCATCCAATCCGTAAATAAATATTTAAACGGGATTGAAAATAGGAATAGGCCATTGAGCTCCTTAATCTGATCCACCATTTAGCCACATGACTGCCAACATTAATTCCCTGCGTTTGATCCATTTCCCTTGATACCCTTATTATTTAACAAAGTTCCATAAAATGAAATTTCAGTTTACTCAGCATCCATAGCTGTTTGGGAGAGAAAGTTCCATGATTCTATTACCCATTGTGTGAAGGTGTCCCCTGATTTCTCTCCTGAATAGCCTGACTCTAATTTTAAGATTATTTGCTTTGCTCAGTATTCAGTCATCAGAGGAAATAGATTTTCTTTTTCTACCCCATCAAATGACATCATCATTTAAATAGCTGGATTAGATCACTCTTCAATTCCCTGTAATGCAGGGAATTGAAGACAAATTCAAGTATCCTGAAACCTGAGATTAAAGCATTAATTTAATTCTCAAACATTAGTTTTATTTAACATGAAAAATAGGAGAAGGAAATAGTTCCTTGAGGCTGCTCCACCATTCAGTAAAATCATGACTGATCCTTGATTTCAACTACGCCTTCCTGCATTATCCCCAAATTAACTGATACCCTTAATATTCAAAAATATATTGATCTCTGTCTTGACTGTGCTCAATAAGAGAGTAACCTTAGCATTTAAAACAGCTGAAATCCATGATTAGTGGAGGACTTTGGTGTTTAAATTCCTTGTGATCTTATCCCCTCTGTCTAACCTCTAACCCCACTCCCTAACTAGTACACTCTGAATCTCTCATGCGCTATTACCTCAATCAGTGTTTTTAGTTTTTGCTTTTCTGCATATTGTTAATATGTAATGAAATTATATTGATGTTTGAGTTTTATTCTTGCATTGAATATTTTTTCCAGATCACTGTACGTAAGGTAACATAAAGCTGATATCCCCAAAGAAACCATAGTTGATCTGTCCTCAGTATTTTGAAGGTTAATGTATTAGTCTGAATGCAGTTCAGCGTGGTTTCTTGTTTTTCATGCATGGTAAATATCTATTTGTGCTCCAGATCTACATTATTGACTTTTTTTCACCCCTCATTTTATCTACAGACTATGAATGACTTTGATTATTTAAAACTACTGGGAAAAGGCACTTTTGGAAAAGTAATTTTAGTCAAGGAAAAGGCAACTGGGAAATATTATGCAATGAAGATTCTAAAGAAAGAAATTATTATTGCAAAGGTAGGCACAAGCTTTTTTTTAGAAGCAACAGTCAAAATTAAAGATGTTAATGTTCGTGTAGTTGGAATTTTCCAGTGACATAGAAAAATACAAGGAACAAGATAGAAGTTTTAATATCCTGGTAGAGTTTAGGATTTCTTTGTTATTATTATATTGTTAAAATATATTGGTCAATGCTATAGATGTGTGAAATAGATAATATGTGTTGTAAACAACTTAATGTGCAGCGTTTTTGTCAGTTAATTGTTCAGTGACTATCTTGTGTACCATAGTTTTGCAGCTGTATTCATCAAATAAATTTCATTTTAATATCAACCATCTTCTTCAAAAATAACTGCATGCAAAAACTTTGAAGACATGCACTAGAGATATGTGAATGAAATAGCCATTCTAACTTTTGTGTCAACTCCAAGTCTGATTAGTACTTTGTTGTTCACTGCTGATGGATATCTTGCACTATCATGTGGAGTGTTGTAACAATGCTCCAGGTGACAACATAATTTCTACCCAAGGCACAGTGGAGCAAATAATGCCCCTGTACAACTGTATAAAAAGTAATCACTTCCAACAAACTGGCACTCTCCTAATCAGAAAGCAAGTTTTGCAATTTGGTTAGAGTGACTTACACTTTGCTAACATATGATGCAAAGGGCAACAAATTGAGTAACTCCTGCTCACACAATGGAGTATGATGCCTCTCAGTTGGCTTCTTGAAATCTGTATATATTAAATATATTTTTTTGAAAGCTATACCAATTTCATGTTTAAAAAAAATACAAGTCAATTTTCAGGTTTCATAACTGCCAACATTAACCATAACTAATGAGGTAAATATGTGGGATTACAGGGATAGGCCTAGAAGGGATTGTTGTTGGTGCAGGCTGGATGGATCAAATGGCTTCCTCCTGCACTGTAGAGATTCAATGGGATGGGAGTAGTAACAATTTGTATTAATAAAAACTTTATACTTATGTACTTGTTGGTGATATGAGACCAGAAGAAAGTAAAATATTTGCAAAATCAATTTGATTTTTCTCATTTCTCACAGACTTTTACTAAGTCTATAAGATTCATTTAATATGTAATTACTTAAGTATACAATGGAATAATATCCGAAAAGAAATGTATGTATGGCCAAGGACATGTCACAGCTATTTTATTTACATTGTCATTTTAGTGCTGACAAGAATAAATTAATACACACTCCCACGCAACCTGCGCTTGAAAGCCAATAGCTACTCTTGCGATCTTTACCAGAGCCTCTCTGTGTCAGAGTGGGTTAGCTCCCCTCTGCCCCCAGCCAGAGAAAACTGACCAATTTTCAACATCTGCATGCACCTTTTAAACTAATATATTTTGGTACTTAATATTACTTTATTTATAGTGCAGTGTCAAAATGTTGTGCAGGCCTATCTCTTCATGCATTTTCGTACACATTGGCGATTCAATGGGGGAAATGTCAAGGCTGTGTGAGGATGTAGAGGATACTCGAGAATTCTTATCTGTTCCTGATTGCAGTTATAATTTATGCATGGTGCCATCATTGCTCCTCATGCTACATCATTCCTACATCCAAACAAAGGGTGAATAACTTGCCCACAAACAATAAATTTCATGTTAACTGATGATCATTCATAATTTTTAAGCAGGAAGCACAGGCTTATCATTTTAAATTTGTAAATTTTGCATTTACAGAAAATGAAGCATAGCTGTTTGTAGTCTACTTTCTTGATAATGTCAAGTGCTGGTCTTATTAAATATGGGAATTGTCTCTTAGTTTAAAAAAAAATTAATGATGCATTTAAGTGTTGATCTACCTCCAGTTTGAATGGGAAATTTAAGGTAAGGATCTGTGATAACTCTGGTTATTCTTAAACCTTCTATAATTTTATTTTTTCATTATTTCCTTTTTCAGCTTCAGTTATATGTAATTGTGTGTGTATCTAACATCAATCATTTTGCACCAGAAATATGGGACCTCTAGTTTACTTCTGTAACATCTTCCTCATTGAATCTTCGGAAATCCAGTGCCTGTGTATTCTTGTGAAAATAGGTTTTTAAGGAAAAGTATTTTCAAACTGTATCATCAATTTAATTTTTGGGAAGAAAGCTGAAGAACAGTTTTAAAAATCAGAACAGCATTTTTTAAATCACTTCCTGTTCAGTAGATGCTAATAGTCCCCTAGCTTTTTCAATTGTACAAGTTCTAGTAATTTTGTCACTTGCAATTTTTTTAGTCGTCATGTAGTGTAAATTGAACTGTAACAAAAGGTTCATTTTATGTTGAAGCTCAGGTACCTAGACAGTACTTGCACTTAAAAATTGTTTTCCCTTTTATTAGGATGAGGTAGCGCACACACTTACTGAAAGCAGAGTATTAAAAAACACTAGGCATCCATTTTTAACGGTAAGTACTATAAAACCATAAAGTAATTTTTTTGCTATTCAAACATTAGTGGATATAAGATCTAAGTGCTGTTTTGTTTTTCACCAAATTTATAAAATATTTTGGTACTAACCAGACCTACAGCAAATAATTGGTGCTCTCAATGACTATTGTAGTTGTAACTTAGTTACAAACTTGTATGTCAACACTTGCTCAGTATTGAAATTGATACATCAAAATAGGCCTCATAAAATAAAATTAATGTAACGTGAGAAAGTCCTACCTGTAATTCCTGTCATAACAACTAGTTGCACACCACAGCCAAAGGCAAAATATGTCAGATAACGAAGAAGTCATAACACAAAAGGTGCTTTATTTTTTGAGGTATTTTACCTTTGACCTATTCACAATTTGCTTAACTTGTGCACAAATTTCATGTGCAATTTAAAACTTCCTGGTTGCAGTATCATTTTATGAGTTCACTCTTTTATTAAAAAAATGGATTTGTGACATGGTAGTTCTGCTGTCCATTATGAAATATAAATTTCATGAAACAATATTTAGCAAACCATCGTAAGCACACACTATTAATTTGTGATCAGGTATTCTGTAGCCATGACTTGGTGAACATGGTTATGATGAAAATGAAACTTTGCTCTTATAGCTCATGCAAACTGGAGAGTTTGTGCAACAATTTCTGATGTGACAGTACTTTTTAATGTCATATTTTCTGTTCTCTTTTATGAATATCAATAATCTTGATATTTCTAATTAGCTTTGAAAATGTTCTACACAGAAGTGAATACTATCTAAAAGTAGAAGATATCCTCTGACTTTGCTCTAACTTATGAAAATCTGAGGAGCAAAATCTTGCTAAATAACTGGCAACTGAAAGTTAACCTGAGAAGAGAGCACCATCAGCTGTTTCCCATTTGTGCTTGGTACCAGTTAGCACTGTGTAGTATTATTTGAGCTGATGCAAAAGTTTAGTTCAAGTTAATTGCAACTTTTTAATAATTATTGAACAGAAGTCATTTTCAGCAAAGTATATTTGTAATTTTAAAATCTTGAGGCGTTTTATGCTATATTGAAGCTAAATAACCCAAATAACACCCTGTAAACTTATGATTCTTTATATTACAGTCTTTGAAGTATTCTTTCCAAACTAAAGATCGTTTATGTTTTGTCATGGAATATGTGAATGGTGGAGAGGTAAGCTTTATTCTTCTAAAAATTGAACTATGGTGCGCAGTGCAGTGTTGTATATTAAATTTACAGTGGTTAACAATATTGACTTCTGTTTTCTCTTATCTTTGTGTTAAGAAGCAAAACTGGTTTTCCTTCCAACTTGAATTAGTTTGTATTGATCAAGGTAACACATCTAGGTGACATTGAGAAGAACAATCGCCTTTCTTACCAGTCATTGAATGCTTGTCTCATTCCAGCTGACAACAGATGGTAAATCTTAGTGGCAGAAATGGGATACGATTGGGTAAAACATAAGCAAAGAGTCAGTCTGACTAAATGACTGTCAGCACAAAGGTTAATTCAGCAGATAATTCCACTTTAGTTGTATGTTAATTCATCTTTCAAACGGTTAGGACGACAAGCCAATACATCCAACGATACTATTTAAACTAATATTTTTCAACTGAGTAGTACAAGAATGTAGAAGAATGTAAATCATGATTGTTTCAGTTCTTAAAAGGTTACAATATTAAACAGTTTATCTTAAACTTTTTGAAAGATTATTCATAAAGCATGGAATTTAATTGTATTTAATAATTTCATGTTATTTTAAATAACATAGGCAAGATTTAAGGAGGTTTGGTAGTGCAGTAGTAGCATCCCTACTTCTGGGCCAAAAGCTCTGGTTTCAAGTCCCAGTTTAATAACTGTGGAAAGTGCGTTTGAACCGTGGCTAAATAGATTGAGTTTCAGCTTGTAAGTCCTTCCAACATGCCTGATAGCAGGTTGTAAAGAATGAGAGAGTTTCTTTGTCAACAATGCTGCAGAAGTCAACAGCAAACCGTTGCAGTACTTGGCCGAGTATAATCATAGACCAGTCCAGTGGAAGTCCAAGAAGAAAAAGGTAATATTCACGCTGGCAAAAATTATCTTTAGTGCATGTTTATTAAAAGTAGCTATATTCTGTGACAAGTTGATAAGTTATCAGTAATTTTTCACTGATTCTTTAACATGAGTGATTGTTACATTTGGGTGAACACGCACACCTCTTTGCTCACTTAATGTTGTTATTGAAAAGTTTTTAACCTATGAGAAATCTGTATCATAACTGTTGAACTCTCCTTTATATACCATAACCAAGTTGAGATTTGTTTTTTTATTATTCCAGAGCATTTTAATTAGTTCTGGCAATTTCTGATTTCAATTGATTTTTTTTAACAAAAAAAATATGCTTTAGGTTTAGCCCTATTTCTTAATATTTTATCTACAAAAGAGCTTTTCTTCTTGCTGTTTTCTCCCAGCCAAACTGATGTAACAGCCGATTTCCAGCAGTGGTAAAAAGATGATTTAAAGTTTTGCCTAAAAGGTAATTGTAGCACCTTATCCTTGGATACTGGCTATCTATTTGTTTCAAAATCCTAGGCTTGTCAGGCTTCAAACCCTCGTGTAACTCTTTGCTGATGGTCGGCTTTAATTTTTCATCTTGAAAAATGATTGTGGCATTTATGTTAATTTTGCATTCATTCCAAGAATGGTTCTTACTTTAAATGGGGAGTGGGTAGTTTGCATCTTGGTAGATCTTATGGCATTAGGATCAAAGATGAAGTTGTCGTCTTCAAGGGCTTCAGGATCAACCTTAATTCTGGGCAGATTGAATTAAGATCTTCAAACATATGTAGAACTAAAATTCAAAAAATTGTAGTTCACCTTGTCATAGATCAAAAATCAGTATCATCACTGGTGAATTGTAACTAAATGTTCATGTGCCACATTGAATCATTTTAAATAGTTCACTTGTGTTTTTCAAGCAATCTTAAATTCTGGCACTAGTTTCCAACATGATTAAGCACTCAACAGATTTTGATACCTCTCTTAGAGTTGACTGCAATGCTTGTCTCCTTTTCTCCTGTCACTTCCTTGGTGATCATCATGGTTGTATCGAGACCAAGAAGCTTCATTTCATTCCTTTTATATACGTATAATATTTCTATAACATCAACATTTTCACCAGCACAAGGTGCCCATCTTGGAAACATAAAGCCCCCAACAGTTAATGCATATATTTGCACGTTGCACTACACCAGATTCATGTTTCTGCTCTTGACTTGGCTTCTGTGAACTTCAGATTTGTTCATCTGTTGGCTCGGAATGTTCATGAGGCTGAATACCTTTTAAAAAATTTTTAAGATGTATGGCACAAAAGAATCTCAATGTGTACGTATCAGCTGAAAAAGAATTATCCAGTCTAATGTCATCTAACAGATTATAGCACCTCAAATTCATATTCAAGTGCTTTTTAAATATGATGAGGATTTCTGCCTCTTTCACCCTTTCAAGCAATGAGTTCCAGATCTCCACTGCCGTCTGGGTGAAAACACCCCTCCTTTAAACAACAACCCCCCCCCCCCGCCAATTACTTTAAATTTATGCCTCAATTATTGACTTTTCTGCTAATGATATGAGATCTTTCTTATCACTTTTATCTAGGTCCCATATAACTCGTGTCTTAATTAAATCTCCTTATTGCCTTCTCTGTCCAAAGAAAACAACCTCAGTCTTTCCAATCTTTTGTCATGGTTAAAAATCTCCATCCCTGGCCATAAATTCTTAAGTCTCTTCTGTGTTATCTCTTATGATCAAATCATGCCTATAATACAGTAACTAGAATGTGCATTGACTGAAGTAAGAGTATCCCATAAGCTGCTTTGACCATCTTAACTACGTATCCTGCTATCTTCAGGGATTTATGGACATGCACCCTAAGGTCTCCCTGTTCCTTTACACATTTCAGAATCTCAGCAATTATTTTGTTTGCTTCTTGGCTCAGAAAAGATTTTTAATTACATCAAAGATTTGAATAAATTGTACTCCACACCATTGTTTAGAAAACCGTACACAACTTAAAATGCCAGTTTATTGGATAATTCATTGCATTCTTTATGGTTAGTACACTTCCCTTTGAATAATTTCTATCATTGGTATTAGCTCACCCTTTCAACACAAAATGACGCTTTTCTGAAGTAAAGATTCAAAGTTTTCCTCATGTTATTCCCCTGATGTTATTGCTTACTGTCTCTGCGCTTGTTCTCATGGTAAGCTGCAATGGAACTCTGCAGAAGCTTTGGTATCATCCAAGCAGCTTGTCCTATGCCATGGGACGGCACGGTGACACAGCGATTAGCATTGCTGCCCCTCAGTGCCAGAGAGACAGGTTTGATTCCCACTTTGTTGTGAAGTAATTAGGTCACCGCCTATGAGTCGTCTGCATGTTCTCTCCATGTTTGTATGGGTTTCCTCTGGTTGCTCTGATTTTCTCCCATAGTCTGAAAGATGTGCTGGTTAGGTGCATTGACCATGCTAAATTCTCCCTCAGGCACCAGAGTGTGGTGACTAGGGGGTTTTTACAGTAACTCCATTGCAGTGCTAATGTCAGTCTACTTATGATAATAATGAATCAACTAAATAAATTGAAACCTATACAGATGGTTGAGCTCTGACAGAGATACTTTTTTAGGAAGTGTATTGCTTGAGTCAGAATACCCCAAAGCTTTAAAAGCATTCAAAGCCTAAAACCATTCCAAGCAAAACAATGATTTCAAACAGTCCCCTTTGAGAATCCTCTTGAAACATTGGCACAGCTCTGCAAATCTTCTGCTATAATAATTCTGAAAGGCAGTGACGGTGATCCAGTGCTTTCATTTCAATAAAAATAAAAAAATTATGATACATAGCTCTTGTCTTTACTAAAAAGTTTCTTTGTTTCTTTGTGTTCAGTGAATGAGATATGGGAAGAATGTATCACCTTTATTCAAAGGCAGATGCTGGCATGGAGTTAGCAGCAATTTGAGAGTTGTTATTCATATATTCTTATGCTCTTGCTTGTATGCTGCTGCTACTGATAAAGTAATTGTGATGCCCATTACTCTTTGAAACTTGCCAGGTCGCTGAATCCTCCTCTGGCAATCACTCTTGCCAGGCATGTCAAAAATGACTTTTCTCATTTCCATTTTGCTTCTTGTATTTCAATCTTGTAGAATGGTCATTGGGGCACTCTTATTTGTTTCCTGTGAAATGACATATCACAAACATTTCACAAACCTAAGAATATTTTCTCCACTAACTTCAGAAACCCAAATTAATACACTTGCCAATCTACAATCACCTCCTTGGATTACTGTTGCAGGCCTTCATCTGCTAAAGTAAGTTTAACATATGTTGCTTGAGATGTAATTTTGCACAGACAGCGAAGTATGTAGAATTTGCAGCATTGAAACAGGATTTGGGTCCAGTCAGTCAGTAGCAGTGTTTATGCTACTCTTGAACTTAATCTCATTCTTTAATTTTTATCAGCTAGCCACCTATTTAATTCTTCCACAATCTTTTCTAGTTTCCTCTTGTATACTACTACATACTGTTTATGTCAACTACTTCTTGTATTATCAAGTTCCACATTTGCACCACTCTCTGACCAAAGAAAGTTCTTCTAAATTCTGTTTGATTTCTTGGTGATACTTGTATTTTCCAAGTGGAGACTTATGTATATGCTTTCCAACCTTTCATACTTTAAAGACCTGTAGTCAGTGTCACCTCAAACCTTTGCTTTTCAGAAGTAAATAAAACCAAACTTTACATCCTTTCCTGAGGGTATAACCTTGCAGTTTTGGTATCTTCCTTATGAAGTAACAGTTATAGAATAGAAAGTATTGCCAAGCTTAGCAGAGAGCAAAGCATAGTGAACCAACATTGTCTTTAGTTATTTGTAAGCTTAAAGGGGTCTTCTAGCCTGTTGTGCTATTTCTGAAAGATATCCATTTTCATTTGCACCACACCTGAAATAAGGTGCTGGATTCATTTATGGAAACTTGCTTTAATGTGAAACTATTCAGGTAAGCATATCTATGAACAGCAACTTTTTAAAATTATTACCTATTACATATGCATTGATAAAAATGATTTATGCTTGTATGTAGTAATGTGCTGTGATTCTCTTTGCTTAATTTGGCACTTTTCTCTCATCAATCACTTTTCAAACTAAAAATAAATTACTGAAGATGCTGGAATCTGAAACAAAATGGAAAATCTCAGCAGGTCTAACAGTATCTGTCAGAGAGAACTGAGTTAACATTAGATGTTAGGTCTGGATGATTCTTGGTCAGGGCTAGACCCCAGTTCTGTCGAGGAGTAATCCAGACTTGAAACCTTAACTCTGTTCTCTCTCCATTTTTCAAGCTCGCATTGAAACTGCATTCTCCTCCATGATTGCTTCCCACCTGCTTGAATCTCTTTTTGTACTAGATTGTCCTTCTGAATTTGCACATTTTATCATTTCTACATAACCATCTGCAAAGATCTGCAGCACCTCATCTATATCAGGTCTTTTATGTCTTATTTCCTCCAGTAATGCTCCAATTTGCATTCAGTAAAGCTGGACTGAAGAATTCAGCTCAATTTCTGGTAATTACATGCTCATTAAGGGAGGTTATCAAATAATTTAGTGTTATTATTGCACCATTATTGAGCTTTGGTTGGTTAACGAATATGTAACACATTAGTGTTCCATGAGTAAGAGAGAAGCTGACATTCTTTAAAGGCAGGGATTTTCAAAGCGGGGATTGCAACCCATAGGTGGATCGTGGGATGATGACAACAGATCATCGGGTGAGTTCTTGCTATCTTTGATCCTGTTCAAAAGAAAGGGTGGTTCTATGATCTTGTTTTAAAAAAACACGTGGGATGTTCTGATTATAGCACACATTTTGTCGAAGGTGTATGATAGTGAAGACCTTATCAGATGACATAGCCATCATAAGGACTTTTGATGTGGTGGAAAAGCTTAATGTTGCCTGATACAATTCAAGTTACAAGGGCTTCATGAAAGGAAAAGATAGGAATTCGGAGAGGAGTGTATTTTTAAATGCACAGTAAATCTCATTTTAAATTGTGACTGTAACAGCAGTACTGCATTTTGCTTGGTCTGTGGACTCTGCCCGAGTATCGAATTTCTTGCCAAGAAGGTAGGCTGTAACTTCAAAGTTTGAGTATGATCATTTTCTCTCAATCCAACTCATTATTTTTCCTGTGTGCATAAAATATTTTGCTGTTGAATTAATTTCAAAATGAGATGTTATTTGCAAAACAAGAAAACTACTGAGCCATTTTAAAGTATGACAGTGTGAGAAAGGGTAATCGATGCATTGGCTACAGACTTCAGTGGTTGCAGCAAAATGGAGCTATTGATGTGACATATCCACCTATCTGAGAGGCTTATTGATAGAATGGTAACATAGAGATAATTGGCGATTACCTGTTAACATGCTGCTTTTAGGTGGAAAGTTGATCTGGGGAGCTCTGCATTCCAAAGGTGTATCTTAAACAAGAAGTCTGCCACAAATAACCATCAGTTAATTTTCTGTGGATGGCTGATGCACAGTAAATGACTGATTTTTTTTTTGTCTGATTTTTTGACCATTTATTTTGAACACAAATTTTGACAGCAGCTGTCCCCTTTTGGGGAAAGCTGACTGGCAGTGATTTAACCTGAGGGCCACCATGCCTCAGGCGAGGTATAAGATTGAGACGGTGAGGCCTTCGCGAATGATCTCAGCCGGTACAGAAATTGAACTTGTGCTGTTACACAGGAACATAATTAGGAGCAGGAATAGACCATCTGCCCCACTAGCTTGCTCCACCTTTCAATAAGATCATGGCTGATCTTTTCATGGACTTGGGGATACACGATATGTTGATATCACTTTGCATCAGCTATCCAGCCAATTGAGTTAAACCGATTGATAAGAACAATTGGGGAGATTCAGGATATCCTTGACTGCAAATGCAAGGTCTTTCTGAATTGGCAGCTCCACCAGAAATCTCAAGATGAAACAAGCATACAGGCAACTGAAGTCCAAGATGCAATAAAAAACCCATGATCTAAAAAACAGATGGTAGGTGGAGAGCGTGCAGGAGACACCCACTCGCTGACATTCACAGTGTCTATGGCTTCTTCAGTGCAATAAAAACTAGCTATGGTTTGAGTATCTAGGGACCCATCCTTAGATATCTCTAGCCAAAAACAGAGACATTCATTAAAGACAGCAAGGCAGTCAACACCGATGAGGTAGAGTAATTTAACGGCCTCCTCAACTAGGGATAGTATGGTGACACAGTGGTTAGCACTGCTATCTCACAGCTCCAGGGTTTGATTCTAGCCTCAGGTTGCTCTGTGTGGGGTTTCTATGTTCTTCCTGTATGGGTTTCTTCCCGCAGTCCAAAGGTGTGCGGGTTAGGTGGATTGGCCGTGCTAAATTGATCCCTAGTGTCAAATATGTGGGGTTTTGGGAATAGGGCCTGAGTGAGATTGTTATCAATGCAGGCTTGATGGGCCAAATCTTTCTGCATTGTAGGAACAATCTTTGATACGTGTACTCAACATTATCTTGCAATATGTTATCTATCACCATCTTGGTGCAACCAACTCACTGTGAGGTCGAAAAAACCATTTGACAACTGAAAAACACCAAGGCCTCCAGCACTGATGGAATCCCTGCCAAAATATTAAAATGCAGTAGAGAGGCACTCTTCACAAGAATCTACAATCACATCATCCTTGTCTGGAAGGAAGAAAGCATGATGTGGAAATGCTGTCGTTGGACTGGGATAAACACAATAAGAAGTCTCACAACACCAGGTTAAAGTCCAATCAATTTATTTGATAGTAAACTCAAGCTTTTGGGGTTTGCCCCTTCATCAGGTGAATGGAGAGTTCTGGCCTCAGACAGAGCATATAGCAGCACTTACAGTTTACAGATTACTGATTAGAATGTGAGTTTTTACAACTAATCTGCTATTCAAATCTTAAAGATGCAGACAATGTGAGTTGGAAAGAGCATTAGGCACAGATTAAAGAGATGTGAATTGTCTCCAGACAGTACAGTAAATGAGGTTTTGCAAACCCAGGCAATTCATGGGGGTTACAGATAGTGCAACATGAACCCAAGATCCCGGTTGAGACTCCTCGTGTGTGGAACTGGGCCATCAGTCTCTGCTCAGTGACTCTGCGCTGTCATGTGTCGTGAAGGCTGCCTTGGAGAACGCTTACCTGAAGGTCAGAAGCCGAATGCCTGTGACCGCTGAAGTGTTCGCCACCAGGAAAGGAACAATCTTGCCTGGTGATTGTCAAGTGATGTTCAATCATCCGTTGTCGTAGCGTCTGCATGGTCTCCCCAAAGTACTATGCTTTGGGACATCCTTTCCTGCAGCGTATTAGGTAGACAACATTGTGGTACACGGCACGTACTCTTGCAACTCAGCCAGTGTTGACACCAAATGATACTTGTCCATTTGCACACTCCATAGCTGTGCTGCAAACATTGTCGACACATTGACCAAGGCATATGAAAGAATGGACCACTAAAGGTTCAGAAAACACCAAGGCATATGAGAGAACAGAAGAGAGTGCAGAATATAGCGTTACAGTCATAGCTAGAGTGTAGAGAAAGATCAACTTAATGCATGGTTAAAAGTCTGACAGCAGCAGGGAAGAAGCTGTTCTTAAGTTGATTGCTATGTGATCTTAGACTTTTGTATCTTTTTCCCAAAAGAAGAAGATGGAAGAGTGTATGGCTGGAGTGCATGGGGTCCTTAATTATGCTGGTTGTTTTGCCGAAGCAGCAGGAACTGTAGACAGATTCAGTGGATGGAAGGTTGATTTTGAGGCTAGTTTGCGTGATGGATTGGACTACATTCATGACCTTTCGTAGTTCCTGTGGTCTTGAGCAGAGCAGGAGTCATATCAAGCTGTGATACAACCAGAAAGAATGCTTTCTATGGTGCATCTATAAAAGTTAGTGAGAGTCATAGCTGACATGCTGAATTTCCTCAGCTTTTCAAGGAAATAGAGCGTTGGTTGGCTTTCTCAACTATAATGTTGACATGGGTGGACCAGGACAGGCTGTTGGTGATCTAGACACCCAAAACCTGAATTCTTGACCCTTCCTACTTCGTCCCCATTGATATAGATGGGCATGTTTTCCTTTACGCTTCCTGAAGCCAATGACAATCTCCTTTGTTTGTTAACATTAAAGGAGAAATTATTGTTGCTGTACCGGTTCACCAGTTTCTCTATCTCATTCATGTACTCCTGTCTCGTCATTGTTTGAGATCTGACCCACTACGGTGGTGTTGTCAGCAAACTTGAAAATCGAATCACGTCCCAGATCATGAGCCTTCTCTCAGCATGAACAGACATTGATAATGAGATCCAACAAGAACTCCAATGTGCCAGCGCAGTCTTTGGGACAATGCTCGAAGACCAAGACCTTGAATCCAGCATCAAACTTATAGCCTATGGAGCTTTGGTCCCGCCCTGCTGTATGCATCAGAAACATAGACAATATACAGCAGAAACCTCAAATCCCTGAAGCGATATCATCAATGCTGCCTCCAAAAAGCCTTCAAATCCACTGGCAGGGTAGGTGTACCAACATGAGTGTCGTGTTCTAGGCCAATATCCCAATTTCAAGGCACTGGTTACGCTGGACCAGTTGTGTTGGGTGGGCCACATTATGCACGCCTGACACAAGATTCCTAAAGAAGGGTCTACTCCAGGCTCCGTGATGGCAAGCAATCACTAGAGGAAACACAACAAAGCCACTTACAAAGCCTCCCTAAGTAAATGCAACATCCTCTGCTAAGATCCAGTCAAAGTAGAACAGCATTAGTTCAGATTAAAACCAATATTCTAGGCATTTGAAACAATTAGGCTGCTGCAACAGCAATATCAGATGCTGGTTGACAGAATAGCATCAATAAAATGCTTGAAGCTGTGAGAGACATCCTGCAGAGAAACGTGATTAAAATACATTCCTTAAAGACACAGTATCATTACACCTCATCATCACATGGGAATTGATTGCCTTAGAATGCACAAACTTGAGAAGAAGCATCCATGAAGGCACCAATCACAGACACAGGGATGCCAAGCGTAAACAGCGGAAAGAGTGCAGAATCCAGAGTATCCTATTCACCCACCCACCTCATCAAACACCGCCTGCCAAACCTGCAGCTCCAGGATTGGATAATTAGCACCATAATGACACAGTTGTTAGCATTGCTGCCTCACAGCACCAGGAACCCAGGTTTGATTCCTAGTTCACTGTCTGTATGGAGTCTGCACGTTTTCCTCGTCTGTGTGAGTTTCCTTCAGGTGCTCTGGTTTCCTCCCACAGTTCAAAAGACCTGCTGGTTAGGTGTATTGGATGTGCTGAATTCTTCTTCGGTGTATCTGAACAGGTGCTGGAATGTTGTGACATGCTGATTTTATCATTAACCCTATTAGTTTAATGTAACCTACTTGTGATACTAATGAAAAAACTTAAAATATCTACCTACTGCAGGACCCATCTACCCAGAGAGGAAATAAGCCATCAGTGACCCTGAGGAACTGTCCAAGGCAGAATATGTTGACGAGAGGAGCAAAATACTATACCAGTTTCCTTTTTTGCGGGAATATGGCTTGAATAAATTGAAAGTCGGATGTGAAGTGGACCTGCTGGTATTTAATGTACTGCATAATACTAGCACACAGTGGAAAGAGCATGTTTCATTATTGTTGAAATAGAAATTTTACTGATTCTTGACTGTGGTAGAAAGACTCAACGACGTTCGTTCTAACAAAAAAAATCTTTATTTCAGAAAGACTGCATGCAGTATTGGCAAAAACTTGAGTTCAGAGAGCCGTCGTTACGACTTGCTAATTCTGCTCTCAAGTCTGCGCTAACATAAAGAATCAGTTCAGGATTTATACATAATCATTTCAGTTGTTCAGAAATTTGATCAATAAAAGCTTCATAAGCAATGTCATAAATCATTGTACAGCCTGCTGACCTCCTAAAACTCTCTGTCTCATCAACAGAAGAAGCCGATGACTTTGTCATTTCTGACCTTATCTCGCCTCACTCCTCCAGCTCTAAGTTATGTGGAGTCAGCCTTACCAGGTCTTACAGAGGTCAGGCATATCATGACCTTCTCTGGTCTTATTCATGTCTTAAGTTATGCAGACTCAGTTTTTCTTATTTTGTACCAAATACTTGACCAATTTTTCCATCATGCCACTATTTCATTTGTACAACTTACATTACATCTCCTACATGACGTGGGTCATGAGGGTCAGCCATTTGGTAATAGTGGGTTTCCAGGAAGTAAGTGTGAAAAACACTTTTTTAAAAAATTTAGGTTAAATTAAACCCATTTGATGTTAAATAAAAATTATTGGAAACACTAAAAGCTAGAGAATCAGCATCTGTGGAAAGAACAAAAATTTTAAGTCCAGATACAGAGAATGGAATTTTATCACCTTGGGGTGGGCGAGGCTCGCAAAATAGAATTCTCTGTTGGCTTTGGTCAGGATTTTACAAGTCTTGGTCAGGATTTTACAAGTCCTGGCCAGAGACTTCTTGGGCATTAGTGTTTTCTATTTTGTTTTGGATTTCCAACATCTGGAGTATTTTTAAACGCGTTTTGTGTGTTTTGATGCTGCTAGGCTCCTAATAATCCTGAAAATAGTGGTAAGATTTTGAACACTAAACTTTGTTTTATTTTGGTGTTCTGCAATTTCTATGTAAAAGATTGATAGTGGGAAAAAATATGGATCTTATAGTACTGTTGATATCATTATTCTTTGAAAAGCTTAGTCTCTATAAATGAGTCACTTTTACAAGACTTTTTTCCTTGATCTGGCTTTGCTAGATGTTGATTTATTAATGTTTTAATACTGCTGCAGGTTTTTACTGTTTCCTTCCTGCAAAGGGAGAAAAAGGGGTTGGCCCAGAAAAATTCCTCTAAATGATTTGTGTTTCAAGTGATTCATCATCTTTGAGATGGCAGCAATGAAATTATACTTGGAATCTGAATTTATTTCAAAGAATAAGGAATGTTAGTAAGCAAACTAACATTCCTTGAAGCAGTAATTACTGTTCTTGAAAAGAAAGTCATTCACCTTATATATATATATGTGTATTTAATTATGAAATGTATATCCTACACGTACAATTTTGTTTATCCCTCACTTTTGGGAAAGTTAAAAGTACTGTTATACTGTAATGCCAGTGAGAATGTGATTTAATTTGATTTATTATTGTCACATGTATAGGTATACAGCGAAAAGTATCGTGTCTTGCGCTATGTAGACAAGACATATAGCAAACATGGGGGAAAGAAAAGAGTGCAGATTATAGTGCTATGGTGTAGTGCCATAGTGTAAAGAGAGATAAATTTAATATAATTACTTCAATTTAATTCAGAAATTTGATGGCAGCAAGGAAGAAGCCGTTTTGAGTCGGTTAGTATGTGACTTCCAACTTTTGTATCTTTTTCCTGATGGAAGAAAGTGGAAACGCTTATGTCCAGGTGCGTGGCATCCTTGATTTTGTCAGCTGCTTTTCTGAGAAGACAGGAAGTATAGACTGAGTGAATGGCTGCAAGACTGGTTTGCGTGATGGACTGGGCTACATTCACGACCCCTTGTAGTTTCTTGCGATTGTAATCAAAGCCAGAGCCACACCAGATTGTGATAGATTTGGAAAGGCCATTTCCTATGGCGTATTTGTAAACATTGGTGAGTGTTGTTTCGGACATGCTGATTTTCTTAGCCTCCTGAGAAAGTAGATGCATTGGTGGACTTTCTTAACTACAGCGTCGGTGTAGAGGTACCAGGACAAGTTAGTGATCTGGACACCCAGAAACTTGAAGCTCCCGGTTTCCAATTCATCCCCATAGACATGAACAGGGGCTCCACTGCGCTTCCTGAAGTTGATGACTGTCTCCTTTGTTTTACTGACTGAGGCACAGTATGCTGTATGAATTGCAAAAAATGTTGACATGCAGTAAGATTCTGAGAGATCTGGATTATGATGTGTAATATATTTAAATCTATAGAATTAGCTTAATTATTCCTATGTTTTGCTGTTCCTCAGTGCCTTCAATACAGATATAAATGCTGAGCATTAAAGCATATTAGCAACGTCATATTGAAGCATACAAAATTGCAGGATTCCTTTATGGTTGCATATTGTGGTCACCAAACAAATCTACATTTAAAGGAAGTTCTTCAAATTAAAAATATTGCTTGATGCTGGAACTAAGTCCTGAAAATGATGTTATTTGCAGCTATTAGAGCTGCTCTTCCACTCTCCCCATGTTCAGAATTTGAGTCACTCCGAAATCTAGAGATTCCCTGTTGCCAATCTCTCTGCAGTAGAAAAAGTCCTAAGAAGTTGAAAATGAACTGCATACACTTGGATGATTAGAGTTTAAATCCTCTCTCAATTGGGATGCTTTCAAATAAAATGAAACTATTTTGCCCTGCAGATAAGATGCATCTGAAAAGATTGAAATATCTTTTCAACTCATAATGCAAGAAGGATGACTTTTGCAATTATTATTCATCCTCTATTAATCATCCTCTATTAATCATCCCATTTGTTTTAAAATGGAGAGGGACAGCCAAACAGGATGAGCTTTTTATTTAAGGCAGAATTCTGGACCCTCATACAGAGAGAAAAGAAGCAGCAAGACTAATGACGTGTTGTATTTTTGATCTTTTTGCCCTCTTATTTCTACTTTCACTCCTTTGCATTTTTTTAAAATTATCATTCTTTATTGACCCTGAAAAGTGTCAAATCTGCCTCACTTTGGCAAAGTATCTGATGAATGCTGCTACTATTTAGTAGCAACACAAATGTGATTTATCACTAATAGGATACTGCCATCAGGCCATAAAGATATTCTACCTAGCTCACAAATGAGTAATATGGTATATAAATTTCAGTGCCAACGTGATGCTAGGTATGTAGACCGTACATCCCAAAGATTGACAAATCATATCAAAATGCATGTCTAAGCTGCCATTCATGACGTGTGAGGTACAGATCGTCTCCAACCAGCTTATGCTTGCAAAGTTGAAAACATGGTGTATAACAGTAGATGTGATTCTGCAAGTGGTTAACATTTGCTCAGTTTGCTAGTAACTAGGCTGACAATTAAAGATTGTCAGGCTTGCAGTGTGTACTGTACGCTATATATATTTAAGAAATTTATAAATGCGTATGTATGTTATGCATTTATGTGTACTGAATGATACATGTATTAATACACAAGGTTCTTTGCAGTCGGAAAGAACCTGTACGTATATTATGCCTATTTCAGCCTATCACTGATTCATTTCCCAGGGCGTTCCCTTGACCAATCAGGATCAAGTTCTCGGATTTTAAATTTCAAGCAGTGCTTGACAATTGTCTGCCAATTGTCAGAGTCCATCAGTTAACCAATTGGCATTCTGTTCTCATACAGAATAAATTGGTATTCCCCTACACAGATATTTTTGTGAGATGTTCTGATGAGTGCAGATAAACATGTCTCTTTTAGCAACACTGAAATATAACTTTGTTTAATAAAACAAAATATGTCTAAAGTAAAAAGAAAAGTACGAAATGGGGAAGAAAATGTAAATCTTTCCCTGCTGCCATCAGACTTTTTTTAAATGGACCTACCTCATTAAATTGATCTTTCTTTCCACCTTAATTATGACTGTAACACTATATTCTGCACCTTCATCTTTTCTTCTGTATGAACAGTATGCTTTATATAGCATGCAAGAAATTATACTTATTGTATACTAATCATGTGATAATAAATCAAAGATGCAGTGCAGTAACCAAGGCAACAGCACCTTTTGCAACCACTATTATCGGAAGGACAAGCAGATGCACAGCAACAAGTTCACTTGGAAATTCCCTCACCAAATGTGACTTGGAACTATATTATTGTTCCCTTACTGTTGCTGAGCCAAAATTCTGGAACTCCTTCCTTAACAACTCTAGTTGACAGTAGCAGTTCAAGAAAGTGCTTGCCACTAGATTTTCAAGAGGAATTGAGGCTTAACGATGAATGCTGGCCTAGCTAGTAAAGCCTACATCCCTTGAATGAATAAAAAAAACACGATGGCTGTAACTTCCTGATTCCTCAGTGGTGTATTTTGGAGTACTCCGAAGATGCACTGAGAGATCCCTCTGGGAAGTTTCCAGGTCTAATCTTGTATGGCAGTTGTCCAGAAGTGCTAACTTTCCCTGAACTGTGCTAGGAGCCATTCGACAAAACGATTTAAATCACTATTTTCAGGTTGATCTGCCACTGTTTTATTAATAGTTACTCAGTTGCTCTACCTCTTCTAAAGCTTTCAAACTTTAGTGCAACTATTTAAACACCTAGACCAGGCCCTGCACAGGATACCTCCCACCCTTCAAGAGCATTCCCATTCCTCCTTGATCTCACATGTGTTGCACTGTACTGATGTGATCAGGCACTCTTTTCACTTCAGATCCCAAGTCACTCCAGTCAGTGAAGATTTCAGTGAAATTTTCCAGAGCAGGTAAATGCGCTTTAAACCCTTTTAGGTTCAGTAGGCCAAGACTTTGTCATTAGTTGGACATTATGACCCAAGGTAGTTGCCAAATGTATCCAAAGAAATGTATGCGGATTTAGTGTGGGTATTTGAATCAGTCCAGTGCTGTACTTAATTTATTACGTCAAGCTATAATGAGATTAATTGAAATGGCGATATAATTTCTTAATTCCAAATTGAGGTCACCATGCTGAGAAACAGAAGTTGTTCTCCTCTACTAGAGTTTTTGATTCACACTCTATGGCACTATAATTCTGCCTTTTGTAATTATTGTGGCATTAAATCATTAAGATGAAAACATCTGGTCTGTCTGTCTTCGATACTGCCTTACCTACATGTTGTTAAAGGATCACCAATTCATTTTAAGTAGCTTTGTTTGGATTAGCGTCAGATAATCTGTCTTTTTTTTTTATCAGCTTTTAGTTTTATCTGTACGTGTTCATTTTATTTTATTCACAAAACATAACTTGCCCTCTACTGGTTATAACAACTAGAACTGGAGAGGATTCAAAATTTGAAGATGGAAAACTAGTAGCTGAGCAAGAGACCAGAGAACAGCCTTATCTGTTTTAGATCATTTAAACCACTAAGTTAGGAAACACTGTATAGAACTTTACACAATTAACATACTGGTGATGTGTCATGAGAACCTAATGACCTGTTGAAAACAAAACAAGGAAAATCACAAAGGATTTTTTCTCATGAAAGTATTGTTTTGAGCATTTATAAATGAATTGATTTGATTCAAGAGTTGGCCAGATTGAAAACCGAATTCTTAATTTTCATTTTAAGATTTCTAGCAGAATAAGCTGCCATTGGTATGGAGCCAGATGGGATTCACATATTGCTAGTATATGTAAATATCAAATTAAAAGTATATTTTAATTTGATTTTCATGGATACAAGTTTAAATGAATGTACTTTGTAATTTTAGTTTATATATAGATACAAAAACATTTCAGTTAAGTGAGACTGACTTTTTGCACAGTCTTTATTTGATATGATTTCTATCTGGAAATAATTGCAATTGTTTATTTGATTTCTGTAAGATTGTGGCATTCAGGCAGTGATGTAAAATTACTGTTAGAACTAGATGATACAGTGACCTATCTCATTAGATTGTGGATAACAAATGAGTGCCATTGAGGACCAGAGAATTGCTGCAACTGCCATATTTGGAGAAGGGAAAGTGGCAAGAAGGCTGACTTTCCAGAGAAGCTAGCAGAGTTGATAGGAATTTCACCTTGTGAGGTGGGGTAAGGCTATGTACTTTTTTGAGTCCAGGAGCTCAGCAGGTTGAAGGCATAAGAATAACGACCCAAGGAGTCATGGGCAATGGTACCAAAGAGAAGCTTCAGGCAATGTGTAGACGCAGACTTTAAAAAAATCTTATTTAAGTTTTCAGTCAAAATAATCTTTTCTTAAAGCTTATGGTATTTTACAAGTGTGACTAACATCATATTGGAGACTCAAACTTGAGTTGCTCCACAACAATACCTAATGACCAAAGTTTGCAACTACATGTGAACACATTGGGCACATAGGAGGCAAGCTTGTTTTAAGTTCAGCAGGACCTTCCCATCTCTGGCTTTAATGAGTATTTTTGGCCTGTCACACAACCAACTCATTTAACATCAGGGCTATGTTAACAGTTGGGTTTTAAAAATTACTGTGCCAGTGCAACCACCATAGTATCACCTAGAGGTAAACATCATGAAAACATTTCATAATGCCAGTTGATGCACAGATAGTTGACAGTTGTGTTTTGAAATACGATTCATCTATATTTGACTATGCTGAGCATTATGTAATTAATCAATAATATGAGACAAAACCAAAGAAGATTAAACTTTGGAACAGTGAGAGGATGGCTTTGATAAGTGACCTGCTAGACTTAAACTAATAATGGGAAAATGGTGCTACTAATTTGGGGAGGAGGAGCAGTGGATTGCATGAGGAGGACCACAACAGTGACTCACTAAAAGGTAATATTTGAAATATGTAATTTCACCATTTGTGGCAGTGGAGTAATCCCCTTAACTCATATTGCACAATTTAAAATTCAGGCATCCCAAGTAAATAGTTCCAGTTTACAGATAATTTCAATGCTATCTCAATTAAATGCATTTCTTTAACTTAAAGGAAAAATTCTTTGCCTGCTGGTATGTATGTCTAGGCAGAATTTTGATTGACATGAGCCTAACTTGAAGCTAGTATTTTAAATAAAGAATAATAAAGCAACAGAAGTAAGAAGTTTGAAGTAATTTTAGGAGTAAAATATGACAATAATAGGACTTCTGTGGCTTGGATGAATGAATTAAAATGAGACAAATGGCCTATCTTCCTCATCTGTAATTACCTCAGCTTTGTCTGTAATAAATGATTCAATACAGTAAGCAAACAGTATATTTTCAAGTGTACCATATCACTGAAATGTTTGACCAAAAGTTCAGTAGTTGTCACTAATTGATAATTAGCATCTTACATTTGATATTACAAAAGTGAATAGAACTGTGTAAAATATATTTTTGGATAACTTAATTATATTTTGAACAAATTATATTTTATTTCATTACTTTTGTTAGTTTTGTGTTTAGGTTTTTACTAATCCAAGGCAATGATATTTTATGTATCAATACATTCCAAATCATAAAAATGATCATTTAGCATGCTAGAATGAAAAAAAACCAAAATTAGATTTTTTATAATTTGACCATAAACTAACTCTTTTCCACATGAAGCAATTGCACTTTTTGCTTTATCTTGAAATAAAATTGTAAGTAATCACAATTTGTTAATTAGATTGGGGTTATTTTAAAATTCCTGCGTGTAAATTCATTTGAAAAATCAGTAATTCATTTAAAAAAAAGTTTGCATAATTTCATGCCAGTAGTTTAATCCTAGGTAAATGCATAATGTAGCATTTCTCCCCGCAGAATGTTCACAAAATCTTATTAATAAAACTCAGAAAAGATTTGGATTGACTCGGTGGACCCTTTAGTTCCAACATGTGAAATTTGTTAGCTACAGCAGTAGATTAGTTAGGATGACTAATCCCTGTTTGACACATGCAGGTCTTTCTTATGCAAATTTTGATGGCAGGTCAATTAATATGGGACTGTTTGAAGGTAACAGTGGTAATTTGTATCAGTGCCTATGACAGTGTGAACATACAGGTATTTGACAATGCAGCTCAACATCTGACAATATGAAAAGGATAATTAGATCGCACTGCTGCACTTTTTTTCAGGAGTAAGTAGGAGGTTAAATAGGCAGTGCACAGAATGTCTAGAACAAGATTGGTATATTGATTAAAAAGCTGATTTAGCAGCTCACATTTCCCCTTGGAAACTTTGAAAGATAAACCAGCTGCCGTCTAGGAGCCATCAGTATCTACCAAGGGTGCACTATCTATCATCACAATATGGTGATGAGAGGTGTTTTATGTTTGTGTTAATTTTCCCCACTAAATCAGTAATTATTACAATACTGTCCCCGCTGTTTACCCTGCAGCTGTTTTTCCATTTGTCGAGAGAACGAGTGTTCTCAGAGGACCGCACACGCTTCTATGGCGCTGAAATTGTCTCGGCTCTAGATTATTTGCATTCCGAGAAGATTGTGTACCGAGATCTCAAGGTAACAATGTAATCAGAATTTGTTCCTTTTTTTGTCTTTTTTTCCACACTAGGAACATACTTGAAATTATTCATAACCTACTTGCAACAGCTGAACCTGCTGTTCCCACCACAGTTTATTGTAATAATGGGCACAGTTGGTTTCTTTTTAGAATTTGACAGACATTTTAAAATATTGCTTGCCTTTTTATAAAAAAAAATTTGTGTCCTCATTTTTGTACATCTTCTAAATTTTATTTCATTTCTCATGCATTCGCTTTTGGCTATGGTGGCAGGTGGTGGCCTATATCCATATCCTGTCAACAGTTCTTCATAAGCATGAGTATGGACAAACAGAGCAAGTTGTTTGTCCTTTCTCATTTCATATCCATTTGCTTTTGAAGAGAAGTTTTGGTGATTGTAATTTCCCAGCCAATAATAACTGAAATGGAGAGCTTGCCTATATAATGAATATTGGATGCAAACTTTAGCACCATATACTAATTCCCTGGGTATTATCATTTTATTTATAACCTGTCTAATAGCTATTTGTTTAAATGCATTGTGCATGCTTAATGTGTGTATTCAAAATTGTAAAAAATGAATTCAGTTAAACAACTTGTTTTCTCTGTAAAGGTATAATATATAAATACATTTTCCATATGGCCCCTCACAGACATAACCCAAAAAAGCTAAGCGAAGCTAAAAGAAAAGACATTTTGGTTGATCAAAAGTTTAGTTGGAAATGTGGTTTCAAGGACAATGGGGAACTGTGCTTTGGGAGTCTATTCCAGAACAAAGAGATCTAGGGGTACATGTTCATAGCCTCTCGAAAGTGGAGTCACAGGTAGACGGAGTGGTGAAGAAGACAGCACTCATTGGTTTCATTGGTCAGAACATTGAATACAGGAGTTGGGACGTTTTGTTGAAGTTATACAGGACGTTGGAAAGGCCACTCTTGGAATACTGTATACAGTTCTGGCCACCCTATTATAGAAAGGATATTATTAAACTTGAAGGAGTGCAGAAGGGATTTACTAGAACGCCACTGGGACTTGATTATTTGAGGTTAGAAGGAGTGATTAGATAGACTGGGACTTTTTTTTTCTGGAGTGTGGAAGGCTGAGGGGTGATCTTGTAAAGGTCTATAAAACAATGAGAGGCACAGATCAACTAGATAATCAATATCCTTCCTCAAAGGTAGGGGAGTCTAAAACTAGAGGGCATAGATTTTAAGGCAAGAGGGGAGAGATACAAAAGTGTGCAGAGGATCAATTTTTTCACACAGAGCATGTTGAGTATCTGGAACAAGCTGCCAGAGGTAGTAGCAGAGGCAGGTACAATTTTGTCTTTTAAAAAGCATTTAGACAGTTACACGGATAAGATGGGTATAGAAGGATATGGGCCAAATGTGGGCAATTGGGATTAGCTTAGGGATGTAAAAAAAAAATTGGCATGGACAAGTTGGGCCGAAGGGCCTGTTTTCATGCTGTAATCCTCTGTGACTCTAATATGGGGCCTAGGCTGAACAAAGTAGAGGTCTGTGAAGTGGGGTTATCAATTTAAAATTGTCATTTAAAGATGATGAAAAGTCTCCTCAGATATTTGTTCAATCATGGGCTGTTTTGATATGGAATGATTGAAGCAGAAAGTCCCTTGTTTCTTTTGGGAGTGAATTAAATAACAGAGAAAGATGCATGACTTTATGAAGAGAGCTGGGCAGTTGGTTAGTTTTATACTGCTCTCACCAAAAGTTGACATGATGGGCTAAATGAATACTACTATTAATTTTTGAAACTCTTAATTTGTTTGGCTGTAATATAGCTTCTATTGGTTGTAATTCTAGTACAAAGAAGATAGGTATGTAAAATACATGTTGATATGAAGGGAGATTTAACACAAGATAATTCTGTAAATTAAAATATTAGTGCAGGGGTTGATTGCCATATTTATTTGCTTCATGCTATAAAATTCATAGCTGACTAATATTTTAAGCACAGTAAGTCTCACAACCCCAGGTTAAAGTCCAATAGGTTTATTTGGTAGCACAAGCCACAAACCTTTCATACTATCAAATAAACCTGTTGGACTTTAACTTAGTGTTGTGAGACTTCTTACTGTGCTTTCCCCAGTTTAACTTCCTTTCCATGTAATATTTTAAGTACATATATTTTATTGGAATTGGTTGAATGAGATTTTACGGTTGCTAAGAGAGCATTGTAACATATGGTTTTTATACTTCAATATAAGGAGCATTACAAACAAGGTAGATGAGTTAAGGGCAAAGGTAGATACATGGCATTATGATGGTATTGCTATAATGGAAACTTGGCTAAAGAGAAGCAAAATTGGCAGCTCGACATCCCTGGTTATAGAGTCTTCAGATACAATAGAGTTGGAGTTAATAAAGGAAAGGGAGTAGCACTAATTGTTAGAGTCAATTCTAATTGTGAGAAGGGATTTTTTGTGAGAAAGGATCTTTTTCCTTGCATGGAGATGGCTAACACAAGGGGACGTAGCTTTAAATTAAGGGATGGTAGTTATAGGACGGATGTTAGAGGTGGGTTCTTTACTCAGAGGGTAGTAAGGACGTGGAATACCCTGCCTGCAGCAGTTGTGGACTCGCCAAGTTTAAGGGTGTTCAAATGGTCAGTGGAAAGGCATGTGGATAGCATTGGAATAGTTTAGGTTGGGTCATAAGATTGGTTCTGTTGGTCGGCGCAACATCGAGGCCGAAGGGCCTGTGCTGCACTGTTATGTTCTATGGGATGACATACTGAATGGGTCTACAAACAAGGCTTTGAGTTGAACTTAAATAAAAAAGGGGCAGTCACACTACTTAGAGTACGTTACAGACTTTCAAAGAGTGGAAGGAAGATAGAAGAACAAATATGTAGGCAAATTTCTACTTATGAGAGGAACAAGAGGGCAATAATAGTAGAAGGTTTTAACTATCCCAATATCAAACGAGATTCAAACAATATAAGACACTGAGGGAGAAGAATTCATGCAGCGTATTCAGGAATTTTTTTCAACCAAATAGTGACAAACCCAACAGGAGGAGATACAATTCTAGGCCTAGTCTTGGGAATGAAGAAGGGCAAGTGGGTGAAGTGATAGTTGACAGCCATATCAAGGGTGGTGATCATAATTCAATTAGATTTAGCATTACCCCATGGAAAATGACAGAGATAAAGCAGGAGTAAAAGTTTTGAATCTTGGGAAAGCAGACTTTGCAGGAATAGGCAGGAACTCGGCTGAGGTGAACTGGATAAATTAGTGGCAAGCATTAAAAAATAAGATTTTAAATGTACAAAGTAGATATGTCCTCTTCAAAACTAAAAGTTACAACCAAATCTGGACTTCCCTTGGTTGTCTAAAAGAGTACATAGTAAGATCAAAAAGAAAATGTACAAGGGACGCAAAGAACTAAGCACTGCAGAGAGTTTAGATGAATAAGGAAGTGCAGGCACAAAGGAAATAAGGAAATCAGAGGGCATGAAAAAAGATTATAAAGTAAAGTTAAAGAAAACCCACAGATGTTTTACTAATACATCAATTGTAAAAGATTAGCTAAGGAAAAAGTGGGATCTATCAGATGGGGGGAGGGAACTTGTGTGTGGATGCAGAAGCTGTAGAATATTTTGTCTCTGCTTACAAAGGAAAGGGATACTGCAGATTTAGTAGTCCAGGAAAAACATCAAGGTATTGGAAAGGATAATCATAAAGAAGAGTTGGAATACTTGAAAATTGAAAATGACCAGATGGATTCTTTTTCTGAGGCTGCTGAAGGGGGTTAGGAAAGAGATAGCAGATTGAGGATAATTTTCCAATTCTCTCTAGATACAAGAATGGTATTGGAGGACTGGAGAAATGCAAAAATAATTCCATAATTAAAAAGGGACCACAGGAAATGACAATTATAGGCCAGTTAGCCTGACTCAGTGATGAACAAATTAGTAGAATCAATCCTGAGAGAGAATTAACTTGCATAGGAGAGCATGGACTTGTCAGGGATGGTCAGCATGGATTTGTTAAAGGAACGTGTTGCTTGATTGAGTTCTTTGAGGAAGTGACAAGGGTTGATGAAGGTGGTGTGATGGATGTTATTTATGTGGATTTTGGCAAGGTGTTTGACAAGGTCCCACATGGCAGGTTGATCAAAAAAGCAAAAGCCCATGGGATGCAGGGGAAGGTGGAAAATGGTATCAAGAGTTGGCTTAATAATAGGAAACAAAGGATAATGTTTGATGGGCACCCTTGCGAATGGAAAGTTATTTCAAGTGGTGTTCCAGAGGGTTTGGTGTTGGGATCCTTGTTTGTATTATGAATGTGAAGAGCACAATTGGAAAATATGCAGATGACACAAAGATTGGCTGAGTAGTAGATAGTGTAGAGGATAGCTATAATCTACAGAACAATATGGATGGGTTGGTAGAATGGGCAGTAAAGTGGTAGATACATGTTGAGATTGAGAAATGTGAGATGATGCACTTAGGGAGGCAAACAGATATAGGAAATACACATTAAATGGGGATTTGCTAAGAAGGGTAGATGCAATCAAAGATCTTGGTACACAAGTACACAAATCCCTAAAGGCAACAGTTCAAGTGGACAATGTTGTAAATAATGCATATGGAATGCTCTGCTTCATTGGCAGTAGTATAGAATATAGAAGGATATAATGTTGGAATTGTATAAAACACTAGTGAGGCTGCAGTTGGAGTATTGGTGCAGTTCTTGTTACTGTACTAACGGAATGATGTAATTGCTCTGGAGAGAGCAAGAGGAGGTTTACTAGCCAGGGCTAGAAAAGTGTAGGTTGGGATTATTTTTTTGGAACAAAGAAGAGCTGAGGCACGACTTGATAAAGATGTATAAAATTAGAAATAGATCAAACTGGACAAAATTATTTCCCTCGGCAGAGAATTCTAGAACTAGGGGACGTTGATGCAAAATAAGTGGCAGTAGGTGTAGAGGAGACGTGAGGAAGAACTACTTTATGCAAAGGATGGTGGATGTCTGGAATTTGCTGCTTGAGTTGGTGGTAGAGGCAGAAACCCTAAACTCTTTGAAAAGTACCTTATCTGCACCCTATTTGCTATAAGCTACAGGGCTATGGACCGTGTGCAAGAGGACAGGATTAGAAAGGGCACCCTGAGTGCTCTATGGCTGGCATGGACAACTTGGGCAACTGGCTTCCTTCTGTGCTGTAACTTTTCTGTGGTTGTATTATACATGAGCACATTTCAACTGGTAAGCTATATTGAAAATTGAGGATTTTATGACATTTATTTAAACTCATTTGTTGAACAAATAAAAAGACTATTAATTTCATAGATTGGTATAATCTGAAACAAGGTCTTTACCTGTCCTGAAGAAAACATTTTTTTCCTACAAGACTCAGAGCTCTTGTGTACTTCTACTTCTAGCACTCCACAATTAGCAACTGTGACTTTTGCTCTTCGTGTTGGAATTGTTTAAATTTCTCTCCTCCCTTTCTTCCTCCTTAAAACCAACATTTTTAACTGAGCTTTCAAATGCCTGTCCTATTATTTTTTTTCATTAATCCAGTGCCCATTTTTGTTTGATTGCACTTCTATGAAGAGCCTTTAGGTTTTTTTACTGTTAAAGATGTTTTGGTGCTACATAAATGGAAGCTATAGTTGTATTCTGACTTACAATTGTCTTTAGGTGGTCAAAATAATAGAACGAGCGGTGAAATGAAATTTCAAATCAATTATATTAAACCATTTCTTGTAGATAGAACTTAGATCAGATAAAGCATTTTAGAGTGCATTAAAATATGATTTTAGCAAGGACACATTGAACAACTATGTCACTAATTTTTGCAAAGTACTCCTTCATGTTGTAGAATAAAAGATGAGAAAAAAATCCTAATCTTTGTCCCTTAACTGGCGTATGAATTCTCAGGCAGTACCCTTTTGTATTGGACTGCTTCACTTATATAATTGACAGAGAATATCCCTGTGCAGCTTCTTTAGGAGCAGCAGGGACACAGCTTCAAAACAGTCTGAGAGCTGTACAACACCAGGAAGCCATGTTAGAGTCTGTGCAGACTATGCCTGTTTCCTGTAGTGTGGTTTCTTGAGGTTTTGCAACTCTCAGATCAGTTTAAAGTCATACTCCTTGTTTTGCTAATGGAGCTGCAGGGCACTTTCCATTGATCTTTTTCACCAGAATATAAATGCAGAGAAGGAAATTTAACTTTAGGTTCTCTATTCATGCCAGTAGGAAATTTGATTATAATAATCAATATCCTATGCAACTTATTTTTCTTTATAAGTTTAGAATAAAACACACCCTTCCTAGATGCCCTTTCCCATTGTCATTGGTGCTGATGATTGTTGGTGTTGCTTAACAATTTAAATACTAATTAAAACTTTTTTTTGTAGCTGGAGAACTTAATGTTAGATAAAGACGGTCACATCAAAATCACCGATTTTGGACTTTGCAAAGAAGGAATTACAGATGCTGCTACCATGAAGACATTTTGTGGTACACCAGAATATTTGGCTCCGGAGGTAGGATCATTTTACTTAAAATCACCAAATCTTCCAAAACTGATTTATGAGTTCTGCATTATTTTGATTTATTATTCAGTCAAATGTCTTGGTACACAGCAGAAACTATTGTTTCTTATGTGCTGTACAGACAAAGCATACCATACAAAGTGAAGAAAAAGAGATTGTGCAGAATATGGTGTTATAGTCATAGTTAAGGTGTAGAGAAAGATCAACTTAATACGAGTTTGAAAATTAAGAGTAAAGTTTTAGAAGTGTAGAACATGAGTTAAAGGTAGAATTAGAGGGTATACTGGCAAGTAGCTGCCTCTTTTTGGCACCATCTTAGATTATATGTTTTCATGCTGATATCCTACCTGAGGCCAGAGACTAAATTTTTTTTTGAAAACTGCTAAAATAATTTCAGAATGTTAAATTTTAAAGACATCCATTTTGAGATGATGAATGGATAGACTAATCTTTTGTTTGCCAAGCATATAGTGACAAATCTTCTTTCACTGTTATTCCATCTTTTGTGATATTATCTTGAAGAAAATGATATAAAGTACTACATCCTGACAAAATCACTTTTAAATCCATACGATTTTAAATTAATTTTACTGTAATTATTTTTAAATAAGCTGGTTTTTTAATTCTCAATAAGCACAACTGGGAAATAAATTGTTTGGTTAAGGGTGAACAGTGAAAGATTGGTTTTTATGAAGTTCTTTTTTGGAAATATCAAAGATCCTTTAGGGATGAAAATAATAATGACCTTTGTTTCAGACTTCAGACGTCTAGTACTTGTGTCAAACTGTATCAGAGCTGTATTCTGCATTCAATTCTGAGTGTCTTTTAGGAACGCTTAATAAATGCTTTAGCTTTTAGAATGGTTTGCTTTAACTATTGGAGAGAGAATTAGTGAGTCCTAATGTTGACGTTATCTTTGAGTACTTTTTATTAATACTAATAAAGTGCACTTGCTATCTCTAGTTGTGAAAAAATAAGCTTTTTTTGTTTACCAATTGTTTGTACATAAAATTGGGATAGATTTATGCAATGTACTTCAAGAAGTAGTAAAATCTAGAAGACAAAACTGTCCCATCATTTTGAGATTTTGAAATAAACTCCGTTCAGATTACCAAAAGCTAGTGGTCTCAATGTATGTTGCCTGATGGAAATGACAACATAAAATTTTAGAAGTTTCTGTTACGGATACAAGGGCAAAGTGAGTTGAATTAATACTGTTCCCCCCTCCTGCCTGTGTCAGCAGTAGTTTTAATGTTTAATTTAATTTGTTTTCCTTAGTATCTTTTCCCGTGCTGAAATGGGCAGTCATGACTTCCCAATCTTCAGTTTGAAGTCCAATATTTAAAAATAAGCTCGGAACATTTATTAACACATTCAAACCCCAAGGATTTTCACACTCAACATACAAGGTAGAAAGGCGGACAAAGGAAGAGAAAAGTTTATGAATAGCAAGTTACTTACATAAAGAAAAGTGGTATTGACATTAATTTACACGAGTAGAGTTCAATAAGTCAATCTCCAATCAAAGTTCTTTCAGGGGGTTTTGTCTGGCAGAACTTCTTGTCTTTATCCAAAGTTGAGGCAATTAAAGATATCCAGAATACAAGAATACTTTGCGGTGTTCATTAACTTTGCAGGCAAAATACAGGATTCTTTCGAGAGATCCGACTTTGGAAGAGATGGTGGCTGTTAGTCTCAAGTTCATTTTTCTCTTTGGAGGTTAAACAGTATCTGAAGACAATTCAAAAGCTGTACAATTAAAGTAATTCAGACAGCTCAAGTCTTTGTTATGTGACAGTGGTTTCAGGTCAAGCTATCCAACTAATGCTTAATGTTTTGGATCCTTATTAAAACCTATTGAATTTTGAGCAGATAACTGTGACACAATTAGCACAATGGAGTCACAAATAGCTCTGCCTTTCTCCAGAGCTGACTAGTGCAGATGTGTCATCAACTAATCCTTTGTGTTGGTTTGGATGGAATGTTTATACAATGTAATGAGTGTCAGATTCCAGAGTTTGATGTGTTGGCTCTCATTCATTTTTCAAACTGCTCAGAAACTTACAAAAACAGTAGGCACAGGTGATTTCAGATTGGTAAGAGGTAATGTGAGGAGTGCCACAAGGATCACTGCTGTGGCTTCTAAATGTTTAAGATTTGTATCAATGACATGGATGAAGGGACTGAATGTATGGTTGCTAAATCTTCTGATGATACAAAGATAGGTAGGAAAGCAAGTTATGAAAAGCATATAAGGAGCTTGTAAAGGGATACAGAACATAATTTATGAGCAAACATTTGGCAGATGGCATGTAATGCGGAAAAATGTGAACATGTTCACTTTGGCAGAAGGGATATGAAAAGCAGTATATTTAAATAGAGAGATTGCAGAATTCTACAGAAAGTGATTAGAAAGACAAATGGAACATTGGTGTTTATTGCAAGGGCAGTGAAATGCAGAGGCAAGGATAAAAACAAAAAAGTCAAACTGAAGGACGGAGTTAATGGTCTGATAAGTTCAGAAGGCTGTAAAGTGCATAATCAGAAGATGAGGTGCTGTTCCTCCAGCATGCATTGGACTTTGTTGGATCAGGATGAGGACAGAAATATGAGCCTGCAAGGAAAATGGTGAATTGAAATGGCAAGTGACAGGAAAGTCAATGGTGATTCTTGCTCACTGAAAGAAGATGTTCCACTGAGTGGTCACCATATTTGCAGTGGAAATGGTAGAGGATGATCCTTTGAGTGTATTATATAAAAGTAAGAATTTATGGTCAGACCACATTGGTACAGTTTTGGTATCCTTATTTAAATAAATCTAGAAGTATTGGAAATGAAAAATGGTTGGTTGAGCCAGTCTCCATTAGAGTTTAGAAGATTGAGAGGTGAACTTATTGAAAAGTTTAAGATCCTAAGGGGCCTTGACAAGGTGGATGCTGGAGTATAGGAGAGACTAGAACCAGGTGACATAGTTAATAAAAAGGGGTTTCTCTTTTAACACCAAATAGTGGAGGCAGACTCATTGAATATTTTGCAGCAGAGGTAGATAGATTCTTTATTAACAAGGGGGTCAAGATTACTGGAAGTAGGCAAAACGTAGAATTGAGGCCACAATTGAATCATCTGTTATCTTGAATGATGAGCAGGCTTGAGGCATCAAATGGCCTGCTCTTGTTCCTAGTTAATATGTTAATTTATACTAAAGATCAGACTTGGGTAGGAAGTAGTACTTCAGGCTAATCAAGACTACTTTTTCATCTTTTATAATGCTGGTTGCAAAGTAACACTGAAAGGACTGAAAATAATACATGGCTGAAGTAGATGTCCAAAGAAAAGCAAAATGGAAAAATACCAGTAAAGTTCCTTGTGTTGAATTCAAGGCATTTCTGAAAATGTTTTACAGATTTTGTGAATTTCCAATTAATTCACATGCAAAAATCTGTGGAACTAATGCCATCTTTATATGTAGAATGTCAAAATGGTGCATGGTATTGAGATGTACCATAAGCTACTAGTATGGTAAATATATGATGGGTATCAGTGATGCAAAAGTAGCAACTGGTGTACCGTATCTTTTTAAACCATGAATAGCGTCCAGTTGGGTCCTTTTTCCACTGTAAATTGAGCTGCACAATTTTCGTTCTCTAGATTTCGGAAATGAGAAGCTCGATAAAAGCTGGTTTTTACTAATCTAATGTTGATTGCATTTTGTGTTTTTAAAAAACTTCAAACGTGAAAATAAATTTTAAGAGGCCTAACACTCAAGCGATGCCAATAAATAAGTGCTGGGTGATATTTGCATCATGATGTGTTCTCACAAAGTGGATGCTAAATAATGGCAGATGGTGACAGATGGGAAGGGTGGTACAGGTACTTGTGAAACCCAGTAAAATGCTTTGCAGAGCTGTTGTAAAATAGTAAAAACTTTGTTGCCTGCATATATTCCATTTTGATTGAAAGCAGGATACACCACAGACTAGGTTGTGAAATATTTACCAGTGGCTCATTGAAAAAAATGACCAGATGATGAATCAAGCGATTAACTTTATCCCCTCACTTTCTGCCATGTCTAAAACATGATTAAGCTAAAATTAGATTTCCAGATTCTCCTTTTCAGTGTTGCATGATTTTATTTTATCCAATCTAACACACATTATTTTTTTACAGTTTTCATAAGAAAAAGAGAAGGGAAATGAAAAATGTTTAGAACCTAGAAGCTGGAAATCCTATTGAACCTAAACGTTATTAAATCCTTAAACTTAATTTGGTCTGAAGAAAATATATAACCTGACTAAATTGGCTTGGTATGAATCAATTCTTTACAATCTGTTCGCTAGTTCATGCAGTGGGACATAACCACACTCGCTGTAGACACACAATTGTATTTCCCTTGTGCCAGTTTCTACAGCTGTCTATTCATTGCCATTGTTCATTCAGGTTTTTCATTTGTGAAAGTGTTAGTATGTGAGAGGAAAAATACAACCATGCCAGTGAGCAGCGCATGTTCAAAAAATATAATGTTAAATGTTGAGTGTAATTAATTAGCAGATGCAGAGGATTGTCTCTTGAAAATACATTGTTTTAAATGTTTTTCTAGGTCAAATATAAAATACAATCAAAAAGATGGCTAATTTTCATTTTTGTGTCACCACAGAAGTGGATGAAAGTTTGTTCTGTGTTGTACCTTGAGGAATTATTTCTTGTAAATTTGTACTTGTTTGACAAAATCTGGAGTAAAGGAAAAGGTACACATGCAGATGGATGTTGAGGATGTTCTGCCTATTAGAGGAGAAGGGGGCATGAGAGACCGGTAGCATTTCAGCAAATAAGGTCCAGGCAAAGGCTGATATAAAGGCACTTTACCTGAATGCACGAAGCATTCAGAATAAAGTGAATGAGCCGCTGGCGCAAATTGCCGTAAATGGATATGATCTAGTGGCCGTTACAGAAACGTAGTTGCGGGGGGACAGGGACTGGGAACTAAATGTCCAGGGCTATCAAGTGTTTAGGAAGAATGGGGAGGAGGAAAAAGGAGGTGGGGTGGCTCTGTTGATTAAGGATAGTATCAGTAAGAGAGGATATAGGCCCCAAAGAGCAAAATGTGGAATCGCTGTGGGTGGAGATAAAGAATAGCAAGGGGAGGAAGACATTGGTGCGTGTGGTCTATAGGCCCTAAAATAACAACTTTGAGGTGGGGCAGGTTACAAACAAACAAATAAGAGATGCGTGCAAAAATGGAACGGTGTTAGTAATGGGAGATTTCAATCTGCATATTGATTGGGCGAAGCAAGTCAGACACAGTGAGCTGAAGGAAGAGTTTTTTGGAATGCTGTTGGGATGGATTCCTTGAACAGTATGTCACAGAACTGACGAGACAGCATACTATCTTGGATCTGGTACTATGAAATGAGGCAGGTAGAATTAGGGATATTGATGTGAGGAATCCTCTAGGGACGAGTGGTCATAGTGTGGTAGAATTTGTGATGCAAATGGAGGGTGAGGTAGTAGCGTCCCAGACCTGTGTACTATGTTTGAACAGAGGGGACTATGATAGGATGAGAGAGGAATTGGCGACTGTGGATTGGAAGAGTACATTGGTTGGTAGGACGGCTGAGGAACAGTGGAGGATTTTTAAAGAGATCTTTTTCAGTACTCAGCAAAAATATATTCCGATGGTGAAGAAGGACTGTAGGAGAAGGGAAAACCAGCCGTGGTTCTCTAAGGAAATTAAGGAGAGTATTAAATCAAAAGCTGAGGCATTCAGAATGGCTAAAAATAGTGGGCGATTGGAGGATTGGAAAAGTTTAAGCAACAGCAAAGAATGACTAAAAAGGTGATTAAAAAAGGAAAGATAGAATGAGGCTAAACTAGCTCGCAATATCAAAAAAGACAGTAAAAGTTTTTATAAATATATAAAGAATAAGAGGATGGCCAGAATTAATGTTGGACCCTTGGAGGATGAGAGGGGTGGTTTAATGGTGGATGATAAGGATATGGCGGAGACCTTAAATAAGTTTTTTTGTGTCGGTCTTTTACAGAGGAGGACGTAAATAGCTTGCCCGAAATTAAGGATAGAAGGGTGGTTGGAGATGAGGTCCTTGATATTGCAGTCGCTAGGGAGGTGGTGTTTGATAGGCTAACGGGGCTGAGGGCAACTAAGTCCCCAGGACCGAATGGAATGCATCTCAGGGTTCTCAAGCAAATGGCGGAGGTGATAGCGGATGCCCTAGTAATTATCTTTCAGAATTCACTGGACTCTGGGAAAGTGCCAGAAGATTGGAAAATGGCTAATGTTACATCGCTGTTTAAAAAAGATAGCAGACAGAAGACAGGGAATTATAGGCCGGTTAGTTAACATCTGTAGTCAGAAAAATGCTTAAATCTGTCATCAAAGCAGAAATAACGAGGCATCTGGATGAGAACTGTTTGATCAAGCAGGCGCAGAACAGATTCGTTAAGAGGAAGTTGTGCTTGACGAATTTATTGGAATTTCTTCTACGAAGAAATGACTAGTGCACTAGATAGAGGAGAACTGGTAGATGTGATATTTTTGGATTTACAAAAGGCGTTTGATAAGGTGCCTCACAAAAGATTGCTGCAGAAGGTTAGGGTGCAGGGAGTTCGGGTAGGGTGTTAGACTGGATAGAGGATTGGTTGTCTAATAGGAAGCAGGGGGTAGGTATTAATGGGTGCTATTCTGATTGGCAGCTGGTGACTAGTGAAGTGCCCTGGGGATTGGTGCTGCGCCTCAGCTATTTACCATTTACATAGATGATCTGGAGGAAGGGGCTGAGTGCAGGGTAACGAAATTTGCTGATGAGACGAAGATGAGTGGAAAAGCAAATTACATGGAGGGTGTGGAAAGCCTGCAGAGGGACCTGGATAGGTTGAGTGAGTGGCCAAGGACCTGGCAGATGGAGTATAATGTTAGCAAGTGTGAGGTTATCCTTACTGTTTAAATGGGAAAAAAACTGCAGCGTGCGACGGTGCAGAGGGACCTGGGAGTCCTTGTGCACGAATCGCAAAGACACTTTATGCAGGTGCAGCAGACGATTAAGAAGGCGAATGCAACGTTGGCCTTTATAGCTAGGGGGATAGAATATAAAAGTAGGGAGGTACTTTTGCAGCTGTAAAGGGTACTGGTGAGGCCGCAGTTGGAGTAGCGTGTGCAGTTTTCGTCGCTGCATTCGAGGAAGGATATATTGGCCTTGGAGGGGGTGCAGAGAAGATTCACTAGGCTGATACCAGAGATGAGGATGTTGGATTATGAGGAGAGACTAAATAAGCTAGGTTTGTACTCTTTGGAGTTTAGAAGGCTGAGAGGGGATCTTATAGAGATGTATAAGATAATGAAGGGGATGGATAGGGTAGAAGTTGAGACACTCTTCCCGCTTAGCAAAGATAGCAGGACAAGAAGGCACAACCTCAAGATTGGGGAGGTGTGGTTCAGATCAGAGTTGAGGAGGAATTTCTTCACGCAAAGGGTGGTGAGTCTTTGGAATTCTCTGCCTGATGAAGTGGTGGAGGCTTTCTCGCTGAATATGTTCAAGTCAAGAGTGGATAGGTTTTTGATTGACAAGGGAATTAAGGGTTACGGGGAGAAAGCGGGAAAGTGATACTGGACCACTACAGATCAGCCATGATCTTATTGAATGGCGGGACAGGTTTGAGGGGCTGGATGGCCTACTCCTGCTCCTATTTCTTATGTTCTTATATGTTCTTATGAAGCAATTCAATCCATCCCAACTGGATGCAGTATTCCAGTTGGAGTCTTCCAGCCTTTATAAAATTTCCTGGATTTTGAACTCAATGTCTCTATTTCTGAAGCTCAATATTCCATATGCTTTGCTAACCACTCTCTCTCAATATATCCTATTATCTTCAAAGATCCAGGGATATGCAACCCCAGGTCCCTCTGCGCCTGCACACTGAAAATTATACCATTAAGTGTATATTGTTTCTCTTTATCTCTTTTGGCAAAATGCATCACACCTACTTTTCTGTTAAATTTCATCTGCCACTTGACTACCTATTCTTCAAATTTTGTGTAGTTAGTAACTTTTGAAATTTTACTCCATTCCAAGGTCCAAGATTTTTATATATAGTGGAAATGGCAGTAGTCTGCCACAGAGTCTTGGGAACAGTGCTATTTGCCATTGTCTAGTTTGAAAAATAATCATTTATCACTACTATATTTTCTGTTCTTAAACCTTTATCCAACTGGCATGAAGTTCCTAAGGCATGAGCCTCAATTTTGTGAAGCAGCCTTTTATGTGGTACTTTTACAAATGCATTCTTAAAATCCATATAGATAAAATCCTAGTGGCAGGTGAGATAGTTAGTTTTAATTTTCTAGAAGTCCCTAGTTTTGGGGAAGTTTCCATGTAAAATAGTGAATGCAACTCCTTTATTCAAAAAGACGACATACAGAAAAGAAAATTACAGGTTGGTTAGTATAACATCTAGAAAAAATGTTGAAAGCTATTGAAGATATTATAGCAGGGCACCTGAAAAAATCCACTGCAGTCAGGCAGAATCAACATAGTTTGGTGAAAGGGAAATAATTTTTAACCAACTTATTAGCATCATTTGAGGAAGTAATGTGGATAATGGGGAACAAGTGGATGTGCTGTAGTTAGTGTTCAAGAAAGCATTTAATAAGTTGCCACGTCAGAGGTTGTTGTGGAAAATAGAACTCATGGGAAGCATGTTGGTACGGAGAGAAAAGTGACTAGCTAACAGGAAACAGTAGGCATGAATGAGTAGCTTTTTGCTTGGCAGGTTTGCCTACTGCCATAACAAGTCCACAGCAGATGCTATTTCCCTGGCCCTGCATTCAACTCTGGAACACCTAGATAACAAGGACACATATCAGACTCCTACTTATTGACTACAGCTTGGCCTTCACTATTATTCCCACGAAACTCAGCTCCAAACTCTGTGGCCTGTGCCTCAGCACTTCCTTCTACGACTAGATTCTGAACTTCCTAACTCTCAGACCACAATCAGTAAGGACAGGCAACAAAACACTTCCATGATCATCCTCAACACTGGTGTCCTGCAAGGCTGTATTCTCCGCCCCCTTCTATACTCCTTATACACCTATGACTGGTCAAATTCCCCTCCAATTTGATTTTCAAGTTTGCTGACGACACCACTGTAGTTGGTCGGATCTCAAATAATGACGAGATAGTGTACAGGAATGATATAGAGAATCTGGTGAACTGGTGCGGTATCAGTAATCTTTCCCTCAATTTCAACAAAACAAAGAAGATTGTCATCAACTTCAGGAAGCATAAAGGAGAACGTGCCCTTGTCTACATCAATAGGGGATGAAGTAGAAAGAGTCGAGAGCGTCAGATTTTTAGGTATCCAAATCTGTCCTGGTTTCCCCCATGCTGACACTATAGTTAAGAAAGCCTGCCAACATTCCTACTTTCTCAGAAGATGGAAGAAGTTTGGCATGTCAGTTATGGCTCTCTCCAACTTTTACAAATGCACCACAGAAAGCATTCTTTCTAGCTATATCGCAACTTGGTATGGCTTCTGTTTTGCCCAAGACTGCAAGGAACTACAGAAGGTTGTGAATGTAGCCCAATCCATCATGCAAACCAGCCTTCCATCCGTTGCCCCTGGCTACTCTTCCCGCTGCCTTGGCAAATTAGCCAGCAGCCGCACCCCAGACATTGTCTCTTCCATTTTCTTCCCTCAGGAAAAAGATAGAAAAATCTGAGCTTACGTACCGACTCAAGAACAGCTTCTTCCCTGCTGCTATCAGACTTTTGAATTAATTTACCTTGCATTAAATTGATCTTTCTCTACACATTATCTATGACTGTAACACTACATTCTGCACTCTCTTGTTTTCTTCCCTATGAACAGTATGCTTTGCATAACACACAAGAAACAAAGTACTTTTCACTATGTTGATACATGTGACAATAATACATCTAATCAAATACAATAAGTAGTGTGCCATAGATCAGTGCTGAGGCCTCAACTAATAATTTATAATGAAGGGACTGAAGGTACGGTTGCTAAGTTTGCTGACTGCTCAAAGATGGATGGAAAAGTTAATTGTGAAGAGGACGTAAGGCTGCAAAGGAATATAAATGGATTAAAAGAATGAGCAAAGATCTAACAAATGGAGTAAGTTGTGGGAAAGTGAAAATGTCCATGTTGGCAGGAAGAATAAAAAAGAAACGTTATCTAAATTGAGATTGCAGAGTTCAAAGATGCAGAGGAATCTAGGTGGCCTAGTGCTTGAATCATAAAAGGCTAGAATGCAAATACAGTAAGTAATTAGGAAAGCTACTAGAATGTTATACTGCAGCTAAGGAGGGCATTGATGAGATCACATCTGCAATACTGTGTACATTTGGTCACATTTGAAGAAGGGTGTAAATGCATTGGAAGCAATTTAGAGAAAGACTATTAGGCTAATAACTACATTAGTTGGGTTGCCTTAGGAAAGGTTGGCCAGGCTAGACCTGCATCTGCTGAGGTTTAGAAGAATAAAAGGCAATTTGATTGTAACATGGAAGATCCTCGGGTGTTGTTGAATGTGGCAAGGACGTTTATTTCTTGTGGGAGAATCTAGAACTTGTGGTCACTGTTTAAAAATAAGACATTGCTTCATAGTGATAAGTAGAATTTTTTCTGAGCCTTTGGAACAGCCTTCCTAAAAATGTGATGGAAGCAAAGTCTTTGAATATTTTTGAGGCTGAGATTCTTGATAAGTGAGAAGGTGAAAAAATATTGGGAACTGGCAGAAATGTGGTCTGGTGGGTAACAATCAGATTAGCTATGATCTTATTGAATGATGGAGCAGATTTGATGGAATGTGTGGCCTATTACTCCTAGTTTATACGTGTTTGTAACCACCTCTGTTTACTTCATTTTTAAAAAAGTGTTGCCTATAATTTACCATTTACAAATTTGTGCTGACTATCCTTCATTTATTCAAACTGCTCCAAATTTCTTTGATTTATTTTTATGATTATTATGGGTCAGGTTTTAGAAACAATAAACTAACTGGCTTATAGTTATCAGAACTGCCCTTGCATCCTTCCTTGAATAAAGTGTCACATTTGGCACGCTCCAATCCTTTGGCACTTCCTCTATTTGTAGAGAAGAAACCTCCTCTTCCTCCTCCTCCTCCTCTCCTCAACATCACTACCACTACACCTCCCCTCCCTGCCCCTGCAAATCACGTGCATGCGCTTTCTTTCAGCAACATGTTGCATCATTTTTTAACAGAGAAAATACATTGAGAGATTTAAGCTGTAGGAAACTTCATTTTGGAAAATATCCACAAAAGGAATAGTGGGTGGAACATAATTGTATGAATGTATTTGTTGTGGAAATTGTAAGAAAAGAAGCATCATAAAGTTTCCAAAAACTGTAATTTAATATTACAATCTACTGCTGCAGTTCCAAGCACGTCAGCACAAAAAATATCAATAACTAGTATTACTCAAGTTATCTTTTAATTTTCTGTTGTTTTTGTGAGGACCGATACTGGTGTTCTGAACACTGAGGACTGTTGCAAGGTGTTGCATTTCTGAAATTGCTCAGCTTCTGTTATACTGTTGTATAATTTTATTTGGACCTCAGCTGGCTTTGCTTTTATTTGTTAATTTGAATTATTGACAACATGGCGTATGCAAGAAAATTATTACTCGGATTCCAAAGATCCTAACATGTCGATGCAAAGACCAGGACGTATGACCGGTTACATGTTGAGATGAATACACCCTTTACCTGTTTTAAAAGACATCACCAACAGTATCTGAAAACTAAGTAAAAATAGGGCTCAAAGTTTGCAGTCAGTGGCAAGGCAAGTGCACTCACCACTGGCCTCAATGAAAAGCTTGCTTGAGAGAACTACCAGTTTCTTCTGCAAGAACTTTTAACTCTCAATGTGCAACCTATTATGGTGAAGTGTACTGGGCATTTCCAGCATGGAGCTGGAGCTGCTGTGCTGTCAGCAAACTATCCAAGTAATTAGCCAGTTAAAGAATTTTCACAGACAGCCAACTACCCAAATAAAAACTCCTAAAATAAAATCACTTTTTAAAAGGAAATTCATAGAGCCAGATAAAACTTGATTCATACACATGGAATGAAGTTGAAAACCTTTAGTATCATGAAAAATGTATGAAAGTTCAGTTTAAAATTAGTTTTTAAAAAATTCTAGCGACTAATCATAATAGAAACATATAGCAACACACTCCACAAGTCAAGAATTATATTTTCCAAATCTTGTTGTTCAGCAATAGTTATTATGCATATCTTTCTTTCAAAAACCCAGTCATACATGATTAAGGTGTATTTTTAATGGGTTTTCAACAATTAATATTTAAATAGAAGTTCTCACCACCCAAACTGATTTTCACTGGTTGCTTAATCTGGGGATTGGGGGTTCACAGAGCAATCACAGAACAATGGATGAAGGGCTGCAATTTCAGGATTTCTGCATTAATATCCTGGGATATACAGCACAAACAGGCCATTTAACCAAACCGGCCCATGCTAGTGATTATATTCCAATCAAGCCTCCTTCAATCTTCTCCCAGCTAAATTTACTATTGTATCTATCTATTCCTTTCTGCCTTGCATGTTTGTCTAGCTTCCACTTAAATGTATGTAATTATTTACTTCAACTGCTCTCTTTGTAGTGAGTTCTACAGTCTCACTACTCTTCAGACAAAGAATTTTTGAATTGCAAGTTTGGATTTCTCATTGATTATATTGATATACTAGATATACTGTTCCTCACAGTTTCACCCACCTGTGGAAACTACCTCCCTCTTCTACTTTATCTATTTCCTTCATAATTTTGTGTTTCTATAAGAAAGCCCATTCTTCTGAATTCTAATGAGTATAGTCCCAGTCTATTCAGTCTGTCCTCATAAGCCAACTCTCTCAACTCCAGAGTCACTCTAACGAATTGCCTCTGCAACCCTTTCCAGTGCCAGTATATCCTTTCTCAAGTAAGAAGAACCAGAACTGTACACAGTACTCCAGGCGTGGCCTCAGCAGCATCTTGTATAGCTGCAATATAATTCCCTGTTTTTAAGCTCCATTCCTCTCACAATGAAGGACAAAATTCCATTTGCCTTTTTAATTACCTGCTGCACCTGTAAACCAACCTTGTGATTCATGCACAAGGACACTCAGGTCCCTCCGCACAGCAGCATGCTGCAGTTTTTTGCCAGTTAAATAATAGTCCATTTTGCTGTTATTTCTCCCAAAGTGGATGACTTCGCATTTACCAACATTATACTCCATCTTCCAAACCCTTGCCCACTTAATTAAACTATCTATATTTTTTGCAAACTTGTGTTCTCTGTGTACTTTGCTCTACCATTCATCTTCATGTCATCTGCAAATTTTGACACACACTTGGTCCCCCAACTCCATATCATCTATGTAAGTCATAAACAATTGCAGTCCCAACACTGACCCATGAGGCACTAAATCACTGACCACCAACTAGAAAAACTTTACCCCCACTCTATTTCTATTAGTTAATCTATCCTCTATAAGTTACCGTAACACTGTGCATCTTAATCTTTACTGCAGCACCTAGTTTAATGCCTTCTGGAAATCCAGATACACCACATTCACTGGTTTTCCCATTGTCCACAGTGCTCGTAATGTCCTCAAAGAATTCCAGTAAATTAGTTAAACATGACCTGCCTTTCACGAACCCATGACACTTCTCTTTAATGGGGCAATTTCTATCCAGATGTCTCGCTATTTCTTCCGTGATAACTTCAGTAGTGTGGAAAATGTTTGAATCTAAGCTAACCGACCTATAGTTACCTGTCTTTTGTTTACCTTTTTAAACACTGGCATCACATTTGCTGTTCCCAGTCTGCCAGAACTGTCCCAGAGTCCAGTGAATTTTGGTAAATTACCTATAATGCATTTGCTTTTTCCTCCGCCATCTCTTTTAGCAACCTGGGATGCCTTCCATCAGAGTCAGGAGACTTGTCTACCTTTAACTCCATTATCTTGCCCTACATGCTACTTTAATAGTTTCTAGATCCTCACCTGTCATATCTGCCTTGTCATCAATTTTTGGCATATTATTTGCGTCCTCCAATGTGAAGACTGGCACAAAATACCTCAGACATTTCCTCATTTACCGTTATTAAATCCCCCTTCTCATCCTCTTAAGGACCAGCCACTCTCTTTCATTTTACATATTTGTAGCAACTTTCACTATCTCTTTTTATATTTTGAGCTAGTTTACTCTCAATCTATCTTTATAGTTTTTTTGTATTTTCTGTTCATCTTTAAAGATTTCCTAATCCTCTAGTTTCCCTCTAATCTTTGCCACTTGGTATGCATTTGGTTTCAATTTGATACTCTCCTTTATTTCCTTAGATATCCATGGCTGATTATCTCTTTTTCAACAGTTCTTTTTTATCACTGGTATATACTTGTGCTGAGCAGTGTGAAAAATCACTTTGAAAGTTCCCCACTGTTCCTTAATTGCCCCACCATAAAGTTTTTGCTCCCAGTCTATCTTAGTCCACTTCTCATTCATCCCATTGTAATCTCCTTTGTTGAAGTACAAGACACTGATATTGGATTTTACCTTCTCAAGTTCCAAATTCGACCATACTGTGATTGTTCCTTCCAAGGCGATCCCTGACTGAGAGATCATTAATTATTCCTGTCTCATTACACAGGACCAGATCTAAGATAGCTTTCTCCCTCATAGGTTCCATTACATACTGTTCAAGGAAGCTGTCGCAGATACCTTCTGTGAACTTCTCGAGACTGCCTTTACTGACCTAGTTTGACCAATTGCCCATGATAATTTCTGTACCATTTTTGCATGCATCAGTCATTTATTTATTGCTCATTTCGCCATGATATTATTTGACAGCCTATAGACTACAGCAATCTGATTAGCACCCAAATGGATTCAACCTTTTCCTCCATACAACCTATATTATTTCTCGTTACCATCCTGATGTCATCCTTAGATATCAGAACTACACCACCTCCCTTACCTTCCTATCTGTCCTCCTGAATATTCTGATACTCCTGGATATTTAACTCCCAATTGTGACCACCCTGTAACCATGTCTCTGTAGTGACCTCTAAATCATACTCGTTCACCATGATTTGTGCTGTAAGTCATTAAACCTAAACCTTTTTAAACACTGGCGTCACATTTGCTGTTCCCAGTCTGCCAGAACTGTCCCAAAGTCCAGTGAATTTTGGTAAATTACCTGTAATGCATTTGCTTTTTCCCCCGCCATCTCTTTTAGCACCCTGGGATGCCTTCCATCAGAGTCCATTAACTCTCAGGGCAGCTTCGCAACCTAGATATAGCAATGTGAAAGTTTATTTAGGGGTCATCTTGTGTGTTTTGAACTATTGAATCTCTTTGTAGAGTTACATTGACTATCAAATATTTCAGTTTACTTTAATATAAATAAACGTTTATTTATCTGCGCCTTCAAATGTTGCCACAGTCAAGTAAAATGGTTAGAAGCCTCATCAGAAGGAGAACATTACTTCAGGGTTGTAACTGTAATTGATCGCTCAGGCAGAGACCACTCACACCATAAACTTTTCAAACGTTTAAATTTCTTGCTTATTTCAAAGTATGATCTGTTTTTGTAGCCTGTGTTTTAGAAGTTTATATTATCTTGGCTTTGGCTGATTAAGACATCCACCTGAGAGGCCAAACTCTCTATTTGTGCTTAAGCGTATGGACATGGAATCAAGAATAAGTATGTAGATCAGTTGACTTGTGAATGATGGCACTGTAATGAGCAATTTAACTCCAGATGTATCCTGTTTACCTAATATTTTGTACTACAGCAGAATAAGATTTGATCAGATAACCATATGTTAAACATATTAGAACAAATTTAATTAACATTTATTGCCCAAGTTACCAAACAAATGATAAAAGGTGTTATTATGCCTGAAGTGCTGATTCATCCCTGCTCTGTATTTTGCTTTAAGTAAACAATCACAAGTGTTCTGTTTACTTAAGATCTGCATATTATTAGATTAAAATATTCAAGGTGTTTTCATTTATTGTGACAAAGCCTTTATTCTGTCAACACAATTTTATTTAAGCATTTAATAAAATACATGTAATAGCTAAGTCAGTTTTTAGTTCATTAAAAAATCAGTGGTTTGATCATATGATGGTCATCTTCAGATATTGTGAGCAATGTAAGTAAACTTTTTGTGAAATTCAGACTTATCTCATTAGCACAAACTAGGAGCGGCTACCATCAACAATCCAGCATTTAAAGTTCTTCAGGCTAGGTAAGGGCTCTGGGCGCAAAAAGAAAAAAAATCCAGATCATGTGACTCAGAGCAGAGTGGCATAGGAAGAATCCTTGGCAGAGAAGACAGGACAGGGAGAGACCCCAAGGAAGTCCCAGATGGGCCAGAGAGATAGGAGGAGGGAAAGGACTTAGTTAAGAAGAAAGAGGTCACAAGTAGAAAAAGAGCTTCAGCTGGCAGACATCAAGTGGAGGGCGCTCAGAATAAGCCACCTCTAAGGAAGCAGCATAAGATTGGTGATTCCATGCTTTGGTGTGTTGCAGTAAAGGTTGCTCTTTGATGCAATAGTATTCGACCTGGCATGGCTGAAGAGTTAAAGTTGAGCTTGTGAGTTGGTGCTGAAGTGCCTATTTGGAAAGCACAAGAACAAAGCCTCAAGATAAAATTGAAACCCTGCAATTTGCACGGTGATTGAGGTCTCCTGTGTTGGAGTGACTTTTTGGAGAAAATTCAAAAATTAGATTTTCAAAGACAAAAGCTGGAATCCTTTGTGAAGGATAGCGTTTCAGTGAGATTGGTTGACTTGGAATTTACTAATGTCTGGGTAGGCTGTTGAGAAGCCTGTGGAATCTGTCTTGGTCACACCCATCATTGCTTTGTTGTGGTATGTTGAACCACAGTTTGCCTGTTAATTCACGTGTACCTCATTAACCCTGCTCTCCACCTGCCCTGCCACCTTCAATGATGTACATGCATAGACACCCAAGTCCTTCTGCTCCTTCATCCCTTGTTTGCTTATTTTAATTGTGTCTCCACGTTCTTACTGCCAAAATGCATCACCTTATACTTCTCCACACTGAACTTCATCTGCCACCTCTCCGCCAGCTCAACCAATTTGCCCGTGTCCTTTTTGAAGTTCTGTACTGTCCTCTTCATGGTTTGTCACATGAAAATTGTGAAATTGTTCCCTGCATACCAAGGTCTAGAAGATCATTTATTTATAATCAGGAAAAACAAGGATCCCAGTACTGGCCCTTGGAGAAAACCATTATTCATAACCATTACTGTCTGCTTGCTGTTATTCAGTCAATTTTGTATCCAAATTGCTACAATTCCTTTTATTCCATGGCTATAACCTTTTCTCTCAAACCTGCTGCACTGACTGCCTTTGAAAGTCTATTTACACCACATCAACAGAATTACCCTCATCATCCTTTCTGCTACCTTCTCAAAACTCCCAAGTTAGTTAAACACAATTTCTCCTTTAGAAATCCGTGTTGTCTCTTCCGAACCAACCCACAGTTTTCCACATGATTACACCCCTCCCCGTTAGGTCTGCCATAGGATCTGTTCCTGGCAGTGCCAAAATGGTAGTCATTGCCAAGGTACCAGGCTATCACTGCTGAAGGGCACCCCCTTGGCCCCTCACTGGGGACCTCAGTGACCTCCAGTTCTACCACCGAGGCCAAGATGACTGTTCCCTATTCATGGGGAGCAGGTACTTTCTTTGCCAGAGAACATCTCCCTCTGTGAGACCATAAAGGCAAGTTAGCCTGGACAATTAGGCCCACTAAACATATGTAAATTAACGTTAGAATATATTTAAATTTATTTAGCCTCCCGCCCACCTCAGCGGAAATCCGGCTTATAAGATCATGAGAGCTGAGAAATTGGGCCTGGTCCTGATTTCTTGGCTTTCACATGATTTTACTGACTTGCTCGTCCATTAATGCACAGGGCATACTGGTAAAATTCCACCCATGTGTGATGTAGCTAAAGGCTATGCTATTGCAGTTGGAAGGAAGGGGGCATGCATGGAAGCCAACTGGATGACTTAAAATTGGAGAAGGGAGGTGAACATAAAATGTAAAACTGGAGAAACTTGCAGTCAGGAACTAGGACAAGACTATGGAGGGATTTATGGTCAATGATAATTTTGTTTCAGCAAAATTCACTGTGTTTAGTGTGAGAGAGGATATGGATAGCAAGGCTTTGAACAATAAGTTTATGGAGATCACAAAACCAGCCAAAGGAACTTGTTTAAGTTGAGTCAGGTGATGAAGTGAGTAAAGGTATGTGACTGTCACAGATCGGTATAGACCTGAGTAATGTTGAGTTGGAAGCAATGTTAGGAAGAGTAGGATTTCTAACTCATTTCTGGATTGAACAAAGCATGGAGACTGGCTCTATCACTTGACACAATGACCAGGGTAGAGAGCTTTAGTAGTGTTACAATGATTTCGGAAGAGGGAGTAAGGTGTATAAGGTGCTGGTGAGTCTACACGTGGAGTATTGTGTGCAGTTTTGGTCTCTGAGAAAGGATGTACTGACATTAGAGCGGGTGCAGAGGAGATTCATTAGATTGATTCCAAAGTTGACAGGGTTGATTTATGAGGACCAACTGACTAGACTGGGACTATACTCTTTGGAATTTAAATGAATGAGGGAAGATCTTATAGAAATATATAAAATTATGAAGGAAATAGATAAGGTAGGATGAGGGAGGTTGTTTCCATTGGCAGATGAAATTAGAATTAGGGGGCATTGCCTCAAAATAAGGGGGGAGCAGATTTAGGATTAGTTGAGGAAGAATTTCTTCACACAAAGGATTGTGAATCTGTGGAATTCCCTGCCCAGTGAAGCAGCTGAAGCTACCTCATTGAATGTTTTTAAGGATGGGTACATCTTTGAATAGTAAAGGAATTAAAGGCTGTGGTGAGCTGGTGGGTATGTGGAACTGAGTCCACAAAAAGATCAGCCATGACCTTATTGAATGTTTGAGCAAGCTAAGGGACCAGATAGCCTGCTCCTGCTCCTAGCTTTATGTTCTTATGAACATATCAATAGTACATAGCAAGTGGGAATTACAACTCCAATCAGCAAATTTCTTCAAAAAAAAGACATGCTAGCAAAAAATGCCTGTCAATAGCAAACAGCAGAAAGGAAGGCAAAATTGGCCCAAATAATTTTTGAAAGATTTTGATGATTATCTTGCCGCCTTCACACATGTGAGGACTTGCTGGAAACATTATTGCCAGAAACCATCAATCTCCTCTGTGGCTGGGATTCTCCAGTATCACTGCAATGAATGGAGTTTTGGCTGAGCATCTAATCCTCCATTCTTGATGGCAGTGGTGCAGGAATGAACAAGATTGGAGAATCCCATCCATTTACGTTACATTATCATTCTGTGCTTAGACCTACATTTCTTTCTGCTCAAGCATCATCTTGATTTTAATGTTTTCACATCTCTCCATGAACACACTGCTTCCCACCTCACTCATCTGTGCCCCTCTAATTCTGTTTAGACATCCTGATTTTAGTTGCTCCATCTTTAGGAGGCTGTGCCTTCAGTTCCACAGGCTTTAAGCTCTGGAATTCTTTACATACAACTTTCCTCCTCTAAAAGAAGGAAAAGGAAAGAAAGTTCTTTAAAATCTACCTCTTTGATGAAGCTTTTGATCTTCTGATCTAGTATTTCCTTATGCGCCTTGGTGTCATATTTTGTTCAATAATGCTCCTTCGAAGTACCTTTGTATGCTTTATTACATTAATGGTAAATGCAAGTTGTTGTAATGAAAATACAAAAAGCAAATAAATAGCAAAATGTACAAGAAAATTAGGATTGTCCTTGCAATAGAATTTTCCAAATTTGTAATACCACACCATTTTCCACCAGGAAGCCTGCACTGAGCCTTGAGTTCATAGTTACCTCAGTAGTCATATCACTTTCAGAAGATTAGCAATGCATAATTCCAGAATAGGTTTTTTATGATTTGCAAAAACAGTAATCATCAGCATTTTCAGACTATTAATCTTATTTGCTGCTTCACTCCCACCAGAAAATTCTCAGAACATGTTTTTAGGAACATTGGAAGGAGGTTGTGCTTATATAAACAAAACATGATGCGCTAACTGAAGTTATATGTATTACATGCATGCAGTCCCACAACTGTAACTGGCATGTACAGTACATGAGCAAAAAAGACAGGTTGAAATGGCTTGAAACAAGTCATATTTTAATATATAATGTATTCTAAATGATTACACAATCTTGATTTGTATCAAAACTCAAACAACCAGGGAATCAAAATGTTTTGTGTGAGCAATGAGAAGTGCAGGAAGGATTATAGCTTAACACAGGCTGAATTTTTAAGTTCAGAGTATTATCATCATAACTAATTATAGAAGGAATGATGTAAGTAGAAAATGTGCAAAACTAGTTTACGTTTTTTCTTGGTTCAATATCTTAACATAATCACTTGAAAAAATATCCCTAAACAAATAATGAGCTACACTGCTATGCCTGATCCAGTAATTTATTTATTTATATAATGAGGGAAGAAAGTATTTGCTTGTGTTACGTGCATATGGAAGATACCTTTCACTTATTTTCAGGGAACCAATCAAAATATCCCAGTGGTGATGCCTTGTAAGTTTCTTTTTTATTGGAGGTATCCTATGCCACTTTGATTCATCTCAACAGGCTTCCCCAGATAACACAGTAACGATACCAAAACCAATCCAGTTTTATTTATTCTATCTACAGAGAGAGAAGAAAGGAAATAATTAGGACAGGATGCACAGACATAAAATGGGTATATTAGTGCAGTGGTTAAATTACTGGATTAAAAGTGACTGTCACTGTCCAATTATGGTAAAACTCCAACTGGTTCACTCATGCCCTTAAAGGAAGAAAACTTTCCAAGCTTATACTGGGTGCTCGATATGTGACTGCAGTTCCTTGCAAATATAGTTGGCTCTTAATTGTCCTCCAGCAAATGTTAAGTTGTATCAAACTGCTGCAAAGAACAATTGTGGCAAAAAGGTTCATCACCACTTTCTCAGAAAGCTGGAATTCTCAAGGCCAGTTTTATTAGCAATAGCTACACCCTGGAATGGAATTAAAAATGATCTCTATTCACTCTTATATAATGTGCTTTGTTTGTATGCTAATAATCAATTATATAGAAAATTTCAACAGCTTGGCAATTGAAGAAATGGTGTTGATTGGAGTGTAGGACTTTGTGTAGTACAGACTGGGGAACTGGAGACATCAATAGCAGGACAGTATAATTACAACCTAATAAGTTTGAATTCATAGTTTCCATTATAAGTGGGACTTTAGTAAAAGTTGATACAAAAGTCTGAGAATCTGACAACATGAGGATGTAAGCTTTGTAGATAGGAAATATACTCAGACGTACAGAATCTAATATTCTAGATGTGGTATTTTAATATAGGAAAGTACAACAAATACCTTGATCCTATTTGTATCTTGCTAGCTTTTTATTAAAAATTCTGTGCACATTTATAATTTGTTTTGCCATTGCAAAGGTATTGCATTGTATAATTGCATAATTTGAATGCTGTAGAAAGAAGTTTTGATCCCTATGTCACAAGTAACCAGCACATTGCAAAGCTCATGGCAACTGCACTGGCTTGGGCACATTCAGTTTGTGGGTGATGGCCAAATACCCAAAGGTCACTTGTATAGTCAACTGGGCATTGGGTCACAGCCTGCAGGTTGTCCATATTTCTGCTACAAACACACCTGCAAGTGAGTTATGAAGATGATGGATACTGACGCTGATGATGGAGAGCTAGTTGCTGAACAGTTCTATCTCTGGAGAGTAATTGTTTGGAAGGGCATTGGGATGGTCCAGGAGAAACAAAAGCTCAGTTGACTCAGAGGGCCCAGATGAAAAAGGCTGTTGAATCATGCATCTTCTCAGCTCACTGACTTCCTTGCAACAAATGTGGTTGAGACCATGAATGTTAGATGGGGCTCCTGAATAGCACCAGTGGCCCTGTCACAGCTGATCCTCAACAGCAATCTGAAACATGAACTTATGTTTCTTTCCACAGATGCCACCAGACCTGCTCGGTGCTTCTAGTATTTTCTGGACCTATTTCACAATGTCAGCACATAAAATTTCCTTATTTTTACTCTAATATTGCTCTATATGATTTGGTCTCACAAGGATATGGATTGAGGTGGGAACATCAGGGTGGCAGCGCGGGCTCGTTGGGCCAAAGGGCCTGTTTCCCGTGCTGTTTCGTTCTTTGTACAATGCTCCTCTGATGCAGATCTGATGGAACGAGGTGAAAAAGAGAATGTCCAGGGTATACGAAGTCTTAATTATGCTGGCTGCTTTTCTGAGCAGCAGGAAGTGTCAGTGGATGGGAGGCTGGTTTGAGTGACAGACTGGGCTTTGTTTACGAACCTTTGCAGTTTTTAGCAGTCGTGGGCAGACAGGAGCCAAACCAAGCTGTCATGCAATCAGAAAGAAAGCTTTCTTTGGTGCATCTGTAAAAGTTGGTGAGCGCTGTCACTGACATGTCAAATTTCCTTAGTCTTCTGAGATGATAGAGGCATTAGCGAGCTTTCTTAATTATATTGTCAGCATGGACAGGTTGTTGGTGATCTGGACACCTAAAAATTTGAAGCTCTCGACCATTTCTGCTTCACCCCCATTGATATGGGCGGGGCATGTCCTCCAGTACATTTCCTGAAGTCAATGGCTGTCTCCTTCGTTTCGTCGACGTTGAGAGAGACATGTGGTATATATGGACTTTAGTAAGGCGTTCGATAAGGTGGCCCATGGAAGGCTTCTGCAGAAAATGCAGATGTATGGGATTGAGGGTGATTTAGCTAATTGGATTAGGAATTGGCTAGCAGATAGAAGACAGAGGGTGGTGGTTGATGGGAGATATTCATCGTGGAGCTCGGTTACAAGTGGTGTACCTCAGGGATCTGTTTTGGGGCCCCTGCTGTTTGTAATTTTTATAAATGATCTGGATGAGGGTATTGAAGGATGGATTAGTAAATTTGCGGATGATACCAAAGTCGGAGGAGTGGTAGATAGTGAAGAGGGGTGTTATAGTTTGCAGAGAGACTTGGACAAGTTGCAGAGCTGGGCCGAGAGGTGGCAAATGGAGTTTAATGTGGAAAAGTGTGAGGTAATTCACTTTGGCAGGAATAACAAATGTGTAGAGTATAGGGCTAATGGTAGGACTCTTAATAGTATTGATGAACAGAGGGATCTTGGTGTGTGTGTGCATAGATCCCTGAAAGTTGGCAATCAAGTCGATAAGGTTGTTAAAAGGCATACGGAGTCTTAGCTTTTATTGGTAGGGGGATTGAATTTCGGAGCCGCAACGTCATGTTGCAACTGTACAAAACTCTAGTGCGGCCGCACTTGGAGTATTGTGTGCAGTTCTGGTCCCCGCATTATAAGAAAGATGTGGAGGCATTGGAGAGGGTACAGAGGAGGTTTACCAGGATGTTGCCTGGTATGGAGGGCAGGTCTTATGAAGAGAGGCTGAGGGATTTGAGGTTGTTTTCGTTAGAAAGAAGGCGGCTAAGAGGAGACCTTATTGAAACATATAAGATGATTAGAGGTTTAGATAGGTGGACAGTGATAGCCTTTTTCCTAGGATGGAGAAAGCTAGCACAAGGGGACATAGCTTTAAATTAAGGGGTGGTGGTTTAGGACAGATGTCAGAGGTAGGTTCTTTACCCAGAGGGCGGTAAGGGTATGGAATGCCTTGCCTGCGTCAGTTGTAGATGCACCAAGTTTGGTGGCATTTAAGAGGTTAGTAGATAAGTTTATGGATGAAAGGGGAATGGTTTAGGTTAGAGGGTCACTGCTTGTTTCTAATTGGTCAGCGCAACATCGAAGGCCGAAGGGCCTGTTCTGCGCTGTAATGTTCTATGTTCTATTATTATCTCGCACCAATTCACAGATTCTCTATCTCTTTCCTGTACTCTGACTTGTCGTTGTTTGAGATCCCACCCATTATGGCAGTGTCATCAGCAAACATTAACAAATCTGGAAATCGGTTTGGGGGAATTTGGCCCACACAATCATAGGTGTATAAGAAGTATCGTAAGAGGTTTGGGGCATTTGTGTAACAGATGATTGTCAAGGAGGTGTTGTTGCACGTCCTTACTGTTTGTGGTTTGGAAGTCCAGAATCTAATCACAAAGGGAGGAGCCGAGTCTCAGGCTGTGGAGTTTGGAGAGGAGTTTTGGAGGGGTAATAGTGTTGAAGGCTGAGCTGTAGTCAATAAATAAGAGTCAGACATGGGTGTCCTTGTTATCTAGTGGTTCCAAGGTTGAATGCAAGCCAGGGAGATGGTGTTTGCTGTTGACATGTTGCAGCGGTAGGTGAATTGTAGTGGATCCAGTCAGTGTGGGAGGCCAAATTGATTCGTGTCATGACTAACCTTTCGAAGTACTTCATAGTGATAAATGTCAGAGCCATTGAATGATGGTCACTAAAGCACACTGCCTGACTTTTCTTTAGTACTGGGATAATGGTCATTGTCTTGAAGTAGATAAGAACCTCAGATTGTTGTAGAGAGGTTGAAGATCTCTGCGAATACACTTGCCAGTTGGTCCGCAATGGATCCGAGTGCTGATCTGCACCAGTCGCTTTCTGTGGGTTGACCTTCGAGAAGGTTGCTCTGACATCTGCAATGGTGACCTCGGATAAAAGTTCATCCAAGGCTTCTGGGGTGGAGGGCATTCTCTCACTGACTTCTTCTCAAAATGGGCATATAATGCATTGAGCTTAATCAGGAAGGGATATGTTGGTTCTGGTAATTTTATATGCCTTCATCTTGTAACCTGTTATATCTTGCAGACCTTGCCATATGCGGCGGGGGTTTGTGTGGCTGGAACTTCAGCTTGGTCTGATACTGTCTTTTGGCATCTTTGGCTCTCCTTAGATTGTATCTGGCTTTTTTGTAAAGATCAGGGTCACCTGACTCAGATGCCTCAACTCTAAGACTTCAGCAAGCAGTGGATGTTCATCGATGGTTTCTGGTTGGGGAACACATTGTTTTGCTTCTTTGGCGCAGTCTTTGTCAATGAAGTCAGTTACTGTAGTGTACTTGTACTTGTTCAGGCTGACCAGAGAGTTTTCAAATACTGACTCCAAGCAGTCCTGTAGGTGATCATCTGATTCCTCAGATCAACATTGCATGACTTTCTTTGATGGATTCTCCCATTTCAATTTTTGCTTGTAAACCAGGAACAGGAGCACAGCTTTTTTGGTTGGATTTACTAGGAAAAGCATGACCAAGATATCGAAAAGGAAATTCTGAAGCAACCTCAATCTGAAGAAAAGTGAAATGTGGCATTTTCTAGCACAGGGAGTGGTCGAAATGAGTCGGTACATTAAAGCGAAGCTTGACAAGCATTGAGGAAGAAGTGAATAAGTGCATTTAAACAAAGCCAAATAAGCATATGAGAGAGAAGGAATTACATGGCTGTGACGGTGGATTTGGATGAGAAAAATGGGAATATAAACATTATCATTATTGACTTAAATAAAAGCAAAATACTGCAGATGCTAGAATCTGAAACAAAAAGTACTGGAAAATCTTAGGTCTGACGGCATCTGTGGGGAGAGAATAGAGCCGACTTTTCAAGTCTATGTGATCCTTTGAACAAAAGAATTAAGAACAGTACAGCAAAGGAGCAGGCTCTTCAGTCCTTCAAGCCTGCGCCAATCATGTTGTCCTATCTAGACCAATGGCTTGCATCTATGTCCCGTCTGTTCGTATGTCTATCCAAATGAATCTTAAATGTTGTTAACGTATCACCTCACTTGGCATGCATTCCAGGGCCCCACCACTCTGCATAAAAAAAAACTTCCCCTGTACATCTCTACTGAATCTTTCCTCCTTAACGTGAACTTGTGCTCCCTTGTGATCGTCATTTCTGCCCTAAGAAAAAGCTTCCAACTGTTCACCCTATCTATACGCCTTATAATTTTACAAATTTCTATCAGGTTCTCCCTCAGCCATTGTCTTTCTGGGAAAACAATCCTAGTTCATTCAATCTCTACTCATAGCTAATATCCTCCATACTAAGCAACATGTTGGTGAGCCTTTTTCGTACTCTTTCCAAAGCCTCCACGTCCTTCCAGTAGTGTGGTGACCAGAATTGGATCCAGTATTCCAAATGTCGCCTAACCAACATTTTTAATTGTAACATAGTTTGCCAATTTTTATACTCGATGCCCCCTCCCAATGAAGGCAAGTATGCCATATGCTTTCTTCTTCACTTTCTTCATGTGTGCTGTCACTTTTAAGGATCTGTGGACCTGCATGCTCAGATTTGTGTTGCTGGTCCTAATGGTTCTGGATTTACCAAAATGCATCACTTCATGTTTGTCTGGACTAAATTCTATCCTCCATTTCTCTGCCCAATTTTCCAGCCTATCTATTTCCTGCTGTATTCTCTGACAATCTTCATCACTATCCGCAACTCCACCAATCAAATGCAAATTTGCTAATCAAACTAGCTATGTCAAGTCAATTTGATCCCTGCAAAACACCTCCATTCAGAAAAACACTCTTTCAGTGCTACCATCTGTTCTATGGCCAAACCAGTTTTGAATCCATTTAATTAGTTCATCTCGATCCCGTATGATGTAATCTTTTGCACCAGGATGCCATGAGGGACCTCATCAAATGCTTTACTAAATTCCATGTAGGAACATCTACAGCCCTTCCCTTGTCAATCATTTTTGTCACCTCTTCAAAAAACTCCATTAAATTAGTCAGGCATGTCCTCCCTCCTACAAGACTATGTAGTTTGTTGCTAACAAGACTATTCAGTTCCAAATGTATATAGATCCTATCTCTAAGAATCTACTCCAACAATTTCACTATTACTGACATCAAGCTCACTGACCTATAATTACCCAGGTTATCCTTGCTACTCTTAAATAATGGGTCAATAGTGGCTATCCTCCAATCCTCTGAGACCTCACCACTGGCCAATGAGGAAACAGAGTTTTCTGCTAGAGACCTCAGCAATTTTATCTCTGGTTTCCCTCAGTATTCTGGGATGGATGGATGACATCTGGCCCTGGGGATTTGTCTATTTTAATGTATTTTAATTCACTTAACACTTCTTCTCCCGTAATGATGACTTGTTCTGAAGGGTTTACATACCCCTCTGAGACATCATCAATCAATATGTCCCTTTTGTGAATACTGATGCAAAATACTCATTAAGGATCTCATCCACTTCCTTTGCCTTTGAGTGGATCAATTCTTTCCCTAGCTACCCTCTTGTTCCTAATAGATGTATAGATCTCCTTAATCCTGTCTGTCAAAGACATTTTGTGACCCTTTTTGTCTTCCTAACTCTGTATGAGTTCGTTTCTACTTTCCATGTATTTTTCAAACACTTCATCTGTTTTTTAGTTGCCTACACCTCATGTATGCATCCCTTTTCTTTTTGAGTGGACCCTCAATTTCCCTGATTATCCACGGTTCCTGAATCCTGCCTTTCCTGTCCTTCCTTTTCCATAGGCATGTGCCCATCCTTCATCAGATCATTAACTTGTTGGGCTTCCTGTATTGTATATCCTTTACGTTTTCTACCCATTTAGGGATAGGGAAAATTAAGACATTTGGTATGTTTGATCCATCATTGGAATCTTCACATGTGAAGCTTTCAGTTGCAGAAAAGGCTTTAAACATTAATGTGCATATGGACTTGTTTTTCAGAACATTTTTTTGGCTAGTGGTGTCACTTTGAAAATACCCAGGAAAGTGCTACTTCACAAATGGGCTGCAGTTTAGAATCAAAAAAATGATTTACATTGGAGCTGTGATAAATATTTTTTCCTGAAACTGGACTGGAGTTCTGCTGATAAGCAAGGGTGGCAAATGATGTCAAAATTGTAGCAGAATGGCTTTATTTAAAAAAAATCTTGTATCAAATCTGAGACACCATGCCAAGCAACATCAATTGTCTAGACATGTTGCTGGCAAACTGACTCCTGGCAACTCTGTCCTGTGCAAGCTTTCATTGTTCCTGTGATATCTCTCACTCTATCTCTATAAAATCCTGCTATATCTGTCTAAATTTTGGCACAATCTGCTTTTCTCTTCATTGCACTGAAGTACAAGCAGAATGTTTCAGCATAATGTAGTTTAAATGTCCCCTGCTAAGAGAAACTTATAAGACAATTTGAATTATATTAAAAATAATGTGAAAAATGTTTTAGGTTTTTGCTAAACTGATGAGCAAGGACTGACTATGTTTAATATAAACCTGAATATTATAATTTTCATACAGGAGAAAATTTGGGTGGTTTTGGAAAAAAGCTAAACTTTCAATAATGCAAAAAAGTATATTCTCTTGAGAATGAGAGCCTTGAATAATTTTTTTTACTTTAATACTACCATTTTAATGTATGTGATTTTAGTGACATTTAACTCCAAAGTTGTCTAAGTTTATTTTTGTTAATACTTTTGAGCAAAATGAAAACTGGTATTCGAGCTGTGGCAAACATGTCCTTTATTTACTTTTTGTATAGGTTTTAGAAGACAACGACTATGGCCGTGCTGTTGATTGGTGGGGCCTGGGTGTTGTTATGTATGAGATGATGTGTGGTCGGCTACCTTTTTACAACCAGGATCATGAGAAGCTTTTTGAATTGATCCTAATGGAGGACATTAAATTTCCCAGAACTCTTTCATCAGATGCAAAATCATTACTTTCTGGATTGCTTATAAAAGACCCAAATAAAAGGTAATTAATTATATGACCCCTTTATTAAAACTCCCTTCAGAATTGTTAAAATATGTATTCCATATTGTGGTCTATTTCTAATTTTCTATATATTTAGTGTCTTAGGTAATTTGTGGAACAATATTATTTCTATGCAAATCTGAGTGGAGTCCGGGTTATTGGCTAAATGTAAAGCTGCAGGAATCTGGTATCTAGTTTTTGTTTGGAACACTTCTTGGATATGGAGGAATCGTGTGTTTGCAGTGTGAAATAAATTGCATTTCCATATATCAGTATCGATACAAAAATGTTTGGTATAAACCTGTGTATCGTTGTACAGGAGAAAATTTGGATAGCTTAAGAACAAGGATTAAAATTTCACTTATGCATAAAACGTTGTGAATATTCTCAAATCCATATGAGAAATTAGATTGAAGCTTCTTGCTTTGTTAGGTTTGGATAAGAAACATTGTGCACACCAGAATGCAATCACTGATAATGCAACCAGTTTGGACTGCTTGATTAGAATTACTATGCTGTAGTTTCATTATAGTGAATGTAACCAATGTTATGATTCTAACCTGTCTCACTTAAGGAGGAGGAGGGGGGCGGCTCTCAAGTAGGAAGTCAGTCATATATCCCATCCAGTTTTAAAATTGGATGGGATGTAAAAGGAAATCTGTCCTGAACCCATCACATACTTGTTGGCCGGTTTGGTTAAAATTCGGGCTGAAGTGTTTTCTCAATTTTTTTAGAAAAGGCTATAAATGCACATTTAGTGCAAATTTAAAATGAATAAAGTACTGGTAGATTTATACATCATTGTTCTGAAGTGGTTTGGAGAATGAGAGTCATGATTATCTGTTAACCTAGCAGTGGAAACCATTGTTTAAGCACTCCTAGTGGGAGCCCTGGTAATTATAAATATAAAAATTGGTGAGGTCAGAGAGCACAGTACAGTCCTACTAAATTCATACTCAGAAGAACATAAAATATCTGACCTTTATTCACAATTGTTTTGCACCTGTGTCAGGTGGATGTGCACTGGGGACAATACTTTAAATTTAAAATTAAAAAATGATGTCTCAAGTGCTGCTCATGTTGAGTTAGATGTGCTGTTTTATAAGAGTGTTATGTTTTCTAATGGTTATTTTGTTAAGATGGAGCTTCATTATTTCAAGCCACAAAGCTAATAATTAAGTTTGCACATGCCCAGACTTTAACTGGCCAAAGAATTGATTGAAATGTGTTTTGTCAGTTTCAAGCTGCAGCTGAGAAGCGCATAGTATTTTAAGATTGCATTGCATCTGTCATGAATTGTGATATCCGTGTGAACAAACATGCTGTTTTTAATATTACTGCCTTTCATATAGCATTACTTATGGTAAGTTAGATGATGTGCTTTTTTTAAAGACAGCAATATTACACATGTAAAGCACAATGTCTGTTCTATTATTTCAACAAATATTTGATAATTCCTCTGGATGCTCCGGTTTCCTCCCACAGTCTGAAAGACGAGCTGGTTAGGTGCTTGGTCATGCTAAATTCTCCCTCAGTGTACCCGAGCAGATGCTGGAGTGTGATGACTAAGGAATTTTCACAACTTCATTGCAGTATTAATGTAAGCCTAGTTACTAAACTAATAAATGTTAAAAAATTAATCTTATTTTAAAATAAGTTTGGGTCAGAGATCTGCAAAAGATGTATAAAATATTTGAGATTCATTTGCAGCATGCATCTAGTTTTGCTCCAGCTTTCCTCTTCTCTTTAAGTTCATCTCGCTGATGAGACCAGTATCCTGCTTCCTTTACTGTTATCCACTAAGTTGTCCAACTTTCTCTTCTGATGTCCATACTAGCCCATATTGTTAATGATTCCCTGTGCAGTACATTTCTCACTTGTTTAAATCTACCATCATCACCTCAAAGTACCAACTCTTGATCTAATTGTGCTTACAACTACCACACCATCTCGTGAACACAAAATGGGAGTATGAGTGGGCTATATAACCTGTCAAGTCTGCTCTATCATCCAGTATGATCATGGCTGACCTTGGGCCTCAACTCCATTTTTCAACTCCTCCACATATTCCTTAATTTCATGAGAAATGTAAAAAAGTACAATTTGGATCAGTATAGAATGCCTAGAAATGATTAACAAGATTTCATGAAAGGAAAATCCAGTTTGACAAATTTGTTGGGTTTTATTTGTTGGGTTTTATTTGTTGAAGAGTTATGTAGTAGAGGAAATAAAGAGGAATCAGTAGATGTAAAATACCTGGATTTCTAAAAGGAATTCAGTAAGATGTCATGCAGAAAGTTTCATAGGCAAGATGAAGGCTCAAGGAGTTGGGGGTTGATGCATTAGTATTGGCAGAGAAATTATATTGCAACCAAGTGAAGTTGTCCACAAGAATAGAAAAGCAGAATAATTTTTAAAAGGTTTGGAATTTGTAAGTGTTGATGTTCAAGCAGACATTGGTTTGTTCAAACAAGGAATACTGAAAATCCGCATAGAGATGCAACAAGCAATTAAGAAGGCAAATGGCATGTTCCCCTTTATTGCAGGGGTATTGAATTACAGAAATAAAGAACTAGTGTGACAGTTGCCCGGAGTTCTGGTGATATCACATCTGGAATATTGTGTACAATTTTGATCTTCCTTTTTAAGGAAGGATATAATTAAATTGAAGGTAGTGCAGCAAAGGTTCACCACACTGATCCCTGGGTTGACAAGATGAGGGGAGGCAGAACAAATTGTGCCTATACATCTGAAGTTTAGATGAATGAGAGGCAATTGAAACATATAAGATTCTGAAGAGGCTTGATAGGGTTAGATGCTGAGAGTATGTTTCTACTGTTCAGGAAATCTGAAACACAGTCTCAGCACAAAGCACCAATCATTTAGAACTGAATTGAGGAGAAATTGTGAACTTTGAAGTGGTGAATGGTGGGTTGGATAGGGAAATGGTGAGTGGGTGGGTTGGGCAGGGGAGCAACGAGTGGGCAACAGTTGGCAAGTGGAAGAGAGACAGGAGGAGTCACGAAGTCGAAGAGGTTTGCAGCATGGAAATGGGCCATTCAGCCCAACTTGTCTAAGCTGCCTTCTTTTGAAATGACTAAGCTAGTCTCAATTGCCCACGTTTGGTTTATACCCCTCAATAGCCATCTTACTCACGTAACTGTTTAAAAGACTTTTTAAAAGACAAAATTGTATCCGCCTCAACTACTATCTCTGGCAATTTGCTTCAGGCATTTACCACTCTGTGTGGGGGGAAAGAAATTCTCCTGTGGACCCTTTTATAATACACTCCTTTTACCTCAAATCTATGATCTTTAGTTTTAGACTCCTTACCTTTGGGAAAAGGTATTGAATATCTAACTGATCTATGCCCTTCATTATTTATAGACCTCTATGAGATCACCCCTCAGCCTTTTACACTCCAAAGAAAAAAGTCCCAGTCTATCCAGCCTGTCCTGATAACTCAAACCATCAAGTCCTGGTAGCATCCTAGTAATCTCTTCTGCATTCTTTCTAGTTTAATAATATCCTTTCTGTAATAGGGTGACCAAAACTCTGCACAGTATTAAGTATGGCCTTACTAATGCCATGTACAATTTCGATGTTTCGACCAATGAAACCAAGCATGCGGAATGCCTTCTTCATTCTGTCCATCTGTGACTTCACTTTCAATGAGCTACGAACAGATCTTTGTTCTATAACTCTTCCAATGCCCTACCATTAACTGAGTAAGTCCTGCCTGGTTCTATACCTCACATTTATCTAAAGTAGGCAGTCTTGGAATGGAAGAGAATGCTCCAAGATGAAATCACACATGCTCCTTTGGCCATAGTGGGAAATGATGCTAAAATGAAAGCCCCAATACACATGCCAGTCCTGTTGCATTCATGACATTAAAATAAAATTTCACTGAATGAGAGAACTTAATGGGGACTTATGTATGGTTCACAATTCTTCATGGGGTTGTAAACCACAAATTATAGAGAAGAACTGATTAAACAAAAATTGCAGGGGACTAGGAAATGTCTACTCCCAGGATGTAGCCAGTGAGAAGTACAGGATCTGAGCTCACTACCCATGCCCTTATTGTGTACCATCAAAAGTTGGAGTGGGAATCCCACAATCAAATCCTGCCCACTATTTTTAATTGGCCTCAGAAACCTTACAACTCTGCAAAAATTTAGTTCCAATTCCTACCAGTTTAAATTTTTTTAACTTGTCCTTTTTATGCATTATATTTTGAGTGGGTCAGATTTTGCTTATTCATTTCTTTTGCCTCTAAATTTTTCCATATTGTTTGAGGTAGCAAAATTTGAGTTTTTTCACTTCCAATATCTATATCCACATCTGGTGTAGTATAGATTAGATGCTTAGTTATATTTCTATATTTGTCTGTGCAAAATACTTCTTGATATTTTAAGGTTTTTGTGCATTTCAATACTTCATGGTGAACTTGATGGATTGCTATGATTTCTGGTGAATTATTACTTGATTGTTTTTGCCTTATAACCTAGGTCCCAGAATAACCAATCTACAACTATCTCTTTGTGCCTCTAATTATAAATTCGGGCTTTCTCCCAACACTTTAAACTCACATTTATCTCCTACACCTGTTCTCCTTGTGGCTCCTGAGTGTGACTGACAATTAGTGTCAAATTACAGATAGTCCTTGGTGTGGATGTATGCCTACTAGCTGTTGGCTTGAAAGTGCTTGAACTTGCTTTGCTAATAAGTGATTTACATTGTGGAATGGCTTCTGTTGGTTGACAGAATCTGTCCAGGAAGCTACCATCCTGATTCTGGACTTCCCGGATCTAAGTAAAGGTTTGTACCAGGCAACACTGTTAGAGTGTATTGTTCTACATGACAAGTAGGCCAAAAAACACAATCTGGGTGATGAGTTGCAAAGATATTTGCTGTTGGTACTTTGCAGGAACTAGTATACTTTGCAGATAAATAACTTAGAAGCAACTGTTTATTTCTACCAGGAGCAGCACTATAGTTCAGTGTGTTAGAACAGCCTTTATAGCTTATCAGTCTGAAATGGAACTGAATGAAGGCCCCAGAGATAAATTGTGTTCTATTGCTAAATCATGTCTTTTCTATTTTAAATTTCTGTTTCTTTAGTTTGGGTGATGATCTCATCTCAGACTAACACCGTTTTTAACCAGTTACCAGGCTCTACAGTGGGGGACCTAATGTTCATAGTGGCCCAGTGAGTTAGAATACTGTACCATGACTGCTCGTTTTAGATTTCAGAAGCAGTTTTTTAGCTTGTCATATGATTTGTTAATTTTTGAGGAGGAACACATTTATGAGGAAGTTGTATCCAAAGATTATGCTTTTATACTTCATAAAATGATAGCATCCCCGCAGTGCAAAGAGGCTATTTGGCCCATTGGGTTCGCTGACAAAGTATCTTATAAAGGCCTTCTCTCCTGCCCTATCCCTTAACTCCACATATTTCTCTTATCGTCTACCTAACCACATTTTTGTACACTAAGGAGTAATTTAGCATGGCCATTTCACCTACCCTGCACATCTTTGGACGGTTGGAGGAAACTGGAGCACCCGGATAAACCCACACAGGCGGAAGGGAAAACGTGCAAAACTCCCTTAGACAATTGCCCAAGACTGGAATTGAGCTCAGGTCTCTAGAGCTGAGAGCAGCATTGTTAACCATAGCACTAGTCCTAACCATTTTCAGCATCTATACTTGGCAGGTATTCATGGTAGATTGGGAAGTTCACTGCACCCTCATCTCTCAGTAGCATGTAACCTGTAGCTTGTGAAAAGAATAAACAAATTGGTAAATTCTTACCAGAAAACATTTTTTTTAAAAACATAAGCCATATTTCAGTTTTAATTTTTGGTCTTGTAAGATAAATATGAATTTCAAGTAAGTAACAACACAGTCTAGCTATATTGTGATAGTGAATACCAAATGTCCCTGCAACAAAATCATGAAGGAGTGAAGGGGAATTGTTTTGACAAATTGGATATGCACTGTTAATTCATTTTATTTTTGCCATCAGGCTTGGTGGAGGTCCAGAAGATGCAAAGGACATCATGCAGCACAGCTTTTTTAGTGGAATCAACTGGCAAGATGTTTATGACAAAAAGGTTGGTGTACTTCGTTCATCCATTCTTGGCTTGCCAACTTGGGGGTCAAATAATGGTTATATTAATCAGCAGTTGGAAAAATAATGTATTGATTTAGTAAATCTACACTTGAAATACCTGAACATTTAAGAATTTTTTACAGTAAGAAATTTGCTTTTTTCAAATTATGCTTAATTTAAAATCTTAAATATGATTATATTGCTTTCCTTGCTTTCAGTGGATAATTCCCTGTAGCACAGTGGAATATGTTGATTCTGGAATACTTTAGCTGAAAAACAGCTGAATTTTTCTAAGATGTCAACATAAGCTTTTTACATTTGTAGGTGCGAGGTGTTTATGAATTTGCCCGTTTATGTTGATTTATTTGTTATGCTCTTACAATCAGTCATGATCTTACGTTGATGAAAGATTAATTAATCATTACCATGCAAGGTTCTCCCTTGGAATTTTTGTATCATCTGTAAACATTAAAATCTTATGAAGCTCTATTGGCCCAGTTAGTATAGTTGTACAATTACAATTGAGTCAGGTGGACCAGAAATGCTCATTTTTAACCTAAGACAGCATTAGAGCATTTCTACTCACTCAAGCTTCCTGCACTGAAGAAAATAACATTCAATTATGCAAAAATACTCTCTAATAACTTGTGCTATAAATGTGAGATACTGAGAGAAAACAGGACTGAATTAGCTCTCATATTTCCCATGACTGAATAACCAGCAAACACTTGCATGAAATAGTCACTAAGAGGGTTAACAGAAGTTTTGAAATATACCCTAAATGAATTGGTATCTTTAACTAGAGAAGTGGAGAAAACTTCAATGAAGAAAATTATTTTGATCCTGTGAGGCCAGTGGGAAACTGAGCTTGCAGAAGGTGCAGTTTACAATATTATATCCCTATTTCTAAATTATCACTGTTGTATAGAACTTGAATACTGGTGTAAAGAGAGACAGGTTGCTGAAACTTTTCATTTTGCACTCATTAGGATAAACACAAGATAATCAAATTTCAGGTGATGGCAGCAATTTATATGAGGAGAAAAGTGGTGTGATTGGTTGGCAGGTTGACCCTGATTTGCTGAGACATCGCTAAGAAGATATCATTGGGAAACTATAGTCTCCCCATACTTCTGTGTAATTCAAAAGATGCAAGCCTAATGTCTTAGTTGAGTTGATCCTTTTGGTGAAGATCTTTTAGCCACAATGGATTTTCATGAAGCTGCAAAGTCTCTTGTAGACAAGTAGCCAGGAGATTGGTTCTCTGGTGGACTTGGAAGCAAAGTTAGTTTCAGTCATAAATGTGCATGATTAATACTTGTAGTCCAAACCATCATGGTAAAATAATAGCTAACAACAGCCAATCACCTTATTTCCGTCTGAACTTGAGCTCTCATATTGACCTGTGTTCAATGTTTTGAGATCAACGTTCAGGGACAGGAATGGTTGTTGCAAGTTCCGGGATTCAAATGTTTCAGTCAGAGTAGAGAAGGAGGTAGAAGGGGGGGAGGAGTGGCATTATTAGTCAAAGACTGTATCACAGTGACAGAAAGGAAGTTTGATGAGGACTTGTCTTTTGAGGTAGTATGGGCTGAGATTAATAACAGGAGAGGAGAGGTCACCCTGTTGGGAGTCTTTTATAGACCTCCAAAAAGTTCTAGAAAGGTAGAGGAAAAGATTGCAAAGATGATCCTGGACAGGAATGAAAGTAATAGGGTAATTGTTATGGGAGACTTTAACTTTACTAATATTGATTGGAATAGCTATAGCTCTAGCTCATTAGAGGGGTCAGCTTTTATACAAAGTTGCAGGAAAGTTTTTTTGATTCAGTATGTAGATAGGCCAACTAGAGGTGAGGCTACATTGGATTTGGTACTGGGCAATGAGCCAGACCAGGTGTTAGACATGGAAGTAGGTGAGCATTTTGGTGATAGTGACCACAATTCGGTTACGTTCACCTTAGTGATGGAAAAGGGTAGGCATGAACCAGAGGGCAGTAGTTATAGCTGGGGGAATGGTAATTATGAGGCTATTAGGAGAGATTTACGGTGCATAGGTTGGACTAGGAAACTACAGGGGCTGGAAACATCTGAAATGTGGATCTTATTCAAGGAACAGCTACTGCGAGTCCTTGATAAGTATGTCCCTGTCAGGCAAGGAGGAAATGATCAAGTAAGGGAACTGTGATGTACAAAGAGAGTTGACTCGCTGGTGAAAAGGAAAAAGGAGGCTTATGTCAAAATGAGGCATGAAGGCTCAGTTAGTGCACTGGAGAGTTATAGATTAGCCAGGAGGGAGCTAAAGAGTGAGTTAAGAAGAGCTAAAAGAGGACACGAGAAGACTTTGGCTGATAGGATCAAGGTGAATCCTAAAGCTTTCTTTAGATATGTTAAGAATAGAAGATTGGTTAGGGCAAGATTCGGGCCAGTCAGAGACAGCAGTGGGAAGTTGCGTGTGAAGCCTGAAGAGATTGGAGAGGCACTGAACAAATATTTCTCTTCGATATTCACGCAAGGAAACGTAAATGTAGCTGTGGAGAACACTGGGATACAGGTTTGTAAACTGGATAGTATTGAAGTAGATGAGGAGGAGGTGCTAGATATTCTTGAGGGTATGAAAATAGCTAAGCCCCCTGGGCCGGATGGGATTTACCCTAGGATTCTCTGGGAGGCAAGAGAGGTGATTGCAGAGCCTTTGGCTCTGATCTTCAGGTCGTCGTTGGTTACAGGTATAGTGCCGGAAGACTGGAGGATAGCAAATGTCCCATTGTTCAAGAAGGGGAATAGAAACTATCCTGGGAATTATAGACCGGTGAGTCTTACTTCTGTTGTGGGCAAAGTTTTGGAAAGAATTATTAGGATAGGATTTATAGTCATTTAGAGAGAAATGAATTGATTGGAGATAGTCAGCATGGTTTTGTGAAGGGTAGGTCATGCCTCACAATCCTTATTGAGTTTTTTGAAAAGGTGACCAAAGAGGTGGATAAGGGTAAGACAGTTGACGTGGTATATATGGACTTTAGTAAGGCGTTCGATAAGGTTCCCCATGGAAGGCTTCTGCAGAAAATGCAGATGTATGGGATTGAGGGTGATTTAGCTAACTGGATTAGGAAGTGGCTAGCTGATAGAAGACAGAGGGTGGTGGTTGATGGGAATTATTCATCATGGAGTTTGGTTACAAGTGGTGTACCTCAGGGATTTGTTTTGGGGCCTCTGCTGTTTGTAATTTTTATAAATGATCTGGATGAGGGTATTGAAGGATGGATTACTAAAATTGCTGATGGCACCAAAGTTGGAGGAGTTGTAGATAGTGAAGAGGGGTGTTATAGTTTGCAGAGAGACTTGGACAAGTTGCAGAGCTGGGCCGAGAAGTGGCAAATGGAGTTTAATGCAGAAAAGTGTGAGGTAATTCACTTTGGCAGAAATAACAAATGTATAGTGTATAGGGCTAATGATAGGACTCTTAATAGTGTTGACGAACAGAAGGATCTCGGTATATATGTGCATAGATCCCTGAAAGTTGGTACTCAAGTTGATAGGGTTTTTAAGAAGGCATACGGAGTCTTGGCTTTTATTGGTAGGGGGATTGAATTTCGGAGCCGCAACGTCATGTTGCAACTGTACAAAACTCTGGTGCGGCTGCACTTGGAGTATTGTGTACAGTTCTGGTTGCCACATTATAAGAACGATGTGGAGGTATTGGAGAGGGTGCAGAGGAGGTTTACCAGGATGTTGCCTAGTATGGAGAGAAGGTCTTATGAGGAAAGGCTGAGGAATTTGAGGTTATTTTCATTAGAGAGAAGGCGGCTAAGAGGTGACCTTATTGAGGCATATAAGATGATCAGAGGATTAGACAGCGTGCACAGTGATAGCCTTTTTCCTTGGATGGAGAAGACTAGCACGAGGGGACATAGCTTTAAATTAAGGGGTGGTAGTTATAGGATGGATGTCAGAGGTAGGTTCTTTACCCAGAGCGTGGTGAGGGCATGCAATGCCCTGCCTGCAGTTGTAGATGTGCCAAGTTTGGCGTTTTAAGTGGTCAGCGGATAGGTTTATGGATGAAAATGGAATGGTTTAGGTTAGGGAGTCATTGCTTTTTCTACATTGGTTGGCGCAACATCGAGGGTCGAAGGGCCTGTACTGCGCTGTAATGTTCTAAGTTCTAGAGATCCCATATTCCTCAAACACTGGTTAGACCCTTGACAGACCCCATTTGGAGTATTGTGTGCAGTTCTGGTCACCTCACAATAGGAAGGATGTGGAAGCTATTGAGAAGGTGCAGAGGAGATTTATAAGGATGTTGCCTGGATTGGGGGGCATGCCTTATGAAGATAGGTTGAGAGAGCTAGGTCTGTTCTCCCTGGAGAGAAGAAGGTTGAGAGGCGACCTGATAGAGGTTTATAAGATGTTGAGAGGAATAGATAGGGTGGATTCTCAGAAGCTATTTCCCAGAGTTGAAACGGTCGCTACGAGAGGACACAGGTTTAAGGTGCTGGAGGGCAAGTACAGAGGAGATGTTAGAGGTAAGTTTTTCACTGATGGTGGTGAGTGAATGGAATCGGTTGCCGTCAGTGGTGGTGGAGGCAAATTCGCTGGGGTTTTTTAAGAGACTTCTGGATGGAGTACATGGGATTTAATGGGATTGGGAGTTACGGATAGTTCTATGGCCTGGTAGGCATAGATATGATCGGCACAACTTGTGGGCCGAAGGGCCTGTTTGTGCTGTAGTATTCTATGTTCTATGTTAAACTGAGATGTTAAACTTTTCAAGTGTCTGCGAAGTACCCTTATTCAAGTCCATTTTTAACTAAATATTGGCCATGTATTGAGTGCTATCCACAGTCCCGTGTTAAATTGTAGCCTTCTGAAATCTTGTGGTCATTTTCACAAAGTGTGATCTTGCCATCTGTAATTGCCATTATGCTCATGCTTGTACAGAACATGACAACAGGTTTATACATTTATATCTATTGTTTCTGATCCTTGCTGACTTAATATTATTCATAAGCTTACTTCACCTGATTTATCAGCTTGACTTGCAGTCCCTAACCTGGCTTCAATTCCCAAAATCCCTCCCTATACCCCTCCTTGTACTACAGCTATTCATGCCAGCATTGAGCAGTGATACGACTCCAGATTGTATGGCATCAAAAGGAAGACTACACATGCACTTCAAGACCTTTCCTCTCAGTCTGTGTTTTCTTTCTTCCACGCTCGTTGCAGGAATCCTTAGTTAGCCTTTTTTCACCTAGCTCATGCCCAATGTAATGATTGTAGTGTATGTCTCTTTAAAGTGATCACCCCAGAAGGTGGAATTCTCTCTCAGGCAGAATACATTTGGAAACCATGTAGTAAGCATGTGAAAATAGGATCACTACTCCACAGCAGCCTAGGGCTGCAGCCCAGTTTCTTTTTATGAATAAATGCCTTTTGTTTCTAACAAAGTCTGAAATGTCTTGATGACACTTGAGTGCCACTACATAACATATTGATGGCAAGGTGGATGAATTTGATGCCATAATCCAGTTAGTATCAGTCAGTATTCAATTTAATTGAAGCTTGGAAAAGAGAGATACCTACTCACATGCCTATCAGAGTGATAATTGTCCGGATCATGCCAGACCCTGAGAGACAGACAAAGTAATGAACTTAGTGTGGCAGGTAAGTCAAGAGTTTTGGAAAAATATGAAAAATTAAAACGAAGAAAAATTAGCCCCCAAGAGCAAGAAAAGTAGTACTTGAGATAAAGAGAAAAGAAAGGAAGTGGAAAAAAAGCTATGCCCATCTAGAAGAAAGCTGCGTTTCAGGTTTGAAAAAAAAATTTGAATAAAAAGTAGAATCTTGCCGTAGTTAAACAGGTTCAGAGGCTAAAAAGAGAAGAGCGGGGAGAAAAGCTTTGGAGCTGCAAGGCTTATCCCAGAAATATAGAAAAGTGAGACGCTGAGATTCGCAGATCTCCCAATCTGACAGAGCCTACAGAGAATTCAGTAATGATCACTGCAATGAGGCAGTACAGGCAATCAAAATTGGCTGCTTTAAAACAAAAGAAGATCTGCAAAAAAAAGGAAAAGAAAATAAGTTTAAATTATAAGAAAATGATTGTTCTGAAACGGACAACACTAAGTGAAGTAAATAAAGAATAATACAATGAAGAAAGGATTATTTAGGCAGCTAAGAAGCATAAAAAAACCCTGCAGATATCATTGAAGCAATCGCACCAGCTAAAAAGAGGAGGTTGAACAGTTTAAAAAGGGTCCAAAAGGAGCAGGTGCAGGTTCTTGCTAAAACTCCAAAAGCACAGGAAAAGCACAGGTAGAGAGAAACAGCAGCTGTGGCTGTTGATAGTCTTGAAGTGGCAATACACTTAAAGTTGTACAGCATTTAATCCAGCAACCACAAGAAGGGACAAAGGAAAGGATAATCAGAGAAGACCCCACATAATGCACAATTTTCAAAAGGGGGTCCATAAGCAGTGCAAGATCTGTTTGGAAGACATTAAGACCTCAGAGAAGAGGCAATGCTGGAGCTTAGAGGAGGTAATAAGCCCTCAAACTAGAGGCAACACCAGAGTATGTGCCTTTGGGTGCTGGAAGGGGAGCACTGATAGACCCTGAATGACCAACTGAAGAGCAGAAAGCAGGCAAGCTTCAAATGCGTTTAATGCTTTTATACTGTAATAAGAAGATCACAGAACAAAGAACAAAACAGCACAGGAAACAGGCCCTTTGGCCCAACAAGCTTGCGCCGCCACCCCCATGTTCCCACCTCTACCCGTGATCCCTGTCTGTGTTTATAGATCTGTGGATTAAAAACCAAATTTGAGACAATTTAGGGAGAACTTGTTTTGCCAATCTGCCTAAGAGCACATGTTTGGGATGTGGGAGGAAACCAGAGCACCCGGAGAAAACCCACACAAGCACAGGGAGAATGCGCAAACTCCCACAGACACAGACCCAAATCCATGTATCTGCACAACACAGCGATAGTCACTGAGCTGTCGTGTTGCCCATCAAATGGTCCGGGTCAAGCGTACACTAACGACGTGAAGCACTAGGATACTCTCAAAAAAAAATTCCAAGAGCAGCCCTCTCACGACCCATCGCGTGTATGCCCCTCGTTAGACAAAAAGGTAGACCAAAGTACCTGTAGGATAAAAATCCTTGAATTTTTAAACTGCAAACAAACAAAGTTATGATCAGGCAGCAATAGTAAGAATAAACAAAATTGAATTAACCTCATACAACTACACAAATAAAAAATGAGGTAAATGTTAGTGCCCTAACTTAATTGAGAAGCAACTCAGCCAATTCAAAGATAAAGAAAAACCAGCATTATCTAAAAGGTTGAAGTAGCTTGGAAATCTGTTAGGGCCAGTGAGAAACAGTACAGCATTCACCAGCAAACAGTGAGGAAATTTAGAGCATGAAGAAGTGAATAAAAAGTCAAAAGGATTGAGAAAAAAAGCACAAGCGAAACTCAGCAACAAGAGGTCATAGCATGGAACTTGAGAACTGTCAAGGAAATTCTATGTAGTGAATGCCATCAGTTTTGTGATGTGAAAGAACTGCTTCTCTGAGTGAAATGCACCAAAGATTTGATCCATGGCATTCATGTAGGATGTCCTGTGTCATTTACTGCAAGAGTTACTATACTATTGAAGCAGAAATTAGACTAGAGCTTTTACTGGGAATTCTCTAGAGATCCAATTAAACTACAGTTGTGTAAAATATATAAATGTGCTTGAGAACTGGCATGCTGGAGAGAGGCAGAAACTGTCCAGTGTTTGAGAGTGCTGAAGGTGACTTAACAATGAACAAACCTAAAGAGAGAGCACAATTGTTGGAACAAGTTAGCAATTCAGGGAATTGTCTAATGAACAGCAAGAAGAAGAAATGTCAAACAAATAAGCAGAATTGCGTGCAATTACAATAAAAGGAATGTGGCAGTTGTCTAAAAACATGCAAAATAGAGAAGGGAGAGACTTATCAAATATTGTTAGATGACAAGGTTGGATTCACCATGAAAGAAGCTCTAGAATGATTAAACCGAATGAATTGCAGAAGTAGAGAATGAAACGAAAAGCTACTTGATTTCAAGTAGGAAATTGTTGGTGTGGAAGATAGAAGAAAGACGTTGGAAAATGAAACCACTCTGCTGTGGAAGTTGTGCCAGAGAGAACTGGACAAAGCAATTCACGCAGAGAAGGAAACTTGAGATTACATGCTGAAAATATTCACACTAATAGAAATGCACAAGAACTAATATGATAACATGATCAATGGGAAAGATGTTGAATATAAATACTAGAAAAAGAAAGAATTTCATCACATGACCTAGTACCAAAAACCAAGTACCATGACTGTTCCTTCACAAGTAACAAATCAAGATTGTGAGTGATCTGTCAAGACATGGGACTGTATTGTGTTGTGATGAATTACATGCATTTTAGTGTAAGGTACTTGACAAAGAAAAGGATTCACGAAGAATTGGAGAGTGACACATTCCACAAAGTAAACTATGTAGTTTATGGTCAACACACAGTCTAGAGCTGAACTTGGAAAGCAGCAAATCTGTATGGAAGAATCTCATGCAAGGCCATATTTGGAACTCTGCATAGTTGAAGCTGACAAATAAAAGTGTTAAGTGCGAGCCTCAATATCTCAACATTGAACAATCACTACATCGATTTGTGAATATCTAACTTCTGTGTATAATGTTTATTTAGAATGTGGGTTTGGGTAAATCGATTTTGAAAATTATATGGAAAAAAATTATAGGACAACAAATGTAGTGATTGTGGTGTGTAACTTTGTAAGACTACAGCAGAAGAGGGTCTCCTGACAAATGGGAACCGAGAGTGAATGATCACCCAGAGGGTAGAATACATCTCAAAGCCTTGTAGTAAGCATGTAGAAACTGGACTGTTGCTCAAGGGAGCTTAGGGCTGCAAAGCTCTATACCAAGTTTCTCTTTATCAGTAAATACTTTTGTCCCTAACAATGTCCGAAATATCTTGATACCTGAAAGCCATAACATAACACCACTGGCCCGTTTATGCTTACTGTTAACGCACTATGTATCCTGACTTTACTCGTGAATAACTCGTGCATTGTGAAAACAAATGAAGGCTTAATGGTTTAATATATGAATATCCTGATTTTTTGAACATTATTTATTTGTATGTTCAGCTGCTTGTTTTCAATCTGGCGTTTCAAGCTTCCTTGCAGCAGTTCAGCAAAGGAGGGCATTAGCTATTCTTCAGTCTTCTAATTTTCTAAGAAAAAGAATCAACAAATAAGCCAAACAGATACAATTGGAAATGGAATTGAAAGATTGCTAGCTGATGTAAGCTTTTACCTGCTTACAATTTGATGAAAGTATGTCTGTGGCAGCAGAATATGCCAAATGGAGTTTGAGAAGCAGAGTTTTTGCATTGTACTCTGAGAGGGATGCAGGTCCCTAGTTAGTGTCTGACAGGGAAGAGGAAAAATAAAGTGAAAAAGAACGTTTGCAGAGAGATGTACAACGTTTGAGGTGCCTACAATAGGGTGGTTGATATGTGGACTGAATTTTCTCACTGATTCCTAACCATGTTTTCATCAGGGAAACCTAGGGGGCGGAGACTGTGTTTCTGGTGCTTGTTCACTTTTAAACTGTTTTCCATCTCAACTATTTCCAATATTAATTGTAACTTGAGCCATGCCATGTTCTGCCCATCAGTTGGCAGCCATTGTGGCATTTCTTGGATTTATCCAGGAAATGTCCTGATGGTTATATTAATTAATTTATTTATTTAGGTAAGTTCCAAGTGTTACTTTTAGGTGCAACAGCTATAAGAATTGGCTATTAAAGATGGAAATGAGGGTTTCTGATAGATGATCATTGAAAGTAAGAAACATTGTCTTGTGTTTTTTATGAATGGCCAAAAGACATCTGCCTGCAGTTTCTTCTAACTGCTTCTTAAAAGTCTGAGCAACAGCAAATTTCGATTCATGCCTTTCACAACTCAATATTAGGTGTACTCGGGTAAGGAAAATTACACTGCTGATGGGTACCTTCTCCTTTTCTCAGTTAAGAGCCATAATTGTGGGGACTGAACAAATTATAGTACTGCACAAATGGGTTACCTCACTGAGGAGTCCTACCCCCATGAAACCTAGTAGAGAATATTCCTGCCTTTGATTTTTAGGATGCTCTGAGCTGGATGGCCTGTAACCTGGCAGCAGCTACTATCCTGAAGAAAAGTGTTGCATGCAGCTGTAAATCCTGGCTGGTATGGTCCTTATCCTCATATCCCTTTAGCTATTCTGCCTATTTACTGTTAAATGGTAAAAGGAAAGAATAGGAAGGCATCATCCTTTTGGATAGAGAATTGGGTAAAAGATTGTGACTGAGGGTGGACAGTGATAGCCTTTTTCCTAGGATGGAGAAAGCTAGCACGAGGGGACACAGCTTTAAATTAAGGGGTATGAGTTATAGGACGGATATCAGAGGTAGGTTCTTTACTCAAAGAGTGATTAGGGAGTGGAATGCCCTGCCTGCAGCTGTTGTAGATGCGCCAAGTTTGGTGGCGTTTAAGAGGTTAATTGATAAGTATATGGAAGAGAAGGGAATGGTTTAGTTTGGAGGGGCATTGCTTTTTATTTTGGTCGGCACAACATCGAAGGCCGAAGGGCCTGTTCTGTGCTGTAATGTTCTATGTTCTATGTACTTGTGCTTTGCACAAGTATGATAGACCGAAAGTAAGGTGCACCCTGACTGTGGCATTTTGTACAGCAAGAACTGAATGGTTTGCCATATGCAGCCAGTGTTCTTAAATGGATTAATGTTTAATGCCTTAAGAGTAATTCATTAAGATTGATGCTGCCTTTGGGCATTATGAACCAATTTCTCCTGTAAGATAGTAAGTAAATTAAAGTAAAGCTGGCAGTTGAGTATATGGCAAATAGCATGGGGAGAGGTGAAATAATAGATATGGAAATAGGATATTTTAGATGGTATTGTGTTTTAGGGAGTTATAGTGCAGAATAATATGTTGAGGACACTTAACCAGAGATCATCGTGAGCATTATTCTTTAAGTTTAGCTTTTAACAGGGTGATACCCATTGCACAAGGAAGAAAATGGAATGGTCTGCAGTGTGTTACTTTGCTTGCACTATATCTGGAACTTCTTGTAGCATTCTTCTGCAGTCTTGGGATGAGAGTTGGAAATCTACGCCATTGCCATCTTTCTCTAAGTGGCATGAATATAAAGCTCTGTTTTGATGGTACACTATCTCTGTGATTTACAGTCTTTCAACCCTCCATGATATCTGCTCTCCTCTAATTCTGGCTTTTAGTACATTCCTAGTTAGAATTGCTTCACTGCAGGTGATCATGCCTTCTGTTCCTATGCTAGTTAAATTGCTCCAAGCAGTTTTATACCCAAGATTCAACCAGCGTATTTGTCTAAGGTCATATCCAGGAAGCTTGGGTAAACCTCCATTTAGAGTGGCCAAAATAATAACAGCATAAATCATTTTGTGGAAATTGTATGCATAATAATTTATCAATAAAATAATTGTTTTGTATTTAATATATTGTTTTATGCAACCAGAGACAGTCAGTGAAGAATAGTAGGTTGCTTCAATAATGGATATCATTGCCCATGACGTTGAAATTTGGATTTCAAGCCTGGCAACATGCATCTTAAGATCTCTTCCTGTAGCTTTTGTTAGGAAGGTATTGCTATTGGTTTTGGTAAGGATAAAAATAAATCTTTGACTTTGATTTCATGGACTGTGCACACATTTACTTTTCTAGCTTTTTGCTAAAATAGATTGGGCTGTGATGATAGAACAATGAACTTCTGGTGTAAAAGGTTGACGTGATCTTGTTTTTAAAAAAGAATAATGGATTGATGGGTGCAGGGCAGTGTGAGAAGAAAGCTGAAAAGATATTTATAGGATTTCCTAGTTAAAAGAACACTTGGAAATAAGACAATGAGTTGATTAGGAAACGAAAAAAAGAAATATAGAAAAAGCTAATTTGGTGCAAAGCAAAGTTTTTTTTTGTTTTTATTTTATTTTCTTTCTGTGCCTTTCAACCCAGTGCATCCATGCTCTCTCTATTTAAACAAAAAAAAGTAGTTCTAGTTGATTGGAAAAGGAAGGTTAGGTATTGATTCTGCTACTTTACTTTTCCTTACCTCAGTTTATGTCAAGGACTGGTGAAATGCTATTCCAAAAAGAATGGACAGGGAAAAAATACAGTTTCATGGAGTTACCCTGCATCAATCAGGAGAAATTCTAGCTCCTATGCGGCACATGTATGTGGTTTGATATATAAACAGTGGCAGTTGGAGTTTCTAAACAAATTGAAGTATCTAGTGAATTATTTTTAATTTTTCCACTGACTGCTGGGTTCAGAAGAGGATTCAAACCAGTGAGTACATTGAATAGTTTCAACCACTTGTATTTCTATGTGTAATAATTGTAATGTAGTAAAATGTCCCAAGCTTCTCAGGAGCATTATCAAACAACATTCAACATTGAGTCACATGAGATATTGGGGCAGATGACCAACTACTTGATCAAAGAGAGTGTTTTTAAGGAGCGTTATGAGGACTTGAGAGAAGTAGAGACCAAAGATGGTCAGAAGGAATTCCAAAGTTTAGGGCCTTGACAATTGAAGACAAAGCTGCCACTGGTGGAGCAGTTAAAATCTGGGATGATCAAATGGACAGATTAGGAGGGTTGCTGGTACATTGGAGAGTTGTAGGGCTGAAGTAGGTTGGAGATGAGGAGGGGTGATGCCATAGAAGGATTTGAAAACAAGAATGAGAATTTGAGAATCAAGGCATTGATGACATGAGGCATTTTGATTTGCAGAAAATTATTTTGGTTGATGCGAAATGATCCATCACCTTGGTCTGGTTAGAGATGATGTAAACACTGACTTCTAATTTCTAATTAATCTTCATCCTTGGGAAAACTTTCATTGTTTGCTATTTAAATGTATAAAATATGTATCTTGCAGTTTGCTTAAAAAAAGCCCACAGCTATAATGTTCTATTGCAAATCAGTTGACACTGCCGCAGTAAATTTCTAAAAATCCAGAGTGAAATTAGTATAGTGTAGGATTTCTCGCAACAAAATTATCATCTTGTAATAAAATTTGATGCTTGAATAATAATGAATTGTCTCTCACATCAGTGGAAACTAGTGCTTCCAGTTGCAAAATATTTAGCTCCATGTGCCTGTCTTAGCTCCAATATTTAAAAGTGTTAAACAGATTTGATATTTATAAAGTGACCAGTATCGTCACTGGAATCCACTTTTTTAATGAAGAATATAATCCATCAGGTTATATCAAGTTTTGTATAGTAAGGTGATGATTGACTTCTATATTTTCTACGTAAATGCATCAAATATCATCAATGCATTAGCAAATTTTGAAACTTCAGTGATTAATTGTAAATTTTATATTTGTTCTCATTATGTGTGTGAATCTTGCAAGAGTTGAATACAAAATCCTTGTTACCTTGTGAGTATTGGTTGTTTGAACAACTGGCTGGTGAGACCAAATTAGAGACCGTTGAGAGTAAACAGTTTTTTGAACATGCTATTTAAACTCTTAACCCATCGATTCCTAGTTGAGTACCGTAACTATCATATTACTATATCCCAGCACTGAATGTTTCAATAATAGTTGCTGATAACAATTATGGATAACTTTAAATGGCAGTAATTTTTACAGATGTTACGTAATTTGCGAAAAACCACACTCTGTATGATACAGATCAGTTTTAATTATTCAAACTTCACAAATCAAAATAGTCAAGTTTCTAAACATGTACAAAATTGTATACAACTTCTGTATATAATTTCTGGCCATTCAATTTATCATAGAATGCTGGTTTTAGCCAGGATTAAAGAAATATTTTTTGGTGAGTGGACTTATTTGCTGACTTGATTAAGATTAGATTAAGATTAAGAGCAACACAGCACGGGAAACAGGCCCTTCGGCCCAACGAGCCCGCGCCGCCGTCATAACTATATAGTAGCAAATCCATTATCCTATTATATTATTCCTATATAATAATATATATATTATTCCTAATATGGAAAATTCTCACTATAGGGACAATTTGTTTCCCAATCAGCCTAATAGCGAATTTTTGGGTTGTGGGAGGAAACCGGAGTGCCCGGAGAAAACCCACGCAACCACGGGGAGAACGCGCAAACTCCCGCAGACACCGGCCCAATTCCAAGTGTCTGCACAGCCACATCGATAGTCTCTGAGCTGTCGTGGTGCCCTTGACATTTTACTTGAACATTTTAGATAGTAAAGTGATTTCCTCATGTTTGAAGCTCCAAAACAGGCTTTGTTTTTGGGCAGTCATGAGGAGTCCAGGGCTTAAGATATGATTAATGACTACAGAAAGGCGTTGATAATTGGGGGGTGCAACAAGAACATATAAACATCAGATTAGAGTTGATTAATGTAACTGAATTTTTTAAGGAAATCACAATATATGTGCAGGCAAAGAGTATGCTGTGGATATTTTAAACATATTTTCAAGAGATTCTTAAAAAAAAGGTTTGTTATGAAAAGGTGCATTATATTAAAAGTGGATATAACTTAGGTTTAAAGGTTGCTTGGAAGCAGAAAGCAAAAAGTAGACTTAAACAAGCAGTTTGGCTGTTATCTGTTTGAGTGCTTCCATTACATCAGTGATGTGAATATGAGCTTTGAAAACGTGGTAATGAATTTTGCTTATACAAAAATGCCAAATTAGAGGGCTTGTCAGCCTTGGTTTAATGAAGCATGATAGTTCAAGTGGTTCAGGCCCCGCTTGGGAGTCTTGAACAGATAATCTAGACTGATATTTCAGTATGGTATTGTGGTGCTATCTTTGGGATAACAAGTGAAAACTGCGGTCCTAAGAAGAGATTGGAAGTTTTCTCTACATCACTAACAAAACTTAAAAACTCAGTTTTATCACATTGCTATTTGTGTGGCCTTAGCATGTGTAATTAGTTTCTGTATTTCAAAAGTAATTGGCTACAAAATGCTTATTGTGGCATCCAGAAATCAAAAAGTATACAGCAGCATTTTTCTTTTGATGAATTGAGCAAAATTGCCCAGTCAATTACAGCACATTCATTGGAATATATACAAATTGATACAAATTTTACCATGATTGAGGAAGAGGAGACTTAAGAATGTGGGTATAAAGATCTTGAAATCTGAATATGCAGGTGTTCTTCTGGGTTTTATCCTTTTGGGTTTTGAACATTAAAAACTTGGAATTTAAGTTGAATTTTGTTTGTATTGTTATTTTGAGATACTAGGAACAAATGTGTAGCATTATCGTAAGACTCGTGATCTGAGACATTGTGTGGATTATATTACCTTTTTCTGATATATTATATCTCAATTTTGATGCACAACAGAATGGCAAAGAACAAGGAAATATTTTACGATATTTTGTTGTAGATCGGTCTTGTTACTAGTGAGAAAAGTTATTGGGAAGATCCAAAATCTTGCATCAGGTGCATATGCTGACGTGAAGTTCCTTAACGTCAACTTCAAAATCAACGTACAACAGATTGGCACAGTTTGTTTTTAAAGAAAGGCTTCAATTTTGATAGACATTTGGCTTAATTAATATAAAGCATAAACATATGGGATATGTTACCAAAAGAAACCGATAAGATTTTTCTGGTGGGTGGAGAGGTGGGGGATATAGTTGTGTTTTTTTTCCAAACATTGTGCTTTTCAAAGATTGGAATGCTTTCTGAAAAATGTATAGGACTGCATTTGAATATTTTTTGATAGATACCTATAAATACTCAGGGCAGTGTAAAAGCACCATTCATTACTGAGTCAAAATGCATTTTTCTCAATGCTAATGTTAATTGGCAATACTAATTTTAACTTTCTGATTGTTTCCTGGATTAGAAAGGAAAATGAAATCCAACTAATGGGAAGAACTGTTTCATTTATTTAAGGAATATGATGGAGGGGTGCCCTTAACTGTACCTGCTTTAAACAGCCAACAGCTTCAAAAATGTACTTGGGGAAAATTTTTGGCAGCATTTATCAGGCTTCAAATAGATTATTGAAAGTTCCATCATAAAATCAAAGTCACAGTTTTAAGAATTTCTGTGCATCTACTTAATTGAATTCTATTAGGGTAAGATCTTGGAACCAATCAGAAGAAGCAATTTGATGTGGTAGAACCTTCCTTTGTCTAATCAAGACTGCTAGATTTGTTACAAAAGCTTACTGTTTTGTGTTTGTTTAATGTGCACTAAAATTTCAAGTCTTCATCTGAAAATCATGTGTTTTTAACAAAGATCTTTGTCATTTTGGCTCAGTTATGAATGCAGTATGGTGTGGTATTTTTCTCATACAAGCTTGAAAATTGTCTTTGCTGTAGTAAGGTAGCCATTGTTGTACTGGGTCACTGAACTCCTAATTTCCATTGAGCTCCATAGGCGGTTTCCTCTCGCAGTTCAAAGATGCGCAGATTAGGTGGATTGGCCATGCTAAATTGCCCCTTCGTGAAAGGGGGACTAGTTAGAGTAAATAAAGAAAGATGTAATTGCTGTAAGTGTTTCTGTTACTTGAAGATAAAATTGGATCTAGATCTATGCCATTTGGACTAAGTTGAGGAGGTTCTGCATTTTTGGTGAAGAGCATGCCCTTTGTAGAACACAACCAAACCAATCAGCTGGGAATCAGGCTAGTTCCTCGCAGAGAAGCTGAAATTCTCTAAGGAAGACTGAGTTTGAAGGACTTTATGGCTGAGCAGAGTGTTGAGCCAAATCATAAGATCAGTCATTATTTGCCATTTAATTTGTAATTTATAGTTTCTAAGTGACTGCAATTTGCCTGTTAATTCATATTTATGTTGCTTTTTGGTTTTAAACTGTAGAATGTTACCTAAGGTGGTATTTAGTGCTTACTTTGTTTAACTTATATATTAAAATTTCCTGTTTTAAACAGTTGAACCTTGTGGCTTTATCCTTTCAGACAAATAACTGAGGTTTAGGATTTATTTCAAAGTTACTGATCTTAACTGAAATCTTAACAATTCATAATATTTTACAAATTTGAGTAACCATGATCATTTGAGTAGTAGAGAAATGCTTGGTTCTCTCCATAATCATTTTTATTTGCTCCTGCCATTACAGCTTTTGCCTCCTTTCAAGCCTCAGGTTTCTTCTGAGACAGACACGAGGTATTTTGATGAAGAGTTCACAGCTCAGACCATTACAATAACTCCACCTGAAAAATGTAAGCAACAATTAATAGTTCTTTCACCATTGTGTGTAACAGTATTTTTAATTTCTCAGCATTAGATTATAAATGTGACCTTGCCTAAGGATGTGCCCTTTCTGCAAAGATATTAACTCTTAAACTTGCTGAAAATTGTGCCTTTTAGAACTTCATTTCTTGCTGCATTTACTAAACTGAGGTAATATTTATACTGCATTCAGTTTACCATTTTTGGCTTCACTCTGTTGTGGTGAAAAGAGCATAGCAAATGGATATATTCCAGACCAGCTTTCAGAAGAGCAGGAGCATGGAATCCAGACTTACAACTAAATATTTTATTTCTATGGGTAGGAATTTTTAGATGGTAGTGTTTCCTGTCTTGCCATCCGAAGAAGTAAAGCATCCCTGGTGAACGCAGCAATCATATAACCATTTAATATTTTGGGGAATGTGACTTGGCTGAAGACAGGACTCCTCTCCCACTTCCCCTCAAAAAAAACAGGCAGAAATCTCACCTCAGAGAGCTGCTAGCTAATCAGATTGACTGGCAGCTCTGTAACCTCAGCAGCACCTGTGGCAGCAGTAGCCAGGACTTGGACTACAAATGGTGTCCTATCCTAAGTCCTGTAGTCCACTAACAATAGGGTGTCTTATGGCACAATGGGGAGGTCAGGCCCCAGGTATGGTGGTCTTATCAGAGACAAAGAAGAAAGAACAAAGAACAATACAGCATGGGAAACAGGCCCTTTGGCCCAATGAGCCACGCTGCCATTTTAACATTGAGTGTTCTCCTCTACCTGTGACCTTTGTCTACACTTATTGGGGAAGATTGAGAGAAGATCAATTTAGGGACAATTTGTTCCACCAGTCAGCCTAAGAGCACATTTTTGGGATGTGGGAGGAAACCGGAGCACCCGAGAAAACCCACGCAATCACGGGGAGAATGTGCAAACTCCTGCAGACACCAGCCCAAATCCATGTTTCTGCACAGCAAGCAGTGATAGTCATTGAGCTGTCATGTTGCCTGTCAGATGGTCCAGTTCAAGCATACACTTGAAGCAACATCCAAGAGTAGCCCTCACAGGACCCACCACGTGTATTCTCCTTGTTGGTCGACAAGGCAGACCGAATCACCTGTGAAGTAAAAGAAAAGACATCAATAAACATGCAAAACTTTGACGGACATTTATGGAATCCCCAGAAGTACAGAAATACGTTGGAAGGTTCATAGGAATCAGTTGATTCCCAGGGACGTCCCAAGGCTCTTGATCTTTATTTAGAAAAGTCTCCTGTATCCCTCCATCTCTAATCCGCTCATGTGCCTGTCTAAGTAAGCCTTAAACAACCCTAGTGTGCCTGCCTCCTCCACCCTATTTGGCAGTGCATTCCAGGCCCCCGTCACCCTCTGCGTGAAAAACCTCCCTTTAACATCCAAATTATACCTCGCCTCCCTTACCCTAAGCCTGTGACCCTTGTAATTATTGTATCCAACCTAGGAAAAAGTTGACCATTATTCACTTTATTTATAGCCTTCATAATCTTATACACCTCTATTAGATCTCCCCTCATTCTCCGCCTTTCTAAGGAGAATAGCCGCAATTTGCCCAATCTTCCCTCGTAGCTCAGTCCTTCCATACCAGGCAACATCCTGTTAAACCTCCTCTTCACTCTCTCCTGGGTCTCCACATCATTCCGGTAGTAAGGCGACCAGAACTGGATGCAGTACTCCAAATGTGGGCAAACCAACATTCTATACAACTGCAACATTAGACGTCAGCTTTTATACTCTATACCCCTATCTATAAAGGCAAACATACCATAGGCCTTCTTCGTCATCTTCTCCACCTGTACTGCCACCTTCAAGGGCTTGTGTATTTGCACCCCCAGGTCCCTCTACATTTCTGTACTCTTAACAGGCCTACCGTTTATTGCATAACTCCCCCTACGTTATTTCTACCAAAATGCATCACCTCGCATTTATCAGGATTAAATTCCATCTGCCATTTCTCTGTCCAATATACCAGCCTATCTAGATCCCGCTGTATTGCCTGATACTGCTCCTCACAAGTCCAACCATCTTCGTATCATCTGCAAACTTGCTGATCACCCCACGTACTCCCTCTTCCAAGTTATGTTACAAATAACAAAGGTCCCAGTACTGAGCCCTGCGGCACACCACTAGTTACAGACTTTCAGCTAGAAAAGGACCCTTCCACTACTACTGTCTTCTATTACTAAGTCAGTTCTCAATCCATCTAGACACCTGTCCTTGTATCCCATGAGCCTTAACCTTTTCCACCAACCTACCATGAGGGACTTTGTCAAACACCTTACTGAAATCCATGTAGACAACATCCACGGCTCGTCCTTCATCGACTGTTTTTGTCACCTCAAAAAATGCTACCAGATTCGTAAGGCACAACCCCTCTTTTACAAAGCCATGCTGCCTATCACTAATCAAATTGCCACACTCTAAATGCTTATATACTCCCTCCCACTTCAGGATATCCTGGATACGATAAACATTCCGGATCCTGACATCAGGGAGGCAAACTAGCATCTGAGTTTCACGACAGCCTCCACAAAATCGCCTGTCCAACCCCCTCACACTGTAGAGTCCCCTATCACTACTGTTTTCCTCCGCTTGGAGTACTGTGCGCAGTTATGGTCGCCTCACTATAGGAAGGATGTGGAAGCTATTGAGAAGGTGCAGAAGAGATTTACAAGGATGTTGCCTGGATTGGGGGACATGCCTTATGAAGATAGGTTGAGGGAGCTAGGTCTCCTCCCTGGAGAGACGAAGGTTGAGAGGCGACCTGATAGAGGTTTATAAAATGTTGAGAGGAATAGATAGGGTGGACTCTCAGAGACTATTTCCCCGAGCTGAAATGGTCACTACGAGAGGACACAGATTTAAGGTGCAGGGAAGCAAATACAGAGTAGATGTTAGGGGTAAGTTTTTCACTCAGAGAGTATTGAGTGATTGGAATCGGCTGCCGTCGGTGGTGGTAGAGGCGAACTCGCTGGGGTCTTTTAAAAGACTTCTGGATGAGGATATGGGATCTAATGAGATTGAGGATTATAGATAGGTCTATGGCTTGGTAGGTATAGATGTGATCGGCGCAACTTGTGGGCCGAAGGGCCTGTTTGTGCTGTAGTGTTCTATGTTTTGTACATCCAGACCTAAGAATCCTTTCCTGCAACTTCCCTACCACTGATGTCAAATTCACCAGCCTATAATTACCCGGGTTGTCCCTACTACCCTATGGTTCATATCCATTATTGCCTTGTTCTCCCTTACTAGAAATACATCCTCAAGCCTCAGCTCTAACTCCCTGACTCAGTCCCTCAGATGCTGCACTTCCAACACTTAGCGCAGATGTGGACTGTCGGGAGACGAATTGTCCTCAGAAACTCCCACATGTGACACCAAATGCAGTTAATTCATCTCCCATTTGAGTATGCCATTTATCTAAGTAACTTTGGGGATCAAAAACACAAAAAGAGAAAAGAAGAAAGACAACAACAGAAATACCCACCTCTCCTATGCTTGCTCTCGCCGAAGCCCAGTGACCCAAAGCCATTACAGTTCTCACTCTGCTCCCAGCTCACTCCGCTGCCCACTCCCGACACTGCCCGCTGTCTACTGCAGCCTTCTTTATATTCCGTGCTACCTTCCTGACTACCCCAGTGCCTACTTCTGCTATGGAGAGAAAAAGCAAACAAAAACCCCACGAAAAAAACTCAAAATAAACAGGTATTCAACCACTCACCACCAGCATTTTCCAAGTACGCTGCTCTGAAGAACAATGATCTGGGGATGGGGGGAGCGAGGAGCATCTGGGAAGGTGCACAATTTAGAAAGGGGCCCCTTGACAGACACTGATGAAGGGTGTCCTGCTGTGCCTCCTCCAATCCCTGAACTGTTCCTGTCACGTTCAAATTTGCAACCATACAGGGGGCAACTCTTTACTGGTTAGTTGGCAACTCAAGGGCCACGTGTGGAATGAACACAGGCAGGCTGTTCTAGACCTTACCAGCCCCACATAAAATTGCAGGCAGATTAAGGATGCGTGGTAGGATGGCTACTTGAGGAACTTTATAGGCCACACTGCTGACAAACTCACCAATGGAAGATCATAAAATTGTGTGAGTTTGCAGCACCTGTACTTAAAAGAACATTATGTTGGTAAATTTGGATTAAATAAAAATTATTTTATTTGAAAATCTAGACGTAATTTACTTTAAATTTACCATAGTTACCATATTTGTAGTTACATATTGGCTTTTTGGGGAAATCAATTTATTACACAAGCTTTGCTTCAAAGTAAATTATTTAAAATGTACCAGTTAAATAATGCTCTTGTGGCAAAGCATTTTATTTTGTTTGTAAATTGTTAATTGTATAGGGTTACAATTATATTTTGAGTTGAGCATTCTTAAGTTATGGCTGGGTAAACTCATCTGCATTTTTTAATTGATTGTGAAGTTGTGTAAAGTTATCCTATGGAACCCATATTAATCTGATCACTGCTCAATCATTAATTGTATTAAGCATTAAAATTTTGTGAAAGAATATAAAAGGCTAAATATTACTTGAAATATGCAAAATATCCCACAATGCATCAACTTTTGACAGCCTTGCTATATCTAACTTTTATGATGTAGCTACTTTTAATGTCATTCTACTAAGGCTGGATAATTTTGAATGAATAGTGATAAATGACATGGCATAAGGTACCAGGAATCACATACAAAAACATCTGAACTTAGCTGCACCGTTATGCTGATGCAATAGCTAATAGATTACCTGGTTGCTATACTTCGTTAGTGTTTTGTGGCCCTTGCTGTGCTGTGTTTCTTGCATTACAATGATGACTACATATCTATAGCATTTCTTTGACTTAAAGCTCCCACCCGTGAAGGAGAATTGAAACCAGCTGGTTTTTAAAGAACCAACAAGTGTGAATTTGAACCCTTGCTATAAAGATGATAAATATTATGATGAAAGATTTCAGCTGACATTACAGGCTCAAAAATTGGTGTGGGAGAAGAGGGTTCTAGTTGTGGGGCAATGGCACCAGTACTGAGGGAAGCAGAGGCTGTACAGTTGGAACAGAATACAACTGAACTGTGCTGATGAGACTAGTGTTCTAGTGAGCAACATAACTAGAAAATAGAGAGGGTTTTAAACTAAATTGCGGGGCAGGGGATCACATTTGGGGAAATGTGGTAAGCTTAAAGACAAGAGAGAAATACATTAATGTGGAAAATGATGAACACACCGTGACAGGAAAGGACAGGCACTACAAATCTAAGAGTAAATCAGCAGATAAGGCTAGATCGTATAAAAATAAGAGGACAGCATTCAAAACAAAATAGATGAACTGAGAATACAAATATAAATATCATTAGATAGGTATTACAGAGCCATGTCTACAGGATGACATAGATTGGGACCTGAATATTGAAGCATGCGTGATGTTTAGGAAGGACAGGAAGCTAGGAAAAGGTGGCAAAGGCATGATTTTATTAACTAATGATGGTGTTAGCATATTTGAGAGGAATGACCCAAGTTCAGAAATTCAGGAGTGGAAATGTTTTGTGAAGTGATGAGAAGCAATAAAGGTAAGAAGTCACTTGTGGCAGTGATGTACAAGTCCTGTAACAGTAACCATATAATAGAGTGGGGTATAAAGGAAGAAATAATATTACCTTGTCAGAAAGGTCTGGTGATAACCTTGGAGGATTTTAATCTGCATTTAGATTTGGAAAATCAGATGGGCGAAAGTAGCCTAGATGAGGAATTCATAGAATATTTTTGGACGGTTTTGTGAGCAGCATATCTGGCACCACCAGAGAACAGGCTATGCTAACCTTGGTAGTGTGCAACAAAATAGGATTGATTAATGACCTTGTATTGAAACATCCTATGATCAATATATGGATAAATTTCACATTTAGTTTGAGCAAGAGAAAACAGTAGGTCAAAAGGCTTATATTTTAAACTTAAGTAAGAGCAATTATGAGGGCATGAAAGCACAGTTAGGTAAAGTGAACTGACAAGCTACGTTAAGGGAAAGAATGATCAAAAGAGAAGCAGTGATAGGCGTTTAAGAATATACAAAATAGAAATGTTCCAAAGAGAAAAATTCTGAAGGCAGGACCAACCTTCTGTGATTAACTTAAAAAAAAGTTAGGACTGTATCAAACACACAAAAAGCATCTAATTATGTAAAGATAGTGGCAGGTCAGGAGATTGTACAGAGTATAAAAAACAAAAGATTGATAAGGAAATAAAAATTGGAGTACAAATGAAAGCTAACTGAAAATATTTAAACGTGTTGAGAGTTTCTGTAGATATTTAAAGTTAATTAAATGAGCATTGATCCCAGGGAAATTGAGTCTGGGGAATTAATAATGGAAAATAAGGAGTTGGTAGATGAATTGAACTGGGGTTTTGCATTGGCCTTCACTAAGGAGGATACAACTAACATCCCAGAAATAGCTGTAAATCAGCTTTTTCCAAAATTCTCTCAATTTTGGGAAGGGTCCATTAGATTTGAAAAAAAACAAATGTGATTCCATCAGAGGATTGAGTGTCTTTGGAATTCCTTTCCTCAAAAGTGCAGGAAGCAGAGTCTTTGAATATTTTTAAGGCTGAACTAAGTAGCTTCTAGATAAATATGGGGATGAAAGATTGTCAAGGTTAGGGAGGAATGTGGAGTTGATACAATCAGATCAACCATGTTATTGAATGGCTAAGCAGGTTCGAAAGGCCAAGTAGCCTACTTCACATGCACAGCCATGGTTCATGGATAAAAGAGTTGAATTCATGTGGGGTGAGAGTGACTGCCCTTATATGAAAGTAGCATTTGATTAAGTGTGGAATCAAGGAGCCCAAGCAAAATTGGAGTGGAATCGGGCATAAAATTCTCCATTGGTTGGAACTATATCTGGTACAAAGCAAGATTGTTGTCTGTTGGAGATCAATCATGTCAGTTCAGGGTTTTGCTGCAGGAGCTCGTCAGGGGTAATGTCCTAGTGCCTCCATCATGAAGCCATTAGTGGAATGTTCATGAACACACAGTGTTAGCGTCATTCGTGCTGCCTCAGATTCTGGAATAGTTTGTGCCCATGTGCAGCAAGACCCAAATAGCATTCAGGCTTGGGCTGATAAGTGGCAAGTAACATTTGCACTACACAAATGTAGACGATGACCATCTCTAAGAGAGAATGTAACTATCTCCCTTTGCCAATCAATGGCATTACCGTTGCTGAATCCTCTAAAATCAACATCCTGGTGGTTATCATTGACTGAAACCTGGACTGGGAAGATGAATACTCGTGCTTCAAGAGCACGTTATTAGCTCGGGGTTCTGCAGAGAGTAACTCGGTTCCTGACTCTCAAAGCCTATTCACCGTCTAAAGGTACAAGTCAGGAAGGTGATGCAATACTCTCCACTTGCCTTTGTGTGCAACTTCAACAACACTCAAAAATAAAACTTATTTATTAGTCACAAGTAAGCTTTACATTTACTCTGTGAAATTCCCTTTATTTGCTACACTCTGGCACCTGTTCAGATCAGCATGTCTTTTAGACTGGGAGGAAACCAGAGCACCTGGATGAAACCTGTGTATACGGGGGAAAATGTGCAAACTTCACACAGACGAGCTGGGAATCGAACCCAGGTCCCTAGTGCTGTGAGGCTCAACACCATCAAAGACAAAACAACCCTGCATGATAGGCACAGCAACAACCATCTTCAACATTCACTCTCTCCATCATTGATGCTTTATGGCAACAATGTGTATAATGTACTGCAGCAATACACCAAGGCTCCTTCAACAGTCCTTTCTAACTGTATAAAATGTCAGGAGCAGACAATGCATTTGTACACTGCATGCAAGTTTCCTTCCAATTACACGCCAGGCCTGGCTTGAAACTATATTGCTATTCCTTCACTGTTATTGGATCAAAATCTTGGAACTCCCTAATTGCACTGTGGGTGTACCTACAGTATATGGACTGGGCAAAGGTTTAAGAAGGTGATAAAGGGCAATTAAGGGTGGGCAATAAATGCCTCCTAGCCAGTGGAAAAGAATAAATTTAAAAAAAGATCTTTTGGAGCTGGTTAACTTTTTTCTTCCCCAATCCAGCAAGGAAGGTGTGTGAAAATTCATAAAGTAAAATAATAAAAGATAATGCAAAAAGTGACATTCCATCCCAATATAGCAGCAAAATGCACAGTTTAAGATCTTTAAGTTGGTGTTATGCATTTGTACTACCATTTCTATGTGAAATAAATGTTCAAAATTTCTTAAAGCAGTAAGTAGTCAGTTATTCTGAGCAGGTTCAAGGATAAATCTCTAAGTAAACAGCAGATTTGAGATGCCCTGCCAGATGTAGAGAACACTAAATTCAGGTATGTAACAACATTCAAATGGATTTTTGATTGCATATTTGGACAATTCCAGGAAAAAAAACCTTAAGCTTGTTATATAAAGAAATAAAGGATTAATCTCGTTGTGTTCACCTGAGGGAAATGAAGTACTGTTTTACTGATTAGTAAAAATAGAATTATCAGGAAGGGGTCAACCTAATAGATTCCCAAATAATTGCAGATTTGGTGTTCATGACTTAAAGGACAATATTTAAAGATGATTTGTTCAGCTAAATTTAATTTATTTATATTGATCCATTCATTCTGATGGAAACTAATGGCTTGTGTCAGGTTTTAAACTTATTTCTGTTACCTTAACATCAGGGACATGGGCTATGACTTTCAACTAGTTAATCAACGGATAACAGAACTTCATTTTGCATATTTTTCACTGTTAAGACAAAATCATTGCTCTTGCACTAATAGTACATGTATCTCAGCAGCTAAAATTCCATATTTCTGATTCTGGCAGGCAACATTCACCAGTTTATTTCATAGTAGTGTAAAAGAGATTTGTTCTGTTTGCCACAAAACTTGCCTGAAAATTCCACTTCCAGCAACTAATGGGAAAAGTTGTCTCATTGATGCAGGATTTCATTTCAACATGGTTAATTAACCTCGAAGAATTGTATCTGCTGCTGACCCAGTGTAATGAAAGTGTTCATCAAGCAGCAGTTGAATGAAAATGTAACTGCAGTGATGATGAAATAACAGTTAACATTATAACCAACACATCGAAGGAATAAAAAGATCAAGTATATTAATTCCAAAATTACTACTGTCTATTTTAATCACGTTTTATGTATCAGTTCTTTGCGACATATCGATTCAAGTTCAAACTTAGTGGTAGACAAATATATTTGTCCATTTGCTCCTATGACTTAGAATTTTAGGAAAAGGTAAAAACTATTCTGATTTTTTTTTTAAAAAAATTGCCATTACATACTTGTTAGTAAACTTATCTTCAAATACTGTAGCAACATTTATTTCCAGACTCTCTTCCTTCCTTTTTGGAAAGAAGTTGAATAGCACCCTGAACCACGTGCAGCAATCTTCTAAGAGCAGCACTTCACTGCTAAAGTTCAAACAATTGAGAGCAAAGATTGAATACAGAAGCAGTTTTGTATGTGTAACTCAAGGAGTCAAAGGAAGGGCACCTATTATTTTTATCCTCATCGCCATTGTCTTGGCTTCCTTTTGAAGAATTGTCAAAACCTATTACATCAAACCTTTCCTTCAAAAATGCATCAAACGTGCTGTTAAGTTAGAAACAGCTACATAGTTACCACAGAGTAATTTATTTTTAACGTTAATGCAAATCCCCAGTTTGTACCAAAATGTGCGTGTTTGTTCATTGAATGTCATTGTAAAACAAATGCTAAATTTCAGACACTGCTGATGGATGCAGTGGCACAAATGAAAATAGATATATTTATTAGTCCTTTTATCTCTGTTACTATATTTTTACTTCTGTTACTGTCATTAAAAACTTGAAAATCTGACTCTGTGCATATAATTATGTGTTAGCCTATTAGCTCTAATAACCAAATGTTGTGCAGTTTTGTGCCTGGGAAATTGGATGTAATGAACATTTTCTATTCATGTAAACATGCTGGTTCTTAAGGATTCTCATTATGATTCAACAAGTATTTTCTATTCCTAATTGTTATTGAATTGTTTTAATGTATAACTAAAACTGGCAGTGTATTGGTTAATTGGTGCAGCTTACTGAAATACTTTTTAATATGGCCTGTGGGATATAAAATCATGAAGGGAACAGAATCCTAAACAATTTAGTTTCAAGAAAGGCTTTAAAAAAACTGCAAGTTCTAAAGATAAGTTTGCTAAGATCTATTGCGAAATAATTGTCTGAAATAAAACAATTTTTGTTTATTCATAGATGATGAGGATGGTATGGATTGCATGGACAATGAAAGACGGCCTCATTTCCCCCAGTTCTCATACTCTGCGAGTGGAAGAGAATAGGACGTCAAGTCTTTTCTGTTTTTTTGCTGCTCAGCTGTCGTCATGGTGTATCACTGGAAATCATTCCTGAACAATATAAGAGTTTGAGCTATACTTGATTTCAGAGGCAGGGCATCTTCAGGAATCATTTCAAGTTGAATGTTTTTTGCATGAATCTAAATGTCAGTCTGAAGATTCAAGCTGTTACCTCCTACTATTTTGACATAATGTCCTGCAAAGAGTATTTTTAAACATATGAAGTCCTAATAGGATGTATTGTACATGATGCAGCACTTATGCATTTCAGCCTGTAAATGGAACAGAGTTTTAATAGAGGCTGAAGAAGGCATTTGGCAAAATTTCACAATAATGATAAAAATTGAAATTTAAGCACCTGATGCAACTTGTGTATCTTTTGTTATATTAATTTCTGCTATTCATAGCAAGCATTTGTTTGTGATGTATGGCAAGTATGCAAGGTTTTTGTTAGACATATCACTGAAGAAATGAGCTGGTGTCATTCATAGCTGGCTGAAAATGGGTATTTGTGATAGTTGCCAGGAGTCAATCCCTGTCAATGTTAAAGTTAGTACCAACCCGTGTACCCGAAGGCTCAACTTTAGTCAGCCCAGAAAACTTGTTATAGATTTATCAAGTGCAATCGCAGATTTTTTCACAACTTTTGATACTCCACACCTCTGCCTGTATTTGTTTTATGATGGCTGAAGAATATAGACAGGCATAATGTTCAGATTTATGATTATCACCAGACTTATGTGGGTATAGTATTCATGCCACCTAGCCTTGATTGGTAAACAGTAATGTTTGCCTGTAAACTTGTGGACTAGCTATTTTTTTTCTGGTGTTGATTTTGAATGTACACATGTTAAACAGATGTAGTATTTATTTTTAGTAGTAATGATTTGTTTGTGTCAGGTAAGTTCCACCATCAGTGAACAGTTATTACTAGAAGCTTATAGATGGTGGCTGACCAACTTTACAGTGCTAGTCTTTTTTTACTACAAGGTTTTTCAAACTGTCAATCCATAAGGTTTTGTACTTCGCTAGCTTACTGGCTTTCATGTATTTACTGTGCGAAGTATAGATCTTCAAAGATTCAGTTGAAATTACCTTTTCTGACTGAGTATGCCCTCTTGTACTGCAGCCATCTTTGGGCAACAGGCCATTCCTATTTGATTGTCAAGATTCCATAGCTTTGCTTTAACACTAATCCATTTGTTGTCACATTCCTGTGGCATTTTGAATCTAAATGCTTTAATGACTATAACACATGTATTCACCTTATTTGCAGCTTCACGAGGTTTACCACTCCTTGTTGAGGCAATGCATTGCTACTACAGTATACTGGCAAGGTGACAAGGTGGGGTCCTCTACTAACTGCAGGGTCTATATATTACACCTCAATGTACACACTTTGCTGCTACTATTTGTACTGTCTAAAAATAGAACTTCCTGTATCTGCTACTAGTAGTGTATTACAGATGAGCATGAAAAAGATGTAAAGTATTTATTTTAAATTCTTAAATTGGTCATTAATTTTGCCTCTGTGTAGCCTAGAATTTGTGAAAGTTCTTGACCTTGCTAGTTCTATCATTAAATGCATAAAGATCTAGTCATATGGTTAAGGATTGTAAGCAGAAGGGACTAAGAACCTTAGTGAACTGTATTACTGTTGGTAAAATTTAACTGTTTATTTCCTTAAGTATAAGACCCACAAGGATGTGAAAAACTGCAACAAAATGTTTTTGTACACTGTACATCCTTAGTATTTTTACACATAAATGTATATGATAGGGATGCACATTATTTTCCTTCTTACAGACTGCTTAAATAAAGCACTACAGCAATCCATTACTGGGTTGTGTAGTCTTACTACTTACTAATTTGATTGTTTACCTTGTGTATGTCTGTTTGGCAGTAGTATATGAAATTTGCCTTGGACCAGTTGAGAAAATCTTTTTAAAATAGCATATTGAACATTGATCGATAAAATACTGTAACATATTTCTAGGGCTGCTAACAAAATTTTATTTTGATTCCAAATTCAATTGAATACAAGTTTTTTAAGATTTATTATTTTAAATTGCAAATTAGATTTTGCATTTTCTCATTGTTTTAGCAGTTTGTCAAGAGAAAAAAAGCTGCTATTCTCTTTATTCAGCTATATTGTAGTCTTTACGTAATCAAATCTCTAAATCAAACATTTTATTGTTGTAATGACGTAGGTTAATGCAATAGTATATCAGGTCATAAACCATGTAATTACTGCAGGGGAATTAAAATACTGTTCAGCGAATGTCATTGCCATGTTAGCACTGCAGTGTCTTTGTAAATAGCTGAGTGAGGTTGGAGTGATATCTATTATATATTCCAGTCATACATAAAGCATAAGATTATTTTCTGTAAATGTTCAATTACTTTGTTTTACTGGCTATGTAGATCTGTAGATTTTATTTTTACCATGTAGAGGCCTGTTTAACTTGCTTAATGAAGTTCTCTCTGTTTCTTTAGATCTTAAATTTGAATTGTGCTAAGATCAATATTAATAATTATGTATTTTGTCACACATTATAGATTGCTAATCTTGCAAATACTGATTCTGTTTCCGATGAATGGGTATTAAGTTTTGCACATTATTTTCTACAATTTCCCCTTCTCCCTTCTCAAAGTCCCTTTTCTCGACTCTTACCCTACTGAGAGTGCCAGCAGGCTTTTATTGAGATGTGAACTTATGAGTTTTGGTGTAATTAAAACCATTGAGAACCTCAGACCTGAGTTCATACAAATCTAAAAGTGGTAATACTCTACTTTTTTTTCATCCCTAGCTAATGGTACTGAAGCTGAATTTGACATCCTAGCTATTCAGGCCTAACTCAACACAAATGAGGAATTATACCTGGTGCTCTTTGTTAGATATGGCTAAGTATAGTTGGTGCCAAATTTACGAAACCATCTATTGTGATATGTTTGATACTTTGTTAAATGGAAGCTCTTCGTAATTGAGTATAGTTTCATTTCCCCCTTCCCAATACCACTGTTTTCAACCATAAAATGTGCTATCAAAACTCTAATTCATTCTTTTATGTTTTTACACACCAATTACTCTACAGGTGAAGGGAAAGTTCATTCTCAAACTGTCCCCTCATAGCTTTGTGCTATTACATTAGTATTGACAGTTTTTCTGCCCCTCTCCCTCTTCTCTCTGTTATACAAAGGGCTGTTTTAAACTGCATCCGTATTTCCTCTGCAGTCATTGGCCATAATGATCAAGTGGCCATACAAAACAGGAGTTTAATTCTGATATTTTTAATTTATTTTGCTGTAGTTTAGCATTTTGTGTAATTTTTTCAAAGCTTTTCACTTCAAATACAAGTTTAGCTTTTTTATAATTAACACATTAATGTTAATATTTGCTATACCTTAGTACTGACTGACTAATGCTAACCTCATTGTCAACATTTTATTTTCTGCTGTTTTGATGCTGGCACAATTAGTTTCAAAATTCAGAGGGCCAGGGATACTTTTTTAAAGCTGAATTCCCCTTGTACCTGTTCATTTTCTGTGCCACACAATTTTTCTCAAGTATAAACTCTTTTGCACACTCACCAAATTAGGTTTGTCTTTACCAGAGGATATCTGAACTACATTTTTCCAGGCACAAATGAATCATAGTAGAGACAACTCCAGCTCAGGTAAGGAATTAAGTGTAGAAAGGGACTATTCCTTTTGAATTTGATTTGTTTTATTATTTGTCTTTGAGTATCATCTTCAGAGTTGCTATTTATATGTGGTAATTTTATCAATAGTGTACACATTGAAATCTCACATCTGCAAGAACTTCTTATGTTAATTTGCCCATCTAAATATGTGTTAATGTTTATAATAGAAATTGCTCATGTAATCTTATGCTGTAAACACACCCACCTGCTGATGACGCTGAAGTTGTTCAGTTTTGTCTGTTGGCTCCTCAGCCGTTATTGTAGCAAAATGTCTACACTCCAACCAATGCTGTGCTCTGTTTCTTGAAGGGCTGTAACTTGTCTCCTACATTACAAGAGCGATTACATTTAAGTACGTTGACTCTAATGCATTTTGGGATTTGCTGAGGTTGTGAAATATGACATATAAATGCAAGTTCTTCTTTTCCTTAATTATTTATCAAATAAAAATACATCAAAATAGGGATGAAATGTGTGGCTTTAAAATTGGCACTGTTACCTCTCTAACTTTCTGACTGCCTCATTTGACCTACTTGTTGCAATGCTACAAAAAATTGATGAGTGTGTATATGTAGAGAAAAATATCAAATATACCTGCATCATTTTCCACATTTGTAATGGAATGACCTATGCAAGCTCAACTCTTGTTCGTGGTGCAGTTGCCATAACTTTATTTTTAGTTTTACTATTTTAAGTCATGAGGATAAAAATATGGGTTATGACTTGTAAATTGAAAGTAAATTACATTCATGTTCCTTGGTCATCCTTCCCTTGAAGACCACCTTTGAATTTGACAATGTCATAGGAAATTGACTAGTATATATTAGAAGAAGAAAAGCGTGCAAAGATCATGACTTTTCATAACTTATCTCAAAATTCAATTGTTCAAAAATGTCCGTTATTATACATTACTTCCTGTTTTGAGTGTTTACCTTAATAGTTAAGAATAGATTTGGAATATTTTCTAAACCAGAGATCTATCATTTGCATTCCTCATTCATTAGATGTCAATATTGGTCTTCAGTTCCTGAATTCTTGCTAATTGGCTATGAGATTTCTAAAGTATTCAGCATGAGATCTCTAAAGATTGTTTTCAAGACTTTCCACAAAAGATGTTAATTGAAAACTACAGTTGAATAAATTTGTCTTAGACCCTTTTATTTAGAATACCTGCATGCATTTCTGAGCATATATATGCAAAAGACTAATTGTTACATAAAATGGGTTAAGTATTCCTATATTCATTATTCTGGTTGACATTTTAATACTTTTGGTTTATATTAATCCAGTAAGCTTTGATGAAATACAACTATTTGTCCAATTGTTTTCAAATGATTTAATTGATGCATCAGAGCAGTTTTTGCTCTGTAATATATCCATTACATTGTGGTGTAGGATGCTATGTGGTTGAGAAAAGTGATAGTAAACCAGGGCTGGATAGCATCAGCATAAATACGGGATCTGACATGTCTTTATTGCTGAGAGGCAGCACATAGATCAGAAATGGGAGGATTCAAGACAGAATGTGTAGATAAGTCACTGCCACTTTCAAGCTTGCATATAATATGTATAGGAGCCTCTAGCGGCAGCTGAAAAATACTTCATTAAAACTTTATCTACTGTCAGGTGGATAGTGCCTGCAATGTTATTTACAATAGAGAATAAATATTAGCTTACCTTATTGCAGCTGGTGATAACAATACATTACTATTAATGCTATAACATTTAATAATCTTGGAAATAATCTACTAGGTCATTCCCTTAACTCTTCTGTTAGTGAAAATGAAAAGCTCTGACTTCTCAAGTCTATTTTGATGATGTGATCCATAATCTTGTTGTAAACTTTCACTGCATTATTTCCCTTGATCCTTCCTTTAATGTGGTGACCAAAACAATATTCCAACTTGAGCTGGCCCATGGGTGTCTAAAAGTGATAATCTGCAATGTGTTTCATTGACTTCACCCCTTCTCAATGTCCAAGGGCCCAAACACATCATCCAGGTGAAAGTGATTTACTTGTACTACTTTCAACTATTATACTGTATTTGCTGCTTATAATGCAGTCTCCTCCACAATGAAGAAATCAAATGCAGATTGGGTGACTGTCTTGTGAAATGCCTCCATTCACTTACCAATTCCTTACTGTCCAGAAAGTATCTTTTTAACACCACACTTTTCTTTAAGCCCTCCAAATATCAATATGTCCATGTGGCTGCATTCCCCTTAATGCCATCAAATGGATTTGAAAAGCCATAAAATCATCTCCATTGCAGTTCCTTCATCTGCTAATTCTGTAATTTGTCAAACATGTCTTTCAGGTTTTGAGTAGCTTGTTTCTCTCCAAGTACTTTGCTTCATCCCACATTACTCGGATAGTTTACCAAAGAAAAGTTAACAGCTATAATGGTACTGCTGATCCTGGTCTCTTTTGAAAGTGGGTGTCACATTTGCCATTCATCAATTATTTAACATTTTATTTCTAATTTTTAAAAAAGTAGACTGAACCAAAAAGTTATGATTGTGTAAGGAAAATGAGGTGATGAATGCTACCTACATTACTACGATTTCTGTATGCAGATTAAATTGCAACAATGGAAAGAGTTATTATTTTTACAGAAATGGCACTTTCATATTTATCCAGATGCAAGAAAATAATTTGGGAAATGTTTGCATGTAAAATAGGGAAATGGGAATAACATACATTTTATTGAGTCTTGATTAAGTGAAAATGTAAAATGAAAAGTGCAAAAATATTCTATATCAGAGCAACATTCTACATTGGGTTATACACAAGAATGAAGGTTACTCATTTAGAGAGCTTGTAGGAAAATATATTTTAACGTAAACATCAAAATAGTTATCACCTTTTGCATACATTTTGAACTAATAGTATCTCGAGGTTCACTGCTGGCTTTCAGTTGAGATAAATATATGAAATAATTTATACAGGTATTGTTTTACATAAATATCTTTTCAGTACAGAAACAAAATACTGAAGAAGGCTGATATCAAGTTGTCTGAAATCCAGGTCAAATGTCACACAACTAGTAAACATTATAAAAAGCTCGTATGTGCACAGTTTAGACTGCTTATTTGCTGCTATGGACTCAGCAAAATCTACTTTTAAACTAGATCATTGACTATTATAAAGTGATATGAGGCAGAAGCAAAGAAACATTTTTATAAAGTCATGTGCATCACTTCAAGCAACACCACTAGATGAGACTGAACAAGATGGGAAAATGTTTCCTTTAACTTAAGCATTTGGACCACTTGTAATAGTGATTCTGATGTATAAACAGAAGTTGTAATCTAATAATGTTGAAGAGCAAATTAAACCTCACCATGATAGCAGTACACATACATGAGATGGTCATGCTTGATCTTTCTATAACACAGTATACCTTATTTAATCATACGATATCAAAAATATATACAAAACTAATCAATTAAAATGATTTTTTATATTGTTGCAGGCTGGCATCAGTTGATATTTGTTGGTCGGCTGCTCTTACGACATAGGAGGCTGAAAAGGGAGGCAGAAAATGGATATTTTAGGTCTAGTTTTCAGCAAATAGGACTTTATTAACTGCACCATTTCTCACATCTGCTAGATTCTTAGAATTTCACTAGTAGTTAGAATTGCTGCTCCAGTAAACAAGCATTTCACAAAAACCTCATTTTAGTCTCTTGCAGGCCACCCTATGAAAAAGAGTGGATCATGCTAGTTATTTTCATCTTCACTTGATTAAATCTGTAGTGTATAGTAACCTTTGCATTTGAAAATGAGTTTTGATAAGCGAATGACTCCGTTATTCGAAGTAGTGAAGTCACAGAATGACAGAAATTCATTTGTCACATTTTGTTGAACTTCCTATTTCTAGGAAAGAAGAAATAAGCGTTTTGTTTACTGTGACCAGTTTGGTTCACATCAGATTGTGCAGCTGTGCAAAACAGGAAGTGGACTCTGCTTGATAGGGTGTATAACGTGAGGAAACCATTCAATTCTGTCCACTTTGTTAAATTGTGCCAGGCCATTTTATTTTAGAAAATAGTCTAGTAATGCATTTCGGTAAAGTGTACTTTATTTTTAATTCAATAGAATATCCTGGAAAACAATTAACTAAAACATAAAATGTAGTTTGAAAAGACCAAACAAAGAAGAAAACGTACTGATATGCCTAGAGAACAGTAGTAAATCAGTGGATCAACTAGCAGTTAAGGAATATGATAGGGCTGCAGGCTTCATGTAAATATTTTCATTAGGGCAGTTCTAAGTCCCAATTTCCACTTATGAGGGTCATGCAATTAACCACGTCCCCACGGTTAATCAAGATTCTAGTTTTTGATCAATATGCAGTGATCCTCAATGAAAAGTGCATGTCTGCACTTTAGGTGAAATGTCGGATAGCCCAGGTGGAACTGTACAAATGCAGCAAGGAATAGTTTTGGTCTAGCTGCATTCTAACAACTGAAATTGATATTTCTTCACTTTTTGACTTTGTATACCCATATATATATTTTGCAAAGTGATCATGATGTAGTCTGTAACACAACTGTATGTTATAGATGTATTAAAGATGCAGTTAATACATATTTTAATTCATGGAATGCAGGTGTTGCTGGCTATGCCAGCATTTGTTGACCATCCCCTCATTGCCTTTGAGAAAGTGGTAATGCATAGTCTTGGTGTAATTATGCAGGGAGTTCTAGGATTTTGAACCAGTGAAGGAGCAACTCTGTAGTTCCAAGATGAAATGGTATCTGGTTTGGAGGAAACTTTCATGTGTATTGTTTCCCATGGGGAAAGGTTATCCTTCTAGATGGTAGGCATTGGAATACACTATCAAAGAAGCTATGGTAATTTGCTGCTGTACATTTTGTATATAACACACACTGCTGCCACTGTGCATTGGTGGTGGAAGAATGAATGTTTTAAATCAGGTAGGTGGGGTACTGATCAAGTGGACCGATTTGGCTGCTGTCAAGCTTTTTGAGTTTTGTTGCAGCCACACTTATCCAGGCAAGAGGAGAGTATTCCATCACACTCCTGACTTATGCCTGGTTGATGTGCTTTGGGGATCAGAAGGTGAATTACTCACCACAGAATTCTCAATCTTCAACTTTTTGTTACAATATTTATTTAGCTAGTCCAGTTCAATTTCTGGTCAAACAGTAACTCCTGCCAGGATTTTAATAATGGGGGATTCAACAATTGTAATGCCATTCAATATCAGGGGAAGATGGTTAGATCCTCTGAATTCATAATAATTCTATATGTTTAAAACCTAAGAATGATCAGTGTTATAGAAAGCAGTAATTTCATTATTTTCATTAATCAACCCATTGATTCTGTGACATCAGTCACCTCAGCTTCTATTAAATAAATTGTTATCTGTATTTTGCAATAATTGACTGACAAAGCTCTCACAAGTAAATGACATTCTGCATCAATTTAGAAAAAAAATCAAATTATATAAAAAAAAAATCTACAGATTTGTATCAGACATAACCCATGTACTTTAAGAATTGTAGCTACATACTGCAGTGATTTGTAATCTAAGCTAGTGAGGGGCTGCATTCGTGGCCAAAGATTGATGCATGCTCACTAACCATGATTCCATGAATTAGATTAAATAATTTTAATACATACTGAATATTTCAAGAGTTAGAAATATGGTAATAGAACAATCATCTTCAAATGGTAAAAACAAAATAAATATTTACTCTTTGTACGCAGAGGGAACACAGCTCTCGCTGTCAGTGTTGTGTGCAATCAGCCTGCATCTTACTTCACTTGACCCTTGTTTTATGTGCATATCACCAGCCAAAATGATAGGAGAAAAATTACATGGACAGAAATCAGCAGAATGTGTTACCTCTGTATGGATCATTGTCAACAAAATGTTTTGTGGGCCTCTGGTTACAGGTTGCCCACCACTGTTTTAGGTAACTTTACAACACATGTTCTTCATTGCTGCCTAACAGGTAAGTATTGCACTGTATCTGCTTTGCAATGAAGCGATGCAAAAACAACTTGATGAAATGTATGAGTTAGCTTATTGATTCTGTGAAGTTGACTTCCTTTGTTACACCAGCTTGAAAGCTTAGTGATATCTCGATCAGAAAGCCAAACAATGGCCATATAGCTAGTTTGCATCTGCAGGTATATAAAAGTTTTACAGTCATATCTGATCTATACAGCAATGAACAAAGTGAAGATGTCAGTAAAAGCTAACTTAACTGCAAGAATAGGAAAAATAAGCTTACATTTTTACCGTAGAGGGGTACAACATATCTATGTCAACTGAGGAAGCGTTATAGCTCTATTTAACAGGATGCAGATAAGATAGAGTATCTTTTCCATCTGTTGGCTTGATCTCAATTGGCATTGGAATATCCGGCAGGGAACCCTTTTTTTTTGCAGGCTCACCACTTGATTCACAAAGCATACAATCTTTCAATCAGCCCAAGGTTCTCTTACAGAAATTGTGCAAGAGCTTAACTTAAATATTATAATCAATTAGTGTTAATAAAGCACAGCTGACTTGGATCATGCCATACAATTTGTTTGGCCAAATGTCGTGGATGAAAAGGAAAGCTACATGTGATACTGTTCTTAAAGTGCTAGATGGAATATTTTCATTTTTCCACTGCCCTTTTAGTGCTCTCTTTAAATTATCTTGACATTTGTTTGTATCCCCTGCACGGTAAGGAATGTTTACATTGAGACTAAAAGTAAAATATCCAAAATTGCCAGAAAGCTAATTGAAATATTTACGGGACTAGAACACAGCTTGAAATTCAAAAACCACACAACTACGCTTGTCTGAGTGACAAGGCATCCAAATACAAACTTTAGAGCCCATGCATGTCACTAAGTGGGTTTGTTTCAAATATGAGGTTGAAATTACAAAGTTGAAAGAAGACATGTCAATAAGAATAGCAGGTACCATGGACAGACTGCCTGCACTCACTAATATGCTACCAATTACTTCTGTGTCTTAGTAGACACCTGCCAGTGAATGAACAACAATCTCAGCAAGCTATGGATCAGCAGGGAATCTCGTATGGACTGTACCTTTTGCAAAGGAACTTGAGGGTCAGCAATAGAAAGATTTACCACCTTTCTCAGCTTTTCTGCCTATGGTCTCTTTTCGGATTAAGGGTGAGGGATCATTTGTTTCTCATGCCTATAATCAAACATCTGATTCAACAGTCAAAACAGAACCAGCAGTTCAATCACTTTGCCAACTGAATACCAATAATAGAATATCTTTGTCATTGCTCAGTTGTGCTTTTTCAATTATACACAGCACAGGTGTCGGGTTCTAGTGGTATCTAAGGAAAACAGCAGCCATGTAGATTTTCTACTCCTGAGCTATTAGTGAGAAAAATGCAGGCCTCTTTTGAGGCCCTGTAATTGGAATTAGATATTTAAATGTAGATTAATGGAAGGTGAGTCTAGTGTCAGCACTTGTGGTAATTTCAGCTTCAATTGCAGTTGGATTTTAGGATCTAGGCTGTCTATTCCAGCCCCAGTCTCTTGCTATTCTCTTGTTGAGCTGTTAACATTCTACCTCTGTCTCACTTGCTTCTGTGATTCATTTTTAAATTTGAATCACGTTATGGAGAAGCAAAATAATCGAAGAATTTGGGTGAGACTGAAATAAAAATGTGAAAATACTTAATTCAGAGATGCATTGACCTGAAGCATTAACTCTCTTTTTACAGATGCTTTCTACAGATGACCTGCTATGTATTTTTCAGTTTTCCAGCATCTGCAGTATTTTGCTTTTGTTGCAAACAGGTGTGAAGTGGGGCAAATGGAGACTGAGGTGCACAGAAACAAAGGGCCAGAGGAAACAGAAGGATGGAGAAGATGGGCGAAGATAAGATTCTGCAAATGAATAGGACATGAAATGCGTACTAAAGTTTTGGACAATTGAATTTAATGATAAGAAGAGATGAGTGTAGAAGTTGATACTTCAATGGAGAACAATGTAACAGATGGTGGAATTGAAGTAGGGAATTTAAACACCATAAACCGCTGATAGGCAGCCTAGGCTAGTGAATGGGCCATGATTGCCCCCCCCCCCTCCATCTTGATGGCTGCAAGATTGAAATTAGCTTGTTCGCTAATGCCATTAAATATTCAAGATTGAATGTTTAATATATGCCAATTTCATAATGAGTTATAGAAAATGCTTAATGATTAATATATTGATATAACTGTCATCAACTTCAAATAGTAAAAGCAAAATATATACACTTTTGGGAGGGAGAGAGTGTATGGCTTGCATAGACTATGTTGTGAGCAATTAGCACACACCTCACTTCACTTGTCCTTATAATTGGATCACTTCAGCCATTCTAGTAGGGAAAAAAAAACTAAATGGATGGAAATCAGTGGAATGTTGCCACTTCACAGGGTTGAAATGTTCAGCAAAATGTGTCATGGTCCCATTTGGCTCTGGGATGCAGGTTGCCCACCAGTGCTATAAACAGATTATGGAGGATATTGTACTATGGCTGTATTTACAGAAGATATTGCTAGAGACTTTGATCAGTTTAGTAGTGGAACCAGTGCAGAAACTGGATTTGAATTTGGACAGCGTTTGAACAAGAAGTTGAGCACAAACCTAGGATTTTCACAGTAACTTCATTGTAGTGTTAATGTTACGCCTACTTGTGACACTAGGAACCATATCTAATGCAGCATTTAGATATGAGGTTTTAGTTGAACAGAATTTATTTAAATCATCATGAGATGTGGGCATTTGTTGCCCATGCCTTGAATTGAGCAGCTTGCAAAGCCATTTCAGAGGGCAGTTAAAAGTCAACTGCATTGTTGTGGATCTGGAGTTGCATGTAGACCCGACCAGGTAAGAACAGCAGATTTCTTTCTTTAAAGTTTTATGGTCACACATATTTAATGGTTAATTTCACCAGGATTTGAACTCATGTTCCCAGTGCATTAGATTGGGAATGCAATCCAAACATTTATTATTAATCCAGTAAAAATATCACTGTTACTGCCTCCCAGGGTTAAGGTAGTACAAAAGAATAATGCCCCTACAATCTAGAGTATTGAGACTCTTTAGTTCTTTCTAACTTCTATGGAGACAGAGAACATATTGTACACTAAATATTATTATTTCAAACTTCCTTCCAGTTCTACAGGATTAATTTATTGGGGCCACTCTAAGCATATGGTTGGGTGGACAACCATTACAACTTACATTTTACAGCACTATGGCACTTTTAAGTAGAAAACATGTTGAGGCATTTCAAAATTTGGAGTTAAAGATGATTGAAGACATCAGAAATGTAGGTTTCAAAAAGATTTATAGCAGGAACTTGGAGCACTCAGATGGTACATTATTTATGTTTCCCTTTTAAGAAGTTAGCAAGAATGAGAAAGCCTAATCATTGCTGAGACTATGCCCTTCTAGATCATCCCTCACTGGGGAGGAAGAAGCCTCCTTTGCTGGATTACAGATAGCAACGTCTCAGTTGGATAACACTTAATTTAGTGGGCTCTATCTTGAAGGAGCATCACCTGTATGTTGAAGTATGCAAAATGGCAGTGCTGACACTCTTAAATTTCTGTCACAGCATTCAATTTTTTTTCCTACCAGCTGAAACAAATGCCCCTTCGAAGGACAAATAATAAATGTGCTATGAGGAAATTTGGGCTGGGTTTCAACAGTTGCAGTTCTGACTGACAGTTTTGATGCAATTTCATGGAGGAAAATCAATCCATGGATATAATCAGGAATCCGTTGATTGGAATCAGGAACTTGTGTCCGCTTGGAGAGAGGAGTAACACATGATTCAGATGTCATGTTCAACACAACTTTTACAATGAAGAATATTCTGGTAACGGTCTTCATATAATCTCTCTCAACATTATTATTCTATGTGGTGGATGTATGGACAAAAGCAAGAACTTCTTGACTGCAAGAACAAAATGTTCAAGGAGAAAAGACTTTAAGTTTAATACACAAAATATTATGTGAATGTTAAGTACAAAATAAAAGTAGAAAATTAACCTGTCATCTCTTGTGTGGATGTTCGTTGACTTGCTGTGTATTTCAGGTTTCAATTCAAAGTTTGGATTCCTTTTGAATAGATGAGAAAGAAATGAAGGGAAGAAAGGAAAGAAAGTCACATTTACTTTGTGAAATAGATACTGTCAAAGTCAGCTTTAGTTAGTATCGGATCAGACATTGAGTATAGAGTACAGACAGAAGAGTTAATGTTGCAGTTTGACACACAATCTGCCAGTTATTTTTCTATTAGATTTAAAACCAAAATGTAATTTGGTTTTCCATTTTTTGGCCACTTTTCTGATATTTTAATCATTTTTTTTCCACTGTTTGACCAGAAACCTGAGGTAGGAGTCACAGCACACTTGTACCTAAACTGTTGTTGCCTTCCTAACAGGAACACAAAAATCAATAGTCATACTAACATCATGACCTGCACAGGTCAGTCTCAAAAAAAAACAAAATCTAAAAGCAGCTTTTATACTACAATCTACTCCAGATTTTTAAGAACTTGAACTAAACCCTAAAAATGAGTTAATTATCCAATAATTTAAATTACATCATTTCAAATGAGAGTAGACTGCATGCATACATTTGCAATTGAGAGAGATGAGATGGCACTTGGAGCCTGACCCCCCTAAACATGTGACTATCAAAACATCAAGTAGGCAATGGGTAAACATGCTGTACAATTAAGTGCCAATATAATAGTTTGGCACTTGTATCAGCTAGGCAGACAGAAGGATCTAGTTTGGCACTAAGAATGGTTGGTCTAATGAAAGCTGCCTTATTTGCACTGATACTAAATATCACCATGAAAAGGGCACTGATTATCCCCCTCTTTGAAAGTAAAGCTGATATTTTACATAGAATGAGGATGCAATGCTATTCCTTCAAGATACTGATCTATAAGGGTACCAGGTTTGAAGGAACATAGCTTCACGATAATAGTTCCCAGCCAAGTTTACGACAAACCAAAAACATATCCCAATGATGACTGTGTAAAGATTTTTGAATATGCTTCTGTTCTTTTTTATACTTTATTCTGGGTTATCAAACTCTCTTTTTATTCTTTCATTGATATGTGCATTAGTGGCAAGGCCACTATTTGCCCATCCTGAATTGCCTTTGAACTGAGTTTTTTGCTAGGCCATTTCTGGGGACAGTTGAGAATCATCCATAGTCACGTGTAGACCAGGTCAAGCTGTGGGGAAATTCCCTCCCCCAAAGGACATTAGTGACTAAAATGGGTTTTTAACAATAATCCACAATGGTTTCATGGTCACCTTACTGAGACTAGCTTTAAATTCCAGATTCATAAATAAAATTGAAATTCCACCAGCTGTTGTAGTGGAATTTTGCCCCAGGATATACACCTGACCAGCTGGATTACTGTGCCTTCAAGAAATGTATTCATAATCATGTTTCTTTGTGGGGTATGTTTAAAATTCAGCTATGTTTTATATGGTGCCAATTTGTCTAGGCACCAGACAAGCTCTTGTTGGGTCTTGACAGAAGCAAGAAATTACTGATGTTTTGTGGAGGCTGCTGTTTGAGACCTGGTAGGAGAAATGTATCTCTCTCACCCTCTCCAGAGGTGTTTTAGAGACTTGAGGACTAGCAGCCCAAGTACAAGCATGCAAGCTTACAAGAAGAATATTGCTTGAAATGGATCTAGTAAAGACAGGTTACCAATTAGACTTTCTTGTCATGTTTAAGTATTTCATTTGATAAAAGTTGAACTAATTTGTTTGTTATAGTTAAACTATATTTTTGAATAAAATATAAAGGCTTCCTAGTATATTAATAGAATCATACCAGGAATGAAACACACCTTTCCTGCATACTAATGCCAAAATCGAAAAAAAAATGTTGGGCTCTAGTTGAACTTAATACCATCCTTTTGGGGTTTATGACCTGTATCTTCACATACTGTGCCTCAGCTCTCTATCCAAACCATTACTCACTGGTATTCATATGAGCATCACGTGTTGATTAGGGAAAAAAACATAATTTGCAGTCCCAGTATATAGGTATTGTTCCAAAATAATGAAGCAACTGGGGTCAATAATTACAGAAATTTTTCTTGCATTTTGACCTAAAATTAATTCTGTACTCTCTTAGTTACATAATGATGCATGCAGTTTTATAATAAATCAGAGTGAGGGTGGATCAAGGTGAGTCATACTATTCCTCTTACTAAATGTGGAAGCGTCATCCAGTTAATTTGAAGGAAGGGGCCAGTGATTGTTCTGTCATGTGCCTGTCCTGCAATGTATCTACTGCTGCATCAAGGAGCAGGAGACCAGAATCTCAATTTCATCTGACTGGTAGACCAAGGATTCCCCTAGACAGAGCACATCCACCAGAAGCAGCTGTGTCGGATCAGGGTCTGTCCTCTTTCAGATCTCAGGAATCTGCATATTATATACTTTGATGGAAATATGTGATAATGTCAATTTTATCTAACAAAAATTAGTTTTCTGTGGCAGATGGAAAGACTCTGCATCTGTGGTAGGGAGCAAATGTACCACTTCAAAGTAATTTTCTGACCCTTGTTTATGCAGATTGCTTAACATGTATTCCAAATGCCTAGCATCATCTGCATTGTCATTCTGTCAGGAAGGATTGGAATGACATATTGTGGCAGTGTTACTTTATTCTACAGAGACTTTAAAAAAATAGAACTAGGAATCTCTGCTTTGTGCCTTTAACCTTTACCTTGATTGACAGCTTTGACTGATCGTGAAGAACTCTATTTCTAGCTTTCCCAGAGTATTTCTACTTGGCCCAGGAGCTAAGGAAGCAGGGCTACTAGAGGACACAGGTTTTGTTGAGACTGGTTATACAGTCACAAATAGTTATTTCTACCAAGACTTGCTGAAGATCTAAGACACAAAGAGGTTATTTTCCACAAATATTTTATCAATTAAGAACCTCTGAAGTGGTCACAAAGGGTCTTAAGCTGACATGCTGGTTTAAGAACTCAGTAAGAATCTAGCAACACCAATTTTAAATCCAACCGATTTATTTGATAGTAAATCTGCGAGCTTTCAACCTTTTTGTCTTCGTCAGGCAAATGCAGTGTTCTGGTCTGCAATAGCACACATATCAGCACAGACAGTCACAGATTGCTGATTAGAATGTGAATCCTTACATCTAACCTGCTATTCAAGTGTTAAAGTGGCTAACAATGTGTGTGAAGGGAACACTGGGCATTGGTTAGAGAAATGTGTATTTTCTCCAGACAGCACAGTAAGTGAGGTTTTTTGCTAACCCAGGCAAGTCACGAGGGTTACAGATAGTGTGACATGAAGCCAAGATCCCTGTTAATACTGTCCTCATGTGTGCGGAACTTGGCTATCAGTCTCTGCTCAGCGACTCTGCGCTGTCGTGTGTCATGAAGGCCCCCTTGAAGAACATTTACCCGAAGGTCAGAGGCCGAATGCCCATGACTGCTGAAGTGTTTGCCCACAGGAAGGGAACTGTTTTTCCTGGTGATTGTTGAGCGATGCTCGTTCATCCGCTGTCGTAGTGTCTGCATGGTCTCCCCAATGTACCATGCTTCGGCATATCCTTTCTTGCAACGTATTAGGTAGACAACGTTGGCCAAGTTGCAAGAGTATGTACTGTGTACCTGGTGAATGGTATCCTCACGTTTGATGATGTTGTCCACGTCTATGATCCGGCATGTCTTTCAGAGGTTGCTGTGGCAGGGTTGTGTGATATTGTGGTCACTGTTCTCCTGAAGGTTGGGTAGTTTGCTGCGAACAATGATCTGTTTGAGGTTGTGCGGTTGTCTGAAAGCACAGCAATAAACCGCACTGACCTCCTCAGAAGACGAACATGGGACACGGTGGTCAGAGCACCCTTTGTTGTCCAGTACTTCCCCGGAGCGGAGAAGCTACGACATCATCTTCGGAGTCTTCAACATATCATTGATGACGATGAACATCTCGCTAGGGCCATCCCCACACCCCCCACTTCTTGCTTTCAGACAACCGCACAACCTCAAACAGATCATTGTTCGCAGCAAACTACCCAACCTTCAGGAGAATAGTGACCACAATACCACACAACCCTGCCACAGCAACCTCTGAAAGACATGCCGGATCATAGACGTGGACAACATCATCAAACGTGAGGATACCATTCACCAGGTACACGGTACATACTCTTGCAACTCAGCCAACATTGTCTACCCAATTCGTTGCAAGAAAGGATATCCCAAAGCATGGTACATTGGGGAGACCATGCAGTCACTACGACAGTGGATGAATGAGCATCGCTCAACAATCACCAGGCAAAACAGTTCCCTTCCTGTGGGCAAACACTTCAGCAGTCATGGGCATTCGGCCTCCGGCCTTCGGGTAAATGTTCAAGGGGGCCTTCACGACACACGACAGCGTAGAGTCGCTGAGCAGAGATTGATAGCCAAGTTCTGCACACATGAGGACGGTCTTAACAGGGATCTTGGCTTCATGTCACACTATCTGTAACCCCCGTGACTTGCCTGGGTTAGCAAAAAACTTCACTTACTGTGCTGTCTGGAGAAAATACACATTTCTCTAACCAATGCCCAGTGTTCCCTTCACACACATTGTTAGCCACTTTAACACTTGAATAGCAGGTTAGATGTAAGGATTCACATTCTAATCAGCAATCTGTGACTGACTATGCTGATATGTGTGCTATTGCAGACCAGAACACTACATTTGCCTGACGAAGACAAAAAGGTTGAAAGCTCGCAGATTTACTATCAAATAAATCGGTTGGATTTAAAATTAGTGTTGCTAGATTCTTAGAGTTCTTACTACCCCAGTCCAATGCCAGCATCTCTACCTCATGCTGGTTTAAGCCCACATTTTATGCAAGATTCCATCTTGTTAAAGAATTTGAAGTTTACAATAAAAATGGCTGCCCAACTGATTGTAATTTAATTTCCTGCTAGCTTTAATTAATAAGACTGGATGGTATTTGTGACTACGACCTGACATAACCCTGTCCAACAGTGACCAACTAATTGGGAATAAACAGGCTCAAAACGTAATGACCTTTCTTGAAGTGTTCACTTGCTGTTGGAGTTTGAAGAGGACTTTTGAACACTTGCTGGAACACTTTGTCAAGACTTCAACACTCTACCTTTGAAGATTTCATCTCGAAGGAGTACCTACTGTGTTAATTAACTTTATTAGATATTTTATGGAGTCACAAGGAGAAAAAGAATATCTGGTCATTGGATCTTGCCCACAATCACCCTTGATCAGCAGGGCAAAATGAGAGGAAGTGATAAGGTCAGGCAGAGTTGTGTGATTTCTGAAGTCAGTTTTAGAATCTGGCAATAAAATACTAGGGTGATTTTAATACCCCCCAACCCACCAAAAAGAAAATAGGTTAGTGTTGGGTGAGAGATTTAAAATATATATAAAACCTTACCCCTGAGCATCTATACCTGGGTTAAAAGAGGTAGGGTGGGAGAATGCAATCAACCCAGTCCTGGGAAGCTAGTTGGCCATTTCAATATTTATAATGAGGTTGGCAGTTGACACATAACCTGTCTTATAACTTTTAAATCTAGGCTGCTCTCTCTCCCAGGTCTGGGAAATGCAGTGAGGACAGCTTTAGGGAAAATGTTAGTATTCTTACGGCACTGCATTTGAGCCATGAGAATCAGTGCTTCCATTCTGCACAAGATTACCTGCTTCCCTGCCACTGGCCATTGTCCCAACCCCATTCACTGATCCCATTACCATCTGACCACCCCCACCTCCCAGTCAATACCAGTGCATTATTTTTCTGGTGGCTTGTTTTTTCAGTAAAAAGTTTTGAATAATAAAAAGCCTCTCCCTTTGATTTTCCTCCTTCTTTATGTGGAATTGACTGAAAATAAATTAAAGTTTGCTATCCTGCAACTAAAATGCATCACTAGGAATTGGCTGAGTCTGGTATTATTTGTTTCCTAAAGTAATATATTAATGTAATATAGATAACAGACGAATCCTACTTTGCCTGTGACATTTCCTGATGATTTCAGGCACTGCACCTTTTCCAACAGGCTCTGTCTCTCCTTTAATAGCTCATTCTGCCTTTGCAGTAGTTCTAACACCTGCTGTGCACTGGCCTGACTGTGCTGGTCCAACTGTTGCAGTCTGCAAAGACAAAACAACCAGAGAGAACATCATTTAATAATTTTTCTTTGCTGTGTTGCAGTGCAAACTGGTCTTTATTCATAGTAGTTTTCAAATTTATACTTAATTAATTCAATAATCACAAGCAAAATGGAAGCATGAGAGTCTTAATATCAAGCAGAAACAGAATTCTTCAATATCAATCACAATCATTCCTATTCTTATAGCTACTCCACCGTGACATAGAAAAATGAACTAAGGCTATCAACATTGTAACATACCTTTTAACAGTGACCCTTTAAGGGCTATGGGCCACACTAAATTTGAGACGCCTCAATGAATTACGTTACAATCCAAACTCATTGGATAAAATGCTATGTCTGATAGTACCTATTCAAAAAGTACATTGACTGCAAGTGTTCCAAGTGCACCATGCCATAGACACATGCATCATTGATTAAAAAGTGTGCTCAACTCTGCAAATGTCCTTAGGTTGTCTATGCATATGATCCAGACAAACAAATCTTTAGAGCTGTTAACTGAATCTGGTAGAATCAAGTATCAAAGAGGCTTTGAACAGGCAAGTAGAGACAGCTCTTCACTTTGACTCCAAAATAACAATATAGAGATGTGTAGCCAATAGCTACAAAGCACATTTGAGTAGAAATGTCTATAGTTAGAGACTCAATGTTCTTTGATTTCCTTTCAAAAATAGCTACAGTCTCTGAAGGTTCAGATATCTGACCCACTTTACCCAAAATTCAGCATTCTCCTTATGTGTATTCCATTCAGGAATCTTCAGTTCTGCACCTTTTTTAATTTATTACAAAGCAGATTTTTCTAAATCTTGTTATTTCCAATATTACTGACAATTTGATTGAAGTTGTTTAACAATAACCCGGAGCATCCAGTAAAACACATACATCAGTGCTCCAGGTTCGAACCCTGCAGAGACCAATCAACTTTATCAGTAAGTGTTGCTAACAGTTTTAGAACTAAAATTAGTTCATTATCAATTTAAATTGGTCAAGTTCCCCCATGTGCATTCATTTAAATATCATCTGATCTTGGCTTTATTTCAGGCCAATCTATTAGACAACTAATTAGTGTACTTTTTTTGGCTGTTTTAGTTCCAGCAAGTCCATCTCCTTAATTTGGTAATTATAAATTGAAACTTAAGACATCCTTTCAGAAGAAATATAACTCACGTTCCTGTCTGGTGTTTACATTAAAATTGGCACAGGAAAGTGCCAAACTCTGGATTAGATACTTCATTGGTGAAGTTTCTATATCAGGTGTTTTAGAACTTTTAACTGAGCTACCTTAGTTCTATACAAGACACATAACGTACTGTCTTGCAATGCTTTGTGCGCATATAATGGTGGGACCATTTGGGTTTAGTCAACTATTTAGCATATTATCCAAGCAGAATCTGAATGTGAATGATACTTTTTCTTAAATATGCCATTTCTCCTCAATCATTGAAATGCGTAACTTCATTGTATTGTCTCGATGCCTTTTGCTGCTGCATATTCTACTAGTGGGGGATGTTGATGGAAAAGAACGGTTCAATCAAGCAGATGCAGCATGTATTTGTGAAGGGACAGTCGTGCTTGACGAATTTACTAGATTTTTATGAAGATGTGACTAGTGCGGTAGGCAGAGGGGAACCGGTAGATGTAGTGTTTTTAGGTTTCCAGAAGGTGTTCGATAAGATGCCTCACGAAAGCTTGCTGCAGAAGGTTAGGGTGCACGGAGTTGGGGGTAAAGTGTTAGCTTGGATTGAGGATTGGCTACCTAACAGGAAGCAGAGTGTTGGAATAAATGGGTGCTTTTCTAGTTGGCAGTTGGTGACTAGTGGAATGCTGCAGGGATCGATGCTGGGGCCTCAACTGTTTACCATGTACACAGACGATCTGGAGGAGGGGCCTGAGTGTAGGGTAACAAAATTTGCTGATGAGTCAAAAAGCAAATTGTATGGAGGACGCGGAGAGTCTGCAGAGAGATCTGGATAGGCTAAGTGAGTGGGCGAGGACCTGACAGATGGAGTACAACATTAGCAAATGTTATCCACTTTAGAAGAAATAAAAATAGGATGGAATATTATTTAAATACAGCATGCTACCAGGCAGAAGGACCTGGGGTTCCTTGTGCACGAATCACAAAAACTCAGCCTGCAACTGCAAGCAGGTGACCAAGAAGGCGAATGGAATGTTGGCCTTTAGCACGAGAGGGATAGACTATAAAAGCAGGGAGGTCTTGCTGCAACTGTACAAGGCACTGGTGAAGACACAACTGGAGTACTGTGTGTAGTTTTGGTCCCCTTATTTGCATAAGGATATATTGGCCTTGGAGGGAGTACAGAGAAGGTTCACCAGGGTGATACTGGAGATGAGGGGGTTAGCTTTTATGGAGAGATTGAATAGACTAGGCCTGTACTCACTGGAGTTTAGAAGGCTGAAGGAGGATCTTATAGAGACATATAAGATAATGAAGGGGTAGAGGTAGAAAGATTCTTTCCACTTAGAAAGGAAACCAGAACTAGAACACACAGTCTCAAAATAAGAGGGGGCAGTTTAGAACAGAGCTGAGGAGAAACAATTTTTCTCAGAGGGTGATGAGTCTCTGGAATTCTCTGCCTATTGAAGTGGTGGAGGCTACCTCATTGAATATGTTTGTCACAGGTAGATAGATTTCTGATAGATAAGGAAATTAAGGGTATGGGGAGCAGGCAGGAAAATGGAACTTATCCACTTTAGATCAGCCATGATCTTACTGAATGGCGGGGCAGGCTTGAAGGGCTAGATGGTCTACTCCTGCTCCTATTTCTTATGTTCTTATGTATGCTGAACTTCGGTGTAAGACACTTTTGGCTTCCCATTCCCTTTTTTGGATATCTCAATTCTTCTTGATGCTACGACTGATGAAATGTGTACGTCAAGCTGTCTGAAAATCCAGCCATTTTACCCAAAAAGCTCATTCATTACGAGGCTAATCCTAGAACATGTAGATGTTTTCAGGAATGAAGACCATTATTTTCATTAGCAGCTCAGCTGTAATCCTCTAAACAAGTGCATGTCTGAACTTTCAATGCCAATTTATCAAAATCACTTACTATTTATTCCATTCGAAAGAATTCTAATCCAGATGTAGTAGCAAAGAGTGGAATTTCATCCAGGAATAATGCTTTTCCTCCTTATTCATGCTTTCAATGTTCAATACTAATTATTGGCAATCCATTTTCCAGTTTCACATCAAGGCACGAATATGTTAGAAAAGTGGTGTTTGTTGTTTAATTTAGCTTCACTTGCAGAAAGAATCATTAGATGGATTTCAGTACAAATTGGTTATTTTGCACAAGCAATCTGTAAGAAATCCTAATTAAAGCATAACATTTCTTGGCAAATTACTTACACATTTATCAGGACTCAGCTGGCTGAGTTCTGCTATCTGCATGCGTTTCTTTTTGACTATTAAAAGAAAACAAGCATATTCTTTATGATTCTATTATTTATTCAGTGGACTAATCATAGGTGAGTGTACAACTATGCTCAAATTGTCCTTGTCACATTTCAAAGCTTTTTAAATGTTCTGTCGTGACTGCAACAGTAGACCACTTTTACTGAGGCTCTTCAACACCCACACTCAGAGATTCAAGGTTGTTTGCCAAAGCGACCAATACAATCATGCTTACAAAATGAAATTCATTGATATACATTATCATTTTAAATTGAATTTACAACAATGAAAAATATGGAAACAGAAAGAGGCCAATCAGCCTGTGAAGCCAGAGTTCAGCGTTAAATAGCAGTCTTCAGGGAGTGGGCTAATATTTCCATCCCTAATTACTGTCCAAGGATCCTGTTGGATCTGATTATGGATGTGCATGCGAGATCAAGATGGAATTGTGCTCACAATATCCAATTGTCACAATTATCAACAAGGCCCCCTCCAACAGGTGTCAGTCATCACTTAGTATTTACATTCTTCCAGCCCACTTCTTTACCAATCCTAAACAAAATGCTCTGTCAAGTCATTGGCAGGTTCTCTTTTCCCAACTGGCTAGCCTATGACCCTCATTTGTTAGAAGCTATGCTCCTGCTTAACCATTTCTGTTTCTCCAGTAAACTCTTTAACTCTCTTCTATATCTATCAAGTCCAAGGTGCAAATTTAAGTGTGCCTGGCGCACAAATGGTTTAAGCACACGGCATTAAATTTGGCAGGACCAAGTACTGCCGGACATCCTAGTCATCTAAAAAAAAGCACCTACAATCATTCTGGAAACCAAAGACAATTCCAGTCACCTTTACTACCCACCTGAAACAAATCACTTTGCCTCTTCATTCCCAGAAGGGCTGAGAAGCTCAGTAATTTTGTTCTCACTAAGATTGAGACCATCAGTTCAGCTGCTTTTGCTGTTTCCTTCCTTGTCTCAGAAACAAACTGGCTCCTGGTCCCAGTCATGATCCTGCATCTATCCTAGATTCACACCCTCATTCTTCCTCAAATCCTATATAATCTATGGTCAAAATCTTACTAGTGGGTTTGCCGGGGTGGGGGGGTGGTACGTTGTGTGTTGGTAGGTACTCGTACAATTCCAGGAGGCCTTTCTACTTCCTTTCTGTCCACTCATGACTTGGAAGTTTATATTGAGTGGGCAAAGTCTATGGTGGCCCACACATCCTTGCCAAATTTGAGGCCCTTCGGTGATGAATTATTAGCTACTTAAGTGCCACTTCCTGTTTGGCCTCAATCTTGATGAGTTCGGGAAGAGTGGGGAGAGAAGCCTGACAGGTTGTGTTGCTCAGGCCTTAGAATAGAAAGGGGTCGTTGTCTCCCTCAAGGGTCATCATTCCATATCTAGTGCCTTCATCCCAAGGATCTGCTGCTTGCACTGCTGCTCTCTTCATACTCCTAGCCTCCCCCCGGTCCTCATCTCCTCTCTTCTGCTACAGGAGGCCCCTCACTTACCTGGTCCTGAACTCTGGAACTTGGAACCTGGGGACTTAGTCCCATCGTGTCCCATTTTTCCCTGTACTTCGGCATTTTTTCTCTCCAGATAATTATCTAATACATTCTTAAAAACTGCAATTATATCTGTCTCCAGCACATTCTTAGGCAGAGATCTGGATCTTAACCATTTGTTATGATAAAAACTTCTCTTCATGTCAGTTTTGTTTTTTTTTAAACCATTCACCTTAAATTAGTGTCAAAGAAGCATAGAAAGTAGAAACAGAAGTAGGCCATTCAAGTATTTGAGCCTTCTCCACCATTCATTTCATCTGCTTCTCGATTCTTCCACCAACATCAAAAGTTTCTCCCTAACTTCTCAATTCAAATCTGATTCTGAACGTATCTATCAAGTCTTTTCTTTTAAAGAGAACAATCCCAGACTCTCCAATGGCCCTCATCTCAGGAGAACCATTCCCATAAATCCTTTCTGCAGCTTATCTAAAGCCTTCATATCCTTTCTAAAATGTTTTATAAAGAATTACCATAACTTCCTTGCTTTTGTAACTTTATGTTTATCAACCTCAGGATTCCAAATAGCTTGGGACATTTTTCTACATTAGCCTTGCTATGTAAGTAGAAATTTTCGATGTTTTAATTTCAATTCACTAAAGCCTCTTCCACTTTAGACATCATTCAAATACAAATGTGGAAGCTGAGAGTTGAATTCTATTCAGGAATAATATTCGACTGATATCCTGTATGTGTCTATTATTTATTCAATGGATTAGTTATGGAAATGGAAAGCTTGGCCATTGTCCCTTTCATAAAATCAATGGTACTATTCTTACTGCTATTCCAACAGGATGATCAAAACTCAAAAATTAATTTGCTGAACTGGCTGTAGCAGCAGAGGGATTGTAATTGTGATGCCCCATGTAGTTGAGTGGCCTGCTAATGCCCACTAAGGAATAATGAATGACCACTTGGGCACAGAATTGGCCCAAAAAATAAGCAAATACAACTATCATAAATAGAAATGTCAATGCTTCAAACATTATTTTATCCTGTTAGTTATAAAATGAGTTTGTTGTGAAAGATAGTCAATGATACAATTTATCTTAACTTTGGTTCTCCACAATGCCCTACCCCCACTTATGTATAGGAGTTAATATATGGTGAAGCAACTAAAAATAAACATGCGTTTTGAAAAATAAATCCAAATAGGTTTGGTGCTAAACAGGCAGGAAAGTCCAATTTGCCTCAGGAAAGATGTTTGCTCACCTCCAAATTTTAACAGCAAAACGTTTGTTATATTTCATAAAAAGTAAAGTTGAAGGAAGAGATTAAGGATATAATAGTCAAACCTTGTGCTGTGACATTTCCTATGTTCACATGACTGCTGGAAGGAGATTTCCTACCTTCCCAAACCAGCAGCTCACACTAAAGACTATTTTTTAAAATTAGGGGTTAGCAATACTTGTTTCAAACTTAATTACTTAATCAATTTCTCCGCAAACAAAGCAGAGGAATGTGTCATCCATTCTTAAGATTATTTCAATATTTAGGCACAGCTAAAGCAGGAGATTGTGTGTCTTAAAGTTATTAATTCTAATTGCAACTGAGTGATTGTGGGTTTAAAACATGTGTACCAATCATATAGAGAAGATAAAAAAATTTTTGACACTTAAATCTTTTTTGTTAAAATATTTTTCAGTCATCTTTTAAAACACACAGGCCACAATTACAGGCAATCAAGGTGCTGTCAATAATCACATCCCTTTTACTAAAAGAGAATAAATTGACTTGTTTCTGATACTATGCCCTCCCAGAATTGTGAATGCTGAAACCAACATGATACAAATAAGATAGAAAAAGTTATTTATTACTTTGTAATATGTAGGATTATTTAGCTTGCCTTGATTTTCAAATGTTTAAAGCTTCTGCCTACAACATGACCTCAAATATTTGAAACTGGAGCCACCAGCTGAACTGCTAGAGAATGCAAAAAAATTCAGAGTTGCTGCTTCTGATAGCTATCCACTGACCCCTGCTGGAAAGTGCACGTCAGATTTAAGGACAAAATTGTTCTTGCTTGTGATTGACACACACACACGATGATAATTCCAGTAAGGTGCTGAAAGACTACTGGCCTGTGAATCCAGTGTTGTTGTAGATGAAAAATATAATTTCTCTGGCAGGCTTATTGACTTCCTCCTTTACCCAGTAATTGAGGGACAAATGGGATAGAGGTACTAGACTCTCCACTCTAGTATCTTTCCTCATTCTAAGGAAATCATAAGCCATTGCCTGATCTTTTTCCTGATATTGGTTTATCAGACCTGTGCACTGCCACCAATGCCTGTCTGTGGAAATAACTAATAAATGGACTGATGTTTTAAATTCTATTACATTCATTCATGTATTCCAGCAATTTATTTTGCATGAATAGAAATAAGCTGTGTAGTTAACATTTAGGGCAATTCTGTCACAGCATTCCCTTTGTTACCACTTCTTCATCACTAAATACTGAGCCCTTAACTGTTCTCCTCTGGTTATCTATGCAAAATTCCTGGGCAACATCAGTTAGCAACTTATTTTCCAGAGTTAGCTGCACTTTCCTGAGGTAAGTTCACAGAGTGCCTAAAACAAATGCAAACCTGACCACTCATGGGCTTTTGTTCACCCATTTATTACCCATGTATTTACATTAGAGCTTTGTTTATCCTGTAACACTCCATGTGCCTCCTCAAAGGCACTAAGAACAGCTCTCAACATGCATTTCCCATGACAAATACTAAAAGTGTTGGAAGATGGAGGGTGTCCCCTTTTTCTTTGTTCCTCAATACACTGGGAAGAACAAGAGTTGCAAATAAAATTGTACCATTGTATAAGAATTGTATTCAACAAATACCTTTCAGGTAAAAAAGTGTCCTAAGAAACACGAAGAAAATGAATGTTGAACCAAAGATGAAGAAACTACAATGGGTGATCAAACCTTGGTCTGTGTGACAAAACTGGCAAAGGAAGCTGAATTCTCAGGGACTCCCTGTCTTGGGTCTTGGGTCAATGTCCCACTGCATTGCATGGCACCGCTGATCATGATCATGAGGGGAAAGTGTGACAAACCACCCATCCTCTTTCCAACCAAGGGCAGGTAACCATTGTGGTTGGTTTTCCTATTCCAATGCAATCTAATCAAATCCAATTTAGAGTCTTAACAAGCTCCCACCTCCTGTCTTGGGCTTGATCCACATGATCCAAGCTGATTGGAGTAGGCATAGCTCCCCCTCCAAGGCTTGATCTCATTTGCATATTAGCCAAAAGGCCAACATGCCACTTTTAAAAATTGCTTCAAATGAAGGTAAAAAATGTAACATAATGACTTCAACTAAGTACAGCATGTCAATACTACACTTGATTTTAGCCAAAAGACCAAGAAGCAATTAAACTTTTTATTTCAATCCAATCAAGTCAAATTAATGCCAATTCTGAGTCCCAACAAGTTGGGACATTCCCAATCCAAGCTGACAAAACAGAGCTCTCACCACCTGCTTTGGGCTTGATCTACATGATCCAAGCTGATTGGAGTAGGTATAGCTCCTCCTCCAAGGCTTGATCTCATTTGCAAGTTAGCCAAAAGGCTGAGATGCTGCTTTAAAAGATTGCTTCAAATGAAGCTGAAATGTAACCTAATGACTTCAACCAAGTGCAACATGTTGATACTACACTTGATCTTAGCCAAAAGGCTGAGAAGCAATTAAACTGTTTAAACAACTCATTAAGGGTTTATCAAAGTTTAAACTTTTAAAAATGTGCATAGATTACCCCTGCCTTCTGTGGTAACTCACTTAGGAATGCTGGTCTTAAAGTAAAGGTTACTTATTTGAACAACCAATCAACACCTTGTTTTTTCCAGTTAGAGTATCCTATGGACTAGCTTGAATTTTGCAACCCTGTAAATAAAGTTCATTATTCAATGTGAATACATCTTCATATTTGGCGACAAAGATAAAGGATCCTGGTACTGCCTCTAGCCTCATACCTGTGAGTATCACATTTTAATTGAATACTGAATGAAAAAGGAATATAGTCACTAAATGTCTCCCTTTGACTCCTCCACTGAACTACAATCAATGCATCAAGTAGCTTGGATTCTATTTCTAGGCAAACAAAATGGGAGAATTGTAGAGAGTGTAGAAGTCAGACCTACAATTTTATTCATGGTCTGACTCCAAATCATTCAGTGAACTCGTGGATTAAGTGAAAGATAATTTTCAGCCCAAAACCATCAGTCAAATCCAAGGATTCAAATTTAATTTGAAGGTGAGCCTCAGGCGAAGCAATCCTGATTTGCACTGTTTAACTAAAACAATTATTGGAACATCGTGATTTTTGGAGCAATCCTAAATGACATGCTGTGGCATGGTTAGTTTGTGGCATAAGCAATGAGACTATACAATGTCAATTGCTAGCAGAAGTTGACATAAATTTCAAATGGGCACAATGCTGTCTATGGAAAGTAAAGATTCACAGGAACTGCAGAATGCACAAAATAGTATACCAATTAGGGAAGGAACCTGGAATCAGCTGTAGCACCAAAACTGCCAAAGTCACAGAACAAAAAGATATAAAACCATACAGTGCCGAAGAAGCCCTTCAGCTCATTGAGTCTGCACTAACACGAGAAACATCTGACTTCCCACCTAATCCCAATTACCAGCACTTTGTCTCTGCTATACCAAGGCTGTGAGCTATCAGACAATGGTGAATTGTTATCGATAAGTCAGAAAGAGATGGTAATACCAACACAAAAGAGGATATTTGATATAAAACAGTGCAAAGCTAAGTTAAGACTGCTATGTAATAAGATGTTACAAGTACACAAAGTTATAGTGACTAACATCATTGATTCTGATATTTCAAGTTGTTTAATATTAAAGCACTCAAGCCAGGCCCTATTACTGTAACTCTCATTGTAAATGGGAAACCTTGAAGTTTGGAAGTGGATACATGCACCTCAGCACTGTGATGGGTGAATCTAATATTGAAATGGAGAGCACTTCTGCCAAGCTGAAGACATATACAGGACAATCAATGAAAGTAAAAGGCATAACAATAATATCTGTGAGCTATGGGCAGCAGTCTGCCCAGCTCCTGGTAATGATAGATGAAGAACTAAGCCTCCTGGGCCATTGTTGGTGTAATGAAATCAATTTGGATGGGTTCAAGTTTCAGGCAAGGAGACTGCCAGAATTGTTAAGGAAACATGACAATGTTTTCCATGATGAATTAGGCAAAATCAAATGCTTGCAATTTACTTTGATCTGAATTCTTCAGGGCAAGACCAACACCATACGCTTTACTAGAAATTGGGGATATTGAGTTCAGCAGAATTAAGCATCATCCAGCTGGTTCAGTATTCTGAATGGGAACACCCATCAAAGGTAGGGAATAGAAGGATATGGGCCACTTTGAGACAAAAGTGTAGCAAGGTGGACCAAAGGGCCTATTCCTGTGCTGTATTGTTCTTTTAAAAAGCTACCACTTGTTGGTGTTCTTAGGAGGTAGTTCCAAACTTCTACTCTGCTGAATTTCTTACCACCTACAAAGTCCTGGCATGAATGCTTCCCTGCAAGAAGTTAAAGACAATTGTCCTTCTGTTGCACTTTTTAGTGATTGTTGCGAGATGGCATTAACAAGCAGATCGGCTAGGATAGCAATTTTCAAACATTTTCACTTCTGCAGCCCCTCCTCCCAAGTTATAAAAATTCCACAAACTCTTGTAAACCAGCATGTTTCCACAATTAAATGTACACAGGCAGATTATTTGTTTTATTTACTTGTGGAACTTGTGAGTGAGTGTACCATTTTTTTTTTATTAAGCAACACAGCACGGGAAACAGGCCCTTCGGCCCAACGAGCCCGCGCCACCGTAATACCAAATACATTATCCTATTTTAATATTCCTATATACTAATATATATATTAATCCTAATTTGGAAAATTTTCACCATAGGGACAATTTGTTACCCAATCAGCCTAAGAGCGAATTTTTGGGTTGTGGGAGGAAACCGGAGTGCCCGGAGAAAACCCACGCACCCACGGGGAGAACGCGCAAACTCCCGCAGACACCGGCCCAATTCCAAGTGTCTGCACAGCCACATCGATAGTCTCTGAGCTGTCATGGTGCCCTTCAGGTGGTCCACATAAAGCACTCATATACTACATGAGGTACCAGGCAACCCATGAATCAACATCCAAGAGCTGTACCCGCACCACCTGCCGAATGCGTGCTCAAATTATGGACCGAATTACCTGTGGAAAAAGGCCGTAGTTAAACAGTCCTAATATATCCCTCTATCTGCATACCGCTCATGTGGCTGTCCAAGAGACCCTTAAACAGCCCCAGCGTGCCTGCTCCCACCACCTTACTCGGCAGTGCATTCCACACCCCCACTACCCTTTGTGTGAAAAACTGCCCTCTAATATTTGTCTTATACATAGCCCCCCTCACCCTAAGGCCGTGACCCCTCGTCCTATCCATTTCTGAAGGTGGGAAAAGTTTACCACCACTTACTCTCTCTATACCCCTTATAATCTTATACACCTCTATTAGATCCCCTCTAAGCCGACGTCTTTCAAGGGAAAACAACCCCAGTCTATCTAATCGTTCCTCATAGGACAGTCCTTCCATACCAGGCAGCATCCTGGTAAACCTCCTCTGCACTCTCTCCACGGACTCCACATCCTTCCGATAGTACGGAGACCAGAACTGGGCGCAGTATTCCAAGTGAGGCCTAACCAAAGTTGTATACAACTGCAACATCAAACTCCTACTCTTATATTCTATACCCTTTTCTATGAAAGCTAACATACTATAAGCCTTCTTTGTCACCTTCTCCACCTGTGAGGACACCTTCAGAGACTTGTGAACCTGCACCCCCAAGTCTCTCTGCGTCTCTATTCTCCGTATAGTTTTACCTTTTATCCTATAACTCTCTTCTACATTTTTCCGGCCAAAATGCATCACCTCGCATTTATCCGGATTAAATTCCATTTGCCATCTATCTGCCCAGTCTACCAACCTGTCTATGTCCTGTTGTATTGCCTGACCCTGCTCTTCTTTACCCGCCAATCCAAGCATCTTGGTGTCATCAGCAAATTTGCTGATCTCACCACCTACCCCTACTTCCAAGTCGTTTATGTAGACCACCAATAGAAGAGGACCTAGTACTGAGCCTTGTGGCACTCCACTAGTGACAGGCTTCCAGCTGGAAAAAGAGCCTTCCACTACTACGCTCTGTCTCCTCCTTCCGAGCCAGTTTTCGACCCATCTACATACCCGACCCTGTATCCCATGCGCCTTCACCTTCTCTATCAGTCTACCATGAGGAAACTTGTCAAACGCCTTACTGAAATCCATGTAGACGACATCAACAGCCTGTCCTTCATCAACTGTTTTTGTCACTTCTTCAAAAAATTCCACCAGATTTGTAAGACAAGACTTCCCCTTGACGAAGCCATGCTGCGTATCCCTGATCAGATCGCAGCGCTCCAGATGCTCATACATCCTGTCCTTAAGGATCCTCTCCATTAGCTTACCTATAACTGAAGTCAAGCTCACCGGCCTATAGTTCCCTGGGTGATCCCTCTGACCTTTTTTAAACCATGTCCCACCTCAACGGGGATTCCATCTATACTCTCACACCAATTCTCCACTTTGCATCAACAGGTTCCGAGATCCATCTCACTCCTCTCCCAGTATAATTGCACTGTGTTTCTCTGGCATTGAGTGGCTGAAAGCTAACAATCATTTTGCTCAGAGTTTTGTTAGCCTGATGGTTCAATAAACTGCCATTTTACCACGTAGACTGGACATGAGAAGGGAGCTGCAGGATCTCAGAGATAGGCATATTTTGCCTCTCCAATTGCTGCTGCTCTCTGGAGCCTGACACCAGGATTTTAATGATTTTAATGCAACTTTTGTCCTCTTGTTGTCTCTCTTTCTCTCCCATACTGTGTATCAGTTTGCCACCATTCAGGTTTATCTGGAGCGAGGTCATCTGGCCAGGTTCAGAAAAATAAAACAAATCTCAATTATTTTTGGCTAACCATTGAAACTGCCTTGTGGACCCTAAAAGGCCTGAAGACACTGGCTGAAAGCATATTAGGAAGAGACAAGCAGAGAAACATAAAGGAATTTGTCTTTAATTTTTTTTTCCCCAAAGTGCAACACAACTGAAAAACGGGAAATCCAACAAGTAGCCTTAACTTTATCTGCCGACAGATGAAAAAAGTCTATTGCTTTGGGGTGCTGATACTCTTCTATTACCATTAGGTACGTTTCACAGAAATAAAACAGAATGAACATATGCGTACAGCAGGAAGGAAAAATGCTATAAGTCCTGATCTTCTTAAAATGTGAAATTGAATCCGAATTAAACAGTATCAGCAACAATTCTCCTTACATGAAAAAATCACAAGTGCACACGTGATGTGGGGGCTTCCTTTCACATGGAGAGTATTCTGTCTGCAGTCCTGTATGCACATTTCATAAATAGACAATGGTATCCAGACCTCCCAACATTCTGTCAAATATAATTTGTTACATGCGCACCATGTTACCTGAAAACATACTTGCCTGCTATCAAAACACATTCCGTGCCGTGTCCTGACTGAGTCATTCCTCTGCAAAGGGTTGATTAACCCAGCAGGAAAGGCAGGACTTGGCTGCTCCCTATATTACTCCACAGCAGAGAAGTGACTGTGGATCTGCTGTCAACCTGCTAGATTTTACCTAGGAAACTGCTGTCAAAACCATCGCAGCAACTTCACAAAAGAACAACTTTAGATCTTTGCATCAAGTAGATATTGTGGTATACAATGGGTGTATGACAATGTATAAATCCTATTTTAAAATCCTGGTCACAATCATATCAAATACCAAGGTAGATTTGATATAATAGTATTTTCATTACTGAGGATTCCTATCTAAATTTTAATAAGTCCCAAAATATCAATTTTTAAATTTTTAACACATAAAGGGGTAATGACAGGAGCCTGAAACAGCACAGATTCTATCACAAAGTTGCTTTGTTTATCAATATGAAGAAACAATAACTTCAATTTCTTTACAGTTGTTAACATAGGAAAGTATCCCATGGCATTTCACTAAAACACAATTCCAAAAACTGGAATCTCAGCCCAAAAAGATGATATTAAAAGGTAGACAAAAGCTTGGTCAAAGAGGTGTGCTTGAAGAATGTTCTTTCAGGAGGTGGGGATCACAGAGTTCATCCTGAACATGGAGTCTAAGCAACTCAAGACACAGCTGTGGTTTACAGGAGGAAGAGGATGGGAGGAAAGGATTGAAAATTCAAGAATGCAATTGATAACAAAGATTTTACATCAAAAACCTTATCCCTCCAAAAAAGCGTCAAAGTGCTTTGTATTCAAAGAATCACTTTGAAATGTTCAGCATGTAGGAAAATGAGGCAAGCATTATGTATGCAGCAAGGTCCCACAGTTATTATACTTCAGTGGTTTTGGTTGCAGGAGGAATATTGCTCAAGAGAAAGGGAGATCGACTGTCATTCTTTCGCTATTGTCTTGGGAGTTTTAACAATTGTTAGAAAGCCTGTTAAAAGAAGCGAGCATGGATCAAAGCAAATGGGACCTTGGTTTGATATTTCATTCTAATGATAGCTCTTCCAGCGGTGTAACACACTCTCTCAGTGGTATAACACACCCTCCCAATAGTGCAGTGCACCCTCGAGTATATATTTAGTCATGAGGGTATTGGACAGAATAGATAGGGAGAAACTGGTCTGCTTGCTAAGGATCAAGAATGCGAGGGCACAGATTGAAAGTGATTTGTAAAAGAAGCAAATATGATATGAGAAAAAATATTTTTCACGCAACTAGTAGTTCAGGTCTGAAATGCACTGTCTGGAAGTATGGTGGAGGCAATTTCAATCAAGGGATGCAAGAGGGCATTAAATGATTACTTCAATAAAAATAATATGCAGGGGAATAGAGAAAGGTCATAATGCTCATTTGGAGAGCTGATGCAGACACGATGGGCAAAATGGGCTCCTTTTGTGCCATAACAATTCTGTGACTGGCATCTTCTCAAAGATGCCAAGTGTTGGCTCAGGTGAAAAAACCAGTATGAAGCCCTTAGGCTTCCCAGCCAGCTATTCTCACTGTATTTCAAAGGGAAAGAGAGATTCACACAGTCAGCTGAAGGGTCGGACTGAAGAAAACCAGCAACATTGGGAATCCTGAGATTGGGGCATCATTTGTAACAGGTTTGGGAAATGACTTATGCAGTGCAGTGACGTCATGTTGGCTGGGTGAGAAGTTAGAATGAGAGTGGATGTAGCAGTATCAAGCCTGCTGATGTGAAGTTAATTCATGTAAATTTGGCTCATACCCTTCTTCAGCGTGGTCTTTATGTCATCAGTGGTGGGCAACAAAGATCTCATTCTGTGATCTTGCTAGCGAAAATCCTGTTTTCGTCCTCTTGTGAAATTTAGTGACCATTATGGGATTTGTGCCCACAGTAAACAGGACCGTTAGATCATTGTCTGTAATTCTGTGAAGTCACGGAGGCAACTTGAAAATACAATCTCCTGATGATGATGGGCAAAATGGGCTCCTTTTGTGCCATAACAATTCTGTGGCTGGAATCTTCTCAAAGATGCCAAGTGTTGGCTCAGGTGAAAAAACCAGTATGAAGCCCTTAGGCTGCCCAGCCAGCTATTCTCACTGTATTTCAAAGGGAAAGAGAGATTCACACAGTCATGAGGGTATTGGGCAGAATAGATAGGGAGAAACTGGTCTGCTTGCTAAGGATCAAGGGGCATCATCAATGCCCCTCCAAACTAAACCATTCCCTTCTCTTCCATATACTTATCAACTAACCTCTCAAGTTTGGTGGCATTTAAGAGGTTAGTTGATAAGTATATGGAAGAGAAGGGAATGGTTTAGTTTGGAGGGGCATTGCTTTTTATATTGGTCGGCGCAACATCGAAGGCCGAAGGGCCTGTTCTGTGCTGTAATGTTCTATGTTCTATGTTCTATGATTCAAGAAGCTAAGGCATGGATATGCATATCTTGGTTAAGATATGGTTAAGCATATCTTGTGCAGCTGAGATAGGAGGCTACCATTACATCGGGAATCCTAGAATAGGTTTTTAGAATGCCCTGCAGAATTTAATTGCAGGACTCTTTACTGGGATTGATAGGCCAGAAATCTGCTTTGCTGGGCCTATGAATGCAGATAGTGTGCTGGAGGAAGTGAAAGAGATCATAGGGCAGATTTCCTGATTGTGATGGATAGGGCCAAATTGAAGTGAAGTAGAATCATAGGATTCCAACAGTGCAGAAGGAGGCCATTCAGCCCACTGAACCTGCACCAACAACCACCCCACCATGGCCCTATCCCCATACCTCCATGTATTTACCCTGCTAGTCCCCCTAACACTAAGAGTGAATTTAGCTTGGCCAAACAACCTAACCCACAGATCTATGGAATGTCAGAGTACCTGGAAGAAACCCATGAAGACACAGGGGCAATGTGCAAGAAGTCCTATGGAAGCCTGGGAATTCAATAGTGGTTAGAAGCGACAGGTTGGAGGGGGCAGGAGAGATTTGCTGGGCTAACACGCTGATCTTTTTTTGCCCATAAGCAATGCTATAAAGATACTTGGCTCATGGATTCAATCCTTCTTATCTCCTTCAAGTTGTTGAGTTCCTCACATTACCTGAAAAACTCTATGATTAAAAATAAAATGGCTGCTAAAATGAAGGCATGAAACTACATTACAATATTCAAATGGACAGTTTGCAGTTCTGTGAGCGAATGAATCAATTTGTTCTTTATCCTGACTCTGTAAAACTGATGGGCTGGGGGGTGGGGGATAGGGGAGGGGTAAATTCCTGTTCCAGATTTTTTTACAACTTTTTAATCTCAGAAATGTTTTTTTGGAGTAAAGGTTCAACCCTATTATGCTATCATTGAACTGTTCTGCCATGCACTTCTGCATTGAGGAATTTAATAGTTCACTGCTGAGTGAACAATTTAACAATCATAAAGACCAAAATACCAGATGATGTCAGGATAGCAGATCCACCTGATTGTATTTCAAATGCCCCTTTGTTTAAAAAGTCAATAATTTAACCTTCTAAATGCTTTTTTTGACAAATTCTGAAGATTTAAAACATTTCTCTTCACCACCTCTGTTAAATTTCACATCTTGTACTCACGGTTTATTTAAAGCAGCCCGGAGTTGCTGGACCTCATTCTCCTACATATTTTGTGACAATAAAACAGCACTTTGGTGTCATGCTGAGTACTCAAGGGGTTAGTCATGCTCTTTAACATTCTCTGGCTGTCAGTCACTGTCACAAATGTTACAGGTTAAAGCTATAATTTATACGTCCTTTATTTCTGAAGAAAACCTAATTTAGACATTCTGTGAAGCAGAGTTCACTGTAGGAGGCTGATTAAATTATATCAATGTCCAACAGCTAAACTAACAAATACAATAACTGCCCTTCTTTTACTGGCACACATCTTAATTAGGTTTTAATGCAGAAAAGCTGATAACTAGCCTTGGCCAAACAAAGCAGTGTTGTTATTCCTGAAAGCACAGCCCTGAGCTCCACCCTTTATATGCAGCAGTGACAGCTTCCCTGCTGACCCTTGTCAAAGGACCCCATCTGGTGGTTCCCATGCTAACTGAAGGCTTTAAGTTAGGCTCCACTTAGAGTAGGGAAAAAAATGCTGAAAAGCAAAGACGTTTTCAAATTCTATAATAAACTGGGTAATAAAGTCACAGTGATAGAACATCAGGGAATAAGTTAACAAGGAACCCCACAGCACCAAATAAAACAGAACACAAATCTGTTAATAAAAATGTGTGTAATTTACAAATTCCAGAGACAGACAGGGATAGAATAGCATTGCCGGCTTACATTAGTCTTTTTTCAAACTTTTGGTGGTTAGTGCAGCATTTTGAAACTTCTGCATGCAAATTTCCCTTCTCAATGTTAATTTCAGGCTGGTCAGAAATGAAATTCCTGACCAACATTCCTTCCTCATCCCCTACTGGAGAAGAGAATTGTTACTGAGTTTACCCAGCTAATCACTGCTTTTCAATTAAAATGGATTAATGAGGAATGCTTTAAGACATTTGATGAAAGCACTGAAGTTGCTATCCAAATGCAAGCAAATGCTCTTATTCTTCTTCTAACTTGGAATGAGTAATTTTTTTCTTATCAGCAACACCCAAATGCTGGGATGACTAGTTAGCATTACTTTACAAAAATATATTGTAGTTGATCCGATTCAGATGAGATGTGATAAATCTGATTAATACATTTATTGTAGCTTTAAACACTTTTAAATAAAAGCAAGAATTATTGTCAGATCAGAATGACTGATAAAGAGTAAATACACATTCCCAGCAGGGAACCACGCTAACAAGAAGGGAATGCAGGCTGGAGATTGGCTAATTCTTTTATTTGCACTCTCTGTCATCCTGACTTCCTACTGTGAGTACAGGAGCCCACAATAAACCTTCCCCACATCAAATTTTGAATCACAGCTCCGTGGACAGATACATCCTGGAAATGATGATCAGTTCAATTGGTCTAACAAATTGTCCCTAAATTAGTCTGCCCTCAATCTTCCCCAATAGGTGTAGACAAAGGTCACAGGTAGAGGAGGGCACTCAATGTTAAAATGGTGGCGCGGGCTCGTTGGGCCAAAGGGCCTGTTTCCCATGCTGTATTGTTCTTTGTTCCATATGAATGAACTGGTGGGCAGGCTGAATACAAGATTACTGAACTGAAATGTTTCTCAAGTCTTTGGATCAGTGCATTCTCCCAGTTATGCTGCACCAAAGTGCAAAACCAGAAACCACTGTTCAAGAATCCGCTCTTGGACTATTTTTACATCCAGAATCCAACAAGAAGATTAAAGATGGTAAGGTTGGTTCTGGTGTGTAAATTGCTTTGTGGTAATTTGATAAAAGAAGAATTTTATACTGATGGCAGTAAAATTCCCTAGCCACTCTGCTCTGTTCAGTAAATGGGCAGTGTAGAGTTACAAAAGCAAAATACTGCAGTTGCTGGAAATCTGAAACAAACAAAAAATGCTAGAAATACTCAGACAGTCTGGCAGTATCCATGAAGAGAGAAACAGAGGCTAGAATTTTGCCGTGGTGGCAGGATCTTGCTGCTAGGGCCATTTGGAGGGTCAGCACCACAATAGCATTGCTGCATCTGCAAGAAGAGCAAACATCAATGGACATGCTCCATCTCAACCAAGAGTGGGATCTGGGGTCATCAGAGACTGTCAGGCAGACTTGGGGAGTGGAGGGGCACAAAAGGCAGGGCTCATGGCCATTTCTGCTGGGCATCCCCTCCCAAAGAGCTCACTGAAACGTCAGTAGGATTCAACTGGAAGACTGCCCATGTAGCAGAGGATGACCACCACCATCACCACCACCACCACCTGCCTCCGCAGTGGTCCAGAGCACTGTTTGGACGTAACTGTAACTGTTAGTATGGAAAGTTGCATCATCTGAACAGGTGCGACAAAGATAAAGAAATTGGGAGAATAAAGTCCTTGAAGGAATTGAATCACGAGGAACTGAAATCAAGGAAGCTGTGGGAGTCAGTGAATATTGAATAATAGTCAGTAATTGAATTGATACTCTATCCCTTGAAATGAAGACAGGGAAGTCATAGAAGGAAAGGGGAAAGTTAGCAGTGGACCTTGTGAAGGCAGAAGAAAGATGATAATTGGAAGCAAAGTTGATGAAATTTTCCAGTTCAGGGTGAGAGCAGGAACTTGCACCGATACAGACAGCAGAGTATTAGAAAAAAGATGAGCAAGGGATTCTGAACAATACTGGAATAAAGAATGTTCCACATATCCCACAAAAAGGTAGACATGCCTAAGACTTGCAATGTATCTTTTATTTGGAGGGAGTGAGTCAAGTAGTTGTTCAATGTAAGAATACTTTCAGCCAAATGAAGGGGAGTAGTGCTAGATTGGTAATCATGTAGACTAGGAATATACATGGCTGGAAGAGACCACAGAGACTCATCAAGTTAATCCTAGGATTATCTCTTGTGAGGAGAAAACTGCGCCAGCAACAATTTAATAAGGAAGGAAAAAAACATAAGAAAAATTCAACATAATAAAAGGCCTCAGTCCCCAAACATGGCATTGAGCCCAGTATTGAATATTGGCCAGAATTCTCCGGCCATTCATGCACTGATGCCGCTGCAAGCAAGGATGGAGAATTTGGTGCTCAGCTAGATCTCCATGCACTGCAACGGGACAGGAGAATCTCACCAGGGTGAATTTCCGGCCATTGTCTATATGGAATGCTCTGAATCTCTCAACACTTAGAGGGGACTGATGAAAACAAGTGATGATAGTTACTCTTAAGTGGAAAAAATATTAAGTAAACTTTTGTTCTACATATATGAATGTTGTTTTATCAGAATCTCTTGGGGAATCGCTCAAGGGGAATAAAACAAATATTCCCTCCCCAAGAGGAGAAACTTTATCGTAAATCTCAACTACTACTATTTTATTAAAACTTTAGTTTTATGTTTTTAACTAGTATTTGAGGACAACAAAGTTGAAACTTTCTGATTGATATAACGGAGAGTGCAAATGGCAGATAAATCAATTGGCTTTGTCCTTATATAAAAGGTGCAAGTTATCCTTCTGGCTGAGAGAAATGATTCCATTATTTTTGTGCTTTTAAGAAATGCTGAGATACTTTTAAATCAGAAGTATTTCCACCCAGATCATTCTTGTTAAATATCACACCACTTTAGACACTTCCATTGCTACCTGGAGGAAGTTAGAGTGAGACAGCTGAGCTCCAAGTGCCAGGGTAAATGTTATTTAAAGTGATATCGTTTCAACATTAAGCGTGGAAACTATGCACTCATGACTCCTAATTGTGAAAGAATCTGAAAGCTCCAGGGTGAACAAGAAATACACAAACCAAGTGTTTGTGGTGCTGCCTTGGAATGTGATAGAATTTGCTTCAGTTGCAGTACAAACACAAACTGTTTTCACAATTTTGCTCCCAATTCTATTACTTTTGATATAATTGTGAATTATGGACAATAAGGTTTCCAGCCATTTGGTGGTGCTTAAAAGTGTACAATACTAAAAAGTACAATTACATCTCTTTATAATAGCTATTCACGTGTTAGTTCAATTATGCAGATATGGGCCACAGTTCTGATGTGGGCTTCCGCGTTGCAATTTATACCTGATTCCTGCATTATTGGATGGATTTTTCTCTTTTTTTATGGAGAGTGTGGGCGATAGGCAGAAAAACGACAATGAAGCTGCTGGCCCGGCCCCAGTGACATCTTTCTCCACCGTATTGCTCAGAAATTTGTTAAAAATATCATGAAGGAGTGGGTCCAAGCCCAGCCTGGGCTGTTTTAAAGATCAGGGTACTATTTTTAAAGGATACTCTGGCATCAAAATTCTCTTAGGATATTCCCCTCTGCCCCCCCATTCCACCCCTACCCCTCACCGTCCCCCCATCTTCCAGGCAATGCACTTGGCATTGTCCAGGTCATGACCCTCTCCTTGCTGAGTGATGCATTCAAAGTTGGAGAGAGGGGTTCAGGTTCTTGAACAATTGGGGCTCATTCTGGGGTAGGTGGGACCTCTACAAGAGAGATGGTCTACACCTGAACCAGAGGGGAACCAATATCTTGGAGGGAAAATTTGCAAAGGCTATGCAGGGAGGTTTAAACTGATTCAGAGGCGGGGTGGGATCCTGAGTAGTTTGGATGTTAAGAGGGACGAGAATAGGGGGAGTCATAGATGAGAACTGTAAAGCACAGCAGCGTACGGATGGAGTAGGGCATGGTTTGAAATGCGTATACTTTAATGCAAGAAGTATTCGCAATAAGGTGGAGGAACTTGCAGCTTGGATCAGTACCTGGAACTTCGATGTTGTGGCCATTTCAGAGACATGGATAGAGCAGGGACAGGAATGGTTGTTGCAGGTTCCAGGGTTCAAATGCTTCAGTCGGAGTAGAGAAGGAGATAGAAGGGGGGGAGGAGTGGCATTATTAGTCAAAGACTGTATCACAGTGACAGAAAGGAAGTTTGATGAGGACTTGTCTGTTGAGGTAGTATGGGCTGAGATTAGAAACAGGAGAGGAGAGGTCACCCTGTTGGGAGTCTTTTATAGACCTCCTAAAAGTTCTAGAGAGGTAGAGGAAAGGATTGCAAAGTCGATCCTGGACAGGAGTAAAAGTAATAGGGTAATTGTTATGGGGGACTTTAACTTTACTAATATTGATTGGAATAGCTATAACTCTAGCTCATTAGAGGGGTCAGTTTTTGTACAAAGTGTGCAGGAAGGTTTTTTGACTCAGTATGTAGATAGGCCAACTAGAGGTGAGGCTACATTGGATTTGGTGCTGGGCAATGAGCCAGACCAGGTGTTAGACTTGGAAGTTGGTGAACATTTTGGTGATAGTGACCACAATTCGGTTACGTTCACCTTAGTGATGGATAGGGATAGGCATGAAGCTGGGGGCAGTAGTTATAGCTGGGAGAATGGTAATTATGAGGCCATAAGGAGGGAATTAGGGTGCATAGGTTGGACTAGGAAACTACAGGGACTGGGAACATCTGAAATGTGGAGCTTATTCAAGGAGCAGCTACTGCAAGTCCTTGATAAGTATGTCCCTGTCAGGCAAGGAGGAAATGGTCGAGTAAGGGAACCATGGTGTACTAGAAAAGTTAATTCGCTGGTTAAAAGGAAAAAGGAGGCTTATGTCAGGATGAGGCTTGAAGGCTCAGTTAGTGCACTGGATAGCTATAGATTAGCCAGGAGGGAGCTAAAGAGTGAGTTGAGGAGAGCTAAAAGGGGACACGAGAAGACTTTGGCTGATAGGATCAAGGAGAATCCTAAAGCTTTCTTTAGATGTGTTAAGAATAGAAGATTGGTTAGGGCAAGATTAGGGCCAGTCATGGACAGCAGTGGGAAGTTGTGCGTGGAGCCTGAAGAGATTGGAGAGGCACTGAACAAATATTTCTCTTCGGTATTCACGCAGGGAGATGTAAATGTAGTTGTGGAGAACACTGGGATACAGGGTTGCAAACTGGAAAGTATTGAAGTAGATAAGGAGGATGTGCTAGATATTCTTGAGGGTTTGAAGTTAGATAAGTCCCCTGGGCCGGACGGGATTTACCCTAGGATTCTCTGGGAGGCGAGAGAGGCAATTGCAGAGCCTCTGGCTCTGATCTTCAGGTCGTCGTTGGTTACGGGTATAGTGCCGGAAGACTGGAGGATAGCGAATGTGGTCCCATTGTTCAAGAAGGGGAATAGAGACTTTCCGGGGAATTATAGGCCGGTGAGTCTTACTTCTGTTGTGGGCAAAGTATTGGAAAGAATTATTAGGGATAGGATTTATAGTTATTTAGAGAGAAATGAATTGATTGGGGATAGTCAGCATGGTTTTGTGAAGGGTAGGTCGTGCCTTACTAACCTTAGTGAGTTTTTTGAAAAAGTGACCAAAGAGGTGGATGGGGATAAGGCAGTTGATGTGGTATATATGGACTTTAGTAAGGCGTTCGATAAGGTGGCCCATGGAAGGCTTCTGCAGAAAATGCAGATGTATGGGATTGAGGGTGATTTAGCTAATTGGATTAGGAATTGGCTAGCAGATAGAAGACAGAGGGTGGTGGTTGATGGAAGATATTCATCGTGGAGTTCGGTTATAAGTGGTGTACCTCAGGGATCTGTTTTGGGGCCCCTGCTGTTTGTAATTTTTATAAATGATCTGGATGAGGGTATTGAAGGATGGATTAGTAAATTTGCAGATGACACTAAAGTCGGTGGAGTGGTAGATAGTGAAGAGGGGTGTTATAGTTTGCAGAGAGACTTGGACAAGTTGCAGAGCTGGGCCGAGAGGTGGCAAATGGAGTTTAATGCAGAAAAGCGTGAGGTAATTCACTTTGGCAGGAATAATAAATGTGTAGAGTATAGGGCTAATGGTAGGACTCTTAATAGTGTTGATGAACAGAGGGATCTTGGTGTATATGTGCATAGATCCCTGAAAGTTGGCAATCAAGTCGATAAGGTTGTTAAGAAGGCATATGGAGTCTTAGCTTTTATTGGTAGGGGGATTGAATTTCGGAGCTGCAACGTCATGTTGCAACTGTACAAAACTCTAGTGCGGCCGCACTTGGAGTATTGTGTACAGTTCTGGTCCCCGCATTATAAGAAAGATGTGGAGGCATTGGAGAGGGTACAGAGGAGGTTTACCAGGATGTTGCCTGGTATGGAGGGCAGGTCTTATGAAGAGAGGCTGAGGGATTTGAGGTTGTTTTCGTTAGAAAGAAGGCGGCTAAGAGGAGACCTTATTGAAACGTATAAGATGATTAGAGGTTTACATAGGCTGGACAGTGATAGCCTTTTTCCTAGGATGGAGAAAGCTAGCACTAGGGGACATAGCTTTAAATTAAGGGGTGTTAGTTATAGGACGGATGTCAGAGGTAGGTTCTTTACCCAGAGAGTGATAAGGGTATGGAATGCCCTCGTTGGGCCGAAGGGCCTGTTTCCTGTGCTGTGTTGTTCTTTGCCTGCTGCAGTTGTAGATGCGCCAAGTTTGGTGGCATTTAAGAGGTTAGTAGATAAGTTTATGGACGAAAAGGGAATGGTTTAGGTTAGAGGGTCATTGCTTTTTCCTAATTGGTCGGCGCAACATCGAAGGCCGAAGGGACTGTTCTGCGCTGTAATGTTCTATGTTCTATGTTCACCCAAGTCCCTCTAGTGGTTCTGCCCGCCAGGTACACGCTATAGGAGACCAGTTGTAATTCATGCTGCCTCGCCCTCATGCCAATGCGAGTAGATTATCTAATGGGTGGGGGAATGATCAGGTGTAGAGGCCTGAAAATGACATTAAAATGAGGTTCCCAATCTTGACTGACAGGATTCCTGTTATGTCACTAGCGAGGGGGTGGTGGGGGTGCGGGGTTGTGCTTTATAGGGACGATTGTGACTAGACATGGTGCTGATATAAAATGCAATTTGGGGTTCTTGTGCGATCTTCTACTCCCATCACCAAACCCACCAGAGATGAACAGGAGCAAAAAATCCCAGGCTTCGTCTTTTCAATGGAGAACTATGCATTAGATGTCTTTTAAATTCAATGTGTTCCAAAACAGCAACACAACTGGCTTCTACAAATGCCTTTTATTTTGTTGGTGTGTAACTTGCCCTTCCTTCTGGAAGAATTGACTTCCTTAGTGATCCTATGGTCATTTTTGATCATCCAAATAATCAATTATTCATGTGTAAATCTAGATAATTAAGTGTTGGCAAGCTGCCAGACTCTGGAGATACTCAGAGGTGAGCCTTATCAAAGCTCATTCTCCATACACCTCCATTATCAGCAGGGATTCTTGGGCAGCAATGAGAAATGGGAACCATGAAAATGTTATACTCCTTATCTGAGAAGTGTTATCCTGAGATGAGATAACTCATCAGTGATTGGACATCAAACTGTCCTTGTTCACATGATTCAGATCAAAAGAATATATTTGAAGTTTTACAATTTTTTTAAACAATGGTAGTACATTTTTCAGGGGGACATAATAATTTACAACCTTTCACTATTTTATTTCTGTACCGTTGCCCCATTTTATTGCAGTTTAAACCTTTCTCCCCATCCCCCACTCTCCCTGCCTAATAACACACAGCAAATACAGGCTATTTGTCTGGGCCAATTGTTCTTTTTTCAGGTCCCTGTCCCAGTCTATCCACTAATGTCTGCCTGAGAGGGTAGGCAAATTAGTTCATCCCATATCTCTCTGCCAATCTCCAACTCCACAAATCACTAAAATACCTCAGCAAATTGTCTTGGCTAATTCTGCCTTCGCTCTGAAGCTGTGAAAGGAATAAGTAAAATTGGGAACAATATGGCGCCCCCATAGGTACAAACCTCTATTACACCAACTCTAAAACACAGTGGTACCTCTTGTGCCAATTTACTGCAGTATGTCAGACCTTTAATTTTCTTGTAACACAGAAAACTGTTGGTGCAAACTCTTTTGTAACATGGCTCAGCTCACTGGATGCAGCCTACCCTATATTCACAGCAGTAATCCTCAGGTAAGTTTGGTTGTGTAATCATTTAAAAATGTTTCTCCATTGATTTTCTTACAGCTGTCTCAAAGACTATGAATTTGGTGAATAAACTTTATTCGCCAATCTTAAACTGCATAAAAATTATGTTAATTCCAATTAATTTGGTGGGCTTATTTATTTGATTTTTAACAAGACTTAACTCTTCAGATGAAGGTTTAATGTAGGTCTGAGTCTGAAATCACGTACCAACCAACTCAAGAACAGTCTTTCCACCAGACCTTTGAATAAGTCTACCACATACGAAGTTATTCTTTCTCCACACCTTAGCTATGATTGTAACACTACATTCTACACTCTCCTTTCCTTCTCACAAACGGTATGCTTTGTCTGCATAGTGCGCAAGAAACAATATTTTACACTGTATACTAATATATGAGTCAACAATAAATCAAATCAAATCAAGGAAGTTACTGAGAGACATGAGTGATAGAATGTGATATTTCTAAATCTGATCTTTAGTGGGCCTTTCCATTCACCTACATTTTTATATACTATATGAGCTTTGTTAACAGTAAGTATATCCAAATTTTCCTGGCTCAGAGATTTTTTAAAATCCTCCTAGTTTCTGCTACTAGATTATAATAGATGACTTACTTATCTGAACACTGAATTCTGACCTGCATCTGCTGAAAGTGCTGTTTTTGCTGTGCTTCATGCTGTTCCAAAGTCTCTGCAGAAACAGATGGAGCTCTATATTTTTAACTGCGATTTCAACAGCATCCATAATCAGGTTCAGCAAGTCCAGCTTGCAATGATCTTTATAAAAATAAATTCCTCCGACTAATTCATCGCACAAGAATTTTTGAACAATGAACTCTAAACACAAGTTTGTCCAAAATCTCTTGTCCTATTTTAACAGACCCAATGATTCTTTTATTCTAAAATGGGTTAACAATTTTGATGAAATTGAAAAAAGGAACTTGAGATGAAAGTGTTATGTTTGGTATCCATAGTGCACATCAGTTTTCTCAACACTTAAGTAATTTCTATCCCTACAACGTAACTAGGTACAGCCAAACGACTGTGCACAAATAGATAATAATATAAATATACAACAAATTTATCAGCTTGTGAAAAGAAAGTAGGCTGTACTCTGAAACACTACCTTCTCTTTTCAGGTGTGAGCAATCCTATTGTGCATTGCAAGCATTTGCTGTTCTTAAATTCAGTTTTCCAGTAATTGCAGTTCCTCACTTTGTATCTGCGTTGCTAATTATGTCATAAACAATGCTTGTTTGGGAGTCCCACTGGACACTCCATTCCCTGATCACTGTATGCTGTGACAGGGATCTAGAGGGGGCAGGGAAATGTTTGCAGGACTCTCCCACTGACTACTTTAGCCTTTGTGCCAGAATTTGTGCAGAAGCAGCTCAAAAAGTTCAGTTTCCTTTGCTTCCTCTCTGTTCTCCACTTGGCCTCTATTGTCACAGCTGAGATCAGAGCTAACTGTTCAGGGAAATCACAGCTAGAAACCTGTGGTTATCACTCCACAGCATAATAACTTGGGAAATCACTATCAAACACACCACTTATATTTGCTATTTTATTGTGGAACACATTTGCTAACAATCCTTTTCAGTGGACGTAAAATAGGCAGAAAATACATCAGTCTATAACCACCTGAATAATCCTGACCCTAGTGTTGTTCTTTGTTATCCATTTTAAAAGACTCTTGTTTCTTGATAATTAATTTTACACAAAGTAATTACCAATCTGGACCAAAACACAAAATTGGTTCAATTGGAATCTGCAGAGCAAGTGGGCTTGATTGTTGTTTCAGAGTCCTGATTCCAATGCTTGACTGAATTGGGAATCCCTGAACTGTCAGCGCAGGACCCAGGAGATTATTTTTAAGGAGATGTCTCCGATGGTAGGAGATTGAAGGGCCAGTAGGAGACCATCCAGCCATGACCGATCAACAGCTCCACTGCCACTAGTGGAAGCTGCCAAGGTAGACAGGTAAAAATGAGGGCACTTCAAGATGGAGGTGCCCCCCTACAGTTTTTTTCCCTACTAATTGTCATCACAGAGGAGAAACCCTCCTGCAGGACAGCCAGTGGCCACAGCTACAGTCCTCTGCAACTCTGCCAATCGTGGCTACGGGGAAATAAAGTTAAATCGTAGGATGGAGTGTAGGCTGCTTCTATTTCTCAGCCTGGTTTTGGCTACAGTGAGGGTTCTGCAGGCTGGCTAGAAAATTCCAATTGGCATTGGCAGTGGTCTGGACAGGCCCTTCAGGTTGCTAATGGACTACCTGATACTTGCGAGTAAGTAGCTGTTCTGCTCCCCATACAATCCAATTTGTCTAAATACAGACCAGAGGCAGGAATATTCTAGTAACCAACATTTCAGCTGGCAACAGGGAATTGCAGTTCCCTCCCACCTCTGTGCTTGCTTCTGCAGATGTTTTAAAATGCAGCCTATTGTTTCTAGAAATGATGCTTCATACAGTTGTGAAGTATGTTTGAGAAATATTCATATCAATTGAACTGCTCCCAAAGAAAACCACTGATTTACTTGTTTTACATTTCAGTTCAATTTCCTTCTCGTCTTCTGGATGCAGTAGCTGATGCTGGGTTAGAGTTCCACAGGTGATGGTAACCTGTCTGTGTGGCCATTCTTCATTTGTGAGTGTCAGCAGCCTGTTGAACTGTAGGGGGTGGGTTGACACAGCCGAGACCCATCCTGTTCTCAACCAGTGTCCAGCTGAGTCGATTGGACTGAAATCAGGAGCAAGAACCTTGGCCAGTTTCTCCGTCCCCTAGCTGAGTGGATATGAGGCCAAATGTAAGGGCTCCCCAGCTAAAATTGGCAAACTTGTTTCATACCAGGGATTGAACCTGGGATCTTCCAACCTGTTCAGCTTAGTGTCACATCAGGTGGTACACTTTAGCCATTCAATGATCAGAGAAGAAACATTCTGTTTTAACATCAGTGTGTTAGGGGTTAACGTTGAGAAAATTTAAAAGATTTTCTAATAAAATGAAAATCTACAAAAATTTACACAGAGGGAACTGACTTTATAAAATATCTGGACACGAAAGTTTGAAAAAGACTTCCTTTAAACAGCAATTAGCTTTCTCTCTTAAAAATAATTCAGTTAATCTATTTTAAATATTGCTTCATGCATATGTAGCTTTCTGCTTAATTTGAAAAAAAATCTGCAGATCTATTTCATAGAATCCCTACAATGCAGGAGGAGGCCATTCAACTCATCTAGCCTCCATCAATAGCCAATGCCATCCAGAACCTATTCCCATAACCCCATGTATTTACCCTGCTAATCCCCCAACACTCAGGGGCAATTTAGCATGGCCAATCAATCTAACTTGCATATCATGGATCGTGGAAGGAAACAGGAGCATCCGGCGAAAGCCCAAGCAGACACGGGGAGAATGTGTAAACTGCACACAGACAAATCACCCAAGGCCGGAATTGAACCCAGGTCCCCGCTGCTGTGAGTCAACAGTTTAACCACAATGCCACCATTCTACCCAAACTATCACATATTTGTGTGAAACAAGGCTAAATCTTACCACAAAATGGCAGAATGTTATTTCTGGTGAGAAAAGAAACTTGCTGGTTTTCTCTCCATACCTTATGACATTCCAAAAAAAAAAAGAATCAAGGGAGTGTGTTTCATCCTATCATATGGAATGAGAGGGGGTGGGAATGCTCAACACTCCAGCAAAACCTGGCTACAGAGAGATCAAGTTGCCAACATTAAAGGGAGCCCTGATCAGAACCTGGGTAAATATCACTCCCAGCTCACCATGGAGATTTCAGGAACTCTCCTCCCTAGCCCTGATAGGAATCTGTGCTTCCCATTCCATCTTCTCTTTGGTCATTCCCTGCCCCCTGCCCTGCCCCCATCCCCCTGTAATCATCAGCTCCTTCTCTTCCCCCTGCCAACCTCCCTCAACTATTTCAGCCATGAGAAAGGTGCTGATATGGCAGTACCAACCTGGTAGTGCCAATCTGTGCCCAGGGGCAGTGACAGAACACTGGCCATGTCTCTCTCTCCTGGAGACTATACCTACCTTTGTACCTCAGGGAGACCCTCATGACAGGTTTATGTCTGTGTGAAACTTGTAAATGTTGGCATGGTGTTAACTACGGTGGTGGGGTCAAAATCTGGTGGGGGGGGTGGATTAATGACATTTAAATACATTAAAATTCAAGTAAAGCAGCTTCACACCCATTACAGGCGTGGGACAACAGGGAAGATCTAAAATTGCGAACCTGTTAGCAAGAGCTGCAACTTCCAGATTGTGAACCCCACCGACATTCGCATAAACAGTCAGCGTGAGCTCAATATCGCCCCCATTGGCAGAGATATTAGTACAATCCCCAAAAATACTGCCAGCACATGGTTAAAGTGTTATCTTAATCAGAAATGGCTGATGGTTTGGACTATACCAATGCATACAAATATCCAAATATACACTGCAAACCGTTAGCAGCAGACTAAATGGCATGCCACTATTATGGCTGTTCTTTAACAACAACATCTACTAATTTAGGGTCACAGACATAAGGGAGTGGCAGTTGGGAAGGGTCAGATACTTGCAAGGAAACTAAACTGCCTAATCAAGGAAGGTCAGGATGTGGTTTGATAGGGGAGGGGGGTTAAGTCTTCAAAATTTGGAGAGGTAACAGTGGACTAATAGAGGTGGATAAGTGAGTTGAGTAAGGCAGAGAAGAGTCAAAAACAAGGGAGAATTGATGTCTGCAGACATAGAAATGCAATGTAAGCAGTATTGGTGAATTCAAACAGATCAATAATCACAGTTTAAATAACTTTCAATACACTGGGTTTTCAGCAGATGTGATTTGACCAGTTATATCTTTTTCTGGACAAGCTACATCTGCTATGGCAGACACTACTGCCTCACAGTGTCAGGGACCTGGGTTCAATTCTCAGCTCGGGCCACTGTTTGTGCGGAGTTTGCACATTCTCCATGTCTGCATGGGATTGCTCCAATTTTCTCCCACAGTCTGAAAGATAACTGGTTAGGTGCATTGACCCAAACAGGTGCCTGAGTAATGCAACTAGAGAGAATTTCACAATAACTTCATTGCAGTATTAATGTAAGCCTTACTTGTGACTAATAAATAGACTTTGAGTAGAGCACAAAAGCCATAAAAAGTGGGAGAGAGGCAGGGAACATATCCTGTTAAGTTCAACAATTATGATATTTTGAAATCACTGTTGAAACTAAAATAAACCAACAATGAAAATTGGTACATTAGGACTTCCATATATTGTTAGATTAACAGAAGTAGAAGTGACTATAGATTTCTTTATATTGTGTACCTGAAAGTTCATGGTAGAAAAATAAAATCCATTTAGTTGAAATCTTCATGAATATCTCAGCATTAATTAGCTAGTCTATAATCTAGGATAAATATCAAAAGTAAACTGGAATCAAAACAATGGAAATAGTTTAACACATGACCCTAAGTGTTAAAGCTCTTCAACAATATAGTGCTTGGTGACGTTAGGGTAGTTCACTGAATCTCACTGGGCACTAATTGTGATTACAACTTTCTTTATACATAAGAATTCTTCTTGCAGCAATGCTTCTGCTCAGCAGTTTTTGGGCAAGCAAACAAAAGTTTGAATACTAATTTCTCAAAGTTTCCTGTAGCTTTCTCTTAGCTTAAAAAAAACAGATGAAGCAGTACCCGCCTCGGGCTGGTTGCCTCTCCAGCAGCGGTAAGGCTGTTATAGCTACGAATGCCATTTGTTCCATTACACAATCTCCTGAAGCCTTTTGCGGAGAGCTAAAACAACTGCCTGCACCAAAACGACACATGGCTCTCCATTCTGACTCTTTGCTAATCCAGACGCTCTAACCATCTTTCTTTAAGTTGCCATATGGTTGACAGAAGCCTGTAGATTTAGCAGCACATCTGCTTGTAGATTACATTTTCCTTAAAGGTCCACAGCTTTTTTTTAAAATGTGTGAACAATGAAGATGAGAGTGTGTTACCAAAAATATTTTGACAGAAAAATACTGAAGAAACCTCACTGCTAAAGTACAAATTACAGAAAAATATTTAACAAAAAAAAGTACATGGAAAAGAATAAAATGATAGTAAGATGCTTGATAGTTCTGTTCAATTTCATTGCATAACACATTCCTGATTCACAATTTATGAAGGGTAAAATAGTATGGGGATAAATAGTGCTAGGTAAATAAGCTTGTATGAGTATGGAATAAGCAATAGCATTCAGCAACTGGATTCCAGTTTGAAAATACTGCTTTAATCTTGTAAGAGGAATGTCACTTTATGCACGATACGCACCATGCCCATTTACAGACTAGAAATGACTGTGGTTTGAAAGTGCAGCTGCTGAGTGTATGTGTGTGCTCGACATTCCTCCGTCTTCTCTTTCAATGAAGACATTAAGGGTTTAATACTCATGTCGACTGAGTTAACAACGTATTAAATATTTGAATGCTAATATCAAAAAATATTTCCTAGATTTGGAAATATTTAAAAGCTGATTCAGCAGGATCTTGGGAAAAAAAAAATCACATTCTTGCAAATTTCAAACCAATTACATTTTTGACAGGAAAAATTTCCAACTGTTTGTAATAATTTTAAATGTTTATGCATTTTGGAATGTTCCCATTTGCAAGTTAAAAATTAGATGGAAGAAAAACATTGAAGATGTTCTATTTATATTTGAACTCGATTTGTTGGGATGCTAACACTGTTGATATTTTTCATTGAAGCAATTCTGGTTTATAAATAAACCTCAGTACGTATACATGCATTAATAATTAAAATCTGAAATGCTGACTGAACTCTGTAATAATTTCATCCAATTAACTACTTAAGGACACAGACATTATGAAATTTGGAAGAGTTCAGTGTTTAAATGTTTTTAGAAACTACTATGGTATAAGAAACATGAGGCTATGTTCATTGTTGCAACTTACAATGGGGAAAAGAAATTACCTTACATTTACATAGCGTTTTTCACAATCCAAAGTGTTTACAGCTAATGAAGTGCTTTTCTGAAGTGTAGTTACGATTGTAATAAAAGAAATGTGGCAGTCAATTTGCACACAACAGCAGTATCGTAGTGACTGGATAATTAATTGAGGGATAAGTATTGGCCAGAAGCTAGGGATAACTCCCTTCCCTCTTCTTCAAAATAGTGCGGTGTGATCTTTTATGTCCACCTGACAAGACAGAGGGGGTCTTGGTTTAAAATCTCATGTGAAAGATTGCCCCATACACAGCAGCACTTCATCAGCATTTTCCTCCCTCTGCTGTAGCAAGTCTGTGAGAGAGAGCTGAGGATAGACCAGAAAAGTTACTGTGGCTCCATTTATTCCTTATCCTTTGGGAACTGACTTGCTTCAGCTCAGTCGTCTGCCCCCCCCAAAACTACAAAATACTTAACAGAATATGCTTGGGTTACTAAAAAAGAGACAACATTGTGAGTGGGATTTCACAGCTTTATTTGTCCGGAAACCGGAAAATCCTATCTGAGATCAATGAACCTTCCATACTCCACCTCTCACCCGCTCTGATTTCTGTGGCGGGCAGGACGGTAAAATTTCGGCTGTGACTCAATGCATAGCTTTTAAAATGGCTGGAGCCAGACTCTGAAAATTACTGCTGTCCTAATGGGATGCAATTTAAACAGAGCTCTTTCCATACATTTTTTAGGTGTAGACTCAATGGGCTGAATGACCTCTTTCTGCACTATAAGGATTCTATGATTCATCTTTGGCTTATTTTACTCTGTGTTTCCTATTTCTGTTGACTTCACATGGGTAAATGTCACTGATATAAAAATCTGGCATTTGTGGAAAATTTAATTATAAAATAATCAGAAATAAATCAGAGTTAAGATTGTCCCGTCCTCTGATAAATTATTTTTCTCTTTTAAATATACACCCATGGGTTATTTTCATAAAATTATGCTCAGCGTTTTTATTTCTTCATTTATTTTTCCTGCCGAATAAAACAGGCTGAGAGTAAATGTTTTCACTTGAACACAAATATCTGCCTTGAGTCTTACTGTTGGGTTGGGGAGAATGTGAATGAAATAGAGTCATTGGGCAGGATTCTGTCAGGATGAGGAGTTGGGGTGTCCTAATTGAAGGTGGCTGGGAATGGGGAGGGAGGAGGGATTTAAAATACGATAGCGAGCTATCAAAGAAAACATTACGTAAAGCAGAAATTGAAATAAATCGGATGGAGTAGAACTTGGAAGTAATTTGTAAAATGAAATAAGTACATAAACTACCTGAAAATATAGGAGCAGGACTAGGCCATTCAGCCCACTGAGTCTGCTCCAAGGTTCAATAATGGCAAATAAGTTTCTCAACACCATTTTCCTGCTTTTTCCCCATAACCTTTGATTCCTTACCAGTCAAGAATCTATCTGTGTCTTAAGTATACTCAATGACCTCCATAGTATACTCAAAGGCCTCCTGTGGCAATGAATTTCATAGATTGACCACCCTCTACCTGAAGAAATTCCTCATCATCGTGGTTCTAAAAACACATAGCGCACTCATCGGCATTTATCAAGAGAAAACAGTTTGTGGAAGAAAGGCAAGAGATTCAGCAGACAGAATCTTCCAGACCCTGCAGAGACAGGTTTAGTGATGCAACTAGGAATGGAACGGCAACAAGCCGTTGATGTCGTCTACATGGATTTCAGTAAGGCATTTGACAAGGTTCCTCATGGTAGGCTGATAGAAAAGGTGAAGGCGCATGGGATACAGGGCCAGGTATGTAGATGGGTTGAGAACTGGCTTGGGAGGAGGAGACAACGGGTAGTAGTGGAAGGCTCTTTTTCCAACTGGAGGTCTGTCACTAGTGGTGTGCCACAGGGCTCAGTACTAGAACCTCTTCTATTTGTGGTTTATATAAATGACTTGGAAGAGGGGGTAGGTGGTGTGATCAGCAAATTTGCTGATGACACTAAGATGTTTGGATTGGCGGGTACTGAGGAGCAGTGCCAGGCAATACAACAGAACATAGATAGGCTGGTAGACTGGGCAGATAGATGGCAAATGGAATTTAATCCGGATAAATGCGAGGTGATGCATTTTGGCCGGAATAATGTAGAGGGGAGTTATAGGATAAAAGGTAAAACTATCCGGAGTATAGAGACGCAGAGAGACCTGGGGGTGCAGGTTCACAAGTCTCTGAAGGTGTCAGTACAGGTGGAGAATGTGATAAAGAAAGCGTATGGTATGTTAACTTCATAGGAAGGGGTATAGAATACAAGAGTAGGAGTCTGATGTTGCAAGTGTATAGAACGTTGGTTAGGCCTCACTTGGAGTACTGCGTCCAGTTCTGGTCGCCGTACTACTGGAAGGATGTGGAGGCCCTGGAGAGAGTGCAGAGGAGATTTACCAGGATGCTGCCTGGTATGGAAGGGCTGTCTTACGAGGAAAGATTGAACACACTGGGGTTGTTTTCCCTTGAAAGACGTCGGCTGAGAGGGGATCTAATAGAGGTATATAAGATTATAAAGGGTATAGATAGAGTAAATGGTGGTAAGCTTTTTCCACCATTAGAAATGGATAGAACAAGGGGTCGTGACCTTAGGGTGAGGGGGGCTATGTATAAAACGAATATTAGAGGGCAGTTTTTCACACAAAGGGTAGTGGGGGTGTGGAATGCACTGCCGAGTAAGGTGGTGGGAGCAGGCACGCTAGGGTTGTTTAAGGGTCTCTTGGACAGCCACATGAGTGGTCTGCAGATAGAGGGATATAGGAGGACTGTTTAAATACTTTATTTGTTTCCACAGGCTATTCGGTCCACCTTGTTGACCAACAAGGTGCATGCATTCAGCAGGTCGTGCGAGGGCTGCTCTTGGATGTTGCTTCAGGAGTGGCCTAGTGCTTCAAGTCATTAGTGTATGCTTAAACTGGACCATCTGATGGGCAACATGACAGCTCAGAGACTATCGCTGTTGCTGTGCAGACACATGGATTTGGGCCTGTGTCTGCGGGAGTTTGCGCGTTCTCCCCGTGGTTGCGTGGGTTTTCTCCGGGTGCTCCGGTTTCCTCCCACATCCCAAAAATGTGCTCTTAGGCTGATTGGGTAACAAATTGTCCCTTTATTGGTCCCTATATGAGAATCTTCCACAATAGGCATAGCCTAAAGTCATGGATATGTCATTAAGACGTTAGGAAGGCGGCGCGGGCTCGTTGGGCCGAAGGGCCTGTTTCCCGTGCTGTGTTGCTCTTTGTTCTTTGGAATTTGAAACTTGCACATCAGGTCATCTCCCTAATGCATTCCTCCCTCCGTTTGATCCGACTGGAGATAGGCTGCAACAGGAACCCGCTTCGAGGAGTTGGGTAGCCAATTAGGGCTATTTCCAGAACATCCGCCAGCATATCTCAAAGTCAGACAAGCCCCCCACTGAGGTGGTCTCCAGGAGGCAAGCTGATGGCCTATGGAGCATTCTGCCAGTCACAAAGACACTGGGATGAGAAGCGTTACATATATTGGGGCATGTCCCTTTAAGAGATCAGGTTAGGTGACAGGGAAATCAAGCCCCACCTTATGGCGAGCTTGCCTGGGCAGTCTTGTGCTGATTGTATTAGGAGATAGACATGAAATAAATGGTTCCATTAGTTTATTATCACTGACCTCATGGTATTTGTTAGTCCTCAATATCAAAACCAGTCAGAAGCAATCCTTTGAATGGGCTTCACCCTCCCTTCACCGTTGATGGCTCTGAGAGCTTTGAGAAATCTTCATTTTAATATTTTCATTATGCCTTAGGGAGTGCCTCCATTTTTGTGACACACACACAGCTTCCCACCTGTTCAGCCATATTCATCCCTCCCAATGGGGCTCCTGATCCTCCAGTGCTGCAGTCCCTCTGCTTAGGCCTCCCGTCTGAGGAATCTGCCCGCCAACCTTACTTGGATGGCACTATGAAGGCAGCTTGATAACTAACTGCCTCCCTGTGGCCCCCTTCACTTCTAGTCTGTGTAGCCTGGGACCTGGAAACAATCCCAAGCTTGACTTCTTTTTCAAACGCAGAAGATTCCACAGAGTTTCCCAGTTTTGTCTTGTATGCTGCAATAATAAGGAAGCACATATACCATATCAGAGACTGATGTTCAGTGTTATAGTAACCAGACGTTCTCTGGCTACTATAGAATAGTGCAATTTTAAGATTTTAATTTTTATTGATTACAAAATTAAATTACAAATGTGTTTGGCACGAATTTCATTTCTTCCCTATGGGCTTCATACATAGATCATTAACTCGGGGTGGGGAATGGGATGTAAACATAGGATACTCTGTCTGTCCCAAACAACAAGCCATTCTCTAAAATACACAAGCTATCCCAACAGCCGGTCTGATCAGAACAAGCATGTTTGCATGTGTGAATCTGTACTCCATTGTTCCACTAAACTGCCTTCCTGTTCCTCTTTTATCCCTTGGACTCATTCAAGAAGATCTCATGCTCATTTTCTTCCTGTCAGTAAAGCTTAGTACAATGCACAAAAATTGGGATCCATATTAAATGTCAGCATGCATCTTACAGGATTCTCAAAACAGCCATAGCACACTCTCCACCCAAACCCCCATCCCCTCCTTCCCCAACAGTAGCCCAGCGGAGAAGATGCTGATTAATAGTAGAATGGAGTCAAACAAATCCAAGGGCTTGACCCCTGGACAGCTGGATTAGCTGATCACAGCTGTCCTGAATGAGAGCGGGTCAAGCATGAATTCCAATGAGATCACTGTTGGAAAGTGCAATTGTGTGAATAATAACTAAGAACAAAGCTGGGTTTGACCGACTAATAGTTCAATATACTGATGTCCCTCCAGGCCTTGCCTTTGTCATCCAGACTTTCTGATTAGGAGTGATGAGTCACTCCAGATGTGCCTCTTGTCTACCAAAGGCACTTAAATTACAGGACTCTATGAACTTTGGCTGTTATGAAGAGGTGATGAGTCAAAGATGGGAACATCTCAGCAATCACACTGGGATGCATCATTCTTAATGTATTAGGACATCATTTTCCAGCCACTCTAGTCACCATTTTCAATAGAAAAAGCGAAAGGTGAGCAAAAACAGAAAAACATGCAGTGTAACATACCAAATACCCAAAAATCAATGTAATTAGAAAAATATTTTGTACTGCATTATTGTGAAATGGAGATTTTTCTCTGCAGTGTTAATTTGCATGGTTAAAGTTGAAATCTATGATAAACCTATTGCTTGCAATTGCTATGTCCATCTTACTGAGGCATTCCTGATCCACTTCCCCTTCACCAGCTGTATTACGCAGTAAAGCTCTGAAACCCAGAGCAGACCTTGGCATCGCATGCTGCAGGATTATGGAAGAAAGGAGTGGTCGCTCATACTGATTCATAGATTAAAGCAGCTGTGACAGATGTCATAGTGCTGTGATACTATTATAAACTCAATTTATGTAGAACCTCTACTGTTGGTCCAGTGAAGAGAGCTTCTGGAACAAGAACAGAAGATGCTGCAAAAACTCAGAACATCTGCCAGCATCTACAAGGAGATAAAAAGAGTTAACATTTTGAGGCCATGACCTTCTGTCAAAACTTAAAGGAAGGAGAATGTAGAAACTGCAACAAAAAGTGGCAATGTTCAGAACAAACAGATGGCCTAGTAGGAAAAGGGGATAGGGTGTTTTGCATTGAGGCAATACATGCGTGGGATATTGAAAAAAAGAAAGGTGGGGGTTTAAGATGGAGGGGAAAGGTCAAAATCTAAAGTTGCTCAACTCAACACTGAGCAACAGGCTCAATTGGAAGATAAGATGCTGCTCCTTCAGTTTGTGCCTTCACTGGAACAACAGGTCAAGGACGGACATATAGACATGAGAGCAAGAAGCTGAGTTGAAATGAGATGTAACAGGAAGATGGGGTCATGCTTGCAGACTGAGGGATTTGGCAAATAATCACCCTCTGCGCTTAGTCTTCCCTACTGGAGGAAACCACATTGGTAGCAGTGAATAGAGAGTAGAACAAATTGATGGAAGTGCAAGTGAAACACTGTTTAACAAGAACAAAGAATAATACGGCACAGCACAGGAACAGGTCCTTTGGCCATCAAGTCTGTGCCAATACAGATGCCTTTAATATTTTCTTGCCTCTACATGGTTCACATCCCTCTATTCCCTGCCTATTCATGTATCTTTAAAGATGCCTCTTGACTGTCATCATAGAAATTGTTTCCAAAACCTCACCTGACAGTGTGTTCCAGGCATTCACCATCCTCTATGTGAAAAACTTGTCCTTTACATCCCTCTGAAACGTTCTCCTCTCACTTTCAACCCTGTCTCTGAGTAATTGACCGTTCAACCCTGGAAAAAAGACTATTTACTTTATACAAGCCAGTCATAATCTTGTAAATCTGTCAAGTTCCCCCCCACCCCTCACTCAGTCTCCAATGAAAACAATCCAAGTTTGTTCAACTTTTCTCCATAGTTCATCTCCTCCAAACCAGACAACATCCTGGTAAATCTCTTCTGCACCTTTTCCAATGCATCAACATCTTTCTGGTAGCGTGGTGACCAGAATTGAAAACAATACTCCAAATGCAGTCTTACATAGCTGCAACATGATTTTTCAATTACTATACTAAATGCCCTGATCAATGAAGGCCAGCATGTCATATGTCTTCTTAACTCCTTGTCTACCTGAGTTGTCACCTCAGGGAACTGTGGATTTACATGCCCAGATCCTTCTGTATGCTAATATTTCTAAAGGCTCTACCCTTTACTGCAGACTTTCCTTCTGCAATAGACCTTCTAAATCACATCATCTCTCATTTGTCTGGGTTAAATTCCATCTGCCATCTTTAGGCTCAGGTCTCCAGCTGATTTATATCCTGTTGTATCCTTTGACAATCTTCCTCTCTATCCGCTACTCTCCCAATTTTTGTATCACCTGCAAATTCACTAATCAGACCACCTGCATTTTCCTCTAAATCTTTTATATACATTGCAAACAATAGTGGCCCCAGCACTAATCCTTGTGGAACACTACTTGTCACAGAACTCCAATTAGAGAAGTACCCTTTCACTGCTACTCTGTTTTCTATGCCCAAGCCAATTTTGTATCCATCTTACCAGCCCACATTGGAACCCATATGACTTCATCTTCTGTATCAGCCTGCTATAAGGAACCTTTATCAAAGGCTTTACTAAAGTCCTAATCCACTGCTCCACCCTGGTCAATTTTTCTTGTTACTTCCTCAAAGAACTCAATTGAGTTTGTGAGACATGACCTCCCCTTCACAAAATCATTCTGCCTATCGCTAATAAGCAATAAGCTAATTAAGCTGAAAGGCGTATTTGAGGCCTTGAAGGGTGAGGAGGGAGGAGATAAAGAGGCAGGTGTTGTATCTTAGAGACTTTCTGGGATGGATTCAAACTCATTGCCCAGAGATGGTTGCAGGATGCTATTCAGTATATCTTCAGGATGCCTCACCCATAAAATATCTTTAAAATATGAGTTTGGTGCAAGCATAACAAATGATATACAATTTTTAAAAATATAATCATTGTCTCTAATGTAAGGAAAACAAGGTTTCCTTACATTTTCAAATAATTTATGAAAATAGGGCTCTTAAGAACAAAATGCCATTTGCATCAATTTATATTTTAAATATTTTTCAAATAAAAACTAACCCTAACCTTAACCCTAACCCATACACACATACATCAGTGATACAATATTTAATATGTTTTAGTAGCAAATTTACTTCCTGTGTGTCACCTTGTTTGATGATGTTCCCAAATAGATGGGAGAATGACATTACTGACTGTATAGGAGGCACAAAACTGATTCCTTGTAAATCTGCAGCTAACATGCTGCACCTGCACTAGAGTCAGTGTCTCCCTTAATAGAATTGCTGAGGGTTCATTGCTTTCAGTGTTGCTGCCTATTGATCAGAGCTGTGATGACACAGAGCTGTTGCTGACTGGCATATCCACTGGCTGCTCCTTGCTTCTGAATAAGACTACAGAGCATAAATGAGATCTGTGAATCCAACCTTCTTAATTGCTTAGAACCATTAGAACTGCATGTCTGTATCCTTCTTCTACAGTTGGTGATCCAGATTGAACGAAAAGCCTCAATAACAGTGTCACTGTAGTCTTTGCTACAGATAACACTGCGTTGTTACATGGCAGTATAGATAACCGTACTTCCAAGTTTCCACACGCAGTTATCCAATCTAATCATACCAGCTTGCATGGAGGCAAATGATTTCTTTAAGCAAAGCTTACATTTTTACTTTAATGTAATATAAAATAGTCCCTCTAATTCTGTATCCTTATGCAACTCTGCATGCATGACCTTTGCCCTGCAACTTTTCACCCACTTATCAACTTAAAGCTGAATGTTGTCCGGGTCTTGCTGCATGCAGGAATGGACTGTTTCAGTATCATAGAAGTTGTGAATAATGCTAACCACTGCTATTAGTAAACACTCCTTCTTCTGACCTTTATATTGGAGGGAAAGTCATGGAGAAAACACCTCAAGATGGCCAAGCCTAGGACACCATCTTGGGGAATTCCTGCAGTGATGTCCTGGGCTCAGATGATTGACTTCAAACAATCAGAACCATTGTGCGTAGCTTTTTTAAAGTATTTTGGGGACCACAGAAGAAAGGTTAAATATAAAGATTGCTGCTTCACGTGCTTTTGACCTTTTTAGTGAACACATGAAGTGCTGATTCCAGGGCAGGACAGCCCCCAAATTTCCAATGGAGGAAAAAAAATGAATGGCTTTGTGTCACAAACAGCACAAACTCCATCTGAGCCTTCAAATGCACAACCTCTACTACCTTGAATGTCAAAAGCAGCAGATGCATGGGAACATCATCACCTGCAAGTTCCCGTCTAAGTCACGCACTATCCTGACTGTTCCTTCACTGTCACTGGGTCAAAATCCTGGAACTCCCTCCCTAACTACGCTGTGGGTGCACACAGACCAGATGGGTTGCACCAATTCAACTTAGCAACTCATCACCACCTTTTCAAGGGTAGTTAGGAATGAGAATAAATCCTGGCCATGCCAGCGACAGTTACATCATATGAACGAATAAGCAGAATTCAATCCGCCTTAATATTTGTTAAATTGACTGTATTACTTCTATGATTCATTAACTGCTTAAAGACTATCAATGTCCTGCTTCATAATTATGTCTTCCCCACCCACATTACTGTTACTGAAATTTCATTCCTGAAAAATACACATTTCAATATAATGCAATCCTACCATTTTGTTACCAAGTCACAAACAACAATGAAAAAATCAAGTATTTCACCTATTTTTGAACAAAAATATAGAGTCTGCATTTCATAGAACTTCAAGGTGACCATCATGTAAAATTAAAATAGCATTTCACTTCATCAGTCATTTTATGTTGCAGATCTGATCATTTACAGTTATTTATGGCTCATGAGATCTATATGTTCCTGGCAATCACAGTGCTGTGAAATGGGTGGTTAACTTGGTTTTAAACTGATATTTGTTTTGATAATGATAATTTTGACAACTAAAGCCAGCTGAAATCTATTTTAAATTGCTCTGATATCAGATCGCAATCTTGACGTGAAAATGATTATCCCTCTTAGATTAAAGACACTATATAAATACTGGTTGTTGTTACTAACTCAGCCGCTGTCCAGCAGCAGGTTTCCCACCCACTCTTTTGACCAAGGATTAGAGATCTAGGAGTGGTTCCAACCATCACACGAACAAAAAGTTCTAACAGTGTACGTGGGTTATATTTTACTTCTTTGACATGCTGTGAAATTAATGCTGCCATCACTGCCAGTCAAATTGTGTGATTCTGTCCTGACAGTCTACTGATTTTCAAGGCTTTTCGTAAAATAAAGTCATCTGCACATTCTGAATTCAAACTTCATAAAATCAATTCCTGTATTGCTCATAGTCAGAAGAAATGGTGGGCTAGGCTTTCTGTCCCTCTTTGATAGCCACATTTGGGGGGAAATGTGACTTCTGTCTGTTATGGAGATACTTCATTGACTTTAGCGCTGGAGTTTTTTTTATTCATTCATGGGACATGGGTGTTGCTGGCTGGCCAGCATTTATTGCCCATCCCTAGTTGCCCTTCAGAAGATGGTGGTGAGCTGCCTTCCTGAATCAATGCAGTCCATGTATTGTGGGTTGACCCACAATGCTGTTAGGGAGGGAATTCAAGGATTTTGAGCCAGCAACTACGAAGGAATGGTGATATATTTCCAAGTCAGGATGGTGAGTGACTTGGAGGGGAACTTGCAGGTGGTGGTATTCCCATGTTTCTGCTGCCCTTGCCCTTCTAGATGGAAGGCTTTGTGGATTTGGAAGGTGCTATCTGAGGATCTTTAGTGAATTGCTGCTGTGCATCTTGTAGATAGTACACACTGCTGCTACTGAGCATGGTGGAGGGAGTGGATGTTTGTAGATATGATGCCAATCAATCGGGCTGCTTTATCCTGAATGGTGTCAGGCTTCTTGAGTTTTATTGGAGCTGCACCCACTCGGCCAAGTGGGGAGTATTCCATCACACTCCTGATTTGTGCCTTGTAAGTGGTGGATAGGCTTTAGGAGTCAGAGGTGATTATTCACCACAGTATTTCTAACCTCTGATCTGTCCTTGTAGCTGCTGTGTTAATGTGGTGAGTCCAGTTGAGTTTCTGATCAATGGTAAAACCAAAGATGTTGACAGTAAGGGCTTCAGTGTTGGTAACACATTGAATGTCAAGGGGCAGTGGTTAGATTGTTTCTGATTGGTGATGATCATTGCCTGGCATTGTGTGGCATGAATGTTACTTGCCACTTGTCAGCCCAAGCCTGATATTGTCACACTGGAGATGTCTTATCCAGCATCTGCCAAAGAACTTCACTGAAAAGGGAACAAAGTTCAGACAAGGTGTGCTCCACACGTTGTGCAAATTGGCAGCTTTATTTTTCCCCAGCAAAAGACTGTCAATCTCGTACTTCAATATTTCCTAAGCAGAGCTCTTTTAGAACTTGTGTAGTCCTTCAATGCTCAAAGAATTCTGGCCCTGTGATCAGCTTGCCATGAAACACTGGGACCAAAACAGCAAACTCTTGCATATGGTACTTTAGTAGATCACAGATAAATGAGGAGTAGTAAATGTGAATATACAAAAAGTAGTACATACAGCAAAGATTGTGTTTTCCTCATAGGCATACTATTATAATATATCATGCTATAAGAATTTTTTTGCCCCTACAAAGTTAGGCCCTGCAAGCAATGGAGGGGGGGGGAGGGGGGGGTTATATGGAGGGAGGGTTTAGCACGTGGTAGAGTCATGTCAGGATAAGTGTCCATGTCTACAAAAAGATAAAGAAGTTTGAGGATTGCTGTGAATAGCAAAGTTTAGTCCATGGTTATCTTGGGAGTCATTTTCAGTAACAGCACTGTTGCTCAAGGAACCAATAATTGCTGTTATCATCATTACTGTTATAGAGATTCAATAGACTGGATGCTTTATATATAGTCACTTTTATCTTGGTTCTCTCTCTCCTTTGTAGTCCCTTGATGTAAAGAAAATGATTGTGCAAGAGTTTGTATATAGTGAGTTTAATCTGAGGATGCTCTGCAACTATCAATCAGTTCTATTGACCAGGACACTGTCCCACTCTTGCCACCTGACATGGCACATCAGAAGGATTTGTCGCATGACAATCATGCCACAAATGCACATTCAGGTCCCGGGTGGAATTCCAACTCAAAACTTTTGGGCTCAGAGGTAAGGACTGAGCCACAAGAGCTCTTACCCTCAATTAATAGAACTAGAAACAAAAGTGAAAACTTTAATCATGTGGCTTCATTTGAGCTCAGTTAATGCCAAGAGCCCAACTGTCAAGAAAGCTAATGTTTAAAGTTTAAGTTGGGTTAAGCTGAGTCCACAATACTTGTTAAAAATATCTGGAGAATTTTAACAAATACCATCACTTCTCTATGAGATTTGATGGCACATTGGGTAACCACTCACTTCTTCTCCTCCTTTTGTGAAAGCTCACTAAAGTCAGTGCTAATCAGGTATTTAATTGGGCAGCCTTTCTTAAGATCAAGGACCTTGAGGCAGAAATCCCAGCTTCTCTTGAAGCTGGCCAATCAAAGGCCAGCAGCCATGCATTCTTCAGTAGTATCACCAAGGAAGTGGTGATTGCTACCAGTAATATATCCAACTAAGACCCAGATCACCTAGGGACACATGGGACAGGGAATCGGGGGGACAGGAATTGTGGCGGAGGGGGAATAATCGGGGGAGGAATCGGGGGGAGGGGGGAATCGGGGGGGATGAAACGGGGGCAATCGAAGGGGGGTGAAACCGGGGCAATCGAGGGGGGGGTGGATGGGTTATGTGGTGGGGGAGGTGGTGGGTGATGTGGAGGGGGCGGGTGATGCGGAGGACTATAGGAGGGGATTACAGGAGGGATTATGGGGCAGGGGATAGTTTATAGCAAGGGAAGAGTGTGGTATTCAGTGAAGTCCTCTCCCTTCCTAATGATGGATCCCTCAATCATATATTGAATGCCTTTGAATGGAAAAACCCCCTCAAAGCCTTCAAGCAATTGTGACATTATTGGCTTTTTGGACTTCCTGCAAGACAATCTTCCAACTACTCTTGGTTGAATGTCAGTAGTTGTGGGATGAAGGGACATTAATTTCCCACTAAAGTCCCTCAATTGATAGCAAGGTGGGAAGGTCATCCATGAGCCGTCCTCCTGCCCAATTAAAAGTACTCCTCCCACCAAACTCACCTCAAGAGAGGACATGAAATTCCTGGCCACAGAAGAAGCATTCATGACACAGTTCAACAGGTTTGATAATCAGCCCGTTAAACTTTACAACACTTCCCTACTGTTCCACAAAGGGAAAATACTGTGTGGGAGGATGCTAAACAAATGGACAATTTCTCATCGGATACTTTCAAGCTCATTCTTCCTTTAATTAATCCATTCCATGTCCAGAACTCATCTGTCAAACCTCATCCCTCTCAAATTTTGGTGCCATGCCTCAAAATAATATTAAACAATTTAAAATACCGGGCCCAGAGATCACAATTTTACCGGCTTGCTCTGACCATCAATGGTCTGAATGAGCCTGTAAAATCATGTGACAGCTGAGAAATCAGGATGGCATAATTTAAATTCATTTAAATACTTATTTGCATCTGTTTAGCGAGTCCAGAGTTGTATTGTCTGGGCTCACTTGCCTTTGTGGCCTCAACAGGAGAGGTTCTCGCTAGTGAGGAAAGCACCTGTTTCCCATGAATGGGGAACAGTCATATTGCCCTCAGTGGTAAAATCAGAGACCACTGAGGCCCACCAGGAGGATGGCACTGCTGGCCCAACATCCTGGCATTGCCAGCTTGGCACCTTGTCAATGCCCATTAGGCACTTTGGCAATGTCCACAGGTCAGTCTCGGTGATGGGGCCTGAAGAGGATGGGGCTATGGAGGTTGGGGTCTGAAGAGGCAGGGCCTATAGGTTGGGTCCTAAAGGAGGTGGGGGTGGTGGGGGTGGTGCCAAGCTGGGGCAGCTGTCACTCATTTGGTGATTGGTTGGAGGAGAATGGATGGGCTTGGGTAAGGTGCTGTGTTGGAGAATCGGTGCAGACTCAAAGGGCCAAATGGCCTCATTCTGCACTGTAGTGATTCTATGGTTCTCTTCACATTACTATTATTTTTAAAACAGTGATTAAAATGGCTACATATAAGCAATTAATGTCAATGGCATTAATATATTGAAAGGAATGGATAGGCTGTCTGGTTACATGACCATATGGCATGTCTCCTATACTGCAACCGTTAGGAATATTTTCACACCTTGCTAAGTCAAGCCACTACATGAAAATAAAATGCTTGCAGGGTAGACTGGAAGTAAGTATTCTGCTGTAATCAGCCACCAGAATTTCTTTCAGACAAAGTCACTGTACATTCAAAGAAAGTCATGCTGCTGAATTCAATCAGAACAAAATGCCGTAGATGCATTTGTAACTAGTTCCAATGAAAATTACTGTTTGAGCAAAAATAAATGCTATCTAATCTAATTAATCAACAACAATAAATTGCATTTATATGGTGGCTTTAAAAGAATTAAAATCCCCAAGGCGTCTCATGAAGTGTTAATAAACACAACTTGACACCAAGCCATATAAGTTAATTTATGGGAGATAATAAAAGCTTAGAAAGAGGTTGGTTTAAAAGAGAAAAGATAGGTAGAGAGGTGGAAAAGTTTAAGAAAGGAATTCCAGAATTTAGCGTCTAATTGCTAAGGACAGGATCAAATGTCAATGGTGGAATGATTAAAGTTTGAGATCTGCAGGAGACTAGAATTGAAAGTATGCAGATCTGAGTCAGCATCCTATCTCCCTGAATAACCTATCACCCTCTTGCTTACCAAGAGTCTATCCACTCTGCCTTAAAACTATTCTATAGAGCAGGAATTTCCAACCGTTCTTGCCCCAAGGTCAGAAATTCCCACCCAAAGTCAATAGACCTTTGCATACTCTGGTCCCGCCTGCTACGATTTCCGTTGCAGGTGGGACTGAAAAATTCTGCCGAAAAGACTCTGCTCCACCGCCTTTTCAGGAAGTGTGGGAGGGTGTGGCATACATGTGTAGTGAGGAGACAGAGAGAATATTCAAAGGGGGGAGGAAATGGCAACTGTTGGGTGTAGAGAGAGGGAGTGCCAGCAATAACTGTTAGGGATGGAGAGAGTTGCTTAGTGGACCCACATAACAGAATTTAATCGGTATCTCTTGGTGCATTTGCAAACAACAGCCCATAAAATTCCTTATGGTACCCTCCCTCTCACTTCCAACTTCGCTGTGATTTTATGGTGTACAGATGAGGCAAGCTCACTTGCCCCAGCCCCAGTTGAAGACCTTAAGTGGCCAATTAATTTTAGGACTGGCAGGAGGATTGAATGCTTGGGAATTCAGCAGGAATAGAGGTAACGCCTCCATCACAACCCTCTTTTCCAGATTGGGCATCTTCCCTAAATGTTGGCCCCCAGCCATATACTTCCTGGCCCCTCTTCTTCTATACCCTCTTCCCGCCCCAGACTCCTGCATCCTGGGGCTCCAGCACTTTGACTGCTGGGATGGTTTGTAATGCTAAATGGCTAAAAAGCAGCTACAATCGGTGAAGATATGTTCTCTGCTGACTCATTGGGTGTTGGGGTGGGAAACCCTGCCACCCATTAAATTCTACTCAAGGTGTTCTTATCTTAAAGTTAGATTTAGAAGACTGCAATAACTTCTATGGAGGAGTAACTCTACATCTTCTACAGATTTGGCTAGGGAAAAAAAATATATTACAGCAATAATTCTCAGCCAAAGAGTTTTCAATAAAACTTGGCAGGCTGACATCTTACTAAAACAGTTGGGAAATAAACATTCCACTAATGCTGGCAGACATTAGGAATGGGGCTTTCTTGGATAGCCTTTCTTGTCATGGTTTCATGTTGGTAACTTGCTATCTGAAAGTTGACAAAGTCTGGACTACAGTTTTATCTTGGCAGAGATTTTTGACAATCTGCAAACCTAAAAGTTTAACTTAATGTAGCAGTCGTATCAATATAAAACAATGAAAAACTTATTTCTATGATACATGTTCAGATAAGAGTTCTACTTTTCAGTTCATTTGATCAAGTTTTCCCAAATAATTTAGTTTTATCACTCACCACCCATCAGCGGTGCTAATTAGTGTGAAATTTCTTGGGAACTCCAAAAATGACAGCGTCACACATAGAAAACATAAAGGCTATTAAGAATGCTGGGGGACTGGATTTTCAGCACTTGCCAAGGTTGAGGTCAGGGTTAGATAGGAGCTAAAATAGCACACAGACTAGCATGTTGGTTTCCTGGATTCATCCTGTCTCCAAGGCACTTTTGCAGAGGTCGACTGCTAGCAGGGAATTTTCCTGTTGCCTTCCAGATTCCCGTGGGTGCCAAAAGACCTGTTTAGTTGTCAGAAAGCACGCTTGGTGGCAGGCTGGTGGACCAACACTTCAGATAGCCTTAGAGGCCTTCCCTGTCGTGACTGAAGATTAACCACAGGACACTCTATAGAGGGAATTCCCACTACACATTAGTAGCCTGGCTGCAAAAGCATTTTTTAATTTAAGTTTTGAAAGATTTGGAGCTGGCAATAAGTACTCACCTGCTCCACCAGTAAGGGGGTTCCAGCAGTTAGCTGCCAGGAAAGCCTGATTTCTGAAGGACTGGTGCTTAGACATGTTGGAGAGCTCATTCATTGCCTGTGGACCATATGTTGGAGGCTTGTCTCATCCTAGCTGAATCCCAGTTTCCAACCCCTCTGCCATGTGGCAGGACGTGCAGGTGAGAAGACGGCAGCTGGAGAAAGTGCTTCTGCTGGTATTATTGTCAGTGGTTTTGTTTCTATGTTTGCTCCTCATCAGGGATGCGTGGTGCAGTTCCATAAGCTGCTCCCATCCGATGGTGAAGGCTGGCAGCAAAAGATGCATGAAGTGTTGAGAGCTGAAATATCTCCCCAGAGTTGGTGATCACCCTTCAAACAGTGAAGGCACCCTCTGAGAGAAGAGCTGCTTTGAAAAGCAGCCTCTCATTTAGCCACAGCTGGAGCCCTGGATCAGGATAACAGATCAAAACCTACTCTGATTGTCAGTTTCACTGAAGAAAGTCTTGCTGCTCTGCATTCACCTTGGTGATACACTAAGATGCCCAGAAATGGGAATCCTGGCTGTAAATCCATAAAGTCTCCAAAATCCAAGATGACCATAGACTGCTCTTCCCTTTAAGGGAGAGAGCTGGCCATGGCAATTTAACCTGAAGATCAGAACACCTCAGGTGAGGGGCAAGTTGAGAAGGTGGTGCCTTCATGAATGACTTCAGCCAGTTTGGGAATTGAAACCACGCTATTGGCATTACTCTATATCACTAACCAACTGCCCAGCCAACTGAGTTAAACTGACCTCCGCTAACTAATACATTGTTGAAGGTTGAAATAATTCTTAATTACATGGCACAGTTGCACAATGGTTAGCACTTCTGGCTCACAGTGTCAGGGACCCGGGTTTGATTGTATACTTGGATGACTGTCTATGCAGAGTTTGCAAATTCTCCTCGTGTCTGCATGCGTTTCCTCTGGGTGCTCCGGCTTCCTCCCACAGTCCAAAGTTGTTCAGGTGAGGTGGATTGACCATGTTATCCTTTCCCTTAGTGTCCCAAAATGCATAGATTAAGGGGATTAGCAAGGTAAGTGCACCAGGTTACAGAGATAGGGTTGAGGTATGGACCTCCATAAGATGCTCCATCAGAGAGTCAGTGCAGATTCACTGGGCCAAATGGCCTCCTTCTGTACTGTAGGGATTGTACGATTCTATACTTATTTACCTGACAGGTCCAATCTGCCCATTGTTTCTCATGGACCTGTTCATACATGGGAGATCCTTATCTGAGCTACCTTGGAAAACTACTGTTTCCCTCAAAAGCCAAAGAAAATTCTGGATAATAAAATTTCTGGTATTAGTGAATGAAAACTTGATGAATTGTGTTACAGCGAATAAAGGAATGGAATATGTGAAACACTCATGGTTACTATTGATTGAAATGCCTTGAACAATACGTATTAGTATATATTTCCTTAGATTTGAATTAATTCTGATAATTTTAGAATGAAGAAGGCAGCCTATAGTTGCATCATTGCCATCTCACTAATTACAATGTACAGTACCAAGAATGAACTTGGTGAAGGTCATGTATCTAATTTACAAATTTCTCCTATATGAGAGCCACAGCAGTTGCAATGGAAGAAACCATAATTTAGAGCAGAAACAATTAATCCCCAAAAGCCTTATTAGTTAGTGAGTCGCCAAGTTATATGCTCTCTGTCATTCATTTGGAGAGCCGTTGTTCAGTAATTAGGTGACCTACTTTTCCGCATGAAAGAAACAATGAATATCACGCAGATTTTTGCCAAATCAATACAGATTCAAAGAGTCCTAATACATGCAAATGTAATAATTGTTCTCCAGATTAGATTTATCTGGGTGTGAATAAAATGCCAAAAGAGCATGAAACCATTTTCTGTTTAGGATGAATAAGAGCCATCCCATGGAGTATTTGGATTGCACTTTGCATAGTAGATCGTTCAAACTCCTGACTGACATAACAGTCAGAAACTGTAGTGTTTTTCAGTATAGCTCACATGTTGCTGCTATTCCAAAAGACTGTTCAGTGAGCTTGGATAACAGCAGATCAGAATCCAAACTCATTAGGACAACTATCATGATCTAAAGGTTTTCTCTATATATTTTAATGATGAGGTGCATACTTGATGAAACTTTTTATCAAATTTGGCACACTGATATGTAAACAGATAATTAGGTTATAAACAAGGATCTTGTCATTTCTACATATGAAATGACAAGATCCCTTTGACCAGATTCATTAGTGCTCAGTTTTTTCTTGATAGCTGTACATAGATTATGTAGAGGGATGGAGAGAAGCTCTCTATGTAGAAAGAGCCTATTCAGCCTTTTACGCCTGTTCTGTTCCCAACCTCTCCATCAAAGCTGTCTGTGTCAATTGCATTTCTAGTTGTCATAGAAGTGACAGATGAGAAAGCATGAATTCATTTAATAGGCACTGTCTTCCTGAAAGAATGACTGGCAGGTAATGTTTTTGATTGTAGGCACTTGCATAACTTAGTGGTACTTTGAAATGCAACATATTACTTGCACATGATAGTATCATGATAAAAATGGCACATATCCACTGTGTACCACTCCAAGGAAGATAAGTCAATATTTAAAAAATTAAACTAGTGACCCAATTGGAAATAAAGTAAACTCTTATCAAAAAAAAATACTGGAAAAGTACGTTTCAATGTAATGGAATAAACACAGTGTCTGCTGTCATATGATTTTTTTTAGTGGTCACCAATGCATAATGTTGCTGTTTGTGATAAGCTATTCCAGCTTAAAAGCTCAACAGTATCAATGAATTTTGAGGTGAAAATCTTCACAAATAAGCTGGCTGCATTCTGACCAGTGGCTACAATTCCAGTATGATGTAAAGCATAAGGTTGCAAGTGTTATAAAGAGTGGAGGCATATTAGTCTGAAATAGTGAAAAAAGCATTTTAATTACAATCTGTTCAATAAAATGTGTTATGTCTGAGGCAGAGTGTGATGGTGTAGCAAGTACTGTTTTATTTAAGCTGAATAAAGACCAAATTAAATCTTTATTCACTAAAATTACTTGATAGGACTTAAACAGAAAATTGAATTTATTGCACTCAGCTGCTAGTTTCAAAATAAATTCATGTGTTCAATGAAGATAAGTGACTGGAGTTTACACTTGCATTGGACCTACTAAATATTCACATAATTAGGCACCAAAGAAAATCCATATAGGTAAGTGGACATAGAGTGGCAATCTGACCATGGTTGACACTCGAGGGAAGTTAGGGCCCAATATTATTTAAATGAAGAGAGACTGTAGAGTGCTACGATACATATAGGTCTGGGTACACATACATGTATCACAAATGGAGAGCATGCAGGTAGAACAAATAATTAGGAAGCCTAGTGGAATGTTAGTCTTTTTGTAAGGGTGGTACAGTATATAAGTAGGGAAGTTGGGCTAGAACTGTACAGAGCATTGGTGAGATCACATCTGCATACTGTTTTGAGCTTCTTAGAATCATAGAATCCCTAAAGTGCAGAAGAAAGCCATTTAGTCCATTGAGCTTGCACTGACAACAATCCCATCCAAGCCCTATTCCTGTAACCCCACATACTTACCCTGCTAATCCCCTTGACACTAAGGGAAAAGTTAGCATGGCCAACCGCCTTTGGACTGAGAGAAAACCGGAGCACCCGGAGGAAACCCATGCAGACAGAGAGAACACACAATCACCCAAGGTCGGAATTGAACTCAGGTCCCTGGCATTTTGAGGCAGCAGAGCTAATCACTATGCCATTGTGCCATACTTATGGAAGGATATAGTTGTGTTGAAACCAGTTCAAGACTCACTAGGTTGATTCCTGAGCTGAAGGGATTGTCTTATGAGAAAGATTGAATAGTTTGGGCCTATACTCAATGGCATTTAAAATAAACGTAAGTGCTAATATTGAAACATATAAGATACTGAAGGTAGATGTTGAAAGAATGTTTCCCTTCACATAGGAATCTAGAAATAGGGGCAAAGCTTTAAAATAAGGGGTCTCCAATTTAAGACTGAAAAAAAGAAATTTTTTCTTTCCGAGACTCAGTGGTTTTTGGATTCTTTTCCTTGAGGGCACTAAAGGTTGTGTCATTCAACATAATCATATTGAGTTAAATAGATTCTGACCTACAAGGGAGTCAAGCATTATGAAAGGCAAGCATTATGGAATTAAGACCACAATCAGATCAGCTATGACCTTATTGAACAGCAGAGCAGGTTCAAGAACTAAATAGCAGATTCCTTTTCCTATTTCTTATGGTCTTATGAACAGGTGGCTAACAATTTTTGACATTGATCACAGTGTTTTCATTAACCTCATGTGCCTCAGTTGTTATAGGCCACATGAGAAAATCTAACTTGAAGAGCTTAGGCATGTGCCTCAGGACAAAAGGACATAACCTGAAATGCTTTCAATGCATTATGGGAATGTTGAGACAGAAAGAGGAAAAGGCCAGGATTTTTGCTCCCTGACCCCAACAGTGGGTTTTCAGTCCTGTTGGAGTCTATGGGGTTTTGCATGGCTCATCCACCCTGCCACCGCAAGGGGTCAACCAGAAAATCCTGGCCATTGCCACAGTGCACACATCCACTAATGTACTGCTGATGAAGTGTAGCTTTATAAACACTCTTCCACATTTAAAATTTTCCTCATTTTCACTGGACCTTCTGTCTAAGCACTGTTCAATGAGGATGTGGAGGAAATTCAGACGCCACACAAGTAGTTCTCAGAAAGCAGATAATGACCAGTTAAGAAAACATCAAGAAGGCAGTTCTTCATCACCATCACATATTTGAGGGCAATCCATTAAACACTGAATTTGACAGAATGCTCACATCCCACAAATGAGTAAAAATATCCCCATATCTATTGCTTTTACTAATGCCAATGTTTTTACAACTAAGGTTCTTTTGAATAATCTTCTTATTTTCTTTGCTTTCCAGACCAATGGACAATATTTATTATTCTTTTCCACCATGAATATGGTAAACCCTCCAATGTTAGAATATCCACCTGGAAGACTAGAACGTGATGCATCGTAAAAAATGAGTAACCTCAAATCTTCTGGATCATCCAAGGCTGGGAACTGGAGTGTTCATTTCTCTGAATTAATTTCTTTAATGTTTTATTTGCTCTCAAACTTCAATAGACGCATGTTTCATCATAGCACTCAGTTCCATAATTAGCATTACTAGTGTACTATCAGTTCAGCTGTTCAATCAAACTTCTTACTTGGTCTATTTCTTCCTTGGATGTAGGTTTTTCTTTTTGTGAGGACCTGGTCCAACATATTGGGATGCAATCTGTGTTTTCGCAATAAGACTGCTGATTCTAAGTCATTCCTGACTTATTCTGCTTAATGTCTAACTCTATAAATTTAAAGGCCCCAAATAGTGACTTCCAACCTTAAATTCTTTCTTTATTTTATCTATCATTCAGTTCTCAAATTTCTTCACAGAAAATCATTAACATGCATTACAAAGATGCCTGCTAGTTTCATTTCATGATACCAATAGAACATTGATGGTTCCGCCTTTAGCTGAATATAATCCAAACTCACTTCCCTGCAATAGGGGAATCCATCCTGACATCTTGATCACCAAGTCTTTCTTCCTAACCCTGAGCTGCATGTCATCAGCAAATATCTTTACTGTGTGTATCCAACTGTGTGATAAGGCTGGATGTCCCATATCTGGTATTTCAGTGTATACACCAACTATTAGTTCCAACTTTGCAACAGTTATTAATTTGAATCTTTTACCAACTTAACTTCTAGTAGCCACTAAAACTTCTCGATCATATGGGCTTCTACTTTTACTGACATTCCCAACCTGTTTTACAATCCTTGTTCTTGTTAAATTATCGCCTCTATTCAACCTTCTCTCTCTTTTCACACTATGCTGTACAACCTCTCCCTTCAATGACCGCAGTCCCTTTTGTAAGTCCATGATATTTTCCTTGGGCCATGATCACTTTTTGATCACTTTCAGAAGTCACACTGCAATTTCTGGCCTTCCACATATTTAGTTTGTTTTTGCCAAATCATGGGGTCTTACCCTCCTGTCCCTCACCTTGCACATTTAACCAACGTTTGCATTTATCAATGGATTTTCCTGCTCTTCCTACTATGGTGGTATCTCTCCATACAATGACACCAACTGGCATATTTGTTACTCTAGTGCTGACTTTGGCTAGTTGTCCTTGATAAATAGCATTATTACGTGCTTCAATGTCACTTTGTTCATATTCAGTTGTCCCTTTGTCTGCTGTCATCTGTTCCTCATAATTGTCCAATATATCTTATGTGAACTGCATGATGCCTCTTCACTTTCTATTTCCTATTCAAATTCTGTGAATGGATAAGCAGTGCCAATTAGCCTTGAAGAAGGTATCCTAGCAGTTTGATTCCCATGATGTAAAATTACTAATTTCCATCATCGTCCATAACCATACCTTTCTTATCTTATCATGTTCTTATCATAACAACCCTTATCTTTCTTTCTGTCTTTCACTTTTTTCTGCCCTTCCCTTTTGTAATATACCACAGCTCATGGATTAAACTGCATTTCTGATGGCCTAATATGGTGCCATGTGTCTCACCATGTGTTTCTCTGAAACCTCAGTTTTGATGAATGCCTTTCTCCCATTGCATGCAGGGCATTCAAATCTTTGGAAAAAGTTGATCTAATCATACGCTTTCCAAGGCTAGAGAATGATCCCACCATGGCTGAAGATATTTTTGAGTTTTTTCCATAAACTAGTTTTCCCCCTAAACTAATTGATAGGGACTATATCCTCCAACCATTTGAAGAGAATTCTTCATAATAACTGCCCATGCTAGATCAGAAGTCAGCTTACAGCTTGGTTATCAGTAAGATATTGTGAAGCAGCTCATCAATTAACAAGTGATTTCTTCCACACATCTCAATACTATTGGAATTTTCCGCTGCTGTGTTCATCATTCTGATGTTCATATTTGCACATATACTTTTAAATTCACCTTTGGAAAATTCCACTTCCCCAACCCATTGTCAGTTAGGAATTTATTCATTCCTCTCAGTCCAGTTTTATCCATTTTCCCATTATCTTGTCCACAATTATCTTTCTTCTTTACTTATATCTTACTGTTGACAGACTACATCTAGTTGCCATGTCCATGAAGTGCAAGCGAAAAATGTTTTTGTCTTAATCCCATATCTTCAATTCAATTGCTACAACTTCATTAAAGTCTTTTGCGAATGTAAAGTTTTCTGTACATATTGTATTTCTCATGGATATATTTTCTGTATATATTGTATTTCTCACGGATCTCATGTTTAGTATATTCACCATTCATTACCCCTGCATCCTTTAGTAGAATTTTTTAACCAATGACAAGATAGATAGGCAAAAGCCAATGGAGTTTTAAAATAACTTTTAACTCCTACCCATGATATCATCGGACTTCTTTAACATTATGATTCAAAATGTTAGGTCTTGTTAAGGTGATAGAATAATATCCAGATTGCATAAACTCTAAATCTAAAGATTTCCAAAATCATTGGCTTTTCAGGTTCTATATCTATTTTCATTTGAGTCTTTTTTTCATAGACGACTTACTGAATAAGGGAATTTCACTAGATACTACATCTATGCTGATAAAATGGTTTATGTTACATGGAATAACCACTTTTAGTGTTTTAATGTATTCTCATCCCTGACATTGAATAGAACTTTCATATTTCTTAATTTTATTTCAGTTTTTACGATTTAGATAACGCAGGTCAGGTTAGCCAATCCACAGTTTAGCATACTATGGATGTACACCCACTGTCTATTGGAGCACAACTGTATGAGTCTGCCATTAGGACAATACAGGCTGGATGGGCTGAAGAGCCTCATCTGTACTGTATAACTCTATAACATCTATCACCAGAATAAAGCTTCAGTGCAATTCTTTCTGACTGATCAGTATTACCATCTACCCCTTCTGACCCTTAGTTGGCATGTGTCATTTCAAAATACCTTTTATTCCATTCTGGATAACTTATCGCTTTTAATTTTTAATTACACCTAGAGCACCTGTTTCTCTGCTTTTTTTTGGGGTCCATTCTCCTGACATAGTTACCCATAGTCATCAATTGGAGCTGCCAAAAGGGTCTCTGTCCTCAATACTTATATTTGATGTTCTTTGTACTTCATTCCATGCCGACAGCATTGAATCTTCCATTTTTTGTGTTACTGCTGTATCTTCCATTGGTCCAAGAAACAGCAAGAAATTAATGTTTTCTCACAATATTTTTAAAGCTTCAGACATCTGTTCTAATCTCTTTCTGATAATCTAACTTCAGTCAAGACCAGGAACCTGTTCAAGCACAATCCAACAGTTTGAAGACAATCTCTGAATTAGGCATCTCCAAATAGAATTTCTACAATGAGTACATAATCTGTTAAATTCTTCTATGATATATTCTTCTTTGGAATAACAATTTAGCCTTCTAAATTTAGGAAAATCTTATACAATGCCACATATGTATGAAAATTTTGTCCATGAATTTTAAAAATTCCAGATCTTCCACAGTGTTTAGTTGATAAATCTCAAGCTCCAAGAATACTTTGCACTTGATCAAGGTTCTGGTGAGAAACAAAAGTGCCAAGGCCACATCTTGTTTTTCCTTAGGTCAGGATATAACCTGTGTCTACATATCCACCTTATTCTTCCAATTGTCATGATGTTCAGCTTGGAAAATCAAACCCTGAGGTTTTACCCTTGATTTCAACCTTTCTCCTCAAAAATAACTCCAATAAGAGTCTTTTGTTTGATAAGAGGCCCTAGTTTCCAATTTTCACCTTTAAGCCAACTATTCTCTGATATCAATTTTCATTGGATCCCCATGAGTTGGTGAAGTTAAAACGAGTAGTTTTTTTGTTGGAAAGAGTTTAATGACTTAGTTCATAGTCAACACTATTCCGACCTTCCAGCGTTTCAGCTAATTAATTGGTGTATAGATATACAAAGTTTTTTTTTATTATGTCACCAGTAGGCTTACATTAACACTGCAATGATGTTACTGAGAAAATCACTTCCAGTGCCTGTTCAGGTAGACTGAGGGAGAGTATAGCATGGCCAATGCACCTAACTAGCATGTCTTTCAGATTATGGAGGAGATTGGAGCACCCAGAGGAATTCCATGCAGACACGGGCAGAACATGCAGATTCCACACAGACAGTAACCCAAGTTGGGAATCGAATCCAGGTCTCTGGAGCTGTGAGACGACAGTGCTAACCATTATGTCACCATGCCAATCTGTTTAACAATGTAATTGCTTAAACCTTAACAAATTAATTGCTATTAAACCTTAACAATGCAATTAATAAGACATTGGCACACATAATAAGAACATAAGAACTAGAAGAAAGAGTAGGCCATCTGGCCCATTGAGCTTGCTCTGTGATTCAATAAGATCATGGCTGATCTTTTCTTGGACTCAACTCCATTTACCCACCCACTCACCATAACTCCTTTACTGTTCAAAAATTTCTCTATTCTTGCCTTAAAAACATTCAATGAGGTAGCCTCAACTATTTCATTGGGCAGGAAATTCCAGTTTCACAACCCTTTGTGTGAAGAAGTTCCTCCTCAACTCAGTCCTAAATCTGCTTCCCCATATTTTGAGGCTATGCACCCTAGCTCTAGTTTCACCTTCCAGTGGAAACAACTTCCCTGCTTCTATCTTATCTATTTCTTTCATAATTTTTATATGTTTTTACAAGATCTCCCCTCATTCTTCTGAATTCCAATGAGTATAGCTCCAGTCTACTTAGTCTCTCCTCATAAGCCAACCCTCTCAACTCCGGAATCAACCTAGTGAATCTCCTCTCCACCCTTTTCTCAAGTAAGGAGAGCAAAACTGTACACAGTACTCCAGATACAGTCTCACCAGAACGTTATACAACTACAACATAACCTTGCTGTTTTTAAACTCCATCCCTCTAGCAATAAAGGACAAAATTCCCTTCGCCTTCTTAATTACTTGCTGCATGTACAAACCAATTCCTTGAGATTTTTGCACAAGGATACCCACGTCCTTCTACACAGCAGCATGTTGCAATTTTTTACCATTTAAATAATAGTACATTTTGCTGTTATTCCTATCAAAATGGATGATCTCACATTTACCAACATTGTACTCCATCTGCCAGACCTACGCCCACTCACTTAAACTATCTATACCCCTTTGCAGATTTTCAGCGTCCTCTGCACACTTTGCTCTGTCACCCATCTTACTGTCATCTGCAAATTTTGACACACTACACTTGGTTCCCAACTTCAAATCATTTATGTAAATCGTAAACAACTGTGGTCCCAACACTGATCCCTAAGCCACGCCACTAATCACTGATCGCCAATCAGAAAAACATCCATTTACTCTCACACTTTGCTTTGTGTTAGCTAACCAATCCTCTACCTATGCTAATATCTGTGGCGAATGTTGTTCTTCTCTTCAAGAAAGGAAATAGGAGTGACCCTGGTAATTATAGACCAGCTAATCTTTGGTGGTCGTTAAGTTAATGGAAAGGTCCTGAGAGAATGGATTTATGACCATTTGGAAAGATGCAGTTTAATCCTGGATAGTCAGCACAGTTTCATGACGGGCAAGTCCTGCCTCACAAATTTGACTGAATTCTTTGAGGAGATAACTAAGTGTGTAGATGAAGGTAGAGCAGTTGATGTCGTATACATGGATTTTAGTAAGGTGCTTGATAAGGCTCCCCATGGTATGCTCATGAAGAAAGTAAGGAGGTGTGGGATAGAAGGAAATTTGGCCAATTGGATAGGTACCTGGCTGTCTCATAGAAGACAGAGGGTGGTGGTGGGGAGAAAATTTTCAGACTGGAGGCCACTTACCAGCAGTGTACCACAGGGATCAGGATCCAGTATTTGTGATTTTTATCAATGACTTGGAAGAGGGGGCTCAAGGGTGGGTTAGTAAATTTGTTGATGACACCAAGATTGGTGGAATAGTGGATGAGATGGAGGCTCTTGTAGACTGCAGAGACGTTGATAGGATGCAGAGCTGGGCTGAAAAGTGGCAGATGGAGTTTAACACTGATAAGTGCAAAATGTTTCATTTTGGTAGGACAAACTTGAATGCGGATTACAGGACCAATGGCAGAATTCTGAGGAATGTGGAGGAACAGAGAGATTTTGGGGTTCATATCCACAGATCTCTGAAGGTTGCCACTCCAGTGGATAAAGCCATAAAGAAGGCTTATAGCATGTTAGCATTTATTAACAGGGGTTTGAGTTTAAGAGCCACGAGTTTTTGCTGCAACTATACAGGACCTTGGTGAGACCACATTTGGAATTGTGTGCAATTCTGGTCACCTCACTATAACAAGGATGTGGAAACATTGGAGAGAGTGCAGAGGAGATTTACCAGGATTCTGTCTGGATTGGAGGGTAAATCTTATGAGGAAAGGTTGAGGGAGCTTGGGCTTTTCTCTTTAGAGTGGAGGAGGATGAGACGCGACTTAATAAAAGTTTATAAGATGATGAGAGGGAAAGATAGAGTGGGCATGCAGATCCTATTTCTTCGAGTGGATATAGCTGTTACTAGGGGGCATAACTATAAGGTTCATGGTAGGAGATATAGGAGGGATGTCCGAGGTAGATTATTTACTCAGAGAGTGGTTGGGGTGTGGAATGCACTGCCTGCTGTGATAGGGGAGTCGGACACTTCAGGAACTTTCAAGCGGTTATTGGATAGGCACATGGAACACACCAGAATGATAGGGAATGGGATAGCTTGATCTTGGGTTTGGACATAGCTCGGCACAACGTCAAGGGCTGAAGGGCCTGTACTGCTCTATGTTCTAACACATTATCTGTAATAGTGTGCACCTTTATCTTATGTAGCAGTTTTTGGTGCGGCACTTTGTCAAATGCTTCCTGGAAATCCAGATACACCACATCCACAGGTTCCCCATTGTCTACTGCACATGTAATATTCTCGAAGAATTCCACCAAATTAGTCAAATATGACCTTCCCTTCATGAGCCCATGCTGCATCTTACCAACGAGACAATCTACATTCGGATGTCTCGCTGTTTCTTCCTTGATGATAGATTCAAGAATTTTCTCTACCACAGAAGTTAAGCTAACCAACCTATAGTTACCTGCCTTGTGACTACTTCCTTTTCAAACAGTGGCATCAAATTCGCTGTTTCCCAATCTGCAGGAACAACCCCAGAGTCCAGCAAATTTTAAGTTACTACTAGTGCATTTGCTATTTCTCCCGTCATCTCTTTTAGAATCCTGGGATGCATTCCATCAGGACCAGGAGACTCATCTACCTTTAGCCCCCATAAACTTGCCCAACATTACCTCTTTCATGATAATGATAGTTTCTAGGTTCTCACCTGCAATAGCCTTCCTGTCATCCATTTTTGGCATGTTATTTGTGTCTTCCACTGTGAAGACCAACATAAAATACCTCTTCAATACCTCAGCCATTTTCTCATTTCCAGTTATTATATCCCCCTTCTTGTCCTCTAAAGGGCCAATGTTTACTTTACCCACTCTTTTTCATTTTATATATTTGTAGAAGCTTTTACTAGCTGTTTTTATATTCTGAGCTAGTTTACTCTCATAATCCATCCTACTTTTCTTTATAGCTTTCTTTGTGCCTTTCTACTGATCTTTAAAGATTTCCCAATCTTCCAGCTTCCCACTAATCTTTGCCACTTTGTATGCATTTTCTTTCAATTTGATATCCTCCTTTACTTCCTTAGATATCCATAGCTGGTTATCTCTTTTTCTAAGTCCTTCCTTATCGTTGGTACATATAGGTATATGGTCGTACCTAGGCATCAATATAATATTGGGCATAGCCGCGAGTAGGAGTAGGAGTATGGAGAGAGCTCATATCTGAGATCTTTAATGAATGAATGTATATTGTTTCTAGTAGTTAATATTTATTGTTAAATTACCTAAAACTACAAATAACTGAACTTTGCCTAACAACTTACAACAGGGTCTTGCAAAAAAACAAGTACAAAGCAAGGAAAAGCCTTGGAAAGTAATTAAGTTTAAGCCTTGTAATCTGGGCACAAGTAAAAAATAAGTGCAGCCAAGCGTCCCAGAGGAAAGTAAGACTGTCTTGTGCTCAACCAGCCAATCAATTGGAACATAGAGGTCATACATTAGGCTCATGTTACAGCTAACAACTGGCAACTTATCAATCACGCATTGAGTGCAAACCATAAACTTAACCTTGCTTTACTGCTCTTTAATCTTGGTATTTGAGCATTTCACTGTGATATTGTTATTACGGAAAACGCAGTTAAAGCTGACAACATTGTTAAAACCTTCAGTTTCGTACGGTGCAACAATAGCAAATACACTTCAAAAATACTTCACTGGCTGTGAAGCATTTTATGGTGTTCTGAAACTGTGAAAGGTGCTTTATAAACGCCAGTTCTACATTTCATGTTGGCGTCAATGACCACATATTTAATGTAATTTTCAATGTTTACCTTGCAAATGGTTCTGTTATCAAAGAGATTAGGGACAATACCACAGTCTACTGCACTGCTTTTGTAGGCAGTGGGCTGGGAGACATAAGTGGAGGCTATTTTGAAGGCTCCCCACTGAGTGCCACAGTCTGCATGTGTCTCCAGCAGCTGGACTTCTGGTGCCATTACCTCCAAACCGATTTCTGCTGTGGAGCAGCATAATTTATTTAAATCACCTTTTATTCCTATTTAAATACCATTAGTGGGCCCCGGACCGAAATCTCTGGGCCCACTTGTCTCTCCACCTCTGCCACTCCAAAGGGGATTTAGTATAGTTCCCCACTTACGGAAAGCTGGTGACCCAACCCTGTTTGCACGATGAGGGGGCAATAGAGGCCCCCTCCAGAGGGTTGGCCAGGAGGAGCGTGCCCTTGGACGCTGCAACCTTGGCAGTGCTAGCCTGAGCCCCTGGCACTGCTCAAGGGGCAAAGAGTCAATGCCCATCCTGGCACTGTCCACTGGACATCGGTCAGTGCCTGGGGATGGGACTTAAATTGGGGGGGGTGGGGGGGGGGGGAGGAGCGGTGGCAGTGGCAGGACCTCTGGGGGGAGAGAGTGATCGATGGAGGTGGGGGGGTCGTGCTGCCACTCAGCACTGGGATCGCAATCAAAAGGAAGGAGACCAGTGACTGGGGCATGGTTGGGGCTGCAGGGAGGGTGCGTGTTGTGATTGCAGGGGGCGTCAGGGCTGCCGGTGTGGGGACAGGGGATGTCGGGAGATCAAGTTGGGCCAGGAGTTGGGGTTGAGCGCTGACCAGCAATCCGGAGGCCAGCCATGCGGGGCCACTGTGCTGATCCTGCTGTTGACAGATTGATGCGTCACAGTGGCTTACTAAGCACTATACAACTGGCCTCTCCAGCAGGAATAGGCTTCACCTATTGAATTTGTGTGTGATTAATGCTAGGGCACTCTGCAGTGCTCAGAATATGGAAGATTCATTTTGAAAATCCCGCTGAAAAAGCCAGTGGGATTTACTCGTTTTTATGTGATTTTAACAATTAGAATTTTTTTGAAAGAATTGTTCCCATTATCTTTTTAAAAAGTATTAGTTTAAAGTATCTTTGTAACAAACTTGAGTGGTGACAATTCTGGCAAGTGGGATTTAATTTGCTTCACTCAATTCGAGTTGCAACACAGTTTGTGTAAAGATTAGTACAACATAACCAAAGAAAAGATATCAAAGTATTAACAGGTAATAAAACAACTGAACAGTAAAATAAAATAATTAAAAGTGGATACTGCATAAAACACAAATTAAAATACGAGCACTGTAATTGTGAAGTGATACCTCAACACTGATACGCTATCTAGGACTATTGCCATAATAAAGTCTAGCCCTGGTAAGGTGGCAGATATAACATTTGTTTCTTTATTCAGTCACACAATGTTGATGTCACTGGCTAGACCAACATTTACTTCCCATCCCTAATTGCCCTTAGAAAGTGGTGGTGAGCTGCCCTTTTGAACCACTGCAGTCCATGTGGTGTAGGTACACCCACAGTGCTATGAGAAAAGGAATTCCAGGATTTTGACCCAGTAACAGTAAAGGAACAGCAATATATTTCCAAGTCAAATTGGGGGAACATCCAAGTGGTGGTGTTTCCATTTGTCTGCTGCCCTTGTCCTTCTAAATGGTGCTAGCAGTTGTATGTTTCAAAGGTACTCTCTAATGAGTCTTGGTGAGTTCTTGCAATATATTTGTGGATGGTACACATTGCTGCCCCTGTGTACATGGGATTGAGGAAGTGAATGTTTGTGGTGCCAATCAAATGGGATGCTCTGTCCTGAATGTGTCAAGCTTCTTGTGTGTTGTTGCGATTTGCACTCACCCAAGCAAGTGGACAGTATTCCATCACACCTTTGACTTGTGGGATTTATACCACAAATACCACAGTATTTATATGGCTACTCCATATCATTTTCTGATCAATGCTAATTCTTAGGTATTGATAGTGGGGATTCAATGATGGTAATACCATTGAATGTCAAAGGCAATGGTTTCATTCTCTCCTACTGGATATGGTCAGTGTCTGATACTTGTGTGTGTGAATATTACATGGCATTTATCAGCCTGTGGAACTTACTGCAGATGTGAAGAATGGACAGCATGCAGTGAATAAGTAAACTTGACAATACATTTATTCTTTTCTCTTTGTTAATTTCTATATGAAAGCTTTTAATTTTTTAAATAATTCATATCAGATTGAAAAGTGTGGGTGTATTTCTAATCAATCTGAACAGAATGCTTACGATGGAGTAGATTATTATATCCTTAATTGGACTGCAGTTGAATCCTGATTAATGAATCACAAGCTTGCCAAAAATGTTACATTTGGATCAGAGTTATGTGTAAAGATCTCTATAGACTGTTTGTAAGGAAAACAACCAGCTCATAATACTTGAATCTCATCCAACTCCTGAATTTGAATGAAAATACACATTCCTTTCCACAGCAGATTTGCAGTGTGGAATAGGTGGATTTAAGAATTACAACATTAAGTGCAATAACCGGAAATTCAGGGAATCAAATTTGCTCAGAAAACATTGCTAATTAGGTGATCAATGCATAATATTATATCAGCAATCATTGGTTTAAGAAAAAGAATGGATTGAATCTGACCACAGAAGCATCACAAAGCAAATGCTTCCTGCCTAACATGACAGAAGTGGCACTATTACTTTTGTAAATTACAGATATCTAAGACCCATTCAGTTTATGAAACAGGATTGAGTTAAATAAAAATAAATTATTGTGATTCACTAATTCTAGGCAGATTTACTACTTTTAATGAGAGGCAGTACAGCAATAGCATAACACTAAATTAAGTAGTCCCAAAATCAACAAAAGTACATTGAGGAGCAATTAATCTCATGAACTATATCCCTTTTCTTAAATAAAACCAGTTAAAAGAAACAGATTGTGTACTAGAAAAATGAAGTCAATCCCGTTTCAACATTTCCAATGGTGACTGATTGGGTGCATGAACTGTAGTCACCACCAATATGTAATTCATATGGCATTTGGATCAGTATATTTTTCAGATTTTACTTTTCATGATGACAGATCCGAGAAAGCAGATAATTGGAGATTATTTGATAATATAATAGGATTGTATATTTAAAGGTTATTTGTTGAACAGAAATCATACATTAGCCATGATTAAGTTCAGTAGAGTTCCACCCTTTGATCAGGTATTCATAACTATATTGAACACAACAGTATTCTATTCTATTGTACAAGATTTTTATTTTGCTATAAGAATTAATTGCTTCCATTCAATCAAAAGAGAGAAGTGCTGGAAAGGAAATTCAGGAATACTCAGAGAAATAGTATGTGAGTGCTACATACCTCTGTTTCATTCTCTCATGCATTGTTCCATGCTGCATACACTGATTTTCCATTTCATCGTTTCTTGCTTGGAGTTTCTCCAGTCTTTCCTGTAAATACTCTTTATCTTGGCAAAGTTGGCCAACTTCTGATCTGAAATATATAATATTATAAATGAAAATATTTAAGGAAAGACCAAATTCATAAACATTGAATGAATAAAACAACAATAATGCCTGTCCATGTGTAAATCTATTGTAATGGCAAGACGTAAGGGTGATGAATGAGAATGTTAATTATTAACTGGTCATCACAAAATATCCAACTCCAAACATAAAGGCTGGAATTCTCCAGCCATTCATGCTCTGCCACCGTCAGCGAGAATGAAGAATTTGGCACTCAGTCACATTTCCGTTCACTGCAGCGGGACAAGAAAACAGCTTGAGAATCTCACCCATTGTCACAAATAACATTTCCTCTTATACAATGATAGTTCATTAATCCTTCCTAAACTCTCTGCAGCCTTTGACATACTTTGACCACATTATTCTGAAATGATAATAGCTTTTCTTGACAACAAAGGCGACAACTGACCAACATTTGACAGTAAGGAGCTGTTGCAAAACTGAAATCAGTGAGTGTATATGGAAAACCCTCTAGTGGCTGGAATTGTACCTGAAGGTGGTTATTGAAGGCCAAATGTCATAGCTCCATGCAGTCAGTGGACTGCTACATTAATGGCTTTTTCATCCATCACAAGGTCAGAGGTCTTTCATCCATCACAAGGTCAGTGCTTATTGATGATTCTACAGTGGTAAATTTCATCCAACTTCTGCAATTGTGTAACAATCCAGGCCAACCTACAGCAGAGTTCTGGATTATATTCAGGCTTGGGCTGATAATTGCAGGTAATGTCACCAGCGCTAGTCAATAAAAAATTAACCAACAAGAAAAGACTTAAACATTTCCCCGATCTTCAAAAGATCAAAATCTTATGTAACTATATGTTGAATTGAAAAAATACCAATCATAGAAAAATCAAACACGAATCATTAAACATGCTTGAATTGCATAACTTAACTTCTCCCAATGCCCTAAAGATTGTGTTATCTGTCCCAATATAGAAACTCTAATAAGTTTTAATCTTTAGATAGAAACAGCTATGAGTGAGAAAAGTTACAGAAATTCAAATTATGCAATTATACAAATCTACACTAGCATGCAATTCAGATGTACAAATTTCTCTGTGATCAAAGAAGGTGAAAATTAACCCAGATAGTCTAGGTACAGGTCCAGCAGAGAAGATGAGTTTACCTAGAAACAGAGAAAGAGAAATGCATATCATATCTACAGATGGAGGTTCATCACTCTGATATCTCAGAAGGCTAACACCATTCTTTCAGAGGAGATGAGGAAACCAGTTCATCCACAGCAACTCATAAGTTCTCACACAATGTTAACTATAATCATATAGACTTTAATCCATTAAACAAACTGCTGGCTAGCTAATTTGTCAGATATCTAAAGGAGCCAAATGTTAAATTAACCTCATCATTTTATATCAATCTCAGAAACTATATGAGCAAAAAATAGTTACTGTTGAATTATTCTGATAGATCTGAATAACATATTGATTTAATCAACTTACCCTATATAGTATTTACAAACTCAATGTTCATGTTCAAATGCCACTAAATATGATTCTGAAGTTCATGAAAAAAATAAGTTTATGATTTTGTCAGACATGGACAAGTTGGGCTGAAAGGCCTGTTTCCATGTTGTAAGTTTTTGATAAATAACGATTAATTTTTTTTTACCCAGTAGCTTGCCTAAATACTGATGGGAAGCTGGCATTGTGAACACTAATATAACTCAAAATGGTTGATAAGAGCATTGAGCAAAGTTTGGTCGTCAGCAACTTCTGGCATAAAATAGAGTGGAAAATTCTTAACTGTTCCGAGATAAAGAATGAGCCACAATATTTATATGGCTGGTGCGGTTAATTTTATGAACAATGGTAATTCCTCAGGACATTGATGGTGAGAAATTCAACAGTAGTGGTAGTAGACTCCTCAATATTCAACTATGTCCCAAACCTAAGTGTCTTTTTTCTGAAGGGTGGTGTTCATGGTGTTGAGCCCAGCACAATGAAAGACTTTTTGTTTCTGATTCAGCAGTAGTAGTGCCATTGAATGTACAGGAGAGTGGTTAAATTCTCTCTTGTTAGGTACAGTCATTGCCTAGTAATTGTGCAGCATGAATAACACTTGCCATTTTACCAGCCCAAGACCATATGTTGTCCAAGTCTTGTTGCATGCTGAAATGCAGTGCATTAGCATCTGAGGAGTTGCAAATGGTGTTGAACACTGAAATCATGAGCAAACATTTGCACTTCTGACCTGATAATGAAGGGAAGGTCATTGATGAAACAGCTGAAGATGATTGGATCTAGGAAACTACCCTGAGAACTCCTACAGTAATGTCCTGATATTGAAATGATTAGCCTGCAACAACTACAACCATCTTAATTTGTGCCAGGTGTGACTCCAATTAGTAAGAGTGTTTTTCTTCTGATTTCCAATGACTTCAATTTTAACGAGAACTCCAAGTGTGTTATTCTAAATATATTTCCTTTGAATTCATTTTTCACTAATTTATTGTTATATTCTTTGGGTCTACTGACCTGCTTTAGCTTGGAATAATATTCTGGGATATCTTGAGTATATCATTTAATGTACTTTGATGAGTTCCACCCTTAAAGGTTCTCTTTTCTGGGCTGCGCAGCCTAAGCTTTTCCCATCATTCCTCAAGGTTCATCTCTCATTTACACTTGCAATAAATCTTCCTTGCATCAATTACAATGGATAAGTTTCTCCTTTTAAGCAAGTACTTAAAATAATTGTATACAGTTTTCCTAATGTGGGCTGAAGAATGCATTGTAGAATCTCAGCACAACTTTTGTAATCTTTTACCCCAAAGTTCTGGTACATATTCAATATTTAATTGTTTTTGTTAATGGTTCTCCATTTAAATCATTTAACCCATGGGTGGGATTCTCCCAAAAAAATTCTAAGGGCCTGATTTTATCATCGCATTGTGCCCATTTTTGGGCACGAGAACTTGGTAAAGTCGGGCGTGAGACAAGTAGCGCAATCCGGTTCTCCCCTTACCAAGGCCTGAAAATGGATGTGATCAGGACTACACCTGAAATGGGTGTGACGGCCATTTAACTGCATTTGAATGTATTTAAATTGAATTAATGAGCCAGACGCCCACTTTACCAGCACTTCCCACTTCACCACCATCAATCCAGAATTATCACGAAACAGACATGCTCCACTAAAGTCCAATTCAGGAGCTCCATCAGTGACAGTGAGGTGGTAAGTGCATAGTGTCTGATGGCTCTCTGCTGCTCACGGGTGTCATTTTATTGCAGCCATTTTCTTTTCTGGGTCGGTGGCGGCTCTACGAGTGTGTGGGAGTGGGGGGCTGTTGCTTAGCAGGATTTCCGATATCCCACTTGTAGCATAGACCCAGGTGTCTTGAAGTGCTGCTGGATACTACTGCCCTCAGCTCACTTCCAGCTGAAGGGTGTACACAATGCCCTTGCAAATTGCACAACTGAAACCTCTCAACTTTGCAAGGAGCTGTGACTGTGGGATGCATGATGTTGGGAGAACTGGGGGGGGGATTATCACTATTGATGTGCGAGGGACAAGCAGCATTCCTCATTCTCTACATGAATGAGAGACTATTCATCTCTTCATCTCCCCCACTCTATCCTCGCCTTCAGAATGATGAGATGGCTTTTCTCGTCATTCTGACAAGAAACCAATTGATCTTGCTGTTCTTTTGATTGCTGCTGGAACTGAGGAGGAGCTGGAAGAAGAATTACAAGCACAGGAGGCCTTATCACTTGCAAGAGTAAAGGAAGATGATCACCAAGGCAGGAGATGGCCGTCGGGGGTGTGCACATGTGCGTGTGTGTGTGCAGGAGAAGGAGGGAGCAGAGACCCCAGCAATTCCACGCAGAAGTGTCATGTGAACAGATGTTGGACACTATGCGCCACTGACATCTCCGAAAGGACTCGGTGCAACACTTATACAACCTGTTGTAGAATTTGGCACCTGGTTGGGGGGAGGGGGGAGGGGGCAAGATGGGATTCAGTACTCACCCTTGCTACATGGATGACTTTTTTCTGGCACTGCTTTGGAGGGCAGGGGCACTATCCTGACACTGACCAAGGCAGCAACTTCCTCTCAGGCCGCATTTCCCTGGGGGAAGACGGTGTCCTGCCTTGCCTTTGCTACATCCAGTAGCCTCCACAGACCACTCTCAGAAAATCGGAGGACTGGTCACGTGCACATTTTGTGCAGGAATGCCTGCCTGCCTATCCATCCTTGAGTTCTTAATGGAGCTGCCCCTCGTTAGGGCAGATCACCTGCAGACAGTTCGGCACAGAATTCCAGCAAGTTCCATGCAGTTTGCTTGTTAGCACTGAGGGGAAGGCAAGTGAGCACTTGCAGGTGTGCTGATGGGGAGGGGGGAAACGAGCAGTGGATCAGTGCCTCAGTGATTTGGGACAGGAGGAGACAAAAAGGTGTCATATAGGCATCAGAGTCTTGAGAAGATGGGGACCTTGTGTGGGAGGGTCCGGAGTGGGGTTGAGGGGGATCACTCTGCCTGATATCTGCATGGTGGAGTGGCGAGAGGATCTCTCTGCCTGAGATCAGTGTGAGGGAAGGGCAGAGGCCAGGGATCATTCTGTCTGGCAGGTAGATTGGAGAATAATGGAATGGAGTAATGTTGTGGGAGTGGGGCAATATTGGTGGGGATCAGGGGAGACACTATCCAGCCTGGGAGCAGTTCTAGGGGATCCGCATTCTATCTTCTTTTTCTGCACATGTGCAGTTGGAGGCACCAATCGGAACTGCAAGATTTCAGGAGTCTTAGGCCCAGTCCACAGGCTTGTGCAGCATAATTCAGACTTGCTGATGTTTTTGCAGGCAGAGTGCGTATGGAGGTGCTGGAGAATAGGTCTAAAAGTCAGATCTGAAACATTCCCAGAATCAAGTCCACCCAGCACTTAGTACCAAAATGGTAAAATAGGGTCCTATGTGTCAAATTCCCATAAAAACTGGTGTAAATCCCACCGGTTTTTCAGCAGGATTTTCAAAAAGAATCTCCATACTCTGTTCATCACAGAGAGCACTAACATGAGTCATGCTGAAAATCAGAGGGTGGGGCCTATTCCTACTGGAGAGGCTGTTAGCATAGTGCTGAGCGGGCCACTGCGCACATACTGATCTGTTGGTGCTGAGTTCGGCACATGCGCAGTAACCCCACACTGCCGGCCTCTCTCTGTCACCAGTGCTGATCACAGAGTGGCAGCAGGACACCCACCCCCTCCAATCACATCCAAGGTCCTGGTCCTATAGGCCCCACCCCACTGGCCCCACTCCTTTTGCACTGCCTGATGCTTGGTGGGCAGTGCTAAGGTGCCCCGTTGGGCAGTGTCATTTTGCCTCTTGAGCAGTGCCAGGCAGCCAGATTGACACTATCAATCTGACAATGCCCAGGGGGAACCCCTCCTTGGCTCCGACTTCCCAAGGGACCTTGATGGCCATGACTTTGGTGACACCTAGTCTGCTGACCAGTGTGGTGAGATTCTTTGCCAGATTCTACACTTGGGAGCTTTTTAATTATGCCCAAGCAAGTTCTCCCATCTCTCCTGGTGAGTAGGCAGCTGATTCATCTGCCCATCTTCAGCTGACAAGTTCAATGCTTCTGATGCCATATTTAAATACTAATCTAGCAGAACTGTATCACTCTCTCCAACCCATGTAGGATGGGCTATGCAGGATGTCAGCATCCTTGAGGTAAAAGGCTAGCAGCCTCAAAAGAAAATGTGTTCCTTGGTTCACTCTACCCCGAACCCAGCACTTGAGAGGTAGCCATGACATATTTGGAGTATTTGTGCATTCCCTTTCAGTAAATAATGTGATATCCCTTTGATCTCGTGTATGATCTTTTCATGTAGCCATCCTGGGATCAGGCTTCTCTCTCCTTGGTCTTCACTCTGTCTTCCACTGTTCATCATTTGCAGCTACCCTTATTCTTCTATGTATCATTGACAGCCCTCACCCTTCCCCCCTGAAATATCCTCAATCTTGATTAAGGATCCAATTGATGGGTCAATCAGGGAGTTTTTGACTTGGTACTTAGTCTGGAGTGTTAGTTCCTCTGACACCTCTGGAGGAGACTGCTGACTGACAGTACTCCGTGTACTGCTGTTACATTGTATATAAAAGGGGTTTTGGTGAAGGAGCTTTGCCTCCACAGAGTTATTATACCCTCCTTTGATTTATTATTGTGACATGTATTGGTACAATGAAAAGTATTGTTTCTTGCACACTATACAAAGTATAGCGTTTGTAGGGAATGAAAGGAGAGGGTGCAGAATGCAGTGTTACAGTCGTAACTAGGGTGTAGAGAAAGGTCAACTTAATATAGATAGGTCCACTCATAAGTTTGATGGCAACAGAATGACCCCAGCTTTTCTTGAGTCATTCTGTAGATGACTCAGACTTTTATATCTTTTTCCCAATGGAAGAAGATGCACAAGAAAATTTCTGGGGTACGTGGGGTTCTATATTATGCTGGCTGTTCTACTGAGGCTGTGGGAAGTGTAGACAGAATCAATGGAGAGGAGACGGGTTTGCGTGATGAATTGGGCTACATTCATGACTCTTTGAAGTTTCTTGCAGTCTTGGGCTGAGCAGGAACTACATAAGCTGTGATACAACCAGAAACAATGCTTTCTATGGTGCATCTGTAAACGTTGGTGAAAGTCATAGCAGACTTGCCAAATTTCCTTTGCCTTTAATTTCATTTGATCTATTAGTGCCACATGTACTGATACAGTGAAAAATACAACCCTCCTTCCACACTGCCCCGTTGTCTTCATTATCCACACCTCCTCACCCTACACTGTATCCCTGGTCGAACTACATACTTATTGCTAGACCGTTAATCCAGAAACTTCTGGGAGCTCAGGTTCAAATTCTGTCACAACAGAGAGTGGAATTTTAATTCAATAAAAAGAATCTGGAATTAAAAATCTACTGATGGCCACAAAACCATTGTCAATTGTTTGAAAAAAAACATCTGATTCATTAATCTGATTTACTAACTTTAGGGAAGAAAATCTGTCATCCTCACCTGGTCTGGCCTACATGTGACTCCAGAGCCACAACACTGTGGTTGATTCTCAACTTGGGCAACTAGGCTTGGGTTATAAATGCTGGCCAGCCAGTGACACCGATGTCCCATGAATGAATTTAAAAAAATACTCAAAATGTTAATTGTTTTTCCACAGATGCTGTTAGACATACTCAGTTTTTCCAGCACTTTGTTTTTATTTCAGGTTTTCAGCAATACTGCAAAAAGCAGTATTTTGCTTTTATTATAGAAAGTAATGCAAATTAAGTGTTGATTGCTGCCATACTCCACTCAGTTATGCTCCCCCAGTCTGGATGATGGCTTTCATCAGCATGCTCTATTTCCTACTTTATACTAAAATGTTTTTACTCAGGCCCGGATACCACCTCAGATGCCCAGGGTTTCTAAGGTTTTCCTGTAATAAATCCTTCATTTGGAATTGTCAATGGTTTTCTAAAAATTCAAATAAGTGACTTTATAAGGATTTTATAAAAACTTAAAAAAATCAGTTTTATAAATAATTTTTTCTCTTTCCAGAGAAGGGTTTTTTCCATCTTATTAAACTCTCAACTTTTCCTGGTACTTCTCCAGCAAAGTCCAGTTTTTTTTTAATATTGATGGTAGCATGGTTCTATTTATGTCGACAAGTTGAGGATGATTCTGTCTGATTTGGTTAGCATAAGCACCATGAAAGATGAGCCAGCAGATTTCCATTTCGGTCTCACCCAGCTCTCAGGCGGCACCTCTCAGTGCCAGGGGCCTGGATTTGATTCTGACCTTGGGTCACTGTCCGTGCGGAATTTGCACATTCTCCCCATATCTCCGTGGTTTCCTCCCACAGACCGAAAATGTGTGGATTGGGTGAACTGACCATGCTAAATTGCCCCTTAGTGTCTAAAATTGTGTAGCCATTATTAGTTATGGATTGTAGCCATGGATTAGCCATGGTAAATGCATAGACTTATAGAGATAGAGTGAAGGGGAGGGCCTGGGTGGGATGCACCATGGAAGATTTGGTGCAGAGTCGATAAGCCGGCTGACCTGTTTCTGCACTGTAGGGATTCTACAGTTTTATTCTACGGTTCTTTATAGGTTTACGTCAATTGTTTTGCCTGATCTTCTGGGCCTGGACCTTAAAGTGCTCAGAGTGTTGCTTTTTCACTGCAAATCTAGATCTTGAAAAAAATAGGCACTTCCTGCTTGGCTTTTTTGATTGACATTTTATCTTCCCACCTCACTTTTTTAAAAATGTTAAGTATACCACAGTGTAGGTCAATGTCAACGTAAACAGCAAATAATGTGCAAAAAATGGAGGGGTTTCACTTTTTAAGATCAAAATATGTTGGCACTGACACAAACTTGTTTGAGATAGTTTCCCTGATCAGGCTCGGTCACTCTTTTTTTAAATTTTACATTTGCTTGCTTTCAATAGTATAGAACTGTGCACTTTTTCCTGGCTAAAAATCTGATTTCCTTTCAGCTCTCCTTCTGCATCTTAGGCTGCATGGCACTAGGCTCAAGGTATCTGATGGTCTTCAATCTCTTTAATCGATCAAAAAGCTCCTCTTCAAAGCTTTCATTCAGATCCTCTAAGGTATACAAAAATAATTGGATTTCATGTCAGCATTTCATTAGTGAATGCTTCTAGAAAATGGCCATTAGGTAATTCTACCATATTCCTCTCATCCTCAATAACTCTATCATGTGTATTCTTTAGAGTTTTAACTTCTCCCTAACCGCTAAAGCTAAGTTTGGGAGGCTATTACAAAACATCAATTAATAAAGATGAAGAACACCACTGTGTACTTTGAGGGAATGCCAGATGTTTTACAAGTATTTTGCATTAGTTTTATCATAAAAGATGGAAATGGGACTCTACAAAAAAGTTGTGGGGAAATCGCAATTGGGAATAAATATTCAAAAAGTTGTTGCTTTTAAACAGTTAATGGGATTAAAAATAGAATAGTTATCAAGCCTAGACAGTATATGCACCTGGATATGGATGGAACCTAGACAATAGATAGCAACTGTACTAATAAACATTTCCAAACAATAATTGCATCAAAAAAGTAGACTTTGACAAAAGTTGCACTCCACATTAAGGAATGTGAAACGGAAAAGCCAGGATATGAACGGCCAATTAATTGCATGGGTTTTGGGTAGAGTTCTAGGCTTTGATATACTATATGGATAGGAAAATAGCTGAGAAATAACACACTTCTGTCTCCATTACCTTGTGTGATATTTCTAGGGCTTCTCCAGAGAGACAGACTTAAGCTTGCAAGTGTAGCCATAGGAAATGCGTGGCAATAAACACTCCCACTGTTCTATCTCAACTTCATCTTATATAACAGAAGGTTTTAGTAATAAATGTTTTAAAATTCATTGGTTGTTCGAAAACACTCACATGGTTTGTAAGACATAAAACATAATTAATATCTTTAAACTTTATAAGGGAATGAGAATGCACATATTAAGGGAATGATTTGGATTGTTTGGAAACCAAAGATAGTTTTAAGGGATTTATACTATATGAGTGAATATTAAAAATAATATATAGTTTTAGGTAGATTTAATGTAATGTTTCTGTGCCTGGATAGGAGTTGTAGTTAGCTTTCATGCTGAACAGCAGTGTTTTTTTTGTGTGGAGGTGTTTTTCATTTCACCTGAAATTCTATTGTAATAAAGAGAGCTACAGCATGAAGAATAAATATCGTTGCTTAGCAACCAAAGGTGCTGTAAGATAAATCAAACAGCTTTCTTTGCTTTTTAGTTTCTGCTGAAATCTAGAGGCAGTTGAGACAGACTACGAAACTTAACTCTCTCTCTTGGCTCTACTAGGGGAAGCTAGAGAGGAACCAACTCTTACCCTACAATGGAGATGGTGCCAAAGCTCTAAAAAGCAAGTAGATAAAAAGCTAGAGAAATAAGAAAATTTTCAAAAGGTCTGGAGGTGAAGGAAACAAAGATGAAATTGAGAAATGGAACAGATTCTATTTGGGGACACCACACAAAGCTGAGAAGAAATTGATTAGTGAGGAACAGTAATCCTAAAGTTTGAAATGTTACCATCATATGTATTGACTGGCTATCAGAATTGATGTAACTGAATAGGTTAATCCAAAATCTTGGCATGGATTTACTGCTAACATGGAGCGGAAGTTCTTGGAAATTGGTCTTTTGGAAAACATGAACTAGAATTTGGAATGGGAACTGCTAAGTAAATGTATTACCACAAAAAAATATTTTAAAACTTATCTTAGGAGTAGAGAGTGAAAACTCTCAAATGATAATCATTTGGGGGGATTCAGAGGAGAAATTAAAAAATCCTTTGAGTATTAATAAGATCATTAATGGACTTTGTCATCCGTGTTAATCGTAAAACCTGTGTATTGGCTGAGTATTGTGTTATAATCATTTTTCACATTTAATTTTTTTGTTGTTTGAATTAATTAGCAGTCCAGTGACCATTTCTCTACATTTGATTAAAATAAAAGTTACTGTCTTTTGAGCCAGGGTCTTCCTATCTAGTTATTACATTAACTGGGATCATAACAGGATGTATATATTAATTTTCATAAGATATTTGGTAAATTGATATAACAATTTCTGTAATAAACATATTACATAAAATAGTTGTATCAGACTATGAAAGAAATCATTGGAAGGATAAACAAAGGGTGCAAAGAGTAGGACAACTGAAGCATTTGCTGTAGCAAATATCAAAACAGACAAGATGGGTTAAATGTCTCATTTATTGCTATATATTTTCATGGCTATCCATTGTCAAATAGTAATTGACTTGAAGAATATCTTTGCATTAGCTTCTCATTAGTTAATACACCCAAATTGTCAGTTGATTTATTTCTTATGTACAAGAGAGAAGGATTACGAGAGATTAAATTCTTGTTTGTCAGTGTAGTAACCTGTGTTAACTATAATTTTCTAAACACTGATTTCTTAAATTTTATGAAAATGTGTATTACAGGACTCCTTTGAGGAAAATTATGACAGAAATCTCCACTGAAGGCCTCAAAGGCCAACAACTGTAAGTCGGTAAAATAAGAACAATGATTTTCACTGCTGTGAACTACCATTGACTAGGGTTCAAAATGTTTCATATCAGTTGCTACTCAAAAACTGCATGATCATTTTGACTCAGCTCATCACATAATCCATTTCATTTACAGTTAGAACCAACGGAAATGCTGGCCTTTGTGACTGGAGAAAATGTATGAATGGGGCAAGTGGGATACTGGTGTTATGAACAATCTATTCGGCCTCAGACAGTCACCGGGGAAGAAAATAAAATCAGAGGCAAGAGTTACATATAGCAAAGAGATGGCAACTGTTGCAAAATTCAAAGAAAATCTCTTTGAACTTCCCATTGTTTAATTGGAGAAAATTGTGCCTCAATGAGCACTGTATCTTAGACAAACTGGCTGACAATATGGAATGTTGGATGGTTAGCCATTTAGTAGATTAGGTTGAGGAAGGAAATGGATGGGTTTGACTTCCTGGGGTGAGGGAATTTGATGGGAGGGGTGGTGACAAGCAGCAAAGGCAGCTAAATAGTCTTAATTTTAAGGGTAAAGAATTAACATGCTCTTTGCATTTGTTGGAGGTGAGAGTGTGGGCAAGAGAGCGCAGAGGAGAAAGCTTTAAGGAAAGAGTTAAATGGATTAGATTTAAAAAAAATGTTGCTGCTAAAAATATCTACATTATTACTGTGAAGGAAAGGAAAGATTGCAAATATTGTGGTTCTGTGAATATGATATGGTCGAAGTGTAACAAAATTAATTCTTGTGGAAAAAAATCTACTTCTTTCATGTCGTAAAGACAGCTGGCAACACTCATGATGAAACAAATTATGGTAAGCTTGTGTGCAATAGGCTACATATCATTTGCAATACCACATGTGCAGAAATCTGCACATCTGTTGTATGGGCAATAACATTAAGAAAAACTGTTCTGTAATCAATTCAGAATTATTTAACTCAGGATTGACTCCTGCTGCTATTTAGTTAACAGATGCCTCGGCTACAGAGTAACCATATCTGGCTACAACATTTAAAGAGGGTACCAACTCCAAGGAAACAATCCAAAAGACACCCTCACGTTAAACCTACTCACAGAATTTTTTTTCGCTTACTAATGAGTGCAGAAACTTGCTTTCCCAGAAATTTCAAACAATTGTGGTTGAAAAGGGAAATAAATAAAACATTATGTGCTTTTTTTTGGATGGAGTTGACTGTTTTTGGATGTACTCTGGAAAACAAAAACCCATATATCTAGTTGCCATATAAACTCCTCCATAACAGAATACAGTTTGTTAGGCACCAAGCTATTTGGTTAACACCAGCACACCTGGATCTTAATGTTTAAACTGTCACACGTGTATAACTATAAAGGCAAAAGACTCCATCAAATATTAAGCAGTCTATTGGAGAAGAGGAAAAGTGCCAAATGATCTGGAATTAGACAAAAGGAGATGAATAAAGGAAGCAGTTCAAAAAGAAAAAACACACTTCAAGTTTTCAAATAGAAAATTCAGCAAACATTTCCAATTTGGACCAAAATTGTGTTCATGCAATTTACTTATTGCAATATTTTACTTTACTCACAACATATATATTTATCTCAATAGATTTAAAGCAAAGCTATACACTGTTTAATATTATGACCAAGTAGGACACAACTTTTTGTCCAGTGTGAAATTGGATGGAGGAAATTTGCAAGAGAGGAGGAAAGAATTTGAAGGCATCTGATATTGTTCATTTACATCGCAAACCACTTCACAACCAATTAATTACTTTTGCCCGGTAGTCAAGGTTAGAACATGGGCAGATGCAGCAGCCAATGTATGCACAGCAAGGTTCCATGAACTGTGATGAGGCAAATGCCCAAATAATCTGTTTTGGAGAGCAGATCAGAAGTGCCACACCCCCACGTGTGCATAAAATATGGTGGAATGATGTTGGGTCAACAATCAGATGTTGTCATGCCAGTCTCTGATATTACAGAAGCTAATCTGCCATTTTGAAAGAACTGATTAAAAAACTATTGAGCTTGTTAAATAACTAATCGTACGCAACAGGAGTGATTTTCCCAAAAACATTTTAAGTATCAAATTCACATAAAAGCTGGAGTAATACCTGCTGGTTTTCTCAGCGTGTTTTCCAGATTAAACCTCTGGCACTTTGAGCACTGCAGAGTTCCTCGAGTGAGATTCCAGTTGAAAATTGGGCATAGGGCCTATTCCCACTAGAGAGGCCAGCAGCATAGTGGGCCACTGTGCATGCACAATCAATGCTGTGATTGGGGTATGCCCAGTAGCTCCACACTGCCAGCCTCCTAACTGCCCCACAACTCTGCATCGCTAATATTCCAACCTTTCTACTGTTGGTCTTCCAGGCAAGCACCTATGTTCCCCTCTCCAATCACCCTGCCCCACCTCCCCAACTACCCCCTCCCATCCAGATGGCCAATCACTGTCTGATCCCAAATGCAGAGTGGCAGAGAAACCTCTCTACTGATCTCCCCACGTCCCCCAGACGCTCTACTTCCCTCTGGCCCCACCTATTGCATAGCCTGATTCCCAGCAGGCAGTTCCAGGATACCCTTTGAGCATTGCCACTTTGCCTCTTCAGTAGTGGCAGGCCAGCATGGCCAGGCTGGTACTGCCCAACAGGCAACCTTCCTTACTCATGGCATAGTGGGGGTCCTCCGTGGTCATCCTTCACTCAGCAAGGTTGGGCCACCAGTTTCCTGTCAGTGGGGAACAAATCCCACTGGGGGGTGGGGGTAGGGGGAGAGAGGGGGCTAGCAATTTCAGAGACTTCAGTGCTGGGCCCACTAAAGACATTGCAGCATGCTGACAGAATCGCCCCCAACCTTTCATTGTCCATTTCATTTTTTGGGTATTATGTAGGGAAAAAAATTTGGGTATATTTGACAATGGAGGTGGTGCTTTCCAATGGAACACGACAATATTTTGCAGCAGAGGCTGTTGATGAAGGTGGCAACATTTGTATGTTTTTTGACTTCATTTACTCACTTTCTGAGCACAGAATAAGAACTAAGAAGAGATTAAGTGGATGGGAGAGGGGGTCTCTAAATTTGTAGCCAAGTTCGACTTCTTGTTCACTGCATTACCCTCTGTGGCATGATGTCGTGACCTAGACTCCCTACTGAGCACAGAGCCACCTCTCGCACTGTTCATTGGTTGACTACTCACCAGTCAGCCACTAGCTAGCTGTTGATGCTTTATTAAGGTAAGTTTGGAACTTAACATCTGCAGCACGTGTCTGAAATGTCACATCTGCAAGACCGGTGTGCCTGGAATTAAATATCTGGAGCACAGCTATGGACTGAAATTTCACAACTACAACACAAGTATGCAGGGCATTTCTCACCAACAGCACAGGAATGCAGAGCATTTCACACCTGCAGCATGAGTATATCTGGAATTTCACATCTGCTTGCAACATAGAGGGAACTGGCTAGATTTATGATTGACATTATCAAACCAGCTTAAACACCACATGGTGGTCTAGTTATCACTTTTATAAGATTAACATTTGAACTAAAAGTCATCAGTAGAATTTAACTCTAACTCCAATGTTTTAATGCAAAATGCTAATGTGTTAGGCATATGTTTTTGACCAATACCTTCCAATTCCTCTATTCTGAAGGCAGTAGTTCCATGAGGGTTAGTTATTCATCATTTAGCCCTCATCAAAGATAAGATCATACATGAATGTTACCAGCAGGGATACTCCTGATTAATGACTAGGAGATAGATTTCTGCAGGTGGGAAAGCAAGTGAGTGGATCCATAAAATTGGGCATTATGCCAACTTCACACCAGTATTGAAAATAGCAAACAGGCCCCTGATCCTGCTGACCTAATCAGAGAGCTAGCAGGTAGCAGCTCTGGGGCTTTGGCAGCCCCTGAGGGAGGTCAGTGATTGTAATGATGCTTCACTTTCAGAGGCATGTATTTAAAGTAAAGACTATTCGGGACTTAACTGTTTGGGCCGTGTTTGTGGCTTATCTAATGTAGCCTTCTCTCTGAGGCATGAAGCTTCTGATGGCCCCATGATCTGTTGCCAGGAGGGCAGCTCCATTAAAACCTCTACAAGTGGTGGTGGTGGGGGTTGCTGCTTTGTCAGAAGCAAAACTACTAAAGCCTTATTGGGACTTTAATTATTTCCATTGATTACCCACTCCATAGATGTGGGCAGTCAGTTCTATTTCCAGTCTGCCCAAGAAAATTGCCTTGCTAAGAGAATATGCCAGGAAGTGCCCAACACTGCTCCCCCATATTTTTCTGGCTGACCAGCCTCCAATTCTGCTTCAACAGCAGTGGAAAATTCAGCCCTTTGACTCTGCTCCTTTTTTTATATTGATAATTCCATCCTCTACTCTTCTAATCTATCCCCTCCTTTGTTGATGATTTTGTAAGCTTGACATCCTTTAAAAAGTATCTGGATGAGTATTTGGCATACCATAACATTCAAGATTGTAGGCCAAGTGCTGGCAAGTGGGATTAGGTGGGCAGTTCGGGGTATTTCATGCTTCGCTGCAATCTCGATGGGCCAAAGGGCCTTTTCTATACTGTAGTATTCTGTGATTGTATTCCACATTCATTAATTTGTTTACGATTGTAAATGCTTAGTTCATAGAAGGTCTACTTTGATTTCCTTCATTCCTTCCATAAAATAATTTAGCCATTGTTTCTTTTAATTCTTAACTGAACAGAGTTTTGTCACCATTTGCCAATCCAACAATTGTTTGCACTCAACAATTGTCCTGAATCTTAGCTTTTCTTTACCCATTACTATCCTTGGATTAGATACCTTCTGAAACTTCAAGCGGATCTCCCATATTTCATCCATTGTTGAAGCTTTCCCTATTTCCTTTCATGTACAACACATTTTTTTCTTCAAGAACTCTTCATTCTTTGTGAAGCCTCAACCAAAGAAATGACTATCATTCTTGCATCTAGAGAGGTTCTTTAATCCCTCTCTTAAATCCCAGGATAAAATACAAGAACAAGCTGGTCATCTGGTAGACAATTCTTCCTTCACCCAGTAACAACTGTTTATCTCATCATTAGTATTCTCAGTTCCCTTCTGAAATTTCTTCCCCAGTTCCTCCAAAGCTGCAGATTCACCATCTGCCACACTGTTCCTCTTCCTTATTTTGCCAATCTGTTGAAATCAAGACTCATCCAGTGTTGGCAACATTTGCAATTATGTAATGGGCTCTAGATGTAGCATCAAGGCAGGAGTTCAGATGTAGTGGAATCTTAAGACTCCTGCTTGAAGGGTGGAACAGGCTTGCTTTTAAACATTACAAGTGTTGGCTTATTTTACAGGACCTCAAATTTGTTAGATTCATTACCTCTTTCATTCTCTCCTTCAAGTATAATCAAACTTTTTTAAAATCAAGTTTTACAGCACCCGATCACTACTTTCTGATTCATCTGATCTTGTTTTGTTTTTGCACTTTCAGCTTTAGCGTCATTTTGCATCTTAAATCCCAAATCAAAAATCCTTCACCTTGGTCCCTCAATTGAAAAACACATTCAAACAAAGTACACCAGGCGTGTAAAAAGTCAAGCATTGAAAAAACAGACTTAGCTATCTGGTTTAATATTATTAGGCTACAATTTCAGTTCAGCGCAATAATAACTACTATCGACTACTATTAATAGTATGAATAATAAGAACAAATAGAATATAAGAAAGGCAACAGTAACTCCAGGTGCTGTGCAGTAATATGGACCAAAGCATCATACAATTCAGACATACAAGGTGAAATTTACTGCCCCACTTGGAGGCGGGAGTGCCCTGTGATCAGATGGGAAAATACAGGATCATAGAGTCATAAAGATTTACAGCATGTAAACAGGCCCTTCAGCCCAACTTGTCCATGCTGTCTTTTTTTTAAAACCTCTAAGCTAATCCCAATTGCCCGCATTTGGCTCATATCTCTCTATATTCATCATATCCATGTAACTGTCTAAATGCTTTTTAAAAGATAAAATTGTACCTACCTCTGGCAGCTCACCACCTTCTGTGTGAAAAAATTTTGTATCTCTCCCCTCTCACCTTTAAACCTATGCCCTCTAGTTTTAGATTCCCCTACCTTTGGGAAAAGATATTGACTATCTACCTTGTCAATGTCCCTCATTATTTTGTAGACCTCTATAAGGCATCCCTCAGCCTCCTATCTTCCAGAGAAAAAAGTCCCAGTCTATTCGGCCTCTCCTTATAACTCAATTGATCAAGTCTCGGTAGCATTCTAGTAAATCTTTTCTGCATTCTTTCTGGTTTAATAATATCCTTTCTATAATAGGATGACCAGAATTGCACACAGTATTCTAAGTGCGGCCTTACCAATGTCTTATACAACTTCAAGACGTCCCAACTCCTGCATTCAATGTTTTGACTGATGAAACCAAGCATGCCAAATGTCGTCTTCACCATCTCTAGATCTCTTAGTTCTGTAACTCTCCCTAGTGCCTTACCATTGACTAAGTCCTGCCCTGGTTCAATCTACCAAAATGCATCACCTCACATTTGTCTAAATTAAACTCCATCTGCCATTTGTCAATCTGCTGGCCAATTGATCAAGATCCCGTTGCAGTTGGAGATAATTTTCTTCACTGTCCACTATGCCACCAATCTTGGTGTCATCTGCAAAGTTTACAAACCATGCCTCCTATATTCTCATCCAAATCATTCATATACATGACAAATAACAGTGGGCCCAGCACTGATCCCTCAGGCACACCGCTGGTCATAGGCCTCCAGTTTGAAAAACAACTCTCTACAATCATTCTCTAGCTTCTGTCAAGAAGCCAATTTTGTATCCACTTGGCTCCTCACCCTGGATCCCGTGAGATTTAACTTTATGCAAAATCTACCATGCAGTATCTTGTCAAAGGCCTTGTTAAAGTCAATGTAGACAACATCAACTGCACTGCCCTCATCTACTTCTTGGTTACCCCTTCAAAAAATTCAATTAAATTTGTGAGATAGGATCTTCCACTCCCAAAGCCATGCTGATTGTCACTAATCAATCTTTGCATCTCTAAATACGTGTAACTCCTGTCTCTCAAAATACCTTCTAACAATTTACCCACCACAGATGTGAGGTTCACTGGCCTGTAATTCCCAGCCTTTTCCCTGCCGCCCTTTTTAAATAAAGGCACAACATTTGCCACTCTCCAATCTTCAGGCACCAAGACTATCAAGGATTCAAATCTCTCGACTAGGGGACCTGCAATTTTCTCCTTAGCTTCCCACATCCTGGGATATACTTCATCAGTTCCTGAAGATTTATCTACCTTGATGCACTTTAAAACTTCCAGTACCACCTCCTCTATAATATGTAGACTCCTCAAGACATCACTATTTATTTCCCCAAGTTCCATAAATCCGTGCTTTTCTCAACAGTAATACTGATGAGAGGTATTCATTTAGGATCTCTCCCATTTCTTGTGAATCCACACATAGATGTCCTTGTTGATCCTTACAAGGCCTTCTCTCTCCCCTGTTACTCTTTTGCTCGTTATGTATTTGTAGAAGCTCTTTGGATTCTTGTTTGCCTAAGAATATTCTGATTAACAGGAAAACTGTATTAGGATTGAAAAGAACCTTTTTTAAAAATTTGCCATAATTCCTCACAGTAGATAGTTCATAAAATAGATTCAATTGTTCAACTGATGAGGATGGAGAACGTAACATCATCCCATCTCTGTTCAGTCAATTCCAGATGGCCTTACCCAGCAGGAGGCAACTGAGGCTCTTAGGTGCCACTTGAGGGCTCATCTCACTGCTTCTGGCATTTAATGAGCTGCAAGGGGATGGATGGAGATTGTGACAAGAATCTACTGCATGGCGAATAAGCCTGGGATCTGATAGAGGAGTGAACAGAGACCCAAGATCAAATCAATCCACCTCACCCACTCCCAAATCTTTATGTTTGTTCCCCTTGAACCTGACCCTTATTCCTTATTCATGAGGTTTCATTGCCTATCCTTTGCCCAGGCTGACTTCAGTACCAGCAATAACAGTAACTTAATTGAGGCATACAAGATGATCAGAGGATCAGGTAGGGTAGAAGTGACAGCTTTTTTCCTTGGATGGTGATGGCTAATACGAGGGGGCATAGCTTTAAATTGAGGGGCGATAAATATAGGACAGATGCCAGAGGTAGGTTCTTTACACAAAAGGTAGTAAGGGCGTGAATGCCCTGCCTGCAACAGTAGTGGGCTCGCCAGCTTTAAGGGCATTCAAATGGTCATTGGATAGACATATAGATAATATTGGAATGGTTTAGGTTAGAGGGTCATTAGATTGGTTCCACTGGTTGGTGCAACATTGAGGGCCGAAGGGCCTGTACTGCTCTGTAATGTTCTATATTCTATGTTCTATAATCGTACTGCTATTGATACTGTAAAGCTCCCAGCCACAGATTGGCCTCTGATTACCCTTAAAAGAGCCAGAAAACCTAGTGGCGGAATGTAAGTGATCAACTGGGACTCAATCCCATTGAACCTTCTGAATATTACTGCAACAGTGTCGCCATCTGTTTTCCAATTGATTGATGGATTCCCTGCTATGACAATTTCATCACACTGGTCATAGTTCACAAGTATGTTACAGTTATGTCTATATCACCTACCCACACCCATTTACAAGCGTAAAACAGGCAACAATGCATCCAGTATGGCAAGTAATTCCCATGTGAACAATGCATGCTGGAATAGCTTTGCTGCCATTTTGGCAAAGGCAATCTTTGGGTCTTGTATCTGGAAGAGTTTTAAGCTTTGATTACGCAAGAAAGGCCTTACGCTGATGGCACTTTTGAAAAACTGGTCCATTTCAAAAGTAAATATTCTTTAAAGCATCTATATACCCAAACAAATATGATGAATTAAGCACCCACCAACGAACTTGCCACTAGGAGGGAGCATATACTAGTCCGAGAATGGAAACTGGCATCATGGGTATGTAATCATGTGATGAATAATGGCTAAAATGTCTGAGACTAATTAAACTACCTTTCTCATAATTTGTTATTTTCTGCCTTTAGGGGTAAACTATGTTATGGATACATGGCATAGTAGGAACTTTATAGAAAGAACCACATGGTGTATATTAAGAACTAAAGTTAGATGAGCTTTGCTTATTGGATATCTTCCTTAGCAACAAGATTTTAGAGTTATTTCTCATGATTGAGTTGCAGCAGTCCTGTTATTCAGATTTCAGTATGAATTGACCATCATCCTGATAAAAATTATATTTATTGTAATACGGGGCTTTATACCACCTGTTAACATTCGGCAACATCTCCCTTTCAACTAGTGTGTAAGCAGTACCTCAGAATAGCTGACGAGACTGAGAGCTGAATTTGACACTCTTTGCCCCTTTCAATATAAAATGTGATGGCTGGGCTTTTCTGGTCCTGCTCATGGTGGAATTAGGCATGGATCGGAAAGATGAATCGGGGAACTAGCAAAACCTCCACTGACTTCTGATGGAAGTTTGTAGTCCCACTGTGGTCAGAAAATCCCCACCAATATCACAATTCTAACTATGGAACAATATGTCACAACCAAATTTAATGTGATGGATGTGAAAAAGACCCCTGAGTTATATGGAATATAGTTGCCATCTTAAACAAAACTTGCAGGGGTACCGTTCTCATGCCATGCCATCAAGATGGAGGTGGGAGCCACAGGGTTGAGGACTAAAGTTCCATCACTCCTGTGACAAGAAACCAGAATTTTTCTGGGGGCAGCAAAACCATTTACTAGAAGAATCATACTTCACTATGTTGGTTTGTATGGAGGAGAAGTTTAACAGGATACCCACAGATACTTACACTGCTATAACTAATCCTTTAAAAACTAAGGCAAAAAGTAAGATAGGTTATATAATCTCTTGTCTGTTGTCTTTAATGTTAACTTTAACCATTAATCTGAGGAATGCATAAATAACCATTATAGAGTTAAGAAAGAATTTTCTCACCTCCTGGTGGGCACCGAGATATTATAAAGCATCCTAGCAGCAGGACTGAGAATGTTCTGCAAGTATCACAACTTGTTCACAGAAAATTTAAATGGAACTGGTAATGAAAAAGGTATCAAGGAGTTTCAGCACTAGAACAGGAAGCATGGATCAATCTGCTTCTATTGGTCACCTGCTTAACACAGCTTTACTTAAGACTCTGAATACGTAGAAAGAAATATTGAAGAAAAAGACAGGAATCTGAAAACTTTCCTGGCAATCTAAACAGCACAATAGTACACAGATTCAATCATCCAATTAGTTGCATTTGACTGCTCTTTCAAATGCTGCTTCAGTGGCTCATACTGACCAATCCAGCTAGGATTTAATAGCAATTTGGGTACTATACAGCGCACTAATAAATTGCACCTAAAAATAGTGTTAGAATATAATTATATGTCATAGAATCTCACTCTGCACATATTTGAGACAACTCAGTTGTATAAATAAACTGCAGTCAAAATAGTCATCAGTGGGAACACAGTGTTAAATACTCTACAGTGATTTTAATCACTTTTCCATATCAATTCCTGCCATGCAGGTGAGTGTGATTAAAATCACCCCTAAACTGTCTTTGGGTGGGATTTTCCAGTCCCGACTTCTGCCTCAATGGACCTTTTGCTGCTCCGTCAAATTATCCATCAAACCCACTATGATTTGCATAATGGCAGGACTGGAAAATTTAGGCGTTTGGATTCTGACTGTGCATTAAGCACATGCAGTTACCATTTGTTCTTCAAACAGAAACTTCTCAAATCCATGGCTTTGTCATTTACTGTCAGTAACAATTTAAACTACCCTTTAGCAAGTTACTTGAAAAAATTCAATTTTCTTTGTAGATAGATATAAGAAACATGCCTCAATTAATTAGGTTGGTAGCAAGAGAGTCATGGAGGTATTACAGTTCAGAATAAGGCCTCTCGGCCCATCATGTCTGCACCAGTTAAAATACTAATACAGAAAGATGGTGAGTAAAGCAAAGATATGATAGAGACTATTTCACCAGAAATTGACTATGTGCTTTAGCAAAGCAATATAGAAAATAGTGCAGACTGATAGCACACTATTTTTAACCTTGGAGTCCAAATTCAGAGTAGACAGATGGGGTGAATGTCCATTCTCTGCTGGCTGTCTGAGTCCAATGTGAAATTAATTTGGCCAGTTTCAACCAAATTTCTACTTGGCATTGGTCCAGAACACAGCACAAGAATTATATTCTCACAAATTGCCTTTAAGTTGCAAATTCCATTCAGTGATCATACAGATCATTGCTGCAGAAAATTAATAAATCTACACTTGCGCATTCTGAGACAGTTTAAAGCTGATTTTTAGGGAAGCACAAAGGAATCTTTAAATTGAATCTGCTAGTGCTACAGCTGCTAAAAATTGAAAAAGTCAACTGCATTTGCGTATGAAATTCCTCTCAAAATACTGCAAAAATGTTGACCACTCAGCCCAATATATTAGCATCAGTTCTCTGACAGAACAAGCAATCGGGCTCATTCCGCAGCTTTTGCCCCCATAAACTTATCAATATTTTAAAACTGCTTCTCTCATGCTTTCACATAATGTACACTGCATTTAAAAAAGAATTCTCCTCATCTCTCCCCTGGCTTTTGTGTCAGTTATTTGAAATCTGGTTACCAACCTGTCTGATGTTTTTCAGCAAAAGACATATTTCTTTGAAGGATATCCAGTAATATTCTATCAATGATGGAGTAATCAAATGACAAAAGGGTATTTGGGAATTCTCTACAACCAGAATTTTAAAAAACCCGTAAGTCAACTGCTGACATAGATAACAAGAGAATAAAATGATCAGTCCAGGAATAGGTTTATTTGCAACATATGAAGAAGATCATAGCATCTAAAAAAAAAATCAACAGTTCAGTGTCCAATTAGCTTGTTGAATTACTGAGCTTTCTCTAGGGTTTGTGCAGGACTGCAAATAAAGAAGAAAATCATCTGTTCTCAAAACAATGATTCGTTAGACCACAACAGGACAAGTGCAAAAGCTGGAACATCTGGCTCATCAAAATTAAGTAATGAAAACAAGACTGTATTGCCAAATTCAGAATACTTGGAGGAGAATAGATTTAGTCAAAAATAATACTGATGCTGAATAAATTTGTAGCACTTCACCAAGTGATACTTCTACACATACTCTCCAGCTGCATGGCTATTTTTATTCAATTGACATTTTTATGGATGAGTTTTAAAATCAAGGCTCCTGTGGCTGGGTGTACATTGAAGATCATTGTTCAAAGATCAAGTACTCCCCTCAAGTGCTGGTGCCAATGATCTTGCCTAAACCAACACTAGTAAGAACAGATTCACTTCATTGCTCTTTGTGGACATGCTGCTACATGCAAAACAGCATGTATATTTACATGGATAACAATAGTGGCTGCAAAGTAACTTCTTCTGTCCTAACATAATTTAGTGGTAAGTAGAATCATAGAATCTCTACAGTACAGGAGGAGGTCATTTGGCCCACGTGCACTGACAAGAATCCATGCATGCCTTATTCCTGTAACACGACGTATGTACCCTGTTAAACTGACACTAAGGGGCAATTTAGCATGGCCAATCAACCTAATCTGCACATCTTTAAAGTTTGAGAGGAAACCAGAGCACCTGGAGGAAATCCACACAGACACAAGAAGAATGTACAAATTCCACACAGAAAGTGACCCAAGCCGGAATTGAATCCAGTCCCTGGCTTGGTGAGGCAGCAGTGCTAACCACTGGGCCACCATGCTGCCCCACACAATTTTTTCTTTATTTAAATGCAACTGTAGGCACACAGGAGCAAAAGTCTCACATAACTTTGGTTGTTCCTGAAGCAGGATTCCTTATGCAAGAGCATCTGGAGAAATGTCAAGATGGAAAATAGAGATTTCCCAAAACCTTGGAAACAGTTTGGAGTTAGCCAGAAGGGTTACCAAATGCTGAATTGAGCTGGTTAAATGATCCACCTTAGTGCTCTGAAACTTGTACACAGTTGTTTTATTTAATATTTGGCCCTCAAGTCCTCACCCGTCACCCATGCCCACTCATGTCAACAACCCACTCTCATGACACTTCATACCACGTCAACCTATGGCACTTCCATGCCCATTTCCTTTGTACATTAGTAATGAACTCTAATTAAGAATGGCATGTGTGGAAAACTTTTAAAAAGTCATTCATTAATAACTTCTTAAAGAAACTACTTTTACTAGAGCCCTATTAAAGTCTCTTTAAAGTATCAACAGGAGAACTACAAGCACTTGATAGCTCTTTATTTTATATAAATAAACATTATGCAGTCGGAAAATTAGATCAAAGTGAAATAGCTATGAATCAAGCAATGCTTTTCCTTGTGTGCAACTTTTTCAGCAGATTAATGAATGTTTGGACTCTCAATCAAAACTTATTGTGCATTACTGGCTTAGTTAGTTTGCATTATGATTTTTTAAGTGCCCTGTTATAATCTCCTTAATAATAGTTTCTAATTTTTCCATATATATTAACTAATTGGTCCTTGGTTTCCTGCTTTCACTCTCCCTTCTTTCTTGAATAAAGGAATTATATTTGCAATTTTCCAATCTGACGGGACTTATCTAAAATCTAGAAAATTTTTACAACCAATGCATGTACTATCTCCACAGCTATTTATTTTAAGATCTGAGGAAGAAGTCCACCAGGACCATGGGTCTTATTGGACTTTAGTTCTAATGGTTTTCTCAGTATCCTTTTCCTGGGCATTGTATTTGTTTTTAATTCCTTCCTCCCTTTATAATTATTTCTGTGATGTTATTTATGTCTTCTACAGTGATCACAGGGACAAAATTTCTGTCCACTGCTTTCCTCACTTCCCACTATCAATTCCCCATTCTCACTCTCTTGTGGGCCAATTCTCCTTTAACTTTTTTTAAAATATTGGTAGAAATTTATTATCACTTTTTATATTTCTAGCCATCATTTTCTCATACTCTAATTTCTCCGTTTCTGTTTAGTCATTCACTGCTGATTTTTAAATTCTGTTCAATCTTCCAATTTACTACTAATCTTTGCAGAATAGTATACTTTTCTTTCAGTTTGACACTATCTTTAACTTTGAGTTAGCCATCGATGATGATTCCTTCTGCGGAGTTTTTTTCTCTTTGAAATGGATCTATGCTGAGTGTATGGAATATCTTCTTAAATGACTTCACTGCATCTCTACTGTCTAACCTCTTAACCAAATTTACCAGTTCACTATAGCCAGCACTAACTTCATATCCTTGGAATTAGTTTAAAACACTTCTCTTAGGCTCACTCTCCTCATCCACAAACTGAATATGAAATTAAATCATCTCATGATTATTGATGTCAAGAGGCTCCTCTACTATAAGGTCACGAGTTAATCCTGTCTCCTCACAAGATCTAGATCAGCCTCTCTTGGGTTGACTCTAGAATTTGCTGTTCTAAAAAAGTGTCCTGTAAACACTCCATGCACTCACCTTCCAGGTTATCCTTACGAATCTGATTCATTCAATTTACATGTAGATTAAAATTATGCATGATCTTTGCAGTTCCTTTCTTACAAGCTTCTACTATTTCTTTTTGTGTAGTTCATCTTGTAGTATAGTTAGTTAGTGGAGCTTTAAACTACTTACATAATTGACTTCTTACCTTTGCGACTTATTTGCTCTATCCAAACTGATTCTACATCTTGATCCTTAAGGCTATGCTCATCCCTCACTATTGTAGTGATGTCATCATTAATTAAGAGTTACCCCATCACATTTTCCTAGCTTCCTGTCCTTCTGAAATATCAAATAATATTCAGGTCCCAGCCCTAATCACCTTATAGCTGCACCTCTGTAACGATTACCTGGTCATACACAGCTCTTTCTATTTAAACTATCAGTTAATCTGTTTGTTACGAATCCTACTGTATTCAGATACAAAGGCTTCTGTTGTGTCTTTTTACTATTTTTGGCAACTCTGGCCTTATCTGCTGCTGCAGTCTTAAATTTTTATGCTTCCTGCCACACTGTTATTATCATTGCCACCTATTGCTACCTTACTCTTACTTTGGCCTTTTTCTTTAATGGGCCAGATTTTAATCCCCCACGTGATCCCTCCCCTACTATTTAGTTTAAAATCCTTATTATTGCCCCATTTATATGACTCACCAGAAGTTCCAGCATGGTTCAGACCTGACCATCTGCAGTTCCAGTATGGTTCAAGTGAAGACTATCCTAATACTACAGCTACAATTTTCCCCAGTAGTGCCAATGCCCCATGCATCAAAACCCATTCTTCTCACACCAATCTTTCAGCCAAACATCCAACTCCCTATTCTTACTTAGCCTGTTCGAGTCTGCTAATGGCTCAGGTGATATTTTTACTTTTAATGCTTTTTTTTAAAAAATTTAGGTCTCAGATTCTATATGTAGAACTTCTTTCCTAGAAATGTCTATGTAACTATATAGACCGATGTGGATCATGATAACTGGACCCTCCCCTTCCACTACAAGTTCCTCTCAAGCCCTGAAGCAGACATTCCAATCCTGGCAGGGCAAGCAAAACAGCTGTCTGAACTCTTGCTCTTTGCTGCAGAGAATCATGTCTATCTTTCTGACTATACTGTCCCCTATGATACTATATTCTCCTGTTTGAATGTCTTTACTGTACCACAGTGTAGTGGTATGTTCACTCATCTACCATGCAGTCCCTGCCCCCATTCACACAAGCTGAAAGAACTTCAAACCTGTCGGATGATTGCAATGGCTGAGGCTCCTGTACTCCTGTCTTCTCGATTCTCTCACCTGCATCACTCACACATACCCTTCTTATCCCTGATCACTGATCAAATTTGAAGAACCTAGCATAAGGGACGCGACTGCCTCCTAGAACAAAGTGTCTAGATAACTTTCTCTGATATATTGCAGTGTCTGTAGCTTGGCCTTCAGCTCACTGACTCTAGCTAAAGCTCCTCCAGCTGTAGACACTTACTGCAGATGTAGCTGCTATGGATCACATGAGCTCCCACATTCTGCAGCTGCAACACAACACCTGCCTTCCCATCCTTATTCTATTTAACAAATTAATTAATGATTTTCATAATTTTGAAATGTATTTAATGCCTCTCTTCTCCACTACTTATTGTACTAATTTAAATTGTAGTAATATAATAAACTTTTACACTTGAAACAGTAAATCCACTAGCTTCTCACTTTTCTTCTGATTAACTAATTAAAAAGTAACTATTTAAGGGATATTTAAAAATCTATATTTTCCCTCTAATCATTCTATAAGTTACTTTAAATCTAGATCTCTTAGGAACTAACTTCTCTGCTAAAGTAAATAGGGCCTTTCCATCTACTTTATCCAGGCCCCTCACAATTCTGTACATCTCAATCAAATCTCTCCTCAGCCTCCTCTGTTCTAAGGAGAACAACCCCATCCTATCCAATCATTCATCATAGTGGCATTTTCCAGTCACAGCAACATCCTCATAAATCTTCTCTGTACCTTCTCATGCAATTGCATTTTCCTGTAATGAGGTGATCAAAACTGCACAGAGTACCCAAGTTTGGCCTATCGAATGATTTGTACAGTTCCAACATAATCTCCCTGCTCTTATATTCTATACTTGCACTAATAAAGAAAGAATTCCATATCAATCTGTACTTCTATCTTAGGGATCTCCAAGGTCCCTCACTTTCTCCACACATCTTGACATTAATTTTCTTTTCCTTTTGCCTTGTTTGATCTCCCCAAATGCGTCACCTCATATTTCTCGGGACTGAATTCCATTTGCCATTTATATGCTCACCTGACCAGTCACTGACATCTTGCTGCAGTCTTGACTGGACAGGCCTTCCAGTGGCAAAAACACCCATCAATTCTTTTTACCTGTCAATGTATTTTGTATCCTGGATAAAAGCAAATTACTGTGGATGTTGGAATCTGAAACCAAAAGAGAAAATATTGGAAAATCTTTGACAAAGCTTGACAAAGGGTCATCTAGACTCGAAACGTCAGCTCTTTTCTCCCCTTACCAATGCTGTCAGACCTGCTGAGATTTTCCAGCATTTTCTCTTTCTATTTTGTATCCAGTTTGTTATACTCACCTGGTTGCGAAGGGCTTTCTTAAATATCTAGTCTGCCATATGAAGCCTTGCCAAAAATCTTGCTAAAATTCATGTAGACCACATCAACTGCACTATCCTCATCAATCTTCCTTGCTACTTCTTTAAAAAATTCAATCAAGTTAGTCATACAAAATCTTCCCTTACCAAATTCATCCCGACTATCCTTGATTAATCCATGTCTTTCAAAGTGACAGTTTATCCTGTCTATCAGAACCTCAGATGAGAGTCCTGAGCACATAGCTGCAAGTTGCAATAGTAAGAATGGTGGTGCAATCTTCCGAGATAATTTCCTAATTCACTCCTGCTGTGGATGGGCTCCCAATGCTTACAACTTTGACAGCCTCAATTGGAATGGAAGGGGGTTGGGGTGGTTGCTGCTTAGACAGGTTAGGGATTGGAAGTGCACCTCAATTTTGAGGTGTTCTCATGGAAGTACACACAAATCAATAATTACGTAGGCCACATCGGGAGGCAGTTTGGCACTGGTGGTCGTGCAATTGCCATCATCAGGCTACTTGCATTGAGCTGGTGACCTCCGAATATTGCAAGTGGCCACACTGTGAGCAGGAAAACGATGATGAGGCCACAAAATTTCCCCTAACTGGGGCCTTACCCACTTTAATTGACTGCTGGTCTCCACAGAATTATCCTGACTTGACTCCCCCTATTTTCCCAGTCCTCCTGAACCCAGCACCAAGCCCCACCATCCTGGGCTGTGAAAAGGTCACCTATTGTACCACCCTCTTGACTGTGTATTCTCAGAGATTTTGTTCTATTCAGGTAAGAGCAACATGCTTTTTCACACCTCAAAGTAATTGAACATATGTTCCATTGCTGACCAGCAAGAAACAAAAAAGAGTATAAGTTACTGCCCTCACTATTCTGAGAAATCTGGACATAATGAAGGTTAGCTACTAATGTAACAATCACTAATTTGGAATGTACATTTTCCGTGGGCCCTATAAGAGATTGCACACAGCTTCAGATTTTTAGAACTGTGTTGTGGATTAGAGCGCTAACATTCTACTCTGTAAAGCAGTGTGAGATGAATTTATATCAATGATTCCCCACATGTGAGGGGAAAGGTGGCAGAATGGGGGGAAAGAAAATTGCAGCAATTATTATGTGCACAAAACTGCAAACACATTCGAGCATTGCTTCCCCCAGGGTGAGTTTCTGATCTGTTCCCAAGTGGGGCCACAGTGAGAAACCACTGAGTGAAGGACAGGTGCTTCTCCACGGGAAAGAAAGGAAAATAGGCAGACCTGTCACCTTGAGTCACACTTGTACACCCCCTGGTGGCTGGTGACAGAGGAGAGGTAGTGAGGATTGAGGAGCAAATTCTTTTCTGCCCTTCAGTCCAAGAAATGTGCAGTTCGTGGGTGAAAGTCCACAAAAGGAAAAGGAGTTTAAGATCAAATTAATTACTTAAAAAAAACATGTAGCTCACACTAGAAGCAAAGAACTTATGTGGAGTTCTGACTTTCCAAACTCCTTTTGTAAACTGTGACAGTATAGAACGAACACCCACCTGGTTCCTTTATACTGACACTGGGAAAGCTGCTGCATGTACTCTGATCAAACTGGGCTTCAGTCCAGATTCTACCAGAATACCCAAATAGTCGAGAATCACAAGGATCCTACACAGCACGGGATCCTGTCCATGATCTTGGCACCAGATGGCAAACCTTTTCCACTTACTGTTACAAACAGACTGTGTGGAAGATTTCCTTGCAGCTATGATGATCTCTATCACTTCCTTTCATAAGCCCTGGGCTTTTTAACCATTCCTGTTCAACAGCCAAGCCAGCAGCTGGAAGCTGAATGTTTCACGGTGCCAGACTCTCAGAGAGAAGCTCTCGCCTGTTGGGAAGGTAAAATGATTCTCTCTTTATGAAGGAGACCAGATGAGAATTATGGCTGTCAGAATCACATGGGCAGGGGTCTATATAGTTCTTATCTTCTCCTTTTGATATCTTTCAAAAATTACTGGAATCAGGGATAATTTGAAAGAAAGTAGAGCTGAGAACTATTTGACTAATGATTTGGAAACAAAATCTTTGCACCTTAAAATGTGTATATTTACTGTTTTTTGAAAAGAGTCATCCACCTCTTTACAAACTCTTGATATAGGACACAATGAAGCACTTGGATAATAATTGAAAATTGTGATTGTGACTGAGCTGCTGAAATCATTATAGGATTGAAAGCATGACTACCCTGATTGCATCATTGAGTTGTGTAGATGATGATGGCCCTTCTGCTTACCTGAGCAAATCTTTCTCGAATATCAACTCCATCATCTTAAACACTATATCCAGCTGTTTCTGAATTGAGTCCAGTGTCATGGCCTCAACTACACTTCTGGCAATCTATTCCAGCTTTTGATCACTATTTAAGGAAACATTTCCTGTTGCGTGTCCTAAATATCCGTTTCACAGTTCTGATGCTATGTCCTCATGCCCTTGTGTACTGACAGATTACCTGAATATCTAAAATCTTTGTTCTTGGTTTTGAGCCTTATTAGTAAGTAAAAGAGGCTCATAAACAACCCATTGAGAAATGTTTTTGAAGTTGAATAATACTAGTTGTCTAATCATTTTTCATAGTCCATTATTTTGGTACTAGGTTTTGAGCACTGCTTCTGAAGCCAGGATGAACCACTTATGTTGTGTTTATCAGATCTATGTGCAATACTCCAGGTGCAGGCTATGCAACTACATCACAACCTTTAGGGATTTGAACTCAACTGATTTGGCAATGTGACCCAGCATCCTGATGGTTTTGCTACCTCACACTGTTTCAATAATGTGTGTGGCAAGTAAATTAATACGCCCATATCTCTTTTAACTCAATTCTTTGTAAAATATATCCCACCCCATTCTATGTGCCTGTTATTTTTATTCAAAATTTATCTGGATTGATCTACAACTGATCAGCCCAGCTGCAGACCTCATTGAGATGCCTTTGTAGAATATTTGGCTGCCTCCTCTGAGCTTGTGTCATCAATGATTTCACTGCTTTGCACTGAAACTGCAAATCTAGGTCACTCATGTATTCCAGGAGCAAGACAGATCTCAACATTAATCTGTTGGTGGGACAAATCAGTGAATACTTTCCCATTGCAATCTTACTTTGTCTCACCATAGCTTATTACTATTTCACATCCATGTTTTATTCTCAATACCACCGTAATTAATTTGTAAAGTTTATCAAAGGCATAACTATGACCAATCTTTTTATGAGAGTTCAAATTCAGCTTGTTAACTCTGTTTCTCTCTCCAGAGATGCTGCCTGACCTGCTGAATATTTTCAGCAATTTTTGATTTTATTTCATATGATGCGAGTCCCAGGATTGCATCAAGCCTTAATGTATATTAAGCATCTGACTCTGTATCCTTCAGAAATGTACCCACTACTGACCAGCTTTTAGTTATTTGAACAATACCTTTCTCTACTTTTCAACAAAGGCTCACATTGGCATTCTTCCACTTTATAGGCATAACCGCCATATCTAATATTATTTGAAAGATTACATTTGGTCTCTGCTTTTTTGTGTTGACTCACTCAGCATTCTAGTTTTCATGTCATCAGGGCTATAATGTGCTATATTAGACTCTATGGGTGTGGTTTGCTCATGTAGGCTCAAACTAACAACAACAGATTTACTCTAGGAGCTTTTTCCTGTTCACAGTACAAACTTCAAATAAAATAGCAGCCTGTATAACAGCCTAATGACATTCTCACCAATTCATGTGATCAGCGTTTAAAGCATACTGCAACCACTTAAATATAAAACATGGGCTCAGCACATTTTAGCAGGCAACTTCTGGGAAAATTCCACCCAAAGTATCAAACTCTGACTAAAAACTGGCCTGTATCTTTCCAGATACACAGCTAAATTTTTAAACCAAATCTTGAACAACTCTAACAAAAACAAATGGGATGGTAGGATGGGATAGGTTTCTGGCAAAACAGGACCTGACAAAGCCAGTAAGGTTGGATCCACAGAGATTGTGGTACCCTTTTACGTTAAACTCTTCCCAGCACTGCAGCCCCATTGCAAGGATATTGGGAGCTCCCTCTGCCAATCTCCTGCATCATGACACATTAATCGGGGCTGTCCCCCACCATGACACAGCTATCAGAGACTCCCCCCTCGCCCATCATGACACAATTATCAGAGACTTTTCCCTTCAGCCACCATGACACAATTATTAGAGACCTCCCCCCTTGCCTATTACAACACAATTGTCAGAGACCTCCCCCCCTCGCCCACTATGACACAATTATTGGGGGCTCTTCCCTCATTTATGACACAATTATTGGGGGATCTCCCCCCCATTTATGACACAATTATTGGAGGCCCTCCCTGCTATGGTACGATCATTTGGGGGCTCTCTGCTTTCCCCATGACAATTATTGGGGGCTTTCCCCACCATCCAACACCACACAGTTATCAGAGGCCTTCCTCCCAAAACATATGTAAATGGTTTCCCCTCCCCCAGAGGGCCCCAGGCCACTTATGTCACATGATTGAGGTTTGAATATTCAGTGAGTTGGATCATATGGCATAGGCTCTTTAATATTATGTAAATTCATTAAAATGTATTTTTAAATTTGGTTTCCATCTTCTCGCTACATCATCTTGACGGCACAAATCTCATTTCCCAATTCTCACATGATTTTGCTCCCACATTGACAGTGAACGTGGGCACGAAATTGCCCCCTTTGACCTCCATCAAATTTTTCTGGTGCGATTGCCTAAGTAATGATTATTGGCCATCCAATTTTGAAGGGCCACCGGACATCTTTATTTGGATGGTAAGCCTGTCCTCTGGCAATTAATCAACACTGGCATCTCCACATCATATCAACTGGTTGCCACACAGAAAACCACAACAAGTGACTGTTTCGCACACAGTGAAGACTTCTAATCCACATTTCAGCCTGGAGTAGGATTCAAAAGCCCAGAGAAAACTTTCTGTGTTTCGTTTTCTTTTGCATGGCATTGTAGTAGTGAGATGAAATGAAAAGTATGCATTTTTTATAAAGTGCCCCTGTTTCAACATACTGAGGCTTAAGCTTTACTTGGACTTAGCTATTTATTTTCTTCTGAGATAAAATTATTTAAATCTTCACAGGATCTCAGAATGGTTACAACATAGAAGGAGGTCATTCAGCTAATCCTGTTTGCACTAACTTTCCAAAGGAGCAAGTTACCGAGAGTCATTCTTCAACGTTCTCCCCATAGTGCTGCACACTCTTTCTTTTTAGATAATGGCCCAGTTAAATGCCTTGATTGAACTTGCCTCCAGTTTGCTCTCAGGATCCAATCATTCATTGTGTGAAAACATTTTTCCTCATGTCACCTTTGCTTCTTTTATCCATTGTCTGAAAGCTATGTCCTCTTGTTTTCCATCCTTCCACCAATGGGAACAATGTTTCCCCATCTACTCTGTCCATATCTCTCATTGTTTTGTATATCTCTATCAAATTTCTTCTCAACTTTGTCTTCTCCAAGGAAAAGGGTCCCAACCTCACCAAACTTATCTAAGTAAAGTTTCTTATCCCAGGAACCATTTTCATGTATCTTTTCTGCAAATTTTCTGATGCTTCATGTATTTCTAAAGTGTGGTGCTCAGAATGGGATATAATACTAGTTGTGATTGACCCAGTTTTCTGTACGTTTAACATAACTTCCTTATTTTTGTAGTCAATAAAACCATATGCTTTATTAACCACTCTCTTAACCTGTTTTGCACCTTCAATGACTTATACATGGAGTGACATGGTGGCACATTGCTGTCTCACAGCGCCAGGGACCTGGGTTCGATTCCCGGCTTGGATGACTGTGCAGAGTTTGCACATTCTTTCCGTGTCTGTGTGGGTTTCCTCCAGGTGCTTTGGTTTCCTCCCACAATCTGAAAAACATACTGGTTAGGTGCATTGACCCGAACAAGTGCCAGACTATGGGGACTAGGGGAATTTTGCTTAACATTGCAGTGTTAATGTAAACCTTACTTCTGACTAATAAATAATAAATGAAATAAATGAACAAAGAGCCCTCTGCTCCTGTATCCCCTGTAGAATTGTACCCTTTATTTATATTGTTTCTGTGTCCTACTGAACAAAATTAACCACTTCATATTTCTCTGCATTAAATTTCATTTGTCACTCACCCACCTATTCCATCAATCTGTCTATATCCTTTTACATCAACTTCCTCATGGTTACAGTTCCTCCAAATTTTATATCATCTGCAAATTTTGAAATTGTGCCCTGTACACCCAGATCTAGATCATTTATAAACATCAGGAAGATGAATTCCCAGGGAACTCCACTACAAACCTTCCTGTAGTCTGAAAAACAATTCTTAACCACTGCTTTCTGCTTCCTGTCACTCAGATAATTTTGTATCCACATCACTACTGTCCCTTTTATGCGACAAGTTATAACTTGGCTCAAAAATCTATTGTGTGGCACTTTATCAAATACCTTTTGGAAGTCCATGTACACCATATCAACAATTTACCCTCATCAACCCACTCTGTTATCAAAAAACTGTTCTGGATGATTGCCTCCTATTTTTAAACTGCAAAAATTCATAATTATTGTCGTGAATACAATTGGATTTCTTTTGTTCTTCCCATAGTGTAATTCAATTGTATTACAGAACCTCTGGCCATCAACTTCTACAACTGCAATCTTAATTGTGTGCACGTTGTAGGTTATTACATGTAAATCAGTAGACATAAAATCATAGAAGACAATATAACAAATACACTGTTAATACAAACAGATTATTGACGTGCAGCACATTTGATATAGAATACATTTCCAAACTCCTTAAGTTTAGATTTTTAAGATCAGAATAACCATGTCCTACAAAAACAGTGTTGAAATTAGTTAGAAATTACTTTTCTTTATAACAATAATTATAATCTCACCATCTGGGATAACATCAGTAATGATTCCTACCTGTTTCGTTCTGTAATCTTTTGCAGCTTTTGGTTTAAAGTGTGACACTCTGCTTTCAATTTGTTTATGAGTGTATTCTGGGAACTAAGTAGTATCTCCAGTTCATTAACTAGAATAAAAGCAGAAGAATTTATGTTACATCAGTCTATTAAGGGAAATTTGATTTTCCATCCTCCATCTGAAGTTTGTCTGCCATTTCTCAATCCTGATAACGGAAGTAAAACAGGTGAGATGAAAGTGTTACAGATAATAACATATATTTTCCAATTTCCATTTGCCCCTGACACCAACAGAGGCTAATATGTGTGCTTTTGGAGACCAGAACACCTCATTCGCCTGACGAAGGCACAAACGCCGAAAGCTAGCAAGTTTGGTGTTGTCAGACCTCTTACTGGACCAACAGAGGAAGCAGTCAAGCATCTGTGCTGCCCGAAAGCAGGCCTGGAACCTCAAAGTCCCGGCATCCCAGGGACACCTGCCAAGATCATCTAAGACAAAAGGATGTGAAAGTCACCAAGCTGTCTTAACCTCAGCTATGGGTCCTCGACATACCTAGAGGTAGTGGGAAGGCCAAGAAGGTTAAGAAACAGTGAGCACTTAGTGGGCAGAGGGTGAATATAGGTACCAGTATGAACAAATCAACATTTTGTTTTAAATGTTTGGCAGTAAATTTCACTTTGCCTCCACACTGTCTGTTCATGCCACTAAACTTGGGGGAACCACCACACTCATCCGGTTCCTTATCCCTGTGGAGCGTGAGAATGGCAGGCTTTGTCCTTCCATCCTCTTGTCAGTCCACACTAAGGAAGGGTACTTCCTCAGCTTTGATATGGATAGGAAGCCTAGAAGGAGGGCAAGGGAAGCACTGCCTGCAAATCAGCCTTCAGAAACCATTTAAAGGAAGGAATGTCCCAATATGAAGAGACGGTAACACCTGCAAATGACCCCTCCTGACCATTTTCCCCAAAATGGTGATTCTGAGCCCCCACTCCCTTTCCTGAATTGAACTTATCTATGTGCTCCATGTCCTCTCCAGTGCCTCTGAGCAGTGCACACTGCGGAAAGTGCTAGCTGTCTGAGTGCTCATCTCCAAAACCCCCCTTAGAGGTGAAGGTGCCAGGTTCAAGCTTATGTTGACCTTTTGTAAATGACACTGGCATAATATCACACTGGTGCCCACTGAATATCTTGTGAAGGATGAAGTCCCTTCGAGAATGCTTGCTCATGATATGTTAATGTACTAAAATGAGGTTTCTGCAGTCCAGCACTGTGTTTCACAGCACTCCACCGGTGGTGGTGGAGGTGGGGGGAGGTGCGCAGTAAGATTGGACTCAGAAACTTGCTGATGCGAATCATGGTCTCCGGATTTGGAGCAGGTGTCGCCATCCCTGCAGGCAGGGAATGAAAGCTCAAAGTCGCCCCCATTGTGTTACATTTAGATTTCAAATCTGAGAGAGGAGCTATTTGGTTCATATTATCTGTGTCAGTACTTTGTCAGAATATATCAATTCTATTGTCCTACTTTCCCATGATATGCATTGCTATCTTACAAATATAGCAAAATTTATGTTGTTTGCATCCTGACTGTGAAGCCGTTAGTTAATTTTCTTCTTCCACATGGGTTGTGTTTAAATCTCAATGCTTTCCTCTTTTCTACTTAATTATTTTCTACATTATTACACAATATTCATATAACATAAAACTTGGTTTCCATTATTTAAGCTAAAAAATATCCTCCAAGCTATAGCTACTATGACATTTTTTATCCAGAATCAGATTGAAATTCATAACTGTAGTACTTCAAATGTGAATTTTGAGGTAAATGGAACATCAGAATATCCGAGACCTAAAAAGGCAGAGAGAATATTTCTGCAGCTACAATTACAGAATTCTGATGTTGCCAAGCCTAAGTCTTCACAAGCCTCTTACTCCAACAAGCCCACATACACTTTGAATCTCACTTGTACTATAGCTCTGTTTATACTGACTTCCTCTTATACCCAACTCTAACCACTCCACTGCTCCTCCTTTCCTTCCAATGGGGTTGGCTTGATTTGTCCATTGCATTCCACTCCTACTTCACTCTATTCCTGCTCACGATCTTGTACTGCCTTCCCGCTCCTGTCCATTAGCTTCCAGCAATGTACACAGCTTTAAAAATAAAGAGTAAAACCCAATTTCTGCTAATGTCCCAGTACATTTAACAACGCACTTCTTTGCTCCTGGACTCCTAGGGTTAGGGATTCAGCTTCTAGATAAACTGAAAAGTCAATTTAATGTTCAATTAAAACTTCAGATTTCTTTGTGTACAATAGATCACAAGCAGGATTTCCCCTAGAGGTTTCAGGATGCTGCAGTTTGGCTCAAATGGGTGTCAGAAGTCCATATTTTGTTGGAAGCAGTCGATCTTACAATGTTCCTTGAATCTGTCAATCAATGCCAATGGATGGGCTAGCCACCCAATTAGGGGCAGTAGGTGGGTCTCAAAGATAAAGGGCCAATAGACACCCTAAAGAAGCAGCAGAATGTCATGGCAGGTAAGTGAAAGAGAAGATGCCTCAACATGGGGGTGCCAGCTTTTAGAATTTAAAATACAAGGCTAAGCAAACAGGCCATCATTATGATGGTGGAGGACGGTGATTCTGGAAGCTCATTAAATGGCAGCATGTGGATAGAAATAAGATCTGCTGTTGGGAGGCCATCATCAGGCAACTTCCCTGTTCCCTGCTGTCTGTAGATATCTTAAGGTCAAATGTGAAATCCCAATTAACCTCCAATATTAGACTTTAATGGGTTTTTAATTAACTAAATAGGTCACCCCAACACTGCCTCTAATCCCATCTTCAGGAAACTGGCCTGGGGTTGGGATGGAGTGGGGAACTGACACATCAGCTGGCGGTGCAAATTTCTCCACTTGCCAACTTCCATGTCACTTCAACCTGCTAGGGCCTAGAAGTTCTGTCCCAAGCAATGAAGCTATCTTATTTTTACTGTATCAACGTTAAAAGGATTTTTTTCTTCATAAGACACGTCAAAACATAAAGCTCTGGGTTAGCATTGCTTCACCTGCCCAGGTCTTTGATTAAGCATCAACTTTTTCTTGGAATCTGCCACAATCTTCCTGGAAGTTGGCATTCAACTTGTTTCCTCTTTGTGCTGTTCTGGAGATATGTACTGAATCCCTATATGATGCACATTTTCATTTATTGTGTTCTTCTCAATATTCAACCTTTTCTGTTCCTTTCAAAGCTTCTTTGTACCTTTATGACACGTCAGAAATTTGTTCAGATCTTGAATAATTTGGTTTACTGAAGATTTCGATTTATAACATGTTTCCAACTCTGTTTGCGTCTTGTGCTTCAAATTTTCCAATTTTGCCTTGACATGAACATTTGCTGATCTTATCTGATTCTCCTTTTGTAGAATTTGTTTTCTTTGCATTGTTTTAGATAGCTTTCCTTCATTCACAGCCAGCTGCTTGTTCTGCACTGCCACCTTCTGCTGCAGATACCATAATGTCATGGGGGTTTTAAAAAGATATATTTTAATAACTTCAGGGTGGTTTTCTGACCCTCTGCTGCCATCATGTGGTTTGCTTGGGTATTGTGCTTTTCCCTTTTATTGCTTCACTGAGGGTTTTCTCTTTTTAAGGTCTGCATGCTCCATCACTTGAAGAATAAAATAATCGTAAAGGAATTTTAATACGCTATCAAAGATGGTTGAGGATTCCTTAATGTCTTACATTAGGATTACTTTATCAGCAAATACACCAAACAAATATAAAAAGATATTAACTTGTTCTTCTAATTTCTTACTTGATCCCGATGAACTTCTGTAATCTAAAAATGTTCTTCTCCAATATATCCAATTTTACGTCTAATTTGGCCCTTATTTGAGCCTTACTTGGTCTGCTAGTTTCATTTACTATCCATGGCAGTTTTGCACAACAGATGAGTATGTATTTAAATTACATTTCTCTTTCAAGATGTCTCTGCAGGTAGCTTTTTATTTCTGTTTTTTGCCATGCTTGCCAGCTTTTGGCAGGCTTCGTTACAAAATGGAGTCCTTTTCCAAATTAATTCTCTCAATAGGAAATCTTCAGGACAAGTAATTTGGACCAGGTGCTTGCTTTTTTAAGCTTGGGAATCAATTGAAAGGTCATTTTGTAGCTCTGCCTAATGTTTTAAAATCTTTTTCTTTCATTCACTCAAACTTGGTCTCCATGTACTATGGCACCAGCTGTGGACCTGTTTCTGTAGCTTTCCTCTAGCTGCCCTCTGAACTGCTAGGATAATCCTGATTGCTGTCTATTTTAAAAAGTAGTTTCTGCCCTTTTACTGTATTTTGCTCACCTTTCTTGTGACTTGGCTAAGTCTCTTGATTCTGCATTCACTCAGGTTCTTCTTTTCATCTGCACAATGGAGTCTTCTTCTGCCTTTCAGCCTTTTCTCTTCTTTGAATTTTCCTCATGGATCTCCTCCAAATCACTATGTACATCCATGGTGTACAAAGTACAGCATGCCAAAACAATATAGGACTATCTTGAGAGGCTGTGACTGGAACAGGCATGGAGGTAGGTTGCTTGCAAGGGTGCCTGTGGCTGAGGTGTCAGTGATGGCCTTCCTCAGATCGCAGTGCACATGAGGTCAGCTTTAGAATATGGTTGTTCCTTGAATATTGGCACTTTTGGCAACAACACATGCCTTAGTCCTTTCATTGTCCACCAGCATATCCAGATTTACCAGCTGTGGAAGAACACCTGATTGGACATGCGTGCATCTCTGTGCCTACATTGTGTTAGACCAGTCAAAGCTACAGAAGGCATTGTATAATCTATTAAGGCCAGTTCACAGTTCCTGCATCCATTCAGTGGACTCAGGAATGAGGGTGATTGCTCTTGTGATAATGATGTCAGATAACATGATTAAGTAATAAGAGAGATTTGGAAGAAAGCAGAAGCTCCTATGTCATATGAAAGTCCAAATAGAGCGGCCCAACTTGTTCATACTGCCCCTTTGTTTAACCTCTAAGCTAGTCCCAATTGCCTGTGTTTGGCCCATATCCCTTTATACTCATCTTATCCATGTAACTATTAAAAGCTTTTTAAAAGACAAAATAATACCCGCAAATATGTAAATACATGCCATTAATAAATTCTCATTAAAAACTCTATCTTGACCAGCATATTTTTTCATAATTTAGACTGTCCCCAAAACGCTGTCTAAACCTCTACCACACAACAAAGCACCACTTGTTCTAAGGCCCCCATTAGATGCATAGCTGGAGGAGAATGGGAGCATTCAAGGGAATGGAAGGAACAGTGCCGTTTACAGCATTCAGGCTGAGGGAAGGACTGACAAAGTTTGGGTGCAGCGGCCGATCACCATAAGGAGAGAGTCGGGGCTTTCAATCACTTGGGGAAAGGAGTTATTTGAAGTAGTTGGAGAAACAAATGATGGTGTTTGGCAGCACTGTGTCTGAAAACTTATAACATTAACAAAGTCTTAGTAACACAGAGCAGGAAGGCAGCTGTGGAAAGAGGAAGGGACTTGCAGTTCCTGGACGTGGAAGTGGTTGGAAGCAGAAATGTCCGGCTAGTTTGAATGTGACATGTATTGGGGCATGATTTAGCATGACTAGACTACTGTACCTTACACCACAACATAGCAAGGTGGAATCGTGAACCTGAGCTTTTTGAGTCTCAGGCAAAGGTGATAATGAACTTCAGGAAAGGCCTTTCTTTCATCAATCAGAGAACAGAGTTGGGGCATATCAGCTCTAGACGGTGGGAGTGCCAGAGGCTGGCAGTGTTTAAGAGTGAAAGAAATGACAGTAACTATAAGGATTGGACTGCAATTGAGGAAGGAAGCGAAGAGCTGGAAAAATTGAGGATGAAGACTGGGAGATTTACTGTGAGTGGAATCTTACCAAAAAATACAAAACTCTAGTACAAAACTCTAGTGCGGCCGCACTTGGAGTATTGTGTGCAGTTCTGGTCCCCGCATTATAAGAAAGATGTGGAGGCATTGGAGAGGGTACAGAGGAGGTTTACCAGGATGTTGCCTGGTATGGAGGGCAGGTCTTATGAAGAGAGGCTGAGGGATTTGAGGTTGTTTTCGTTAGAAAGGAGGCGGCTAAGAGGGGACCTTATCGAAACATATAAGATGATTAGAGGTTTAGATAGGGTGGACAGTGATAGCCTTTTTCCTAGGATGGAGAAAGCTAGCACGAGGGGACACAGCTTTAAATTAAGGGGTGATAGTTATAGGACGGATATCAGAGGTAGGTTCTTTACCCAAAGGGTGGTTCGGGAGTGGAATGCCCTGCCTGCAGCAGTTGTAGATGCGCCAAGTTTGGTGGCGTTTAAGAGGTTAGTTGATAAGTATATGGAAGAGAAGGGAATGGTTTAGTTTGGAGGGGCATTGCTTTTTATATTGGTCGGCGCAACATCGAAGGCCGAAGGGCCTGTTCTGTGCTGTAATGTTCTATGTTCTATGTTCTAAATAGCAGTTTTAGGATCTGACAGAAAATCGGTACGTTTCCCTCTGGAGAAACAGATTGGTTTTCTCTCCAAATCTTAAAACATTTTGTCAAGAAAAAGCAGGGGGCATGTTTTACCCTGTGATTTTTGAGGGCCAGGGCTCAAATATGCCAGTAAAGCTGGTTGCAGTGAGATTGGGATTCACTTTTTAAAGGGCTCCACAATCAGAACAAAAGGTAACCTGCCTCCCACCCTCCCACCTCACCACAGAGATCTCAGCGGCTCCCTGCCTCTCCCTACCTGATCAACACCAGTATCAATTTCCCCCCGCACCTCCATCATTGTTAGCATCTCTCCACAAGCCAGTCAACTTCAGCAAATCTCCCCACTTGTGCTACCACTCCCAATCATAACCAGCATCTCTTTGCCCCCATCTTCCCCTCCATCGAAATCAGCATAGTCCTCTCTCCAACCCTACAACAGTAAAAATCACATCTCTCTTGTATCCCACGACAGTCATCGCTGGCATCTCCCTCCCCCCCACATTACCACTAGCATCTCTCCCCCAACCCCCACTGCGTTATCAACATCAGCATTTCCCTCTCCCAATCCCTGCAACAGCAACAGCATCATACTCTCCCTCAACTCCCCCCACTTCCAACAGGCATTACCAGCACCTTTTTTTCCTAACCTCCACCCCCACCCAAAAATAATCACCAGCTTTGCCCTCACTCCTTCCCAAAACCAACAGTCATCTCTGGCATCTCCTCCCTCTAGTGAATTCTCTCTCCCCTCACCTGTCCCAATCTGGCAGTCCCAATCCATGACGTAGAGATGTCAGCGTTGGACTGGGGTAAGCACAGTAAGAAGTCTGCAACATCAGTTTTAAATCGGATGGATTTAAAACTGGTGTCCCAACCCATGACAGGGCAGTACATAAGAACATAAGAGATAGGAGCAGGAGTAGGCCATCTGGCCCTTCAAGCCTGTCTGCCATTCAATAAGATCATGGTTAATCATTTTGTGGACTCAGCTCACCATAACCCTTAATTCCTTTACTGTTCAAAAATTTATCTATCCTTGCCTTAAAAGTATTCAATAAGATAGCTTCACTGGGCAGGGAATTCCAAAGATTCACAACCCTTTGTGTGAAGAAGTTCCTCCTCAACTCAGTCCTAAATCTGCTTTCCCTTGTTTTGAGGCTATGCCCTCCCCCCCATTTCCCCCTCACACCCCCCCCCCCCCAATGGAATCAACGTCCTTACTTCTATCTTATGTATTCCCTTCATAATCTTATATGTTTCTATAAGTTCTCCCCTCATTCTTCTGAATTCCAATGAATATAGCCCAAGTGTACTCAATTTCTCCTCATCAGCCAATGCCTCAACCCCGATAGGTACCCAGACATGGCCCAATGCACCAGGGGATATATTCACCTTCGCGTCCCTGAACAGATCCCCATGACAGGTTCATATCCGGGTGAATCTGCTGTAAATCATGCCAATGCGATGTCACATTGGCTAGAATTGAAAATACAATGGGGGGAGAAAATGTCAGGGTGGTCTGTTAATTATATTCAAAATACAATTTAATAAATGCATTAAAATTAGGTTCTCCTTATTTGTGGGCGTTAATCTCACTATGTCACTGGCGAGGATTGGGGAAAATTGCAGAACGCAATCTCTCCAGAGAGAGTCATGTTCCCTGATTCCCTTCGGATCATCAGTCCGTTCTCTCTGACAGTGAATGTACATTGAAAATCACCCCCTATGACTTGAGGTGGGGAGATTCCATGCTGCTTATAATCTCCTAGCTGAGCCTACTTAAAGTTTGTGGCTCTTGGATTTAAATTGGCAAAGTAAGAATTGCAAATAAGTAGTTATACCGCAGCCTTTGTGTGTGAAATAGACAAATAAAGAGTCAGGAAGTGGAAGCACCTGACTTTATCTATTTATTGCAGCTACTGAGTGTGAGGTTTTGCAAGAAAGGTTTTGCAAGAGGTTTCCAAACTGAGCTAGGGAATACTCAGATCCCAGGAGATAAGAGCATGAAAGCCCAAGTAAATTCTTCAATCAATGGAAACCTAGCATTGCAAGCTAAGGAAAAGTGACAGGCCTGTGCTGAGCAAAGTCAATGCAGTGGATCCTACCATAAAATAAATAGGTAAATAGGAAGGATTAGTAATTTCTTTAAGGATCTGGTTTATATGTTTGTGTTACTAATTTAAGCTTTAAACATTTGGGTCCATATTTTTGCCACAATGGCAAAGTTCTCCAACATGGTGAAAATAGCATAAATACCCAAAAATCCTAAATCTCACCCTGAACGTGGTACGAGGACTTTGAAGAGATGACAGCATTTCATTTAGAAACTGGGTCTTGAGATCATCAACTGTCCCACTGAACTTGGATTTTTTTTAGGCCAAGCATGTAAGTATGCAGATGCGATCTGGGAAGAACAGTCTGAACTATGTTGGGATTTGTTTATCCAAACTTTTTGTTTGGATGGGTAGGGTAAACATTTGGGGAAATAAGGTACCCCTTAGGATATGGCCCTAGGACACCTTTGGCAGAGCTAAGGGTTCTTTGGAACTGTTAAAAGTAGGCATAAACACATTACTGTCATGCTTATTGGAATGGTCAAAATCAACTGTCAAAACTATCAGAAGCTCCTGTCAAAGGCATCTGTCAGAACAATGTCTCAAAGCATCTGGCAAAATGATCTATCTAAACTGTGAGAAACATTTGTCAAAGGGACCTACCTTGGCTGTCAGAAACACCTGATATAAAAGTGACCTATCAAAACCATCAGAAGCACAGGCCAAAGGGATCTGTCAAGCTGTCAAGGCATTTAAAAGCCCTGTCGTTTAAATCTTTGAAAGAAAATGCTGGGGTGTTTTAAAAAAAAACAATTGTTTGCTGTTTCATTTTGTTGACATAAGCTTGAAGGTTTCTATTAAAGCTGCATGACTGATTTCATAACCATCTGTCATCACAGTACATTCTTGCAATTTGATTGACAGCTATAAAGGGAGATAGGCTTTTTAATCTGGGGCTACGAATTCCAATGCATGTTGTTACAAGGGATTGTGCATTTGAATGAAATGTTTGTTGTTACAAGGCTTTATTCAGTCAAAGGGACATAAATCTAGTAAATAGGTTTTGATTAAAAAACATTTGTTTTCAATATAGTGAACTCTCAGTGGACATTTAAAGCTTATTTTATAGAACTTTATTTTATCTCAACTCTGCATGGGTCCTTAAAGTTTGTCTAGTTGGATACCAGGTGAGTTGTCATGGAGTGAAAGGTAAGGTAAACAGATGCTTCATGTTATATTGCTCAGTTTTAAATTTTGGACATAGTGCCAGATTCATAGGGCAGGCCTTTTGCCTAGTCCACCTCTATACCCAAGATCATCCCGAATTCTTCCCAGGTCACCTTTCCCGACTTTTAGTTCAGCGTGTCCCCTACTAAAAATCTGACTTTCAGGCTGAGAATTCTCCCATCTCTGTGCATCAGAAAGCCAACCAACGTTTCACTTCAGGGATTCTTGGAAGTGTGTTATGAAGGCCCTAACCTTTGATTTTCACATTTGAAAGACACTAACCAAGATCAGAGGGAAATGTCAATATTTCCTATAGACTGGCATATGCTACTATGATCATAATTGGCCAAAGCAGTTTGACAACAGGTGCCAACCTGAAAATAGCACTTTACAATGACATCTGATAGCCACCTTATATGAGATGGTTGTGGCAGAAGTTACATCTTATGAATTGTCCTCTTCAGCCACTGGTAAAATTGCAGCAAGTGAAAGTATCCCAATGCCAATGGATTTGCTGCATGTCCAACATCACAAGTAGAGGGAAGAACATCGACAACAAGTATCAGTATGATATAAGCAATCAATGGGAGCAGGGCCGTAAATCTGGGTGGCTTGGACAAATTATAGTTCTATGGCATTTCTTGAATGCTAAATGGATGCCTAAGTTTCCAATATGGCAATCAAAAGGTGCGTACTCATTATAAGCTGAAAGTGCGCCATCCTCCACATTGGTATAGGCAAAACAAAAGGCATTTGTGGCCATCACTGCTTTGCATATGCAAATAAAGGGCCAAATGTCAGTTTGAGACTTCCATGCAAGATCCAGTTACCCTAAATGCAGCCAATGCCAGCCACGTTGCCTTAAGTAAATTCAATTTATGTGCGATCTTTAGGGGCCATTAAAAGCCATTAAAGGCTTTCACCAAAGTTTATTAAAAAAATCAAATGTGAAACCTCAAATTAAAACCATGGCACCACTTGCACTGCGTCTCTGTATTATTAGTTCAGTGACATTACACGCTCAGTTCAAGTCGATCTGCCTTTTCATAGTTTATATGCACAAAGATCCCCATGAGAACAAAACCTGGTTAACTTCAATGTACGTAATAGAAAATCAAGCACAAATTCCATTACATAAGTTGACTTTAGACTATAAGATATAGGAGCAGAATTTGGCTATTCAGCCCATTGGGTCTGCTCCACCATTCAACCATGACTGATAAGTTTCTCAAAATTCTGCCTTTTTCCCATAAACTTTGATCCCCTTAAATATACTCAATGACCAGGCCACCACTGTCTTCTGTGGCTATGAATTCCACAGATTAACCATCTTCTTGTTGAAATTCCTTCTTGTCTTGGTTTTCAAGGCTCATCTCTTTATTCTGATGCTGTACCCTTGGATCCGAGTCTCACCCACTATTGGAAACATCTTTCACACTTCCACTCTATCCAGGCCTTCTAGTATTCCATAAGTTTCAAAGAAATCCCTCTTCATCCTTCTAAACTCCAGCAAGTACAGACTCAGAGTTCTCAAATACTCCTCATACGTCAGTCTATGTCTTGGCTATTGATTCTATACACATGAGTATATATGACCGATTATACATTCATCACAGGGCAATATATAACTCAAATGTATACCAATTCTAACTTTACTGTTGCTTTACCCTACATAAATTAGTACAATTTATAAAAGCAGTTTATTGCTACAGATGGAAAATAGTATATTAAAAATGATCCATGTTCACTGTAATGTAACATCATCAAATGAAAGCCATGTGGAAATTATTTTGCTGGATAAATTCAGTAGTTTGATAGGTTGAGGATGTTTAAATTAAATTAAATTAATTGCAAATTTACTGCAAAGTATGACACACTAAGTTTCAGGTGTATTTACTTTGTAACTATCAGAGCTACATAATTCTGATACCACCACAAAGGGCAAAGGAAATATGCTCAATAAAACCAGGCTAAAAACATATGTACGCAAAATTCATCTCTCTGAAAAATGGATAATTGGATTGTTGATCTCTGAAAAGCTGCATGTCCCTATTTAAACTGTAGATAGAGATGGAACATAACTCCGCAATCTCAACCAGGAGCACTAATACATCACTGATATGCTACTTATTTAAAGTGGCAACCTTCTGGTTCCAGTGTGCACATCAATCGCATCACTGTGTCCTCTCACAGTCTGCTAGTTTCTGTCAGCGACTGTTAGCAATTGTTTAAAAAAAAAAGCCAAGCAGAATGTGGGGTGAGCCAGCCTCAATACACTTGGGATCCGATTATCTAAAATCTCTTTGACCCTTCAGCTCTACCCATTAATGAAAAATACAACACACAGCACTGAAATACAGTTGCCTTTTATTCGAGCCTGGTGCTCCGGAGACAGCTAAATAGTGCACTGTAATTAGGGACACATTAGACCTAAAATTTAGTATTTACTGCTTTGGAATAAAAACGACATAAAAGATAAAATGGGAATTCATTTCTACATAATGGTAAGGTTATTTATTCCAAAGCATAATGTCGATGCCCTAGAGAGCATTTATTGCGTATCCTTATTAAATGGTTATACATTAAGCTCATTTAAAATTGCTAACCCATACACTCATACAGTAAATGCTTTCCCATCATCTGCACAGCCTAAAGAAATGGTATTTCTGTTAGAATGTTCTCCATGTAGTTAGGCTAATGAACATGATTGCTATAAATGCCTATACTTACATTATCTCCCTTTCACTGAAAATACTGTTTGTCCCATTTCAAATCCTCTTAAGAATTTTCCCAATTGTGCATTTTATCTTCCCCAAAATTCCTTCCTGTTGTATGGTCTCCTCCTCCCCACCTGCCAACCCCACACACCTTGTAAAGAGCTTGGAGGCACACCTCTACAAAATGAGGAACATGTAAATGTAAGTTATCGTTCAGATTGAATACATAGTGCTAACACTGCAATTGCTAAACCAAATTTCATGCAGGTATAATTTTGTACAAAATATATTTAGAAATTAATTTTCACATTTGCATGATAGTCTGAAAAATAGGAACGTCAAGAAAATTATAAAATAATCAGAAATTCAGGGATTAGTTAAAAATATCAAACATAACCTCACAATAATCAGAATTAAATGGAATACAACGTACAGCTCAACAACTGACCAGCATATGGGGTTGCAGGCTGCATCATGGCCTGTCCTTACTGAAAAGATAACTTTTGTTTCAAAATGAGGACAGTGTAAATATCTATAAATAGTGTTCACACTTGCAAATAACAATTCACTAAAATCATTTTACCGTACAATGGAACCTTTTATTTTATTTCTACATTTCATCCAATTCTTTATGCCAAATTATTTGCAAAATGTAGGCAGTTAATGCTTATATATAACTAACGTGAACATAAAACGGGGCACAGTAATCTACATTTCCAGAAATACATTAAGTGCACTGAAAGGCATGCCATTTAATACAGAATTTATTTGGAAGTTATTTGTTCTGCAAGTCAACTCAGTATTGGGATCAATTTTGTATTTATTGCTTTACTTTTAATTATTTGCATAGCAGTAACTAAATCAATTTTACTTCAGTGTGGGTTACTGTAAACACAGAAAGCACTTGAATACCTGCCATGAGGCACTTTCAGCTGACTCCAGAGATACTGTCCATCATTTTGAAAGTGTCTTTGAAGGTCAACATTTAAATTAATCGATATGCATTGCCCAACAAATATATATTTAACTACCTTGTCGATTTAAATTTCTTTTCCTCTTGACCAATCTTTTTTAACTTCAAAATGTAGTCATATTGCTGCTTCTATTTAAAGTAGCTGTCCTGCTGCCTTGCAGCTTGTTCACAGATTATTGTGCAGGCGTGAAAATTTATAGCATTTAAAAAGCTGTGCAAAATGCAATCTAGCATTGTTTGAAGTAGTTTGGTCAGCTTTAGCAACAACATCTTACACTTATATAGCAGGCCTCATGCAGAATAATATGTTAGAACGCATTGCGAAAGGAAGAAGTGGACGTTGAACAGAAATTAAGGAATCAGGAAGGTGAAGTAGAAATAAACCAAATGGCTCTATAGTTCTTCAGATCAGCAACTACTGAAAAGCCAACCCTGAAAAGTACTTCTACACCATTGAAAGTAGTAGGGTACTCGCTTTTCATAGGATTAAATACTGAAGCTGCACTGCTTGACTGGGTTTCTCTCTATTGCTGTTTTCCCATTAGGTCTCCCTACCCTTGCACCCTACAATGTGTACATGCATATCCTTTACTGCCATTAACCTGTGACGCTGTCAGGATTGTCATACAGTGTCCACTGCCTATGAACAATGGAATGGAGATCAGCTAGTCACTTAGCCAATCTACACGTTATTGATTCTTGTTATGGCATCGAAATTACTTCCGAGAAATATTAGCTTTCTATATAATATAAAAATGTTTTCAAAGTACATCTCTTAACCTTATGAATAGTACTACAATTAATTGCCAAATGTGGGATTGTCAAAGCTCTTTTAAAATTGCTAGATCGCTCTCAATGATCAGGAAGCAATGCTGATGATGATGAGGTGACATTATAAAAGATCATGCTGAGGAAAGAATCTTTATGTATACAGACTAGAATTGCTGAAAATGTTCTGTATCCTTGGCAACAGTGAAATGGTGTGAAGGGATAAATCACTTATTGTATGCATTGTAATATGAAGTGGAGCTGAAGGTCAAAGGAATGGGAAGGTTAAGTTTATTCCCAATATAATTAGGAATGTGATTGGCATAGCACAATATCATGTAACAAATCTCAAAGAAATTTACACTTAGTGCAATTTTCTTCCCCCCAAAACTGCAATGTTGCAAAAAGCTGCTTTCTGAGCAGACCTAAGTGGCAACAAATCACTTGGCATGATCATTTATATATAGCAAAGGTTTGTGTCTAGTATATCTCTAATGTGCCAATGAAAATCAGCCATTTTACTGTTTTTCTAACTTCTGCAACTAATCTAATCTAACCTCTACCACCTAGAAAGACAAGGGCAGATGCATGGAAACAGCACCACCTGCAAGCTCCCCTCCAAGCCACACACCATCCTGACTTGGAATGATATTGTTGTTCTTTTACTGTTGTTGGATCAGAAACCTGGAACTCCCTACCAAACAGCACCAGATGGACTGCATGGTTCAAAAATGCGCTCACTCCTACCTTCTCAAGGGCAATCAGAGTTGGGCAACAACTGCCAGTAATGCTCATATCCCAGGAACAAGTATATTAAGGAATTTGCTCCCCAAACAGCTACCAATCTAGATACATACCACAATAATTAGCCTCAGGATGCAACTATCTACACCATTTCTTGACAGAGGGATGATAACAGTTTAGGTGCCATTAAATGCTAGAACTGAGAAACCTCACAATGACTTATTACCATCTAAGATTTAATAAGTATCATTTTGATGGTCAATAAAAGGGCATTGGATATTAGAAGTGAAACTGCATTCAATGAAAATTGTAGATTTCACTGGGAGGACATTATTGTGATTTCTTTAGTATTGTTATTGGTTGTAAGTTGCTAAGTAATATATTAGGCAAATCTCACACTGGTTCTAAAAGGCAATTGCGATTTGATAGCCCAATAGAAAAATTAAAGAAAGCTTTGCATTCATTATAGATCAAGAGGGTACTGTTGTACATAGTTTGCAACATGTAACAAAGAAATAACAGGTAGACCCCTCAGATGTTGATATCTTGGAACATATTTCCGAATATTCTTTAAAATTAAATACCATTGTTCATTTTTGCTGGCTGCATGTCATAGCTACAAATCTGAAAATAAATTCATGCCTAGGGTTCTGACACATGAACACCAGGAAAATCAGGTTATGTTTCACATCAATTTAAAATTGATTTATATTTCTTGCCTCCTCTCCTGGAGGTATTGACAGATGTATAATAACATGAACAATCATCAGTGCCTGACCAAAATAACCAATCATCATAAATGAACATAAACATTTAATATTGGCAACTACCCACCCATGGTTAGCATCACAGTTAAATGTTTTAGAATGCTGTCCTCAGCTGATGTCCACCCACAGGCACATTTGAGTAGAAGTCAAAGGATAACCATCAAGAGTGCGAACTTAGGCTGATCATTTTTTAAAAACATAGCCCAGGGATGCTGAACCATAGTTTTAGCACCAGAAACCACCATATCCACCAGACTCACCCCACCTACCCACACTTCCCTCTCCCTCCACTCCACATATCCTGGCAAGAGAGAGTGGGTCTGTCAATGTTTCCATACATAGAAAATAGGTGCAAGAGTAGACCATTCAGCCCTTTGAGCCTATACCATCATTCAATATGATCATGGCTGATCATGAACTTTCAGTATTCTACTTCCACTTTCTCTCTACTCCTTGATCTCTTTAGTCGCGAAGGACACGTCCGGCTTCCTCTTGAACACATCTAACAGACTGGCTCCAATAGCTTTCTGTGGTAGAGAATTCCACAGGTTTACAACTCCTCGAGTGAAGAAGTTCTTCTTCATCTCGGTGCTGAATGACTTACCCCTTATTCTTAGACCGTGACCCCTAGTTCTGCACTTTCCCAACACTGGGAACAATCTTCCTGTATCTAGCCTGTCCAGTTCTATCAGCATTTTATATGTTTCTAATTAGCCTTGCATTCAGTAACTGAGCCACTTGGGTGCTGCAGAAAATATGTTAAAGATAGATTTCATATGTGTAAAAGAAATCATCACACAACCTTTATAAAAGCCCCAACCAAGCCTCTCAATTCCCACTTCAGTAACTCAAGTCCCATCATGAAAATGAGGAGTTTTAATTATTATTGTTATCACTATGTACAAAATGGATAATTTTATTTAGGCACAGACACGTGCATTTTACTAGGAACTAAACTCTTTTTTTCATTCTGCATCACTAAATGTCCTTTGAAATCAGAATTTCTTATCAGTACAAGAAAAATAAAGTCAGCATGATTGGAGACCATCTTTTAGATCTGCATTTAGGATCACTTTTTTTAAAAAAAAAATCAGTAAATGTATGTACTCTGACTGAACTCAGCACTGATCAGTTTTGCTCTTCACATCCATATCCACAAGATGTACATTCTTAAAATATTTGTACTGATATTGCTTTGATTAACAAAAAGCTGCCTTTATTAAATTTCCTTCTGGTAGTTCAGCATAATTATAAAGTGGCATTATGAAATCCAAAGGAAGCATTGCCTGTTCACTCAGTGCACCAGCTTGTCAATACTACAGTTACCCTTCAGAGAAAAATAATGAAAACAGCTTCATGCGCAATGTGCAAATGATGACTAAAATAACATTTAGAGATGGGAAGAATAAAGCTTTAGGGATGCAATCTGGCAGGTTGCTGTACATTTTTAAAACTTGTATTTATTTCACTTCATGGAATTGACATAGCAGATAATGACTAAAAACCTAAAGAATAATTCCAATTCAGAAATCGATTCCAAGTCGTCAGCCTGTTAAGAATAGTTATTCCAAATTTATGTGGCAATAGCAAGATGGTATTCAAACAGAGTTTTAAACATACGCCTGCAGCATTTCCCGCTGAGCTTCTGATGCGATTTTCCTCATGTAACATGTGTGCCCTAAAATCAAGCCAAGAGAAGCCCCTTGTTCTGTACTTTATGCTGGCAACACTCTACTTTAAGTTTCTTAACACAGGTAAATAAACTCATAATCCAGATGGTGCAACAGATGTGAGAGCAGCACTGTGAAATCAACAGACAGTGGGCAATGGTTTTCATTTCCCTTTTAAACGCTAACTGATATGTAATTCGGGATCTCCGGTGAAGTTAGCATCTGCTCCCTTTGGCCAGCCAAAGGTTACAGGTGTTCCTGATGTCATTTCACAGTGAGGTGTGGGCCTGGCCTGCAAGAGAGGTGTCCTGGCTCTAATCTATGCCTACCACCTACCAGTTTTATCATGCTGGGCCTCCATTTGCTGTATCTTTTCTGTTAGTTCTTGCTCACGTTGTTGGGATTGAAAGGCCAGGGCCTTGACATCATCACTGTGACTACGGAGTAAACTGTCCTTTTCCATCCTGAAAGAGGCAACAAGGTCAAAAGTATAGGGCAGTGAAAAAACTGTTTTAAAATCAGTTACACCTTCAGATTGCAAAGATAATGTACTTTTCCAGCAATCACTGTTTAAATACTAGCTACATTTAAATCTGTGAAAACAATTGCATGATTATAAACACCATCCTATGAATTTAATTTATTTCAAAGGGAAAACAGCATGTTCTTACACGAGATGCTTGTATTTTGTGATTAATTTAGGAACCGTGGTTGACACTTAATAATATCCGATAATGTTTTTATGCAGAAGCTATTAAATATTCCAGTTAAAATACAAATCATGATGGTGACTGAGGACAACATCAATAAACCATAGCCCTAAGGTTGTTTGTAGAAGAGATTAACAGCGTATTATTAAGTGTCAGGCGTGGCTCAGTAGCAGCATTCTCACCTCCAAATCAAGAAAGCTGTGGATTCAAATCCACTCCAGAACACATAATCTCGGCTAATAGTTCAATGTGATACTCCAGGAGTACTACTGTCAGAGACACTTTCTTTTGGATGAGGCCTTAAACTGAGGCCTGGTCTGTCCTTTCAAATAGATGTGAAAAATCCCATGGAATATTTCAAAAAGACAAAGAAGGTTCTCTCTAATGTACTGGCCAATATTTATTTGTCAGTCATCATTGTTAGAATAAATTAAATAGTCCTTGTTATCTCCCGTTGAACCTTGCGTGTGCAAATATGGCTGCCATGTTTGAGGTCACTGTGTAAGTGAATCATTAATTTTTTTGTCTGTTTCCAGATTTCTTTGGGCCATCATTCCCCAGCTAAGGATAAGCAATTAACATTCCCAAACTAATCACTAATGAGTGCACAAGAATACTCTGAGAAGGAACTCATTCTATACCATCCTTCATTTTGAGGGAGATACTACCCTCTTTTTGCTCAACAGGAATATATTTGAATATTCAACACACACACACACACACTCTCACTCAAACTTCCAACTGCATTACTGAGCACATCAATAAGTTTGCTGTCTTGTCAGATTTCTGTATTTGTTGACTTACTGATTCTGTACTTCTGCTGTTATATATATTTTTTTCTTTAAAAAACAGTTTGCAGTAGTACTCAACATTATTTTCCTACATATCGCAGATACTGGAGACCAGATTTCAGTGAGGAGGGAAAGTACACTGAATCATATGATTTTTGTTCTGGGAAAGCAGTACAGGATAGAGTAGGGCCTATGAACAGAGGGTATGCAGTCACGGGAAGTGGAGATATTCCAAGACTGGTTAGTTAGAAGATGTGCCTCAATTCTCTCGGACTTCACCAATTGCTTCAGGAACTGCTAGGCCCATTAACCTTCATCCCTCACTCCCCTTCACTTCTCCTCTATCCACACCCATGGTACCTCAAAATCCCATACTAATTTAATGCAATACAAGGCCCTAAACAACCCCTAGGCCCCTCATACCTCCACCCACTCTTCAAGGTCCCTCATACCTTCCATGGCACCTCCTTAGTCTCTCAGCCAGTATCCATCATGACTGGGCCTCAGGATTTACACAGAGATTAAAAAAGTAAACTTCTAACAATATAACGTAACTCTCACATTTACACACTTGATAGTAAAACAGCTCCCAATCATAAAAACCCATTCAAAGTTTTCAGGGGTGATTCTCTCATCCCGCTCTGCTGCTTTTGTAGCGCAGCAGGCAGTAAGACTTGAGCGGAAGCTGTTTTGCGGGGTCCCAGCAGTGCATCATGGTCTTAGCAGTTCTCTGGTGCCAGATTTCTGGCAAGGAGCTGCATAGCATTTATGAATAACAATTTCAATAGAATTAGTGGGCCTGGATTGAAATCTCTGGACCTGCTAGCCTCCCCACATATCCCTCCCCCCCCAAATCACCTCCACCAGGAGTAGTTCACTCCAGCATGGTTTAATATAGCTCCCCACTTATGGGGAGCTGGTAGCCCAATTCCCCTTGAGTAAGGGTGGAGAGAAATTGAGAGCAAACTTCCCAGGGGGTTGGCTGCTGGGGAATGATCTCTGGCACTGCCACCTTGGCAGTGCTAGCTTGGGACCCCTGGCACTGCTCAAGAGGCAAAGTTTCAAAGCCCAGGGGGTACCTTGTAACTGCCCATTGAGTATAGAGCAGTGCCAAGAGGGAAGGGCCTAATGGGGGTAGGGCCTCCCATTGCCACCCTCCATTTGGGCTGAGTGACAAAGGGAGGGAGGCCAGCAATCAGGGCTGACCATCATGGTGCAAGACTGGGGCTGCAGGAGTAAGAACAAGGCTGCATTTTGGGGGTTGGATATATTGGGTATGGGTGCGGATTGGGAGGTTGGGGCTGGGGGGAGGTGGAGGGCCATCGAGGGGGGATGGGGATAGGGGAGGGGGTTGAGGTTGGCCTGGGCATGTTCAGAAGTTGGCAATTGGGCAGTGGACAGCAGCGCACAGCCAGCGATGCGGGGATCGCAGAGCTGGTCAGCGATCGGAAGGCTGACAGTACAGGGCTACTGTGCCTTTGCTGATGTCTGACATGACAGATTGGCGCATGCACAGTAACCTGTTCAGCGCTATGCTGCCGGCCTCTCCAGCAGGAATAGGCCTTATCTCCAGTTTTTTGGACTGATTTACATTTGTGCACTACAGAGTGCACTAAGTGTGGGAAATTCATTTTGAAACTCCCGCTGAGAAAACTAGCAGATTTTTTCTACTTTTTATGCAAATTCAACACTTAGAATTTTTGGGGGAGAGTCGCCTCAAATTAATCTCTTATAAAAACAATGTTTCTTTTCAGACACTAGTCTCTTTAAACTGCCAATCAAACTCAGGACCACTACTAAGAAAACTGTAGCTTTTGAAACTCAGCCAAGAATTCATTATGAAATAATAATATGCTTTGGGGAAATATCAACAAAAGAATGCTACTGCTACTGAAACTGCACAATCAGTTGCTGCTTTTTTTCTGAGCTGCAGCAAATAGCTCATCAATCAAAACAGTCCAAAAAAGGATTTTTAAAAAATTTTAAGTAACAGGTGCAGCCTGCCTTTTTTAAAATTTAAGAAGCAAAAGATTTAATAATCTTCTGATCACAATGGATATACAGATCATAACTGCCCTTCAAGAGCATTAATGTTTAATCCAGCAATTTGCAATTCCCACACTTGGGTCAAGGTCTTACAAAAGTCAAAATTAGGTCTGTTTAAACTCAGAACTCAGTTCAAATGGCCCTGTTTAGTTTGGGCTTCTGTCCTGTGTGAATCACGTCCTACCCCTTTCGGAACGGAACTTTCATTCCCCAATCTTGTCCATAAAGCCTTCCTGACTCCATAAAAAATCTGGACCTGACTTTAATAACAGAAAGTTATTAGGAATATGTCAACATTTGCCATTGACTCCCAACAGCAAGGTAAGAAGAGTCCTTATACAGATGCCTTTAATAGCAAAGACAACAGACATCAGAATATGTGCTTCATCCACAGCTATTTCTAAACATTCAGATTATTTCCAATGGACAACTTCTTCTGCAGACAGAATCCCCTCTCTACAAGAATACTTATTGTGGTGAACTAAGCTTCTAACAAAAAAAAAAGCATTTTAAAATGGATAGAGTTATATTAAACTCTACAAATCTTGCATAGAAAGTAATCAAGTATGACAAGTATCTTTTACTTTTTCACTTGTATTAAATAAATCTCCTTTGAAAGTGGAATGAAACAACATTGCATCCAGTGTATTATCCTATCCTATGCATTAATGAACAAAATTCCAAACGACAGCAGGCAGAACTTGCTACAGCACTGAATAGTTCAAAGACTTAATTTAAACAATTTTAGTTTGGTTAATTTGTCTGTATTTTGTGCATTGCACATAACACATTAATCATCTGCTTCTTATGCACAAACAACATTAATCAAACTAAACTCTACTATATTCTTCTGCTATACCAAGCACTCAAACCTCCTCCCCCACGGGTGGCTTTGATTATTGTGTTATTTACCCTCCTCTATGCATATATTTAGCCATCTATCCCATAGCCTTTCCTTCTTTCCCTTCCTCTAACTAAACTGGCTCTGGCTCCCTCCATCTGGTTCCCCTTCCGTCAGCAGTCCCGCACCTGTTCACACCTCCTCTCCTGTTGGATTCCACTAAAGATTTCCTCCTCTGCCAGGGCTATTCTGGCACACACAATCTTTTTGTCATTCAATCCATCTGTCAGAAGTGAACTTTGTTTACCAGAAGCTACTTCTTGCTTCTTGAAGTAGTACAGCTCCTCAAGGTCACTAGAAAATGCACTGCCTTTAGTCTATCTACATTCCCTGCTGGTAGCTAAACAGAACAAAGTGCTATGGTAGTACATATTTGCAAAATTAACTCAGTAACATTAATCTTTTGAAGCTTATGTATGAGATAGATGGGAAGTAGATAATTTTTGAGATTATCTAAAGTGAATTTTTTTTATTTTAAATTGCTGAACAATATTGATTTTAAAGATATACAATTACAGATAAATGTTGTGTGGCACAGAGGTAATTCAGTGCTCAAAATATTGATGTGGACCATTAGAAACAAATTTTAACTTGCAATACAATATGTCAACAATGCATGCTAACTTTACCATGGGCTAATTGTATCTTACCCTGAGCTGTCATTTATAAGGAATGGCTTTAGGCAACCATTAACCCATCTGACAGATATAGACTTTACAGACTAGAAATGTAAAGATGGATAAAGGTTGCTCTGTGTTGAACATCTGCAGTACAAGCTTGATGTGCAATTTGCGCAGAACATACCCCATGGCTCTTGGCGTGATGATATTTATATGAGTTATCATGACTGCCAAGCACAAGAATGAAGTAGTTATGAGTGCGCTACGGTAGTCTGGTTTACCAGCTGTATGAGTATATCACATTTATTTTGTTCTATTTAGATGTTTTACTTTCTTTTATTTTTCAAAATGGTGTTTTAGAATTAACAATGTCAAGTTCAGTTGGATTCTGTATGTTCTGAAGAAAATTTGTTTGCAAGATAAATTATTTGATACAAGTTGTTTAAATGATTTTACTGCAGCAGTGCTAGGACGTAAGAATTGATTCAATGTTTTAAAGTTGAAAGTTAGGTTGATAAGTGAGCCTGCACTGGAACTTAGACCTACAATTGCACCTTACTGTTTGGACTCCACTATGGGCGTAATATAAAGGCAAATTTGTGTTGTGTTAAAGGTAATGGCATTGCGTGGTGCAATGGAACATGTTCCACATTGGTTAGCATTTGAGTTTCCATAGAACAATTCTTTGGTAATTTTATGTATCAGCATTGAACAACTTCATGTCCAATGTGACACGACAAAATGTGGAGTAAAAGTCCATCACAAACAGAAATTTCAGCAGACAACACCAATGTGATATTTTCCATTCCAACAACAGCCATTCTCTCTCAATAGCATTTCAAATTTGTGCAGAATTGTGGGCTGTTTTATGCTGTGGGGGCACACACGCTGAATAAGGTTAAGGCAGCCCAGTTTAATTTCAGAGTACTATTACGAGAGAGAAGAAAATAGCATCTCATTGTTTTAAGACTTGATTCAAACCTAGTTTAGGAGGTGAAAGAATGATGTGATAATCCACTGCAACACTCCAATGGAATGGTTTTCAATTATTCTTTAAGTGTAAAGTAATTACTATTGTTCTAAAACTACTAAACATATGCATTTTACAGGATGCAGATGTGTATTTTACAGGATTTCACTTTGCTAAGCTGGATCTGTCTGTGAGTTATCATAAATCAATTTTCTTCTGCACCATTCTGGTACAATTTTACAAATAGCATTCACAATTGTTTGTGGTGGTTCTAGGAGCATGTTGGCTTGCTGTCATTTAGACAGACCCCATATTGCAATTTCATGGCTTATCAATTAATTAGAGAATTTAGAAAGCAACTTTGTGACAATGATCCTGTAGGTATAAATGCAGAAGAAATACATGAATCTATTCTGTTATGGTAAAGACAGCATCAAGCTTGGCATTTCATTTTGACCAAAGCAAGAGCAGTTTTCACTAATCATGTGGTTGAAAAAAATTGCAGCATACAGCAGAATTTTTTTTTGTTTCACATTGAAGAATATTCTGTAAAATGATAACACATTGGAAAATAATTTAAAAATGTTCAAATATTTCTTTGTATTCTTATTTCCTTTTAATTATGAAGGCTTGGTTAATGCCTGTTCAATATATCCAAAATTAATTTTGCCTTCAGGGGAAAGAATCAGATTCTTCATTAACTCACACAGCAATAGACAATATCTTCGCACACCCTTCCTGCGCGTAACCCCCACCACACTCCAGTCACATACACACACTTAACTGTATCTTTCCTAGTTAATTTACAGCAAAAATAGGTCAAAATCAACACACTTTGTTTCCTTCCTATCTTTATAATTATATATTTTTAAATACACAGAAAACAATTTTCATTCTTTCCCATCTCATCTTTGGGAAATTAATTAAAATAAGGAAAGATTTTGCCACAGAAACATGTTGCTACAAATGTGTGAATGCTCAAAGGGTTAGCTCTGTAATTAACAGTTACTGGTGATTTTAAGTTTCATGTGGGAGTAACTGAACAGTGGGTCATTGATGCTGAGGCATTTTCCGTGTATAGCTTGGACTGAAAGTAAAGATCAGTAAAGACAATGCAAGGTCTCACCCAAAGCCACTAGGAGCACCACTGTAAACATCACAGCACTTTGCAGTAGCCCAGCAGATCCCATCTCTGTGGTCAGTCCTCCCAGCTGCCCTATCTGTTACTGTCTGATTAGTTCTGCTAAGCAGCCCCTCCCCTGCCATCTTTGCCTGCCATCTGTTATAGACAACATGGCTATTGCCCAGCAATGCATGCTGCCCTCCTACCTGGCATCCAGCTACTTGCCTTACCCCAAAGAGCTAACACAGGTTCTTGCTGCTGGCACAATCAGGATTTCATTACTACTACTTTGACAAGTGCAGGGTTGTTTGTAATTTCTCTTTTATCCCTGTTCTGATTGTACAACCACCTCCCACTGACTATGTTTGCTGCAGTTTTGTTGCACACAGATTTTACTCTCCACATTAATCTCCCTCTGGCATATTACTGCATCTGTTCACTTTTTTATTAATTTTCAAATTCCCACCCTTTTTAAGCAAAGGAGATACTCTCAATTCTGTTTCTGTATTTAGGTGATTGCAATTCAGAAGTAAGTACCTATTCCACAAAATTAAATAACAAAAGCTGTCAATTTATTGAATGAATTAACTTGTTTTTTTTAATAGATTTGAACACATTATAAACAAGCCTATGCATCACTCTGCTTTATACAGTAATCAAAGAAATTTTTGATAAGTTAAAAACATGCCAATAACTTTGTTTCAGCCTAGGACTGCAGAATATTTTCATTGTACGTTCAAATTAAATCTTGGAAATCTTTGTTTAAAAGTCTGAAATGTGAAAATGTTTAACTTGATTGACATTTCACAACATGAATCTACATCCTAATAATTAACAAAAGAAAATACTATCTAGAATATTAAAAATATTATCCAGTAATACCAATCAGCACATTTTCAAAATTGAGCAATCTTTACATTTTTATATGGGGCAGTCTGAGTTGCACAATTTTCTAATTTTATTCTTGTAAACAAAATCATTGCTGCTACCTTATTTAGCTCAGATAGTGAGTTTCATTACAAAAATGTATCAACTAATTTTTTTAGAGTCATATTTCATTTTGTTAACTTTACAGAAATTCCCAGTCATAGCAGGGAACTTAGTAAGTATTTTCCATTTTTGTCTATAATTTACAATCTGCTAACAAAAGGGTAGAAGTACTCCATTTGATATTTAAAATTTCATTGCATTTTAGGGAAGGGAATAAAAAAAACTTATCACAAATCATTAGTACAACAATTACATAACATGTACAAACACCCAATGAGCAACTTAATAAACAAAAATGATGCAAGGTTAAATAATCCATCTGCAGATTGCAGCATTTCTATGTGCTGAGTTGCAATTTTACAAAAATTATTTTTATCCCTATAGGGCCCTGAATTGCAAAAAGCACGAAGTGTACAGGAAGGCTCAAAGCATGTTATGGAGTTAACATTTGGAAAGATATGTCAGAGTGGATGTGAATGCAGTACCCATTAATCAGAAGCCCTATCAGGCGAGTGGAGAAAGCTGCAAAATTTATAAAACAGTGAAATATAGATATGTAAATAACAAATTATCAAGTTTATTCCATAGTTAAATTGGGTTTTGAATGACTTAACTGTGCCTCTCTCCCAAATTCAACAGTAGATAATTCAACTGATTGCATTACTGCATGTACAAACTGACCACAATAGTTCAGTCATGCAATAAGTGCCTACACTGCTGACATGGTTTCGCATCAGCTACATATTTACTGACTCTATGAAGCACTATATCTACTGTGAATACCTGGTTATCCAGGCTGATACTCTTAAAAGAAAAAAATAACATTACGTTCATATTCAATCTGGCTGACCGATGGAGTACAGGAGGAAGACCATTTGCCCATTTTATCTGGGCTTGCTGTTTGTTGGAACAATTCAAAACTAATACCACTGCCTTGCTCTCTCCTCTGTGGTGTGGGAGTTGGCAGCTGAAGCACAATTTAAAAGCAACTTTAGTTAGTAGATTGTTAAGAAGCAAAATGTTAATAAGGATATAGTAAGAAAGTAAAACTAAAAGTAGAAAGGTTATGTCAGCTGTCAAAAATAGTAGGATGACAAAGAGAATACATTGCTGAAAAGAATTCCTATAGTTCAAATCATATTCTTGTGTTTATGTGAATGATTCATATATAAAAGAAGACATTGTGTATCTTCACAAAAGTATCATAAATAGAGCAATCAATTATCATAAAGCCCTTTTAACCATTCATACACATCCTTCTATGTTTTGACTCAGCCAACCTATCAACGAATTATATTCTTTACAGCACCAGCTTACTGTGCTATATTATTCCGGCTTATGTCTCGTAATAAAAAAAAAATCTGTTTTAACTTTACCTTTCACCAGTTAAAACTTAGATCCTCTTGCCTTTGCTCACTTCAAAGTAATATTCTGTTCTCAAATTTCATTTTTTTTACCGTTTTCACCCAACCTGTTCCTCTTCTCTCTAGACTGAAATGTTCAACTTTCCACATAATCCATGTCATTTACATACAAAGATCCTTTTACCTTTTTTCCGCAAACCCTTACCAATGTTGTCAATGAAAGGTATTCATGGAAATGGAAAAAAAGCAGATACGTGCTGTTAGGTCACAGATCTGACATGATTTCACTGAACGATGGAAGAGTACAAAGGATTAAATGGCTTCCCCTCCTGTTCTAGTAAACTCTTAAAAAATTCGTTCGTAGGTTGGCTGAGTCGAAATATTAGGAAAATGAGTATGAATGGTTAAAAGGCCTTAATGATAATTGATTGCTCTATTTATATACCATGATACTTTTGTGAAGATACACAATTCTTCTTTTATATATGAATCATTCACATAAACACAAGAATATGATTTGAACTATAGGAATTCTTTCCAGCAATATATTCTCTTTGCCATCCCATTATTTTTGACAGTTGACATAACCCTTATACTTTTAGTTTCACTGATATTGCTAATGGTTCTCTCACTTGCATGTCATCCATATTTCCTTTAAATCTGCTTCATAATCCCTCTCCTCAAAAAAATCCGCAAAGCTACTAATCTTGAAAACTACCGTCCCATTTCCAACCTCCTTTTCTTCTCCAAAGTCCCTGAAAGTGTTGTTGCCTTCAAATCCATATAAATTCTTCCAGGAATTCTATGTCTGACTCCCTCCAATTCATGTTCCATCTCACCACAGTACTGAAACAGCTCTTTTCAAGATTACAAATGACATCTTATGGGATTGTGACAAAGTTAAATTTTCCTCCCTTCTCCTTCTCAACCTGTCTGCAGCCTTTGACACAAGTGAACACACAATTCTGCTCCAAACCCTCTCTACTGTCATCTAGTAGGGTGAGACTGTTCTCACCTGCTTCTTACTTATCTGATCATAGCCAGAGTACCATTTGTAATGGCTTCTCTTCCTGTTTTGGTGACACCAAAGAATCTATCCTTGTCTTCTTCTATTTCTAATCTATATGATGCACTTTGGCAACACCATCAAAAGCAAAGTGTTAATTTCCATATGTATACCGACAACACCCAGCTCTATCTTACTACCACCTTGCTCGACCCCTAGAGCTAAATTATCAGAGTGCTTATCAAATATCCAGTACTGGATAAAGAGATGTTTCCTCAAAGTACATATTTGGAAGACAGAATCCATTTTTTCCAGTCACTGCTTTAAGCTATATACAGATTCTAATGCTCTCCCTGGCAACAGAACCACTGAAATGTTATGGCACCGAAGGTGGCCATTCAACCCAATGTGTCTGCACCAGTCAAAAAGAGAGAGAAAAAAATAACTGGCTACTCATTTCCATCCCACTTTTCAGCATTTGGTCTGTAGTCTTGCAGATTACAGTACTTTAATACAGCAGATCTAAGGGTTGAACATTTCAGCCTCAACTGCCAATTCAGACAGTCAATTCTAGATGCCTACCACCCTCTGGGTGAAAAAGCCTACCCTCATTTTCTCTCTAATTTTTCTACCAATTACCTTAAATCTCTTTTGTGTGGTAACTGACCTCCTCAAGAGCCACAGCCTATCCAATCTCTCCTCATAGTTGCAATTTGAAGCTCTAGCAACATTCTTCTAAATTTCCTCTCTACTCCCTATAGAGCTATTATCTCGTTTCTGTAATGTGGTGAGTAGAGCTGGACATAAAATTCCAGCTCTGGCCTAACCAACATTTTATATTTGCTTATGATGATGTCACTGAGGGGATACATATTGATGAAAAATAGAAGGGGACAAAGATAGGTCCTTGCGGGTCACCAGAGATAATGATAGATATCTGTAGATAGCTTGAAGCAATGACTGGAAAAAAAATGGCTTCAGTCTTCCAAATATTTGCATGAAGGAAATATCTGCTTATCCAGTGCTGGGTATTACAACCCTCTTCTTTAACTAGAATGTCTGCATCAGCCCTTGCCTTGGTGAAGACACAGAACTCATTAAGAACTCTCTCCATATATTCTGCATTAACTCATAAGTTAACATGTACGTTTCTGATAGGCACTGTCCTTTCCTTAGTTTTTCTCTTGCTCTTCATATACTGGCAAAACATCTTTGGGCTTTTTTTCACCTGCTAATTTTTTCGTATACTTTCTTTCCTTTCCTAGTTTCCTTTTTTATTTCACCTCTCAATCTCACTTTTGAATATTTCCCATTGATTTGACACTATTTTCTCTTCTAGTAGCTGTATTTAGTCAACTTTCACCAGTTCACCTCTCAATTTTGTAAAAGTTGTCTTTCCCCAATTTAGAACTTTTGAATGCTGTTCAAGAATTTTGCATTACCTGTGCTTTGCACAATATCTGCATCCCAGTTAATTAAACTCAAATTTATTTACATATTTGCTTTTCAATCTCCTTTCCACTATTTAGAAGTCAATAATACAATGCTAGCAATGTGGTTGCCCCTTTTTTATTTCTGAGCTCAACTCATATGACCTCATTTGATATTTCATTTAATATATCATCTCTCCCACAACTGTAATTCATTCTTTAACTAGTAATCTTTCTATCCCCCTATCTATCCTCTCTGAAAACTCTATATCAAGGGATGTTGAGCTGCCATTTCTTCCACTCTTTGGGCCAAGTTTCCATTTCAGCAATTATATCATGCTGCCATTTGTCTTTCTTTGTCCCTCAACTCATCAGCTTTATTTGCAGTTTGAGATTAAATTAATCTGTGGACATCTTTGGCATCACACTTGGCCCTGAGATGAGCGTTCTACAATCGTGGCTGGTTACCCTTTATACAAATGTAATTGTGCAAATCTCTGTTGCCTATGTCTTGACTCGCACCAAATTCAGTTCACCTAACATTCCTGAACTTACTGACCTACACTGACACCAAACACCATTTTGATCTTAAAATTCTCATCCTTGTTTTCTAATCCCTCATAATCTCTTCAAAAGCACCTGTATTCATCTCATTCTGGCCTCTCAAACATTCCCACTTTTAATCACTCAACAATAGTCAAGCTTTAGGTTCCTTCAGCCCCAAACTTTGGAATTTCCTCTTTGCACCTGTGTGCCTCCCTCCCTTTGTTTTCTCCTTTAAGGCACTCCTTAAAATGTACCTCTTTGACAAGCTTTTGATCATCAGCCTAATACCCTTTCAGATGGCTAAGTTTCATGTTTTACTTTATAATGCTCTTATGAATCATCTTGGGACATTTTATTACATTAAGTCACAATATATACTGACTAGATGTATGTATAAATATAATATATATATTATAAATTGTTGTTAACCCAACAGATTTTCACACAGTGGACAAAATTTAATGTCATTCTCAGAAGTGGGTGGGAAGGGGGCACATGGGATCAGGTGTGAGGATGCGGTTGGAGACCTCACTGCATCTCTGCCTCCCCCTGATTAAGTCTAAAGCAGGAAAGCTTGCTGGTGCCATTCCCACCCAGCTGCCAATTGAGGCCTTCAAATGGGCGATTATTGCCGACATAAGGGCCTCATCCTGCTGCCACTGGTACTCAAACCTTGTTGGGTTTCTTGAAGGCTACCGGGAGCAGGGGATTTCCTCATTCAAAAGCATTAGAAAGAGGACAAAACTATTAAGAGACATCTCCTGGCGCTTTCCTCCCATCTCTCTCAGGCTGGTGACTCATCTGCAACCACCATCCTAGCCTCACTTATCTTTCCCTAAGAATCCATGTCGTTGTATGATTGACATCAGCCACTGCTTCTGGTGGTGTAGCTAATAGTAGAAAGCTGCTGGCCTGAGCTTGGTCGGCAGCTCTGTGAAGCAAAATTTCTATTCTACTGGAAGAAAGTGCAGCAATTAAATTTCCTTGATGGATCGGAGAGTTGCCAATTGGGGATATAATTCTCTCAGGGTTCTTAGAGTTCAGGTTGGCAGGTTGCCGCCAATTCTGGTAATGGATGTCAGGTGCCCCCACTGCAGTCATTAAATTCCAACCAGTAGCCCCAGAGAGGCTTGACCTGTGCAACATAGAGTCTCAGCATAATCTTTGTAGGCTCATAATCCACTGGTATACTCAATTTGCTTTATTAATTGCCTCATCACTACTGAGGGCTAAAAGTAATCCTGTTTTTGGACATAGGGTTGCAATATGTGACCTGCCGACACTATTCCTTTGAGCACACACCTTAATGCTGCCAACTACCTGAATGCTCAGCAGGGGCACTAGTTGTGTGCTTTAACATTACATTATGCAGCTCATGGAGGCCAATGCCTGGAGTATGCCCCTGAGGAACTGGCAGCAATATTACCAGAGGTTCACATGTTATTGATCAAGGGAGGCAAATGCACCTTCATGACATCTCCTACACAATGCACTATTAGCCTCTCATGCTAATCACACCACACCCCCATCAAGGACTGTTTGGACTACCAATCCCAAATACAGAAAGTGGGTGGCCATGGAGACTGCTGAGTATTGAGGTGGGCAACTTGAACAACCCACCTTAGTTCCCTAGGACAGTTGTCTCAGTTATTTTCATAAATATTTGGCCTTCTTGGCATCACCCCTCATTTTCTACTCACTCCTGGTACCCATACACACCAATTTATACCACCCACCCAGCCTCAAGGCCTATTATAACCTCTATGTCAATGTAGTGTCAACTCATGCCAACTAATGACCCTCTGCCCACCTGCCTTGCATTTTCTTTTTAATTCATTCTTGGGATATGGCTGTTATTGGCTAGGCTAGTTATCCCTAATTGTCCTCTATAAAATGATGGTGTGCTGCCTTCTTGAACCACTACAGTCATGAGTTAGTGCTATTAGAAGGGGAGTTCCAGAATTTTGATCCAGTGACAGTGAAGGAGCCAGCTGATTTAGTAAATGTAACTAATTTACTTGCCTCTGAGTTACAAGGTTTTGAGTTCAAGTCCCATTGCAGGGTTTGATAACAAAATCTATGCTGACATTCCAGGACTGCACTGAGGGAATGCTGCAATGTCAACGGTGCCTTCTTTAAATGAGATGCTAGACTGAAGTCTGGGTTGATGTAAAAGGTCCTATGGCACTATTTTGAAGAAAACTAGGGAGTTGATCCTCAGTGTCCTGGCCAATATTCATCCCTCAATGAAGATCACACAAAAAAAAAGCAGGTTATCTGGTCATTATCACATTCCTGTTTGTGAGTGTTTGAATAAATAAATTGGCTATTACATTCTTATTGTTACATTATAACTATGGGGGAGATTTTACCATTGCATCCTGCTGGCCAATGGACGGGGCAAGTTAGCAAGATGGCAAGACAGCTGGGAAATCAGATTCGTACCTGATTTCTCGCATCTCATGATCTTACCGGCATTGGCTATCTGGTGCAAGGCTTTGATTATTTAAATGTATTAAAATCATCATTTACATGAAATTAGTGGGCCCAGGACAGTACCACCAGGCTCACTTGGCGATCATGTAGCATTGGTGGAGAATATTCTATTGGTGAGGATCACACATGGTTCTCTCATCTATAGGGACTTTATGTGCTAACCTTGCCAGTAGGCTTCCCCTCTTCCCTGGAGGTCAGGAAGGAGAAGGCTGCCCTTTGGGTAGTGCCAACTGGCACTGCTATCCTGGCAAGCTGGCACTGCCCACTGGGCACCCTGACAGTGTCCATGAGAAACCAGGCATTACCAAAGGAAAGGGCCATGGAGGGGGAATGGGGCAGGGCCTACTAGATGGGGAAAAGAGTGGGGAAGGACCAGTGGATGGTGCCAGGTTTAAGCCATGGAGGAGGGATTGTTATAGCAGCAGAGGCTATGACAAGCCTCTGCTGCTCTCAGCCAGAGATCTGCATTTGCATTATGGTGCCCTCTGCTGCTAGCAGTTGGCTTTCGGGCAACTTAGGCCCTGTTCACTCCCCCTACAGGTGGAAATCAGATTGAGGCCTTTTTTTGCACAGAGTGCACAAGGTTCGATTGCTGGCCTTGCCACAAAAAAATGGGTCTGAGACTCTCCTGTTTTCCTGCCTGGGCTTAAATTTTTTTTGATAATATCACCCCCAGTGACTATACTTCAAAAGTACTTCATTGGCTGTAAAGTCCTGAGATGTCTGGTGGCCATTAAAAATATGATATAAATGCAAGTTTATCTTTCTAACTTTGTAAATAAGTTTGAATCCTTTTTCATTGCAATATTATTTGCATGGTTATCATAATGCCAGAAATAACAGAAAAGAGAAATACAGCAATCTAAATGATAACGTGTCGATAGGATTTTTGGATTCAGGTTTGCACCATAAATCTTCATTCCCAAGCCTTGCCCAACAGCAATTAAAGAGCTGACTGGCAAAGGACAGGAAACAGCTCATCCAACTCATCCATAGATGGTTTAAGTTTTAATAAAAGAAGGGCAGAATATTTCATAAAAAGAGCATGTAACTCAGGAGTTAAATGCACCGCTCTACTGAACCACAGCAACTATATATGTTGACATAGCTGGAGCGAGGTAAAGACATTGCAATTGCCTTCAGCATCTATACAAAGGGAGAAGAAAATGAGACTAGTGTTAAATACAAGCTCATTCTGTTGCTTTCTGTTACAACTAGTCTTGCGTGGATGTCAGACAAAGGCAGGACTGCAGTTGGCTGTGATAATCTCACATTGACTAAGAATAATCACTTGAGCAAGATGCTGGGGCGTAACTGAAGTGCAAAGAACAATAACCCAGCATGATTCACTGTGTTCAGGAGAAAGGGTCTGGTGAAAATGAGGGAAATCATACAGAAAACAAAATTAATGGAAAGAAATTTCAAGGCTGAGAATTTTATACCATCTGAATGAATTTGAAATTGCCTACCACTGTGAAGAGGCGCTATACAGAATCTCTACTCCCTCAAATGTGGTTCAATATCGGATGTTTGATTACTGAAATGTGACTTAACTCATTGTGACTATGCCAATCACAGACTGAGATGTAGTAAATTTAAGGAGGTACTGTAATTGTTGGTACAACAGGAAAAATAAACAAAGGTTGACAAATTAACAAAGAAAACAAACAAAAAATTATTATACAAATGGCTTACTCATCGTGTTATAACAACCTCTTATTAAGACCATTTATCATGATACAATATTGTACGTTGTGCTGTTCCCCACATCATTACAACTCAAACTGACAGAATACAAGAGATCTTAGAAAATTAAAAAAAACAAAAACCTCAGAACATCTGGTAATCCCATCACCCGTCCATATGTTACAAACATCATGCTGCTTTTCCCTTAAGACAGATTAGAAAAATCATCACATTTGGTTTTCTATAATTACATACCTGCAGTTTGGTATTTTAATAGCTTCACCTGTTAATACTGCAGCAATTAGTAGGCAAAAATGTGAACAGTTGGTATTGAAAAGCCCCAAAAATATCTGTAAAATGTTTTATTGCCTGCAGTAGAGACAGGCAGCTTGATGCTGGCGTTATGAAGTGCCACTGGCAGATAACAGGATTATTTGTACCTGGTGAGGTGCAGTTGGTGCTCAGATTTGCTCAGTAGTTCCATCAGCTTTAGACATTCATCCTTCGATCTTGCTGCATCCTGCTGGACATGCTCCAAATGGCACTTAGTTTCATTTAGTTTCAATTCAAGTTTCTGCAGCTCCTGAAGAAGAAATTTAGATTTAAAACAAATCCCCAAAAAAAACTAAAATTTCTCTTTGTAAAACTGTGATTGGTAAAAATCTCAGTTTAGTAAACATAACTGCAATGTAACAAAGTTGGGCGCATTGGGAAAAAATATCATAACTTTCAAGAACTAGTTACCATTTATTTTTAAAATACATTAACTTTCAGAACTCTGGTGAAGATCCAGCACCATATTTTAATAGAAATTTTAAAATATGACCATTTTTGTTTTCACCAACTATGTGCATAAGATAAAAATCACAGACCGGTGGTTATTATTGGATTGCTTTCTGAGTGCAATGTCATGGTGGTAATAACCATAGTCCACAAAGAATCAATAATCTCTCTCTATTAGAAAGAGACAATGAGTTACATATTTAGCTTCAGGAACAAGAATCTGCAAGCATGGGGAAAAGTGAGGAGGCAAGCCTCTATGAACCACCAAAACTGATAAGGGGATTGAATCTGTGCTGTTGATGGTGGTCTTACTTAATCAGTAAAAAGAACTTATTACTCTCAATAATGTCAGCTTTTGCAAACTCTTTAGTCTATATTAATTTACTGATTTAAACATCTTTCCCTTTTATAACTAAAATTTTATAGGATCTAATTATCTTACATCTTAGCAAACTCAAGCGTTCAAGCTATAATCTAGCTTTAACAAATTGTGATGACTGGGATCCACTGGTTTTGTCACTGATGGGAAACCAATCTATTTTGCACATTGATACAAAAGACTAGATTTTAAACCAGTATAAATGGATACGAACATGGAAATTAGGAGCAGGAGTATGCCGCTCAGCCCTTCGAGCCTGTTCCACAGTAAGATCACAATTGATCTAATTTTAACTTCAACTTAACATTCCTGTCTACCCCAAATAACTTTTCACCCTCTTACTTATCAAAAATCTATCTACCTCTGGCTTAAAACTATTCAAAGTCTCAAATGTGAGAACTCTGCCCAGAGTCTAAGTGCAGTGGTGGATGGCTCCTGCGTCACCCATCCTGCTGACTAGAATATTGGGATCCCGTGCCAGATTCCATGCCTGGAAGCTCATTGATTTTGCACAAGTGAGTTCCCCTCCAGCTCTCCTGGAGGACCAGCAGCTGTTTCATCAGCTGATGGGTTCAAAGGTCCCGGCACCATATTTAAATACCAGGCAAGCACATTCATATCCCTCTCTCCAGCCACCTGTCTTCACCAGATAGTGCAGGATATTAACAAATCAGAGGGAAAAGGCTAGCAGCCTCAGGAATAAGTCTGTTTCTTGATTCAACCATGCCAGCCCGAAGCCCATCCTGTGCAAGGCACTTATGTTCCATTTAGGCCTCTTCCCTCCTTATCTGGAGTTTTCATTCATCCCCTTCCAATGAATGATGGGGTGTCCCTTGGATCCCCTTGTTTGTGAATTTTCATGCTCTCGTTGGGGTCCAGTTTCCTTTCTCTCAGTCTTCTTCTGCCTTCCATTGTTCATCTTCTTCATCCATTTCCCTCTGCATGCCATTTTAACCCCACCCTTCCTCCTCTTTCACATTGGCCCTCCTCTGTCTTCATAACTTAAGAATCCCCCTTACCCCATTGTCTCTGTAACATCACAACCCCCCTCATACCCTAGCCTCAGCTTGCACTCCATCCCTGGTCAAACTTCAGATCTTTGCTGTGATGCCAGCATAAGTCCCGCAGCCCAGTTGGGTCCAGAAAAACAGTGTTGTGTGGCACCAAAGGTAAGGAGATCTCTGTATTCTCCAATTCCAGGTACAGTACTGATCTGACTCAGTGACATATGAGGGTCTGCCCATGAAAACAAGCTTGAAGATGGAGGCAAGATCTATGACCTCTGGATCTTGAATCCCCACCAGCACTCTCATGTGTGCTGGCGGGCTTGGCTCAAGATCACCTCCAATATTTTGTTCCCTTCATACAAGTCACTTATATGAATTGTAAAATGTTGAGGCCCCAGAACAGATTCCTGTAGCACACTGCTTACCACCTCACCAAACAGAAAATGAACCAATTTATGGCTACATTCTGTTTCCTGTAAACCAAACAATCCATGCCAGTTACCCCCATTCCTTTAAAGGGAGTAGAAGGATATGGACTGAGTAAGGGCAGAAACTTTTTCTTAATTTATGATCGGCACAAGCTTGGAAGGCCAAAGGCCTGTTCCTGTGCTACACTTTTCTTTGTTCTTTAATCTCTGCATTACTTGTGGTTTTGTTTTATGTTCCCCTTTATTATAAGCCCCCAGTGTTTCCTGGTTTATACTGTGCCCTCCTGTGAAACCATGGTTAGCGCACCTATAGATTACTCCCACCAGGGAATTCTTCCCCTGCTGTTTCTATCCAATGCATACCTTCCCCAAATCTAGGGACTTTTGGAAAATTAAAATTAATGCATCATCCATCTCACTTGCCATATCTGTTAAGAATTTAGAATTAAGTCCATCGGGACCTGGGGATTTGTCAGCCCACAGCTCAACGATTTGCTCAATATCATTTCCTGGTAGTTGTAATTTTCCTGAGTTCCTCTCATCTGCCATTTCCTGATTTACAACTATTTCTGGGATGTTATTTGTAACCTCCATAATGAAGACCAATGCTAAATATTGGTTCATCTGCCATCTACTTATTTTTCATTATTAATTCCAAAGACTCACTTTCTATAGGACCAATGCTCACTTTGTTGCCCCTTTTTAAAATATCCATCAAAACTCTTACCATTTGTCTTTATATTTTTAGCTGGTTTTGCTCATGTTCTAATTTTTCCTTCCTTATCAATCTTTTGGTCATTGTCTGCTTTTTTTATATTTCTTGATTTGCTGTCTATCTTTTGGCAATTACAGTCTGAATTTTACATTCCGAGATCGAGTCTGTACATGACTTGAATGGCACATAAATTTGTGCAAAATGACGTTAGGCATGCTTCCTGATGTCAACCTGCATGCAACATTGACATCAGCAGGAGACAATATTAGAACAAAGAACAAAGAACAGTACACCACAGGAACATGCCCTTTGGCCCACCAAGAGTGCGCCAACATTAAAACTAATTTATCAGCTATCTCACTTGCCACATCTGTTAAGAATTTAGAATTAAGTCCATTGGGAGTTTGTCAGCCCACACACCTCCAATAATTTGCTCAGTATCACTTCCATAGTGATTGTAATTTTCACAAGTTCCTTTCATCTTCCATTTCCCAATTTACAACTATTCCTGGGATGTTACTTGTAACCTCCATAATGAAGACAATGCAAAATATTGGCTCAATTCATCTACCATCTGCATATTTTCCATCATTAATTCCAAAAACTCACTTTCTGTAGGACCATTGTTCACGTAGAAGCAAGAAAATATTAGAGATGCTTCTCCAATCTAATATTTTCTTGTCTCTATCTGGTCCATTTCCTTCTATTCAAGTATCTATCCAGATGCCTCTTGAATATTGTTATAGAATCTGCTTCCACCACCTCTTCTAGCAGCATGTTTCAGGCATTCAATATCGCATAGACTTGCACCGCTGACAATTAAAGGCCTAACTAAGGCCATTATAAAGTTTACTACTGTATATGTTATATTACCCATGCAAATTTGCACTCATTGCATGGGCAAAAAGATCAGACGGGCATTACATTTTTATCTATTTTTTAACCAAGGGCAGCATAAAAGGCCCCCACAGCTTAAGCATATTCATTTTGTTTGTCATTTTGTTGCTGTCATATTTCTGAGTTTTGCCAGTTTTCCTTTTGATTGCACTAGCAAATCTGTCCAAATTTCTAACAAAATAGATCATCTGCACAAAACATGGGAAACACTGATGTTTACAAAAGACATTAAGCTTTGAAACTTCTTGACTATTTGACATATTGGCACTCTAATTATAGGGAACTGAGAGTTGGAAGAGTAGATTTGAGAGTAGCGGTTCTCTGAATGTCAGACTCCCCATGACCCAGGCCATTATTATGTTCAGGAATATAGATGCGTGAACCCACTTTTTTGTCTCTCTCATGAACTTACAAGCTCGCCATATTGATTGACTGGCATGATGAGCTGCTAAGATTGCCCCTTGCATGTTTGCCTAGAATTGCTATATTCCTTTTGTTTGGTTGCAACATACTTGATTTCTATATCCAGCATTTCTTCTTTTTTTCTGTTATTCTTTTTGGACGCCTCGCCATTAGATTAGGGTCACAAGCCTTTCAGTTTTTTTAATTTGTAATAAAAGTTCTTAGTGAAATGTATCCAATTCCTTTCTCTTCACTCTTATTTCTTCCTTTGCTGTGGTGTAGTTTATTTTCTACTGATTAGAGTTTCACCACTTGCTTGCTAAAATTTTATTGCTAGAACTTCCAAAGAACTTCTCATGACAATACAACAGGGTGGGACGTCACTGAATCTTGCTGCCTTCAGCTTAGTCACTAATGATCTTCCATTGCCCTCTGCCTGGATTTTCACAAGTTTCCCAATGCCTACTCCCCTCCACTTGAGAGTGGTACACACAACTCTCTATGGAGTTTTCTCGGCATTTTCCCTTCTCCAGGGTCTACTAGTGCTCCACCCGCTCCAGATTTTCTCAATGCTCATCCTTCTCTGGGTCTTTTACACCGAATCTGAATTGAGCACTGTCTCTTGTTTGAGGCCTTAGTTTCCTCTGCTGAGATCTTGCATTGCCCTATGGGCCCTCTTTTTAGAATTGCTGTCTCTCTGGTGTCTTCTCTGATTTTCCTATCCCTTGCTCTTTGTTTCTTCTTACTGTTGTTGCATTAAATGTTACACAACTTTAAACACATTACTGCTTTAAGACTGCCAAAGTTTTCTTACTGCCAACAGCTGCTGATTCTGTTTATGCGTGCTCTATCCATTCTTTTGCGGTTTTGGCAGGAATCTACAGCTCTTCCATTCCTGAATCTTTTTTTAAAACTATTTAACTCATTTTTCTAGTTGATGACAAGTTTCTACCTCTGCTTCCGCAGTTTTCCATTTTTTCTGGGTGCCTGCAGAGCCCGTTTTTCTTTCCTTGTTCTAACCTTGGTCTTTTTTGCCAATTTTCCAGGCAAGCAGAAAACTTCTTCAGATCCACAACTTCAAATCTTGATTACCTGTAGTCCCTCAGTGCACAGATTGCTATCCAGATCTCCTGCAGGACTTGTTCAGATCAGCGGACCTACAAATCTGAGCTTCTCACTTACCTTGCTTCTGGGACAAGCCCTGCAGCTCACTGTAGCTTTTCTTCCCCTTATCTTCTGAACTTATTGAACTGAAGCAATTCTTTGCCTTCTGTCCAGAATTCTTTTTAAACCTGAAAGAATTGTTTCCTTTATTTTCCTCCCTGCCAGAGAGAAAAAAGGTGTAGCACTACTGAAGGCTAATTTCTCTTTGTTTTAATTTTCTGAGTCTTTTTAACCATCTTGAGTTGCTGGCCACACCAGGTTTGCTAATTTGACTGTTCCTCATGAACTGGCACTGCTTCCACAACTCTCTTCACTCTCAATCAGACACTCGAATGAGTATCCCTCTTTTCCAAACTTTAATTGAGTGGGATACTCACATATAGGTTGTTGCCAAAACTAAGCTGTCTCGTCACCAATGTGCAATAGCATGGCATCCCTCAGGTGACGTCAAGACACTTCAGACTTTGTTAGGAACAATAGGTATTTATTGATGAAGAGAAATCAGGTATAGGGGATGGATTGCAGTCCATGGCTTGGGGCAGAGCTCCTTTCCCATATGCTTAATACATGGCTATTTGATGATTCTGCATGAGAGAGGACTCCAACTTCAGGTGTAATCACTCTTTCTCAGTTTCCATATGTCTCTTAAGCCAGGTGGCAGAGAAGCAGACACCACAAATTCTACAATTTCCCTGGTTATGCGTTTTGTCAGAACACTGGTCCAAGCACAGTTCAGCGTTGATCGTCCTAATGGGAATAAGTTAAAATCTCACCCTCAGCAATTCATCTTCTCTGTTACAGAATATGCTAATATTTTAGAAGAAGTCATGAACCTAATTAAAAGTAAAGGTGATGGAAAAAATTAGAGTGCAATTTCATTAAGAATATGGCTTTGTGGTGAGGTTAGAGCAAATACTTGACTGAAGACTGGGAGAAAAAAGACTAAAAAGTCAAAAGAAAGTGCAAAACAATTTTTTTGTCATTTAGTATACAGCTACCATCAAATGATGTTGCAAACTGATAACCAGAAACAAAATGAAATGCTGATTACCATTTGTTTAATGGAACTGTTTGCTGGCCAATTCCATAGGCAACATGGGCCAAACAGATTTCCAGTGACAAACGATTTAATTTATATTATTTTGGAAGATATTGAGTGCTACTGAAGCTAGAAATTGGAATGCTTTACCACATTTTTCCATCCGTTGTCGGCATTAAACATTCACGGGTTAAATGTAGTATGGTCTATACACAAAAGAAAGCTTGAGCTATCTGTTCTTGGGTGCACTGATCTCTTGCAAACGTCTCCTAAACACTCGCAGTAGTGATATATATAGCATACACCATCCCCTACCGAGCTACATCCCCTTGCAACAGCAAAACATCCAAACTACTATAGCAAGGATTTGCCGCGGCATGTCTCCCAGTGACAGATGCAGCAGGACATTTAGATTGCTGTTCACTTCAGCAGGACTGTAATATTCCATTCGGCAAGAGGAGCCATAAAATCCTGGCCTATGAGTGTTGTGCTTTAGCATAAACTTTTCATCTAACATGTCATACTTCAAAATATTGCACTTTATTAGTAATTCAGTGTCATCATTGGTACATAGCTTTCTAGAAAAGAAACAACTTGGGAGTTCATGTATTTCCTAGTTTGAATGTTCCATGCCTACAAAAAGCATATACTTTCTCTGTTCTTAAAAGTGGCTTCCCTCAGAAATTCTGTCCTCCTGAATTTCTCATTGAAATAGAGAAGATGCAAAGTAAGGTAAAACTTACAAGCAACAAGTCTGAGTAACTGCATCTATTTCAAAAAAATTCCAAAAGCTTTAGCCAAAGGACAGTGGCAGAAACATTTTTTTTTGCTTCTTATTAGGTATTTTTAATTGATAATGACACTATTAAGTCCAGCCTCAGCTTGTTAGGAGTGTATGAGCCACTGATGGAAAGTTTTGAGGGATTTTGAATACAGAATTATGTTTTTTAAATAAGTTTAATTGTCCTATATCTTTTATGCCTTTGTTTTGCTACAAAATATGTTGCAGGAGACTTCACCTTAGTGGAGAAGCTAAGGTAACAGTCAAAAATATTCTCAAAAACTATTTGGAGCAATTCAATTGATTCACTGACAGATGTATGCCAATTTCTGTTTGGAAGTTTTTGCATGCTGCTGATTGGTATTTTTTGTTCTTGCTTGGGAGTAATAAATCCCATTCCTGCAATTTGTCATTGTTTCACGAACACAGTAATATGCTGGACAAAATATGGCTGGTGGACAACTTTTATCTAATCAAATAGATGCATAAAGTTTTTTTTATTAACTTTTCAAACATTGAATCAGTTGGGTCCTGATCAAAGTGGAAAGGCTCTGCATCATAAAAAAGTAGGATTAAAACAGCAGAACTAGAGTCGACAATGCTTTAGCCTTGAAGGGTAACTAGAGAAAAGATCACTACAAATGCCACAAATTCACCTTAAATTTGATTTTGTGTCAAAGCAATACACTGTAAAATTTTGCATTTATATAAAGAGGGTATCACAGGTTGAAATTAAGTGCATTTCATTAAGAAATATTTTGTAACTGGCTTTTGGCAGTTGATATAAAGCTATAGATCATTATTGAAAATATACTGGTAAATCACAATATTCTTTGGAGGTACAAAAAGGAGAAATAAAAAAAAACATGGCCCAGTTTGTGTTATTAGAGGGAATTAAATCTACAACCACAAATATCAAAAAAAAAGACAATTGACAGAGAGATAAAGATTCCCTGGTCTATCCAAGCTGTCCCACATTATATACTTGTTATTTCATCATGTGATCTGCTGGAAAAAGTGAAAAAAAAGTGTTTTGAGAAGTCCTGGGAAACTCCTCAAATGCATAGGCTTGTAAACTAGGATATGTTAACCCGAAGGGCACATCATATTTCTGTCCTTCTGGGGGCCAGGCATACCACATGCTGTGAATACAAAGTTTTGAAAATACCGTTTTTTCTCCAACCATTCACTTACAAAGTTTCTATTACTGTATATTAATAAAAAAACATTTTCTGTAACACAGTATTATTTCCTTCCAGCACTGACAAAAATTTGGAGAAGGAATCCCGGAATGATCAATATTTGCATGGGGATCTGTGGCAGTACAACAAATAATGTATTTGCAGAGAATCCCCTATGAAAAATGATTCAAAAGTAATGATTCTCCATCTTAGCTAGTCAACTTCCACTTCAGACCCTGTTTCTTTTGTTTCACAATACCAGTTTAAGACTGTAAGTAAGCAACTGAATGAAACATTAAAAAAAAACACAATCCAAAAATTCTAACATACTAAATATGTATTTTTTCCCTCCTACTGTATGAAGTTCCTGACCTAAACAGTCCTCATTTATCAGTAACGCTCTAAGCTTAGTCAATCTGCTGCCAAATGTATGTACAGAAGGCATATTTTACAAGTCTAATCATTTCAGGGTAAAATATATGGTTTTGTTAAGCGTTTCTGCTGTGCTTGTTTAAATTAAATTAAATTCCTGAATGAATCATTTAAATAGCTGTGGTACCAAGATTTGCAAATTGATTTTTTTATCTGCGGTTTACAGAAATCCTGATTCAAATATAATCCTGATTTCAGCATGGACTTTTTTTGGCAAACTAGTTATTTATTTATCAGGGCTGAACCGTACTGCATGCTAGTGCAATAAACTATTGTAGAAACAGCATCACAATTCAGCGACCAACACAGTATACTCTTTTCCTCCAATCCCTAGCCAAAGCAATGTCAACAATCTAGGACAAAAGAACATAAGGAGCATTTGGCTCCTTTGAGCCAGTTCTGCCTTTCAATATGATCATGGCTGATCTTCTATCTTCCAGTTTCCTGTACTAACACTACATCCATTAATTTCCTTAGTATCCAAAAATGTTTCAAACTCGGTCCTGAGTATGTTCAACAACTGAGCATCCAAGGTCCTCTGGAATAGATAATTCCAAGATCCATAACATTTTGAATGAAGATATTTCTCCTGTTAGGATCCAAGCTGATGTTACCACTGGACAAATCAGATCCCAGAGTCGCTTGATAGATATTAAGTTTTAATTTTTTTGAGAAACTTGGGAAGCAAGTTACTGAACAAATTCACAGGAGTCTGCTGATGAAGTTTTAACACAATGAATAAAACGATTATTAAACAAGAATGAAGACTATTACACCAGACAAAAAAGTTGGGAAGATCTCATTACAAACACAAGAAAATTATTCAAATAATCTGTATTCCTTCACTCCAGGTATATCGTACAGCCCACAGCATGGAATCACTAACCTTTGGCTGCCCTCTCAGATCTGTTGGGCTTCTCTTGAGCCCACTTTTATTCAATTCTGCTCCCTGCAGCTCTCTGTTTAACTTGGAGCCTTTCCCCTGCTCCTGCTGTTTAATGTGACTCAATGGAATCTATCTTTGATTCCTGTCTTTGTCTCTGCCTGATTTGTGACCTTCACTCTGTCCCCCTCCCAGTCTCCTGGTCTCTGGGGCATCTCCTCTCAAATGGCACTCATGTTCAGGTCACCTGTAGATTTGTGCCATTTCACTTCTTCACTTCCTTTTCTTCTGTGCATGTCTATTCCTGCCTAAAGAATGTAAAAAGATTAACTGTGCACCTTTCCCAGCTAAAGCATGCACAGAAGGCCCAAAGGTTGTAAAAAAAAAAGTGAACAGCATGTGTGGCCGTTTCCCAGCCAGTCCTGAAGCTCCATGCCATGACATCAATTTAAAGCTAAGGTAAGTATTGGATTTCACCACACTCCTCATTTCAGTCCTAAGCAGCTGCCCTTAGAAGTGGCAATGAACTTAATGGCCAAATAGACTCCTTCTGTGCTATAATGATGCTATGATTCTCATTCTGAGATTGTAATCCTTAATTCTAGACTCTCTAACCAGAGAAAATAATCTTCCAGTATCTACTCTATCAAGCCCTTTGAGAATTTTATATGTTTTAACGAGGACATCTCTTATGTACTTCTTATTGGATTTAATTCTCCAGTTCAGTGTAACTTGAAATGACCACGACTATGTAATTCAATTGCCCAATAAACAGAATAAATCCATTTGATAATACTCCTTAAAAAGATTTGAGAGATTGCAGTGTAAATACCACTTACTGCACTAATGATGTTACAAGCCATGTACCCACAGTTCAGTAATGACTTATTTCTAATGAGCATCATCATTCAGGAATGGAAAAAAAGTTGCATAACCCATTATATCCATTACTTTTTAATTGATCTGGAATCAATGGCCAGAATTTTCTGACAATTCTGCCAGTGGGATCTTCCAGTCCCACAGTTGGCTTACCCCCAACACAGGTTCACGATGATGCGGGATCAATGCAATACAATATATCCCATTTCAACGACGGTCCCAGAAGGTCCTGCAGACAGCCAATGGCAGGCTGCCTCCCACTGCCATGAAATGCGAGACCGGTTGCGCGGTAAATCCTGCCCATCGTCTAACCACATTCCCCAAAGCTCTATCTCTAAAGAAATAACTACCTTGGGGTTCTTGAACCCATACATTTCAATGACATTTCCCAGTAACTCCTTTTCTAACTCTGCCATAATTTCCATCCCATCAGTCATTGAAATGACGCTCCTTAATATTTGAATCTCATTGCCGTAGAGAATAATTTACAATTATCTTTGTCAATTGCTTTTTAAAGTGATAAATAGTGATAATTTATGATCTAAAAAAAGCCAGGCTTATACTGCATATGCTGCTTTATTCAGTGGCATAATCCCTAAATCCCTTTCAAGTCAAAATTAGGATCTTGCCAGGCTTTTAGAAGGGCACCAAGGTGTTATCCCAAATAAAAACAAAAGGTCAGTAATGTTTGCAGAATTAGGATACTCCAGAGTATATAGTGAACGTGCATCCAGCAATATCATACTTTGTCAGTGCCAAAACATGCGACATATTGTCATATGCTGGATAATTACAAGTATTTAACCACTACTGTGCGGCAGGAGTGATTAGCACTGCTGCCTTACAGTGTCAGGGACCTGGGTTCAATTCTGGCCTTGGGTCACTGTCTGTGTGGAGTTTGCACTTTGTCCCCATGTCTGTGTGGTTGTCTCCGGGTGTTCCGGTTTCTTCCCACAAAGATATGCTTGTTAGGTTGATTGGCCATATTAAATTGACCTAAATATCAGGCAAATTAGCAGGATTAATACGTGGGTTACGGGAATAGGACCTAGTGGGATTGTAATTGGTACAGACTCAGTGGGCCGAATGCCCTCCTTCTGCACTACAGAGATTTTATGAGTCTATGATTCTTCTATGATTCTATTTTGAGATATTTCTAAAAAGAATAAAAGTGATATAGTGAATAAGGCGTACAAATTTTAGGTTCAGTGTCCCATGCTGTTGGCTGTTCTAGGGAAAGCCTAGTACATCTTGTTCTAATTTTTTTTATTAATGCACGTGATGTGGGCATTGCTGACTGGGGCAGCATTTATTGCCCATCTCTAATCTCCCTTGAACTAAATGGTTTGCTAGACCATTTCAGGGGGCAGTTAAGAGTCAACTACATTGCTGTGGGTCTGAAGTCACATGTAGGCCAGACCAGGTAAGGATGGCAGATTTTCTTCCTTAAAGGGCATTAGTGAACTAGATATTTTTTTCTGACAATCAGCAACGGTTTCATGGGTCATCAGTGGAAACTTAATTCCAGATTTTTTTTACCAAATTCAAATTCACCATTTGCCGTGGCAGGATACAAGCTCAAGTTCCCAGAGCATTAGCTGAGTTTCTGGATTAAAAGTCTAGTGATAATACTATTAGGCCATCACCTCCCCTAATCAGCCATTTAATGGCCAATGATGGATCTTCTCCTGAAATCAGAGGTTTTGCCCACCAAAAGTTTCTGGCTAATCAGAGGCTGACAGTTCTGCTAACCAGCTGCACCCCCAGGGAGCTATGCTACTTCCAGTAAGATACTGCCTGAGGCCCAGGTTAATTGCTGGATCCCATGCCAGAGGTGTGATGGCGGGAAGGTGATCCTTGAGTGGGACTCAGGGGCAACAAGATGGGGTTGGGGGGGTGATGTCCCTCAGTGGACACTCCTTTCTTGATGCTGGGTTCCTCTATTAGGTACTGAATGCCTTTCAACAAGAATTCTGATCCTGCACAGGTTTACTTTGTCATGTTCCCTCTAATGGGCACTACTTTCAGGGTGAGAAGGCCATTCTTCCTGCCATGGATTTAATTTGAGTGAAGATGGAAAGGCGCTAAGACCCCCACCCAATTAAATGACCCCTGCCACCAAACTCACAATGCAGGAGGGCAGAGGATTCTGTCCATTATGCAATCTGCACACTGCCATGTGAGCATCAATGGGCATCTATATCTAAACTGACATGCACTTGCAGATTGGAGAGGGAATTAAAACGCTGCAGTCTCAATTTTTAATCTCTTGCTCTTATCTAGTGAGAGTAATACTGATGGTGCAGCCTGACAATTTCTGCCTTTAAATGTTTTAGGGAAATAAAAATCAGATCAAAATGAACATGGAACAGATAAATATTTGGAGAATTTATGAGGCTATTTCAATATTTTGGTTTTAAAAATGATAGGAAGCAGAGACACATTTGGGAAGAGTTTCAAATAACACTATATTATATATAAATTTATAGAGGGCTAAGTTTGCAAGTGTCCAGATTATCAGATACAAAGATATGTGCCAGGACCCTGTGGAAACATTGTTGCATGGATCTACATGTAAATTGACTGGGAAATTTCAATGTTTGATGGGCATTTCCCTTCTCCCTAGAAATCATTGTGAAAGTGAATAACTCTTTTGGACAGTTCCATGATACTTACCTGGCTAGTTACCCAAGAAATCTTTGGGAGCTTAAAGCCGGAGTAGTTCCATAAATTAACCTTACCCCTCTCCCCCATTGCCTCACCCACCAATCCACGAATTCAACTACTTACTCACCCACTTACCCATTCAAACTGGACTTTTAAACTCAAGATATGGAACCTAGTGCCATAAGCAGGGGATATATTCTGTGTTCCCTTGACTCTATTCCAATAGAGCTCACTGAGGTATGCTGCACTGCATATTTATGAGAAAACTGGACTTGGAAGATCCTAGAAGAAATGTGAAACAGCATCAAGTTGTGGGAATTTTCACGTGCAGCAGCAATTCAACAATCTCACTGTTGCTTGGAAGAATCAGGCTATATTTTGTCAAAACAGTGCAATGTTTTTCAATAAAGATATCACTGATCAGTTAACCTAATTTAATCTATATTTTAGCTGCCAGATTTGCATCTAGGAATGGAAGGAATGTTGGTATCTGTCCTCTTTAACTATAGTCAGACAAAGAATGACCAAAAGATGAATCATCCAAGTTAGTCCTTTCTATTCTACAGGCTCAGCGTGTCAGGATTTGATAAATTGTTTTATCATCAGCACAAAGAAAGGCATTGGCGGCACAGTGGTTAGCATTGCTGCCTCACAGCGCCATGGACCCAGGTTCAATTCCCAGCTTGGGTCACTCTCTAAGTGGAATCTGCACATTCTCTCTGTGTCTGTGTGGGTTTCCTCCAGGTGCTCCGGTTTCCTTCCACAGTCCGAAAGACATGCTGATTAGGTGCAGTGGTCTGAATAGGTACCAGAATGTGGTGACTTGGGATTTTCACAGTAATTTCATTGCAATGTTAATGTAAGCCTTATTTGTGACAAATAAATATAATCAATAAGCTGCAATGAGAGGGAGAGGAAAACATTTTACTTTGAAAGTAATTCTCCCCAACTAATCCCACTTAAATGTATTTATCATGCAATTAGAACTATTAATAAATTAGAAAATTTTTACTTATGACACAGTTGCACTCTGCTACTTTTAGCTAGGAGGCCAACAATATCCAGCCTTCTCGCTAACTTTTGTAAGCCTTAATATGGTTTAAAATCTTTGCAGTTAAGGTTTGGTCTTGCTTTTGACATCCATCTATTTATGTGTCATAGTCATGGAGTTGTAGAGGTTTACAGCACAGAAACAGACCGTATGGCCTAACTTGTCCATGCCGCTCCTTTTTTTTAACCCCCAAGTTAGTCCCAATTGCCTGCGTTTGGCCCATATCCCACTATACTCATCTTACCCATGTAAATATCTAAATGCTTTCCAAATGACAAAATTATACCCGCCTATAGTAGTACCTTTGGCAGCTTGTTCCAGACACTCATCACCCTCCGTGTGAAAAAACTGCCCCTCTGGACACTTTTATATCTCTCCCCTCTCACTTTAAATCTAAGCCCTCTACTTTTAGACTCATTACCTTAGGGAAAAGATATTGATTATCTAGCTGGTCTACGCCCTTCATTATTTTGAAGATGTTTATAAGATCACCCCTAAGCCTACGTCCAGAGGAAAAAGTCCCAGTCTATCCAGCATGCGGACGGCTTTATACTGATTAAAACCAAATAATTGCTTACTATATAAAGAAAAGAATGCATTATTTTACAAATTTGAGTGCACGAATATGGCCTCTGAAACATTTTCTTGGTGTCAAAGATTATCTGTTGCTATCATTAAGTAGTTGAGGGTCCCTGTGCGCTAAATTGGCTGTCTGCACAGATTGTAACATTTAAGTACAGAATGTTCCAATGCATCCTCCAATGATTTCTGCCTGGAAACAAGAATTAAGATAAGTTCAAAGACCAGCGAACAACTTTTCTTGAGGTAGTCAGTTTCAGGCAGTCTGCCAGGCAACAAGTGTCACAAAGGAAAAAGGGACAGAAACACATCCCAATAAGGTTCGAAGAAAGGAGCAGAGAAACAGACTCCAACTTAAAGAAAGAGCTGTATGTGCAGACTTTACGTAAATAGATTCATTAAGGCAAAGGTACCCTTTTGGAGCAATGGTATTCTGTTCGATATGGCCATAGATCTGAAAGTGTAATTGTATACTGCTGCTTCAGCGTGCTCTGAAATCCAAAGAAAATGGTAAAACTGAAACCCTGTAAGGTAGGCTGTCTGAGTGGGAGCGACCTTTGGAGAGAATTCCAAGACAGGATCTTCAACTGTGGAAATTGGAAACTCTTCTGAGAAAGACGAAATTTCAGTTGAGATTGGCTGGTTCACAATTTGACAAAAGTCTAGGTGGGTTGTTGAGAAAGCTATGAATCAGAATAGTTGCATCCATTATTTATTGCGTAGTGTGGTGCATTTGACCAAGTTTGCTAGTTAATTCACATGCACATCATACCCTGAATGTTGGAGTGTATAATAATATTTTGTAAATTTTCTTTTTGAACTTGCACAATAAAGTTTATTTTTGTTTGTCCAAAATCTGTCACTTGGTAAGCATCTTGAATCTCAAGCATTATCTGCTGTTCACAAAGCATTATTGGTTCCTAACAGAATCTAACCTCCCTCCCCCACAAAAAAAAATCTGCGCTCCCATGTCCCAGGGTCTGGCCAAGGATCTATTACCCATGACTCAGCGTACCACTTTTGCCTCCTATGAGTTCAAGTCCTATTCTACAGCCGATAATATCAGCTGACAGTTGAGTGCACTACTGAGTGTGCTAAACTATTGGATAAGACATTAGTCTGAGGCTTCTTATGTCCTCTCAGATCAATATTAAAAAAACCATTAGTTATAGTTACCTGGCTAAGCATCAATTTGGCTGTTGAATTTCTTACATTAAAACAGTGACTATACTTCAACAGTCCCTTTGAAACATCCTGAGCTCACAAAAGGTATTTTATAAATGCCAGAATGTCCCTTGAACTTTTAATACCTTATTTTGATACCTTGTCCATACTTTCAGTTGGTTTTCAACATTATTATCTGTTTTGAATGGACAAGTTAAATTGTTAAAAAAAAACCCGCTGGCTGTGCCCATTCCTTTCAAAACTTCAGAGGTTCAGACTCCCTGAGATGCATTTCACAGAGAAAACTACATATTTCAATTCCTTTTTGAGGCAAGGAAAAAAATACTCCTTACTGGATTAATATTCTGCACTTTGCATATGGTTAACATACAATTATACATTATTATTTTAAAAGTGATCAATGAACAATTGAAACAGGAGGATAGGGCGGAATAACGCTTCTCTTACAGTATTTTTAAATGGAGAACAAAGCAACATATCATCCTCCCCTCAGAAAGTCAAAACACACACAGACGCACATATCACTGATGAATGCATCCAATAAAGCAAGACTGACGTCCAAAATTAAGTGATCAGTTTTCCTGTATCTGTTCTCAGCCTCAGCAATTCCTATTGTGAGGAGATCAAAATTCATATAAAATAGGATTATATATTGGTATTAATGAATATAGCATGATAGTTACCATGCCAGTCTCATTGATTGTGCCAGAATGCCATAGAGGGAGGTTCTATGTTTGAACTATAACCCCATAGATACAGTTATCCAATTGCGAACGAAAAATAATGTCAGGAATAAATTAACATATCCAGAGTGTCTTAAATAGAAAAATATTAATCAGTTGAATAACAGTGATAATTACTAAATAAAACATCAAATACTGCATTGAAGTGAACTACATTTGGAGCATGTGTCAGCTAAATCTTCTAGTGAAAGTTTTTATTTTAAGCATTTCTTAATTTGCAAGACATCAGAATTGTATTGCCCTATGCTTGACCTCATAAATTCAAACAAGCATCTTTGCACAGTATTTTAATATTGCATCCCTAGGCATAATTAGGAAAGTCATCCAACCAGACAACTATCTCTGTGCTGTGGACCCGAAGGATACTTATTCCACATTCCGGCACAGAAAACAACAGGCTTTTTCAGGTTTTGCGGACTAGGATATTTTATCCCTACAAGCTCTACCATCTGGTCTAGCTTCAGACCATCAGGCAATTAAAGGTGTATTTTTTGCAGCAGTTGCAGCTCATCTATAGTTTCTGGGCATCCAGCATACAACATGTATCTGGATGACTGGTTAATCAGTCCTGAAGCAGACATATCAGCCTCAGAAATTAAGTGTTATTCAAACCTTCCCAAATCCTTGTATTCAATTTCCAAAGATCTCGCCTCATACTCTTGTAAAGCATGATGTTTACAGCAACTAGGTTTCCAACAGATGAAGAATGAGATTTGCCCGAGGAGGTTAGGTTGAAGTGTATGTACTGTACAGTCTGTCTCTTCAATTCTGCTTAATGAGTTAAAACCAGAAGGGTCTTACATCTGTTGTGCCTTAGCACAGCATTCAGTTATAGTCTCTCTTCCACATCCCAATAACTTTTTTTTAGTTGCTTGCTCAATAGTTTTCCTCACAACCAAAGCTTTTTTTGTTTCCCTTAATTTGCAGATAAACTCTAATCCTTATAGTACCCTTGCAGAAAAAGAAAATTAAAACACATAGTTTCAATCCTTAGTTCCAATAAAGCTAACTTGGATTCCTCCATTTAATTTAGCTGAGAGCAAGTTTAAGTAACTTTATTATGTAATATGTCAAATGAAAAAAAAATTACTGGTCAGAAAAACTCAAGGACTTCTGTACCTAACTATGAAGGAACATATTGCTCAACACTTGAGTTATTCAGATTGGATGGGCATGGTGCCAGGTTACAGGAGTCAGGGTAAAATCAATATCTTGGTAACTTTCTCAAAAAGGGAATATTTGTTACCTGCATGATTGACATCTTTACTTGAAGATCAGTGTCGGAACATTAAGAAATTCCTGTGGTCCAGTTCTATTCTTTTAATTCTTATGCATCTTCCACTTCATTACAAAATGAAGTGGTATAAATTCCCTGGAACAACTCTGACATTTTTAGTTGACTAAGATAGCCACGTTAAATTTTATGCAGCCTCAACAAGAGATCATCCTTTTCCTTTTATATAAACAGAGCCTGAACTAGTTATTTTATCTTGCTTTCAGGACTGTTGAAAAGCTTATTGTTTGCCTGTCAGTGAAACTGGCATGTCTAGAAGGACTTACATATTCATAAATGCTAAGTAGATGAGATTTGCAACATGGAGCTTTAAAATGTAACCTGCTTTTTGCTTCCCTCCAAACATCACTGCATGATTCTGTATTCAGTTTCTGCTCCTGTACCCCTTTTTTAAACCTAAATGTTACCATTTTGAATGGACCTTGTACATTTATTTCATTAGGAATCACAAATTGTAAGAAGACTCCACTTATATTTTTTGTTACACAATCAGAGTATATAACTCAACAGATGTTGATGAATGTTTCAACAGACTACTTGTTCAGCTTCCAAAAGGAAACTATAGCAGGATAAAAGGTCGTGCAAATATCTTTCGAAACTTTATCTCGCAGTTGTAAAATTAGCAATCTTCACCAAAAACATAACACAAACCATTGAAAATGGTGTTAAATTCTAAGTGTGATAAGAGGAAATCAGTTCTGACATATGCTGAAGATGTAGTGAAATGTTTTGAGTTATAGCGGCAACGTATCAAACACATTTAGCTGCAAACAAGCCTATTTTCAAAAGAATCCTAGACAAGACAACCTCGTTGAAGTCTGGTGAAAGTAATGCATGCATTTCAGATTTTGAGCTAACAAACTAGCCTTTAGCGCAGTGGATTTACAGACAAATAGGAAGAACTATTTGCTGGTTACATACTGTAGAAGCAGTTTTTGTTACCCTACAATGTAGGAAACTAATTATAAAGTATGATGAAGATTAGATCAAATTTTAATAACTTCATAATTGGTTTCCTCAGCTTTAAAAGAAACTCAGCTGATGTGTTAACTTTGGCTTTATGCACAACAGACCCTGGAATAACCTTCTGGTTCTGAAAGTCAAGGGACCCAAACAAGTTTCTCGGTACGGTAGGATACCAGTAACCCAAACATGACAGCTTCCGCTCAGTTGGTAACACTCTCAAATCTGAGCCAGGAACCTGCGGCTTCAAGGCCCACCTCCAGAGATTTAAATATGTAATCTAGGCTAACGCTTCAGCGCAGTACTGAAAGAGCACTACAGTATTGAGTTGTTGTGAGATGAGAGATGTTGCAAATTTCTATGTCATAGGTCCTGTTTAAATTTTAAAGGTAATATTTAGTTCTGAGAAGATTATTCCTGTGAAGGTGGGGTAACTAAAACACTGAGCTTTAGAGCCCAGTGTTTTACCTTAAAGAATACTAGCCATGTGTGTTTAATAGAATCAGAATTAAAGAAATGGAGCTATCAAACTGCATGTGGATTTACTTTGCTGAGAAATTGTAAATGAGGGATTATAGACTTGGAGATTAGTTTAAAAATAGACAAGAGAAGGCTACATTGTCATGAAGATGGTTGAAACTTAAGAAGATCCTCAGGTTTCAAATTATCTACGTATTCTGCAGCAGGGGAAGAAGCCATGCTGAAATGATGCTGCTGTCAACAGGTTTCTGACGTAGCTACTAACAGATTCCTGACAGTTAAGGATGAGAAAAGCCCTCAAAGCTGTTTAGTGCAGCAGAGAGTTACAGATCAGTCCTTGTGTGGTTTGCAGCTGACAGAGAAGCCCTGGGAAACATTTGGTGCAGTTAGGGCTCAAGTAATGTCCTGAGGAGCTGAGAATGTGGTGAAAGGCTGCTGGAGGGGATTGGAGCCCAGAAAAACCCTGGGAGTCAGTTGTGGTTAAGTGCAGAAAAATAGAATTTTGAGAAACCAGGGATAGCATGAGCTTAGTGAAGCCAGCAGTCTATGAAACAGCTGGAATTGTGCTGTTAACTAGAAGTGGGAATGCAGTCTTAGGAGAAGAAATGAAACCATTTTGAAATATTAGTCATTGAGGCAATCTGATTCAGAGAAGATTGTGATGAAATTTAGAGAGTAGATCTTCAAAAGTGAACTTTTTTTATTCATTTGTGGGACATGGACATTGCTGGCTGGCCAAACTTATTGCCCATCCCTAGTTGCCCTTAGAGGGCAGTTGGGAGTCAACCACATTGCTGTGGCTCTGAAAAGACATGTAGACCAGAATAGGTAAGAAGGCAGTTTTCCTTCCCTAAAGGCCATTAGTCAACCAGATAGGTTTTTCCAATAATCGACAATGATCATCAGTACATCCTTAGTTCTAGATTTTTTTAATTGAATTCAAGTTTCACCAGGCTTCGAATCTGGGTTCCCAGAACCTTAGTTGAGCTTCTGGATTAATTGTCTAATGATAATACTAATCGGCCATTGCCTCCCCTAATAAGGGGAAATCTTTGTTGAAATCTCTTGTCAGGGTGACAGGCTTCTAATGAGATTTTGTGACTCACAGTAGTTATTGACATATGAAGTGTAGTGAATCTGTGGAATTCTTTACTGCAGAGAGCTGTAGAGAATAGATCAAGGCTGAGATAGACAGATATTTAATTAATAAGGAATCGGGGATTAAGGAGATGAAGTGAGAAAGTGGAATTGAGGATTATATCAGATCAATCATGAATGGCACAGCAGACTCTGGGCCATTGGCTTACTTCTGCTCCTTCATCAATGATCTTATAATAGATGGGTAGAAGGCAAAATCCACAGCCCACCTGTCAGTTTTAAATAAATAATTAATGGTCAATTGAGCTTGTTAACAAGCCAATTAAGCCAGGTAATTCAATATCCATACTTTGGTACAATTGGCATGGGCAGGTTAGTGTAAGATTAAAAAGGTGACAGGGAAGAGGGATACATCCTTTGGGCAGATGGGGTAAGGGATGCCATTTTAGTATCAAAGGTGTACTCCCAAAAAAAACCCCACCTGTCTTCATTCCCTCCAGCTTGGCTCCAAAACCAAGCTCACAGCCTCCTCTCTAAGCTGCCAAATCCCTCCCTAACCAAAAAAGGTCCATCTTAACTGGACTCAGCATCTCTTCTTTCTGGGCCTGCTTGAGTGCTGTTGCTGCCAGGATTGCTGAGCTGTCAGGCAAAGATAAAAATAAGAAGGCCAGCAGCTCTTGAGGCTGAGACTTCCTCTCACTGAGGGGCAGAAATCCTACAATCACCTAATTTAGCCACCAAGACATGATATGCAAGTGAAGGGGATTCTTAAAATTGCTGGCTAACACTCCTTCCATGCCCCTTCCACCCCAACCCCCATAAAATAAAGCCCAATGATACAAAATAAAACCGAAAAGTATGCAAAGTCTGGATTTTAAAATTTTCATCCTTATTTCCTCCAAACCCCTCAATGGCCTTGTCCATGTCTGGAATTTCCTTCAGCTCCACAATTACGATGTTGATGTTCAACTAATTATGACATTTTCAGTATCCCTGATTTGAATTTTTCCCCCATTGGTGCCAGGGGCTTCAGCTGCCTGGCCCCTAAGCTCTGGAATACCCTCCCTAAATTACTTTATTTCTTCTAAGACACTCCTTAAAAATCTATCTATTTGGTCAAACTTGCTGCCGGATGCAAGCTTGATCTAATATGATCTATAACACCTCACAAAATATTTTGGATCATTTTATGATGATAAATGTGTCAACCAAATACAGGTTGTTATTATTTAATGCTTATAAATAGTTTGGGATCGCAAATTAGTTTTATTACTTCGTATAATTTTAATGTGCAGAAAAAGCAAATCACCTTCTCTGATTCTGTTCAATTCTGTTTTTCTCACCTATCATAAGTATTTTCTTTCAAAATGAATGGCATAACTATCACATAACCTTCAGTTTAGAATTAAAAATTTAGAATGGAGCATACTTGATGTGAATTTCAGTTAATGATTCAGCAACACTGATTCACTCAGTGATTATAATGATTAACTCTCTGATTCACATTGATTATAAATATTTAACAAAAAGAAGTTTGATTATAAGGTTAATTTGAAAAGATGAAGAACAATTTAATTATTTTGAGAAAACTTTAAAACAAAACAAAGTATGATCAGTGTTGGATTAGATATAAATTTGCTGATTTGGAGACCCACAACTATTGTTTATATGAAACAGTCAAGTAAAAGTTCAATGTAGATACTTCACATTGAAGACAATTGTGTATCATGACACATTTACTTTTCATGTTTACAAACTGAGCACGTAAGAGGCCTAATTTAATCACAAAAAGATAACCTTGTCCATCAGCTTCATCTACTTCTTGTGAAAAATCTACAGTTCTGGACTTTCAAGATTCAAGAATTTGAGACATTTGGATCTCTTTAGTAGGCTGTTATGGACATAACTTTTGCTGTTTAAAATCACAATGAATTGTATAAGGCAGTCTAAATACAATAATTCTCCTCAGGAACAGAGCTGTTATGCAGTCCACAAACACATCAAGTGATAGCAGGAAGTGGTGGACTGCAAATTCAATTCCTCTCTCTAAGTTCCTAGTTTCCATTGTATTGATAGGAAGACATTTTAAAAGAAAAGTTAGACATTCTTTCCATGCAGGAGCAGAACACCCACAGGAAAGTTGACTCTGAATTTCTCACATCCATTTTCTAGCAGCTAGTTTCAAAAAGCTAATAGTATATTAGGAAAAAGTTGTTTATTTTCTTGGCTGGTATATAACCTGGAGAAGCCTGGGCAGAAACTTAGAAGGGGAGCATGTGGGAAATTACATGCAAATGCATATTTTTACGTAAATCTAGATGAAGTACATTTGAAATGAATAACAATTAAATCAATACAATCTTCGTACCTCAGAAGGCAACTTGCATAATTTTCAGTAGAATATTTACATTACTATCCTATAAAGATAGGAAGTTCAGTGAAGAAGTAAAAAAGTAACTGAGGGGGGCAAAAGATCAGAATGAGAAAAGACAGCGGTTAATATAAAAGGAAATCCAGAAGTTTACTGTATGTATATAAATAGTAAAAGTGTAATAAAAGGAGAGATGGAATTGATTACAAATGAAGAAGGGGATTTATGCATGAAAACAGTGGGCACAATTGAGGTACTAAATTAATATTTCAAATCAGTCTTTACCATGAGAAGATGATGCGGCCAAAGTCAGAATGAAAGAGAAGGTAGTTGAGATCCTGGATGGTCTATAAATTGATAAAGAGGAGATATGAGAAAGGCTGCCAAAAAAATTGAATCAAAGGAAATTTGCACATGGATACACAGTTATTTGAGTGACAGGAATAGGGGAGGGGAAAATGATTGTTTTTTTTGGACTGGAAGAAGGTACAGTTGGTCGCTACTTAAAGTTGTGGTTAAGATCCTGAAAATCACAGTGTTAAGTAGAACAGCTTTATGTGAATCATAGTTTTCTATAGGAATCAATGCCAAAGCTAGAGTTAGACTCCTTTATTCATTACTTGCCCAGAAAAAAAACAACGTACAAGCAGAATAACCATACAGAACATTGGCAGCCTGTGCATTCCTAGATATAATAACTTACAAAAAAATGTCACTGATTATAACAAGCAGGACTATATAAATTCAACTTAGATAATACTAAATTATCCAAACAAGCCCTGAGCAACACAGCTCTTATGTCTCACACACAGTACTCCCGAAATTCAGCTCAAATATTTGCTTACTTTCCTTTCTCATTTGTTTCTTTCTCTTTCTTTATAATGATGAATTCTTTCAAATTTAGATATGAACACAAAAGATATTTATTAACCAGAAAAAACTTGTACAGAGGTTCACAGTTTCACCAGCTTCCTAACTGTCTTTAAAGGCCTTCTAGATATCTTCTGCCTAAGAGAAAATTCCATCCGCTGAGGTGATTACCGATGCTCACTGTCAACTGGTCCCTCAATTCAGGTGATGTTCTTCTGCTGTGTTATCCTTAAAAGGGACAATCATCACACTCTCCTTTCTGCACTAGGAATGTCTCTCATATTGGAAGCTGCATGAAGAGTCAGTGGGGTTGTACAAGGAACTTTGGGGTATGGTGGAGGAAAGATGTGGGGGAATTGCTCCTAATATCCACACACTCCAAGTTACTAACAGTTCTTCACCCAGTTGGCAGTCAGCAGCTTCCTGTCTCTGCCCTGCACTCCTGCTCTTGGATCTCAGGCCTCACTCTCTCCCCACAGCTTGTGTCTCTGGTGACAATGGCCGCAGCTCCAGCAACAGAGTTCATGTGACTGATGGAGCCAGAGAGCATAGAACATAAAAACAGAAATGATGTATAAATCAAGAAAATGCTAAAGCAAAATAAATTTAAGCAGAGTGACTCATAGGGAGGATTACTGGTCAAAATTTTCTGGCCTTTGGGATCGTCCAATCCTGCAGACAGCAAAGCCCCAGCGGTAGGGAGTGCACACGACTGCAAACCCCGTTGACAGTAGTGGACCAAAAGATCCTGCCACCAGCCAATGTTGGGCCCTCTCCACCACTGCAAAATGCACCACGGGGAGTGTAGAAAATCCTGCCCCCTGTATGAATAGGGATTCCCCAGTGGTCCAAACTGGCACCATTGCTTTTTTGGATCTATATAAATGATTTAGATTTGGATGTCACAATTTCAAAATTTATAGTGACACAAAACTTGAAATACTGGGACAGTAATATACTTTAAGAGAATATATACAGGCTGGTGGAATGAACAAGCACGTGACAGATGAAATTTGGTGTAGAGAAGTGTGAAGCAATGCATTTCAAGCAGAAAAATGAAGAGAGACAACATAAAACAAAGGATACAATTCTAAATGGGTGTAGGGACAGCAAGATCTTAATAAGACCTCAAATCATCAGTGGCAGAGAAGGTTCAAAAAGGAGCAAATGGACTTCATAAACAGGTTTAGAGTATAGAAATAAGAAAATTATGATGAACCTTAACAGGACTCTGGTTTGACATTAATATATGCATTTTATCCAATTTTGGACATTGCATTTTAGGAAGCATATGAAAGTTTTACAAAAAGCGCAGGTAAGATTTATAAGACTATTTTCAGGTCTGATGCTGGTTTCAAGTATGATCCAGTTACATGGGGCAAGTTGGGGCTGTTCATCTTAAAGAGATGGTTGAAGTTTGTTGGAAATCTTCAAAATTGTGAGGTATCTACATCATAGGGAGAAACTGCTCCATTGACAGGAAATGATTTCCTTCCAAGTTCCCCATTGGATTTATTGGTAACCAGTTCATAATAAAGTATCCTAATTTTTAGAACATTTTCAAATTTCTCTCTGTCTATCCTGTCAAACCCTTCCATAACCTTGAGGCCTTTATTGTGAGGGAACATAATGCTGCTGTAGTTATTCTTAAATCCACACTGAAATGGATGTTTTAATGTGCTGGCTTTCCAACATTTCTGAGAGAGGAATTACTGAAAATGTTAATACATCTGGAGGAGATGGAGTTTTCCCATCTCGCCCTGGGATTCATAGTGGGCTGACATGGACTGTTTAAACGTTTGTGGACCTCGGGTGGAATTTTCTGGTCTTGGGGCAAACATGGCTGGAAAATCCCGCCCTGATGTCCTAACAACAAAAAAGTGATAGTTTCTCATAAGAAAATAGCACTGTCATTGTAGAAAACATTGTTAATACAGCACAGAATAGCATGCAATATATATAGTGATAGAACGAATGTAGGCATCCTGTACTCTCAATATTGATCCTCCAGCATCTATGGATCATAGTATTAAATCCTATGTTCTATTGGTACTGAATAACTCAGCACTTGCAATGTTCACAGATCAACTAATATTGTGACTATGCCAAGGCAGACGATTCTTGTTGGTTTTTGACATTGTGTTCATTATGGTTGGGTTGAATTTTCTGCAGCACTTCCACCAAATGAGTGCTGAATTCAGCTAAGGTTTGTTTCTCATTCATTTTCTCTTTCTGCCACTTCTCCAATGCATCATACTTTTGTTGTTCATTAACCAAGTTTAGTTCCTCCAAATTCCTTATTTCTACTGCATAGGACTATGTAGTTACAAATACAGTCAATTAAGCAGTAACACAATGGAATTCACAGTATGTTTTTGGGAAATCTGGTTGCACTTCATAAAACATGGTTGAAAGCTTTACCGATGTTTCTCTTTTTCACTAAATTGAAATATTAACAATATTACATAAAAGAAAAATAAGCAGTAATGTTATTTTGTAAGCAAACTGAATGATTTGACTGGATTTTTTCTGAACTGTCAGTACAAGTCGCCCCTATCTTCGGGTAGATGTTGCAAAAATACAGCTTTGCAAACACTAAAATTCTAGACTGCAATTCAGTGAAACTGACAGATGTTTCAGCATATTTGGCACTGACATCTGAACAGCAATACTGATAAACAGAAGTAGCATTGGAGTGATATACTGGGACCTCTCCCAACCTATAGCAGCTCACAACACTTTCGAGAAAAAATCTTTAGCAGTCTCATTTGGCAGTGATTTGCAGTCCACAATCTGACAAACTTGCTGCCTGAGCCCAACAGACTCACATACATATGGATGACATACATGGTTCAATCATCTGCTTACTGCTCTCAAAAAAAATGACACCAGAACTTACCTTTACAATATTTTAGTAGTCATAAACATTTCTAAAATAGCCAATTCATTTTTTGATTGATACAACCTAATTCAACCTCGAGAATACATAAATTTCCCTTGCAACTTTCAAAATACCAAGAACTGTTTTTTTTTGGAAAAAGCAATTCAAACACAATAACTGCAGGAATTCTGCACAACTGAACAGGTCATGCCCTAATTTCAGTTTCTCTGAGTTTTAAATTGTTACCAGTGGTAAAGGATTTGCTCAAAGGCGACCTCTAATAATTACTGTTTGGGAGCAAAACAAGGCAATGAAGGATCTTTGATTCCTAATATGTCACCAATGGCAGAGCTGATTAGGGAATGGTTTGCTGGAAGTAGAAGGTAATGACTTATTGGACTAAAGGCAAGAGATAATTCAGAATTGTAGGATACAGAACTGTTAGTAATAGTCAATACGGACAAGAGTGATTATACACTTAATATTAAGAGTGACTATATACTTAAGATAACAGGCCCACAAACCCACAGAATAGGAGGCAGGCTAGGGAAGAAACTTCAACAATTAGATGTAATCTCATCAAAAACTTAACAGACTTGAAGAAAAGCAGCTTGAAACTCTACCCTGCTCAGCTCCAAATCTGACTCAAAAAGGGAAACTTTAATGTATCCATACCTGTTTCTGGTATGCATCTGCCAAAAAAATACAACAATGATATTCAATATTATAAGAGAAAGTGACCAAGAAGAGAAATTTTAGAATATCGGAATGGTGTTGGATGGTACAATGTAGGTGAAAAGCACAGGATATATACCTAGAGATTGCAGTGTCCCATCAAATCAGTGGAAGTGCCTCAGATGTAATGGGTGAGATGGTGGAAGAAAAGACTGATCCTGCAATATATACCGCAATGAAAACCAGATAAACGAGTTGCCTTTTACGTCAGTGCTTGATAACCAGTTCTTGCAACCTCATTAAAAACAAAACAGCAAGCTTGCTATCATTGTTGTCTGTCAGTGGCTGTATTTTCCCAGGTGATAAGTTTAATGCAGCAAGATTTCAAGATGGTGTTTGGTGTGACTTCATAATGTTTCATCTGCTCAATTCTTTAGGAATTCCATAATTAACATCTGAATGACTTGCCCATCCCAAGGGAACTGGATATTTTTGACTGTGTCCCTTGTTCCAGTTATACTAAAACACTTGAGACCATCAATGTTAGACACCCTGGTCCCCTTTGTGCCACTTTTAAGGAACAGCAGTTAACTGTCATCAATATCATGTTCCAACAAACCAGCAAGTACAAGATCACATAGCTAGCACATAGTTTGTCTTACTACTGGATGATGGTAGTCCGTGACAAAAAATTACTGGCAGATATGGTTTCTAACCTTCAGAGATATATTACTAGTCATAATCACAGTGAATGTGACTAGATGACCAGATATGGACTGAAATATGACTTCAATTTTTTTTTAAGTTGGTTGTAGGATGACCAAGCAAAGCAGGGAGAGCATCCTCAAGAGCATGGTAAACATCAAGCAAGTCCTCAAAGTCACTGCAGTCCATGCTGATGTACAGAATGACAGAATGCAAGACTGGTTTGTCATCCCACTTGAGATTGATAAAATACAATTTGCAACCAAGCAAGAACTGGATTGAAAAGCAACCGTTTCAGATAATGTCCTGAAACAAATTTAGAAGTTTGGACTACAAGCCAAGGGACTCTTCTCACTCTACTGTAAAATCTGGGAATACGAAATTAATATCACAGAATTTTAAAGCGTATCTACTTCCATTTAACCAACACTGTTTGCATGAGGTTGATACATTATTTTACTTTACACGTGAATTTAGTGTTATTATACTTCATTTAGAAATATCTGACACATGGTCTTTCTTATTCTTTCTTGTAATTCAACCTTGACTTTCAAAAAGGCAGTCATCTGAACAAGGGAAAATTATGGGAGATTGAATTCTAACATTTTAATCATCACATTGCATTGTCTAAATCTGGAATCCTATAAGTTTATTTAAAACTAAAAGCAGCAGCAAAATTGAATTAGTACAGTGGGAATACTCATAAAAAGAACAGAGGGACAGGTTTTCCACTTCAATTATGCCATAAATCTGTGTATCCTGGGGGGACATGATTGGAAAATCAGCCAGGGAGCTGTTCTGCCAGCTCCCTGGTACCCTCTGGAATTTAAATCAGTAGACATCGGCACATAAGTATGTCTGCTCAAATTGCGGTTGACATTATGCAACGTACCTTAATGATGCTAGATGCCAGGAACACTAGCACTTTCCTAGTGTCCAGTGCAGCCCAATTCAGAATGATCAGGCATATTTTTTGGAGCAGGAAATTCATCTTCAGTTGGCACTGCCGACCATGCTCTGCTGTGGCAAAGTGAACTAGAAATTTCTCTTCCTACAATTACTGCACCCCAAATCAGAAACAAACATTCCAGCAGCAGCCAAGAAATCGGGTGGCACAGTGGTACAGTATGGTGATTGCCTCATAGTGCCAGGTGCTTAGATACAATTTCGGCCTTAGGTGACTGTCTGTGTGAAGTTTGCATGTTCTCCCATGTTTACATGGGTTTCCTCCAGGTGCTCTGGTTTCCTTCCACAGTGCAAAAAGGTACACAATAGGTGGATTGGCATTGCTAAATTCTCCTTAATGTTCAAAGATGTATATGTTAGGTAGATTAGCCATGGTAAACCTTTGTTCTTTGTTCTTTGATAGAGTGAAGGGGAGGTGCCTGGGTGGGTTGCTCTTTTGGATAGTTGGTGCAGACCTGATGGGCTGAATGGCTTTTTGCTGCATTGTAGGGATTCTATGAAACTGGCCAGTGTTAACTGCATTGGAAATAGGTGCTTTCCCTACAATGATGGGTAGAGTCTTCAAGTGTTCTTGCTCTGAAAGTCAAATGAAAAGAATACGTGTTGATTAAACTACAGAGAAAGAAGGAGGAAGGTTGCAATGAAAAGTGGTCCAGGTGACACCAAAAGATAGATGCAAGTTGGGGAAAATAAATAGGTACTGTCTACAAAGAGAGAACAATCTGCATACAAGAATTCAGTACAAACATCAAAAAACCATGCTAAATGATTAGTTTGTATGTGACAGAAGTCCAAAGTGGTTATGTTGTCACTGGTGGACTTTTTTTAAACAATTAATGTTTAATTAGCATCTGAATGACTTGCCCATCCCAAGGGAACTGGATATTTTTGACTATTTCCCTCGCTCCAGTTGTACTAAAACACTTGAGACCATTATTTTTGAAGTAATTATATTTTAACAATGGTCTTTAAGTTTCTACTTAATTTAATAATAATTTAAATAACTTGCCTATCCAGAAAAGGAAAACATCTGAGCTTTAAATATCTCAAATATTGAATGTTGAAGGGCTGTGATCTTAACAGCAATATTTTGATATTTTTCACTTCAATGCTCTTTATTCTGCGCATTACTTTTAGTGACTGGTGAATACAGTACACTGAACATGAGTGAAGAGCTACAAACGTTACCAGTAAAATTGCCATTTAAACGATTTTTAAATAATTTTGAGTTTCGTAATTTTCATGACTGAAAGTGGTAATATAATAATAAACAGGCCTTAAACATATTTTAACATGACATTGTTTTCTAGGATCACTTCCCTCTGTACTGTCTTCTATGTTAATACTTTAGAACATTTTCTGACCTTGCTGCATATTGATGATGCAGATAATATACAGAAATAATCTGCAAAAGCTTGTAGGTTTTTATTTTTCTCTATAGCACAAGAGGAATATTCTGTTTAATCCCAGTATATTGGGGGCAGCAGGGGAGAGGGGTGGGGAGCCATCACAGAAAAAACTGGACAAGATAATTTTACATCATTTTTGTCCAGCAGCTTCTGATTTCATTTGGTTTTCCTATTTTTTTCTAACAATATTCTACTGACTTGTCTATACAGAAATTTATGCAATTACTGTGAAAATCTGAAATGGTTATCTGATCTGTGCAAAATATTTTGAATAATCCCTGCTTCCACAGCTGCTCTTGGTATGATTTTTCACTAATATCTATATATATATATAAAAAAAGGGCAGCATGGACAAGTGGGCTAAAGGGTCTGTTTCCATGCTGTAAACCTTTATGGCTCTAGGGTGGAATTTTACCGGCATGTCCATCCGAGTTTCATATGATCACATGCGAGGCCAACGGAGAATGCTGTTCTCTGAGCCTTGTCTGTCCCTGAAATCAGGGTGGGTGTGCCAGTAAAATTCCAGCCTAAGACTCTATATCCAACTTTCCCCAGGAATATCCTCTTTTGTTTCAAATTGATCAAATGATCTTCAAATTCTATGAACCGTTTGATTATTAATGTTGGAAGATCTGCTTTCAAAATCCACCTGAATTTTACTACCAAAAATAATCTGTAAATTTCAAATACTCAAAAGATTAGACTGAGAGATATACATTTTACCACAGATTGATTAGTATTCCCTGCAGAAATATGAAAAAAAACAACCTTGTTATACATTTGGTACTACAATGATTAATAAGTTAGTAGTACATGCTAACCCATTTGAATTCTTGTTTCGTCCTCATCAATTTTTAACTTATAATTATTTCAATAATCTTCTTACTGACAGAGCCCCAAAGCAAACTTTGCCCAAGTGCACAGACAATGCCAGCTGGCTCATTTTAAATGTATTAATGTGACAAGTCAGCCAGTAAGGGGATGTTGCAGCTTCAGTTCTGGAAAAGGTGGAAGAGTGAGAATTAAAACTGTAACAAACCTTCGTGGCATTTTAAGAGACTAGTTTAGCTACAAAATTCTTCACTTTATCTTGGTTGCATTTAGATTTTGTTACTCTGCCTTTCTGAACTCTTTTTTTTGCTTCCGTTTAGAATTGATCACTTCTTCAGTCGCACATTATGTAGAAGTTCAACATAATAAAAAGCAATTCTAATATGCTTTAAGCAGGAAAATAAACATTAAACATAACACAACTAATCAAAATCATTGCTGTATTTCCCTGAATATTCAGTCAATTCAACTGAAACCAAAAAATCTCAAATCTAGAAGTATTAAACAGAAACTATGGGCTGGACTTTTGAAGTCATAAAGATTCTGTGGAGCTTTAAGAAATGTTGGGCTGTACCTGGATATAGGAGCCATCCTAATCATTTTTAACAGACTCCATTGTTACGAGCGGGGGAAAGGGTCAGTATCTGATTCATACATGAGGGGAACCCGAAGTCAGTTGGACCATTTGAACCTAGTGCTGAGGCCCCATTTTAGCTGTTTCGCTGGGTCTTAACATTGTGGGAGTCATGAATTTATGGAGTAGGCACAATTGCTCCTGATGGATAGATAAAGTCCGTTAAGTGTCATGACCTTAAGTTTTTAAATCCCATGTTTTTTTTATTCACAGGACATGGGTGTCATTAGCTAGCCAGAATTTATTGTCCATTCTTAGTTGCCCTTGAGAAGGTAGTGTGAGCTTACTTTTTGAAACACTGCAGTCCATGTGCTATGAGTTGACTCACAAAAGCGAATTCCAGGATTTTAAACATCTTTAAACATTGTTTTGGATTGCTTTGATTGGCAAACCTTCTGATTTAGGTTAGGAAAAACATTATCATCTGTTTGCGCAGTTTCAATAGAGGTCTTAGCATATGACAAAATAATTAACATAATTTTTTACCAATTAAAAGACAAGACAAAATATATTCTTAATAGCTAGATATTTCTTTTGTTTCAATTTAGCAGTATCCTCCATAGAGATAAATCCCTTCTTTAGTACCAATTAGCACAGGAAACCAAAGATGCTTTCATGGTTACTAGATTTCTGGCCTTTTAACATTTCTGGAGAGTGATCCAGACCGATACTTGTTTTCGATTTCTCATGCAGTAACATCCAGAGAAAGCTCCACCTTCACATAATAGGATGTCAGAAAACTAGATTTATTTCCTAGCAGATTACAGTCTCCAGACTTCAGAGAGAGCAAGAGATATAGTGAAAATGTCTTTTCTCTGAAGATCCCAAAAAGTGGACTGCCTTGAGTTCTCTTTGAAAGGCTAGTCCTATCCTGTATATCAACCTAATCAAGTCCCATTCTGAAATATCACGGGGAAAACACAAAATAACAGAACCAGGCGTTAGTTCGGATTAAAACAAACAGGGTAGCAATTAAGATCAATTATTCTGCTGCAGTAGCAATACAGTGCTGCTGGATCCAAACAAAATGGCTCTGATAAAATGGAAGGGACTAGTAAACACATTCTGTACAAAAACATGCCTAAAATACATTTCTTAAAGGCACAGTATTATCACGTTACCATCACAGAATCTCCCACTATCAATATTTAGGGGGATAAGTTTAACCAGAAACTGAACTGAACTAACCATATAAATACTGTGGCTACAATGGTAGGCCAAAGACTGGGAATCCTATGGCAATTAACACACCTTCTGACTCCCCAAAGCTGTCCATCAAATCACAAGTCAGGAGTGTGAAAAAATATTCTCCACTTGCCCAGGCGAGTACAGCTCCAACAACACTCAAGAAGTTTAATACCGTCAGAAACAAAGCAATTCTGCTTTATTGGCACCCATCCACAAATATTCACTGAAAGACAGTGGCAGTTGTGCATACCATCTACAGGATACTCTGCAGAACTCAGCAAGTCTCTTTATAGAGCACTTTCCAAACCCAATTCCATCTAGAAGGACAAAAGCAAAAGCTGCATGAGAACACCACCACATATTTAAGTCATTCACCATTTTGACTTGGAAATATATTGCTGTTCTTTTACTATCACTGGATGAAAAACGTGAAATTCCCTCCCTGACCTGCTGTACTTACACCATATAAGCTGCAGTGGTTCGTGAAAGCAGCTCATCACAACCTTCTCAAAGACAATAAGAGACGGGCAACAAATCTGGCCTAGCCAGCAAAGCTCACATCCTTTGAATGAATAAAAAATAACATGCTTGGCCAAGTTTCAAAAGCTACAATTACTTCAGCAGGAGATTCTGAATTCACAGTTGATTGACATTTAAAGAGGTTATTAAAGTATTACCTTCCTTTGAAAAGGTGTCTAAATGGATTTTGCTTTTACAAGATACGTAAAAGTTTTGAATGTATTTCATGGGTTTTTCACATCTGATATATATGAGTAAGCACTGCACTAGATTGTTAGAAGTTCATCTTTCTTCTCATCTCCACATAGCTCTTGAGGTCGACCTATAATAGATAAAGGGTGAGTGGTTATGCTGATGAGTTATAATGGGGGCATGATTTGGCATGGAAGGGTTGTGGGTGTGGTGACAGGATATGTAGGATGAAGGTGATTGGGATACATATTCTAAACACTGGGATATACTAGAGTAGTGACGTAGTCTTTCTAACCAGCCTGCCTCAGCACTTACCAGACCTCCAACTCCCCTACCATGGCCACCCAGGATCTATTCACGGCTAGCCCAAATCTGTGCTGCCCCACCATCTTGGAGTGAAAATTGGGTTTAATGTGCCCATTACACCAAAATAGGAATGGTTATTTGGACTCCTGCTACCTACTTCAGTAGCGAAAATCTAGTGCCATGACTTGTGGAGTACAGGTGCATAGTACTCTAGTGCGGCCGCACTTGGAGTATTGCGTGCAGTTCTGGTCCCCACATTATAAGAAAGATGTGGAGGCATTGGAGAGGGTACAGAGGAGGTTTACCAGGATGTTGCCTGGTATGGAGGGCAGGTCCTATGAAGAGAGGTTGAAGGATTTGAGGTTGTTTTCGTTAGAAAGGAGGCGGCTAAGAGGGGATCTTATTGAAGCATATAAGATGATTAGAGGTTTAGATAGGGTGGACAGTGATAGCCTTTTTCCTAGGATGGAGAAAGCTAGCACGAGGGGACACAGCTTTAAATTAAGGGGTATGAGTTATAGGACGGATATCAGAGGTAGGTTCTTTACTCAAAGAGTGATTAGGGAGTGGAATGCCCTGCCTGCAGCTGTTGTAGATGCGCCAAGTTTGGTGGCGTTTAAGAGGTTAATTGATAAGTATATGGAAGAGAAGGGAATGGTTTAGTTTGGAGGGGCATTGCTTTTTATTTTGGTCGGCACAACATCGAAGGCCGAAGGGCCTGTTCTGTGCTGTAATGTTCTATGTTCTATGTTCTATAGGAACATATAAAGCATGTGATTTCTTGTGTCTCCCACCTGTGATAGCGATGAGTGATTTATAGAGAAATAAGTCATGGTTAGTTATGAATCAGGATTTTTAATTCTACAAAGCTGATGTGATAACTTAATGAACAAGAAAATAAATAATTACTATCATATATTATAGCTAACATACTCAACTTTTATGATCTTCCGATGAACTACTCGCAAAGTAAGGATAAGTTCTCCAATTTATCTGCATTTAGTAATATTGTTAATAAAACAAACATTCTTTAGCACAGGAATCAACAGCTTTATTTCTTTAACACCCCATTTTTAAAATCAGTCTCATTGGTTCTGGAAACTTTCACTGGAAAAAAACAGCCAATTTTCCACCTCATCAGAATCCAATGATTCTGATTGAAAAATATATGGGCTTAGATACAGGTGTGAAATGGGTCAGAATTGGCTGTGAACCAGAGCAGGAGAATGATCCTTCACACTGCTATGCCAAAAAAGATTATGGCTGATCTTCAGTCTCAAACTTAGTCCTTGATTTCCTTAGTATCCAAAAATCTATTCATCTCAGCCTTAAACATTCTCATCAGCTGGGTGTGCAGAATCCTCTGGAATAGAGAATTCCACAGATTCATAAATTTCTTCTCATCTCTGTCCTGAATAGCCAGCCCCTTATCCTGAGACTATGTTACCTAGTCTAGATTCTCAATGAGGGGAAAAGCCGCTCAGCATCTATCCTATCTATCGCCAAAGAATTTTAAACATTTTAAGGAGACCTCTCATTTTACTAAATTCCAGACAACATACAACATTCTATTCATTCTTTTCTCATAGGATAATCTAGGAATAAATTTAGTGAAGATTTTTTTGAACCCATTCTTAAGCAAGTATAATCTTCCTGAGGCAAGGAGAACAAAATTGCACCAAAGTCTTTATAATTGCATCAATAAATCTCACTAGTATACTCCAATCCCTTGAAATAAAGAATAACATACCATATTTCTTCCTAATTGCTTATTGTGTTGTACCTGTATGCTAATTTTCTATGATTTGTGTACATGGGCACCTAATCCCTCTGCATATCAATATTTTCCAGTCTCCCACTTTTTAAAAAATTGCTCTGTTTCTCAATTTTTTTATACAAACGTGGATAATTTACAGTTCATCACATTATACTTGATGTGTTACCATTCAATTAAAATGTTACTACTTTGCACATTGCACGCGCCCTTCTCATTTCAGTCATTGATATGGACTGTGGATACTAAGGCAGTGGTCCTTGCTGGAAAACCCTACTAGATATAATCAGCCAATCCAAAAATGACTTGTTTAATCCTACTCTCTATTTTCTATCTGCTAACCAATCCTCAATCCAAGCTAATATATTACCATGAATCAAATACCCTCCAGAAACCTCTTGTGTGGCACTTACTGAATGCCTTTTGAAAATTTAAATACACTACAACCAATGATTCCCCTATCATGTACACTGCTGGCTATACTCTCAGATTGTGCTGTGCTCTTTGGTAATCGTGTCAATACATTCCCTTGTCTGCAGTCATCTTAACACTGCACTTTAGGGTGGAGAACTAGAGTTCTGACAGTATCTATGGAACTGTTATCCAACAAGAGTCAAGACGGTGAAGAAAATTGAAAAAAATTGTCCTTTAGAAGAAGCTAAACATTGACTGAATACTGAGGTCCCAATAGATTGTCTGGCTGAGGGTCTTGTTGCTAAAACATAATGCATCAGTATTGTCATTGGTCAGTTGTACTAATTCAATATTGAAACTATCAACTTTAATCCATTTTCCTTATGTTTGCTAATACATTTTTCTTCAAGTTCTCAATTTTCTCTTACATGTTGAGAAACACATTCTCTAAAACACAGAAGATGTTAGTCACTGTTATAACAATATTTTCATTTTAATTTATGCAACAGCATGGATTCAGCATGAAACTCCTAGTATCGAGCACCGGAACTGCATTTTCAATTGGCTGGCCTGCCTCACTGAAACACATAACTAGGTGGCGTGACACTACAGCAGCATTATGCCAGCTCCACAACAGGAAGTGAAACAGGCATAGTCCTATGTAAACTATAGTGTGTTTTGAAAGTGAGACTCTCCTATCTACTGACCAGTGTAAATCTTCCCCTCCACTAAGCTGATGAATAGGTTTAATTGTATGCAACCAGTTGGTCGACTACTCCAGTTTCTCCAAAACCAGGGAGCTCTCCTATGTAAGCTCAGGTGGATATATGCACCATTGTGAGTCACACATAAGTGTCTGCACATATATACTTCTGCTCCAAGTTTCAGAAGGAACCACAGTGCTATTGACTGCAGCATGAAAAAACCCAACTGGAGCAAGTGAGATGATACTGCTTAATGTGCCTCACTCATGCTGGCTTCTTTAATATAACAAGGGATTAATCACAGACTTTATACTGGTTTAACTAGGGAGGGAGAGGAACATCTGATCCCAGTTGGACCAGGGTGTTGCATCTTCCTCCACATTTCTTCATTCTCCTATTGACTGCTGGCTTATGCTCCATCCCGCACTGCGTCTCACTAACTAACAGCTCATGTTCCATCTGGTGCTGTCTGTCTTTGTTTACTGCCTTTTTAAGCTGCTTGACTGCGCTAAAATAAATATTTTTTAAAATGTCAAAAATGATCAGTTTTATGCACAGAGGTTCTTGTGAATTTTAACAGTTTCACAAAGAATAGAAACCTTTAATTTTTAAAAAATATATTTCAATCCATATTAAAGTATTTGTTATATTTCAATATTCTTCTTCTGGACTTAAATTTTCTTTACTTCGCTTTTGAGAATCAGAAGATAAAGGAGGCTGTACAGTCAGGGTGTCATTTCAGGAATAAAATGGAAATCAGCTTTGCAAATCAATCAAAACTGAGCCAGATTTGATTATCTAAGTTTGAATATTACTTACATTATGAGAGAATGCCATTCTGCAAAATAAGTGAAGAAACATAAACAATCCCCCAGATCATGTTTTTTTTGTCATTTCAAATGTTGTATTGCAGGAAGCCAGTTGATGAAGGATAATTTTTTATACACTTTTATAAGGATATGGAGGAAGGGAATAGGGGGTTTTCAGGATATTGAATTTGATGATCAGCCATGATCATAATGAATGGCAGAGCAAGCTCGAACAGCTGAATGGCCTATTCCTGCTTCTGATTTCTATGTTTTTATTACCATTTATTTACACACATCACATGCACACACCTCAAAACTCGACCACCACAGTTTCGGATGATTTTTTTAAAAAAATTCGACTTCCAGTTAATAATTGAAAAAGTTCAAGGAGATTTCATATTTTAAGATTTTTACTGAACAAATGACTAAAACACCATTTTTATATGCAGCTTATACTTTAAACTACAGAAAGGAATGTTCCCCTTTTATACATGAGACGTCACACTCTCCAATAAATTGTAGTCCTTTATGGAAACAATTAACAGTCATTCCCAGTTTCCAATGTACTCATGTTTTCCAGTTTCACTTGGTGGTAATAACAAGTGACCATCTCCAAGTTCCCTCAGTTTTTGGAGAGATTCCCAAAACCATTAACAGCAAAAAAGCCTACTCTGGTGATTCTTCTTCCTCCCAACCATGTCAAGATAAATTTCTGGGATTTCTTTAATGGTTGCAAATGCATCTCTTCGACTAGTGACCGTCTCTGTCCTGCATCTGACTTCTCTTTGTCAACTGTTATTCTTTTTCCCTCTCTTCTTTTCTCTTCTGCTCAAAAGCTTGGAGCCAACAAGTCTAATTATCCCAGGCTGCTGTGGGAGGCAACAAAGGAAATTACAGGGGCTCTGACTCTAACTTTTAATTCCTCTCTGGCCGCAAGGGAGGTGCCAGAGGATTGGAGGACAGCTAATGTGGTTCCACTTTTCAAGAAGAGTGGTAGAGATAAACCAGGGAACTGTAGACCACTGACTCTCACATCAGGGGTAGGGAAACAATTGGAGAAATTTCTGAACGAGAAAATTGGTCTCCACTTGGAGAGGCAAGGTTTGATCAGAGTAGTCTAATTCCCTTCAAGTTGTCTCTCTTGTCAGTTTATGCTTAAGTTTATTGGCAGTCACCAAAACTTGACAATCTTGAGGACTTCCGCTACTAGTTCTGTTCCAAGACTGTTCAAGTTCTGGCCTCTAATTTATATTTGTAGGTCCAAGATAAATTTCATGCCAGGGCGTATCTGGGCATATTAAAATGTAAAACGGTTGCTATAACTGATCCATTCCGTTTCGGTTGTTATATTAATAAAATAACTTTTCTTTCATATGCACATTTTCAACATTATCTGTTACATTTAAATTATCCATTTCAGCAATGAGGTCGGCTATTTGCACACCAGAAATGCACACTCAATCCACCAAATGCTGAGTTACATATTGAGAACTGACTTAGAATTGCTAATATTAAAATTTTATCTTAAATAAATAATTTCATGTTTAATTGCACCTACCTGTAAAAAAAACATTGATTACATTTGAAAACAGGTTCCAAATAAATAATAATTAAGTAATTAATTATTAATTATTATAGAATGATATTATTAAACTCAAAAGAGTCCAGAAAAGATTTACTAGGATGCTGCTGGGACTTGATGTATTGAGTTATAAGGAAAAGCTGAATAGACTGGAACTTTTTTCTCTGGAGCATAAGAGGCTGAGGGATGACCTTACTGAGGTCCATAAAATAATGAGGGGTATAGACAAGGGTCAATATTTTTTCCCAAAGGCAAGGGAGTCTAAAACTAAAGGACATAGGTTTAAGCTGAGAGGGGAGAGATACAAAAATGTCCAGAAGGGCAATTTTTTCACACAAGAGTGATGGGTATCTGAAACAAACTGCCAGAGTTAGTGGTAGAGGCAGGTACAATTTTATCTTTTAAAAAGCATTTAGATAGTTACATGGGTATAGAAGGATATGGGCCAAATGTGGGCAATTGGATTAGTTTAGATGTTTAAAAAAAGAGTGGCATGGACAAGTTGGGCCAAAGGGCCTGTTATCATACCATAAACCTCAATATTCTATGACTCTATAAGTATTTCTGGTCAAATGTTGCACATTCTGTAGCTGTGAATAATTCATTGGCCAAAATTTTACTTTCTCACCTGCCATGAGAAGTGGAGTAGCTGAGAGGCTGGAACATGGAAAGATCCATTGATCTTGTGCAGGATTTTATGGTTTTGGGATGAGCGACACTGTAAAATCCCACCCATGATCTCAGTGAAGAGTTCCCCTTTCCCTTTGATGTCTGTTGGGACTAATACTGCAAGATGTCCCTCTTGCATGATGGAAGGATTAGAGTTCCTGAACGACTATCTGTACATGTCCTGCACTTTCATACTCTCCACTCTTTCACCCCATGCTTTGAAAGCATGAACCTTGCTTCTTGGCCATCACTATAAAAACTTAACCAATATTTAAATTTGTCAGAAGCTTCTCCTGCATGTCCCATAGTTATCGTATCCTTTATTCATTGAATTAAATTAGATTAATAATTTAATTAATTGTGGCAATTAATTACCACAATATGAATAGAATGAAACAATTAATTCTATGCTATTTGACCATCTTTACACAATTCAAGTGAGGGCAGCAATTGATAATGGTTAACAGCCCTAATAAAAACTATTACATTGATGAAATTTGAATTCACACTTCAGATTCGGACACCTGGCAAGAGACAGTTTTGAATTTTTTTAAAGCAAAGTCAAGATTTTTATTCCTCTTACACAGTATTCCCCTCATTGTAAGCATGCCTGTAGCTTTATTCTTCATGTCCAGATGGAGTTAAGAAAGCAATTCAGAGAAGCTATTTGGGATCTAAACAGCCCTTCAGCCACTTATCTTCAGCTGCTAAATGCCATGAGGAAATATGAAATAATGTTCATTTGTTCTGACATTCTAGTTGGTGTACACTGACACATGGCATGTAGATCACTATATTGCCTACGAAAAATTCAAGTATAATGAAGAATGTATGAAGATGTTGAAGAACTTAAAAGTCTATCAAAGGGAAAAGACTGAATGATGAGGAATCTATTTCAACCACAAGCCAGATACTTTCAAACAATAGCGCAATAATTTCCAACTCATCATTCAATGAAAATTGATTTTCAGTCCAGTTTTGACCAGTCTAATCTAATTGAAATAGCTACATTAAGTTATTGTTCTAACCTGCCCATGTCCCTTCATATTTCTCAAGTGATCTTCCAAGAGATTGAAGCTTGAACAAGGTTATTGTTCAGATCAGAGATGTTAGCAATATTTTCATACTATATCACATTAAGACTATCAATAAAAGCTTTATTTATATGTACTATTTGTCAGTTTGCAAGTTATAAAAATCAACCAGTCCTAGGGGACGGTGTTACTGGATCATCCCGCCAGTTGATCAACATTGCAAGTCAGTAAGATCATGAGAGAGGCAAAAAAACCAGTCTCACACCTGATTTCTCACTTCTTGCGATGATACTGGCACTGAATTGCTGGCACAATGTAATTTTAATATTTATGATTGAATTTAAATGTTAGTGGAGAGCCGAGGACATAATCGTCCCGGACTCATTTGCCTTAATGGCCTTGCCGGTGGAGGTCCTCACTGACAAGGATCATATATGGAGACAGATGTGATGACCTCACCAGTGGGCCTGAGGCCTCTGCTAAATTCAGAGGAAGGCAGTGCCCTTTGGGCTATCCTGGCACTACCAATCTGGCATTACCCATGAAGCACCCTGGCACTGCCCACTGGCCAGGGTGTTGATCAAGGAAGGCAATCAGCTGGGAGATGAGATTGGGAGGATTAAGATCAGCGGGGAAGTGAAGACGATGTTCAGTGTAATGGGGGAATGACAATCTCTCAATGCACTCTATACTATTGCACATTACATAATGGGAAATCTGGTGCATGTACAACAGTGCCCTCTAGCAGGCAGCAGCCAGCTTCCCAGTGTGAATAGACTCCATCCACTCCCCCTACTCGCGAGAATCATATTTTTCCTACTTTTTTTTTTAAGTGTAATAAGATTTAAATTTTTCTGTCGCTGAAAAAAAGGTCTAAAACACTTGTTTGGCATTTAGAATTTTTTTGGTCAGATCGCCTCCATAGTGTTTGCATTACCGTGTGTGCTGGTTCATTACCTTTTCAAAACATTTTAAGGGTGCCTCAATAATTTATAGGTTTATCTAATAATTAGTGAAAACAAATGGACCAGTGTGCACTGAGTTAGTTGATCTTATCTGGGCTCATACTACAATTAGATTTATCATTCCTGAGCCTGAGAAGAGGAACTTGGTGAGGGTGCTTAAATATGAAAATAGGGGTAATGGGGAACCCTTCTCTGAAACCATGAGTCTTTCACGACTACAGTTATGTGCAACATTTGATGAACTTTCAGAATTATTTATCTTACTTAACTGAGACTTTTTCAAATGCAATCATGAATATTTTGTATGTTGATGGAATTAATCATGAAATCTTTCCTTAAGATTAAATTTTGACAATTAGCAATTCTTTATCAGTTGCAACACAACACCTGGTGGATTGACTGGAAAGGATAATGTGCATTTCTAGTTTGCACAAAGCTAACCTCATGTTAACTTTATCGCTTTATTTGGATTCAGCCTCTTGACATTCAATTATCATTGTTGAATCCCTCACTATCAATGGCATTACCATTGGACAGAAACTAAAGTGGACTATTTATATAAATACTGTGGCTACAAAGCAGATCAAATGCTAGGAATCCTGTGGTAACTCACCTCCTGACTCCCCAGAGCTTGTCCACCATCTACAAGGCACAAGTCAGGAGTGTGATGGAATACTCTCCAATTGCCTGGGAATCAAAGTTGGTGATTGCAGTTCCAGCAAAACTCATGAAGCTTGACAATATTCAGGACAAAGCAACCCACTTGGTTGCTACCTCTTCCACAAATATTCAATCCCTCCATGACCAACAAACAGTGGCACCAGGGTGTACCATCTACAAGATATACTGTAGAAGCTCACCAACGTTCCTTACATAGTACCCTCCAAACTCACAACCATTACCATTTAGAAGGACAAGGGCAGCAGATACCTGGCAACATTACTACCTGGAGGTACACCCCCCAAGTCACTCAGCATCCTGACTTGGAAATTTATCGCCATTCCTTCACAGTTGCTGGGTCAAAATCCTGGAATTCCCTCTTTGACATCAATCAGAGAGTGCAGTGGTTCAAGAAGACAGATCACCACCAACATCTTAAAAGCAAGTAGGGATGAGCAATAAACACTGCCCTAGCCAGTAAAGCCCACATCCTGGAAATTAATCTTTTAAAAATGTATCGGGTTAATTTGAAGATATGCAAACAAAAGAGAAATGCATTTATTAAAAAAAACTAAAACAGAATGAACATGTCAATTTGGGTATTTGATTGTTATGATTATTTGATTATTATGTTCTGACATGAAATTGATTTCAAACTCACAAATAGTTTCATGTAGTGCTAGAACCAATTTACTGGACAGACATCGGCATGTTTGCTTTGACAATTGGAGGTTTATCTTATCATAATATATGTTTCCCAGGTATCAAATAGAGGATTAGTTCTTAATGATTACTGTTGTTGTTCCTGAATTATTGTAGATTCTTGAACAAACAAATTCAATTTGATTTAATTACTGATTCTGATGAATAATCATAGGCCTGAAATGTTTTTTTAAAGCTTTTATCCCCTATCTCCAAAGATACTACACATCTGCTGAGTATTTCCACCATCTTCTGCTTACGTTTCAGACTTCTGACATTCTTTTTGTCAAAGATGCCTTAATATAAGATTTTTTTCTTTGATTACGAAACATTTAACATATTTTGATCTACTTTCTTGGAAAATAATGGACCAAATCTTCCAGTCTGTAAATCGTCAGAGATGGGAATGCAAGTTGGAGTATGCATGTCAAGACACCTTGGAAGCTCTTATGCTGAAATTGTCCTGCAAGTTTAAAATTCCCATGGGTTGATAATGTGCTGCCTGGGAGGTACTGTGAGAGTCTATGTTCCTATGCTCAGGTTAGAGACTGGGGCCAGACATACAGGACTTAGTTACATCACCCAGGAAATGTTACACAGTTTAATACTTGATTAATCTGGTCATCGTAACCAAATTGAGCAACACAACCAACCTCCAATCACCCTTCTGAGCTGACTCAACTAACCCCACTGCCCCACCCCTCAAGGTGTTGAGGTTAATAGGTATGACTGATAGTTGCAGTGGCAAGGCCATTGAGTTTGAATAAGCAATTAGAAGGAACCAACTGATGAAACAGTGTAGCCTGTTTAGCGGGAGAGAGTGAGGCCATAGGGGAGCAGCAATGATAACATTAAAAGATTTGAGTAAAGTTTAACAAGATTAGCTCTGACAGGTAAAAATAAACTATTGTCCACAGTATCTGGATCTGAAATCTGACAAAGAAATAGGAATTGAAGTATGTGTACAAAAGATTCAGTATTTTCTTTAGTGCTTGAAATCTGACATATCTACCAAGGCTCAAATCACTTAGAATTCCTACAGTGCAGAAAGAAGCCATTTGGCCCATTGAGTCCGCACAGACTCTTAGCCAGGCTTATCCTGTACCACACGTATTTACTCCACTAATCCCCCTCCCCCGAACTTACATATCTTGGGGCACTAAGAGGCAATTTAGCAATTAGCATGGCCAATTAACCTAACCTGCACATCTTTGAATGTGGGAAGAAACTGGAGCATTCAGAGAAAACCTACACAGACAGTCAACCAAGGCTGGAACTGAACCTGGGTCCCTAGCACTGGAAACAGCAGTGTTAACCACTCTGCCACCATGCTGCCCTGTTAAGCTACTTTTAACATTATGCCCTTAGACCTAATTAAGGCCATGTTGCATGTATTTCAAAAAAAGCAAGCTGTGTTTGACTAATCTTAAATAATTATTTGAATAAACAGCAGCGAATAGAGCGATTAAAAAAAAGTCAACTGGAAGTTAATTGAAAGTAAATCAGTGTTAAAGCATCAGGAGGCATTCAAAGGGAAAATACAAGGAATTCAGAATACAGTCAAAGAGGCATAGAGATTTACAGCATGGAAACAGGCTCTTAAGCCCAACTCATTTACGCTGCCTTTTTTTTTAAACGTCTAAACTAACCCCAATTACCCGCATTTGGCCCACTTCCCTTTTTACCCATCATATCCATGTAACTATCTTAATGGTTTTTAAAAGATAAAATTGTACCCGCTTCTACTACTACCTCTGGCAGCTTGTCCCAGACACTCACTACCCTCTGTGTGAAAAAATTTGCCCCTCTGGGCACTTTTGTATCTCTCCTCTCTCACGTAAACCTATGCCCTCTAATTTTAGACTCCCCTACCTTTGGGAAAACATATGTTCCCACAAAGAAAAAGTAACGGACAGCCAAATCCCGAACCTCTGAATGTCAAACAGCATACAGAGTAGGATAAGACAAAAAATGAAAACTTACGCCTGACCTGAGAACTCAATACTACTGAAAGTTAACACAATATGAAAAGTGCAGAGGTAAATAAGAAAGAAAATTAGGAAAGCAAAGAGAGGGTATGAAAGAATATTGGCCAGTAAAATCAACGAGAACGCAAAAATATTTTCTCAATACATATAGAGCAAGAGAATAAGTAAGGAAAGAATAAGACCCATAAAAGAACAAAAGATAAAGTTTGTATAAAGATGGAAGATGTGGCTATGGTTCTTAATTAATTTGTGTCTGTCTTTACAAAAATGAGAATGATGCAGACATTGTAGTTGAGGAGGAGCGTGAAATGTTGAATATGATAAACATAGGAAGAGAGGAAGTATTAAACAGCCTCGTAAGTGGATAAATCACCAGGGCCAGATAAATTGTACCCCAGGCTGTTATAAGAAACCAGAGAAAAAATAGCAGAAGGTTTGATGATCATTTTCCAATTCTCACTGGATGCAGTGTGCTGCCTGAGGATTGGAGGACTTATATCTTTGTTTAAAAAAGAGTGAGAAATAGATTGAATAATTACAAGCCATGTAGTGGGTAAATTATTGGAATAAATTCTGAGATAGAATAAACTGTCACTTAGGAAGGTAGGAAGTAATTAAGGACAATCAGTATAGATTTCTTAAGGGAAGATCATGTTTAACTTGATTGATTTTTTTGAAAAGACAACAAGGAGGTCTAATGAGGATAATGTGGCTTATGTCATCCACATAGATTATAGCGAGGCTTTGTCAAGATCCCACATGGCAGACTATTTAATGAAATAAAAACTCATGGAATTTAGGTGTAGGAAACTGGATACAAAATTGGCTCCATGGCAAGAAACAAAGAGTGATGTGAATTTTTTGAACTAGAAGGCTGCTTCCAGTAGGGTTCTGCTGGGCTCAATACTAGGTTCCCTTTTTTTTGTGATTTGTACTCAAATGTACGTTAGGTTAGCAGCCTGATCAGCGTCACAAGTAGACTTACATCAACACTTCAATAAAGTTACTGTAAAAAAATCCCCTAGTCACCACTCTCCTGTGTCTCTTCAGATACATTGAAGGAGAATTTAGCATGGCTAATGCACTTAACCAGCATGTCTTTCAGACTGTGGGAGAAAACTGGAACACCTGGAGGAAGCCCACGTAGGCATGGAGAAAATATGCACACTTCACACAGATACTGATTCAAGTTGGGAATCGAACCTAGGTCCCTGGCGCTGTGAGGCAGTTGTGCTAACCACTGTGTCATTGTGCCGTCCATAGGGCCCATGATCAAGAAGTTTGCAGATGACACAAAAATTGGCCATGTGGGTTGACAGTGAGAAGGAAAGATGTGGACTACAAAAGGAAATGTGGGCAGAAAAGTATCAAATGGAATTCAACCCAGAGATGTGCATGATACATTTGGTATGGTCAAAGCAAAGGAACACACAATTAGTGGGAGGATATCATGAGATACAAGGAAAACAAGTGATTTTGGAATGCATGTCCAAAGATCCCTAAAGGTAGTATAGCAGGGTGATAAATTGGTTAAACAGGTTTATGGAATACTTTCCTTTATTAGCCAAGACATAGAATGTAGGAATAGGGGAGATTTAGCTGGAACTATAGAAAACACTAGTTAGGCCAAACGTTTTGAATACTGCATGCAGCTCTGTCACCTTATTACAAAAACTGAACTGGACAGGGTACAAATGAGTTTCACGGAGATGCTCCAACTGGAAAGTTGTGGAAAGATTGGATAGGCTAGAGTTATTTTCTCTGGAACTGGGAAGACCTAGAGGCAATATGATTGAGGTGTAGAAAATTGTGAGGGGCTGGATGAAGTGGATGAAGAAGGACCTATTCCTTAGCAGAAAGGTCAGTGGCTAGGGGTCAGAAAGTTAAAGTGATTGGTAGAACAATTAAAACTGAGATAAGGAAAATGCTTTTCACTCAAAGGATGGTAAATGTCTGGAACTTACTGCTTCAAAGGATTATTGAGGTATAAAACCTCAACTAATTTAAAAGGTGTCTGGAGATGCACCTGAAATCCTGTAACCTCCACGCTTACAACTAAGTGCTGGGAAATTGATTAGGTTAGATGGCTTGTTTTTCGGCCAATGCAGACATAACAGACAGAACGTCATCCTGTGTGCGAGTTTTTCTATGTTTCCTAAATTTTTTAAATATTTGAAAAGGAGGAATTTGCAGGGATGTGGGGGGGACAGAGGATGGCAATACATGAATTGCTCCTTAGAAGGGCAATGCAGATCAAGACAGAGAGAGGGAAAGAGACAGATGATTAAAGGGCAGAGGTCAAAAGTATAAAAGGAAATTTCTTGAAATTGAAAGGAGGTGACTCTCCTCAAAAAAATTCTAAGTGTTGAATTTGTGTACAAACTAGAGTAAATCGTGCTGTTTTTTACAGTGGGAGTTGCAAAATGAATCTCCCACATTGTGCACTGTGGAATACACTACTGTGAATCACTCCAAAAGCTGAGGGCAGGGTCTATTCCCATTGGACAGGCTGGCAGCATAGTGCTGAGCGGGTCACTGCACAGGCGCTGATCTGTCAGTGCCGAGATCAGTGCATGCGCAATGGCACCTCACTGCCAGCCTCCTGATTACTGCCAGCTCGATCACTGGCCAGGCCTGCAACACCCCCCCCACCCCTGCCATCACTGGCCGTGTGACCCCTGCAACGGCCCAATTGCTGGCCTCAACCCTTCCATCCCTGCAGCCAGCCTCAATCTCCCCCTGCAGTCCTGACTGCCCTCCACAATCATGGCAGCTGACTCGCCCTCCACCCTGATCACTGGCCTCTCTCCCTCTGCTCGAAATCCTTCTGCAGCGTGACAGCAGGATTCCTGACCTCCACAATCTCTTCCTCCAGAGGCCCCCAGCCCACTAGGCCTGGCCTCCAATAGGCCCTGTTCCCTTGTCACTGCATTGGCATCTTGACTCTTGGACAGTGCCAGGGGCCTAGGCTGGCACTGCTAATGTGGCAATGCCCAGTGGGTACTTCCCCTCACCCTTGACCTCTGGAAGGGTCCTCAATGGCCCCCCTTCACTCCAGCTGCTGGCTCCTGGCAAGTGGGGAACTATAGTGAACTCTACTGGAGTGAACCACTCGTGGCAGATAGCGGGGAAGGCTAGTTGGCCTGAAGATTTCAGTCCTGGGCCTACTGGTGACATTTTAAGGAGGTTTTTCTAAATTAAGATTTATATAATTCCTTCAGCTCCGCACCGATTTCTGGCATGGTGCTGATGGCGCTGAAATCCGACTCACGGACGCATAGTACCCAGTGGGGAGCCTGCGAAATGGTCTCGGCTGCACTACAAAGACAGCTCAGCGGGATGAGAGAATCACCACACCCCCCCATAATGAATGATGATCCACAGCGACAACTGTCGCAGCCATTTATATTTCGTACATACATATAAATGACCTGCAATTAGGAAGTGAAAGTACATTGAAAGATCACCAACAACCTGTCCTGGTTCCCCATGCCAACATTTTAGTTAAGAAAGCCCACCAACCCTCAACTTTCTCAGAAAGCCAAAGAAATGTGGTATGTCAGCTATGACTCTCACCGATTTTTAAAGATCATTATAGAAAGCATTCTTTCTGGTTATATCACAACTTGGTATGGTTCCTGCTCTGCCCAAGACTGCATGCAACTACAAAAAGTTGTGAATATACTCCAATCCATTAGGCAAATCAACCTCCCATCATTGACTCTGCCTACACTTCCCGCTGCCTTGGCAAAGCAGCCAGAATAATTAAGGACCCTAGGCACCCCAGATATTCTCTCTTCCACCTTCTTCTGTCAGGAAAAAGATCCAAAAGTCTGAGGTCATGTACCTACTGACTCAAGAACAACTTTTTCCTTGCTGCTGTCAGACTTTTGAATGGAATTACCTTGCATTAAGCTGATCTTTCTCTATATCCTAACTATGACTCTGCACTTTCTCATTTCCTTTTCTATGAATGGTATGTTTTGTCATACTTGCGCACAAGAAACAATACTTTTTATTATATGTTAAAACATGTGACAATAATAAACCAAATCAAAACAAATCGAACATTGTCAAAAATTGCTGCCAAATTGGGGGAATGGCAAATTATGACAAAGTTCACAAAAGGTTATTACAGAGCACAGATAGATTTACATTATGGGCTGATACTGATCAATACAGGAAATCATTACTTATAAACCTGGACACAAAAATGAACAAAGGAAAACATTAAATGATAAGATTTTTAGTGGAACAGAGAGACCTTGGACTAGAAGTGTGCAGATAATTAAAAGCTAACAATCCAAATAGGTAAAGGTATAAGAAAGATAACTGCAGAAAACTAAATTAGATGTATAAAAAACAAATGCAAAGAGCAAATGTTGACATTATACAAACTCTTAGTTAAGCTGCCAATGGCTTTGGGCACTTCTTTATACAAAGGATACAAAAACAGAAGATGCAGTATGTTTCATTAGAATGTTACTAGTGTTGGGAGCAACAAATATGAAGAAGAGACTTAAGATGTTAGGGCTTCTTGCACTAAAACAAAGAAGTTTAATGAGTAAAGCTGATAGGGGTCTTCAAGATTGTGAAAGGCTATGATAAGGTAGTAGTTTTTGATTTGATTGGATAGAATTAGTGAAATATGATAATATGGTGGTGAGAAAACTTTTTTTACAGAGAATGCTTAGAATGTGCAATTCTCTGCCACAAGTCAATGTTGGAGTAAGTGCCATGAATTATTTCAAAGACGAATTGCGTTGTTGCTTGAATGAGAGGAATATTAAAGGATATGAAATGCTAGCAGGAAAGCAGGATCAGATTAGGTGGCTCACGTAATGACAAATATTCTTGTGAAACTATGATGTTTAATGTTTTATTTCTATATTGCAATATTTTGTGATCCTGTGCGTAAGCAGGGTACCAGAACTAAACGAAGTAACATTTGTTAATATTTTGATGAGATAAGGTTAACCATGTTATGGTTTTGTTGTGTCATAAATATAGTACAGATATTTGAACACACTGTTTTAGAATAGGTTTACTCTGCTGACTTTCCTTACTGTTACACACTGATCTCAGCATTTATTACTAAAGGTTGTACAGACATGTTAAAGATTAACAGAATCATAAATCTTATAAATACATTCAAAGTTATATAATTAAGCTCAATTGCAAATATTAAGGGTGGAATTTTCAGGCAGTGCTCACCCTAAAACCGGAAAATCCTGCCTGAGGTCAACGGACTTTTGCATGGTCCGTGTCCTGACCACTATAATTCCTGTGGGGGTGGGATGGGAAAATTCAGCCCTAAATTTTTTAAACCAATTATTTTACTATTTAATTTTAACGTATCTTTCAAAATAATTTTAAAATTTTATGAAGCTTTGATTTATTTGTTCAATTCTAATCTTTTCTCCATTCTTCAATTTTTATTCTTTTTTCCCATTCTTGCCAGTTTATTAATTTCTCCCACTTACTGTACAGTTAATCTGAGCTGTCACTCTTGTTTCTAATTTTTAGTCACTTCAAAACTTCTTTGATCTTTCCTCCGTGACTCCTTTAAACTTCCACTTGTCTGCATTTACTCTTCTATTTTTCTTGTCAGTTTACATTTAATTAAAGCTGCAAGCACCCAGTGCTGCCAGTTGAAGGGAGAACAGTCACAAGTATGCATGTTAAGCAACTTCTGGTGATAGAAAAGGTTTCTCTTTAGAAGCTGTGGCACATGTGCTGCTTCCAACAATAGTTTTCTTGAGGTAAAATTATCAATCAGAAAGGTCGACATATTTCATGTACTCTCTCCAAGTAGGTCAACTTGTACGCAACCGGAGTGGACAGGATAGACACTTTGGAATAATTTTGATATTACAGATATTGTTGCAGTATGGAAAAATACATTTTCATAATCATCTATTAGAATGGCATACTTTCACATGAATGTACAAGGATCTCTGGCTAACATTTACAAGTTAGCATATTAAACGTTTGACTTTATTCGGGTTTGTCATTTTGAAATGCAAACCATCACTTAAACCAGATTTAGTTCCTGATAGCAAACTGTTTTACGCCTATAGCGTTTGAGTTATGACTACTGTAGACACTATTATTCTGTGAAGACAGCTGAATGTGGTCTTAAAAGCTGCCAGCCAAGAAGCCACATACACATCTTAAGTCTGTTGAGGGCCATATGCTGTCCTTTTGCTTGAATCTAGTAAGTAAATGCAAGTTCAAAAACAGCATGACAGGATGATCCCATCACAGAGCATTTGGGTCATCAAATCGCACATTAATTCTGCTTTATGTTTCAGTTAATCAACTGAAGAGTCATTATGGTCCAGAAGAACAAGTATTTCAATATATGTAGCTAAGAATACATGTAGGCAAAGCCTATGAAGAATCAATTACGAAGCATGAGTTTTATAGGTTAAACCTGTTCTTAGTAAATAATAAAGGTAGTCAGTACTTCGTATTCAAATGCTGCTATTTCACTGTCAAAATAACTTTATTTCTAACTTTATAATTTTCTCTACACCACTATCAAACGGAATACTTTCTTTAAGATTCACTCCTGACACCATTTTTTCATGAAATCAGGAGAAAGTGAGATAGGGCAGCAAGATACTTATGAAGCAAATATTCTCTGTCATGGCAAAAACAAAATACTGTAGTTGTTTGAAACTTGAAATACGAGGGTTGTAGGAGTGAAAGATGGGATCATATTCCAAATTCCTACTCCCCAATACCATTTCTGGCAATTTTGTCTATGTGGGATAAGAATGCAGGGAGAGAGGATGTACTCAGCATTTTCATTCTTGCCCAATGTGCAGTGGAGCATTTCAAACTGCTCACAATTTTGATGGAATTGGGTTATTTTGTTAGAAGACATAGTTCATGCCACCTCATAATAAGGATACCTGAAGACATAGATATACGGCCATCTGCTCAACTGTGTTTTGTTGATGCAGTTGCCAGATGACCCCATTATAAATGCTTGGCTGAGTTCCAAGAATGGAAAATACACTCTGCTCAGTAGGAGTCTGTTCACTCAGTTGCAAAGGGGAGTATTAGTTTTGAGTGACTGACATTATCTTGTAATAATCTGTCTTTTTTTGATAAAGTTCTTTAATGTTTCTGTATTGATTTGGGCAAGATAAAGATGTACAAAGTGAATTAAAGATTTCCTCAATAGGAGATATATTGCCTAAGATTGCAGGATGCAATGGTACACAATAGAAGGGAGAACAGAAGAACCAGTGGGAAACATAGATTTTATAGGGGGTGCGAAATGGAATTTCTCCTGTCCCCCTGTCTAGAAAGTTTATGGTCAGCCCAGGCAATTCAAAATGTTGGAGCAACCTTAATAGAATCAGAGTGGCATTTATAGAATACTTCTCACAACCACCAGACACCTCAAAACATTTTCAATGGTGTAGTCACTGCTGTAGGACGCAATGAAGACTTGCATTTGTAGAATACTTCTCAGCAATCAGCAAATGGATTCCTCTCTTTCTTTCATAATGCAAGAAACAAAGTAGAAGCAGTTGCTTTGCACACACAAGCATTTATTGATATGAGTTTTGTGTGAGAATACATTCAAGGTTGCCAACTTACTTTTGGTCTTTCTGTTATGAGTCAAGGTAAAGGCAGCAGCATAGGAAATGGAGCCATTGTTGCTATTATCACTTAGGTTCTTAGGTTGGGTACAGCACAGCCAGTAGCAGCGCACACCAATCTCTGTGTCCAGCAGTATGGCATCATTTTAATCTGGTGTTTAAACATAAATGAAATTCTAACAGACAGAATACATAATCCACTGGCAATCTATAAATTTGGTATAATTGGGGTGCTATTTAAAAAAAAATGACTTTTCTGGTTTGAAGTTCACTATTGCCAGGATACGGTTTAAATTATTCTCTCCTCACTACAAACAGGCAGTAACAAACGTGAACAGCAATAGACAGGGACATGACCATCACTTGACCCCATCTTCCTCCATTCTTTCCTGCATTGGGAATCTCTTTCAATCATTTCTAATTATTATGGAAGTTTATTTGTGGGGATGAGGCAAAAATTGAAAAGAAGAAGACAACACAACAGGTTTAGTGCATATTTTAGGCTGCAATAATATATGGCGAATAAAGTTCCTATATTACCATTTATGTTGGGTTGGGGACAGTCAGGGCAGGGGTTTGGTGATGGAAAGAGAACAGCAGGATTTCATATGTATCTGTTTTATTGTGTTGTCAAGAGTCTAGACAGAGAGTTTGGGGATGCTTCCCAAGAATGCTGCTTGAGTCTGTAATTTCTCAAAACTAATCCTCATTATGTACAGTAGGTAATAACATATTTTGATCTCTTGGAAAGGTTGGAGGTTCCCTCCTTTCAAAATCTTTCTTATTTTTCAGTCATGTGATCTGACATCATTTTTGCTTCAATACATGCTTCTGCTTTTAACCCGTTATTCTATATCTCTGCCCTGAGTCTTTTTCTCTACATCATATTAACATCCTCTATATCTCCCCCCACAAAGTCTCAGACTTCACTGTGTTAATCCCTAAAATGCTTTGACTGATCTGCTGATCTTGCACCGACCTTCTGATGGTGAGGATATTCCGTACTCTCCTTTCTCTTGATGTGAATGATCTTCTTCTGGGTGGCTGTAGAGCTCATAGTGTATCTTTTTTCTCCTTCATCATTCAGTAGTAAGCTCAAGTTTCTTTTGGTTTTCTCTTCAAAGAAATTAAGATACTACAGTTTCTCCTCTCGAGACCCTTGTCGGTCTCAATCCTATACCATCTGAGTTATAGAACGTTTTCAGTAATTGTGTCTTCCTCTGTTGGTCTCAGAACCATATTCTCTTCCTGGGCTTCAGCAGTGGTAACTCATGTTCTATGCCTGTGATTAAAGTTGCAAATCTGGTTGCCTCATTGTTCTTTTCATGCACTTTTACCCTCTCATGTTGATCATGATTGGGTTTGAGTTTTTGTTTTAGAAATCGAAGCCGTGTTCACAATCTCTTACACATCAGTAACTCTGATGGTGAGAAACTTTTTTCTGGTGATGAAAGTCAATAACTCAGAAGAGCCAAATTAAGGTCTTTGATTTTTTTCAATAAAGCTTACAGTTCATAGTTTTCTCTCAAGCTAGCTATTCTCTTGAGGATAACAAGGTGAATTGATTACATTAACAAAGCTATATTGACTTGAGAACATGTGGAATAGCTCATATGAAAACTATAGTCCACTGTTGGACACAATGATGTCTGGGAGGATGCAATGTGTTGTATATATTTATTTGCAGGATTGGATGACTGTTTCTGCTATGATACAATGCAAACTGTTTCCTACTCATGGTGGATTGAAGCAATCAATGAATGTAAGGTTTTCCCCTTACATTCAAATAAATCCATTCCTAGATGCTCTCACAGTCTTGCTGGAAGAATAGGAGATAGTAGTGGTGCTTTTTAAGGCATAAGTAAGACAGATAAAAGTAATTTTTTCCGTAGAGTGAGTACTCATTCCCTAATGAAGCCTTTAAAGAAGATCAAGTTGAGATGTTCTCACTATAACTATTTTCTTGTTGAAGTCTAGTAAATCCTCAATGACTTAAGGTGTTTTGTAGTTTTCAAAGTACTATGATGGTATCTGATTAGTGGAGATTCAGTTCAGACAATATTCCTTAGTGCCAGGTATAGCTCAACTGAGGATAGTTTCCCCCGATTCTCATTGACTACAGTTTTGCTAGGGCTCCTTGATGTCAGCTAAATGCTGCCTTTACTCTCACCTCACCTCTGGTATTTGGCTCCTCTATCCATGTTTGAACAAAGGTTGTAATGAGGTCAGGAGCTGACTGACCCTGGCAAAACCCAAACTGAGCACCTGTGAGCAGGTTATTGCTGAGTAAGTGCTGTTTGATAATATTATCCATAACCTTCCATCATTTTACTAATGATGAAGAGTCAACTGATGAGGCAGTAGTTGGCTGGATTGAATTGTCCTGTTTCTTATGTACTGGACATACCAGAGCAATTTTCCACATTGTTAGGTAGATTCCAGTTTGTAGCTGAACTGTAGCACCTAGCCAGACGTCAACCATCTTCAGCTGTTTCATCAATGACCTGCCTTCCATCATAAGATCAAAACAGGGGATGTTTGTTCATGACGGCATAATGTTCAGTATCATTTGCAACTCTTCAGATAGTGAAGCAGTCCATGTTTGACTGCAGCAAGACCTGGATAATATCCAGGCTTGGGCTGACAAGAGATAAGTAACATTTGTGTCACACAAGTACCAAGCAATGACTTTCTCCAACAAGAGAAGATCTAACCCATTGCCCCATAACATTCAATGGCATTACCCCATCACCCACTATCAACATCTTGGGGTTTACCATTGACCAAAAACTGAATTGAACAGCCATATAAATACTCTGGCTACAGAGGCTAGGAATGCTGTAACAAGTAACCCACTTCCTGATCCTCCTGAAGCTTGCCTAACATCTACAAGGCACAAGTCAGCAGTGTAATAGAATAATCTCCATTTGTTGGGATGAGTGCAGCTCCAATAAGCCTCATAAGCTTGAAACCATCCAGGACAAAGCAAACCACTTGGTTACTATTCCTTCTACAAATATTCAATCTCTCTACCATTGATGAACAGTGGCAGCTGTATGTACCATCTATAAGATGCATTGCAAATATTCCTCAAAGTTGTTTAAACAGCATCTTTCAAAACCATGACCACTACCATCTAGGAAGGCAAGAGCAGCAGATACATCAGGACATCACCAAATGGAAGTTCTTCTCTAAATTACTCACCATCCTAACTTGAAAATATATTGCTGTTCTTTCACTATTGTGGGTCAAAGTCCTGGAATTCCATGCCTAACAGCTTTGTGGGTATATCTCAGGGACTGCAGTGATTCAAGAAGGCAGCTCACCACCACCAGCACAGAACAGAGATATCTGCACATTCACAGTGACATCCTCTGCTGTAAAACGCCAGCTGATTTTAGGCCCGGTCCCTCCTCCTGCTGGCAGGAAACAGATCTTGCTTCGTTTTCTTTTCTCAGAGTGAGGCAAGATTAGATTTTTAACTCATCCAAAAAATTAGCGTGATTCCCTCCTGTTTTCATGCTTTTTCAGCACTTAGAATTTTTTTTGGTAAGATCACCCCCTTTATCTTTAAGTCTCAACCAAAATGGGAATCCTGGACTGATAGAATAAGTGCCAAATGAATATTACACCTCAAACAATTTCTGCTTCGGGTGCAGAGGCATGTGTTATCTTACAGGATTTGTAATTCAGAGGCCTGAATTAATGATCTGGAGGAAAAGAGTTTAAATCACATAATGCAGTTAGAGAATGTAAATTTAATGAATTAAAATTCTAGAACTGGTGACCATAAAAATACCAGATTGTAGTAAAAACTCATCTCTTTAGGGAAGGAAATCGGCAAAGTAATGATGCATTTTTCTTTTTATCTGGAGACAGGCAGTATAAGGCCTATATTTCATAATATATTTGAGTGTCCAAATGTGTGGGAGAGTGGGAAGCCTGTGCTGGTAGATGGTGTTAGGATGACTGTTGAAAAGGTAGACCTGAAATCACTAAAGTCCGAGCCCCTCTGCCTTATGCCATGAGATTTAATTTTCCACAATAACCTTTGATGTGGCACCTTATTTTTGAACAATTTCAGTATTAAGCACAGCTTTCTGCTTACGACAGAGCATTCTTGATTTTGAATGACACAGAATATAGTCTGAGGATTTCTCCATATTCCACTTTTTCCACAAGTTATCCTTTTACTTTTAAACTCGTCCCACTAGGACCCTGTAATTTGATAGGTCATGGTAGTAATGTAAACTAGTTGTGCCATTTGACTTCATCTGATTAAACATAAACCCCCTGCTCTTGCGACTAGTTTAAACTCTGTGGTGTGTCTGTCCACTTTGAATTTAATATTGCAAAACTTGTTTTCAGTATCATTTACCTCCCACAGGAAACTTAATTCATTTGCTTGTGATTCTTCCACTTCTTGTATGTGGCTTGTTTTGAAATTTTCTCACTCTTTTACAGCATTTGAATGACGAACAGTTTTGAAGTAGCTTATGCTTTTCATAAGACCATAAGACATTGGAGCAGAATTAGGCCACTCAGCCTAACGAATCTGTTCCACCATTCATTCATGGGTGATTCTTTTCTCATCCCCATTCTCCTACCTTTTCCCCATAACCCCTGATCCCCTTATTATGTTCTATGATCCCCTTATTAATCACAGTTGTGGCACTCTGCCCCAGTGCTTTGTTTTATTTAATTTATCCCCCTGTATTATTAAATTCCAATGAATACTGAAATATAAGTTGAAAATTTGCAGGACTTCTTCACAAGAACTAAGAACAAAGAACAGTACAGCACTGGAATAGGCCCTTCATCCCTTCAAGTCTGCGCCAATCACATTGTCCTATTTAGACCAACCGCTTCTATTCTCCATCTGTTCATATGTCTATCCAAGAAGTTGAAGTCTCCTCAACCTCCCCTCCTATCACATGATTAGTGTAGATCCTACTGCATAAAGTAATGCATTGATCTGTTGTTTTTGATCTTATTTGTGTCGTCCTGAAGCGGTTCTCTATCTTGTCAGCCCTTTTCTCCAGTTGTCTCAATCCTGGGCCTAATTCAAGCCTATTTAATGAAGAAATGGTTCTTTGAGTGATAGTGTTGATTCCCTACTTCTGCTGAGCCCTGGAATTGTTCCTTCTTCGGCTTTCTGCTTTGGGCCTGTGTTTTCTGCAGTCTTGTTTCTGGGTCCGCGTCTTAGCTTGTATCTGTTGCTCCTGTGGTGTTCTTAATATTTGTTGTTGGGCAGCACGGTGGTTAGCATTGCTGCCTACATTGCAAGGGACCGGAGCGCAATTCGGTCTTAGTAACTGGCTGGAGTTTGCATGTTCATCCCGTGTCTATGTAGATTTCCTTTGGATGCTCCAGTTTCCTCCCACATTACAAAGATATGCAGGTTAGGTGGATTGGGTATGCTAAATTGCCCTTTAATGTCAGGATAAATACAAAGAACTAAGAACAAAACAGCATGGGAAACGGGCCCTTTGGCCCAACGAGCCCACGCCGCCACCCAGATGTTCCCACCTCTACCCGCGATCCCTGTCTATGTTTATAGATATATGGATTAAGAACCAAATTTGAGACAATTTAGGGAGAATTTGTTCTGCCAATTAGCCTAAGAGCACATTTTTGGGATGTGGGAGGAAACCGGAGCACCCGGAGAAAACCCATGCAAGCACAGGGAGAATGCGCAAACTCCCACAGGCCTAAATCCCTGTATCTGCACAGCACAGTGATAGTCACTGAACTGTCGTGTTGCCCATCAAATGGTCCAAGTCAAGCGTACACTAACGATGTGAAGCACGAGGATACTCTTGAAAAAAATCCAAGAGCAGCCCTTCCACAATCAATCACGTGTATTTCCCTTGTTAGACAACAAGGTGGACCAAAGCACCTGTAGGATAAAACAAGTACATCAATATCATCATCTATTTACACACTTCCCAGGGACTCCCAAGGCTCATGATCCCTATTTTAAATCAGTTTTCTATATCCCTCCATTCCCATTCTGTTCATGTGCCCATCTAAGTATGTCTTAAATAACTCCAGAGTGCCTGCCTCCACCACTTTACTTGGCAGCGCATTCTATACCCCCACCACCCTCTGTTTTGTTTCCCGTGCTGTTTTGTTCTTTGTTCTTTGTCCTTCTGGTAGTAAGGTGACCAGAACTGGACGCAGTATTCCAAATGAGGTCTAACCAATGTTTTATACAACTGCAACATTAAAGGCCAGCTCTTATACTCTATACTCCTTCCTATAAAGGCTAGCATACCATATGCTTTCTTCACAACTTTCTCCACCTGCTCTGCCACTTTCAGAGACTTGTGCACCTGCACCCCCAGGTCCCTCTGCATTTCTATACTCTTAATAAGTCTATCCTTTATGATATACCTCCCCCCTACATTCTTTCTCCCGAAATTTATCAGGATTGAATTCCACCTGCCATCCATCTGCCCAAGCTACCAGCCTATGTCCTGCTGCATCACCTGACAACGCTCCTCACTATCCGCAAGTCAGTTATGGGGATATGGCCTGGGTTGGATTGTTGTTGGTTCAGGCTTGATGGGCCAAATGGTCACTTCCTGCACTGTTGGGATTCTATGATTCCTTTGAGAGTCTCTTGCCAGCCCTGTATCTTCTTTTTAAGGTTTGCTGGGTCTTTTATTTATTGCCACTATGTTTCATTGTGTACTTGGGGTCTAGTTCGGAAGCTTTGGGGATAGTGTATTCCCCAAAATTGGTAGCACAGTGGCTGGCATGGTGACACACCATGGTGGCTTCACAGTGCCAGGGACTCAGGTTCGATTCCTGGTTTGGGTCACTGTCTGCGGAGTTGGCACGTTCTCCCCATATCTCCTCCAGGTACCCCGGTTTCCTCCCATAGTGCACTGACCATGCTAAATTCTTCCTGAACAGGACTGTGATGATGAGGGGACTGCGATGTTAATGTAAGCTTACTTATTTATTTAAAGTCTAATAAATAGACTTTAAAGTATGCTGCTCCAGTCTGTAGTTTCTCAAAATCACTCTTTTGATTTACAGGAAGTATTTACACATTTGGACTTCTATATGAGGTCAGAGTTTCTCTCCTTTCAGCTCTCTCTTATTTCTCAGTCACATGATCTGATATTATTACATCAGCATCACGTTTGAATTAACCCTTTACTCCACAATATCCAGCTGGACTCCACAGTAAGAGCAGACTTGATAGCTGAAGGACAGCACCACAAAAATACAGCGCTGCTTCCAAAAAGCTGCTCTGTAGTTCAAACTGGATAATAGGCACACAAATCTATTTCTGGGTGAGCATACCAGACAGAGCAGAGGTGACATAACCAAGTAACAAAGATTATTAACAAAGGGCACTGCAAGTATTTACTATGATATCTTGGAAATAATTAGACACTGTAAATCTTTTCTCTGCTGCTACTGTATAAAAGTCATCTTACTGATAGAGAAGTGGACTTCAGTCATGGATTTTAATGTCACTGGCCTTTACATAACATTGTCTGGAACAGATGGTCAGACTGTTCATGCAGATAGAAGCTGCATGCATTTCTAAATATGCAAATGGAGCCGAATATTGTGCCCCCCTCCATTCCCACAGTAGCGAGTTTGTGGCAAGGGGCATTTAATCAGACAGAAGGGTGCTAGGTGGCCTCATACCCTTCCTATCTCCACCACAATCAGAGTGCAATTAATGCTCACTTAAGGGCCACATACTGCTGCCCCTTCTATTAACCTAGCAGTGGGCAATGGCTTTCCATGCAGGGAGCATGACAAATAAACCTGCTGTGTTTGCTTGCAGGCTCCCTGAGGTGAGATTCCTCATTCAGAGGTGGTCGGGGCCATAGACAGTGAACCACTATCTTCTCCCCTCACTCAACAACACCCCTTCTGCCATCAGTTATGATAGATCTGTGACCCAGCAATGATCCTGGGCCAAAGGTGGATGTCATACCAGGAGCAGCCATTGCATTTCTGGTAGCTCAGCTGTTCAGTGGAATTGTCGGCCTCGCATTGGCTGACAGCTCTCAGCAGGTGGAACTTTCATCCCCCGAAGTCCTTAACTCGGGGGAAGGCCTGCCACTGGTCAGAGCCCCTTTACCATCACAATATCTTGGCTTTTGTTGTTGAAAATTATTGTTGGCTTATTTTCAAATTGTTTTTAAATAACCTAAATTTTAAATAAAAATATTCTGATTTAATACCATAGTATGATATTGATACTCATCCATGCATTTTTTCCGCTGGACTTGACTAATTCAAAATACTGCTGGCCAGACTCTAGATCAATGCTTTAGAAACTGGTTAAACAACATTTCATTTTAAATGTTTCATCCATGCTTTCAATTCCCTCCATGCCCTGGTCCCTCCCTGTCTCTGTGATTTCTGTAAGAAGTCTCACAACACCAGGTTAAAGCTGAACAAGTCTAGGTTAAATCTGTTGGACTTTAACCTGGTATTGTGAGACTTCTTACTGTGCTTACCCAAATCCAACACTGGCATCTCCACATCTGTGATTTCCTCCAGTCCTAAGCCCCTCAGGCATCTCTGCCCTCTTCCAATTCTGGCCTCCTGGGCATTCTCGATTTCATTTGCCAAGAAGAATGCAGCATGAAGCAGTTAGCTTCTCAACTTTGTTCAAATTCAAATCAGGCAGGTCACAGAATCAGAATCTCTACAGTTCAGAAGAAGGCCAGTTGACCCTGCAGCTATCCTCTAAAACAGCATCTCAACTATGTTCAGCCAACCCCACACATTTATCATGGCTAATCCTCAAAACTTACACATCTTTGGATTGCAGGAAGAAACCGCAGAACCCAAAGGAAACACAGGCAAACAAGGGGAGAACATGCAAACCCCACACAGTCACACAAGTCTTGAATTGAACCGGGTTTATGGCACTGTAAGGCAGCAGTGCTAACCAGTGTGTCACCATGTCGACTCTGATTAGTCAAGGCACTGCACTGCAGAATGAACCAGAAAATGACTGTTCCTTAAGCTTTTGGTTAGATTTAAAAGGTACAAAATGTGTACATGTTCCTACCATCTGCAAAGGAGAGGGCCCTGTTTGTGATCTATCATATATAAATGAGTCATTGTGTGAGCCCAATTGACAATCTTAAATTGTTTTCAGTGTAATTCTTCAGAAAAATCAGGTTTGTTTAGTAGGTTCAATCCTGGAATCACATTTTGCAAACATGGGCTGGTTGGGTACGGTCAGTATATTTTGCCTGTTGTGAACAGTCAAAGGGACGTGCTGTTTGATACCATCTGCCAATTGTTGGGACATACAGCCTATCTAACTGGCATTACACCAGCACTGAAATTCATATACTACATTGCTCATTTGTGTGACAGGCAGAACATGTTCTTGGCTTGATGGCAGCATCCTTCTTAGTGGAGAATAACACTTGTGTTGCCGCTGCATAATAACAGTGTGCAATGGTTCACTTGTTGCTCAAATTCTTGATTTTTCAAATCATGCCTTCTCCATAGCAATACTTCCACCATAGTCCACTTGCCAATCAGCACTCTCCTCTCATGCAGTATAAACTGTTGTTTCCCCCATTACAGTTTGGTAATGTCCAGCGAACTATCACGATAACTGCAAGATAAAAAGCTTAGATAGCATGGCCGAAATCTTCCATCCATATACATAGCTGGGATTTTCCGGTGCCCCTAGAAGTAAATTGAGTTTTGGCAAAAATGCCAAACTCTCCATTCTTGCTGCCATGGACAACACTGAACAACCCTACCTTATGTCGTTTTTTCAGCAACACTCAAGGTCTGCACAACTAAACAACTATTTTAAGTACAGTTGTTGTATTGATATTTTTTGTGGCTGATACGATTTCTAGAAAACCAACTGACTTGAACAGCCCACAAAATTTGACTCCTTGATGTCCTATTGTTTTAATGCCCCATCTGGACTTGTGAGTGCTGCAACTAAGTGCCAAGATATAAAACATAAGAACTGGGAGCAAGAGATGACAATTTAATTCCTGGGGTAGAGAGTTTCACAGATTCATGACTCTTTGAGTGAAGTAATTCCTCTTCATTTCTGTTTTAAATTTGCCACCCTGTAGCCTTAGATGATTGCTTCTCACTCTAGAATGTTCTACAAGAGGAAACATCCACTCCATGTCTACCCTGTCAAAGCCTTTTAGCATCTTATATACCACAATTAAATCTTCTCTCATTTTTCTAAAGATTATTGACATAGGCTTAAGCTGCTCAATCTCTCTTCAGAAGACAAGTCCTTCATCCCTAGAATCAATCTAATGAACCATTTCTGAACCTTCTCGATTTGCCTCTAATGCATTTACATCATTCTTCAAGTGACAGGACCAAAATTGTGCACAGTACTCCAGATGCGGTCTCACTAATGTGTTATGCAGTTGCAACAGCACTTTCCCACTATTATATTCTATTCTATTAGCAATGAATGTCAAAATTTCATTTGCCTTCCTTATTAACTGCTATTCCTGCATACTAACTTTCTGTGATTAATGCAGACACCTAAATCTCTCTGCAGTGAAACATTTTTAAGTTTCTCTCCATTTAGATAATAAGTAGCTATTTTATTTCTCCAACCAAAATGTATAACCTCATACTTATACATGTTAAATTCCATCTGCCAAATTCTGGTCCGTTCACTAACCTATCCATATCTATTTGGAAATGTATTATTTCCTCACAGTAGTAAGGGCTTGGAATGTCCTGCCTGCAGCAGTTGTGGACTCACCAACTTCAAGGGTGTTCAAATGGTCAGTGGATAGGTATATGGATAGCATTGAAATAGTTTAGGTTACAGGGTCATTAGATTGGTTTCACTGGTCGGCGCAACATCGAGGGCCGAAGGGCCTGTACTATGCTGTAATTTCTATGTTCATTGCAACTTGCAAGTGCAAATTCAAAGGGTTTCTCTCTTTGAATGTGCAGTTATTGTGTGACCATGCTCAGTGCACCATGCAGATGAATGCTAGAAATCCTAGCAAAAGGTCATGATGCATTTAATCTTTGGCAATAACTATTTTCTCAGTACTTGAGCATCATGTCAAACTGCAGAATGGCTGCTGGACAACAAGGGCAATCCACTTAGTACATGTCTGATGATTTCACCCAGGCATATCCCTGTTATAATGGAAGTCATGCTGACACAGGCCTGGACTGCTCTGCAAGAGTTCTATGACATGAGAACAATTCAGCCAGGTGGACAACGGGGATTGATTGGGCCTCTGTTTAAGGATGAAGCAGACAGCATCAGGCTTTCTCAGTTGGATGTGGAGGTATGGAAAAATTGATCCTGGTAAACAATTTTGGATCATAACCTCACAGGATTTTATTCTTTCTGCGTTTAAGAAAAACTACTCTGTCCTGATGCCGCTTTTAGTAGCTCTGTACTGAAAGAACTATAAGGGATTGGTTAGAAGAGAACATAATACCTGGACAATGGTTGTTTAATAAAGGAAGCTTTGCTGTCTCTTCAATTGCTGCTTATACACAGACAACTGGATTCAGTCATGCTTTCATTGGCTTGATTATTACAATGCTGTCTGGTTCCCCATATTCTATTTTCTGTAAACTTGAGGTCATCTGAAACTCTGCTGTTGTGTATTAATTCACATGTCCAATCACACCTGTGCTCACTAAACTACATACTGGATTTAAGAATTTTAATCCGTATTTTTAGATCTCTTCATTACCTCATCCTCCTCCTTTCTGTTCCAGTTGCTCACTTTGGGAGATATCTGCCCTCATCTAATTCTGGTCTCTTGAGCATCCTTTTATTTTCTTTACCATGCCTCTAGTTGGCTAGGCCCTAAGAACACTCCCCCTATACCTCTCTGTTTATCTTCAGTGATCCTTCTCTCAGACACTCCTTAAAATTTACCCCTTTAAAGGAATATTTGGTTCTCTTACCTAATATCTCATTGCATGTCATACTCAATGTCAAATTTTGTTTTACAAGGCTACTGTGAAGCACCTGGGGATGTTGTAAAGACACTTTACAAATGCAAGTTGTTATTGTATCACAGTCATTATGCAAGCTAAGGAAAGAAATAGAAGACATTACGTGTAGACTTCCAGAAAATCTTCAATAAAGTTGCATATGAAAAATTGAGTATGGCTTGAAATTGCACATTGGGATAGCAATACAGAAATGAGATTCCATCCTGCACTATTTTAATGTTGGCATAGCACATATCTAAAGTGAAGAAACAAGAATTTCAGGCAAATATGGTAACCGTCTGTAAGCTTAGTGTTATTTCCTGGGCTTTGAAATTTAAAAGAAAATCAGATCTCACAAGAAAGTTCTATTAATTTCAGTAGATTCATAAACAGTCTTCTCTTGTAGAAAAATATAGTTATTGCCTTTAAGCTATTTCTACTTCCACACTGCTTATTATTCGGAGATACTTGAGCACTCAAAAAAGTGTGTTTCAAAGCTTGTTGAAATAGTATTAGAGGCCAAAATCATCTGGGCATCAGCATTAACAAAAAGCCTTGATGTAACAGCTGTACTTAATCTTTTTTAAATGAACTCTGCAGCAGAATTTATCAAACCACTGGAGTAGCATTGCTATAAAAACAAAATTGGCACAACATCAGAACTCATTTTAAACAAATAAAATTTAATAGGTTCAAGACCCTCGATATGATGCTGTTATGATTTATATTGTTTCACTGGTACCAGCGCTGTTCTTATGGTTTACCTGAGATACTACATTCTGTTTCAATGCCATGGATTACTCCCATTCCCTCCAACTAGAGTGTGCTTTATATCCATCCAATATTTGAGTAAATTACAGGAAAATCAGAGATCAAACAAATAACAGTTGGCAATGTAAATCAGTTTATTAGAATATAGTTAGCAATTTCATATGATTCTCATCAACTGGATGGGTACATACAAGATATCAGACTGGTCTCAGGAGCCTAGACAGGTCTAGAAACCTGAAACAAACTGAGTCCAGAGTTGGTGGAATGGAGGTCAGGGTAGGGAAACGTTGGTGATGGTGGAAGTGGAGGAAGGCAGAGATGCTATTTGGGGAATGTTTCTGGCTAATCTGAATGTTTCTGGCTAATCTCCACATTCTTGCCTGCGCCCCTTAACCCTTAACTCCCTTGTAGATCAATAATCTGTCTAACTCAGCCTTGAATACATTCAATAATCCAGACTCCACAGTTCTCTGTGGAAAGAATTCCAGAAGAATGTTTCCTCATCTCTATCTTAAATGGGAAACCCTTTATTTTTAAATTGTGCTCCCTAATTCTAATTCACCCAGAAGAGAAAAATCCTCTTAGCATCCTACCCTATTGATCCCCCTCAGAATTTTCTATGTTTCAATAAGATCATTCTTATTCTTCTAAACTTCAATGAGCATAGGCCCAACCTGCTCAATCTTTCCTTAAAAGACAACCACTGTCGGTCATAAATGTTCAAGTCTCTGTATCTTGGACTTAATGGAACAGAGATGAGGACTGTATTGGCAGAATAACCAGAGTAAGGGAGTGTAATTGTTCAAAGAGGGACTTGGACATTTTGACTGAAAGTTTGTTTGCATATTAGTCTCAGGTAAACTACATTGACTCCCCAGAGGCAGCCATTTTTGGGAGATTTTACCTGAGCAGCAGATTGATAGCTGCAAAAATGTGATAGTGAATGTCTGGACAGCTGGAAAAACGCAGTATGTAAGTTATTTGAGGAGAGAGATTTTTCCAGTAGTTGACATAAAAGAATTTGTTAGGAGATCTATGAAAGAAGATAGGCACAAGAAAGTGATCTGAAATGATTGTATTGTGAATGACACAATGAGGGTTAAAAATGAGTCAAGTCAGTAAGGTCAAGGGTTGATCACAAATATGAATTGGGGCATTTATACGAAGGGAAAGATTAAGGGACAGTACAAGATTGTCCTTTAGGAGTTAGGGTATGATGAGTTGAAATGGAGATTGACGTCAGAGGACAAGTTGCTTGTTGCAGAGTCTAAGGGAGGAATGTAGCGAAATTAGCAAGATGTGAAATGCAGCAGGTACCATTTAAATAAGAAAATGAAACAAACACTAATCAACATAAATCTGCATATTAGAAATATCCTTCAGGATACATTAAAGCGGCACATGTAGGGCTGTTTTATGATGGGCCTTGGTCTTACAGTTAAACAAGATTTTGAACACATAAAACCTCACTATATGCTGCATACTGGGGTTGCAGCCAAACAACATGTTGTGTGGCAGAATGCCCTGATATTTGGTCTGTGAATGAGTTTCAGTAAGCCTTCAAGTAGAATGCTGAAAATTCAGTTGGGTGTGTCAAATATTATTATTTTTGATTTTAAATCATCACATATTTTCACTGTTTCAACTGGCATTGTGCTGTTTGAAAGTCAGATGACAACATAATGAAAAAAAGTTTTGTTGACTTAAAATACCTAACTTAAAATATCTACCTGTACAAAACAGTAAAATGGACGTTCACCTCTTTCATGTTGAACCACTGTCACAGGGCAAAAACCAATAGAGGCCCGGAACAGCTGGTTGGGGATTGAAAGTGGACCAATTTTCATTCACAAAGAAATGATCACTTCCTTGTATTTCTTTCCTTTCAAATCTCTCAACAAACTCTTTCCTTTTGTGTCCACTACTTGGTTTTCCACTAAGACCCCAATATTGCTCACAGTCCTCAATGTCAAAACTACGAGTTTTGAGTGATTCTTCATTATTTTTGTTAAATATTAATTAATCTTTGTAGTACTTGCTTAATACTGAGCATTATGGTTGGCCATTTAAAACATCGTCCATTTACATCCATGCTCATTTCCAATGATGCAACGTGAATTGGAACTTTGGCCTGGAAATTGGGCAGACAGGTCACCAACACCCCTCACCCCACTCCCATGTGAATGTAAGTAGGACATTGTAATGTTGTGCTGGCAATATAACATTATCACGGCAATTTCCAAAAGTATGGAAGGCTAATGAGCATAGAAATAAGTAGCCCGTCTGCCATTTTGTAAGCTATTAAGTTTGTTAACAACCTAATTGTCCCAAGGTTCACAGGATAAAAGCATTCCTGGTGTGCTTTCCCCTTTGAATTTCTCTCCCTCTGCCTCAACATCCTCATCCTGTCCATGTCACCAAGCTCTTCCTATGACCCATCACTGGAGTCATCCTTCTTGGCCTATAGAGTTGCCTCAGTTTCTTCAGCTTCCACTGGGCTCCTCCCTTGCCAGAGCCAGGTGCAGCATGTGACAACCTTGAGGGAGACACTCCCTAGGGGATACTGCAATGCTCCCCTAGATCAGTCCAGGCATATGAACATAACAACTACAAGCAGGAGTAGGCTATCTGGTCCCTTGAGCCTGCTCCGCCATTCAATAAGATCATGGCTGATATTTTTGTGGACTCAGCTCTGACTTATTCGCCTGCTCACCATAACCCTTAACTCCTTTTGTGATCAAAAATATATCTATCCTTGCCTCAAAAACATTCAATGAGGTAGCCTCAACTGCTTCAATTGGCAGGGAATTCCACAGATTCACACCCCTTTGTGTGAAAAAGTTCCTCCTTAATTCAGTCCTAAATTTGCTTCCCTTTATTTGAGGCTATGCCCCTTAGTTTTAGTTTTATCCACCAGTGGAAGCAACTTCCCTGCTTCTATCTTATCTATTCCCTTCATAATCTTATATGTTTCTATAAGATCTCCCTGCATTCTTCTTAATTCCAATGAATATAGCCCCAGTCTACTCAGTCTCTCCTCATAAGCCAAGCCTCTCAACTCCAGAATTGACCTAGTGAATCTCCTCTGCACCTCTTCCAGTGCCAGTATATTCTTTCTCAAGTAAGGAGACCAAAACTGTACACAATACCCCTGGTAATGACCTCACCAGCATCTTATACAGCTACAACATAACCTTGTTGTTTTTAAACTCCATCTCTATGGCAATGAGGGAAAAATTCCATTTGCCTTCTTAATTACCTACTGCACCTGCAAACCAACTCTTTGAGATTCCTGCACAAGGACATCCAGGTCCCTCTGCACAGCAGTACATTGCAATTTTTTACCATTTAAATAATAGTGCATTTTACTCTTATTCCGACCAAAATGGATGACCTCACATTTACTAACATTGTATTCCATCTGCCAGGCCCTTGTCCACTCACTTAGATTATCTATATCCCTTTGCAGACTTTCAGCATCCTCTGCACACTTTGCTTTTCCACCCACTGTACCCATTCTATCTCACTCTACCACACTGTACCCACACAATGACAAATTCGCAATGAGAAAGTGTTGCTGTTCTGGGAACCTTTTATTCCACCCTTGGATGAGGAACTGCAAAAAACTTGATTAGTGCCAACTCACCCTGCCTATGTGACAAGCTGAGAATCGGAGGGACAGTGTAAAGTCGTTGTTAATTGGTTTGTTAATGGCCTTAATTCACCCTTAAATTGTTGCAGGTGCATGGTCCTGTCAAACTTGAAACTGTGAATGTGCTTGATGATGTCAGGAAGAATGCCCAGCATCATTTAACAAAATTTTATGTTTGGTCGGATCGATTGCATATCCGACTCCCAAACATTAAAGTTTGGGCCCGTATCTGTTCACATGAGCCTCAGAGTTACCATGTATTGGATAAATGCTGCATGATTGATATTGCAACCTCCCATTATCACAATAGGATGCCTTACATTTCACAATTTGATTGACAGCTCCAAGAGGTCATAGATGATTCAAAATTTATTTAATCTCAGCATGGGTTCCAAAGTCATCTCATGGTGGACACTGAGTGAGTTGGCATGGTATGTGTTATGGCAAAGGGTAATAGATGGGACATGGGTTGGCTTGGGATGGGTAGAAGGATTTAGGTTGTGCTGGAGTGTTTGAGAGGCCATAGAAGGATGGAAACAGGGATAAGCTAGTAAGAGAGGTATGAGGGACCATAGGGAATGAGTAGAGGAGCATAAATTGGAGTGGAGTGTATGAGAGACACATTAAACCCAGGCCCTGTCTGCTTGTTCCAGCAGCTCAGGTGAGCACCCAATCATCTAAAAGAAAGAATTGTTCTCAACATAAAGGATTGCCAATGATGAGCTCAGACGGTCATTAAAAATTTTATAGCATAAGTCAAACAACAGCAGACTCCCCTGTATCTTGGCCAAACCTTACTCTTTACTTAATAAGATCATAAATGGTTAACAGATGATTCATCTCAGTACAACTGTTGTAATTTTATTGGCAAAGAATGGCACCACGTTTGTCTATACAACTGTAAGTGGACTTCCGAGTATTTTATTGTATGTGCAATACTGAGATTTCTCTGACAGATAAGACACTATAAAAATCTATGTCTTTCTTAGCTGGGAGGAGCCTTTCTGGTGGGTGGGTCAATCCAGAGTTCTAACACTTAACAGTATAAACAAGGCAGTGGGAAAGAAAAATTAGGAATCTATTTGTTTTCCATTATCAACACTTACAACCTTTGCTACAATTTTTGTGTGAGCTATTAAAAAATCTTGAATTATTTCTAATGAAATGTGGAAAAAAATGATAGAGAACTTTATAGATTGCCTCCAAAAATAAAATCAGTTAAAGCTGCAAGGTAAATGTCAGAGTCTAACACATAGCCAATCTTGGTGCTGTGTAGTATTGATGGGATAATCCACCAGTTATGGGCTTGCTGCTAATTGTACTTAAACAATGATGACCATGGCTGAAATGTACTGCTGGTTCTTCAGAGATTTTCTTTTAATAGTTACATAATATTTGTTGCAAAGACTTCTGGTAAAAGGGATATGCACACTAGATTCACTGAATCTTTAGGCCTCAAAGCAAGAGAAATCAGCAACCAGCAGGATTCTGTCACACTGAATAAGGATCTCTTGATCACTTTCTTGTAGGATTCATTTACATATTGCTCAAAATAAGATTTAGTGCATGTGCAAAATAGCATACATTACAGTAATCCTGTACGTCTACCGTCTGCAGCAATTATCTGTGCTGTAAAATTACTGACATGGAACCACTTACCCAGTAAGGACTGAAAAAAACTTAGGGCCCCTGTCCACTGCCACTGGCACCACAATTCTTACTACCTCGCTTTCATTGCGCCAAACGTCCTTGTCAACACCATTCTGAAACAGTGCCACAGAAACAAACTATTGCAGGTGTTGTGATTAATGTGATTGTTCCCAAATGAGCCTTCTGTCTGCCTTAATAATACTTCCCTTATAGTGTGAATGCAATGTTTTCAATTCGTCACCAGGATGTATAGTGAAACAATTCCAGACAACAGATGTTGCTTTGAAAACTGGCGAAAGACCCATGTTCCCAGTGAAGAAATTCACGATGCTGGTTTGAATTGCGTTAACGAGAGGAATGTGATTTCTGTGGTAATATCAAGACAATAGTGATGAAAATGGTGGGACCCTCAGTGGAATCAACAGTTATAGAGGAAACTTTTCTGGTCACGTGTTGATGATTTTCATTGATTGAAGTTCTGAAGAAACAGCAGAAGTTTAGGAGAGTGAGCAGAATAATCATGAGTGGGTGTACAAACAGCACTGAAAGAATTTATGAGCAGCGCTGTTCTGACTGTGCTTAATTTTCATTGAGACTTTCCTCCATATGATGGAAATAAAATGGCAAAGCAGACACTTGCAAATCCCTACATAGGTGTAGAAGTTAAATTTGTGTTTTAGGTCTTTACTCCCCAAGATCAAAATTCAAACTGACTCCACTCAAACCACAGAAGCCCCACTATCCACCAAGATCTGGCAATAAAGATTCCCTGAGGAGAAGACATGATGTGGGCTGATTACATGGGAAATTTTGGCATCTGTGGATATAATGAGTGTAATCATCAGGAATCAGACAGGTGGGAAGAAATGGATAGTACATCAATCATTAGCTTGGCAGGCAGCATATTCTCAACATAACCTGGTGAGTTTTAGTTAAGTTTCAGGGTATTCTCCTGAAGGAAAGGAATTGGGATATTGTGAAATTCATGTTAATGTTTCACCCTAAAATGATGGCATCTTAACTCATGAACAAGTAATATCATAAGCAGATGGAAAATTATCGTTGACTTGGAAGACTCAACATACTCACCTGAATGAAAAGAACCCACTGTCATTGAGACATATAACATGTACTGGAAAGAGGGAAGGACACTGAACATGAAGATGTCAACCTTAACTGCTCTGTGCTCTTTCAGTCTGGCTTTCACAGCACTGAGGACAGCCCGGTTGAAAACCATCAGTGATAATCAGTGAAATATTGACTGCTATTCTTCTTGAATTGTATTGAAAATGATCAAAAATGTATCACTCTTTCCTCTTCCACCACCTCTTCTCTGTGAGCTTCCTCCATAGTAGTTCCCTAATATAAAATCAGTTGCTGTTCTTTCAGCACAATCAGTACATCCTCAATAACTATCCTTCCCATACTGCACAGTCAACTGTACAGTGCCCCAAAGCTCCATCATTCTCACCATGTGCACACTGCACTTCAGTGACAGTGTTCATCAAGCAGAGAGTTAGCTTCCTTGGTTCCATGGCTCCTGATGTGCTGCTTAACTGCTTGTTTGGGTTCAAATCAATGGATCAGCCAAACCTTGCTACAGTTGAAGACTGGCGAGTGAAGTCATCCTGTTTAGCTCATGCCAGAAACTGCATGCTTCGGGCTTTGATTTCACATCCTTTCCCAGCTGCTCACTCAGCTGAAACCAACAGTGCAAAATCTCAGTATCCTGCTCAATTCCAATAAGAACTTCAAATGCCACATCCATCATTAAACATATCACCTCTATTCCATTCCTACTACCAGCACATTATGTCTATATCCCCTCCAGATTTAAACTTTTCAATACTTTCCTCATCCATCTCCCAAGCTCCATCTTGCAGAGTTGAGCTTGTCCAGAATTCTGCCACTTGTATCTGATCTGACACTGCTACAATCCCATTTTTCGCAAGTTTCCATTGGCTCTCAATCTTAGTAAATTGTCTTTGACAACCCTATCCCTTCATAGCATAACTTTCTTCCTACTAATGTATTCTTCACCAAAATCAAACACACACCCTTTGTTTTTTCTGCTTTGATCCACTGCAGTTATGGGCAACATTGGCCAGTGAACACGAGTGGCCCTCATTTATCTCAGTGAGCTGCAAGATTGAAATTGGGCATGTTCACTAACTATGACTTAATTAAAATTAATACATGCTGAATATTTCATAAGTTATAGAAAATGCTTAATTATTCATATATTATTAGAACTGTCATTGACTTCATGTGAAAAAAACAAAATAACTATTTATGCTTGATTGGACACAAAGGGAACGCAGAGCTCTCACATTCAATGTTGCGTGCAGTCAGCATGCACCTCAAATCACTTGTCCTGCTTTCCCTGCGTGTGACTTAAGTTATAATGATAGGATAAAAGCTATGTAGATGAAAAGTAGTGGAAGTGGCAAGTCACCGTGTGGACAACAATCAAAAAAATGTCTCGTGGGCGGCACTCAGAACCCAGTTGGGCTACATGTGCCCCTCTTCTACCCCTCACCCCCATTCCTCTCCAGCCACGTTGCCCACCATTGGTCTATTGTACATACAGCTCTGCTCCACAATCAGAAGCAGGACTTTTAGTCAATCTGTCCCAGCACACTAGAAACTATTCCTAATACAAAGTTCCTCTTCAAACCCTATTGTTCTGGCTATTCGTTCGTTGAATTTTTCTTTTTGTTCCTGCTTGACACCATGGAAACAAACACTCTGGGTGTAAAAGTTAATTGTTGAACGTGTGAGACAACAAAAGAAAATGTGGAGAGAGCATGGAAGAGAAAAATGAAAGAAAACTAGTATAAGAGTATAGAAGACTAAAAGCAAAGATAATGAAAGGATTAAAATGAATGAAATATGCATACATTGATTCTAAATATTAAAGAAATGTTAGTCAGTATTGCTGCATTAAATAAATACAGTCCACTTCAAGGACCAGATATTTAAGGAGAGTAATCCAAATGTCATTATAAATGAAGCCATATGTATTATTTTTGGAATTTAAATATATTTTAAGTTATTGAACACCAAAGTAGACTCCTACCTTAGTAGGACTATAATACAGTGAAGACACTGGGATTTTTATAATTCTATTTCACTTGCAAAGAAGTTCCTTCCAACTCAACAGACTCTGACACTTGCACAATGCAATTTCTTCTTACTCGTCTTTTGTGTAAGCAACACCCAAAAGAGTTACAAGTGTGGTTTAAGGTATAAGTAAATTCATGACATTATAATGCAGTGAAATATAAATGGGGATCTGTAGGCAAGAGAGAGCTTGTAGTTATTTGTTGGCATGGTCAACTTGAGAAAAAGAAAGACCAATGGTTATTCAAAATAACTTCAAAATTTGTCAATAATTCCAAAACACTAATACACATATAATAGCAAAAAACAGTAAGTAAGAAAAAGTCATGACATCTGTAATTATGTCAGAGATTTTTCCCATCCGTAATCTAATCTTTGCTGCTTGCACAGATACCACAAAGTTGTATGAATTATGCAAACACTGCAAACTTTGCACAACAATGAAATTAACAGTTTTACCTTTTCCAATGCAACTGTAATTATGGAAACATCAGTTTAACATCTCAATGCATGCTGTTCTACATTTAAATTTCTGAAGTAGTTTGAAATTGCATCGCAATCATCATTGTTGGCTGATCTTTGATTTGAGGCTGATTACTACGCAGGATTGCAAGTTTCTGCCGTGGGTATTCATGTGACTGAACAGGCCGATTCTCAATCTGCATATTTTTGGAGACTTGAATCAGAATGTCTTTTGACGTAGTGGGATCTGGAGTGCAGGATTTACTTCCTTTCTTTCCTCCACTGCCACCAACTCAGCCTCGTCAATTAGACGTTGGGATAAAGTGTAATGCAACTGAATGATTAATAGCAAGCGTCGCCAAATCAGTAAGGTTTCAGAGTATATTTGAAGTATTCTCTTTACCGTCTCTGGAACACTGACCATTTGAGAGAACAGGACTGGTGAGGGAGACGCTTATCATACACCTGGTCACAGTGTCCAGTCTACTGGAGTTGGTTTTGTAGTCATTTTTAAAAAGTTTATTTATTTGTGTTACAAGTAGGCTTACATTAACACTGTAATGAAGTTACTGTGAAAATCCCCTAGTCGCCACACTCTGGCACCTGTTCAGGTACACTGAGGGAGAATTTAGCATGGCCAATTCACCTGACCAGCACATTTTTTTGGACTGTGGGAGGAAACCAGAGTACCTGCACCTGTGCAGATACTAGAATATGCAAACTCCACACAGACAGTGACCCAAGCCAGGAATTGAACCTAGATCCCTGGCGCTGAGGCAGCAGTGATAACCACTGTGCCACCGTGCCACCCTATTTTGTCTGAATACTTGTGGGGCTGGTTCAAGAAGGATAATGTTCAACAGTCTTCCCATTGAAACTGGAGGATACAGTGGAGGACTGCAAATGGAATTTCTCAACTGCTCTTATGTGATGATAATACATAGTCTTTGGTTTCAGTACAGTACAGGCTTATGTGATGACAACTACTTTGTACACTAGGGCTTTTGTTGACTTGTGAAGGTCTTTGTTGCCAAACATTCATTAACAAAGACATTTGCATCACAATATATTTCCAAAAATTAACTGAATCTTATGCCACAGTATATTTATAAATAGTTTATATGAACCTGTATTCCAGGTACATATCAATTAACATGGCAGTGTCAGTACAATGCAATATTCTTAACTACATTTTCTATTAATTTAACTGTACCTCCTTTTATGGCTTATTCTTTCTGTCCTTATTTTTGATTTATCTATTTATTTGTTGACCTCTGCACCACAATACATTTCAATAAGTTAACTGAATGTTACGCCAGAACATATTTATGAATTTCTTTTGTTTTTTGCTCCAGGTGCACATCAATAAACTAGGCCACATCAGTTCAATGCAATATTCTTAACTACATTACCAATTAATTTCAACATAACTGCCAAAAAAGCTTATTCTTTTTGTTCTTTTGTCTTGCCTATTTTATCCGTTTAACTCCCCTACTTGCATCTTTGTTTTGCTTAAATTCCTTGCCATATTTTGCTGATTGTTTACTCTTTGCATGCTACATTCAGTTCCTCAAATAAAGTAATCATAAAATCTTGGTTTGAAGTTGTGAAAAAAAACTTAGGACTAATTATTATTACAGACAGACTTGATTCCATGTGAGATCAATGTTGCTTTTCCTTTCTTTTTTCCATCAATCCTATTTGGACAGACTTCAGCCAGCCTTTCTCCCCCACCTTTACTTGCCAAAGTTCATTACTCACATGAGCAACTACAAATCCAACTTTACATCAGTGACATTATCAAATCAGCTACACATAACAGTGGGTCATTTTGCAATATTACATTGAAGGAAAATAATTTTTTGTATTATTGGTTCGTAAAACCAGTTATAACAACTGGTCCAAAGGTACATATTTGTTATCTACATCGGTAATGAAATTTTAAATTATTGATTAATTGTAAATTTGATCACTAATATGTCTTAGAAAGATCAAGAAATGAAAACGATGTTCTTTCAGTAAAGATTCCTAAATAATAAAATCCATAACTGCATTAAGCTCTGCAAGTCACAATACAATGTAATGCAACAGTAAGTAGCACATTCATTTAGTACACTTTTGTTTTCACACTTGTCACTAACATAGAAAGCACACATTTCAACATTTTAAAGACAACTGAAGCCTATCCAGGCCCAAAATCGAACACCCATGAACCTTAGCTCAGTATTATCAAACTAACTAAAATATATCAATGAGAATTATGGCCCTTCATTCCAAATGAAAAATGAATCTTAAGAAACGTAATACGAAGGCTAAATTATGAGCATCATTAAGATCCATTAGGTCATTCGAAACTTTTGTAATATTAGATGCAGAGTTACATTTGGTTGCATGAATTCCAGCAGATGTTACCACATTCCTGGACAGGAAAATTGCAAACAATTAACTAAAAAGAAATAAAATAAAAACACTTTTCGCCAGTAATACTGACATTTCATATATGCAAGCAGAGGGAGGCCCTTCAAAGGATCAAGACTGACACAAAACTTTTGGAAAGGCCTTTAGCCACTAGAATGTCAATCTGCAACTATGATGGGACAAAGCCAGCGTTTCACTTACTGTTATACCCGCATGCCCGCCACTTCCTACCCACCAGCCCAACACCACCGCCCCTCCCCCTCTACCACACACCCCTCACACATATATATATACACACACACACACAAGTTTTTGAATCCTATTTACTTTTTGGGCAACAGTTCCCCACATTTGCAACTTTTGGAGGTTCCTACCTGTTCTCGGAGTTCAAATTCTCGTATCATTTTTGTTTTATAATCCCTGAATTCCTTCTCAACCTCTTCCTTTTCCATTTTGACTTGATTCAGCTGATAGCGGAATTCACCAGATTCCTAAAGGTTAAAGAGTCAATTGTTCATCTGTAAATTCCATTCATTTCTCAATATTCATTACAAACATTTACGCTTACTAAATGGCCCCATACTGCCACCCAGAGGAAAATAATGGGAACTTCCTCAATTTTATATAATCAGATATCCATAACTCATAGGTGTAATTGCATTTTTTACATTAATTTAGCATTCAGTTACCAAGCACTTTTGGATCTACTGGATCTTAAATAAATCCCATCTGTAAGTTGAGTCATCCAACAGGAATCTTATTCAAAACTTATGTAAATAAATACTGATCATAATGCTCTAATATTATAGAATGGAAAATTGTTAACTATAGAAAATGGATAGAAATAGTCAGATGGTCAGGCTGTGTCTGTGGAGAAAGAAACAAGTTCTTTGGCTGTAGTTTACACGACACAGGATTTCCGGTTACCCTACTCTCAGGTTAAGCCTGGCCCACAGGCATTTTTGAACATTTTTTCTTGGAATGTGGACATCACCCACAAGAATGGTATTTGTTGTTCTCGAAGATTGTAAATCGTTTTGTGCCAGGATAAGTGTGGGCCTGCACACAATTTTCCTAAATTAGTGGGAACTTCGCTAGGTGCAACACAGCTGGAAAATTGTGGCTGTTGACTCTGTTTCTCTTTCCACAGATGCTGCCTGGTTCAGTGTGTATTTCCAACATTTCGACAAATCATAGACAAATCACAGAAATCACAGAATCCCGACAGTCTAGGAAGAGGCCAGTTGGCCCGTCGAGCCTTCACCGACAACAATCCCTTCCTGGTCTATTACTGTATTCCCTCTGCTAATTTCCTGGACACTAAGGTGCAACTCAGCATGGCCAATCCACCTAACTTGCACATTTTTAGGACTGTGGTAGGAAACGAAAACACCTGGAGGAAACCTGTGCAGAGACATGGAGAACGTGCAAACTCCATAGACTGTGATTCAAGGCTAGAATTGAACCCGAATCCCTGGCGCTGTGAGGCAGCAGTGCTAACTACTGTGCTACCCACGCCATCCCAAAAAAAGTCTATAAATTTTCTATTTTTATTTAGATTCCCAGATTCTGCAGTATTTTCTTCTGTAAAAAAATCAGGCTGACTTGTGTTTCAGTGAGACAGATTTATTTGTCGTTCAGTAATATATGAAACAAATATGTACTTTCTTGAAATCAAAACCACGAAGTACCAAGATCGATGTGTGCATATTAGGTACACAAGGATGAAACATTATACATAATTGTATTTGCATCCACAACCGTATGAAATATGATCTACACACACTACATTACTTGGATGCATTCATGTATATTTTGTGAATTTTCTATCACACTTATTTGCTGCAACACTTTTCCTGGCATACTTTCTTGATAGCATCCCTATTGTTAAAAATACAATGCATCCTTCAGCTCATTATCAGTAACACCAGAGAAAAAATCTGCTCATACAAATTTTCAACTGCATTTATCACACATCATGTAAAACACCAATATCACTAGTGCCGCTTTTTTTAAATATAGTGGCAATAAATAAACAAAACTCTCATGCACATCTTGGAGATAATCATACTTCCCTTCAAAGATAGGAGTGGAGTAGTTATAAATCTTCAATCTGTCATTGGCCTTTAACTGGCCACTAGTTGTGCCCATTCAGATTGTTTCTCCATGAGGACGTTTTTTAATTCATTCATGGGACAGGGGCATCGCTGACTGGTCAGCATTTATTGCCCATCCCTAGTATCCCTTGATCAAAGGGCAGTTCAGAGTCAACTATATGGCTCTGGAGTCACATGTAAGCCAGACTGGCTAAGAGTGGCAGGTTTCCTTCCCTGAAGGACGTTAGTGAACCAGATGGGTTTTCTGACAATCGAATGGCTTTGTGGTCATCAGTAAATTCTTAATTCCAGATCTTTTTGATTGAATTCAAATTCCACCATCTGCCAGAATGGGATTTGAACCTGAGTTCACAGAACATCAGCTGAGTTTATGGATTAATGGTCCAGTGATAATGTCACTCAGCATTGTCCACCCTTATGACTACCTCTTAATGAGTGGAAAAAAACTCTCTAAATTCTACATTTTCATGTAAGCAAAGCCATTGGAAAACATCTGTTGGCAAATAAAGTTTCCAAAATTGTTTTGAATGTAGGGCAGTACAGAAAACGAGTCATCTGGGTGAGGGAACAAATATATTGTTTGATCTTTCCAATTCTGGTAAACTAAATCAGGCTGAGCAGTTGGACCAATATCTTGATTTCATTCCAACTATCAATCTTGAAATTAACAGAAGCTTTGGAAATATAAAAATGAAATTTTTAATACTTTTCTAAGCTATTTATAAAACAAAGAGGTTGCAAAAGCAAAATGGTACAGATGCTTGAAATCTGTAATAAAATATAAAATGCTCAAAATACTCAGAGGGGTTGATTTTCCTGTTCTGCCCACCCATGGGAATGGTGGCGGGCAAGGGGTGGACCATGGAAAGGTCCATTGACCTTGGGCGGGATGTTCTGGTTTCAGGGCAAGCACGACTGGAAAATCCCACTCAGGATGTCTGGCAGCGTCAGTGGAAAAAGAAAAACATAATTGATGACCTTTCATCAGATTGCCAAAGGGCTATAAGTTATTTTAAAAAGTACAGTGACAGCTGAGGTCTCTTAAATTTCATAAGACTGCTAGAGGCCAGGTCCTGCTTGCTGAACCTTATCTAGATGATAAACCTCTGGATCTGACCACAGGGACATTTGAAGATGCAGCAGAACACACATTAGTTGCAGGATATGCAGTAGCACCTGCATTCCATTTCTCCAGCCAAATGTGCAGTGGCTAGGCAAGAGGCACCTTTACCTTTATCCTCAAGGAGTCATGTAAATGCCATCATGCACCCATTGGGTGGAGGAATTCAGTACAGTATACCAGAGGATTTATCCCAGGATACTCCAAGGGTTTCCTGCATTCAATCTTCACTTTGCCAATGCCCCCACCACCTCCAGTAGGTCAGACCAAGGAAGGTAGACCACCATTGTGCAAGTGACCTTAGCAAGCCAGGGTCCTCTGGCCTTGGACCATGAGAAGATGCTCACCAAAGTCCTCACAACCAATAGAGCATTGCAGTCCGCAGGCTGCCTCCACTTCAGTTGTGGATGTTGGCGCTGTGCTTAGACATAGCGTTAAGAAAGATAAAGAAATCTTCAGAGAATAAAGGTGGCACAGATGTATAACCCCTGTAAACATCAATTACAATTGTAAAGTATATATAATTGCACCAGGTTTATGCTTGTGCATTTATGTGCAATTAAGGGCATTGCACTTCATTCCCATGCACCCACAGATCATGTAGTCTATTCAAACACCATTTGTTGTCTCATATCATTTGTTGTGCAGAGTGTAAGGATCTCAAACTGTGTAGAAGGCACTCTTGGGTATCACTGTTAAATTTGAGATCCTGGTACGAATCTGGCCATCTAGGAAGTACAGTAACTTTGACCCATATAGTTATCACATCATTTGCAATCTTCCCTCAGACCTGATCATAGAATCCCTTCAGAGCAAAAGAAGCCATTCAGCCCATGGAGTCTGCACTGACTCTCTGACAACAGCATCTTATCCCCCTCCCACCTGTAACCCCACATATTTACCCTGTTAGTGCCCCTAACCAACATATCTTGGGACACTAATGGTCAATTTAGCATGGCCAATCCACCTAACTGTGGATTGTGGGAGGAAACCGCAGCACTCAGAAGAAACCCAAGCAGACAAAGTGAGAATGCGCAAACTCCACGTAGACAGTGACCCAAAGATGGAATTGAGCCCGAGGGCCATTCCCCTCTCCAGAAAACAAACAACTATAAATGATGCAAAAAAAATTAACAGTTAACAGTAATTAACTCTTTAAAGAAGCAGACAAAAGGTTGCCATCTGTGAAAAAAAACTCAGTGGATCCTCTTACAGCATACTTAATCATCTCCAAATATAGAAAAGACACTAAGTACACCAACTTGGATGAAGCAGTGGATGATTTGGGGGATCTCCAGTTTAATAGAATCCACCAGCAGGCAAATTAAGCAAGTAGAATGAGGTTTGCCTTTATCTTAGCAAACCTGGCCATTTCAGCTCAGATTCCAAATATGGCTATCAAAGGCTCTAAGTCAATATCTAGAGTTTTGGACAGAATGTCAAAGAAGAAAGTCCAAAAACCACCAGCTTCAGGCACAACCAGAACATGTGGGTATTGTCTGCAGGGATGAGTGAGTACCTCTCACATTTGTTCTTTGCATTAGGGAAAAAACACACTAATTCTGACTTTGGTGAAGTGAATTCTGTGCAAAACTTTAAATTGAATTAAACTTAATTAGGGCATTGGGGAGAACACATTCTGGGGGAACTCTCTTTTTCAGAGGGCAGTATAAGAACAGTGTTTTAGCTCTTTTCTTTTTAAATATTTATACAAACTTTTACTGTATAGACATTTATATAACTGGCTAGTTTTTGCTGTATTCCAGTTTTTCTTTCTTTGTCAATCTTTTTATCATTTTTGAAGTTCTTTAGTTATTTTTCCAATCTTTTGATCTGCCAATGTTTTTGCACAAAAGTATGATTTTTCTTTAAGTTTAATACTGTCTTTAACTTTTTAGTTAACCACAGATGATGGACCTTTCCCTTGCAAGTTTTCTTTCATTAGAATGTGATTATTCTATGTATTCTGAAACATCCCTTTAAAAGTCTGCCACCTAACATCTATTGATCTATCATTTAAACATATTTGCCAGTTCACTTTAGCTAGCTCTACTTTCATGACTTCATCGTTGTCCTTATTTAAGTTTAAAATACAAGTTTTGGTCACAGACTTCCTCCTTCAAACTGAAATGTAAAATTCAATTGGGGCAGCACGGTGGCATAGTGGTGCCTCATCTGCTGCCTCACAGCACCAGGTTAGGTACTGTGTATGATTTGCACATTCACCTTGTGTCTGGATGGGTTTCCTCCCACAGTCCAAAGAACGTGCAGGATAAGTGAATTGGCCATGCTAAATTGCCTCTTGGTATCAGAGGACTAGCCAGGGTAAATGCATAGGGTTACAGGGAGAGGACCTGAGTGGGATTGTGGTCAATGCAGACTCAATCAGCTGAATGACCTCCTTCTGCACTAGAATTCTACGATTTACATATGAATCATATTATGATTGCTGCTATCTAGAGCTGCCTTCATTATGAGGTTATTAATTAATGCTACTGCATTGCAGAATAGCAGGTTCTACTATAACTGGTCTTCTGGTTGGCTTCAGAATGTGCTGTTTTAATAAACTATCCAGAAAACACCTATAAATTCCACATCTACATTACCTTTACCCATCTGATTTTTCCAATCTATATGTAGATTGAAATCCCCCATGATTATTGCAGTACCTTTCTGACAAGTTCCCAGTTTTGTTTGTACTCTTAACTACCATATAGTTATAATTAGGGGGTCTGTGTACCACTTTCAAGTGAATTCTTGCCTTTATCATTTCTCCTACATCCAAATTCCTCCTATATCCTGGCTTCCTAACTTAGGTCATCTGTCTCTGATGTGCGAATGACATTTTTAAATAACAAAGCCATTCTCCCACGTATTCTCAACTTTCTAAATGTCACAAACTTTCAATATTCAGTTCCCAATCTATGTCATCCCGTATCCATGTCTCTATAATGGCTTTTAGATCTTACTTATTAATTTCTATTGTGCTATCAGTTCTTCTTCTTTGTTTTGGATGCTGTATGCACTCTGATACAGAGTCTACAGTTTTAGCCTTTTATTATTTTTGTATTATCTGGCCTTATTTGTTGATTTACTCTTAGACTTGTACTCTCTGTCCCTTCCTGTCGCAATATTTATAATTTCCCATATTGGCACCTATCTCTCTGACTTTGTCTCTACTCTTATGTAGACCACATCTGACAAATTTGATCTCTGTCCTCTCTAAAGTTTAAAACTTTCTCAGACTTCCACCCCCTCAGTGGGAGGACATCCTGCCCTCAAGATCTGCAGTGCGATATGACTGGCACTGAACTCAGGAGCTGGTGTTGGTGAGACTGCAAGTAGACCTTTCAGTCTTTGTTCCAAGATGGCCTTTGGAACAAGGTAAGTCTGGAGTAACTTGTTGCAGTTCTGGAAGTAAACAGTTTGTTTGCAGTTTGAAACTATAGCAGCAGGCTATTGGGAATTAAAGGTATTTCCTGTCGCTTTATGCCACTGCACAGGAGTCATAGGGAGTCCTATACTTGAGCTGTGAAATTCAGAGTTGTGGGGTTGGTAAAAGAATTGGAGGGTCACTTCTCAAAAAGGTGGTGGGAGGACCCCATGAAATCTTGTACCTTGGAGAATAGCTGGAATACAGAAGAGAAATCAGGGTGAATTCCAGCGAGCAGCAATATACCTTTGACTTGGTTCCAGAGATGAATGTAACTGAACATTCAAAATTTTAAAAATAAGGGAACTCTTGAGAAATCAAAAATAGAACCAAATTTACAGGATAAGTCTCTGCAAACTATAGCATTGACTTAGCAAGTGCTTGCTTTATTTCATTTCTCTTTATAGGTACAACAAAACTAATTTTTGTTAAAAAAAAAACTTGAAATCTTGTGATGTAGCTCTCTCCAGTTATTTGCTGTATTCTCTCAATTTTTCTTTAAATATTATTGGTCCCTGATTGGATTATAACAAGAAGAAACAGGGATAATGTACATTCATCATTCCTTTTTCTCAGACTGATTTATTCAGTAAAGGTAAAATCGCTATAGTCCCAAATGGCCATAAGCACTGATTGGCAGTGATTTAACCTAAGAATCACCACATCTCAGGAGAGGTGCAAGATTGAGAAGGTACGGCGTTCATGAATAATCTCAGCCGGTACGGTAATTGAATCCGTGCTATTAGTATTGCTTAACCAGCTGTCCAGCCAACTGAGCGAAACCAAATAATGTTTATTCAGTACAAGGCTTCTAATTACCCAGCCAAAATTAATCAACAGTTGGACTACTAAAAAAAAGGGAAACTGATCAAATCGTATCTGGTTGTAATAGTTCAGAGTGATTGCAAATTAAAGACTGCTTTAAAGTTCATCCTAATAATAATAAATATGAAGTTGAGTGAAAAGGAATACCCAAACTGTGAAATGTATTTTAATTAATTCTTGAAATGAAGTTTGCATAGGAACATTCAAACAAATGAACATATGGATTAGGAGCTGGGAGTAGGTTATTCAGCTCCTTAAGCCTTCTCTGCCATTTAATAAGATCATGGCTGATCTAGTTGGGGGCCTCAACTCCACTTTCTTTTCTACACTGTGTATCGTTTAACTTCTTTGTCAGTCTGTTTAACCGAGTGATAAAAATATTCAATGGTCCTGCCTCTAATACCCTCTGGGGAATTGAGTTCCACAGACTCATAAGCCCCTGTGAGGGAAAAACTCACAGCTATCTCCAGCTTAAATGGGAGGCCTCTTATTTTTAAACCTTGTTCCCTAGTTTAGTCTCTCCCAAAAAGGAGAAACATCATTTGAGTACCCAGCCTGCCAAACCTCCTCTTTTTTATTTCAAAAAGATCATCTCTCGTTCCTCTAAACTCCAATGGATACAGGTCCCATCTTTCCTCATAGGACCATCCCTCATTACAGGAATCAGTCTAGTGAACCTTGCTCTGACTGGATTTTTATGCAATTATGTCCTTTCTTAAGTAAGATCGAGCGTACATACTACTCCTGTGGTGTTACCAATATCCTATACAACTGCAGCAAGACATCCTTCCTTTTATATTCCATTACCTGGTAAATAACCAACATTCCATTTGCCTTTCTAATCACTTGCTGTATCTGCATATTAACTTTTCCTGATTCATGCACCACAGCATTCAGATTCTTCTGTACTTCAGGATTCTGCAATCTCTTACCATTTATGTGCTTTTTTTAATTCCTTCTGCCAAAGCGGACAAGTTCATGTTTTCCTACAATATACTCCATCTGCCAATTTTTTGCCCACTTATCTAGCTTATCTATTTCCCTTTGTAAGCCCCTTGTGCCTTCTTCCTTAAAAACTTACTTTCCTGCCCATAAAATTTAACCATCATGCTTTTGATCTCATCATCCAAGTTATTAATATAGGTTGTAAATAATTGAAAACCCAGCACAATCCCTGTTGCACTCATTTACATCTTGCCAACATAAAAATTACCCATTTATGCCCACTCCCTATTGCCTCTTAGCTAACCAATCCTCCATCCAAAAATCCTTTGTTTCTGGTAAATAATTCAAACACAATGAATTAATATTAATTATAACAAAGCTTCCATGTTGACGCAAGCCACTTGTAAATGTACAAGAAACTGACTCAAAAGTCAGCCCAAGGAATAGGCTTCTAAAGCAATTAAAGGAAATCAATTTCTTGGAGATAGACTTAGTCCACTTGGAATTTGTATGCAAGTCAGCGTTTTCAAACGTTTTTGGTTGAAGGACCTCTTTTCAAATGGATTCCTAATCATAGACTTCCCATCCATTATACTAAATAATATCAGAATAGGAAGGTGTTGTGTTATGGTGGAATTCTATGAATTAACGCAGGAAATTCAGATACAGATCATTTATTTGTCCAACACATGCGGGGAGATCACTACCTCAGAGGGGTCTCAGGAGCAGCACTCTATGAGATCACAGATTACCATCAAAACTATACACTGAAAGGCACATACACAAAATATTACTTAAACTCCAATCTCGTCTGCCTTTAAATTAAAAACATTAAAAAGATATCTCTAGTTCCAGATGGTACATAGTTCACAAAGCAGTTCATGAAACAGGGTATCTCCTAGTTGGGCATTATCTGTCTTTCTTTATGGATTAGACTTGTAAATTGTCCCTCAGTGTCTCAACACATGTAGATTGATTGAATATATGGGGTTACAGGAATATGGCCTGGGTACGATGAGAGTCGATGCAGAATTGATGAGCTGAATGGTCTTTTTCTTTATAATAGGATTCTATGATCTATGATACCAGAGGCTGCACCTAATTTCTGACTCAGTGGGGGCTATTCTCCCAAAAAAATTCTAAGTGTCAAACTGGAGGAAATCCCACATTTTTTCAGTGGGAGTTAAGATAAAGAGTCTTGGCATTGTGATCCTTCTTTTGCATTTTGAGTGTTGCAAATAAAGTAATCCTTTTAAGTTCATCCTATCTTGAGTTGGGGGTTATTGAAAAAAAAAATGGATTCTTGCTTCCAAAAGGACTAGAACAACTCAGAGAGCTTCTCAGTAAGTGCAGGATTAGCAACTTTATAGATCTCAGTGAGTATGACATCTGCCCCTGGGACTTTGCCACTGGATAGCTGGCTGACAGCTTTTGTGATTTTGGCAAATACCAGTAAATCATTCATGGTGCTGTTGGTCTATTGCCTCATCGTTAATAGATGACGGTTGGTTGAGGACAGCTTCAAAGTGTTCAGCCCATTTCTGCAGGATCTGAGCCTTTTCTGTAATGAGAGTTGTAGCACCTGTACTCAGGAGGGAGGAACTCCTGAGAGACTGAGGTCTGTAGAGAGTGTCGAGGGCTTTATAGAACTGTTTCAAGTCGTTTCTGTCAGCTTCCATCGTACACCTCTACAAGAGGAAGGGCAATTGGCAAGTATGTGACAACCATGGAGGAATCTCGCTGCTCTCCATCACAGGAAAATCCCTTGCAAGAGTCCTGCTAAATTGTCTGGTCATTCATCTGGAGCTGGGCCTGCTTCCAGAATCATAGTGTGGCTTCCGCAAAGGTCGTGGGACTACAGACGTGATTTTTGCCGTGTGTCAACTTCAGGAGAAGTGTCAGGAGCAGAACTGCAAGTCTACACAACTTTTGCTGACCTCGCGAAAGCCTTCGACAATGTAAGCCAACAAGGCTATGGAGGATCATGTTAACATTACAGCACAGAACAGGCCCTTCGGCCTTCAATAAAGTTTGGCTGCCCTCCCAAATTCATTCAGGTGATATGTCAATTCCATGATGGTATGATGACCAGAGTACTGGATGACATAGAATCCTCTGAAGCATTCCCAGTCACCAATGGCATCAAACAGGGCTATGTGCTCGCACCCACACTGTTCAGCATGATGTTTACTGCCATGCTGAATGATACCTTCCAGGTCAGTATTGCTGGAATCAGCCTCAAATACAGAGTGGATGGGAAGCTCTTCAACTTGAGAAGACTTCAAGCTATTACCAAAGTGAAAGAGACTATTCTGAGAGATTTCCTCTTTGCCGATGACTGCGCCCTGTATGCTGGCTCAGAGCTAAAGACGCAAGTCGGTCTGAACAAATTTTCCATGGCTTGTGACAACTTTGAACTTACCATCAACATTAAAAAGACTGAAATCATGCATCAGCCTGCTTCTCATGCACCATACACAGAACGTATAATCACAATCAAAGGGCAGAAACTATAAGCAGTTCACTTATCTTGGCAGCACCCTCTTCCAAGCAGTGACTATTGATACAGAAGATAACTGCAGAATAGGAAAGGTAAGTTCTGCTTTCAGTAGACTGTGCTCTACCGTATGGGAACATTGAGGAATCAGACCAGCAACAAAACTGAAGGTCTACAATGCCGCGGTACTCACTACCTTCCTGTATGCCTGTGAAATGTGGACTGTGTATCAAAGGCATGCAAGACAGTTCAATCATTTTCACATGACTTGTCTTAGCAGAATATTACGCATCCATTGGCAAGACAAAGTACCAGACACTGAAGTTCTCTCTGGAGCAAGTCTACCATCAGTCCACACACTGCTGATGAGAGCACAGACTTAAGCAGCTCCTTTTTGGGGAACTCTGCTGGAGGACACACATGGAGGCAGAAGAAACGTTTCAAAGACACACTCAAAGCCTCCCTAAAGTCGCTTGACATTGACACGACCACCTGGGAAACGCTGGCACAAAATTGCCCTACCTGGTGTTGCCTCATCTACAAAGGCTGTCAAGTTCACAAAGCAAGGTGTATTGCTGAAGCACAACTTAGGCACGAGCTGCACAAGTCCAGAGCCACCAGCGCAACAACTACAGTTTCTATACAAGTCTGTCCGATATGTGCCAGGACATTCTGTGCCCAAATTGGCCTGATCAGTCATCTTCGGACACACCACAACCAGCCTCAAAATGACTAATGGTGTCGAGGTCCTCATCGATGATGATGGGTGAACAACATTGAGAAAAAAACCTGGACTGCACCAAAATGGAGGGTTTGGGAAATATGTCTTTGTTTCCAAAAAGGGAAACAATACAGAACATCTTTCTGTTCATGGACAGGAAAAGTTAGTGCTGTTTAAATCAACCACCTCTTGTCCATAACAACATAAATTTATCATATGAAACATGTGATAAAGGCAGTTCAATTCAAGAACCTCTAAAATTTCCACGAACCTCAAGAACCATTGCTGTAGCAAGCTATTAAACATTATAAAATGAAGTTTCAATGTTTTTAATGTTAAGTGACGATTTATAAGCCTGCTCACTCTAGAATTAGTCATCTTGAATATAAAAGAATGAACTTGCATTTGTATAAAACTTGTTATTGTTCTTGGGCCACCCTCAAGAGTGGTGCAGCTGATTGTTGTTTTTGAGTGGAAATTACTATTGTTTTACAAGCAAATAAGGCAGCAAATTTGTGCACCACAAAATCCCCCAGGCAGGAATTAGATAAATAGCCAGTTAAGTCTATTTTTGGCAGTGTTAGGTTTGGTGGATCAATGTTGGCCAAAATTACAGGAAAGTTCTTTAAAGAAATGTTGTAGTTCTTTTATACGCACTTAGACAGACAGTCTGGGCCTCACTTTACACAGTGCTGAGAAAGTTCTGCGTGTTGGTGGTGCTGTCTGAAACAATCCAGTCTAAATGCTGCACATTCTCAGTGTCAGCCTCCACTTTGTACTCAAGTTTTCGAAGTGTTTAAATCCATAACCTCTGAGTCAGAGTCAAGAACATTATCACTAAGTAGATTAATTGGAGATTTTTGAAATAACATATTATATTCCAAATTCAAACCAATGCACTGGAGAACAAGAAAAGAATTTTTCCTTTACTGATAACATATTGTTATTAGACTTTAAGTATGTGAATTCAGATGCACAATATAATGTTGCAGCAATCATGAACAGGGAGTCATGGTTACTCTGCCCACTCTCAGTGCTGTGTGCTGCAGAACAAAGGCAGGTTGCGCTTATATCCACTAATATGGATTGAAAAGGTGTTACTCATCAGCTTTTAAGAGGCATAGATTAATTTTTTTTCATCAAGTGGTGACAGGGCAGTCAGCTCCTTTGAATCAACTGTTTAAATTTTAAGATACTGTTCATTTGCCAACAGAGTTTTAAAAGTGTAAATTAAAATATGAGCTATGTATTAGCAGCAGTTGTGTTGCAGCCAAAGCGAAGTGAAATGAGGGAAGCCACATTTTGGAGATCTTGCCTACTCACTGCATTTTATCCTGACATGCGAGCAAAAATCTTGGAGCATCTTATAGACAGCATAATGCACATCAACCATCTTAATCCTTTTCTTGAAAACAATATCCTCTTGCACTGGTATTGGTTATCCTACATTTATGATACAGAATGAGATTTCCTTAATATTTGTGAAGCTTAAAGAACAAAAGGAACTTATAAAGAACAAAACTCTTGCCAGCTGTCAGAGAAGGGAGCCTATCAGACCACCATTTGAATCTGACTCAGCAGGTTCGGTAGCTTGATTGCCAATGGTCTTATACAATCAGCTGTCCACAGTACTGCCCTCCATGTAAATATACTCTTTCTTCCTGATGGTTATGTTCACAGCAGTGTGGGGGTGGGAGTTATATTATTTGTCAATGAAAGAATTTATCAATGAAGCTGATGAATTCAAATATAATTCTGGGTACAAAAATCAAAAGGGGTTGCATAGTAGGGATGTAAATGTGTGAAAGTATCCAAATGGAAAGAGTTTTTGAAAAAAATAAAGCAGAGTTTGAAAGATAATTGCAGTTGCAGAGGGAGCAATTCAATTCGCACTGGAAGTTGGGACAAAATGGTCACTGCAATCTGAAGGCATACTCTAACATTCCAGAAGCATTGGGTGATGCAAACCTGGGCTTGCAGCAGTCCACTATAAATTTAGAGTCAGGAAGAATACCCCTGTTCCTTCTAGTTTCCCTTCAATGGCACAGAATTGCTGCCAGGAGCGAAGTGATAGTGCTCATTACTGATCTCAAAGAAAGCTGCCCACACAGATTTAGCAGTCCCCACAGCATGTATTTCACCTTTCCTAACATTAATTTGATTCTGGCAACAATTACAGGATTTCTCTGGAATGCATCAACTGAAGCCCAGATATGAGAAATCATAAGCAAAACTCATTTGCCCTTACCATTCATTTTTAAATCCAATAAAAATAACACGGCAACATAAAACAATTGGACATACAAAATTATCTATTCAAACTGAGTATGCACCATATCTACAATGGCAATTACTTCCTTATACTGATATTTTATTTAACACTGATTTCTTTTGGTAATCATACCCATATGTCTGGGTTATCACTGGATGTTGCCAGTAATGTATTTTCTTAATTACAACATCATTTAGAACTTCATAATATCTTTAAAAGATCTCTCTCCTGAAATCACTGTATTAAGATGGCCAGAATGGAATGTGTAGAGAATATACTTATTTCTCTTTCCCCTTTCATAGGTATGACAGCTCCAATGAAATATGATCCCACCCAATCTTCCTTGAATTTCCTGTGTTGTTAAAAACAAACCATAAATGATTTGAAATAGTTTTTTTTGGACAGAAACAAGTGCCACACAGTGCACATGCATAACAAGGTGAAATAACATACATTATTTCCCTGTGAATGTCATTCCATATATCATGTCTCTCTGAAAGCTGCATTGAAATAGATGTATCCTCTCCCAAAATGTTATCTGACAATCATGTTTTATGCATTTCTAGAACAGCGATAGGTAAAAGTAACAGCTACAGAATTCTGTAGTGTTACACCTTATAAACACGATATTTAGTATTTATTGCATGAATAAAATTAAAAGTCAAAACAATATTAAACAAATGAACAAATGAAAACAATTTTCAAAAAGTTGCTTGGTCAATTATAAAATGGTAAGGATCCCACATGATCGCAAGAGTAAAACCAGACTGTGTACCCCTCAAGATTATTATAGTGCAGAGCTCTCCGGGAGAACTGTTGTATAATATAGAAAACCCAAGTAATTTTCTCAAGTTTTACACAACTTTGAATTCTTCTGAAAATTCTGGCTATTATTTGGTTACATGACTGAAAGTAAACATATGCAATAAAAGTCCTTAGTTAAAACATGTAATTGAAGGGATCCAGTCACTTATGCAAAATAAACGTGAACAACAAATTACACCAGTTCTTTTTACTATGATGCAGTTCCTTCCAGTCAATGCTCGCTCTCTGTGAACAATAGTTCTTAAGTAATATTAAAGCAGACACGCATCCTACTCTCATTATGTTCAAAGTACTTGCTGCATATATTAATGACCGGACAAAGGTGAATTATTGAATTAAAAGAGCATTTGCTCTGCACTGCAGCATTTCTGTCAAGATCATCCTGCTCATCAGTAGATGATTGGTCTCTGAAAATCTACTTAAATATCAAATGCATTAGCTGGATCTGTTCTCCACAATGCACCATGCAAAACGGGTCAAGTAGCATCAATGCAAGCTTAAAGCACTCATTTGCTGAAATGCAGTAAAACCTCTTTTGCCTTTTCTGTGGTTTGTAAGGTATTGGCCCCCTAGTGGTTGCTGTCAGAGAGAACATTAAACATCTAAATCATATTGAACTGTTTTTGGGGGCAAGTTGCTTGTCTAATAGAAAGAATTTTGTAATATTTCTGTAAAGCACTACATTTATTTGTTAGGAAATATAATGAAAGTTTCAGAGGCATGAAAGCTTTTATTACTGGTGAAAAATTTATTCCACAGCAAATAAAGACACAAGGTCATTAATCACTGGAGGTAAACCATTGTGGCTGGAATTCACTAAAATATTAAAAGCAGTGTAAGTTGCGTTTCAATGACCTATTTATGACGCAGTATTCCATCTATTCTGCCATTCATTTTATTGGGAAAAAGTTGGAAGGCTTTGAGCTATTTGCTGCGGCACGGTGGAACAATATCAGGGACCCAGCTTCAATCCCTGGCTCAGGTCACTTTGTGGAGTTTGTATATTCTCCCCATGTCTTCGTGGGTTTCTCTGTGTGCTCTGGTTTCCTCCGCAGTCTGAAAGATATGCTGGTTAGGTGCATTGGCTGTGCTAAATTCTCGCTCATTGTACCCAAATAGGCACTGGACTATGGCAACAACGGGATTTGCACAGTGACTTCACTGCAGTGTTAATGTAAACCTACATGTGACACTAATAAATAAACTTAAAAGATATTTATCACTATAAAAAGAGAGGAGAAAATTTGAATTTTTAAATATGAAGAAAGTGCTTCTTGTCTTTAAATTTAATTTATTGCTTCTAATCTAGTCAATTCTAGAGTGCCCAGATAGTCAATGAAAAGGGCTTTAACTATTTTCAACTATAACCTGAAGATGACACAACTGTAGAGAAAATGATACATTATTATTCATCCTTCAGGCAAGCTTCACAGTACACTCAGCCATTTCAAGGTTTGTTACTCAGACAAACAAAAAGCATCAGTCATGAATGTGGCCCAGAATACACCAAAGACAAAAGACATAGTACTGATATCATCAGAAAACACAAAAGAAATCTTATCTGCTCATCACTTCTCAAGATACAATTGTCAGTTTAAAGCCAAAAATGTGAAGTGCATAATTACGATGTGCTAACTACAAAGCAGGAACAATGAAAAGCAAATGGGAGGGGAAAAGTTATTTGGAGAATGACTATTTCAAAAGCGATCGAGAATATTTTAATCAAAACTAAATTTTCAAAGTTTCATGACAGTTTTAATTCACTCAGGAGTGTTTGATGCTTTGGTGGGTGCATGTGTGGTCAGCAACATCCCAAAGTATTTAAGATAGTCAGTTATCATTTGCAGTACAAAGTGAAAATATGGTTTTCAGCCTAATTACTGACAGGAGATTGATATTTGAAGAGGGGTGGTGCATTGGAATTGAGCTCTGATGAAAACCATGACCTGAAACATTAACAGTGGTTAGCACTGCTGCTTTCACAGCACCAGGGATCTGGGTACAATTCCCAGCTTGGGTCACTGTCTGCGTGTAATTTGCACATTCTCCTGTGTCTGCTTCGGTTTCCTCCAGCTGATCTGGTTTCCTCACACATTCTGAAAGACATGCTGGTTAGGTGCATTGACCTGAACAGGTGATGGACTGTTGCGACTTGGAATTTCAGAGTAACTTTATTGTAGAGTTAATGTAAGTCTTACTTGTGACTAATAAATAAACTTACTTTGTTTCTCTCTGCACATTCAATTACCAGTGTGATAAAACCAACCAAATTTGAAATTTGTCACTTATTTTATTTTAAAATAAACCCAGAATGTTTCTCTTCTCTGCTAAATGCACCATCACCACTCATTCTCTCCCTCAATTGTAATTTACTGAGTCCAATAATAATCTTAATTGTTCATACCAGCTTTCACCCTGAAAATATCCACGAGCTTTCAACTGGTACTTTGATAAAAATATTAGAAATGTCCTCATTTCTTTTGGATTAGAGAAAATCAGGCATGATTCATACTTCTGATTTCTAATTAGCAACTCCTGCAGACACATGGTTTGAAAAGAAATGCGATGGCAGGAATTAAAGGATTGGTTGTTTAAAAGGGTAAATGTTCTTCAAGGGGGCCTTCGTGACACACGACAGCGCAGAGTTGCTGAGCAGAGACTGATAGCCAAGTTCCGCATACATGAGGACAGTCTTATTAGGGATTTTGGCTTCATGACACACTATCTGTAACCCCTGTAACTTGCCTGGGTTAGCAAAAAACCTCACTTACTGTGCTGTCTGGAGAAAATACACAATTCTCTAACCAATGCTCAGGGTTTCCTTCACACACATTGTTAGCCACTTTAACACTTGAAAAGCAGGTTAGATGTAAGGATTCGCATTCTAATCAGCAATCCGTAACTGTCTGTGTGGACATGAATGCTATTGCAGACCAGAACACTGCATTTGCCTGACGAAGGCTATAAAGTCGAAAGCTCGCGAATTTACTATCAAATAAATTGGTTGGATTTAAAATTGGTGTTGTAAAACTTTACTGTGTTTAAAAGGAAACAGAGGATGAATAACCATTGCTTGGATTAGAAGCAGTGAAGAAAATTCTGGGTCCACGTTCATTCTACAGTTAATTGGACTTGGGTATCTGAAACACGGAAGTTAGTAAAATGAACAGACCAATGTCAGGTGCAATTTGATGAGGATTAGGCATGAGATGAGAGAATTTGGGAGAAGAAAGAAAAAATCGTAGAGGATAGATGGATAAAGCAATGAAGAAGGAAAATAGCATTTTGGATTTGATAATAGGCCATTGAATATATAAGTAGAATCAAAGAACAAAGAACAAAACAGCACGGGAAACAGGCCCTTGGGCCCAACAAGCTCGTGCTGCCAGCCCCATGTTCCCACCTCTACCCGTGATCCCTGTCTATGTTTATAGATCTATGGATTAAAAACCAAATTTGAGACAATTTAGGGAGAACTTGTTTTGCAATTAGCCTAAGAGCACATCTTTGGGATGTGGGAGGAAACTGGAGCACCTGGAGAAAACCCACGCAAGCACGGGGAGAATGCGCAAACTCCCACAGACACAGGCCCAAATCCATGTATCTGCACAGCACAATGATAGTCACTGAGCTGTCGTGTTGCCCATCAAATGGTCCAGGTCAAGCGTACACTAACGACATGAAGCACTGGGATACTCTCGAAAAAAAATCCAAGAGCAGCCCTCTCATGACCCATCGCGTGTATGCCCCTTGTTAGACAACAAGGTGGACCAAAGCACCTGTAGGATAAAAACAAGTACATCAATGCAAATGTAAGTTGTTGCTGGTGTTTAGGTTGAGAGAGCTAGGTCTCTTCTCCCTGGAGAGACGAAGGTTGAGAAGCGACCTGATAGAGGTTTATAAGATGTTGAGAGGAATAGATAGGGTGGATTCTCGAAGGCTACTTCTCAGAGCTGAAATGGTCGCTACGAGAGGACGCAGGTTTAAGATGCTGGGGGGTAAGTACAGAGGAGATGTTAGAGGTAAGTTTCTCACTCAGAGGGTGGTGAGTGAACATTGCATATGTTTCCTTTCGGGCATTACTATAAGATCTGTATCTATATTAAGATGTGTATTATCTGACCTCAATGGGAAGGCAAAAGGGAGTATATGTACCAACTTTAACTTACTCCCAAACTTGAAAGAGATCAATTGAAAACGTACTCATTTACGTGAATGCATATTGAGTAAAACACAGGTTGGATCTGGTACTTTACAGAAGAGAAACTGCAGCCAAGAGTTTGCTTCCCATAAGAAAATGGTTGTGAAAAAGAAAGACTAGCTTGCACAAATTTGTATAAATTTACGGACAAACATGCACACTTAACTAGCATCATAAAATAATTTTGTATCCCTTCTGAATAATTATCAACTTCATACCTTATTGATCTCCATCTCATGATTTAATAGCTTGTTCTGAGCTTCTTCCAATTGGTTGCACACTGAATCCCTTTCTCTCACTAGCCTCTGCAACTGACCTTCAAGATAAGCAACATTTTCTGACAAACAGGTCACCTGTAAATAAATTGAATAGCATGAATTTTAAACAACAACTGAAACATTATAAATATTCAGCAGTTCTAGCAGCAGTTGTGGAGAAAGGAAATCTTTAAACAGAACTCAATCTTCTCTTAAAGAAATGTTCCCCAACATGATAGCCAAATCAAGAATTCTAATTAATATTGTACTTCCCATTAACTAATAAAACATGAATAGAATACACTAAAAACATCATGAATAACTTGTAATTATGTTACACCTTTAGGCAGCACAGTGGTTAGCACTGCTGCCTCACAACCCCAGGGACCTGGCTTGGGTCACTGTCTGCTTGGAGTTTGCATGTTCTTCCTGTGTCTGCATGGATTTCTTCTGGGTGCTCTCGTTTCTTTCCACCCTCCAAAGATGAGCAGGTTAGGTGGATTGGCCCTTCATGTACCGGGGTCTTTAGGTTAGAGAGATTGGTAAAGTAAATATGACAGATTATAGGGATAAGGTCAAAGTGGGATTGATCTTGGTGGAGACTCGATGGGCTGAATGGCCTTTTTCTGCATTGTAGGGATCTACGTTTCTATGATGTAATAAAATATCCCAAGACGCTTTACATAAGCATGACAGCAAAATTTGACACTATGGCAATAATGATAAGTAGCAAAAAACCTAATCCAAGTGGTAAGTTTAAAAGGCCATAGCAAAGGAGGAAAGGTAGATAGGGAGATACAAAGTTCAAAGATGGAGTTCCAGAGCTTAGGGCAGGGATTCACAAACTGTGGCTCACAAGTCCACTACAAGGCAGCAATAGTGGTTGTGGAGCTCAGACTGAGTTTTAACAGATGCAAAGCCCTTTTAAACAGATCACCAACAACCTAGTACCTCCACCTGATGCTATAGTTAAAAAAGCCCACAAATGCCTCTATTTTCTCAGAAGACTAAGGAAATTTGGCGTGTCCGCCACAACTTTCACCAACTTTTACAGATGCATCACAAAAAGCATTCTTTCTGGTTGCATCACAGCTTGTTATGGCTTCTGCTCTATCCAAGATGGCAAGAAACTACAAAGAGTCATGAACAAATCCCAATCCATTGCGTGCCTCAGTTCATCTACTGCCAAAACTCTCATCTATATTTTTTCTACCTCTAGACCAGAGATTTCTAAAATATTACTGGCCAGACTTCTGTCAATTTGAGTCATACATGTCCTGACTCACACTAATTCACTCTTCACACCTGTCCTCACTGACCAATATTGGCTTCTTCCATTTTAAAATTCTCATCCTGGTTTTCAAATTCCTTCATGATCCTGCCTTCCATATTTCTGTAATCTCCTCCAGACCGATAACTTTTCAAGATATCTGCAACCCACTAAATCTAACCTTGTGAATCACCAAGGCCTAAGCCATTATTTTCCAAACAGTTTCCTGATGTGGCCCCATTTTTATGCTTTAAACATTAAGTTAAGCTGCAGCCACCGCCAGAAATGCTGGTTATGCTTCTTTCCCTAAATCCAATGATTCCAGATTGAAAAATTAACTTGCATTAAAATCTGTTGAGCCATTCTACAGTACACACAGGCCGTTGCTGTATCCACATGAGGAAGCAAGGACAGAAAATAGCAGATTTCTATGTTCCTCAAGATATTTTACAAAAATTTCTTCCTGCATTCCAGAAAGAAATAATTATTTAGAAGTCTTTAATTTCTTGTTCATTATAAGTTTGTAAGATGTCATCATAAGGCCAAGGAAACTTAATGTATTTAGATCAAAAATCTTTGAAAAAAATCAATAAATTTAATAAAGCACAATCGTCCACTTCTGAAAACCATATTCACTATTTAAGTGGTCTTATTTAAATTAAAAATTAAAATTCTTTCCTCCTTTCATAGATAATCAGAAGCTTCATTTCATCTTCATCAATTATAAATGTAAGGCTAATAATCATAAATCCCTTATGAATATCGCTGATTAAAACAAAAATATGCATCCTATTTTCAAATTTATTATAAAGCAAGACCAGTTCCCTCAAAGTATTCTGACAGCTGAAAAACAATGACTTGATGTTTAAAAAAATTGTCTACCTGTACGGGGGATCCCTGGCTAATACTCTTCGTCTTGTAAATACCACAGTGATATAATTACTCTATATACATGACCTACCATTATACAACCCCTGGGAAAAAAATGAAGAACCAAACTAAGTGGAGACTCCTGTTGTGAACTCTCCAGCAACTTGCTCATACATCAATCGCAATCAAAATCTGGCAAGCAGCCCTGCAAACAATTAGAGCCAGATTTATGACATGACAAATAGAACTGGAAGAAGGAAAGTTGAAATTCTTGATTGAATTGACTATATTGCATTGTAAAGTTGGCAAACAAAAGTCCTTTTAAAGCATTTTCTCATGGAATGAGAGCAATTCGATGCCCTCAAATAATTCTACAATCACCTTGGATCTTCAAATCAGGACAGAAAGAATTTCTGAAATTGATCTGAGGGGACACAGCTGACCAGTGTTGGCTACATAAGAGTGTGAAGGTTCAAGATTTGGATAATTTGGAGTATGTGGAGAGGATGTTTAGTGTAGAGAAAAGGGTTAATTCTAATGATAGCTCCTTAAGCACATGGCCAGTAGCTATTTTGCAGTGATGTCACTCACTGAGAAGAGGAGTGTGAAACACCTCAAAAGAGTAGCACCAACCATGTCTTTGTTCTACTTAACTGTCATAAGTAAGATGTAAATCAGTGATAGGCAACCTAGGCTAGTGAGCAGGTCACATGAGTGACCTTCCTTGATCTCAGTAGGCCACAAGATTGAAATCCAGCTTGTTGACTAACGACAATTCTATGAATAAGATAGAATACACATTGGATATTTCATAATGACTTATAGCAAATGCTTAAATCATTCGAAAGATCTACAGTGGCTTCTATTTTCAATGATTCTATGGGTTCTAGAACGATCATTAACTTCAAATGATAAAAATGAAATAAATATTTGCACTTTGAAAACAAGAGAGAGCATATGACTCTTACAGTTAATATTGTGTGCACACATTTCACTTGCCTTTGTTTTACATGTGAATCATTTCATACTGGTAGCAGAAAAGCTATGTGGCTGGAAATCAACAGAGTGTGACAATCCTGCAGGTCAACAACAATCAACAAAATGTCTTGTGGATTGGACCCAGAACCCAGATGGGCCATACATGGTCCTGGGCTGCCGGGGGTCCACCAATGACGTACACAATTGTTTTTGAACATAAAGCCATTGCCTTCAATAGATCAATTCTAGAGTAAGAAATCAATGAATCCAGATTTAAACCCACAATAACATATGGTGGGAGCAGCAACTACATGCAAAGTGATGGGAAAAACTTCAAGGGAAACATAGCAGCACAGAGAACAAGTGAAGGGCTTTAAAGCCAACTCAAATAATGAAAGCAGATCAGTGGCTGGCAAAACAAGCAGTGCAGGAAAAGAGAACTGTCATGACCATCTCAGTGGTGGATGTATGAAATTTCTTTACCTCATCCATCTGCTGTAGTCATCTATGATACTTATGAAAGATTTGCCATTGTAGACATGGCCAGTTGAGAAATTCTGTGGAATGAATGGGTCCCTGTGGCCGTGGAAGTGCAATGCACAAATTTGGCAATTTGTAATAGTTTCCTGTATTTCTTTGGAGATACCTAGCCACCATGTAAAGGGCTGGGTCCATGCCATGTACTTAGTAATGTCCAGATGACTTTGTAACTTCTGAAGGATAACTGCTCACAGGGGAGGCAAAATGATCAGCATATATTATAGACCATGACTGTAAAATGGTTCTATGGTTTGAACTAAGTTTTGGTTGCACCACCACTTGGCCTCCAGTTGATGTGAATGCAGACACACTCGGAGAAGCTCTTAACAAATCTGTTGAAGTCTAGCCGTGGCTGCCAGCAAATGTCTGGCAATAGTTTGAGAGTAGGCCTTCACTTCAGCAACAAACAACTGTTCTGTTTGGTTGAAAGGCTCATGGTGACCCTTAAAAATGTATCTGCCATCATCTGATTTTATTCCCCTGGGAATAAACAGTATCAAAAGTAACTTTCATGAGGCACAAGTGAAACCTCTGGGTCCGAGGAGGCATTTTGCACGGTCTTTTTGTTTAACAAAGATACCAATAGTTTATGGTCCATCTCAATGGTGACCTTGCGACCACAGAATCATAAAAGTTTACAACATGAAAACAGGCCCTTTGGCCCAACTTGTCTATGCTACCCTTTTTTTTAAAAACCCCTAAGCTAATCCCAAATGCCCACATTTGGCCCATATCCTTCTACACCCATATACCCATGTAACTATCTAAATGCTTTTTAAAAGATAAAATTGCACCTGCACCTACTACTACCTCTGGCAGCTTGTTTCTGTGTAAAAAAATTGCTCATCTGGACACTCTTCTATTTTTCTTTCACCTTAAACCTACGCCTTCTAGTTTTAGACTCTTTACTTTTGGGAAAACTATCTACCTTGTCTATGCCACTCATTATTATATAGACCTCTATAACGTCATCCCTTAGCCTCCTACACTCCAGACAAAAAAGTCCCAGTCTCTTCAGCCTCTCCTTATAACTCAATGCATCAAGTCCCGGTAGCATCCTAATAAATCTTTTCTGCACTGTTTGTAGTTTAATAATATCTTTTCTAATATAGGGCGACCAGAGTAAACACAGTATTCCAAGTGTATCCTTACCAATGTCTTGTACAAGTCCCAACTCCTGTGTTCAATGTTCTGACTGATGAAACTAAGCATACCAAATGCCTTCTTCACACACTGTTCATTTGTGACTCCACTTTCAAGGAGCTATGAACATGTACCCCTAGATCTGTTTGTTTTGCAACTCTCCCCAATGCTCTACTGAGTAAGTCCTGCCCTAGTTCAATCTACAAAATGCATCACCTCATATTTGTCTGAATTAAACTCCATTTGCCATTCATCAGCCTGCTGGTCCAATTGACCAAGATCCCATTGCAATTGAAGATAACTTTCTTCACTGTCCATTATGCCACCAATCTTGGTATCATCTGCAAACTTACTAGCCATGCTCCTTATATTCTCAACAAAATCATTAATATAAATGACAAATAACAGTGGGCCCAGCACTGATACCTGAGGCATACTGCTGGTCATAGGCCTCCAGTTTGAAAAACAACTCTCTACAACCACCCTCTGGTTTCTGTCAGATTTTGTATCCATTTAGATACCTCACCCTGGATCCCGTGAGGTTGAACTTTACACAACAACCTACAATGCGGTACCTTGTCAAAGGCCTTGCTAAAGTCCACGTAGACAACATCAACTGCACTGCCCTCATCTACTTCTTGGTTGCCCCTTCAAAAAATTCAATTAAATTTATGAGACATGATTTTCTACTCACAAAGCCATGCTGACTGTCCCAAATCAGTATTTACATCTCTAAATGCCTGTAGATCCTGTCTCTCAAAATACCTTCCAACAATTTACCCAATTAGTCAGAAAACTATCACAGATCCATGTGACCATAAAAGCATCCTTCTCAATGACAGTACATCTGGCTTGTGTCTGACATCCTTCCAGAAGCTTGGTAGGTGGGTCACTGGCTACTATCCAATTGCTCCCAACAGGAAATTGCTCAGAAGCTTTTGCAAGACTCATCAATTGCAATGGTAGTTAGAAGGGTCAGTTTATAGTGGGCCAGAATTTCAGGGGAGAGCAATCTCCTTAATGTGAATGAATGCATGCTCTAGGGAATCTCAGTATAATGCCTTGTTTTTCTTGAGCCTGTGTCTCAGCAGTTCCATGACTTGTGCCAGAGGTTGAAACTTTGTCAGTTGGTTCATCATTCCTAAAAGATGTAGGAGGCTGGGGTTGGAGGAAAGGGTTGGAAAATACTCACCTTGGTTTTGTGTGGATCTACTGTGACACGTTTGTTGCTGATGATGTAGCCCAAGAACCAAAGAAACACACATCACTTGTTCAGCATAAGCTCTGCAATCAATCCAAAACTGTTGTGTACCATTCATCGTGCTCTTCTGCCTTGACACCATGAGCCAAGACATCATCCATATGGTAGCCTCCTGTAGCCTTGCATTGGAATTCTCTGGTTCAGAGGTAATCCCAAAGGGCTAGTCAAGGGCAATAATGCAGACCCAGCTAGGGTGGAAGAGGCCAATGATTGGATGCTGATGTGGTAGGGGCTGGTACAAGCATGGGGCCCCTTTCCACTGGGGTATACAAGGTACCCAATCAAGCAGTCCCTCCCAAACCTGTAGGTATTTGGGCATCCCTCTCGCTACTAAAATGCCACAGGAAGCTACAATTGGGCTACAAAGAAGGCAGAAGCCTTCCAAGCGAGTCAGGCCTTTATATTTAAGGCAGTAGGCTCTAGGCTTTCCGATTCTCGGAAGGGGAGAGAAGGTTAGGATAAGGATCAGAGATCAGACCCTTGTTGTAATTGACAAGCTACAGCAACTGAGATCACATCTGGTTAAGACATATCTAGACACCAGTTGAAGGAACAAATCTGCCCTAATTTCAATAAACAGAAAACCATTAACAGCATGAACAAAGTACCTTACCATCAAGAGACTGTCACACCTACCGAACACAAATGAAATAAACCAGGAGTTTGGAAGCAACCTCCAATGAACTGGTCTGAGAGCAACACAATTCCCATCCAGCTTGGAAAAAGCTCTGCACTTATTCAGAAAGAATGGTGAAATCACCAAAGAGACTTTCCTTTCAAAGAAAAGACTTGAGCAAGGGAGAGAAAGCTGGAAAGTCCCACCCGAGGTCAATGGACCTTTGCATGATCTATGTGCCACCCACTACGATTCCAGTGGTAGGCAGATGGGAAAATTCCTCCTTTAAAGAGTTCAATCTAATAATAGCTACTGAGCAAGGATGCCATAGAGATGCCATTTTCAGAGATAGTGGGTGGATTTTATGGCCTCGCTTGAGCAAGACCGGGAATTCCTGCCCAACTTCAATGACATTTTCATTGCCTGGTCTTCACCTGCTCCAATTCTGTGGCAGGCAAGGCAGTAGGATTCCAGCGAATGTGTGTGAAGCACTCAGAGTTGCTCCAGCTCTGTTGTGCCTTTATTTAATCTTTTTTAAATAGTTAATTTGTAAATAAATGTTTCTGAACAAAAGACAATATCTCTTCTACACTAAAAAGCCAATGAAACCAAAGGTACACCCACAATAATAAATTCAGCAATACAGCAAGGCATACATTTGAGTATCATAGAATCCCTACTGTGCAGAAGGAAGCCATTAAGTCTGTACCAACCACAATCCCACGCAAGCCCTATGCTCATAACCCTACTTATTTACCTACTAACTCCCTGACGCTAAGGGGCAATTTAGCTTGACCAATCAACCGTGCATCTTTGGAGTGTGGGAGGAAACCAGAGCCCCCAGAGAAAACCCATGCAAACAGGGAGAATGTGCAAATTCCATATAGACAGTGACCCAAGATGGGAATTGAACCTGGGTCCCTGGCGCTGTGAGGCATCAGTGCTGACCACTGTGGTGCCCATTGTGCCACTGTGCTGCCCAGAGAAGTCAACTCTGTAGTAACAAAAGAAAGAATTATAGTTCAGATAAATTGTTTAATGCGAAGGGAAAAGCAGATGGTTTTGATACTTGAGAATAAAAATGTGTGCATTATACAGCTGTCGTTCAATTTAGTAAAAAACATCAAATTAGTCTGGGCCCTTGATTACGAGAAATGCTTAGCCATTTTATGGAGACATTAACCTAATTATTTTACTATCCATATTGTAATCTCAAAGCAATGACATTGACATTGCATAGTTAATTCTGAAGAATAAGAAATATCAATTGTTCATTAATTTATGGAAGTGTTTACCTTCAATTCACTTTGCAAACTGAACAATAAAAAGCATTTCTAAAATTATTCAGACCAAAAAAGAAGTATCTTACTTCCCTAGCAAATAGCAATAGAAGACATTTATAACCAATTTCAAAGGATCAGTTTGATGTCAACAGATTGGATTATTGCAATAAAAATACTTTGGAATAGGTTCCTTGAGAGCTGCACAAATAATTTAACACTACCTTCATGATGTGCATTTATTTCCTGCATTTCCAAAGTTCTCCTGAATTAAATTACCACTTTTCTCCAGTATTTAAATTTCATTGATTCATTCGGTATACAATAGTAGGTATATTATAGCTTATTTTAAAAATAGGTTGGACATTCAATGATGATTAAAAGCTATACGAATTTACCTTCAGCACATTCAAGTTGCCAATACAATGCATTCTATGTGAGGGAGGAAAAGGTGAACTGTAATGCAGGTATATTAGCTCACTTTGCTTGGGTGATTCCCCTTTTCTCTAAAATGAGGTGATCCGCTACGCAAGTGCTTTTCACAATACATTAGATCTTTTTTCTGGTATCTTCTTTGCTCACAAACCCTTAGAGTTTTGTTTTATGACTACTTGCAACCTCTAATGGAGAGGATTAGCATCAAGTTAGATTATTGTAAGGGGCAGAAAGGAGCATCTGTTTTACCTGTCCTTTCTCAGAATAGAACAATACGAAAGCAGACAGGACTGAGGGAGATACTATTCAGATTATGTGAATTATGTGAGTGGGAAGACTTGACAGAATAAATGCATTATTAAATAGGAGACAGACAGCATTGAATATCCATTTAATAGAATGGATTCTAAGTACAACTGAAATAATGGACATCAGCTTGAGAACAGGTCAAAACTTCCCAGGCTTATCAAAATCGACAGCTGACAAATCAACAAGCTTGAGAAAGATAATAAAATCATAGAATCTTTAAAAAATACCATTTAGTCACCAAGTATACACCAACTTCAGTCAAAGCATTTTATCCAGTTCTATCTCCATAACCCCATTTATTTACCCTGCTAATCCCCTAACCTACATATCTTGGGATATTTGCTTTGACAAAAGATTGTCTGGACTTAAAACGTCAGCTATTTTCTCTTTTTACAGATGCTGCCAGATCTGCTGACATTTTCCAGCATTTTCTCCTGATTTTAGATTCCAGCATCCACAGTAATTTGCTTTTATCTTGAGATGTTAAAGGGTAATAATTGCCACGGTCAATCAATCTAATTCACACATCTTTTGACTGTGAGAGGAAACCCACAGACATGGGAAGAACATTCAAACCCCACACAGACAGTCACCTGAGGCTGGCATCAAACTGGGTCCCTGACGCTGTGAGACAGCAGTGCTAACCACTGTGCCACCTTAGTTCCAGATTTAATTTAAGTCTACTATTTAGTTAGAAAAGTAATCTATGTTGTTATATGCATCATAAATAAGTATATCACATTGTTTCAAAGCTGCTGATCTTGTTGCAGTAAGATTGGTCCTGCCTATCCTTCGATACAACTTTTCCTCATTCAATAATAGAGCGCACTAACAAAATTGCCTGAGAGAACTGAATTACATTTTATCATCCACCACCCCCACCTATTGGCCATAACAGAAACAACATCAGTAATATTTCAAGTGACAACCAATATAGTATTCCTTTACATTTTCCTACAACTTCAATTTCTTAATATCAGATACATTATTGGAATAAACTTGGTTTAAGTTTAGGTAGATATCCAGTTTGTTAAAAAAAGTGGCAAGGGATATTAGTGCAGATTTATGAAAGCAGCATCATTGTGCATTGAGCAAATGATAATTTTTTTCAACTGTAAAACAACAGCACTCTCTTACCTTTGATGCCAAATCTTCTCTTTCTTTCCTCATTTCATCATGCATAGTTTTCTTGGCATTTGCAATCTTTTCTTGCTGAGAAGCTAACTCCCTTTCTAGCCGTTCTTTCTGACGCAACATCTCATTCTTCAGCTGCTCACAGTGAACCAGAGCCTAGAGAAAAGGAAAATAAAACTGCTCTTTGAAGCTAAGCAGAACATGACAGGCTAATAGATTATCGCATTGAGCTTTGGTTTGGGAAGAAAGCCAGATCATAGTTTCATGCAAGTTCCAATCTATAAACTGTCTGTGGCTTCACAAACACTAAAGGATAAGTTTGTTTTATCTAAATCACATTGCTGTTTATTTTAGTAACAATATTAATACAGTTCATATAAAAAAATAATGTATTTTTGGAGTGATGTCACAGTGGATGACCCATAAGTAAAGTATATTTATTTGTCACAAGTAAAGCTTTCATTAACACTGCAGTGAAATTACTATAAAATCCCTTGCCTGCTCAGCTCAATGCACCTAACCAGCACATCTTTTAGACCGTGGGAGGAAACAGGAACACCTGGAAGAAACTCATGTAGACACAGCGAGAGCATGCAAACTCCAATGTGGACAGTGACCTAAGCCGGGAATCAACCCCGGGTCCCTGGCACTGTGAGACAGCAGTGCTAAATGATAGATTCAGTTCTCAACAGCAACTTTTATAGGTTCTTTAATATAATAAAGCATCTCAAGATGTTGCACAGAAACATTGCATGCAAAACATGATCCTGAGCCACAAGACATTTCAGATGACCAAATGATTGGTAAAAGAGGTGGGTTTTAAGGAATGTCTTAAACGAGGAAAATGAGATATAGGGAGGAAATTCCAGAGCTTAGGATCTAGAAAACTAAAAGCACAGCCACTAATAGTGGATCGATTAAAATTGGGGATGTTAACGAAACCATAATTAGAGGACCATATATATAGGAGGCTTAGGGGTTTAGAGGAAATTGCAAAGATGAGGAGGAGAGAGGTTATGGAGGGATTTGAAAATAAGCATTACATTTAAAATCATAATGGTTCTTGTCTGGCAGCCACTGTGGGCTAGCAAACACATTGAGAGAAATGGCAGCATGGTGGGAAGGTCTCTGGGTTAGTAATGCAGACGCCCAGGCTAATGCTCGGGGGGCACAGTTTTAAATTCCAGCATGGCAGCTAGTGGAATTAAAACTAAATTAATATATCTGAAAAAGAAAACTAGTAATGATAACCATGAAACTATCATCCCTACCTGGTTCATTTGAAAAAAGAAAACCTGCTTCTTATCTGGTCAGGTCTCCATATTCACTGTAACATAGCTGACTCTTAATTAGCCTCTGAATTAGGTCAACAAGCTATCTAGTTCAAGGAAAATTGAGGATGGACAAGAAATAGCTTCTTGGCCTTCTGGCTAAGAACAAGCATGGGATCAAGCCCAAGATGGGATGTAATGTCTTACCTTGTCAGCTTGGATGTTGTTTGTTCTCTTATGGGGACCTTAAATTGGATTCAATTGGACTTTGAACTTGGTTTTATGAGCAAGCAAGGAATTTGGGTTTGTTTGCTCAGTCTATTTTGAGCTCTGGTTTTGTAGTTTTGGAGTAAAAATTTTAATAAGGCTTGTTAGCACAGCCTTCATCTCATGAAAGAATAAAAAGAACCACAGGGTTGATAAGCTGTCAGGATTTTGTGCGTGTTTAAATAAGCAGCAGATTTTTGGATGACCTAAGTTTATAGAGGGCAGAATGTGGGAGATCATCCAGGAGTCTGTTGGAATAGTCAAGTTTAACAATGGCAATGCATAAAGATTACTTTGTATTACTTGTGAATTCACTTTGGAGCTATCAGATAAACTACTGTGAATCTGAGAACTGGCTAAGTTAACTGAAAGCAGCAAATTTGATTTGGAACAGTTAGTAATAACATCAGAAATGTCTGGTGAACTAGATATAGCTGAGAGTGGGAAATGTTACTGGCAGTATAGACTTAGCCAAAAAAGCCCAAATACTTTAACATTTCTGACATTCCTTTCGTCAGAAGGTCAGAAGTAGGGAGATTCGCTGATGTTTCCAGTGTTCAATACCATTCTCGACTCTTCAGGTATTGGAGCAATCTGTAGTATAGACCTGGTCAACGTTCAGGCTTGATAAAGTGACAAGTGATATTCATGCCACTGAAGAAATGCTAGGCAATTCCCACTTCCAACAAGAGAGAATCTGACTACCTCCATGAATATTAAATGTCATTATCATTGCTAAATTCTATCCTCAACCCCCAAAATTAGCATCCTGGGGCTAACAATTGACCAGAAATCCAGCTGCGTCTACCACATAAATAGTGTGGTGACAACAGCAGGTCATAGGCTGGGAATTCCCCGACAACTAACTAACCTCTTGACTTTCCAAAGACTGTTCACCATCTGCAAGGCACATTGAGGAGCATGACAGAATATTTTCCAGTTGCCTGAATGAGTGAGGCTCCAACAACAACCAAAGATTCAACACCATCCAAGGAAAAGCAGCCTGCATGATCAGCATCCCATCCACTGCCAGTGTATAGTATGCACAATATACAAGATAAACTGCAGAATCATCAAACCTTCTTCAACAATGCCTTCTAAACCTGCAACCCCCTACCTTACAAAAGGATAAGGACAGCAAATGCATGTGAACACCATATCTTTAAGTTCTCTTCCAAGTTACACACCACTGTGAAATTGAACTATATCTCTATTCTTTCACTGCTGGGCCAAAAACCAGGGACTCCATTTCTAACAGCACTGTGGGTATGCCTATTTGGGATGTACTACAGGAACTGAAGGATATGGCTCACTTGACTATTTTCAAGGGGAACTGGATATGGGTAACAAATGTTGACTTGTCAGCAATGCTCAGATCTCATGAAAGATTAAAAAAAGAACTTTCTCCCTTATCTGCAATTTCTACTTCAAGGTTCTTTTTCTAGAACAACAGTTCATAAAGCTTATTTTTGTCTCTCTCCAATGTTAAATATACATATCTCAGTCCTATATTACAGCCATTCTCTCTTTTCAGCAGGCTTCAAAGTGGCCAAAATGAAAAAAAGATTTGCATTATCAAGTGTTTTTCATGACCACAGGATGTCTCAAAGCTGTTTTTAGTCAATTAAGTACTTCATTTACTTTTGCAGGAAATGAAGCAGACAATATGTGCTCAGCAAACTCCAATAAACAACAACATGACAATGACCAGGTAATTTTTTAGTAACATTGATCGAGGAATATATGTCGCCAGAACACTGGAGATAACTCCCCAGGTCTTCAAAATAGTGCAATAGATCTTTCGTATCCACTTGAGCCAATATATGTGGTCTTGGTTGGAAAGAAGGCACCTCCAACAATGCACTGCTGCATTATGTCAACCCTCACTAAGGTGGTCACTCCTGGACTGAGATGGAACAAAGAATCTTGTGGCTGAGGGAAGTGTGTGTGTTAATTGAGCCACAGCTGACAATAAACATAGAAGCGAGGCCAAATGATCCTTTCTCCATTTTGTAGCAAACAACTCTCTGATCTGTTCCTGAATCATTAACAAAAATCTCATGCTCCCATTAGTAGTCTGACATATTTGCCAATTGTAATTTTGCTTTTTGAAAAAGGAAAAAAAAGTTCAATTTTTTTATAACAAACTTTAAAAATAGTAAAAGGTCTATCAAAAAGAGTTGTTTTTAAACCAAAAAGTGCAAACACCAATAAAATAATGATTGGACAATCTAGATGATGTTCTTGAGTCTGAGGTTGTGAAAGAAAATCTCTTTCTTTCTTTCATTAGCGCTTCTCATGAAGCACTCTCAAATCAGATACACTACTGGCATCAACCTGAAACGTTCAGTTGGTTTCTCATTCCACAGATGCTGCCAATTGTTAATTAAGTCTGCTGAATATTTCCAACATTTTCTATTTTTAGAACATTGGGTATTTTAGCTGCTGGGTCATGCCTATTTCATCTTTCTATTACCTGTATTTTCTCTAAATTGGCTTCTTCTGCTACTTCTGTGGCTTGTTTCACTTGCTGACATGCAGCATCTTCCCGGGCCTGCATTTCATTCACATTGCCTCTCAAAGTTGCCAGCATATTCATCAAGTCATCTCTCTCCCTGAACAAAGCAAACAAATTATATCCTTTTTGTTGATTAATTCTAAGTTGTTTTTATACATTTTTTAAAGGTAAAAAATAATAAAGAGAATCAATTTTTTACATGCAGAGACAAATTAATTTTTAAAAATGGAAAGCAGCATATTACTCCTTGAAATAAGGTGGACTTTTTTTTGGTAAGCAGCCAGTTAATTATGTGAAGACAGAAGGCTCCATTCCTATCATGCGAATTTTAAAATCTCCTGGATCTTCTGCAAAAAACTAAACTTCTGGAAACTCTTCAATAAATTTCCATATGCAGAGCTACACAGTAAGCTTATGGCAATGGGTGTTCAGGTAAAACTTGGAAATACAAAAGGAATCAGCTGAATCTGAGGAAGCAGAAGTCATTTGACAGGAGACTAATGTCAGGCTATGGAGAACAAAGTGTCCAGCAATTAGTTTTGGAATAACATCTATTATTGATCTACCTAAACAACCTGGATTCAGAAAAGACTTCTAGGTACAGAATTCTGCATGGAAGATTCATAGAATGACAGAATTTGCAAATTGTTTCCAAGAGGTCAGTCTAAACCATTCAGTAGCCAGCTTGTCAGTAGCCTGGCTTTGTTAAAATGTTTTTTTTAATCTTTTTGGTACATTTCTATAGTCAACCTGAGAGATGCCGAAGTGTACAAAACTTTGAGTGACATGGTGACGCTTTGGACTTATCAGAATATTTAAATTTCTTTTTCTCTGACCATCCTTAATCATTTTTGACAGTTCCTTGAAAGTGAGAGACCTAATGACTTGATTGAAATGTAACTGCAACAACTAGGCTGCAAATTGTGAACTTTAAAATCTGTGAGCCAGCTTAGTCTCCAGGTATTAATATACCTGCTTCTCTTAATTCAGTGCTGACGCTGGGGAACATACTGTTCCACTTTAGGCACCCAGAATTAGCATCAAGCATTACTTGATCAGATATAACTTAGGCAAGATGCCTGACTATGAAGTCATATCTATTCTGGTTTAACAATGTACATTAATCACATCCTCAAATGACCAGTGCACTGTACAGGTAGGATTTTCTTTAAATTTTCCATATCAATAAACTGTGTAGTCTCTAGAGAGATTATCAATTTAGCTCTGATTAATAACGCAAAAAGGGAAAATTTTATTTTATAAAAGCAGTAGATACTGGACTGTGATGAATGTTCATCTTTCTCAGTAAAAAATAAAAGTAATAGTAAAAGCAAGTATATATATTTTTTAATTTTCACGTGATCTAAAAGCTCACATAAATGGAATCATTTAACCAGTGTCATTTAACAACAGTAATTTAGCTAACACAATAATTCATGATAACTCCTGATTATATGGTATAGTTACTGTAACAGATAAAACTAATATTAATTAACAAATTACTTCTCTATGGAATTTGACTTCATTATTCAAATGTTGCTGAAAAGAGAGACATTTTTCTTTTGCATTAATAAAAATGCAAGGATGGCAAATTTCAAAGGATCATAACAATTTGTTCTACAGGGGGAAAAGGTGCAGATTAGTTGGCAAGTCAACTCTGATTGGCCTAGGCATTTTCTTGGCGAAAACAAGAAGGAACTCATTTTAAATAGATATTATGATTGAACATATTTCTTTTGTTTGCAGATAATAGGAACCTTTATATAAACATAAACATTTGAATTAGGTGCAGGAGGAGGTCATCTGTCCCCTTAAATCTCCTCTGCCATTCAATAAGAACATGGCTAATCTAATTTTAACCTCAACATTACATTCCTATATAGCACTGATAATCTTGCACCCCTTTACTTATTGCGTAAAAATATTCAAAGATTCTGCCTCAACCACCTTTTGATGAAGGGAATTTTAAAGTCTCCCAACCTCTCATTGGGGTATAAGATGATCAAAGGACTGGATAGGGTGGATAGTGAGAGCCTTTTTCCTCGGATGGTGATGACCAACACGAGGGGACATAACTTTAAATTAAGAGGTGGTAGTTATAGGACGGATGTCAGAGGCAGTTTCTTCACACAGAGGGTGGTGAGGGCGTGGAATGCCCTGCCTGCAGCAGTTGTGGACTCGCCTACTTTGGGGGCATTCAAATAGTCGGTGGATAGGCATATGGATGATATTGGAATAGTTTAGGTTAGAGGGTCCACTGGCCGGCGCAACATCGAGGGCCAAAGGGCCTGTACTGCACTGTAATGTTCTATGTTCTCATCTCTGCCTTAAATGGGTGATCCCTTATTTTTGAACAGTGGCCCGAAGTTCTAGATTCTTTCACATCCATGTTGCCATGTCTCCTCAGGATCTTATATGTTTCAATCATGTCATCTCTTACTCTTTTAAACTCCAGCAGATGCAAGCTGAGCCTGTCCAGCCTTTAGGATTAATCTTGTAAACCTCTAAACTACTTCCAATGCATTTATATCTTCCCTTGAATAAAAAGACCAATACTATACAGTGTACTCCAGATATCGTCCCACTAATATCTTGTACAATTGAAGCACAACTTCAATTCCCAATGAAATAAACAATAATATCCCATTAACTTTGCAAATTACTTGCTGCACCTGTATATTAACCTTCTGCAATTCATGCGAATAGACCCTGCTACAGCTGAGAGCACTGAAATATCTCATCATTTAGCTAAAATGCTTCTTTTTTTATTCAGCCTGCCAAAATGGACTGTTGCTTAAGCAAGTGTAAATGAGTCACGTTACCAGCTCAACTGATTAACTTAAATTGGTCATTAGTGTAGCTATTAGCCCATTCAAGATTATTTCACAAGTATTGTCCAGATGAGATTCTGCAATTGGGTAATGATTGGCAATCTTGTGTTTGTCCTAATGAGCAGGAGACGAAAAGCTTCAGCTACATGTCTCTCTTTTCAGCAATACTTTCTCATTTACCAAAACTATGATGACAGTCAGCATTTCAGTCACTGAAATTGACTGAACAACATTCATCATGCTTCAGAAAAAATTTCAGCTGCTAACTTTAAGACCGACATGGTAGTATGGGAGAAAAGCATAGATTTACCACCTTTCTCAGATATTGCAAAATGCTTCACACAAATTCTGTTGCCTTAAAGCAGTGACTGGGAATATGCAAACACATAGTGGCATGTAAATTTGAAACATACCATTTATCCAAAATGCACAACATTCTTCTTAGGAATTGTGAATATCCACACTGTCCACAATTGTTAGCAATCTTAAAAGTCAGAAAACCTGACAAGTGTAAACATTTTCACATTCAACTGGTTGCAAGTCAATCACTAGGTTGCATTTTTTTCGAAGCCATTGGCAAACAAATTTAAAGAAATTGAAAATCAAAAATGTAAATATAATTAATTATTCAACAAAAGTACTTTTAAGAAAATTGGAAGAGACTATTAAATTTGTCTGAAAATATTGTGATGGTGATTCAAGATACTCAGATTCAGTGAAGCTTCCAAGTTCGTGATAAGTGCCCAGTGTCTTTTACAAATTCAAATTTGGAGAATTTTACATTTAGGTTTCCATCTTATAAATAATAAACTGTTTAAGTTTACTTAGATCTTGAGCAAAAGAAAATTATTTTCCAATATTAGCCTTGAACGTGGTTACTACATTTTGCTGTTACTGATTATTTGATGTCAGGCTGTTGTAAATTTAGACAACAACATTTTAATTCTGCAAGACAAATAACAGAATCTATCGAAGCCTTATAGTTATTTCCTACAGGAGAAAATGCATTTACTGTAACTAGTCTTCATCTTGGCCTGTCAGCTAACATTAAGCTTAAAATTCTGTGAGGTCAATTATTTTAGAAATTGAGCCACATGGAAATGTTTTTAACCCTTTCTCCACACTTTGCAGTTAATTAAATAAAATGTGAATATTGTGTTGTGTATTCTAATAAATCAAGCCAATTATTTTAGAACATAGAACATAGAACATTACAGCACAGAACAGGCCCTTCGGCCTTCGATGTTGTGCCGACCAAAATAAAAAGCAATGCCCCTCCAAACTAAACCATTCCCTTCTCTTCCATATACTTATCAATTAACCTCTTAAACGCCACCAAACTTGGCGCATCTACAACAGCTGCAGGCAGGGCATTCCACTCCCTAATCACTCTTTGAGTAAAGAACCTACCTCTGATATCCGTCCTATAACTCATACCCCTTAATTTAAAGCTGTGTCCCCTCGTGCTAGCTTTCTCCATCCTAGGAAAAAGGCTATCACTGTCCACCCTATCTAAACCTCTAATCATCTTATATGCTTCAATAAGATCCCCTCTTAGCCGCCTCCTTTCTAACGAAAACAACCTCAAATCCTTCAACCTCTCTTCATAGGACCTGCCCTCCATACCAGGCAACATCCTGGTAAACCTCCTCTGTACCCTCTCCAATGCCTCCACATCTTTCTTATAATGTGGGGACCAGAACTGCACACAATACTCCAAGTGCGGCCGCACTAGAGTTTTGTACAGTTGCAACATGATGCTGCGGCTCCTAAATTCAATCCCCCTACCAATAAAAGCTAAGACTCCATATGCCTTCTTAACAACTTTATCCACTTGACTGCCTACTTTCAGGGATCTATTGACACATACACCAAGATCCTTCTGTTCCTCAACACTATTAAGAGCCCTACCATTAGCCCTATACTCTACACATTTATTGTTCCTGCCAAAGTGCATTACCTCACACTTTTCCACATTAAACTCCATTTGCCACCTCTCGGCCCAGCTCTGCAACTTGTCCAAGTCACTCTGTAAACTAAAACACCCCTCTTCACTATCTACCACTCCACCGACTTTAGTGTCATCTGCAAATTTACTGATCCATCCCTCAATACCCTCATCCAGATCATTTATAAAAATTACAAACAGCAGGGGCCCCAAAACAGACCCTGAGGCACACCACTCGTCACCGAACTCCACGATGAATATCTCCCATCAACCACCACCCTCTGTCTTCTATCTGCCAGCCAATTCCTAATCCAATTAGCTAAATCACCCTCTATTCCACACATCTGCATTTTCTGTAGAAGTCTTCCATGGGCATTTTAAGGAGGAGTGATCAAAGCTAACACGCATAGAAATCTAAAAAGGTAAGTGTTATTTATAATATATACTTTTCTCCCAGCAGTGTTTTTTTCAGATTCTTAGTGGTAAGTATTGCAATTGATAAAAACTGTGGGAATCATGGAATTACAACAGTCATCATTGAAACTCTCTCTTTCTGAATCATCAAGTTTCACAGAGAACTTTGCAAAATATATTTTGTAAGGTTTCTCTGCAGAATCCCTTTCATAATAACTCCTCTGAAATTCAAAGATGATAATCCATGCAACAATTTGCACTGATATATCTTCCATATAATGAAGAATTTCAAAGGCACATTATGGAAATAAGAGTCAGTACCGAAACCTGGTCCAAGATGTTTGTTGAGGTGACTAAAGACATGTTTGAAGAGCTAAGTTTGAGAAGGTTTTTGTCATGACAGAAACAAATATTGCCAAGGAGAACTGCAATAGAATTCGAGATTGGAGAGGTCTGCTAACAGCAGCGTGCGCACTGGAACTCTGACAACACCAGATTTAAATCCAACCGATTTATTTGATAGTAAACTCATAAGCTTTCAATCCTCTGGTCTTCGTCAGGTGAATGAGGTGTTCTGCTCTCAAACAGCACACAACAGCACAGACTGTTTACAGCTTACTGATTAGAATAAGAATCTTTATACCTAACCTGCTATTCGAGTCTTAAAGTGGCTAACAATGTGAGTGGAAGGAGCACTGAGCACAGGTTAAAGAGATGTGTATTGTCTCCAGACAGCACAGTAAATGAGGTTTTTTGCTAACCCAGGCAAGTCATGGGGGTTACTTGCCTGGGTTAGCAAAAGACCTCACTTACTGTGCTGTCTGGAGATAACACACATGGAATTCTTTCAAGGGAATACTGAAAATGTTGCAAGAAAGATATGTGCCAGCTAATAGGAAAGATAGGATTAGGGAGCCATGGATTACTAGGGATACTGAGGACTTAGTTAGGAAGAAAAGAGAGGCGTATGTTAGGTCAAAGTAGCTGGGAATGGAAGAGCGTTGAAGGAATATAGAGAGAGTAGGAGGGAGCTCAAACGGGGAGTTAGAAGGGCAAAAAGGGGGCATGAAATGGTTTTGGTGGATAGGATTAAGGAAAATCCAAAGGCTTTTTACTCCTATGTTAGGAATAAAAGGGTGGTTAGAGGAAAAATCAGACCTCTTAGGGACAAAGGAGGGGAACTGTGCTTAGAGCCCGAGGGAATGGGGGAGATCTTGAATGAATACTTTGTGTCGGTATTCATGAAAGAGAGGGGCTTGTTGACCGGTCCTGTCTCTGAGGGAGCTGTAGACCAGTTGAGGGAAATATCCATACCAACGGAGGAAGTGTTAGAGCTTCCAGATAGCATTAAAACTGGTAAATCTCCAAGGCTTGATGGCATTTATCACAGGCTGCTTAGGGAGGCGCGAGGTGAAATTGCTGGGCCTCTGATGCAAATCTTTGTCTCTTCTTTGGACACAGGTGAGGTCCCAGAGGACTGAAGAATAGCTAATGTTGTACCGTAGTTTAAAAAGGATAGTAGGGATAACCCTGGAAATTACAGGCCAGTGAGTTTGACATCAGTGGTAGAGAAGCTGTTGGAGGGGATTCTTAAAGATAGGATGTATAGGCACTTAGAGCATAGCGATCTGATTAGGGATACGCAGCACGGCTTTGTTAAAGGGAGATCGTGCCTTATGAATCTGGTAGACTTTTTTGAGGAGGTGACAAAAACAGTCGACGAAGGGCGAGCCGTTGATGTCGTCTACATGGATTTCAGTAAGGCATTTGACAAAGTTCCTCATGGGAGGTTAGTTGAAAAGGTCAAGGCTAATGGGATACAAGGATAGGTAGCTAGATGGATAAGTAACTGGCTTGGTAATAGGAGACAGAGAATAATGATGGAAGGGTGTTTTTCTAGCTGGAGGTCAGTCACTAGTGGTGTGCCGCAGGGCTTGGTTCTGGGACCTCTTCTATTTGTAATATATATAAATGACTTGGAAGAGGGAGTAAGTGGAGTGATCAGCAAGTTTGCAGACAATACAAAGATGGCTGGACTTGCAGATAGTGAGGAGCATTGTCAGGCCATACAGCAGGACATCGATAGGCTAGTAGCTTGGGCAGATAGATGGCAGATGGAATTCAATCCTGACAAATGCGAGGAGATGCATTTTGGGAGAAAGAATGTAGTGGGGAGATATATGATAAAGGGTAGACCTATTAAGAGTATAGAAATGCAGAGGAACCTGGGGGTGCAGGTGCACAAGTCTCTGAAGGTGGCAGAGTAGGTGGAGAAGGTTGTGAAGAAAGCATATAGTATGCTAGCCTTTATAGGAAGGGTTACAGAGTATAAGAGCTGGCCTTTAATATTGTATAAAACATTGGTTAGACTTCATTTGGAATACTGCGTCCAGTTCTGGTTGCCTTGGAGACTCTGGAGAGAGTGCAGAGGAGGTTTACCAGGATGCTGCCTGGTATGGAAGGTCTGAGTTATAAGGAGAGGTTAGGCAAATTAAGGCTGTTTTCCTTAGAAAGACACAGACTTAGAAGAGATCTAATAGAAGTGTACAAGATTATGAGGGATATAAATAGAATAAACAGGGTTAAGCTTTTTCCTAGAATGGACTCAAATAGCACGAGGGCTTAGGGTGAGGGGGGTAAGGTATAATTTGGATGCTAGAGGGAGTTTTTTCACTCAGAGGGTGGTGAGGATATGGAACGCACTGCCAAGTAAAGTGGTGGAGGCAGGTACTCGAGTTATTTAAGAAATACTTAGATGGGCACATGAACAGAATGGGAATGCAGGGGTTTAGAAAACTGATTTAAAATAGGGATCATGAGCCTTGGGAGTCCCTGGGAAGTGAGTAAATAGTCAATGATATTGATGTATTTGTTTTTATCCTACAAGTACTTTGGTCCGCCTTGTTGTAAAGATTCGCATTCTAATCAGTAATCTGTAAACAGTTTGTGCTGTTACGAGTGCTGTTTGAGACCAGAACACCTCATTCACCTGACGAAGACTAGAGGGTCGAAAGCTTGTGAGTTTCCTATCAAATAAAGCAGTTGAATTTAAACCTGGTGCTGTCAGACTTCTTATTGTGTTTACCCCAGTCCAACGCCAGCATCTCTACATCATCACTGGAACTCTGACGCAGGGAAGCACAGCATACTTAAGCCAGAAAAGTAGAGGATTCAAACTAGGATTTGGAGTGGGAGATTTGCTGAGATAGGGTAGAGCAAGCTTTTGGAAGAATTTGAAAATGATAATGCAGTTCATACCCTGAGGAACAGAGAACCAGTTCAAATCTTGAGAAGAAGATAATGCATTATCTAGAGGATACAGACTGCAGGACTTGGATTTAGTTTATCAATATATACAAAATTTAATGAAAGCAAAATCTGGAGAAATTATAGTTATCCAAAAGACATAGGGATATTCAGGAATAGAGTAAGAGTAAATTATTCAAACTCTGGGAGCCCATCAAGTAGATCATAGCTAATTTCAAAACCATTTTCTCACCATTGCATCATTCCTTGATACCCATGACTAACAAAAAGTACTAACCATCCCAATCTCAGTAACTCTAACTATCTGAGCAATTGTGCTCTTTTCTGCGTGGATTTCCTCCAGGTGCTCCCGTTTTCTTTTACAGTCTAAAGATGTGCAGGTTAGGTTGATTGGCCCTGGTAAATTGCTCTTTGAGTACCATGATATACATGTTAGAGGAATTAGTGGGGTAAGTATGTGAGATTTTGAGTTTAGGGCTTGGGTGGGATTGTTATTGGTGCAGGCTCAATGAGCCGAATTACCTCTTTCTACACTATAGGATTCTATGATTTCAGGGAGAGAGCTCCAAATTCCTGCTACCTTTGAATGTTAAATCCTGCTTTCTGATTTTGCTTCTGAATCTAACTTTTAGAGAGCATGACGCCCTAAACTTGGTTCGAAACATTGGTTACTTACTAAAATTTAAAGCAACAGACACAAGACTTCAAATGTTAATGAAAAAATGTGGCCTGCATCTCACAATTTAAAACATACTTACTTTTTTAACCTCTCAACAGTATTCAAATCCACATTACTATGAGTCCGAGCCAGAACTGCCTCATGCTGGGCACATTTTAAACACAGGCCAGCAACGCGTTCTGAACTGTCCATTGCAAGCAAAGACTCTTGAATCTTTAATCGCTCTTCTAGCTCTTGACATTCCTTTTGAGATTCAGACAGATCTTTTCTAAAATATGGCAAATAATAAAAAGTTTAAACGATTACATTCACAGCTGGATAAAAAACTGTGAATTTTATCCAGTTTTTTATACTGGATAAAAAACATCACCTAACAAAAACTGTGCAATAACAAAGTTTAGAACGATCAAGCTTTAAAAAAAGATGTTTTGAAAAATTACGTTGAATAAACTACATTACAGACAACTAGCATTTTTTAAAAAATAATCTATTGGTTTATTTAATTAATTCAATAGTCCATAACTATTCATGGGATTAAAAGCAAGGGTATTTGATCCATGAGGCACTCGACATCAAGGCAGCATTTTTTCAGCCTTTTCCATCAAGAAGCTCTTGTAAATCAGATAGAAAATCCTCTGCTGGTTGGAGTTATACCTAGCACAAATGAAGATAATTGTGGTGGTTGGAGGCTAACCATCTTAGTCCAGGACATCACCGCAGGAGTTCCTCAGGGCCAATCATTTTCAACTGCTTCAATTACCTTCCTTCCATCACAAAGGTCAGCTGATGACTGCATAATGTTCAGAACATTCGCAACTTCTCAGATACTGAAATATCCGGGTTTGGGCTGACAAGTAACATGATAGCCATCTCCAGAAGAGAGAGTCTAACCATCGTCATTTGACTTTCAATAGCATTACCATTGCTGAATCCCCCACTATCAACCATTGCTGAATGCCCCACTATCAATCCCAGGGGTGACCATTTATCAGAAATCAAAGTGGACTAGCCACATAAATACTGTGACTACAAGAGCAGATCAAAGGCTAGGAATCCTATGGCGAGTATCTTGCCTCCTGACTCCCCAAAGATTGTTCATCATCTACAAGGCACAAGTTTCCCAAAGCTTGATTGCTATCCCTTCAACAAACATTCACTCTCTCCATCACCAATAGCAATAGTATGTACATTTACAAGATACACTGCAGGAATATGGGGAAGCCATGGCAAAGTGGTATTGTCACTGGACTGACAATCTAGAACCAGGGTAACACTCTGGTAATGCGCTGGGGACCCAAGTTCGAATCCCACCATGACATTTGATTGACAATATTGTATTCTGGCATGGTGGCACAGTGGTTAGCACTGCTGTCTCACATTGCCAGAGACCCAGGTTCGATTCCTGGCTTGGGTCACTGCCTGTGTGGGAGTTTGCATGTTCTCTCTGTGTCTGCATGACTTTCCTCCCACACTCCCACACAAGATGTGCAGGTTAGGTTGATTGGTGCCATGCTAAATTATCCCTTAGTGTCAGGGGGTTTGGAGGGTAAATATGCAGACTTACGGGAATAGGGCCTGGGTGGGATTATGGTCAGTGCAAACTCGATGGGGCAAATGGTCTCCTTCTGCACTGTAGGAATTCTATTCTATTCTATGAATTTATCAAGATTCCCTAAGCAACATCTCCCAAACCCATGACCACTACCTAGAAGGGCAGCAGGTAACTGGCAAACCACCATTTGGAGGCTCCCCTCCAAGTCAGTCACCATCCTAACTTTTTTTTAATTCATTTGTGGGATATGGGTATCGATGGCTGGCCAGTGTTTATTGCCCACCCCTAATTGCCCTTGTGCAGAAGGTGGTCGAGAGTCAATGAAGATGAGGAGACATTAGCCTATGGAGTTTGATGATTGGCCATGATCATGACGAATGGCAGAGCAGGCTTGTAAGGTAAATGGCTTCCTCTTGCTCCTCTCTTCTATGTTTCTATGCCAACCACATTGCTGTGGGTCTGGAGTTACATGTAGGTCAGACCAGGTAAGGTCAGCAGATTTTCTTCCCTAAAAGAATATTATTTCTGGTAAATCTCTGATAAAATTGCTGAGCCAACCCCAACATCAACAAGTGTGGATTTAGGATCTGTGGTTTTGGTCTGAGGCCAAGGTAGAAATGTTTCCTCATCTCTGTTGACTCTTAACTGCCTTCTGAACAAGCCAGTCCTGTTACAGTGAATGGAGATTTGGCAATGCACTAAATTCTCAGCTCCCAATGACAGCAGCAATGGGGCGTGAACGGCTGGAGAATTCTAGCCACTGATTCTGGTGTGGGACAGATTCACTAGAATTATATTTGAATGAAAGGTGTTAAATTATGAGCACAGGTTATACAGATTCAAATGCAGAAGATTAACAGGTGATCTAATTGAGGTTTTTAAGATAATCAAAGGATTTTATACGGTAAATAGAAATCAATTATTCCTCTCGTAAGGAAACGTACAACAAAGGAAAATGACCTTGGAAAGGCTCGAATCGTCCACAGAAGCCTTATAATGGAGAAGACAGCCATTCAGCCCATCAAGTCTGAACCGATTCCTGCCAATCCACTCAAGATTTTGTCTATGGCCCTTGGGAAAAGAACCGGAGGTGATGTAAAGTCAAAAACGAAGCACTTAAAGCAGAACAGATCCATAATGTGATTATCATTAGCAGTGGTTGTGAATCCTTCTCTACTCGATCTGCAAATTGGGCTGTGATATATCCGTTTTGGAGAATTCAATTTTCATTTCTCCAAGGGTTCCTTGGAAAGACATCTATACTTCTTTCCAAAATGTGTTGTAAATTCATGTTTGCGTCTGCCAGCCTGTTGACCAGTTCAATTTCACCTTCTGCAACAAGGAGCATCCGAATAACGCAGGGTAGTTGTTTATTTCGCTTGCAACATTGGAATTCCAGCAATTTGATTCAATTTTGTGGCCTGTCCTGCCACATTGGCAGCTTTCTGCTTGCAGAGTTGAACTATGCCGGGCTTCCACTACCTTGTGTGTCTGAGCACTGACGTTCAACTGCGCTGCTACTCTGCCAGCCAATTGCATTGAAGTTCTGATCTCCAAAGCAGACTTAAAATTCTAAATTCCCGTCAGCCAACAACCTCCACTGGATGGCTTCAGGCCAGAGGCTACAAACCAGTTGGTGCCACCATGAGACATCCTGGCCTACACTTCTGAACTTGCAATGCTTTGCCAAAGTCTTCAGAGTTGTCAAGAATTGAGCAATGGACCCCCATTTGAATTGTTAGCACTCATCAAATCTGAACCGCTCACTTCTAAAACATCGCACAATCCTTGCTACATCTTCTCAGCCACTTTTGCAGGTTGTACCAATCCTCTTGAAACAGTGAGGTCTTACTCCCAGTAGTATTTTAGCACAGAGGTACAGCTAGATCATCACCCACCTTATTGGCTTGCAGTGTTTTGTATCAGGTCCACAGCTTTCTGCCTTTTTGTTGAAGGAAACTATAACTCCAAATTGGGCTGGCAGAAAGAATATTTCCCACCACACAAGCCTGGGTCCAAAACCTTTGCTCCTCTGCTACTTTTATGAGAGAGCCTTCTTCTACCATCACCAGCAGCTGCTCACAGTCCAAATACCCTTGGATACCAATACCCACAACAGCACACAAGGTAGTGGAAGCCTGGCATAGTTCAACTCTAAGCAGAAAGCTGCCAATGTGGCAGGATAGGCCACAAAATTGAATCAAATTGCTGGAATTCCAATGTTGCAAGCGAAATAAACAACTACCCTGTGTTATTCGGATGCTCCTTGTTGCAGAAGGTGAAATTGAACTGGTCAACAGGCTGGCAGACGCAAACATGAATTTACAACACATTTTGGAAAGACGTCTTTCCAAGGAACCCTTGGAGAAATGAAAATTGAATTCTCCAAAACGGATATATCACAGTCCAATTTGCAGATCGAGTAGAGAAGGATTCACAACCACTGCTAATGATAATCACATTATGGATCTGTTCTGTTATAAGTGCTTCGTTTTTGACTTTACATCATTTCCAGTTCTTTTCCCAAGGGCCATAGACAAAATCTTGAGTGGATTGGCAGGAATCGGTTCAGACTTGATGGGCTGAATGGCTGTCTTCTCCATTATAAGGCTTCTGTGGACGATTCGAGCCTTTCCAAGGACATTTTCCTTTGTTGTACGTTTCCTTACGAGAGGAATAATTGATTTCTATTTACCGTATAAAATCCTTTGATTATCTTAAAAACCTCAATTAGGTCACCTGTTAATCTTCTGCATTTGAATCTGTATAACCTGTGCTCATAATTTAACACTTTTCATTCAAATGTAATTCTAGTGAATCTGTCCTGCACCAGGATCAGTGGCTAGAATTCTCCAGCCGTTCACACCCCATTGCTGCTGCCATTGGGAGCTGAGAATTTAGTGCATTGCCAAATCTCCATTCACTGTAGCAGGACTGGCTTATTCAGAAGGCAGTTAAGAGTCAATGGAGATGAGGAAACATTTCTACCTTGGCCTCAACTGTAGCCCAAGTCCCCTTGGTGACTGCTTTCTGAGATGTTTTTGGCCAATTCCCAGGCATGGATTGACTTTCTCCGAAACTGACTGCTCACACGAAGCAACAGCAGTTGAAACACTCCTACCTGTTCTTTGTGAGGTTTCCATACTTTAGGTTTTTTCTGGTGCCATCTGACAAATTCCAGAGCAATGCTCGATCCCCTCCCCTTCATCAAAATGAAAATGCCAGCAGAATGTGTAGATTGAGAAACAGTCTCATCATCAGCTGTTATGAATGTTTTTAGCAAAGGGTTGTGCAAGAACCACCACAAAGTAGGCCTCATAAGCTTAAATGCTGGAAAGTATTATCGGTGTGCACTGTCCATAATCAAATCCTGGACTGTTTAACTGGATCCACACTGGGAAGAGCTAATCCCCTAGGAGTCATCTGTCCTGCATTCTTAAAGCAGCAGTATGCAGCACAAAATGCATATACACATTTATCACACATCTTACTATGACCCACATTTCCATCTTATGCATGTAACTCCACGCATTTAACATGATAAATCCACTTCACTTGCACACTTGAATTTTTTACTGAATTCAAATTCCCATATCTGCCATGGTGGGATCATCAAATCAATAAGCATTTTTAGCATGAATTAATTTTAGTACCAATTTGTGATGGTCTCATAACATAGAACTTAAGTTTGGAGTATATTATTGCAATTAATTATTATCCTGATATCATTACCTTAGTAAAGAAACCTGACCCTCAAGCGTTTCAGTCTTCCCTTCATAAAGGACATTCAGATTTTTCTGAAAATGAAAATGAGGAATTCATAGAAATAGATCCTCAAATTATTGTTCATTGGTGCAAAAGATTCCTTCAATTACAACACAGAATTAAGAGAAAGGGATCATGGCACCCATGATATTTTTTGCCAATTTTCTCCCATCTCAAGATATCAATTGCTGCTGATGTACAGTTCCGTGGGCACTTATCTTCTTCTCATTCCGCTCAATTGGAATTGTCTATTCAGCAAGTGCTAGTCAGTACACAAACTCAGAGTTTCCCATAATTCAGCTCAATCCAACTCTGCCCAGTGTTTCATAAACACACTTTCAAACAGAGGTCATAGTAGGATATCTAAAAATTAGGAGCGATGACCTCAGCTTATTTATTCTTTTCCTTACTGGCACAGCAGTGTTGAGGCTAATTATGTTGCGATCTGATTAGGGATACGCAGCATGGATTTGTTAAGGGGAGGTCACGTCTTACAAATCTGGTAGACTTTTTTGAGGAGGTGACGAAAACGGTGGACGAAGAGCGAGCCGTTGATGTCGTCTACATGGATTTTAGTAAGGTGTTTGACAAAGTCCCTCATGGGAGGTTAGTCGAGAAGGTAAGGCTAATGGGATACAAGGACAGGTAGCTAGATGGATGAGTAACTGGCTTGGTAATAGGAGACAGAGAATAATAGTGGAAGGGTGTTTCTCTAGCTGGAGGTCGGTCACTAGTGGTGTGCCGCAGGGCTCGGTACTGGGACCTCTTCTATTTGTAATATATATAAATGACTTGGAAGAGGGATTAAGTGGACTGATCAGCAAGTTTGCAGATGATACAAAGATGGCTGGACTTGCGGATAGTGAGGAGCATTGTCAGGCATGCAGCAGGACATAGATAGCTTGGGCAGACAGATGGCAGACGGAATTCGATCCTGATAAATGTGAGGTGATGCATTTCGGGAGAAAGAATGTAGGGGGGAGGTATATGATAAAGGATAGACCTATTAAGAGTATAGAAATGCAGAGGGACCTGGGGGTGCAGGTGAATAAGTCTCTGAAGGTGGCAGAGCAAGTGGAGAAGATTGTGAAGAAAGCATATAGTATGCTAGCCTTTATGGGAAGGGGTATAGAGTACAAGAGCTGGCCTTTAATGTTGCAGTTGTATAAAACGCTGGTTAGACATTATTTGGAATACTGCGTCCAGTTCTGGTGGCCTTACTACCGGAAGGACGTGGAGACTCTGGAGAGAGTGCAGAGGAGGTTTACCAGGATGCTGCCTGGTATGGAAGGTCTGAGTTACGAGGAGAGGTTAGGCAAATTGGGACTGTTTTCCTTAGAAAGACGTGTACTTGGGGGAGATCTGATAAAGGTGTACAGATCTCTGTTTACTCTATCTATTCCCTTCATAATTATGAAACAGGGTTAAGCTTTTTCCTAGGATGGACTCAAATAGCACGAGGGGTCACGGGCTTAGGGTGAGGGGGGTAAGGTATAATTTGGATGCTAGAGGGAGTTTTTTCACTCAGAGGGTGGTGGGGGTATGGAATACACTGCCAAGTAAAGTGGTGGAGGCAGGTACTCTGGAGTTATTTAAGAAATACTTAGATAGGCATATGAACAGAGTGGGAATGGAGGGGTATAGAAAACTGATTTAAAATAGGGATCATGAGCCTTGGGAGTCCCTGGGAAGTGTGTAAATAGATGTTGATATTGATGTACTTGTTTTTATCCTACAGGTGCTTTGGTCCACCTTGTTGTCTAACGAGGGGCATACACGCGATGGGTCGTGAGAGGACTGCTCTTGGATCTTTTTTGAGAGTATCCTAATGCTTCACGTCGTTAGTGTATGCTTGACCTGGACCATTTGATGGGCAACACGACAGCTCAGTGATTATTGCTGTGCTGTGCAGATACATGGATTTGGGCCTGTGTCTGTGGGAGTTTGTGCATTCTCCCCGTGCTTGCGTGGGTTTTCTCTGGGTGCTCCGGTTTGCTCCCACATGCCAAAGATGTGCTCTTAGGCTAAATGGCAAAACAAATTCTCCCTAAATTGTCTCAAATTTGGTTTTTAATCCGTAGATTTATAAACATGGACAGGGATCGCGGGTAGAGGTGGGAACATCGGGGTGGTGGCACGGGCTCGTTGGGCCGAAGGGCCTGTTTCCCGTGCTGTTTTGTTCTTTGTTCTTTGTTTATGGTGTCCTTGCTGCCACTCTTGTTGAGATAACTGATTTAGCACAAAACAGGGAACAAATTGGAGATTGCTGTCAAAAGGCTCCATTTCATGCTGCCTTCACCCACCAAGCAACCATGAAATCCATTGCCATCAACATCCTATAAGAAATATTGAAATCTTGAAGTGGAGTTGAAATCCAAGGTCAGTCATGATCGTATTGAATGGCAGAGCAGGTTCAGTGGGTATATAGTCTACCCCTCCTCCTATTTCTTGTGTAAATGACAATTATTGAGCATTTGTGCATCAGAATTGATATTGATCTCGAGGCTGGATTATTTACAATTGGAAATGGCACAACATTATAAGTTCAGAAAACAGGGATTGCCAGTTCTAATGATGGGTATCCCCCCCACACCACCATCCCCACACCACCCCAGTACTCTTGCTTTCCTTTTTAGAAGTTACTGGTCTACTACTCATGTCCAATAGTTCTTGCTTTTCAACACTGATGCTTTTCTATCTCACTTGATCCAGGATGAACATCTATTAATCAAATCCAAAAATATCTGAATATTAAACATACAATTTTATTTATACTGTTTAAACCTTTAATGTTTGAGAAACAAACAGAAAATGACAGGAATACACAGCAAATTAGTTAGCATATGAATATACAACACCAGAAACAGGATTAGGCCGTAAAATGCCTTGCCCCTCTATGATAACAGTTGACCATTGACCTCAAAACCATTTTCTTGACCAATCCGTAAATCCTTCATTTTCCTTAGAGTCCAAAAATCAATCAGTTTCAGCCTTGAACATACTGACTGACTAGCTCTCAACCTCTGAATGGAGAATCCCAAGGATTCACAACCTCTTAGTGAAAAAATTTCTCTTCATCTCAGTCCTAAATGGCTGACCCCTTCCTTAAAAGTATGGTCACTAATTCTAAATTGTTCAGAAGCCCCTCTGTGAAGGCTGTGTCAATCCTTCTCTTTATAGGATTCAATGAGTCCGCCTCTAATTAAGCTCCAGAAAGTTTAGGACCATTCCACTCAATATTGCTTAGAATAAAACTCTCATCCCAGAACTTAATCCATTGAACCTTTCTGTAACAAAGAGGGAATGAGAGTTAATATTTTGGGTATTTGACTCTAAGTTAGAAAGAATCTCCATTTCTCTGATTCCAAAGAAAGGTTCACAACCTAAAATCAGTAACTTTTTTTATCCTTTCAGATTCTGACTGATCAAATGCATATTTCCAGTATTTTAAGTTATTATTTTAGACTGACAGTATTTGAAGCTTATGCTTCATACATATAGACATATAAACTATACTCACCACTTCTAGCTGCAATTTTTTAATTTCTTCTGTAACTATTTTGCTCTCTGATTGCATTGAAGTAAAACATGACTGATTCAGGTGTTTCACTGGTGATGCTGACTCCAATGCTTCTGCTGTTGTGACAGTCTTTGGGCCCACTGGACAAGAGTCTTGTGGTTTTGGCTGGGAAAGATCAAAGATGGGAATTACAAGACTTCAAGAAAATATATGTTAACATATATTCCATCTAGGCTTTTGGAAGGAAACCAAGGCCCTGGAGAGAGTACAGTGATTTACTAGAATGATACCAGGGAATTCAGTTATGGGAGAGGCTAGACAAGTTGGGAATGATCTCCTTTGAGAAGGGATAGTTAAGAGGAGGTTTAATAGAGGTGTGCTAAGTTATGAAAAGATTTGTTAGAATAAATGAGGAGATGTTTCTACTGGTAGAAGAGTTGGTAACCAGATGGCACAGATTTAAGATAATTGGTACAAGAAATTAGATTTTTTTTTAAACATAGCATGCTTTTATGATCTGGAATACAGCCTCAAAAGGTAGCAGAAAGAGATTAATTCGTAACTTTCAAATGGGAATTGGATACATACTTGGACCGGGAGGCAAAATTACAGAGTTATAGAGAAAGAATGGGGAAATAAAACTAATTGAATAGCTCTTTTAAGGAAACAGCAATAGTTTTAGGATTTTAAAAGAGCACCACAGCATTATAATGGTACAAAATGGGGACACAGTAAGCCAAGTATATGGTAATGATTTCATATATAGTGAATCCATTCTTGAGAATTCCAAATAAATCTATGTGCACCCATAATGATTATAACATTCTAGAATATGCACAGACACTAGAATTTACAATTAAAAATAGTAAGAATGTCACAGGACTTGCATCATCAATATTGCAAAGAAATACAAAAAAGCAAAATAATCTAAATCTCAATTTCAAGTACAGGCCTCTGAAAAGATTCAGGACCTATTGACAAATGCGAGGTGATGCATTTTGGTGGACTGAACCAGAGCAGGATTTACTCAGTTAATGGTAGGACGTTGGGGAGAGTTATAGAATAAAGAGATCTAGGGGTACATGTTCATAGCTCCTTGAAAGTGGAGTCACTGGTGAACAGAGTGATAAAGAAGGCATTTGGCATGCTTGGTTTCATCAGTCAGAACATTGAATACAGAAGTTGGGACATCTTGTTGACGTTATCCAAGACATTGGTAAGGCCACACTTGGAATACTGTGTGCAATTTTGGTCACCCTATTATAGAAAAGATATTATTAAACTAGAAAGAGTGCAGAAAAGATACATCAGAATGCTATTAGGACTTGATGGATTGAGTTATAAGGAAAGGTTGAATAGACTGGGACTTTTTTTCTCTGCAGCGTAGGAGGCTGAGGAGTGACATTATACAGGTCTATAAAATAATGAGGGACATAGACAAGGTAGATAGTCAATATCTTTTTTCAAAGATAGCGTGGTTTAAAACTAGAGAGCATGGGCTTAAGATGAAAGGGAGGAGATACAAAAGTGAGTGGAGGGGCATTTTTTTTTCACACAATGGGTCTGGAACAAGCTGCCAGAGGTAGTAGTAGAAATGGGTACGGTTTTATCTTCTAAAAAGCATTTAGATAGTTACATGGGCATGATGGGTATAGAAGGATATGGCCCAAATGCGGGCAATTGACATTAGTTTAGGGGCTTTAAAGAAAAGGGCAGCATGGACAAGTTGGGCTGAAGGGCCTGTTTCCATGCTGTAAACCTCAATGACTATTATTAATTCTGGAGGTTACTTTCTAAAATAAATTTTGCTTTCTTATAAAATATCCATTACACCGTACTATAAAGCAACACAGAGAATCGTTATGGTACAAAAACATACACTGGCACACTGAGTTCATGTCAGCTCTCAATAGAGCAATCCAGTCAGTCCTATTTCCCCAGTCTTTCTGACAGGTAAGTTTATTTCCCTCAAGTGATCACCCAATGTTCTCAGCTCTCATGAAAAAAAGCCATTTGGGCCAAGATGCTCCCAGCTTGAGTAGTGCAGCATGCCAGAAGACTCAGCGAACTCGTGAGGGCCAGGAGACTTTAGCTGGACTCATGACCAGTATCCCACCGAATGCAAGTCTCCAAGGCCCTTTTTTTTTGCATAATCAGCTTCATGCCGGAAATTGACACAGATCTGATTAGCATGTGGAAATTTCAATTTCATTATGATTAGTGAGACTGGGCGTAGTCTGCTAGTGTCTGCCCCTCTGTCGGGAGAAGTTCCCTGCCAGCAGGATTTACACTGCTCCCCACTAACATGGAACAGGCATTCTCACCCTGCTAGTGGGGATAGAGATTATTGAGGCCCCTAGGAGCAGGGAGGAACTGCCCCTTAGACAGTGCCTATTGTTGGTAGGGGACCCGCTGCCACTCTGCAATGCGATATGTGGAAGAGAGAACAAGGGGGCAGGGATTGGAAAACTTGGAGGGTCAGTGATCAGGAGGCTGGCAATGGGCGCGAGTCTCCCCACTGACATCACCACTTGTGCGCAGAGGCCAGTCAGATGCTGATACTGGCCTCTTGGGAGGGATTAGGCCTTGCCCTCCCTTATTGGCATGAATCCCTCTGAGGCACTCTGTGAATCACAGAATGTCGGAGATTCGTTCAGTTAAGTACGTCCTAAAAAAAAGGGGGGAAAATTTCCCGTTTTCTTCACTCTTTGGACACTTAGTCTTTTTTGGGAGAATCCCGGCCCTGATGTCTGCTTAGCTATGATCTTCTTGTAAAGGTGCAATAGAGTTAATGTACTCCTTATTTAAGCATTCATAAATATCAAATTCTAACTAAATTAATTTGCAAACACAACTTGCTTTTTAATTTTGTTCAAAATAATTCATTTGGTATTAGTTTATTATAAACTTATTGGTGAAATATTAAAATAGACCAGATGACCAGTTGAATTTTGCATGCAAATATCCTTCACATTCTTAGAAATGGGACACAAGTGACTCCCTTTCTAAGGAAGCATCACTGAATAAGCTACCTTCTGGAAAGAGGGTTTCAATCCTTGCGCAGCCTTTTTCTTTTATTTGCATTTTGAGATCCCAGTGTATCATGTACTATTATTGTATCTTCAACCCAACACACAAACAGTGCAAACAATTTTTTTTAACTGACAAGTGTGAGTGAAACAGAGCAACCCAACTCAGATGACCTGGTTGAGTTCAGAAATTCATTTGGTTAGAAAGTTTCAGCATTGTGCAATCTATCAGGCCATTGTGGGATTCAAAAACTAAATTCTTAGAATAAAATGCAACTATTCATATAAACTATGCAAGAAACAATGACCACTCTTTTATTTCTGCCATTTTCTGCATACAGAGCATATGAAACTTTGCAAACTACAGATTTTTGTGCCATGAAACTCTCATTTGCATCATCACTTTTCATGGTTCACCAAACAGTAAGATGACTTTTACATTAAATTTAGTACAAAAGATGTCATTTGATTTCTGCATCCTACTGGAAATTCAGACTTACTGAAAAGCGACAGACAGATGGTTCATTCAAAGTAGCCTGAACAGTTCTTGATCTCAGTTCTTCGTGAAGCTTTTCATTTTCAATCACAACAACCTGTACCCGCTGTTTCACACTTGAGAGCTCCTCCTGGATTGATCAGTTAAAAAATATAATGTGTGAGGAAGTATATCAATGTATAGAAAAACTGAAAGGGCACAATGCAAAGTGCAGTAACAGCTTTCTCCCACTCAGCTTTAAAGTAATTATTCATGATGTTTTATATTAGAATCTTTTAAAATAATTTGAAATTGTGCAATTTGTCTCCAATTTGAAATTGAACTTTGAAATGTGCCATCATGTCTGCATATGTTAAAATATTACATCATAATAAATCACCCAAGAACCTAAATTAATAAAACATAAAAAAATTCTTCATGGCAATTTTTAAACATACTCTGCTGCACTCTCTCTCTCTATTATTTTACATGCCAACACATTAAAACTTCATCAGACAATTAAATCAATATGAAAACTGATTTCACATCATATGCATCAATTACCATGTGATGCAACGAGTTATACAATTATTAACACGCACACTTCCTGTTCGAAAAATCACGCTTAATTATATCTAAATTTATCATGCATAATCTTTCCATCTGCTTTTGTCTTGCATAAAAAATCAGATGATCAATTTTAAAGTTCTGAATACAATATATTTTCTAGATGCAAATACACGTTTTCTTGCAAAAACATCTGTTTTGACCTGATAAATGTGAAGAAAAAAATGATTAAAACGCCCAAGTCTGTTTTGACATGATAAATCTGAATAAAAAAAAATTAAAATGCCTAAGTTGCTACTCAATAGCAACAAGGTTAGGGTTACAATATTATGTTTCCCAATTGCTGCAGCAATTGATAATTTAATATTGCAAAATGTGGAAAGAAGGTCTTTTGATACTAATCTGTAATTTGATGGATTATAGTAATGGGCCTAAATATTGAACATGGCTTTTAAATTTATTTGCTTCTAAAAAGGCAAAAGTTTATTATATTGTTTATTTTTAATTTTGATTGATAAATTCAATATTCCAAATGCCTTTTGAAATTATCATATTAGATAAATGTTATACCCTCGGAAGTGCCAATCTTAAGTACAGTAAATAGTTACTATATGAAGTTACAGAGACCAGATTGTGTAAACCCTTTTCAAATCATTAAACACTGCTAGTTAGAATTTCAGAGAAGTATTTTATTTCATATGTAACATCGAATACCTGGATGACAAAGACATTCATGTTAGATTCCTATTTATTTATTACAGCTCAGTCTTCAACATCGTTAATCAAAACAGTGTGGCCTGGGGCTCAGCTCTTCCCTCTGTGACTGGATCCTGAACTTCCTAACCCACACACCGCAATCAGTAAGGATAGGAAACAACACCGTCGCCAGGATCATCCTCAACACTGGTGCCTCTCAAGGCTGTGTCCTCAGCCCCCTACTATATTCCTTGTACAGCCAATTTCTCCTCCAATTTGATTTTCACGTTTGCTGATGACACCACTGTAGTGGGTTGTATCTCAAACATGACAAGATGAAGTACAGGAAAAAGAGATAGAGTATCTGGTGAACTGGTGCGACAACAATAATCTCTCTCTTAATGTCATCAAAACGAAGGAGACAGTCATCAACTTCAGGAAGTATAGTGGAAGACATCAATGGGAATGAAGTAGAAATGGTTGAGAGCTTCAGGATTTTAAGTGACCAGATCATCAACAACCTGTCCTGGATCCTCCAAGCTGACACTATAGTTAAGAAAGCCCACCAATGCCTCTACTTTCTCAGAAGATTAAGGAAATTGGCATGTCCACTATGACTCTCACCAATGTCTACAGATGTACATGGAAAGCATTCTTTCTGGTTGTATAACACTTAGTATGGCTCCTGCTCTAAGACCGCAAGAAATTACAAACTGTCAATAGCAAAACCCAGTTCATCACTCAACCCAGCCTTTGAGATTTTCTACACTTCCTGCTGCCATGGGCACTACAGGGGGGGAACAACGGTTAGCGCTGCTGCCTCACAGTGGAAGGGACCTGGGTTTGATTCGTGGCTTGGGTCACTGTCTGTGCGGAATCTGCAAGTTCTTCCCGTGTCTGTCTGGGTTTCCTCTGGGTTCTCTGGTTTTCTCACACAGTCCAAAAAACATGCTGGTTAGGTGCATTAGCCATGCTGAATTCTCCCTCGTTGTACCTGAACAGGTGCTGGAATATGGTGATTAGGGGATTTTTACAGTAACTTCATTGCGGTGTTAATGTAAGCCTACTTGTGACTAATAAATAGACTTTGAACTTTAAGAAAAGCAGCAAACATAATTAAGGACCTGTGCACCCTGGACATACTCTCTTGACCTTTTTCCATTGAGAGAAAGATACAAAAATATGAGGACAAGTATCACCTAACTCAAGAACAGCTTCTTCCCTACTTCCACCTGTCTTTTGAATGGACCTAACTCACATAAAGTTGTCTTTCTCTACATCCTGGCTATGACTGTGACACATCATTCTGCACTCTCTTGTTTCCTTCTCTATATAGGATATGCTTTGTCTGTATAGCATGTAAGAAACAATATTTTTCATTGTATACTAATACATGTAACAATAATAAATCAAATCAAACTCAATTCAAGATTAATTTTTGAACTCAACATAATTTCCAACATTTCTAGCTTGAAATATATTGGCCAGAGAGCATCTGTTGATAGTTAGACTTCTCATGACACCCCTCAATACTGAACAATTTTTGGTTAGAAGTTTCTGAAAGTGCAAGCAGAAACTGCAAGCGTGTAGAATCTCTTTATCTTGTGTAAATAAACATTGTGCATTTGACAAAAGGAAGAGCTGTCAATCAAGCAATGTTTTCCCTGGGGCTTAGATGTTTCACTATTCTAATGAATGTCTGGGCTCTTAGTCCTGATGTTGATATTTTAAAGGACAATAGTGTTCTGGATTCCACTCATTTGAAGTGGATGGCTCATTTTCAAGTTAGCAATGTAGTGTTATTTTGCAATATTTTTATATATTGCAAAGCAGTGGATGCATGATAAGGTCTCACTGATTACACCAGATAATAATGTACATATAACTGGAAAAAACTATCACATTGGATTTATAACTTTGATCATGTTTAGACATATTTCCTGAGTAAACAATATGCCATATCAACCAGAAATGTAATATTTCTAATAAAATGTACAATGTAATTATAGCATTTAATAAAATAACAAATTTTATACAAGCAAATTAAATCAGACTTCTGTTAAATAATACAATTTAAATACTTCTGTAAAAGGACACAAAAAACAAAGATCAAGCTAACTATATCGTAATGTAGCAGCAAGTCAGGAAATCACTGATACTAGAGGATTCAGAACTGGAACTCAGCCAATAATGTGTCACCAAATCACAACCTCCCTGGCAACATCACATAGCTTCTGTAAAGTGGAAGAAAGCCAGACCATCTTTTTCAAACATGGGCTTTCTTCAGTCATATGATAACTTGTAATCTAATCTCAGGAATTTAAAATATAAATCATGCATGCCCTGTTGCTAATATAATTCAGACAATTCTTACACTGCACAGGCAACAAATAGGCAGAAAAGGTTGCTGCAAATTGGATAATAAATTGCTTTAAAAAGAATGGTAGTTCTAATATCTTCATCATTTAAACAAAATCAATGCTAAATTTGTATACTGCAGAGGTCCCCAGGAAAATAAGAAGTTCAGAAGAAAGGGGTAGAACTAAACAAAGCCTAAACTGTTTTTATCAGAAGAATGGCAAAATATTAAGAACTTGCAACCATATGGCTTAAATGCAAATATCATCCCCAAAGTAAAGATACTCCATGAAATATAACAATTCAAAATGTAGTTAGCCAAAGAAAAAGTATCATCACTGTACTCAAGACAACTGAAATGCTATAAATAGCCCTATAGAACATTTGCACAAGGAAGTACAATCCATCCCCATTTGTGTTGACATTTTCAAGAAATTACTGAAACAAAAGAAATATTGATTTTCAAATTAACGCAAAGAAGGGACATACCATTGTGGCTGCCAGAGCAGAATGGGTTCTCTCAAATTAAAGAAATTCATTTTGAGATGTTTCTGTTTCTAGCATACAACAGAAATAGTCCTCAATGTATTGGGCTCATTTTTGAAGCAGGATCATGATTCTGTTCAAATAGTGTGTCATCGATTACTCAAATGACCTTTTATTTGTAGTATTGCAATAGATGTTGTGATTGGGTTCAGCATCTCCGATTATTTCCTAAGCAACGCCATCCCCTGCAAACTTTGCTTTAACCTTCCATCTTGATGAAACAAGAGTTGAACCCAAGACTTGGAGATATTAGCATCCTGAACTCCCTTTTGTTTGACAGAGTCCAAATGTATAATAAATATTAATTGACTTCAGCCTGCCAGCTCAGAAATTGCTTTCCACTTCTGATAATTCAATGTCAGACACTCAATTTAAAAGAATGAATTATCCATTAATCAGAATGAAGCAACAGCAATTTAAAAGTACTAAGCAAGCACTTACATCAACAGCTAACAATAACCAATAATGTGCTTATTATAACCAGCAAAAAAAAACCAAACCAATGATCTAATACAGTCTTTAAAAATCTTAATTTTGTCATAACTGTTATATAAAGTGCTGCTCACGTTATTATTTCTCTCTAGTCTTGCTGTCTTAGTTATAACCTGTGTACCACGGTTCATTACTTTACATTTCCCCCTGCCCTTTTGCAAAATAATTTGGAAAGTTTTCTATGTTGAAGATTTTATATAATCACAAGTTACTATTTCTGGTGAAGTCTGATCCATTTTAGGTTTTTGAATCTAATGGTCTTTATTCATAAAATTCTTGCATCTTATACGCTCAAGAACGGCTAACTATTCCTTTAGTGGGACTTCCAGGTCACAAAATGAGAACAAATATAAGGATATTAGCTACACGCAATTCTTGGAGTACCCTAAGAAAATGTATGAAGGTTCAAATATATGAATTAGGAGCAGGAGTAAACCACCTGGCCATTCAATAAGATTATGGTTGATCTAATTTTAACTTCACCATCACATTCCTACCTATTTGATAGCCTTTCTCCCCATTTGTTCTGAGACAAAGATGCTAAAATTTTCGAAGTTCACAGGCTAGGTCCCTCCCCCAATCTCCTCAAGGAATAATTAATTTGAAGAATAAGTACACGTGCAACCAACCTTGAAAAGATTGACTTCTGCCTCCAAATGTTGGATATATTCTGACTGGTCATTAATAATAGGTACAAGGTCTTCAATAGATGGGGAACAATCAGAATTGTTTTTTGATCTCTATATATGAAAAGAAATAGTCAAATCGTTATAAATATATATATATTCGTGATTCACATTATGAATTAAATCATTTATTTTCTCAATTTCTGCAAAATCTGATGTTAATTTAAATTTATTTAGTCACCAATAAAAGATTCCCATATAATTTGCACTGTACATCATAAACATGCCCCCTTCTAAGGTCAAAATAAAAGGTACAGACAATACAATCGTACAATATTGTTGTAACAATGCATCAGTATGAAATGTATCAGCTCCTAAATTTGATACAGTTTTCTGTATGAAGACAGCTGAGTATTCTGACTATTCTCATCTTGTCTGTATTCTCTTGCAACTTGAAATAAGTCCTAATGTCTCGGCATAGTCAGTCACTGTTAGGTGATAAACAGATCATGGGGTGGGATTCTCCCAAAAAAATTTGAAGTGTTGAATTTGTGTAAAAACTGGAGAAAGTCCCACTGTTTTCTTCGGTGGAATTTGCAAAATGAATCTCCCACACTCTGTGCATTGCAGAGTGCACTAGTGTGAATCTCATTAAAAAATCTGTGGGTTGGGCCTATTTCCATTTGAGAGACCAGCAGCACAGCACTCAGTAGGTCACTGTGCATGATGATCTATCATTGCAGAGATCAGCACACGCGCAGTATTAACACTTCTGGCCTCCCAATCGCTGGCTAGCCCTGTGACGCTGCATTATTGGCACACAGATCCCCCCCACCTTTCAATTCCAAACCCCCACCCCCCATACCCTGATTGCTGGCTCCTCCAAACGTGTCTGATCTCATCCTGCCTTGATCTTCTCCCACACCTCCTGGCCATTTCAAGTTCCTGATTCCCACCTGCCCCCAGCCGAGATGCCACTTTGGATATTGTACTTTGCCCTTTAAGCAATGCCAGGGAGCCAGGCTGGTACTATCAATGTTCAGGGGGCATCCCTCTTACCTCCAACCTTCTGGAGGGGTTTCAATGGCCCCTCTTCACTCCACCATGATTGGGCCACTAACTCCCTAAAAGTGGGAAGTGAACCACTCCTGGCAAGGGGGATGGTGGAGACTGTAGTGGGCCCAGAGACTTCAGTCCTGGGCCTACTGATTGCAAGGTAATCCTCATTACCATAATTTTTACAGCTCTGCGCTGATTTCTGGCATGGAGTTGACAGCGCAGGAAATCCAGTGGCCATTTACTCATGGAGGCCATGGTACCCAATGGGGAGCCCACTAAATGTCCTCTGCTTGTGTCTCCCGGCCTGCTGCACTACTTTAGCAGCGCAGCAGGCTGGAAGAATTGCCCCCATAATCTCAGATGCAGAAAGCCAAGTGGAAGTTTATAAAAGCATTTCAGTAAGATACTAATTGTGGCATATATTTATATTTAATTGCAAAAGTCATGTGTACTCTCATTAACAAGGTCCAATTCTTACCAAATATTATACAGTAGATATAAATGACACAAAGAATTGTCATGGCGCAGAAATGGGTCAATTGGCCCTTCGTGTCTATACAGACTCTCCAAACACACATCATGACTTAGTACCATTCCCTGTCTATTGTTTTTGTTCAAGTAATCTTCTAATGCCCTCTTTTGACTATAATTTACACCTTGTAGTCAGCTGTATTCTTATAGTGCTGGCCGGATAAATATCATTCCGTTTAAATATGATTAATCCAGTATTGTGAAAGGCACGACTTATAAACGGATATCAGGAATCAATCAACCCACAGCTGACTAGGTCAGGAGTGGAGAGCTGTTCACAGAGGGAAAAGCAAAGACTGAAAATGGGAATTAATTTCTCCTAATCATAAATCCAGTCAAATACGAACATTCAACTGCTCATTGTAGGTGCTTGAGCACAAGGTGCAACTGCATCGCTGTTCATCCACGATTGGATTTGTCACAGAACAATTTTGCCATACAACTAAAGAATATCCCAATATAAATCATTACTAATGCTAACCACATGGGGGACCCATTGCTGGTACTGTTGCTATCAACAGAATAAAAAATAGCATATTTTACTACTGACAGTTGAATACTGTAATAATTAGAAATTACTGCCTATGTCAATGTATTACTGTCAGCTATCCTACTGTACCACCCTAATCTTCTTCAATTGCTGATACTATTGTTTGCTAAAGTGGATGCAAGTGAGAAGTTCAATGAAATGAGACTTTAGTTTTAGTGGGTGTAGGGATTGTGTGGGGGCCCAAAACTTACTAAAATTCAACGAACTGTAACTTTGTGTTGAGGTGGTGATAATATGTCATATACTTTGAAGTGACTTCATAAATATCACTAAATCTGATTTAAAGTAAAGTTTATTTATTAGTCACAAGTAAGGCTTACATTAATTCTGTAATGAAGTTACTGTGAAATTCCCCTAGTTATCACTTTCCTGGGCCCATCTAACCAGCATGGCTTTCAGAATGTGGGAGGAAACTGGAGCACCCAGAGAAAACCCATTCAGACACAGAGGGAATGTGCAAACTCCACACAGACAGTGATTCAAGCAGGGAATCAAACCCAGGTCCCTGGGGCTGTGAGGCAGCAGTGCTAACTACTGTTCCACCATGCCGCTGAATTGTAGATTTAGTCTACACAATAGTCCCATGGGTTTGTTGTTTGAGATACATAATTTTTATAGAGAAAAACACTTTCAAGCAGAAAATATAAAACTACTAATGGCTACAATGCAAATATGCATAGAAATCTCCAGTGCAAGAACGTTCTCACAGGCAGGACTTGTCAGCAATCTAACATACATTTAAAACTCAAGTGAAACTACTATAAAAATTATTAATGCTTAAATAAGCAGATGTTAAAATTTATTTGCATATTACCATAAGATATTTCCTAGTTGCAGATGTTGAACTTGTCCTTTCTTCCATTTTCTGATCTCGCAACAGGGCTCTGAGCTCATTCACTGTTTCAAGAAAAAGATATACGTGAACATGGCCTGGTTTAATAGCAATGCTCATTGAACATGAAATGTATTTTGCATCCTGAACATAAGTAAGTGGATATATATTCACAACAGTTAAACAACACCGGCCTGAATATGGCAAACATGAAATTGATTATCTAACAGAGCTTTTGCTATTGATGTCAACATAGTAAAATTTAGATGATGTCTTATTATAATATGTTAGGATAAAGGTAATACTTGGCTCACAAATAAATGATCCTACAATAATTTCACTTTTTCTGTTTCTTAGCTCTAGCCCTTATATCCAGGAATATTTAACAAGCATTCCTACTTTTCTTTGACCAGGTCTCTATTATAGCCACATCATCACATATACATAAGTTAATCTGCACTTGTAATTCAATCTCACTAACCATGCATTCACATGTATGCAGATTAACTGTGATACAAGCATATGAATTAGGAACAGGAGTAGGCCACTCAACCCCTCCAGTCAATAAGATCATGGTTAATCTGATTGCAACCTCAACCCCATATTCCTGCATAGCCCAATTACCTTTCATCCCCTTGATAATTGATAATCTATCAATCTCTGCCTTAAAAACATTCAAAAACTCTGCTTCCACAGACTTTTTGGGAAAAGAGTGGAGTTCCAAAGACTCAGCATTCTCTAATATCTGTCTGAAATGAGCAACCCTTTGTTTTTAAAGAGTGACCACTAGTCCTAGGTTCTCCCACAAGAGGAAACATCCTTTCTGGATTGTTGGAACATGGACATTTAGAGCCAATGTGATTAAGTAGCCTATATTGGCACATTGCCCTGTTTTCTAATTATAGTCCTGTCTATTATTGATTCAAATATTTATTTGCTGTACCCCTAAAGGATGCAGTGATGCCTACCTTAGTAGTGTAGCAAATCATTTCTTGTTATTAGAAATCCTTGCATAAACAAATGTTCTAATCTCTTCTCAGCCTTGGTGACTGCTTCAAACTGATAACACCTCACTATTAACTCCTCAATCAAAGGAAATAATCATTCATTATTCACTCTTATCAAAACATCTACCCTGTCAAGACCTCTCAAGGTCTTAAAAGGTTTCAATCAAATCACCTTTTTTTTCCCCGCTTGAAACATTACTCTTCTAAACTCTAGTGGATACAAAGAACAAAAACAGCATAGGAAACAGGCCCTTCGGCCCAACAAGCCCGCGCCGCCACCTCGATGTTCCCACTTCTACACGCGATCCCTGTCCATGTTTATAGATCTATGGATTAAAAACCAAATTTGAGACAATTTAGGGAGAATTTGTTTTGCCAATTAGCCTAAGAGCACATCTTTGGGATGTGGGAGGAAACCGGAGCTCCCGGAGAAAACCCACTCAAGCACGGGGAGAATGCGCAAACTCCCACAGACACAGGCCCAAATCCATGTATCTGCACAGCACAGCGATAGTCACTGAGCTGTCGTGTTGCCCATCAAATGGTCCAGGTCAAGCAAACACTAATGACGTGAAGCACTAGGATACTCTCGAAAAATATCCAAGAGCAGCCCTCTCACGACCCATCGCGTGTATGCCCCTCGTTAGACAACAAGGTGGACCAAAGCACCTGCAGGATAAAAACAAGTACATCAATATCATCATCTATTTACACACTTCCCAGGGACTCCCAAGGCTCTTGATCCCTATCTTAAATCAGTTTTCTATACCCCTCCATTCCCATTCTGTTCATGTGCCCATTTAAGTATTTCTTAAATATCTCCAAAGTACCTGCCTCCACCACTTGGTAGCGCATTCCATACCCCTACCACCCTTTGTGTGAAAAAACTCCCTCTAGCATCCAAATTATACCTTACTCCCCTCACCCTAAGCCCGTGACTCCTCGTGCTATTTGAGTCCATCCTAGGAAAAAGCTTAACCCTGTTTACTCTATTTATCCCGTTCAAAATCTTGTACACCTCTATTAGATCTCCCCCAAGTACACGTCTTTCTAAGGAAAACAGTCCCAATTTGCCTAATCTCTCGTCGTAACTCAGACCTTCCACACCAGGCAGCATCCTGGTAAACCTCCTCTGCACTCTTTCCAGAGTCTCCACGTCCTTCTGGTAGTAAGGCGACCAGAACTAGACGCAGTATTCCAAATGAGGTCTAACCAGCATTTTATACAACTGCAACATTAAAGGCCAGCTCTTGTACTCTATACCCCTCCCTATAAAGGCTAGCATACTATAATGCTTTCTTCACAACCTTCTCCACTTGCTCTGCCACCTTCACCTGCACCCCCAGGTCCCTCTGCATTTCTATACTCTTAATAGGTCTACCCTTTATCATATACCTCCCCGCTACATTTTTTCTCCCGAAATGCATCACCTCACATTTATCAGGATTGAATTCCATCTGCCATCTGTCTGCCCAAGCTACCAGCCTATGTCCTACTGCATCGCCTGACAATGCTCCTCACTATCCGCAAGTCCAGCCATCTTTGTATCATCTGCAAACTTGCTGATCAGTCCACTTACTCCCTCTTCCAAGTCATTTATATATATTACAAATAGAAGAGGTCCCAGTACCGAGCCCTGCGGCACACCACTAGTGACCGATACAATTTAACTTGTCCAACCTTCCCTCATAAGACAGCATGCCCATTCCCTGTATCAGTCTAGATAAACTTCTCTGAATGCTTCTAATGCATTTACATCTTCCCTTAAATAAAGAGACTAATACAATACACAGTACTCCAGATGTAGTTGCACCAATGCCCTGTACAACTGATGTATCACCTCCATACTTTTCTAACCAATTTCTCTCACAATAACATTCTATTTGCCTTCCTGATTTCATCATTATTACTTTCTCCCTTGCTCTGATTCCACTTAATAATTTGGTTTTCCCTGGGTGCTCCAGTTTCCTTCCACAGTCCACAAAACACGCTGTTAAGTGCATTGGCCATGCTAAATTCTCCCTCAGTGTACCAAAAAGGTGCTGGAATATGGTGACTAGGGAATTTTCAGTGACTTCATTACAATGTTAATGGAAACCTACTTGTGACACTAATTAACATATAAATATTATTCCCTCTGTTAGTGCTATCTATCACTCCTAATAGTCCAGGCACAATTCCTCCTGGTTCCCACATATTTGCAAAGTTAGTTTAAGCCTTCCCCTACAGCATAAGTAAATCACTCCACAAGAATTCAGTCGTCGTCCATTTAACGGAACCTGTCTAGCTTGTACAGTTCCCATCTCCTCATAAGCAGTCCCAAGCTCCCAAGAAATTAAAGCCTTCCCTCCTGCCCATATATCCAGCATACAAACATCTGCTGTTCACCTTCCTTTCTCACAGTGCTCTGAAGCTATCAAGTGACATCCTTGAGCCTGGCACCAAGATGACAACATATCTGGGGCAATTCTCCAATCTCATTGCACTTGGCACAGATCATGCCACTCCCAGAAAATAGTTTGCAGGCCCAAAAATTGGTTTTGCACCCGGAGCCAAACAGTATGTGATTCTCTTGGCTCCTTTCAAAAAGAGTGAGGCCCATTAACATATTTAAAGTACCATTGATTCCCAGTGCACAGGATTCTTCAGCTTTTGGTCATGACGTGAGAACTGCAAGAATCACTAGCAGAGACCTGGTATGATAGCCATGCTGGAGGATTCAGAAGACATTGAAGTCCTCAGGTGATCAGAGATATGGCTGAGCAGTGCTCACCCGACACCTCGGCAGTATTCCAGGGTAGCAGCAGCAAGGGGATGAGCCTATGAGGACTAAGCAGGGATGATATTATTGGTGGGGGGAGGGTCATGCAGGAGTGGAGGGAAACCCATCAGGAGGGAACCTAATGTGTTTCCGTCCCCCAGTCACCCCCCCCCCTCCCACTCCACCCTACCTTGTACCAGCATGAAACTCCTAAATCTTGAGTAGGAGAATTGCGGTGTGGAACTGTCTAAGAGACTGACATGGATTGCTCCATTATTCTTATCATTATGACACTTAGTTGTTTTTTGGGGAGAATTCCACCAACTATCTTGAATTTACATCTGTGGCTGGGGAATGCTTGTCAATTTGCCAAACAGTGGAATCACCTATCACCTTGGCTCTTCCGGTCTTCCTCGCACTCTGTTGTACATTTGAGTCATCCACAATGCCATGGATGTGGTTCTGCCTGCAATCCCTAGATAATCATCACTTTTAGAACTGGTTGGAATGGGATGCACTCAGGAAACTCGTAACCTGTTTCTACTTGATTGTCTAGTGTCTCTCCTTCCATACACCCAACCTATTGGGTGACCACATCTATAATTGTACTATCTGTAAAGCTCTCAACCTCATGCGTGCAACACAGTGACACGAGCTGCTGCTCAAGTTCTAAACTCCAGAGCTCAAGCTGCTACAACTGGCAACACTTCCTGCACAAATGGTTATCCCGGACTGAGGAAGCATCCTGGAGTTCCCACACTGCAAAGGATGTGCACTCGAGTTGAGCCACCTGCGATTCCTGTTAGTTAATAATATTACTATTGCTAATGAACCATTATCAATACTAAAACTTACTAATTCTGATAAACCTGAATAATACTTAATACACCTTTCTAATGGTAGTAAACCATACTTCATGAAAAAAATAAAACTCATTCAGGTTATTTCCTTGTTAGATAAGGTAATAGAAAATATTCGCTAACTAATCACTTACCTGCAACACCTCGACTTTTCTTTCTGAATGTAGGCTCTGAACACATAGGTTGGCTCCTAGTGGCCGTGAAGAGGCTTACTCTGCTCTCACTATTTCCTACCTTTCACCACTGGTGAAAGGAAAAACAGCAACAATACTCACCAATCAATCAAGTCATGGCTTTCCATTAAGGATTTTTTCTTACTCCTTTTCTCTCACTTTGGATAATATTGGCCTGCTTGACACTCTTCCCGATCTCTTCACAATGATACTAACCCGCTTCACATTGCTCCTGATCTCTTTAGTGATACTGACCTGCTTGACATCCACTCAGCCACTTCACAGTGATACTGATCTGCTTTACACTGCTCCTGGCCTCTTCACAGTGATGCTGACCTGCTTCACAGTCCACCCGATCTCTTCACAGTGATACTGATCTGCTTCATACTCCTCCCAGTCTCTTCACTGTGATGCTGATCTGCTTCATACTGCTCCTGGCCTCTTCACAGTGATGCTGACCTGCTTCACAGTCCACCCGATCTCTTCACAGTGATACTGATCTGCTTCATACTCCTCCCAGTCTCTTCACTGTGATGCTGATCTGCTTCACAGTCCATCCACCTCTTCACAGCGATACTGGCCTGCTTCACAGTTCACCTGGCCTCTTCAGTGATACTGACCTGCTTCACACTCCTCCCAGTGATGTTGACCTGCTTAACAATTGACGTAAAACCAGTTGAGGTAAAATGCTGGTTTGGCCTCAACTGCAGTATTTTGTCCTATTCTGGGCACCACACTTCAGGAAGGATGTGAAAGCTTTAACAGGTGATGCAGAAAAAAAAGTAAAACTAGTTCCAAGGAAGGAACTCTGAGAACTACTCAATTTTAACAGCTGTGACAGATTTCACCACAGTCTGAGACAATCCCCAATATTCACAAACAAACAACACAATTATAAATTTAAAAATATCTATAATATTCTAAAAAAGACAGTAAATTCACCTGATTTCTCAATATTAATGCATCTTTTAAAAAATTCCAGGGACCCAGTACAAAAATGGGTGGCTTGGTGGCACAGTGGTTAGTGCCAATGATCTGGGTTTGATTCCTGGCTTGGGTCATTGTCCGTGTGGAGTTTGCACATTCTCCCCATATCTGTGTAGGTTTCCTCTAGGTGCTCTGGTTTTCTCTTATAATCTGAAAAATATGCCGGTTAGGTGGATTGGCCATGCTAAATTCTCTGTGTTCCTGAACAGGTACTGGAAAAGGCCTGAACATGGCGACGAGGGGATTTTCACAGTAACTTCATTACAGTATTAATGTAAACTTACTTATGTCTAATAAATAACCTAAATCAGTTCTTCCTTGGTAAATACAATATGTAAATCAAGTTTCATTGAAATCCACCTCTTAGTTTTTGTAGTATCTTGTTTACTAACAACCAGACTAACAAACAGGAATGAAAACAGTATTTCCTCCCATCTTCAATGATGGAATTAATAAACATTAATCAGTGGTCACCTGCATGACTATGTTGTAGCTCCTGCCAGGCCACTTCACTGTGATTCTCTCTCCTCCCTGTGGAACTTATTGAATTTGGCTGTGCAGTGTCATCCTCTGGAGATGGTTCAGAGGATTCTGCCTGATGTTTTCCTTCCAGAGTACACTTCAGTTGCTGGATGCTTCTGTTAGCCCTTTCTGCAAGTAATGGTAGTAAAATGGTAACTTAAGAAAGGCAGAATAGACAAGTGAAGACAAGATTTTGCAAAGGATTTTTATGATCACTTCCATTTACAAAATAACCAAAACATCCAGCAATATTATTGGATATCCAACAATATCCAGATGGTAATGAAGGCAATACTTTCTGCAAATAAAATTGTACAGATGGGAGCAGAAAATTGGAGCTACATATTAAATGAGAGATCAAAACTGTAGCATATGCAGAGAAATGCAGAACAAGGATGACTAACCTTAGGGTTTGGCCACTTGGAAGTGAAATTGGGAAGCACTTTTCACACAAGTGGAATTCTGAAATGTTCTCCCCCAAAAGGTTGTGGATGCTGACACAACAGAAATTTTCAAGACCAAGATTAATAATACTTGTCAGGTGTGGTATTAAGGGATACAAGTTGGTAAAAGGAGAGATGAATAGCAAGATAGTATTGAGGGGTTAAATGGCCTACTATTGTCAGTATACCAAATTTCAAGTGACTCACCCAATTCTAGACATCAGCAAGCAATCTGACAATGCAGAGCAGTGGAAGAGTTGACAGGTAGTGGAAAGTACAGTTAGAGAAACAAAGATAACCAAATAAGCTACTCACATGTATCTTTGGAAGTGATAATGGTGGAGACAGAAAGGGGAGTTAATGAAGATGAATGATCATGGACAAAAAAAAGTTAAGGTCTCCTCATTTGCTAGACTGTTCATGCAATAGTATCAGAGAAGATGAGATAGCACCTGAAGTGGTCCCATACAAGTGTTGGATCATGAAGCCTGTTGTGTGGCATACAAAAGAATCAGAAGGCAGATTAAGAGGTTTTTTTAAAATACAAAATTGAAAGTACAATAAAAGCAGAATCATACCAACTTTTAAAAGAGAATTGCATGTATAATTCATAAAAGAAAAATGTGTAAGGGAACAGAACTAATTGATCTTGCATAGGCATGATGGACCGAATGGTCTTCTTCTGTGTTGAATGATCCTGTAAATTCTGCACCTTTGAATTTGAAGGAACAAAAACGAAAACATATTACGAGGTAAATCAAGACAAGAAAGAGCAAAAGTTTTTCTAGAGCAGATGCGAGCTACTTGTTAAGTAAATCAGTGGCTACGGAAGTACTATAATAAAGAACAGGCCAAAAACTAAGTAAGGATTTAGAAAATGCAGTTGTAAGCAACTTTGGATGCAGATATTCCTTAAGGAACAGGCAAAGATTGGGATGGGAAGACAGTGGGCAGGTCGTGGATCGCGAGAAACACAGGGATGCAACAGAGGATGACAACGTCAAAGGACTGTCAGTGACAGTGGGATAACATAATGAATAAGGCATCAGGGTAAATGCAGTGGCTTGTTGGGAACTAATCTAATGTCATATACATGCAAGTTGTTGCTTAATACATAGTTCGAAAGCACATTTTTACTTGTTCTTTACCTCATTACAAAATAATTCAAAATAGCTCAAATGAAATCAACTCGACATTTTCTGTTCTGCAAAGACCAATCCACATTATGCGTACTAAATCTGTAACCCTAAAAAAACGATGGTTGACAAACGTTGTTGAGTTTTCTCTTCATAGGTATTTTGTAAACAAATAGAAAAGTAGCAAACCGTTTATTTCTGGATCTTAGTGATATAATCCCAGCAATGATTTATTTAAAATCCACATTCCCGCAAGGTTTACCATCTGAGCCCGCGTTAAGACAAGGCGTTTACAATTCAGGAGCTCCACAAAATTCACCGGGGGAAACTTTCATCTTTGCACGGTCAATACTTTGATGCAATGCACAAGATGTGCTCAATTCAACATGCAACTCATCAAAGATGTTCACTACATTTCCTTTGGAGACCAACCTCGGCCTTGCTTATTGGAGCCTTTTAACCGACAGCTGTCTTCTCTCACAATCGAGGCTCTTCCCCCCCCGCCCCCGCCCCCGCCCCCGCCCCCGCGAAGTCGCTCACCTCTCAAACCTTTCAGATATGAATCCAAATCCTCCTCAATGTTCGACTTACAGGAGGCCTTCATATCATCGAACTTAACCCGGCAGGTAAAAACTACGTTTCGATCACAAGAACGGCGATTACTGTAAAAGAAGGCGATAATTTCAAACGCCCCGTGCGGCTTTGATTAAACTCCAGCGCCGCTGACAGAACGCCGCCGCCTAATCCAATCGGCACCGATTTCAAATTAAACTTTCGGCTTCCTTTCACCATAGAGACATCAGGCTCAGCGAACGGCGGCGTCGCCCCAGTGGTAGCTGGAAGTTGTAGTTCGACGTGGCGGGGGGGAAGCAGTCGTGGCTCACCGATAAAATGGCGGCCACCTGGTCAAGAGAAATACAACTCCCAGAAAGCCATGCGATAGGGGCAGGGAGGCACTGGCAGCCGCGCCCCCCGCCCTCCCTGCCGTCAACGTCCCCAGCTCGCCGATCAGCGCCGTTGCTGGCGTGACGTCGCGTCAGCATCCGCGATTGGTCAGTGGCCCTGTCCGTCAAGGAAAGGGTTTGTCAACCCCGCCCAATGGGGGCTCGGCTTCTTGAGAGCGATGGGTCCCGCCCACCCCCTGCGCATGCGTCAATCGATGGCCCGTTCCCACCTTCTCCCTCCTGTCCCCTCCCCCCACCCTTCCCAGTCCAGTCGCGCGGCTGCTATTTGGAATAACGTTATTGCCGAGCAACGGGAGAGTGGCTGATGTTTGTCAGAGCCTGGGCTGGGCGGCTGCACTGCTAGGGTAAGTCTGTCTCACAATTTTACCGAGACAATCCACGGCGATGACTGCATACGCCCGTTAATGCGGGTTATGATGTTAAAAAATCAATCAAATAGCGGCTCTTGAGCGCTGGGAAAGGGGGGGAGGGGCGTTCCCGCAATCACCGCTGACAGGTCGCGGTCCGTTGACCTTTTTATTTTTAAAAATACTGCTTTATCTTCCCTTTCAAATTATTTTTTTCGGTATTCCTACCGTTTCCACTGAGAGGAAAGGGCGGTAGAAAGGGAGCAGGCGTTCATTTGATAAACCGTTACTTTATTCCATGCCACTTAACCATCGCCACCCCCTCCTCCCCGTGTATTTATTTTCTGTCCCTTTCTTTTTGTGTATGCTTTGTGCAATCATACTGTATGAATTTAACCCAAAAGCTATGTCCAGCTTCGATTTTCTTTTGTATTTTCCCCTCCCCTCTCTCGATTTAACGGGGTTTTTGAATCGAGGGTTTTTAAACAAAAAAAATTGCAAAGCTACGTGATTTCCCAGTGAACATATCAAGAGATCCAAAATGCACAGCACAAATCCGGTAAATTATCAACGCATTGTATTTATTTTTTCGCTTGTTTTTTTTTGTTACACCCCTCCCCCCCCCCCCCCCCCGAACAAAGGAATCTTCGATTATACACCAGCGGAATTTCTAAGATTTATTTGCATCAGTGTGATTTTTTTTTTCTTGTCGACCATTTAGAATATCTATAGAAACTCAAGGTCTTTGTTTTAAGTAGAGGCATCCCAATATGTGATCTCTTAACGGAATCCACTCGGATTGTTCGAAATAGACAGTCATGCAGTAATAGCATAGCCGGGTAAGCGACTATTAACACATTTCTGGCTGAGTGCCAACAATAGTAGGAGCATGGCAAATGTTATGGAACTGATTTTTCACCACATTGTTTTGAAACATTAATTAGATCATATTTTGTTAGATTATTGGCCTTTACATTTAAGAAATACACCTAAAAGTAATGCAGCCACTTAGAAACAGTGTACTTTTCATTAATAAAATTGTTCAGGAGCGTTTCACAGGAAATGTTTCCCCTTCCTGTGCGTTCCCGCTAAGGAATAGGGTCACATGAAACTGGCTGGAGTGTTTCCTTTTCGGCTTTCATTTCAGCAATGTGTTCCTTTCCTGTGTGTGCGTTCTCTCGAACCACTTCTCAAGTAGGTTGGGTCCCGTTTATTTCAGTCAGGCATATTTTCAATATTTTTGACAGCGAAACAATGCATTATTGTGCCGGGTTCTCAAAGGAAGGGGCAAGAACAAAAACTTTACTTATAAAATGGAAGAAAAGTCAGTGATCGTGATGGAATTCATTTTATTGTTGGATATTTTGTGAAAAACGTAATTGGAATGTAACTGAGCACTTTTATCTGCGCATAAGAAATTGGATGGAACAACCATTCATTTAATGGTGGCAATTGAAAATGATATAGACTTGCCAATACATGTGTCAAAAACTGTTTTGGGCCACAATTAGCCTGAGCTGTGATAGTCTAGTCAATGAAGTTTAATCAATTGAGTCTTAGTTTGGTTTGTGTGTTTGAATTTTTTGGATGCAAAGTTTATAAAAATCTATTAAATTCTAAATTAAAATGTCAAGATCAATTTGTATTGGTAACTTGACATGTATACAAATTCAGAATATCGTAAATGTGATACACAGACTTAGGACTCTTGCTGTATGCAACTTTGTAGTCAGAGAAGATAGTGAAACTTGGGCATTCCCATTGTTAACCAGAATATTTCATGCAAGTTTAATGTTTATAGAATAAGATTCTACAATTTATTATTCTTTTCTGCTTTATTTGTACTTTAAATATATTTACCTCATCCTTAGCTTACCTAATCCTTAACTCAGTGGAGACTTTAATTTGCCCACTTATAAACCTGGGTCTTTTTTTTTCAGTTCTTACTTATAACGTAACACAGGAGAAGGAAGGTGCAAAAAGCCAGAATCAACAGAGTATATTTGAGAAATAAGGTGATAATAAATTTAAATTTGGGAACCAAAAGTCCAGGAGACAAAACATTGACCGATCTACCTTTTCAGATGAATGTAAAAAAATCCAGAACATGAATTTGAAGAAAAGCAGAGGTGTTATTGTGCTCAATCAACATCACAGAAGCAGGTTAACTGACCATTATCATGTTTACTATTTGTGGGAACTTGCTGTGTGCAAATTTGCTGCTATGATTCCTACTTTAAAACAATGACTGCAAAAATACTTCATTGACTGTGAAGTACTTTCAGATATCCTGTTGATATCAAAAGTGCTATATAAATACAAGACTTTCTTTTTGACCAGGTTCTGGAGTTGTGAGGTTGAGTAGGAGCTGTGTTTTGGATAAACTGAAGTTTAAAAAGGGTGTGAAGCCCACTAGCAGCACATTGAAATTGTTGAAGTGACAGAGGCTTGGATGAGGATTTCAGTGGCGATTGGACTAATGCTGTATGTAATGTATCCATTATATCAACCTAAGTATAACCCTTATAAAGGATTCTTCAACATCTGTTTGAACATTATGTATGTGAAGTGACTGCGTGTGTGGATTTTTTAGTTAGAAAATATTGCAAAAGATTTTGGACTCTTGCTCAAATATAGGAACAAATTAGTTTATATTGCTATAGCACCCCAAAAAGGGATACACGGTTGTTAAGGAGTGCACAGTAGAAGTCTGTTTCTATTGGATTCTACAGGCCATTTACAATTTTTCTAATCTGTAGTAAAATATTATTTCTAAAAGTAAATCTTTCTTTGTTAGTGACTGATCTGCCTTTAAAAGGAAAGTCCTGTAGTTACTGGAAATTTTCAGTAAATGTTGGAAACACAGTATGGCAGCATCTGTGGGACAAGCAACAGAGCTGATGTTCCTCGATAGTTGATTTTTTTATCAGAACATTAAGTGTTTATGTGTCACAAACCTGAAAAGTTAACTTTGTTTCTCTCCCCACTTATGCTGCCTGACCTAATAGTTGCTGTATATCCAGACAATTTAATTCAGAAACTGAATTAGTAGGATTTCGTTCAAGTTTATTGTAGTTAGTTGATTGGCAAATTGTTATGATCTCTGTATTGATCAGTAGCTTTTTAAAATAAATTTGAATGTCCAGTTAATAGCTGAAAGAATGACATTATCCTTCCCTAATGTCATTTAGGGAAGGAAACCTGCTATCCTGAACTGCTGTGGGTCTGCCAGACCAATGTGGTTGGCTCTTAAATTCCCTCTGAAATGGCTTAGCAAGCAACTCAGTTGTATCAGTCACTACAAAGAACACTCAAAAAGAATAAAACAGGATGGACCACCTGACATCAACCTTAACACTGAAAACAACATTGTTAAACCCACTCCTATTGACTCTGTGAAATCCCCTATACTCATATCTGGGGCTTGTGTTAGAACTCAGAGAGCTGTCTCTCAGACTGGTCCAGAAACAAATAGCTGTGTCATAGCTGGACCAATGGAATCATATCTTACCGATAATGTCCCAAACACTACCATCACTATTCTCCATATGGCCTATCTCATCTGCAGCAAAAGTGGCAGGCAGCACAATAGTATACAGTTGGGAGGGAGTTGTCCTGAGAGTCCTTAACATCAGCTCTGGATCCCTTGAAATCTCATAGCACCAGGTCAACATGGGCAAGGAAAACTCCAGATCACTACATAGCATGCTCTTGATACCTCCATGCTTCAGTCTGTAACAGTATTGGTAGAAGTGACTTCTGCACAGTCCTTTGGCAACACAGTTCTGTCTTCAGTAGCAGAGTTGTATCAACTACAATCTGGAATGTCATGGCCTGGCATGTTCCCCATCTACCATTATCACCGAGCCAGGGGATCAATCCTGGTTCATTGCAGGAAGGCATGCTAGGAGCAACACCAGAGATAAGGTGGTAATCTGGAGAAGCTACAAGACAGGACTACTTAAGTACCAAACACCATAAGCAGCAAGTAAGAGTTAAACAATCCCATAATCAACAGATCAGATCTAAACTCTGCAGTCCTGCTACATCTAACCATGAATGCTGATTAACAATTAAACAACTCACTGGAGGAGGACGTTTCACATGTAGCCTTTCCTCAATAATGGAGGAGCTCCATACATGTGTGCAAAAGGTGAGACTGAAGCACTTGCAACAATCTTAAGCCTGAAGTGCTGAGCAGATAATCTATCTTGACCTCCTTCAGAGGTCTGCAGCATCACAGATTCTGGTCTTCAGCCAATTTTATGATATCAGAAAATGGCTGAAGACACTGGATACTGCAAAGCTTAGGGCCCAGACAATATTCCAGCAATAATACTGAAGATGTGCTCCAGAACTTGCTATGCCCCTAGCCAAGCTGTTTTAGAACAGCTACAATGCTGGCATCCATCCAGCAATGTGTAAAATTGCTCAGGTATGTCCTGTATACAAAAAACGAACAAATCCACTTCCTTCCCCTCCCTCCCCCCTCTCTCAATCATCAGAAAAGTGATAGAAGGAGTCATCAAGTGCAATAACCTGCTCAAAGATCCTCAGTTTGAGTTCTGCCAGGATCACTCAGTTCTTGACCTCATTACAGCCTTGGGTCAAACATGGACAAAAGAGTTGAATGCCAAAGTGTCTGCCCTTGACATCAAGGCAGTATTTAACCAAGTATGGCTTCAAAGAGCCCTAGCAAAACTGGAGTCAATAGGAATTGGGGAAAACTCCTTGGTTGGATTCAATTGCAAGAAAGAAAGATGCTCCATGTCATCACTGTAGCATAGCCTTCAGCGCACTATCCCCATGAAACTCCTCTCCAACCTCTGTGGTCTGGGCCTCAACACCTCTATCTGCGAATGGATCCTGAACTTCCTAACTCACAGACCACAATCAGTAAGGATACACCACCACCACAATCACTCTCAACATTGGTGCCCCACAAGACTGTGTTCTCAGCCCCCTACTAAACTCCTTAGACGTCTATAATTCTGTGATCAAATTCCCTTCCAATTCGATTTTCAAGTTTGTTGACAACGTCACCACAGTGGGTCGGATCTCAAACGTTCATGAGACACAGTACAGGAAAGAGAGAATCTAGTGAATTGGTGCGGCAACAATATTCTCTCCCTTAATGTTGTCAAAATGAAGGAGATTGTCAGGAAACATCCATCAACTTCTCAGAAGACTAAGGAAATATGATGTGTCAGCTACAGCTCTCTCCAATTTTTAGAAATGTACCATAGAAAGCATTCTTTCTATGGCTCCTGCTCTGCCTAAGATTGCCAGGGACTACAAAATGGTGTAAATGTAGTTCAATCCATCAGGCAAACCAACCTCCCATCCATTGAATCTGTCTACAGATTCCCACTACCTCAGCAGAGCAGCCAGCATAATTAAGGACCCCATGCACCCCAGATATTCTCTCTCCCACCTTCTGTCAGGAAAAAGGTACAAAAGTCTGAGGTCATGTACCAACCAACTCAAGAACAGCTGTTTCCCTTCTGCTGTCAGACTTTTGAACAGATCTACCTTGCATTAAGTTGATCTTTCTCTGCACCCTACCTATGACTATAACACTACACTCTGCACTCTCTTGTTTCCTTCTCTATGAATGGTATGTTTTGTCTGTTTGGTACGCAAGAAACAATATTTTTCACTGTTAATACATGTGACATTAAATCATATCACTAGGCGTTCCTCATGTATTGACCTAGTAAATTGGTTGTAAGTTGGGAATTTTGTTTACTGCAATTCTGAATTATATTTCGTCTTCATTCATTGAATTGTCTGAAGCATATTTTAAGCTTGCAATTGATCAAACACTGCACAATATTCAGTGTCAAGCCACCTTGTTTGTTTAATGCAGCAGCCAAAATTGGTGTGTGCCTGTCTTACCTTAGTATTGCAGCACAAAAAGTTAAAGTTTTTTGTTTATTTGTCGCAAGTAGGCTTACATCAACACTGCAATGAAGTTACTGTGAAAATCCCTAGTCACTACACTTCCGGTGCCTGTTTACATACACTGAGGGAGAAGTTAGCATGGACAATGCATCTAACAAACACATCTTTAGGATTGTGGGAGGAAACCCACACAGACACAAGGAGTATGTGCAGACTCTGCACAGACGGTGACCCAAACTGGAAATTGAACCCAGGTCCCTGAGGCTGTGAAGTAGCTGTGCTAATCACCGTATGCCTTTCAAAAAACCTGGTACAGTCACAGTGCCAAATTGTCTCATCCTGTGCTATTTTATTGTGTGAAGCGTGCATTGTCAAGGTGTGACAAAGTGCTGCTTAAGAACAGTGCCTTACTGATGAATGGGCACAGACCTGAACTCTGTTCAGATACTGAATGTTTCCACACTTCCTGTTTTAATTTGACTTTTGAATTGATCCTTCCGCATGGCAGACTTTAATGCTGACTGTTTCAATCAGGAAGAAAATAACTGAAAATGGCCAATCATACTGATTGTATGAACTGTTTTTTAATCTGACTATTGTCGAAAAAAGACCTGCCACTGAAGCTTTTATCAGGACAGCTTGCAAGAAAATTCCAGTGCTCTGAAGGGAATGTTAATTTATATTGCACAAGAATGTTAAGGTGTTTGTCTGGAGTAAGGGGAAATATGAAGACGTCAGGCAGATAGTTGGATGAATAAACTGGAAGGAGGTGTTCTTGGGGAAAAGTACAGAAGGAAGGTGGCGGATATTCAAGGAATGTTTATCTGGAGCTCTGCACAACAATGTTCCGATGAGACAAGGAGGTTTTGGTAGGCTTCGGGAACCGTGGTGCATGAAGGTTGTGGTGAACCTAGTCAGGAAGAAAAGAAAGGTGTATAAAAGGTTGAGAGCTGGGAGATGTAAGGGATCTAGAAGAGTATAAGACTTGTAGAAAAGAGCTTAAAAAGGAAATTAGGAGAGCCAGAAGGGGTCATGAGGAGGCCTTGGCGGGTAAGATTAAGGAGAATCCCAAGGCCTTCTACAAATATGTGAAAAGTAAAAGGATGAGAAGAGAAGGGATGAGACCTATAAAAGGTGAAGGAGGAAAAGTCTGTGTGGAACTGGAAGAAATGGCAGAGGTGCTTAATGAGTACTTTGCCTCGGTATTCACGATGGAAAGTGATCTGGGAGGTTGTACTACAGGTTTGTGGCAGACTGAAAAGATTGAGTATGTGGATGTTAAGAAAGAGGATGTGTTAGAACTTTTAAATTCTATCAAGGTAGACACGTCGCTGGGACCGGATGGGATGTACCCCAGGTTATTGTGGGAGGTGAGGGAAGTGATTGCAGAGCCCCTGGCGATGATCTTCACGTCGTCGATGGAGACAGGAGAGGTTCCGGAGGATTTGAGGATTGCGGATGTGGTTCCTATTTTCAAGAAAGGGAACAGGGATAGTCTGGGAAGTTACTGACCGGTGAGTCTGACCTCAGTGGTTGGTAAGCTGATGGAGAGGCTTCTGAGGGACAAGATTTACGAGCATTTGGAGAAGTTTAGAATGATCGAAAATAGTCAGCATGGTTTTGTCAAAGGCAGGTCGTGCCTTACAAGTCTAGTTGAGTTCTTCAAAAATGTGACTGAACACATTGACGAAAGAAGAGCGGTGGACGTGGTGTACGTGGACTTCAGCAAGGCATTTGATAAGATCCCCCATGCAAGACTTCTTAAGAAGGGTCCGGGTCCATAGGACTCTTAAATCGGCCTCACGGGTGGAGGATGTGGTCAAGAAGGCGTATGGTGTCCGGGCCTTCATTAATCGAGGGATTGATTTTAGGAGTCGGGAGGTAATGCTGCAACTTTATAAGACCCTTGTCAGACCCCACTTGGAGTATTGTGCGCAGTTCTAGTTGCCTCACTAGGAAGGATGTGGAATCTATTGAGAAGGTACAGAGGAGATTTACAAGGATGTTGCCTGGATTGGGAGGCATACCTTATGAAGATAGGTTGAGGGAGCTGGGACTCTTCTCCCTGGAGAGACAAAGGTTGAGAGGGACCTGATAGAGGTTTATAAAATGTTGAGAGGAATAGATTGGGTGGATTCTCAGAAGCTATTTCCCCAGGCTGAAATGGTCGCTACGAGAGGACGCAGACTTAAGGTGCAGGGAAGCAAGTACAGAGGAGATGTTAGGAGTAAGTTTTTCACTCAGGGTGATGAGTGAATGGAAGCGGTTGCCGTCGGTGGTGGTAGAGGCGAACTCGCTGGGGTCTTTTAAAAGACTTCTGGATGAGTATATGGGATCTAATGGGATTGGGGGTTATAGATAGGTATTATGGCTTGATAGGTATAGATGTGATCGGTGCAACTTGTGGGCCAAAAGGCCTGTTTGTGCTGTAGTGTTCGATGTTCTGTGTTACTGAAAGAAAGGATAGTGGACAGCCAATGGCAGACATTTAAGGAACAAATAAGTGAATTCCAGAATTTGTTTGTTGCTAAAATAGAAGCAAATTACTGTAAATGCTGGAATCTGAAACCAAAAGAGAGAATGCTGGAAAAGCTCAGCAGGTCTGGCAGCACCTGTAAGGAGAATAAAAAGCTAATGTTTTGAGTCCAGATTACTCTTTTGTCAAAGCTTTGGCAAGAAAAGGCAATAGACCTGAGAATTGGGAACAGTTTAAAATTCAGCAAAAAGAGCAGCAAGGGATTGATAGATTTACAAGGATGTTGCCAGGACTTGGGAAACTGAGTTGCAGAGAAAGATTGAATAGGTTAGGACTTTAGTTCCTGGAGTGTAAAAGAATGAGGGGAGATTGGATAGAGGTATATAAAATTATGATGGGTTTAGGTAGAGTGAATGCAAGCAGGCTTTTACCACTGAGGCTGGGGAAGAAAAAAACTAGAGGATGTGGGTTAAAGGTGAAGGGGGAAAAGTTTTTAAAAGAAATAATTGGCGGGGGGTCTTCACACTGGTGGGAGTGTGGAATGAAGTGGTAAATGTGGGCTCAGTTTTAACATTTAAGAAAAACTTGGACAGGTACATGGATGAGAAGGGTTGGTGGGATATGGTCCAATTGCAGCTCAGTGGGACGAGGTAGAAAAATAGTTTGGTACTGCTATAGTGTTCTATGGATTAAAGAGGGAGAAATAGAGTATGAAAGTAAGCTAGTGGGAAGCATAAATAGCTGTGAAAGTTTCTACAAATATATAAAGAGAAAAAGATTGATTAAAAACCAGTGTATACACCTCTTATACTCAAACTAGAGAATTCATAATGGGGAGGGGGCAAAACAGCTGAGGAACAAAATTTGTACTTCGTTCATATATTTCTTTTGTGAAGACTTAAGCAATGTATCAGAAGTTCAAAGAGAAATAAGTTTTAGTGATAACTGAAGGAAGTCAGTATTGAAATAATTTTAGGGAAATTGACAGGATTGAAGATGGATAAATATCCAGGGCCTGATAACCTTCACCCTAGAATGGTTAAGGAAGTGGCCCTGGAAGTAGTAGATCCATTGGGTCACTCTGGACTGGTTCCTGCAGATTGGAGGGTAGCTAGCTAATGTAAGCCTGCTATTTGGAAAGTGAGTAGAGAGAAAACCTGGAACTATAGACTAGTGAGTCCAATGTCAGTATTGGAGAAGTTGCTAGAGTCCATTATCAAGAATTTCATAATGCAGCAATTTGGAAAGCAGTAGTATAATCAGACGAAGTCCACATGGATTTACAAAGGGGAAATCATGCTTGACAAATCTAATGAAATTCTTTGAGCATTTAACTAGTAGAGTTGACCGCAGAGAACCAGTGGATGTGGTTTATTTAGAATTTCAGAAGGCTTTTAACAAGGTCTCTCATAGACTATTATGTAAAGTTAAAGTGCATGAGATTGTGGGTAGTGTCTTCAGATGATTCGACAGCTGTTCAGTGGATAGGAAGTGAAGAGTTGACATGGGTATTTTTCCGACTGGTAGGCTGTGACTAGTGGGTACGGCAAGAATCTGTGGTGGGTCCTCAACTTTTCACATTTATTAATGATTTGGAAGAGGGAACTAAATGTATTATCTCCAAATTTGCAAATGATACAAAGTTGGGTGAGAGGGTGAGTTGTGAGAAAGATGTGGAGGTGCTTCAGTGTGATTTGGACAGGCTGATGAATGGGCATTGGCATGGCAGATGCAGTAGTATAATGTGGATAAATGTGAGATTCTCCATTTTGATAGCAAAAATAGGCATCATATTATTTGAATGGATATAAATTCAGAAGTGGGTACTCAGTGGCACTTTGGTGTTCTTATGCAACAGTTGCCTGAAGCATCCATGTACAGCAGGCAGTAAAGAAGGCAAATGGTATGTTGGCCTTCATAGCAAGGAGATTTGAGTATAGGAATATGGAAGTTTTACTGCAGTTGTTACAGGCCATTGGTGAGGCTGCACTTAGAGCATTATGTGCAGTTTTAGTGTCTCTGCTATCAAAAGGGAATACAGTGAAGGTGTATCAGGCTGATTTCCTGGGATGGTTGATTTCTAGGATGAAAGCTCTGCCATATGAGAAGAGACTAATTTGGTTTGGATTGTATTCATTAGGATTTAGAAGAGTAAAAAGGGATCTCAGAGAATGGGATAGATTCAATAAGAATATTCCAGATGATGAGGGAGTCCAAAACTAGTGTTATCGTTTGAGGACTGGGATGAGGAGAAATTTCTTCACCCATAGAGCAGTGAATGTGTGGAATTGGCTATCACAAAATAATTGAGGCTAAAATATTGTGATTTCAAGAAGAAATTAGATATAGCACTTGGGGCTAAAGGGTCAATTTGTTGATCAAGGTATAATACACAAGCATTTCCTTCTTTTCAAACAAATACTTGGGGTTAGCCATTCCCTGGTTCATTTTCCAAGGTAATACCTTGACCAAGTTCTGGTCGCCTCACTATAGGAAGGATGTAGAGGCTATTGAGAAAGTGCAGAGGAGATTTACAAGGATGCTGCCTGGATTGGGAGGCAGGCCTTATGAAGATAGGTTGAGGGAGCTGGGACTGTTCTCACTGGAGAGATGTAGGTTGAGAGGCGACCTGATAGAGGTTTATAAAATGTTGAGAGGAATAGATAGGGTGGACTCTGAGGCTATTTCCCCGAGCTGAAATGGTCACTACGAGAGAACACAGATTTAAGGTGCAGGGAAGCAAATACAGAGGAGATGTTAGGGGTAAGTTTTTCACTGAGGGTGGTGAGTGAATGGAATCGGCTGCCGTTGGAGTTTGTTGAGGCAAACTCGCTGGGGTCTTTTAAGAGACTTCTGGATGAGTATATGGAAACTAATAGGATAGGGGGTTATAGATAGGTCTGTGGTAGATGTGATTGGCGCAACTCGTGGGCCGAAGGGTCTGTTTGTGCTGTATTGTTCTATGTTCTACGTTAAGTCTGTCAACCTGCCTGATTTGAAATTGAATAAAAGGCTTGGCAGTTAACTGTTTCCTGTTGCTTTCCTCGTGGCAATACTTTTACGAATCAGAGTCCACTTGTCAACCAATCAGCATATGCTTCTCATACAGTATAAATTGTTTCTTTTATGTTCATATTTTCATGCAAGCTGTTTTGAGGGCAAAACAAACAACTTTATAGCACTTCTTCAGCAATACTCACGTCCTGCAAGACCAAACTTCTGTTGCTTCCAGTAATGAGAGAAATCAATTCAAAATACAGTGTTACTTTGTTAATTATTTTATTGTTCATCTCTATTTTGGCTAATTGGCACACTTTTGGGTCCTCCCTTTTTTTGTATGGTTGTTCATTGCTATCATAATTTCTTACTATTCTGTTTTGCACCTGCAGTGATATCTAGGTTCAAGACTTTCTTCTCTCCTCTGGCCAACATTTTAACTTGTTTTTGAAAGCTATCTTCATCTCTGTTTTCTGCACCCTTCTTCCCAAAAGGACTGAATAGTTTGATTTGCTTTTCCTATTTGATTCTTTTTGTCTATTTTAGATTGCACTTGTTCAGTTTTTTTTATCCTTCATGATCACGTGCATGTCTGTAAATTAATTTTGTTTGCTCTGTGTTCAAGTGCTGTTTAAAAAATTGGCAGTTTTCTTAGGCTTATCTCTATCTTGGTTGAAGTTGCAATTTTTAACATTCACATGTTGTGCGTTTAAAGAACAAAGAACAAAGCAGCACGGGAAACAGGTCTTTCGGCCCCATGAGCCTGCGCCGCCACCTCGATGTTCCCACTCCTACCCGTAATCCCTGTCTATGTTTATAGATCTATGCATTGAAACCAAATTTGAGACAATTTATTTGTTTTGCCAGTTAGCCTAAGAGCACATCTTTGGGATGTGGGAAGAAACCGGAGCACCTGGAGAAAACCCACGCAAGCACAGGGAGAATGCGCAAACTCCCACAGACACAGGCCCAAATCATGTATCTACACAGCACAGTGATAGTCACTGAGCTGTTGTGTTGCCCATCAAATGGTCCAGGTCAAGCGTATACCAAGTGAAGCACTAGGATACTCTCAAAAAAAAAATCCAAGAGCAGCCCTCTCACGACCCATCGCGTGTATGCCCCTTGTTAGACAACAAGGCGGACCAAAGTACCTGTAGGATAAAACAAATACATTAATATCATTGACAATTTACACACTTCCCAGGGAACTCCCAACATTTCTTGGTACTTTGAAGTGTAGGGAATAAATTTCATTTGATTGGTCCAATGGTCACTTGGAAGTGGATCCACTTCCATTTCCTGCATTTCTGGTTCACGTGATGTAAAACTGAGATGTGTAATGCATCACATTTCCCTGAAAGCCAGATAATTAAACAGTCATGCACTTAATTTTTGACTCTCACTCTGAATGACTTTGCCTTTCCAATTTTATATTTGGTCATTTGAACTTCTCCATTCCTGATTTCATGTTGTTTTTATCTATTCACAGAATAAACTGCCTTATCTGATTTTACTAGTCCATGACATTTCCTATTTTTTCATTTAGTTTGCATGTGGTTTTCTACATGAGATTTCTAGTTGATCCTGATCTTTTGAAGATAGATTATCTCATTTCCTGAACTTCATAGCAGAAATTCAGGTGCAGGGAAATTTCCCTGTACCTCAGAGGCGTAATGTTGAACAGATCTTGGGACTCGGGTATCATCACTTTTATACAGTTAGTGCCCTTAGTGACGAGTTTTGCAATATCAAACTGCCTCGAGGCACCCATGAACTCTGGTTTTCCAGTCTGCCTGGATTCACTACAGTTGCCTGTAACTTCAACAGGTTCACAGCCGACCCCATCTCTCTGGCCCTATGCTCAATCCTGGAATACCTGAGTAATAAGGACACTTAGACCAGACTCCTATTTATTAACTATGCCTTAGCCTTCAATACTATTATCCAACAAAAGTCATTTCCAAACTCCATTGCATAAGGCTCAGCTCCTACCTATGCAACTGGATCCTAGACTTCCTAACCCACAAACCACCATCAGTAAGGATAAGTAATGACACCTGCTCCATGATTATCCTCCACACTGGTACCACACCAAGCTGTGTCCTCAGCTTATACACTTATGATTACGTGACCAAATTCCATTCCAACTCATTTTCAAGTTTGTTGATGACCCCACTGTAGTAGGTTGGATCTCAAACAATGATGAAATGGAGTGCAGGAAAGACATAGAGAATCTGATGAAGTCATACAATGACAATCTTTCCCTCAATGTGAGTAAAATGAGAGAGATAGTCACTGACTACAGGAAGTGTAGTGGCGGACATGCCCCAATTTGTGGAAATGGTCTGAATCTTCAAGTTTCTAGGTGTTCTGATCCCTCCATGTCAAAGCTGTAATTAAAAAGTAACAATACCCCTTTCACAGGAAGCTAAGGAAATTCGGCATGTCCGCTCCAACTCTCACCAATTTTTACAGATGCTCCATAGAAAGCATCTTTTCCCGGATGTGTCGCAGCTTGGTATGGTTCCTGTTCTGACCAAGACTACAAGAAGCTATAGAGGGTCCTGAATATTTCCTGGTTCGTCATACAAATAACCTCCTACTTGTCTACACTTCCTGCTGCCTCGGAAAAGCCAGCATAATCATGGACCCCATGCACCCTCAATGTACTCTCTCCCACCTTCCATCGGGAAAAATACAAAAGTCTAAGGTCAGATACCAACTGACCCAAGAATGCTTCTTCCATGTTGCCATCAGACTTTTGAATGGACCTATTATATAGCTATTATTAAGCTGGTCTTTCTCTTCACCCTATCTGTAACTGCAGCACTATATTCTGCACCCTCCTTCTCTTATATTCTCTGCGAATGGTATGTTTTTCTGTATAGCACACAAGAAATGATACTTTTCACTCTCTGAATATGTGACAATCAAATGAAATGTTTCTGAACTCCATAAATGTTAATATTGTTCTATTAAAATATGGAAGATTCTAACTATTATCTTACATTTGGTACAGTATGCTCTTTCCATGTTTTCTGTATTGTCTGCTAATGAATAACAAATTACTATGGAGCATTTAATGGTGCAGCACTTTTATTGTACCAATTATATTGTTAGATTGAGTGATGTATGTTTTGGATGTATGCTGTTTGAATTAGTGACTAATAAAATGAAATAAAAGTCATTAAAAGCGTAGTTTACTACTGGTACATTAACATTTCCAAAGTGTTTTATGGTGAAATGGCTGCCTGTTTTCAGGCAGACTTTTCAAATGGCCATGATTTATAATTGTCACTACAGATCTTATTCAGATTCTTTAATCTGTGACAATATTAATTAGATTACATATTATGTTGCCTTTTGACCTTGCAAAGAAAAAACATGGCTTTAATCTATTTTGCTTTCTATTTATTGCCACATTAGGTCAGTGGAACAAAGCAACATTGCTTAAAGATTAAATATTTCTTTGTGTTTCACCTTTATAACCTACCACTTTTGGATTTGATTTTTTTTTGTTTAGTGTGAATCTTATAGTATAACATGAATAGAAACGATGCTTTTGAAATAGTGGATCTGTTTTATTGTACAAATTGTATCCTATATGTTGGGTAACAGAAATTTTACTGCTTGAGCTCTGACATTTCTTAGTACCCCTTGAACAACTTGAGTTTTTCTTGTATTTTTCGATATTCATGGTAATGCTTGTTTGTGCAGTGTGGAGGTATGTGATCTCGCAGTAACTGTTTAACAATACTTTTTAAACTGACCATTCTAACTCTCTTCTGGCTAAAATCTCAGACTCTATCCTTCTGTAAACCCAAGGTCACCCAAATTCTGTGCCCTAACTTGCATTAAATCCCCTTCATACTTTACCTCTATCCTCATTGATCTATTCTGACTTCAGAGTTAAATAGCACATCAATTTTAAAATTACTATCCTGTTTTCAAAACAGTCTCTGACTTGCCCCATCTCTAATTTCCATCAGCCTTCCAATGTTCTGAGATAACTGTGCTACTCTAATTCTGGCTTTCAGGCATCCCTAATTTTAAGTGCTGCATCATCATCAGTGTTGGCTCCTTCTATTTAGGCTGTAAACTCTGAAATTCTCTCCCTAAACTGCTCTGCACCTCTACCTCACTTTGACCCTTAAGACATTCTTTAAAAGCTACCTTTGTGACCTTGCCCAGCAGTCATCTGTCTAAATATCCTATGTACTCAGTTTCAGACTTTGTTCTGTAATACCTCTACCTTGGGACATTTTGTTACATTAACTGTATTATATAAATAGAAGTTGTTGTTTCAAAACATAGCATAATTTTTTCTAACATTTGGTGATGCCTGAAAGTATCTCAGATTTCAATTTATTTAGTATAAGGTTAGCATTCCATTTGATTTTTTTTCCACGTAATTCAATTTAGATTTGATGTTAAAAGAAGTAATTGTCCTTTGTGCATTTGGCCTTGTTTGTAAGCTGTTGTGGTGTGACAAGTGAAGGACAGCATTGAGGACTAGTTTGAAAAACATATGAAATGAATATCAGTTGGATTAGAAAGTAGGAGCAGATACTGGCTGGTAAGGAAGCAAGGACAGTAAGTAAAAACATGCAACAGATTAGATTTTTTTTAAAGTTCTGTGGCACGTACTTCAGCCATGTTCGTAATGAATGGCAGAGCAGTCTCAAAGGCCAAATGGCAGCTTCCTGCTCCATCTTCTAAATTTCTATGATGATTACAAATAATTGTATTGGAAATGAACAATGAAAATTTTTTGCATAACTTTTGAGGCATAGTCTGTTCGGTTGAATGCTTAATTAAACTATAAGACATAGTGTCAGAAGTAGACCATTTGGCCGATTGCGTCTGCTCCACCAATGAGTGAGATCATGTCTGATCTGATATGATCCTTAACTCCACTTTCCCATCTTATCCCATTACCCTTGATTCCCTTAATATTAAAAGCTTGTCTATTAGAGCCTTAAATATACTTAACGACAAAGCCCTTTGGTCCTAGACTTCCTCAGAAGAGAATCTAATGAAGTTTTGAAAGTGATGTGCTTTAAAACAAGTGCTATGAAAACTTTTCAGTTTTTTTTAACTTGAGTTTGCAAATAATACATTTTGAACCGAATAACTGATCAGTAAAATCAATGGTATTTGGTTTCCATAATAAATCTTCAGGCAAAATGTGTCAGTTGTGCATTACAAAGTATCATGTTTTAATTTAAACTACTCCCAGAGCTCACTATTGCATGTGGCCAAATTGTTTTTTATGTTCAGCTTAAATGTTTGCACTGTCATGCCACAAATCAAAATTGGAATTTCTTTCTCTCTCGTACAAATTTAATTTTCAGCTCGCTATTTTGAAAATTTTCAGTATGATATTGTTATTCTTAAGTTACAAACAAATGTTTGAAATAGCATTGTCAATGAAAATGCTTCACCTGATACCAAATGTTCAATTTTATATGAATGCGTGATCCTTACTATGTATTGTTTGCTGATTTTGTCCAGGGAACTGATCTGAGTGCTGTAGTTGACCTGAGCACTCTGGGCTATGGAAGTATTTTTGCGTCTGATCGTATTTGGGGTCACTGGACACTGATCAAATTAATTATTACTGTGCTATACCAACTAGTATAGCACAGCAATAATTGAAAAAGACTGTTCATGTTTACAGTGTAGGTTCTGAGTGACCACTGGAGATCAGCATGAGGCAACCAAATTTTTCAGGAGGAAATAAAATTGGGTGAGGTGGAAAGGTTGGGGATGGAGAGGAAAAAGTGAAAATATACTGTTTGACATTATGAACCCTGTAACTAAAGATTAAGTGGTTCATGCAGTTATCGACACCTTGAAAATTCTAGTAGGGTTTTGATTTTCTAAGCCATAAGTTCTTCAAGATTTCCATTTGCAGCTTTATCTTCTGTAATCCCCATTTATTAAAACCATTGTGTTCAAGTCTTTTTAATGGTAATTTCCTGCCATATCATTAGAAGGGAAAGGTATACTTGCTACTAGAAAGCTATAAATTCTATAAGGTTTAGAATGCCCTCCCTACACCCCTCTGGATCACTCCCCACCTCTTTGACCATGCTTTCGGTCATCTGACTTGATCCTCTTTGTGGCTGAGTTAGTTTTTTTCCATTTTCCTTTTAAGAAACAGAAATAAGGAGCAAGATCAGGTCATTTGGCTGAGCTTGCTCTGCTATTCAACATGGTCATGGTTGATCCTCATCTCAATACTAAACTCCTGTGCTCTCCCCAAAATCCTTGACACTTTTTAGAAAGCCTTGGACTCTTTTAAGGCTCTACATATGTTATTAAACAGCAGATATATGTGGTTTTTCAAAGGTGTTTGGTGAAGTACCATACCATAAGCTTGTTAGCAAATTTGAAACCCATTGTGATGAAAGGGGAACTATTGGGGTTAAGGCAGGAAAGTGGAGTTGGTAAAATTAGCTTGGTTAGAATGATAGAAGGGGTAATAAAGGGTAATATTGAAAGGAGGATGATATACAGTGATGTTTCCTGCATTTCAATACTAGGAGTTGCAGTTTTTGATGTTCAGACGTGGGATGGGCAGAGCACAGTTTTGAAATTTACTGATGACATGAAACTAAGAACTGCTGTAAACAGGAAGGAAGATGGTTAAAAAAAATGTATAGACTGATGGGGTAAATAATTAGAAGATTAAATTAACTTCTAAAGTGTGAAGTGCTATATTTTGGAAGGAAGAATGAGGGGAGACAATACATTAACAGCACGGACATTATGGATCAAATTGGTGTTGTGTATGTGTGAAACACTCCAGTATTTCTAAGTTGTGCAATTTTAAAGGGAATGCAAGATCAGAGAGACTTGGGGATTTTTTTTAGAGCAACACAGCACGGGAAACAGGCCCTTCGGCCCAACGAGCCCGCGCCGCCGTCATAACGAGATAGTAGCAATTCCATTATCATAATATAAAATTAGGTTATTCCTAATATGGAAACTCTCACTATAGGGACAATTTGTTTCCCAATCAGCCTAAGAGCGACTTTTTGGGTTGTGGGAGGAAACCGGAGCGCCCGGAGAAAACCCACGCAACCACGGGGAGAACGCGCAAACTCCCGCAGACACCAGCCCAATTCCAAGTGTCTGCACAGCCACATCGATAGTCTCTGAGCTGTCATGTTGCCCTTCAGATGGTCCACATAAAGCACTCATTTACGACATGAAGTACCAGGCAACCCATGAATCAACATCCAAGAGCTGTACTCGCACCACCTGCCGAATGCATGCTCATTGTTGGTCAAGTATGGACCGAATTACCTGTGGGAAAAAAAAGCCGTAGTTAAACAGTCCTACTATATCCCTCTATCTGCATACCGCTCATGTGGCTGTCCAAGAGACCCTTAAACAGCCCTAGCGTGCCTGCTCCCACCACCTTACTCGGCAGTGCATTCCACACCCCCCACTACCCGTTGTGTGAAAAACTGCCCTCTAATATTCGTCCTATACATAGCCCCCCTCACCCTATGGCCATGACCCCTCGTCCTATCCATTTCTAAAGGTGGAAAAAGTTTACCGCCATTTACTCTATCTATACCCCTTATAATCTTATACACCTCTATGAGATCCCCTCTAAGCCGACGTCTTTCAAGGGAAAACAACCCCAGTCTATCTAATCGTTCCTCATAGGACAGTCCTTCCATACCAGGCAGCATCCTGGTAAACCTCCTCTGCACTCTCTCCAAGGACTCCACAGCCTTCCGATAGTACGGCGACCAGAACTGGACGCAGTATTCCAAGTGAGGCCTAACCAACGTTCTATACAACTGCAACATCAAACTCCTACTCTTGTATTCTATACCCTTTTCTATGAAAGCCAGCATACTATACGCCTTCTTTATCACCTTCTCCACCTGTGAGGATACCTTCAGAGACTTGAGCCTGCACCCCCAAGTCTCTCTGCGTCTCTATGCTCCGTATAGTTTTACCTTTTATCCTATAACTCTCTTCTACGTTTTTCCGGCCAAAATGCATCACCTCGCATTTATCCGGATTAAATTCCATTTGCCATCTATCTGCCCAGTCTACCAACCTGTCTATGTCCTGTTGTATTGCCTGGCACTGCTCCTCTGTACCCGCCAATCCAAGCATCTTAGTGTCATCAGCAAATTTGCTGATCTCACCACCTACCCCAACTTCCAAGTCGTTTATGTAGACCACAAATAGAAGAGGACCTAGTACTGAGCCTTGTGGCACTCCACTAGTGACAGGCTTCCAGCCGGAAAAAGAGCCTTCCACTACTACCCTCTGTCTCCTCCTCCCGAGCCAGTTCTCGACCCATCTACATACCCGACCCTGTATCCCATGCGCCTTCACCTTCTCTATCAGTCTACCATGAGGAACCTTGTCAAACGCCTTACTGAAATCCATGTAGACGACATCAACAGCCTGTCCTTCATCAACTGTTTTTGTCACTTCAAAAAATTCCACTAGATTTGTAAGACAAGACTTCCCCTTGACGAAGCCATGCTGCGTATCCCTGATCAGATCGCAGCGCTCCAGATGCTCATACATCCTGTCCCTAAAGATCCTCTCCATTAGCTTACCTATAACTGAAGTCAAGCTCACCGGCCTATAGTTCCCTGGGTTATCCCTCTGACCTTTTTTAAACAACGGTACTACATTTGCTATCCTCCAGTCCTCTGGGACCTCACCTGTGTCCAAGGAAGAGACAAAGATTTGCGTCAGAGGCCCAGCCAAGTCTTCCCTCAACTCCCTTAGCAGCCTGGGGTAAATGCCATCAGGCCCCGGAGCTTTATATGTCTTTAAGCTCCCTAACAGCCCCAACACCTCTTTCCTCGTAATCCTTATTTCCCTCAACCGATCCTCAACTTTGTCAACATCAGGCACAGACATCTGTCCAGTCTCCTGCGTGAATACCGACGCAAAGTATTCATTCAGGATCTCCCCCATTCCCTCAGGCTCTAAGCATAGATCCCCTCCTCTGTCCCTAAGAGGTCCAATCTTGCCTCTAACCATCCTTTTGCTCCTTACATAGGAGTAAAATGCCTTAGGATTTTCCTTAATCCTGCCTGCCAGAGCCGCTTCGTGGCCCCTTTTTGCCTTTCTAACACCCCTTTTAAGATCCCATCTACACTCTCTATAAGCTTCCAGCGCTGTCTCAGTCCCCAGTTGCCTAGATCTAATGTAAGCCTCTCGCTTCTTCCTGATCAAGTCCTCAATATCCCTGGTAAGCCACGGTTCTCTAATCCTACCTTTCCCATCCTTCCTCCTTGCTGGCACGTATCTTTCCTGCAGAGAATTTAGTTTTCCCTTGAAAGACTCCCACACGTACCTTGTCGACTTGCCCTCGAAAAGCTTATCCCAGTCGGTATCTTTAAGATCTTGCCTAATCTGGCTGTATCTAACCCTCCCCCAGTTAAATACCTTCCCTTTTGGGCTGGTCTCGTCCTTTTCCATTAATATCCTAAAGCAGACAGAGTTGTGATCACTATTTGACACATGCTCTCCTACCTCGACGTCAACCACCTGCCCTGGCTCATTCCCCAGAACCAAATCCAGTATAGCCCCCTCTCTAGTCGGGCCATCCACATACTGCTCCAAGGACCCTTCCAAAACACACTGTACAAATTCCTCCCCGTCCACTCCTACAGCTCTGTGCCCTCTCCAATCTACTCCAGGAAAATTGAAATCTCCCACTACTACTACCCTATTTTTCCTACACTTATCTAAAATGTCCCTGCATATCCCTTCTTCCAGGGCTCGCGGGCTGTTGGGCGGTCTGTAGTAAACACCCAACAGAGAACCACTCCCTTCCTATTCCTCAACTCCACCCATAGAGACTCAATTCCTAAATCATCCATACCTCCCTCCCTCTGCACTGCTATGATGTTGTCCTTAACTAATAAAGCCACTCCCCCGCCTCTCCTCACACCAACTCTGTCACGCCTAAAACACTTATATCCTGGAATATTCAATTGCCAGTCTTGCCCCTCCTTCAACCACGTCTTGGTCGCTGCCACCACTTCTAAACTCCTCGTGAACATTATTGCCTTCAGTTCATCTGTTTTGCCAGTCACACTCCTCGCATTAAAACACATGCACTGAAGACCCTCAGCTCTCGGATATTCCTTTCTACCTTCTGGTGTTACCCTATCATCCCTCTCTCTCCCACTCCCAGTTCCCTCTCTCTCCCCACCCTCCCTCCCTATTAGTTTAAACACTTCTGAAACACTCCAGCTAACCTCCCAGCTAAAATATGGGTTCCCCTCCCAGTCAACTGCTCCCTATCCCTCTTGAATAGATGACCCTCCCTCCTGAAGACCTCCCAATGATCAATGAATATGAAGCCTTCTGCCCTACACCAATCCCTCATCCATGCATTTAGTTGTAGTGTCTCATTTGTTTTTACCCAATCGGTCCTGGGCACAGGCAGCAGGCGAGAGAACGCCACCCTGGAGGCCCTACCTTTCAGTTGAGCCCCCAACTCCCTAAAATGCCTACGTAAGTCCCCCCTGCGCTTTCTTCCTACATCTTGCTGTCCACGTGAACTATTACATTTGCCTTAGACCCTTCTCCCTTCAAAATTCCCTCTACCCTCTCTGAAACATCCTGGACCCCTGCTCCAGGGAGGCAGACTACCATCCTGGAGTCTCTCTTTTGCCCACAGAAACGCCTATCGATCCCTTTAACCATCCCATCCCCCACCAATATCTCACTTCCTACCTTCCTGCTGGTCTGTGGCATTCTGTTCCCCCTCACCTGCCCTCTCCATCACAGCTTTTACCCCTCCCTTGGTTTTCTGGGAATCCTCCTTAGAGATGGCCTTTGTGCCTTGATTTTTATTCTTGTTCCTCGTAACTGTAACCAGCCCATCCCTACTACTAGATCCTGGGGTCCCCGCAGGACTACCTTCCCTATTCATTGTAACCTCATTTTCCCTCACTAGACACATGTCCTCCAAGCACAGCTCAAGCTTTCTCAACTTAGCTCTTAAACGTTGCAATTCTAAACATTTTGCGCATATGTGGGCCTTCGGGAGACATGATGCCTCCAAGAAGGTCCACGTATGGCAGCGTATGCAGTGGACGCGTTTGGCCAAGTATCGTGGCATTTTGTATACCCCCTTTAAAGGTGTTGGGAAAAGTGTTGATTAGGTAGGAATCAAGGTACTCACCGCGTCCAAGCCTGCGCTCACCCAAGCCCAGTGAGCTTAAGCCCTTATTGCTCTCACTCTAATTCCCGTCTCACTCCACTGCCCTCTCCTGACGCTGCCCGCTGTCTACCTTGGCCTTCCTTTTATACTCCCGCGCTTCCTTCCCTGCAGCACCCCGCGCCTATCTCCCGCTACGGAGCGCCGAAATAAACACTCTAACAACTAAAGTGAAAGACAGAAATTGTAAATCAGGAGTCTCACCAGCCACTCTCCAAAAACTCTGCTCCGGAGAACAGTAAGGTGTACCCACTCATGAGCACCTGATTTATTCTCCCGCGCTTCCTTCCCTGCAGCCCCCCGCGCCTATCTCCCGCTACGGAGCGCCGAAATAAACACTCTAACAACTAAAGTGAAAGACAGAAATTGTAAATCAGGAGTCTCACCAGCCACTCTCCAAAAACTCTGCTCCGGAGAACAGTAAAATGTTAGTCCATAATCCTTTGAAGGTGGCATGACTAGTTAATAAAGCATATGCATTCCTGGACTTCAAAATTAGGGGCATAAATTATAAAAGCCAGGAAGTTATGCATGATCATTTGCACCTAACTGGAGTATTGCTAATTCTTTCTAGGCATGGTGCTTTGAAGAGGATATGAAGACTGTTAAAATGTTAGACCAGACACCTAGGCTTTCAGCAACTTTTCATGGGGGACTAATAATGCTTTGTTTAAAGTAGATAAATCTTGAGATTCAGGATACTTGCTCAGAGAGTAGAGCCACAAGATTCCACAAGTTTTGAACATACACAGAATAATCCATAGAGATAAGGGATGCAGAGAGGTGTTTCTGTGACCGAATTGAGATTCTAGGACGGTGTGTTGCCCCCTTGAGCCAGGGTCCTGGATGTCCTTAAGCAAGTACAAGGCATCCTGACTTCTTATTATCGTGTATTAACAAATAGTAAAAAGTATTGCTTCTTGTGTGCTATACAGATAAAACATACTCTTCATAGAGAAGGAAATGAGAGTGCAGAATGTAGTATTATAATCACAGGATGTAGAGAAAGGTCAACTTAATGCAAGGTAAGTCTATTTGATAGTCTGACAGTAGCAGTGAAGAAGCTGTTCTTGAGTTGGTTGATGCTTGACCTCAGACTTTTGTATCTTTTTCCCGATGAAAGAAGGTGTAAGAGGGTGCGTGGGGTCCTTAATTATGCTGGTTGCTTTATTGAGGCAGCGCGAAGTGTAGACAGAGTCAGTGGATGGGAGGCTGGTTTGCATGATGGAGTGGGCTGCATTCACAACCTTTTTGTAGTTCCTTGCAGTCTTGGGCAGAGCAGGAGCCATACTAAGCTGTGTTACATCCAGAAAGAATGCTTTTTATGGTGCATCTGTAAAAATTGGTGTGAGTCGTAGCTGACACATCAGATTTCCTTAGTCTTCTGAGAAAGTAGAGTACGTGAATCGGGAGGGAATGGAAGGATACAGACTAAGGGTAGAAGATTTTTTTTTTAGTTAGGGCTCAATAATTGGCACAGGCTTGGAGAAACGAAGGTCTGTTTCTGTGCTATACTTTGTTCTTTGAGGTCAGAAAGTTAAAACAGTTTGCAATGTTAACTTGTACTCTGATGTTCAGGTTTGGTATGAGGTACATGTAAATTAACAGGCAAACTGCAGTCAAACACCAGAAAGCTGCATGCTAAATAGTAATTGTAACCACGACTGAATCCATGAATTTCTGAATCTACTCAGAACTAAGAATGGTGACAGTACAGGAACAGGTTCTTTGGTCCACCAAGCCTATGCTGTCCTATCTATACCAACTGCTGTATCTCTCTCTCTCTCTCTGTCCCTGCCTATTCATGTATCTATTAGATAAGTCTTAAATGTCACTAACATGTCCATCACAACTACCTCCACTAGCAGTGCAATCCAGCCCCTCACCACCCTCGAAATAAAAAAACTTTCTCGTGCACATCTTATGGAAAACACCCCTCCCCCCGCCCACCAACATTTGCCCCCTTGTAATTGTCATTTCTTCTGGGAGAAAGCTTCCAACTGTTCACCTATTTATGCCTCTCAATTTTATAATTTCTGTCAGGTTGCCCCCTCAGCCTGACTTTCCAGGAAGAACAATTCCTTTTCTTCAATCACACCTCCATAGCTAATATCCTCCATACCAGGCAATATCATGGTAAACTGCTCCAAAGCCTCCACATTCTTCTGGTAGTATGGTGACCAGAATTGGACATTGTATTCCAAATGTGGCTTAATCAATTTTTATATAGCTTATATAATTTGCCAACTTTTATACTCAATGCTCTGGCTGATGAAGGTGAGCAGGTCAGAAATTCTGTCTCTTAATTCCAATCTTCACGTACAAGATTTATCCTTGGAATTCTCCACAACATCAACGGTGACCCATTTCAGAAGATTTCAGTATCATGTCTCGAAATTCTGTTCCCTGGCTTCCCAAATCTGCATTCGAGCATCAACTAAAGCTCAGTTTCAGATCTTTGGCAACACCATAAAGAACATTACTGCTCCAAAATAGGTACCTTTGTTCTGACAACCCATAGTAGAGAGTCACTGACTTCTGTTATATTCTTAGAACACTAAGGTCTCTCCTGAGCCTTCACCACTTACAGTCTGCTAACAGGATCACTTCTCAGAGTTTCTATGCTCCCCTGTTAACTTGATTGAGACCTCTCCATGTCCTCTGCCTGGGGCACTTAACTCCATTGGCTAATCCATTTAACCTTCAAATCTTTGGACATTGGCCATTTTGAATTACCTCTGTCTACCTTGCCTGCACAGCTTTAAACTGTGGGAGGAAACGGGAGCACCCAGAGGAAACCCATGCAAATGCAGGGAGAACATGCAAACTCCACACAGTGACCCAAGGGAGGAATCGAACTCAGATGTCTGTGAGGCAGTAGTGCTAACCACTGTGCCACTGTATTTTGCTTTAAAATTCTTATCCCTGTTTTCAGATCTCCCCACCCTTCTTGCTCTCCCAATCTCTGTAATCACCTCCAGTCTTGAGCCACTCCTTGATACCGCCTGTGGCCAAGCTTTTGGCTATTTGTCCTAATTTCTCCTCATGAAAATTGGTGTCAAATTTTTTAACTTACTTTCTTTGAGGTACCTTGGCATGTTTTGCTGTGTTAAGCACACTATTAAAATATGGATAGTTGCCATTGGACATCTTTGATTCATTACCTTTCCTTCCTACTGCTAGCATTGGATCTCAAAATGTCCCACACTGTGCTAACTTTATGGTGGGGACAATTCCTTTGGATCTCTGACATCAACAGTCACCAATCATAAAGTGATCATTGCTGGTTCTGGGTGCAAGGCATTCCTCGGTTATTTAAATAAGACCTGGAAGCTAAAACTGTCTTGGCATTATTCTGTTCTTTCCTTTTATCTTGTTTCTTTCAGCTTGCGTCCCTACGTCATAAATGCCATGTATACTCTTGTGCTTCCTGTTGAAATCAACCCCATTACTTCCCATTGTTTGTCCAATCTTTTATCGACCTGTTTTTTCTAATTTTTTGAGGTTGGTTTTTAGATGTTACTGAAATTGACCTTGTCCTGGTCAAGTATCTTTTATCTTTGACTGCCCTGTTCAATTTTATGCTGAATCTAATTATGTTATGGTTGTACTTTTTCACAGACATTTTTCAGACCTTATGCTTTTCCCATTTCCTTTCCTGCAATCAAGGAGCACCATCTGCTTTGCTATAGATGAGAAATATGCTGACCTTAAACATTACTCAGAACATTTTGTATAAACCCATTTTCTTCTTTACTGTATTTCATTTAGATGGCATCTTTCCTTGCCTCAGGATGACTTAAAGCAGTTTACAGCCAATGAAGTGCTTTTGAAGTGTAATGCCCTAAGCTCAGGCATTCCCTCCCTAATTTTTTTCTGCTTCTCTCTGTCTTCCATTAATGTCTTTGACCAAACTTTTGTTTATCTGTCATGTTATTAATTTATGTAGCTTGGTATCAGTTTTTTAAATTTGCTAATGTTAAGGGTTCCACACAAGTACAAGTAATTTCTTCCTAGTTTAATACATTCTGTATATACATCTGTATTGTCTCTGTTTTCCTGCCTCCTTTGTTCAGTGGTTTTAAGTACAACACCAGTGGTTATTGTTTCTTGATTTTAACCATATAGATGTAACAAATTTTTAAGCATTAGAACATAGAACACTACAGCACAGAACAGGCCCTTCGGCCTTCGATGTTGTGCCGACCAAAATAAAAAGCAATGCCCCTCCAAACTAAACCATTCCCTTCTCTTCCATATACTTATCAACTAACCTCTTAAACGCCACCAAACTTGGCGCATCTACAACAGCTGCAGGCAGGGCATTCCACTCCCTAATCACTCTTTGAGTAAAGAACCTACCTCTGATATCCGTCCTATAACTCATACCCCTTAATTTAAAGCTGTGTCCCCTCGTGCTAGCTTTCTCCATCCTAGGAAAAAGGCTATCACTGTCCACCCTATCTAAACCTCTAATCATCTTATATGCTTCAATAAGATCCCCTCTTAGCCGCCTCCTTTCTAACGAAAACAACCTCAAATCCTTCAACCTCTCTTCATAGGACCTGCCCTCCATACCAGGCAACATCCTGGTAAACCTCCTCTGTACCCTCTCCAATGCCTCCACATCTTTCTTATAATGTGGGGACCAGAACTGCACACAATACTCCAAGTGCGGCCGCACTAGAGTTTTGTACAGTTGCAACATGATGCTGCGGCTCCTAAATTCAATCCCCCTACCAATAAAAGCTAAGACTCCATATGCCTTCTTAACAACTTTATCCACTTGACTGCCTACTTTCAGGGATCTATTGACACATACACCAAGATCCTTCTGTTCCTCAACACTATTAAGAGCCCTACCATTAGCCCTATACTCTACACATTTATTGTTCCTGCCAAAGTGCATTACCTCACACTTTTCCACATTAAACTCCATTTGCCACCTCTCGGCCCAGCTCTGCAACTTGTCCAAGTCACTCTGTAAACTATAACACCCCTCTTCACTATCTACCACTCCACCGACTTTAGTGTCATCTGCAAATTTACTGATCCATCCCTCAATACCCTCATCCAGATCATTTATAAAAATTACAAACAGCAGGGGCCCCAAAACAGACCCCTGAGGCACACCACTCGTCACCGAACTCCACGATGAATATCTCCCATCAACCACCACCCTCTGTCTTCTATCTGCCAGCCAATTCCTAATCCAATTAGCTAAATCACCCTCTATTCCACACATCTGCATTTTCTGTAGAAGTCTTCCATGGGCCACCTTATCAAACGCCTTACTAAAGTCCATATATACTACATCAACCGCCTTACCCCCATCCACCTCTCTGGTCACTTTCTCAAAAAACTCAATGAGGTTAGTAAGGCATGACCTACCCTTCACGAAACCATGCTGACTATCCCCAATCAATTCATTTCTCTCTAAATAACTATAAATCCTATCCCTAATAATTCTCTCATTGTTTAGGTGTAGGTGTTCTTTGGGTGGATGATTGTAATGAATTGAAGGATTTACGTTCTGGCTCTTTTTGATCCAGTTGATTACAATTGAAATGGTTACATGTTAATAATCTCTGCTGTACAATGGAGAAATACAATTCCTATAACTGGGATTCCCCACGCATTTGAATTAAACCATCTTTCTTCAAATACCATTAATAAAATCCAGAAATGTGTTGAATTCCTGGTTTCTGTTCATTGATCAATATTGTTGAATTGTCTAAATGTATCACTTTATTGAAGAACAGAAAGTATTACAACAATTTTAAAACTTTGGTATGTCGTATATTTAAATAGATGGAAAAGTTTCAAAAGTATCTTTCTTCATTAAATCATTTTTTAAAGTTAACTCTTCTAGTGTGTTATATTTGTACACTTTGGAAAAATAGTGCCATCTGTGTAACCTGATTTTAAATTTTAACAAGTAACAATTTCCTCCTTGATGTTCAAATGGGCATTGAATCATATATTTGAACATTTGGTTAATCACGTTAAAGATGTTAATGTTGATTGTCAAAAACTCTTCTGGTGTTAGGTTAGTGAGTTCCACATGTACATTTCTATAAAAATGAACACTTATGGCTGTCATAAATTATAATCAATTATGGTTGTGTTTTTGGAAAGCCCCCCTTTTTATCCTATGGCAAAACCACTTCAGTAATTAAGCATACTTTTAAAACGCTGTACAAATAAAATATGTTGTAAATGTTCATGTTAACTATTTGAAATTGTTGCTTGCTGAATTTTATGACTGAATTTCATCAATTATCATTTCTTGGTCAAAATGACGAGGTTGACTAGTTGTAAATGGGGCCAACACTTTGCTGTTTCTGAGGTGTGAAAGAGTGGCTCTTGGAACCTTATTAAATTCTTGCTACCAAATCATAATTGGACATTGCAGTATGCTATCCTTATGAAGCATTTTTTTTGGTAGAAGAGGAGCAACATGGTGGTGTATTATAATGTCACTTAAAGCAGAGGTTCTGCCTAATGTTCTGGGATATGGGTTCAAACCCATGGAGGAATTTAGATTTAGTAAATAAGTCTAGAATATAAAGCCAGTCTATCTAATGGTGACCATGACAACTATCATTATTGTAACAGCCCATCTGATTCTCTAGAACCCTTGATGGAAGGATGTCTGCTAGTCTTACTTGGTTTGGCCTACTTGTGATTCCAGACCCTCAACAATGTGGCACTTAAATTGTCCTGAATCCAGGGACAATCAGGAATAGGCAACAAATGTTGAACTTGCCGGTGATACCCATATCTCTCAAAATAATTTTTAAAATGTAGCACAGGTGAATTGCAGAGTCCAATATTGGTCTTTTATTTCTAGCTAAATACTGCTACAAACTTGTGCAATACACTGGCTTTAAGGATGAGTAGTTAAGTGATGATGTTGGCCAGTTGCAGGCTCTTGCATCATCCAGTACACAGAGGCTTATTGAAGCTCCTAAACTTTCAGTAAATTAACCCCATACGTATCCAAGAAGTGCAGATTTTATGATTAAATAATGGTGATACAAACATTTGTTGTCCTATAAATAGCAGGGGAAAATTACTTTTATTCAAAAGAAAATTTAACGATTAGCAGCTTTTCACATTGGTTTGAGCTACAGCATTCAGCTGATGCAATTCTTTTATGTGGGTTAGACTGCTTTCAAACCAAAGGTACAAGACAGTCTTTATGCTTGACTTTGAGGACTTGGAATTCTAAGAGAACGATATTCGTTTCTAAATTAATTGTGACCTGAATTAAAGAGGAGTGGTTTTGAATTACTTCATCTTGTGTCATGATGACAACCATTTGACCAATTCCAATACTGTAGAAAAATTGCAGTTATCAGAGTCACAATTTTAAGGACCGTCTGAAGGCAGTCAAACAAATAGAATTTTAAATTATTTGTTGCTTATGCAAAGCAACATTTTTTACTAAGACATTATCATGTAAGACTTCATTCTTACTCTCTTTAACTTTGAACAAGATTATTTTTGAACAGAATCTTCCTCTGGACTCAAGATCCAATCTGTCTGCTTTTGTATCTTGCAACCTGTGTACCTGACCCATATGTGACTTTGTATGTCATGCTTATCTTTTCACATCAAGGTAATGTTTGGAGTGCAGTTTGAGCTGTGTTCAAGTATGTGAGGAGAATGGTTGTGGAAGTGGATCAGGTACAAGGCCTATCTCGGTTCTCCCAACAGTGTTTGATATCTTTCAAAACCTCACCTCCCACCTTCCAACCAATCCCTCATGCTAGCCCATGATTCCTCATATCTCCATTGCCTTCCATATATCTTCCATGCCTCTTCAAGTCACTTCTACTCAATTCCATCTCCCCTTCAATGCACCCTCCATAGCCACTCACCAAATATGCACAATGTGCAATCCTCAAATTCCATACAGCAGTAATGACTATGTTTTGGGGTTAGTTTCAGTTTCAGCTGAGATTTGTATCATATTTGGAGAACTGCAACGTGAAAAGTAAATGTATTTACTTTGACCTAGGGTCCCTTGTAAAATAGAGCAAATAAAGCATATTTTTGGAATGGAGTTTGGGAGCACTCATTTGACAATCATCTGAGGAAATTCTGAGAAGAAACCTGTGAACACTAAGTTTGTGTGCTAATGTGACCGTTGCAGCTTCAAATGTACTTTGTTATCTGCATTAATCTTAAAATCTATGTAATTGTTAAACTAAATGAGGAGTAAAGGACTATTATAATCCTTTTTTTATGTTTAATATTTTTCCACTTGTTAAGGTTAATTAGTGATTTTGGGATTCTGTTCCTCCGTGTTTAATTTTAAACAAAGTAAAAGTCACCCCTCATTGTCCTATGCTCCAAAGATGAGCCAGGGTTCCACTCTGGGATCTTCCTGTCCAGTAATAACATCAACTGAGTTTTAACTGGAACTGAGGGACAGTTGGAGACAGATCTCAACTCAATCAGAAGTAGTTGGACAGAGTTGCAAAGCTGCATACTCCCTAAGGAACAAGACAGTCCAGAAACCTAGGGACTTGGGACAGATGTTAACAGAGACTAAGATATTGTTCAGAAGAGTAAACAAAGGAGCCCTGAATTAGAGGCAATTGCATTTAATAAGGTTTAAAGTGGGGAGCAAATCTACAGAGGTAGCTAAAAGAATTGAAGTAATTTTAACATGAATCTGGGACTTGGAATTCAAAGTAATTATGGCCATTTGAACAGCAGTCAAGGCAATGAAAACCTAAAAGGGTTGTTACAAAATCCTGGCACAGATTCCTTGCTAAAAGTGGAGCAGATCAAAAGTGCCATTTCAGAAATGTGGATTGATTTCTGAATGTGAACCATTGAGCGAAATATATCATGAGAGACGATAGTACAACATATTTTTGGAATGGAGTCTGGGAGCACTCATTTGACAACCATCTGAGAAAATTCTGGGAAAAAAATCTGTAAACACTAATTTTGTGTGCTAATGTGACTTTTGCAGCTTCAAATGTACTTTGTTATCTTAAAACCTGTGTGTAATAATTAAACTGAATGAGGAGTAAAGGGGTATTTCAATACATTTTTTATGTTTAATATTTTTCCCCTTGTTAAGGTTAATTAGTGGTCTTAGAATTTTGTTGCCCCATGTTTGATTTTAAAAAAAGTAAAAGTCACAGTCTTTAGAGCCAGGGTTCCACTCTGGGATTCTCCTGTCCAGTTATAACATCGGCTGAGATTATGACATTAGGAAAGGCAGACTATTGTGGTTAGAGTCATGTTATTCATTTTTAAAGGGAAACATACTATAAACTGTGATGCTAGAAATATATTGCAAAGTAATGCTAGAGTTTTAATATATTTGCAACATTCTTTATAAAATTTCCTTTTTCCACATGGTGTTTAAGTAGCTTCCTTGGAGGCAGTCTTTTTCTGCTGCAGCAATGATGTAAACACATAGTAACCATTCAGAGTCTGCACATTCACAAATGTCAAACAATAAAGCCACTATTTAAGTGGTTGAAAGTTATGCATCTGCTGTGATACAATGAATCGTTTTAGAAAAGTGTCTTGATGCTATGTGGGAAGAGTCCTGCAACATGAATAATATTGCTCTATACAAAATCAGAGCAATAATTTAATTGTTTTTGCTTTTTTTCCCCATTGGCTGTTAATTTTCAGAGTCTGCAAGTATCAATAGTTGCACTTCATAACAGCTGGTGACTTGTATGTAAATTTCCAGCCATCTTCAAATCCAGCAGAATCTGTCATTTCCTGTGATGCCTTTTGACATCTGGCTTTAATTAGTACAGAGAATCCACCAAACCTTACGGAAGGACGCATAGTGTGTGCTTCTGGTAGCACTGTGAAGAATAAGTGAACCTAAAAATATGTTTTCTTTTTCTCTCCACAGGATGACGTAGCGTTGAAACAGCATTTAGTAATTGCAGAAAATGAGCTTAACATCCTGGTTTTTGGTGAGCAGCGGAGGCACACGTCACCGGCTGCCACGTGAAATGATCTTTGTAGGCCGGGATGATTGTGAATTGATGTTGCAGGTAAAGTTTATCTCAAACCTTAATAGAATAGTCATATAGCTTTTGATACAGCTATATACACAAGTGAACTCAAATGCCTGCAAGATAATTCAGTTTAACTGACTTTTTTGTTGAATCTCTTGAAAGCATTTATTTAAATAATTCATATTGGTTACAGTAAACCATGTTAGTGAGAAAGGAATTGAGCTATTAACTTTCCTCTCTGAACGTGATTTGCTCTCTATATGTGTTCAGTTTGGGAGAGGGAAACAGCAGACTTAAATGAATCGAAAGAGAAATGTTTCAGTATTGCTACACCTAATATTTGTCTGAAATCCTACTTTCCTGGCTTCGAGTTTAATTAGGCTTGTGGGTAGTTTTTTTTTCAACGTGGATTCATTGCCATCTTTATGTACGTCACGCAAGTTCACTTCAGTTTTTATGATTTGCCGAAAGAATTAATTCCCAAGTATTTTCCAACATTTCTAAAGTTTTTGTTTTCTTTCCCCTCTTTATAGAATCATAGAATCTACAGCATGGAGACAGGGTCTTCAGCCCAAACTGATTCATGCCGACCAAGATGCCCATCTAAACTAACCCCATTTGCCTGCATTTGGCCCATATCCCTCTAAACATTTTCTATCCATGTATCTGTCCAATGCTTTTAAATGATGTCTATGTCCCTGCCTCAACCACTTCCTCTGGTAGCTCATTCCACATATGTACCAACCTCTGTATATAAAAAAAGTAGCTCCTCAAGTTCCCATTAATTCTTTCCCCTCATAATTTTAAATTATGCCCTCTTGTTCTTGATTCCCCATGCCTTAAGAAGAAAAACTGAGTACATTCATCCTATCCATGCCTCTCATGATTTTTATATACTACCATAAGATCACCCCTCATTGTCATACGCTCCAAAGAAAAAAATCCTAGCCTGTCCAATCTCTTCCTATAACTTAGTACCTTTTGTGTCCTGGTAACATACTTGCAAATCTCTTCTGCACTCTCTCCTACAAACCCTCCAGTTTAATAACATCTTTCCTATAATAAGGCAACCAAACTGAATACACCACTCCAGCTGTGGTCTCACCAATGTCCTGTACAACTGCAACATAACTTCTCGACTTCTATACTCGATGCCCTGACTGAAGGGCAGCATGTCAAACGCCTTCTTCACTGTCCTATCTATCTGTGACTCCACTTTTAGAGAACCATGCAGCTGAACTCCAGGTTCCCTTCATTTGATGATACTACCATTCACTGTGAAAGTCCTACTTTGATTTGATTTTCTAAAATACAACACCTCACACTTATCTGTATTGAATTCCAATTTGCCATTTTTCAGCCCACTTCCCCAGCTGATCAAGGTCCTGCTGCAATTTTTGATAACCTTCCTCACCTGTCTACAATACCACCTATTATGCATTTTTATTTTGGATAACTTCATGTTTAAATTTTTTCCAGATGGCCAAAGTGTGCAGAGTCCTGCAGATACGAGTGAGTAGGAAGAATATAAAAGTTTTCTTAGGATTGGAGTTTGTTTCCGAAAGTAATGTGTCACATTTTGTCACAAGAATTTAGAGCAGTGTGAATCAGCTCTTACACGTCTCTTGTATTCTTTCTCTCTCAGCCACAAATATGTTTGGACGTGAACTCTTTTAGATTAAAATGAATGACGAGTCGAAATTATTATTCAGTCTTTGTAAAGTTGCATGTTCTTTTTCTTGTTTCTCACTTTCTCACTTTTTAATACCTAATTTTTGCAACATTGAAAGGATATTTTCCAACTTAGTCTGACATAAATGCATACTGGGTGGTATAGTGTGTGTCTGAACAATCGCCTGGCTTTCAGCCAAACTCAAATAGTTAGAATAATTGAAACTCCAAAAGAGAAAATGCTGGAAAATCTCAGCAGCGAGATTTTCCAGTGTTTTACCCTTTGGTTTCAGATTCTAGCATCGGCAGTAATTTGCTTTTTATTTAGTTTAGATAATTATCTACTCTCTCTGAAGACTTTTGAGTAAAAATAGTTTGGGAGTATCATTGCAATTTCTGGTGGATGTAAACTTATATTCGAAATCTGATACCAATCTTGGAGCATTGTGAAATTTGATTTAGAAGGTGGAAATGTTGCATTGTTGCAGAAGGCAATGCTTTCCTTGGCACATTTTTGAAGGAATTAAAATTAATTGTACTTAACTTTGTGATTTGTGATGATGAATCTGCCTTGGAAGTTGAAGGGATATAAACAAACAGTAATGGGTTTTAAGATGTGAAGTACTAAATGAAAACTCTTCATCTGTTTATATGAAGAAAGAAGTTGTGACCCAGGTCATGGAACGTGAGTTAATTCAGATACTAGATGGATTTAAAATACAAACGGAGGATGAACTGGATAAGTTTGTGTTTAAAGTGGATAAGGCACTCAGATAGGAATTCAGTGCATCCAAGGATACTGAGAAGTGAGTGTGGGAATTGCAGAGGTATTCCTTAACTAACATATTAAACAACGCTCTTGAGCGAACTTCAGTTTCTTCAAGTGTTACATGAGTAACACTTCAGAAAAATTAGAATGTGTGCAGGAAATGATTCGAGAATTGTCCTTGGCTTGAGGAGCTTGAAGATAATCAGGAAAAGTTACAATTGTTTTACTTGGAGAAAAGAAGATTGAGAGGAGATATGATAGAAGTATTAAAAATCAGTTGTGATTTATGGTTTACGTGGACTTTTAAAAAGCATTTGCTACAGTGCCACACAAGAGAATTGTGATGATTATGGCTCATGGAATAAAAGGGACAACCGCAACATGGATATAGAATTGATTGAAAGTTCAAAACAAAGTAGTTGTTCATGGACTTTGTGTGTTGGGAAGGATAGTAGTGAAGTTTCCCAGGGATCAGTGTTAGGAATAGCCTCTCCGATTCTCACTTTCACTTCTCAGTACATTGGAATGCATCGAATTCCAATCCCAAGTGCCTTATCTGCTTTAAATTCAGATAATCTATCCAATTCTTCCTCCGTTTGAATTTTAAATCTATCTAATGACTGAATTAACTCATCACATTTTATTTAGTTCTAAGGACCTAGGTTCTTAATGACCTAGGTCTTTGTGTACGTTAAACAACTTCCACAAACATTCATTCCCTCCATCATCGATGGAACAGTGGTGGTAGCGTGTAGAAGATGTACTACAGGAACTCACCAAGGCTCTTTAGGCTGCACCTTCTAAACCAGCGACTACTACCATCTAGAAGGATTAGAGCAGCAGTTGCATGAGAATACCACCACCTGGAAAGCTCCCCACAAGTCACTCACCATCCTTATACTGCTGTTCCTTAAGTGTCACTGGATCAAAATACTGGAACACCTTGACAGCGCTGAGAGTGTATCTAGACCACATGGACTGCAGCAATTCAAGAAGGCTGTTCACAACCACTTCCCAACAGCAATTAGGAACAGCCAGTAAATGCTGGATTAGCTAGTGAAACCTGCATCTGGATGGTTAGGGTTGGAATGCACTACTTCAATTTTGTTATGGACACAGACTCAGTTGAAGCATTCGAAAGGGAGCTGGATTGTTACCTGAAAAGAAGAACATGAAAAGTTCTGGAGAAAAGGCAGTGGAATAGTATGAGATGACTTGCTCACTTGGTGGGTCAGTGTAGACTCGATAGGCCAAATGATCATCTGCTCTGTAACACTACTGTGTTATGATGAGAATGTGGCTGGAATTTGAATCTTGCAGAGAGTTGTGTGGTTTGCTTCAAACCTAAATATTTAGTTTTTCCTTTAAGTATCTTTCAGTTTAAATGATGATGCAACTGTAGATTGCTACTGTTTTCTGAGAATTCCTATATTTGTGATCAGAGGCATAATTCAAGGAATCTTCCAAATGCTTATGCTCCCATCACAAAATAAATACATAATTTCTATAAATGGATGATTTCCACCTTAAACTTCCCCTTCCTCCTCTCCCATCTCCCTAACCTTCCCAGCTCATTTGCTTCTTTCCCAAACATAGCCACCCAGCTCTTCAGTCTCGCCTGTTTTGGAAACATCACTTGGAGGGGAAGGAACTTTCCCAGGGTGTTGGAGAAAAGCCAGAGTACATAATCTGGTAAAGTTTTAAAAAAAACTGTTAAAAATATTTTTAAAATGTCTAGAAATGTTTTTAAAGTCAGTAAAAGAACTCTCCTGTTGTTGAGCTAAAGACTGATATTACAGGGGCAATCTTCAGCTTGTGGCAGCCAAAGGGAATGTAACTTCAAAGGTAATATGCAGCATTGGAAGCCCTTGCTGCTTGTTTTCTTATGAGCCCTGTTACATGAAGATGAGGAAGTTTTCACTGAAGCCTATGCAGAAGATCAGTGCAGATTTTTTTCTTTTAGACAGTCAGAGCCATATAGAACATAGAACATTACAGCGCAGAACAGGCCCTTTGGCCTTCGATGTTGCGCCGACCAATTAAGAGAAGGCAATGACCCTCTAACCTAAACCATTCCCTTTTCATCCATAAACTTATCTACTAACCTTTTAAATGCCACCAAACTTGGTGCATCTACAACTGCAGCAGGCAGGGCATTCCATACCCTTACCACCCTCTGGGTAAAGAACCTACCTTTGACATCTGTCCTAAAACCACCACCTCTTAATTTAAAGCTATGTCCCCTCGTGCTAGCTTTCTCCATCCTAGGAAAAAGGCTATCACTGTCCACCCTATCTAAACCTCTAATCATCTTATATGCTTCAATAAGGTCTCCTCTTAGCTGCCTTCTTTCTAACGAAAACAACCTCAAATCCCTGAGCCTCTCTTCATAAGTCCTGCCCTCCATACCAGGCAACATCCTGGTAAACCTCCTCTGTACCCTCTCCAATGTCTCCATATCTTTCTTATAATGCGGGGACCAGAACTACACACAATACTCCAAGTGCGGTCGCACTAGAGTTTTGTACAGCTGCAACATGACGTTGTGGCTCCGAAATTCAATCCCCCTACCAATAAAAGCTAAGACTCCGTATGCCTTCTTAACAACCTTTATCGACTTGATTGCCAAGTCGATTTGTCAGTGCTTTTGCTGCAGGGACAAAAGTCCAAGCCATTAGACGTAGCAGTATAAGAAATCTGAAGAGGGACTGTGTTTTGGATAGGTTGGAATAGTTCTTTAAATTAACACAATTTTCCCACTCATTGTCTAAATGTGAGCAGAAGCATTTCTGCAGTCAAATGGAGAAACATGTAGTTAAAAGTCTCTAATGTCACTGAATAGTTTATTGCTTTTGTAAGCATGGGTGATTTTCTACTTGGAAATTTCTGGTATTTTCAATGTGTACTTATACAATTGTACAATGTCAGGAAAATATTCCAATTGCATTGTTTATTCAGTGACTTGATGGGAAGTTTGATTCAGAAGCATGGGGTTGACATGCTGGTCAGGTTTTTTCCCTAATCCACAACTGCATGCTGCTTTATTTTCTTATTGGTTGTCCATTCACCAGAAAACATTTGCAATATTGTAATTATGAGAATAGGAACAGGAATAACACTCTATATGAATTCTCAATCACCTTAGTATTTCACAAAAATGCTTTTTACTGCCTTTAGTCCTTCTCAAGTAAATATTTTAGTGTGCAAAATTTACATGTTTTCTGTGGATCCTAACTTCTTTATGGTTATCTTTTAACCTATTTTATCCCAGCACCAATCTTCAGATGTGCCCAATTTTGTTTCACCAAAGTTAGATATTAAACTGGTGAATAATTTGGGCAATCATGATTAATATCAAAATCAAATGGATATCAATCATGATTAATATCAAAAAATAATAAAACTCCTGGAGGAATGAGTGGAGCAGTGAGTTGCAGCTCCTGCCTAAGTTGTTGCACATAATATAAACTTATGCACAATGATAGGTGAGGAAAGAAACATCTAGTTGATAACAGTTGCAATACCTGTGTATCATCTAAGTATTCCCATCCCACCCAAAACCATGTAATGCACTGAACAAGTATTGTTCAAATCTGCGTGATACAAGGGTTAGAAAACATGAGGGACTGAACTTCTCAAGTTCAATGTGTGAATACGTTCTTTGGTTCCTGACACACATTGTAAATTCAGAAATATTTAATCTCCATGCTTTTATTGCTAATTCACATGAAGCATCTTAAACATATTGTAAAACGAACAAGTGAAAATATGAAATGGCATATAATATTCAACCAAATACATTTGGGTACATTGCTAAATCCCATTGACTGTACTCATCCTCAGAAATTTCTAAGACAATAGCAGTGATTTAGTCCATTAAATCCATGCCAGGTGATAAAGAACTGCACAGCCTAATCTCACTTCCCACCTCTAGGACTGTAGTCTTTTTGGTCATGGCACTTCAAGTGCGTATCCAAATGTTTATAAATGCAATGAGAGTTTATTCCTTTACCTTTCTTTCAGACTAAGTTCTAAGCCCCCTCTACATTTTTGGTGAAATATTTGCTCTTCAACTTGCCTCTAATCCTTCTACTACTATTTTAAATATATGATTCCTGAGTATTGATTTTTCTGCTAAGAAAAGTAAGCCCTTTCTACTCTATTTAAACCACTCAATTTTATATACTTACTCTGTTCCAAAGAAAGCAACACCAGCTTATCTGATCATTCCCGTGGCTAGAATTCTTTAGTCTTGACAAAATGCTTGTAACTCTATACCCTCTCTTGTGCAATCATATTCTTCTTGTGATATGATGACCAGAACTGTACAGTCTTTTTGTGACATAAGTGCTTTATACAGTTCTGGCACAACCATCCTGCTTTTGTATTCTATGTCTCAGCGAATGAGGAAAAACATTTTAATAATTTTAGATATCTGTTCTCCAACCTTTAGGGATATGTAAACATGCACTTCAAGTTCCCTTTGCTTCTTCATACCAGTATGGTACCATCTATTGCATCTTCCCTTGTTTCCACTCCCAAAATACATGCATCAGATTTGCAGGACTGAATTTCATTTGCCACTTTTCTACCCCACCTGACCAGTTTAATGATTTCTTCCTGCAGTTTGCATATTTCTTCCTGACTATGACTACACACTTGTGAACTTCTTATCGTGCCCAAGTCTAGTCATGGAAATAGACCACAAAAGCAAGGAACCTACTAATGAGCCCCACCAAAAACAACCTTTCAGTCAGGGAAAATCCATTACCCTTTTCTTCCTGCATTTGAGTCCGTTTACTGTTTTAATGGTTAGCACTGCTGCCTCCCAGCACCAGAGACCAGGGTTCAATTCCCAGTTTGGGTCAGTGCCTGTGTGGAGTTTGCACATTTTCCCTGTGTCTCTGTTTCCTCTGGGTGCCCAGTTTCATCCCACAGTCCACAGATGTACAGGTTAAGTGCCTTGGCCAGGCTAAATTCTCCCTCAGTGTATAAGAACAGAACAATTAAGGGATTTTTACAGCAATTTCATTGCAGCATGAATGCAAGCCTACTAGTAACTAATAAATTTTAAAAAATTAGTCTGTTTTAGATCCAACTTGCCACTTTCCTTTTGATCCAGTGGAGTTTTACTTTTGTGGCCAGTCTGCCGTGTGGGATCTTGTAAAAAAGCAATGTGAAAACCATATAAATGATTGTAATGGGCTCCCTGATGAGCTGAATGCATTCTACGTCCATTTTGAGCAAGAAGTCAGTGAGAGTACGGTGTCCACCCCAGAAACCTCAGATGAATTTGTTTCTGAGGTCTCCATTGCAGATGTCAGAGCGGCCTTCTTGGAGGTTAACCCACAGAAAGCAATTAGTCTGGATGGGGTACCTGAATGAGCACTTAGATCCTGCATCCACCAAATAGATGGATTTGCAGACATCTTCAATCTTTATAGCAATCTGAGGTCTCTGCGTCAAGAAGATGACCATCATCCCAATACCAAAGAAAAGCGAAGCAGCATGCCTTTAATGACTATTGGCTGGTGGTTCTGACTTCCATCATTATGAAGTGCTTTGCAAGTAATCATGGCACAAATCAATTCCAGCCTTCCAGATTGCCTAGATCCACTACAGTTCACCTATCATAATAAATGCCGTCTCCCTGACCCTGCACTCAACCCTGGAACACTTAGATAACATCTATGTCAGACTCCATTTATTGACTACAACTCAGCCTTCAACACCATTACCCCTATAAAACTCATCTCCAAACTCTGTGGTTTGGGTTCCTTCTCTTGTACCAAAAGGAGCTCGCTCCTCCCTCTGGATCCTGAATTTCCTAACCCAGAAACCGCAATCAATAAGAATAGGCAACAACACCTCATCCACGATCATCCTCAACAGTGGTGCTCCACAAGTCCTCAGTCCTTTACTATCGTCTTTATACACCTAACTGTGTGGCAAAATTCCCTTCCATCTTAATTTTCAGTTTGCTGATGACACCACCATAGTGGATTGGATCTCAAACAATGACAAAGCAGAGTACAGGAAAGGGATAGAGAATCTGATGAACTGGTGTGATGACAATAATCTTTTCAATGTCAACAAAACAAAGGAGATAGCCATCAACTTCAGGAAGCGTTGTGGAGGACATGCTCACCCATATCAATGGGCCAGAGTAGAAATGGTCGAGAGCTTCAAGTTTTTCAGTGTTTGGACCACCAACCTGTCCTGGTCCCTCCATGCCAACACTATAATTAAGAAAACATATTGATGCCTCTATCTCAGGAGATGAAGGAAATTTGGCATGTCTGCTACGATTCTCACCAACTTTTGCAGATGCATCATAGAAGGTATTCTTTCTGGTTATATCACAGCTTGGTATGGCTCCTGCTCTGCCCAAGACTGCAAGCAAGTACAAAAGGTGAACGAAGCCCAGTCCATCACCCAAACCAACCTCCCTCTATTGGCACTGTCTACACTTCCCTTGCCTCAGAAAAGCAGCCAGCATAATTAAGGATCCCATGCACCCCAGACATGCTCTCTTCCACCATCTTCTGTTGGGAAAAAGATACAAAAGCCCGAGGGTACATATCAATCGACTCAAGAACGGCCTCTTCCCTGTTGCCGTCAGATTTTTGAATGGACTTGCCTTGCGTTAAGTTGATTTTTTTTCTAAACCTTAGCTATGACTGTAACACTGCATTCTGCACTTTCTCCTTTTCTCTGGTATGCTTTATCTGCACAGTGTGCACGGAAGAATACTTTTCACAGTATACAAATACATATGACAATAATAAAGAAAATATGTGTCCTTTTCCTTAACTGCACTAAATCTAACTGAATTATGATCACTCCCTTACAGATACTCTCTTCACCTGCCCCAGTTTCATTCCCAAATACTAAGTCCAAAACAGCCTATTAGGCTTGTTGGTTTAAAAAAAATCTGTTGGATGCATTTTAAGAATTAGGATAATTGAAATCCATTGCTACTGTAACCCAATTGTGTGCATTTAGCGATTTACCTACTTATTTACTATTTCCCCTTTGACTGAGAGCCTTTAGTCCACCCTTGTATGTCAGTCCTCTCCTGTATGTTTGCCCTCTATTCTTGCCATTTTTGTTCTTCAGTCCAACCCATATGGCCTAATTTTTCATGATCTTTCTGACCTATTACCCTTTATCTCAACTGTAGTTGTGTCTGTTGCCAATAGTGTGATTTCCCTGTACTTGTTTTTCATCCCACTGATCTATTTGAATACTCAGTAACCAAGAACGTTGAGCTACCATTTCTGTCTATCTTTAAATCATTTTCAATGTAGTACAGCGATGAAGAGGAATTTCTTCTCAGGGCAGTCAGTCTTGGAATTCTTTACTGCATCATGCTGTAGTGATTGGGTTAAGTATGTTCAAGGCTAACATAGGCATTTATCAGTAAGGGAATAAGGTGAGAAGGTGGAGTTGAGGATTATCATACTAGATTAGTCATGATCTCACTGAATAGCGGAGCAGCTTGATGATCTATCTCTGCTTTTGCGTCTTATGGCAATGATACCAAACCTCCAACTGCTTGATTGTGGTTCTGCCTTATTCAGTAGACTACTTGGAGTGAAATTTATATGTTGCAGACTCCTTTGTATATTTTCTAGCCTTTGTTTCCTCTGCTTATTAATTTTCTGTCTTCCATTTCCTGATTTGCTCCTCTGCTTTCTGAATTTTCACTTGAATCCCTATCCCTTGCCAAGCTGTTTTAAACTCTCCCCAACAACACTAGGAAACCTACCCATCACAAAATTAATCCTGGCCCAGTTGAAATGTAAAATGCCTTCTACCTGCTTATATAATCCCAGTTTGCTGAATTAGTTCCAATAGCCCAGGATTCTAAAGCCCTCCATCTTGCACCATTTATCCAGCCATTTGTTCCCTTCTCTTGTTTCTGCATTCACCAGCTTGTGACACCAGGAGTAACCAGCCAGTCAGCTCCCTCCCATATGTGATGTCACCCTAGATGTGTTTTTATCTTTCCCACTGCCATTTTGCTACTGTTTAAATCTAAAATCTCTCCTGCAATGATCTGCACTCTTTGTTTCCTAAATTAGGTCTTTGAACCCAGTATAACAGCATTTGCTATACTGAGCTGCTTTAGTTATCTACTAGATTGAATTGATGCTTGGTGTTATCCCTCTTGACTTTGCCATAGAAAACTTCACAATATCTAACCAACTGCTTCTTCTAACTCTTAAACTTTAAGATTGCACAGGCATTTGAAGCCTCAGATTTAACTAGCAGGCAGTGAAAAGCTTCCAGTGAAAATTGCCTCCAGGCAGTATAGTTAATCCAGAGTTTACTGAAAAGCTTCCTGTATTATTGTAATCTCAATTACTACAACAGAAAAAAGTCTAGAGTTTGCACTGCATGTATGTCAGAAACACTTAGTTCTCCTTAATGTTGACTGTATAATATTGATCAAGATCCTATCTTGTAGACCAGAGGAGTGCCTGTTCATTTAGATGATTCCCTGTTATGTTCACCATGTGCAAGAAGGTATCCCAAAATACTTTAAATTGAGTAGATGCCAAACTGGAGGGCAAAAGGAAAAGTCAAGAATGTGGCACGTTCAGGAAGGTTTTGAAGAGTTTGAAGTTAATGACTCATTAACAATGCTTTAATGTAATCTCTGTGCCAAAATAATATTTCAAAGATATAGATAATTTACAGTGCCTGCTTTAAATTAATTAAATAAGGTATTTGACAATTTGGAGTCTGCACTGTGTTAAACAGTTTTCAAAAGCTGAATCAAAAACAATAGATTACAAGTGGTTGGTGGTATTTGGATGAATTTTTCATTTCTCGTTTCTGTTTTTTATTTACACTGACTAAAACAAAAGTGGGGAAATTGTTTTCTTTTGCAGTCCCGCAGTGTGGACAAGCAGCATGCTGTTATCAACTATAATGCTGCTGAAGATGAGCATAAAGTAAAGGATCTCGGTAGTCTAAATGGGGTATGTGACAACCAGTGCTTATTATTCAGTGACTTTGTCATTGTTTGAGCTTGCATTAAAAATATAAAATTTCAAAAATTATATAAGTAAATATATGTAGCACTTGGAAAATAGTACAGTATCTAATGCTTACTCTTTAATAGATTCAGGGAACCCCACAAAATAAAATTTACAGAGACAGAATATTCAGATCGATAAAGTAGGAATCTTTCATTAATTTTTGACCAGGGTACCTCTATTTTCAGACGTTCGTTAATGAAGCCCGAATACCAGAACAAACCTATATCACTCTGAAGATTGATGATAAACTTCGATTTGGGTATGATATCCTTTCCAAAAAAAGCTGTTTAGATAGTAAGCAATAAAATGTTACAAATAGAATTAGAGCCTGCAGCATAGAAACGTTAGTGTATGCTTGACCTGGACCATTTGATGGGCAGCACGACAGCTCAGTGATTATCGCTGTGCTGTGCAGATACATGGATTTGGGCCTGTGTCTGTGGGAGTTTGCGCATTCTCCCCGTGCTTGTGTGGGTTTTCTCCGGATGCTCAGGTTTCTTCCCACATCCCAAAGATGTGCTCTTAGGCTAATTGGCAAAACAAATTCTCCCTAAATTGTCTCAAATTTGGTTTTTAATCCATAGATCTATAAACATAGACAGGGATCACGGGTAGAGGTGGGAACATCGGGGTGGCGGCGCGGACTTGTTGGACTGAAGGGCCTGTTTCCCGTGCTGTTTTGTTCTTTGTTCTTTGAAACAAACCATTCAGTCCAACCTGTCTACACTGGCATTTATACTCCACAAAAACTGCTTTGTACTCTTTTATAGCAGAATTTGTATATTCTTCTAACTTTTCTTCCCTGATATGATTCTCCATCTTTTCTTAAATATTATTTTCTTAGTTATGATTTGTTGTAAGTGTAATTGGTATAATGTTGTGTTTGAGATGTCTGCAAAAAGAATTTACACTTTGATTATATTTTTATTCCTAATTTTCTTCCCATTTCTCTTCATGGTAGTGATTTCTGCATTTTAGTTTATTGCGTGCCAACAGACCCTCTAATTGTGGTTGTTCTTCATATTTGAACATGTTATTTGATGATGGAAAGTCGTCACAGCTGAACCCAGTTCTTCCCTCGTATATACTTGCCAGCAAAAGTCACTAGATACTGATGGGCAACAGGAATTCTACTTGATTCCTCCTTTCCTTTTCTAAAAGCCGTCTGACTTTTAAGATCTTCATTGATATGCCATGTGAATCGTTGCATGTTATGCAATTAGTGCATGAATTAGTTATATAGGTGGTACCTGGCAGACCTTCAGAACGATCATTTAGAATGATGGCATATTTGATTGTCATCAGTTGAGTTCTCCAGCAACAATCATAAAATTTGATAGTTATGTTTCACTACTTAAATATACTTTAGTTCGCATGGCCCTTGTTTTCTTCCTTTCCTTAACATTGCCTTACATACCAATTTGTTTACTGTGGCAAGAGGGGAACTGCGAGTCCCAGAGGAAGCACTCAAGGTAAGGCTCACAAAGATTGCTTGAAAACTGACTAGTGAAATAGTATAATATTTTTTTGTTACTGGGTTGTTAATGCATTTGTTTTGAATCTGTATCCTAAAGTAGAATTTTCAGAAATAATTAAATCTTGTTTTTAAGCATGAAAAGTTTACAAGTCAATTGCAGTTACCGCAAAAACCTCCAGAAGCAGAAGGATCAAAGGAGGCACCTGAAAGCTCAGCGGAGGCTAAAGTTGAATTACTGGCTAACGTGGCAGAAATGCGTAAAGCATCAGGTAATTATTATTGAATAAGTTTAATTTTTACAATAACTATACATCTTTAGTCACTTAAACATTGGTGTATTAAATATATTTTGTAGTTCTTCTGTTAGTACATATTGTGCTCTTGCATCTGTGCTATTTCATCTGTTGATTATTAAAGGACTGTGCCTACACAGTCAATTCGCTCTGCTGCATTACCACCCATTTTCAGAAACCAGAAATGGGAGTGAGAAAATACTTTGTATAGTAAGGAAGTAAATGCAACTCTGCTACTTTTGAACCAATTTAGCTCTTATATTTCTTTACAATTATCCCCCAGTCATCCATTATGATCTGTGGTAACGGATTCCATAATGAATTAATTGAGTTAATAAAATTAATTAAAGCAGAACATTGCAGCTGAATGTGACTTCAGCCAAATTGAAATTACACAATTCACTATCTCAGCTGTGAGGTCCAAGTATTAGAATTTCTGGCAATTACTTTTTTTAAATTTTAGTGTATACAGTGAAATTACATGTTATTTCTCATTCAATAAGAAAAGTACATTTGTTCTGTGTCGAACTTTCACAACTTAGCTAATAGCTATATATAAAAACTATTGATATCCTCACACCTGCAAAGTAATTCAAATGTATTTGTGCAGGTGTTAACAGTTGAGTAAGCAGTGGAGGTCAAATTGTGTTTTTTTTTGCTCCTGTTATGTGGCTTGGAAAAGCTTTGCTATATTATGTAAAGGCTGGTCAGACCTGTTTCACTAATTAGAAAACTGAAGTTCGCAAACACAGGTTTAATTAGAAGTGAAATTGAGGTTATGTAGAATGGGTTTAGGCTACGGCATTGGTCAAGAGGGGGATGGAAATGTTGGAAAGAGCATACATGGAATTGATTTCTTGTGTGAGAAGAGACGGGGGAGGCGCTATTGAAGACTACAGCTTATCCTTTGAGTTGTTTCTGAAAAGCATTTGTTTCAGGTTATCAGGGTTGCTGGTTTTTGTAGTTCACATCTAGCTTTAATCGATCTCTTTTGAAAATACAAAATCGTAATTATATTATGCAATACAAAATTCAGCTCATGCAGAATATGTCACAAATCATCCCTTTTGATGCCGACCAAAAATATGATCCTCTTCAATTTCTGTGGGATGTTTACACCTAGAGAATTATGAACAGGATTGTCTAAACGTATTCAAACTTAGCAATCTAGTTAAGTTTTAATTAAAAGAACAGATTTGCAAATCTGGAGGGGCTTAAAACATCTGAATTCTGAGGCTAAATTACGTCTTTGAAATCACTTCCTGCGATTTAAATAAAACCTTAAAGATGCTGCCATCAAATGCGTCAATTTTTGTTTTTTGTAAGCGACTGCTTACTATCTGCATCTGTCCATACACTCTGCATAGTGGATGTTCACGCTATAAAGATAAGAACTATGATCTTCAAATAATATTCCAGAACAGAACAGAGACCATTCGTACCAGCAAATCTGCACCAGCCCTTTTAAAGCCCCACTCTTTCACAGTATCCCTGCAAATATTTCTCCTCTAGATATTTGTCCCATTCTCTTTCAAAAACTGCTATTGAATGTACCAACCTTTTTTTAAACTCCATCCCTTAAAAGTAAAAAGTCAGTACTCAGAGTGGACCAGGCAAACTCAATTCCATTCCTTGCTTGCTCCAAAAAACAAATTCAAAACCCAACTGAGTCCAATTCATGATCCCCCTAAGAGAGACAAAACAAAAGCCACACTGACAAGATAAGGCATTGTCTTGGGCTTGATCTGATGCTTGGCCTGAGCCAAAAGGTCAAGAACCACCCTGTTGGGTAATGCCTTCCATATCCTAACTACACAAAATGACTTTTCCTCATTTTACCTATGGTTCTTTTGCCAGTCACCAATTTGCAGTCTCTAGTTATTGACCTTTGTACCGTTGGAAACAGTTTCCTTTTATGTATTTTGTGTTAAATTCTTCCTGGTTTTAAATTATTCTATCAAATTTCTTCTTTGCCTCTGTGTTCTAAGGACAATAATGTCACCTTCTCCAATTTATGTATTTAATGTAATAAATTGCTGCTGATATTACATTCAGTAGCTAGTACAGTTTTTTAGAATTGAAATGCAGTGCAATTATTTAAACTTCCTATTTTTCATTAGTTTTAAAATATTCTACGCTTTTAAATAACACTAAAAAAGTTTCTTGCATTTCTTTCCATTTATTCACCATTTAAGCTTTTCTGATTGTGTTTTCTCATTCAAACTGTGCTTAATTGTGTAATCGGCACAGGGTCCTAATTTTAACTAGAAGAATATTTACAATGATAAAGAGAATCTTCATATTCTGAAATATTGTAGCTATGAGCTAGAATTTCATAACTGGTCAGCTGCCTAAAGCTTTTTCAGCCACTAGGCTGTAAGCAGCCTGCTGAATTATGTAATGCTTTTCAATTTGCACAGGATGGCAAATACAAGTTTGAACAAACTTGTCAATGTTGAACTCTTCAAAATACATTACAGAAGTTCAATTAATTACTTGTGTGATAGGGTTGCATGTTCTTAATTGTCATATAAGATTATAGTACCTCTAAGTATAAAACAATCCCTATAATCGGCAAGGGAATACAGGTTTAGTCAGTATAATGATAAACATATTTGCAGTGAATATAATCACAAAGGGAATATGTTTTTGTGTAATTCATACCAAATGATATTCTTATAATTTTTATTAAACTGTTTTTCTGCAAATTCATTAAAACATTTACATTCATACTTTTTGTTGGCAGACATGGTTCTTGAGAACTAATATTCCTGGATTCCTTTTTCCCCCCCCCGGCATTCAGTAGATATTTCTGCTATGCCTGTAGCTCGTGGTACCCCTCTATATGGACAGCCTGCTTGGTGGGGTGAAGATGATGCGGATGATGAAAATTCAAGCAAGCAAGATCCCAAGTCCGAGACTGTAAAGGTGGAAAGCAGTGCTACAGGAGGTGGGAGCCCAAAAGGTAAGTCTCTGCCTTACTAACTCTCAGCAGCAACAGTGATGGAATGTATATTTCTGTTGTTTTTACAGGAGCTATGCTATTGGTGAAAATTTTCAACTGAACCATTATCTATAGACTTCCTGAAGAATGTTCATGAATTATAATGATGTCACAAACTTGTCACATCCACCAAAATAATTCAAGGAAAGAATTTTGGGGTGTGAATATTCAACTTGTTTCCACAGATGCTCGGCCTTTTGACTAAGATCATGTATAGTATCAACATGCTGTACGTAGTTGAAGTCATTAGGTTACATTTCAGCTTCATTTGAAGCAATTTTTAAAAATTGCATCTCGGCCTTTTGGCTAAGATGCAGATGAGATCAAACCTTGGAGGAGAAGCTATGCCTGCTCCAATCAGCTTAGATCATGTAGATCAAGCCAAAGACGGGTGGTGAGAGCCCTATCTTGTCAGCTTGGATCGCGAATGTTTCAACTTGTTGAGACTCTGAATTGGATTTGATTGGAATAAAAAAATACAGATGCTGTCAGGCGCCCTGTGTTTTTGCAGCACTTTGTTTTTACGTGATATTCAACTCCGTATCGCATTGTTGACTTGCCACAACCGCTATATGTATTCCCCCTCTCACCCCCTATGCTTACATCACGGCTACAGAATAAAACTTTGAAAAAGGTTGTTGTTTGTTTTGTTTCCTTCCTCAAAGTGCTAGTCTTCCATTGGAGCCACCCATTTGAAACAAGGAATTCATGTGAGGAATTACTTGGGTCAGTCTGCAATGTAGTATGTTACAAGATTAGGTTGTTACATTGTTATGATAGCTTCTAATTAATGCAAGATTTTGTACTACATTTAATTAATTGGATCTGATAAATTTGTATTTGGTTTTGAATTGAGACAATTGACAAGAAATTTATGACTAAAGGCTGAAGAAAGCTGCATGAGCATAATTACTGAAAAGTAAAGAATTGGGTTTTTGTTTGCAATTTGTACATGAGTAATTGTTGCTTCAGTCAAATCTTGAACAGTATTAATGTTGTCACTTTTCATTCTCTATGGGGGAATGGTGCAGGGTTTGAAAGAAATGCATTTGACAGCTATTGCCAGGAAAATTTAAATGTTGTAGATTTCTTTGACCTTAAGCTCTTAAGAAAGTGAATTTCACTATCCTAATGTTTTTACAGAAGATGCCAAGGATATTAGTAAGCCTGAAAATGATGGCAAAGACTTGGGAGAGGAAATAATTTATCCACTCTGTAGAGAGCCAAGCTATTTTGAAATCCCGACTAAAGAGTTTCATCAGTCTGCTCTATCAATGGAAAGTTCAATTCATGAAATTCCTACAAAGGATACAGAAGCCTCTCGTGCAGTTGTTCAAGGACATGCTTCATTTACAATTGAATTTGATGATCATACTCCAGGCAAAGTGACAATCAAAGATCATGTCACCAAATTCACTCCTGACCAGCGTCACAAGCAGAAAAAGTCTCCTCCAACTACTAAAGAGTTGTCTGGACTCCAGGCTGCAATGATAGCAGCAGAAAGTAAAGTGGCTGATTGGCTGGCACAAAATGATCCCCCCAGAATGAGACGGGAATCAGTGGATGATGATTGCAAAAGCATAAAAAGTGACCTCACGGTTCAGATGAGACGATTAAAAGGTAAAATTCTTCATAGTTAACTTTTGCGAAAGGTTACACAACAGATTTTTGTTATCTGTTAATTTTGATTCTGATTTGACCACCCATCATTATATGTGACTGGGCTACTATATAAAGTGCTATTGGGCCTCATTACTGTCTTCTAAAACTGCCAGCTACCAATCATCCTAGAGCTAAGATAACCCAAACTTCTGTCTCTATCGTTTTCTCATATCACCTAAGCTCTCACCTCAAACCACAAATGTGAAATTCACAAACTCTTCTCACTGAAATGAAACCATCCATTTAATTATCTCCAAATTCTCCAAAACCACAATTACAACACTACATTGTCTCTAATCAAAATTGCAAATTATATTTTCTGTGAGTTGTGCCTTTCCTGCCTGTATCCTCTAACTCACTGTAGCCTTTGATAGATGCAGATACATCATCTTCTTCCAATATTGTTTTTACATTGTCCAGCTCAATGGGACTACCATTATTTGACTTCTCTTACCTGTTCATTCAATGCAGAATATTTCTTGTCATGACTTTTCTTTCCATTCCTGCATAATTAACTAACTCAAGTTCCCCAGAGGTCTAAACTTGTTGTCTTCCTCCTTCTCCTCTACATGTTACCCATTAGTAATACCACAGAATGGATAAATGTCAACATGTAAAATGACTGCACTCCACACTCTCTCTCCACCAGCTGCCTCACTGCATCCACTATGTTGTGAACTGCTTATCTGATCTTAAGTTTTGAATGAATCAGTTTCCTCCAGGAAGACTGAGTCATCGTTTTCTGTCCTGCCACAAACTTCATATCACTGCCTCCCTCAGCCCTATATCCTTCCATTGATCTCATCACTTTCCCCAGTGACTGTCTCAAATTGAATGAGACTGTTTGCAGCCTCAGCATTCTGCTTGATGCCAAACTGAGCTTCCAGTCCAACATTTTCACCATATCAAAGATCATCTACTACGACCTCCTTAACATCTTTTGCCTGTGGCCATTGGCTGTTGAACCATTGACTTATTCTTCGCAATAGTTAAGCGATGAATTGGCAGAGTTCTCTTGGTTAACCTCTCACCTTCATTGCTTGTAAACTTCATCTCATATGAAACACTGCTACATTTGTCCTATCCCATGCCAAATACCATTAACCCTTCACCACTGTGCATACTGTTTACCTAGATTCCAACTTCCCAAATTGTTTTAATTTATTCATGGCCTCCATTACACTATTTTAGCAACTTTTTCCAGCTAAAGAGCAACACAAACTCTTTGTTCCTTTAACTCTTCCTTTTGCACATTCACCTTTTGTAGTGGCCCCAATATTGGAATCCGTGCCTTCACACTATAAAGACCCATAGGTCCTTCCCTGAAACCCTTTGATTTCTTCCTTTCCTGATCCAATTTATAATCACAAGATTTTTGTTGCCCCCTCTTGATAGATTTTCCTTTGGCATCCAATTTTAGCTGATTGCCTTTCAGTAGTTTGCAGTAGTTTTCTAAATTGAAAGCATTATTTAACTGCAGCTCATTAAATTTTTGAAAGATTGGTTTATTGCTTCCTTGAAAATTTTGAAAGACTACCAAGTCCTCCAACAAATGGATGTTCATTTTATTTTACTTGGCTAATATCATTCCTTTCTGTGTCCATTAAGTGGTTTGTACTAACAGGATTACTATTCTAGTGCATTAAATCATTTAAATATGTTTGGTTTCAATGTAAGAACACTGACTGATTAATCTGATTCATGACCAATTTTAATATAATGTTGATTCCCGTGAAGATGATAAGGATGCGTGGGATAGAAGGAAACTTGGCTAATTGGATAAGTAACTGGCTGCCTCATAGACAGAGGGTGGCAGTGGAAGGAAAATTTTCAGACTGGAGGCCAGTTACCAACAGCGTACACAGGGGTCAGTGCTGGGTCCTCTGCTATTTGTGATTTATATCAGTGACTTGGAATAGGGGGCTGAAGGGTGGGTTAGTAAATTTGCTGATGACACCAAGATTGGTGGAGTAGTGGATGAGGTGGAGGGCTCTTGCAGGCTGCAAAGAGATATTGGTAAGATGCAGAGCTGGGCCAAAAAGTGACAGATGAAGTTTAATCCTGATATGTATGAGATGATTAATTTTGGTAGGACAAACTTGAATGTATGTATTCTACATACATTCTGAATGTAGAATACAGAGTCAATGGCAGGGTTCTGAGGAGTGTGGAGGAACGGAGAGATCTTGGAGTTCATATTCACAGATTTCTGAAGGTTGCCACTCAAGTTTATAGAGCCATGAAGAAGGCTTATAGTGTGTTAGCGTTTATTAACAGGGGGTTTGAGTTTAAGAGCTGTATGGTTATGCTGCAACTATACTGGATATTGGTGAGACCACATTTGGGGTATTGTGTTCAGTTCTGGTCACCTCACTATAAAGAAGGATGTGGAAGCATTGGAGAGAGTGCAGAAGAGATTTACCAGGATGCTGCCTGGTTTGGAGGGTAAGTCTTATGAAGAAAGGTTGAGAGAGCTGGAGCTTTTCTCTTTACTCCTCCAAGTCCAGAGTTGTTCTAGGTGATCTTCCTCTCTCAGCCAACATCAAATCATCTCAGCATCTCTCTTTGTACATCCTTTTTCCCTTCCATTGTCCTCAGGACTTCCTTGAACTCCACTTTTTCAAAATGTAAACATCTTTCGTGTTTTCCTTTTGGCTCCCACTTTCAAGTCAAATAATTTGAATAACCTTCCCTAGATTACTTTTAATTTGTATGTTTGTCTGTTGTAAAAGCTCCTGATTAATTGAAATTTAACAGCTGGGAGAAAGAAAGATCCCTGTGTATCTCCTATGCAGGCTTTTAAACCTAGCCTATTTACTTCATTAAAGAAAACAATCATGGTTTCACTAATGCATGCATTTAGCATCCTCATTCCTTTTCATGTCTCAATTCTTCCAGACTAGTGGTCCCCATTAACCTTTTCCCAACTTGATTAAATAAATTACACAATCTTCTTTCCAGAATAACACAATATTCTTCAAAAATATTTTTAAAACCAGCATCCATTCTCTCAGATCTTCATTGGCTAGAGAACGCTGTTGATTGTCATAAATGTAGAAGTCTTGTATCGTCCTTAACAAAAAATTATACTCATCCTTCTAATATTGAATGAGGAACTGCATGAGAATGAGTCATTTTTCATTAAGTGTAGACCAAAAATGTTGAGACAAAATAACATGTCACAAGGCCTTCCTTGTTAGAAACAGGAAATGCTGAGGTAATTCATCTCTTTCCTAACTTATGATGTAGACTTAGAAAATTGCAATTTGTTTTATACTAAATAAAAACAGAACATGTTGGAAATTTTCAGCATCTGCAGAGAGAAACAAGATTTAGCATTTCAGGTGACAACTCTTCATAGGAACAACATCTATGTTTCCCTAAAGATATCCCAGGCATATAGTGAAATGTTCAAAATAGGTAACAAATCTTAATCATTAACATGGTGCAGAATATGGAAAAATTTAGATTTCAAAATTAGGTCCTTTTTTTGGAAAAAAATTCTACAAGACAAACTTAATGCACCTAGTGAAAAAGGAGAGTAAGGATCCCCTGACATTTGCAACAGATAAAAACCTATTAATAGTGGAACTGAAGGATTTCATTCCAAGTTTTTCTCTTCTTACCTTGTATTATTCTCATTTAATGAAAATGAAAAGCTTCTTATCCCATCAACTATTATCAAAATATGAAAAATGGAACATCCTACACTTTTCCTTCAAGTTTCACCAACACAGTTTCTTTTGGAACTCTTTTATTAATAGTTTTGCGATCCCAGCTGATGCTGAACAATTCAGATCATAGAGTGAAACCTAGCTTGATAGATCTTAACTTTTTTTTAAGAAACCGTGGAAAAAGGATACAGAATTCACAGGCATTTACTGATGAACTTGATCATAATACAATTTAACAAGGAAACAGTAACTCTATTACACAAGATAGTTCAAGGATCTCATTACAAGTATATGAAAATGATTCAATCTCTAACAACCTAGGAATTAGGAGCAGCAGTAGGCAATTTGGCCCTTCCAGCCCACTCTGTCATTTAATATGATCGTGGCTGGATTTTATCGTGATCAAAACTCTACTTTCCTGCCTGCTCTCCATAGCCCTTTATCCCGCTTTTCATCAGAAACATATCTTTTTTTTTCTTGAATATGTTGATTGATTCTGCCTCCACTACACTGGGGCAGAGAATTCCACAGATTCACAACCCTCATCTCAGTTTTGAAACTACTTCCTCTCTCTTTTTATATCTATGACCTCTGAACTGTTCCACAAAAGGGGATATCCCCTTTAATCCCAGCAATACCTTGATACAAAAACCCAGTGAAGCTCTACCATTGCCTTCACACTAAGGCTTCTTGCTTGGCTGGCCCAGTTGCAGATGGCTTTCTTCCAGCAGATTTCTTAGCATTCACTAGATGTTTTCCCCCAACTGGGGAGGTAGTGGTGCAGTAATGTAACTGGACTAGTGATCCAGAGACAACATCTTGAGACATGGGTTCAAATCCTGCCATAGCAGGCTGCAATAACCATTGTCGATTGTTGTAAAATCCAGCTGGTTCAATAATATCCCTTTTAGGGAAGGAAATCTGCCATCCTTACTTTTTCTGGCTGATGTGTGACTCCAACCCCACAGCAATGTGGTTGATTCTAAATGCCTTCTGAAATGGAGGCCTTTTAGAGATGTTCATGTTCCATAAAAGTGAATAAAAATACTGGTACCTCTCCTTGAAGCACCCAAATCTGGATTCTAAACTCAGTATTACTTCAACTGCAGGGCAAACACACAAATTTTCTAACCTCAGTTCCCCAGCAGTTTTGCAAGATTTCTTGTGAGAAAGTAAATGTGTTAAGAATGTGTGAACACGCATAATTCCAGAAAACTTGACCTTTTTGCTTGGTAGCCTTCCAGCTCACAAAAGAACTAAATGAAACTGAAACCATATTCCACATGTAATACACAAGCATAAATATAAACTGCACTTGGTTATATATTGTTTCTAACAATAGATGGAAAAGAGAACAAAAAAGATTCATGGAGGAAAAACATAACTAGTATCTGTGGCAGCCAATTTAAGGAACTTGGGTGGACCGGTTTGCAAGACCAAAAGTTGAATCTAGAATCAACTTCATTAATGAACATTAATATTCAATAATTGTATATTCAGGATTCTGAAACATATTCCCTTTTCTTCCTTCACTAAAGAATCCAATTGGAACAACCATTTTTCTTGCTTCAACCTGCAAGAATTCTATGCTTGCTTAAAGTTAGGAAGGTGATCACCCATAGTTGAGGTGAAAAATATTGCATTTGATACCAGCTGTTTTCAAAAAATTATTGGTTAAATATTAATATGATGAGGAAGATGGTGAGAGCGTTTAAGCACAAAATGACTCCAAAATTGTGCCACAAGTGTACTGGTATATGAATGCTTGCCATGGTTATGTACCCTTTTCTCTGGTGCTTTCTGTGCTAATATGGTGGTGAGAGAAATTTTAGATGAACAAACTCTGGTGCTCATCCACATGTATCCCAGGATATAATTTCAGTGCTCAAGTCTGTTTGCTAAAACATAAATTTAACCCAATGGAAATTTATACTTTCTAAAGATAGAAAGTATCTATCTATCTTAATTCCTGTAATTCCTATTTCCATTAGGAGGCTGCTTTTCTTTTACTGTTTGGACAGGTTTTTTGCTATTGTATGTGGGGGGGGGGGGGGGGGGGGGGCGGAGTGTGGCGACACAGGTTAGTAAGGCCTGGTGTGCATTAGTATGAATGGATGTTGGGGGTGCACAACTGGTATGGCCAGTGGAGTGTGTAATGGTGTGTATAGACAATATGGAAGGTTGTGGGGGGAGGGGGAGGAAGGGACACAGCTGATATAACCCATGGAGGATGCACTCAAGTAACTGGGCGATTCTCCCTAAAGTGCTAAATTGGTATGAAAACTGTTCTAGATCACAACTGTTTTCTCAATTCACCTTCACACTCGAACCTTCCCACTCTGCAGTGCAGGGATCACAATTGTGAATCTCGTTAAAAACCCTGCTTGAGGGGATGGGGAAATGGCTTATTCATGCCAGTGTCTGACAGTTCTGCAACTCTGCACATACGCGGTGGTCCCAATCTATTAGTTTCCCCATTTGCTGGCCAACCTGGGACACTTGCAGTGCTGCCTGCTGCCTCTATTCGCACTCCCCAAGGCCTGATTGTGGTCCCCACAACAATTCCCAACACTGATCCTCCCCCCCCCCCCCCCCCCCCCCCCCCCCAAATCCATCCCAGACCAATTGCCATGCAGAGTGGCAGTGGGATCCCCCCACCTGCAATGATCACTCCTAAGCCCTCACCCCTTTGGCACTGCCTAATTGGCAGTGCCAAGGTTCCCCCATGATCATTTGTCCCTTGGGCAGTGCCAGGGGGCACAGACTGGCACAACCATGGTACCCATGCCCAGGGGTCAACACCCCCCACCACCATCACCACCACCACTCAATCCCCTGGACAGGACCCCAATTGCGTCCCTTTTCCAGTAGTTTGAACGTGGGGAGCTATTGTAAACTCTATGGGAATGAAGTGCGCCTGGCAGAGTGGAGATTCAATCGGGCCTGGCAAGTTCCTGATAATGTAATGTAAAATATATTTGAAATTAGAAAAAAGAATTAAGTGACTTACCTGTCTTCCTGTCAGTTTCCAGCATGGTCTGGACTCTGACTGTTCTCCAGTTCTGGGAGATGTGCATGTGTTCCCGGTGCATGCACAAATCCTGGAACAAGGCCAGTGGGCACATCTCCCACTCCGACCCGCTAGAAGAGTTGTGGATCGAGATGGAAGAATAGCCCTGTATTTCAATTATGAAAGATATATGTGCATTTTTGCAAAATGCTATTTTCCCCAATTCTAGCTTGAGAATACATGTGAAAATGTGTGACGACTCCAAGTAGTCTCAAACAAAGAAACAAGGGTCTCTAAGGAGGCTTATCAAAGTACGTAAGATTGATGAAGTTAACTCAAAAGAACATTTAGAGCAGCAGCTCAAAAGAGTGCATGGCCAGTGTTTGAAGGATAAGCTTAAGATATCGATTATTGCATACAAGAATTAAATTGAATTATCAATTTACTACACAAACTCCAAATCTATTTTATTAAATTAATACACAATTAGACATTGTGTGTCTGATATCTGGAAGAATTCCCACTCTTTGAATTACTAAAATTTGACCATAGTTGTTGTATTAAGAATTGAAATGCTGGAAGTATTCAGCAGACCTAGCAGTGGGAGTTAACATTTTGGGTCAAGGATGTTCCTTCAGAACTGAGAATGTCATACAATGCTGAACAGTTGGACTTAATAATTTGATATGTTTTTGAATGAGGATCACTGCATCTTCCATAGAAAGATTGATCATGGGACCAAATAAAAGCCATTCTCCACTCCCCAACTCTACCATATAAATAAAACAATTAACTTGTTTACTGCATTCTATCTATTTCGGTCCTTTTAAACCAGTAATTAGATTTATTTATTTTCCGTTGTTGTGCTATTCATTTGTTCATCTCTAAACTTTTTTTTATTTAAATCCAACTCCTTGTTTTCCCCATCTTTTTTAAAGAAATGTCTCCTGGCTGTCACCTTTTTTTCAAAATGACGAGAGTCTGTGGACTTCAGTGCTTCTTAAATAATTTTATTTCCTATTTTTATTAATTGCTGAGTTATCATTCTTAGTAGAGTCATGGAAATATTAGTGTTGGGCAGAGGACAACATTTCAGACAATTACTATTGGGATTTCTTAAAATTGTGTTGTCATGGGCAACAAAAGTATTTGTGAACTTCATTTTCATTTGTTCAAATTGCCACCTCCTTTTATATAAACATAATTTTTATTGTAATAAGTAACATGTAGCAAGAAATACGTATAGTTTGCTGGAATACTTAATCTTTTTCCTTTTTTTAAACAAAGAAAGTTTAGTTTGGTAAACATTTAAACAAGAATAGCACAGTTGTACTTCCTGGCTCATCTGCAATAGGACAGCAACTCCATTTGCTACTTGGGAAAAAGCAAGTGTTTGGAGAATAATAGCAGCTCAGTTCTGACCCCAAGTCATTGTTCATTTATTTAAAGGTTTATTGTTTGAGCTTTATTATGTATTGTTTGTGACCATCGCTGTAGCACACATCAAATCTAACATTGTATATTTGAAGGAATTGCTAAATGTTGTCTTGCCATGGCCGTCTTTCATCAAACAAAGCACAAGTAGGTATTTCTAAACACTCTTAGAAATTATTTTCTGGCCTGTTTCTTAGGAAGCAAACATGATGATGGAACACAAAGTGATAGTGAAAATGGAAATGGCCAGAGGCGTGCACACAAGCATGCTGCACTTGAAGATCAATTGAGGATGTATCGTGCAGAACAACAGAGGCTTCATCATCAGAAGACAGCAGCTTCAGAAAAAGCCCATGAGCTTCCTTCAACGAGTAGAACTGCCTTTATGATAGAGTTCTTTGATGAAGATAATCCACGCAAGCGGCGATCCTATTCTTTTACACAGATTGCAGCAGCTCTACCCCAAGAAAGTCCTCATCCAGTTCCACCTGTAAAACCAGACAAATCAAAAGGTAGCACAGCTGAATTGAAGACAACTTCTTTAACATGTCAACCAAGTCCTCCTCATGCGAAATCATCACATAGTGTACATGAACTTCATCAAACCAAACATTTACAAAAACAAAAATTTGATGAACCATCAGTTCCTTTAGCATCTGTTCAAACAACACAGCTAAGAAGTTCTGCTAGTACTGGGCACAGGCAGAACTATAGTCAACAGCTGCAACAACAAATGATTTCACCATCGGCCACCAAGGAAAATGATGATGATCAAAGTGATAAAGGAACGTACACTATTGAACTTGAAAATTCCAATACAGAAGAAGCTGAAGCTCGTCGAATGATTGACACGGTAAGAGCAGAGAATGCATGTTGTATTCAGTAAGTGATTTTGAATAACACATTTGTTTTTTGTCACTAAAATCTGAGCATTAGAAAAACTTGAAATTATTTGCTGTTTACTAAGCAATTACTCTAGTACATCCAATAATCAGATTTAAAAATTAGTATAAGATAGTAATTGTAATGTGTTTTCCAACTTAATTGTTCTATTTACACTTGAGCTACTAAACATTTTCTCAGAATAGCAAGGCAAACGAAACATTGTTGTGAGTCTTAGAATCTCTGACTCCAAATATAATAAACAAAGTCTCCATCACTAGCCTATTTGAGAATTTTTCTGTTCTAACTTACTAGATTGCATTGTCACCTTATGTCTAACCTTTCCATTTACTCATCCTTGCAATTTTCTTTTAATATTTCTGCTACTTTTTCACAAGACATAACAGTTGAAGTTCTTAGAATTGTTGAATTCATAGTTAGAGGCCATTACACAAATGCTGTTTTTTGGAAGAAATACCCAATTAGTTACATTCCTCAACTCTTCCCCATGACCTTGCAAATTTGATTTCTTCCAAGCGCATGTTCCTGTAGAATCTAATTGCGTTAATCTTTCAGGTAGGACATTCCAGATCTCAACAATCTTCTGTGGAAATATTTTGCATAGTTTCATAGAACATAGAACAATACAGCACAGAACAGGCCCTTCGGCCTTCGATGTTGTGCCGACCAAAATAAAAAGCAATGCCCCTCCTAACTAAACCATTCCCTTCTCATCCATATACTTATCAACTAACCTCTTAAACGCCACCAAACTTGGCGCATCTACAACAGCTGCAGGCAGGGCATTCCACTCCCTAATCACTCTTTGAGTAAAGAACCTACCTCTGATATCCGTCCTATAACTCATACCCCTTAATTTAAAGCTGTGTCCCCTCGTGCTAGCTTTCTCCATCCTAGGAAAAAGGCTATCACTGTCCACCCTATCTAAACCTCTAATCATCTTATATGCTTCAATAAGATCCCCTCTTAGCCGCCTCCTTTCTAACGAAAACAACCTCAAATCCTTCAACCTCTCTTCATAGGACCTGCCCTCCATACCAGGCAACATCCTGGTAAACCTCCTCTGTACCCTCTCCAATGCCTCCACATCTTTCTTATAATGTGGGGACCAGAACTGCACACAATACTCCAAGTGCGGCCGCACTAGAGTTTTGTACAGTTGCAACATGATGCTGCGGCTCCTAAATTCAATCCCCCTACCAATAAAAGCTAAGACTCCATATGCCTTCTTAACAACTTTATCCACTTGACTGCCTACTTTCAGGGATTTCCTTCGAGTTGTTCTGATATCCAAGGTTTCTGGTTACCGACTAATTTGCCTGAGGAAACAATTTCTTCCTATTCGTTCTGTCACCGCACACTTCAAGCCAGACAGAGAAATGTCTGTTCACCGCTAATCTCTTAACCAATTATGTACTTAAGTTGCCATCATCTCTTTAAGACCGTGAGCTTCTCCAGCAGATGAGCTTTCTTAAACAACTTAACACTGATTAAACAGTTCCCTGACTTGTATGGTTTTATCATGCTAATAATTAGAAGGTCACTCTTCCTAGAGAATAAGCAGTCAAGAAAAGTGATCTCTGTGGAATAGCAAAGGTTGAAGAAGATTTAGTTAGCAAGAGGTAAGTGAGGTAAATAGTGACAATAAGAAGTTCTCGTCTCCTTGTTTTCCAGAAGCTATGTAAGCATAAAATATCAGTCCCTGCAGCAGTATATTTTCATAAACTTGTTTCCTCAATTGGAGAGTTGTTTGAGAAGGGAATATTTTGTTCATAGGGCCAAAAATCTCAAATTTTCCACCACTGAATCAGTTCTTTATGATCCAAAAAGTAGAATTATATTTGTAATTAAAGTAAACATTATTTTAGAGCACTGATGTCATGTAGCATTTCTTTCAGATTATGATATGAAACGCATTAGAAATGCTATTTCATTTTCCCAGCCCAACCAATCTGACCTTCTAATGAGATTTGCAAATTTTAAAGTTTATGGTAGATCTTTAGTCATTCATAACAACACCCTGATTGCAATGCTGGGATTCAAAACATTGCAAAGACATAAGAATTTAGACGGTAATCTATTTTTACTTAAATATGCTTTTGAAATACTATATAAACGCATAGTTGTTTGTTGCAGTCCAATAAATGTGATATAAATTATAGCACAAATACATAACTTCATTGAATGTTAATGAAGTCAATTTGTATGAATGGCTAATTGGGTAGAAAGGTTATACACTTGCTAACAAATTGTTGACTGTTTATCTAACACAAATGGAGCTGAAATTGATTGTGTTCAGTTAACCCCAAACTGCTTGTTGCATTTAAGATTTTTGAGGAATATGGAAACTGCTTCACTAGAAATAGACTTGGCCAAGGAGGACAGCATGTATTTTTAAGATGCCATTCGTAGCATTTGTTACACTGTGGATATGTTCAGCTAGGCACATAAAACTTGGCCAAGACAGTACAAGTGTGCCTAAGGCAAGGAACCACTCACCGTGTATGCTTCATTCATGAAGACTGTTATAGAACACAAAATATCTATCCCAAAATCAGAGTAGCATAGCCTCATTTCTTATGCATATGTGATGTGTGGTCTCCACAGCTTGATCGAGGAGGTCATCCATGAATTATTATGGAGAGGGAATGGCTCTACACTGTTGTTATTGACCAAAATGACTCAATAAACTTGCTGACTTTCCCACAGTGCAGAGCATCATACATTTCCATTCGGCCACTATCGGTGTTGTTTTGTATAGCCAAAAAAATGTCTTTTCACTGATGTATTTGTGTAATCACTGGCACAAAATTATCCAGGTCAATTTTTACTTTCCCAGAAGTACTCATAGCCTAAATTAAAGCTGTTCATTTATGTCATCATTGCTTGAAAGTGGACATACACCTTCTTGATGCTGGGTGCTGTAGTAGAGTGGAATAGGTTGTGAAATTGAATTTAATGTATTTGCCAATTTCTAAATTGACATCAGAAACATAACACGATATAAATTGGAGTTATGTAGCACCTTTCATGAACATAGGATGCACCTCAGCATTCCTAATAAATTAAGTATAAAAACAAAAATACTGGAAATACTCAGGTCAGCCAGCGTATGTGGAGAGCAGAACCAAGTTAGTATTTCAGTTCATAGAATCATAGAATGATGCAGAACAGAAGGAAGCCGTTTGGCTATCAGATATTTAATCCTTTGATAGAGGTAGTTAATTAATGCTACACCCTTGTCCTTTTCCTACAATGTCTTTCTTCCTCTTCAAATTATCAAATCTGATTCCCCCGCTCCCCCCCTCAACCAATGCATTCCAGATGGCAGAAATGGAAAAATGTATAATTATAATAGCTTTTAAATATATACAAGAACAAGGGAAGGATGGAGGGGAGTGGATGAAGGAAAGAAAAGTTGGTGTCTGATGGGGTAAAAGATATGATTGATTATAATCACTGTTCCCTTTGGGCTGCGTGTGCTAGTAGTGGTTATGCTGTGCCATCTGTATCTTTTTTAGACCCTTTTATTTATTGACATGCCATGCATCATCCCATTTTGCCTTACATTATCATTCTTTTGACTTTTAATCACTCCTACTTTCCACCTTATCTCAGATATTCCTTCCAACTTTGCCCCATCCCTCAGTCGCTTTTGCTGTTGCTCTGTACGTAATTATAACCTGTTACCAATGCAATTTTTACAGGTTCTAACATATGCTATCAACCTGAAACTTTGATCCCCTACTAACGGATTGGTTATGTGGGAAGCATGTTGAATTTCAGATAGAGAACCCACAAGTTCAAATTTCCCAGTAATAATTGAAAGTCACCCTGATTGGCAGCTTCAGCAGACAGTTCTCAAGAGCAAGCTGCAGGAGCAAATAGGGAGCCAACAGCTATTGCTGGCTGTGTGATTGGGGATGGAAATTAGTCTAGTGGGGGAGATCAATTCTTAACCTGGGATGGGGAGGTGGGAGAGATTGTAAAATTCCCAATCCATGAGATATTTGTATGACGGGGTATTCCTGCTTCTACTACCTACAAGTAGTATAGCAAAAAAAATTTTTCTATGAAGTTGTACTAGCCTCCCTTAAGCCATATCAACTATGGAAGAGCAACTTTGCTGCACCAGTGTTTACATTCCCATACCACAGCCAGGCTCTCTGACTGAGTTTACAACTTCAATTGGTGATCTTGGACCAAGGAAACTTAGAATAGGTTCAATCCTAAATATTTAAATTGCTAACCTTTTTGGGGATTGTTTGGCGTTGGTGCTCTTGTTTCACCTCCAATTAACCTAGAAATGGATAAGTTGAAGAGAGACTTTAACATTCCATCTGATTCCACCCTGTTGCTTTTGAGGGTAGATACTCACCTCCTTAACCCATTGGCACAATTTCTCTATCTACAAATGCAGCCTGACCTGTGTGTGTCCACCAAATTTTCTGTTTTTGAATCTGAATTTCAGCATTTTGCTTTTGTTCAGTTATATAGTTTATTCACTATTACAGGGAAATGCAGCAATATCCCTCAAACAGTAATGAGGTAAAAGACTATATAATGTGCTGTCAGAGATATTGAGGATAAACATGGTTCACAATGGTTAATATTACCCTCAATTGCCCAACCAGAGCGAGGAAGAAATGCTGTCTTGCTAAGATTGCTAACCTTCTGAGGATTTTTTTTTTTACATATCTGTACTTGCATGGACTCTCAGTCTGTTATCCGGCAAATGGTGTTAATAGCATTCTGAAGAAGCAATCTTGCACTCAATTTAGTTGGGCCCAAGCATAGCATTATTCGAGTTCAATTGCATAAATTTAATAATCTTGGTCAGAAAAACTGCCATTGGTTCATCAAAAATGCTCTTCTTTAATTGAAGTTGATGCAAATTGTTCACACAAATCTTTACCCCAGCATGCCATGCAATACTGATGGCACTAACTATCTGAAATATCCTAAATGGCAATTGATGCTAGATTAATTTCTTAATTTTAATTAAGAAATAAATAATATGGAGAAAAAGCAGATGCATGGACTTCAGTTGCAGATCAGCCATGATCTCACTGAATGGAAGATGAAACTTGTACTAAACGCCTGCTCCTGTTCCTATGTTCCCATTTCCTTGCATTGAAAATTCAAGTTTGAAACCTTGCTTTCTTTAGTTAATGAACATTATTGTTTCAGCTTTATCCTCATTCACGTAGTCATGTCTGGCATGAAAAGTCTGACCTCCTGCACCCTCCAAATCTGAGAAACAGTTAATAAATACTGCAGTAAATACAATCCCCAATAGGATGTGAATGCTGATTCCTCCTTGTTTATTAACATTTTTGATTTGATTTATCATTGTCATATATATTAACATAGTGAAAAGTATTGTTTCTTGCACACTATACAGACAAAACATACACTTCATAGAGCAGGAAACAAGAGAATGCAGAATGTAGTGCTTTCTCTGTAGAGAAAGATCAACTTACTGCAAGGTAGTGTACAGCCATCACAGGGACAGTGATCACTTTACTTGTAGGATGCTAAAATTGTAGCAATGCAAATCTGATGTTCTCTCTACTCATGTTTGTGAGGTCTCAACTTGGGAGTGTACCCAAATCTTTTTTCCCTCATATCAGCACCACATCATTCGAGAACAAGGAAATCATTAAAGGCTTCTTTATAATTCAGCTTAAAACTTCTGTTTTGGTGTTATTAGTCTTTTTCAAAACCCCTTTGGTGTGATAATGTGGCTCCTTTAAAGAGTGATCCTTTGAGGGTCACCTGGTTGTCTGTGAAGCCACCTCCAAATTTACTCTCAGTATATTTAAAGAAAAAGTTTTGGAGTTTTAGTTGATTTTTTTTAATTGGTACTGGTAGGCAATTATTGATAACATATATCACAAAGTATTTTCACATTATTTTCATTTGTAGTTTAAACCATAGCTTCATTTCTTTAAGGAACGCAGATTTGAAATTTTACGTACCACTCCATGGATATTCTCAGAAGTTATTTTATGTGAACTGTTCCTTTTACAATGTAGATTGCAAATTTGCTGTGATCTCAATAGCTGTTTCCTTTTATTCTTATGTAAAGAAAGCTATTTCAGATTATATTTTAGCTGAGTAGATAGGCTGTATGGTGCTGTTTTTCACTTTGCAGTAATTCACTTGCAAAAGCTTGGACTGATTTCTGCTGATGCAATGGCCACACATTAAGTCAGGGTAGGGGTTTGCTTTGGTGCAAAACTGCTGTTTGATGGAATTTGCATGTGTATGTGAAGAATCTTTGTCTTGGCTTGTAAATTCTAATCCTGCAGTGCACAAGATTACCTTCCTCTACTGGCCATTATTCATGTCTAAGTGAAAGTTAAAACAATCAACTATAGTTTTACATTACTTCTGATAATAGCTTCCTCACTTTTCCATGGCACAAGTGAATTCCTTCCTACAACTGGTTCTGTAGCTGTATTTGGAGCTGCTTGTTTTTTTTGCTTCAAAAGATTTAAAATGTTTTCAGATCAAGGTTAAAAACTTATTCAGTAGGATTACATCTTCTGTATGGTGGGACCCTCAGTCTGTTTGGATTAGCACCCCACTCCACACCTATTCATGTGACAGTGTGAATTTTGGGAGGTTGAAATTTCCTTGAATATTTTATCACTTAAGTTCTTTATCAAGTACAAATGAATGATCAAATTACTTGAGTACTAGTTAAAACCATATCAATAGTAAATAATTCTTCCTTCATAATGCCATCCAATAGTTGATAATTACACAGAATTTATAGATTCCATTTCTGGTATTTTCCACAAAACGAAAAAAGGCAGAAATTTTGCAGATGCTTTAGGAATATACCCTTCAATTCTAATTCATTTTGTGAAAGTTGAAAAAATGGTACACGAAGTTATTTGACAGGCTGGAATTGTTATTTTGATTGTTTCCTTTCTTAGGCTTTGAGTTTGATTATTTTCTTGCTTGCCCAGTATTAACCAGCTTTACTAAGGATCTATTTGAATGTCAATAATTTCTTTTTGACCAGCCACATCATTTAATTTGCACATCTCTGGCCCTTACTATTTATTTTGCTTTCACTATATTAACACCTAGTTACTAATATGAATAACAGATTTATTAGGAATCATGAGCTTTTGAAATGCTGCTCCTTCATCAGATAAGTCCGTTGGACTTCAACGTGGTGTTGAGAGACTTCTTACTATGTCCACTCCAGTCCAATACTGGCATCGCCACGTGATAATAAGATTGCTGGTAGTTTTCGCAGTGTAATACGTGCAATTAAGTTACAACATGGCAACGTTCCAACCAGCATGTAACTATTTGGCCCTAATTGAACTTATTAGGCCTGTTTTCATTTCCCTTCTTCCCTTTGTCTTTCATCCAACAAATAGTAATACATTTATCAATTGTCAAAAAATTTTGCCTTCTATTTTCAAAGGACCTTTTTTGTAACTTTGTGCAGCAGGAACCTACTTTGCAAGCAATCACTTTAATTTTTCCTGTTGGTGTCTTGCCAATTCAGATTTAATCAGAAACTTGCTGTAAGAATTGGTAAAATCTCTTTTACTTACCATTCTTCGGTTTATCATGTAGTTTTTTTTGCATTTCCAGGCTTCCTTCAAAACTGTGTGTGCTTAGTAATTGTATTGACTAATTCTGTTTCAGATGCAGAAATGCCAATGTATGTTTCCTCATGAATTAAACTTTATAAAGGAACAAATTAATAAGACAATAAAAACAAATTTAAGTCTTTACAGATTCAGTTGTATAGCAAAGTGAAAAGCTTCACTGTGAAAAGCAGATTACGTTAAACTTCAAATCTTGGTTAAACCACATTTGGAATACTGTAAGCAGATCTAGTATCTGTAGTATGAAATTTTTTTGCACCACTTCTAGTGTCTGAGTGGTAATATCTGCCAGATCAGATTAAATAGCCTGAAGCTTTTTTTAAAAAAAAATGACTGAAAAGTGACCCAATACAGGTCTTAAGTTTATCAAAGAATTTTCGCTTCCTAATAACCCGAAACAATCAAGGTAAGGTAAGGTAGTCACAAATAAATCCATATGAGAATTCAGGAGAAACTTCCTTACGCAGAGAACAATTAGAATGTGGGACTTGTTACCTCAAAGCAGTTGAGGGGATTGCATCGATACATTTAAGATGAGCCTAGATAAGCATGAGAGGGAGAAAGTGATAGAAGGATGCACTGATTAGGGTGGATGAAGAAGGATGTGATGTGTAATCATGGCTATTGGTATGTTGGTTCAAATGACCTGTTTCTTACTTTGTAAGATAAACCATTGAAGCAAAAAAAATAAAAATTGAGGGGAAGTATTTGTGTGAGCCATTTCAAAGGGATCCCTGGAGGTAGAACATGCTGCTAACCACCACTATAGGGCCCACATGGGTTTCTTCAATGCCTGCATCCAGGGAGTCAGTGTTGTCTTCTTAAAATACTTGAAACAACACTACAGAAACATTGTTTTCTTTTTTTTATTCAAATTGTCATTTTTTTAAAGAACTTTTCAGAACTTTTTTTGAATTCATTGTGGGCTGATAAATTTTCACAACATGGCATTTTCAGCAGGCTGTATTGATGGTTGGCATGTGCATAGCTGAGCTTTGTGGAGGATGAAGTCTTTAAAGAATGAAAAAGTAATCCATGTAGGGTTCCATGCCTCTACTAGAGTTATGTTATGGTTTGCCTCATCAGTGGTGAACCCCAGGATGTTGGTGGTAGAGGGGTCCATGATGCAGATTCTGTTGAAGAGCAAGAGTATGTTTACATCTCTGATCACATTATACTTGTTACAAAAATTACTTGTCTGTCTATTCAAACCTGGATGTCTTGTTGTATTGGAGGTGTAAGTATAGTTAAACACAGTAATCATCAACTAATGATTAATCTGCTAATGATGGTTGGGATTATGATGCAGTCTTGAGGAAATCCTGTAATGATATCCTGGGACTATGATGATTAGTCTTGACAGCTAGCGTGTCAGGTGTGGTAATTGATACTGAAATATCTAATTGGCCTATTCTGCCACCTGCGCTCTCTTTGCCTGCATCGAATTTCATCTTTCTAGAATTCCATGGCATCATAGGTCAAATGCTGCCTTGATTTCCTGGGCAATGACTGTCACACTTTTCTATAGCATTCAACTGTTAATGGTGATCTCTAGATCAAGACAGTAACTCGGTCTACCTCCTGGATTTTAGTTATGATAGAGCTTGAACTGAGTGTCAGCAAGCACACTATTAGTAGGTATCACTTGATTACACTACTGATGATTCTTCCATTTCTTTACTGATATTTAGTAAGGAATTTATCAGATGGTAATTTGGCCTATCATTTGTGAATAGGAAGAATATATTGTCAGGTAAATGCTAGTTTTCTATCTGTGCTAAAACAATTTAACCCAAGACTTGATAGTTTTGAATACAGGCCTCCAGTTGAAGTTTTACCAATAGCGTTTGACAGAGCCAATGTAGTTTCTGAAGGTCATGTGAAATTAAATGGATCAGATACGTATATCAATAACAATGAATGTTTGGGAGAGGCCAGGTAGAACTATCCACTCAATACTTTTGGCTGAAAAGTTGGCAAACTTTTCAGCATTGAATCTAGCATCCTTGGGCTGGATTGAGCTGTTCGTGAAGACTTTTTTTTTTGTTGAATTGTTCATTACTGTTGACAGGATATGACAAACTTTGCATTGGTTCTTTAATTGGTTTTAGTTGCTTGTATATCTTTTGGTGTTTAGCATGCCAGTGACATTATAACTTATTCATTATGTTAGTGTTTCAATCTAATGTGCATAGTACTTCCCTGGCACATCATTGTACACTCTGCATTAAACCAGAGTTAACTCCTGCCTTATGTTAATGAGTGAAAGAGGAATATGTTAGCCCATTAGTTTGCAGGCTGAGATGTTTTTGGCCATGTATAAATGTCTAGCTTTTGGTTTTCTACACTTAGACCTTTCCAATCTGACTTAGCACAGTTGTAGTGCCACAATATTGTGAAGGATCTCCTCACTACAAGACTGTGTTTTTGCACGATTGTGAAGTTGATAATCCTACCAAAACTATTATAATCAGATAAAATCTGTGACAGTTTGGTTATTTTCTGTTCTTTGCCTCAATACCTGATAATGAGTCATGTTAGCAACTGCACTTATCAGATTGATTCTCACTTATCTGGATTTGAGGATGGAGGATTTGACTTCCTGTTGGAAAGGAACATTTCAGTTTTCCAAAATATCAATTAAATACAGTCCTGTCATTATTTGGAAATTATGGTAGTGAAAAAAAATCATTTGAATATTGTTGGGTACTCTAAATTTAAAATGATGAAGCTTTTCATTTCCATGAAATATTCCATTATTTCTATTTTTCAATTCGGTATTCCTTTTTATTCAATTGAATCACCTGTATATAAAAATGCACTCAAACACTAACTGTATCCTATTTAATTTTTCATTGGTCTGATTTTAGTAGCAGATGGTACTGTGCTAAATTCATTTATTTTGTATTATAAATTACTTGGGACAAGGAACAACTTCTCAGCCCTCATATTTTGATCAATTTTGTTTGTGCAGTTTACGCTTCTAATAAATTTTACTTATTCTTACACTAGGTATTTGGAGTAGTAGATTCCCCCAATTACTCTGGCTGTGGTATAACAAGGCCAGTCATTGCTGAACAAAAGATCAAGTGGCAACCAAATTCTACTGACCAAGCAACTGATGCAAGAAAAGGAGAACTTAGTAAAGAACTTTTGAATGACTCCGAGGTGAGTCATCTGGAGAAACATTGACAACATTTCTAGCATTTGCATGAATTCATTTATCCCAAATATTTCAAACATCAGGAGATTAGTAAAATATAAGACTCTGCCCATAAGTACGTTTTATGCCAAATAAAAGCAAGTCTTGCAGTGCTGCTGAATGCTGAGCCTTTATTCAGTAAGCAGTTAAACCACAGTTCAGGATGATTTGAGGATTTGTTCCCAATGCACTAAGTTTGCTGATATTAGTAATAATAGGCCATGTTCTTGATGTCAAGATCAATTGTATGAGGAGAAGATTCAGTTGCTCCTGCTTGAGGTGTGCATGCGTAGTCAGTGAGGATTGGATTAGACTCATCCATATCACCAAGTTCTTCCTCACCACCAACTCTGTCTTTCAAGCTGCGTGTCCAGAATGCAGTATTACATGAGCAGCAATTTCCTCTTCAATCCCTGCCTGCAACTCCATTCCCTAATTACTACTCCATCTTTCTCCATGGCAATTGCCTGAACCTGAGCTAAACTATTTGCAAATTTGCTTCATATTTAACCCTGAGATGAGCTTCCAACCACTCATCTGGTTAAACACCAAGCTGACCACTTCCCATCTATGTAAGATCACCAAACTCTGTCTTTGCCCTAGCTCATCTGCTGCCAAAACACATTTTACATTGCCATTGTTATCTCTCGAATTAACTATTCCAATGATATTCTGCCTGGCTTCCCATGTTCACTGTCCATAAAATAAATTAATCCAAATCTATGATTTTTCTTTTTCTTATTTATTAGTGTAATTTGAGTGTCACTGACAAGGCTAACATTTATTACCATCCCAAGTTGCTCCTGAGAAGATGGAGTGAGCTGCAGCTTCAGCTGTTGCAGTCTACTTAATGTTGGTACACTTACAATGCTGTTAGGGAGGGCATTCCAGGATTTTGTTTGCTTCACTGTTGTTCAATGATGAAATGATATCAAGTCAGAATGGTATGCGTCTTTGAGGCATTCCCATGTGTCTGCTGTCTTTGTCTATCTAAGTTGTAGAGATTGCTGGTCTGATGGCTGCTGTTGAAGGAGCCTTTGTAAGTTTCTGCAGTGCTTTGAGTAAATAGTACATACTGCTCTCGTTGTGCACCATTTGTGGAGGAGATGAATGTTTAAGATGGATGGGATATAGGTTGAGCGTGCAACTTTATCCAGATTTTGAGCTTCTTGTGTTGTTGGAGGTACACTCACTCCCAACAAGTGGAGATGAAAACAGAAAATATTGGAAATAATCAGGTCAAGTTGCATCTGTGGAAAGAGAAACAGAATGAATGTTTCAGGTCGTGAATGTTCTCCATTATGCTCTTGAATTGTGTCTTTTAGTTGGTGGACAGATTTCAGGGAAGCGTGAAGTGAGGAACCTACCACTGAATTCCCAGCTTCTAACCTGCTTTTGTAACCTCAGTAGTTACAAGGCTCCCAACAATCAAAAAAAGTAGGTGGTGGCAGCAGGTTCAGCATTGGTAATGCCAACATTTAGAGATGATAGTTAGCTTCTCTGTTATTGGAGATGATCATTGCCTTGCACTTCTATGGCACAAATGTTATTTGTCACTTATCAGCCTGAGCCTGGATGTTGCCTCTGCCATTCTGCATGCAGGCACTGACTGTTTCAGTATCGTAAAACACTGATTCAGCCTTACATTGGGTATTGCAACAGTTCTGGGCACCACAACTTTAGGAAAGATGGGAACGCATTAGTGGATGCAGAAAAAATTCAGGGGAATGGTTCTAGGGGATCACAGTCATGTAGAAAGATTGAAGAAATTGGGGTTGTTTTGGAGAAGAGAAGTTTGAGAAGAAATTAGGGTTTTTGTTGAAGTAAGGAGGGAGAAATCTGCCCCCGTTTAGTGGAAGGATTGAGAACCAGAGGCATAGTTAAGGTATCTTGCAAAACAAACAATTGTGACACGAAAAATGGCTGGCTAGGATTTGGAGTGCACTGCCTGAGTGTGGAGATCAGTTGAGGCTTTCAAAAGAAAATTGGATCAGTATCTGAAAAAGAAATATTTACAGGGCAAATATTGGGAGAACAAGAAGTTGGAGTGGGTGGGCTCTAGTACCACTAGGTGAATTGCTCCTTCAGATGGTGAGCACAGACTTGACGGACAAATTACCACCACCTGTAGTATAGCCATCCTTTGATTCTATGATTCCATGACCTTTCTGGTAGGTATGACCCCAACCAGTTGAGTTTTGTTAGTGCTACTTGATGCCACATTCTGTGAAATGCTGCCTTCACATCAAGGGAAGTCACTCACCTCATCTAGTATTGTTTGGGTCAAGAATATAATGGTCTTTAGAACCTAATATCCCTGGTGGAACCTAAACTCGACATGGTGAATAGGCAAGTGCCACTTGATAGCACTCAACAACATATTCCATTACTTTACTGATGATTGGGAGTAGACTTCTGAGACGGCAATTAAATTAGTAATACAGTGACCAGAGTAAACTTGGGGAATGTTTTGCATTGTCGGCTTGATACCAGTGTTGTAGCTTTACAGAAAGAGTTTGGCTAGGAATGCAGTTACTAGTTCAGTAAGTCAATGTGATGTAAAAAGTGCCTTTAGCCTTTGCTGTACCCAGTGCTTTCAGCATTTGATATCATGAGGAGTTAATCAAATCGGAAGAAAACATGACATCTATGATGCTGAAAAGGCTAAATGGCATATCCATATCCTGAGAAGGTTAAATGGCATATCCACTTGGCACTTATGACTGAAGGCAATTACAAATGCTTCAGTCTAGTCTTTTGCACTGCTGTTCTTGGCTCCCCCACCATTGAGGATGGGGATATTCGTGGAATTTTCTCCTGTGGTTAGTTGCTTAAAATTGGCTCAATAAAGATTGTCAGTAGACAATGTAGAACCTTGGCTTTATGATAATGGTAGAGGGAGAGCAATATGCAGGGCCGTAAGATTTCAAATTGAGTTTGAATATAGTTCTGTTGGTGGCCCATTATGCCTCAGGATGCTCAGCTTTGAGCTGCTAGATCTGTTCTGAATCTATCCCATTTAGGTCTGTGCTAATGCCACATATATGATGGAGGATGCCCTCTATGATGGCAGGATTTCACGCATTTCATGTGCGGTCATTGCTTCTACCATTTGTATCTTGGGGAGGTGCATCTATGACAGTTCTGTGAGGATGGCGTTAAGTTGATATTTCTCTCCTACATGTTCTCAGCACCTGCCAAGCTTCAGTCTGACAGCTATGCCCTTCAGGGCTCAGCCCCCTGCTGCCTGTATCGTAACTTGCATCATCTAACTTCCCTAATACCCAGACGTGCTAACCTGCATTGACTAACTGCCTCAGCAATAACTTCCATTCTTGTTTCCAAATCCTTTTGTGGTCTTGCCCTCCTTTCTTAACCTCCTTGAGCCTGACAGTCCTCTAAAATTTCTGTGCTTCTCCAATTCTGGCCACTTGCTCATGTCTGATTTTAATCATCCCATGATTGGCTGTCATGCCTTCAGATGCAAGGATCCTAAGCTGCGAAGCTTGATCCCAGCTCTCTCGTCTCTCTCTCCTCCTATAGAAGATTTCTTAAAACCTCTGATCAATCTTTTGGTCATTTGTCCTAATATTTTATGCGACTATTGTTTGAAAATGCTCCTATGAAACACTTTGGAAATTTTACTGTATTAAAGATGCTACAAAAATGCAAATTTTTGGTGCTTTCCACAGTCAGGCTGCTTGTTGGCAGTCACTTTTGAGGGCACTTGGGCTGTGGGCCAGAGGGCAACTGGTGTAATGGAACCATATCCTGACATTCTTCAAGAGGGAAAGGAAGAAAATTGACAAGTATCAAATATGTTGTGACATGATGAAAGCAAAAGAAAAGCTGAGCTATTCCTTAAAATCAGTGTGCTTGTTTTAAACAGAACTATTCTTTGCATAGATAGTGTAACATGGAGTAGAAAAGACCACACTTAATAAGGAAAGGCAGCAATGACACTTTATGATTATCCTCAACACCAGTGTTCGCAAAGTTGTGTCCTCAACCCTTTATTATACTCTTTGTACACCTATGACTGTGTGGCCAAATTCCCCTCCAACTCGATTTTCAAATTTGTTGATGACACCACCATAGGGGGTTGGATCTCAAACAATGATGAGATGGAGCTCAAGAAAGAGAAAGAATGTGTCGAATTGGTGTGACAACAATAATCTCTTTGCTTAATGTCACTGGTTGGTAAGAAGGAAACAAAGAATTCATTGGACTCCGGGAAAGTGCGGGAAGATTGGAAAATGGCTAATGTTACGCTGCTGTTTAAAAAAGGTAACAAATAGAAGGCAGGGAATTATAGGCCAGTTAGTTTAATGTCTGTAGTCAGAAAAATGCTTGAATCTGTTGTCAAAGCAGAAATAACGAGGCACCTGAATACGAACTATTTGATCAAGCAGATGCAGCACAGATTTGTTAAGGGAAAGTCATGCTTGACGAATTTATTGGAGTTCTACGAGGAAGTGACTAGTGCGGTAGATAGAGGGGAACCGGTGGATGTGGTGTTTTTGGATTTCCAAAAGGCGTTTGATAAGGTGCCTCACAAAAGATTGCTGCAGAAGTTAGGGTGCAGGGAGTTGGGGGTAGGGTGTTAGACTGGATAGAGGAATTGTTGTCTAATAGGAAGCAGAGGGTAGGTATTAATGGGTGCTATTCTGATTGGCAGCTGGTGACTAGTGGAGTGCCCCAGGGATCAGTGCTGGGGCCTCAACTATTTACCATTTACATAGATAATATGGAGGAAGGGGCTGAGTGCAGGGTGACAAAATTTGCTGATGACATGAAGATGAGTGGAAAAGCAAATTGCGTAGAAAGCCTGCAGAGGGATCTGGATATGTTGAATGAGTGGGCGAGGACCTGGCAGATGGAGTATGATGTTAGCAAGTGTGAGGTTATCCACTTTGGTAGGAATAACAGTAGGAAGAATTACTAAATGGCAAAAAGCTCCAGCATGCGACAGTGCGGAAGGACCTGGGAGTCCTTGTGCACGAATCACAAAAACACAGTCTGCAGGTGCAGCAGGTAATCAAGAAGGTGAATGCAATGTTGGCCTTTATAGCTAGGGGGATAGAATATAAAAGTAGGGAGGTACTTTTGCAGTTATATAGGGTACTGGTGAGGCTGCAGCTGGAGTACTGTGTGCAGTTTTGGTTGCCGCATTCGAGGAAGGATATATTGGCCTAGGGGGTGCAGAGAAGGTTCACTAGGCTGATACCGGAGATGAGGGCGTTGGATTATGAGGAGAAACTAAATAGGCTAGGTTTTGTACTCTTTGGAGTTTAGAAGGCTGAGAAGGGATCTTAGAGACATAAGATAATGAAGGGGATGGAAAGGGTAGAGTTTGAGAGACTCTTCCTGATTAACAAAGGTAGCAGGACTATAGGGCACAGCCTCAACATGGGGGGGGGGGGGGGGGGGGGGGGGTGTGGTTCAGATCAGAGTTGAGGAGGAATTTCATGCAAAGGGTGGTGAATCTTTGGAATTCTCTGCCTGATGAAGCGGTGGAGGTTTCTTTGCTGAATATATTTAAGTCAAGAGTGGATAGGTTTTTGATTGACAAGGGAATTAAGGATTACGGGAAGAAAGCAGGAAAGTGGTACTGAACCACTGCAGATCAGCCATGATCTTATTGAATGGTGGGGCAGACTCGAGGGGCTGGATGACCTACTCCTGCTCCTATTTATTATGTTCTTACGTTCTTATTAGTAGGAACTAATGGGTACTTTTCAAATTGGCAGGTAATAACTAGTGGGGTGCCACAGGGACTGATGCTGGGACTCCAGCTATTTGCAATATATATTAGTGATTTGGATAAGGAAACAAAATGTAACATTTCAGTTTGCAGATGATACCAAATTGTGTGGGAGGGTGAACTGTAACAAGAATGCAGAGATCCTTCAGAATAACGTGGACAGGTTGGCTGGATGAGCAAGTCAATGGCAAATGCAGTATAATTTAGATAAATCTGAGGTTATTCAGTTCGGAAACAAAAAACAAGAAGGCAGATTACTACCTGAATGGCTGTGAATTGGGAGAGGGAAATGTGCAGTCAGACCTGGATGTCCTTGTGCACCAGAGGGAAAATGGCATGTTGGCCTTCGTTACAAGAGGTTTTAAGCACAGGAGCAGACATGTGTTGCAGTTATGTGGGTCTTTGTGAGGCCACACCTGGAATATTGTGTGCAGTTTTGGTCTCCTTTTCTGAAGATGGGTGTTCTTGCTCTCAAGGGAGTGCAGTGACAGTTTACCAGGCTGATTTTGGGAATGATGGAACTGATGTATGAGAAGAGATTGACTAGATTAGGATTATTTTTGCTGGAGTTCAGACGAATGAGGGGGGATCTCACAGAGACTTATAAAATTCTAACAGGACTGGATGGGATAGATGCAGGGAAGATATTCTGGGTGGTGGGGGAATCCGGAACTGGGGGTCCCAGCCTGAGGATTCTGGGTAGACCATTTAGGATGTAGGTGAGGAGATATTTCTTCACCCAAAGAGTGTTGAACCTGTGCAATTGACTACCACAGGAAGTAGTTGATGCCAAAACATTGAATGTATTCAAGAGGCCGTTAAATATAGCACTTAGGGTGAATGGGATTAAAGGTTATGGGGGAAAAAGCAGGATTTGGCAATTGAGTTGGATGATCAGCCATGATCATTATGAATGGCGGAGCAGAATTCAAAGACGAAACGGCCTCTTTCTGCTTTTCTATGTTTCTGAGAGTAAAATGAAGGACTTAAGGAAGTGCAGTGGAGGACGTGCCCCTGTCTACATTAAGGAGGGTGAAGCGGAAATTGGTGAGAGCTTCAAGTTTCAGGTGTCCAGTTCACCAACAACCTACCCTAGTCCCTCGTACTGTGCTATACTTAAGAAAGCCTACCCATGCTGTTGCTTTCTCAGGAAGCTAAGGAAATTTGTCATGTCCACTATGAGACTCACCAACTTTTACAGATACACCATAGAAAGCATAATTTTTGGATCTAACACAGCTTGGTATGGCTCCTGTTCTGACCAAGACCACAATACACTGCAAAGGGTTGTGAATGTAGCCCAGTCCATCACACAAACCTCCCATCTGTCAACACTTTGCGCTGCCTTGGAAAAGCAGCCAGCGTAATCAAGGAACTCGGACATCCTCTCTTCCACTTTCTTCCATTGGGAAAAGACACAAAAATCTGAGGTCATTTATCAATCGACACAAGAACATCAGACTTTTGAATGGACCTACCCTGCATTAAGTTGATCTTTCTCTACACCCTAGTTATAACAGTACTGCTACATTTTGCCCTTTGTTTCCTTCTCTATGAATGGTACGCTTTGTCTGTACAGCATGTGAGAAGCAGTACTTTGTATTGTATGCTAATACATGTGACAATAATAAATCAAATCAAAATGACTCATGCTACATTCTGCATTCTTGTTTCCTTCCCTATGAATGGTATGCTTTGTCTCTATAGCATGCAAGAAATACTTTTCATTATTTACCAATATATGTGACAATAATAAGTCCAATAGAAAAACATTTCTAAGTGTTATAATGGTGAGAAAAATGGGGTGAACCGTGCTGTTCTCTCAGGTGCTCCACATCGCAAGTTTCTGATGCTTGTGTCACTTTTCTCGCAAGTTGGAAGTTTTGTAGCATTGTAGTTTTGGAAGTTAGAAGTGAATTGGAACTAAAGACCTGAATGAACCGGCTGCTGAGAGCTCAAGTCCGATCGGACAGAGTGCTGGGCGACTCCCAACAAGCCTCATCGGTCTGCACCCTTGCATACTCCCTTCCCCTACCAGTATGAATCCCAACACAATCCAGCCCTACATGACCCCTCCTTCCATCATTGCCACCATTGGCACTGTTCCTGTCATACTGGCAATACCCAGCTAGCAGCAGCCTGATGGCCACTGCTGATGTGGAGATGCCAGCATTGTACTAGGGTAAACACAGTAAGAAATCTGACAACACAAGGTTAAGTGGCTAGAACTCTCCATTCATCTAACAAGGGAAGAAACGCCGAAAGCTTGTGAGTTTACTATCAAATAAATTGTTTGGACTTAACCTGGTGTTGTTAGATTTCTTACTGTGGCCACTGCTGAGCCATGCCACCGGCCACTGGGTGGCTTCAATGGTCTCTAAGCTTCCCTTCTAAGTGTGAGCATCGAGCCAGATCTGCGCTTGTGGAGACCTGAATTGATTCTGGCCACGTTGGCATTGTGCCCAAAGGCTGAAAGATTCCGTACGTTGGTTAGAGGAAAACTCGGACCTCTTAGGGAACTGTGCTTAGAGCCCGAGGGAATGGGGGAGATCTTGAATGAATACTTTGTGTTTTTCTAGCTGGAGGTCGGTAACTAGTGGTGTGCCGCAGGGCTCGGTCCTGGGACCTCTTCTTTTTGTAATATATATAAATGACTTGGAAGAGGGAGTAAGTGGAGTGATCAGCAAGTTTGCAGACAATACGAAGATGGCTGGACTTGCGGATAGTGAGGAGCATTGTCAGGCGATACAGCAGGACATAGGCTGGTAGCTTGGACAGATAGTTGACAGATGGAATTCAATCCTGATAAATGCGAAGTGATGCATTTTGGGAGAAAGAATGTAGGGGTGAGGTATATGATAAAGGGTAGCCCTATTAAGAGTATAGAAATGCAGAGGGACCTGGGGGTGCAGGTGAACAAGTCTCTGAAGGTGGCAGAGCAGGTGGAGAAGATTGTGAAGAAAGCATAGAGTATGCTAGCCTTTATAGGAAGGGGTATAGAGTACAGGAGCTGGCCTTTAATGTTGCAGTTGTATAAAACGTTGGTTAGACTTCATTTGGAATACTGCATCCAGTTCTGGTTGCCTTACTGTAGAAGTGGGAACATCGAGATGGCGGTGCGGGCTCGTTGGGCCGAAGGGCCTGTCTCCCGTGCTGTTTTGTTCTTTGTTCTGTTTTCACTTCAACAGCACTAGATGTTAGTGGTGTGATTTGTACACAATCTGTTAGCTGTTTCTGGGAACCTTGGTATCTCCACATTGAGAAGCAGTTTGTTTCAAGGTCCTCCTCGAGCTGATTCTCTCTTTAGGCAACTTCCAGCCTTATGAAACTCGAAGATTACTGCACCCAAATTGATGAGTCATGCTTCCATATTGAGTATTGGTCATTCAGTCTTTTTCTCACCCAGAGACACTTTTTTAACTTTTCATTGAGGCCCTTATCATGTAATTGTCTTTGCTCTGAAAGAAGCCCAGCACGTGGAAGTATCATTTTTTTCAGTTGTAAAACACTGAGGTGAAAAGTTTGATAATAGTTTACAATGAACATAGAAAGGTGCCTAGTTGTCTGCTCTCTTGTGAACAAAGATTTTAAAGTTTTTTGTAAAGCAAGCACGTGCTTTTCAAACGGTTCTGGAAATCTATAATATTGTAACTCCACATTCGTGACAGGTTGCCATGAGTATCCCATTCATTGCAAGAAGATGTCAATCTCTGGTACAAGAGCAAAATTGAAGCAAATAGGCTAGATACTTTTGAGGGGAAACTAGACAAGCATTTGAGGGGAAGGAAATAGACAGTTATGGTGGAAGGTTGAGGAGAAAAGATGGGAGGATGTTTGAGTGGAGCACTATCAGTTGGGTAACTGAGTTACCAATCATATCGTGAGGAAGTCAAATTTACATAGAATTAAATCCTTTAAATGACCTGCATTAATGGTCTTGTTACAATCATAATAAATTTTTTGCCTTCAAAATTATGATTACATAATTCCGTTCTTGACCCCAGAGCATCCCAAAGTACATTACTTTTGAAATGTAATCACTTTTGTAACACAAGTGTGGCAGTATTTTGCACATGATAAATTACAAACAGCAATGTGTTAATGGTCAGATAATCTGCTTTCAGTAATGTTGATTAAGGGATAGATATTGACTGGGAAGCCAGGGTAACTCCTGTCTTTGAAGTAGTGCCATGAGATCTTCCACTGAGAGCCTGGTATCAACTTTTGGCTTTGACAAAGGGTCATCTGGACTCGAAACGTCAGCTCTTTTCTCTCCTTACAGATGCTGCCAGACCTGCAGAGACTTAACAGCATTTTCTCTTTTGGTTTCGGATTCCAGCATCCGCAGTAATTTGCTTTCATCCTCATATCAGCCTTGGCTTGGTGTTGGAGCATTGGCCTCAAAGCAGAATTGCTAATTCTAATTGGATGCATTTCTGAAGATTTCATCATGTGACATTGCTCACTGTGGAAATGCAGTTTGAATGCTTGTAGTTGGCTGACATCACTCTCCATGAACTTAAAATAATCATACTCATTTGCTGGCAGGGATGGAATTGCTATTTTTGTTTTGGAAAATTTCACGAATACCACCACGAATAGTTCTCCAGCACCCACAGAAGATGTGTTCTCTGGTTCTCCAACTACCCTTAGAAATGTGCCCTCTAATATCATTAGTGTTGGTTGTCTAATTCTTGGCTTAACAGTTGGTTCAATGTTCAAATAGGATCAGCTGTGACGGGTAGCTGCTGGTGCCCACTTGGAGGGTGGCTAGAGGATATTCTGACAATTATTTCATCAGTAAGTTAATGTTGTCATTCTTGAGATTGCTCTGCTGACTTCTTGAAAAACTTAATGCAACCTCAAAGAAGATGCTTACATAAAAGATGTGGATTCCCACTAGATAACTTTCAATTTGTTGACCAAGGCCAAAATACTTCCAAAGAATAACAGCAGGACTGTGGAGAAAGAGCAAGGAAATTGGACTAAATTGTTCGTTCTTTCAAAGTCTTTGAATTGACGTAACAGGTTGAATGATGTTAGAAATATAGAAAAGTTATGGCACAGAGAGAGGCCATTTAGTTTATTGTCTCTGCCAGTGGAAAAATAAGCTGCCCATTCTGTGCTGAAGAATTTTAGTACATTGATATAAAAACACTCTTAATTGGTCACAATTTTCTTAGTTTCTCTGTAGAAGTTGGACTATAGGATGAGGTGGTTGTATAATGCTCTTTACCATTTATTTGAGGTTTTGGATCTCATTTCATAAATTTTATCCATTTAAATTACTTGTCGCATCCAATTATTAAAGATGACAATCAATAATTATAAGGTAATTAGCACATTTTAAATAAGCTGTTAGCTTGTTTTATGGGGAAGAATTAATTAACTTGGCTGAAGTAATGACATTTTCATAAACAGCACTGACAGTGGAATAAAGAGTTATGCATCATCAAGTGATGTTAGGTCAGCAGTGGAAATAGTGATGTTGTACTGTATGAAAATCTTGTCTCTAATGCCTGTCCAGAAGTTGACAAAATACTGTTTCTTGTGCAAAGTTCTGCAGGCATATCAAACAATTATCTTTTTGGTTACTTCCCTACCCTGTGTGTTATACACAATTGCATTTACTCTTAACCCTGAGCTAATTGCAGCCATATTTATTATTGCTGTTATGTCTTTTTTCCATTTTCAGTAATCTCATTCCAAATGTTCAGTTTTGTTCATTGTATCCTGTGTGTTAATGTACTTGCAATTTAGTATCTCTATCCTTGGTTTGGCAGGCAGTCTTTCATTTTTATACTTTCTCACTTTTTTCATTACAGTCATGTAATGTTTAATTTCCTTCAACTTTTCTATTGTATATTCACGGTTTATTTTTCTTAAACTATCTCAACTCTTGTCCTCTTTTGAACCAGGCTCTATTCACCAAAGTTCTATTCCATGGTACAACTAAGATCAATGCTCCAAAAATCCAAATGTTTCCTATCCATGCTGCAAGCATACTTGTATTTATCTTTCTAATCTGGTAGTTCCCATTATGACTATTATGTCCTTCTTAATATACCTCCTTACTTAAGGAAATCACTTTTCTGAGATTAAAACCTGTTCTCCACAAGTCATTGGTTTTGACATGGCATCTTCCAGCTAATTCCCCAGGAGCTTTTGGACCTGCTGTATTAGGTCTTAACTCTGGCACCGAGAAAGAATGATGTAAAGATGCCGGCGTTGGATTGGGGTGGTAAGAACTCAGTAAGAATTTAGCAACACCAATTTTTAATCCAACCGATTTATTTGATAGTAAAATTGCGAGCTTTCGACACTGTGTCTTCCTCAGGCAAATGCAGTGTTCTGGTCTGCAATAGCACACATCAGCACAGACAGTCAGAGATTGCTGATTAGAATGCGAATCCTTACATCTAACCTGCTATTCAAGTGATAAAGTGGCTAACAATGTGTGTGAAGGGAATCCTGAGCATTGTTGGAGAATTGTGTATTTTCTCCAGACAGCACAGTAAGTGAGGTTTTTTGCTAACCCAGGCAAGTTACGGGGGTTACAGATAGTGTGTCATGAAGCCAAGATCCCTGTTAAGACCGTCCTCATGTGAGCGGAGCTTGGCTATCAGTCTCTGCTCAGCGACTCTGCGCTGTCGTGTATCACGAAAGCCCCCTTGAAGAACGTTTACCCGCAGGTCGGAGGCCGAATGCCCATGACTGCTGAAGTGTTCGCCCACAGGAAGGGAACTGTTTTACCTGGTGATTGCTGAGCGATGCTCATTCATCCGCTGTCGTAGTGTCTGCATGGTCTCCCCAATATACCATGCTTCGGGACATCCTTTCTTCACCACACGAGATCTCCAACCAAGGTTATATACTAGATACATTGATGACATCTTTTTCCTTTGGACTCATGGTGAACAATCATTGAAACAACTGTATGATGATATCAACAAGTTCCAACCCACCATCAGACTCACCATGGACTATTCTCCAGAATCAGTTGCATTCTTGGACACACGCATCTCCATCAAGGATGGTCACCTCAGCACCTCACTGTACTGCAAACTGACAGACAACCTCACAATGCTCCACTTCTCCAGCTTCCACCCTAGACACGTTAAAGAAGCCATTCCCTATGGACAAGCCCTCCGTATACACAGAATTTGCTCAGATGAGGAGGATCGTGACAGACACCTCCAGACACTGAAGGATGCCCTCGTGAGAACAGGATATGGCGCTCGACTCATCGATCGACAGTTCCAACGTGCCACAACGATAAACCGCACTGATCTCCTCAGAAGACGAACACGGGACACGGTGGACAGAGTACCCTTTGTTGTCCAGTACTTCCCCGGAGTGGAGAAGCTACGACATCTTCTCCGGAGTCTTCAACATATCATTGATGACGATGAACATCTCGCTAGGGCCATCCCCACCCCCCCACTTCTTGCTTTCAGACAACCGCACAACCTCAAACAGATCATTGTTCGCAGCAAACTACCCAACCTTCAGGAGAACAGTGACCACAATACCACACAACCCTGCCACAGCAACCTCTGCAAGACATGCCAGATCATAGACATGGACGACATCATCAAACGTGAGGATACCATTCACCAGGTACACGGTACATACTCTTGCAACTCGGCCAACGTTGTCTACCTAATACGTTGCAAGAAAGGATGTCCCGAAGCATGGTACATTGGGGAGACCATGCAGACACTACGACAGCGGATGAATGAGCATCGCTCAACAATCACCAGGCAAAACAGTTCCCTTCCTGTGGGCGAACACTTCAGCAGTCATGGGCATTCGGCCTCCGACCTGCGGGTAAATGTTCTTCAAGGGGGCTTTCGTGATACACGACAGCGCAGAGTCGCTGAGCAGAGACTGATAGCCAAGCTCCGCACACATGAGGACGGTCTTAACAGGGATCTTGGCTTCATGACACTCTATCTGTAACCCCCGTAACTTGCCTGGGTTAGCAAAAAACCTTACTTACTGTGCTGTCTGGAGAAAATACACAATTCTCCAACAATGCTCAGGATTCCCTTCACACACATTGTTAGCCACTTTATCACTTGAATAGCAGGTTAGATGTAAGGATTCGCATTCTAATCAGCAATCTCTGACTGTCTGTGCTGATGTGTGCTATTGCAGACCAGAACACTGCATTTGCCTGAGGAAGACAGTGTCGAAAGCTCGCAATTTTACTATCAAATAAATCGGTTGGATTAAAAATTGGTGTTGCTAAATTCTTACTGAATTCTTACCGAGAAAGAATGCCATCACTTGAACTCCCCTTTATGTTTACAAATTCTTGCTGTTGAATCTCCCATTATTTTGTCTCAACTTTTCTATCTCTCTTTTAGTAAATACACCCCATGATGCACTGGTTATCTCATGGTTGCTTTATAAAGTTGTTGTACTTGTCTGTTACATGTTTTTCGAACTGTGTATTTATCGGCGAGTTTCAGACTATATTAGTTTCATTAGCTGCCTTTATCTGTCTTTCTCAATCTCTCTCTCTCTCTCTCCCTGGGAGGTATTCATCCATTTTTTTTGTCCTTCTATAGTTCCAAAAGGTGTTATTGAATTTGCTGCCATAACCCTATCCTAGTTACTGATCTCTCCGGTCATGGAGGCAGTTTCTAATTTACTTGACTAGAATTCCAAAGCTTGCAAATTAACTTGGGCTCACAGACCAATATGTTACGTGTTGTATAATTAGGAGTAGTCTTGTGGATTCTGCTTTTGTCCCTCGGTCCTTATTTTTGTCAATTTTCTAAACTTCTTATTCCCTGAAGCTGTTGAATATTTTTAAGTTTCTGCACATGATTTAAAATATCCAATGTCAGCAGGTTTTACAACCTTAATTGTCACAGTTAAGCCAATTCTATCCAAAACCCCACAAACAAGAATCTTCAGCAATTAGAGGCAAGAACCATGGCTTTTTTTTCTTCCCTTGCTTGTCCAATCATAGGGAGGTTTGAATTTGAAGTTTCTTGCACCATTCAGATTGAGACCAAAAAGGATCTCAAGAGTTGGAACCCAGGACTTTAGCTGGGGGTAGAAATACTTTTTCAATCAACTGAGCTTTGGGGCAACTCTTATTTAAGTACTCAGGCATCTCGTGTTCTTTATTTTAGCTGCACTGTTAGTCAACCCTTTATTGTATTATAACACCTCTGACTGCGTGGCCAAATACTGTTCCACTCCATTTTCAAATTTGCTGATGGCACCTCTGAGTGGGTCGGATCGCTAGCATTGATGAGAAGGAGTATAGGAAGAAGTTAAAGAATCTAGTGAAATGGTGCTGTGACAGTAATCTCTCCCTCGATGTCAGTAAAACGAAGGAGATAGTCATCAACTTCAGGAAGCGTAATGGAGGACATGTCCCTGTCTACATCAAAATGATGAAATGGAGATGGTTAAGAGTGTCAGGTTTCTTGGTTTTCAGATCACCAACAATCGGTCCTGGCCCCTCCATGCTGATGCTATGGTTAAGAAAGCCTACCAATGCCTCTACCTTCTCAGGAGACTAAAGAAATTTAGCATGTCTACTACAACTCTCGCCACTTTTTACAGATGCATCCTTTTTGGATACATCACAGCTTGGTATTGCTCCTGACCAAGACTGCAAGAAACTACAAAGAGTTATGAATATAGCCCAGTCCATCATGCAAACCAGCCTCCCATCCTTTGCCTCCATCTACATTTCCTGCTGCCTCAGGAAAGCAGTCAGTATAATCAAGGCCCTGCACGTATTCTCTTCCACCACCTTCTGTTGGGGAAAAAGATACAAAAGTCTGAGATCACATACAAACAGACTTGAGAAAGCTTGTTTAAAGTTTTTTAAACTTTATTTATTAGTCACAAATAAGGTTTACATTAACACTGCAATGAAGTTACTGTAAATTCCTTTAATCATCACATTCCAGTGCCTGTCTGGGTCAATACACTTAACCAGCATGTCTTTCAGACCGTGGGAGGAAACCGGAACACCCGGAGGAAGCCCATGCAGACATGTGGAGAACGTGCAAATTCCATACAGCGATCCAAGCCGGGAATTGAACCCAGATCCCTGGCACTGAGACAGCAGTGCTAACCACTGTGCTACCTGCCTACCATGCTTCTTTGCTGCCATTCAATTTTTGAACAGTCCTATCACACATTAAACTGATCTTACTCCTCACCCTGTCGGTAACTGCAGCATTATAGTCTGTACCTTTATTCTTGCCTTCTGCTCTACGTACTCTATAACTGGTATGTTTTGTCTGTATGGCTTGCAAGAAACAATACTTTTCACTGTATCCCAATGCATATTACAATAATAAATCAATTCAATTCAAGTTTTATTGTAACCCCTGTTAGCTGCTGGCTTGATGACTTTAATGCCAAATTTTGAACCACAACTTCCAAACAGAATAGAGCTATAATGAGCCTCTTTTTGTTCATAACATCCTTTCAAATTTGCACTATTTATATCTGGAAATAAAATTATTTTTATCAAAGAAGTATGTTATGCATATTTTGACTTGAATGATATCACACTTCTTTGAATTTAATCATTGTAGAGCATTTTAACTTCATGTCGTGCAGAGCAAGTAGAATCCATAAAAATGGCTTTGTGAAAAACATTCCCTAGGAAGTTCTCTTTGCAACTTCCAAAAATTTCTTTTGATTTTTATTCAATTGTGATATGTATAGATAATGCAGCCTGCATTAATTAAAAATCTTATCTATGAAATACCGTTCATGAATGGTACAATATAGTTATAAACTACAATCAATGTACCATATGAAATTAAATAGCAGCCCTTACCCAGTTGTGTTTTTGCTGCCTGCAGTTAATTTTTCCAATTGCATGTATTCCATGTGGGCCTACTAGTCTCTTCAAACTTCTCTTACATGCCTACCTAATCATTTCCCAGAGGTTGCTTAATTTTGCACATGTTAGCTCCTTGCAAAGGCTGCTATTATTTATTTTGCAATTCCCTCTTTCTAAATTCATATTTGTAAGCATTTAAAGTAGTGAGCTCTGATAAAAGGACATCAGTCAGAAATGTTAATCCTAGTTTCCTCACCCCACAGATGTCATCTGACCTCGTTGACTGTTTACTTAATATATAAAAATAGAAAATGTGATGCTGTGGCACAGTTCTTTATTCGTGCGTGTTGTGCAGATGCTCTTTTTTGGAATTAATAAAACACCTTCTGTTGACTTTCATTTGTGCATTTTAAGTATCAAAAGAAAAAATAGATTCATTATTATGCCGCAATTAAATAAAACCTCAAAACATTAAAGCTTTTAAGAATTTTAATGTTTAGTACTCCCTATCAACACGTTCATAAGAAATTTCTGTACCGGCGAGAATGAGGGACTTGCTATCATGGGGGTATGTATTTATTTCATGAGATGCTAGGCCAGCTTTTATTGCCCATCCCTAATTCCTCTTCTGAAAGTGGTGGTGAACCGCTTCCTTGAACCATAGCAAATCATGTAGTGCAAATACACCCACATCTTGTGGAGAAAAGTAAATAAAAAACAGTTGAAGCAAACAGTATACGTACATTTAAGAGAAAGCTACATAAGCATATGAAAAAGAATGGAATAGAAATCTATGTTGTGTTAAATGAGAAACAATGGGAAGAGACTTACGTGCCAGCTTTGATTTATTGGATTCCATGGCCTGCCTCAGTGTTTTACTATGTTACAAAAATGGTCAATTATGGTAAGTTCATCAGGTTTGAAGAATGTATTTCTATTCTAAAACAACAAAACATGATTGTATACACATTCAAATTATGTTTAAAGTGTCATTCTGCATGATCCATTTGTATGTTGTTCAACCCTAATTTGATTTTAATTGCCATATTAATCTTCTACGCTTTGGTATCTAAGAATAGAAGAAATACAAATACTAACATATAACATTATAACTTGTGAGAAGAGTTTATGTAGATTAACTTTTTAACATTGTATACTGTTTGTTCATAAGTTCTTTAGCAGCTGACATGAACAATTAGATGGTAAGTAAGTTGCTTAGTAGCAGATTAATTTGAATATTGTTGAGAAGAGAAACGTATTGCCAAAGCTTTTCATCTTGTGTTCATCAGGACAAATGCAAAAATGCTAAACTTCAAAAGATCATAATTTATAATACAAGGGGAAAACGTGCTGATTTGTTAGCAAGCCGACTCTAACTTGGGCATTGTAGTAACAGTGAACTATAGGGGGCGGCACAGTAGCATAGTGGTTAGCACTGCTGCTTCACAGGGCCAGGAATCTGGGTTCAATTCTGGCCTAGGTTACTCTGTGTGGAGTTTGCATGTTCTCCTGTGTCAGCGTGGGTTTCCTCTGGGTGCTTTGGTTTCTTTCCACTGTTCAAAGATATGTCTGGTTAGGTTGATTGGCCACACTAAATTGCCCCTTACTGTTGGGGGATTAACAAGGGTAAATATAAGTGGTTAAGGACATAAGAACTAGGAGCAGGAGTAGGCTATCTGGCCCCACGAGGCTGCTCCGCCATTCAATAAGACCATGGCTGATCTTTTCATGGATTCAGCTCCACTTACCTGCCCCCTCATCGTAACTCTTAAATCCTTTACTGTTCAAAAATGTATTATCCTTCCCTTAAAAACATTCAATGAGGTAGCCTCAACTGCTTCACTGGGCAGGGAATTCCACAAATCCACAAGCCTTTATGTGAAGATATTTCTTCTCAACTCAATCTTAAATCTGTTTCCCCTTATTTTGAGGCCATGCCCCCAGTTATAATTTCACTTGCCAGTAGAAACAACTTCCCTGCTACGTCCTTATCTGTTCTCTTCATTATCTTGCATCTTTCTGTAAGATCTCCCCTCATTTTTCTGAATTCCAATGATATAGGCCCAGTCTACTCAGTGCCTCTTCATAAGCCAACCCTCTCAACTTCAGGAAAAAACCTAGTGAATCTCCTCTGCACCCCCTCCAGTGCCGGTATATCCTTAAGTAAGGAAATCAAAACTGTACACAGTATTCCAGGTGTGGTCTCACCAGCACCCTGTACAACTGCAACACAACCTTGCTGTTTTTTAAACTCCAACCCTCTAGCAATGAAGGACAAAATTCCATTTTCTGCCTTAATTACCTGCTGCACCTGCAGATCAACTCCTTGAGATTCCTGCACAAGAACATCCAGGCCTCTTGCACAGTGGCATGCTGCAACTTTTTTTTACCACTTAAATAATAGTCCAGGTTACATGAATATGGCCTGGGTGGAAACTTTGGTCAACGCAGACTCGATGAGCTGAATGGCCTCCTTCTCACTATAGGTTCTATAGGTTTCTGACGCTCCCTGATGATTCAGAAAAGATGCAAGACTTGAACAAATTACTTTATTGCAGACAGCAGGTCTCTGAGCATGAATGTAAGTTGCTTCTAGAAAGTGTAAATGAGCCGAGTTACAAACTTTGACAAAGGGTCATCTGGACTTGAGACGTCAGCCTTTTCTCTCCTTACAGATGCTGTCAGACCTGCTAAGATTTTCCAGCATTTTCTTTTTTAGTTAGACTTACAAACTTGACTGACTATCTTCAATTGGTTGTTAGTGCAGTTATTGAAGCACTCAAAATTGTTCCCCATAATTTCTTCATGTAAGGACCTTGTCCAAAGTCAAATCGGCATGCCTTCTTCATGCCTCTCTTTCCAGCAATATGAGATCATCTTTTATAGTGTTTATTAATCTAAGTGCAATCTACACCATACCACTCTGGAATAACAGTGTAAAGGCTACTTTTGTTAGCATAGATTCTTAATCATGTTTGTATTGTATGGTACTTCCCAACAGAGGGCACTGTGAACTTTAAGAAGGTTTGAATAAACAATTTTTTTGCAGATCTTGCAGGATTATCAGGAGGCAATTGTGTATGTGATTAGAGTCCAATTGTTATTGCTGATTTCAGACATATATTTTGACAGAGAACTTGAATGTAAACTTTTCAAGTTTTACTTTGCATATTTCTGCACTCCTGCTAAATATTGTCTGTACGTTTGAAGATTGCACTGCAGACCATTTCTCCTTTGTGTTTCTCTTGATTCGCATACTCCATTTCAATAGGTTTATTTCAAAAAGAAACGTTTTCAATTTCAATTACCAACTATTAAAGTAGAGAATTGGTGAATTAATGTTCTGTTTTTGTTTTCCTAATTCATGGGATCTGAGTGTCACTGGTTGGACCAGTATTTATTGTCCATCCTTAATTGCCTTTTAGCTGAGGCTTGCTGGGTCTTTTCACAGGGCAGTTCAGTTAGTCACATCTGAAGTCACATGTAGGACAGACTAGGTGAGGACAGTAGATTTCCTTCCCTAAGGACACTAATAAACCAGATGGGCTTTTGCAATAATCAACAATGGTTTTATGGTCATCATTAGACTTTCAATTTCGGATTGTTTTCTTTTTATTCAAATTTTACCATCTGCCAGGTTGGGAGTCAGACCTGGATTCTTGGGGCATCACAGGTAACTGGATAGAACTTTCAAAAATAGAATACTGATTTCCTCAGTTGAATAATAGATCCATTTCTTTCAGAAAGAGAATGTATACCATGCATTTTATTCCTTTAAAGTTCTCTGTTTTATCATGCACTCTCGTATCTCTGAAATGTCTCAGTTGTAAAATAAGTAAGTGAAGTCATAATCCCAGATGACCTTTGAGACTGAGAGGTGGTGATTTAACTTGAAGATGACCTCACCTCAGACAAGGGGCAAGATTGAGAAGACAGGCCTTCACGAATAATCTCAGCTGGTACGAGAATTGAACACATGCTGTTGACTTCGCTCTGCATCATTAATCAGCTATCTAGCCAACTGAGCTAAACCAACCTTTTGATTTTGGCATTAGGGTGAGCACAAAGTGTTTTGCTTCATGTATGCTTCAGTTGACCCACTAGGATGCTTAAATTTATTTATTAGTGTCGGAAGTAGGTTTGTGTTAATGCTACAACGAAGTTAGTGTAAAAATCCTCTAGTTGTCACACTCTGGTGCCTCTTTAGGTGCGCTGAGGGAGAATTAGCATGGCTAATGCAACTAATAAGTACATCTTTCGAACTGTGGGAGGAAACTGGAGCACCCAGAGGAAACCCATGCTACAGATTCAGTCTCCAGACTTCAGAGATGGAAAGGCTACTTCCCTTACAGCTTCTAAGAAGCAACTGACTTGAATATTATGTGTAAGCCTAGCTCTACCCAATCACATTTATTCCCTGTTAATTATCCTAATCAAGCCCTTGTCTGCAAAATCCCAGGGCAACACTAAAAACAGCAGAACAGTGTTAGTTCAGATTTAAACAAACATTTTCACATTTACAAGCAATTATGCTGCTGTAGGAGCAATACAGGACGTTGGTTATGGATCTGGTGGCATTGGTTAGAAGAGACAGTTAAAAAAATAAGATACATGTCCTAAATAAATTTCATAAAGGCACAGAATTGTCACACCTGGGCAATATTAAAATAACAGTGAAGTAATCACAGGATTGTGACATGGGTGCAGGGACTTTTCACCCTTCCTGCAAACCAACAGTCGATTCCTGTCCGTGCAACTGATTCCTATGACTGGACATCTATTTCCAGTATTCCCTGTTTTTATTTCAGGATTTTGTTTATTTAAGTATAATAGTATTTGAATTGGAGGTAATGTGCCATGATGTTCCTTATTTCCTCCGTTAGATGTTGTAAGAGAAAAAGGTGTCATAATAAAATTTTGTGAATTGTGTATTCAGTCATGTATGCCCTTGTCAGTGCATGTGAGAAGCACTAAGGAATATCAAACACACAGTTTAAAGTTTATTTATTAGTGTCACAAGTAGGTTTGCATTAACACTACAGTGAAGCTACTGTGAAAATCTCCCAGTCACCACACTCCAACGCCTGTTCGGATACACAGAGAATTTAGCATGCCCAATGCACCTAACCAGCATGTCTTTTGGACTGCAGGAGGAAACTGGAGCACCTAGACAAAGCTCACGCAGACGTAGGGAGAATGTGCACACTCCACACAGGCAGTCACCTGTGGCTGGAATTAAACCCAGGTCCCTGGTGTTGTGAAGTAATAGTGCTAATCACTGTGCCACCATGGTTCAAATCATTCAAATTGAATACTGGGCCCCAAATGGCTTGGAGCTTCTTCTAGTTGATTGAGTATTCCACCACTTTCTTAATTTGAGCCTGATAAATGGCAAAGAGACTTTGAAAAGTAGAAAGTAAGCTATTGGTTGTAGAGTACCTAGCCTCAGCCCTGCTTTTGTAATCGTGTTAATATATCTCAAGCTTCTAATCAGCAATGGTCCTTCAGTTTTGATAGTGGAATTTTGGTGGTGATTTTGCTGAAGGATGTGGGAGTGGGGTGGCTGGCTATTACCTGGCACGTACATTACCAACCAATTTTCAGCCCTGAGTAAACTTGATCAGGTTCTTGTAACTTTATAGGTATTGCTGACTGTTGTTGATCATGTTTTGTTTGTGTTTTCTTATGGTACTGATAGTTCCTTATTTATAGCTTTTCTAATTGTTTTAACATGAACGATTTTGTTCCCTACCACTTGTGCTCATGTGAATTAGAGATTTGATCCAGCACTTGGCAAATATTTAACCTACTAGCTGTGCTGTGATTGTAACGTGTGGTGGCTAGGAGAATTATATACATCTCCTGTGATGTAGCTTGATAGTTTCCTGGTTTCTGGAGCATAATGGTGACCTTTTGTGTTAACTGGTGTGTGCCTTTGATGCTAAACTTGCAGACTGTCAGAATATAGATAATTGTAGATTTCTCTGAATACAGATCAATTTAAAGGCAAAAAACAAGTGTTTCAGATTCTCCAGTTGATCTTCGTTGCTTTCGTTCAGTTATAAATATAAGAATTATTTTGCATTTGTGACAAAATCTAATAGACTCAAAACATGGGGAGATGGCAATTATATCCACAGCTACTACTGATCAATATAATTGAAATAAATAAACCCATAGATGTCTACAATTTTATGAAGTATTCCCTGTTTCTTGGAGTTGATACTGGATTCATAATCATGTTGATTTACTGTGGAGATGTGTTGCAGGAATTTAAATGTGACTGTTCCTTGATAGGAATTCATTCCACCATGCATCATTCAGTTGGAAGATATATTTTTAATAAGTTATTCATTTGCTAATACTGTTATGACCTTTTCTGAAGATTACAAATCGCATTTTCATTAGGCATGAATATTGGAAAATGGAACTCCTACAAATGATACACACTGAAGACTGTTCTCTGGAGCTGAGTGGAATTATTTCCTATTACTAAGAACATTATCTTTGAGCAAAGGCAGTGACCAAATTATTTTACCAGATTTTTTTACTGTCTGGTACTTGGGGCAGCATGGTGGTACCATAGTTAACACTGCTACCTCTCAGCGCCAGGGACTCGGATTCAGTTCCTGGCTTGGGCAACTGTCTGTGTGGAGTTTGCACATTCTCCATTTGTCTGTGTGGGTTTCCTCTGGGTGCTCTGGTTTCCTTCCATTAGTGCAAAGATATCTGGTTGGGTGGATTGGCCATACTAAATTGTCAGGGGCTTTAGCTAGGGTAAATGTATAGGATCATGGGATTGTGGTTAGTGCAGATTCTGTGGGCTAAATGGCCTCCTTTCTACACTGTAGGATTCTGACAGTCAACATTTGTATTCCTAATTGTTTTTAAAAGTTTGTCAAAAGCCGCCTTGCACGTAAAGCAACCTCTCATGCATTTATATAATTAAAATAAAATCCTCAAGATGTTAGAAATCTAAAATAAAAACACCATAACTGGAAATACTTAACAGCCCTGGAAGCAGCTGTGGAGAGAGAAAGAGTTAATATTTCAAGATAAAAATAACACTTTGGAATTGCACTTCTCCTGATCTACTGAACTAACTTTTGGTATGTAATTGTAATGTGCATGCCAATTTTAGTGTGCAGTACTGATTTTAAATCAATAAGTTTGATTCTTCAGCTTTTTTTGATTGATGGAATGGTGGGCAATGGATACTTTAAGTATTCTGCTATACACCAGGGGAATTGGTTAAAGTGCATTAGCTAGATTTGTGTGGCAGATATCAAACAATGAATGATTAGTTGTTTTTAAAAAAAGGCAGTCTCTAGAGGACTTATGAATGTATTTCACTGCCTCCATCAAGAAGGCTTTGATTTTATAGCATTTCACTTTTTAACTGCTCAGTAATATATTGTATTTTGGGATTAAGATTTGAAGTTCAACAAGTGCTTTTTTTTTTCCCCCTGTAGACAAGAATGAAACAATTATGTTATGGGTCTATTCATTTTTGAGTAATTTATATCAATATAATACTCATTTTGATATCTATTCCTCCTGCCAACTTCCCCATCTGCCATTCATCTGTTCTCCTGTAGATGATCTTGATGTGGTAATAATGATGCTACTGAAAATTGAGGTTAGATAATTGGACATTTCTTGTTGGAGATAAGTCTTTATCTGTCATTTATTTGGCGCGAGTATCACCTGTCATTATCAGACTGATGATTATCAGTCTGGCATAAGCTGTTTCATTATTAGAGGATTTGTGAATAAAGCTAGATAGTGTGGAATTAGTGAAATGTGCCTTATGATTGAGGGAGGGTCACTGAGCTAGCAACTGAAGATGGTTAGGCCATGCTATCCTGAGGAGCATCCATATTGCTAATAAGTTATTGAAGGAAGGCTCAAAATAATGTATTTTTCTGTCCAATTAGTCTTTCTTTTAAAAAGGAGTAGCTTACTATTAGTCGTTTTCATCATTTTAATGCAATAACACAAGTATAGACATAGCTACTTGAAATTTTGTATAAGGATGGAAATGTGCTGAATATAATTTGAAATGAATGCATAGGTTTTAATTGTGTCTATTTTGGTAGAGTCAACTTGAATTGTTGGGTCACTCCAGGAGACCTGAAAAAATAAGCCAAATAAGAAATCCCAAAATCAATTGTAGTAATCAATAAGCACAGCAAAAGATTTTTGATGCACCACCATGCCCTAGTTTAAGGTTCTGCAATTAGATTTGTACTTTTAACTGTTGGAGGTAACCATTACAAAAATAAACTTCAGTTTCTGTCAAAGAATTGTTAATTCATTTCAACATGACTAATTATTATTATTATTTTGTTTTATTACCTAACAAACTATTCATTTGCTTAATGAAGTCTGAAAACAAATGTCAGCTTTAGTATGGATGCAGAGACCAATTGTTTTACAAAATAGATGGGTGGTTTTGCTCCTAAAAACTTGGGTATTTGAAAATGCGCAACCATTTTATTTGAAATCATAAGTACAGTCTACATCAAAATAAATAAATGCTTTGCAAATATGCACTTTAAAAGAAAACTCTATTTAAATAAACAAAATAAAATTTAAAATAAAAATGTAAAGATTCCAGATTATTCCAAAAGCCCAACTGGGGCTGATCTGCTAAGAAGAGCAGATGCTATTCTCCTGGTCTGTCAATATATAAATTCTCATCCACATTGTGTGGTTAACTCTTACCGCATCTTGAAGTGGCTGAACAAGACACTCTGTTGCCCAGGCTCTGAAGAAAGACCAAACAGAGGTACCATTAAAAATTGTGTTGCCAGCTTTGGCTATGACCCAAGAGTAACTTCTTTGAACTTAATATTCAGCAAATTATCACATTAGGAAGGAAGAGTCTGTAATTTTATAACATATTCCAAGGTTCAATGTTTTTGTCTATTATAATTGTCTGAGGCTGAACCAGATTATCCACAATCTTGGTGTCATGTTTGATCCTCAAAATCTTCTAACCAAATATCCATGCCATCACTTAAGGCTATGAATTTCCAACTTGGTAACATTGCCCAACTCTACCTTTGCCTTGCCTCATCTGCTGAAACTCTTATCTGTGTCTTTGTTATTTCTGACTTGGCTAGTTCTGATTTTGAATTGCTTGGTGATTTGCCAGCCTGGTGATTCAACATGCCATTTAACTGATTTCCTTTGCCTCCCAGAAGGGGACAAGAAAATGACCATTTGCAGAAAATCGCATCCAAGGGCCAGTTGTTCTACTAGTCAAGACCTAGGAGTCTATCATAATGAACAAACCATGTTTTGAAATGTAGATTGATCCTCCCTAATGTCTAATAATTTTAAGGAGTCACATGATTTACATGGTAATGCCTTCTTGCCTTCTCTTCTGGTTGCTGTTTTTTAGATATCCCAGTGATGTCTAGTGATAAATACCTCAGTTCATCCTGCCTAATTTGAAAACTCTGATGCTATGGCAGATTTCAAGTTCTGAACAACTGCTTGAACCTTTAGACGTTTTAAGTGAAAAATGTGTTTTATGGTGTCTCCTGTAATGTTTTTCTAAAAGTTGACCATGTACAATTATGAACTGCTTGAGCATTGAAGAATCATAATTTCAGCCTTATCCTGAGTTTAAAATATTGTGAATTTGTGAAATAGGCTTTCAGTTGTAATCAGTAGATTAGAAGTTTGCAGACAATAATTTTTAGTTGTTTTGCTTTTAAAATATTCTTTGGTTAATTTTTTGATGTATTTTTCACAGGCTCGTCCTGAAGGCTCCTCTACATCCAGCACCCCCAAGTGGGTGTCACAGTGGGCAAATTTAGCTGCCAATGATCTGACACCAGCAACATTTGGTACTCATGACCAAGGTAACTATTCACCTGAAATAATTTTGCCACCTGCCCATTAATAAATAATTCAGAAAGTGATTATAGCAAGCTTTAATAATAGAATAAAAATTGCAATTTGTAGTACATTGTTATTGCAATATATTGTCAATATGATAGGCTTGATCAACAAATTCGCATTCCACAAGTTACCAACCTCAACAGTACTGTCAAGATATGCACAAGCAGAGGTGATAAGGTATCCAACTTCCTTCCTTAACCAATCATGAGAGAAACTTGGTGGGCAAATTAGTTATATTGCTCCTGTTTAATGTATTTGTGTACATCTTCGAGGGCTGAAAGGCAACTCTACTTCCAAATTTCAATTGGCTCTTAGTCTACAGGGAAATGTGCATGATATATAATCTAAACAGCAAAGCACATATTGATTTTAAAAACTGTTGAGATAGAAGAGGAGGAATTGAGCATTGTGACTATTGAATTTGAGCTACGTAAAATTTATGGAAAGCATTACTTAAATGCTATTAACTGATCTTATGCTGACTTTTACATGCAAGGAGCTCTGTTTCAAATTTTTTCCTCACCTAAGGCTGGTTTGCAAGTTTTGGAAAGAAAAAGAAACAGATTAATGGAAATTTATCTTTTAATGTACTCCTTACCTTCTCCACACTATGTTGAACATTGATAATATCTGGCATTGCTTTTGCTTATGCAAGAAGTCTGTGCCTGCCTACACACTTGATGTGGTGCCATGGAGTGTTTCGGGCAGATGTCCATCTATCAAGAGTGATATTGATTTTTTTTTTTAATTCATTCGTGGGACATGGGCATTGCCGGCTATGCTAGCATTTATTGCCCTTGAAAAGTGGAATGTCTTCTCGGATCACTGCAGTCTGTAGGTACACCCACATTGCTGTTAGGAAGGGAGAACCAGGATTTTGACCCAGTGACAGAATGACGCTACAGTTCCAAGTCAGGATGGTGAGTGCTTTGGATAAGTCTTATAATTTCTACGCCTTTGATGCCCATGTTCTACTCAATGGTAGAGATCATGGGTTTGGAAGGTGCTTTGAAGGAGATTCAGTGAATTACTGCAGTGCATCCTCTAAATGGTATACGCTGCTGCCACTGTGTATTAGTGGTCGAGAGAGTGAATGCTTAAAGTGTTGGATGGGGTATCAATAAAGCTTTGTCCTGGATGGTATTAAGTTTCTTCAGATGAGCTACACTCATCCCAGCAAGTGGAGAATATTCCTTCACATTCCTGACTTGGGCCTTGTAGATGGTGGATAGGCATTGGGGAATAGAGAGGGGAATTACGCACTGCAAAATTCTTAGTGTTTTAACGTGCTCGCGTAGCCACTGTATTTATATGGCTGATCAGCTGGTCTAATTCAATTTCTGAAAAAAATAAATCTCTTTAGACCAATGCACATCCAACAACCTACTCAGCAAAATCTGCTTATATTTTAACATCTGTGGCAAACCCAACCACAGCAGCAGATTTAAACCACAAAATTCTAAGTAAACATTAGTTCACCCCATCTCTCAATGTTGATAAATCCTTTAAAACACTCCAGGACCTGGATCCACACCTTTGACAAAAACTAGTCAGCTATTCCATTAGACCGTATCCTATCTATGCCAAATTTTGTTGAAATCCATTCATTAGTTTTTGAGAATTTGTTTTCAAATTGACAAAGTAACTGGAGCAAAAACATTACTTCCACCCACCTTCAGTGACAGAGGTAATAAAGCATTAAAAAAAGGAAAGAAAAGGCACTAACAATAAGAAAGGAAATTTGCCTATCACTATATGATAGTTCATGAAAATTGAATTTTGTGTGTGATTTCGTAACATTCTGTTGTCTCAATACCAATTAATTATCCCACCAGTTAATTTAGGAATGAATTCAGCTGATAAATCTTAATTGAACAATGATTAAATTTGTTGATTTGCGTGCCTCCTGATTCGTAACCAGGATTAGTCCAAATGCTAATTTGTGAATTTGATGATGTCATCCCACTGAGGGGGAAACAAATTGCAATGCTCAGTGGGGTACGGAATGAAAATCCATGGAAGGTCATTTTTCCTGAAACTAACTTGTTTATTCTTAAAAAGAAAACCTGTTACATTGTAATATAAAATGAATTTTTCTTTTGTTAGATGCAGATATTAGTGAATCTGGTATCTCAGCAAAAAGCACATCAACCACTTCAGAAACTGCATCAACCAATGTGGGTGAGAGAAAGAGAAGAACACTTCCACCGCTTCCAACAGAGGATAAAACAGCTGAGGGTCTCAGACCAAAAGGTTCCCTTACTTTAAACCTAGCAAAATCAAGACGTGAAATAGATGAAAAGCAAGACACAGAGCTCCCTGAGAAAGAAACTACAACTCCACCTCACCAGAAAGACAAACAGAAGGAGTACACCAGCAGCATTTTGAAATCTGGCAGGTCAAAAGGTATTTCCACTATTAAAGCTGACAGTACTGGAGATATTTGCAGTGAAACAATGACTAGCAAGGTAGGTGGAGGGTTTCAATCTAGCAACTACACTGCACCTACTAAAGAGAAAGCTGAAACTCACAAGGGAATATCAGCAGCAAGGCAATCTTCACCTGCAACTCAACAGCAGGGCCATAAAGAGAGTTTGTACCAACGGAGCTCTTCTAAAACAACGTCTGCCAGTAAGCCTCTAGTTAGCACTAATCTGATTGACAAAAGCAGGGAAGTATCACAAAGGCAGAAAGCTAATGATGCACGCGAATCCAGACAAGCCACTGGCACAAGTACTTTGGTCAAAGCAGAGGTTCAAACTGAAATAAAACAGAAGAAGTCAGAAGAGTCTTCTAGAAGACCCACTTCCAAAGGTGGAGACACAGAAAAGAAGGATTCTCCCAGGCCTTTGGTCAGACAGGGAAGCTTCACCATAGAAAAACCAAGTAGTAATGTACCATTAGAGCTTATACCTCGTATTAGTAAGCAGTCTGAGTCACCAGGTGATGGATCTATGACTACATGGAGCAAAGAGAGAAGTAATTCTAATGGGACAGACTCCACCATTGACACCACTGTTTTGTTGAAAGACACAGAATCGGTGATGGCTTTTCTGGAGGCAAAATTGAAGGATGAGAACAGGATAGATGGTGGAGATGAAACACCAAGTTACCACAGGGATGATTCCATTTCTCCTGAATCAGATGTTGATACTGCTAGTACTATTAGCTTAGTTAGTGGAGATGCAGAAAAGAAGTCTCTTCAAAAACGAAGAACTCTCAGTAACCTTCACAAGGAGAAGAGCTTCACAAAATCTCTCAAGGATTCATCGAAGGCCACTGCCACCAATGCTAGAGACAAACTTACAGAGAGAAAAATCAAAGGTCGTACCACTGACCTTAGTATTAGATCTGAACCTCGCAGATCTGTACAAACCACTGGCAGAGGGAGGCAAGCATCTTTTGACTTGACAGATGATGACCAAACATCGAGCTTTCCTCAGTCTACTATCTCTGATTTTCTTTCTTCCGACCAAGAGGCATATTCTAGCCGATCACAAGGGCGGACATCATTTACTTCCACAGATGAACTGTTACATTCCAAACTAGAGGGAAATAAATTATCCAAGACAAAAACTACTACTAGTAGCTCAGCGAGCAAATCAACGACTTTACCCAAGCCTCGACCAACCAGAGCATCTATTTTACGTAGAGCACGTCTCGGTGATGTATCAGATAATGAGCTGGCTGATGTGGACAAAGTTTCTGTCGTGTCAGAAGTATCTACAACCAGTTCAACTACATCAAAGCCACCCTCGGGTAGAAAAACACCCTCTAGATTAGATCTTCTTGCCCAACCACGTCGCAACCGGCTGGGTTCTATATCGGCTCGCAGTGACTCTGAAGCAACAACCACACGGAGTAATATTAGTCGAAGTGGAGACTCCACCATTCGGAGCAACTTGCGTGGAACGTCAACAATGGATAGCAAAGTTTCTCCCAGACTTCGTGCTAATAGCATTTCAAGAATGCCTGATTCTTCTAAAGCTAAAGCATCATTAGCAGGGCACAGTTCTCCATCAGGTAAACTTCATTCAATTCTATTCAGAACATATGTAATTCATCAAATTAAGGAAGAAACAATCTGTGTAGAGACAGTAATTTTTAAAAATGTAATGTTTTGTATCTTTGCTACTTGAAAAAAATCTCCCTGGAGAAAAAAGTCTGAGATGTTTTTATTTTGCATCATTTACTAATTAAGTATCTTCTCTTCACTACAATATTGAACAATTACGTATCTTTGTATAATCTGCATTTTATATTGTTTATGGTATTTAAGTAAATTGGCATTTAATTTTGAGGATATTTTATAATCTAGTGGTTCCGTGATAAAGCTATGTAGCGATATACTTGTAACTGAGTTTTTTTAAGAACATAAGAAATAGGAGCAGGAGTAGGCCATCTAGCCCTTCAAGCCTGCCTGCTGTTCAACAAGATCATGGCTGATCTGGAGTGGATCAGTTCCACTTTCCCACTTTCTCCCATAACCCTTAATTCCCTTGTCTATCAGAAACCTATCTACCCATGACTTAAATATATTCAGTGAGGTAGCCTCCACCATTTCAATGGGCAGAGACTTACCACTCAACTGCGATCTAAACTGCCACTCCCTCTCCCACCCCACCCTTATTTTGAGGCTGTGCCTTCTAGTTCTTTGAACATTCATTTCTTTGTATACTAAAATTGTCCTTGCTTCTTGTACATTTAGTTGTTTTGCAAGGTCCACGATGGAGACGCTTTCCTACAGATTATGCTTCAACTTCCGAAGATGAGTTTGGGTCAAATCGTAGTTCGCCTAAGCATAGCCGCTTACGAACCAGTACGGCCCTGAGGAGTACAAAACTACAGAATAGTAATGTAACATCAACTAACATGCTCCTGAAAAATAAAATGAAGGAACAAGATGACTACATAAGAGACTGGACTGCTCACAGTGAGGAAATTGCCAGGTACCTTTCAATATCAAAGTAGGTGTTTTGTGTTCTAATTTTGTTCATAAATTTGTGATGTCATTATGAATTGAAATGTTCTAATTTGGACTGCTGATTTTTCAATTTTTAAATTTTAACCATTAATCAACCATCATTAATTGGCCAAATTCCAATATTTTTCTCATTTTCTCTGACTTTTCAGCTCCAAGTAAGGATTGATTCTATGGATAGTGATGTTCCACTTATCATCATAGCCATTTTAGGCATGTTGATGTGAGCGGTTATTCCATCTGAGCAAACTGGTCATGAATGCTGTCACAGCTGAGCCAGGCCTTTGCTTTATCTGACATTTACAGGCATGCAGTTCTAGCAGGGAACACTGAATGGCAATCACTGGGGAATACTGGCCTGTACTACGTTTTTTTTTTCTGAAGCCAGTTATAGCATCTACATAGTCATCTGGATTGCAATCAGATAACCAAGCATGCACGTTTATTAATTTAAATTTGAGATTTTTTTGTTGAATGCAAGGTATAGCTGTTATCAATGAGTTAACAGACTCAAATAATTGCAAATTTGGACTTAAAACTTTTTTTTAAAACTACAGAAATATATATTGTGCAGATTTGAACTCCATTTCATAAAAGATTCTAATTTATTTTTTGTATATGAAAAGAATTGGGACAGAAGAGTGTATTTCCCATAAGGCCATTGTATCTATCTATTAGAAATGTTTCTCCTCTTTATTTGGATGCCAAAGTTTTCCAAGTTCTGATCATGTCTGGTTAATGCAAACAATACAGTGGATACTTAATGTGTTCCTATTGAATTCTTCTCTCCAAGACAGTAATCTTTTTATTTTAGCATCACTCCCAGTATTTTCACATATAAAGCAGCGTTTTGAGGCATGAAATTTCTGATTTAAAAATTCCGCTCATGGCTGTTTCTTGGGGAATGTTAGTGATTGCTTTAAAGAAAGAAGATTATAGCAATTACAGGTTATTGGTTTTTGAAGTATGTGACTGCCTATTAGAGCACACTACTTACGCCTTTTCTTCTTAAACCTAATCTTTAAACATGCATGCTATAATTTTTCTATTCTCACAAGGCATCTTTATAGCTTATCTGAACTGAGATTGCTAGGTTCTGACACTGTTTTAAATCAACACCCACTAATCCTATAGATCTGCTATGAATTTAACACCCATGAAAATAATGTTATATTCTATTGAAATCCTTCCAGTGCCCTTTTTTTTAAAAAAAAGCATGCCTATTTATCACAGTGCCAGCATTTTATTGCCCATCCTTAGTTGCTTTGAGGGGATAGCGGTGGACCTTAAAGCAATGACCCGATTTTGATAGTGGTTGCTAAGCCATATCCGAGGCTATTCAAGCCAATCACATCTGGAATCATATAACATGCCAGACTGGGTGCAGACAGCAGGTTCCCTTCCTTAAAGGACATTAGTATTTGGATTTTTAACAACAATCCAATGGTTTCATGGTCATGCTTATTAATAATTTGTTCCTAGATTTTTTTGAGACTCAATTCAAATTCTCAAAATGCCGTGGTGGAATTGAAATCTCTCTATCTAGAACTATTATTTGCTATCTGGGTTATTGCTCCAGAAAGTAAACTGTTGCACTACTATGCCTCCTCAAGCTATGAAAAAACACTCTAGTCTTGCCTTTTGATGACCTTCACCATTAACTTGAGGCGAAATATAACTAAAGTTTATATTTAAAAAAATGAAATTTGGCTGTTGGTTCACCTTTGCTGCAAAATTGATACATTCTGCAGATTAAGTGGGTTGACATCATGCAGAAACTCTTTGACTATAGAAGTAGCCTGGATAACCATCACTCTCCCTCAGGGTAGTAAGTTTATCTAAGAAACTTAAGAAAACAAAATCTGGAATCCACCATTTAATTATGGTGTGTAAACAAATTTGCATTGAGATAACAGCAGACTATTTCAGGATCAAAGCATTAAGCTGTATGTGATAATGTAGACCAGTTGTCACTTGTCTGCAGGTATAGTAATAGTTGTGCAATCTGAATTTGAAGCCCAGAACTTTTCAAGGGTGTAAAATGAGGTTGCAGTACTCCCATTAGGAGAAAAATGTAACTGCAGCAATGAAGATTTGATTTGACCTATTTATTAGACTGGTAAAACTAGGTCTATCCACAGGTGGATATTTGGTGACCTGAGGCTCCTACAGACTTGCTCAATTCAGAGGTATATTTTACAGGTATGACCGAGATGGTGTATCACTGCTTTGGCACCAGAGGTCTTTGTTCTTCCGTTCAGAGAAGAAAAGACATGCACATAATTTGGGTAGAGACAAGGTTTGCCTTTCTAGTCACCTATTAATAGCTCATGAACATTGGTTGCTGAACTCACTAGGAATCTGTAAAGGGAATAGCTTGCTGATCTGAATAATGTAATCTGGCACAACAGCATCATGGATTTCTGTTTGACCACACGATCTTTGAATGTACCAAATTGGGGCAACTGAAATTATAACAATTTGTTATTGGCATTGAGAAAAATTGTTGTTTTGAAAGTTTATACCAATTTTATGCATTTCTCTACTGACTTGGTGTAGGACCATTACTTCAACCTGTTGTTTGAACCAACAGCAGGAATGATGTCCAAGTTTGAGCTAACAAGTAGCATTTAACAGAATAGCAGCATCTTTCCTATTGCTTTGTTTCAAACTTTCCCATTCTTTGAAAGATGTCAGCTCCAAATATATGGCCCATCCTCACCTATTTCTCATTGGCTTTATGATTCAGCATCGCTTGGAGATTCCTTTCTACCAATTTTGGTTTTATTTCAATGTTCGGCATAGTGGGAGGGAATTATTTGGTTATCAGGTGCAAATTTTCTTAAGACAGCTGTTCCTAAGGTAAGCAGAGCTTAAAATTCTTTCAAAGATCTTAGGAGTTATGTAATGCAATGTAAAAAAAAAAATAGCTTCAGGGCTGCCCTATATTCATGTATGAAGGTCAAACTGATGTGATTTTTAGCACAGTAATAGTTTAATTAATGCTCGTAAACTTTGTAATGGGTAATTCTTCAGGATTTGGTGTGCGTTTCTTTTATGATCAGGATCAGTCAAGACCTGGCCAAGGATCTGGCCATCCTTGCACGTGAAATCCATGACGTGGCAGGTGAGATAGATTCTGTGAGTTCATCAGGGACTGCCCCTAGTACCACAGTAAGCACTGCTGCCACCACTCCTGGTTCAACCATTGACACAAGGGAAGAGGTAGGAGAGCTTCATGGAGGAATGCCTAAGGTTCTTGCTTTTTTTTATTTCCTTTTTGTTCTAGCTTTCCATCCTGAGTACTATAAACACATTTCATTTTCCTCAGCTTTTCTTGACTATTCGGTTATTTGTTGAACATTTGCTGATGTGCAATTATATTTGTAATTGCTGTTCAACATGAAATTTTTAAAACTAAACCTCAGTAGCTGCTCAAATGAAAAGTTAGAAACTTGATGGCAAAATTGAAGTGTTTATCGTATTTTACATTAACATTTGAACATTAGATACATTTGTTTTGTCTTAACCCTGACTAACGTAGCTACTCATCTTACGTTTGTATAAATGTTGATTCCTTATTGGATCTCATCAAGTTCTTGAAATCTCGGTGGTTGTTTTGTGTAATGTTTGTGTAATTGTTTTTAATAGGACTAAAATATGCCTATTAAATTGGATTTACATAATTTACAAATTGCAGCCAGATTATTTTAAAATTTATTTTAAAAACTGAAATGTAATTCTAATTAAAATTTGCTTTACATGCAGTAAATTTTGGCTTCCGTTCTACACATTCCCAACCCTGATGGTGCCCATCTGGGATCTTAGGCTATATATGTAATGCTAAATGAAAGGGTTTTAGTGCTTATGTGGAAGAATGATGTTAGCATTTGATGCATAATCATGCACATAGCCTCTTTTGAAAATAAATTTTAAACAAAAATCATAAAAATTGCCACCTTCTCCAGGTCTGAACTATGATGATTTTTAAATCAACCTTTGCCACAAACACTTCAGCCTTCTGTAATTGTAGTTGGATTTCTTATTTCTAATGAATAGAATCCCAGAGTCAAATACAAGAGCATTGCGTCATAGAAACCCTACAGCGCAGGAGGTTGTCATTTTGGCTCTTCGCATCTGCACCGACCACAATCCCACTAAAGCCTTATCCCCGTAACTCCACGTATCTTTGCTGCTAATCCATCTGACCTATGCATCCCAAGACACTAAGGAGCAATTTAACATGGCCAGTGCACCTAACTCACACCTCTTTGGGAGGAAACTAGATCACCCGGAGGAAACTCATGCAGACACAGGGAGAACATGCAAACTCCACACAGACAATGATCCACGCCAGGAATTGAACCCAAGTCTCTGAACCTGTGAGGAAGCAGTGCTAGCCGCCAGGCACCTTTGTGTTTGTACTTAAGGTCGCTTAATCTGAGAAACAAATTGCTTTCTAGCTGTAATCTTGGATGTTAGAAATATAATTCCTCAAATTTCTAAATTTTTGAGCAAGTGTTATGACATGCGTATTCTTCACGTCAGCTATTAAGTATAGTTAATGCTGCTAAATAATGAGTATAAGTTGGGCAAATTACCTTGACGCATGCTTAAAAAAGCTTACGCCTGTCAAAAAAGCATTTTCCATTTGAGAAAAAGAGAAGTACTTTTAAATATTAGCTGTTGTTTTAAAACAGGTTTTATTTCCTGGGATATAGCACTGTAATTATACAAACCCCAAAAATAACAAAAAAAAATTATCCTTCAGTTTGTTTGCTATATTTTGCATTTTATTGTTTAAATTAGTGAAACTTGTGCTGAAATTTAGATGAACTAACCAGAATACAATATTTTTCCATAACGTGAGTGTCAGTTCACCCTTTTTCATGAGTACATGAATTGAATTTACATCCATTTCAGTTTGATCATCCGTTTGAATATGAAAATTTAATTTCATTACATTTCTGATGCATAGAGTTCTGAATGTCCTGAGCAGCGCTCCTTAAATGAACTCTCAGTCCAGGTTTCACTGCTAAGTTAAACTGGAAAAGTTTGAAGGACCAGAAAATTGATGCTGATATCCGTTTAATACCAGTGGAAATTGGTGTAATTATTGTTCCAATATTCCAAAGCTTGGACTTATAAAATAGTAGAAATGTTGAATTGCCCTCATCTAGAGATTGGCATTGTTGCCAGTTACATACAGGCTGCTAATTCCAGGAGGAGTGGTGGGGAATGGATATGGAATCCTTCAGACTTTTCAGGTGCAAAATATAAGCCCACTGTAAATGTGCAGAATAAACTAAAATTTTTTTTACCCTTTTCACATAAAATGAGATACAATAACTTTTATCTTCATTTTTTTCCTGGTCAGTTGGTTGATCGAGTTTTTGATGAAAGTTTGAACTTTAGAAAAATCCCTCCAGTGCCATGTATAAAACCACCTGCTGGCAATGGCAGACCAAATGATTCCAGATCTCGGATTTTAGAAGTTGCTGATCAGGCTACAAAGAGGAAGACGTGGAGTAGGGATGAAGTAAGAGTCGCAGCAATTGATCTTAATTAAGGAACATAATCTTTATTATCAGAGAGATAGAAACAAGAGTAGGCTGTTCAGCTGATTGAGAATATAGTGGCATTCTGTTAGTCCACAGCTGATTTGTAACTGGACTCCTTTTACCATCCTTTTATCAATGTCATGGGATAACCTTATCTAGTAAAAATGTGTTGATCTCAGTCTTGAGATTTCAATTGATGCAGCATCCATAGTCATTTGGCAGAGTGTGTTCTAGATTGCTAAGCTCCATGTGCTGTCCTTCATAAAAATTGTCTATGTCTCTGTTGCCTACGTCCCTTCTCAGCCCAGTTGGGGATGAAAGCTTCGTATAAACCTTATCACCTCCAGACTCACCCACTAACATCTGTAGTTGAACCTCCATCCGCTGTAAGTTTAAGTTCATCCAAAGCTTTTATTGCTCAAACCGCAACCTATATCAGATACCATTCACCCATGTTCGTGCCAAATTAAGTTGGCCCCCTTCCAACTATTATCTCATAATCTCCCCTTATTATAAACCCCTAATCACACCAATTTTCTGACTGGCTGTTTTCCCATCTTTGTCTCATCATTGGCAGCAGTAGCTTCAGGTGCTTAGACAGCACGTTTTAGAGTTTTCTTCATAAGATCTTCCCCATCTCTCTCATTCTTTAAGCCACACTTAAAGCCTACCATTTTATTCAAGCTATGGGTCATCCCATCCAACATTTGCTTTTCTGACCTGGCATTTAATTTTTGGCTGAATTTATTTTTATGCATTATTAAGCATCTTTAATGTTTTCAAGACTCTGTACAATTGCAAAATGGTTTTATGGGTCCATATTATCAGTTGGCCTAGATTTTTGTGATTATAATGGCAGCAAAAATTGTTAGCTTTTGAGGAGCAAATAGCAGTAAGTGCTAACAATAACATCAGGAGTTTGTATGTACTGTCAGTGATCTTCTGCTTCTGCACAGGGGTGAACTCTGCAGATAGCAGAGTTTTAAAAAAAATCACTGAACTGAAAGTTTTCATTTTTAAACTATTCGTCTCGCTGCAAAATCCTGTTGATAAATTCCACGTTTTAAAATATTTTTAAACTTGATTAAAATTTCCGATTCTGCCATAATCACATATACAAGTCCTAGTCCTTTATATTCTCTGCAAAATTATATTAGAAACATAGGAACATTAGGACAAAGAAATTGGGAGCTGGAGTTTCCTTCAGTTTTATTCTGCCATTGAATAAGATCATAGCTGATGGGCTCTGATGAAGCGCCATTTTGACTCAAAATATGGGTTCTATTCACTATCCAGAGATACTGTTAGACCTGCTGAGATTTTCCAGCATTTTCTGTTCTGTTTCAACTTCTAGCATCTTCAGTATTTTATCTTTATCATAGCTGATTTTTTTGTGACCTTAACTCACCACCTGTCTGCCTCCATAACATTGATTCCTTTGTCCATCAAAAATCTATCGAACTTGACACAGAAAAATTACCTTATCTCTGTTTTAAAAGGGATTCTTAAACTATGTCCTTTAGTTCTAGTTTCCCCAAGAAGAGGTAAAATTCTTCTGGAATCCAGTATATCAAATGCCCTCAGGATCTCACCAGCAACCTATCCTGGTTCCTTCAGGCTGATGCTATAGTTAAGAAAGTTCACCATCATCTCTACTTTCTCAAGAGGTGGAGGAAATTAGGCATGCCCACTACAACACACTCCCAATTTTTACACATGCACCATAGAAAGCATCCTTTCTGGATATATCACAGTTCGGAATGGCTCCAGCTCTGGCTAAGACTGCAAGAAACTACAAATGGTTGTAAATGTAGCCTAGGCTCATTTTAAATCAATCTCCCAACCATTGACTCCATCTACACTTCCTGTTGCTTTGGAAAAGCAGCCAGCATAATCAGCGACCTTGCACCTCCTGGACAGACATCTTCACCCCTCCTTTCCTTCTCCCGTATGAACGTAATCTTTGTCTGTATAATGCACAAGAAACGATACTTTCCACTGTATCCCAGTACATGTGACAATGATAAATCAAATATTTATACATTTCATTAAGCTCATCTCTCATTCTTCTAAATTCCAATAAATGCAGACCTATCTCTTCAAACTTTCTTAAGATATCCCAGACATTAGTTGAATGAACTCTTCTGAAATACTTTGAACACAATATCCCCTTCTCAATAAGGGGACCAAAATAACATAACATTCCAGACATTCTCACCAAATCCCTGTACTTACATTCCATTCCCCTTGCAATAAAGACCAACATATCATATTGTTTCCTTATCACTTGCTGTACCTACATTCTAGCTACCTGTGATTTGTATACCAGGACACTCTGATCCCTGTGTACCACTGAATTCTGTAATCTCTCTCCAATTAAATGAAATATTGTTTTGTCTCTACTTTCTGCTAAAGTGGACAAGTTCACAATTCCTATATTGTATACCACCTAAATTTTTGCCACTCATTTAATCTATCTATATCTCTTTGCAGAGTCCTTATTTTCTTCTGGCCTGTCTATCATGTGATCAGTACCATGCATTTGGTCTGTTCACGATATAGATCGTAAATAGTGTGATTGAAAAGTGAAGGATAGTCAACACTTTTTCTGATTTATCGTCTGCCACTTTTTCAATATGACTGGCTGCAAATACTTCAATATGATTGGCTGCTTATCAGTTTAATGACATCAGTATTGTTGTACACGTGGAAATCCTCTGAGTTGTGCCAAATTCAAATCGATGTCATGGAAGGTAATATGCACGCCACTGAGATTGCCAGGCCTTTGGGCGCAGCTTCCTTCGAGTCAGCGATGAGTACTTTCTTTTCAAAAACCAGGCAATCTATTATTAATGACCCAGAGAAGAGATCCCAAACAATAGTAATAGGAAAGTGAAACAACAGTTATCTAAATCTTTTGACAGTAACCTCTCTATTTTTTGCTACTAGCATCTTAAAGTATCAACAGGACTAGTGAGATTATTTGAATAAAAATGTAATGTTTGGTCTAATGTAATTGGGCTCCAGTTGCACTTATGATTTGTTTTCCTTGAATTTATCATACTCTCTAATGGGTATTTTTATATTTTAGGTTGTCCTGGACAGTTTAATGCTGACTTCTGTATCTCAGCTTTCACAAAAAATAAGGCATGCAATGGAGAAAACTGCTCTGAAGATCAGGTAATCAAAGGACTTTACATGTTCATTTTTTTGTTAATGGGAGGATGAAAGTGAAGAGACAATTACAGAATGAAATTGTACACTTGTGCAAATTATACTGATGGAAAATGGTTTTAGATTCACACCATTGTGTGAAGATATGAGTGGGATATCAATTGACCAGAAATTGGTTTCAGACAACCTTAGAGGAAATCTTGCGCTTTTACTTGGTACTGTCATCAGTACAAAACAAACTTTTAAGAGTTTTTGGGTCTGCTGGCGAACTTTTATTTTAAGCTTTTGTAGAGAAGATCACTAAAGCTGCAATACCAACAGAAATGGAGAGGAAACATCAATGGGGTGACTGCCTAACACCACAGGCTGCAGATCTCAGCTGCAACTACAAGAGCCTGAGGTACTTGTGCTTGCACGTTTTAGGATTGTTGAGGAGATGGCAGCAGGTGCTTCTCCTGATGTTAGGGTTTTTGGATCTGGAGCAAGTTGCAGCAGTAAGCATCATGCCCTAGACCCTCAGCGGACATGGACAGTTTCCATGGTTGTCTGGAAATGGGCAGGGAAAAGATAGTTGAAATGCAACTAGTCAGATGCCTTCCAAGTTGCTGGTAGCAGTCTTGAAACGAATAGTGAACATAATGGTAGATGTAATGCTCTACAAAGTAGTCTCTCACCTAACCATGTACGCAGCTGTTCAAAGAGATCTGAACCACTATGTTCTATCTCCTCTCCCACACGCTCTCTTCCTTGCCCCCTCTGCTGCTCTATCCCTCCTATGTTTCTGCCTCTGAAGTGACTTAATGAACTTTACTACCAAATTCAAATTAGTATTTGTTTAAAATAAATCAACATATTGGCAATGGCTTGAACATCATGTGACAGCTAGACTTGGGCACTGTCAAATCCTTCACACTAATGATCTGAGGGTCAGTTCTGAAAATTGGCCTATGGGTCGTTCAGGCAATGTGTTCTGATAATTATCTGTGGCAGCATTCTGGATTCTTTCATCAGCAACTCCAGCTATTTTCTAGCACTAACAGAATAGTGAAGACACTATCCATTCGTATTGTAGCCCGGACCTCATGAATTCTCGATTTCAATTCAAACATGGCCACTCTCAACTGGTGAAACAATGTTGTTCCAATATTAGGCAGAAACCGAAGAATGTAGACTGGGGGCAAATGTTTGATGGCAAATCAACATCTGGCATGTGGGAGGCTTTCAAGTGAAAGTTGGCAGGGATTCAGGACTGATGCATTCCTGTAAGGATGAAGGGTAAGTATGGCAAGTTTTGGGAACCTTTAAATAATGAAAGATATTGTGAGCCTAGTCAAAGAGAGAAAGGAAGCATTTGTCAAAGCTAGGAGGCTGGGAACATACAAAGCAAGTATGGAATACAAGGAAAGTAGAAAGAAACTTAAGCAAGGAATAAGAGGAGCTAAAAGTGGTCATGAGAAAGCATTGGCCAGCAGGATTAAGGAAAATCCCAATGCTTATTACACATATGTAAAGTGCAAGAGTGGGGTAACCAGGGAGAGGATTGGTCCATTGAAGGACAAGGGAGGGAATCTGTGAGGAGCCAAAGGAAATGGGCAAGGTATTAAATGAGTACTTTGCGTCAGTATTCACCAAAGTGAAGGACTTAGTGGGTGATGAGTCTGAGAAAGGATGTGTAGATAGTTTGAGTCATGTTGAGATCAAAAAAGTGGTGGTATTGGGGTTCTGAGAAACAGCAAGGTAGACAAGTCTCCAGGGCCTGATGGGATATACGCCAGAGTACTGAGAGGGGAAATTGCTGGGCCTTGAGAGAAATCTTTGTATTCTCATTGGCTACAGGAGAGGTCCCAGAGGATTGGAGAATAGCCAATATTGTTCCTTTATTTAAGAAGGGTAGCAAGAATAATTCAGATAATTATAGGCTGGTGAGCCTAACATCAGAGGTAGGGAAATTATTGGAGAGGATTCTTCAAGATGGGTTTTATTCCCACTTGGAAATAAATGGACGTATTAGTGAGAGGCAACATTGTTTTGTGAAGGGGAGGTTGTGTCTCACGAACTTGACTGAGTTTTACGAGCAAGTGAAGAAGATAATTGATGAGTGTAGGATAGTGGATGTTGTCTACATAGACTTCAGTAAAGCCTTTAACAAGGCATGGCAGACTCGTGCAGAAGGTGCAGTCACATGGGATCAGAGGTGAGCTGGCAAGGTGGATATAAAATTGGTTTGGTCAAAGAAGACAGAAGGTAGCAGTGGAAGGGTGAGTTCCTGAATGGAGGGCTGTGACAATGGTGTTCCTCAAGGATCAGTGCTGTTTGTAATATGTATAAATGATTTGGAGGAAAATATAACTGAATTGATTAAGTTTACAGATGACAATTGGTGGATTTGCATATAGCATTGAGGACCATCAGAGGATATAGCAGTGTATAGATCAGTTTTGAGATAGCAGATGAAGTTTAATGCAGACAAATGTGAGGTAATGCATTTTGAAAAATCTAATACAGATAGGAAGTATACAGTAAATGGCAGAACCCTTAGGAGTATTGATAGGCAAAGGGATCTGTTTGTACAAGTACACAAGTCACTGGAAGTGGTCATGCAGATGCAGAAGGTAGTCAAGAAGGCATACGGCATGCTTGCCTTCGTCGGCTGGGGTATTGAGTTTATAAATTGGCAAGACATGTTACACTTTATAGAACCTTAGTGAGGCTGCACTTGGAATATAATGTGCAATTCTGGTTGCCACATTACCAGAAGGATGTGAAGGCTTTGGAGAGGGTGCAGAAAAGATTTACCAGGATGTTGCCTGGTATGAAGGGCATTAACTATGAGGAGAGGTTGGAGAAACGTGGTTTGTTCCAACTGGAGCAATGGAGGTTAAGGGGAGATCTGATAGAAGTCTACAAGATTGAGCAGCATGGACAGAGTGAATAGTCAGAAGCATTTTCCCAGGTGGAAGAGTCAATTTCTAGGGGGCATGGGTTTAATGTGCAAGGGATAACAAAAAAAGAGATGTACGAGGCATATTTTTTACACAGATTGGTGGGTGGCTGGAACTCATTGCCAAGGGAGAGAGTGGAAGTTGATACGGTAGTCACTTCTAAGGGGTGTCTTGACAAATATATGAACAGGATGAGAGTAGAGGGATACGGTCCCCAAAAGAATAGGAGATTTTAGTTAAGTCAGGCAGCATGGTCAGTGCAGGTTTGGAGAGCCGAAGCGCCTGTTCCTGTGCTGTAATTTTCTTTACTCTTCCTTGTTCATATGTAATATCACTTGGAGGAAGCTCTGAAGGCCAGGGCAGGGAATAAACATGTCAGTGTCCACCACCAGAAGTACCTCAGTAACACAGCACAACTGAGCTGACCAAGACTTGAAACACATTGCCTTGTGAGGATATTATAGATATCATGTGTGTGCAGATTTTTAAAATGTAAGTAGTTTTCAGAAGAAGAAAGTGTTTGCCGTGTTCCACTCTTAAAGAGCTATTGCAGCTCAGACTAGCAGGATTGATTTCCACTCCAATTCTAACCGATCTGCACCTTCTTGAGTTTGCACAGAATCATAAATCTTCTACTGCTGAGGAAATATGAAACCAAAAATTAGTTTTGCCAGCTTGTGTATAACACAACTACACTGAGAACTCAACAAAGCAATGTTTTACCTTTTAAAACTAGTATTTTTACAGCAGCCTGTAGCTTGTTTACATTTTTCCAATTATTTCCACATTGGAGGTACTTCTTAAAATATTCAATAGCTTTTCTTCCTGTACTGATGTTGTTTTATTGTTGGAATATGTCATACAATCATTACAATTGCAGATTTCCTTCCTGCCTGTCTGACCCACTTATGGCGGCCAGATTTCAGGTCTCTGTCTTCCTACTCAATCTGCCCATTATTCTTTCAACTAACTTTATTTCAGACATCAGCTTACCCAGATTCCTTATTTTCTCTGGTGATTTAGATCTGACTTGAATTTCCAAATTTGGTCCACTGTTTTTTAAAGATTTTAAAAGAAAAGCATTGGTTTGTTCTAACAGATTTATCTTCATGTTGTTGTATTATGCACACACTGGTAAATGTTTTTTTAAATAACTATATTACAAAACATTAAACAGCATGTCGTTTAACTTTCCACAGTCAGTACCTTGGGAGATACCTAGCAAAGATATGTTTTGAAACGTGAAGACTTTCACAACTGGAGAATTGAGCACAAATCCCGCAATTTATGAAATTTCTATTTTCTGGTTATTAAGTGCTATACTATGCAGATGGTGGTATGCCTATTAATTGCAGCTCCATATCATTTCACAAACAACACTAACTTGCATTTTATAGTGCCTTTAATGTAGTAAAATAGCACTCTCTTGTGAGGCATCAAGGGATATCAAAAAAGACTGATCATTTTAAAACCTTAGTCTATAATAATTTTTTGATTTGCTAATATTTTAGTTTTGGATAATTGTACCTGCTAAATTATAAACACTTCTAATTCTAATTCCAAAAATGACATTTTATAGTAGGGCAAATATTGTGAAGATTACGAATCCTGGTGATGTCAACAATGGACCTTGCTCTGTAAATTTCAGTATAGAGTATTTAATAAAATGAAGAGCATAGAATAATAGAATTGAATAATAAATTTCATGAAGTGATTTGTGATATTCAAAAATTAATCTCAACATAGTAATAGCATAACTATATAAGAGACCTATTAAGGAAATGTATCACAATAGCAAGAATAGTGAAGAGTTTAAACAGAGCATTCAACTTGGCCTGCTCTGTAAACTGTTTACTAGACCATACTCCCATTATTTATAGAATTATGAAATGTTCTTGCATTAGAGTCTCTGGAGTACCAAAGAGTTTATCCATTGCACTGACCTAGGTATATGAGCAGTTTCAGTGGTGGTGGCTAATTGCAGTAGAACTTATCTTTCACTTACACATTTAAAAATCCATATGTGTAACTGAAAACAATTTCTACAATAGGATGTATATTTAAGGCCTTTAAATATTTGTCTTATGTTACTAGACTAGTAACATAAAGACAAAGTAATGTTCTGGGGATAAAAGCAAAATACTGCAGATGCTAGAATCTCAAACAAAAACAGAAAAATGCTGGAAAATCTCAGGTCTGACAGCATCTGTGGAAAGAGAGTAGAGTGAACGTTTCAAGTCTGGATGACTCTTTGTCAGAACTGAGAGGAAGGAGTCAGCAGAGATTGATACTGTGAGGACGGGAGTGGTTATGGAATTGTTCAAAAGGAATATGAATGAGGATGCAGAAGGTTTGGAAGGTGTTGAAAATATACATTGTGATCAGAATGCATGAATGGCAAAACAAAGGACTGTCTAAGATATGTGGCAGTTGGCCTGAAGAAGTGGGGAGAAAGGAGAAAGGGAGATGGAAAGGAGGAGAGCGATAAAATGGAGAATGAAATCACATAAAATAAATGGAAATGAGGTGGGGAGAGGAGAGTTTTTGCTCTGAAGTGGATGAATTCAATGTTTAGCCCAGAAGGTTGTAAAGTGCCTAATCGGAAGGTGAGGTGCTTTTTCTCTAATTTGAGTTGGAGTTTGCTAGGACGTTGCAAAAGGCCAAGGATGGATATGTGGGCAGGAGAGCAGGGTGGTGTGTTGAAGTGGCAAGCAACAGGAAGGTCTGGGTCCTGCTTGTGGGCAATCGAAGGTAAAGTAGTCACCCAGTTTGCATTTAGTCTCTCTAACGTAGAATAGATCTGGGTTCAAATCTCGCCATAGCAGCTGGTGGAATTTAACTTACTTCTCTTTCCCAATTTTTAAATTAAAGCTAGTTTGAATAATGTGAATGTGAAACTGTTATGCTTTGTCTTAAAATTCCATCTGCCATCCTTTCCTTGTATGGCCTACATATGACTCCAGACCCATAGCAATGTCATTGACTCTTAACTGCTCTCTGCAATGAACAATCTGTTCAGGGGCATCAAATTCTAGCTTTACCAGCATTGCCTACATCCCATGAAAGAAAAGAAATTGTGCTCAAGTGGCTCCTTGGCAAAGAGCAATTTTTTGATATGCAACCCCTTTGAGCAGCTACTATGCATCATCTACAGTATTTAAATTAGTGTTCTTCAGCACTGTTATATCTTTCAAAGACATCACACTGAAAATGTGACTCTGCAACATTGCACCTCAGAAGCACCACATAAATAGGGCAAAAGAAAAGTTATTAGAAGCTTGGATACACAATTCTGTTCTAAACATAAGAAAGCCTCTGTCCAACATTAACAAGTACCACTAAATCATCCAGGTAGGTTAGTAAATTTAGCTATCGTTTTCCCTTTAAAAAAATTAAAGTTTATTTATTAGTCACAAGTAGGCTTACATTAACACTGTAGTGAAGTTACTGTGAAATTCCCCTAGTCACTACAGTCTAGTGCTGCTTCAGGTCAATGCATCTAATCCGCACCTCTTTCAGAATGTGGGAGGAAACTGGTGCACCCAGAGGAAACACATGCAAACATGGGGAGAATGCGCAAACTCTACACAGAATCTAATGTTGGAGCTGAGAGGCAGCAATGGTAACCACTGAGCCACCATGCCACTCTTTTTCAAGATGAGGTTGATTTATGTTGCTAAGCAGGACTATTCATGAGAACATAAGGAAATAAAGATCCTGTGGGAGGAGGGGGTACTGTTTTCCACTTTTTTGTGCTAGTGATGACTAATAAAAGTTTATCCTTATTTTGTAGGATTTTGTTCAAGAATGAAGACAGAAATTGGGAAGAAATTGAAAACAAAATGAGATCTGAGGGCGAAGTTCCTATTTTGAAAACATCAAATAAGGTGGGAATGGGAACATCACTTGCGTGTACATAATTGCTTCCTTATAGATTTTAATGCCCATGCTTTGCAGTGTTTTCCTTCTGCCTTAGCTTTGGTTGAAAATGCCACCAGATCATTGCTTAATTATTTCCATAAGTAAATTGTGGGTTTGGGTGTTCAGCTCACTAAATGGAGTGTACAGTGTGCATGTCCTTTTTTAACTGCAGTAGCTGTTGAAAATGAGGCAGATCTAATAAATAATCCGAGTAAAATATCTCCTCGGAAGCAGTGACCATAAAATGGTAGAATTTTGCATTTGGTTTAAGAGTGAGAGACGTTGTTCAGAAACAACTGCTACACTTAAATAGGGGTAATTATACAGGAATGAAAGGAGTTGGCTGGAGTAAACTGGAAAGGACCTTAGCAGGAAAGACTTTTGATAAGCAATGTCAAACATGCCTGAGAAGTTTGTGCCTCAACAAAAATATATTCCAATGAAGAACGATTCTAGGAAGAAGATAAATTAACTATGGATGTGAAGGTTAATGTTAAATTGAAAGAAAAATGTGGTAAAGATAAGCTAGAGGATTGGGAACATTTTTAAAAAGCAAACAAAAGATGACCAAAAATAATACAGGAAGATAATAAACTGAAGGTTAACTAACAGGTAATATAAAAAACGCAAAAGCTTCTTTAAATACAAAAAGGACGAGAGGACAAAGTGAATCCTACAGGTACTTCGGTCCACCTTGTTGTCTAACAAGGGGCATGCATGCGCTGAGTCGTGAGAGGGCTGCTCTTGGATTTTTCGAGTATAGTCTAGTGCTTCACGTCGTTAGTATACGCTTGAACTGGACCAGTTGATGAGCAACACGACAGCTCAGTGACTATCTCTGTGCTGTGCAGATACGTGAATTTGGGTCTATGTCTGTGGGAATTTGCACATTCTCCCCGTGCTTGTGTGGGTTTTCTCTGGGTGCTCCGGTTTTCTTCCACACCCCAAAGATGTGCTCTTAGGCTGATTGGCAAAACAAATTCTCCCTAAATTGTCTTGCAAATTTAGTTCCAATGCATAGATCTATAAACATAGACAGGGATAATGGGTAGAAGTGGGAACATCGAGGTGGCAGCATGGACTCGTTGGGCTGAAGGGCCTGTTTCCCGTGCTGTTTTGTTCTTTGTTCTTTGAATGTAGGTCCCTCAGGGAATGAGACTGGGGAATCAGGAAATGACAGGAGTTAAATACTTTGCATTACTCCTCATAGTTGAAGACAGTAACATTTCAAACATGTCCCAAAGAAATTAGAAAACTGCCATGTATCATTTTTAATTCAAAAAAAGGAGGGAGAGAAAACAACAACCATATGTCAATTGGTTCAACTTCTGTCATTGGGAGTCCATTGTAAAGGATGTGACAGCAGAGCATTTCAAAAAGCATTTGAAAAGGTACCTCACCAAAAGCTTCTTAAGATAAGAGCCCAAAGTATTGCAGGCAATATGTTAGCATGGATAGAAGAATAGCTAATTGATACAATAACTCACCTGACGAAGGGGCAAACCCTGAAAGCTAGTGGGTTTACTATCAAACAAACTTGTTGGTCTTTTAAGCTGGTGTTGTGAAACTTCTTACTGTGTTTACTCCAGTCCAATGCCGGCATTTCCACATCATAACTGGTACAAGACAGAGTTGGGATAAGAAGTGCATTTTCAGAATGACAACTGCAACTAGTGGAATGTGTCAGGAATCTGTATATATTTACAATTAATAACTTGGATGAGGTATGTGAATGCATAATTGCCAAGTTTGTGGATGACATAAAAATAGGTGGGAAGGCTATGGGTGAGGGTGACAGAGTCTATAGAGGGATATAGATAAGTTAGGTAAGTGGCCAGAAAGTTGGCAGATATAATATAGGAAAATGTGAAATTATGCACTTTGAGAGAAATAATAAAGGAGCTGAGTATTTGAATGGAGAAAGACTGCAGAAAACTGCAGCACTGAAGGATTTTGGGGATTTTTGTAAACAAGATACAAAGTTAGCATGCAAGTTCAGCAGGTAATTGGGAAGGCAAATGAAATGTTCACCTTTTATTTCAAAGAGAAAATAGGGAAGTCTTGCTAAAACTATACAAGATACTAATTAGACCACACTTGGAGTATTGAATAGTTTTTTGTCCTCTTATCCAAGGAAACGTGTTTTGGTATTAGTGACAGTTCAAAGAAGATTCACTAGGTTGATCCCAGTATGTAGGGATTTTCTTATGAGGAGAGATTAGGTAGGATAGACCTACACTCATTTGAGTTTAGAAGAATGAGAGATGACCTTATTGAAATGTATAGAATTCTCACAGGTTTGTTAGGGTAGATGCTGAGAGTTTCCTCTTGTGGAAGATTATAGGACCAGAGTCCTAGAAATTCCCCCTCATCTGTTTTAAATGGACTCTCAGAATAGGGGTTTTCCATTTAAAACAGATGAGGAGGGGTTTCTTCTGAGGATAGTGAATCTACGGAATTCTTTATTGCAGATGGAGATTGTGCTGTAAAGTATGCTTAAGACTGAGAGACTATTATAGAAAGGATATTATTAAACGAGAAGTAATGTAGAAAAGATGTAGTAGGACGTTACTGGGACTTGACGGATTGAGTTATAAGGAGAGGCTTTATTGCCTCAGTAATAGGGAATTGAGATTAATGGAGAGAATGCGAGAAAGTGGAGTTTAGGATCGTATCAGGTCAGCCACAATCTCCTTGGTACAGCAGATCCGATAGGCTAAATGGCTGCCTTCTCCTATGTCTTATGATAAAGCAGCTAAATTTAAAGGACCCAGTGAAACTAACTAGCCAGGGAGAAGATAATGAGGTATAGAGTTAGAGTCATAAAGGTTTACAGCATGAAAACAGTTTTCGGCCCAACTTGCTCATTGTTCCATTGGAGCAGCACGGAGAGGCAGCGATTTGGGAGAGCGAGAAGTTCGATTGATAAGTAGCTTTTTAACTTTTCTCTTTGTTTAAAACAGCGAGCGGGAGTAGTTTTTGCCGTTTTTATTTAAACTAACTTGTAACCGGAAGTCGTCACTAGGAGGCTGCCGGTAGTTGTAGTTTTTAAGCTATATAAGTACTAACCTCTGGGTATCGGCCTCATTGTTCCATTGGAGCAGCACGGAGAGGCAGCGATTTGGGAGAGCGAGAAGTTCGATTGATAAGTAGCTTTTTAACTTTTCTCTTTGTTTAAAACAGCGAGCGGGAGTAGTTTTTGCCGTTTTTTATTTAAACTAACTTGTAACCGGAAGTCGTCACTAGGAGGCTGCCGGTAGTTGTAGTTTTTCTCTCTGACTCTATAAATTGGTCCAGAGAGGAAACCCGATACTCTACACAGGTAGAGTATCCCACCCTCCCCCCTCCTCTAACCTAATAATAATAGTGTGTGTGTAGTTTTTTTTTTCTCTCCTGCAAATTAAAGTAACAGTGATGGCAGTGCAGGTAGTACATTGCACCTCCTGCGGTATGTATGAGGTGAGGGACACCAGTAGTGTTCCTGCTGATTATACCTGCAGGAAGTGTGCACATTTGCAGCTCCTTGAGGATCGTGTTAAGGAGCTGGAGCTGGAATTAGAGGAGCTCAGAGTAATTCGAGAGGTTGAGGAGGATATAGGCAGGAGTAACAAAGAGATTGTAACTCCTATAAGTGATAATTGGGTAACTATTAGGAGGAGGGGTAAGAAGCAATCGGGGAGACAATCCCCTGGGGCTGTTCCCCTCCAAAATAAATTTTCTGTCTTGGAGGCTACAGTTGAGGAAGAATCAACTGGAGCTGACCAAAGGGAGCAGGTCTCTGGGGGTGAGCCTGCTGAGAATGCTCAGGTGGGTGGGGGGAATAAGAGATTAGGCCTAGTTATAGGAGACTCCATAGTTAGAGGGACAGATAGGAGGGTAAATAGTAATAAACAGGACTCAGGGCTGGTGTGTTGCCTCCCAGGGGCTGGGGTCCAGGATGTCGCAGATCGGGTTTTTAGGATTCTTAAGGGTGAGGGGAGTCAGCCCCAAGTCATTGTTCATGTGGGGACACATGATGTAGGTAGGACAAGGGAGGGGGATATTAAACAGAAATTCATGGAGTTAGGGTGGAAGCTTAGGTCCATAACAGGCAGAGTGGTTATCTCTGGACTCTTGCCTGTGCCAGGGGATAGTTTAGAGATGAACAGAGAAAGGGATAGTTTGAACTCATGGCTGCGTGGATGGTGCAGGAGGGAGGGGTTCAGGTTCCTTAACAATTGGGACTCATTCTGGGATAGGTGGGACCTCTTCAAGAGAGATGGTCTACACCTGAACCAGAGGGGGACTAATATCTTGGGGGGAAAATTTGCTAAGGCTATGATGGGGGCTTTAAACTGATTCGGGGGGGGGGTGGGATCCTAAGTAGTTGGGGTGCTGAGAGGGATGAGAGTAAGGGGGTTATAGAGGAGAGTTGTAAAACACAGCGGCGTACGGGTGGGGTGGAGCATGGTTTGAGATGCGTATACTTTAATGCAAGGAGTATTCGCAATAAGGGGGAGGAACTTGCAGCTTGGACCAGTACCTGGAACTTCGATGTTGTGGCCATTTCAGAGACTTGGGTAGAGCAGGGACAGGAATGGATGTTGCAGGTTCCGGGGTACAAATGCTTTAGTCGGAGTAGAGAAGGGGGTAGAAGGGGGGGAGGAGTGGCGTTACTGGTCAAAGACTGTATCACGGTGATCGAAAAGAAGTTTGATGAGGACTTGTCTGTTGAGGTAGTATGGGCTGAGATTAGAAACAGGAGAGGAGAGGTCACCCTGTTGGGAGTCTTTTACAGACCTCCTAATAGTTCTAGAGAGGTTGAGGAAAGGATTGCGAAGTCAATTCTGATTAGGAGTGAAAGTAGTAGGGTAATTGTGATGGGGGACTTTAACTTTGCTAATATTGATTGGAATAGCTATAGCTCTAGCTCGTTAGAGGGGTCAGTTTTCGTACAGAGTGTGCAGGAAGGTTTTTTGACTCAGTATGTAGATAGGCCAACTAGAGGTGAGGCTACATTGGATTTGGTGCTGGGCAATGAGCCAGACCAGGTGTTAGGCTTGGAAGTTAGTGAACATTTTGGTGATAGTGACCACAATTCGGTTACGTTCACCTTAGTGATGGACAGGGATAGGCATGAAGCTGGGGGCTGTAGTTATAGCTGGGGGAAGGGTAATTATGAGGCCATCAGGAGAGAATTAGGGTGCGTAGATTGGACTAGGGAACTACAGGGACTGGGAACATCTGGAATGTGGTGCTTATTCAAGGAGCAGCTGCTGAGAGTCCTTGATAAGTATGTCCCTGTCAGGCAGGGAGGAAATGGACGAGTAAGAGAGCCTTGGTGTACGAAAAGAGTTGATTTGCTGGTTAAGAAGAAAAAGGAGGCTTATGTCAGGATGAGGCTTGAAGGCTCAGGTAGTGCAATGGATAGCTATAGATTAGCTAGGAAGGAGGTAAAAAGTGAATTGAGGAGAGCTAAGAGGGGACACGAGAAGATGTTGGCTGATAGGATTAAGGAGAATCCTAAAGCTTTCTTTCGATATGTTAAGAATAGAAGATTGGTTAGGGCAAGATTAGGGCCAGTCATAGACAGCAGTGGGAAGTTGTGCGTGGAGCCTGAAGAGATTGGTGAGGCACTGAATAAATATTTCTCTTCGGTATTCACGCAGAGTGCTGGAAATGTAGCTGTGGAGAGCACTGAGGTACAGGGTTGCAAATTGGGGAGTATTGTAGTAGATAGGGAGGATGTGTTAGAAATTCTCGAGGGTTTGAAGTTGGATAAGTCCCCTGGGCCGGACGGGATTTACCCTAGGATTCTCTGGGAGGCAAGAGAGGAGATTGCAGAGCCTCTGGCTCTGATCTTCAGGTCCTCGTTGGTTACGGGTGTGGTTCCGGAGGACTGGAGGATGGCGAATGTGGTCCCATTGTTTAAGAAGGGGAAGAGAGACCTTCCTGGGAATTATAGGCCAGTGAGTCTTACTTCTGTGGTGGGCAAGGTATTGGAGAGAATTATTAGGGATAGGATTTATAGTTATTTAGAGAGAAATGAATTGATTGGGGATAGTCAGCATGGTTTCGTGAAGGGTAGGTCATGCCTTACTAACCTCATTGAGTTTTTTGAGAAAGTGACCAGAGAGGTGGATGGGGGTAAGGCGGTTGATGTAGTATATATGGACTTTAGTAAGGCGTTTGATAAGGTGGCCCATGGAAGACTTCTACAGAAAATGCAGATGTGTGGAATAGAGGGTGATTTAGCTAATTGGATTAGGAATTGGCTGGCAGATAGAAGACAGAGGGTGGTGGTTGATGGGAGATATTCATCGTGGAGTTCGGTGACGAGTGGTGTGCCTCAGGGGTCTGTTTTGGGGCCCCTGCTGTTTGTAATTTTTATAAATGATCTGGATGAGGGTATTGAGGGATGGATCAGTAAATTTGCAGATGATACTAAAGTTGGTGGTGTGGTAGATAGTGAAGAGGGGTGTTTTAGTTTACAGAGTGACTTGGACAAGTTGCAGAGCTGGGCCGAGAGGTGGCAAATGGAGTTTAATGTGGAAAAGTGTGAGGTAATGCACTTTGGCAGGAACAATAAATGTGTAGAGTATAGGGCTAATGGTAGGGCTCTTAATAGTGTTGAGGAACAGAAGGATCTTGGTGTATGTGTCAATAGATCCCTGAAAGTAGGCAGTCAAGTGGATAAAGTTGTTAAGAAGGCATATGGAGTCTTAGCTTTTATTGGTAGGGGGATTGAATTTAGGAGCCGCAGCATCATGTTGCAGCTGTACAAAACTCTAGTGCGGCCGCACTTGGAGTATTGTGTGCAGTTCTGGTCGCCACATTATAAGAAAGATGTGGAGGCATTGGAGAGGGTACAGAGGAGGTTTACTAGGATGTTGCCTGGTATGGAGGGCAGGTCCTATGAAGAGAGGTTGAAGGATTTGAGGTTGTTTTCGTTAGAAAGGAGGCGGCTAAGGGGGGATCTTATTGAAACATATAAGATAATTAGAGGTTTGGATAGGGTGGACAGTGATAGCCTTTTTCCTAGGATGGAGAAAGCTAGCACGAGGGGACACAACTTTAAATTAAGGGGTATGAGTTATAGGACGGATATCAGAGGTAGGTTCTTTACTCAAAGAGTGATTAGGGAGTGGAATGCCCTGCCTGCAGCTGTTGTAGATGCGCCAAGTTTGGTGGCGTTTAAGAGGTTAGTTGATAAGTATATGGATGAGAAGGGAATGGTTTAGTTAGGAGGGGCATTGCTTTTTATTTTGGTCGGCACAACATCGAGGGCCGAAGGGCCTGTTCTGTGCTGTATTGTTCTATGTTCTATGTCCGTGCTGCCCTTATTTTCTTAAATCCCTAAGCTATTTCCAATTGCCCACATTTGGCCCATATCTGTTTATACCCATTAATTATCTAAATGCTTTTTAAAAGATAAAATTGTACTCGCCTCTACTACTATCTTTAGCAGATTGTTCCAGACGTTCACCACTCTGTGTGGGGGAAAAAAATTGCACCTCTGGACAGTTTTGTATCTCTCCTCTCTCACCTTAAACCTATGCCCTCTAGTTTTAGACTCCCCTACCTTTTGGGAAAAGATATTGACTGACTACCTTGTCTATGCCCCCCATTATTTTATAGACCTTTATAAGGTCACCACTCAGCCCCCTATGCTCCAGAGGAAAAAAGTCCCAGTCTACTCAGCCTCTCCTTATAACTCAATCCGTCAAGTCCCAGTAACGTCCTACTACATCTTTTCTACATTACTTCTCCTTTAATAATATCTTTTCTATAATAGTGATCAGAATTGCACAGTATTCCAAATATGGTATTGCTAGTGTCTTGTACAATTTCAATGAGACGTCCCAACTCCTGTATTCGATGTTCTGACCGATCAAACCCAGCACGCTGAATGCTTCTTCACCACTGTCCACCTGTGACTCCATTTTTAAGGAGCTATAAACCTGTGCCCCTAGATCTTTGTTCTGTAATTCTCTCCAATGCCCGACTGTTATGTCGATTGGATTTGAGTGGTTTGGAGGGTAGGAAGGTGAGGGTGTCTAAGTTTGATTTGGGGGGGAGGGGGCAGGAAGAGTGGATGTTGGGCCCACAGTTGGGGCAATCTTGGTTGGGGAGGGGGTCAAAGTAGTGGGGACAACTGTCAGGTATGGGGAAGTCCCGTGGAAAGATAGATCTGGATTTTTCCAGAAGTTGGAAAAGGTTTTAATTCTATTAACATTTTCAGAGTAACTATTAGTGTAACCGTGGTAGAGCCATCTGAAGTTAGTGATGCAAATTGCATTCTCAGATGGTTCCCAATGCAACTTCCTGCAGGAAGTTAGCACTTCCGCGTGACCACCATGCAGATCTTTATCTGTGAAGCACCGAGATGAAGTCCCCAGTGCATTTTTGGGGTCATTTCCCCCCCCCCCCCCCATGCCCCCACATCTGCCACTGGGGAGCTGCAGTTATGGCCCATTTGTGTCTGCTGGCTTTCTGAAACAGCAGCCTAAATAGCCCCAATTTCCCACTCTTACCCCATGACCCTGCAAATGTTTCTTTTAAAAAGTTACTATTGAATCTGCTTCCATTGCCTTTGTAGTGCAAAGGTTTAGAAAGCATGCCAAGAATGCACAAACAAAATCTGTCTGTGAAACTTGAGGCAAACCATCAAAAATGTATATATTTTAAATTAAACTTCTATATTAAAATACACTCTGTACTTTTAGAATAAACTGTATAAATTAACAGCAAAGGCCATAGGATTAACTGTTTTCATGCAACATAACAGTCTAGGATACTTTGCTGAGAGGGACCATCAAACACAGCATAAGGAAGAAGACAAAGGCATGCTTATAAAAGTCAGTTTTGAAGGTGGCATATTTTAATGTGCAGGGATAAGATGAACGTGAATAATATAAGAATTTTGAAACATAATCTCGAATGTTATAATAGAAAGTTATTTTGTTATACTAATTATTGAGTTATTAGTTGTATTAATTATTAAAGATCCACAGAAATTGTCCTGAATAATTAAAAAGGCTTAGATGTTCCCCTCTTGTCCTGCTCTTCTCAGAGATTGGAGAAAGATGGAGTCAGTGATGTGTATGACTGCTGTATTTACAATGAGTAGTCATGATGGATCTGCTATTCTTTTTCTCCCCTTTTTTGTGTAGTCATATTACATTTCAGCATGCCTTATTCCTGAGATAAGGCACAATTGAACATTTAACTTGAACTATACTCTGCATATGAAGAGTTCTTCTAATCTAGTAGAAGTAGAAAAGTTGTAGAAATTTACAGATATTCCCCATACTTCTTGAGGATTTGCAGCATTCTGTTCAGTTAGTTTAGAAATCTTGTGCAAAGCAACAAACCTAGACAAAAGAGGCAATTGAAAATTACTGACCACAGAAGTACCTTCAGCAAAGCTAATGAGGCTGAGCAGTTCTCAAACTGACCTAGGCTGCAAATTCCATGAGGTAATCACTGCTATTGACATCAAGGTCAGTAAGTCAACTGTGTTGTCAGACTGGAGCCTCCTAATATCAGTGAAGTAGCATTATCTATAGACATGAAGTAGATCGATAGTGACGTATGGTGTTGTGTGAATCGCTTAAAGTTTAGTTTCAAAGTGTTAAAGAAGCAAAACTGAAAAATATACAATCTTAAGAAGTAATAACTCATGTTTAAGCTGTACAAGTGATCAGAGTTTTCCTTTATGCCAGTGGTGCTAATCATAGTTAACAACAGATCAATTTGGAATGAAATTTAAGGGAAATAATTAGTTTTGTAGCATTTTTAGACATGACTGAGCCATAAAAGATGCTGGAATTATTATAATAAACTCAATGGTAATGATCTAATTGACACAATGGGCAACACATATTGAACACTAGCTGAGAGACAGCTTAGTAAGGAAATTAAATAAGCCCAAACTAAGAGATAGTAAGTTATTTGGTAGTCTTGGGTAATTGCAATTACAGACCGAATTTCCTGTGTTTTAAATTGGCCATTAAGCACTCAGAAATGCATAGTTTCAGCTGTTCACAATCGAATTACATCACTTTGATCAGATACTTCTGCTGCTTCATTGCGTAAAACTATTGTGTAATTTTAGGATGGTAACCCTGTTAACCAAAATCTTGAAGTGCCAATAGCAACTACCCAAGTCTCCCTCCATAATGAACCTCACTCGAGTGAAAATAGCCACCTCAGGGGCAGTTATTTTGGGTCTGGGAAAGTGAACAATTTCTCTCACAAGGAAAATGACTCAAGAGATATTACCTCCCGCCATATAGCCAGCTAAATATAGGGCAGGTTATAATGACCAGATATTATAATGGTCTGAGGGTGTCTCTTCACAAATTGTATCTTCCCACTTTTTCAGAAAATACAAGAGGTAGGTTATTAAAACTACTTCGGGGAAAAAAAAAACAAGAGGAATTATACTTTGCTAACTTATTTACAAAATTATTAAAGAACTGTTTAACCTGCAATACACTTAAGCTGGATATGTACATCCTAATGTTAATAGCTATAAAAGATAAACTTACTCCAATAGAGAACTTAAAACAATGCCAAAGCTAAAATTAGTTATGTTGATCCATCAAATATTTAAAATATTTTACCATAAAGCCCCAGCTGTTTAAGCTGCTGGGCTCAAAAAACTGCCTTCTTTAAGTTATCCAATCTCTCAATAACCAGAGAAATATTAGAAGATTCAAAAAGCATTTGAATCCTTCTACAGTATCTCTGATTTCTTAGAAAGAAACCAATATGTTTACATCCTTCTAATTAGATTATATTATCTTTAGCACCTATGAGTGCTGTCCCTTTGATTAAACTCCTCCTTATAATTACTTTAATTGTTCAAAATGTTCTTTTTATCCACACTTAGAGTCAGTAGCTGGTCAATGTAGACTTACCAGAAATGATAATAGATATTATTAGTTGCTTCTAGATAATGTGACTTGAAGCTTTTGCTAGAGAAATGGAGATTTTTACAAATTTCTTTCTTTCTTCACTTTACAATTTTTTTTATGAGCTGTTTTATCTTGTCTAATCCTGATTCACTGAGCAAAGTTTTAGGGATGTCATCTTAATAGGTAAAGGCAATGCTACCAAACTGCCAGCGTTAATCTTCTTAAATTTCCTTTGCTTGTGGATAAGGCAGTTAAGACCATCTCTATTTCGAAAAAAAGAAAGACCTCCATACTACTGGTAGATAGTACCGTTTAGTTCTAAGACTAGTGCTGTCCATTCGTAGAATGGGCAATATAGAACAGTCTTTTGGATAAAAATCGCTTTGTATAATATATATGAATTACACCTATTGTTGTAAGTCAGGTTGATATTTCAAGATGTTCTATGAAGCTTGCCTGACTTATAAAGTTTTATGTTGAATTTGGCTAGGATAAGCATACAAAGTTTCACTCCAGGTGTAATTCAACTGACCCACGAGGAGCTTTTATCAAAAACAAAGTTTAATTAAGAATATTGTTGATGTGTAAAGTAAGATAATTAGCAAGAACTTTTACCAATTACAAACAAACACAACCATGATAATGTACAACTCTTAAGGAAATATCTCCAGTGTGTTCCAACTAAAGCTAACATCCAATACTCAAAACTCTCCAAATAAGCACAAGGTAACACCCACTTATAAGGGTATCCAGTCTCTTGGGTTGAATGCTGAAAATCCCTTGCATGGAAATTCAGAGGTTGGAGTCAAATCTGTTTCCCAAAACACAGCTTCTTTAAGGCAGAACCAAATAAAGAGGGGAGAGAAAGCGACTGTTTCTTAGCTTGCTACTAAAGTGTTTCCAAAAAACACACTGCCCAAAATGAAACTAAAAGCCTAAAGGAAAAAAATCTGACTGCCACAAATGAAGCTGAAATCACCTGACTGCCACAGATTAGCTCCACACCCAATGACATCGCTGAAGCTGTAAGCTACATGATGTTTTAAAAAAAACCTTAAAGGTACATTCACATGATACCATTTACTCAGTATTTCCAAAGCAACTTGTTTCTTGCTAGTAATTTTGCATAGTTAATATTGATTTAGCCAATTAATGATAGGATAGTTATGGTAGTAAATCGCTTTGTTTCAATCTTTATCTTGCTGTCCTTATTCCCAATTCTAGACTTGCAACACTCGCCATTCAATTTGTGACAGTGCAGAATTGTGATAAGGTGTTGAATTTGTATTCTTCATTTCCAATTGTTTTTATTTATTAGTCACAGGTAAGGCCTACATTAACACTACAATGAAGTTACTGTGAAATTTCCCTAGTTGCCACAGTCTGGCATCTGTTTGGGTCAAAGCACCTAACTATGTCTTTCGGAATGTGGGAGGGGACCAGAGAAAACCCAACGCAGACACAGAGAACTTGCAAACCCTGCACAGACAGTGACCCAAGCCAGGATTCAAACCCGGGTCCCTGGCATTGTGAAGCAGCAGTGCTAACCATTGTGCTACCATGCCACCCCAAAAATTGTATTGTTCACAATCTCAATTAGATCTTTGAAAATGAAGGTGCCAAGAAAGAGTATGTATTTACATATGGCCTTTCATGACCTCATGTCCCAAAGTTTTTTACTATTAAGTTATTTTGAAATATGATCACTGTTCGCAATGTAGTTTTGTTTTGTTTATTTATTAGTGTCACAAATAGGCTTACATTAACACTGCAATGAAATTACTGTGAAAGTCCCCTAGCCACCTCACTCCGGCATCTGTTTGGGTACACAGAGAATTTAACATGGTCAGTGCATCTAACCAGCATGTCTTTTGGACTGTGGGAGGAAACGGGGGCACCTGGAAGAAACCTATGCAGACATGGGGGAAGGTGCACATTGAGTGACCAAGCCAGAAATCGAACCTGGTTCCCTGGCTCTGTCTAGCAGGAGTGCGAACCACTGTGCCATCTTCACTAGGAAACACCTTTTCTAATTCTGTGTAATTCCAGACTTCTCAGCAGCAATATGATAAATGATCAGATTATTTATTTTATACACTGGTTGAGATATTATCCAGGAAATAATAAGAATTCTTCTGTTTTCCTTTAAATTGTAGCATGGGATCACTTATGCCCACCTAAAAGATTAGACGGGGGCACAGTTTAATGTGTGCCCAAAAAAACTGTGCCATTGATCCTCTTAGTATGACATGGAAGCACAAACCCAGAAGATGTGCGCAATTCCATGGTGCTACCACAAGCTAAGGCTGAAACTGAATAGATTGTAAAATAGAGGGGTATACTGCTGTTAAATATACAGGTAGAGCTATCCAGACTGAGAAACTATTGTGGTATCCACTATACAACAATATGATTGAATGATTCATGGTTGAATGGAAGAGTTTTTATAATACAATGGGAATAGCTGAAGGAATATGAAACTTATTATCTGAAAGACAATAAAGTGTGTGATATGGGAAGCTCATGAAAAACTGTCTTGTATTTGAAATTTCCTTTCCCTTTCAAAAGAATCTGATCACTATTTTTATCTAGTTTAGTGAAGAAAAATCCAGGGCTTTGATTGGGGCCATTTAGAATAGACATAGCAACTTATTGTCAAATTATTTTATACAAGTGCATTGACAGTGATGAATGATACTATGTTTATTGAACCATCTTTTAAGTGACATGTGCGAGCCAAGGACATGTACATGTCTTTTAATACATTTGGTGGATGCATTGACACCACCTGCATTCAAGTGAAATTTTATGCATACACTCTACTATGGTGATTTCATGCTCATTTGGTGCAGAAATAGATTGTACATAGTCTGACAGCCAAGCCAAAAAGAAATAGTGAGTTGGTCCACCTATTTGTTTTTTGTAATGAGGTTACAGACTCTGGGAGTTGAGCAATTGTTCATAGATTGTAGATGAGAGGTTTGATTGGATGTTTATGAACCACTTGGCGAAACCTTTTCATTTTGTTTTTTCTACAACGAAGATAGTACAAAGGATTAGTTCTCTGCTAGATTTTCAGAAGCTGGAATAAAAATGGAAAGTGCTGGGAAAACAATCTGGCAGCACCTGTGAAAAGAGAAACGGAGTTAATGTTTCGAGTCCAATGTGACTCATCTTTAGAACTAAAAAGAGAAATAGAACATAGAACACTACAGCACAAACAGGCCCTTCGGCCCACAAGTTGTGCCGAACACATCAAAACCTACCAGCCATAGACCTATCTATAACCCCCAATCCCATTGGATCCCATATACTCATCCAGAAGTCTTTTAAAAGACCCCAGCGAGTTCGCCTCGACCACCACCGACGGCAGCCGATTCCATTCACTCACCACCCTCTGAGTGAAAAACTGAATGAAAAAAAAAATGATGGATTTTATGCTGTTAATAAAGGACTTAAGGATCAGGTCAAATAAAAAGGTTAGTGTAGATTAAGCGGGTGGGAGAGATTAAATGGCAAAGATAACAGAACAAAAAGCAAAGGGAGTGGAATGGTCTTTGTAAAGCAATCATTACCACTCAGCTTTTCCAGCATGTTCTCATTTTCAGATTTCCATCAACTGCAATATTTGCTTTTAATCAAGAAGCTGGATGTTCCCTACTCATCATAGAAAAGTCCACCTAGTCTTTGGGCATCAGATGATTCAGTTCATGTGGGAGGCCTGGGTTTTATTCCCAGCCCATGCAAAAACCCCTCCTTCAGGGCAGCATGGTGGCATAGCAGTTAGCATTTCTGCCTCTCAGCATCAGGAACTAGGGTTTGATTCCCAGCTTGGGTCTGTGCAGAGTCTGGCACGTTCTGTCCATGTATGCATGGGTTTCCTCCGGGCTCTCTGGTTTCCTCCCACAGCCTGAAAGATGTGCTGGTTAGGTGCATTGGCCATGCTAAATTCCCTCTCAGTGTACTTGAACAGGCACTGGAATGTGGCGACTCAGGGATTTTCAAAGTAATTTCATTGCAGTGTTAATGTAAGCCTACTTGTGATACTAGTATGAAACTAATAGGATACAACAGGTGAAAAACTAGGATTTAATGAGCAGATAGCTAGGAAACATTCTGCTCCTGTTCACATTGAGTGGATTTGGTGGTGAGAGCCACTGAAATATTGCAATAAGGCTGAAGTTGTGTTTCACTTTGGCACGAGCAGAAAGTGATCGTCCCTGTACCCTATCGGTGAAACACCACGTTTCACACTGTTCAGCGTCAGAAATGTTTTTGGAATGCATTAGAATATCATTATCAGGGCCATAAGAGAGAATCTTACCTCATGTTAAAAAAATCATCCACAGTACTTGACACAAAAAGAAGGCAGGCAGGGGTATCACCACACTTTAATAGCAGGTATGCAACCACTGATTCAGCCATCCTGCCACCAACTCAATACTTTGATTCAGGTGCCAGCATAGAGTGAACACAGCAGAATCATTCTTCACCCAGGTGATCCTTCCAATACCAAACTGGCATCATCCTGACACCACCCACTCCCCTTGAGCGCTGAACTTATCTCCAAGTTCCTATGGCTTACTGCTCATTTGGTGCATACCTATTGAAATCAATCGTGCATCATCATGTTCAGACATCACGCAACTGTGAGTGCATTTTTTGAATTGTGGGTATGGTTCTGGGCTCCATAATTATAGCTGGTTCAGAAAGTGTCCCATTGGTACTGTTACTGACTGGAAAAGATGACTGTGCGCTGGATAGGGGATTGCAGGAGTTGGGATAACAATAATAATGAGTTTAAAATTCAGACTCCAAGTTTCAGCAGATTAATGACACTTGTTGACTACAGCAATAAAAAAGCCATTACCATGAATTACAGTCCTAATGAAAAGATCTTTTCACTAGTGTGAAATGTTGCTGGCATGGATCATCTCCAAAGTAATGGTTAAGGTAGATTGGATTCTCTATGCCCACATTCAATTAATTACAAAATTTTTTTTATAGATGCCAGTTAAATCTTCTCAATAATCTTGTTAGTTGTGCAAATAAAATTGAAACCACAAATGTTTATTCAAAATTTTGTGCCATCTCCCCAGTATGGGAATGTTCTATTTCCTCATTTTAACCTATGTTGACTTGCATCATTTTAACCAAGTTGAGATTGAGGGATGTTTCTATAACAATAGTAAGTCTGAAAAGGCTATGTGTTAGCAAAATATTTTTTGTGCACACATGGGAGGTGATGGCCAAGTAGCATTGTATTAGTAGTAATCCCCCCCGTGGCAGATGGTGAAATTTGAATTCAATTTTTTTAAAAACCTGTAATTATTCTAGCAGTGTTCACGAAACCATTGTCACTTGTAAAAACCTATTTAGTTCACTAATGTTCTTTAGGGGAAGGAAACCTGCTGTCCTTACTTGGTCTGGGGCCCACATATGACTCCAAAACCACAACAATGTGGTGACTCTAACATACCCTCTGACCTAGTTAGCCATCCAGTTCAAGGGCAATAAACACTGGCCCAACCTCTGATACTGACATCCCATGAATTCATGTAAAAGAGCGTAGTACTAAAATTGAAGTGTGGGCAGAATAAAAAACTAGTTTGACCATTTTAAAACATACTTTGGTAAACTGTCCCTTCTCAATTTCCAATGTAATCCATCCATTCTCAGCTGCATTAATTTTGGGGGCAGGAGAGCATCTGCTGCTCTAATGTCACCTGCTGGAAATGGCAAGAATGGGAAACAACTTTCTGTAAAATTTTGCTACATTAATAAAAAAAATACAACATCTTGAGGTAAGCTGAACATGAAGCAATCTATCATATTTCTAAAGAAATTTGATATTTGGGCGAGATCCCTCAAGGCAATGGTAGCAGAGTGGTTAGCACTGCTGCCTCTCAACGCCAGGTTCAATTCTGGTCTTTGGTGACTGTGTAAACTGCACAGACATTTTCCCCATGTTTTGGTAGGTTTCCTCTGGATGCTCTGGTTTCCTCCCACAGTAGCATGATGTGGAGATGTTAGCGTTGGACTGGGTATCACAGTAAGAAGTCTCTCAACACCAGATTAAAGTCCAACAGGTTTATTTGGTAGTAAACGCCACTAGCTTTCGGAGCACTGCTCCTTTGTCAGGTGAGTGGGGAGTTTTGATGACAAACAGGACGTATAAAAGCACACAGAATACTGATTACAATGTGAGTCTTTACAGCTAATCAAGTCTTAAAGATGCAGGCAATGTGAGTGGATTTAGGATTAAGCATAGGTTAAACCTAAGTCCACTTACATTGTCTGCATCTTTAAGACTTGATTAGCTGTAAAGACTCTCATTGTAATCAGGATTCTGTAAACTGTGTGTGCCTTTATATGCCTTGTTTGTCATCAGAACTCCCCACTCACCTGACAAAGGAGCAGTACTGTGAAAGCTAGTTGCATTTACTATGAAATAAACCTGTTAGACTTTCACCTGGTATTGTGAGATTTCTTACTGTGTTCCTTCCACAGTCCAAGCATGTACAACTAACATGGATTGGCCATGAACGATTACTGTTAATATCCCAAGAGATATAGGTTAGATGGATTAGCTGTGGTAAATGTGCAAGGTTATGGGAAGAGCCTGGATAAGATGACCTTTGGAGAGTCAGTACTGAATGATGGACAGAATGGCCTCCTCCTGCATTGCAGGGATTCTATGATTAGTTTTATAGACCTACATTGGCTTCATTAGTCATGTCTGGTCAGTATCTGAAGTTAACTATTTTCAGTGTGGCAGGAATAATATAAATTATTATCTTAGATAAAGTACATTCTCTGGTATGTAAATATAGTTGTTTATATAATATAAATTTTATTGCTGCAAGAGTGGGTCAGAGAATCCTGCAATGATTAACTTGCCTCCTGATGCCCAAAAGCTACCCACCATCTTTAAGGCTCAAGTCAGGTGTGTGATGGAATTCTGCTCACTTGCTTGGATGAGTGCAACTCCAATAACACCATTCAAAACAGCATTACCTAGCTCACTGCTTATAGTGAGATGAGCTTAGAATTATCATATTTAAAATTTGAAATGATTCCTGCCACTGAACCTCAAGTTATTTTGACATTGAATTTTTATTTAGATCTCCTGAAAACCACAACTGTATACTTTAAATTATCATTTATTTCCCCTCAGTTCCAGTGTGGTTTCCTTGCAGTCTTTTCCAGGAGAATGCTGACTCACAATTGTTCAGCAATTGGTGTCAGTACTGAGGCTTGAATATAATGGTTAATGTATTAAGTTTATTTCTGAAGTTTCAAAAGTTCAGAATACATGAATTATACTCAATTTTTTTTAAAGGAGATTACATCAATCCTGCAAGAATTGAAAAAGGTAGAGAAACAGCTTCAAGGTAAGTTGAATTCTAGTTTTCATTTTTTTCTATCTGCCATCTCATCACTGTTCAGCAAAGTAATGATTATGTTTTCTGCTAATTCAACGTAATTTAGAAATGGTAGAATTATGTCATCTGTTATCGGTATTTTCATATTTATCTTGGTCCAATATTACAAGCCAAATGATCTTCACATTATACAAAGTGATATGTAGCCATTAGAGTGCTTGGCAGGTCCAGATATTCCAATTTTCCAGGCCATTTTTAAGGCTTTCTAGCCGTGCACTATTGCTAGAGTATATTTCAAAGATTTCAAAGAGCAACACAGCACGGGAAACAGGCCCTTCGGCCCAACGAGCCCGCGCCGCTGTCATAACTTTATAATAACAATTCCATTTTCTTAATCTAATTTTAGGTTATTCCTAATATGGAAGAATCTCAATATAGGGTCAATTTGTTTCCCAATCAGCCTAAGAGCGAATTTTTGGGATGTGGGAGGAAACCGGAGCGCCCAGAGAAAACCCACGCAACCACGGGGAGAACGCGCAAACTCCCGCAGACACTGGCCCAATTCCAAGTGTCCGCACAGCTACAGCGATAGTCACTGAGCTGTCATGGTGCCCTTCAGATGGTCCAGATAAAGCACTCATTTACGACATGAAGCACCAGGCAACCCGTGAATCAACATCCAAGAGCTGTCCTTGCACCACCTGCCAAATGCATGCTCCTTGTTGGTCAAGTTGGACTGAATTACCTGTGGGGGAAAAAAAAAGTCATAGTTAAACAGTCCTACTATATCCCTCTATCTGCATACCGCTCATGTGGCTGTCCAAGAGACCCTTAAACAGCCCTAGCGTACCTGCTCCCACCACCTTACTCGACAGTGCATTCCACACCCCCACTACCCTTTGTGTGAAAAACTGCCCTCTAATATTCGTCTTATACATAGCCCCCCTCACCCTAAGGCCATGACCCCTTGTCCTATCCATTTCTGAAGGTGGAAAAAGTTTACCTCCATTTACTCTATCTATACCCCTTATAATCTTATACACCTCCATTAGATCGCCTCTAAGCCGACGTCTTTCAAGGGAAAACAACCCCAGTCTATTCAATCATTCCTCATAAGACAGTCCTTCCATACCAGGCAGCATCCTGGTAAACCTCCTCTGCACTCTCTCCAAGGACTCCACATCCTTCCGATAGTACGGCGACCAGAACTGGACGCAGTATTCCAAGTGAGGCCTAACCAACGTTCTATACAATTGCAACATCAAACTCCTACTCTTGTATTCTATACCCTTTTCTATGAAAGCTAACATACTATACGCTTTCTTTATCACCTTCTCCACCTGTAAAGACACCTTCAGAGACTTGTGAACCTGCACCCCCAAGTCTCTCTGCGTCTCTATACTCCGAATAGTTTTACCTTTTATCCTATAACTCTCTTCTACATTTTTCCGGCCAAAATGCATCACCTCGCATTTATCCGGATTAAATTCCATTTGCCATCTATCTGTCCAGTCTACCAACCTATGTCCTGTTGTATTGCCTGGCACTGCTCCTCTGTACCCGCCAATCCAAGCATCTTAGTGTCATCAGCAAATTTGCTGATCTCACCACCTACCCCAACTTCCAAGTCGTTTATGTAGACCACAAATAGAAGAGGACCTAGTACTGAGCCTTGTGGCACTCCACTAGTGACAGGCCTCCAGTCGGAAAAAGAGCCTTCCACTACTACCCTCTGTCTCCTCCTCCCAAGCCAGTTCTCGACCCATCTACATACCTGGCCCTGTATCCCATGCGCCTTCACCTTCTCTGTCAGTCTACCATGAGGAACCTTGTCAAACGCCTTACTGAAATCCACGTAGACGACATCAACAGCATGTCCTTCATCAACTGTTTTTGTCACTTCTTCAAAAAATTCCACTAGATTTGTAAGACAAGACTTCCCCTTGACGAAGCCATGCTGCGTATCCCTGATCAGATCGCAGCGCTCCAGATACTCATACATCTTGTCCCTGAGGATCCTCTCCATTAGCTTACCTATAACTGAAGTCAAGCTCACCGGCTCAAGTCATTTCCCTCAACGGATCCTCAACTTTGTCAAAATCAGCAACAGACATCTGGCCAGTCTCCTGCGTGAATACTGACGCAAAGTATTCATTCAGGATCTCCCCCATTCCCTCAGGCTCTAAGCATAGATCCCCTCCTCTGTCCCTGAGAGGTCCAATCTTGCCTCTAACCATCCTTTTGCTCCTTACATAGGAGTAAAATGCCTTAGGATTTTCCTTAATCCTACCTGCCAGAGCCACTTCGTGGCCCCTTTTTGCCTTTCTAACACCCCTTTTAAGATCCCGTCTACACTCTCTATAAGCTTCCAGCGCTGTCTCAGTCCCCAGTTGCCTAGATCTAATGTTAGCCTCTCGCTTCTTCCTGATCAAGTCCTCAATATCCATGGTAAGCCACAGTTCTCTAATCCTACCTTTCCCATCCTTCCTCCTTGCCGGCACGTATCTTTCCTGCAGAGAATTTAGTTTTCCCTTGAAAGACTCCCACATATACCTCGTCGACCTGCCCTTGAAAAGCTTATCCCAGTCGGTATCTTTAAGATCTTGCCTAATCTGGCTGTATCTAACCCTCCCCCAGTTAAATACCTTCCCTTTTGGGCAGGCCTCGTCCTTTTCCATTAATATCCTAAAGCAGACAGAGTTGTGATCACTATTTGACACATGCTCTCCTACCTCGATGTCAACCACCTGCCCTGGCTCGTTCCCCAGAACCAAATCCAGTATAGCCCCCTCTCTAGTCTGGACATCCACATACTGGTCCAAGGACCCTTCCAAAACACAATGTTCAAATTCCTCCCCGTCCACTCCTACCGCTCTGGGCACTCTCCAATCTACTCCAGGGAAATTGAAATCTCCCACTACTACTACCCTATTTTTCCTACACTTACCTAAAATGTCCCTGCATATCCCTTCTTCCACGGCCCGCGGTCTGTAGAAAACACCCAACATAGTAACCACTCCCTTCCTATTCCTCAACTCCACCCATAGAGACTCAATTCCTAAATCATCCATACCTCCCTCCCTCTGCACTGCTATGATGTTGTCCTTAACTAATAAAGCCACTCCCCCGCCTCTCCTCACACCAACTCTGTCATGCCTAAAACACTTATATCCTGGAATATTCAATTGCCAGTCTTGCCCCTCCTTCAACCACGTCTCAGTCACCGCCACCACTTCTAAACTCCTCGTGAACATTATTGCCTTCAGTTCATCTGTTTTGCCAGTCACACTCCTCGCATTAAAACACATGCACTGAAGACCCTCAGCTCTCGGATATTCCTTTCTACCTTCTGGTGTTACCCTATCATCCCTCTCTCTCCCACTCCCAATTCCCTCTCTCTCCCCACCCTCCCTCCCTATTAGTTTAAACACTTCTGAAACACTCCAGCTAACCTCCCAGCTAAAATATGGGTTCCCCTCCCAGACAACTGCTCCCTATCCTTCTTGAATAGATGACCCTCCCTCCTGATGACTTCCCAATGATCAATGAATATGAAGCCTTCTGCCCTACACCAATCCCTCATCCATGCATTTAGTTGTAGTGTCTCATTAGTTTTTACCCTATTGGTCCCGGGCACAGGCAGCAGCCCAGAGAACGCCACCCTGGAGGCCCTACCTTTCAGCTGAGCACCCAACTCCCTAAACTGCCTACGTAAGTCCCCCCTGCGTTTTCTTCCTACATCTTCCTGTCCTACGTGAACTATTACATTTGCCTTAGACCCTTCTCCCTTCAAAATTCCCTCTACCCTCTCTGAAACATCCTGGACCCCTGCTCCAGGGAGGCAGACTACCATTCTGGAGTCTCTCTTTTGCCCACAGAAACGCCTATCGATCCCTTTAACCATCCCATCCCCCACCAATATCTCTCTTCCTGCTTTCCTGCTGTTCTCTGCGGCATTCTGTTCCCCTTCACTTGCCCTCTCCACCACAGCTTTTGCCCTTCCCTTGGTTTTCTGGGAATCCACCTTTGAGATGGCCTTTGTGCCTTGATTTTTATTTTTTTTTCCTCTTATCTGTAACCAGCCCGTCCCTACTACTAGATCCTGGGGTCCCCTCAGGACTACCTTCCCTATTCATTTTAACCTCGTTTTCCCTCACTAGACACATGTCCTCCAAGCACAGCTCCAGCTGCCTCATCCTAGCTCTTAAACGATGCAATTCTAAACATTTTGCGCATATGTGGGCCTTCGGGAGACGTGATGCCTCCAAGAAGGTCCACGTATGGCAGCGTACACAGTGGATGCGTTTGGCCAAGTGTCGTGGCATTTTGTACACCCCCTTTAAAGATGTTGGGAAAAGATTGTTGGTTAGATAGGAATCAAGGTACTCACAGCGTCCAAGCCCAGTGAGCTTATGCCCTTATTGCTCTCACTCTAATTCCCGTCTCACTCCACTGCCCGCTCCCGACGCTGCCCGCTGTCTACCTTGGCCTTCCCTATATACTCCCACGCTTCCTTCCCTGCAGCCCCCGCGCCTATCTCCAGCTACGGAGCGCCGAAATAAACACTCTAAGAACTAAAGTAAAAGACAGAAATATATCTTAGTATTGCAGAAATATGGCTACTTGGTTGTGGTCTTATTGATTATAATATTGACTATATACTGTACAATTAAAAGTTAAAGAATGAATATACCACATCTATTCTTTCTGCTTCTTCCTATATAGTTTGAACTTGTATTTAATTTCTATTATGTCTTTTTCGAATTGCGGATTTTATGTAATTTAAAATATATCTACTTTTCTCAGCCTCTCAAGATTGGCCATTTGAGACTTCTCTCCCTATTCAATGGGCACAATTGAGTATCATATGACCTCTTGTTTCTGTAAAGTATTATGGACCTAATATCTTCAATGCCATTCTGAACACATTTCATGCGAGACAAAACAACTTGTGGATCTGCTACAATAATAATGTTATGCAGTTGGAATGTGCTTTTAAAAAATAAATGCATTCCAACAGTGAGAGTGAGCAATAATTTACAGGAAGCACAAATCAAGAGAAAAGTGTGATGAAAGATCTGACAGGTTTTTCATTGTTTCTTGTGATCCATTGATATCGCACTTAGTTAACAGTGACTCTGTTTTTTCTTTTCAGCCATCAGTGTGATGATTGATCCAGATGGTGTATTGGATTCAGCATGTGGCCTGAAATTATCAAGTCCCAGTTTGCCTGAACAAGCCAAGCATAAGACCGGTTCAACCCGAAGTCCTCATATCACAGCCTCTAACTCTGACTACAGCAACCATTTCAACCAACATGAACGTAATGGGGAGGACAAAGATGATTCTTTGCATGAGTAACACTATTTTTTGTAGTCTCTTTAAAGTGGCAGAGCATGTGGCAACAGGCACAGCATTTTTAACCTGGCCTGAGTTGTTGAGAACATTTGGCTTGTCACTTAAACTAGCCTTGAGATATTTTCCTGCTTTCTGTGGTGCTTTCTTTACCACGTTACTTTTGCTACAGCTGTAAGCTTTGCATCCATCCAATAATGAAACATTAGGGAGAAGAAAAGTCACATTGTCAAATGTGTGCAGTGAAATGTGAACCACATCAACAGCTGTCCTAACCTTCGTATGTCATCTTCAAAACGAAACGGAGAAGCAAATTGGCATTACTATTGAAACTGGAATATTGTGTTTAAGCACTGTAAAATGGACTCGCGTAGGCAACGCAAACTAAGAATATCAAAAATATTGGTGCCAAACTGCTCCGTATTTTGGTCAGTTGAACAATGTTCTGTTGAATCAGAGAACTGCTGTTTGTTATTTATCTATGTTTAGTATGTAAACCAAGACTACATAGGATATTGCTTAATTGTACAAAATAGGAAACATATTCAGCAATTATTGTAATATTGGGGAAAAAAAAACCCTCTGCATTATGCTGTGGTCAGAAGTAAATTGATGACATGTAATGCTGAAAAGTTCTATTGATTGCAACATTTTTAGCATTATGCATTATTGCACTATTAGCAACAAGTGAGCTAAAGGGTGGGAGCATTACATTGGAAATTGAGTTGTTTTCTTCCATCAGATTTAAACAATCATAAACGAGCAAAAGATAACAATAGTTGTATTAACTTTGTAGAATTTGAATACAGGAATATACTCATAATTTTCCACTTTTTCAAAAGAATAATTGGGATGCTCTCATTGATTAAGCTATTCGAGGGTAACTCTCAAATCTTTGGCTCGTAAGTGATTCACTCCTAACAATCTATCATACAACTTTAGTTGTACAGCATCAGTGTATTCAAAGTGTTAAGAATTAAAAACAAGCTGTTGACGGATTAAGGGGGCACAAGTGAAGCAGCACACACTTTCAATTGCATAGTTTTGCATCTAATGTAAACTGAGGGGAGGAAAATCTTCTCTTGTGAATGTGTCTCATCGATGTATAATTTATTTAGGGCATTCTCAGTACAGTAATTCTGAGGTCACGAATCAAGAACATACAATTGCTCATAATGGGCAGTCCACTCAAATATAGATGCGAAGAGAAATATCACACTGGGATTTTGATTACACTTCCCAGCACTGTACTTCAGAGACAAATTTGCTCTATTCTGGCTGTTTGATGCTAACTTGGTGAAAAATGTGCCCCATTCTCCGTGAGTAATATCCTTTATCTTAATCATTATTATTGAAACTGGAATAGGCAAAAAACTTTCCTAGCTCTAAAAGCCGTAAGAACCACCTCATCCTACTCCCCCAAGTAAAACTGACTTTGTCAATATCAATCTATTTCATAATGATCCTAATCGCAGTGCAGAACAGTGTGCTACTAATCTTTATTTTGTAATATCAACCAGAAGTTGAATATAAATAACTCCAGTGGGAAATGGAAATCTGGATGATGCAAATAGGATGTGTATTTCTGAGGTTAGATTTAGAGTATGTTAGGAAGATGTTGGAGAGCTAAACATCTTTCCTGAGACTAAGTGATGTCAATATGGGGTAACAAAGGTAAACTGTGTTCTTCCCAAAGGCTGTTATGTACGTTGATTAACATGAATTAAAATAAAACTTTGCATTTGTTATTGAAGGAAACAGCAATTTTAACCCATTTAAGGTTTTGATAACAGTTTATATCTGTTTACATACATCTGTAGGTTAAATTAATCTTTGTATATAGGTAGTATCAATTTCTCTACTCCATCTAGTTTCTACCACCCACCCCCACCCGGTGAAGAAAAAAATGTGTATTAACTTTTGGCCTTTCACTAATGTTATTGTGACTTTGCTGCTAGAAAGTTTGAATGTAGCTTAGTCTCCTACTTTTGGTCCCTCTAACAATCTAGTTGCAATTAAACCTGGCACTGGCAGCAATTCTGATATGCACCACACCTCTCCAAGCCATGCATTCTTGGCATTGAATTCATTGCAACCATAGAATACCCAGTAAACTTACTTTGAAATTGTTGTATCTTAAGTGATACTGAGGCTGTGAATGAATCATTTTTGATGCTGGGTCTTGTTTTTAGTGGCAATAATTTGGTTAGTACTGCTTGACTTTGTTACTAAAGGGACTAAAAATTGGTTGCTTTTTCTACACATACTGCTGTCATGTGGTGTTTTGGGGATGGTGGGTGGGGGGGGCATGGAAGTGTGTTGCATGATTCAGCATCAGTTGTGTAGTGATACAGGAGAATTGTAGAAAGAAAGGATGTTAGAGAGAGAGGCAGCAACTCCATTCCATTTGGGCTTCATGCAATATTATATTTGTAAGTGTGGATCATTCAAAAGTGTACTAAAAAAAAACTACCTTCAGTCCTAATGTCATTTTATATATTATCCCAATTCAAATAATACTAAAAGGAATAATCCATTTCGCTGTTCAGAAAATATAGAAGTTTTTTCTGAGTTGATTGCCAACTATTGCATACAAACAAGACAAAACCTTTTGGGGGGGGTGAAAATGTCTTTAGTTCATTGATATTGTTATTCTACTAGACTCAGCATTGGTTCACGTTATCCTAATCCACTAACCGGCATTCTAACACTGAACTTGTTATTCAAAAACATACAGTTGGATAACTAAGCAATAATTAAGGTGTATATTTACGAATGTTTGCATTGACACATCATTTTTCTCTCACATCTCTGTTCAATTATGACATTACTGTATTATGAGTTGCCTGTGGAATGGTGTGAATATGTATATCTCTCCAGTTTAATTTGCTATTTTCCACAATTTTGATTGGCAAAATTGATCTGGGTGTTCTAGTTAATGTTAACTAGGTAGCAGTTTACCACATGCCAATTAATGGTGTGAATTCACTGATGCAAAACACTGTGCAATATAAAAACTATGTCAGCCCTTGGTAACCAGAAACAGGTGTTAATTTGGTAATATAGAATCAGTCCTCATCTAACTTTTTGTGTAAACTGTTGGAAAATGCCTGTTGAATATAGTGTGGAATGAAAAAGTGCTTTTCTTCTTTTGAACTTTCAGAAAGGGATAATGACACTACCAAACGTTGCCTATATATTTTTTTTCTCTTCCCCACACATCATTCTCTTTGGCTAAAAGCTATTACAATAGCAAAAGCAAGGTTTTAACCCCATAGATGAAAAAGTATGAGATGGTATATGATGGAGCTTCTCTAGTAAATAGCAATGAAGTGAGTTTTCCAAATCCTAAACATGCTAGCTAAGCACTTCACTTTCTTGTGTTTGTTCATGTGTTTACACATTTGTGTTGTAATTTGTAATATTGTCTTTGTTTTGCAATTACATAATTTTCTCCTGATTTTGTACGAACATATTGGCTCTATTTATTTTTATTTGGTTATGTATGTTCATTTGTATTTTTACATTTCTAATGTGTTCAAATAAAGTTCTTTTCCCAATTCTTTGCCACAGAGGATGTTTATTACAAAACTAAAAGGTCATCACTGACTGATATATGATGGATGTTTTGACTACTTAGTGATAAACTACATATCTGCTCACATGTGCATCCTTCAGATGCTTGAAAAATGCCAATAATGAATAAGTTCATGGAAGCATTGATGATTGCAAGCTGACATACACATATTGAATACCAGGCTTCAAGTAATGTTCTTGAGTGGTTTTCCTGATCCATCAATCTCTCCTATCTTGTCTCCACATTACCATGGCTTTTTGCCCAATTCCAAGCAGTAAGCTTCATTTTTATAGAAAGTCTGAAATTGAATTGTGGCTACTTAGTCATATGGAGACAAGAGGAAAAGAAATATTGTCAATGGGCAGTTCATCAACAGTATGGTCCAAAGCTTGAATGCCACTTTTTTTCCACCCACCCACCCCACCATAACTCCCTTCCCCTCACCCCACAACCGACTATAAAACGTCTATACAACAGAGTTGGAAGGTAAGAGGACACCTGTTTTTTTTTTAAAAAGTGTGTAAACCCAGCTATTACAATTTTATAGTCAACACTAGATTATTGGTCTATCTCAAGTGCGCACACTGCCTTTTACAATCAAGAAATTGATACAACCAATTTGATCAGATGACCTTCTGACTGTTACACTGTCATTACACTAAAAATCTCTTGTCTGAATTAAAATAGTAACTTTTCCGACTGCAAGACAGCCCAAAATGTACTTTGAAGCGTCACTATTTTAATGCAGGATGGGGCAGCTGATTTGAACACAGAGCTCTGTCAAACAGCAGTGCCATAATGACCAGGTGACCAGCTTTTGTGATGGATAAATGTTGGCCAGAGCATGGGGTATAACTTCCCTGCAAAATAGTGCTGTGAATCATTTATGCTCACCTAAGAGGGCAGACAGGATCACATCTTACCTGAAAGAGAACAGCTGTTGGTGTGACATTTCTTCAGTATTGCACTGGAATATTGCATCCAGTTTGTTTGCTCAAGTGCCTAGATGGAATGTGAACCTACAATTTTCTGACATCAGAGACAAGTGCGCTACCAACTTGAGTTATGTCAGTCTGAGAAGAGTTGGGCACTAGACGAATTGACTATTTTGCAAATATGTAAAAGAGTAGATCTATTTAACCCAGTTACAGCAGTAAAAGCATTTTTCTGATCCATAATTCATAAATAGGATGCACTAAATATTAAGCAGGGGACTCTCAGTTTCTTTGATAGGGATGGGTGCCAGATAAGGTTGCCAACTGCGATTATGTATTACTGGAAATTCATATAAAGAAACTATCCCACACTTCAGTTGTAGTCTATCAACACATCACTGAAAAGCAAAAAGACTGAATGGGATGACACTTGATTGTCAGCCAAATTTATTTTATTTTCAATATATTTATATCTGGAAAAACGAAAAAATTCCAAAAATTACTTTTATTGTCGTTATGATTTTTCTCAACTCTGGAAATGCAGATTTTTTTCATTTTTGTGGGCCATAGGTGTTGCTGGCTTGCCAGCATCCTTGGTTGCCTGTTGAAGAGAGTTGAGTCAATCACATTGCACACTTCAGCATGTGCTCCATCAACTCCCCTGGTTGAGTCATATCAAGTGCTATATGTCTTCACTATCCTCTACAAAACTGCCCACAACTCCACAATTATCTTGGACAGTAAAGCCATTTTTTCCCACCACCTCATATCATAGCCTTGAAACTGCCCTAATCAAAGATACAAATTATATCCAATGTGACTCACTATGATGTCCTAACCTCCCTCATTATTCTCTGAAATTTTTTACGTGGACAATCAAACCATTCACATCCAACAGCTCTTTGGTTGTTCAGTTTGATGGTAATACTATCCTATCATAGGCAAAGCCAATTAGGATTTTTATTCCTGTCTTCCCATCCTGACCAAACTGTTACTTCAGGAGTACCTCAAGTATCTGTCCTGGGTCCCTCTTCCTCTACGTTTTCCTTCTTGACAATACAATACAAAAATGGGCTAAGTTTCCATGAAAAACACTTGTTCTCAAAGTAGAAAATACCATTTTCTAATTGGTTTTTAAAGTCAGACATATGACTTTGAGAGCAAAACTGAACTCAGTGGAATATGTCAAATTTTGAAATTAGTACAAAACTGTATACTTTTACAACTCATTGCTCTACAGAGTGAACTTTGTTCTCAAATTAAATCGAGCCAGTGACTTTGTAGTAAATAAATTCTCAAATTATTGAATGCTTTGAAATTCTGATCATCTTGAAGTGTGAGTGCAGTGGCCTGGAGTAGTGTGAGGAAAAATATTTTTTGATATGAAAACAAAGTGCTGATAAACTCAGCAGGTCTGGCAGCATCAGTGGAGATAAAGAAACAGGGTTGACATTCTGAGACCAATATGACTCTTTAGTTTATCTGGAGTAGATGGATTCCCTGCTGAAATACGGCAGAGATATATTCCTGATATGGTTGCATAACTTCATGTATATCATCTGGGAAGAGGAGTGAATGCTGGAGATCTTGGAGATGCTGTGATTGCGACTATATTCAAGAAGGAAAAAGTCTATTGCAGTAATTACAGAGGAATCTCCCCATTGTCTGCCCCAGGAAGATGATTGCAAGGATCCTTCTCAATTGCTTCCTCTCTGTTAATAAAGAATTGCATCACAAGTTGCAGTGCAGTTCTCAGCCATTGACAGACATCACAGGTGTCATCCTCACTGTGTGTCAAATTTAAACAAAATGTGTGAACTTTGTCCAACATACACCAGAGGAACTATGGACAGCAAGACTCCATCACTGGTTCTGACCCATTGCATTTTTTTGCTTTTCGTGCCCCATTCTTGAAGATCCTCTAGGCTGGCATCCGTCTCCTCTTCCATCTGGTGATGGCGTCCTGTGGTGTCCAGCTTACTGACACTAGATATGCCTGGGAGGCGAAATAGGTGTCAGTAACCAGCCTCTCCATGTCCCTCAGGCACATTTGGTCTGCTGTAGCACTTACTTGCTTTTGATATTGTCTCTGTTGCCAAGGATCTTATGTAGGATGGGCTAGCTAACTTGTGAAATGTTTGATGTTCTGGCTCAGTGGTTATCACTGCTACCTCACAGTCCAGGGGCCTGGGTTCAATTCCCAGCTTGGGTCACTGTCTGTGTAATGTTCTCCATGTATCTGTGTTGGTTTCCTCCGGGTGCTCTGGTTTCCTTCCACAATCCGAAAGATGTGCTAGTTAGGTATTGGTCGTGCTAAATTCTTCCTCAGTGTACCCCAACAGGTGCTGTGAATGTGGCAACTAGGGGATTTTCACAGTGACTTTGTTGCAGTGTTAACGTAAGCCTACTTGTGGCACTAATAGATAAACTGAAACCATGTCTTCCTAGCATAGATTTCAGTTTGTATTACTATGGACATTGTGGTATTAGCTTAGAATCATAATCCCTACAATGCAAAAAGAGGCCAGTTGGCCTATCGAGTCTACACTGACAACAATCCCCCCCAGGCCCTTTTCCTTGTATCGCTACATTTACCCTGCTAATCCCTCTAACCTATGTATCCTGGGACACTAAGGGGCAATTTATCATGGCCAATCAACCTAACTTGCACATCTTTAGACTGTGAGAGAAAACCAGATCACCAAGAGGAAAGCTTTGTTTCAGAGAATATGCAAATTCCACACAGATAGTATACCTTTAAGAAAAGTTTTTTCTAAAAAAAATCATGATTTTTTTTGTAGCTCTTGCAGTTTCAGTGATTTCTGAACTGATAAATTCAGTGATGTCTTTGTCCACTTGGCTAAAAATGTCCTTATATTGATACTTAAGTGCTTTAAATGGGGTTGTTAGATTTTGATCCTGCATTGTTAGGAGGACAGTCATGTGTTTTTGGACAGTTTTTTTTTCATTTTTAGTTTGGAGCTGCAGTTGTGCTTTAGAAGGGAAAGCAAGCTAAAAAAACGTGTTTTCCCCCACCCTGTTATTTTGAAAATTCAGTTGGTTAGCTGAAAATAAGATCTTGTTTTCCTGAAGGGTAAAAATCTGCTGGAGGGCTGGACCAGCATCTGGCATTTTGGGAAGCTGGAGTGAATCCAGAGAACTGCACACTTTAACCAAATTCCCTTATCTGGTGAGCAGTAGACTTTACTGTATTGAACCTGTTTAAAGGGTATTGTCGACGGCAAGGGTTTTGGTTTGATTGGAACACATTAGATACCCTGTATTAACCCCTTAAGGCTATACATTATACTGGTTGTTTTGTTTATATTTGTAATTGATGAATGTTCTTTTGAATTTTCTTACTCTACATGTTGACTATATTCTTTAATAAACTCTGATAAAAGCTCCCTTGTAGGTCATTTGAAGTGGAACATCTCAGGCTTATCCTAGCCAAAGTCAAGATGCAAAATCTGTGGTTAAGGCGGACTTCATAAAACAATTTGGAGTTTCTAACCTGACCCATAGCAACGTGTAGAGTTGCAGCTTTGTGGCCATGTTAATAGGCTGGATGACTAGAGAGTACAAAACTGTTGGAAGACTGATACTGCTTTGCTTATTCTCACATCAAACACAGTGGTTAGCACTGCTGCTTCACAGCCCCGGGGATTCAAGTTTGACTCCCGCCTTGGGTCACTATCTATATGGAGTTTGCACGTTCTTCCTATGTCTGCATGTGTTTCCTCTGAGTGCTCCAATTTCCTCCCTCAGTCTGAAAGACATGCTGGTTAGGTGCATTGATCTGAACAGACGCCGGAGTGCGATGACGAGTGGAATTTCACAGTAATTTCATTGTAGCATAAGCCTCACTTGTGACTAATAAACTTTCCTTTTCTTTTGGAGAAGTTGCTTCTCAGGTAGGGAACTGCTTAATATTCCTAATGTCCTGTTGCTGATAGCAATGGAAGCGTGTTGTTGACATGCTATTATTAGTGTTTTGGTCTTCTTGTAGTTGATGCATTGAGCAACCTTGCTTTTGTTACTCTCCATACTGGTGGTGAAGACTTGGAGCATGTGATTTTTCAGCCAGTGGGGTACGTAATCTGCAAAGTTCCTGTCTGTTAACAGGTGATGTTACCATGGGATGCCAAATTCTGCACCCACCATCATCTTATGATGAAATTGACAACTAAGAGGAAAAGAAATGGGTGCAATCTTGCTGTACTGTTGTAATGATGTTGAAGATATTTGTGGTTCCTTGCTGGTCTTGATGCAGCACCAGGAGTCACAGTGTAAGGTTTTGAATGCTGCTCCAGGATGCTGTGCTGTCATCTGATGACCACTGATGGATGCTATTGAAAACTTTCTTGAAATAAAAGATGTGCTTTTTAGTACCCTAAGCCCTGCTCTATGACATTTCTGAGTGCAAAGATTTGCTTGTTGCATGATCTGTCAACCCAGAAACCTGCCGGTTCTTCAGAAAGTGTACCACCACCTTCTGCATTCATCTGATGAGCAACACTATGAAGAAGACCTTGCCAGGCACTGACAGCAATGTTACATTCCTCCAGTTGTTGCAGTCCCTGAAGTTCCCGATCTCATTGAACAGGTCCATGAGCTCTGTTGCAATCATGTTCTTGCCACGTTTCAATATCTCTGCTAGTATCTCATTAATCCCAGGTGCCATTTTGTTCTTCAGAACCTGACAATTTGTCCCAGTTGACATTTGTGTTTGAAACTATCTCAAATTTTGATTTTAATCAGAATATTCCTAGAGTACATAAAGGAGATCATTCGGCCCATCAATCCTGCACCAACTACCAGGCCCTATCCCTGTAATCTTATGTATTTATCTTGTTAGTCCCCCTAATAATAAGGAGCAATTTAGCATGGCCAATCAACCTAACCTGCACATCTTTGGACTGTGGGAGGAAACTGGCATACCTGTCAGAAACCCATGCAGTCATGGGAAGAATATGCAAACTCCGTACAGACAGTGATTCAAGGTTAGAATTGAACCCTGGTGCTGTGAAATTGCAATGCTAACCAGTGTGCCACCATGCTGGGGCTTAATGCTGGCCTTGTTTCTTGTGTTTGTACATTTCAAGTTGATTGGTAGGAAGTCCTTTAAGTGTACCATTTGTAAAAGAACAATTTTAACATGAATCAATGAAATTGTTGCATGGTTTGCAGTCTAAGCTGTGGACTGATCTTGTTTGTTTTTCCAAAATTGATGTGGCATATGATGTACATTTCAGTAAAGTAGAGGCTGACCTAGAATTATATAGAATTAATATGGATTTATTGTATAGAGTAGACTATTTGGTCTAATGGTTGGTGTTTGTACTACATGAAATTCTCCCACCCTCATTACCACTTCACACTCTGCTCCATGTTCCCCCAGTCCGCTCTCCTTCATATATATATATCAGCTTGTCTTAAATATGTCACAGCTATCTGTTTCAATCACTCCATTTGCACTCCAGTTCCACATTCCTGCTAATTACAATGTAAAGAAACTCCTCCCAAATTCTTCATTTCATCTGTTAGCAACTGACTTAGAATTATTCCTTTTTCATTCCAGACACAGTCACTAATGGAAACAGTTTCCCCACATTCAACCCCTTCATAAATTTAAAGACTTGAACAGGTTTGTTCTTAGTTTTCCCATTTTCAGGGTAACAAATGATGACTTGCATTTACATAGTACCTTTAATATAATGAAACACCCCAACATGCTTCAGCAATTGCCAATAGTACCAATAACCTTGCTGAATATTTTCAGTACCTTCTTCTTTCTGTCATAGAGCAGAAGTCCAGACAGTAGGTGGGATTTTGCAGTCCCAACCATGATGATTCCCATGGCAGGTAGGATTGACAAACCCTGGCCATGACTCCTTGTCTGGTCTAACCAAAGTTCTTTGTGCATTTAACTTTGCCTCCTTGCTTTTGTACTCTACTGCATTGAAACAAAAACCCAGTACTCTGTGTGCTTATCTATCTATTGCTGCTAATTAATGCATCTGTATTCCCAAATCTCTCCTCTAGTTCCTTACTTTCCAAGGAATAACAGATCGCCTTCTTCCTCCTATCAAAATGAATCATCTTGTGTTGAACTTCTATTTGCCATTTACCTACCCACTCAATAAACCCTTTTGTACATTGCTATGTTTTGGTGCAGTTCTCTACGTAATTATCTATGCCTCATAGATCTGCAAATTTCAAAACCATGCCTCCAATTTCTGAGTCCAAATTGTTTATATGTTTGAAACAACTTCCAGATGTCTTGAGGCAGTTTTGCAGTCATCAAAATACTTCTTGAAGTGTTGAACCTGTTGTAAGGCAATGTAGTCAGTGAGCTTCCACAAACAGTACTTTTACTTCTGAGTCAGGAGGTGTTGGGATCGAATCCTCTTTCAGAGACCTTGAGTTTGAAGATCTAGGCAGACATTGTATTGCAGTACTGAGGGAATGCTGCACTGTTGAAGGTATGGGGGGTGATTTTCCCAGCCCGCTGTGCTGCTAGAGCCATCGTGATGTGGAAATGCCAGCTTTGGACTGGGTAAACACAGTAAGAAGTCTCACAACACCAGGTTAAAGAACAACAGGTTTATTTGGTAGCAAAACACCACTAGCTTTTGGAGCACTGCTCTTCATCAGGTGAGTGGGAGTTCTCTTCACAAACAGGGCACAAAAAGACACAAACTCAATTTACAGAATAATAATGCGAGTCTTTACAGCTAATCAAGTCTTCAAGGTACAGACAATGTGAGTGGAGAGAGCATTAAGCACAGGTTAAAGAGATGTGTATTGCCTCCAGACAGAACAACTTGTGAGGTGTTGCAAGTCCAGGCAATTCGTGAGGGTTGCTGATAGTGTGACATGAACCCAAATCCCAGTTGAGGCTGTCCTCATGTGCGGGGAATTTGGCTATCAGTCTCTGCTCAGTGACTCTGCGCTGTGGTGTGTCATGAAGCGTTCTTGGAAAACGTTTACCTGAAGATCAAAGGCCAAACGCCAGACCACTGAAGTGTTCGCCAACAAGAAGAGAACAGTTTTGTTTGGTGATTGAGGAGCAATGTTTATTCATCTGTTGTTGCAGCATCTGCATGGTGTCTTGATAATCACCAGGCAAGATTGTTCTCTTCCTGTTGGGGAACACTTCAGTGGTCTGGCATTTGGCCTCTGATCCTGGGTAAGCATTCTCCAAGGCAGCCTTCATGACACACGACAGTGCAGAGTTACTGAGCAGAGACTGATAGCCAAGTTCCGCACACATGAGAACAGCATCAACCGAGATCTTGGGTTCATGTCACAATATCTGTAACCCCCACGACTTGCCTGGACTTGCAAAATCTCACTAGCCGTCCTGTCTGGAGACAATACACATCTCTTTAACCTGTGCTTAACTCTCTCTCCACTCTCATTGTCTGTACCTTTAAGACTTAATTAGCTGTAAAGACTCGCATTCCAACCATTATTTTGTAAATTGAATTTGTGTCTTTATATGCCCTGTTTGTGAACAGAACTCCCATTTACCTGATGAAGGAGCAGAGCTCCAAAAGCTAGTGGCATTTGCTACCGAATAAACCTGTTGGACTTTAACCTGGTGTTGTGAGGCTTCTTACTGCTAGAGCAGTGCGGAGAGTGGGTGACTCAAGTGGAGGCCATGTAGCGGGTTCCAACCGGGCGCCAAGGTCTCGGCATGTTTCCGGTGGCATCAGTTCTGCACCAGAAATTTGTGCAGAGCTGCATAAATTATGCTAATAGACATTAGCATATCATCAGTGGGCCCAGGACTGAAGTCTCCAGGCCCACTACAATCTCCCAGGGGGCAGGGCCTACAGTGGGGTGGGGTCTCTGGCCTTAGGGATGGGAGGACCTGTCCCTTCTCTGTATTCGGGGTTAGTGATAGAGGGAAGGAGGCCAGTGACTGGGGCTGGATATTGGGGTGGTGGGGTCAAGGGTGGAGGGGGGGTGTTGGGGTCAGGGTTGCCATGGATGTGGCATGAATTGAGAGATTGGGACTGCCAGGATAGGTTGGGTAGGGTGCAGTTGAGACTGGCCAGGGCATGTCAGGGAGGCCAGCGATCAGGAGGTTGTGGGGCTGGGGGTTTCAGGTTTGGCCAGCGATGGAGCTGGCCAGTGATCGGAACATCAGCAGTGCGGGACTACTGTGTGTGCGCTAACCTCCAGCCTGTGACAGATCAGCTCATGCACAGTGGCCCACTCAGCACTATGCTGCCAGCCTCTCCTATGGAAATAGATCCCACCTATAGCTTTATAATGAGATTGATGCTAGTGCATTCTGCAAAGCACAATGTGGGACATTCATTTTGAAAATCCCACTGAAAGAAACCAAAGTGTGTATACAGCATGCAGAATTTTTTTGGGAGAACCCTATCCGTTGTCTTTCAGGTAAGATGCTATAATGACACCCTGTCCATTCTTTCAGGTGGACATGCAAGACCCTGGTTATTCTTTATAACCTGGCTAGTATGTATCCAGGTATGATAATCAACATCACTAAAATACAGGTTAGCTAGTCATTATCACATTGCTATTGATGGGATCTTACTGCACATGAATTGACTGTTGTGTCTCCTACATTACACAGATGTGTAAATTGACTGCAATGTGCTTAGAAACATCCTGAGGCCGAGTGGGTCTTTATTTTATTTCAAAAGAGGATCCCCTTGGCAATACAATTGTTTCTCTTGGCAATTCAACAAATATCATCCGGAGATGGGGATCCAGTCTAAGTTAGGCCCAAGTACTGTGCATTAGGAAGTAATTTGTGGATGTTACAAAGCTGATTACCAGTAAAGAGCAGCAGTGGAGTTATAGCTCATTAAATCCAATATACCAGACACAAGACACATGGCCTTTCGCACGGTCATAATATTTTATTATCCAGACGCTACCTGTCCATTCTTCCTCGTATATCTTCGGGGTTTCTTGAAACTGACATCCAATTTTCCTATTTTTCAGTTGAGTTGTGGTGCCCTGGAGAATTCCATTTTGTATTTCCCCTGACACTTTTTGGAAAGTGATACATACAGCTGCATTGCCAAAAGGAAATTGCTTTCCAATGCCAACTCGTGCTCCAGTTAGAGAAACCCATGATTGCCTCAGTTCAGTTAGAAGTTTGCTCGTTTACTTTCTAACAGACTCATTTGAGGGGGGTGAAATTTGACATCTCAGCAGTGCATCGAGGGTCCGCAGATACTTTCAGCTAGCTTGGCAGGAGCTGGAAATCAAACCTTATGGGTTTCTTGATACTGCTTGAGAGAGAATGTTTACCCACCACAGCTCAGAGTGAAATAAAATCAGGTCACATGTTGAAGAAAGCTCCCACTGGAAATCACATTCCTTGCACTGCCATCAAAGTGAAATTTCTGCTTCTAAAAATGATTCTCTTCACTCACATCAGCTTTTTTGAAATCCTGACTGGGATTTTCCAGACACTTGTGTTTTAGAACAGGATGACAAGATGACATGGGAAGCTGCCACCCAGAAATCATCCTGCAGCCAAGCCAAATGGCAGGAAAGATGCCAGGTAGCACACATGGGCCACGGTGGCACAGTGTTGTCTCCAGTGCCAGGGACGCAGGTTCAATTCTGGCCTCGGGTCTGTGTGGAGTTTGCACATTCCCTCCTGTCTGCATGGGTTTCCTTCAGATGCTTTGGTTTCCTCCTGCACTCCAAAGACATGCGTGCGGGGTTAGGTTGATTGGTCATGCTAAATTGCCCCTAGGTGTAATTTAGCCTATGTGGATAGGGCCTGGTGGGATTATTGTCAATGCAGCCTTGATGGGCTGAATGGCCTCCTTCCCTGCTGTCGGGATTCTATAACCAGAGCACCACAATCCATGTTTATGTTGCTGCTCTCTGGCTGAAGGGCATTTTACCACAGCGCCAGCGTCAAAACGCACACCCCAAATCCTCCTCCCTCCACTGCCACCCCCCCAACTCCTCCCCTTCCCCCAGCATTGGGACACTCACTGTCTCACAAAAATCCCAGCCATTGCTCAAATATTTGATTTTTTTTCTCATATCACCAGTAAACTAAAAAAATGTTGGTAGCCTATGTATTTGAGATCTAAATCTAGCTATCTTATTTCTGAGATCCAATTACTCTTCATCTGAATATGTGCTATCCCTGCAGTTAAAATATCAAATATTCAGGATAAAGTTTAATTTGTAGGAGCCCTATTGTATGATAATGTAAATATATCAGTTAAACCTGGGAACTCTGCAAGTGGCTCAATACAAAAATGTTTGGACCAGTGCTGGGCCAAGCAAGAAGATGCCAGCATGAATCTTCATTCTGTTAAATCTCAGCTAAGGTGCTCTTGAAGACATTATAATTGCCGTTGATGCCTTTTGGACTAGGAAGAGGAAGAGCCAGGTTCCTGCTATCTGCTGGGTGATGCTCAGATGAAGACAAGGCTGAGCACAAATCTATCTTTTCGTTGAACAGGCTGGCAAAATGCACATTCGAGGCTCAAACAGGGAGATACCAGTGGGAAGCCTACATGTACCTGGGCAACTGTTCTGTATGATCAAGGATAGGATCAAGTCTGAGTTCAGGTGTAAAGTCTATTCTTGCAAGCTTCGATATTGCACGTCTCTCTTGTGGGGCCCATAAATTGAATTCAATTTCCTAGAATCCTTACAGTGCAAAAGGAGGCCACTTGACCCATTGGGCCTGCACCAACATTAATCCCACGCATGGCCTAGCCCCATAATCCCATGTATTTATTCTACTAATTCCAGTGCTAACCATTGAGCCGCAATGCTGCCCTGGTGCCACAGTACTGCTGAAGTGTTTTTTTGGAGCAAACAAGGAGATGGATTAAGACTTTGACCAACCACTCTAAGTATTGCCTTGGTAACTCTGAGAAAGGAATTTTTTTTAAAAAAGCTGTACCTGAATTATGCAATTGTGTCTTCAAGAGAGCGAGTTTTTTTTAAAAAGTGTGTTACAAGATGCTTAGTTGGCAAAATGACAAATGACCCAGCCATTAAAAATCCAATTACAACTATAAAATCCCAGCGCTCTGATCTTTTTGATGAGATGTGCATTTCACACACTGTTTTTGTACTGATGATTTCAATCATCCACTTTGTGCTTCACTGTCCCATCAGTGGAATCCATTCCTCATTCATTATCGCAATTCCCCTTCCCCCGCACCCTCACTCCATGAAACACATCGAGGTCCTACACAAGTTTCAGGATTTATTATAATAAAGATAAAAATACTGTGGATGCTGGAAATCTGAAATAAAGTGCCAAAAATACTCAGCCAATCTGGCAGCATCTGTGAAGAGGGAAATAAAGTTTTGAGCTGACCATGACTCTTCTTTGGAGATTTATTCATTTGGGGGCCCAAGATACATGAGGGAAATCTGACAAAGTAACACTAAAATGTAAAGTGTAATATTGGGTGGGGGGAGGGTGCGATACAGTGGCACAGTGGCTGGCACTGCTGCCTCACAGTGCCATGGACCCGGGTTCAATTCCCAGCTAGAGTCATTTTGTGTGCCGAGTCTGCACATTCTTCCCGTGTCTGCGTGGGTTTCCTTCGGGTGCTCTGGTTTTCTCCCACAATCTGAAAGACGTGCTGGTCAGATGCAAATGCAAGAATGTGGTGACTAGGCGATTTTCACAGTAACTTCATTGCAGTGTTAATATAAGCCTACTTGTGACACTAATAAATAAACTTTAAAGATTCCTACCCCCCCCACCACACCCCACTGCTATGGGACAAGGGTACTTCCACCTCATTAACCAAACTCCACTCACCCTCACACCTCTTTGTAATCTTTGCTCTGTGATCGAATAACCTTGGCATTGCTAATCAAATTTCCAAGTTCTTTCCAAGATTTTTTTTGATGCAGATTTGTCAGAAATGTTCTGTCTATGAACCTTCTTCACAAGATTAACTTTTCATATTTATTTATTAGCATCACAAGTAGGCTTACTTTAACGCTACAGTGAAGTTACTGTGAAAATCCTCTAGTCGCCATATCCAGCGCCTTATTTGGGTGCATTGAGGGAGAATTTAACATGGTCAATGCACCTAAGCAGGAGTGTAGGAGGAAACTGGAACTCCCAGAGGAAACTCCACACAGCCAGTGACCCAAGCTGGGAATTGAACCTAGGTCCCTGGTGTTGTGAAGGGCAGCAGTGCTAACCGATGTGCCACCCTACAGCTAAGGGCCAGATAGAACATAGAACATTACAGCACAGAACAGGCCCTTCGGCCTTCGATGTTGCGCCGACCAATATAAAAAGCAATGCCCCTCCAAACTAAACCATTCCCTTCTCTTCCATATACTTATCAACTAAGCTCTTAAACGCCACCAAACTTGGCGCATGAGTCACTGCTCAGATATGAGTCACTGTTCTTGTACATTTTTAGTGTTAATTTGAATTTGTTCTTCCATTTCAAGCTGTCCCTGGCATGTGAACCTTATTCTGACCATGAGATCTATGAGGTTTATCAGCTATTGCAGGAACCATGAGGTTTGTAATTGTTTTGCCAGATAGACTACACTTGATGAGTAGTGTCTACGCTCAGTCCCATGTGAAGTTATCTTCTGTCTCTGTGATGAACTACGCATAAGGTGAAATTGAAATAAAGTACAAGAATAAAATAATCTATTATCAGAGAATGAACACTTTGACAAGTAAGTGATCAAAGAGACCATGGATTTATGATGGGTAGATTATTAGGAAAAGTAAGGGAGCCTGGAATTGGAGGTAATCCTGGAATGTAGACCAGAAGCTAGCTGACAGAGGATAGAATCTCTTTGATCCTCCAGCCCCAATGTTGCTGCTGGATTGATGGGGCCTACCATCCAGGACCACCCTAATGTTTTAAAGCTAAATTACCCTAGTGGGATATTTCCATTTTGAAAAGGCCTCATGTTGAACAGCCTGGTTCAGCTGCAATCACCTCATCTGGTGGTTCTGCTGGGACTCCAGGGCAGCAAACCCCTGATTGACTGCATGGAACCTGTCTGATGGCCTTAATTAGACATCTGAAAAGCAGCCAATTAGAAGATTGTGACCTCTCAAATGGTCCTGACATTGGTTTGGCTCCTGCTCTGCCCAAGAACACAAGAAACAAGGGTTGTGAATTAGTCCAATCCATCAAGCAAGACAGTGTCCATCTCTTGACTTTGTCTATACTTCCAGCTGTCTCGGCAAAGCAGCTGGCATAATTAAAGACCCCATGCACCCCAGATATTCTCTCTTCTACCTTTCCCCATCAGGAAAAAGATACAAAAATCTAAGGTCACATAGATTCAACAATTGAAGAACAGCTTCTTCCCTGTGGCCATCAAATTTTTGAATGGACTTACCTCGCATTAAATTGATCTTTCTCTACACCCTAGCTATGACTGTAACACTACATACCGCACTCACTCCTTTTCTTCTCTATGAATGGGTATGCTTTGTATAGCGCGCAAGAAACAATACTTCTCATTGTATACTGATACAGGTGACAATAATAAATCAAATTAAAATCAAATCATTGGAAAATCTCACTGCACCTCCTCATTCTCTATAAATTTGCCTTTGGAGAGTGGGGGTAAAGGAACATTCTCTGGTTGGCAGGAAATGCCAGGTGCAGTTTCCCAGGAATCTTCACTGTCGGGAATCTTCCCGGGAATCTTCGCTGTCTCCTCACACGCCTCCTCATATATATCAACAAGATGGATGAAAGAAGCGCGTTATACAACTGAGTCTGCGGGCGTCACTAAGGAGATACAGTAGGTTATGCAGACAGAAACAGAGAGTTACAATAGGAGGCGCGCAGACTAAGTGAATGGCCGAAATGTAACCAGCTGGACTTCAATGTGGGGAAGTGTGAGGTTATTCACTCTGGATCTCAGAAAGCCAAGCCACAATATTTGCTTAATGGAAAGAGTTATGAATTGTGAAGAAGCAAAGGTATTTAAATGTGCAGCTGCATAAATCACTAAAAAACCAGCCCCCCACCACACACACGCATAGTGCTTCACCCCCTTGTCTATCAAAAATCTGTATCTCAGCCATGCAGAGGATACAGGAGTAATTGAAAAACTTAATGGATTGCTAGCTAATGAAAGACTAATGGAATTTCTGTAAAATTTTACCGGACTTGGAAGGGGCATATTATAATGACACCAAAGATTCAATTACATTCATAGAGGTTTACAGCATGGAAACAGGTCCTACAGCAATACTTGCTCTTTCTACCACTAATTGCCCCCATATTATATTCATCTTACCCATGTAACTGTCTAAATGCTCTTTAAAAGCAAAATTGCAACCATTCACTGCTACCTTTGGCAGCTCGTTCTAGACACTCACCACCCTCTGTGTGAAGAAATTGCCACTCTGGACTCTTTTGTATCTCTTCCCTCTCACCGTAAATCTATCCCCTCTAGTTTGAGACTCCCGTACTTTTGGGAAAAGATGTTGACTGTCTAGCAGGTCTACACCCCTACTTATTTTCTAGACATCTATGTGATCACTTCAAAGTCTTCTATGCTCCAGGGAAAAATGTCTCAGTTTACCCAACTTCTTATAACTCAAATGAAGCCCAGTTGCTTGGCTTATATATCGGCTTGTGTTTTAAAAAGGTGTTGGGCCCTATATTCCTGCAAGTTGAAGATTATTAGATTTTTGTTAGGTAAGAACATAATGGCACATGGAGCAAAGGTGAGGAGTACAGATCGACCTTGACTCTATCCAGCTGCAGTAAAATCCTGAGGGAGCTTGACAGGCTCGATACTGGGAGGATGTTTCCACTTGTCGGGGAAACTAGAACTGGGGGACATAGTTTAAGAATAAAACTTTTACGACTCAGATGAGGGATAGCATTTTCTTAGAGCGTCATTATTATTGGAATTCCCTTCCCCAGAGAGCAGTGGAGGCTGGGTCACTGAACTTACTCATGACTGAGTTCGACAGATGTTTGACAGACAAGACAGTCAAGCATTTTGGGGGGGTGTGGAATGGCGGGGAGAGATAGTGGGGGAAAATGGAGTTGAGACCACAACCAAATCAGCCATGGTCTTATTGAATGGCAGAGAAGGGTCATGGGATCAAGTGGCCTCCCCCTGCTCCTAATTCTGATGAACTGAATGCTGGAACAACTCAAGGGGCTGAATGGCCTGCTTCTGTTTTTATGTTCACATAATCCAATGACTCTATGGATGGCTTTTATTGTTTTTTATTGATAATCACAAATGCTTTCAGTACTAAGTTAACTTAATAATCTGAAAGATGCTGACAAAGCAGTTATCAAATCCAGTAAGTAAAATGACAGTGGCTGCAGAGTTCCCTTCTTCACAAGTCTGTTTTAACAGATGACAGCCACGGTCCCTATATTCATGCGCAACGTACTGACCACATTATGACATGAGTGGCTCCAACATAATCAAAAGAACACCAATGAATTGTTTAAACAATGATCACAAAGCTGCTTTGTTATTGCTGTTTAATCTGCTTTACTTCTTCACACAAAGATCATCTATTTACGCATCCCATTTCTACATAATTGCATCAGACATGAGTAATGATATTAGGCTGTTATAAGATACACAGAGAAACATTGCTCATATTAATAATGGATGGTGATACAACAGCACATTGGCCAACCTAACTACATTTTGTCAGCTTAAATATGTATCCAGTGCAAGGTCTTTCAGCAATTTACCTGAGGTTTATTGCACTTATCAATAAGTATTGCTAACTATGCAAACTGTAGTTTTTTTAAAAACATAAATGGAAAACTCTCAATTGCAGTGTTACCCACAATCTCAGAATGTCTCAGACTTTATACAACCAATGCAATGTAGTCACTGTTGTAATGTGCGAAACTCAAGAAAGGCATTTGTTTTCTAGTTAGGTCATTCTTCTTCCCGCTTTTTTTCCTTTTACACCACTGACCTCATGTAACAAGATCTGTTACTTTTGGTAAAACTTTGTATTCGGAGCACAGCAGATGGTGAAAAACCGAAGGAATGAAGAACAGTTGTTCATTAATAATGTCCAATAGTGTAATATCTTCTACTCACTTTTCAGCTCATCTGTTGAGTTAGCGAATTTTATCTTATCACAGTGAATTATTGATACAAGAATGTTATCAACGTCTGTAAAATTAACTGGTCACTCAAGAATGTCAAAGGTACGGCATCCCCTAATCATTATTTCTCCTTTTCCCCTTTAGTTTTGTACGGCTGTGTTTTATGTGCCCGTACCAGGCATGTTTTCAGTGTTAGCGGAGGGGGGTGTATGTAAAACTTGGTGAGTACCCACCCCACCATCTTCCTGCCCACCCTGGAGCTTGCTCCTATAGTGTGATGGGATGGGTGGGTGGGGGCGGTGGGATGGACAGGCATCAAAATTGGCAGCCTCCATGTCATTTTCAAACAGGTAATCAAGGGTCAAAACCTGGGGACCTGGGTTCAAATTCCACCAGGGCAGATCATGAAATTTGAATTCAATAAAAATCTGGAATTAAAATCTAACGGTGACCATGAAACTATTATCAATTGTTGGAAAAACCCAGCTTGTTCATTGATGCTGTTTAGGGAAGGAAATCTGCCATCCTTACTTGGCCTGGTCCACATGTGACTCCAAAGCCACAGCAAAGTGATTGACTCCTAAATGTCCTCTGAAATGGTGGGTGTTTAGAGATGAGCAGTAAATGCTGGCCCAGCCAGCAACGCCCATATCCTGTAAATGAATAAAAAAAAAATTGGCTTGGTAACAAGCCAACTGACCCCATCAATGTGCAGACGATTCCATAAAGCATTTGGCAAAGGGCAATCGGGTGAGAGCAGGCAGCCTGAATTTTTTAATAGACTTCTTCAAAGATTGGGAAGGAAGTGGGGGTGGGAGTCCGGGGGGATGGGAGGGTGGCATTGATATTGATCTTCAGGAGCTTTCTTATGCCAGACAGATAAGGAGAGGTTCCCTCTAAGATCAAATATCCCCCTTTGATTCCTCCCCTCCCTAAGCTGTAAACACTCCCTATATCCCTGACCCTCCTTCCTGACCTGTCCAAGCTCCCTGTGCCCAGGATCCCGGAATTAGCTACACTGGGAATCCAAAGGCTTTCTTTTTTTTAACTTGTTCTGATTTGATTTGTTTTGATTTGATTTATTATTGTCACATGTATTTACAGTGAAAAGTATCTTTTCTTGTGTTCTATACAAACAATGCATAGAGAAGGAAAGGAGAGGGTGCAGAATGTAGTCTTACAGTCATAGCTAAGGTGTAGAGAAAGATCGACTTAGTGCAAGGTAATTCCCTTCAAAAGTCTGACAGCAGCAGGAATGAAACTGTTCTTGAGTCGGTTGGTACGTGACCTCAGAATTTTGTATCTTTTTCCTGATGGAAGAAGGTGGAAGAGAGAATGTCCGGGGTATGTGGGATCCTTAATTATGCTTGCTGCTTTATCTTTGCCAAGGCAGCAGGACGTGTAGGCAGAGTCAATGGATGGGAGGCTGGTTTGCGTGATGGATTGGGCTACATTCACCACCTTTTGCAGTCTTGGGCCAAAGCAGGAGCCATACCAAGCCGTGATACCACCAGAAAGAATGCTTTCTATGGTGCATCTGTAAAAGTTGGTGAGAGTTGTAGCTGAATGCCAAATTTCCTTAGTCTTCCAAGGAAGTAGTGGCATTGGTGGGCTTTCTTAACTATAGTGTTGGTATGGGGGAGCCCAAACAGGTTGTTGGTAATCTTGACATCTAAAAACTTGAAGCTATTGTCCCTTTCTTGTTGCATTCCTGGCGGCAGGCACTGACACACTCTTGGCACTGTGGGAACTGATAAACTTACTGTCCACATCCCCATATTTAAATTGTGAAATTGACTGTTAGAATTGTGCCTTGGCCCTGACCATCATCATGTTATTAATATTCAGCATGATGTGTTTTTTTCTTAGCCTTCTCAATCAATTAAGCACTATATATCACAACCCAGCTGACAGTAAGCACAAACACTTAAACACATGCTCCTGTGTTTTGACTGGAAATCTATTCTCAGAGATGTTGTTACAATATTCAAAGGGTTACAACAGGATGCAGCGGTGGAAAGTCATGACACCGAAGTTATTCACACTTTCAACTTTGCATCTGAAACATTAACCCTGGCAACCCGCCGTTTCTCATCATTCTCATGTGGTTACAGATAAAGGCTGGAATTTGCCAGCTGTTCATCTCAGCGGGAATTCTGGTCTGGCCAACGGTGCATCCCTGCCAGATTCCCTGGCCTCCCTGTGGGAGGCATTCACTAGGTTCTTCTGATCCCATCACTGTTGATGGGATTTCCCGTTGAATCAGTCCCAATTCCTCCCCTCCCTTAGCTGTAAACACCCCCTACATCCCTGACCCTCCTTCTTGACCTGTCCAAGCTTTCTGTGCCCAGGATCCCAGAATTACCTACACTGGGGATCCAAAGACTTTCTTCTTTTCACTTGTTCACCGCTGTGAAACCCTTGGCACGGCTGCACTATCGGTGGGAGCAGAAGATCCCACCGGCATAAACAACCAGAATGTTCCAGCCAAAGTCTGGTGTCATCGATAATATTTTCTCCAATCTCCCATTCTATGTCACACTCGCTCACTCTCAGATTTTGTATGTATTTACACAATACAGATATAGACATGCCAATCCCGGCTTGCTGAACTATTATTCCTTTGGATCCATAAAATGGGATAAGAAATGTTTTTATCCGTTGTAATAAATACATTTTCAATGAACAGAGAAAAGAATCAATGTAACCTTAAATAGCACCGCTCAGATTAAGAAAAACTCATCCTATGAAAACTTAACCAAAGCATTTTCTTGTCTCTGTCTCAAATGCCAATCTTGCTCCAATTGACTTCATAGAGTAGAATCATAGAATCCCTATAGTGCAGAAAGAGGCCATTCTGCCCACCAAGCTTTCACTGACAACAATCTCACCCAGGCCCTATCCCCGTAATCTCACACATTTACCCCATTAATCCCCCAACACTAAGGGCAATTTAGCACAGCCCAATCCACCTAACCAGCACATCTTTGGACTGTGGGAGAAACCTGAGACTGGGAGGAAACCCACGCAGACACAGGAAGAACGTGCAAACTTCACACAGACGGTGACCCAAGGTCATAATTGAACCCGGGTCCCTGGTGCTGTGAGGCAGCAGTGCTAACCACTGTGTCACTGTGCCACCTAATGTGAAATGTGAACGAAATTTAGATATGGGAGATACAGTTCCTTAAACAATAAAAAACACAATTAAGGCTCTAGGTGAAAATCCCTACCTTGTTTATTCCTGTTATTTGGAAATGGGGAAATTGAACTTACTTTCCACATCAGCATGTTTCTAGTTCAACAAGGAAGCAAGTATTATAATTCAGGTCAGAAATTCCAACATGTTTTACAAAACCCACCTGGATTATAAATTTTGTATTTTGAATTTGGCTCGGATAAGCATGAGATGTTTCACTTCAGGTATGATTCAAATGACCCACTGGGGAGCTTTTGTTAAACAAAGTTTATTTAATACTATAGTTAACATGTATAGTAAGAAATTTAGCAATGACTTTTATCAATTACAGACAAAAATAAAACCACCATGATAATATATAACTCTTAACAAATATACCTAAGATGTTCCAATCAAACAAAAATTTCCAATAGACAAAAAAGTCCTTTCTCCAGGTTTAACACAGCCAACATTAATGTACATATGATACTGCAACTGAGTCCTTTGGTTCGAGAATTGAAAATCTCAACTTCTCAACTTCGTAGCTCGTTAGAGGGGTCAGTTTTCGTACAGAGTGTGCAGGAAGGTTTTTTGACTCAGTATGTAGAGAGGCCAACTAGAGGTGAGGCTACATTGGATTTGGTGCTGGGCAATGAGCCAGACCAGGTGTTAGGCTTGGAAGTTAGTGAACATTTTGGTGATAGTGACCACAATTCGGTTACGTTCACCTTAGTGATGGACAGGGATAGGCATGAAGCTGGGGGCTGTAGTTATAGCTGGGGGAAGGGTAATTATGAGGCCATCAGGAGAGAATTAGGGTGCGTAGATTGGACTAGGGAACTACAGGGACTGGGAACATCTGGAATGTGGTGCTTATTCAAGGAGCAGCTGCTGCGAGTTCTTGATAAGTATGTCCCTGTCAGGCAGGGAGGAAATGGATGAGTAAGAGAGCCTTGGTGTACGAAAAAAGTTGATTTGCTGGTTAAGAAGAAAAAGGAGTCTTATGTCAGGATGAGGCTTGAAGGCTCAGATAGTGCAATGGATAGCTATAGATTAGCCAGGAAGGAGGTAAAAAGTGAATTGAGGAGAGCTAAGAGGGGACACGAGAAGATGTTGGCTGATAGGATTAAGGAGAATCCTAAAGCTTTCTTTCGATATGTTAAGAATAGAAGATTGGTTAGGGCAAGATTAGGGCCAGTCATAGACAGCAGTGGGAAGTTGTGCGTGGAGCCTGAAGAGATTGGTGAGGCACTGAATAAATATTTCTCTTCGGTATTCACGCAGAGTGCTGGAAATGTAGCTGTGGAGAGCACTGAGGTACAGGGTTGCAAATTGGGGAGTATTGTAGTAGATAGGGGGGATGTGTTAGAAATTCTCGAGGGTTTGAAGTTGGATAAGTCCCCTGGGCCGGACGGGATTTACCCTAGGATTCTCTGGGAGGCAAGAGAGGAGATTGCAGAGCCTCTGGCTCTGATCTTCAGGTCCTCGTTGGTTACGGGTGTGGTTCCGGAGGACTGGAGGATAGCGAATGTGGTCCCATTGTTTAAGAAGGGGAAGAGAGACCTTCCTGGGAATTATAGGCCAGTGAGTCTTACTTCTGTGGTGGGCAAGGTATTGGAGAGAATTATTAGGGATAGGATTTATAGTTATTTGGAGAGAAATGAATTGATTGGGGATAGTCAGCATGGTTTCGTGAAGGGTAGGTCATGCCTTACTAACCTCATTGAGTTTTTTGAGAAAGTGACCAGAGAGGGGGATGGGGGTAAGGCGGTTGATGTAGTATATATGGACTTTAGTAAGGCGTTTGATAAGGTGGCCCATGGTAGACTTCTACAGAAAATGAAGATGTGTGGAATAGAGGGTGATTTAGCTAATAGGATTAGGAATTGGCTGGCAGATAGAAGACAGAGGGTGGTGGTTGATGGGAGATATTCATCGTGGAGTTCGGTGACGAGTGGTGTGCCTCAGGGGTCTGTTTGGGGGCCCCTGCTGTTTGTAATTTTTATAAATGATCTGGATGAGGGTGTTGAGGGATGGATCAGTAAATTTGCAGATGATACTAAAGTTGGTGGTGTGGTAGATAGTGAAGAGGGGTGTTTTAGTTTACAGAGTGACTTGGACAAGTTGCAGAGCTGGGGCGAGAGGTGGCAAATGGAGTTTAATGTGGAAAAGTGTGAGGTAATGCACTTTGGCAGAAACAATAAATGTGTAGAGTATAGGGCTAATGGTAGGGCTCTTAATAGTGTTGAGGAACAGAAGGATCTTGGTGTATGTGTCAATAGATCCCTGAAAGTAGGCAGTCAAGTGGATAAAGTTGTTAAGAAGGCATATGGAGTCTTAGCTTTTATTGGCAGGGGATTGAATTTAGGAGCCGCAGCATCATGTTGCAACTGTACAAAACTCTAGTGCGGCCGCACTTGGAGTATTGTGTGCAGTTCTGGTCCCCACATTATAAGAAAGATGTGGAGGCATTGGAGAGGGTACAGAGGAGGTTTACAAGGATGTTGCCTGGTATGGAGGGCAGGTCCTATGAAGAGAGGTTGAAGGATTTGAGTTGTTTTCGTTAGAAAGGAGGCGGCTAAGAGGGGATCTTATTGAAGCATATAAGATGATTAGAGGTTTAGATAGGGTGGACAGTGATAGCCTTTTTCTAGGATGGAGAAAGCTAGCACGAGGGGACACAGCTTTAAATTAAGGGGTATGAGTTATAGGACGGATATCAGAGGTAGTTTCTTTACTCAAAGAGTGATTAGGGAGTGGAATGCCCTGCCTGCAGCTGTTGTAGATGCGCCTAGTTTGGTGGCGTTTAAGAGGTTAATTGATAAGTATATGGAAGAGAAGGGAATGGTTTAGTTTGGAGAGGCATTGCTTTTTATTTTGGTCAGCACAACATCGAAGGCCGAAGGGCCTGTTCTGTGCTGTATTGTTCTGTGTTCTGTGTTCTGTGTGTAACTTCTAGCAGCTCTCTGGACATATTCAGAACAACTTCCCAGAACACCAGGGAAAGACTCTGGTCAAACCACCAACAGCAGATTTTCTATTCCAGGAAGGCAAGAAGACTTGATTTCAGTGAAGCAGGAGAATTTCCAAAACCAGGGAGAGAGAGAAAAACACTTCTTTCAGCTTGATGTCCCTTCTAAAACTAAAAAACCACAGCCAGCCAAACAGAAAATGAAACCTTAAATTCGCTAGGAAGAAAAAAACTGTCCAAATCACATGAGCTTCCTCCTAACAGTGCAGGGACATAAAGATCCCGGAGTAAAAATAAATAACCCGATTTAAAATACTGAAAGAGAAATAAAAAGACTTCTAACAGATAGCCCGGCAGCAATAAAACCAAAACGGATTATACCGCAGAGAACAAAAAAAATTTCTTAAAGGTACACTAATGTCACAGAAGCATCATTAGATCTGCTGCTGGGGAATGAGGCATGTGAAATAGATGATGCATCAATAGGGGAATGTTTAGGGGACAGCGATTTTAGTAGTGCTCTAGATGTAAGTTAGCAAAGGAAAATGGCAAGAAGCAAAACAGAATAAAAATAATGTAGGATCAGAGGGATATGGGCCAAATGTGAGAAATTGGGATTAACTAGAAGAACACCATTGTTGGCATGGACTGGTTGGGCTGAAGGGCCTGTTTCTATGCTGCATTGCTCTGTGATGGGGCAACTTCAAAGGGGAGAGAATATACCTGGCTGAGGTCAAATGAAATCAAAGATCGTCAGGCAAAATTGTAACAGAACTGAAGTAGCATATCAGGATGCATCATGGGATTGCCCAGCTGTGGCTGAGAGGGCACTATGGTTGGCATGGACCGTCTGAGTGATCCCATGATGCATCCTGAGCAACATAGCCACGTCTGGGCATCAAAGCATCACCCAGGCGCGATTACGTTGCAGATACTTATTTTAAAAGTGTTTGCAGTAAAAGAACTAGAAGAGATGTAGTGGGAATATAACTTTTTGGCCAGGCCAGGAAATGGTCACTCACCTGTGAGCCAATTCATGATAAGTTTCTGTTTAAATTTCTCAGAGTTACAAAAGGTAAAAACTCAGAGTGGACGGGCCCCTTTGAAGTTGGCCCTTGCCAATTATGGAGTCATAGAATCACAGAGCAATGCAACACTTAAACAGGCCCTTCAGCCCAACTGGTCCATGCCAACCAATTCAGATTCAAATTGGATCCAATTCATGGTGGCCAGAAAAGAAACAAATTAGATCCAAACTGAAGGAACAAGGGTTACACCAGATCGTAAACTTGATCCTACACACTTGATCTTAGTCAGAAGGCTGAGAGGTGATTCATGATATGAATCACCCCTCAATTTAAAGCTATGTCCCTTCATGTTAGCCATCCGAGGGAAAAGGCTCTCACTGTCCACCCTATCTAACCCTCTGATCATCTTGAATGCCTCAATTAGGTCACCTCTTAACCTTCTTCTCTCTAACGAGAACAACCTCAAGTCCCTCAGCCTTTCCTCGTAAGATCTTCCCAGCATACCAGGCAACATCCTGGTAAACCTCCTCTGCATCCTTTCCAATGCTTCCACATCTTTCTTACAATGTGGCGACCAGAACTGTAAGCAATATTCCAAGTGTGGCTGCACCAGAGTTTTGTACAGTTGCAACATGAATCATGATAAGGGTGTGGGTGTGGAATGCCTGCAGCAGTTGTGGACCCACCAACTTTAAGGGCATTCAAATGGTCATTGGATCGACATATGGATAATATTGGAATAGTTTAGGTTAGAGAGTCATTAGATTTATTCCACTGGTTAGTGCAACATCGAAGGCCGAAGGGCCTGTATGCGCTGTGATGACCTATGTTCTATGATAAGATAAGGATAAAATAAGTTGAATGATCTATGAGTTACACTGCAATAAACTGATCAGAGGGTCAAGCTGATTAGATACCTAGGCACCATGGAGAAATGTCAGGATAAGAAAAGTTCTTCTGTTGTATACGGCATTGGTAAAGTCACATTTGGAGTACTGTGTGCAGTTTTGATGTCCTTATCTGAGGAAGGATGACCTTGATATAGAGGGAGTGCAGCGAAGGTTTAACAGGCTGATTCCTGGGATGGCAGGTCTGTCATATGAAGAGAGATTAAGTCGGTTAGGATTATATTCACTGGAGTTTAGAAGAGTGAGAGAGGATCTCATAGAAATATATAAAATTCTAACAGGACTAGACAGCGTAGATTCAGAAAGAATGTTCCCAATGGTAGCGGAGTCCAAAACTAGGGGTCATAGTTTGAGGATAAGGGATAAACCTTTTAGAACAGAGGCAAGGAGAAATTTCTTCAGCCAGAGTCTGGTGAATGTGTGGAATTCACAACAACAGAACGTAGTTGAAGCCAAAACAGTGTTTGATTTCTTGGGGGTAAAGGGATCAAGGGATATGAGAGGAAGTGGGGGGGGAAAATCAGGATATTAAATTCAATGATCAGCCATGATCAAAATGAATGGAAGAGCAGGTTCAAAGGGCAGAATGGCCTACTCCTGCTTCTAGTCTCTATGTTTCAAAGTTCATGTTTTGGAATAAACTTTTGCCACAGTGCTGAAGGACAGATCATTCTCTGATTCTTTTATAAATTCATTTGCAGTTTTGGATGTAACAAATTAGATGTACAAGATAAGAACATTGTAAAGAAATGATGAGCTACTCCAAAGTTGGCGTGTATATAACTGACAGAGACTGTGGCACTTCAAACTGCCTCCTTATAGTATTCTATGAGAGCATTTCCCCTGTTCATGTGGACTGAATAAACTATTGCTTGTTTTTCACCTACATTTGACCCAAGAAACAAAGGGCTGTCTCTAACGCAGAGATCTATAGAGATTAAGCCAATCAATTCATCAACTTGATGTCACATTTGATCCTGTGATGACCTCTGTTACGTGGACAGATTTTAAATGTTGGACCTGTTCCTCTTGGAGAAAAAAGATTAAGAGATTTGACAGATGTGTTCAAAATCATGAGGCGTACGAACAGAGTAGATTGGGAGAAAGATATATGGGTTAGCTTGATTGTCCATGCTAAATTGACCGGAGTGTCAGGGGGACCAGCGGGGTAAATGAGAGTTAAAGGGATAGGGCCTGGGTGGGATTGTGGTTGTCACAAACTTGATGGGCTGAATGATCTCCTTCTTTACTGTAGGAATTCTATGATTCTACTTCTAAATAGTACTTAGTATTTTCAGTCAAGATTCCATCCATCATAATTCCCCTGGCCTCGCATGGATTTTGGTTTAAACAGTTACACTTAATGTCATACTTTCATCAACTACATACAATAGATTAAACCGAAACAGCATCAATCACAATGGAAAGTGGTGGCATAGTGGTATTATCACCTGACTAGTAACCCAGAGACCCAGGGTAATGCTCTGAGGACCTGAGCTTTCGAATCCCGCCATGGCAGATGGTGATATTTAAATCCAAGTATAATAATGACCATTAAACCATTGTTGTAAATTCTCATCTAATTCATTCATGTCCTATGGGGAAAGAAATCTGTTGTCCTCACCTGATCCGTCCTACATGTGACTCCAGATCCACAGCAATGGTTGATTCTTAAATGCCCTCTGAAATGGCCTAGCAAACGACTCAGTTCAAAGGCAATTAGGGATGTGTAATAAATGCTGGCCCAGCTAGTGATGCCTACATCCCATGAATTAATCAAAAAACCTTGGCAGCTAACCCAATATTCAGTCACAGAGCAAGAATTGGAACACTGTTGAATGCTCTGAAATCTAATTGGAAAAGCAAATTAAAGCAAATGTATGAAAAATGATAGAGTCATAGAATGACAGCACGGAAACAAGCCCTACAGCCCAACTTGTCCATGCTGCCCAGTATTTACTATTAACTAGTCCCAATTGCCCATTTGTCCCATATCCCCCTATACCCATCTTACCCATGTAACTATCTAAATGCTTTTTAACAGACAAAATTGTATCCATCTCTACTACTACCTTTGGCGGCTTGTTCCAGACCCTCACCACCCTCTGTGTGAAAAAATTGCTCCTTTGGATCCTTTTATATCTCTCCCCTCTCACCTATGCCCTATGCCCTCTTGCTTTAAACTCCCTACCTTTGGGAAAAGATGTTGACCAGCTACCTTATCGATGCCCCTCATTATTTTATAGACCTCTAAATGATCAACCCGAAACCTCCCACGCTTCAGGGAAAAAAGTCCCAGTCTATCCAACCTTCCTCATAACATCAAGTCCTGGGAGCATCCGAGTAAATCTTTCCTGCACACCTTCTAATTTAATTATATCCTTTCTATAATGGGGTGACCAGATTTTACACAGGTAGGAAATAACATATAGGTCAGTCAGCCTGCTCCATAAAACTATATTGCAATACCTTTAGCCACCCCGTGCCATACAACCTGATCAGACCTGATGGATTACATCTATTGGCATCTTAAAATATGTGCCCAGAGAGATGGTGAATGCATTGGTTGTAATCTCCAAAATTTCCCTTGATTTTGGAGAGATACCGGTGGATTGAAAAATATAACAATACTAATCAAAAAAGGAGGGAGCTGATTGCTGAAGGATTTACCTTACGAGAAAAGGTTGAGCAGGTTAGGCCGGTGCTCATTGGAGTTTCAAAAAATGAGAGGTAATTTTATCAAAACATGGGATACTGTGGGAGCTGGATACAGTAGATGCTGAGAGGAAATTCACCTCGCGAGGGAGCCTGGATGTAGGGTCTGCATTTTAAAATAAGTGGTCTCTCTTTTAAAATGGAGATGGTATCTCTGTGCTCAGAAGGTTGTTGATTTTTGGAATTCTCTTCTGCAGAGAACAGTAAGGCTGGATCACTGAATATTTTCAAGACTGGGTGAGACAGATTTTTGATTGACAAGAGAGTCGAGGGTGATGGAGAACAGGCAGTAAAGTAGAGTTAAGACCACAATCAGATCAGCCATGATCTCATTGAGTGGCGGAGCAGACTTGAGGGGCCGAAGGGCCAACTCTTGCTCCTATTTCTAATCATTTTATTACTGTCTCCTGAGAGAGATGAAAAATCAATGAAAATCCCAAGGCAATTGAAGGTTGGGGGGAGAGAGCAGTTGGGGAATCCCTTACTGAGCACCTTAGACAATCAAAACTAGTCCCAGAAGATCATGTTGACTCAATTACTATTACAAGATAGCTACTTATCTCTTGTAGATTTATTTACAATTGGACTTAAATTTGTCTACTTTATTAAAATTTGGATGGGATGTAAGAACTTCCTTGGTTAGAGCCAGGAAGAATAATTAATATGAATATGTTATGTCATTTATTTCAGAACTGGCACGCTGGTCAGTGTGGGATCAAAGCTATGACCTTGTGTTATTAGCACCAAGTGCTAACCAGCCACCAAAAAAAATTGCAAAGCTTTGAATATTAATTCAGTTCCATCTAATTGCTGGCATGCTGCAATTCTATAAAAGATCACCTCAGTGCAACAGCAAAGTGACATTTACAAAATAAAAGAATGTGTGAACAGAGACATCAGTGACAGAACAGCCAAAATAAATAGGTGAGAAAATTGTCCTCCATCACGCTCTGAAACTTCATGGCCTAGAAAATCCCTCATTCCACTGTTAACATTAAACCAGAGAACTAACCATAGTTCAATGAGGACTATATGTTTAAAGTTTATTTATTGGTCACATCACATTACATTAACACTGCAATGAAGTTACTGTAAAAATCCTTTAGTCGCCACACTCTGGCACCTATTCAGGGTACACAGAGGAAGAATTTAGCATGGTCAGTACAGCTAACCAGCAGTTCTTTCGGGCTGTGGGAGAAAACTGGAGCACCCGAAGGAAACCCATGCAGACACGGGGAGAACGTGCAGATTCCATACACACATTGACCCAAGCTGGGAATTAAACTTTGGTCCCTGGCGCTGTGAGGCAGCAATGCTAACCACTATGCCACCAAGCTTCAGTATAGAAGAGCAAGGGAGTGAAGGATCAGAGGTACTTAAAAATGAGGCATCAGCCAGGTGAAAGACAGGCAATTTGATTTGATTTGATTTGATTGATTATTGTCACATGCATTAGTGAAAAATATTGTTTCTTGTGTGCTATATAGTCAAAACATATCCTTCATAGACTACATACAGGCAGCGAAAAGGATGGGGTGCAGGATGTAGTGTTGCAGTTACAGGTAGAGTGAAGAAAGATCAGCTTAATATAAAGTAGGTCCATTCAAAAGTCAGATGGCATCAGAGAAGAATCAGCCCTTGAGTCTGTTGGCATGTGTTTTAAAACTCCTGTATCTTTCTCCCAATAGAAGAAGGTGGAACAGAGTATGTCTGGGTTCATGGGGTCCTTGATTATACTGGTTACTTTCCTGAGTCAGCGGGAAGTGTAGACAGAATTAATGGATGGGAGGCTGGCTTATGTGATGGACTGGGCGATGTTCACAACTCTTTGTAGTGGCAGAGTGGTATTGTCACTAATCTAATAATCCAGAAACTTAGTTATGTTCTGGGACCAGAGTTCAAATCCCGCCATGGCAGAAGGTGGAATTTGAATTCAATAAAAAACACTGGAATTAAGAACCTATTAGAACATAGAACATAGAACATAGAACAATACAGCACAGAACAGGCCCTTCGGCCTTCGATGTTGTGCCGACCAAAATAAAAAAGCAATGCCCCTCCTAACTAAACCATTCCCTTCTCTTCCATATACTTATCAACTAACCTCTTAAACGCCACCAAACTTGGCGCATCTACAACAGCTGCAGGCAGGGCATTCCACTCCCTAATCACTCTTTGAGTGATCTATTGATCATCTCTATTGATGATCATCTCTATTGATGATCATCATCTCTATTGATGATCATAAAACCATTGTGGATTGTTGGAAAAACCCATCTAGTTCACTAATGCTCCCTTAGGGAAGGAAATCTGCCATCTTTATCTGGTCTGACCTACATGTGACTCTGGAGCCAAGCAACGTGGTTGACTCTTAAATGCTCTCTGAAATGGCTGAACACTCAATTCAACAGAAAAGGAAGACAGGGCAGCTCTTCCCAACACTGTCTCCAATATTTGGTCAATATTACTAAATGTCAGGTAATCATGCTGCTCATCCTTTGCTGTTAGTGCATCCTGGCTGTGCACAGTATTTCTTAAACCACAAGTGACCTGTTATGAAATGTTGATTTACCTCATTGGAGAGGGTGGACGTCAGGAACTTCAACTCTGGGCAGGTTTTGGACCTCTTCTGCGATCACAGGCTGAAGGTGGATGCAGATTTGCACTGGTATGTTAGCTCAGAGACCCAGTGTGTTTGTGCTTAAGGAAATAGCACAAAAACCTGGGTCGGGTGATCGGGATGGAGTGCTATCAACAAGAGGCATTGTAGGCAGAGGACAAGCGAGTGAGATCCGGGAGAGATCCCAAATGGAGAGAGGACAGGGAAAGATCCTAAAAGGAGAGTCCCAAACAAGAGGATAGGAAAAAAAACCTAGTTAATAAGAGAGGAGCAGAGAAAAAAGTATTGAACTAAGAAAAGAGTTGCAGGTAGCTGAATTTAAGTGAAGAGGGCTCAGAAGAAGTCCTGAGCATCCAGAAGTTCAGCCAAAATTTGGTGACTCTGTGCTGCAGACCTTTGGGGACAAAGGTACCCCTTTAAAGTGTTCTGCTCACTGCGATCTGTGAGTACAGAATCAAAAACACAGGTGAACAGAATCTTAAGACATGAGATTGAGAGTCTGCGAGTTGGGCCACTGTGGATGCTGTCTGAGTTGGTGTGACCTTTGGAGAGAATTTCAATGCTAGAGAATTCCAATCTTCAAAGGTGAAGATTAGAATCCCTCATGAGAGAAATTGACTTTAAGTGAGATAGGACGACTCACAGTGTTACTGACGTCTGAGTGCGTTGTTGAGAAATCCATGGATTCTGTCTTGGTCGCATCTGCCACTTTTTGTGCTGTGTGTTGGACCACAGTGGGCTTGTTAATTCACACGTACCTCATATTAACCCTGAATGATTGAGTAAAAGATAGATGCTATAATTTTTTTATCTTTCTGACTCTATAATAAAATTTATTTTTAATCATTCAAAATCCATGGGACCTTGTAGCTTTCTTCACTGAGCAAGTGTTCACTTTAAACAAAGTCTATTGGTCCTTAACCAGATCCCATTCATAACTTAGAGGGTCTGGCTAAGGATCATAACAGATCATATTTTAAAATTACTTTAACTGGCTGTAAAGTGCTTTGTAATATCTTGTGGTCATGATGTATAAATGGAAGTCTTTCTTTTATACCCATATGCCAATATCAATGCAATAGTAAAATAAGGTTTTGCATTTCATCTCCAAATGACGTTAAAAGTTGATTTCATAAAGGATGACATGCCTCTTACCCTTTTTTTAAAAGTTTATTTATTAGTGTCACAATTCGGTTTACATTAACACTGCAATGAAGTTATTATGAAAATCACCTAATCGCCACACTTTGGCACTTGATCGGGTACACTGAGGGAAAATTTAGAATGCACCTAAGCAGCACGTCATTCGGACTGTGTGAGAAAACTGAAGCACCCAGAGGAAACCCACATAAATGTGGGGAGAATGTGCAAACTCCACAAGACAGTGACCCAAGCCAGGAATCGAACACAACTCTCCTGGCACTGTGGGGCAGCAATGCTAACCACTGTGCCACCATGCCACCCATTTGTGTATTGGCAGCAACTCCTGAGGAGGCTCAGGAATTTTGATTCTATACTTTGAGACAGCATTATGTGCAAAATAATACAACATAGTGTCTGCTCAAGGGATATAATTCTTTCTTAAATTAGCTTGAGGTCAATGGGAGGACAGAGTTGGAAGTGTGAAACTGAGGTGACAAAGTTTGAAACTGAGACCATCGTCAAAGGTTCCAAACAAGAAGCTTCACACCATAGAAGCAATGGAGGCATCAGGAAAAGTGGTGGAGAAGCAGAGCTGGCTGTCACCAGTGTATGTAGGAAAGCTGAGCCCATGTGTGAAGGTGCTGCCAACAACCTGTGTGTGGATGAAAAGAGGAGCACAGGAGGCCTTTGGTAGGTGGTGGGGACTGAGGGAGAGGAACTGAGAGATGACGGGAGAGGAGATGGGAAGAGAAGCAAATACTGGGGGTGTTGATTGGATAGCTATGAGTAAACCTAAATACGGAATAACAGGGCAGAGGTGTTGGGGGAGGATGATGTGATGAATCGTTCCAAAGGCTGAGGGAAGTTGAGGAGGAGGGAGATAAATAATGTAGCTGGAAAGGGTGCCTGACACAAAAATGAAATTACTGCAGACGCTGGCAACACAGAACCAAAGCAGCAAACATTGGAAACACTCAGTTAGAAATGTTAGCATGTGTGGTGGGTTAAACTCAGTCAAAAGGATATCAATGTTCCCTTTCCTTCTCTCTCCACAGCTGCTGCCTGAGTTGCAGAGTAATTCCAGCATTTTCTCCTTCATGTCACGTGATGAGAATTAAATATACAAGTGGCAGTTTGTCCTCTCTCAGCCAACCCAGCAAAGAGTAAAAGCATTTTTAAAATGATTTTAAAAACTTAACCAAATACTCCTAGGAGAAATACTTTCAGCTTTGTGGTGGATAAATGTGTGAATTTTAAGTTTATTTATTAGTGTTACAAGTAGGCTTACATTAACACTGTAATGAAGTTACTGTGAAAATTCCCTGGTCATCACAATCCAGCACCTGTTTGGGTACACAGAGGGAGAATTTAGCATGACCCAGTGTACCTAACCAGCATATCTTTCGGACTGTGGGAGGAAACCGCAGCACCCTCAGGAAACCCAGCACACAGACACGGGGAGAATGTGCAAACTCTGCACAATGACTAAACCAGGAATTGAACCTGAGTCCCTGGCACTGTGAAGAATCAGTGGTATTTGCTTGCTTGTTTACCCACTGCTTAAACCCCTTGTTTCTCCAGTGTTAGTTCTGAGCATTCTGCATTTCCTTCAACACATTTCAGTGACATGTGAAGGATGTGGAGACTATGACCTCAATGATCTGCTGCTGAGGGAGCAGCATGGTGGCACAGTGGTTAGCACTACTACCTCACAGCGCCAGAGACCTGGGTTCAGTTTCCCGGCTTGAATCGTAGAGTCTGCATGTTCTCCCCGTGTCTGCATGGGTTTCCTCTCAATGCTCCGGTTTCCTCCCACAGACTGAAAGACACGCTAGTTAGGGTGCATTGGTCCATGCTAAATTCTCCCTCAGTGTAACCCAAACAGGTGCTGGAGTGTGGTGACTAGTTTCACAGTAACTTCATTGTGGCGTTAACATAAGCCTTACTTGTGACACTAATAAATAGAGTGAGAGAATCATTTGACTTGCACATTTGTGAACATTTCTGGAATCTATCTGTATCACAATCAGACTCTTGATTTACTTAAAAAACGTACCTGTCCCTCATTTGGAGGACTGAATGGATGTTGCTTTGAACTGAGTTCCATTGGTTTTGTCCCACACTCCAAGATATGCAGGTTAGGTGGATTGGTCATGCTGCATTAACCTTAATGGATGGGGGGGGGGAGGAATTTGGCTAGGGCAAATATGAGGCGATAGAGCCTGGGTGGGATTGTGGTCGATGCAGATGTCGATGGGGCCGAATGGCCTCCTTGTACACTGTGTAGGGAATGACCTTATCCACCAGCACACCCTCTGTGGCATTGAATAAACATGATAAGAAGTGCCCTTTATCTCGGCACACTGTTTGAAGACACAGAGGCTGGATGATGATGATGATGTGTGTCTCTTTCCAACCACCCCCCATTCATAGCTCTCTTTCTCTCTCCTGCAGCTCACTGCACCACACGCTCACTAAACCAGTGCCCCTCCCACTAAGGCTGTACTTTAGTTCTCTGATCGCCTCTGTTGCTGCTGCAAACCACAACCATGAGCTGCAGTAGCAACCAGAGGCAGCAGCAGCAGCAGCACCTGAGAGTTTACAGCTGAACCACTTGCAGTTGCCCCATCGCTCCCTCTCTGCATCTCTCTCTCTCTCTCTAACCCCGACCTCTTCCCCCTTAGCCCCCCCGCCCCCCAAATGTGTTAAGATCTTTTTTTATATAAGAAACAAAGAAATGGAAGTTAAACATGACCGACTGCCCGAGGAGCCCTGCGATCAGCTGAAACTGAAGACGGGACCGAGGGAAGCCCCTCAGACCCCCGCCCGGGGGGCTACTAACTTGTACAGTGCCTCCAAGAAGAAGGATTACACTGTGTCAGTCTATCTCAACAACAGGGGCAAGAGCGAGCATGTAAGCAAGCCGTTTGTGTGTGATTTCTCCTCTAAGACAAAGGGGAAGGATTGCAGAGGTAATATCTAGGGTAGGCTGCTGGGATTCAAGCGTGGAACATTTGCTAAATAATTTAAATAGTTTTTGAATAATTGAACATTTCTGCATATGCCGTGGAAGAAAAATGAAATGCGTGTATTTTACCCACTGCAAAGTTATGGATTCTCTTTGGTTTTTGCTTGGGATTATGATTAAATATATCCCAGAATACGTAGCCCCCTGAAATAAAGTTAGTCATGAAATGTAACTTTGAACAGTGGCCTCCTTCAAAGCAGCCAGATTTCAGGTTGCTGTTGGAGTGTGTGTTAGAGAGTGAGGTGCCAGGGTAAGGGAGAATTCCCCCGGTAAAGTCAGTGCACAGGCTTGCTATCACACACAGCGCAGAAAAAAAATCCTTAGCTGATGTAGTCTTTGCAAATTCCTGGGATGAATAGGGAAAGGAGCAGTCGCTGGTGATTCTGGATGTTTTGGGGGTTAAGGGGTTCATGTCACACTATTTGTAACCCCCATGACTTGCTTGGGCTTGCAACATCTCACTTACTGTCCTTGTCTGGAGACAATACACATCTCTTTAACCTGTGCTTAATGCTGTCTCCACTCACATTGTCTGCACCTTTAAGACTTGATTGGCTTTAAAGACTCACATTCTAATCAGTATTCTGTAAACTGAGTGTGTGCCTTTTATATGCCCTGTTTGTGATCAGAATTCCCCTCTGACCTGACGAAGGAGCAGCGTTCTGAAAGCTAGTGACTTTTGCTACCAAATAAACCTGTTGGACTTTAACCTGGTGTTGTGGGACTTCTTACTGTGTTTACCCCAGTCCAACACTGGCATCTCCACATCATGGTTAAGGGGAGACCAGGGATGGGAGGAGAGAGTGTTCTGATGCCTAACGGACAGCAAGATGGCACAGTGGTTAGCACTGCTGCCTCACAGTGCCAGGCACCCGGGTTCGATTCCCAGCTTGGGTCACTGTCTGTGTGGAGTTTGCACATTCTTCCCGAGTCTGCGGGCGTTTCCTCCATGAGCTCTGGTTTCCTTCCACAGTCCAAAGATGTGCGAGTTAGGTGGATTAGCCATGCTAAATTGTCCCTTAGTTTCAAGAAGTTGATAGAGTTATGGGGATAGAAGTTGGCTGGGTTTGTGATCGGTGCAGCTTGATGGGCTGAATAGCCTCCTTCTGCACTACAGAGATTTTATGATTCTAACTGATGAGAGTGAATATTTAATATGTAAAGATTTGTTTCTGTTGAGTTGGAGTGAGTGGCAATTCAATTCATCCACGTTGTAACAAAAATATTGATCAATGGCATATCTGGTGACTTATTTAAGTGCAAGTGTCCACTAATCACATTAGTAAGTATTAGGTACAAGCTTTATTTTCCATCCAACTAGAATTTACTCTCTTGGCAAGTCACTCACTGGGCTGTAACTCAATAAACTTCAAGCAGCTTCTTCATAGTGTGTTCACTTGCATTAAGTAATTACCCCTGTGTGTTGTACTTGGCTCATCAGCTTTAATTGCCTCCCAATTTGACACCACACAGATGGCCCATGAATCTGTGCCTGGGAATTCCCCCATGCACCTAGATCCTACTTGAGTCTATCATACTAAGTGAACTTCTGGGCTGATGTTCCCCTGGGGACAGGACATCTATATCCTCTAGATTCTGGCAAAGGGTCACCATATAATCTACAGTGCAGAAGGAGGCCATTTGGCCCATCAAGCCTGCACCAACAATAATCCTACTCAGGTCCTATTCCTGTAATCCCACACATTTACCCTCTTAATACCCAAACACTAAGAGGCAATTTATCATGGCTAATCCATCTTATCTGCACATCTTTGGACTGTGGGAGGAAACCGGAGCACCCAGAGGAGACCCAGACACGGGGAGAACGTGCATACTCTGCACGGACCCAGGTGATCCAGGGCCATAATTGAACCTGGATCCCTAGGGCTGTGAGGGAGCACTGTGAGGCAGCGGTGCTGGGCAGGTTGAGGCAGCGGTGCTGGGGCACTGTGAGGCAGCGGTGCTGGGGCACTGTGAGGCAGCGGTGCTGGGGCACTGTGAGGCAGCGGTGCTGGGGCACTGTGAGGCAGCGGTGCTGGGGCACTGTGAGGCAGCGGTGCTGGGGCACTGTGAGGCAGCGGTGCTGGGCAGGGTGAGGCAGCGGTGCTGGGGCACTGTGAGGCAGCGGTGCTGGGCAGGGTGAGGCAGCGGTGCTGGGGCACTGTGAGGCAGCGGCGCTAACCACTGTGCCACCATTCCACCCAGAGAATCGGTGTGAGAATGAGGAGACAGGGATTGCCAACCTTCCAGGATCGATCTGGAGTCTCGGGAAATCAAGGATGTCTCTCTACAACACTGCTGTGTGCAACTCTGGAGAAAAATGATCAGGACATTCAAAAAGATTATTGAACATTTCTCTTCACCAGATATAAAAAATATTGAAAATGGGGTGAAAAAGGCTGTGGGGCTGATAATTAGGCATCATCCAATTGAGTAATGGGTCTTTCTGCTTTCTAATTGGTGGTAGTTCATTATTAGTGTCACAAGTAGGGCTTAGATTAACTCTGCAATGAAGTTACTGTGAAAATCCCCTAGTCATCATACTCTGGTGCCTGTTCGGGTACACTGAGGGAGAATTTAGCATGGTCAGCACATCTAATCAGCATGTCTTTTGTACTGTGGGAGGAAACCCAGACAGACATAGGAAGAATGTGCCAGACTCCACATAGACAGTGATCCAAGCTGAGAATTGAACCGAAACCCCTGGTGCTGTGAAGCAGCAGTGCTAACCACTGTGCCACTGAGTTGTGGAGGAAGTCAACCTGTCACAAGGGTGGATGTGTTGGATAGCTAAGGGTGAAGCTTGGGGGATAAAACCTCCAGGAATATATTTAATTACAGTTGGCAGTTCCAGAGGAAACCTATAGAAAAAAAGCAAATTTAAAAACTTATTCCTTTAAAGTTTTTTTAAAAAAAGTATTTTCAGCATTTTTGCAGAGATGAAAGAGGGGGAATGGACCCTGAGCAAAAAGGAGGTATTTGGAGAGGTAACCCAAGCTTGGCCAAAGAGCTGCATCTTGAGAAGGAGTTTATGGTGGAAAGGATTCAAACAAGATGTCTCGGCAATTGAAGAAAACTCTCAAATAATGGCACAAAGTGAGGGCTCGTGCAAACATCCAGTAGAATTAGGAGAGGTTAAATACTGGGAAAGGCAAGAATTTTGAGTGATTTTAAAAAAAGAGCATGAGACCAGGGGCCAGAGAATGAAGATAATAGATAAGTGGGACTTAATAGGATAGAGTTTTGGATTGAGGATGGATGATGAGCAGATTGGAATAGCAAGTCCGATAATGATAGCGTCAAGGAAGGATTGAAGTAGCAGTGACTGAAGTGGAAATAGGTGTTATGGACAGGATAGGAGGTTGGAAATGATTGTCACAGGGAATAACTGGGAAGAGACTTGCTGAGCCAAAGATACTAGTGGGGTCATTGGAAAGGGCTTGAAATCTTTTCTGTATTCTTCCATCCGATGTGGGCATCATTGGCATGGTCAGTATTGCCCATTCTGAGTTGCCCTTGAATTGACTACCTTGAGGGTAGTTAAGACTCAGTCGCATTACTGTAGGTCTGGAGTTCCATACAGGCCAGAGCTGGCAGGACAGAAGATTATCTTTCCTAAACGGGATTAGTTTTGTTTTTGACGAATAATCAACGATAGTCTCATAGTCACCATCACCGATCTGAGCTTTCAACTCTAGGTTTGATTAATTGAATTTAAATTCCACCAGCAGCTGTGGGGGGGATTTGAACCTGTGGCCCCAAAGCATTCTACCCGAATCTCTGGATTACGGGTCCAGTGACATTATCGCAACACCACCACTTCCCTTAATGGTTTCAGTCTTGCCATTATTTAGCTGGACGAAACTGCTGCTCCAATGTTGGATAGAGAACGTCACAACATAGAGGCACTGGAAAGTTTAAAGGTGAGATGCTGAAGAGGTGGAACCCAGTGTCATTTTGTGAACATGAAGGTTGACCCTGTGTTTGTAAATGAGATCACCAAGGTAGAGTGTGTAAATGAAGAGCAAAGAGGATCAAGAATATATCCCAGGGAATACTAAGGTGATAGAAAGAGATGTTAATATTGAATACTTCTTGCCCACAAACAGGTAGTCCAAGCATGGGTAGACCCAGAATTCAGAGAAGAGGCATTGAGTCATATCCAGTGGTCAGCTGTCTAAATTTAGAAAGGAGTTGAGAAGGAATAGGAGGAACAAAGCATTATTAGTCATAGAGAATGTGTTTATAATCTGCATATAGACTGGAAAAGTCAATCGGGCGAAGGTAGCCTAGATGAGGAATTCTTAGAATGTTTTTGGAATAGTTTCTTAGAACAGCAAGTTCTGGAGCCTGTCAGCTGTACTAGACCCAGTATTGTGCAACAAGATGGGATTAATTAATTAATATCTCATTGTGAAGACATTTCTAAGTAGTAGCAACCATAATATGATTCAAACATTCAGTTTGAGGGAGATAGGAATGGGTCTAAGACTATGTTTCTAAACTTAAATAAGGGCATTTGTGAGTGTGTGGAGCTGAGCTAGCTAAAGTACAAAGAACAAAGAGCCTGCGCCGCCATTTTAACAGTGTGAGTTCCCTCTTCCACCCATGACCCTTGTCTATGCTTATGGAAATCCACATTGGAAACCAGATTGGGGAGATAATTTAGGGACCACTTTAAGGGATACTTAGATAGGCACATGAGCCTAAATGAATAGAGATGGCGTGATATAGAAGACTGTTTTAAATAAGGATCAAGAGCCATGGGAATTCCTGGGAATCAATTGATTCCTATGGACCTTCCAACATACTTTTCTGGCTCACTTGTTTTACTTTCGAGCTTCTGGGGATTCCCTTGAATGTACGTATAAAGTAAGCTGACACATTAGGTTAGGGGATAGGTCATTAGGGATGCAGTGGCAAATGTTTAAGGAGATATTTCAAAATGCACAAAATAGATGCATTTGAACAAGAAAATGTCCAAGGGACGAATACATAATTTGTGATTAACTAGAAAGGTTAAAAATAATATCAAAATGAAAGCAAAAGCATAAAACTGTGCAAAAACAGATTGAAGGTCAAAAGACTGAATAGAGTATAAAAAACAGCAAAGGATGGCTAGAAGATTAAAAGAAGAGAAAAATAAGAGTATGGGAGAAAGCTAGCCAGAAATAGACAAACAGGTTATAGGAACTTCTATAATTACTTTAAAAAGAATCAAGTTAACAAAATGAATGTTCGCCCAACAGAAAGTCATTCAGAGAATTAATGATAGGAAACAAGGAGATGGTAAACGAATTGAACAGGTATTTTGCATTAGTTTTCACTGCAGATAATACAAATAACATCCTAGAAGCAGCTATAAAACAGGTAATAGAAGGTGGGGAGAAACTAATATTTCCTTATCTGGCATCGAAGGCAGTTCAGAGAAGATTCACAAAGTTGAGCATGGATATGGAGGAATTTTCTTATGAGCAGGGCCTGTATTCATTGGAGTTTAGAAGAATGAAAGGTGATCTTATTGAGACAAACAGGATTCACAGGGTGGTTTGATGGGGTAGATGCTGAGAGGCTGTTTCCTCTTGTGGGAGAGTCTGGAACAAGAGGCGCATAATCTCGGAGTAAGGGATTTACGACAGATGAGGAGGAATGTCTCCTCTCAGAGGGTAATGAATCTGTGGAATTCTTTACAGTAAAGAGCTGTGGAGATTGGGTCATTAAATATGTTCAAGGTTGAGATAGAATTTTAATCAGTAAGGAAATCAAGGGTTATGGACTTAGAGCATAGAACATTACAGCGCAGAACAGGCCCTTCGGCCTTCGATGTTGCGTCGACCAATTAGGAACAAGCAGTGACCCTCTAACCTAAACCATTCCCCTTTCATCCATAAACTTATCTACTAACTTAAGTGGGGGATTTTGGAGTTTTAGATTAACCATAATCAAATTGAATGATGGAACAGACTTATTGGACCAAATGGCCTACTTCTGTTCCTGTGTATTTATGGTAGCTCAGGAAAACTGCAGTTGCCAAGAAGTGGCACTGAATAGATTATTGCAACTGTGGGCTGATAAGAGTTGGGTCCTGATGGACTTTATCCTAGCATCTTAAAAAAAGCAAGATAGCTGATGCATTGATTTTAATTTTCCAAAACACTCTAGATTCTGGGAAGGTCCCATTAGATTTACAGATAGAAAATGTAACTCCGTTATTCAAAAACAGAAGGAAACAGAAAGCAGGAAATTATAGGTCAGTTAGTTTAACATTTGTCATAGGGAAGATCTTACTGTTATTAAATAAGTTATAGTAAGGCACTTGGTCAAGTCCAAAGCAATCAGGCAGTACCAACATGGTTTTTGTGAAAGGAAAATTATGATTAACCAACTTATTGGTGTTCTATGAGGAACTAGTATGTTCTGTAGATAAAGGAGAACCGATGGATGTGCTGTACTTAGATTTCTAGAAGACATTTGACAAGGTGATACATCAGAGGTTAGAATCATAGAATCCTACAGTGCAGAACGGGGCCATTTGGTCCCTCAACGCTGCACTAACCACAAACTCACCCAGGCCCTATCCCCATAACCCCATGCATTTACTGTAGCTAATCCCCCTGATACTAAGGGTCAATTTAGCATGGCCAATCCATCTAGCCCACACATCTTTGGACTGTGAGAGGAAACCGGAGCACCCAGCAGAAACCCAGGCAGACATAGGGAGAGCATGCAAATTCCACACACACAGTGACAGCTGGGAATCGAACTGGGTCTCTGGCGCTGTGAGGCTGCAGTGCTAACCACTGTATTACTGTCCAGCCCCACTATTGCAGCACCGTGGCACAGTGGTTGTGGTGGAAAATAAAAGCTCATATTATGGGTAACATATTGGCGTAGATAAAAGATTGGCTGGCTAACAGGAAGCAAGGAGTAGGCATAAATGTTTTTTTTCAGTTGGCAGGAAGTAATAAGTGGTTACCACTGGAATCAGTGCTGGCATTGCTTCTGTTTGCAATTTATATAAATGACTTGAATGATGGGAATATCATTAAATTTGCTGATGACTTAAGATAGGTGAGAAAGTAAATTATGAAGAAGACTTAAGGAAACCACCAAGATAAAACCAAAGTTTAAGTGAGTAGTCAAAGATCTGGCAAATGGAGTATAATGTGGAAAAATGTGCAATTGTCCATTTTGGCAGGAAGAGTGAAAGAGAAGCATGTTGGTCTAAATGAAGAGAGACTGCAGAACTCTGAGATGCAGAGGGATCTGAGTGTCTTACTGCATGAATCGCAAAAAGGCTAGTCTGCAGTTGTAGCCAGTAATTACGAAAACTAATAGAATATTATAATTTATTGTGAGTGGAATTGAATATTGAAGTATTGAGTTATGCTTTATTTACACAGAGTACTAGTGAGAACATACCTAGGGTACTGAATACATTATTGGTCATCTTATTTAAGGAAGGATGTAAATGCATTGGAAGCATCTCAGAAAAGGTTCACCAGACTAATACCTGGAATGGGTGGGTTGTCTTATGAGTAAAGATTGAACAGGCTAGGCTTGTATCTGCTGGAGTTTAGAAGAGCAGGAGGCAACTTGATTGAAACATGCAGGATCCTGAGGGCTTTTGACAGGATGGATGTGGAGGGGATATTTCCTGTTGTTGGAAAATCTAGAATGAAGATTCACTGTTTAAAAATAGGGGGTTGGCCATTCAAAATGGAGATGAGATGAATTTGTTCACTGAAGATCATGAGTTTCTGAAATTCTCTTCCTGAAAATGTGACAGAAGCAGAATGCTTGAATATTTTTGAGGGAACGGTGGATAGATTCTTGGTAAGTGAGGGGGTGATAGGTTATCGGGGGATGGGGGCAGGAAACCAGGGTTCCCCCGCACCCCCCAACCATTTAACGGCCAGTATCCTTCAAAAGTCATTCCACTCAGCCTGAGTTTTCCAGATCTGACTTCTACCAGCAAGGCCCACTTCTGCCACTCTCTAAATCTTCAAGTGTCACATTTCTTTCTATCCCCTTCCTTTTGAAGAGAAAACAAACTCTTAGAAATGTTCTCCTTCACGCAGCACTAGCTGCTTTGTTCCCCTGCACAGCAGCAATTGCTTTTTCTCTCTCTCTCTCTCTCTTTCCCTGCGCCTCCAAGGCAGCTGTCCCTTTTACTATGTGTTAATTGCGTTCTAGCGTGAAGATTATCACTTGATTTCAGTAGATTTCTGCCTGAGCTGCACCAGATCACATAGGCCCATCTCAAGAGCCCGGATTTTCAACCGTACACTTAAGTTAAAGAAGGCATTTTAAAATATAACTGCCTTTTAAAATCCAGAGTTCGTAACAACATAAATGTCTGAAATTTACAAGTTTCGTTTACTGGCAGTTTCAGAGCTGTAAATAAAGAGATTTCTTGACTCTCCAAACTGAATGCAAACAAGCCTTTTTTATTAGACACTTTGTGTGATCCTATTGTGAGAATACCTCATCCATTATCAATATATATCATGAAATCCCTGACCAATGTTAGCTGTGTGCCATATTTGACTTGATTTTGGGAGCTAATCAGTTCAAGCAGCAATGCAGCCAAAATTGCATCAAAAATCCCTCAGATAGCAATGAGATCATAATCTAATAATTATAGGTAGAGTAACAGAGCGGGTTATGTTATAGAGCCAGTAATCCAGAAGCTAATGATCGAGACATGAGTTTCAATCTCACCATGACGGCAGAGCAATTTGAATTTGGTCAATTAATTTTTTAAAATATATTCTTTCATGGGATGTGGGCATCGCTGGCTGGGTCAGTAATTCTTGCCCACCCCAGAGGACAGTTAAGAGTCAACTGCATTGCTGTAGCTCAGGAGTCACGTGTAGGCCAGACCGGGTAAAGGTGGCAGATTTCCTTCCCTAAAGAGATGGCATGGTGGTTAGCAGTGTTGCCTTATTGTACCAGGGATCCATGTTCGTATCCCCAGCTTAGGTCACTGTCTGTGTGGTGTTTGCACATTCTATCCTTGTTTGCGTGAGTTTCTTCCCACATCCAAAGATATGCAGGTTAGGTTGATTGGCTATAGTAAATTATCCCTTAGCGTCAGGGGGATTAGTAGGGGAAATATTATGTGGATAGGGTCTGGGTGGGATTGTAGTCAGTGCAGACTCAATGGGCCAAACAGCCTCTTTTTGCACTGTAGAGATTATATGAGATTAGTGAACCAGATGGTTTTTTTTTAATAACAATTGTTTCATGGTCATCATTAGACTTCCAATTCCAAATTATTATTTTTTTATAATTGAATTCAAGTTTCTCCATCTGCCATGGTGGGATTTGAACCCAGGTCCTCAGAACATTACCCAGTGTCTCTGGATTACTAGTCCAGTGACAATACAAGTATGCCACTTCCTCCCCCTCATACAAAGCTACAGTAAGTAATGGTGGTGATAAAATGACAGGATTGTTGTAAAAACCCATCATGTCCTCTTATGTAGGGAAGATGTTGCACCACACCCACAGAAATGTGGTTGAATCTTAATCAACCATATTACCAGATGTAATTCTCAGCCCAGTCAAGCTTGTAAAGTTCTCATTAATATCTGAATCCGTGCCAAAATTTGGAGAGATGTCCCACGGATCATGAAACAGAATCCTGTATTGTTGTTCAGAGTCATAGTTTCCAGCCTAGGTCCTGGAATCTCTTTTATTGGTACCCTTTGTTTAAAGTTTATTTATTAGTGTCACAAATAGACTTAACTCTGCAAAGAAATTATTATGAAAATCTCCTAGTCGCCACAGTCCGGGTACATTGAGGGAGTATTTAGCATGGCCCAATGTACCTAACCGGCATGTCTTTCGGATTGTGGAAGGAAACCTGAGCACCCGAAGGAAACCCACGCGGATACAGGGAGACTACGCAGACTCAGCATAGACAGTGACCCAAGCCAAGAATCGAACCTGGGTCATAGGCACTGTGAGGTAGTAGTGCTAACTACTGTGCCACCAAGGCACCCATAACTGCTGGCTTTGCCAGCAAAGCACACATCTTATGAACAAATAAAAATAATACTGTTAACAATATTGCTTCAGAGATAAGTATTGATGAGGGAACAAAGGAGAATTCTGTTCTTTGAAATAGTGCTATTGGACTATTTAGTTTCACCAGAGAGGACACATGGGGCTTGGTTTAACATCTTATCCAAGTGATAGATCTCAGTAGTTGCAGGGGTCCCTCAGCACTGGAAGGGTGACCATTGGTTATGGGCTCATTCCTGGAATTGGACATGAACTCATGATCTTCTGACTGACAGATGTGAACTAAACCAAGGCTCATGCTTTTAAGTAAAAATATAAAGAGTTGTTGTGAATAAAAAGTGACCAGAAGCTTTCAAATTGTCATAAAAAGTTGCAGCCATTTGCTGATGTTCACTAAAGGAAGGAAACTTGCCATCTTTACTTAGTGCAGCCTCAGTGCAACTCCAGTCCTACATCAACACGGGGCCGTCCTGTAAGGGTGCTCAGCAAACCATTCACTGGTATCTAACCACCATAATTAAAGAAAGCCTCCCATAACTACTTGGAGCAATTAGGAAGGTGCCTGAAATGCTAGTAAATCCCATATCCCAAGAACAGTTTGTTTCTCATGTAAAGTCTCAATGCAAGAACTGCAAGATCAAAACTGGAGCTTTCGATTCTGCCTCAGGTGAAATCAGTGAACATAGGCACAGTCTGAGAAACAATCTAGGATTGAGTTAGTGTGGGACTGCAACAAACTGTTGTAGAGCAACACATAGTGATTGGCCATAATTCTCTGATCCACCCCTCCCCACTGGGATTCTCCAGCCCCACTGCAGTGGAAGGAGATTTAGCTCAGCATCAAATTCGCCGTGCTCGCCCTCAGTGGTGGCAGAGCAAGTAGGAGTGGAGAATTCCACCCATATTTTTACTGAGTTTGATTTATCCTGTGCTATTTTTAACCTATGTTTGTGATGAATTCTCTTTGAAACTACTTTAACAGAGCACATTTAAAATAAATAGGTGCAATAGTAACATAGTATATTAACTACTGTGCTAAGTGTGTTAAAGTCCCATATCATGTGCAAACGTAACTCCCAAAAGGAGAGATTTACATTGCCACCATTTACAGGAAATCATAAATGCATTCGCCGAACACATCTATTTCATAATTGTAGAGTGAGTAATGGATTTATCAGTGCGTACAAAGAACAATGAAAAGTACAACACAGGAACAGACCCTTTGGCCCTCCAAGCCTGTGCTGATCATGATACCTGCCTAAACTAAAACCCACACTTTTATGGAGTCCATAATCTTCCATTCCTAGATTAGCCAGGAGTGAGCTAAAGAGTGAGTTGAGGAGAGCTAAAAGGGGACACGAGAAGACTTTGGCTGATAGGATCAAGGAGAATCCTAAAGCTTTCTTTAGATATGTTAACAATAGAAGATTGGTTAGGGCAAGATTAGGGCCAGTTATGGACAGCAGTGGGAAGTTGTGCGTGGAGCCTGAAGAGATTGGAGAGGCACTGAACAAATATTTCTCTTCGGTATTCACGCAGGGAGATGTAAATGTAGTTGTGGAGAACACTGGGATACAGGTTGCAAACTGGAAAGTATTGAAGTAGATAAGGAGGATGTGCTAGATATTCTTGAGGGTTTGAAGTTAGATAAGTCCCCTGGGCCGGATGGGATTTACCCTAGGATTCTCTGGGGGGCGAGAGAGGAGATTGCAGAGCCTCTGGCTCTGATCTTCAGGTCGTCGTTGGCTACGGGTATAGTGCCGGAAGACTGGAGGATAGCGAATGTGGTCCCATTGTTCAAGAAGGGGAAGAGAGACTTTCCGGGGAATTATAGGCTGGTGAGTCTTACTTCTGTTGTGGGCAAAGTATTGGAGAGAATTCTTAGGGATAGGATTTATAGTTATTTAGAGAGAAATGAATTGATTGGGGATAGTCAGCATGGTTTTGTGAAGGGTAGGTCGTGCCTTACTAACCTTATTGAGTTTTTTTTGAAAAAGTGACCAAAGAGGTGGATGGGGGTAAGGCGGTTGATGTGGTATATATGGACTTTAGTAAGGCTTTCGATAAGGTGTCCCATGGAAGGCTTCTGCAGAAAATGCAGATGTGTGGAATAGAGGGTGATTTAGCTAATTGGATTAGAAATTGGCTGGCAGATAGAAGACAGAGGGTGGTGGTTGATGGGAGATTTTCATCGTGGAGTTCGGTGACGAGTGGTGTGCCTCAGGGGTCGGTTTTGGGGCCCCTGCTGTTTGTAATTTTTATAAATGATCTGGATGCGGGTATTGAAGGATGGATTAGTAAATTTGCAGATGACACTAAAGTCGGTGGAGTGGTAGATAGTGAAGAGGGGTGTTATAGTTTGCAGAGAGACTTGGACAAGTTGCAGAGCTGGGCCGAGAGGTGGCAAATGGAGTTTAATGTGGAAAAGTGTGAGGTACTTCACTTTGGCAGGAATAACAAATGTGTAGAGTATAGGGCTAATGGTAGGACTCTTAATAGTGTTGATGAACAGAGGGATCTTGGTGTATGTGTGCATAGATCCCTGAAAGTTGGCAATCAAGTCGATAAGGTTGTTAAGAAGGCATACGGAGTCTTAGCTTTTATTGGTATGGGGATTGAATTTCGGAGCCGCAACGTCATGTTGCAACTGTACAAAACTCTATTGCGGCCGCACTTGGAGTATTGTGTGCAGTTCTGGTCCCCGCATTATAAGAAAGATGTGGAGGCATTGGAGAGGGTACAGAGGAGGTTTACCAGATGTTGCCTGGTATGGAGGGCAGGTCTTATGAAGAGAGGCTGAGGGATTTGAGGTTGTTTTCGTTAGAAAGAAGGCGGCTAAGAGGATACCTTATTGAAACATATAAGATGATTAGAGGTTTAGATAGGGTGGACAGTGATTGCCTTTTTCCTAGGATGGAGAAAGCTAGCACGAGGGGACATAGCTTTAAATTAAGGGGTGGTAGTTATAGGACGGATGTCAGAGGTAGGTTCTTTACCCAGAGGGTGGTAAGGGTATGGAATGGCCTGCCTGCTGCAGTTGTAGATGCGCCAAGTTTGGTGGCGTTTAAGAGGTTAGTAGATAAGTTTATGGATGAAAGGGGAATGGTTTAGGTTAGAGGGTCACTGCTTTTTCCTAATTGGTCGGCGCAACATCGAAGGCTGAAGGGCCTGTTCTGCGCTGTAATGTTCTATGTTCTATGTTCATTCCCATCCAATTCATGTATTCGTTAAAAGCCGTTAATGTACCTCTCTCTCCACCTCCCTGGGCAGTGTATTCCACATATTCCCCATTCTCTGTGTAAAAGACTCGCCTTGCACATCTCTAAACTTTTCTCCACGCACCTTAAACCTCTGTCCCCTAGTACTTGACTTTTCTACCCTAGGATAGACATTTGACTGTCCATTCTGTCCATACCACTCAATCTTATAAACGTCTATCAGGTCACCCTCAACCTCCATCATTTCAGTGAGAACAAACCAAGTTTATCTAACCTCTACTCATAACTAAAACTATCCAGACCAGGCAACATCCTGGTAAACCTTTTCTATACCCTCTCCAAAGCAGTAAGCTAAGAGCTATGCTGAATGAGAATTCTGTAAACACACAATACTCTCTGCGGAGTTTCTGTTTTTCAGATTGGGTTTCTATGTATCTATCTGAAATAGTTTTGATGTTCCCAGTTCAATTATTGATAATAGCCAATAATCTTGATATACCTGATCACAGGAGTGATGAGGGTGAGTGAAAAATGACATGAAAGAGGACATTTATTTTCTCTTACGACACGTAGTGCTTTGGGAATTACTTTGCCTCGAAGGAAGGAACTCTTCTCAGCTGAACGTTCTGTTCGAATAAATGGGCACAAGAAAAACTATGGGATTAGTGTAAATGATCCATTTATATTGTTGTTGCTTGCCAATGGAGAATTATCAGTCATTGGTTGGATTTAACTCTCCAATGCAAGGGAAAAAAGTTGTAAAATTTGCAGAAGTTTATTTGAAAAGGATTAAAGGATGTGTCTGAACGCTATTACTCTTAAAAAGGCATCTTTGAAGGATTCTGAGCTGAGCTCACAGTTTAAGAGCAGCATCAGAGTGTTTTGACTATTGTGAGTTACACAATTGTTTGAAAGAGAGTTTCTTTCTCTTTGATTTTTCTTCTCTATTCTTGTTATTCAACATGAAAGAATAACACTGCTCAGGGTTTAAGAACAACCAAAGAGAAGGCTTGCTAAGTGGAACAGATTTTTATTTATTTATTTATAGGACATGGGCTTCACTGACTGGCCAGTATTTATTGCCCATCCCTAGTTGTCCTTGAAAAGGTGGTGAAAATTTGCCTTCTTGAAACGCTGCAGTCCATGTTCTGTGGGTTGACCCACAATGTCATTAGGGAGGGAATTCCAGGATTTTGATCCAGCAACTGCGAAGGAACAGAGATAAATTTCCAAGTCAGGATGGTGAGTGACTTGGAGGGAAACTTGCAGGTGGTGGTGTTTCCATTTATCTGCTGCCCTTGTCCTTCTAGATGGAAGTGGTCATGGATTAGGTAGTGCTGTCTAAGGATCTTTGGTGAATTGCTGCAGTGCAACTTGTAAATAGTACACACTGCTACTACTGAGCGTCAGTGATGGAGGGATTGAATGTTTGTAGATGTGATGCCAATCAAGCAGGCTGCATTGCTCTGGATGGTATCAAGCTTCTTGAGTGTTGTTAGAACTGTACCCATCCAGGCAAGTGGGGAATATTCCATCACAGTCCTTTTGCTGGAACGAACCCATTCATGAAATGCTTACTAACCAGTTAACACCTGTCTCATGGAGAATTGTAAGAACATTTATCGAAAAGAGAAGTTAGTTGAATGTGGCTCGCTTACACTTTCTAGAAGCTACAAATATTCTGCACAGAGGCCTGTCCTCTGCAGGCAAAAAGAACATATCTAGGCATCATGACTTTTTTGAATTAAACAAAAGTGTTTGGGACATTAGTTTCCTGGTGCATTCTCCATGTCTATGCTTCAACCAATGACAGTAGACTTGCCAACCAATCAGCACTCTTTTTTTCATGTAATATGAATTGTTGCTCCCTTTGAAACTTGGCATTCTTGCATCTTTCCTGATGAGTGCAAGTTGAAAAGGTTTGACAGCATGTCTCTTTATTCAGCAATAATCAGTATTGCGTGAATTTTCTTGATGAGTGCATGTGGAAGATAAAAATGTAGCTGTTAAAGAGCTAATTGTCAAATACAGAGATCATGTTTAGAGGTGTTATACAATTTGATTCCGTTAAACATTTGTGAGCTTAAAGTGAGAGATAAATAGAACTATACAAAATGGGAGCAGGAGGAGGCATTTGGCCATGTGAGCCTACTTTACCATTCATTATGATCATCATTCAACTCAATAACCTGTTCCCGTTTTCCCCCCATATCCTTTCGTGCCTTTTGCCCCAAGAACAGTGTCTACCTCCTTCTTGAAAACATAATGTTTTGGCCTCAACTGCTTTCAGTGATTGAGAATTTCCCAGGCTGACCACTCTGTGGGTGGAGAAACTCAGCCCTGCATAGTTTACCCCATATCCTTGGAATGTGAGCCCTTGTTCCCAACTCCCCCCGGCATCGGGAACATCTGTTCGACATCTGCCCCATTCAGTCCTGTCAGAATATATATGAGACTCCCCCTAAACTCCAGTGAGTACAATTCTAACCAACTCAACCTCTGCTCATATATTAGTCCTGCAATGCAGGAATCAATCTAGTAAACCTTCGCTACACTCCAATCTTAGCAAGAACATCCTTCCTTAGATAAGGAGACCAGAACTGAACACAGTATTCCAGGTATGGCCTCACCAGTGCCCTGTATAATTACAACACGACATCCCTGCTCCTTTTGCTATGAAGGCCAACATACCATTTGCTGTTTTTAACAGCTGCTGCATCTGCATGCTTACCTTCAGTGAGTAGTATATGGGGACGCCCAGGTCTCATTGCACATTCCCTTCTCTCAATCTACAGCCATTAAGATAATAATCTGCCTTCTAGTTTTTGCTACCAAAGTGGATAACCTTGCATTTATCCAAATTATACTGCGTCTACCATTCATTTATTTACCAGCTTGTCCAAGTCACACTGCAGCATCTCTACATCCTCCTCACTGCTCACCCTCCCACCCAGCTTTGTGTCATCTGCAAATTTGGTGACATTACATTTAGTTCCCTCATCTAAATCTTTAATATCTTTTGTGAATGGTTGGGGTCCCAGCACTGGTCCCTGCGGAACCCCACTGATCACTTCCTGCCAAATAGAAAAAGACCTGTTTATTCCTATTCTTTATTTCGTGTCTGCCAGCCAGCTTTCTATCCATCTCAACACTATATTCGATAATTTTTTTAGTTTTTGCTCTGCCTTGTGTTCTAGGTAATATTGTGCAATAAAACAACCCAAAGCAATCACAGTGGTGCTCAGTGACAGAGACAGTGAACACATTACAAGTTGGCACTTAATTACAGGGCAATGAATGAATGTGGAGGGAGTGATAGTGGTTCTGTTGGGGTTGACTTGTTGCTCAGTGATTTCACTGGTCGTTTCTGGTGTAGAACTCTTTCCCAATTTGGAATAACTTTTCCAGGCTGGGAATTGTTATTTTATGGAATGGCTACATGCCTGTGATTTCCCGCCATTTTTCCCTTGTGAGCACTGCCATCTGCTGGAAGTGTAGACTCAGCCCTCCAGTTTGAATCATTTGACCACAAATGACAAGATTATTTGAAAGGACTAGCGGAGGCATTAGAGCGTAGCTTGAATCTGCTTTAGTTCAGTAATGGGCAGCTTAGGCTGGTGAATGAACCTCTTTCATCTCAGTGGACCGCAAGATTGAAATCAGGCTTGTTCCCCGTGAATAAGATTCAATACACTTAATATATGCCAAATAGTTCATAATTACTTCTACAACCTTTACAGATGCATCATAGGAAGCATCCTTTCTGGTTGTATCACAGCTTGGTATAGTTCCTGCTTTGCCTAAGACTGCAAAAAATTATGCATGTAGCCCAATCCATCTTACAAACCAGCCTCCCATCCATTGACTCTGTCTACATTTCCTGCTGCCTTGGCAAAGCAGCCAGAATAATTAAGGATCCCACACACCCTGGACATTCTCCCTTCCACCTTCTTCCATTAGGAAAAAGACTGAGGTCACCGACTCAAGAACAGCTTCTTCTCTGCTTCCATCAGACTTTTGAATGGACCTACCTCGCATTAAGTTGACCTTTCTCTACACCCTAGCTATGACTATAACACCACATTCTGCACTCTTTCCTCTCCTTCTCTATGAACGGTATGCTTTGTCTGTATAGCGCGCAAGAATCAATACCTTTTCCTGTATGTTAATACATGTGACAATAATAAATCAAATCAAATTGTTGTAGAAAAGGCAAAATCATTCATATATCAATAGAACTGTCATCAACTTCAAATAGTGAAACCAAGCGCTTTGATTGGACACGGTTCTCTCAGTCGATGTGAATGATCTGCATCTCACCTCACTTGCTCTTGCTTTACATGTGTATCACTTCAGTCAAACCAGTAGGAAAAAAGCTATGTGGATGGAAATCAACGGCACGTGGCAACTCTGCATGTGGGCAGTGATGAACAGAATGTCTCATGGGCCGCACTCAGAATCCTGAGGGTCCGTGTGTGGCCCTCAGGCCGCAGGTTTCCCACTGCCGCTTTAGCCTGACTCAGCCATGTTCACTTTTTAGTCGTGGTCCCTGCCTATTTATAAATGGGAAGAAACTTGGGTTTAAAGTTTCTTCATGACTCCATCTGCACCTTAGACACAGTAAAGTTTTACAACACCAATTTTAAATCCAACCAATTTATTTGATAGTAAATCCGCGAGCTTTCGACTTTACAGCCTTCGTCAGGCAAATGCAGTGTTCTGATGTGCAGAGGCACTCATTTCCACACAGACAGTTACAGATTGCTGATTAGAATGCAAATCCTTACATCTAACCTGCTATTCAAGTGTTAAAGTGGCTAACAATGTGTGTGAAGGGAATCCTGAGCCTTGGTTAGAGAATTGTGTATTTTCTCCAGACAGCACAGTAAGTGAGGTTTTTTGCTAACCCAGGCAAGTTACGGGGGTTACAGATAATGTGACATGAAGCCAAGATCCCTATTAAGACCATCCTCATGTGTGCGGAACTTGGCTATCAGTCTCTGCTCAGCGACTCTGCGCTGTCGTGTGTCACAAAGGCCCCCTTGAAGAACATTTACCCACAGGTCGGAGGCCGACTGCCCATGATTGCTGAAGTGTTTGCCCACAGGAAGGGAGCTGTTTTGCCTGGTGATTGTTGAGCGATGCTCATTCATCCGCTGTCGTAGTGTCTGCATGGTCTCCCCAATGTACCATGCTTCGGGACATCCTTTCTTGCAACGTATTAGCCAAGTTCCGCACACATGAGGACGGTCTTAACAGGGATCTTGGCTTCATGTCACACTACCTGTAACCCCCGTAACTTGCCTGGATTAGCAAAAAACCTCACTTACTGTGCTGTCTGGAGAAAATACACAATTCTCTAACCAATGCTCAGGATTCCCTTCACACACATTGTTAGCTACTTTAACACTTGAATAGCAGGTTAGATGCAAGGATTTGCATTCTAATCAGCAATCTGTAACTGTCTGTGTGGATATGAGTGCCTCTGCAGATCAGAACACTGCTTTTGCCTGATGAAGGCTGTAAAGTCGAAAGCTCGTGGATTTACTATCAAATAAATTGGTTGGATTTAAAATTGGTGTTGTAAAACTTTACTGAGTTTACCCCAGTCCAACGCCGGCATCTCTACATCATGACTACCTTAGACACAGCCCAGGCTCCTTGTACCATCACTGCTGCTGCCTGGGCTGAAAGCAGTGAAAACCAGCAGGTGAAACTGGGATCAGCCTGTATGGTGTGTGTTGTTCAGTGCTGGTTGTGTGTTGCTTCCTGAACCATTGTGCTTTGTTATTGGAAGAATTGAAGACCACGCGTCAAAGACTTCCCCTGAAGCAGATGGATATTTGGTTGCAATGGCAAAAAGCCCTCCATTTATGTCTGAATTAATTCTGGGAATGGGGTGGGGGCACGTGGGTGGGGTTGATTTTCTACTTGGGGGAATGGCTGTCTGAGTTTTTGGTTTGTGGAGTGAGCTTATCATAGCTCAGGACGGCAGGGTAGCACAGTGGTTAGCACTGCTACTTCACAGCTCTAGGGACCTGGGCTCGATTCCCGGCTTGGCTCACTTGTCTGTGTGGAATTTGCACATTCTCCCCATGTCTGCATGGGTTTCTGCCGGGTGCTCCTGTTTCCTCCCATAGTACAAAGATGTGCGGGTTAGGTTGATTGGCCGAGCTTTAAAAAAAATTGCCCCTTAGAGTCCTGAGATGCGTAGTTTAGAGGGATTAGCGGGTGAATATATAGGGATATGAGGGTAGGGCCTGGGTGGGATTGTGATCAGTGCAGACTGGATGGGCCAAATGGCCTCCTTTTGCACTGTAGGGTTTCTATGATTATCATAAGTGACTCTTTACAAAAGTCAATGTAAACAGCCATAGGAAAATACAGAGGCATCTTTCTTTATTTGTGAGTCATGGATGTCACTGGATGCCCAGCATTTATTGCCCATCCCTAGTTGCCCTTGGAAGGCAATTGAGAATCAATCACGTTGCTGTGGCTCCAGAGTCACATGTAGGCCAGACCAGGTAAGGACGACAAATTTCCTTCCCTCAAGGACGTTGGTGATGGACTTTTTGGACAATCGACAATGGTTTTATTGTCATCAGTAGATTCTTAGTTCCAAATATTTTTATTGAATTCACATTCTACCAGCTGTCATGATCTCTTGATAATGCCACTAGGCCATCACCTCCCCTTCTTCAAGTTTAATTGGTTTTAACTGGTCTTAACCCCCTATTGAACATGTATCAGCTCCATAAAATACTCTTATCTCTACCAACCTCCCAACAATGTACAGCAATGATCAAGATGTGTCTTGCTCTCTTTCTCCTTGTTAATGCACATTGTTGTTAAACTGTAGAATAGACTTGTTTATTGGGATAATGGAAATTGATCCACGCAATTCACTTATGGCTCCGTGCATCAGGTTTGACTTCAGACATTTTGTATTATCTGTGACGATACTGTGTCTTTAGGAAATGTAAGTTTATCATGTTTCTTGGAAGGGTATGTTTAGAACTTAGCTCTGTTTATATGGTGTCAATTTGTCTGCAGCACACGGCTGAGAATGTGGCTAATAATTGATCTTAGTTAATGAGGTGTTTATTTTAATCTGTATTAATGCATTTTTGTTTATTTTGTGGTTATCTATGCAGCGCCTTCTTTTGGCAGGGTAAATGTATATGTGGTTTGCATAGGGAACAGGATTGATGGGCCAAATGGCCAGTTCTCATTACTTGCTTTCTTTTTATCTGCCGAAAAAATGTTAATGTGTTAAAAAATAAAATCCTCGAGTTGTTCTTTGCTTTGCTCTGACTGAATCAATATTCACACAACTCTGTTTTGTTTCCTCCATCTTAGTCGCAGCAGAAGTGCATCGTGGGCTTTGCACTGGTGTGTTGTTTCGCCATTTCTGTTGCACTAATATTTTCAGCTGTGGACATTCCAGGCAGCAGCAGTGATGCGGAAGACATTACAGAGGACAACTGTAATAGGGATTGCCGGTAAGAATGGTTTATTTTAGGGGTTTGCGTCATTGCCCCTAATTTTCCTTCTCTTTTATCTCCGCTTTGTTTTCTAAGCACAGAAATGCGTCACAATATGGCTCTATATGATTTAATTCCAGACATTCTTGAAGATTCTGTTTTATCTGTGACGATACTGTGCCTTTAGGAAATGTTTCTTGTAAGGGGTATGTTTAGAACTTAGCTCTGTTTATATGGTGTCAATTTGTCTGCACCACACAGCTGAGAATATAGACTAATAATTGATTTTAGTTAATTGCAAACTGGAAGTGACCCTTTTTGACGAGCTGGGATGTGATATTTCAGAGATGAAATGTTTCCTTGTGTTTGCTTATCTCTTTTTGTTTGTTCTAATGATTTTTAAACTTAGTCTTCGGTAAATGTCAACAATACCATTTAATATTCTGGACACGTTAGTTAGCACTGGTGCCTCACAACGCCAGGGACCCGGGTTCGATTCCTGGCTTGGGTCATTGTCTGTGTGGAGTCTGCATGTTCTCCTCCGTGTCTGTGCGGGTTTCCTCCGGCTTCCTCCCACAGTCGGAAAGATGTGTTGGTTAGGTGCATTGGACCATGCTAAATTCTCCCTCAGTGTGGGTGCTGGAATTGGCAACTAGGGATTTTTACAGTAACTTCTTTGCAGTGTTAATGTAAACCTACTTGTGACACTAATGAATAAATCCAAGCTTTGGTGATATGAATGGAATAGGGCACTAGATATTATGAAAGAATGGACCTGCTCGATGGAAATGCATGGAGCAGAATTTACAGCATTGGGTAAGGGCTACCAGTCAGAATGCTGATGGTAATCCTGCTACAGATGTTTCCGGGTACCCCAATAGAACTTACCGTCTATCTAGCAGCTTACTTTCTGTCATCGGGGCTTTGTACCGTTGAAGTCCAGGAGCTCGCCTCGAGGAGCTGTTAGCCAATCAGAGACTCAGCAGCTCTTCAGTGTCACCTGGAAGGTGGTTACTGCACTTTCCACTGACCGGTATCATTGATGGAGGCCCTACAAGAGAGGTGAGTGGGGTGGGCCTGCCAGTGCCAATCATAGGCAGCCTCATAAGCATTGGGTTGAGACTGTTGTGGAGAATATGGGAGGTTATTCCAGCAGATTGCTGAGAGGCCGGAAGGGGTGTCTCTTGACACTAAAACCCCCTAGGTGTTTCCCCACCCTCCAATCAATAGCCACTTAAGAGTCCCAGTTGGCCTCCAGACCTACTTGTGACCTTGCCTGCCCTTTACATAACTGAGGGGGCGTCAGCCTCTTCACCCTGAGCTTTTCCACCCAATTATCCACCCTCCCCATCTCCTAGCCCTCCTGGGGAGGAAATTAAATCCCACCAGTTGTTTCCAGAAGTTGGGGCATCAAGAACATATGGCCAAAGATACAGATTAGATGTTGAAGATTAAGATTGAGAGCAGTTCTTGATATCAGTTATAAGGTTGTGGATTATGGGATGTGGGTGTAGCTGGCAAGGTTGGCATTTGTTGTCCATCCCTAATTGCCTTTGAACTGAGTGGCTTCCTCGGCCATTACAGAGGGCAGTTAAGAAGCAACCACATTGCTGTGGACCTGGAGCCTAGTGGAGAATGGCAGATTTCCTTCGTGGAAGAGTAATAGTGAACGAAATGGGTTTATATGACAATCAGTGATAGCTTCAGCATTACTGAGACTAGCTTTCAATTCCAGATTGAGTTCAGTTCAAAATCCACAGTGCCAATGTTGGACTTGAACATCAAAGAGTAGACTTTCTGAATCTGAATAGGCCAAGCATCTCAACAACTGGAGCAGAGCCGCTGCTATTGTTCCACAAGTGGTATTTTTAATTAACATGATGCTGCTCTCAGTCCAAAAAGATATTTTACCCTATCCCACAATCAAACAACAATGCGCTTGAATTTCATTGGTAGTACAATGCCATAGTATGTAGATCATACCACCGAAATAATTGCCAATAATTCAAACAACACTGTTACGCTGGTTGTTCATATCAGGCACTGTTCAGACTGTACCCAACCAGCACATGAATGCAAAGCCCACACCAGACTCTCTACTCGTCAATATGGTTCCACGATTTGGGCATCACTTGTTGAACATTTCTGAGTGTGCTCACAGCTACACCAACATCTAGGGTCCTAGTTTACTATTTTGATTCTAAATGCTGGGCAGATTTGAATCTGGGAGTGTTTTAGATCTGACGTTTAGACCCATTCTCAAGTACCCCCATACGCACTCTGACTGAAAAAATATCAGCAAGTCCGAATCGCGCTGCACAAGCCTGTGGACAGGACTTAACGCACCCAAAATCCTGCAGCTCCAGTTGGCGCTTCCAACTGCGCATGCGCAGAAAAGAAAATGATAGAATGCAGCTCTCCTCCACATACGTCTCGGGCTGGATAATGTCTCCCCCTGACCCCATAGGCATTGTCCCACCCCCACAACATTACTGACTGCCTTATTCCCCCCAGTCCTTCCACCAGCCAAACAGACTGTGGGCCCCTTCTGCCCCTATCCTTCCACTGATCTCAGGCAGACTCATTCGCAGAATCCTCACCAACCCAAGAAGGAAAATGGACACAACAAGAGGATCCCCGTAAGCAGCAGAGATTCGTCAGGACCTCCTCACTAACCTTCACTGATGGAACACCTAAATTAGAAGCATATCAGTTTCTTACCGATTCTAGCTGGGCGAATGTGGTGGTAAAAGTGGAAGTGCTGGTAAGGTTGGGCGTGCAGCCCATTAAGTTAATTTAACCGCGTGTCAAATGCTTTTAAATGGCAGTTTTGTGCACATTTCTGGAACATTGCTGATGACTGCCAGTTTTGGACCTCGGTAATGGGGGAACTGGAGCAGAGGCGGGGAGCGTGGATCATGCTGTTCACCTCAGGCCTGACTTTACCAAGTTTTCTCAGCTGAAAACAGGCTCAAGTAGGTGGTAAAATCGAGCCTCTAGGTTAAGGTGATCAGTCGAGTGGTTCATTTATGTTTGCTGGAAGTGATGTGCTGTGTTTACAAAAGCAGTATAACCAAATCTTGCACTTTTCTGGAATTACCTGGCACTACGCAATTTATAATTTTTGGATAATATGAAATACTGGTCCATGGGGGACCTGTGCAGGAAAATGGGATTAGAGCGATTTTAGTGGGAGTTATTGTCTGTGCAGACTCAAAGAGCTTTAGTGCGCTGTATAACTCTACGGGGGGGGAAAGCATTCCCGTCCCACCCTCTATGTAGCAGGCGAGAGTGAACCATGCAAATATCCGTTGACCACAGGCAGAATTTTCCGGTTTTGGGGTGAGCATGGTCGGAAAATCCCACCTGTGACTTCTGATGACCTGTGATCAGGCGAGCGATACCAACAAGAAGGAACTGAAGAAATGAGACTCCGGAGAAGACAAAAAAACAGGAATGGGAGAACAAGTGAATTCCCGATCTGTCAAAAAACCCAGTCAGGACGGCTGCTGGTTAAACAGTCTGAATCAGTGACAGCAAAGACGGCTCCAGTTGATCCATACTTTCATAACTGACGGGAGTTGAGAAAGTTCTGGAAAGGAGTGCAACGTTGTGTAGAGGATTGCACAGATGGAAGCTGCTGTCTTCAGAGAATCAGCTAAATCATGGCAGGAAAAGGACTGAAATCTTGCCCAAGAGTGCTGTGAACTCGGAAGAACTCCGTGGCTGAAAGTGGTGCCGTAGGGACGGGATATGGAAAATTCATGGGATCTATCTGTGGTGTATCTATTATTGCACATGTAGAGTTATAGAGGGAGCAAGGAAACAGGCCCTTTGGCCCAATTTGTCCATGCCATCCTTTTGTTTAAACCCATAACTTGTCCCAATTGCCAGAATTTGACCCATATCCTTCTACCCAAGTAACTGTCTAAATTCTTTTTAAAAGACAAAATTGTACCCACCTCTACGACTACCTCTGGCAGCTTGTTCCAGACACTCACCTCCCTCTGTGAAAAAATTGCCCCTTTGGATCCTTCTGTATCTCTCCCCTTTGACCTTAAACCAATGCCCTGTAGTTTTAGACTCTCCGACATTTGGGAAAAGATGTTGACTATCTAGCTGATCTATGTCCCAGATGTAATTTGTAGTTCATACCTGCTGTGATTTTCCTGTTAATTTATATTCAATCCTCATTGATTCTGACCCGTGTTACGATAGAAGTTACAAAAATGCAACCTCCTTTGGTATTTTTTTTAAATTTGAGGATCGTTTGGTAAATTTTGGCTTACGGCTCCCCACAGGGTTTGTAACATGTCAGATCAAAAACCTATCATTCACAGATTGAAATTTCTCAGTGGAGCTAGCATGTTCTACTTCTGTGGGAGAGAATTCTGCATTCTACTAACTTTAATATTCTAGAGAAAACAAGTCTACTTCATTTGGCAAGATTGTGAGCAATATTGTGAGTGCTGTCCAGATTGGCATTTGGCACAGCTCTCTGTGCGACATATCATTGACCTGCCTCAAAATCAATTGTAATTATTAATTCAAAGGGACGTGTTCATTTAAATCGGTCCCTGTAGGTTTGTTATGAAACACTCCATAAAAGGAGGATCAAAGTATCTGAGTAGACACTGTTTGATGAAAGGTTCTGCAAATCTACCTCTGTAAGAAATGATTGGGGTGAAGTGGGGTTGGATCAACAATAGGCTACATGTCTGGTGGAAGAAAGGACCTTGACAGAGTGGCACAGTGGCTAGCCAGGGACTAGCCAGGCTAGTGCCAGGGACTCGGGTTCGATTAAGTCACTGTCTGTGTGACTTTGCACATTCTCCCGATGTCTGTGTGGGTTTCCTCTGGGTGCTCCAGGTTTTCCCACGGTCTAAAGATCTGCATGTTAGGTTGATTGGCCATGGTAAATTAGTATCGGGAGGATTAACATGTGTGGGGCTGCAGGAATGGGGCCTGGGTGGGATTGTGTTCAGTATGGACTCAATGGGCTGAACGGCCTCCTTCGTGTGCAACACACCAGAATTGAGATAGATCCCTACAGTGCCGAAGGGGGCCGTTCAGCCCATCAAGTCTGCACTGATAACAATCCCAGACCCTAATACCACACATTTTATCCTGCTAATCACTTCGACAGTTTTGTGGCGTGGTTGCTTGTGCCATTTATCTGATAAGTGATACTGTTAGATCTCCTTCAGGTAGGCCATTATTTTGGTTCTATTTCCAGCTCTTCTTGAACCTGACAACCAATACTGGAGAGAGCATCAGAAAGTGGGATTTGCTTCCAAAGCAAACTTTGTTCTGATGGGCTAGGGCTGTTCCGTTGGTTGATCTACTCTGTCTCTGAACATACCAGAATGATGTGGGATAGCTTAATCTTGAGTTTGGACATAGCTCAGCAAAACATTGAGGGCCCAAGGGCCTGAACTGTGCTGTACTGTTCTATATTCTGTGTTTTAAATGTCTAAAACATGTCAATCCACATCCTGATTTGGGCTGTAATAATCATTATCTCTTAGGTTCAGAAAGTTTAAGAGATCTGGAGCTGGAACTATCCTTACTGCCATTCTGTTCAAGCCCTCACCTGCAACCCACCAGTGCAATGGCAAGAGCAAAATTGGATAGATGCTAGAAATCTGAAATGCTCAGCAGGTCGGGTAGCGAGTGTGAAGATATAAAAATAGAATTGGTGCTTGCAAGTCTGCCCAAGTGTTGTGCAGGGAATGGACCCTTTGGAATGCGGGAAGAGGTGAAGGGCATCAAGCCGGAGAGAGTGGGAATGTAAGAGGATGATCCGCTCAATCTGGAGGCAGGTTGGGTGGAAGGTGAGGACAAGGTGTGGCTCTGGGAGGGAGGGGAAGGGGTCAGGGCAGAAGCATAGCCAATTGGTCAGACATGAAGTGAACCTTGTTTACCACCATGGGGTGAAATCCTGTAGGCTGAGGGATAGGGAAGCACATAATGGAAATCTGGTATGGATGGGTTACGTTGCCAGGACAGATATAATGGAGACGGAGAAATTGGGAAAATGGGATAGAATCTCAGCAGGAAGTGGGATGTGAGGAAGTGTAGTCATGGTAACTGTGAGAGTCCCTGGGCCTACAGTGAATATTGATTGATGGCCTGACATCAGTAATTGAAACAACTAAAAGTAAGGAAGGGAAAAGGAGGAAATAGACTGTGTGAGGATGAGAGAAGGGTGGGGATTGGAAGCAGAGTAAATGATATTTTCCAGTTCATGGTGAAAGCAGGGAAAAGCATCAATATATCATCCGTATGCTGGAAAAAGAGTTTAGGTTTAAAGTTTATTTATTAGTGTCACAAATAGGCTTACATCAACACTGCAATGAAGTTACCGTGTAAATCCCCTAGTCAGCATGCTCCAGAACCTGTTTGGTTACACTGAGGGTGAATTTAGCACAGTCCAATGTACCTAACCAGCACACCTTTTGGAGTGTAAGAGAAAACTGGAATACCCAGAGGAAACCCATGCAGACATGAGGAGAATGTGCAGACTCCACGCATACAGTGACCCCAGCCAGGAATCGAACCCGGGTTGCTGGTGCTGTGAAACAGCAGTGCTAACCACTGTACCACAGTGCTGTTGAGGTACAGGGCCTGGGCAGGACTGGAACAAACAATATTCGGCACGGTGGCACAGTGGGGACAGCATGGTGTCACAGTGGTTAGCACTGCTGCTTCACAGTGTCAGGGACCTGGGTTCGATTCCCACCTTGAGTCACTGTCTGTGTGGAGTTTGCATGTTCTCCCCATGTCTGTGTGGATTTCCTCTGGGTGATCTGGTTCCCTCTTACCATCTGGTTAGGTGTACTGACCCGAACGGGCGCCAGAGTGTGGCAAAAGGGGAATTTCATAGTAACTTCATTGCAATGTTAATGTAAGTCTTACTCGTGACTAATAAGTAAACTTTAAAACAGACACATAGCTGGGAGGGTGGGGAGATAGAGGGAACTTGGAGTGGGAGAGAGATGGGAGACAGGGTAACTCCGGAGAGTAGGAGGGAAGATCAGAGAGTGCCTGAGGGCCTTCAGTGCATGTGTTTTAATGCGAGGAGTGTGACTGGCAAAACAGTTGAACTGAAGGCAATAATGTTCGAGAGGAAGTTAGAAGTGGTGGCGGTGACTGAGACGTGGCTAAAGGAAGGGCAGGACTGGCAATTGAATATTCCAGGGTATAAGTGTTTTAGGCATGATAGAGGTGGTTTGAGGAGAGGAGGGGAGTGGCGTTATTAGTTAAGGATCACATCATAGCAGTGCAGAAGGAGGGTGGTATGGCTGAGTTAGGAATTGAGTCGCTATGGGTAGAGTTGAGGAATAGGAAGGGAGAGGTTACTATGTTGGGTGTGTACTACAGACTGCCCAACAGTCCGCGTGCCGTGGAAGAAGGGATATGTAAGGAAATTTTAGATAAGTGTAGGAAGAATAGGGTAGTTGTAATGGGAGATTTCAGTTTCCCTGGGGTAGACTGGAAGGTGCCGAGAGCGGAAGGTGTGGACAGGGAGGAATTTGTACAGTGTGTTTTAGAAGGGTTCTTGGAGCAGTATGTGGATAGCCCGACTAGAAAGGGGGCTATACTGGATCTGGTTCTGGGGAACGAGCCAGGGCAGGTGGTTGACGTTGTAGTAGGACAGCATGTGTCTAATAGTGACGACAACTCTGTCTGCTTTAGGGTATTAATGGAAAAAGATGAAGCCTGCCCTAAGGGGACGGTGTTAAACTGGGGGAGGGCTAGATATAGCCAGATTAGTCAGGATCTTAAGGATACCAACTGGGATAAGCTGTTCGAGGGCAGGTCGACGCTGCACATGTGGGAATCTTTCAAGGGAAAACTAAAATTTTTGCAGGATAGACACGTGCCGGTAAGGAGAAAGGATGGGAAGGGTAGGATTAGAGAACCATGGGTTACTAGGGATGTTGAGGACTTGGTCAGGAAGAAGTGGGAGGCGTACGTTAGATCCAGGCAATTGGGGACAGAGGCAGCACTGGAAAAATTTAGAGAGTGTAGACGGGATCTTAAAAGGGGAGTCAGAAAGGCAAAAAGGGGCCACGAAATGGCTTTGGCAGGTAGGATTAAGGAAAATCCTAAGGCATTTTACTCCTATGTAAGGAGCAAAAGGCTGGTTAGAGGGAAGATTGGACCTCTCAGGGACAGAGGAGGGGATCTATGCTTAGAGCCTGAGGGGATGGGGGAGATCCTGCATGAATACTTTGCGTCGGTATTCACGCGGGAGAGGGGCCTGATATCTGATGCTGGCTTTGAGGATTTTGAGGACCCGTTAAAGGAAATAATCATTACGAGGGAAGAAGCGTTGGGGCTTTTAGGTAGCCTAAAGACTTAGAAAGCTCCGGGGCCTGATAATATTTATCCCAGGCTGCTAAGGGAGGTGAGGGATGACATTGCTGGGCCTGTGACGCAAATCTTTTTCTCTTCTTTGGACCCAGGTGAGGTCCCAGATGACTGGAGGATTGCAAATGTAGTACCGTTGTTTAAAAAGGGTCAGAGGGATAACCCAGGGAACTATAGGCCGGTGAGCTTGACTTCAGTTATAGGTAAGCTAATGGAGAGGATCCTCAGGGACAGGATGTATGAGCATCTGGAGTGCTGCGATCTGATCAGGGATACGCAGCATGGCTTCGTTAAGGGGAGGTCGTGCCTTACGAACCTAGTGGAATTTTTTGAAGAGGTGACAAAAACGGTTGATGAAGGACAAGCCGTTGATGTCGTCTACATGGATTTCAGTAAGGCGTTTGACAAGTTTCCCCATGGTAGGCTGATAAAAAAGGTGAAGGCGCATGGGATACAGGGCCAGGTATGTAGATGGGTTGAGAACTGGCTTGGGAGAGGAGACAGCGGGTATTAGTGGAAGGCTCTTTTTCCAACTGGAGGTCAGTCACTAGTGGTGTGCCACAGGGCTCAGTACTAGGACCTCTTCTATTTGTGATTTATATAAATGACTTGGAAGAGGGGTAGGTGGTGTGATCAGCAAATTTGCTGATGACACTAAGATACTTGGATTGGCGGGGACTGAGGAGCAGTGCCAGGCAATACAACAGGACATTGATAGGCTGGTAGATTGGGCAGATAGATGGCAAATGGAATTTAATCCAGATAAATGCAAGGTGATGCATTTTGGCCGGAATACTGTAGAGGGAAGTTATAGGATAAAAGGTAAAATTATCCGGAGTATAGAGACGCAGAGAGACCTGGGGGTGCAGGTTCACAAGTCTCTGAAGGTGTCAGTGCAGGTGGAAAAAGTGATAAAGAAAGCGTATGGTATGTTAGCCTTCATAGGAAGGGGTATAGAATACAAGAGTAGGAGTTTGATGTTGCAAGTGTATAGAACATTGGTTAGGCCTCACTTGGAGTACGGCGTCCAGTTCTGGTCGCCGTACTACCGGAAGGATGTGGAGTCCCTGGAGAGAGTGCAGAGGAGATTTACCAGGATGCTGCCTGGTATGGAAGGGCTGTCTTATGAGGAAAGGTTGAATGTACTGGGGTTGTTTTCCCTTGAAAGACGTCGGCTGAGAGGGGATCTATTAGAGGTATATAAGATTATGAGGGGTATAGATAGATTAAATGGTGGTAAGCTTTTTCCACCATTAGATTCAGATAGAACGAGGGGTCATGGCCTTAGGGTGAGGGAGGCTATGTATAAGACTAATATTAGAGGGCATTTTTTCACACAAAGGGTAGTGGGGGTGTGGAATGCATTACCGAGTAAGGTGGTGGGAGCACGCACGCTAGGGTTGTTTAAGGGTCTCTTGGACAGCCACATGAGCAGTCTGCAGATAGAGGGATATATGAGGACTGTTTAAGTACTTTAATTGTTTCCACAGGCTATTCGGTCCACCTTGTTGACCAACAAGGTGCATGCATTCGGCAGGTCGTGCGAGGGCTGCTCCTGGAGGTTACTTCAGGAGTGGCCTAGTGCTTCACGGCGTTAGTGTATGCTTAAACTGGACCATCAGATGGGCAACATGACAGCTCAGAGACTATCGCTGTTGCTGTGCAGACACATGGATTTGGGCCTGTGTCTGGGGGAGTTTGCGCGTTCTCCCCGTGGTTGCGTGGGTTTTCTCCGGGTGCTCCGGTTTCCTCCCACATCCCAAAAATGTGCTCTTAGGCTGATTGGGTAACAAATTGTCCCTATATTGGTCTCTATATGTCATTAAGACGTTAGGATGGCGGCGTGGGCTTGTTGGGCCGGAGGGCCTGTTTCCCATGCTGTGTTGTTCTTTGTTCTTTGTTCTTTGTTGGACCCACATGGGTGCTTATTACGCCCATATCTGAGTTGGCAACAGTGAATGAAATTGAAGAACTCATTAGCCAGGTAGTGATGGATAGGGACTGATAGGGTCTCTGTTTAAGGAAGAAAAGGAGAACTCTTGGACCATGTCGTCGGGATGGAGGTGTAGAAGGATTAGATGCCCGTGGTGACAAGGACACACTTAGGGCCAGGAAGCTCGAACTGTTAAATTGATGGAGGGGTCAGAAAAGTCATGAATGTGGGTTGGAAGAGACTAGACAAGGGGAGCAAGTAACATTGTGAGAGAAGGAAATAAAGGAACAGACATTCCTGGAAACAGAGGCTTGATATTTGGTGGCCTCAGGATCCAGGGAGAAGTCAGAGCAAGTGTCAGAAAATTGTCATTCAGCCTCTGCCAGGGAGAGGCCAGTGCACCAAACAACCGCAGCTCACAACTCACTCAAAACTTAATGAGATCTCTAACTTCTACTAAAGTGTCACCTCCCTGAAACTTCAACTCAGTCTGTCTCAGAGATACAGAGGAATTTTTCCAGCATGTTCTGTGTTTACTGTAGCTGTTTTGCTGGGGGCTGGTGCTTCAGGCAGTTTCTCCTCTGTCGCGGCAAAGAGCTGTGAGCCTGCCTAAGTATTCAACTGGACAGAGGTGACTGGGAATAGGGGTAAATCCGTCACTGGAACTGCCCCCTGCTCCATCCTGTTATCATGGACTTCAGTCAAGGTCAAGTCTGCAAACTGATGGCTCCCAAAGACTCATTCTCATGTCGAACAACTCTTCCTTATTAAGCCAATCTTGCTGTTGAGTGCTAATGAATCTGAGTGTAGTACCTGTCAGATGAGATTTATGGATTGGCGATGTACATGTATAATGCAATTATCCAAACAGCTATAAAGTGTAGCATGTGCAGTCATTTGCCAAGACTGAGGCTGTGGGCTCACCCATTTCCTGTAACCCATGAATATCATTGAAGAACATTCTGTCCGCTATTATTTGTCATTGATTTTAAAATGTAAGCAAAGATCTCAGTCTCAGTTGTATCCCAGAGACTGTTTTTACTGAGCAGGGGATAGAGGTGGAAACTCATCTACATTTCCAGAAGTGAAACCCAAGCAACTTTAATCTCCGCCCCAACCCAAGCGTTCTTTTAATCCCACCAACTATGTTGCATTTTGAGTTGGTAAAGTTTTGAAGTTTATTTATTAGTGTCACGAGTAGGCTTACGTTAACAGTGCAATGAAGTCACTGTGAAGATGCAGGATCTGGCTGCCGTGCTGCTTTTACATGGCGGGCCCCAACTCTCAAAGTGGCAACATTGCACCAGAGGACGATTGAAAATGGGTGTGCGTTTCTATAGCGCCTTTTATGCTCTTCGTACATCCAGAGGCTCCTCACAGCCAATGACATACCTCTGAAGTGTCGTAATGTTAGAAGCGCAGCAGCCATTTTGTGCACAGCAAGCTCCCATAACCAAGAATGCAATAATCACCAGCTGGTCTGATCTTTCAGAATATAGATTTAAGGATTAAAAATATTCACTGGAACTCAGAAGTGATCATTCCTGCTTTTCTTCCAGTTGGTAAAACATGAGAATGCGGTGGCCCACTGATTAGCACTGCTGCCTTATGGTGCCAGGGACACAGGTTTGATTCCCGGCTTGGGTCACTGTCTGTGTAGGGTTTGCACATTCTCCCTGTGTCTGCATGGATTTCCTCTGAGTGTGCCAGTTTCCTCCCACAGTCCGAAAGAGATGCTGGTAAGATGTATTGGCTGTGCTAAATTCTTCCTCAGTGTCCCCGCAAAAGGACCGGAGTGTGACGACTAGTAGTTTCATTGCAGTGTTAATGTAAGCCTACTTGTGACACTAATAAAAACTCCTGCTACTTCCACTGCCAGAAAAAGGCAGGACTTTCTCCCTGGGCCTCTTGTATCCTCCATCTGTTTCCTTGTTGGGTTGATCAAGAGTGGGAAATTCAATGGTGCTTCTCATTTGGACCATTTGTTAAAATTGTGACCAGGTTCTGGTGAACAGCACCTGTGTTTGAGACACAATTTGTTAAGCCAGCTCTGAGCTGGTGTCCAAGTCTCCAGCTCCAAAATGCAGAGTTCAAATAGAAACCAGCCCACTGAGCCAGCGCCTAGTTGCTTGAATAAACCTCCTGCAAGCCTTCAAACAGCTAAAATCACTTATTTTATTCCAACGGATATATTACTTTTTCCAGCAGATATGAATCTGCAATGTAGAAGTAGGCCATTTGGTCTGCACTGACCACAATCCGACCCAGGCCCTATTCCCCTAATCCCCTGTATTTACCCTAGCTGGTTCCCCTGACTCTAAGGAGCAATTCAACATGTCCCATCAACTAACCCACACACCTTTGGACTGTGGGAAGAAACAGGAGCACCTGGAGGAAACCCATGCAGACATAGAGAGAATCTACAAACTCCACACACAGTCACTCGATGCTGGAATTGAACCTGGGTCCCTGGTGCTGTGAGGCAGCAGCGCTAACCACTGTGCCACAGTGCCGCCCTTGTATCTGCGGGCTTTTTTCTTATCTGTATTCTGGTCCTTGTCTTTTCACGAGAGAATAGTTCGTGGCTGTTTTTATCCAGTATTTGATGTTCAGTAATTTATGCGCATATATATTTTATCTGATACCAATGTGTGTGGCTCAGCGTAGTCTGGTGTAAAAATAAAAGTAATTAAAATTACTGAATTTTGATGACATTTGTACGTTGCTGAAAACGAACTTGGGAATGTGTTTGAGGGATCCTCTGTGTGCTTAGTTCTGGTTCCTTCAGCCTATGCAAGACATCATTTGAAGATATTTCTGCTTAGGCAACTAACTCTGCTGAGCTTAAAAATTGACTACATTTTAAAACTCAGAAAGCATGCTGGGTTAGTAGAAAAAATTGACTGTATTCCTGAAAAGTACACAGCAAGCAAAACAAGTTTTGATAACAACAACTGTGAGACCTGTGTTTGCCAAATGGAGACAGATTGCAAGGACGCACAATAATGAGATAAGAATTAAAATATAGTTTAGAATTGTCTGTTCAGCTGGCAGTTTTGTTTTCAAGATCCTGCCCAAGACAGTGCAGGGATTGGCTTAGTTTTTTTTTTAAAGTTTATTTATTAGTCACAAGTAGACTTAAATTAACACTGCAATGAAGTTACTGTGAAAATCCCCTAGTTGCCACACCCTGGCGCCTGTTCGGGTACATTGAAGGAGAATTTAGCATGGCCAACACACCTAATCTGCATATTTTTGAAGTGTGGGAGGAAACCGGAGTACATAGAGGAAAACCATGCAGACATGGGGAGAACGTGCAACTCCACACAGACGGTGACCCAAGCCGGGAATTGAACCTAAGTCCCTGGCACTGTGAGGCAGCGGTGCTAACAAGTGTTAGCCAGTTAGCAGCTGGTTTCAAGGTTTGCTTTTTCTCTGCTTCTGTAATTATTTAATTTTCTTTAAGTCTTGTTCAATTAAAAAAAATTCGTTTTTAAAAATTGTATCAGTGCTGTCCCTATCTATTCGAGAAATGAATGGACCCTACAGCATTGAACTGTGCTTTTTGTCCTGCTGAGTGGGATGAGGTCAGTACTTTTGTCAGTCATTCCTGCAATCTTGTGAGGAAACCCTGAAGCAATCCTGTATCTCTCTTCAGGGTGCATCTTGTTGAAAACATTCCAGAAGGGCTGGACGATGGTGAGAACGCAACGAGGCACATCTCCTTGTTCCAGGGCTGGACTGACCTGCTGGATTCAGCATTGCACAGTGTTGATATTGTCTCTTCCAACTGGGAACTGAGAAATGGTCATCTGGATCAACACCATTTGTTAACTCACTGGGTAAGTGACAAAACCTGGTCAGCAAGTAGAGGCAAGAAATTGTGTCACAGTTTGTGGAAGATGATATACATTTTTTATTTAAACTGTGAAAATGAGATAAAGTGTGTCTTCTATGAGGTTAGTTTTTTAATGTTATAAAAGGTTTGGGTACACTGACAGAGAATTTAGTGTGGCCAATGCATCTAGCTAGCATGTCTTTCAGACTGTGGGAGGAAACCCACACAGATACAGGGAGAGCATGCAGTCTCCACACAGACATTGACCCGAAGCTAGGAATCGAACCGGGGTCCCTGTCACTGTGAGACAGCAGTGCTAACCACTGTGTCACCGTGCTATACTCTGTGCAAAGTTTGTTCATGTTAGTTGTTTGGCGTAGCATCAGGTATTGCCAGGAAGGTACAGATTGGTGTGTATCTCTTGTAGTTGTGCGATAGAATGATAGTTCCATCTTATGAAAGCCAACATGATTGTTCCAAACGTATTCCAATATACTAGCTGGAATTCTCTGACCTCACCTGCAACCAGGATTCTCCAGTCCCGCTGCAGTGAGTGGACTTTTGGCTGAGTGCCAAATTCGCCATCCTCGCTGACAGGGCTGGTGATTCAGTGTTGGAGAATTCCAGCCCTCATCCCTCCCTCCTCCCCATTGCTTATCCTCCGTAGCTCAATAGGACATGTTGCTGTATCCCGCCTTTCTCTGTGAAACATTATTGGCGGGGTCAATTCATCATGACACGTTAAATATCCCATCAGATGTCCCCTATCTACTGAGCACGCTGGGCTACTCTGTATTGTGGCTTAACACCCTGACAACAGTTTCCCAAAGTGAAGCTTACCCATCCCAATCTGAAATACACACCCTTTCACTTCCTCCTCATTAGAGTAAATTGACCCTAAGGAGATGCGTGAGGCAAGTTTTTTAAACAGAGGGTGGTGGGTGCCTGGAACTCACAGTAGTGGAAGAAGATACAGAAATGGCTTTTAAGGGACATCTTAACAAAATACATGAACAGGATGGGAATAGAGGGATATGATCTCCGGAAAGGGGCTTTGTTCAGTCGGGCAGCATGGTCGGTGCAGGCTTGGAGGATTGTAATTTTCTTTGTTCTTTGACTCACAAGTTACCCATGATCCCAATGTGATAGGGCTCGTGGATAGGGCTATTCTCAACTCACCTGATGGAGTTTAGTTGTAGAGGGTCAGCCCTCATAATGACCTCATTAAATATTCTCAAGGAAGCTTTTTAAAATCATTTCTTCCAGTTTTGGGATGTGGGCATCTCTCTTTAGACCAGCATTTATTGCCCATCCCTAGCTGCCCTGAAGAAAGTGGCGGTGAGCCGTTGACTTGAACCACTGCGCTCGCGTGTGTTGCTGGAATACCCATGGTGCTGTAAGGAAAAGAAGTAGCTAAATGGTCTATTCCTGTTCCTATGTCCCTCGACAGAAAATATCACACAGAGGATTAAAAAGCAAACTTAACTTTGCAAGATCAGGTAGTGTTGTGAAATATGATTTTGTTATTGCCTTTGAGGAGGTGTTGGTGATAGTAAGCTGCTTTCCTAAGCTCCTGACCCTGTATGATGAAGATGTAGCCACAATGCTGTTAAGGGAAGGGGGGGATTTCCACCATTTTGAGCAAGTGATTGAAGGAATGGCGATTTATTTCCAAGTGAGAATTGTGTCTGAGTTGAGATGTTCCCATGGGCCAGATGCCACTATATCATAGGTTTGGAAGATTTAGAGCCACAGAGTCATAGAGATTTACAGCATGGAAACAGGCCCTTTGGCCCAACTTTTCCATGCCGTCCTTTTTTTTAAACCACTCAGCCAGACCCAATTGCCTGTTTTGGCTCATATCCCTCTTTACCTATCTGACCCATGTAACTGTCTAAATGCTTTTTAAAAGACAAAATTGTACCCGCTCTCATTTTACCCCCGGCAGCTTGTTCCAGGTACTCACCACCCTCTGTGAAAAAAATTGCTCCTCTGGATCCTTTTGTATCTCTCGCCTTTCACCTTAAACCTATGCCCTCAAGTTTTAGACTCCCCTACCTTTGGGAAAAGGTATTGACTATCTAGCTGATTTGTGACCCTCATTATTTTATAGACCTGTATAAGATAACCCCTCAGCCTTTTACACTCCAGAGAAAAAAGTCCCAGTCTATCCAGCCTCTCCTTATAACTCAAACTGTCAAATCCAGGTAGCATCTTAGTAAATCTTTTCTGCATTCTTTATAGTTTAATTTCTAATGGAGATGATGTTTCACCCATCTTTTTTAAATCAAGAAAATTGCCTTTACCATAATTTTATACAATTAATGTGGGTTCCTTAATGTGGGTTCCACAATAATATTTTCGATACTTTAAGCTATTAGATTGATAGAGTTTATAATTTAATATCTGTGGCATCTTTATGGTGGTCTTCAAGTACTGCTCCTTTGACACAGCTTCACCAGAGGTTAGGTTTCTGAAGCAATGGGGGGTTAGCTCAGCTAGAAGCCCACAGTTACATGTGATTAGTGAGCTTCTGGTCAAAATTGGACACCTTGGCCAGAATCTTCTTGCCATTTACGCTCCATTGCTTCTGCCAGTGAGGACGGAGAATTTGACGTTCAGCCGAATCTCCATTCACTGCAGCGGGACTGGAGAATCCCGCTGAAAGACCAGAAAATTCCAGCCCTTACTTTTCACAGGCCAAATTAAGAAGAACCACATTTGTAGACAGTTTATGAGAGTTGGCAATTAACATGAAATATAGAAACATTGAAAATAGGAGCAGGAAGAGGCCATTCGGCCCTTTGAGCCTGCTCTGCCATTCATTACGATCATGGCCGATCATCCAACTCAATAGCCTAATCTTGCTTTCTCCCCATAATCTTTGATCCCATTCTCCCCAAGTGCTATATCCAGCTGCCTCTTGAGTACGTTAATCTTTTGTGCATTTCTGCAAATGCAGTGCTTCTGCTGGGTGGCATTGTAGCATTTGTAAAACTCCATTGTAACCAGAGAAAATTCAAGTGCATTAGGCCAGTTTGATGGAAAGAGGTTGCTCACAAATAGGAAGCAAGTCAACCTGAAATCTCACCTCAAAACGAGGAAAACGTGGTAAGTGCTGGAAAAATTGTACCTTGACAAATAGAGCATGAAATGAGACTGAAATGTTTCTTCACTCTTTTGGAAAATCCATTCTTTTCATCTATGAAATGATGTTCAGCAGGGTGAAAAGATATTTGAGAAACTGCAGGAATTGAGAACTCGCAACATTGGACTGAGAATCCCAGTGAATAAATTCCAATATGGCTCCCAAGATGTAACAAAACTGAAAGTTAACGGTGAGTAGACATTTCATCCTAAGATTGTGGCTATTCAAGTTCAATCTATTTGTTAGTGTCACAAATAGGCTTACATTAACATTGCAGTGAAGTTACTGTAACAATCCCCTAGTTGCCACACTCCGGCACCTGTTTGGGTACACTGAGGAAGAGTTTAGCACGGCCAATGCACTTAACCAGCATGTCCTTCTGACTGTGGGAGGAAACCGGAGCACCCAGAGAAAACCCATGCAGACACGGGGAGAACGTGCAGACTTCGCACAGATAGTGACCCCAAGCCAGGAATTGAACCCATGTCCCTAGCATTGTGAGGTAGCAATGCTAATCACTGTGCCACTGTGCTGCCCTAAGTTCAGTGTGTTGACCTAAATGGTCATGTATTATCTACTATTTAGGTGGCATTGTATTGGAACCTGTTGCTTTAAGGCCACAAAGACTTAGGAAGAAACTGGAACACCCGGAGGAAAACCACACAAACATGGGGAGAATGTGTGTACTCCGCATAGTGACCGTAGTCAGGAATCGAATCTGGGTCCCTAGCTAATTGTTGCTACTTGTTAACTGTTACTGTTCAACCTTCATCTCCAGTAACCTCTCACCAGACCATGACTTTGCAAAAATAATTCTGGTTCCTCCGTCAGGAATGGTTTAAATATTTGATTGAAAAATAATAACTTTTCCAATTTAGTTGATAAGTTGCTTCATATTAAACCACTTCAATTTTGCAAGCACTGGATTTTGGGGTCCCCTCATAGAATGAGTAAGTAAATAAATAAATTAATAAATAAATAACCATATTTACCCCACTAATCTTGGGACACTAAGGGGCAATTTAGCATGGCCAGTCTACCTAACTAGCACATCTTCTGGACTGTGGGAGAAAACCAGAGGAAACCCACAAAGACACAGGGAGACGTGCAAACTCTATATAGGCAGTGGTCCAAGCCAGGAATCGAATGTGGCTCCCTGGTGCTGTGAGGCAACAGTAATAACCACCGTGCCACCCTCATTGGGCATGCTTTTAGTGGGGGTTATGTGAACTATAAGGAGTGGCTCGGAGCTGAAATCAATAATCTGCCCAGCATTTAAAATAAAAATTGATGGTCAGTTAAGCACGTTACCAAGCCAGTTGACCAGAATGATGTGCTGCCCATGGTGTGAACAAGCCATTTATTTTCAGGAAGCTGTTTAAAAGGTGAATAGGAAACAGGGAGAGAGGGAATGACTTTCAGAAGGAGCCCTGTGCATCATTGATCGAGACTGATTAAGGAAGAGAACAGATCAGAACTCGATTTAATTGTGATCCTTGGTAGACATAATTAAATCCCATTTTACGTCATCCTCAGATTCATCCCCTGGTTGTTTGAACTAAAAGACAAGAGGACTATATCCCACACCGATTCCTATAATGTGGAGTAATTCTGAGATTTAATTTCCCTGCAGACAGCCAGTTTCCTTGTGACATTTATGAGCATGACATCAAAAACTGACTAAGCAAAGACTCTTTGTGTTCCTCTGGAACCTAAGGGTTATAATTGCTTCAGATTGCGAGGTAATTGCATTCTGTATTATTGCCATCATTTTGCCTTGGGTTTTATGTTCTCGCAAGGCAGTACTGCATCTGCTGATAAATTTATTTTTTTGGAAATACTTCCTGATACTTCCTATTTAACATTCTAAAGCTAGGCAAGCATATATTTCATAAGTCAGTTAATTAACGGCCAGATTCCTAAATTAACATATTTGTTAGAAGTTTTACAACAAATCTGATGAAACCTCCAATTGTTGGTCTTGCTCATTCCCCGATGGGGATATATTTGGGAGTTAGGGTCTGTGCCTTTTAGGGTTTTTTTTCCTCCTTTCCATCAATCTTTCACCTCTCTCACTCTCCTGCTGTGAAGATGGAGTAAAGTCGCACCCAGGGCTCCTCACTATGTAGACAGCGGGGTGGGGAGGGGTGATAGAGACCAGGACCAAAGATGGCACCGCTCAAATGATTACTGCCTTTTGCTAGGTGGTCTTCAAAGTTGTGCAGGTTAGGTTGATTGGCTGTGCTAAACTGTCCTTTAGTATCAAAGAGACTAGCAGGAAAAATTTGTAGGGTAACGGGGATAGGGCCTGGATGGGATTGTTGTCGGTGCAGGCTCGATGGACCAAATGGCCGCCTCCTGCATTGTAGGGATTTCATGATTGAGGCATCCTTAATGATTCAGCCGTTCCAAATCCAATGGACGAAGGAACTCCTTAAGTTTAACTACATTCATTCAATTAATTATTTAAAATAGTGGCATTGCATTTGTAACCTCGGTGGGACAGAAGTAGATTAAATAGATTTAATTAAACTTTTCCTGCTTATGAGCCGTCTTCAGTTTTAAAATATGAATGCAGTATTTACTGGGGGGGATTTTCTGATCCTTCCCACCAGCAGGATCTTCCAGTCCCACCAAAGTTGACCTCCCCCACCCCCCCTCCCCACCCTGGGTCCCCCAGCGGTGGGACGGGTGCTGGTTGCCAATGATGAGCTGCCTCTGTTACAGGAGTCGTAGCCAGGTCAGGGGGAGGGGTGGGGGGGCTGACGGTGCAGGATGGTGCGGGGAAACTCTGACTATAGTGTTACCGTGTCCCTGAGGAAGACCACACACATGCATACTCACGTCACTGCAGGGAACATCACTGACAGAGGGACACTGGCAAGGTGGGGCTGTGCACAGTGGAGTGATTCCATTGGTTTTCTGCGCATCCGCAGGCGGGGTCTCAGCGGCCATCTTGCTTTGATAGGATGGTCCATGGAGAAATTATCTAGTGGTTGTGCCAGTTGTGTTTGTTGTGAGGGAGTGGGGTGGGGAGGGTATTTGCTGTAATGTTGTTTTATTCATTCGTGGGATGTGAGCTTCCTTGCACATTTTTTGTCCATCCCTGAGGGCATCTAAGGGTCAACCACATTGCTCTAGGTCTGCAGTCACATTTGAAAAAAACTGTTCATTAGTTTCACAAGTAGGCTTACATTAACACTGTAATGAAGTTACTGTGAAAATCCCCTAGTCACCACACTCCGGCACCATTCAGGTATACGGAGGGAGAGCTTAGCACAGCCAATGCACCCTAACCAGCATTGTCTTTTGGACTGTTTTGGAAACCAGAGCGCCCAAAGGAAACCCACACAGACCTGGCGAGAACATGCAGACTGCACACAAACCATGACCTCAAGCTGAAATCAAACCCAGGTCCCTGTGAGGCAGCGGTGCTAACCACTGTGACACCCTCCTACCTATGTAGTCACCGTATAAGGTGACAGATTTACTTCCCTAAAGGACGTTAGTGAGCAATCAACAGTGAACAATAGTCATCATTAGACTTTTATTCCAGATTTTTAACTGAATTTAAATTTTACCATCTACCCTCATGGGATTTGAACCCAGGTCCCCAGACATTACCCAGAGTCTCTGATCCTACTAATCCAGCAACAATACCACTAGGCTACTGCCTTCCTATGCAAAATTGTACTGTATTTCTTACAATAGAACAGTTTGAATACTATAATAGCATTTCCCTGGCTGTACAGTGTCTAGGGACTGTCCTGAGGACACAAAAGGCGCTACAGAAATTCAAGATTGTTTGTTCTTGTCTTTTACTATTCAAATAGCCATACACCTGAATCAGATAGACAGTCTGTTTACTCATTTCTAGAGTTCTCTGACTTGCTGCATTTCCTTTGCAAAGCCGGCCATATATGACATACATGCCAACAAAGCCATCACCAATTATAGTAAGGACTGATTGCCCTCTTAAAGTCTCTTTTTCTTTTGTCTCCAAAACCTACCGCTAGCTCATAACTCACTCACTCTGCTTACATTTCCAGTTCTGTGTTGGGTTTCAGTTAAGAGTCGTATTTGCTCAGACTGTTTTAACCCCTGAGCAGCCATTTCAAGTTGGTGAATTTGAACGTTGCTCATGCTGAAAAATACCCTTGTTTACTCTGTAGCTGTTTGCATGGACTATTGTTTAGTCCAATTCAATTCTAAAAACCTTCCCTTCATTGCCCCTAGCAATACAGGAAGAATTGGGAGTGAATTAAGGCATCCATTGCACCCAGAGGAGGCGGAGGGGGGTCTATAGTGCAAGTGATGGAAAATGCTTTGATGGTTACTTGCATAGTAAAGTATACCTGCTGATATTAAGAGTGCATCCCCTATCGTCACCTCCAGAGCCAAATACCAGAGCAAAGAAGGTGAATTTGTGGTTTTGAATTCCATGTAAAAATTAGGCAGAATTTCTTTGTCCTGCCCACCATGGGAATCACCAGAATTTCCTTGTCCTGCCCACCACGGGGATTGGCCTCAGGCAGGATTTTCCAGTATTGGGGCGAGCATGGCTGGAAAATCCTGCCCATTTGCCAGATTTCTACTGCCCACCCACCATGGTAATCGGAGAGGATGAGGGAGGGACAGTGGGAAGATCCATTGATCTCGGGCAGGAGTTTCCGGTCTCGGGTCGAGCGAGACTGTAAAATCCCATCCAAAGTGTCTGACATTATTGGATTCAGCTTTATTAGAAGTTTGATTAATTTGACCTAAGATTTGTGGGGTTCACTTGTTTGCAGCAACCCCCTAATAGTAAATCCCGCCAGGGTTTTAGAGACTTAACAATATGGCAAGAAAGAATACTTTAAATGGTGAATCCAAAAATGTTTATTCACCATTAAAAAGGAGAGAAGTCAGAAAGATAAAAAAACAAGAGGCAATTAACAATATTTAGTAGTAATGAACAGAGAGAGGAGAAAGCTTAACATTAACAATTGAACAAATCCCCCAGTACCTTTCTCAGACCAGGACATGAAGTGACATTTCCAAAAATGTGGATAACATCATTTTCTCAACATCTCTCTCTCTCTTTCTTTCTGTCTCCCAACATCTCTCTCTCCCACAACATCTCTCTCTCTTTCTCACAATGTCTCTCTTTCTTGCAACATCTCACATCTCACATCTCACATCTCACATCTCACATCTCACAACATCTGTGTTTCTCTTTCTTGCAACATCTCTCACTCTACCCAAAATGGCTACTTGAGACCACTTTTTTATAGTTAAAAAATTTTGCAAACTCACCTTAGCCAATTTAATGAAAAACAGCCAGTTGGTTAGCCATTTGTTTTTTAGCTAATTATACCCATTGTCTTAATTTTTCAAACTGCATTTCTTACCTTGCAGCAGGCTGAGTGTCCACCTATAATTGATTCCCATAGCTATTTGTCATTTATAGTTACAACATCTCGAACAGGAACCCATTCAATCCCAGTCAAGGTTAACAAGTCATTATCTTTTCTCTGTCTGAGAAGGGCTTATCATTCCTACAGCATTATAAGAACCTGTATTAATAATCAAATGTTAATAATGTGTTCATAATTATAAACGTTATAAACTTTTGTGTTCCATGTTACATTTCTAATCTTTCCAACACATTTTTAATTAATTACTTATTTTTTAATTGTCTCACCATTCAGGCTCTCGGCTTCACTAATCTCGCTGATTTCCAATAATAGTTTTATTTAAATGACTTCTATCAATTTAGCACAAACTGCTAAGTAACATACTAATTCAAATTACCAAATAATAATCACACTACAACTAGTGATTTTGACAACAACTTGCTTTGAATAAACAATAGGTTTTGTAATTAGCTTTTGCAAACATTCAGAGAGTGCTGTCACACTCCACATGCTGCCCTTCAGCTGTGATAGTTCAAGGCGTCAGGATTATGAAAAATTTCACGCTTTCGTTTTTGACCTTGAGTCAGAAATTTCCAATCACCTTCCAATTTGCAAACTTCTTTCATTAAACTGTGATGAAGCTCGGGCTTTAGTATTGGGTTTGCTTACAACGGTTGGACTTTGTAGCCTTAAAGGGGCATGGTTCCAATACAACGCTACCTGAATAGTAGATAACACATGACCAGGTCATGGTAGGTCAACCCCTTGACCTTAGGATGGCACATTGGCACAGTGATCAGCACTGCTGCCTTGTAATGCTAAGGACATGGTTCGACTCCTGGCTTGGGGGTCACTATCAATGTGGAGTCTGCACGTTCTCCCCATGTCTGCGTGGATTTCCTTGGGGTGCTCCAGTTTCCTTTCACAATCTGAAAGATGTGCTGGTTAGGTGCATTGGCCATGCTAAATTCTCCCTTAGTGTACCTGAACAGGTGCCAGAGTGTGATGACTAGAGGATTTTCACAGTAACTTCATTGCAGTGTTAATGTAAGCCTACTTCTAACACTAATAACTAAACTTTATCAAACTCAATAAAGGACTCGTTTTGACTGGAGGGCTTACCTGACATTTTATTTGAGCTTAAACCTGGTGTTGTCAAACTTCTTACTATTTTATTCAAGTACCATTATTTCTGACCTTCTTACCTATTTTTAAAGGTTATTTGCTAATGTGATAATGACTTACTGTGTAATCAAATCCACAACCCTTTGACTCAATGATAACAGGTCTTATTGTGTTTTTCTGTGTAGTTTGAAGATAAGTAGCAGCTAATGATTAGTTATTATCTGTTTTAACACCTAGGTGCGTTCGTGAAGTACATCAACATGACGCCCATAATTGGTGGCAGGCTTCATTCTTCTTTTTGGGTGGTGGACAAGAAGCATATTTACATTGGCAGTGCCCACATGGACTGGCGTTCTCTGTCTCAGGTAATTTATGCCCAACAGGCTGATTGAGATAACCATGTCGTATCTTTAAGCTTGAAGCTTGCATGCCTTTTGAATGTGTGCCATGTCTCATTGAGAAATAATAATGCCCCAATGACCAGGCATCTCTGATCAGTATTGAATGAGAACCTTTGGACAATGCATGCACTTTTTTTTTTATTCGTATACATTATTGTCCATTCCTCAGGGCATTTAAGAGTCAACCATATTGCTGTTTCTCTGCAGTCACGTGTAGATCAGACCAGGTAAGGATAGCAGATTTCCTTCCTAAAGGACATTAGTGAAGCAGATAAGTTTTTATTAAAATTGACAGGGTGGCAAGCACTGTTACCTCCTAGCACCATGGACCTACGTTCAATTCCGGTTTGGTCTGTGTGAAGTTTGCATATTCTCCCTATATCTGCATGGGTTTCCTCCGGTTCCTTCCAACAGTCCAAAGATATGTGGGTTAGGAGGATTGGCCATGCTAAATTGCCACTAAGTCTCATGGGAACTAGCTAGGGCAAATGCATAGGGTTATGGGGATAAGGCTTAGGTGGGATTGTGGTCAGTACAGACTCAGTGGCCCAATGGCCTCCTTCTGCACTGTAGGATTCTATAACAATGGTCACCACGAGATTTGTAATTACAGATATTTGTTATTGAATTCTAATTTCACCATCTGTTGTGATGGGATTCAAACCCAGGTACCCAGAGCATTACCCTGAGCCTCTGGATTACTGACCCAGTGACAATACCACTATGCCACTGCCTCCTTATGCTCAATGAACAATGCGAGTTGCAGTTAGATGTAGAAGTATTGGCGAATGACTGAGAAAGGAAAAAGCTGTGTTCGATCGAGGTTTCTGGTGCAAGATTAAAACTGCAGACTGTTTCAGTTTGCCCTCCCCGCTGACCTAATCTGAAGAAATAAGGCTGCTAAATTCCTGCAGTTGATGCAAAGTAGCCGGGCATGAATTACTTCTGTGTTTGAAAGGTCTTGTCCTCACAGAGTCAGACTCAGTGCAATCACAGCATTGTAATTAATCATAGAATTTTACAGGATCAATATGTGAAATAATGGAGCACAAGACCAGGTTATTGCTGGAGACACATGCAGTACCAATGCGGCTCAGAATTATCTCTGCTGGGGACGATAATTATGCAGTGTTTTTCTTTTGTCCACAAGCAGAACTGTTTGAGACACAGACGCGATTGAAATATGTAACATATTTCAATGGGAAATGAAAATGCAATTTTGCTAGCTGCTGTTATCAATTAGGTGGCTGTGTTAATCACCATTTCTTTACGCAAACTGGGTGAAGCTGAGGGTGCCCCACTATCTGATTTGGGACAGAGTTTTTCCAGCAATGGGAAGAATAAAGTCTGATGCTTTGGCTAGAAATTCTCCCATCCAGCCCACCACTGTTAGCGGGCAAGTTGCAGAGAATGTGAACTCCCATTGATGGCTGGGCAGGAATTTCCATCTTTTAGACCAGTGCAGTCGGAGAATTCCACCCTCTGGGTCTGACTTGGAGACGTATATTTGTCAAGATGCCCCTTAGAAGTCACTGTCGTATCTGCTTCCTCTACCTCCCCCGACAGTGAGTTTGAGGCACCCATCACCCTGTGAAAAAAAACTTGCCTTGTACATCTCCTTTAAACCTATGGTCCCTAGAATTGATCTTCCACCTGGGAAAAAGCTTCTGACTATCCACTCTGTTCATGACTCTCATAATTTTGTAGACTTCTATTAGGTCATCCTCAACCTCCAGTGGGAGCAAACCAAGTTTCTCCAACTCTCCTTATCCTGGTGAATCTTTTCTGTACCCTCTTCAAAGCCAGTAACATCCTTGCCGTGAAAGTACAGGCTGCAACTGTCTAGACAATAATGGTTAGATCAGATCTGGCTCTTTGCACTAATTTTTAGATACTGGAGATGGTTGTAGATGGTTGTCTCTCGGTGTTCCCAGAATCATTGGGCATTCTTGGTTTCATTAGTCAGAAAATTGAATACAAGAGTTGGGACATCTTGTCGAAGTTGTACAAGACGTTGGTAAGGCCGCACTCGGAATGTCGTGTACAGTTCTGGTCACCTTATTAAGAAACAATATTATTAAACTAAAAAGAGTGCAGGAAAGATTTACTAGGATGTTACTAGGACTTGATGGTTTAAGTTATAAGGACAGGCTGGGTAGACTGGGACTTCTTTCTCTGGAGCATGGGAATCTTAGGGGTGATCTTATAGAGGTCTATAAAATAATGAGGGACATAGATCAGCTAGATAGTCAACATATTTCCCCAAAGGTAAGAGAGTCTAAAACTAGAGAGTGTAGGTTTAAGGTGAGAGGGGAGAGATACAAAAGTGTCCAGAGGGGCAATTTTTTCTCACAGAGGGTGGTGAGTGTCTGGAACAAGCTACCAGAGATAACAGTCGAGGCGGATACAATTTTGTCTTTTAAAAAGCATTTAGACAGTTATATGGGTAAGATGGATACAGAGGGATATGGGCCAAAACAGGCAATTGAGATTAGCTTAGTGGTAAAAACTGGGTGGCATGGACAAGTTGGGCAGAAGGGCCTGTTTCCATGTTGTAAATCTCTAATACTCTATAACCAGTCTATCGAACACTGAAAACGCAGATTCAAGGCCTGATGACAGTAACGAAGAGACCCGCAGGTTGCTCCTGTTCCCAAGGATAGTAACACCAGTCAGCACTCCGACCATTCCTCTCATGGCAGGCACATAGAAAATGATACTAAGTTGCCCAAATACAAACTCTTGAGGAGCGGCATGCAGAAATACTCTTGCAGAGGGGTAAGCTGCCACTATGGAGGAGAGGGAGGGAGGTAGCTGAGGTTCAAGTCAGTTTATTGAGTGTTTAGTCAAGTAGGAGTAGTCCCACTAGCCCTTGTAATGCTAGTCCACATGTTGTGCCTGAGGCAGGCAGTGGAAACATGGACTTGTACCCAGGAACATCACAGTGAAGATAAAAGTAGGTTGGCCACTTTTGAGTTAACTGTAGAAAAGAAGTTTGTGTTGTACACTGTTAGTCAAGAAGAGCTTAATATAAAGCTGCCCTCTTACACATGTTGATGTTCTACAGGTTTATATGAAAGGTCTCCAAGCACTTAAAAAAAAACATTGATCCACGAGAGGATTTATTGCTGATATTACAGCAGTATAAAAGTTCAGCATTGCTGCGGTCTGGCTGTCTCAGCCAAGGAACCATTCTGTTGATTTGTTGCAGAAATCCCATGCATCCATCTTTTGCTGTGCTGCTCCTGCCCTCAGTTGTAGGTTCCTGTCCCATGCCATGTGATTGAGATTATCTGATTTCATAGAATTATGAAGTGGGGCTTTATCTGTAGATTTGCGACGAACATATTTGGCAACAGTATTCGTTTGTAGGCATGCATATGCTTTTGTTATTGGATAAGGTTTATATTATGACAGCTCTGCACTTAATATATTTGGGATGCACCAGTTTACTGGCTGTATTTATTTGAAATGGAAGAAGTTGGACATTTATTGCACTGAAGTGGCATTGAATCATCTGCCCTCAATAACCCTTCCTTACACTTTGAGCTTTTTTGTTTAAGTGTGCATTCATGGGATTTTACTATTTTGCAAACACACACACACACACACACACACACACACACACACACACACACACACACACACACACACACACACACACCACACACACACACACACACACACACACACACACACACAATTTATTGCCCATTGCAACAAAAGCAAAATATTGCAGATGCTGGAAATCGTCGATTTTTGATTTGATTTATTATTGTCACATGTATTAATATACAGAGAAAAGTATTATTGCTTGCGTGCTATATACACAAAGCATACCGTATGTAAAGAAGGAAAGAAGGTGCAGAATATAGTGTTGCAGACATAGCTAGGGTGTGGAGAAAGATCAACTTAATATAAGTTAGGTCCATTTGAAAGTCTGACAGCAGTAGGGAAGTAGCTGTTCTTGCATTGGTTGGTATGTGACCTCAGATTTTTGTGTCTTTTTCCCGAAGGAAGAAAATGAAAGAGAGAATGTTTGGTGCACGTGGAGTCCTTAATTAGGTGGCTGCTTTGCCGAGGCAGTGGGAAGTATAGTCAATGGATGGGAGGCTGGTTTGTGTGATGGACTAGGCTACATTCACGACCTTTTGTAGTTCCTTGTGGTTTTGGGCAGGGCATGAGCCATGCAAAGCTGTGATACAACCAGAAAGGAGGCTTTCTATGATGTACCTGTAAAGGTTGATGCGAGTTGTAGCGGACATGCCAAATTTCCCTTAGTCTTCTGAGAAAGTAGAAATCCGAAATAAAAACAAAAAAAAAGTGCTGGAAATACTCAGTGGATCAGGCAGCGTCTGTGGCGAGAAACTGAGTTAACCTTTCAGGGTCAGATGATATCATCATTTCCTCACGTCCAACAATTCTATTCCATCCTCCCGGTTTCTCTTGCTGCATTGTACATGATGCAGTCTCCTGCAACAGCACTTCTTTGGTGGCACAGTGGTTAGCACTGCTGCCTCACAGTGCCAAGGACTAGGGTTCGATTCCCAACTTGGGTCACTATCTGTGTGGCGTTTGCATCTTCTCCCTGTGTTTGCGTGGGTTTCCTCCAGGTGCTCCAGTTTCCTCCCACAGTCCAAAGATGTGCAGGTTGCGTAGGATTGCCATGCCAACTTGAGTCTTAGTGTCCCCCATGTGTAGGTTTGGGGGAATTAGCTACAGTAAATATGTGGGGTTATGGGAATAGGGTAAAATGGTCTATCGCAGAGAGTCGGTGCAGACTTGATGGGCCGAATGGCCTCTCTCTGCACTGAAGAGATTCTATGATTCAACTGACGAATCCCACCCTATGACATGGCCCTCCAAAGATCGATTCACCTATCTGTGATCTCACCCCTTTCCCTCCCTCCAGAACCATCGCTAGCTTCCCATTGTCTTTTACGCTCCACTCCACCAGCCTCCCTTCTCAGTATCCTCTGCTTTTTCTGCCAACTTCAGCATGACACCACTGCCAAACACATCTTCCCCTTCCCCTTTCAGCATTCAAAAGACACCATTCTCCCCATGGCAGCCTAGTCAATTCCCAGTACTCCTTCCAAATGAAACAACAATTTACTCCTACTTCCTTCATTTTGGTATCCTGCTACTGCTGTTTATGATGTAGTCTCCTCTGTACTGGGGGTAACTTAGAATCATAGAATCCCTACAGTACAGAAGGAGTCATTCAGTTTATCAAGTTTGCACCAACCACAATCCCATGCAGGTCCTATCCCCATAACTCCATGCATTTACCCTAGCTAGTCCCCTGACACTAAGGGCCAATCCACCTAACCCGCACACCTTTGCATCTCTTGAGGAACACTCTTTTCAGTCCACAAGCATAACCCCGAGATTCCAGTTGCTTGTTATTTTAATTCTCTGCTTTGCTCCCAGTCTCAGTCTGCTGCACTATTCCAGTGAAGCTCAAAGTAAACTGGTGGAGCAACACCTCATCTTTTAACTCAACACTCTACAGGGCTTTTGGACTCAACATTAGGAGTTCAGCAACCTGATGAAACCATAATCTCTGCCTCCAGCTTGTACTGTGTGTTTTCTTTTATTTTTTAAACCTTTTTTCCGTGTTTGAGATATGAGCTTCGTTAGCAAGTCCGACATTTATTGCCCATCCTTAGCTGCCTTTGAGAAGGTGGTGGTGAACTGACTTTTTGAAACGCTGTACTGCAGTGTAGGTACACCCACAGTGCTGTTAGGGAGGGAGTTCCAGGATTTTGACCCAGCGACAGAGAAGGAAATAGCGATATATTTCCTAGCTAGGATAGAATGTAGCTTGAAGGGGATACTTGCTGATTGTGTTCTCATGTACCTACTGCTCTTCCACCTCCAGACAGTGAGAGCTGTGAGTTGGTAAGGTGTGGTTGAAGAAGTCTTGGTGAATTGCTGCAAGTGCATGTTGTAGATGGTACACACTGCTGTCACCGTGCACCCATGGGGGTGTGTGGTTGTTTGTGGTGGTGGATGGGGTGCTAATCAAATGAGCTGCAAATGGAACATTAGAACGATATGCATGCAGGCAAGTGCAATGTATTCTATGACATGCCAGTACATGCACATGTACACACATACATGCATGCACACACATCATAAATTTTCTGACATAGGTATTCTAAAGACTATCATGCCTTGTGGAAATGCAATATAACTGTTGTGAGGAGAGTGAGAAATCTTAGCAAGTATTAATGATTTAATGATTTTGTTACGAGAAAAGGTCGTAAATTATTTCTTGCGGTGAATTGTTTTTCAAACTCCTCTCAATCTTATGGCCTAGATTTTTTTTAAAACCTGACTTGATACTGTTTAAATTTTGTCCATGTAGTAATAAAGAATGATTGCAAAAGTTGAATGTAAATTGGATCTGTGCACTGATTGTTATCTCATTTCACACAGCATTGAAAATAAGCTCAGCAAACCAGGTCAGCAAAAAAAAAATCCCAAACTCTGGTAAAACTAAGTAGTAATTGGGAAAAGTTCTGACATCCACATATTGTATTGATAACAAAATAGTCATCAATCAAAATCTATTCTGTTTGCAGGCAGCCAATTATTGCCCATTTTTTAAATTCATGTCTGACATGTCTTATGACAGTAACACAATAACTATCGCTGCCAGTGTTGCAAGGAAGGAAATATGACACATAGCAAGGTCCAACAGACAGCAAGGAAACAAATGATCGTCTGTTTTAGATGTTGTTTGAGAGGTAAATATTGGCCAGGAATTGCAGCAAACTTTCCTGCTCTCGTCAGGATGCGCACAGCTGGAGAAAGCAGAGATTGCTGCAGATTAACATCTGAAATAGAACACCAACCATTTCCTTAGTGCTGTACTGATGTGTCAGCCTGGATTCTATGCTCAAATCTCTAAATTGGATTCAAACCCACTAGCTTTCAACATTGAAAGAAATAATGCCTGTACTGTACCAAGGCTGACACCTAACACTTGGGAGAATCGATGAGGCAATTAATGTCCGACTTCAGAGACGTGTTTGATGCAGGATTAATGGAAACTTAGATGCTACAATGTTGAGGCTATACTTCTCCGCAGTGTCACGTTAAGAGAAGCTGCTTGTCTCAGATAGGATTCCCTCTGCCCCTTAGTATCCCAAGATGCATAGTTAGGGGGATTAGCCATGCTAAATTCCCACTTTAATGTCCCAAGGTGTTAGGTTGGAGGATTAGCTGGGATATGGCCTGGGTAAAATGTCGGAGAGTCGGTACAGATGTAATGGGTGGAGTGGCCTCTTTTTGCACTGTAGGGATTCTATGATTCTAATCTCCTGTATGGAAAGAGCAATCACTGTACTTTACTCAAACTTTTTATATTGTGAATGGAGGACCAGAAAGGAGTATGATGAATGTACGTTGTTTTGTCCAACAAAACTTTGACTAGAAGTAGCTGGACAGAGAAAGCAGTGAACAGACAGTGACTCTTAAGCACTGAAGCTAATGAGCGGGACTTCTTCCCCCCCACTCTGCAGTGTGTATCACAGAGGCAGCTATCGATAGGGTTTCTTATTGTATGCATCCACTCTTCCCACCCCGACCACCAGAAAACCCACACAGGGGTTCATTGTCAGTGGGACCAGAAGATCAGGCTGGCGGGAACAGTCAGAAAATTCCAGCCTGTGACTTCTACTCTCTGCTGTTGTGGTAGAATTGTTTGGGTCAGAGAACTGACCTCAATCTAATTGATTTCCTACTGGCGAGGACGTGGGATCTGTTGTTTACCTCCTGTCGAATCAAGTATCAGAGAGATATTACAGCAGACTAATTGGATTTATTCGTGACTAGGAAAGCTCCTCAGGAGCAACAAATAATACAAATATATGTAATGTTATCTATTTGTATTCATTCTTCTTATCTTACTGAAACTCTGTTGTGTTAACGTAATCATGTATTAAGTGGATGTATCGTCCATAGCAGAGAAAAAGCAGCTTATGTGAGTGAACAAAGACCCGTGAATATAACCCCATTGTTTTAAATCCTCTATGTTTTCCTAGTATTATTCTCCTATATACAACATGTAATTATTCAATGGGAGAATTACCTAGTGTTTTCCTTTAAAGTATTTATCCTTGGGATGTAATTGACACTGGCAAGGCAATATTTAACACTCTAGTTGCCTTGATGACATTAAGACTCCATCCTAGGTCTGACCATGGATGGCAGGTTCCCTCCCTTGCAAGATATGAATGAACCAGTTGGCTTTTTAATGACAGAATGGCTTCTTTCACAGATATTTTCTAAAGCTGGCGATGGTGGCAATATAAACTCATGTTTACAAATACTTTGTGCATGTTCTTTCTCAGGTTATGAGTGCCGCTGGGTTGGTACGCATTTGTTGCCCAACCCCAGTCGCCCTTGAACTGGGTGGCTTGCTTGGCCATTTCAGAGGGCAGTTAAAAATCAACCACATCGCTGTGTGTTGGGAGTCTCAAGTAGGCCAGACCGGGTAAGGGCGGCAGATTTCCTTCCCTACAGGACGTTAGTCCAATGATGTGCAGGTTAGGTTGATTGGCCATGCTAAAATTGACCCTAGTGTCAGGGGGTTTAGCAGGTTAAGTGTGCGAGATTACAAGAATGGGACCTGGGTGGGATTGTGGCCAGTATAGACTCGATGGGCCAAATGGCTTCCTTCTGCACTCTAGGGATTCTATAATTCTAATGATCCAGGTAGGTTTTTACACCAATCAATAATAGCTTCATGGTCACCGTTACTTGCGTTTGATTCCAGATTTTATTTATTGAATTTAAGTTCCACTGGCTGTGGTGGTGGGATTTGAACCTCTGTCCCCAGAACATTAGCTTGGCTCCTACATTGCTATTCCAGTGAAACTACCACTACTTCCTTCTGGATCGGTACCACACTTGCTGTTTTCCCATTTTTTCTACCATTGATGTGCCCAAAACCTGCAGGCACCCTTTAACATGAGGTCTGAACAGAAAGTGGTTTCAGTACAGGTCCTTTCAGTGTTGGCTTTGGGTGAGCAGTGTGGCTGCCTCAGTGGCCTTGCTCGGGTTCAGGTGGAAGTGGAAGACCAACCTCTTGATGCTTGATTAGCAGCATAACCACTGGGCAACCAAAGTCCCAACCCTTGCCGCATGGGAGTTCACCAATCTGATTGGACATATTCCTGGACGTTCCATCACTGCCCCACCTTCGCATTGCTACCACCAATCACCCCACATGCCCATCTCCTAGGAGCACTACCTTCCCGCACCAATTAGAATGTGCTCACAATCATCATTATCCCAATTAGATAATTCCTCACTCTCCGTCAAACATCCTTATTCCATTATTAAATGTTCAAAGAAAATATTTTAAAAAATACAACTGGCCAACTTGTCAATCAGTACCTTTGCCTCCTGTGGAGTAAGCTATGATCATTTGAAATTTGACATTATTGGGTTTGTCCTGATAATCATGATGCGGAGATGCTGGCGTTGGTTCCTTTAATCTGACGAAGGAGCAGCGCTCTGAAAGCTCGTGATACCAAATACATCTGTTGGACTTTAACCTGATGTTGTGAGACTTCTTACTTGTCCTGATAAGTACAAAATGGAAAACTTCGGCAACCTGTGTCTTTTCAGCATTTTTTTTTTATATAACCCTACACTTTTTCTCTTGAGTTGCTCCCAGCAACATTCTGGAGCTGAGTCTCCAGTGGTAACCCTGACTGCAAATAGTGTATTGTCCAAGCACCTTTAACTAAGTGATTCATTGTTAGAATCTGTTTTTCCCTGCAGCATGATTTTATCGCCTGCCTTTCATGATAAAAATGCCTGACTATCGCTTTTAAAATCTATCTAGATATATGAGGCAATTCATACTATAATTCTGCATTCATCACAGGTTGCTTAAGAAAGATCGGTCTCTCAGACTGTGCAGTACTTCCAGCTAACAAATCAAACTTTTTTTTCGTAAATTATTTGGAATAATTCACAGAGAATCACAGAGAACATAATTAAATGAGTTTGAAGTTCAATCTTTCATTTTTATTGAAGCCACATATGCATGAAGAGCATTTCTGGCCTGTTTCCAATTGTATTCTCATAAAAATGATCCACTACTTGTTTGTGTTTACCATGAATATTTACTGTAGTTTATGGCTTTTTGTTTTCTTGGAATATGAGGACATAAAGATGTAGGAGTGGCAGTAAGTGATGTGGCCTCTCGAGTCTGCTGTGTCATTCAATAAAGTCGTGGTTGAACTTCTAACTCAACTCCAGATTCCTACACTGCCTTGATTCCCTTAGTATCCCAGAATCTGTCAGCTTCCCTCGGAATACCCTCATTGACTAAACATCCACAGCTTTCTAGATCCAGCAGAGATTTACGAAGCTGGGATTGTCAAAGTTTTGACCCCTTATCCTGTGACAGTCACCCCGGGCAGCGGGAACGTTTTCTCTACATCTGTAACGCCAATCCTCTCAAACATTTTGAGCTTAACTCTTGTTCTTTCAAACCCCTGGAAATATTGGTTCTGCTCACAGGCCAATCCCCTAATCCCAGGAACCTTTCCTGTCCGTTTTCGTTGCACTTCCTGTGTGGTGAGCAGATTGTCCCACAGCTGGAGTACTGTGTGCAGTTTTTGGTCTCCACATTCGAGGAAGGATATATTGGCCTTGGAGGGGGTGCAGAGAAGGTTCACTAGGCTGATACCAGAGATGAGGGCGTTGGATTATGAGGAGAGACTGAATAGGCTAGGTTTGTACTCTTTGGAGTTTAGAAGACTGAGAGGGGATCTTATAGAAACATATAAGATAATGAAGGGAATGGATAAGATAGAGGTTGAGAGACTCTTCCCACTTAACAAAGATGGCAGGACTAGAGGGCACAGCCTCAAGATTAGGGTGGGGGGGCGTGGTTCAGATCAGAGTTGTGGAGGGGTTTCTTCGCGCAAAGGGTGGTGAATCTTTGGAATTCTCTGATGAGGTGGTGGAGGTTTTCTCGCTGAATATGTTCAAGTTAAGAGTGGATAGGTTTTTGATTGACAAGGGAATTAAGGGTTACGGGGAGAAAGTGGGAAAGTGATACTGAACCACTATAGATCAGCCATGATCTTATTGAATGGCGGGACAGGCTCGAGGGGCTGGATGGCCTACTCCTGCTCCTATTTCTTATGTGAAGAGACCAAAATTACACACACTGTGGCCTCACCAATGTCCTATATGACCGTAGTAAAACCATGTTTACTGTTATACTCCAACACCTTTGTAACGGAAACCAATTTACCTTTCTTGCTGTACCTAGATGTTAATGTTCTGTGATTTGTGTACAAGGGTACTCTCGTGTCTCTGGATACAGCATCACCCAGCCTCACGACATTCAAAAAAGATTTTCTTTTTTAGAAAAGCTTTTCTTACCAAAGCTTGTACTTTGTCATCTTATATTCCATCTGTCATGTTATTGCCTCCTTGCCTAACAATCCCTCGGTAGATAATTTGCATTCTCCTCACTGCTTACCGTCTGCTAACTTTGCACAGGAGGTGGTGTCTTAATGGTAATGTCACTGGGCTAGTAATCCAGAGGCCCAGTTTCTGGGGACATGGGTTCAAGTTCTACTATGGAGCAGGAGGGGGACTTTATATCCCAGTGGTGAATCTGGAATTGAAAGCCAGTCTCAATAATGGTTACAATAAAGCTATCATCAATTGTTATAAAGACCACATGGTTCACTAATATCCAGGAGGGAAGGAAATCTGCCTTCTTTTGCCAGTCTGGCCTACACCAGACTGGTGTTAGATAGTGAAGAGGGGTGTTATAGTTTGCAGAGGGACTTGGACAAGTTGCAGAGCTGGGCCAAGAGGTGGCAAATGGAGTTTAATGTGGAAAAGTGTGAGGTAATGCACTTTGGCAAGAATAATAAATGTGTAGAGTATAGGGCTAATGGTAGGATTCTTAATAGTGTTGATGAACAGAGGGATCTTGGTGTATATGTGCATAGATCCCTGAAAGTAGGCAGTCAAGTCGATAAGGTTGTTCAGAAGGCATATGGAGTCTTAGCTTTTATTGGTAGGGGGATTGAATTTCGGAGCCACAACGTCATGTTGCAACTGTACAAAACACTAGTGCGGCCGCACTTGGAGTATTGTGTGCAGTTCTGGCCCCCGCATTGTAAGAAAGATGTGGAGGCATTGGAGAGGGTACAGAGGAGGTTTACCAGGATGTTGCCTGGTATGGAGGGCAGGTCTTATGAAGAGAGGCTGAGGGATTTGAGGTTGTTTTCGTTAGAAAGGAAGCGGCTTAGAGGGGACTAATCGAAACATATAAGATGATAAGAGGCATAGATAGGGTGGATAGTGATAGCCTTTTTCCTAGGATGGAAAAAGCTAGCACGAGGGGACACAGCTTTAAATTAAGGGGTGATAGTTATAGGACGGATATCAGAGGTAGGTTCTTTACCCAAAGGGTGGTTCGGAAGTGGAATGCCCTGCCTGCAGCAGTTGTAGATGCGCCAAGTTTGGTGGCGTTTAAGAGGTTAGTTGATAAGTATATGGAAGAGAGGGAATGGTTTAGTTTGGAGGGGCATTGCTTTTTATATTGGTCAGCGCAACATCGAAGGCCGAAGGGCCTGTTCTGTGCTGTAATGTTCTATGTTCTATGTTCTACATGTGACTCCAGATCCACAGCAATGTGGTTGATACTTAACTGCTGTGTGAAATGGTGTGGCAAGCCACTTACTTCAAGGGCAATTAGAGATGGGCAATGTATGTTGGACACACCAGCAATGATCACACTTGTATATGTCCCACTCAGCCCCCTTACCTAAATCATTTATACTGATTGTAAATAACTGAGGCCTGTATATCTTGTGGTATCTTGATACTTCCAACCTGCCAACTCAGAAATGTCCTATTTATTCCTTCACTCAGTTTTCTGTGCATTAATTAAATCAGAATCCTTTCAGATATCTTGCCCCTAATCCCTTGAATAATAATTCTGAGCAATACCTCCTGCGGTGCATCTTATTAAAGATTTTTTCTTACAGTCCCAGTACACCACCTCCACTCGATCCTCTTATCTATCAAATTAAATACATCTTCAAAAATCTAACACATTTGTCAAACATTCCCCTTTTTGTGAACCCATTTTGATTCTGCTTAATCACATTGTGTTTTTCTGTTACTACCTCCCTAATGAAATATTTGTGTGTACTTCTTAAAAAAAATCGTTCAAAGTGAATTCATAGACTCCCTACAGTGAAGAAGGAAGTCATTTAGTCCATTGAATCTGCACTGACACAATTCCACTCAGTCCCTATCCCCATAATCCCATGCATTTACCCTAGCTATTTCCCCTGATGGTAAGAAGCAATTTAGCATGGCTAACCCACTTAACCCCCATATTTTGGGAGGAAACCAAAGCACCCGAAGGAAACCCATGGGGAGAACGTGCAGACTCTGCACAGACAGCGATCTGAGGCTGGAATCAAACCCAACTCCCTGGCACTGCAGAGCTAACACTATGCCACCTTGCCAACCCTCCACTTTTGATCATGAATATTTGGTCTATTTGGAATATTTTGGGAAACATATGTCCTTGTGCCTTCTTATATCAGCTGTGGATCATGTCATAGAGTGCTTGCCTATGATTCAGAAATCTATGGGTTCAAACCCAACTTCAAAGAATCCAGCATGGACGTGCCAGCACAGAACTGAGAGCTGGTCGGGAACTTCAACTTTTTAGGTGTCCAACAGCTTGTCCTGGTCCCTCCATGCCAAAGCTACAGTTAAGAAAGCCCACAAACACTTCTACTTTCTCAGGAGACTAAGGAAATTTGGCATGTTGGCTGTGATTCTCACCAACTTCTACAGATGACCATAGGCAGCGTTCCTTCTGGATGTATCACAGCTTGGCATGGCTCCTGCTCTGTCCAAGACCAGAAGAAATTACAAAGTGAATGAAGACCAGTCCATCTCTCAAACCAGCTTTCTATCCATTGACTCTGTCTACGCTTCTCGCTGCCCCAAAAAACAAGCAGCATCAAGGACCCTATGCACCCTGGACATTCTCTTTTCCACCTTCTTCTATCGGAAAAAGATACAAAAGTCTGAGATCATGTACAAGCTGACTCAAGAACCATTGAATCATTGAACCCATCCAGTGCAAAGGAGCCCATTGAGTCTGCACAGATTTTCCAAAGACCATCTTACCTAGGCCCATCTCCTCTATCCTATCCCCATTATCCCACACATTTACTATGGCTATTTCAACTAATTTATACATCTTTGGACACTAAGCAGCAATTTATCATGGCCAATCCACCTAATCTGTACATCTTTGGAGTGTGGGAGGAAACCAGAGATCCCGGAGGAAACCCAAGCAGACATTAGGAGAATTTGCAGACTCCACACAGGCTGGAATCAAACCCAGTCACTGGCACTGTGAGGCAGCAGTGTTCAAGAAGCTCAACACCATCCAGGACAAAGCAGCCCACTTGACTGGTATCTTCCTCCACCGCTGATTTACATTGGCAGCAGTGTATACCGTATATGGGATGTATTGTAGTAACTCACCAAAGCTTCTTTGACAACACCTTCCAAACTGGTGACCGCTACCACGTAGAAGGTGCATGGGAACACCACAAATTGCAAGTTCTTTCCCAGCCATGCGGCGTCCTGATTTGGAAACATATTACCGTTATTTCACCGTCTTTGTCTTTGGGTCAACATCCCTGAACTGCCTCCCTAACAGCACTGTGGGTGTACCCACAGTCCAGGGATTGCAGCGGTTCAAGAAGGTGACTCACCACCACCTTCTCAAAGGTCAAGAAGGGGTGGGCCATAAACACTGGCCTAGCTAGTGATGCCCACATCCCATGAATGTATTTAAAAAAATCATATGGTAGCTTGCTGTGCACTTGGCTGCTGCATTTCCGAAATTGTAACAGTGACCACACAGACCACACTTAGGTGGTTGGCTGTAAAGCAGTTTGGGATGGTCTTGAGTTCATAAATGGTGCTATATCAATGCACATCATTTTTTTTAAGCATTGCCAGGTCCAATATTGTCTAGGTTGGAGACATCTCAGAACCTTCTTTCCATTTCACTTACACTGCCAAGCCATCCACATTCATTGACCTGCCGCCTTTTAGTTGTGGAGCAAGTCACAGGATAGAGCAAGGTTGACAATTCCCATTTATTGCTTTGCCTTGACCAGAATTCACTTTACTCCCACAGATGAAAGAGTTGGGTATCATCATGTACAACTGCAGCTGCCTAGGCCTGGACCTGTATAAAGTCTTCTCTGTGTATTGGCAGCTGGAATACCGGGACTCTGCACCCGAAATCTGGTCCAAGAAACTATTCGGCATCTCCAGCTTGCATTCCCCTCTCAAGTTACAGCTCAACGGGGTCGAGGCTGAGGCCTATCTTGCTGTAAGTAAAGTTTCATTTTGATGCTTTTTGTATTGGTAGCTTTGTCAAAGAACGGAGCAGATTTACTCTTGGTGAGAACACTTGTTATTCCCAGAGGTTAAGTGCTAAGCACTGGGAGCAACCGGCTTAGTAATGGTACTCGGGTTTTAATGTTGGTCCCTGCAAACCTTCCCATGGTCAGCAGACAGTCCACTAGAGACAGAATGTCCAGTGCAGGAGGAAGCCATTTGGCCCATCAAGCCTGCACTGACCACAATCCCACCGAGGCTCTACTCCCCCAACCCCACATATTTACCTTGATAATCCCCCTGACTTAAGGTCAATTTAGCACGGCTAGTCAACCTAACCTGCACATCTTTGTATGGTAGGAGGAAACCGGAGCACCCAGAGGAAACCCACGCAGACACGGAGGGAATGTGTATGGGTTTCCCCGCGTGCTTCATTTTCCCCCCACAGTCTTTGTCCTTGTATGTGTTTGATGTTGGGGACATGAGCCATACCAGTGTACTCAAATCCTGGAGCATTCAGAGAGAAGGCTCCACTTTACCTGGGGAGAGAGAATACTTTGCACATGGCCAGGCACCCGAAAGAAGCTTTGGCCATGGTTGAGAAAGGCGAATAGAAGACAAGCAAATGTCCACAAAAGATTAATGTAACCTCGCCTGATTCATGTTAATTCTTTCTCCACAGACTTCCCCTGCACCTTTGTGTCCAAGTGGTCGCACCACAGGCATCGATGCAGTTCTCAGAGTTATTGCCAATGCTCAGAGATTCATACATGTGGCTGTCATGGATTTCCTGCCTCTTGTCAACCACAGTAATGTTCAGAGGTTAGTAAAACATGCACAATATCCGCATTGGTTCAGATATTTCACCATTAGCAATGTGCAATTTATTTATTTTATTTGAAGCTCTCATGTTCTCTATGGGATAACATTAGTTACAGAAGTGGAGATGCCAGTGTTGGACTGAGGAAGGGGGGAGGGGTGCGCACAGTAAGAAGTCTCATAACACCAGGTTAAAGTCCAACAGGTTTATTTGGAATCACAAGCTTTTGGAACACTTTTCTTTCATCAGATCAGTGGGCACTCACATAATGAAGGAGCAGTGCTGCGAAAGCTCGTAATTCCAAATAAATCCTGTTACATAGGGCAGCACGGTGGCACAGTGGTTATCAAGCTAGGGACCTGGATTCGAGTCACTGTCTGTGTGGAGTTTGCACATTCTCCTTGTGTCTGTGTGGATATCCTCTGGGTGCTCTGGTTTCCTCTCTCAGTCTGAAAGACATGCTGGCTAGGCGTATTTTCCCGAACAGGTGCAACTCGGGAATTTCACAGTAACTTCATTGCAGTGTTAATTTAAGCTTCCTTAATAAAAAAACTGATAAGCTACAGAGAATTTAAAGCCAGATCATAGATTCATACAATAAGGAAAGGGCCCATTGAGTCTGCAGCCACAGTAATTACCACTAAAAACTAATTCCATTTCCTTGCACTTGTCCCATATCCTTAAATGTAATATTTTAAGTGCTCTTCCAGATATCTCTTTAAAGATTGTAAGGTTTCCTGCCTTCCCAGACAGAGCATTCCAGATTCCCATCACTTTCTGAGAGAAACAGATTTTTCTCATTAAGTACATTGCTTGTGTTCATACTCAGCTGGAGGTTTTGATTCTGATCCCAGTGGGCACAGAGTTAGCTGCCAGGAAGGCTGTGGAATATCACTATGGCTAGTCTGGAAGAGGATAGGCAAACAGGCCCTCTCGCTCCCAATCTCCCTTATTCTAAAGGGTAACTGTGTGGACATGTGGACTGGGTTTGATTGCGATGCTATTGTAGTCTGTTGTACCTCACATATGAAAGGATGGGACAGAGTCTAGCCAGCATCTCGCAGTCATTACCCAGCATCGGATCAGCAAAAGATGAAGCAGGGATAGAAATGGCAGGGTTAGAAATAGATACAATTTACTTTGCAGAACTAGCAGCAAAGAAGAATACAGCATAAGAACGGCCCTTTGGCCCTCCGAGCCAATGCTGATCATGATGAACTAATTATACTAAAGAAAACCTTCTGCCCTTACTCGGACATATCCCTCTATTCCCTCCCTGTTCATGGACCCATTCGGATGCCTCCTAAATGTTGCTAGTGTGCCTGCTTTTAGCACCTCCTTGGGCCAGTGCGTTTCAGGTATCCACCACTCCCTGCGTGAAAAACTTTCCCCATATATTTTCCTTAAACTTTCCCCTTCTCACCTTGAGCCTGTGCCCCCCTTGTAATTGACACTTCCATCCTGGGAAGATGTCTCTGACTACCCACCCTGTCTATGCCTTTCATAATTTTGTGGACCTCTATCAGGTCTCCTCTCTGCCTCTGCTTCTCCAGTGAAAACAACCCTAGTTCATTCAGCCTCTCCTCATGGTCAATACCTCTCCTCATGGTCAATACCTCTCCTCGTGGTCAATACCTCTCCTCGTGGTCAATACCTCTCCTCATGGTCAATACCTCTCCTCATGGTCAATACCTCTCCTCGTGGTCAACAGCTTCAAGACCAGGCAACATCCTGGTGAACCTTCTTTGCACTCTCTCCAAAGCGTCCACATTTAACACAAAGTTCATGTCTCTCATTGTTAATATGCAAGAGCTATGGTTTACAGAACTGGCAACATAAACCTGTATCAACAAATCAATGCGATTTACTGCTGATTTGCAGTTGGAAATTCCTTAGTTGTGAATGCTGCTGGAGACTAAGCAAATGAATTCTCATTTTCAGACAGTGCACAGAAAAAACAATATACTCAAAAACCAAGTTGTTTTCTGACAAAAGAATCACATGATTTTGAAAGACATTTTCAGAGATAATACCAAACTTTGGAGGCTTTATGATTTGACTCTTTTATTCAGCCCACATCCTGAATGTATCATTTTTAAAGCTGGTTTATATATTTCTCACAGAGTGAATGCTGAGACTCAGTTAGCAGCTTCGCTGTGCCGCGAATAATACAGTATCTGTTGGCACAGGGTCATTGGTCACTGTACAGTAATCAGCTGTCAGGAAAAAATCCAATTCCAGTCATCTTCTCTCATATTGGAAAGCAAATGTTGTTCCTCAGATTGCACAGACTTTCTCTTGCACTGCTTTCTTGTATAGAGTGATTTTTATTAGTCACCGAGGTTCATTATCTTCATTTAATTAGCCTGCATGTCACCAGAATGTACTTATTAAAGGCGACATAGTGCCACAGTGGTTAGTACTGTGCTACCTCACAGCACCAGGGAGCTGGATTCAATTCCTGTCTTGGGTCACTGCCTGTGTGGAGTCTGCACATTCTCCCCCGTGTCTGTGTAGATTTCCTCCGGTTCCCTCCCACAGTCTGAAAGATGTGCTGTTTAGGTGCACTGGTCACGCTAAATTCTCCCTCAGTGTACCCAAACAGGCACTAGGACTAAGTCCCCTAGTCACCAGGAGTGTGGTGACTAGGGGACTTTCACAGTAACTTCATTGCAGTGTTAATGTAAGAATACATGTGACACTAATAAATAAACTTAAACTTCAAAAAACATTTTTTCCCTTTTTATTCTTTCACGGGATTTGGGCATCACTAAATTCACCCATCCCTAATTACCCTTGAATTGAGTGGCTTGCTTGACCATTGCAGAGGGTAGTTAGGAGTCAACCACATTGATGTGGCTTTGCAGTCACGTGTAGGCCAGACTAGGTAATGACAGCTGATTTCCTTCCCTAAACGACATCAGTGAACCAGGTGTGTTTTTTACAACAATCAATTAGCGTTTCATGGCCGCCATTACTGAAACTAACTTTCAATTCCAGATATTTAATCGAATCATAGAAACCTCACAGTGCTGAAGGGGAATTCGGCCCATCAGATCTGCACCCACTCTCTGACAGAGTGTTACCCGGGCCCTTATACATTTACCATGGCTAATCCACCTAACCTATACATCTTGGGATACCAAGGGGCAACTTGGCATTGCCAATCCAACCTAACCTACACATCTTCTATGATTCTGTAGGCAAATCGGGCTCACTTAGATGGGCATTTTTGGTTGACATGGATCAGTTTGGATCAAAGGGCTTGTCTCGATACCGTAAATTCTACCCTATGATCTTTGAACTGTGGGAAGAAACCGAAACACCCAGAGGAAACCCACGCAGATGCTGAGAGAAAGGCTGGAATTGAAACAAGGTTCCTGAAGTTGTGAGGCAGCTGTGCTAACCACTATGCTACCTAAATTAATATTGAACTGAATTTAAATTCCGCCAGCTGCTGGGCTGGGATTCAAATCCATGTCCTCAGAATACTACTCTGGGTCTCAGATCACTGTTCTAGCAACATTACCCACTATGCTATCATCATCCCCATGCAACAGGCACCAGGCAGGAATGTTCCCTTCAGATTGGGGAACACTTCAACAGTCAAGGGTATTCAGCCTCTGATCTTCAAGTAAATGTTCTCCAAGGCGGCCTTCAAGATACACAACAACACAGAATCGCAGAGCAGAAACTGATAGCCAAGTTCTGCACGCATGAGGATGGCCTCAATCGGGATCTTGGGTTCATGTCACACTACCTGTAACCCCCACCATACAGCCAGAGTTTGCACAAACCCCCTAACTGCCTCGGCTTGCGACAATTCACACCACTTTAACGTGTGCTTAACTCTCCCTCCGTGCACACTGCTTATACCTGTAAAGACTCGCATTTCAATTATTTTTCGGGTCCCAATCTGTAATTATCTTGTGATTGTGCCTTTGTCTATATATGCCATGTTTGTGAACCTACCTCCACTCACCTGATGAAGGAGTAGCACTCCAAAAGCTCGTGATTCTAAATAAACCTTTAACCTGGTATTGGGAGACTTTGTACTGTGCCACTCCAGTCCAATGCTGGCATCTCCACTTCATTCCCAGAAATAGGGATGGGTAATTGATAAACAGAAGGTTCCACTGCCAGGAGAATCTTGAAGGACTCCAGCGCAGAATGTGGCTGATTGTTCCTGTGTTAATTCCTTGGTCAAGCTTTCCTATTCTTCTACACTTTTCATTTATTCCACTGATTCCCCTTCCAGCTCCTGATGAGTAATCTAAAAAGTCTCACAACACCAGGTTAAGGTTCAATAGCTTTATTTGGTGTCACGAGCCTTTGGAGCACTGCTCCTTCATCAGGTGAGTCTGATGTTGTGAGACTTCTTACTGTGCCCACCCCAGTCCAAAGCCACCATGTCCACATCCTGAAATGTAACTTCTTTTAAAAAATTCATTTGTGGGACATGGGGCTTTGCTGGTCAGCATTTATTGCCCATCCATAGTAGTTTGAGGACAATTGAGAGCCAACCACATTGCTGTGGCTCTGGAGTCACATGTAGGCCAGACTGGGTAAGGATGGCAGATTTCCTTCCCTATAGGGACATTAGTGAACTAATGGATTTTTATGACAATCAGCAATGGTTTCATGGTCATCATGATTCTTAATTCAGATATTTTTTATTGGATTCAAATTCTATCATCTGCCATGGTGGGATTCAAACTGAGATCCCCAGAACATTAGTTGAGTTTCTGGATTTAGAGTCTAGGGATAATACAACGAGGCCATCGCCTCTACTTCAACACAGATGTTACTAGATAGAAGATAACAATTGTGTGTATGTTACAGATTTGATAAACCAAAAGATCTTTTACATTTCATACCTGTGTGCTTGCGGGTACAGACTGAATAGATAAATTAGTAAGCATACATTCTCTAATTTACAATTAATGGAATGGAAATCCTCTGAGTATGGAACTCACACATAGTGTATGGTTTCTTTGCTGTAAGCAATGTTTTATGGTAAATATACCTAATTTGTGCATGGTCTATTAAATAAATTCACAAGGATTTGCCTAACAGGTCAAACAAATTACTCAGGGTTAATCAGAATATTGGATAGAATGGAGTTATTCCATTTCTCAGACACTCCCAGTATTTAGGTATTGGAAGTTGGGCAAGCTCTGAGGAAATGTCCCTATCCTTTCCAAAGTTTATTCATAGAATTGCAGAAGGAAGCTGTTTGACCAATCCTATCTGCACCGATAACAATTCCAGTCAGGTTCTGTCCCTGTAACTCCACATATTTACCCTACTAGCCCCTCTGACACTGAGGGCAGTTTAGCATGGCTAATCAACTGAACCTACCCAACTTAATTCTTTTGCCTACGAAGTTAATCCATAAAGATTTTGCGTGCATTGTACAGTGACATATAGAAAGTTATTTGTTATATAATCACAGGAAATTGCTTGTACAAAACACTGGTCCAGCCCTCTGTCCCTGAGCATGGCAGGCAATCTGTAAGCATCATCCCAATTATGGGTAGGGACATCAGCGCCACCTGGGGGGGATGCAAAGAAGGGCAACTGAGTTGAAAAGTAGACCTGGGTAATGTACACATCCCACTTTTCAATCTTTTGGGTTTGATTTGATGTTATTGGGGTACTTGAGATCTTAAAAAGGAGCAACTCAACTGATAAAGGAAAACAATTTGAAGGCTTTTTAGAGAGAGTAGGATCACTTGAGCAGATCCAGTACACAGATGTTGAGCTGAATGGCTTCCTTTTGGGCTCTATGATTCTATATATTGAAGCACAATCCAAGGCAGTAAGAGACCTTATTTGACTGTTGCTGATCTACTCTCTCTCCATGCCTGGTTCACAAGAGGATACAGAGTAACAGCCTGCTGGGGAAGTCAGGGTCACCCATCAGTTTGTAGATGAGTGGTTTTGAGACAGTCTTCTGGTGCTGGGGATGAGGAGTCTGGATAGGATAGGCTGCAAATTTCCTTCTGAGGGCCCAGGGTAGCATTCCTGGTCCTCTGGTCCTCCTAGAAGGAAGGGTTTTTAAACACATCTGCTGGGGGATCTTCTGTCCTCCTGCTGTCAGTTGCAGCTCAGTGGCTGGCACTCTGAGGTTATGGGTTCAAGTCTCTTTCCAATGAACAGAAACATGGCTAATGCTCCAATACAGTGCCAAGGGAATGGCACAGCCTTGAGGGGGTGGTGCAGCTCCGAGGCAGCAGCGCAGCATTGGAAATGCCAACTTTTGTTTGAAACCATCTGCTCTTTAACGTGGATATAAATGATCTGATGGGGAAGAAACTCAGGAGACTTCTCACTAGTGTTCTGAGCAACATTCATCCCTCGGCCAACATCTAAAAGCAGAACATCTGGTTCTTTTTGCACTGTTGTCTGTGGGACCTGCTATATCAATGCAAGTTTTACAAACTCATTTTTCCTTCTCCAATTGCCAGCCTTTCGGGAAGGTCGTTCCAAACCAATCCCAGATGGAATTCTATTGGAATTGGCACAAACGCACAGGGTTTGTGCCTGTGTTAAGCATTTCCCCATCCACTTACTGAACCAGGCAGGTTAACATCACGTTGTGAGTGCGTCAGGGACCTGCTGAGTTTTAACTGTCTATTACCTACTGGGGTAAGGATTAAAATCAACTCCCCTGCCTTCATTCAGTTTTCTGAACAGTTTTCACTTCAGGCCGGGATGTTTCACTGACGCATTCTGACATGACACTTTTGGCTCAGCTTGTTTTGTAAATGGACAGAAAGGTGAGTGCGCTTCAGTGTTTGGAGAGCACTTTACTGTGGTATAAATGCAAGCTGCTTGTGTGCAGTTAAGTGTAGTGTAAATGAAGTCACCTTTCTGAGAACTGGCAATCTAAATATCCATCTTCACGAACATATAATGGAGAACTATTAATTTGGGATTTTTACAATTAAGATTGTCATTATTCATCAATATTTTAGATGTGAACAGTACCGTTAATTTTTATCCAATTCAACTTCCCAGATTTTATATCCCAGATGTCTTCCTTGTTGCCGATGTTTCTCTCCCATCTCCGGTATCTTGTCTTCCTTCTGGCTTCTCCCCTCCCTCCCCCATTACCCAAGATCCATAACCGACAACAGACAGAGCCTTGCCATTGGTCGCTGCAAAGAGCTGTTTAGAACCAATCAAACATTCCAACATCTCAATCATCCAATGGTTGACTCATCTCCCTCATAAGAGAAGGAGACATAAGAGCAGAAGTAGGCCATTCGGCCTGTTAAATCTATCTCATCATTCAATGAGATCATGACTGATCTGATATGATAATCCTCAATCCTACTTTCCTGCCTTGTCCCCATAACCCTTCGCTTCTCTTACTGATTAAAATTTTGTCTATCTCTGCCTAGAACCTACTTAGCAACCCAGTCTCTGCAGCCTGGTCACCTGTGATGTCTGCTTCTAAGGCCATGATAAAGACGTTAATTTTTATCCAAACCTACTGGGCAGAAGCCAATGATATTGGATCTGCCCAATATTGCCCTCTGTTGACTCCACTAACATGCACGTAAATACAAATGCATCCTCACACTATTCTTACTGACTGGCTATCAAAGATCAGCCTAATTTACCAGTATTCTTGGTTAGGAAGGTCATGGTGGAATTGTTACTCTGAGCAGTACCTATACTTTAAAGGGGTCTTCACTAACTGTAAAACGCTTTGGGATATTCTGAGACTGTCAGAGATGCTGCAGAATTACAAATGTGTTCATAACTGCTTGTGCCATTTCTGCATTACTGAACAGTGATATGGATAATCATCCATGAGCTCCTCAATCCCTCAAAACTTTCGGGTGATGTAAACTTTCATAATGAGCTTGCCTGATCTATAGGTGACCTTGGGGAATCTGAATGCAATGCAGATGAGTATATTGTTTACCAGTTGAAAGATCTTTATCGATAATGGAAGAATCATCGAATCCCTACAGTACAGAAGGAGGCTATTCGGCCCATTGATCCTGCACCAACAACAATCCCACCCTATCCCCGTAACCCCATATATTCACCGCCCCAAAACTAGGGTCAATATAGCATGGCCAATCCATCTAACATGCACATTTTTGGACTGTGGGAGGAAATCGGAGCACCCAGAGGAAACCCACGCAGACATGGGGAGAATGTGCAAACTGCACACAGACTGTGACCCAAGCTGGGCATTGAACCTGGGGCAGTGGTGCTGTGAGAAATGCTAATATTCCTTGAGTACTGATCGAATCTTGATGTGCAACGGACACTTATTAAGTAGGTAAAGATATAAGATATCAGAATAAATCTAATGCAGCTGGAAAAAAGATTTTTTTTGATCTCTCATGTGAATTGGAATTTGATATTTAGAATTGATTTCCTGATTTCAAGAGAATTGTGTTCTAATAGCAGAACTGGTTGCAATTCAGCGTCCCATTAAACGCAATCCCTTAACTATTGATGGCACACTGTTGCAAACCTGAGGTTTTATAAGATAACTATGTTTTAGAACTTATTCCATCTGGGTAAAATGGAGGAATGAAGATGTCATGTAACATGTTTTGGATTCTACTGATTGCAGATATGGTTGGTTTGATTACTGGAGATTAAAGAGGGGCCATATTATTTTATTGGCAGGCAAATTCAGGATACTCATACTTGTAGACAATGGCAAATGGGTAGACTTTAAGCCTCTAATGTCTGAGGAAGATGTTTGGTGTATTAAATTTTGTAAACTGCCATACTTTAACTGCCCGCTAAGTTTCAAGAAAGATTGAAGTTGGAGTCTAAAGGATAGCTCATCACCATCTCTACTTGGATACATGAGATTCATGCTGCCATTGAGAGAGGAAGGTTACATAGGAGACCATTGTGGATTTGATTACAATGTTCTTCTAAATGGTATTCTTGAATTTCACAGAGGAGTTTGTCTGCCAGGATCTGAGAAAGCAGATGGAGACAGAAAGCCTCTATGGTTCATCTTGCCAGAATGTAGGAAGAGCTTTTTACTTGGATTGGAAAGACCAAATCCATGAGGATTTTAAACAAGACTACAATAATCGCCTAGCTTTAGCCAGAGGGAAAGTAGCTAGGAAAGCGCTCACTATGAAGGACAGTTCTGGGATCAAAAGTTATCAGGCTGTAAAAGAATAGAAATAAATCTCAGCAGTTAAGAATCACTTTGGACTGGTTCTGGGAGAACTGAATATTTACCTGAGGGACAGTGTAAAGTATAACCAAGCATGATTTAAATGGATTTAAATGTAAAAGGGGAAAATTCGACAGTTTAAAGTACAAGTTGCTTACTGAAATAATGTTTGGTCAGTGTTACTTTTAGTTTAATTCTTCCAGTAAAAGTCTTAAAAAGTGAAATCTTACTGTGTGTTCCTTTCACTGCGGTTCTGATTTCCTTCCTAAATGTATGAGGCTCTATAAGGGTCATAACAACAGCTTCAAATCTTTCTCTCTATCTCCCCGATCTCTTTCCTCAGAGTCCACAAGGCACGACAGAGACTGGAAATAGAAATTGCCACGAGTTAATAGTCAGAATATCTGCTCCCTTCTTCCTGCTCAAAATGAACAATAATTGTGTTTCAGGTACTGGCCTTTGATTGATAATGGGCTGCGGGAAGCTCTGTTTCTGCGTAACGTGAGGGTTCGAATGCTGATCAGCTGCTGGAAAGAAACCTACGTACCGATGCTCAACTTCCTGTGGTCTCTGCAAATGTTCTGTAATGAACCCATCAACTGCAGCTTCGATGTGGTGAGTACGCGGGGAGTGGGAGGGGGTGGTGCTGGTCCATGGCTTCTTCCGCATCCACAGTTTTTAGCATTCTCCCACTGGCAGCCTTACCTCTGGCTGCCTAGGCCCAAAACTCTGGAATTTTCTCCTTAAACCTCAGTGCCTTTCCACTTCTGTCCCTATTCTTTCAGACATCCCTTGAAGCCTACTTCTTAAACTAAGCATTTGGTTGCTTCTTCCTTAGTGTTCATATGATGTTACTTCAGCAACTGGGTGGCACTGTTGCCTCACAGCGCCAGGGACCCAGGTTCGTTTCCCAGCTTGAGTGACTGTGTGGAGTTTGCACGTTCTCCCCATATCTGCGTGGGTTTCCTCCGGGTGCTCCAGTTTCCTCCCACAGTCTGAAAGGCCTGCTGGTTAGGTGGATTGGCCATACTAAATTCTCCTTCTGTGTACCCAAACAGATGCTGCAGTGTGGCGGCTATTGGATTTTCACAGTAACTTCATTTCAGTGTTAATCTAAGCCTACTTGTGACACAAATAAAGTTTAAAATTAATATCTCCCTATGTAAAATTCTGCTTGGGATATTTATCAAAATTAAATGTGGCATTGTATAAAAATTCAGGTGATGATTGGACAGGAATTGCTATGCATATGGAATTTATTCCCTGTGGGATCTTCCATTCTCTGTACCATTCAGGCAAGGTTTAATGTTAATGTAAAATCCTTCAGGCAGTTCATCAGCCACCTACTCATCTGCCCCTGTCCCCACTGCACATTTACCAGTGCAGGATGTAGTGAGGTGGGAATAACTGAGGTATTTGTAGTTTTTATAGTTTAACAGGAAGTATTTATTAACTACTGGGAATATTTATTAACTGCCTCCATGCTTGCTTCTACACACGGCTCTATCCAATACAACACTGGTCCCTAGTTGTGTGGGTCATGTGTTCTCTTGCAGTCCCACTTTAACTCTTTATGTGTCAGATCCTTGCACTACAGTGGGGGTGGTTGAAGGTGACCTGCCTTCCTGTGGGACAATTAAGGCCCTTAAATGCCACTTAATTCCCAAATAAGGGCTTCTTTCTGCTGCTGCTGGGATTTAAATGGCAGTAGGAAAATGCCCAGAGCAGCAGGTTTATCTGTGCAAGGGATTGGACTGGGCCCCTCCTTAATGTGCCCCTGGGACCTCCTGAGTGTCCCCCCTCCCAAGGTCTTCCTCAAACCCCAGCCCCCTCCATTCTTCACCACAACCCTGCGACTGCCAACACCTAGCCAAGCCCCAATCCAGCACTCAATGCCCCCTCCAGACTGTTGGTAGTGCAGTACCAGCAGTGGCCATCCCCAAGGCGCTGTAAGTACTGGGGACTGCTGATCTCTGGTCTGTATCTCTCCGAGGTGGGATTCTTAGGGACTTCAGTCACACCCCAACTTATTTAATCACCAGTCAGCTGTTTAATTGTGGTGAGCACTTGTTCTGAGCGTTGGTATGTTCCCCCCTAGAATTTTTAGCTGTGGGCAAAGTCAGGGCTGGGTATGGGTTTACAGCATTGGAAAAGTCCAGACACTCAGAATGCACTGTGCCACAATTCAAAGAGAGAGTCTTGACGCAGTTTTATAGTGGATTCTGGAGGATGGCTTCCCACAAGTTCTGTTGGTAAATTGAACTGGCCAATAGTCCCTAATATCTAACATAATATTTGAGAGGAAAAAGCATTATAATATGTTATTAATTGGTTAATTTGAGAAACTAAGAGAAACATGTAGCTGGAAACAGGAGTAAGATAAACTGTAGATCATAGAGTGCAGAAGGAGGCCATTTGGCCCATCGAGTCTACACTGACCACAATTCCACCCAGGCCCTATTCCCGTAACCTTACATATTTACCCTAGCTAATTCCCGTAACACTAAGGGGCAGCTTAGCACAGCTAATCCGACTTTGGACTGTGGGAGGAAACCGGAGCACCCAGGGGAAACCCACGCAGGCATGGGGAGAACATGCAAACTGCACACAGACTATGCCCCATAACCTCACACTGTGATGCCCACATCCCTTGAATTGTTATATATATGTAATACATTTTGAGGTGATGCATAGATGCTATGTAAATGTAAATACTTTATTACAGTCTTCTAAATCCTGAGGTGAATGGCAGAATTCCACTTGTCACAGGAATCATTGTGGGTGGGGCACGAATCGTGCAACGGTCTGTTGATCTTGGGGCAGGATTTTCTGGCACTGGGTGCGAACACAGCAGGAAAATCCTGCCTGAAATTATAGTTATGAAGTTCTCCCCAGAGAACTTTTGTATTTTTACAACAGACTTTGTGTAGATTTATCTTGCCTTCTTGCTCTCTTTCTCTGTCTCTTAATAATGAGCTAACTCAGCACAGGCTGGGGATTGAACCGGGGCCCTGGTAATTACATCGTACAGATTCAATTACAGCATCTGCTCACTTTTATTTCCTGGAGCTCAGCCAATGATTGTGGCTGGCGCATACAGGAGACTGTATGTCTGTTTCAGGCACAGTCCTGAAATTCTTCTTGTTCTGCGTTAAAGGGTGCACACTCGCAGCATGTAATGAGTGTGACATCCCTATTGGCCATTCTCAAAGTGTCATAAAATCCCAACAATGCAGAAGGAGGCTACCTGACCCATCAAATCAGCACCAATTCTCCAAAAAGCATCTTATCCAGTCCCACCCACCTCCCTCTGCCTGTCCTATCCCATAACCCTACGCATTTACCATGGCTAATCCATCTAACTTACACATCTTGGGCAATTTAGAACAACAAAGAGAAAGAGAGTACAGCACAGGAACAGGCCCTTCGGCCCTCCAAGCCTGTGCTGATCATGTCCGAACTAAACTAAAATAAAATCTTTTGCCCTTACTCAGTCCATATCCCTCTACTCCTCCCTATTCATGTACCCATCCAGATGCCTCTTGAATGTTACTAATGTGTCTGCTTCCATCACCTCCTCTGGCAGCGCGTTCCAGGCACCCACCACTCTCTGCATGAAAACCTTGCCCCACACGTCCACCTTAAACTTGCCCCACACATCTTCAACCTGTTGTGATTGACACTTACATGACCAATCCATCTAGCATCTTGAATGGTAAGTTCCCATTGAAATGAGTGAGAAATTCCAAACACTAGCCAAGAGAACTGGGTAGCTACTGAGTGTAATAGAAAGTGATGGGAGAATTTCCGCAGGATTGTCCCAATCTTCTCATGTAACTTTAGGTTGTTCCTACAGGGACAGCGTCCCCTGAAGATACCCTAGGGCTAGGATATTGGGAAGATCTCCTGCACACCCATGAAGGGAGCACACTGGTTAGCGCTGGAGCCTCACAGCACCAGGGACCTGAGTTCGATTCCTGGCTTGGGTCACTGTCTGTGCGGAGTCTGCATATTTTCCCCATTTCTCTGTGGGTTTCCTCCAGGTGCTCTGGTTTCCTCCCACAGTCCAAAGGATATGCTGGTGAGATGCTAAATTCTCCCTCAGTGTAACCTGAACAGGTGCCAGAGTGTGGCGACTTGGGGATTTTCACAGGAACTTCATTGCAGCGTTAATATAAGCCTACTTGTGACACTAATAAACAAACTTTAAACTGAGAATGATCTACCAAGCAGATACTAGCAGGAAAGCAATTGGAGCATTAGAAATTGTGAAGAGGAAGTATGGATGATGAAATTTCATGAATTAAATTACTTTAGTTTTACTTTAACTTTCCACCTAAAGTTGAATCATTTTTTTCTATCTAGTTGGACACATTTCAACATCATTTAAATTGTCTAATTGATGCTGTGAGAACAGACAACATAGTTAAGCTATAATTCATTCAAGTGAATAATCAACATGTGTGTGAATCATCAGTTGTTTTTCAGTGTTACTTACTGTAATTGTGCTGGTGATGGTCTTTTAATTGTGTTCGGAGAGGCTAAATGTCTTAATTGTTTTCCTCATTGAGAGGATAGGAAAGCGTTTGATGTTGATTGCTGCGTTGATGGTTTTATTATATGCTTCTTCCTTGCAGAAATATTTTGCCATTCCTCCTTCTGAAGGAGATGAGAAGATCATGTATTCCAGTGTTAATCGCAATAAGTATATGGTGACAGACAAGGCAGCTTATATCAGTAAGTAACGGGTCAGCATTTTCTCTGAGTTCAGAGCCAGATTCGACTATTTTTAAGAAAATAAGCATTGGACATACAAACAACCAAGCAGATGTACCTGGCAGTGACTGAGGACAGCTGTCCCCACAGACTTGAGATCAGAGTTGCTTTAAGCATAGTAAGGAGATCTGCAGACAATTGCTGTGTAGATATGGAAGTTGTAACGATTTCAATCAGGCAGTTGAGACAGCTTGAATATGAACTCACGGATTAAGGGCCCAACTGTGCAGAGTGGGGGGTGGGGAAGGAAGAGGACCTTCTTGTGAACCTGCTCCTGGGTCTGGCCAGACATCTACACATCCAGGCAGCAGGCGATCGAGGGGGTCGACTGTCTGCCCCTCTATCACGGCTACGTTCAAGGCCGGGTGTCTCTGGAGAGAGTGCATGTAGTGTCCAAGGGCACTGTTGATGCCTTCTGTGCCCGCCGGCCACCACAGGGACTGGGATGTATTGTTAACCGCCTTAATCACATTTTAGTTTGATGTTTTAAATTTCCTTTCCACTTTGTCTTTTGTTTTGGGTGGTTTCCCCTCCTTTTAGGGAGCTGCCCTTTCTGACTTGTCCCTAAGTTAGTTTGATTTTGTTTGTTTGGTTGGACACCAAAATAATGTCCCCGATTAAAGACCAAATTGATGGTCCGATTAGGGAGCTCCATGCTCCACACTTAAAAAGGAGTGCCAGTTCCTCTGGCACTCTGAATGTAGACTGCACTCTGAACGCACTCTGTATAGTGTTGTTAGATTTTGTAAATAAAGAAATCTTAGTGAAGGGACTACTGCCTCCGAGGACTTATTGCAGAAGTACTTTGAGCAGTAAAGGCCATTTGCTCCCTTGTCTTCTTTCAGGCTAACATCTATAATATCAGACAACTTGGAGCCTGTAACCATATCAGACAGTTGACCACTTCCTTTTTGCAACGTCTACTGTCACAACCCTTATTTAAAAAATACACACTTTCCCCCTGCAATCACTCCCAGCTGAAGAATAATGTTAAAGTACTCAATCCAAAGCTCCCTTTGCATTAAAAGACCTTGAACTACCTCCCTACTGCATGTGCAATTCAGCTACTTGAGTTTCCCCAGTCAAGTTTTTGTATGGAAGTGTGGCACATTGTCTTGCATCGATTTCTCTGCGACCTTTGATTCAATCACCATAATCATGCTTCCTGCAGTGTCTCCATCGATTTCAATTGGAAGGTTAAAAATAGCTGATGTAACTCTCAAAAGAGCCCCAGAAACGTGTGTGGTTTGTGGTGATTCCTCCCCCTCCCTCCCCACTGTGTGAACAAAATGTTGTTATAAATAGAAAGCATATTTGAATCCTGAACTTGGACTTTGTATTCAAAGTCAGCAGGATCTCCTGCTAGGGCCATTCCCACAGAACTCTACACAATCCAGAATAGAGTGATTGCAAGGAGGGACTGTGTAAGATAACAGTGAACTGCATCAAACACTAATATACTGATTAATGTCAAACCTTGCTGAAATAGTAATAGATTCACTGACTCTCCATTCCCCGATCCACTATTCTGATGGGGCTCAGTCAAGGCAATTAGGATCATATGCCTTAATGAGAGGTGTTTAAGGGTGGCACAGTGGTTAGCACTGCTGCCTCACAGCACCAAGGACCCAAGTTCAATTCCCGGCTTGGGTCACTGTCTGCGTGGAGTTTGCACATTCTCCCTACATCCGCGTGGGTTTCCTCCAACTGCTCAGGTTTCCTCCCACAGTCCAAAATGTGCAGGTTAGATTGATTGGTCGTGCTAAATTGCCGTTTAGTGTCAGAAGGATTAGTAGGGTAAATACATGGGTTACGGGGATAGGACCTGGGTGGGATTGTGATTGGTGTCAATTTGATGGGCTGAATGGCTTCCTTCTGCACCATAGGGACTCTATGATTCTAATGACTTTAATGGGGACTACAATGTGGATCTCTTAGAATACAAGCTCCCTGATTAAGGCAGTAACGGGTGTTATAGCTTCTCTGGTGTAATAATGAACACAGTAGACTCAGTGTTCCGCATCCCAAAAGATCGGCAGTAATGGTTAGTAGTGATTGCCAAAAAGATTGGCAGTAATAACCCACTCAATCAGGGAGCCTTGTCTGTGTGTATAATGTACGTATAATAGAGTGTCAGGGTTACTGGCCCTTGGGTGGTTTATACTCTGCATGAGGAAGTACATGATGCTTACTATGGATATAAATCTCAATTTGGTGAAGGGATACTGGCTTTGGAGGAGTTATTGTAGAGGGGGCGCAAAAGAGTCAAATAGAGCAAAGCAAAACAGTGCTTTGGTTATTGGAATTGGTCCCTATTATACAGAGGACAAACCTTACTGATTTATCACTGTGTCAGCTGAACATCTTGCCAAACCAGATGACATCCTGGTATATCTCTTCTGCACCCTTTCTAATGCCACTCCAGTACCAACGAGAAAAGGCCATTCCGCCCATCATGAATTGACTGTGGCTCAATGAGTAGTGCACTTGCCATTCAGTCAGAGATTGCAGGTTCAAATCCCACTCTAGTGACTTGGGAACAAAAGCATAGGCTAGTGTCCCCAATGTGGTACTGAGAGAGTGCTACACTGTTGGACGTGCCGTTTTTCAGATGTGATGGTTAAACTGAGGTCCCATCTGCTCCCTCAAATGGATCTAAAAGAAAAATTGCATAGTGGCATTTCAAAGGGAATTTAACCCTAGAATCTTGGCCAATGTTTATCCGTTAAACAGCATCATTGGAAAACAGAAAAATCTGGTTAATATCACAGTGTCTGTGCACAAATTGACTCCATACTTCCCATATTACAGCAGTGATTATTTTTCAGAAATATTTCATTTAGCAGTAAAGCACCTTGGGCAATCTTATAAGCAAGACTAATGTTTTCATTTTATGTACAGTATTCACTCAATTGTTATCTCACTTCTGCAGTGTGGAACCTGTCTCTCTCAGACTGTCAGGGCTGGATAGAAAGCTTTGAGTTGAAGCTCGGTTATGGAAAGAATACAAATGAGCCTCATTCAGACTTGAAGCGTTGTCATTCTTTTCATCACCCAGCCGTTCTCTGTGTAGATGCTCCTTATGTGGTGCTGGGCCCCAGAGGCAGAAGTTTTTTCCTTCAGCGCCTGACCTTGTATTGAAGTGGAGCTTCTTGTAACAATCTGCCTGCTTTTAACTTGAAGGATCAACATCAGATCCCCATGCAGGCGGTGAAGATGGAAATTTGCCTTGGAGAATTTTTATTTTAACTGTTTTTTTCTGGAAACGCCGGGTGGGATTTTCCCGTCCTGCCAGAAGCTGGCATCATGGAATGTTTGACACAGTGGTTTTTTTTGATGTCCAGTCAGACCTGATTATGCAGTATTAATAGAGCATGACTTGGCTTTGAATGAACCTACTGATGGTTCCTGGAGTCCTTGTGATTATGTAGCAAAATTTTACCGGCGCAAACTGTGTAAAGCAAAGTCCTGTTTATAAAAGGAGACCTTTCAATGTCTCATTGAAGGGTTTCAAGTATCATTTAGGCAGCTGACTGAATCTATAAGGTTCACCCTCTGCCTAATAGGGACCAATTCCCACAATCAAAATTGTTTTTGAATAATCTTCGGCATCTTTACTTGTCAGCTGCATATATCTGGTGTTGGAAATATGACAGGAGGCAAAAAAATGTTTCTATAAAACTGTTCTTTTGAAATTTATGAGTCCTTCTTGCAGCATTGCTCAACCCTAACCAAGTCCATGGGAATTGCCAAGGGTTTGTGATTTAATCACTCCATTATCCAGAAACCAATGGCCATTCTTTCTGCTCACTCCTTCCGTAGCAGAGGGCAACCTGTTCAATAACTCGGGGGTAGTTTTAATGGTATCTGTAAAATAATATGCCTCTTCTATTTATTGAGGGAACTTTGATGAATTGGTGAAAATATTCTGCAATTCCTGCCGTGGATCTTTCACTTGCCCCCTTTTTTGGCTGAGACAAGGGAATAGGAAGAAGTCCTGAAGACCTATACATTGGGGCCCAATACCTGCAAACTTGCAAGTAACAAAGTGCCGCCTCAATATAATAAATAGCTGATGTTTTAGTGAGGGTGATGGTGACTTGAGTGGGGCTTCCAAAGAGATGAACCATTCAGCAGAAATCTAATGTCACAGGTTCAATGGAACCCACATCTGGAGCCATTTTTTGTGGCTGGGAATCATTTAGGTAGCACGATGGCACAATGGTTGGCACTGCTGCCTTACAGCGCCAGGGATCTGGGTTCGATTCCTGGCTTGGGTCACTGCATTTGTGGAGTTTGCATGTTCTCTTCATATCTGCATGGGTTTCCTCTGGGGTCCCACAGTCCAAAGATGTGCAGGTTAGGTGCAGTGGCCAGGATAAATTGCCTCTTTAGTGTCCCAAATTGTGTAGATTAGAGGAATTAGTGGGGTAAATATGTGAGGTTATGGAGATAGGGCCTGCATGGGATTTTTGATGGTGCCGACTCGATGGGCCAAATGGCCTCCTCCTGCACTTTAGGATATCTATGATTATATGATTTGGTTTATCTCCATGAGTTTCCACTGGTGAGCTAGCAGTGACTCAGTAATGCAGTAATTGTGACTGAGGGTAAGGTGTAGGTACAGTTCTTCCAGAGAGCCAGGCAAGATATGCAACTCTAACAATAGTGGTGGGAAGCATTTCGCAGAGGGGAAATAGAAAGGCTGCAGTGGAAGGCAAGATATTTGCTGGAGCAATAATGATTTCTCAATCCCATTAAAAAATCATTAAAAAGTCATCTGTTGTGTTCGCCGAGCTTGGCAATTGGCTTGCAGACGTTTCGTCACCAAACGAGGAAACATCGTCAGTGCTTAGCTGTGGGTGTGTTCCTGCATAGTACCTACATTTATATAGCAAATTGAACAGTAGTAAATCTACTTGCTTTTGATTGGTTAATTGCAATGACCATAGTCCTATTTGATTAATTAATTATTGAACTTGCTGTGTTGTGATTCCATCATTTCAGTGACCATGCTCCACTTTGATTGGTTGTTTAATCTCTCTGTGATTCTTTTTTAGTTCATTCGAGGTCCTTGTCTTGAAATTTGATTGGTTGCTTTTTGGGATTCGCTGGAATTGTTGCATCTGCATCCGATCTTGTCCCTTGATCGCCTTGCAGGTCGGTTTGAATCTTAGTGCTGAGTGCTCCGATTATTCAGTTCTTTCCTGCGCAGCGGTTGATACACTGGATCAATATCTATATGCCGATTGATCGCATGTTCGGTTGAGTGCCACGCCTCGATAAATTCAAGTTCTTTCTTCGTTTTTGCCTGACCTAGCACGGTCATGCTATTCCAGTTGAACTGATGTCCTTCTTGGTCCTCAAGGACTGATACTAATGACAATGGATTGTGTCTTCGGCTTGCAAGTTGATGTTCATGTATTCTGGTTGATAGTTTCCTTCCAGTTTGTCCCATGTAGTGCTTTTCACATTCATTGCAGGGAATTTTGTGAATGACGTTGGTCTTATTCAATATTTCTCGTTGTCCTTTTGGTTTTGAGAGTGCCTGTCGAAGTGTATTCGTGGGTTTGTGCGCCACAGTTATGCCGTGTTGTTGTAGTAATCTTGCTGTCATTTCACTAATATTCTTGATGTAGGGTAGGATCTGATCGGTATGGGTTTCTTTCCTGTATACTTCGGTGTGAAGTTCACCATTCGGGGTTCTCGAAATAAGCACGTCTAGGAAGGCCAGTTTGCCGCCGTTTTCCGTTTCCATTGTGAACTTGGTGTCTTCGAAGACGTGCTTATTTCGAGAACCCCGAATGGTGAACTTCACACCGAAGTATACAGGAAAGAAACCTATACCGATCAGATCCTGAGTTATCATAGTAACCATCCCAAATGCCACAAACGCAGCTGCATTTGGACCATGTTCAAGCGAATTGAAACACACTGCAACACAATAGGAGCTAAAGTAGAAGAAGAAAAACAACTGTACCAAGTCTTCCAGAAGAATGGCTATCCAAGGAACTTCATCTGGAGATCCTTACGTCACACCAACTCGGCATCTACTACCACCAGTACAGGAAATAGAAGAGTCACTCTACCCTACATCAAGAATATTAGTGAAATGACAGCAAGATTACTACGACAACACGGCAGAACTGTGGCGCACAAACCCACGAATACACTTCGACAGGCACTCTCAAAACCAAAAGGACAACGAGAAACATTGAATAAGACCAACATCATTTACAAAATTCCCTGCAATGAATGTGAAAAGCACTACGTGGCACAAACTGGAAGGAAACTATCAACCAGAATACATGAACATCAACTTGCAAGCCGAAGACACGATCCATTGTCATTAGTATCAGTCCTTGAGGACCAAGAAGGACATCAGTTCAACTGGAATAGCATGACTGTGCTAGGTCAGGCAAAAATGAAGAAAGAACATGAATTTATCGAGGCGTGGCACTCAACCGAACATGCGATCAATCGGCATATAGATATTGATCCAGTGTATCAACCGCTGCGCAGGAAAGAACTGAGCACTAAGCACTAAGATTCAAACCGACCCACAAGGCAATCAAGGGACAAGATCGGATGCAGATGCAACAATTCCAGTGAATCCCAAAAAGCAACCAATCAAATTTCAAGACAAGGACCTCGAATGAACTAAAAAAGAATCACAGAGAGATCAAACAACCAATCAAAGTGGAGCATGGTCACTGAAATGATGGAATCACAACACAGCAAGTTCAATAATTAATTAATCAAATAGGACTAGGGTCATTGCAATTAACCAATCAAAAGCAAGTAGATTTACTACTGTTCAATTTGCTATATAAACGTAGGTACTATGCAGGAACACACCCACAGCTAAGCACTGACGATGTTTCCTCGTTTGGTGACGAAATGTCTGCAAGCCAATTGCCAAGCTCGGCGAACACAACAACAGATGATCAATCTACCCGAGCTACCAATTTTCACTAACATTGCTATCATTAAAAAGTGTTAACTTTATGCTTTAGGATGCTAGGTAGGTCATTCTATGCCAATGACCAATGATTACTGTATGGGATAATAGCATCTATATCCCGTGTCATTCCTACTACAAAACCAGATGAACTTTAATTCCAGAAGAGAAAATGCTGGAAAATATCTGCAAATCTTCGACAAAGAGTCATCTGGACTCAAAACATCAGATCTTTTCTGTTCTTACAGATGCTGCCAGACCTGCTGAGATCTTCCAGCATTTTGCTTTTTGGTTTCAGATTCCAGTATCTGCAGTAATTTGCTTTTATCTGAACTTTAATTCCATGCTGGCTTCCTTTCTTATTTTTATAAAGTCAGTCTTTGATGACTGTGCCAGACTGCTGATGTTTCTTAATTGGACTAAAGGACTCTTTTGTGAAGAGCTATTAAAATGTTGGATTTGGAAAGGGATTGACGTTTACAAGGATATCATGGCAGTAATCTTAGGGCTTCTGGAACCTAGTCCTGGGAAGCAGCCAGTCAAAGGTAAATAATATCACCCCTGGCTTGCCAGTAACACTTCTGGCTCTAAGTCAGAGGGTGGCGGCTTTGAGGCTGACTCCAGAGATTTGGATGCAGGCTGATGTTGGAATGCAGTGCTGAGGGAATATTGCTCCAGTGGTTGTGTCATGTGGGGCAAATGACTGTTTCACATGTTCTTATCTGAAATAACTTTCAATCTAGATTGAAGCTGCAATCCCTGTCCTGACACAAAGCATCAATTCGCACCCTCTACTAAGTTATTGAACACAGTTGGGATGACATTCCATGGATACTGATCTCTTCCTGTTGCCTGGTCAGTAGCACTGATATTAATGGGCAGAGACATTGCAGGTCCATCTCACACTAATTAAAGCGCCATTACCCAAAAGCATTGAGTGGGGTTAACCCGTTGACTGGAAGTGGGCTCGTCCCTGAAATCTACACTCAGGTGCAGGGTGGCACGATGGCACAATGGTTAATACTGCTGCTTCACAGCGCCAGGGACCCAGGTTCAATTCCAGCCTGTGTCACTGTCTGTGAGGAGATTGCACGTTCTCCCCATGTCTGCGTGGGTTTCCTCTGGGTGCTCCTGGTTCCTCGCACAGTCCAAAGATTTTCAGGTCAAGTGAATTGGCCATGCTAAAGTTGCTCCTCATTATCCAAAAGGTGTGCATGTTAGGTAGATTAGCTATGGTAAATGCGTGAGGTTACAGGTTGGCACAGGAGATTAGCTTGGGTAAGATGCTTGGAGCAGACCCAGTGGGCTGAATGGCCTCCTTCTGCATGGTGGGTATTCTATACGTACTAATGCAACCCAGTGTAAAATCTTTGGGAGAAAATCAATTTTATTTCATAAGACAAAATTCATTTCATGGAAGGATTTAATACATATGGTGGAATTTTACTCCCCCTCCGAGGCTCTAAAATCTGCCTGAGGCCAACAGAGAATGGTGTCTGCAAACACCGCCTACCCCAATTCTGGGACGGCAAGGCGGTAAAATTCTGCTTAGAGCATCACTACTCTACTGTTATTAATGGCTAATGTGGTTATATGATGCTTTAAGATTTATTACGGCTTCTGCTAAAGTTGTTTCTTGCTTACAATTTAACTTGATATTCATTTTATTTATTTACTAGTCTATTTATTTACTAGTCACAAGGAAGGCTTATGTTAACACTGCAATGAAGTTACTGTGAAAATTTCTTAGTGCCACACTCCTGTGCGTGTTTGGCTGCACTGAAGGAAAATTTAGCATAGCCAATGCATTTAACCAGCCTATCTTTCAGATTGTGAGAGGGAAATGGGGCATTCGGAGGAAACCCACACAGACGCGGGGGGGATGTGCAAACTCCACACAGACAGGGACCCAACTGGGGAATTGAATCTGGGTCCCTGGCGCTGTGAAGCAACAGTGCTAACCACCGTGCCACCTTGCTGATGTGTTTGAACTACTGTGAAGGTCAAATACTATGATTATTGATATCCCAATAGGTCAAATATATTGAAGTAATAATAGTCTGAACTGCATTCTGTTTTGAATATAACACCATAGACATGGAAGAGGATTGCAAAGAGTTTCTATATTTATATTTTTCACATATATTGTGTATACAAATAGAACATAAAAACAGACCACTCAGTTGGCAGCTGGCCAGCATTTATTGCCCATCCCTAGTTGCCTGAGGGCAACTGCAAGTCAAGTCAACCATATTGCTGTGGCTCTGGACTCACATGTAGGCCAGACCAAGTAAAGACAGTAGATTTCCTTCTCCAAAGGACATTATTGAACCAGATGCACTTTTCTGACAATCATCAAAAGTTTCAAGATCGTCAGTAGATTCTTAATTCCAGATTTTTTCTTTAAATGGAGTTTATATGCCAACATTTGCCGTGGTGGGTTTCAAACCTGGGTCCCCAGAATATTAGCTGAATTTCTAGATTAATAGCTTTGCAATAATACCACGAGGCCATCACCTCAATCTTCTGTCGTTCTGAATGTTGACATAGTTTCTTCCTCAATCACTAATCCTCCAATTTTTGAATTAAATTCAAATTAGTTATTTCAAAATCTTGCATGTTCCTTGCAAGCCTGGGCATCACTCTGTGGTTTATCTTTGTAAAAGACTCATAAATAGTCAGATCACAGTGTGAGCTTGCTTAATGAATTATGGGCAGACAGCTTTTCAGTGAGCCTGCCAACAACGGAGAAACATAGGCCAGAATTTTACCATCCCGTCGGAGTGGGTGAGGGTGGACAATAGGAAGGTCCCTTGACCTGGGGCGGGATTTTACAGTTTCAGGATAAGAGAGGCTATAAAACCCCGCTCGTACAAACCAGAAGCAGGAGTAGGCCATTCGGCCCTTCGAGTCTGCTCCGCCATTCAATTTGATCATGGCTGATCATCGAATTCAATATCCTGATCCCCTTTTCCCCCATATCTTTTGATTCCTTTAGCCTCAAGAGCTACATCTAATTTCTTCTTGAAATCACACAACATTTTGGCTTCAACTACATTCGGTGGCAGTGAATTCTACACATTCACCAACTCTGGGTGAAGAAATGTCTCCTCACCTCAGCTATACAAGGTTTACCCCTTATCCTCAAGCCATAACCCTTAGTTCTGGATTTCCCCACTATTGGGTGTGTTTTTTTCTGAATCTACTCTGTCTAACCCTGTTAGAATTTTATAAGTTTCTATGAGATCCTCTCTCTCTTTTCTAAACTTCAGTGAATATAATCCTAACCAACTTAGCTTCTCCTCATATGACAGACCTGTCATCCCAGGAATGTATCCCAGCAGATACATCCCTGCTGTATCTTCGCTGTACTCCCTCTATATCAAGGACATCCTTCCTATGATAAGGACACCAAAACTGCACACAATGTAGGTGATTTTACCATTCTGTTGCACCCACTTTTGGGTGCAATGCAATGGTAAAATACGATGTAAAGCACATAATATGGTTGGTGCCAGTTTTTGCAACCGGCGCCATTTTATAGCAACGATTTCTAGTGTGATCAGTCTCTTATCAGAAATGAGTGAGAGGCAGGTTAATGTATGTAAATTTACTTAAATGCTATTTTACATCTGCTTAGCGAGCCTGACATTCAATTGTCCGGGCCCTTCCCTCTTTATGACGTCAACGGGAAAGATTCTTGCTGATGAGGAGTAGACACGCTCCCCATGAACAGGGAACAATCAACCTGGTTTTGCCAGTGGAACTGGAGGCCATTGAGAGTCTGGGGAGCCTGAGGGCAAGGGGGGTGCCCCTTGGGTGGTGCCAGTCTGGCATTGTCCCTTGTGCTCCTGGGCAATGTCCACCGTGCAGAGCTGGGGTTTGGCTAATGGAGGAAAAATCTGTAAGGGCAGGGATAGGGGGCAGGGCTATTTGGGGGAAATGGGGAGAGACTAATGGAAGGAAGAGCAAGTGGAGGAGGGAAACTGCTACCACTCTGCAGGGATCAGTGGAGGGGAGGGAGGGAGAAGGAGAATGGGCCTGCAGCACTTTGCAGTGATTGGTGGGGGGAGGGCGGCAGGTCTGCAATCAGTGGAGAGAGGGCAAAAGGTCTGCGATCGGTGAGCGGAGGATGTGGGATCCCTGATCGGTGGGGGGAGGGTGGTGAGTCTGCAGTTGATAGGGGAGGAGAAATCCATGATCGTTGTGGCCAGCGGGGTGGGTCAATGGGCACTGCATCTTGGGCCATAGGCTCCCATGATTGCAGGATGGAGTTGGGGGGAGAGAGCTACTTCAGACAATCTGCATCAGCAGGTGCCTGACAATTCTCTCATTCTTGTCAGATCCCTGCTATTGTTAATGTGTGTGTGCAGCAACAGAGGCCTGTACATATGCACTACCTCCTTCTGCAGGCTTTTGGGCATGTTAAGGCCCATCCACAGGCTTCTGCCGCCAGCAACAGACTTGCTCAGAACTTTGCAGGTAGTGTGCGTGTAGTGAAAACACGCTCAAAAGATGGATCTGAAACTCTCCCCAGTTTCAAGTCTGTCCAACACTTATGGAAAAAAATGGTAATATCGCCCCTAATATTTCACGTGCACCATACAATTGTAAGCAAGAAATAACAGACACCACTATTTACATCGTACGGATATGGAAAGAAAAGATACGATCTGTGTTTGTAAAGCCCTTTACATGACCTCAAGATTTCCCAAAGCAATCTACAGCTAATGAAGTACTTGAGAAGTGTAGTCAGTGTGGGATCAAATGTGCTGCCAATTTGATCCCATCTGACGAATGTAAGATCCCACAAACAGCACGGATAGAATGACAGGGTAATCTGTTTTCATGGTGATGACAGAGAAGGAATGGCTTCCATCTTTACGGAGGGTTTCATGACCACTAAATGTCTGAAAGCCGAGCGGATGGAATATCTTTTTGAATTATAGTCGCTGTGGTAATGGGGGAGTGAATATTAAGCAGGACACTGGGGAGAACTTCCCTGCTGTTCCTTAAAACAGAACCACAGGGTCCCTTATGTTTTTAACATTACAAATTATTCCTGGAATTTGATGGAACTAGAATCTGATTCTTTTGGCACTCTGGGCATTGCTTTACGTTTTAAAAAAATACTCAGCAACAAGTGCTAATTTGACGTTCTTTCAATTAAATGTGGGCAGAGGCCTGGAAGAAATATTCATATATTCAGCTCCTGCAGCTAAATTCTCAGTGAAATGCAATTGCGGCTCCCACGCTGGACGGCTAATAGGCTTTTTAGAAGCAGAAGCTTTTTATAAATGTGCCATCTTGAGTGTAAAATTCGTAGCCGTCAGCTGTCTGGTCTCCTCAGACAACAGTAGAAGCGCTAGCACGTTTCTGATGATCAACCTGGGCTTACAATCAGACAGTGATGGGAAGGAGACAGGCTTTCCAGCTGAATTTTAAACAGGAATGCCCATCAAGGGTCACTGTGTTACATTAACCTCAATCAATGCTCCTCTTCTACTCCTGACTCCCAAAGGGAGCCAATGACACAGTGGTTAGCACTACTACCCTCATAGTGCCAGTGCTCTGGGCTCGATTCCCAGCATCGGTCACTGTCTGTGTGGGTTTGCTCTGGTTCATAGTCTGAAAGCCATGCTGGTTAGGAGTATTGGCCTGTGCAAAATTCTCCTTCAGGCGTTGGAGTGTGAGGATTTTTAAAGTAGCTTCCTTGCGTTGTTAATGTAAGCCTACTTGTGATACTAATAAATAAACTTTACATTTATGACAAATGTTGGGCTTTCCTGGATTTACCCAAGTTTTACAGAACTCGTTTTGGAAATCTTAACCCTGAAGTCTGTTTATTTCTGGGCTCAGATATTGTGTGAGGATGTACTTACATTTGCCCATTTCAATGTTGACAATACTAACATATCAACCAGTGAATCAGGAAGAATTGTAACTACTTCTGGGCCATCGCAGCACCTGAGAATGATGGTGCATAATGTGGTTGGCCTGGAGAGTGTGATGTTTTCAGCCAGGCTAATGAGGTTGGCTTGTTAGAGTATGAAAAGAGATGTTAAAAGAGATACCTGATGAATCCTAATTGATGGTTAAATCAGGGAGCCTGTTTCGCCCAGTTGCTTCCTATTTAAAGCAGGTGTGTCAGAGTCCCAGCCAGCATTCAGCAGAGAGCAACTGGAGGACTGGCTGTCTACAGATATATGGTGTAAATGAAGTAACTTGGTGATGGGACTTTCGCTTCCGTGGAGTTATTACGAGAGACAATCTTACTCGGAGAATCTTGCAACACGGAAGAGGACATTTGGTCCAGAGTGTGAAACGTAGAATGTAGGCAGAAAAGGAGGCCATTCGGCCCTTCATTATGATCATGGCTGATCATCCAACTCAATGTTAGTTCTTTGAACATATTGTCCAATATAATGCATTCTCCTGCCCTTTCCTCACTGCCCTGCAACTTTCTCCCTTTCAAGTATCCACTCAATTTCCTTTTGAAAGCCCCCGTTGAATGTTCTCGCTCTACCTTTTGTGGCAGTGAATTCCAAATGACAAAAAAATGCCCTCATCTCACATCCTGCTCTTTTACTTTCCTAACCTCAACATTGAAGAAAAATCCATCAAAAGTCTTCTGAAAATCAATACCCGAACTCTGTGGAATACATCATGCTCATGTTTCAAATCTAACAAAGTGCTTTCTCACATTTTCGTAACTTGAGACTGGCTAATCCAGTAATGAGGCACATTTCATTCTAAACTGATGAATAACTATCTAAGTGAGAGCAGGTTGTCCTGATCCATTTATCATCAGCCTCTGGCAACACATTGCGTAAGCCATCACAAGCTACAGTGTGAACATTTCCCATGGGAATTCCCAACAGGATCTACGCTTGACTGTGACGTTTCTCTAGGTTGTCTGTATATGGCGCTCCAATAAGATTTTGACTGTTAATTGTGACTCACCCTGTAACTCCAGTGCAAACCTGACTCAAAACACTTGAAATGATGCAGAAAAGAAATATTTTCACTCAACTGAAATTTCCGTTCTCCAAAAATAAGTTTCTAAATAAAATAATTTTTTAAAATTGTATACATGTCAGAATAGGATGATTCAATTGTATTAGACAATATGAAGTGAGGGATACAGGAGCAGTGAGTTTTAGGTGTATATGTGCATGGATCATTGAAAGTGGAAGCAAAGGTGCATCCGTAGAATCCCTACAGTGCTGAAGGAGACCATTTGGCCCATTGAGCCTGCAGCAGCTCTCTGAAAGAGCACTATACTTAGGCTGCTCCTCATCCTATCTCTGTACGTTGGTCATAACCAATCCACCTAACCCGCATGTCTTTGGACTGTGAGAAGAAACTGGAGCACCTGGAGGAAACCTGCACAGATCCAGGGAGAATGTGCAAACTCCATACAGACAGTCACCCAGGACTGGAATTGAACCCGGGTCCCTGACACTACGAGGCAGCTGTGCTAACCACTGTGCCATCATGTTGCCTTACGGAGAGAGCAGTTAATAAAACATGAGTATTCTGGGCTTTATTAATCGGGCCATAGAGTACAACAGAAGGAGCGAATGGCCTACTGGTAATATCGCTAGACTATTAATCCAGAAGCTCAATTAATCTTCTGGCAGACACAGGTTCAAATCCTGCCACAGCAGATGGTGGAATCTGAATTCAATTTTAAAAAAATTGGAATTAGGAATCTACTGATGACCATGGAACCATTGTCAATTGTTGTAAAAACCCATCTGGTTCACTAACTTTCCTTAGGGAAGGAAATCTGCCACCCTTCCCTGGTTTGGCCTCCGTGTGACTCTGGAGCCACAGCAATGTGGTTGACTTTCAGCTGCCTTTGGCCAACTGGGGATAGGCAATAAATGCTGGCCAGCCAGCAATGCTCCATGAATGAATTAAAAAAAAAGCAAGCAGGTTATGCTGAGCTTAGACAACACATTAATTAGACCTCAGCTGGAATGCTGTGCACAGTTCTGGGCGCCACACTTTAGGAAGGATCTGAACACATCACAGAGAATGCAGAAGAGGTTTACAACAATGATATCAGGGATGAGAAACTTCAATTATGAGGAAAGATTGGGAAGGTTGGGACTGCTGTCCTTCGAGAAGGCTAAGAGGAAATTTGATTGACAGAGTAGATAGAGCTAAATTGTTCCTGCTCACAAATGGATCGAGGATGAGAGGGCACAGCTTGAAGTGTGATTTGTGAAAGAAGCAAGTGTGACGTGAGAAAACATTTCTTCACACAATGAGTGGCTCAAATCTAGAATGCACGGCCTGGAAATGTGGTGGAGGCAGGTTCAGCCTCGATTGCTTCAATAGAAGCAATGTGCAGAGGTACAGGGAAAAGATAGGGGAATGGCACTCAATCGTGTTTGGATAGTTGCAGATATAATGGGCCGAAAGGCCTTCTCCTCCTGCAGTGTAACAATTCTGTGAATGTATCTTTTCCAGTCTGTCAATTGATGTATCTGCCAGCTTTTCCCAATGCCTTAGACTTGGATGTGATGGGATAAATAATTATATTCATGGCATGGATGGTAATTTGGCAAAGTAAATATTATTCGATCAGATACTATTGATATGCATTGATGTTCACCCTGGAAACCTTGGAACTCGAAGCATTGTTGAGAATACATCTTTCCCCATTTAAATATGAAAGTGCTTCTGTTTATGTAATGCATTTCTTGGCCTAAGGACATCCCAGAATGCTTATTAGCCAATTAATGTTGTGAGTTGTGGTGCCAAACACGACAGACAATGTTCATGTAGTAAGGCCTTACAAGCAGCAGTGAGATCAGTGACCACTCGGCCCATGGAGTCTGCTCCACCATTCAATCATGGCTGATTTTTTTCTCATCTCCATTCTCCTGCCTTTTCCCCATAACCCTTGATACCCTTATTAATCAAGAATCTATCTATCTCTATCTTAAAGACACACAATGAGCTGGCCTCCACAGCCTTCTGCTGTGGAGCTCCAGAGTTTCACAGATTCACCACTCTTTGGCTGTGGTCAATTAATCTTCACCAGTAAGGCTGGTTAAGGGTTAAATATGGTCTGATCACTGAGCAAAGACACTGCTTATCTTCAGTCAGTGGCTGGCACTTTTTACATCCACCTGAACAGTCTTCAGATTTCTGGATATTGTTGTGTCTAAAAGGCAGAATCTCAAATAGTGCAGCATTGCTTTATAAGAAAGCAGTTGAGGCCAGAACATTGTACGCTTTCAAGAAGGAGTTAGAGATAGCTCTTAAGGCAGAAGAATGACACAATGGTTAGCACTGCTGCCTCACAGGCCCAGGTTTAATTCCAGCCTTGTGTATGGAGTTTCCACATTGTCCCCATGTCTGTGTGGATTTCTTCCAACTGTGCAGATTTCCTCCCACGCTCCCAAGATGTGCAGGTTAGGTGGATTAGTCATGCTAAATTGACTCTTCGTGTCCCAGGATTTTTTTTTAAAGTTTATTTATTAGTGTCACAAGTAGGCTTATATCAACACTGCAGTGAAATTAATGTGAAAATCCCCTCGTCGCCACACTCCAGCACCCGTTCATTGGCCTTTGCCTCTTTATGTTTTTTCTTTCAACTTAGTTCTGCTTAACTTCCTTGGTTAACCACGGTTGGTTTCTCCCTCCCTTAGAATCTTTCCTCCTGACTGGGATACATTTTTGCTGAGAGTCTTATTAAATGCCTGCCAGTGCTTGATTATTGTCTTTGTTGCTAATCTATCCTTATTTCATTGAAATTCCCTTTATTTCAGTTAAACACATTTGTTACAGACCTGAGTTTTTCATTCTCAAACTAAATTCTATCATGTTATGATCACTACTTCCCAGGGGATCTTTTACTCTAAGGTCATTTATTAAATCTGCCTCATTACCCATTGCCAGATCCAAAATAGTCTGTTCCCTGATTGGCTTTATGATATGTTTTTCTAAGAAACTATCTCTCGTGTAGCCAGTGAATTTGTTGTCATAGCTACTCTTTCCAACTTGATTAGCCCAACCAACTTGAATATTAAAGTCACCCATAATTATTGCTCTGTTCTTTTTACATGCTCCAATAACTGCTGATTTATATCCTTTGCTACAGTCTGGCTGCTGTTTTGATGTCTACACACTCCACCTACCAATGTCTTGTTTTACTTTCTTACCTCCATCCAAATGGACTCTACATCATCCAGGCCTAGATCATCTCTCACAACTGACCTCATTTCATCTCTTACTAACAGCGCTACCCTCCCCCCCCGCCACTTCTTCTTGTCTTTCCAAAGAGTCATCTAAGGCTTCCTGAGGGCTGTTTTCTCTGACACAGTTTTATTCGAAGAGATCTAAGTGCACCATGTGCATTCTGAGTAGCTCGGTCCTTTCAGATTGCCGCAAATTTAATCAATTCACTGAAAGGCAGCCAATGTTTTGCAATGTAAGAGAAACATGTGGGTATGCTGGCCCTTCATTATAAATTTAAATTTTTGTCAAGGTAAAAATTATGTCTCCTGAAAGACATTGTGGAATTGTTTTGTCAGAGATTAATTTAAGTGATAGATGGATATTGGCTGCCCATTTCATATTACTCATTCCCATTAGCAACATTGAAACAGTCAAAAAACCATCTCGCTTCCAAGATACTTGAACTGCTTGAATGATGTATGGTCAAATATTGTAGCAGGAAAGAATTGTGAAAGACCTCAGTCATCATCAAACATGGGATTATAACTCATATTTTAGATACTCTTTTACATTTTTAATCTTCACTAAGAGATTTATTTCTTTTCTCAAATTGCTTACTCTTCTCAGCTCATCAAAATTAAGTAGAGGAAATGTCTGGGACGTTCCTTTGTTGCAAATGCATTCTTGATCACACTTCCTTTTTTCAAAGTTTACACACAATTCTCTGACCGTCATGCCAGCAGGATTCCCCCTTCTCGCTGTCAGTGCATCCCACTGCCCACGGATTTCCCGCAGGCGTGGGTTGAGGTCAGTGGATATTCTCCATGACACTGGAGAATCTCGCCGCTGGCAAATAACATTCCACCTCCCGTTGGAGGGAAACACATGGCTGTGAGGCTGGAGAATCTCACCCAATGTTCTTGTGTGGAGTTTATAAAAGATGGAGAGAGAGAGGTTTCAATGTTACAACTTCTCTGAATTGGAAGGTCACTTAGTTAATCTGGAGTTCGTAAGAATAATCCTCAGTATGTTCTGCCTAGTTCACAGTGGATTTGTAATAAGTTTTCAATAGGTAGAAATCCCTTCACCAAAATCCCTTCATTTACAAACTCCAACAGCAGTACAGAGAGTGCTAGTAGTTAGCAGTCTCTCTTCGGGGGTGTCAGAGGAACTGACACACCCAGTTAAGTACAAAGCAAACACTCCTCGATTGGCCTATCAACTGGATCCTTAATCAGGGATATCTTTTTGTGGGATCCTTAATCAGGGAGTTCATAATCCAACAGGCCAACCTCAATGGCCTGATTGAAATCATTACAGGGCTCAGAACCCAAAATATATCTTTTCATCTCACCTTCACAAGACGTGGGTTCACTGATCATGTCAGCATTTGCTACACATCCCTATACAAATATGATGGTTGCTAGACTATTTCATAAAGAGCAATTTCACAAAGATTAACAAAAACTTATGATTAAAATTTACCATATCTTGAGTTATCTTTCTTATATAAAAGTAATTTATCTTAGATGAATAACTTACAAATGGGAATGATTGTCAATAAGTATATTATTACATCCATTATATTTGCACTGTAGTCCCAGTTCTTTCCCAAAGTTACACAGTTAAGAACTGTTTCCAATATTTACATCTGCTGGTTTTAACATTTCCATCGCTATGGGGCCGAGGGTCCCATGTAGATGGCAGATTTCCTTCCCTCAAGGATACTGGTGAAATAGAAGACTTTGCGGAACCAGGGATCCAAATTCCATCAGCACTTCTCATCACTGACAAAGACCTTTGTTTGTCTTTCCGCTTTATTTAGTTAATTGAGTTTAAATTCCCCAGCCACACTGTTGGGATTTGAACTCTCAAATCTGGATCACTTGTCCGATACTAGTCCAATGGCATAATCACAATATGTTTTTTTTTTATTGAGATGTGGGCCTGGCTGGCAAGGCAAGCATTTGTTACCGATTCCTAATTGCCCTTGAACTGAGTGGCTTGTTCAGCTATTCCTGAGGGTAGTTAAGAGTCAACCACATTGTTGTGGGCCTGGAGACACCGAGAAGCCAGACTGAGTAAGGACGGCAGATTCTTTCCATCAGTGAACCAGATGGGTTCTTAAAACAATCAATGATAGTTTCATGGCCACCATTACTGAGCCCAGCTTTCAATTCCAGATTTTACAAATTGAATTTTAATTCCACCAGCTGCCGTGGCAGGATTTGAACCCATGTCTCCTGGTCCAGATCTCCGGATTACTGGCCTAATGACTTCCTCATTACACCATCTCCTGCCCACTAAATGCAGCTTATGTAGAGGTTGGCACGTTCGTGATACCACTGTAATTTGGATAAAATTGCTTCGCCCACTCAACAATTTTTCTTTCATTGACATTCTGTGTATTTCAGAGTTAAAAAAAACTGCTTTCTGTCCTGCAGAATTCCAGCGAACTGAACTGAATCCCACTCGCGTTGTACAGATCATTTCATAGCCCCAAACACACGCCTCCCATTGTGCAGAGTCACAGTGAATCAGACTGTTTCATACTTGCTTCTAACGCATAAACTGCCAAATTTAATATGTGTAAAATCTCTTGCTCGCAGCATGAAATAAGTATGTCCAATGACTCACTCCTGCCCTTGCTGGGGCACTGGGATCATGGTGAGGCCTGCTCATTAATTATAGCTTTGACATGTCCATGTCAGTGTTGATGCATCGTGAGTGCCTGCTTTGTGGGGTGGGTAATATGGTACAGAATGGTGCTTAGGAAGGGAATTGTAATTGTTCCTTATCACCCAAACACGTAATTTCCAGATAATGACTTTTAGAATGGTGCCTGAAACACATCCTTGCAGCATTTCCAGAGTCTTTTCAGCTTTTCAACCTTAATACTGATAGACCTAGATAAGAGTGGAAATGGGGAAGATGTTTCTGTTCATAGGAGAGACTAGGATCCAAATGCACAACCTCAGAGTAAAAGGACAACCCTTTAGAATCGAGATGAAGAGGAATTTCTTCATCCAGAGGATGGTGACTCTGTGGAATTCATTACCACAGAGGGCTGCGGAGGCCAAGTCAATGAGTGTCTTTAAGACAGAACATAGAACATAGAACACTACAGCACAAACAGGCCCTTCGGCCCACAAGTTGTGCCGAACACATCAAAACCTACCCAGCCATAGACCCATCTATAACCCCCAATCCCATTGGATCCCATATACTCATCCAGAAGTTTTTTAAAAGACCCCAGCAAGTTCGCTTCGACCACCACCAACGACAGCCGATTCCATTCACTCACCACCCTCTGAGTAAAAAACTTTCCCCTAGCATCCCCTCTGTACTTGCTTCCCTGCACCTTAAATCTGTGCCCTCTCGTCACGACCATTTCAGCCCTGGGAAATAGACTCTGAGAATCCACCCTATCTATTCCTCTCAACATCTTGTAAACCTCTATCAGGTCGCCTCTCAACCTTAGTCTCTCCAGGGAGAACAGTCCCAGCTCCCTCAACCTGTCTTCATAAGGCATGCCTCCCAATCCAGGCAACATCCTTGTAAATATCCTCTGCACCCTTTCAATAGCTTCCACGTCCTTCCTATAGTGAGGCGACCAGAACTGCGCACAGTACTCCAAGTGTGGTATGACAAGGGTCCTATAAAGCTGCAGCATTACCTCCTGACTCCTGAACTCAATCCCTCGATGAATGAAGGCCAGTACACCGTAAGCTTTCTTAACCACATCCTCCACCTGGGAGGCCGATTTGAGAGTCTTATGGAGCCGGACCCCAAGATCCCTTTGCTCTTCCACACAGCTAAGACTCCTACCTTTGATAATGTAATTATTCATCCCGTTGGATCTGCCAAAATGGACCACAACACATTTATCCACGTTGAAGTCCATCTGCCACTTCTCCGCCCAGTCTTGCATCCTGTCGATGTCATGCTGCAACTTCTGACATCCCTCCAGACCATCCACAACACTACCGACCTTTGTGTCATCGGCGAACTTACTCACCCATCCCTCCACTTCCTCATCCAGGTCATTTATGAAAATGACAAACAGCAAGGGTCCTAGAACAGATCCCTGGGGCACTCCACTGGTGACCGACATCCATGCAGAAAAAGAGCCATCCACAACCACCCTCTGCCTTCTGCAGGCAAGCCAGTTCTGGATCCACAAGGCCAAAGCCCCTTGGATCCCATGAAATAGAAATAGAGATAGGTTCTTGATTGGCGGGGGGATTGGTTATGGGAAAAAGGTAGCAGTATGGGGATGAGAAACTTATCAGCCGTGATTGAATGGCAGAGCAAACTCAATGGGCCAAATGGCCTAATTCTGCTCCGATATTTTATGGTCTTATGGCTCATGCTCCTGCTCTTGGGATCCCACTGGACCCCACGTTAACCAGTAGACTATCATGTCCTTCTGTGAAGAAGAGTCAGGAAATCCAACTCCACTTCTCCCATGGATATAGATGGAAATTTTGACCACCATCATTGGAAGCTGTAAGTTATCTGGTTGGAGATCTGCCGTTTTCAAATCCTGCGTCAATTTACTAATCTTATGCCTAACTCCCAGGTAGCTTAGGCTGAGAATGTATCCTGGGTGCTAATGAAATTTGGATCCCTGGTTCCATAATTTCCCTCGTAGTAAGTCAGGCTGAGTTTCACCTCCAACCTTCAACATATTAATCCAGTCCAAAGACAAGATACAAGGATAGATTGGAAATGCTGGGTGTGTTCTTCCTGGGAAGAGGAGGTTGAGAAAAGATCTGATGGAAGTGTCTAAAATCATGAAAGGGTGCAGATAAAGGAAATAGGGGGAAATTTCCATTGGGGTAAGGATCTGGAGGCAGAAGCTACAATTTAAAAAATAGAAGTAAAGTAAATCACACGGCTTACATTAATACTGCAATTAAGTTACTGTGAAAGTTTGCTAGTCACCACAGTCTGGTGCCTGTTGGGGTCAATGTATGTAGCCAGCATATCTTCAGACTGTGGAAGGAAACCGGAGCACCTGGAGGAAACCCATGCAGACACAGGAAGAACGTGCAAACTCCACACAGATTTTGACTCAAACCAAGATTCAAACCCGGGTCCGTGGTGCTCTGAGGCAGCAGTGCTAACCACAATGCCACCATGCCACCAGTTAAGGTGATTGGCAAAGAAGCAGAGGCGATGTGATTCAAAGCCTATTTATGCAGTGAATGGTTGGGACCTGGAACTCACACGTTGCCTGAGGAGACTGATTTAATCAAAGGAAATTGGATTATTGCAGCACTAAGTAGGAAAAAGGTGGGTGAGTGGGATTAAGTTCTTGCAGAGAGCAAGCACGGATGGATGGGCTGAACATCCCCCTTCTGCACGGTGCTGTTCTGTGATTACATAAGAAAGAAAGATGTGGAACTTGTGCAATATTTTGCCTCTGAAATGTCTCAAAATGCTTTCACATCTATTTTATTATTTTAGTCATGTAGGTAAACAGTTTTTCAATTGTTTAGCCAGTGGAATGAATGTGAACTGAGGTTCCACTCACTCTCGAGCGGAAAGCTAATCCATATTAGCCACATGAGCTGCTCTCGAAGGATTGTTCTGCTTTCTCCTCAGTGATGTTGTGATTACTGATTTATTGTCATTCATAAGGATGGCACAGCAGTTAGCACTGCTGCCTCAGTGCCAGGGACCCCGATTCAATTCCTGGCTTGGGTCACCGTCTGTGTGGAGTCTGCATGTTTTTCCCTGTATCTGTATATAGGTTTCCTCCAACAGTCCAAAGATGTGTGGGTTAGGTGGATTGGCCATGCTAAATTGCTCCTTGGTATCAGGGGGACTGGCTAGGGTAAATGCATGGGGTTATGGGGATAGGGCTTGGGTGGGATTGCGGTCAATGCAAAGTCAATGGGCTGAATGGCCTCTTTCTGCACTGTGTGATTCTATATGACTGAGCCCCTCCTTCCCTGCAGGGAATCAACCCTTTCACCTCACCTCTGGCTGCCAGACCCATAGACATTGATGCAAACCTTATGCAGAATATTGACCGAATCTTGCCCGGGCTAGATCAATTTTTGTTGAAATTCAGTCGGTGAAGAAAGCATGAAGTGGCTTTTGATACAACCATCTGAAAATTTGCAATTTAGATGTGAAATTGACAGGATTGTCCATTCAGGCTTGTAGTTGGAAGTCAGCCTTTTGTGAGGATTCATTTGTAACAATTACATTGTTGAAAAAAATAATGTAATCATACTTGCTTTTCTGGAGAGAATTGCCTCTCCTCCAGCCTTCTGATGATAAGGATATTGGAAGCAAAGAGCACACTACTCCTCTGGAAGGATTGTTCTGTTTTCTCAGTGAAGCTTTGATTACTGATTTATTGCTGGGTTGAGCTGATGATTAGCTTTCCATGAATCATTGACTGCACTTAATTGGATATATTAGATTCACAGAGTGCGATGTTTGTAGTCAGTTATCTGCCCTTAAAAGATTTATGACTCTTGGAGCCAAAGTCTGATGAATGAATTAACAAGAAGATAGAGGTTGCTCACTGTACTTAAGCAAACTTACTTACTATTCGGAGGTGCCTCAATGTGGGGACAGCTGGTGGAATTTGAATTCAATTAATAAATCTGGAATGCAAAACTACTCTCAGTAATGGTGGCCACAAAACTACCAACTTCTTTATTCACCCGTGGAACATGGATGTCACTGGCTACCTAGTGTTTATTGACCATTCCTAGTTGCCCTTGGAACCGAGTAACTTCCGAGGCTATTTCAGAGTCAACCACGTTGCCTTGGGCCTGGAGTCGCATGTAGGCCAGACCGGTAAGAATGGCAGATTTCCTTCCCTAAAGAACATCAGTGAACCAGATGGGTTTTTACAACAATTGTTTCATGGTCACCAGTAGATTCTTAATTCTGGATTTTTTTTACAGAATCTGCTGGGATTTGAACCCAGGTCCCCAGAACTTTTGCTGAGTTTCTGGATTAATAGTCTTGCGATAACACCACTAGGTCATCGCCTCCCCATTTCTATTGTTGGACATCCAGGGACGTTTGATTCCTTCTAAACACCAACATTAATGATTTCTCCCCATTCAAAAAAATATTGTTTTTTTATAATTCTCATTAAATTAAATTCTCATCAAAATTAACAATCTCACAGTTGCCCATGTTACCCTCCATGTGCCACTGTCTTGCCCATAGACCTGACCTATCTATGCAGAAGTATTCACTTCACAACTTACTTGCCCACCTAGTTTTGTATTGTCAGCAAACTTAAATGCATTACACTCTGTCTCTTCATCTAAGTCTTAATATAGACTGTACATAACAGAGGTTCAGATTGGTTCTTGCAGTACCTCATTAGCAAATATAGCAAGCCAAAAAAAATGCGTTTATTCTGACTTCCTGTCTTCTGTCCTTTTTCCAACCCTTTGTCCTGATATACTATCCTTAATGGCACTAGCCCTTATATTGTGCAACAATATTTCTTTTGGCATCTTATCAAATGTTTTTTGGAGATCCAAATTTATTGCATCCATCATTCTCCTTAATCTAATTTGCTTGTTATATTCTCTAAAAACTTTTGTAAATTCATCAAACATGATGTTCCTTTCAAGAACTCGGTGTTAGCTCTCCTTCATCAAATTATGGTTTTTGAAGTTGCCAGCTTATTTAATGATTGATTCCAGAGTTTTCCTGAAGACTGATGTCAGAGTAACTGGTCTGTAGTTCCCCATTTTCTCTCTCCTTTCTTTCTGGAGTAGTCGTGTTATATTTACTGACTTCCAATCCATTGGGATCATTCCAGAACCCAGACATTTTTGGAAAATCATGTGGCCAAAGCACCTGTGTGCCTTTATAGCTTCTTGCTGTATCCCAATAATTCATTATGCCTCCCATGTATACATGGAGTACTTGCTGGCTAACCTGATCTACCAGCTTTGGAATCATCGTACAGACACTCCTTGCAGAAAAGTACATGAAGTAAGTCCCCACATCAGAATACAGTGGTTAGCACTGCTACCTCACAGGGACTTCGATTCGATTCCCTGTTTGGGTCACTGTCTGTGTGGAGTTTGCACATTCTCCCTGTGTGTGCATGGGTTTCCTCCCAGAGATGTGTTTCCTCCCTCAGTGTCCCCGAACAAGCGCTGGAGGGTGGCAGCTGGGGGATTTTCACAGTAACTTCATTGCAGCGTTAATGTCTGCCTATCTGTGACTAATCAATAAGATTAAAAAAAAATTTTAATCTATTAAATGTTCTTATCGTTACGTGTTTTTCAAACTTGGCAGCTGCCAGGTTCCTTTCTCTAATTCAACACTTTATCACTGAAGTGTTTGCAAAGATCAACTTTTTTTATTCTTTCATGGGGATGTAGGTGCCGCTCGGCAGCGTATGTTGTTCGTCCCTAATTGCTCCGTAAACCGAGGGTTAATATAAGCCTACTTCACTAATAAATAAATGCCACCACCTTCCCTTGTATGTCCTAAGGTACTGGGAAGATGCTACACAAAAAATGCACCTCCTTTCTGATTGATGTAAAGGGGGCATTGGTCGGAATTTGCGACATTCTGTCATTGCAAAAACTCGCCATAATTGAAGCCTGTGTAACACTTTAGCTTTGGTGGATTGGTGAACGGGGTCATTAATGGAGACTTCTCTTGTGCTGCGTTTCAGGTACCTCTGACTGGGTTGGGAACGACTTTGTGGAAAACACGGGTGTCAGCCTGATCATTGAGCACAAACCGGGCAGGAGCGCCATGAATAAGCCCACCGTTCCCCAGGAGCTAACGGCCGTGTTTGAGAGAGACTGGAACTCCAAATATGCCCGAAACTTAGAAATAAATACTTTTCCAGAATGCTTGAAACTTAAAACATATCAGCCCAAACCATCTTAGTGTTACCTGACTGAAGCAATGCTATTGTTTTCTTTTTTGAGATATGTGGGAGACAGGTTTGAAATGGTCAGGAGTACTGGAAATTTTCACTTTAGATTTGGTTTAAGGACAGGTATCTTATGAGATCCACATTTTTAAAAAAAACATAACCCAAGTATTTAAATGATAATATGAAACAAGTAATCTTATGTTGACCAGGTATCCCTGAATCGATTAGGGCAATAGTTCTCACAGGGGAGTCACTGCTCTAGAGCCTAACCACAGGATAACTGCAAAGCCTAATGTGTAATGGGACAGTCAAAATTAAATGAGTTTAAATCTCACTGAAAAATGTTAGCAAAAGCTTAATTGACTGATATGGGTTTCTTACGTACATTGTTTTACTAACATTTCACAGCACGACTTCAGTCCATGTGGAACCAAAGTGAATTTTCTCAACCCCAGTTTTGAAATGATTCTTCAAGAATAGCACTCCCCCCTCCCCACATATTTTTCTCCTATTTTCTCTGCTGTCCGTGAGGGTGGATTGGCAACGAGCTTCCCACAGTTTGCTAGCTGCTAAATGAAATAGTACTCTAGTTACCGTGTTCTGCACAGTTGTTCTTCTGGTTATTTCAGTAGATTGTATCCAATAGTCAGAAGCTGAACAAAATAACACCCCTATTATTATCATCTGTTTACAGTGCAACTTATCAGTTCTTTTGTCTAAGGTGTGTAAGCTTCTCGCACATGGCAACCTACAACCCAGCATTTAAGTGGCATTGAATGGGCAGTGACATTGTTAGCTGTGGCTCAGTTGGTCACACCCTCACTTCTGAGTCACAAAACCATAGAAGCAGAATTAGGCCTCTCGGCCCATTGAGCCTGCTCCACCATCTAATCATGGCTGATATTTTTCTCGTCCCCGTTCTCCTGCTTTTTCCCCATAACCCCTGAATCCCCTTATTAATCAAAAACCTATCTATCTCTGTCTTAAACACACTCAATGACAACAAAGTTCATGCTTCAAGTCTCACTCCAAGGCTTTAGGACAAAAATTCATAATTGGATAGACATTAAACTGAGTTCTGCTCGAATTGCTGTGAAAAGATCATCAATCTTTTGAGGTCCCTTTATTTACAAAGACTAACAGCAGTACACAGAGTGCTCGCAGTTAGCAGTCTACCTCCAGGGGATGTCAGAGGAACTGACATTCCCAGTTAAGAACAAGACAATGACACCATGATTGGCCTATCAATTGGATCCTTAGTCAGGAAACTCATTTTCCAATGGGCTAACTTCAATGGCCTAATTGAAGTCATTACAATCCCACATGACTATTTCAAAGAAGGGCAGGTTTATCCTGTATTTCTTGGAGAATATTTATCCCTCAATCAGCATTACAAAACTAGGCTGTCCACTCATTTCCATCTTGCTGCTTGTAGGAGTTGCTGTTTGCCAAATGCCTGCCATAATTCCTACATCATAACAGTGTGGCACTTTTAAATGCACTTTATTGGCTAAGCACTTGCAGAACGGCACTGTATAAATGCAGGTTTGTCTGTCTAGAGTAAATGTTGGAATCAACCTTTGAAACAAATAATTCACGTTGTCGGCATAAAGGAATTCGGGCTTTTTTCTGGCTCTAATATAACATAACAAGGGCACCAACAAGTATCTTCAATTATAATCTTGATATCCTCACAAGATCTATTGTCCTATTTGCTTCTGGACCTCTACTCAAGGCTCTCCTGGTTGAGTGTATTTGACAGAACAGACATATAATGCTGCTTCCTCTCTCCTATGCTTCAATAAGAATCCTCTGCTAATAAGGGATGATACTGTAGCACAGTGATTAGTACTGCTGCCTCACAGCGCCAGGGAGCCGGGTTCGATTCCCAGTTTGGGTAACTGTATTGAAGTTTGCATGTTCTCCTGATGTCTATGTAGGTTTCCTCTGGGTATTCTGGTTACTTCCCACAATCCAAAGATGTGCAGGTTCAGTGGATTGGCTACGGTAAATTGCCCATTAATGTCCAAAGATGTGTAGGTTAGCAGCATTAGCAGGCTAGATTCATGGGGTTGCGGGGAAGGAGTTGGGCCTTGGTAAGATGTTCTGTCGGAGAGTCAGTGCAGGCTCGATGGGCCAAATGGCTTCCTTCTGGGATTCTATGATTATGAGCATACGGAAGGAGTGTTCTCTGCAGCTAAGAGAAAATGACGTGGAGATGCCAGTGTTGGATGGGTAAATACAGTAAGAAGTCTCACAACATCAGGTTAAAGTCCAACAGGTTTATTTGTTAGTAACACTGTTCCTTCGTAAGGTGAGTGGAGAACTCTCCATTCACTTGACGAAGAAACAGCATTCTGAAAGCTTGTGGTGTTTACTATTAAATAAACTTGTTGGACTTTAATCTGGTGTTGTGAGACTTCTTGCTAAGAGAAAACGCATGCTATTGGTGAATTGGATTATTGTAGCATTCATAACTGAAGTGTAAATGGCAGTCAGCAGCTAGATACAGCAACATGATTGAAATCAGAAGCTCACTGCATTAGATCCTTCAGTACAGCTTATTGAGAGGTCGTCAGGCAAGCTAAACTTCTTCCAATTGTTGAGTGCATAAGCAATGACACTCAGGCTGTGTGTGTGTGTGTGTGTGTGTGTGTGTGTGCACCCAAACCAAGAAGCCCAGGTCTCACTCGGAAATTCATTCCCAGTCCTCATTCAAATACTTTGGGTGGGCGGAAAGCAGACTTCACACCTTCACAGACATATCATCCAATTCCAAGGTATGAAAGGGGTGGCTCAGTGGCGCAGTGGTTAGCACAGCTGTCTCACAGCGCCAGGGACCCGGGCTCGATTCCGGCCTTGGGTCACTGTCTGTGTGAAGTTTGTACATTCTCCCCATATCCATATTGGTTTCCTCCTGAACTTCAAAGATGAAAGGTGGATTGACCAAATAAATTGCTCCTTGATGTCAGCAGGTTTTGCTGGGTAAATATATGGGGTTCTGGGGATAGTGCCTGGATGGGATTTTGTTGGTGCTGGCTGAATGGGCCAAATGGCCTCTATAGGGATTCTATGATTCTATGTATTATATGCATAGAAGCTGAGATGGATGTCGTGTGCCAGACAAGCCACACATTTCCCCTTCCCACCCACAAGTAGATTTTTCTTACAAAAGTAGGTGAAAGGACACATTCACGTTGAAGTGTCCACTTTGTCACTTACCCTTTACAAACATATGGATTAGCAGCATGAGTAGGCCATGAGCCTGCTCTGCCATTCAATAAGGTCGAGGCCAATCTATTTGTAACCTCAACCCCACATTCCTGCCTGCCCCCAAGAACCTTTCACCTCCTTGTTAATCAAGAATCCACCTAACTCTGCCTTAAAAATAGTCAAAGACTATAATTCTACTACTTTCGAGGGAGAGATTCACAACCCTCTGAGAGAAAGGTTTTTTCTGCTCATCTCTGTTTTAACTGTTTTTAAACAATGGGATGGCAGGTCTGTCATATGGGGAGAGACTAAGTTGGTTAGAATTACATTCACTGGAGTTTAGAAGTGTGAGAGGGAATGTCATAGAGACTTATAAAATTCTAACAGGGTTAGACAAGGTGGATTCAGGAACAATGTTCGCAATGGTGGGGGAGTCCAGAACTAGGGGTCATAGTTTGAGGATAAGCGGTTAACCTTTTAAAACTGAGGTGAGGAGAAATGTCTTCACCAGAGAGTGTGAATGTATGGAATTGGCCCAGAAAGTAGTTGAAGCCAAACCATCTGATTTCAAGAAGAAATTAGACATAGCTCTTGGGGCTAAAGGGATCAAGGGATATGAGAGGAAGCAGAGGGATCAGGATAATGAATTTGATGATTAGCCATGATTAAAATGAAAGCAGGCTTGAAGGGCTGAATGGCCTATTCCTGCTTCTAGTTTCTATGTTTCTATCTAGTTTCTAGTTCTAGATTATTTGAATCTTCTCCACATCCACCCTGTGAATACTCCCTCAGGATCTTAAAGGTTTTGATCAAGTTACCTCTTCCTGTTCTAAATGCTAGTGGATAGAAACCTAACCTCTCCAACTTTCCTCATAAGGCAACCTGCCCAGTCCTGGTATTTGTCGAATAAAGCTTCGCTGAACTGCTTCTAATGCATTTACATCTTCCTTAAGTAAGGAGACAGGTGCTCTACACGATATTCCAGATATGGTTTCACCAATGCCCTGTACAACTGAACCTTCCTTCTTTTGTGATCAGTTAGATGAAGAGACAATAAAAACTGGGGTTGGTCTCCTTAAGGAAGAAACCATTAAGGGAGGGTGGGGGATTTCGCATAGTTGTTTAAAGTTGTAAGATTTTGATCAGAGTAAGTAAAGTGATCAACAATCAAACCCTTGACAAAAGAAGCAGGAGGGGAGATGAGAATGTTTTAACTCAGCAGGTTGTTACAATCTGGAATTGCCTGGTGGAAGCAGATTCAATAGTAACTTTCAGATGTGAGTAAATGCTTGAAAAGGCAGGGTTCTGGGGGAAGGACGATGGGTGGGACTAAAAGGAGACTTTTTTTATAAGGAGTTGTCATAGGCAACCTTCAGTCGTGTGTGATCCTATGGATTGGCCTGAGATCAGTATTTGCTGATACAGAGTAATCTGATCCAAGAAGTGCTTTCACATCTCTATGGTCTGTCAAAGCAAACTTCTTTCACACGAATCGAGTTGCTGACCAACACTTGCAAAGTGTAGCCAATGTGAGACCAACTCTGAGGGTAACTTGTCAAAGTGCCCTTGAGCCAATTACACCAAGTAGTCTGGTTGATGCAAAGCTGAAGCTACTTATCTTCGAATTCCTATAGTGCACAAAGAGGCCATTCAATCCATGGAGCCTGGACAGACAACAATCCCACACAAGCCCTATCCTCATAACCCAATATATTTACTCTGCTAATCCCCACCCTGCCCCACCGACCATAAGGGGCAATTTAGCAACCAATCATCCTAATCCGCACATCATTAGGCCATGGGAGGAAACTGGTGCGCTTGGAGGAAACCCACACAGACATGGGGAGAACGTGCAAACTCCACGCAGACAGTGACCCAAGGCTGGAATGGAACCCAGCTTCCTGACACTGCACGTCAGTAGTGCTAAACTCTATGTCGCTGTGCCACCCTTGGAACTAAAGTTCTAGTTTTCCCATTATGTGCCATGGTATGGAGCTTGGCCCTCAGGAACACATGGGGACACCATGAGGAGAATGCATATGATTTCCCACTGAGTATTCCCAGCAGATGTGCTGGTTTGGTATCAAGCAAACTCCTCCTTGCCCAACCAATGTCACCAAAAAGCCAATCCAATTACACGTTCATTATCACATTTCTATTTATGGCACCTTGCTATGCTCAAATTGGCTGCCATCTTACTTTTTCCTCTTTTCCCCCTTCTCTGCATCCTCCCCTCCCTCATTCTTCACTGTTTGCAAACTCGATTTTGGTCAGAATTCTTCGATATACGTCCCGCCACAGCGAGAATTTGACGCTCAGCCAAAATTCCATTCGCAGCAGCAGCATCTGAGAATCCCAGGGCGAGGTCAGAGAATTCCGGCTGTGGACAAGATCAAAGAATCCTGGCCCTATATCTTCTCTATCCATAGTTTTCACGCCACGTCAAATTAGCCACTGGCCCATGTGTCATGCATGCACTTTGCATTTATTACAAGCATCTCATTCAGGAAGTGTAGCTGAAGTCTACTCACTCGCTCAAGTGCGGCAGGAGTCAATTTAATGAAGGTTCCTCCAACACTGATGCTGCTGCCGCTATAATAAAACAATGGGTTCAGGTGGAAGATGGTAAAATCCGTTGAATAGAACAGATGGTCTGCTGTTTCTGTTATTTTTGGCCTTGCACTCACTGCTATGTGAAGACATTGCCAGGAATTTGTTGCTGCCTTAATTACATAGAATCACTACAGTGCAGAAGAGGCCATTCGACCCACCAAGTCCGCACTATCTTTCTGACAAAATATCTTATCCTTTCCTTCTCCCCTGCCTGTAACGTATCTCACACTAATCCCCTAACTTACACATTTTAGGACACTAAGGAGCAATTTAGCATGGTCAATACACCTAATCTGCACATCTTTGCACTGTGGGAGGAAACTGGAGTTCCCGGAAGAAACCCATGCAGACACTGGGAGAACGCGCAAACTCCGCACAGTCACCCGAGGCCGGAATCAAATCCGGATCCCTGGAGAAGTGAGGCCGCACTGCTAACCACTGCGCCAGCCTGCTGCTCATAAATAAACCGTGTTATTCCAGGGGCACAGAATTCAAACTGAAATTATATCACAATCCCGCTGGAGCACGACCTGCTTAAGATTACGGCTGGAATTCTCTGGCTGTTCACGCCAGCGGGATTCTGCGGTCCTGCTGCAGTGAACGGAGATTTGGCTGAGCTCACAGGGCTGTCAGGGTGTGAATGGCTGAAGAATGTCTGAAGTGATAGCTCTTCATAGAGTAGAACAATTGAGTAAGGCTTCGCAGGAGGGAGGCCATTCTGCCCATTGCATTCATGCCAGCGCAAACAGCAATCCAATTAGTTCAATTTCCTTGATATTTCCCCATAACCTAGTTTACCCCCTTCCCTCCCTACCAACACCTCCTCTCCCACCCTGTCTTTTAAACATTTTGTTTGACTTTGAAGCACAAAATGGTAGGAATGCACAATTCAGAATCAGCGTTATAATAAATATCCCAGCAGAATTATTAGTGTTCCTTTTTCCTTCAGACCCTGACATGCTACACTTTTTCAGGCACTTGGTTTCAATTTCAGAATCATGGCATTGGAAGCTTTCCTTTGAAATTAGAAGCTTTTATTTGGAAATTGTTTAGAGCAGGGGGATACAGCATTTGCATACAGAATTCCCATTGTTTAAGAAACCAAAGAGCTATAAAGATACACTGCGTGCTCTGTGGCGAAGAATGTTGTGTCCTCACGGTTCTTTCATGAAAATGATACTGACCATTTAATGTCAGTCTGTAGTGTCATGTTGGTCTAATCGATTGATTTGATGCTCAGAGCGCTGGTGAAAGTTAGATCTCAGTTAATCAATCAGTCTGGGCTTCACAGGATGAGCGAGTTTTGAGCTCAGGTTACTGACACTGATATTTCTAACCAATGAGCTCAGTGCTGAGTTGAAATTCCACTTCTGTGATTTTTTTAATGGCATTGATTACCCTCTTTACAGTAAATGTCTTCTCGAGTTAAGCTGTGGCTTCTACCCACAGGCCAAAAGTGTGGTAGGTTGGGTGGATTAGCCACACTAAATTGCCTGTTGGTGTCCAAAGATGTGTAGCTTAGATGGATCTAAATGTATAGGATTACAGGGAGAGGGCAGAGACCTGGTTAAAATACTCTATCAGAGAGTCAGTGCAGACTTGATAGGCTGAATGGCCTCTTCTACACCATAGGGATTCTATGAAATATATTAGGATAATGCACAGAGGCAACTCATGTAAGCATAACAATGCTTTCATTAAAAATATTGCTGGGGATAGTCCCTAAGAGAGTTTGATCTCAGCTAACCAGGTACCATAGAACTACAGAAAATTACAGCTCAGAAATTACGGCTGTGCCGAACCATTTTTTGCCTAGTCCCACTGACCTGCACTTGGACTATATCCCTCCAGACCCCTCTCATCCATCAACCCGTCCAAGATTTTCTTAAATGTTAAAAGTGACCCTGCGTTTACCACTTTATCCGGCAGTAGTGGAATTTAGTTTGCTAATTGTTGGTATATTGCAATTTCATGGGAATTCTAGGACAAAGACATTTGGTCTAACTGGTTTATATGCTCCGCACAGGCCTCCTCCCACCCTATAAATATATCCTATTCTTCCTTGTGTTCTGGCTGCCCCCTAAGTTGGGGCTGTTCACCCCAAATGTGCTGTAGTGTTCTATGTTCTATGTTCTATGAAAGCAGTGGGTGGCACGGTGGCACAGCGGTTAGCACTGCTGCCTCACAGCTCCAGGGACCTGGGTTCAATTCCCGGCTTGGGTCACTACCTGGGTGGAATTTGCATATTCTCACTGTGTCTGCATGGGTTTCCTCCAGGTTCTCTGGTTTCCTCCCACAGCCCGAAAGATGTGCTGGTCAGGTGCATTGACCTGAACAGGTGCTAGTCTGTGGTGACCACAGGAATTTTACAGTAACTTTGTTGCAGTGTTAATGTAAGCTTACTTGTGACTAATAAATAAACTTTAACTACTGTAAACCTCTGGAAAGCACAATAGTTATTATTGCATTTAATGTAGCAGATCATTTTGTGGAAAAGAAAATTTGATGTAAGGAAATATTAGGACAGGTGACAAGTTGGCCTGGTGGCACAATGGTTAGCACTGCTGCCTCACAGTGCCAGAGATTTGTGTTTGATTCCCGGTTTGGGTAACAGTTTGCGTGAAGTTTGTACATTCTTCCTGTGTCTGCCTGGGTTTCCTCCAGCTACTCCATTTTCCCCCACAGTCTGAAAGTTGTGCTGGTTAGGTGCACAGACCATGCTAAATTCTCTCTCAGTGTACCCAAACAGGTGCCAGAGTGTGGCACCTAGGGGATTTTCACAGTGATTTCATTGCAGTGTTAATTAAGCCTACTTGTGACGCTAATAAATAAACTTAAACTTTAAGCTTGGCCATAGAAGTAAGTTTTAAGGAGTTCCTTAAAGGGAGAAAGAGAGAGATGGAGAAGTTTAGGGAGGGAATTCCAGAATGTAGGACCTAGGCAGCTGAAGGCACCCAACCAATAATGTTCGGATGATAATGGGGAGACTAGAAATATTGGATAAATCCCGCGATTAAGCGGGTTTAACCTATGCCAGCGCATCAAATGCTGTAAGTATTGAAGATGCTCATTTCTACTCTAATATACTCTGTAATCTGTTACATTGGATTTTCCATTTGAAAATGATGGATTAATAGAAATCCATTCTAAATAGAAGAAAATAGAAGATACTAGAACAGATTCTAATCATAAAGTGTAGCTATCATCGGGAAGCACTTTAGTAAATCGTCTGCAATTTGTAATTTATCTGAATCCAAAATATCTGCTTTGATGTCACTCATAGTGAGCTGATCTGTTTTTGCTGTAGAAATTGATTTTGTTTTTAGGGAGTTTTATTTTGGATGGAAGCGCCCATCATGGGTTCTGATCACTTTGGTGATTTTCAGACATGATTATTCTAGTGCTGGCCTTGATTTTCCACCAGTCCATAAATACTCACTCCTTCAAAATGCAGCTGCTCCTAGCTTGTCTCACATTAAAGCCTATTGTGCAGAGTGTCCTGGCCTTGTGAACCTGCAAAGCTAACAAGCATGCAGGAGACTGACTATTTTCAGAGAGGCTCGGACGTGTTATGTAGATAACCCGGGTTACAGCAAATGGATTTCAATGAGGAAACAATACATAGTAAGGTAAATGCCAGCAGCTTGTTTGAATATAGCTTGCATTGTGCAGGCAAAGAAAGAAAAGAATTGGGTAGTCCTCAATGATAATACCTTAAAATTATCTAATTGGGGTGTAGTAGTTATCAATGAGACAAATCAGGTAGTGGAATTCATCAGATCACATCACACTTGATGTTGTGCAACTTAATACTGAGGCTAGCTCTGGAGTATGGCAGCACCTTTTGGTCACCTACTAGAGAAAGAAAATGCTAATTATACTGTAAACACTGTAACAGTATATACTGTATCCTGCGTACACAGTGCATACTGTAACAGTGGTTAGCACTGCTGCCTCACACTGCCAGGGACCCTGGTTCGATTCCCCATTTGGATCACTGTGTGGAGTCTGCATGTCCTCCCTGTGTTTGCGTGGGGTTTCCTTCTACAGTCTGAAAGACGTCCTGGTTAGGTGCACTGGCCGTGCTAAATTCTCCCTCAGTGCACCTGAACAGATGCCAGAGTGTGGCAACCAGGGGATTTTCACATTATACTGTTAATGTAAACCTACTTGTGACAATAATAAATAAACTTAAACTTAAAAACACTGTGTAGGATTTGCTGCATTTGCTATTGTAAATCACAGACTAAACGTAACGGATAGATTTCCTTTGGTTACAATCGCTGGTTGTGGTGTAAACATGATGGAGGAAAGTCCTCTGATTGGTACCGTTCATTACAGATAAACATGTTGAGTTTCCAGGGTAAACTATTCCCATTATGTTTTAGTGTAAGGATAGAGAGCCAGATTCTGCGGCCTTGCCCGGCGCTGGGATTCTCCAGTCCCACTGCAGCTAATGGAGACTTGATTGAGCGTCACAGTCTCTGTTTTCACAGGCAGTGGGGGGGTTGAAGGGGGAATTCCGATCAGTGTCTGTGTGTGATCTAGAGGAATATCAGGTGGATGGGACAGGATTATCCCTGTGGACCTCTTCCCCCCACTGGAACCTGATAGCAGGGTTCAGAAACACACACTGCGCAGGAAGAAGTTACCAAACGTGATTACTCCCCAGCCCAACCAATGGCCAGAGTTGCACACTTTCCAGTTAAGAGCTCTCCAGGAGAGAGAACCAATCAGGAGTCTTCCAGCTTGAAAACATGGCGGGCTGCCATGGCAGATAAAAGAAAGAGAGAGAGCTTTGAAATGACCCCCTACCAACCTTAAAGGGAAAAGATAGACTCAACAGAATGGTCACCATTGTGGGCTGGAGGTGAGGGATGATGGTGGGGGAAAGGGATAGGAGTGGAGGATGGGGAACCTATTTGGAGGCTGACCTACAGCAGGCAGTGAGGGAGCGCCGTTAAACTTGTCAATATAAATGCTACCCAACCCCCACCTGACCCCCAGGGACTGATAGTGGGAGGCTGCTTTCAGGCCCTGTCCCCATCTCAGTTGACCTGTAAACAGGCCTGAATTGGTTTCTATTTCGGTCAATCGGACTTTAGTTCAGAAAGCCTCTCCCCCTCTTCTCCCGCCCCAACCCGCTACCACCATCCCATCTCTGGGAAATATGGAAGGCACAATTGGTCTTACAGAGGAGTGCAAAAGAACACATCATGTTCATTCCTGCAATATAAAATTAACCCTCTCTTAATGGTTGTGCCAATTTTTTCACATTTAACGCGCACCGCCTTTTTGCACGATTTGTTATTGACCTGGAGGGAAAATCGAAACATTTCTGACAAAAAGTGCAAGAAAATAAACAGACTAAAACATTTAGGCAAACTGTGCATTGTGGTTGCAAACTGTATTCGGGGCATTCAAACAGAAATGTATCATGTACTTGTTAAATAACAACAATAAATTTGCACAGTAAATTTGACTGTTATGAAAGCGTTTATTTTTGCAGCGATTTTACCCCAGAGAAGGTTCTTCAAAGGTGTTGTTGCTGATGCTGTGAGTGAGGCTTTTTTTAATTAATTGTGTCTCCTGCCCCAACACAAGATGGCTGCACAAAGTGGCCACTGATTGTAGTCCACACATGCTCAATTGTCCGCTTGCACACAGTAAACCAGTGATATCATTTGCAGGTGTCACAGTGTTGGTTGGATTTTATCTGAATCCAGAAGCCATTCACCCAGTTTCTGAGTCCCCTGGGATTGGGCGAGCAGTCAGAGTGTGCCCTCCCCATGGTGACAGGCCTGAGTTGGGGAGAGACTCCCAAGTGGGTGATTCCTTATGGTTAGGTAAAATGGATGAACCGGAAGGAGCTCTGGAACTACAGAAATGGGATACAGAGATTGTATTCCAGAATTGCGGCTATAGTCAGGTAGGTTAGAAGTCTCCCTTCTCTTGCCTGCCCCAGCTCCTTTCCTCCTTTCCACCGCCCCCCACCCCCAACTCGGACAAGGTGAGTCCTTTTAAATTACTGTCTTTGATAACTGTTTGATAAGCATCTCTGCTCTTGCCTACTGCCTATTCCATTTATAATGTTGTCATGGAGTAAAACATGCATAACATTGACAGTAAACACAGCCTTAAAGATTTCTCCTCAAAAGGGAAAGAAACATTGAACAGGGGATGGTCCATTCTCTATACACCATCTAGTGGTTGACTCAAAGTGTACAAGACAGAGATTGGGAATAGTTTGACTGCCCAAGAGTATTGTTAAAAAAAGAGTAAACTAGAGACAGCAGATGGTAAGTGTCAGATTGCCCAAGCAAAACTTACTATTTTGCTTCAGACGTTTACAATCTCCCAATTGTATATGTTTTGTTTAACATCTAACATTCAGCTTCTATCTTAGTCGACTTTAAAGTCACTTCCTTTATCTGCCTAATGTAAATTCCTGCTCAAGCTGCTTCTCGGCTCCCTGTTAATTACCATTCCAGCTACTTGCCTCCACACTTCCTATGTTGATGTTTTGACATTTACACTCTAACTATCTCAGTCATATTCATATTCATACAAAGAAGCTTGGTTCCTAATATATGACAATGTGGCAATGATGTTTCAAGAGATATTAAGGATTCTCATTTTCTCACTATAAAAATATTGGAGATAAATGAGTGGTATAAGGTTTGTGCTTAAATAAGGCAGAGAGACAAAGGAAATTCTGCCTACTAGCTACTCCATCACCCAATAAAACAGATTTTTGGCAATGGGACATAATTACTGGTTGTGCAATAGCAGGCGCATTGGCACAATGGTTAGCACTGCTACCTCACAGCACCAGGGATCCCAGTTTAATTTCGGCCTCGGGTCACTATCTGTATGGAGTTTGCACATTCTCCTCGTAGGTCTCCTTTGGATCCTCCAATTTCCTCCCACAGTCCAAAGATATGCAAGCTAGGTTGATTTGCTATGCTAAATTGACCCTAATGTCAGGGGGGTTAACAAGGAAAATATAGAAAACAGAATATAGAAATCTTACAGTGCAGGAAGAGGTCATTTGGCCGATCCAGTCTGCACTGACCATAATCCCACCAGGTCCTACCCCATATCCCTACATATTTACCCGCTAATCCCCCAACCTACGCATCACAGGGGCAATTTTTAGTATGGCCGATTGACCTAACCCACACATCTTTGGACTGTGAGAGGAAACTGGAGCACACGTAGGAAACCCATGCAAAGATGAGGAGAATGTGCAAACTCCACACAGACAGGGACCCAAGCTGGGAATTGGGTCCTGAGGCTGTGAAACAGCAGTGCTAACCACTGCGCTAACATGTGGGGTTATGGGGAAAGAGCCTGGATTGGATTGGTGCAGACTCAATAGGTTGAATGGCCTCCTCTTGCACTGTAGGATTCTATGATGAACAGCCTGTTTTACATTCCACACGATTTTCTTTCCCAATAGCTTTGTAAGGTGGAGCTATGGACCTCAGTAACATGTATCCACCGGCAGCTTACTGGCTCATGAAGCAGGTGACTATGTCGTACTCAGGCCCCCTCCCCAAACTCTTTGTCCACTACATTGATGGTTGCATCAGAGCCATTTCATGCTTGCTGGGAACTGGGAAACTTCACCAACTTTGCTTCCAACTTCCATCCTCACCTTCATGTGGTTCATTTCCGACATTCCCTTCTTTGATCTCTCTGTCAGAAGGAAATACTGTTAAAACTTGGGGAATATCTGGTACTAATTAGGCTGGTCTTGTATTACTTAAAATGGAACTCCAGTTCAGACCAGTACCAGCATTTCCAAATTACACTAGTTTTTCCTTCCTAAGTTTGGTGACTGATATTCATTAATTACTGCAGGTGCAGGAACCTGAAACAAAACCAGAAAATGCTGGAAAATCTCAGCAGGTCCGATAGCATCCATGGAGAGAGAATAGATCCAATATTTCAGGAGAGGCTCGCAGAGGCTGAACGCCAACTTTCAGTCACTTCCTCCTACGTCCCCGGACTACGCTCCCGCCACTGAACACCAAGCCACTGTTTCCAGGACTGTCATTAACCTTATCTCCTCCAGAGATCTTCCCTCCACAGCTTCCAACCTCATAATCTCCCAACCTTGGGCTACCTACTTCTATTTCCTTCCCTAAATTCTTCAAAGTAAATTCTTTCCCATAGGCCCATTAGATTAGTCTGTTCCTGCCCCACCGAACTCATTCGTTACTATCTTGACTCCATTCTCTCTCCTCTTGTCCAGTTCCTTCCCTCCCTACATCTACGATTTCTCCGATGCCCTACACCATATCAACAACTTCCAGTTTCTCGGCCCAAACCACCTGCTCCTCACCACGGATGTCCAATCCCTCTACACCTCCATTTCCCACTTGCTTCTTCATCAAACAGAGATCTTTGAATGTGGACATGGGGAGAATGTGCAAACTCCACACAGATGGTGACCCAAGACGGGAATCGACCCCGGTTCCACCACCACTCACCTCTGCCTGACTGAACTGATTCTCTCACTCAACAATTTCTTCTCTGATTTGATTTATTATTGTCACATGTATTGACATACAGTGAGAAGTATTATTTCTTGTGTGCTTTACATACCATTCATAGAGAAGGAAACAAGAGAGTGCAGAATGTAGTATTAAAGTCATAGTCAGGGTGTTAAGAAAGATCAACTTAATGCAAGGTAAGCCCATTCAAAAGTCTAATAGCAGCAGGGAAGAAGCTGTTCTTGAGTTGGTTGGTACGTGACCTCAGATTTTTGTATCTTTTTCCTACAGGAAGAAAGTGGAAGAGAGAATGTCCGGGATGCACGGGGTCCTTAATTATGCTAGCTACTTTGCCAAGGCAGCAGGAAGCGTAGAGTCAATGGATAGGAGGCTGGTTTGGATGATGGATTGAGTTACATTCAAATCTTCTGCAGTTCCTTGTGGTCTTGGGCAGAGCAAGAGCCATACCAAACTGTGATAAATGATCATCCAGACTCTAAACGTTGGCTCTATTCTCTCTACACAGATGCTATCGGACCTGCTGAGAATTTCCACATTTTCTGTTTTTGTGCAGTGGTATTCATGGTAAGTCCATTGGCTCCCAAAGCTATCTGAACTACTCTTCCTCATACCCTGCTCGCTCTAAAGAGTCCATTCCATTCTCCCAGTTTCCCAATCCTTGTCACATCTGTTCTGATGATGCAATTTTCCTTTTTCCTGAACTGATGTACTCCCCCCTTCCAATGTCCTGCCACCATGGTTTACAGGACCCTCAACTGTGCCTGACTCATTTCCCACACTTCTGTTCTCACCACTTCCTCTCATTCCCAGAAAGGCATTGTAGATATTAGATTGTTTATTCCTTATTAAATTTGTAACTGCATCATATCACAGCCTAAAAACCTAAAGCATGAATTCTGAGTGAAAGTGGACAATTCCTCGGGTGTACATATCCCATGTTGGTGTGCTGTCTGTGTATGTGTGTGAGGTCCAAGGCCAAGTGTGAGGTGGGGGTTTTGGTTAAGAATGAGCTAGCAATGGTTGGTAGTGAACACTTTCTCAATCACTGTGGGCCACTTGGATCAGGCAGACATGAAAACCTATTCTCCTTTTATGAGCAGTCTTGGATTTAATGGATTGCCCGATAAGCCCCGAATTGTCCACATTCAAAGAACCAAATCATAGACTTACTTATTCATCTTCAAGCCATCTGACTCCAGCTGTGACAAAAATCTATTTGACCGAGTTCAATGAGAGCGAATCTTCTCTCCTCTCCAAATTGGCTCTTCTCATCCACTTCACTGAAAGCATTGGAATACAATCGAAGGTTCAGAGTTCACCTTGGATAGACAAAAAGTGTCTGGAGAAGACAAACCAATGGATTCCCCCAAGGCTCCCTACTGGCTCCAACCCAGTTCAACAGGTACATAAATGTTTTTCCAATAACTACCTCCCAAAAGTTCATACATGCTGATGACATCTGCCTCACAATTCAAGCCCCTGACCTCGACACCTTGAACACAGTAAGACTGACAACATCAGGTTTAAGTATTTTGATATATTTGATAATAAACTCACACAAGCTTTCGAGGCTCTGCTCTTCGTCAGGTGAATGAGGTGTTTTGGTCTCAAGCAGCACATATACTAGCACAGAGTATTTGCAGATTACTGATCAGAATGCAAATCTTTACACCTAACCTGCTATTCAAGTCTTCAAGTCGACAATGAAACCAGAATATCTCGACACCTTGGACCAGACCCAGGACTTGTCAAAGCTTGAACAATATTGCAACACATGGCAACTCAGGCCAAGCCCTGCAAAAAAATCAGGATCCAGCTTATTCCATCTTCATAATGTCAAAGCCAATAAAGAAATCAGTGTTCAAATGAATGGCTCATAACCATACCAGGCAGCACAGTAGCACAGTGGTTACCATTGCTGCTTCACAGTTCCACGGAACCAGGGTCGATTCCTGGCTTGGGTCACCGTCTGTGTGGAGTTTGCACATTAACATAGAACATAGAACAATACAGCACAAACAGGCCCTTCGGCCCACGAGTTGCGCCGATCACATCTACCAATTCACAGACCTATCTATAACCCCCTATCCTATTTTTTTCCATATACTCATCCAGAAGTCTCTTAAAAGACCCCAGTGAGTTTGCCTCAACAACCTCCGACGGCAGTCGGTTCCATTCACTCACCACCCTGAGTGAAAAACCTACCCCTGACATCTCCTTTGTATTTGCTTCCCTGCACCTTAAATCTGTGTCCTCTCGTATTGAACATTTCCGCTCGGGGAAATAGTCTCTGAGAGTCCACCCTATCTATTCCTCTCAACATTTTATAAACCTCTATCAGGTCGCCTCTCAACCTACGTCTCTGCAGTGAGAAGAGTCTCAGCTCCCTCAACCTATCTTCATAAGGCCTGCCTCCCAATCCAGGCAGCATCCTTGTAAATCTCCTCTGAACCCTCTCAATAGCCTCTACATCCTTCCTATAATGAGATGACCAGAACTACGCACAATACTCCAACTGGGGTCTGACAAGAGTCTTATAGAGCTGCATCATTACCTCCTGACTCCTAAACTCTATTCCTCGATTAATGAAGGCCAGTACACCGTACGCCTTCTTGACCACTTCCTCCACCTGCAAGGCCAATTTAAGAGTCCTATGGACCCAGACCCCGAGATCCTTCTGCTCTACAACACAGCTAAGACTCCTACCCCTTATATTGTACTCCTTCATCCCATTATTCCTGCCAAAATGGATCACTACACATTTATCTGCGTTGAAGTCCATCTGCCACTTCTCCGCCCAGTCTTGCATCCTGTCTATGCCCTGCTACAACTTTTGGCATCCCTCCAGACCATCCACAACACCATCGATCTTTGTATCGTCGGCGAGCTTGCTAACCCATCCCTCCACTTCCTCATCCAGGTCATTTATGAAAATGACAAACAGCAGGGATCCCAGAACAGATCCCTGGGGCACTCCACTGGTTACCAACCTCCATGCAGAACAAGACCCATCCATAACCACTCTCTGCCTTCTGCCGGCAAGAAAGTTCTGGATCCACGAGGCCAAAGCCCCTTGGATCCCATGCCCTCTCACCTTCTCCAGAAGCCTTGCATGTGGGACCTTATCAAACGCCTTACTAAAGTCCATGTATACTATGTCCACCGCCCTTCCTTCATCAATGTGTTCAGTCACATTTTTGAAGAACTCAACTAGACATTCTCCCCATGTCTGCGTGGGTTTGCTCCGGTTTCCTCCCACAGTCTAAAGATGTGCGGGTTAAGTTAATTGGCCATGCTAAAATTGTTCCATAGTGTTCTGAGATGCATAGGTTAGAGAGATTAGTGAGTAAAATATGTAGGGATATGGATGTAGGGCTTGGATGGGATTGTGGTCGGTGCAGAATCGATGGGCTGAATGGCCCCTTTCTGCACTGTAGGGTTTCTATGATTCTAACCCTGCAAGAAATCTCACAATACCAGGATAAAGTCCAACAGGTTTATTTGATGGCAAAATCCACTAGCTTTTGGAGCACTGTTCCTTTGTCAGGTAAGTGTCTTTCTTTTCCACTTGGAGTCAGAGTTTGCGGTGTCGATGGTAGTCATGATGTGGAGCACTTCATAACCCTGCAACATGCTAAAGCACTACCCTACTTCAATGTACATTGGAGTGACCCTAGCTCAGACACTGACGTTCGGGGAACATCTAAAACTCTCAGCCAATGTCAAGTCCTGTAACAACTTGATTGTCAAACTAGCTGTCTGAATGTGGGGTGCTGCTGCCACTACCCTCCAAACCTCAACACTAGAATCATCCAATCCTGTAGTACAGAAGGAGGACATTCAGCCCATCGAGTCTGCACTGACCACAATACCATCCAGGCCCCATGCCCATAAACCCACACATTTACCCTAGCTAGTCCCTCCAAATCTAAGGGGTAATTTAGCATTGCTAATCTACATAACCAGCACATCTTTGGACTGGGGGGGGGGGGGGGGGGGGGGGGGGGCGGCGGGGTGGTGGTGGCGGTGGTGGTGGTGGGGTGGGGGGGGGGGGTGGGTGGGTGGAAAAGGCTGGTGCATTCAGAGAAGATCCATGCAGACACAGGGATGATGTGCAAACTCCACACACAAACGGTGACCCAAGCCAGGTATCGAACCCAGGTCCCTGGTGCTCTGAGATAGCAGTGCTAACCATTGTGCTACCATACCGCCCCAACTCATACTCTCATACTTAGTAGCAGAATACTGCATCCCTGTTTGGTCAAGATCACCATACACACACACAAAGTTGACATACACCCAACTAAATGCTACCATGTGTATCATTACTAGAACACTATGCTTAACTTGGTTCCCTGTCCTGGAAAATATCACTTCTCCACATTTCTACTGACTTGCAACAACCCACAAAATGACAGACAAATTTCTGAATGCCCTCCTCCTGTCACTTCATCCTGATCTATTCAATCCAGTCAAGTTACCACTCCCATTAAGAAGGCTGATTTGCAAAACTCTCCCAACAGGACTTCAGTGCAAACACCTGGACAAATATATGGGAATCTTTGGACACCACACACAAGTATTGTGGTCTCAATCCTAACCCAACAGCTGCCTGATTTCAATCTTCCAAAGAAAGAGTGGTCCATCCTCAACATGTTCAAGACTGGCCTCAGCCACTGCTTGGCAAACCTCTGCAGATGGGGCATTAGGGCTAGCCCCCATGTGCGTGTGGGAGAGAGTACAGGCTCTCTCCCACGGGTAACGCAAAGTTGCTATATTAAAGCAACTTTGTCTCATCAACTTAACTAAAAGAATTGGAACACAATCGAAGGTTCAGAATGCAGGGCCTTCACGGTACCGGATTTGAAGCTGTGCTGTTGGTGTTGCAACGCATTGTGAACCAGCTGACCAACCAAGTGAGCTAACCGAGAAGCAAGCTATGCACCATATCACAGAAGAGTGTCGATTCCACAGACTCAGTGGAGGCCTCTCCCTGCTTAGCGAAGGGATTTTGCATTCGCAAAATAAATAAACCCCTTCACCCACTGCAATATCCTCCAATCCACCTGTGTTGCACCTCTGCCACCCTCTGTTGATTTCTTCATGGGTGGTGTTGCATTTTCCCTTTGCAAACACTAGCATTTCTTTGCAGGGATGGTCTGATAAAACACCACAAGATCCCTGTTCCAGTGGTATGCATCCAGTACTCCCTCTGGTGTCTGGTTGCATTCACACCTCCGTCTCTCTCCCTTCCCGCGAAATGGAATAACAATTTTTACTTTCTCTTCAAAAAAAAAATGGGTGAAATTTTATCAGTTCGCCCGCGACTTTGGGAGAGTCAGACTTCCAGCATGGTCAGCCACTTGCTGAAATTGGTGAGAGGCTGAATAATTTATTTAAATTTATTATACTTTAATTTACAAGTGATTAGCGACTCCAGCACTTAATCGTCCAGTTTCGTTTGCCGTTATGGCCTTGCTGGGAGACAAAGTAAATATGTGCTCCCCACAAGAGGCGAACAGTCACGGTGGCCTCGCTGGTGCAACCGGAGGATAATGAGGCCCTCTCAGGAGGCTGAGGGCAAAGAGAGATGCCCATTAGGCAGTGCCAGTCTGGCAGTGCCACCCTGGCACCTTGGCACTGCCAGCCTATCACCTGGACAATGCCCACTGGGCACCTTGGCACTGTCTGGTGGCACTGCCCACTGTACACTAATACATGTGAGAATAATAAAACAAATCAAATCAAAGATTTTAATCAATCCCAGGAGCAGGAAAAGGCAGAAGAATGAGAGGAAGAAAAGGGAAGGCCTTGATAAGAAGCAGGAGAGAATAAGTAACAAAAAGAGATAGCAATGGGTCAAATGAAGAAACAAAGAGGTGCTGTAAATGGGAATGGCAAAGTCATCCCCTTCCCTTTTGTATTCCCCATCTTACTTCATTCCCTCGACAACACATGGTGAGCATCATCACCAATAAAACATGATTGCAAATCAAGTGGGGAAGAAATTTTTAAAATCATACATGGTGAAATAATCCACAATAAACAACATTCACGTCATATTACAGGATTCCTCTCGAGTAACAATTGCACATTCCACTTCCTGCCTCAGAATGACTACTGAAGAATCTTGCAAAACGTCACTTTCATCTAATATGATGAGGGGCCTCTGCCTTTGGGTCAGGATTTTACTGGTTCATTTAATCCAAGAGGGAATTGGAATTCTTAACCTTCTGACTCAGATTTAGACTGACTTTTCACCTCAGTAGTTACCTGTTCATTCTGACTCATTACTCTTGCTGTGCACAAATTGGCTGCTGTGTGTATCGATATTACAACAGCAACTGTGTTCACTAACTGTGAAATAAGACCGTAAGATATAGGAGTAGAATTAAGTTATTCAGCCCATCGTGTTTGTTCCACCATTCAATCATGGCTGATATGATTCTTTTCCCCTTTCTCCTCCCTTCTCCCTGTATTTGATTTCCTTTGATTCCCTTATTGAGCAAGAACTTATCTTATCTAAGAACTCTTATCTTATCTTTAAGATAAGAGTGTCTATCTTAAAGACACTCAATGACCTGACTTCCACAGCCCTCTATGAATTCCACGGATTCACCAACCTCCGGCTGAAGAAATTCCTCCTCCTCTCAGTTATAAAGGAGCTTTTAGATGTTTTGGGATATGTTCAGGATGCAATTGGTAATGTTTAAATTATATGATTGTTACTATTTAGGGAGAGGAACTCACTAATGAGAACAAAAACTTCATGTAGCCCTTTGTGAATCTTCAGAACACAGGCATATCAGAGGCAGAGGCCCTGGAATTTAAGGGGAGGCAGGAGAATTTGTGGAATGCAGAGATCTCTGGAAAATGTTTTTGGCAGAAATCCCATTTAAATTTATTTGTCAGCAGCTGGTATAGGAATATAGGAATTAGGAGTGAAATTTGCAAATTCAGCTCTACAAGCCTGCTCTGCCATTCAATCTGATCTGTCCCAGCTGGTCACTATGTAGTCTTCGTCCCCCAACAACCAACTAATACTTTTGATTATTATTTCAAATAGTGCAGCCACTACAGATGTTTTATTCATTTATAACAAAGTGAATGACACTGGCAAAGGCAACATTTGTTGCCCATCCTTAATTACCCTTGGGAAGGTGGTGGTGAGCCGCCTTCTTGATCCAGTTAGGCGGTTAGTGGGGTAAATATGTGGGGTTATGTGGATGAGGTCTGGGTAAGTTGCTCTGTCGGAGAGTGGGTGCAGATGGCCAAATGGTCTGCTTCTGCACTGTAGGGATTCTATGGTTCTATGATTCACTTCAGTCTGTGCAGTGTAGATACATCCCAGTGCTGTTAGGGAGGGAGTTCCAGGATTTTGACCCAGTGACTCAAAGGAATGGCGATATATTTCCAAGTCAGGCCAGGGAGCGATTTGGAAGGGAACTTGCAGGTGGTGGTGTTGGCATGTGTCTGCTGCCTTTGGCCTTCTAGATGAGGTTTGGAAGATCTTTTAAAGGAAGCCTGGAAAGGAACAGCAAGGCATCTTGTAGATGGTACATGTTGCTATCACTATGCATCGGTGATGAAAGAAGTGAAAGTTTATGATGATGAATGTTATCGTGATTAAGCTGGTATCTCCGCCCTGGCTGGTTTTGATTTTTCTTGAGTGTTGGAGCTGTATTCTCCCAGACAAGTGCAGGCAGAGATCCCATCACACTCCTGGAAGAAAAATAAAGAGTTGTGGCTGCTTCCAAACGTAACACGCAATTACTAAATACCTGTCATCCAACACCCTGTTTACGGTGATCAAAATGGAAATCTTCTTCTTTATATTTGCCTTGGAGTTGTTGCTATAGCCACTGTATATTGAATAATCGTGGAGACATTTGTGAAGGTGGTGGTGTAGTCACTGGGCTAGTAATCCAGAGACCCAGGGTAATGCTCTGTCGACCTGGGTTCAAATCCCACCAAGGCAGATGGTGCAATTTGAATTCAATAGAAATGTGTTAAAAGTCTTAATGGTGACCAGGAAGCCATTGTCAATTATTGTAAGAACCCATCTAGTTCACTAATGTCCGTTAGGGAGGAAAATCTGCCGTCCTTACCTGGTCTGGCCTACATGTGACTCCAGAGCCACAGCAATATGGGCTGTTAAATGGTCTCAAGGATGGTCAATAAACGCTGGCCCAGCCAGAGACGCCTACATCCCATGAGTGAATTTATAAAAATTTTGCTTTTAGCTATCCATCTGTTGAAATCCGTGCAGTCCCAGTTAACAGACATTTGATCTTAGATTGACACACAGATTCTTTTTGGCCCATTGTGCCTATATCAGCTTCTTAAAGGAACTATTCAAGAAGTTCTGTCCCGCTGCTCTTTCCTAATATCCCTGCAAACCTTTCCTTTTTGAATAATAATCCAATTCCCTTTCATAGGTTACATTTGAACCTGTTTCCACCAGCCTCACACATGATACATATAATTCATCACATTAAAATATTTCTCTTCACCTCCCTTCTGTTCTTTTGCAAATGACACTTGAATTTATTTCCTTCTCCAGGTGGTGACAGCTTTTCCCTGTTCACTTTGGCAAAGCTAATGATTTTGAAATTCTCCATGAACCCGATTAGCACTGCTGCCTCACAGCACCAGGGATCTGGGCTCAAATCAGGCCTCAGGTCACTTTCTGTGTGGAGCCTGCACGTTCTTCCCGTGTCTGCGTGGCTTTCCTCTGCGTGCACCAGTTTCCCCCCACAGTCCGCACAACAAGCTGGTTAGATGCATTGGCCATGCTAAATTCTCCCTCAATGTACATAAGAACATAAGAACTCGGAGCAGGAGTGGGCCAACTGGCTCCTCGAGCCTGCACTGCCATTTAATAAGATGATGGTTGATTTTTTTGTGGACTCAGCTCCACTTACCCGCCCACTCACCGTAACCCTTAATTCCTTTCAAAATTCCTGTTCAAAAATTTATCTATCCTTGCCTTAAGAACATTCAATGAGGTAATCTTAAATGCTTCACTGGGTAGAGAATTCCACAGATTCACAACCCTTTTTGTGAAGAAGTTCCTCCTCAACTCAGTCCTAAATCTCTTCCTCCTTATTTTGAGGCTATGCACCCTAGTTCTGGTTTCACCCGCCAGTGGAAACAACTTTCCTGCTTCTATCTTATCTTTCCCTTCATAATCTGATATGTTTCCATATGATCTCCCCTCATTCTTCTGAATTCCAATGAGTATAGCCCCAGTCTACTCAGTCTCTCCTCATAAGCCAACCCTCTCAACTTTGGATCAACTAGTGAATCTCCTCTGCAGTCCCTCCAGTGCCAATAAATCCTTTCTCAAGTAAGGAGACCAAAACTGTACCCAGTACTCCAGGTGTGGCCTCACCAGCACATTATTCAGCTGCAACATAATCTCGCTGTTTTGAAACTCCAACTTTCTAGCGATGAAGGACAAAATTTTATTTACCTTCTTAATTACTTGCTGCACCTGCAAACCAACTCCTTGAGATTCCTGCACAAGGACATCCAGGACCCTCTGCACAGCAGCATGCTACAATTTTTTACCAATTAAATAATAGTCCATTTTGCTGTTATTCCGATCAAAATGGATGACCACATGTTTACCAACATTGTACACCATCTTCCAGACCCTTGCCCACTGACTTAGACGATCTATATTTCCCTGCAGACTTTCAGCGTCCTTTGCAAACTTTGCTCTGCCACCCATCTAAGCGTTATCTGCAAATTTTGACACACCACACGTGGTCCCCAACTCCAAATCATCTATGTAAATTGTAAGCAATTGTGGTTCCAAAACTGATCCCTGAGGTGCACCACTAGTCACTGGTCACCAGCCAGAAAAACACCCACTTACCTCCACACTTTGCTTTCTGTTAGTTAACCAATCATCTATCCATGCTAATACATTACCCGTAACATTGTGCACCATTATCTTATGCAGCAGCCTTTTGTGCAGTACCTTGTTAATGCCTTCTCATCTATATTTTAAATTCAACCGTACTGTGATCGCTTCTTCTGGGAGGATCCCTGACTGCAAGATCATTAATTATTCCTGTCTCATTACACAGGACCAGATCTAGGATAGCTTGTTCCTTCATAGATTCCATTACATACTGTTCAAGGAAGCTATCCCGGATATATTCTATGAACTCCTCCTCAAGGATGCCTTGACCAACCTGGTTTGACTAATTGATATATAGATTAAAATCCCTCATGATAATTGCTGTACCATTTGTACATGCATCAGTTATTTTATTGTTTATTTTTTGCCCCATCATTATGTCATTATTTGGCGGTCTATAGACTACACCTATCAATGACATTCTCTCCTTACTATTTCTAATTTCCACCCAAATAGATTTTTTTTCCCACAGAACCTATATCATCTCTCACTGCTGCCCTGATGCCATCCTTAAATAAAAGAGCTACACCACCTCCCTTAGCTTCCTGTTGGTCCCTCTGATACCCCTGGATGTTTAACTCCCAGTTGTGACCATCCTGCAACTATGTCTCTGTAATGGCCACCAAATCATACTCATTTGCAATGATTTGTGCTGTCTTGTTTCGAATGCCATGAGCATTCAGATAAAGTGCCCTTATGCTAGTTTTTGTATTTCTTTTTGAATTCTAATACTTCCATTAATAACATCTCCTGAGAAAGGACAAATCAAAGTAGAACATACAGGCTAAATGGTAGGACTCTGAAGAGTGCAGTTGAACAGAGGGATCTGGGAATACAGGTACAGAATTCCCTAAAAGTGAATTTCCCTAAAATTCAACCATACTGGTGGATTGGGTCGTAAAGAATGCTTTTGATACATTGGCCTTTATAAATCGGAGTATTGAGTATAAAAGTTGGAGTGTTATGGTAAGGTTATATAAGGCATAGGTGAGGCCGAATTTGGAGTGTTGTGTACAGTTTTGGTCATCTAGTTACAGGAAAGATATAAATAAGGTTGAAAGAATGCAGAGGAGGTTCACAAGGATGTTGCCGGGACTTGAGAAGCTGAGTTACAGAGAGAGATTGAATAGGTTAGGACTTTATTCCCTGGAGCGGAGAAGAATGAGGGGAGATTTGATAGAGGTGTATAAAATTGTGATGGGTATAGATAGAGTGAATGCAAGCAGGCTTTTTCCACTGAGGCAAGGGGAAAGGAAAAACAGAGGGCATGGGTTAAGGGTGAAAGGAGAAAAGTTTAAAGGAAATATTGGGGCGGGAGGGGCTTGTTCACACAAAGAATGGTGGGCGTGTGGAATGAGCTGCCGAATAAAATGGTAAATGCAGGGTCATTTTTAACATTTAAGAAAAACTTGGATGGGTTCGTGGATGAGAGGGGTGTGGAGGGATATGGTTCAAATGCAGGTCAGTGGGACTAGGCAAAAAATGACAAGAAGGGCCAAAAGGCCTGTTTCTGAGCTGTAATTTTTTTATGGTTTCTATGGTTTCTAGTTCTCCTTCCTTTTAACTTTTTCCTGATTTTTTTGATGTACTTGAAATCTTTTCCCCACATTTTGTCCTTGCTCCTTCCTTCTCAGATTCCTTACATAGGTTCCCACCCCCCTGGCATATTAGTTTAAACCCTCCCCAACTACTCCAGCAAACACTCCGCCTTGGACATCAGTCCCTGCCCTGCCCAGGTGTAACCTGTCCCATTTGTATAGATCCCACCTTCCCCAGGATCGGTCCCAATGCCCCAGGAATCTGAAACCCTCCCCCTGACACCACCTCTTCAGCCACGTATTTATCCGATATCCAAACAGGCGCCCGGAGTGTGGCGACTAGGGGATTTTCATGGCAACTGCATTGCAGTGTTAATTTACGCATACTTGGGACACTCAGAAGTAAGATTGTAAAGAACTGCTCACAGTACGCTTCAGATCTTTAACATCTTGAACATCTTGGCAGCAGTTCAGTTTAACAAGCAGTTCTGAGTTCTGATCTCTCCACTAGTAATGATTGTGTATGAGTCACACACAACTGAAGATGTTCTTTTGAACAACTGGACATTATTGCCAGAAGCTTATCAGTCATTCCTTTACTATCAGAACCTGAATCAGTCTCATTACAGATTCTGATCTTAATAAATCAACAAATAGTACTGCTTGTTCTTGTCTTTGGAACAATTTGGTTACCTTTGCTGCCAGTAACACGAATACATTAGCTGACACAAAATATAACCTTGGCTTTAAATTCAATATTAAATAAAAGATATTTGGAGTCTGAAATTCTACAGGGATTCATTCGGTTGCCTGTCATACATTGGCGAGAGGTTTGCGGAAACACAACATACCCGGGTTGTGACAGATTATCACTACTCATTGAATGGGTGCCAACATTCTTCTGCAGTAGTTGTGCCAAGAGACTGGGAGCACTATTGTGTAATGTCAAGGTTTTTCCCCTTCTGCAAAATTGCAACATCACAGCCAAAGTCATCCCTGCGTTTTTGGAGCCAGTTTTATTGAATTTGGCTATATTTTCATAGAGTAATTGAAAATATTTCAAATTCAAATCATTCTTCATATCTTTTCATCTGTTTTAAAGAAAAATTCATCAATGAAGACACTGTTTTGTGTTTGTTACCATGTTATCATTGTGCGTGTTCATGTTTTTTTTAATGCACGCAAACTGGAAGTCAGCTGTTGCTGCTGGTGAACTGGATGACATGGTAACACGCTACTTTACAACACATAAGGAGGCCATTTAACCCATCGTCCTTGTATCAGCTCTCTGCAATTGCAACTCACCTACTTCCATTCCCCGCCTCTCCTCCTGAGCCCTACCATTTTTTCCCCTTTGAATGCCTTTTGAAAGCCATGTTTAAATCTGGCTTCACCACACTGCCTGGCACGCCAGATCCTAACCACGCGCTGTGTAGAAATGTTTCCTTATAGCAGCTGTTGTTTTTATGAAGATCACTTGATGTCTGCCAATAGAAATTCGCAATACTGGACTTTCACTGGATTTGCAAACTATACTTCCACTAGATTTACACACTACACTTACACTGGATTCATCCACTGTACTTTCGCTGGATTTACATTGGATTTTCATTAGATTTGCCCACTATACTTTCACTGGATTGCACACTATTCTTCCACTGGATTCCGCCATTGTACTTTCACTGGATTACACACTGCACTTTCACTGGATTCAAATACTATGCACACTAGATTCATATGTTGCACTTTCAGTGAATTTGTGCAATGTACTTTCACTCAATTCACACACTGTTTTCACTGGATTTGCATGCTATACTCACTGGATTCACACACTATATTCACTGAGTTTACAAACTATACTTTCACTGGATTCCAGTGCTAGACTTTCACTGGATTCACACATATTTCACTGGATTCACACATTTTCATTTTGCTGGATTCACCCACTGGACTTTCACTGGATTTGCCCACTATACTTCCTCTGGATTTGCACACTATCCTTCCACTGGATTCAGCCATTGTACTTTTATTAGGTTCACACACTATGCACATTAGACGTGTGCATTGCTCTCTCACTGGATTTGTATACTGTACTTTCACTCAATTCAAATACTATTTTCACTGTCTATGCACACTATATTCACTGGATTCACACACCATATTCACAAACTATACTTTCACCGGACTTACACACTGCACTTTCACTCCATTCCAATACTAGATTTTCACTGGATTCACACACTGTATTCATTGGATTCAAACAATGTGCTTTCACTGGAGTAACGCACTGTCATTTCACTGGATTCACACACTGTATTTTCACTGGATTGGCATCTGAATTAGAAGTCAGCCTAGCCTTAATAGAATCCAAGAGTCTGTTAGTTGCCAGGTTACTTATTTAAATTTAGAGAGTTTCAAAGTAGCCTTTCCTGAGCTGAAGTAGATGATGCAAAATCCTTCTATCGTCGGTGACCCACTGTCACTTTATGCTCCCAGGAGAGAGGGGTCTATAGAACATCTTATATAACATCTGTAGAGACCCACAGTACGGAAGGGGGCCATTCAGCCCATCTAGCCTGCACTGACAACAATCCCACCCAGGCCCTGTCCCCGAAACCTCACATATTTACCCTGCTAATCCCCCCAGTACTCAGGGAGAATTTAACATGGCCAATCAACCTAACCTGCATATCTTGGACAATGGGAGGAAACAGGAGCCCCCACAGGGACACAGGCATGGGGACAGTGTGCAATCTCTGCTCTGACTGTGAGGCAAGCTAGAAGTGAACCCGCGTCCCTGGCGCTGTGGGGCAGCAGTGCTAACCACTGTGCCAATAAATTAAAAATGATCTTATTGAACCCAATAAGATTCTGAGGGGGTTTGAGAGGAGAGATGGTGGGGGAATTTGAGTTGAGTGTTATAGCAGGAATGTGGAGTTAAGACCACAATCCTAATTAAATGCAGAGCAGACTCTAAGGCCCAAATGGCGTACGGCTACTCCTATTTCTTATGATCACATGCAACACGCCAAGACTCCTGTAACAGCACTTTCCAAACCTGCGACCTCTGTCATTCAGGAGGACAATGGTGACAGATCCTTGGCAATGTCATCATCTGCAAGATGCCCTCCAAACTGCTTGCTGTCCTGACTTGGCCTTTCCTTCACAAGTCAAAACCCTGCAACTCCCTCCCTCCCTAACAGCACTGTGGGCGTACCTACTACTTCAGGGACTGCAGTGGTTCTACAAGGCTGGTCACGGTCACCTCCTTAAGGGGCAAATATGAGGTTATCACGAATGCTGGCCTTACATCCCATGAAAGAATCAAGAAATGTTTCTGCTTGCCGAAAACTGCAGAAATATCTGATAGTGGAATGCTGAGAATGGGGAACTCACGATTGCATGACATTGATTGCCTGTAAACAAAGAGAGCAGATAAATAAAGCAGCCACACCTTTATGCGTGCGTGAGACAGAGAGAAAAGCAAAAGGACAGAAGCTGATGGCAGTTAAATGAAGATGGGTGCTGAAGATTTGTGGCACCTGTACATGAATGCGTACAGTGAATGTTGCCCGTATTTCAGTTGTACCTCAGAGTGCAACTTCTTCTATGCAGTGGGTCATTGTCTATGCAGAGTCTGCATGTTCTCCCCATGTCTGCGTGGGTTTCCTCCGGATGCTCCAGTTTCCTCCCACAGTCTGAAAGATGTGCTGGTTAGGTGCATTGGTCATGCTAAATTCTCCCTCAGTGTACCCAAACAGGCGCCGTCACAGTGTGGCGACTAAGGGGGTTTTTCACAGTAACTTCATTGCAGTGTTAATGTAAGCGTACTTGTGACGAATAAATAAACTTTACTTTACTTTAGACAATTTTTGACCAGTGGTTAGCACTGCTGCCTCACAGCACCGGGGATCTGCGTCCAGTTCCCAGCTTGGGTCACTGTCTGTGCGGAGTCTGCACATTTTCCCTGTGTCTGCGTGGGTTTCCTCTGAGTGCTCAGTTTCCTCCCCTCAGTCTGAAAGACATGCTGTTAAGTGCATTGGCCGTGCTAAATTCTCCCTCAGTGTACCTGAACAGGTGCTGGAGTGTGGCAACCAGGGGTTTTTCACAGTAACTTCATTGCTGTGTTAATGTAATGCTACTTATGACACTAATAAATAAACTTCAAATTTTTAAACTTCAACAGTGTGGAACCTGTCTCTCTCAGCCTGTCAGGGCTGGGTGGAAAGCTTTGAGTTGAAACTCAGTTATGGTAAGAATACAAATGAACCCCATTCAGACCTGAAGGATTGTAATTCTTTTCATCACCCAGCCACTCTGCATAGATGCTCCTTATATGGTGCTGGGCTCCAAAGTGAGAAGCTTTTGCCTTCAGTGCCTGGCTTTGTATTGAAGTGGAGCCTCTTGTAACAACCTGCCTGATTTTTAACTTGAAGGATCAACACAAGATCCACATCCAGGCGATAGAGGTGGAAATTTGTCCTGGAGAATTTTTATCTTAACTGTTTCATTCCAGAAATGGGATTTTCCCATCCCTAAAATTTTCACAGTGACTCCATTGCAATGTTAATGTGAACCTACTCATATCACCAATAAACTTTGAACTTTTAACTTTTAAAATAACTGCAACATTTGTAATTAGCATTATAAAATGCCTGAAAAGTTTCCTTGACCATATGGAAGCATCTCAGAATGCTGTTTGATGGAGTGACATGTTAGCGTAGTGGATAGCAGTGCTGGGGACCACGGTTCAATCCCCACGTTGGGTTGCTGTCTGTACGGAGTCTGCATTTTACTTGTATCTGCATGGGTTTGCTCTCGTTTATTTCCACAGTCCAAAAGGTGTGAGAGTTAGATGGATTGGCCATGCTAAATTGACGCCTTGGGGGGTACTGGCTTGGGTATATGCGTGGGGTTAGGAGGATAGGGGATGAATATCGCTGACGAAACGAAGGTTGGTGGTGTTGTGGATAGTCTGGAGGGATGTCTGAAGTTGCAGCGAGACATAGATAGGATGCAAGACTGGGCGGAGAAGTGGCAGATTGACTTCAAAGCGGATAAATGTGTGGTGGTCCATTTTGGCAGGACCAATGGGATGAAGCAGTATAATATCAAGGGTAGGAGTCTTGGCAGCGTTGAGGAGCAGAAGGATCTTGGGGTCCGTAGGTCTCTTAAATCTGCCCCGCAAGTGGAGGATGTGGTCAAGAAGGCATATGGTGTACTGGCCTTCATTAATAGAGGGATTGAGTTTAGGAGTCGGGAGGTAATGCTGCAACTTTATAAGACCCTTGTCAGACCCAACTTGGAATATTGTGTGCAGTTCTGGTCGTCTCACTATAGGAAGGATGTGGAAGCTATTGAGAGGATGCAGAGGAGATTTACAAGGATGTTGCCTGGATTGGGGGGCATGCCTTATGAGGATAGGTTGAGAGAGCTAGGTCTCTTCTCCGTGGAGAGACAAAGGTTCAGAGGTGACCTGATAGAAGTTTATAAGATGTTGAGAGGAATAGATAGGGTGGATTCTCGGAGGCCACAAGTTTAAAGTGCTGGGGGGCAAGTACAGAGGAGATGTTAGGGGTAAGTTTTTCACTGAGAGGGTGGTGAGTGAATGGAATCGGCTGACGTCAGTGCTGGTAGAGGCGAACTTGCTGGGGTCTTTTTAAGAGACTTCTGGATGAGTACGTGGGATTTAATGGGATTGGGAGTTACAGATAGTTCTATGGCTTGGTAGGTATAGATATGATCGGCACAACTTGTGGACCAAAGGGCCTGTTTGTGCTGTAGTGTTCTATGTTCTCTAATAGGGTTGTGATCGAGCAGACTCAATGGGCTGAATGGCCTCCTTCTGCACTGTAAGGATTCTATGTATGTAAAACGTGAATGTCATTGTTTTGTTTTTGTGTGTGATAGTGATTTTGTAATGTTTTCACAGATTTATGATTGAAGTATATTTTTGGGGAGGAGGGGATACTTTTTTGCCTGTGTAGCACGCAAGAATCCCAATACATGTGACAAGAATCAATCAATCAATCCCAAATATTGATGTCATTTCATACAAACATGGGTGTACACGGGGCAGAATGTGTATGTTTTAGGAATGCTTTGTAGAAGTTCCCAGATTAGGAAATCAGACTGATTGCTGCTTTCGTGAACCATACATCGCGTGCGGACCAAACTCAAACCGCGCCCCCGTTCAGCCCCACCAGGATAAACTCTCATTCACACCCTGGCCTCGCCATATAAACAGCGGGAACCAGCTCGCAGCAACTCTGTGTGTGTGTGTGTGAGAGAGAGAGAGAGAGAGAGAAGGTGGTTGTCAGGTCATGGAGGCTAAAGGGGGCGAATTGGCAGGCGCTAGACGGGTCCACATCCCCACCACTTTCCAGGAGCGGATGGAGGAGGTCTTGGAGCGGGCCAGCAAACTGCAGCCGGAGGAGATGATGTTCCGCTACAAGGGGCTGCTCTACCCCACTGTGCTGACCTCAGTGGAGACCCTGCAGGCTATGCACAAATTCGAGGCACGCCCCGATGACATGATAATCACCTCTTACCCCAAATGCGGTGAGCTGCCTCTTCCCTGACATTATTCGTAGTGAAATAATTTAGAACTACTTTAGTCTCAAACTTTTTCTTTAAAGTTTTCTTCCAAAACTGTGAAAAGCGAACCCACATCTGTTTCAAATCTCACCTCTGTCTCAACTCTTTACATTAAGCTGATCTTTCTCTACACTGTGTCTGTGATATCACATTCTGCACCCTCTCCTTTCCTTCTCGGTATGCGCGATGGCATAATGGTCAGTGTTGCTGACTCACAGTGCTAGTGACCCGAGTTCGATTCCTGACTTGGATCACTGTTTGAGTTGGAGTTTGCAAGTTCTCCCCATTGTCTGTGTGGGTTTGCTCTGATTTCCTCCCAAGGTCCAAAGATATGCTGATTAGGTGGATTGGCTGTGCTAAATTCTGCCAAATAAGCGCCTGTGTGGCAACTAAGGAATTTTCACAGTAATTTCATTGCAGTGTTAATGTAAGCCTACTTGTGACTAATAAACTTTACTTTTTGCCTGCACAGCATGCAAGAAACAATTTTTTTTACTGTATCCCAATATATGTGACAATAATAATAATCAATCCCAAATATCGATTTTATTTCGTGTAGAATCCATCCAGTATGGAAGGAGGTCATCTGGTCCATCAAGTCTGCACTAACCACAATCCCCATTCCTGTAACCCCACATATTTACCTTGCTATTTCCCCAACACTGGGTTTAATTTAGCCTGGCCAATCAACCTAATGTGCACATTTTTGGGAGGAAACTGGAGCACCCAGAGGAAACCCATGCAGACATGGGGAGAATGTGCAAACTCCTCACAGACAGTGACTCAAGTTGGGAATTGAACCCTGGTCTCTGGCGCCATGAGGCAGCAGTGCTAATCTCTGTGCCACAATACTTTAGAATGCTGGTGGAATACTGGACTTACCTGTACTTGTTTTTACAGTTTTATCTCCTGCAGCACGTGTTCTCACTATTTTGTAACATTGCTGTCACAATATTTTGTTGCTCTCCCATTGCAATATTTTATTACTCTTGCAGTTTCTTTAGCTGTTTTGTGGCGCTTTAACTTGAACGCTTATGGCTTACACTGTACAGTTACTGCTGCTGAATATTTCACAATGAGACAAATAATCTCTTTACTTTTCTTCCATCTATGCAACATTATAGAACCGGTTTTCTTGACAAATAAATGTGTGTTGGCAAACTTCCCCTCCCATTCCCTGTCCTCCCTGTGCCCTTTCACCCAGCAGAGCAGTTCAGAGTTTGGCTTCAGGCACCATTATTTTTTTCTCTGTTGAAAGTTGAATTAGGGTGGCATTGTGGCACAGTGGTTAGCACTGCTGATTCACAGTGCCAGGGTCTTGGGTTCAATTCCCAGCCTGGGTCACTGACTGTGTGGAAATTGCATACTCTTCCTGTGTCTGTGTGGGTTTCCTCCAGATACTTTGGTTTATTCCCACAGTCCAAAGATCTGCAGGATAGGTGGATTAGCTATGCTAAATTGCCCCCTAGTATTGGGAGATCAGCCAGGGTAAATTTATGGGTTATGGGAATAGGGCCTGGATGGGATTGTGGTTGCTACAGACTCGATGGGCCAAATGGCCTCCTGTACCGTAGGATTCTATGCTTTAGTAAGTGGGTAACAAGTACCTATTAAGATTCCATAGGTGAAGGAGCCACACCACTTTCAATGGGTTTTAACTGTTGCCTTTCCATTAGATTTCATGCTTGAAGGAAAGTTAAGTTTAAATTTTTAATTACATTTATTTGTTAGTGTCACAAGTAAGGCTTACATTAACACTGCAATGAAGTTACTTTAAAAAACCTCTTCGTCACTACATTCTGGCGCCTGTTCAGGTCATTGCACCTAACCAGCACATTTTTCAGAATGTGGGAGGAAATGGAGCACCCGGAGCAAACCCACACAGACACAGGGAGAATGTGCAGACTCCACACAGATAGTGACCCAAGCTGGGAATTCAACGCAGGTCCATGGTGCTGTGCCCCAAAGCTTCTTTCAATTCTTTTAATAAGTTTCAGTTGGACTACTTACACAAGAGGCCTGTGGAGAAACCATTTCAGAGGCCAGTGTACAGCGTACTGTCATTTATGGTATGAAGATGCCGGTGTTGGACTGGGGTGGGGCACAGTAAGAAGTCTCACAACACCAAGTTAAAGTCCAACAGGTTTATTTGGTAGCATGAGCTTTCAGAACACTGCTACCTGATGAAGGAGCAGCACTCTGAAAGCTTGTGCCATCAAATAAACCTTTTGGAATTTAACCCGGTGTTGTGAGACTATAACTGTCATTTAATTTGTTTTTATGACCAAGAAACTGGCAGTATTTCTGTGGCTTCTTGGCGATGTCTGTCAGGGTTTGTTTTCTATTCTGATGTATAACATTTCTTTTCTTCATTCATTTGTGGGGCACGAGCCTCGGTGGTTGGCCAGCATTTATTGATGTGAAGATGCTGGCTTTAGACTGGGGTAAACACAGTAAGAAGTCTTGGACTTTAACCTGGTGTTGTAAGATTTCTTACAGCATTTATTGCCCATCCCTAGGTTGCCCCTGGAGAGCAGTTGAGAATCAACCACACTGCTGCGGCTCTGGAGTCACACGTAGGTCAGCCCAGATAAGGACAGCAGATTGTGGGTGGCACAGTGGCGTTGCTGCCTCACAGTGCCAGGGACCTGGGTTCGATTCCTGGCTTGGATGATTGTGTGGAGTTTGTACATTCTCACTGTGTCTGTGTGGGTTTCCTCCAAGTGCTCCATTTTCCTCCCAGTCTAAAGATGTGCATGTTAGGTGCATTGGCCATGTTAAATTCTCCCTCAGTGTACCCAAACAGGCACCAGAATGTGGCAATTAGGGGATTTTCACAATAATTTCATTGCAGTGTTAATGTAAGCCTACTTGTGACATTAATAAATAAAACTTTTACTTTTATTCTATGATTTTTTTTTTTAATAATCATTTCTGGGACATGGGCACCGCTGACTGGCCAGCATTTATAGCCCATCCCTAGTCACCCTTGGAGGATTGTTGTGAATCAACCACATCACTGTGGCTCAGGAGTCACAGGGAGGCCAGACCAGGTAACAACGACCGATTTCCTTCCCTAAAGGACATTAGTGAACCAGATGGGTTTTTCCAACAATTGTTTCATGGTCAACAGCAGATTCTTAATTTCAGATTTTTTTTTAATTGAATTCAGATTCCATCTGTCATGGCAGGATTCAAACCTGGGGGTCTCCAGAACATTAGCTGAGTTTCTGGATTAATAGCCTTTATGGATTAATTCTGGATTAATTAGCCTTTTTCCTAGGATGGAGAAAGCTAGCACGAGGGGACACAACTTTAAATTAAGGGGTATGAGTTATAGGACGGATATCAGAGGTAGGTTCTTTACTCAAAGAGAGATTAGGGAGTGGAATGCCCTGCCTGCAGCTGTTGTAGATGCGCCAAGTTTGGTGGCGTTTAAGAGGTTAGTTGATAAGTATATGGATGAGAAGGGAATGGTTTAGTTAGGAGGGGCATTGCTTTTTATTTTGGTCGGCACAACATCGAAGGCCGAAGGGCCTGTTCTGTGCTGTATTGTTCTATGTTCTATGTAATAGTCTAGTGATAGTACCGCTAGGCCATTACCTCCCCTCTTCGTGAGGTTGTGTGCAAATTAATGCCACTGCAGATCCATATATACGCACACTTGATACCAATTCAAAGCCCACTGAACTTGAATCATCAATACACTAGCACCATTAAGCTCAAGCATCTGCTGCCCTTTTTCTACTGTTGGAGGCAAATGCTGGCTGGGTCACATTTTATTGCCCATCCCTAATTACCTTTTGAGAAGGCGGTGGTGTGCTGCCTCCTGGGACAGCTGCAGTCCTTGGGATATAAGTACAGTGCACTCAGCAAGATGAAGGATTTGATATATTTCAAATCAGGGTAGTGTCTGATTTGGAGGGGGATCTTCCCGATGGTGATCTTTCCATGGCTTTGCCGACCTTGCTGTACTAATTGATAGAGGCTGGCCACGGATATGCACGGTGCTGCTGACAGCCTGAAACATGGGGAGTGGCAAGGTGAAAACTGATGAAGAAAATTCTGATGATAATCTCAAGGTGGGATATATGCACCCAGAGAACTAGGCAGTAACAATCCCTCTGTGCAGTAGCGATCCCAAACAACATTTCTCATATGAACAAAAAAAATGGACTTGTTGAAAAAGTTTTAGTAGAAAAGTGGCTATTATTTCCACTCTGCAATAGAGGGAGAGAAGCCTCTTCACCTCACGTGAAGGGTGAGCATGAGTAGATGGTAAGAAATTGGAGTGGGTCATTCAGCTCTTCAAGCCTGAGTGACTTGCAATGTAGCAGCAAGCTCTTGTGGTGTCTGCATGTGTGACTATCTGAGAAAAGAGGTAGCCACATGTTTGGGCTATCTGTGAATAGCCAACAATGCCCCTTCCTCCCGCCCCACTAATTCCACAGCCCCCCTACTGTATGGGATCACTGGCCTTGACATCTGTCCTTGACATCTCTGACCGACACAATCTGTCTTGTATCAGTTAACCCCTTAGCAATGTCCCCCGTTGAAGCAACGGCCCGGATGGGGCTCTCCTGTGCCCTCGTTCTAGTGTCATGTGCCATCATCTTGTGCAGGGGGAGAGTGGGAGTGAGTTGGTGAGCAGCCTGTGAATGTGTTGAGATGCATGTTGGTGTAGATGGTGAAAGCAGCAAGTTGTGAGCAGAAAGCGTCGACAATCGTGTGCAAAGAAGTGTGAAAGTTGTCAGCCAGCCCAGTGAAATACAGTCCAAGTTGTAACTTGTGGCCAGGAGAATGTTTGTGCCGACTCAGAAACAAGAAACAGATGTTGCATGTGCCTCTAAGGAGAGCAGCTGTAGTGCAGTGTGACGTTGGGTTTTGAAGAAAGGGCATGTGTAGAGGGGTCCGTGAGAGGGAAAGATTAACAATGTTTGAAGAAGGTATAGTGTTTCAAGGCTCCAGTCAGAGAAAGAACAGAGGATTTTGAACCCTTCACTATTCTGTTTGCTTTTTACATTGAAGACATTTCCTGTTTGCAATGCCTGAGGTTCTACAACCTGGCTGACATCATTTGCCTGCCTGTCTATCCATCATTAGTTGCAAAAGCAGAGTCCAGCACTTCATTTGCTCCTGTAGCATAGCAACAAGAGAATCAGAAATTCCTGTAACTTGGCATTTATCTGAGCCTTGTGCTTTCTCATCTCTGAAACTGAAATTAGAATTTGGACAGAAAATTGAAGTTAGTGCCAAACTCATTGAAGAATTGATGTTATTATATAGATTGTTGATCAGGTAATTGGAAATCTCAAATCATAATGTTTGACACACTCGAAGAACTACTTAAAAATTTTTTAGTCGCTTACATTAACACTGCAATGAAGTTAATGTGAAATTCCCCTAGTCGCCACAGTCTGGTGCCTGTTAGGGCCAATACACCTAACTAGCAAGTCTTTCGGATTACGGGAGGAAACCGGAGCATCTGGAGAAAAGCCACGCAGACACAGGGACAACGTGCAAACTCCACACAGACAGTGACCCTAGAGGGAATCGAACCTGAGTCCGTGGCGCTGTGAAGCAGCAATGCTAAAACTGAGTTACTGTGCCGTCCCTTGCTTTGTATGGCCAGAACAAAGAATCCACTTATACTTTAAACATTTATAAAATGTTAAAAAAACATTTATTTATTGTTCCTTGGCTTATAGCAGGAGCAAGCCTTTGGCGTGGTCGTTGGATTAACTGGAATGGTTTCAATACTGTTAGTGTTGGATTGTGGAGGGGGGATGGTGGTTGGGTGTCTATGGTGAAGGAGTGGGGGCGGTGAAAGGGTAGTGAGGATGGGAGGGACAAATGGGGTGAGGAGTGGACGCTTGTTCAGTGGTACCATTTTCCCCTTGTGGAACCGGGGGACACTATTTTAAAATCAGGGGTAACCCTGACAGGACTCAATGAGAAGATTTTTTTTTTCTCTCCCAGGGTTGTGCAACTTTAGAGCTCTCAGAGAAAGGTGAAGGTGGGGTCATTGATTATTTTGAAGGTGGAGGTGGATAAGTTCTTGCTTAAACAAAGGAATCAAAGATTTTGGGCTGTGGATAGGAATGTGGGACTCAAAATGTGCACAGGTTACCTTATTGAATGGGGGAGCAGGCTGGAGAGGTCAAATGGCCTACCTCCGCCCCTATTTTGTATGTTTGTATGCCTGTATTTGGGGTTGGAAGGGCTGGAACTCAGGCAGCCTTGGCAAGTAGTAGATCAGAGCACTGATCTGAATACTGGATAGATAGCGGGTCAAAGATTCGCTGTGCCTGATAATTGCTGTTGGCCTTTCCTCCCCAAATCACTCACAAGGTACTATAGTCATGTTTCCAGCATGCTTTAGGAGAAGGTAAAACACTGGGAAGATTTTCAGGTGGCTCGAGTGGCAATCTAGGAAGACTGTAAGATATATACATTGCCTGATAAATTACTTAGGATACGTGTGTGTGTGTGCGTGTGCGTGTGTGTGTGTGTGTCTGTGTCTGTCTTGCATTAGTGTTCTAATCGAGCCAAAGTTCTATTCCTTCTCCATGTTTCTGCCAATGTAACCAGTTATATCAGCTGTTTCACTCTGCCCTACAGGGTTTAACTGGGTAAATCAGTTACTTTGGGATATTGCCTCCGCCAGTCAAAGTGAAGCTAAAGACGGGAAGAATGAAGTTCCCAATAAAGTCAAGTTACTGGAATTTGAAGGTGCTGAGAGATATGAGGTATGTGGATGAGAAATTGTACTCCAGCCTTTCAAAAAAACATTGCATTGATGTAGTGCTTTCCCTAAGCACCAGAGACAGAATTTTTCATTCACTGAAGCAGGCATGCGGTGGACAATAAACTCCTACGAACCGCAATGTGATAAGTGTCCAGGTAATCTGTGTTTGTGATGTTAATAGAGTGCTGAATATTGGCTAGGACATTGGAGTTAATTCCTCTGCCCTTCTTTGAAATGGTGCTATTGGAACTTTTAGGACAGGCAGTTGGACCCAACTGCTTTCACCTTTGCTCACCTGGAATTCAGGGATGTAACTGTCACCTAGCAGCACCTATATCTTGATATTGCATTTGCAACATTATAGATTTGATTGCAGTGAGTTTTGGATTGAAGCTCGTTCGTGGAATGTAGAAGAGTGTCGCCAGCAAGGGCAACATTTATTGCTGATTCCTAATTATGCTCGAGATTCTGGTGCGAGCAAACTTCGTGACAAGTGGGACGCGTGCTAGGCCATTTCCCAGTTAACCACACCGCTGAAGGTTTGAAATCCCATGTAGACCAGACTAGGTGTAGACATTAAATTTCCTTCCCTAAAGGACACTGGAGAACCAGTTGGGTCTTTATTGCAATCTGGTAGATATCTGGTCATTATTACCATTACTAGCTTTTTAGTTCCACGTTTATTTGGTTAATTGGATTTAGATTTCTTCATTGCGGTGTTGGAACCACTGCCAGCAGATCATTAGTCCAGGCTGATGAATTCCAAAAGCGTTAATGTAACCACTATGATACCATATCCCGGTTCCAGTTAGACAATTCCAACTACTAATTGCAAAGACCGTCATTCAAACGATGGCCAGATGCATTGGCAGTGCGAATGCATTTTACATCTGCACGTGGAACAGAGTTACATTTTGCTGTGGCTTATCTTTCCCATCTCCCTGATTGTCTTGCCTCACATATAGAGAATGCCTGAGGGGTGAGGTGCTGGTAGCTTCCTTGAAACATAGTGCAGGCGGGAGCCGGTTCCATTAATCCAGGCAGAGGGAAGGGGTGCCCCCAAAAAGAGATTACTGAAGCAATGTGCCCTGTAAATTATAGTTGCAAAATGGAAAAAAGGAAGGAAGCTTGCCTTCTTCCATCCTGAAGATTACATGATACCACGATGATGGGATTATTGACTAACTGGTGTAATCTAATCAGTCAATTCGTCAACTGTTTCTTCCAAACCTTCCCACATGCCACATCTCAGCTTACTCAAGGATTGTGTCTTGTGTATTATCATTCAGTCTTCCTAATCTAGAAAATATTTTCCCTGTACATAGTTTTATCTGAGAATAAGATCAGGTTTATACCCTGGCTTGTGGATTTGAATAAAGGTTTAACCTGTTCCAGAAGCCAGGGAGGTGAGATCCGTTGTTCTTCTTTGCTGTAACCTACTCATCACCAATTAGTGAACTCAAATACTGTCTCATTTTGAATTCACAGCCCGTGTTCCCTTCATGCTGGCCTCAGTTACCTCATTATAAACCCTCATCTCAAGGCTTTCTCTCAGGACCACTCATTTGTGAAAATCACTTTGTTGGAGAAAGTTGCTGACGTTTTCATAACATTTTCTCCATCGTGTTGTACTTGGTCGTTTCCACTCTGCTGCTTCGGGGCACTCTTTATCCTTAATTTGTGCTTCTTAGCGTGTTGCTGACTTTAGAGAACCGGTTTCTAAGGATTAACACCGGCATCAAATTGATTTTACTTAAATAGGATAACCTACTTATGTTAAGTACTTTCCAACGTCACAGCAGTGACAACATTTCAAAAAAGTACTTAATCCACTGTAAAGTTCATTGAGATATCCTAATAGCTATGAAAGGCACCACATTAATGTGGGTTTGTTACCTTGCTGTGTTTGGCATATGGTGCATTGAAGTATGAACTGCATCTAAAGGAGTGGGTGATCAAACAGCATCGGACAATACTGCCCATGGCAAAAGTCATTTTGCACGGGATGCTATAACCTGTGACGGGCAGCATGGTGGCACAGTGGTTAGCGCTGCTGTCTCACAGTGGCAAGGATGCAGGTTCAATTCCAGTCTTGGGTCACTGTCTGGGGAGAACGTGCAGACTCTACGTGTGCCTGCACGGGTTTCCTCCGGGTACTCTGATTTCCTCCCACACTCTAGAGATGTGTGGGTTAGGTTGATTGGCCGTGCTAAGTTGTCCCTGAGTGTCAGGGGACCTGCAGGGTAAAAATGTTATGGGGATGGGGCCTGGGCAGCATTGTGGCCAGTGATAGTCCAAATGGCCTCCTGCTGCACTGTAGGGATTCTATGATTAGGCTGCAATCCCCAGGTTGTGGATGTTTCCTGCAAGAGACAAGCTTTCTTTAAAGAAGTGAAGGTTTGAGCCTTTTTTCTCAAAACCCAGGCACCTATCCGAAGATGTGAGGGTTAGGTTGATTGGCCTACTGTCAGGGGTATTAGCAGGGTAAATGCATGGGGTTACAGGAATAAGGCCTGGGTGGGATTGTGGTCAGTACAGACTCAATGGGCTGAATGGTCTCCTTCTGTACTGAAGGGATTCTGTGATTCTCTCCCAATAACAAGCTAATAATTCAGGCTTGAATTTACAACAAAACGGTTTTTTTTGCAAACTGAGTTATTGATTGAGAAGGCTGGAATAAATGTTAATGTGAGTGAGATTCTTGCACTGATATTTTATGACTAAACAAATGGTTCATATTTTGTGAAAGACCCGTTTGGCATAGAACAAACTCAGAAAGATTCAATCTTTAGAAATTTCAGCAGAGATGTTTGTGAATGCTGCTCTTGGACTTGTATTTTATGGAGTCGCAGGATTTAGGGTTGAGAGGGTCTGTGGAATCTTGCGGAGGTAGTGTGGATCTCGCTCCCCGGCTAGAAAGCCAGGGAGGGCCAAAGTGGCTCATGGCATGGTGGTTACAGGGACAGGCCTGTAGGGGAGTTAGAGGCAAAAGCAAGGGGCAGCTCGAAGTGGCCGTCCCTCCTTCCTGACGTCAAATCCTTCGATCAGATACCAAGTGCCCTTTGGTAAAGAGCCCCCTTCCCCAACCCTGGGAACTGACAAGCTGGTGACAGGTCCACTTGCAGTTGGCAGGACGAGGGCCTTAAATGGGCTACAATTGACCATGAAGGGCCTCGATTGCCAGTGGGATGGGCAATCATGAATGTTTCCCACCCAGAACTTGATTTGGGCAGAAATGGAAAAGCAGCGGTGTTTGGGTACCTCACCAGCCTGCCTAAATATATGTCCTTCCCACCTCCAAGCTTGCCATGTGCGAGAACACACAATTCCACTGGAGGATTTGCACAATGACCATTCAGCGCATGGAATCTATCCCTTTTCAGACATGAACCTGTTACAACCAGCTGGATTTGAGTTCCTTATGTTTTCTTCTTTAGTATCTAGCTAGGAGATCTTTGGAAAAATATTTTTGTTTTAAAATTTCTTACATTTACATCCATGTTCATTTATGCCATATCCTGGCTTAAATTGAAGTAAGACTTATCCTATTTGTGTACAATTTAATATTTTTTGCATTGTAATGGGGTTTCTTCTTGACCTATTCTTTGGTGTTTGTAAAACTTAAGTTTCCATTAGCTTTTCTCAAACTCCTACACCAAGGATACTCTCTTGCTCCAAAAGTCAAAACAATAAAGTCCTGTAGGAAGTAGAAAGTTCCACACCAGGATAACTGAATGCCAGTTGTTACTGCCCCATCTAAAGCATGTTAAGAGCAAAGAACAAAACAGCACGGGAAACAGGCCCTTTGGCCCAACGAGCTTGCACCGCCACCTCAATGTTCCCACTTCTACCCGTGATCCCTGTCTATGTTTATAGATCTATACATTGAAAACAAATTTGAGACAATTTAGGGAGAATTTGTTCTGCCAATCAGCCTAAGAGCACATCTTTGGGACATGGGAGGAAACCGGAGCACCCGGAGAAAACCCACGCAAGCACAGGGAGAATGCGCAAACTCCCACAGACACAGGCCCAAATTCATGTATCTGCACAGCACAGCGATAGTCACTGAGCTGTTGTGTTGCCCATTAAATGGTCCAGGTCAAGCGTACACTAACGATGTGAAGCACTAGGGTACTCAAAAATATCCAAGAGCAGCCCTCTCACATCGCGTGTATGCCCCTTGTTGGACAACAAGGTGGACCAAAGTACCTGTAATACATCAATATCATCGACTATTTACACACTTCTTTGTGACACGACAGACAAAGCTTAGTTGTGTGCCTATACCCAGTCTGGTCGCAGTACCAACTAATAATCCTGCCATTATTGTTCAACTGGCATGTTCATTCCTCAATGAATTTGATATAAAAACAGGGAGTGCCTGAAATGCTCGCTCAACAGGTCAGACAGCATCCGTTGAGATAATAACTGAATTAATGTTTATAGTGGATGATATTTTGACGATACACACATGGTGAGATGTTAAGCAGAAAATGATTGTGTAAGTTTTGCCTAATCTCTGCCTTCGTTCCAGGACAGTTACCCTTCCTGTTCTGCCATTTCTTACACTTCTCTTGTTTGTTCACTCAAGATGATGAAAAATGACCCATCTCCCAGGGTTTACGGCACACATAATCATTACGATGATCTCCCACCATCTGTACACGAGAAGAAAACAAAGGTAAGGTTACACATTAAATGGCAACGCACAGTAACATGAGACCAAACAAAACATTTTAATCACTACAATTAAATCTTATAAAGACTCGATTGCTCTGATTGTGATCCTGTGTCGCCAACATGTGAAAACTAAGACAACGGACGCATTTTTAAAAAAAAGAACTAGATGTCAAGGGTTTCGGGCAACTTGAGTTAGCTCACACTGTTCCAGATTTCAAGCATTGTATGAAAAGCAGAAGTGTGAAAGAGATGATGGAAACAAAACTGGCAGTAGTTGAGAATGAGATAAAATCTATTACAATGGACAAAGAGAACATTTTTGCATGGCAGTTGATCGAAATCAGTGCCAAAGCATCAGGATTCAATGGAATGTAGTCCCCATCAATTACTCCAGCTTTCACCGCATTATAGGAAGACTGTGAATGCATTGGAGAGGGGTCAGAGGAGATTCACCAGGATGTTGCCTGAGATGGAGCATTTAAGTTATGAAAGGAGGTTGGATAGACTTGGGTTGTTTTCATTGGAGCAGAGAAGACTTGATTGAGGGGCATGGACAGGGTGGATAGGGAATAGCTGTTTCCCTTAGTTGAAGGGTCACTAATGAAAGGACACAAGTTAAAAGCGAGGTGTAAGGGGGATTTGAGGAAAAGCTTTTTTACCCAGAGGATGGTGACTGTCTGGAATGTGCTGTCTTGGAGGGTGGTGGAGGTGGGATTCCTCACATCCTTTAAAAAGTATCTGGATGAGTACTTGGTGTGCCATAACATTCAAAGCTGTGGACTAAGTGCTGGCAATGGGATTAGGTGGGCAGGTCAGAGCCTTTCATGCATCGGTGCAAACTTGATGGGCCGAAGGGTCTCTTCTGCACTGTGGTATTCTGTAACCTAAGGCAAATTACAGCAGATGCTGGAATCTGAAACAAAAACAAAGTGCTGAAAAATCTCAGCAGGTCTGTCAGCATCTGTAGAGACAGAATAAAGCCAATGTTCTGACTCTGGATAACCCTTCATTACAGCTGATAGATGGCACTGGCCATTTGTTGTTACCATGACGTTAGCCTGCAGTGAGCACTTCTCAGGCAGACCAAGAAGGTGTTCACACTTCACTGAAAAGCCAAAAAGTCCCATTGTCTTCAGGCCAGACCAAGAATATTGTGTTGGCATTGGGGCTGTAAAGCTCCTGAAATTATGCAGTGCCGAGGAATTATACTTCCCATATCCTGGATGATTTTCCTGGGAGTTGAGATTGGCCAATGCAACATTTTTCTTTCCCTCCCCCAAGAAAGGAAGACAAACCAAATCTGAGCAATCACAAATCAGATGGGTGAATATCTGCAGGAGCGCTAGTCATGCAGCAAGAATGTTAGTTATAGGATGTCGGACATCCATCTCAGCGAAGAGACAATAGTTGGATGTAGGAAGCACATATTTCAAAAGGTACAATTGTGCTAGCCAGACCTGAGTGACTCATGGAGGAAACAGACATGATAGCTGGGGGGATCGCATAGATGCAGTGTACTTTGCTTTTCGAATAACCTTTGAGGTACATTAGAATTTAGAATTCAGCAAAAGAGGACTAAGAAATTGATTAAATGGGGAAAAAATAGAGTTGGAGAGTAAACATGCAAGGAACATAAAAGTGGACTGTAAAGCTTCTATGAGAAGCAACTAAGTCAGCTAGGATTATATTCACTGGAGTTTAGAAGAGTGAGAGAGGATCTCATAGAAAATTATAAAATTCTAATACGATTAGACAGGATACATTCAGAAAGAATGTTCCCAAGGGTGGGAGAGTCCAGAAGCAAGCATAATAGTTTGAGAATAAGGGATAAACGTTTTAGAATTGAGGAGAGGAGAAATTTCTTTACCCAGAGAGTGGTGAATGTGTGGAATTAACAACCACAGAATGTAGCTGAGGCCAAAATGTTTTCTGATTTCGAGAAGAAATTAGATGTGGCTCTTGGGTTTAAAAAGATCAAAGGATATCAGAGGGGAAGGAGGGATCAGGATATTGAATTTGCTGATCAGCCATGATCAAAATGAATGGTGGAGCAGGCTCAAAGGGTAGAATGGCCTACTCCTGCTTCTAGTCTGTAAAAGTATGTAAATAGTAAAAGGTTAGTGAAGACAAATGTAGGTCCTTTACAGTCCAAAATGGCAGAGCATTTAAATGACTAATTCAGTGTTATCTTTACAGAAAAAGACACAAATAACTTTCCAGAAATGCTAGGGAAACAAGGGTCTACTGAGAAGGAGGAATTCAAGGAAGTTAGTATTAGTGAAAATGTAATATTGGAGAAATTAATGGGGCTGAAAGGCAATAAATCCCTAGAACATATTTACTTCCCAGGATACTAAAGGAGGTAGCCGTGAAACTAGTGGCTGCGTTGGTGGTCATTTTCTAAAATTCTATAAATCCTGGAACATTCTTGGCAGATTGGAGGGTGACAAATGTAACCCTGTTATTTAAAAAGGGGAGGGGGAGAGGGGTAAGAAAACAGGGAATTACAGAATGGTCAATAGCCTAACATAGTAATAGGGAAAATGCTAGAATCTGTTATTAAGGATGTGATGACAAGATACTTAGAAAATATCAACAGGACTAGACAAAGTCAACATAGATTTATGAAAGGGAAATCACGTTTTTTTGAGGACATAGTTAGTAGACTAGATAAGGGAGAACCAGTAGATATGGTGTATTTGGATTTTAAAGAAGCTCTTGATAAAATCCCACATAAGAGATTAGTGGGCAAAATTAAAGTGCATGGAATTGGGGTAATATATTGGCATGGACTGAGAATTGGTTTGCAGACAGGAAACAGGGAATAGGAATAAATGAGTATTTTTTGGAGTGGCAGGTATTAACTAGTTAGGTCCCTCAGGGATTAGTGCTTGGACTCGAGCTATTCACATTTAGATGAGGGAATCAAATGTAATATTTCCAAGTTTACTGATAACACAAAACTAGTTGCTGTTGAGTGATGCGGAGGTCAGAAAATGCAGCCCAGAATCTTTTTTCCAGAGTTGAAATATCTAATACTTTTACACAGAGAGTGTTAGGTGACTAGACTGCGCTACCAGGCGTAATGGTAAAGGCAGATACGATAAGAGTGTACGAGGGGCTTTAGGATCAGAGCATGAATATGCAAGGAATAGAGGGATATGCACCAAGGGCAAGCAAGTTGTTTACTTTGATGTCATGTTTGGCACAACATTGTGGGCCAAAGGGTCAGTTCCTGTGCCTTACGGTTCCATGTTCGACATTCTCTTTGCAGTTACTGGTTGTGGTTCGCAATCCTAAAGACAATGCTGTGTCATATTATCACTTCTATCAGAATAACCCTTTACTGCCCAATGTTGGATCCTGGGATGAGTTCTTCAGGAAGTACATGGCTGGAGAAGGTACACGTTTTGGCGACTGTTACTATTAAATTTAACCTTTTCAAGACGCGTGATTCTTTATGAATTTCAATCAGCACCACTCCCTACTCTTCAAAAAGCTGACCTTAGGGTATAGATGTGTGCATACAGTTGACAATTAGGCAACAAAAAGCCCTTTCCACCCAGTGAATCTCTTGGAAAGAACATTGAGGGGATTAGAAACGCAATGCATGTTCCTAGGCATTATCGTTTACTGTTTCTTTATTTAATGAAACCCAAATGTCCCCTTCGTTCTGACTTCTTCTCTGCCAGCACAAAAGACAGTGCCAGCTGGGTATCTGGCAGGCTAGCCAACGAGCCTAACATCTCAGTTTGGTAGCCTGTCACTGTCCTCCTGTGTAGAACTCCATCGACATGATTATGTGAGTCATTAGCACTGCTGCCTCACAGCACCAGAGACCCAAGTTCAATTCTGGCCTTGGGTGACTGTCTGCATGGAGTTTGCATGTTCTCCCCGTGTGTTTCCTCTGGTTTCCTCCCACAGTCTGAAAAACGGTTAGGTGCATTGGGTTAAAATTTATACCCCCCCACCCCCATGTACACAAAGATTTTCACAGTAACTTCATTGCAGTGTTAACGTACGCCTGCTTGTTTTAATAGTAAATAAGCTTTAAAAAACTAATGAGGCTGTCTGGGCAGAATCTGCCCCTCGCCGTTCCGCTCAGCGGGGAAAGCGCTGTCGGAGCTATCCCAAAATGGGAGAATTCCACCCAGAGTGGGAGTTAAAGTCACCCGGAGCTGAAAGTTTCAACAGCTGCCTAACCATCCCCCCCCCCACCCCATACCCCTCAGTTAATATTGACCCACAAACGTGTAACTGGAAAAAAAAATCAGAAGTAGAAAATTTTTTAATCGTATAAAATGCACTGTTAGGAGGTGACATGTCACAGACTGTTTTCATATTCGTCTGCTTTCACCTTGCAGGAAAAGCTGTGGCAAAAACAAACCTTGCCAAATCCCCTTAATTCTCTTGATGTCCTTGTCCTTGCTGTCTGTTGCAACCTCAAATTGAACTCTCTCTCCTTTTTGAAGCATCTTCCAAGTTCCTTGGGCCCCTCATTATGTAGCGTATTTATCTTACATTTTCCTCAATAAATCTTCCACTCTATATCATTAAGTTCAAGCGAGTTCATCCAGCTCCTCAATGTCATTCCTGTATATGGGGAATTTCAAACACCCAGTCGAGCCAGATACCAGGGAAATGCTTGTCTGATAGATGATCCATTCCTTGCATCCATAAGTTGTTATCTTTGAAAAGCAGCCATCCCTAACCAACCGCCTCAAAGGACTCGTTGTCTATTTAAGAGAAAATCTGAAACTCAAAGCTACCCTGATTATAAGCGTAGGGACATCTAAAAATACAAAATTATGTGAGCATCAGAACTGGAGCTGTGATATGCTATGCTGTATCCTGGGAATGAAGACAGTAGCCCCAGAAAAGTCTGAACAGAAAAATCAATCTTGAAGAGACAAAGAATCTGGAAGATTCCATGTGCCCCTAGTGGAACAATTCATTTTGAGTGCTTCCCAGTATTGTGGTATCTAGCATAAAGAACAAAGAACAAAACAGCACGGGAAACAGGCTCTTCGGCCCAACGAGCCCGCGCCACCACCCCGATGTTCCCACCTCTACCCGTGATCCCTGTCCATGTTTATAGATCTATGGATTAAAAACCAAATTTGAGACAATTTAGGGAGAATTTGTTTTGCCAATTAGCCTAAGAGCAATGAACATAATTTTTACATTTTTTCATCCTGTGCTAAGTTCAGTTGGTTGTAAATCAGATTGACTTGAAAATCCAGACTGGTTGTCCCAATGGACTGTCCGCTGATCCACAACCTTAACCTTATGAGTCAACACATCCCTCTCACTCAACTGCTCATCAGATCTGCAGTAGCACCGGGTTTGATGCAGCGCTGGTGGGAAGGTGGAAACCACGGGTCCTGGAGGAAATTCTTACACCCCCAACTGTTCTCCTTGCACGGGCATCTTTTTGAAGAGCCTCCTCCTCCTGTCCCACCCCTCAAAGTACTTGGTTCAGTGGAAAGGTGATAGCTTAGTGGTATTATTGCAAGACTATTAACCAAGAATCTTAGCGAATGATCTGGGGAACCCGAGTTCGAATTCTGCTGGGTTCCAGAACCCAGAATTAATCTGTGATTAAGAGTCTAGTGATGACAGAAAAACATTTCCAATTGTCTGAAAAACCCAACTGGTTCACTAATGTCCTTTAGGGGAGGAAATCTGCTGTCCTTATCTGGTCTGACTTGCATGTTGTTTGATTGATTTGATTTATTATTGTCACATGTATCAACATACAGTGAAAAATGCTGTTTCTCGCATGCTTTACAAACAAAGCATACTGTTCATGGAGAAGGAAACAAGTCAATGTAGAATATAGTGTTACACTCATAGCTCGAGTGTAGAGAAAGATCAATTTAGTGTGAAGTAAGTCCAGTCAAAAGTCTGATGGCAGCAGGGAAGAAGTTGGTTGGTATGTGATCTCAGACTTTTGTATCTTTTTCCCAATGGAAAAAGGTGGAAGTGAGAATGCCCAGGGCGTATGGGTTCTTTAATTATGCTGGCTGCTTTGCCAAGGCAGCGGGAATTGTAGACAGAATCAATGGACGGAAGGATATATTCACGATCTTTTGTAGTTTCTTGCGATCTTGGGCAGAGCAGGAGCCATACCAAGCTGTGATATATCCAGAAAGAATGCTTCCTATAGTGCACCTGTAAAAGTTGGTGAGAGTCGTAGCTGACATGCCAAATTTCCTTAATCATCGGAGAAAGTAGAGGCATTGGTGGGGCCTTCTTAACTATAGTGTCGGCATAAGGGGATCAGGACAGGCTGTTGGTGATCTGGACATCTAAAAACATGATGCTCTTGACCCTTTCTATTTTGTCCCCATTGATATAGACAGGAGCGTGTTCTTTACGCTTCCTGAAGCTGATGACAATCTCCTTTGTTTCGTTGACATTGAGGTAGAGGTTATTGTCGCTGCACCAGTTCATCAGATTTTCTATTTCATTCCTGTACTCTGTCTCATCATTGTTTGAGATCCGACCCACGACAGTGGTGTCATCAACAAACTTGAAAGTTGAATTTGAGGGAAATTTGACCACACAGTCATAGTTGTATAAGGCGTATAGTAGGGGGCTGTGAACACAAGACTGTGGGGCACGTGTGACTCCAGAGCCAGAGCAATGTGGTTGACTCTCAACTGCCCTCTGGCAACTAGGAATGGGCAATAAATGCTGGTCAGTCAGTGATGCCCATGTCTCCCAATGAATTAAAAAATAAATAATGATGGGGACCTTGGGTCAACATCAGTGGTAATCATCCCAAATCAAGCCCACATCCACCTTATCATTCCAACTGAACTCGCATAGTGAATATAACAAAAACCAGATCTTAAAATGGGCCAGGCCAGATTTCTCTTCTAGTGACTTCTAGGTGCACTGTCTGTTTCAGACCCCACTCGCCTCGACCCACCCGGATATGTAAACAAAGGCAGTACTCCCGCTGGTGACAGGGTGTTGTGTGACATGTTTACCTAGCCAGTTTCCAGTTTAATTTATATTGGAAAAATCTAAAGGACTGAAGGTTTGTTTTAAAATAAATTATGTCTATGTGCCCCATCCTGATATCCCTCAGCATCAAGCTTAACTTCAGCCACATTCTATCTGTCTTCTTGGTTTTCTATAACCAGTCTCCTGTCCATTGACTCCATCCACACTTCCCATTGTCTTGGAAAAGCAGCCAGCATAATCAAAAATCCCATGCACTCTGGACATTCTCTTTTCCATCTTCTTCCGTTGGGAAAAAGATACAAGAGTCTGAGATCGCGTACCAACCGACTCAAAAACAGCTTCCTCCCTGCTGCCATCAGATTTTTGAATGGACCTACCTTACATGAAGTTGATATTTCTCTGCACCCTCATTATGACTGTAACACTACACTCTGCATTCTTTCCTTTCCTTCTCTGTGAACAATATAATTTGTCTGTATACTAATACATGGGACAATCAAACATATGCAATAATGTGGGACTTCATTTATTTTGTTAAATCACTAATTCTAGACAAAATTATACTTTTAACATTTTGCTGTTGTTACTTTAATAAATGTGATTCACAGGTTTTAGTCTAAGGCACACATACCAATCAATTAACAATTCTGGTAATACACAGCAGACCCATTTGCAAAATGCAAGTTGCACGAACAAGGTTAACATGCTACATCACTAGATATTGGGTGAACAGGATTACCTGTCTGTTTACGGACAATGAGGAACATGAATAAGAATGTTTTTTAGTACTGAGCCTTTGATTGTGTGACTATGCCTTTAAGATTTTTCTCTTTGACATTACATTTTCCATCCTTAAACCAGTTGGCTGGGGCTCCTATTTTGATAACGCTCTCATCTGGGAGAAACACATTGATGATGAGAATGTGATGCTTATCACATATGAAGAGCTTAAAGAGGTCAGTAGAGATTCTTTATGTCAAGATGCAAAACTAATATCATACACACAAAACTCTTTTTCTTGCCTTTTATTGGTTACTGACAATTACAAGAGAATTATTGCCAAGACTAAAGGTTGCTAAATTAGACAACTGGGGGCAGTTCATAGAAGGAGCAACCTTAATTTTCTCTTATTAGGAGAAAACCCTACTGGTTGTTGTTAGCAACTTTGTAAATGTGTCTGAGAATTTTCTCTATTTCTGGGAGGAATCCTCATTTTAACATTTTCGGATGACTAATTTGAACCAATATATTTATGTTACAACACAGAGTATGGGAACCCTTAGCCTTTTATCATTTAGTGTCATGCATGCAAGATTAAAAATAAGTCACAAATTGATCTAATACGTCATGTTGCTTGAGCAAGGTGGGGAAGTTAGAAAGGTTGGATTAAGAAGGGAGCTCAGATGGAACTCAAAACAGTAATAAGATTGTAGAATATCTGTAATGGCTTTAATCAGCTAATTGAGGTGGGCCTATTGGAATATGAACTCCCTGATTAAGGGCTAAATTGATGGGCCAATCAGGGATCCTCTTGCTTTGTACTTAGCCAGGTGTGCCAGTTCCTCTGGGACTTGTAGCGCAGACTGCTAACTGAAAGCACTCGCTATGCTGTTGTCAGACTTGTAAATAAAGGGATTTTGGTGAAAGGATTTCTGCTTCTGAGGACTTATTACAATACCTTATGAGGGTAGTTGTTGAAGCAATCAATATACAAATGAATACCGTAAATAAATCGACATGTTTCATTCCACAAAAGGCTGGGTAACTGGAGTTTATTTGTGTAAAAAGAGGTATACAGTGGGAAACTGGAATCTATAAAGGGCAGTGGGGGGAGGTGCAGATCCAGGGCTCCTGACGCATTGCCACCTCTGCCAGTGTTCCCCTCTCATCAGAAATTAACCAGAACCTAACTAGCTGGAAGTTCACTGTGTCAGAAGGTCAGGATCTTTGATATGGGATGATGTAGTACTTCAGGGAGTTTATTATTTTGCAGCGTTTGGGCATTGCTGGCTAGGCCAGCATTTATTGCCCGTTCTTGATTGCATTTGAGGAGGTGGTGATGGGCCACACGCTTGACTTGCTGCAGTCTATCTAGTGTCGGTACAGAAGGAGTTCCAGGATTTTGGCCCAGTGACAGTGAAGTCATGGCGATACATTTCTAATTCAGGGTGGTATTGGGGAGAACTTCCAGAAAGTGGCGTTCCCACGTATCTACCGCTCTCATCCTTCCAGATGGTGAAGGTCGCGTGTTTGGAAATCGCAGTGGAAGGATCTTGGTGAGTTGCAGTGCATTTTGTAGATGATGCACACCGCTGCCACTGTCTGTTGGTGGAGGAGAGAGTGAATGTTTAAAATGGCAGCGGATGGGTTGTCAATCAAGTGGGCTACTTTGCCCCAGACAGTGTTGAGTTTTTGAGTATTGTTGGAGCTGCACTCATCCAGCCAAGGGGGGGAGACTGTTCTATCGAAGTCTTGGATTGTGCCTTGTAGAGGGTGGATAGGTCTGGAGAGTCAGGAGATGAGTTACTCAATACAGGCTTCCTAGCCTCCGACTTTCTCTTGTAACCACAGTTTTTATATTGGTAGCAAAATGGTTAGCACTGCTGCCTCACAGTGCCAGGGACTGTTCAATTTTGGCCTCAGGTCACTGTCTGTGCAGAGTTTCCACGTTCTCCCCATGTCTGTGTGGGTTTCCTTTGGATGCTTTAGTTTCCTCCCATACTCCAAAGATGTGCGGGTTAGGTTGACTGGCCATGATAAATTGCCCCTTAGCGTGGGGCACAGATCAGCTGGATAGTCAACATATTTTCTCAAAGGTCGGGGAATCTAAAACTAGAGGGCATAGGTTTAAGGTGAGAGGGGAGAGATACAAAAGTGGAGCAATTTTTTCAGAGGGTGGTGAGTGAGTGGAACAAGCTGCCAGAGATAGTAGTAGAGGCAGATACAATTTTGTCTTTTTAAAAGCATTTAGATAGTTACATGGGTAAGATGGATAAAGAGGGATAGAACATAGAACATAACAGCACAGAACAGGCCCTTCGGCCTTCGATGTTGTGCCGACCAAAATAAAAAGCAATGCCCCTCCAAACTAAACCATTCCCTTCTCTTCCATATACTTATCAACTAACCTCTTAAACGCCACCAAACTTGGCGCATCTACAACAGCTGCAGGCAGGGCATTCCACTCCCTAATCACTCTTTGAGTAAAGAACCTACCTCTGATATCCGTCCTATAACTCATACCCCTTAATTTAAAGCTGTGTCCCCTCGTGCTAGCTTTCTCCATCCTAGGAAAAAGGCTATCACTGTCCACCCTATCTAAACCTCTAATCATCTTATATGCTTCAATAAGATCCCCTCTTAGCCGCCTCCTTTCTAACGAAAACAACCTCAAATCCTTCAACCTCTCTTCATAGGACCTGCCCTCCATACCAGGCAACATCCTGGTAAACCTCCTCTGTACCCTCTCCAATGCCTCCACATCTTTCTTATAATGTGGGGACCAGAACTGCACACAATACTCCAAGTGCGGCCGCACTAGAGTTTTGTACAGTTGCAACATGATGCTGCGGCTCCGAAATTCAATCCCCCTACCAATAAAAGCTAAGACTCCATATGCCTTCTTAACAACCTTATCGACTTGACTGCCTACTTTCAGGGATCTATGCACAAATACACCAAGATCCCTCTGTTCATCAACACTATTAAGAATCCTACCATTAGCCCTATACTCTACACATTTATTATTCCTGCCAAAGTGCATTACCTCACACTTTTCCACATTAAACTCCATTTGCCACCTCTCGGCCCAGCTCTGCAACTTGTCCAAGTCTCTCTGCAAACTATAACACCCCTCTTCACTATCTACCACTCCACCGACTTTAGTGTCATCTGCAAATTTACTAATCCATCCTTCAATACCCTCATCCAGATCATTTATAAAAATTACAAACAGCAGGGGCCCCAAAACAGACCCCTGAGGTACACCACTTGTCACCGAACTCCACGATGAATATCTCCCATCAACCACCACCCTCTGTCTTCTATCTGCCAGCCAATTCCTAATCCAATTAGCTAAATCACCCTCTATTCCACACATCTGCATTTTCTGTAGAAGTCTTCCATGGGCCACCTTATCAAACGCCTTACTAAAGTCCATATATACTACATCAACCGCCTTACCCCCATCCACCTCTTTGGTCACTTTCTCAAAAAACTCAATGAGGTTAGTAAGGCATGACCTACCCTTCACGAAACCATGCTGACTATCCCCAATCAATTCATTTCTCTCTAAATAACTATAAATCCTATCCCTAATAATTCTCTCCAATACCTTGCCCACAACAGAAGTAAGACTCACTGGCCTATAATTCCCAGGAAGGTCTCTCTTCCCCTTCTTAAACAATGGGACCACATTCGCTATCCTCCAGTCCTCCGGAACCACACCCGTAACCAACGAGGACCTGAAGATCAGAGCCAGAGGCTCTGCAATCTCCTCTCTTGCCTCCCAGAGAATCCTAGGGTAAATCCCGTCCGGCCCAGGGGACTTATCCAACTTCAAACCCTCGAATTTCTAGCACATCCTCCCTATCTACTACAATACTTCCCAATTTGCAACCCTGTACCTCAGTGTTCTCCATAGCTACGTTTCCAGCACTCTGCGTGAATACCGAAGAGAAATATTTATTCAGTGCCTCACCAATCTCTTCAGGCTCCACGCACAACTTCCCACTGCTGTCTATGACTAGCCCAAATATGATATGGGCCAAATGTGGGCAATTGGAATTAGTTTAGGGATTTTAAAATAAGGGCAGCATGGACAAGTTGGGCCGAAGGCCCTGTTTCTATGCTGTAAACCTCTATGACTCTATGCACTGTTGGTGTCCTTGGTGTACAGGCCAACACATGCACTAATACAAATTATTTAATCATTGCCATTTGTGGGAAATTGCTGTGTGCAAATTGGCAGCTGTGTTTTCCATTTAACTTCAGTGGCTACACTTCAAAAGATATTTAATTACCTGAGAAACTCTTTATGGTACCCGGATGTTGTGAGAGGAGCTGTAGAAATAGAATCCCTTCTTTCCCTGACCCTGGATGCTTGCGTAGCTGTGGAACTCACCAGAATACGGGCAGGGAGCCAGAAATTCAGAGTCATGTGAAGACATAAGATATCCTTCAGGGCTCAGGGGATATCTTGTAGCCCTGAGGATAATATCTCTGCCCCTCAGCCACAAGCTCCAGCTTTAAGGATTGGCCGAGGAAGGTATGTGCATAGCTTGGCTAAACAGATCAATTATCAATCTGTAAATCTTTCCAACTCACCCATGGCAGGCAATAAGAGTCCTGGTCAGCCCTCCGGATGTGGAGTGGGAATCCCCTTCAAGCTATGGCCCCTGGTTTGAGGCTAGTGACCTGTTCCAGGCACAAAAGCACACGCTTTGTCAGCCTCATACATCCCAAGATGTGCAAAGTCTTTAGGAATAGCAAACTCTACTCAACCTTTGCAGGATATGCTTGGTAGGAGACCATAATGATGGATAGTATAATGTTTGTGTTGAATGGCTTCTGCTCCTTTTCATAGAATCGTACAGTGCAGAAAGAGGCCTTTCGGCCCATCGAGCCTGCACCGAACACAATCCTATCCAGGCCCTACCCCCATATCCCTACGTATTATAGCCCTCATCCCTCTAACCTATGCATTCTTGGACACTAAGGAGCAATTTCTTAGCTTGGCCAAACAACCTAACCCACACGTCTTTAGACTGTGGGAGGAAACCAGACCATCCGGAAGAAGCCCACGCAGACATGAGAATGTGCAGTCTCCACACTGATAGAGACCCGAGCTGGGAATCGAACCCAGGACCCTGGAGCTGTGAAGCAGCAGTGCGAACCAATGTGCCACTATGCCGCCCATATTTCTGTATTGCTTCTATATTTCCCTTTGGATGTCCTGGGTGGGATTCTCCGGCCACGCTCAGTCCAAAACTGGAGAATCCCACCCAAGGTCAATGGATCTCTGCGCAGTAAGCCCACTCCCCCTGCCTCCGCACCCTCGTGGTGGACGGGACAGACAAATTCCTGCCTTTATTTGTAATATTACTTGACTGTTAAGTGCAAGCAACATCACCTTGTTTTAAAAACAATTTTCAGTGCACTGCAAACAGATTTTCCCCTCCTTCCTGCCTCAGTTATGTTCCCCAGCTCCCAAATCAGTGGTTGCCAATTTGAAGGTTGTGGGATGAAATCAGCCAGCATGCAGACGGACTGAGGCAGCGTTATAACAAATGACTACACACTCAAAATAGCATCTTCTGAGACATTCAGCGCAGAATCGCTGTTCAGCGGTGCAGTGGAGGTTTTCCCTTGTAGCCACCGCCACAACCCTGAACTCCTCCACCTATTTACTCTAAGGACAAGGCCAAGGCTAAGTAATAAATGCTCAAACAGGGGTGTGAGTAGCTTGATTCGCAGTGTCACTGTGTGTCAGTGCGACAAGTATTTCACACTGAGTGGGAGGTGTCTGGGACATGCTGTCAGGGATGGTGGAGGAGAGAGATACAATAAAGACGTTTAGGGGACTCGTAGATAAAGTACACGAACATGCAAGGAATAGAGGGATATGAACCAAGGGCAGGCAGAAGAGATTAGTTTAATTTGGTGTCATGTTCGACACAACATTGTGGGCTGAAGGGCCTGTTCCTGTGCTGTAGTCTTCTGTTCTAAAGGCAATTTGGTTACCATTTGGAAGCAATCTTTTTCATTTGGGTGCAAGTGTCACTGCACACTCTGTCCTTGTCTAGTTGTGAAGTTCAGCATGCATGGCTAGAATTCAGAATGACCTCATTTGAGCTTGTTTTAATCACTGTGTAATGAGGAAGTTGGGTAAATTTTTATTGTGACATTGGAACCAGGCTCACGATTCACGTCAAATGTGTTTTGCAATAGCGTGCGTATCCAACATTTATGTTTTTTTGGGCTTCGTATGAAACAAGGTGATACGGTGACACAGTGGTTAGCATTGTTGCTTCATAGCTCCAAGGACGTGGGTTCGATCCTTGACCTTGGGTGACTGTCTGTGTGGAGTCTGCATGTTCTCCCCATGTCTGCATGGGTTTTCTCTGCATGCTGTGGTTTCTTTCAACGTTAGGTGGATTGACTATAATAAATTGTCCCGTAGTGCTCCAAGATGAATAGGTTAGTGGGATAAATGCATGAGGCTACGGGGATAAGGCAGTGGGGGTGTTGCTGAGTAGACTGTCTCTCCTGAACTCACCTAGCCGGTTAACTTTTTCATACGTTTTATTAAGTTTTTTTTGGTTTTGTTTCCCCAAAAGAACCTAGTGGACGGGATTCAGAGGATCTCAGAGTTCTACGGCCTCTCTTTGAGCCAGGAACAGATTGAGAAAGTTGCCAACAGAGGAACATTCCAGGCCATGAGTGAACACTCCCACAAAACACATTCCACCTTTGGCAAGGTTATCTTCCGAAAGGGTAGGTGAATTCTAACTCTTGGGAGGATTGTGCATTGATCACTTTGAGGCAGGAAATGGGACGTGTTGTTGCTGTTTGGAGGATCGTAGGAACTTACAGCATTGAAGAGGCCATTTAGCCCTTCATCCCTGTGCTGGCTCTTTGAAAGAGCAGTCGTGTTTACTTCCAGATCCCAGCCTTACGTCTAGAATTCTATAAATTTCTTATCCTCAGTCGTTATTCAACTCCCTCCTAAAACAATTTATGGAATCAGCTTCTGTCACTTTTTCAGCTGGAGCTTTCCAGATCCTGGCAACTGAATGAAGGGATATTATCTTTACCTTCTCTTGAGATTTTTTTCCACCATGCTTTTGAATATGTGATTTCTACAGTTGAATTCTCCCAAGCCTCTACTGGGGGATTCATCATCATAGAACTCTATAGTGCAGAAAGAGTCTATTCAGCCCATCGAATCTACACCAGCCACAATCCCACCTAGTCCCTACCCTGATATCCCTACATATTTACCCATTAATCCCTCTAATCTATACGTCTCAGGACACTAAGGGGCAATTTTAGCATGGCCAATCATCCCGCACATCTTTGGACTGTGGGGAGAAACCGGAGTACCTGGAGGAAACCCACGCAGACACGAGGAAAATGTGCAAAGTTCACACAGACAGTGACCTGAGCCAGGAATCGAACCCAGTTCCCTGGAGCTGTGAAGCAGCAGTGCTAACCACTGTGCTACCGTGCCACCCAATGTGTTCAAGACGGAGGCTCCTGGTAACCTTGGACCCCGGAACGCTGCAGCAGGGGGTTGGGACGGTGGGGAACGGTGGGGGTGAACACCCATAGGTGGCACTCCCAGATTTGGAGTCCCATAGGGAGGTGCATCCTCCAGCTTCAGAATACTCCTGGAGATCCATCCTCATTTTCAGGAGGGTCACCTTCTTCCCTCAGTAATGGGTCAATGATGTTGGGTGCCTTTCCAATATGATACCTGGGTAGGATGGTGGATTATGCACCATCCAAGCCTGTCCTGATAAGGAATATGGCACATAATTAATGAAGAAGGAGGGCCTAGAAAAATGAGGTATTTTCCCATACCGTAATGGGAAACATTTCATTTTTCTGCACCCCACCCCCACCCGCCCTAATGCCATGGCACTTAGTCCCCAGAGGGAAGAATTTTATCCTTTGACCCTGTTATCAGACAGAACGGGGAGGCACTGCTGCCTCACAGCGCCAGAAACCCGGGTTCAACTCCTGGCTTGAGTCACTGTCTGTGTGAAGTATGCACGTTCTCCCCATGTCTGCATGCGTTTTCTCTAAATGCTCCGGTTTCCTCTCTCAGCTCGAAAGACATGCTGGTCAGGTGCATTGGCCGTGCTAAATTCTCCCTCAATGTGCCCGAACAGGCGCCGGAGTGTGGCGACTAGGGGATTTTCACCTAGTGAAATGCAGAGTGAGTGTAAGCCTACTTGTGGCACTAATAAATAAATCTTAAAACTTTAAGAATTTTGCTTTTCTACCAATCCTATCAAAACTTTGAAGATGTCACCTCATGTCCTTCTCTGTTCCAAAAGGAAAGATCCTAAATTTAACAAACTTTCCTCACAGATGCAGCTCCTCGTCTCTGCTGACATCCTGGGAAACCTGCTGTGTACCCAGCACTAAAGACCTGGGTTTGATTCCCAGCTCAGGTCTCTGTGTGGAGTTTGTACGTTCTCACCGTATCTGCGTGGGTTTCCTCCGGGTGCTCCTGTTTCCTCCCACAATCTGAAAGATGTGCTGGTTAGACCTGAACAGGCACCAGAGTGTGGCGACCAGGGAAATTTCATAGTAACTTCATTGCCATGTTAACGCAAGCCTTATTTGTGACTAATAAATAAATTTTAACTTCTCAGGCCAGAATATCTTTCTGGAAATGTGACGCCTAGAATTATCTGTAAAACTTCAGCTGAGACCTAACCAATGATTTATAAAGTTTTAAGGAATTCCTGTAGCATGTCTGGACTTTTCCCGAACCCGATTACCTCAGCAAATTTATTTGGCAAAGTTTGTTTTTTTTTGATTTGACAGCACTTTTTTTTTACTAGCAATGATGCTCACTTGATGTTGTAATAAAGTGGGGGGTGCAATAGGGGAATACTTCACAATAGGAAGAGTCATTGCATCTTTTTTTGCAATGTGTGACATCGCACTATGCTAGTAATTGTGTCGCAATACCTGTCTGAATTAGGAGATCAGCGAATAAGTGAATTTTTAACATTCATCTGTGGGCTCTGGCTAGCTAGCATTTATTGCCTTGGAGATCAGTTGTGAGTCAATCGTATTTCTGTGGCTCTGGAGTCATACATAGGCCAGAACAGGTAAGGGCGCCAGATTCATGGGACATGGGCACATTTAGTGCCCATCCCAAATTGCCCAAAAGCATTTGAGAGTCAATCAGAATGATGTGGCTTTATAATCACATGTAGGCCACACCAGGTATGGACAGCAGATTTCTTTCCCTCAACGGCATTAGTGAACCAGATGGGTTTTTTCGACAATGGTTTCATGGTTGTCAGTAGATTCTTAATTCCAGATGTTTTTTAAATATATATATTTTGAATTCAAATTTCACCATCTGCTGTGATGGGATTCGAACCCAGACCCCCAGAACATTTGCTGAGTTCCTGAATTAACAGACTAGCGATAATACTGCCAGACCATCACCTCCCCTCAAATTAATGAATAAAGAGAGAAAACATGAAAGATAAAGAATAATAATTGGCATGAGCTTGGAGGAGCACTCTGATCTCAGCCTTGCCCACCCTCTCTCACATAGCTCTCCAGCTCTGTACTTCTCTTTTGAAGCTGTTAATGTTCAGAGGGGTTGATCGAACCCACTGCCAGTTGTGTGTTGTTCTTTGTTACGTGCAGTCTTAGACTTCTAAGACTAAGAAGTCTTAGTCTTCTTACTAAGACTAGTAAGTCTTAGCACTTACTAAGTGCTAAGTAAGCACTTAGACATTAGCAATAACGTGTTGGGTGCCAGGCTCCACTGAACATCAATATTGTTTCGAATGAGTGGAGCTTCCATGAATCTGGGGCTCGATTTTCCAGCCCGTTCCGCTGGTGGGATTTTCCAGCCCCACCCCTTTTTGCGTTGAGTTCCCAAGTTGTTGAGCCCCATAAAATGTCACAAAGATCGAAGGGACCGGAATATCCCAAGCGGCAGCCAATGGCATCTCCACACTGGAAGGATATGGGAGAAGTGGAGTGGGGTAGGTGGGGGGGATGGTGGTGGAAGATCCCATTCTGGTGTTTGACTGGCACAAGGCATTGGGGAGGTGATGGCTTAGTGGTCTTATTGCTACACTATTAATCCAGAAACCCAGCTAATGCCCTCAGGACCCAGGTTTGAATCCCACCGTGGCAGATGGTAAAATTTGAACTTTTTTTAAAAAAAATATGGAATTAAAAATGTACTGATGCCTATGGAACAATTGTTGATTTGTCCGAAAAACCTACCAGTTCACTAATGTCCTTTAGGGAAGGAAATCCAGCATTCTTACTTGATCTGGCTACATGCAACTCCAGAACCACAGCAATGTGGTTGACTCTCAACTGCCCTCCAAAGAGCAACTAGGGATGGGCAATAAATGCTGGCCAGGCAGCAGAGCCCATGTCCCACAAATGAATATAAAGAACATTTGGTTAGGTACTGCAGTGTTGTCACTTTGATCTGCTAATTTTGCAGAGTGCCAGAGAAGGACAGGAGTGTTCTTGTGCAGATAGAAAGATGGAAAGTTGGAAAACGCTTGCTATATTCTTCCTCTGCAATTGCGCTTTACTAACTTTTAAAGTTTATTTATTAGTGTCACAAGTAGGCTTACATTAAAACTGCAATGAAGTTACTGTGAAAATCCACTAGTCGCCACACTCCAGCGTCTGTTAGGTGAGGGAGAATTTAGCACAGTCAATGCACCTAACCAACATGTCTTTCAGACTGTGGGAAGAAATTGGAGCACCCGGGAGAAATGCAGACATAGGGGAGAACATGCGGACTTCGCACTGACAGTGACCCAAGCCGGGAATCAAACCCAGGTCCCTGGCGCTTTGAGGCAGCAGTGCTAACTACTGGTTAAAGATTGTTTAAAGGTTACGCAGAATGAAAGTATGACTGTTGCCAGGATACAGGACATTAACTTGCATGATTTGCTGTCCATCATCTCACACCAGCTGAACATTGAGGATATATAGAATCCCTTTTAGTTTTGGTGTTGGGCAGAGTAACATGCTGTGAAATGATGAATGTGCATTAATGACACTCTGCAACATAGGAATCCTGTATTCCTTGTGAAGCTACGAGCCCATTCTGTACATTTGCCTCAGGCTAAAGAGGATGAAATCTACTCGTGGAATAAAGAAACTCCGTGACCTCTGTTATACAACAATGGCTAGTAAACTGTGATGAGCTGTCGTGAGTAATGCCAACTCCAGGCCGTGCATGACATTTGTTGCCATGGTTACTCTCATAGTCACTGGCAATATGATCCCTTCCTTGTTCTGGTTTTGCAGCTGTAGCAGATGGAAATTTAAAGAAGGCAACCTTACTAAAGTGCACACGTCCTACATATTGCCTCTCACTGAATTTCAGATAGAAACACATTCCCTAAATATCACAGGTGGATATGTTCCTCTGCTGAGATCTCTTATGCCCCCCTCCTCTTACAGCAGCTTGTCCTGCTCTATGTGAGCCTCTTTAAAGTTTATTAGTCACAAGTAAGGCTTACATTAACACTGCAATGAAGTTACTGTGTTATTCCCCTGGTCACCCACATTCCGGCACCAGTTTGGGTCGATGCACCTAACCCAGCACATCTTCCATAATGTGAAAGAAAACTGGAGCACCTGGAGGAAACCCACGCAGACATGGGGAGAATGTGTAAGCTCCACACAGACAGTGATCCAAGTTAGGAATCGAACATGGGTCCCTGGCGCTGAGAGGCAGCAGTGGTAACCACTGTGCCACCAGGCCATCTCTATTCATTCTCCCAGTCACACTATTCCCAGAGGAAGGCTGTCTCAATAAGTAACTGGTTTCTGCAAGAGTCCTATATTCAGACCTTGCTCCTGGGCACCATGGAGTTAGTAGCTCCTGGTTACTTTCTCCATAGCAACACCTCGGCCAATCGGCTGTCTTCTCTCGTGCGTTCCATCATAATTGGCTGAACCAAAGCATTTTAAAGATTTTTGCGGGTGGGATTTTACCACCTCGCTTGTCCCGAAACCATCAAATCCCGTTCCGGGATCAATGGACCTCTCCACGTTCTGCCTCCGGCCTGCATCTTTGTGACTCTTTCTCTTCTTAACTACAGGTGTGATTGGAGACTGGCGGACTCTGTTCACCGAAGAGCAGAGCCAGGAGATGGATGCAAAGTTTGAGGCCTGTCTAGCAGGGACAAAGATTGGAGCAAAGCTGAAGTATGACCTGTACTGCTGAGTGCAATTAACAATGCTGTGAATATCCTGAAGGACGAGAAACGATTGTTATTCTGAAAAAGACGAGTGATTAGAACCATGAGTTCAGAACTCCCTGGCAAACGTCCAGTCACCCAGTCCATTTTAAAAACAGAAGATGCAAAAATAAGCAAGCGGTCCATCGGCAAATGAGAACTTGCAATGCTGTAAATTCGGAGGCAAACTTCTTTTGTGATCCCGTGACTGTGATATTAAGTGTATCCAACCCTCAGCGTTTAACCACTCCCCCCCCCCTCCCTCCACCAGGCAACTCCTCCCAAAGGTAACTGCGGCAATCTATTGAAATCTCCTGCTCCACTTCAAGGGAGGCACGTTCCCTTTTGAAATCTGCTGCAGGGCAAACACTGAACACAGCCTGAAGTACACAGTGTGTAACATGGCAGCCCTCCCGGGCTCTGCAGTGCTGGAGCAGCAGCGTGACATGCCCAGGACAAGGACGATTATAGGTCATTGCAGTAAGGTTTGCTGTCATCTGCAGACAGGCAGACTCAGCAGTCATTGTTGCCTCCACAACGCCAAGGCGGAGGTCACAACTGCAACTTTTCCCCTACGGTGGTGTTATTGGAACAGCCCGGGGTTGGGGGGGTTGGGGTGAGAAATTCTGCTTTTTAATGGAAGTCACATTTTAAAACAGCTTTTTAAAGACATTCTTTTTAAAATAACGAAGACGCACATTTCACAGTTTGTCTCTCTCTCTCTCTCGGATAAAAATCATTTTTTTCCTCCTTCTGACTTAGCGTTTGATATTGCAGAAACTCGTGGCGTGCAAAGTCTGAGCACTGTTTTACTAGAAGGTCATAAATCACAAAGAGTGGGTAGCTTGAACCCTTCTTGAAGAATTACACCCCTTGAAAGATCCATTTGTGACAATTTGAATTCTTTTTAAACAATGAAAGTACCTTGCGTTCAAAAATAAATTGAACTATTTGAGATTTTGTTGTCTTCAATCTGTAGTTTTTTGTGTAATGTTGTGATTTTTTTTTCTTTTGTATGACTTGCCTTGAAATATTGCAAGGATTGATTCAATACAATAATGTCATCGGTACGTAATTGATGGAAAATGTTAGGGACCGGTTTAGAAACTCTTAGAAATTAGCCTAGACTTCAACTTTGTTTATTGGAGTTTCAAAGAGTTGAGAGGAGATCTCATAGAAACTTAAGTTTCTAACAGATTTTAGACAGGGTGGGTTCGGAGAGAATGTTCCCAGTGGTGGTGGAGTCCAGAACTCGGGGTTGAGGGTGAGGAGTAAACATTTTAGGACTGAGGTGAGGAGAAATTCTTTCCCCAGAAGGTGGTGAATGTGTGGAATTCACTATCACCGAATGTAATTGAGGCCAAAACATTGTCTGATTTCAAGAATTAGACATTGCTCTTGGGGCTAGTTAGAATATTATAATAAGTCTTCGAAGGCAGAAATCTTTCCACCAAAATTCCTCTATTTCCAAACTCTAACAGCAGTACGGAGTGCGAATAGTCAGCGCTCTATTTAAGGGGGTGCCAGAGGAAGTGACACTCCCAGTTAGATACAAGGTAAAGACTCCCTGATTGGCCTACCAATGGAATCCTTAATCAGGAAGTTCCTACTTCAATAGGTCAACGTCAAGGGTCTGCTTTATGTCATTACAAATATAACAAAAAGAATGAGTATAAATTGTACCAGTTGAAATACTTAAACATGACAAGGTATATTTCTTCACAGCTAACTATCTCTGTACTTCCAATGTGAGCAATGACTCCACAGACAGAAATCCTTCTTCAGACTAAGTTAGTCTAAAAAAGAATATATAGGCGCTCGCGGATGCTAGTTTTCCAGCCTTTTAACTCCTCTGGACACATACAAAAAGATACCTTTCTGTCAAGGTTGTTTTATGGGAGTAAGGTCTACCTTCAAGCAGCAGAGCTTCAAAGAAAGAGACCTATCTTCTGGCAGATCCCAGTCTCCAAATCCAGAGCGCAAAACAGACAAAGAGTTATTTCTCCTCTCTACAAAACCCAAACAACAACTGAGTTTGTTTTCTCTCTGTGAGCTGCTGGTTACAGACAAAGTGACACCGATACATAGAACTGACTGCTTAAAAAATCTCCCGCACCACAAACACGACACAAAATACATTTCTTCAAGGTACAATATCGTCACAAAAATGAGAATGAGATTGATCCTAAGAATTAATGAAATAAGAACAGAAGTAAATCACAGGATCTTAGGAGCATGCTCTGCCATTCAATATGATTATGGAAGATCTTGGGCTTCAACTTGGGATATTCCTCTCCCTCTGCAGCATGGTTGGTGGTAGCGTGAGATGGTGTGCCACTTGCTGGCAGCAGAGATCTTACGGCCCTGCCATTATCAATCTACCATTGCGTGTACCCTACATTGCTGGGAAACCCATGGTGAGGGTGCGCCATCTATAGGACCCTGCTGGCATAAATGGCAACAAGTGCATTTTCCCTCCCAGGCCCATATCTCTTAATATCTGGCAACATCAAGAATGTGCCAATCCCATTCGCAAGTGTCTTCCAACGAATAGAGCATCCACAACCCTCCGGAATAAAGAATTCCAAACCCTCCAGAACAAAGAGTTCACAACCCTTTGGACAAAAGAAATCTCTCCCCATCTCTGTCCATAATGAGCGACCCACCTTATCCTGAGATTCTGCCCCTGCGTTTCAGATTTCCCAGCTAATGGGAATGAACTCTCAGCATCCATCCTGTCCAACCTCATCTGAAATTCGCAGGTGTCAGTAAGATCGCCTCTCATTTTGCAGAACTGCAAAGAATTGTCAACCCAATTTGTTCAGTGTCTGCAACAAGTAGACTTGCAACGTGGGACTCTGTTAAATCTTACGAGTCTATTTATTAGTGTCACAAGTTGGCTTACATTACTGCAATGACGTTACTGTGAAAATCCCCTAGTCACCACACTCTGATGCTTGTTTGGGTACACTGAAAGAGATTTTAGCATAGTCAATGCACCTAACCAGCATGTCTTTCAGACTGTGGGAGGAAATCAGAGCACCCAAAGGAAACTCACGCAGACACAGGGAGAACTTACAGATTCTGCACACACACTGTCCCAAGATGGGCATTGAAGCCATATCTCTGATGCTGTGAGGAATCAGTGCTACCACGCCATCCCAGAGGGATATATCAGCAGTGGGATTTGAACCTATGCCGCTATATGGGGACTGAAATTCAACAGGTATACATATAGTAACAGGTTTCACAACATCAGCTTAAAATCCAATAGGTTCATCTGGTAGCACTGTCTTTTGGAGCACTGCTTCTTCATTAGGTGAGTGGGAATTGTGTCCACAAACAGGCATATATTGTCACAGACTCAATTTATAACATAATGGTTGGAATGCGAGTCTTAACAGGTAATAGGTACTTACAGGTACAGACAAGGTGAGTGGAGAGAGGTTAAAGAGGTGTGAATTGTCTCAAACAAGGACAGTTAGTAAGATTTTGCAAACCCAAGAAAGTCGTGGGGGTTACAAATAGTGTGACATGAGCCCAGGATCCTGGTTGAGGCCATCTTCATGTGTGCAGAACTTGGCTATCAGTTTCTGCTCAGTGATTCTGTGTCGCTTACACAAAGATCAGATGCTGAATGTCCATGACTGCTAAAGTCTTCCCCAACAGGAAGAGGACTCTCCTGTCTGGCGAGAGTTGGGTGGTGTCCATTCATCCGTTTTCATTGTGTCTGCATGGTCTCACCAACATACTATGCATTGGGATGTCCTTTCCTGCAGCTTATCAGTAGACAACATTGGCCGAATTGCAAGAGTATGTACCGTGTACCTGGTGGATGATGTTCTCACATGAGATGATGGCATCCGTATCGATGATCCGGCAGGTTTTGCAGAGATTGCTGTGGCAGAGTTGTGTGGTATTGTGATCACCTTTCTCCTGAAGACTGGGTAGTTTGCTGAACGATGTGGAGTTATAAGTAAATAGGTTGGACTTTAACCTGGTGCTGTGAGACTTCTTACCTAGTTTGTCGCAGACAATGGTCTGTTTGAGGTTGTGCGGTTGTTTGAAGGCAAGTAATGGCAGTGTGGGGATGGTCCTGGCGAGATGTTTGTTTTCATCGCTCACATACTGAAGGCTCCGAAGATGATGTCATAGCTTCTCCGCTCCTCGGAAGTACTGGACAATGAGGGTACTCTGTTCGCAGTGACCTGTATCCATCTTCTGGGGAGGTTGGTGCAGTTTTTCACTGTGGCGTGTCAGAACTGTCGATCAATGAGTCGAACGCCATATCCTATTCTTATGAGGGCATCTTTAACCGTCTGTAAGTGTCTGTTACAAACCTCTTCATCTGTGTATATGGTGGCCTTATCAGTAGAGGATGGTTTCTTTAATGTGGAGAAGTGGAGTATTGTGAAGTTATCTGTGGGCTTGTGATCTTCACAAGACAAGGAATCGCACTCCTTGAGTCTGGCACCTCAGACCACTCAGCACTACCCGCAGAAGTACCTGCCTGGTGCCATGTTTTTTCAATACATCAGAGTGGAGATTGAATGGACATCTAAATAATGATGTGGAGAAGTTGGCATTGGACTGGGGTAAACACAGTAGGAAGTCTCACAACATCAAGTTAAAGTCCAGCCAGTTTATTTGACAGTAAACCCACAAGCTTTCGGAAATGCTATTCCTTCCTCAGGTGTGTGGAAAGTTCTATTCCACAGACCTGACGAAGGAAAACCATTTCTGAAAGCTGGTGGGTTTACTATCAAATAAACTGGTTGGTCTTTAACCTGGTGTTGTGAGCCTTCTTACCATCTAAATAACAACAGCCATGTCTGGCATTGAGCAGCCCATTTTGGGGAAGGATTAATGTTGTTGTACTGCCTTTAGCCACTGGATGGCGCTGAGAGTCTGGCTGGAGCGGCAAGCCTGCGGCACATTGTCAGTGAATGGAGTAACAAGCTGTGTGAAGCACATCTCCCCAAATGGGCTTTGTCTAAAGCTTTTGTGGGCGATTTGCAGAGATTTCCAAGAAATTAAGGCATTAGAAATAAATGCATTTCACATAGTGGTGGCACTTTTTTTTCCTGCAGCATTGAACAAATTTAAAACGGAGGACACGCGAACCTTTCTGGTCGGAGAGACACTGTGGATTATGGAGCAGAATTAGGGTGGACCTGGTTGTGTGAATCATTTATAGGGATGTAATGAAAGGGAACATTTCGATATGGCAGCTTATGTCCAAGCAGAGTAGCACATACACAAGTGGAAGTCCACCCCTCCCATTGCCTCAGCAACGCAGCCAACATAATTAAGGACCCCATACACCCCAGACATTCTCTCTTCCACCTTGTTCCGTATGGAAAAAGATACAAAAGTTTGAGGTCACAACACAAGAACAGCTGCTTCCCTGCTGCTCTAAGACTTTCCAATGCACCTATCTCGCATTAAATCGATCTTTCTCTACCTCCTCACTATGACTGTAACATGATATGGAGTCGCCAGCATTGGACTGGGGTAGACACAGTAAGTAATCTCACAACACCAGGTTAAAGTCCAACAGGTTTATTTGGCAGCACAAGATTTTGGAGCATTATCCTTTCATCAGGTGAGTGAAAAATTCAGTTCACGACAGGGCATATATAGATACAAACTCAATTAAAAGATAATGGTTGGAATGTGAGTCTTAACAGGTAATCATGTCTTTTCAAGTGCAGACAATGTGAGTGGAGAGAGGGTTAAGCACAGGTTAAAGAGGTGTGCATTGTCTCCAGCCAGGACGGTTAGTGAGATTTTGCAAACCCAGACAAGTCGTGGGGGTTAAGTTGTGACTATGACACTATATTGTCCACTCTCTCCTTTCCTTCTCTGTGGACGGCATACTTTGTCTGTATAGTACGCAAGAAACAATATTACTCACTGTATACTAATACATGTGACAATAATAAATCAAATCAAATTGGCTGATGGTGCGATGTTTAACATTCAACTACCCCTTTTCCTGGCTTTAACAGAGGCTAAAATCTTGCCAGTCATCGAATAGTGGAGTAATGGAAAGAAAAGGAGACGTCTGAGATCCTGCAATAGGAGGATATGAAGAAATCATTAAAAAAACAGGGAGGCGAAGGCCTAGTGGTATTAACACTAGACCATTAATCTCAGCTAATATTCTGGGGACCCAGGTTCAAATCCTGCCATGGCAGATGGTGGAATTTAAATTCAATAAAAATCATCTTAAATTAAGAATCTACTGATGACTATGGAAACATGGTCAAAAAAACCCATCTGGTTCAATAATATTGTTGAGGGAAGGAAATCTGCCATCCTTACCTGATCTGGCCTACATGAGACTCCAGAATAGTTTAGGTTAGAGGGTCCACTGGCCGGCGCAACATCGAGGGCCGAAGGGCCTGTACTGCGCTGTAATGTTCTATGTTCTAGAGTTACAGCAATGTAGTTAATCTCAATGGTACTTCAAGTGCAACTAGGGATGGGCAATAAATGCTGGACAGTAGCAACACTCATGTCCCACGAATAATTAAACAAAAATTAATTTGGAAATCTCTGGATTATTTCCTCAAACTTGGGGTAGAATCGGGAAATCAAGAAGATTAGAAATGTTGATCATGTTTTCCCATGGCAAAATATGTTTTTGATGGAGACCATTGTAAGTTCTGACATACAAAAATCTGAAGGAAAACGTGATAGAATAATTATAGCACAGAAAGAGGCCATTCAACTGGTGATGTGTGTGCTGATGCAATTGAAAGTGCAATTCATCCATTATCTCCCCACCACCTTTCCCCAATAGCCTACAAATTCATACTTTACAGAAATAATCCAATTTCCCCTTGATTCCACCTCCACTATACTGTCAGGCAGTGCATTGGAGACCACTCATTGTGTGAAAAAGATATTCCTCATGTCACCATTGCTTCTCGCACCAGTTACCTTAAATCTGCAAAGATAAGGAGGGCAGGAAATGGGACGAGTTGCTGTAACAAAGGCTCAGTACAGGCTGAATTGAGTTGGAAGAGATGGAGAAACCTCAGGGAAAGTGCTAATGATGATAAGAGAACCTTCACAGATTATCACCTGCAATGAAGTGTGTATCTTCCTTCTCTGTGAGATGCAATTGAACACAGTCTTGAGAGGGACAGATGTGTAAAACGGCAATCACAAAGATGCTCCCACATGCAATCCACACACAATATGAGAGCTCAGCTAGCCCAGTCAATTAACTTCCCATTTTGTTGTGTCCTGGTTCCCAATTTAGCCATGAATCTCATGTGAAGGGTTTTTATAAAACCCTTTTTGAAGTCAAGTTACATAACATTGACCAGCCTCCCATTGTTCATGTTCTCTGAATATCCTCAAGAATCACAATAAATATATTGAGCAAGACTAGTATTTCATAATTACATACGAGCTTGCATTTACCATCAGGGATGCTTGAGTTGCTTCCATCTAATGAAGATAAGTATTTCTCCCACAAGAGGTATCAGGCTAACAGATTTACACTCCACAGGATCTTTTCAAAAAGATTGGAATAACATTCGTTATTTTCTGATCTTCTAGCATGATCTTTTTATTTAAAAATGTTCAGGCTGCTGGGTTAAGCCAATAACTAGAATATTACAATATCTATTACAATATGAATACAATAATGCTAAGCCTGTCTTCTTTCCCCAGACTCTGAACTGCCGATTAATGTACTCTACTGTAAAATATGGTTAAATCTTAAGAGTAAAATGTAAGGCGAAATAAACCTTACATAATGTCATTACGAGTCAAGCAAATGTGCTAGCAGCTTTTCAAAATACAGCTGATAATTTTTTTTCTCAGTTACATAGTTCTTCAGGAGCTATAGATGGACTAAATTTTATGACACAGCTTTAGACCGAATTGAACCCAACTAATGATTTACACAAGGCTAAATAACCTGATTAGATTAATAAGTGCAGGCTCACCTTAGCACTTGTTATAGCATCTCTTGCTGAATAGCTGGTCTTTCGCCCATGCTAATCTTTTCTTTGTTAGATATGGCCCAGTGTAAAGCTCTCTCGCCTCTGAGGCAAAAGTTAAAGGGTTCAAGTCCAAATCCAGAATCTTGAGTGCAAAACTCTCGGGCAAGCACTTCAGTGCAAGCCCAGCATCGACAGAGATCTTGTCTTCTGGATATTAAACATAGGCTCTCTCAAATGGCTGAACACAATGCAACAAAGCCCACACCCTACCAATATTTGTCTTTCGATCAGCATCATTGCAGTTCAGCTGGTTATTGTTGCTTTGAAGCTTTTTGTGTGCAAATTGGCTGCCTCATTTCTTGCATTACACTCACAACTACGCTTCAATACTGTAATGAGACATCTTGGACTTGCCACAGGTGTTATATAAATGCTAATCTTTCCACAATCCTTTCTTTTATCATTGCTGGGTTGCTGGCAGTAATTTTGCATCTGCACTTGGACCTGTCAACAACTCAAATTGGAAATCCAGGTGTGGACATTCTGCCCCTTCACCTTAAGGGATTGAGCATTTAGACAGTTTGCACCACTTTCCACTTTGTTTTACTGGCAAGGCAGAATCTTTTCCCTTTATAACCACCTTCTTTATTTCCACTGAAAAAATGGGTGCAATCTTACCGGCATTTGGACCACATTCTCGCTGTGGTAAGGGTGCAGAATTAGGCGCCTAGCCAAGTGGGATGGAAAATCCCGCCTGTATGAACAGTGATAACATTCTGACCATTGAGTTAAATTTCAAACCAACTACTGACGATTGCAATTAATTTTTTAAAACTTTTTTTTTAACTTCTTTAAATATGTAACTTTATCAGGGACCTGATAATTTTTTTTTCTCAGTTATACAGTTCTTTGGGAGTTACAGATGGACTAAATGTTATGGTACAGCTGGTAAATTACACAGTTAACACCCAAAATAAGAAGGGCAATACCACAGTAATTGATAGACGAGGACCTCTGACCAATTGGTCACCTGTTAGTTTCTTAACGTAATTGATTGAGAATGAAAGAATTTGCCGTAATCATTCCGACAACCTCATACACCAGAGGATTATATCATAGAATCGTAGAATCCCTACAGTGCAGAAAGCAACTTACTGAATCTGTACCACCAACAATCCCACTTGGACCCCATCCCTGCAACCCTACATATTTACTCTGCTAATTTCCCTGACACTAAAGGGCAATTTAGCATGACCAATCTTTGGACTGTGGGAGGAAACCAGAGTACCTGGAGGGAACCCACGCAGAGGTAGGGAGAAAGTGCAAACTTCACTCAGTCAGTCTTGCGAAGCCAGGGTTGAACTTAGATCCCTGGCGCTGAGAGGCAGCAGTGCTAACCGCTGTGCCAACGTGCCACCTGTACTTTCTACAAGAGAAAGCAGTCAATTTAAATGTTGGATTTTGTTTTAATACGAGAATGCCAGCCATAATGTATTGAATTGTATACTTTCTCAGATTGCTGATGTCCATATATTTTATATCTAATGATTATACTACAAGGATATTCAAATCATGGACCATAATCCATTTGTCTCCCACAAGTCCTGGATACCTGCCACATTAACATTCCTGGTGCATTGTCTTTCTACATCATCATAATCACTGCCTTTTTGAACTGATATCACAAAAGAGTGTTCTGAGGGCTTACTCCAACAGGTTAATATATTTGCAAACCCTGTGCTACTGCCACATCCTGAGGCTGGTGACTGCTTTCGGTTGTCTCTTTCCTTTGCCTGTGAGGTCAGCACCTCGTACTGATGTGACACTAGAATTTGAGGCAGGATGGTGTTGGGGGGTGGGGTGAACTACATTCTACTTTCTTTCTGTACAGTGGGGATGTGTAAGGATATTATGCTCTTAACTTTCAAGATACAGACTTGGATTGATGTGAATTTCTGAAAATTTACAATAAAAATGATCAAAATTTTGCCCAAGGTGGCCACTGAGGGTTGGTTGACTCTTTTTGTAATTTCTGCACAGACAAAGAATAACCTGCGTCTGGAAAGTTCTCAAATACAAATGGCTTCTCCAAATGCAATTGGAAGAAACTTAGCGAATAATGGCTGTGGGAGTTGTTCAGGTCGTGATGATGGAATATCAAATAAATTCTTCCAGTGAACTCATTGTAGCTGGTATGTCGATGAGTTGACGATTATTCTCCCATCATTCACCTCAGTTCCAATTGATTATGCGGTCAATGGAAGGCAATAAAACTGGTTAGAGACAATGGATCTTATTGTTCAGCAAGTCAGTATGAAAAAACAAAAGACAAAGGCAGGAGGGACCATTCCTTCAGCTAGAAGAATAGAACCCTGCTGAACAATCAGTCAATTCAGTCAGTGCCAGGGGCAAATTTGTTTTCACTTTCAAAGCTTTGCCAATACAGAATCTCAGCCATAACCTTGTCTGGAAATCCAGAGACTTCTAACTTCCATTAATCTCCAAAGAACCATGAGAGAGGTCCCATCCAAGCCTCCACCATGCACATTTAACAGACCATTCATCTACATGATTTATTTACTGTTAATAACCTAAAGATATATCTTGTCTGTAGAATCCATCTTTACTTGTGTATGCCTGTGAGCATGAATGAGTGAGTGTGTTTTGTTGTGTCCACATTTTGGTGTGTTGTGTGAACAAATATTATCCTTTTCTTTTGATGTGGAGATGCCAGCGTTGGACTGGGGTGGGGCACCCCAGCAGTCTCATAACACCAGGTTAAAATCCAACGGGTTTATTTGGTATTACGAGCTTTCAGAACGCTGCTCCATCTTCACATGAGTGGCTATCACTCACCTGGATGAAGGAGCACTGCTCCTGAAAACTCCTGATACCAAATAAACATGTTGGACTTTAATCTGGTGTAATGAGACTTCTTACTCTGCCTTTTCTTTTGATTTAACCTTACCCAAAGTCCTGCTTCATATTCATTACTGAAAATCACAATGCTCAAAAAGGTGAAAAATACTCCCTCTAAAACACACCTTGTTATGGACAAGTGAGTTGTGAGGAGAAAGTGGAAAAGTTATCTCACCAATTCTCTCATTCATCTCAGAAAATATCAACTTCCCTAAATATACCTGGATTTAACATAGAACATTAGAGCGCAGTACACGCCCTTTGGCCTTTGATGTTGCATCAAGCAGTGGAACGAATCTAATGACCCTTTAACCTAAACTATTCCAATGTTATTCATATGTCTATCCACTGACCATTTGAATGCCCTTAAAGTTGGCGAGTCCATAACTGCTGCAGACGGGGCATTCCACGCTGTTACTACCCTCTGAGTAAAGACTTGTCAGGGAAGACAAAAAGACATGAAGAGGCTACTGGAATGTTAACCAATACGTCTGGAATACAAAAGAGTGGAAGTTTTCCTTATAATTTTATGAAGCTCTGGTTCAATGCTCTTGTAGGTAGCATGGTGGCAGTGCAGCCTCACAGCGCTGGGGACCCAGATTCGATTCTGGCTTCTGTGTTGAGTTTGCATGCTCTCCCCGTGTCTGCATGAGTTTCCTCCAGGTGCTCCAACTTCCTCCCACAGTCCAAAAAATGTGCAGGTTAGGTGGATTGGCCATGCTAAATTGCCCCTTAGTGTCAGGGGAGGTTGCTAGGATAAATACATGGGGTTATGGGGAGAGAGTCTGGATGGGATTGTGGTCAGTGCAAACTAGATGAGCCGAATGCCTCCTTCTGCACTGTAGAATTCTATGATCTAAACTATGTCTGCATGCACTGCAGCGTGATAATCTAGAAGGTACCTACCACACTGACTCTTCTACATAATGCACATGTATGGTCATTAAAAACAATTTAAAATTACACCACATTCAGATGATCAGACAGCACACAGCAACAAATATTTAGGGAAGTTATTGTTCTGGGTAAAGTCCATATATGGTGTAATTCTTTCTATTTCTGGCCACCAATCCTGAAGAAACTTATTAGCCCTGGAATGAAATTTTTTTAAATTTATTCCTAAGATGTGGACATCACTGGCTGGCCAGCATTTATTGCCCATCCCTAGTTGTCCTTGGAGAGCAGTCGAGAATCAACCACGTTACTGTGGCTCTGGAGTCACACGTAGGTCAGACTGGGTAAGGACATTAGTGAACCAGATGGGTTTTTTCGACAATGGTTTCATGGTCATCAGTAAATTCTTAATTCCAGGTTGTTTTTATTGAATTCAAATTCCATCATCTACTGTGGTGAGATTGAAACCTGGGTCCCCAGAACATTAGCTGAGTTTTCAGACTACTGGTTTAGTGATAATATTACTGAGCTGTTGACTCCCTTTCGGAATGATACAGAGGATTAAAATATTTATTTATGAGGATGAGTCTCATTGATTAAGCCTATGTTCTCTTAGGCATAAAAGATTAAGAGGTGATCCATTGAGGTGTTTAAGGTGAATAAAGAATTTGACAGAGTAGATAGAAAGAACCTATTTACTTTGGTAGAGAATAGAGGGAACAGAACATAAAAATTAGAGCTAGGGAACTAACAGGTAATGTAAGGGGGCAGAGTTTTCAACAACAACTTATTTTTATATAGCTCTTTCATGCCACTGTGCTTCGTGCAAGTAATATCAGACAAGCAAAGCAATATCAAGTCAAAGTGGGAAACATAAGACAGGGTGACTAAGATCTTGGCCAAAGGAATGGGTTTTATGACATGTTTAAAGGGAGTTGGGGAGGTGAAGAAGTTTAGGGTGGAATTCCTGAGCTTAGAACCTAGACTGCTGAAGGTAGAGCCATCAAATGCAGATTAAAGATAGCAGGATATACATAAAGGCCAGAATTGGAGTACACAGAGTTTGTAGCAGAAGATTATAGAAGCAGGGATGCACAAGTCCATGCTGGAATTTAAATATGAGGATGTAAGCCTTTACATAGTACAGATCCCTCATATTGTGTTGAACGCAGCACTAGCGGAAGTATTCCTGATGGTTAAAGAAATTCTAGGATTGGTTGACATTCTCATGTTTCATTTGTCTTCCCTTACAAATTTGGCCATTTGGGAGAACAGCACCTGGCAGGTGAGACAATTATTAGCCATCCAGACAGTGCCCAGTCCATCAGAATTAATTTTAATTAATTGGGGTTTTGCCTGAGTATTTGTGGAGCTAGCTTCAAGGAGGACACAAGCATTTGTTTGACAGTTATAGATAGAATCATAGAATCCTTACAGTGCAGAAAGAGGCCATTCAGTCCACTGAGTCTGCATTAACCACAGTCCCACCCAGTCCTCCCGTTGAACCTGGAGGCTGTGATGGAAGCACTACCAATGGAATTTCTCATGTGTTGCTGATACGCAGTCCAGGTTTCAGTGCAATACAGGAATGTGGTGCGGACTACTGCTCATTTATTGTCTTGAGTGGGAAATCTGAAACAGGCACCTTCAATATCCAGACTGAAGTCAAGCAATTTTGTGTAATGGTTCCCACACATTTTTCAATCTACCCGACAGTTGGTTATTCACCAAAGAAAGCAGCAACCTTTAACAAACTGACAATGTGGAGTAAAATCCAGTTCCGTTTCATTGCATTAAATTGATCTTTCCCTACAATCTAGCTATGATTGTAACACTACATTCTGCACTCTCTCCTTTCCCTCTCTATAAACGGTATGTTTGTCTGTGTAGCGTGCAAGAAACAATGCTTTTCACTGTTACTAATACAGGTGACAATGATAAATCAAATCAGTCAGGTGAGAGTAAAAGAATTCAAAAGGACCTAAGTGTAAAATGCAGGTCTATCTTATAATTTCTCTATATTCTTGTCACAAAAAGAATTGTGATGAATTTTGTACAGTTGTCACTTCTCTGTATAAAATCTGACACAATTATGCAATCCTGAAGTCACTTGTCAAAATCCTTTGTAAAATCCTTAAGCAGTTAGAAGCGAACAAATTCCGCAAAGCGTTTACATCATTTTCTAAGTCCACTCAGCTGATTTGTCCAACAACCGTGTCGTTGAGAATATAAAATTTGCATTTTTTAGATGAGCACATCTAATGATTTTGGTTGCAATTTCTGGCAGCCCCTGGGCTTCAATGTGCAAAGTGATAGGAATCTAATGTAAGGGGCACCCTGGATACAATTTCTCAGGCAACCTCAGACTGAGCTGATTGTAAAAGACTGAAAGGCACACACACATCCAGGGGAATAGATTCTGACTCTTCTGATTGCCAGTTATGAAAATTGTAATTCTTAATATCCTCAGGCACTTTGATGGCGCGGTGGGGGAGGGGGGGCCACAGTGGGTGTGTGGTGCAAACTGTACAATATATAGAGGAAAAAGGTGTGATTGATTACCACATTCAGGGGAGTAAGTTTCATGAATATTAATGAGGTTGCCACCGTAATAGCACAAAGGATTAATTTGCATAAGGATCTCAGTGCAATTCAGTGATATATCTGGCTTGCAGCCTATTGATAGGGTGCTTACATGTGCAGTGTGCACGAAGCTATGTTGACAGTCTGGCTCACTGATTGTATTGTCTTTATAACAGATGGAGCAATGAACGAGAATCATTCAGAACACACACAGGATACACACAACACAGTAACCCTCAACTGGAAACGTCTCTCACCACAATCTTTGATTCATAACGTGCACATTATTTATGAATATCTCATTAATACCGGGACCATACAATGACGACTTTATGCATGACGCACATATTTTATACTGCTCTCTAATGTATATTTATCGAGAGAGAATACTACATTTTCTCAATCTTTCTTTAATCAGAGCAGCAGCTAAAGAATAGGCGAAGAAATTGCAGGCTCCTGTTTTGACCTCCAATTTGCCTCCACTCCTGAGGAGTGTTGATTGCTGCAGGCTGCTATTACCAAGGATGGAGTGCAGTGTTTCTGAGGAATACTTCACCATTGCAGGATTTCCGAGTGTCATCAAACCTCATCACAGATGCAGATGGGAGATTTTTTTTGACAAAACAGCGCACTGATTCGAAGAGAGAGTTTGGAGCTTGTGAAAGGATGGATGGATCAAAGAGGTTTACCATCATCCTCTGTTTCAACACACTGGAACATTTATTATCAGATTGGCTGAGCACAATACCAACAATCAACCAGGGCAATAAATGGAAATGTGAAATTAAACTGAAGTACAAAATGCTGGAAAATCTCAGCCGGTCTGACAGCATCTGTGGGGAGAGAGTAGAGCTAATATTTCGAGACTCGATAACCTTTTGTTGGAGCTGGCTCTTTTTCTTTCAGATTCCAGCATCCACAATATTTTGCTGTTACCTTTGTGAAATTAGACTTGCTGGTTTGCAGCTCACTTTCTATCCCTTTTAGCTTTGACAGAGGGTCATCTGGACTCAGAACGTCAGCCCTTTTCTCTCCTTACTGATGCTGCTGAGATTTTTCAACATTTCATCTTTTGGTTTCAGATTCCGGCATGCACAATAATTTGCTTTTATCCAGCATTTAACTCACAGCCACTTCTTTTCCAGGAATGCTTATTCTGAAGATGTACTACTCTTCTCTCCGACAGAATTCCCATGTGTCTCTCTTCCCCCCATCCACCTTTACTGCTTTCCATTTCTACTCATCTTTCATTCCCTCACCTTGCAGTATAAATATCTCCCACTTTCTATGACTTTTGGCTTTGACAAAGGATCATCTGGACTCGAAACATCAGCTCTTTTCTCTCCTTACAGATGCTGCCAGATCCGGCATGATTTTCCAGCATTTTCTCTTTTGGTTTCAGATGCCAACATCCATAGTAATTTATATATTTTTGCTGGTTTGCAGTTGTGTATGGCCGTGTGGCAGGGTGGGGGGCAAGAATAGGTTAATAAATTTATAAAAGAAAAAACTCAAAATATTTCCAGTATACAACAGTTGTGAGATACAATTTTTTCCTTTTTTTTTCCTTCAAATGAAACAATAGTGAAAGCAATGTTTAAATGAAATCAACAAAGTATGCATTTTTATATATTAATATACAATACTTAAATGATTATAATAATATATTTTACTGGCTTCATTTAAATATTGATTCACAATTGTTTCAATATGCATAATTTAAATATAGTATGAGATTTATACATCACTCTGATTGCAAGTTGTCATTCATGAATAGTATTTCCTACTGTACTTGAGCTAAAACTGAAGACAAAAGGGTCAGTAAAAAGGCTGGTAATTTGAAATGAAAATAGCAAGTGTTGGAAATGAACTGTAGGTCAGACAAGCATTGGGAAGAGAAAAATTGGTGGGACCCCCATTGTACTTACACGAATGCAAACATTCAGACTTGGAGAACAGGATGTGTGCACTAACTGTTCACAGTATGTCCCATATCATTATATCTTTTAATTTTTTTTACACACATTTGGTTTGATAGTTACAGCGACAGAATTGTCCTCTCTTTATTTCAGGTCAGATTGATGTTAATGACAATCAGTTTCGACCTCTCAACCACTCTTTTCATTCCTCTGTCCTGTCAGATTCCAACACCGAGCACTGGATGAGCCTGAATTTCCCTGTGTGGCCCTTTCCCCAGCTTTTGCTGCACCATTGCAGGCAGTGTGTTCAGTTTTTAGAACCCTCATCCTCTGAAACTTCCATCTCTGAATCACAGCTCTCCCTAGGATTGTAGAATAGTGGCACAATAGAAGGAGGCCATTCAACTTATTAAGTTCATGCTTGTTTTCTGCAGGAGTAATTTATAATTACTTCTCTTTAGTTGACTGTCCAATTCCCTATTAAAGATCATGATCAAATCTCCTTTCAGATGGCACAGTGGTTAGCACTGCTGCTTCACAGCTCCTGGGTTCAATTCCCAGTCACTCTCTGTGTGGAGTTTGCACATTCTTCTTGTGTCTGCGTGGGTTTCCTCTGGGTACTCTGGTTTCCTCCCACAGCCTAAAGATGTGTGGGTTAGGTTGATTGGCCGTGCTAAGAAATTGCCGCTTAGTGTCGAGGGATGTGTAGGTTAGAGGGATTAGTGGGTATAACATGGAGGGATGGGGCGGGATTATGTTCAGTGCAGACTTGATGGGCCAAAAGGCCTCTTTCTGCACTGTAGGATTGTACAATTCTATATATGATTCACCACCTAATCAGGCAGTACATTCCAGATTATAACCAGTTGTTGTGTAAAAAGGATTTTTCCCTTGTTATCTTTGTTTTTTTTAACCAACCATTTAAATATGTGTCTTCTGGCTCTTGACACTTCCACCAATGAGAACCACTTAATTCTCCACAATTACTTCAAGATTCTTCATTAACATCTGTCCTTTTGACCAAATTTTGGCCAACCCCACATCGACATCCCATTCTTGGTTGGGCATCTATATTTTATCTTTTGCCTTGCGGGGAGTGCCTTGGGATATTTTTCTAAGTTGAAGGTGCTACTTAACAGGAAGGTGTCATTTATAACTGAAAGAACTGTCACTGTGGGCAGTGATCACCTTCTGTTTGACACATCCCACTGTTGGCAAAGAAGTTTGATGAAAGGCCAGTGAGCATGTTACTGACCTGCTTTCGGGAAACACTATCAATCACAAGCTCTACCTCTACCGTTTTGAGTCATTTGAATAAAGCACAAGATTAGATAAATGTGGGAACATTTGCAGAACTCAGAGTTTCTTTCCAGAGGCTCCGTGGCCCAAGGTGTTAAATGGATCCAAGCCAAACGGTGAAGTACGACACAGGACATAGATCATTTCCTCGATAGTAGTTTTATTCAAATTATGCAGCATTACAAATCCCTGCTGCTTAATTACCAATGTTCCAGGTGATTCTATTCTGTAAAATAAACTTAAAGTCAAGATCTAATTGAAAGCCCATCAAAAGGACTGTAATAAAAATGCAAAAAACGTTCAAATGCAATTTAATAAATTCAATCAAAATCTGTTCCCCAGGGCTGATGATGCATCCCAGCTCCTGCAATGTGCACAGGTTGTGTAGAAGGCCATATGTGTACCAGTGGATGCTGCTTGCTCCACCTCCGAGGATATCCGGGTGCAATTAAGCACAGAGCGCATTGATTTAAGGTGAGATGGAAAAGAGTTAAAAGGGACCTGAGTGCCATCTTTTTCACACAGAGGGTGATATGTTTATGGAATGAACAACCAGAGAGAAGGTGTCAGAGGCGGGTAGAATTATACTTACATTTAAAAGACATTTGAACATGGGTAGGGAAAGGTTTTAGAAGGATATGGACCAAACGCAGGCAATTGGGACTAGTTCAGTTTTGGAAACCTGGTTGGCATGGATGAGTTGGGCCAAAGGGCCTGCTTCTCTATGCTGCATATCTCTATGACTCTAAGCCACAGAGTGCTCTCCCATCACCAGCACTACGATCACTCCCCTGCCCAAACAGCACTGAATGGCCAAAGTTCATTGAATTTATTCAAGGCAGAGTTTGATGGAAAAGGATGTCAAGACTCATGGCGGTCAAATAGGAAAGTGGAGTTCAGATCCCAATCAGATCACCCTTATGAACCTAGGTGTTATGTTGATGAGAACAGAACGTAATACATTCATTTGTAAGATGGGCATTACCCATGTCCAATATTCATACATTGAATGTCATGTTGCAACTGTACAAAACTCTAGTGCGGCCGCACTTGGAGTATTGTGTGCAGTTCTGGTCCCCACATTATAAGAAGATGTGGAGGCATTGGAGAGGGTACAGAGGAGGTTTACCAGGATGTTGCCTGGTATGGAGGGCAGGTCCTATGAAGAGAGGTTGAAGGATTTGAGGTTGTTTTCGTTAGAAAGGAGGCGGCTAAGAGGGGATCTTATTGAAGCATATAAGATGATTAGAGGTTTAGATAGGGTGGACAGTGATAGCCTTTTTCCTAGGATGGAGAAAGCTAGCACGAGGGGACACAGCTTTAAATTAAGGGGTATGAGTTATAGGACGGATATCAGAGGTAGGTTCTTTACTCAAAGAGTGATTAGGGAGTGGAATGCCCTGCCTGCAGCTGTTGTAGATGCGCCAAGTTTGGTGGCGTTTAAGAGGTTAATTGATAAGTATATGGAAGAGAAGGGAATGGTTTAGTTTGGAGGGGCATTGCTTTTTATTTTGGTCGGCACAACATCGAAGGCCGAAGGGCCTGTTCTGTGCTGTAATGTTCTATGTTCTATGTTCTATGTTCTATGTTCAGCAGATTGGGGCTGGAGTGCACGCAGAATTTATGGTGCGTCCCATTCAAACAATGACAAAGGAGCTGCATCCTCTGACAAACAGTGTGGAACACAGACTCCTCAAGAACGCAGAAAGTACAGTTCACCTGGGAATCCATGAACCACCTTGGTCACCTGTTGTACGGGAAAGCAGGGTGCACTCTCCTTCATACCAAATCTTGGATAGTCAAGGGAGGGACTCCAACAGAGAGAGCCCAACACTGGGGGCACCCCTCCTGACATCTCTGGACAGCAGGATGGAATACTGTGGTGCATCTGAACAATTAACGAGGGCTGACTCGCTGAAGATATTGTTTTGAGTGCATCCATTAAATGAATGGTCAGACTAACAGGTTAAAGTGATAGCCCCTTTGGTAAGGGGCATTCTAACAAAAGACAAGATTTTAAAGAAACCACATAAATCAGATTAAAGTTTCATTGTGTGGAGTGAAGAAGTTCTGCAGCCCCCGTGGTGCCCATAGGTGGGGGATACCAGTGGACACTGCGTGCTCCCACTCCAAGGACATTCAGCTATGAACATAGCCATGGAAGAGGGGCAGATAGTCGGGCTAGACAATTCCCTTGGTTGCCTGCTGCCTTGATGTTGGCCAGGTCCAGGAGCAGACTTACACCTGCCCTTCCATACCAGGTAACCACAAGTTAGCGATTTGGGGCTAAAATGTAACCAAAACTTAAGGGAGTAATTCCTTTCAGAAATTAAAACGGGGGTACAATCAAGTACAATCCACATGTGCATGGAACACAAAAATATAAGAGGCCTAGGAGTCCGTGAACCATTGTACGCATGCATGCAGCATCCTCTGTGTCTGATCCCCACTGGAGAAGGGGAGGATTCCCTCCTCTACAGATCCCCACTACTTCCAGATGGCAGAATGGAGTGCCATGGTGCATCTGGATAGTTGACAAGAGTTGGCTCTGTTTCTGAATTAAACCAAAAAATTCAGTAAAATAAACTAGTGGGGGGCGGGGTGATAGCCTTGAATGTGGAACTGTAGCAAATATTGAAAGCAAACTTAGAAAATCATATTGAAGTGGTGTTTTGGGGGCTGATGATGCACACCAGTCCCCATGTGGTTCACAAGTGCAGAAAGCCTAAAGCATAGCAGTGGATACAGCATGATCTGGATTCAACAAAACAAATGAAGTCCCATAGTATTGCATTTATTAAATTGATTATAGTCACATATATTAACAAATAGTGAAAAGTATTATTTCTTGCATGCTATACAGACAAAGAATACTGTTCATAGCAATGGAAAGAATGTAGAATGTAGTGTTATACTCATAGCTAGCGTGTAGAGAAAGATCAATTTAGTGCGAGGTAGGTCCATTCAAAAGTCTGATGGCAGCAGGGAAGAAGCTGTTCTTAAGTCGATCTCAGATTTTTGTATCTTTTGCCCGAAGGAAGAAGGTGGAAGAGAATATGTCTAGGGTGTGTGTGTCCTTAATTATGCTGGCTGCTTTTCCAAGCCAGTGGGAAGTATAGATAGAGTCAATGGATGGACAATTGGTTTGCATAATGGATTGGGCTACATTTACAACTTCGTGTAGTTTCTTGCAGTCTTGGGCAGAGCAGGCACCATACCAAGCTGTGATACAACCAGAAAGAATGTTTCTATGGTGATATCTTGAGCCTTTCATTCTGGTTCTAAGCAGAGATATTTGACATCTGTTGCCTCGAATATCTAGAGTGATTTTTGTGGCCACCAATACAACAATGAGTGTCTATAAATCTAGAGCTCACACCTAGTGAGTTCTCAGTGACCTTTACTGAAACTCAAAAACAGCGTACGCTCTATGAAAATTGTTCCTCTTCTTGCTGCCATGTTATGTTCAATCCCATTTCCTCTGCGTTAGCAGTAGCTATTCCCCAGTCCAAGATATTATTGCAGTAATAAAATGTGTTCAAGTGGGGTTTAGATCCAAGGAAAATAAACTTTAAAAATATCAGACAATGGCAAATTAAATCAAATGAGATTTCTCTGTCCAATGCGATTTCTCTCCTTCAGATCCAATATTTACTATTAATAAATATAGAAGTGAAATACATGTTCTGATGTAAGGTCATCAACTTGAAGGGTGGAATTTGCTGGCCCCATTCACCCCAAAACTGGAAATTGTGCCTGAGATCAACAGATCTTTGCATCATCTGTTGCATGATCTACGATTCCAGTAGCGGGCGGGATGGGAAAATTCCGGTCAAAATGTTTACTTTGTTTTCCTGTCCACAGATCTTGCAGGACCTGCTGAGTATTTGCAGCATTTTCTCTTCATGTTTATTCTGGTAATAACTTCTATATTGATTTTATATGAAGGAACCAAATATTAAGGACAATTAGGGACAAGCCAATTAAGGATGGGCAATAAAAACTAGCCAGGTAGAGGAGCCTGGCCAACAAGACCCCCATCCCAAGAAATAATTTTTTTTACATTTGCAGGAAAGAAATTGCAGGTCTGGACATCTGGTAACAGAAGAATATTATGTATCCTGTTTGCAAAAATATAAACATTTTGTCAATGATTATTGAATCAGAGAGAATCCAGATCATGCAGAATATTATTCAATTCACCTGGGACCATATTAATGTTGTACTGCAAGTTATATTGTTATCATTGCAAATATAGTTAAGGGATGAGGTGGAGATGAGGTTTAGAGAAAGATAGAGCAATACACAAGGTAGACTTTGTTCATATGTTTGAGTAAAATTACTGAAGTCAAATGAGATTAACACAGTTTTGACTTCCTGAGGACAGGCTGTGACTAGTTGGAAAGGGCAAATATTAACAAAAAACAAAAGCTGTGAAGATGATTTGATTGATTTGATTTGATTTATTATTGTCACATGTATTAACATACAGTGAAAAGTATTGTTTCTTGCATGCTATAACAAAAGAAACCATTCATAGAGAAGGAAAGGAGAAACTGCGGAAGTGCAGAACAGAAAGAAGCTGTTCTTGAGTTGGTTGGTACGTGACCTCAAGCTTTTGTATATTTTTCCTGACAAAAGAAGTGGAAGTGAGAATATCCAGGGTATGTGAGGTCCTTAATTATGCTGACTGCTTTGCGGAGGCAGCAGAAAGTGTGAACAGAGACAACAGATGGGAAGCTGGTCTGCGTGATTCATGGGGCTACATTCACGACCTTTTGTAGTTTCTTGCTGTCTTGGGCAGAGCAGGAGCCATACCAAACTGTGACACAACCAGAAAGTGTGCTTTTTATAGTGCATTGATAAAAGTTAGTGACAGTAACTGACATGCCAAATTTCCCTAGTCTCCTGAGAAATAGAGGTGTTGGTGGGCTTTCTTAACTATAGTATCGGCATGGGGGGACCAGGACAGATTGTTGGTGTTTTGGACACCTAAAAACTTGAAGCTCTCGAGCCTTTTTACTTCTACTACCAGTGATCAACTATATTAATGCTATAATTATTATCTGTTAGTTTCTCACCTGGATGGATATTGTGTCTGTTTTCTGTCAGTGAAGATTTCTACTTTCAGCTCTGCAGACTAAAATCTTTGTTTTTAGTTCTTGCTTCAAATTCCATTCGCTGGCTACTGACTCCAACCCTCTCCCTGCCAAGTGTCTGAGATTAGACCACACTTTTCATGACCCTGGCATAATTTTGGGATGAAACTCTGACTATATATCTGCTCCATCACTAAACCCACTAAGATTCACCTGCATAACATCACCTAATTCCACTGCTCTTTCAGCTCACCTGCTGCTCCAACTTTTGTTCAAGTATTTTTTAATCCTAGACTTGATTATCCCGATGCACTTGCAGCTGGTCTTCTGCGTAGAACCGTATAGTCATAGAGGTATACAGCACAGGTAAAGGTCCTTTGGCCCATCATGTCAGCGCCAGTCAAACTATTCTAATTCCATTTTCCAGCACTTGGCTCATATCCTTGCAATCCTTGGCATCACAAGTGCACATTTAAATGAGGATCTGTTCGACCATCACCATTTCAGGCAGTGAGTTCCAGACTTCCACCATCCTTTGGGTGAAAAAGTTTTTCCTCACATTTTTTCAAAGTCTCCTGCCCCCTACCTTAAATCTATATCCTCTAGTCGTTGATCCCTCCACCAAGGGGAAAAGATTCTTCCACTCTACTTTATCAATGCCTCTCATGATATTAAACATGTTGGTCATACCCCCCTGTCAATCTGGATCTAGATCTCAAGATGTTAGCTCTATCCTCTATCCACAGGTGCTTTCAGAACTGCTGAGGTTTTCCAGAATTTTCTATTTTTGTTTAATTGTTCCACAATTGGGAACACTGAGCCTTCAGCCACTAGATCCTACACTCTGGAATTCCCTTCCAGAGCCCCTCTACCTCTCTTTCTTCCTTTAAATCTACTGACGTTTTGGCTATCTGTCTACCCTAATATTGCATTATGGTGCCTAATTTTGATTTATAACATTACTTGAAAGATGTTTGGATGTTTTAGTATTATTTATTGGCTGTTTAAGAAGAGAGGGAGGCAGCAGACGGGTAATTATAGGCTGGTTAGCCTGACTTTGGTAATTGACAAGAGTCCATTATTAAAGATGAGATTGCGGAATACTTGAAAGTGCATGATAAAATAGGACCGAGACAGCATGGCTTTATCAAGGGGAGGTCATTTCTGACAAATCTGTTAGAGTTCTTTGAGGAGGTAGCAAGAAAATTAGATAAAGGAGAGCCAGTGGATGTGATTTATTTAGATTTCCAAAAGGTTTTTGACAAGGTGCCACATAGGAAACTGTTAAGAGTAAGATTCTGGCATGGATAGATGATTGATTGACTGGCACAAGGCAGAGAGTGGGATAAAGGGATCTTTTTCAGGATGGCAGCCAGTGACTAGTGGTGTACTACGGTGCACTGGACCCACAACTTTTCACAATAAACATTAATGATTTGGAAGAAGGAAATGAAGGCATTGTTGCTATGTTTGTAGGTGATACAAAGATATGTAGAGACTCAGGTAATATTGAGGATGTTTCCACTAGTAGCAAAAACTAGAACCAGAAGGCACAACCTCAGGCTAAAGGGATGATCCTTTAAATCAGAAATGAGGAGGAATTTCTTCAGCCACAGAGTGGTGAATCTGTGGAACTCTTTTTCAGGTCATTAGGTGTCTTTAAGACAGAGATAAATAGATACTTGATTAATAAGGGGGTCAGGGGTTATGAGGAAAAGGCAAGAGAATGGGGATGAGAAAAATATCAGCCATGATTGTTCCTATGTCTTATGGTCTTGTGATCATATTATGTTAAAGGTGGATATATATGTATATAACTAATTATATGGACTCATTCACAGTAAATTTGTATTACTGTAAGTGAGGATTATTGGACATGTTCATTTATTTCAATGATGCTCAGAATCTGCCCTGCAGGGCAAAGGGAGTAAATTTGCAAGTCTGCCACATTGGAGTGGAAGTATTTCTGTAATTTGACAGTTCTAATGCCACATTAACATAAATCAAATGGATCATTTGAAGGCATTCATATAGCAGATTGGCACCTGCAAATGCACCAGCAGTAAAAAAACAATAATTGTCACTGTAATAAGTCAACTGAAAATATTGCTTGCTCAATGTGTGATGGAAGTATTTCCTTGGTGCTGCTAGTAGGCAGTTCCACAAGTTGACTCAATGGAAATTAAAGAACTTTTTTTTAATGCAGCAAGTGGTTAAAATGTGGGGTGCATTGCCTGAGAGTATGGCAGAGGCAGATGCAATTGTCATATTTAAAAGGGAATTGGTAATTCTTGGAATTCAAAAAGGTCTGCAGGAAAAGAAATGGCAGCTTGAGAATACTCGAATAGAGAATAGCCTTTCCCTGCTGCCAGTAGACTTCTGACTTGATCTACCAAATATTAACAACACAATGCTTTTATCTACCATAGATTAAGTTGATCTTTCCCTGCACCCTCTCCTTTCCTTCTCCCCTGTGTACTCTATGAATGGTATACTTTGTCTGTATAGTGCACAAGAAGTAATACTTTTTATTGTATCCCAACATCTATGATAATAACAAATCAAATCAAAACATGATCTTAGACTTTTGTATCTTTTTTCTGACAGAAGAAGTTGGAAGAGAATATGTCCAGCCATACCAAACTGCTCTTTAGTGTCAAGGGGACAAACAGGGTAAAAACATTGGGTTATGAGCGTACAGCCTCTGTGGGAATATTGTTGATGCAGGCTTGATGGATCGAATGGCCTCTTTCTGTACTGTAGGGATTCTATATATGATTCTAATGTTATAGAAACATAGATGATAGAAGCAGAAGGAGGCCTTTCAGCCTTTCGAATCTGCTCCATTATTTATCACAATCATGGCTGATCATCCAACTCAGCAGTCTAATCCTGTTTTCTCCCCATAACCTTTGACCCCGTTCACCTCAAGTGCTATATCCAGCTGCCTCTTCAATACATTCAAAATTTTAGCATCAATTACTTCCTGTGGTAATTAATTCCACAGGCCTACCATTCTTCGGGTGAAGAAATGTCTCCTCATCTCAATCCTAAATGGTCTCCCCTGTACCCTCAGACTGTGATCCCTGCTGCTGGACACCCCCACCATCGGGAACATCCTCCCTTCACCTACCCTGTCTAGTCCGGTTAGAATTTTATAAGTTGCTATGAGATTCTCCCTACTTCATTCATCTGAACTCCAACTAAAACAATCCTGACCTAGTCAATCTTTCATACATCAGTTCCGCCATCCCCAGAATCAATCTGGTAAATCTTTGTTGCATTCCCTCGAGAGCAAGAACATTCTTCCTCAGAAAAAGAGACCAAAACTGCACACAATATTCTAGGTATGGCCTCACCAAGGCTCTGCATAATTGCAACAACACATCCCTGCTTCTGTACTTGAAACTCTTGCAATGAAGACCAATGTATCATTTGCCTTTTTTATCGCCTGCTGCACCTGCATGCTTACTTTCAGCGACTGGTACACAAGGACACCCAGGCCCCGCTGCACATTCTCCTCTCCCAATTTACAGTTATTCAGGTAGTAATCTGCCTTCTTGTTTTTGCTTCCAAAATGAATAACCTCACATTTATCCAAATTATAGTGCATCTGCCATTGATTTGCCCACTCACCCAAGCTATCCAGATCTCTGCATCCTTGTTACAGTTCACCCTCCCAACCAACTTGGTATTATCTGCAAACTTTGAGATGTTACATTTTATTCTCTAATCCAAATCATTAATATATATTGTGAATAGTTGGGGTTCCAGCATCAATCCCTGTGCCACCCTACTAGTTACTACCTGCCAATTCAAAAAGGACTCATTCGTTCCTACTCTTTGTTTCTTTTCTGCCAACCAGTTTTCCATCCATCTCACTACACTTTCTCCAGTCCCATGCACTTTAATCTTGCATGATAATCTCTTATGTGAGACCTGGTCAAACACTTTCAAAAGTCTAGATATACCACATCAACTGATTCCTCCTTGTCAACTGTATTAATTGCATTTTCAAAGAATTCCAACAGATTTGTGAAGTATGATTTCCCCATCATAAATCCATCCTGACTCTGTGATACAGCTACTGCTTGTTAACTGCTTTGCTGTAAAATCATTGATAATGGATTTAAAAATTTTCCCCCCTACTGATGTTAGGCTTAGTGGTCTATAATTCCTTGTTTTCTCTCTACTTCCCTTTTTGTCTGAAGGGGAGAAGTCAGGAAGACTGGCTGGTGGAAAAGCAAATTGCATGGAAGGCACGGAAAGTCTGCAGAGGGATCTGGATAGGCTGAATGAGTGGGCGAGGGTCTGGCAGATGGAGTATAATGTTAGCAAATGTGAGGTTATCCACTTTGGTTGAAATAATAGTTATAAAGGCTCAAAACTTGGAGCATGCTATGGTGCAGAGGGACCTGGGGGTCATTGCGCATGAATCATAAAAACCCAGTCTGCAGGTGCAGCAGATTATCAAGAAGACGAATGGAAAGTTGGCCTTTATAGCAAGAGAGATAGAATATAAAAGCAAGGAGGTCTTGCTGCAACTGTACAGGGCACTGGTGAGGCTGCAATTGGAGTACGGTGTGCAGTTTTGGCTGCCGCATTTGTGAAAGGATAAATTGGCCTTGGTGGGAGTACAGAGAAGGTTCACTAGACTGATGCTTGAGATGAGGGGTTAGCCAATGAGGAGAGATTGAATAGACTGGATCTGTACTCATTGGAGTTTAGAAAGCTGAGGGGTGATCTTATAGAGACATATAAGATAATGAAGGGCTAGATAGGATAGAGGTAGAGAGATTCTTCCCGCTTAGAAAGGATAGCAGGACTAGAGGGCACAGCCTCAAAATAAGGGGGTAGGGCAGTTTAGATCAGAGTTGAAGAGGAACTTCTTCACTCAAAGAGTGGTGAGTCTCTGGAATTCTCTGCCCATTGAAGTGGTGGAGGTTACCTCGCTGAATATATTTATGTCACGGGTAGATAGGTTTCTGATAGACAAGGGAATTAAGGGTTATGGGAGGAAAGCAGGAAAGTGGAACTGATCCACTTCAAATTTGTAGATGCGCCAAGTTTGGTGGCATTTAAGAGGTTAGTAGATAAGTTTATAGACAAAAAGGGAATGGTTTAGGTTGGAGGGTCATTGCTTTTTCCTAATTGGTCGGCGCAACATCGAGGGCCGAAGGGCCTGTTCTGCGCTGCAATGTTCTATGTTCTATGTTCTAAATTAGCCATGATCTTGTTGAATGGTGGGCAGGCTCGAAAGGCTGGATGGCCTACTCTTGCTCCTATTTCTTATGTTCCGAGTTATTCTCTGCAGATGCCTGTATTGGACTGGGATAAGCACAATAAGAAGTCTTACAACACCAGGTCCATCACACAACTCTTCACTGAAAAAAGAGCAACACTCTGAAAGCTTGTGCTACCAAATAAACTTGTTGGACTTTAACCTGGTGTTGTGAGACTTCTTACTACTGGGTTATTCTTACAGAGGGAGGGCAGACACGGGACGGACCGAAGGGTTTCCTCTGTGATGTTTGGGACGATGTAACCAACAAGGGAACACAGCAACAGCTGGGATACAACGCGTTGACATAGCAACCAAGGAGGGCAGAACCCTCACTTCTCCGCCACGCCTCTGTCCTCTGTGGCGTGCTCTGATGTAAAGATGCCGGCGTTAGATTGGGGTGGATTTGCCTGAGGAAGACACAAGAGTGTTGAAAGCTCGCAATTTTACTATCAAATAAATCGGTTGCATTAAAAATTGGTGTTGCTAAATTCTAACTGCGAGCTCTGAGCCAGGGATATGCACATGCGCACACACGGGGAACCGTCTGGGCAGCGGGGCGGGGCCTGAGCGGGGAGCGCGCACCCAGATCCGAGCACGCGCGCGCGAGATGACAAGGGAACGCGCCGCCCCGCTCCCTCTCCGCCGGGTCGACGGCTATTGGTGCGCAGGCGCACTCTCCCTCCAGCTCGGTGGCTGCTGGTGCGTCGACGCACTCCCTCTCCAGCCGCGTTGTTGTTGTTGGTGCGCAGGCGCACTCCCTCTCCAGCCGCGTTGTTGTTGTTGTTGATGCGCAGGCGCACTCCTTCCAGTTCGGCGGCGGTTGTTGCGCAGGCGCGCTCTCTCTACAGCTGGTCAGCGGTTGGTACGCAGGCGCGTTGCCTGCTATGTTGTCAGCCGGATAGGTAGCTGGTGAGCCGAGCCGAGGGAAGCGGCGGATTCCCTTCCCCACCGCCTTCGCCCTCATTCCCCCATTTCCTTCCCCCCCCCCCAACCGCAACCATGGCGGCTCCCTTAGCGCAGTTCGACGAGGACTGGCAGGATTTCAACGAGTTCAGAGCGCCGGCGGCCACTTACCAGCTGGACCAGGTGAACTCCAACGGCGTCGTGGGGACCGGCGGCGGCAGTGGCACGGCCGGCGGCAGGGCGCTGGAGCACAGCCTGGAGGATTTCTCCGAGCTGGACAACTTCTCCGGAGAGATCGTGAGCTTCAAGTCGATGGAGGACCTGGTCAATGACTTCGACGAGAAGCTGACGGTGTGCTTTCGGAATTACAACACCAACACGGAGAACATCGCCCCAGTTAAGCTCATCTCCGAGGAAAGCATCATGAGAGAGGACGAGTGAGTACCTTCAGGGAAAAGGTGGTCGGTGGGGGGAAGAAGGAGGGGGGAATAGGGGCAGGTCCCTCTCTCTATACCCCTCCCTGGGTTAGGGTCCAGGTTGCCTCTAAACGCAGCTTCCAGGCCCTGGAAACTTTGTCCCGTTGACACTTGAGGTCTGCCCGCTGCTGTGTCATGTGCCAGTGCGCCAAAGCGTTGACAGTTCACAGTTTGCCTTTTGCTGTCTGCAGTTCCTCTCTCTCGCCTTTTTTTTGTTTCCTGTCTGTTGCAACCGGATCCACATTTTTCTTGGGTGCATTTCAGATTTCCAGCAGGCGTTGTGGGCTTCCCGTCCCTTTAAAATTCTTCCATTGTATGACCTTTGTGCATTTGTTTGACTGCACCCTGGTCGCTGCAGCTCCAAACTTTTATGCAAAAAAAAAGCATTAACAATCCAGAATACATAAGAGTTCAGTGCCGGTGCTACAAACGTTTGAAAGAGTTTGCATAACACGCAGCCACAGCTGACCGCTTTATTTGTATCGATATATAAGAGGAAGTCTGTGGTGCTTTGATCTTTGGGTAAATTGTATGCACCATACTGCAGGCAATTTATGCCCCGGAGTAGCAATATATTGTTATAATGTCAGCACAGTTAAAATTAAGTGCTTCTAGTTTTACTCTGGAAATGTCTAATTATAATCAGTTGTGGCTATATATATTATTTGATGGTCATTACGAATTTGGAGAGCCCCATTTATATTCTCTTCAAAATCAGTAGCCTTGAGTATTCAGAGTAATCTGCAGTCTGAAAGAAAACGACCCCGTATTATTTTCTGTGAATAGTGGAATACTCAGTAAGAGATCTGACAACACCAATTTTAAATCCAACCAATTTATTTGACAGTAAACTTGGTAGCTTTTGGCCTTTGTAGCCTTCGTGGAATAACCAATATAGAATATTGGTTAACCAATATTCCACCAAAGTGGAATAACCAATAGCAATGTGACGATATTATGCTTAAACTGAACATGCAAATCTATTAACTACTCTTTGTTGCTGTGCATTTGCTAAGTAATACAGGAAGCTGTTGCTATTTATCTTGATTATATCTGAAGGTAATGGCTGAACTGTCACTGCAGCAAGTGATCTGTACACCAGAATCTCCTGTATTTTAAAAGGAGTTACTGATAGTCATGGTGCTCTGTGAAGCAAAATATTGGTAGTTGTTATGGTGAGTTGTCAAAAAGCATTCAAATTATAAATTGAATTTATTAGCATATGCAATCATCATTTTCTGATTATTAGTATCTGGGGCTTAGCTTTTTAAAATTTTGCACCTTTAATTTTGCCTTGTTCTGTCCTTTTTGTTTGTAAAATATTTCCATGATTCTAAATATTTGTTATAGCTTAAAGGAATTGATAATAAATTGAGTCCAATGCTTGCTTCAAATGCTATTACTCAAACAACCATGGAATCCCTACAGCATAGAGGGAGGCCATTTGGCCCATCGAATCTGCACCAGTGATAGGGGCTGGAATGGTGCTATCTCTGCAACCCTATATATTTACTTTGCTAGTCTCACTGAAATAATGGGGCAATTTAGCATGGCCAATCCAGCCGAGCATACACATATTTAATATAATTAAATTTCATCTCAAATCGTTCAAGGATCTCCTAAATTGTATATTTTTATAAAGTTGGTGGATTTTCTATGATTCTCCTGGTTTATTATGGTTTTCCATTTGCTCTTCTCCCTCTTCATTTCTGTTTTTTGCATAAATTTGTTTTTTTCTTGCTCCTCTCATCTTTATCTCCTTCTTGTCTGATTGTTACATCTTGCACAATCTCCTTTTTCATCAAATTGTTCTTGCTTATTTATTCAGTTTTTATCTTAGAATTATTTTTCAAAGGTGCAGATGGTGACCAATGTGTACTTGCTCATAGGTGAGGGAGGATTGGCAGTGTTTTCTAATTTTCAAGCCATCTCAGGAATTGTCAATTTCCAAGTTTTTTTGACATTAGACTTCCATGTCCCTTTTACTCGTCGCGTATTCTGTTTTTAATAATCCTTTTTTACTGCTTCGCATCTCTTAGTTACTTCTGGTCTATCTTATCAAAAGATCTGAGTAGAGTGCAAATACCAGAAAATTGAAAAATAAGTAATTTCAATGTAAATACAAAACTTAAGATCGAAGAACACAGAACAAAACAGCATGGGAAACAGGCCCTTCGGCCCAACGAGCCCGCGCCGCCACCCCGATGTTCCCACCTCTACCCGTGATCCTTGTCTATGTTTATAGATCTATGGATTAAAAACCAAATTTAAGACAATTTAGGGAGAATTTGTTTTGCCAGTTAGCCTAAGAGCACATTTTTGGGATGTGGGAGGAAACCGGAGCACCTGGAGAAAACCCACGCAAGCACGGGGAGAATGCGCAAACTCCCACAGACACAGGCCCAAATCCATGTATCTGCGTAGCACAGTGATAGTCACTGAGCTGTCGTGTTGCCCATCAAATGGTCCAGGTCAAGCGTACACTAATGATGTGAAGCACTAGGATACTCTCAAAAAAATCCAAGAGCAGCCCTCTCACGACCCATCGCGTGTATGCCCTTTGTTAGACAACAAGGTGGACCAAAGCACCTGTAGGATGAAAACAAGTACATCAATATCATCATCTATTTACACACTTCCCAGGAACTCCCAAGGCTCATGATCCCTATTTTAAATCAGTTTTCTATACCCCTGCATTCCCATTCTGTTCATGTGCCCATCTAAGTATTTCTTAAATAACTCCAGAGTGCCTGCCTCCACCACTTTACTTGCAGCGCATTCCATACCCCCACCACCCTCTGCATGAAAAAACTCCCTCTAGCATCCAAATTATGCCTTACCCCCCTCACTCTTAGCCCGTGACCCCTCGTACTATTTGAGCCCATCCTAGGAAAAAGCTTAACCCTGTTTACTCTATCTATACCCCTCATAATCTTGTACACCTCTATTAGATCTCCTCTACGTCTGTCTTTCTAAGGAAAACAGTCCCAATTTGCCTACCCTTTCCTCATAACTCAAATCTTCCATACCAGGCAGCATCCTGGTAAACCTCCTCTGCACTCTCTCCAGAGTCTCCACGTCCTTCCGGTAGCAAGGCGACCAAAACTGGTTGCAGTATTCCAAATGAGGTCTAACCAACGTTTTATACAACTGCAACATTAAAGGCCAGCTCTTGTACTCTATACCCCTTCCTATAAAGGCTAGCATACCATACGCTTTCTTCACAACCTTCTCCACCTGCTCTGCCACCTTCAGAGACTTGTGCACCTGCACCCCCAGGTCCCTCTGCGTTTCTATACTCTTAATAGGTCTACCCTTTATCATATATCTCCCCCCCACATTCTTTCTCCCGAAATGCATCATCTCACATTTATCAGGATTGAATTCCATCTGCCATCTATCTGCCCAAGCTATCAGCCTATCTATGTCCTGCTGTATCGCCTGACAATGCTCCTCACTATCCGCAAGTCCAGCCATCTTTGTATCATCTGCAAACTTGCTGATCACTCCACTTACTCTCTCTTCCAAGTCATTTATATATATTACAAATAGAAGAGGTCCCAGTACCGAGCCCTGCAGCACACCACTAGTGACCGATCTCCGGGTAGAAAAACACCATTGCACTATTACTGTCTGTCTCCAATTACCAAGCCAGTTACTTATCCATTTAGCTACTTGTCCTTGTATCCCATGAGCCTTGACCTTTTTAACTAACCTCCCATGAGGGACTTTGTCAAATGCCTTACTGAAATCCATATAGATGACATCAACGGTTCGCCCTTTGTCGACCGTTTTCATCACCTCCTTAAAAAATTCTACCAGATTCGTAAGGCATGACCTCTGCTTAACAAATCCATGCTGCGTATCCCTAATCAGATCGCAACGCTCTAAATGCCTATACGTCCTATCCCTAGGAATCCCCTCCAACAGCTTCCCTACCACTGACGTCAAACTCACCGGCCTATAATTTCCAGGGTTATCCCTGCTACCCTTTTTAAACAACGGTACAACATTAACTATTCTCCAGTCCTCTGGGACCTCACCTGTGTCTAAAGATTTGCATCAGAGGCCCAGCAATTTCACCTTGCATCTCCCTAAGCAGCCTGGGATAAATGCCATCAGGCCCTGGAGATTTATCAGTTTTAATGCTACCTATAAGCTCTAACACTTCCTCCCTCGGTGTGGATATTTCCCTCAACTGGTCCACAGCTCGCTCAGAGATAGGAGGTGTCAACAAGTCCCTCTCTTTCATGAATACCGACGCAAAGTATTCATTCAGGATCTCCGCCATTCCCTCGGGCTCCAAGCACAGTTCCCCTCCTCTGTCCCTAAGAGGTCCAATATTTCCTCTAACCACCCTTTTATTCCTAACATAGGAGTAAAAAGCCTTTGGATTTTCCTTAATCCTATCTGCCAAAACCATTTCATGCCCCCTTTTTGCCCTTCTGGGTCCCTGTTTGAGCTCCCTTCTACTCTCTCTATATTCCTTCAACACTGTCTCCGTTCCCAGCTGCTTTGACCTATCATACGCCTCTCTTTTCTTCCTAAAAAAGTCCTCAATATCCCTAGTAATCCACGGCTCTCTAATCCTACCTTTCCCATCTTTCCTCTTAGCCGGCACATATCTTTCTTGCAATATTTTCAGTATTCCCTTGAAAGAGTCCCATATGCCTTACAAGAATTGCAGATATGCAGGTCTGAAACAAAATTGGTTTACGAGACTAACACCAGGACTGCGTGGGTTGCCTTATGAGGAAAGGTTGGAGAGGTTAGGTTTCCATCCAGTAGAGTTTAGAAGAGGAAGAGGTGACTCGATTGAAACCTTTAAGATCCTGAGAGAGTATTGACAGGATGGATGTGTAAAGGATGTTTCTTTTTGACAGAGAATCTAGAACTGATTAAAAATAAGGGATCATTCATTTCAGATAGAGATGAGAATTTTTTTCTCAGTGTTATGAGTCTGTGGAACTCCCTTCCTCAAAAGGCAATAGGAGCAATCTTTGAATATTTTTAAAACAGAGCTAGGTAGCTTCTTCATTAACAAGGAGGCGAAAGATTATTGGTGTTCGGCAGGAATTTGGAGTTGAGGTTAAAATCAGATCAGCCACAATTTTATTGAATGGCTGTGCAGGATCTGGGGACTTAGTGGCCTACTTCTGATTGTGTAAATCATCAAGATGTTGCTGTCTGTTAAAAGAACTATCCACCTAGTTGCTTGTAACAATTTTAGAGATAATCTATATAAACAAAGATGCTTAAGATGGCATCAACAAACAGCTGTCTCTTTAAACAGCAGAATGACAAAACCTCCTATTATATATTGCATATAAAGTGCTTTTGAAATGTTGAGATGTAGTAAAGTATAATTTAACTGCAAGTCTGTATTTCTTTTCCCTTTTAACTTTCAACCTTGTCTTTCTGTATCTTGTGGATACTAAAGCTATGATGTTCCTAAATTTTCCTGTCCTCTTCCTTGTAAACTTCAAATATATCATCTACTGTGGTTTTCCTTGAAATTAAGGCTCATGAAAAATGCTCAGTCTTTCCCATTAGTAACTAAATGATGCATAATGAAAACTGTTGAATTAATGCACCCCTTTATGGCAAAATAGAGTATTAGCTGATATTCTGTCTCCCTTTACATTTGATCATGTGAATTTACTGAATGATATAATCTTTAGAATTTGCTTAATCTCAGAATACTTTACTGGTTGTTATGCATAATGTTCGTTAGCGGGACTTTGCTTTAGATGAATCCTTTTAGAACTGAGCTTTTCATTCTCCACCTTGTTTTGAGGTATTACAGTTTGCCTATGAATGTTTACCATTGTATCCAGTGTTGCCTGTGTGATATAATAAGTTTGCAGCCATGTGAGAACATTGCAAGTGTAGAGTGCATGTTCTAGAATCATAGAATCCCTATAGTACGAAAGGAGGCCATTCGGCCCATCGAGTCTGCACTGATCACAATCCCACCCAGGTCCTATTCCCATAATCTTGATTTACTCTGCTAATCCCCCAAACACTAGGGTCAATTTAGCATGGCCAATCAACTAACTTGTACATCTTTGAATTGTGGGAGGAAACTGGAATACCCAAAGAGGAGGCAGGGAGAAAGTGTAAACCCCTTATAGACAGTGAACCAAGACAGGAATTGAAGCTGGGTCTCTGGTGCTGTGAGGCAGTAATGCTCACCTCTGTGCCACGATTGTATTTAAAAGAAGAGTCCTGTTAAGTTAGCAGGCGTGAAGTTCATATTTAAAATAAATTTATTTGGTAGTTTGCTAATACTGTGATTGCAATGCCATCCAAATTAGTTGAACATAATCTGCTTTTTCTGGAGGAATCTGAGAACTAGATGTTAATAGTTAAGAAACCTTTTTTTATAATAATGAAGAATTTAGTTTCATGCCCTTGGTGTTTTTTTTAAATAGTGATAGTTTCATTATCGATAAATCTGAAAATTTCAATTGACTGTGGTGACAAAAATTTAACTTGCTATATGGTATTATTCCAGTACCTGATAACCAGCAGTTCTTAGCTGCAGTCCTACACCAGGATGCCTCAAACTCCTGTGGGTATAAATAAGCAGCAGAAAAATGATGTTATCAGAAGTTGCAGCACAGGTGGCTAGGGAGAGCTTTGGGATTTCCTTTCACTAGGTTCCATTGACAACTTCTATTTTTAGTAAACTTAGCGTAGTTTATTAATTTGCCTAATACCTCTAAGGTGAAAAGACGTTTGAAATCTATTGTGTATTGTTCATTTGCTATCAAAGAAAAGACATTTTACTGACCAGCTACAAGTCAACATAATAGTTATACTGTAGCTCTTGAACTTAGGCTGGTGTTTGAATCATAGAATGCCTATAATGGAGAAGGAGGCCATTCGGCCATTCAAGTTTGCCAAAATCCCACCCAGGCCCTATTCCCATAACCCCACATATTTCCCCTCCAAATCCCCAAATACTAGGGTCAACCTAGCATAGCCAATCCACCTAACCCGCACATCATTGGACTGTGGGAGGAAACTGGAGCATCTGGGGAAAATCCACACAAACACGGAGAATGTGCAATCACCACACAGTGACCTGAGGTTGGTTCAATTCCAACCTCAGGTCCCTGGTGCTGTGAGGCAGCAGTGCTAACCACTGTGCTGTCCTGAGAGCCCTAGCTCTCGCAAATATTTGCAGATATTTCAGTGTGAGTGTAAGTCCTGCTAATATTGATGTACCCATTGTGGATCTTTATCTTAGAAAACAATTCTTCCTGGGAAATTCTACTTTTTCTCTGTGCTTTGAGCTGTTTGACTGGTAAAGAAGTACATTGTGGGTGCTGCATTGTCGGAGGTGTCACCTTTCATTAACCAAAGCCCCTCAAGTAGATGTACAAGGTCACATGGCATAATTTGAAGAACAGTGGGGAACTCCTTCCTACTATCCTGGTCAATAATTATCCCTCAACCAATATCACGAGCATAAAGTGTCTGATCATTATCTTATTGCTGTTTATGGGATTTCATGTGTACAAATTGATTGCTGAATTTTTTGCATTTTAATAGTATCCACACTTCAAAAAATACATAATTAATTGTGAAGGTCATCCTGAGGATGTGAAAGGAGCTATCTAAATGCAAGTCCTTCTTTACCCTTTTCCCAAGTCAACAGCCAAACCTTGGCGATTGTAGGTCTGATACTTGCTACAAATCATTTTTCATCATCGTCAAAACACCAGAAATTGACCCAGAAGTACATTGAGTATTTAAATGAGACATCTGGTCCTAATCTGTCGCTGGAGAGCACTAATTGTGAGAATCCATCCATTGTTGCATTGAGTTCACATGGCAACAGTGTAACTCCAGCCCCATGTCTTTGTTTTTGCTAAATGTCTCCACCTCTCTGTCCATCTCAGAAGCTTTCCCAGAACTCATAATTGACCACATTTATAATTGCATCCCTGTGTTCTTCCTGTTCCACCTCTCCCTGCAAAATGCTGTGAGATATCTTTTTATGTTGAATGTGCAATATAAGTACAAGTTGTATTATCTGAATCTATCATTTTGCATCCAGTTAATTATCACTTCTTCCACTGACCCTTATAAATTTATACTTTTTACTCACAAGGTGAATTGAAGGAGAAAAGTGACAATTAATGATCTAGTGGTACCTTGTGGTACCAAAATGCCAGAAATTTCTCTGTTTCTTCTCTGCAAGAACGTAAACTTGAGACTTCAAGATGAAGCATCACATAACAATGAAGCAGGAAGTAATATGGCATGGTATGGTGAAGAGCCAAAAAATACTACTGCAGCATCAAATGTACCCAACTGCTTTGGCATGTTTTGTTTACATTTGCATTAACAGAAATTTGCAAGCTGGCAGCCACCTTTTTTTTTTGATTACAGTTATTATTTAGTGAATGTAAATCCCCAAAGTTGAGCCAATAACCTCACCATTTGCTGAGTTTTAGGTGATTAGCCTGCCACCTGGTCTGTAAAGGGGACACTTCTTATGTTATTTTCACAAACATACTGAGGTCCCAGTATGGAGTTTGACTGCACAGGAGCCTTGGTGTATCTTGAATTTGTTTAGCAAGGACTACTCTCGCTGATAAAAAGAGAAAATAGGAGCAAGGGTAAGATCATTCAGCCCTTCAAGCCTGCTCAATTTTTCAATATGGCAGCATAGTGACATAGTGGTTGGCACTGCTGCCTCTCAGCTCCAGGGACTTTCAATCAGTCCTGGCCTTGGATGACTGTGTGGAGTTTGCACACTCTGTCTGTGTCTGTGTGGGTTTTTCCCGGATGTTCTGGTTTCCACCCACAATCCAAAGATGTATAGGTTAGATGCAATTAGCCATGGTAAATGTATGGGGTTATAGGGTTAAGGCCGGGGAGAGGGCGTGGGTAAGATACTCTACCAAAGAATTGATGCAGTCTTGATAGGCTGAATGGCCTCTTCTGCACTACAGGAATTCTATGAACATGATCATGTCTGGTCCTCTATTTCAATTTCCCCTTACTCCATGACACCTTTAGAGTCTAGAAATCCATCTACTTCCTCAACTTTATTGAGTGGATGGTCTCTATAACTTCTGTGGCAGGGAATTCCACAGCTTCACCACCCTCTGAGTGAAGAAGTTTCTCCTTACATCAGTTTGAGATGGCCTACTCCATATCCTGAGATAATTAACCCTTGTTCTAGACATCTAGCCAGAGGAAACATTATCACTACATTGAGTCTGTCCAGCCCTATCAGAATTTAATACATTTCAAGGAGATCCCTTCTCGTTCTTCTAAATTCTAGTCGACCCATTCTCTCCTCATACAACAAACTTGCCATCCCAGGAATTAGTCTGGTGAATGTTCAGTGCGTTTGCTGTATGGCAAGTATATCCTTTTTTAGATAAGTTTGCCAAAACTGCACACACTATTCCAAATTTGGTCTCCTGAAAGTCATATACAACTGCAATAAGACATCCTTGCTCCTGTACTCACCCTCTTGCGATGAAGGCCAACATCCATTTGTGTTCTTAACTTGCTGCAGTTGCACGCTTGCTTTCAGTGTTTGTTGTACAAGGATCATAGAATTCCTACCGTGCAGAAGGAACCATTTGGCCCATCAAGTTTGCATGTTCTCCTCGTGTCCTCCCACAATCTGAAAAGTGTGCTGGTTAGGTGCATTAACCATACTAAATTAGCCTTCAGTGTACCCAAACAGGTGCCAGAGTGTGGCGATGAGGGGATTTTCATTGTAACTTCATTGCACTGATAATGTAAGTCTACTTGTGACAATAATAAATTTTTTAAAAATGCTATCTGCTGTGGTGGGATTCAAACTCTGGTACCCAGAGCATTGCTCTGGATCACTGGATTATTAATCCAGTGATAATATCACTGCACCACTGCCTTCCTGTAATCTATTTCTGGAAATATGTTTTGCTGGATAAGACACTCAATGATTTAAAACACAAAGTAATGAAATTGGTTGATAACTGGCCAACAAAATGATATCTGATTTTTGCTATATGCCACACCTTTGAGAGTGAGTTTGAATTCATGAATTTGAACTGAGTCATCCAAGCATGAACACAGAGCCAAGTTGTTCTGATGTGACGTTGTCATGTATTACCACATCTCTGGTCCCTTAATGTTTTCTCTAATTCTATGCTTTTGAAGAAATAGGACTGCTCTGCCCTGTATGTTGCTAGTGTTGTATTTTACAGGTTATAGGTGATGAATTTCATTTTATTTTCTAATTAGAATGTGGTATGAGGAAAAAAAGATTGAGAGAGTTAATTCTGCTTTCTTAAAATCCTATTTAAAAATTAGTTCGTGGTGATGCAAGAATAATACTACAAGGCCTTCAATATTGCAGTCATTAGTATTCAGAGCAGTATTTTCATTAAAAAAAAAGTACTCGGGGCCTTTCATTGTAAGACTGGGTATCTATGAAATTAAGTTTAGGAGCCAGGACTTTCCCATGATTTACTCTGAGCAGTAATATGGATTTGTGAAATTCCATTCAGCTTCCCAATGCTTATTTGTAATGTAGCTGTGAAAGTATAGAACAGCTTAACATCCTGTTACAATTTTTCTTTCTTGACATCAAAATCCCATGTTTTAAGGGCCATATTGACACATCTGGTCATGCTGCATTGCAAAATCTTTCTGATTGCTGTGTCTTACCTTAGGAACTACTTGTTTTTCATGGGAAATATGCCTTTTGTAAACATTTGGAATTATTGTTGCACACAAAATATAGATTAAACAACAGCTTCCCCTGTCTAAAACTAGGTTATTTATATTTGTCACTTGAAGAAAACATTCAAGCTATTCCGCTTGATTCCCATTGTTCATAAATCCAGAGTCCAGCTGGCGGCACTGTTTTGGTGGCTGAACCTGCTCATTTTTGAAGTCACTTTCATTGTTCATGTAAATTGTATCCAGCATGATATGTATAAACTAAGCAAAATACTGTGGATGGCTTATGAAAGAAGAGCAGAAGACATTGAAAAAACTCATCAGATCTGCCATCATCTATCAGGAGAGAAACAAGAGCTAATGTTATGAGTCATAGACGCTTCAGCAGAATGGAAATTACATGTATAGTACTTTGGAGCTGCATTAATTCACCTGATGCCATTGTAAGGTTTTAAATTATTGTAAGAAAATCTTAGATTTTCAGTGATAGTTTTGAAGCATCAAAATACTGTGCTTTCTTATCAGTTACCATCATTTTGAAAAAATAGATAATGTTCTTATTAAGCTGATTTCCTTGTGGTTGCTTTCCAATTTTGATTTGCAAGTAAAATAGTTGTACTTTGAAAGATCTGAAGATGTAGAGTTCAGGCGATATAACCTGCAATTGTTTCCTTTTATTGAAGAGTTGTGAAAATCCATTTTCTATTGTTATACATCTTTAAACACTTTCCAAGCATTCCAGTTTAATGAGACAAACAAGGACAATAGTTCAATTATTTCTTTATTTAACACTTTTAGTACCGTCTCAAACATAAACAATTGCAACTCATTAACTTTTTACTGAGTTTTAACTTTCAACTATTCAACTGAAACTAGATACTACCGAGTTAAGAAAACCTTGGCCAAGAATCCTCAGTGTAGAATCTACCTTTGTGTTCTGTCTGAAGTCTCCTTCAGGGTACAAGCTTTGTTGTGATGGTTGATCTTTTCTGAGTTATCGCTGCCAAAGAAAGAACTCGTGTCTTTTATCCACAGTGCTCCACTTGCTTCTGGAAGGTTCTCTGTCATCCGGCAAACTGTGTCACCAGAAACCGATCAGGTGGATCAAACATCTAGTGAAATTACTTTTGAATGAAGCCATTACATTTAGTTAAAACTGCATACTCCATGTATGAACTCAGTAAGAATTTAGCAACACCAATTTTCAATCCAGCCGATTTATTTGACAGTAAATCTGCGAGCTTTCAACACTCTCTCTGTGTCTTCATCAGACAAATGCAGTGTTCGTGTATAGCAGCCATAAATCAGAGCCATGATGTCTCAGTTAATGTAAACAACTTCCCTGATCTGACCAACACAGAAAGCTTCAGATCGCAGCTCCCGGACCAGAGCCTCTTTACAACCTGTATCTGTTTTTAATCTAAAATTGACCAAAATTCCCAGTATGCTTCACTTTCAGCCAGAATAGCCATTTTAAAGCCACTGCTGCCCTTATTGTTGTTAAGTTGTTGTTGTAGCCATTCTTTCTGTATCCACACAGTGGTTAGCACTGCTGTTTCACAGCTCCAGGGACCTGGATTCGATTCCTTGCTTGGGTCATTGTCTGTGTGGAGTTTGTACGTTCTCCTTGTGTCTGCGTGAGTTTTCTCCAGGTGCTCCGGATTCCCCCCTCAGTCCAGATACGTACAGGTTAAGTTGATTGGTCATGCTAAAATTGTCCCTTAGTGTCATGAGATGTGTAAGTTAGAGGGATTAGCGGGTAAATATGTAGGGATATGGAGGTAGGATCTGGGTGGGATTGTGGTTTGTGCAGACTCGATGGGCCAAATGGCCTCTTTCTGCATTGTAGGGTTTCTATAGTTCACACTCTTGTAAAATGAATAATTGAGAGTGACTGTCTGGCAGAAACATTGTGTAGAGATGGTGGGGGTAGGGGAGGGCAGGCGGGTGCACAAGGATGAAATGGCTAGTGCCAGACTTTTTAACAGCCAAGCTTGAAAAATTATCTGAACCCACCAGATTGACGACAAAAAAAAGCCTATGGTACCTTGTATATAAATCTTGTTTTTTTAAGGGATTTTGCAGCAATATGTGAAGCATTTTTCCTGCTATGATGCATGAATAAAGAATTAATTGTGACATAATCAAGAAAACATGGCCTATTGCCTACTCATAGTCAATAAGTCTATTGTTTTGCAACATTTGCTTGGTTTGGAAATATTAGAGTCATCTTTGGAAGGCTGTAAATTTCCTATCCTTAGAGTCTAAGCAGGGCCATGTCTTTTAAATAACTGATTTAGTTGAAGATGGCTTTTTCCATGTCTAACTCTACTGTTCATCATATCAGTGAAAAGCACTCTTCTGCCACTTGATTGATAGTGTTTAAATCAGATTGCAGGGCTTAAATGCAAAATGTAGATGGACAGTCCGGCACTCAGTAGTGAGTGAGGTGTAGTGATTTAAAGAGAGAGTTTGGTTTAATGGGCTAATCTTCCTCTTCCAGTGCCTGGAATGAATGTTAAAATTTGCATAGTATTATTCAATGAAAATCTGTTAGTTTGTGATATTCTTTGATAAACATTCTTTCATTCATTACTCAGTTGTATGCAGAATCTTAGCCTTCCCAAACCAGACTAAGCTAGAGTCCTAGGCTAGCCATGTGAACACCCACCAATTATGGCATGGTCCATGTGACATAACAGGCTACAATGTGAAGGCTTGCAGAATTGTCAGCAACAATACGTCCTTTCCGGATTAGCTCAACACTTTCTGTGCACATTTTGAGCAAGAGGGCATCATCTGCCCTAGAAGCCTTAGTCAAACAGGTATCCAAGGTCACCATCACAGATGTCAGGTAGACCTTCTTGAAAGTTAACTCATGTAAAGTGGCTAGTCTGGATGGGGGTATCTGAATGAGCAGTCAGATGCTGCATGAACCAGCTGGTGAAGATATTTGTAGGCATCTTTAACCTCTCCTTACTGTGATCTGAGCTCCCTAGCTGTTTCAAGAAGAAGACCACCATCTCTACTCCAAAGAAAAGCCACGCAGTGTCCCTTAATGTGTACCGCCTGTTGGCTCTGACATCCATCATTATGAAATGTTTCGAAAGATTAGTCATTATATACATTAACTGCAGTCTCCCAGATTGCCTGGATCCATTACAGTTTGCCTGTTGTCTTAATGGGTCCGCAACAGATGTCATGTGTCTGGCCTTACACTCAACCCTGGACAGCAAGGACGCTTATGGCAGACTCGTATTTATTGACTACAGCTCAGTCTTCAACTGGACTATCCCAACAAAACTCATCTCCAAACTCTATGGCCTACGGTTTGGCTTCTTCCTCTGTGACTAGATCGTAGGCTTCCTGATGTACAGACTGCAATCAGTTAGTATAGGCAATCACACCTGCTCCACGATTATTCTTAACATCAGTATCTCGCACGGGTGTGTCTGCACTCCCTTATTATACTACACATATGCTTACAGCTATGTGACCAAACTCCATTTTCAAGTTTGCTGATGACACCACCATAGTGAGTCGGATATCAAACAGTGAAGTGACAGTACAGGAAAGAGAGAGAATCTGGTGAAACGGTGAGATGACAATAATCTCTCTCTCAATGTCAGTAAAATCAATGAGATAGTTATTGACTTCAGGAAGTGTAATGGAGGACATGCCCCTGTCTACATCACTCCTGATGAAGTTGAAATGGCCAAAAGCTTCAAGTTTCTAGCTGTCCAGATCATTAACAACTTGTTCTGGCCCCTCCGTGCTGCTGCTATATTTAAGAAAGTCCATCAAATGCCCCTCCTTTCCCAGGAGGTTAAAGAAATTCAGCATGTTCGCTATGACTCTCTCTAATTTTTTCAGATGCACCACAGAAAGCTTTCGGATGTATCACAGCTTGGAATGGCTCCTGCTGTGACCAAGACTGCAAGAAACTATAAAGGATTGTAAATGTAGCCCTGCCCATTACGCAAACCAGCACCTCACCCATTGACTCCGTCTAAATTTCTTGCTGCCTCTGAAAAGCAATTGGCATATTCAAGGATTCCATGTGTGCCTGACGTTCTCTCTTTCACCTTCTTCCATTGTGAAAGAGATACAAAAGTCTGAGGACACATACCAATTGACTCAAAAACAGCTTCTTCATTAGACGTTTGAATAGACCTACCATCTATTAAGCTGATCTTTCTCTTTACCCTATGTGACAGCAACACAATATTCTGCACCCTCTTCTTCCCTTCCCTTCTATGTACTCTATGAATGCTATGGTTTGTCTGTATTAACCAAGAAATGATATCTTTCACTGCATCCCAATATATGTGACAATAATAAATTAAATCAAATTTAGCTGCTGTATTCGTCTACATAATGGTATCTCCTCTATAGAGAGAGTCAAGCTGCTTCATATGTGCTACAGGTTATAGATCTCCAATTGAAGGGTATGGGTAAACTCCATTAGAATGAAGCTGGTCCTTTCTTCAACTATATTGAGAGTGTGTTGGATGACGATAATTAAGGCATGTCAGATAGTTATTGTCTTGTGTTAGAGTTGGTTGGTATGACTGCTTCAATCTAGTCTACAGCAGCGACTTGTAGCATTAGGGAGTAGGCTACCCAGTGCTTAAAAGATTTAATGTTAATTCAATTGCTAGGCAGTACAGGACTACAAATGAGTAATAATTTTAATATTCTCCATTTCAAATATTCAGTTGTAGTTCTTTCAGACTCTACACAAAAAATTATGTGTATAGTATTATGTATATTTTAAAAAGCTTAAAATGTGTGGAATTTGTGTAGTTGAAACCTTCAATTTCTTGAATGTAACCCTATTATATACATGCAAATAATATATAACAAGCAGAATTCTTTCTGGGCCATTGAAACTGACTTTATAATTATTCCTCTGCAGTATACAGATTAGTGACTTTGTGATTTCCTTCACAGCAATTGTAATGCACTATTGTACTTCATTTAATATTGTATTGACATGTATTACCAAACAAGGAAAAATGCGATGGACAGTGTAGTATTATAATTACGATTTATGAAATACACCTGGATCATAAGTTTTGCCATTTGAATTTGGTTACAGTAAAATGAGGGTTTCACTTCAGATATGATTCAAATGACCTACGAGGGAACTTTTATCAAACAAAATTTCTGTAAGAATATAGCTAACATTTATCAAAAGAAAATTAGAAATCTTTTATCAATTACAGACAAGGGGAAAAAACCATAATATTGTATAAACCTTAGTAGCTAAAAACCATTCCAACCTAACAAATCGCATAAAGAAAACCCTTGCCACAGGTTTAGCACAGAAAATATGAATGTTCACATGATGCTCAAACTTCGTCCTTCTGTTGGATGATGCAGTTCTCTTGATACACAGACAACTTTGAAGTCAGAATAGCTTCCCAAAACACCAGAGAGAGAGAGAGAGAGAAAGAAATCCTAGTATTTGCTGGCAAACTCAGTCCTTTGGTTGGTTGCTGCAGTTCTCTTGATATACACACAGACAAGTTTGCAATCAGAACAGCATCCCAAAACGTGAGGGAGCGAGAAAAAGAGACTCTAAGTACTAGCTTGCAAACCCCTGACAGCAGAATTTTCACTCCAGGAAGGCAAGAAGCCTTGTTTCCAGCTAGCCAGCAAAACTTTTAACAGCACGGAGAAAAAATAATAGAAACTCTGCTTTTTCGTCTGATATCCATGCACTTTCTAAGCTAAAACTGTGGAGGAACTACCTGACTTTGACTTGTCAATTAATCTTCCCGCAACACTTCAATAAACAAAACCCCATTTAAACCATTGAAGCAGCAATAAATTGACTTTAGTGGACAGCTCAGCAACAATAAAAAAAGCCAAAGCTGCTTAACTGCAAAGAACATGATTTAGAAAAAGAAATTCATAAAGCATATACTGACATCACAGCAGACAAATTTAATTATTATTCTTTGGAAAGAACAAGACATGGTATAGAAGGTTTTTAACATAGGATTGGGATTAAATGCCTTCATTTTAGGGCTATTATTGATCTGGTCTTTTCAAGTTGCAATTTAGGCCCGACCCCATTCTTATTCTTGTAGGATTGTTCAAGTTAGCTTTTAATATCCTTTCTATTTCTGCAGAAGAGAGAATTTAACTTTTGTTTTACATGAATCAATTCAAGTAAACATTTGTTCAGTAACATTTTTGACTTTCGTATCTGGAGCCATTTAAAATTAGTTTGTGATTGTTTGTGAGGGTATCTTTATCACTGCAACAGATCGGTCTTCTGTGTCGTTTGAGTTGTTTGTGAGGTGAACATGCAGCAGCTTTTTATGTACTCTCTGTTTCAACACAGAAAATACAAATGGGGGCAATTCTTCTAGCCCACTGTGCATTGACCAGATCATTCTATGATGGAGTGGGAGGAGGAAGGTGGGTCAGATGTATCTTGAGGGAGGCACAAACATTCTCTGGGGGGTGGTGGTGGTGGTGGAGAGGAGGGAGACCCAGTTGTTCTCTGGTGGGGGGAGGGATAGGTGGGTTAGATAACCAATCATTTTCTGATTGGTGGGTGGGGGAGTGGCGATGGCCAATCATTCTCTGGTGGAGAGGAGGGAGGCCAGAACATGCTGCGGTAGTGTGTGTGTGTGGGGGGGTGGGGGGGAGAGCAAGATAATTCTGTTGAGGGGTAGGGGGATGAGGGGATGGGAAGGGAGCAGATGGATCTCTGGGGGCTTAAGGGGAGGGCAGGGGCAATGTGGCACCGCTGCCACTCTGCAGGCGATTGATGGAGGGGATGGGAGGCAGAGGGTCGCGATCGGTCTATGTAGCAGGAAAAGGGGGTGGAGGCAATGGATAAGGGGGACAGTTATGTTGTGGAGGTGGGGTCATCACTCCTGCTATTTGTTCCCGGGCCCCTTTTTGCAGCCTGGGAGCAACGTACAGAGACGTGTTTTTCAATTTTTTTCCACTGAGCACGTGCAGTTCAAAGCTCCAATCGGAGCAGCAGCATTTTGGGCGCAATAAGCCCTGCCCAGAGCGCGATTCAGACTTGTGATTTTTTTTTTTGTCAGGCTAAGTGCGTATAGAGGTGTCTGAGAACAGGTTTCCAAGTCGGATCTGAATTGCGCCCAGATTCAGCACTTAGAATCAAGATTGCAAAATCAGGCTCTCCCTTTCTAATGTATGAAAGACAATATTCGTGTAAGAAAAATTGCATTGTTTTGGGTGAGGTGTGTGTTTGTTTTTGAGTAAAGTTCATGTACTGAAACAATATCAGTTTGTGTCTTGAAGCAGTCTCGATTTGCAGCATACAGAAAAACAAGCAGTTTGGGTGAATAGGATGGAGTACAATAGAACCCCTCAGCGCAGAAGAAGGCTATCTGTCCCATCAACAAAAATCGACAAAATCCCACGCAGGCCCAATCCCCATAATCCCTGCTATTTTCATTGACACTAAGGGGCAATTTAGCATGGCCAATCCACCTGAACCTGCACATCTTTGGAACATGAGAGGAAACCCACACAGGTATGGGGAGAACATGCAAATACCACACAGTCGATCACCTAGGGCCAGGAGTGGATGTAGGTTCTATTGGCAGTTGTGCTAGCCACCTTGCCATCCTAGAAAATTACTGATGTGGATTCCGTCCCTCCAGAAACGTTACTGTTGTCTTTTTGTACAACAGCACTACTCTGGGAGTCCGGACAACAGCAATGATATCATAAATACAGCATAGGAATATATGCTTGTCTGCTTTCCATATTTATTATCACTGCTATAATGCTTTAATTTTTGTCTACCAGAGTGAGGTGATTAGATTACAAAATCTAGGAAACTCCCATTGCCAAGAATGCTGCGATTTCTTTGTAATCTGCATATATTTGTATAGGAAATCATTATCTAGGAATTCTGATGAAGCTGCATTCTGTTAAGGCTGACCAGATGGACCAAAATGGTCTTTTGTTCTCTACATGCTGGTACAGGAGAGAATTGATGTGCTGGAAATGAACAAATTATAGTACAAGCCAGCGGTCAATTGTACAACACAAATTTTTATTTCAGAAAACTGAAGTGGAAGTTATCTTCTGTTCGTTGATTTTTTTTTCGCTATATGTGATAGAAATAAAATTGAAATCCTTTGATAATGTAATGATTCTGAAACATTTTTTTCTGCCCTACTCAGTTCCTACTTAAATCCCTTTTAGTACTAACTAAAATAATAGCAGTAATTTCATTATAACTCTGCATGTAAACATTTAGGTCTGTTGTCTGTTTCATAACTTGCAGCCAGTGGGATTCAAGTCGTAAGGACTTATGATTTGCATATCACGTCACGTTAGCCAACAATGCATTCTAGCAGTGGTATTAATGGTGGAATATTAATGGTGGAATATTTGGGAACTTCCATTTTGAAAATTTGAATTTTATTCCTTTATCATTTAAACATAATTGACTAATTTATGGCCAGTTGTTTTGGCTGGGCTGAAAAAAGGAGCTGCTTCTATTGCCGTTTATGTAACCGCTATGCCCTTAAAATTTGCTTTGGAAAAACATTATATATTTTATATTTTAGGTGCCATTGAGCGGAAGACCGAAAATGAATAGAATCTGATTTGATAGTGTCAGTTTTTATTTCTATTGTTTAATATGAACCTTTGTTTCTGTCAGTCATTTTGTGTGCAGCTATATGTTGTCCCAGACAACGCTGTGAGTTGGTTGGTTCTGTTCAAAGTAAATCCTTCCAAGGAGTCCAGATTATTTAAATTAAGCTATTTTGTGCTTGCATTGTAATTGACAATTTTTCTGTCTTTTGTTTCTTTTCTAAAGTGTTATATTTAATCTTTATCAATATAATTGTATTCTTCATATATTATTTATAAAATGTGCTTTTTTTCTCTTAAGTTACCAGATCAGAAACCCCAAGGTATAATATTATAAAACCAGATTAAACACTTACAACTTTTTTTGACATTTAATGTGAGGATAAGCTGTTTCCCTCTAAGTGCAATTCTACTGATAAAAAGATTTTATCAAAACAAACTTTATTTAACAACACAGTTTAATTATTACAAATGAATTAGCTTAACTTTCAACAATTGAACAATATTTAAACATGATAAGATAAAATTCTTAACTGCTAATCTCTTACTATTAGTTTCATTCAAGCAAGATATATCTTATTGACTTAAATTTCTCTTTAAAATTAATAAGCAAAACACAGGCATACTTGCTTTGATTTAAAGTAACAGTCTTGAAACTTTCAGAAAATTCCTGGGGAGCGAGAGAGACACTTCTTTCTTCTAGCAGTTTCAGGCAGCAATCCTCTTCACTTTAAATGAAAATCAAAATGTTCTTTCTTGCAAGGTTAGCTCCTGTCATTAACCACATAATTCTGTCCCTGTCAATCAACCTAATCAAAAATTCACATTACTGTATACCTAGTGTAAAATCCCAGGTGAAAATAAGTAACCAAAAGGTCTGTTAATTCTACGAATATATTCCTTGCAAAAATCAATTATATCCTGCATTCTCATCATTTGAGTTGCATGTTTTGTTTAAAGCAGCCCCATCTTAAACATAAAATGTAGCAAAATAGCACAATATCATCACACTGCCTTTTGCTTCATCTTTTTTCTTTCTCTTGCATGGCAGTTTCCATCTCTCCTCTTCTGAGGAAGAAAGGGATAGTAAGATTTGATGGACTGACAAGAAAGAGGAGGAGGAGAATGGGAGGAGGCTTTTGTGTCCATAAGCATAGGCATCAACAGGTTGGGCCTAATGGCCTTTGTCAGTGCTGTAAATTCTATCAAAGATTGTTAAATTGACTCTGGGCAGGATTTTATGGTCTTGCTTGTCCCAAAACTGTAAAATCCTGCCTGAGGTCAACGGACCTTTCCATCGCCATTGCCCACTGGTGGTACGGTAATGTTCCGGCCACTATGTCATTCTTTTTCATTGTTGAAATGCCATCTTTTAAGTCAGTTCAGATGGATTTGAAAAATCTCATGTCATTGTTCTGTTAGTTCTTCTAGTGTCATGACCAATATTTCCTTGTCAACCAGTTCCATTGAAAATGGATTAACTGATCTTTGATTTCCTTAACCTATCTCCAAATGCTGATGACACTTCAGTGCATTGTATCACCACTTCTTCTGATCCCTCAATTCCTTCTGATTTGTCATGCTACAAGCCTGAAAATAGCACTTGATGAGTAGCAATGTTCTCAAATTAATAATTGTGAAGACCAAAGTCGTTGTGCATATCAGAACCTGATGTGAAGATGCTGGTGTTGGACTGGGTAACCACAGTAAGAAGTCTCACAACACCAGGTTAAAGTCCAATTATTTGATAAAGAATAAACCTGTTGGACTTTAACTTGTGGTTGTGAGATTTCTTACTATATCAGAACTTTTATAGCAATTTTTGTTTGTCCATCACTCACTCCTAAGCTTGATAGCCAACATTGATTTCTGATCCAGTAATGCCTTAATTTTAAAATTCTGAACTTTGTTTTCAAACCTCTCCCTGGCCTTTCTCTCCTCTGTGTGACTTAGTCCTCTGAGATTTCTACACCCTTCAGTTTTGGCCCCCAATATGTTCCTGAGCTCTATAATTGACAGTATTGTCTTCAGCTGCCTTGGCCCTAAACTCTCAAATTCCCTCCCTAAAGCTCTTTACCTCTCTGTTTATCTTTTAAGATAGTATTTAGAAAACACTGCTATGATCAAGCCTTTGGTTACCTGCACTATTATCTCTTTATGTGCTCAATGTCATAGATTTTGTACAGCAATCACTATTATGAAGTGCCTTAGAATGTTGTGCTGTGTTGTTTGTGGCCTCTTTCTGTCCTTTCTTGCCTTGGTTCTTTCTTACACTCAATTTTCTCCCTTTTTTCATCTTCCTTATTGGAAAATACTTACCAAATTAAGCAGCATCTATGGAGAGATAACAGTTAAAAGTTTCAGGTTAATGATTTTTTTGCCAGTTTCTTTTTTTGGTAAATCTGTTACTTGATAAGGTCCCATTTAATTCTTCCATGTCAGTGATTGTTGTTTTGTATTTATGCACTTAAAGAATCTGTACAATTCTTTTCAGAAAAATGTGTTCAGTGTCAAAGATATCTGTGCTGGATATAAATGCCCTGTTGTCTTAACAAAGTTAGTTGAAAACAGAGAAGCACTCTCACTTCACTAGGCATGATTTTAATGTCCTCCATACTAATAGGCTTAAAAGTTTCACCGTTATGCTTGTCATTGTGCCTGAGCTGGTGGGTCTTAGAATGTATGTGCCCCCAACCCCCATTATAATTAATTTATGAATGTTTACATTCTATCCTAATGTTTTTGAAGCAGGTTTGCCTTGTTTCTTTAAAGGTGTATATAAATGGGTGTTGATATTTGAATTACATGAATGTGCAACACTTAAAATGTCTGCAGATAGGTTTTTGAGTGAACTTGTAATGATTTAACAATACAAAATATGTACAGTAGATCTTTGCTTCAACCAGTGTTTTAATCTCTGATTTAAGATGGCTTTTGTTTTTATTATTCAAATGGCATTGGTTGTCTTGAAGCTTCCTTTAGTGAGGTTACATCAAACCAGTAATTCTATGAATATTAAATGGATGCAGTTTTAATTGTTTTCACCTTGGTGCACTCTCCATTCAGTTAAAAGGCAGGTGACTGGGCTGTAGCTCTGATGCTAATACTATTTTGCAACTTAGATGGCAAGGGATTGTAGTGCATGATGAATGCAGCATAATGTTTCCCTTTTAGAGATATTTATCTGACTTTGTACTGATATTTTAAAGATTAGCAAATTTGACTTTTACATAAGCCTTGAGATTAAATCTGTGATCACAAGAACTGTAAACTAATTCCTTTATTACCAAATACCCGACAGGTATAAGTGTGAAGAATTCAGATTAAAAACAAGGATAAAGGTATACATTAAATTTTCTAAAAGAGGATGCGACTTATGAGATTATACTGATCCCATTCTTCCTGTGTACCTGTGCCTTTGCCCAAGTTCGTGCTGTATTTAAGGAAACTTCCGCCGTTGTGGTTAATCATGTTTTTCATATGAAAGATCAGTTCACTATTGACCTTTTTATTCTGGTTCAGGGAGTGGGTTTTAACTCCAGTTTCTAGCCATTGATTTTTTTCAGCATTGATCCTATTTTATTTGTCCTTCCTGTGCAGTTTTTCTCCCGATATATGTTGATATTTAGTACTGCTCAGTTTGTTCTTAAACAAAAACCATTTGAATGTGAATTTGTGTGTGTGTGTCTCTCTCTGTCTCCTCCTCCACCCTTCAGCATGGGTTTGAAGGGAAGAAAGGAGGATATTACACATACTTTTGTCCTGGTGCAAGGTATTTTGGGGGAGTAGACCTCAATCAAAATTCACTGGTAGTTATAGACCCACAATGCCTTCAACTAAAATGAAAAGGAAGGAAAGGGCTCTCCTTAGTAAGGAGACACAATAGTAATTGATTGGACTCACAAAAATTTGAGTCTTTAATGCTGTTGAATGAAGGTATCAAGACCCTTTATATTCAGGCATACTGTTGACAGTGAGAGAGCAGTGTCTTCCATTATTAAAATACAATATAAAAGTGCCTTAAAAAGGAGAACAATTCATTGAGCAGTTTCTATTCACAGACTATTTTGACAGTTAAGTTATTCCCAGTCTGATCAAGGAGATGGTGACTGGGGACTAACATAGCAGTATATTTCATAATGACACTATTGTGTTACTAGACGTGGTTGCTGGATTGCAAACTCACCTTTAGGGCATGAAATAATTGCTGTAGAAATACATTTCCACTGGGAATTGAGGGTTGTTAATTATATTTTTGTTTGCTGTAGCATGTCACAATCCAGAGCTTTCAGAAGTGAAACAAGCTCTGGCTAAGTAGTTCGATATTCACTTCTGAAGAGGGGTCTACGAAATAGCTCGACTTCCTAAAAGTTAGAAGAGGTAATTTTGCTAAATTCTTCTGCTGATTAAATGGTGAGGCAAGGCAGTGACCAATGATGTGGTAGATCCTTCTCTGATTTCCACTGGCTTCAAACAGGCAAGATTGCTTTCAAATTAATCCTTTTAGAATTATTTTTAGAATAAATATTAAATAACTGATTCAAAAGATTATCTTAATCCTCCTGTTGTTCCACCACTCAACCCCAAAAATGAATAACAGAATTAAAGATCATAGCAAAATGATTGGCGATTTCTTCTTTATACTTTTTCACTAGTTTCCTTTTCCCTTTCTTGCTGACAGTATGAACTTCTTGCTCATGCTTTAGTGAATGCTGTGTGTCCTGCAATATTTTGAGAGTTTAGGTGTGTCTATTCTACCTGCTGAGTGAGGAGATTTGATGTCTCAAGTACCTGTGATCCCGGGGAGCGTTTATTCATTTAGTTGAGGCCAACAATATTGGTTACACTTATAAGGTTAGATAGAGAAATGTATTATATCTTTCATATGCTTCTGTGGCTCAGCTACTAACAGATGTGTTTCTTATTGCAAGCAATGAGAGAGAATTGGTTGATTCTTAAGCTTTGTTTTATGGTACATCCTCAAACCTAATTTTTTCATTATTCATTCAAAAGACCTGTGCTTCACTGGCAAGGTTAACATTTATTACTCATCCTTGCGAAGGCAGTGGTGTGCTGCTGTCCTATACTGCTGCAGTATGATGCAGTTACTCCCATCTACAGTACTGTAAGGAGTAGAGAGTTCCATGATTTTGACTGGAGCTAGGATAAAGGAAAAAATGTATATTTCTAAGTCAGGATGGTTTCTGATTTCGAGGGATTCTTGAGATTGAAGGTGTTCCCATGTAACTGCTGAGTGCTTCTAAGTAGTAGAGATCCTATGCTTGGAAAAGTGTTGTTGACGAAACCTTGGCAGGTTGTTACAGTTTATCTTGTAGGTGGTACAGATTGCAGCTGCAGTGCAGTGGTGCTGAACAGAATGAATGTCCAAAGAGTGGATGAAGTGCTGATTAAGTGGGTTGCTTTGTCCTGGATGTTGTGGAGCTTCTTGTTTAAGTGCTGTTTCTGATTGATGTGGAAATGCGATGTTGGTTAGGGATAAGTGAGTAAGAAGTCTCACAACACCAGGTTAAAGTCAAACAGGTTTATTTGGCAGTACAAGCTTTCGGAGTTGTGGTCTACTTCGGAGCCTGAGACTCCAAAAGCTTGTGCTGCCAAATAAATCTGTTGGACTTCAACCTGGTATTGTGAGACTTCTTACTATTCTGACTGAGCCCAGTCTTTAATCAATTAAGTGATGACAGGATGGTTAGTCCTGATTGATGGGGAGAAACTGAAAGGCATCCAGCTGTCACTCCCAAGTTATTTACAAAACAAAACCAGAACCGGTTTTAATGCTTTGCATTACTGGTGTGAAGTAAATCAAATAAGAATATCCACTAAGTTTTTGCATGAATGCTGATTTGCACTGGTAATTTTATGTTGGTAATTTTTTTATTTCAAAAATATACTTTATTCACAAAAAAACTTAATTAAACCATTGCAAACCTACATGTCTAAAAGTTGCGAACAGTGCAGAAAAAATTCATTTTTAAAGTCCTTAACAAAGTTACAGTCATTACATTTCAAAACTTAAAACTACATATATGCCTCAAATTTTACTGTGTGCCGTTATTTCTCAGATTGGCACACAGTTATACAGGCCAATGGTATTCTGCAGTTCCGAGCCCTCAGTCTGCCTCTGTTAAAAGGCGTTACCTAATTTTGCCTTTGAGGTGGCTGCCCCAAGCTTCAGTGCATCCCTCCGTGTGTAGTCCTGGACCTTGGAATGTGCCAGTCTGCAACATTCAGTCAAGGACAGTTTTTTCAACTGGAAGATCAGCAAGTTTTGGTTGGACCAAAACGCATCCTTCACTGAGAAGGATGAGTCTCCAGCAACAGTTGATATTGTCTCGATGTGCGTCCCCAGAAACAGCCCGTAGAGCACAGAGTCCTGCGTCACCGAGCTGCTCGGGACAAACCTCGACAAATACCACTGCATCTCATTCCAGACCTCCTTTGCAAAGGCACATTCCACAAGGAGGTGTGCAACCGTCTCATCAGCCCTGCAACTGCTTTGAGGGCAGTGTGTGGTGATGTTGAGACCTCGGGCATGCATAAAGGGTCTGACAAAGAGTGCCCTTCTCACCATCAGCCAAGCCAGGTCTTGGTGCTTGTTTAGGAGTTCTGGTGATAAGGTGTTCTGCCAGATGACACTGAGTCTGCTCAGGGAATGATCCAACAGGAACTGCCATCTCCTTTTCTCTGAGACTCCAGAATGTTACGTGCTGACCACTATGCTGATAATTCTCAGCCTGGCACCTATGTAAAGAAAGCATTGTTTTATTTTTTTCTCCTCAGCCCTCCTCCTCTCTTTGAAGTCATTGCTATCTTTCAGTTGGATAGTTACACAGTGACTGCTCTTTGTGGTAGCTTAACAAGTATTCATGTTTAAGTATTGGCACGTGTCAGCGTGATGATTGATTGTAGGAGTGCATCACTGACTGAACCAGAATGTATCCAAATTGAACATTAATGTATGTGTACTTCCAGTTTGCAATTAGATTTTTACTACTTCAACCCAAAGAAGTTGTCTGATGCCCCTAATGCCAAGGCAGCACTGAAATACAATACAGATTTTATTCCAGGTGAAATTTTTAAAATCAGTATTCCAATAAATTTTTATAGTACAGACTGATGTGGATGCTTCAATCAAGCGTTTTTTTCTGACCCTAGTAGGTTATCCTACAAAAATATTGTACTGTGTCTTTCATTTTCTGAGACATTAAAACAAAGAATTTCCTGCTACTGCAGTGTCAATCGCATGCTATTTTCTATTCCTCAGATTTTTGGCTCCATTGTAAAATGTCATTTTTCTCCTAAGTGTATTACTATCAAGTCCCTCCTGCTGCATTTTTTCTTGCACTCTATGCTATTCACTGAAAATAAACATTTTTTTTGACCATGCTGATTAGGGACCATTTCCTATGAGAAAGACAAGACACCTGTGCAAGAATCTGAAGCCTTTGGGCTCAAAAAATGTGTCTGTCAAGATGTCAGTGCTGTAAATTCATATTCATGCTGTAGATTAAATTTGTGCAGTACCTTAAAACTATACTGAAAGGCTGCTTTTATCATACCATTTTTTACAAACTGGTGTTCTTAAAAACTTGTGCTGAATTTTGCATACAATCTGCCACGTGTATTGGCCAGTGGCAGGATTTTCTGATCCCGCCGTTATTAATGGCTTTCCCATTGAATATCCCCTATGCTGTCGACGGAACCAGAAGCTCCCAGCAGCATGAATGCCTGGAAAATATTGACCTCCATTAAGTACATGCATTCATAATGAGGTTAAGTGACCATCTGAAAGACCATATTTGTTTATTCGTGTTTCTCAGATCTTTAATATTCAGTTTTTAAACTGCTCTTGCATCCATTACAAAGTTGAGCTTTATATAGTCTGTCTAATTTTTGCATTATAAGCACAGGTTATGTTGAATTGTGGCTTCACAGGTGTGAACTGCCCAATGGTGTCATGCCCGAGTGACTATTCTTTATGAATGTAAACAAGTGCCAGACAGCTGATTAAGATCTTGTCCTCACTATGCATATATGTGCATAAACTCTGGTCCTCCCTGTTGCACCCTGATTTATCTGGCTGTCCTCTGAGGTTGCAGCTGAACTCAGGCACAGGGGGCTCTCCAAGCTTGGTGCGCGCGCGAGCACATAAACCAGACCTCGGATGGAGCAGGGTAACTGGCATGCTAGCTAGTGGCACGGAAGTCCACATCTGCTTGCCTCTGTACCTGTAGCTCTTCATGTCTGCATATGTGTCGTGCATGCTATCATACTCTGTCTTGCTCACTGTCTCAATTGCTTGTTTTTTCTGTCTCCGGTCTTTCTGCTGGGTAAAGAATTTGAGGATGGAGACACAATTTCTGCTGTGGCATGATGGCATAGCAGTTAGCACTGCTGTTTCATAGCACCAGGGGCCAGGATTCAGTTCCTGGCTTGTGTCACTGTGCAAGATCTGCATGTTTTCCCCGTGTATGCATGAGCTTCTTCTGGATACTCCAGTTTCCTCCCACAATCTAAATGATATATAGATTAGGTGAATTGGCCATGTTAAATTCTTCCTCGGTGTACTTGAACAGGCACGTCGGAGTGTGGCAACTAGAGGATTTTCACAGTAAACTTCATTGCAGTGTTAATGTAAGCCTACTTGAGACAAATAAATTTTACTTTATTTGAGCAGAAAATCTTTCAGCAAGACTAAATTCCTACAATGGGTCCCAGGACTGAGTTCTAGCATCACAGGGAATCAAATCATAGGCTGTGTAGACCAATGGTCCCTTCTTGTCCAAAACATTTCTCAACAATAACAAAAACTGTGCTCATGAACCTTTGCAGCACATAACACTGTATGTAATAAAATAACCATCAAACTGCTCAATAGAGTTACAAATTGGCAATATTGGAAGTGCTGACTTCAGATTAGAGCATGTCTTTGAGTGTAAATGAGGCATCATTGACTTTAACTAACTGCAAAACAGTTTGGTTTGAATGGAAGCCAAAATAATTAACTTTAAAACATTAAATCCAGATTTAATCATTATAAGGCCTTCATTCTGAATCAAAAGCCACTTTTATTCAAATAAAGCAAAGTACTATTGGTGTGGGCAATTGCAAATAAAAAAAAGTACTGGAAAAAACTGCATCTTGCGAGAGAAATAAAATTAATGCTTCCGGTCCAATATGACTCATCATTGGAACTGAAGCGAGGCAGAAATGTGACGGATTTTATGCTGTTGAAAAAGTGGGGAGTGGATCAAAAAAGGGAAGATCAGGAATAGATCAGATCACAGAGAATTTAAATTACAAATATGTCATTGAACAAAAGGCAAAGATTGGTAATTGTAGTGACAAAATATCTTAACATTGGTCCAGAGTAAGTGTTAATAACAGAATAAAGATCGATGCTTAGTTGAAGAAAAAGAAAGACATCTCAGAAGTGCTGTTGAGGAAGGTAACATCACCAGAACAATTGTGACAGAAGCTAAGAAGCTGAGATACTGGGAGAATGAACTGGAGTGGCTTACAGGAAGCAAAGTGTGAGGAGGTGCAGTCAAGGTTGCTGTGGTAGTCAATAGGCTTGTAATGGATATTAGTAGACATCTATCTCTAGAAATAGACACAGAGAAGTCAAGGAAAGAAGTGTTGGAGATGGACATGTGAAAATAAGAGAAGGGACAAAATTCGAAGCAAGATTGATTAATTTTTCCAGCTCCAAATCAAGAGCTGGAAGTGGCACTGACACAGTGATCGATCTATTGGTAAAAGAGTTGTGGGGTGGTGCCTGAGTAGGCCTGGAATAAAGAATATTTTACAAAGACTATAAAAAGATTGACATAACTCAGGCCCATGTGAATGGGTACATATAGTCTTTTATTTGGATGAAGTCAAACAAGTTAAAAGATGTTGTTCAATGAGAGAACAGGTTCAGCCAGGTGGAGAAAGATAAATGTAATGGGCACTGTTTGGTCCTCTGTTCACGGAAGAAGTGGAGAACCTCAGCCTATCTTGATAGGGGATGGGGGTGTAGATGGATTGCATGTCCATGATGAAGAAGTTGCAGTTTGGGCCGGGCAAATGCATTGTGGAAATGATGTTGGGCAACAGAAGAATCATAAATGGAAGTGACAAGAGACTGGACAAGGGGAAAGAAAATCGGTCAAGGTAAAAAGAAATAAGTTCAATGGGGCAGGAATAGGTTGAAACAAAGCGTCTACCAGGACAGTCCTATTTGTGGATTTTGGGAAGGAGGTAAAAGCAGATTATGTGGATTTGGAGTCTGATGTTGGAGGCTGTGAAAGGAAGATCTCCAAATGTGATGAGGCAGCTAAAAATCTTGGATGTTTGGTGGCGGGGGCATTGCCTAAGGAAGGTTGCAAGAAGTGTCTGAAAGTTGACACTTGGTCTCTGTGAGGAAGAGCTGGAGCAAACAATAACAGAACCATCCTTGTCAGCTGGTTTGACAGCAAAGAGAATAGAGTGCGGCAGGTTCAGAAGGAGACCAGTTAGAATGGGTTGGGAGAAGAAAGAAATAAATTCAGCTGATTTCATGCCAGCAAGTGTCTTGCTACTCCACAATGCCAGGGACCCAGGTTTAATTCCAGTCTGGGTCTGTGTGGCATTTGCATACTCTCCTCGTGTCTGTATGCATTTCCTCCGGGTCTCCAGTTTTCTCCCCCAGTCCAAAGATGTGCAGATTAGATGGATTGGCTATGCTAAATTGCCCCTTAATTACGGCAATTAGAGGGGTAAATATGTGGAGTTACAGGAATCGTGTCTGGGCACGATGCTCTATTGGAGAGTTAGTGCAGGCTCTATGTGCTGAATGGTCTCCTTCGGCACTGCAGGGATTCCATGCCTCTATGAATTGTTCTTGATGGAAGGATCAAATGGAAATTCCCTTATTGACTGTCATTATTGCAACTTAAGTGATATTTGGCATTGTTATAATTTTCAATTCCCATTTTTTTCCAATTTTTCTCAAAATAAGTAAAAATTGTTTTTATAAGTCATATAGATTAACTGCTTGACTTTTGCAACATTTACCAGTTTTGTTTATAAGAATAGAGCCTCCTCTGCCAGCCAAAGGAGCATGATAACTGAGCTTCCTGTAAACCATTGTAATTTAGCTTAAATACTGTGTTGTAGTTCAGGACTTGTTTATGGTTAAAATTGAGATTAAAAAAATTACTGGTGTGCTGGAATTTGAAATGAAAACAGAAAATGCTGGAAAATCTCAGCAGGTTTGACAGCACCTGTGGATCGAAATATTAGCTCTTCTCTCTCCACAGACTTGCTGAGATTTTCCAGCATTTTCTGTTTATGTTCAAAACTGACTATTTAATAAAGTACTTTTCAATCTTGAACTTTAGCGAGCCAGTTGTTTGTTCTTATGAGTTTATTTGATGGTCCGGTTTGAGGCAGCCCCAGATTCAGTTGGGTGAACTTTTTTCTTCACTAGCTGGGTAAATCGTCCACCCCTTGTAAAACGAGACAAATTTTTATTTATTTGATTTTGATGGAGTAATACTGATGTGTTCCATAGCAGTCATGTAATCTGTTGCAAAAAACCAAATTGTGCCTTCAGGTTTCATTCATCTTAAAAAATTTTTGTTTGGAGTAAGTACAGTGCAAATTTGTTTCTGAATGAAATTAAAAATTATCACAAGATGTTAACAAATTCTGCATTGGTTGGTCAGCTGCTGAATCAGTCATCAGGGAAGAAACTATCTCTAAAAGTCTTAAATTTATATCATGCGTTATGTGACATAACCACGTAGGAATGAAATTGTGCTTCTACATTGTGACATTGAGTGATGAACTGTAGGCTTCTTTGTATTTTGTATTGACAACAGTGTAATTGTATAACTACGTTTTGTATTTATTTTCATTTATTCAGTAACCACATATGGCAGAATAAATATGTACATAATAGTCCAAATTTCTCTTGCACTTTTTTCAGTTTTTAAGTTTATTCCTCAATGTCATAAGCCAGCTTACATTAACACTATAATGAAGTCACTGTGAAAATCCCCTAGTCACCGCACTCTAGTGCCTGTTTGAGGTGCATGTCTTTTGGGAGGAAGTTGGAGCATCTGGAGGAAACCCATGCAGATACTGAGAATCTGCACACTTCACACGCACTGATCCAACCGGGAATTGAACCCGGTTCCCTGGTGCTATGAGACAGCAGTGTTAACCACTGTGCCACCCCGTTATAGATCAGACTTGTACATACATCTAAAATGTTTCCAGATACTAATACAAATGTTAAGTCGCTTATGATTGATTTTGTTTGCGAAGTGTAATTGCATATCAATTTAGAGCCAAATAGCTGTAGGCTGGAGCAAGGTGTCCAGTCAGCATAGTATAAAGGTTCCTGAAACAAGTATTTCAGGAACCTCAGCATATCTACATCACAAACAAGCCCCAGGAAATGGAGGAAAAAGCTTCAAGGACATACCAAAACCTTCCTGAAAAAGTGCACCTTAAAGGATATCTGGGAATCCCTGGCCCAAGTACATCCTAAATGGAGAAATCCATACTGATGGAGCTGAACACCTTGTGTTTCATTGTTGAGAGCAAGCTGAAGCCGAGCGTTAGCTCAGAATGTACAGCAATCCAGCCACTCCGTCCACCCGCTGTTCCAACCCCATCTGCCCCACCTGTGACAGAGACTGTAGGTCCCATATTGGCTTTCTCAGTCATCTGAGAACTCATTTTTAGTGTGGAAGCAATTCATTCTCAATCCCAAGGACTGCCTGAGAAAGAAAGAGAACCATACCATTTGTCTAATTTGGCAGTTTACAATGTTACTGTAGGTAGGAGGGTAAATGTTTATCTTAAATTTAAACTATTGCAATCAATATTTGTTGGCATGCACAAAACGCTCTGTAGAAGTATTTTGTGAAACAGAATGAGATGAAAAGTGGTGGTTGAATTCCATTGTGCTGAGACCTGTGTTGATTGCTAAAATGTACCATTTAGGTCTGATTGTGATCTTGTTCATTAAGGTCCTGTGAACATTTTTTTCTTTCATGGGAGGTGGGTGTCAAGGTCTTGGTCAGTATTTATTGCCCACTCTTAATTGCCTTTGAACTGAGTGGCTGGCTAGGCTATTTCAGAAGGCAGTTAAGAATCAACTACGTTACTGTGGGTCTGGAGTCACGTGTAGGCGAGATCAGGTAACAATAGCCAATTTCCATCCTTAAAGCATGGCAGTCAACCAGATGGGTTTTTACAACATTTGATAGTTTAATGATCACTGTTACTAAGGCTAGCTTGATATTCCAGTTTATTGATTGAATTTAAATTCCACTAGCTGCCAAGGTGGAATTTAAACCCGTGTCCTCAGATCATTAACCTCTGAATTACCAGTTAGTGACATTACCACTATTCAATTATCTTACCCAGCCTGCTCCAATTAAAAGCAAAGAAGACAAAATTTGACTTTGACGCACTAAGAGTGGAAGAAAATCATCTCACTTTATATCATACGGGTTTTTCCTTTACAAAATCAGATTTGCTACTGCCAAAGTTAAACTTTATCTCATAGTCTTTGGACTAGAAATTGGAGTTTATTCCTGTTACGCAAGCTAAAATTGGTTCAACAGGGGCCAGTGTTTCACACCTGGGAGATGTCTGATGCCCAGTATTTTGTGAAACCATTCTTCAGTTGACTTTCTGTTCTTCCTGTTGAAAAAGCTTATGAATTAAAATGATCTTGCAGGTATTCTGATCATCAAATAGCATTGTAGTTTGGTTTCGTGCTATCCTGAGCAAGCACCTCAGCATAAAAGAAAGCATTATGCTCAAGGACCTTTGCTAGATTTAGCAAAATCTAAGTGAGAAAGATTGGATCTCCTGTTTTTCTTTTGCCCAGCTCTACTTGTTTTTTTTCCTGGAAAGCGGATGTTCCAGTTTCCTCCCACATGAGAACTTCTGTTTTACTCATCAGAAAGTTTTCTGTATTTTCATAGCTATTTAGCACCAGAAATTGCAGTCACATGAGTTGCCAGATATTGCAGTCACACTTACTGCCTCAAAGTGCCAAAGTCTCAGGGTCACTGTCTGCGTGGAGTTTGCATAGTCTCCCTGTGCATGGGTTTCCTCTGGGTGCTGCTGTTTCCTCCCACACACCAAAAATGTGCAGGTTAAATTGGTCATGCCGCATTGACCCTAGTGTCAGGGGGATTAGCAGGGTAAATGTGTGGGGCTGTGGGAAGAGGGCCTTAGTGGGATTGTTGTCAGTACAGACTTGATGGCTGAATGGCCTCCTTCTGTATTGTTAGGATTCCTCTATGATGAGTGACGTGGAAACTGGGTGTTCAATATGCATTAATTTTAAATGGCAGGTCATCACAGGCAACTCAGGGAAAGATGGTCTGGATGAGTAAAATACTTTTTTATTGTAAACAAAAGCTATTTATCTGATAAATATTATCTAATTGTTACCTGCAGCCACTATGACTATAACATCAGCATACCTAGTGCTTTACAATGGTTTGACTAATAACCAGAAACCTGAATTCCTAGAAATTTTAAAGGACCTTTAAACTTGAAGAACAATAAGCTCCTAAAACCTAGCATGAGGGTGATCTTGGTGTATGTCAGGATGCTTGAATTTCCACAGATTCCTAGAAGTAAAAGTTGAACCAATTGAAATAGCTGTGCCTGGTGCAGAGTGATGGATTACTATGCACCAGAAGCAGCTTTGATTTAGTTACCCTGGAGAGCAGGGACAGCCTCAGGCTTCTTTTCAATTGAATGTTATCTGTCCTCCTTATATAGGTTTTGAGGGAATGGTGTCAAAATTTGCAGTTGATGCCAAAATAGGAGATGTAGTAAATTCATTCAAAGACTAAAACATGTGGCAAATGAATATTAATAAAATGGGGGAATAGGTTGAAATGTGACAAATGAAATTCCGTGTTGTTGAGGAGAATGTGTTTGCATTTTATATTTAAAACAAACCAATGGTTGTAATTGTACTTAAAAATCAAGTAGATTTGGTGGTGTAGAAAGCAGGGGAATTGAGCTATTCAGATTAACAAGTAAATGAAATTCTATTTTACTGCCAGATATTAATATTAAAAAAATGAGCTTGTGTGAGGACAGGCCTTTGGGTGGCGATAGTTTTGATACAAACAAGCATATCCTCATAAAGGGGAAAGATGGGGCACCAGAAGGTGCAATTCCTTGCATTATAATGCAAATAAAGGTTAACATATGAGAAAAAGATTTATTAGAAATAACAGGCACAGAGCACAATCAAAACCAGGGGGAATACATAGTGAAGGAGGAAATTTTAAAAAATACAAGAAAGATAGAATGAGAGAAGATTTGCGGATAACTTAAAAGTAAACTCAATCTTTTGCAAATATAAAAATGTAAAAGGATTGTTAAAGAAATAGCAGAGTTGTTTAGAGACAAAAAAAGGAAATCTTGTGAAGGCAGAGGGCATAACTCAGTATTTGACGAAGCACTTTGCATCTGCATCTGACTTGAAAGAAGAGAATGAGGTTGCATATCAAAGAAAGGGGAGTAGAGATCTTGAATAGGATAAAAACCGATCGAAAGCAGGCCAAAAATGTTAGGCATCACTCAAAGTTAATAAATCACCTGGTCCAGATGCTATACAGGGTTATAAAGGTTATGAGCCTGTTCGACAAAGGGGAGAGGAATATGCCTAGTAACAAAAGGCCACTCAGTGCAACACCAGTGCTGGGAAAACTGTTAAGAGGCCATCGTTGTGGACAAAATTCATTTTCACTTGGCAACAGTCAGCATGGATTTGTTAATAACAAGTTATGCTTGACTAACATGATTGAAGTCTTCAATGAATTGACAAAGGGTTGATGAAGGTAGTGCAGTTGCATGAATAAACTTTGCAAAACCATTTGACACACTTAATAACAGACTTGGAAAATTGAAGCATGTGTTGTTAAATGATAATTTGAGTATGTAAAGGACAGGAGGCAGAAAGTAAAGGTGAATTGATTTTTTTCTGACTGAAATGAAGAATGAAATGGAATCCCCAGTGGTTGCAGAGTGCAAAAATGCTTCCACATATGTTATATATGGGTATATTGTATAGAAAGAGAACAACATTGACTTGTGTATAGGGGTACAGTTTAAATTTGTGGAAAATACAAAACTTGGCAACACAGTGAATAATGAGAATATCAGTAGTAGACTGCAAATGAACTTTAATAGGCTGGTGAAATACAAATGTGAATAAATGTCCTCATTTGTATTCCAGCATCTGCAGTAGTTTGCTTTTATTAATTAAATTGGAATGCTGCATTCCTGCTCATCAAGGATCCTGCTGGAGATCAGCAATCAGAAGCCCAAGATCAAATTGATAAATACATTTTTTTATTCAATTCACCTCTTGGATTTTTATTTAACCTGCTGATAGGTCCCCTCAGAACTTCCAGTCCTGGAACCTGCCAAACACCAACTTTGGGGGATGCTTCTGTCTTTGGGTGTTCTATTACTATATAAATGGGAAATTGAGGCAAAGATCTGAAGCATCCCCCAGGCTTTGTTAACGTGAAATCCTGAAAATCCAGAAGTAAAAGATCTTTGAGCCTCTGGATTGGCTGATCATCTCAGGCAAAAGTTGCGATAAGCTAGTTGCTATGCGAATACTCTGCTTAGAGATTAAAAAAAGAAAGCTCTTTGGATAAGAGGCTGGTTGAAGCAAGAAAAGAGAATACAGAAATGCATACAAGTCATTAGGTCACTCATTAGACCTAACCAATTCGTGTTTGTGTTTACTCTCCCCAAAATATCTTTTTGCATATCCTTTCAACCCTCTCTTTCATCCAGATATTCAATCTACTCAAATTAGTAAACCTGCAAGCAAATTCCTGTCCACTTCTAAATATTTTACATTTAATCTTTTACCTCTGATGACTGGAAATAGCCCACTTTAATGTATCTTGCCCTCTCATTCACAACTTTAAATACTTTCGTGTGGTTTTATATTCCACTTTGATTATACATGCTATGTGATCTTATTAAAGAATTACATAATTTTATAGTATAGAGGCCGTGCAGTCCGTGCCAACTCCCTGAAGAAGCTGTTCAAGTTAGTTCCACAGTCCTTCTCCATAACTCCGCAAAAGACTTTTTAAAAGTTCCTAAGGAATCTGATTCCAGCGTATTTTCAGGTGGTGCATTCAAGATCATATCAAAACTTAAGAAGTTTCCTTGTTCCTCTTTAATTCTTTTCCCAACTTTTAAAATATATGACCTCTGCTACTAACCCACTTGTCTGAGGAAGTTGTTTCCACCTTCTTTATTAAAAGCTCCATAATTTTGAAGACACTTATTAGGCCTCCATTAAATTTTTCTGCTCTAAGAACATTCTCAGCTTTTTCAATCTCCCCACATAATCTAAAGCATTTAAAGTTGTGAATGAGAGGGCAAGATACATTAAAATAGGCTATTTCCAGTTATCAGAGGTGAAAGATTAAATGCAAAATATTTAGAAATGGACAGGAATTTGCTTGCAGGTTTAGCAATTTGAGTAGATTGAAATAGAGGGTTGAAAGGATAAGCAAAAAGATATTTTGGGGAGAGTAAACACAAACATGGACTGGTTAGGTCTAATGAGTGACCTATGACTTGTAGGTATTTCTGTATTCTCTTCTCTTGCTTCAATCAGCCTCTTGTCCAAAGAGCTTTCTTTTTTTATCTCTAAGAGGAGTATTCAAGTAGCGACTAGCTAATTGCAACTTTTGCCTGAAATGACCAGCCAATCCAGAAGCTCAAAGATCTTTTACTCCTGGATTTTCAGGATTTCATGTTAACAAGGCCTGGGGGATGCTTCAGGTCTTTGCCTCAATTTCCCATTGATGTAGTAATAGAATACCCAAAGACAGGTGTCCCCCAAAGTTGGTGTTTGGCATGTTCCAGGACTGGAAGATTTGAGGGGCCCTGTCAGCAGGCTAAATAAAAATCCAAGAAGTGAATTGAATGAAAAATGTATTTATCAATTGGATTTTGGGACCTTGGGCTTCTGATTGCTTGATGAGCAGGAATGCAGCATTCCAATTTAATTAATAAAAGCAAACTACTGCGGATGCTGGAATCTGAAACCAGAAGAGAAAATGCTGAAAAGTCTTAGCAAGTCTGGCAGCTTCTGTGAAAAGAGCTGATGTTTTGCATTCAGGTAACCCTTTGCCAAAACTAAAAGACATGGAAAGTGGGAGATATTTGTACTGCAGGGTGAGGGAATGTAAGATGAGTCATAGCTGCAGAAGCAAGGGGTTGTCTAATGACTGTCTATAGAGAGAATAATGGGTATGAATGGCCAAATGGCAGAGAAACTGATATCAGATGGTAATCTGACAGACGAAGATGTGGCGGAAAGGGGGCTTGGGTGGGAGAGAGGTAAAATTTAGAAAAATAGGGAATGGCAAAGCAAAGAGGGAGAAAAGGTAAGGAAAGAGGAATAAAATAGGGGAAAAGAAAAATAAAGACACCAAGCTTTCGGAACACTGTTCCTTTGTCAGATGAGTGGAGAGTTCATTGCAGGAAGCCAAAGATAGGTATGTGGGAATGGAAGCAGGATTGTGTGTTAAAATGGGAAAGGTCCTGATTGCTTTGCTGAGCATCTTCAGCCTGTACACAATCACCCATTCCACGCTTGGTCCCTCCGATATAAAGGAGACCACTTTGGAAGCAGCGAATGCAATACACCAAATTGAAAGAGGTGGAAATGAAATGCTGCTTAACCTGGAATGAGTGTTTTAGACCCTGGATAGTAAGCATAGAAGAGGTAAAGGGGCAGCTGATACACCTTTTGCGGTTGTATGGAAGGTGCCATGGGTGTTGGGAAAGTGGAGGGGAGCTTGCACACAATTAGTATTATGTATTGTTGTAAACAGAAGTATATTTTTCAGTTTTGGAAAAAATGAATGAGCATTTTTCTCTCTTTACAGATGCTGCCAGAACTGCTGAGATTTTCCAGCATTTTCTCTTTTGATTACAATTTAATGCTGGGTTTCTGATCCAGTTCCTGATGGGCTGTACTTGTACTCAGCCCAAAGAGAGGACCAGGTTTGAACATAGAACATTACAGCGCAGAACAGGCCCTTCGGCCTTCGATGTTGCGCCGACCAATTAAGAGAAAGCAATGGCCCTCTAACCTAAACCATTCCCTTTTCATCCATAAACTTATCTACTAACCTCTTAAACGCCACCAAACTTGGCGCATCTACAACTGCAGCAGGCAGGGCATTCCATACCCTTACCACCCTCTGGGTAAAGAACCTACCTCTGACATCTGTTCTATAACTACCACCCCTTAATTTAAAGCTATGTCCCCTCGTGCTAGCTTTCTCCATCCTAGGAAAAAGGCCATCACTGTCCATCTTATCTAAACCTCTAATCATCTTATATGTTTCAATAAGGTCTTCTCTTACCCGCCTTCTTTCTAACGAAAACAACCTCAAATCCCTCAGCCTCTCTTCATAAGTCCTGCCCTCCGTACCAGGCAACATCCTGGTAAACCTCCTCTGTACCCTCTCCAATGCCTCCACATCTTTCTTATAATGCGGGGACCAGAACTGTACACACTACTCCAAGTGCGGCCGCGCTAGAGTTTTGTACAGTTGCAACATGACGTTGCGGCTCTGAAATTCAATCCCCCTACCAATAAAAGCTAAGACTCCATGGAGTCTCCATTGGTTGTTTCAATAATTCACTAGTTTTCTATACTGACCTGTTTATCCCTCTTAGAGGAGCAGTATGCTTCTTGTCATTTAAGATATAATAATAGAATATTCTACTTGCAGAATAGTCAGCTTAACTGCAGCTGTTGATTTCAGTTAGACATCTTCAACATGTAAGTATAATCTTATTTCTAAGTGTTGGAAACATCTTCTGAAAAGAGGAACCCATGTCAGTTGCTGAGGCAAAGATCAATTTAAATCTGCACCAACTTCAATCAATTTCAGAATGCTTTTGGGCCGAAGGGCCTGTTTCCCGTGCTGTTTTGTTCTTTGTTCTATCATCTAGATCAGCAGTCCCCAAACTTTTCAGTATGAGGGCCACATTGTATATTTTACACATTTTCATGGGCCAAAGAAAAAAATTAGTTTTATAAATGAATGAATGAATAAAATTTAGTTGCTGTGGGCCAGATGTGGCCTGCGGGCCATAGTTTGGAGACCCCTGATCTAGATATATGGAGTTGGCATTCCCCAAACAGATAGCCATTCTTCTTTTAAGCTTGTATTATTTATCATTGTTAGACTATTGGACTTGATATTGAGGGAGGTTAGCCTAAACATTAAATAGTTATGTCAGAGGTGTGATCCATGAAACTTGATACATTGGGATTGTTATTTATATTAAAGATATAGTTATCTTTAACCACAGTGTTGGAAATATTTGGCAGTATCCATAAAGTGAAAAACTGAGTTAATGTTTCAGGCTAATGATCTTTCATTAGTATTGTTCATTCGGTTAGCTGTTTGGGCTTTAATTTGATTTCCTTGCACACCATTGGTATTATGTATCATTATTGTGAACAGAAGTACATTTTTCAGTTTTGAAAAAAATGAATGATCATTTATTAAAATTAATAAAGTATTGTGTCTGCGCATTGGAAATACAAATGCTAGCATACTACTTGGAGCCTGAACCATTTTATCATCTGATATAATACGTTGTCACAACTCAGAAATGTTTTTATTTGCAAAGTAAAGCAACAATAGAAACAATTATAATTAAAATGCTAATTATCTTCCTTCTAGAATGCTAATTGCTATAAATGATAAAAGGAAGCCAGATAAAAATAAAGTACTTAAGCTTTTGATCAACAAGAATGATTTAATTAGAAGTTGTTGCAACACATTGGAGAACGGATGATGGTTTTTCACACCTATTTAAGATTTGACACCTTTCTTAAACAGGCCTCCTTGTTTTGAGCTCGGATAAAGTAGGTCTAAGAACCAAGGGAAGGCACTCCATTTATGGTCACTTACATTTCAAGAACTTTCTGGAAACATATTAGCACATGAATTGCACAGAAATCACAGGTGGTCACCTGACCTTTGGTCATCTTGGATCAAGATAAATTGTCCATATACCATATTGTTCTTTCAATTTAGTAAAAGAAATGTCCATTGTCTTCATACGCTCATGGACCTATGATGTAAACTGACAAGCTACACGCTGGAATTCCCTCCTTAAGCTCTTCACCTTTAAGACCCTGCTTAAAGCTAACCTAATGGTCCTAGTTTTGTGTCACCCCTTCTCATACCTCCTGCCTTTCTGGTTACTGTTTTGGTCTCATATTTATAAATTACCTTGCCATGTTTTTCTATATTAAAGCTGCTATATGAATTGGCAATTGTTTTAGAAAGATTAATTTAACAGTAAATAATCTCTTCAAAACCCTAATTGAAAATTATAAGTTTTCATCAAAATGCTATTACTGTTATTAAGATCAATTTGTATTCAATTTTTCTGCGGCTCGAAGAATATTACTGAGGTTCTTTCACCGAACTGGGAATGCATTATCATCTGTATACAGATAAAGTATTATCTGCAGTGCACCAAACCTTCCACCTTGTGAAATAATTGAGATGAAATTAGTATGCTCATGAATTTCACTATACATCAGCCACCACTTCATAGAATCATATGATTCTATGAAATTGTAGCTGATGTATAGAAGTATTCATAATCAAATTAAGTTCATTTTGTGGAAGTGCATACTTTTATGCTTTGGAGTAATAACCTACATATGTATCCCTAGATCTGTGAAAAGTCTGCTTACAAAAAAATTATAATTGAATGAAAAGAGTCTCAGCAGATGAATCAGTTTAATGTCCTAACTCTTTAGTATTGCTAACAAATGGAGTTGCATGGGAAGGAGGAAAAAACAAGGGAATGGAATTGGTACGTTTCCAATTCCACTGTCAGGAAAGATGCGCCATTGACAAAATTCGGTCCGGTAGGTCAAGCCCTTGGAATTCCTACCCAGTAGCACAGTGGAAGTAGCTTTACTGCTGTTTCTAATAGCACTGGAATTGAAGAAAGTTGACAATAATTACTAAAGAGATAAGTGGTTCAAGAAGGCAGCTCATCACCAACTTTGCAAAGTCAACAGAAATGTATAATAAATGTTGACCGCACTAGTGATATGTGTGCCTCAGGAATGAATTTTGAAAAAGTTACAATTGTTAAAAGTATTATGTGTACAGTTCTGGTCCCCGCATTATAAGAAAGATGTGGAGGCATTGGAGAGGGTACAGAGGAGGTTTACCAGGATGTTGCCTGGTATGGAGGGCAGGTCTTATGAAGAGAGGCTGAGGGATTTGAGGTTGTTTTCGTTAGAAAGAAGGCGGCTAAGAGGAGACCTTATTGAAACATATAAGATGATTAGAGGTTTAGATAGGGTGGACAGTGATAGCCTTTTTCCTAGGATGGAGAAAGCTAGCACGAGGGGACATAGCTTTAAATTAAAGGGTGGTAGTTATAGGACAGATGTCAGAGGTAGGTTCTTTACCCAGAGGGTGGTAAGGGTATGGAATGCCCTGCCTGCTGCAGTTGTAGATGCGCCAAATTTGGTGGCATTTAAGAGGTTAGTAGATAAGTTTATGGATGAAAAGGGAATGGTTTAGGTTAGAGGGCCATTGCTTTTTCTTAATTGTTCGGCGCAACATCGAAGGCCGAAGGGCCTGTTCTGTGCTGTAATGTTCTATGTTCTATTATGGGAGGGAATAAATGTGTTTCAGTTTTGGTTGCATTTTTATGCACTTGACATTGATGTGGAAGCTGGCTGCTTGTTAAGGAGAGCTTTTATAAAATTACTTTGTAAATTATCCTATGAATAACAGAAAGGGGAGCTTATTATCTGCAGCATTTAAATAAAATTTTTTTATGGGATGTGGGCGTTGCTGATTAGGCCACATTTATTGCCCATTCATAACTTTCCTTGGGAAGTTTGGAGTGAGCAATGGCCTTGAACTGTCAGTATTACGTCAGTTCTCATGACTGTGCTTCAGAACTTGGTAAGTGACTAGCCCTCCAGTAATTATGCATTTCAGTTTGGGTATGTCTTGTCCACAAAAATCAGGCTGAACCTATTCCAGCGATTACTGCCCAATCAGCCTACTCTCAATCTTAAAGTGATGGAAGGTGTCATTAATCATGCTTTAAAGCCACGCTAATGCAGCAATAACTTGCTTATTGATGCCCACTTAAGGTTTGCCGGAAACACTTAGCTTCAGACCTCAATACAGCCTTAGTCCAAATATGGATTCAAGAAATGAATTCCAGAGCTGAGGTGAGAGTGAATGTCTTTGACATCAAGGCAGCATTTGACTGTGGCATTAGAGAGTTCTGACAATTGAAGTCAATGAGAATCAGGAGCAAAATCCGTAGTTTGGTTGGAGTCGTACATAGCACAAAGATGGCTGGTGCTTTTAAAAGATATCAGCTCCAAGGCATCGCTGCAGTATTTCCTTATGGAAGTGTCATAGGCCCAATCATCTTCATCAATGACCTGCCTTCTGTCTGTCATGAAGTTACAAGTGAGGATGTATGATTGCATGGTGTTCAATACCCAAAACCAGGAAAATATTCAGATTTGGGCTGTTCAGGAGCAAATAATATTTGTGCCACACAGATTCCACACGTTGGCCGTTTCCAACAAGAGAGAATCTGATCATATCTCCTTGATGTTCAACAGCATCACTAGTGCTCATTTCCCCACCACCAAATTGCCTGAGCATTATCATTGATTGGAAATTAAATGGACCAGCCATGTAACTACTATAGCTACAAAGGCAGGTTAAAAGTTGGGAAATATGCCGCAATCAACTTGTCTCCTGAATCCTCAAAAGCCTGTCCAACATTTGCAAAGTGCGTTAGGTGTGTGATGATGTGCTTTTCACTAGCTTAAATGTTTACAACTCCAGCAATGCTGAGGAAGCTGAACACCATGTAGGCCAAAGCAGCCAGCTTGATTAGTGTCTCTTTCACCACTCTTTGTTAAGTGGGAAGAGTCTTATCAACCTCTACCCTATCCATCCCCTTCATTATCTTATATGGCTCTATAAGATCTCCTTTCAGCCTTCTCAACTCCAATGAGTACAAACATAGCCTATTTAATCTCTCCTCATAATCCAATGCCCTCATCTCCGATATTAGCCTTCTCTGCACTTCCTCCAAGGCCAACATATCCTTCCTTGAATGCGGCGACCAAAACTGCACACACTACTTCAACTGCGGCCTCACCAGTACCCTATACAGCTGCAAAAGTACCTCCATACTTTTATATTCTATCCCCCTAGCTATAAAGGCCAACATTGCATTCGCCTTCTTGATCACCTGCCACACCTGCAGACTGTGTTTTTGTGATTTGTGCACAAGGACCTCCAGGTCCCTCTGCACCATCGCATGCTGCAGCTTTTCGCCATTTAATTATTAATTCTTCCTACCGTTATTCCTATCAAAGTGGATAACCTCCACTTACTAACAGTGAGTAACAAGTGTTGCCTCGCCAGTGATGATCATATCCCATGAAAGAACAAAAATCTGGTGAAAAATATGAGTAACCAGCAACAAATTCTAAACTTGCTAATTTATAGTTGGCTTGATTGAAGCACTGTCGAAAAGAGCAGTTTATTTTAGTGATATTTTTTTTATTTGTTACACTTCCTCACCCGAATTCTATCAGATTTTATAACCTAGGAGGAAGTCATTCGATCCATTCTGCCTATGCTCTGAAAGAGCTATCCCACTAATTATCCACTTGTCTGCTGTTCCTTCAAGTCTTTTTAAATAATTTTGCCCCCTCTATGGAATCAATTTCCATTTGTGTTTTGGTTAGGACATTCCATACTCTAATAATCCTCTGCATTAAACAACTCCCTTCTAAATCTCCAATGATCTTAAATCTATTTCCTCAGGTTATTATCTGAGAGTTTCTAATGTTCTGACCCCATGCTGGCTCTTTATTGTTACAGTATAAATAAATCATAGAGCACTAGCTAAATTACGATGTTAAGGGGTGAACTCTTTTTGATGTCTGGCTTATAAAGGCGCTGAGAGCATTGCTAGAAAACAGGAAAAAAATTGCATTTATGTAGCGGTTTTCACAGCGACTGGACATTTCCAAACATTTACAGCCAATGAAGTACTTTTTGTCATGTACCTGTTGTTATAACAAAGGAAACTTGGTAGCTAATTTGCACTTTGCAAACTCCTACAAAAATATAATGTAATAATTACCAAAAAATCTGTTGTTTTATTATGTTGACTGAAGAATAAATATTGGCCAGGATCTCTGCACTTCTTCAAAATAGTGTCATAGGATCTTTTACATCCACCCAAGTAGACAGACGGAGACGTGGTTTAGCATCTCATCCAAATGATGATACCTCTGAGTAATACTTCTTTGATACTACACTAGGATGTCATCCTTGATTTTTGTGCTCAAGCACCAGGGTGGGAATTGAACACAAAACCTTGTGATTCAGAGCAAGTGTGCTACCAGCTGAGCAATTGCTCTCATAAAGTCAGAAGTGATGATTTTCTCTGATTCCACAATATTTAATACCATTCACGATGACTCATGAGAAACAGTCTATCCAAGTGAAGTAATATCTGGACAATATCCAGTTTTGGGTTGACAAGTGGCAAATAACATTTGTGCTATATGTGCCAAACATCTGACCATCACCCCATGACATACAATGGCATTATCATTGCTGAATCAGAAACAGGAGTAGGACACCAGGCCCTTCAAGTCTGACCTATCATTCAACGCAATCATAGCTGATCTATGCTGGCTTTAACTGCTTTTCTGTGCCATTTCCCTTTGGCTTTTTCCTCGATCTATCAAAATTTCACCTCCACCTTGAATAGTTCTAATGAACCAGCCTCTGCCACAGTTTGGGGCAGAGAATTCCAGAAATTCTCCACTCTGAAAAAAGAATTTCTATGCATCTCTGTTTTAAATGACTGATCCTTCATCTTTTAGCTATGTCCCTCCGTTCAAGACTCTCCCACAAGTGAAAACATCTCATTATCTGCCCTTTCATGTCCCCTCAGGATCTTATATGGCCATCCCTCTTCTAAACTCCAAGGAATACAGATCCAGACTATTTAGTCTCTCACTTGACAGGACAATCTTCTCACTCCAGGAAATAGTTTGGTGAACTTCCTTTGAATTACTGTACATTGTGAAGAGGACATAATGAGGTTGCAGGTGAACGAAGAGAGATTAAATGAATGGGCAGAAATCTCATCGATGGAGGAAATGTGAAGTTGTTCACTTTAGTAGTAAGATAAAAAAAGACATTGTATTACTTAAACAGGAAAATGGCTGCAAAATTCCGGGGTGAACATAGAACATTACAGCGCAGTACAGGCCCTTTGGCCCCCGATGTTGCGCTGGCCAGTGGACCCTCTAACCTAAACTATTCCAATATCATCCATATGCCTATCCACTGAACATTTGAATGCCCCCAAAGTAGGCGAGTCCACAACTGCTGCAGGCAGGGCATTCCACGCTCTCACCACCCTCTGTGTAAAGAACCTGCCTCTGACATCCGTCCTATAACTACCACCTCTTAATTTAAAGTTATGTCCCCTCGTGTTGGTCATCACCATCCGAGGAAAAAGGCTCTCACTATCCACCCTATCCAGTCCTTTGATCATCTTATACGCCTCAATTAGGTCACCGCGTAACCTTCTTCTCTCTAATGAAAATAACCTCAGGTCCCTCAGCCTTTCCTCATAAGGCCTTCTCACCATACCAGGCAACATCCTGGTAAACCTCCTCTGCACCCTTTCCAATGCTTCCACATTTTTCTTATAATGCGGCGACCAGAACTGTACGCAATACTCCAAGTGCGGCCGCACCAGAGTTTTGTACAGTTGTAACATAACCTCACGGCTCCTAATTCAATCCCTCTACCAATAAAAGCTAACACACCGTACGCCTTCTTAACAACTTTATCAACCTGGGTGCCAACTTTCAAAGAGCTATGTACTTGTACCCCAAGATCCCTCTGCTCGACAACACTATTGAGGGTCCTTCCATTAGCCCTATATTTCGTATGCAAATATAGGGCTAATGTAGGGGGCTCTAGATACTTTTGTGCATGAATGACAAAGTTAATATGCAGGTACAGCAAGTAATTAAGATGACCGATGGAATAGTATCCTTTATTACTAGAGGAATTAAACATAAAAGAAAGAATATTATATTTCAGTTATATCAGGCATTTGTGAAACCCAACGTTGAATACAGCATATAGTCTTGGTCTTGTTTAAAAAAGGACATAAAAGCACTGGAGATGTTCACAGGAGGTTTACTCAATTGATGCCTGAACTGATCAGTTGTCTTATGAGGAAAGGTCGGATAGACTTGGCTTATTTCCACTGGGGTTTAGAAGAGTGAGGGGTGACTTGATTGAAATCTGAATGGTCTTGAAAAGCTGAATGTAGAAAGGATATTTCATCTTGTGTGGGCCCTGAAATAAGGGATCATTCTTTTAAGATGGCGATGACGACCATAACATTTTTTTCTTTGATGGTTGTATGACTGGAACTCTACATCAGAAGGCAGTGGAGGATCAGTATTGAATATTTGTGAGGCAGAAATAAGGAATCGAAGGTTGGGGGTAGATGGAAATGTGGAATTCGGAACATAAACCAATCAGCCATGACCTTATTGGATGAATAAGTAGGCTTGAGGAGCTGAATGGCCTACTTTTGCCCTTATTTTGTATGTTCATATTTTATTTGGTTTGTTAAAATAAAAGTTTTAAAAATCTAATCCTTGTTTAGCAATTTCCATTGCTGGTGTAGGAATTAATCTTGTTTTTAAAGCAATCAGTTTCAGCAGGGATCACAATATCTGTTGCTTATTAAGTACCAGTTGTTCTTTTTAAATCTAAATTTGTCAATTCTAAAATGTAAATTTCTTTATTTTTAAGTATTCTTCTGCTAGTCACCATTCATTATAAATCTCTATCTACTTTTTGCCTGGTCGTTCAGCTGCAGTGCTTTCTGCTGTCTTGTATTTTAAAATCTGAGCAGAGTTTGGGAGAATTCTTGATAACCGTATTCCACATGCAGGGAATACCTATTGAATGGCTTCCTCCCCGAGTGGTAACATTTTGCTCACAGACTGTGTTCAGTTAAATACTACATAAGTACTTGTATTTTTAACATGACCCAAACTTTTTGAAGATTCTCTGGCTGTTCACCAACATAAGCAAAAAAAATTATAACTTTGGGTAATTGTCTACTTGTTGCACCGTTTGGAAATACTGTTACAATACCCATTTTTCTTACTCAGCTCTGTAGTTTAGGGCATAGATGAATCAATATTTGAATTTATCCTGCAGACTAAGGAATGTTTATTATCCTGTGATTGATTTCAGTGAATTTTGAAATAGCTAACATCGCTTTAACAAAATGCGCACAGAAGCTGATTCTCGGCAGGATTTTGCTCTTTCTGTTTAAAGCATAATAACTCTTAATCTGGATGCTGATATTGTAAGTGTTGCAATTTCTTCCAAAGTGCTCAGGATTTAGTTGTATCATACTATAACCACTTTATCATATTACTTTAGTTTTAAAGTAATCTTTCAGTAAAGTATTTGTTTCTTAGGCAATAATTTTCCTGACAAAAGACTCCACATCAGGATTAATTTGTTACAAAAAAAGCTATGGCAATGCATTGAGTGATTCTCAGTGACTCTTATCAGAAAGGATTATTCACAGTTCCACATCATGTACACATGGTGTAATAATTCATCTTAATTTCTATCTATGAGTATGGATTATTCTAATTTTATCCTTCAGGATAATTTATGTGGAATTTGAAAGCACCTCCGGAAAAAGTCATAAAGATAAGAGATGTTCTTTTCACATGTTTAAACTTTCAAGTGAATGTGATTTGTGGGACAATTCTGCCCTTAAGTGATTTGCTTTCATAGCAGATTGTGTGGCATTGATTTGATTTTTTGTCTATAAATATCACTTGCCTGGGGTATATGATGCTGTTGAAAAATGACGTGTGTGTCTCACTGTTCACTTGACCACCCTAATGAGCATGCTTGTTTAGTTTAAAACTTGAGCAGATTTTTCTGTTTTATATGTGAAATTATATTTCTCTATTTATTTTAAAAAAAAAATGCTGACTTCAAAAATATGTTTGATTAACAGCACAAAAGGGAGATCATTCAACCCATTGCGCATGTGCCAGTGCTTTTCACCAGATTTATCTATTCCAATCTCATTTCTCGGCCCTGTTTACATATCTTTTCATATTCTTCCTTTTAAAATAGTTTCCTAATTTGTTTTAAATTGCTAATATCTTTAACCCCATATGTATCATAATAGGATCAGAAGAACCCACGCTAAATCATAGACAAAGTCAGAGTTTTATTTTATTTAATAATTAGTGTGATATCAGCTGATTCTTAGATTAATTCTTTGATGTACAGGGAGCTAAAAATTGACATAATTTAGAAGTGCCATATTTTATTCAACTGTTGCAGAATTTAGTGTGTCTGATACTTAGATGGGCACATGAACAGAATGGGAATGGAGGGGTATAGAAAACTGATTTAAAATAGGGATCATGAGCCTTGGGAGTCCCTGGGAAGTGTGTAAATAGATGATGATATTGATGTACTTGTTTTCATCCTACAGGTGCTTTGGTCCACCTTGTTTTGTAACAACAAAGTGCTTTTTGAGAATATCCTAGTGCTTCACGTCGTTAGTGTACGCTTGACCTGGACCATTTGATGGGCAACACGACAGTTCAGTGACTATCGCTGTGCTGTGCAGATACATGGATTTGGGCCTGTGTCTGTGGGAGTTTGCTCATTCTCCCCGTGCTTGCGTGGGTTTTCTCCGGGTGCTCCGGTTTCCTCCCACATCCCAAAGATGTGCTCTTAGGCTAATTGGCAAACAAATTCTCCCTAACTTGGACTTGGAACAGTTGCAGAGCTGGGCTGAGAGGTGGAATGGAGTTTAATGTGGAAAAGTGTGAGGTAATGCACTATGGCAGAAATAATAATGTGTAGAGTATAGGGCAAATGGTAGGATTCTTAGTAGTCTAGATGAACAGAGGGATCTTGGTGTGTATGTGCATAGATCCCTGAAAGTAGGCAGTCAGGTCGAGAAGGTTGTTAGGAAGGCATATGGAGTCTTGGCTTTTATTGGTAGAGGGATGAATTTCGAAGCCGCAACGTCATGTTGCAACTGTACAAAACTCTAGCGCGGCCGCACTTGGAGTATTGTGTGCAGTTCTGGTCCCCACATTATAAAAGATGTGGAGGCATTGGAGAGGGTACAGAGGAGGTTTACCAGGATGTTGCCTGGTATGGAGGGCAGGTCTTATGAGGAGAGGCTGAGGGATTTGAGGTTGTTTTCGTTAGAAAGGAGGAGGCTAAGAGGGGACCTGATCGAAACATATAAGATGATTAGAGGTTTAGATAGGGTGGACAGTGATAGCCTTTTTCCTAGGATGGAAAAAGCTAGCACGAGGGGACACAGCTTTAAATTAAGGGGTGATAGTTATAGGACGGATATCAGAGGCAGGTTCTTTACCCAAAGGGTGGTTCGGGAGTGGAATGCCCTGCCTGCAGCAGTTGTAGATGCGCCAAGTTTGGTGGCGTTTAAGAGGTTAGTTGATAAGTATATGGAAAGAAGGGAATGGTTTAGTTTGGAGGGGCATTGCTTTTTATATTGGTCGGCGCAACATCGAAGGCCGAAGGGCCTGTTCTGTGCTGTTATGTTCTATGTTCTAAATTGTCTCAAATTTGGTTTTTAATCCATAGATCTATAAACATAGGCAGGGATCACGGGTAGAGGTGGGAACATCGGGGTGGCGGCGCGGGCTCGTTGGGCCGAAGGGCCTGTTTCCCATGCTGTTTTGTTCTTTGTTCTTTGAAGAAGTACTCAGTATATTTGTTTTAAGTACAGCCATCTTATTTGATTTGCCCAAGTATGCTTTTGATTGGCAGGTAAAGATAATGTCAGATTTTTGTGTAGCATTGTTCTTTCACCTTTCAAACATAATGTGCACTATGTTATCATTTATGATAAAACCAGCAGCTGAAATAAACTAAAGAGTTTTGCACCATGCTTTGAATTGGTCCAGTTGTAGGTGTAGAAATTGTACACTCTCACATATTGTAGACAAGATTCTCTAGTCTTCCCCCAGCGATGGGAGACAGTGCACTGTTCATTGGTGGCAGGATCTTCTGGTCCTACCCCTGTCAAGGGGAATTCCCATTGAAGCCACCCCATCCTAGGAAAGCTGGTGGAACCAGAAAGTCCTGCTGGCATGAACAGCCGAAAAATTCTGACCATGGAGTTTGGGCTCACTTACAAGGTGAACAATGCAAGTGCAGACAACGATCTGTGCATTTGATCACCAATCTCTCTCCTATCTCCACTATTTTGAGAATCACGTTATTTAAAGTGTGCTTCTTTTGCCTCTTTTTCCCAAAATCTGAGGTAACGTATTGCTTCGTATTGGAATGGAATTTGTCATCTCCATGTCCATTCTATAAAGTATGCCTGCGTCCTGGTGGCATGGGGCATGTTTTGAGATCTTCTGTTTGAGTGGATGAGTTTTTAATTGACGATGTGGTTCAGTTTTGTTTTTCAAATAGAAAACAAAATGCATTAACTGCAGACATTGTTAAAAATTTTAGTGTGGAAGCTTGTAACAGTATCAGAAACATACAAATCTATGCTTTAATTACAAAACATATGCGATTTATAAGGAGTAATATATACCAGATAAAAGTAGTTATTTTATTTTCAAATCTTATAGCCAATGTCATTATCTGTTCAGTATGCTCTGCAATGAAAGTTGTACTGTCCTGGTACTCTCTCAGATTGTATGAACTTGATCTCTTGCAATCTGGTCTCTGTTTTGCAGGAGAACGTAATTTAAAGCAAGCAGGGAGGAGAAATGATATCGCCAAATTACCCTGCTTAAAAACTTCCACTACAGCATAAATTCCACCAGTCAGCTCAAATACTAAATATGGATTATGGCACCATTTGGCGCAGTCCTAAATGATTGTACACCTGAGAGTCTTTGGGGTTGTCCATAAACTTCAGGTTATAAAAATCAATTTTCAATTCACGTTTGTGCAGACTAGTTTCTTACTGGAGGCATATAGTATTTAAAGCTGGATTTTTCTGTATGTATTTCATAGCAGAGTTTCTAGAGAAAATGAGAGTGCAATACAAATATTTCTGTGTCTAAAAGAAATAAGATATCAATCTACCTTTCACTAACATGAGGATTCCCTTTTAATAAATGCTAGAACTGCCTGTAAGCAGATATTTTATTAGTCATTCTCCATTCTAAAAATGATTATGCTGTTGCTTGGTGAGAAAGTTTAGACTATTACAGTGTTTCTTGTAACAATGATGAAAGGTACTGCCCCACCAAGATGCTAAGATTTAGTTAGCTGATATTTCTACTGTGATTTCTAAAGTCAAGATTTGGTGCTGTTTTTGTATTATAGCTCTATCCTGTATTGAAAACATGGCCCCTTTTGGGTACAGCTGCTCAGCTATTTAAGTTTGACTGGTTAAAGGTATGCGATAGTAATACAGTTTAGAAACACCACTGGGACACAGCATCTTGCATTCTGAATCAGGTAAATATACCTGTCTTTGCCACCCCAACAAAATAAAAATTCTAATCTATTCTCACTTTTCAGAGTGTCTTTATTTCCAAATGTCAGTGATTTTAAAAAATGCTTTAAGAAGTCAAACAATAGGAAAAGTTTGAATTGGATGGGGTCTTTGTGAAGACCGAATCGAGCATTTTTTGCCTGCAATAAATTATAGCAGTGTCCGATTAAGTATGCATCAATGGTATTATTTTCCTTTCCGCCACTACAAATTAAGTTAGAGTAGATTGCATCCAAATTTGTGGAGGTAACTGGTTAACGTAATTTCTCTTGGATATGTATTGACATTAAAAGATTTTGCATTTCATCCCCCCTCACTTCATAATAGGCCTGGAGAATTGACAGATCCTATGCACTAAAATCTGGCATCTAGCCACTTGGATATTTATCTTTGTCCCTTTTGCCCTCAGATGTTGTTAGATCTTCCCAGTGGGAGCGTTCATTAATTTACTAATTTGTCGCACAGTACTGCATTCCACTGTGGTGTGGCATGAGCACAGATGTAAATTGTATCATTGAGAGAAGCTGATAAGCACTTATTCGAGAAAGGGAGAAAGATAAACTAATTACTCTAGCCCCAGTTGTGGGCAAACTCTTAGAATTTGAGATATCATCAGTAAGCATTTAGAAATTCATGGACAAAAAAAATGCCAATTTGGATTTGTTAAAGGAAAATCTTGTTTGAAAAACGTGTTTTTTTTTTAATGACCAATTGGATGTATTAAAAGAATGCACTGAAAGTATGTTAGATTTTCAGAATTTTTTATTAAACTGTCTCATAGGAGGCACATTAAAACAATTCAGGTGTTTGATATAAACATACAAAATTAATTTAAGTTAATTTACTGGCAGAATTTGAATAACTTCGGCTGGATGGAAGTGGTGAATTTCAGGATCACTAGATTGTTCTTGGAGGAAATAATATCTCAAATTGCTGATGAGACAAAAGTAGGCAGTTTGGTAAACACCGAGAAGGCTGGTAAAAGACTCTGCAAGATGTTGACATGGAAAATGTGAACCTGTGGTCAGTGCAATTTAATACAGAAATGTATGAAGTTATACGTTTTGAGACAAAAACAAGGGAACAACTTGATGGGAAAATTATGAAAGGTGAGGATCAACCAAGTCTTAGTGACACAAACATTTGAAAAAAAACCTACTCAAGCCTTTGGATTTTCAGTGTAGGTAGGAAGCACAACAAATAATTTGTACAAAACATTGGTTAAGCCATAATTTGAGTATTATGTACATTTTCAGGTTTCCCATTATAGAAAAGCCATTAAAGCTATCATACAGTTCACTATGCTTTGAAGCATAATAGTGTAAGAACAAACATGAGCGGTCTGCAGATAGAGGGATATAGTAGGACTGTTTAAATATTCTATTTGTTCGGTCCACCTTGTTGACCAACAAGGGCATGCATGCGGCAGGTCGTGCGAGAGCTGCTCTTGGATGTTGCTTCAGGAGTGGCCTAGTGCTTCACATCGTTAGTGTATGCTTAAACTGGACCATCTGATGGGCACCATGACAGCTCAGGGACTATCGCTGTTGCTGTGCAGACACATGGAATTGGGCCTGTGTCTGCGGGAGTTTGCGCGTTCTCCCCGTGGTTGCGTGGGTTTTCTCCGGGTGCTCCGGTTTCCTCCCACATCCCAAAAATGTGCTCTTAGGCTGATTGAGTAACAAATTGGTCCCTATATGTCATTAAGACATTAGGATGGCAGCGCGGGCTCGTTGGGCCAAAGGGCCTGTTTCTGGTGCTGTGTTGTTCTTTGTTCTATAATGCATAGTTTAATACTACAAAGAGATTTGTTGAAATGAGTAGATAGAAACAGTTTCATCATGGTAAGTGGCAAATTAGTGACAAAGGGCTGTCAGTTTAAAATTACGTCAGAGTAAATAAGGAGAGAGAATTATAAGAAATGTCAGAACATGGCATGCTTTGCCACAGGAAATGGTTGAGGCAGGGACCATTGTATTCTTCAAAAGAAAATTTGTATGAATATTCGCGGTAAAGGGACAGGGATAGGCCATTTAGCCCCTTCTGATCTATTTTGTCATACAATGAGATTATGGATGATGTGTATCTCAACTTAATTAACCAACTTAATCCATATCCCATGCATTACAAAAATGATGCCCGTGCATTACAAAAATTACAGAGTCACTTGGTATCACAGTATTGCTGAAAAAAGAATCATGCTGTCAAAAGTTTTCATCTTGCACTTAACAGAACAGATGCAAGAATGCCAAATCTCTCAGGGAGCAATAATTTATATTGCATAAGAAGAGGATGCTGATTGGTTGAGCATTGCCATGGATAATGCACCAGCTTTTCCCATGGTTTTGTTTAATTGGAACAAGGTGTAATGAACTGACATGTTCTTTTTGCTTGCAGAGGATAGGTCCCTGTATATAAGTGAATGTAGATGAGCTTCATTGTAGTCCAACCAATCTTAAATTGGTTACTAGTGTAATTTGTAGCACACTCAATTGTTCAGCAAGTACTATCCAATCATATCTTACTTTTATTATATCTCATTACTATTATGTTGCGTCATGTTGTGAGTTTGCGAGCCAAAGTTGGTTGAGAACGGTCAAAAATTACTTGATGGGACAGATGTACGCTGTTTGGTTTGGTGGGTCCATGCCGGAGTTTGTTCTCCACTTAAACAGCTTCCCTTTTCTTTCATCTAAGATTGACATTTTAACCACCTTATTCCCATCCCTCTCAAATGCTGGCCTGGTTTCCCCTTAAATGCATCTGTTCTATTCACTTCATCCACTCCCTGTGGTAGTGAGTTCCACATTCTTATCACACTTTGGATTAAGTAGGCTTCTTTTGAATTTTCCATTGGATTTCTTGGTGGCTATTTTATTATCTATTAATATTAATACAGCATCTACAGTCTTCTGGGGGAGAATATTCAAAAGTTACATTCTGCTTTGTGTGTGAAAAGAGACCACGTTGGAATGAGTTCTGGATTGCTCTCGTAAAATTGTCAAACTAGATGGCCTACTTCCGTGCTGCAAACTTCGATGATTATGTGCTTCAATCTTCTGGGAAGATTATATGCACATTGTAATTCCAACTTTTGTCTTGTATCTTAAATCTTGCTTACAACTTGAAAAAAAAAATCAGTTGTACAAACTGCATGCAAGAAGTTATTTATTAGCAACCTGTAAGAGATGACGTAATTAGTACAGGTCCACATAACTGACACCTTCTGTGTTATTCACTAAACTACTCTTTTCAACAGGCTCGCGTTATGTGCTGGACAATGTAATGCATCCTGAAATCTCTACTTTTGTTGGCTTACTTGAGGCAGTTCTCTCAATTATGATATTGATTCACTGTGGTTTTGTTGGAGATATATATGATTATTTTAGGTCTAGCAGCTTGACGTCAAAATTAGATATCTTGGAAATTCTCTGCTATGATGTGTGTTTTGAAACAGTAATGTCTTGCGGGTTGAACCTTAAAGTCATCAAAGTAGATGTCTAGCAGAAAAAAAGAGATCAAAGGGTTATGAATTGAAGTAAATGTCCCTGCAAATAACAGAAAGGAAATGTCTTGTTTAATTAAAATTCTGAAACTTGTTATGGTTTGTAACATTTTGTATGAATATGGAATTTAATTGAGTATTTATGCAATGTTTTTTTGTGGCTGATTTTTTACAAAATCAGCCACAAAAAAACATATTTTTACAAAGGTCAAAGCAGTGTTTTGTGCGTGTCTTGTACTGAAACTCCATTTATTTTACTTCCTGGGTCACTCGTCTGTTGTGAACAAGTAGACAGATGATCATCTTCATTTTGAATCTTTTTGTACAATAAAAAAGTTCAAAATTTAGCAGAGGAGGAAGAATTGAAATCTCTTCTCCTTGGTTATACATGTAATAAAGTTGCTGAGTACGTTCTTGGCTATTCTGCCAACTTGTTAAATTTTATGCTCATCAGAGATGTCCAAATATTGTAAACCATTTTCGTAGTTTAGACTTAATGAAACACTATGCTGTTTAAAAAATAATCATTCACATGAAGTAATTTGACAGTTCAATGAAACAGATATTTATAATCCAAATTTTTAAAAAATTCGTGGTATAGAACAAGTGTCTGCCTCTTAATTGCAACAGCTCATTTGGTAGCACTGCCTCTAAGACAGGAGTTTGTGGGCATCATTCCAAGACCACATAATGTGAATTAATAAATCAGTACAACATTGAGCAAGTGCTACGTTGAGACAGGTTTTATGCTTCTTCAGGTGGATGCTAAAATATCAATATTCTTATTCAAAGAAGACTAACTCCTTTTATTCCTGGCCAATATTTTGAAGTACAGAAGAGTGAAGGATAAACTTTGATGAAAGAGATCAAAATCAAAACCTAATTTCCTTTTGAACAATTTGTGAAAAATCTTCTTTGTTACTCACTCCTAACCATTGAAACAAGACTGGACACAAACTTCACATTGTTTAATTAAAATTTTCAAATGTAAACTCTTTCTGTACGTACAAAGTACCTCAGGAATGGAGCTGCATTTTCTCCTTGGTGATGGTAATGGACTAGTAATCTGGCAACCTGGCTTTATACTCTCGAGCAGAGCTGTCCACATTTTCTAATGTGAGTTTTAGCACTTGAATTGTAACCTGACTCCAGATGTCAAAAATATTAGAACACCAATAAAGCTGTTTGAGTGAATGACCCAGGTATCATTTGCATGCTGAAGCGTGATGACTGAAATTGGAATGGGTTTGGTTTTGAATTGAATTTACTGCATTGCAATGAGGAAGATGGAGAAGAGGTTGGTTCAGTAACACAACCTTATTTGGCCCCAGTCTTCACTGAGTTGAAATGGAGTCTATGGTGGTTCTGTTGGTGAGGATGAAGACTTGCAGGTCATCCTGGAATAGCCTCTGAGGACAGCAAATTTGAAGTGGATATGCCATAAACTTTCACCTTTGACAAAGTCAAAGACTTTCATGAGATCAGAAAGACCACGCAAAGCAATTGATGCTGTTCCTTGCATTTTTCTTGGATTTGTGCACAGTGCAGACCATGACTGGGATTCATTTAGCATCTGAAACTTACAACATTAACAAGAGCCAATCCCCAATGTGGAATGAAATGCTGCAGTGATTTTGAAGGCTTCCAGGTGTCCATTCAGCATGGATATCAAAGTGACCAAGATATTTCGTAGGTTTTAAAGGACGAAGACAAGAATGAATATCTTTCCCAGAGTGGTGCCTGAACTTATCCTCCTGAGAATGAATGCCAACGTTTCCAGGACAATGAGAACAAGTGTAGTTATGAGACCCTCATCACAGGGTAGAGTCTCAAGGTCAACCCCTTCCTTCCAGCCTGAGCCTAACCATCCCCTATGTTCCTTGGAGAGACTCTTCTCTTCAGCCTGGCAGCTGCAGAGGCACACAACTCCTACTTCCCTGCTGCACCCTCCCAACCCCTTGCAGTCCAAGTTGCCAGATCAGGCTGAGACTGCCGGGGCAGTGCGAGGTTCGTATTGGAAGGGAGGGAGACTGTGGGGCCCCATCTTGGAATGTCTGTGATTGGGGATGTTAGTGGAGGTGATTGAGATCTTGGGGTGATGATGGTTGGTCACCCTCATGCCTATTAGGGGGTGAAAGGTTGGTAGGTGGAGGAAAGAATGCTCCTCTTTGCTGAGCGGTTGGGGTACTCTTGTCATCGGACATCACGATATTTTTTGGAAGGGGGCTGTCTTGCTGTGCTGAGATCACCACTCCCTTTAAAAAAAGGTACCCAGTCTCTCTCTAATTTTGCTTTATTATTGTTACATATATTAGCATACAGTGAAAAGTATTGTTTCTTGCACGTGATACAGACAAGCCATACTGTTCATAGAGAAGAAGAGGAAAGAGTGCAGAATGTATATTACAGTTGTAGCTGGTGTGGAGAGAAAGATCAACTTAGTGTGAGGTAGGTCCATTCAAAAGTCTGATGGTAGCAGGGAAGAAGCTATTCTTGAGTTGGTTGGTTTGTGAGCTCAGACTGACAGAAGAAGATGGAAGAGAAAATGTCCGGGATGTGTGGGGTCCTTAAATATGCTAGCTGCTTTTCTGAGGCAGCAGGAAGTGTAGACAGTGTGACTAGGTGGGAGGCTGACTTGCATGATAGAATGGGCTACGTTCACGATCTTTGTAAGCGGGCTTACTGGTGTGTTTTATGTTTTGAATATTTTTCAATGTCAAAGGTGGGAGAAATCCAGCTGACAAGCGCTGCTAACACCAGAGGGAAACACTCCGGTTTTCTGAGTGCAGTCGGGTGAATCCTGGCCCATATCTGTAGTGCCTTACCTGGGCAAAGGCAGACGTAGATGACAAAATTCGTCAGTGGCTCCAATGTGCCAGCTCAGCCTTAGACTAAGGAAAAGCTTACAGTTATGGTTTATAGGATAGCAGTGTTCCCCATGCTCTCATGTGCTTCAGAAGCTTGGACAATTGAGAGTAGGCACATCAAACACCAGGAAAGTACCACCAGCGGTGTTTTGCAATCTCTTCCAAATCAGTGGCAAGGAAGCTAATCCAAATCAGTGCCCTACCCTAAGCCGATATCGTCAACATCACTCAAAATCGACTATGCTGGGCCATACACATTTTTGTGTTCTTGACACCAGAAGCAACTGCCGTACTCTGATCTCAATAAAAAGAGGCTCCAAGAGAGTAGAGGAAATGCTTTAGGGATGTACTCGAATCATATTTGAAGAGGTAGCACTCTGCTGACAGATGGATGTCCCTGGCTTGTAACCAACCAAAATAGCGAGTGTTCATTTGGGAAGGTATTGAGCATGTAAAGAAACTTCATCAGAAACGTGGAGACGAAATCAAGGTATTTGAGAGAGGCAGAAACCTCCCAACAACTCATCTATCCAATCTGCCAAGCACCACCAACCCTGCAAGTGGCAGAGTCTGCAGATCATGTTTTGGACTTATTAGCCAGCTCAGAATTTACTGAACTGGAGTGAAAGCAAGACATCCTTAATCCTTACAGACTGGCTATGAAATGCTTTGAAATGTCTGGTGAGCTTGAGCAAAGCTATATAGATGCAGGTGTTTTTCTTTAATTTACTTACAAATACACTACATTGTGTTGACAGCATTATTTTTGTTGTTTTTGTGTTGCTTTAAATTGCTTTTGATGTTCACAAACACTTGCTGATTGTATTAAAAATACATTTTTAATTATTTCAAAAGGTTTCGCATTTAGTTAATTTGCAAGTCTTGCCTAAAAGTATTTTCCATGATAGGGACAAGGGATCCAAGAGAGATCAGATATCTCTGCAAAATAAAACAAACAGATTGCGATATTATTGGAACTGAGGCTACTCCCTGTGGTAATGAATAGTGTAGAATTTACCCATTATGTTTTATTGCACTGGGAACCTGAAGCTGCTATATTGTTGACGATAGTTGCACATAAATGGTTCAGGAAATTCTATTTTCAGCCACTTTACATAATCACATTGAATGAGAAGATGCAAAAGCCATCAAAGGTTGTTTTCCTATTTTAAATCAGAAGTTGTTGCAATTCTAATAGAAATTGATAGCTTTTAAAAAGATTTGAAATTCCAGTGACTCACTGACTAGAAGGGATCACACAAGATTCCAAATTGTACTGTAACAACCAAGTTAAAAGTGGGATTGTGGTCAATGCAAAGTCAATAGCCGAATGGCCTCTTTCTGTACTGTAGGGATTCAATGATTCTATTAAAAAGCAATATTTGATGAAACACTATTTGAGTAGAGAAATCAGTACTCTAATGTACAGAAATGTTACCTCATTTAACTTTTAAAACAACTAAAAATCCCCATCCATGGTTATAATATACTCTGCCCATTAAGTGTTCTCCAGGTATCAATTCAAAGCAATTCTGATGGTTTGAAAATGAAATTGGATGAAGTAAAAAGACTTATGGGCTGAGTCCCCATGTTCTCTCTCTCTCTCTCTCCTCTCTCTCTCCCCCCCCCCCCCCCCCCCCCCCCACACACACACACACCTCCAATTTTCAACAGATCCTATTGTTGCTGGTAAGGATAATGGACTGTGGTGCGGGATTCGGGGGCTGTTATGTTCTGTCTGAGGCCAGAACCTTCCATACACCTGACGAAGGGGCAAACCCCAAAAGCTTGTGAGTTTACTGTCAAATAAATTGGTTGGACTTTAACCTGGTGTTGTGAGACTTCGTACTGGGTGTACCTATACCTCATGGACTGCAGCAGTTCAAGATGCAGCTCACCATCACTTTTTCTTTCTAACCCCATAAATTGGAACAGAGGAAACTCAATACTCTACACGTGTAGAGTATCCCACCCTCCCCTCTCCTCTAACCTAATAATAAGTGAATGAGAAGTTTTTTTTTCTTGGAAAGCGAAGTATTAGGGATGGCAGTACAGGCACTACGTTGCACCTCCTGCCGGATGTTCGAGGTGAGGGACACCGGTAGTGTCCCTGCTGATTATACCTGCAGGAAGTTTGCCTACTTGCAGCTCCTTGAGGATCGTGTTAGGGACCTGGAGCTGGAACTAGAGGAACTCCGGATAATTCATGAAGTTGAGGCTGATATTGACAGGAGTTGCAAGGAGATAGTCACTCCTAAAAGTGAATCATGGGTAACTGCCAGAAAGAGGGGTAAGAAGCAATCGGGGAAACAATCCCCCGAGGCTGTTCCCCTCTATAATAAGTTTTCTGTCCTGGAGGCTACTGTTGAGGAAGAATCAACTGGGGATAGCCGAGGGGAGCAGGTCTCAGGAGGTGAGCCTGTTGTGAATGCTCAGGTGGGTAGGGGAAAGAAAAGATCAGGCTTGGTGATTGGGGACTCCATAGTAAAGGGGACAGATAGGAGAGTCAATGGTAATGAACGGGACTCAGGGCTGGTGTGTTGTCTCCCGAGGGCCGGGGTCCGGGACGTCTCTGATCGGGTGTTCAAGATCCTTAAGGGAGACGGGAGTCAGCCCCAAGTCATAGTTCATGTAGAGACACATGACATAGGAAGGATAAGGGAAGGGGATGTAAAACAGAAATTTATGGAGTTGGGCTGGAAACTTAGGGCCAAAACAAACTGAGTGGTTACCTCTGGTCTCTTGCCTGTGCCACGGGATAGCATAGAGAGGAACAGAGAGAGGGAACTTTTGAACTCGTGGCTAAGGGGATGGTGCAAGAGGGAGGGGTTCAGGTTCTTAGACAATTGGGGCTCATTCTGGGGTAGGTGGGACCTCTACAAGAGAGATGGTCTGCACCTGAACCAGAGGGGAACCAATATCTTGGGGGGAAAATTTGCAAAGGCTATTCAGGGGGGTTAAACTGATTCAGAGGAGGGGTGGGATCCTGAGTAGTTCAGATGTTAAGAAGGATGAGAATAGGGGGGTCATAGACAAGGATTCTAAAGCACAGCAGCGTACAGGTGGAGTGGAGCATGGTTTGAAATGCGTATACTTTAATGCAAGGAGTATTCGCAATAAGGTGGATGAACTTGCAGCTTGGATCAGTACCTGGAACTTTGATGTTGTGGCCATTTCAGAGACATGGATAGAGCAGGGACAGGAATGGTTGTTGCAGGTTCCGGGGTTCAAATGTTTCAGTCAGAGTAGAGAAGGAGGTAGAAGGGGGGGAGGAGTGGCATTATTAGTCAAAGACTGTATCACAGTGACAGAAAGGAAGTTTGATGAGGACTTGTCTGTTGAGGTAGTATGGGCTGAGATTAGAAACAGGAGAGGAGAGGTCACCCTGTTGGGAGTCTTTTATAGACCTCCAAAAAGTTCTAGAGAGGTAGAGGAAAAGATTGCAAAGATGATCCTGGACAGGAGTGAAAGTAATAGGGTAATTGTTATGGGAGACTTTAACTTTACTAATATTGATTGGAATAGCTATAGCTCTAGCTCGTTAGAGGGGTCAGTTTTTATACAAAATGTGCAGGAAGGTTTTTTGACTCAGTATGTAGATAGGCCAACTAGAGGTGAGGCTACATTGGAGTTGGTACTGGGTAATGAGCCAGACCAGGTGTTAGACTTGGAAGTAGGTGAGCATTTTGGTGATAGTGACCACAATTCGGTTACGTTCACCTTAGTGATGGAAAGGGATAAGCGTGAACCAGAGGGTAGTAGTTATAGCTAGGGGAATGGTAATTATGAGGCTATTAAGAGAGATTTAGGCTGCATAGGTTGGACTAGGAAACTACAGGGGCTAGGAACATCTGAAATGTGGAGCTTATTCAAGGAACAGCTACTGCGAGTCCTTGATAAGTATGTCCCTGTCAGGCAAGGAGGAAATGGTCGAGTAAGGGAACCGTGGTGTACAAAAAAAGTTGATTCGCTGGTGAAAAGGAAAAAGGAGGCTTATGTCAGGATGAGGCATGAAGGCTCAGTTAGTGCACTGGAGAGTTATAGATTAGCTAGGAGGGAGCTAAAGAGTGAGTTAAGAGCTAAAAGAGGACACGAGAAGACTTTGGCTGATAGGATCAAGGAGAATCCTAAAGCTTTCTTTAAATATGTTAAGAATAGAAGATTGGTTAGGGCAAGATTAGGGCCAGTCAGAGAAAGCAGTGGGAAGTTGTGCGTGGAGTCTGAAGAGATCAGAGAGGCACTGAACAAATATTTCTCTTCGGTATTCACGCAGGGAAATGTAAATGTAGTCATGGAGAACACTGGGATACAGGGTTGTAAATTGGATAGTAATGAAGTAGATAGGGAAGAGGTGTTAGATATTCTTGAGGGTATGAAAATAGATAAGTTCCCTGGGCTGGACGGGATTTACCCTAGGATTCTCTGGGAGGCAAGAGAGGTGATTGCAGAGCCTTTGGCTCTGATCTTCAGGTCGTCGTTGGTTACAGGTATAGTGCCGGAAGACTGGAGGATAGCAAATGTTGTCCCATTGTTCAAGAAGGGGAATAGAGACTATCCTGGGAATTATAGACCGGTGAGTCTCGCTTCTGTTGTGGGCAAAGTTTTGGAAAGAATTATTAGGGATAGAATTTATAGTCATTTAGAGAGAATTGAATTGATTGGAGATAGTTAGCATGGTTTTGTGAAGGGTAGGTTGTGCCTCACAAACCTTATTGAGTTTTTTGGAAAGATGACTAAAGAGGTGGATAAGGGTTAGGCAGTTGACATGGTATATATGGACTTTAGTAAGGCATTCGATAAGGTTCCCCATGGAAGGCTTCTGCAGAAAATGCAGATGTATGGGCTTGAGGGTGATTTAGCTAATTGGATTAGGAATTGGCTAGCTGATAGAAGACTGAGGGTGGTGGTTGATGGGAATTATTCATCATGGAGTTCGGTTACAAGTGGTGTATCTCAGGGATTTGTTTTGGGACTTCTGCTGTTTGTAATTTTTATAAATGATCTGGATGAGGGTATAGAAGGATGGATTACTAAATTTGCTGACGACACCAACATTGGAGGAGTGGTAGATAGTGAAGAGGGGTGTTATAGTTTGCAGAGAGACTTGGACAAGTTGCAGAGCTGGGCCGAGAGGTGGCAAATGGAGTTTAATGCGGAAAAGTGTGGGGTAATTCACTTTGGCAGAAATAACAAATGTATAGAATATAGGGCTAATGGTAGGACTCTTAATAGTGTTGATGAACAGAGGGATCTCAGTGTATATGTGCATAGATCCCTGAAAGTTGGCACTCAAGTTGATAGGGTTGTTAAGAAGGCATACGGAGTCTTGGCTTTTAATGGGAGGGGGATTGAATTTCGGAGCCGCAACGTCGTGTTGCAACTGTACAAAACTCTGGTGCGGCCGCACTTGGAGTATTGTGTATAGTTCTGGTCGCCACATTATAAGAAAGATGTGGAGGCAATGGAGAGGGTGCAGAGGAGGTTTACCAGGGTGTTGCCTGGTATGGAGGGCAGGTCTTATGAGGAAAGGCTGAGGGATTTGAGGTTATTTTCAGAAGAGAGAAGGTGGCTAAGAGGTGACCTTATTGAGGCATATAAGATGATCAGAGGATTAGACAGGGTGGACAGTGATAGCCTTTTTCCTTGGGTGGAGAAGACTAGCACGAGGGGACATAGCTTTAAATTAAGGAGTGATAATTATAGGACGGATGTCAGAGGTAGGTTCTTTACCCAGAGGGTGGTAAGGGTATGGAATGCCCTGCCTGCAGCAGTTGTAGATGCGCCAAGTTTGGGGGTGTTTAAGTGGTCAGTGGATAGGTTTATGGATGAAAACGGAATGGTTTAGGTTAGAGGGTCATTGCTTTTTCTCCATTGGTCGGCGCAACATCGAGGGCCGAAGGGCCTGTACTGCGCTGTAATGTTCAATGCCCTATGTTCTAACTAGGGATAGGAAACAAATGCAGGCTTATCCAACAATACGTATAAATGAAAAAAATCAAGCCCTGCTTATGAAAACTGCTGACTGAGGTAATGCAAGGCATTGCTCATGTTTCAGCATGCGAATTAACATTTCTGATCGTGCACTTATTTGAGAAATCTCATAGCTTTTGCACACTGCTATTGCAATGTTGAAATGTATTGTTTTGTTAAACAATTTAGCATCCAATTTTAAAAATCTCTAGTTCCTTACAGTATGACTATTTAAAATGCTTTTGGTGTTGTGGTTTAAATTGTTCTTGTTGATCCATGGTAGTTTTTGTCACTGTCAGCAATCCTTATCAGCAGTTCAGCTTTTATTCTGCACCACCTTGATAATATGATTTTAATGTTGGAAGTGCTAGAATTTAATATTCAATGTTTTCATTTGCAGCAAGCATCAAAGAATTTTCAATGCCCTTAGGGTCTAGTTAATCTTAGTAAAGAAAGCAGTATGTGGATATCTTTCTCCTATTTGTAATATTTAACACATTACAGATATATAATACATGTGTAATAATCTGATACCTCTAATTATTTTGTTGTGTGTGGAACATTTCTTTACTACTTATTATTTGCTTCCTTGGGTGACACTTTATTTTTCAAACATACCCAACATGAATGGATATACACCTTACAGTGGAAGTCATCCAAAAAAGGTATTGCAATTAGGCCTCCATTTTCTGGCTCCTAACTGACCTGACTGTGACTTATGGTCTTGTCCATGTCCCTAAACTGTCCATCTCCTGATGTCCCTGTCACTTGAATCAGTGGTCACCCACCCTTTAATATGCTTGGCTTTCATTAGACTTTAATTTTGGCATGCCTTCCCATTGCTCCCCTGGAAATAAGTCAGCAGACTATTGTCCCCGTGTCACCTACGGCTCTGTAGCAGCCTTAAATCAGAACACATATGCTTCAGAGGTGTGAGCTTGCAATTTGTATAAGTATGAACGTACAAATTAGGATAAGGAGTAGGGCAACTTTGCTTTTCAAGCCAGCTCTGCCATTTAATATAATAACTCAGTAAGAATCTAGCAACACCAATTTTAAATCCAACCGATTTATTTGATAGTAAATTTGTGAGCTTTTGACACTGTGTCTTCATCAGGCAAATGCAGTGTTCTGGTCTGCAATAGCACACATATCAACACAGACAGTCACAGATTGCTGATTAGAATGCGAATCCTTACATCTAACCTGCTATTCAAGTGTTAAAGTGGCTAACAATGTGTGTGAAGGGAATCCTGAGCATTGGTTAGAGAATTGTGTATTTTCTCCAGACAGCACAGTAAGTGAGGTTTTTTGCTAACCCAAAAAACAGATTACAGATAGTGTGTCATGAAGCCAAGATCCCTATTAAGACTGTCCTCATGTGTGCGGAACTTGGCTATCAGTCTTTGCTCAGCGACTGTGCACTGTATAAATATTATATATTTAATATAATAGCATGGCAATCTGATTGTAACTTTCACCTGACATTCCTCCCTACCTCCAACAGCCTTTTGAAAAAGACCCTACTACCACTGCCTTTTGAGGAAGAGTGTTCCAAAGACAACCCTCTGAAAGATTTTTTTAAAATCCAATTCAATCAAATCCAATTCAGAGTCTCAACAAATTGAAATATTTCCTATCCAAGCTGACAAGACGGGGATCTCGCCTCCTTTCTTGGTCTTGATCTTCATGATCCAAGCTGATGGAGTAGGCAGGCATTCCACCTCCTCCAAGGTTTGATCTCATTTGCATCTTAGCCAAAAGGCCGAGATGCCGCTTTTAAAAATTCATTCAAATGAAGCTAAAATGTAGCCTGATGATTATTTTTCCTCATTTGTCTTAAATGAGAAGTCCCTCATTTTTAAACAGTGGCCCCTAGTTCTAGATTCTCTCACAAGAGGAAACATCCTCTCCACACGGACAGGGATCGCGGGTAGAGGTGGGAACATCGGGGTGGCGGCGCGGGCTCGTTGGGCCGAAGGACCTGTTTCCTGTGCTGTTTTGTTCTTTGTTCTATATTTACCTTGTCAAGACTGCTTGGAATTTTATGTATTAATCAAATTGCTTTGTACTCTTCTAAACTCCAGGGAATACAAGAGAAACCTGTCAATTTTAGTTCCTAAGACACCTGTCCATTCCTGATGTTAATCTGGTAAATCTTCTCTGAACTGCTCCAAACATATTTGCATCTTTCCTTTAAAATAAGGAGACTATTACTGTACTCAGTACCCTAAATGTGGTCTTACCAATGCCCTGTACAACTGAAGCATAACCTCCTTACTTTTGTAATAAATTCTCTTCACGTTAAACAATAACATTTTATTGGGTTTCCCAAATTCTTGCTGTACCTGCATATTAGCTGTTTCTGGTTTATGCACTAGGACATTCAGATCCTTCTAAATATCAGACCTCTGCAATCTCTCAGTATTTAGATAAAGTTTATCTTTTATATTATTCCTGTCAAAATGGAACTTTTTATGTTTCCCAAAATTATACTCCATTTGCCAGATCTTCGTCCACTCTCACTTAACCTATCTATGCCCCTTGGTAGTCTCCTTATGTTCTCTTTACAATGTACTTTTCTACCTTTGTGATGTCAGCAAAGCCATACCTTTAGTTCCATTGTTCAAGTAATTTATGTAAATTGTAAAAAGTTGAAGTACTGATCCCTGTGGCACATCACTTATTAAATCCTACCAATCAGAAAAAGACCCATTTTTGCTAGCTCTGTTTTCTATTAGTTAGACAGTCTTCCATCCATGCTAATATGTTACTTCCTACACCATTGTTATGTTTGTTTTTCAGGAGACTCTTCTGTCCTTGATCCAAAGGCAAACACCAGCTATTGTCAGAATCAAAGTTCTTTATTTGTCCCACATATGTAGGCTGGCTAATCTTTGCTACTTAACTTCCACTCAGTGCTGAAAGTCAGTTAGCAAAAAGGGCCAGGAGTAACAAGGCCCTTTTTTACAGTTTTACTATTGCATCAGGTAGATGTGATTTCAAATGAGATTTAAGCACACATCATCTGATTCAATCAAAAATATCTAGACTTAAGCATACATCATCTTATTCAATCGAAAACGAATAGTTACAGGAATTGCTGCACAAGAAAGAACATTCTATTCAAATATGCATTTACTAGTAACAAACCCCACCCATCAGAACATAAACATAATGTCTTTACGATACACATCTGTTAGCGCAAAAGAGAACGATGTCACATACTTAGTTAAACTCGTGCCCAGCAAGCTGGAGTCTATAGTTATCTTGTTTTGTCGGTTTCCTCCCATGAGCTGTTTCTCTGCCCTTCTTGCAAGCCCAATAATTCACCTTGCCCTCTACAGTGGACATTAATTCTTTAATATCTCACCATGAGATTTTATTTTTCACAGTAACCTTTGATGTGGCACCTTATCAAATGCCTTCTGGAAATCTAAACATAGTGCATCAACTGATTTCCCTTTTATCACAGCAGTTTAAAGAATTGTCATTTAGGCTGTCATTTCAGTGCAATATACAAGGAATGCTGCAGTGTCGGAGGTGTGGACAACAAAGAAAATAAAAATAAATTTATTTATTAGTGACAGGTAGGCTTACATTCACACTGCAAGGAAGTTACTATGAAAATTTAAGAAGCTGCAGGCTGCCACTTCAAACAAATGTCAAACATCTCATGGGGTCTGCTGCCCACTCTGCCTGAGATCAGTGAGGGAGAAGGGAGGCCTACGATTGGTCTGGATAGCGGAGAGGGTGGGAGCAATATGTATGATGCATATTCTATCATTTTTTTCTACACTTATGTAGTTGGAAGCGCCGGTCGGAATTGCAGGATTTCGGGCGGGTTAACCATGGGGTTGTGCAGCGTGATTTGGGTTCACTGATGTTTTTTCAGGCAGAGTATACATAGGAGGCAGATCTAAAGTCCACTTCAAGTTCGCCCATCACTTAGAATCATAATGATAAAATAGGGTCCAAATTATGCTATAAGTTTACTAAATAAGCTTGGGAGGGCATTGATTTTGCTTTTCAAAACACATGGAATCAGGATTCCACATAAATGTTTGAAATTCTGTTGCTGTGCTAGATTTGGAATAGCTGGATCACTCTGCTGCAAGGCTCCAGCTGTGCCCCATTCACATCTTTCTCAATCTGCAGGTGTAAAATCTGACTTTTAACAATGTAAATCTTTATCATAACACCCATCACTTCCCATTAAACAGGAGAGCAGAAACTGATAGAGAAAGAAATAGAGAAGCCTTTACTCACTTATAAAGGAGTTTTAGGCTTGGTACTATATGAAGAAGAAGAATTTGAAAAGCAAAGAAAGTTGCAATTCAACAATTTTTTTCCCCAAATGTGTGACTTTTTGATTGACAATCATTTTCATTGTAAATTTGCATTCTTCAATTGAAATGCTAAATTTGTAATCCAATTTCAACATTAAAATTCATAGAATCCCTGCAGTGCATGAGAGGCCATACAATTCATTGAGTCTGTACTGACTTTCCAACAGAGTATCTTATCCATTGTTGCTTAAAAATGAAGACAAGAGAAGACAGGTACAAAAGCGGAAGTGATGGTCAATAAGAAAGTAATAAAAATAGAAAATAACCAAAAGAGAAACTGCATTCTCCAATGTTCAATTCCAATAATTTACAGACGCCAGTTTTGGTTAAGGATGGTACAGTGATTGGCACTGTGGCTTCACAACTCCAGGGATCCAGGTTCAATTTTTGCCTTGGTGACTGTGTGGAATTTGTGTCTGTGTGGGTTTCCTCTGGGTGCTCTGGTTCCCTTCTCCAGCCTAAAGATGTGCAGATTAGTGGATTGACCATGCTAAATTGCCCCAAGATGTATTGATTTAGATGGATTAGCTATAGTAAATGTTTGTGATTATAGTGAAAGGGTGGGGGGAGCAGGCCTGGATAAGATACTCTGTTGGAAAGTCAGTACAGACTCAATGAATTGTATGGCCTCTCATGCACTGCAGGGATTCTATGAATTTTAATGTTGAAATTGGATTACAAATTTAGCATTTCAATTGAAGAATGCAAATTTACAATGAAAATGATTGTCAATCAAAAAGTCACACATTTGGGGAAAAAAATTGTTGAATTGCAACTTTCTTTGCTTTTCAAATTCTTCTTCTTCATATAGTACCAAGCCTAAAACTCCTTTATAAGTGAGTAAAGGCTTAAAAAGAAATAATAAGAAAGCTGAGTGGGAAAATACATCAGATGTTAAGTGATGATAGAGAAAAGAACAAAAATTAGAACAGTAGGAAAATATGGAAGAAGAAAGAGATCTGGATCACCAGTGGGTTCCTGAGGCTTGTCAGTGTGAAGGGATAGTTTGGATGACCACATTGAATGGAGGGCTGAAGTCCTTGCAGATGATTTAAGCCTTCAAGGTGACCAAGGTGGAGTCTTAAGCTGTAATGTTGAGTTTGCCTCCATTTAGCACAAAAGTTGGTAAAGGAGTTGAAGTCAGTGCTAGAAACAGCTTCCCAGTGGCTTGTTAAACAGCTGATTACTACTTAAGATATCTGCAAGCACTCATTAAAGAAGCTTTGGTGCCAGCATTTCAACTCATTTGTGCTTGTTAGACATAGGTTATTTATCTATGACTTACTGTTCACAATTTGATTATTTTGAAAGTGCTATCATTCAATATCCTGCATAAATTCTTCAGGTGCTGCATGCAACTGGGATAATGCTATTTGTAGCATTGCAGTTTGGTTGGAATAGAAAGATTTGTACTCTAGAAACCAATTGTCACTTTGACCACCCCAGTGAATGCTTAGAAGGATGATATTATGTTGACATACAGTAAGTACTAGGGAGACAATGAGTTATTATGTTACATTAGTCATTTTTTCTGCCTGTAGGTGATTTACTTGTGTTAGTCTTCGGTTTTGTTTTCAGCGTTACAATGTCCACTTCGAACTGCTTTTGTTACACTGTAATTCCTTTGTCAACGTTTGACTATCCAGACAATATTATGAGCTTTTGATCGAATGGTTTTCTTCCTTCATCCCTTTTTCATACAACATTCCTGAGTGGGGAAGGCTTTTAAGGAAAGTTATGCCAAGGTTGTGTAGATTTCTTTTTTGTGGAAAATTATGTTGTTTTGCCTTGTCTCTCTCACTACAGCACCTGACCAAATGAGCAGTGTGACTGCAAGTCCAGGTTATGCTGCTTCTCAGTGACCGTTTGAGACAGTTGTATGAATACGATAGAAAGTGCAAAGGCAGTGTTAAAATTTAAATTTAACATTAGATGCACTCTCAGTATAGATGTTTACTTGTATATCATCATGTTTGAGACATTGTTGCGTTGGTTTTGTGTTCATATTGTTTGCTTAAGGCAAAATTGAATTTCTGCCAGATTGTAAACAGTCACTTACCTCATTGACATTCTGTTGATGCATCTGTTTTCTCTCCAGGATTTGGAATGCACTGACCGATAACTATGGTAATGTAATGGCTGTGGACTGGAAGACATCCCACACTCGTGCTTTGCATCTGCCAACACTGAACCTGTCAGAAAAGACAGTAAGTGATTCACCATTACTGACTTGGACATCATTGAATTTACAGATTTTGGTTTCTGCTTTAAAAAAACAGCTTATCAGTTGTGTAAAACTGTCTGGCACTGTGATCATTATGGGTTACTCTATATGATATATAAGTAATAGAATTGTACTTCTAAGCCTAATCTTTTGAGAATCGGTGATTAAAGGATCACAAGAACAGTCTGCTGCTTTAAAAAGATGTAAATTTATGATACTTCTTATATTCGTCTTTTCATTTAGAATTTGTTAGCTATGTGGCCTTCAATCTATTTTGCAGCAGACCTGTAATGAGACAAAACAGTGTAAACTCTTCCAGAATTCAAATGAAAAGATCACAAATATAAAAACAGTATTATAGTTTTGTTCAGGCATTACACATGGTATAGCCAGATCAATTTCTGTTTGCAGTTTTGGTCTCCATATTTAAGGAAGGATATACTTGTATTTGACTAGAGCACAAATTCACTAAATTGTTCGCTTGGATGAGAGTTTATCTTGAGATGAAGGGCTGAGTAGATTGAGCCTATATTTAGAAGAATGAGAGCGACTGAGGGGATGTAATAGAATAGATGTTGAGAGATTGTTTCTGCTAGTCAAGGAATCTAAAACTTGTGGATGGAGTCTTTGGACTGAGGTGAGGAGAAATTAAGTCACTGAAAGAATTGTTAACCCAGAGTGTTGTGTTTCTCCATCATTGAATACATTTAAGATTATCATTCTGGCAGGAAATCAAGAAATATGGGGAGCGAGTGAGAAAGTGACCACAATTCGGTTACGTTCACCTTAGTGATGGACAGGGAAAGGCATGAAGCTGGGGGCAGTAGTTATAGCTGGGGGAAGGGTAATTATGAGGCCATCAGGAGAGAATTAGGGTTCATAGATTGGACTAGGGAACTACAGGGACTGGGAGCATCTGGAATGTGGTGCTTATTCAAGGAGCAGCTGCTGCGAGTCCTTGATAAGTATGTCCCTGTCAGGCAGGGAGGAAATGGTCGAGTAAGAGAGCCTTGGTGTACGAAAAAGTTGATTTGCTGGTTAAGAAGAAAAAGGAGGCTTATGTCAGGATGAGGCTTGAAGGCTCAGTTAGTGCAATGGATAGCTATAGATTAGCCAGGAAGGATGTAAAAAGTGAATTGAGGAGAGCTAAGAGGGGACACGAGAAGATGTTGGCTGATAGGATTAAGGAGAATCCTAAAGCTTTCTTTCGATATGTTAAGAATAGAAGATTGGTTAGGGCAAGATTAGGGCCAGTCATAGACAGCAGTGGGAAGTTGTGCGTGGAGCCTGAAGAGATTGGTGAGGCACCGAATAAATATTTCTCTTCGGTATTCACGCGGAGTGCTGGAAACGTAGCTATGGAGAACACTGAGGTACAGGGTTGCAAATCGGGAAGTATTGTAGTAGATAGGGAGGATGTGTTAGAAATTCTCGAGGGTTTGAAGTTGGATAAGTCCCCTGGGCCGGACGGGATTTACCCTAGGATTCTCTGGGAAGCAAGAGAGGAGATTGCAGAGCCTCTGTCTCTGATCTTCAGGTCCTCGTTGGTTACGGGTGTGGTTCCGGAGGACTGGAGGATAGCGAATGTGGTCCCATTGTTTAAGAAGTGGAAGAGAGACCTTCCAGGGAATTATAGGCCAGTGAGTCTTACTTCTGTTGTGGGCAAAGTAGTGGAGAGAATTATTAGGGATAGGATTTATAGTTATTTTGAGAGAAATGAATTGATTGGGGATAGTCAGCATGGTTTTGTGAATGGTAGGTCGTGCCTTACTAACCTTATTGAGTTTTTTGGAAAAGTGACCAAAGAGGTGGATGGGGGTAAGGCGGTTGATGTGGTATATATGGACTTTAGTAAGGTGTTTGATAAGGTGGCCCATGGAAGACTTCTGCAGAAAATGCAGATGTGTGGGATAGAGGGTGATTTAGCTAATTGGGTTAGGAATTGGCTAGCAGATAGAAGACAGAGGTGGTGGTTGATGGGAGATATTCATCTTGGAGTTCGGTGACAAGTGGTGTACCTCAGGGGTCTGTTTTGGGGCCCCTGCTGTTTGTAATTTTTATAATTGATCTGGATGAGGGTATTGAAGGATGGATTAGTAAATTTGCGGATGACACCAAAGTCGGTGGAGTGGTAGATAGTGAAGAGGGGTGTTATAGTTTGCAGAGAGACTTGGACAAGTTGCAGAGCTGGCCGAGAGGTGGCAAATGGAGTTTAATGTGGAAAAGTGTGAGGTTATGCACTTTGGCAGGAACAATAAATGTGTAGAGTATAGGGCTAATGGTAGGGCTCTTAATAGTGTTGAGGAACAGAAGGATCTTGGTTTATGTGTCAATAGATCCCTGAAAGTAGGCAGTCAAGTGGATAAAGTTGTTAAGAAGGCATATGGAGTCTTAGCTTTTATTGGTAGGGGGATTGAATTTCGGAGCCGCAGCATCATGTTGCAACTGTACAAGACTCTAGTGCGGCCGCACTTGGAGTATTGTGTGCAGTTCTGGTCCCCGCATTATAAGAAAGATGTGGAGGCATTGGAGAGGGTACAGAGGATGTTTACCAGGATGTTGCCTGGTATGGAGGGCAGGTCTTATGAAGAGCGGCTGAGGGATTTGAGGTTGTTTTCGTTAGAAAGGAGGCGGCTAAGAGGGGACCTAATCGAAACATATAAGATGATTAGAGGTTTAGATAGGGTGGACATGATAGCCTTTTTCCTAGGATGGAGAAAGCTAGCACGAGGGGACACAGCTTTAAATTAAGGGGTGATAGTTATAGGATGGATATCAGAGGTAGGTCTTTACTCAAAGAGTGGTTAGGGAGTGGAATGCCCTGCCTGCAGCTGTTGTAGATGCGCCAAGTTTGGTGGCGTTTAAGAGGTTAATTGATAAGTATATGGAAGAGAAGGGAATGGTTTAGTTGGAGGGGCATTGCTTTTTATTTTGGTCGGCACAACATCGAAGGCCGAAGGGCCTGTTCTGTGCTGTAATGTTCTATGTTCTAAAGTGGAGTTGATGTCTAAGATCAGCTCAGGTGAATAGGGTATATTACAATTGACTTCTAATGTAGGATCATTTTTTTGACTTATCATTGTAGCTGAATATGAATCTGTTTGCACATGACATCTAAACGTGTATCTCCCAAAAGACACCTTTTGTGTGTTCAGGCCAATTTATGTAGTAAAGGCAGTGTCAGCAATCCTAGTACCAGGCAGATCAGGCAAAAGTAAGACAGAATAAGGGAAGTCCAGATTAAACTGCATTTATTTCAATGCAAGAGACATGAAGGGCAAGGCAGATGAATTCAGGGCATGGATGGGTACTTGGGACTGGGTTATTATAGCAATTACTGAAACACGGCTAAGGGAGGAACAGGACTGGCAGCTCAATGTTCCAGGATACAGATGCTATAGGAAAAATAGAGGTAAGAGAGGAGGGGGAGTTGCACTTTTGATTAGGGAAAGTATCACAGCTGTACTGAGGGGGATATATCCAAGAGTTCAGCCCTGAGTCTATATGGGTAGAACTGAGAAATAAGAAAGGGAAAATCACCTTGATAGGGTGGTACTATAGGGCCCCAAATAGTTGGCAGGAAATTGGGGAGCAAATATGTAAGGAGATTACAGATAACTCTAAGAAAAATAAGGTGGTAATAGTTGGAGATATTAACTTTCCCAATATTGACTTGGACTGCCATAATATTAGAGGGTTGGATAGAGAGAAATTTGTTGAATATATTCAGGAAGAATTCTCATTCAAATGTGGATGGCCTGACTAGAGAGGAGGCAAAACTTGACCTCATCTTGGGAAATGAGGAAGAGCAGGTGACAGAAGTGTTAGTAAAGTATCACTTTGGGACCAGTGACCATAATTCTACTAGTTTTGAGATCACTATGGAGAATAATAGGTCTGGCCCAAAATTTAACATTCTAAATTGGGGCAAGGCCAATTTTGATGGTATGAGGCAGAATTTTCAACAAGTAATTGGAGGAGTCTGTGGGAAGGTAAATTGTATGCTTTCAAAAGTGTTAACCATGGTTCAGGGTAAACACATTCCTCTTAGAGTGAAGGGCAAGACTGGTAGAATTAGGGACCCCTGAATGACTCAGGGTGTTGACACCCTGGTCATGGAGGAAGAGGCACATGACAGGCATAGGCAGTTGAGATCAAGTGAATCCCTTGAAGAGTATATAGAGTGCAGGAGTAGAGTTAAGAGAGAAATCAGGCGGGCATGAGATTGGATTCTCCTTTGTCTTATCTGTCAAAACAATGAGCTTCTACAAATACAAAAAGGGCAAAAGAGTAACAAATGAGAAAGTAGGCCTCTTAAGGATCAACAAGGTCATCTTTGTGCTGATCAACAAGAGGTGGGTGAGACCCTAAATGAATATTTCTCATCAGTATTTACTGTTGAGAAAAGCATGGATGTTAGGGAATTTGGGGAAATAAATAGTGATGTCTTGAGGAATGTACATATTACAGAGAAGGAGGGAGATGTTGGAAGTCTTAAAGCACATCAAGTTCGATAAATCTGTCAGACCTGATGACGTTTCTCCCAGGATATTGTGGGAGACTAGGGCGGAAATTGCATGTCCCCTAGCTGAGATATTTGAATCATCGATACTCGTGGGTGAAGTGCCTGAAGATTGGAGAGTGGCAAATGTTGTGCCTTTGTTTAGAAAGGGGTGCAGGGAAAAGCTGGGAAACTACAGGGCAGTGAGCCTCACATCTGCGGTGGGTAAATTATTGGAAAGTATTTTGAAAATATTGCAAAATTTAGAGACGCAAGTACTGATTAGTGACAGCATGGCTTTGTGAATGGAAAATCAAGTCTCTCAAACTTGAGTTTTTTGAAGGGGTAACCAAGAAGGTAGATGAGGGCAGTGCAATTGTTATTGTCTACATGGACTTTAGCAAGGCCTTTGACAAAGTACTATATGATAGATTGTTGCATAAAGTTAAATTTCATGGGATTGAGGGTGAGGTATCTAAACAGATACAAAATTGGGTTTTTGACAGAAGCCAGAGAGTGGTCGTAGAGAGTTGTTTTTCAAACTGGAGGCCTCTGACCAGCAGTGTGCTCAAGGATCAGTGCTGGGTGCACAGTTATTTGTCATTTATGTTCGTGATTTGGCTGAGAATATAGGAGGCATTGTTAGCAAGTTTGTGGATGATACTAAGATTGGTGATCTAGTGGACAGTGAAGAAAGTTATCTTCAATTGCCACGGGATTTTGATCATTTGGGCCAATGAATGGCAGATGGAGTTTAATTTAAACACATGTGAGGTGATGCATTTTGGTAGATTGAACCAAGGCAGGACTTATTCAGCTAATGGTAAGGCATTGGGGATGTTATAAAACAGAGATATAGGGGTACATGTTCATAGCTCCTTGAGAGTGAAGTCTCAGTAGACAGAGTGGTAAAGAAGGCATTTGTCGTGCTTAGTTTCATTGGTCAAACATTGAATATCAAAGTACTATAGGCCCCTGTAGTCTTCTTGAAGTGGTGCAACACATTGGTAAGGCCATACTTGGAATACAGTGTGCAATTCTCATCACTATTATAGAAAGGATATTATTAAACTAGAAAGAGTGCAGAAAAGATTTACTAGATGCTACTAGGACTTGATGGATTGAGTTATAAGGAGAGGCTGAATAGACTGGGACTTTTTTTCTCTGGAGCTTAGGATGCTGAGTTGTGATCTTATAGAGGTCTACAAAATAGCTAGATAGTCAATATCTTTTCCCAAAAGTAGGGGAGTCTAAAACGAGAGGGCATAGGTTTAAGGTGAGAGAGTTACAAAAGTGTCCAGAAGGGTAATTTTTTTTACACAGTGGATGGTGAGCTGCCAGAGGTGATAATGGAGGTGGGTACAATTTTGTCTTTTAAAAAGCATTTAGATAGTTACATGGGTATAAAGGATATGGACCAAATGCTGGCAATTGGAACGAGCTTAGAGATTTTTACAAAAAAAGGGGCAGCACGGACAAGTTGGGTGGAAGGACCTGTTTCCATGCTGTAAACCTCTATGACTCTATGACCCTTACTTGATGAAACAAGCTATCTAATTTTACTATAAAAGCGCAAAATTCTGTTCAAAAATGTGAAATTCAAAAGTGGCATTAAATCTAGAAATATCATTCTCGTCATATTTCTGGTCGGATGTGATGCATACAGCCACTTTTCTTTTTGATACTGAGGGCATTTCATTACCACTCTGCCCTAATACATCATTGATGCAGAACCTATTTTCACTCACATGAGTCACAGGCAGGAAGCAAAGTTCATTGGATAGAAACTATTGAAGATACTTTGTTAAGACAGCTGTAAGCATTTATTATTTATTTGTTCCTTCAGAAATTGTTCTAGTAATTAAACTTGGCTTTTTCTGATCGTGAACACTGAGTTTTGACTCCAAGTGAGCATTTGCTCATAGCTGATTTCACTCAATTGCAGAAAAACGTAAAAAGCAAAATTCAGAAGGCTACCAATGAGTTTCATTAATTGAGACACATGTCTAAAAGGAGCATCTTCACTGTTGAACCAGTGAATTGTGTTGACGTCTAAATAATTCCAGATTTAGTTTGGCCAACAAATGCACAGAATTTCACTTATGGCAATACACTTATCAAAAATGTATGCAAATCGAAATGATTAGTATTTACTCAAATCCAAAAATATAATACTCAATACTGCAGCTATAACTAAGCCCTATTGTCCCAAAGTGTTGGAATGATGTCCTTTTGATACAGCTGGTAATAATTGGTATTATTTGGCAACAATTAGGGGAACCTCTATTTTAATTGTCATGTTATATTAGTAGACTATTTCTTTAAATTGATTCAGGTTTCATATTTGCAGGAGAACAAATGGAATTAAAAACTATTCTGGTTTAAAAATAAAATGCAAATTGCAATCTTTTGCCCATCATTATAATCCTCTGTTCTCATACATATATGTTATCTAGTCTAATTAAATAAATGGTTGCTAATTTCTCAGTATTTGCTCATTGAATTAGAGGATATTCTAATCCTAATGGGTAGGAGCCAACTGTGGCTCCATTTCCCTGATCATTGTCTGACTGTTTAGTCCTTTATAGCATTAGGATATGGGGAGTGGGTAAGAAAGTGGAGTTGAAGTCCAGAATTACGACCATATGGTTAAAGATTAACCAGCCAAAGGCAGATTCAGAATCAACCAAGATCATCTACAACTGATGGTGTGAAGCCAGATGCAGATATGACACTGGCTATATGACGGATGTCCATTTGTGAGGACAAGCATGCTTTGCAGCGCTTCCTTAATATGACTAATTATCTTTCTAAGTTCATTCCTTGCTACAGTGAGGTCATTGGACTCCTTTGTCAGCTTCTACAACAAGATGTTGAATGGCGTTGGCAGGCACTGTCAGCCCTCTGGTATTTTAACTTTTGAGCACCTGTATTCCTATCAGCAGATGCCCTCTTGGCATTGCATCCATAATGGCAGACTAGTAGCCTCTGCACTGATTGTCCTCACTGACACAGCCTTGTTATACCCAGATCGAGAAAAAAACTCCTGCTCTAGTTTTTGCTTGTCAGAAGTTTCATGACATCATATGTGATCATCCATAATTGTTTAAACTGATCATCAGCCACTTATAACTATTCCTAAAAAGCCTTTTCACACCAGTCAGCAGTGGGAAGTTGTGCGTGGAGCCCGAAGAGATTGGAGAGGTACTGAATAAATATTTCTCTTCGGTATTCACGCAGGGTGATGTAAATGTAGTTATGGAGAACACTGAGGTACAGGGTAGCAAGCTGGAAGGTATCGAAGTAGATAGGGAGGATGTGCTAGATATTCTCGAGGGTTTGAAGTTGGATAAGTTCCCTGGGCCGGACGGGATTTACCCTAGGATTCTCTGGGAGGCAAGAGAGGAGATTGCGGAGCCTCTGGCTCTGATCTTCAGGTCGTCGTTGGTTACAGGTGTAGTTCCGGAGGACTGGAGGATAGCGAATGTGGTTCCGTTGTTCAAGAAGGGGAAGAGAGAACTTCCAGGGAATTATAGGCCAGTGAGTCTTACTTCTGTTGTGGGCAAAGTATTGGAGAGAATAATTAGGGATAGGATTTATAGTTATTTAGAGAGTAATGAATTGATTGGAGATAGTCAGCATGGTTTTTGTGAAGGGTAGGTCGTGCCTTACTAACCTCATTGAGTTTTTTGAAAAAGTGACTAAGGAGGTGGATGGGGGTAAGGCGGTTGATGTGGTATATATGGACTTTAGTACGGCGTTTGATAAGGTGGCCCATGGAAGACTTCTGCAGAAAATGCAGATGTATGGGATAGAGGGTGATTTAGCTAATTGGATTAGGAATTGGCTAGCAGATAGAAGACAGAGGGTGGTGTTTGATGGGAGATATTCATCGTGGAGTTCGGTGACAAGTGGTGTACCTCAGGTGTCTGTTTTGGGGCCCCTGCTGTTTGTAATTTTTATAAATGATCTGGATGAGGGTATTGAAGGATGGATTAGTAAATTTGCAGAGGACACTAAAGTCGGTGGAGTGGTAGATAGTGAAGAGGGGTGTTATAGTTTGCAGAGAGACTTGGACAAGTTGCAGAGCTGGGCCGAGAGGTGGCAAATGGAGTTTAATGTGGAAAAGTGTGAGGTAATGCACTATGGCAGAAATAATAAATGTGTAGAGTATAGGGCAAATGGTAGAATTCTTAGTAGTCTAGATTAACAGAGGGATCTTGGTGTGTATGTGCATAGATCCCTGAAAGTAGGCAGTCAAGTCGAGAAGGTTGTTAGGAAGGCATATGGAGTCTTGGCTTTTATTGGTAAGGGGATTGAATTTCGGAGCCGCAACGTCATGTTGCAACTGTACAAAACTCTAGTGCGGCCGCACTTGGAGTATTGTGTGCAGTTCTGGGCCCCACATTATAAGAAAGATGTGGAGGCACTGGAGAGGGTACAGAGGAGGTTTACCAGGATGTTGCCTGGTATGGAGGGCAGGGTCTTATGAAGAGAGGCTGAGGGATTTGAGGTTGTTTTCGTTAGAAAGGAGGCGGCTAAGAGGGGACCTAATCGAAACATATAAGATGATTAGAGGTTTAGATAGGGTGGACAGTGATAGCCTTTTTCCTATGATGGAAAAAGCTAGCACGAGGGGACACAGCTTTAAATTAAGGGGTGATAGTTATAGGACGGATATCAGAGGTAGGTTCTTTAACCAAAGGGTGGTTCGGGAGTGGAATGCCCTGCCTGCAGCAGTTGTAGATGCGCCAAGTTTGGTGGCGTTTTAAGAGGTTAGTTGATAAGTATATGGAAGAGAAGGGAATGGTTTAGTTTGGAGGGGCATTGCTTTTTATATTGGTCAGCGCAACATCGAAGGCCGAAGGGCCTGTTCTGTGCTGTAATGTTCTATGTTCTATGTTCTATATCCATGTGATTGCAGCACATGATGCTGAAGCTGCAATACTACAACCTCTGTTGTCTGCAAATGCGGTAAGCAGTTGTACCATGCTGATCTTTCCAGACCTCATCACTGACTAGACAGAGGAAGACATCAACATCATGACTATAGAGGTACTTTCCGCTTGTTGAGTTGAAGAACTCAAGAAGGCCCTACAGGCACATCTCACATGCAGGCAGCTCCACAGTGCCATCATGAAAGGTTGGCCCAAGTACTCAAAAGTAGTGTCACCATGAGCTTCACAAATTCTTCTTCATGGAAGAATTACTGATACTGCATGAACAACAGTTTGTTGTCCCATCCCATGAGGGACTGTACACTGCAACTGCACAAGGGCACCTAGGGCTGGAAGTAACCAGATACAGGGCAAAGAAATACCTATGCTTGCTCTTGATGTGAGAGCAAATGGAGCAGGAAGCATTCAGATGTGTATCATGCAATGCATTCAATCCGCAGTAAGCCAATAAACACTATACCATCTCAGGCCTTGCATGGTCACTCATGGCAGCTGATGCCTTTGAATGGAATGGTAAACAACACTTGATCCTGGTCGACTTGTACTTTGGTTTGAAATCGACCATCTGTCAGATGTGAAAGGTAACATAGTCATAGGCAAACTCAAGAGATACTTCATCACATATGGCATCCCTCAGAGGATAATGATGGACAACACTCACCAATTTGTTACCAGTGAATTCGGGGACTTGTATTTATATGCGATTATGAGCAGTTTCCTATACCTACAGTCAAATGGCCTAGTAGAATGGACAATAAACTTGACCAAGCACCGCTTGAGAAATGTGCTGGAGACCACACAGGTATCAATATTGCCTCCTCAACTTGTGAAATGCGTCTAAAAAGGGTCTGCTCTTGTCAGCAGAGCGAATGTTCTCCAGCACCACGATTCACACTGCTAACATTCTCTTGCAACCAAAAGCCAACTGACGTGAATGGTGCGCTCATTAGAGCAGCAACAAAGGGGAAAGGGCTATTATGATCAAAATGCTTGCAGACTCTTCCTGTTAGCATCTGGTAATGCAGTCCAGATTCCACATGGCTGTGACAAACTGATTTGATTTATTGTTGTCACATGTATTAACATACAGTGAAAAGTATTCTTTCTTGTGCGCTATACAGACAAAAGCACATGGTTCATAGAGAAGGAAATGAGAATGTAGTGTTACAGTCATAACTAGGGTGTAAAGAAAGATCAACTTAATGCAAGGTAAATCCAGTCAAAAGTCTGATGGCAACAGGGAAGAAGCTGTTCTTGAGTCGGTTTGTACACTGTCTCAGACTATTGCATCTTTTTCCTGTTGGAAGAAAGTGGAAGAGAATCCCTACGGTATGTGTAGTTCTTAATTATGCTGGCTGCTTTGTCAAGGGCTCCCTAAGCAAATGGAAATAGAAGCTGTACAGAGGCCAAAAGCTGCAAACCCTGCAGTCACAGGGTATACTGATGCAACCCACGCTGAGGGCATCAATCCAAGGGCAACTCAAACTCAGCCAACTGGCACAATCGTGCACCAAAGGTGAATGAATAAACCGAATACAAGGCTCCAGAAATATATGATGAACTAGTCAACAAATGGCCTTGTTTTACAAAATGGGGGAGGCGGGAGGATATGCAGCAGCAGCCTAATTAATGTTTTGCACAATGTAAATAGTTACTTGTTGGCATGTTAACTTCTTTATGTTGTAAATAGTTGACATTTAGTGATTGTTCTCTTAGATTGTTACACCTCTGTCCTAAATTAAACAGGAAAGATATAGACCAAGTGGTCTTGTGAAGGCTGAATGACATAGACACAAAACAGGTCTCGTGCCAGGAGAGTGGGAGTTCTCCCTGGAGCGTAAGCAGACACACAGCATGTGAGAGCTGCTCAATGTTATCAATAAATCTTTACTGTTCTAAGTCTCTGGTCATCAATCATTGCAACCTAGTGCTTTCTACAACAGTAATGGTACACCATCATCTTATCAAGGGTGACAAGGAAAGGGCAACAAATTCCAACCTTGCCAGCAATACCTGGAGACAAAGTGTCACATAAAAGAGGAGAAAAAATTGATAGATTGAATGCACACAATAGTCAGACTCTAAGTCTTGTTACTTAGTGCAGTACGGGCAGACTGACTATAATGATAATACAAGACTATGATGTACATTAGAACAGAATGCACAAAGGTAATTATTTTATTTATAATTTCCCTTTCTCCAGTTCTCAATGTTGATTCTTACGCTTCTGAGAATGTCTATGACGACTTGAATATTATGCTAAATAAATAGTGTTAATCCTTTAACCTCATTAATGTTATATTGGGCTAATGTTGTACCGTTGTTTAAAAAGGGTAGGGATAACCCTGGGAATTATAGGCTGGTGAGTTTGACGTCAGTGGTAGGGAAGCTGTTGGAGGGGATCCTTAGAAATAGGATGTATAGGCACTTAGAGCATTGTGATCCGATTAGGGATACGCAGCATGGATTTGTTAAGGGGAGGTCGTGCCTTACAAATCTGGTAGAATATTTTGAGGAGGTGATGAAAATGGTGGACGAAGGGCGAGCCGTTGATGTCGTCTATGTGGATTTCAGCAAGGCATTTGACAAAGTCCCTCATGGGAAGTTAGTTGAGAAGGTCAAGGCTCATGGGATACAAGGACAGGTAGCTAGATGGATAAGTAACTGGCTTAGTAATAGGAGACAGAGTAATAGTGGAAGCGTGTTTTTCTAGCTGGAGGTCGGTCACTAGTGGTGTGCTGCAGGGCTTGGTACTGGGATTTCTTCTATTTAATATATATAAATGACTTGGAAGAGGGAGTAAGTGGAGTGATCAGCAAGTTTGCAGACATACAAAGATGGCTGGACTTGCAGATAGTGAGGAGCATTGTCAGGCGATGCAGCAGGACATAGGTTGGTAGCTTGGGCAGATAGATGGCAGATGGAATTCAATCCTGATAAATGCGAGGTGATGCATTTCGGGAGAAAGAATGTAGGGGAGAGGTATATGATAAAGGGTAGACCTATTAAGAGTATAGAAACACAGGAACCTGGGGGTGCAGGTGCACAAGTCTCTGAAGGTGGCAGAGCAAGTGGAGAAGATTGTGAAGAAAGCATATGGTATGCTAGCCTTTATAGGAAGGATTTTAGAGCACAAGAGCTGGCCTTTAATGTTGCAGTTGTATAAAACGTTGGTTAGACCTCATTTGGAATACTGCATCCAGTTCTGGTCACCTTACCAGCAGAAGGACGTGGAGAGTCTGGAGAGAGCGCAGAGGAGGTTTACCAGGATGCTGCCTGGTATGGAAGGTATGAGTTACGAGGAGAGGTTAGGCAAATTGGGGCTGTTTTCCTTAAAAAAAAAACGTAGACTTAGAGGAGATTATGAGGGGTATAGATAGAGTAAACAGGGTGAAGCTTTTTCCTAGGATGGACTCAAATAGCACGAGGGGTCACGGGCTTAGGGTGAGGGGCGTAAGGTATAATTTGGGTGCTAGAGGGAGTTTTTTCACACAGGATGGTGGGGATATGGAATGTGCTGCCAAGTAAAGTGGTGGAGGCAGGTACTCTAGAGTTATTTAAGAAATACTTAGATAGGCACATGAACAGAATGGGAATGGAGGGGTACAGAAAACTGATTTAAAATAGGGATCGTGAGCCTTGGGAGTCCCTCGGAAGTGTGTAAGTAGATGATGATATTGATGTACTTGTTTTTATCCTACAGATGCTTTCGTCCACTTTGTTGTCTAACGAGGGGCATACACGCGATGGGTCGTGAGAGGGCTGCTCTTGGATTTATTTTCAAGAGTGTCCTAGTGCTTCACGTCGTTAGTGTACGCTTGACCTGGACCATTTGATGGGCAACACGACAGTTCAGTGACTATCGCTGTGCTGTGCGGATAAATGGATTTGGGCCTGTGTCTGTGGGAGTTTGCGCATTCTCCCCGTGCTTGCGTGGGTTTTCTCCGGGTGCTCTGGTTTCCTCCCACATCCCAAAGATGTGCTCTTAGGCTAATTAGCAAAACAAATTCTCCCTAAATTGTCTCAAATTTAGTTTTTAATCCATAGATCTATAAACATAGATAGGGATCACGGGTAGAGGTGGGAACATCAGGGTGGCAGCGCGGGCTCGTTGGGCCGAAGGGCCTGTTTCCCATGTTGTTTTGTTCTTTGAAATCACAGTAAAACTGCCATTTAGTATATATAGGTGATTATTAATGCACTGATTGACACTTGTAGTTAATTTTGTGCCTCTCATCTATATAAAAGTGTGCAAAATATTTTTAATGTGGACTGTGAAAGAGTCGGCAGCTGGCTTGGGAGTAGAGACAAGCAGCCAGTTCAAAGAAGAAAAATGGGAAAGGTTTTGGATTGAAGTCAATTGCCACTTTGTAGTGGCAACTGTCCAATTCAGAACAGTATGCATCCTACCACAGTGGGGAGCTTGACTTTTGTCAGTCACAGTTAAGAATTTGCAATTCGACTGTCTTATAGTTATGAAATTGAGTTCCAGTTAGCAGCCAAATTCCATCTCAATTTCCCATTATAACATTTATCTGTATGAGATTCCATGGGACTGCAATCCCTGTCAAAAGAGTTGTTGAATCTCTTGTCCATCCAGTGTTAAGAGTGCAGCTTACAGCACTCCTTTCTGAGGATTTAACTGTTGTGAGTCGAGGGAGACACTAATCCCAAGAGGGTCTTACTGATGCACAGCAACCACTCATCTACAGTTCTGTACAGAATATGGGTTAAAAGTTCATAGTTCACACTTTGTCACCTCAGACTTGTGTGGAGGTAAGGAGGACTGGGAACATACTGAATTTGAATAATTAAATATTTGAATAAATTGCACTTGATTCTTGGCCAAGTATGCTTGTATATCTCTCTGTGTGTATATCCTTCTAGGATATATACTTTTTGCATGCTGGCCTTAATTATTATTGCCCACTTAAATCTTACTTTGTGTCAGTAGTTAACATTATAACGTGCTATCTCATTTAGTTTTCCAATGCCTCCTGTTTCAGTAAATTAAGGATCTGATAACTGCATTGATTTTGATACAAGCCCCCATGAGTTAATCAATAACCAAAATGACCAAATTTACCAAATAAACTGCTGAAAGAAAGAAATTACTAAGGATTTCACTTTTTGTAACTTCTACCTCAACACAAATCATAATCAACTCAAACTAATGAGTTAATAGGCAAATGGTACTTGAAATAAAAAGGCAAATTTTACTTTTAAGCATTTAACACAAGAAGGATCTGTTTTAAATGATCAATTGCATAATGCTATGAGAAGAAGTGTGAATCAAGAGTTCTGTTTTATCATTTTTAAAAAATGTGCAAACATGTAAGGTATCCAAGTTATTGAGATTGACAATCACTTATGGTTGTCATGATAATGCTCAAAATTCACTCTGCTGGCTCTTGAGCAATGCTGTATAACACCGAATCACTAAGTAGGTACAAGCCCTTGCTTAAAGCTGTGACCACATTCCTGAAAATCACGACTAAGTGAATCATTGGTTCCTATGGTTCTTTTGGACATTTTTTTTCTATGTGAAAAATGTATGATGAAAATATTTTGCCATGCATGTGCAGCACTATGTGGTCTTAGCTGAAAAAACTTGCAAAATTAAATTGTCACTAATTATTAAAGAACTACAATATACAATACAACTGAATGCTTTAAAACAATTCTGCTACTCACCTCAGTGCAGTACTTGGAGATTGGCCAGGCTTCGTCTAGTTGCAGAGGTTCATCAATGCAGACAGCAGCTGAAGTCTGAAGATGACCTGCATTGATCAATTTATGCTACCATTTGGTGTTCTGGACTATAGTGTGAGATTGTGAGGCCAGAAGGGGAGCAAGAAGTTGTAATTTGCGGATCCTTAGGACTAAGGGAAGAATGAAGGCTGTGCGGCGAGCTGGGAGTCAGCAAGGTCGAGTGGCAAGGGCAGCAGTGGGAGGAAGAAGGTTTTTAATTCAGTCGGGTTGGCTTGGAGGGCCAAAGGGCCCATTTCTGTGCTGTAATTTTCTTTGTTCTCTTCGTGCACAGAAGTGGAAGCCCTTTGTGAGCATACAGGCTATTGTAGAGGAAGTCTGTGAAAAATTTCATTAAAGTGAACCTGGCAACATTAAACAGATATATTGACACCACTTTATGTTAAGCAAGTCAGAATTAAGCCCAGATTTAATACAACCTCCCCACCTACAGATCATCTTTCTCATGAACACTTAAGAGTCCTTATCGTTTTACAGAAAGTCACTAAGTTCCCAACCTTTTAGATTTTAAGTATATATAATTAAAACAGATTTTGCATGCTCATTTGAGTTACACCTGAGTTAACATTTACTCTATGGATAACACACAAAACAAAACAAATATCATTCCATAAAAATTATCCCAAATTGATCTGAAGTTGGGAATATATGTAAACAAAACTTTTTTTGAAACTCAAACCCATACAGACTCTCTTCATTACCCTTCATTTGTCAAAAAATAAATTTCTTTATCCCCTAAACTTTAGGTAAATTCCCTATTTATATAACTTGCTATTCCATGCACTCAATTTGTTCATTCAGTTAAAAATTAGAAACAGCACTGCTGGCACTAATCACTTTAATTCAGAAGGTAACACAAATCTGAATGAGTTAAACTTTTCTACAAAAGGCAACGACTTTAGGTTCTAATTATTACTATGCTGTGATACATAATCTTGAAGCTGATAGATTTGTTTGTTGTCTGTAATTCATGATCGACCTATTTTATAAACACAACACAAAAGGTATATTCAGATTGCAGCCAAGTGAGTTAATTTGGCCTGGATATATGTCAAATTCTCATTCAGTAAATTAGATATGTAATAAACTAAACAGAAAATAGTCAAGTTTCTGCCAGTTGGGGAAATAGAACAAAAGTTTCAAATGTAATGATATAATCACTGCCTATTTTGAAAAAAAACTAAGAACAAAGGTGGAAATGCATGGTCCCCTGCCAAGCTTTAGATTTTTTTCACAACTTGAACTGAGTATCCAGAATTACTTCATGCTCAAGTGGGTTATTTTCAAATTCTAATTGATATATTTTGATTTTTATATTTTCCATTTACTTTCTATGAATTGTGTTCAAAGGAATGTTCAAGATGTATATTATGTATAACCTATGGGGGCGCCCTTATTGTCCTATCAAGCCATTTGATGGGTAGGGTGAGCGATCTTGCTGGCACTGGACTGCTGGTGTGATCAGCCTCGTGTCCAGGAAGGAAGTGAGGCTGATTATAATATTTAAATGTCAAAGGGTAACCGACAGTACAAGTATAGGTGTTGCTTGCATGAGGGTTGTCATTGAGTAAGTTAACCAGACACCTCATACATAGTGCCAGTGAGAAAGAAAGATATCATAAACTCTCTACAATGCAGCAGGAGGCCATTTGGCCCATCAAGCCTGCACCAAGGACAGTCCCATCCAGGCCCTCACCTATTTACCCTGCTAGTCCCACGATATCAAGAGGCAATTTAGCATGGCCAATCAATCTTACCCACACATCTTTGGAGTGGGTAGGAAACTAGAGCACCTGGAGGCAACCCATGCAGACGTGGGGAGAATGTGCCAGCTCCACACACTCAGTGATCCAAGGCTGAAACTGAACCTGGATCCCTGGAGCTGTGAGGCAGCAGTGCTACCCACTGTGCTACCCCATGCCTTGATTTTCCTGGTTGCCTGGAATAAGACTCAAACTCATAGGGGGTGATTTTACTTGCTCATTTCACACATTGATGGGCAGGATGAGCTGGTAAAATAGTGCAAGAGCCAAGAAATCAGGCTTGCGCCCCATTCCTCCCCTCTCACTGGACATCTAACACGTTCAGCCTCCTGCCCATTTCTGGTGAGAGGCTAAATAAAGTATTTAAATTTATTTAAAATGTATTTGACATAGATTTAATGAGCCCAGGGCACAATCAGAAGCTATTGAGCCCCCCCCCCCCTCCTGGAGAGCTCAAAAATAAGGGGAGGCCCCTTGGGCTGTGCCAGCTTGGTATCCTGGCACTGCTCAGTGGACAATGCCAGGGGTGAGGCCAAGGCAGGCTGATTGGGGAGGGAGGGAGGGAGCTTGCTGCCACTCTGCATTGCAATCACTTGGGAGAGGGGGCCACTGTCACTCTGCATTGCAATCAGTGGGGGGAGAAGAGTGATGGCGATCAGTCAGGGCAGTGGGGAGGGTGATATTTCTGGACGATGTGGGTCTTGTGATTAGCTGCAGGCTCCTGCAATAACTGGGGACTGGGGATGGGCTGGTCAAGGCCAGCAGCAGCAGCAGATGCCTGGTAATGTTTGCTTGCACTTCCTCTCTCTCAGGCCTGTCAGTCCTCTGTTGATTGCAATTGTGAATGTGCAGCCACAGAGGTTTGCACACGTGCAATAGCTCCTTCTGCTGCTATAGCAGACCGACTAGCGATTTAAGCCCTGCCTACTCCATCTAGTGGCTAGAAATGGTGTAGCCCTCCTTTGTCTAAGTGCATAACAATGTGATTTTGGATACAGCCAAGAAAACTGATCTAAAACACTCCCATTTTCATGCTATCTTGGTATTTAGAATTTTTCTCATAAAATTCTGCCCCTAATCTCTTACTCTCTTGTAGAAATGCCATCATTGTGTCCACACTCAATTTGTAATCAGTGAGTTGTGAGGCAGAGATAATGAAAGATTTATATTCTGTTTCAGTACTAAAATTTTTGATTTCGAGTATATTGTCTAGTCAGTCTTTGCCACAGTGTCTTAAGGCTGAAAATAGCAAGCAAAGTAGGATTCAAATGATTTTGATAGAAGAAAAATAAGCAGTGATCCTCAAGTACATGTGGATCAGATATCAGCACTTTCCTGTGAACAGTGGAGTCATCGTTCCAGTCTCAATAGACAAAATTCACATTTACATTATTGAATTTCCTGAGTGATTCTGAAATGTCGCTATATCATCACCACTGTCAGTATTGCATGCATTCCGCAGTATTGTTTGATGTATGTAGAAAGCAAGCAGAACTGAACAGTATGTGCAGTACTTCACTAACTAACCGAGACCTGACTCTTATAAGTTCAGCTCTTCCTTCTATAGTCTACTGCCATATCATTTTTTGTTTTCATTTAGAAGATAACTGGTATAGTTCTAGGATTTTCCTTGTCCCAGTGCACATTTTAAAACATGTAGGACACCAGGAAGTACAAAGGGTCTTTGAGGTGCATATCCAAAGATCCCTGAAGGTAGCAAGATATGTAGATAAGGTGGTTAAAAAGATAGTTGGCATACTTTTATCAGCTGAGGCATAGAATTTAAGAGCAGAGAGGTGAAGCTGCATAAAACACTTGTAGGGCCACAACTAAAGTACTGTGCACAGTTCTGGTCACTACACTAGGAAATATGTGGTTGCACTTGAAAGGGTGCAGAGGAAATTCACCAGCATGTTGACTGGGCTGGAGCGTTTCAGCCATGAAGAGAGACGGGATAGGCTGGGATTGTTTTCCTTAGAGCGGAGAAGACTGAGGGAGGAACCTCATCAAGGTGTACAAAATTGAGGAACATGGATAGGGTAGATAGGAAGAAACTTCTCCCCTTATTGGAGGGGTCAATAACTTCTGTTTTTTTTTACCTTAAAAAAGTAAGACTTAGAAGGGACTGAGGAAAAACATTTTCACCCATTTGGTGATGGGAATCTGGAACCCTCACAGCATTTAAGAAGCATTTAGATGAGCAATTGCATACAAAGTTATGGGAGCAAGCAATGAAGAATGGGGTTAGAGTAGATGGGTATTGATGGCTGGTACAGATATGGTTGGCTGAATGGCATCTTTGTGTTGTAAAACTCTGACTGTGACTTTAAAAAGCTTTATGTCTTTAGCATTGAATATCTTTCCCCTCATTAATCTGAGGGAATTAATAATAGCAAAGTAGGTAATAATAAAAAGATTTTTCCAAACAGATCAAGATAAACTCTTTAATTAATTCCTCTTGAGTTTTACCAAATTTTCTTTACTTCCTGAAAGTACAAAATTCTTTTGGTGTATAGCACTCTCAGTAACACCAATTTCCATATACCTTCCATGTAGCTAGTCTCTTCATGAGCCTAGACCTGTCATCTTCTATTGGCGTACTGTTGTTAGTTTCTGGACTATGAACCCTTCTGCAGGTTACACAGAATTTTGAGGTAAGACGTAGCAGAGCATGGTACTGAGAGTTCATTTTTCATCTTATTTACAAAATTCTTCCATTCCAGTTGGTGAATTGTAACCTCATTAATGTCCATTAGATAAAAGGAAATCTGAGGTATTTTTAAATGCTTTTCCGCTGTCAACAGAGCTTCAGAAAGAAAGTTTGTGTATTCTGGCCTGGTCCTGATTTAAATAGTCTATTCGTAGCTGTTGGCTATTGCTAATAATACATTTAAATTATTAATAGTCTATGAATGAAATTGTTTTTGTACTTCAATTTTTTAAATTGTTAGTTTGCCTAAAAATGTCTGCTTAACTTCACTTCAAGGCAATGTGTATGGGGCATGAAGGGGATTGTGCCTAAAGGGGCAGGGTCATGATAGGTGGATACTGAAGGAAGAGAGTGGGGTGCTTAAGCAGTGGGGATCGCAAGTAGGGCTTGGGGATAGCGATTAGCCAGGAAGGAATTGAGGTGTCATGGGATGTGGACCATGTACTGGGAAATTGCAGCCCCTGCACATTGATGTGCTTAGAGTTCAGCAGCTGGCTTCCCATGCAAACTAAGACTATACACACACAAGCATGCGCGTGCATCCTCCTCCCCACCCTGCGACCCCTGCGAGATTCACATTACTTACTCATTGGAAAAGCCTACTGTTTTCTCGCTCACTGATTTTAATTAGGACCATTTGATGTTGTATCAAAGGGATCCAAGTAGAGTTTTGAGGAAGATGGGCCCTGATTTGGGAGTTGACTACTTGTTCAGGGACTTTGGAGAAGAAAGGATGGGGTAATAATTTGCAATGACAGAGGGTCATGGTAGATTTTGAAAGAGGGATGATGACCACATTATAAGGGGAAGAGTGCCTGAGGAGAGTGGACAGTTATGAATATTAGCTACTTGAGGACTAAGAAATAATTTGGGTAGTCAGCAGTTTTGAGGGCACATAATCCATGAAGCAAGGGCTGGTTACATACATAAGAAACTCCTAGAGGCAAAACAGGGTATAGAGAAAAGTGCAAGATTATGGTGAGGGGACAAGTGACACTTGAACATTTGATGAGTTAAGAAATGGCAGAGACAGCTAAATGGATATTCTCCATCTCAGTAATCAAAGTTCATGAGTTCCTCATACTTGTTCTTGGAGGTGGGTAGGAGGGGTTTCAAAATAAAAATGTTGGAATCTGTTATAAGAACAATGGATGCTTGAAAAACCCAGCAGGCCTGTCAGGAGAGAAAATAAAGTTAACATTTCGAGTCCTTTGGCACTTTGTCATAATGGAGTAGAGAAGCCAGGGCTTATCTTTGTATTCCAGGTTGAGCAGTTTTTGACAGAAGAGAGCAGGATACGATAGTGTTTTATGGTCCGCCAGATGCGTCACCATAATCATTCATGTCCCATGGATGTCAGGGAGCAGAGTTGAGGAATGTATCAGGAAAACAGGCAGGGAAAGAGCATCAGAGATGGAGGTGAAAGTGCAATTGAACAGATTGATAGCTGCAGAAATGTTGAGGGAACGAAGTGACGATGGTTGAATTGTTGGAAATTTACAAGCGACTTATAAGAAAAGCCTTTAATTTTCATGACTGCTCTTGGTTTGAATCTTTAAACCTGGAGAGAATGACTATCAGTAATTAGCTGTTTCATCAGCAAACAATACCCTAGGGCCCAGTAAAGATCAGCCTAATTTTCAATCCTGCAGATAGGCGTGAGTTATCTAATTGAGTATTTTGTGATAATCATCTGAAATACTTATTCCTGATACTAGATTACAGTTTAACAGCTTTTGTTGCTCTCTCCAAGTTGTATGAACAAATTAAATCCTTACTTTGTAGCACAAATACAAAGCCATCTGCACTTCAAGTAATCACATATGGTCTTTTTTGATACCTGTGTGATACAACATAGACAATAGTGCTAATGATTGGCTGCAGTAAAACGTCAGCAATGAACAAAAGCAAGTGAAAGACATGATGAATTATAAATGAAGACTTTGATTTATTAGTTTTCCAGTGAGCAAAAGATTAGGCAATTTAAACATTGATTTTATTTTTGTTTTCTAGCTGAATGATAACCTTAACCTTGATCTTTCTGATGATGAGGAGTTACGGGATCAGTTGGACATGCATTCCATTATCGTCTCTTGTATAAACGATGAACCACTCTTCACAGCTGAGCAGGTGACTTCAATTTCGAACAGATATTTTTAAATCATGTGAATTAATTAACAAAATAATTGTTCAACTAAAATTGTGAGACCTAATCTCAGCTCTTTTGTTATTCCAAGTCATTGTATGTTATTTTACTAATATACTTAAAAGTGCACATTTGATTGTTTCAATATTAGTAGTCTTTTATTGAAAAGAATGATAAGTACATATATGTTTGTAGCAAGATATTATCCCCATTATAATCTGTGTTGCCTCACATCGGACATAATACAATCCACTTCCCCAACTTCTCTACTTTAATGTGGAGGAGGTTGCACATCATTCAGAATGCCTAGCAAAATATCTTCACCATTTCTCTATCCTGTTGATCTATGCTAAAGTTATCCTATCCTGTTTTTAAATCTCAGCCCAGTTAAACATGTGAAAAGTAGGATTCAGCAAACCTGATAAACAAATCAGATAGCAATGACAGCGTTAGGTTTCTGTTATATTACAGCATCAGTTGATATGAATATTGTGCCCCTTCATGACTGACTGACTAAAATTACTCTATCTCAATATCGTGTTCTCTTCAAAAAGATAGTGTTGAGAGTATTTCTGCAAAATTTAGCAGTTTCAACTTCTGAGAACCTTTTCTTAGAGCTGAATGTTGTATTGTCTTGATTGACCTATCTAAGTCAATGGTCATTGGTTGCAAACAACTTCAGTATCTTTATATCTTTTTGTGAATCCTTCCTGATGCCACTTTCGAATAAGAAATGTAGTGAACCGTAGTTTCCAGGAATATGCAGTTTGCTATAAGCTCAACGGTAAAGTCCATCATGATTGCTAAGAGTATATTAACCCTCCTTGTCCTCTTCAGCCTCTCCATAGCATTCAACATGGATGGCCCTGCCATTCCCCTTCAATGCCTCTGTTGGCCAACTCATGGACATTATATAAAAAATGTTTAAATGATGTGGATGTTGCTGACTAGGCATTTAATACCTATCCCTAGATCCCTATGAGAAGGTGGTGGTGAGTTGCTTTTTTGGGTGCATCTACAGAGATTATAACAGTTCAATGTGTTGCTCGGGAGGGGATGCCAGGACTTTGAGCTAGTGATATATTTCTAAGTCAGGATGGTGAGTGACTTGGAGGAGAATCTCCAGGTGCTGGTGATCCTGGATATCTGTTGTTCTTGTCTTTGTAGATGATAGTGTTCGTGAATTTGGAAGGTGCTACCTAAGGATCCTTGGTGAGTTCCTGCAGTGCATCTTGTACACATGGCTGCCACCACTGTTCATTGATGCAGTGTGTGGTAGCTCACCACCATCTAGGAGTGGAAAATATATGCCAGTCTAGTCAGTGACACCCATATCCCATAAAATTAATTTAATAGACTACACACTGTTCTAGCTGGGCCTTATGAGCATTTTATACAGCTCCATCATAACTTCCTTGCTTTTATATATTTTTATTCATTTATAGGATATGGGATTCACTGGCTGGGCCAGTATTTATTACCCATCCCTAATTGCTTTTGAACTGAGTGGCCATATCAGCTAATAAAGGCAAATATCCCATGCATTTTCTTTCTCCAATTCAACATTGAGAAGATCAAAATTGTCGTCTTCTGCCTCAACCACAGATGCCATTGTCTTGTCAATGATCTATTCTTGTTGTATTGACTTTTTCAGGCTGAATCAGACTGATTACAAGCATGCCATTCAGTATGACCCCAAGCTTTGCTTTAAACCTTGCTTCCTATCGATCACCCAGACCATTTATTTCCCAATCAGTAACACAATTGCCTCCAAACTTAACTAAACCTTACAGCACTGAAAGTTTTGTCACCTCCAGGCTTGATTACCTTGATACTCTCTCTTCTGGCCTTCCATCCTACATAAATTTGCCTGAGTTCCATATTATTAGTCCAGTGTTACTTCTGTGTCGCCATCTCCCCATGATAATCTAATTTGATATATGTCACTCTTAAACATGGCTCCATGTGTTGTCTGTGCTGACATTCAAGAGAAACTGACAGCTCTGATAAAGAATTGAATGTGCTTCATCAAGAATGACTTTTGTAACCAAGGTTTTCATCCCCCTTTAAATCAAGTGACTGTCCTATTTCAGTATCATAAAGCTTAACATATAACAATAGTTGAGAAAACTCTCCTCTATTGTATCAACAATAAAACTACTTCAGCTTTTAGTGCATTAACTAATCCAATTATCAGCTCCCAGGCTGCAGCATTAAAATATATTATATTTTAACATTACTCTGATATCAAGTTTTATAGTGTTACTGGAATATTATCCCTTTAGAACTTGTACTCAACAATTCTGCTTGAACTGTCCTTCTAGTTTCCCCTGCTGTTCTAGAATCGTCGAATCCTGTAGCGCAGAAGGAAGCTATTTGTCTGAGTCTGCACTGACCACAACCCTATCCAGGCCCTATCCCATAACCCTATGCATGTACCCTAGCTAGTCCCCCTGACACTAAAGGGCAATTTAGTATGGCCATTCCACCTAATTCGCACATCTTTGGACTATGGGAGAAACCAGAGCCCCCAGAGGAAACCCACTTGGGCAGTGACCTAAACCAGGAATCGAACCTGGTCCCTGGCACTGTGAGCAGCAGTGCTAACCACTGTGCCACCCCAACTGCTGCGTCACCGTGCTGCCCCTAATAATTCTGTTCTAATAATTCAATTATTAATTTCTCTTGTTCTATTTTGATGTTTCATCTTCAATGTTACTATTTTCTACTTATTTTTTCTTAACCATTTCTCAACTAAAATTTAAGGAGTTTTTAACTTACTAAAGTTAACTTACTGAAGTTAAAGCACATGTAGTGGACAGAAGAATGTTGAAAGATTGAGTTTCATTAGCCTAAAAAAAACTTCTAAAACTTTTTTTCAGCCAAATAAAAACCCAGAGTTTGAATTTAGTGATAATTTCAGAATACAGCCACTGCTGTGTTGAATCACAGCATGAAAGATGGCTTTGGAATATTTGTGCCACACATTTCAGAAAGCAATGTGCTGTTCTTTTGCTGAAGGTATTACATTATTAGTAGATTCACCTCTGGATTCAAAACTCTCCACTCATCACCTTCAGTAATTGACTAAGCAATGGAAAATGTTGGATCGTCACTCCAAATGAGAAATAAGTTGGAAGGTTAAACTTATCCCACGGGCCCTGGGCACCCTGTGTACCATTTCAGCCTCTAGGATAAAAGAACATTTTCTTATGACTGCACACAGATGAGTAAGCCTAGAGTTCCAATGTAGGATTAGGTGGCAGTATGTAAAACGTTAGGATTACTATTTTGCTTCAGTATGCCATGGCATTCCTCAAAAGAATTAGTTTTTCCCACTTGCAGGACTGAAAGTAAAACTGAGAGTTAGGTTTTTGACGAAAAAATGAAATGACCCATCTCAGTACCCTAGAGAAAATCAGTCTGTTAGTCATGTCTTTTGTGGCATATTATGTAGATGACATGAGCAGGAGCTCAAGTCTAAGCTTTATAGCTTTCAAATGTCACTGTTTTCTTGAGGGATCTGTGAGGAGTTAAAATGTATTTCTTTGGGGCCAGCTGCAAGTTGAAACTTTCCTAATGGTGTTTTAGAACCAAGTCCCTGGGGTGAACTAGGTAAGCTGATAACTGAGCCTGTGAGATCTTGTACACATTTGATGATTAATCAGCAAGCTGGGCTCGTTTATGCCACCTGGAGGGGATAGACTAGTCACTGGCAATTGGGATTCTTGTTATTCGCTCTCTCTAGGGCAGAGGGAATTCATGCCTTGATGCATTAACTCCTGTTAGTTGAATCTGGTTAAAACGAAATAGAGAGTATCCTTACTTGCTACCACTGCCTTCCAATATATTTGTTTTAAATCAAAGCCTACATGAAACCTAACCGTAACTAGTGTCCCAGGAAAAGAAAAAAATTGCATTGCAAGACAAAATATATTGACTGTTAAAAATTACTGTGGAAGCTGGACACTTTGACAAAGGTTCGTTTGGACTCAAAATGTCAGCTCTTTTCTCTTCTTACAGATGCTGAGATTTTCCAGCATTTTCTCTTTTGGTTATATATTGACTGTTGTTGTAGTCAAATATGAAAAGGCGTTAAATACCGCAAGGTCACACGAATAACAAATTAAATGGATGGCTGACTTAATTCTGTCAAGAATTGAGGGCATTGCTAGCTAGAACAGCATTTATTGCTCGCTCTAATTATCCTTAAGAAACTGATATTGAGCTGCCATTCCAAACTGCTGTAGTCTGTTTGTAGGATCACCCACAATGCTATTATAGAGGAAGTTTCAGGATTTTGACCAGGGACAGTGAAGGAACAGTAATATATTTCCAAGTCAGGATGGTGAGTAATGTGCGTTTGGAGGTGCTGTCTAAGGAGTCTTGATGAGTTGTACCTTGTAGATGGTACATCTGTTGTAGATGCGCCAAGTTTGGTGGCGTTTAAGAGGTTAATTGATAAGTATATGGAAGAGAAGGGAATGGTTTAGGTTGGAGGGGCATTGCTTTTTATTTTGGTCGGCACAACATCGAAGGCCGAAGGGCCTGTTCTGTGCTGTATTGTTCTATGTTCTATGTATGTACTGTTGCTATTGAACTTAGGTGGTGGAGGTAGCTAATGTTGATGGTGGTTGATGGGGTGCCAAGCAAGTTGGCTGTTTTGTGCTGGATGGTGTCCAGCTTCTTGTGTAAAGGATCTTTTTAGATGGTGGATAAGGAGACGGGGTGAATTACACTCTGCAGGATTCAACCATCTGTTGTAGCCATAGTATTTATCTCTGGTTCAGTCCAGTTTCTGGTCCGTGGTTACCCCTAGGATGTTGTTAATGGGAAAGTCTAGTAGTGCTATTGAATGTCAAGGGGAGATGGTTGGATTCTCTCTCCCCGGAGGTGGTCGTTGCCAGGCACTTGTGTGGCTCCATTGTTACATGCCATTGTTACAGCCCAAGTGTTATCCAAGTCATGCTGCATATGAGCTTCCGTATCTGAGGTATCACAAACGGTGCTGAACATTGTGCAATCAGCAGCGAACGTTCCCATTTCTGACCTAATGACGGAGGGAAGGTAATTGATGAGGCAACTAAAAGTGGTTGGCCCTTGGACACTATCCTGAGGAATTTCTGTCATGATGTCCACTCTCTTTCTGAAAATTAACATAAGAAATGTTTGAAATGTTATTAACTGAGTCAAACTGTTTCATATCTTTCAGTAGTCTGATAGAATTTTTCCACACCTGCATTCTTAGTGCTGATGTGTTAGAAAGAGGCCTAAATCTCTAATTTTTCTAATTCAGAGAACAAGAATTTCTGACAAAGCTAAGTTGAGATATAATTGCTACAAAAAGTTGTTAAATAGCTGTCAATTCACAGTTATTGAGCAGAAAATTATAAATTTAATTAAATTTGTTAGAGCTGTTATAAACACATGCATCTGTTATGCAAATGTGATGGGTTATGCTTTCAGCACATTGGGTGCTTGTAGTGTCATCTCAAATTACCTTTTACATGAAATTCTATTTCATCTTCTAAATTTCATAATCCATTCTTGTTCATGCTACCAAGCAGTACATGAGGTAATTTAATTTAATTCTTGAAAAGCATTTTTGTTACCCTATTACCTCCAAGAGTTGAAGTCTCTCTGCAGTTTAAATGAGTTAAATTTCCCAAAGTACATTGTATTAGTGCATGGATATTTGGGTATTTTCTTAAAATTAAGCCATACTTTGCAATATCCGTGATTAAATTTTAGTTGATATTTCCTCATTGTACAGATTTTAAAACAGGCTCTGAAATTTTCCACGCAGCTTTTTCTAGGATGTGGGTGGTAAGAAAACCCTGTCACCTACCTTTCTATCCATTATATAATTGGCATGATACTACAGCAACCCAGAATTTTAATTGTCAGAATGGAGCATGGAAATCATTCTATCTTAAGAATGCTGCTGTTTTAAGAAGACTTGACTTGGGTCCAAATAAACAAAACTTCTTCTAAGCTCTTTGTCAGTTTGCATATTGAAGATTTTGTTCCTTCCTGTTGTACAAAGACTCAGCATGTGTGTGTAGAGGTACTGATATTATGTCATTATTTCTGGGTTCTCAAAAGTCCTATCTTGCATATCTATTTGCAAGCCAAGCATGCAGCTGATAGAATTGGCACACATTTTACTGACCTGGAAGACTCCCAAAAATGAGTTTTCCTGCATTTTGTGTTGACAAAATCCAGAATTTTGTGTGCTGATTTATTATTGTCACGTGTTAGTATACAGTGAAAAGTATTATTTCTCGCAGGCTATACAGACAAAGCACACCAAAAGTAGAGAAGGAATGAAGAGAGTGCAGAATGTAGTGTAAAGAAAGGGTGTAAAGAAAGATCAACTTTCTTTGTGAGATCCATTCAAAAGTCTAATGGCAGCAGGGATGAAGCTGTTTTTGAGTCAGTTGGTACGTGTCCTCAGATTTTTGTATCTTTTTCCCAACAAAAGAACATGGTCTAGAGTATGTCCAGCTGTGTGGGGTCCTTCATTATGCTGGCTGCTTTTCCGAGGCAGTGGGAAGTGTACACAGAGTCAATGAGTGGAGGCAGGTTTGAACGATGGACTGGGCTTTGTTTACGACCCTTTGTAGTTTCTTGCAGTCTTGGACAGAGCAGGAGCTGTATCAAGCTGTCATACAATCAGAAAGAATGCTTTCTGAGGTGCATCTATAAAAGCTGGTGAGTCATAGCGGGCATGCCATATTTCCCTAGTCTTCTGAGAAAGTAGAGGCGTTGGTTATCTTTCTTAATGATAGTCTCGGTCTGCAGGGATCAGGACAGATTGTTGGAGACCTGGACATCTAAAAACTTGAAATTCTCAACCATTTCTACTTCGTTCCCATTGCAAACAGGATCATGTTCTCCACTACCCTTCCTTAAGTCGATGACAATCTTTTTCGTTTTGTTGACATTGAGGGAGAGATTATTGTAGTTGCACCCAGTTCACCAGATTCTCTCTCTCTCTTTCCTGTATTCCGTCTCGTCGTTGTTTGAAATCCAACCCATTGTGGTGGTGTCAACAGCAACTTGAAAATCATATTGGATGGGAATTTGGCCGCTTAGTCACAGGTATATAAGGAGTGTAGTAAGGAGCTGAGGACATAGTCTTGTGGGGCGCACTGGTGTTGAGGATGATCGTAAAGGAGGTGTTGTTGCCTATCCTTACTGATTGAAGTCTGTGGTTAGGAAGTTCAGGATCCAGTTGCAGAGAGAGGAGTTGAGCCCCAGGTCATGGAGTTTTGTAGAAATAATAGTGTTGAAGGCTGAGCTGTAGTCAAAGAACAAAGAACAAAACAGCACGGGAAACAGGCCTTTCGGCCCAACGAGCCCATGCCGCCACCCGATGTTCCCACCTGTACCCATAATCCCTGTCCATGTTTATAGATTTATGGATTAAAAACCAAATTTGAGACAATTTAGGGAGAATTTGTTTTGCCAATTAGCCTAAGCGCACATCTTTGGGATGTGGGAGGAAACCGGAGCACCCAGAGAAAACCCACGCAAGCACGGGGAGAATGCGCAAGCTCCCACAGACACAGGCCCAAATCCATTTATCCGCACAGCACAGCGATAGTTACTGAGCTGTCGTGTTACCCATCAAATGGTCCAGGTCAAGCGTACTCTAACGACGTGAAGCACTAGGATACTCTCAAAAAAAAAAGTCCAAGAGCAGACCTCTCACGACCTGTTGCGTGTATGCCCCTCGTTAGACAACAAGGTGGACCAAAGCACCTGTAGGATAAAAACAAGTACATCAATATCATCATCTATTTACACACTTCCTAGGGATTCCCAAGGCTCATGATCCCTATTTTAAATCAGTTTTCTATACCCCTCCATTCCCATTCTGTTCATGTGCCTATCTAAGTATTTCTTAAATAACTCCAGAGTACCAGCCTCCACACTTTACTTGGCAGTGCATTCCATACCCCCACCACCCTCTGTGTGAAAAAACTCCTTCTAGCATCCAAATTATACCTTATCCTCCTCATCCTAAGCCCATGACTCCTCGTGCTATTCGAGTCCATCCTAGGAAAAAGCTTAACCCTGTTTACTCTATCTATACCCCTCATAATCTTGTACACCTCTATTAGATCTCCTCTAAGTCTATGTCTTTCTAAGGAAAACAGTCCCAATTTGCCTAACCTCTCCTTGTAACTCAGACAAATCAATAAATAGGAGTCTGACATAGGGGTCTTTGTTATCTAGGTGTCTCAGCGTTGAGTGCAGGGCCAGGGAGATGGCATCTGTTGCAGCGGTAGGCGAACTGTAGTTGATCTAGGCAATCTGGGAGACCAGAATTGATTCGTGCCATGACTAAACTTTCAAAGAACTTCATAATGATGGATGTCAGAGCCATCAGATGATAGTCATTAAAGCATGCTCTCTGGCTTTTCTTTGGTATGGAGATGACAGTTGTCGTCTTGAAGCAGAGAGGTTGAGAATGTCTGCGAATATCCCTGCAGCTAGTCCAGGCAGGATCTGAGTGTTTGTCTGGGTATCCCAGTCGCTTTCCATGGGTTAACCTTTGAGAAGGCTGCTTTCTTTGTAGCTAGCTACTTGAGATGTAGATTACCTTTACATCATTTAGCTTTGCCTTTAGCTCATTGATGTTGGAAGCTCTTTAGCATTAAATGTGATTGTATTTTGATATGGATAAGCCCATGAGTAAGTCAGTACATGCATGAAAGACTTATTTAGAAATCAAATTAATACAGTAAACATATTACTGTTATTTGTACTGCAGCTAGCATTAAAAGCTAATGGTAATATGTTGAATCAGCAGTAAACATAATTTCATGCTTCTTTACAAGGTGATCGAGGAAATAGAGGAAATGATGCAAGAATCTCCTGACCCTGAGGAAGATGACACACCTACACAGTCTGACCGACTTTCCATACTTTCCCAGGAAATTCAGACGCTCAAGAGATCTAACACTAGCAACAGCTATGAAGAACGTAAGCAAATTGAATGCATGTAATTAAAACTGGGTTATGAGAGCAGTGAGATGTGAAAGACTTTCAAAGCAAAACAAAGTTTTCAATGTTTCTGTCATAAAGACAATGTGAGTGTATAATCTTGTAAAAGATAGTTGTAGTTTTTATTTGGTGCAGGTAAATGACAAGAATAAGACAGATTGTTTGAAGTAGCTATTTCAAAACCAATATTCTGATGGAAAAATTTATGAATGTCCAGTTTAATACTGCCAAATTTGGTAAAGATTGTGATGTGAGACAGGTTGATAAAGCACATGTTGAGCTGGTTGTTTTGTGCCACAGTGGAATTTAAAGTCCTGTAGTTTATTTTAATTGTGTTTGGATTAGCGCAGTCTGTCTCAGAATGATGCAAACTTATGCTGATGTCCGGGGTTCAATCTGTCTTGCTCTAATGGTCACTTAGTCACTATTCTATGACTGAATATTCCTCAGGGATTATTGCTTTTTATGTTTAACTTGTAAATAATTTTGGGATAAAATTGTATAGATTTAGACATGTATGTTTCAGCATTTTTTTGTCTCCTGTTCAACAACACGAATTTACATAGCACCTTTAACACAATGAAATATCCCAAGGCACTTCACAGAAGCATTGTGATGCTAGTTATTTAGAGCAAAATACAAACAAAAGGAAAATCAATGCAGAGAGATCTCAAATTATAAAATATCCATTCTTAAAACAAAAAATGCTGGAAATACTCAGCAGGTCTGACATTATCTGTGGAGAGAAGCAGTTAACATTTAGAGTCAAACATGACTTCAAATGAAGTGTCCATTATCTACATTAAAACGCGCAGAAAAATTAGGCTACTGTAATTTATTGAATGTTCCATTTTTGTCCACTTCATTAAGTTGTAAACTTTCCATGGCCAAAAATTCACTGATCATCAGATACAAGATTACCTGCAGGGGGACTTGAAGAGCATTACAAGTTCTTCTTATGCCTATTCTTTATGTCTAGAGCACATCAAAGGTGAATGAGCATACTAAGTTGGACAAAGTCCCTGCACAAACTAATCTGGATAATAACACTAATTCCTTGCTTCGCCACATTTGGAAGGATTTATTCATTGAAGTTTAAGTAAATGCATTTAGCTTGCCTTAAATAAAGGCATTTTCTAATCATTTCTGAAGAATGTTCAGATTACTTTTTAAGTGAAGGACACAAAATAATCATTTTTTGTCAGAATATAAGCTTCAGATTACTTTTGTTTATAGGGCCATACAGTGTAATTAGAATTAATGGAATGAATTGATTTAAATAAATATTGTGCATACTTGCTATTACGTAGTCCAGAGAGACAACTAGCACCAATCTTTTTAGGTATGGAATATGAATATGGGATATTTTACTCCAGTTGTATAGGGTCTTGATGAGGCCATACCTGGAGTATTGCGTGCAGTTTGGGCGTCCTTATCTGAGGAAGGATGCCCTTGTCATATGAGGAGAGACAAAGTCAGTCAGGATTATATTCACTGGAGTTTAGAAGAGTGAGAGGGGATCTCAGAAACTTACAAAAATTCTAACAGGATTAGACAGGTAGCTTCAGAAAGAAATTCATTACAGCAGAAAGTAGTTGAGGCCAAAATGTTGTCTGATTTCAAGAAAAAATTAGATATAGCTCTTGGGATAAGGGGACCAAGGGATATGGGGGGCAAGGGGGAGTATCAGGATATGGGAAGGAAAGGGGGATATTGAATTTGGTGATCAGCCATGATCAAAATGAATGGTGGAGCAGGCTCAAAAATAGAATGGCCTACTGCTGCTTCTAGTTTCTATGTTTCTATTTAAAATAATTGATTCTGCATAAGTCACACATTTACTAAGGCAAGAAAGCGTTGTGGGAGAAAAAGAGCCTTCGATAGACACATTTTCAGAAGTTGCAAATTGTACTATTAGGGTGACTTGAATGATCAGCCATGATCATAATGAATGTTGGAGCATGCTTTAAGGGCCGAATAGCTTACTCGTTCCTATTTTCCACTTTTAGTAAGGGTAGTAGGTCTGAGAGATTGCTACTGAAGAAAGATTGATAAGTTGTTGCACTGCATTTGCAAATAGCATCTGTAGCAGCCGCAATACAGTAATGGTGGATGGGTTAAATTTTGAGTCTTTACTACAGCTGATCAAATGCATCTTGGTCTAGATGGTCCTGAGATTCTTGACTATTGCAGCTGTGCCATTCAGGCAAGTGATTAATATTGCATCACATTTTTCACTTGACCTTTTGGTCAATAGATGAGCACTTGGACCACCTCTGTCCTGTTCTTGTAGCTACAGTGTTGACACAGCTGATCCACTTGAAGTTCTGGTAAATAGTGACACTTCAAATATTTATTGGGGGACTTGACAAAAGGGAATTGTGGAAATTCTAGAAAGAGGTAGGGACTGGATTCTTGTTTTGGCCAATCCTGGCTTTTATGTGGCATTTGTAACCCCAAGCCTGGATGATACTTAACTGCAATTAAAGCCAATGTGGGTTGCATCATTATTGGAAGGGAACATTGTGGAATCATCAGTCACAGTCTGGATGATATAATAATAGAAAAGCCATTAATAAAGCAGTTGAAGATGATTAACTCATTTGAAATCTTAATTCTTCTTTCCAAGATTTTACTTGGAATTAATATTTTGCATTTGTTTTTAGCAGTTAGCACACTCTAGGCCCTATTTTATCATTTTGATTCTAATGCTGGGCAGACTTGAAATTGGGAGTGTTTCAGATCTGGTTTTAGATCCATTCTCAGGCACCCCCATATGCACTGTGCCCAAAAAAGTATCAGCAATCCCAAATCACACTGCTGAACGCGTCCAAAACCCTGCAGTTCTGATTGGCACCTTCAACTGTGCGTGTGCAGAAAAAAATTGATAGAATGCTGCTCCGCTGCCACATCCATCCTGGGCCAGCTAATGCCTCCCCTTAGCCTCCACAAACATTACCCCAACTCTGCAACGTTACTGACCCCCTTATCCCCCCTTCACCTATTATCCAGACTGATCGCAGGCTCCTCCTCCTCATCCCCGCCCACTGATCTTAAGCAGAGTGGCAGTGGACTCTCCCTCTCCCCCACCTCCACTGGTATCAGACAGAGTGGCAGTGAACCACCCCCACCCCCCCCCCCCCCCCACCCGTCAACCGTCAGAGAGTCGGCAGAGAACTGTCAAACGCTTGGCACTTACCTCTTCGCTGACGGAATGCCTGAATCAGAAGCATGTCCGTTTGAGCCAATTCTGAATTGGCGAATGTGGTGGTAAAGGGGAAAGTGCAGGTAAGGTTGGGTATGCAGTCCATTAAGTCAATTTAAATGCGTGCAAATGCATTTAAATGGCCGTTGTTCCTGATTCAGGTGCGATCCCAATTATGGCCATTTTCAGGCCTTGGTAAAGTGGGAATCAGTGCAGAGGTGGCTGCAGATTACCCTACTCACCTCATGCCCAGCTTTACTAAGTTTTCACATCTGAAAATAGGTGCAACCTGATAATAAAATTGGGCCCTCTAAGTCACTTGCATGTTAACTGCCTTGGCATTTGGTTTCACTTTTTCCATAAGTTAAGCTCATAGAAGCAAAGGGGATAAATTGATCATCATCTTCAAATTACTTGGCAATTGTACCAAACAACAGAACTTATCAGCACAGAGCACATGGGTCCAGATCTTTTAAGTAGATCACAGAAGTAGACTTGAACTTGTGATTTCAGTGTTGTGTGAAATGCATTTAGATTATTTAAGCTCTTTAAGCAGCTCATTCAATTGCATGTTCTGATAGCAATTTGTCAGGAGGAAACCCAAATACAGTCACTGCGTTATGAAGGCCCCATCAAGCTTCAGCCTCTTGATAAAATGCTGATGCTTGTGAGTCCATTAGCTGCAAATATTGTAATTCTTTCCTGCTGTGTATCAAAGATAGTCACCCTGCCAGTTGGGAACAGAAATGCTCATTGTGTGGGTTATGTGTTTTTCTTTAAAAGAAAACAGACCACCAAGCATATTGGAGCCAGTTTTCTTTTCATTAAGCACAGGGACTGCGGAATATCAATTAGGGCTGTAGTTCATTTTGTGTTACATATGTTTAAATGGAATTTTAGGAGTAACCATTGATTTTACCAGGACTAATATTTGATATGCTTGTTATTTTATTTATTGGTTGGAATATTTATTAGTCTTGAGGCATGTTACTTTACTCAACTTAAAGTGAACATTTTTTTAATTGAGTTGGGTTGCTCATGCGTTTATATTGCTGTAATGCAGCCCATTTATTGGTGTAAGCATGATAAATTTCTCCCAGTTAATTTGGATTACGTTCAAAGGATACAAGCCAAAGAAAAAGGCCTAATCAGACTATGCTGGCATTTATGCTCCATATTGTCCCATTATTCCATCTAAATTTATTATCATAATCCTCTATTCTCTTCTTCCTCATAAGTTTAGTAAAGTTTTACAACACCAATTTTAAATCCAACCAATTTATTTGATAGTAAATTCGCGAGCTTTCGACTCTATAGCCTTCGTCAGGCAAATGCAGTGTTCTGGTTTGCAATAGCACTCATATCCACACAGACAGTTACAGATTGCTGATTAGAATGCGAATCCTTACATCTAACCTGCTATCCAAGTGTTAAAGTGGCTAACAATGTGTGTGAAGGGAATCTCGATGAACATCTCGCTAGGGCCATCCCCACCCCCCCACTTCTTGCTTTCAGACAACCGCACAACCTCAAACAGATCATTGTTCACAGCAAACTACCCAACCTTGAGGAGAACAGTGACTACAATACCACACAACCCTGCCACAGCAACCTCTGCAAGATATGCCAGATCATAGACATGGACGACATCATCAAACATGAGGATACCATTCACCAGGTACACGGTACATACTCTTGCAACTTGGCCAACGTTGTCTACCTAATACGTTGTAAGAAAGGATGTCCCGAAGCATGGTACATTGGGGAGACCATGCAGACACTACGACAGCGGATGAATAAGCATCGCTCAACAATCACTAGGCAAAACAGTTCCCTTCCTGTGGGCGAACACTTCAGCAGTCAGGGGCATTCGGCCTCCGACCTGTGGGTAAATGTTCTTCAAGGGGGCCTTTGTGACACATGACAGCGCAGAGTTGCTGAGCAGAGACTGATAGCCAAGTTCCACACACATAAGGATGGTCTTAATAGGGATCTTGGCTTCATGACACACTATCTGTAACCCCCGTAACTTGCCTGGGTTAGCAAAAAACCTCTTACTGTGCTGTCTGGAGAAAATACACAATTCTCTAACCAATGCTCAGGATTCCCTTCACACACATTGTTAGCCACTTTAACACTTGAATAGCAGGTTAGATGTAAGGATTCGCATTCTAATCAGCAATCTGTAACTGTCTGTGTGGATATGAGTGCTATTGCAGACCAGAACACTGCATTTGCCTGACAAAGGCTATAGAGTCGAAAGCTCGTGAATTTACTATCAAATAAATTGGTTGGATTTAAAATTGGTGTTGTAAAACTTTACTGAGTTTATCTCAGTCCAACACCGGCATCTCTACATCCTCATAAGTTTGTCAGGTTTCCCCTTGCATGTATCTGCAAACTTAACATATCAATGTTCTGTATTATGTCACAGAAACTAGGCACATAGTTATACTCCATCAATTCCAAAGATTTGCAGATACAACATTTTAAAATAAGCTGTGGAATTCTGCCAACCAGGTATTATCCATTTGCTTGGATCGTGGAGTGCCACTGACAGCTATAAATCGTAACTATTGTCAGCATTGAACTTTCATCTGCCATTTTGCGTGGTGCCATGCTGGCTAACTGCCTCAGCCCACCATACCTACAGTTTTGGCATATGAAAGAGGCCTCATCAGCATAGGCGGTATATTAAGTCTGTTACACAGAATTGCGATACATTTTGCTTCACAAAATATACACTCCTTACACCTCCCCAAACCATGTGATCTCCTGGGCGAGATGAAAAATCAAATTAAAATCCAGACCAATTTGGGAGAAATTTCTGTCTGACTCACCTAGATGATCAAAACTAGTCCAAGTGATTACTGTTGTTCTCAGGTACTGATGTTACTTTTTTTAAAAGTGTAACAGCCGTAGTTTGAGGAATTTGGCGAATTGGCACGACTGCATGTGTTATCATCTTGTCCTCAGCTAGGAATGGCGCTAGGTTACCCACAAATGAGGAAAAAAGTGTATTTAGATGGATACTTTTTAGTACAGGTATCTATGCAGCCATTGTGGAGTTTTAAGCCATCTTTGCCTCAAAACGCTGATGTTTTAGCTTTACTTGTTTGAGTTCAGATACTGGTTGAGACTCAACACTTTGTTTTACAGCTAGCAATGTATAAAGTCATTCTACTTGTGTTATACATTCTAATTGGGTGGCACAGTGCCAGGGACCTGGCTGGGGTCACTATCTGTGTGCAGTTTGCACATTCTTCCTGTGTCTGCATAGGTTTCCTCCGGCTGCTCCGGTTTGCTCCCACATTCTGAAAGACATGCTAGTTAGGCGTATTGACCCGAACAGGTGCTGTAGTGTGACGACTAAGGGGGATTTCATAGTAACTTCATTGTAATGTTAATGTAAGTCTTTCCCTTTGTGATTAATAAATAAACTTTAAAACTTTTACTTTAATTTTGTGATGAATATTAAGTTGCAACACATCAAATCACAATCCTGTTTAAATATCCAGTGTTTCCACAGGATTTGTCGGATATACAGCACGGAAACTCAAGTGTTGATCCAACTGAACCATACTGATGTTTATATCCCACTTGAGCTTCCTCCTGTTTTCCCTTGTCTAAAACTATTATTGTAACCCTGTCTCCCTTGTATGCTTAATCTCCCCTTAAATGCATTATAACTATTCGCATCAGCCACTTTCTGTGGAAATGAGTTCCACATTCCCACCACTCTTTAGGTAAAAAAAAATCTTCTGAGTTCCCTATTGGATTTCTTGGTGATTGCAGCAAATTATCTCTCAAAATTTGCATTCCTGAAAATAACGACTTCAAATGAAAAAACCTTAAGTGAATCAAATGTTCCCATCGAAATCAGTGTGAAAGCCAGAGCTGGGTTTCTTCAGACATTTCTGCTCATTGGCACAGTGGTTGACACTGCTGCTTCACTGTGCCAAGATGGCTATGTGGAGTTTGCACATTTTCCCCGTGTCTGCATAGATTTCTTCCAGGTGCTCCAGTTTCCTCCCAAAGTCCAAAACACATGAAAGTTGGGTGGATTGGCCATGTTAAATTGCTCCTTGGTGTCCATAGATCTGTAGGTTGGGTGAATTAGCCATGGATTATCCAGGGAAATAAAATATCCATGTTGAAATACTGTGCCGTATGTGTGCAGCCCTATGCATTCTTATGTGAAAGAACTTGCAAAATAAAATACATCACTAAATTAAAAGAAATACAATATACAAATTAAATTATTAAATTACAGAACTTTTAGATTGACCAGGCTCCATCAAGTAGCAGACATTAGTAGGTGCAGTTATCTGTATTGCCCAACTGCTTTGCTTGACAGTGCACGGGATTTAATGTGAGTTCAGGACTGAATCAAGGAGTTGGGTGCCACTGAATAGGAGACACCAAGGATTTGAGTGAGAACAGAGACCGAAAGACGAGGTATTGGCAAGGCTGAGAAATACAATTAAGGCTGGTAGTTGGCATGACTTAAGAGGTAATGCCAGGAGTCAACAAGGGGAAGAGAGGCAAGTCTGAAAGTGGTAGGAAGAGGGCTGAGGGCGAAGGTAGAAATACTATGGGAAAAGCCATGTGAACAGACACCCAACAGAAGAGGAAGCTTGTGACAAAAAATGTTAGAAGTGAAACTGCCAACATTAAATAGATACACTGACACAAAAATGAACATAGTTAAAGTGAAACTATGTTAACTAAAGAGGTTATAGCAGAATACTTAGAAAATTGTAACGTGATCAGGCAGAGTCAACGTGGCTTTCTGAAAAGAAAATCAAGTTTAACTAATTTATTTGAATTTTTTAAGGAAGTAACAAGCAAGATGGATAAAAGGGAACCTGGAGATGTGATATCACAGCAAAGCTTATTATGCAAGATAAGTACATGGTGTGGGGGTAACATACTAGCATAAATAAAACATGCTTAGCTAATGGGAGGCAGAGAGCAAGAATAAATGGGTCTTTATTAAGTTGAAAAGCTGTACATAGTGGGAGGACATTTCCTCTGGTGGTGTAGGTTAGAACTAGAGAACACCATTTAAGAAGTCTCCATTTTAAAACTGACTCAAGGAGCTTTTTTCCTCTCAAATGGTCATTGCTATCTGGAATTCTCTTCCCCAGAAAACAGTGGCAGCTCAGTTATTGAATTTATTCAAGAATAAATTAAATAGATTTTCCACGGTCAAGGGTTGTTTAGGGGATTGCAGACAGCAAATTAAGTTCAGAACACAACCAAAGCAGTTATATTCTTTTTGAATGTTGCAGCAAGTTCAAATAGCCTACTTCTGCTTCTAAATCCTGTTTAAGGTTTGTTTGCAAAGCAAATTTCCCTGGTTTGTACAACGCTCCTCACAAGATAGGGGAAGAGCATAACCAAACTGGGAAACGTTTTACTCTTTACAAAAGGCACTAGTGACACAATAAAACTAATGTCAAAATGAAGGCTTTTATATAGTTATTTAAAATGTTTCCATCATGGTCAACAGTAACAATTTTAATTTAATGCTACAACTATGATTGTATGGATTCTGAGTTACTTTGGCTGTAAAATAAGACAAATCTGTAAACTATCAGTTGTGCTTGTGAAACCAGTATGTTTTTTTCAAATTCAAATGTGGAAATTGTGTTGCTGGATGTTAACTTTTAAATATGTTTATAAAGTCATGTGAACAGACAGACAACAGAAGAGGAAGCTTGTGACAAATCATGTTAAAGTGAAACTGCCAACATTAAATAGATACACTGACACAAAAATGAACATAGTTAAAGTGAAACAATGTTAATTAAAGAGGTTATAGCAGAATACTTAGAAAATTGTAATGTGATCAGGCAGAGTCAAAGGAAAACAATTAGCTAAAAGTTCAAGGGAGTTAAATTATGTTGCTTTTCAGTGTTGATTTATGGAATTAAAGACTGCGGGAAAATAAACATTGGGAGCATTTGGTATGTTTAAACCAGTGTGGAGGCAGGAGGTTGACCTGGATTATTGGTGTCAATAATCCAAATTATTAGTGTCAAAAGTTAGAAGCACCCATTTTATCTTTGCAAATTATAAATTAGTGAGCATCTCCTAACATTTCATTATATTTTGTCAGTTTTGAGTAAAGTTTGTTTTTTGCTGAATACAAAATTGAAATATGGAAGCTGTGATTCGAAGTGGCAGGAGTTAAAAATAGCCCTGCTGACCTGCATGCCAGTTCCTTGGCTCCAACCCACCAACCTAACTGAGGCAAATTATAGGAAGCTGATTGAATGTTCCTGTTATCAGCCTGCAGGTTCCTGCAAGCTGAAACCAATCAAATCCTGTTGAGCAATCATGCAGAATTAAAGATTAGATTAACTGTTTAATTTTAAAGCCAAATAACTTGACATCATTTCTTGGGATTAATTACTCTTGAGCTCTCTTCAGAATACTATAAGAGTGCTGTACATCTATTGTAGGTCACTGATGAAAGTTTTAAATCATTGTCTGAACCAACGCCTGTGAACCATCAAGACAAGGATATTCATATGTCTGAGCTATTGTTCAGAGAACCTGGGCAGTACATTCTTTATTTCATTTCTGTCCAGGCAATGATAACCTCTGTAAATGAATACTCTTCACAAACTGATTTTGGTATTAGTGGAGTCAGCACAGGCAAGTGTAGGTTTCTGCGCCTCTGTATAAGACAGTATGGAATTGATTATTTTCATGAAATAAGTAGCTCAAGGGAATTCAAAATTCAATAGTTCAAAGGATGCCCTTTTCTTTTGGGCTGAAATATGCAAATGTACATGAAGTAATGAATAATATAGATGCAGGCATCTTTGAAACCAGCCTTGTGGGACAAGGGAAGGGACAAGAAAGCTACTGCATATATCTTGTCATGTAGAAGGCTCATATTTTTAGTTTTATGCTTTGTTGAGTCCCTAGGATGATTAGTTGTGCAGCAGATGAAGCAAAATAGCAAAAAGTAACACAGGAAATTTGCAATTTGCTCACATACAGGTAGATACTTTTACTTGCATCTGTGTGGATGCGAGGCTATCACGGCTAAATACTTTACATTACATCACTTAGCAGTAACACCTTATAGCTTCATGTGTGGCACTTGAGGCAGAACCTTCTCCTCAAGGATTGGCCTCTTTAACTATCAATAAAGATGCATCATATAAAGATAACCCATTATTGGCTACATGTCCATTATGTCAAGAACAGCTTCTTTACTGCCAACAGACTTTTGAATGGACCTATCATGCATTAAATTGATGTTTCTCTACACCCTAACTGTAACTGTAACATTACATCCTGCACATTCTCCTTCTCTGTGAACAGCATGTTTTACCTGTATGGTGCACAAGAAACAATACTTTTCACTAATACGTGTGATAATAAATCAAATCAAAATAAATGGACAAATGCTAATGCTAGGAAACAAATCACATAATGCGTGTACGTAAACTAAGAGAAAGAAATTGCAGTAAACCATACTACTTCTGTCATATCTATACTTGTGGTTTTGTGACTGGAGAAATAATTCCGTGATGATCATATTTCTTGATATCCTGAACGGTTGCTGTTACTATTTAGTTTGTTAAATAGAAGGTTAGTAGGTATTTGATAGTACTCTTCTGCTTTCCATTAACCTTCTTTGATGACTGTAGATAATACCTATTTCCCAAATACTATTTCATGGTTTGTAATAATGCAAAAAGCCTGTTTATTTGATCAGCCAAATAGTCAAAACACAAAATTACTTAAATTTTGAATTCTGCAAGTTGCTACAGAATTCTTCATTCCATGCATTATGCATTTCACTTGACCTTTCAAGCATTTCTCTTAACCATTTTTTCAGGTGTGAAGCGGTTGCCTATGGCTGAATTAAATGAGCTTCTGGAGGAGATCGAGACTGCAATAAAAGATTACTCAGAGGAACTGATTCAACAGCTCGCCTTGCGTGATGAGCTTGAGTTTGAAAAAGAGGTGAAAAACAGCTTCATCTCCATACTCATTGAGGTCCAAAACAAACAGAAGGAGCACAGGGAAACAATGAAGAAGAAAAAGAAACAAAAGAATGGAAGCCCACAAAATGGAAAGCAGGAAAAAAGTCACATGCCAGGAACGGTGAGTCATGGCTAAATTACTACAAGAACGTTATCAGGGATTAATGTGCATTTTTTATTCAAATAATATTAAATCAGCAAACTATTTTGCAGAATATGCAGTGATTTTTTTTTCCCTATTTATTTGTGGAAGGAAGGTTATTGAGGAGCACAATTAAAAACATTGACTAATTGCATCTAGCACAGCCTTATTGTGGCATATAGCAAGCCAGCTTTCTCTCCTGTGAGGACAGTCTTGAGGGAGAAAGCAGAGAAGAAAACATTAATTTGAAACTTCGTGGCTGTAGCGCTGTTTGATCTATTGGCAGGGGAGATGGTGCTATCCTGTTAGTTGACTGCAAGCTGTCAGAGAGATGTGCTTTATTTCCTCAGATAGAATAATAATGAGAGAAGGGGGATACACACATAACTACGTAGTTTTGCTGTAGGTTTATCTAATGCACCATTTTAACTCCCATTTTAATGTTCGGACATGGATAATTTTATGACTCCAATTGCTGCATTAAATCAGTTGTGCTGTCAGATTTTATCATTTTAATTTTTTTTATACAGCCGGGCTGACAGCTAAGGAGATGAAAGTTTACTTACAGGATCCAAATCAAATGATTTTCTTTTATGTTTGTAGAATGAATTTCCAGATGAAAGTATTGAGAAGTGCATGACTGCTTCTAATAGATGTTCCAAATTGTACTGGGGCTCCCAGTGCACCAAATCCTCCCCATTACCACTTCATGGTAGCAAACTTGTCTGTGCATGAACTTACCAAAGTTGTTTAAATTGCATCTGATTTTCTGGATGTGGACCTTCTTCCATGTTGTCATGTTGACTGGTGTTGCAAAAGTTATATGAACCTTTTGTTATCAACATCCATGACAGATAACACAAATAAACCACTAAGCAAATTCGGTGAATTAACATATCAAAGAAATCTGCAGTATGTGATGGCAAAACTAGAATGTTTCCTTGGAAGAAAAAAGAGAGTTTTGCACCTGTTCTTATGCACATGAGCACTTCTCAATGTCAAAATGAGGACTTTGTACTATTTCTGTTTTTCAAGAGAAAAAGCTTTCAAGTTGATCTGCAACTACAGCTCTTTCCCAGGGAGATATTTTGATTAGTATTTTACAGACAGAATCATGTCATCAAAACTCTTCGTTTAGTTATTTGAGATGCCTTATTCTGTCTGTGCAGTTATCAAACACAACTCCCTGTATTTCAGCTTGTCAAAGTGTAGATAGTTTCCTCCTGCATCTTCCAAAAACTAATAAAAGATAAATTTATATAATAGATATGATAAGTAGGTCTCTTTTTTTCCTCCAAGCATCTTTTTCCAGATGTATTTTTAAAAATTTCTTCTCTCTGTCTTGGAGTGCTGGGTGGTTCATCTTTTCGACCTGCAGGGAAGTGGCAAAATTATTTCAACCAAGGCAAGCAAGTTTCAATGATAGTGCCTCTGGAATTCAAACTTAAAGCAGGAATTCTCCAGTCCAGCTGCGGTGAATGGAGTTTTAGCTTGGCACCATATTCTCCATCTCACTTGCAGAGATGGTGGGACGAATCAGATTTGAGAATCCCAGCCTAGCACTTTAGATTCTTCTTTGCTGTGAAATATCTGTCATCCATCAACTTAAGCTGATTGATTCCCTACAAAGTATAGGATAGGAAATAACATACTTGGAGCTAGCATGTCTTACTCAGAGTACCGTATTATTTGGTAAGTTAATTTTGTGTTTTTTTTTTATCTTTTTGTGATTCCCAACTCCCCTATCCCAACCCTCTAAAATAGATAACAATGACTTTGATAGTAGATCACAGATATCTTCATCCCTGTGATGATCTTCTATCCAAAAGAACTAGAGCAGTGATAGTACAGAACATCAAAACCCTAGCTGCATGCCAGCCTGGCAAATATTTCATTGTTATGGATCAAAATCCTTTGTAATTATGGAATTTCCTATCCAACACCATTATTAGGTAGCCCAAGAATTGGAGCCATTCAAGAAGAAGGTCCAGTGCTATTTTCTCAAAAACAATTACCAAAAAAAATCAATGAGTATTAATGATAATGCCATCAATAAGAAAGCAGTGTTAATATTTCTGTTTAAAAGTTTAAACTGATTTAGATATTGTTGGACCAAGAGTTCCATATTGAGTCTTTCTGATTGTGCCTGGTTTTCCTAGGTCAGTGCAAGCATGCATGCTTAACAGTATGACACACTTTGATGCCACTATTTCCTCCCAGGAATACAATGTTGTCATTACTCTGCTTGTGCATCCTCACCAAAATGTCTGTGCCAATGAAAAATGATGGCCACCACAGTGTAGCCAACTTCCATGAAGGCTGGTAGCATATAGCTTACTCTTCATAGGATCTTATAGAATACCTACAGTGCAGGAGGAGACCATTCGGCCCACCAAGTCTGTGCCGACTACAATCCCACCCCAGCCCTATCCCCATAACCGACATATTTACCCTGCTAATCACCTGACACCAAGGTTGATTTAGCACGGTCAATCAGCCTAACCCACACAGCTTTTGGATTTTGGGGAGGAAACTGGAGCACCTGGAGGAAACCCACGCAGGTATGGGGAGAATATGCCAGCTCCACACAGACAATGACCTGAGGCCGGAATTGAACCCGGGTCCCTGGCGCTGTGAGTAGCAGTGCTAACCACTGTGCTACTTTATCATCCCGAACACCAGCTACAATATCAAAGTCACTTCTTATAAAGAGGGATATTAGGCAAGATTTTCCAGCCTCGCTCGCTCTGAAACTGTAAAATCCCACCAGAGGTCAATGGACCTTCTATGGTTCGGTCTTTGCACGCTCCTATTCCCATGGTGGGCAGATGGTAAAATTTTGGTCATTAAGGTGGTCACATGTTGAAAGTGTTTCAACAATGTCAGTTGACAGAGCAGGGAATATGCCAAATAGCCTGCTTTATAAAAACTAATTAGATTATTTCAAATGATGAGGATTATCAGTGTGCTTCATCTCCACCAGTTTTGCTATCAGAAGTTCTGTCGCTTTCATATTCTTACAGCTTCTTGTTCACAGCCATGAAAATCTTCAAGGATGCAATTTAGAAAGAAATTTTTTAAATCCTTCAAATTTATTCAGTTTTTGGAAATGAATGGAAATATTCAGATGACAAGATATATTTCTGTATCAAAGTTGAATTCTTAAGAATTCTTACTTTTCTCTGATAATCAATGTATCGTGTTATATTTGGTGTTACATTCAGGTGAATTTAACTAAATAACTCAAAAGTGAAGTTGAGAAATTAGATGTGACCCTTTATTTATTATATCACAGTGCTGGTTACAGTGATACGGCAATTATTTTTCCACACAAATGATGCAGAGGTTCTGATTTTAAAGATAAATCCTAGATCCGGAAACATGAAACTTGCTGGCAGGAATTTTAACTTGGGCTCGTTAATACAGTGTGTATCTTTCAACATTGTAAAAGTAATCTTTTAATGTCTGGTTTAATGCTTTATGTTTAATAGTTGATCCTCATCTTGTATCTTCTTGCTCTTGTCCTTGCTGTGTGTGTTGGGTTGCGAGCCTGTGATTTCATGTGCTCTTTCTCTGTCCTTTTTCTGCTTTCTGCTGCTTCAGCGTTTCAGCATGGAGGGACTCTCAAATGTCATTCAGAATGGCTTTCGCCAGACATTTGGAAGCTCAGGTGGTGAAAAACAGGTGCATTGTATGGTTTATATTTTTATTTCCCTTCCGGTCACTTTATTTCATGTGGTTACTGCCCGCTTCATTTGTGATCATACGCTGGGTTGATGCTACATAAATTTTGTGTACACAGTTTCTCTATTTATCCAATAAGATTAAAGTACTTTTGTAGAGTTGGGTCTCCCACTAACACGGGAAACAAAGTTGTTGTACCTTAACCAGTAATAATGACTACAGGACAGTCTCTTAAATAGCAAGTAATTTGCTATGTCATCCCAATGGATCTCCCCTTGATGATTAAAAGATAGTCCATTGATAACACAATAGCCACCAGGAAATAGCTTAGCTGTGTATAAGGAACTTTAATTCAACCATTAATTATCCTAAGAATAAATTCATTACGGCAAATCTAATTCTTGACTTATAACAAACTTGGCGTCTTGATTTAGAACACGTTTCGTAAGTTGTGTAAAGTTTATTGAGGGAAACGAGCAGCAGCACAGGTTAGGAGAAACATAGAAGCATAGCATGCCTGGTTGGTTGCCTGGCTGTGAAATGTTGCCATCTACTGGTAAAGAATGATGCATGCCTTGCACAATCTGTTCTTTCAGTAATTACAATTTATGGAGATCTTTGGCCAAAAATGATCAGGTATATTAACAATATGCAAATGAAGAAGTGAATGGATTGCTGATATAGGAGCATGAGTAGGTCATTCGGTCCTTCGAGCCTGCTTCGCCATTCAATACGATCATGGATGATTTGGTTGTGTTCTGGACTCTCCTTTCTGACTCCATAAATCTTGAGTCCCTTGTCTATCAAAAACCTTGAATAAATTCAGTGGCCTAGCCTCCACAGCTATCGGGGGAAGAGAATTCCATATATTAATTGACCCTTTGCAAGAAAAAATTCTCCTCTCATGTTTGCCTTAAAAAGGAAGACCTTTTGTTCTTAATTGACCACCTCTAGGCCTAATCACCCTGAGAAGAGGATACACCTTCATATCATCTACCCAGCCAAGCCCCCTCAGGATCTTATGTTTCAATAAGGTAACCGCTCATTCTTTTAAACTCAGTGGCACAGACCCAATCTATTCAGTGTTTCTTCATAAGATAAGCTCCTTAACCCAAGAATGGGAACCTTCTCGGTAGTGCTTCTATCTAAATTATAAATATATTTTCAAATAAAATAGACTAAAACTGTATTCAAGATGTAGTCTCACCAATGCTCTGTACAATTGCAGTCAAACTTCTTCCTTTGCGGTAAACGGCAACATTTCATTTCCCTTTTGAATCATTTGTTATACCTGCTACTTCTGAAATAGCTCTCCAATTAAGTAGTATATTGCTTTCTATTCTTCTGCCAAAGTGAATAACTTCACATTTTCTCTCATTGTCCTTCATCTGCCAAATTTTTGATCATTCACTTAATCTGTCTGTATATTTTCTGGTGTCTCTGCCTGCTTTTGGCAACTTACTCTCCCTATCTATCTCAGTGTTATCAGCAAACTTAGCTATCAGACATTTGATGTCGACACTAATCCCTATTTATTCCTGCTCTCTATTTCCTGTTAGCTAACTAATCCTTCATCCATGCTAAAATGTTACCCCCTACACCATGTTCTCTTTCAGCTTTCAGCTTCTTATTTCCAGCAAATAACACACAAGAACTTTTCAAACCCCTTGACCATCTCCACTCAAGGGCCAGGGCATCAACTGAACAGAGGGCATCAACTGAACAGAGAGAGCACCAGTTTCAACCATTCTCACCTGGATTGTTTGACATATTTTGGGAGCAGGAATCCACGCTTACATTGCCTTTTCTTGAAGATACTGAAGTCAACTGTAATGCATTTGTGTGTTAATCAATTTAGAAGGCTCTGGGTTCACTTGTCACTCCAGAATTTGAGCACAAAAATCAAAGTTGACACTCTAATACAATGCTGAGGGAGTGCTGTACTGTCGTAGATGCTGTTTTTCAGATGAGATATTAAACGTCAAGTGGACCTAAAAGATGCCTGACACTATTTTGAAGAACAGTAGGGTTCTGCTGTTTTCTGGCCTAAGTTTATTCCTCAATCAACTTTGCAAAGGCAGGATATCATCACATTGCTATTTGTGGGAATTTGTTTGCTTGTTGCCATGTCTCTTTCTGCCCATTACACGTGGAAGTGAGTTTTATAGCCAGTGAGATTACTGTATCATTTGAATATAAGGAAGCACCTGGACTTTACTCAGCATCCTCAAGGCATTGCCAAAATCTAGAATTAGCTGCCACAAAAGATAATGATTATACTTTAATGGGTTTTGCTGTTCACGCCACAGTTCCTTTTTGAATCATGACACATTCATATAAAGATGACACAACCAGAGTTCTTATCTTCATGTGAAGTTAAATAATGAAAATACTAAAATTGATTGGCTGAGAATTATTTCTTGATAAATACTTGGGAATATGAAGTGATTTGATAAATAAAAAATTTTAATCAGGATTATGGTTTGATCAGTCTCCCTGGGAGAAAATTGCATCAAGCATTGAGGTTTACATTAGTCCTTTGCTTTTGATGAAACATGAAAGTAATTTTCATTCTCATTTCACCAAAGAATGTTATTGAAAAATATTGAAGTTGTCTTCTCATTTGACAAGAAATACACCTCTATTTCATGATTTTGGCATAAAAAATTCCCTAATAGTGCAATGGCAATCTGTGAGAAAATTGTCATAATTGTATTGGTCAGACCTGATGTCACCTTGCACTGTCCATGAATTCAGAGATGATCCAAAGAAGCAAAATCGTGAGCTAGTTTAATAGTAAATGCTGAACCACATGTAGTTTGACAATTTGATGCCTTGATTAAAGTTGGCACTACCTCAGTGCAATACTAAAAGAAGGTGCTTCGTGTGCTATATTTTCAACAGGACAATAGACTGAGGTTCCCTCTGTATGGCAGCACTGTTGTATGCAGTTGGGATGGAATTATCCTGGGAGTCCACAACTCTAACTTCAGATTCCATAAAGTGTTTCATTGCATCAGGTCAAACATGTCTAAGTCAGGGAATTAACCTTGGTTCATTGAAGAGAGAAAGTGAATGGGCAGGCAGTGTGAGCAGACAGGTGGTGTGAGTGTTAACCTGGTGAAGCTACCACACGGGGCTATTTGTGAGCCAAACAACATAAGCAGCAAGCGATAGAACTAAGTGATTCCTTAACCAGCAGAACAGATCTAAGCTCTCCAGTTCTGTCACATCCAGTCATGAATAGCGGTGGATAATTAAAAAACGCATTGGAGTATGAAGTTCTGCAATCATTCCCATTGTTAATGATGAGGAGCCCAGCACATTAGTGCAAAAGATAAGGTTGAAGTACTTGCAACAATATTAAGCCAGGAGTGTTGGGTGGATGGTCCATCTCAGCCTCCTGAGGCTGCAGCATCATAGGTGCCAGTCTTCAGCCAGTTTGCTTAACTGCACATGAAATTAAGATATGACTGACAGCACTGAATACGTAAAGGGTATGGGCCCTGACAATATTCTAGTACTAAAGGCTTCCAGAATCTGTTGAGCTCCTAGCCAAGCTGTTCCAGTACAGCTGCTGATTTCTACTCAGCAATATGGAACATTGCATTAGTATATTCTGTAAACAAAAAACTGAACAGATTCAACCCAGCTGATTATTGCCCCGTCTGTATACTCTCAATCTCAATAAAATGGGGGAAGGGGTTAATCAACAATGCTATCAAGTGGGATGTGAATTAGCAATAACCTGTCCATTAACATTCAGATTGAGGCCTCAAGGGCTACTCAGACCCTGACTTTATTATGGCCTGGTTCAAACACTGTACAAAATGGCCTATGCACAAGAGAGCTGAACTCTTCTCATGAGGTGAAGTGAAAGTGACTGCTCATTGACATCAAGGTAACATTTGACCGAATGTGGCATCAAGGAGGCCAAGCAAAACTGGAGTACATGAAAATCAAAGGGAAAACTCTCCAATGGTTAGAGTCATACCTATCAAAAAGGAAGATGGTTGTAGTTGTTGGAGGCTAATCATCTCAGCTCCAGGATATCACTGCTGGAATTCCTTGGGGAAATACCTTAGACTCACCCCTTTTCAGCTGTTTCATCAATGACTTTCCTCATCATAAGTTCAGAAGGGGTGATGTTTGCTGACGCACAATGTTCAGTGTCATTCATAATTCCTCTGATATGGAGTAGCCCATGTCCAAATGCAACAGGACCGGGACTGGATTCGGGTACAGGATGGGGACTGGATTCGGGCTTGGGTTAACTGATGAAAAGTAACATTTACACCACACAAGTAACCAGGCAATGACCATCTCTAACAAGAAAGAGAATCTAGCCATTACCCTTTGACATTCAATGGCAGTAGCATCGCTAAGTCCACCAGTGTTAACATTCTGAGGGTCATTATTGAGCAGAAACTGAACTGGACTAACCACATTAATACTGTGGTTACAAGAGCATATGAGAACTTAGGGATCCTGTGATGAGTAAATTGCTTCCTGATTCTCCAGAAACTGTCTCCTGTCAATGAGGCACAAGTCAGGAGTGTGATGGAATACTTACTATTTTACGTAGTAGTAAGGCAGTGGACAACATTAAACAGGAAATTAATGTTGCATGTAGCAAGGGTCTGCGGTGATCATGAGTGCCTTTAATCAATGTTAAGTTAGCAATAATATTGTAGCAGATGGATTACTGGAGACTTACAAATTTTTTTAGACCAATATGCCAAGGAATCAATGAGGGAACAAGTTCTCATAGATTTGATATTGTGCAATGAGAATGAATTAATTAATAATCTTGTTGTAAAGGGTCCTTTAGGGAACAGTGACCATAACATGATGGAATTCTTTATTAGGTTGTAAGTGAAGTAGTCCAATCCAAAACTAGAGTCCTACATGTAAACAAAGCAAACTATGAAGGTATGAGGGATGAGTTGGCCACAGTAGATTGTGGAACTTCATTAAAACTTATGGCAGTAGATAGGCAATGGCTAATATTTAAGGAATGAATATATGCATTGCAACAGTTAATTCCTCACCTCAAGAATTTAGCTCTTTCATCCATGTTTAAACCAAGGCTAGAATGAGGTCAGGAGCTGAGTGATCCTGGCGAAATCCAAATTGGGCATCACTGAGCAGGTTATTGCTGAGCAGAAGCTGCTTGATGGCACTGTTGATGACCCCTTCCATCACTTTACTGACTATCAAGAGTAGAAGAATGGGGGTAGTGATTAGCCAGGTTGAATTTGTCCTGTTTTGTATACAGGACATACCTGGGCAATTTTGCACATTTTCAGGTAAATGTCAGTGTTGTAACTGTGCTGGAAGCGCTTGGCTAGGGAGCGGCAGTTAATGTGGATAAACGTGAAGTTATCTTATCTTGTCAAAAGTCTTGCTGAAGTCCAAGTCAAATGCATTATCCTCATCTACACATTTGGTCACCTTTCAAAAAATTCAGTTGTTGGTCGGACGTGACCATCCCTTAACAAAACCAAGCTGATTGTTCTTGATTAATCCCTGCCTCTCCAATTCTGTTTCTCAGAATTGCCTTTGATAATTTACCCACCGCTGAGGTTAGACTGATTTGGCCTGTATTTTTCCTGGTTTGTCCCTTCCTTCCTTCCATCCTTGAATAATGATACCACATTGGCTGTCCTCCAGTGCTCCAGCACCTCCCCTGTGACCAGAGAGGAATGATTGCCAATTCTGTGCAGCTGTACATACTGTATGGTGCTTATCAATCCTCTGAATAAATTGACGACACTCTGACATTATGGCCCTTAAGTGTTTATAAATTCATGCATCCTCTTTTCTCATTGTTTGTTCTGTGTGGAGGAATACCTCCTGAGTATATCGTCTGTCTGCTATCATGCTCCTCAGGTGCTGTAACAACTGTGACTATGATAGTTATTTACCTGCATGTTTGGTGAGTTTTGAAAGTTTAATGTTTAATTTCAGATGCTAATTTGACATTTACCAGTGCCTGAGTAAAAAGCATGTAATGGTGTAATTGAATTTAGTACGATTGGACATTACTAGAAGCTTTCCTTCAGCCTTTCCTCCCACTGGCTTTAGCCTGCAGCTAGTGGTGATCCAGACGAATTTGATGGATAAATGCAACTTGTGTTACCAGTTATATCCTAATGTTATACATGACAGATCACTATCATCTATCTTATTCTTTTTATGACAGTATTTGACAACGGTCATTCCTTATGAGAAAAAGGCTGGCCCCCCATCTGTAGAAGATCTTCAAATCTTGACCAAAAGTGAGTATAAATGATTTTATAAATTCCAAATGTTAAACTAAACTCTGAAAACACTGAGAGAAGAATTTATTTTACCATTATTTTAATAAATTATTATATTTTTATTTTCATAATTTACTGGAAACAGATTGAATTGCCCCTGTTTAATTGTGTTTAATTACTTATGTTAGTGAGCTAAAACCAATTCAAGTAGCTGAACTTAATTAAGCTGTAATTTGATGACCCTGTGTGTACCCAGAAGTGTGTAGTACACATAGCATTAGGTGGCCTTTATGATGGGTGCTGCCAGTAGATGGTCCTAAAAATAGAAAGGACTAATGGTTCAAAGCATTCTGACTGAAAGTGCACCGTGCTTGAATTATTCAGAAACATGTTTGCGAACTAGGTTTACTGTTCCCAAATATTGTGCCTTAAAATTTCAGGTAGCCCATTCAATGCAGTTGAATTGGTGGCCCAGGATAGCGCTGGACATATCTTTGGTGCCATTACAATATAAAAGATAGTCCCACGAAATTGGTTTTTTGGTCTTATCTGGTTTTTATTGTTCCTGATTTATGCTTCATGATATTTACTACAGAAGGGGGTATGTATTTGGAGGCTAACTCTGAATCAATCTGCAGTTTTAATGTATTATTGTTTGTTGCTAAAGTAGTGAGCACAAAACAATTACTGATACAGTCCGTTTATTCATTTCCATTTAAATAGTTTGTACTTTATATTTGTGACTGCTATGTGTTTAGTCCTCTGATTATTTAAAATATTGGAAAAGATTTCTGTTCTTTGCCTGTTGTGTACTTAGCTTTTCTTGAGTTAAGAAAGCATTAATTTGGAAATCTAATTGTTGGCATCTCCTTTTAAGTCCTTCAAGCAATGAAGGAAGACAGTGAGAGAGTGCCAAGCTTGCTGACAGATTACATTCTGAAAGGTTAGTGCAGAATTACTTTCTAAATTTTCACTGATCCGTTAATGAGTAAATTGCTGATAAATTTGACCTGTACTTTGATATTGTCTTATTTCTGCTTTGAAATTTATTGCAATGATTGCTAATTCTTTTATTCAAACGTGGTTATTTCAAACCATATGGTGCAGTTCTGACCTATATTGAGACCGTCAGCGTTTGTTAGTACAGGCAGGAGACTAAAATGTTGCCGTACTTGATTACGTGAGAATTACCAAAGAATACTTTAATTAAGATCTTGGTTCTGCATCAGCCAAATGTAAAAACAAGATCTGGTGACTACACTTAGAACTTACGACCTACTAAAATCTCAGACTACTGAAAGCATTCCGATAGATCATCATCTTGCATCTTAATGTAATTTTACCAGGTCAGAAAGGTAAACTAGTGATATCTTCTTGGATATTAGTATGTTCATGGAGATGTTTGGCAAACCATTTTTGCTGATAAATGATGAACACAATGACATTAAAACATTTGCTGTGTTGCTAACTAAGATTAACTGGAATTTGTGCAAGACCTGTTTGAGTACTATATTGCCATATAAAGTGCTTGCATTTAGGCAGAATTTGCATGGGGTTTCCCCAGTCTCTGTTGGCTGGAGGTTCAGAGTAATCCCATGAAATGGTGATTCCTCAAAGACTTCTCTAAAATAATGGAGGGTAATCTGAAGAATTGCTGTGGATATTCTTGGTGACAATGATTAATGTATGCTGGTAATATTGTTACTCAGGCAGCTAAGTGCATTTTTATAGGATCCTTTATGAAATTGGATCTGTGTTTATTATTGGGACATGTTAGTAGATATATTGTGTATCTTGCTCATTCTGTAACTGATGTAGTAGTGTCTAATGTTTACACTGCATGTTCAGATGAAAAGATGTTTTATTTTCCAGCACTAATGACCAATAAATCACGAGGCATGACCATGCCTTCAACTTGCTTATAAAAATTGGGGTGACCATTCAGAAGTAATTCTATGCCTGTAAAGCTTGAGGCATCAAATACATTAATTATCAAATGCTCTTCCTCCTCTTTCTGGTTTTACTTCCTTCCAAACTAGAATTAATTTATTCATTGTTATTCATGAATACAACTTAAAATGTAACTAGATTGTTGTCAAAGTGAAAGCTTGTAGCAGAGAAATTTCATTTGAAGGGTTTTCATCCTGTGACAGTGCTTCAAACACAAAACCTTTCTCTGCATGTTACACACACTGTATTATCTGGAAACAATATGACATGTTACCAAGCAACCTTCATTGCCTATAGGTGTAAAACAAAAAGCTCCAATTACAGCACTGATTTACTCTAAGCAAATTTGCCATTGTTAAGTTAATCTTCAGACACTTTACTGCAAACTAACTCTAATTGTTCAACACATGACAGTGAAGATAAAGAGAAAAATGATTAATAAAAAGTAAAAGAACGGAGCAGAAAGCTAAATACACTTCATAGAAAATTGTACCACGTAAACAGGTGGATTTGTTCCCCCCATTGTTGTTGTGAACCTGTGGAAATGGATAATTCAGTCAGTGATAGTTTTGCAATTGACTTCTGGAAATATGGCCTATATCTTATCATTTAGCCAGAGTTTTCAACTTCATGGTTAGGGCTGGGATGACACTTCAATTTTTAAGGAAAATTCTTATAGATTGCCTTTACAACATTCGTAGAGTACCCATCCCCAGCCTACCTATTCCCAAGGTGCTTTCTACCTGATCTGACTTGAAGCTGCATTTAGTTCTGGACATTAAAGCTTTCTTCATTGGTTTGATCTTTCCAGAATGCAGAGTGTACCCAGAAATGAGAACAAAAATATCAAATACTACCCTGATGTAACAGCCATTAGCTCTGGGGCTGTTGATGTCTGTCAAGATCACTAGTTGGAAGACCTCCAGTCATAATGGCCATCTTCTTAGTCTTGTAAAAAGAAAAGACTTGGCTTTTCACTGCCTTCAGGACTTGGGCCTTGGATTTTCTCAGACTGAAAGTGGTTGCAGGAGTTAAGGAACCTGGATATATACGTACATAAATCAGTGAAGATAGTCAGGTTGAGAGCGTGGTTAATAAGGCATACAGTATCATGAGCATTACTAATAGGGATATAGAGTGCCAGAGCAAGGAGTTTATGTTAAACTTTCGTAAGTCACAAATTTGGTCTCAATTAGAGTATAGTGTTCAGTTTAAGGCATCACACTTTAGGAAGTATGTGCAAGATTTAGAGAGAGTGCAGGAAAGATTCATGAGAATAGCTCCAGGTATGAGAACCTTCAGTTATGAAAGTATATGGGGGAGGCTAGGACTGTTTTCCTCAGAAAATAGGCTGAGAGGTATGATAGAGATATTCAAAATTTTAAGGAATCTGATCAAAGTAGCCAAGGAGAAACTATTTCCAGTCATGAAAAGATCGAGAACACAAATTCAAAGATGGGACACGAATGTAAAGTAATTGGCAAAAGAAGCAAAAGTCATTTGAGGAAAAATATTTTCACGCAGTGGTTGATTAGGGTTTGGAATGCACTGCCGAGAATGTGGCGAAGGCAGGTTCAATTAAAGCATTCAAAGGACACTTAGACTGTTATCAGAAAAGAAGGAGTGTGCAGGATTATGGGGAGAAGGCAGAGAAATAGTACAGGATGAGTTGTTCGTTCAGAGAGTTGATGCAGACATGATCAGCGAAATGGCCTTTTGCACCATTATAAAGAGCAAACTCTATCAGAGAACTCCCAGGAATTATTGGACAAAACAAAAAGGTATAAACCCAGCATTACAGGTCCCTCCTTCCCCTTACCATGCCTTACCTGGGAAGTAAGTGTGCCTGAGTAAAAGCAAGAGGTGGGATGGTGATCACCTCCATAGAATCATTCGGTGAGATTTAATACATGTAAAGGAACATTTTTAAAACCAGTTCAGAAGTTCTTTGAATCGTTGAAAGTGATAGATAATCCAAAAGATATTTCCAAATAGAAGTGCTTCAGATGTCATTATTTAAAGGTCTTCAAAATATCTTATTAAAAAAAAACTCACCGAACAGAATTGCAAAGATCTTAAGTGTATGGATGTTCAAAGGCAGTTGTAAAGTTAATATCGGACTAATCCATTAGTCATTATGGTGACAAGAAGAGTGTGATTTCCCCCAGGATACAGGTTTGAGTCTGTAGCCTGTTTAAGAACTCAACTTTGGTTATGACAACCATGCAACCTTGCCGTTTAGCAATCAGATGATGCAGCTTTAGAGAACTGAGCTGCCCATGAATAGAGATAGTTAACATTCTATTATTATTCCATTTTACACATATGGCCTCCCTGTTGACCAACACCAATTCTAATGACTGGAGTGGAAAGTCCAGAACTAAGCTTTGGCTTCCTTTCTGTTTGAGAACATATTGACCACACGGAGGTATATAGCTCCAGTGGGGATTCACTTCAAAATTGAAAGATCATTTGTGACACTAATAAACTCAAAGTCACCTAAATGAATTTAATAACAGTGGTAAAGTGGATTGAAAAACTGTTTTGGTCTTTAATTCTCTTCAGGTTTTTTTTTCCTTTTGTTGATTTTTGTTTCTGTTGAATTTACATTTTCTTTCCTCTTTTACCTGACTTTTCTTTGTTTTGCTTTTTTGTTGTGCTAGCGCTCGTATAAAGGCTGGATTGACTGAGGTTTGTGTATTTGTCTGAAGAACAGGGGGCTCTGGGATGTTTAATGTAACTAAAACTTGTATATTTATATAGTTCTTAGAAACTGGTATCTGCTCATTTAACACGATGCAAAAGGATTTGTTACTTGGATAGTGGGAGAGACTTATGCTAATAAAGGGATTTCATGCATGCTTATCACCTTCCTAGAGATTCTAATTAACTACCTTTTAACCAATTTGTTTTTAATATAATGTATACCATATCTTGTGATACACTTTCAAGCAGATATGTTTCATCACGGCACTGGTAGTAGAAAAAGGTTTATTATGTAAACTTATGTAATAAGTCACCTGACTTCCTAATCTTTACAAAAAGAAGTTCTCTTTCTCTCTCACATCCATGGCATTCTCTTTGGATGAGAAGCAGCAGCATTCATGCTTTGCATTTATCCCCATAGATCTGGTACAGTTAGCGAGCCCTCTTTACGCAATGAAAAAATAAACTAGACATATAGTCATTGAAGTTTTTGGTATTGGGAGAAACCCTCACATCCTTTGTGGAATGACATGCCTCATCTTCGAAATAAATGACCTTGTTTGTTAACATCTGTAATAATTGAAGTTTCTAGCTAATTAGGGGAATTAAAGCCATATATGGACCCTAAAGCTGGAATGTAAAATTGCTGCAGGATAATGAACCAACCTAGAGATAAATCAGTACATTAAGGATAAGCTTTTAAGGCCCTGTATCTTTTTAATTAATATAAGGGCCTGGTGTGTTCTCCATCTTTTAACAGATCAGATTCTCTACAATGAACACTAGCTCTGTGTTCTGTTTGTGATTTTTCGATAGCGCTTGCATAAGATTGGGAAGGTGGCAGGACAGGTGGATAAGGTGGTAAAGAAAGCATATGGAATCCTTTCCTTTATTGGGTGAGGTATCAAATACAAAAGCAAGGATGTAATAATGATTAGGCTACAGCTGGAATCTTGCTACAGTTCTAGTCACCACATTGCAAGAACAATATAAATGCTGTGGAGAGAGTACAGAGGAGATTTACAAGAACATTGCCAGGGCTTGAAAATTGCAGTTCAGAGGAAAAAGTGTGTATGTTAGTGTTGTTTTCCTTAGAATGGAGGAAACTGAATGGTGACCTAATTGAGGTATACAAAATTATGAGGGGCCTAGATTGTATAGACAGGAAAGATTTGTTGGCTCTAGCTGAGGGCCAAATGCTAGGAGGCATAGATTAGCAAAATGATTAGAGGGCATATGACAAAAAGCTTTCTCACCCAGAGGATGCTGAGCGTCTGGAATTCATTGCCCAAATTGATTGCAGCAGAATCGCTCAACTCGTTTAAAAGGTACTAGAATCTATAGCTGAAGGGCAGTAACCTGCAATGACTATGGAGTAGGAAAGTGGAGTAGTAAAATGAGAGGCTAGTTTCTATTTATTTTTTGGCTTGCATTACACATGATGGTTTGAATGGCCTCTTTCTGAACCCTAACTTTTTGTGTGGTTTCTATGATTCTATCTTGGTGCTTTTGGAAATTAAGAGCTAGGAATTCATTCACATAGCACCAGTTATAACATTGCTCTTGAAGAATGCTGCACAGATAGCTGGTAGTAGTATTATGCCAAAATCTTTCTCCCCTGATGAGTATATGAAAGGTGTTGGAAGTTTATGATTACAATTTTTTCACTTTTCCATCAGGTTTAATCTGGGATAGGAACCCTTCCCACTGAAAAACGTTATAGCATCTTGGAAAAAAACTAAATGAGCTTTCTGATACTCCCCTTTCATAGTAGAGAAGCTTCTTTTTAGATGCTTCTGTCTTTCCTCCCTGCCTGCTGGCCCCAATTCTTCCCCACCAAACAAACTATAACACATTCTCTGAATAGAAAGCACTAAATTGTGTAGATAGAAGTGGAAGGTACTAAGGGATGGAAACTAATTAAAATGAGTAAACAAAATGTTAAAAATTGGAGTTCATTGTGGGGAAATGTGAGATCATCCACTTTGGATCCAAGAAAGGTGATTAAATATTTTGATGCAAGACTGGAAATGGTGGAATTTAGGTGTCTGTGTACACACATCACTAAAAACTAGTGCACAGGAATGGAAAGTAATCAAAAAAACTAATGGAATGTTGGCCTTTATCTCAAGGTAGTTTGAATTCAGAATTGAGGAAGTGATGCTTTTGTGTAGATTCGTGTTTGGGGGCAATTTTCCCATCCCACCCACCACAGGAATCGTTGTGGGCAGAGCACACAAAGTCTGTTGACCTTAGGTTGGATTTTCTGGTTTTGGGACGAGTATGGTCAGAAAATCCCAGCCACATCTCAAACGGGATATATTGGCCTTGGAGTGGAAACAATGCAAATTCAGCAGAATAAAGGAATTTAAAAGATTAAATTATGATGACAGATTTCATAAACATGATTTGTATTGCCTTGAGGATGTCTCCATCAAGGTATTTAAAATTATAACATAAAAATATTTCCTATTGTGAGTAAATCCAGAGCAAGAGAGAGTAAAATTTAAATTAGGGTGAGGCCATTTCAGAGTGACATCAGAAAGCTTTCTTTCCCCCCCCACACAAAAGGTACTAGAAATCAGAAACTCTTATTTCTGTCTCCACAACACCTACCATACCCCACCTAATGCTTACCTGTCTTGGAGGAGAATGTGCAATCAGTGGTGTTCCCTTAAATCTGATGTCCTTCTGAATGGTAGAGTAGCAGGTTTAGGTGGTGCTGTTGATGGATCCTTGATGAGGTGCTGCAGTGAGGTGGCATGCACTGCTGCTGCTGCTGAGTGTTGGTAATGGAGGGAGTGGGCATGGAAGTTGGTGGATGATATTGAGCTGCTTGATAGTTTTGGACCTGCAGTCATCCAGACAAGTGGGAAGTATTCCATCACATCCTTGTGCCTTGTAAATGTTAAGACAGGCTTTGGGGAGTTAAGAGGTGAGCTACTCACTGCAGCATTCTCAACTTCTGACCTGATCTTGTAGACGTGATATTTATGTAGCTGGCCTAGTTAAATTTTTGGTCAGTAATGACCAAGATGTTGGTATGAAATTCAGCAATGGTAATTCTGCTGTTTGCCAAGTGTGTGATTAGAATTGTGAGGTTATGCTTATCAGGATAGACTGCATCTTTTGAAAAGATAAGGATGAAGAGTGACCTAATGTCCATCTTTAAAGATGGAATTGGTAAAAAGAAATAGTGAATGTGTTTCCACTTATGAGGAAGTGAAAAGGTAGAGGTCATCAATATGACACTCACAAAAAGATCAAATATGAAATTTAAAAGAAATCTCTTTACCAAAGACAGTGGTGCGAATGTGGAACTTGCTACCATGTAGGGTAGCTAAGGGAAATGATATTTAATATGGATGTATTTAAGGGAAAGTTACATAAATGTATGAGGAAGAAAGGGAATAGAAGATATACCAACAGTTAGTCAAAGTTTGAGTGGAGCATGAACAGTGGCATGGACGGGTTGGTTCAAATAGCCTGTTTCTGTGCTGTAAATTCTGTGTAATTTCCAATTCTACTAATAATGTGCTTCTATTCTTTTTGCAGTGCTCTGCCCAACTTAGAGCCAGCACTCGTTTCTTCACACCAGCGGGGCATGAAGATCGTGTTCTGCTGACTCCCATGAAGAGAAAAACACCTTTATTTTCTCATGCTTCCCAGTCTACTAATTTATCTTATCCTAGAATGTCTTGCTTAGCTTGTTCTATTTTAATCTCACTAGTCTTCAGAGAGTAGTTTTATCGCATGGCAGTGAAGATTTCTCCCTCCCCACCCCAGACATCGTAGCGACAGTGTTAGACAACCTGCCTGCAGGTTCAAGTGTTACCACCATGCCCAGTGCAAACCCAGCTGGTTGTTTTTACCAGAGTGTAGAACAAAAGAACAGCTGTACAGTTTTAACCATGAGTATTGTATTAGCAGCGTAATATCTATTTTTACAATGTGTAGGATCTAGAGAAGTTAACTTTTTATCATTAAGGGAAACTGTTCGAGCAACAGTGGATGTAAATAGGCTCAAGAATTTTAACCAAACCCATAAAGCAGCAGACCTGTATTTTATTATTTATTCCAATTATGCTAATTTTCAAAAAGGGAACAAATTATTTAACTGCACTACTGGGGGACGCTGTCACATCATGGCTCCTGAATTACAGTGCTGACTAATAGCCCTTTGGGGTTTTAAACGAGTGCCAGGTTTGAAAATGTAATAAGCGCCCAAGTTGCTGCTGATTACAAACAAACAGAATTCTGTAAATTTGTGTGATCTATTTCTGAACATCCTCCCAGAGATGGGATTTTGAGACCATGTGTTGTAATGAAAGAGGAGCTCATCTGCCAATAGATTTGCTTTTTCTGCCATGCAACTCTATTTAGATTGTACAATGCAAAATGTTATTAAAGAATTACTCTTATTGGTTACAAAAGCTGAGACCTGGTCCTTCCTCTCCCCATCTCCAAAAACTATCCCTCACTTGGGTATTTTTAAAGTATATTTTCATAGCAATGTGACCATAATGCTATCAATATTGGCCTCCATTGTGTTTTTGTTGTGTCTTGAAAAAGATCTTTTGGAAGGTCATGTTTATTTGAGGAGAGTACTGAATTTTTTAGGTGTAAAATGGAAGCTGAGGTAGGCTGACAAAAGCAGGGAGGCTAAAATAAAATTGAGCATCAATTGGCTACAACATCTTTATGTTTACTACACGAAAAGGAGCTGAGTTTGATTTGTGAATTGTGCCAGCTGAATTAGAACACTACTCAACCTGAACCAGACCCAGCACGCAGGCTTTTGTTTGATGGATCATATTGTTGAATGTTTTGTATTCATCTCGTGTCTCAGTTCATCAAAACGTACTGATTTATGCTAATCATGTGCAATGAATGTTAATAGGTTCATCATTAGCAGTCTAGTTAAATTATATATTTCTTACTTGTAGACGTAAGAGGATATTATTGTGAATGTGTTTAGCCCATATGTAAATTAAAAGCAGCATGCTAACCATGATTGTAAACTGTCTATGTACTGTGGTTTTTAATTAAGGTTTAATAGGATTTTTTTTAAAGTAAGGACTGCACTCTTTTTCTCATTTGTCCCTCCTTTCTTTGCCTTTTCACTGCCAAATGTATCAACAAAAATGATGATAACTAAACCCCTAAATGTGACTGAGAATCAGTTCACACTATATTGAACCCCAGTGCATGCAGCAGTTTTGAAGTGAAAGTCCAGATTTGATACAGTTGCTTGCAAGTTTGGCTGGTGGCTCCAGTGAAGTGACTGCTGTGTGGGAAGCAGAGTCTTGTTGTTGTACTGTACCCATCACATGAGATTTACAGAACAGAGGAAAGTAGACATACACAAAGCATACAAATTAAAAGCTGGTAATGCTACATTACTCGAGCTGCATGAGCAATTATTCTGAAACTATGCTGAAGCATATCACCTTCTAACAGTATCTGTCTGTTGAACCAAGCATGCCTGTGTATACACATGCTGTAATAATCCTGTAACTTGGTATGGTTTTCTTTTGAGTTGTGAAATAACTGACCTTGTGGCAATGTTTTTGTTAATTCTCATGTAGATTATCAATATTTTTTAAGTGGCAGTAGTCTTAATTTATTATTCCTGTATCTTTGGCAGCTTGTAAAGTTTGTGGCAGTAATTTTATTTCATATTGCAACTCTTTGAGAACAAATAAACTTGATTTACACATTTTGGAGTGTGGAGAAAATGTGCATTGTAGAGTTTTTACCAAAGCAATGAATGGGAAGATTTTCTGTGCCATGATAATAAGGTAATTGTGGTAGTGGAATCCAGTATTGAATATAATATTGGGTCATCTGACCTTGGTGGGGTCAAAGGTCAGATGGCTCAGGTATGAAAAGATTGCAGCAAGGCTTGAATATACTGAGTCTATTTTTGTTCAATTGAAACTAGTCTGAAGTGTACGCCATACTCATGGGGTCACCTGACTTGAAGATTTTAAAGTCAGGTAGCACATTTAAGAGAAGGTTATAACCCTATGTTCTTACGTAACGAGGCTGCAATGTCTTGTATTTGTGTGTTCATGCTTTGAAAAATGTGTTGGTAATAGTTTACATCAATGGTATCGGTCATTCTGTAATATAAAAACAAGATAGCTGGTTTGATTAATTCATTGAGTAACCAGGAGCAGGCCTTTTAGCCACAAACTTGTTCTGCCTTTTAATTATACTATGGTTGATGTGTCTCAAATCAGTTTACAATTTTGTAACCTTTAAAGCTATTACCTACCCTTATCCATCTCAATTTTAAAGTTTCCATTTGCGCCCTGTTAGAAGAAGGAATTCAGTTTACCAGCACTCCGTGTTTTGAAATTCTTCCTCGCGTCATGCTCGAATATTCCAATTCTCATTTTAATTCTACTAGAGCTCTCCCCACCTTAAATAGATTCTCACTATCTTTCCTTTTAAACCCCTTTAACCATTTTAAATATGTTTCAGCTAGATCAATCTTCAATCCATATTAGAGTGAATACAAGCCTAGTTGATGCAACTTGTCTTCATAATGTAACTCTGGTTGAGCCACAAGGACCAGAAATGATCCAGTTTTAATCCCTATTCTATACTGAGTTAATTGATATGAGAAGGTACAGGCCTATATCTGCAACTAGCCTCATATACTTGCAAATGATCTCATTCTGATTATTACCCATTGCACATGGATTACAGTAAAAAAAACACTGCTATCGCTTCCTACCATTTTGGCTGAGATCAAGCATTAGACCAAGCCCAAGATAGGATGCAATGCCTTATCTTGTCAACTTGGATCTTGTTTGCCTCTGTTGAGGGAACCTTGAATTGGATTCAGTTCGATTTTGAATTTGGTTTTTGGAGCAAGCAAGGAATGGATTTGGGTTTGCCTGGTCCATTCTGAGCATTGGCTTTGTAATTTAAAGGATGGGGTTAAAAAAAATAAAAATAACACTGCTTTGAGAGAGTAGGGAAAGAAGAGGAAAACGAGAGAAGACAAAGTCAGGCGAAACAATGAAATTGTATGCATGCATAAATCACCGAAAGGAGAAGACTGACAATTAACAATAGTAAAAGCAAATTATTGTAGACGCTGGAATTTTAGACCAAAAGAGAAAATACTGGAAAACCTTAGCCAGTCAAACCGAGTACATTGGGCAGATTTGCTCTCCTTCTTAAAGAAAATTAAATCAGCAATCTTAGAGTCATTAAGCTCAATTTGGTACATCAAACCTGTTTGTAATTTTTATCCAAATGTTTTCTTCTTTGACACAGATTTTAGAAAGAAATTAAGTTTGTGTACTAAAACCAATTTCTTGTTTTTATTTCCCAAGAAGGAAATGATAATGCAGATGATTATTTAATATAGGGGATTGTATAACATACAATGTCCCTTGACATCTCACAATTCATAACTGGAAGAAGGCAAGGTAATGACTTCTGGGATGAGAAACAGTTGACTGAGCTCCCCTTCCATCTATGATTCAGTGGGTTTTGTCTCTTTGGTGCTGAAATGCTTTGGCCAGAACACCAGTTATGTGCTAAACTAATTTTTTTTATTCATTCAAGGGACACGAGCATTGCTGGCTGGCCAGCATTTATTGCCCAGCCCTAGCTGTCTTTGGAGAGCAGTTGAGAGTCAGCCATATTGCTGTAGCTCTGGAGTCACATGTAGGCCAGACTGGTTAAGGATGGCAGATTTCCTTCCCTAAAGGGCATTAGTGAACCAGATGAATTTTCCTGACAATCGAGCATTTGTTTTGACAAAGAGTCATCTGGATTTGAAACGTTAGCTCTTCTCTCTCCTTACAGATGCTACCAGATCTGCTGAGGTATTCCAGCATTTTCTCTTTTGGTGACAATTAACATTGATGGGAGGGGAGTAGAATGATGGTGTTAGCTATGTTCAGACCGATAATTTGTTTAATGCAGGCTTTTGAAAGAGGAAAGAGATTGAGTAGGTATTTGACTTTGGATGTAGCTAAATGAATATTTAAAAAGAATGAGAGAGAAGTAGAAAAGCAATGAATGAAGAAGATTCACTTTTAATACCATATATTTTGGAGAAAAATGAACTGGATAATGCCAATTAGGGTTAGGGTTAGAGGCACAGGCATGTTTACTCTGGCTGTGATCAGAGGAGGCGATGGCCTTGTGATATTTTTGCGAGGCTATTGATCCAGAAACTCAGCTAATGTTCTGGGGACCCAGATTTGAATCCTGCCATGGCAGATGGTGGAATTTGAATTCAATAAAAAAAAGTCTGGAAATAAGATGACGTGAAACCGTTGTCGATTGTCAGGAAAACTCATCTGGTTCACTAATGCTCTTTAGGGAAGGAAATCTGCCATTCTTATCTGGTCTGGCCTACATGTGACTCCAGAGCTACAGCAATATGGCTGACTCTCAACTGCTCTCCAAAGGCAATTAGGGCTGGGCAATAAATGCTGGCCAGCCAGCAATGTCCATGTCCCTTAAATGAATAAAAGAATTAGTTTAGCACATAACTGGGTGTTCTGGCCAAAGCATTTCAGCATCAAAGCAGACAAAACCCACTGAATGATAGATGGAAGGGAGAGCTCAGTCAACTGTTTCTCATCCCAGAGGTCATTACATTGCCTTCTTCTAGTTATGAACTGCGAGATGTCAAGGGACATTGTATTTTATACGATCCTTTATATTAAATAATCATCTGTATTATCATTTCCTTCCTGGGAAACAAAAACAAGAAATTGGTTTTAGTACTCAAACTTAATTTCTTTCTAAAATCTGTCTCATAAAGAAGAAAACATTTGGATAAAAATTACAAACAAGTTTAATGTACCAAATTGAACTTAATGACTCTAAGATTGCTGATTTAATATTCTTTAAGGAGGGGAGCGAATCTGCTCAATGTACTCAGTTTGTACTGCATCTTCTGATGAGTCTGCTCTTTAAAACTGTTCCAGGGTGCACATTTAAGTATTGATATTTGATGAAAGAATTAACTGCAGCTCAAGTTAATTTCAGTGTTAAACATCCCATTGGATAGCTGGCAATGCAATGTGCGTATTATAACTCACTAAACGAGGTTTCAAACCACTATCTGTAATGCTCGTTGTGGCTGTTTATATGCACCGCTCAGATTTGCAACATTGACTTGAATTCTTCAGCCATTCACGCCAGCAGGATTGTCTGGTCTCACTGTGGTGAATGGAGATTCGGCTCAACACCAAATTCTTTGGCCTCGGTTGCAGTGGCAATGGGATGTGAATGGCAGGAGAATTCTGGCCATAATTGTTTTTTAATTTCCTATTTTTACTGGCTTTGTTTCCACTCAGCAGGGTGAGAGAATTCAGTTCAAAGGAAGTCGAGCATTAAAAGTACCAAGTGGCAGCCTCCAGCCAGTTTGGTTGTGACATTTGTATTTGTTTAGCGTAAAACATCCCAAGGTACTTCACAGGAATGCTGTAAGATAAACTTTAAGACCAAGCCCCACACACTGATATTAGGGCAAATAGCCAAAAGTCTAGTCAAAGATGTTGATTTTAAAGAGTGCCTTAAAGGAGGAAAAAGAGATTAAAAGGGGGTTTAGAGAAGGAATTACAGAACCCAGAGCCATAGCAACTGAAGGCTGAGCCACAAATGATGCTCTGAATTAGGTTTAAAAATGCTGCCAAAGTTGCCTTCGTGAATTGCTGCCATGCGCCTTAAGGATGGCACACACCACTGCTACTGTGCACTGATTAGCGGAGGAAGTGAATGTATAAGATGGTCGACAGGCTGCTGATCAAATGGGCTGCTTTGTCCTGGATTATGTCAAGTATCTTGAGTGTTTGTACCAACTGTGTTGGTGGTCGAATAGAAAAGTGGTTTCATATCAAAAAAAAATTTAATTTACTAAGGCTGTATTATCAGTGTGTCAATTAAGTTGTTCAGAATAGCTCTCTTAAGGTCATGTTTTGTCATTTTAAACCCGAAAGCTAGCTCACAGGTGGGAGACTGGGCAGCCTTACTGAAGATCAATAAATCCGCATGAGGTTACTATTTTCAAATACATCAAGAAATGCTCTTTACTAAATAGAAAATAGATTACCAATTACATTGGTTCATTTTAGATTGTGATTATGCAGCTAAATATTAGCAGAAGTCTAAAGCCTAACCTTTCCTAAATGCACAGTAAGAAATCTCATAATACTAGGTTAAAGTCCAATAGGTTTATTTGGAATCACAAGCTTTCGGAGCGCTGCCTCTTCATCAGGTGAGTTGAGATTCTTTCTACTTTAAGTTGGCAGTTTGCAGTGTTGATTGTAGGAATGATTTGGAGATGTATCTAAATGCAACTATAAATATGCTCTTGACAATGCTGCAAAACCTCTACCTCATCATTTTTATTCTGACCGAGACAAAAATGCCTGTGATTACAATTTATTATTACTGATAGAGAAAAAAAACCATGAACCGGTCTTTTTTACATAAGCAATAGTCAGGTACTTGTGGATACGTAGAAGTAGCCTCAGACAATAGGGATAGAAGGGATGGGTTTCCCTTAAAAGTTCTTATTCGTTTCTCCTTTAAACACAACAAATGTGCCACAATATAAGCGCGGCAGCACAATGGTTAGCACTGCTGTCTCACAATGCCACAGACCAGGATTTGATTACCAGCTTGGGTCGCTCTCTGTGTGGAGTTTGCATGTTCTGCCCATGTCTGTGTGGATTTCTTCCGGGTGCTCCAGTTTCCTCCCATATTCTGAAAGACGTGCTGGTTAGGTGCGTTGACCCGAACAGGAGTGTGCGGACTAGGGGAATTTCACAGCAACTTCATTGCCGTGTTAATGTAAGCCTTATTTTGTGACTAATAAACAAACTTTAAAATATTCCTGCTAATGCAATACAACTTCAGATTTAATAAATCTGTTTAATAAATCCACCCAAGACTGGAAATAAAATCTCAGATGTTTACCTTGCTCGGGTGCTGGAAGACAAATGTTTTCATCTACTAGTTAAGTAGATGAGTAGTTTGTGTTCAAAGTGATGAGAACAGAGAGAGAGGATCTTGCTAACTGCAGAACTATACTTGTAAAGGAAACCTAGAAGATTGTGGCTTCAGATATGTGTTGCAAAACAGATCAGCTCATCGTGTGCACTGAAATCCATAGAGGCACTTAATTAACAATTGCATTTTATCTGTTAATTCTTTTAATCCACAAAAATATCTCAAAGTGAACCACCCAAAGTTCTGGTGTCCACACTATAAAAACATGATTTAAAAGACTGGTACAAAAAATGAGGGTTGAAGCTATGAGGAAATTGTGGTGTTTAAGGGGCAATCTTCTGAAAAGGTGATATGACCTTTTCCTGACCAATCGAGAACTGATTTGGGGCTTCATCCCAACTTGTCTTGGCTTGTTCCAGCCATTAAGTCTTTGAGGCATAACTGTGAGCATTAAATCTGCATTGCTTTATACATACTTGTTACCGTTAATAAATGCTCTTTGTTTATTAGTAACTAGTGGAGCCAAGTTACTACAGAAATATTGACGAGAAAAATAGAAAAATGACTTGGAGGTATCCCGAACGAGGTCTTTGAACCTATTCAACCCTATTCAATTAATTTTAATGTGGAATGAACGATTCTATTTGTGGAGCAATCCAAAACTTAGGAGGCCATCAATACAAGGTAGCAATAAATCCAGTAGCAAGTGAGAAATGTCTTACTCAGTGTGGTTAGAATGTGGAATTCACTTCTCCAGGAAATGATTGAGAGAAATAACGTTTGTGCTTGGGAAGGAATTTGTTCCAATGGCAGTGAAGGATATAGTCCCAAGTTGGGAGGATGTGTGGCTGGCAGGGGAATTTGCAGGTGGCGATGTTCCCATACATTTGCTGTCCTTGACCCTCTTGCTGGTAGACATTATCGGTTTGGAAAGTGCTGTCGATGGAGCCTTAACAAGTTGCTGTAGTGCTTTTGTATTCATTGCTGCTACTGTGCATTGGTGGTGAAGGGAATTAGTGCCTCAAGTGCTGGATGGGATTCTGATTGAGCGGGTTGCTTTGACCTGGTTGGTGTCAAGCTTCTTGAGTGTTGATGGAGCTGCACCCATCCACACAAGTGGGGAGTATTCCATCACACTGCTGACTTGTGCCTTGTAGATGATGGACAGGCTTTGGGGTTTAACAGGTAGGTTTGTTGAAATTATCACCGCATTCTAATCCCTTGTGTTTATGGAATAGGAAGCTAATTGACGTAAAAATACAGTCTGAGTGCTGTGGGGGAAGGTACAGTCTACGAGTGCTGTGGAAGGAAAGGTACAGTCTGAGTGCTGTGGGGGTGGGTGGGAGGGGTCTGAGTGCTATTGTGGGTAAGGTACAGTCTGAGTGCTGTGGGTGGGGGGGGGGAGAGAAGGTACAGTATGTGTGTTTTTTTGGAGGGAGGGGAAGGTATAGTCTGTATGCTGTGTGGGGGTGTTACGGTCTGTGGGAGAGTGGGGGTGTGGAGGAGGAGATATAGTTTGAGTAATATGGGGGTCAGAGTATAACAATGCACAAGGGTTGGCCACCTGGCACTTCACTCACTTCATTCGCTTGGCTGCTGTTCGTGAATGAGCCCCAATTGTAAACGTTGGCTTGATACATGTCCACAAAGGACAATGGGATCTCTGAGGGTTTTGGGCAGTGAGAGAATTAGGGTTTAAATGAGAAAGTGACGTTTACGTTGAAGATCTGGATAAACGTGGATGATATTGGAATAGTGTAGGTTAGATGGGCTTTAGATTGGTTTCACAGGTCGGTGCAACATCGAGAGCCAAAGGGCCTGTACTGTGCTGTAATGTTCTATGTTCTATCAGCTGTGATATTAACGATTAGCCCAACAGGTTTGAAGGGCTGAATGGCCCACTCTTGTTTCTGTTTTGTACATTCATTTGCTCTGATGTTCCTCACCCAATAGGCTTTCCAGTGGAAAATGCAAAGCAAAAATCTAGAGTAGAAACCCTTAGAAAGAAATGAAATTCCTTCCTTAGCCCAGGGTGCCGAGGTCAACTCACTCTGTGACTGAGGGCTGGTGCCCCTTCTATTGGCACAGTTTCATGGTGTTTAGATTTGATTTGATTTGATTTATTATTGTCATATGTATTGAGATACAGTGAAAAGTATGGTTTCTTGCATGCTGTACAGACAAAGCATACTGTTCATAGAGGACATAGGGGAGAAAGAAACGGGCGAGTGCAGAATGTAGTGTTATAGTCATAGCTAGGGTGTAGAGAAAGATCAACTTGGTGCAAATTAGGGTCATTCAAAAGTCTGACAGCAACAGGGAAGAAGCTGACCTTTAATCGGTTGGTATGTGTCCTCAGACTCTTGTATATTTTTCCTGAAAGAAGAAGATGGAAGAGAGAATGTCCGGGGTGTGGGGGTTCCGTATTTACCCTGGCTGCTTTTCTGTAGACAGAGTCAATAGATGAGAGGCTGGTTTGTGTGATGGACTGGGCTACATTCATAACTCTTCGTAATTTCTTGCGGTCTTGGGCAGAGCAGGAACCATACCAAGCTATGATACATCCAAAAAGCATGCTTTCTATGGTGCATCTGTAAAAATTGATGACAGCTGTAGCAGACAAGCTGATTGATCTATCAGAGTGAAGGTTTAAAAAAAAAATGAATTTACTTTATTTGGCCACTGTAAAGATTGATGCTTTAAATAGCAAACTAGCTGATCCTCGAGTTATTTGCAATCAACAAACCTGCCTCAATGTATCTAAGTGTGTATTTGTGCATACATCTGACTAAGAAATACCCTGAAAACTTCATTCAAATTTTAAAATGTGAATACTTCCATTTTCTTGCCGAGGCCGCTGTACAATGTGCGATTACTCGCCTCAAAACAGGGAAGTCATGTTGCAAATTGATTTTATCACTGAAGGACACCAGATAATCCAGAGCCAGGGAGCTGCAATTTGGCAAAAACTACACCCAGAGTATATTGCACCTCACTATCAGTACAGATAAAGGTTCTGTGAGAGTCGCACATATGCTGAGGACAAGTGCAGCATAATGAACAAGGGACGGGTGAGTTGGTTTGAGGATGCAGTGCCCTGTCGCTGTCTGCCTGTTTTTCTTCACTTTTGGTCATTTATCTATGTGTAGCAATTCTTCACGATCCGCTGTCCCCAAGGAGGGGATACCAGTGGACGCTTTCCACAACAGAAGTGTCATCACTAATCACCAGTAAGTTTGTGCAAACTCTTGCATATATTTTTATTTCCTGTTATTATGGGCTTATTTTAACCTGCTTTTGTCTTGTGATGTTTTGGAAACCTTATTAAAACTCTGCCGTTATGTTGCTGGGTTTGAGAAAAATTGTTTTCCAATCATTGTTTAAGTTTCTTTATTAGTGTCACAAGTAGGCTTACATTAACACTGCAGTGAAGTTACAATGAAAATCCCCTAGTTGCCACACTCTGGTGCCTATTTGGGTATTCTGAGGGAGAATTTAGTATGGCCAACGCACCTAACTAGCATGTCTTTTGGAGTGTGGGTAGGCATGGAATCCTAGATCGCTGTAGAGGCGTTTCCAGGACTTTCAATACAATAAGATGAGAGAAGAGGGATGGCACAGTGACACAGTTTAGCACTGCTACTTGGCGCCAGGGATCTGAGTTCAATTCCGGCCTGTTCTGTGTGGAGTTTGCATGTTCTCCCCATGGCTGCATGGGTTTCTTCCAGGTCCTCCGGTTTCTTCCCACGGTCCAAAAATATGGATTGGCCATGCTAAATTGCCCTTTAGTGTTAGGGGGAACTAGCTAAGGTAAATACATGGGATTGTGGTCAGTGCAGACTCGATGGGCCGAATGCCTCCTTCTGCTCTGTATGGATTCTCGGATTCTATAAGGAATGACAAGCATGGGAGCTGGGGGAAGTATAGAAATTCTGAGGAGAAGGCTCCTTCCCGGGAGGACAGGGTCAGTATCTGGCAGTGGGGAGGTCTGTGATTTTGTCACTGGAGAAAGCCTTTGGATTGAGAGGACGGAGGGAGTTGGGGCTGCTGTGGCCTGGCACCAGATTGAAATGAGACATGATTTTTACTCCATTATGATTGGAGATTGGAGCGCTGGGACCTAACAATAGTCCTGTGGCTGGCAAGCTGATTCCTGGCTCCTTCCAGCCACACACACACATAGAAAGACCAATACCCACCCCCCAATCCACTGTCATTTTTAGCAGAGTATGAGAGCAGCAGCCCAATCCATCTGTAAACAGGTGGCTACCACCCATTGCTCCTTAAGGGCTGCATAAGGCCAATGAAAGGAGACTGAGTGAGATTTTCCAGTTGGAGAGGGGAGACACCACTGTTGAAAGTCTCTCTCCCTCTGTCTCTCTCTCTCCCTCTGTCTCTCTCTCTCCCTCTGTCTCTCTCTGTCCTTGTCTGTTTGTCTCTCTCTGTCCTTGTCTGTTTGTCTCTCTCTCTCTGTCCTTGTCTGTTTGTCTCTCTCTCTCTGTCCTTGTCTGTTTGTCTCTCTCTCTCTGTCCTTGTCTGTTTGTCTCTCTCTCTCTGTCCTTGTCTGTTTGTCTCTCTGTTTGTCTCTGTGTCTCTGTCTAATTCGCCTTCCAATATCGTCTGCTGGTCCTTCCCAGCTGGAAGGCCTCTTGATCTCCAGTTTCCGCAACGCACCCACCATCCTGAACTGCATAGTGAACCCAGGACAATCACAACAAGTGTTTGTCTCTCACACTGTGTGTGGGTTTGTGACCAACATTTCAGCCAGTTGGCAGGGGCCCACTGGAGAAAATCTTGTGTGGAGGGTCTGGAAGTGAGATCAGAACGGGTGTGGGATCACAGCTTCTTCCTTATTGATTAGCAAGGAGGAGTTTGTTCATTCACTCAACAGCTCATGGGTAACAACCCAGGGTGATTAAATTAAATTAAATTCATTTTGATTGAAATCAGATTAAAACTTAAGATCGTTTGGGACATGCATCAGCCATCAAACCAAGTTGATGGCGTTGAACCGGATGGCTTGCTGGGCCATTTAAGGGTCCAGATTTCCTTAGTGATCAGATGGTTTTTATGACAATCAACTTTTTAATTACATTTTTATTGAATTCAAACTTCACCATCTGCTGTGGTGGGGTTCAAACCAGAGTCCTCCGATTATTACCCTACTTCTCTAGGTAACTAGTCCAGTATCAATATCACAACACTATCATCTCCCCTTAAATTCTAATCCTCGTTTTCAAATCCTCCCTATCTCTATGAATCTCCTCAAGTCCTACAATTCTCTGAGATCTCCGCACACTCAAATTGTGCATGATCCCCACTTTTAAACCCTCCACCAAACTTCAGTACAGCACAGGAACAGGTCCTTCAGCCCTTCTTCAGATGCCTGGGCCCAAAGTTCCAGGATTCCCAACCTAACTTTCTCAACCTCTCTCCTTTTTCTTCCTCCTTTTATACACCCCCTATAACTTTTCACCAAGACATTAATCACCAAGCCAAATATTTCATTCAGCTGATAATGTTCCCGTAAAGCACCCTGGTTGTTTTACATCACATTGAAGGTGCTATATAAATGCAAAATATTGTTGTTGACCTCAGGACTGAAGGTGGGGATAGGGTGAAAAGAGGATTCTTCCCAGCATGGAAACTATACAAGCGGACAGTGAAGGAGATGACCAGGTTCAGCTGTCAGATGCCCCCACACTTAGAAACTAGAAGCAGGAATAGGCTATTCGGCCCTTCGAGCCTGCTCCACTATTCATTTTGATCATGGCTGAGCATCGAATTCAATATCCTGATTCCCGTTCCCCCTCATATCCTTAAATTCCTTTAGCCCCAAGAGCTATATCTAATTTTTTCTTGAAATCAGAGGAAATTGTCAATGTGCTTTGCCTGGCTCCATATAAGAACTCTGGTTCTATACCATGGATAAGTGAGGGAGTTGCAAATATCTGCTGTTGTACAAGGAAACAAAATCGAACCAGAAGTCCATGCTATCTGGGTAAAGGGGTGAGGGTGGTGTTACAGGGAGGGTAATAAATGGAAGATTTTGTAGTTCATGTTCCCTTTCTGACATAAAGGATTCTGCAATGCTTGGAATGTTACATTCAATTTAAAACCAGGTTTGTTTTTCAGTCACCTTGAGGAGGAGTTGAAACCTCACCTCGGAAAGCTTGACTTGGAGGAGATGTCCGAACAGGAGCTGGAATTCTATTACTTCACGTGGGTCAGATATGTCTGCGCTTTTGCTGAATATCTTCATTTCTGTTCAGTTATCTGTCCGGCCTCTGAGTCTGGTTTTTATCACATTGCTGGCAGTGAGATTTGACTGTGTGCAAATTGACTAAAGTGCTTCATGCTTTACAATGGGGTCTACAATTCAAACATTCTGCTGGCTTTAAAGGACTTTGGGATATGCTGAGATTGTGAAAAACACCCTATATATTTCTACAATACCACTGTCCAATGCACTGAGTTACACTTGTCATCTACAGGAATCAGCTTATAGAGTCAAAGAAATTTGCTTTGTTAAACAACCATCAATATGTAATAGAATAGAATCTTACCGTGAAGAAGGGGCCATTGAGCTCATCGAGTCTGCACCGACTCTGATAAAGCAGGTTACCCAAGCCCTATCCCCGTAACTCCATGTATTTACCTCACCAATCCCCCTCATCTCCACACCCTTGGACACTAAAGGGCAATTTAGCATGGCCAATGCACTTAATTCACACATCTCTGATTACTGAGGTTCAATTTAGCATGACCAATCCACTGAACCTGCACACCTTTGGACTGTGGGAGGAAACCCACAGACAGTGACCCAAGGCTGGAATTGAACCTTGACGCTGTGAGGCAGCAGTGCTAACTGTGCTGCCGTGCTGTCCCGTCCAATCCTTGCAATTTTACCAACTCCCAGTCCCCCAGCATGAAGTTTATCAACAGGAAAAGATATCACCCAGTGCTCATTTAAATGTTCTGTAACCACCACAAACTTGAGTGGATGAATACATGGTTTTCAGACTGTACAGGAGATCCAAAATCTGCACTATGTACTGGGAGACAGACCTAACAGGACAAATTCCTGAGACCTCTGTTGCTGTTACTCGATGCAGTCTGCTGAGCGGTGATCTATGAGCAGAATACATGACAAAACTGGTTAGTGTGTCAATTTGAACTTTTGGTTATTTCCAATTTCTGGCCATTGTGATGTGGAACATGGGGGGCCTCTTGGTCCCTCAATGTCAACACTATAGTTAAGAAAGCCCACCAACGCCGCTACTTTCTCAGAAGACTAAGGAAATTTGGCATGTCAGCTATTACTCTCATCAGTTTTTACAGATGCACCATAGAAAGCAACCTTTCTGGTTGTATCACAGTTTGATATGGCTCTTGCTCTGCCCAAGATCACAAGAAACTACAAAAGGATTGTGAATATAGCCCAATCCATCACACAGACCAGCCTCCCACCCATTGATACTTCTGGCTGCCTCGGCAAAGCAGCCACAGACCCCAGACGTTCTCTCTTCCATCTTCTTCTGTTGGAAAAAAGATATAAAAGTATGAGGTCACATACCAACCGACTCGAGAACAGCTTCTTCCCTGCTGCTGTTTGAATGGACTTACCTTGCATTAAGTTGATCTTTTTCTACACTCTAGCTATGTCTAACATTACATTCTGCACTCTCTCCTTTCCTTCTCTACGAACAATGTGCTTTGTCTGCATAGTGTGCAAGAAACTATACTTTTCACTGCATGTTAACACATGTGTCAATAATAAAATCAAAAATATAACACAGCTTTCAACATTTCATTATCTGGGTTAAAACTTTGAGTCTTCACCTTCCTTTTCTCAGGTAAATTGCACTCTCCAGGCTGGGGAACCCACAGTATGAAACTTAGACACAACAAGTGATTGTTGAGCAATTTGCTTACAGGAATGATCTAAATAGCCATTTTAACTCTTTATTTTTAACCCAATCTGAGGAACCTGAAAGAAAGGGGAATAATAATATAATCAATAATATAATTCCCATGTAGTCTTGCACTGGGAATAATCCTGTTCTACCCAGCAGAAGTTCAGTTGCAGAATTTTTACATGTTATTTTACCTTTCAGTGTTGGATGGGTTCTTGAGGGAAGTAAACTTTTGATTCAATTTTGACTTGATTTATTATTATTGTCACATGTATTAGCGTACAGTGAAAAGCATTATTTCGTGCGCGCTATACAGACAAAGCATACCATTCATAGAGAAGGAAAGGAGAGGGTGTGGAACATAGTGATACAGTCATAGCTAGGGTGTAGAGAAAGATCAACTTTACCTAAGGTAGGTCCATTCAAAAGTCTAATGGAATCAGAGAAGAAGCTGTTCTTAGTACATGACCTCAGACTTTTGTATCTTTTTCCCAAACTTTCCATGCCACAGGGACAGAGCGGGAGAAATAGGCCAACTGGATTGCTTTACAGATTTCCAGCATGGACTCAATCAGTTAACTGACCTCTAGATGTGGAGGAGTGACATTTTATTACCACATTATACCACTGAGGCTTAGGGGAAGATTATATTAATAAGAAATCCTTTGCAATAAGAGGATTTCAGTGAATTTATATTCTCTCTCAACTGGGACAAGCCTATTATCTATTAATTCCTTATAATTGATCTAAGAATCCCTAAACTGTTGTCAGTGAAGTTAACACGATTCCATTTAAATTCAGCTTGCTGTGTCACCACTGAGTTTGTGTTGAGCAGATATTGACAGCAGGAGGGAGACTAACTATACTCCAGCTTCCATGGCCTGATTTATCCACCTTTTCCAATTCCATTAGTCAAACTTGTTCAGCATAAGCTCATTAACTCCCAGATTAATCACATACATGCAACTTGTTGCATTTTATCTGGAGTTGCTTACTAATTCACAAACACAAAATTACATGGGCTCTGAATGGTGTTGTGGTTACATGTGCTCTGCATAGTCTGGCAGTGGGCCATGGAAATGCCCCAGTTTCACCACTTGACCCATGTTTAGTTAGCTATCTCAGTCAAAACAATGTCAGAGTGCTTATAATCCACTTGTGTTGGGCAAGGTTGGAGAAGGAGCCAAGGTTCCCTCATAATTTATTGAGAGAGAAAGAGACACAGAGAAAGCTACCAGTCTCTAAAGATCCCAATCAGCAATTGAGCTACATTTCTCTGTAAGCCTGATCCTGCCTAGTCACATGATTTTCTTCCAGTCAAATTACTTAATCAAGCCTATCTGAAAAAGCCTGGAGGAAACATTAAAATTACAAAACAGCATTACCCCAGATTAAAACAAACATTTTAGCAATTAAGATCAATTATGCTGCTGCAGTATCAACAGAGGCTGTCGGTTACAGACGAAGTGGCACTGGTGAATAGAAGTAATTGCGAAAAGAAATCCTGCACAAGAAACATGACACAAATATATTTCGTAAAAAAGACACAGTATTGTCACAATAAGATATCAAAATTGTTAGAATCCATTATTATCATAGGATTATTTCTAGGCACAATAATACCTCACCATATAGTTATCAGCCTGACTTGGAAATATATCACTTTGCCTTCACTACTGCTAGATCAAAATCCTGAAACTCCCTCCTTAACAGCACTGTGGGTATACCTACACCACAAAGACTGCAGCAGTTCAAGAAAGCAGCTCTTCACAAAGTCAGTTAAGGGATGGGCAATAAATAATGGTCAAGCCAATGAGGTCTAAATCCCAGGAATGAATTTAAAAAAAATAATTTGAACATAACTATTGAAAGAGCCTCAAATCTGTGACCTATTGTGACATGACTAAAAACAAAAAAAACACAGCAAAGTTAAATTTATGTTATGATCCAGGCAGAAAGGAGAGTTTCACAAATATGTTTAACATAAACTTTCCTTCTGCATTCTGTTAATTTTTTTCCATATTTGGCAGAAATGACCTGTTCTCTTGAATTTATTCATTGTTATACATCAAAATGTTGCTAACATTTACGTGGCAGGATCTTACAACCCCTCCAATGGCACATCCCTGCCATGGGTTTCTCAGTGGCAAAGGATGCGTTCAACAGGAAAACATGTTGACAACAGTGGCACCATAAGACCCCGCTGCCAACAAATGGTGAACTTCTCCCCAACCTCCACAAAACCCGCTACAGAGGGAGAGAAATCCCACCCAGTGACCCATTGAACCCATTGTGCAGAAGGAGGCCATTCAGCTCATTGAGTCTGCACTGACCACAATCCCACCCTGGCCCTTTCCCCACAACTCCATGCATTTACCCCAGCTGACACTAAGAGGCAATTCACCCTACCTCTTTGAACTGTGGCAGGAAACCAAAGCGCCTGAAGGAAACCCATGCAGACATGGAGAGAACATGCAAACTCAACACAGACAGGGACCCAAAGCTGGGAATCGAACCAGGGTCCCTGGAACTGTGAGCAGTAGTGTTAACCACTGTGCCACCGTGCTGTCCACTGTGCCACCGTGCTGCCCATTCCAGGTCTACAGCACAGAAAGAGGCCATTCAGCCCATTGTGTCAGCACCAGTCAAAGAAAAACCACCCAACTATTCTGATCCCATTTTCCAGCACTTGGTCCATAGCTTTGTATGCCTTGACATCGCAAGTGCATATCTAAATACTTAAATGTTTTTCCTGCGCTAATAACTCTCTCCCTTTTTTGCAGTCTGCACGATTTTGACAAAAATATGCAATTGGATGGCCTGGAAATAATGACTGCACTGGAAGATTCTCTTGAAGACACCTTGGCTTTCTTTACAACAGAAGAGACAATGAAATTGCTAATAGGTAAAATTTTTGAATTAAGACTCATGTTCGACTGGGCAGCAAAACATTCCAATCCTGTGCCTCCTATATTTAAGCTTTGTTCTATAAGCACAAGGAGATTAATAGACTATTAATTAAATAAATAGACTATTTGTCTATTAATATTTTCAGCTAGTAAATATTTATTAAGGAACCAATTACCTTATGTCAATGAATATAGTTTTTAAAATCTTAATTATTTAAAAACGCTCAGGTAGTGAACTAGACTTAATAAAAATCTAATAAATAATAAGTCTAAATCTTAAAATCCACAGTATTTGTGATAAACTGAGTTCTATTGATAAAACTGCACTAGTTTACTGCTCTTAAATACTGTCATGGTATGGTTTTTAATGCTTCCTGCTTGAGCTGGCTGATGGAAGATTTTACATCTGTGTTGCGCAAATTAGTTTGAGTGGAATTTTGATATTTAAAGGGTGGCATGGTGGCACAGTGGTTAGTATTGTTGCATCATAGCACCAGGGACCCAGATTTGATTCTGGCCTTGGGTGACTGTATGGTGTTTGCATGTTTGCCCCTTATCTGCACGGGTTTCCTCCAGGCACTCCAGTTTCTTCCCTGTCTGAAGATCATAGATCATCATAAAATACCAAGTGTAAAGAAGGCCGCTTGACCCACTGAGTCTGCACCAGCCACAATTCCATCCAGGTCCCTATCCTATAACCCCATGCATTTATTCTAGCTTGTGCCCCTGACACTAAGGGGCAATTTACCATGGCCAATCCACCTAGCCCACACATCTTTGGACTGTGGGAGGAGCTCTCGGAGGAAGCCCACGCAGATACAGAGAGAATGTGCAAAGACACACAGAACATAAGAAATAGGAGCAGGAGTCAGCCATCTAGCCCCTCAAGCCTGCCCCGCCATTCAATAAGATCATGGCTGATCTGAAGTGGATCAGTTCCATTTCCCCGCTTTATCCCCCTAACCATTAATTCACTTGCTTATTACAAACCTATCTACTCATGACTTAAATATATTCAGCGAGGTAGCCTCCACCACTTCAACTGGCAGAGAATTCCAAAGATTCACCACCCTTTGAGTGAAGAAGTTCCTCCTCAACTCTGATCTAAACTAGCCCCCCCCCCGCCCAACCTTGAGGTTATGCCCTCTGGTATTGCTATCCTTTCTAGGTGGGAAGAATCTCTCTACCTCTACCCTATCCATCCCCTTCATTATCTGATATGTTTCTATAAGATCCCCCCTCAACCTTCTAAACTCCGAGTACAAACCTAATCTATTCAATCTCTCCTTATAGGCTAATCCCCTCATCTCTGGTGTCAGCCTAGTGAACCTTCTCTGCACTCTTTCCAAGGCCAATATATCCTTCTGCAAATGCGGGGACCAAAACTGCACACAGAACTCCAGCTGCGGCCTCACCAGCACAGTTGCAACAAGACCTCCTTACTTTTATATTCTATCCCCTTGCCTTAAAGGCCAACATTCCATTCGCTTTCTTGATCACCTGCAGACTGGGTTTTTGCGATTCATGCACAAGGACCCCCAGGTCCCTCTGCACCTAGCATGCTGCAGCTTTTTGCCTTTTAAATAATCCCTCCTACTATTATTTCTACCAAAGTGGATAACACCACACTTGCTAACATAATAGTCCATCTGCCAGGTCCTTGCCCACTCACGCAACCTATCCAGATCTCTTTGCAGACTTTCCATACCTTCCCACAATTTGGGAATTTTTCCACTCATCTTCGACAATGACCCACGCTGGGAATCGAACCCAGGTTCCTGGCACTGTGAGGCAGCAGCGCTAACCACTGTGTCATTCCATAGAGATGTTTAAATTTGGGCCATTAGCTGGGTAAGTATGTTGGTTATGAGAATAGAATAGTGAGCAGGCCTGGGTAAGATGTTCAGTCGGGTAGTTGGTGCAGACTGAATGACCTTCTTTTGCATTGACAGAGCATCTTACCCAAGTACAATATTGAGTGCCATTTGCATTGGATGGCACACAAAGGGGGAAAACTCCATTCCAATTTGCACACAGTGCATATTTCCGCTAACAGTTTAAATACACATGACACCTATCCTGGTCTTAAAAGTTAGATAATTTAAATTGCTCAGATAAAAAGCAAAATACTGCAGATGCTGGGAATGTGAAATAAAAACAGCAACAACATATCTGCCAGCACCTGTGGGGAAATACAGAATTAGTGTTTCAAGTCTGTTTGATCCTGTGGAAGAGACATATAGGAACACAAACCATTAACTGTGCTTCTCTCTCCTCAGATGTTAACAGACAAATTCATCCAATGTTTTCTGTTATAATTTAAATTCGTATTCAATTACCAAGCTTAATCTCACCATCAAACATTAAATCAAGTTGAAAAAATGTTCACACTAACTTTCCTGGGACGTCAGTTTACCCAGTCTAATGTACTTGGCAAGCGCTGCGTTTGTAGTACAGAATAACATTGCTTTTACTCCATCCCTTGACCTATTTTTCCATCTTATTTTCACTGTTTTCTTTTGGTGCAGAAATGACAGATGAAGTTTTGGAAAAGGATGACGTTGACAGAGATGGCTATTTATCCTATTTTGAGTACATGCACTCACAGAACAGGACAGCAAGTCCTACTTCAATACTGGATAAAAGTGCAAAAGAAAAAGCCTCAACATAGCAAGGTTGATGCAGCAAATTGGAAGTTAAAAAGTTCTTAGAATGTAATGAATCGAATAAAAAGAGGCAAACAAATCTGTAATTGACATTCTTTTGTATTCAAGGTGAAAAGCTTTGATGGTATATCTCTTTTTTGTCTGCCACACTCAAGCACTTGCCACCAAGTGACTAACTCTGTGTCTCATCTCGTAAACGATGCACTTTAGTTAAAGCATCTTGGTCAAACACTAGCCAGAATTCTCCCAAGTTGGCTAGATGAGAATGGAGAATTTGGTACTCAGCCAAATCTTCATTCACTGAGGTGGGACCACAGAACGACCAGCTGTTTTTTTTTTGGGGGTGGGGGGGAGGGGTTAGAAAATTCCAACCAATATCTGGCTCACTCTGATTCTTGGATTTTACAGTTCCAGGTGCTGTGGGCCTCCAGAAAAGATGTTCCATAGAGAAAGCCTTTTACTAGAGGTCTCATCACATGGCAATCAATCAGATTAATGTCTTCTGCTGAACCAATGTCCTATCGTCTGCTTCCATTCCTAGTAAGGTTTTTGATTGCTTTGGAAATCTGCAATTTCTCTTTGTAGCTATTTTCATTTTGTAACAAAAATTTTCTCTGATAAACTTGGTCCTCTAATTTGTTGCCAAGTTAACTTATCTCAGCTGCTTTTCCAATGAGGAGAATGCAGTGAAGTAGTGCCCCAGGCCTGGAATCTGTGTCTGTAATCCTAGTCTCTATCACTGTTTGGACCTCAATATCACAGATGGTAAGATGGTTGCATAGCTTACTGCTTTTGGTGGTAATAAATGTATAATTAAAGTGGGCATGGTGATTAGCACTATTCCTCACAACACCAGGGACCCAGGTTTAGATTCCTGGCTTGGGTCGCAGTCTGCATGTTCTCCCCATGTCTGCATGAGTCTCCTCTGGATGCTCCAGTTTCCTCCCACAGTCCAAAAGACATACGGGTTAGATGTACTGGCTATGCTGAATTCTCTCTGTGTACCTGAACAAGCGCTGAAGTCTGGCAACTAGTAGGGGATATTCACAGTAACTTCCAATGCAGTGTTAACGTAAGCCTACCTGTGACAGTAATAAAGTTTAAAGCTCGCATGTCAGCTTGGCTTAATGGTTGTGTTCTGATGCCAAACCAGAATTTCAGTATTTAAACATATAATCTTTTGTTATGGAGGGAGAGCTGCAGTATTGGAGATGCTGCCTTTTGGACGAGACATCAAATCAAGCCAACCCATCTGCTCCCACAGTATGAAGAGCCAGGTCCTTGCTCCTGGTCAATTTTCATCCCTCAAGTCTGAGTAATGAAAACAGATGAACTTGTCATTTAGGTGATTGCTGTTTGTGAGACCAGGCTGTGCCTCAATAGGAAGATCAGTTATTCAGATGGCTTTAAAGCATTCTGGAACATTGGGAGCCTTTTCACCACTAGCTGCTTGTAAAGGTGCACAAGGGGAAGTAGACATCACATTTCATGGTAGCTATATTTTGTACATGGTTTGATTTTTAGCAGAGCCTTTGAAACCAATTCAAATAATTGAGCTGGCACCTGTCTAAATTGTCTCTTATCCATCTTCAAATGTTTCTTGTCTGGTCAAATACACTGTGCAAATTTTCAAGAATATTGTTCCTTTTTGAACTGTACTTCATTATCCTTCTCCCCCTTTCCATAGATGAAACCAAGAAATATAATTTGTAATAATATAATTTGTTTTAATAGTTATTTTTTTCAGAGCATTCTGTCACACCCGCACATTGTGACAACAGCTATAAACTGTAATTCAAATGCTCACTGGCATCTTGCACACATCTCTACTTCATCAAATTGCATTGTTTTGTTGTACATAGAAAACATGGCAAAATATATTGGATCTTCAATAAATGTTAAGATCCAAATCACTGAATACACAGTCAAAAGTTTACAAGCATTAATTCCTCAATAGTCGGTCTGGTCTTGCTTGTAAACCAACTGTTGCATTAAAAAAAGGGCTAGTCAGACTGAAAAAAAACCTATTTAAATCAAATCTGATATTAAAGTATTTTATACAATGAACAATTAATTGCTATCTTTGTAATAGATAATAACTGGATATGAAACTCTTTTAAAAGGTCCAGTTCCTTGTAAAAGATTAGTCCCTCTTAGGCAGCAATGGATATTCAGTCATCAATAGACCTTTCTCGTATAGAGCGGCAGCTAAAGAGATCTGTGGAGAGAAGAAAAGCAGGTGGTTAAAAATGTTTTCTTCACTTTTTGTCAATAAAATGACATTTATTGAGAGCCTCCCTCACTGCTCACTGAGTTTATTGAGTGAATAGCCACTCCATACAAGAGTACTAACACTCTGGGGCTGATCCCTGGACTGTGCTGAGTTGGCTCTCCAAGGTTCCTGTAATTGGCCTCACTGTCCCTCGGTTTCATCTGCAGTTGCCACTAGAGAGCGCTATTAAGCCGAGGGGGCTGAGCATAGAACCACACCCTATACGCTCAACAGTTACTTGGCACTCAATTGCTAATTGAGTGATTAATGGCCACAGGGCCTGCTAATGGAAACAATCCATGGAAAGATCATCTCCTATACTCCTTGTACTCTTGTGACTGAGGCGAAATTTCCCTCCCAATTCAATTTTCAAGTTTGTTGACAACACCGTCATATTGGGTGGGATCTCAAACAATGATATGACAGAGTACAGAAATGAGATGGAGAATCTGGTGAACTGGTGCAGCGACAATAATCTCTCCCTCAATATCAACAAAATGAAGGAGATTGTCATCGACTTCAGGAAGCGTAAAGGAGAACATGTCCCTGTTTGCATCAACAGGGATGAAGTAGCAAGGGTTGAGAACTTCAAGCTTTTAAGTGTCCAAATCACCTGTCCTGGTCCCCACATGCCAACACTATAATTAAGAAAGCCCACCAGTGCCTCTACTTTTTCAGAAGACCAAAGAAATTTCACACGTCTGCTATGACTCTAACTTTTATAGCTGCACAATAGAAAGCATTCTTTCTGGTTGTATCACAGTGTAGTATGGCTCCTGCCCTGTACAAGACTGCAAAAGTCATGAACGTAACCCAAACCATCTCGCAAACCAGCCTCCCATCTATTGATTCTATCTACATTTCCTGCTGCCTTGGCAAAGCAGCCAGCATAATTAAGGACACCTCACACCCTAAACATTCTCTCTTCCACTTTCTTCCTTCAGGAAAAAGATACAAAAGTCTGAGATCACATACCAACTGACTCAAGAACAGCTTGTTCCTTGCTGCCTTCAGACTTTTGAATGGATCTACCTTGCATTAAGTTGATCTTTCTCTACACCCTAGTTATGACTGTAACACTACTTTCTGCAGTCTCTCCTTTCCTTTTCTATAAATGGCATGTTTTGTCCATATAGCACATAAGAAACAATGTTTTTCAATGTAAATCCATGTAACAATAATAAATCAAATCAAAATCTTTAGGAAAGAATAGGGGAGAAAATACATGGATCATTTCATTGACAACATTGCAATGTTTATTCACAAAATCTAAACATCACCTTGAGTCAGCTACAAGAGTTATGATGGCTGGATGAATAAAAACAATGTTCACTCCTACTAACAAAAAGCTTTCCTCTGCAAAAGAATAATTCACTGCTGTGACATCACTCAGTCCACCATGTCTGTACTCTTCTCCCTGAATGAACAATTCACTTCAGTGCATCCTTCCACCATCCTCCTCCCATCCCCCTGTAGCTCTGCACATTTTTCCTTTTCAGGTTAACAGTCTCATTCCTTTTTGAATGTTTCAGTTGAAGCTGGCCTCTAGTCTCAGGCAGTGCATTACAGATCCTAACCACTTGCTGCGTGATAAAGTTTTTCCTCATTTGTTTTTGCATTTTTAGCTACTTACTTCCAGTCTGTGCCCTCTTGTTCACAACCCTTTCATAACAAGGAATAGCTTCTCCTTATTAACACTATCCAGACCCCTCAGTTTTGACTCCATTATCAAATCTCCTCTCCGGGGAAACAGTTTTAACTTCTCCAACTTTGCTTCTTATATTTACAGCACTATATCAACATCACAAAGCTCTAACACCATGTAACTGTCCAAGTGGAAAGGAGGACTTTAATAATGAAGATCATTGTATCCTCACTGAGTTATCAGGCAATTAGACACATATTTAACTGCCACTGTGATGTTAACTGGGTCAGTAGTTGAAATATTACAATTCACCTGAATGCCACACACCTGAGGGTAAAATATATCACAATCACAGCACATTCATTCATCCAACGATGCAGCACAGAGGAAAAAGGCCATTCAACCCATAGTGCTTATGCCAGCTCTTTAAAAGAGCCATCCAATTAATCCCACTCTTTAGTTTCTTCTAAAATGTTAATCTTCAAGTTAAGTTCTGAAAATTATTACTGATTCTTCTCCAGCCAACCCTGCAGTCCAGATCACAACTCACCAGTGATTCTCATCTCCACATCTGGTTCTCTGGCCAATTTTTAAAGAATCTATGTCAGCTACTTCCTGGCCCATTAACTAAAGAGAAGTTTTATTTTGCAGACAATCTATCTAAACAAATCTGAACACCTCTTATATTAGCCCCTTAACTCCTTACTCCATGCCACTCTGCGTAAACACCTATTCAATTTTGAATATTGTCACATGTACTGCGGTACAGTGAAAAGTACTGTTTCTTGTACACCATACAGGCAAAACACACCATTCATGGAGTACATAAGGGAGATGTAAAAGAGAGAGTGCAGAATATAGTGTTACAGTCATAGCTAGGATGAAGTAAAAGATTAGCTTAATATAGTTTCATTCAAAAGTCTGAAGCTGTTCTTGAGTCAGTTGGTACGTGACCTCAGACTTTTGTACCTTTCTCTCGACAGAAGATGTCCAACACAACCTTGTGTATCTTGTCAGCTAACATAACACAGACCAAACAAGCAAGTATTTCTTGGATTTAAATTCTTACCATCGTTGAGAAATTTCATACCTTGTCGTCCAGATTTCCAGCTGGAAGACTATCAACTTTTATATACTGAGGGTATGAGCAAAGCAAGAGCTCTACCCCGTCAGCAAGCTGAAAGAGAAATGTAAACACTTTATGTTTGCAGAAAATATATACATTTCTTGAAGTACCTTCTAGCTAGAAGCAACACATGACCCAGAGGAAATAAAACACAAACTAGTAAGATGCTCCAGCAAACATTTTCCTGGCCATACTATATAGATGATTAAACTTGGAAAGAAAATTTCAATGAAAATAGAAGTACTTTTTGAAAATATTGTAAATGAGTCATCTTACCTCTGGATCAATTTCTATACATTTTTCATCTTCTTTGTGGTAATCTCTGGAATTTTCTATTGTGTAGTACAGCAATATGCTGCCATTCTCACCACATAATCTATGGAGAACAAGCAACGCAGATCTATTAGAGGTATATAAGATTATGAGGGGTATAGATAGAGTAAATGGTGGTAAGCTTTTTCCACCATTAGATTCGGATAGAACGAGGGGTCACGGCCTTAGGGTGAGGGGGGCTATGTATAAGACTAATATTAGAGGGCATTTTTTCACACAAAGGGTAGTGGGGGTGTGGAATGCACTACCGAGTAAGGTGGTGGGAGCAGGCACGCTAGGGTTGTTTAAGGGTCTTTTGGACAGCCACATGAGAGGTCTGCAGATAGAGGGATATATGAAGACTGTTTAAATACTTTAATTGTTTCCACAGGCTATTCGGTCCACCTTGTTGACCAACAAGGTGCGTGCATTCGGCAGGTCGTGCGAGGGCTGCTCCTGGAGGTTACTTCAGGAGTGGCCTAGTGCTTCACGTCGTTAGTGTATGCTTAAACTGGACCATCAGATGGGCAACATGACAGCTCAGAGACTATCGCTGTTGCTGTGCAGACACATGGATTTGGGCCTGTGTCTGCGGGAGTTTGCGCGTTCTCCCCGTGGTTGCGTGGGTTTTCTCCGGGTGCTCCGGTTTCCTCCCACATCCCAAAAATGTGCTCTTAGGCTGATTGGGTAACAAACTGTCCCTATATTGGTCTCTATATGTCATTAAGACGTTAGGATGGCGGCGCGGGCTCGTTGGGCCGAAGGGCCTGTTTCCCGTGCTGTGTTGTTCTTTGTTCTTTGTCAGACAAGCCTATGTAAATAAGCATTCCTTTGACTCATTATTAGCAACCATGTTTTTGGTAGTTTAGAACATAGAACATAGAACATTACAGCACAGAACAGGCCCTTCGGCCTTCGATGTTGCGCCGACCAATATAAAAAGCAATGCCCCTCCAAACTAAACCATTCCCTTCTCTTCCATATAATTATCAACTAACCTCTTAAACGCCACCAAACTTGGCGCATCTACAACCGCTGCAGGCAGGGCATTCCACTCCCGAACCACCCTCTGGGTAAAGTTTAGGCCCTTAGCTCTGGAACTGTCTCCAACTCTCAGCTTATGAAACTTACCTTGATGCCTCCCTGTTTCACTGAGCTTTTAATTGCCCGCCCCATTACCTTCTGTGGCTCAGCATGAAGTTTTACAATCACAGAAACCCTATAGTACAGGAGGCCATTCAACCCACCAAAATGGCACCGACCACAGTCTCACCCAGGCCCTATTCCCATAACCCCATATATTTACCCTGCTAATCCCCCTGAGGGGCAATTTAGCATGGCCAATCTATTTAACTTACACGTTTATTTTATTAAACTCCAGAGTAAGTGTCCTGGACTGCGTCCCTACTTCAGGAACTATGTAAACATACACAAAAACAGAAAATGCTGGAAAATCTCAGCAGGTCTGACAGCATCTGTGAGGATAGAACTGAGTCTTTTCCACAAATGCTGTCAGACCTGCTGAGATTTTCCAGCATTTTCTCATTTTTCAGATTTCACTATCTTCAGTAATTTGTTTTTAACTATATAGATGCAAACGGTTAGTGTTTACGAGGAAACTATTCAGTGCAAATCACTGCTTCCTTGCCTTTCTCTAATTTAGGAAAACAATTTTTAATTCAGAGAAATCCTCAGCATCTTCTCCACTCAGGAAGCAAGCACAAACAAGTCAGGTTGGTAAAAGACCCAATTTTAATGCAGCATCTGACAGCAACTGGTGGTACTGACTGAACAGAAATCGGTGTGGAGGCAAAAGAAATGCTGTATGAATGAAAGTTATCATAAAAGCTGATGAAGATTTCCAATAGATAAATTTGGGTAAATAATAAAAGGAGGGAATGACTAACTTTGCTCTATTTGTGAAAAGTCATTCAGGTTGTCTCAAAGAGCTTCTCTGGCAATCACATCTGTTTTAAACTGCATTCAATATTGTAACATGGCACTACTTTGTGTATGACAAGATCCCACAAATAGCAAGAAAAGCAAATTACTGTGGATGCTGGTAACATGAAACCAAAAGAGAAAATGCTAGAAAATCTAGCAGCATCTGTAAGGAGGAAAAAAAGAGCTGACATTTAGAGTCCAGATGACCCTCTGTCAAAGCTAAAAGGCACAGCAAGCGGGAGATATTTATATGGTAGGGGGAGGGAATGAAAGGTGAGTCATAGCCACTAAAACAAGGAGAAAAGGCTGCCAATGGCTGTCCATAAAGAGAATAAAGGTGTGAATGGCCAAATGACAGAGAATCTGAAATTAGAGGGTAAACCTTGTCAGCTGAAGAAGTCTGTGTATACGTTTGTGTGGGTTGGGCAGGTGGGGAGAGATGGGGACAGAGATGAGTGGGAGAGTAGTAAAATTGAGAAAAGGCGGGGAAAAAGGCAGAAAAGGTAAGAAATGGGGGGATAAAATAGGGGATGGAAGAAAAATAAAGACTGACAATAAAGAAATAAAAAGGTAGAGAACAGTTAAAAACGAAATAAAATGAAAACAAAGGGGTCAAGGTGGGGCTGCTGAATTCGATGTTGACTGAATGGCTGTAACACGCCTAGTCAAAATGCTGATAATTGGCCAGATATTCTGTCTTAATGCTGTTGACAGAGATAATCGCTGGCCAGGAAAACTGGGAGAACTTGCCTGCCGTTCTTCAATGCTATTGTTCTGAAACATGCTTACAGAAAATCAGAAGAGAAAGGAGAGACCTGGCAATGTTACTGCGAAGCATTCGTATCCGGGTACTTCCTCGTATTTGCAGAACAACGTTGCGTGGCCCACCATCTTTCCATCGGGCTGGCGCACTGTACACAGTACATGCTAGCTCCTCTAGGACAGAAAATGCAATTGCCTTCAACACTGGGAAGATGCAGTTTTGCTTGTACACACAGAACATTACACATTTTTTTCAGGCTGCAAATGAATACTGCTGATCTCTAAACTAAATTAATCTTTGAACAGAAATAATTAGAAAATGCTAACTAGCACTTGAAATTTCTATGAATGAGCCACCACGCAAATGTCTTATAATTACCAATATCTCACATAATGCTCCAATGGAAAGCAATTCTTTCATGAGATGAGGCAAAAAGCAAAGGTCAGCAGAAAAAAGCAGCTATGCTTATGTTCTGATGTGCAATTGATATTAAACACTGGTAGGAATCACTTAACAAATAACTCTGTTTACTGGGGATAAAACAGCACCAACACCTACACACTATTTATATCATCTCAATAATGTTTTCAAAGCTTCTCCTTTTCTAGTAGGATTTTGGTCAGATATATTTTCTGCATTTGTTGATACAATATTAGCAAGGAAGTAGTTTACATTAAAAAGAAAAGGAACCTAGTTTAACTTCCCTTGCACGCAGCAACGTAGCTGCAACTTTCTTTCAAGTCTAGACCAACTCTTTGTTCATGCATATGTAAACTAACCTTTGAGCCACAAGACAGTTTCATGGTTCTCCCTCCTGTAAAGCGTGCAACCTCCAGTCAACAATGTACATCTCCTTTGCTTGTTTCACCACCTTGGCTTCTATCTTTCAAGAGGATCTCAAGTTGTGGAGATGCCAGTGTTGGACTGGGGTGGACACCAGTAAGAAGTCTCACAACACAGGTTAATATCCAACAGGTTTATTTGGTATCCCAAGCTTTCAAAGTGCTGCTCCTTCATCAGGAATACCAAATAAACCTGTTGGATCTTAACATGGTATTGAGACTTCTTACTGAGGATTTCAAGTGAGACCTTTTCCCTCAACTACCAAAGTACCAATCAGAAACCAAATAGCACATGCATCTGCCCATCACCCTCTTGTTTTTACATGTAGCCATTGGCTAATTGTTAAAGGAACAAAATTCCCTTTGTTTCAATATTGGTTAAATGCTAAATTTGTGTTATTACTCGTCTCCAGTCCATTAAAATGCAATCAGTGATTTGATTCTCAGTCCATTTCTTCATGTCCAGTGTTTTTCTCTTTAGTTGATTGCTAAGAGTCTCCCATTTTCAGCTGGAATGAGCAATACGACTGGGGCAAAGAGTACAGGAGGTTGTTTCCCATTGCCTTTCCTAAAGGAAACACAAATCATCTCCTCCAAAGATTCTCCTCCTGAGGTCATTAATGCCCCTCGAAGTTCCAGCTCTTTCACAATTGCCACCGAAAATCCGCTGGTTTCATCACTGGCCACAGCTTGTAACCCTGAGTATGGGATCCTTACCTGGTCTGGGTCAACTTGCAAAAAAGGACAGGATGACCATCTTGAGGTCTCAAATGACCCTAACTTCCATGAAAACACAATTAATAAAATAAACAAAATACCTTTTGTAAGTACAGGTGGTAGGCAGTCATGAATATAATCCTTGGCTTTCTGATCAACAGCAGCGTCAATTGGTGCATATTTGAGCAACTTTCTCATTAAATTGTATATCTTCTTATTAAACGATTCCCTCCGTGGGTCATCTTCCTGAAAAAGAAAATTGAGATCCAATCAAGCATTTACAATCACAGAATTGGAAGTGCACTGGTAAAGCACACCAGTCAATACCAGCACTATCTCTATACCAAAAATACTTGTAAGGGTTTATATATTAGTGTACAAGTAGGCTTCCATTAACATTGCAATGAAGTTTCTGTGAAAATCCCCTAGTTATTACCTATTCGAGTACACTGAAGGAAAATTTAGCATTGCGAATGCACCTAACCAGCATGTGTTTCGGACTGTGGGAGGAAACCAGAGCACCCAGAGGAAACCCAAGGAGAATGAGGTAGAACATGCAGACTCCGCACAGTGACCCAACTATAAAATAGTGGAAAGGCACACCTATTAGGTTCTGCTGACTTTTGTGTAGGTTGCTATAATCAGGCTTGGTTCAGCTACTCTCTCCATATCCAATTAAACCTCAACTTCAGGGCTCACACATGATGGTGACAGCTGGAAGTTGTGGAATTGTACTACAATTCACTAATGTTTTGCACCTACCACTAGAAATAAAAACATAAAAGTTTGGCTCTGGAAGAAGAAAGGTTAATATTTTTAAGGATCAAAAAAACTTCTCCCAGAAAGCAGTAACAGCAAGGCAACAGTGACAACTGATGGGGCAAAGAGTATGGAGGACTTTTCCCAGCACATGAACAGGGAACAGAAAATAATTTGGTTCTCATTAGGACATCATATGGAAAACTCTTACAGGACATACTGATTGTGATTACTCAGTTTTACAACTGATATTTTTGACAATAACTTAGGAAGATTTGTTCTGGTATCTAAAGATAATTCTGATATTAACGTTTTTTGATCTTGGAAACAGCTTTCACATTTTCACACAACAGAGAGGCCGATAACTACTTGTACTTCAATGTTATGATGTTTTTAATGTATTGATTGATGCCAATCACTTTGAAAAGCTTTGTAATCCGAGAAATGTAACCATTTAATTGATGAGATTAGGAGACATACATAACAAGGCTAAACTGGAAACTGATTTGGACATGTGCTTAAATTGCTTGCTTGCCTGGAACCAATTAATCCTACGTTTACAATCTGATTTTAGAGTTCAAGCAATTAAAACATTACTCAGTCATTTGTGGCACAGAAGGAGGCTGTTTAGCCCATTTAGTCCATGTTGGTTCCCCACGCAACAATCCAGTCAGTCCAACTCTCCTAACTGATCCCGGGAATCCTCCAAGTTTACTTCCTTCAAGTGTCCATCCAATTTCCTTCTGAAATTATTGATTATTTTCCATTCACCACCCTTCAGGGGAGTTCTTCTGTGCATTCCTCCCCAGCATCTCCTGCCCAAGATCTGTAAGCGTCCTCCTAGTCCCTGAATGATCAGCTAAAAGGAAGAGTGTTTTTCTTGTCCATCTTAGTAACCTCCATCAAATTTCTCCTCAAACTCCTCTGCTCCAAGGAGAACAATCCAACCTAACCTTATAACCAAGCACCACCTCATAAAAAATAGGAGAAGGAGTTGGCTATCTAGCCCTTCGAGCTTGCCTCATCCCTGGAATAATTCTGGTGATCTCCTTAGCATCCTCTCACCAATCTTCACACCTTCCTAAAGTATGGTGACCAAAACGGGATGCAATACTCTACTTGGGACCTAATCAGAGCTTTATAAAGGTTCAGCATAACTTTCCTGCTTTTGTACTCAATGTCTCTATTTATCAAGCGCAAGATTTTATGTGCTCTGCTAACCACTCACTCCATCTCCTGCCACCTTCAAAGATCAATGCATACCCAAACAGGCGCTGGAGTGCCTTCACTGCAGTGTTAATGTAAGCCTATTATTGTGACACTAATAAATAAATTTAAAACACACATTCCCAGGTCCCTCTGTTTGTGTACGTTTCTGGAATTCTGATTACGTTGTTGAATTAATAGCCGAGTGGCTATCGTAAGACACTGGAATCAGAATTCCAGAATTTGAGAATTAAATTCCTACCATGGTAAACTGTGCAATTGAATTCAATAGATTTAGCAATTTTTGGACCAGTATTAGTAAATTACAGTAACAATCTTGCATCTTCAATGTAAAGAAAAGCCCCTGGCTGTTTAATAGTGTTCTAAATGGAAGGGCCTGAGCTACCTGTCTGACCAAAATGCTACTCCACTTTTCCAGGGGTTGCCTTTCAACATATTCAAGCAAAGACGGGTTAGATTGGTCTCCCATGTGTTAATGGAATCCAAGCCAACTGGCAAAGTCCAAACCAAGACACAGAGCTGTTCTTTACTGAGAGATAGTGTGGAGATGCCGGCATTGGACTAGGGTGGGCACAGTAAGAAGTCTCACCACACCAGGTTAAAGTCCAACAGGTTTAGTTGGGATGACGAGCTTTCAGAGTGCTGCCCCACTCACCTGATGGAGGAGCAGCGCTCCGAAAGCTCGTTATTCCAAATAAGCCTGTTGACTTTAAGTGGTGTTTGGGTCTTCTTAATATACTGGAAGAGTTTATGACTTTAATCAATCTCAGAGCTCTGTTTTCACACTTCCAATATACCAGCTGTCCCTGATTTATACATGCTCAGAGTACTTAATGAAACAATGTCCTTCGCCTATGTATCCTAACAATTTTATTAACACACCATTAACACAAGAGAATCAAGAGATATGGAGGGCAGGCAGCAAAATGGAATTGAAGCCCACAATCAGATCAGACCTAATCATTTTGAATGGTAGAGCAGGCTTGATACTCTGCTTCAATTTCTTATGATCTCATGATCAATCCCAAGGGCTATCAATAAATAATAGCTGCCTGCAACTCAATACAAAATATAAAGAAAAGAAAAATGATCCCCCCCTTTCTAAGAGATTATGGAGCAACAGGTCAAAAGACAGCTTAAAACACTGGCTGTAACCTTTGTTTATAAGGTTGGTTCTATTCTAAAATCCCTAGTGGAAACTTTGAAACACAACTGCAAAAGTAGATAATTACCCTTTCAGAATTCTGCACTCCCATATAATCTAGGTAATCAAGAGGCAAGCCTTCACGGAATTCTACATCATCTTCTATAGCCAAGTCCAAGGCACCGGGAAAAAGCTGCAATTTAAAAAGACAAAGTATATTTTAAGGATACCTTTCTTTAAAATGAAAGATGAAGTTATGGTGGAAAACATGTCCACACAAGATCAGCCCATGTGTTCAATTTTCACAAATTACTTTCTACATTTATTATATGCTAGCATGAATACATTTTAAAAATCACGAGCATCACTTGCATTTAGCTAGATTAGTTACATCTGGAGACAATCTTCCCGCTAAGAAAGAAATCTGACAAGGTCAAATATGCCATACTTTCACCCCGATGCAACCTGCTGCAAACAAATGATCATAATGAAACTGGAAATCACAAGCATTTTAACATTGTTAACTTAGGATGTTTGCAATTATAAAATCATTAATCAAAAGGCTGAAAACATCCAGTGATTCATTGTTTAGGACGTGCTTTGTGGAATATGGTCCCCCTATTCTATGAATGATCCAGGAAAATGATGCTGTAGCCCACTCTTGCCACTGGAGGCTGCTGTAGATCTTCTATAATCACAGTAAACAGCATTCTCTTATAATTATCTTAGGATGCATATAGGGCCAGATCTTACTGGATGAATAACTGTGTTAAATGATGCACACCGGTGCTCAAGTGGGTCAGCAATTTTCGGGGATTAAAAGAATTGCCGCAAGTTGCAAATTTCTAGAATTTGCTGGTTGATTTACTCTGTTCCACCATTTATATTGCACAAACAGGACCTCAGACTTAACCTTCCCGTTATTTCCAAGGACTTCCAGCATTTGCACGCCAATTGCTTATTAAACTCGTAAAACAAACTTGTATAAAGTCTAAATACCTCTTTAACAACAGGATAATTGTTACAGCAAAGGCAATCTCACTGGCCTGGAAAGTAGACAACTGTTCAATTACATCTCATCTTACATAATTATAGTTTTAAAATTTCAATTCTTTTCTTCCTTTGACAATTTGCCCCTTCCTTGTAATCCAATCATACTTGAAATCACCCATTCTAATTCACCTTCACTTTTCCATTATTCCTGTTTCTTCCTCAGTTCTTAAACCATTTTGGATTGGGGGGATGAGGCGGGGAGGGGCACTGCTGTCCCTCAAGTCCCAGATGTTCACTGTTATCAGCTTGCATTTCCATCAAGCTGTTATGGTGCAAAACCTTTTTAAGCTAAATAGTGAAGGAAAAGATGCAGCAAAGAGCAGCACCTCACCCATGTGAACAGTACACAGATGTGAAAATGGAGACTGCATGTTTGCAAGGTTTGCTAATAATGAAATCCACGAGCCGAAACGTGTTACTGACACCCTCTGTAAAGGCTGACCCGCAGCAGTGCTGCACTATGGGTGACCTTTGCAGGCAGAGGGTCCAACTTCCACTCCAGAAAGTTTTACCCTCATCTGATTAATCATTCCTTCTCGAAGGCCCAGCAGCACCAGAGGAGAATAGTGGCCACTGCTGGTATTGCAAGCAGTCACACAAAGAACATTGTTGATGACTGGACCCAGGCAACCCCTGGACTTTTTTGGGCCGGGAGCAAGCACTGGAGGGGTGCCCCAATAAACACAGGACAACCTTCCCAAAGAATGCACAACCTCTCTTCCTTTCTGCTCTTTTGCCAACGTTGGTGAGAAAAATAGCCTTTTCATTTTCATCCATCTTTCACTGCCCAGCATATGATTAATGCACCAGGTATTATCATTTCAGCAGGTTTGGCCCACTGATTACAGCTGTGAAGTGGAGAATATTCAAATAAGATTATTTTGGAATCAAAGAATCATTTATAAAATTGTTTCCCACAGAACAATAAAACTACTGCTTGCAAGTACTCTTCAATACTAGTAATATCCACCTACTTTATATAGCAGATCTCCCCAGGAGTTTCTCTGATAAGTTGAAATAGTGATGTGCAGGGAATGTATATCAGCTGTGCAGGTTGCTTCGTGGGTAAAGCCTCTGGGAAAATACAGCATGTCCCCAGCTTCAAGCACAGTATCCATTATTGGAGTGCCCATTTCCTGCTGTGTAAAGTTACCTGGGGTAGACAGCACAAAATAATCACATGAAGAGTCATTGGTCTAAAATATGTTCACAATATACTAAAATGTAGAAATCAGAGCTGAGTACAGCTTTCTGAAATACTCACGGCTTGAAATACTTGGAAGAATCTCTTCATTTGATCTGTGAATGCACCAGAAAGCACAATAATATATCCATTTGCAATAGAAAAAAGTAATATCCATTTATAACAGCAAGTCTGGCCACATTAGTCTGAAGTTCAACATCAATAGAGTTATAGAGGTTTACAGCACGGAAACAGGTCCTTCAACCCAACTTGTCCGTGCCACCTAGTTTTTACCACTAAGCTAGTCCCAATTACTCACCTTTGGCCCATATCCTGCTACACAAATCCTACCCATGTAACTGTCTAAATGTTTTTAAAGGACTAAGTTGTACTCACCTCTATTACTACTTCTGGCAGCTCATTCCCTCTATGTTAAAAAATTGCCCCCCCAACCCTTTTGTGTCTCTGCCCTCTCACCTTAATCCTATGCCTCCAGTTTTAGACTTCCCTATCTTTGAGAAAAGTTGCTGAGTATCTAGCTTCTCTATGCCTCTCATTATTTTATAAACCTCTTTAAGTTCACCCCTAAGCCTCCTACGTCCCAGGGAGAAAGGATCTCATGAGAATTAACCTTATGCAACAACCTATCATTGTCAAAGGCCTTGCTAACATCCATGTAACATCAACTGCGCAGCCCTCATCTACTTTCTTGGTTACTCCTTCAAAAAACTCAAATTCATGAGAAATGCTTTTTTACTCACAAAGCCATGATGGTTGTCCCTAATTGGTTCTTGCCTCTCTAAATGCCTGTAAGAGCCTGTCTATCAGAATAATGTCTAAAAACTTATCCACTGCAGATGGCTTTCTTCTTATATTTTCTAATCATAAGACAATTTATATACACTAGGCACAGTGGGCAGGAACTGCCGACAAAATAGGACAGTCATTCTACATCACAGTTTTCCTCCACATAGTAATGTTTAACAGGGCAGCATAAACAGCGGCTTTGAAATGATTCACCTCATTTGTACCTTTTCATAGATATGGGGCACCGTGATCTGAAAGAATTAAGAAATTGCTCGTGTATAATAACCATCTCTTTACTCCCAACAGAAGTGTGTAGTGTAGTAAAATATGACATGATCATGGCACATGATAATGTTAGCAGAAGCATCTTTATCTTCCACTGTGTCAATGGAGTTAACAGTGATGGCAACTAGAATAATGGGAAAGATGGTGGTGTAATGGTAATCCAGAGGCCCAGTTTGATTCTGTGGGAGACACTGGTTCAAATCCCACTATGGCAACAGATGGAGTTTAAACTCAATTAATAAATCTGAAATATTAAAACTAGTTTATAGCGATGGTGACCATGAAACTATCATTGATTGTCATAATAACCCATCTGGTTCACTAATGTCCTTTAGGAAAGGAAATCTGCCATCCTTATCCTGACCTACACGTGACTCCAAGCCCACATGACTGTGGCTGACCCTTAACTGCCCTTTGAAATAGTGTCGCGAGTCACTACATTCAAGGGCAATTCGGTATGGGTAACAAATGCAGGCGTCACCAGTGATGCCCATATACCATGAAAGAGTAAAGAACTTTAGCATCTAGTAATACCATTTTCATTTAAAACAGTCATTTTCTGTCTTCAACAAATACACTCTGGGATGCGTCTGATGATACTGGAGTGGACCAACAACAAGATACAGCAACTTGCTAGTCTGGCACTTTGATAAATAAGTTTGGTAATGATTGTCAATTGGGAAAAGGGCAGAAGTTAACCTGGACCACTTAAGTTCTTTCTATAGAAGTCCATCCTTTTTACAGTTGTGAAATGAATACTGGGATAAGCAGCTCTAGGAGGTAGCTTTTACAATGTCTATGAACAGACTGCATTCTACATACCTAGGATCGTAGACTCGCCAGCTCTTTTTTCCTTCCAGCTGAATCACAAATGCTTCAATATCATCAAAATGTGGTGCAAATCCCTGGTTCCCAGGAGGGGTCAGATAACTTTCCCAAGAAAACAAAAAAATGAATATTAAAAACATCCTCATAACAGCTCAAAATCAGTTTCATTAAAGCTGAATTTGGCAGTTTTAGAAATTCCCAGAGGATACGAAATTTCCAGCGATGGGAACTGAATGACAAGGAATTTGGCAGGAGTTCCAAATATATTATCATGATTTTTAATAAAATAAAATATGGAAGTAATATCTGTTTATTCAACGAAATGAATATTTCTAAACAAAACAAATACAAGTGGGAACAGAAAAATGAATTTACGTTGCTTCTAGTGATTTTATTTATTAGAGACTATAGGACAAAGAGCTGTCACAAAAAAACTGTGAAGATAAGGCAATGCTCGTGGAAGCCAGCTGTTTTTAAATAATTAATTTACTATTTTAACCAAAGTATAACAATTCAAAATTTGATTGCCTTCAGTCCATTTTATAAACAACATTGCATCTCTGATGCGATGAGCAAATACTATGAACGCAGCAATCTGAAACACCTCTGATTATAGGGCTTGAAGTGAGAAACAAAAATGCTACGAAAGAAAATGGTTGAATATATTGCCCACGTTTTAACATGTTGATGACATACATGGTTGGTTTCTTATTTTTAGCTTTGTGTGCTGTCGCGATAGTGGGATTAAGAGCGTGATGGAGAAACCAAGGCACACAGTTGAACCTCCACTGTGGCAAAAATGATGCAAGTGTCTGAAAATCAGAAGTCATGCACACCCTCCCCACTCTCACCCGCCCCTAATATGATACTTCCCATTTTCAGTGGGGTGGGAATAGAGTAGTTCATTTTGTGCATGTGTGGTTCACAGGCATCATCTGCCTCCACTCAAGACATTGGCCACCCAAGCCTCTTTGGTGTGCAGAGTAGACTTGGTAAAAGAGCAGTTCTGAACTTGGTGCCTTTTTGGATAGCCAATCTTGACACCTTTGTGGGAGGTTAGATGTTCTTTGCAGAAGGTACGCTGCCCTCTGTAATTTCTAAAAGTAAGCATAAATGTGTAAAAAGTGCACAAGTTCATTAATTATCAAACTCAACAGACCTATCAAAATCAACTGTCGGACATTTCAAATGGAGCTGTCAAGGTTCTTAAGTCCTGCCCTTTACATCTTTATAAAAAATTGTCTGGACTATTAAAAAAGAAATCACTGTTTGATATTTCCTCCTGTCTGTTGACAGTAATCTGAGGTTTCCGTTACTGGATTAGTGCTGCATCACTGGTTTCACAGCTATCCATCACCACAGTGGTGTGTCTGTAATTGTAGTTTGATTAACAGTTACAAATGGTTATAGTCTCTTTGAAGTGGGACCACGAGTTCCAATATATGTAGCTAGAAGAGATTGGGCACTCAAATAAAACATTTGTTGTCAGAAGATTTTATGCAGTCGAAGGAATGTAAATGTAGTAAATGAATTTTTATGAAGGATTGTACTTTTTTTTGATATATAATGAGAATTTTACATCAAGCCTGCATAAGGACCTGAGATTGACCCATGATGGATATTGGGTGAGTTGACATGGCAGGTATATATAAGGATGGTGGGTGGGAGACGTGGGTTGGTGCAGGGGCACAAATTGGCATTGAGGGGACAAATAGTTACGGGATGGGTGCAAGGTATTCTGCCCCATGGATTGGGTATGAGGAGTGTGTTTCATGTATTTTTTTTCTAAATTTTGATCAGGGTGTTAGAACCCAGAGGTAGGCCTTCTGTTTCAATCCACTGGTGAACCAGGCATGTTCCTCAATATTTCCAAGGTCACCTGCCCTGATTTCTAATGTAGCCCACTCCTTTGGATCAAAACCCTTACGATCGGGCAGCCTTTTAAAAGTTGGGCTCGTGGGAGCTGGGAATTCTCCTGACTCTGGGCATCCAACTCACTGATGAAAATCCCGGCTCAAATCTTATTTGTGTAGCAGCTTTGTGATTTCTCTGATAGCAAGTTCAATGAGAATTGGCAGAAGCACAATAACCCTTTGCAAACCCTATAGAGCATAGAAGGGGTTATTTTTTCTTTATTCTATGTAAAATATTGATGTACTTTTTACTTCAATTCATTCAACATGCTGAATCAGAATTACATTAAAGTTTGAAATGGAACTGCCATGAGTATGGTTTATAGAACACATTTTACTCTTGGAATACAAGGATCTTCAAGTGTACACCTTTTGATTTGTTTTCATACAGTTCCCCTCTTAACATAATTTTATGAGAATCACTCATTAGTTTATTAGCAGAAAACAACAAAACAAAGATACTTGCATATTAGCCCCAACCATGCTCCCAAAAGACTCCTGAAGAATAGACAGGATATTCCAAACAGTGCCAGAAAAGGCTTGAGGATTCAACAGCCGCAAAGAACATCCATTCTGCAACAGATATATATATTCTATTTAATAGTTAATTCCCTGACCAGTTCAACTCTCTCAAATAGAATGGCTTCATAAATAGCTGCTAGAAACACGGCAATAAAAAAACTGATTGAAAACTGTTTATTACACATATTTATCACTGCCTTGAACACAATTCTGAACATGCGTGACTAACGGCAACATTCCTGTCAATACAGCAGATGAACAACTTGTAAATGTCTCTAAGGCAGCTCATATGTAACCTGCAATGCATCAAATATTCAACTCTTTTCTATGTGAAGATGTAAATGGCTGAGTTCCAAGTTGACAAGCTAAAAATTGAAACTGCAGAGCAGATAAGACTGCATCTGGGGCCATTTGTCTCTGGGTCTTTGGTTTCAGTCCAGTCTGGCCTGGAAGGACAGTCTCCTGGTTTTAAGTATCCTACTGAAAATTAATCTGTTCAGTCACAATTAGGAGAGATAAAAATGGGCAAACTCAATCTGAGGCCACAGGATGGCTGAGGTGCAGATGAATTAACTACTAAAACTTACGATGTAAGTTTGTACATGAAGGCACGGCGGGGGGGGCGGGCACGGTGGCGGCACTGCTGCTTCACACCTCCAGGGATCAGATTCAATTCCTTCCTTTGCACATTTTCCCCTTGTCTGGCTGCTCACGTTTCCTTCCCTAGTCCAAAGATGTGTGGGTTAGGTTGATTGACTATGTTAAATTGCTCCTCAGTATGAGGGGTTAGCAGGGTAAATCTGTGGGGTAACAGAGCATAGGGCCTTGGTGGGATTGCTTTTAGTATAGTCTCAATAGGCCAAATGGTTTTCTTCTACACTGTAGACATTCTATGATCTGGACCGGGTATCAGAACTGGCAAAAGGACCAAACTTCATCCAGTATTTTTGAATAGTGGGGGAGGGAGGGAAAATCGTGTTTATTAACTACATAAGAATCAGGAGCAGGAGTGGGCTATTTGGCCCCTTCAGCCTGCTCCACCATTCAATAATATTTTTTGTGGACTCAGCTCCACTTACGTACCTGCTCACCATAATCCTTAATTCCTTTAATGTTCAATAATTTATCTGTTTTTGCCTTAAAAATATTCAATAAGGTAACCTCAACTGCTTCACTGAGCAGGGAATTCCATAGATTCACAACTCTTTGGATGAAGAAGTTCTTCCTCAACTCAGTCCTAAACGTGGGCAGCACTGCTGCCTCACAACACCAAGGATCTAGGTTTGATTCCCGGCTTGAGTCACTGTCTGCATGGAATTTGCACATTCTCCCCGTGTCTGCGTGCATTTCCTCCATGTGCTCCAGTTTCCTCCCACAGCCTGAAAGATGTGCTGGTTAGGTGCATTGACCCGAACAGGCACTGGAATGTGGCGACTAGGGAAATTTCACGGTAACTTCATTAATGGAAACCTTACTTGTGACAAACAAATAAACTTTAAAATTGCTTGCCTCTTAATTTGGGGCTATGCCCCCTAATTCTGGTTCCACCCACCTTTGAAAATAGCCCCTCTGCTTCTATCTTATCTATTCCTTTCATAATTTTGTACATTTCAATAAGATCCCCCTTAGCCTTCTAAATTCCAATGAGTATTGTCCCAGTATACTCAGTCGCTCCTCATAAGCCAACCTTGGAATCTCAACTCTGGAATCAACTTCATAAATCTCCTCTGTACCCCCTCCAGTGCTGATATATCCTTTCTCAAGTAAGGAGAACCAAAACTATATACAGTGTGACCTCACCAGCACCTTATGCAGCTGCAACATATTGAAATGCAACAATAATTACAGATATCTTGTTTCACAACATGAAAAGCTGTATCTTACTAGTTCCACTCTACTGATGGAGAAATGCACATCACAGCAGAATGTTGATGATTCACTACAGCTTACCTAATTGGTGCCACTTGGTAGCTTTTCCCAAGTCACCATGTCAACAGGGTTAGCAACAAGAACATTATATGGTGACAAAGCTAACAGAGCCTTAAACCAGAGCATTGTGCACAAGCTGCATTAGAGCATTTTTATTCATATCTGCCAAAAAAAAGTTGGCTGTATTTTTATACCCTGCTGAGTGGTCAATTGGTGAGAACTGGACATGCTGTTAAGTTTAGTTAGATTGAAGGAATTACCAACTAACTGATCCCAATTTTCTTTGCTGGAAGTAATGCTCCATTAATGTCTAGAAGGCTCACATTGGTCATCGAAAACGAAGAGAAATTGAGCACTACTGTATTTCCCTTGCTCAAACACATTGCGTGCATTTAAAACAAAGCACTGTCGACAAATGAACTGAAATGTTAGTCCCTGGTTTGGAATCATCTCCACTTTCTAATTGTTTGACCACGTCTAAAAACACATGCGTTCAGCGTCAATTACTGCTTACCTTATAGAAGTCCCACACTACTACAGGTAGTGCTCTGCCAGTTGGAGTATGGGTTTCCTTCTCCCCATCAAAATAACTTGTTACATCCAGGTTTACTCCGAAATTAACATGGTCCTTTAAAATAACAAGTCAATTATAAAACAGTGCTTGAAGTTGAGATACAACCATATTTAGCTTTCAAAACAGTACACTGATAGATGTATTAAATCAGTACAAACTCAGTTTGAGCATTTATATGAATACAATCTGTCTTCTACATATTATGGCTGGTAAAACATAGTACTAGAGATTATTCAAGGATTAGAAGAACAGAACTGTCATTTTAAGCATTCTATAAATGTGGATCCTGCCAAAGTAAGTGACAAGATATGAAGTGAGGTGAGAGTACAATATGACTAATAAGGTGTGAATACTTGCAATCAGTACTTAGAACTGTCAGAATTGTTACATTTTAAAGAGCAATTTAATTGGTGCAATACACATCTTGAAAGAATAGCAACTTTGTTTAATTTGCCCTCTCATTCTCATAGGAGCATAGAATGATATACAGCACAGGAGGCCATTTGGTCCAGCGTGCCAATGCTGTAATGTTATTTATCTATTTAACACAATCTGCAAATATTTCATTTCTCGCCACTATCTGACTGCGTTTTGAAAATTATTACAGAATCTGCTTCCACCAACATTATGGACAGTGCACTCCAGGTAGCCTGGATCTTACTAGCAGCAGCAATGATCGTTGGACGGCTGTTGTGCTTGTAAATTCTCCCAAATCAGGCAATAGTCAGAGATTGGGAGAAGGTGTCTGGTTACCCAAATTTGATTTTCATCTTTCTTACATTGCCTGGGTAACAATCCAGGTAATTACTCCGGATCTGTCCAAAGCCCCTGACTCTTAACTCAGAGTTGGAGACACTTGTGTAAGGTCCCACAGAGCAGGGGAATAGTCCGTCGGAAACTGAAACTTCCCAGTCCATCCCCGTGCAAATCAGAGCATAAAGTGGTGGCATACTTCTTCAGTCATACGTCTGTTTCAGATGATCAGGAGACTGAAGCTTTGGCCTCACTGCAACTCAGAATAATTTTACTTTGATTCTCACCGGTTCTTTTTAGTGTCCTCTCATATTGACCCTTCTGTCACTGGAAACAGTTTCTCCTCATTTACTTTATCAACATCATTCAACATCTCTACCAAATCTCCCTTCAATCTGCAGCTTGTTTTACAATGGGTTCTTTCATTACCCTCTCATTCTCTACATACCCAAAAATAGTAACCTTGTTTAAGAGATCATAAAATCTTACAGTATAGAAGGAAGTCATTTAGCTCACTGAGTCTGCACCAACCATAACCCATCTAGGCCCTATCCCCATAACCCCATGCATTTACTCTAGCTAGTCTCCCCCACACAAAGGGGCAATTTAGCACAGCCAATCCACCTAAACTGCACATCTTTAGACTACGACAGAAACCGGAGCACCCAGAAGAAACTCACACAGACATGGGGAAAATGTGCAGACCTCAAACAAATAATGGCTCAAGCCGGGAATTGAACCCAGGTCCCTGGTGTTTTGAGGCAGCAGTGTTAACCATTGTGCCATCGTGCTTCCCAGATCAATTCATTTTACTGCACTTAGTTATAAAAGGTGGGACTTCAAAAGCACCAGTACTTGCAACTTAATATGGCATGAAAATCTTCCATTGTTAACATTTCACTTTAGGGTAAAACAAACATTATGGTAGTTGAGAAATGTAATCTTAGCTATGAGAGTAAAAACATTGCTAGAGCATTTGAAAAAAATTGTACAGCTGTAGTGTGAATAATGCCACTACCTTCATTCTTGTCTTTGGGGGAGATTAGGAAATAACAAATATTCAGTGCAACTGGCAATGGAGAAATATCGACACTTTGTGAAAATGTTTTATTCGAATCAGACTTTTCACATAATGCAAGCGAATGTGAAGTGAAAACCTGTACTTGAATAGGATTGTATTCTGATCAGGTAAGTCCCAGGAGAACATTACAGCTGTACTAAGGGACATTTTGCATTTAGTGGATTGTAAGGTCTATCTGATTATTTGTGAAGTATGGGTTTCATACTAACCCACCCATTCGTCATCCCATTAAGCAGATAACAGAACCCAATCAGTATGGAAGAAAGATATTCCAGTTTCCTTCCCCAATTAAAATACTGACAAGTATCCTCACTACCTCAATAAAGTATAAATGCCAGTGTAATTGTATTTTTAACACCGTTCTAGTTGCAATTAAGAAACTGTTCCCATTGGTGGAAGGATTGACAACTAGAGGATGCTGATTTAAAATAATTGGCAAAAAAAGCTATGGTGATTTAAGGAAAAACTCTTATGCTGTGAGTTGTGAGGATCTGGAACACACTGTTTAAGAAAGTAGTGGAGCCAAGTTTAATCACTGTTATCAAGAGAGAACTGGGTAATTATCTGATAAGGAAAGATTTGCAGGGGAAAAAGCTGGGGCCACAGCACTAGATGAATTAATCTTGCAGAGAGGCAGAACAGACATGACAGATTCAATGGCCTTCATCTGTATTGTAACCATCCTATGATTCTAAATACAATGTTAAATAGCATTATAACTTTCAAATGACAACTTGAAAAATAACTATTGGATGGATTTCTTACTCCAGAAAGTGACCTCCCAGCACATGGGGTGGCTAGGGCCATCCATCCATCTATGGGTCATTTCATGGCCACTAAAGGAACTCATTCATCCCTCTCAGTATTTTACCTTTGGAGTGAGGAGGTCCATACTATGTGACAAGTGCAGCTGCTCTGGTTGTATGGGCATGGGGTGGGACCTCCATAGGGTGTCTCTCAGAGGCACTCCCAAAGGATATTTCCTCTCCATCCACTTTAACCTTGCGCCCAGGGTCCACATTCATTTCAATTAATTTAATAGATTGGTTTGTGTTGCTCAGACCTTGTGAAGTAAAGGTAATGGTGGCGCAGTGGTATTGTCACTCTACTATTAATCCAAAGACCCAGGGTACTGCTCTGGGTATCCATGTTCAAATCTCATCTCAGCAGATAGTGAAACGTGAATTCAATAAAAATCCGGAATTACAAGTCTAATGACAACCATGAAACCACTGTCAATTATTGCAAAAACCCACTTGGTTTGCTAATGTCCTTCAGAGAAGGAAATCTGCTGTCATTATCTGGTCTGGCCTAAATGTGATTCTGGACCCACAGCAATATAGCTGATTCTTAATTGCCATTCAATTCAAGGGCAATTTGGGATAGGCAACAAATGCTGACCTTGCTAGTGACATCCAAATCCCACGAAAGAATTAAAAAAGAAAATATTGAGTGGGTTTACCTCTCTCAAAATTCTATCAAAATCTTCTGAGGAGAATAATCCTTTGTAGTAATTGCTGTTATGACGCCTAATCAAAGCTGGGGTCTTTTCCCAAATGTCACTGGAAATGAAGAAAACCAAAAGTCAAACTTACATTTTACAAGTGCTTTTTAAAAATTTTGTATGTGCTTAAATGGGCGGCACGGTGGTTAACACTATGCCTCACAGCGCCAGGGACATGGGTTTAATTTCCAATTTGAATCACTGTGTGGAGCCTGCATGGTCTCCTCGTGTCTGTATGGGTTTCCCCGGATGCTCTGATTTCCTCCAACAGTCCGAAAGATGTGCTGGTTAGGTGCATTGCCCATGCTAAGTGTACCCGAACAGACGCCAGAGTGTGGTGGCTAAGGGATTTTCACAATAACTTCATTGCGATGTTAACTTAAGCCTACTTGTGGCATTAATAAATAAACTTAAACAAATGGTCCCAGTTATTTGCAATTCATTTGCCCAACTCAAACAAGTTCAAGATAAAGGTCCCCCAATTCAAATACTGCCCATTTTAATTATTTAAAAAGCGTTAAAAAGATTGCTGGCAATTTCCTCTCCATATCATAAAAAAATTCCTTCCTTTTAAAGTTACCACAATCACATGTGATTCATAGATCTAAAAGGACGGTCTACTTCTGGAAGGCTTGTAAACGGCTTTGCTTGATTTGCAACTTCACTTTTCTAGCTGTGGCCTCTCATTTGTCAGAGAACTTTTACAAGGCCCACCAGGATTCACACTGTCAGATATTAATGTAGGCTGATATTTCAATGTCTGCTGCGAGACTGGAATAAGGTCTATCAGCAACAGTCATTACTCCAGATAATAACTTATTTTTGAAGGAAGTACGTTAGCGCATATGGTATTATTAGATTCTTATGTAATAACGATTGGAAACACAGGATCAGATTCTGGGGAACAGAATGAGGAATGCCTCCAAACCTACTCTAGTTCAAAGTGGAAGCAAGGCTTTTGTACTGCGTTGATGTTGAGTTTCACAACTTTATTTTGAACAATTTAATCCTCAGCCTCTCCTGCCTGTTATGGAAAGGCTAATTTCTGTTCCTGAAGATCTAGCCATGAAATCTGCTTGCCACATGGTTTTGTAAGATCTGTGAGGAATTGCACTATTGTGGCAATAAGGAGAGCTCTGTTTCCAGCCTTTGTGGTATTGTCTCCTTGGATAGCAATAATTTAGTCCTTCTTGGAGAGTTTGGCTACCTTGTGGGATGCTGCAACCAGATCCAAACAATGAAAGAATCAACATGTATAGCCTTTGTAGCTGTAGTGGAAGTTCAGTCTGCTGCCACGGAGCTTTCAAAGCAAGGAGAAAGAAATAAAAATGGTCTAATGATGAATCAAAACACAAACCATCTGTTGACCATTCTTGTATAATCTAAGAATTTACTGCAAATGGAATGCTAGGATCATATCATCCACTGAACACGGTGATTCAGTTCAGGAAGATTGACAGAGATGGGAAAACTAATAGACCTTTTTTAAGGGGCTTTTATTTGTCCCATGTAACAAATACAATTACTCTTCCATTACAACCTTTATCCAAAATGCAACAAAGTACTGCCGTAAAATACAGTTTTTGTGAAAGATGCCATAAAGCATAACCCTCTGACAATGAGAGAAATTCTGATTTGCAACTGATTTATGATAATTAACTTGTTTTACTTTGAGCTAGTTAAGAAAGGATATTTTAGGCACCATTATGTTAAAAGGTTACACTCCAAATACTTACCTGAAAAACTTCTTTGGAGCAACCGGTGCTATTAACCATTCAAAGAGTTTAGCCGATCTTTCCTTACTGTTCTGTATGTGGCGTAGCTCCCGAAGAAGTACTGATAATGATGGTCCTGTCCAAGGTCTTGAATCTTTGTTCTAAGCAGAGTTGAAAACCACATCTTTATTTTCTAGACAGTGCTATATTTTTGCTCTAGAGGAGACTAAACATTTTCATAGATTTTGCATTTTGAAAACTATTCATTTTACAGAGCATTTCTCAGCAAACTCCAAGCCTGTTTTTGAGAAACAAGGTGGTGATTTTGGTTTTCATTTTAGGTGGGAAACACTGATGATGCAAAATGAAACACATGGAGAGAAAACTGCCCACTCCTTTGGCCAATAGCAGCTTTATCTATACCTCAAGCAGAGTGTTCATAACTTACCAACAAATTGAAACTTTTGTATTTCCTTCAAAACCATTCTTATGACCTCTTCAACTGAGAGGGCTAGCTTAATGTCAAGTGACCACTGCACAACTATGAGAAACTGATGTTAAGATACTCGATGGTTAAATCAGGTGGCGATTTGACACTGTTGAATGGATTTGAACACAAGGCCCTGAGACAGTGCTTCAATCCACTGTTCACTAGCTTCCCTATAACAAACAGTAAACTGTCATCTTACAAAAGGTACAATTTGTTTGTACTTTTGTCATTTGGCTCTGCAAATAGTTTTCAATGAGTCAGAACAACATTCTGTAACTAATTTGTGCTCAAGACAGTGATTCACATTCAGCATAGTTGTGATGCATTTGCTCATGTCTGAGCTATCTATTTTTTAAACAAACAATGTAAGTCAATTAATTAGGTACATTGTTCAAACATGATCCAGCTCAGACTTTAGACAAGATTGTAACCTTGATTTTGAGATGTTTTACATAATGATGGCTCATCAACCATGAAAGTTTTGTGATTGCAAAGGCTTCTCCTGCTCTTAAACCATTATCCAGTGCCTAAAGAATCTATCTTAGGTTCCCTTCTACTTTTCATCAACATGCTGCCTCATGACACTTTTGGGGGGAAAAAAAAATCACTGAATCCACATTAGTGCTGACAACATGGATATTGTCAGCACTAATGTGGATTCAGTGATTTTTTTATTCGTCATCATTATTCATCATCATCTCTCTCAAACACTCCACTGCTGCTATTTGACATGCCTTCTGTCCATCATCTATAAGAAATCCTCTCTTCAATCTGGCATTTGGAAGACTGAAGCGACTGTCTTCAACTCCACCATAACCTCTATGCATGCGTCACCAATTCCATCGTCACTGTCTGAGGCTAAACTAGATTGCTCGTAACTTCAACATCCAGTTTGATCCTGAGCTAAGCTTCCGAGCCCATTTCCAACACCAAACTACCTACTTCTATCTCTGTACGATCACCTATCTCCTGCTTCCAGTCCACCTATTGCTGAAATCTTTACTGATACTTATATTGTCTCAGGACTCAACTATTCTAATTCTCTCCTGAACAGGTACCTGAGCAATGTTGGTTTAAAAGCAAGTGGATACTATACCTTCCAGGAAGTTACGTTAATACTGGAAACGAGTAGCAATTCAACTTATATTCCAACATCAAGTATTACAACAAAAGACTCCGTATGCTTTACATGGTGGGGAAGAAAATAGATTCTGAGAAAGAAGGAAAAGCAGAACGGAGGGAAACCGGTTAAACACGTGAGTAGGGTTTTCTGGCCTTACCTCGGCCCAGGCTGCAGCAGAAAATTTGGAGAGCAGTAAAATTTGGATAAGAAATTCCGATGGTTGAAGACCTTATTGCCATTTGAGGTGGAGGCAACAATTCAAATGGGGATATAAGCTCAAATGGCACGGATATAGTCACTGCAAACTTCAGTACGACATTCACTACAGCAAAATAAGAAATTGTAGGGCATGTCCACTAACATATGGCTAGGGGAACTCACTGATGTAGGATGGAAAAAGACTATGGAGACATTTGAAAATTATTCATAGAAATCATAGAAGCCCTACAGTATAGAAAGAGACCATTCAGCCCATCTAGTCTGCACCGACCACAATCTCATCCACGCCCTATTGCCATATCCATACATGTTTTACCCACTAATCTCTCTAACCTATGATTCTCAGGACACTAAAGCAATTTTTAGCATGGCTAATCAACCGAAAATGCACATCTTTGGACTGTGGGAGAAAACCGGAGCAGACACAAGGAGAATGTGCAAATTCCACAGATACTGACCCAAGCTTGGAATCGAACCCAGGTCCCTGGAGCTGTGAAGCAGCAGTGCTAACTACTGTGCTACCGTGCCGTCCTAAGATTATGTTAAAAGTCAATTTGTTGGGGTATTGTGAACAAAATGATTTTGGCTCTCTGCCAAGAGTGATGGAGATACAGGATGTTTTATGGTTGTGGGTTGCATGGAACTGCACTGTATTTGAAGGTAGAGGTCAATCAATACATTAGAGAGGCTGCCCCTCAGGATGATAACACCATGAATCAGGGTTTCAGCAACTGCCTAAGAGATAAGGACAAAGGCAGCAAGATCGTGAAGTTAAAAACTAGTTCTCCTTGGTGATAAAACGGATATTTGTTGTGACAATTGATCATGAACAATAGTTTGGATGTGGCTTGCAGAGATGTGACTCAGGTAATGGAGAGGTACATAAGCAAGCATGGTCGCAGTCAAACAAGCACTGCAAACATTCAGTATAATCAATCCAACAGTCATTACCTAAAACTCAGTAATATGTGATATCTGACTCTATCTTGACCACAATACTGGATCTTACATCTACTAACTATCCTTATCACTTAAACATTTTCCTAAGAGCACCATTATTGATGCATATGAAAAAAGATAGACAACTAATAGATGTGGCTTGCAAGATACAAACCCCAGTACCGGTGGTCAAGATACAGAGTCAGACACACGGTGATTATTTTGATTGTGGCCAAGTGCATATTATAAAACAGAAAAAAGGAAATAGGTTTATCCAATTCTGAGTCCATCCTACTCTCAAAAATTGTTCATTTCATGTTAAGTATATTCTAAAAACTGGAAAACAATGAAGTTCTCTAAAGTGCTCTTGGGACTCTTCATTTCATCATCACAGAGATATAAACGGCAGCAAATATTTTAATCAGCTTTTGAAGCTACGAGATTCTGTCAAACCCTCAACTTGTGACTCTAGAATATATATTATGGAATCATAAAATGGTACAGCATGAGAGGTTGCCATTCAGTCCATTGATATTGTGATGGCACTATGATAGAGCAATCTAATTAGTTCTGTTCCTCTCTTCATGCCCCAGCTCAATAAATGTTTCCTTTCAGTATTTATTTTTTGAATGTTACTAATGAATCTACTTCCATAACCTGTTCAAGTTGAGTCTCGAAGTGGAGTGAATTGAATGAAATCTAAATTTCTCACCATTCATGACCAATTTAGTAACTCACAGTAATTTCAGTAATTTGGTATCTGGATGGCACTGTGGCACAGTGATGAGTACTGCTGCTTCACAGTGCCAGAGACCCAGGTTCCATTTCAGCCTTACATGTCTGTCTGTATGGAGCTTGCACGTTCTCCCCCTGTTTGTATGGGCTTCCTCCGGGTGCTCCAGTTTCCTCCCAGTCTAAAAAGGTGTGCAAGTTAGGTTGATTGGCTATGCCAAATTGACCCTTAGGGGGATTGGCAGGATAAATATGTGTTGTTACTGGATAAGGTCTGGGTGAGACTGTTGATGGCACAGACTCGGTGGACCAAATGGCCTCCTTCTGCACTCGATTCTATGATACCAACATAAAGAGAGACCTTCCAATTATTCCATGAATTTATCTATTGAGTAATGAACTTAGACACGGTTGCTGCAATGGTCAATCCCAACTCTGTGATGAGTTGGCTCAATAGTCAAAGAGGTGGTAGGGGCACTCCAAATGGGCGAGGCAATCTTAGGTCAAGGGGTCAGACACAAGAAAGTGACGAATATTAACAGAATTGCACATTCATCAAGAAATCTTGCAAAATAGATAGGATGGTGGGGAAGAAAAATATAGTGGAAGTTCTACTGGATATTGATGTGACTGCCCCTAATATGAACAATGCAGAAAAATGATTATGGATATTGTTAAATTTTGACAGTATATCCCAAAGAAACCATGTGATCTGCTTGGATGATTGGAAAACCCAGGGTGCAGCAAACGAAACAAAATCCACCCTCAAAGTTTAGAGCAGTCTCACCTCAGGAATTCCATTACTCCGGTCCATTCTTAAAATCGATATTTAGGAATATTTTTGTTCTGCATCAAAATGTTAAATTCATTAAGCTTGTGAAATTAACAGACTGATTAAAGTCATGTGGTGATGATCTGTATATAATGAGTGCGTGGCACCTGTGCAGTGTAATGCCAGTAACTGACGGAACTACTTCAACTGTCACTGAAGTGATCATGCGCTCCACTCTCCTGTCCTGTCATCGCATTTCTGAGAGAAAACTCCATTTAAAAAAACGAAACAATTCCGCCAACATTAAAATGCTGCAATAAATTCAGAGCACGTGACAGGAAAGCCCTTAGTAACAATAGGACTGGATCCAGAACAACCCACTCAAGGGCACTTTCAGATTTCATACCCATAATTCTAAGCATTACAAATCTGCATCCCTGGCAACAGAATGTTACCATGACAACATCACAATCAAATTAAAGTAGGGAAGAATCACATAAATAATGGCCAAAGACTCCACAGCACACACAACAAACCCATCAAAATAAACAGGTTTCAAATTATTCTGTGGGGGTTGGAGGAAGGAGACAGCTGGTATTTAACGTGCATGATTCTACTTTTCTAAATCAAGTTACTGACACGTCCATGTAAGTTCTGATTTGATTTATTACTGTCACTTGTGTTGACAGTGAAAAGTATTGTTTCTTGTGCAATACAGACAAAACATATCGTTCATAGAGAAAACAGAGTGCAGAGTGTGGTGTTACAGTCATAGATAGGTTGTAAAGAAAGATCAACTTAATGCAAGGTAGGTCCATTCAAAAGTCTGACAGCAGCAGGGAAGAAGCTGTTCTTGAGTCAGCTGGTACGTGACCTCAGACTTTTTCCTGAAGGAAGAAGGTGGGAGAGAGAATGTCCAGGGTGCGTGGGCTCTTTAATTATGCTGACTGCTTTGCCAAGGTAGCAGGAAGTGTAGACAGAGTCAATGGATGGGAGGCTGGTTTGCATGATGGATTAGGCTACATTCACAACCTTCTGTAATTCCCTGCAGTTTTGGGCAGTGTAAGGGCTGTGCCAAGCTGTGATACAACCAGAAAGAATGCTTTCTATGGTGCATCTGTAAAACTTGTTGACAGCCATGGCTACCATGCCAAATTTCTTTACTCTTCTGAGAAAGTAGAAGTGTTGAGGGCATTCTTAACTATAGTGTCAGCATGGTGGACCATGATATGTTGTTGGTGATCTGGACACCTAAAACTTGAAGCTCTCAACCCTTTCTACTTTGTCCCTATTGATGTAGATACAGGCATGTTCTCTCCTTTATGCTTTCTGAAGTCAATGTCAACAAAACAAAGGAAACTGGCTTTGACGGAGAGATTATTGTTGTCACACCAGTTCACCAGACTCTCTATCTCATTCCTGTACACTATCTCATCATTGTTTGAGATCCGATCCCTTATGGTGGTGTCATCAGCGAACTTGAAAATTGAATTGGAGGAGAATTTGGTCGCACAGTCACAGCTGTATAAGGAATATTGTAGCGGGCTGAGAACACAGCCTTGTGGGGCAGCTGTGTTGAGGATGATCATGGAGGAGGTACTGTTACTATCCTTACTGATTGTGGTCTGTGAGTTAGGAAGTTCAGGAAGTTGTGGTTCGGTTTGCCAGGTCAAATTAATACATATTCCATGTACAGACAGCACACTCTACCCAAAACAGGATACCTTGGGTAAAGATGTCGAAAAGGTTTAGGCATCTCTGGATGGACACTACTGGGATTTAATCATCTCAAAACACTTGCCTGTAAGTCTTCCATTGCTTGGTGTCAACCAAGATTATCTTATTTTTTGAAGCATCGACTTGCGCAACGACTTGAAGTGAAATGGGAAGGTGGGATAAGGCAGAATAAGGCATAGATCAGCTATTTTGAGTGTTTGAGTTATAAGATATAGGACAGAGAGCAGGAGAAATTTCTTTTATTTATTTTTTATTCATTAATGGGACATAGGTATCGCTGGCTGGCCAGCATTGATTGCCCATCGCTAGTTGCCCTAGGAGGGCAGTTGCTCTGGCTCTGGAATCACATGTAGGCCTGACCAACTAAGGACTGCAGATTTCCTTTCCTAAAGGACATTAGTGAATCAGATAGGTTCTTCTGACAATCGACATTGGTCATCGGTAAATTCTTAATTTTATACACAAAAGCTTGTAAGGATGGGAAGAAAATTAACAGTGTAAAATAAAAAATATTATTATACAAAATAAAACTGAAGAAGCAGGGAGTCATTTTTTGACTCAACTTTCAAATAATTAGCTAAATATGACCCACTCAGAAGCCTCCATCTCCAGAGAGTCAACAGTGTACTCATTAAAGTCAAAAACTGCTCAACTTTATATATTTATGGTCAAAAATAAGAAACTAAATTGATAAGTGCTTTAGCGAATCATAAGTCAAATGTTCAATAACCAAGATTAGCCAAAACTGCACATGAAGAACACAACACTACACTTACAAAACATTCCTGACAAACTACAAAATAAATTCTAAACATCTAATGCACAAGGAATTCAATGGATAGAAAGGCACGCAAAGATAAGTAAATAATCATGCTTTTTCAAAAAAATTTCTTTGCCAGTATTTGATTTGATTTATTATCACATGTATTTGTGAGTGGGATAGTTTGATCTTGGGTTCAGACATAGCCCGGCACGAGGGCTGAAGAGCTTGTACTGTGCTGTATTGTTCTATGTTCTTTATAATAGTATACAGTGGAAAAACCTTACACACTATATAGACAAAGCATACTGCACATAGGAGAGGAGGAAAGGATAGGGCGCAGAATATAGTTTTAGTCACAGATAGGATGTAAAGAAAGATCAACTTAACATAAGATAGGTCCATTCAAAAATCTGATGGTAGCAGGGATAGTATGTGACCTCAAACCTTTGTATCTTTTTCCCGACAGGACAAGATGGAAGAGAGTATGTCCAGGATGAGTGGGGTCCTTGATTATGCCGGCTGCTTTTCTGAGGCAGTGGGAAGTATAGACAGAGGCAATGGATGGGAGGGATGATGGACTGGGCTTTATTCACATTTCTTGTGGTTTTGGACACAGGAGCTATACCAAGTCTGTGATACATCTGGAAAGGATGCTTTCTATGCTGCATCTACAGAAATTGGTGAGAGTTGTAGTGGACATGACAAATTTCTTTAACCGCCTCAGAAAATAGTTATTAGTGGGCTTTCATACCTATAGCATCAACGTGGAGGGACCAGGACAGGTTGTTGGTAATCTAGACATCTAGAAACTTGAAGCTTTCGAACATTTCCATTTCACACTCATTGATGTAGGCAGGGACATATCCTCCACTATGCTTCCTGAACTTGATGACTATCTCCTTTGTTTTACTGACATTAAAAGAAAGATTATCACATCAGCACACCAGATTCTGTATCTCTTTCTTGTACTCTTATCTCATCATTGTTTGAGGTCCAACTCACTACGGTGATGTCATCAGCAAACTTGAAAATTGAATTTGGCACACAGTCTAAAGGTACATGAGGAGTATAGCAGGGAGTTGAGGAGGCATCCTTGCGGGGCAGTGGTGTCGAGGATTATTGTGGAGGAAGTGTCATAGCCTATCTTTATTGATTGCAGTCAGTGGGTAAGGAAATCCAGGATCTAGTCACAGAGCAAGGATTTGCGCACTAGGCCATGGAGTTTGGAGGTGTGTTTTGTAGGACTTCACCCTTCCTCTCCTGAAGACACATTAAACCATAAGGGGGTTACTGCACAGGAACAATCAACATCTCTTGCTGGACAATGGCACAGTTTGTAGCAATCCCAGATCAAGTTGGCAATATTCATAAGTCATAACAAAGGCTATCAGGTCCTGATGCAGATAGCACTACAGATGAGCCTAACTTTGTTCAAATCTATAGAACTGACAATTAACCTTTAACATATTAAATTTTACAGCATAGCATACTGCTATGTCTTTACCTGCTTTTTGTTTAGAACAATCCAAACCTAATTCCATTGTGCTGCACTTATCTATATTCATCTTGTTCAAATACTTATCCAATTTTTCCTCAAAACATACAGCTGTCTTTGCACCAACTATTTTTCTTGTCGCAAAACATTCCATGCTCCAATACCCTTCTGTGTAAAGCAATTATCAACCACTAACAGACTGCATTTTTCACTGCCATGTTGAGCTAGGGAACAGCTGGTCATGCCATTTTTGTGAGTCAGTGACTGTACTGTTCGGAAGACCCAAGGTACTGCGCTAAGTCACACTGGCTCATGTTTGGCAGCTCATCCTTTTGGTTTGGTTAATTTTCTTGCCGAGGCTCATTGATTTCCTCTTTCCAGCCAGCCATGTTTGCTGCCACAATCAGTGCTCATTAGTGTAAACTGTAACTGGACACTAAAAACAGGAGATTAAGCCATCACATTAATTGCACCTTAATGAGGTGCCAACTGCAGAATGAACATCTGAGGCTGCCCGAAGTAACTAACCTGCTTTGTACAATACAGGCAATGCCTTTGTCATTGACCTCTACTGGAATGACAAACAGTTAGCATGAATTGTCCAGCATTGACAGTTGCCTGCAGTGACGGCAGGTGATCTACATGGTGGGGGCTATAGTGTATCTGTACCTTCAGGAGTGGAGAAACCTGAAACAATCGCACGCAAAAAGTGTAATGTTGTTATTGTTGGTAGATTTCCTCTGTTCACTTAAGTCTTGTTTCATCTTATAAGAGGGTATTTTTAAATGGACAGTTCAGTCTGCAGTTTTATCTATAGTCAGACAGTGGATAATCAGATGCTTTTTCTTAGGGTAGAAAAGTCAAGTACTAAGGGCAGAGGTTTAAGGCACATAGGGAAAAATTCAGACGAGACGTGCGAGGTATGTTTTCTTTTACATAGAAGGTGCTGAATGTCTGGAATACACTGCTTGGGGAAGTGGTGGGAACAGGTACGATAGCTACATTGAAGGGACAACTAGGCAAATAAATGAATGGGGTGGGAATGGAAGAATACGAAGAATAAGTGCATACGGTTTTAGTTTAGGCAGACATCATGATCGGCACATCATGATGCCTGCCTTGGAGTGCCGAAGGGCCTGTTCCTGTGCTGCATTTTTCTTTGTTCTTTGGATTATGATAATGCATTTTACAACCGTTCCCATTTTGTGGGCTTCAACCATCTTTCTCTAGGACTGAACTCAGCATAAAATACACTAAATATCTGGAGACATCTGTAACAGCATCAAATGTTCCACTAATGTGGAATTGCTTACAAAGTCATGTTTAAAATTAGTGACTGATGCTAGCAAGACTTAGTCAAGTTTTCTTTCTTGTGCAAAATTGTGGTAGAATGATTGAATCCATGTTCTCAAAACATGGCTAGCCACAGTTATCACAACCCCTGTGTACTTACAGGAAAGAAATGGTTTCACGCTAAGCTAATGGTCTGGAAAAAACTTCCATTCCCTTTCATTTTATTTCTGGAATTTTAGCAGATTCTAGCTTTTGCTGCTGCACATTTGTTTTAACAAAGAACAAAACAGCATGAGAAACAGGCCCTTCGGCCCAACGAGCCCGCACCACAACCCCGATGTTCCCACTTCTACCCGTGATCCCGGTCTATGTTTATAGATCTATGGATTGAAACCAAATTTGAGACAATTTAGGGAGAATTTGTTCTGCCAATTAGTCTAAGAGCACATTTTTGGGATGTGGGAGGAAACCGGAGCACCCGGAGAAAACCCATGAAAGCACGGGGAGAATGCGCAAACTCCCATAGACACAGGCCCAAATTCATGTATCTGCACAGCACAGCGATAGTCGCTGCACTGTAGTGTTGCCCATCAAATGGTCCAGGTCAAGCGTACACTAACGACGTGAAGCACTAGGATACTCTCAAAAAAATCCAAGAGCAGCCCTCCCACGATCAATCGCGTGTATTTCCCTCGTTAGACAACAAGGTGGATCAAAGCACCTGTAGGATAAAAACAAGTGCATCAATACCATCATATATTTACACACTTCCCAGGGACTCCCAAGGCTCATGATCCCTATTTTAAATCAGTTTTCTATACCCCTCCATTCCCATTCTGTTCATGTGCCTATCTAAATATCTCGTAAATAATTCCAGAGTGCCTGCCTCCACCACTTTACTTGGCAGCGCATTCCATACCCCCAATACCCTCCGTGTGAAAAAACTCCCTCTAGCATCCAAGTTATACCTTACCCCCCCTCACCCTAAGCCCGTGACCCCTCGTGCTATTCGAGTCCATCCTAGGAAAAAGCTTAATCCTGTTTACTCTATTTATACCCCTCATAATCTTGTATACCTCTATTAGATCTCCTCTAAGTCTACGTTTTTCTAAGGAAAACAGCCCCAATTTGCCTAACCTCTCCTCGTAACTCAAACCTTCCATACCAGGCAGCATTCTGGTGAACCTCCTCTGCACTCTCTCCAGAGTCTCCACGTTCTTCTGGTAGTAAGGCAACCAGAACAGGATGCAGTATTCCAAATGAGGTCTAATCAACGTTTTATACAACTGCAACATTAAAGGCCAGCTCTTGCACTCTATACCCGTTCCTATAAAGGCTAGCATACCATACACTTTCTTCACAACCTTCTCCACCTGCTCTACCACCTTCAGAGAATTGTGCATCTGCAACCCCAGGTCCCTCTGCATTTCTATACTCTTAATAGGGCTACCCTTTATCATATACCTTCCCCCTACATTCTTTCTCCCAAAATGCATCACCTCGCATTTATCAGGATTGAATTCCATCTGCCATCTATCTGCCCAAGCTACCAACCTATCTATGTCCTGCTGCATCGCCTGACAATGCTCCTCACTATCCGCAAGTCCAGCCATCTTTGTATCGTCTGCAAACTTGCTGATCACTCCACTTACTCCCTCTTCCAAGTCATTTATATATATATATTACAAATAGAAGAGGTCCCAGTACCGAGCCCTGCGGCAGACCACTAGTGACTGAACTCCAGCTAGAAAAACACCCTTCCACTATTACTCTCTGTCTCCTATTACTAAGCCAGTTGCTTAACCATCTAGCTACCTGTCCTTGTATCCCATTAGCCTTGACCTTCTCAACTAACCTGCCATGAGGGACTTTGTCAAAGGCCTTACTGAAATCCAAATAGATGACCTCAACGGCTCGCCCTTCGTCCACTGTTTTCGTCACCTCGTCAAAAAATTCTACCAGATTCGTAAGGCACGACTTCCCCTTAACAAATCCATGCTGCATATCCCTAATCAAATTGCAACGCTCCACGTGCCTATACATCCTATCTCTAAGAATTCCCCCCAACAGCTTCCTTACCACTGACGTCAAACTAACCGGCCTATAATTTCCAGGGTTATCCTACTACAAAGGTACAACATTAACTATTCTCCAGTCCTCTGGGACCTCACCTATGTCCAAAGAAGAGACAAAGATTTGCCTCAGAAGCCCAGCAATTTCACCTCACACCTCCCTAAGCAGCCTGGGATAAATGCCATCAGGCCCCGGAGATGTATCAGTTTTAATGCTACCTAGAAGCTCTAACATTTTCTCCCTTGGTATGGATATTTCCCTCAACTGGTCCACACCTCACTCAGAGACAGGAACAGTCAACAAGCCCTTCTTCTTCGTGAATACCAATGCAAAGTATTCATTCAAGATCTCCCCCATTCCCTCGGGCTCTAAGCACAGTTCCCCTCCTTTGTCCCTAAGAGGTCCGATTTTTCCTCTAACCATCCTTTTATTCCTAACATAGGAGTAAAAAGCCTTTGGATTTTCCTTAATCCTGTCTGCCAAAAACCATTTCACGCCCCCTTTTTGCCCTAACTCCCCGTTTGAGCTCCCTCCCACTCTCTCTCTGTAGTCCTCCAGTGCAGTCTCTGTTCCCAGCTGTTTTGGCCTATCATACGCCTCTCTTTTCTTTCTAACCAAGTCCTCAATATCCCTACTATTCCACGGTTCTCTAATCCTACCTTTCCCATCTTCCCTCTTAGCTGGCACATATCTTTCTTGCAACATTTTCAGTATTCCCTTGAAAGACTCCCACGTGCCTAGCATGGACTTACCCTCGAATAACCGTTCCCAATCAGTTTCCATAAGTTCCTGTCTAATCCGACCATAGTTAGCCTTCCCCCACTTCAGCACCCTGCCCCTAGGGCAACAAGCATCCTTTTCCATCTGTATCCTAAAGTAGACAGAATTGTGGTCACTGTTAGCCACATATTCCCCTACTAAAACATCAACCACCTGCTTGGCTCATTACTCAAAACTAAATCCAATTTAGCCCCCTCTCTAGTCGGGCTAGCCACATACTGCTCCAACGATCCTTCCAGTACACATTTTACAATTGGCGCCATGTTACTTCATGGTTCTTCTTCAACTGGTACAGTTTGCACGTCTAAACAAATATGAGTCCTTATGCAGGAACAGTTGATGAACAAATGCTTGCAGCAATGACTACAAAATCCATTTTGTAAGACCCACCTGGAATGGTTTTGTGGGAACATATACCTTGGAAGATGTTGTCTTCTTTGCTGTTGAGCAGCTTGCTGGAAGATTGGTGGACAAAGCAGCAGCTTTCCTAGACTTTGACTTCATCTTTTTTAATTTATGCCCCTGTCTACTATTAACAATTCTTTTAGCACGGGAACTCATGGACTCCTTCTTGGTACACTCATTTGTCTTTTGTAACATTTCAGTCACAATGTGAATATCCACCGAGGGTTCCAATTTAACTTTTAAATATTTCTGCCTTCTCTTGATTATCTTGCTTCTTTTGGACAAACGCAGTGTACGCTTCTGTTGTTCTTGACTGGTCTTTTTTGAATGTTCATCAGCCTGTAATAAATAATCACTCATTAGCAAATCAGCAGGAAGTCAGCATTTTCTCTACAGTATCAAGTCTTGCATGGTTCAGCGCAAAATGAGTTTTTATGCAGAAACAGTTGATGAACAAATGCTTGCAGGCAATGACTATGAACTCCATTTTGTAAGACCCACCTGGAATGGTTTTGTGGGAACATATGCCTTGGAAGATGTTGTCTTCTTTGCTGTTGAGCAGTTTACTGGAAGATCGCTGGACAACGCAGCAGCTTTCCTAGACTTTGACTTCGACTTCATCTTTTTTAATTTACGCCCCTGTCTACTATTAACAATTCTTTTAGCACAGGAACTCATGGACTCCTTCTTGGTACACTCATTTGTCTTTTGTAATATTTTAGCATCAGTCACAATGTGAATATCCACCGAGGGTTCCAATTTAACTTTTGAATATTTCTGCCTTCTCTTGATTATCTTGCTTCTTTTGGACAAACGCAGTGTACGCTTTTGTTGTTCTTGACTGGTCTTTTTTGAATGTTCATCAGCCTGTAATAAATAATCACTCATTAGCAAATCAGCAGGAAGTCAGCATTTTCTCTACAGTATCAAGTCTTGCACGGATCAGCACAAAATGAGAAAGGTTGACAATCAAGATGGTCACAGATTGATCTGTTTCTGTGCTGCCCAAACCTCAGTTCATCTGCTACTGAAATCCTCACTCATCATCGTTACCTCTAAACACGACTATTACAATGCACACCAGACTAGGCTCCCATATTCTACTCTCCTTAAACCTGAGGTCATCCAAGGCTGCCTGTGTCCTTGTTTGAACCATTCAATGACCATTGCTTACTACCTACGTTGCTCTGTGCTGAAGCAGCCACTCGATTTTTAAATTCTCATCCTAGTTTTCAAGCCCCTCCATGGTCTTGCTGCTCCCTACCTAGTAATTCCCTCGAGTTCCACAACGCTACGATACTTGTGCTCATCTAATATTGATCTCCAGTATGCCTACTTTGTCACAGTTGCCCAAGTTCTAACATCTAGAGTTCCATCTCCAAACCTTGCTACCTAAAACTTGCCAAACTCAATCTCTAGTTTTAAACAGCCTTCACGTGCTTCACGCTCCCAATATTCCCATTCCTTCACTCATCCAAGTACGTCATCTGGGCTACCAAATCCCTCATGTCAGGCTCTGCCCTTCTGCTACCCATCTCCCTTCGTGCCCCTTCTGCCAAACTCCACTCTTCCATCAATTCCCTTATGCCTCTTTGCCAAACTCTGGTACTACTGCCACGTAGATTAACCCATTGTACACACACACACACACACACACACACAATCTAGAATTTAAGAACAAAGAACAAAGCAGCATGGGAAACATGCCCTTCGGCTCAACGAGCCCGCATCGCCACCCCAATGTTCCCACCTCTACCCGTGTTCCCTGTCTATGTTTATAGATCTATGGATTAAAAACCAAATTTGAGACAATTTAGGGAGAATTTGTTTTGTCAATTAGCCTAAGAGCACATGTTTGGGATGTGGGAGGAAACCAGAGCACCTGGAGAAACCCATACAAGCACAGGGAGAATGCGCAAACTCCCACAGACACAGGCCCAAGTCCATGTATCTGCACAGCACAGCAATAGTCACTGAGCTGTCATGTTGCCCATCAAATGGTCCAGGTCAAACGTACACTAACGACATGAAGCACTAGGATACTCTCGAAAAAATCCAAGAGCAGCCCTCTCACGACCCATCGTGTGTATGCCCCTCGTTAGACAACAAGGTGGACCAAAGTACCTGTAGGATAAAAACAAGTACATCAATACCATCAGCTATTTACAGACTTCCCAGGACTCCCAAGGCTCATGATTCCTATTTTAAATCAGTTTTCTATACCCCTCCATTCCCATTCTGTTCATGTGCCCATCTAAGTATTTCTTAAATAACTCGAGTGCCTGCCTCCACCACTTTACTTGGCAGTGCATTGCACACCACCCTCTGTGTGAAAAAACTCTCTCTAGCATCCACTTTTTTTTGTAGAGAATCTCTACAATGCAGAAGGAGGCCATTCAGCCCATCGAGTCTGCACCAACTCTCCAACTGAGCATCTCACCCAGTCCTATCCCCGTAACCTCATGTATTTACTCCACTAATTCCCCTAAATTAAACATTTTGGGACGCAAAAAGGGCAATTTAGCATGGACAATCCACCTAACTTGCACATCTTTGGCAGAAACCGGAGCATGAAGAGAAAATACAGACATGGGGAGAATGTGCAAATCCACATAGTTACCTCAAGCCAGAATTAATTCCAAGTTCCTACTATCGTGATGCAGCAGTGCTAACTACTGTGCTGTTCACTGGCTTGGCGTGAAGTACGAGGGGGTTGAAGGGCAGCCTGATCAAGTCCTTGGAGGGTCAGAACTTTGTCAAGGAAGCTCGAAGGGGATCTTTAGATAGATAGATCTACTAGGGTAAACGGAGCAGAATCTTTGACATTGTAGAGTCTGGAGGAGGGATCCTTGGCCCTGGGGGCAGGGGAGTGAAAGAGAAGAAAATCACCAGTCCTGGTGGAGTTGGAGCAGTGGGGAAGTCCCCAGCTCTGGGGGGTGTGGTGAGGAGAGCGGAGGGGGAAAGCGAGGGAGCGGAGAAAGGATCCTGGCCGTGACTGGGGTGACGGGACCCCCTGCCTCCCATGTGACTTTCCCAGGGAATGATATAGAGATGCCGGTATTGGACTAGGGTAAGCACAGTAAGAAGTCTCACAACACCAGCTTAGAGTGCAATCAGTTTATTTGATAGTAATCTTACGAGCTTTCAGAAATGGCATTCCACACTCCTGACGAAGAAACACCGTTTCCAAAAACTTGTAAGATTACTGTCTAATAAACTGGCTGGATTCTAACCGGGTGTTGTGAGACTTCTTACTGTGTTTTCATAGGGAATTCCAGCCCTGATGTGCAGAGCGTAAGCATTCTCCAAAGCGGCCTTCACAACACACGACAGCGCAGAATTGCTGAGCAGAGACTGATAGCCAAGTTCCGCATACATGAGGACAGTCTCAACCGGGATCTTGGGTTCATGTCGCACTATCTGCCAGGGTTTGCAAAATCTCACTTACTGTACTGTCTGGGGACAATACACATCTCTTTAATGTGTGCTTGATGCTCTTTCCACTCACATTGTCGGCATCTTTAAGACTTGAATAACACGTTAGATGTAAACATTTGCATTCTAATCAGTAATCTGTAAATCTAATCAGTAATCTAATCAGTAGTCCCCCACTTTCCCCCTCCGCTCCCATCACTACACCCCACAGGGCTGGGGATTTCCCCACTGCTCCAACTCCACCAGGACTGGTGATTTTCTTCTCTTTCACTGTCCTGCCCCCAGGGCCAAGGATCCCTCCTCTAGACTCTACAATGTCAAAGATTCCACTCCATTTACCCTAATAGATCTACCTTTCTACCTAAAGATCCCCTTCAAGCTTCCTTGACAGTGCTGTGATATGCTCTGTCTGAGGCCAGAATTCTCCGTTCACCTGACGAAGGGGCAATCAACGAAACCTTGTGAGTTTACTCTCAAATAAATCGGCTGCGCTTCAACCCGGCGTTGTCAGACTTCTTACTGTGTTTACCCCAGTCCAATGCCAGCATCTCCACGCCGTGAGGAGGGGCGGGGCCAGCTCTGACCCGCCGCTGACCCCTTCCCCCCGCGTGCTGCTGCTGCTGCTGCCTGTTTCAAACGGTTCCGCGGCGGCGGAGCGCTCAGGCCTCCCGCCTTCCACACGCGCGCACACACCTTATTTTCCGCTGTCTCCACAACCTTCGAGGAGGAATCTCGTGCCTCCCGAATGCAGCCACCGTCCCGGCCGCTCAGCTCATTCTGCGCCGCCAAGCTGCGGTACATCGAGACGGCCGACACGCTGCAGGCGGCCATTGCTGCTGGGTGGGAGGGGGAAGACTGTGCGCCATGACGTCAACGCGGCCACCCCGCCCATTCAGCGTGTGAGTGACATGCGCCTCATCTAATCAGCGCCCGTCTCATGTGCCCCGTGGCCCCGCCTCCTCGCTAACCCACTCGTCAGAGAATCTCCACCTGCAGACACAGGCCATTCAGCCCATCCAGTCTGCACTGGCTCCCCAACAGACCCTATCCCCACGTGTTTACCCTGCTAATCCCCCAACCCTTACACATCTTTCGACATTAAGGCAATTTTTAATTTCATTTGATTTATTATTGTCACATGGATTAGCACACAGTGAAAAGTATTGTTTCTTGCACACTATATGAACAGTGTCCTTTGTCTATAGAGAAGGAAAGGAGAGAATGAGTGCAGAATGTAGTGTTTCAGTCATAATTAGGGTATAGAGAAAGATCAACTTAATGCAGAGTAGGTCCATTCAAAAGTCTAATGGCAGCAGGGAAGAAGCTGTTCTTGGGTCAGTTGGTAGGTGACTTCAGACTTCTGTATTTCTTTCCTGACGCAAGACAGAATGTCCAGGGTGTGTGATTTACTGGCTGTTTTTCCAGGAGAACAGAAAGTGTAAACAGACTAAATGGATAAGAGGCTGATTTGCATGATGGACTGGCTACGTTCACAACTCTTTGCAGCTTCTTGGACAGAGCAGGAGCCATACCAACCTGTGATACATCTGGAAAGTATGCTTTCTATGGTGCATTTGTAAAAATTTGTGAGATGCGTGGCTGATATGCCAAATTTCCTTAGCCTCCTGTGAAAATCAAAGCATTGGTGGGTTTTTGTACCTACAGTGTCAGCGTGGAGGGACCAGGACAGGTTGTTGGTGACCTGGAAACCTAGAAACTTGAAGCTGTCGCCCACTTCAACTTCATCCCCATTGATTTAGACAGAGGTGTGGCCACACAAGAATCAGTGAAGTAGAAGTGGTTTTCCATATGATCCAAAACCAAGAGCACACCAATGAAGCTGAGGTGCTTACAGGCAGTATTTTCTGGCATTTCTCATTGACAGGATCTTCCATTCCTGCCAAAGGCAATCCTCCTATGGCGAGTCCCACAGTGGTGTGGCCAAACAAGCAATACAAATGGTTATTGACTTTCCACCAATGATGAGACACTTTTGCCACCAGAAACCTTGCCAGTGGGGATTGAAAAATCCCAGCCTACATATTCATAGCAATACCAACTGCAATCTATGCCAGCAAGACATGGAAGGGAATGGCAAAGATGTTGAGCAAGCTGGATATCTTCAACTAGTGTTGCCTGCATAATATCCCAGGCATCACATAGAGGAACTGTTATAGAGAGGTGATCTGAGGAGCCTGCAAGAGACAGTGGTGGAAAGATGACTGAGGCTGCGGGACATATCCTTCGCCTCCTGGGTGTAACCTCGCCAGAGTGGCAGTAGATTGGACACCACCAGCGAAAGAAGAAGAGGAGGTCAGCCAAAGAAGACATGGTGATGCACACTTAAGACGGAGTTCCAGGAACAAGACACCTGCACTGAAATGAAGGAGATGGTGGTGGACCAGAGCTGATGGTGGGGTCTTGCTGCTCAATGGTCTGTAGGGACCAGCAAAACTCAATCCTTGCGCTGCCACTGATAGTGGAAGGCAGCAGTAAATGACCACTGACAAAAAAAACTGCCAAGAAAACAGCTCAGGATGAAACATCAGCAGACTGTGAGCCAGGGACTGGTCTTTGGACATTCTTAATGTGACTGATAACTCCACAATTATGTTATTTGCTGCTGACACAACACTAGGTGGAAATGTGAGTGATGAGGAGGAAATAAAGAGACTTCAAGGTGATTTAGACAAGTGGAATTAGTGGACAAATATATGGCGGACTCAGTATAGTGTAGGTGAGTTTTCATTTATCCACTTTGATAGAAAAAAACAGAATGGCAGTTTTATTTAAATGGTGATAGATTGGGAAATGCTGATGTGGAAAGGAACCTTAGCGTCCTTGTACACCAGTTATTTAAAGTAAGCATGCAGGGGCAGCAAGCAGTTAGGAAGGCAAATAGTAAGTTGGCTTTCATTGCACGAGGATTTGAGTATAGGAGCCAGGATGTCTTACTGCAGCTGTACAGGCCCTTGGTGAGATCACAACTAGAGTATTGCATACAGTTTTGGTTTCTTTATCTAAGAACGGGTATACTTACCATAGAGGGAGTGAAGTGAAGATTCACCATTTCGATTCCTGGGATGACAGGATGAGAGTTGAGTTGACTAGGCCTGTATTCACTAGAGTTTAGGAAAATGAGAGGGGTTCTCATTGGAAAAAAAAACATTTTGACAGTGCTGGGCAGACTGGATTTCGGGATGTTGTTTTCTCTGGCATTGGGAGGAAGGGGGGTCTAGAACAAGGGGATCACAGCCTCAAGCTACATATTAAATCATTTAGGTCTGAGGATAAAGTTCTTTACTCAGAGGGTAGTGGAATCTGCAAAATTCTCTACCACGGAAGGCTATTGAAGCCAAGTCACCGAATATATGTAAGAAAGAAATAGAAAGATTTCTAGACTCTAAAAGATATCAAAAGGTATGGGGAGGGCACAGGAATAGTGTTGAGATAAAAGACTAGCCATGATTACATTGAATAGCAGAGGCAGAATGATGGGTCGAATGGCCCATTCCTACTCCTACCTTCTGTGTTTCTACTTCCTTCCCTAAAAGCGATAGGTTTATGTGATAATCAGTGATAGTTTCATGGTCACCGTTATTGAGAAGAGCTTTCAACTCAAGCTTTTGTTTAAACATTGGGGGGGGGGGGGGGGGGAGGGGGGAGGGGGAGGGGGGGGAAGAGGGGGTGGCAGAGCTCATGAGTGCTAAGCGAGTGACATTACAGTCATTTCACCTTAGTCTTCGACTAGCTGTATGTGCCATTCTAAAGGATTTTAGGATTTTTGAAATGAAGTCAGAGTTACAATGTGAATGTGCAGAGTGGACAGGGGCAAACCCTAAATCCACCTACTCAGTGAAAACACCCAACGTCTGTCTACACTTCCTACTGCCTCAGCAAAGCAGCCAGCATAATCAAGGATCCTTGCAGCCTGGATATTCTCTCTTCCACCTTCTTCAGTCAGGAAAAAGATAAAAGTCTGAGGTCACATACCAATCGACTCAAGGACGCGTCTTCCTTGCTGCTGTCAAATTTTTGAATGGGCCTACCTCGCATTAAGTTGTTCTTTCTCTAGACCCTATCTCTGACTGTAATAATATATTCTGTAGCCTTTCCTTTCCTTCTCTGTGAATGGTATACTTTGTATAGTAGGCAAGAAACAATACTTTTCAATGTATCCCAATACATGAGACAATAATAAATCAAACCAAAACATTGGCACTATTAGCCTTGATTGCTAAGAGATAAACAGGAAATAATTAATGTGAATTGACCCACAATTTCCCCTCCTTCCTTGCATTCAGCTACTGGTCCCTCTACACCTCCTGAGCTTGTAGATAGAGCAACTATTGTTAATTGCTTTATCTTTTGGAAATGCACGGTAAAGTATATTTCTGTTTGCTGCTAACATCCATAACCTTGTGGCATAAATTTCTAAGTGTGTTGAATCCAAAGCTTTGTCTTTAACTAAAAATTAACAATGTCATTTCAAACAGGTACGCATGAAGTTCTATGCCTCGGGCTGAAACATGTGTAGAGAAAAGCAAGTTGGGTTGATTGGCATGGCAAATTGCCCCTTGTGTCCCAAGATCTGTAGTTTAGCAGGGATTAGCAAGGTTAATAGTGGGGCAGGGGCTGGGTAGGATTGTTATTGACGCAGCTCAATGGGCTAAATGGCCTTCTTCTGCACAGTAAGATTTCAATGATTAGATAGCGTGCAGCAGTATGAAGTGTGATTGCAAGTTTGCATTCTACGGCCCAGCACGATGTAACACTTGACACATGGCAGTAAGTCCAATACTAATTAACATCATATATTGAACTGTGTTTTTTTGGATGGACTTGAACAGACGATAAATGAAGGTTCATCAGGTTTCCAAGACTGAAAGATCGAAGCCCTTCAAACGAAGTAAAGCTGACAATTAATTGCACACTCCATGTATATTGTGTTTGGACAAGTGTGGAGCTGAGGGTAGCTTCAGCTGTATTGATCCACCACAGAGTTTATCTATCCAATTACTTCTTTTTAACATTGCACAGGAACATCACTTTCACTGCTGACCTTGTTAAATAGATTTTTTGTGGAGAATGTTTATTAACATTCTGCCTCAGATGTGTTAAATAGTCTGAATGTGAGTTTTCTATGCATATTAAAGCAATTTGTGTCCTAATGCAGAAGTCGTCACAGTGATCAATGGCATTGGCACAGCTGATTAGATCTTTGAGAGATATTTTGTCCAGCTAAGAAATCTTGAACTGTTTAAATGAGTGAATGGTTTGAAGAATCCATCACGCAGCTGGACAATCCTGGAAAATCTTCAAGGAACTCCAGTGATCTGTTATCAGAGCACTAAAGTATTTTAGCATTAGCCTATGCTCAGCTGCAGCACACTCACTGCTGCTAAAAAGGTGTGTGGACTCAAACCCCACTCCAGAGACTTGTTCACATAAATTACATTAACTACTGGGAGAGTGCTGCAGTGTCAGAGATGCTGGCTGGAATCTTACCACTGGAATTGGAGCAGGCGAGGGCTGGAGCACAGAAAGGTGCATTAACAGCGGGCGGGATTTTACAGTTTCAGGATTCAGGCCCACTGTCTTTCACAAGGTGTTAAACTGCAGTCCTACATGACCAAAATCTTAGGTGGATATAACAAATCCCATGGCATTATGGATGGCACAGTGGTTAGCCCTATTGCCACCAGGAATCTGATTTGGTTCCAGTCTCAGGTCACAGTCTGTCTGGAGTTTGCATGTTTTCCCGACATATGAATGGATTTCCTCCCCCATCCAAAGACGTGTGGGTTAGGTGGAGTGGCCATGGTAAATTGCCCCTTAGTGTCAGGGTGATTAGCAGGGAAAATACGTATGGTTATGAGGATAAGGCCTGGTTAGGATTGTTATCAGTGCAGGTTTGATAGGCTGAATAGCCTCCTTCTTCATCATAGGGATTCTATGATTCAACTACTCAAGGAAGATCAGGGGAGCTAACATTACAAGTTTATTTATCAGACACAAGTAGGCTTATATTAACACAAAGTAAAGTTACTATGAAAATCCCCTAGTCACCACACTCTGGCACCCATTCAGGTTCACCATGGGTGAATTTAGCATGGCCCAATCCACCTAACAAGCACGTCTTTCGGTCTGCAGGCAGAAACCAGAGCACCCAGAAGAAATCCATACAGAAATGGAGAGAACGTGCAAGCTCCACTTAGACTGTGACTCAAGCTGTGAATTTATCCCTGGCGCTGTGAGACAGCAGTGAGACAGGGTGCCACCTTAGCACCCTAAATTAATTGGAGTTTTTCCTGCACGTTTATTTCTCATTCAGTTTCATTTCAAATGAATTATCCGGTTATTATCTATTTGTTGAAAAGATGCTGTGACCAACTTGGTTTCTACATGTCTGACACCAGACACTGCATTTCAAAAGCACTTAATTGCTTGCGAAATACCTTAGGGACGGCCTGAGGTTGTGAAATGTGCTATTCACACATGCAAGTTTGTCTTCATTTGAATCCACAATATTTAAACCACAGGTCGCAGTTAGTTATCATTCTTTTCCTCATTCTGATCTCTCCTACCCGCACCCATTTCGATGATCCCCATCCCAACTCCCTGGCTTATTATATCCCCTTTCTTCATTGTTGCAACAAATCTAGAATAATTCCAGTTCATCAGTTAGATAGGTAACAACTGCAATGTTTATGTACACATAACTATAATACAGAGGCTCACAGCCTCACAGTTGCCAGTTAGCTCCTGGAAAACTTCTGGAATAGAAAACCTAGCTCGCCACGGTGATCCTCCTCTGATTTGGTTCTCCAGGTCATGTAACACTTACTCTGCAGATAAAACCATAGAACATTACGGGTCTTTTGGCCCTTCTTGACTGTGTCAAACCATTTTTTTGTCTATATGCCTATGGTCCAGTACCTGGACCATATCCCTCCACACCCTCACTTCCATGTACCTGTCCAAGTTTTTCTCAAATGTTAAAAGTGAATCTGCATTCACCATAGAACCAATCCAAAAGATGAATCCTTAAAGAGACAATTGCCACATCCCTTCCCTTCCAGGTCTTTTTATTCAAATATCAATCCTCAAATTACACAGTCCAAGATAATAAAACATTTAATATATGAATTTAGTCAATTTCTAAAAATTTATTTGTGGGCCACTGGTGTCACTGGCTGGCCAACATTTATTGCCCATCCCTAATAGCCCTTGAAATTGAATGGCTTGGCCATTTCAGAGGGCAGTTGAAAGTCAACCACATTGCAGATGCTCTAGAGTCATGTGTAGGTCAAAATGGCAGATTTCCTTCCCTAAAGGAGGCGAGAGAGGCGATTGCAGAGCCTCTGGCTCTGATCTTCAGGTCGTTGTTGATTATAGGTATAGTGCCGGAAGACTGGAGGTTAGCGAATGTGGTCCCATTGTTCAAGAAAGGGAAGAGAGACTTTCCTGGGAATTATAGACCGGTGAGTCTTATTTCTGTTGTGGGCAAAGTATTGGAAAGAATTATTAGGGATAGGATTTATAGTTATTTAGAGAGAAATGAATTGATTGGGGATAGTCAGCATGGTTTTGTGAAGGGTAGGTCGTGCCTTACTAACCTCATTGAGTTTTTTGAAAAAGTGACCAAAGAGGTGGATGGGGGTAAGGCAGTTGATGTGGTATATATGGACTTTAGTAAGGCGTTCGATAAGGTGGCCCATGGAAGGCTTCTGCAGAAAATGCAGATGTATGGGATTGAGGGTGATTTAGCTAATTGGATTAGGAATTGGCTAGCTGATAGAAGACAGAGGGTGGTGGTTGATGGAAATTATTCATCATGGAGTTCGGTTACAAGTGGTGTACCTCAGGGATCTGTTTTGGGGCCCCTGCTGTTTGTAATTTTTATAAATGATCTGGATGAGGGTATTGAAGGATGGATTAGTAAATTTGCGGATGACACCAAAGTCGGAGGAGTGGTAGATAGTGAAGAGGGGTGTTATAGTTTGCAGAGAGACTTGGACAAGTTGCAGAGCTGGGCCGAGAGGTGGCAAATGGAGTTTAATGTGGAAAAGTGTGAGGTAATTCACTTTGGCAGGAATAACAAATGTGTAGAGTATAGGGCTAATGGTAGGACTCTTAATAGTGTTGATGAACAGAGGGATCTTGGTGTATATGTGCATAGATCCCTGAAAGTTGGCAATCAAGTCGATAAGGTTGTTAAGAAGGCATACGGAGTCTTAGCTTTTATTGGTAGGGGGATTGAATTTCGGAGCCGCAACGTCATGTTGCAACTGTACAAAACTCTAGTGCGGCCGCACTTGGAGTATTGTGTGCAGTTCTGGTCCCCGCATTATAAGAAAGATGTGGAGGCATTGGAGAGGGTACAGAGGAGGTTTACCAGGATGTTGCCTGGTATGGAGGGCAGGTCTTATGAAGAGAGACTGAGGGATTTGAGGTTGTTTTTGTTAGGAAGAAGGCGGCTAAGAGGAGACCTTATTGAAACATATAAGATGATTAGAGGTTTAGATAGGGTGGACAGTGATAGCCTTTTTCCTTGGATGGAGAAGACTAGCACGAGGGGACATAGCTTTAAATTAAGGGGTGGTAGTTATAGGATGGATGTCAGAGGTAGGTTCTTTACCCAGAGGGTGGTAAGGGTATGGAATGCCCTGCCTGCTGCAGTCGTAGATGCGCCAAGTTTGGTGGCATTTAAGAGGTTAGTAGATAAGTTTATGGATGAAAAGGGAATGGTTTAGGTTAGAGGGTCATTGCTTTTCCTTAATTGGTCGGCGCAACATCGAAGGCCGAAGGGTCTGTTCTGCGCTATAATGTTCTATGTTCTAAAAGGACATTAGTGAATCAGATGAGTTTTTCCGAAATTGTTTCATGGTCATAGTTGATTTTTAATTCCAGATATTTTTTATTGAATTCAACTCTCCCCATTTGCCATGGCAGAATTCGAACCCAGGTCCCCAGAACATTAGCTGAGTTTCCTGGATTAATAGTCTAGCGATGATACCACCAGGTCATCACCTCCCCTTAATTGTAAATGAAGCCTTTCAGAGGGTTTCTGAATCCTTCTGGAGTAGCATAATTCCTCTGTCTGAGGTAATCAACAACCAATCAACAGGATTGCTGTCAGCTGAAACCACAATGAAGGTTCCTCTTCAGGCACTGGCAGTTCAGTTGTAGCTGTTTCCATGGAAATGTTGGTTGTGCCTGTCACAGGGATGACCAGTTAATACAGTGCCTGGATCATCAACAACATTCCCAGATGGTATTAAAGCTCCTGGGGCACCTCTCACTCTGCTAAATGCTCTGTGTTTCTGCATCAACTTGATAAGACAGGGGTCCAGTTTTGTAGGCAATGACTCCAGGGAATCAACTTGACATTCCTCAAATACACAGCTTCGTCCACTGAAAATTACTGTGTTGTCTTACACGAATAATGGTTTGTCTTCTGACTGCTTTGGCTGGCCTCTCCCCTCCCCGGCAAGTTTGGAAACACGAGGCTCAGTCTCATTTTGAGACAACAGTCCATTAGTAACTCTGCTGGAGGGACTCCTGTTGTTGCATACGGAGCGGTCCCGTAGCCCAGAAGGAAATTCAGGTCTCTAAAGTCCCTCCTGTCCGCTTTTTCTGGCCAGACTTAGAGCTCTGGGCAGCTCGTTCAGCTAGTACATTGTCTTACCACCCAGCATCCACATTCCCAATGTGCTTGAGGGCAGTGGAGTTCTGAAACTCAGCACTTGTGAAAGCTGTTCCATTATCAGACACTATGGCCAGAATTTTACCAGCATGTCTACCCTGGAATTGGAGTGGGCGAGGTTCACAGAAAAGGATTCTCGGTTGGCCCTGGGCAGGATTTTACAAGCCTTGCCTGAATGAGATCATAAAATATCAGCCTATGACTTCATGGGTGAAAAAGCATTGTTGTAATTTCTCAACTGTAATGTGTGATGTCGGAGACTTCATTTCAAACAGTTCCATCCATTTTGAATGTGCCTAGACAAGAAGTAAAAGCAAAGTGCTCATGAAATGGACCAACATTATTAATATGGACTCACACTCATGGCCAGCCAGACTATTTCCAAGGGCACTGTGGGGCTGTAATGGGCAACCTTTGTTGCAATTAGCACTAGTAACAGTGCTTGACTAGGTTCTTAACATCAGCATCAATGCCAGGCCACCGCATGCAACTCCTGGCGAGTGAGCATCTTCATACTAGATATAGCCAGATGAGCATGATAGCAACTCTCTTCTCGGTACAGAGATGAGTCCCTAAAGTTTGATGCCATCTTGGCAACTCAACTCATCCTTTTGCACAAAACATGATTTCATCCCTACAGAAATAGACTCATTAGCCCAACCCATTACTATCCCGGGCCTCACCTTTGAACAACAGTGGATTCTATTTGTTTAGTACTTGACCTGTTTCACTAAGATGATCATGTGTCCAAGAAATTCAACACCATGATAATTTCCTGTGGTACGGTGGGAAGTGCAATCTGCATCTGCTTCGTGTATTCCAGGCTGGTGCTTGAATGTAACTTATTGGCAAATAGTATTAATGTCCAATGCTGAATTTTTGCAATGCAGTTGGCAAGAATAGCCTTGCCTTTTCAAAAAGACCTAAAAGCAGTTTGTATCTGAAGCAATGGTAAAGTACAACGGGTGGAATTTCATGACATCAACAGCTGTTGATAATTCTTCTTTCTCAGTTGGTGAGCAGCCATTTTCAGTGCTTGAGGGAGCTCTTGAGACATGCCTTACTGGCCTTTCAGATCTGTCGTCAATCTCACTGCACCAATGCCATCTGGAGAGACATTATAGGTTAGCAGTAATTTCTTAGATGGGTTCAAATGCATCAATAAAATCAATGAATGTTTAACGATTGGTTCACTCTTGTTCAAAACCTCTCTCTTCAAAAACCAACGCTGGTGCTTCTTTAGCTACATATACAAGGGGGTTATTTATCCCACAGACTAAACGATCCCACAGCATATCATTGAGAATGCCTCCAAAGCTACAGTACTCTGAGATCTGTCTTAATTAGGTAATATAGTAGTTTTCATAGAGCCTCTCACGTTTGGGCCTCTCCCAAACATTAAATGTATAGTGTCCAAGTCTCCACAAAGACATCAAAAAGTTCTTACCGTCCAAGGACAAACACTCTTCTGTTTCTCAACTCGATCCAAATTTCAGTCTGACTTTATATTCACCGTCTTGGCAGATCATCACTTTTTATTTGTTTTATCTTAATCATCAGTGAATAATTCCTGTTCACTAGTTAGGTAAAAACAACTGTAATGCTTACATACACACAATTATAACACAGAGGCTTCCAGCCTCATGGCAGCCAGTCAGCTCCCCAAGAAGGTTCTGGAACTGAAACTCACCTGTGTGATTACCCCACTCTGCTCCCTGATTGGTTCCCTGGGTCATATGACCCTTACTCTTCAGATGGATCCTTAAAGGGACAATCCCCACTCGATCCTTTCTCAGCAACTCCTTCTCTACTCATCACTGACCTCTGTTACAACTGGGTGAGGAGGAGTGAACCACCTCCACTGGTCACAACAGAGATTTATTTCAGTTTATTTTCCCTGCCAATGCTGTTTCAAAGTTAAATATATTGTTAATACTATCTATGCAGTAGACAATAATGAGCCAATCAAGAGGTTTTCTTGTATCAAAGAAAGAGCAAATTTATTAAAGAACAGAGTAAAGAACTACTGTAACTGTGGGAAAAATAATAAAAAGACACACACGTACACACACATGCTGATACACAGTCACACACACGCACTGACACATACACGCACACACACAGAGTCATACACACACTAACACACACACGCTAACAGATACACACACTAACTTACACACACTAACACAGACATATGCAAGCACGCACGCACACATTAATACATACATGAATGTGTGTTATACACTAACACACACACAGACACTCAGATACCCACTAACACACATATGCTAACACACAAACGCACACATACACAGACACCAGAAATACACACTAACAAACACACTCAGACACACAGACACTATGAACATTGGGGCTGTTTTAAGTTAGCTGGTTCCTTTAAAACTATGGAGTTGATTTGAAGGCCATGAGGTTGCCCTTGTTGGAGACCATTCCTTTTTTCAGTCTATGAGGTTTCTTTTTCAGAAATTGAAAAGTTCCTTCTTAGGTTGTCTTTGACAACATCTCTATAAAAGATTTTTAAACTGTTAAAAGATGAGGCTTTGCTCTCTGACTCTGGCCATGCAACACCAGTTTTTAAAACTTTGTTGAAGATGTACGTTCCAAGGGGATTTGATTATCATGTCTGCAGTAGAATGTTGTAGAACAAGTAATCTTATTTTCATTTCAGTTTCAACTCACAAACCTTTGAGACAATCCAAGATAGTAAAGACCACTGAGAGTGGGTGTTAGACTCTGTTTGTTATAAATGCTGGCTGACTAATAGTCTCTATTGTCATGACAGAATCATAATTGATTAAAGTCTAGCACTTTTAATGCCTTCCTTTTAATTGTCTCTCTTTGAAGTGGATCTTGACAATCCCGGATGTGAAATTCCATGCAAAATGTCAGGGCAGGTAATCCATGTAGGAACATTCTGGAGAAGTGGTCAATATACAACACTGGACATCAAAAAAAAATTCTCTTCCAAAGGTTCAATTTAATTTTGGTCAGTTGATCAAGTTATACATAGATCTTGCTCAGTCACAATTTCCCATTGCCATGACATCTCTGGAATAAAATAGAATAGGATAGAATCTCTACAGTGCAGAAGGAGACCATTCAGCCCATTGAGTCTGCACTGACTACAATCCCATTCAGGCCCTAGCCCCGTAACCCCATATATTTACCCCCCGAATCCTCTGACTCCAAAGGGCAATTTAGCATGTCTAATCAACCTAACTCGCACACCTTTGGACTGTGGGAGGAAACCGGAGCACCTGGAGGAAACCCATGTCGACACAGGGAAAATGTGCAAACTCCATACAGATACTGCCCCAAGGCTGGAATTGAACCTGGATATCTGGCGCTGTGAGGCAGCAGCGCTAACCACTGGGTCATGTGCTATCCATGATCTCTGTTGACCAATTTCTTCTTACTCACCTTTGCTTCATTATCACTCTTTGATTTTCTTTTGATTTGATTTATTATTGTCACATACATTAATACACATTAAAAGTATTGTTTTATGCTATACGGATAAGACATACCATTCATAGAGAAGGAAAGGAGAGAGTGCAGAATGTAGTGTTATTGTCATACCTAGGGTGTAGAGAAAGATCAACTTAATGCAAGGTAAGGGGGCGGGGGAGTCTCACACAGCCAGCAATATGGGGTCACAGATCTGGCCAGCGGTGTCGAGAAACATCAGCTTAATATATGGTAAGTCAAATCAAAAGTCTGACAGCAGCAGGGAAAGAAACTGTTCTTGGGTCGGCTGGTATGTGACCTCAGACTTTTGTATCTTTTTCCCAAAAGTGGAAGAGAGAACGTCTGGGGTGCGTAGGGTCCTTAATTATGCTGGCTGCTTTGCCAAGGCAATGGGAAGTGTAGACAGAGTCAATGGATGGAAGGCTGGTTTGCCTGATGGATTGGGCTACATTCATGACCTTTTGTAGTTTCTTGCAGTCTTGGGCACATACCAACCACAAGCCATACCAAGCTGTGATACAACCAGAAAGAATGCTTTTTATCATGCATCTGTAAAAGTTGGTGAAAGTCGCAGCTAATGTGCCAAATTTCCTTAGTCTTCTGAGAAAATAGAGAAAGTTTGTGGGCTTTCTTAACTACAGTGTCAGCATAGGGAGGTCCCAGACAGGCTATCGATGATCCAGACATCTAAAAGCTTGAAGCTCTCGACCCTTTCTACTTCATCCACGTTGATGTTGACAGGGGCATGTTCTCCTTTATGCTTCCTGAAGTCAATAACTATCTCCTTTGTTTTGTTGATATTGAGGGAGAGATTATTGTTGCCATACCAGTTCACCAGATTCTCTATCTCATTCCTGTACACTGCCTCGTCATTGTTTGAGATCTGAACCACTATGGTGGTGTCGTCAGCAAACTTGAAAATCGAATTGGGAGGGGAATTTGGCCGCACAGTCATAGGTGTACAAGTTATATAGTAGGGGGCCGAGAACACAGCCTTGTGGGGCACTGGTGTTGAGGATGATTGTAGAAGAGGCGTTGCTGCCTATCCTTACTGATTGTGGCCTGTGACTTAGGAAGTTCAGGATCCAGTCGCAGAGGGAGATGACGAGGCCCAGGCCACAGAATTCCTCCTTCTCTTTCACCTTCTCTTCACTGATCCCTTCTTTGCAACTCTACCCCCACTCCCAGCTTTTGCCATCATGCCTCCTCACTCCCTTTGCCCCCCCATTTCGCTTCCCTCGCCCCTTGCTGAGGAGAGGCCCTTATCAGCTGGGAATCTTGGTATCCACTATGGCTTGGTCTGAGGACCTTGTATTGTTCTGCAAAGCGCAGGCTCCTGATAAGATCTGGGCCAAAGATTTCCCGCCCTGGTCGGACGAGACAAAGATCCAGTGGAAAGCTGAAAGGTCCATTGAGTTCAGGTGGGAATTGTCCGTCTGGGGTATGCGCAGGCAACCAATCCCACTGCTGCTATTGAATAAAGTCAAAAGGGAATTGGCCGGGAAACTTTCAGGGTTACAGGGATCAATCCCTCGGGGAACCAGCATGGACTTAATGGCCTGAATGGCATCTGTGCCTCACATGACTCGATAACTAAGGTGAAACAGCAAAGGATTCTGTAATGAATTGCACAGATCAGGGTCAGATGGAGGTTCACAAATTGGAATTTGTAATGTATTACAGAGATCAGGTTTACATGAATCACAAATGAAGTCTATAATCACTTGTACAGATTAAGGTCAGATTGAAGCATGCACAATGTAATTGCTAATCTTCTGAGAGATTGGGTTTTGTCAGCTCCACAGCCTTTGTGACAATTTCCTGTTCTTTTAAAAGGGAAATCTCACCGACTCCGCTTGCAGGTAAACAAGACCCATAGTTGGTAGCTGAGCCATCTCAATCATGCCATGTTCCAGGTCCCATCCTTGGTCTATGTTGAGTTGGGGGTTGATATCATCCAGAACACTAGGTGAGTTGGTGCAACTAACCTTCACAGCCCCCAAGATCCCACCCCTTTGCATGATTCAATCACTGGCCAATGGGCGTGCACCAGCACTCCCTTAGACAGAAACCGTGGGCTCAAAGTCACCCCCACAACATGTGAACTTTGGGTTTCTTTTACAGACAGTACACGGCAGAATGAGACTCCTTCTGCACTGGGATAGGAACCAAGGGTAATATTTTTGTAACGCCAGACTTTTAAATGGATATGTTAAGTTGATCTTTCTCCTGGCTGTGACTGTAACATTACAATCTGCACACTTTCCTTCCCTTCTCCCCTATGCACTCTATGAACGGTATGCTTTGTCTGCATAGCACGCAAGAAACAATACTTTTCACTGAATCCCAATTCACGTAACAGTAAATTGAATCAAAGTCAAAAATCCCTGCAAAATCTGGGCCATTGTAATTTGGACGACCTTCTTTGGCAGTCCTTGTCCTCCTATTTCCCAAGGGATGACTGACAGATGTGGGCCAGATATTCCCTGCGGGGAAATTCTCTCGCGAAGGCAGCTAATTTAAAATAAAGAGCCACCAAGTTGCGAATAGGGCTTTACATTGTCCCTTCACAGATGTTCTGGTTAAACTGTGCCGTTAATCAAATTGCACGGCTGTGTTTAATTATCTCAAGGTAATGACGAGAAGGAAATGCTGCGCGGTTAATTATTACATCAGCTGCCCAAGAGATGCAAAGAAATCACTCATGGATTTGTGAGTGTGCTGGTTGTCCAACGTATTGTTTTGCTCGCTTTCTTTGTGCATGAAGTACTGAAGGTGGTCATTAGGGGGCAGCATTTGTAAGATGAATGAAGAGGACACTCAGGCCCAGATTCTCCCAAAAAATTCTGAGTGAAAAGGGGAGTAATTCCCGCTGGTTTTAGTCACGGCGTTTCCAGATTGCATCTCCCATACTCTGAGCACTGCTCTGGGGGTGGGACCTATTCCCGCCAGAGAGGCCGACAGCATAGCACCGAGTGAGCCATTGCACATGCGTCGACTTGTCAGCACCGAGATTGGCACAAGTGCAGTAGCTCCGCACTGTTGGCCTCCCGATTGTTGGCCAAGTTCACCCCCGATTCTCCGTTGCTACCCCTCGACCCCTCCCACCCCCTGATCGCTGGCCTTCCAACCTCCCTTGGCTGGCCCCCATCTCCCCAACCACTCCCATTGACAATCCCAACTCCGACAGCCCTGACCCTCTGACTCCCCCCACACCCGGATGGCTGTCCTCCCTCCTGTTACCACTAATCCACCAATTCCAATGAAGAGGTAGTGGGACCCTTCCCACCCCCAAAAGGCCCTGCCCACCTAATAGGTCCTGCCCCTTTGACCTTGCCCCTTGGCACTGGTCGATGTCTAGTGGGCAATGCCAGGGAGCCAGGCTGGCACTATTAGCATGGCACCTTCCACAAGAACTTGCAGAAGATCTTCAGCTAATGATATGGAAATCCCGACGTATTACTTCTTTCTCTTTGATTTACAGCCTTTCCCTGTGGCAGGCCAAAGCTGCTTTAGTTCATTATTGGTCAGTGGTGTTTTTTTAAAATCATTTTTACGGGACGTGGATATCGCTGGCTCGGCCAGAATTTATTGCCCTTTCCAAGTTGCCCTTTAGAAGTTCGTCCTTGAATCACTGGAATCCTTAGGTATAGGTACATGCACCCATAGTGCTGTTAGGGAGGGAGTTCCAGGATTTTGACTCAGCAACAGTGAAGGAACGGCCATATTTTTCCAGGTCAGAATGGTGAGTGGCTTGGAGGGAAACCTCCAGAAGTGATGTGCGCAGTTATCTACTCCCTTGTCTTTCTAGGGTTTAGAAGATACTGCCTAAAATGCCTTGGTGAGTTCTTGCAGGGCATCTTGTAGATGGTACACATCGCTGCTACTGTACATTGGTGGCAGAGGGATTGAATGTTGGTGGAAGAGGTAGCAATCAAGTGTAGTGCTTTGTCTTGGATGTTGTTGAGCTTCTTGAATGTTGTTGGAGTTGCACTCATCCAGGTAAATGGATTCCATTACATTCCTGACTTGTGCCTTGTGGATGGTAAACAGGCTTTAGGGAGCCAGGAGGTGATTTACTGTCCACAGAATTCCCAGCCTCTAACCTGGACTTGTAGTCATTGAATTTATATGGCTAGTCCCAGTTCAATTTCTGACTGAGTAATGCTAGTTACCCATTTGCATCCTCCCAATTCCCCTAAAACCAAATTGCAATCGAGTGAAATTGGTTTACGAGGATATGAACAAGGAACAGGAGTAAGCCATTCAACCCCTCGAGCCTGTTGTACTATTCAATTGGCTGATCCAATTGAACCTCTAATCTGCAGCCCACCATCTCCCACTAACTTATCAATCCTTGCTTGCCAAGAATCTGTCCACCTTTGCCTTAAAAATATCCAAAGATCACTCCAGCCATCTTTTGAGGAAGAGTGTTCCAGAGACTCAAGATCCTCTGAGTCAAAGAATTTCACCTCATCTTCATTTTAAATGGACACTGTTTTTAAACAGTGATCCTGGTTTTAGATTTTCCCCTGAGGAAACGTTCTCTCCACGTTCACTCTGTCAAGTCGCCTCAGGATTTTATATGCGTCAATCAAAATGCTTGGTGTATTTCTCCTGAAGCCTTGTGCTTAATCTAATGGACGGCTGAAAGTTTGAGACATCTAATCCTTTGATCATCTCTTGCATAGAATGTCTTACCTTATCATCACAAGAGTTAATTAATGTATCAGTGGACTTGTTGGCTGAGATGCAAGGACATTCTCTCCACAGCTACCCATTATTGTTAAAACGATGTTGTGTTGAACAGGAGATTTGGCTGTTAGCAGCTAAATGATGATGCTTGCGGTTGACATCGAGGAAAGCTGTCCACAAACATCTCCTTCAATGAGAATTTCCCCTTCATGGTTGCCAAGTCAATGGGAGCTTCACATCGATACATGAAAGGGTTGGGAACAGAGGGATAGAAACCAGGCTTGGTAGACCGAAGGGCATGTTGTACTGTATCATTCTTTGTTCTTCTTTGTTCAGGCAACAGTGATATCAGCAAGCAGAGTAAGCAGCCAATCACATTGAATTATTCTCACAGATAGTAAATAAGGAAGTCAGAAGATCTGAATCCTTAACTTTGGACTTAAATTTTCAGATAGTAAAATAAAATGATTCAGATTAAAGTTACTACCAAAGGCCTAGATTGATATTCCAGAGATGTTCAAATACCACTACAGCTGCTGGGGAAATTCAATTAATTAATTAAATCTGGAATAAAAAATGCTATTCTCATTAATAATAATTATGAAGTTACTGGAATGTGTGAAAATCATCTGGTTCGCTAATGTTCTTTTAATGTCCTTTAGGGAAGGAAATCTGCCGTCCTCACCCATTCCAGCCTACATGAGACTCCAGACCTACACGTGCACTGTTGAATTTTAACTGCCCTTTGAAACGGCCTAGCAAATCACTGGGCTATCAGTGTCTCAACACCATTTGCTGGGGCAATTAGCAAGGAGCAACTAATGTTCCGATGCCAAGAATAAATTAAAGAAACAAAATTGGATTCAGGCAGAAGTTAAAATAAAGTTCTTTTTAATATGTAGAATTTAGTATCATTAAGGAGAAACATAACATAGAATTCTTACAGTGCAGGAGGAGATCATTTGGCCCATTGAATCTGCACTGGCTTTCCAATAGATCATCTCACTCTGTCCCCCTAACGTGACCATTTTACTCTCTAACCTACACATCTAAGGGACAATTTAACAATCTATCTAAACTGCACATTTTTGGATCATGGGAGGAAACTGGAACATCCAGAGGAAACCCATGTAGACACGAGGAGAACATGCAAACTCCACACAGACAATGACCCAAAGCTGGACTTGAACCCAGGTCCCTGGCACTGTGAGGCAGCAGTGCTAACAACTGTGCCACCATGTTTGTATCTCTCAACGTGTCTGTATGGGTTTCCTCCGCCACTTTGATTTTCTCCCACAGTACAGTCAAGTTAACTGACCATGCTAAATTGTCCCTTAATGTCAGGAGGATTAGCAGGATAAATACGTAGGGTGACAGGGATAGGGTCTGAGTAGAATTGTTGTTGGTGCAGACTCGATGGGCCAAAGGGCCTTCTTTGCACTGTAGGATTCTATCATGATTCTACAAGGTGAAAAATTAGCAAGCTTTAAGAACAAAGAGCTATTTATTCAGTTAAAAAAAAACCTTTACCATTTGAGTTCAGCCATCAGTTTGTGTCCTCACAGTCAGCATAATTACAACTGGACCTATTTTGACTTGGATAATAATTGTATTTCAGAAAGTTATTCCACAAACTTAAAATCACCTGAGGTACTAATTATAAAGTTAGTATGCCATTATAAACACAGTTCAACAAGGTTTTTTTCAGTTGTTTTTACAATGAGAGACAAACAGTGTAAAAGTGAAGGGTTTTCATCACCTCACTGATGCTTAGGGATTGCAGTATTGTGGGTGAGCTACAAAGCTCACCAACTGAAGAAGCAGAGAAACACTGGCAGCAACCTCTGATTCCTGTGCTATTCTGCTGGGGTGTGGACTCTCAAAGTTTCGGTCAGTTCCAGCAGAGTAATGACAGGAAATACTGATCAGTCTTTCTCTCACGACAGCTGTAATATACAGGCCGATTATTACATACTCCCGTCTCAAATATCTATGGAAATTCCTGGATAGACTCAGCACTTCTGGCAGCGTTGACTCTGTCCTGCTGCCTCGTCAAATCAGCTAGCATAATTAAGGACCCTACGCACCCTGGACGTTCTGTCTTCCACTTTCTTCCTTTGGGAAAAAGTCTGCACATTCTCCCCGTGACTGTGTGGGTTTCCTCCGGGTGGTCCGGTTTCCTCCTATAGTCTGAAAGATGTGCTGGTTAGGTCCATTGGCCCTGCTAAAATCTCCCTCAGTGTGCCTGAACAGGCGCCGGAGTGTGGCGAGTAGGGGATTTTCACAGTAATTTCATTGCAGTGTTAATGTAAGTCAACTTGTGACAGGAATAAATAAATCAAATCAAATCATGGAGTCTCAGTCCATTGTAGCATCTCTAATAGGCAGACTTGCTGCACTCTTTGCAGTGGCTCATCATGTATTAGTTCTCACCTCCATCCAGCCCTCACCCGTGGCTTTGAGCACTTTGTAACAGTGGCTACATTCCAATCTGACTACTTACTGTGCCTATTCCAGTCCAATGATGGCAACTCCACATCATGACTCCAATCATGCTGTGACCCCAAAGGAAAAAGGTGCACAGCGCAGTTCTGTTGAGATGTGAAGTCTGCCATTAATCCACTACCGGCTTGTTTATCCAGGTAGAAGTCATTGTTGCAATGGCAATGCAGGGAAGTCTCACAACACCAGGTTAAAGTCCAGCAGGTTTATTTGGTAGCACAAACCACTAGCTTTCGGAGTGCTGCTCCTTCATCACATTGACACAGACATCAAACAAACTGTCGACTCCAAGTGGAGAGGATCTCCAAGAAGGTCGCACATATTGACACAGACATTAGTGATGAAGGAGCAGTGCTCCGAAAACTAGTGGCTCGTCCTACCAAATAAACCTGTTGGATTTTAACCTGGTGTTGTGAGACTTCTTACTGTTTCCACCCCAGTCCAACGCCGGCATCTCCACATCAGCGTAGGGAAGGCAGTGCTTGGTCGAATTTACTCACAGCACAGAAACAAGCCATTCAGGCCAGCCTGTCTGCACCGTTGCTTATGCTCCACATGAGCTTTCATTTGAATGCCAGTAAGTGGCGTCTAATTGCAACCGATTAACAGGTCCCACCTCGACTGTCTTCTTTTGATCAACACGCTTGATGTAGCCACGGGAGAGCAGTAGATTGTCACACATCATTACCTGAACAGCACGAAAGCAAACATCTGGTAACAACTCAATCTTACATTGCTTCCTGATCCAGCAGGTAAAAGCCTAATGGCCCGTTATGGAGGAAGCAGTCCCCCAAGCACTTATTTCTTGGCTCCCTGATTCACTGCTGTCAGAATTGCCTCCGCTGGGGCGTTTCAGCAGCAGCTAGTTCTCAGTTTAATTTTTAATTCACTGGATAGGCGAAGGTGAAGAAAGCTCCGACATCTGTTTTTGCACAGGGTTTGTGTGGTCCCCTCCAGTCCATAATCAGGATGTTTGCGTGTGTGAGGTGTGTGCGTTTCCTTGCCCTCAAAGGCGTTTGTCATAATTTAAGATTAATTCGAGCAGCAGGCTTTTGGGTGATTTCGAAAGTAAAGAAGGTTATTTAATATCACATGCCTGCCCGGGATGTTTGAAGCACTATGTCTCAGTCAGACACACACGCTTGCAGAAGTCAGGTATGGCTTAAGGTAAAGCCGTCATTGTAACTTATTCTCATGGAGCTGCAAGGACACTTATCACATAGAATCCCTACAATGCAGAAGGAAGCCATTTAGCCAATTGAGTCTGTACTGACTCTCTGAAAGATCATCTTACATCCCTGCCCTATCCTGTGACCCAGTGCATTTAGCACGGCTAATCCACTTAACCCACACATTCTTGGAAAGTGGGAGGAAACTGGAGGAAACCCACACAGAAAGTCACCCAATGCTGGAATCAAACCCGGGTCTGTGGCACTGTGAGGCAGCAGTGCAAACTCCAGTGCCACTCAAATAACCAGGAGATTGGTTCTCAGGTGGACTTGGAAGCTGGCAAGAAGGGCATCACTTTGGGTGCATTGGAAGATTTCCAGCAATGGCTAGGTCTGTTGTTTCAGATGTTTCTTGAGGTTTTGTATGTTCCTCCCCTGGATTTATTAAATTTAGGATGTTTTAAACTGCAATTGCTAAAAGGTTAGTTTCAGACATGTGACTGCATGATTAATACTTACAGTCCAAACCACCATAGTAAAATAATAGTTGACAATAACCATTCCCTTATTTCTGCCTCAACTTGAGCTCTCATATTGACCTGTGTTCAATGTTTTGAGATCAACACTCTAGATATCCCATATTCCTCAAACACTGTTTAAACTGAAACGTTAAACTTTGCAAGTGTCCGCAAAGAACCCTCATTCAAGTCCATTTTTAACCAAATATTGGCCATATGTTGAGTGTTATCCGCAGTCCCATGTTAAATGTAGCCTCCTGAAGATGTGGTCACTCTCACAAAATGTCATCTTGCCATCCATAATCATCATTATCTCATGCTTGTACTCAGCATGAAACATGGAATTACCGAGACTCTACAGCACAGAAACACGTCACTCAGTCCAACCGATCTACCTTGGTGTTTATTAAAGAACAAAGAACAGTAGAGCACAGGAACTGGCCCGCTGGCCCTCCAAACCTGCACCGATCACGATACCTGCCTAGACTAAAACCATATGCACTTAAAGCAACAAAGAACAGTACAGCACAGGAGCAGGCCCTTCGACCTTCCATTCTAATTAATTCCTCCTGATCCTCTATTGGATTTCTTATGCCCCCACCCCAAGGTGTTGATGCCTCCACACGAATGTTTTCTCAATGTCTACCCTTCACAATTTCAGAAGATCTATCAGGTCACCCCTCAGCCTTCTATTTTTATGGTGATAAAAGCTTCAGCCTGCCAGTCTTTATAATATCTCAACTTTGGCATTACTCTTGCAAATTGTATTTTATATTTTCACGGCCTCGATATCCTATTTTGTAATAAGCAGACCAGAATAGTACACAGTACTCGACGCCCTGAAGTTGAACATAGAGAATTAGACAGAAGGCTAAGGTGGAGGACCTCAAAGGAAGTAATTTCTGGACAATTGTCAGTGCCACGTGCTAGCGAGACTAGGAATAGGAAGATTAGACAAATGAATGGGTGGCTTGAGAGTTAGTGCAGGAGACAAGGATTTAGATTTGGAGATCATTGAGATCTCTTCTGGGGCGGAGCAATTTGTTCAAGAGGGATGGGTTACACCTAAGCTGGAGGGGAGACTAATATCCTGGCGGGGAGATTTGTTAGAGCCACTCAGGAGGATTTAAACTAGTTTGGCTGGGGCTGGGGCTGGGACTCAAAGCAGTAGCATAAGAGAAGGTTAAGGATGGCACAGAAGTTAAACAGAGCATAATAAATAATAAAGGCAGTGTCAGTAGTCCTAGTATTAGACAGGTCAGGCAAAAGCAGGACAGAGAGAAAGGGAAATCCATACTAAACTGCATTTATTTCAATGCAAGAGGCTTGACAGGCAAGGCAGATGAACTCAGGGTATGGATACATACATGGGACTGGAATATTATAGCAAAGAACAAAACAGCACGGGAAACAGGCCCTTCGGCCCAATGAGACCACGCCACCACCTCAATATTCCCATTTCTACCCGTGATCCCTGTCTATGTTTATAGAAATCTGCATTGGAACCAAATTTGAGACAATTTAGGGAGAATTTGTTCTGCCAATCAGCCTAAGAGCACACCTTTGGGATGTGGGAGGAAACCGGAGCACCCGGAGAAAACCCACACAAGCATGGGGAGAATGCGCAAACTCCCACAGACACAGACCCAAATCCATGTATCTGCACAGCAGAGCGATAGTCACTGAGCTGTCGTGTGCCCATCAAATGGTCCAGGTCAAGCGTACACTAACGGCGTGAAGCACTAGGACACTCTCGAAAAGAAATCCAAGAGCAGCCTTCTTACAACCCATTGCGTGTATGCCCCTTGTTAGATAATAAGGCAGACCAAAGTACCTGGAGGATAAAACAAATACGTCAATATCATTGACTATTTACACACTTCCCAGGGACTCCCAAGGCTCATGATCCCTATTTTAAATCAGTTTTCTATACCCCTCCATTCCCATTCTGTTCATGTGCCCATCTAAGTATTTCTTAAATAACTCCAGAGTGCCTGCCTCCACCACTTTACTTGGCAGCGCATTCCATACCCCCACCACCCTCTGTGTGAAAAAAACTCCCTCTAGCATCCAAGTTATACCTTACCCCCCTCACCCTAAGCCCTCGTGCTATTTGAGTCCATCCTAGGAAAAAGCTTAACCCTGTTTATCTATACCCCTCAATCTTGTACACCTCTATTAGATCTCCTCTAAGTCTACGTCTTTCTAAGGAACACAGCTCCAATTTGCCTAACTCTCCTCGTGACTCAGACCTTCCATACCAGGCAGCATTCTGACACAATGTTACTGATCATTTATCAGCACAAACAATTGTTGCCCAGGTCTTGCTGCACGTGCACTGCTTAATTATCTGAGCGACTATCAATGGAACTAAACACTGTTAAATATTCACCCATTTCTTTTTCAGCACCTTACTACCAACAAACATATACTAATCAAGTCATTTTGCCTTGCCCATCACTTAATATATTTCCATGGTAGTGCAACTGAGATCAAAATAGCAAAAAGTAGATAGCAGAGGGGAAATTTAAGTTGGCAGAATCTTGCCTTATCAAATTGTACATTCTACCCTGATTAACTCAAGTCACTTCTTACTTTAAATTAACCAGTAATTCAAATGAAATAATTATACAAATAGCACAGGAAGCATTTTACACTTGAAAATAAATTAACAGGTAATTCAAAGCAACTTCCAATTAACAAGAATGAGTAAAGACATTTTCAGAATTTCATCTCAATTTACCAACTAATGTTCTTATCCTATTCATTTCTCCTTTCTTTCTTTGTGCTCGTGCTGCTCTGTTCTGCTTCTCAATCCACTTTCTCTCATCTCGGCATTCTGCTTTCTCTTTTCAATTACTGAAACATGGCTAAGGGAGGCAGGACTGGCAGCTCAATGTTCCAGGGTACAGATGCAATAGGAAAGATAGAACAGGAGGTAAAAGAGGAAGGAGAGTTGTACTTTTGACTGGGAAAACATCACAGCAGTATTGAGATGGGATATATCCGAGGGTTCGGCAGTACTGAGATGGGATATAACTGAGTGTACATGGGTAGAACTGAGAAATGAGAAGGGAGAAATCACTTGGGTAGGATTGTACTAATGGCCCCCCATAGTTGGTGGGAAATTACAGATAGCTCTAAGAAAAATAGGGTGATAATAATAGGGGACTTTAACTTTCCTACATTGACTGCATCAGCTCATAGTATTAAGGGCTTGGGTGGAGAGAAATTTGTTGAGTGTATTCAGAAGGAGTTTCTCATTTAGTATGCGAATAGTCCGACCAGAGAGGAGGCAAAGCTTGACCTCTTTTTGGAAAATGAGGAAGGGCAGGTGACAGAAGTGTTAGTGAGGGATCACTTTGGGACCAGTGACCATAATTCTATTAATTTTAGGATAGCTATGGGGAATGATAGGTCTGGCCCAAAAATTTAAATTCTAAATTGCAGCAAAGCCATTCTGATGGTATTAAACAGGAACTTTCAAAAGTTGATTGGAGAACCTGTTGGCAGGCAAATAGACATTGGCTAAGTGGGAGCTTTCAAAAGTGTGTTAACCATGTACAGGATAAGAACAAAGAACAAAGAACAAAACAGCATGAGAAACAGGCCCTTCAGCCCAACGAGCCCACGCCACCACCTCGACCTTCCCACTTCCATCCATGACCCCTGTCTATGTTTATAGAAATCTGCATTGGAACCAAATTAGCAAGACAATTTAGGGAGAATTTGTTTTGCCAATCAGCCTAAGAGCACATCTTTGGGGTGTGGGAGGAAACCAGAGCACCCAGAGAAAACCCATGCAAACACGGGGAGAATGCGCAAACTCCCACAGATACAGGCCCAAATCCATGTATCTGCACAGCAGAGCGATAGTCACTGAGCTGTCGTGTTGCCCATTAACTGGTCCAGGTCAAGCGTACGCTAACAATGTGAAGCACGAGGCTATTCTCGAAAAAATTCAAGAGCAGCCCTCTCATGACCCATCGCGTGTATGCCCCTTGTTAGACAACAAGGTGGACCAAAGTACCTGTAGGATAAAACAAATACATCAATATCATGCACAACTTACGCAATTCCGAGGGACGTCCCTCATGATCCCTATTTTAAATCAGTGTTCTTTATCCCTCCATCCCTATTCTGCTCATGTGCCCATCTAAGTATCTCTTAAATAACTCCAGCGTGCCTGCCTCCACACTTTACTTGGCAGCGCGTTCCATACCTCCACAACCCTCTGTGTGGAAAAACTTCCTCTAGCATCCAAATTATACCTTACCCCCCTCACCCTCAGTCTGTGACCCCTCGTGATATTTGATTCCAATGTAGGAAAAACGTTACCACTGTTTACTCTACCTATACTCTTCATAATCTTGTACACCTCTATTAAATCGTTTCTCAGTCTACATCTTTCTAAAGAAAACAGCTCCAATTTGCCTAACCTCTCCTTGTAAGCCAGACCTTCCATACCAGGCAGCATCCTGGTAAACCTCCTCTGCACTCTCTCCAGAGTCTCCACTTCCTCCCGGTAGTAAGGCGACCAGAACTGGATGCAGTATTCCAAATGAGGTCTAACTAATGTTCTATACAACTGCAACATTAAAGGCCAGCTCTTCTACTCTATACCTCTTCCTATAAAGGCTGGCATACCATACACTTTCTTCACAACCTTTTCCACCTGTTTTGTCACCTTCAGAGACTTGTGCACCTGCATCCCCAAATCCCTCTGCATTTCTATACGCTTAATAGATCTACCCTTTATCATATACCTCCCCTCTACATTCTCTCTCCCAAAATACATCACCTCGCATTTATCAGGATTGAATTTCATCTGCCATTTATCTGCCCAATCTACTAGCCTATCTATGTCCTGCTGTATTGCCTGATAATGCTCCTCACTATCCATCTGCAAACTTGCTGATCACACCACTTACTCTCTCTTCCAAGTCACTTATATATATTACAAATAGAAGAGGTCCCAGTACTGAGCCCTGCAGCACACCACTAGTGACCGACCTCCAGCTAGAAAAACATCTTTCCACTATTACTCTCTGTCTCCTATTACCAAGCCAGTTACTTATCCATCTAGCTACCTGTCCTTGTATCCCATTAATCTTGACCTTCTCAACTAACCTCCCATGAAGGACTTTGTCAAACGCCTTACTGAAATCCATATAGACGACATCAATGGCTCGTCCTTTGTCAACCGTTTTTGTCATCTCCTCAAAAAATTCTACCAGATTTGTAAGGCACGACTTCCCCTTAACAAATCCATGCTGCGTATCCCTAATCAGATCGCAACGCTCTAAGTGCCTATACATCCTATCTCTAAGAATCCCCTCCAACAGCTTCCCTACCACTGACGTCAAACTGACCAGCCTATAATTTCCAGGGTTATCCCTACTACCCTTTTTAAACAACGGTACATCATTAACTATTCTCCAGTCCTCTGGGACCTCATCTGTGTCCAAGGAAGAGACAAAGATTTGCGTCAGAGGCCCAGCAATTTCACCTCGCACCTCCCTAAGCAGCCTGGGATAAATGCCATCAGGCCCCGGAGATTTATCAGTTCCTTTCAGGTGGAGGGCAAGGCTGGTAGAAGTAGGGTACCCTGGATGACTCAGAATATTGAGGCCAGGTCAAGAAGTAGAAGGAGGCACATGACATGCATAGGCAGATGGGATCAAGCGGATCAAGAAGAGTTTAAAGGGGTCTGAGTAAAGTTAAGAGAGAAATTAGGAGACACAGAATTACTTTGGCAGATAAGGCAAAACAGAAACCAGAGACCTCCTATAAATACATAAAGGGCAAAAGAGTAACTAGGGAGAGAGCAGAGCCTATCAAGCATCAAGGAGGTCATTTAGGTACGGATCCACAAGAGATGAGTGAGATTCTAAGTGAATATTCCTCATCAGTATTTACTGTTGAGAAAGGCATGGATGTTAGGGAACTTGGGGAAATAAATAGTGACGTTTTGAGGAATGTATACATTACAGAGAAAGAGGTGCTAGAAGTCTTAAAGTGCATCAGGATAGATAAATCCCTGGGGCCTTATGAAATGTATCCCAGGAGATACATTTCCTGGAGATTAGGGAGGAAATTACAGGTCCCCTAGCAGTGATATTTGAATCATCAATAGTCATAGGTGAGTTGCCTGAAGATTGGAGGGTGGCAACTATTGTGCCTTTGTTGAAGAAGGGCTGCAGGAAAAAGCCTGGGGAACTACAGGCTGGTGAAAATAAGTGGGTAAGTTGTTGGAAGATATTCTGAGAGACAAGATCTACAGGCATTTAGCATGAGAAGGACTGATTAGGGACAAACTGCATGACTTTGCGAGTGGAAAATCATTCTCATGAACTTGATTGAGTTGTCTTGAAGGAGTAACCAAGAAGGTAGATAAGGGCAATGCAGTTGATGTTTCTACATGGACTTTAGCAAGGTCTTTGACAAGATACCGCATGGCAGGTTATCGCATAAGGTTAAATCTTACAGGATGCAGGGTGAGGTAGCCAATTGGATATAAAATCGACTTGATGACAGAAGACAGATGGTGATTGTAGAGGGTTGTTTTTTGAACTGAAGGCCTGTGGCCAATGATGTACCTCGGGAATCGGCTGAGTTCCTTGTTATTTGTCATGTATATTAATGATTTGAATGAGAATATAGGAAGCATGGTTAGTAAGTTTGCAGATGACACAAAGGTTGGTGGCATAATGCACCATGAAGAAAGTTATCTAGGATTGCAAAGGGATCTTGAGAGATCCCAGATGAGAGGAGAGAGATACAAAAGAATCCAGAGGAGCAATTTTTTTTTCACTCAGAGCATGGTGAATGTCTGGAATGAACTGCCAGAGGTACAATTTTGTCTTTGAAAAAAGTTACATGGGTAAGATTAGTATCAAAGGATATGGGCCAAAGGTGAACAACTGTGACTAACTAAATGTGGACGGCATGGTGGCACAATGTTTCACACGGCTGCCTCACAGCACCAGGGTTTAATTTTGGGCTGGGGTCACTGTCTGCGTAGAGTTTGCACATTCTCCCCATGTCTGTGTGGGTTTCTTCCGGGTGCTCTGATTTCCTCCCACAGTCCAAAGATATCTGACTTAGGTTGATTGGCTACCCTGCTAAATTGCCCCTTAATATCAAGGGATTAGCAGAGTAAATACATGAGGTTATGGGAATAGGGCCTGGGTGCAATTGTGTTGTCGGTGCAGACTCGACGGGCTGAATGGCCTCCTTCTCCGTTGTAGGGATTTTAAAAACTGGGTGGCATGGACAAGTTGGGCCGAAGGGCTTGTTTCTATGCTGTAAACTTCCATGATTCTATTTGGTCTTACCCTTCCATAATATTATCCTCTTGTCAGATTTAATGTTCACCTAAACAGGATGACAGAATTTTGTTTTCACATCTCATCCAAGAGCATCTTAGGCAGTGCAGCCACTTCTCACTGCAGCATTATGCTTTCAAATCCCTAGTAGACAACTCAAAGCTACAGCCCTCTGACTTACAGGCAGAAATTCTACCAACTGAGCAATATTGGTCTCAATAAAAAAGAAGAAAATCAGCAGGCCAATTAGCCTCTGTGGAGAGAATGGAAAATGAGCGCTTTTTCTCTTAACCCATTGTCAATTATTTCAGCCCTGTATCATCAACCTTGTGTCATATCATCTCTTCTTCTTCCACCCCTTCATAGGTCTTCCCTACTGACCCTTTGTCAGAACATACAGACTCAAAACATCGCTGGGAATTTTACCTACGTTTGCCTGAGGTTTGTACAATCCCGTGTGAGGCTAACGGAGAATACTGTTTTCCGAGCCTCGCCTGCTGCCGGAGTCGTGGATGGGCGTGCCGGTAAAATTCCTTGCCATTGGCTCTATTCTGTCTCCACAGATGCTGTCAGACCTGATGAGATTTTCCAGCATTTTCTGCTTTAAATTTCAGATTCCAGCATCCGCAATATTTTGCTTTCAAATTAACCTTGTTGTGGTTAGCCGAGATGGTTGAATAAAGGAGGAGGGCCTTTTCCTCCCTTCTCACCTGGGGGTATCTCATCCAGAATGATGACAAATTGGAGGACTTTGCCCAGGGCCCAGCTGTAACAACATGCAATATCATGCATGCATCAAGCTTAATGTGCCCTCGATTCATGGATTGTTAATATTTAAGAGACTGGCCAACCAGAGTCTTTGGAATCTACTGGTGAGTTGTGGTCCTCCTGCCATGTGAAATTGATGTTTAAACTGAGATGGGTTCCCATTGGCCTGGAATTAGAAGGTACCATTAAGTTTTTGATGAGCCAATTTTCCCTATTATCCCCGCCTGCACTCGGTTAACGAGAAGAGCTACCAAAATAAGTCAGATAATATTGAAGATGTATAGTATTCTGTGGTTGAGAACTCTGATTAATTCTAAATACCCAACATAATGATAGTTATCAGCTAATGTTTTAATATGTGGCTTGAGAATAATACAAAATATGTAAGCAACATCTTAATAATGTCTACAGGAAAATGCCATTAAAATGAAAGATGTGTTCATGAAAGATGTCAGCACAAGTCAGACACAAATAATGCAACAAAGTAAATTACCAATGTATATCTAAGCCAGGGGAATAAGTCCAATAAATAAAGATACCTTCAATAGAACCGATTTAAATTGGTTAGAGAAATGCTCAATCATATGAAGCCATTTTTGGGAGTGAACTTCTGTAAAACGGGCAGACAAATGACAGATCAATATTTGAAAGTGTCAAAATATGATTGATTAAAGGATATGCCATTGTTAGATTGACAGAACAGTGAATGAATGAAATTGCTTTTACTTAAGTACTGGGTTGTATAATCAGATAACAAAAACTATAACCAATTCTACTCTTTGGCATGAAATCTGACATCTTTGTGAAAAGCCTGCAAGCGCATTAGCTGTGTAGGTGGAACCACTGATCTCCCATTTTGGCCAAAATGAGATTTGTCTTGTCCTAATTGTATGTTTGTCTGAATATTGTTAATTTTAATGTTTTAATAAAAACTAGTTCAATGGAAAAATTTCATTGAACAGAATAAACTTTTTTTGCCTTTTGTGAAACAAAATCTTTAAGTTAATCAGGCCACCTAAAAGAATTTCCCACAACACGCTTTGTCACACATTGTATCTACAGGATGAAGATAGTTATCACGCAATAACTGAAGAACACTCCCTAAGAGATTAACCTTTATTGGAGAGGCAGTTGTCCATTGCAATGCCGTTTCTGTGACCTCTCTTTGTATCCCATGTTATTCACTTTCAAAAACTTTTCTCATTCTGTTTTAAGCAGTAACAGCAGTTGCTCAGCGGATAGTTTGCTCACCTCTGACTCATAAAGTTGTGAGTTAGACTTAAATGCAGAAATCTGTGTGGGCTGATGCTCCTGTATAGTACTAAGTGGGTGTTACACTGTCAGCTGTGAAGCGTTTCAGATGAACCAAGGCCCTGGATAAAAACAGATTACTGCTGATGCTAGAATCTGAAACCAAAAGGGAAAATGCTGGAAAATCTCTGGCAGCATCTGTATGGAGAGAAAAGACCCCTTTACAAAAGGTCATTTGGATTCAAAACGTCAGCTCTTTTCTCTCCTCACACATGCTGCCAGACCTGCTGCGATTTTCCAGCATTTTCTCTTTTGGTTTCAGATTCCAGCATCCACAGTCATTTGCTTTTATTATTATTGATTGTCTTCTCCTTTGAAAACCAAAGCCTTGTCTGCAGTATCTGGTGGGTGTAAGATATCCATCCCGCAGCACCATCTTGAAGAATGTTTTGGCCAACATTCATCCCTCTATCTGTATCATTAAAATCAGTTCTGATCATTTGTGGGAGCTTGCTGTGCACAAATTAGACTCCATAATTTCCAACATAACAATAGTGACTAACTTCTGAAGTACTTCATTGGCTGCTAGGTGTTTTGGATTATCCTGAAGTCATGAAAGACGCTACGTAAATGCAAGTCTTCCTCTTTATTGCGTCTGATGTGTTCAAGGATTTAATATTCTGAAGCAATTGAGTACCATCAGCTCCTACCTTTTGCTGATACAGTCATAACGGGAATCCCAGGACAAGTGGAAGTGCAATGCAAATGGATACAAACTTATGCATTTTGCGAGCAATATTCAAGTTGATTTCTGTGTACTTGGTTGACCTTTTACAAGGTGTGGGTATCACCAGCTGGGCCAGTGTTCATTGCCCATCCCTAATTGCCCTCCATTTCAGTGGGCACTTGAGAGTTAACTGTGGGTCCAGAGTCACATGTAGGCCAGGCCAGGTAAGGACGGCAGATTTCCTTCACTGAAGGACATTGGTTAATCTGATGGGTTTTTTTGACAATGCTTTCACAGTCATCATTAGACTTCTATTGAATTCAAATTTCACCATCTGCTATGGTGGGAGTCGAACTTGGGTCCTGGAGCATCACTTTGGGTCTCTGGATTGCTAGTCCAGTGATATTTCCACTGTTTCATTGCTTGTGTACAGTTTGAGATATCTAACTCCTATTCTTACTTCTTTTAAATACCAGTTTCAGCAATCTTCTCCTTGGTTTGTGTGCATTCACAGCACTCTGCCAACACCATTCATTCTCTCCACAATTTGTTTCTAAATGTGCTTTGGAGTGAGTGCCCTCACTGAGCCTTGAAACAAATCCACGCTGGCACTCCAGTGCACCACTGAGAGAGAGCTATGGGTTGGGATGTCATCTCTCAGAGATCGGGGCAGAATTTTATCTCAGAATTTCTGTGGAATTTCCGCAGAACGGAATTCTCTGTTGTGTTGGGTGGGATTTTATGAGGATGTTCAGTGACGGTCTCCATTGTGACCTAGAGGCCTCACACCTACCACTCCTCAGTCAAGTTGAGGTATTAACACTCCTGCTGACCTCCTGAACATGCCCCGTTCCTCCTCCTTCTCCCTTTTGGCTGCTCCTCTTATAAGATCATAAGACATAGGAGCTGAATTAGGCCACTCAGCCCATCGAGACTATTTTGCCATTCATTCGTGGCTGATATCTTTCTCATCCCCATTCTCCTGCCTTCTCCTCACAATCCCTGATCCCCTTATTAATCAAGAACCCATCCACCTTTGTCTTAAAGACACTGAGTGACCTGGCCTCCACAGTCTTCTGTGGCAAAGAGTTCCACAGATTCACCATCTCTGAGTGAAGAAATTCCTCCTCATCTCTGTTTTAGAGGATCGTCCCTTTCGCCTGAGGTTGTGCCCTCTGGTTCTAGTTTTTCCTACTAGTGGAAACATCCACTCCTCGTCCACTCTATCCAGGTTTCTCAGTGTCCTATAAGTTTCAATAAGATCCCGCCTCATCCTTCTAAACGCCAATGAGTAGAGATCCAGAGTCCACAATGGTTCTTCATACAACAAGCTCTTCATTCCTGGGATCATTCTTGTGAACCTCTTCTGGTCCCCTTTCAAGGCCAATACATCCTTCCTTAGATATGGAGTCCAAAACTGCACACAATATTCCAAATGGTGTCTGACTAGAGCTTTATACAGTCTCAGAAGTACATCCCTGCTTTTATAGTCTCTTCATCCTCCATCTCCATGGGTGGATCCACCAGATCACCTATTACTGCAATAAAACTCTTTTGAAGCTTTCCAATTCTTCAGGTCACCCTGGCTGCTTACAGTAGAGCCCTTGTTAGATTCTTAGGTTTTTTTAATATCCCTAAAATAAATGTGATGCTACCAGATTTCTGGGCCATTAATGCATATCTGGCTGAAATAGGAATGTTAGGAAGGGATGTGGGGAAATGCACATTGATCCCCACTGCTTACCTGAGCAAGGCAGATGAGGAAAGTAAAGTACTGCAGAGGCTGGAAATAAAATTAAAGCAGAAAATGTTGGAAAAACTCGGCAGGTCAGTCAGCATCTGGGGAAGGAGAGAAACAGAGTTAATGCTTTAGGTCTGTAATCTTAATTCACTGCCACATTTCTTCCAGGAATGTCCACCTTGAATAAGTCTTATTCTTCTCTTTGACAGGATTTCCATTGCTCTCTTCTTCCTCATTCACTTTGTATTTCCCCACCTCGTGTTTGATCAGGTATCTACCAAAACGCCCTGTCACTGCCACATCATGTGCCCAACTCCAACTTATTCCACATGGATCCCAAGTGAAATTCCACTCTATTGTGTTTTGGATTACGCCATGGTCGTGGACCTGGACTGTTAACTCTGTTCCTATCTTCACAGATACTGTCAAGACTTAGAATCATGGAAATAGAATCATAGAAACTCTACAGAGTCGAAGGAGGCCATTTGGCCCATTGAGTTTGCACCTACAACAATTCCATCCAGGCTTCATCCCCAAAAACCTACATATTGACGCTGATAATCCCTCTAACAGACAGATCCTGGGACACTAAGGGGCAATTTAGCAAGGCTAATCGGCCTAAATCTTAGGACTGTGGGAGGAAACCGGGGCACCCAGAGCAAACCCATGCAGACACGGGGAGAACATGCAGATTCTACATAGAGAGTGACCCAAGCCGGGAATTGAACCCAGATCACTGGGGCTGTGAGGCAGCAGTGCTAACCACTCTGCCATCATGCCTCCCAGAAGACTTGCTGAGTGTTTTCAGCAATATTTTCTTCTCTTTTTGATTTTAATTTAGGTGGAAGAGAAGTTGCTTCAATGTCTCATCTGAAGTACAGAAGAAAGACACTTTGCTTCATTCCTGGGTCCTTGCTTGGAAGGGCGTCCGTCCGGTTCAAAGTCGGACCAGCCCAACGCGATTCAATAAATGGACCAAAAGGTGACTTCCTGCTCAGGGACCTCCACATCCCTTGGGCAGGTGGCCACACCAAGTTCAGTCTTGTTTGGCATCACAAACATGGACAGTAGGAGTGGGTTTAACATTGTTTATTGTGCTGCCAAGAGCAAATTTACAAGAAAACGCCTTACATTTTAAAAAAAAAGTAAACAAGCAAACTGCGGAATTGCAGTGCACTCCAAGTGCCACATACGCATCTATTTTAGAAATATTTTGCATTATTTTACATTAGCACAACAGAAACCAAAGTACAAGAATGTAATGGATACAGTACGTAGTGGACAGCAATCTTTTTCCCCCTCTAATATTTAAAAAAAAATCTTACCCCGTATGTCCTGCATCCTGTTTTTAATTTGTCTTTTCCAGAACTGAATCACAATCACACACACACAAAAAAAAGAACAAGCAGTGAATAACACCTGTTTAAAAAAAAGAAACATTTCTCAACATAACTCTTTCTGATTGGGAAAGGAATGAACCAACTGGTCTTGACCATACAGGGATGAATTCCATTCCTGCATGCAAATAGGGTTAGGGTTAGGAATGGGTGTGGTAGGGGAGGGGAGGGGAAAGGGGAGATAGTAGGGAAGATAGGATTCAAGAGATAATCATTGTTTAGTTGGGGGCGGGGGTGGGAAGGAGGGAGGGGAAAATGACAAAACCGTAGACAGGAAAAAAGATCTCGACCCTTAATTAAACCAGATCACCTTTCTTTCCCTCCTGTACACTAATACCGCAAAAACAAAACCGTACATCTTGCAATGTTCCAACTTTTGATTAATCTTCAGATTAATAAATTAGGTCAAACAATAAATTAGATTCTCTTTTTTTTTTCAGCTTCAAGTTTAGCAAGCTCTGATCCCGAGTATCTACAACAATACTTGGGAACTTCACTACAAAACAAAAGTACAAATGTTTTCACATTAAAGCAAACTGGGTAATGGATTCTCTCGTGAAAGCACTTTAAAAAGGTATTACACAAAAAGGGGTAATTAGTACAAAAAGTGCCAAGACCTGTCTTTCTTTTTAATACATTTAGTAAGTTATAACCACTAATAGGCATACTACAAAAAAAAGTTCAGCTTATCAATGCCAACATTCCAGTAGTTCTTTTGTTAGTAACTCTTCGGTGACAGGAACCAAGTCGTTTATTTTGTCTCTCTCCCTCTCCCTTAATGCGTGTTTGTGATGCCTTCAATGTCATCTGGAACTCTTCACAATTACCCATAATACATCCTGCACTGGAGAAAAAAAAAATCACCTGTTTCCCCCTCCCCCCACCCCGGCAACAAGAACCAACATTTGTATAGCGCCTTTAACTTAATTCAAACACCTCCCCTTTCTCCCACCCCTCCCTGTAGGGGCTTCATATGAGTGTGATCAAGAGAGAAGCCAACATGGAATCGACAGGAGAGATCACTGAATCATCGTGTTAGGATGGATGACCGAAAAGGCTGGTCGTAAAGGTAGGCTTCGATGAGCATGTTAAAAGTGGACAGAGAGAGACTTGGGGAGCACATTCCAGGGCTTAGGGCTGTCGCGGCTGAAGGCAAGGCTGCCAACTGAAGGGAAATGGAGGTAGGTGGAGGAGAGGGGGGTGAAAGGTCAGAGTTAGAAGTTCGCAAAGTCTGATTGGAGAGATTGAAACATGGAGCTGGAGGAAGCTGACAACACACTCAGGGACTCAGGAGAGGAAAGTGGGAGGTGGAATGGTTACTGGCAAGGACAGAGGGAGGGGTCATCGGATGTTCTCTTGAGCAAAGGGGTGCCGATGCAACGAGGGTGGGCAGGGAATCCCTGAGGCGAGGGAATTCTTTACAGTCTTAGCTGGCATAAGTCAGGAAGGGAAGTTGGGTGACTAGTCGCGATTGGATTGAGAGAGCTGGCGGTAGATCTTGTGGTTGAGATGAGTTCAGAAGGGTCGTGAAAAGAGTCAAGAGAGAAACTGGATGAGGTGAGTTCGGGGTAAGGGTAGGGATGGGGTTGGGATCAACAGCTTCGTTGGCAGGAGAATGAGAAGCATGCACTAGACACAACTCAATGAATGGACTCAGTTTCGGTGACTAAGTCCATGAGCTGCATTGCTGTTGGAATGGAGGACAGTGTGGCTTAAGGAGATGGATAATTGGTGGAGAAAATAACCTGAAATTCCCTTTGGACTTTAGGGAATTCCAAGAGCTGTGTTCAGTTTTGGCAGCAATGGGACCTGACTGTACTTTGTGTGGTTCAGTCAGATCTAGCGATTAATGGCTAACCAAGTTTGAATGCCTGCACTCCTGGACTTGAGGGAAAAGATGAACGAGGTCATATCTGGGGAATGAGCAGGAGGAGGCTTTTTCTGAGAAGAACAGATCAAAAGCAGAAGTGAGGGAATGTTTCCCAGCTAGAGGCAGGAGTCTAAAGGCTGGATAATTTTACCATGGGTAAATGGGGTTGGGAAGGGGACTGTGAGTGGTGAGAGATGCCACACAGTGATCGGGCACGGTGTTGTCTATGATGGAGATCACAGAGACAGAATTTCCACACAAGGCGGCGGCTAAAAGCAACCACTATGACCAGGTGAGCATAATGTGGAGTGAGAGATTTAGGGAGGTTAGTGAACCCGGAGAAGAGAACAAAGTGAGTTAAGGTGGAGGTTGAAATCACTGGGAGTGCAGAGTCATTCGGTGCAGATCTCGTAATCTTGAGAAATCTGATCAATTCCATTCAGCTTCATTGCAATTTGCTTTTATCCCCTCCTCTCCTGAAGCCCTTCTTGTTGGTCCAGTGCTCTGCGGATGGTGTTGGCCTCTCAGAAGAGGACATTCTTCATGTGTGTGCATGTAGGAGTGCCAGCCCATCCCAAAGGGCAAACTTCACAGCAGAACCTGACCCCATCCTTGCCTCATCATCCCACTTCCCAGCTGGGGGTGGGGTGGGGGGGAGGGGAGTGATCAGGGAATGATGGCCGAATCACGCCCTCCTGAATCCGCAGCGGACCCCGTAGTGGCAAGTATGGCTTCCTTGTCACCATCCTTTGCGAGAGGGGCTAATTCTAGCATGGCCTGGGAACTGAGGTTGGGACTTCTCTGTCCTGTGAGCCAAGCTGTGCGTTGTTTGGCTCAACCTCAGGGACAGGGGTGGGGAGAGACTTTTTATTCCGATAAGAAGAGCCAGGTGCACTCCAATTGGGACCTGGAAGAGGAAAGGTGCCTTCTTCTGCAGGAGTGGGGAGGGGAGTGGGAGAAAAAGACCAACAAATACAAGTGCACCAAAATTAAAAAGAAATGCTGCCCAGTGCATTATATCCTCAATGGTTAAATTGCAACAGGAATCAAACAAAGGATTGACACAATAAACTGTACAAGTTAATCGACGACATGCTGGCTGGACAAAAGAAAGGCTGAGTTTGAAGGAACATGGAGTTGGAGATTGAAGAGCGTTGGTACTGTATTATGGATAACTGTGAGACCCATCTCTGCGATCTTTTAAAGCCCTTTGTAGGCTGAAATGAGAAGTAGCGAGAGCAGTGCTGAAGCCGTCAGCAAAAAGGCACAAAATCTTAGGTAAAATGAGATGCTCTTTCCTTTTGCGAGTCCTGTAAGCCATCAAGCACTAGAATGGAATGCCTGTTAAGCTAATTTTTTTTTTAAACTGGATAAAATCTCTCTAGGATATAAATACATTAAACAGGAAAACATAGAAAATTATATATATGTACAAATACTTTTGTTTTAGCATAATATATATTAACATAAATATTCCTATAATGCTAATGTTTCACAAAGCATAATCTCCTTTTTTTTTCTGAGCTTCAAAAAAGGTGCTTGAGTAATATATAATTACGAAGCTTCCTACCACGGAAGCAGTCTCTAGTCTGCATACCAGTAAGTACAAAACCCAGTCTTTGCATTTTTCTCTCTCTCTCTCTTTCTCTCACAATATCGAGCGGGAACTTTGTCCAACAAAGTTGCTTCCATTTTCCACCTTCTGAAAAAATCTTAGGAAACCCCACCCCTCCCTCTCCCCCCACACCAGAGAGGCTGGCGGTGGCTTTCAGGGAGGCGGGAGGGTGGGGCAGTGGTGTTGGGGGGGGAGTGCAGGGGGCGGGGTTGGGGGGGGGGGGGGGGGGGGAAAGCCTGTTGTGGTTGTTCTCATCTCTGGTAGTATCTTCAAATGATCCAGTGCTAATATCATACAAAAGGAAACAAAAGAAGGAAGTTTTAGGCCGGAGCCTGGTGCTGTCCTTGCCGAGCAACTGGCCATTACAAAAGCAGCACACGGTACACTTTTAAGATGGCCTCGGTCAACCCACCCTTAACGTCTGCCATGCTCTGAGAAACAAAACAACAGCAACTAAAAACAAAAAGTCCACATTATCTTTTAAGTTTCCGCGCGTATGGGAAACGTTGCCTCTGCGGGTCGGCCTTGGGGACACGTTGACTCTCTTACAAGAGTTTGTACTTGTGGCACACTCAAGCTCGTTCATGCCAAAGGGGCTCTTCCTTCCCTAGTTTTCAGCGGGTTAGGCTTTGTCGTTAATGGGTACAGAGAGTGAGAAAACTTAAACAAAACAAAAAAGCGTCTGCAAAACTCAGAAAAGTTGCTGTTTGGTGTTCAACCTGAAAGGGCTTCCCTCCCCCACAATGCGTCCTTCTCCTCCCTACAGCTAAATATATTACATGCAGAAAAAAAACCCATAGTAACTTTAACTTTGGTGCTAAAGTGTTCTAGAAAACACTTGGTCAAATATCACAAGGAAAAGTGGGAATGATTTTTTTGTTTTTTTGTTTTCTCTCTGGCACACGGTAGGAGTGAAACGGAGCCCATCCCGTCAAAAGTCTCAGAGCTGTACATGAATTCACCAACCCAATACAGTCCATTAAGCAAGTGCACAATTGTAGCTGTTTTTTTTTGTGTTTTTTTTGTGTTTTTTTTTGTAGCGGGTAAAGAAAAAGTCTTTCTGCATAGAGAGGTGCCTCACACCGTCTGATAGAAGCTGTCCACTTGTAAGTTGTTTTGCTTTGTGTTTGGCATGCTGTAGAAACCGCTATGTCTGGAGTCCGGATCCGCCATTCTCAGCATCCTCTGGGAACTGTCCACCTGAACCATGGTTCCTTTCTTACAGTCCACATACACCAGCTGGTTGTTCAGACATGAGGGCTGTGAGAGCAAGCAGGATAAACAAGGCTTAGTTAGAGTCATTCCCAATCCCCTCATAAATATTATTAAGTGCACCAATTTCCTTCGGGTGCTTACAATTTTTCCATCCATCACATTTTGTTCACAAATCCTGTCCTTCCCTGCTCCATGTCTCCGTTTGTATGGTTCCACAGGCACAGAAAGACCAGTTACGCAAAAATCAGAACACCATCTCTACTCTGTCCACTGCCACCTTGAGCAGAGGTGGGAATGTGGACTGAAGACCATCCTATTTCAAGGAGGTGGCACAGTGGTTAGCATTGCTGCCTCACAGTGCCAGGGACCTGGGTTCCATTCCGGCCTTGGGTCACTATCTGTGTGGAGTTTCCATCTTCTCTCTGTATCTGGGTAGGTTTCCTCCACGTCCTCCTGTTTCCTTCTACAATCCAAAGGTGCAGGTTCGGTGGATTGGCCACAGTAAATTGTCCCTTCATGTCCAAAGATATATAGGTAGATGGATTATTCATGGTAAATGTGTGGGGGGGGGGTAAAAGGGATAGGGTGGGGGAATGCGTCTGGGTGACAGTTGGTGCAGATTCAATGGGCTGAATGGCCTCCTTCTGCACTGCAAGGATTCAATGATTCTATGAGGTGGATTGCCACTTTAAACATGACGAAGCAGTTGGTTATTCAACTTTATTTTAGAATATTCAGGGGCGAATAGGCATAGGTGAGAGCTGTCAGACCCTAACCTAATTTGGGTGACCCCCGCGATTGGACACCCCACTCTGATCTTCCCTATTAGCCTCTCCCTATCTGGGCCTCCAATATGTCTCTTCCTCCCTCCCAGGATCACTGGCCATGGGATCTCCTGCACCCCCTAGTGGCACACCAACCATGCCTTATTCTCCCACCAACCTGCTGGGAAGCCTAAACTATGGGTGAGGGGAACAGGTCGGCAATGCCACATGTACATCGTGAGTAGGAGAACTTGACTTCTGGGTTTTCCCTGCGCTTTCCCAACAATACTCCTGCTCCCAAGAGAACAAGTAGGTTAAAATCCTGTGCTGTGTGTGCATATGGTTATTCCACTATTGGCGCATCATTGTTATTTTAATCTTGACCCTCCCAACCTGACCTCCACACATGGATACAGATACCACCCAGTTGGGCTGTGGGACGGCAACGGAGCAGGAACCCTGATTGGTGTTTTGATATTCCAGTCTAGGAGGACTATTGTTGTCCCATTTAAGATCCACCAGCTGAGTTCAGGCTGCAACTTGAACTTGGGGGAGATTTTCTTGCTGAGTGTGTCTCACTGCCGTATCTGGTACAGACAGAGGCAGGAAGGGAACTTGATGCACAGGGTTTTGACTGGCAGGTTTCTTCAGTAAAGAAATTGAGCTACCTGGGGTGAAGCATGGATTGGTGTTCCAATACCACAATCACGTTGCCTGACTCTGCAGAAACTTGCTCGCAACTCTGAAGTCAGTTTGACTATAGGCCTAAAGCCTTGAGCCAAGAGGCAAAACCGAGGTGAGTAAAGTTTATTTATTAGTGTCACAACAGGCTCAGTTTAACACTGCAATGGAGTTAAGATGTAAATCCCCTAGTTGCCAACTATACGGGTACACTGAGGCAGAATTTGGCACGGCCTTATGCATCTTTAACCAGGAGGAAACCAGACCACCTGGAGGAAACCCATGCAGACACTGGGAGAATGTGCAGAATCCGCACAGACAGTGACCCGAGCTGGGAATTGAACCTGGTTCCGTGGCGCAATGAAGCAGTACAAAGAACAAAGAATATTACAGCACAGAAACAAATCCTTTGGCCCTCCAAGCCTGCACTGATCATGCTGCCTGACTGAACAAAAACCCCCTACTCTTCTGGAGACCCTAATTCATCTATTCCCACCAATCACGGTGCCACTCTGCCATCCTATTACGCTGGAACTGAAATCTATTTCGTGCAGAAGAGGAAGGGACTATTGTATCTGATCAGCAGTCTGTTATACACAGTGCCTCATAATCAGTTTCACTGAAGACAATTCCTACAAACACTTTTTCAATAAAATGTCACATTTCAACCTCTGGGTTAATGACTGGCTGTGCTTATCTTTTCTTACTGAGATTGGTGTGTAGCTGTAACAAGCATGACTAATGTGACATTTTGAAATATGATGTCCGCATTATGACACCAGTCACTGATGGTTTTCCATGTATTTCCATCTCTCTTGGTGTCCTTTAAGAAACAAGTCGGTCCTGTCAAAACCTGATATTTCTTTCTATCACTCTCTTTAATACATCACCACCTTCTTGGCACTTGTTCTATATTTAAACTCACGCAGTGTACTTGTTCAAGAAGAAAGCTCAGCACCACCTCCTTAAGGGCAATTAGGGATTGGCAATAATCGCTGACCTTGTAAGCAATACTCACATCCCACGAATGAACAAACCAAATGCTAGCAAATAGAACTCATTACTGTTTAATGCCATGAATCTCTTATTGTGTCATTTTTTTCTGTTTGCTTGGATTTCTTTCTTTTAAGTTGTGTTCTGCATGGTAAGTTTTCTGTAAAATAACTCTGACCAATTTTGTGCTATGTCTCCTGACAACTGAACAATTCTTACCATCAACAGTGTACATTTGTATGAGGCCCTTACTGTAAAAAGATCAAAGGCATTTCACAGTGAGGGGAAGGCTCCCCTTCAGCTGTAACACAATGAAAGGGTTTAGATGGTGAGTTGAAGAGTACAGCAGTAAGCACGGAAAGGTTACCCAACGGCTGTGATGGAGGGAAGTCTATACAAGCATTGGCTGGGACATGAGATCAGAGACTGTTGGTTTGAGCTGGGTCGTGAATGGGCCTGAGGGGAAGGGGATGAGAAGGTTCTCTTTCAGTCACTGCCTTAATGTGGGGTGGACGCAGAGTTGATAGTGACAAAAGAGAACTGGATCTCTAGTTGGAAACCAAAAACTGTAGGGCCATGGGAAAGGGTGGGTGAGGAATGGGACTAATTTGTTTAACTCAATGGATGCAATGACTCCTGGTTGGTGCTGCATAACACTATAGCGAGCCAATGGAAAACAACCAGTCAGAGGCAATGGGGAAGAGGGATTTAGGGCAGGATGTTGTTACCAGTTTGGGGGCAGGAACAAAGATGGGAAGGGGCTTAGTTTCCCAGCTGGTGTGTCAGTTTATCGTCATAGAACAGGCTCACAACCATGCTCTCAGATTGGTGGAGTCTGGGATGGCTATCCACCCACAAGTGGCAGGCAGCTTAACTCAACTGAAAGGCCAATTAAGGCCATTAACCAGAGGCCAGTTGAGTCTCCTACTCAAGTGAAGAAAGGGGAGCTTTTGGCTCATGGAGTTTGCATCGACTCTCACTGACAGGGTATCCTAGCCAGGCTCACCCCCTGCCCTATCTCCGTAACTGCACACATTTACCGTGCCTAATCCGTCTAACCTACACATCTTGGGATACTGAGGGACAATGTTATTTTACAATGGTGAATTCACCGAACTTGCATGTCTTTTGATCTGTGGGGTGGAAACCGGTGCACTCAGAGGAAATGCATGCAGACACGGGGAGAATGTGCAAACTCCACACAGACAGTGACCCAAGGCCAGGATTGAACCCGGATCCCTGGCGCTGTGAGGCAGCAGCGCTAATCTGTTGGCCCTACAGATTTAAGGAACTGCTGACCATCAGGCCACTAGCTGGCTAATCCAGCAGAGGTCCCTTTTGAGTTACTGCTCCTGTCAATGCGGGGTCGGGACGTGCATTTGATCCCAATGTCCTGACCCCCCCGAGTGGAAAATCCTGCCCTTGGTGCAGGGAATTTGACATTCCTGCCAGGTAGGCATCATCAAGTTGGTGAGGAGGACATTGGGGAAGCAATGCCTTGGCCTGATGTAAGTGTGAATGAGGATTCTAGAGATGGTGGGGGTGGGTGGGGGGCGGCAGTGGCGGGGTTGGGGCGAGGTGAGGGCAGGGGGGCGGGTGAGCTATCAGCACAGACAACCAACGTTGATAATGTGAATAAACCATTTGGGAGATAGAAGTGACACATGGCTTGAAACTCAGCCCAGGACTGAATAGGATGCCATGATTAGGAGGTATGGTGGCACAGTAGTTAGCACTGTGAGGAGACAGGCCATATTAATAACACCTCTGAGCCTTTTGGAAATTCAAAGTAATTAGCTGACTAACTGCAGGGCTCACTGGGAGAGACGGTGCATTTTATTTCTTTCCCAGTAGCATTCTGTACTCAAAGCATCCATCTTCCATCCTAACTAACCACGTGTGCCACTAGTGTACTACCCGCTGATGTACAGTCAGAAATCTCACAACACCAGGCTAACGTCCAAGTGATTTATTTGCAATCACGAAGTTTCGGAGTGCTGCTCCTTCCTTAGGTTCCTACTCTGCCCACCCCAGTCCAACACCGGTATCTCCACGTCACTGATGCATAATCTTAGAATCCCTAAGAGCATAAGGATACCATTCAGCTCACTGAGTTTGCACCAACTCTTCAACTGAGCATCCCACCCAGGTCCTATCCCCAACACCCTACACATTTACTCCACTAATCCACTATGAAACAATTTAACATGGCCAACTCACTTAACCTGAACACCTTTGGAGTGTGGGAGGAAACCAGAGACCCAGAGGAAACCCACACAGGCATGGGGAGAACATGCAAATTAAACATAGACAGTGACCCAAGCTGGGAATCGAACCCGGGTCCCTGGAACTGCGAGGCAGCCTATTGGCCCTTCAACTTCAAGGAACTGCTGACCTTCTGGCTGAGTAAGACTGGTTTGGAGGATAGGTCTTATAAGGAAAGTTGAGGAAGCTGGGGCTTTTCTCTTTAGAGCGGAGGAGAATGAGAGGTGACTTAATAGAAGTTTACAAGATGATGAGGGGGATACACAGAGCGGACATTCAGAGACTATTTCCTTGGGTGGATGTAGCTGTTACTAGGTGGCATAAATATAAGGTTCATAGTAGGCGATATAGGAGGGATGTCTGAGGGAGGTTCTTTATTTAGAGAGTTGTTGGGATGTGGAATGCACTGCCTGCTGTGATAGCAGAGATGGACACTTTAGGGACTTATAAATGGTTATTGGATAGGCACAACTGAATGATAGGGAATAGGATAGCTTGATCTTGGTTTTGGACAAAACTCGGCACAACATCGAGGGCCGAAGGGCCTGTACTATGCTGTACTGTTCTCTGTTCTCAGATTCTCACTGGGCACGGTCCAACTTTCCAGTGCGTGAACTTGAATGACTTTCTGACTCAGAGGCAGCCGTCTTGTGTAAAGCCAATGTACAGTCACTGTGTCTGAGATCAGGTAACACAACCCTGCCCAGGATTTGAACCTGGGACCTTCCTGCCGGTAGAGTTCAGTGACAGGCAGGCAATACATTTACTAATGGCTAGGTCAGCAATTAGGACTATTAAAAGCTGTAAGTCGCACAGGGAGTCTGAGTCAGGACTTAGTGGCTATGTTTACACAGGACTGTTTTTAACTTTAGGTGGTGTCAGATTGACAGCTTGTATGCCATTGGGTTGTAGAAATAAAAGACTTGCATTTATATAGTGCCTTGCAGTGCTTTGTAGCCAACGAAGTATTTAAGTGTAGTCACTGGATAATGTAGGAAACACGGCAACCAATTTGTGCTCAGCAAGCTCCCACAAACAGTACTGTGATAATGATCACATAATCTGTTTTTTATTGTCACAGAATCTCTACAATGCAGAAAAAGGCCATTCCGCCCATTGCGCCTATACTGACAACAATCCCACCTAGGCCCTATTCTCGTAACCCCATGTATTTTCACTGCTACCCCCTCTGAAACCCAGGGTTGACTTATCATGGTCAATCGACCTAACCCGCACATCCTTGGACTGTGGGAGGAAACTGGAGCATCCTGAGGAAACCCATGCAGACACAGGGAGAATGTGTAAACTCCACATAGACAATGACCCCAGGTTGGAATTGAATCCGGGTTCCTGGTGCCGTAAGGCTACAGTGTTAACCACTGTGCCACCCATGATGATGGTTGAGTGATAGATGTTGGCCAGGACACTGGGAATAGGTCCCCTGTTCCTCACCAAAATAGGGCCCGGGGACCTTTTACATCCAACCAAGCAGGCCGATGGGCCTTGGTTTAAAGTCTCATCTGAAAGACAGCACCTCCGATGGAGCAGCACTCTCTCAGTATTGGATTAGAGTGTCAGCCACAACCTTTGTGCTCAAGTTCTAGATGATAACTTTCATATAAGGTTTGAGCTTTACCATCCATCTCCTTCTAGAATCCTGTACATTTCTTCCTTTTCCCCCAGCTACTTATTATTAGCTTTCCTTAAACAGCAAATTGCCAAGCACATTCAGGTAATTGGCACGGAGGAGATATGGAGCTGAATTAACAATGGGAGAAACGCAGCAATTAACCTGTTGTGATTCAGCTACCATCCCCATGTGTTAATTGAGCTCCCTCTCTCAGCACTCAGTAACGCTTCCCAGTCAATTATTCTAAAGTCAACTGCGTCTTCTGTTTAAGGTATAAATATTTCATTAATCAAAGTCAACAAGTGAGTCGCTAGAAGGGAAATAAACACATTGGGATGTAATCCTTCTTTCCAAATTAATGTTGGGAAAACATACAATTACTTGACACGGGACAGAGATCTTCTTATTTTTATTGAAATTTAGAACGGTTACACTTATAATCCTCCTCAAGGTTGTAGGTTGGTGACCATGGACTTCTCTTGGGTTGGTCCAGGTTTAAGCTCGGCAAAGTACTGCAGTGGTTTGTAGTTCTCTTCTGCAGAATGGCTGACCCACTGGGCATCAGGTGTATTGATTTACAGGTTGATAATTAACTTATTTGGCCACCTTAGGAAGATACCTTCTGCAGTCATCAAGAGGGACTTGAACCCAGAGTTTCAAGCCCCAAGAATGGGGATGCTACCACTGCACCACAAGACCTCTTCCATTTAAGTTTTTAAATCATGCTATAGCATATTGCTGATTTGCATTTGGTTTACTGCACTAATCAGCACTGAATCACAGAAATATTATGGTGCAGGAGGTCATTTGGCCCATTGTGGACTGTGCCGGCTCTCCAAATGAGCATGATGACTTACTGCGATTCCCCCGCCTTTTCTCCTCCGTGCGATTTCTACTGTAGTCATGATATGGAAATGCTGGCGTTGGACTGGGGTAAACACAGTAAGAAGTCTCACAACACCAGGTTAGAGTCCAACCCATTTATTTGATAGTAAATTAATAGAAAACTCACAAGCTTTCAGGGTTTGCCCCATCACCTGATGAAGGGGCGAACCCCGAAAGCTTGGTGAGTTTACTATCAAATAAATTGGTTGGACTTTAACTGGTGTTGTGAAACTTCTTTCTGTAGTTTCTATCCACAAACTCATTAATGGGATCCTCCTGAATGTGCCGATTGAACCTGCCCCCATGCACACAGACAGTGCATTCCAGACCCCCATCACTCACTGGGCGATTTTTCTCACATCACATTTGCTTCTTTTGCAAATCACTTCCAGTCTGAAAACGCTGGCTCTGGAATAACCTGCTGATGACCAGCCAGGTTGGCTGAAGGCTCGCCTTGGAATGTGGTTGGTTTACTGGGATATTCTCACCTGCTGATCATCTCCCTTTGGTTACTTCCTCTTTGAAAGGTGCAAGCTTCCCCTGCTGGGTGACAGTTCCAGGGTCACAGGCCATCCACCAAAAAAAAAGACACCTATTTTTCAGCTCTGAGCTTTCTGTCTAAGCATCAGCTTATCATTGACACTATAGCTGAGCCCAACTCCACACTCGCTCACTGTCAAGGCAAACACACATTCCTGGGATGTAAGCATCACTGGCAAGACCGGCATTTATTGCACATCCCAAATTGCATGTCGCAATTTAATACAACTTAAATGGCAGGCTATTTGAGGGTGGTTAAGAGTCAACCACTTTTCTGTGGGTCTAGAATTACATCTGGCCAGACTGGGAAAGGATGGCAGGTTTCATCTCTTGAAGGGCTCGAGTGAACCAGATGGTTTTAATAACAGTCTGGTAATTTGATGATCATCATTACTGAGAATAGCATTTAATTCTGTACTTATTCATTAATTGAACTGGGTAAGTGATCTGAATATTCTGAAACTGTACGATGTGCTGGAAGGGTACACGTTTCCGAGATTTATTCACACTGTGGGAAAAAAACTACCCCCCCCACTTTAACTTACACAGATTTAAGAACATGCTCAGGCTGATGAATTTGTCGAGGAGACCGTACCTTTGTAGGAGTTCTGTAACAGGGCACCGGGATCCACTGCTTCTTCTGGTTGACCAGTAACAGAGCTATGACTAGAATGAGAGCGATCATAATGGGCAGTGCCACCCAGGCCACAGAGTGCATAGCGGAGTCTTCATTGTACCGGGGATAGTCTCCACCTATTGCATTAACACGGAGGTTCTCTGTCGGGGAAAAAAAGACACAAGGTCTTAGTAAAGGGGGTGACACAAAGGATGCTGAGGCTGAGAACATTCAACAGCCTAGCCCAAGGCAGAGATGATGCATACTCTGTGCTGACCTCCTTCTTCTCCTTTAGATATTATGTCTTCTTTGGTAACCATGGACGTCCCCTGGATTGATCCATGATAATGCAGTTACCTTTGCCAGTATCTGTGATCAGAAAGTTTCCACTCTTATTGGAAGGATTTATAGATTGATAATGCAACCTGTTTGGCCACATTATGAGCACACCTTCCAGTCCCATCAAGACCTGCAGTGAGATCTGAACCCACACTTTCTGGTGTCCCTCTCTCTGAGTCACAAGACCATTGCTCAATACTGGCATAACTTTGTTATATTTAAATGCTAGCTAATTTATTTTACATTTGCAATTCTGTTTCTATACTGTTTCCCTGACTGCAGTACTTAGAAGCAAAGAAATGATGTTAAATTTGTACAGAGCCCACCTATTCAGTTCTGGTTTCCATCTCACAGACATGGTAACTCTGAGATGCGTGAAGAGATTTACAAGGTTGGTATCACAACAGGAAAGGCTGGGGTTTTTTATTCTGGAACAAACAAAGCTTGCTAGAGGTCATTATGATTCTGAAGCAGACGGACAGGATGAGTATGGAGAGACTGTTACATTTGTGCAGGAGACTAGGACTAGGGGTACGTAAGTATATGATAGTCATCAATAGTTTAAGTTTACTTATTGGTGTCACAAATTGGCTTACATTAACATTGCAGTGAAGTTATTGCGAAAATCCCCTTGTCGCCACATACTCTAGCGCCTGTTCGGGAATCACTGAGGGAGAATTTAGCATGGCCAACACACCTAACTAGCACATCTTATGGACTTTGGGAAGAAACTGGAACAACTGGAAGAAACCCATGCAGACACAGGGACAACGTACAAATCCACACAATCAGTGACCCAAGCTGGGAATCCGAACCCAGATCCCAGGCGCTGTGGGGCAGCAGTGCCACCATGCTGCCTTGGTTAGACAAAAGAGATATGGAGACAATGTTACCATTTGTGCGGGAAATCAGAACGAAGGGCCATAAATATAAGATAATCATCAATAAATCCAATGAGGAAGAACTCCTTTACCTGGAAATTGTAGAATGTGTTACCTCATGGAATAACTAAGGCAGATGGTACAGGGGAAGCGAATTAAGTTCATGAGGGAGAAATGAATGGAAGAGTCTGTTGCTAAGATGAGCTGAAGTGAAATTGTATACCCTAATGTACACTAATTGTATACTAATTGTATACTCTAATGTATACTCTAATTGTATACCCTAATGTATACCCTAATGTATACTCTAATTGTATACTCTAATTGTATACCCTAATGCTAAAGGAAGCCAGACAGAGTATACAGTCTGCTATCACTCGTTATTCAATTTTGCCCAAGTTGAACATTCTGGCAGCTGCCTGGGGAACGACAAATTTATGAAATGAATAAGTCTTTTATCTATTGAGCAAGAGGAACTGTAAAAGGTGGAGATGCCTGTATCATGAGGACGCCTGCTTTAATCTCAGAAATAGCTGCTGACTCACGATTTATAAAGTTCACAGTTGTACAATGAATTGTTTCTTCCATAGTTCTATCTCCTGGGAACTGCTGACAAAGAGGCACCGAATGATAAAGGGCATTGCATTACTGGCTTATTGAGCAGACCGCGATTCCCAAATCCTCTCGGATGCTGGCGAATTTCTTGCAAGATAAATAAATCACAACCTTGCTTCACAAATTATTACCCACATTAACATTATCACACGGTGAACTCAATCAGATGTTTCAGAAGGAACAATTTTCAATCACGATGCCTCTTTAAACATTGTTTAAAAAAAAAGTCATTCTCAATTATTAACCCTCTCCTGCAACTGTCGATTCCCCGTGTCGGAGCGTAGGTTTAACCTCCTGTTTTCCTCTCCCCTTCCCGTGTGGCTGGGGTGAGACTTACCGTCGTCCCGAAGGTGTGCGGGAATTTCGTTTCCACTGGGCGTTGGCCAGAACGGTGCTTCCACTTCGATCTCTCCCCTCTGGTCAAACTTTTCGATGGGGATGTTGGTGGGCTCAGGCACATTCAGATCTAAAGGGAGAGTGAACAGAGTGGAATGACAAGACAATCTGTGAATTACTGTGGCCATCTTGTGAGTGACCAGCGTTGGACATCCAGGCCTGTATTTGCCTGGAATTAATCCACAGGCTGGATTTGATAGTCACCTGCTGAAAACAGGGGGTGGTCTTCAAATTCAGCACCTGGCTTGCCCTGATCTGTCTCTCATTTTGGGAGTGGGGAGGTTGAAGGATTTTCACAGTAACTTCATTGCAGTGTTAATGTAAGCCTACTTATGATTAAAATTTATTTATCAGTACGGCAAATAGGCTTACATTAACACTGCAATGAAGTTACTGCAAATATCCCCTTGTGGTCACATTCTAGCACCTGTTCGGGTACAACTGAGGGAGAATTTAGCATGGCCGACGCACCTAACCGGCACGTCTTTCGGACTGCAGGAGAAAACAGGAGCACCTGGATGAAACCCATGCAGACACGGGGAAAACATGCAAACTCGACACAGATAGTGACCTAGGGGAGGGGAATCGAACCTGGGTCCCTGGCTTTGTGAGGCAGCACTGTTAACCCCTGTGACACTGTGCCACCTCACTAATAAGTAAACTTTACTTGTTGCATTGCCCAGCTGCCCGCCTGCCTGTTCATTGGGTCTATTGAGGTTCATAAACGGCCTGTTAAATGCCACAGCTGTAGTCCCAGCAATGGCCACTGCCTGAATCTGGCGCTGCTGCCACTACGGAGCTGTTGGCCTATCAGATTGGACAGCAGCTCTCTTAGGGCAGAGCCTCTTCCCCAGAGTCTGGACGTTAGCCAGGGTAAAAATGATTGTGAGACAGCCGGCTTTTTGGTGGTAAGTTCCCAATTGACTTTTTGGTGGGATCTGGTGGGGATGGGGAACGGGGAAGGGAACATGGAATGCTGTAAGAACCAGCCTTATGTTATATTCCAACACATTGGCACTGTAAAACCAACTGCTGGGTGAATTTGGACACGTAGGTCAGACCAGATAAGGATGGGAGATTTCCATCTCTAAAAGACATGAGCAAACCAGATGGGTTTTTTCCAACTATCAGTGACAGTTTCATAGTTATCACTGCTTGTTACATGACTAGTTCTCAATTCCAGGGGTGGGATTCTTTGGGCACTCTTGTTCCAAAACCAGAGAATCCTGCCTGAGGTCAATGGACTTTTACGCAGTCTGCCCACTACCCCCACCTCAACATCCCCTCGATACCCCCAACTGCTACAATTCCTGTGGCTGGCGAGATGGGAGAATCGCTCCCCCACCCCACCCCCCACCCCCAGATATTTTATTAACTGAAATTCCACCAACCACCATAGTGGGATTTGAAACCCAACTCCAGAGTATCAGCCTGGGCCTTTGAATTACTAATGTCCAGTGACATTACTATGACACCACCAGCTCTCCCTAGTAAAAGATTCCAAGCTGCTTCAGAGTTGTATTATCCAACAAAAATTGACGTGGAGCTACATAAGGGGATATTAGGATTGGTAACAGAGAGGGGAAAGATGGAAAGAAGGAAATTGCGGCAGTTGAAGACATTGCTGTCAATGGTGGTGCAATGAAACCTAACCATTGGCACTAACTCATCATGGCCTGGCAGGCAAAGTGTCAAGTGACAACAAAATTTGTCTCATTCTGTCCCTAACTTTGTAGATCTTGTCAGTAAGGCAGGAACTTCAACACAGTGGCCCATTCTGAGATGCAGGTCACTGAATCACACCTTTCAGTCTCCGCCATAGCTACACTGACACATCATCCCCATTTTGAAGTTTTAAAAGGCAGCTGCACCCCCAGACATCTCTGTACCTGCCTCCTGGAGATGAATCATGTGTTACATCACCAAGGTCTTGAAGGAGACCATAGAGAAGTTGCGTAAATAGATAAAGAGGGGAAGAAAGATTGATCAGAACTGCAGGTCATGAACTGATTGACCATTGAGAATATATTAGTTTTCCTTTCAAATTCTGAGTACGTGACCTACTTCAAGATGAAGATCAATGAGGTGAAATGCTGCTGATGAGTATTAATAACAAACAGAGGTAATATTTCTCTGCCAAAGAAGATCGAGGATTGATGAGGGAAGAGGGACTAGAGTGTGTGTTTTTGGGATGAGGGATAATTGGGCAGTACAGTATGTGTTGTTGGGATGAGGATTGATGGGGGAGTACAGTACGTGTTATTGGGGTGAGTGTTAACGGGGGGTACAGTATAATTTGTTGGTGGTGAGGGTTGATGGGAGATACAGTGTCTGTCATTGGGGGGTGAGAATTGATGGGGGTACAGTGTGTGTTGTTGGGGGTGAGGGTTGATGGGGGTACAGTGTGTGTTGTTGGTGGTGAGAGTTGATGGGGTAGAGTATGTGTTGTTGGGGGATGAGGGTTGATGGGATGTAGTGTGTGTTGTTAGGGGTGAGGGTTGATGGGGTGGAGTGTGTGTTGTTGGGGGTGAGAGTTGATGGGGTAGAGTGTGTGTTGGGAGTGAGAGTTGATGGGGTAGAGTGTGTGTTGTTGGGGGTGAGGGTTGATGGGGTAGAGTGTGTGTGTTGGGGTGAGGGTTGAGGGTAGAGTGTGTGTTGTTGGGATGAGGGTTGATGGGGTAGAATGTGTGTTCTTGGGGTGAGGGTTAATGGGGTGGAGTGTGTGTTGTTGGGGGTGAGACTTGATGGGGTAGATGTGTTGTTGGGGGTGAGAGTTGTGTTGTTGGGGGTGAGGGTTGATGGGGTAGAGTGTATGTTGTTGGGAGTGAGGGTTGATGGGGTAGAGTGTGTGTTGTTGGGATGAGGGTTGATGGGGTAGAATGTGTGTTCTTGGGGGTGAGGGTTAATGGGGTGGAGTGTGTGTTGTTGGGGGTGAGACTTGATGGGGTAGAGTGTGTGTTGTTGGGGGTGAGAGTTGTGTTGTTGGGGGTGAGGGTTGATGGGGTAGAGTGTATGTTGTTGGGGTGAGAGTGTGGGGTGGAGTGTGTGTTGTTGGGGGTGAGAGTTGATGGTAGAGTGCGTGTTGTTGGGAGTGAGCATTGATGGGGTAGAGTGTGTGTTGGCGGTGAGGGTTGATGGGGTAGAGTGTGTGTTGTTGGGGATGAGGGTTGATGGGGTAGAGTGTGAGTTGTTGGGGATGAGGTTGATGGGTAGAGTGTGTGTTCTTGGGGGTGAGGGTTGATGGGGTAGAGTGTGTGTTGTTGGGGGTGAGAGTTGATGGGGTAGAGTGGTGTGTTGGGGGTGAGGGTGATGGGGTAGAGTGTGTGTTGTGGGGGGTGAGGGTTGAGGGGTAGAGTGTGTGTTGTTGGGAGAGGGTTGATGGGGTGAATGTGTGTCTTGGGGGTGAGGGTTAATGGGGTGGAGTGTTGGTTGTTGGGGGTGAGACCTGATGGGGTAGAGTGTGTGTTGTTGGGGGTGAGAGTTGTGTTGTTGGGGGTGAGGGTGTGGGGTAGAGTGTATGTTGTTGGGGGTGAGAGTTGATGGGGTGGAGTGCGTGTTGTTGGGAGTGAGCATTGATGGGGAGTGTAGATGTGTGTTGCGGTGAGGGTTGATGGGGTAGAGTGTGTGTTGTTGGGAGTGAGAGTTGATGGGGTAGAGTGTGTGTTGTTGGGGGGTGAGGGTTGATGGGGTAGAGTGTGTGTTCTTGGGGGTGAGAGTTGATGGGGTAGAGTGTGTGTTGTTGGGGGTGAGGGTTGATGGGGTAGAGTGTGTGTTGTTGGGAGTGAGAGTTGATGGGGTAGAGTGTGTATTGTTGGGGATGAGGGTTGATGGGGTAGAGTGTATGTTGTTCGGGGTGAGAGTTGATGGGGTAGAGTATATGGTGTTGGGGGTAAGAGTTGATGGGGTAGAGTGTGTGTTGTTGGGAGTGAGAGTTGATGGGGTAGAGTGTGTGTTGTTGGGGGTGTGAGGGTTGATGGGGTGGAGTGTATGTTGTTGGGGGTGAGAGTTGATGGCGTAGAGTGTGTGTTGTTGGGGATGAGAGTTGATGGGGTAGAGTGTGTGTTGTTGGGAGTGAGAGTTGATGGGGTAGAGTGTGTATTGTTGGGGATGAGGGTTGATGGGGTAGAGTGTATGTTGTTCGGGGTGAGAGTTGATGGGGTAGAGTATATGGTGTTGGGGGTAAGAGTTGATGGGGTAGAGTGTGTGTTGTTGGGAGTGAGAGTTGATGGGGTAGAGTGTGTGTTGTTGGGGGTGTGAGGGTTGATGGGGTGGAGTGTATGTTGTTGGGGGTGAGAGTTGATGGCGTAGAGTGTGTGTTGTTGGGGATGAGAGTTGATGGGGTAGAGTGTGTGTTGTTGGGAGTGAGAGTTGATGGGGTAGAGTGTGTGTTGTTGGGGATGAGGGTTGATGGGGTAGAGTGTATGTTGTTGGGGGTGAGAGTTGATGGGGTAGAGTGTGTGTTGTTGGGGATGAGGGTTGATGGGGTAGAGTGTGTGTTGTTGGGGGTGAGGGTTGATGGGGTAGAGTGTGTGTTGTTTGAGGTGAGAGTTGATGGGGTAGAGTGTGCGTTGTTGGGGGTGAGCGTTGATGGGGCAGAGTGTGTGTTGTTGGGGGGAGAGTTGATGGGGTAGAGTGTGTGTTGTTGGGGGGAGGGTTGATGGGGTAGAGTGTGTGTTGTTGGGGGTGAGAGTTGATGGGGTAGAGTGTGTGTTGTTGGGGGTGAGAGTTGATGGGGTAGAGTGTGTGTTGTGGGATGAGAGTTGATGGAGTAGAGTGTGTGTTGTTGGGGGGTGAGAGTTGATAGGGTAGAGTGTGTGTTGTTGGGGATGAGAGTTGATGGGGTGGAGTGTATGGTGTTGGGGGTGAGAGTTGATAGGGTAGAGTGTGTGTTGTTGGGGGTGAGAGTTGATCGGGTAGAGTGTGTGTTGTTGGGGGGTGAGGGTTGATGGGTAGAGTGTGTGTTGTTGGGGGTGAGAGTTGATGGGTAGAGTGTGTTTTGTTGGGGGGGGAGGTTGATGGGGTAGAGTGTGTGTTGTTGGGGGTGAGAGTTGATGGGGTAGAGTGTGTTTTGTTGGGGATGAGAGTTGATGGGGTAGAGTGTGTGTTGTTGAGGGTGAGGGTTGATGGGGTAGAGTGTGTGTTGTTGGGGGTGAGCGTTGATGGGGTGGAGTGTGTGTTGTTGGGGTGAGGATTGACGGTGTGTATACTGTGTTGTGGAGGTTAGAGGTACTGAGGTGGCCAAAGGGAATACTTTGCAGTGATCTCTCGGGGAGGAGGGCAATGGATCTCTCGGGCGGAGGGGTGGGGGGTGGTTGGTGATGGAGCTGTCAGGGGATCTCTCGGAGGAGGGGGTGATGGAGCTGTCAGGGGATCTCCGGGGGAGGGGGTGATGGAGCTGTCAGGGGATCTCTCGGGGGAGGGGGTTGATGGAGCTGTCAGGGGATCTCTCGGGGGAGGGGGTGATGGAGCTGTCAGGGGATCTCTCGGGGGAGGGGGTGATGGAGCTGTCAGGGATCTCTCGGGGAGGGGGGTGATGGAGCTGTCAGGGATCTCTCGGGAAGGGGGTGACGGAGCTGTCAGGGGATCTGTTAGGGGAGAGGGGTGGGTGACGGAGCTGTCGGGGAGGGGGGTGGGTGACGGAGCTGCGGGGGAGGGGGGTGGGTGACGGAGCTGCGGGGGGGGGGGGGGGGTGACGGAGCTGTCTGCCAGAGTCAGAGATTCAAGGGCAGCACTTTTGTCATTTGATTTTGAAAGCCAGAAACAGGCTGTGTACGAAACAGATGCTCCTCATTAACTGCAGATAAAAATAAATAAGAGGACAAATGCTTGATCTGTGTGTTTGGGAGGTGGTGAGGGTTGTGGGGGTGGGGGTGGAGGTGCCATCCCTCTCTGTCCTGGCATCTTATAACAGGCTGGCATTCCTCCAATTACCTGGGCACACAGGGCAGCAGCTTCCGTCCACGTAGAGAGGCTCCAGGCAGGGGAGGGGAGGGCAGCTGACTGTTGAGCAGAGTGTCTGACCCTGTAGGCAGTAACAGTGGGTACAGCTGTCAATGTCCCATCTCTCCTCATCTGCGTAGGTCTTCTCATTGAAGTGACACACCACTTTACTTGGGATGCTTTCCTCTGTGGAAGGGAGGGAAACAGAGAGAGAGAGAAAAATAAGATTATGGGTTAGCCATCAATCGATTATCTCCCTTTCCCGCTCACTGACAGAGCAACTGTGGCAAAATATTTCAATTCCTTCAGCCATTATGAAGGTGAGTTCTAATAAGAGCACTAACTAAAGCAGCCTGACCCTCACAGTTTGGAGCATTACAACATCTCATCTGTATCTCAGTCAATGAAATGCTCTTTCAATTCGGGGCAGTACAACACAGCACAGTCACTAGCGCTGCTGCCTCACAGCGCCAGGGACTCTGGGTTCAATTCCAGCCTTGGATGACTGTCTGTGTGGAGTTTGCACATTGTCTGCGTGGGTTTCCTCCAGTTTCCAAAGATGTGCGGGTTTGGTGGATTGCCCATGCTTAAATTGCCTCTTAGTGTTCTAAGATGTAAAGGTTAGGGGGATTAGCGGGGTTACAGGGATATGGCCGGGGTAAGATGCTCTGTCACGGGGTCGGTACAGACTTGATGGGCAGAACTGCTTCTTTCTGCAATGTGGGAGTTCCATGGAACTATTTAGTTTTCCCTCCGATAGCCCCATCCCTGGCTAAAAGCAAATTACTGCAGATGCTGGAACCTGAAACCAAAACAGAGAGTGCTGGAAGATCTCAGCAGATCTGGCGGTTTCTGTAAAGATGAAAAAGAGCTGATGATTCGAATCCAGATGACAAAGCTTTGACAAAGGGTCATCTGGACTTTAAGTGTCAGCTCTTTTCTCTCCTTACAGATACTGCCTGACCTGCTGAGATTTTGCAGCATTTTCTCTTTTGGTCCATCCCTGACTGCCTATCAATCGAGCAAACAAATGGTAAGTAACTTGGGACATTTTAATAACCTAAAACTGCAGCCCCCCACCTCCAGCCCTTTTCCTGAGAGCTCACTCTCCCTGCTGATTCTTCTTCCCCTCCCTTGGGCCACTGACTCATTTGGAAGTTGCAGCATCCTCGCGAAAGCCTTGACGATCGAATTTGGCCATACTGGCTCACGAGGAAAACCTGTGAAGAATGTCGTTCTCAGGATTGCTCATCCCTTGGACACTCTGACATGGTAGGACTTGTATTTATGGCCAGCTGATAGGGAGGGTTCCCCTACAACTGAGTAGTTTTCTCAATCATTTCTGAGAGCAGTCAAGGGTTAACTAGATTCCAATTCTAGGACTGGAGTCACGTACAGACCAGACTGCATAATGACGGCAGGGTTTCCCTCCCAGGATTTGGATTCTTACACCAATATGACTGTTTGCGTGGTCATTTGATGTGACACAGACCTATTGGGGAGGGCTTGAACTCTTGTTTAATGTGGCACAGTGATTAACACTGCTGCTTCACAGCGCCAGGGACCTGGGTTCGATTCCTGACTTGGGTCACTGTGCGGAGTCTGCATGTTCTTATCATGTCTATGTGGGTTCCTCCAAGTGCCCTGGTTTCCTCCCACAGTCCAAAAGACACACTGGTTAGGTGCATTGACCATGCTAAACTCTCTGTCAGTACCCGAACAGGAGTCAGAGTGTGGCAACCAGGAGATTTTCACAGTAACTTCATTGCAGTGTTAATATAAACTTACTTGTGGCACTAGTAAATAAATAAATATCGTGTGCAATGGAATTGGACAATTCAAGTTGTTTTGAGGATGGTTTAGGCTGATTATTTGGTGCAGATAGCACCTCTCATTCTGATCATTCTGGCAGGTATCACCCCAGGGGTAAAGTGTAAAGGGTAAAAATGAAAAGATTCAAGGCATTTCTGTAATGTTTTTGATGAATGGAGACAGTTGCCAAAGGTTTTCATCACATGATCACCATGCTTGAAGTTTGGTATTCTTGTATTTGTCTGGATCAGTCCAGGTTACAATGTTTCATCCACTTGTCTTTCTTCCCAGTAAGATTCCTGTTCTGTTTTTAATTTTATTCTTCATGCCAGAGGGCTGCAGCTTGTCACTAGAGGGAGCAAGAACTCCACAGTGCGAAGAGAGCTATCGTATCAGTGGAATGTGGGTTACAGGAATGTATGAGGGAGTAAGAGGAATTAGTGAGGGTTGGAGGACTGAGGGAGGGTTGGAGGAGTGAACAAGGATTAGTGGAGGGCGGATTGGAGGACTGCAGGTTAAGGAGAAAGTTAGAAGAGAGCGGGTTAGAGGAGTAAGAATTGGAGGAATGAGGTTTGGAGGAGTGAGGTTTAGAAGAGAGAAGTTAGAGGAGAGAGAGAGGAGAGAGGGTTAGAGCAGTGAGGGTTAGAGAAGTGCGTGTTAGGAGTGTGGGTTAGAAAACTGAGTGAGAGAAGAATGAGGGTTACATGAGTGAGGGTTATAGGAGTGAAGGTTAGAGGAGCGAAGGTTAGGGTAGTGAGGGTTAAGGGAGTGAGGGTTCAAGGAGAGAGGTTAGAGGAGTGTACAGTGTGAAGTGGCTGAATCAGAGAAATGATTTGGTTGAAACTCATTAACTGAACTGTGTAAGAAGGAACTCAGAAGTTTTGACCCCTTCATTAGGTTATCGCTAAAATGCAACAGACAGGCGGATGTGTAGGTTTGCTGGAAGTTACAGTTCATCCCTCGTTATGTTTATTCCAATGTCTAAATTAAACGATCAGCTTAATTTTATCAGCAGGAAGAGTTCAGGAGTGAAGGCTGAATTACTTCTTACAGTTTTGTGATAAGGTGCTGATTTCCCACTGCCCTTTTGATTATACTATCAATAATTATCCTAACATGCATGACGCTTGAGTGATGATTTAAATGTTAATAACCACAGTTCTTATTAACAAAAGCTGGCTTCAGTGATGTTGGGGCTGGTGGATTATGGAGATTGCAGGTGGAGACGGGAAGGAGGAGGGACGTGGGGACAACACCCCCAGGCTGGCAATACAGTGCCACATCGGGACAAAGCACCATTTCTCCCAAGTCCAACCTGAGCTGGTCATAGTTGGCATGTCTGAATAATGATTTCAATTGTGTCAGGAGGTGTGTGCCTCAGGGGTAAGAGACTGGGATCCTACCAGCCCTAATGACCAAGCCATGGTTTAAAATGGGGCTGTAAAAGAACTCAGAGTTGGTGCTGTGGATTTTTTTATCCTTTCGTTCCTAGGACTCATTGAACTTGTCCATACTGCAGACACAGCAGTCAGGAGCTCCCAGGGATGTCGATGCTAATGTGTGTGTTCATCTGCCCTCATTAGCCCTATTTGGCAGAGAAGTCCTGAGAGGTCCAGAACACAGCAGGAGCGACCTTGCTCAAAATTTTCCTTCACTTGTTTCGAGGTGGTTCAGCCAGTGCTCAGGAATCAGCCAGGAAGGCAGAGGGAGGGACTGACTGCAACCAGGTGTAAAGGGTCGTGAGCAAAGCTCAGTCTATCACGCAAACCAATCTCCCAACCACTGACTCTGTCTACACTTTCCGCTGCCTTAGAAAAGCAAAATTAAGGATGCTGAGGACATTCTCTCTTCCATCTTCTTCCGTTGGGAAAAAGATACAAAAGTCTTGAGATCACCGTGCCAACCAATTCAAGAGCAACTTCTTCCCTGCTGCCTACAAACTTTTGAATGAACCTAATATATTAGGGGGGAGGGTGATGACCTAGTTATATTATTGCTAGACTATTAGTCCAAAAACTCAGCTAATGTTCTGGGATTCCAGGTTCAAATCCCAACCGCGGCTGTTGCTGAAATTTGAACTCAGTGAAAAATAACTGGAATCAAGAATCTCCTGATGACTATGAAATCATTATTGATTGTTGTAAAATCTCACCTGGTTCACTAATGTCATTTAGGGAAGGAAATCTGCCATTCTTACTCGGTCTGGCCTACGTGTGACTCCAGAGCCACAACAATGTGGTTGACTCTCAACTGCCCTCCAAGAGCAACTGGGGAGTGACACCCATGACCCATGAATGAATAAAAAAAAGTAGATCTTTCTCTGCACCTAACTATGACTGTAACACTACATTCTGCACCCTCAGCTTTCCTTCTCTGCTATGTACTCTATGAACGGTATGTTTCACTACATCCCAATACATGTGACAATAATAAATCCGATCGAATATTGGTAGGGGAGAAGTCTGCACCCTAGTATGTTAGAATTAAAGTCTTACAATTTATTTATTAGTCACAAGTAAGGCTTACATTAACACTGCAAAGCAGTTGCTGTGAAATTTCCCTCGCCGCCACAGTCCAGCACCTGTTTGGGTCAATGCACCTAAACCAGTACATCTTTCAGAGTGTGGGAGGAAACCGGAACACCCAGAAGAAACCCACACAGACATGGGGCGAACGTGCAAACTCTACACAAACAGTGACCCAAGACGGGAATTGAACCCGGATCCCTGTTGCTGTGAGGCAGCAGTGCTGACCACTGTACCACCGTGCCCCCCCACAGTGAGTTCCAGTGATGACTACGGAAGGGTCATTGCCCGCCCGAGCTGCATCAATGTGCCTGAGATAGCAGGTGGTTCAAACACCAACACAACAAAAGCAGATGGTTCACTCCCTGACAGAGAGCTGCGAGCCTCTTCCCTTTGCTCCCTGTTACTCACCAATGCAGTAAGGGCAGCACTGCCCTTTCCGGAGGACGGGACGGGCACAGACGACAGCCGGACAGGACTCCGAGTAGCAGCTGATGACGCCGTCCATGCAAATGCAGCTGGTGCAGACGTTTGGCTTCCAGGACTCAGCTGCCAAGAAGATGTCTCCTTCCTCGTTCTTGCAGTAACCAGGCATAGTCCTGTTGCTGGGAGACAAGGGCTGAAGGGGTTCATCTGGAGAAAGGAGCCAGAGATTAAAGAAAAATTGAGGTCAACTTCCTCCCCAAACTGGAAACTGGACACCAAATGACAAAGTGGACTCGCTGCGTTAAGCAAGTAAATTGTTGGATTTGTTCAGGCCAGGGTCCCGCGTGTAAACGTGGTTCTGTACTCAGTCCCTGTTGGAACAAACAACACAATGCAGAACGGAGTTCCGGAGGGACAGAAAATTATGAGCCGGATTCTCTGACCTCCCCCGCGGCTGGGGTCCTCCGATCCCGCTGCAGTAAACGGAGATTTGGCTGAGCGTCTAACTCTCCGTTCTCGCTGGCAGAGACGACGGGGAGTGAGTGGCCGGAGAATTCCGGGCCGCATTCACTTCGGCGCCTTCCGTAAAGTCAGGACGACCTAACAGGCTTGACACAAAGGTGGGAAACGCAACAGCCAATCTGTGCATAGCAGGATCCCACCAAAAACAGAGCGACGATGGCCAGAGGCTCTGCTTATCTTTAAAAAAAAAGTGATGTTGGTTTAGAAATTGGTAGAAAGATGTAGTGATGATAGAGGCCATTCAGCTCAGTAAATATTGCCCTCCCAAGCGTACAACCTGCTCAGGCTATATTTATTGGCCTTTTGCCTCAGCACGATACCAGGAATTTCAGCTGGTTGTTTACCGTTCAGTAAAATTGGTATTTGAGGTGCTAATTGGCAAAAAAAAAATTCCATTAGTTAATCATTTGTAAAATGTTAAGTAAACATTCATTAAGTTCCGTAGCGGGGTCACATTAGTCCAATTCTGATGAATTAAAAGAAAACAGTTTATCCAAAAGATGCACCCGCGAGAGAGGTTCAGTACTGAACTCCCAGCTGATGCGACAAGTCAAAACTTTGGGGGCGTTTGCCCCGTGTCCCTGAGCACAACTGGAAGTCCCCTGGAAAAGGTCCACCTGCACTGAGCAGCATGGGTAGGAACAGCAGCCATGACAACTACAGGTCAAAGGAAGCAGGAATCTGCCAGGGCTAAGGACATGGTCAGAACAGCAGGAACAGGGACCGGTCTTACAAAGAACAAAGAACAAAACAGCATGGGAAACAGGCCCTTTGGCCCAATGAGCCCGTGCTGCCACCCCGATGTTCCCACCTCTACCTGTGATCCCTGTCTAAGTTTATAGATCTATGGATTGAAACCAAATTTGAGACAATTTAGGGAGAATTTGTTCTGCAAACTCATAACCTCTGGGTTACCTGCTCAAAATGGCAGCAGTGCTTACCCATGCTCCTTAGGGCAGGTTCAATCACCCTACAAAATGGGCCATTTGGCTCAGCTGCTTTTTGCTCCATACTAGCCCCCTCCCCACCTCTCTTCATCTTGTTATTTTTGTTTTGCATGGGTTTTCTCCGGATGCTCCTGTTTCCTCCCACAGTCCAAAGACGTGCAGGTTAGATTGATTGGCTATGCTCAGTTGTCCCTTAGTGTCCTAAGATTTATAGGTTAGGGGACGACTAGTGGAGTTATGGACATTAAGTGCAGACTCAATGGATTCACATGAAAAGGCACATGACACACTCGCCTTTATCAACGGGGGGATAGATTACAAAAGCAGAAAGGTCATGATGGAGTTGTATAGAACTCTGGTGAGGCCAGAGTTGGAGTACTGTGCATAGTTCTAGTCGCCACATTATAGGAAGGATGTGAACACACCGGAAAGAGTGCAGGGGAGATTCACTAGGGTGTTGTCTGGGATGGAGCATTTAAGTTAGAAAGAGAGGTTGGATAGGCTTAGGTTGACTGAGGGGGCAACCCCATCCAGGTGTACACAAGATTATGAGAGACATGGACATGGACAGCAGCTGCTCCCCTTGCTGATCCTTGGTTGAAGGATCAGTTATGAGGGGACACAAGTTAAAAGTGGCGGGTGGGAGGTTTAGGAGGGATTTGAGGAAAAGCTTCTTTACCCAGGAGATGTGCTGCCTGGGAGGGTGGTGAATGCCTCACATTCTTTACAAAGTACCTGGAAGAGTACTTGGCACATCATAACACTCAAGGCTATGGGCCAAGTGCAGGCAAGTGGATTAGGTGGGCTAGTCAGGACATTTCATGTGTTGATACAGACTCAATGGGCCAAAGGGCCACTTCTGCACAATGGGGATTCTGTGATTCTATTCCACGCAATCCACACTGCGCACCCCCCCCAACCCACCCACCGCCACCCTCCTTGTGCCCTGCCGTGATTGCTTCCATTTGTCGATCAGCCCGTCAACTCTCCCTTGATTACACTCCTACGAAATGCCTTGCGATGCCCGTACGACATCAAGGTTGCTACATAAGCGCGAGTTGTGGTGGTCAAGCCGGTTGCGAAACCTACCTGGGCACTGTGGGCAGCACGAGTCCGGAGTCCTGATGGGGTTCTGGCAGAGGATGGGCGGGCAGACCTCAGTGTCACACAGCACCCGGCCACTGTGACACGTGCACTGGGTGCAGGAGTCAATGTTCCAGGTCTCTCCTTCCACGAAGTACTCACCGCCGGGGGCATGGCAGATTGACGTATCGCTCAGCTCAGGCTTCCAAAGGCCGGAGTCCTCTGAGAACACAGGGAATAGTTTGGTCACACACGAGGTGGTTAGGAGATGGTGACTTATTAACATCAATTGAAAGGGTCAAACACCCCGGACGTTCTCTCTTCCACCTTCTCCCGTCAGAAAAAAAACATACAAAAAGTGAGGTTACGTACCAACAGACAGAGTGGCACGGTGGACACAGTGGGTAGCACTGCTACCCCACAGTGTCAGAGATTCCCGGCTTGAGTCACTGTCTGTGTGGAGTTTGCACGTTCACCCCACGTCTACGTGGGTTTCCTCTGGGTGCTCCGGTTTCCTCCCATAGTCCAAAGATGGTGTGGGTTAGGTTGGTTGGCCATGACAAATTGCCCCTTAGTGTCGGGGGGTGGGGTTAGCTCGGGAAAATGTATGTAGTTATGGGGATAGGGCCTGGGTGGCGTTGTGATTGGTGCGGATTTGGTGGGTTAAATGGCCTCCTTCTGCACTGGAGGGATTCTATGAACAGCTTCTTCCCTGCTGCCATTAGACTTTTGAATGGACCTACCTCACATTAAGTTGATCTTTCTCTACATCCTACCTATGACTGTGACACTACACTCTGCACTCTCTTGTTTCCTTCTTTGTGAACGGTACGCTTTGTCTGTGTGGCTTTTCACAGTATACTAATATACCAATACTTGTGACTTATACTATGTATTGTGTATTATACTATTACTAGTGACAATAATAAATCAAATCAAATCAAATCATAAAAAGGGAAGAATATTAAAATATATGAAGAAAAGGTAGGGAAATGTAACTTGAGCAGATAAGACAGAGCAATAGGCCAGCATTAACACAGTATGGGATCAATGGCTTCCTGTTGTGCTGCAAATTCTTTCAGTTTATGAATTAAAAAGTTGTAATACATCAGAAACGAATTTCTTTACAACACTGAGTCAGGCTGTCCTTGCACATTAGTCAGTGCTCCTGTGATATGTTTACCAACGCAGGGACTTATTATCCATCATATCAATGAAATATATAAAGGGACACAGCATCATTAACTCTCAGGTTAGGGCTTTCCAGCCGCGCTTGTCCCAAGACTGGAATATCCCGCCCGAGGACCTTTGCCTAGTTTTGGCCCATCCACTATGATTTCCGTGGCAGGCAGGATGGGAAAACTCCGCCATCAGTGTAACTTGGCTCAATGCCTGTTACTCTGAGATACTTCAGGCTTCAACTGAAGGGGCCAATGAAGCTGCTGAATGATGGATGACCCCCAACAGCGGTTCAGAGTCCAAAGCCATCCTCTAAGTAGGAGGTGGCCATTTGGCCCATCCATGCCTGGTGCTGGCTCTTTGCTGGCCTAAACAGCAAGTGCTGGATCGGTAAAGTCCCAGGTTCAGTCCCCAGTCTGTGCTAACTTTACCGATCGCAGTCTATAGACAATACCAGGTCTTCACACTCCTGGGATAGGACTAAGAGACCAAAATTGATCCTTCCCTTTACCACACGTAAGCTGCTATAACAGTTGGTGGGAAAATAGTCACTTGGCAATGATTTTCCCCGAGAAGCTAACCAGTGGTCAGAGGACCACTCGCTCTCCAAGGATTGATGGCGGGTAGGCTCTGGAAACTGGAGGCACATCAGGAAGTCATCACAGAATCCCTGCTGTGCAGTAGAGGCCATTCGGTCATTTGAGTGTGTACTGACTCTCCAACAGAGGAACTCACCCTGGGGTCTTCCCCCCATCTTATCCCCGTAATCGCCAGCATGGAAGAGGCAGAGACAGAGAAAGAGAAAGAGGGCTCCTTCATGTTCACCCTCCACCTTCCTCAATCTGCAGAAGAGATTTACAAGGATGTTGCCTGGATTGGGTGGCATGCCTTATGGGGATAGGTTGAGGGAATTCAGTCTTTTCTCCTTAGAGAGACAAAGGATGGGAGTGACCTGTTAGAGGTTTATAAGATGTTGAGAGGTACAGATCGGGTAGATTTTCAGAGGCTATTTCCCAGAGCTGAAATGGTCACTACGAGAGGACACAGGTTTATGGTGCTCAGCAGCAAGTACAGAGGAGATGTCAGGGGTAAGTTTTTCACTCAGAGGGTGGTCGGTGAGTGAAATCAGCTGCCATCGGTGGTGGTAGAGGCAAACTTGGAGTCTTTTAAGAGACTTTTGGATGAGTACATGGGATTTAATGGGATTGAGGGTCTGTCAATCTGTCTCGACTTTCTTGTCCCAAGACTCCGTTCATCACAGATATGTGTGTCCAGTTTAACAGTGTCATTGGTGAAGCTTTATCACTTAAAGCTGGACTTCTGGAACACAATCCGCAACCATGTTTTGTATAAAAGCAGTTTTAGTATCACACAGCAGGATGCATTTTCCCACTCATCAATTAGCGCAGTGTTTTACTATCAATTAGCAGCTAACTACAGCTAATGCTTATCTGAACAAGCTTTGAAGCTGAACTCAGTAAGATAACAGGAGATACTTCACTGATACCAACGCAGCAAAGCAGCCTCGAAAATGAATCTGTGAGCCTGGCATATAGGATTAACATTTATACACAGCCTGTGCTCAGTGACCCTGACATTTTAGATTTAGCACACACCAAAATGCTGAGAGTCTTATTAATAACAGTTATTACCCTGAATAAATTTCACCAAACACAAAAAATGTTTCTGTTCCACAGCTAAAGGCACTGCTCTTTCTGAGAGCCTGCTGCAAAGTGAAGGACCAAATGATCTCTATCTGTGCATTCATGTGAAGTGGTCAGAGGCAAGAACCTTATTTAGGGCCCGTGTTAATGAAAATGCCCCTCACCCCTACCCCACAAGGGCAGCGGATGGTTTAATTAGATGCTCCTTACCTGGGCATGATGGGCAGCATTGTCCAGGGCGAATGGTAGGATTTCCACAGTTGGGCACGGAACAGGTGATGAGGGCGCACATCTCGCGTCCACTGTAGCAGTAACACTCACGGCAACCGTCGTGCCAACTCTCGCCACTCTCATGTCGCCGTCCATCCATGGACAAGCAGGAGCCCGTCTTGACTGGTGGCATGATGGTTGTGGGCACATCTAGATATTAAGAACGGCACAAACCAGAGTTACCCATTGTGGAGGCCTTGTCCCTCCCCCTCAACCACATGGCCTTTTCATACCTGAGCAGGCCCATTGTGACTCTGTGCACAGGAAGAGCAGCAGCAGACCATTCGGCCCTTCACGCCTGTCTCACCATTCAATTCAACTCATTCCGGGGATGAAAGGGTTGATGTATGAGGAGCGATTAAACAGTTTGGGTTTACATTTGCTGGAGTTTAGAAGGACGACAGAGGATTTGATTGGGATATATAAAATTTTAAAAGGGATTGATAAAGTAAATGTGGACTAAATGTCTCTTCTTACAGGGCAATCTCGAACAACAGGTCACATGTATAGATTGGGAGGCAGTAGAGTTAAAACTGAGATGAGGAGGTGGCACACTGGTTAGCACTGTTGCCTCATTGGGTCAAGGACCTGGGTTCAATTCCCGGCTTGGATCATATCTGTGTGGAATTTGCTCATTCTCCCTGTGTCTGCGTGGGTTCCCTCCAGGTTTCCTCCCACAGTCCAAAAATGTGCAGATTTGATGGACTGGCCATACTAAATTGTCTCTTAGTGTCGGAGGGAATAGCTAGGGTTATGGATATAGGGACTGGCTGGGATTGTGGTTGGCACAGACTCGAGGAGTCAAATGTTCTACTTTTGCACAGTAGGATCCTATGAATTGCTTCTCGCAGAGGGTGGTGAATTTGTGGAACTCACTGCCCCACAGCACGATGGAATCTGAATCATTGAATGGCTTCAAGAAGGAGATAGATATATTTCTAATGAAGAAAAGGAATAAGGGGATATGAGGAACAGACGGGGAGGTGGATTGGAGACCAGAGAGAGACCAGCCATGACCTGATTGAATGGCGGAGCAGGCTTGAACAGGCCAAATCTGCCTACTTCTGCGCCTAATTCCTATATTACTAGATCATGACTGCTCTGCTTTCAAACCATGGGGAGGATAATATTTTCTATGAAATCATAGCAGTGCATAAAAAAAGCAACTTAATTTGCTACGGTGCATTTTATAACCTCAGGATGTTCCAAAGTCAATGGAATACCATTGCTGTTAATATGTAAGAAGTATGGTAGCTAATTTGTGTGCATCGAGCTCTCACTAACACCACACGGGGATACGTGACCATTTTCAGTGATGTTGACTGAGGGGCAAATATTGACCAGGGTGCCACCAATAATTCCCCTGCTCTTTTTCAAAACAGAACCGCGGGACCTTGGTTTCCTCATCTCATCCAAAAAACTGTACCTCTGATTCTGTAGTACTCCCTCATGCCACACTGGAGTACTGGCCCACATTAGGTGCTTGAGTGGCTTGAACTCTTGACCCAAAGATGAGAATGCTGAGCCCAAAGGTTCCTTTACTTCTTCCCTAGTCTCAGCCCTTAATGACATTCCTTAAGACAGTACGACATTATTTCCATTCTCCACCTCAGAGGTCTCTGTAAATTAGGATCAAACGGAGGGAAGATCTGTATTGCAGGAACACGTCCACTTGGACTCGGATTGAGGCCACACAACCTCCTCACGGATGTAACAGACAAGAAAGTGGTTCTGATGACTGAAGGGTCAATAGGCAGAGGACACAGATAAGAACCTGAGGAAAAGTCTTTTTTGACAATGAATGGTTAGGATTTGGAATGACACGGGTTCAGATTTGATGGGAGACTTCAAACGGGATTTAGATAACTATTTGCAAGAGAAAAAAAGATAGGGAAAGAGTGGAGGAGTGGGGCAGTGTGATTACTCCTCAAAAGCTGCTGCAGACTTGATGGGCTGAACCATTTGATGATTTGATGATTGACCTGGGTTCGATTCCAGCCTCGGGTCCCTATCTGTGTAGAGTTTGGAAATTCTTCCCGTGTCTGTGTGGGTTTTCTCCGGTACTCCAGTTTTCTCCCACAGTCCGAAAGACGTACGAGTTAGGTTGATTAGCCATGGTAAACTCTACGGAATCCCTATGGGCAGATCACAGAGGCCTGGGGGAAGGTCAGATAAAGGTGACAGATCATGGCGAGCAGATGGAGTGATGATGGGATGGTCGGGCAGTGATGGGGGTCAGGGAATTGTGCAGATGTTGTTTGGGAGGGAGTGGATTGGGTTAACCAGTGGTTTAATCTGTCAGGCCCAGGAAGGAACACTCCTGCTCCTCCTGGCCCACAAGCCGTGCGATAAAGTAGTTTTACCTTGCACTCTTCCTTTTCACACCTGAAACTCACAGCCTTCTTCAAAAAGTTTCAGTGGTCAACCTGGATCCTGAGAGTGGATTGGTTACCTGCCCCATCCATTAAGATGGTGTTAAAGGCAGGTTGGGATCCTGTGTGAAATGTTTTAACATTTTTGATTCTTGCCTGGTACAAACTCACCCGTTTATTGGGGATTAAATTTAATCTCAAGGCTTTTACCTATAACTGTGCAGCGTAACACCACGAAACCTTGGATGGCCTTTCAAGTGGAGACGTTCAGTCTGTCATTGTTGGGGGGGCGAAGCTCACCAACCTAGGACATGCTGAATGTTCAGATCAGGTCAATTCCCCAGTGATTATGATGACAAATAACTCGCTGAAATCAGTGGCTTGATTAAATCGGATATCCTAATGTTCGTCGTGCTGGACAGACACAGCTAGACATCTGCCTGCTGAACATATTCCTGCACTTTCTTGTAATGACATTTGGAGGGCACAATGCCATCAGTTAGAACATGCCTTCTCGCAAGGCTAAAAATGACAACAAACATTTCTTTACCATTCATAAATATATCTGCATATATTGGGTATCTGAGAAAAAAAATAGCTAATAAAATCAAAAATAATATATGAACTCCCATCCAGTATAGTTACTCCTGGCTCCATCTAGAATTGATCTGCATGACTAGGGTAATAAACAGCCCACCTGATTGGCACCCCATCCAAACACATTCACTCAACACACAATTTGCAACATACACTGCAAAAAATCAACAAGGCTGCTTAGGCAGAACCTTCCAAATCGATGACCTCGAGCACCTAGAAGGACAAGGGCAGCAGGTACCTGGGAGCAACCACCACATAGAAGATCCCATTCCAAGCCACTCACCATCCTGACTTAGAAGTATATCATGATGTGGAGGTGCGTTGATCGGGGCAGTAAGAAGTCTCACAAACCGGGTTAAAGTCCGCCAGGTTTATTCCTCAGGCTCCTTCCTCAGGTGAGTGCTCTGAAAACTCGTGATTCCAAATAAATCTGTTGAACTTTAATCTGATGTTGTGAGACTTTTTACTGCAAGTATTTTGCTGTTACTTCACTGCAGTTGGGTCGAAATGTGGGAATTCCCTCCCTAACAGCACTGTGGGTGTGCCTACAACAAATGGACAGCAGCAGTTCAAGAAGGCAGCTCACCACCACTTTCTCAAGGGCAATTAGGGATGAGCAATAAATACTGGCTGAGCCAGTCATGCCCATGTGAAAGAATTAAAACAAAGTAGGAACAAGGAGCAATCTGGAGGTCAATTGGACAATTCAACAGAAGGGTAACTTTAAAATAATACAGTTTGAGATATTGAGAGGCATGTGAATGTTTTTAAAGAAAAAAAATGGGTTGAATATTTGACTGTTTGTATGGAGTCACCGATCAAGCAGATGACCTAAATAAATTCCTGCTCCCGACAGCGACAATGGTTTCAAATGGTTTGAGGTAAAGTGGTTAATGTAACTATGCTACTAGGCTCCTTGGAGAGAATCAAATTAGGTCAGGAATACACATTGGGCTGTGATGAGTTCCTATGTTTTATTTATCTCTTTTCTTCTTCACCTCCCTTCGCATCTCCGACTGGCACCAGCTCCCAAATGGTGAGTGTTTTTCTACAATGTCCTCCAATATTTTGCACCGCCCCCCCACTCCAGTCATACTTGCAAATCGTGACAGAGGGTGACACAGGCCAGTCCTAATCCTGCCCTCACCTGTCTTTGACATCTCTTGTACCTTTGCCAGGCGTCAGAGGACACGTAGGGAATCTTTGTTTTAAAGTCATAGAGGTCATAGAGGTTTACCGCACGGAAACAGGCTCTTCGGCCCAACTTGTCTATGCCGACCTTTTTTATTTAAACCCCTAAGATCATCCCAATTGCAAGCATTTGGCCCTTATCCCTCTATACTCACCTTACCCATGTAACTATCTAAATTTTTGTACCATTTGTTTTAATCATTCCACCCTAGAAATTTTGCCTGTCTTAACAAAAAGGTTGTCTGATTACCAATCTTCCTAGCAGTGAAGATCAAAGAGTAGAATTCCTATAGTATAGGAGGAGATTGTTCAGCCCATGGAGCCTGCACCAACAACAATCCCACCCAGGCCCTACTCCTGTAACCCCTCATATTTACCCTGCTCATTCCCCTGACACTTTAGAATGGCCAATTTAGAATGGCCAATGCACCTAACCTGCACATCTTTGGACTGTGGGTGGAAACTGGAGCACCCAGAGGAAACTCATGCAGACACGGGGAGAATGTATAAACTCCACACAGACAGCAGCCCAAGGCTGGAATCAAACCTGGGTTCCTGGCACTGTGAGCCAGCAGTGCTAACCACTGTGGCAACATGTCGCCCAAAATACCTCCCAATTTGAATGTTAACATCCTCCTCCTTGCTCCCTTTCTCTGTGACCTCATGAGATCTCTGTTCTTCTCCAGGTCTCAACTCTCCATCATTCCCAATTTCATTTCTTTCACCATTGGCAGCTGTGCCCTTCAGTTGCTAAGGCCCTCAGTCCTAGAACATCTTCCCTGAACCTCTCCCTCTTTCCCTTGGGTGGTTCCGAAAACCTCACGAGTGCTGACACACAGGGAAAATGCCACAGTCACAGTCAGAGCTCTGACACCTCAGCAGCTTTATCGGGAGTCGTCTGAAAGGGTCTGTTATTTACTCAGTAAATCTACAGACATAAACAAAACCTTGAAACCAGGATAAAGCCACTCCTCGGAATGCACATTCCATTCACTTACCCTTAGACCAAAACCCTCCTAGAGGCAGTCTGCAAAGGGTACCTTTACCGTATGAGTGATTAGTTTCTGCTCTCCTGTTCACTCAAGGGAGCTGAGTAGGATCAAAGCCCTTTCAGGAAAGGTGCCTTTGTTGAAGATGACTATCTTAATTAACAAGAGAACAGACACTAACAATTTTCCTTGGGCCTCTGAGAAATGGGATTCACATTAGCGCCTGATAATTATTATCTTTTTCCTTAAGCCCAGTATGACAACAGCTCAGTGCGCCAGGTAAAAGCAATTAGAAGCTCCCCTACCCTTGCACTTGCAGATAAGACAGCCATAAATGTCTTGCTCGAATCCCATTGGACAATACTTGTCACATGGACGCTCTGGGCACTTCTTGCAGCGACAGATATCACAGCTATGTTTGTTCTTCCTGTTTTTTTAAAAAGAAAAGAAAAGGTATTGAAGAAAGCGATTTCCAAAACAAGCAAGGTTGCCCATTGCAATCTCAATCAAAGGTAAATGTCGTCAAAGTCCCAGATGACCATAGGCTGCTCTCAAACCCCTGGGTTAACCTGAGAACCACCACAACTCGGGCGAGGAGGAAAGTTAAGAATAACCTTAGCCGCTATGGGAATTGAACCCGCGCTGTTGGTTTTTTAATGACAAGCCAATGATTTCATGATCATTATTAACAAGAATAACAGTTTGTCTCAGATTTTTAAATTGATGGAGTTTGAATGAGAACATCCTCCCCCCATCCTTCCTTGGTGGTGTTTGAAACATGTGTCAGGGGCTTTTGTCCAAACCTCTGGATTACTAATCTACAAAGATTCCTAGTCTGCTATGGTCCCATAATGGCATTCCAGTGAACCTGAGCAAAAAAGAAGTGTGCTTTCCAACATTGGGAAAGGGCAGGATTGGGCTTGATTGCAATGGCATCTACAGATGAATGTCTTGCCAACATACCACTCTTACCTGGCTTGCTGTAAACAGCATTTTTTTCTCCTGGAGAAAGCTATATAGTATAACAACACCACTGTCCCCAGTCTCAGGCTTCTACTCGCGTAATCAGTGCATCTTAACATCTCCCCAAATCATCGGAATTCATTTCAACATTTAGATGCTATCGGAACGCTGCTTAGGTATGGCTTGAGATCAGAGCACTGATAAGAGTGATGTCTGCTAAAATGTTTTGCTTTCTTTCGCAGATCCGACGGAATCCAGAATTTGTTTTTTCTAGAAAATCTTTCTGCCTGGTTGGAAAAGGAGAAATGCTCCAGTGATGGTTCAGTGAGTCGATGCACCACATGATGTGGCGCTGATCATTCCAGACTAGGCAAGTCTGAGGTTTCATTCCTCCAGTTAGCTGATTAGATCTGGAGCACCAGTAGCACACAGACTGCAGGCTATTATAGGGCAATAATAAAGAACCAGGAACATACAGGTCAGCAACATTTAGCTTGGAGTATGTTAAAGGCAATATCTGCTAGGGCACACTGAGGGTGATCGATGCTGCAGTGAAACTATTATTACATAGAAAGTTACAGGAAAATGCCACACATTTTAGTGATGATGTGGAGAAAAAAACATGGAAACATAGAAGATAAAAGCAGGAGGAGGCCATTTGGCCCTTTGAGCCTGCTCTGCCATTCACTGCAATCATGCCTGATCATCCAACCCAATGATCCTGTTTTTCCCCATAGCCTTCGATCCCATTCGCCCCAACTGCTTTATCCAGATGCCTTTTGAATACATTCAATAAGATGCTGGCGTTGGACTTGGGTGGGGACAGTAAGAAGTCTCATAACACCACATTGAAGTCCAACAGGGTTATGTGGAATCACGAGCTTTCAGAGCACTGCTCCTTCATCAGCTCAGTGGACACTCACCTGACGAAGGAGCAGCACTCTGAAAGCTCATGATTCTAAATAAAGCTGTTGGACTTTAACCAGGGGTTGTGAGACTTCATACTTCAGTTAACTCTAGATCTCCAAAAGCGTTGCTTGCAGTAACAATAACAGCTTACATTTAAACGGCACCTTTAATGTAATGAAACATCCCAGGTCACTTCACAGGGACATTATGAAACAAAATATGACACTGAGTCCATCATGGGATATGCGGTCAGATATCCAAAAGCTTAATCACAGAAGTAGGAGGGTTTTAAAAAAAAGGACAGAGGAGGAGAGGTGCAGTGAGGGTATTCCAGAGATTAGGGCCAAGGCAGTTAAAGGTATGGATACTGCAGGTATGACGATTAAAAATCAGGGTGGCTCAAAAGGCTACATTCCAAGCAGCACGGATCTCTCAGAGGCTTGTGGGGCTGGAACAGAATGCAGAGATAGGATGGGGGTGAGGACATGGAAAGGTTTGAAAATAAGGATGGGAATTTTAAAGTCAAGGCATTGCTTGACCAGATGTGGGTAGCGAGAGTGCGAGAGGGATAGTGGAAACAGGAGATGGTGCACGTTAGGACACAACAGCAGAATTCTGGATGACCTCAAACTTATGAGGGTGGAATGTGGGACAGCAGCCAGGAGTGTACTGGAATAGTTGAGAAATAATAAAGGCAGGAGTGAGGTTCTCAGCAGCAGCTGAGCAGGGACAGGTGTGAAGTTGGGCGATATTGTTGACGAAGAAAACTGGGCAGAATTTCATGCAGGCAACAGAAGTCTTGCCTGGTGGCTGGAGAGAGAACTGGCGATGCCTCCGTGTCCCCTCTTTTTGAGCATATTCAGAGCTAATCAGTCACTTGTCAGCGGCAGGCCTCCCCTGGGATCAAGGGCTAATCTGAGGCCGATAGCTCTTATAGTTTAGTAGCTGATGGGATTCTCTCAGTGAGCCCTCCTTTATTTCCTGATATTGGATCCCTAATCAAGCACTGAGCAAGGGACCCACCACAGCCCAGAAACCTTCGAGCAGCTCCTACAGGGTTTGGATTTTGGGCTTCCCTTTGTGACACCACAGTGTGAGTGAACATGGTGAAGCAATCATACCACAGAAAGTTACAGGAAAAGGCCACATTATAGAATCCAGAGGGATGCCATATAGCCCATCGAGTCTATACTGAGTGCAATCTCACCCATTCCTGTAACTCCACACATTTACCCAGCCAATCCTCCTGACACTAACGGGAAATTTAGCATGGCCAATCAACCTAACCCGCACATCTTTGGGCTATGGGAGGAAACCAGAGCACCCAAAGGAAACCCACGCAGACGCAGGAAGAACGTGCAAACTCCACACAGACAGTGACCCAAGCTGGGAATCGAACTCGGGTCCCTGGCGCTGTGAGGCAGCAGTGCTAACCATTGTGCTTTCCTATCTACCCTGGATCTCTCAGAAGGGGAGCCCTCCCCTGCTAACGAAGGGGGGGGGGAGAATATCAGCAATAGCAAAGTGAAAACCTTAAGTGAGTATTAATTGCCCTTTTAAGGGCTTTAATGGGGCAGCAGAGAGGCAAGATGGCGATGAGTCTTCCCACCTCAGACTTAATCAGGGGAGAGGCAGGAGGAAAGTGGTGAGATGGGTACTCATGTGCTACCTTCCCACCCAATTCAATGCCCCCTCTCCCACCAAAATCCTCTCCAGGGGAAAGGGCATTGTATTCTGCCTGCCCAAGACAGCACACGCTATATTATAAGCATTACAGCCTGGAATGCATAACGTCCTTCCCTTACTGTGCTAGGGTAGAAGTCTGTGTAATTGTCTTTGTGAGGCCACCAGGTCCAATTACAGTAAACACAGACTGAGATGAATTGCTGAAGCAAGTTTGTATTTTGGCAGCTGGGACAAGCCAGGAAGAAATGACTTTTTGTTAAAGATATATATATACCCATCTGTTTAGTCTGATTTATTGCTGTTTAATGAAAATGAACCAATTTGGAATGAGTGTGACTTACACTTCCAAGTGTGATATGTGCTATGGCAGGCACCCGGCACTTACTGGATTTTATGGATGTAAATCAGTGCGAGTTTTCAGTGCTGTGGAAGGGCAAATGGAGGGGAGGGGGTGGTGGTGGTGATGGGAGGTGGGGAGCAGAGCAAATTCCTTTAGATGTGTTAAGTGTGAGCAAGGTTGCAAACTAATGAAATATCATTTGAGATTCAGCACCAGTCCACAGTTTTCACAAAGTGAAAACAAGCAAGCCTCACTCTTAATTTGTGACCCATTGCAAATTGGGAACAAGTGTGTGAAAATCTCCAGGGTGCAGTGTATGATATGCGGTCGATCAGATGCCACTGGCTTTATGGTGCCCTGGCAGAGTTGCAAGTTACCCTGATTGAGGCACAACGCAGTGTTATTGGTAAATGCGGGTGTGTAAACACATGTACGTACATGTATCCAAAGGGACAGTACTTGTCGCAAACCACCGGTTTGCATTTCTTTGGTCGTGCCCGACACTGGCAGATCTCACAGCCGTGTGCATCGGTCTGCAGGCCGAAGGGACAGTCCAAACCACAGCCCGATATGAGGCCGGTACACAGCTCTTCTCCTGTAAAGAAAACAAAACCGCAATAAGCTGAGCATGTCAAGAAGAGGAAACAAGACAGATTTGTGTCATGCCTCTCATGTATTTAGAGAACTCCTGAAGCAGGATATTTGGCTTGAAGTTGAGCGAATGTGAAAATTTGTAGCGCCAACTGCTTAATTTATGCCATTGCGCCCCAGGGCCATTTACCTGGAGTCAGAATGAGAGGGGCAAGGGAGGAGGGCAGCAGACATTCCTGCTCACAAGCAGTGGGTAGCCAATTAAACGTCCTTAAAATCTTATTCATAGAATCACTACTATGCAGAAGAAGGCTATTTGGCCCATTGAGCCTGTTTGACAACAATCCCATCCAGGCCCTGTCCCTGTGTGACCCCATTGTATTTACCCTGTTAATTTCCCCTGATACTAAGGGACAATTTAGCATGGCCAATCAACCTAACTCACACATCTTTGCACTGTGGGAGGAAACTGGAACACCCAGACAAAACCCATGCAGACCTAGGGAAAATGTGCAAACTCCACAATGACAGTCACCCGAGGCCAGAATTGAACCCAGGACCCTGGCGCTGAGAGGCAGAGGTGACCACTGTGTCACCCATTGTCAGCTGCCCACTCCAACCACAGAGTCTCCGACTGGGGCTCCGGCTTTGCAAGCTCACCCAACACATTGCACTGGTCAGTTAGCCCAGCCCCTGACCTCTAACTGACCACTTTGAGGGAAAATTACTGTGGGTGACGGTTCCCTACACTGAGCAGAGTTGTGACATCCATTTGGCCAGGTATTGAGGTTCTGACTCAAAGTGAAAAATTCTGCCTCCTCCCCGGGAATTTAGCCCATTAAATCCAGTTATGCTGTCGAATGTTTTCTGCCTTTTGGCAGAATAACTTGAAATAAATTGGATCTTGAGGGTGACGTAAAACTCCTTTATTCAGTTAAAGTGTTGTCGTATCCCTTGGTTTGGATGTTCCTCTGATACGCACTGTCACCTGGCCCTCAACATCCGGACAGTCAGCGGGGAGGTGGGGAGGAGTTAGAACATAGAACATTACAGCGCAGTACAGGCCCTTCGGCCCTCAATGTTGCGCCGACCAATGGAGCCAATTTTATGACCCTCTAACCTAAACTATTCCAATATTATCCATATGCCTATCCACTGAACATTTGAATGCCCTTAAACTTGACGAGTCCACAACTGCTGCAGCAGAGCATTCCACGCCCTTACTACCCTTTGAGTAAAGAACCCACCTCTAACATCCGTCCTATAACTACCACCCTTTAATTTAAAGCTATATTCCCTCATGTTATCCATCTCCATTCAAGGAAAATGCTCTCAATTTCCACCCTATCTGACCCTCTGATCATCTTATATGTCTCAATTAGGTCACCTCTTAACCTTCTTCTCTCTAATGAAAATAACCTCAAGTCCCTTAGCCTTTCCTCATAAGACCTACCAATCATAGAAGTTGAAGTTGATTGGGTTATTGGTGAATGGGCCAGGAGGGTAGGGGGGTCAGGAGGTGTCTGCTTCTTGACTGAAGGGCATCGTCATCTTTCACATCCTCAAGACATCTTTAAGCACCTCACAATGGTGGCATTGTGGCACAGTGGTTCGTTCCGCCAGCTCACAGCGCCAGAGCGCCAGGTTCAAGTCCAGACTTGAGTGACTGTGTGGAGTCTGCTCGTTCTCCATGTGTCTGCAATGGTTTCCTCTGGGCGCTCCGGTTTCTCCCACAGTCCAAAGATGTGGGATTGATTGATTAGGTTAGGTTGATTGATCATGCTAAATTGCCTCTTCGTGTCAGGGAATAGCAGGCTAAATACATGGCTTTACAGGCACAGGGTCTGGGTGGAATTGTTTTGGTGAAGGTTCGATGGACTGAATGGCCTTTTTTCTCCGCTGTAGAGATTCTATGATCACAGACAATTCATAACTTTCAAAATAAGTTATTCCTATTTTGTACGCAACACTCGCAGACAACTATGAATCACAAAAGTCCTGCAAACAGTAATCCCTATGCTCCCAGATTTTCGATAGGAGTGGTCTTGGGTGAGGATCTCTGCCATCATTTATTGCCCATTTCTAATTGCTCTTGAGAGGATTTATCATCACCCTCTCAAGGGCAATTAGGAATGGGCAATAAATTTTGGCCTTACCAGTGATGTTTACAGCCCATGAACAAATAAAACAAGGATAAAAAACGCAGTGATTTGTGCTGCTGAATGAAAACCTCCAGAATGCGGAGGTGGGATGCCAGAGGGGAACCTTACAATTCACATCTCCACTCCCCCCCCCTCAAAGATGTGCAGATTAGATATTGATTGGCCATGCTAAAATTGCTCCTTAGTATCCCGAGATGTGTAAGTTAAAGGGATTAGTGGGTAAATATGTAGGGATATGGCGGGTAGGGCCTGGGTGGGAGCATAAGTATTGCAGGGGGTCACAGAGAAGTTTAACCGTCACCTTCCCAGGACTTGCTTTGGGCAACACCCATCTAAGGATGGAGAGGCACAATGGTTAGCACTGCTGCCTCCCAACGCTAGGGACCCAGGTTCAATTCCCAGCTTGGGTCACTGTCTGTGCAGAGTCTGTATGTTCTTTCTGTATCTGCATTTGTTTCCAGTTCAAAAAATGTGCTGGTTAGATGCATTGGCTGTGCTAAGTTCTCCCTCAGTGTACTCAAACAGGCACTGGAGAGTGGTGACTAGGGGATTTTCACAGTAACTTCATTGCAGTGTTAATGTAAGTCTTCTTGCGACAATAATAAATAAACTTTGAAGAAAGCTCGTCCAAGCTTTGCCCTGTCCCTTTCACTGAATGGTGACACGTTGATTTACCTTCCTCCTACCTTTGAACCTCTTGTGATATCTACAGATTGTAGGATGTGGCCCCTTTACCCTTAAACAGTGTATAATCTCTTTAGAAAAAATAATACCCCTTTAACTGTGCCGTACAGTCTCAACAGGCAGACAATTATGTTAAACATGCAAAGGGTTTTTTTAAAAAAGAAAACATAACACACCTTTGATCATTTAATTGTAGCCTCTGACCTGAATGTTAATGATGCAGCTTTTAATGACTTACCAGCAGGCTAATTAACAAAACGCTGGGTGAGAATACACTTTTTTCATAACAATGTGGCAAGTGGAATTTTTATTGGGCCTTTGAAGCCTGCTTGTTGAACAAAAATATTCCGGCTCTGTGTTCCTCATTCAGAGGAAGGGAAGTCGGAATAAGCATAGCAAAGGAAGCCTAAAGTGGTGGTTTACACTTCTCTCATAGAATCATAGAACAGTACAGGAGGAGGTCCCTTCAGCCCGTCGAGCCTGTACTGACGACAATCCCACCCAGGTTCTAACCCTGTAACCCCACGTATTTACCCTGCAAATAGCCCTGACACTGAGGGGCAATTTAGTACGGTCAATCCACCTAATCCGCACAGCTTTGGACCGTGGCAGGAAACTGGAGCACCTGGAGGAAATCCATGCTGACAAGGGGAGAATGTGTAAACTCCACACAGCCAGTCACCTGAGGCCGGAATCGAACCAGGGCCCCTAGCAGCACTGCTAACCGCTGTGCCACTCTTGTTGTGGTTCTATGTGGGGGCTTTTGTGTATTTGTCCTGTGATCATCCTTTCTGTGCCAATAGCCTATTCGACCGGGTGGGTTAAGCACCCTGCTTGAACTCAATTGCCTCTTCAGCCAAGTGTTTTCTGGGACTGCTCTATAACTTTCCGCAGCGATCTGGTTCTATTCTCCCCTCTGTAGCACGGAGACTCTAAGACCAGTTGCAGCACCACTTGCTGCTACTAAGGTTGCAACCAAGGGTCAGACCTAGGAGCTTCATGGTTTCAGGTGAGTCAACTATTGACTGGATAATATTGACTGAGTCATTTCAGAGTCCTGGGTGGTTCTTTCTACTGAAACTGCTACTTATAAGGCTTCCCTATTAATCATTGAACCCAGTAAAACAACAAAGAACAAATAACAGTACAGCACAGGAACAAGTCCTTTGGCCCTCCAAGCCAGCACCGATTGTGTTTTCCTATCTAGACCAACTGTTTATATCCATCTATTCTCCGGCTGTTAAAGAGTCTATCCAGATAAGTCTTAAATGTCTCTGATATGCCTACCTCAATTATTTCACTTGGCAGTGCATTCCAGGCTCCCATCACTGTGTAAAAAATTTCCCCGCACATCTCCAATTATCTTGAATTTGTGTCTCTGTGTAATTGTCATTCCTGGCCTGGGAAAAAGCTTCCATAATCCTATCCATACCCCTCATAATTTTATAAATTTCTACCAGCCTCTGTCTTTTCAGGGAGAACAATCCTCGTTTATTCAATCTCACCTCATAGCTAATACCCTCCATACCAGGTAACCTTTTCTGTACTCTCTCCAAAGCCTGTACATCCTATTGACATTGGAAGCATTCTTTTGAAACTTCAGTTTTCCCGCTGGCAGAATTACTTTTAAATGAACTCCTCCTCCCTGATTGGCTTTAGGGGTGTGGCCTATTAGCAGAGGTCTCCAAAAAGACCCCACTGCAAGGTGGAAAGCCACCATAACAGTGACTCCTCCGCCTTCAGGTACCAGACCCTAAGAGGACATTGGTGACCATGGACTCCTATTGGATTTGTCCTTGGCATGGTTTGCCGTTGCCCCCTAGAGTATGGCTGACCAGGAAACTCTCCTGCTCTTACTGCCTGCCTGGCGTATTGGAGAGATTTACCTGAAAAGATTGATAATCAAACTGTCTGGCCATGTTTTGAACATTCCCTCCGTGGCCATCCATTCTTAAAGTGGGGTTTGAACCTGGAGCTTCCGGCCCAAAGGTCGAGTCCCTATCATTGCAAGATATTTGGACATTACATGGACAGGAAAGATTTAGAGGGATAAGGATCAAACACAAGCAAATGGGACTAGTTCAGTTTAGGAAACCTGACTGGCATGGATGAGATGGGCCGAAGGGCCTGTTTCTGTGGCGTATATCTCTTATTTTAAAGTTTATTTATTAGTCACAAGTAAGGTTTGCATTAATACTGCAATTAAGTTACTGTGAAATTCCCCCAGTCGCCATACTCCGGTGCTTGTTGGGGTCAATGCACCCAACCACCACGACTTGGAATATGGGAGGAAACCAGAGCATCCGAAGGAAACCCACACAGACACGGGGAGAAGATGCAGACTCTGCACAGACAGTGACCCAAACCGGGAATTGAACCCAGGTCCCTTGTGCTGTGAGGCAGCAGTGGTGACCAGTGTGCCAATGTGCCCATATCACCCTAACAAGTTCTATGACTCTAACAGGAGTGAGTACACTTTCTAAAAAGAAAACCCAATTGGTTGCAAAATGCCCTGTGCTGTCCTGGGGTTGTGCAAGAAACTGCAAAAATGCATGATTCTTCCAACATCAAAACCAGCCTGAGAGTGTTGCCAAAAGCATTCAGTCTTAGAAGTCAGGGATACAAACACAGCTACTCAGGGCACCCAGAAATGTCTCCCATCAGCGGCGTCACCAATACAGCAAGGCTAAGGAATTCGGCTTTTAATCACAGATTCATCACAGAATCCCTACAGTGCAGAAGGAGATCATTCGGCCCATCGAGTCTGCATTGACAATAATCCACTTAGGCCCTGTTCCCGTAATCCCACATGTTTACCCCATTAATCCCTCTAACCTATGCATCCTGGGACAGTAAAGAGCAATTTAGCATGGCCAATGTATCTAACCTGCACATCTTTGGACTGTGGGAAGAAACAGAAGCCCCCGGAGGAAACCCACACAGACATGGGGAGAATGTGCAGACCCTGGACTGAAGGTGACCTAAGCCAGGAATCGAACCCCGGTCTCTGGAGCTGTGAGACAGCACTGATTTCTCCACAGTGCAGTCCCATTTTTCACCTTTAAAGCATAAATACATGGAACAAAACGCCAAGAACGATATCACCATGCTCTGCAGTCCCACTCAATGAGATGACGTGAAGAAACACCAGGAGAAAATGGGAAAAAAAGAAGTATTTTTGCAGCACAGGACCACAGCAATAAACTGTCACCACGGAATGAGGTTCGGTTGTGTTGCTTTTTCTAAAAAAAGCATCTTTTCCCTCAGTCTGGAACCATACTACCAAAAATGTAATGAAGTGGATGTGTCATGGAAAAGAGCACAGTGTGATAAATATTTCCGCTTGTGTGGTCGCCATAACCCACTTGTGGATCATTTGCATCAGCCTCCCTTCTGGAGATATCTATCATATCACACAGCGGGGAAGTCCTATTTATAAACCCCCTTTAGTAGATTCAGGTGGCAATGCGGACTGATCCAATCCTTGTTGCTATCTGTGGTACACACACACACACACGCGCGCACACACACACACACACACACACACACACACACACACACACACACACACACACACACACACATGCACACAGCTACCAACTGGTGCCTCTCGAACAGCTGACAGATGTTGAGCAGAATGGTGAAGGCAGTACTCACTGGTTTTGCATTGACATGTGCGACATCCACTGTGATCCAGCTTGAAGCCGTAGATACAGTCTCTCTCTGTCAGGGTACAGTTTATTAGTAGCTCACATATTGGAGGCCCAATGGTGATGTATGTTGGCTCTGTGGAGGAAAGGCAGATATATTTAAATATATTTAACGTGGAATGAAAGAGAGAGAGAGAGATGTTAGAAAAATTTGTCCACATGATTCTCCCTTTCTCTGATAGCTAGAGCTTACACTCAGGGATCAGAGAGCTATAGGATCATAGAATAGTATGAAACGGCACTGTAGTACAGTGGTTAACACTGCTGCCTCATGGTTCCAGGGACCTGGGTTCGACTCCTGACTTGGGTCACTGTCTGTGTGGGGTTTGAACATTCTTCTTGTGTCTGTGTGGGTTTCCTCCGGGTGCTCCTGTTTCCTGCCACAGTCCAAAGAGGCATGGGTTATGCGCAATGGCCATGCTAAATTACCCCTTAGTGTCCCAGATTGTGTATGTTACAAGGATTAATGGGGTAAATATGTGGGGTTACAGGGATAAGGCCTAGGTGGGATTGTTGCCGGTGTAGGCTGGATGGGTTGAATGGCCACCTTCTGCACTGTAGTGATTCTGTGAATCTCTACAGTGCAGAAGGAGGCCATTCAGCCCATTAAGCATGCACTGATATCAATCCCACCCATGCTCCATTTCTCTAACCCCACATATTTCCACTGCGAATCCCCTTAAGATTAAGAGACAATTTAGCATTGCGGGGGAGGGTGCTGTTTGCTTGTTCCAATGGATTTTAAAGATTCTCTGCAGTTCTATTTGGAGAGCTTGGGCAACTCTCAATATTCTGATCAACAACGCTGCCTCAACCGCCACCCAGGAGGTAAGATGGATGGCTCAATCATCTCTCTGCCTGTTTATGGGCTATATCGGGAGCAAAGTACTTTTGCGTTTGCTTGCAACAATCACTGCCCTTCAAAACTAATTAATTGTGTGAGGTATTCCGAGACGTCTCTAGGTGATAAAGCTGTGTGTATCAGTGCCAGTTTAAAAAAGATTTTAATTGAACTTAACTTGTGCCTCAGCTAACAGGGCGATATTCTATAAAGATGTTTCATTTGTTGGGCTGTACCCTCCTTTCATAATGTGTCCTAGTTATCTTATTTTGTACATTCACTGATTATAGAATCCCTGCAGTGCAGAAGGAGGCCATTTGGCCCATCGAGCCTTCAACGATGATGATCCCACCTAGGCCCTATCCCTGTAACCTCATACATTGACCCTGCCAATCCCCCTGACACTAATGGAAAATTCAGCACGGCCACTGGGAATTTAGCATGGGAATTAAGAATCTACTGTTAGCCATGAAACCATTGCCGATTATCGGGACAACCCATCTGGTTCATTGACGTCCTTTAGGGAAGGAAATCTGCTGCCTTATCTGGCTTGATCTACATGTGACTCCAGAGCCACAGCAATGGTTTGACTTGCAAATATCCCGTGAACAAGGACATCTAGGAGTGGATAATAAATGTTCAGCCAGCGATGGCTATATCCCACAAATGAATAAAAAATAAATAAAATATTTCAATTTACAGGATATTTCTGCAGCTGATAACTGACTGCAGATGGAGGTAAGCAGGGAATCATAGGCGAGGGATCTTGTTGGATTTTGCCAGCTTCTTATTTTGGCTATCATTATGATCTCCTGTTCTGCTTTCTGCTGAAGGAGGTAAATATTTGCATTTTAGCCTTGTAGAGTTCACTCCAAGAGCTGTTAGAAACTGAAGACCGGATTGTGTATGCTGTACCGTACCGAGTAGGGAAACCCCATGCTAATCCCTGGTCGGTGCTGAGATAGTTGACTTCGACTGTGGCTGAACCCGGGGGTAAAGAGCAGGGTCGAGCAGGGTCCCTCTGCCTGACTGTTAATGCAGCACGCCCAACGCAATTGCACTGCACGTCTTACACGTGTGCAGGTTGGTTAGGTTAATTTGTAATGCTGCTATAGTCGAACAGCTTACTGTTACTCACTTTGTAAGCTCACAAATGAAGAAAGTTAACACAATCAATATAATGAAAAAAAAACTACACTGATCTCCCTGCTGTTTGTGGTATGTTGCCACACAGAGTGGGGATACATTTGCTGAATAACAACAATTTCTGCATTCCATAAAGAATTTATAGTGTGACAGGATTTGAGCCACACTTGTATGTTGCAAAGCTTTATAAACACAAGTGGCACCGATAATAATCACATAGCTAGGATTCTCTATCTGTGACTGTAACATTATATTCCCCACTCTCTCCTTCCTTCTCCCCTATGTACTTGATAAATGGTATGCTTTGTCTGTAGAACACACAAGAAACAATACTTTGCACTATATCTAATACGTGTAGTAGTAGAAGTGGGTACAATTTTGTCTTTTAGAAAGTTACATGGGAATGATGGTTATGGAGAGATATGAGCCAAATGCAGGTAATTGGGGTTAGTTTAGGAGTTTTTAAAAAAAAGAACAGCATGAACAAGCTGGGCCAAAGGGCCTGTTTCCATGCTGTAAACCTCCATGACTCTCCCATGCTGTAAATCTCCATGACTCTATGTGACAATAATAAATCAAATCAAATTAAATAACCATGGGCGACACAATGGCATAGGGGTTAGCATTGCTGCATCAATGCCAGGGACCTGGGTTTGATTCTTGGCTTGGGTCAGTGTCTATGAGAGTCTGCATGTTCTCCCCGTGTATGCATAGGTTTCCTACGCATTTTTCCACAGTCCAAAGATGCGCAGGTTAGGTGGATTGGCCATGCTAAATCGCCCCATGGTGTCATGGGGCAAATGCATGGGGTTATGGGGATAGGGCCTGGGTGGGATTGTGGTTGGTGCAGTCTCGATGGGCCTGAATGGATTCCTTCTGCACTGTAGGGATTCAATGATTCTAACCAAGGATGCAAATCTACAAACAACTGGATGAACAAAAATTTAGTGGTTTGAAAGGAGTACTAATTTATGTGTAATGAAAGGGACATGGTGTGGTATATTCAGTTACATCATGAACACCAACGAAATAGAGCAACTGAAGATACTTTTGCATATCAGCGATTCATTGGATGCTGTTAAGATACAGATTAGTGATGATCTAATTGAATGGGGGAAGAGCTCAAGGGGTTGAATGGCCTACTTTCCTTTGTAACATTACAGTGCCTTTGTTGCTTTCACTCCATGAACCTTATTTAGGTGTTAGCCATGGTTCAATTGATAGCATCCTAGTCTCTGATCCAGGAGTCGATCACAGAAGCCTAGCCTGACACTCTGGTGCCTTACTGAGGAGATGTGGAACTGATGGAGGCATTTGTCTTTCATTCTCGATTCATGCAATAGATCCCTTGGCAAAAACAACATCACCAAAAAGCCAAACTATCTGGTCATTATTGCTGTTTGTGGGAGCTTGCTGCGTACAAATTGGCTGCAATATTTCCCACATTACAACAATGTCTGTACTTCAAGGTACCTCACTGGCTGTTAAGTATTTTCGAATGTACAGAGTTGCGAAGGATACCATATAAATGCAAATCTTTCTTTCTGAACTGTGTATCCCTTCTACAACCAGGGAAGACGAGAACCAAAATTCTCTCCTCATGAGAAATGTCTTCATATGCTTTGCTAAATTCCCAGTCTGGACTGGGCAAAGGGTAGTTCCACACTAGCCCATAAGGAGGTCTTGTAGCCCAGTGGGTAGCCTCCCTTGCCTCTGAGGCCAGAAACATAGAAATAGTAGCAAGGGTAGCCCATTCAGTGCTTTAAGCCTGCTTTGCCATTCATTATCATTGCTGATCATCAAATTCAATATCCTGATCCCCCTTACTTCCCATATTCCCTTGATCCCTTTAATCCGTAGAGCTATATCTAATTTCTTCTTGAAATCACACAACACTTTAAGCCTCAATTACATTCTGTGCTAGTGAATTTCACACATTTACCACTCCCTGGATGAAAAATTTCTACTCACCTCAGTTCCAAAAGGTTTACCCCTTATCCTCAAACTCTGACCCCTAGTTCTAGACTCCCACACCATTCTTCCTGAATCTACCCTGTCCAAAATCTGTTAGAATTTGATGTTTCTGTGAGATCTCTCACTCTTCTAAATTCAAGTGAGTATAATCCTAATCAACTTAGTCTCCCTCTCTCTCTCTCTCTCTCTCATATGACAGACCTGCCATCCCAGGAATCGGCCTGGTAAACCTTCATTGTACTCCCCCTGTAGCAAGGACATCCTTTCCTCAGGTAAGGACACCAAAACTGCACACAAGAAGCTCTGGGTTCGTGCCTCACCCCGGAACCTGATGGCCAAGGAAAGTGTGTTCATAGTGCGGCCAAATAGGTTGAATCCTTTCAATACACACCATCACTATCCGTGATTGCAACACTGCGTGTAACATTACACAGCATGTAAAAAGTGCATGTTGCAAAATCTTCCTGCGAATGAACTGTGCCGTGCCAGCACACTGCTCCACATTAAAGGTGCAGCACGACAGCAGTGTGAAAGCTTATAATAATACACTCAAGACATGCACACAGCACTGGGCTTCTTCTGCACAGAGAGGGGGAAGGAGGGAAACCACAAATAGCCGAGGTATCATGAGACACCTTTGAGAATTGTGTCAAACTCTTCTGAGAGTGTTACGAATGCAAGTCAAATCTGATTTAAAAATTAACAGGACTTCACTCCACCTCGCCAAACAAATTGATTGCATTGTCCTGATCCTTTCTTTTTTATTACCGTGCTGTAAAGTAAACCTGCCAAAACCCTCAGCGGAGGGAGCATATTTCACATTTCAAACTGAACTCAATGGCTATTTACCATGGAAAGAATGTCTCCTGGACTGAAACTTGTGAGGTCAGAGTGTCAAAGATCACAGGCACAGCCCATTTATCACCAGCCAGCTCTGGCTAGGCAGCAGTGCGACAGGTTTAGCTTAGAATTAACAAAACGATCTTGCAAAACAAAGCAACGGATGGCGCACCTGGTTACAATTGAAAAATACCATTTAATTAATCTCTGGCAGGCCAATAATGGAATTTTAAGTGCTATTTTTACTTTAAATTCAGAGCTACAGCTTCCACCGTGGCTTAAGTTTGGAATCGACTGGCTTCAGCCGGCAACCGGGAGACCGAACCGTTTAAGGGAACCCAAAATTGGGTCAAATTAGGAATCCGAAATCTGTACTGCTCTTAGCCAGACCCACCCTCGGGGTAAATGCCGTAGTCATATAGAACCAACCATTTGTCAGCCTTATATAGTTGAGGTCTAATGTCAGTACAAATTTCTGACTGCAAGGGCAGCACGGTGACCTTGGTTAACACTGCTGCCTCACAGCGCCGGAGACACAGGTCCAATTCTGGCCTTGGGTCACTGTCTCTGTGGAGTTTGCATGTTCTCCACATGTCTATGTGGGTTTCCTCCCACAGTCCATAGATGCGTGGATTAGGTTGATTGGCCATGCTAACTTGACCCGAGTGTCAGGTGATTAGCAGGATAAAGATGTGGGATTATGGAGATAGAGCCTGTATGGTGTTGTGGTTGGTGCAGACTCGATGGGCTGAGTGGCCTCCTTCTGTACTGTTGAGATTCTATGATCTATCCTAATTCAGTTGCGGAACTCTGTTGTTTGCAATGGAAAGCAATCAGACTAAGTGAGGTATCTCTAACCAATCCACCTGTACAGGTGAGATTACAAAAGAACTTTCAGGATGGCAAGATGTCCCAAAGTGCTTCATTTGCCAATGAACGACCACAGTGGATATAATCTAGGGAAAAACAACAGCTGACATATGGGAATGCGATGGCCTAGTGGTATTGTCTCTTGATTATTAATCCAGTTCATGATCTGGGGACCTAGGCTCGAATCCCACCATGGCAGATGTGAAATTTGAATGAAGTGAAAAAAAAATCTGGAAATAAAAATCTACCAATGATCCTGAAACCATTATCAGTTGTTGGAATAACCTACTGATGTCCTTTAGGGAAGGAGATCTGCTGTCCTTACCCGGTCTGGCCTACATGTGACTCCAGGGCTACAGCAATGTGGTTGATTCTCAACTGCCCTCCAAGGGCAACTAGAGATGGGCAATAAATGCTGGCCAGCCAGCAAGGTCCATGTCCCACAAATGAATTAAAAAATAAGAGCCAGATCTGGCAGTGAGCAATGGAATAATTGCTTTCACCATGCCTGTTGAGAGATGAATTGCAGCCAGCAGACTGGGAGAACTCCTTTGTTCATTTTCAAATAGCACCATGAAATCTGCTCACCCGAGGGGACACATGGGTGTCTCAGCTTAACATCTCACCCCAAAGACTGGATCCTGCTCCACCGGGGAAAATAAAAGGTTCTGACGCCAGCTCATCGACGAAGTGTTAGCTCTATTTCTCTCTCTGTGGATGCTTCCCCATCAGTGCAGCATTTTCTGCTTTTAGTTCTGACTTCTAATATCTGTTGGAATTTTTTATTGTATTTGGGCTAGGTGGCAAGCAGTGCATGGCATACGCAGCAATCAAGCTGGAACAATCCTTAGTCGGGGGGTCAATATCCAGGGGGCACAGATTGAAGGTGAGAGGCAGGAGTCTTTTTTAAAGCTGTTTTTTTCAAGTTTATTTATTAGTCACAAGTAAGGCTTATATTAACACTGCAATGAAGTTACTGCCATAATCCGGCGCCTGATCGGGTCAATGCATTTTGAGGGGATTTGAGGAAAAACAGTCTCACCCAGAGAGGGTGGTAGAGGTGGGAAACCTCACAATGTTTAAATGAGCCCTTGAAATGCCGTAGCATATGGACTGAGTGTTGGAAAATTAGAATTGATAGATGTTTGATAGCTAATGCAGAAACAATGAGGCGAATGGCCTTTTTCTCTGCTGTGACACTCTACGATAACCGTGCTCGCTTCCTGGCTTCTGATTTTTCAACTTCTTAAAAATGGTAGCTTAATTTGGGCTGCATTTACCCTAATCTGCACAAGGCGATCAGTCAAACGCAATGGGAAAGGGGGGCTAAACTTTGAAAAAAATCTCCAAATGTTTCAAATTTTTTTGAACCCCGGGCCTGATTTTAACATGTCAAAACCCTTACACTCACACGGGGTTAAAATTAGGCCCAGGTCTGGCTCCACGATAGGCGGTGGGTCAACCGATTTCGTTGGCAACTGGCTTTTAGTGTGGAACTTTTAGAATTCTGGACACAGAAGGAGCAAGGTACATCAATAAAGAATGGCCTTGAGCAGCCTAAAATGGACTACACTGATAATGTATTATTTTCATTACAAGCTCTACTCCACAAAACCAAAAAACATCAGCTGGACATGTGGCCTATCTACGAGTTGATAATTAGTTTCCTCTGGGAATGATGGTTTAACATTGGGTTCTAGCCAATAGTCATATTATTAATCAGTGAATTTTCCGTGGGAGGAATTTTAGTGTACCTTCTCACACAACATCAATTTAAAAGTTTATTATTTTGTTTATTGGTCGCAAGTAGGGTTGCATTAACACTGCAATTAAGTTACTGTGGAAATGCCCTAGTAGCCACACTCCGGCGCCTGTTTGGGTACACTGAGGGAGAATTTAGCATGGCCAATGCATCTAACCAGCACGTCTTTTGGACTGTGGGAGGAAACCAGAACACCCAGAGGAAACCCATGCAGACATGAGGAGAACGTGCAGACTTGGCAAGACAAGCTGGAGATCCAAACCTTGGGTCCCTTGTGCTGTCAGGCAGCGGCGCTAACCAAAGGCAACACAAATTTTTGTGACGGTTTAAGAAGAGCGCTAAAAAAGGGGCCTGAGGATTGAGAACTGCTTGGCTCTCTTGGACATAGAGGGATGCAGAGCCTGTTGAGGAAGGGAGAGGTTTGTAAATTATAAATAAAACTGCAGGCAGCAGAGTGGGGGAAAAAAAAATGAAATGAAACGCCGACGGAAACTCTCTTGCACAACTTTCCATTCCGTCCCGAGGAAACATTCCATCAGCCTCTCATGTGCGACATTCTTTCCATTTCTTCACATATCTGAGCCTTCGCCGCACCACTCCAGTCAGAGTCCCAGGTATCTGAAATTCCTTGGCAGGGGACAGCCTCGCATTGTGCAGAAGGGAAAAAAAAAATCCTCTCTTGGCCTCGATTGTTTTCAGCTAGGTGGATGATTCCAGTTCAAGGTCGAAGGCAGTCTAGGCTGTTCGCAGTTGCCATGGAAACTAAAAGCAGGTGTTGAGTTTGAAGCTTAACTGGGCGGATTGGGGGGGGGGGGTGTAGGGGAGGATGGGGGTTGGCATGGAGAATGGAGAAGTAGCTTCCCACCCCCACCCACCTACACACACACACACACACACACACACATATGCACACACACATACTCGGCCTATCTGCAAAAGGCATTGTTCTGAAAATGTCAAAATAACCTTAGGCCGGAGCCTCAACTTCGCAGTGTTGGATAAGCTCCCCCCCCCCACAGCTCCGCGGCAGCGCTTCTGCACCAGCTGCTGAGTGCGAAGGGGATGCAGCAGAGTTCAGCTTATTCCAGCTATTAATCATCGGGTGCAGCCAATCTCACTCGGAGCCGGAGGTGCAGAGCTGGGCCTGTTTTTTTCTAATATATCACTTCACTTTGAAAATGAGAAGCCACATGAGATACAGATCTTCGGGGCAGGGGGTGGAGTCGGGGGTGGGGGGTGAGGGGGGTGGGGGAGGACCCGTGTGCTAATGTGAGATTGAGCACCGACAGAATGCGTTTAAAAGGAGCAAAAGTCAATACGCGTTGACGTTTAAGTCTCAACTTGAGTTCGACATTCACAAAGGGTTACTGCGTTAATTTGTGCTTCAACCCTGATCCATAATGATAGTATTTTAGAAATGACCAACTTACCCATTGGCCAAATTATATACATCATAATAAAACCCATGCCAGCTAAGTCAGTCTTAGATTGTTGCATACAAAAGTAAAGTTTAAAATTTTATTTATTAGTGTCACGAGTAAGGCTTACCTTAACATTGCAATGTAGTTATTGTGAAAATCCCCCAGTCACCACACTCCTTGTTGGGGTACACTGAGAGAGAATTTAGCACGGCCAGTTCACCTAACCAGCAGTGTTTAGCACTGCTGCCTCTCAGTGCCAGGGACTTGGGTTCAATTCGGGTTACTGTCTGGATGGAGTTTGCACATTCTCCCCCTGTCTGCATGGATTTCCTCCGGGTGTTCCGATTTCTGCTCACAGTCCAAAGAAGTGCAGGTCAGGTTGGTTGGCCATGATAAATTGACCCTAGTGTCGCAGTTAAATATGTGGGGTTACGGGAATTGGGCCTGGGGAGTATTGTGGCTGTTGCAGACTCAATGGTCCGATGGTCCGCACTGTAGGGATTCTATGACTGTGGGAGGAAACTTAAGCACCCAAAGGAAACCCATGCAGATACGGGGAGGACATGCAGATTCTGCACAGACACTGATCCAAGGCGAGAATTGATCCCTGGTCCCTGGTGCTGTGAAGCAGCAGCCCTAACCACTATGCCACTGTGCCCACCCCAGTGAAGTTGGGATGGGGTGGATAGGAAAACTGAGAGGGAAGGTACAGGAAAGGGAAGCGGGAGATTCAGGAAGGGCTTTTGAGCCTTGCTGTCCTATTTCACCTGACCAACCCAAGGGTTTAACAGTACACTCAGATTTGAGAGAGAGCCCACACTTGCTTTCCTACCAATGGAGACTGGAGGTGGCAACCTCTGCTACAAACTGCAAATGGCTCAGAACCTAACCTATCCCAGTTTCGATGTGAGATTCGCTGTAGTTTGCCAAGAGAAAGTGAGTCAGCCTTCTGTGCTACTTGTATCTATGATCTCGGCACCCAGAAGCAGGGCTGGAGTGCTAGGGCTGGAGGTGGTGGAGGCAACTCTCTGAGAATGGGAACATTTTCTGGCAGGTTCTTTCAGTTAAAGACTGATGGAGTAATCAGGGCTACATCACCAGCCAGCCAGGCACCAGTCACTTTATGGGCTTGGTGAGGTGAAACACTCACAATTCATCTGCCTTGTGTACTGTGTGTGTGTGTGAGAGAGAGAGAGAGTGTGTGTGTGTGTGTGTGAGTGTGTGTGTGTGTGTACTGTGTGTGTGTGAGTGTGTGTGTGGTGTGTACCGTGCGTGTGTGAGTGTGTGTGTGTGTGGTGTACTGTGTGAGTATGTGTGTGTGTGTGTGTGTACTGTGTGTGTGTGTGTGTGTGTGTGTGTGTACTGTGTGAGTAGTGTGTGTGTGTGTACTGTGTGTGTACTGTGTGAGTATGTGTGTGTGTGTGAGTGTGTGTGTGTGTACTGTGTCTGTGTGTGTGTGTGTGGTGTGTACTGTGTGAGTATGTTGTGTGTGTGTGTGTACGTGTGAGTATGTGTGTATGTGAGTGAGTGTGTGTGTGTGTGTGTGAGTGTGTGTGAGGAGTGAGTGAGTGTGTGTGTGGTGTACTGTGTGTGTGTGACTGTGTGTGTGTGTGTGCGTGTGTACTGTGTTGTGAGTATGTGTGTGTGTGTGTGTGAGATTGTGTACTGTGTAATGTGTGTGTGTGTGTGTGTACTGTGTGTGCGTGTACTGTGTGAGTGTGTGTGAGTGTGTGTGTGTGAGTGTGTGTGTGTGTGTACTGTGTGTGTGTGAGTGGTTGTGTGTTGAGAGAGAGTGTGTGTGTGTGAGTGGTGTGTGTGTGTACTGTGTGTGTGAGTGTGTGTGTACTGTGTGTACTGTGTGTGTGTGTACTGTGTGAGTATGTGTGTGTGTGTGAGTGTGTGTGTACGTACTGTGTGAGTATGTGTGTGTGTGTGAGTGTGTGTGTATGTACTGTGTGTGTGTGTGAGTGTTTGTGTGTACTGTGTGTGTGAGTGTGTGTGATTGTGTACTGTGTGTGTGTGTGTACTGTGTGTGTGTATGTGTTTTTTTGTGTGTGTGTTTTTGTGAGTATGTGCACTGTGTGTGTGTACTGGGTGTGTGTATGTGTTTTTGTGTGTGTGTGTTTTTGTGAGTATGTGCACTGTGTGTGTGTACTGGGTGTGTGAGTGTGAGTGAATATGTGTGTGTGTGTGTTGTGTGTATGTGTGTGCACTGTGTGTATGTTTGTGTGTGTGTGAGTGTGTGTACTGTGTGTGTGTGTGTGTGAATATGTGTGTTTGTGTTCTGTGTGTATGTGTGTGTGTGTGTGTGTGAATATGTGTGTGTGTGTGTTGTGTGTATGTGTGTGTACTGTGTGTGTTGTGTGTGTGTGTGTGTGTGTGAGTGAATATGTGTGTTTGTGTTCTGTGTGTATGTGTGTGTGTGTGTGTGTGAGTGAATATGTGTGTTTGTGTTCTGTGTGTATGTGTGTGTGTGTGCATGTGTGTTTCTTAGTTGTCTATCTTACAGAATCCTTCACCGTGCCTTCTTCATCTTCATCTTTTTCATCCCCTCCTCTCCTAAAGCAAAGGGTCCATTCTAAAGTTTTAAGTTTATTTATTAATATATTAATATGCTTACATTAACACTGCAATGAATTTACTATGAAAATCTCCTAATCGTCACACTCAGTGGGGAAGACAAGAAGAATTGGAGGAAAGGCTAGTTTGGAAAGAAGAGGAGTTAGACACAAGGAAATGTGAGGCTGAGAGGGTTTGAGTGCAAATGCATAAATGTAAAAGGTACAATAAATAAGTTTGGTGAGCTGAAAGCACAAGTAGTTATCATATAGTGGCTATTGAGAGGCATGGCACAAACAAGCGGAAGAAAACGAACATAATAGTCTTGGCTAAGATACATTAAGAGAGGAGAAAGGAAGAGAGTGTAACAATATTGATCAACAATGCTGCTGCCACATTGGAAATGAATGGTATCCTTGACTGCTTAAAGACAGAACCTATTTGGTTAGAATTAATGAATAATATAGCAGCTACCACGCTGCGGGGTGAATAGTAAGAAGCTCCCAAAACAATGGGAAGGAGCAAACTTGCAGCCAAATTTCAGAAAGGTGCAAGAATTTTCAAGTTATGTCAGATAACTGAAAAATCGCAGTGTAAAGGGCAAAGAGAACTTTCTTGATCAGTATGTTTCCAGCCTAATGAGGTTCTGGAAACAGTAAGTGAAGTATTCTTCATTGGGGAGCATTTGGATAACAGCAATCGTAATAACTGTAGGTTTAGAGCAGTTAGTTGGCAGGATAAGTTGGGAAGGCTTTTACAAATGTTGTATGGAGCCTTTGGCATAACAGACTGAGGCAAAAGGTGAGAGTTTAACACACCCAAAGCCCGTTGCAGATTTAAAATAGTGTGTACAAAATGCAAAACCAGGGCAGTTAAGCTAACTAAACCTTCCTGGAAAAGTGGTTGGATTCCAACATCATGTTCAATACTGGACACCTCAGCTTAGGAGCGTTGTCAAAGCCTTAAAGTGGCTGCACAGTGGATTTACTAGAATACCCCCAGGATGAAAAACTTCAGTAATTGGATAAACTGGAGCAGTTCTCTTTGGAGCAGTGAAGGTTAAGGGAGATTTTTGAGAGATGCATTTAATTATTCAGGGTTTTAATGGTATAAATCTGTGATAGAAGAGTTGGTAAGTAGAGTTCGCAGGTCAAAGCTGATGGCCAAAATAATCAGCGGTGAGAAGGAAAGGAAATGCATGCATGGTGTTGTTATGATCTAGGCTGCACTGGCTACAAAGTTTTACAGTTTATTTATTTAGTAGTGTCACAAGTAGGCTTACAAAAGGTGGTGGAAGGAGATTGAAATATAGTTGTCAGAGGTAGGTAGGTTCTTGATTGGTAAGGGGAAGTTCTTGAAAGGTTACAGGGGAAAGGCGGAAGAATGGGATTGAGAAACATATCAGCTATGATCAAATGGCAGGGCAGATTCGATGGACTGAATGGCCTACTTCTGTTCCTTTACCTTATGGAATACTGGCACTATTGTCTCTCTGCTCAATTTACTGAGATTTTTCTATACAGTCTGTTGTTACCTGTTAAAGGGCGGGTGGGGCTTTGATTTAAGGATTGCGCCCCTGACAAGGCAGCACCTCCTCAGTACCACACTTTTAAGTTCCAGCCTATTACCTTCTCTACCTATTGTCTCGAGCTGCGCTTGAATCAACAAGTCCTCTTGCTCATAAGCAAGAGTGTTGCCGACTAGGTCATGGCTGGGGTGCCACAGCGAGGTACCGAGAAGCTGAATGGAATCAAAAGCTCGGAGCTGCTTTTCCCAGAGGGGGTAAGTCCTGTCTGCAAGCTGACTGTTTGCAGACAGGCTGGAGTGGCATTTTTTTTCTCTGTGTATCGAGGTGCAGATTCAAAGGCAGTTTTTTTTTAAGATGCCTGCAATTAAATGAGCTTCAAGGAGAGGACAATGGAAATAACTTCACCCAAAAAGAAAAATGCAGACTGAAAAAAAATATTTCACTTCACCAGACAAGACTCAACAAATAGCACCAGAATCACTGCCAGGCTCCCGTGCAGTTGAATAGACAAACAGTAGCTAAGCTTGGGGAAAAAAAATGCCCCACACAATCTAATCTCTTTTTGACTGCTCGTGAGTGAAACCAATGCAGGAGGGAATAATGGGTGAGAAAATAGCACAAGTCTCTGTGGGGGTTGGAGCAGAGAAACTGAACCCATTGGTCCTAGGGGAGGATGTATCAATTTAATCCTACTTGTCTCGACCCAGCCACCCGCGCAATACACCTCTCCAACCTGACTATTCCCCTCTCTCTCTCTCTCTCTCTATCATCCTCCTACATCCAGGGGTGCAGTTATTTACTGAGACCAAGCCTTTTGGAATGTGAGCTATGCCGGTTTCTCAATAGCTGATTGTAGTCATGCACATGTCAGTAGTCTTGCAAGGTTGCCCTGATTTTGGGGGGTGGGGGGGAGGGAGACTCAGGTTCCGTGACTGTGAGTGTGCGTGCATGATATGAGTGTGTCTATGTGTGTGCACTTACGTTGAAAGGGTTTTACGGGGATTAAACAGAGTGAATTGTTTCGGAGATTTAATTCTTTGGCGATATGTCGAAATTCTTCGACAACATATGCGTGTGTGTAATTTATACAGTGCATGCAGTCTAGCGCAATGGGCAACACATTCTTATCTGACATTCACGGAGCATGGAATTTATTTTGCATATAGAAAGGAGATAATATCTGGTCTAGAACCAGTACCTGCGAGCTAAAAGCAATTTAAAAGTTTTTTTCCTCTCTGGTCCCCATTTGTCTGCTTGCTGTATCCATGGTAACTACCTCACCTTGGCTGTCCCTCAGCGTAAGAAACTCACTGTTCTACGTTGGCCTTGTGGAAGTGAATGAAAAAAAAAGTACACAACTTCCAAAGGCTAATTTTGTATCAATTTTCTGTAGATTTTTTTTGCCAAATCTGTAATACAAATTTGGTTCCTCCAGCAATAAATTTATTTATCAGACGGTACACTCATGTCTTTGTTGTCTCCAGACCTGGCAATTACATTCCTCTTCTGGCTGTTTATCCAGAATTCACCCTTATTGAACTATGCCTTCATCTAAAACTTTCCTACTTCTCTGTTACCCTGCATCAATTTCGTCGCTATCATTCTCACTGAGCTACCCCTCAAACTCAAGTTCTTATAGGAACTGCGAGCAAAAAAAGGCTAATATTCACCCAATCTGTCTTCAATCACCTTGGTGGTCTTGTAAGCTCCTCCAGCTCTACATTTCTCTGTCTGAACTGTAGCTTCCACTCACTCCAGCTCTTTTAAGTTCACATTTACTTATTAACATCACAAGTAGGCTTCCATTAACATTGCAGTGAAGTTACTGTGAAAATCCCCTAGTCGCTACACTCTGACACCTCTTAGGGTACACTGAGGGAGAATTTAGCATGGCCAATGCACCCAACCAGCGTGTTTTTCAGACTGTGGGAGGGAACTGGATACCTGGAGGAAACACATGCAGACACAGAGAGAACGTGCAGACTCTGCACAAATAGTGACCTGAGACTGGAATTGAACCTGGGTCCCTGGTGCTGAGTGCTAACTGTGCTGCCTTGTGTGCACCCACCTTCTTCACCCCCTTATTAGGTGTGACAAAAAAAGGCTTCTGCAGCTTAGGTCATGTGCTCTGGAATTCCCTGGCCCAAAGTCTTTTGCCTCTGTATCTCCCTCTGTTTCTTTAAGATCTTCCTTAAAATTCACCTCTTAAGACACTTGCTTCTGAAATGCAGTCTTTGGCCAGGCTTCTGGCAATGGCATTCTTAATAGTTGTCGGAGATGTGGGCAAGTGAGCCCGCCATGAGCAATTATCTGGGCTGTGCTTCATGTTAGCTCAACAATAGTCAGGGAAAGAGGAATCCACTGGTTGGAATTTTCTCCAAAGTAGGGGACTTGCCCAATGTCAAGGGAGCAGCTCTACTCAACCTACCCTACATGCCACAACCAAGCTCAGGCAGACGAGCTGCCCAAGGTTGTGGCTTCTGCTCCCTGAGGCAAGCATGAAGTGCTGGTCAATAAGCAACCCCTATAGCAGCCTTGCTGGAGCAAGCCTGGAGAGGTGAATGAGTCAGACTCATCTGGGCCAGTCAGGCAGATCCTAACGGAGAGAAAAGGAGGAAGAGTGAGTTGGAAATGGAGGTTTGAGAGGGCAAAGGAAGAGGGGGTGAGGGATTTCAGGTCCTTCCCCCACTCCTACACCACCATTCAAGGCTATAGTCAGGCTACCAGAAGTGTGGGAAGAAGCCCTTAAGTGATTCAATTTATTTATCATTTCAGGGTCTCGACTGACCCAACAGAGAGCAGGCAACCATCACCAGCCCCTCTGCTGGGAAAATACCAGGGGAGGCAGAGAGGTGATGAGAATAGCATCCCCCCCACACTCTGACCATCCCATCCACTTTTACACTCCGTCTGCCAGCTCACTCCTGGGTGGGGTTGCGAGGGGGCTTTGGGCTGCAGTACGGTGATTAACACTGCTGCCTCACAGTGCCAGAGACCCAGGTTCAATTCTGGCCTCAGGTCACTGTCTGTGTGGAGTTTGCACATTCTCCCCATGTCTGCGTGGGTTTCCTGCAGGTGCTCCGGTTTCCTCCCATACTCCAAAGATGGGCAGGTTAGCTGCATTGGCTGCACTAAATTGTATCTTGGTATATCAAGATGAGTAGGTTAGGAGAATTAGTGGGGTAAATATGTGGAGCTTTGGGCTGAGGCCTGGGCAAGATGCTGTGTCGATGAGCCAGTGTAGACTCACTGGGCCGAATGGCCTCCTTCTGCACTGTAGAGATTCTATGATTCCAAGTAAGATCCCAGCCTTAGTGCCTGAAGAACAGTAAACGTAATTCCTGCCTCATTGCTAGGTGGCACAGTGAGTTGGGAGTACCAATATTGATACCTTTCTATCTCCATAAGGAAGACCGGCGTAGGGAATGGTCATTTCGTCCATCGAGCAAATTCCTTTTACACCACATACCCTTTCACAGCCGCTCCTCCAAACCCCTGAAGAAAACTCTCTGCATACACAACTGCCCAATTCCCAAGGGAATTAAACAACTCTCTGGAATACTCGTCTATCGTGACATCTTCCTCATTCATCTCTGGCCTGCTGACATCCCACACTCTTAATTTGCCACGATTTCAGTTTGAATGACAGAATTCAATTACTGACAAACAACCGTCAGGATCAGTAATTCCTCCCAGCCAGTAACTCTCGGATTAAGTGCTTAATAGTCAGTATTTCACCAAAGATATTCCAAAATGAATAGACAGAAATGGAGAGGACATCAACAGCACTGCAGAAATTCTTCAGAAAGTAAGCTGCGAATCTGTCCCAGCTCTGGACTGCAGAGCTTTCATCTAAATATTTTATTAGTATTTGTCAATAAAACATGAATGAAAATATGAGAAGAATCCTTCTTCTAAAGCAAACAGCAATTCAAAATCCTGAAGGATTTTTTTAATCTCCATCAGATAATTGCTGCCTAAGTCATTACTCTCAGTTTTGTAGATAGTACAACATGGCAATATTGACTTTGGTAAATGGTGTAAAACTGGTAATAATGAATAAACCGTCCAACACAGATCTGGTCTAAGATCCCCTTCCATTTGGAAAGGTATACTGGTCTGCTAATTGTTGTGGCCATTTCACAATGTCACCACCTGAACTCTTCATCATTTCAAACACCCAGCCAATTAAAAACTGACAGAAAAGGGACCCTTTTTTTTCAAATCCCTCCACAGGCCCATCCCTCCCTGTCCCTGTAATCTCTGCCAGCCCTTTGGAATATCTGTATCCCTCCAATTCTGGCCTCACATGCATTCCCAATTATAATCTCTCCTTCAACTGCACAGGACCTGGAATTTCCCCTCTGCATCCCTCGATCTTGCTTTTCTCCTTTAAGGCACCTCTTAAAACCTATCTCCTTGACCAAGATTTGGATCATCCAACCTATTACCTCATTATGTGGCTAGGTGTCATATTTTGTTCAATAATGCTGCTGTGAAGTGCCCTAGTGGCAGTTTCATTAAAGACAAAGGTGATTGTGTAAGTTGTTGTGATTGTTTGCTGAATCTGACACAAATTGCAATCACCCACAGGGAATGATGAATTGTGGGCAGTTCAAACGCCACATTAGTTGGTGTTTGTCTGAGCTGAGGCACATTCTTTGGGGAGGGTTCCTGGGTGTCCTACAAAGGGTTGTGAATGCAGCCCAATCCCTCACACAAACCAACCTCCCACTCATTGACTCGGAAAAGCAGCTAGAATAATCAAGGACCCCAAGTATTCTGGACATTCTCTCTTCCACCTTCTTCCATCAGAAAAAGGATACAAAAGTCTGAGATCACATAACAACCGACTCAAGAACAGCTTCTTTCCTACTGCCAGCAAATTTTTGAATGGACCTACTCTACATTAAGCAGATCTTTCTCTACACCCTAGCTATGACTGTAGTGCTGCATTCTGTACCCTCTCCTTTCCTTCTCCCCTATGAACAGTATGCTTTGACTGTAAAGCATGCAAGAAACAACACTTTTCACCAGATAGCAATACGTGACAGTAATGAATCAAATGAAATCCTTGATATTGACTGACACTGAAATGGGAAATGGTTCTATTTTGCAATGGTCAATTTCCTTCGTGTCTTGAGGAGCACAGATTTCATCCACTGAAGGAAAACGCTGGTTAGGCTTTTTAATCTCATGAACATGCCTGAGATGTAACTATCTTCATGATTTAATTTGTGCCACAAATGTCTTCATCTCTTCATTCCGATACTACTTTTGGAGATTTGTTTGTATTATTTTGTAGTGTGATAGCTTCCTGCAATTTACTATAATAATACCTATATTGTACAGCATCTTATCATGTAGAAACATCTTGAAGTGCCTCAAACAATGAATTGCTTTTAAAATGGGATGATTGATATGAAGGCAGATACTGCACAGACACTCCCTATACACAGCACTAGAATGGGAGTGAAGTGGGGCAAAACTAGTCTCCAATGACAGTAATCCTCTGAATGGCTTTTTAAGAGGTCATTCCAAAAGATCACACACTGAGGCCAGGATTCTCAGATCTCATTCACCCTATCACTGCTGTCAGCAAGAATGGAGAATTTGGCACTCAGCCAAAACTCCATTCACTGCAGCGGGACTGGAGAATCCCAGCCATGGGCAAGGTTTAAATTTCTTTATTGAATAGTGTCACAAGTAGGCTTACATTAACATTGCAATGAATTTACCGTGAAAATCCCCTAACTGTTACACTCCGGTACTTCCTGGAGTACACTGAGGGAGAATTTAGCTTGGCCAATGCACCTAACCAGCACGTCTTTCGGAGTGTGGGAGGAAACGGGAGAAGCCGGAGGAAACCCACGCAGAATGGGGAGAATGCACAGACAGTGACCCACGTTGGGAATGAAACCTGAGTCCCTGGCACTGTGAGGCAGCAGTGCTAGCCACTGTGCCACCCAAATAACCAGGAGATTGCTTTTAAGGTAGACTTGGAAGCTGGGAACATGGACAATATTTTGGGTGCCCTACAAGACTGGAAAGTTCAGTTGTTTCAGGTGTTTCTTCAGGTTTTTATATGTTTCTCGGCTGGGTTTGCAGTGCTAACTATGGTGCTACCATGAGCGGTCAGAGAATTCTAGCCTTGGTGCTCAGAGCCCTCAGGGTTAATGGCTTGTGTCAGGCCCAGGTCACCTCCAACTTAAAGACCAAAATCAGTTGTAAAACATATCGTGAAGAAAATGTTGGGAATTGCAAATACTCAATGACCAGAATTTTCCAGTTATTCACTTCCCACTGTCGCTGCCAGGGAGATTGCAGACAGTCACATCACTGCAGTGGGACTGGAGAATTCCAGACACGGGTGCAGTCAGAAAATCCGGCCCAGCATTTACACAGTGCGATGTAAATAGTACATCTGGCTAAACATGACAGGAGTGAGTCCTCGCAGCAAGGGAAACTGACTTGCGGGTGGCAGAGAGCGGATACACCCCAGCAACACCTCCTGGACTTGAAAACGTGAAAGGCGTTTTAAGTGGTTCAAGCTTCATTACACTGGGAATGAAGGGAAGGTGGTAATGAGTGATAATTTGCCTCAAAACAATTTTGCCTCAAGGGAAAGTAGAAGTTTATTATTAGTGTCACAAGTAAGGCTCATATTAACACTGTAATGAAGTTATTGCAAACTTTCCCTAGTCGCCACACTCCGGCACCTGTTCGGGTACATTGAGGGAGAATTTTGCATGGCCAATGCATCTAAGCAGCACGTCTTTCAGACACTGGGAGGAAACCAGAGCACCCAGAGGAAACCCACACAGACACGGGGAGAACATGCAAACACCGCACAGAGAGTGATCCAAGCCGGGAATCGAAGCCTGGCACTGTGAGGCAGCAGTGCGCCGCCAGTTTACCAGACAAGACAATGCGGACATAGTATCTACACTTGAAGACAATCGTTACTAAGGATTTCTGTGATTTTGTTACACTTCGACTGAACTGAAATATAAGAAAGAAAACAAAAATGTCAAATACCATCCTGTTTTGAAAAAAGATCCTGGAAGTGACTGCCCATTCTGATTCTGCGTCCCTCATGCTCAAACACCCACTTCTCACTGGGAATTTGTTTTAGCTCGATTGAGTTTCTGCAAAATAATGCTTTAATATAATCGTACGTCTTTTGTCTTGTTCAGCAATGATGTGTTTGCCTCAACTCTGGGAAATGTTGCTTAGATTGCATTGATTTCGAGAACTGACAGCTCAGAATTGCTCTTTGTGTGTGTGTGTGTGTGCGTGTGTCTGTGCTGACATCTGATCGCACTCACAGCTTTCTGTTGTGCATTCCTCACCATGTCTCAGGGATGACATCAAGCTCTCGGAGACTACAAATATAAATCTTAACAGTGCGAAATATTAATTCGCCATCAGAAGACTGCAAAGCTGCGATGGAATGGCACTGCCCATCGCAAGTTCTGTCAGAGAATTTGGGTTGTGCTAATTCTGGAGGTTTTTTGTTCTGGTGTCTATGATAACCCCCACAACTTGCATGAGGAATCACTGGTTGACATAGGAAGGTCAGACAGAGGAAGGTCAGCTTGGGGAAGATCAGGCAGGGGTGGTCAACCTGGGGATGGTCAACCTTGGGAAGGTCAGCTTTGGGAAGGTCAGAGAGGGGATGGTCAGCCTTGGAAAGGTCAGTTTTGGAAAGATCAGCCTTGGGAAGGTCAGACAGGGGATGGTCAGCCTTGAGAAGACAAACCATGGGAAGACCAGCCTTGGTTTTCCAACACAGTATCCTAGTTCCCAAATAATTTGTTTTAATGATGTTGCCAAAGATGTATTAATTGGTTAGGACTCGAGGGAGGCCCCTCTGCTCTTTCCTCAAATTGTGCCTCGGGATCTTGAACATCTATCTAGAATGTGAGGGCCTTGGTTCAATCCGTCATCCAACAGGCCAGCATTCTGGCAGTGTAATGTTTTCACAATGCTGCAGTCAGATTAGGTAATATGCATAAGATCTGGAGCAGGACACAACTCAGGACAGAGGAATGAAAGCTGGGCCATTGTCGGTACATGTCCGAGGGCTGGAGGGCATAGGGTCAGGGCTGTGGAAGTAGAGGTCAGGACATATGCCAGGGAAATGTTTATTTGCACAGAAGGTGAGCAGCAAATGATGTTGGTTGCCATGAGCTCGTAGCTGAAGGCAGAACACTATAGATATTTCCCAAAGCGTTAGTTCTGCAGTGGGAAAGATACCTGGGCTGGTAACCTGGCGGGATCAAAACAAAAGGGCTGTAGAATTTCTTCTTCTAAGCCTTTCTCAGGATACATAGCATTTACCACACAAAGGAAGAATTGGGGAGAAGAGTTATAATCCTATCTCTAATTTATACTCCTATACCTCCAAGCTGCTGCAAGGTCGAAACTGTGCTGAAATTAGCATATTATGCAGCAACATACCACACACTACACACCAGGGGGATGTATAAATCATACAGTGCTTATTAAGGGGAACAAATCAAGCTCTGTATGTTAGTTTCCCTTATGACCTGTTGCCTCAAAGCAGCTACCTGCCAGGCGCGAATTTGAAAATTTACAAGGGATGTTGTTGTAAGATCCCTCTGAAAAGATACACATCATTCCAAAAATAACTTTTCATTTACCAGTTGCATTCCACAGATTCCTGATTTCCCGCCTGAAACGAGGAAATTACATAAAGTGCTTAAAGCAGCTCTGAGCAAGGCTTCAGGTGTGTGTGTGTGTGTGTGTGTGTGTGTGTGTGTGTGTGTGTGTGTGTGTGTGTGGTGTGTGTGTGTGTGTGTGTGGGTGTGTGTGTGTGTGAGTATGTGTGTGTGTGTGAGTGTGAGTGTGTGTGTGTGTGTGTGTGTATAAGCGTATGTGTGTGTGAGTGAGAGTGTGTATGTGTGTGTGTGTCTGTGAGTGTGTGTGTGTGTGTATCTGTGTGTCTGAGTGTCTGTGAGTGTGTGTGTTTGAGTGTGTGAGTGTGTGTGTGTGAGAGTGAGTGTGTTTGTGAGTGTGAGGGTGTGTGAGTGAGTGTGTTTGTATGTGTGAAAGAGTGTGTGCGTGAGTGTATGTGTGTGTGCGTGAGAGACGATGTGAGAGAGAGAGAGTGTGCGTGTGAGTGTGTGTGTGTGAGTGTGTGAGAGTAGAGAGAGTGTGTGTGAGTGAGTGTGTGTGTGTGTGTGTGAGAGAGAGAGAGAGAGTCTGTGTGTGTGTGTGTGTGAGATATTGTGTGTGTGAGAGTGTGTGATGATGTGTGTGTGTAAAAGTGTGTGTGACTGTATATATGTGTGAGTGCAAATGAGTGTGAGTATTTGTGTCTGTCAAAGTATGTATGTGAGTGTGTGTCTGTGAAAGTGTGCATGTGAGTGTGTGTTTAAGTTTAAAGTTTATTTCTCACTATCACAAGTAGGCTTACATTAACACTGCAATGAAATCACTGTGAAAATCCCCTAGTCGCCACACTCAGGTGCCTGTTCGGGTATACTGAGGGAGAATTTAACATGGCCAATGCACCCCAATTAGCATATTTTTTCAGACTGTGGGAGGAAAATGAAGTACCCAGAGAAAACCCACACAGACACAAGGAGAACATACAGACTCCACACAGACAGTGACCCAAGCCGGAAATCAAACCTGGGTTCTTGGTGTGTTATAGTGTTATTGTATATCATATCCCAGGGCACCATAAACAAGAGGTTGAGTGCCGACTGTGTTTCACATCAAAGACCATTTTGAAGCAGTTGTGTGTTTGATGTCTGCTGCTGATCTCAGCACGTGGCCAGGCTCAGGACAAGAAGGGAAGTAATTCTAATTTTCTAAAGATTTCCTTGGCAATCAGGAGGAACAAGATAAATACCTTGCAGCCCCATGGCCACAGGCTTCCCATCCTTACTGTCCCATTGGATCCTAACTCTGCATCCCTCCACTTTCCCAGATCAATTCCATGACATCATGGACACTACCCTCTGGCAGCCTTCTTGCCAGACTCATCATTGCCACATGCAGGGCAGCACGGTGGCACAGTGGTTAGCATTGCTGCCTCACAGCTAGATGGTCCTAGGTTTGATTCAGCCTCCGGTGACTGTGTGGAGTCTGCATGTTCTCCCCGTGTCTGTGTGGGTTTCCTCCCAAAGTCCAAAGATGTGCAGGTTAGGATGACTGGTCATGCTAAATTGCCCCTTAGTGTCAGGGGGATTAGCAGGGTAAATATGTGGAGTAACAGGGATAGGGCTTGGGTGGGATTGTTGGTGCAGGCTCGATGGACTGAATGGCCTCCTTCTGCACTATGCGGATTTTATGATTAATCCAGAAACTCAGCTAATGCTCTGGGGACCCGGGTTCAAATCCCGCCAGATGGTGGAATTTGAATTCAATAAATAAAAAATATTTGCAAATAAAATAATAAAGAATATATCCAAAGATGATCAGGTTAAGTTAGTTGGCCATGCTAAATTGACCCTAGTGTCAGGGGGATTAGCAGGGTAAATACAAGGGGTTACAGAACAGGACCTGTGTGGATTTGTGGTTGATGCAGACTCGATGGGCTGAATGGCCTCTTTCTGTACTGTACGGAATCTCTGATATGGAATTAAACATCTACTGATGATCATGAACCCACTGTCGATTGCTGGAAAAACCTCTCTGGTTCATTAACGTCCTTAGGGAAGGAAATCTGCCATCCTTATCTGGTCTGCTTACATGTGGCTGCAGAATCACAGCAATGTCGTCGACTCTGAACTGCCCTCCAAGGGCAACTAGGGATGGACAATAAATAAGTGCCGACCAGCCAGCGACAGCCAGGTTTCATGAGTGAATTGAAAAAAAAGAGACAGGTTGAAGTCGGGGTTGGAGGAAGCTGTTTTTTTAACATTTGTCACCAGCTGACAATGCACCACAGCTGGAGATCAGTATGAGAGAAGGTCATTCCCTGCATCTCAGAGGGTAGCAGGTGCTGCAGGGAAGCATCAGCTTTGAGGGGTTTCACACTCACATACTGAGCAGACGGGGTTACAGAATGAGCATCTCCGATGTCCCAGCTTCCCTTTGCTGTCACACCTCCTGCCTCTGATGGAAGAGCCGGTACAAAAGGGAAGTCAGCATTTCCCACATGGTCACTCTCTCTCTCTCTCTCTCAGCCAAGGAACTGTCGGCGGCGGGGACGGAGCTGGAGTTTGCTGAGAGTATACAACCTGCGTCTCTTGTATTGAGAGTGCTCGGCTGGCAACAGGCACTGGCATGGGAGGCTCATCATCATAATAAAAAGCCATGATTCCAAGCTTAAGTATCTGACGAAAAGCATTTTGGTTTCCAGAAATAATTATCATTAACTCGACTGGAGAAGTGGAATATTAATTCTACACAATATTATCAATTAGCATATTATCCATCTGTGTCCTTTTACTGCCCCTCACTAAACTGCTGTCATAGAATTATAGAATTCCTATGGTGTGGAAGGAGGCCATTCGGCCCATCGAGTCTGCACAATCCCATCCTAGCCCGATCCCCGTAACCCCATCCATTCAGCTTAATTGTCCTCCCGACACCAAGGGGCAATTTCCTGCAATCCAACTAACCTGCACATCTTTGGAGTGTGGGAGGAAACTGAGGCACACCAAGGAAACCCACACAGAGACGGGGAGAACATGCAGACTCCGCACAGACAGTGACACAAGTCGGGAATCGAACTCGGGTCCCAGGGGTGCTGTGAGGCAGCAGTGCTAACCATATGCCACCGTGCCGGTCCACAAACCCAAACCACAATTCTCAGTTTTGCCTGTTTCAATACAGGCCGTGACTTGTTGTGAATGATCACAGGTAAAGGTTCCCTACCTTCACAGACAGGGCAGCACTCTCCGGGTATCTTCACCGGGTTCAGGCAGCTCTGACCACAGGCTGTGGCCATACAGTGCGGCTCACCGTTAATACACTGGCAAAAGGTGCAGTCATCCTCACGCCACCTGTCACCGTGGGCACGGATCTGCCCGTTGGCGTAACACCCGGCAGGATTGTGGATAGGGTAGATCGGATCTGTCGGTGGAAAGTACAACATAATGAAAAGGGGCTGCGATCGCTCTCGGAGTGAAGGCAGATATAGGCTGAGCCAAACAGAAGGGAGAGATAGGCAGGCATGCCGGTTGGGGAAAGACATGCAGGAGAAACGGGCAAACACGCGTGACAGTTTTGAACACATCAGCTATAGGTGGGTACATAGACAGACATGACTCATGGAGAAGACATCATGATGCATCATGAGACAAATGTACATGCAAAATATACAAACATGTCTGTGAGACACAGATGGGTACCAGCTGCAGAAGAGAGCCACACTCTACTGATGGCTACAGTATTCAGTATTTATTAGTCACAAGTAGGCTTACATTAACCCTCTGATGAAGTTATTGTGAAAATCCCCTAGTCGCCAAACTCCAGTTTGGGTACACCGAGGGCCAATTTAGTGTGGCCAATGCACCTAACCAGCTTTTGGATGTATATTATTACAATTCAATATTACAAGAAAAAGACTCTATGTTCGGATATTAATCTGCCAAATTCAACTTGCCATTTATTCTTCTCCCTGCTCAGATTCTGTCAAGTGTCTGTAAGGAACCCTGGGACATTTCAGGATGTGCACAGCAAGATGGAGGAGGCAAGTTTTAGTTCACCATCAGGGATACAAAACAGCGCTTCTGTACACCACACTGACCAAGCTTCACCAGGATCATTGCTCTAGAGTAATATTATACATTGTTATCTATAAAGACTGGTCCATCAACTCCTCTATACACTCAAGTCCTCTAACACAACTGTCTATGTCCCTTTATAATACAGCATTGTATAGAGAGACAGGTGCAAAGTCTCCTGTATGTTTAACATTGTGGGGCGGGGGGGGGGGGGGGGGTGAGGGGTGATTCTCCTAAAGAAATTCTAAGTGTCGAATCTGCATAAAAACTGGAGTAAATCACGCTGGCTTTTCAGCAAGACAGATAAAATGGCTAGCCCGGAGATTTCAGTCCTGGGCCTGCTCATTAGATTAAAGGAGATGGAGGTGCACATTTGCAGAAATTGTGCACAGCAGAAATTGGCACGGAGCTGATGGTGCTGGAAATTTGGCTGCTGGAGATGCCTAGAGGCTGTGGCCTCCAGTGGGAAGTGTGTGTGCAACAGCCTCCGCTCGAGTCTCCCGGCCCACTGTGCTGCAAAAGCAGCACAGTGGGCCGGGAGAATCACCCCTGTATATTGAAACTGGTCCATTAATTTGTTTACGGTACAGCACTGTCTAATGGAGACTGACATATCCGGGGATCTCTCTTGCATAGCAGCACAATATTCATAAAAACTGCGCCGCAATGTTGCTTATGGTTCTGCGCTGTTCACAGAGACACTGACAGAGTTTCTCCATCCTGTTGTGGGAATGGTAGTGGATAGAACATGGACCATGCAAAGGCCTGCTGGTTTTGGACGGGACTTCCCACCCTTGGGGTGAACATGGCCAGAGGAAAAAAAAGCAGTAAAGGCCTGCTTTCTGTAAGCAGACGTATTTACTCCTGTCTGTGAGGGTGAAATTAGCTGGGAACCAGGTGCTGGTTCGGTGCGTTAAACAGAAGCAGCCTGGAAACTCCAGCATCCCTTTAAATAAATGAAGTGCACCAGAGCAAAGAACAAAATCCTGTTACTGCCATGTAATAGATCTGGTCCAGTGCAGACTAATGGGTCGCTTTAACAATCTCTTGTGACTGAATAAAAAGCTGCCAATGGCTGGGGGATGAGCCAATGTCAATAGTTACTACTGGATGTTTGGGGGCTTGACTGTGGTAGTCTGAATCAATAGAGGCCCCTTCATCCATGTTATCTGTCCCGAGGTGACGGTCTGATATTGGAGTATAGTTTTACTGCAGATCTGTGTGTTTTTTATTCCGGTGACTATTGATCTACTGGCCAGTAGCAGCAGGTTACTTGAGCAGGATGTCTGGGCAAGGCTCAGCCTGTCGCCTCTCTTACCTGATGCTCACGGATGTATTTCTTTTTAACCAGAATTCATTGTAACCATTGTGGCTAACTTTTCTTCCAAATTAGAAGTAGAGGCTGTACAGTGCAGAAACAAACCATGCCTTAGGATATAAGAGCCTAATTCTGCTGTTATATCTTATGAACTTATGAACTACCGAGGGTGTGCTGTTCTGTTGGAAGTGCTGTCTTTCAAATGGGACGTAAGACCTTCTCAGGTGAACAATAAGGTTCTCAAATATTGAAGGAAGAGTAGGGAAGTTCCGTCCAGAATCCTGGCCTTGATTATCACATTGCTGCCAGTACTCTCATACGGATTAGGGGCAGGAGTAGGCCCTTTGGCCCCTCGAGCCTGTTCTGCCAGTCAATAAGATCATGATTGATCTGATTGTGGCCTCAACTCCAAATCTTGCCCAGTGCCATGAATCGTTCTAACTGATCTATAGAAGGAGAACATTCGACCCATCGAGTCTGCACCGACCACAATTCCACCCTTGAACTACCTCTGCCTGTGCTGTAAAAATGATCAATGACCATGCCTCCGCTGATGGAAAAGGCAAAAATGTATCACCGCAATCCCCCATCACCCACCCTCCTCCCTCCCCACCCCCATCCCCACACTCCTCTTGGTTTCCCTTCATGCAGAATAGGATGTGAGAGCAGAAAGGTTTACCTTCACACACTGGGCAGCACTCTCCTTCTGGCACGTAGTACCTGTCACAGTGCAATTCACCGCACTGCGCTGAGAAACAAATGGAGACGCCCCCTTGACACCTGCAGAAGCGGCACGCGTCCATCCGGAACATATTCCCGTCGTAATATTCCATGCCGTTGAAGATGCAGGTGGGTTTTGTCTCTGCAAGGAAACAGCATAAAAAAAAAGTTCCCATTAAACTCAGAGATGGATTTCAGGGTAAACTGGATAAACAAATGAGGGAGAAAGTAATAGATTGATATGTTGATGAAGGGAGCATAGGTAAGAACATAATGGGCTGAATGGCTTGTTTCTTGGCAGCTGCACTAAGAGCAGAGTATTAATATATTCAAGTATTCACAGGTTGCTAGCGCAAGAAACTGCCAGAATGAAGTGCAGCATAGTGTTGAAATAAAGTTCCATTAGTCTTAATCCTCCGTGCTTCCTAGCATCAATTGTCCAATGTGCAAAAGCATCATGATATAGCAGCCTGCTTAACTGGCATCCCATCCACACCTTAAACATTCACCCCCTCCCCTGCTGGTATCAAATGGCAGCAGAGGGTACCATTGATAATGTGGACTGTAGCAACTCACAAATATTCCTTCAATAGCACCTTACACACCCATGATCACTACCGTCTAGAAGGACGAGGGCTGTAGATGTGCAGAAACACTACCACTTGTAAGTTCCCCTCCAAGCTACTCACCATCCAGATTTGGATCTAAATTGCCATTCCTCTTGATGGGTCAAAATCAAGAATTTTATTCCCAACAGCACTGTGAGTGTATTTACCCCACATAGACTACAGTGGGTGAAGAGGGCAGCTCACTGTCACCTTGTCTGGGGCAACTGGGGCTGGGCAACACATCACAAAAATGAATACTTGGTGGATAGCAATTACAAGCTCTAACTGAGATGTGGAGATGCTGATGTTGGACTGGAGTGGGCACAGTAAGGAGTCTCACAACAGCCGGTTAAAGACCAATAGGTTTATTTGGTAGTACGAGCTTTCGGAACACTATTCCTTCATCAGGTGAGTGATGAACATACAGGTGGTAGTGTTTCCATGCATCTACAGCCCTTGCCCTTCTAGACAGTAGTGGTCATGGGTGTGTAAGGTGCGACTGAAGAAATATTTGTGAATTGCTGCAGTCCACATTATCAGGTGAATGATGAGGGAGCAGTACTCCGAAAGCTCGTGATACCAAATAAACCTGTTGGACTTTAATCTGCTGTTATGAAATTCCTTACTAAGCTTTAGCTGTATATTTAGCCACCTTGTTTCCCTAGACCGGGAAGAGTTCTTAGATGAACTGTAACTCTTACTGTCTGCTGTCTGAAATCAGCTAACCTTAACCTGAATCCTGTACTGAGCAGTGGAAATCTGCACTCTGTGTCGTACTTTGTCACTGCCACACAATGCATGTACCCACTGACTCATGAGTGGGCAGTGTCAGATATTTACAGAGTGGTGACGGTGAGGCTGGGAGTGAGGGTAAGGATGGGGTTGGGGAGTTGGGGATGTGTCATTATCATTTAAGTCAGTTGTTATTTTGTAAATTAAATTGAGGATTGAGGTGGAATTTCTCCATCACCTGTGGAATACCCAAAACCAGATAAACTCGACAACTCATCCCAGCCACCAAAACAGAAACCCGACGATTAGCTTGTCCACTGGTTTTAGGGCAGAGTGTGAAGGTGAGCAGGTGTTTCACATCGACAAATCCAAGCTGTCAGCTTCCAGAATCAGCTGACAATCTGGGCGATGAAGAATCTTCCTCTAATCTGGGCGATGAAGAATTGTTCTTCAATCCCAATATCTTCTGAACGATGAGTTCAGATGAAGATAAATTTGTAGCTTCACTCGCACAGTGTGTGACCCAGTGGTTAGCACTGCTGCCTCACAGCACCAGGGACCCCAGGTTCAATTCTGACCTCGGGTCACTGTCTGTGTAGAGTTTGCACATTCTCCCCGAGTTGGCACGGGTTTCCTCTGGGTGCTCCGATTTCCTCTCACTGTCCAAAAGATGTGCAGGGTGGATGGATTGGCCATACTACATTGCCCCTTGGTGTCAGCGGGATGAGTACGGTAAATACATGGGATTATAGAGATAGAGCCTGTGTGGGATTGTTGTCAGTGCACACTTGATGGGTCAAATAGTCTCCTTCTGCACTGTAGGATTCTATAATAACTCCATTTCCATTTCTGATAAGCCTCACTTTGTGCATCATTCTCCCACCTTTACATTTGGTCCGGGGTGGAGGGGTGCTGGGTCTCAAAGAGCTGCTTCTGCTCAAGCTTTCTCCAGAGGCAACAAGTTTATTTCTTACTGTCACAAGTTATCTTACATTAACACTGCAATGAAGTTTCTGTGAAAATCCCCTAGTTGCCACACTCCGGTGCCTGGTCAGGTATACTGAATTGAATTTAGAATGACCTAACCAGCACATCTTTCAGGCTGCGGGAAGAAACCTGAGCACCTGGAGGAAACACACGCGGACATGGGGAGAATGTGCAGGTTTCACACAGACAGATACCACAGGTCGGAATTGAACTTGGGCGCTGAGAGGCAGCAATGCTAACCACTGTGCCACCGTGCTGTTTAGAGAAACGGATGGATACGTACACTTGTAGCAGAATGTGGGAGAAACACAAGAAAGAAATTCAGATAGTGACAGCAGAAAATTGGGGGAACAGGGAGAGTAATTCAGTAATTTATGCTTGGTTTAACTCAATTTGACTGAAATTTCTTGTCCCTAGGCAGTGAACTACTGTAGCATTCAGCCAACAATCATTATTCCTGTTGGAAATACTGTGAAAGACTCTGCGTTAGAAAAGAGACAAAACAAACAAGTCCTCCCACCCTAATAAAAACCCATTATTCAGTCTGTCTCATCTACAGATTTCAATGATTGCTGCAACTAAAGTCTTTTCAACTTTCTGCGGGAACTGCTGCTTTACCCGAGGCTACACAGTAACATCTCACTGACACAGGCTAAGAGGAGGGACAGTGATTGTGTTATCAATGTTTGCTGCTGATCTGGGAGCATGGTGTTAAACTGTAACCAATTACAACACTGGGTCTCTTATAGGTTGACCTATGGTAACAAGCTGTAAGGGTCAGCTGACCCTGTAGACTGTGTAGCCAATGATAGAATGATGTGGTGGTCAGCTGACCAGCTGATTCAGTATAAGTTGGAATCTGTTGGGAATTGTGGGGAGCTTGGAGTGGCCCAGGGTGAGGCCTCAAATGTTGGAGTAATGAAGTTTCTTTATCAAGCCTTTTTCTTTGGCTTATCTGTTGAAGTAAGTTTTGTTTGATTTTATTGCCTACAATTGAAGAGGACTTTTGGCTGGATAAACACATGGATCCAAAACACCTACAGTGTTGTGCAGTTATTCAGAATGGTGGTGCTGAAAGGCAGAGAGCTTCAAAGCAGTTCTGTACACGCATGACTCAAGATCACTGGCTTTGGGGGTAAGCTACACAGCAAGCAGTAACTTATAAATGATGAAGGGAGCAAGGAAACCCTGGCCTTGAGAAAAGGATACAGCTGACTGTAAGAAAATTACAAAAGTGGAGGAAGGAAGGGAAAGCTCTGATTACCTATACTATGCAGTTGTATGAAGCATCACAGACCTGGTCCTCATCTAACATCCAAGAATGTTTGCTTCCAAAGGCAATGGGAGCACTACAATGGCTGGTTAGCCCCGCTGGCTCAGTAGTTAGGGTATGGTTCTGAGTAATGCCAACAGCATGGCCTTCATACCTGATCCAGTGGAGATAGGTTCAGGATTTGCCTCCTTGATCCAGCAATGATGATGAGAAGCCACTGCTAATAGAAACAGTTTTAGTTGAGAATGAGCCTCAGGCCTGCCTTTGGGCAGAGGGCAAATGCCATATCATGATTGGGTGAATACGGTGGTTAGCACTGCTGCCTTCCAGCAACAGGAACTCCGGTTCAATTCCCGGCTTGGGTGACTGTCCATGCAGAGTCTGCATGTTCTCCGCGTGTCTACATGGGTTTCTTCTGGGTGCTCCGGTTTGCCCCCACATTCCAAAGATGCGCAGGTTAGGTGTGTTGGCTGGGTAAACATGCTGGGTTATGGGGATAGGGCAGATTAAAGGTTGGGAGGGTGCCTGGATAGGATGTTCCACCCAAGGCGAATACTCCAGTACAGTACCAAGGAGATGCTACACTGTCAGGTGGGCTGTCCAGGGCAGTATTCTGAAAAAGAGCAGGGGACCTTCCCCAGTGTCCAGGCCAGTATTTAGGAGCACACCAGTAATCAATCCTTACTTCTGTATGGAGTGTTGGAGTTTCATCTTCCGCCACCACCACCTCCATAGCCCTTCATGGGTTTCTTCAGCCGTTATCACAAAAGGCCAATTAATTGGTCATTATCACATTGCTATTAGCGTGAGCTTTGCTGTGTTCAAATTAGCTGCAGTGCTTCCTACATTAAGACAGTCCTTGCAGTTCAAAATGGCTTCATGAACATACCTGGGGTTGTGATAGGCGCTGTATAAATGCAAAACTTTCTTTTGTTTGAATATGGTTGCGAGAAGCAGAAAACCAAGTGATAAAGTCATAAACCTGAGGTAGGCAATGGGCAATCTCAACAGGTGGATCGAACAAATGCCTCATCACTGGTTTAGCCCCTGGGTGGTGATGGACAGCAAAGAGTGATTGTTGTTTTAAAAAAATGACACGTGTAACGGCTTTAATCAGGTAACTGAGGAGGGTGTGTTAGAAAATGAATACTAAAAGATGTCATTGATTAAGGGCCAAATTGATGGACCAATCAGGCCTCTTGATTTGTACTTAGCCAGGCGTGTCAGTTCGTCTGGGACTCCTGGTGTAAGCTGCTGACTGAAAACACTCTGTGCTGTTGTCTGACTTGTAAATAAAAAGATTTTGGTGAAGGGACTTCTGCCTCCAAGGGCTTATAACACGTGACAGGAAGGGAATGCATATCTGCTAACTCTACTGGCCATACATGTCCTTTCAGGAAGCACATTCTTGTAGAATTAACCATGATTAAGAGTCTGCCCTCAGCACGCATCAAGACAAACTGTGCTGCACTCTCTCGCGGCAACACTTCTGACGTGGCAAGTGGACTGCTGTCTTCTAAACTGATGATCTGGAATGTGCTGGGACACAGCCAGTGCTCTGTTATCTATTCTTGTTTTGTGGGGTGGCATTAGTGGCAACTTTCACTCAGAAGCAGATGCACACATTTGGCTGGCTCCAAGGATCACGCGTTGAAAGGCGAGTATGAACTGTGCTGGAAATTTAGCTTTCAGTCTTGGCCACTTATGCACTTAGCCAGGCTTTGAAGTTGAACAACACCCCCCCCCACATTGAGTATCCAGAGAAGGCCCTCGCTCTCTGAGGGAGAGGTTGGTTTGAACATGTTGACAACATATACAGTCTGTGTGATGACACTGTCTTTGTGCTCCGCTGGTAGAACTGATAGGAGCTCCTGTCTGGAAAACCGGAGCCTGAACTCCTGTCTCACTGCACTCTGGGGAGGGAACTGCCAGAGGACGAACTTCCTCAGGCTTGACCTGAGTCGTCTGGGTCAGGAAAGAAAACGAAACGCTCTCATCCATCCGTCCCCTTGGCGGCTCCGCCACTGTCAAGCTCCAGCGCTCCCAAATCGGGAGGTCATCGGAGACACAGGGAAGTGGGAGCGAGCAGGCTACAAGGCAGAAAGAGGATAGGATTGTGAGGTTTCTTTTATTGAAGAGAATGAACCTCACTCCTGCTATTTCTCCCCATCCTGCTAATTTCCCACTAACCTCAGAGCCCCTACAGCAGAACAGCTAATCAAATTGCACCCCAGCCTCTGCAAGAGGCATCTTCAACGAGCTGAGATACTTAATGGGGGTGACTCTACCCTTTGAGGAGGCACCTGACTTCAGCTGATAATCTCACTCAAGCTGAGATGGGTAAAGCAGCAGAATGGAAGGGTAGAGTGTGGGATAAGAGAGACCAAACCTGTTGTCCCATCATTCTGTGCCCACTGCCCCCACCCCCAAAACAAAGTGCTGCATGGAATCTTGGCAGATATTCTTCAGTTTAGTATGTGTGGCAGAGTGGTTAGCACTGCTACGTCACAACATCAGGGATCCAGTTTGGCTAACTGTCTGTGTACAGTTCGCAAATTCTCCCCATATCTGCGTGGGTTTCCTCCGGGTGCTCTGGTTTCCTCCCACAGTCCAAAAGATGTGCTGGTTGGGTGCACTGACCATGTTTAATTCTCCCTCACAGTGTACTCGAACAGGCACCAGAGTGTGGTGACTTGGGGATTTTCACAGTAACTTCACTGCAGTGTTAATGTAAGCCTGCTTGTGACACTAATAAATAAACTTAAAAGTCTGAAACAAGAAAAACATCAGCAATGACTACTTATATAAAAAGCCACAAAATTAGGCCATTCAGCCCACCAGGCCTGTACTTGCCCTCTGTAAGAACTATCCAATTATTTCCACTCCTCTGCTCTTCCCTGTGGCCTTGCAAGTGTCTTTTTTCTCTCTTTTCAAATATCTATCCAACTTCTGTTTGACAGTCATGACTGAACCTACTTCCACTATCCTTTCTGACAGTGCATTTTTAGCTCACCACTTGCTGTATTTCTACTCACCGCCCCTCTGGTTTTTTTGCCAATTATTTTCAATTGGTGATCTCTGATTACTCAGCCTCCTGTCAGTGGAGACATTTTCTCCAGACCTGTTCCATCACAACCCGTCATTATTTTGAATACCTCTTTCAAATCCCTCCCTTTAATCTTTCCTGCTCTTTGGACAGCAGTCCCAGCACCTCAATTCCGCTGCAGACTGCTGAGTACTTTGCAAGCTGGGGTGGACGGAAGGAGGTGGGGGGGGGGGGCGTGGGCTGTGGTGTGAGTGGGCTGGATGTGAGGTTGTGGGGACAAGGGGGGGCTCGGGTTGTGGGGTGAGTGGGTGGAATAGGATGTTATTGGGGTGAGGGAGGGTGGGGTTATACGATGAGTGGGCTGGATGGAAGATTGTGAGGGGGTTGCTGGGGTTGTGGGGTCAGTGGGCGGGATGGGAGGTTGTAGGGGTGAGGAGGTGCTGGGGTTGTGGGGTGAGTGGGCTACATGGAAGGTTATTGGGGTGAGGGGAGCAGGTTTGTGGGGTAAGAATTGAAAGCAGCCCCGAGAATGCATCGAGACATTAGGCTGAACATGTCAATAAGGTGATCCTTGAAGTGGGGAACAATGACATTTTTTTTATTCATTCATTCATTCAAAGGCATCGCTGGCTGGCCAGCTTTAATTCCTGTTCCTTGTTGCCAAAGGGCAGTTGAGTCAAGACCAAGGTAAAGCCTCCAGAGCCAGTTAAAGATGCCAAATTTTCTTTTTCAAAGGACATTAGTGAACTAGTTGGGTTTTTCTGACAATGGTTTCGTGGTTATCAATTCCAGATTTTTTTTTTACTGAATTCAAATCCCACTATCTGCTGTGGTAGGATTCGAACCTGGGTCCCCAGAATATCAGCTGAGGTTCTAGATTGATTAGTCTAGCAATAATACCAATAGACCATTGCCTCCCTGCAAGTACCATGGTAGGATTTGGTGAGAGTCAAAGTGGTGACCTAAAGACACTAAAAACTCTGGCATTGATTACAGGGTGCAGCAACGTGGGTTGGTGATGGAGAGTTACATTGCTGTATGTTATAGAAAGAATATTATTAAATTAGAAAGAGTGCAGAAAAGATTTACTAGGATGCTACCCCTGGGTCCTGATGGTTTAAGTTATAAGGAGAGACTGGATAGGCTAAAAGACTTCTTTCCCTGAAGCAGACTTAGGGGTGATCTTATCGAGCTCTACAAAATAATGAGGGCATAGATCAACTAGATAGTCAACATCTTTTCCCAAAGGTAAGGGAGTCTAAAACTAGAGGGCATAGGCATAGAGGGGAGATATACCATAGGAGCAATCTTTTCACAAAGAGGGTGGTGAGTATCTGGAACAAGCTGCCAGAGGTAGTAGTAGGGGGGGGGGGGGGGGTTACAATTTTATCTTTTAAAAAGCATTTAGATGATTACATGGATAAGACAAGTTTGGAGGGATATGGTCCAACCACAAGCAATTGGAATTAACTTAGTGGTTTTAAAAAAAAAGGACGGCATGGACAAGTTGAACTGAAGGGCCTGTTTCCATGCTGTAAACCTCTATGACTCAATGATTGCTCACAAGAGAGAGGGTGCAGGGCCAGAATTGGCTTCAGAAGTTGGGTGGATGCATGAATATTTGTCAAAGGAATGCTTCAAGCAGATTTTGTGAAGCCCATGTTGGGAATAGGATCATACGGACGGGGAAATAAGCTCTTTGAATAGCAGTGGACAACCTGCAGTCCAAGGGCCACATGCAGCCCCCTCTGGGTTCTGAGTGCAGTCCACGAGACATTGTGCTGACCCAGAGCCACATTCCTGATTGCTGTCTGAGTAGATTTTTTTTTCCTATGAGTATGAGTGAAGTGATAGGCAGGACAAGTGAAGTGAGGTGTGTGCTGATTGCACGCAACATTAGCTGTGAGAGCCATGCACTCCCTCTGTTTCCAAAGTGTAAATACTTATTTTGCTTTTATTGTCTGAAGTGATGACAGTTCTATTATTCATCACGAAATAGAACATAAGAACTACAAGCAGGAGTAGACCATCTGGCCCCCTCTAGCCTGCTCTCAGCTTCTATTAAATGTATTTAATCTTATTCATGGGGGTCATGGTCAGTGAACAAGCCTGATTTCAATCTTGAGATGAAGAAGGACCAGTCATGCGGCCCACTCACTAGCCTGGGTTGCCCAACACTGCTCTTCAGTCTATTCTGCTGCCATTCAGTGAGATCATAGGTGCTTGATACCTTAATTTTATCTACCAGCCTTTGTTATATATCCTCCAGTATCCTTGTCCTCAGATTTAATACCATTAAATCGGGGTGACATGGTGGCACAGTGGTTAGCATTGCTGCCTCAGTGTCAGGGACCTGGGTTCAATTCCAGCCTTGGGTGACTATTTGAGTTTGCACATTCTCCCCATGTCTGTGTGGGTTTCACTCAGGTGTTCCAGTTTCCTCCCACTCTCCAAAAACGTGCAGGTTAGGTGCACAGGCCATGCTAAATTGCCCCTTAGTGTCAGGGGAATTAGCAATGTAGATACATGAGGTTATGGGGATAGGGCCTGAGTGGGTATTTGTACAGGCTCAATGGGCTGAACGGTCTCCCTCTACACTGTTGGGATTCTATGATAATTAAGCTAGCATCTACTGTTTTTTTTTTATGGGAGAGATTTCCACAATTCTGCAACCCCCTTGTGTGAGAAATCATCTCCTAATTCTCTCCTAAGTAGGCAGGCTCTGATTTTAAGTTTTCTGAAGTGAAATAAAGTCCCTTTCTCACCTATTGATTTGTAAACAAAAATCCTCAAACTGTCAATCAAATCAGTGAGAAACCTCTTTGCGGGGAATACCAGACTGATGTGTATACTCTCACACAATCCAATTCTTGGAGCAATGCTTATATTCCGGCGAATCTGGCCAGCTTACAAGGTCAATATATCCTTTCCAAGGTGCAGTGCTCAGAACTATACATGTTTCACTAATCCGTGCTCATCTTCACACAATTCCTAATATTACTTCAAATTTGTACTCAGAACAATGCTCCAGAGATTCCGGACACACTTATCCATACTGCACCTTCACTAAGGACTCATCCCTTTACCTTAACATAAGACCCCACAAATCATTACTCCACATCACAACTCAAACAGACCACATTTTACTCTTTGGATTCAATTACCAAGGTGTATTTTTTTGCACAGTTATTAATCACCGTCCCCTTTAATGCTTCATAATATTCCATAAGAAGCCTCGCAACACCAAGTTAAAGGCCAACAGGTTTATTTGGAATCATGAGCTTTCGGAGCACCGCTCCTTCATTGTAATATTCCGGTTACACGGAGACGTTCTTTCAATGCTTCCTTACATTCTGTAAGAAGCCTCACAACATCAGGTTAAAGTCCAAAAGGTTTCTTTGGAAACATGAGAGTCAACCACATTGCTGTGGCTCTGGAGACCAAGGTAAAGCTTCCAGAGCCAGTTAAAGATGGCAAATTTTCTTTCTTAAAGGACATTAGTGAACTAGTTGGGTTTTTCCGACAATCGGCAATGGTTTCTTGACTATCAATTCCAGATTTTTTTTACTGAATTCAAATCCCACTATCTGCTGAGGTGGGATTTGAACCTGGGTCCCCAGAATATTAGCTGAGGTTCTGGATTAATTAGTCTAGCAATAATACCAATAGGCTCTTTCATTATCATATTCTGGTTATGCGGAGATGTTCTCTTATTTTATGAATCAGCTGTTCTCCAACTATGTTTCACCCCACTAAATTCACCGTTGCCCTGCCACATGATAGATTTATTAATTTCACCCTTGGTGTTTTACACATTGCCTGCACCCTCAGCCCCATTCGAGTTTATGCATGCCAGTTTTAGGCTGCGTGTCCATTTAGTTCTCTTGTGTTGATTTGCAATGTTGGGGCTCACGCGTTCCCCAGTGTTGAACCAGCCAGCGTTTAATGCACGGCTTTGCGCTCCTGCATAGAGACAGCTGGCTCTGCGACTGCTGGATGGAAACAGCTCTGGTTTTGTTTTGCTTGCTATTTCCTGAAAATTCCACACCCGTGAGTATCTCTTCCTGACTGTTGACACCGGGAGTTCTGAAAGCCTGCGCGTCGCTCGCAAACAAAAACCTGACCCGTGCTGACCCCTGAGTAGTGTGCGCTGACGGGTTAGGAATGCATTGCCTTCTAGAGTAAACAGACCCAGTCTCTGCTCTCTCTCCCTGCCACCACTCCCTCTCGCTGGGTATTTGTGCCGAACCTGTACCTTGGCTTTCCTCTGAGAATTGAACTGGAAGCCGTTGCATCAATAATGCAGACCACTCGTGTTCTTTTACAGTCAACAGTGTGTTATTGAAACAAATCACCATGTCCTGGATAGATGTGGAATTGGAACGGAAACTCCGCTGCGCATGGACACAAGATAAGGAAGCAAGGCTAAAGAAAATTGAGAAATATGCTATAAATTATGACATGTTCCACATGGAGCAGAGATGGAAATGTCTGCAGTCCAAATCTGCTGCCATGCAATAAATGATTTTCTCCCTCTACATAGGAAAAATGGTTTTCTTTCATACAAGTCACAGAATTATCAATGCAAGTCCTTCTACTGGATGATTGGAACAAAATAATGTTTATTTATTAATGTCACAAGTAGGCTTACATTAACACTACAATAAGGTTACTGTGAAGATCCCCCAGTCTCCACACTCCAGCTCCTGTTGGAGTACACTGAGGGAGAATTTAGCATGGCCAATGCACCTAACCAGCACTTCTTCTGATCTATGGGAGGGAACCGGGGCAGTTGGAGGAAACCCACGCAGACACGGGGAGAATGTGCAGACTCCGCACTGACAGCGACACAAGTCCGCAAGTCGAACCCGGATCCCTGGTGCTGTGAGGCAATGGTGATAACCCTGGCCTTGACTACCACAAACGCACCCCTCCCCCCAACCCCTCCACCAACTCCGCAGGTAGTTGTGACTCCCTGCTCAGTGAGCAGCTCAATAGTTAGCCTGTGAGGAAGGCACAGCGGGTAGAGACACTTCCCAAAGGATAGGAGGTGAAATGGCAAGCCGAGGAATAAGAGTCACCCCCAGTTACAGCGGGTCCCTGTCACTGTAAAGCAGCAGGGGTTATACTCTCCAAACCCTGCCAACGGGTAGACGGGGGCAGGGGGAAATGCAGGAATAGAGGATGGATATAGACTGTGAAAGTGCCTTTGCTGAAATTAATCGAAAGAATGTCACAAAGTCAGTGGCAATTAATGCCTTATGTAATAAAACAATTGCTCAGTAAAGAGTTTTGTTTTGAAAGCAAGTGTCAGTTTTTCGAAAGGCCGTTCAGAAACAATGTTGTTTGTACGGAAATTGGGCCGGTTGCAAACTGAAATCCGAAAGCCAGTTTTGTGTTTTCCTTCTTGTTTTCTTTGAACACTTTTTCTGATTTGCTAAGGTGTAAGAGAAAAGGCTATTTAACTCTGAGCCAAGAATCATCCCCAACAGTGTCAAGTCTGTTTCCTGACGCAGAGAACTGGTAAGGGTGGGGGAGGGGAAGGGCAGAGTGGAATTGAGGTGTGAGGTGGAGTTAATGGCGGACTCCTAGGGTGAAAACTAAGAGGAGCCGTGGTTAGCACTGCCCCCTCACAGCGCCAGGGACCCAGGTTCCATTCCGACTGTGGGTGACTGTGTGGAGTTTGCACATTTTCCCCGTGTCTGTGTGGGTTTCCTCTGGATGCCCAGCCTTGGTGTGGAAATGAGTTCAGGTTGGTAAACCACAAGAATCTGGGAATGTCGGTCATCTCAAGGTCCTGTCTGCCTACTCCTGCACGCTGCTTCTGTTTGTCTGTGTTGCGAATTCCTCAGCAATGACGAAAGAGGAGCATAGATAAGCTTACAACCTCTGACATGACTTCCTCCCACAGTCAGTGCTGGTTAGATGGATTGGCTGTGGTAAATGTGCGGGATTGCAGGGATAGGAAGGGGATTTCTCCCCTCATTCCTCCCTAAACTACCCGCTATTAAACCCACCGATGGTGGCATTGCAGAAGTTCAGTAAGAGGTCTGACAACACCAATTTTAAATCCAACCGATTTATTTGATAGTAAACTAAATAAATCGGTTGGATTTAAAATTGGTGTTGTCAGACCTCTCACTGAGCTTACCCCAGTCCAACGCTGGCATCTCTACATCATGGCATTGGAGAAACCAGGCTATAATGACTCTGTAAAACTCAGGAAAAGGCCAGCTGGTCCATCGAGCCTGTGCCACAGGCTGCATTATCGAACCTGGACACTTTGCCACTCCTGAAGGGAGACCTTAGTTATTGGATATGAGGGAAGAGTGTGTGAACGGTTTAATGTGGGTGAGTGAAGGGGAGAAAATAATGAAGCTACTAAAAATGTTGCTGCACAATGTGGTGAACATGTGGGACAACATCCACTTCTAAACAATGGAAGCAAAACTGCAATTTTACAAGATCCTATCTGATTCAAGACTGCCGCAGTCTGGGACAAGTTGAATCCCTACAGAAGCACAAGTAAGATTTTGATAATGAAAATTAGTCCTTTGAGACTGAGGTAAAACATCCCGACATGCAAGAGCACCAAGAATTCACTTCTCTTTTCTGGGGACAATCATGAAGCCAGTTTTAAGTAGTCATCCCACAAACATTTGGGAAGCATTAAAAGTATGTGCAAACTTGAAGCCAATTTATTTTCATTTTTGAAAAAAAAAGAGAAAAAGGAAAGTTCTAGCAAAAGAAAGGTTTAATTTGTTGGCTTGGAGCCAGATTGCTTCAATGTGTGGCCTCCAGATGTCTGCAAGCACTTCCTAACAGAAGCTGGGGCTACGATGTTGACTGGAAGGGCAGTACGGACCCTGCCAATAACACTCGTACACTCTCGCAATTGCAGAGCCCAGCCCTGATGTGGAAATGAGTTCAGGTTGGTAAACCACAAGAATCTGGGAATGTCGGTCATCTCAAGGTCCAGTCTGCCTTCTCCTGCACGCTGCCTCTGTTTGTCTGTGTTGTGAATTCCTCAGCAATGACAAAAGAGGCTGGAGTGTAGGTAAGCTTACAACCTCCATCTTAACCCTCCCACTCTTGCTCTCGAAATTGTCTAACCCTGTAATGTCTCATCTCTATCTCTCTCTAATCCACCCCCTCCCCACTCCTTCCTCAGGAATTGTCTAACCCTGTAAAGTCTCACCTCTATCTCTAATCCACCCCCCCACTCCTTCCTCAGGAATTGCCTAACCCTGTAATGTCTCTCTATCTCTTACCCCTACCCAACCCTTTCGCACCGCCACCTGACACTCTGATAAACCACAATATGCAGTAGTGAGTGGATGGCACACAAGCATTGTGGGCGTTTCTGAGAAAGGGGGCTGTATAAAAGGAATTTTTTTTTTTAGAAAGGTCTTTTAATTGCTGAGATGAAAGGACGCATATTTTTCAATTCCATGCTTCATGCAGGGTGCCTTGTAAATGGTGGCGCAGGCAATTTGTGTGGCTGGTCCACGTGATTTTCTGACCATAACTGAGCAATAGTGTTTTCAACATTCGCTCCCAGTGGGTCAGGCATGCATGTAAAAATTACTCGATAGGTCACACGACTCATTGAGTGATTTAATTCCTGTCAGTGAGTGTGTACGTGCCGAGACTGCACTGCTGCATGCACGGATATATGTGTGCACGTATTTGAGTATCATAGAATCCCTACAGTGCAGGAGGAGGACATTCGGCCCATTGAACCTGCACAAACATGCTAAGACATTGCCCCTTAGTGTCCTGATGTGTAGGTTAGAGGGATTAGTGGGTATAATATGTAGGGATATAGGGGTAGGGCCAGGGTGGGATTATGTTCAATGCAGACTTGATGGGCTGAAGGGCCTGTTTCTGCACTGCAGCGTTCTATAATTCCATAACAGTAATCTCACCCAGTTCCTATCTCTGTGATTCCACGTTTTTACCTTGCTAATTTCACTGACATTAAAGGACAATTTAGCATGGCCAAACCACGTAACCCGCGTATCTTTGGACTGTGGGAAAAAACGGGAGCACCAGGAGGAAACCAACGAAGACACGGGAGAATATGTTGACTCTGTACAGATAGTCATCCATAGCTGGAATCGAACCTGGCGTTGGTGAGGTAGCAGTGCTACCCAATATGATTCTGTGGCACCCTTTAATGTATGATTCTATAAGATTATATTCATTGGAGTTTAGAAGAGCGAGAGGGGATCTCATATAAACATATAAGATTCTAAGAGGATTAGACAGGGTAGATTCAGGAAGAATGTTCCCGATGGTGGGTGGAGTCCAGAACTAGGGGTCATAGTTTGAGGATAACGGGTAAACCTTTTAGGACTGAGGTGAGGAGATATTTGTTCATCCAGAAAGTGGTGGATCTGTAGAATTCATAACCACTAAAAGTAGCCAAAATATTGTGTGATTTCAAGAAGAAATTAGATACAGCTTTTGGGCCTAAAGGGATCAAGAGATATGGAAATGGGGGGAATGAGGTGTGATCAGGGTATTAAATTTAATAATTCAGTCTGGGAGATGTGTTTTGACCATGCTAAGTTTCCCACAGTGTACCCGAACAGGTGCCGGAGTGTGGCAACTAGGGAGATTTTCACTTCATTGCAGTAAGCCTACATGTGACATTAATAAACAAACTTTAAACACAGAAACAGGCCCTTCAGCCCATCTTATTGATGCTGACCATCAAATACCAATCTATACGAATCCATTTACCAGCTCTGGGGTCATAGCCTACAATTCCTTGGCAGTTTAAGTGCTCATCTACTATTTTGTTCCAGGCAAGCATATTGGGTCATTTTAATGCACTTAAAATAAGTGAAAGCTAAGTGAAGAAAGCTGACGTGAGTTGTGACCATTAACAACTGTCAGTTTGTATTTTGGTTTGTGGCAATGCACTTGTATCTATATTTGTCTGCAGTTTGCAATGAAACACATTCTACCCACAAGACTTTTTCTTTAATCGGTTCAGCTTTGAACAGGTGTACATACCGCTGCACAAATCGAATAGATTGGGAGCGGGAGCGTAGTGGTTATGTTACTGGGTTAGTAATCCTGTCGGCTAGGATTGATGAAATGCAGTTATGGGTTCAAAGCCCACCACGGGAGCTGGAGGATAGTTTTAAATTTGGTTGATTAAGTAAATCTGGGACAAAATGCTAGTATCTGTATAACTGAGTGTGTAACAACCAGATTGTCATAAATACCCATCTGGCTCTCTTACTTTGCTGGTCAGGGAGTAAATCTGTTGTTCTGGCTCAGGTGTGACTCTAGATCCACAGCAAATGTGGTTGCCTCCGAAAGGTTCACTTAGTTGTCAAGAAGGCAACTCACCATTGCCTCCTCGAGGGCAATTAGAGACAATTTTTCAGAAAAGCAGACATGGGCTGAATGGTGGAGCAGGCTCGAAGGGCTAAATGGCCTTCTCCTGCTTCTAGTTTCTATGATTAACGAGTATATTTTTTGCGCGCTCTGGCAGTTTCTGCAGCAGCCGGTGCAAACAGGGGGTTGTGACCGGAGCTGTTAACTTCAACAGGGCAGGTAGATGATTTTCTCCCTTTCTTATATAGACCCAATCATAAGAAGATCAACTGCAGTGAATCCTGTGAATTGAAATAATGGCTCGCACTAGGACTGTGAATGGACCAATCTCCACTCCTGCCTAGAACAACATCAACCCACCATTAACCCTGGGATGACTAAACTACTTTTGTAGGGCTTTCTGTAGTATTGCTGTCCACCCTGCCCATCTTCCCTTGGATTTCACTGGTCTGTTCAGATAATACAAAGAAACTACACCATTTACATGCACACCAAGAACAGGAAACTTGAAAAACTCAGCATCGCCACCAGCAACAACCAAGCCTCCCTTGGCACCACAGTAGAAAACAACACTACCGGAGGGAGGTCCATTGTTAACCTGTCGGACTACACACTTCAATCAGAGGAAATCGAAGTTCTCAGCCGAGGACTCAATTTCTGTCCCACCACCAAAATGGACCCCATCAGTCTTGCAGCAGATACAGAGGAATTCATCAGGCGAATGAGGCTGCGTGAGTTCTTCCACAAACCCCAAGAGGCCAATAGCGGACTCAATGAGATAGCTAATGAACCAGAACAGCCGACAGAGGGATCCACAGTGCAGCAACCGAAGAGGAGTGAATCCAATTGGACTCCTCCAGAAGGCCGCTGCCCCCGACTGGACATGTATGCCCAAGCCATCAGGAGGTGTGTGAACACCAGATTCATCAACTGCACTTACAAGACAGTCCCGAACATCACCCAAGCACAAAGCAAGGCCATCCGTGCTCTCAAGACCAACTGCAACATTGTCATCAAACCAGCAGACAAAGGAGGCGCCACCTTCATACTGAACAGAACGGACTACTGTGAAGAAGTGTACCGACAACTAAACAATGTGAAACACTACAGACAGTTACCAGCAGATCCGACCAAAGAACACATTCGTCAACTCAACACTCTGATCAAAACCTTTGATCCGGACCTTCAGAACACCCTCCGGGCTCTCATTCCACGTACTCCCTGCATTGGAGATCTCTACTGCCTCCCAAAGATACACAAGGCAAACATACCTGGCCGTCCCATCGTATCGGGCAAAGGGACCCTGTGTGAGAACCTCTCCGGCTATATCGAGGGCATCCTAAAACCCATTGTACAAAGAACCCCCAGTTTTTGTCTTGACACTATGGACTTCCTACAGAAACTCAGCACACATGGAGCAGTAGAACCAGGGACACTCCTTGTCACAATGGATGTCTTGGCGCTCTACACCAACATCCCCCACGACGATGGTATTGCTGCAACTGCCTCAGTACTCAATGCCAACAACTGCCAGTTTCCAGATGCAATTTTACAACTCATCCGATTCATCTTGGACCACAATGTCTTCACCTTCAACAATCAGCTTTTCATCCAGACACACGGAACAGCCATGGGGACCAAATTCGCACCTCAATATGCCAACATCTTCATGCACAGGTTCGAACAAGAGTTCTTCACCACACGGGATCTTCAACCAAGATTATATACTAGATACATTGATGACATCTTTTTCCTTTGGACTCATGGTGAACAATCATTGAAACAACTGTATGATGATATCAACAAGTTCCATCCCACCATCAGACTCACCAGGGACTATTCTCCAGAATCAGTTGCATTCTTGGACACACGCATCTCCATCAAGAACGGTCACCTCAGCACCTCACTGTACCGCAAACCGACAGACAACCTCACAATGCTCCACTTCTCCAGCTTCCACCCTAGACACGTTAAAGAAGCAATTCCCTATGGACAAGCCCTCCGTATACACAGAATTTGCTCAGATGAGGAGGATCGTGACAGACACCTCCAGACACTGAAGGATGCCCTCGTGAGAACAGGATATGGCGCTTGACTCATCGATCGACAGTTCCGACGTGCCACAGCGATAAATCGCACTGACCTCCTCAGAAAACGAACACGGGACACGGTGGACAGAGTATCCTTTGTTGTCCAGTACTTCCCCGGAGCGGAGAAGCTACGACATCTTCTCCGGAGTCTTCATCATATCATTGATGACGATGAACATCTCGCTAGGGCCATCCCCACCCCCCCACTTCTTGCTTTCAGACAACTGCACAGCCTCAAACAGATTATTGTTCGCAGTAAACTACCCAACCTTCAGGAGAACAGTGACCACAATACCACACAACCCTGCCACAGCAACCTCTGCAAGACATGCCAGATCATAGACATGGACGACATCATCAAACATGAGGATACCATTCACCAGGTACACGGTGCATACTCTTGCAACTCGGCCAACGTTGTCTACCTAATACGTTGCAAGAAAGGATGTCCCGAAGCATGGTACATTGGGGAGACCATGCAGACACTAAGACAGCGGATGAATGAGCATCGCTCAGCAATCACCAGGCAAAACAGTTCCCTTCCTGTGGGCGAACACTTCAGCAGTCATGGGCATTCGGCCTCCGACCTGCGGGTAAATGTTCTTCAAGGGGGCCTTCGTGACACACGACAGCGCAGAGTTGCTGAGCAGAGACTGGTAGCCAAGTTCCGCACACATGAGGACGGTCTTAACAGGGATCTTGGCTTCATGTCACACTATCTGTAACCCCGTAACTTGCCTGGATTAGCAAAAAACCTCACTTACTGTGCTGTCTGGAGAAAATACACAATTCTCTAACCAATGCTCAGGATTCCCTTCACACACATTGTTAGCCACTTTAACACTTGAATAGCGGGTTAGATGTAAGGATTCGCATTCTAATTAGCAATCTGTGACTGTCTGTGTTGGTATGAGTGCTATTGCAGACCAGAACACTGCACTTGCCTGACGAAGGCCATAGTGTCGAAAGCTCGCGAATTTACTATCAAATAAATTGGTTGGATTTAAAATTGGTGTTGTGAAACTTTACCGAGTTTACCCCAGTCCAACGCCGGCATCTCTACATCATGACAGATAATACAAGCCAAAGGATTACCTTCAACAATATCAATTGAGGAATGCTTAACAAGCAATGTCTCCAAAATCTCAACCTGTTGACAACTAGTTTTGTAAGCACCAGTATCTTCACACCATGACTAGAAACTTAATTACAGTGTTTTATTTGTTAGCTAGTGGTTCAGTAATTTATTAATGCAGCCACGAGGACTGGGTTATGAGAAAGGCTTGAAGAAACTAGGATTCATCAGCCTAGCATGTAGGTGATTCAGAATCATAGAATGGTACAGTGCAGGAAAAGGACATTTGGTCCATCAAGTTTGAACTCGCTCTTCCGCAAAGCAGTCCAGTAAATACCACTCTGTCTGATATTTTAGCTGGGGTGTTAAAGAGAAATGTAGTATATTGGGTATGTATGCATGATATTGGTCTGCTAATATCAACCACAGTATCTTGTTAGCTATAATGCTGTGATGGCCTCCTCTCTCATCTCCCCTTGCTTCAGTATCACTGAAACTCCCACGTTATGTCGGATACTGAGACAAGGCAGCAAGTGGCTGCCTTGCTCTAAGTACATTGCCCCCTTGGATAATCAAAATGTGGTTGAAACTGAATGCCCCTTTCAATACCCTTGGGTCTCTGGGTGGAATGATCGGAGCCCTCTATCTTGGCAAGGAATCTATTTACGTGGGAGATGCAAATCAGGGAAGACTCCTTAGGTCAGATCTTAGTTAATTTGGTCGACAAATCTATTGTCACCCCATCAAAGCATCCATCTGTTTCTCAAATGGTCCCAAATATTTTGCCTCATGAAATTTCCTTTCGTATGTTGATCCATCTTTGTTTGTTTGGGAATCAACTGACATCAGTTGGATGTCACTTAATTCCCTTATACAATGGTACAAAGCACACTTATAGATATATCTTCTTGATACTGGATATCATTTTATGTACCTTTATATAAATATCCAAATGCACAGTCTATTAAGAATTGTGAATATGGATTCATAGAATCCCTACAGCGCAGACGGAGGCCATTCGACCCATTGAATCTGCACCAACCATAATCCCACCCAAGCCTCATCCCCATATCCTCATACATTTACCCTAACTAGACCCTCTGACACTAAGGGGCAATTTTAGTATGGCCAATCCATCTAACCCGCACATCTTTGTACTGTGGGAGGAAACGAGAGCACCCGGAGGAAACCCACGCAGACATTGGGAGAATGTGCAAACTCTGCACAGATAGTCACCCAAGATGGAAATCGAACCCAGGCCCCTGGTGCTGTGAGGCAGCAATGCTATCTGCTGGCAATATAAGTTGGGTACTGGGTAAATACGTCAAGGATAAAGATCTGCAGAGATATGGGGAAAACGTTGGTGAGTGGTATCTACTGGACAGCTTTGCAAAACAGCTGGTTCAGACTTGATGGGCCAAATGTCCTTCTTCTGTGCAGTTCTATTCTATGATTTTGTACGAGGTCTGAATCACCCCTGTTGAAAGCTGAAGAACCCATGTTTCTTCAGCCCTTTCTCGTAACTCAGTCTTTGTTGCTGCATTAATAAATTATTGAAAAACCAACTGACAAATAAAATAGTGTAACCAGATTTCCAATAATGCTGTGAAGATATTGCTGCTTACAACTAATCCTCGACAGATTGAGATTCAGGTTTGAGGACATTATGGAACAGCTGTCATTAACTAAGATCCCTCTTTGCCTGAATAACACTATGATTTTCAGTGGATGAAATTCAGATAGAATATTTGAACAAAGGAGAAATTGAATTGCCTCGAATATCAAGCTGGCCAAACACACTGAAATGTCATTGTACCCAATCTGCTGCTGTTCCTTCGTGTATCTTCACACGCACGCATGTTTTTTTTCCTGTTGGGGAATAGTTGGGGGAATTGTTGGAAGGATTTCCGAGCTGATTATCAGCCCGTTGAACTGTGTTATGAATGTTCTTTCTGTGGTCAGCGAGTTCTAGAGTTGGACTTGAACCTGAAGCTTCTGGTTCAAGTAGGACTCCACCCACTGGGTCACAAGGTCTCCGCTCTGTTGCTTGGACCAGCTTTCTGGCAGATCACAAAGAGCTAGAAAACATTAATAATCTGGGTTCCGAGTGAAGGTCACTGATGTGGAATGTTAACTCTGTTTAGAATCATAGAAACAAGAAGCAGGAGTAGGCCATTCAGCCCATCGAGCCTGCTCTGCCATTCTTTTTGACCATGGTTGACCATCAAATTCAATATTCTGATCCCCCTTCTTCCCATATGTCTTAATCTCTTTGTCCACATTCGCTGCCAGGTTGACTGAGCTTCTCACATGTTTTCTGTTTTCGTTAAAACCTGGAGTTCTTCTCGGTGACTTCACTTTACAGGTCAGGATATCCCCGGGTTGAATACTACGCCAGGACTTCTTTGTCACTGCTGCCATTAGGGTTTTGGTGGTCCAGTCAAAAGCCCTTTGGTTATCACCAGGACCGGACATAGCCCACAGCAGGAGGGGATGGAAAATCCGGTCCCTGGTCTGAGCCATGTGATCTCAGCTGTGGCAGCATTTCGGACCATGCAACTGGCCTTAACAAAGAAAGAAAATCTTTGTATTTATAAAGCCTCTTTCAAAACCTCAGGTCGTCCCAAAACACTTTACAGCCAACGTGGTGCCATCACTGTTGCAACGTGGAAAACGTGGCAGCTTATATGTAAACCACAACAGAACACAAAAACTAGGAGGAGTAGGCCATTTGGCCCCTCCAGCCTGCTTCCCCATTCGATAAGATCAGATTCCACTCTCCTTTCTTTCCTGCCCATTTAATTCCTGACAGCCACAAGGACAAGTTCCCAGATAACAATGTGGGTGGTAAGAGGGGGAAGAGGTGAAGGTGGAAGGGCTTCGACATTGTCATATTTCAGTATCACCTTCTTCCAATGTTGACTCAATAAATTAACTGCGTTGTTGTCAAACAAACTCCTTTTCCCTCTGAGGCATTGTTGTTACCGAGCCAAGTGTTTTAGTAAGACGGAGTACAGCATTCTCTGTATTTAGTTTCCATCAAAGTCGAAACATTGTGCTATATTTAAGTAGTCGGATCCTGCAGATGCACAGTGTTGCTATGTTGACTGTTTATGAATACCACAGCAGTAATAAACGTTATGGTCAGAGGCGGCCTTCATACTTTTGCAAAGCACATTCTTTCCGTTTGGGTTAGCATTTTCCTTCGCCCTCCAGAAATAGCTCAGTATCAAACTTATCACTCAGCCCCAACAGCCTCTGGAGTTTGGATGCTCTTTGAAACACACAACACACTGGTTAGACAAGTGGTGAGGAATTCAGTTGGAAGGGTCTGCAGAGGGTATCGATGTTGCTAAGGTGCCGAGTGACACAGCGACTTCTTGAGTTTTCTCACACAGAGTCTCCCACCAGCTGATCAACAGAGAACCCAACACAACACTGACAGAGGCTTGAGTGAATGAAACCTCCAATCCTAATAGCACTGTGGGTGTACCAACACCACAGGGATGATACAGTCATAGATTAATGCAACATGAGAACAAGCCCTTCAGCCCAACCAGTCCATGCCCACCATGATGCCCTCCCAGCTAGTCCCAGTTGCTCACGTTTGGCACATATCCCTGTAATCCTTTCCACTCATGTACTTATCCAAAATGCTTTTTAAACTGCAGCGGTTCAAGAAGATGGCTCATCATCACCTGACTGGAAAATGATTAGGAATGGATGACAAATGTTGGCCTTGCCAGTGATACTCACATGAAAGAATTAAAAAATCAATTCAGGAGGGTTACTGGTTTATGGGACGTTGAAGATGGGGGAGTTCCAACAGCAACACCAACAACATAAAAATAACAAGAACAAAAGTATTAAGTTCTTCAAACCTTTGCAAAGCCCTCAGCAGTCCAATGGCCTGACACATTGAAGGCATGAAAAGTAGGCTATCAGACTTTTGAATGTACTTATCTCACATTAAGTTGATCTTTCTCTACACCCTATCGGTAACACTACATTCTGCACCCTTTCCTTCTCCCTACGTACTCTATGGCTGGAATTTTACCAGCATGTCCACTCTGATTCCAAGGGCGGGTGAGGCTTGGGAAATGGCATTCTCTGTTGTCTTCAGGCAGGACCATATAAAACTCAGGTGGACGTGCCGGTAAAATTCTGCCCTATGAATGTTATGCTTTGTCTGTATGGGGCGCAAGGAACAATACATTTCACTGTGTCTCAGTACATGTGCCAATAACAAATCAAAACCTACCATTGCTACAAATTCTTGCACCACCTTAGGGGTGAAAAGCCTCTCACACACAAAATGGAGGCAAAAGTTTCAGGAACGCCTGCCTTGACCACCTCTGAGGGAGTGAGTGGCTGAGGATTGTAAACTTACTTTGAGTTTACCTCACCTCCCCCCAGCCCAGTGACCTCTAACACTGGGACGGGTGAGAGTGACAGTGACATTGTAATGTTATCAACACCCCAGTCCCACAACAGCCTGGCTCTCTTGCCATTTTATTTCCCACTGCCTTTATTGTTGGATCAACACCCTGCAATTTCCTGCCTGGCGCCGTTAGTGGGAGCACCAGCATGGCAGGTTCAAGCGGGAAAGCCTTCTCGGGTGCAATATGGGATAGGCATTTTGTCAATGTTCCCCACCACCAAACCCAAAGGCAACCCTCTTGCCAAGGGTTGGGGGAGGGGGTGGTGGTAGGTGAGTGGGGATACACAATCTGAGGAAACTTGGAAGTAGGAGGAGAGAAAAGCAGGATTCACAACTTTACAGAATATACACAATATTTTAAATACATATATATATGTTAATAATGGGCTTTTTTATATCACTGCGCTTTTCAAATATTCATAAAAACTGTAATCAAGTTACGCACAAGAGCGCGAAAGAAGTAATAAAACACAGCTTTAAAACTGGATTGCAGATTTTTAACCTAATGCTGTAAAAGTCACTGAGGCATTTTTAAACATTTAAATATGGGCATTGTTTAGACTTTTTTTTAAAATTAGTCTAAACTACTATCGATACAGCCCATCTCTGAAACCTCCCCCACAATCTCGTGCAGGGTAAATTTCTCATTCCAGCTTGTTAATCTCCCTCACATCCCCTGCCACCTTCAAAGAAATTATTTCTCTGTAAACATTTACAGCTCGGGGTTTATAGCTTTACTCCATCTGTACATACCGTTGATGCACTCGAACAGATCACAGCATTTTCCAGGCATGCCATCCCCGGGGGAAATTATTCGTGGCACGGTGCCCGCCTCGCACTTAGGGACTCGACAGATTCCCAGCAAACACTCGCACCTGGAACGCAAACAAGGCACAACATGTGAGTGTTTTGAAGGGGGGCACTCAGTGAGACAGGCGGGCAGTCCAAGATGAGGGCGAAATCACAAGCTTTCCCGTGTCCGTCCAGGGGACTGAAACCATTTCCCCTCCTGAGCAGGCAACCCTGTCCTCACATTGCATTACTACCCTAACAGGTCTGATTTTTCTCTGTGTGTGTGTGTGTGTGTGTGTGTGTCTTTTGTTAAGAGCTTGAGGGATGAAATTCAGCTCAAAAGCTGCACCTGCTCATTTGGCACCCTCTCCAATATTTACGTGCCACAAGCTAAATTGAGATGCTGGGAGAAGGAGCCACAGAAACACGTTTGGGAACAGCCCTGTAGCACCGACCAAGGCTCTCATGATACTTGGCAATAAATGGCAACATCCACCCTTGTTATATTCTTTCCTACAGGCTAATGGCACAGGACCAGTGAGATAGGCATTGGCGATACATTTGAGCCACCCAGGCTCGATACAACACAGAATGAATGGAGACGGAGACCTCCTTGCTTTCATTCTTTCCCTGCTATTTAATGTGAAGGCGACACAGGCCATCACAGCCCAGCTGCTAAAGCTGGCGGCACCTCCAAAACACAGCTGCTGAAGGACCTGTAACCAAAGCTCAGAGCTGCTCTCAATCTCATACTAATTGGTGGTCACAGCCAGAGGATGGGTGGTTGGGAAATTATCCCACATGTGAAGTAGGTGGTTAAGCCTAGTGAGATTGGTAGCGAGTTCTTGGGTTGGGCAATGGTAAGCTGTACCTGATCCAGCAGTGTTCACTGCTGGGACTGGTGCCTGGAATACAGAAATGTCCCATTAAATAGTCTTAATATCTCTTGTCTTGGTGAACTAGAAAGGCACTAATCAGAAAAAGAAATAAAAAAGGCAAAATAAAATGATGTTACTGAGATTTCATTCATAATTTCTTCCTTCCCTGAAATCAGTGCTTTTCATTCTTGGAAAGCTCCGATTCTCAATATTGTATTGATCCATTAGCCCTGGGCGTCACTGGCAGTAAGAGCCAGTTGGCTACTCCAACATAGAAGGCATCACAGCTGATCTCAATCCTATTCTTATCTAATGCTCACATTCCCTGCCAGAATCAGAATTCGGGACAGTGTCCGCCTGGCTAGGGCTACTGAGGCTAATTGTGATTCCACTGTAATCACCCTGACTGAGATTAGCATATTCATTAAGTTCGATTGGACCAACAGAACAGAAACTAGTCAGCCCAAAGTGGTACAAAGACAGAACGTACTGGAGAAACTCAGCAGGTCTGGCCGTAACTGTGGAGGCAGAATAGAGCCAACGTTTCGAGTCTGGCTGACTCTTCATCAGAACTCTACTCTCGCTCCACAGATGCTGTCAGACCTGCTGAGTTTCTCCAGCGTTTTCTGTTTCTGTTTCATCTGTATAATTTTGCCTTTATCTTAGTTCATGTCAGCGTTTGTGCTCCACATGGATTTCCTCCCACTTATCCTCAGCTAACCCTATCAGCAGACACTTCTCTCTCTTTCTAGCTCATGTTATTGATCTAACTTCCCTTTAAACTCATCCCTGTTAGCTGTCTGAATCACTCCTGGTGGTAAGGCGTTCTACATTCGAATCATTCTCTATATCAAAACATTCTCCTGAAAATTCTTGTAGGATTTATTAATAACTATCTCTTGGTATATGGTTCATAGCCCTGGTCTCCCACACAAATGCCTACAATGCAGAAAGAGGCCGTTTGGCCCATCAAGTCTGCACTAAGATCCCAGCCAGACCCTATCCTCATAATCCCACGCGTTTACTCTGCTAATCTCCTTGACCAATGGACAATTTAGCACGGCCAGTCCTCCTAACCCGCACATTTTTGGACTGTGGGGAGATCCCACAGGAAACCCATGCAGACATGGGCAGAATGTGCAGACTCCATACAGACAGTGAACTGAGGCCAGAATTGAACCCAGGTCCCTGGTGCTGTGAGGCAGCAGTGCTAATCACTGTGCCAGTGTGCCATCACAAATGGAAATATTTTCTCTTTGTCTACCCTATCAAAGTCTTGCATGATTATAAATATCTCAAGTCTATCCTTTCTGGATATGCTGTGTTTATATTAGTGATTTGATGCCAGATTAGCCTATCCATTCCCGTTCTACAAAAATCATCATTTCTTTTAGAGTAAGTACATAAATGAAACCTCAATGGATGGAGCCTCGGTTTGACCTTATCCATCCTGGAGTTGATGAAAATCCTTCTCACGACCACCCCGGTACAGCCACAGTAGGAAGACTCACCGTGTCGGGAGGGTGCAGCAGCCGTCAGCAGTCAAGCGGGTTGGGGTCTCGTAGCTGTCGGGTGGGCAGACCACTTGCTGAACGGCAGGGCACTCCACGGTGCTGCAGTCCACGTTGTAGACTAGGGGGAGACAAGACAGAAACGTCAGCACTGAGCATGCCGAGTATGTTATGGGATGAGCAGAGCGGAGAAACATTAAGCAGTTCAGACAGGGGATGCAGCTGCGTCTTGTCACTGCAAACTGCAACTTCTGGGCATTAACTCCACAATGAAGTTGCGCTGAGAACGGCCAGAAGACTCAGTACATTATTGGGATCCACCAGCTTCTCGAACATTTATCTCCTGAGCTCTCTTCCTCCCCCACAGTGTCCAAAATCACGGGGGGTCTGGAGGGAGTAGATATGGCCAAACCATCCTCACTGGCGGAATTGTTCAGAACCCAAAGACACCAATTTCAGATAAGGAGTGAAAGAAGCAATAGCGACATGTAGGAAGACCTTTCTCCCCATAGTGAGCCATTAGGACCTAGAATTGACAAGGGAATTAAGGGTTACGGGCAGAAAGCAGGAAAGTGGTACTGAACCACTACAGATCAGCCGTGATCTTATTGAATGGCGGGGCAGGCTTGAGGGGCTGGATGGTCTACTCCTGCTCCTATATCTTATGTTCTTAGGATGCATAGCCTGAGAGTAAAGTGGAGGCAGATTCAATCACACCTTTCAAAACACAACGAGGAGAAGAAATTAGGAGGGCCACAGAGGATAAGGAGTAGGCGAGTCACACTTGTAGAGAGCTAGCACAGATATGACAGACTGAAAGGCCTCCTTCTATGCTATAACCATTCTATAAAGTAGGTGGTGTGGAGGAAAGAATTGAAGGGAAAGGTTTCTCACTGACACAAATTCAGTAAATTAGTTCCATGGATTTTTCCTGGTGTCCTCTCCTCTTCTTCCCTAGCAACTGAGCCCTTGATGGAGATGTTATAGCTTTTAGATTTCATTAAATGATTAGTGAAATGTAAGGAAAGTTGATAAAATCATATGATTAGTGAAAGATGGCATACATAATCCTCTTCAGCCTGTTGGATAGGATGGAGAATTGTGTGTGCGTGCATCTATGACTGTGTGTGTCTGTGAGTGAGTGTGTGCATGTGTGTGTGTATTTGAGTGTGTGAGTGAGTATATGTGTGTGTGTGTGTGTATTTGAGTGTGTGAGTGAGTGTGTGTGACTGTGTGTTTACTGGTCAGTATGTGTGTATTTATATTCATGTGATTTATATATGTGTTTCTGAGTGTGTATGTATGGCTGGAATTTTACTGGAATATCCACCCAAGGCTTGTAAGATTATGCCCGAGGCTAATGGAAACTGCCGTCTGTGAGCCTCTCCTGCCCCAATTTCGGAGCAGGCATGCTGGTAAAATCAGGCCTATGTGTGTGATCGTGTGTCTGATTGCATGTGAGTGTGTGTGTGTGTGTGTACGTATGTGGGTATGTGAGTGTGTATGAGTGTGTATCAGGGAGTGGGGGCATCAGTATGTGATTGGTGAATGAGAGTGTGTGAGTGCATGAGTGTGTGATCTGTGAGTGAGTGAATGACTGAGTGAGTGTGTGATTAGTGAATAAGTGAGTGAATGACTGAGTGAGTGTGTGATTAGTGAATAAGTGAGTGAACGAGTGAGTGCGAGCAAGTATGTGAGTGATTGGTGATTGCTAGAGTGAGTGAGTGTGTGATTGAGTGAATGTGTGAGTGATTGTTGGAGGGATTCATTGATTAGTGAGTGAGTGAGTGAATAGAGTTTCTTTGGGATTAACAAGCTTAATGTTCTGTGAATACAAAAAGGGTGGAAATCGTGTGATGTGATATTACTAACAAATGTGTTCATGGTTTCACTTAAAATTCCTGTCTGTTTTTTAAAGGCCTCCAACCTGTGGATTTCACTTGAGCACGCTAACAGTTTATTACTAACATTGCAAGACATGACTTTAGCCCAAGCTCTCCACCATAATAACAACAACCTGCACTTAAATAGTATTTTCTACGATGAAAAACATCTCCAGACTGCCTGATTAGGGGTGTAATTAGGATAAAACTGACATGGAGACAAAGGAGATGTTGTGATGATGGGGATTAGTAAAAGGACTTAGTTAAAGGAGAGTAGAAAAGAGACTGTGGAGAGAGAGGTGAAGAAGAGAAATCAAGACAGCAGCATCAATAATTTAACAAGGGGCTAGAGTTGGACACCTGAGGGTCAGAGGTTGTATGTACATTAAAGATGAAGTCATAGGGTGAGGCTATGAATGGTTTTAAACACAAGTCAGGCGGGTGGGGGGTGGTTAGTGGAACCAAAGCGAGCACAGAGGTGATGCAAGAGGAAAAATTGGTGTAATTAAACAAAGCAGATCTTAGGATGAATTGAACTTTCTGGGTGAAGGACGTCTGCCCAGGAAAAGCACCAGAATTGTCTGGAGGTGGCAAAGACACAAGAGGAGGGTCTCAGCAGCAGATGATCTGAGGCATGGTAGAAATGGGCAAGGGTATCAAAGTGAGTGGTTTCGAAATGCGAAACTGAGTTTGGATCAAGAAGGGCACAGGGATTGCAAACCTAGTCAGGTTCAGCCTGGCAGGCAGCTGGGAGAGGACGGGGCCTAATCAGGAAATTGGGGTTCCTCCAGGACTGGATGTCATGCAAACAGCCTAACAACATGGAGGCAGTGGAGCTGACAGAGAGGCAGCACTGGGAGTCACCAACATATATGTGAAAGCTGACTCAATATCTTTGGATGATGTCTCCTAGAGGCAGCATGTAGGTAAAGAAAAGTAGCGAGGCCCAGCCAGTGAAACTTGGCAAACCCCAGGGCAAATCCTGTTCACACTCTCATGGTGGTCAGTTCAAACACTATAAAGATTGCTGAGAGACCAAGTTAAAGAATGGCATGATTAAAGCTCGGGAGATTGTGATGGGCAAAAGTTGCAGCTGATTCATGAAGGCAGGACAAAGCAAGTGATATCCAGTTAAGCTCAAAGGATATTAAAGAAAGATCAGCCCTCGGGTCAATCTGACATCCAATATCCTGTTATGTGGGAAAACATTCCCCAAGAGAATCAGATTTACAGTCTGTGTTAAATTGGAGATGAAGCCTAGGCTTTTATCCTTGCAATGACAGACAGACCATCAGGAACAATGCCATGAACGGTAAGTTCAATGGGTAATATGATGAGATAGCAGTGATGCTACTCCACTGGGTGATGTAATGCCTTTCAGGCGATTGATTAGTTTGTTACTAATGGCTTAGATTTAATTATGAAATCACAAATTGGTAAAAGGGGGCAGTGGCGCAGTGGTCTTGTCACTGGACTAGTAATCCAATGACCAAGGTTTAATGCTCCTGAGTTCGAATCCCACCATGGCAGATGATGAAATTTGAATTCAATAAAAATCTGGAAATCGAAGCCGAATGATGACCATGGAACAATTGTCATAGAAACCCAACTGGTTCACTAACATCCTGAAGGAAATCTACCATCCTTACCTGGTCTGGCCTTCATGTTTCTCCAAATCCATAGTATTGTGGCTGCCTATTAAATGTCCTCTGAATTAGCCTAGCAAGCCACTCAGTTCAAGAGTACTTACAGGTGGACAGTAAGTGAAACTGGCAATGCTCACATGCATGTGAATTAAAAGTAACCTGTTTTTCCTGTGCTTGTGACCCTGAATTTTTGGTGCCTGTCATTTTAATGTTCTACCTTGTTCGCCCCTTGACCTCTCTGTCTTTGGTGCCCTTCAGCATTATAACAAAGCTCCAGGAGGAATAATGTCCCATTTTACAATTAAGTTCTTTATAGCAGTCTGGAGCCAAGGCAGAGTTCAACAGCTTCAGATATAAGTTCTGCTCCATGTTACTTCTTTGCATGTCTTGGTCCTAACTCCTTGCTCTTGCTTTCGGGCCACAGCTGTTCACCAGCCTGCCATCCTCAGCACCCAACCTTTGTTTCTTTGCTTGTTCAATCACCTCCCTCCTTTTGGCTCTGCACCAACCTCCATGCTTTGGCCATTCAATCTCTCCTGGCCTCCGCCATATCATAGGTCTTTCATTCCATGCCTTCTCCCATTCCCCTTTTCCACACCCTTCATTCAACTCCATAACCCAACATATAAACCAACTACAGTTCTGGGTGAAAGTTCAGCAATCTGAAACACTAACTCTGTTTTTCTCTCTCTCTCTGTCCACAGGCGCTGCCTGACCTGCTGAGCACTTCCAGCATTTTCTGTTTTTATTTCAGATATACCGCAGCTGGAGTATTTCGCTTTCCGTTCCTTTGGCAGTGCAGCAGGCACTCACATCAGCACGGCATTGACGGGTGGAGGAAACCTATCACTAAGCAAGTTACTTATTTTGTGTCCCATTAGGAGAAGCAATGGCCCAGTGGTATTATTGCAAGGCTGTTAATCCAAAGACTCAGCGAACGTTCTGGGGACCCGGGTTCGAATCCCGTCCACAGCAGATGGTGGAATTTGGATTCAATAAAAAAAAATCTGGAATTAAGAATCTATTGATAACTGTGAAACCATTGTTAGAAAAACTCATCAGGTTTAATAATGTCCTTTAGGGAAGGAAATCTGCCATCCTTACCCAGTCTGGCCTACATGTGACTCCGGGACCCAGTAAGACGTTGACTCTCAACTGCCTGGGGCAATGAGGGATGGACAATAAATGCTGGCCAGTAAGCAATGCCCATGTCCCACAAATGAATTAAAAAAAAGATATGGAGGAATTCCAGAAGTGGCTGGCATTTCAGGAATTGTGAACAAAAGGAAAACAGCAGCACCTGCAGATAGAGGGGACAGAGTTTCTCCATTCTCCCATTATCACCGATGACAGCTGAACAAGTTGGTGAAGGAAACAGTACTCCTGACTTTCAGAACGTCTGGATGTTATCTCGCCGGACAGGGGGCTGGATTCAATCACAGTTTAAAAGGGTTGTCGGGCCAGTTCGGGCCAACTGATCCTAAAAATACTCATGTTCTCATGGCAAATTAGTGCTATTTTTAATCAGGATCCAAACCTGGTGACAAAATGCAAACAGAGAATGCCTCAGGATGGGAAGGTGGAAAGGGGCATGAAGCAGGAGAGGGAGGGCTAGAGAGAGAGAGAGGGAGGGAGGGAGGGAGGAAGGAAGAAAGAGAAAGAGAGAGAATGAGAGGGTGAGAGAGAGGGAGCAGGGAGAGAGAGAAAGAGAGAGAGACAGAGGGAGAGACAGAGGGAGAGAGAGGAAGGGAAAAAGAGAGAGTGAGGAGGGAGAGAGAAGGAGACAGAAGGGGAGAGAGGAAGAGAGAGTGAGAGAGAGGGAGGAGGGAAAGAGAGAGAGAGGGAGGAGGGGGGGAGAGAGAAAGAGAGAGGGAGAGAGGAAGACAGAGTGAGAGAAAGGGAGAGACAGAGAGTGAGATGGGGAGAGGAAGGGAGACAGAGCGGGACAGAGAGGGGGAGACACAGGAAGAGGGAGGGAAGGAGAGAGAGGGAGGAGGGAGAGAGAGGGAGGAGGAGAGAGAGGGAGGGAGAGAAAGAGGGAGAGAAAGAGAGAGAATGAAAGAGGGAGAGAGAGGGAAAGACACAGAAAGAGAGAGAGAGAGAGTGAGAGAGAAGGAGGAGGGAGGATGTTTACAGTCCCATTTTATTCCCCTGCCCATTTATCCCACTCTCTCTCCTTCCCCCTCTCCCTCCCTCCTCTCCCTCTCTCTCTCTCTGCCTCTCTCTCCTTCTCTCTCTCCCTCTCACTCCCCCACTCACTCTCTCTCTCCCCCCCTCCCTCTCTCCCTATTTCTCTTCCCTTGCTTCCCACTCCCTCACCAGAACTCTTCCTGTCTCTCTCTTTACCCTCTACTTCTCTCCTCCTGTCTCTCTGTCTTCTGTCTCTCTCTCTTGCTTCTCCCCTTCGCCTCTCTCCCCGGCTCATTTTGGGTTGACGATCAGTGGTGTGCCTCAACGATCAGTACTGGGACTGCAATTGTTTATGATTTACACAGGTGATTTGGAGTTGGGGATCAAGTATAGTGTGTCAAAATTCCCAGATGACACTAAAATGAGTGGCAAAGCAAAGTGTGCAGAGTCTGCAAAGACTTTTGCTGAAAGTCTGCAAAGGGACATGGATAGTCTAAGTGAGTGGGCAAGGGTTTGGCAGATGGAGTACAATGTTGATAAGTGTGAGATCATCCATTTTGGTAGGAATAACAGCAAAATGGACCATTATTGAAATGGTAAAAAATTGCAGCATGCTGCTGTGCAGAGGGACCTGGGTGTCCTTGTGCAGGAATCTCAGAGTTGGTTTGCAGCTGCAGCAGGTAATTAAGAAGGCAAATGGAATGTTGTCCTTCGTTGCTCGAGGAATGGAGTTTAAAAACAGTGAGATTATGTTGCAGCTTTATAAGGTACAGATGAGGCCATACCTGGAGTACTGTGTACAGTTTTGGTCTCCTTACTTGGGAAAAGATATACAGGCACTGGACAGGGTGCAGAGGAGATTTACCAGGATGATTCTGGAGTTGAGAGGGTTAGCATATGAGGAGAGACTGAATAGACTGGGGCTATACTCATCGGAATTCAGAAGAATGGGGGGAGATCTTATAGAAACATATCAGATTATGATAAGATAGAAGCAGGGAAGTTGTTTCTAATAGCGGGTGAAACTAGAACTAGGGAGCATGGCCTCAAAACAAGGGAAAGCAGATTTAGGACTGATTTGAGGAGGAACTTCTTCACACAAAGGGTTGTGAATCTGTGAAATTCCCTGCCCAGTGAAGCTACATCATTGAATGTTTTTCAATGAGGTAAGGATGGATACATTTTTCAACAGTAAAGGAGTGAAGAGTGATGGGGAGCAGGCGGGTAAGCGGAGCTGAGTCCACAAAAAAAGTCAGCCACGATCTTATTGAATGGTGGAGCAGGCTCGAGGGGCCTGATAGCCTGATTCTGCACTCTCTCCTTTCCTTCTCTATGAACAGTACGCTTTGTCTACATATTGCACAAGAAACAATACTTTTCACTGTATACTAATACACACGTGCCAATGATAAATCAAATCAAATCAAGTCATTGTGGCCCATCTATAGCTACCCTTGAACTGAGTTTCTTGCTAAGCCATATTAGAGGGCAATTCAGAGTCAACCACATAGCTGGGGATAAATGCAAAATACTGCGGATGCTAGAATCTGAAACAAAAACAGAAAATGCTGGAAAAACTCAGCAGGTCTGACAGCATCTGTGGAGAGAGAATAGATGTTTCGAGTCTTGATGATCCTTCATCAGAGCTGTAGATCTGGAGTTACATGTTGGCCAGACTGGGTAAGGAAGGCAGATTTCCTTCCCTAAAGAACACGAGTGAACCAGGTGGGTTTTAACTTAATCAATAACCATTAGCGAGACTAGTTTTATGTTCCCAACTTATTGATTGAATCTGCCATGGCGGGAATTACACTCATTGTCCCAGAACATTAGGCTCGGCTACCTCAGTACTAGCCCAGTGACAAAAGCACCACACTATCAAACTACCCCCCAGTTCATGGGCCTGTGCATTGGTGAGCTGGTAGCATTGTGATGTCTTCGAATCTAAACCTCCAGCAAATTCTCGAGAAAAGATAACAGGGAGAGCTTTATTTTAGTAATATATTTGAGGGTTTCAGAAGGCAGAAGATCTATAAGATAACTTGGAGCTTCATGTCACACACCACATAAATACCCAGTAATCTCTGCAAAGATTCTCCTGAATGAAACTGTGATAGGGAAAAAAAAAACCTTGCAGGAATTCTATTGTAATATTGGAAAGGTGAAGCTATGCTTTAAACTGAGCTTTTACCAACCCCACCACCACCCGCCTTATACTCCAACCTCCCATCTTTCAGAGTAGGAAGCCTAAATTCTGAAAGGAAATATACCTCAGTTCATTTAGAAGTTAATTGCCACATTGATGCAAGTCGATAGATTAGTATGTAATTGTAAATTTCGGGTAGCAGGAGAGGGTGAAAGTCAAAGCATTAAGTAATGGCATTCTCTCCTGTTATTGCACTGAAATGTTAATGGATGTAAGAAGCAAGATATTTGCACACACCATGCGGGGGAGTGGCGGGGGGGGGGGGGGGGAGCGTAATAGCAATATTTGACAGTGGCAGGAAGAGAGCAATGGTGGATTGACTGCCAGTTACACATCGCTCTCAAGTTTTCATTTCAATAGAAGTCATTCTGACACAAGATTACTGAAAGCTAACAAGGAATGAAAAGAAGACAGTAGGCATTTGTGTGAAGATGCAAATCCCCACCTTAAATTTACATTTTCTATCTATGTCTTCCTGTAACTCTTTAGTATAAGTATGGCAATTTGGGAAGCCAAGAAATAGAATTGGTTCCAACAAAGTTGAGCCCTTTACTGCCACCAGTGGCAGGAGGGTATATTTACAAGTTAACAAGTTTACATAGGCAGTATTCACTATAAGTATTGATTGGATGTGAATTCGCAGCAGACAAACTGACATAGGAAGTGGGTGCATTTGTAAGATTTTTTGTACATTCTCTCGTTAAATGTCATTAATACCCAGAGACAGAGTTCCACAAAACCAAACAACAAGGAAATTATCAATTGTGTAACGCAGCCAGCATTTTATTTGCGTCCTCCTCCAATAAGTTGAATGGAAAATAAGTAATTCTTTTCCCAAACCTTTCTTGCATTCGTACAGGTCGCAGCATTCCCCCGGCTTTCCTGATGCTTTGGAAACGAGAATACTCTGGTATCCGGGCTGACAGACTTTCCGCAAACAGCCAGCTGGGTTGCACACGCAGCGGCTGGGAAGGGGGCAACACTCGCCAGGAGGGGCATAGCCTTCAATCAGGATGGAGTCTTCCGGGCAACGGGGAGAGAACTGGACCTCACACCTGGCTTTGGAGCAGTCTGGCTTCTCTTCTGAAAAATAAGAAGTTAGGGTAGGCAGTGAACTTTGTGTTATCTGATTCTCTCCCAAGCAGAATTCTTTATCAACCCAAATTTCCAACAACTCATAATGCTAATAGATTACATCTGCTCAGGAGCTGTAGTTTAGGTTTTACATTGAAATTATTGGGGTCAGTTTTGGTTGTTGTGCCAGAACGAAGTTATACTGCACCTTGTGCAAGATTTTCCAGCCTTTCCTGCCAGCGAGATCTTCTAATTGTGCCGAAAGTGCCTCCCCCAACCTCCCTCCCACAGCAAGATCCTTGGCCTGTGGCCATCACGCAACACAAATGGCCATTGACTGGTAGGACCAGAAGGTCCCGTTGCCAGTCAAAGGCAAGCTCCCTTCACCACCGGAAGGCATGGGAAATCCTCGTGTCTGGAGTAACGTATCTCCCCATTAACCGGCACTTGTACTTAACCATCAATGAACATCCCCTTAACGTGCCAAATAATAAAGATTTTATTGTATCAGAGAAGTGTGTGATACTGTCCAGCCCTCAGATTCTGCACAACATTGATCCAATTGCACTTGCTGAGGTGGTTCTGCCGCTGCCCTCCTCAACCTGCCTGTCACCTCATTGACACAGTGAGCTGCCACCCTTGGGTGCCTCCTGTTGGTGAAGTGCAGTCAATCAAAGTCAACTGATAATTCAGCTGTGGCTGGTTTGGGAAAGCACCAAGACCAAACACCTCTCTCCTCACCTGACCTCCACTATTCAAAACCTCTCCATTTAAATGCAACTCCTTCTTTCCTCCCTCTCTTCCACCCTCTGTCTATTCTTTCTTCCGATAAATGTTGGCTGGCAATGAGAAGCAGACGCCCTGGATGATGATCTGATTCAGATCAGCCTCCCATCCATTGACTCTGTCTACACTTCCTGCTGCCTCGGAAAAGCAGCCAGTGTAATCAAGGACCCCCCCAAGCACCCCGGATATTCTCTTTTCCACCTTCTTCCATTGGGAACTGTGCTGCCCCTATTTCTAAGTCATCTTCTCTTTACTCTGCTTTTCCTGATGTTCAACGGTTGACTGAGCACAAGTGTGTGTGATTGACAGGGAGTGAGGAAGAGAGAGAGTTTGACCACACAGAGCTGAAATGAAGCAATCACTAAAGCAATACAGTGGTAATACTTAATCCTGAGATTCTGCAATGGCTTTGCAGTTGAATACACTACGCAGTGGGGTATAATTCTAGACCGGGAAAGTCCCTGTTTTGATTTCTAATGCTTTTTTCATTCTTCCATGGGAGTTGAGCATGCCTGGCAAGGCCAGCATTTGTTGTCCAGCTTTGATTGTCCTTGAGAAAGTGGTGGTGAACCACCTTCTTGAACTACTGCAGTCTACCTGGGGTAAGCATCCCTAAAGTCCTCTCAGTGAGGGAGGTTCGAAACCATGACTCCACAACAACAAAGGAACACCGAAATAGTTCCTGGTCAGAATGGCATGTGGCTTGAAGGGCAACTTATTTGGAAACTTATTAGCCATGCATCTTCTATTTTTGTCCTAGGTGATAGAGATTGTGGTTTTGGAATGTGCTGTCCAAGGAGCTCTGGCAAGTTGTTGCAATGAATCTTGCAGACTGGTGCTATCACGGTGTCATGATGTCGAGATGCCAGTGTTGGACTGGGGTAAACACAGTAAGAAGTCTCACAACACCAGGTTAAAGTCCAACCAGTTTATTTGATAGCAAAAGCCACTAGCTTTCGGAATGCTGCTCCTTCATCAGGTAAGTGGGAGTTCTGTTCACAAACAGAGAGTAAAAAGACACAAACTCAATTTACAAAATAATGGTTGGAATGTGAGTCTTCACAGATAATCAAGTCTTAAAGGTCAAGTTTTAAATCTCACTGTCCTGTCTGGAGACAATATACATCTCTTTAATCTGTGCTTAATGCTCTTTCCACTCACATTGTTGGTACCTTTAAGACTTGATTATCTGCAAAGACTCACATTCCAACCATTATTTTGTAAATTGAATTTGTGTCTTTTTATGCCCTGTTTGTGAACAGAATTCCCACTTACCTGATGAAGGGGCAGCGCTCTGAAAGCTAGTGGCTTTTGCTATCAAATAAACCTGTTGGACTTTAACCTGGTGTTGTAAGACTTCTAACTGCTATCACAGTATATCAGTGGTGAGGGAAGTCACTGTTTAAAGTAGCACATTGGGTGCCAAACAAACAGTCTGCTTTGTCTTGGATAGTGTTGAGATTGAGTATTGTTGGAGCCACACTCAACCAGACAAGTGGAGAGAATTCAATTAAAGTCCTGATTCATGTATTACTTGTGTTGGGGCAGCATGGTGACACTGTGGTGCCACCATAATGCTTCACAGCTCCAGGAACCCAGGTTCGATTCTTAGCTTAGGTCACTGTGTGGAATGTGCAAATTCTCCCCGTGTCTGCGTACGTTTTCCCCAGGTCTCCAGTTTCCTCCTATACTCCAAAGATTTGCAGATTAGGTTGATCGGTTATACTAAATTGCCTCTTTGTGTTCTGGGATGCGTAGGTTAGAGGAATTAGTGGGGTAAATACGTGAAGTGATAGGGGTATGGCCTATGTGGGATTGTTGTTGGAGCAGACTCGATGGGCTGAATGGCACAGTGGGGTTTCTATAATGGTGGATAAGCTTTGGGGAATTCGGAAGTGAGTTATTCCCTACAGAATGCTATCCTCTGGTTTGTTCTTATCGCCCTAGTATTTATTTGGTCCAGTTAAGAGTCAGATCAAATGGTAACCCCCCAGGATATTGATAGTGGGGGGTTTTCAACAATGATAATGCCATTGAATGACAAAGGGAGGAGGATAGATTCTCTATTGTTGGAGAGGGTCATTGCCTAACACTGGTGTGGGATGAATGTGACTTCCACTTGGTTGCAGTCCATCAGCTGAATTTGGGCTGGGGGAAGAGAGGTGTTGCCCCTGATCACCAGTGATGAAACGTGCGTATGGGAGCACTGTGTGAAGACAGGGCTGGCTCTGGCTGTCCTCCCGACTCTCCTAGCTGAATACATTGCCAACATTCCCATATGACAAATCACCAGCTGTGTGAGGCTTCAGGAGGCTACAACTACCTAGGAGGCTGTACCCCAGCAAAGGACAACAACATCCTTGAGAGGATAAAGAAGGATGGAAACAAAGTGAAGGGAACTGGAAGAGAAAGGATATAAATAACAGCTGCATCTCTCCAAATGTGGGGCTTAGTAACTCAACAGCCACTTCCTGCGGTGATTAGTAACTATGGCATAAACAAAACACTTGTCAAGCATGTTAGGACTTAGCTTTAATTCTGAGCAACTGTTTTACTTTACAGATCCTGACACATGCTAACTAAGCCTGGGGTCTGTTTAGGTTCCAGTGAACACAGACCTTTACGGTTCAGCAGAGAGATAAAACCACAACCTTTCACATTGATCCAACATGCTGAAACAAAAAAAAATGTTGCCAAAGCTCTACTGAAAGAGAGAGAGCTGGGGCTGTGGGGGGGTGTGTGGGGATGTGAACAGTTGGATGGATCTAGAGCATTGGAGTGGATGAAGACAGAGAAAGTGAAGAAGGTCAAAAGTTTGGTCAAAACAAAATCCTGCGGATGTTGGGATCTGAAACAAAAAGAGAAAAGACTAGAAAATCTCAGCGGGTCCGACAGCAGCTGCGGAGAGAGAATAGAGCCAATGTTTTGAGTTTGGATTACCCTCTGTCAGAGCCACCAGACAGTTTGGTGTTTGCTGGGCAAAATGCCAGTAGGACACCTGGGATTCAAGGGGTGGCAGGCAAAACAACATTTAAAAATAACATCCATGAGTACCCAGGGTTAATGTATAGTAACCGGGTATTCAACTGTAGTAAGGAAGGGGACATTAACTAGGGGCCCCGATATAATAAATATATTGGCTCAAACTCGGGTTACAGGGACACCATTTATAATGTGTGTTTCTTTATTTAAAAGCTTATAGATTGTATTTCTCAACTTCATTGTTTGGTGATCTGACTTGGAATATCCACAGCCTCATTGAGAACTTTACAGTTCTGTTAGAACTGTAGGAGGACAACAGACAACAATGCCCACACTCAGTGACGGGACGTCCATGCCCACACTCAGTGACGGGACGTCCATGCCCACACTCAGTGACGGGATGTCCATGCCCACACTCAGTGATGGTCAACACTGCAAATCTGGCATCAATAAAATGGTCAATTTCCAGCTGGGATCACTGCCTGTGTGGAGTTTGCACATTCTCTCCATGTCTGTGTGGGTTTCCGTCCACAGTCCAAAGATGTGAAGTTTAGGTGAATTGGCCATGCTAAATTGCCTCTGTGTGTAAGGGGGATTAGCTAGGGTAAATGCATAGGGTTATGGGGACAGCATCTGGGTGGAATTGTGATAGGTACAGACTCATGGGCTGAATGGCCTCCTTCTACACTGGAAGATTCTATGATTCTGTGATGATCCTGGGTCATGGAAAGTAAAAATGTGTGCCTGTGTGGACAGGATTGGGTCTGACTTGGATGTCTACAGACCTCCTACACAGTTGTAGGCAGCTTAACACATGCCACTGAGACTCAGCCAAGATGAACTTGTCCTTAAGTATTGGACATTGGATATAGCACTCATAGTGCTATAACTCAAGGCCTTCGGGAGAGATGGGAAGGAGGTGATGCTGCAAATGACAGCACAGAGGGTCACTGAAATTCTAGTTGGGGATATAGAATATGAAAAGAACCAGAGGTGGGATGAGAATAAACTTTTTTTAAACACAGCGAGTTGTGATCTGGAATGCAGATCTGAAAGGTTAGTGGAAGGTGATTCAATAATAACTTTCAGAAAAGAATTGTGTTATCTTCTTGTAAAGTAAAAGCAGTGCAGGGGGTGGGGGGTGAGGATGAGGCTAATCCTTTCGAAGTGATGGTATAGCGCAATGGGCCAAATGGTCTCCTTCTGTGCGGAATGGTTCAAAGAAAATAAGTGATAATAAATATGGGACAAAAAACTGGCTGAGTGCTGGAGAAAGGATTGAGAATCTGTGACAGGAAGCCAAAGTTTGTTAGCTTAGCTGTGCCTGGATGGGCTCACAAGCAAGGTCAGTGATCACTGGGATTACTGTTAAGGGCATTCTACCACAGCTCTGTCTACAGAATCTGAGGCCAATATCCTCATCATTTACACAATCCATCATGGCTCGTTCGATGGATTAAAATCTTCCTTATGCACAAAAAAAAATGCATGAGACCCAAAAGCAACTTCAAACCTCAATTTGGCTCCCACCGGGATTCTGCACACCAACATAAATTGGTCGGTGCCATCCATAAATGACGCCCTTAACCCCATTCCTGTCACAGCCACATTGTAAATGATCGCTGAGGTGTTGCCGCTGCCCTTTCTCTGTTCACCAAAACAACATGGCCCAGTGGGACATTCCCCAGATAATGGTCGCAAAAGCCAATTTTACCACCTGACACCTCCAGCGACATTGAGCTAGATTGGATTCTGACATACATTTCATAGATGCTCCTCTTGTAGATGAGGTACCATGCTCCAGTGATTACGTTGCCATAATGATAAACCCTCTAAAGGATAGGAATGGAATTTGACTTTCAAATTTCAGTCTTGCTTTATTTGCATTTCCCCAATGCCCTTTCTGGTAACTGAGCAATGCCTCCTTCGTCACCCTTGAGGAAAATTAAACACTAGAATTTTTTATTTTCAATTCCCTTTCTTGCTATTATCTTCTCCTCCACTCTTGTGGACACCATCTCTCTGTGGGATACAATTTCACTGGGGCTGGCTGTCCTTTGTGTTGCTATTTGGCTATTTTTACAGCTGCATCTGATCCAGAACATGGCATTCACATGTATGTGCAAGTGCCCAGCAGCTAACAGGAATGGGGACCCCAACTAGGTGGCAGCATGGCAACGCAGTGGTTAACACTGCTACCTCACAGTGCCAGGATTCTGAGTTCAATTCCAGCCTCGGTGACTGTCTGTGCGGAGACTGCACATTCTCCTCATGTCTGTGTGGGTTTCATCTGGGTGTTCCAGTTTCCTCCCACGCTCCAACGGATTAGGTTGATTAGCTATGCTAAATTGATTCTTAGTGTCAGGGAGATTGAGTTACAGCAATAGGATCTGTGTAGGATTATTATCGGTGCAGGCTCAATGGGCTGAATGGCCTCCCTCTACACTGTAGGGATTCTATGATTCCAGCTCTCCAAGGGCACTGAGGCACATTGTAGTATCTCAACCATCAGCAGAGGCAGGGAACTCATCCTGGGATTTTCCACGCACTGGGGCCATAGTGCAAGTGCGTCAATGACATGGTGAGGACCTCCTTGGGAGCACCTTGCCTGCTTACTAGACTTTCTCATTATTTGTTCATTTACAGGCTGTCGGCACCACAGGCAAAGCCAGCATTTAACGTCCCTCTCTAATTGCTAAATTAAGAGTCAATAGCATTGCCTGGGAATCACATAAAGGCCAGAATGGGTAAAGATAGCAGATTTCCTTTTCTAAAGGGCATTAGTGAATCAGATGGGTTTTCCTGACAATCCATTAATTTCATGGGCATCAACATTGATGTTAGTCCAATGTTAGTCTTTTTGAAATCCAGATGTACTTACTTAATGAATTGAATCTAAATTCTCTCAGTTGTCATGGCTGCATCAGGGTTATCAGTCCAGGAGTTCTCTGGATTACTAGTCCAGTGATATAATCACACTTTCCAACTTTATTCTTTCTCCCATCCCTCTTAAATGTACCTGTGCTATGCGTGACCTGTAGAGCTTTAGGGATAGAGTTGATAGAGAGAACCTGGCCTCTGGGAATGCCTTTTGGCATTTGGCATACAGACTATTGGGACAGCACGTAGCACCGCCCCAACTTCCTGTCTGCGAACTCATTGGGTGAAACTCCCCTCCAGGAGGAGCAGGGAGTTGCAAAACTGATTGTGGGGGCAGCTGTGCGGTCAGGCTTGGATGAATGGCAGCTATTGTAAGAGGTGGCAGGAGTTGACCTTCCTCTCATGGAGGGTGGAGGCTGGGAAGGGTAGAGGTTCTGAGGCAGGAGTTCTTGTCCTCCACTTCTGATGTAGCTCAACCGAGGATCAGAAATGGCAAGAAGGCAAAGAGGTGTGTGATTGGAAACCGCTGCCACATGTTAGGATTGGATGAACGACCTTCCAATTAAGTCCTAATTTGATGTCAATTATTCAATAGAAGTCATTGATATACAAAGGGCCTGCAGGTGGCACTGGATATTGATGGAGAATTGTATGTGTAGTTGGATCAAAGAAATGAAGGTAGTTTATGATGAAGCTGAACTTGTGTCTCCTTTACTGAATTACAACTGAGAGGCTCAAACACCGTATCCTCTCCTCTTCCTAAAATGGAGGCGATAGCCTATTGGTATTAATGCTGGACTATTAATCTAGAAATTCAGCTAACGTTGGGTTCAAATCCCATTGCAGCAGATGATGGAATTTGAATTCAATAAAAACTCTCTGGAATTAAGAATCTACTGACGATCGTGAAACCATTGCCGATTGTAGGAGAAACCTAACCGGTTCATTAATGTCCTTTAGGGAAGAAAATCTGCCGTCCTTGCTCTGGTCTGACCTATATGTGACTCCAGAACCACAATGATGGGGTTGACTCTCAACTGCTCTCTGAAATGGTGAAGCCAACCGTTCAGTATTAGGGATGGGCAATAAGTGCTGGCCAGCCAGTGACGCCCGTGACCCATAAGAGGATTAAAAATAATACACTCTCCCCAGTCTCCTTCCAGCTATTTCCAGTAGCCAGTGCAGCAAATTGGGATCGTTCTTCTCTGCTTTATGGGAGAGGAGAGGTGACCTCAGGCCTTGAAGGGAAAGTGCTGAATAGTGCATAGGTCCACCGGGCCCTTCATTTCAATTAGCTTTAATGGGACCACTGACAAAGATCTAATTTTCTGTTTCATTTTCCTCATTTTGGTATTGATGAAAGCATTGGCACCTGAAGTGATCAAGGGCTGTGTGTGTGTGTGTAAATTTGGGGCAATTAACCTTTGGTATATTGTCAATCAGTTTCTACTTTAAAAACCAGACAATCGGAAAATGAAGTCAACCAGCAGAGCGCAATAATTGGTTTCAGTTGAAGGTTTCTGTCATAAAGAAGAAAGGAATTGATTAGTCTGTTTTGAGTTTTTTTTTAAATTATACCTCATTGCATGAAGTTGCCTCAACAAATTAAACAAGGATGCCTAATTAAATGCAGTAATTTAAGGGATGGAAGACTCAATGACACGCCAACCTAAATTGGTTAGTACCATTCTCTTAAGAGAGAGGAAAAAGACCATTCAAATCAGCAGCTCTTCAAACATTTCAAAGCCACTTTAACAGTTCACCCCTCGTTCACTCCTTTCACTAAACAATTAATTGTCAGTAAATGCCGTTCGGGATCACCCCGCTTCACTCCACTATTTTTCCCATTGGGTGGAAAATAAAAAGGGCGGCATCTGAATTTTGAACAGGGCAAACCCTTGCAGCTGAAGATGCCCAGGTCCCATTGCGTTGCCCCCGCAAAGCAGTCAGTCGTGTGTGTTAGTGGGGGGAGGGGGTCGTCTGTTGAGTGTGTAAATCCTACCGCAGCTCAGACACCGGGAACAGCACAGGAAATATGAGTGGCCTGTCTCAGCCTGAATGTCTGTGCCCCTGCACTGGAACTTCAAGGGGTGGATTTTAACCTTGTTTATTAGTTTCAAAAGTTGACTTATATTAACACTGCAATGAAGTTACTGTGAAAATCCCCTAGTCGCCACACTCCGGCATCTGTTCGAGTACACTGAGGGAGAATTTAGCATGGCCCAACGCACCTAACCAGCACGTCATTCAGACTGTGGAAACAAACTGAAGCACTCGGCGGAAACCCATGCAGACACGGGGAGAAGGTGCAGACTCCGCATTGACAGTAACGCAAACAGGGAATCGAACTCGGGTCCCTGGCGCTGTGAGACAGCAGTGCTAACCAATGTGCTGCCCTTGTGCAAAAGCAAGCGATAGCGAGGTGTCAATTCACTTGACATTTCTCCCGTGTCTTGGTGCAACAATCTCCCAGTCTGATATGCAGCAAGCTGAACTATGTACCACTCTCTGTGTAATTAACAGCAGCCATTACCTCACAACAAACAAATTAAATCCTTAATTAGTCGCTGGACTCTTTGTGATTCGTTTTCCTTTTTTAAAGGACTTAAAGGGCAGACTTGTTAGCATTGGTAAAATAATGAACAATTGCTCCTGCCCAGTGTATCTGACTACATGGTTAACGTGGGTCCTGACTTGCTCTCGTAGCATTAAATGAGGATATATTATGCCCTTTTGGGCATTGGGTTAATAGGAAAAGCTTTCCTTCAACTGATATAATTAACGGCATAATGAAATGTGAAAGCATTTGTATTTTCCCCCAAAAAATCTATTTTGCTCTAATCCTGACCATGAATAATTAATTCAGGTGCAGACAGGGGAATTGTAAAAATGAGTATGTCTGTCGCTGTTTATCATTTTCTGACAAATGAAAGGTCTCCGTTGCCTTATTTATTGTTACAATTACTCTGAGCTGAAACGGTGACTGGAATGATGAATTCTCAGCTGGTATACAGGTATATGTAATACATCGACAGTTCAAGACTGCTTGGCAGCATCTCCAATAAAAAAAAACAAAAGAAACAAACAGATTTTACAAAGCCAGTCAAAAAAATGTCACTGGATCTCGTTTGGGAACTGGTGGCATATTTAATAGGAGAGGACAGAAAGGATGGGGATCAGGAAGATAAAAGTCCAATAGGTTTATTTGGTAGCAAACGCCACCATCTTTCAGGGCTCACGTGGGGTGAATGGGGAGTTCTCAGGAAGGTGACAGCTCGAAGGGAGCTCCTGCCTCTCGCTCTGAAGAGGATGAGTTCGATGACTGGACTGCCCCTTCCTTATTCCACTGGTTCCTCGGAGTCAACACTCTGTGACTCTAATGAGGGACAGCTCTGGAGAGATCCAACATGCCGTCTCACTTTGGCTTCTGTCTGGACCTTCATGCTTTAAGAGGCCACATTCAAATAAAGAACACAGCGTCTCTGATTGGAATTCACTCGCTGAATAACTCCCGGGAAGGCAGAGGGGTTGGGAAGGTAATTTCAAAACACAGATCCAAACCCTGACTTCAGTGTCAATAATTGAAATGGCGTGCGTTTGGAACACACGGAGGTTTTAATCTAACAACTTTCCCAAAGAGCCCAGTGTATGCAATTTATTTTCTTCAATGCCAATCTACCCCACCTTATTTTGGACGAGAGTGCATATTGAATGTTCTCATTTGCCTGTGCAGCTCGCTATGAAATGTAACCATTGAAGGCCCAAAGCTGCCACAGGGGTAAAAAGTACAGTGCTCATAAAGCAAACTATGTAAGAAACTGTGTACACTACCCAACTGCCACACTTAGGTTGAAATGCAGTCTCACCTTTCTTACCCCCTCTTCTGATTAGGGCTGGCTCACTATGGCACAGTTGTTAGCACTGCTACCTCACAGCGCCAGGAACCCAGGTTTGATTCCTGGTTCAGGTCACTGTCTGAGCAGAATCTGCACCTTCTCCCCGTGTCTGCGTGGGTTTCCTCCAGATGCTCCGGTTTCCTCCGACAATCCAGAAGATGTGCTGGTTAGGTGCTAAATTCTCCCTCAGTGAACACAAACAGGCGCAGGAGTGTGATGACTAGGGGATTTTCGCCATAACCTCATTGTAATGTTAATGTAAACCTATTTGTGACTCTAATAAATAAGATCCCAGCCACATTGGGATTTGAGGGATTGTTGGGGAGGTTGGGTGGGGTTGGATAGGATGGATGGGGTAGGAAGAATAGCCTGGACTGGGGAGGGTAGATAGGTTAGAGGAGGCAGGAGAGGTCAGAGCAGCTAAGTAAGTTGCAGGGGTGGTGTCAGTGGAGGGTGGGATAGTATGGTGGTCTGGAGGTGGGGTCGGAAGTTGGGGAGTTAGGACATTGTAGTCGCAGGGTTGTCTAGTGATCAGGAGGTAATTGAGGGGATTGAGGAGAGTATTTGGAGGTGGGATAGTCGGGGGAGGGGTGCCGTGAGCGTAGCTGAGAAGGTGGAGAGGGTAGCTGGGGCTCAGGGGGTAATTAACTATTCTGTTAAAAGAGTTGGAACCACCCAAATTCTCCGATTTAAATCAAAGATTTGGATGGTTCCCAGTGCAGGGTGACTGCCCATCAGATGTTTGAACTTCCCAGGCATTTTCCGTGCTGTCCTTGCACGTGGACTTCCATTGGATCCCCCTGCACTACTTCTGGTGTACCTCTCAGATCTGATTCTCTGCGGGGATTGAACGTAATGGACAATAGATATAAAATTCTGTTCTAGCTTGAATCTTCAAGGGGCTCAGGTGGGTGGTGGAGACCCCATGGCATTATTCAAAGAAGCATTCAATATCTGTCCCGGACCAACATTCCTCCCTCAGCCAAGTCATCTGGTTCACTAATGTCCTTTAGTGAAAGAAATGTGCTGTCTTTATCTGGTCTGGTCTACGTGTGACTCCAGAGCCATAGCAATGTGGTTGACTCTCAACTGCCCTCCATTTATTGACCATCCTTAATTGCCTCCAAGGGCAATTAGGATGGGCAATAAATGCTGGTCAGCCACCATCGCCCAGGCCCATGAATGAAGAAAAAAAATTGCCTCAATGCAGTTATTCTCTGCACAGTAACGCTCACTCTGCTCATAGTGTCGAATAGAATTGTGGTAATTTTGATGTAATAAGTGGTATGTAATGGAAGTGTTATCATTATTGTTATCACTGCGAGAGGCAACTCTGGCCAAGCTAGTGCAGCGGCAAGCAGCAGCGAGCTACTCTCAAGCCTGTAATCTTGGCGGCTGGGAGGAAGTGCTGGAAATGTTGCCAATCTTCCTTTGCTACCTTCCAGCATTATCCCACAGTGGGGAGGAAACACAGAGTACATAAACAACCGTGACCTGACCTCATCTCCCACTCCAGAGCTAAAGACAATTTGGCAGGCAAGTTTCACAGAAGGATTGGGGCGAGGGGGGCGCAGGGGTGGTAGTAGATGTGGGGTGGGTGGGTGGGTGGGGGGGGATAAGCAGCAGTGGGGAGGATAAAGAAAAACCTCTACAACAGTCCTGAGAATACTATGCACCATAATTTGGCAAAATACGATAGGTACATTAATTGTGCATGACAGAATCTGATGGGCTCACATTTGTCTAGTTTACCTCACTTCCAATAGGAAGTCGAAGTCATGAGTTTAAATGATATATTTCTAACATACAATTTCTTATGGGTGTAGGTTGCATTGTTCCAGTGGAGGGGAAATCCAATTGAAATTCTGTTGATGGTTTTTTTTTGTCCGAAACACTTGTTATTTATGTTGCTGTTGTGATTCAGTCATCATTTTGTTCTGATATGTTTGCTGCTTCTACGAGGTCAGCCAACCACATCTGACCTCTGGGCTTCTTTTATTTTAACTTGACGTTTGTTGGTTGGGAAATAAGCAGAAGTTTCGACTATACGAAATGAAAACTTGTCTCCTCTCCAAAACTTCTTTCAAAGTTTTCCATCTTCCCCTCTTCATCACTGGTCCATCTTCTGAGCAACCCCCCAAGTTGCTAATCATTTACTAATTTGAGTGTTTAGTTGTATTCAGATAGAGGTATCAATTTGGGTTTCAATTTGTGCTCTGATACATAGATACGTTCCTTGCCCAGTGGAGTGTTCATAAGTTTATAAGATATATGAGCAGAATTAGGCCATTCGACCCATCGAGTCTGCTATGCCATTTGATCTTGGCTGATCTGTTCCTCATCCCCATTTTCCTGCCTTCTTCCCATAACCCTTCAATCCGTTACCAATTAAAAATCTGAATAACTCCTCCTGAAATTTATTTATTATCCCAGCACCACTGAACTTTGGGGTAGCGAGTTCCACAGATTCACAACCCTCTGGAAGTAGTAGATTCTCCTCAAATCTGTTTTAAATTTGCTACTCCTTATCCTGTGACTATGAGCTCTTGTCCTAGAATGCCCCACAAGAGGAAGCATCCACTCCATGTGTATTTTATCCATACCTTTTATCATCTTGTAGATCTCAATTTGATCTCTCTTTATTTCTCTAAATTCCAGACAGTATAGACTGAAACTGTTCAATCTCTCTTTATACAACAAACCTCTGCTCTCTGGAATCAATCTGGTGAACCTCCTCTGAACTGTGTCCAATGCCACTACTTTCCTCAAATAAAAGGACCAAAATTGTGCACAATATTCCAGATGTGGCTTCACCAATACCTTTGTACAATTGCAACAATCCTTCCTTACCTTAATGTTCTATTCCTTTGGCTATAAATGCCATTGACTTTTTTAATCATTTCGATTTGATGTTTTAAGTATCCTTTGAGATTTGCTTTATTTATCCTCTATATAGATATCTATAGAGATTCTATATAGATATCTAACCTCCATAGATAGAAATAGATCAAATCATATTTATCCCATTCAATACTCATGTCTCTTTATTCCCCCTTTCCTTCATCTCTCTATCTAATCTAATTTGCATTCTAATAGGAGATTTTTGCCCCAAACACCAACCATTGAATTAAATTCCAGAGACGTCAAGCTCTCTGTTCTAAATCTCTCACATTTAACCTTGTATCGATGATCCCCCAACTACAAGGAGCAATCGTTTTCGATATGCTCTGTCCCATCTTTCTAACATTTTAAGCAGACCATTACTGTCCACAACCTGTTCTAATAAAAAAGACACAATTTTCCAACTCTTCCTTTACACTTGTTTTTCCTAGCAACAGGCAGCATCGAGTCAATCTGTTTTTGACCCTCTCTAATGCCTAATATTCTTCCTGTACTATGGAGTCAATACTTCACCCAGTATTTTAACTGAGGTCTTAAGGTTTTATCCAGGTTCATCATTAACTCCAGGCTTTTATACTCTCTTTCTCTTGTGATCAAATGTGGAGGGATTCCATTAGCTTTTTATAGCCTGAGGTGCTGTCTTTATTGTGCCATGAATCTGAACCTCCAACCCCTTCCACATCATCGACCCTCTCTCCACTCACAGCATTGTTATTACTGTTAACGTTTTTTGAATCTAATATATCACTCTACACTTGCTGACATAGAATTTTAAACTGTCACGTTTTAGCCCATTTGCCCCCGGTGCTATCACTGCAGCTCCCTTCTGATGAATTAACCAAACTCCCTATTTCATTATCATCTACGTATTTCAACTCCATCCTCTAATAACTCTTACCAAACTGTTGACGTATGTCCGTGACTAAGAGCTGCACATATCATTAGAATCATAGAAACCCTACAGTGCAGAAAGAGGCCATTTGGCCCATCGAGTCTGCACCAACCACAATCCCACCCAGACTCTACCCCCATATCTCTACATATTTATCCACTAATTCCTCTAATCTCAGGACACTAAAGGGAAATTATAGCATGGTCAATCAACTGAACCCACACATCTTTGGACTGTGGGAGGAAACCAGGGCACCTGGAGGAAACCCACACAGACACAAGGAGAATGTGCAAACTCCACACAGACAGTGACCCAAGCTGGGAATCGAACCCAAGTCCCTGAAGCTGTGAAGCAGCAGTGCTAACCACTGTGCGACTGTGACATCCAAATGGACTTTTCAGCAGGGTTCGCAATGCAAATAGTGACGGGCGAAAGCCTTGCGAATGTTTTAGGGGCTTTTCACAGTAACTTTATTGCAATGTTAATGCAAGCCTACACTGACAATAACAAATAAACTTTGTTTCTATGTACGCAATCAATTTCCTTTAGAAACCATTGATCATCCTCAGTGTACCCAAACAAGTGCCAGAGTGTAGCGACTAAGGAATTTTCATAGAAACCTCACTGCAGTGTTAATGTAAGTCCACTTGTGATACTAATAAATAAAGGCTAAAAAAACTTTAAAAACTTGAAAATTCTCTGCCTATCTACTTTGCTCCCTTTCAAGATTCTCCTTAAAATCTACTGTATATGTCCTTTCATCTACTTGTGCTGCTTGGTGTCAAATTCAGTTTGATAAAAGTCTTGTGAAGCGTCTTGTGATGTCTCTGTATGTTAAAGTTTTGCATAATTGAAGGCTCTATATGTTTGAATTCCTCTACATTTTGGCTTCATAGTGAGAAGATTTGAGTACAGAACTAGGAATGTTTTGTTGCAATTGTAAAAGCCTTGGTGAGACCACACTTGGAGTATTGTGTGCATTTTCATCTATGGGGCGGCACAGTGGCATAGAAGTTAGCACTGCTGCCTCATAGTGCAGGGATACAGGTTTGATTCCCAGCTTAGGTCACTGTCTGTGTGGAGTTTGCACATTCTGCCCGTTTCTGCATGGTTTCCTCCAAGTGCTCTGGTTTCCTCCCACAATCTGAAAGATATGCTGGTTGGGGCATTGACCCGGAGTTTGTCGACTAGGGGAATTTCACAGTAACTTCATTGCAGTGTTAATGTAAGCCTTACTTGTGACTAATAAATAAACTTGATCTGAGGAAGGACATCTAAGGAAGGAGGTGCAGTGAAGATTTGCCAAGCTGATTCCTGGGATGGTAGGACTGCCATCTGAGGAGAGACTAAGTTGGTTCTTCACTGGAGTTTAGAAAAGTGAGAGGGGATCTCAATAAAATTCCAACAAGGTTAGACAAGGTAGATTCAGAAAGAATGTTCCCAATGGTCCAGAATGAGAGGTCATACTTTGAGGATAAGGAGTAATCCATTTTGGACTGAGGTGGGGAGAAAATTCTTCACCCAGAGAGTGGTGAATGTGTGGAATTCACTACCGTAGAATATAGATGAGGCTAAAATATTGTGTGATTTCAGTAAGGAATTAGATATAGTCATTGGAGCTAAAAGGACCAAGGAATATGAGAGGAAAACAGGATCAGGACATTGAATTTGATGATCAGTCATGAAATAAATGGTGGAGCAGGTTCGTAGGGCTGAATGGCCTTTTCCTGCTTCTGCTTTCTATGCTTCTAAATGCAAGTTGCTATTTGAGTCATAAAATAACTCTTTTGTCATGAGTCCTGCTGTAAAGGGTGCGCTGACTCCAACTTACTGGGTGACACAGCAGTGACAGAAATTGAACTGAAGGTCCCATTGCTAAATTAGTTGATCTTGGCAAGGTTGTCGTGAGAGATTGTCACAAGTAGGCTTACATGGACATTGCAATGTTTCTGGATTAATAGTCTAATGATAATACCATTGGGCCATCGCTTTCCCTTTGGAAAATTTGAAGCTCTAAATGTAGGGTGATGACTCACCTCACCATGATCTCCTGGAGCACAGTTACCATCCAGAGACTGGTGAGCCAATGGGCAGCAAAGACAGCTGAAATCAAAGCACTGCATTTTCAGGTTGGGAGGTGAATGGAAGAGGGAATACTCAAAGAGAAATTGATTATTTTTAATTCTGCACGAGCTGCTACAAAAATAATGGATGTGGAAATAAAATTATTTGAAAGTTGATTGCTTTTCCCCTGTGGCTGGGAGATTTTTTCACTGCATTTTTTTTGTATATTACACTACGTCATTAGTTAGTAGGGAATTCTTTAAAAAAAATCCAAAAATAAACCATTAACCTTGGCGTAATTGCCAGACCAACTGCAAGGCCCAGGCATTCAAACCGACTGCGGATATGCCTAAGTAGGTTGTAAGAACTTCTTTTTGAGGGGGAGGGTGTGCGTTCCTCTGGCCTGAGGAGAAATTTGAAGCATTTTTTTGAAAGAAGAAAACAATTCCATTGTAGAAGTCATTTTCCTCATTACTTTGAAGGGACAACTGTCTGCATGAACATGTCAGGGCAGATACCACAATGGGTGAAAAATCTCTGCTCCACTTAAAGATGAGCCCAGGTCAATGTGAGTGTCTTCTTATTAGCACAAAGTCGGAACGTGGCACAGAGACCGGGGAAATCAGAGTTAGAATTTTATAGCTGTGTCTTTGGCCAGTGCTTTCACTTGCAAGGTTCCAACAGAAGCCTTGCTGACTTTGCCCTCAACATCATAGGCAGCATGGTGGCACAATGGTAGTCAGAGATGGCTAGAGTATTCAAGAAGTGGCTAGATATAGCATTTGGAGAGAATGGGATGGGGAAAGAGCAGGTTTAGGCTGTTGAGTTGGACAATCAGCCATGATCGTAATGAATAGTGGAGCAGGCTCGAAGGGCCAAATGACCTCCCTCCTGCTCCTATCTTCCATGTTTCTATGTTACCCCTGCTGAACACTGCACTTGCCTGAGGAAGACACAAGAGTGTTGAAAGCTCGCGGATTTACTATCAAATAAATCGGTTGGATTAATAATTGGTGTTGCTAAATTCTTACTGAGTTCTCGCCTCACAGTGCCAGGGACCTGAGTTCAATTCTGGGCGTGGGTGATTGTCTGTGTGGAGTACACACAATAGAAATAGAAGAAATAGAAGCAGGAGTAGGTCATTCTGTCCTTTCAGCCTGGTCCACTATTCATTTAGGGTGGCACAGTAGTTAGCACTGCTGCTCCACAGTGCCAGAGAGCCGGGTTTGAGTGGCTGTGTGAAGTTTGCACATTCTCCCCAGGTCTGCGTCGGTGCTCTGGTTCCCTCTCATAGTCCAAAGATGTGGGGTGAGGTTGATTGGCCATTTACCCTGTTAATTCTCCTTAGTGTCAGAGGGAATAACAGAATAAACATATGGGGGTTACACGGATAGAGATTTTGTCAGTGCTGGTTTAACAGGCTGAATGCCCTCCTTCTGCACTGTTGGGATTCTATGATCTATATACTAATTTCATTCTTATCTCATAATGATGAGTTAAAATAAATTAACTTCCTTAAAATAAATTAAAAATTAAAATAGTCAGAACGTCAAATAGCAGATTAAACTTGCTGGTTAGGCTTTCTATTCCAATTCCCTTCCCACGCCTAGTGGTGCACCAAGGCAGACTTTCATCTGTATCCATTGCTAGTAATTCCCAGAATGGATCAATATCTTTCACTGGAGGCTAATAGCTTGAAGGGTGCAACTCCACATCAAGCATAGCTGACCAGGAATCTCTCCTGCTCTTACTGCCACCATGTTAGAAGGATTTGCAGGTTGACTCTCAACCTGTTTGACTGAGTTATGAATGTGCCTTCCTCAGCCATCAAGTTCCTGGGGTGACACTCAAACCTGGAACTTCTGACTCAGAACCAGAGCACCACAGGACCTCCACACTTAGTCTTTAGGACCACGCAAACTCAAGTCATAGAGGTTTACAGCATGGAAACATACACTACAGCCCAACTTGTCCATGCCGCCCAGTTTTTACCACTAAGCTAGTCCCATCTGCCTGTATTTGGCCCATATCCCTCTACCCTCTTACCCATGTAACTGTCTAAATGCTTTTTAAAAGACAAAATTCTACCCACCTCTGCAACAACCTCTAACAGCTTGTCCCAGACATTCACCACCCTCTCCAGGGTCTATCCAGACTCTCCTTGTAATCAAGCCATCTGGTCCTGGTAGCATCCTAGTAAATCTTTTCTGCACTCTTTCTAGCTTAATAATATCCTTTCTATAATAGGGTGACTAGAACTGTACACAGAATTCCAAGTGTGGTTTTACCAATGTCTGATACAACTTCAGCAAGATGCCCCAACTCCTGTAATCAATATTCTGACCAATGAAACCAAGCATGCTGAATGCCTTCTTCACCACTTTGTCCATCTGTGACTCCACTTTCAAGGAGCTATGAATCTGTACTCCTAGGTCTCTTTGTTCTGTAACTTTCCCCTATGCCCTATCATTAACTGAATAAATCCTGCCCTGGTTCGATCTATCAAAATGCATCACCTCTCATTTATCTAAAACTCCAAAACCTTGGTCAGCAGCGCTAATCACTGTGCCGCCCTCTGGCAGGTAGTTAAGAGCTGGAGAGATTCTGGTCATCTATGTGATGGAAAGACTGCTGGAGCCTCTACCATCACTACCCATAACTTCTGGCTACAATATGTTTGTAAAAGTACACGTCATCACAGCAACTCAGAGCCCTTGAATGAACTGACCATACAGCAGCCACCATCAGGCGTGATCTGATTGGGTTGTTAAGATGGTAAAAGGATGAGATACAGTACATACTGGAGAAGCTACTTTCCCTGACGGGGGCTTCTGGATCAATGGGTCACGATCTTAAAATGACAACAAAGCCATTCAAGAATGAAATCAGGCAACAAATATTCACACAAAGGAGAGTGGAAGTCTCAAGGTAGAGTGTGACAGGCTTCTATTAGGTTGGGGCATCAAGTGATCTGGGTCAAATGTGATTAGGGGCGGCATGGTGGCACAGTGGTTAGCACTGCTGCCTCACAGCTCCAGGGAACCTGGATTCGATTCCCGGCTTTGGGTCACTGCCTGAGTGGAGTTTGCACATTCTCCCTGTGTCTGCGTGGGTTTCCCCCAGACGCTCTGGTTTCCTCCCACAGTTCAAAGATGTGTGGGTTAGGCTTATTGGCCACACTAAATTGCCCCTTAGTGATCTGGGATGTGTATGCAAGAGGGGTAAATTCGTGAGGTTTTGGGAATAGGGCTGGGTCGGCGCAAATTCGATGGGCTGAATGACCTCCTTCTGCACTGTAGGGATTCTTTGATTTCTATGAAATCGAGTACAGATTATGGTGCGACAGGGTTCGAGAGGCTGAATGACCTATTTCAGTACCTATGCTATGGTAAATATTTGACTGAACATTAGTCATAGAGGCAATGCTGTCAGTGGGACATACTAACATTTATTTCATTTGGTGCCACCTGCATTCATAAATGTAACCGTGAGAATACAATATTCATATCCACGCCACTGTGTCCTGCAATCCAAACAAGGGAGATTCAACATCAAACAGACTGGGGTCTAATACAGAGCTGCTCTCGCTGGAAGTAGCAATTAACATAAATAGGGTTTTATATTAGCCTGAAGTACAGTTAGCTTCAGATCTGTCACCGGCAGTGGAAGCAATTTGAGGTGATGAATTAAAAGCGTCACAAATAAATACACTGCATAACATTGAGGGGCTTTGGCTGAAGTGTGAGCACTCCTCCAACATACCGGAACAAACATACCGACTAGTGACACTGGGTAAGTGGGCCGCTCTCTCCTGCACTTGTGGCCACTCGCTAATATCACAAAATCAGGAGCAGGAAGGATGTTTGGGAGCTGATTATCCACCAACCCAATTAACATCAACACCAGCAACAGTTTTCAGCGCTTTCTCAACTTCCAGCTTCAAAGCACAAAATGATTCCCTGAAATGTCACAGCTAAACATCCACAACCTCTCTCTCTCTCTCTTTTAAAGGAGCTGCACAGTGGCACAGTGGTTAACACTGCTGCCTCACAGTGCCAAGGACTCAGGTTTGATTCCCGGCTTTGGCTCACTGTTTCTGTGGAGTTTGCACATTCTCCCCGTGTCTGCGTAGGTTTCCTCCAACATACGGAAAGACGTCCTGCGTAGGTGCGTTGGCCGTGCTAAATTCTCCCTCAGTGTACCAGAACAGGTGCCGGGATGTGGCGACTAAGGGATTTTCACAGTGACTTCATTGGAGTGTTAATACAAGCCCACTTGTGACACTAGTAAGTAACCCTTTAGAAGTACAAAGTAGTACATCTTGGTCAAAAGAAGGACGGGCCACATAAAATAATGGACTCGTTTCTAAAGGGCTGTGCAGAAACGGAGAGGCCTGTGAGTGTAGTTTCACAAATCATTGAAAGTGATAGGGTTGAGAAACTTGTTAAAAAAGTTCATGGGACCTTCTTAAGAACCACCAAAGGAAAACCAACTTTAGGTGATTGATAAAGATCCATTGGAGGAAAGGCTTGTTAACACACCTGGAATGGGTGGCTTGCCTTGTGAGGAGAGGTTGGACAGGCCAGGCTTGTATCTGCTGGAGTTCAGAAGAGTAAGAAATGACTAGATTGAAGCACATAAGGATCTTGAGAGGTACTGACAGGGTGGATGTGGAGAGGATGTGTCCTCTTGTGGGAAAATCTAGAACTGGGGGTGGGAGACACTGTTTAAAAATAAGGGGTCACCCATTTTAAAACAGAGATGGGTGATACTCTTTCACTCAGAGGAAATCAGAGTCTATGAACATTTTTAAGGCAGAGGAGGATAGATTCCTGTTGGGACAAGGGGTGGAGGGGACAGAGAGACCTGTAAATGCATTTTTACAAATTGCTGAAGGGAACAGAACAGGTTGACAAAGTGGTTAAAAAAGCATACTGGGCTTTATATATATCGAGAGACACAGCAAGGGAGTTGCATAAAGTTTAACATGGCCAATGCACCCAACCAGCACATCTTTGGACTGTGGGAAGAAACTGGAAGGGGGAAAGAGGAGGGTGGAGGGGAGGGGTTATAGATTATTGGGGGGAAGTGGGATGCAGGTTTGAGATAACTATTGGATCAGGCACCATTGTATGAAATGTTGGAGCTGGCTCGAAGGGCTGAATGGCCTCCTCCTGCTCCTTGCTGGTACATTCACGCGCAGTGAGTGGTTAGGATCTGAGGTGAATCTGAGAGTGTGGTGGAGGCAGATACAACTGGGACTTTTGAAAGGGAACTGGTTAAGTTCCTGAAGGGAAAAGAATTGCGGGGGTTATGGGAAAGAATAGGTAAGCGGGACAGGTGAGTTGCTCTTACAGGGAGCATGGCCTCTTTCTAACCATTCTATGGGCTGGAATATATGCCTACTAGCCAGTGGGGATGGAGTGGGGGGGCACATAAATTCAAGAGTGCCCAACCATGGAGGATATGATAGGCCACCAATTCATGGATCACTTGAGGCCCTAAGGTGGGAGAGAGTACCCGACATACAAAACAAGGTCAGAGCTACACTCGGAAGGAGAGAGAGCAAGTGAATGGGTTTCCATGGGAAGGCTGAATGAACTGGGTGGATATTCAGCCCAAAACTGGAAAATCTCAGGCAAAGTGCATGGTCTGTGTCTCGCCTGCTATGATTAATTCCCTGGTGGGCGGGATGGGAAAATCTGCCCCTCCCCACACAAAATACAAGGGGGCAGAGCATGAGAGAGAGATACAGGAAGAGAGGGATGGAGGCAAAGAAAAGTTTACACAACGGGACTGAGTGAGACGATGAGAAAAAAATGCGGGTGCCACCAAGAGGAAGACTAGAAGGCGGCACAGTGGCACAGTGGTTAGCACGGCTGCCTCACAGCGCCAGGGACCCAGGTTCGATTCCGACTTGACTCACTGTCTGTGTGGAGTTTGCACATTCTCTCAGTGTCTGCATGGGTTTCCTTCTGGGTGCTCCGGTTTACACCCACAATCCGAAAGATGTGCTGGTTAAGGTACATTGGCCATGCTAAATTCTCCCTCAGTGTACCCGAACAGGTGTGCGGCAACTTGGGAATTTTCATAGTAACTTCATTGCGGTGTTAACATAAGCCTTACTTGTGATACTCGTAAATACATTTTATAAAACTTAAAAAACAAACAGAATTAGAAAGTGGCAGACCAGCAGAGAGACAACAGCAGCAAGAAATGAGATCCAAACTGGTTTCTGTTGAGTACATGAGCAATGCCAATGGAGTTCAGCTCATTTGCTGAGAGGCAGAATGTCAGAAACGCAGAGCGGTGATTTATTTTCCCTCAGATACCACTGTACACGGCAAGTCAAACCACAATATTACTGAGGTCAGTCATGTTAGTAGAAAACTTTCTCTGTGATGACATTTCTTGTAATTAAATTTGGTGGGTTTTGTGGTTTTCTGTTTATTGTGTATGATCTGTTTTGGTTGGTGCTGTTGAAATACCGTTGGCTCGCTACTCCGAGGCTCCCCGATCCTCAAATTGCAGGGGAGGAGGCCCCAAAAGGCTGCGGAGCCGGGGGCCAGAGTTGGGGGCAGGGGGTGGGGAAAGTGGTGGGCAGAATGGGAACATTGCTGAAATAAGAACCTGTAGTCTTTGGGTGGTGAGGGTGACAGGAGGGTGATTGTGTGGGTTGTGCGTCTGGGAGCCAGGGAAGGGGGAACGAGTTATGTGAACAATCATGGGGAGGGCATTTTGCTGCGGTATTGGTGGGAGGGGTTGTCTGTCCGTTTTGAGGGGGGGAGCCTGGTTTAAAGGGAAGTTAAATCCAGACTGAAGGTTTCTATGGTTTCCAAGTTCTAAACATGAGGGACTCAACTCAGTCTGCAGTTCTTCAAATTGTCGTGTTTACTTCTTTTGATCTGAAAAGAGTCAAAGTGGCTCCAGCTGCCAAGATCCCTGTCCTTTCTGTTATTCATGTGAGAAACTAGAGTCACATTGCTTAAAAATGAAAGTTACAAATATATTATGAAGTTTGTAAGTTTTTTTTGGTTATGTTGGCTTTCTCTCTCAGGAGGCCATTCAGCCTCAATAGAAACCGCACTGTACAGAAGGAGCCCATTCAGCCCATCGAGTCTGTATAGAACAGAATCCTACCCAGGCCCTATTCCTATAATCCCATACATTTACCCCACTAATCGCCCTGACACCAGAGTCAATTGGACATAGCTAATCCGTCTATTCTGGAGTGTAGAAGGAAGCTGGAACACCGGAGGGAACCCATGCAGACACAGGAAGAAGGTGCAAACTCCACGCAGACAGTAACCCAGGGCCGGAATTGAACCTGGGACCCTGGCACCGTGAGTCCGCAGTGCTAACCATGATGCAGCCACTTGAGCCTGTTCCATCATTGGGTTAGATCACAGCTGATTCTTAACCTCACCATTTTTCTTGAAGGTGTATCTCTCTCCCTCCCCCACCTCAGCTCAGACATTTCCCCAGGGACAAATTTAATCCAGTCATAAGCAGGGAGTGCTACAGGCTGTGTTCAATCCTGTCTGTATCTCTCTTCTGCGGGGAACGACAAGGATTCCCAGCCTACAGTCCAGGGACTGTGATGTGAACTGATGCCCGCCCTGTGAGGGTCAATTCAGTCTGTGACTGCCAGTCAATTCCTGGGCCTTCCAAATTCATTACAGCTCTGCAGATGAATTATGTGGAGAGAGCAGCACACTGGCCACAGAAAGGAGGGTACGAGGGGAGAATGAAGGCTTTACTCTAGGACAACAGCGGTGAGCAAGACACTGATATGAGTACATTGCGCCAGGGCAAGGCAAGGGCTTAGGATGAGGGGGGTAAGGTATAATTTGGATGCTAGAGGGAGTTTTTTTCACACAGAGGGTGGTGGGGATATGGATCGCGCTGCCAAGTTGTGGAGGCAGGCACTTTGGAGTTATTTAAGAGATACTTAGATGGGCACATGAACAGAATGGGAATGGAGGGAGATAGAAAACTGATTTAAAATAGGGATCATGAGCCTTGGGAGTTCCCTGGGAAGTGTGCAAATTGTCGATGACATTGATATATTGGTTTTATCTTACAAGTACTTTGGTCCACCTTGCCTAACAAGGGGCATTCACGCGATGGGTCGTGAGAGGGCTGCTCTTGGGTTTTTTGAGAGTATCCTAGTGCTTCATGTCGTTAGTGTACGCTTGACCTGGACCATTTGATGGGCAACACGACAGCTCAGTGACTATTGCTGTGCTGTGCAGACACATGGATTTGGGTCTGTGTCTGTGGGAGTTTGCGCATTCTCCCCGTGCTTGTGTGGGTTTTCTCCGGGTGCTCCGGTTTCCTCCCACATCCCAAAGGTGTGCTCTTAGGCTGATTAGCAGAACAAATTCTCCCTAAATTGTCTCAAATTTGGTTCTAATGCATAAATCTATAAACATAGACGGGGATGACAGGGATCACAGGTAGGGGTGGGAACATCGAGGTGGCGGCGCGGGCTCGTTGGGCCGAAGGGCCTGTTTCCCATGCTGTTTTGTTCTTTGTTCTTTGACAATAAGGCCAGGACTTTACTGATCCCCAGGAGGCAGGAGCGAACTGGGAAATTGGGGTGGTGAGGGGCAGGAGGAAAGATAGTAAGGGGCCCTTAAGAAACGTTTCCACTGGTGAGACTGGAGGCAGAGAAGTTGCCCTGTCCGAGGATGGCTGATTAACATAATTAGAGGCTAAATTTATCGGATCACCAACTGAGCTACACCCAGCTATGGGAGGGAGGCAACCTGCTTAATAGAGGGATCTCGTTGTCATAACCTCGGTGGGCATGTGGGGTGGGGGTGGTGTTTCCTCTGGGTGCTCTGGTTTCCTCCCACAGTCCAAAGGTGTGCAAGTTAGGTATATTGGTCATGCTTAAAATTCTCCTTAGTATCAGGGGGATTAACAGGGTAAATAAGTGAGGTTACGGGGATAGGGCCTGGGTGGGATTGTGATTGGTGCAGAATTGACGTGCCAAATGGCTTCCTTCTACACTGTAGAGTTTCTATGATTCTATTTTTGCTGTGTCCCCACAGCTGCTTTTCCTTATTTACGGCCCTCTGTTCTTTTTCACTGAAGGAGGAAAGCTCCCATTCGCAAACCCCAGTCCCGTACTGCTTTTGATGCGAGCTGGCCGCTGTGAGACAGCAGCCGAACCTTGCACAGCAAGATCCCATACACGGCAGTGAGAGAACGACCAGCTTCCAATGTCCACTCTCGTTCAATGCCCAATCGCTGCATCATGGGTGGGCAGGTGCCAAGCAGAGACTGCAGTGTCTCTTAGCCAAGGACAAGTCAGAGGGTGTGGGGAGGGGGCACAGGTAAGGAGGGTGGGGGGTGAGCATCGCAACTGGGTGGGCCCTGGCACTTTCTGTCTGTGAGCCCTGCTGGTGGAATGGCAGGAGATGTGTGTTCACCCAAGCAAGGGCAAACGGGTGAGTTTTTAAAGCTGCAAAGTGTATTTTAGGAGTGTCACAAGTAGCCTTACATTAACACTGCAATGAAGTGAAAATCGCCTGCTCGCCACACTCTGGTGCCTGTTCGGCTACACTGCGAGAGAATTTAATATGGCCAATGCACCCAACCAGCATGTCTTTTGTGGGAGGAAATTGGAGCACCCAGAGGAAACTCACGCAGAATGTGCAAACTCCACACAGACAGTGACCCGAGCCGGGAATCGAACCCGGATCCCTGGTGCTGTGAGGCAGCAGTGCCAACCACTGTGCCACCGTGCCGTCTCATCATAACAGCAGGAGATGCTTGGCTGTTCTCTCCCCCCCCCCCCGCCCCGAAAGAAATCCTTACAGAAGATCTCAATGGAAAGGCACAGGACACAATGAGACTCTTAATATTCATCCACTGAGGGATACACATTGGCACAACTGATGATTATAGCACACCTGCTTAACACTGCGCACTCTGGCATTCATCTTCGGCTAGTTACACCGCTGATTCCCGGTGATAGACATACGGAAATAAGAAGCCCCACCAATAAGTCATCAGCCATGAGTGATGAGAATGGCAGGCTGCTACAGAGCCTGGTACCTGTGACAGGCTCTAACTCTCCCAGGCAGGTGGGATTTAACAGGCAGGAAGGTTTAAACTCAGCCCTTCACAGCTTTTAAACAACTCTTCCACTCTTCATGACTGTAGCCGCAATGATTTGTCACCATCAGACAGAGAAGGGTAGGGGCTGGCAGGTGTTGGGGGTGGGGGACACAGCAGCTGCGGAGAACATTGGCAAAACTGTCTATGTGCAACTCCCCATGATTAAAAACTCCAGTCTAAGCTAATCAAAGGATACGCTAAAACTTCACCAGAGTTTACGGTACAGAAATCTGACAATGTGGAAATGATAACCCATATTGAATTCCATTACCACATGAAGGGTTGCTTGGCAGATTAACAAATCATTTTTACGGGCAATATGAGTACATATAACTATTATTCGGACATCTTTATTGTTAAGTATTCCCTATTCAGGGAAAAATAGAATTACCAGAAATATCTAACATCCATAAAAGTCCCAGTACGGAGAGAGCAGCTGCTGAATAGTTTAAGCATCTCCAAGGAAACATTAGGATCCTAGTTTCTATGCTTTACATTTGACCTTTCATCTCTATGGTAACATTTTGTTCGGGTTGCCATGGAAGCAAGCTAACCGAGCATCTGTTGCCACTACAGCGTCTGGCAAGGTGACAAGGCCCAGGCTCTGACCAAACATCAGGAGCGTCTCGCGTCTCACACAATCCAGGTACAAGGCCAAAGGGAAGGGGGTAAAATTTAAACAAACAAAAGTTTTCAACACACAACGAGTATCCCAGGCCCAGAAACGCGAGCCCCACCCGTGTTTCACACCGTCTTGGAAACCCTGGGGAGGAATTTTCCCATCCCGGCCGCCTTGGGAAATCGCAGCACGAGGAACATGGGGAACAGGCAAAGGTCCACTAACCTCGGGCGGGATTTTACTGTCTCGGGATGAGCGTGACTGGAAAGTAGCCCCCCCCCCTCTCTCACCATGACTGTGAAGTGCCCAGAAGTGTGGGGTGAGGTTGAGCTGAACGCGTGTCCTCGGAGGATCATTTCTTTCAGGAAAACTGAAAAGGCTTTCGGATCAAATCTGATGGAGGGAGAGAGAGGGAAAGAGAAGAGGAATCCAAGTCAGAAGACATGGGGAAATGTGACGGATGTTTTGGACCAACGGATGCAGGAGTGTCCTTTATTCAGCCAGGATCAAAGAACATGACGTTTATGAAGGTGTTGACTTTTCAGTGGACCTTTTATGATCATGTTACTTCCTCGCACCTCTAATATTCGTTTTCTTTAAGTGTTTATCCAACTCCCTCTTCAAAATGAATTGGCTTTATCGCCCATTAGATGTTGTGATGTGTTCCGTATTCTAAAAGTCAGTCAGCGCGGACACACTTCTTCTTGTCTTTGCATTTTGCATACAACAGCTGGAATTTTTTTTGTTTCCGATTTATTCAATTAGTGGAAGTAACCCGCCACCATTTACCCCCGAACCTGCACAAGATTTCCAACGCTCCGGTTAGACTAGGGCCTCGTTAATCATCTTTCTTCATGCAACCCGGACCAGAAGTGACAAAAGGATTAGGCAAGTGCTGGCATGGTGACCACGACGAGCTGGGGACTGGGAGGAAATGAGTTTGGAATATGTAAGCACAGCAGGTCCGTGTGGGGCTGCTCTTGATTTAAAAAAGCTTTATCTGTTTTCAATATTAACATGTGTTCAAAATGCTTAACTTCTGAGTTTAATGTGTTTTCACAGAACTGCCAATGCCCTGGTGGATTGGACTTACAAGCAACACGTGTTCAAGGGTTGCAGGTGTGCCAATGAGCCAATCTGAATAACAATGCTGGGTTTTCTTGACTCTGAATTCCACCCCCCCCTCCCCCATGCCCCCTTCTTGTTTTCTCTGACCTGCCCGCCCCCACTCTCCCCCGCCGCTGAATCCACACTTGCTTCCTGCTGTTCTGGCCTGGGGACATCTCTGAGGATCCCACTGCTGGCCACCCTGCCAAATAGCCTGCTGAAGAGCTGCAGGAAGGAAGTCTCCGGCTAGTTCGACCCCCTCCTCCCCCACACGCAACGAATCACTTGATCTCAAAGCGGTGGGACTCCTGCCGGTTCCAAGCCCATCAGTCATTGTGCGTGTGTGTGTGTGTGTGCGTGTACATATACACACACACACACAAAACACAGAGATGCACACACTCACATACACACACACACACACACACACACACACACACACACATATATGCACACAGGCATGCACACACACACATACACAGGCACACACATGCAGGCGTGCACACACACACACACACACATAGATGTGCACACACACACAAACACATACACACACAAAACACATAGAGGCACACACACATACACACACACATGCACACAGGCGTGCACACACACACACACATAGATGTGCACACACACACAAACACATATACACACACACATGCACACACACACACATGCACACATACACACACATACATATAGACACACACATACGCATGCACACACACATACACACGCACACACACATACACATGCACACACACATACACGCACACACACACACACACACACACACACACACACACACACACACACACACACACACACACACACACACACACGGCTTACAGCAGGGCGAGAGTGCTGAGCCACATGTTACAGGGCTATAGATGTATCAAAAAGTGGCAGCAAACTGACCAAGGATATATCCAGGGGTGGGCATATTTAGTCCCTGCAGGGGTGAGGTATGGAGAAGGATAGGGGACGGAGTCTGCCAGATTGTCACTTACCCAGCTCCATCCCACCCCAGGCTATGTTCCCACAGGTAGGATGGAGAATGGTGGGTGAGGGAGTTGGGGGGGAAAGGTTTTGATAGCACGTCAGTTAACATTTGTTGTTGGAGGTTGACTATGATTTTCAACTTGGCTTCCAGGACCCTGGTAGGTGGCAGGTGTTGATGTAGTTGCCCGAAAGCAGTCTCCTGGTGACAGCCTCAGGGTGTCAGAGTTGAGGGGGGGGGATGCAGGCTAGGCTGAGGTTGGCAGGTGGCACAGTTCCACGTGGCCTCACCCTTGCTATCAACCTGGATGCCACTAAGTAGGGGATCCCGTCCCCTCCCCGTTACTCTGCTGATCTGTCTTCAAAGGCCTTTTCTCACATCAAATTTGAACTCCAACTCTTCTAAACATTCTATCAATGCTAAACTGACCTTTCTCTAAGCTCACCCTTACCTGGTGCTATATTCTGTCCTCTCTCCTTTCCTCCTTCCCTCTGTACTCTACAAACAGTATGTTTTGTCTGTACAGCCTGCAAGAATCAATACTTTTCACTCTGGTGGTACATTGGTTAGCACTGCTGCCTCACAGCGCCAGGGGTCCAGGTTCAATTCCCGGCTTGGGTACGGAGTCTGCACATTCTCCCCATATCTGCACGGGTTTCCTCAGAGTGCTCTGGTTTCCTCCCCACAGTCCGAAAGACATGCAGGTTAGGTGCGCAGGGCCATGCTAAATTCTGCCTCAGTGTATCCAAACAGGAGTGTGGCAACTCGGGGATTTTCACAGTAACTTCATTGCAGTGTTAATGTAAGCCTACTTGTGACACTAATAAATAAGCTTTAATAATAAATCAAATCAAATTAAATATAGAAGATTAAGAGGTGATCTAATTAAGATGTCTTACAATGATTAACAGAGTTGCTTGTTAGAGAGAAGCAGTTTCCTCTGGTGTTCACACAGAACAAGAAGGCACAGCTTTAATATTGGAGCTAAGCTGGACAGAAGCTGCAGAGATCTGGAACTCTGTCCCCATAAGATAGTTGAGTCTGGGTGGCTCAGGCAAAAATTTTAAAACTGTGATTTATAAGTTTCTTTTGCAAGATAAGAGTATTAAAGATTATGGTTACACATCAGGTAAATGGAATTGAGATACGCATCAGCCATGATCTAATTAAGTAGTGGAACAGGCTCGAGGGGCTGAATGTTTTCCTCCTGTTCCCGTGTCCCTGTAGATAACTAAGAAAGATATCATCACTCCTTCCACAGGGTTACTGTGAACTGCATGTGAGTGTGAAGCTGTCAGGATTACTGGTATGAGCACTGTGACACACGACAAGCAGACGCTGAAAAAATCCACAGTATCCCTTCTTCCTGTTGCTTGAAATACTAACACAGTGTCAATTCCTCGCAGCGAGAGTCACTGCAGCCAGGCACATTATTATTTCATCAATAATGCTCACTTAAAGCAGGTAAGGTCACCAGCTGTTGTGTTAAAGATGTATTAAGCCTGACTACAATGTCTAATGTAAGGAACCCCAGTACTTCCAAGTAACAAAGTGCCACCAGAGTGCTTGTTATTGGGTATTTAAATGTCACCAGGTCATAAAATTCCTACAGTGCAGAAGGAAGCCATTCAGCCCATCAAGACAGCAATCCCACCCAGGCCCTATCCCTGTGACTTCATACATTTGCCCTGCTAATCTCCCTGACACTAAGGGGCAATTTAGCACGACCAATCTATCTAACCAGCACATCTTTCGGGTTGTAGGAGGAAACCGGAGCACCCGGAGGAAACCCACGCAGACATGGGAAGAACATGCAAACTCCACACAGACAGAGTCCCGAGGCTGGAACTGAACCTGGATCTCCGGCGCTATAAGGCAGCAGTGCTGGCCACAGTGCCACCGTGCTGCAGGATCATCTTAATTGACAACAGATCACCTCTGCTGATTTCATTCTGAGCGTTTTCCTTCACAAAGCCTGAAAAACTAAGGAGATGAAGATCAACTTCATTCAAGACAATTTCCACTAGTAGGCGATTTAATTATAACCAGTTTGTATCTGTGAGTCCCTTCTGGATTCTTACAAATAGTCTTCCAACATGGAGTTTAGACAAGCTATAGCACAGAAGGACGCATTTCAGCCCCTCAGCCTGTGGCTGGCTCTTTGCAAGAGCAACTGGGCAGCATGGTGACACAGTGGTTAGCACTGCTGCCTCACAGTGCCAAGGACCCGAGTTCGGCCTTGGGTCACTGGCTGTGTGGAGTTTGCACATTCTCCATGTGGCAGTGAGGGTTTTCTCGGTGTGCTCCAGTTTCCACCCACAGTTCAAAGATGTGCTAGTTAGGTGGACTGGCCATATTAAGTTTTCCCTTAGTTTCCCAAGATACGTAGAATGGAAGGATTAGCTGTGGTAAAATATATGCGATAGGACGGGGGAGAGGACCCCGGGTAGGATACTCTATTAGAGAGTCCGTGCCAACTCGATGGGCTGAATGGTCTCCTTCTGCACTGTCGGGATCCAATGTTCAATTCTGCTTTCCCCACTTCCCTGCGCTTTCCCCATAGCCCTGAAACATGTTTGGAGAACATGTCCACTGAGCAGTTAATTCCAGATCTATCCACCGGGCATATAAAGGAAGTTTTATCCTCATGCTGTCCTTTAGTTCTTTGGCCAATCACTGTAAACTGTCGTCCTCTGGTTCTTGATCCTTTTGCCAATGTTAAGAGTTCCTCCCTGCCCTGGCTCCTCATCATTTGAACACCGCCATTGTATCTCCTCTCAACCTTCCTCTACTCTAAAAGAAACAACCACAGCTTCACCAATCTGTCCCCCAAAAAAATTTGTTTGTATTTGTTCAATTCAGGGAAGCAAATATGTGAAGCTTCTACACGTGTTTGCACCTGGCATGTGAGTGTGCTTTGTGTGTACGTGTTGGGCAATCAGATGGCTGCATGTAGCGGTGACCACTGCTGGGAGTACAAGCAGTCTCAACACACTGAATAACCCAGATTTGTCCACAATCTGGGGTCTCAGAGCGATTCCCGTGGTGGGCAGAGCGGTAAAATTCCAGCCAGGAATGTTGTATCTCTCAAGTGTCTCATTATAATACAGTGCAGTGAGTTAGTAAAGGGCCTATTGTCTGTAAAAATGTATCATTCATGGTGCGGGTTATGAGTTTGGTTAAACAAGAAGCAGGTGCCAGTCTAAATTCTCTCTTGTAGATTTTTCCATTAGAGCACACAAGGAATTCATTGGCACCCCAGCCAATGTTCCCTTCAAGCTAATCCATGAAGTGGATGGTGCAGTGAATTAGGAAACTGTCTTTTATTTCTTGGTAAGAAGTCTCACAACATCAGGTTAAAGTCCAACCAGTTTGTTTGATAGTAAACCCAGTAAGAAGTTCACTTCTCGGACCAGGGTTTGAAGTTGGCAGTGAGGTTCCCTGTTCATTCCAAAGGTTCTGAATGAAACAGTAGGCAACAGTCCCACAAGATATGAGTGCTTCTAACCTCTAATAACGGTATTAGACAATAGGTTTCAAAGCTTTTCTGTGAGAGAATCCCAGGCAAGTGGTGACACATTGCCAGGAACTACTTGTACCTTTAAAAGCCAGAGCCAACTACCCTAAGGAATACACCAACTGTACTTTGGAAATGATCTTGCACTTGGTAAACGTCAACAGAAATGCATATTAATGAATCAAACAAATACAGCACAATTCAGAAGTAGGATAATGGATGCATGACCTTGTATATCTCTCCGCAGAGTCCAGGTTTCCTAGTTTGAAGCCTGTGCTGTAAACAGCGAGGGGATGTACGGCTGGCTGGTGTGGGAAATGGATTAATGCTAATGTGTGTTCCAGAAGACATTCCTCTGAGATTGAGGTTGCAGTGTGCGCTGTTGACAGGAATAAAGAGCGCTTTACTCTGCACCTGGTTTGGGATGATTTATGTTAACGCCGGATGACATAAGAGTTCCCTCCTGTAACACTAGGATCTCAGTGAAACAATTGGTGTGAAGTGTACTTCCCTTCAGTCACAGCTTCTTACCCTGATTGACAGGAACAGAGTAATCAGCTGTTTTCATCACTGACATTGCGGGGGTTGGGGCGAAGGTCGTGGTGTTCTTTGTTGGTGGTTGCAGTTAACCTGCTCCACAGCACACTCTGACAACTCATTAATGCTCCTGATACATAAAGATATTCTTCACAACGCTACATAGTGGCCATAGTTTCACGCTGCCTGGTTTATACAAAGGTAGGCCTCATCTTCAGCTCACTTGTTTTACCTACAATTTGATCACACCTTCAGCCTACTGATTTACTTACTTCTCTAGGAATCCTTGTTCCCATCCCCCCACCTCAACTGTGACACCACTCCCTCCCCCCCCACCCCCCCCGCCAACACCCCTTGCCAACTCTCTTCACAGTAGACTTTCCAACAGTACATCTTTGGATGGGGACTTGCTCTGCAGGTCCCTGTCAACATGAGGCAGTATGGTGGCGCAGTGGTTAGCACTGCTGCCTCACAGCACCAGGAACCCAGGTTCGATTCCTGGCTTAGGTCACTGTGTGGAGTTTGCTCGTTCTCCCTGTGTCCGTGTTGGTTTTCTCCGAGTGCTCCGGATTCCTCCCACAGTCCAAAGATGTGTGGGTTACGTGGATTGGCCATGCTAAATTGTCCATTAGTGTCAGGGGTAAATGCATGGGGTTATGGGAATAGATCATTGTCAGTGCAGGCTCGATGGGCCGAATGGCCTCCTTCTGCACTGTAGGAATGCTGTGATTCTTTGAACATCCTGGACAATCCAGCCATTAGCAGGTGCATTGGAACATGCTCGAAAGAATTCCCCTCCCAATGAATCAGAAGAAGTGGCTGGTACCTGGCAGCCCAATTAATCAAAAGCGAGAAAGCTTTCCTCAAGAAAATCTGCCGACTGGCGCCTCACAGCTCTCTTTCCTGACAATAAGACATCAATTATGTAAAAATCATGCATACAAGTAAAAGGAATAATGAAGTAGATTAAAGTAATTACCCACATGGCTAATTAGCTAAATTGTCCCTTAATGTCAGGGGGACCAACCGGCCAGGGAAAATGCAGGAGTTTTGGAGTTATGGGGATAGGTTCTGGGATTGTTTTCAGTGCAAACTCGATGGACTGAATGGCTTCCTTCTGCACTGTAGGGATTCTAAGACTTTATGTAACCTCAGGAACACTAACGAACAGGATTTGATTTGATTTGATTTATTATTGTCACATGTATTATTCTACAGTGAAAAGTATGGTTTCGCGCATACTATACAGACAAATCCTAGCTTTCATAGAGAAGGAAAGGAGAAGGTGCAGAATGTAGTGTTACAGTCATGGCTAGGGTGTAGAGAAAGATCAACTTAATGCAAGGTAAATCCATTTAAAAGTCTGACAGCAGCAGGGGCAGAGGCTGTTCTTGAGTCAGTTGGGACGTGACCTCGGAGTTTTGTATCATTTTCCCGACGGAAGATGGTGGAAGAGAGAATGTCCGGGGTGCGTGGGATCCTTCATTATGTTGGCTGCTTTGCCGAGACAGCGGGATGTGTAGACAGAGTCAATGAATGGGAGGCTGGTTTGTGTGATGTACTGGGCTACATTCACAATCTTTTGCAGATCCTTGCAATGTGGGGCAGAGCAGGAGCCATACCAAGCTGTGATACAACCAGAAAGAATGTGCGACAAAGAGAACAGTTCACTAAACAACTGCACAGAAAAGCGGCGATAGACTCTAATACGCAGCAGGTTTTCCAAATCCTCCACCCAGTGAAGAGATTCAGCTGAAATGACTGCAGCACTCAGTTTATTTGGATTGCAGATGTTTCTCTATGCACCCAATAAAGGAGACTATTCTTACAGAATAAACTTCTTGGCAGGCACACACCTAACAGGTCATGTGTCTATAAAGTCTTTTCGTACACTTTCTCTATTAACCAGGGAGCCATAAAAGAAAACCTGAGGCCGCAGCACATCCGATAATGCAATATAGGCTGGCTATTCCGCAGCCTCCATCTCAATACAACACATCAATGATTTGAACTGTCATTTGAAATTACTCATCCGAAGGGTCGTTGGAAATTTTGGCCTCGTGATATGTGACATTGGCACTGCCTGGGATTTGACGCCCGCTCCTGGCATCATTTTAATCAGCGTCATGGTGCCCATTTAAATTACATTTACACAAGTCCCCAGATGGTTCGTCATCAATAATGAAGACGTCACTGGCAGTCTGCAACTCCGCTATGTTCATGCAACATAAAATTGCATTTTTTCTTAATCCAGTTTCCACAGTGGTAAGAGTCATAAACAATGTCAGCTATTTTTGGGTTATGAAATAGCCGACTGATAGGGTTTAGAATCACAGGAATATAGAAACTAGAAGCAGGAGTAGGCCATTCAGCCCTTCAAGCCTGTTCCACCATTCATTTTGAAGTCTCACAACACCAGGTTAAGGTTTATTTGAAACCAGGAGCTTTCAGAGTGCTTCTCCTTCATCAGGTGAGCGGATCTCCTTTTGGACTGTAACTTGGTGTCGTGAGACTTCTTACTGTGCCCACCCTAATCCAATGCTGGCACCTCCACATCATGGCTACCATTCATTTTGATCACGGATGATCATCGAAATTAATATCCTGATCCCGCCTCTCCCTGCCCCATATCCTTTGCTTCCTTTAGCCCCAAGAACTACAGAATCATTCTCTGGAACAGTGCCACCACGGGACGGCATGGTGGCACAATGGTTAGCACTGCTGCCTCACAGCGCCAGGGACCCAGGTTCGATTCCCTGCTTGGGTCATTGTCTGTGAGGAGTTTACCCATTCTCCCTGTGTCTGTGTGAGTTTCCCTCCCGGTGTCTGGTTTTCTCCCACAGATGTGCAGGTTTGGTGTGCTGGCCATGCTAAATTCTCCCTCAGTGTACCTGAACAGGTGCTGGAATGTAGTAACTAGGGGATTTTCACAGTAACCTCATCGCAGTTTGAATGTAAGCTGTGAAGAAGGCTTATAGTGCGTTAGCATTTATTAACAGGGGGTTTGAGTTTAAGAGTTGTGGGTTATGCTGCAACTGGACCTTGCTGAGACCACAATTGGAATACTGTTTGCAGTTTTGGTCACCTCGCTATAAAAAGGATATGGAAACATTGGAGAGGAAATTTACCAGGATGTTGCCTGGTTTGGAGGTTAGGTCTTATGAGGAAAGGTTGAGGGAGCTGGAGCTTTTCTTTTTAAAGCAAAAAAGAATGAGAGGTAACTTAATAAAGGTTTGTAAGATAATGAGGGGGATAAATAGAGTGGATGTGCAGAGACTATTTCCTCGGGTGGATGTAGCTGTTACAAGGGGGATATAACTATAAGGTTCATGGTGGGAGATATGGGAGGGATGTCCAAGGTAGATTCTTTATTTAGAGAGTGATTGGGATGTGGAATGCACTGCCTCCACTAACAGTGGAGTCAGACACTTTAGGAACTTTCAAGCAGTTACTGGATTGGCACATGGAGCACACCAGAATGATAGGGATAGCTTGATCTTAGGTTTGGATATAGTTCGGCACAACATTGAGGACTGAAGGGTCTGCACTGTTCTATGTTCTACGTAAGCCTACTTGTGACTAATAAATGAACTTTAATGTGATGATTCACATGAGACAGCATAATACAGGAAACATTCTGCAGTGTCTGCCATACAGGGTGGTGTGTATAGAGGGTCTCCTATTTCCTGCATCCTCAGTGGTGCTTTAGCCATGCTCTGTGCCCAGTCTAAAGGGTCTCCTCTACACTATGATGTGTGCTGTGAGTGCTGTGCACTCTGCTTTCTGTCTGGTTGGTTGTGATTAAGTTCGTGCTCACAGGGGAATGAGTGTCAGAGTCTAATCTTACTGGTTTCATCTGGGACTTCCTTCAATCTCGACATCAACCCGATTATTTGGGTTTTGCGAGCGATGAGACAGGATAATGGCAATGCAGCGAGAAGCAAATCAAATGTAGCTACAGCTGCCAACTTCAAGCACTGTGTCATCCCGGCCCCAGTCCAGTGGGCTGGAGTTCAAGTATCCTCTTCTAAGGTGAAAACACAAGCAGCTTCTAAAGGCACAGAAAGTTGCCTGGGGTTTCAGAGCTGCTTTGGTGACGGAATCCCTTTGAGTTGTCACAGACTCTCCACTCCTTGGCCGGAATTCTACCGCCCCCTCCACCACAGGTATCGGAACGGGTGAGGGGCGGACAATGGGAAGATCCGTTGATCTCAGATGGAATTTTTACTGTTTCAGGATGAGCAAGGCTGTAAAATCCCATCCCTTTTAAAACAGATACTAACAAACTATTCTCAGGAGCTAACTAAGCATAGATCATCTCTAATAAAACAAAACATAGGTGATGACTCAGATGGTCCCTAAAAGGGCTGCATCAATGGCCTGTTTCTGTATTGTATATCCGTAGAATTGCGACACTATAAAGGAAGGCCATTTGGCCCATCCAGCCTGAAACGACTCTCTCTAATAGGGTACCTTACCCAGGCCCATTCCCTCACCCTATCCCCACAAATTTACCACGGCCACTCCATCTAACCGACACATCTTGGGACACGAAGGGGCAAATTAGCATGGCCAATCCACCTAACCTACACATCTTTAGATGGTGGGAGAAAACCCGCACACACACGGGGAGAAAGTGCAAGACTCCACAAAGACATTGACCCGAGGCTAGAATCGAACCCGGGTCCCTGGCGCCGTGAGGCAGCAGTGCTAACCACTGCCCCACTGTGCATTTTCTACCTGGCTGTCAGGAGTAAAGGTTTGAGTGCCAGAGCAACGGCGAGTTGTGAGTTTTGGGAGGGCCTTTAAGAAACTGAGAAAGACCAGTGGGAGTTGGAAAAAATCGATGGAAGTGGAATAATTACCCCGGTGTTGGACCGATTACAGAATAGGCAACAACGAGTAGTTTTTTGTCAAAAAAACCCACTCTCTTTTAAAGTGACTTCAATTGATATTTAAGCACCAATATTTAGCTTGACACGGTATGAGAGAATAAATTCCAGTCTGACAATATATACAGTCCTCAAAAGCCATCAGGGGATGAGAAATGGGACCAGTAACACTTCTCAAATCTCTTAGGTTAAAAAAACCCAGCCAGGGGAAAAATAATTCTAAGTGGCCTGTGACTCGTTTTCTTCGAACAGAAGGAAGAAGCTAAATGATTTTACATTAAAGTTCGTGCATGTCAAAACAAGCAAGGAATTTTCACGTTGTGTTTAGAAAAGAGGCACTAAGCGGCAGCAGGCTTACGGCTGTTCAGCGAGCCCTGTGCAAGGTTATCCATGCGCCGACAGATCTGCCAACTGCCTGCTGATGCCTAGCAACAGCTGAGACATGGTGCAAAGTTAGGCGGGCGTCGTTCTAGTGGGCAACATACCAAAAGCAGGCTGTGTAAACAACAACAGCGTAGCTAGGAATCAGACCAAGTCTGGCCCGAACCTCACATCCCTCCCAATTATCACAACAACTCGTGGGTCATGCAGCTATTATTACTGCACTCCTGACTACCCACACTGCTCCTACGTGCATTGATTATTGCTGCCAATTTTCATGGAAATTGCTTTTTGCATAAACCAGCTAAAATTCAATTCAGATTTTTAATTGATTTTTCACAGACTCTAATTCCTGATCTAGTGGGGTAAGTAATTGTTACGCAGTCGTTTACTGCCTGAAAGGACATTGCCACTGTTTGGGTGCAGGCTGATGAAGATTTGGATCGCCGGCTCTTCTGCCGTGGTATCAATCCTGAGTCTAAAGTTGATAGATTTGAGGTTCCGGCTCCAGACCAGAGCTGCCCTCTGAGGGAGTGCAGCATTATTGCAGCGTGCCTCCACCAGGACTTTCAATTCAAACCTTTTTCAGTGACTAGATCCCAGTGCCTGGATCAGCATAGAATCCCTACGGCCTCCCATCCATTGACTCTGTCTACACTTCCCGCTGCCTCGGAAAAGCAGCCAGCATAATCAAAGACCCCCACACACCCTGGACATTCTGTCTCCCAGCTTCTTCTGTCGGGAAAAGATACAAAAGACTGACATCACGGCTGGAATTCTCCCATCTCGCCCGCCATTGGAATTTTAGTGGGCAGATTGAGGAGAATGTGAATCTCATTGACAGTCGGGCAGGAATTTCCAGCTTCTAGACCAGTGTGGCTGGAGAATTCTGCCCCACATATCAATCAACTCAAGAACAGCTTCTTCCCTGCTGCCATCAGACTTTTGAATGAATCTACCATGTATTAAGTTGATCCTTCTCTTATAACATCCTAGTTATAATTGTAATACTACATTTTACACCCTCATCTTTCCTTTTCTCCTAGATATCCTATGAATGAATAGTATGATTTGTGCGTATAGCGCGCAAGAAACAATACTTTTGACTGTATCCCAATACATATGGCAATAACAAATCAGCCCATTGAATCTGCACTGACTCTCGCACCAAATGCTTCCCAACCAGGCTCTCCCCTTCGCTCTATCACCCATTATCCTCCCCCTATTAACAGTATTCTGGGGCAGCATAGTAGCACAGTGGTTAGCACTGCTGTTTTACAGTTCCAGGAACCTGGGTTCAATTCCCAGCCTCGGGTCATTGTCTGTGTGAAGCTTGCACTTTCTCCTCGTGTCTGCGTGGTTTTCCTCTAGGTGCTCCAGTTTCCTTCCACAGCGCAAAGATGTGCAGTTTAAGTTCATTGGCCGTGCTAAAATTGCCCCTTAGTGTCCTGGGATGCGTAGGTTAGAGGGATTAGTGGGTAAAATATGTAGGGAAATGGGGGTAGAGCCTGGGTTGGTGCAGACTCAATGGGCCGAATGGCCTCTTTCTGTTCTGTAGGGTCTCTATGAGCAATCTAACTGATCAGTTTTCCTATTGCTATTTGTAGAACTGGCCGCATGTGGTTAGATAACTGCACACAGGACTAATTTGTTGGCTGGAAATCTTCATCCGTTCACGTCCCGCTGTCACTGTCAGCGAGAATTTGGCGCTTAGCCAAATCTCCGTTAACTGCAGTGGGACTGGAGAATCCCAGCCCTGGGCGAGGTCAGAGAATCCAGTCCATTGAAATGTCATTTGCTTTGAGGCATTTCTCTTTCGAGGGAATCTATAAATTGCAAGTCGTACTGATGTTGCTGGAAACAGAGGGCAGAACCTTGTGCTCTACCCATGGTAGGTTTGGAGGTGGGGGGGTCGGAGGGGCACATCTAATCAGGGAAGAGGGGAGGGTGGCAGGTTGAGGATCTGTCACCTACCCTCTTCCACCCCAATGAAGTCTGGGATGGGAAGGTCCATGCACAAACTTCTATCCTGTCACCCATTAATGTGAGCACTGGGGTAAGCACTCTCCAAGGTGGCCTTCACAATACACGACAATGCAGAATTGCTCAGCAGAAACAGATAGCCAAGTTCTGCACACATAAGGACAGCCTCAACCAGAATCTTAAGTTCATGTCACACTATCTGTAACCCAATATTTGCCTGGGTTTGCAAAATCTCACTAAATGTCCTAGCTGAGACAATACACACCTCTTTAACTCGTGCTTAACCTTCTCTCCATTCACACTGTCTGTACCTTTAAAACTTGATTACCTGTAAAGACTTGCATTCCAACTACTTTTTTGTAAACTGAGTTTGTGTCTATATATGCGCCAATTGTGAACACAACTCCTCACTCACCTGAAGAAGGAGTGACACTCCAAAGGCTTGTGCTACCAAATAAATCTGTTGGACTTTAACCTGGTGTTGTGAGACTTCTTACTGTGCTTATACCAGTCCAACGCCAGTTCTATTAATGCCTCATTCTACCGCCACTAGTGTTAACCATCATCATGCAAAGGATATGTCGAGCAAATCCTGGCATGTTTGCTTGTGTGCTTCTGGGGGTAGGTGGTGGTGGTTGGAGGGGGTCGAGGGGGGCTTGCCTCTTTCTAAAGGCAATCTGTGCTTGACCAAGTGGCCCTGCAAGCAGGTAGGTGGTCCCCGCAGAGAGCCACCCCACTGTCCTATCCGCCAACCCACCTCCCTGAATGACCCGCACTCCATGACGCGCTCCGCTCTCCTGTGGCCTGGGAACATTGATTCGGATTATTTTCGCTGGAGTTCAGATGAATATGGGGGGGATGTCATACAGACTGACAAAATTCTAACAGGATCAGACAGGGGTAGATGCAGGGAGGATGTTCCTGATAATGGGGTTGTCCAGAACCAGGGGTCACAATCTAAGGATTCAGGATAGACCATTTAGGACTGAGTTGAGGAGACATTTCTTCACGCAAAGAATGATGAGCCTGTGGAATTCATTACCACAGGAAGTAGTTGATGCCAAAACATTGAATGTATTCAAGAGGCGGCGGGATATGGCACATGAGGCGAATGGGATCAAAGGTTATGGGGAGAAAGCAGGATTAGGCTATTGAGTTGGACAACCAGCCATGGTCATGACAAATGGCAGAGCAGGCTCAAAGGGCTGAATGGCCTTTTCCTGCTCCGATTTTCTATGTTTCTATCCTTGGCCTTGGGTAAGCGTTGGTTGATAGTCATCACTTCCCTGGTGATGCTGCCATTCCATAGAGCTGCTGGTCTCTGATTGGCCAGCAGGATGTCTATCCTCCCCTGGGGTCCTTGATCCCAGAGAAAGGCCAGCAGCAGGCCTGGTAAGTGCCTGACTGGCAATGACATGTGTTGGGTCTTCCTATAAAGAGGAGACACAGGGCTTCCCGCTGATCCCCAGCTGTTCTCTCCACAAAACCCTGACCTTAATTTCTAAATTGAAAAACACCACTTATAAAAACTCAGTGTATCAAAGGCTCAGGGCAGGGGCTTTGATTCTCTGCTCGTTTCCTTTATCTCTCATCATGATGCGTAAGAGAGTTAGGTCCACTGGTTTATAAATATTCGTGTTTTCAGATTGTTTTGTAATCTGGATAGTCAGAAGTATTTCAGTCCATGAGGCTGCCTGTAAGGTTATAAATGGAATGTCCCACCATTCTCAGCAGCTTTGTCAATGAGCTTTCCTCCACTGTAAGGTCAGAAGTGATGATGTTCTCTGATGAGGGCAGCACGGTTGCTCAGTGGTCAGCACCGCTGCCTCACAGTTCCAACGACCTGGGTTCAATTCCTGGCTTGGCTCACTGTCTGTGTGGAGTTTCCACATTCTCCCCATGTCTGCGTGGGTTTCGTGCGGGTACTCCGGTTTCCTCCCACAGTGCAAAGATGTACGGGTTAGAATGATTGGTCATGCTAAATTAACATTTAGCGTCCAGGGATGCTTAGGTTAGAGGGAGTTGCAGGGTAAATATGTGGGGATAAGGCCTGGGTGGGATTGTGGTCAGTGCAGAGTTGATAGAATGAATGACCTTCTTCTGCATTGTAGGGATTCTATGAATGCACAGTGTTCAGTATTATTCACAATTCAATAGGGGAAACACCATTTAGACTTGGTCTAACAGGTGGCAAGTAACATTCATATCACACAAGTACCATAAAACCAGCTTCCCATCCATTGATTCTGCCTACACTTCCCACTGCCTCAGCAAAGCAGCCAACATAATCAAGGACCCCACGCACCTCGGATATTCTCTCTTCCACCTTCCTTCTTCGGGGAAAAGATACAAAAGTCTGAGGTCACGTACCAGCCAGCTCAAGAACAGTGTCTTCCTTGCAGCTGTCAGACTTTTGAATGGATTTACAATGCATTAAGTTGATCTTTCTCCACACCCTTGCTATGACCGTAACATTACGTTCTGCACTCTCTCATTTCCTTCTCTACGGACGGTATGTTTTGTCTGCACAGTGCGCAAGAAACAACACTTTTCACTGTATGTTAATACGTGTGACAATAATAAATCAAATCAAGTCAAAGAAAAATCAAAGTATCTGGCAATGAATATCTCCAATCAGAAGTCTCACAACAGTCCAAAGATATGTGGGTTAGGTTGATTAGTCATGCTAAAATTGCCCTTAGTGTACTGTAATGAGTAGAGTAGAGGGATTAAAGGGTAACATATATTAGGGGTATGGAGGTAAGGCTTGGGTGGGATTGTGGTCAGCGCAGACTTGATGGGCCAAATAGCCTCTTTCTGTACTGTAGGGTTTCTATGATTCTATGAACAGCGGGTTAAAGTCCAACAGGTTTATTTGGAATCAGGAGCTTTCAGAGCGCTGCCCCTTCATCAGGTGAATTTGTGTGTACATTTACATGTGTGTGCACACTTGTATGTGCATTGTATTTTGTATCTGTATTTGTATTTTCATCATTCACCTGATGATGGAGCAGCTCCGGGTACCAAATAAACCTGTCGGGGCTTTAGCCTGGTGTTGTGAGACTTCTTACTGTGCCTACCCCACTCCGATGCCAGCATCCACACATCATCTCCAATAAGAGAGAATCTAAGTGCCTCCTCTCGACATTCAAACGATGCTAACATTGCTTTGTCTCCCACCAACATTATCTGCAGGGGTTCCCACTCACCAGAAGCTGAGCTGATGGGGCTACTGATAACGGGTACAAAAGCAAAGGCCATTAGTTAGTGACAATCACAGAAGCATTGAAGGAGGAAATAGTTAAAAGTTTCAATACAACACACGTTCTCAGCCCTGTTACTGATGCTGAGCCGCGCGCACATGGTCATTGCCAGTGCCTCAGCTGCCTGCTCACTGAACGTTTGCGATTATCATTACCCCAGGCCACTGTGGAACAACGCCTAATTCTCTTATTGAAGTGTGATTCAATAAGAGGCAGATTACAACACAACAAAACCGGTGATTAGAAAGATAATAGCAGGAAAGGACATTGCAGGATTAAATGAAACCCACGACTGCACACAATACACAAAAAACAAAACAGCACATGGGGGCTTGGGGGGGGGGGGGGGGAAGGAAACCTGACCAAACAGGAAGCCAGAAGGCAAGAAACACGCACACACACACACACACACACACACGCACACACACACACACAGCATTCACACGCACAGTCACAGACACAGCATGCACAGTCACACATGCAGCATGTACACACAGTCACACATGCAGCATGCACACTTTCACTTATGCAGTCCCAGATGCAGTCTCACACACACAGCATGCATGCAGTCACATACATAGACACAGTGACAGACAGTCACAGCCACATACACACATTCACACACGCAGTCACACATGCAGCCACATGCACATTCACACAAATAGTATGCACATACTTGAATATAGACAGATGCAGCATGTGTGCAGACACACAGACACACATACAGCATGCATGCAGACACACAGACATGCACACGCAAACAGACGCACACACAAGACATGCACAGACACGCACACGCAGCATGTATATATATACACACACACACATGCATAGATATATATATACAGTATACACACACTTATATACAGACACACGGACATACACACAGACATACACACACAGACATATATATATATATATATACAGCATGCACACATATACACACACAGACATAGACACAGAGACAAATATTCATATACACACAGCATGCACACATGTAGTCTATGCATAGACATACACACACTCATTCACAGACACACAGACATTCACACATAGCATGTACAATGAGACACACACGTGCACACTGAAATGAATGACCTCTAACAACTATATCCTCTTTTTCATCTGACGGGAGGGGTGGGGCAGGATACTGACAAGGTGAGCAGTGTTGCTCAGTTTGTTCAGGACTCTCCCACACTTGCTCCCTTCTACCATCCTCCCCCCCCCCTCCCCCCCCCGGTCACACCACCACCCCTACCCTCACACACACACCTGTTTGGCTGCGTTCTGTGAGTGCCTACCAGTTAGCGATGCAGGGCCAGGTCTGCCATGCGGCTCGAGGGGGATGCCCTTGGAAATTACTGACGCTAACTGGTGTCTGGCAGCAGCGACTGGCACCTCCTTGTGGGTTTTAGCTGCCCTGGATTGCAATTAGATTGTAAGAAGTCTGGCCATGCCTCAGTGAGCAGATTCAGATGGTGTAAGTTTTACTCGTGGTTGCTCTGAAAAAGAAACCAAGCATCCCGTCTGGGAAGGTTTTCAGCACAGGAGAAGACACAGGAAGCTTCGAACAATCCTGCCATAAATACCATCAGGTTCTACCTCAGACGGGGTCAGCTGATGCAGGATAACTCATCTGGAAAACAATTCTGAAACCACCTCTCCCTGGGGCAGTTTATTGACAGGAAGACAAGTTGATTTGATTTGATTTGATTTATTATTGTTAGACGTATTAGTCTACAGTGAAAAGCATTGTTTCTTGTGCGCCATGCAAAGCACCCATTTGCAGGAAGGAAAGGAGAGGGTGCAGAATGTAGTAGGACAGTCGTAGCTAGGATGTAGAGAAAATATCCGGAGTATGTGGCGTTTGCCGAGGCAGTGGGAAGTGTAGACAGAGTCAATGGATGGGAGGCTGGTTTGTGTGATGGATTGGGCTACATTCACACCCTTTTACACTTCCTTGCAGTCTTGGGAACAGCAGGAGCCATACCAAGCTGTGATGCAACTGGAAAGAATGCTTTCTATGGTGCACTTTAGAAATTGAGACGGTCCTTGGGCTTTCACTCATATTGTGGTGTGTGTGGGGGGTTGTGGGTTGTATGGCAAGAGGGTGAGAGACAGTGGGATGGGACAGGGGGTGCGGTCAATAGCTCACCTGGCAGGAAGGAGGTAATGGAATGGAAGTTGTGATGGGTGCTACACAAGCCTGGCAGAGCAGCAGTGCATGTACAGTCCAAGCACTGAGGGGCAGCATTTCAAGCCATACTTGCAATGCATCACTCTATCCCAGAGACGCCGAAAAGAATGCGTCCTTTTGAGGAGTTAATCAGACTGAGTTTAACATGGAGGCCCAGGGTCACCAATACCCGCTGTCACAGGCATTGATCTGCTGATTCTTTGCACCATGGTTTTCTTTGGAGAACGTGCAGAACTCCACACAGTCACCCAAGCTGGGAACTGAACCTGGGTCCCTGGTACTGTCAGGCAGCAGTGCTAACCATTGTGCCACTGAGTTCATACTCCAAGAGGCCAAACTCATGGGCCCCATTGAAATCATTACAGGGTCAGTGACCCTAGTCAAGCACAGAGAGCAGAAATCAGGGGTATGACTACCATTAATAATTGTACGAGGGATGTGCTTGGTTGGGTGTATTGCTTTATTCCTTCCAACCCACTCAAAGCTTTAGAGATTACAACTTAATCAGAAACAGTTCTGCTCCCTTCTTCATTTTCCCATGGGTGGGGATTGGGTGATGTAATTCCCACTAGAAAATTGCTTGCTTCAAACAAGATGGGCCCATTGCACTGAAGACACACTGTCTGAGCTATGTGCTGCTGCCTAGAATCATTTCAACTCGGGAGGAAGAACAAACAAAATAAACTCTCTGTCACAACAACATTAGCCCAAGTGACATCTCCATGTGCTTCACCATAATGTCTATAATGCAGCACTCTGCTTTTACTAAGTGAAAAGTGCTTTTGAAATGTGTTTTTTTTCACATAAAATGACATTTCGAAGTACTAAGTAGCTGAAATTGTTTTCAGTGGCATGGGAAAGGAAACTGGACATAATAGAACAGACACAACTCAAAGCAAACATCACAACTCAAGAGACATAAGCACAATATAAAATACCAAGAACAACCGGAGAGATACACAGCACAACCCGAAGGACAGGACAACAAGGGACACAGAATACAATCCAAAAAAAATCACATTGTAAAGGATACAGAACAACACAAAGAAACAACATCATATCAGGGACACAAAGCAGGATACAAAAAGTACTGAGCTACGAGCACAGGATAGAGCTCAATGAAAACAGCACATCAGAAATATTTAAATTAGACAGCATGTTGTAAAGGATCTACAGTAAGATGCAAAGAATAGTCAACACAATGACCTCAGTTTTGTTAAAAAGGATGCAGTTTAACTTAAATCACACAGAATAACACAGAGAACACAAAATAGCAAGATGGGAAGGGTACAGTTAAACAGTGAGATGGATACAGTGACACTGAGAAAGATACAATGACATCGAGATGGATACAGTGACACAGTGAGATAGATACAGTGATATTGAGATGGATACAGTGACAGTGAGGAAGGTACAGTGATATTGAGATGGATAGTGACATAGTGAGATAGATACAATGACAATGAGATGGATACAGTGATATTGAGATGAATACAATGACAGTGAGATAGATACAGTGACAGTGAGATGGAAACAATGATATTGAGATGGATACAGTGGCACAGGGAGATGGATACCATGACATAGTGAGATGGATACAGTGACAGTGAGATGGATACAGTGAGATGGATACAGTAACAGTGAGATGGATATAGTGAGATGGATATAGTGAGAGTGGGATGGATACAGTGAGACAGAGAGATAGATACAGTGACAGTAAGTTGGGTACAGTGATACAGTAAAATGGATACAGTGATACGGTGAGATGGATGCAGTGACAATGAGATGAATACAGTGATATAGTGGGGTTGATAGAGTGATACAATGGGGTTGATACAGTGACACAGTGAGATGGATATAATAACACTGTGTAGGACCATTAAACACATAGCAGAGTCCTAACTGGAAAATCACACTATGTTAAGCCACAAACATCTCTCTGTGCTTCAGTGAAGAGCGAGTGATTTTTGTCACTGAGCCACAGCATGCTCCACAACATGAAAACAAAGCAATGCAGCGAGGCTCGACAGGATATTTTACATGCAAGCTGCCCAGAATTATACAACAGGCAGGAGGTTACTGCTAATGCTGTTATCCTGGCAGATGCACTCGATCAGGAATGTTGTATTCTTTCCTCTGCTTTGGTACCGATACGCAGCATGTCTTCACCCATTAACCACAACAATTACCTACATGACAGCCACACACTTCACTATCTCCACTAGTGCAACTTAAATCACAGCTCGTGTTCACACCAATAAATAAACTATTCACATACAAAGCATACCCAAAATACAACTGACTAATCTCCCCTAACTCTGAACCCTTCGTTCCTGAAGTCAGTGACTTAAATGAGGTTACCAGTTTCAGCAAAACACAAGAAATAGGAGCACCTTCAGGTTTCAATACGACCACCTCTCATTCTTCTAAAATCCAATGAGTATAGGCCCAACTTTTCCTGATACGACAACCCCTTCAACTGAAGATTAATTTTCATATGTATCTTAATCAAATGGTTATTCTTATTTTCAGTTGTCCAGGTAGCAATACTACCTCATAGCGCCAGGCATTCAGGTTCAATTCTGGCCTTGGGTGATTGTCTGTCTGGAGTTTGCACAATAGGAAGATAGGAAATAGAAGCAGGAGTTGGGCATTTGGTCCTTTGAGCCTGGTCTGCCATTCATTTAGGGCAGCATAGTAGTCAGCACTGCTGCCTCACAGCTCCAGAGACCTGGGTTCAATTCCTGGCTTGGGTCACAGCCTGTGCAGAGTTTGCATGTTCTCCCCATGTTTGTGTGGGTTTGCTCCAGTTTCGTCCCATAGTCTGAAAGACATACTGGTTAGTTGCATTGGCCCTGCTAAATTCTCCCTCAGTGTACTTGACCAGGTGCCAGAGTGTGGCAACTAGGGGACTTTCACAGTAACTTCATTGCAGCGTTAATGTCAGTCTACTTGTGACATTAATAAATAAACTTTAAAATTTAGGCAGTGGTTATTCACCTCATCAGAGATAGCTATGCTTTAATATCAATATTAAATACTGTCCACATAGAAATCTCTTCCTTCGGCCACTTCCACACCAAAACTACAATAACCACCATAGATATGCATGATCTACAGTTTCCTGAAGACAGCTGTGTCATTGCCCACTCTGCACCAGATTTGCAAGTTACTCTTGATATTTTCAATCCTGCATACAGGAAATTCAGTCTGTTGCCAAAACAAAACTCTTATGTTAAACCAGAGCTAGTCAGTCAAATATACCATTTACACTGAAAGAGAAAGTCTGCAATGTGTTGAGCGTATCCCACACTTTGGCAGCCACCTCTTGCAAGTGGTTACCGTTGACAAGGAGATCAGAACTCGGGGGCCACACATACATAAGATAATCACTAATAAATCCAGTTGGGAATCCAGAAGGAACTTTTTTATCCAGAGAGAGGATAGAATATGGAACTAGCATTCGCAGTAATTGCACAGACATTCTTTGGGAAGAAGCTAGATAGACATTTGAGGCACACAGCAATAGAAGGATATGTTGATGAGGTTAGATGAAGAGGGATGGGGCAAATAGCATTTAGGGTGGCACAGCGATTAGCGGTGCTGCCTCACAGCGTCAGGGACCCAGGATCGATTACTGGCTTGGGTTACTCTCTGTGTGGAGCTTGCACATTCTCCTCCTGTCTGCGTGGGTTTCCTCTGGGTGCTCCGGTTTCCTCCCACAGTCCAAAGATATGCAGATGTGATGAACTGGTCATGATAAATTGTCCCTTAGTGTCCCAAAGTGCGTAGGTTAAATGGATTAGCCATGGGGTTACGGGGATAAGGCAGGGAAGAGGGCCTTGGTAGGATACTCTTGTCAGAGAGTTGGTACAGACTCAATGGGTCCTAAATGGCTTCCTCTGCACTGTAGGGATCCTATGACAAGTCGGGTTTCTCGAATGCAGAAATGAAGAGATTGTGAGTGATTTGCAAATCTGGTGCAGAGTGTGCAACAACACTGCAATCATCCGCAAACTGCACATCATGAATATCTTGTCGTGGACCAGTTGGATTGAATGGCCTCTTACGGCACTGCAAATACTGCGTGATCTATCTTGTGCTACGCAAAGCCTTTGCTGTTGGAATGGAAAAATGGGGAGTTGCCATTCTGTGTTCCAGTAGCTGCGGTAAACCTATTTAGAATCATGGGTTATTTGATACAACAGTGGCAGCCACGGACTGATCTTAGAATGTTTAATAATTCCTCACAGCTGAAAGCTACAAAATCCTTCCCTTGTTACCCATACAACAACTTGACTTGTCCTCACCCCAACATTAGAGATACCTCCTCTCCCCGAGGGAGCTTCCCTCCTGTGAATTATTTAGACACTGCCAATGTTTCAGGGTCCTGGTTGCAATTTCGGGTCACAAACCTTTGGATGCAGCAATGAAATTAATTAATTGGTGTAAATACTGTACATTCTCAGAAGTGTAAGAGGCTTTGTGCATGGCTTATGGTTCTGCTGTGTGGAAAAAATTAATAGTTTTCTTCAAATAAAGGGCTTTACTGTTGCTTTACACAGCGCCAGAAGCCACCGCACCACATTTTGAGAATTTTTCACCGAATCCCGACAGTGTAGCAAGATGCCATTCAGCCCATCGAGTCTTGAACCAACAACAATCCCACCCTAAATCCTATCCCCATAATCCCACGCATTTACCCTGCTCATTCTCCTGATACCAAGGGACAATTTAGCACAGCCAATCCACCTGACTTGGATATCTTTGGAAAAAAACCAGAGCACTGGGAGAAAGCTCGCACAGACAACGTGTGAACTCCACACAGCCTGTCACCCAAGGCTGGAACTGAACCCAGGTCCCTGGCACTGTGAGGCAGCAGTGCTAACCATTGTGCCACTGTGCCATCCAATAAATGCCCAGGGTGTGGGTCAAAATACTCACAGGAACACGCCTCTCCCTTATAATGATATGAGGCACAAAGTTGCCATCCACGTAGAATCACAGAATCCTACAGTGCAGAAACAGACCCTTCGGCCCATCGAGTCTGCACCAAACACAATCTCACCGAGGCCCTATCCCCCTTTTCCCTACACATTATACCCACTAATCCCTCTAACCTACTCATCCCTGGACACTAAGGGGCATGGCCAATCAAGCTAACTCACACACCTTTGGACTGTGGAAGGAAACCGGAGGAAACCCACACAAACACGAAGAGAATGTGCAAACTCCACACAGACAGTGACCCGAGCCGGGAATCGAACCTCAGATCCTGGAGCTGTGAAACAGCAGTGCTAATCACTGTGCTATCGTGCCACCCTCACTGTAGGCACTTGACATCCACAACACAGAATACACATGAAAGTGTGAAAGTTCTGCTCTGAATCCTTCAGTGCCAGAACTGTAACTGTTTGACATCACCAGGCGGATTAAATTAGATGGGCTGAGCGTTGTCACCCCAGGGCCTGAAGGGGTTACTTGTTGCCAAGCAGGGTACCCAGGTGTCCCTGACAGATGAAGGTATTTTACACTGTTGACCATCTTCACAAAGAAGCAGCGAGGTGGGGGCTGGACCAGTGACTTCGCGGTTCAGTAAACACGCACTCCAACTGCACAAACTCCACCCTCACACATCAGAGATCAGTTCACAGTAGCAGCTAATAACTTTGCAGTCGAGGGTACTCTGCTACCCATTCGTGGGCATAGTTATATCTGTAATAACTCCAAAAATGCTCATAATGATCAATTAATGTGGCGCCAAACCACCTTCTCCTTTCTTAAAAAACATAATTTCATCTCAGTGGAATACCTTCAAATATCCTCTCGCCACAATCAATAGCATTCCTCTGAAGGGCAGGAATAAATGAATGACTTCACTAATGATTCATCATCCTTTTCACGGATCACTCTTTAAGGCAACCTTTTTATTTTCCGAAGAAAGGAGCTTATGTAGTCCACCTCACTGTTTACAATTAGACTCTGTCCTCAGGCGTCTTTTATCACTGAAAATTCTGCCACCTTCGTCAGCCCGGCAATGAGATGTCCTACCTAAATTAATTGTAAGAAACTGAGCTGGAATAATGTGGCATACTGGCATGAGAGTTGGTATGACAACAATGGTCTGCTTGCAAAAGAGACAAAAAAAAATCTAAAGAACAGCCTTGCGACAGAGAGATATTAGAGAGATGATCCACTCCAATTGTGGCCATCCAGCGAGACAGGAGAAAGGAGAGGGCTGGGAGAGCAAGGTGGAGTGAGAACTGAAGAGAGAAGGAGGCGGAGGGGCACAGAGAGATAGACAGACCGACAGGGAGACAGAGAGAAACCAGGGAGAGAGATGAGCAGAGATAGCGAAAAATGGTGAGATGGGCACAGGGAAGGAGAGAAAACAGATGCCCGCCTTCGCACAAAACAGCCACGTGAGTGAGGCAGAGACAGGTAGACATGGAGAGGTACAGAGAGGCAATCAGGAGGCCATATTTAGATCAGTCGAGAGGCAGGAATATGTGTGCAAAAGATGGGTACACACAAAAAAACGCAGAGATGTTTATATTATACATGCAGTCGAGAGGCAGGAAAATGTGTGGGAAAGACAAAGAGAAGGAGATGAAAACACACAAAAAAGACATGGAAAGATATAAATAGACACCACAGGGAGAACAGGAGCAAACACAGATGCAAAGGGACGAGGGATACAGTTAATCTCAACATTTTCTGATTTGTTCATTTAATTTTTCTAATAAAGAATTTAATGTCAGCTGCTCACAGCTGAACAATTCTACAGCGCACGTAATTAATTGTGAAGTTGCAAAGATACCTTGCACTGTGCAATGCAAAATGAATCTGTCTGTAATCACCTAATATGAGGGATACACTATTGAGAAATTGAATTGCAAAACTGTTTTAATTTTTATTCTAGTGAAATGTCAGTAAGAATTACTCATTGATGTACTAATGTTTCAAATTTTTCAGTTCAATTCTTAAACGTTGCCATCACGATGGCAAACAAGCTTTCAGTTTTCCCCTTTCACACTTTCAGCAGGGATCACAGTTAATGATAGACTCCTGGAAAAATTCCTTCTGTTTTGTCTGGAACATTCAAATATGCTGAACAAAACAACCAGCCCAAACTGGAGACGCGTTTGTATCGGGAGTAGCAGTGTGTTGGTGGGCCATGAGTCTCACCCAAGCAGCGTTGTGTACTACCAGAGTCTGCAATGTGATACTGGCAAGGTGGGACCATTTCAGCGGCACGGTGACACAATAGTTAGCATTGCTCCCTCAACTGCACCAAGGACACGGGTTCAATTCCCAGCTCGGGTGACTGTGTGTGTGGAGTTTGCACTTTCCCCCCGTGTCTGCGTGGGTTTCCTCCACATGCTTCAGTTTCCTCCTACACTCCAAAGAATCGCTAGGTGGATTGGCCATGCTAAATTGACTCTGAGTATCCCAAGGTGTATAGGTTAGTGGATTAACAGGGTAAACAAGTGGGTTGATGGGGATAGGGCCTGTTTAAGTTTTTTTAGTCACAAGTAGGCTTACATTCACAGTGCAAGCTACTGTGAAAATCTCCTGGTCATCATGCTCTGGTGCCTATTCAGTGAGGGAGAATTTAGCACAGCCAATGCACTTAATCAGTGCGGCTTTCTAACTGTGGGAGGAAACCAGTGTACCTAGAGGAAACTCCTGCAGACATGGAGAGAACGTGGGTCACACAGAAACTGACCCAGACCAGGAATTGAACCCAGGTTCCTGGCGCCGTGAGGCAGCAGTGCTAACCACCATGCCACCACTGCAAGATCGCTATCGGAGAGTTGATCCAGTTCAGGATCTTGAGTTCATGTTGCATTATCTGTAACCCCCATGACTCGCCTGGGGTTGCAAAATCTCACTTACTGTCCTGTCTGGGGACAATGCACATCTCTTTAACATATGCTAATGCTATTTCCACTCACATTGTCTGCATCTTTAAGACTTGAATAGCAAGTTAGTTACAAAGACTTGCATTCTAATCTGTATTCTGTAAACTTTGTGTGATCTTACACGCCCTTCTCTGATCAGAACCTTCCACACACCTGATGAAGCATCAGTGTTTCCGAAAATTTGTGAGATTACTATCAAATAAACCTATTGGACTTTCACCTGGTATTGTGAGACTTCTTACTGTATTTACCTCAGTCCAAACGCTGGCCTCTCTACATCATGGATAAATATTGATCAGGGTGCTCAGCAGAAAGAATTTCCCTATCCTTTTTTGTGAGGTCTGACATTTTCCTGGACAGGCGGGGCTGTAAAGCACTTTGAGAATGTGGAAGACATTGGCAGGAATTTTCCAGCCGTTCCTGCTATTGGGTTTTTTGGTCCAATGACAGGTGGAAGATCCCGATGCTTGCCAATGGGCTGGCCACCTGCACTGCCATGCAGGGGAGTTGGGGGGAGTGGGCAATCCCACCCATTATATAAACTCACATAGTGAGTTTATATAATGGCATAGTGATTAGCACTGCTGTTTCACAGCGCCAAGGGCCCAGGTTCAATTCCCGGCTTGTGTCACTGTTTATGCGGAGTTGCACGTTCTCCACGTGTTTGTATGAGTTTGCTCCGGTTTCCTCCCGTGAGTCCAAAAGATGTGCTGGTTAGGTGCACTGACCATGCTAAATTCTTCCTCAACGCACCCAAACAGGCACTGGAGTGTAATGACGAGGGAAATTCCTCGTCATTACACTTCACTACAGCATTGATGAAAGCCCTACTTGTGACACTAACAAATAAATTTTACTTTAAATACCAAGTTTCTTTCCTTCTTTTTCCTGATGTGTGTGAAATGAATAGCACAGAGGTGTGGTTACCTTGACTGAAGCAGCATGGGGTTTTTTTTGGCCTTGTTCTATTTCTCTAAATAATTGGAACCTTTCACAAACAGAAAGACGACAACTTGCAATCATAACTCACACACTTGTACTCACACCTGTCTCCAGCTGCGCCTGTTACGAAGGAGGCTCCTATCAAGCTCAGGCAGTCTTCAACAGCACAAAAGTTTCTTTTCAATATAAAAATATGTTTCTATAGCTGAATGAATTTCCGTGAACGCACGTAACATAATTATCTCAAAGCCCTGTCACATAACGCTTATCCCCCAATTACTCAGGTTACAGAGCACTCTTTCATTGCCATTCATCTCTCTCAGTCTCAATGCTGACAGTACCATAGGCTCTTCCATTTCGGCAGTTTTCTGTCAACACTGTGCACACAAAAGGGAAACTTAATCTATGGATTAAAAAGGTACTTAAATATACGTTACAGTGTCTGAAACTCTTTCTCAAACATCTGACAGTCATGTAAAATAATACACTTCTGAAGGAGGCAGGAAAGCCCAATCAAAATGATAGAAGCAGCAGGAGTCTTCGATTCCTCTTAAGAGCGTTACCTCCCATGCCATCACTTAGACTCCAGTTTTCAAATTATAGATCTATCCCGTGATGCTCTTTATTTGAAGGTTTACTTTTAGAGGGGGAGGTTGAAGGTTTGGGGTGGGGTGAGGGCTGTCTAGGTGCATTCCGCGTTCATCAAAGGCAACTGCGTGATGTATTTTCAAGGGTATTGGACTCTCAATGTGATAATAAGGGAGATTACAAATGTCGCAAATCTGAACCGAGAACAGAAAATTCTTGACAGGTCCTACTGACAGCCGAGAAGGGCGAAGACAGGTTGACATCGTCACCAAGTGCTTTGTTATGCTCAAAGTACTTTCATGTTGCTACGAGCTTGAGTTCAGTGAGGCCCAGAACCCACGCTGCTAAATCCATCCCCCTCACCGCGCTGACAGGCTGACTGGTGCTGACCACACGTCATTCAGTAACCAGTTGGGTCATTTTGTGACACTGCCCTAGATTTCTCAGATTCACGGTGGCACAGTGGTTGGCGCTGCTGCCTCACAATGCCAGGGTCTCCAGTTCAATTCCAGTCTCAGGTCATTGTCTGTGTGGAGTTTGCACATTCTCTCCATGTCTGTGTGGGTTTCCTCCAGTTGATCTGGTTTCTTCCCACAGTCCAAAGGTGTGTAGGTTAGGTGGATTGTCCTTGGGGAGATCAGCAGCGTAAATTGGTGGGTTATGGGAATCGGGCCTGGTTGGGATAGTGGTCGGTGCAAACTCAATGGACCAAACATTCTCCTTCTACACTGTAGGGATTTAGTACGTCTTTCCATAAATTGGCTTTTAAGCAAGTTGAACTTGACAAACATATCAACACGATAGCGATTTAGCGCACACTTATACATTTTCACATCATCGCAGGGCTTAGCACTTCTGGGGAAGCTTTCCATTGTGGATGGAAAAATTCGATCTCTAACAAGAAAATTATTTTCAGCCAAATAGACTTGAGATTGAAATGCTGGAGTTTACATCTACCATCATGGATACTGGGGGCAGTGAGAATAATTTGTAGCGATAAACAGATAGCAATAACATTACGCTATATAAGGCAAATTAATTTTTTTGAATTTTATTTACCCATTCATTAGTATAACAAGTCAGTCAGCCCCTTGAGTATGTTCTACCATTCAATTAGATCACGGCTGATTTGTGTCTCGACCCTATACATCCACCGTGGTTCCTTAATCCTTATACCCTGGTCCAGCAAAACATTAAACCTGAGTGGATGGCTGAGTCAGCTTTACTGATACCAAAGGCTCTTTTATATTGCCAAGATTTTTAAAACTGAAATCAAACTCTCAGATTGCCTTGGCGGGATCTGAACTTGCTCTCTAGTGGAGCGGTATTTTCTGGCCTGCGCTCGCCCCAAGACTGGAAAATCCTATCCGAGATCAACAGACATTTGCATGGTCTGCGTTTGCATGTGGAGTTTGCAGGGTTCTCCCCGTGTCCGAGTGGGTTTCTTTCAGAAACCTCTCTTTCCTATGGGAAGTATAGCAAGCGGGAGGGGAAAATTCCGCCATCTGGCTCTGAAGGCCGTGAAATCGCAGGCTGACATCTTTGGAAAATCAAGACTCTTTCTGGAGGCTGCTGATGGCAACTGGAAACCGAAACTTTTTTGCTGCACATTTCTATTTTTCTTTTTGAAAAAATGCTTGGGATAGCAGAGGATCGCAGCCAAGCCAGGAAAAATGTGTTTTTTGGTAGAGACTCCATTCTTTCTTCTTTCCTAAGGTTTAAGACTTCAGCATCTTCCAAAAATAAAATAAAGGAAAGAGAAAAGCTGAAACAAAACACCACTGTTGATGAGCCCCTTCAGAAGCTAGACGCAACTCTCTTTGGAACACACACAGGTGTTCCTCCCTCCAAGATAAATTATGGCTCCTTCACAAGGCAAACCTTATTGTAACAAAGCAGCCACAGTTGGTTACTCACCACACACACATAAAAAAGTTATTAAATTTTTCAATCCTCGAAGACCTGACCACAAAAGGCTAAACCATCAGAGTTAACCTTGTACGTGGTGTTCTAGCTAGATTCACCACAGGTACAATGCACGTGAGACCACAAACTGGTAATTCACCGATAACTTTGATCAGCTACAGTTCTGAAGCAAGATTTGCCATGTTATTTACCAGACAGTTGAACAAATCAATACTTGAGTTTATATAACACCCCTTAGATAGAAAACGAGCTGCTTTCCAAAACTGTAACATAACCTAACACTGAGCCAAAGAAGGACCAAAAAAAGCAGTGGCCAAAATAGTGGCTTTGAGGAAGGGTTTGATGGAAAAGTAGCAGTTGGAGGGAGGGCCGGAGAGGTTAACGGAGGCTCCTGAAGGCAATGGTGGGTGAAGAGAGACGGAAATACACAAAAGGCCGGAGTCAAAGAAATGGCAGATGGGATTTTCCAGTCCCACCATCCTGGGACCAGAAATTCTGCCTCGAGATGAATGGATCTTTGGCCTGACCGTCATCTCTACTGTCCACCGAGGGAGTTGAGGGAAGGATTGTTGGGGGTTGGCTAAAGAGAAAGAGATTAGTGAAGGCATGGAGGGAATTAAACAGGAGGATGAGGATTATAAACCGGAGCACTGCAACTCAATGGAAATCATCAAGAACAAAGGGGTGATACTGATGAGGCATGGAATGAATGGGTGGATAATTGATCTAACGTGAACCAAAGGCAGTCAGTGAGATAATCCAATTCTACTCAATTAACCACAGGAACAAAGTCTGAATAGTTTACAAGTGTCTAAACCACAAAGCTAAAGCTGCAGCTTTCAACCCACTGCCAGACACATGTCTCACATTCCTGTGTTTCAAAACATCTTCCTATTTATCCTTCATCTTACTTCCTGGCTGCATTTTTGATTTTGCAACAGAGGCGAAAAAAAAAGTGTCCTTTTTTGCAAAGTGAGAAGACACTTCCTGATGGGGGAAGATATGTGGTAATTAAACTGGGCTGGTAATTCAAAAGCCCAGGCTGATGCTGTCAAAGGGGCATGGGTTCAAATCCCACCACGGCAGCTGGTGGAATTTGAATTCAGTGAATAAATCTGGAACACAAAGCTAGTCTCGGTGACCATGAAACAATCATCAATTGCTGTGAAAACTCATCTAGTGCACTAACGTCCCTACCTGGTTTGGCCAACATGTAACTCCAGGCCCACAACAATGAGCTGGATTTTAACTGCCCCTCTGAAATGGTCATTAAGTTTCAAGGGCAATTAGGGATGGGCAACAAGTGTTGATCTTACCAACGACGCTGATGGATCAATAATGAAGGAAAAAAAAATGCTCAGGAACTTTTGGAGCCCAATTGCCTAATCCCTACAGGAGAAAAGCTGGTTGGATTCCCAATCTGCTTGATGTTCAAGAATTTCATTGGTAGTTTTCCAATGAGGGCGGGGAGAAGCTAACATTGATATCAGCTCTTCGTGGCAAGTGAGAGAGAAATCAGCCAAGGTTCCAACTCTCTCCACTCCGAGGTCTGTGTACCCACCCAGACTCATTCCTTCACCTGGCTGACTATGTCAATGGGGTGCCGGAGGGTGAGTGGCACTTGTGTGGGTACACAGTGACACTTCACCCTTGGTTTAGTGGGTGGCTGTCCCACCTGTCAGTCAGAAGGCTGGGGGTTCAATCCCCACCCTAAAAATTTTTACACAGAACCCGCCTGTTCAGCACTGAAGGAGTGTTTCACTGTTGGAGGTGTTCCAGGTGAGATGCGAGACCAAATGTTTTGCAAGTGATGCAGAAAGAGCACATGGCATGAGCAAGGGGGTTTCAATAGAATCATTGAATTCCAACAGTGCAGAAGGAGGCCATTCGGCCCATCGAGCTTGCAACAACAACAATCCCACCTTATCCCCGCAACCCCACATACTTACCACCAAAAATAGGGTCAATTTACCACAGCCAATCCACCTAACTCACACATCTTTGTGGGAGCAAACTGGAGCACCGGCGGAAACTCACACAGACACGGAAAGAATGTGCAAACTCCACGCAAACAGTGACTTGAGCCAGGAATTGCCCAGAGTATAAACATCCCTCAAGCCTACAGAATCAAAGCTGACCATCTGATCATAATTGATCTGTTGTCTGTGAAATTTGCTATGCGCAAACCTCCTGTTGCGTGTTGTAACAGTTGACTCCACGCTTCTGAAGTACCTTGCTGGCTTTGTGTAGGGCGTTTTGTGATGTTCTGAGGCTGTGAAAAATACTTACAGGGAGAAACATGTCTGTGCACAAAAGGCTCACTGTAAATCAGGAGTCAATTAACACCACCCCACCCAACCATCACCACCACCACTGCACCAGTTTTTAATTTCCACTGCCTTGGAAAATATTGCATTTCGAACCAATAGTGACAGTGAGGTTAGGAAGCCTGTTCTACATCGCTGGTATCGACCAATGTGACCCCCCCCCCCCCCCCCGCCGCCTTATATAAACATGAGCTCTTCATTCTCTGGTTCCTCAAAGGCAGTGATTTTCTTCAGGAAAGAACAGAAGCTGAGCACACAGCAGTCTACAGTTATGACCTAATCCTGGATGTCTGGAGTAGGAAGTAAAGTCACGGAGGTGGTAAACTCTACGCTTCTATCTTCCATTTTCTAGCTGCAGTGGATTATTGGGTGGCACGCTACACATTAAATAATTACAGTCTGCAAGTTGTGACTAGGTTTGTAGTGGTTTCAAGAGCCTAGGGCTTTACCAGTGCACCGGAATCCAGTATAAAGACTTTATACGGCGGCAGCCAGCTCAGACAGGCTTGCATTCACATGCAAGAGCTGGATAGTGATAAAAATGCTCGGATGCTTTAACGCACACAGGACAAATGTTTCATGTCGTGCCTGTGCTGTTGGAAAAGTGAAATTCCATTAGTCTAATATGCCTGCAGCACAATAACACACTGCCATCACAACTCTTTTTGCTGCCAAAGTTGGGATGAGCTCAGTACTGTACGCATGTTATCTGGTTCGTTTGTGGAATATTGCCTGTGGGGCAATAAAAGAAGGCGTTGACATAGACACATTGCTGCACTTTGTCAGTCGGAACCTAAGACTGTCTGTGATCTGGGAAGAAATGCAGGTTGATAGCAGGGAAGGGATCAGTTGGCCTTCACTGGCACTTCCATTGTCTGACGAATGGTGGATCTGATTACACCGGGGACAGGATGGCTCTTCCTGGCAAGCTGGAGGAGACACGCACTGGTTTTAAAACCAGTGAGCTTTTCGAAGGAACTGCTCAATCTGCAGCAGGCCTGGAGTCACAAAGTTGTTGGGCCGGATTTTCCAACCTCATTACATTCTCCAACCTTATTCTGGTGGGATGGGGGAGAGTTAGATGCGGGGGGTCACTTTCCATAGGGTACAGGACAATGACAACCAAGAACAGGGGACTGATCACATACCCACACCATTGGGCAGAGAATGATCCATGCAGGTGGCAGAGAAGAATGGGCAATAAAACCACCAGAGGTTTGCAATATTAGATTTATGGAAATTATGAAAAAAATAGTGCTCAAATGTACACAGCAACTCATCATACTTTAGGGTTTCACAACAAATGAACTACCTCTACAGTGAAGTCACCGTAAATCCCATAAATTTCTGGTTAAAGGAAGGAATGCTGGCAGGAGCTCCCTTATTCAAAAAGAACTGCCACAGAATCTTTTATTCTCACCTGAACTTGCAGATGGGACCTTGGCTTTGACATATTATAGTCTGAATGACGCAACCTCAGGCAAAGCAACATTCGCTCAATCGGCAACTGAAGTGTCAGCCTAGGTTAAGTGCTCAAAAGTCCCCAGTGACTCTGGGGCAAAGGTTACTGACTGAGTCATTCAGTTGTTTAAGAAGGTGATGGTGCAGGGTGAGTTCCTTAATCCCTGAAGTTTATCACTTGAAAAAAAGTCAGTACTGTAAATTCAAAGCTGCAGGCAGTGGTATTGGCCAGAGTATTCCAGCTTGGACATCAAGTTGCTGCACTCTCCCACCAGCAGGACATGATATAGACTAATAGGATCCACTACAAAAAGATAGCAAAAGCTAAAACACTGGGGTTGTTCAATGTACAGTTGGATACCACAAGTGGAGAGTCACATTTAAGGTGGTGAACTTCCATGGCTCGAAGAGCCTTTCCTTATCCATCTAAATTAACACTTCACCCACTAAATTGCTGCAGATTTATTTCTCAGCAGCCACGGATGATGGCACAGTGCTGTAATCCTTTGGACTGAGTGTTATCAGTAACACCAAGCTTACGTCAATGCCCACTGTGCACAAGAACGAACTCAAAGCAGAAATCTATCCCCATCTGAAACCTACAGTGCATCCAATAGTAAAAATGCAAAACAGTGGGGATTAATTTCAAGGCAGAATTCAAGGTGAGGGGGTGGATTGGTGGAAAGAGGGGATCAGATGACAGTTACAAGCCACTAAATGCATTAAATCATCTCTCGAATCCCTTGATTAGATTAGTGCTGTGTAATCGCTACTTGCAATGCTCACCATTATGCTCTACTTAAACTGATATGATTAGGATTTTAATTCATCTCCAAAGAGTATATATGAGTGGCCTGAGATTTCTGATGCTAATAAATCATAGAATCCGTACAGTGCAGAAGGAGGCCACTCAGCCCATCCAGTCTGCACCGACAACAATCCCACCCAAGCCCTATCCCCATAATGCCACGCATCTGCCCTAAGGGGCAATTTTGTATCTAAACTGCACATCTTTGTACCGCGAGAGGAAACTGAAGCACCTGGAGGAAACCCACGCAGACATGGGGAGAACATGCAAACTCTACACAGAGAATGACCATGGGGAGGGCGAGAGGCGGACAATGGGAAGGACCGTTGACCTTTACGGTTTTGGGATGAACGAGGCCATAAAATCCCGCCCAAAATGTCCCACATCTGCATCACCAGGGTTTCAATGAGCGAAGGAGAGAGATGGAGGTGAAGATGAACAACGTTGCAGAAGTGGGAATGTGTTGCCTGAGAGGTGGTAAAGATCAAGGATAGGGGAGTCTAAAACCAGGTGGCATAGGTTTAAGGTGAGAGGGCAGAGCTACAAATGGTCCAGAGGGTCAATTTTTTCACACAGAGGGTGGTGAGTGTCTGAAACAAGCTGCCAGAAATAGTAGTAGAGGTGGGTACAATCTTGTCTTTTAAAAAGCATTTAGACAATTACGTGGGTAAGATGGGTACAGAAGGAGATGGGTCACATGCGTGCAATTGGGACGAGCTTCGGGGTTTAAAAAAAAAGAAGGGCGGCATGGAGAAGTTGGGCCGAAGGGCCTGTTTCATGCTGTAAACCTCTATGACTGTATCTCTGGCTCAATCGGAGTTAAAATGCAGCCTTGCAGATTTGACAGTATTACAGATTTGACAGGGTCAGCAAAACAGATCCAGCCCTGGAACGATAACGCAAAGCAAATCTTCTGCTTGTAAAGGATTATATAATCTTGAAAGAATTCGAACGTGGAGGAATCTACAATATCTACACTCCAGTTACGTTCCTTTCTGATACCCAAATCCTGGCAGAATTCATCATTAAACAGCCCGCTAATGCTATCAATCTAACTTAGATCAACCATGCAGCCCAGGAATGATTAAATTTGAATCATGTTAGTTGGATTGAATTATTCTTTATTCTTGTGCCTAGCGACGCTAATTGTTTCCTCAATCTGAATACTGCAGCAATCTCCAAAGTCCACCTCAGGATTAAAGGGTAATGGGAACCCTCCCCAGTGGGAGTTTTCGGGGTTTACAGAGAGAAGACATGTGCCCTTTCCTTCGTGCTCTGCCAGTTTTGGCTCATGTCCAACCCTTGCTGTTTTCTGTGGTGACGTGCCCTCATCTTGTGCCTTTTTGTCTTCTTGATATTTCGGTGTGGCCCTGACTATATACAGGAGTTGGACCCAAGTGTGATCTAAGAGCTGCAGATGGATTTTGAGCCCTGTCTTTTCACAACTCAGAAAACTGACTCAATTTCTGCTCAGGTTTCTTACTTGCCAGTTCACTTTGCTTGAATTGGTGATTGATGGGGACTCAGTGGCACTGTGGTATTAGAACATAGAACATAGAACATAGAACATTACAGCACAGAACAGGCCCTTCGGCCCTCGATGTTGTGCCGACCAAAATAAAAAGCAATGCCCCTCCAAACTAAACCATTCCCTTCTCTTCCATATACTTATCAATTAACCTCTTAAACGCCGCCAAACTTGGCGCATCTACAACAGCTGCAGGCAGGGCATTCCACTCCCTAATCACTCTTTGAGTAAAGAACCTACCTCTGATTACCGTCCTATAACTCATACCCCTTAATTTAAAGCTGTGTCCCCTCGTGCTAGCTTTCTCCATCCTAGGAAAAAGGCTATCACTGTCCACCCTATCTAAACCTCTAATCATCTTATATGCTTCAATAAGATCCCCTCTTAGCCGCCTCCTTTCTAACGAAAACAACCTCAAATCCCTCAGCCTCTCTTCATAAGACCTGCCCTCCATACCAGGCAACATCCTGGTAAACCTCCTCTGTACCCTCTCCAATGCCTCCACATCTTTCTTATAATGTGGGGACCAGAACTGCACACAATACTCCAAGTGCGGCCGCACTAGAGTTTTGTACAGTTGCAACATGATGCTGCGGCTCCTAAATTCAATCCCCCTACCAATAAAAGCTAAGACTCCATATGCCTTCTTAACAACTTTATCCACTTGACTGCCTACTTTCAGGGATCTATTGACACATACACCAAGATCCTTCTGTTCCTCAACACTATTAAGAGCCCTACCATTAGCCCTATACTCTACACATTTATTGTTCCTGCCAAAGTGCATTACCTCACACTTTTCCACATTAAACTCCATTTGCCACCTCTCGGCCCAGCTCTGCAACTTGTCCAAGTCACTCTGTAAACTAAAACACCCATCTTCACTATCTACCACACCACCAACTTTAGTATCATCTGCAAATTTACTGATCCATCCCTCAATACCCTCATCCAGATCATTTATAAAAATTACAAACAGCAGGGGCCCCAAAACAGACCCCTGAGGCACACCACTTGTCACCGAACTCCACGATGAATATCTCCCATCAACCACCACCCTCTGTCTTCTATCTGCCAGCCAATTCCTATCGCTATTATCGCTGGTAATGCAGAGTTCCAGAGTAATGCTCTGAAGACCTGTGTACAAATCCCACCACGGCAGATGGTGAAATTTTAATTCAATAAAAATCTGGAATTAAAGATCATGAAACCATTGTCGATTGTCGTAAAGGCCCATCTAGTTCACTAAAGTCCTTTAGAAGAATATTCCCGCTGGGCTGGATATCCGGAATCAGGGGTCACTCTCTGACGATATAGGGTAGACTATTTAGGAATGGCAATGAGGAGAAATGTCTTCACCCAGAGAGTGGTAAGCCTGTGGAATTTACTATCTCAACAAGTAGTTGAACTAAAACATTGACTGTTTTCAAGAAGCACTTAAATATAGTTCTTGAGGTGAAGGGGATCAAAGGATATCAGAGAAAGACCAGATCAGGCTAGTGAATTGGATGATCAGCCATGATCATAACAAATGATGGAGCAGGCTCGAAGGGTCGAATGGTCTCCTCCTGCTCCTGTTTTCTGTGTTTAGAGAAGAAAATTATCTAGCCTGACCTCCAGATCCACAGCAATGTGGTTAGCTCTGAAATAGCCTAGCAAGCAACTCAGTTCAAGGGCAGTTCGAGATGGGCATCAAATGCTGACCTGGCCAACAATGCCCACATGCCATGAATGAATTTATGAAACCTGGAGTTTTGGAAAGGTGCTTTTTTTGGGCAACATTGCCTCATCAGTCAGAATAAATCCTAAGCGGGAGATCCTCGCAGTATCTGTTAACACTGAGATCCATGCAAATCAATGAGGATATAGATTTCAACTTTATATCTGCCCGGGGCGGGGGGTTTTGCTGAGCAGATATTAAGCATGCAGCCTATTAAGAGAAAGAAAGGGCTTCATGATGCATAGAAATTCCAACCATCTCCCCTTGCTGCGGGAGGAGCAGTGGGGTTGGGGAGGTGGGGAGGGAGGGGCGTGTGAAATAACCTCCTTCTGCACAAGTTTCAGTGGAACTGTCGTCCTGTCCTTTGGATCTGTTGTCCTGTCCTGTGGATGGCCACAAGCTGACATCAAGGACAGGAACACTGCATTAATACAAATCCGCACTCCCACAGAGACAACGGCAGGGCAGATTAACACAGCACTCTGCAGAGAATGAGGGTCAATCCCATCCGAAATGTCCTTTTTGAATGGGAAAAGGCACAGCTATGAAAACTTGAATAACGTTGGCAGGGCTGTGATGAAGGAGCTGGGACACGGGGCTAACTGAAATGGCCTGTAACTTTGTGCTGCAATTTTCGGTGATACACTCTGGACAGCCACTGTCAATGTAACTGATGTACATTTTAACTTTCTAAAGTGAAGTTTATTTATTAGTCACAAGTAGGCTTGCATTAACACTGCAATGAAGTTACTGTGGAAATTTGTCCTGGTTTCAGCTTCTTGAGTATTGTTGAGTTTCTACATTCATCCAGGCAAGACTATTCATCACTACAAGACTTGTGCCGTGTAGATGGTGGACAGGCTTTGGGTGGGGGGGTCAGGAGGTAAGTTACTTGATGCAGAATTCCCATCCTCTGACCTGCTCTTGTAGCCAAAGATTTATGTGGCTAATCCAGTTCTGTTTCAGTTTAATTCAATCATGTTAATGGTGGGGAATTCAGTAATGGTAATGCCATTGAATGTCAAGGGCTGACGGTAAGATTCTCTCATTGGAGATAGACATTGCTTGGCATCTTTGTGGCATGTTACTTGCCACTTCTCAGCCCAAGCCTGAATATTGTGCATACGTTGCTGCGAATGGGCATGACCAGCTTCAGCACGTGAGGAGTCACGAATAGCACTGAACATTGTGTAATCATCAGTGAGTATTCTCATGTCTGACCTTTTGATGGAAAGAAGGTCATTGGTGAAGTAGCTGAAGATGGTTGGGCCTAGCACATTAACCTGAGGAATTACTGCACTGATGTCCTGGGGCTGAGAGACTTACCTGCCACAGCCAATTTCCTTTGTGTCAGGTATGTCTCCAAACAGTGGAGAGTTGTGTCCCTTCCCCCACAATTGACTCCAGTTTTGCTAGCGTTCAGTGATACCACACTTCATCGAATGCTGGCTTGACATCCAGGGCTGTCACCATGACCAAGTCTAGTTTTTAAGCTCCGGACGTGTTAATTGAATACAAATTTCACTCATTGTCGTGGTGGGATTTGAACCTGTGTCTTCAGAGCATTAATCTGGGCCTCTGGATTGTTAAAGCGGTGATATCATCACGGTGCCAGTGCCTCACCCGGCTGAAGTAGATATCAAAGACAACATGGCACTGATTTACCCCCAGCAGTTACACACAAGGGAAGTGAACAGAAAATGGTAGCTTTCTGTTGCTCAGCCAAGAACCACAGCAAACGTCCAGGAAAATAAAATCCTTCTCCTGACATTGCATTCTTGTGTTGCATCCCACCCCACAAGCAAAATATGACTCTGTTATTGTAATAATAAAGTACTGTTACTGGTGGTTTGTGCAAAATGGTTTAGTCACTTACAGACTAAACACAGCCCAAATGCTTTATTATAAACTTGACAGAACTGACGCAATGGTTCATTAAAGTTTGTCTTCTCTAATGGACAATAATAGAGCTACAACTGCAACCATAGAAACACTTGTCACATTGACAGATGTGTAATAACAATTTATTTCTTTACATTGGTGGACAGAAGATGGGCTGGGGCTGAGCTTGGTATAGTGGGGAGGGAGAGGTGGGAGGGGGGGAAGAAGGAGAGGTTCCAATTTCTGGGCATCGTAAGATACGGGATATCAATGCAAACACATGCAACTCAATTAGTGTGTCAAAGAGGGCGTCAAATAATCCATTTCACCACTAAATAATTGGCAAGTGAAGTTCAACACAGCTAAACATAAGGTTGTATATTTGGTAGGAAGTATTGGGAGGTCATTTATTACTTGGAAGATGCAAGTTCCTTGTAGCCCAGAGGAACAAAGAGGCCTCAGAATATAGATTTGCCAATCATTCAAAATTGCACCACATGTTGTGGCACGGTGGCACGGTATTTTGCACTGTTGGCACACAGTGCCAGAGACTCAGGTTCAATTCCAGGCTTGGGGTCACTGTCTGTCTGGAGTCTGCATGTTCTCCCCGTGTCTGCGTGGGTTTCCTCTAGATGCTCCGGTTTCCTCCCTCAGTCCAAAGATGTGCGGGTCAAGTGAATTGGCCATGCTAAATTGCCCCTTAGTGTCATTCAGATTAGCAGAATAAATACGTGTGGGGTTATAGGGATAGGACCTGGGTGGAATTGTGGTTGGTGAGGACTCAATGGGCCAAATGGCCTCTTTTGGCACTGTAGGGATTCTATGATTCTATCTTAGCCATGCCATTAAAAAATTGCAAACCAATCATGAGGTTTTATTTCCTGAAGGGATAGAATTGAAAAGTAGGGAGGTTGTGCCAAAACCTGTATTAAACCTTGGTTAGGCCACACTGAGTGCAGCTTGCAGTCCTGGCTCCTATATTATGAGGAGGCTGGAGGCATGTGAAAGGGGGTTGAAATCTACAAGGAGGATATATGTGGGTGGGTATACATATCAGGTAAACAACTGACAGCCGGGGTCTCTTCTCTCTTGGAAAAAGAAGACTGAGAGATGATGCAATACAAGCTTTTAGAATTGTGAAAGATTTTGATCAAGTGGATACAAGGAGAGACTTTTTCCCCTTATAGGGAAGAGCAGCAGGGGTCAGAGAAAGGTAGATCCATGCAGAATATATTTTGGCACTACACTGACCCAAGTTGGGTTTCCTCCTGGAGCCCTCCAGGGGCATTCCTGCTTCTCACCAAAATAAATTCAAATTGACCTTTTGCGCTTGTCTTCATCAGGCCCATAAGCACTCAGGGAGCAATCCGGCCCCTTCACCTGACAAAGGCCATAGAGTCGAAAGCTTGCAAGTTTACTATCAAGTAAATCGGTTGGATTTAAACCTGGTGTTGTCAGACTTCTTACTGTGTTTACCCCAGTCCAACGCCAGCATCTCTATATCATCCCTCCACACCTAACAGGATTTATGCTTTGACTATCCTGAGGTAAGCCCAGGGGCAGACAGTACTAGCCTGGCCATCGATGGGAAGGAAGTGCTAAGACAAGCTCTCTTCTTTTCAGGATCCTGTTTTCCTCCTTCCATCAGTTGGAGAATGTCCCTCCACACAAGGGTCCCAAGAGTAGCTCACACTACTGAATATGGAGAGGTCTGGTCTCCTATGCTAAGGTCATCTATATTAAATAGTAGCATTAATATCAAAAGCATTTGGCAGGTACAGTCAGTGACACTCAATTAGTATAAAACTGTCTTCTGTTTTAACTCAACTCCTCGTCAGATCCAATAAGCTTTTCCCAGCTAGGCTCCCATATGATGCTGAGGGAGTTAATTAAAAACATGCTCCCAGGAGCTAAAAACAATCAGGAGACATAGATGGAAATTAAAGTGTTAATTCAAACTAAGATTCCTCAAAGCAACGCTCACTCTTTGAGCTGAATTAATTCAGTGCTGCTCAGCCCTTGAGGTACTAAAGACTGATGTGTCCCAACTCAGGAAACCTACACCCCATCAGCTTACCCTTCACCTCTGTCCCTGATACATTCAGCCTCAGTGCTGGCATGTACACACACACACACACATTAACATACACACACACACAGACACACATTGACATACACACACACACATACTGACACACACACGCGAGCGCACACACACACATTGACATACACACACATTGACATACACACACACACACACACAACACACACATTGACATACATATACACACACACAAGCACACACATACACATATTGACATACACACACACAGACACGCGCACACACAGATACACGCACACAGACACACATGCACACACACACAGACACGTGCACACACACTCTCAATAACACTTATGTAGCACTCCAAGCCCAGCCAATGAGATTAACTCTGAAAGCTCCCTGTATTTCCAATGATTGGAATACATTGGAAAGGAATCATTTTATCGATGATTACGTCAAGCTCAGAGATTGGGTCAGAAGGAGGGCATTCTGGAAAGCAAAGTCCACATTCCCATTGGGGCAACACTTCAAATTACAGTGCGGAATTGTGTGTGAGAGACGGAAACTGGGATGCTGTCACCACTGATTTCTTTCAAAAACAGGCCCAGGTGGAATTAAACTCCATCATCCACCCCTGTCCCAGCACCACCATTAGGGCTGTGTATGCTGTGGGTTTCGATGACTCTTGCACAGAAATTTGTTTTCAATGTGAGAAACACTAGTCTGCAAGGTGCTGTGTTGCAGTAATGCCGAGCACGGGTGTTTAATGCCTTGAGGTTGTGCTGAAGGTATCTTTGTGCTTAGAGCAGTGAGTCAATTTGGGCGCTGTATAGGGGTAAGTACAAGACTCTAGAAATCCATTTTCATGCACTATTGAGCTGCTGATTCCCCCAAACAAAACGGCAAGTGCTTTGGACGATAAAGATTGCTGAAATCAATGATTCTGATGGCTTTGGCTTTTTGGATATTCTAACATCAGACTCTTGTCATGCGTGTTGTCACTCACACGTCTGTGGCCCCTCCTTTCACACCTGTCCTCTGCCGCCACACCCCCTCTGCTGACTCTTTTTGACAGCCAAGATCTGCACGTCATCATTTATTTGCTATTATGTCACAAGCTGGCTTTCATTAATATGTGCTGGATTGGCCATGCAAAATTCTCCCTCACAGTAACTTGTGAAAATCCCCCAGTCGCCACACTCCAGCACCTGTTCGAGGGAGGATTTAGCACAGCCAATGCACCTGACCAGCACGTCTTTCAGAGTGTGGGAGGAAACCGGAGCCCCTGGAGGAAACCCACACAGACACGGGGAGAATGTGCCGACTCCGCACTGACAGTGACCCAAGCCAGGAATCGAATCCGGACGCCTGCAGGTGTGAGGCAGCAGTGCTAACCACTGTGCCACGATCCTGCCATCTGCACAATGGGGTCAGGGGGAAGCAGCCAGGAAGAGGGCATTTCCTGCAGCAAGCTTAATTTATTCGGCAAGGGAACTGGGTTTGACGTCCGACTGTCAGGGCCCATCCAGTAACAGTGCTTTTTAACAACAGCTCATTAACATGAGATAAACTGTCACGCTGTAAAGAGTAAGCATTGGCATCAGCAGATTTTTAAAAAAGCAAATGGGATAACCTGCAACTTTAACATCCTATTGCTTCTCTGTGCTCGCTTCAATCTATTCCTGTCATTTGGGTGAATAATAGGATGAGTGCAGATGAAAGTGCTGAGGAGAACTGGCTGGGAGGAGTTGCAGAGCCTGACAGTGTGATGGAGCTGAATAAGCATCAGCTGTGATATAGCCATTAATCCAGTCTGCTTCCACAAGCACGCTCCTGTGACTGCGCGCATGTTAATTCATCTACCCTGCTCTGGCGAGTCCAAAAGCTTCTTTGATGTCGTTAGCGTCCAACCCTTCAAACAAAAAAAAACTTTTCAAAATTTGTTATGTTCACTGGTTAGCTCCGATGGTCATCAATTTTTCAAAACGGTCGTGATAGTGCCATGCTCCCTCCTCTCAGCAGCTTAGGGCGGCATGGTGGTTAGCCCTGCAGCCTCACAGCGCCAGGGGGACCCGGGTTCGATTCTGGCCTCGGGTGACTGTCCGTGTGGAGTTTGCACGTTCTTCCCATGTCTGTATGGGTTTCCTCCAGGTGCTCCGGTTTCCTTCCACAGTCCAAAGTTGTGCAGATTAGGTGAATTGCCAGTTGGGCGATTAGCAGGATACATGTGTGGGATTACGGAGATAGGGTGGGGAAGGGGGCGTCGGTAGGATGCTGTGTTGGAGAACTGGTGTAGACCCAATACACTGTGGAGGTTTTATGATTCTAGGCCCTCATGAGTGGCTCTTATATGATTCCTGTTGCACAAGGGAGTCTGGGCATAGACCAAAGTATTCAGGAGGGAAGCACTTTGTCAAAATACTGTGATGACTGTGTGTTGCAGCCCCAGCAAGGGAGGTGCTGGGGGCAGTTTATAACCCTAACCCTAACCCTAAGCCCTCTCAGGAAAGTTTCCATTCTCTGCCCTGCCCTCGACGGAGGTTTGTGGATGGTAGACACACTTCCTTGATTGAGAAGTAGGGAGAAACCACTCAGTGACAGCTTGCCTTTACATAGGGCCCTTTTTAATAAAACAAAATAGGCCCAAGACACTTTGCAGGGGTACTATAAGATAGAATTTAGCACAGTGTACGTAAAGAGATTTTAAGGTAGGTGACTGAAGGTTGATTCAAAGGGAGAGATCTTATGGAATTCCTAAAAGGAGGAAAGTGATGTGGAGAGTTGGAGATGTTTATAGAGGGAATTCCCCACCTCACTGCTTCAATAGCTGAAGGCACGGTCACCAGTGTCAGAACTATTAAAATCAGCGATCCACAAGATAGACTCGCAAATATCTCTTTGCAGCTTGATACAGAAAATCATTGGAAGGGCCATACAATACATAAATATTCAAACAGTTGTTTAGTAGTACAGAACGAGTATTGCTGAAAAAAGACTCATGATGTTGAAGCTTTTCACCTTGCACTCATCAGGACAATTTGTTTTACAAATATAAAGAGAACAACAATTTATATTGCAGGAGAAGATAGTGCTGAGTGGTTGGGCTCGTGGGCTGTGATTGACAGAAAATGCATCAGTCAACTGGTGATTGACAGTTAACTGCCAAGTTTTGTTTAAATTCAAATCAAGCAGGTCGACTCTGATTGGTCAAGGCATTGCTCTGGGTAATGAACCAGAGAACAGCTCTCACCTATTTTGATTAGTTGAAAGAAGTATAATGCGCACACGCGTCCTGTCTGCCTGCAAAGGAAAGAACCTTGTGTATTAATATATGTAGCTCCTAAAATACATTGAGTGAGCCATAATGCAAGCCTGACTGATAATCTTAAATTGGTTGTCAGTATCATTCGTAGCACACTCAGGAACACTCAGTAAATGTCATCAAATCGCAGAAACACATCGAATATTTGGTACTGTGTTTTGTAGGATCTGTACCTTGCCTTATCCCTGCAGCTGAAGTGACACATTGTTTGGTACAATTTGCCAGCCTTTGGAATGTGCTGCTTTCGTGCCTGGCATCACACAGACACTGAAATTCATACACCACATTACTCATTAGTGTGATCTTCCCCTTGATGTTTGGTATTCTTGCGAATTGTCTGGATGAGTGCAAGATGAAAAGTTTCGACAGCATGTGTCTTTTTCCTGCGGTACATAAACATTCCTTTGCCTCCTAAGCCAAGGAACATGCGATGGTGTGGCGGGGGATGGGGGGGGGGGAGCGAGTAAGACAATCATGCAAAATGTGGAGTGCCTTGTTATTGTCCTCAATAAGTGGACAAGCAACCCATCGCGTTGTGCTGTAGCAGAACACCATCAGTAGTCCTGTGGAAACACTGTGCTTTGCCTGTTGGCAACAGTAATGTTAGGAAGGCCACTGTGAACAAGGAATGGCTGCTAACCGCAGCTGGAATCCACAAGGTGTTGTTTCTCTCTCACGACTTCCTTATAAAACAACAAATTATTTAACAGCGCCAGGCCGAGTGCAGAGAGAGGCAACATGTTGGTCTTGGCACTCACTACTGTGCTTTGTCCACACAAAGAAGTCTACAAATAGCATGGCTAGCTGCATGGTACAACTATTCATTGCTGTTATCCTGCCAAAGATTATAAAGACAGAAAAGCGAAGGAATGGAATGCGAAACATTTCCTCTGTAATGTCCTCTAGATGAGAAGGTCGAAAACCAGAGGAGAATAGCTCCAAATTACCAACTCCTCCTCAAATATTTTTCTGGTCTTGCTGAGGCCCACACAGAGACTATTAAAATAACATTTGTCTTTTGCAGCACATACATTTAGCACTAGCTCAGCATGTTCCATCCCATTCATTACACATACTGAAAAACTTTTTGCCACATTTGAGGCTTTCCAAAAACTGGAGCTTTAATGTTTGCATTCGGAGGAGCAAATCACACTGCTTATTTCGAAATGACAGGTCACAGTAATGCACTGTAATGTAAACAAGCTGATCAGAGGCAGTATGTTAGGATTATTATAGTATAATCTCAGTGCTCTAATCACTATGAAAAGAGCAAAGCATTCACTCACACAATCCAAGGTATCATCTGAACCCATCTTTTGTACAACAGATTTATGAAAACCTCCTGTTTATTAAAACTCAATCCCAGTGCCTCCCCCCAACACTCAATCCCAGTGCCTCCCCCCCAACATTCAATCCCAGTGCCTCCCCTCAACACTCAATCCCAGTGCCTCACCTCAACACTCAATCCCAGTGCCTCACCTCAACACTCAATCCCAGTGCCTCACCTCAACACTCAATCCCAGTGCCTTATTTCAACACTCAATCCCAGTGCCTCCCCCCAACACTCAATCCCAGTGCCTCCCCTCAACACTCAATCCCAGTGCCTCACCTCAACACTCAATCCCAGTGCCTTATTTCAACACTCAATCCCAGTGCCTCCCCTCAACCCATCCCAGTGCCTCACCCCAACACTCAATCCCAGTGCCTCCCCTCAACACTCAATCCCAGTGCCTCCCCCAACACTCAATCCCAGTGCCTCACTCACACTCATCCCAGTGCTCCCCTCAACACTCAATCCCAATGCCTCACCTCAACACTCAATCCCAGTGCCTCATTTCAACACTCAATCCCAGTGCCCCTCATCCTCACACACTCAATCCCAGTGCCTCCCCTCAACACTCAATCCCAGTGCCTCACCTCAACACTCAATCCCAGTGCCTCATTTCAACACTCAATCCCAGTGCCTCACCTCAACACTCAATCCCAGTGCCTCCCCTCAACACTCAATCCCAGTGCCTCACCTCAATACTCAATCCCAGTGCCTCATTTCAACACTCAATCCCAGTGCCTCACCTCAACACTCAATCCCAGTGCCTCCCCTCAACACTCAATCCCAGTGCCTCCCCCAACACTCAATCCAGTGCCTCACCTCACACTCAATCCCAGTGCCTCCCCCAACACTCAATCCCAGTGCCTCCCCCCAACACAAACCCAAAGCGCCTCCTCTCAACACTCATCAAAGTGCCTCCCCCCAACACTCAATCCCAGTGCCTCATTTCACACTCAATCCCAGTGCCTCCCCCCAACACTCAATCCCAGTGCCTCCCCCCCAACATTCAATCCCAGTGCCTCCCCTCAACACTCAATCCCAGTGCCTCACCTCAACACTCAATCCCAGTGCCTCACCTCAACACTCAATCCCAGTGCCTCACCTCAACACTCAATCCCAGTGCCTCATCTAAACACTCAATCGCAGTGCCTCATCTCAACACTCAATCCCAGTGCCTCATCTAAACACTCAATCGCAGTGCCTCATCTCAACACTCAGTCCCAGTGCGTCACCTCAACACTCAATAATAGTCCCTCACCTCAACACTCAATCCCAGTGCTTCTCCTCAATACTCAATCCCAGTGCCTCAACTCAACAATCCAGTGTTTACCCTCAACACTCAATTTGAGTCCCTCATCTCAACATTCAATCCCAGTGTTTCCCTTCAACAATCAATCCCAGTCCATCACCTCCTCCATCTCAGTGCCTCCACTAATACTCAATCCCAGTCCCTCCCCTCAACACTCAATCCCAGTGCTTCCCCTCAACTCTCAATCCTAGTGCTTTCCCTCAACACTCAATCCCAGTCCCTCCCCTCAACACTCAATCCCAGTGCATCCCCTCAACTCTCAATCCCAGTCCGTCTCCTCAACACTCAATCCCAGTCCCTCCCCTCAACACTCAATCCCAGTCCCTCCCCTCAACTCTCAATCCCAGTGCTTCCCCTCAACACTCAATCCCAGTCCCTCCCCTCAACACTCAATCCCAGTGCATCCCCTCAACTCTCAATCCCAGTCCGTCTCCTCAACACTCAATCCCAGTCCCTCCCCTCAACACTCAATCCCAGTCCCTCCCCTCAACTCTCAATCCCAGTGCTTCCCCTCAACACTCAATCCCAGTCCCTCCCCTCAACACTCAATCCCAGTCCCTCCCCTCAACACTCAATCCCAGTCCCTCCCCTCAACACGCAATCCCAGTCCCTCCCCTCAACACTCAATCCCAGTTTTTCCCCTCAACTCTCAATCCCAATGCTTCCCCTCAACACTCAATCCCAGTCCCTCCCCTCAACTCTCAATCTCAGTCACTCCTTTCAACACTCAATCCCAGTCCCTCCCCTCAACACTCAATCCCAGTGCCTCCCCTCAACACTCAATCCCAATCCTTCCCCTCAACACTCAATCCCAGTGCTTCCCCTCAACTCTCAATCCCAATCTCTCCTCTCAACACTCAATCCCAATCTCTCCTCTCAACACTCAATCCCAGTCCCTCCCCTCAACACTCAATCCCAGTCCCTGCCCTCAACACTCAATCCCAGTCCCTCCCCTCAACACTCAATCCCAGTGCTTCCCCTCAACACTCAATCCCAGTCTTTCCCCTCAACTCTCAATCCCAGTGCTTCCCCGAACACTCAATCCCAGTCCCTCCCCTCAACACTCAATCCCAGTTCTTCCCCTCAACACTCAATCCCAGTCCTTCCCCTCAACTCTCAATCCCAGTCCCTCCTCTCAACTCTCAATCCCAATGCTTCCCCTCAACACTCAATCCCAGTCCCTCCCCTCAACACTCAATCCCAGTCCCTGCCCTCAACACTCAATCCCAGTTCTTCCCCTCAACACTCAATCCCAGTGCTTCCCCTCAACTCTCAATCTCAGTCACTCCTTTCAATACTCAATCCCAGTCCCTCCCCTCAACACTCAATCCCAGTGCCTCCCCTCAACACGCAATCTTAGTGCTTCCCCTCAACACTCAATCCCAGTGCTTCACATCAACACTCAATCCCAGTGCCTCCCCTCAACACTCAATCCCAGTGTCTCCCCTCAACATTTCACCTCCTCAATTTCTCTACCTCGCCTCAACACTCAATCCTCACACTTCACCTCTGCATTTGCGACTATCTACTTAGGTCATTGCTAGTGTCTCATTACTGGCTGGTGATGGGCAAAGTATGATTAAACTAACATCTACAATTAATCATCAGGAGATATTAGATTAGAGGACGCTTTTTCATTCAACGGAACACATGGGGTGATTGGTTAGACTATCATTCTTTTATGCCAGTGGCTTCTCGTGTCACAGCTTGCCGGGGGAAATCGCTGCTGATTCATTTCTGAGCTCGAAACAGTGAAAACATTTTCTCGTCACTCCGCTGCCCAGATCGTGAATGCAGCAAACTTTGCTTTCTAAATCCAGTAGCATCCCAAGTGTGCTCGTGGTTTTAATATTCTCTGAGCCCTGTGCCTCTGCCAGAATGTGTGCGAAAACAGAGAGCAAGTGGGAGAGGGGTGATCTCTGAACAGCCACCAAATTCTTTTCCATCTGAAATCTATCCCAGATGGCTTCTCACTGACTCTTCCTGTTCCATTTATGGAACGCCATGTAGAACCACTTCCGGGTCACGACACCAAGGTACAGCCAGTTAAAAATAGATGGGGGCGGTGGGGGAATGGCGGGTGAGAATTCTTAATCTTCCCTGCCTTCTTGTGTAAACACTTCTGGGTGAACATATGCATCAGATATACATGCAAATGACTTTTTTAAACTCTGGAAAGGATTTCAATCCATTAAGGAGATTATGACTGCTGGATCATGCAAATAAAATAACTTGTACCGAGACATGACTGCATGCCCTCATGAATATTGCCTACTGAAACAATTCTTGTCGTGTAGGTACTGAGCTGAGGACTCTGTGTCCTCATACATCCTCTCCCGACTAATCTGCCACCATTTAGAAGTCACAGAAATTGTGTCAGGTTATGGCTCGGGGAAAGACTTTAATAACCCAATTAAATAAAGCAAACATTAACCTTATTTCTGCTGTGTTGCCTGCTGTACTCGGTAGATAAGTGACTAAATTCCAGGGAAAATGTTTACACTTAGGCTTTTAAATAATAAAGCAATTCAACGCCTGGTGTGCCTGAATCAAGAACCCCAACCAAAGGCACGGTGACACAGTGGTTAGCCCTTCTGCCTCACAGCACCGGGAAATGTATTCAATTCTGGCCTCGGGTGACTTGTGTGGAGTTTGTACATTCTCCCCATGTCTGTGTGGGTTTCCCTCTGGGTGTTCCGGTTTCCTCCCACAGATGTACAAATAAAGTGGATTTGCCACGCTAAATTGACTCTAGTATTGGGGGGATTAGCAGGGTAAATATGTGGGGTAACGAGAATTGGGCCTGGATCGGATTGTGGTTGGTGCAAACTCGATGGGCCAAATAGCCTCCTTTTGCAATGTAGTGTTTCAATGATTCTATTCTATGATTCAAAGACTTGAGAAAGCTTGGCAGCCCAGGGGGGGCCTGGGCTCAAAGCAAACCTGACCACCCCCCAACACTCAAGTGCAACCTCAGTACTGAAGGCGGGATTCGAATCGAAATTGAAAGATTCTTACCAAATGAAAAAGCTGTTGCAAGAAGTTAGAAGTCAAACCTCCTCTTCCTGGCCACCACTCCCACATTCTCTCCTTTCCCTTCTCTCCTAGCCCTGACCTTTGGTGTAATATTCCTCCAAGAGACTCTTTTTCTCTGAGTGGGTAACAACAAGCTGTCTCTCACGAAGGACATCGTAGCTGAGTCTAACACTGTGCTCACCTGACAAGCCTAATGTGTGCCCTTTCCAGTACAGCTGGGCACCTGGGAAGTGGGTAACAAAAATTGGATGGACATTTCTCATCCTTTCAATCGCACATATTTTTTAAAAAATTTGTGGGATGCGGGCAATGATGGCTGGGCAGCATTTATTGCTCTTCCCTCAGGACATTTAAGAATCAACTACATTGCTGTGCATCTGGAGTCACACATAGGCCAGACCAGGTAAGGGCAGCAGATTTCCTTCCCTACCAGACATTAGTGAGTTTTTGTGGGTTTCACGGGCATCATTAGACTTGTAATTCCAAATTTGTTTTTTTTATAATAAAATTCAAATTTCATCATCTGCTGTGGTGGGATTCAAAGCCGGATCCCTGGAGCATCATGTTGGGTCTCTGGATTACTGGCCCCGTGATGATACAACAACACTACTATCTCACCATATGAACCAATGTCAATGGCAGGCAGCTAAAGACTTTCTCTAATCTAGCCTGCCTCACACACTGTAGGCGGCACGGTGGCACAGTGGTTAGCACTGCTGCCTCACAGCTCCAGGGACCTAGGTTTGATTCCCAGCTCGGGTCACTGACTGTGTGGAGTTTGCATATTATCCCCATGCTGCCTTGGCTTTCCCCTGGGTGCTCCAGCACCACCCCCCCTCACAGTTCACAGATCTGTGGGTTAGATGGATTGGCCTGAGTGTCTGTCCCTAAACTGTCCCTGAGTGTCTGAAGGGGCTGGCTCGGGTAAATGCATGAGGCTGTGGGGATGGGGTACCAGGTGGGATTGTGGTCAGTGCAGATTCAATGGGCTGAATGGCCTCCTTCTGCACTGTAGAATTCTATGAATTGCAAAATCTTATTTATCTCAACACAGATACACTCTATCCTCTCCCCAGACTGTGTGTTCTCCTGGGAGAGATAAAGTAATCCAGACCAGTTTATGGGGAAAAGCCTGTGATCATTGGTCACTTGGGCACATGGGTGAATCCAATATCACTGCTTATTCATTCAGAGTTGAGTCATCTTTAATCCAATAAAAGGATTGTGTTTTCATTCTGATGCAGGATATTTTACAGTGTGTAGTTAAAACTGCAATTACCCAGCAATTCCTAGTCACATCTCCTTCAGTAGCTTCACACGGATGCTTAGCTGAATTGCAACTTTGGCAAATCTGATTACTTGCCTGTTTGCATCCAGTGACTTTGCTATAGTCATTAACCCGTCACCTGAACATGTTTAATTCTTCTCTACACCAACCAGTTCTAATCCTCCCTAATTCTGTCATCAGCGATACTAAGGAAGCAAAGCCTCCACCCCCCCACCCCCATCCCCGCTGCTAAATACCCTCGGCAGACAAACATGCATTTGTCTACCAACCCGCATGGTTCTGTATAATGGGGCATTTTTGGCCTTAAGGAATCGTAATAAAGGAAAGGCCTCATTACTTGAGGTGTCTGAGGCCGACAGCAGAGTGACTGCCCCTCCGAACAGGGAACTGTGTTCTTTACTGCATTTCCAACACATATATCTCTTGGATCAATTAACGACGCACCATGCCAAGTTTGTCTTGCAAAATGCGGCTCTGCCAAGCAACAAAGATGCAATCCAAGACAAGCTTTCAAACTATTTAACAGAGAACATTATTGCCAGTGCTTGATTTGTTCAACTGTTAGAAGTTTGGAACTGATACAAGAGCGTGAAAGAGGAGACTGGGTGGTGCAGTGTGTTAGTTAGTGCACTATGCTTTCATCTAGGGACCCGGGCTTACATCCAGTCTATTAACTGTGCCAAAGTTTCCTTTCTCTCCCAGCTGCATAAGGGCCTGAGACTAGAATGAGCTTTGGAAAGTCAGAAAGCACACAGCAAACTTAACTGAACCTCTCAGGGTGAAGATTGTCACTGTGGGCTGTGGCTACACTAACTGGAGCAGAGGAACTTATCCGCCCCACCCAGTCTTCATAGAGATGACTGATGTGAAACATGGAAACACTATACCAGGGATAACAGAGGTTGCAATCAAGGCACTTTGTAGGGACACGGTGGAGGGAACTTCTTTTCTTAATCTTAATGATTTCCGCTCCTCATTTTTTTCTTATTCATTCGTGGGACATGGGTGTCGCTGGCTGGCCAGCATTTATTGATGTAGAGATGCCGGCGTTGGAATGGGGTAAACATAGTAAGAAGTCTGACAACAGCAGATTTAAATCCAACCAATTTATTTGATAGTAAACTCACAAGCTTTCAAGGTGTTTCGATCTCTTCATCAAGAGAATTCACCTGACGAAGAAGTCGAAACACCTCGAAAGCTTGTGAGTTTACTATCAGATAAACCTGGTGTTGTCAGACTTCTTACAGCATTTATTGTCCATCCCTGATTACCCTTGAGAAGGAGCTGCCTTCTTGAAACACTGCAGTCCATGTGCTACGGGTTGACCCACAGTGCTGTTCGGGAGGGAATTCCAGGATTTTGATCCAACTACTGCAAAGAAACAGCTATATATTTCCCAGTCAGGATGGTGAATGGATTGGAGGGGAACCTCCAGGCGGTGGTGTTCCCAGGTATCTGCTGCCCTTTGTCCTTCTAAGATAGAGGTGGTCGTGGTCTTGGAAAGTGCTATCTAAGGAGCTTTGGATCATGCAGATCATTCATTCCTGATGCATAACACAAAAACATTGTTCTATTTCTCAGCCTAAAGCTCATCTTGCTAAGCAAGGAATTCAATTAAAAGATAATATAGCGGATGTGTGGGGAAGTTGAGAGGGGTGGGGATGGTGAAGGGATAGTCAATTAAAAAAGATACCAAATAACTTCCAGCGAATTCCACAGACTGCCCTCTTCCCATTTTGTTTTTCCACAGACAGTAGGAGCCTTTTCAAGCATTGCTTCATCAGCAGTGCAATAATGAGAGTGCTATGCAGCTATCTGCCAGCACCTGCCACAGGCAGCAGGAAAACCCAAACAAAGTTGCCAAATATTTGTTTTCAGCAGATCAAGACCAAAACAACAGGTCCCTCTGTGCAACGATGGGAGAAGGATGTTGGGCAAGGTATAGCGCCTTTGATAACTTCCTCAGACACTGCAAGCAGCTAATTTTCACCCATGCAATTAACAAGCATTTCCTATTTGTTCCACAAAAGAAAACAGAATTAATCATGGGACGCACCACACACTTATCCACACTTACCCACACACACACACTTATCCACACTTACCCACACACACACTTATCCACGCTTACCCATGTACACACACTTATCCACACTTACCCACACACACAAACTTATCCATACTTACCCACACACAAACTTATCCACACTTACCCACACACACAATCTTAGCCACACTTACCCACACACAAACTTATCCACACTTACCCACACACACAATCTTACCCACACTTACCCACACACACACTATCCACACTTACCCACACACACAAACTTATCCACACTTACCCACACACACACTTATCCACACTTACCCACACACACAAACTTATCCACACTTACCCACACACACAATCTTACCCACACTTACCCACACACAAACTTATCCACACTTACCCACACACACAAACTTATCCATACTTACCCCACACACAAACTTATCCACACTTACCCACACACACAAACTTATCCACACTTACCCACACACACAGACTTATCCACACTTACCCACACACACACTTATCCATACTTACCCATGTACACACACTTATCCACACTTACCCCCACACACAGACTTATCCACACTTACCCATGTACACAAACTTATCCACACTTACCCATGAACACACACTTATCCACACTTACCCACACACACAGACTTATCCACGCTTACCCATGTACACAAACTTATCCACACTTACCCACACACACACTTATCCACACTTACCCACACACACAATCTTATCCACACTTACCCACACACATACTTATCCACACTTACCCACACACACAATCTTATCCACACTTACCCACACACAAACTTATCCACACTTACCCACACACACAATCTTATCCACACTTACCCACACACATACTTATCCACACTTACCCACACACACAATCTTATCCACACTTACCCACACACAAACTTATCCACACTTACCCACACACACAAACTTATCCACACTTAACCACACACATTTACCCACACACACTTATTCTCACACACTTACCACACACATTTACGCAAGTACATTCACACATAAATATAGACACACTTACCCTCACTTATCCACACACAGTTACCCACAAGCACTTACCCGTACATGCATACACACATACACACACACACACTCATACACAGATACACACAGATGTACATGCACACAGATGCATAGACACATGTGCACGCAGATGCACATAACTGACACACATAAAGACACACACACACACCTACCTATGAGTCAACACTTCAACCTCCAAAGCACTAAACATTAACCAGTATGAGCAAAGTGAGATTTAAAACAAATTTCAAGTTTCAGAAAACAAGTGTCTCCGTAAATGCTAAAATTCACCCTTGAAATTATGTGGTCACACACCTCATTCGTCCTGTTTCAAGGACCTTGTGTTTTCTCATGTTGCCACAATAGCTATGCTTAAGGAGTACCACATTAGCTAAAATAGGCTTTAGCATCTTGATAGTGTAAAAGGAGCTACATAATGCGAGCACTTTCCTTTCAACAAAAATTTACTAATACTTCCCAAAGATATTTTGTTGTCTCTTTACCAAGACACCTTCTCTCTGAAAGAACAGAGAAGCTCCAATAACAATGAGTTCATCACACAGATGCAGCTGGTAATCAGCTCTGGAGCACAGACTTAAAAACTGAGGTCTCTGCTCCAAAACGCATGCCCATGATCATTCAATTTCTACCCATCTGTCAATGGATTCTTCATTCCCCCCAGGGGCACCTTGTTCCATACCCACTGTGACTGTTGGGCCACAGTTGTACTTGTCTTTGATCAGTTGATTACATCATGCCAGCTGTACCCATTTTTAAACCTTTTTTTCAACCTTGTCTTCATGAGGCATCTCAATTTTGAGACGCTCTCCTCGCTCTCTCTCTATCTTTCTCTGTGGACATCGGCTGTTCCCACCTTGGACACTGAGGATGCTGATGTGTAACTGCAGGAGAGAATCTTATAGTTTCTCCAGCCTAGGGAGCCCACCCGCTGGCCTGAAATGGATGGCAAGTGCGCCCAATGGCAACTCATTAACCAGCTCACTGTAAATTGTATGGGGTCAGGCCAGCATCCCTATTTTCTTCCCACTGCTGGTATTCTGACTCCAAAGGAAAATCCTTTCCTACAAGGCATTCAGGATGATTTCACTCTGTCCACACCCACCCTCCAGGAACAGGGCATGGGGAGGGTGGTGTGAAATCGAACCTGTGTTCTGCCTTCCTTTGCTGGCTGCAATACTAATGCTAACTATGACTCTAAGTTACAGATTCCAGTCTTGAAATGTTGCGGCACCCACTGTACACTCTGTCTGTTTAAGGTGCACAGCTGCTTTAGACCAATTTAAAGGATGTTATTGGGCTTGCAGTTGGCTGGGTACAAGACACCCTGTCAACACTGACCTACTTGAAATTTTCTTAATACCTCTTCTCATTGGACAGGACACAGCAGCAAATGCCACTGAACGGCCCATTTGTTATATTCCATTTTCTGCCCCGGCAACATTTACTCAAACCCCATCATACCATTGCTCCAATCCTTCAATCTCCAACACTTTTCCATCACGTAAAGGGCCTTCAACTCTCTTGCCATAGAGGGAATTACTCCAATTCCCCATATGAACTCATCTGCTTTTTCTACACAGCTTCTCCCTGTCAAAAGGCCCCTGAAAACCTTACTTGTTAACCATATGTTCAGCCACCTCCACCTCATATCTTTCTTAGTGCTGATTGGGTCTGCTATTCCCACACCTTCGAGCGATTGTTTTTAAAATTTCATGGCTGGCCTTTTGTGCACAGTGCTGATTACCACATTACAGGAAAGACATCACTTCTGTGGAGAGGGTACAGGGAAGATTTGCAAAAATGTTGCCAGGGCTTGAAAACTGCAGCTATAAGGAGAGACTGGATGGGCTAGGATTGTGTTCCTCAGAGCAGAGGATGACGAGGGGTGACGTAACTGAAGCGTACAAGATTATAAGATATGCTTAGATAGGATGAACGGAAAGACTTGTTTCGTGAAAGGTCAATTACAGGGGCCATTGATTTAAGATGATTGGTAAAAGGATTAGGAGTGGCGTGGGAAGAAACTTCTTCACCCAAGTACTGGTTGGTGTGTGGAATTTGCTGTCCAGTTTGGGTGTTGGGGGAAGAAACCCTTAAAGGCACTTGGATCTGCACCTGAAGTGCCGCAACCTTCAACGTCAAGGGCTGGAAGGCTAGTATTAATTTTTTTATTTTTCGTTGGCACAGTCACAATGGGATGAATGGCCTGTTGCTGTCCTACAAATCTCCTTTGGTTCAAAAAGCACTTTTCCAGAAGAGAGAGGAGTGGCAATTGGGAAAACGAGGAACATATTACTGGGTCCAGGGAAAAGCAGAGGATTGGGATCCTTTGTTGAACAGCTTCCTCCTCTACTGAACGTCTGGTGAAAATAACTTTGTGGAACTACAGAAATAGCAGCCAGATAACAAGTGGAAATTTAAGCAGTAGAGCTGCTGCTTCGGAGCACCCAGAACTCTGTGACACAACAAAGGCTTTCATATGAGTGCAAACAATGAGAAAAGAGAGAGAAAGGGAGAATCTGGTTTTCAGTGGGTGTGGATTGAAGATAGACATCAGTTTAAAGGGCTCTCTACAGGGTGACCTCATCAATTCTCTATTTGCCCACGCCCATTACAATGTCAGTTTCTATATGTGACCAACATTTAGCACGACCTGGGACAGAAGACAATGCCAAATTCACAACTCCTGATCTTTGGTGCTTTGGAGACATCCAGGGGTGACTTACCTTCAATCTGCTTCAATGCCAGAAGACAGCTTTCCCGGCTGGGAAAGACGAATGGATTGCTACAGGTCCGAATGGTGTCACACTCACACTTCCCATTGACTATGTTGCAGCCTGTTGCTAGGTTCTCATTGCAGGGCTCGAGTCCAAGAAGTTGGTCGTCTTCCCAGCTCTCGTCTGAAAGAAAAGTATTTTCAGAACATGGCCAGGATCAAAATAAGCCTACCATTTACATGTTGCTGTAAACTGTGCTTAAGTATCAAACAAGTCACAATCTTGGCACTAGTTTAGTCACTGATTGGTGGACTGGCTCCCAAACACTTGTTTATGTGAGACATATGAAGTGTTCTCTCTACCTCTCAATAACTCATCGCTTCCCACATGATTTGGCTCCAAACTTTTCTTCTTAATTTTTAATTTTCTTTCTCTAAAGCACTCAAATTCAGCCAGGGCTTTAAAGGGAAATGTCAGAATTGATCAGAGACAGTAAATAAAAGTACTTAAGCATCCCATGTACATCCTACAGTGCTTAAGTTTTGAGTAACACAGTGCCTTTAAAAGTAATGAGTATTTAAATGCTCCCAGCACTGCCATCACCCCACAATAATAACGTCAGAAGTTATTGGAAATGTGTGACACAGATGTGGCAGGGACACCAAGCACAAAGGGGACCCCCCAGAGCGATGTCACTGGCTAGCTTCAAGTTATTCGCAGTCCTAGCGCGCACACACACACACCTGCAACTTATTTTCAGTTACTCATTCTGAACATTCTTCAGTGAACAAGAAGCATATCAAATCATGGCAGGTACAGATTTAAAAAAAAAACAGAACTGATCTTTTATCCACTCCTGGTCAGAGTTAGACATCTAACCCGGAACCTTGGTGCACAAAACTAAATGATATGGTAAAAAATATTTGATAACATAATATTACAAATTGTACTATCTTTTGTATCTTTTACACATTTATCTTGAATTCTGCTTATACCCATCTTTATGCCATTTTCTCCTCTCCACTCTCTGCTGATTCATGCTTGTTCTACAGGTAGCCGGAGTTCTGCTGTACCGCCCCCAAGTGTCCAATGTACATGTGCCAGCTTAAACCATGAGGTGCTGACAGATGACTAATGAACCGTGGTTGTGTAAGAACGTGTCCTTGTCTGACTTGCACTTTCCAGTTCATTCGCTTTTGATTGTGGCAAGAGCTTCCACTGTGTCTTATCCATCTCAAGGATGGATTACTCCACCATCCCACCACCACCCAACCCCACTCTCCCCCGCCCCCCACAGCCATCAATCCTCATTGTCCGAGGACAGCTGTTCCAGTGCCTACAAGAGAGTGATCCACGATGAAGATGGTTCAGCATCTCTTCACCGCCTGCACTTACCCACCAACATCACTAGGGGAGCTTCCATAAAACTATCCTGCACAGCCACTTGGACCTTACCAGTAGCCTTCCCTCATCAATTATAAAGTTTCCTTTTGCATTTCATGGAGATAACATGGTAGAGATCTATGACGTTGCAAGAAATAAAGGAAAAAAGTTTCACAGTGCTAACCTTGCAAAATAAAACTTGGGTTTAAAATACCTGAAAAATGGAACTAGTACCAAAAAAAACAGTAATTACAGAATGTAGAAGATAGGAGCAGGAGGCCATTCGGGCCTGCTCCACCATTCATTTAAGATCATGGCTGATCACCCAACTCAATAACCTGATCCCAGCATATTCTTTGATTCCCTTTGCCTCCAATGTTACTGTACCAGGATATTTGAGCTATCTGCTTTAATCCCATTCCCCAGCCTTTTTTTTCTCTCCAATCTTCCTTTTCAGATGTTCATCCGATTCTCTTACTGCCCCGACAGCCACTTGTGGTGGTGTTGCGGTCAGTATCGCGATGTGTGAAATGACTTCTTCCAGATTCTCCTTCATTCCTGTGTCATCAGCACACTGTGGTTCCCTGCTCCAGAAGGCACCAGATACAATGTTAGCTCAACATGCTTATTCCTCTTGTTGGCCCTTCGATTCTAACCAGGAATCTGTGTCAGCCCTTCTCAGCAGTTGAAGCATGGAGGAGGTCACCAGCTGGGATAATAGACTGCAGTTAACATGCTATCAGCTCACAAACTCTAGTCAATACAATATGCAGCACTTACTAATTTTTCAATTAAAAAAAAATCTTGAGATATTAAGGTGGGGAATGAATACTGTGGAAAAGGCAATTGCGAAATTTACTTATTTCACAGAACTTTGAGTTTATTTTTAATGTGAAGTGGATATAAATATAGTGCACGGTAATAAATTCATCAGTGATCGCATTATCCCACTTGCGCTGTGGCCCACATCTCAATTATCAGGTAATTCTCCTAGGTTATCAGGTTTGTAAGATTTAGGATACAATTCCCTTCTTTCCATTTCAATGTTCTGCTCTTCTCTTGTACAGGCAATTGACTCCTTGTTAGGTAGGGTAAGTTCTCACTGATCCAGGTTGTCCTCCGGGACCTTGTGGTTCCTCCTCTTGTCAATGTCCTCCCCTCGTACAAGCACTGACTCCATCTACATTATGGTTTCCCTTTGGTGGCCCAGCAGCCAGTTGGTTCATATTTTCTGCCAATCTTGCCTGACTGAATGTGGCACCTTGGCTGAGATTGATTCTGGCCTCATCCTATCAGGCTTCTAGCTGAGCTCACTGGATGCTGATTGGGTCCAATATCTCTGCTTTCCCCTTTGCTAACTCTTATTGGTTAGCAGAGATAATGTTGTACAGAGTCTGTGCCTTCTGGGACCAGGGAACCACAGTGTGCAGATAGAAAAAGTGTATTTATCTATTTGTCACATGTAGACTTACATTAACACTGCAATGAAGTTACTGTGAAAATCCCCTCATTGCCACACTCCAGTGCGAGTATACTAAGGGAGAACTTAGCATGGCCAGAACACCTAACTAGCATGTCTTTCGGACTGTGGGAGGAAATCGGTGCACCTGGAGGAAAGCCTCACAGGTTGAACGTGCAGACTCCATACAGGCAATGACCCGAGCCAGGAATCAAACCTGGGAGCCTGGCGCTGTGGGAACTAGAATGGAGGGAAATCAGGAAGAAGTCATTTCACACAGAATAACACCACAACACCTCACCTCATATAGATATTGGGGCAGGAGTTATAGCGCCATTTAAAAAGGAAACATTTGAAAAAGAAGAATATCAAAGGATAGGGAGAGAGAGTTGGATGGCACAGTAGTTAACACTGCTGCCTCACAGCATCAGGGGATCCGGGTTCAATTTCAACCCTGTTACTGTCTGCGTGGAGTATGCACATTCTCACTGTGTTATAGAGGATTTCTCTAGATGCTGCAGTTTCCTTCCACAGTCCAAAGATGTGCAGATTAGGTAGATTAGCCATGGTAAATGTCTGAGGTTGCGGGAATAGGCTGGGAGAGCGGGTGGGGCCTGGGAAGGATGCTCTTCTGGAAAATCAGTACAAACTCGATGGACCAAATGGCATCCTCCTGCATTGTAGAGGTTCTATGAATATATGAAAACAGGATTAGCTCCACTTAAAGAACTGTGCTTCAAATATCCTTTATCCGTGTAATTACTGTGATTCTTTGGTGCTATTTCCAATTTTTTCCAGTATTTGAAACTCAGATTAAGTTGCTACATCTACGGGAGCATCCTCACTCTCTGGCTAACTGAAATCATCTTACTGTGACCAAGACCTGGGCTTGGGTTCTCACTAGTTAAACCTGCTGAGGCAGTGAGGAGCCTGAAATAACACGCTTAACCAACTCTCCCCTGCCAACTTCTGCTTCAGAATTTCATGCCAAAATTAGACATATAAAACACAAACATAAACCTTGTTTTATTTAAAAGTTAGAAAATACAGTTGGTGGGCTTTGGAGTGTGCTGGAGCCACTTCTCCTTTGTGTCATCTTAAGCAGTCAACTCTTGTTTTGCTACATCATGTGCTCCAGGGTTGGAAATGAGCCTGCAAAGGTCCCAATGGTAAAGGAAATCCTTGGGATATGAAGGAGAGAGGGCGGAGGGCTCTAAAACGTTCAGGATAAGAAGTGTTGGGGGGGGGGGGGCGGTGAACACTGACATTCTTGCTGCCTAGGAAATTGGAAGAAAACTCATGCTCCCAAAGCCAGATGTTGAGTACCTTTAGAAAACAAACATATTCCTCAGGCACGCTATTTTCTTTCTCCCCCCATCCCTCATAGCCTGAAACATTAGGAACACGGGGGCTTGGCTCCAGGCCATTCAGCCCCTCGAGCCTGTCCCCTCCCCCTCATTTCAATAAGACCAAGGCTGATCAGATTGTGGTCTCAGCTCCACTTTCCTGTCCCCTAGAAAGCCTGCCTAGCCACCCCCTAGACCTCAGCAAGAAGATAGGATGAGTGCTAACTGTGACAGTTGGCTGGGCAGGCACATAAACGATCCATTTAAGTTCCCGGAGAATATAATTTGAATTCGCTTTATTGTTTAGTCTGCTCCTTCATGAGAAATTCTTTCTTTTTCTTCTCTCTGTCCGAGGCTCATTGCTGCCGCCTGTCTTTGCAGGAAGAAAACTCAAGGCAGCATACTTGCTTATGAGTCCTCCCCCTCCCTCCACTTCCCCCTGCCCTTCGAAAAGTCGGTCGCGCTAAAGCCAAATCTGCAGAAGGCAAATGTTTTCAATATCTTAAAATTGGATGACATTTATGTTTTTGCTCCTCTCGCCAATTTGAGAGTCTTAAGCTCTCAAATTCCAGAGGGAATAAAAACAGATCCCGCTTTTCAAGAGCTTTATTCACAGGTACAGCTCCGGTGCGGATTAAGAGCAAGTACGTGAGCGGATTAAGCAGCGGATGCGGTGCCACTGCCCAAGGCAGCCTGGTACACTCAGTGGGCAAGGTGTTTCGTCCTTGTCACTGCATCTTATTCAGCTAAAGAGTAAGCATCAGAGTGACTTGGTATTATTGTGCTCCACCACCTGTAGTTTCAGTGACAGCAATGAGCTAAGGGAATAGGTGAAAGTTACCAGGAAAAGTTACTCTGGCGTGTTGTGTGTGTCTGCTGCGTCCGCGACACACAAGGACAGGAAGAGAGTGAGAGAGAGAGGGAGAGAGAAAGCGTTGCCTCCCGACAACTCGCACTGTCTTCCTGGAGGCAACAGCACAGCGTCCAAAATCTTAGAAGCCGATCCGTAATGAGACATAGCAAACATTCCTGTCAACCCCCCCCCCCCGCCCCGCCTCACCACCACCTCTCTCAGCAGCCCACACTCAAAGGCAGGGCTCGCAATAGCGAATCCAAAAACAGCAAGGCATCTGTTAACAAGCAAAGAAAAATATGGATCGCTGCACATTCAACCAGTTCGCAGCCTCAGCAGGGGATGCACTATACTATACATTATATAGATATATATTAAAAAGTGAATCCAATGCTATGCCAGTCATCACACTAGAATGCAGAAAATAAAACCCACAGCCATGCAGTTAATACCTAGCCGCGATCCAATACACAATCTCAACACCCCCCCCCCCCCCCCAACTAACCAAAGGTGCATGTCTCATATTTTTTGGGAAACACAGCGGGGCAAAAAAAATGTTTTGGATGATGCCAGGTTGTACAAATGTAATGAGATTTGAGTAGGGTGTGAGGTGAGGGAGTGGGGGGGAGAGCATGGTCTGTTCCCCTCTCCAGCTGAAATGGGGGAAACAGCAACTGGATCTAACTTCACTCAGAGCCCAAGTTACAGCATGCCATCATCGCGCCATGTTAATGAGAGAGAGAGAGGGGAAGAGATAGAGAGGTAGCTAGAGAGGAAAAAAGAGAGGGGAAGAAATAAAGAGAGGAAGAAAGCTAGAGAGAGAGAGAGAAAAAGGAAAGCAGAGAGAAAGAGAAAAAAATAGAAAAAGGAAGAAAGAATAGAAGAAATAAGAAGAGGAAGAACGAGAGATAGAGAAATAAAGAGAGAATCTAAGAAAGAGAGATGAAATAGATGGAAAAGAGGAGAGAGATAGAAATAAAAGAGAAAAAAATAGAGAGAAAAAGAGTGAAACAAAAACAGAGAGGAAGGGAAAATGAAATAGTAAAAGGAAAGAAGAGAAAAAATAGAGAAAGAAAAAGCAAGAGAAAATAGAGGAAGAAAAAAAGAAAGAAAAAGAGAAACAAAAAGAGAGAATGAGAGGGAAGAAAGAGGAAGGTAGAAAGAGAAAAAGAAAATGAAAAGGAGAAAGGGAGGAAGAGATCTCCGCGCAGTTAGTTGAAGCTACCTTCGCAAAGGCCGACTTGGTAGCCAGTGATGGAATCGCCATTGAAAGGGGGTCTGATCACACAGCGGAGGCCGCGATCGCAAGTTCCGTACAGCCCGTACACCCCGCCGCAGCTCTCGTTCTTCTGCCGGGCGCAAGTGGAGCAGCAGCCGCAGAAGTCCATGACAATACTCCCCGGGCAGTTCCTGGGCTCCTCGCATTTGGATTCCTCGCACGGCAAACACACCAGAGCCCGGCCACTCTGAGCCAAGAAGTGAAGGAGCTGCAGTACCGCCAGCAGCTTGGCACCCAGGTACATCCCAGAAGAAAACATTGCTCCTCGCACCGCTATGTTTAATTTTCCAAAAAAAAGACCACGCAACAAAACACACACAAAAAAATAAATCCCCAGCCAGACAAAAAGAGAGGGGGGAGGAAAAAAACCTTCCCTTTAAACAACAATAAAAAAGATACTTTCTAAAATCACGGCCAAAGTTTCCAACAAGAAAAAAAAGAAACTCTTCTTGAACGATCACTTCACAGATGCCACTTCGACACAAGACAGCAACATGCAAAGGAGAAAAGAAACAAGCCTTTTCTTTTTGCCGTCTCCTGAAAAAAAAATCCAACAACAAAAAAAGTTTCTTTCTGAGGCGAAAGACTTGAAGAAAGTTGACCCAGCTTCTGATTCTCTTTCTCCAACACCCCCACCCCTCTGCTCCACTTCCAACAGGATCAGGACTTGTCCGTTTACAGCTGAGAGTTCTTTCCACACCAGGAAAAAATGTTCCGATTTCTTGCTTTCTTTCTCAAAGTGAAGGTGGTTGGGTGGGAGGGAGGGAAAGAGAGGAGGGGTGGCAGAGAGATGGGGAGGGGAGGGTTTTCCTCGCAGCTGTAGAGAGTGGATAGAAGTAGCTGCTGCCGCTTGCTGCTGCTGCTTGCTGCTGCCGTTGTAGCTGGGGCAAAAGCGGTCGATCTCAGCAAAGCGGCTGCTGGCGACTGTCATATGAAAGGGGGAAGGGTTGGGGTTTTTAATGGGAATAGTTCAGTGAGTGAGTGAGTGCGGGGCGCAGCGCTCCGGGATCCGCACTCAGACACATGGATACACACACATTGATACAAGCAAGTAACTCAGGCCGGAGCTAGCAGCCGCATTCCCCGGCCCCCCCCCCCCCCCCCCCCCCCCCAACTCCCGAATTCATCACACTTGTCAATCAAACACCCCCCATTGTGACGTACACCACGCACCCGCCCCCTCCTCCCGCTCATTGGCCCAACCCTAGCAGAATATTCAAATAAGATCCCGCCCCCTTCTCCCTGCCCGCAACAGCCCAGCTGGAGTGCGCACGCGCGCATTCCAGACATTGTTACAATGGGGGTGGCGGTGATGTATTGAGAAATGCGCTGTGAATTATCCTGCCTTTCATTTATTTACCCCTTTTTGACTGCTGGGTGGCCAGCCCGATGTCTGTGTATATGTGTGTGTGTATCTGTATAATTAATATCCATGTAAACGTATGTATATATTTTTTGTATATGTAAATGTTTGTGTGTGTATATATATTTGATGTATACATAAATGTTGGTGTGTTTTATATATGTACGTATAATAAATAATGCAATACAACCTGGCAGGGGTGGCATTGTGACCAGGCAGAGGAAGCAGCTAACCCTATTACACTTGGGCTGTGCTGATGCCTGTGTAAACCTGTTGGACTTTAACCTGGTGTTGTAAGACTTCTTATTGTGTTTACCCTAGTCCAACGCCGGCATTTCCACATCCTGCTTCCTGCGATCATGGTTTTCCTGTGCTAGGGTATAGCGAAGCGATCGGGGCAGCCAGTGAGGCTGAAACGAGGCTTTTTACCTGATGCAATTTTTCAAAGCCATCTCGGCCTTTTGGCTAAGATGAAACGTTGGATCAAGCCCGGGAGGGGGTGCAATGCCTCAACCCGTCAGCTTGGATCTTGTTTGATCAAGCCCAAAATGGGATGTATGTGTATATATTATTAAAAGCAAAATACTGTGGATGCTGGAATCTGAAACAAAAACTGAAAATGCTGGAAAATCTCAGCAGATCTAACAGCATCGGTGAGGAGAGAATAGAGCCAACGTTTCGATGTATATTCTTGGCTTGTCAGCTTGGATCTGGCGCGTCCCTCGTGTCGGGACTCTGATTGGACTTAATTGGCATTTTTGATTAGGAATAAAGTAACGAAAGATACAAAAAGGACCCAATTCTGGAAGGTTGGTGGCAGTAAATGCCAGATCTTAAAAGCCCCATCATTTTCACGGGTAAAGCCAATACATTCTGCAAATTCCCAATAAGCACACGTGTATGTATTAACATATAATGTGTTGACATATTTACATATAATTGACGTATATGTAAATATATGTGTATAATATATGATAAATAATGTATACAATTCTGGGAGGTTGGTAATAAGTGCCAGATCTTACAAGCCCCATCATTTTCACAGGTAAAGCCAACACATTCTGGAGATTCCCAATAAGCACACGTGCGTGTGTTTTATACATATAATTTATGTAAATGTGTTTGTATATATATATTATGTATGATAATGTATACAATACTTTGAGGTGGGTGGCAGTAAATGCCACATTTTAAAAGGCATATCATGTTCACAGTTAAAGCCAACCCATTCTTCAGATTCCCAATTATTTATCATATGTTACGTATATACGTAACATATGATAAATAATTTATACAATTCTGGGAGGTCGGTGACAATAAATATCACATTTTGGAAGGTCTGTCACTTTCACAGGTAAATCCTGCAGATTCCAATAAACATGTGTGTTTTCAATATGATATATAATTAATACATATGTAAATATGTGTGTGTTTATGTATATATAATACATGAATAACAATTTATACAATTCTGGGAGGTTGGTGATGGTAGTAAATGCCGCATTTTAAAAACCTCATCATTTTCACAGGTGAAGCCAACATATTCCGCAGACACTCAAAATGTGTGTGTGTGTGTGTGTGTGTGCAAAGAATAAATCTCACTACCGCAAAAAAAAAGAGTAGACGCCGATCAATAGTTCTCATTCTCAAAAGAATTGCGTTTCCCTATCTGGAGTGACCCGTTCACTTTTTAAACATGTTAAGCGTGGCCATTTCCCTAGACTGTTATAGTCAGTTCCTTTTGACATTTACAGTAAGGTTTCCAAATAACTAAAAAAATCCAATACTTCAGCACGGGAGTGGGGGCGGGGGGCAGGTGCTGGGTTCACTTACACAACACTTGGACTGAAATTATGGGAAGTAACTTAAGTGACCTGGATGAAACAGATCAAAAAATTGAGATGTAAGTTTTTGTGTGCATGTCTCTGTCCCCCCACCCAGCCCCCAATAAAAGTTTTAGACTTGCATTTGCAGAACTTTCATCCTTTCCTCCCCTGTCGAAATAAAAAAAAAATACCCCACAAAATAGCGGCAGCAATGCCGAGAGCAAATGAGGCAAAAAGGAATTTTCTCTGCAACATTCCATCAGTGTTACTCAAATAGTTTTCCCACACGTGGGGGCTGCAGTTAATCCTGCTTCCAGTTCGTACAGGAAAGAGAGAGAGAGAGAGAGAAATACCCTAACAACTCCCATTCTCTCCACCCCCGCCCCTCCGCCTCCTGCACTCCGAGAGAAGCTTGTCAGCAGTGTTAACTCGGGGATGAGAAAGGGCACACTGTTTGACAGAGGTTTGTGTTTGGAAACATGGAGGGAGAATTAGGCCAGCACCGCGGTGAGGGGTGAGGTTGTTGTTCAGCTGTCAATGTTTGGGGGGTGACGGAGGGGGGGGGGGGGGGGAGGTGGTGCTGTCCGCCAGTGTGATGCCAATTTGTGCGCGTCCCAAATGTCTACCACTCCCCAGAGCAAATGAAAAAAACAAGATTCCAAAACACTTCCCAGATCATTGAAACCTGGGACGGGATAAAGCCAGGGTTTAAACTGAACGGGGTTGGGCAGGATAACGCACAGAGAAATCCACTCCAGTGGACATTAGATCCTGTCCAATGGACCCGTAGTCAACCTAGGCAGACCCACATCCAGCAGGGATGATATTCATTCATCTGAATTGGAGAAAAAAAAGCGTCAATTACTGTGATATGTTATTCTTTAAAATAAACAGAGTTCCATATGTTTAAACTGATTTGCCATCTGGCCCACTCTCTGCGATTGTAAATCTCCTTCCCACATTGCCTGGATGGCCACACAAGCCTTGGAGATCTGAAAATTGCAGAAGAGCAGCAACTCAATCTTGTGACCCAAACCTGTGTCTGACTATGATGTGGAGACACCGTTGTTGTACTGGGGTGGAGCACGGTAAGAAGTCTCACAACACCTGGTTAAAGTCCAACAGGTTTATTCGGTAGCACGAGCTTTCAGAGCACTGCCCCTTCATCAGGCGAGTGGAGAGATGGGTTTCACAAACACAGCATATATAAGCAAAATCAGAGTTGCAAGATATTTTTTCTTTCCAGAAATTGAAGTCTGTGTCCATATGCACAATGTGCTTGGAGATTCTCTGTAAGATGGTTGAGGACTCTAGATCTAGTTGTTGGAATGTAGAAGAACGGAGGTGGGTGGGGAGAATCTTTTTGAAACTTATAGGATACTGCGACGCCTGAATACAGTATAAGTGAAGAGGATGTTTCTATTAGCAGGAAAAACTAGAACCAGAGGGCACAACCTCAGACTAAAGGGACGATCTTTTAAAACACAGATGAGGAATTTCTTCAACCGGACAGTGGTGAATCAGTGGAAGTCTTTGTCACAGAAGGCTGTGGAGGCCAGGTCATTGAGTGTCTTTAGGACAGAGATTGATAAGTTCTTGACTAATAAGGGGATTACGAATTATGGGGAAAAGGCAGGAGAATGGGAAAAAACAGCCATGATTGAATGGCAGAGCAGACTTGATAGGCCGAGTGGTCTAATTCTGCTCCTATGTCATAGGAGATCATTCTCCTATGAGACCTGCATTCCAACCATTATCTTGCAATTGCGTACTTGTTTTTATATGCCGAGTTTGTGAGACTCACCTCTCCATTCATCTGATGAAGGGGCAGTGCTCCAAAAACTCGTGGTTCCAAATAAACTTGTTGGATTTTAATTTGATGTTGTGAGACTTCTTACTATGTTTGAAAAGAGGAGGGTTAGTGTGAGTTTCCTCTGGGTGCTCTTGTTTCCTCCCATAGTCCAAAAATGTTTAGGTTAGATGGATCAGCTTTGGTAAGTGCCCAGGGTTACAGGGATAGGGCACAAAGATTGGGCCTGGATAAGAAACTCGATGGGCTGAATTGCCTCCTTCTGCCCTAAAGGGATTCTATGGATGATATAGAAAGAAAGACTTGTATTCATATAATACCCTTGAGGAATCCCCAGACATCTCAAAGTGCTCCACAGCTAATGAAATACTTTTGAAGTGCAGTCAGTCGCTATTTGAAGTGTAGGTAATAAGGGATTTCAGAGCTGCATACAAGAAACTTGACTTGTCCATGAATGTCACCAAAATAAAACTCATATCAGACCTGGTCAATGAAATAATAGGCAGTCAAGTTGAGAAGGTTGTTAAGAAGGCATATGGAGTCTTAGCTTTTATTGGTAGGGGGATTGAATTTCGGAGCCACGTCATGTTGCAACTGTACAAAACTCTAGTGCGGCTGCACTTGGAGTATTGTGTGCAGTTCTGGTCCCCGCATTATAAGAAAGATGTGGAGGCATTGGAGAGGGTACAGAGGAGGTTTACCAGGATGTTGCCTGGTATGGAGGGTAGGTCTTATGAAGAGAGGCTGAGGGATTTGAGGTCGTTTTCGTTAGAAAGGAGGCGGCTAAGAGGGGACCTAATCGAAACATATAAGATGATTAGAGGTTTAGATAGGGTGGACAGTGATAGCCTTTTTTCCTAGGATGGAGAAAGCTAGCACGAGGGGCCACAGCTTTAAATTAAGGGGTGATAGTTATAGGACGGATATCAGAGGTAGGTTCTTTACCCAAAGGGTGGTTCGGGAGTGGAATGCCCTGCCTGCAGCAGTTGTAGATGCGCCAGTTTGGTGGCGTTTAAGAGGTTAGTTGATAAGTATATGGAAGAGAAGGGAATGGTTTAGTTTGGAGGGGCATTGCTTTTTATATTGGTCGGCGCAACATCGAAGGCCGAAGGGCCTGTTCTGTGCTGTAATGTTCTATGTTCTATGTTCTATATTTCACATCCCAAATATGTTGAAGGAGAGACTCAGGAATATGTTGAGCTTTTCCTTACCTTGGTAGCTCTCTCCTCTGGAAAGGCCACCATTGATGAGGACCTACTCTGCCACCTCAGCCTTGCACAAACTACAACAATGAGTGATCAGTTGCCAAGACTTCTGCAAGTTAAAAAAAAATCATAGTTGGCAGAGCAGTCATTGTCACTACTTTCAGTGAGACCTGGACTGTGTATCAGCAATACAGAAGCAGACTAATGAGAAATTCCACCAGCACTGCCTCCATCGCATCCTCCAGATCAGTGGAAGGACTGTCAGGCAAACAGTAGTATCCTTCTTGAAGCCAGTTCCACAAACAATTCCTGCAAAACCTACTTTGATGAATTGGACACTGTGTCCAGATGGCTGAAAACTCTCTTTGCACCAGCCCTGTTTTACCAACTCTCAAATGAGCAACATTTCACAGGAAGGCAAAGAAAAAAATCCTTTCCAGATGCTTGGAAGGTCTCTTTAATGACTGTGAGGAGCTTGCTACCAATCGTTCAAAATAGTGGCAACTGGTCCATTGAACTGCATCCTGCTTTGAGTCACAACATCTAAATGATGAGGCACAGCAATAGCAGAGAACAAACAAAAAGGAAGCAAATCCTGCACTCTGGATCCCTCTACCTCATGGAGCATCCTGTCCCATGTATCCAACAATCTATTCGTTGAGAATTGGCTGGTGCTTAGTCATACGAAGATTCATAACGCAAAGATGGGCAGTCCAATGGCTCAATGGTTAGGTCTGCTGCCTCCCAGTGACAAGGACCCAGGTTCAATTCTGGCCTTAGGTCACTGTCTGTGTGGAATCTGTACGTTCTCCTTGCATCTGCGTGTGTTTCCTCCGGGTGCTCCAGTTTCCTCCCATAGTTCAGAGATGTGGGGATTATGTTGATTGGCCATCCATACCGAGGGAGGACGTGTCAGAGCTTCTAGGTAGCATTAAAATGATAAATCTCCTGGGCCTGATGGCATTTATCCCAGACTGCTTAGAGAGGTGCAAGGTGAAACTGCTGGGCCTCTGACGCAAATCTTTGTCTCTTCCTTGGACAGAGGTGAGGTCCCAGAGGACTGGAGAATAGCTAATGTTGTACCGTTGTTTAAAAAGGGTGGTAGGGATAACCCTGGAAATTATAGGCCGCTGAGTTTGACGTCAGTGGTAGGGAAGCTGTTGGAGGGGATTCTTAGAGATAGGATGTATAGGCACTTAGAGCGTTGCAATCTGATTAGGGATACGCAGCATAGATTTGTTAAGGGGAGGTTGTGCCTTATAAATCTGGTAGAATTTTTTGAGGAGGTGATGAAAACGGTGGACGAAGGGTGAGCCGTTGATGTTGTCTATATGGATTTTAGTAAGGCGTTTGACAAAGTCCCTCATGGGAGGTTAGTCGAGAAGGTCAAGGCAAATGGGATACAAGGACAGGTAGCTAGATGGATAAGCAATTGGCTTGGTAATAGGAGACAAAGAGTAATAGTGGAAGGGTGTTTCTCTAGCTGGAGGTCGGTCACTAGTGGTGTGCCGCAGGGCTTGGTACTGGGACCTCTTCTATTTGTAATATATACAAATGACTTGGAAGAGGGAGTAAGTGGAGTGATCAGCAAGTTTGCAGACGATACAAAGATGGCTGGACTTGCGGATAGTGAGGAGCATTGTCAGGCAATGCAGCAGGACATAGATAGGCTGATAGCTTGGGCAGACAGATGGCAGATGGAATTCAATCCTGATAAATGTGAGGTGATGCATTTCGGGAGAAAAAATGTAGGGGGGAGGTATATGATAAAGGGTAGACCTATTAAGAGTATAGAAACACAGAGGGACCTGGGGATGCAGGTGAACATGTCTCTGAAGGTGGCAGAGCAAGTGGAGAAGGTTGTGAAGAAAGCATATAGTATGCTAGCCTTTATAGGAAGGGGTATAGAGTACAAAAGCTGGCCTTTAATGTTGCAGTTGTATAAAACGCTGGTTAGACCTCATTTGGAATACTGTGTCCAGTTCTGGTCACTTTACTACCGGAAGGACGTGGAGACTCTGGAAAGAGTGCAGAGGCGGTTTACCAGGATGCTGCCTGGTATGGAAGGTCTGAGTTACGAGGAGAGATTAGGCAAATTGGGACTGTTTTCCTTAGAAAGACGTAGACTTAGAGGAGATCTGATAGAGGGGTACAAGATTTTGAAGGGGATAGATAGAGTAAACAGGGTTAAGCTTTTTCCTAGGATGGACTCAAATAGCACGAGGGGTCACGGGCTTAGGGTGAGGGGGTAAGGTATAATTTGGATGCTAGAGGGAGATTTTTCACACAGAGGGTGGTGGGGGTATGGAATGCACTACCAAGTAAAGTGGTGGAGGCAGGTACTCTGGAGATATTTAAGAAATACTTAGATGGGCACATGAACAGAATGGGAATGGAGGGGTATAGAAAACTGATTTAAAATAGGGATCATGTACTTGTTTTTATCCTACAGGTGCTTTGGTCCACCTTGTTGTCTAACAAGGGGCATACACGCGATGAGTCATGAGAGGACTGCTCTTGGACCTTTTTCGAGAGTATCCTACTGCTTCACATCGTTAGTGTATGCTTGACCTGGACCATCTGATGGGCAACACGACAGCGCAGTGACTATAGCTGTGCTGTGCAGATACATGGATTTGGGCCTGTGTCTGTGGGAGTTTGCGTATTCTCCCTGTGCTTGTGCGGGTTTTCTCCGGGAGCTCCAGTTTCCTCCCACATCCTAAAGATGTGCTCTTAGGCTAATTGGCAAAACAAATTCTCCCTAAGTTGTCTCAAATTTGGTTTTTAATCCATAGATCTATAAACATGGACAGGGATCGCGTATAGAAGTGGGAACATCGAGGTGGCGGTGTGGGCTCGTTGGGCCGAAGGGCCTGTTTCCCATGCTGTTTTGTTCTTTGTTCTTTGTAAATTGACATTTTCTATTTTTAAGAACTAAGGTTCTTCAAAAATTGAGAGTATTTGTTATTGTAACTGGATGCAATAACAGATTTCCTGTCAGCTTCAGGAGTTGGGGAGGGATGGTACTGGGGGTCATCTAGATTGGCACTTTTTACGAGTGGTACAATTCATCATATACTTTTCAAAGGCTTTGTTGCCAGGATCTTCTGCCATTTTCAGTGGACAACTAGCAACTTCATTAGCTGACACAGATGGTCAGGTCTGGTGGACGTTGAACAGTATCAAGTGATGGATGAGATTCCTGGCTTGAGCAAGTAAAATCCATCATTGAGCTTAACTTTCCTTAATGGGCCAATGAGCAGCATCAAGCAGGTCAAGTGGATGGTCGGTAATAATCTCAGTCACAAGATTCCTTGTGCAGTTTGAACAGAGCACTGCACTCTTTGTCTCAGCATGTCATATACAAAGGACACAAATCTGGATTTTGCCAGAGGGTGTCACAAATGTGTTTGTAAGTTTCCTTGATTGGGAGGATTATGCCACGGGTTAGAAACAGAGACTTGCTCAATGGCTTCTGTGAGCAATCTCCAAATGAGATCTCCTGAGATCCTATTAAGGTATCCTTACCCTTCACTCTGGATCTGATGCGGATAAATGAAGATTGGCATAGACTATGTGGAACAGCATTGAGAACGATGCATTATTCTGGGTGACTGTTGACTGAAGCAAGCCAACTGTTGTGTGGTTAAGACCCTTGGCCACATCTCACTGAATGGAAATGTCACGGTGTTTAGGTCCATGAATCAGGACATGATCATTACTAGATGCCCAACTTTGAAACTAGTCACCATCTTTGATGGATTGTGAATAACTCCAGTGTGCCTGGCGGCCACTAAAGGCGTCAAAGTTGATAGCTGAGTGAAGGATGGGTAATTTCCACTGCTGTCAGTGGGTGGCTTACAAATGTTTGATATTTTAAAACCTATGTAAGATTGCAATGATTAGTGGATAAGGTGTGAATTACATCTGAGATGTTGTTACAGGCATGATTAGCTCAGCCATGCTTTGCTTTGCATTTCAGTGACTATGAAGGACATCTGGACATCCTGAGATTGCGAAAGATGTTATGCAAATATAAATCCTTTCTACTGTGGTTGATGCTTCCATGCCAATGAAGGGAGTAAACTATGCTCAATTTCAAAAAGTTGGGACATTTGGAGTTTGGAATATAAAATATGGAGACAAAAAGTTAAGTTGGAAGTTTGGAAATATCTTTTTTTTAAATTCATTCATGGGACATGGAGTGTCGCTGACTGGCTTTTATTGTCCATCCCTAGTTGCCCTTGGAAAACAGTTGAGAGTCAACTTCATTGCTGTGGCTCTGGAGTCACGTGTAGGCCAGACTGGGTAGGGATAGCAGATTTCCTTCCCTACAGGCCAATAGTGAACAAGTTGAGTTTTTCTGATAATCGGCAATGGTTTCACGGTCATCAGTAGATTCTTAATTACAGATATTTTTTAATTAAAAAAGAAATGCCGTGGCAGGATTTGAATCCATATCCCCAGAACATTAGATGAGATTCTGGATTAATAGCTAGCACTAATACCACAAAACCATTGCCTCCCCCTATTTTCAGTTATCAACCAGGGCACAGATTGCTACTGCATGCAATGAGTATGGATTGAATGCAGTCCTTCAAAAAGAGTTAGTTAGTCCATCACAGAGGAAAGTCTTTCAGATTACAGGTGATAAATTACGGAATGGCTGGGATGACTGTGATTTAAGACTTACTGTGGTCTACGGGAGCCTAGCCTGGGGAAAGGAGGAAAAGAATCCTTGAGTTTTCCCTAAATTAACCTTATTTTTTTTCTGTTATCCTGCCTCTCACACAAGATTGTGAGACAAAGGAGGAATGTCAGTGGTCAGCGTACTAAAGCTAGATCTGTAAGGGATGAGCTTGATGGGATAGTCAATTTTCCTGCCCATTTCTTATGTTTGGCTGAAGTGTTTAACTTCAGGCCCTACCTCTGTCTGCTCAAGTGGAAGCAAAAGATCCCACAGCACAGCTTGAAGAAGGGCAGTGAGCTCTTCTGGTATCTCAGTCAACATTTTAGCCCTTGACTAACATGAGCAAAACTGGTTACTTCTCTCATTTGCCATTTGTGTGACCTTCTGTATTGCAATTTGTCTCCTGCATCTGCTCACATAGGAGTTGCAACCACAGCTCAGAAGTAACTTGTTAGCTGTGACACATTTGGATTTTTTTTATTTGTTCATGGCTTGTGGGATGGCTGGCTAAGTCAGCATTTGTTATCCGTCCCTTGAAAACGTGATCCATCTTCTTTCTCTGATGCAGGTACACTCATAATGTTGCTTCAGAGGGAGTTATTTGGGAGTTATATGGGCAACACATTGGTACATAGGCAACACGATGGCACAAGAATTAGTACTGCTGCCTCATAGTGCCAGAGATCTAGGCTCGATTCCCGGTTGGATCACTGTCTGTGTGGAGTTTGCACATTCTCCCTGTGTCTGCGTGGGTTTCCTCCGATGGTCTGAAAGAGGTGCTGGTTAGGTGCACTCACCATACTAAATCCTCCCTCAGTATACCCGAACAGGCAGTAGAGTGTGGAAACTAGGGGTTTTTGCAGTAACCTCATTGCAGTGACTTTAATAGTAAATAATCTTAAATTTAAACTTATTTTGAACTCTGAACAGTCATTGGAAGGAAACTTGTACATGGTGGGGTTTTCTGCTCTTGTCATTTTGGATCATAGTACCATGAATTTGGAAGGTGTTATTGAAGGATCCTTGCATTGCCACAGTACACCCTGCATATGGTAAATACTGCTGCCACTGTGTGTCGGTGGTGGAGAGATTGAATGTTTAATGTGGTGGATGGGGTGCCAGTTAAAGGGCTATTTTGACCAGGATGGCATTGAGTTTCTTGAATGTTGTTGCAGCTACACCTATCCAGGCAAGTGGAGAATATTCCATGATACTGCTGATTAATGCCCAGTAAATGATAGACACCTTTGGAGAGAGAGGACGTGAGTTAGTTGCTTAAGATACCCTTAGCATGTGAAACATAGAACACAAATGCAAGTTCTTGTTCTTTAAATTATATGGTAGGTATGCAGAGGTGACATTTTCAATGTCTTACCACTGGTTTTCTTTCACATCTCTCTGTGTCTGAGCCATAGTTTATAAATCTGTTCAGTGAACTTTTGTGCCCACTCAGGCAGAAGATGTGAAAACTAGTTTTATAAATATGCATAATTAGTGGATCACCACTGGTGGGGAGATGGTGGTGGCTTGGTAACGTGGTTGGGCTAGTAATCCAAAGACCCAGGCTAATACTGCAGAGACAAGGATACAGATCCTACCACTACTGCTGGTTGAAACTTAAATTCCATGGATGAAATCTGAAATTGAAAGCTAGTCTTGGTTACAGTGACCATGGGACCACTGGCAGTTGTCATAAACTGTTGTCACAACCCACCTGGTTCAAGGGAAGGAAATCCACTCTCTTTACCTGGTTGGTCTAGCCTACATGTGACTGAATGTAACATACTGTTAAGTGCCTTCTGAAATAGCCCAGCAGGAAAATCAGTTCAGGGGCATTAGGGATGGGTGACAAGAACATAAGAACTAGAAGCAGGAGTAGGCAATTTAGTTCCTCGATTCTGCTCTGCCATTCAATATAATAATGGCTGATCTCATCTTGGCCTCAACTCCACTTTTCCACCCACTTACCATAATCCTTCAAACTCTTACTAATTAAAAATCTATTCTTACTAATTAAGAACCTTTTCTTTCAATTTACTCAAAGTACCAGCATCCATTGCACTTTGGAGTAGCGAATTCCATAAACTCATGACCCTTTGAGAGAAGTAATTTCTCCATGTCTCTGCCATGCCTTATCCTAAAACTATAACCTCTTGTTCTAGATTGCCCCACAAAAGGAAACATTCTCTCCATGTCTCCGTTCAAAATCTCCCCTTATCATTGTGTACACCTCTACTAACTCTCCAAATGTTGGCCTTATCAGCAACCTCCTCACCACAGGAAGGAATTGAAAAAAAACACAGGTCAGATAGGGTTTGGCATTCTGTTACAATTCTCACTAATCTTTACAGATGCACCACAGAAAGCATTCTTTCTGGTTGTATCACAGCTTGGTACGGCTCCTGCTCTGCCCAAGACCACAAGAAACTATAAAGTGCCATGAACAAAGCCCAGTCCATCACTTAAGCCAATCCCCCTCCATTCCATTGACACTGTCTATAGTTCCTACTGCTTCAGAAAATCAATTAGCATAATTAAGGACCCAGGAACCCCAGATATACGCTCTTCCACCTTCTTCCATCGGGAAAGAGATACAGAAATCTGAGGTCATGTCCCAACTGACTCAAGAACAGCTTTCTCCATTAAGCTTTTGAATGGACCTACCTTGCATTAATGTGATCTTTCTCTACACCTTTGTTATGACTGTAATACTATATTCTGCATCCTCTCCTTTCCTTCTTTACGTACAGTATGCTTTGTCTGTGTAGCATGCAAAAAAACAATACTTTTCACTGTATATTAATACATGTGACAATAATAAATCAAATCAAATCAAAATCAATGTTGGAAATTTTCAGCCAAGCTACCTTTGATATCCATTAAAATTAATTTCTGCTTTAGGCACTGTTTACCAAGGAATCTCTGATCAAATGTTGTATATATCATTCTGGTCTGTACCAATGTCATTTTTTTCCCCTCAATTCTTTCAGCGATATGTATTTGTGCGCATTTGGTTGCGAGACGAACAGTTACTGTATTTTTTCCTCCCACTGTGTGTCTGCATCTGCTCAGAACTGGGTTGAGACTGTCAAGAGTCACTTTGATTGGGACCTTTGACAGCCAGCAGAGAGAGGAAGGAAATCCAGCCTGTGCTGCATTGAAATCCACATGATGAAAAGGCAATGTGCCAATTCACTCAGTGTAGTTCAACCTTGTAAGGACTACAATTTATATTGTTTAAAATTATTAAAAGTCTCGTCTTTAACAACCATGGGGAGCATTGAGTTCTTTGTGAAACACAGTTGAATACGTATCTTGCCTGATGATTTAAAGGCACATCATGGGAAGAAATGGCGTAGTGGTATTGTACCTGGGCTCGTAATCCAGAGTCCCGGGGTAATCCTTCGGGGACCTTTATTCAAATCCCATCATGGCAGATGGTGAAAATTGCATTCAATAAGAATCTGGGATTAAAAGACTAAGCATAACCAGGAAACCATTGTCAATTGTCATGAAAAACCCAGTATGGTTCACTAATGTCTTTTCGGGAAGGAAATCTGCCATCCTTATCTGGATCTGGCCTACATGTGATTCAAGATCCACAGCAATGTGGTTGATTCTTAAATGACCTAGCAAATACAGTGGACAGGCAATAAATGCTGGCCAAGCCAGTGATGCCCACATCCCAAAAATCATTTGGATCCTTAGCAGTTTGTTGAAGAGGATATTTTAGATTTTGGATTGCTGAACTCAGAAATGATATTTTTTTTTCTCGTTAATGTGTACTTAACAGGCTTAATTACAAATAATAAATGGAAAACAATCATGCCAAATTAAATGGAGCAAGCTTTCACTTTTAGTACTTAAAAAGTTAATGGACTTACAGTAGTTATCTAGTATTCAGGACTGTATCAGTTTTATAATGATTTGAATGGTGACATCTTTATACAGGCAACGTCAATGTATACATAACACAGGCAGGGGTAGTTACCCATTCAGAAAAAAAACAAACCAACATTAAACCATAACAATAGTGGGTGTACTTCTTCTAAAATACGGTACTTTCTGTCAAAATAGGCGCAGTGCATCTCAAGTCTTCCCCCTCATGTATAGCAAAGAATAGCGGCTACAATTTCATGGAATTTTGCATTTGGCATGACAATTAGTTATCCTACAGCACAGTGGGCAGCACTGCTGCCTCAAAACACCAGGACCCGGGTTTGATTCCCAGTATAAGTGACTGCCTGTGTGGAGTTTGCACATTCTCCCTGTGTTGGCATGGGTTTCCTCCGGGTGCTCCGGTTTCCTCCCACTGTACGAAAGACGCGCTGATTAGGTGCGTTCGGCCATGCTAAAATTCTCCCTCAGTGAACCCGAACAGGCGCCAGAGTGTGGTGACGAGGGCATTTTCATTAGTAACCTCATTGCTGTATTAGTGTAAGCCAACTTGTGACACTAATAAAATAAACATTAACTTTAAACCTAACAAGCATTCAAGGATGAATGAACAAAATTCAACTTTAATTTATCATTGCATTGCCAATTAAAAAGCAGACCAGATGGTTTCAAACTTCTTGAAACTGGATGTTTTCATGCTGGTAATTTTACAATAATTGCCTCCAAAATTGCTTTTTTTTCATTTAAATTTTTACTTTTATTGTTGACAAGCACCTTACTTCCTGCTGAGAATAATTCAGTTCTCGATATAATGATGAAGGAAGGCTGAGTAAACTTCTCCCAGGTAGTTTTCTCCAGTGACATCACGGGTACTAGCTATTAAAAAATTAAGAAGAATCTAGGGAATAGATAGAGGGGCAAGAGTTTTAAGTTTATTTATTAGTCACAGTTCGGCTTACATTTAGGCTGCGATGAAGAAAAGATAACCTTGATTCTATCTATCTGTTTGATTTTTCAAAGGGTTACTGAGGCTTCCTTAGTAATAATGTCAGAATATATAATAGAGCCCCAGAGAGAACCACAAATCACTTCATTTGACAATGGGTACAGGATTGACACTGATACACAGAGCAGCTGCCACCCAGGGAAGAAACCAGAGAAAGAGGTCATATCCTTTTGCCCTTTATCAAAATTAATATATTTCTGAACGTTAGTGAGAACAAAAGACTTGCATTTATATAGTGCCTTTCACAACCTCAGGATTCCCCGAAGGGTTTTGTAGCTAGACAAGTACTTTTGATATGAAACTCACTCACTGTCAGAAAGCACAACAGTCAATTTACACACACACAGTTAACTCTCGCAAACAGGAATGTGGCAATGATCAGATAATTGAGGGGTAAATATTGACGCTCTTAATCTTCATTAAAATAGTGCAATTGGATATTTGATTTGATTTATTGTTGTCACATGTATTAGTACATGGTGAAAAGCATTGTTTCTTGCACACTATACAGATAAAACATACTGTTCATAGAGAAGGAAAGGAGTGAATGCAGAATGTAGTGTTACAGTCATAGCTAGGGTGTCGAGAAAGATCAGCTTGATGCATGGTAGGTCCATTCAAAAGAATCTGTTCTTGAGTCGGTTGGTACGTGACTTGAAAGAAGAAGGTGAAAGAGAGGTTGCTTGAGGTCTTTAATTATACTGGCTGCTTTGCTGAGGCAGGGGGGAAGTATGGATGGAGTCAAGTTTGCGTGATGGATTGGGCTACATTCATGACTTTTTGTAGTTTCTATGTTTACCCAATAAAGTAAATGGGGCCTTGGTTTAAAACCTCATGCACAAGATGGTGTCTCCAGCAACGTAGTGCACCCTCAGTAATACACTTGAATGTCAGCCTAGATTACAGGCCCAAATCTTTGGAATTGGTCTTCGGCTCACAATCTCTCTATTCAGAGGCGAATGTGCACCCAACAGGGCCACGTAGATGATTGGCAATTTGGTTGATTGAAGCAGCACAGCTACATGGTTTCTATACTGTCAACAGCAGCTCCCAAGCAAAGTAAACCTTTGTGCCCGGGGGGCCAGAAATCACCACCAAGAACTGATTCCAGCCAGTGCCTCTTGCTGGATACCAATGTGTCTTGATTTTATGGTCATGGGCAAAGCCTTTGCACACAACACAGGTAGGCCATTTGTGCTAACCTTTGCAAAACCTATCCCAGCCACTGGGGGAACGCTCAAGGAGATAGTGATTGTCTGAAATTTTCTGAGACATTTTTGTAGTGAATTCAACCGCAGTAGAGTACTTCCCCTCATTGCCCCTCCCCACACTTCCCTCATTCACACACACATGCGCACATGCACACACACACACGCACACACACACACACACACACACGCACACACACACACACACACACACAAGCGCGTTACGCTTGGGTCATTGAATGGGCAGAGTACGGAGTTCTCCCTGTGTCTGCAGATATTTCCTCCCACAGTCTGAAAAATGTGCTGGTTAGGGGCATTGGCCATGCTAAATTCTCCCTCAGTGTCCCCGAACAGGCGCTGGAGTGTGGCGACTAGGAGATTTTCACAGCAACTTTGGGGCAGTGTTAATGAAGGCTACTCGAGACACTGATAAAATAAACTGTAATCACACACAAAACATGCACAACAGTTGGAGCAGCAGGCATAATGAGGAATCATGTCAGGCAAGACCCCTATAAAATCAAACTGCATTTATATAGTGCCTCCAATGTAGCAAAACTATCCCAGAGCCCATTTCATATGAGCGTTGTCGTGTGAAAGCTGACACTGAATCATACAGGAAGATAACAATATGACAGATGATAAACATCTTGATCACGGAAGTAGGTTTTTGAGGAGCATCTTAAAGAACTGAAGGCAAGGAGGCAGAGATATTTAAGAAAGGAATTTCAGAATGTAGAGCCTTGCCAGCTGAATGCACACCTGCCAATGGTAGAACTATTAAAACTGAGATTGGGCAAGAAACCAGAACTGAAGGAGCGCAGGTGTCTCTGAGGTTTGTAGGTTGTGTAATGTGATATGCAGCCTTTGTTCTGAGTTACAAGACAATGAATGTTGCATATACAGATGAAACAAATGTGTTAGTCCCCGAGCTCTTATTACAACTTTACTTCAGGATTCCCTTTAATTGATACTCCCCTGTTGCTCTTCATAATTCCATATTTATCCATAGTTGCCTTCAGGCATTCTATCAGGTTTTGTGTGTGAAAATGTCCCTAGAATCTATCTAAATTCACTGGTTAGCCTAATAGTCACCTATAATAACTCCAGGCGTTGGTTGTGAAGGAACTGTGCACAAAATGAAAATAAACAATAACCCAAGCCTGTGATGAACACAAAAGGTCCCAACTGGGACTAGAAGGATAATGGACTCATTCAGAGTCTTGCTATATACAGGACTTGTTATACGAGCTCCACCTGGTTGTCTGATTACCAATCCCCAAAGGACTTGTATTGAACGAGCTGAGTGGTCAGTCGGAGATTCCCCATGCAGATCATGGAGGTTATCACATTGCTAAATGAGAATTTTGAGCAAAACACTCAAACCAAGAGGACCGCAGCAGTTGTGAAACCTTAGAGGATTGCGTAATTTCATTATCAATGACTAAAACAACATCTAACACAAGAATTATAGAATCTACAGTCCAGAAGGAGGCCATTTGGCCCATCGAGCCTACGTCGACAACAATCCCACCCATATATCCCTGTAACCACATATATTTACCCTTCTAGTCCCCTTGACACTAAGGACCAATTTAGCTTGGCCAATCAACTTCTTCCACACATCTTTGGGGTGTAGGAGGAAACTGGAGCACCCGGAGGAAACCCACACAGAAACCCACATGCAAACTCCATACAGACAGTCACCCAAGGTCTGAATCGAACCCAGGTCTCTCGTGCTGTAAGGCAGCAGAGATGCTAACCACTGTGCCATTGTGTCTCAAGTATTGATTAAATTTTCTTTTCTCTCAGACAATTGAGGATGACTTGCTTCCATTCCAATACAATGGGTCCTGAGATGGTTGATCCAATGCACAGTTTGTAACCTCTGCCAATGTGGAACAATTGGTGCTTGGATGATTAGGTAGGTGAGTTTTTAGGAGATTTGTCCGCTCTCTCTGATGCCCCCACTTAGCCTCTGCATGTTCCCAATGAAGTTTCTCAATGTTTTTTTGAAGGCTTCCTAAATAAACCTTTCTCATTTTGGTCAGTTGCAAGTCAAGGATTCCCATAAGTTGTTAGGAATGTTTGACCTCTTCAGGAATGCTTTGTCAACATCTCTAAAGCATTATTGTTGTTCTCCTGGGAGTGTCTTCCCATAACCAAGTTCTAAGTGGAGTAAATGTCTGGTGTCAAGCATGTAGACAATATGTCTTGCCAGCTGAGCTAGTTTGAGTGATTTGAATCTTGATGCTGGGCGTCTTGATTAGGAGTAACAGTGGCATAGTGGTAGTGTCAATGGATTAGTAATCCAGAGACCCAGGCTAATGTTCTGGTGACATGGGTTTAAATCCTACCACAGGAGCTGGTGAAATTTGAATTCAATTGATAATCTGAAATTGAAAGCTAGTCTCCGTAATGGTGACCATGAAACTATCATTGATTGCCATAAATCCATCTGGTTCATTAATATCCTTCATGGAAGAAATCCAACAGTCTTATCCGGTCTGGTCTACATGTGACGCCAGGCCCACAGCAATGTGGCTGACTCTAAAATAGCCATAGCAATGACCTCAATTCAAGGGTAATTGGAGATGGTAATAAAAGCTGGATTTGTCAATAGCATCCATGTCCCATGAAAGAATAAAGAAACTTTGGTTTGGGAGATGATGTTGCTGTTGGATTGTGTTTCTTCCTGCCAGATTTGGCAGATTTTGTGATGACACCACTGATGGTTCTTCTCCAGTTTTTCAACGTGCCCCCTCTAGGTTGCCCATGTTTACAAAGCATTGAAGGACATGGTGAACCAATCACGGTGAACTTAGTCTCGGGTCTGAGATCCTGGTCCTCAAACATTCTTTTGCTCAGTTGGCTGAGGCTGAGCTGGCACACTGGAGGCTGAGGGTGAACTTTGACATCTATGTCTGCCTTCGCCATGAGGAGGCTCCTAAGATATGGAAAATAGTCCATATTTTCCAAAATCTTGCTGTTGATTTTAATTGATGGCAGTTGGTGTTGTGCTATAGGAGTTGGTTGGAAGACGATCTTAGTTTTCTGGCTGTTTAATGAAAGGCCTATTTTCTCATGTACTTTGGAGAAGGAACCAACACTAACCTGGAGCCCAGCTTCTGAATGAATGCGCGCATGAATGAATGTCACCTTCATGCTGGAGCCTACTGACTGGAGTTGATGTAATGTGGTTTTGGATTTAAGGGAGAACAGTTTCCCTTTTGTTTTGTGAGTGATCTCTTGTGGACAATTTGTTGGAGCTGGGATGAGTATCTCAGCAAGGAAGATGGAGTACTGGCTTGATGCGATGACATATCCTTGCTTGTCCCTAGTCTTCAATGAGATAGGGTCTATGGTGGTTATGTTAGTGAGGATCACTGCTTAGACTCAGAGTTGGCAGAGGATGATAACAAATTTCTGAGAGCAGCTAAATATAAGGGGGATTCTCCAAGAGCCTTGATGATTGATTGTATTAAAGGCTTTTGTGAGGTTGATAAAGACTATGTACAATGGTTGGTGCTAAATGAATGAAGTGGAAATTTGGCAAATCATAAATATTGGCTTTACACTGCATTCACTACAGTGGCCAAGAGAGAATTGTGCAGCAATTAGGATGATGAAAAATTTGGTTAAGGGACAACTCATGAAATTTAATTTTTATCAAGACCTTCTGGTGCATTGAGTCACCAAAATCAAACAGCTCAAGTTTATACAGTTAGATCTGCAGTAATTTCATTGGAATTAGAATTGCTTAACTGTTTAATATAGCGAAGCTTGAAATCTAGAGAAAAAACAGAGATTGATCTATGGGGATATTAATCAGGAAAAACTGTGAACAACCTCAATGTTAAGACAAGGAGTGAAGTTAAATTGAGGATGTCAGTGTTTGAGAGGGCACAGTAATGTACCTTAACCTTAAGTTCTTGAGTCTAAGTCCAATACAGATCGATGGGATAAAACTTGGCTTTCTAGGTGTAACTGGTCATTAGACTGCACTATCTCATTTCTGGTGGGCACAAGGGTCCAGCAAAATATTAATCACCTTGGTAGTTGGTAATACTGGTCAGCAAGAGGTCTCAATAATGGCTCATATGTGAAATGTGCCATTCACATGGGCACTTCTTCCAATCTGCACATCACAGTGCAACTACCTCTGGTATGTCAGTCCCACCCCTAGCAGCATCTTATTTTTACAGAGTCAGCTGACCACCACATCGTGTTGTCATTGGTTACATAGTTTTCTGGGTCAGCTGACCTTTATAGCATGTTACCGTTGATCACTACAAGAGAGCCAATGTTATCATTGGTTATATTCTAACACATCCCACCTTCAAGGGATGGTAATGTGAGAGCTCGGAGGCTGGCTAAGAAGCCTTCACAACATATGACAGTGCACAGTCGCTGAGCAAAAACTGATAGCCAACTTCCACACACATGAGGACGGCCTCAACTGGAATCTTGGGTTCATGTCACACTATCTATTACCCCCACGACTTGCCCGGGCTTGCAAAATCTCACTAATTGTTCTGGCTGGAGACAATACACATCTCTTTAACCCGTGCTTAACCCTCTCTCCACTCACATTGTTGATACCTTTAAGACTTGATTACCTGTTAAGACTCGCATTCCAATCATTATTTTGTAAATTGAGTTTGTGTCTTTATATGCCCTGTTTGTGAACACAACTCCCACTTACCTGATGAAGGGACAGTGCCCTGAAAGCTAGTGGCTAGTGCTACCAAATAAACATGTTGGACTTTAACCTAGTGTTGTGAGACTTCTTACTGTGAGAAGGATATTCTCAGAGTATGACGATGTGGAGCTGATGCTCAATTCATCAGGAGGGCAGTTCTCTCAATTTTGGCACCAGCCCCCACCTGTTTATAGGTATGTCTTTGCAGTGTTGACTGGGCTGGATGAGCCTTTGGCATATCTAGTGCCTCAGTCAATACTGGTCAGTCCTATTTCCGATACAACTTGCTAAATCTTAGTTTATTTCAAGAACGCTGACATTAACACTGCAGTGAAGTTCCTGTGAAAATCCCCTAGTTGACACACTCCAGCGCTTGTTCAAGTACACTGAGGGAGAGTTTCGCAAGGCTAAATGCACCTAACCAACACATGTTTCAGACTAGGTCAGGTAGCTGTAGCTCTAGAGTCATGTATCAGGCAGACCAGATAGAGATAGCAGATTTTCTTCCCACAGCAAGTCAGCAAACTACATTTGTTTTTAAAGGAAATTCTGCAATTTCACGGCCACCTTTATCGATACTAGCTTTTTATTCTAGATTTATTTAATTAACTGAAACTAAAGTCCCCAACTGCCATCGTGGGATTTGAACAAGTACCATTAGATCATTAGGGTAGATCGCTAGATTACTAGCCCAGTTACACAATTATTATAATGCTTTCCCTGTGTATCTTTACCGCTGTGAAAACCAAAATTTAAAACCTCCCATTACTTTTTCCTAACTAGGATATCTGAAGAACTAATATTATTGCTAATTTCTGATGAAAGGTTCTAATTATTTTAACATCTATGAAATCGCTTTTCATTTCTTTTCTCCTGAGGGTGATGACTCACACTACAGCACAGTTCTACAGCGATCTGCAGTACTCTGATACCTCACCTATGTCATGCTGCTTTTTCATTCACTGCTAATGAGACAATGCGCGAAATTTTCCCGTCCCACTCATCATGGGAATTGTAGCGGGCGGGACTTACAAAGCTCCGTTGACCTCTGGTGGAATTTTATTTTTATTCGTTCATGGGATGTGGATGTCACTGTCTGGGCCAGCATTTATTGCCCATTGCTGAGGGCATTTAGGAGTCAACCTCATTGTTGTGGGTCTGGAGTCACATGTAGACCAGATCAGGCAAGGACTGGCAGATTTCCTTCCCTAAAGGACCTTAGTGAACCAGGTGGGTTTTTACACTAATCGATAATGGTTTCATAGTCATCAGGAGACGTTTAATTCCAGATTTTTATTGAATTCAAATTTCACCATCCACCATGGTGGGATTTGAACCCAGGTCCTTAGAGCATTACCCTGGGTCTCTGGATTACCAGTCCAGCAACAATACTACTATACCACTGACTGCCCCTGGTTTCTGGAAAATTCCTGTGCATGGTTGGAATTTTCTGAATTTTTTTCAATTTGTTGTCTCGGATGGGTATGATGGAGGGGCAGCCCACTCACTGTCTTGTCGATTTTCTCTGCTGTTTTGAAAAGAAAAGGAAGGGGCTTGTCCCACGACATCAGAGTCCGCCCTGCCAGCAACATGGGCTTCTAAAAAATCGGGCCACTGTATTTAAATGGAGGCCAGATTTTAAAATCAAAATATGAACCTCACCCCACCCTCCCAGGGTCCCCCCTCCAACCGCCCTTCCACCACACAACCCCCTCCCACCCCCACGTGGAACTCATTTCCCCTCCTCACTCTTGTTGCAGCTCCCTTGCTCCCTAAGCACACCCACACAACACTTCATCAGCATTGCTGGGGCACTGCCCAGGTATGACCTTGCTCCCCCTCCTCCTGGGGTTGTATGCCTCTGGCAGGTTCTGTTCAACAGGTGTATGTATTGGGGGACCTGTTGTGATTCACTTTGGCAGGCCAATATGCTAACATGAATGGACATTATTACTTGCCAGGGGGGCGGTGGCAGGGGCGGGGAGGGGGGCGGGTAGGTGGTGGTAGAAACTATCAGGCTAAGTGTCCACTAATCATATTTAAATTAATGCAAATTGGGATCCCCATTACTAAACTCCTGTTATGTCATCAGTGGGAAGTAGGGCCAATTGATTAGTGAAATTCTGCCTGGATAAAAGCTAATTTGGATTTCTGCTCGATTCTCCACCACTCCTGCCTAGCTGCAACCCCATGTCTCCATCACACACACACACTCCAGAAAATGGAGAAAGTCCTGCCTAAGGAAATCCAGCTGTTTTTTTTTAAACATAATCTGTTTTAAGATGGATTTATCGGGCTCCTGGAATTCATCCACCTGCCAGCGTAGCGTGAAGCCAACGGGAATCACCACTGGAATCCTCAATCGGAGTCCAAGGGTGATGACCACGCCATGAGAATTGGAGACTGTTGGATGGTCAGGGTCATGGCTGTCTCAGCACTGCCAACCTGGCACTGCATTGGGGTGGTGCCCGAAGGGTGCAGAGCGCTGAAGAGGTTGGGGACTGAGGGGGCAGAGTCTGAAAGGGGCAGGGCTATTATAAGCTATATTGGGGGGGGGGGATTCATACACGTGCAAGGGGGATTGGGGGTTTTGATGCCAGTGATGTGGGGCGGGGGAGGTGTGGTGGGGGGGAGGAGGGGGTGTCCCTCTGATACTGTCAGTGATGAAGTTAGGGGGATGGTGGTGGTGTGGGGGAGATGAGCCTTAAAGGTTAATCTGAGATCATGCCCTGATCTCTGAGAAGTAGAGCTTGCTAAATCACCCCCTAACTGAGGATTGCGATCAGGATCATGCTGACTGACACGGCGGGAATCGTGTTTCCCACTGGAGATGACACTTAAATCATTTTTTGGGGGGAGAATTGCACCCGTAACCTTCCGTCTTTCAGTGTTGCACGATATTTACCCCAGCAAACCATTGGGGACTCCCGGACGCGTATTTGTAAAACTGTTACCGCTCCTGCAAAACTTAGCCGCACTGTTCGGCATTGTTATGTTTTTAGGACCTTACATATTTAACACAAAATTCTGGTCTAAATCTTTTTTTTATTAATGTGGTGGATCAATTAATTACTTGCAAGCTTTTTAAATAGGGGATGATGAATAACTGTGATTAAAAAATGATTACAATCCGGCTCAGGTTCTGAACTGCATGCTGATTTTTTTCTCTCCGTGTCACGTTTAGTTTGTTATATCAATTTTGATTTTTTTCCATTTTTCCTGACAGCCAAAATTGCCTTAATATTTGAAGATGAAAGTTAATTAAATTCTAAACAGCGAGACCTCGATTTAAATGAATACACTGGAAAGAGAAATGACTCTAATTGAGAATTGTAATAACACTTCACCTGTGAGGAGACGGCCTTACGCGAAATGGGAAAAGGTCTTGGGTTATAATAATTATAGCCTTGCTCTTGCTAACTTGCTTGTGCAGAAGATTTGTATAATAAGTCTGTATTAGCATAAGCTGGAATTGATGTTCATATATGGGCGTTCTTCCACTGTGTCTTAGCAAATTATCCAGAACCTTCCACAAGGATTAATCAGTGAATGAAAGCAACTGCGAGTTCAGGTTATTCATACAAGGCACTAGGGTCAATTTCACTCCCTTTGCCTTCTGCTAATGGGGCGGAAATGACTCCAAAATGAGACAGGTCACCTTACCACCCCATTAATACTACACATGCAGTCGGCACCATTTATTAAAGGGGTCCACCTTTGCCTGTCTGTATCAGACGAAAGGCTTCTTTTTAAGATGTGCGGGTTAGGTGGATTGGCCATGTTAAATTGCCCCTTACTGTCAGAGGGAATTAGTAGAGTAAATACATAGTGTTATAGAGATAGGACCTGGGTAGGATTTTTATCAGTGCAGACTCGATGGGCTGAATGGCCTCCTTCTGCACAGTCTTGATTCAATGATTCTAATGTGGGAATCAGAGTCTTTACCATATAAATCAGACCTGATTGCCATTGTACTTTTGTTGGCCTCAGTGGACAGAAATGTATGATTATCCCAGAATCATAGAATCTCTACAGTACAGGCAGAGGCCATTTGGCCCATCAAGTCTGTACCGACAACAATCCCACCTCCAGGTCTATGCCTGTAGCCCCCATGTATTTACCCTGATACTCAGGGGCAATTTTGGCATGGCCAATCAACCTAACCCGCATATCTTTGAAGTGTGGGAAAAAAATCGAAGCACCCAGAGGAATGCCACACAGACACGGGGAGAATGTGCAAACTCCGCACAGACTGTGATCCAAGCCAGGAATTGAACCCAGGTCATTGGTGCTGTGAAGCAGCCGTGCTAACCACTGTGCCACCATACTGCCCAGGGGCCTGCAAAAATAATCAGAACCTCTAACTGTTAGAGTGGAACTTCCACCTTGCATGATTCCTTTTTATTCATTGTGGAACATGGCAGGGGAGGGGAGTCTTTGATGATGTTGGTTATAAAGGAGGACGAGGCTTAAAGGTTCATCTGAGATTATGCCCCAATCACTGGCTGGCCATCATTTATTGCCCATCTCCAGTTGCCCTTGAGAAGGTGACCCACCAGACTCCCAACCCGGGTCATCTCCGGTTTTCTCTGGCACTGCAGCTTGGCCAACTGAAGTCTGGAGGAACTGAGAAGCGATACCATATCGGCAGCTAGATCATCCGCTGGGAGCATGGGGGCTATGAGGAGAAGGCAAGACCTCTGGTAAGGCTCAAGATCAGTAAAAAGTCTCACAACACCAGGTTAAAGTACACCAGGTTTATCTAGCATCATAGCTTTTGGAGCCTCAAGGTCCTTGGAGAGAATTTCCAAAAAGATCGCACAATAAGACCTTTGTCAGACCCTACTTGGAGTACTGTGTGCAGTTTTGGTCGCCTCACTACAGGAAGGATGTGGAAGATATTGAGAGGGTGCAGAGAAGATTTACAAGGATGTTGCCTGGATTGGGAGGCATGCCCTCTGAAGATAGATTGAGGGAGCTAGGACTCTTCTCCCTGGAGAGACAAAGGTTGAGAGGTGACCTGATAGAGGTTTATAAAATGTTGAGAGAAATAGATAGGGAGGATTTCAGAGGCTATTTCCCAGAGCTGAAATGGTCACTATGGGAGGACACAGGCTTAAGGTGCTGGGCAGCAAGTACAGAGGAGATAAAGAACAACAAAGAACAAAGAGCAACACAGCACGGGAAACAGGCCTTTCGGCCCAATGAGCCCGCGCCGCTGTCCTAACGTCTTAATGACATATCCATGACTTTAGGCTATGCCTATTGTGGAAGATTCCCATATAGGGACCAGATGTTAGGGATAAGTTTTTCACTCAGAGGGTGGTGAGTGAGTGGAATCGGCTGCAGCCGGTGGTGGTGGAGGTGAACTCGCTGGGGTCTTTTAAAAGACTTCTGGATGAGTTCATGGGATTAAATGGGATTGGGAGTTACAGATAGTTCTATGGCCTAGTAGGTATGGGTATGATTGGCACAACTTTTTGTGATGTTCTGTGTTCTATGTTCCATACACTCACCATCTTCTGTATCAAAAAATTGCCCCTCTGGACCCTCTCTCTTCCCCTCTCACCTTAAACCTATGCCCTCTAATTTTAGACTCCCCTACCTTTAGGAAAAGATGTTGACTATCTATCTTCTCTGTGCCCCTCATTATTTTATAGACCTCTATAAGGTCACCCCTAAGCTTCCTATGCTCCAGGGAAAAAAGTTCCAGTCTATCCAACCTATCCTTATAACTCAATCCATCAAGTCCCGGTAGCATCCTAGTAAATTTTTTCTGCAGTCTTTCTTGTTTAATAATATATTTTCAATTATAGGGTGATCAGAACTGTATACAGTATTCCAAGTGTAACCTTACTAATATCTTGTACAACTTAAACAAGACATCCCAACTGTATTCAATGTTCTGACCAATGAAACCAAGCATGACGAATGCCTTCTTCACCACTTTATCCACCTGTAACTCCACTTTCAAGGAGCTATAAACCTGTACCCCTAGATCTCTTTCTTCTATAACTCTCCTATCCCCTACCATTAAGTGAGTAAGTCCTGTCCTCGTTCGATTTACTAAAATGCATCACCTCACATTTAGCTAAATTAAACTCCATCCTCCATTCGCAGCCCACTGACCCAATTGATCAAGATTCCAAAGCAATCCTTGGTAACCTTTACTATCCACATGCTATCAATCTTGGTGTCATCTGCAAACTTACTAACCATGCCTCCTAAATTCTCACCCAAATCGTTAAAAAAAATGACAAATAACAGTGGACCCAGTGCCAATCCCTGACGCACACTGCTGGTCACAGACCTCCAGTTTGAAAAACAACCCTCTACAACCACCCTCTATCTTCTGTCATCAAGCCAATTTTGCACTCATTTGGCTACCTCAGCCTGGATCTTATGAAATTTAACTTTATTCAACAACCTACTATGTGGTACCCTGTTAAAGACCTTGCTAAAGTCCATGTAGGCACCATCAACTGCACTGCCCTCATCTACATTCTTGGTTATCCCTTCAAAAGACTCAATCAAATTTGTGAGACTTGAATTTCCACTCACAAAGCCATGCCGATTGTCTCTAATCAGTCCGTGCCTCTCTAATTGCCTGAGGATTGAGTAACTTAGTTAATTTGATGGGCTGAATGGCCTTCTTCTGCACTATGTGAATTCTATGAAGATGGTACAAATGTGTTAATGGGGGAGGATGTGGTGATTTATGGTGATTGTCTCTTTAAGGCAACACAGGGACCTATTGGGACTAAGAGTGGTAATCACTGCAGGGTATGGAATACTCACACGGGCAGTAGACATTTAGAAGACATGGAGAAACTGGAACAACTGGGTATGGCTGCTCTAGGGCAGCCATTTCGCAGCTGGTCTTTGCACTGTTTGTCTTATTGATAAGAAACCTTTTGTGTTTTCAACAAAATTTGTGAGTGTGCATCATTACAAGACCAGAATCTCACAAACACAGGGACTACTTCATCATCAGTGCAGTCTGCCAAGCAAAAGTTAAAAACTGATGCCAGAGACTGATTGTCCAAACAGGGAATCTTCGTGTTTCTTTAACTCTAATCTATCATGGTAAGATCAACAGAACTCAGCTGGGTGGGGAGACCGGAAAATCTTGCTTCTATTAATTTTGGAAAGAAAATGTGTTTTTCCTATGACTCATCACTCTACCCTTTCCTCTTATCTTTGATTGCTGTATCCTTTATCCTTCTTCGTACATTGAATTTCATGATTTCAGTATCTGTCCTGGAGCACCATCGTCCAAACCAGTTGCCAAAACCTTGATTTCCTCTTTTTTGTCAATCAGTTGCTTTCTGTTTGTAAAGCCCTGGGTCCCCCTCTGTCAATTATAAATACTGCTCCTATATCTCAAGAGGCTCTTCAAATGCCTTGTTCACACATTAGGCCAAGATAGAAGAAACATTTGTGTATTTCTCTCGCTTTTAATCTCCAATATTTTTACAAACAGTGGTGTACGTTTTATATATATTTATACTCTGACTTCTGCTTCTCTGATGATGACCATGAAACCATTGTCAACTGTCAAAAAAACCCAGCAAGTTCAGTAATGTCCTTCAGGGAAGGAAATCTGCTGTCATTACCTGATCTGGCCTACATGTGACTCCAAACTCACAGCAACATGGTTGACTCTGAATTGCCCTCTGAAAGCTGGAGGCAACATAAGTGAATTTTGAGCATGGCAGGAAGTGGTCGAAAAGGAGGTAAAGGAGATAGATTTTAAAGAACTTGCTAAAAGTGGGGAGAAAGGCGCAGGGGCAAGGAGTTTTAGTGAAGTAGTTTCAAACTGTACAACCAAGGTTAGGGCCTTGTCATTAAAGGAGTGGAGTGTAGGGAGATGGAGGATACACAAGGTTAGAGTGAAAATAGGGAATACACTGCTCTAGAGGGGTAAAGGCTGTGGTGCAAGAACAGTCTTGCAGTTCATGCAAGACTGCTTAATGCAGTTCGAGTATTATGTTGATATTTTTGTATTTTGGATTTACTGTATATACAGTAGGCTCAGGCCTACTTTCATTATTAAAGCTTAGAGCCCAGGCTTGCTACAGTGTACAAATACTAGGTTGTTTCTCCATTGCCAACTCTCATACACCCTATGTCTTACCCGTTAACACTCATTACACCTATAGTATAATATTACATTGCTTTATTAACATACAAATGAACTGCTTTTGGATATATGGAGAAAGGATACTCACCCTCCCATGTCTGCTGTTTCTCTACAAGAGTTAACCTCGACTTAATGGCTACATAAAAATAGTATGTAGAGGAATAGAGCACAATTCTCAATAAATGCTCACATACGAACATCACCAAATGGAAGGTTTACCATCGGGAGCCACTGAACCATTTCTATTCTTGCTAGAAAAGAACTCCAAGGTCTCAAAGCTGAGAAATCTGATATTAAATCCAAACCTTGGCATTATCTAATCACTGCTTCCTCATCTTCTGGTGCCAATCATCAACAGTTTAAACTGACAGTCATTGTTTCAAACCATGGTATCAGCTGTCAGCAAAAAAAAATCAGTTTTTTTCACTGTGATTGAGGGAGGATTGTCGGTATTATGCATGTGTGCGGCACAGAAGACTTGTTAATAAACTTAAAGCTTGTGGTTTTAAATGGAATGTGGCAGCAGGGATAGGAAGTTGGCTGCAATGCAAAAAAACAGAGCAATAATTAGATACACTTTTGGATTGGATGGATGTAAACAATGGTGCTTTTTCAGGGCTCAGATTTAGGATCTTAATCATTGAATCCCTACAGTGCAGAAGGAGGCCACTTGGCCCATCAGGCCTGTGCCGACAACAATCCCATCCAGACACTCTCCCACACATTAACCCACTAGTCCCTCTAACACTAAGGGGCAACTTAGCATGGTCAATCAACCTAACTCCGCACATTTTTGGAGTGTGGGACGAAACTGGAGATTTGGAGGAAACCCACGCAGGCACTGGGAGAATGTGCAAACTGCATGCAGACAGTCATCCGAATCCAGAATTGAACCCAGCTCCTTGATGCTGTGAGGCAGCAGTGCTAACCACTGTGCCACCCATCTAATAAATATGAATATACTGACAAATGTCTGGGGAATGCAATATTAACATTCCCACGTGAAGCAGAAATTCAGCAGTGGGGCATACATTTGAACGTAAGATTTCACTAACAGGGATGGCTAACACTGCTATACTGGACAGAATTCTTAAGACAAGTTTCCCAAACTTGTAACAGGATCTGGTTCTAACAGACGGTGTATGGACAGAATGTCCTTACTTCAATGCCATAAAGCAGTTGGAAGCATTAAGATGGAACATATCAGGCCAATCCTACCAGTTAGAGGGAGTGAAAGCAAAGACTTTTAGATCATCATAGCAATTGGAGAGGAGCCTGTTAGAATAAATGAAATCGTACATCACAGAATGATCCACACATTTGGCCTGCTGTGGTTGTGCCAGCACCTTGGTAGAGCTATTGAAATACTCCCACTCCTCTGTCCTTTCCACATGGCCCCCTCGCTTATTTTTATTTTCAAATATTTATTTAATTCTCCTCTCAATTATACTATTAAACTTGTTTTCACCACCCTTTCAGCCAGTGCATCTTAGATCATTTAAAAAACAATATGTCCCCATGTTGCCTCAAGTTCTCTTGCCAATCATTTTGAATGTGTATCCATTGGTTACTGATCCTTCTGTTGCTGGAAACAGTTTCTACTCATTTCGTCTATCTGAAACACCCATCATTTTGAACACTTCTATTAAACCTCCTCTTAACCTTTTCTATTCCAAGAAGAATAACCCCAAGTTTTGACCTTAATTTTGGTCACTTGAGGTGAGAAAGTTTGATATGAGCTTTTGGTTTCTAAGAGTCAAAGGCTGGGATTTTCTGGTCTCTGCTTGCCCCGAGGCTGGAAAATCCCACCCGAGGTCAACAGACCTTTGCATGGTCCTGTCCTGCCCTCTACAATTCCCGTCGTGGGCAGGATGGGAGAATTGCACCCAAAGTTACGGTTAAATCGTAGGGTACCTGTCCTGTGGAGCATCACCTTGCTACTCTGTCAGGAAGAGTCTGAACCATCTTTGTTTTGAGGCAAAACAAAACATCCTGCCCATTTCCCTTTGTCGCTTCATAGTTTTTCAGATGATCATTGCAGAATTTGATTGCTGCTGGGTACTGTTGGCCTCAACCTGCAAGCATACCTTATTATTGGCTGCAAGCTAGACAGAGCTGAGGAGATGCAGACCGGAACACCTGAATTTTGTAACATGGAATGAATTCTGTCCTACATTCCTTAGCTTCAATGAACAGGATTTTCTGGCCGTGCTTGTCCCAAAGCCGGAAATTCCTGCTGAGGGTCAACAGGCCTTTGCATGCTCTTTCCCCCACCGCCACCACTCCCTCCCCCCTGCCCCGCCTGTTATGATTCCCATGGCAGGCTGGATGGGGAAATTCTGTCCAATATTTTAATTTGACAAGAGTAAATAACTACTCTATGAAGATAATTCTTTTTTTGTCGAAGAAATCTTGTTTGAGAATTGTAGGGTGGAATGTTCTCAATTTGAGGCTAATTTATCCACCGCAATTGGAACACAAGAGCGTTTCTCGCTGGCATTGGCAACATCTGTCAGGTGGGATTCACCCACCTGTAAGGTGCAAATGAGCCCAGCCCAAGAAACCTGCCGGCCTGCCCAGCCGTTCAGAGATCAGGGTGTCATTTTTAAAGGACGCCCCAATCTCCACGGTCAGAAATAGGCCTGTGCTGCCTCCAAAAAGTGAAATGATGACATCTCTCCTGTCTACTAACCAGGGGCAGGATATCAATCCTTTAGTGAACTGGGGCATTGTTCTCTGCCCCCCAGCACAAAAGTAATAGATTACCTTCTCCCCCCCCCAAACCATTTAGGAATGAGGATGAACCAACCCTATTCCCCTTTCCCCCTCAACACCCCACCCTCAGATACCTCACTAATCCTCTCTCAGAATCCCTCCCCCTCAAACCCCTCCCACTTAGACCTCTCCCCTCTCAAGCCCCTCCAGCCTCCTCCTCCTGAAACTCCACCGTCAGCCCACCTCGCCCTCAGATCTCCATTCAGCACCTTCCCCAGTCAGAACCCCAGCAGATCCACTCCCCCTCAGAACTCTACTCAGCCTTTCATCCCTTAAAGTCCTTTCTCAGCCCCTTCTCCTTCCTCCAGACCCCCACTCAGGCCCACCTTCAGGCATGCGCCTCGCCAGTGCCGATGATACACTGTCCCTTGGCACTGACATCCTGGCCTGACACCAAGGAGATATGCCCAGTCACCATTTGTCCCTCTGTCACTGCCAGGTTGCAGAGGAAGGGTCCTTTAAGTGCCCTTGGACCAGGAGGACAAGGCGTTGATCTCATTACTTTCCCCCAGAATAGGAGTCTTGTGGATGGACTCTTGCCAGACCTGAAAATTGTCCTTAGCATGGTGATATTAAAACTTGCCAGATGACCTGATGCATGCATATTAAAAGACTTGGCCACTTTGCAGCTGACAGGCAGGAGTGGAAACATTGATCATAGAAATCACCATGCCATATGGGTCTTAAAGCAATCATGCAAGCACTTAAATATATAACAAAAGCACACCAGACTCATAAGATTGTGTATAAGTCAAATTCATGCAGCTGGAGTAGCAGTGTCACTGTGTGAACACTCAATAGTTTACCATTCTTTAAACATAAAGGGGAATTGTATTCATGGTTATCAGGTGATCTTAATGAATGTCTACGGTAACCATTATGTGGAGATGCTGGCATTGGACTGGGGTAGGCACAGTAAGAAGTCTGTTGTTTTGGGACTTCTTAATGAACGTCTAGCAGCAGACATCATGACTAATACATTTAGACCATTTCACAGTTCTGCAGCATCAAACTGATATTACTTGTGATTTAGGCCACTTGATGGATAAATTGATTGATCTTTGCACAGTTTGTTCTTCACAGTCATTTACAACTAGGCTTATGGCCAAACTCCTATAGGCTAATACTGCTCTGACATCTGAATATAATGTTGAAAGACGTATTTCCAAGGCTTACTATAAACTAATCTGTTGTTGTACTTCTCAGTTTTTATAACTTCTTACTATCATCAGTTTCTAAATGAAAACAAGTTGACTACTTTGGGACTATTATGTCCAGCGAGCGTATCCTCTCGCTTTAGATACCTTTTTTTGTAGCTGCAGAGATCTCGCACTTTCTCTGTCTTGATGACAAGTCAGTATTTTTTTACCTCCAGTTGTTTTGCAAGTCTTTCCATTTTAGTTTTAAATGGTTCAAATATGTGCAGCTTCAGAGTTCATATCAAATGATAACAAGTCTTAACAGTGGCATCGTGGTATTGTCGCTGGACCAATAATCCAGAGGCCCAGAATAAAGCTCTGAGGACCTGGGTTTGAATCCCATAGAAGCAGATGGGGGGAATTTGACTTCAATAAAAATTTGGAATTACAAGTTTAATGGTAACATGACACTATTTTCGATTGTTGTAAAAAATCCATCTGCTTCACTAATGGCCTTTAGGGAAGGAAATCTGCCATCCTTATTTGGTCTGGCCTATACGTGAGTCCAGAGCCACAGCAAAGTGGTTGACTCTTAAGAGCCTTCTGAATCGGAGGGTAGTTAGCGTTGGGCAATAAATGCTGACCCACATCCTGTAGATAAATTTCAAAAAAGAATTCTGCCTTATATACTAATTAGGGTGTGCCTTCCTTTACCTTGCAGTCATATTTACTGTTTATCCTCTTTTCATTGTATAATGTCTATGTCTAAGGCCTATCAGGTCATTTTTACTGAGTTGGCAATCAGAATGATGCCATTTATGGGTAGAATGATACTGTCCTGCCCACCACGGAAATCATAGCAGATGGGACATGAGCTATGCAAAGGTCCATTGACCTCAGGTGGGATTTTCCTATCTTGAGGCGAGTGTGACCAGAAAACCCCACCCTGTGTGGCCAAATTCCCCTCCAACTCGATCTTCAGGTTTGCTGACAACATCACCATAGTGGGTCGGATCTCAAACAATGATGAGACAGAGTACAGGAATAGATAGAAAATCCAGTGAATTGATGCAGCGTCAATAACTCTCCCTCAAAGTCAACAAAATGAAGGAGATTGTCATCAACTTCAGGGAGCTTTAAGGAGAACAGCAACCTGTCTACACCAATGGGGATGAAGTAGAAATGGTTGAGAGCTTCAAGTTTTTGGGTGTTCTGATCACCAACAATCTGTTCCCCCCATGCTGACATTGTAGTTAAGAAAGCCCACCAACTCCTCTACTTTCTCAGCAGACTAAGGAAATTTGCCATATCAGCTACAACTCTCACCAACTTTTACAGATGCACCATCGAAAGCATTCTTTCTGGTTGTATCACAGCTTCGTATGGTTCCTGCTCTGCCTAAGACCACAAGAAACTACAAAGTGTCGTGAATGTAGCCCAATCCATCACGCAAACCAGCCTTCCATCCAATGACCCTGTCTACACTTCCCCCTGCCTTGGCAAAGCAGCCAGCATAATTAAGGACCCCATGCACCCCAGACATTCTCTCTTCTGCCTTCTTCCATTGGGAAAAAGAAAGAAAAGTCTGAGGTCACGTACCAACCAACTCAAGAACAGCTTCTTCACTGCTACCATCAGACTTTTGAATGAACTTACCTTGCATTAAGTTGATCTTTTTTCTACATCCTAGATATGACTGTAATACTACATTCTACACTCTCTGATTTCCTTCTCTATGAACGTATGCTTTGTCTGTATAGCTCACAAGAAACAATACATTTCATTGTATGCTAATACATGTGACAACAATAAATCAATCAAATCAAATACAACTCTCGCGTGACACACAAATGAACACACATATTAACCAAGATAGCCATATCGCTAAGACACACATCACGTATATACCTAGGCTCAGATATTCCTTTAAAAGAGCAGTTGTTTACGTGCTGTAGAGAAATCTGTTAAGACTCTGTTGAGCTTACATTCCAGAAGATAGTTGCCATGATTACCTTCCAATGACCCTGTTTTGCATGGATGGCAACTCTCCAAGGTTACCCCAACATCTCCAGGAATTAAAAATTAATCTCTAAGATATTGCTCTAAATATCTGAGCCTGTTAAAAGTGACACTCTTTTTATTTTTCTTCCAAAACTTTCATATATGATTTTTAAAAATATCAGATCTGAAAAAACTGTTTGATTGACAGTTAAAAATCACCTGTCAGTTAGTGAACAATCTGTTAAATTGGTGTGAGAAGGTGATGCTCTGTAAGTAGGGGCACGATGAGTATGCAATGACACCAGTTTGGAGGCAAAGTTGGAGTCCATGTGATGTCATTTCCAAAATTGGCAACTCCACCAATGTACTCCATTGACACCAGCTGGATGCACGCCTGCAGTATTGCCATGAAGCATTGAGGGTGGTGGGAGAAGAGTGGGGGTCTTATGATCAAATGTGGCAAGGCACTTCCCTTAATCTCTACTACTAACAATCCCAGGGAATCATTTCCTCCCATTGTGCCTGACAGCCAGTGGTAAGAGGAGGTGAGTTTCTGGTCAGCCCTACTGTAGATGGCAAGGGCAGGACACTGCAATACTTTACCCTTCATGATCATGGACCAACCCAATGGAAGCCCATGATTGCCAACATAGGCCATGGTATGTGAAGGAAGAGGAGAAGCAAATTATTACAACCACAAATGTGATGATGATGAGAGTGTTGTTAGGAACTCAGATCAGAAATTCCAAGGTATTTTGTGAGGCTAGCCGAGACCCAACTTTTCCTTTTGATTTTTGCATTAGGGTGAGAATAAGGTGTTTCACTCCGGGTATGATTTAATTGACATAAGAAGAATCTTTTATCAAAACAAACTTCATTTAAGAACACAGATAGAAAATGACCAAAAGAATTTGTGTAACTTTTACCAATTAAAATACTTCTTCAGCATGACATATTTTAGTAGTTATTCATCTCTGTTGCTCCATTTTAGCAGTATTCCTATAGATGTAAGTCCTTTCTTCAGAACTAGTAAGCACCAGAGCAGATTCGCTTACATGGATGGTAAATTTCCATCCTTTTAACACATCTAGACAGAGTTCCAGATAGACACCTGTCTTCTGACTCTCATACAGCAGATTCTGAGAGAAAGATATATCCTCAAACTTCAGGGAAATAAACCTAGTCTCTGGCAGATTCCAGTCTCTAGACTTCAGAGAGGAAAAGCAAAGCACTGCTCTCTCACAACTCCAAACAATACCTAAACCTGAGTTCTCTGTATAAACCTAGCTCCACCCAGTCACCTGATATTACTGTCAATCAACCCAATCACGTCTTACACTGGAAAGCCCCAGGGGAACACTGAGAACAGCATAACAGCATTAGACCAGATTGAAACAAACATTCCAGCAATTCGAAGAAATTATGCTGCTGCAGTAATAATACAGGATGCAGGTTATAGAACCAATAAAATGGAAGTGATTGCTAAAAACATCTTGCATAGAAGCATGATTAAAATACATTTCTTAAGGGCACAGAGTCATCACATTGTCAGTACCCTACAGGTTAGACATGATTGTGAAGGTAAAAGGTCACATAGGAATGGAGTTCTGCTTCACAATTTTGGCTGAAAGTCATTTCCCCTATTTAGAAGATCTAACATCTGCATAGTTACCCCAATGCTCTACTGAGGGAATGCTGCATTTTTAGAGATGCTGTCTTTCAGATGAGAGATCAAACTAAGGATCTTGGTGACCCTCTCACCTGGATGTGAAATTCCCCACTGCAATATTTGAAAAGATATGTGAATTAGTCTTCTGGTGTCCTGGACAATATCTATCACTCCAAAAAATTACTAAAATGGATTATCTCGTCATAATCACATTGCCCTTTGGGGGGATCTTGCTGAATTTTGAGTATTTAATTGGCTGTAAAGCAGTTTGTGATACCTTTGTGGGTTTGTGAACAGTACAATATAAATGCAATTGCTTCTAACGTGTTTAATGAAATGTGCTGAGTGATTAAAGGGAGCTAGCTCTGCATTGTGAAATATTGGAACTCCCTCCACAGATTCTATAGATTTAGTGTTTGGGGGAGAAGGGTGATGGGGACATAGGGAAGGATGGAAATCAGGAAGTAGAGCAGCAGGCATCCAGGCAGTGATCTGCAGGTCCTCATTCCTCAGGGAGGTTCCACTTGAATATTTCCTCGAGGCTGTCCTCGGAGAAAGCTGTGTTTTTCTCCTGAGATCCATGCCAGTGTTATGGCAATGTTTGGAAACTGACATGCAGCCACATTTCACAGTGGACACTGCTTTGTGAAGCCAGCAATAACACTTAAGCTTTCTGCAGCTCCCAGGCAGCCTCTTGTGACATTATTCATGGCAGGAAGTTAACAGTGATTTTGGATGAGGGACAAATATTGGTCAGGACATCAGAAAGGGTGGCACTGTTGCCTCCAGAGATCTGGGTTTGATTTCAGCCTTGGGTGACCCTCTGTGTGGAGTTTGCATGTTCTTCCCGTGTCTGCGTGGGTTTCCTCTGGGTTTCCTCCCACATCCAAAGTTGTGCAGGTTAGATGAATTGGCCATGTTAAATTGCTCCTTAGTGTACAAAAGTGTGTAAGTTAGGGGATTGGCGGAGTAAATGCATGGGATTACGGAGTTATGCAATTGGAGCCTGGGTAGGATGCTCTGGTGGAAAATCAGTGCAGTCTTGATGGGCTTAATGGCCTCCTTCTGCACTGTAATGTTTCTTTGATCCTGTGATTCTAAGCATACCTCACATATTTTTGAATACTTCCTTGAAAACATTTACATCCATGTAAAGGGTATACGACTCTGGGGTTTAAGATCTTATATAGGTCTAGAATGTGTCTGTTTCAATGCGAGGAGCATAACGGGAAAAACGGATCAACTTAGGGCCTTAATGTTTGCAAGGAACTTGGATGTGGTTGCAGTGACAGAGAAGTGGTTAAAGGAAGGGGAGCAGTGGCAACTGAACATTCCTGGGTATTAGTGTTTCAGGCGTGACAGAGGAAGGTCCAGAAGAGGTGGGGGAGTGGCGTTGTTAGTTAAGGAGAGCATCACGGTGGTGCAGAGAGAGGACAATACAGAGGAGTTAGGAGTAGAGTCGCTGTGGATGAAGTTGAGGAATAGAAAGGGGGCGATTACTATGCTAGGGGTGTATTATAGGCCACCCAACAACCCGCGGGTAGTTGAAGAAGGCGTATGTAAAGACATTTTGGATAGGTGCAGAAAGAACAGAGTCGTTATAGTGGGAGATTTTAATCTCCCTAGGGTGGATTGGAAAGTACCTAGAGCTGGGGGTTTGGATGGGCAGGAATTTGTAAAATGTGTACTGGAAGGATCGTTGGAGCAGTATGTGGCTAGCCCAACTAGAGAAGGGGCTATATTGGATTTAGTTCTGAGTAATGAGCCAGGGCAGGTGGTTGATGTTGTAGTAGGGGAACATGTGGCTAACAGTGACCACAATTCTGTCTACTTTAGGATACAGATGGAAAAGGATGCTTGTTGCCCTAGGGGCAGGGTGCTGAATTGGGGGAAGGCTAACTACGGTCGAATTAGGCAGGAACTTAGGGAAACTGATTGGGAACGGTTGTTTGAGGGTAAGTCCACGCTAGGCATGTGGGACTCTTTCAAGGGAATACTGAAAATGTTGCAAGATAAGTATGTGCCGGCCAAGAAGAAAGATGGGAAAGGTGGGATTAGAGCGCCGTGGATTACTAGGGATATTGAGGACTTAGTTAGGAAGAAAAGACAAGCGTATGATAGGTCGAAGCAGCTGGGAACCGAGACAGCATTGGAGGAATATAGAGAGAATAGGAGGGAGCTCAAACAGGGAGTTAGAAGGGCAAAAAGGGGGCATGAAATGATTTTGGCGGATAGGATTAAGGAAAACCCAAAGGCATTTTACTCCTATGTTAGGAATAAAAGGTGGTTAGAGGAAAAATCGGACCTCTTAGGGACAGAGGAGGGGAACTGTTCTTAGAGCCTGAGGGAATGGCAGAGATCCTGAATGAATACTTTGTGTCGGTATTCACGAAGGAGAGGGGCTTGTTGACAGCTCCTGTCTCTGAGGGAGCTGTGGACCAGTTGAGGGAAATATCCATACCGAGGGAGGAAGTGTTAGAGCTTCTAGGTAGCATTAAAACTGATAAATCTCCGGGGCCTGATGGCATTTATCCCAGACTGCTTAGAGAGGTGCGAGGTGAAATTGCTGGGCCTCTGACGCAAATCTTTGTCTCTTCCTTGGACACAGGTGAGGTCCCAGAGGACTGGAGAATAGCTAATGTTGTACCATTGTTTAAAAAGGGTGGTAGGGATAACCCTGGAAATTATAGGCCGGTGAGTTTGACGTCAGTGGTAGGGAAGCTGTTGGAGGGGATTCTTAGAGATAGGATGTATAGGCACTTAGAGCGTTGCGATCTGATTAGGGATATGCAGCATGGATTTGTTAAGGGAGGTCGTGCCTTACAAATCTGATAGAATTTTTTGAGGAGGTGACGAAAACGGTGGACGAAGGGCGAGCCGTTGATGTTGTCTATATGGATTTTAGTAAGGCGTTTGACAAAGTCCCTCATGGGAGGTTAGTCGAGAAGGTCAAGGCAAATGGGATACAAGGACAGGTATCTAGATGGATAAGCAACTGGCTTGGTAATAGGAGACAGAGAGTAATAGTGGAAGGGTGTTGCTCTAGCTGGAGGTCGGTCACTAGTGGTGTGCCACAGGGCTCGGTATTGGGACCTCTTCTATTTGTAATATATATAAATGACTTGGAAGAGGGAGTAAGTGGAGTGATCAGCAAGTTTGCAGACGATACAAAGATGGCTGGACTTGCGGATAGTGAGGAGCATTGTCAGGCGATGAAGCAGGACATAGATAGGCTGGTAGCTTGGGCAGACAGATGGCAGATGGAATTCAATCCTGATAAATGTGAGGTGATGCGTTTCGGGAGAAAGAATGTAGGGGGGAGGTATATGATAAAAGGTAGACCTATTAAGAGTATAGAAACGCAGAGGGACCTGGGAGTGCAGGTGAACAAGTCTCTAAAAGTGGCAGAGCAAGTGGAGAAGGTTGTGAAGAAAGCATATAGTATGCTTGCCTTTATAGGAAGGGGTATAGAGTACAAGACCTGGCCTTTAATGTTGCAGTTGTATAAAACGCTGGTTAGACCTCATTTGGAATACTGTGTCCAGTTCTGGTCGCCTTACTACTGGAAGGACGTGGAGACTCTGGAAAGAGTGCAGAGGAGGTTTACCAGGATGCTGCCTGGTATGGAAGGTCTGAGTTACGAGGAGAGATTAGGCAAATTGAGACTGTTTTCCTTAGAAAGATGTAGACTTAGAGATCTGATAGAGGTGTACAAGATTTTGAAGGGGATAGATAGAGTAAACAGGGCTAAGCTTTTTCCTAGGATGGACTCAAATAGCACGAGGGGTCACGGGCTTAGGGTGAGGGGGGTAAGGTATAATTTGGATGCTAGAGGGAGTTTTTTCACACAGAGAGTGGTGGGGGTATGGAATGCACTGCCAAGTAAAGTGGTGGAGGCAGGTACTCTGGAGTTATTTAAGAAATACTTAGATGGGCACATGAACAGAATGGGAATGGAGGGGTATAGAAAACTGATTTAAAATAGGGATCATGAGCCTTGGGAGTCCCTGGGAAGTGTGTAAATAGATGATGATATTGATGTACTTGTTTTTATCCTACAGGTGCTTTGGTCCACCTTGTTGTCTAACGAGGGGCATACATGCGATGGGTCGTGAGAGGACTGCTCTTGGATTTTTTTTCGAGAGTATCCTAGTGCTTCACATCGTTAGTGTACGCTTGACCTGGACCATTTGATGGGCAACACGACAGCTCAGTGACTATCGCTGTGCTGTGCAGATACATGGATTTGGGCCTGTGTCTGTGGGAGTTTGCGTATTCTCCCCGTGCTTGCGTGGGTTTTCTCCGGGAGCTCCGGTTTCCTCCCACATCCCAATTAGGCTAATTGGCAAAACAAATTCTCCCTAAATTGTCTCAAATTTGGTTTTTAATCCATAGATCTATAAACATGGACAGGGATCGCAGGTAGAAGTGGGAATATCGAGGTGGCAGCGCGGGCTCGTTGGGCTGAAGGGCCTGTTTCCCGTGCTGTTTTGTTCTTTGTTCTTCTTTCTTTATGTAAGTACAGTACCTCCAAAAGGTGCAGCACTCTCTGTGTAATCACCTAGTTATATATGGTCTCAGTTATAAAAAAAAGACATAATGAGAGCCATTAACACCACCAAGTGGGTTCCACAAGTCAAAGGTGCCATTGCTGACTCTCATAAAAAGCATAGAAAACCAAAGAAAATCGCAGCTCAGAAATAGGCCTTTTGGCCCTTCTTGTCTGTGCCATTTTTGCCTAGTCCCACTGACCTGCACTTGGACCATATCCCTCCACACTCTCTCATCCATGAACCCGTCCAAGTTTTTCTCAAATGTTAAAAGTGACTCTGCATTTACCACTTTATCTGACAGCTCATTCCACACTCCCACTGTTGACATAATCAGAAAATAAATAGTGATTTAACATCTCGAATGACTAGTTGTCTTGCAATGTTAGCCACTTCATTGTGCATGTTAACACATGTTTTCTGGGGATTGTTTTATTTATTCTCAGGCGATCCTGCACTGCATCTTACCAGCAATGCTTAACGAACACAATGGTACCCACTGCAGTCTGCATCTGACTGAATGGCAGAACAGACACAAAGGGCTGAATGGCCTTTTGTTGTTCCGATGATGACATCTAAGGGCATAGGTTGAAAGCAGGCTCAAAGGAAACAGGCCATCAGAACTCTTGCACTGTTTGTGGTGCTCAGGGCAATCGATAAAAGGAAATTACTGCAGATGCTGGAATCTGAAACTAAAGAGAAAATGCTGGAAAATCTCAGCAGATCCAGAGAGAAAAGAGCTGATGTTTTGCACCCCAGGTGACCCTTTGTTAAAGCCGAAAGGGTAGACTCAAAATTCAATGCTCAGAATTATTGTGCCCAGCATAATTTGGCAAAGATTTGGGCTTTACAAGAAGTAAAAATGTGCTGATCCCTGATCATGATGATCCTAGAGTACACATACAGATCAGGTCACATTATTACAGGAAAAATGTAACCATACAGAGAGAATACAGAGGAGATTTATGAGGGTGTTGATAGGAATGATGGTTGCCTCATAGCGCCAGGGACCTGGATTCGATTCTGGCCTAGCATGATTATCTGTGAGGATTTTGCAGACTTATTCATGTCTGCACAGGTTTCCTCCATGTGCTCCAGTTTCCTCCCACTGTCCAAAGATGTGCGGGTTAGGCTGATGTGAAATTGCCACTTAATGCCAGGGGGATTAAAAGGGAAAATACATAAGGTTATGAGGATTGAGCCTGGGTGGGATTGTTGTCGGTGAAGGCTTGATGGGCTGATTGGCTTCCTTCTGTGCTGTGGAGATTTCATTTGACATAAAGTTTTGTCTTAGCACTTGGTCATGCTGTAAAAACCATTAGGCATTGTTGACTGAGGTTCAACTAGGATTTTGAATCTGTACCTTCTTCATAATTACTTCTAAACAGCCTCATTGACCCTGAAAAACCAATTTTAAATATTCCTGTACTGCCAAGTTTTGCTTTTAATGATGAAAAATTTATACACTTACAATTATTTTCTTTTAAAAGTATGTTTATCTTTATTTTAGCTTCTATCTTAATCCAATCATTGTCATTTCTTTACTATCTGAAAATTACAATTAAATATGAAGAATATTAAAAGTTTATAACTTCTTGGTTTGCGATGTGTGAATACTTTAATGTGATTCTTTATCTGCTTGCTGACATCACTGCTGCTGTACACCAAGAAGACATTTCCTTGACTTGTTCTGTATTTAACCTGCCATTGGGAGAGACATCAATCCCACGAAGATTGGTTTATCTTTGTGGACAGTTTTCTTCAAGCAAAGCTGTTACTTTTTCATCACTGACTGCAAAATCTGAGCCCTCATTTTTACTTGAGGTTCTTTACCTGCCCCTAGTGTTGCTACTTTAGTGTCAGGTGGTTGTGAACTTCATGTGACAATGGAGATGGAGCCCTTAAGTTTACAAGTGGCAGTGAACCTAGTCATGGTGATGTCCTTAGAACACCTACTGTGAGGTGGCATGGTGACACAATGGTTAGCATTGCTGCCTCACCGTGCCAGAGACCTGAGTTTGATTCCTGGCTTGGGTCACTGTCTGTGCAGAGTCTGCACTTTCTCCCCATGTCTGCTTGGGGTCTCCTCCGGGTACTCCGGTTTCCTTCCACAGTCTGAAAGATGTGCTGGTCAGGCGCATTGGTCATGCTAAATTCTCCTTAAGTGTGCCGAACAGATGCCGGACTGTGGCGACTAGGGGATTTGCACAGAAAAATTATTGGAGTGTTAATGTAAGTCTACTTATGACTAATAAATAAAATTTTCTTCTAATATTCTGATAAATTCCAGAATTTGGGGTCTAGGTAGCTGAAACTAGTGTTGTGAATGGTCAGGTAATGGAAATAGGGAAAGTGCAAGAGACCAGAATTGGAGAAGCATGAAGATTTCTGAATATCGTAAATAAGGTGTGAAGGGCAATCCTCTTTCCATTCTCCATATTTTTAAACTTAGTGCACCTTTCTCTTTGCTAACAAGAGCATATCAAGCTTTAGTATCCTTCTTTCACAGCTCACTGACTTTTGAATTGATACTATTCTTGTTATCTTGTTACTGTGGTAATTTAGTGATAATCAGAGCTAGAAAAAAACTGATTAGATTCAGAATTAAGTTAGTTGGGGGAAGGATGGTAACATGCACACCAAGGAGATAAGTGAAATTAAAGCAATCATTTAATTTTCTAGGACGATAAGAAGATAATTATTACGAATACCTCTCACAATTTTTAAGGGCTACAATTTTCAATTGATAGATATTACTCCTTAAAAATTCATCTCAGCATAAACGCTCAGAACCCAGCAGACTAAAGGCCACCAGTTTGAAATGCTTTTGGGACTTATTAATGCGCTGCTTCGCTATTGTTTTTGTGAAGGTTACATGTGAGTGCTCCATGATTTAACTTATTGAATGCTGTAAAACATCACCACACAAAGTATTTCACTGTCAGCTTTTCAATTTTCTTTTCTAGCAAACAGTCTGATAGGATGTGATTTGCATAGTGAATGTCATTACCCCAGGACCTCAATAAATTAATTGGGATCGAATAAGTTTAGAAATAAAACTCCCACAGCTTCCTCTGCCATTGAAGTGTGATTTAATTAACTTGCAAGTGGAAAAACCTGAAAAGTCAACTTGCACCCACAGCGAGGTTTATACTCTGTCAGGCATTTCCACTTTGCTTACACCAGTGTTGGCGTTATCGGGAGAAACAGACAAAGGCGTGGGCAGAAACAAGTTGAGTTCAGAAAAATTGTGGAATTTGTGGGAAAATGCGCTTGTGGGATTTGAGAAGCGACTTTGATTTGAGGGTCACAATTTGACCTTATTATCACCAGTTTATAGCTTGCACAGGAATACTAATAGAATACTGGTGCAGCATGATGGCACAATGCTTAGCACTGCTGTCTCACAGCACCAGGGGCCTGCGTTCAGTTCCCGGCTTGGGTCATTGTGTGGAGTTTGCACATTCTTCCCCCAAGTTTGCATGGGTTTCCTTCGGGTGCTTCGGTTTCTTTCCATAGTCTGAAAAACATGCTGGTTAGGTGCTGAACAAGTGCTGGAATGTGGCAACTAGGGGAATTTCACAGTAACGTCATTGCAGTATTAACATAAGCCTTACTTGTGACTAATAAATAAACTATACTTTAGAATTGACCACTGCACTATCTCTGTGAGTACAAAGTCTCGCCTCTGCAGTGAGAGTAGTTGTTGTCATGTAATGCTGATACTAACATAATACTAAGTTGCATTTGGTTTTTAACAAGGAGGCAAGCCTCGTGTGTTCACTAGGTTCGGACCTTTTTCTGAAGAATCTTTGATGGTATTCCAAAAGGTCTTGAAAGGCATGATAAATGCAAGTCTTTCTTTTTATCTGACAAACTGCGGACAGATATAGCATTCCAAAAGCTAAGCCTCCACAAAGATCTGTGGGTCATCAACAGTGACAGTGTTGGAAACCATCACAATCTGTAAACTCATAGCTCATTGCAACCTATTCTTCCATCATCATCAAAGCTGGGAGAGTCACCATATAGTTCAGAGGAGAAGGACATGCTAAGCAACAAATAGCAAAGCTTTGTGACTCTACATTCCCACAATCATAATGAAGTCCATCGCATGAATGCATTTTGAACAAAAAATGCCAATTAGATGATTCTATTCAGCCTCCATGAGTGAACTCCAACATTGTAGCTTAAAGTTTATTTATTATTGTTACAAGTGGGTCTACATTAACACTGCAATGAAGTCACTGTGAAAATCCCCTTGTCGCTTCACTACTGATAGGGTACACTAACTGTGGGAGGAAACCAGAACATCTGGAGGAAATCCACACAGACATGGGGACAACATGCAGATTCCATACAGACAGTGACCCAAGCTGGGAATTGAACCCAGATCCCCAGAGCTGTGAGGTAGCAGTGATGACCACTGTCCAGCATGCCGCCCAAAGAGACCAGCATTTAGCTGATTCAATTCATTCAGTGTGACAACTAAGAAATGGCTCTGATAATTTTGGACCTGACAACATCTAGAGATCGCCACATCAGAACTAACTGTCTCATAGCGAATCTATTCCAGTGCAGCTATGACAATGACATGTACCAACAATTCAAGAATCACTCAGATATACCACAATATCAGGATGAATCTAACCCAGTTAAACTATCATCCTAATCAACCTAGTTCCATAGGAAAGAAAAGCAGGAGTAGACCATTCAGCCCCTCAATCCTGCTCTGCCATTCAACTAAATCTGGCTGATTTTTTATTTCAATGACATTTTCCTGCACTATTCCCATATGCATTGATAGCTTTAATATATAGAAATTTGCCAATTTCTGTCTTGAACATACCCACTGACTGCACCTCAACTGGCCATTGGGGATAAGAATTCCAAAAATTCACCAACCTATGAATGAAGAAATTCTTCCGTAACTCAGTTCTAAATGGGCTACCCCTTATTCAGTGACAGCTCAGCCAGTGGAAACATCCTTCCTATATATATCTTATTCTGTCCTGTGAAATTGTCGCATGCTTCAATGAAATCACTGCTCATTTTTCTAGACTCTAGAGAATATAGGCCCGATCTCCTCAATTTTACCCTCGGACAACCTTGCTATCCTAGAGTCCCGTCTGGTAAACTTATATTGCATTCTCTCTCTCTTACAAGTCTATCCTTCCTTAGACTGGAGGGCAAAATTGGTCACAATATAATACAGGTTCAATACAATTGAAACAAAACTTCTGTGCTCCTATTCTCTTCAAATCCTCTGACAATGAAGGCTAATATACCATTTGTCTTCCTAACTGCTCGTTGCATCTGTAAGTTAGCTTTCAGTGACTCATGAAAAAGGACATCCAGGCCCCTTTGGACAGCAACACTGCAAATTGTGAAAATGTCATCAACAATTCAATCAAATACATAAATGATTCGGAGGAAAATGTAAGTGGCTTGATTAGTAAGTTTATGGACGACACAAAGGTTGGAGGATTTGCGGATAATGATGAAGACTATTAGAGGATACAGCAGGATGTAGATTGGTTGGAGTCTTGGGCAGAGAGGTAGCAGATGGAGTTTAATCTGGACAAATGTGAGGAGATGCATTTTGGAAGATCTAATACAAATAGAAAATATACAGTAAATTAAGTGTATTGATAGGCAAAGGGATCTGGGTGTATAGGTACACAGATTACTGAAAGTGGCAATGCAGATGGAAAAGGTAGTCAAGAAGGCATGTGGCATGCTTTCTTTCATCGGCTGAGGCACTGAGTTTAAAAATTGACAAGTCATGTTGCAGCTTTATAGAATCTTAATTTGGCCGCACTTGGAATACAGTGTTCAATTCTGGTTGCCACACTACCAGAAGGATGTGAAGGCTTTGAAGAGGGTACAGAAAAAATTTACTAGGATGTTGCCTGGTATGGAGGATATCAGCTATGAAGAAAGTTTGGAGAAACTTGGTTTGTTCTCACTGGAATGTTGGAGGTTGAGGGGCGATCTGACAGAAGTCTTCAAAATTATGAGAGGCATGGACAGAGTGGATAGTCAGAAGTTTTTTCGCAAGGTTATAGAGTCAATTACTAAGGAGCATAGGTTTAAGGTGTGAAGGCCAAGGCTTAAAGGGGATGTATGAGGCAGATTTTTTACAGAGAGGTGGTGAGTGCCTGGAATTCGCTGCTGGGGGAGGTAGTGGAAGCAGATACGATAGTGATTTTGAAGAGGTGTCTTGACAGATGTATGAATAGGATGGGAATAGAGGGATACAGTCCCCAGAAGGACAAGAGCTTTTAATTAAATCAGGCAGCATGTGTGAATTGCCAAATGGCAGAGAAGCTGCAAGCTGTGCCAGATGGAGATATTTGTTGGGAAGGTGGGCCTGTCCCTGCGCTATAATTTTCTTTGTTTTTTGTTCTTTGTTTTTCAAATCACACCCACAAAAACCACTCAGATCCATAATGCAGACATCAATACAGGAGGTAATGCCACAAGGATGGTGAAAGGAACTTTCTTGACCAAGACTCCAATCCATCAACTTGAGCAGCTAAGAGCCCAAGCAAAAGTAGGATCAGATTAGAATATGGGGAACACCCTGTGGTGGATGGAACCATAAAAAAGAAAATAGCTTTGGTTGTTGGATTCCTATCATTGCAGAAGTGTTTTACAACAGAGTTTTGTTTCTGTCATCTTCCGTTGCTTTGTCGATGACTTTTCCTGCATCAGAAGCCAAGAAGAATGGTAGTTTGCTGACGATTCCAAAATGTTCGGTTCCATTCACAACTCCTCTGATAATAAAAAGCTTTCATGGCAATTTACAACAGGATATGAATGAGATCTTACATTGAACCAATAAGTGGCAGGGAACTTGAATGCCAATTAGCGGCCATTGTCAATTAAATAAAGCCCTGATCATTGCTGCTGAGGCACATCTCAGTGCTCATCACTGATCAGAAGAATAACTGTAGCAGCAAAGTCCAAGGCAGGTGTTGAGTATTCCAAAATGAATAGCTCACCTCTTGATCCTTCAAAATACCTCGACAATTTATAAGATTCAAGTCAGGATTCCTGCAGTATCAGAGTCTGAAACGTGAATGGTTAATGTGGGATTAAGTACAGTACCACCCACACAGTGATGTAAGAGAACACTTAAGCCGCACCCAGCGTCAGCCTGGTGTTGCACAAAGCCAGTGTACCAGCAAGCATGGAGACAGATCCTAGCTTGTATCCCCTACTGTATATTTGTGAATATTTCCAAGAGTTAATAAAGGCTTACATACATATGACTACAAAGACTTCTTCAGGCGTACTGAATTGTAACCAACAGCCTACAACAATTTCGACAGAATACTTAACATTCACCTTAATGAGCGCAGCTGCAAAAGGCTTAAGAGCTCCAAGATGAAAGCAATCTGCTTGATCAAGAATCAATATCCACCCACTTGACCACTGTTGCTAATGCTGCAATAATCTATTTACAGGAATCACTACAGCAGCTTATCAACTTTACTTTGACAGAGCTTCCTAGTGCCCTTGAATGACAAGAGTAACAATATCATGGAAACACCAACATTTCCAAGGTCCTTTCAAAGTTACATGTAATCACTTCCATATCTACCACCATCCCCATCATCATGTCTTGGTCAAATCTTAGAATTTACACCATTATGACAGCAGCATTACCACAATAGATGGAAAGGCTCAAAAAGAAAGCAACCGTCACCTTCCCCAGCAGTTAGGGATAAGCAATAAATAAAATTTTACTAACCCCTACGTCCTGAGAAAATACATCTACATGTAAATGGAAAATCATTTATAGAGTAGTTAGCATGTATTTTTGTGTGCATATGTATGTATAAACCTTACACTTTGCACATAGCAAGGTGTCATAAGCACAACTGAGTTAACAAGCGCATAAACACCTTTTTTGTATTCTATTCCTGGTAAATGGAAGGATTGAGGGGAATTCCACTACTTTTCTTGAATAGTACTATGGCATATTTTCCAGCTACCCAAGAAAGCAAGATAATAGGGGGGATTCTCTGGGCTGGCTTGCTCCCAGCGAGAATCGCGCTGGCCTGCAGAATCAGGCATTGGGCAAAAAGTGGGTTTTGCTCTGGGCACCAAACACATTGCAAAGCTCCCGGCCCCTTCAAAGCGATTAAGTGGTTTAAATTCCTCTTTTGCTGACCCCTTATTCCCTTTGAAGAAACCGCAGCTGTCAATCAGGTTCAGTGGGCGGAATTTTCCTGCCCCGTCCCGATCTTTCAGCCCCATCAATATCCACACTGCTTGGTGTGGTTCACTCACCTCACTACTGGGGAGCGCATGGCTTGCGGTGGGCGGGGAGGGTTACCTTTGGTGGGACTGGAAGATCTTGCTGTTGGGAAGGACTGGAAAATATTGTCCTATATATTTATATATAGGGAGAGAAAGAGAGAGAGAGAGAGACACCAAAAAAATGGGCAACAACTTAGAAATGATTTCCTTTATCTTTAGCATACTGCGAACAATCAATGTATACTATGAGAATCCACTTTGACTTAACACATATTATGAAATTATTGACAATAGCATGGGTAACACAGTAGCATAGTGGTTAGCACTGCTGTTTCATAATGGCAAGGACCTGGATTCAATTCCTGGCTTTGGCTACTGTCTGAGTGGAGTTTGCATGTTGTCGGTGTGGGTTTCCTCTGGGTGCTCCTGTTCCCTCCCACAGTCTGAAAGATATGCTGCTTAGGTGTATTGACCTGAACAGGAGTGTGGTGACGAGGGGAATTTCACAGTGTTAATGTAAGCCTTACTTGTGACAAATAAATAAACATTACTTTTAAATACATTTATTTTATATATTTATATATGGAGAGAGAGGGGGGACCAAAAAAATGCATATGCAAAAAAATGAATGACCTCTTCTATCTGCAAATTGAAATACAAGCAATGCATACCATGAGAACTGATTTCCAGTTAGCACATGCATTATGAAATTATTAACATTAGCATTTGAAAAATAAAGATTATGCAGTAAAAATATGTAATTAATTAATGAAAAATTACCATAAAAATAGAACATTGAATCTTTGGAGCTGAAAGATTCCTCTAATCTCACCGGGAGGCAGAAAATATAATTTATTGATCATAGACTGTGACAGCAAATAAATTTCCAAAACAGAGCTACCAAATGCATGTGAGAAATCAGGCAGAAACATTAAATCATTCTGAGGAATAGGGATTAAAGGGAAATTTTACAAATGGAGAAACATTAATTAAATTTAACAAACTGAGGAGAGGAGGTATTAGTTCCCATACTGCGAGGGAAAGAGTATGTTTAATTGTTATAAAATCCAGCACTTAAATCAACGTGTTGCCTTTTTATTTTTATGGATAACACTTTGATAGAAATTAGTACTCCACATGACAAGGGTGGGATTTTCTGGCCACACTTGCCTACAAATTGGAGATTCCCACCTGACTTCAATGGACTTTTACATGGTTCCCTCCCCATTCACCCCCTACAACCATCTTTACCCTACTCCCTCCCCCCGCCCACTAGAATTCTAGTGGCGGGTGGGATGAGAGAATTCCAGCCCATATCTGCTAAAGCAAATATTTAGATAGAAAATTATCAGCTAGGGTAAAAAAAATGATCATTGCAAGCTCCTATATCATTGGCATCACAGATAGGCTTACATTAACAGTGGCAATGAATTTACAGTGAAAATCCCCCAGTCGTGACACTCCAGTGCCCGTTCAGGTTACACCAAGGGAGAATTTATCATGGCCTGATACACCTAACCTGCACAACTTCTGGGACTGTGGGAAGAAACTGGAGCAGCAGGAGGAAATCCACACAGGCATGGGGAGAATGCACAGACTCCGCACAGACTGTGATCCAAGTTGGGAACCGAACTTGGATCTCTGGTGCTGTGAGGCAGCAGTGCTAACCACTCTGCCGCCGTGCCGCCACATTAGTTTTTAATTGTGAATGCCTGCCATTGGGATACTTACCGATCAACTTAATTATGAATAATTGTGAAACAGCAAGTGTTTTGTGTTTGTGCATATAAACTATTATGTATATAAATATATCTATATATATAAATATGTATTACAAAAATTATGGACCATTTCTCAAGGGAGTGATACATCTTGGGTATAAGATGACATTGATAAATTACTTAAGTTTCATTCTTGTCATCTAAGAAATCATCATAGCCCCTCGATATTTTACTGTCATGTAACACAGTCTTGTTTATCTGTCATCCTAAATTACTCATTACTGCAGGCAGCATGTCTTATCACATCATTAACATTTATTTATTTCCCCTACATACTGCTTTGATTAGCTAGCAGAATAAACCACTGTTGCAATTTTCTGAAATCGATTTTATGTTAATTGCTGATACAGTGGAGATCTCACCAAGATTATGCAAGCTAAACTGGAGGCTGACCTGCCCTCACCCAGCACCTCACCACGGTTTTACATTTCCACCTCATTGCGACCGTGACTGCTGCAACTAGTTGTGGTCTTTGGAGAAAATATAACAAGTTATCTCATAGCTGGGAGAGACTATTCTGCAACCTAGGCTCAGTGGGGTAGCTCCGAATCTGAAGGTTGTGGATTCATAGACCCACTTCGGAGACCTGAGCATGGCACCTAGGCTGCAACGCCAGTGCATTACTGAGGGAGTGCTGCACTATTGGAAACGTTAGGCAGAATTCTCCGGCCGCACTGATCTAAAAACTGGAAATTCCCACCCGACTGTCAATGGCGTTTCGCATTCTCCGCAACCCGCCTGCTAAAATTCCAGTGATGGGCGGGATGGGAGAATTCCAGCCATTATCTTTTGACTGAGATAGCACAGTGGATGGCACAGTGGTTAGCACTGTTGCCTGGGTTCCATTTCAGTTTTGAATGACTGTCTGTGTGGAGTTTGCAAGCCCTCCCGTGTCTTGTGGGTTTCCTCTGGGTGCTCCGGTTTCCTCTCACTTTCCAAAGATGTGCAGGTTAGGCGGATTAGCCATGATAAATTGACCTTTAGTGTCCCAAGATTTTGATTTGATTTGATTTATTATTGTCACATGCATTAGTATTCAGTGAAAACTATTGTTTCTTGCATGCTATAGAGGCAAAGCATACCATACAAAGAGAGGGAAAGAAGAGTGCAGAATATAGTGTTATAGTCATAGCTAGGTTGTAAGGAAAGATCACCTTAATGCAAGATAGGTCCATTCAAAAATCTGATGGCAGCAGGGAAGTAGCTGTTCTTGAGTTGAATCAAATCAAATCAAAGATATGCAGGTTAAGTAGATTAGCCATGATAAATGCATGGGGTTATGGGGATAGGATGGGGAAATGGGTTGAGGGCAAGGATTTGGGCGTAGGTAGACTACCCTTTCAAAGGATCCATGCAGACTTAATGGGCTGAAAGGCCTCCTTCTGCATTGAAGGATTCTATGATCCTGTAAGATACTAAAATGTGATGCTGTCTTCCCTCTCTGATGGATGCAAAAATGTGATATAGAGATGCCAGCATTGGACTGGGTAAACACTGCAAGAAGTCTCACAACACTAGGTTGAAGTCCAACCAGTTTATTTGATAGCAATCCCACAAGCTTTCGGAAACGGTGTTCCTTCGTCAGGTGTATGGAAGGTTCCAAATCTTGTAAAATCTCACTTACTGTCCTGTCTGGAGATAATATACATCTCTTTAACCTAATGCTCTCTCCACTCACATTATCTGCATCTTTAAGACTTGCAGGTTAGCTGTAAAGATTCGCATTTTAATCAGTATTCTGAAAACTCTTGTGTTATTATACGCTCTGTCAGAGACCAGAACTCTCCACTCACTGATGAAGGAGCAAACCCCGAAAGCTTGTGGGTTTACTATCAAACAAACCTGTTGGACTTTAACCTGGTGTTGTGAGACTTCTTACGATACAAAAGATCCCATGGCTAAGGAGAATGGGAGAATTCATCCCGAAAGCCGTGAGGTTATGTTACAACTGTACAAAACTCTGGTGCGGCCGCACTTGGAGTATTGCGTACAGTTCTGGTCGCCGCATTATAAGAAAGATGTGGAAGCATTGGAAAGGGTGCAGAGGAGGTTTACCAGGATGTTGCCTGGTATGGTGGGAAGGCCTTATGAGGAAAGGCTGAGGGACCTGAGGTTATTTTCATTAGAGAGAAGAAGGTTACGCGGTGACCTAATTGAGGCGTATAAGATGATCAAGGGATTGGATAGGGTGGATAGTGAGAGCCTTTTTCCTCGGATGGTGATGACCAACACGAGGGGACATAACTTTAAATTAAGAGGTGGTAGTTATAGGACGGATGTCAGAGGCAGGTTCTTTACACAGAGGGTGGTGAGGGCGTGGAATGCCCTGCCTGCAGCAGTTGTGGACTCGCCTACTTTGGGGGCATTCAAATGTTCGGTGGATAGGCATATGGATGATATTGGAATAGTTTAGGTTAGAGGGTCCACTGGCCGGCGCAACATCGAGGGCCGAAGGGCCTGTACTGCGCTGTAATGTTCTACGTTCTATGTTCTATGTTCTATGAAAGCAACTGTGTTGAAACTGATTATCTGGTCATTATCACCTTACTGTTTGTGTGAGCTTGATGTTTACAAATTGGTTGCTGAGTTTCCGACATGTCAACTGATTTAATTTCACTTCAAAAGTGCTTAATTGTCTGTAAAGTGTTTTGGGATATTCTGATATTATGAGGGACACTATATTGATGCCAAGTTATTTGCATTCTTTAGATCTTCTGCACAACAGTAATATTTGAAACATTGACACCCTGATCTTGGGTAAGAAGTCTCACAGCACTTGCTTTTTACCGTGTCATAAACTCATACACCTAATAAGACTTCTTACTGTGCTTACCCCAGTCCAACCACCGGCATCTCCACAATCTGATCCTGACCACATTTCCATCTCAGGCAGAGGTGGGGTGCAGTGGGGGAGTTGGGTTGCAGTGAGGAGTGGAGGGGTCAGCGAAATCATTTTAGCAAATCTTGACTGAGGAAGTTGCGGGAGAGTGGATGGGAGAGATTTCTGCAGAGTCTCTGGACAACTCTAATTTTTTTTTGAATTGTTGGTATTGTTTGTAGTGAATTGGATAAGAAAGTTTATTTATTAGTGTCACAAGTAGGCTTACGTTTACTCTACAATGAAGTTAGTGTGAAAATCCCTATGTCGCCACACTCTGGCTCCTGTTTGGGTTACACTGAGGGAAAATTTAGCATGATCAATGCATCTAATCAGCACATCTTTTGAACTTTGGCAGGAAACCCACGCAGACACAGGGAGAATATGCAAACTTCGTACAGACAGTGACCCAAGCTGGAAATCAAACCTGGGTTCCTGGTGCCGTGAGTCAGTAGTGCTAACCACTGTGCTGCCATGCCACTCCTATATCTAATTATTTACATCCACACACACCTGTCACCAATAGCAACATTATATGCCAAGTGTGCACAAACATCTTTTGGCTCCTCTTCCAAGATCAATGATGGCACAGTAAGGTGGGAAGAGCTGGGAGTTTCCACATCTGGCTCTCAATCAGGTCCTGCCATTTATATCCAATTCCTTAAAGGGATGTGAGCCATGTTAAAGACCTGATCCATTAACAATGAATTCTGTAGAAAGTGTTGTGTGTTTGTGTGATTGGATCAATTGGAATCAAAGTAACTCCCTGTTAAGAGGGTTGCTCATATACCCAGGATGTTCTTTTGGCCAGACTCAAGGCCAGCCATCTGATGCCAGTGCCTTCAATAGGGCGGACAACGCAAGATGCCATCAAAGCATTATTACTATGCTAATTCTCCAAACATAACTTCAGGAGTCATCGCCACCTCCTCCCCCGCCACTCCCCACTGACTTTTTCAGTCTTTACATCGGGGAGGAGATGGGGGTGGATGGGCAGAGGGGAAGCTGTAGAACTTTTCTGCTTTCAGCCTGCTGTAGTTACTGGAGGGAGCGCAGTGGAACACTAGCAGAAAGGTCTAGGCTCTCAACTCCAACTAATGCACCAACTTGCTGTCTTAGCAGATGGTATTGATAATACATCTTTCATTGAAAAGTCTATTCTTAATATTTTCTGGAGGGGATCTAAAATATTTGCCTTGGTAAGCAATTCCACCAACCAAGGAAACTCTAAAGTTAAATCAATAGAGAGACTTTCTTGACCTGTGTGACTAAAGGGTTGATGAACCATTGACGAGTCCTAATATAGGATTGAATTTCACTATAGATTCATCCTTCCCTCTCATATCCTACTATATTTTAAAGATATTTCTAATCTTACAAGATTCTTCGAAAACACATATCAATCTGAGGCTGCAAGTGTCACCTTACAACCTCAGATAGTCAAAAGGTGCACGGGTTAGCTTGATTGGCCATGCTAAATTGACCCTGTGTCAGGGGAATTAACAGGGTAAATAGATGGGATTAAAGGAATGGAGCCTAGGTGGGATGGTGACTGGTGCAGACGTGATGGGCTGAATGGACTCGTTCTGCACTATAGGGTTTCTATGATTCTATCTTGACAGATGGCAATATGTAACTGGTAACTGAGAGATATGTATAAGCATCCTGAAGAGCTGGCCCATCAACTTATGCCCTCTTCTGCTGAGGTTTCAGCCCCAACCAGGGCTGTAGGTAATCAAAACATTTTGTCATGCTGCAACTATATCTTCATGCTGCCCTGAGACGATGATCTATTTCACACTACCCACAGAGTTCAGTTCATGTAATGTGCGAGAAAAAAATTTACATTTTTGGCATTTGAAGTATTGTGGATTGAAAGAAAATGGATGGGCTGGTTGATAAATTGGTTAGCACTGTGAAATTGACACAGTGTGAAATCAGGAAACTCCACGGTCTGGCTGTGTCAGTTGGTCTTAGCCTGGGTAGTGGTGCTATAACAGGCCTCAGCATCCATGAACTAGGGTAGAAAGATAAATCAGTCGAGGCTACATTTCTGATTATGATTCAGTTGGAGACTGTCTGAGGATGGAGGTTGACAAGGCTTGGGTTCAGGCTCAGACCCAAAGTCAAATAATTTGCTCACATTTACTGTCTAGCCTTAGGCATTAAGAAGAGGCACTTAAACAAGCTATTGGAAAGCGGCCAATTCCTGCATAGTTCAAGCATGTGTTACTGCTTTCAGTTGGAGTAGAGAATACTTTAATTTTCATTAAAAAGGGAATTGACGTAGCGCATTATCATGTCTCCCAGCATCTCACCTTTAATAATTCTTTCAGATGTAATCACCATTTTTAATGTGTAAACCAATCAACTGAGTTGTGCATAAATACTGTAAATCAGATGAATTACCAATTCAATTATCTTCTGCCCCATCGGAAAATCTTGACATCCTTGGCATTCAACAAAGTTCATTTGCACTCATTTGGCATGGTGGCACAGTGTCTTAGCACCAGGGAGCTGGGTTTGATTCCGGGCCTGAGTCACTGTCTGTGTGGAGTCTGCACGTTCTCCTTATGTCTGTGTGAGTTTCCTCCACGTTTCTTCCCCACAGTCTGAAAGATGTGATGGTTGGGTGCATTGGCCATGCTAAATTCTCCCTCAGTGCACCCAAATAGGCACCTAGTGGAAACTAGGGGATTTTTCACAGTAACTTCATTGCAAAGTTAATGTAAGCTTACTCGTGACAAAAATAAATAAACTTAAAACTCAATTGCACTCAAAAGCAAAAATTAAACTACAAACGGTTGTGAATATAACCCAGCCCATCATGCAAACCAGTCTCCCATCCATTGACTCTGTCTACATTTCCCGCTGCCTTGGAAAAGCAGCCAGCATTATCAAAGACCTCACGCACCCCTGACATTCTCTCTTTGGAAAAAGATCCAAAGTTTGAAGTCATATATCAGCCGACTCAGGAACAGCTTCTTCCCTGCTGCCATCAGACTTTTGAATTGACCTACCATGTATTAAGTTGATTTTTCTCTATACCATTGGCCAGATTTGTGACCCCACATCGCTGGCCAAGTGATCCCCTCCCCTTACTTGCATTAAGTTGATCTTTCTCTACATTTTAGCTATGAATGTAACACTACATTCTGCACTCGCTCATTTCCTTCTCTATGAATGGTATGTTTTGTCTGTAAAGTGCACAAGAAACAATACTTTTCACTGTCTGTTAATACATGTGATAATAATAAATCAAATAAAAAGAAGTCTAGCTCTGACTGTAACACTACATTCCACATTCTCTCCTTTCCTTCTCCCCTATGTACTCTATGAACAGTAAGTTTTGTCCCAACACATGTGACAATAATAAATCAAATCAAATCAAAATTTTGCTATCATTTGCCATTGCATGTATCTTCAATGACATCATTATCATCATTTGTCATTAAACTGCTGTACTCAAATCTTTGTAATTGGTAAAATTATTTGCTTTAAGCATTCTGACACTTAAAATGATCTGAGTTTGTCCTCCATATTTCTGAATTTGTACTGCTTCAATAATGGAGACAATTCTCCCAAAAAATATTCTAAGTGTCGAATTTGCATAAGAACTGGAGTGAATCACGGTGCTTTTTTTTCAATGGGAGTTTCAAAATGAATCTCCCACACTCTGAGCGCTACAGCAATGCTCAGTTTGAATCACGCTGAAAATCAGTGGATGGGGCCTATTTCCACTGGAGAGGCCGGCAGCAAAGTGCTGAGTGGGCCACTGCGCATGTACTAGAACATAGAACATAGAACATAGAACATACTAATCTCTCGGTACCACAATTGGCGCATGTGTAGTGGCCTTGCACTGCTGGCCTCCTCATTGCTGGCCAGACCAGTGACCGAACATCGCTGGCCATGTGACCACCTCCACCTCCCCCCCCCCCCCCCCCACCCCACTCTCCACCATGGCCTATCGCTGGCCCCTGACCATGTGTAGGCCTTCTTCAATCATTCCACCTGCCCCTTTGCATCTCCCACCCTCGGCCCACCTTCATTTTCCAAAACACTGGTAGGGAACTGTGAGCCCAATATTTCCACTCGACGGGGACTGCAAATCTGGTGAATAATGAATGGTTAAATTAATAAATTCAATAAAAATTCAGGAGAAGGGAAAAATTGAAATGTGGAACTAGCTATCACCAGATGTAATTGAGATGAATAGCATTGAGAGAAAGCTGCTTAGACACATCTTGGTGGAACCTTGCTTTGGGGGCAGCACAGTGGCTACCACTGCTGCCTCACAGCGCTAGGAACCTCGGTTTGATTCTCAGCTTGGGTCACTGTCTGTGTGAAGTTCTCTCTGTGTCTGTGTGGGATTCCTTTGGGTGCTCTGGTTTCCTTCCACAGACTGAAAGATGTGCTGGTCAGGTGCATTGGCCATGCTAAATTCTCCCTCAGTGCACCTGAATGGTGTGGCAACTGGGGGAGTTTCACAGTAACTTGATCGCAGTGTTAATGTAAGCCTAAGTGTGACTAGTAAATAAACTTTAACACTGCAAACTCCCTTCGTAACTTTAAACATTTCCCTCTGATTGCTGATGGCCCTGTCTGTTTGGATTGTTGTATTACTCAGTTCTGGTAAATCTTTTCTGCACTTTTTCCTTTGTAAATCCCTTGTAAATCTTTTCTGCACTTTTTCCAGTGCATCCAGATCTGTTTTGTAACATGGAAACTGGAGTGTGCAAATCACTTTAAATGTTCATTATGTATGTTTGATTTAATATGAATTAATATCAATTTTTCATTCCTGCCAACTTTATCTCCTTCTCTCCTGAAGGCACTAACATCTCATTGGACTGTACTTCTGGCAATTTCTGGTAATAAATGTAATCTCTATCTCTGTAACCTCCCAGAATCCCACAAACCTGCCAAAATCTGTGCTCTTCTATGCCTGGCCTCCTGCCTATTCCCAATTGGAATTGCTCCACCATTGCCGGCCATATCTTCAGCTGCCTTGGCCTCAATCTTTGGAATCCTCTCCCTACACTTGGGGCGGCGTGGCGGCACAGTGGTTAGCACTGCTGTTCAATTCCAGTCTCGCGTCATTGTCTGTTTGGAGTTTGCACTTTCTCCCTGTGTCTGCATCAGTTTCCTCTGGGTGCTCCGGTTTCCTCCTATAGTACAAAGATGTGCGGATTAGGTGGATTGGCCATGCTAAATTCTCTCTCAGTATACCCGAACAGGTGCTGAAATGTGGCAACTAGGGGATTTTCACAGTTAACTTCATTGCAGTGTTAATGTAAACCTACTTGTACCACTAATAAATAAATAATAAACGAGGGTGAACCTCTTTATCTATGTATCATGTTGATGTGGTATGTACCCCATTCATTAAACAACATCCTTATGGTCTGAATCCTGAGGAAATGCCTCAGGTTAGAGAAGTTAGGTGGATTGGCCATGGTAAATTGCCCCTTAGTGTCCCAAGATGTGTAGGTTAGGGGGATTAGCAGTGTAAATAAGTAAGGTTACTGGGATAGGGGCTGGGTGGGATTGTTGTTGGTGCAGACCTGATGAGCCGAATGGCCTCCTTCTGCACTGATTCTATGATATTCCTCCTTGCTTTCCTCCTTTGTGACATTTATTCAGACCTACTTCTTTGACGAAGCCTTTGGTCATCTCACCAAATATCTCCTTCATGTAACTTTTGGTTCTCATATGTTTGATAATGCTTCTCTGAAGCAGCTTGAGATATTTCATTATGTTAGAGCTATTAAATAAATATAAGAGATGATAGCCTAGCGATATTATTGCTGAACTATTAATCCAGAAACTCAGCTGATGGATTTGAGTTCAATAAAAAATATCTGCAAGTAAGAATCTACTGATGACCACGAAACCACTGCCAACTGTTGGAAAAACCATTTGGTTCATGAATGCCCATTAGGGAAAGAAATTTGCCATCCTTACCTGGTCTGGCCCACATGTGACTCCAGACCCACAGCAATGTGGTTGACTCTCAACTGTCCTCTGAAATGACCAAGATCCTCAGTTGTATCAATTGCCTTTTAATGGCATTGTGGATCAATCTACAGCATTTGGATTGTAGTGTTTCAAGAAGGCAGTTCACCACCATCTTCTCATGGTTAACCAGGGATTGGCAATAAATGCTGATCAGCCAGTGACACCCATATGCCGTTGTGGGGTGGGGGGGGGGAACTGGGTGTTTCCTTTGGGCATGCCCATGTGCCATGAGTGAGTAAAAATAAATTGTTGTTGGTTGAAAGCAGAATATTTAAGTGCATGATCACTGCCAAGACCAATTTTGTCCTCACTCGACACTCTCACATTTGTTCTTTCAAGGTCTCCAGTTAGATAGTGATCAGTCCTGGGAAGACTGTGATTATTTCTCTCAACCTCAAATTCTCCCTTTCCCAAGGTACGTGAATGGCCCTGTTGTAACAGGTGAGATCAGCTAACTCAGCACAGAGATGGAACTGAATGTGAGAAATTATGGTCCACATGGTTGAGCTTCACGATGCTTTAACCAACTGCATCATCAGGTTAGCTCCATGGCTTGATGTTCAAAGTAAGATTCTACAAGGACAAGGCTGTGTTGTAGGTGTAACTGGTGTCACATTCATAAAAAAACACTTGGGCAACACAAAGTAACAACTGAAATTTTAGAACATTATATGAACATGACATTCAGTAATTACGCTATTAGAAAATCAAGGTCAGCCTTTTGTGTCTAAGTCACTTATGCGCCTGATGCTAAATATGACACTCCTCCAGTTTTCACTCCCTAAGGCACAATTCAGCTCATATTGCGTATTATTAATGAATATAATCATTAAAATCCACAGGTGAAAATACATTATTACTAACATTAGGAACAGCTGTCAACAATACTTTACTAATCCTGAAGGCAGCGCCATAGAAAAACGTGACAGGAGCGAGAAAAAAACACCAGTGGGTATTCAGACAGGAAATTAAGTTGCACATTTTATAATCGGGTCTTGCAACTATTGAAGGATGGGTGGTAGCTGGCTACAAAAACGTTTTGTCAGAATGAGATTTATGTGATTGCTGAAAGGCCTGGCACTAATGGACCATTATTGGACTTTGTATCCATGTCAGTCGGTTTTGATAAAGTATATAAAAATACTTCAATCTGCTTCTTTCAATGAAGTGCAGTGCAGAGAAGATGATCCCAAGCTTTGTGAAATTTAAAGTTATATTTGATTAATTTGAGCAGGCAAATGATTGCACTGTGATAAATCCCACGCACCCTAATGTTCCTTGCTCCTGTTTCTCCTCTTAATTTTCTGGCCTTCTGTTCTTCGCTCTGCAGATTCTCTTGACGTTTTCTTTACTCTGTTCTTTAAAATCCTTTTGTGTAGGTTCCTTCATCTTTTTGTCTTTTGGTGTTTCTTTTCATTTTGGCCTACTTCCCACCACTCTGTTCTTTCCACTTCCCTTTTCTGTGTCAATTGCATCTCGAGATAGTCAGTGCATGTGTGCAAAAAAATGACTTCTGAGATGTTTAGAATCCAATCAATGTTAATCAAACCATCACAAGAATTTGTATGTGTTTGTGTGTATATATGTGTGTGTGTGTGTGTGTGTGTGTGTGTGTGGGGGGGGGGGGGGGGGGGGGGGGAGTGGGGGGCGAGTACAGGGATGTGTGTGTGCGCGTGTGTGTGTGTGTGTGTGCGCGTGTGTGTATGACAGTGGGTACATAGGTATGTGCGTGTGGGTGGGTGTATGTATTAGTGTGTATATAGATGGATGATTGTGTCTGTGTATGCGTGTGGAGTGAGTAGGTGTGTGTGTAGGAACATGTGGGTGTGTGCATACTGGGTGGGTGCACAGGTGTGTGTGTGTGTGGGGGGGGGTGGTGGATGGGTGAGCGTATATTTGTTGTGTATGTGTTTAGGGGTCTGGATGTGTATACATGTTTGTGCACGAGCTCATATGAGTTTGTGGATGGCATTTTAAAAAATTCATGCTGGCTAAACCAATATTTATTGCCCATCTATATTTGTCCATGGACTGAGCAGCTTACTAGGTAATTTCAAAGGAGGAATTAAGATTCAATCACATATAGGCCAGACTGGGTAAGGACAGCAGATTTCCTACCTTCATAGAATCCCTAAAGTGCAGAAGGAGGCCATGTAGCCCATCGGGTCTGCATTGACTCCCCAAAAGAGCATCTTACCCAGGCTCCCCATCCTAACCCTGTAACCCCAAGCATTTATTCCACTAATACCCCTAACCTATATCTTGGGACACTAAGGGCAATTAGGCATGGCTAATACACCTAACCATCTTTGGAGTGTGGTTAGGAAACCAGAGCACTTGGAGGAAACCCAGGCAGACATGGGGAAGATACTCAAATTCCATGCAGACAATCAACCAAGGCCTGAATTGAACCCAGGTCTTTGGCGCTCTGAGGCATCAATGCTAATGACTGTGCCAGTGTGCCACTCACCAAGTGAACCAGATGAATTTCTACAACAATCAATAATGGTTTCATGGTTTTTTTATGCTGAATTTATATCTGCCTTGGTGGGATCTGAGCCCAGAGCATTATGCGGGATTACTAGTTCAATGACAACACCACTACACTGTGATGTGTACATGTTCATGGGTATGGATGGATGGGTGTGGATATTTGGTGGCTGTGTGTGCGTGTGTGGGTATGGGTGTGAGTGCACAGATGGGTGTGCAAATATGTGTATCCACACGCAAACAATATGTACATGTCTATGTATACGTGTGTCTTTCTGTGTATGTGTGTGTGTGTATGTGTTTGTGTGTGTGCATGTGGGAACATGTGAGACAGGATAGAACAAAATCAAATGAAAGGGATTGATGCATTTAATGAGCAAGGATATTTTTTTTGGGAAGGTGCATGAAGGTAAAACCATTGAAAAGAACCAGGCTGACTTACTTAGTGGATCTTGTGCAATTGAAGACCATTAGGTAGTTCCTTGTTTGTGTGAATTGTCTCAAAGAGTGCATTCTGAGGAAAAATCAGCAAAGGATCCTGAATATTATTACCTCAATAAATGATAATATTAATGAGGAAGGTGAGGCCTCCTGAAAGACCAGGGAATGAGGAAAAGGTCATGGTTATCAAATTGCAATCCTTTCTGGGTATTGAAGGGAAATTTTAAGGACTGCATGTGAGGTCTTTTTGGGACAAGAAATGACGTGGAGATGTCGGCATTGGACTGGGATGGGCACAGTAAGAAGTCTCACAGTGAGAAGGAAACTCACCTGAGGAGACTCACCTGAAGAAGGAGCAGTGCTCCAAAAGCTTGTGATTCCAAATAAACCTGTTGGACTTGAACCTGGTGTTGTGAGACTTCTTACAGAACAAGAAAGATTCAGTTTAAAACAATAAATTAAGTTTTACACTCTGGGATTCCGTAGGGGATGTAGTTGACTTCTGCTCAAATATGTCGTACTTAACATATGGTTGGAAAATCCCAGCCATCAATTAAACCCTCTCAATTGATCCCCAATGCTAGTTTTTGAGGACCCTTTTTATAAAGTTCTAGTGAATTGTGAGGGACCTTTACCTTAAAGTAAAATGGGAGATCGATAACTCTTAATATTGTGGATTTGATGGAAGGTTTCCAGAGGCCATTCCCTTAAGAAAGATTACTGCAAAGATGGCATTGAAGGGTTAATTCAACTTTTCATCAGGTTTGGTAAGTGTCAAATTTTATAACACAAGCTTTCCAGGAAACTATGTACAATTTAGGAATGAACAATTTAAAGCCACTGCATATCATAAAGATTCGCAAGGGGCATTGGAAAGATGCCATCGGACCTTGGACACTATAGTTAAAGCTTATTTATTTAATATCCAGAGGATTGGGATAGAAGAATTTCAATTTTTTTTGTTTGCAATTAGGAATGCATCTAAAGAATGAATATTATTCATTCCCTTTAAGTTAATATATGGACATGTAGTAAAAGAATTACTTAAATTTATTAAAGAAAACTTTATGAAAAGATTATTACTCTCAGTATTAATGGATGTATAGGCTTTCAGCCAGGAATACATAATGAGGCTTGGAAGAGCTCAGAAATCTACTAGAGTGCTGAAAATTTGAGTTTGGTGGATCACTCTGGTTCTCTGATCTACTCTGTCAATTGCATAATGTTTATTTACACATGGTAGAGGTCTCAATTTTTTGAAGTTTGAGCTATTCATACTTTAAAAGGTCTGAATTATTGGCACTTCTAATGAGCTGTGGTAAAAGCAATTTCTATGAATGAATGCCTCTTCTTAAAAAGTTTTTTTTAGTATTTTCTGTTGTCAGTACAGGAGTCAGGCAGTGTGTGTAGTGGCTGAATGGGCATGAGAATCTGCACGGAGGCTGGGAGCTATGAGGGGCCATGAGGTGTTGGTGGAAGGGATGAGATGGTGTGGATGGTGCACAGGGACTGCATGGGGATGAGGGGCCAGAGGACCTTACCATTCCCATTCTAACTGGGCTGGAGTCCTAAAACACTGAGACGGGCTTTTTAAACAGCACACTTTGGCACCTCCTGTCAGTACCCAAGCCCCAGAATGAAAATCCAATATTTGGTGATGCTTTCTCCCCAAGGTTGGCATGCTATCTCGGAAACTTCCCAACTGCCAATCCCCACCTCAAAAGATGAAAATCCAGCCTCATGTCTGAATTTGAAGGTAGGCTGTCAAAAGCAGGTAGGCTGTTTGAAAACACCTTAAGGTTTTCCAATTGATAATGAAAAAAGATAAACAGATAAGTCAGCTTTTGAAAAAGGGATAAGATGTTGGTTCTGTTACCTATGCAGGACAAATCACAGATGGCTAGACTTAATGGAACTTATTCAGTTATAAAGAAACCTAATGAGGTAAACTATACCATCAGTACAACAGATAGAAGAAGAACTTAGCAAGTGTGTCATATAAATATTCTGAAAGTGTATCACAGCAGGGAGCATAACCAAATAAGGAGTGTACTTCAGGTAGTGATACTTGAGTAGTCAGAGAAAGTTTTCAAATTAAACTCCAAGTATTATGATTATACAATACAGAAATGGATAAAATAATATGCCATCTCAAGGTGACATAGTCAAATTCCTAAAAGAATGTACATCAGTATATAGAAATAGATGGCATGGTGGTGCAAGTGGTTAGCACTGCTGCCTCACAGCGCCAGGGATCCAGGTTTGATTCCCGGCTTGGGTCACCGTCTGCACATTTTCCCTGGGTCTGCGTGGATTTCCTCAAGGTGTTTTGGTTTCCTCCCACAAGCCTGAAAAATGTGTTGGTTAGATGCACTGGCCATGCTAAATTCTCTCTCAGTGTACCCGAACAGGCTTTGGAGTATGGCAATCAGGGGATTTTCACAATAACTTCATTGCAGAATTAATTGCCTACTTGTGGCACTAATAAATAAATAAATAATGGACCACGATGAATCTCTTTAGCTATGTATCACGTTGATGTGGGAAATACTCCACTCATAAAGCAACAGCCTTATAGTCTGAACCCTGAGGAACAGACTCAGCTTAGAGAAGAAATCACCTTCATGCTGGGCAATGATAAAATTAAATGGGATCAAAACAGTTGGAGTTTACTGGTCGTGTTAATACTAAAACTTAATAGAACTCCAAGGATCTGCATTGATTATTGTAAGGTGAATGCTGTAATAAAAATAGATTCTTATCCAATACCACAAACTGAAGAATGCATTGATAGAGTTGGAAATTGAGAGAGTAATTAGCAAGATTGATTTATTAGAAGGATATTGGCTAGTGCCACTAACAGAGCAAGCCAAGGAAATTTCTGCTTTTGTAAATTCAGGTGGCCTACTTCAATGTAATGTCATTCAGAATGAAGAATGTGTCATTCAACAACTTGCAAGTCAAATCAGTGAAGAATCACTCAGCTCCTGACTCCCCAAAGCCTGTCCATCAGCTACAAAGCATAAGTTGAGAGTGTGATGGAATATTCTGCAATTGCCTGGATGAATGCTATTATTACAACATTCAGGAAGACTCTTTCCAATAGCTACTGTTAGGCCAAAAACTCAATGATATAGAAAACACATCAATAGTCCATTAATTTATTTTATTCTTTCACAGGATGTAGATAAGTCAATCCATCATCAATCATGCTTCAGGTGTTAGTGGTGAGTTATTTTCTTGACTGCTACAGTCCATGTGGTGTAGGTACACCGGTAGTGCTGTTTGGGAGAGATTTTGACCCAGCCACAATGAAGGAACAGTGATAAATTTCCAACTCGGAATATTGAATAGCTTGGAGGGGGACTTCTAGGTCACGGTGTCCTCATATATTTGCTGCACTGTTCTTTCAGATCAGTGATCAGATCATGATAACATGGGTTTGGAAGGTGCTTTCTGTGGAGCCTTAGTGAGTTCCTGAGTCTTGTAGTTGTACACACTGCAGTGATGTAGTGGTGCAGGGAGTCAATGCTTGTGGATAGGGTGCCAATCAAATGGGCTGCTTTGTCTTAGATGGTGTCAAGTTTCTTGAGTGATTTTTGGAACTGCACTCATCTGGGCAAGTGGAGAGTATTCCATCACATTCCTGACTTAAGCTTTGTTGATGGCAGACTGACTTTGGAGAGTCAGGAGGTAAACTACTAACTACAGAGTTCCTAGTCTCTGACTTGCTCTTGTAGCCATAATATTTATATAGCCAGACCAACTAAGTTTGTTGTGAATGATAAGCCCACAATCTTGATAGTGGAGGATTCAGAGATGATAATGCCTTTGAATGTCAATGATTAGATCCTCTCTTGTTGGAGATGGTCATTGCCTGGCACTTGTGTCATGCGAATGTTATTTGCCACTTGTCGACCCAAGTCTGGATATTCTTCTGGTCTTGTTGCATTTGAACATCGACTGCTTCAGGATCTGAAGTTCTGCGTGGTGCTGAACTTTGTGCAGGCATCAACGCACATCCCCAATTCTGACCTTATTATGGAAGGAAGATCATTGATGAAGGAGTTGAACATGGTTAGGCCTGGGACACTCCCCTGAGGAAATCCTGCAGTGATGTCCAGACATATTGAGAAAGAGAGAAAGAGAGAGAGCATTTTAGATGCAAACCTCTAGAGTTAAAGAGTATTAAAACCAGGAGTATTGAGCCAAGATGGCAATGTTTAAAATGTTTAATATTAAGTGACATCTATGTTGAATGTGATGTTTGCATCTCCAGATTGGCTGGAGGAGATTTGAAAAGAAAACTGGAGGAAAACTTTGCTGGAAGTAATTGGAAGGGCAAGAAACATTCTCATACTAATTCTTGAAGCAGTACTCAGACCAAATGGTTAAACTTCCAATTTTTGATAAGTTGCCTAATATGAATTAAGTGAGGCTGTTAAGTCTAATGGGTGTAAAAAAAATGTGATTAAAGAGTTTGGTGAAAATTCCAAGTAATTGAGTTCATTATACTTTAATTTCATTGACTATTTAAGATAGAATATATTTATTAGTTCTTTGATTTTTGTACAATAATTTTTTTTTGATTTGAACTGTGAATCTTGTGGCTTAATTCTTCAAATAAATACCTGGGCTTTTGGATTCTAAAATAATGTTACTGGTATCCACCACTAGATCATAACACAGCTTACAAGCTATATATCAGATTTATTAAGCAAAATTAAATAGAAATAAAAGTCAAATAAAGCAGATAGATAAATTGCAGCATTCACTCAACATTACAAAGGAATGAGGCTTTTAGTCATATCAGACGTAACGCACTTACTTTTGGCCGTGTTCCAGGGAATGACTTTGGTATTTGAAATCACACATTAACAATGTATTACAAATATTGCAAAGTATTTAAAGTCTGGAAGTCATCCATTCAATTGAGCAGGTTCATGCTGGTGAGAGTTTTACTCCTTTAACTTACAGCTGCCGATGAGGCAGACATGTGTTATGTATGTTGAGGCATAGCCCCTTTATGGGGACAGGGTGGGTCATATGATCTGGGGTACGGGGTGAGCTGGTTGAGAACCGCCCTCAGTGAGCGTCAACATTTGGAAAGTGGAACGAGTGGACTGAATAAAGATTTGTGTTCCCTGGCGCCTGGTTGTGGAGTGGTTCTTAGGAGACAGTTCAGTATTAAGAGATTTAGTAAGGAAAAGGTGACGTGAGGCAACAGTTTTAACCTATCCTTGTTTTGAAGGATGAACCATGACAGATTGAATAGACTGGGTTCTTGCCTCACACAACACTGATGTGGGGCTGGTGGGGTGGGTTGGGGGTTGGTTTGGATTGGGATGGATTTGGAGAGGAAGGGGGGGTGCAAGGTGGTGGTGACCTGATAGTGGCCTTTAAGATTTTGAAAGGGTTTTGATATGGTAGATATGTTCCTATTCGTAGGCAAGTCAAGAACTAAGGGCTACAAATACAAAATGGTCACTCATTAGATATGTTTCCACTTGAGGGGTGGCACGGTGGCACAGTGGTTAGCACTGGTGCCTCACAGTACCAGGGACCCGGGTTTGATTCCTGGCTTGGGTCGCTGTTTGTCTGGAGTTTGCACATTCTCCCCGTGTCTGCGTGGCTTTCCTACCACAGTCCAAAAATATGCAGGGTAGGTGGACTGGCCATGCTAAATTGCCTCTTAGTGTCAGGGGGACAAGCTAGGATAAATGCACGGGATCATGGGGATAGGGTAGCATTGTGGTCAGTTCTGACTCGATGAACCAAATGGCCTCCTTCTGCACTGCAGGCGTCCTGTGATCCTATGATTTGTAGGCAAGTCCAGAAATAAGGGCGAGTAAGATAAGATTGTCACTAACTAACTCATCAAGGAGTTCAGGAGGAACCTCTTTACTCAGAAAGTGATGGGACTGTGAAACTCATGATGAAGTGATTGTGGCGGATTATATTCAAGATTCCTGCAATGGAAAGCTAGGAAATTGCACAGCAGAATGTATTGATAGGGTTAGATGGAAAGGTGTGGAACAATAACACCAGCATGCGCTTATTGTGATGAATGGTCTGGATCTCTGCCGTATGTTATTTGTCATAAGATCAAACTTGCACCTTGCACAAATAAATAGTCACCAATCACAAATAGGCTTCTGAAAGTACAAAGCTGGCCTGACATGTTTCCATGGTATAATGATTATACCTGTCACTCTCATCGTCTTTCATATAGCAAGTGACAGCCGTCCTTTCTTTGAGTGGTTCTACACCATTTTTTCAGGAGATGGAACAATTGCAAAAGCCACAAGCTGACATCAGTGGCCTGGTGATCAACATTAATTGCCTCTATTACAACTGAGAGAATTGTACATCTCATATGCATGCATTAAGCATGTTCATTTAAGAAAAGAAAAGCTATTTTTTATTTCATTCATGGGATGTGGGCGTCACTGGCTGGCCAGCATTTATTGTCCATCTCTAGTCATCTTTGAACTGAGTAACTTACTAGGTCATTTCGCAGGGCAGTTGAGAGTCAACCACATTGCTGTGGCTCTGTTGTGACATCCAGGCCAGACCGGGTAAGGATGGCAGATTTCCCTTCCTAAAGGATGTTAATGAACCAGATGGACTTTTCTGACAATGGTTTCATTGTCATCAGTAGAATCATAGAAGCACAGAAGGAGGCTATTTGGCCCATCAAGCCTGCACTGATCACAATCCCAACCAGGCTGTATTCCTGTAACCCACATATTTAACCTCCTGACACTAGGGTCAATTCAGCATGGCTAATCAACCTAACCAGCACATCTTTTGGATTGTGAGAGGAAACTGGAATATCTGGGGAAGACACGGGGAGAATGTGCCAACTCCACACAGTGACCTTCGGGCGGAATTGAACCTGAGTCCTTGGTGCTGTGAGACAACAGTGTGAACCACTGAGCTACCACGCTGTCCGAATGTTCACGATTTACAGCAGCAAGTTAAATGCAGTTGACACACACATCAGTTGGAAATAACCCAGTAACAATAACACAGCGAGGAATTAAACACTGCTCTTGCAGGAATCGAATCCAAGCCTCCCAGGCGAAATTCCTATCACTGAACTACCAATGCTGCTATTGAGAAAGAGACCATTTGGCCCATTGAGCCTGCACTGACAACAATTTCACCCAAGCCCTATCCCCACAACTCCAGTTACCTTTCTCATCTCCTTGACATTGAGGGGCGATTTAGCATGACCAATCAAATTAACCTGCACATCTTCAGAGTGTGGATGGAAGTTGGAGCACCCAGAGGAAACCCACACAAACACAGGGAGAACATACTAACTCTACACAAATGCCCAAGGCTGCAGTTGAACCTGGGTCCCTGACACTGTGAAGAACAATGCTAACCTTTGTGCCACCATGTAGATTCTTAATTCCAGACTTTTGTTATTGAATTCAAATTCCACCATTTGCCATGCTGGGATTCGAACTTGGGTGCCTAGACCATTAGCTGAATTTCTGGATTAATAGTCTAGCAATAATACTATTAGGCCATCACCTCCCCAATTTGTCAGACTTTATAGTTACTTTGACACATAAGGCAAAAAGGAACAGTTGCACCCCAAAAATTGTTGATGAATTGGAAATTGTGCGAAAACCCAGATCAAGTGACTGGGAGTGGTGTGCCAATGAAGATAAGTGTCCTGGGCAGAGGAAAGGGAGATGGATCAGAGAAATGTCTCAAAGTGAGAGCGTATAGGAGGAGGTCCCAATGAAGTTAAAATGCAGGTGCCTAGATAGGGGGCAGGGATGAGAAGAGGTCAGAATGTAGCTAAAAACTAGGAAAAGTGCTGTGGTGAAGAGACTTTAAGTGAAGAGGACTCAGAACAAACAGTGGAAATTGAAGAAGGCTCAGGAGAAGCCCTGGAGATCCAATGAGGCAGCTGAAAGTTGGCAAATCTGTGCTGTTGGGGCAAAGATACCCATTTCATCCAATGGGTGTCTGCTTAGATGGCCAAAGAGCTGAAGTTGTCCTTGTGCATTGGTTCTTGAGTGCATACTTAGGAATCCAAAGGATATGAATCTTGAGAGATGAGATTTAAAACAAGCTGCTGTTGAGCTGTCCAAGTTGGAGTGATGTGTGGTTCCAAGATGAGATCTTTGAAGATGAAGACTGGGAATCCTTTGTAAGGGACACAGAGTTTTGATGAGATTGGTTGCCTCACAGTGATTATTAACTCCTGGATGGGTTGTTGAAAAATCCATGGACTCTGTTTTGGTCACATTTGCTGTTTAGTATGTAGTGTAATGTGTTTGTCCACAGTTCCCCTTTTAATTCACATGCACCTCCTATTAAACCTGAACGTCAGAGTACAAGATAGATATTGTAAATTGTTTAATCTTTCTGACCTTATACAATAAAATTTATTTTCCTTTGTTCAAAACTCATGGAATTTCATAGCTTTATTCTCTGAGTAAGTGTCCTAAATCTCAAACTTTCTCTACTTTTAGACAGAAGGTTATCAGTTCCTAATCAGATCTTACCAATAATTTGGGGTTCAGCCTAGGATTGTAATAGACGACCCTGTTTGCTATTTTCGGATGGTACTGGAGTTGGAAAGTGTGCTGTGGTCCGCCCATAGAAAGAGTTGGTAGGACAGTTTACGTTTGTTTTTACAACATCTCTCAGAGTTGGAATTCGGTTCTGGGTTCTGCAAAGCCAGCTTAGGTTATCGCTTCTTGTGCTCAGCATCTCCCTGTGGATATTCAGAGATCATATGGCAGCTAAGGACGCCAGTGCGGCTGCCCCAGGGAACCAGGTTTCTATTTGTGGCCTCCTGGTTAAATGCTAAAGCATGGTGCTTCCCACTGGGGTTCTCAGATAGCTAGCTGGCTGGTCAAAATGCATCTGGGAATGGATGAGCAGGATCTGCTTTATTGGTAAATATCGATTTACCCAATGCCCAATAAAGGCATTCCGATCCTTCACAATTCTACCCTTATGATGCTAGAGTTTAGTACTGGTACTTGTTTCCACTCATCCCTTCTGGGACCTCTTCCTGACCGGAAGCAACACCCCTCTGGGGAAGAACCCAGCTCTTAAATTCAGGCTTCAATGAGCATCAGCTGCTGCCAATTCACTCTAAAGCCAGACTTGATTTATTCTTAAGGGGACCTGTATTTCTAATATTGTCTATGCTATAAAGTGTATTTCATGTTGATGGATGTGCTGTCTTTTGGATGGGTCATTAGGTGCGCTGCTCACTCAGGTGGGCGTTATAGATTTCACAGCCCTGTTTTAGAGGTGAGCAGCAGAGTCCTTTTTGTTGTCTTGGCTGATAATTATTGCTCAATCAGCATTACTGAAAACATTAGTTATAATTAACTAGGGTCTCACGGTGGCACAGTGGTTAGCACTGCTGCCTCACTGTGCCAAGGACCCGGATTCAATTCTAGTTTTGGGTCACTGTCTGTGTGGAGTTTGCACATCCTCTTCGTGTCTACGTGCGTTTCCTCTGGGTGCTCCAGTTTCTTCCCACAGGCCAAAGATGTGCAGGTTAAGTTGATTGACCATGCTCAATTGCCCTTGGTATCAGGGAAGATTAGCAGGGTAAATACATGGGGATAGGGCCCGAATGGGACTTTTGTTGATGCAGGCATGATGGGTCGAATGGCCTTCTTCTGCACTGTTGGGTTTCTATGATTACTTGTTCATCCTCACATTGCTATGCGCAAATTGCTATGTTTCCTGCACTACATCAATGACCCTACTTCATATCTACATCACTGGCTGTAAAGCACCTTGGGATGCCTGAGACTCATAACAGACCCCATTTAAATACCTACCTTTCTTTCCTTAATCTACATAGAGGCTGTATCAATCAGGGAGTGGTCACATTAATGTTAACCACCTAACAAAATCTCATGAAGAGATATTGAAAATCGTCTGACTATCCTGAGGTGGCACAATTTCTGGGGGAGGGAAAAGGCTGGAGATAAGGGAGAAATCTTGGACTTTATAAAAAGTATGGCCCATCCATTTTCTGCTCAGCTGGACTTGAGTATGGGAAGTGTTAGCCTAAGACAGGTTAGAGCCATCTATTCATATCAGCAGCATGGTGGCACAGTGGGGTTAGCATTGCTGCTTCACAACTCCAAAGACTCAGGTTCAATTCCCAGCATGGGTGACTCTGTGTGTGGAGTTTGCACATTCTCCCTGAGTCCGCCTGGGTTTTCTCCGGGTGTTCTGGTTTCCTTACATTGTCCAAAGATCTGCAGGTTAGGTGGACTGACCTTACTAAAATTGCCCCTTAGTTTCCCAAAATGTGCAGGTAAGATAGATTCCCACGTTGTAGAAGGAGGCCATTTGGCCCATCAAGCCTGCACTGACCACAATCCCACCCAGGCCCTATCCTCATAACCCCATGTTATGAGGATATGAAGCCTGACACCACAAGGTAATTTACCATGGCCAATCCACCTGGATTAGCCATGGTAAATGTGTGGGGCTACAGGGATAGGCAGGGAGAGAAAACCTGATAAGATACTCTGTTAGAGAATCGGTGCAGACTTAATGGGCTGAATGGCGCCTTCTGCACTGCAGGGATGCTATGATTCGGAATTGATTATACTGAAAAATCACAGAGCTTCATGCGCTTACAATCACGACACCTTAAATAAAATGAATGTCTGTGTTTGCGAGCTGCCATTCTGCCATTTATTTATTTGGGAAGTTGCTGATGAAAGTGAGGGGGGAGGAAAAGCTAACTGGAATTGACAAACACAACCTACATTCCAAACCATGGCTTTGGAAATTTTTGCTGTGGACGTAACCTGACCAGTTCACAAAGAACAAAGAAAATTACAGCACAGGAACAGACCATTTGGCCTTCCAAGCCTACATAGACCATGCTGCTCAACTGAACCAAGGCCCCCTCCCCTTCCGGGAACCATATTCCTCTATTTCCATCCTATTCATATTACTGTCAAGACATCCCTTGAAAGACCCTCTTGTATTTGCTTCCACTAACTCCCCCGGCAGTGAATTCCAGGCACCCACCACTCCTTGTGTAAAAAACCTGTCTCATACATCTCCTTTAAACCTTGCCCCTTGCACCTTAATCTTATGCCTCCTAGTAATTGACTCTTCCACCCTGTGGAAAAAGCTTCTGATTATCCACGCTGTCATACCCTGGTAAACAGATAAAGACCAAGCAGCTGTTTCTGGGGTCCTTTAGTTTGTCTTGAAAGAAAATCCTCTGAGACCCTTACATGGCCAATTGATGGTATTTTACTAGTATTTTACCCATGGCGAGGGAGACCCCCACAAGCTTTAGCATGGGGCTGGTATTAGGCAACAGTGGGGTGGGGGTTGGGGGAATGCGCGGTGTGGTGTGGTGGATGGGTGGATGGGATGGGGGGGGTGGGGATGGTGCAGGTTGAGACCTCCTTTGTGAGTGTTCCCCTCAAACTCATCCTTCTCTTTTAACTCACTTCCAACAGTATCATAAACCAGGCCCCCCTCCCCCACTCCACTTTGCGTCCTGCCCATCTCACCGACACCCTTCTCCTTCCCCCACTCACCCCCTCCTCACTTTGCTGAGACCCTCCACATGCTGTTGCCCAATACTGAGAGACCATAGTATTAGGATTAGGATTAGCATTCTGAATTCTGTATCTGTGGAATTCGCTACCCCAAAGTGCGGTGGATACTGGGACAGTGAGTGAATTTAAGGAGGAGTTAGACAGACTTATAATTGGCACTAGGTTGAAGGGTTTTGGGGAGAAGGCAGGAAAATGGGGATGAGGAGCATATCAGCCATGAACAATTGGCAGAGCAGACTTGATGGGCTTAATTCTGCTCCTATATCTTATGAATGTATGAACATCCTGGACTGACCTGGACTCCTTGGTTTGGTGGGACTGCCTGCAATCCTGGCAGCGGCCACTTGGCGCTGCTGGACCTACAGGGCTGCTGAGCCATTCCATCTGACCAGTAGCTCCATCAGGCAAGACGTCCTGCCGAAGATGGAGGGAGAAGTCTTGCCTTAAAGCAATGAACGCAGCAACTAGTGTTAGATTGCTGCAGGGTGGCCAGAAGGGAATGTAGCTGGGTTTCCAGCCCTGACTCTTTAGCTGTGGATGCAGGTGGAAGATGTGGGGGTGGAGGAGTTGAAGGAAGAGATGTGGGGACCGTGGTGCTGTGTAAACTCCAGCCCATCAATTAAGCTCTATTCTCTTAGTCATCAAAGTATTGGATCAATGTGGAACAGTTAGCAAGATTTCATCAAAATTAAGTATATTGAAAGATTGGATGAAAAGTTTGATGTGCCCCATTAATAAGCTGTTATGTAAAGTGAGCGATAATGGGATTGCTGTTTGCTGTTGTTATTAAACCATGAATTATAGATGGCTGAAGATTTATGGCTCTTGTGGTTGAAGTACATAATGAAAATCACAGCTTAAATATGCCAATGGAATCATCTCTAGGTTTTATTCGTTATTTTGAGGTAAAGAGCTCATTTTGTTACAAAAATAAACGTGGCCACAAAAGTCATATTGATTAAAACACGTTTATCACTTTTCTTCCTCCTCTGTCCAAGACGCACAAGGACTATGAAGGCTCATGAATGAAGCCTAGTCCATCTACATTTCCCATTGCCTCAGAAATGCGACCAATATCATTAAGGACTCCATGCACCCAGGACACACTCCATTCCACCTTCTTCCATCAGAAAAAGGATACAAAAGTCTGAGGTCACATACTGACCAAATTAAGAGCTGCTTCTTCTCCGCTGCCATTAGATTTTTGTATGGACATACTGCCCATTAAGTTGATCTTTTTCTGCATCCTAGCTATGACTGTAAAACTACATTTTGCACTCTCTCCTTTCCTTCTCTATGAACGGGATGCTTTGTCTGCATACTGAGCAAGAAACAATGGGGGCAATTCTCCCATCCTGCTGCACTGACTTACAGTGGATTTAGGTAGCACTGATTAGAATGATCTGCGCTCAGCGTCCAGCCCTGGGCGTTTCTCCCAGGAATAAGTGCAGAGCTGTATTACATATGCAGCCCATCATTTACATCTAATTTCAATGTAATTTTGGTCCCAGGACTGACATCTCTGGGCTCACTAGTCTCTTCCTCCCCACCAAGAATATTTCATCCAGCGGGGATTACTATGGCTCCCCACTTGCAAGGAGCTAGTGACTTGACCCCATTGGAATCAAGGGGGAGGGGTGCAATCAGGACTCTTGATAGAGTCTGACAGCAGGGAGGAGTGCTCCCCCTGGGCATTGGCACCTTGGAAGTGTCAACCTGGGCTCCCTGGCATTGCCCAAGGGCAAAGTCCCATTGCCAAGGGGGCACCTTAACACTGCCCATCAGGCAGGGCCTCTGGGGGCGATCAGTGATGTTGTGGGGGTTCCACTAAAACTCTGCAGTGGGGGTCAGTGGGGGAGAATGGGAGACCAGCGATTTGGGTTGGGGGAGGTCAGTCTGCTGGGGGAGTGGGAAGGGGCAGAGGGGAATTGGCAGAGTGAGGGTGACCAGGACTGCATTGGGGGAAATGGAGATGTTGAGGCTGGGTCTGGGCATGCTTGGGAGGGGGGCTAGTGATTGAGTTGTGAAGTGTGCGGAGAGCTGGCATTGTGGAGGTCGCAGGGCTGACTCACCTGATGCAAGGACAGAGTCCTGAAAGCTAGTGGCGTTTGCTACCAAATAAACCTGTTGGCCTTTAACTCTGGTGTTGTAAGACTCCTTACTGTATTTACCCCAGTCCAATGCTGGCATCTCCACATCATAACGATCAAACTGGCCAGCAATCAGGAGGCAGGCAGACAGAGGCCACTGCACACATATGGGTCTCAGCACTGACAGATTAGCACACGCGCAATGGCCCACTTAGCGCTATCATATTGGTCTCTCCAGTGGGAATAGGACCCACCCCTGATTTTTAATGAAGTTTATGCCAGTGCACTGTGTAGTGCACAGTGCATGGGAGGTTCTTCTCTAAACACCCACTGAAAAAAACAATGTGATTTACTCCAGCTTTCAGGAGAATTCAACACTTAGAATTTCTTTGGGAGAATCACCTCCAATAATTTTCACTGCACACTAATACATGTGACCATAATAAATCAAATCAAATCCACTCAAATCAAATGAGCCTACTTTTCTTTATTTGATCTCAACAGGAAATAAGCTTTTTATTACAAGAATGTACACCTACTTATTGCTGATGCGTACCACATTCCTGAGCAATGTGTTTTACTTGTCCAGATTGACTGCATTGTATCTTAATCTTTCTGTTCTGGGAGATTTCCAGTAAAGTGGAAAATTAACATTTTGGGGGCAAGCTCTCCTGCAGTAGTTGTTAAAATTGTATCAGGCCATCTGCTCTCTTTCAACGCAGAGAACAGGTCATTTCTACTATTTAGTTCTAATCTTGGACGCCATACACTCTTGATGTGCTGCATCTTAAACTGCAGTGATGTCATAAAATATATTGAAGGATTTCAAGACCATGAGCGTGGGGATACGATTTTTTTTGTTCTCTCTCTTTCTAAGGGTTCACTTGAATGCTTGGGTGACTTCAATTACACAGCTGTCAGAAGCACATGCCCTCCAGTGATAAAAATGGAACAAAGAGAGGGACGTGTTGTTGATTAGTGACAAGAAACTGGTAAATAATCAAGAAAATCACCAGGGCTAATAAAAGACTTAAGACTCTCTGGAATTTAACAGGTTGACGCCACAGTGAGGGTTTTAATCCTAGCCATGTCTGAAGCTGGCAAGAAAGCAATGCATTAGCAGGGTGAATAAATTGACACTCTGAGTTCTGCTGTCTAAGAAGCAGACAAGGCTGCATACTTCAATATATTCAGCTGGATGTGAATTGTGTCTGGGCAGACACAAGTTATGAGTTGAGTGCTGGATTGGAATGGAAGTCTAATAGCTTCTTGTATTACTGAGGGCAGGGGTGACTGCAATACACTTGTGAAGATGCACTGGAATTAAGCCTGGCAGGTAAACACCTTCATTATTTTTTTCTCTCTCGACTGCTCCACATATTATACTGTCATTGAATTCCCCAGCCATAATATTCTACAAGTTGAGTGTCAGGTAGTGGAACAAGAGTTGATTTTTTTTTTAAAAAGAAAGCTCTTTTTATTGTTTTGGCTTTTAGCAAAAGGAGAAAGTAATTATCCCTTGTCTCATCACTTTTTCTTCCCTTCTTTACCTGGATTACTTACTTACTTTTGATACACTTGTCTCAGGCTGAACCTTCACTTTCGCTCTTGGCATAGCTGAGCAGACTTGAAGGGCTGAATCGCCTACTTCTACTCCTAATTCCCATGTTTCTGACACCATCACTTCCTTAAGTATGACTGGTCCACAGCAAGTGTAATTAGGTCTTCACTTCTCTTTGCTAAAGTCACCCACTGCTTTTAGAGTCAACCTGATGAGCAAAGATGACTCCCACATACCTTTTGCATCAAGCCAAACCTCCCTCTTGTCCTAGCCTGGTTCCACATCTCTCTCCCTCCTCCATCTCCTTCTAACTTCACCAAACTAATGGGCACCCAATTTCCTTTCCCATTCCCCATGCAAGTTGACATTTTTGATGTTTTCCTCTCCTTCAGTACCATCCATCTCCTTTGAAAATCAGTATCATCATACCCTCCTAAAAGAAAATCTTCAGCAATTATGCCCTCCAAAATTATTGTCTCATCTGGAACTTGCCTATTCTCATCATGTTTTCATCCCCTAAATCCATGCCCCATCTTTCCTGCAGTCCCCAATTAAATTTCTCAAATCAGGTTTCCACTGCTGTCCTGTCCATGAAATGGACTGAATTAACCTGCCATTCATTGACATTGTCTACACTTCCTCCTGCCTCGGAAAAGCAGCCAGTATAATTAAGGACCCCATGCATCCTAGACATACCCTGTGACACCTTCTTCTGTTGGGAAAAAGATACAAAAGTTTGAGGTCATATGCCAACCGAGTCAAGAACAGCTTCTTCTCTGTTGCCATCCAACTTTTGAATGGACCTACGTTGCATTAAGTCGATCTTTCTCTCCACCCTAGCAATGATTATAGCACTACATTCATACTCCCCCTTTTCTTTCTCTATTAATGGTATGCTTTGTTTGTAATGGCACACAAGAAATTACATTTTTCACTGTATATTCATACATGTGACAATAATAAATCAAATGAAACCAAATTAAAGTCACAAATGGCATCCTCTGTCACTATCAGCATGGTGTATTGTCTCCTCCACATCCTCTACCTCCTTAGTACAATACTTCTATGCCATTCCCCCATTGTCTAGACTTTTGTGACTTTGATTTGATTTCATTTGATTTATTATTGCCACATGTATTAGTACAAGTGAAAAATATTGTTTCTTCTGCGCTATACAGGCAAAACATACCATTCATAGAGAAAGAAAAGGGAGAGTGCAGAATTTAATATTAGAGTCATAGTTAGGGTGTAGAGGAAGATCAACTTAATGCAAGGCGAGTCCATTCAAAAGTTTGATGGCAGCAGGGAAGAAGTTGTTCTTGAGTTGGTTGGTTCGTGTTCTCAAACTTTTGCAATTTTTTCCCAACAGAAGAAGGTGGAACAGAATATGTCTAGGATGCCTGGAGTCCTTAATTAATGGGCTTGCCCTTGCTTGGTTAAGAGTTTGCTGCCCAATTTTACCTTAGCACCTCCGGAAATAGTTTTCTTTCTGCTCTCTTAATCACATATAGATTCTTGGTGGCAGCAAATCATTACATTTCTTCTTTTAGCTATTTCTTCCATTTTTTCAAGTTGCGCTGAACAGTTTTCAAGAAAGTGGTTTAGCACAATTGTTTGCCTCTCTATGGCTGATGATTCAACTTATTTTCTAGTTGTGACAATGAGTTATCAATGAATTCAGTCCCATGTTTCATTTGCTTTTGTATTTTTGTGTTCTGCAGAGATGGACCAGACAACGAGCTCTCTTTCTTCATTTGGTCTCATGATCCCTCCAATGTTTCAGTGTAGCTGGACCAATATCCATCTAATATCCAACCAATCATTTCAGTGTTTTTCCATCATTTCCTGTGCTTCCCAAACCAGTTAGGTTTCACAATAATTCCATATGAATGTTCACTCGTTGATGGCATTGGGTCTGACTGAAAATCTTTAATGCAGTTCAAATCTGCTCATCCAGAGTGGATGGGAAAGTTGAATGGATTTTTGGCAATGAAGTCACTGTGAGATGAAGCCATGGTGAATCTCCATTGGGTGCAGAAGGACTTAATGCATCCCCTTGAAGACATAAGCAGAGACTGAGCTATCTGTAGATGTCTGAGACACAATGCAAGAGGAGGCTTGGGCTATTAGGAGTGACCTTTGTGAGATGCTGGCAGTGGCGATCTCATCTAAGCACATTAGGGGCCACCCAATGCCTGGAACTGTCAAGATCACTGTTGCATTCAACCTCTTTCCAACAAGATCCTTTCAGGAGAATTTGGTTATCTCTGTGGCTTATCTCAGCCTGCTGCACACCATTGTGCCTTCTTTGTATCAAAGGAAATTGCATCTCTTTCACAAAGGACAAATAGAGTCAATTCGAAAGGCCAGATAGTTTGCTGCGATTGCAGGTTTCACCAGTGCATCTTGACTGCAGGCACATTGCCATAAAGGCTCCAGCTGGACAGCCTTGCATCTTTATCAACAGGAAGGGTTCCACTCATTGGACATCCAGATACTCTGTGATCACGACTGATGGATAATGTAGGCATGTTCCAGGGGTCACAGTTCCTTCATTCTGTGTAATCACAGGGTCTAGGCCTATTCAGCAACCCTGATGCCCTGAATGGATGCCTCCAAGGTGACAAAGATCATTCTAATGAAGGCACCCAGAACACAGGCAGAGAGGAGCTCCAAGGGCAGTCATGGAAAAGCCAGGGCCAATGATGAACAGCATACTGACCTATTGAAAATGAGGTTCAGGAGCCTGGACAGATCAGGAGGAGCATTGTAAGATACTCCATCATGTGTGTTCCTCAATGTTATGATGTGTTTCACTCTCTATAACCTTACTTTTCAGAGAGGGCTGTCCTTGAGGAAGAGGGAATGGGGACATTCATCTGAGGTTGAGAGCGAGGGCAAGGTGAGGGAACATGGCCACATTCAGGTCGAAGGCCCCAAATGCGATCACATTGATGGCTGTGACACAAGGGATACTGTGATAAGGCAAAGGTTCCAACTGGTTATGAAGCCTTGCACACTCAGCATGTGTGCAAAAAATGTCACCATTCTGTCAGTACACTTACTGTGTTCAGTTATTGATATTCAATGCATTCTGCCCTGCTCAAACTATTGAAGTTAATGTGTATCTCGCAAAAAGAGTTCAGCATCCCCTCTGTTATTCCAGAGGATCAGGCCTTCTCCCACTGGAAAAGCTCTGCAGAGTATGTTCTGAGCTGTGACCTAAGAATGTCAGACTTGTTGTGGAAAACCTCCTCAGATTATTGTCAAAATAAGATTCCAAACTGGCTACAATGATGAGCGCTATGATAGCAGAATCTTCCCTCATGTAGATTAATCTTTCAGAAACTCGCTCCCAAATAATTCAATGTCAATTGTCAGACACAACAGACAAAAATAATTTATCATAGAATCTGAGATCTTAAAATCCCGACAGTGCAGGAGGAGGCCATTTGGTCCATTCTGCTCATACCTACGACAAACCCACCTGGCCCCTATCCCCATAACCTCGCGCATTTACCCTGTTAATCCCCCGACACTAAGGGGCAATTCAGCATGGTCAATCAACCTAATCTGCACATCTTTGGAGCGTGGGAGGCAGCTGCAGCACCCGGAGGAAACCCATGCAGACACAGGAAGAACATACAAACTCCACACAGACAGTGACCCGGAATTGAACCCAGGACCCAGCACGGGCATATCTTAAGATGTCCAGAATGTTGCCTGCAAGAATGTGATGGCGGCAACACTTCACACCTGAGAGTTTTCTGTATCTTGAAGAATAACCCACAGCTTTATTAGCATGTGTTGGTATCCATTGATGCCACATATCCTCTCCAACATGGGTTATATTGACAGCTGTGAACATGAAAAATGTGAAAGTGGAGTGTTACAATCACCAGTGCCCTTTAGAGATGATTTGATGATACCCAGCTAGGTGGATATTGAGAAACTGCTGTTAATGCCTAGAAATAGGTCCAATGTATGGAGGAAGCAGTGAACAGGAAGCTTGCTGCTGCTGCTCTGAGCAGGGCAGGAAAGACTGATGGACACATTATTGCCACTCACAGCAATTCTCCCACTGGAGAGGCTCTGTGGAGATTCCAGGAGCAGCTGGAATGCTTGGAGACCCTTTCGATCAACTCAGTGGCTTAATGTCACTTCTTAAGGGCTGCAATTTGAGGCATTAACTCCTGGGAGTGACAGGGTGAGAAGGTGACTGCCTGTAATCAGTGCACTAACCTCTGAAGTTGCTGTAGCCTCTATTACTGTTAAGAGTGTTTGCAGCTGAACAATGTTATTCACTTATATGTTTATGTATAATTATGTCAAGTTCCTGGAGACCACCTTTCACCATTGGGATCAGAGAGCTAGAGTTACACGGCCACACATAGTATTATAGTGCCCAAAGAGAACAAACATTGGGGTGGCATGATGGTCACAATGGTTAGCACTGCTGCTTCACAGCACCAGGGACCTGGGTTCAATCCCCGGCTTGGGTCACTGCTTGTGTGAAGTCTGCATGTTCTCCCCGTGTCTGCGTGAGTTTCCTACCGGGTGCTCCAATCTCCTCCCACAGTCCAAAGATGTGTTGGTTAGACGGATTGGCATGATAAATTATCCATTAGTGTCAAGGGGATTAGTAGGATTAAATATACCGGGTTAAGGGATAGGGCCTGGATGGGATTATTGTTGGTGCAGGCTCAATGGGTCAAATACACTGTAAGGATTCTATGTGGCTCCTTGTGTTTTCATTACTTTAATGGTCTACCTTATTTCCACAGAAGAATTATATATCTTTGCTTTTGTGAGCTTATGGTGCCTGAATGGCTTGATGCATTATGGAGTGCAGCTGATGGAGGAAGAGCCTTCCCTCATATACGCACGCATGATGTAAGTGTGCCTAAGAATTGCTGCAGATGTGTTTACATCTGGGACTGTAGGAGTTTAGGCATTGTTCTTCAGCAGTTTGACGTATTTTGTTGTCCCCTCATTAATGTTATGGGCTGAAAACCCAGTATGTACGCAGCATGTAACGAGTAGCTCATTCAAATGCATAACAGGATTTTCAACGTTTTAGAGAAAATGCACAGGGTTGGTCATGGGAGCTTCTGTTTTGATGTTATAAAAAATGAAACACTTCTCAATTTCCTAGTTATATTTTGTGAGATTAAAATGAGTGACCTACTGGAGGTAATGTCGAGATACAGAGCCAGATATTTGCCATGATAGAATGACTCTCCTTCATGGGAAAAGTAGCAAAAATGCCCAAAAATCATATTCCCAGTCCTGAAAAGAACAAAAAGAACAAAGAACAAAACAGCACGGGAAACAGGCCCTTTGGCCCAACGAACATCTCATTTCTGCACTGGTAAGGGTGCCTGTCATGCACAAGAAGTTCACAGAGTCTATTGAAGTCAGTTACCTCCACTGAAATGGGATCTTGGTAGGACAGGAGTACTCCTTTAGAGAGGGAAGATATCGCTTTGGATCTGGTTCTAGGACACATTTGGGGAAGGTAAGTTGCCCTTTGGGATAGGCCAGGTGCACTTTGCAAATGTTAAAAGTAGGCACAAATGTGAGTAAAAAATGAATTAGTTCATTACTGTCAAGGTCATTGGAAATGAAAACAGATCTGTACCAATCAACTGTCAAGACTATCGGAGGCACAAGTCAGAAAAATGCCCAGGATGTTTAAAAAAAATGACTGCTTTCTGCTTTTTGTTGATCAGATTAATGCTGCATGACTGATTTCACAACCCTCCATTATCACAGTAAGGTGCTTGGCATTTCACACTTTCATTGGCAAATGGTTATTGACTCTTTCTTATGGGACTATGAATTCCAGTGTTTGTTGTTATAAAGAATTGTGCATTTGAATGAAATGTTTGTTGTCATAAGGTTTTTGCTTAGTTGAAGAAATGCAAATGTAGCAAATTGCTTTTCATGAATGAGAGCATTTTTTCAATATAGTGAAAACAGATAGAACTTTGTTTCTTAGAACTTTATTTTACCTATCTCTGCTTGGGCCCTGAGATCTGTCTATGGTGGACACAGGATGAATTGACATGGTAGGTTTCAAGGCAAAGATGGTGGGTGGGGGCTCGTAGGTATAAATTGAAATAAAACCAAAAAGATCATGGGATTGGGTGGATGGACATAATTTAGAATGGAGGGTTTGAGGGACTGTGGAAGTGGGTCGGGGGGGGGACATGAGGTGCCATAGATGGGCATGGTGAGTGTGTGGGGAGGTTAGGGCTGGAGGGATGTTTCATGATTTAATCTTTATTTTTAAACTTTGGATGTGGTGTTGGGGCTCCAAGTGGACTTTCTGCCTGGCACACCTTCCATACCATCATCCTCCTGGATTGTTCATCTCATTTTCTGATCCATTCCATTCTAATTAATGATGTGGAGATGCGGGTGTTGAACTGGGTTGGACACAGTAAAACGTCCCACAACACCAGGTTAAAGTCTAACAGGTTTACGTGGAAAATCACGAGTTTTCAGAGCACTGCTCCTTCATCAGGCGAAAGCTCACGATTCCACTTAAATCTGTTGGACTTTAACCTGGTGTTGTGAGACTTGTATCCTAATTAATGGCACAATGATTTGGCCTTTTCTTTTCAGCGTGTAGTGTGTGTGTATAATAAAGTCAACAGCTGAACTCCCTTGACACAGCAGAAGTCCTGCCAGTGAGGCCGAAATTGGGAGGTGTCCCTGCTTCAACAGCAGGCGATGGGAGCTGGGGGCGGAATATTACCAGTGACCAATTAAGGGACAGCTGTCAGAGCTGCTGTTCAATCAAATATTGCGGTCCACTGTCGCAACAGCTATCAGCCCAATCAGAAAGCTGGTAGCTGCATCCATAGCTGTGTGCTCTGGGCAATAAATCAGATTGACTGGGTTGCCCATGGAGTGTCCCCAACCAGGGCGTCTTGACAAATATATGAATGGATGGAAATAGAAGGATATGGTCCCGGGAAGGAAAGGAGGTTTTTGTTCAGACGGGCAGCATGCTCGGCGCAGGCTTGGGGGACCGAAGGGCTGTAATTGTTTTTGTTCTTTGTTCCAAAAACAGGCAACTATCCAAGCTTACCTGTAATGCTCTTTAAAATAAATTGCTTTCCGAAGAATATGTTTTTAAATTGACATTCCTAAATACAAAGGAACTGTGCAGACTCGAAGTGGGTCAACAAGCTAATTAGATTCTCCTCTTCTGTCATCAGAGAATTACATTTTCTTCTATTTGTTACCAGCACTTACGAGCACTTTATTTATATTGTTCTACACAAATATAAATGTTTTCTGTAAAGATAATGGCGTTTTCAATTTGACGGTTGGCACTGTCTATTTTGAGAGAAGCTGAGAAGGGGAATAAAAAAAGAATGTTAAATCTCTTGGAATGTTAACCATCTTGGAATCGATGATGAAATTCGGAGCTACTGTTCACCTACAGCTGCCTTGTTAGTGGCTTATTTTAGCTGAGGAACTCTTGAGGTTGCTTTACAGGCAGTGCTGTCCATAGTGGCACAGTGGTTAACACTGCTGCCTCACAGCGCCAGAGACCTGGGTTTGATTCCAGCCTTGGGTGATTGTCTGTGTGGAGCTTTAGTTTTCTTCCATAGTCCAACTATGCACAGCAGAGGTGGGTTGGCCATGCCAAATTGACGCTTAGGCCAGAATTTTACCAGTACGCCTGCCACAATTCGGGAGCTGGCGAGGCTCGGAGAATGGCTTTCTCCATTGGCCTTGGCTGGGATTGTACGAATCTCGAGTGGATATGCCGATAAAATTCCACCCTTAGTGTACAAAGATGTGTTGGTTAGATGGACTAGCCATTGATAAATGTGTGGGGTTATGGTGATAGGGCCGGGGAGAAGACCTCAGTGCGATGCTCTGTCACAGAGTCGGTGCAGACTCAAAAGGTCGGGCTACCTTCTTCTGCACTATAGATACCCTATGTTCGTGTGGGATTGGAGACGCATGACTCTGTTACGGATATTGCCCAAAAAGAAATCTGTGAATCATTTGAGTTTTCAGACAATGCAAGATCTTCATTTTCACTTATATTAATCCAGGCTTTTAAAAGCTGAATTCAAATCTCAAAGATGAAGTTGGCTAATTACTCTGCTGTATCCGTTTGAAGAACTATCCCTGTGAGCGTATCGATAGTTACAGGGGATGCATGTGGGTGGGGAGGGTGGGCACCCCAAATTTAAAAGCTGGAAAACAGACCTATTGTTTCATCTTTAGAATTTAAACTTGTTAATTACAAATGTGTCATTAATTAAATTGTCGGTACTCTTCCGTCTATGTAAAGTTATAAAGTTTAAATTTTGTTTATTAGTGTCACTGTAGGCTTACACTAACATTGCAATGAACTTACTCTGAAGATCCCCTAGTTGCCACACCTGTGGAACCTGTTTGGGTACACCGAGGGAGAATTTAGCATGGCCAATACATCTAACCAGCGTGTCTTTCCAATTGTGGGAGGACACTGGAGCACCTTAGGAAACCCGCACAGACATGGGGAGAATGTGCAGGCTCTGCACAGTCACCCAAGCTGGGAATCGAACATGGGTTCCTGGAGCTGTGAGGCAAAAGTGCTAACCTCTGTGCCAAATGATACCCAATGATGGCATGCAGCAAATCAAATCCATCGGGGATGGGGTAGCTTCAGTCATAGAATCTATAGAATCCCTGCAGTGCAGAAGGAAGCCATTCTGTCTATTGAGTCTGCACTGACCACAATCCCTCCCAGGTCCTATTCCCGTAACCCCACATATTTACCCTAATAATCCCTTTGCAATAGGATCAATTTAGCAAGGCCAATCAACCTAATCTACAGATCTTTGGGCTGTGGGAGGAAGCAGGAGCACCCGGAGGAAACCCATGTAGACACGGTAGAACGTGCAAACTCCGCAATGACCTGAGGCCAAGATTGAACTGGGGTCTCTGGTGCTGTGAGGGCAGCAGTGTTAACCACTGTGTCACTCAAATGGTGCATTTTGCAGATGGCTGGAGTGACCAACCCATGGGAGGTTGGTTCTGTTACGTGTTTGAAGTTACCAGGGAGTCATTATGGCTGGTTGTTTGGCATTGGTACCTATTGCCGGGCTATTTTGCCATTGTATTGGGGTACACAAGCCCTCAGATGGTGTTCTTTGTTTTCTCACAGTTGTCACTACTTTCACCCCAGTGCGGAAATCGATATTCAGGGCCTTCTTGTCATAGTTGCAATCGTACTTTAATTCTACCTTTGGGTTCCTACTGGACATCTGGCTTCAGCCACCTCGCTAGACAGAAAATTTTGATTAAGCAGCCAAATTAAGTAGAATAATACAAACTCTACTGCACAGTAGGAGGCTATTTGGCCTATCATGATTGTGCTGGCTCTCTGAATGTGCGACTAATTAGCTCCATTCACTTTCGGTTTTCTCCATAAGCCTTCCAGGGGAGAAAGTGGCAGAGTGGAATTGTCATTGGACTAACAATCCAGAGACCAAGAGTAATACCCAGGGATCCTGGTTCGAACCGTATCACGGCAGATGGTGAAATTTGAATTCAATTAAAAATCTGGAATTAAAATTTAATGATGACCATGAATTGACTGTTGTTAAAAACACACCTTGTTCACTAATACCCATTAGAGAAGGAAATCTGCCATCCTTACCTGGTCTGGCTTACATGTGAGTGACTCCAGAGCCACAGCGATGTGGCTGACTTTCAACTGCCCTCTGAAATGAGGACAGTTAGGGATGGACAATAAATGCTGGCCCAGCCAGCGACACCCACATCCAGTAAAAATGAATAAAGGAAAGAGATTCTCCTTTTTCAGGGAGATATCTCAATCCCCTTCAGAAAGTTGCTGTTGAATCTGCTTTCAATACCTTTGTGGGCAGCACATTGCACATGATGACAGCTCGTTTATGATTTCATTAAGATTAAGATTGAAAATGGAATGGAGTTAAGGTGAGTGACATTATGATGTGGCACCACAAACTGAAAACCTCTCCTCCAAAAAGAAATGCATTGCTGACTCTGGAAATGGGAAGATAAGTTTTGAAGCTGAAGGGTAGCACGTTGGCATGGTGGTTAGCACTGCTGCCTCACAGCGCCAGGGACTGGGATCGATTCCCAGCCACTGTCTGTGCAGAGTCTGTACACCCTCCCCATGTCCGCGTGGGTTTCCGCTAGGTGCTCCAAAGATGTGTGGGTTTGGTTGATTGGCCATGCTAAATTAGTGTCAGGGGGATTGGCAAGGTAAATACATGGGGCTACAAGGATAGAGGCTTGGTGGGATTGTGATCACTGCAGACTCAATGGGTTGAACAGCCTCCTTCTGCACTGTAGGGATTCCAGGATGATTCTATGAATCTGTGACAAAGTGAATGTCACTGATTCACTAATCCATGAAGAGATGAAGACATTCTCAACAGAAATGAAGAGATTTTCCAAGAGTGATGGCCATGGGAAGTGCATAAGAATTAATTTAATCTAGACATCAAAGTATGTGCATGGAATGTAGGAAACGTACAAAGGATTGCAGATAAATTACAAATCATGTGGTTGTAGAATTCCTTCAATGGGAGGGATTTGCTGGTCTCCACATCCAAAGCCCCCCACCTCTGCCCATAACGTACTCTCCAGCTGCTGTGGGGTCCTTCAGTCCCATCAATGTCTAGAGGGGGTTTGCTTGTTTGCCCCGCACCCTCTGTCATGGGAGAATGCATTGCATGGTAATCGGCTTTAGCGGGACTGGAAGGTCCCAATGGTGGGAAGGGCTGGAAAATTTTGGCCCTTGAGTTCCCCTTTAATAATTCAGTCCTTCTACCCTCAAAACTGGAAGGGCCTTATTCACTGTAGACTTGCTGTTAAAACAAGACAGTGCAAAGTCCATTGCCATGCTGAGATTCTAACCTGGATTTTGCCATGCATGTTGGCATGTAACTTCAAGCAACAATACCTTGGGCTATCTTATGTGCTTCCTATTTTCAGCCAGATGAGAATCTTAGCAGCAGAAGCCTCACTACTAGAGGCGGATGCTACATGAAATATAGAAACGCTGAAAAGTATAGGAGATAGCATAAACTGAAACCGCAGACTTATACAAGGCAATAATTCCCTGCATGTACTCAAGCAACAGCCATGCAAAGTGATCAAGACAGATATAATGAGCTGGGAGGAGACTGATGGTCTTTTCTAGTCTGGTACATTTCTATTTGAGCTGAAGGGGCAAAGAAAAAATGCTAAGATGTCAATTCCTGAGCTTTTACAAGGGTGACTAATTGTGGGGTTTGAAATTATGCAGTGAGTTATTAATAGTGAATACATTGACATGCTCTCCAAAATTTCTTCCTTTTTTAAAGAAAAGGTGTTAACTTGAACACACTAAAGAATTTAATGAAAATGTATTCGCTGTTTAAATTGCACATTCAGACTTCACTCTCGTATGAGGAAAAGGTGGAAATGACAGGTCATGCATAAATGAGATTCAACCACATATGCTGATCTTCTCAACACTTAATTAGGTGGCCCCAACTTTAACCTGTCCATAAGGAATGGCACAGATGAGCGGTTAAAACAAGGGTCACGCATTTCCTACTGCATTTCCAGCACACTCTTGCTCGCCTGCTACAATTTTAAATGTCCAGCTCCATTTTGGCCAGCCAGCTTGCTGCAGATGCATCCATCCGCAACAGCAGCATCAGGGGAATGACTATCACACAGCCCTTCTGGAGATGAAACCCCATCTTCACATCAAGGATACCCTCAATTGTGTTCACAGAAACCCTACAGTGCAGAAGGAGGCCATTCAACCCATTAAATCTGTACTGGCAACAATCCTACCCAGGCCCTCTCCCTGTTTAGTCATCCTGTTAATCCCTCTAACCTATCACACCCTGGATCTAAGGTTCAATTTATCATGTCCAATTAACATAATCCACACATCTTTGGACTATGGGAGGAAACCGAAGCACCTGGGAGAAACCTGTGCAAACGTGTGAAGAATGTGCAAACTCCACACTGACATTGACCCAAGTTGGGAATCGAATTCAGGTCCCTGAGCCGCTCATGCTATGTGACTCTGTCATTGTACTAAATGGAAAAGATTTGGAACAGATCTAGCAACTCACAACTGGGCATCCCTGTGGTGCTGTGAGCAGCAGAACCACAACCTGTAACCTGTACGTAGCATATACCCGACTCTACCTCATGGCCTCCTCATCATGCCAGGCTGTCTAATCATCCAGTAACTATCTTTGGTTAACATAGTAGATCATGTCCTCATTTGATGAAGGGGAAGTGCTCACACTACCAAATAAACCTGTTGAATTTGAACCTGATGTTGTAAGAATACTTACAACAATACTTACAAATAGAAACATTCTATTTCCTTGAAGAATGTTGACTAAAACAAAGGATGGAGACCAGCATGGATGTTTAACTTGCTTCCAAATGGTCCAGTTATTTTATTATACAAATATCAGAACCACACTATAGGATCTTTTATGTTTGTTGGATTCATTCCAGAGTCCCTCAAGATAAAGGCAAAGCTGCTATAATGTAGTGATGATAGTTTTCCCTGTAATTGGGATAGAGGTATCTCACTAGACTTGGTAGTTTTCTACTCTGGGTTTTAAGATAAATATAACTATAAATATTGATACATATTATAAATATCTCTCTGCAATGTTAATAGAACTTGGATGCTCTAATAGAGACAAGATGATACTTACTTTTCTTAGAACAAACAATGTTGTGTGCTTACATTCAAAAGTGAATTCAATGTTTGGTTCTTTAGTAAACTTCTATATAATTCAGAAAATATATTGTCTCATATGGTTTTCTGTCTCCCATCTCAAAAAAACTCCACATGTTCTTCAGTGGAGAGACACATTGTTGAGGAGAGATGCCTGAATCATTCTTATATCCTACCCAGGCCATACCCCCATATCCCTACATATTTATCTGCTAATCCCTCTAATCTACGCATCTTAGAACACTAAGGGGCAATTTTACCATGACTAATCGACCTAACCCGCAAATTTTTGGATTGGAAATTAATCTCAGTCAACAGGACATAACAGTCGGCAGTTGCTTTCACCTCTGCTGAGAACGTTGGAGATGCACCTAGCCAAAATGGTGAGTTACTCAGGACAAATTAGTTATGGTGTTTTCCTGCACTGCACAGTATCAGCACCTCAGTAATAACTAATTGATTGCCTTAAAAACATTCAATGAGGTAGCCTCAACTGCTTCACTGGGCAGAGAATTTCACAGATTCACAACCCTTTGGGTGAAGAAGTTCCTCCTGAACTTAGTCCTAAATCTGCTCTCTCTTATTTTGAGGTTATGCCTTTTAGTTTCACCCCCAGTGGAAACAAACTCCCTGCTTCTATGTCATCTATTCCCTTCATAATTTTATAAGTTTCTATAAGTTCCCCCTTATTCTATGAAATTCCAATGAGTACAGTCCCAGTCTACTCTGTCTCTCCTTATAAGCCAATCCTCTCAACTCCGGAATCAACTTAGTGAATATTTTTTGCACCCACTCCAATACCTGTATCCCTTTCTCTATTAAGGAGACCAAACCGATACACAGTACTCCAGGTGTGGCCTCACGAGCACCTTATACAGCTTTTAAACTCCATCCCTCTAACAATGAAGGACACAATTCCATTTGCCTTCTTAATTACTTGCTGCATCTGCAAACCAATTTTTTGTGATTCATACACAAGAACATCCAAGTCCTTCTGCACAGCAGCATGCTGCAATTTTTTACCATTTAAATAATAGTCAATTTTGCTTCATTCCTACCAAAAATGGATAACCTCACATCTACCAACATTGTACTCCATCTGCCATATCCTTGCCTACTTAAATTATCTACATCTCTTTACAGACTTGCAGTGTCTTCTGCATACTTTGCTCTATCACTCATCTTAGTGTCATCTGCCAACTTTGACACATGATGCTTGGTCCCCAATTCTGTTGCTATATCTGGTGTCACATCCAAATGTTACATAGGCAGAACATCACATACTTGCTCCAAGGACAATTTTTCTTTGAGAATCATTTCTTTCTGCAAACTATTTAAAATGGAACAATTTAAAAAAAATGTTCAAGGCAGTTACATTCTTAAGTGTGCACAGCTGAACAATGGGCCAATAAAGTCACCCAAGCCAATCCACAATGGAAGTGAATGTGCCATCAAACACTTTCAAATAAATAATTATAGTCTAAATTCTTTACCTTTCTATAAATATAAATCAAATACATTATCATGAAGCATAGAAAGCATGATTTGTATCCAATTGGTGATACTAACAACAATGTGTGATTTTGCTGTTAAAAAAATGTTCTGTGTTCACACATTGTACTTGATTTGAATTTCATTGATTTGAATTTATTACAGGATGTCTGTTTTGTGGAGCGTCAAAGCACTATTGTTTGCAGTTTCTATTTATGTGCAGAGAAGTCGTACTGTTTATTTTCCGAGGAGGCCTTTTTTGCCAATAAACCAGTGTAATGTACATAGAAATGCTTTCATTGGGACAGAGCCTTTCACTGCCTCAGCACATGCCAAAACACTCTGTGGCCAATGAAGTGCTTTTGAAACGTAGTCACTATTGTGGTATGGGAGATGCAGCAACCAATTGGAGAACAGCAAGTTCCCACAAACAGCAATGAGGCGGTGACCAGATCACCTGCTTCTTCGATGATTTTGATTGAAGGATAAATATTGACTGCGACGTTAAGAATGAGCCCACCCCCCCAAACCTCTTCCCTGAAATAGGGAAGAGTTGTGGGGTCAATACGACAATACAAAATTTTAAATGCCCACCTTAGAGGGTAACAGATTTTGGCTTAATGCCTCATTCAACCATGCAGCATTCCCTCAGCCCTGCATTGGGATATCTATCAAGGTTTTTGTGGTTAAGTCTTTGCACTGGGGACATAGCACACTCTGAATAGTGAACCCTAAAACACAGCTGATTGTAGCCAGTAGAATAGATAATCATTTAACAGATACTCATTTATGGGTTTTGAGAGATCCTCTGTATGTTTAGCTCTGTTTATTTCAGTCTGTGCAAAGAATTCATTTCAAGATATTTCTGCCAATGTACCTAACTCTGCGAAGCTTAAAAACTAACACTTGGCTATATTTCAAAACTCAGAAGACATATTGGGTTAGCTAAAAATTGATTGCATTCTTGAAAAAGTACACAGCAAGCAAAAACAAGTTTTGATAACAACAAGTGTGATACCTGTATTTGCCAGACAAAGACAGCTTGCGGAAAACATTTACAATAACGAGATGGGGTTGAGGTATGTTTTGGTTTCAGAGTGTATGTTTGTGCAGTCTGCTGTTCAAGCTCAGTTCAGTGTGTGTGTGTGATCAGCATAGGGACTAGCTGCGCAGCCAGCCTCCGACTTTTCTGTTTCTTATTGTTTCCGTAATGATTTAATTTTCTTTAAGTTTTATCCAATAAAGAAATTCATTTAAACTCCAGACCAGTGCTGTCCTCATCTAGTCAAAGAAATGAATGGAACCTAAATGTTGCCAACAAGCTTGGCAACCTACGCAGACTCCAGGCAGGAATTCTCTGATCTCATCCGCAGCTAGGATTCTCCGGACCTGCTGCAGTGAATGGAAATTTGACCGAGTGCTAAATTCTCCATTCACACTGGCAGCAGTGGCAGGGCATCTGACGTTGGAGAATTCTGGCCAATATATTGTTGTTCAGGATATCTGTTCTCACTCTCAGTGTTGTCATGAAGTTTATGATCTACACTCTCTCAGTTTAATGCTTTTTTTTTAGCACAATTAGTTTTTTTTTATTTGTGCATGGGATGTGGGCACCACAGGGTGAGCCGGCATTTATTGCTCATCCCTGAGGAGGGCATTGAAGAGTCAAGCAGATTGCTGTGGGTCTGGAGTCACATGTAGGCCAGATCTGGTTAGGTTGGCAGTTTTCCCCAAATGTTAAATTCAACTGGATGGCAAAATTAATTTGTGTCAATTAGTTTCTGAAGACAAAGTTATTTGGAGTGTTTTTAAAGACTTGTCTGTGTTTGAGAGCAGGTGGTCTTGGCTCAATAAGTTTGTTGCCGTCAGGTTGTTCTGTTTCAATTGTTCCATTCACACGATAATGTTCTCCTATATTCAGTCTGTGGGTATAATGCTTCAAGTTTCCTGTTTTTCTCTATCTGTGGTTTTTCTTCAAGTCCTACAATACACAGTAACAGCAGTAGTTCACACTCGGCAGATTTTGGCTTTTGTGGGTAACAGATGGATGTTTCTTGATGTTGCCAGGGGCTGCCATCCTCGCCTATTCAGGTTAATTATACTTCTCTCCTTGCAGTTCTGCTATTCCCTTTTGTTTCAGCATGGTGGAGTTCAGTGACTTTCTCTGCATCAGGTGCTAGGACCTAATCTCTGCAATTTCCACCTCTCCCCTTCCATTTCAAACCCCGTCTCTTGGTTACACCCCCTTGCTCAGCCATAAGTACTTGGCACCTGTTCCTTTACTCCTCTATGAGGCACTCTGCGACATACAAAGAACAAAGAACAAAACAGCACGGGAAACAGGCCCTTTGGCCCAACGTGCCCCCGCCTCCACCCCGATGTTCCCACCTCTACCCGTGATCCCTGCCTATGTTTATAAATCTATGGATTAAAAACCAAATTTGAGACAATTTAGGGAGAATTTGTTTTGCCAGTTACCCTAAGAGCACATTTTTGGGATGTGGGAGGAAACCGGAGCACCCAGAGAAAACCCACGCAAGCACGGGGAGAATGCGCAAACTCCCACAGACACAGGCCCAAATCCATGAATCTGCACAGCACAGCAATAGTCACTGAGCTGTCGTGTTGCCCATCAAATGGTCCAGGTCAAGCGTACACTAACGATGTGAAGCACTAGGATACTCTCGAAAAAAAGTCCAAGAGCAGCCCTCTCACGACCCATCGCGTGTATGCCCCTCGTTAGACAACAAGGTGGACCAAAGCACCTGTAGGATAAAAACAAGTACATCAATATCATCATCTATTTACACACTTCCCAGGGACTCCCAAGGCTCATGATCCCTATTTTAAATCAGTTTTCTATACCCCTCCATTCCCATTCTGTTCATGTGCCCATCTAAGTATTTCTTACATAACTCCAGAGTGTCTGCCTCCACCACTTTACAGTGCATTCCATACCCCCACCATCCTGTGTGTGAAAAAACTCCCACTAGCATCCAAATTATACCTTACCTCCCTCACCCTAAGCCCGTGACCTCTCGTGCTATTCGAGTCCATCCTAGGAAAAAGCTTCACCCTGTTTACTCTATCTATACCCCTCATAATCTTGCATACCTCTATTAGATCTCCTCTAAGTCTATGTCTTTCTCAGGAAAACAGTCCCAATTTGCCTAATCTCTCTTCGTAACTCAGACCTTCCATACCAGGCAGCATCGTGGTAAACCTCCTCTGCATTCTCTCCAGAGTCTCCACGTCCTTCCGGTAGTAAGGAGACCAGAACTGGACGCAGTATTCCAAATGAAATGATACCTTTATGGTGAAGATATTACACAAGTGCAAGTTGTTAATTAAGGCATGGTGGCACAGTAGATAGCACTGCTGACACATAATGCCAAGGATCCCGGTTCGATTCTCAGCTTGGGTCACTGTCAGTGCAAAGTCTGCACATTCTCCCCATGTCTGCATGGGTTTCCTCTGCGTGCTCTGGTTTCCTCCTGCAGTCTTAAAGACGTGCATTGGTTATGCTAAATTCTCCCTCAGTGTACTCAAAACAGGCACCAGAGTATGGCAACTAGGGGATTTTCATAGCAATTTCATTGCAGGTGAATATAAGCCTTCTTGTGACACTAATAAATAAACTTTTAAATTTAATTGTGGTATGCAAACCATGTGATCTCTAATCCCAGTCTGTGCTGATATACAATGGCTTCTGACAGCACCAATAAGATCAGTTACATATTGTTGCTGAAAAAAAGAGACATGCCGTCAAAGTCTTTTTGTCTTGCACTCATCAGGTGAGATGCAAGAATGCCAAATTTCAAAGACAGCAAGAGTTTTTTCTACATGTGAAAAGGATACTGATCAGTTAGATGACCAATCAACTCTGATTAGACGTGGCATTCCCATAGAAAATTCAAATGTATTCCATTGATGAACTGCTTTGCGAATTCTCATGGTATGGAAAGATATTATACAAATGCAAGGTCTTTTTCTTTTAACATTGCAGCAGTTGTGACATTTATCATATTAACCACTGATCTTGATTAAACACAAGTAATTCTTTTTGCACTTCTTCAATGTCATCTCATCTTGTTTGACAATGTAGCTATTTTTCTGATAATATATTTGCATGTTCTTCAAGCCCACCTGTTGGACAGGCGCAAACTGTAATGAGTCTGGAAGAGAAGATGGCTTCGATCCTTGTGATTTTTTCCAGACATCGGCAAAGCTCATTTTTCATATCATTTTTATTTTAAAGAATTTAATTGGTTTGTTGACTAAGATTTTCTTGGCGCTATTTGATGGGTTTGTATACATTGCTGGAAAATGTCAGAAATATTCAAACAGAATGCTTCTAAAGGTCATTGATTATTTTGGTAAGTGATTTTTTTTTAAATTGAGTGAACAACTAGCCTGATTTTGGATTCAGTCTGATTGACCTGCTGATTGTTAGTGTCTTCGCTATGAAATTATAATGGCCCTAATGAGATAAAAAGCTTACGATATATGAACAAATCTACCAGTTCATTTCAATTTTAGCAAGACTGATTTTATATCAGTAATACCCAAGTGTACCAGATCATAGTTGGACCAAGGATTGAGAGATCCTTTGGGTGCCACTTCTGGTGGGAAATTTAAATTTGATTTATTATTGTCACGTAGATATATAGAAACTAGAAGCAGGAGAAAGCCATTTGGCCCTTTGAGCTTGCTCCACCCCACCATTCATCTTGATCATGGTTGATCATCAAATTCAATATCTTAATCCCCCCTTCCTCTCATATTCCTTGATCCTTTAGCCCCAGGAGTTATATCTAATTTCTTCTTGAAATCAGACAATGTTTTGATCTCAACTACTTCCTGTGACAGTGAATTCCACACATTCACTGTCCTCTGGGTGAAGAAATTTCTCCTCACCTCACTCCTAAAAGGATTACCACTTATCCTCAAACTATGAACCCTACTTCAGGAGAAGCCCACCTTTGAGCACATCCAAAACTTTGATGCCAGCATCCCAAATCACATTAAGTAATGTTCATCAACACCCTGGGGGTTCCTCTAATGGGGCTAAATTTTGATAAATCCCTTGCACCTGATGAGTTACACCCCAGGATATTAAAGGAAGTAGCTACAGACATGGTGGATGCACTGGTATTAACCTTCCAAGATTCTCTAGATTCTGTAAAAGTCCCAGGTGATTGGCCAAACTCCCTTATTCAAATAGAGAGGGTGACAATAAAGATAGAGAACTAACTATAGGTCAATTGGCTTAACATCTGCCACTGGGAAATGTTACTCTCTGCTGCTTGGAGAGAGAAAAGCTTGGACAAGAGCGGGGAGGGCAGGGTGGGGGTGCTGAGGCCTACAGGCTTGTAGGCCTCATATCTGGAAAAAGAAGCAAAGGACTGAATTTGGGTTTGCTGCCCCTTCCTGCTTCTTTCTTTGAAATTTAGTAACTGCAGGAAAGGTGGGTGGGGGCGGGGGGGTGTTGAAATGACTGATCTGCTGAGTCGCAGACTTATGGTGGCACTGACATTGATGTACTGAACAGTAGTTTTACCCATTTCTTTGCCAACCTTTCCAAGGAGGCACTGACTATGTCATGGCATTTATGGCAACATTCAAAGCATTTGCGAGAGGTACGAAGAAAGGCATTTGGTCCTCTAATTTGAGGCACTCTGTGACTGATGGGCATGGCAGTGCTAAGCACTCTAGAATAAATTGCAGAATGTCTATCCTGTGCATCAAAACATTACATATATTTAATCTGATTTATTTTTGTTAAATGTATTAGTATATAGTGAAAAGTATTGTTTCTTGCACTTACAGACAAAGCATACCTTTCATAGAGATGGAAGCCAGAGAGTACAGAATGTAACATTACAGTCACAGCTAGGGCGTAGAGAAAGATCAACTTAATGCAAAGTAGGTCTATTCAAAAGTCTGATGGCAGCAGGGAAGAAGCTGTTCTTGAGTCTGCTGGGTTATGACCTCAGGCTTTTGTATCTTTTTCCCAATGGAAGAAAGTGGAAGAACTATATCCAGGGTGCGTGGGGTCCTTCATTATGCCGACTGTTTTGCTGAGGCAACGGGAAGTGTAGACAGAATCAATGGATGGGAGGTTGGTTTGTGTGATGGATTAGGTTACATAGAACATAGAACATAGAACAATACAGCACAGAACAGGCCCTTCGGCCTTCGATGTTGTGCCGACCAAAATAAAAAGCAATGCCCCTCCAAACTAAACCATTCCCTTCTCTTCCATATACTTATCAATTAACCTCTTAAACGCCACCAAACTTGGCGCATCTACAACAGCTGCAGGCAGGGCATTCCACTCCCTAATCACTCTTTGAGTAAAGAACCTACCTCTGATATCCGTCCTATAACTCATACCCCTTAATTTAAAGCTGTGTCCCCTCGTGCTAGCTTTCTCCATCCTAGGAAAAAGGCTATCACTGTCCACCCTATCTAAACCTCTAATCATCTTATATGTTTCAATAAGATCCCCTCTTAGCCGCCTCCTTTCTAACGAAAACAACCTCAAATCCTTCAACCTCTCTTCATAGGACCTGCCCTCCATACCAGGCAACATCCTGGTAAACCTCCTCTGTACCCTCTCCAATGCCTCCACATCTTTCTTATAATGTGGGGACCAGAACTGCACACAATACTCCAAGTGCGGCCGCACTAGAGTTTTGTACAGTTGCAACATGATGCTGCGGCTCCTAAATTCAATCCCCCTACCAATAAAAGCTAAGACTCCATATGCCTTCTTAACAACTTTATCCACTTGACTGCCTACTTTCAGGGATCTATTGACACATACACCAAGATCCTTCTGTTCCTCAACACTATTAAGAGCCCTACCATTAGCCCTATACTCTACACATTTATTGTTACGTTCATGACCTTTTGTAGTTTCTTACAGTCTTGGGCAAAGCAGGAGTCCTACCAAGCTGTGATAACAACCAGAAAGAATCCTTTCTATGGTGCATCTGCAAAAGTTGTTGAGAACAGTGTCCATCACACTAGCCACCATGTGATGAAAGCTGGTAGACATATCTGCCACTCATTCTTGCTCAAAAAGCACCCTCCTTCTAAAGATCTGAAGATCAGGAACCCTCTCCTTAACAGTTGCATGGAAGTAATTTTACCCTCCAGCCACAGGTGTTTTGTGCTCCCTCTATGTCCCCTCCTGCTCATGTTTCGCCCAGTGCAGTCTCTGCAAAGTCACTTTTCAAATCCCCAAGATGGATGTATCTATACTGCTGCTATTTTCAGTAATGTAATATACTGTCAGATGCATGATTGTTCCTGGTCATTAGTTCCCACTTCAGCATTTTCTACCAATTTGACAGAAACAGGAGAAAATGTGCTACAAACGCATCCTCACCAAGTGTTATTGAGATAATATATAACTGCAGCACTGTGGTGTTACCTGCTGCTCAGTCAATGTGTTGGTATCTGCGGCCTGATGTCTCAGGATGAAATGAGGTCTAAAGAGTCGGCGATACAAGTCATGGTGACTCCAGCAGCCCTGATGCCATTTCACACTCTAACGAACATTGACTGGCATAAGACAGGATTTCTGCCCTCACTTGGGGGGATCTCCTGCCTTGGTGAGCAGCTGGCCAATCAGATTGCTCCAGTCCCTCAAGGCACAGCGCTGCAGTGGCCGGAAGAGGACAACAACAACGGATGAATGAGCATCACTCGACTATCACCAAGCAAGACTGTTCCCTTCCTGTTGGCAAACACTTCAGTGGTCATGGGCATTCGATCTCTGATCTTCGGGTAAGCATTCTCCAAGGCAGCCTTCACGACACACGACAGTGCAGTCGCTGAGCAGAGACTGATAGTCAAGTTCCGCACACATGAGGACGGTCTCAACCGGGATCTTGGGTTCATGTCACACTATCTGTAACCCCCATGACTTGCCTGGGTTTGCAAAACCTCACTTACTGTACTGTCTGGAGACAATACACATTTCTTTAACCTATGCCTAATGCTCTTTCCACTCACACTGTCTGCATCTTTAAGACTTGAATAGCAGGTTAATTGAAAAGACTCACATTCTATTCAATAATCTGCAAACTGTCTGTGCTGTTATATGCTCTGTGTGAGGCCAGAACTCTCTATTCACCTGACAAAGGGGAAAATCCCAAAAGCTTGTGAGTTTTCTATCAAATAAATTGATTGGACTTTAACCTGGTGTTGTGAGACTTCTTACGGAAGAGGAACTGCAGGGACTTGTCTGGAGCTAAGTGCCAGAGACCGGGAACTGGTAAACGGCAGAGGTCATAGGATGGGTTAGGTAGAGAACGTGGAGGGTGGTGGGGATAGGTCAGAGGGAGGGAGGTCAGGAGGTTACTGAGCAAAAGGGAAGTGTGCCTCAGTTAGAAGGGAGCTTCTAATGTAGCTGCCATACACCCTTCCTGCTCGAGATCCAACTCTGTTCAGTTATGCACCACCCCACACTGCCCCCATCAAGCTATCATTTGCCTGCCAGCCTAAAAATTGAGGCTGAGCAGGATAAGTCCTTTTATTGACAATTAGTTGGAAAATTAAGGGCCTTAATATGGGCCTGGGCATTCTTCCTCTCAAGAGGGCTTACCCACCCCACTGTAAAATTGCCACCCACTTCTGGAAGCAATCCCCTCCATGCAATTTCACACTCCCCAGAAGCTGTGGATTGGTGAATGCGGGCATTGGTGTATAAAATCCTGGCCCAAGTGATTCAATGGCTAGTATTGTCCCTGTGGGTGCCAGGAACCTGATGCCTGGACCAAATGTGGCTGCGCAAGACCCCCAGGCACCTGCTGGAACAACTTTACATCGAGGCAGCCTCCTAAGTAGCTGCCTCCACATCCGCCACTTGATTAATTATTCTGCCTTCACGGGGAGGGGAATATTCTGTCCAGCAGAGGGGAGATTAGAAGAAGAATAAGTGGGTTACTTACCTTGAAGAGAACCAGGGGTATTAATTTTCTTATACTCTGAAATCAGATACTTAGGGGATGACCTTACCTTCTTGTCACACTGGTCGATGGATGGGATGAGCCACTAAGAATGCCTTACACACATGACATCTCATCTATCGTGATCTTACGACACCAGATATCTGGCAGGATGTCTTGTGCCCCAAAATGTTTAAATTCTATGGTAAATAGAATCTAAATATAACAAGTGATTGTGGGACGGAATCGTCTGGTTCACTTGCCTTAGTAATCTTGCCGGTGAAGGTCCTCACCGGTGAAGGTCATGTATCATCCCCAGTGATGGGGACCTGTCATGATGGCTTCGCTGATAGGACCTGAAGCCATTGAGGCAGTATGATCAGTGCATGTTTGGAGGGCCAAAGGGCCTGTTCCTGTGCTGTAATTTCTTCGTTCTTTGTTTTAAAGGCCTTTTCACTGTGGCTTCAAGGTGGTGGAGCTGTTGTTTCTTATTAAACCAAACGATTTGTTAGACTGGACTGGGTGGCTGAATAGATTACTTCAGAGGGCAGTTCAGAGACAACCACGTTGATGTGGGGCTGGTGACAAGTAATGGCTTGAACAAGTGAGCATGGCATGTTTCCTTCTCTGAAGGAATTTTATGTGCCATGGTGTTGGGTTTGGGAGACAACCCCCAGCTTCAGGTCAACCTTTACTGACATCAGCTTTTCATTTCCGTGGTAGAACTTCAACTCATACCCACTGAATTGTTAGCTCAGTGTTCTGGATTGTGAGTTCAGTGACTTTGCAATGAATTTGTCTGCAACAACTCATAGGCTTTTATCTGAAGAAGCAGGAATTGAAAAGCACAACGACTGGGAAGGACAGGGTTCATACAGTCCCTTCAGTGCAGAAGGAGGCCATTCAGTCCAATGAATCAGTACTGACTCTCTGACAGAGCAGGCCTGGCCACCCCACCTTAATCGACATATATTTGAATACAAAAGAGCAATTTAGCAATGGATAAGCCATCTAACCTGCATAGATTTTGACTCTGGGAGGAGACAGGAACACCAGGAGGAAACCCACTGTCAGAGACAGCAAGAACATGCAAACTCTACAGTCACCCAAGGCCGGAATTAAACCTGGGTCCCTGGCGTTACGAGGCAGCAGCGCTAACTGCTGTGTAACCATGTTGCCCGAATGTGGATGGAGAGTTTGGTGTCGGTGGCAACAGAAGGTGAAACATCAGGAAACAACAAGCCTGTTCGGAGAAGGACTGGATGGATGGACAACATCATGGACTGAATGGTGGGAGGAAATGACAGCAGCATGTCAAATTGCAGTGAACAGAGGAACATGCAAAGAGTCCCTTGGGCACAATGGCTAATTATGGCTGGAAGGTGCTTAACCACTGAGTTACAATATCTATAATAATCCTTTTGAAGTATGTTCAGGTGCAAGGAAAAGATCCAGGACTGAAAAAAATATATAGAGTGTGGCAGCTGAGTTTGTATGATACTAAGGTTTGTACAGAATATTACGTTGATGGTTCTGCAACCATTTATTTCTCAAGTACTGAGAGAACAAGAATACAATGATTGTAAATTCTAGCACTTAAAGTAATGCCCATGCACCCTACTTGTAGAAAACTAGAAATGTCATAATAAAACCACTTGAAACAATCACTGAAGTGAATGTTCTTTACATTTCATTTGTATCCCTTTCCTGCTGTAAAGAGGTTAAATATTACCTCTCATTTTTATTCTTTTCAATCTCTATTTCATCTCATTCTTTTTAAAGAAAAGAACTCAAGATCAAACTATCACTATCAACTGTGACGTTATTCCAGTTTCTTTGTTGTATCTGTTCAGATGGTGCAAGCTTCCACAATACCGCATCTGATGCATCTTCCTTTGTTACTCCCCCTCCCTCCCAACCCCCTATTCCTTACTGTAGTTGACAGCACCCTCAACTGTGTCCAACCTATTTCCCACATTTCTGCTCCGCTCTGGCCCACATCTCCATTTCCCAGAAGAGTAACAGAGATCCTTTAGTCCCTACATTCCATTCTACTGGCCTCCACTTTCAAAACGTCATTCTCCCCCCACCATTTCTATCACCTCCAGCGTGATGCCATACCAAACACATCTTCCCCTCTCCTCCCCTCCCCCGTCAGCATTCTGAATGAACCATTCCCTCCTCAACATCCTGACTCACTCCTCTATCACCCTCAACCTTGATTCCCCCCTTCCCATGTGACCTCTGCCCTTTCACCTACTCTCTGTCCTCACTATCCAAGACCTCAGACACTCCTTTCAAGTGAGGCAGTGATTTACTTCCACCTTTTTCCATTTAGTCTGCTGTACACGCTGCTCACAGTGTGGTCTCCTCTACATTACGAAGACAAAATGCAGATTAGTTGACCGCTTTATTGAATGCCTCTGCATGACCCCGAGCTTCCGGTGGTTTGCCACTTTAATTCACCACATTTGCTCCTGCACTCACATCTCTGTCCTCGGCCTGTTGCTGTGTTCCAGTGAAGCTCAACACACGCTCGAGGAAACAACTCCTCATCTTCTGAATAGGCATTTTACAATCTTCTGGACTCAGCACTGAGTTCAACAGTTTTAAACCATGAACTCTGTCCCTCATTTTGATTCTCTTTTTATCATTTGCTGTTCTTTGTCCTGTTTTTCATGTATCTACTGACAGAGTTGTTCATTAATATGCCAATTCCACTCACTCTAGACAAATTATATTTTTCTCCACTACATTAAGACTCTCTTTACTTTTTATTCCATGACATCTTTGCCATTTAATCTCTCCCCATCTCTATCCCTATCCTAGTTCTTCCCTTTGGTCTTTCCTTTCCCTCCCCCTTTTACAACAGCCATAAAATCCATCACCTTTCTACCTTCCTTCAGTCCCGAGGGAAGGAATCATATTAGACCAGAAACATTGGCCCAAATTTTGCACCATTGATGCTGGTGGAATCTTCTGGCTCCACCGATGACAAGTCCTGAGAACAGGTTTCTCAGTGGGGAGGGTGTATTCAGTGGGAAACCTCAGAAAACCCTGCTACCAGTCAATAATGGGCTGCTTTTGTCACCGTGAAATACACTACTTGTTGTGCGGAAATTCTAATCATAGAATTCCTATCGCACAGAAGGAGGCCATTCGAGCCTGCACCAATCACAGTCCTGCCCAGGGCCTATCCCCATAACCACACTCATTTACCCTCGCTACTCTCTCTGACACTAAGGGCCAATTTAGCATGGCCAATGAACCTACCCCGCACATCTTTGGACCATGTGAGGAAACCACAAGACCCGGAGGAAACCCACGCAGACATGAGGGAAATGTGCAAACTCCACCCAGATAGTGATGCAAGGTGCAATTGAACCTGAGTCCCTGACACTGTGAGGGAGCAATGCTAACCAGTGTGCCATTGTGCCGTCCCAGGGTTATTTAAAACAATTGCATGGCTCACAATTGCAGCTTGAATGATTTATGAATTTTGAGGCTCAGACTTTGAAATCATTGATCAGAGTTTAGTGATAGTTTGAAAAAAATGATTTATAAGTTTAGATTTTTTTTTCAATTTTAGATGCCAGAATCATATGTGCCTGAAGCTCTGTTCCTATGAAGTGTATGAGGATTGCAGTATTAGCCACTGAACCTGAATGAAATAAATGGATTGAACAGTAAATGGGAAATGCTATTGAAATAGACGGCAGAATGTTCCAAAGCTGAACAATTAGATTTAGTTGCTATCACATAGTTGCTGCTTGACGGAACTTGTTGTGTGGAAATTGGTTACCATGTTCCCTGTATTGACTATACTCCGAAGATATTTCATTGGCTGTGATGTGTTTTGGCACATTCTGAGGTCATGGAAGGTATTATACAGATGGAGATTTGTTCTTTCTCTAATAATAAGCACAATGTGCAGGTTAAGTGCATTGGTTTGCTAAATTGACCCTCAATGTCTCAACTTGTGTCAGTTAGGAAGATTAAAGGGATAAATACGTGGGCTTATGGGGATAGGGCCTGGGTGGAGTTGTTGTTAGTGCAAACTTGATGGGCCGAATGGCCTCCTTTTGCACTGTAGGGATTCTATAATGTGCCTGAGAAAGCATTTCACTCAGTAACTGTGGATTGTACTCTGAAGATTTGGGTGTCCAAGAAATGTTAGCACAAATCCTGCAGTTGCTCCACAGTGATAATGATGAGGACTGTCTTGTATAAGTTGATTTAATAGTGTCACAAGTAGGCTTACATTAACAGTGCAGGGAAATTACTGTGCAAATCCCCTAGTCGCCACACTCCAGCACCTGTTTGGGTACACTGAGGGAGAATTTAGCATAGGCAATGCACCTAACCAGCTCGTCTTTCAAAGTGTGGGAGGAAACTGGAGCATCTGGAGGAAACCCATGCAGACATGGGGAGAACATGCAGACTTCACTCCCCCACCCCGCCTACTCCTCCCCCACACTATTTACAATCTAACTGACAGTGGCTATTCATATCAGTGATCAACTGCTTTCTGGTGCCAAGACTTGAATACAGTCTAAACAAAAAAGGCTTCAAGTAACTTTAACAAGAAATGGAACTGACCACCATTGACAGACATGATTTACAGTTGGCAGACGACTCTGAGTTTTTATCCAGTTTGCACCAGACTTGTATCTCTTCAATTCTGCTTACAGGAATCTTGGTCCATGCCTGGTCAGCTAAATATTACACCTACTTGGTGGCACATTGGTTAGGATTGCTGACTCACTGTGTCAGGAATCCAGGTTAAATTCCTGGCCTCAGGTCACTGTCTGTGTGGTATTTGCACATTCTCTCTGTATCTGTGTGCGTTTCCTCCAGGTGCTCTGGTTTCCTCCCACAGTCCAAAGACATAAAGGTTAGGTGGATTAGCCATACTAAGTTGCCTCTAATATCAGGGGGAATTAGCAAGGTAACTATATGGGTTTAGAGGAATAGGGACTGGATGGGATTATTGTTGGCACAAACTCGAATGGCCTCTTGCTGCACTTTGGGGATTCTATAATTCTATATGATAGGGGAGACACTTTTAAATATGTTGAACACTTCCCATAACTTGGCAGCCACCTCTCTCAAATGGCCACCATTGATGAGGAGATCCAACATTGGACCAGCTGCACCAAATCACCCTTGTATGAAGTATAGCAATGGGTGTTTATAAGACAAAGGAGCAGAATTAGGTCACTTGGCCCATTGAATCTGCTCCTCCATTCAATCATGGCTGATATTTTTCTCATCCCCATTTTCCTGCCTTTCCCCCATAACCCCTGACCCCCTTATTAAACAAGAACCTATCTACCTCTGTCTTAAAGACACTCAATGACCTGGCCTTCTGTGGCAAAGAGTTCCACAGGTTCACCACTCTCTTGCTGAAGAAACTCCTCCTCATCTCTGTTTTAAAGGATCGTCCCTTTAGCCTAAGGTTGTACCCTCTGCTTCTAGCTTTTCCTATTAATAGAAACATCCTCTCCACATCCCCTTTATCCAGGCCTCAAAGTATCCTATAAGTTTCAATAAGATCCCCCGCATTCTTCTAAACTGCAACAGAGTACAGCCCAGAGTTCTCAACAGCTCGTCATACGACAGGCTCATCATTCCGTTGTTTGACAACAAGGACTTTCGCAAGTCAACGGAAATCTTAATGTACAGAGTAGTTGCCATGACTTTTCCAGTAGGCCATGCTTTTAGTTCAGTTATCCATTTGTTGCACTATTTTTCCCTTTATCACTTGTTGGTTGTTCAGCTTCTGTTGATGGCTGATTCTACCATTCCTTCTAGAATTACAAATTCAGCCAAAGGTTTCAATCAGACATTTCCTATCCACGTGATTATAATAGTGGAGGGAGTAAGGGTCAATTAAAAAAAAACTTGTGCTTCTTTAATTACATTAGCAAGGTTTTTCGCTTGGTAGTAAGTCGGTAGGGCAAAGGGCTGGAAGGCACATGTGTGTATGCATGGACTGGTAAGTAGCACTGTAAGAGAGGCAACAAAAACAAGTTACAACCCAAGTATACAATATTGTTTGCAGAAAGGACGACGGTAAATATGGTTCCAAAGGGCAAGCAAGAGCTATAAAGCAGTGTTGCAATATTGTTTGATTTGAAGACTGGCTATGTAACACCTGTTTCTTAAACGGCTTGTGAGCAAAGGTTACAACTCCAGCCTAATTCCTAATCTCAGACTCTAACATAAAACATGGAGTGAATGGCACATCAATGTAAAAAGCACTGTTGAGTTATACTTCAGTGTTCTATACTGGTTAGCCAAGAAGCCCCATTAACAGAAACTGGTGGGAGCCGTCAATGTGTCTGGCCCTTGAACATATGGAGCCCAAATTGTTTCCAAAAAAATTAAGAGATTTCTTTATTGTTTCATGAGACGGGGGCATCTCTGGGAAGTTTTGCTGCCCATCCCTTGTTGCTCTCGAGCTTGTAGGTTTTGAGAAGACAGTTGTGAGTAACCACATTGCCGTGAATCTGGCATCACATGTAGACCAGAGAAGATAAGGACATAAGATCTTCTTCTCTAAAGATGAACCGGTTGGGGTTTTATGACAGTCAATGATAGTTCTTTTTATTCATTTGTGTGACATGGGTGTCACTGGCTGGCCAGCATTTATTGCCCATCCCTAGTTGGCCTTGGGAAGGTGGTGGTGAGCTGCCTTCTTGAAATGCTGCAGTCCATGTGCTGTGGGTTGATCACAGTGCCATTAGGGAGGGAATTTCAAGATTTTGACGCAGCAATTGTGAAAGAATAGTGATATATTTCAAAGTCAGGATGGCTTGTGGCTTAGAGGGAAACTTGCAGGTGGTGGCGTTCCCATTTATTTGCTGCCCTTGTCCTTCTAAATGGAAGAGGCCATGGTTTGAAAGGTGCTGTCTAAGGATCTCTGGTGAATTGCTGCAGTGCATCTTGTAGATAGTACACACTGCTGCTATGAACATGGGTGATGGAAGGATTGAATGTTTGTAGATATGGTGCCAATGAAGCAGGCTGCTTTGTCCTAGATGGTGTCAAGTTTCTTGAGTATTGTTGGAGCTACATCCAGGCAAGTGGGGAACATTCCATCATACTCCTGACTTGTGCTTTGTGGATGGTGGTTAGGCTTTGGGGAGTCAGGAGGTGAGTTACTTGCCGCAGTATTCCTACCCTCTGACCTGCTCCTGTAGCCACTGAGTTTATGTGGTGAGTCCAGTTGAGTTTCTGGTCAATGATAATTCCAAGCAAGTTGACAATGGGAGACTCAGTGCTGGTTACACAATTGAATGTCAAAGGATGGTGCTTAGAGTGTCTCTTACTTGAGATGGTCATTGTCTGGCATTTGTAATGTACAAATGTTATTTGTCACTTGTCAGCCCAAACCTGGATATTGTTCTGATCTTGTTGCATTTGAGTTGTCATGGTCATCATTACTGAGACTGGCTTTGTCCTTGGCAATCAGGATTAAGGAGAATCCCGAGGCTTTTTATGCGTATATAAGGAGGAAGAGGGTAGTGAAGGGAAAGGTAAATCCACTCAAGAATATTAGAGGGAATTTGTGTGTGGAGCTAGATGATGTGGGTGAGGTCCTTAACAAGTACTTCAAAGAATGTGGTGGATGGTGAATGTAGAAAGGAGGATGTTGACATTCTAGGATATGTTGAGATACAAAGGGAGGAGGTACTGGAGGGTTGAAAAACATTAAGGTGGACAGGTTCCCACGGCCAGATAGAGTCTATCCCAGAATACAGAGAGAAGCAAAGGAAGAAATTGCTGAGGCTTTGGCCAAAATTTTTGTACCCTCTTTAGCTTTAAGTGAGGTACCAGAGGATTGGAGAGTAGGTAACATTGTTTCTTTGTTCAAGAACAGCAAAAGAGAGCCTTACATCAGTGATGGGGAAATTATTGGGGAAGATTTTTAGGGACAAGATGAACTCATATCTGGAATAGAATAGGGATATTGGTGATAGGCAGCATGGTTTTGTGAAAGAGAGGTCATGTCTCGCAAACTTGATTGAGTGCTTTGAGGAAATGACAAGAAAAATTGACCAGAGAGGGCAGTGGATGTGGTATACATGGACTTCAGTGAAGCCTTCGATAAGTTTCCTCATGGTAGGCTGATACAGACTTGGATAGAGTGGAGTCAAAAGGGCTGATTACTCAAAGGCATTGGTTGAAAGTGAGAGAGGGAAAGTTTAGAAGAAATGTAAGGGGCAAATTTTTCACAGAGAGGATGGTGAATGCCGGAACATGCTACTGGAGGAAGTGGTAGAAGCAGATTCTATATAAACATTCAGGAGGCATCTGAACAGATATGTGAATAGGTAAGGATAGAGGGATAAGGACCACATAGGGGCAAGAAAATATTAGATTAGATGGGCATCTATATTGGCACAGACTTAGTGTACTGAAGAGTCTTTTCTGTGACATATTGTTCTTTGTTCTTTTTGTTCTTTGAGGCTTAGACAAACTAAATGGATCCTGCTCTGGTGCTGGCAGCCACGTTTTTACTGGCACCACTGTAGTCACATCATGTTCTTATATTCTAAATGTTAATTGAATTTAAATTCACCCAGTTGCCATAGTGGGATTTGAACCCATGCCTCCAGAGCATTCACTTGGGTCTCTGGATTGTCAGCCCAGTGATATTGCCATTGAACCACCACCTCTTCCAAATATACGTGAAATTAACACTAAAAACAAAAAAAATTTTACGTTCATGGTGTGAAATAAATGTCTTCATTAGTCTTGGGTTTTCGAGAAGTATTGTATTGCTGTTTGTAAAATTACTTTCAAGACCAGGTGAAAACAGTCACCTTGCCAAACAGGCCAAAATGCTTTAATGAAGGTCTACGTTGAAATGAAGATTCACAGAAAAGCAATAAACTGAAGTCTGCCCCACTCTTTCATCTGTGAAAACAATCAATCTTTGTGAAGATGACTAACACGTATACACACACACACACCTATAAAGTGCTGCCCTGGACTTGTACTGCATGTGATCCAACCTGAAGAATAAGGTGATTAATTGTCCAAAGTATCTTAGAAAGATAAAAACTAGAAGCAGGAGTAGACCATTTGGCTCTTTGAGCCAGGTCTGCCATTCATTTTAATCAGACTTATCATCTAATTCAATATTCTGACCCCCCTCTTCCTCCCATATCCCTTGATGTCTTAAGCCCCAATTGCTATATTTAATTTCTTCTTGAAATCAGACGACGTTTTGGTCTCAACTACATTTGGTGATAGTGAATTCCACACATTACCATCATCTGGGTGAGGAAATTTCTCCTCATCTCTGTTCTGAAAGGTCTACCCCTTATCCTCAAACTATGACCCCTAATTCTGGACTTCCCCACAGTTGGGAGCATTCTTTGTCTCTTGTGTCAGGTTGGGTCCCAATTCTGGACCTAAACCATAACTTCGCTGTGCTGTGCAGATACATGGATTTGGACCTGTGTCTGTGGGAATTTGCGCATTCTCCCCGTGCTTGCGTGGGTTTTCTCCAGGTGCTCCGGTTTCCTCCCACATCCCAAACATGTGCTCTTAGGCTAATTGGCAAAACAAATTCTCCCTAAATTGTCTCAAATTTGGTTTTTTAATCCATAGATCTATAAACATGGATAGGGATCACGGGTAGAGGTGGGAACATCGGGGGGGGGGGCGGTATGGGCTCGTTGGCCGAAGGGCCTGTTTCCCGTGCTGTTTTGTTCTTTGTTCATGCTCCTTGAAATTGACCAAATGATCAATAAAATATGCAAATTAAAGAGTGGGTGATAGCTCCTGATGGGGCAGCATAACAAAAAGAAAAATCAATGGAAACTCAATTAACAGAACCAAAATGTAATTCCTGGCGGCGATGATGCACCCCAATCCCTGCAGTGCCCGCTGAGTGCAGAAAGCCTGCAGGTGTACCAATGGACACCACGTGTTCCCCCTATGGGGGTCACCTGTCCATGAATGAATCTGGTAAAGGAGCAACTACAGCTTCATATCAGTGTTGAAGAACTTTAATGCATCTTTAATGGGTGGTATGTTGTGTGTTGCTTATCTTACTAAATTAACGTAATCTGTCATAGAATAGAATCATACAGTGCAGAAGGAGGCCACTTGTCCCATCGAGTCTGCATGGACCACAATTCCACCCAGGCTCTATCCCCATAACCTCATGCATTTACCCTACCTAGTCCCCCTGACATTAAGGGGCAATGCAGCATGGCCAATCCACCTAACCCGCACATTTTTGGACCGTGGGAAGAAACTGAAGCACCTGTAGGAAACTCTCACACAGACACAGGGAAAACATGCAAACTCCACACAGACAGTAACCCAAGATGGGAATCAAACCCTGGCGATATGAGGCAGCAGTGCTAACGACTGTGTCACCATGCTGCCCCATTTGATTTCAATGAAAAAGTTAAAAATGGACACCTGATGCTCACTTACCTAAATGAACATCCTAAACAGTATTAACTGGTACCAAAGGCAATGTCTGGTTAGAACCAGCCAATAAAAAGAAAAAAAGCAAGGCAGCATTAACTAAGTAATGAAAGAAAATGCAGATCCATGAGCTGGGATATAATGAATTGGTGAAAGTGGAACTATTTTGTTACTTGTGAGTATGACTGGATAATCACTGGAGCAAAGTGGGTGAAGCATAATTGTCACAGGGAAAAGAGATGTTAGAAATATCAGGAGATTGAGGGGTGAAAATTGGGTGGGTTGCATTGTATAGGCGCATGGTGACACAATGGTTAGCATTGCTGCCTCACAGTTCCAGGGACCTGGGTTCAATTCCAGTCTTGGGTCACTGTCTGTGCGGAGTTTGTACCTCCTTCCTGTGTCTGTATTTGTGTCCTCTGGGTGTTGCAGTTTCCTCCCACAGTCCAAGGTTAGGTGGATTGACTGCGCTACATTGTCCCTTAGTGTCCCAAGATGCGTAGGTTAGGGAAATTAGCAAGATAAATGCATAGAGTTATTGGAGTAGGGGGTGAGCCTGGATAAGATGTGAACCATGACGACTATCATTTATTAGCATTCATACCCATCCAGTTCACCTTGAGGGAAGGAAATCCTACACCATACTGATGGGCCGAGTGACCTCCTTCTGCATTTTAGGAATTCTAGGATATCATGGAAGAGTGGATTGCTCTGTTAGATACCAGGTAAACAGTCAAATTGAAAATTACCTCAAGCTGCTGGACTCATATGCATGGTGAACAGCCTTGAGATAGATTTGTTTAAAAGGCACATTCTTGAACTGACTATTCTAACCCAGTAGGAGAGACCATAAATATGACATACTTGTCCTGGTTTATGTAACAACTTTGTATATATTGACACTGAATATTTGTATGCCATACATATTCTATATAAAATTCTGTACTGCCTTTGACTTAATGAGGCTCAGTGTGCAATTTGAATAAGTTGTAAGCAAGGCTGGCATTTGGAAAAGTCTTACCTTCAAAAAGATGACACCCAGCTACAATAAAGAACTTACCAACATAATTTTTCTCCAGTAGCACACTGAAAATAAGTCAGTGACTAATCAGAGAGGAAAAAAGAAAAGGATTAAACACAACTTCTGTCAAAAGAAGTGAAGAAGTACTTGTTTAAAAAGAAATGCTTTTGGAACATTATATTGTTGCTGAGTTCCTAATTGTGCAAATAGTGTGTGATTTTTTTTTAACCATAAGTGTTTCTGCACTTCGAATCATAGAATGATTACGTGGAAAGATGGAAATGCAGGAAATATGAACAGGAGTAGGAATAGGGGTAGCACAATGTCACAATAGCTCACACTGCTGCTTACAACGCCAGGGACCTGGGTTCAATTCCCAGCTTGGGTCACTGTCTGTGTGCAGTTTGCACATTCACTCTGTGTCTGCGTGCGTTTCCTCCGGGTGTTCTGATTTCCTCCCACTTTCCGAAAATGTGCAGGTTAGGTGGATTGGCCATGCTTATTTGCTCCGTAGTGTCAGTGGGATTAGTTAGGGCAAATGCATGGGGTCATGGAGATAAGATCTAGGTAGAATTGTGGTCAGTGCCAACTCAATGGGCTGGATGACCTCGATCTGCACTGTAGGATTCTATAATTTGATGATTCTATATTTGGCCCTTTGAGCCTGCTGATCTTAAATCTCGTACTCCTTAAAAATTTTAGTGTCTAAACATCTATTTCCTTTTTAAATATATTCACTGACCTAGCTTTCATAGCCTTCTATGACAGAGAATTGCACAGGCTCACCACTCTCTGAATGACGATGTTTCTCTTATCTCAGTCCTTAATGGTCTTCCCTGTATGGGTGGCATGGTGGCACAGTGGTTAGCATTGCTGCTTCACAGCGCCAGGGATCCAGGTTCGATTCCTGGCTTGGGTCACTGTTTGTGTGGAGTCTGTGTGGAGTTCTCCCCGTGTCTGCATGGGTTTTCTCTGAGTGCTCCAGTTTCCTCCCACAGTCCAAAGATGTGCTGCTTAGGCGACTGTCTGTGCTAAATGGCCCTTTAATGCAAGTAGGTCTAGCTTGGGTAAATGCATTCGGTTGTGGGGATGGAGCCGAAGTGAGACTGTGGTCAGCACAGACTCAATGGGCTGAATGGCCTCCTTCTGCACTGTAGGATTCCATGATTCTACATATCCTGAGACTGTGACTCCTTGTTCTAGATTCCAGCCTATCCCTTATGTGGGATCTTGTCAAAAACTTTCAAGAATTCCAAATACATTATACTCACTGGTTCCCACTCATCTATTCTGCTAGCTACATCCTCAGACATGCCAGCAGGTTTGTTAAACATGGTTTCCCTGTCATAAATCTATGTTGGCTTTGTCTAATCCTGATGATATTCGCCAACTGCTCTGTTATCACATTAAAGATGTGTAGATTAGGTGGATTATCCATGGTCATGGGATAGGGTAAAGGGGAGAGCCTGGGAAGAATGTTCTTTTGAAGATTTGGTGCAGACTCAATGCACTGCAGGGATTCTATGAATCCATCATAAACTCTAATTTTTCCCTCCTATTGACGTTGGACTAACTGATCTGTAATTCCTCGTTTTGTCCCTCTCTTCTTTTTTATTTAATGGAACTACTTTTGTCACCATCCAATCTGACAGGGCTGTCCCAGAATGGAAAATAGTGACCAATGCACCCACTATTTCTATGGCCATCTCCTTTAGCATTCAGCAAAAAGGAGGCCCTTCAGCCCATTGTATCTGTGCTGGTTCTCCGAAGGAGCAAATCACTTAGTGCCACTCACCCACCTTCTTCCCATAGACCTGAAAATGCTTTCATTTCAGAATTTTCATTGATTTCACTTTTGGCTTGACTTAGAATGCAAGCAGTTTCGTGTCAACATAAGCCTTCGTGCAATAAAGAGCATTTTAATAAAGAAAGGTTTGCATTTGTGTCCCACCTTTGATGTCTTCAGGATGTCTTAAAGCATTGCATATGCAATTTTGTGTACTCACCATTGTAATGTTGGAACCACATCAGCCATATGGCATCCATCAGGGTCTCACAAACTGCAATTAAAGTTTAAAGTTTATTCGTGTCACAAGTACGCACGCATTAACACTGCAATGAGGTTATTGTGAAAATCCCCTAGTCGCCACACTCTGTTCGGGTATACTGAGGGAGAATTTAGCATGGCCCAATGCACCTAATCAGCACGTCTTTTCAGACTGTGGGGGGAAACTGGAGCACCCGGAGGAAACCCACACAGACATGGGGAGAACATGCAAATTCCGCACAGATAGTGACCCAAGCTGGGAATTGAACCTGGGTCTCTGGCACTATCTGGCAGCAGTGCTATCCATTGTGCCACTGTGCAAGCAAACAACCAGTTTATTTGTTTTAGTGATGTTGTTTAAGGGACAAATATTAGCTAAAGTACTGGGAGAAAGACCCTGCTCTTTTTCAAAAAGTGTCGTAGTGAACTTTCACATGCAGCCAAGGGAACAGATGGTTGCAAATTAATATTTCAGCCTATGAATGGCAGCTTAGGTACAGCGCTACTTTCATTCTCCACCTATCAGCCGTGATTAGATATTCAAATCTCTGAAATGGGACTTGGGCTACTTAGTTACATTGCTGTGTTTCCATCTGCAAAAAAGAGGTTCAAAACTTCACAGTAAAAATATTTCCGGTGGACTTAGGCTATTTAGACTTGCTAATGTGATTACAGTATTGGCTCTTCTGAGTGGCATGGTGATGCAGTGGTTAGTAATGCTGCCACACAGCTCCAGGGACCCTGGGTGTGATTCCAACCCATGGATGTCTGTCAATGTGGGGTTTTTGCATGTTCCCCCAGTGTCTGTGTGGGTTTTCTCCCTTGCTCCAAAGGCATGCAGGTTGGCTGGATCGGCCATGCTAAGTTGCTCGTTGGTATGCAAGCATGTGCTTTGTGATAGTCCGGTAGCTTTTGCAGCCAAACCAATGCCAAATATAGCGCTTCTTTTTTAAAAAAAATTATTTGTGGGATATGGGTGTTATTAGCAGGCCAACATTTATTGCCCATCCCTAGATGCCTGAGGGCAGTTGAGAGTCAACCGCATTTCTGTGGGTCTGGAATCACAGATCAGGTAAGGGCAGCAGATTTCCTTCCCTAAAGGGCACTAATGAACCAGAAAGGTTTGTCCAATAATCGACAACATTTTCATGATCATCATTAAATTCTTAATTCCAGATAGTTTTTGTTGAGCTCAAATTCCACCATCTGCCATGGCGGGATTCGAACCTCGCTCCCCAGAACATTAGCTGAGTTGCTGTATGAATAGTCTAGTGATAATGCCACTAGGTCATTGCTTCCCCTTGAACTTCACTGGCAAGGCCAATGAGGCTGTGGGGTAGGGGGGGCATTGGTTCTCATGCTTGGGCAACTGAGAACCACTGTATATCCCATCCAGGCATGCCCCATTGGCACGCACCCCCTGTCTTCTGAGAGACAGGGAGGCCAATAATAATAATATGTCTAACGATAAGCTTTAACTAAAATCTGCAGTCACTTGGTATAAATACATCTGATATATTAGTTTTTTGATGCAATCTTTCAAAATGAGAAATTAAATGTTATAATGTTTACTTTAGGGTACACTTTTCATCAGTAAAGCATGACAGCACCCATTTCCACGAAGGGGAACTGTTTGAATTAATTTTCTGAATCCATTTTCTGTAAATTAGTGATAAATTTGCTGTGACTTGTATTTCTTTTAATACATATTGGAAATGTTGTACCAGCAATTCTATGTAACCAATGGAAACACGATTTGACTTGGTAACAGAACTGCAGGAATAGCTTTCCTTTCCTGAAATGAAATAGGGTCAGGCACAAGTGAAGTAAGTTATACAGCCTCATAATAACCTTGCATTCAAGATTTGTGATACAATAAAAATGAGAAAAATGTCAGCCCGAAGTGAAAGCTAATGTTATAAATAGAAAATAAAACTTTTGTGAAGAGCCCCCATAAGTTCTAAGAAGTATTGCCCATCACGTTTCTTATTTCTGTCCCACGCTGTTGATGGTGAGGTCAAGAAGAGAAGAGGATAGCCAGAAGGAGATTTGTGAAGATGAAGAATGTGTCAACAGCTAGGAAACTCAAACTTGTAACAATGAGAAAAAAACTCATAAGATGCTACATTCTACCCGCTTTCCGGCATGCCTCAGAAACCGGGACAATAAATAAAAGATCTGTGAAAGAAAGTTGAAGTCTTTGACTAGAGGATGCTAAGGTGTATTGTAAGGGTCCCAATTACCACTGAACAGGTGGGTCTTAGAATGGAATCCTGGCTCATGAGACTGTAACTTTTACTTTTTTAGATAACATGGAGGAAGAATCGTAGGATTACCAATCAACTTTTAAAAACAAGAAAAAAAGCATTTATCAAACACAAAAGGTTTAACTATGATACAATATTTCTTCATTCTCTCTCATCGCACTCCCATTCACAAATGTACTCTGATTAAAGGATAATACAAGTTACATTCTATATCCTATGCTACAATGTTCTCAATAAACATACAGTCCCTGTAACCCACCAGGCTAACTATGGTTAGTCAGATTCTGCTCTGAAACCTAACTGCATTTGTCACTCAATCAATCATCTGCAGATTCCCCCTCAGGTTCCCCCAAATAATTGCCAAACAAATGTTTCTAAACTCTACTTTCAAAAAGATATTTGTTAAAATTTTCTTACAAACAATGTTTTCTCTCATCTGTTTTAGCAAGGATCCACTTCCAGGTTTTCCAATTCTCCTTTTCATATTCCTTTGTCTTGAATTGCCACATATGTCCAAACCTGCACACAAAAACTCAGCTGCTCAGTCCCCAACAGAACACTACTGTTTCAGAGACTGGAAATAAGGACACCAAACCTTATGATTGCTTCAAATCTGTCTCTAGTTTCTTGCCAGATAACTACACCAATTTCTTTACTTTGCAGATATGTCTTTAACTTTAATGAACAGTACCTGTTGCAGTTCCTGTTTTTGTTTTAGTTCCAATCTGACTGGAAATGTTTCTTTTTGTTCTCTAGTTTCCATAACAAGATGCTGTCTAGTTTCTACTGTTCTTTTGGGGAAATTTGCTTTTTGCAGCTGTCTTGTTCTGTTTCTGTTTCTGGCAAGGCTGAGGAAGCTGTTGTCTCTTGAGCTTCCTAGTTCCATCTGCCCTGGATCCAGTTAAACACTAAAATTTAAAAGGGCTTCTCACTAAAAGTGGTCCCTTGTTGCTAAGCAACATCTTATTCTTTTTCCAAGCTCATGTTTACTTTTCCCTTTGCAAACTTGCTAAGCACAATGCAAACACAGTTTGAACTAAAACTGCAACCCCATCCCGAACGTGCAAACAAATCACAAGGAACAAAGAAGAGTGTAGCACAGGAATAGGCTCTTTGGCCGTCCAAGCCTGTACTGAACATGATGCCCTAACTAAAAAAATCCTGTCTGCCCTTTATCAGTTCATATCCCTCTATTTACTCCCCTTTCATATCCCGTCCAGATGCCTCTTTAAAGCTGCTAATGTGCCTGCTTCCACCACATTCTCTGGCAGCCCATTCCAGGCACCCTCCACTCTCTGCATGAAAAACTTCCCCCCACACGTCCCCCTCAAACTTTCTCCCTCTCACTTTGAAACTGTACCTCTCCCTGGAATTGACACTTCCACTCCTGGAAAAAGCCTCTGACTGCCCACCCTGTCTACGCCTCTCACAATTTTGTAGACCTCTGTCAGGTCTCCCCTCAGCCTCCATCTTTCCAGTGAAAACAATCCCAGTTTATTCAACCTCTCCTCATAGCCAACACCTTTGAGACTAGGCAACATCTTGGTGAACCTTCTTTGCACTCTCTCCAAAGCTTTCATGCCCTTCTGAAAGTGTGGTGACCAGCACTGCATGCAATACTCCAAATGTGGTCAAACCAAGGTTTTTTATAGCTTCAACACCCTCGTTTTACATAAATCAAAGCAGAGTTGCATTCTTTTGTATGCAATAAAACTAAATTAAACTCACTTAAATTTATACTTTGCTTCTAATATCCAGTAGTACAAACATAAGTTACTTACAACTGTCACTGCTTCCTGTCAATATGCTTAAAATTCCATACGCGGCCCTTAAGACAAATTAAGCAATGCTTGCTCTTTGAAGAAACAAGAACCAGAAAGTGACATCCAGAAAAGAAATGTCAGTATGTTGACCATTTGACTGGATCTGAAAAGCATTAGATATTTTTCGTGGATGCCAAAGTGGAGGACAGCAGAAAGAGTCATTGACTTAAGCGTCATAGAGCAATTGCAGATGGATGCATGAAGATGGTGCAAAATAAATGAGCATGATATACCATGACAGCAGATCTCTGGGTAGGAGTAGTTACAACCAGGGCAGAACAGTACTCTCTCCCCCAATTTCTGGGACCTACAGATGACATACATAGGAACTTTGTCACAGAAACAAGCCTTTAGGCCCAAACTGTTCATGCAGGTGGTTGTGATCCACTGGAGCTCTTCCTGTCTTTTCTCATCTAAATCTATCATCGTAACCATCTAATCCCTTCTCTTGCACGGTGGCACAGTGGCTAGCACTGCCGCCTCACAGTGCCAGGAATCCAGGTTCGACTCTCTGCTTAGGCCACTGTCTGTAAGGAGCCTACACATTTTCCCCATGTCTGTGTGGATTTCTTCTGAGTGCTCTGGTTTCCTCCCATAGTTCGAAAAACGTGCTGGTTAGGTGCATTGGCCGTGCTAAATTCTCCCTCAGGGTACCCAAACAGGGGCTGGCGTGTGGCGACTAGGGGATTTTCACAGTAACTTTATTGCAGTGTTAATGTAAGCCTACTTGTGACACTAATAAACAAACTTTAAACTCAAAACTCCCACATGCTTCTAAGAAAAGCATTTATTTTGTAAACTGTGAATTAATTGCGTCCAGCAGGACTAAGGGCGTGGAATAAGATGTGGCGGGATGCAATCATAAATCTAACTTGGTGCCAGCTTTCTCCACACTCTTGAGAGCAAAATCTCTTCCTTCAGGATACCAAGGGTTCCAGTGAACTCATTCCAAAGGGGGCATGGGGTTGTGAGGGGAGGGGATTGTGGAGGATTCATAAGTAACAATAATTAGAATCTCAATTTATACTAACATACCTACATGGCATTTTCCACAATCAAGTGTAAATTATTTCTCAATAAATCTGTCGCATAGCCACTGCAAATCTCTCAGCGTGAATGCCATTGCATACCAATGACATTGTCTTGACACTGAAGGCCAATATGTTCTGGCAGCAGCTGTCGACAGCAAAACTGACTGACTCAAGGCTAAACAAATCCACTCCATAAAATGTTACAATACATCTCTTGCTGTGATTACCAAGCAGATAATCTAATCTCGGGATGGTTATAAACCACTTTTCTCACATGGTTTATGACATCATCCACAATAAAACCTGCTGCACCTTGTATTATTTTTGACTTAATGTACTTGTAAGTTGCATTTCCTATCATTCTGCCTGCGTAATTAACTACAAACACTTTAGTATTTTAATGTAAGAAAAACATCTGCCGAGGAAGAAAATATCACTGCTGCTCCAGCTTCTGTGGAAATCTTTAGGGATGTAAAGATCTTAAATATTCATTGGCAATGCTCATTGACAGTTTCTTAGTATTATCTCCAAAGGATTTTAATCTATATTCAGCATTATGTGACTGCAGGTGATGTGGTTCAGCTTCAGACTTGTACTTTTCAAAGAAATATCCTTATAAGAATTGAACTTAGAATCATAGAAATCCTACAGTCCAGAAAGAGGCCATTGGGCCCATCGAGTCTGCACTGATTACAATCCCACCCAAGACCTTCCCCCACATCCTTACATATTTATCCATTAATCCCTCGAACCAAGCATCTCAGGACACTAAGGGGCAATTTTAGCATGGCCAATCAACCTAACTCGATGGATAATCCTACCAAAATTGTTGTATATTGATGATGGCTTTTGCATCAATGCACTTCACAATAATTATAGAATCACCACGGTGCAGAAGGAAGCCATTTGGTCCATTGAGTCTGCAATGACCACAATCCCATCCAGGTCCTATTCCCATAACCCGACATATTTACCCTGCTAATCCCCTGGCATTAAGGAGCAATTTATTATGGCCAATTAACCTAACCCGCATACCCTTGGACTGTAGGAGGAAACTGGAGCACTTGGAGGAAGCTCACACAGAAACAGGGAAAACGCGCAAACTCCACACAGACAGTGACCCAAGAATTGAACCCAGGTCCCTGTCGCTGTGAGGCAGCAGTGCCAACCATTGTGCTGCCGTATATTAATGTTTCGCTATCAATCGCTTTTTTAAGTTTCATTCAAAAATTAAGCTGTATATTTCACCGAATGTTTAATAAGCATCTTGTAGTAGTTTACGCCTTGACTCCCTCCACCTGGACAACGTGCACTCCATGCCAATGGTAGAATTTTTCAACCGGTGCAGAGCCCAACATTATAGTTTTGTCTTCACAGGAATGTAGCAATGGGAGTGGGTATTCGAGCCTGGTCCACCATTCAATTGGCAGATCTGTATCTTAACACACTCCCTCAGCCTGTCCTAGTTCTATACCACTTAATATTCCCACATAACAAAAATCTCACTTTTGGAAACTTACAATTGACCTTATTCTTAAAGAGAAAGGAAAAGCCTACAAATGTTGAAAAGCAAAAAATTGTTAGAGATGTGAAAAATCTGTGAAAGCAAATGACGGGTCAATATTGGAATGAAGTATTGATCCAGGATGTTCTGCTCATGCCCACTAATTATTGGACCATGCTATTATGGTTAACATAATAAGTCCTTAGGAAATTAGCATTGAGGAAAGATTTATGGATGCTGGAGTTTATGAAATAGCTTATGATAACAGTAGGAAGTTCACATATAAGAAAAAATATGACCATGAATTTACACATGGCAGCAACTCTAATTATAAGACAATTAGAATCAATGAATTATTACAGCACAGAGGAGGCTATCTGGTCCATCGAGTCAGCATTGACCACAATCCCACCCAGGCTCTATCCCTAAAACACCACTTACTTACCCTAATAACACTTAATAAGGGCCAATTTAGCATGGTCAATCTACCTAACCCACACACCTTTGGAGTGTGGGAGGAAACCGGAGCAAGTCCACGCAGACACAGGGAGAACATGCAAGCTCCACACAGGCAGTGACCCAAGGCCGGAATGGAACCCAGGTCCCTAAAGCTACGAGGCAGCAGTGCTAACCACTGTGCCACCATGCCGCCTAGCTAGTTGTTCTTATGATACATTTACGTATAAAGGTGAAGATTATAGCACATATTGAAACGTGATTGAGGATTGTACAAACTCAAAGTAGTTACACTGGTGCATCTCTACCTGCAATTGCATTCCATCTGCAGGATTTATAACTGGCCACAAGTCAAATAAAAATTTAGAAATAGCTTGCCTCATTCTTCTTGAAACAATTAGTTCTGGGCCCCTCAGAGAGAAGAAAACATTGTGGTACAGTTGGTTAGCACTGCTGCTGCACAGCACCAGGGACCCAGATTAGAATCCAGCTTGGGTCACTGTCTATGCCCCGTTCTCTCCCTGTCTGCATGGATTTCCTCTGGGTGCTCTGGTTTTCTCTCACGGTCTGAAAGATGTGCTGGTTACGTGCATTGGCCTTGCTACATTCTTCCTCACTGTAACGGAACAGGCACTGAAGTATGACAGCTAGGGGATTTTCACAGTAACTTCATTGCAGAGTTAATGTAACTCTACGTACGACACTGATCAACCAACTAAAACTAAACTTATTTAAGAATAAAGAATATTCTTTATTAAGAATAAAGTTATCGGGGGAGGAGGAGGGGTAAAGATTTTAGATTTCAGGCAGGGAAAAGAAGGGGAAGCTCCCAAACTCATTCACATTCTGATGTTGTATGTGATTTCAGCCCTGCTGTTTTCACGTTTCATTGTACAGATATGTTGGCCTTCAGGTCAATCTCACTGATATGGCAGCTTCTGACAACTATCAACTATCAGTAATAAGTCAAATTGTAAATAAGGTAAAAAAGAGGGCTTCAGTATTGAGTACATTGAAGACAGTGCTAGGAAGGTTCTTGATTGGTAAATGCTATAGGGAAAAGGCAGGAGAATGGAATTGAGGAACATATCAGCCATGATCAAATGACATAGCAGACTCGATGGGCTGAATAGCCTAATTCTGCCATATATCCATACTATTTATGGTATCAAGCCATGCTGTGATTTTTTTGCCAGAATTGTGGCTTAGAAGCCGCATGCGGAAGTAATGTTCCAAAAATACGCTGGCACATCCAACAACCAAATTAAGTGATTCATCCACTTGGCAGAAGCCAGTGACCAATTTAATCATTTATCGTTTAGTACCTTAAATGCGTAGTATGTGCAAATCATTCTTTATGTGACTTAAAGAGTGAGTGATGATAGACTAATTGACTATGGAGAACATAATAGCAAAACAAGGTTATTGTTATTCATTGAAGAAAATAATTTTCAATTTTGGTGGGAGCCGAGTCGAGAGCTATATGATGAATAGCTGATCGACCAGTGTCAGTTTTTGTACCCCAGCTGCAACTGAAAATTATTCCTTAACACACAGTTCCCAGTAAGAGATAATTGAATAATAATCAATAAAGGAAACTGGGGTTGAATTTTTAACATAAAGAACATAAGAACTAGAAGCAGGAGTAGACCATCTGACCCTTCGAGTCTGCTCCTCCATTCAATAAGATCACGGCTGATCTTTTTGTGGACTTAGCTCCACTTACCTGTCTGCTCACCATGACTCTTAATTCGTTTATTGGTCAAAAATCTGTCTCTCTTTGCCTTAAAAACATTCAACGAGGTAGCCTCAACTGTTTCACTGGGAAGGGAATTCCACAGATTCACAACCCTTTTGGGTGAAGAAGTTCCTCCTCAACTCAGCCCTGAACTTGCTTTGCCTTATTTTGAGACTATGCCCTCCTAGTTCTGGTTTCACCTGCCAGTGGAAACAACCTCTCTGCTTCTATCTTATCTTGTCCCTTCATAATTTTAATATGTTCCTCCTCATTCTTCTAAATACTAAAAAGCATAGCCTCAGTCTACTCAGTATCTCCTCTTAAGCCAATCTTCTCAACTTCAGAATCAACCTAGTGAATCTCCTCTTTGACAAAAAGATTCATCCCTTCCCTAGCCCAGAGACACAGAGCAGAGTTGTAGCTCATTGGCTGTTGCCCAGGTAATCATCAGATAGCTCAACAAGGCTTGGTGTTCGAATGTGGAGACTCTTTGATCTGTAAGCTTCAAAACTCCGAACAAACCATGTATTTATCCCTTAAATAATTGAAGAAGCTTGTTTTCAAACTGATTTTCAAATGAATTCAAAGTCAATCCGCAAACTATCATATGATGAATTGGAATGAGAATATGGAATCATTCACTGTCAAATGAGTGCGGGTGCCAAATGCAATTTAGTGTGTGTGGAGTGATAAATACAGATTTCACAACATTGAAAGCAACAAGCCACTCAAGCAAGTGCACTGATTAATGTCATCATGTTTTTAGCTCACCAAATGCAACCTTTCAAACTGAGCTACAATTTTCTCCAGTCTCCTCTGGGTTAGGAAGGAATGCTCAAAAAATAAAATTCAAGAGCCTGTACATGATTATTATTCTGTGGACAGTAGAATCAAGCTCAGATATGACTAAATAACCTGCTGCCCTCACAAACATACCTACCTTCTGCAGAGGTGCACTGTAGTTGCTTGTCAAGGCTTCTTTGATAGACCCACCCAAACTCTGACTCTCTCTACACTTTCCACTGGCTTGGCAAAGCATCCAGCATAATTAAGGATCCCACACACTCTGGACATTTGCTCTTCCATCTTCTTCCGTCCGGAAAAAGATATAAAAGGCTGAGGTCGCACATCAACCGACTCAAGAACAGTTTCTTCCCTGCCACCATCAGAGTTTTGAATGGACCTACCTTGCATTAAGTTAATCTTTCTCTACACCCTAGCAATGACTGTAACGTTACATACAACACTGTCTCGTTTCCTTCTCTATGAACAGTATGCTTTGTCTGTACAGCATGCATGAAATAATATTTTTTACTGGATACTAATACATGTGACAAAAATAAATCAAATCAAGTCAAACCCATGATCTTCAGCATCTGGAAGCACTTCACTGGCAGGGGTGCCAGTGATCCTACAGAAGGTTCACCCAAGCGAGGGTAAAATCAATGGTCAGGGGAGCTGATAAGGTGTCGCCTGATGCAATTTTTCAAAGCCATCTCGGCCTTTTAGCTGAGATTAAGTGTCAGATCAAGCCCAAGATGGGGTGCAAAGCCTCATCCAGTCAGCTTGGATCTTGATTGTCCAGCTTATGAGGACCATGAATTCAGTTCGATTTGTATTTTATTTTTGAATGGAATAAAAATAAAAAAAATCTAGAAGGACAAGGTCAGCTGGAAGATAGCCGCATTGTCACTTCCAAGTTCTCCTCCAAGGGAAAAAGATGCAAAAGTCTGAGATCACGTATCAACTGACTGAACCACAGCTTTTTCCCTGCTACTGTCAGACTTTTGAATGGACCTACCTTGCATTATGTTGATCTTTCTCTACACCCTAGCTATAACTGTACCATTACATTTTGCACACTCTTGTTTCTTTCTCTATGAACGTATGTTTTGTCTGTATAGCCCTCAAGAAACAATACTTTTCACTGTATGTTAATAAGTGACAATAATAAATCACATCAAATCGAATCAAAGTCAGAAACCATCTGTTTTGGATATGTATCACCGTTTCTTCAGCACTGTTGGATCAAAGTGACGGACGTTCCTACCGCATTGCACATGGACATACTGTCACCACATGCTTTGCATTGGTCCAAGAAGACAGCTTAATCACTTGAGGGTAAAAAGATATAAGCAATAAACACAGGCTTTGATAATGAAATCCAATTCTGAAAATGAATAGCAACATTGGAATGACTTCTTGGATAAGGCAGTAAACTTCTGGTTTCCTTGAAGTGTCCAGCAAGTATCAAAAGCTTGATGGGGTTGACGCAAGAAGAAAGAAACCAGAAGAAGAATTTATAGTGAAAGCCACAGAAACCTTGATTAAAGTTATTTCGGTCTTTATGATTTTTATTCTCACCTTCAAATTGCTCCACGACCTTATTGACCCTTATCTCTGCGACTTTCTCAAACTACATGCCATTGTGTGCATTGTCTGTTTCCAAGACACCAACTTCTCATCAAAAACTTCATTAGTTCTTTTATCTTCCTTTTTCTCCTTCCAACTATGTATTTAGGGGAGGCGATGACCTAGTGGTATTATTGCAAGACTGTTAATCCAGAAACTCGTCTAATGTTCTGGGGATCCAGATTCGAATCCCACCGTGGCAAATGTTCAATTTAAATACAATTAAAAATATTAAGAATCTATTAATGATCATGAAACCATTACTGATTGTTGGAAAAACCATCTGATTCACTAATGTCCTTTAGGGAAGAAAATCTACCATCCTTACCTGGTTTGGCCTACATGCGACTTCAGAGCCACAGCAATGTGGCTGACTCTCAACTGCCCTCCAAAAGTAACCAGGGATGGGCAATAAATCTGGCCAGCCAGCGAATCCTATATCTCATAAATGCATTCAAAAATTAATTCAATATCCTTTGCAAGCGAGAAAGATACTCAGAGATAACTGCAGTACGATAGATGCATTGAGACCCAACAAGCAAAAGAGAAGGGAGACAGACGTGACTTAAGATGAGAGATAAAACAATTAACTGGACAGTAGATCAAAAGGAAAGCTCAAATAGTTATTTTAAAATCTTGCAGAAAATACGGTTGATGTCAACATTGATGGTGACCTGCAAGATCCTTGCCTAATGCATTTACAGCCATCAAACTACAATGTCAAATGAAGGGTATCATTATCTCAGAAGTGCCATTTGGAAGTTATGTGAGCATTGATGCAATTTTGTAATTTGCATTTTAAAAAATTCTAGTCTCTTGGAAGAGGGACCAATGGCACAAATTAAGGTTCTAACTCCTTGATTGCTCTGGATTCTCCAGGAATTAAAAGATGAATCTTGAGAACATTGTCGGTTTTCCTTTTCTTGAAATGCCAGAAAAGTGACCCTGCTGGTGCGTGATGTGGGATTGACAAATCACCATGAATGCGTAGCACAAATCCAAAATACTAAAACCGGCCAATGGAAAAATTAATGCTCTAATGCATTAATAAATTTGTCTTGTCTCCCTCATTATATTTTTGGTGCTTTCTCATTTTCATCAGCAACCCACTCCCATTCTGAAAATAGATCAGAAATTCTGATTGTTTGTTGAGTGTATCTGTGTATATACACAAACACAGGCAAGAATCTCCAGCCTCCCAGTTGTGTGTTTCTTGCCAACAGGAGGTGGTGCATTGTTTGATAGTAGCGGGGATCTTTGGTCCTTCTGCTGTCAATGGAAATTCCCATTGGTGTCACCCCATGCCGGCAGGAAACTCAGGGGCGGGGGTGCGCTGCTAGCGGGACAAGAAAATCCCACCAGTGTGAGCGGCCGGAGAATTCCGGCTCACACCTTTACATTATTGCTACAGCGCCAACTCTCTGAATGAGTAATTCCATTGTCCCATTTTCCCACCTGCTATCTGTAGTCCTGCACATTCCTCCTTTTCAGGTAACAGTTCAATTCCTTTTGGAATGCTTTGATTGAACTAGCTTCCATCACACTCTCAGGCAATTAATTCTGATCCTTAGCCACTTGCTGCATGAAAAAGTATTTTTCTCAAGTTGCTTTTGTTTCTTTGATCCTTTTGCAATTGGGAACAGTATTCCCCACAATGAATTACATCAGCTACTTATAGAACATAGAACATAGAACATAGAACACTACAGCACAAACAGGCCCTTCGGCCCACAAGTTGTGCCGAACACATCAAAACCTACCCAGCCATAGACCTATCTATAACCACCAATCCCATTGGATCCCATATACTCATCCAGAAGTCTTTTAAAAGACCCCAGCGAGTTCGCCTCGACCACCACCGACGGCAGCCGATTCCATTCACTCACCACCCTCTGAGTGAAAAACTTTCCCCTAGAATCCCCTCTGGACTTGCTTCCCTGCACCTTAAATCTGTGCCCTCTCGTCGTGACCATTTCAGCCCGGGGAAATAGTCTCTGAGAGTCCACCCTATCTAATTCTCTCAACATCTTGTAAACCTCTATCAGGTCGCCTCTCAACCTTCGTCTCTCCAGGGAGAACAGTCCCAGCTCCCTCAACCTGTCTTCATAAGGCATGCCTCCCAATCCAGGCAACATCCTTGTAAATTTCCTCTGCACCCTTTCAATAGCTTCCACGTCCTTCCTATAGTGAGGCGACCAGAACTGCGCACAGTACTCCAAGTGTGGTCTGACAATGGTCCTATAAAGCTGCAGCATTACCTCCTGACTCCTGAACTCAATCCCTCGATGAATGAAGGCCAGTACACCGTAAGCTTTCTTAAACACATCCTCCACCTGGGAGGCCGATTTGAGAGTCTTATGGACCCGGACCCCAAGATCCCTCTGCTCTTCCACACAGCTAAGCCTCCTACCTTTGATAGTGTACTCATTCATCCCGTTGGATCTGCCAAAATGGACCACAACACATTTATCCGCGTTGAAGTCCATCTGCCACTTCTCCACCCAGTCTTGCATCCTGTCGATGTCATGCTGCAACTTCTGACATCCGTCCATTATCTGTCCATTCTACAAATTTGTCCATGTCCATTTGAAGTTCTACATTAATCTCTGCACAGTTCAGAATCATTCCAAGTCTTGTATATCTACAAACTTTGAAATTGCCTCAGGAACAAACAAGTGCTCCAAAACCAACACCTGGGTCTCCACTTCAGATCTTCTGAAAAATACCTAATTAATTGCTACTCTCTGTTTCATGTCATTCAGCCAATTTTATTTGCTCACAGGTCTGTTGTGTGATGGTGAATCACGGTGCATTACAGCGGCACAGTGGCTCGCACTGTGCCTCATGTGATAGGGAACCTGCGTTCGATTCCGTTCTCAGATCACTGTCTGTGCGGAGTCTGCATATTCTCCCCGTGTCTGCGTGAGTTTCCTCCTGGTGCTCTGATTTTCTCCAATGCTCCAAAGAAGTGTGGGTTTGGTTGATTGGCAATGTTTAAATCCCCAATTATGTCAGGGAAACTTGCAGGTTAAATACATGAGGATTATGGGGAAATGGCCTGGCTGAGATTATTGTTGGTGCAGGCTCAATGGGCCAAATGGCTTCCTTCTGCACTGCAGGGAATTGATGTAATGCCTTTTGAAGTTCATGTAAACCATATCAACAGCATTATCCGCATCCATTCTGTTATCTGTGCAAGCAAACTCCTAGCAAGTTGGTTAAACATTAATAAACCTACGTTGGCTTTTCTTAATTGCAGTAAGAAGTCTCAGGACACCACATCTCTCCATGTGACAATTAATTTTATCCTGGAATATTTGTTTTCCTATCGTTGCAATTAAACTGGCTGATGGTACATAATGCACGCAGATAGAATGACTACTGTAATATCCAGGAAATGGAAGGGGCGAAGTTTGCAAGAATAAACTCAGACCACAAGTCTATGCGGAAAGTGGCGCCTGTCCCTTTTCAGAGAGCTACATAGATTAAAGCGTCCGGTACAGGAATGAGTAATAATTGTCGCCTTTGACATTTTGAGTGAATAACAATTCTATGTCCCCTAACTTTCAACAAATGAGAGAAAGACAGACAGAATAAGAAATAGTTTCATGCGATTGAAAAAAAAAGCAATACAGCTCACAAGCTCTGCGGAATCCTTGCTAGGATGTGAGGGAGGGTTTTGAAATCTTGTCATCCGGAGAGTTAGACAGAAAGGCAAGCTGTCCCTTCTCCCCTAGCCAGCAGCTGAGGGCTGAAGAGAGGACAACCTGGGCACGCTCAGGTATGCTCCAGGTGTTCACCTGTCCGCGCGCCCCGCCCCCGCGTGGAACCACTGACCTGTCACAGTATAAAACTCTTCTGCAAACACCCAATCTCCCCGCCAGCAAAAAAAATCATGTGATTCCATCAGCTGCTGAAACATTTCTTTCAGTTCTCCAAAAGTTTGGTTGTCTCTCGACCTCTTGCCGACCTCTGGTCTTTATTAAACTCCTGAACCCAGATGAATCCCAGGGCCATTGTCACCGTGGAACCTGTCATCTTTCTCTACTTGGCTTCGACCTTTTTAAATTCATTCGCTTTACAGCGGCTCATCTTGGTGAAGGTGTGTACAGATAGTGTGTATTATTCTGCTGTATTCTTGTTTGTGTGTGAGCTGGGATACGTGTCTATGTGTGGGAGGGTGGGGTAATTGTGTGTGTGTATGTGTTGGGGGGGCATTGGGGTGCTTGTGTGTGGAGGTGATGGGGTACTTGTGATGGGGGGGGGGAGGGAAATGGAGTCCTTGTGTGTCTGGGGGATGGGGTATTGTATGTGGGAGATGGGGTACTTGTGTGTGGGGGGATGGGGTATTGTATATGTGTGTGTGGGGAGGAGGGTACTTTGTGTGTGGCGGGTGCTTGTATGTATGAATGTGTGTGTGTACATGTGTGTGTATGAGAGAAAAAGAGCGTACTTTGTGTGAGGAGATGTGTGTGTGGAGGAGCTACTTGTACGTGTGTATGCATATGTGAGGAGTATTTGTATGTGGGGGTGTGTGTATGTATGTGGGAGTGTAGTATGTGTGTATGCACGTGCGTGAGGATTACTTTGTGTGTGTGAGGTGTGTATATATATATGTGTGTGTGCATGCATGGGGGAGGGGATATGTATGTGGGGGTGTGTGTGTATGTGGGTGTGTAAGTATGTATGTGTGTATGTGGAGGGGTGTATTTTTGTCATTTGCTGTCAGAACTTGCAGGTTTATTTTCACTAATTGCAGGTGTTTCTGCTTGGTTTCTCCTAGCTAGGCTAGACAGTGTCAAAAATACTGTAATAGCGCCTTTTATTAGATATTTAAGATGTGGCTGTATTTGTGCATGCCTCTGCAACCCACATCCTGCCTGCCGTCTGTTAGCTAATTGTTCATCCAATTAGCTAAAACTAAGTGAAAATCCATGAATTCAGAATTGTTGGCAGTTCTATATGTCAATATATTTGCTTCGCAATTTTTTTTTAGATTTCTGACCCCAAACCACGTCTTTAAGTTATCCAAAAAACACTTGCAGTAAATGAGCTATTAATTGATATTTTCATTACATTGTAGATCTCTTCCGCCTCCTGACCACGCCCCACCCACCTATTTTGTATTTCCATGCATTTTTTATTTCTATTTGTTTTGTCTTAATTACTCTACTAAACTCTGTCCAGTTTACACTTGGATTTGGACCCAAAGCAGCAGGAGGTCATTCATTTTACAGCCCCTTAATCTGGTCTATCCATCAATTAACTTGTGGAAAAGGCAGTCAGTGCTTTATCACTCTAAGTGATCACTTAGCTGTCCAAAGTTCTCAATCTCCCTAATGGCGAATTTGGGCGGCATGATGGCACAGCGGTTAGCACTTCTGCCTCACAGCACCAGAGACCCGAGTTCGATTCCCTGTTTGGGTCACTGTCTTTGTGGAGTCTGTATATTCTCCCCATGTCTGCAAGGGTTTCCATTGGGTGCTCCGGTTTCCACCCAAAGCCCCAAAGATGTACGGGCTAAGTGCATTGGCCATGTTAAGTTCTCCCTCAGTGTACCTGAACAAGCGCTGGAGTGTGGCAACTAGGGGATTTTCACAGTAACTTCATTGCAGTGTGAATGTAAGCCTACTTGTGACGAATAAATAAACTTTTTACTCTTTACTCTCAGAAACCTTAAAAGCATTGCCTGCACTGGGCACTTTCTTAAAATCATAAGGAAGGCGACAAATGGGGTGGCATGGTGGTTAGCACTGTTCAATTCTGGCCTTGGGTGACTGCGCAGGAATTTGCACGATATCCCCGCGTCTGCATGGATTTCCTCCAGGTGCTCCGGTTTCATTCCCCAGTCCAAAGGTTAGGTGAATTGGCAATGCTAAATTGACCCTTATATCCCAAGGTATGTAGATTAGGGCAATTAGTAGGAAAAATATGTGGGGTTACTGGCATAGGCCCAAGGGAGTGGGCCTGGACAAAATACTCTGGCAGAACGTCAGTGCAGACTCAATAGAGTGAAAGACCTCTTCTGCACTGTTGGGATTCAATAAATTAACTGAAGTTGCTATGCACTATTTTGTGGGCTGAATCACTAAGAGCATCCCCTCATTGATTTAATTGATCACGAGACTGGTAAATTCAACTGAACACTAGTACTTTTTTTTCTCAGACCCTCCCACCTCAGTGTTCTCCCTTGTGGTGGAAATTTGGCAGTAGGACACATGGTTTCAAAATAAGAGGCCTCCCACTTAATGCAGGGATGAGAAACAATGCAAAACTCCAGCAATTAAGCAATACCAATTTGCAAATTCCTGCTGGGTTGAGAAGGGATTCCCACTTTGAAGGTTGTTAATTACTTGGAGTTCCCTAGCTCAAACAGCACCCAGTGGATGGGTCTAAAGATGGAGATAAACAGATGTTTTGGTCCATTATGAGGTCAAGGATGGGGTGGGGGGCTGGGCAGGTGGGCAAGTGGAGTTGAGACCATGATCAACTCAACCATGGCAGAGCAGGCTCAAGGGGACCAATGGGCTACTCCTGCTCCTATTAATTAGCTGCTTGTGTTTTAGTGCCTGCACCTCATGTTGATATTAACGACTTGTGCTGTATCTGAATTTTTAAGTCTTTCTGCTGTGCTGATTCTTTTAAAGTATTACCTTTACTCTTTACTCTTTCAAAATAAATCACTGTGCCTTTCTCCACATTAGATTTCATCTGATATCTATCTAACCAAATTGCTAACTTGTTTTGGACTGGTTTATTTTGTGCTTCCTATTTTTGTGTTATCTGTCTATTTTGATGGCGTTGTACACACGATTCCAGATTGTTTACTAACTTGGATATCTGGACAAGTATTGCCTTCGAAATTTAGGTGTGTGCAGCCTGTTCCTTTCAGCGTACTGTTCTTTATTTTGTACAACCATGTACATGCATTATTTGGTCTTTTAGCACTGTTGTCTCACAGCGCCAATGACCCGGGTTTGATTGCCAGCTTGAGTCACTGTTAACACAGAGTCTATACGTTCTCCCTATGTCTATGTGGGTTTCCTCTGGCTGCTCAAGTTTCCTCCAACAGTCCAAAAGACATGCTGGTTAGGTCATTGGCCATGCTAAATTCTCCCTCGGTGTACCCAGATAGGCACCAGAGTGCGGCAATGAGGGGATTTTCATAGTAACTTCATTGCAGTGTTAATGTAAGCCTATTTGTGACTAATAAATTACCTTTAATGACTTTATAACAAGGCTACTGTATGCTCATAGGGAACATTGTCCTTTGCATCCCTGAAAACGAGCATGAACTAATATCTGTTTGTTTTTTCTTCTTTCACCATTTTTAATCTATTCTGACATACTTCCTTGCATTTGATACCCTGACAAATGTCTCAATGGATCCTTAATTTCTTACAGATGAATAGCTTGGAGGATTCCTTAGCAATGGATATTGGCCAACTGATCTGTCTTGCATTATTCAGTTGAGATTGAATGAATTTAACTCAGCTATCCTCAATTAGGATACTCATGAGGCTAATGTGTGAAGCCATTAAGCTTTTCTTATCTGATCATTAAAGAGAACAAATTGTGCACTATCTATTTATTGACTGCAAAATGTAACTATTATTCTGGAAATAGTTTACAAACAATTAATGAAAATCAAATAGTTATAGACAGGGTTGGATAGATGTTTGAATAACAAATAATCAAGTTGCTTACCAAAATTTGTAACAGAAGTTACACAAGGAGTTCAGTATATCATTGTAAATCACTAATAACTGGGTTTTAATTATTAATTTTTAATGATGTTGTAACTATTTCAGGTGATCTTACTATTGGGCAAGTCAGACCCAGAGTGAAACCTGACCTTGAGAGGTTCTAATTTTGTTTTAATTTTAGAAACCATGGGGGAAAATTCCTGAATCAATTCACAGAAATTAAGTTTTAACACAAAGTCTAAAACATTTATTAAACAAAAAAACTTGCACCGGACAGAAAAGTTGGAAACAATCTCAGTACAAGCACAAGAAGAAAATTCAAATATTCACTATTTCTTTACCTTGGCAATCTCTTCACAGTTTCCTAAAAAATTAGGAAAATAAAACAATTTACAATATCCATTTTATATTCTAATATTGAGGGTAACTATAATATATATTAAAATTAACAGATGAACTATGATCAGACACACTACACACCAAAATTTATGGTAGACATGACCAAAGCAGGTTCCATGGATTTTTCAATAATGCTTCTAGATCACACCCTGAGCTGACTAGACTCATGGGAGTTTCCAATTCACATGTTTGAAGAACTCCTCTTGGAATTGTCTCCATAAGTTACTCCCACTTGGATGGCTTTAACAAGGACTTACCTCCAGGGTTTCAATCTTGCTTTCTGAGATTCCTTTCTGCTGGATTACTGAGTACACTCAAGCTTCATCTTCCAAGCACAATCTCAGACCTTCAGCTGTGCCAAGTAGAGCACTGCTGCTCCCATAGGCTTGCAGAAAGGTGTCATCAACCCTTGGTTACCTTGGATATTAAGGGCTTTTCTCAAACCTACTACTGTTACCTCTTAAACTTGGAGCTGATTGCTCTGCTTCTTTCTTTAACTTGACTTCTCGGGGCCTATGTCTAATCCCTATCTCTTAACTGGGACTTTCTTGTAGGATCTCTTTCAGATCCCTGTCTTTGTGCCTACATGAGTGTCTCCTTAGTCCTTTCCCCATGTCTTGGTCCCTGGAACAACTCTGGAATGGCTTTCCAGTTGAGGTTGCCTGACCTGCTTTTCTCTTCTGTGGAAGTGGGCAAGACTAGCCCCCCCGCTTGAAGAATGGAAAAAAAAAAGCACAAAAATGTATATTAAGAATTGGCATATGAGAACAGATACACATGGACAAAAAGCTTGAAGACATCATCAGCAGAGTTGTCTGTACAGTGCTAAAAAGCAAATGCAAAATTAAAACTGGATTGCTTGACACATTTCCTTTTGAATGATGTCATGCAGAATTTGCTTAGACATGTTATGACAAGCCCATGCCACCACTTCCTAACCAATGCATGTGCAGGAGACTAGGGTCAACTGGGACTGGAGTTTCTGAATTTCAGGTAATTATTTCAGTTTCTTAACAATATAATAAAAGATCTGACCTTATTATAAATTGAGATTAAATTAGGCATTTTTTTAAATAGCTGACAGATTTTAACACCATTAATTGGGAAGTTATGTGCTGGTGGTTAACAATGTTTTTGCGGCACATAAACCTTGTCTGTAAAAGCAGATGTGGTCAAATTGATCAAATTCAGCTGAGACAAAGGTGTTATTAAGTTGAGACACAATGTTGGTGAGCCCCTTCAGCAGTGGGCTTCTGTAATCTGACTGAACCCAATTTGCACGCAAGCGATGTTGCTATCAGATCCAACTGGTTTAACTCTCAATTTCCTTTTATCTCAGACACCGTGTATGTGACACAGTTATCACTGCCATGAATGTCTGATATAGCCCCATTATTTAACTTGGATGATACATTCATGGAATGAGAGATATCTTATATTTATAAAGGGACATCTGTTAGGTTAAGATGGCCAGCAAAGGAGACTTGAAGAAAGCTTTCTAAATAGCTAAGAGAATCTGAAATTCTACTGAGAGATGCAACAACTACCCATTTGTCCATCTTAGCTTCAATTCTTTCCGTTCAATTGACCATATAAAATCATGAGGGTCATAGATAACACGAATGCACGTTGTCTTTTTCTCAGAGAAGGGGAATTGGAAACTAGAGGACGTAGGTTCAAGGTGAGAGGGGAAAGATTTAAAAGGGAGGTGAGGGGCAATTTCTTCATGTAGAGAGTAGTGCATATATGGAATGAGCTACCAGAAAAAGTGGTTGAGGCAGGTTCAATAGCAACATTTAAAAAACATTTGGATAAGTACAAGGATGGGAAAGGATATGGACCAAACGTGAACATTGGGAGTAGTTGGGAAGGCAGCATGTTCAGTACGGACTGATTAGGCCAAAGGGCCTGTTTCCATGCAATATTGTCCTATGGCACTATGGGCCTGATTCTCCCATCGCAACATGCAAATTTTTTGGTGCGTTGAGTTGAGAGATGCATGTGTTGGCCATTTTGCAGAATTCACACATGCCTTCCCGATGCACGCGTGTCTCCCTCGGCTAGAGAGCGGGCGCAGTTGAGACTACTCAACCGTAAGTGATTTTAGTCTGTTTTTAATGATAGTTTAAACATCATTTTCGGGCCCAGAATTGAATCTCCAGGCCCGATAGCATCTCCCAATGTCGCCAGGGGGATTTCACTCCAGCAGGTTTTAGAGTAGCTGCCCATGTTTGGGGGACAAGTGGGAGACTCTGCTGGAGTGAAGGGGGGACAATTGGGGCCCCCCTCAGGAGCATGGGCAGCCAGCCTGTGCCCCTCGGCACTGCTCTAAGGGCAAAATGCCCATGCCCAAGTGGCAACTTGACACTGCCCATTGGGCATGGGGCAATGCTAAGGGGGCAGAGCCTATTGTGGTGGGGCTGAGGACAGATCGATGGGGGTAGGGAGACGGGCTGCCACTCTGCATTGGGATTTGGCCGGGGCTGGAGGGAGGCCAGCGATTGGGGCAGGCCGGGGTGGGGAGTATTGTAGTAGATAGGGAGGATGTGTTAGAAATTCTCGAGGGTTTGAAGTTGGATAAGTCCCCTGGGCCGGACGGGATTTACCCTAGGATTCTCTGGGAGGCAAGAGAGGAGATTGCAGAGCCTCTGGCTCTGATCTTCAGGTCCTCGTTGGTTACGGGTGTGGTTCCGGAGGACTGGAGGATAGCGAATGTGGTCCCATTGTTTAAGAAGGGGAAGAGAGACCTTCCAGGGAATTATAGGCCAGTGAGTCTTACTTCTGTGGTGGGCAAGGTATTGGAGAGAATTATTAGGGATAGGATTTATAGTTATTTAGAGAGAAATGAATTGATTGGGGATAGTCAGCATGGTTTCGTGAAGGGTAGGTCATGCCTTACTAACCTCATTGAGTTTTTTGAGAAAGTGACCAAAGAGGTGGATGGGGGTAAGGCGGTTGATGTAGTATATATGGACTTTAGTAAGGCTTTTGATAAGGTGGCCCATGGAAGACTTCTACAGAAAATGCAGATGTGTGGAATAGAGGGTGATTTAGCTAATTGGATTAGAAATTGGCTGGCAGATAGAAGACAGAGGGTGGTGGTTGATGGGAGATATTCATCGTGGAGTTCGGTGACAAGTGGTGTGCCTCAGGGGTCTGTTTTGGGGCCCCTGCTGTTTGTAATTTTTATAAATGATCTGGATGAGGGTATTGAGGGATGGATCAGTAAATTTGCAGATGATACTAAAGTTGGTGGTGTGGTAGATAGTGAAGAGGGGTGTTTTAGTTTACAGAGTGACTTGGACAAGTTGCAGAGCTGGGCCGAGAGGTGGCAAATGGAGTTTAATGTGGAAAAGTGTGAGGTAATGCACTTTGGCAGGAACAATAAATGTGTAGAGTATAGGGCTAATGGTAGGGCTCTTAATAGTGTTGAGGAACAGAAGGATCTTGGTGTATGTGTCAATAGATCCCTGAAAGTAGGCAGTCAAGTGGATAAAGTTGTTAAGAAGGCTTATGGAGTCTTAGCTTTTATTGGTAGGGGGATTGAATTTAGGAGCCGCAGCATCATGTTGCAGCTGTACAAAACTCTAGTGCGGCCGCACTTGGAGTATTGTGTGCAGTTCTGGTCCCCACATTATAAGAAAGATGTGGAGGCATTGGAGAGGGTACAGAGGAGGTTTACCAGGATGTTGCCTGGTATGGAGGGCAGGTCCTATGAAGAGAGGTTGAAGGATTTGAGGTTGTTTTCGTTAGAAAGGAGGCGGCTAAGAGGGGATCTTATTGAAGCATATAAGATGATTAGAGGTTTAGATAGGGTGGACAGTGATAGCCTTTTTCCTAGGATGGAGAAGCTAGCACGAGGGGACACAGCTTTAAATTAAGGGGTATGAGTTATAGGACGGATATCAGAGGTAGGTTCTTTACTCAGAGTGATTAGGGAGTGGAATGCCCTGCCTGCAGCTGTTGTAGATGCGCCAAGTTTGGTGGCGTTTAAGAGGTTAATTGATAAGTATATGGAAGAGAAGGGAATGGTTTAGTTTGGAGTGGCATTGCTTTTTATTTTGGTCGGCACAACATCGAAGGCCGAAGGGCCTGTTCTGTGCTGTATTGTTCTATGTTCTATGTTCTAACTGTCTCCCGGGGCATATGCAGAGTTCCAGAACTATCAAACTCCGATGTGAATAGGCCCCACTACCCCAAACTTTTAATGATATTCACGATTGTGACGTCTGCATTGCACAGAGTGTGGAAGATTCGAGTCTGAGCTCCCACTGAAAAAGCAGTTGTGAAATATTTCATTCTTCCTTTTTTTTTGGGGAATCAGGCTATAGGACTCTGAGTTTGCAGAAACAGTCATTTCTTTTTGGTGTCAGTCACTTCCAGCAGTCACATGCCCTGGAAAATCTCATGTTAATGAAGTATGAATGCCAACGTGTGCAAAGTACCACTTTTACATCATTAATTTCTCAGTCTTTTCTTCAACCTATTGGTCCTCCACATGACCACTTAAGTTATAACATCTCTCACCCTGCCTTCTACCCTGAACCCAACCAGATATTCCTTGTGTTGCCTTTTTATCACCAGTAATGGGATGTTTTGTGGAAAGCAACCTCCTGAGTTCTACTTAGCTTTGATTTTCCATCATTCAGTTCAATGACTGGCTTATTCAGGGTGGCACGGTGGCACAGTGGTTAGCATTACTGCCTCATAGCGTCAGGGAGCTAGGTTCAATTCCCGGCTTGGGTCACTGCTTGTGTGGAGTTTGCAAGTTCTCTCTGTGCCCATGTGGATCTCCTCCGGGTGCTCTGGTTTTCTCCCACAGTCCATAAATGTGTGGGTTAGGTTGATTGGCCATGCTACATTGATCCTAGTGGGGGGATTAGCAGGGTGAATATGGGGATAGGGGGGAATTGTTGTCAATACATGTTCAACAGGCTGAATGGCCTCCTTCTGTACTGTACGGATTCTATGTTTCTGCTTGGCGGTCTAAAAGCTGAAATGCTATTCCAAGACCATTTTTTTTTTGGGCAATTTACAAGGCACTTTTCTTCTTGTGTTCTGTTGACTTGGGGAAGTCTAGCCTGAAGATCTCTTATGAGAAGGAACTTGTGCCATGATAATGTTGAATGGAATGGTGTGCTGCAAGACAAAGGATTAACATTGCCCACCACAGACACTCATCCGTCTGAAAAATTGCAATTCTCTCTTTTGTCAGGTCACTACTTTCAAGCTAAAAGTCAAAAACAAATTGCACAGAAGCCAAAGATAAATCAGGATACTGATGATACAAATAATTAGAAAGCCAATACTGTTTCCATGGCCAAAAAGAATACCCCCACACTCCCACCCTAAACTTGCGGCAATTTTTCTCAAAAGCCTAAGGAAATTTGGCAATTCCGCTATGACTCTCACCAGCTTTTACAGATGCACCATAGAAGGCATTCTTTCTGGTTGTTATCACAGATGGGTATGGCTCCTGTTCTGTCAAAGACTGCAAGAAACTACAAAGGGTTGTGAATAAAGCCCAGTCCAAGACACAAACCAGTCTCCCATCCGTTGACTCTATCTACAAATCCCGCTGGGTCAGAAAAGCAGCCAGAATAATAAAGTAAACTGTGCACCCCAAACATACTCCCTCCCACCTTCTTCTGTTGGGAAGAAGATGCAAAAGTCTGAGATCACAGATCAACCAACTCAACAACAGTTTCTTCTCTGCTACCATCAGCCTAAGTTGATTGTTCTCTACACCCTAACTATGACCATAACACTACATTCTGCACTTCTTTCTTTCCTTCTCTATGAACAGTATGCTTTGTTTGTATAGCATGCAAGAAACAATACTTTTTACTGTATACTAATACATGCGACAAAAATAAGTCAAATCACAAGGCCTTGTATAGGAAGCTGCCCTTTCCTAAATTAATGGCCCCTTCAAGGCTATTTCCCATCCAGCCTCAATCTTGAGGCTGGTGGGTGGATTGAAGCGCCATGGAGAACGCAAATATAAAGTAAATTAGATCTTGGATGGGAGATGGAATAAACTCATGTGAATCTCATCTCCTAATGATGCTCTCCACTTGTATATAAAAACAAATTTGTATTCTTTTCCGTAGCTTCTTTGATGATGATCTTAAACTTGTGTCTTTTGTGACCAACCCACCATCAATCAATGGAAATAGTTCTTCCTCATTACTTGTTCAAAATTAAAACATGTTTTGATTAAATCCTCAAATAAAAAACAATAAGTGTTGGAACTAATCATGAAATCAGCCAATATTTGTTAGAGAGAATAGAGTTAATGGCTCAGGTCAATCAGCTTCCATTAGAATTGAACTCTCCATTAATCACTATTGTTTTTCCACTCTTTAATCAACTGTCTATCTGTGCTGCCTTTAATATGACAGGCAGAATTTAATGCCCCCCCCCCACCCGCCATGTTTGGTGGCGGAGGAACATTTGAATAGGAGAGTGGTTGCAGATGGAGACTCTGCTGTGTTCTTGCACCCACCAGGTTGAAGATGCTTAAGTGAACACTTAGTGTTCACTTAAGCATCTTATCTCGCTGCTGCTATTATTAACCCAGTGAGGGGGCTTGATCCATAACTAGCAAATTTGTGTGGGTTGCTTGTGGACTGCTGGGGTGGGGTCCCCTTTTTGACGGCATGATCTAGAGATCTGGCATTAAGAAGTGGGGGCCATGCCGAGAGCCAGCCTCTTTCCTTGGGAATGCTCCTTAATTGTACCCACCTCAATCATACTGCAAGCCACAACTCCCTACCCTGCCATTTGACCATCGCTCACCTGTGGCCCTGGGATGATCATGGCCTTGAATGGGGGCGGGAGGAGGGGGTGGCACTGCTGTTCAATAAATCTGCTTGCCTCTGATTAGACAGCAACTCTTAGCAGGTCTGTACTCATTGGAGTTTAGAAAGATGGGGGGATCTTATTGAAACTTACAGGACACTGCAAAGTCTGGATAGAGTGGATGTAGAGGGGATGTTTCCACTAGTGGGACAAACTAGAACCAGAGGGCACAAACCCAGGCTAAAGGGATGATCCTTTAGAACAGATGAGAAAAATTTGTTTAGCCTGAGAGTGGTGAATCTGTGGAACTCTTTACTGCAGAAGGCTGTGGAGACCAAGTCATTGAGTGTCTTTAAAACAGAGATCTTGATTAATAGGGGGAATCAGGTGGTATAGGAGAAAAGCAGAAGAATGGGGATGAGGAAAAATATCAGCCATGATTGAATGGTGGAGCAGACTCAATAAGCCGAGAGGCCTAATTCTGCCCATATGTCTTATGGGAAAGTCCTATAGCTGTCCAATTAATGCCTGAGTGCACTAATGCAGAGGGTCTTCCCTAAAAGAGGAAGTGAGGAACTCTTGCCAACTTGTCAGAAAGTGGGCAAACCATCCCCCGCACCCTCCCAACTCCTATCCCCATCATTGAATACTGCTCAGCGTGTCTTAATTTTATCAACCAACCTTTTATGTGACAAAGATCTTTTTTGAAAGTCCATGCACACAACATCCATTGCATTTCCTTATTCCATTATTTCTTCAAAGAATTGTTTTGGGTTGTCAGCTCGTAATTCACGGTTCCAAAGGAAGTGAGCTAAATATTCCAGGCAAGACGTGTTTATTTCTGGTTCAATAAGCCCAAGAGTGAATGATCCATCAAACCAGTTCAAAGGCACAGTTGTGCTGTTGGTGCCTAGAATTGCTTAATGACTCACTGTTCATATCTCATCCAGGTCTTTAGCACTTACAGTTGATATTTTAACTATGCTTAATCTGATTAGTTGGTCAGACCAAACTTCCTGGCTTATCTGTGAATCAGTAGAGCTGCCTGTAACTAGCAGACTGCCGGATTGTACCAGATATCCTGTGCTGCAACAAATGTAAACTGCTTCTGTCTTAATCCTTATAACTCTCTTTATTTATATATGTGTATATATATTATTTATGTATTGTATTTATATATAGTCATTGCAATGCAGTTAATAATTGTTGCATAAGTTTTGATTTAGAAGTTATACTTTAAAATATCACCGTTGTATTTGGAGTTTGACTGCCTACTCACGTCAAAGTCAGTCTTAATGGAATTGTGAAACTTTCTGTAGTATTACTTGAAGTGTGATTTTCAAAAACATGCAGATTTTGCTGTTGTTTATATCTGAAACTGTATTTGAACTTACTTGACTGGCTAATTAAAATTTACAGCCTTGGATAAAAGAGATACTCTGTCCAAAGAAGACTAAGGGCTGCTTAAAAACCTGGAACAGATTGGTATTTCTGCAAAAAGAAATGCCACGGCTGTCAGAAATTATTGACCAATTTGGCATGGCTCTTAAAAGAATTACAATTTCTGTATTATTTTGTTTCAACAAATTCGTAGAACTAAAGTGTAGAAGGAGGCTATTTGGTCTATCACAATCCCACCCAGGCCCTATCCCTATAACCCCATGTGTTTACTCTACCTAGTTAGACACTAAGGGAGAGTTTAGCTTGGTCAATCCACTAACCTGCACATTTAAGAGTATGGGAGAAAACCAGAGCACCGGAAAGAAAGCCACGCAGTTATGGGGAGAATGCGCCAACTGGGCACAGACAGTGACCCAAGCCAGGAATTGAACCCGGGTCCCTGGCAGTGTGAGGCAGCAGCATTAACCACTGTGCCACCATGTTGCTATTGGTGTTGGTGGAAGTATTCGACTGTAAGTCTATAAGAGAACTTTATGTTTTTCATTTACACAAATAATAAATAATAACTTGTCCTATGTTTTAAACAAGGTCGGTTATGCTTTCGTGATAACATTTCATGCAGGCAGTAAATAGCTCATTAGCCAAATTCAATTACCAAGCCACAGTTATGTGATAATTGGTCTGGCTGTTTGAACCAAGATCTGGAAGCAAAGCTAGACTCTGCTGTACATTGGGAGTTGACATCCTCACCTCCGACAGTGCACTAAGAAATACAAGTTGAAATTAATTAGTGAGGGAAGACTCAAAAATGTAACCTGTCGGGCATTGAGATGGTAACAATGCTCAATGTTATGGAACTGTCGGTATTTGTTGCCAATACTCCACTGAAGCTAAAGTTTAAAAAGTTTACTTATTAGTGTCACAGGTAGGCTTACATTAACATTGCAATGAAGTTGCTGTGAAAATCCCCACACTCCAGTACCTGTTTGGGTACACTGAGGGAGAATTTAGCATGGCCAATGCGCCTAACCAGCGTGTCTTTCTGACTGTAGGAGCACACAGAGGAAACTCACGCAGACACGGGGAGAACATGCAGACTCCACATGGACAGTGACCCAATCAAACCCAGGGCCCTGGTGCTGTGAGGCAGCAGTGCCAATCATTGTGCCACTGTGACATTCTATATCAATTTTCAGAGTCTGCACATGCATAGATTAGCATGGAGCATAGTAACATAAGAAATAGAAACAAGAGTAAATCATATGGTCCATTGGGCCTGCTCCACCATTCAATATGATTGTGGTTGATCTTAGGCATCAGCTGCCATCTTCTGTCTGCTCCCCATAGCCCTTAATTCCCTGAAAGACCAAAAATATGTCTACCCAGTCTGAAATGTATTCAATGATGGATAATCTGCAACCCTCTAGGATATAAAATTCCACAAATTCAGCACTCATTGAATAAAGGAATTAGTCCTCAGCTCAGTCCTAAATGATCAGCCTCTTATCGTGGGATTGCATACCTGTGTTTTAGGTTCCCCAAGCAATAGGTATGATCTCTCAGCATCCACCTTGTCAAGCCCCTTCAGAAATTTATAGGTTTCAGTGAGATGGCTTCTCATTCATCTAAATCCCAGAGAATATAAATTCAATTTACTCAACCTCTCATCATAAGTCAACCACCTTATCCCAAAAATCAATTTACTGAATGTTCACTGTACCACTTCCAGTCCAAGTATGTCCATAATTAAATGTGGGGACCAAAATCTCACACACTACTTCAGATGTGCTCTGATCAAAATCATGTATCAGGAGTCACTGTCCGTGAATCTACACTTGCCTGGAAAGTGAGTTTGAGGTTCCACCAAAGGATATCTTTAAGCAATCATGAATTGATACAAATCTCTCCTATATACTATTAATCTCAGCATAGAAACTCATGAAACTATTGCGTGTTGCTGAATAAACAGTGATTGGGTTTTTAAATTGTAACTTCCACTGTAATGACTGCTTTGCACCTTAACTTGCTCTGAATATCTTTTTTTTAATATTTGTAAGAGGATAATGTATTTTTCAGAAGATAATGTAAAGTTTCTCCACGGTGATAGAATTACACATTTTTTTTACATAGAATTTTTTGAAATTATTTAAATTTTTATGTTAATCCAATCATTTATCGGAAAATCTAATGTGAACAACACTTTTATCTTCATGGTTTGCTGTCTGTGAGAATACTTCAATGTTATTGGTTGCTTTCCTTCCTTTATGATGTTACCGCAGTGGTATCCCTTTGACTTGGTGTCAGATTTAAACTTTTGTTGGGAACCCTCTCCACAGAGGTCTCGAGCTCTTTAGGATGTTTGCTTCCATAAAATCCAGTCCAATTTCCTCATTAAATTAAATATAGTATGAGTTACAACAGCAATCAGGACATACCAACAGCCCAGCACCTGGCAACACTACTGCTTGCTTTTATAATTTAAAAATTCATAACAGACACAGAAACCAAATTTGTCAGAACTGTCACCAGAGATAGGAACACAGCAACTAGTGAGCAGTGTACATTGCAAGAAATTCTGACTTACCCATAGAACAAGGTGTAAAAAGCAATTAAGTACAATAGTGCATCAGAGAAGAGTGCTGAAAAGAAATAATGTGGATTGTTTTTGTCCTTTAATTATGCAGCACTGTAGAAGTAATATAATTACTGTGGCGGTGATGTATATACATGGTTAATGCAGAAAGCTGCTCTCTTTGAATAGGATTTCATCCTTTCCAATAAGGCTGATTGATTGATTGTTCAGCACCGAACTTCATTATGTAAATTACATCATTTTTTGTCGCAGTTCTCATTACTATCCATTGTGCAGATCAACAAAATACATTTAACTCGTGTTTAGCTGCTGAAACATAATGTTGCGTAGTGAGGTGAAGTGTTTTTCTTTCTTTTTTCAGATTTGTGAAGACCAATATAGTGAAGGGAATGTATGCACCAATCTCTCACTTCACCCTGAAGAGTCTCTGGTCATACAGAGCAAAGCCTCTTATGTCCTTCTCCTTTGCACTGCTGTATCGACCACCTTGTCCATACCCCCATCAATTTTGCTCGGTGCCTGGTCTGATCAAGCTGGTCGAAAGCTTGGCATGATATTACCCAGTGTTGGTGCATCAATTGGTGGGGCTGTCTTCATCGTGATGGTGCAGGTTAAAGGCACCTCAGTCTACTGGTGTGTTTTTGCCTCTGCATTAATCGGGATCTTTGGAAATTACGTTGCCCTTTTCCTCAGCGTCTTCAGTTACATGGCTGACATCACGAATGATGGAAACCGTACCATGCGTATTGGCATTCTTCAGTCAATGATCTATATTGGGGGAACCGTTGGGTATCTGCTGAGTGGATGGTTGCTTCAGAATTATACCTTCACACATGTTTTTGGTGTGTATTGTGGCTGCCAAATAGTATCCATTGTCTACGTGGTACTGTGGTTGCAGGAATCAAATGGTGGCACTGAAAGGATGCACATAACTAGTGAAAGAGCTTTTGCAGCTAGTGATAGGACCTTAAAAAAGAGCATCTTTTTATATGGCTCAAGAACATGGGAAACTTTTTCAAAGGTTCGAGGAGGACAAGACCGATTGAAACTCTACCTGATTTTCCTCAGTGTCTTCTTGGTAGATATTTGCAGTACAGGTAAGTTGCATCTATATTTTCTCATTTGAGTTGCCCTGGTGATCAAACATCGAAATGTTAGAGTTTGTGTTTGAGTTCTTCTGTCCACTAGCTCTTAACTCATCAGCCTTGGTAACTGTCAAGTCAGAGTCATAGAGGTTTACAGCATGGAAACAGGCCCTTTGGCCCAATTTGTCTATGCCGTCCTTTATTTTCTAAATCCCTAAACTAATCCCAATTGCCCGTACTTGGCTCATATTCCTCTATACATATCATATCTGTGTAACTGTCTAAATGCTTTTCAAAAAATTGACAAAAATTAAAGACAAAAGTGATCCTTAAATTTAAAAAAAAACGACTTATAGTTGATTCTTTTCCACTTTGGGGTTTCTCAAACAGTTCAAGGGGAAGTGATGGACTAGTAGTATTATCGCAAGACTACTAATCCAGAATCATAGCTAATGTCCTGGGGACCTGGTTTCAAATCTCATTACGGCAGATGGTGGAATTTGAATTCAATAAAAAGAAATCTGGAATTAAGAATCTATTGATGACCATGAAACTATTGATGACTATTGGAAAAACACACCTGGTTCACTAATGTCCTTTAGAGAAGGAAGTCTGCTATTCTTACCTGGTCAGACTTGCATGTGACTCTAGAGCCACAGTGATGGACTCTCAACTGTCCTCTAAGGAAACTAGGGATGGTAATAAATGCTTGCCAGCCAGAGAAGCTCATGTCCCACAAATGAAAAAAAAGCAATTCTACTATCAATAATTGGTTGTCCTTTAGTGGAAGGAATTTTTTCCAACCTTGTTTTGAAAGGGTGGCTTTTATTAGGCGGTGTTAGTAATTGTGTCAGCCAAGATTTGTGGTAAAGTCTGTAAGATAGCTAAAGCAAGGAAGTAGGTGTGCTTGTGGTCGGATTGCAGATTTAAAATGAAAAATTATCACTGTGCTGCTGTACGATGAAGGTTGTCACTAAGCTTTGGATGACTTAATCTTAGATAGTCTCTTAGATATCATTCCCTGAGTATTACACCTGTGACAGGCAAAGATTTTAATCTTGGAACCCATCAGACTGTCAGGTTGTCAAGTTTGAACACAGAGAAAAAGATCTCTAAAGACAACATATTTCCCTCTGTCTCATTCTCCTGCAAGTCAAAAGAGCTCTCATAGTGAGTCAGGTAAGTTACATTTAAGTCGCCAGCATTCAATAGACGGATTACTGAAGACATGGGAGACTTGTTTCAGTTTCATTTAGTAAGAAAGGTTGCATTAAAGAATCATACAATTCTTACAGTGCAGAAGGAGTCTGCACTGACCATAATCCCACACAGACCCAATCCTCATAACCCCCATATTTACTCTGCCTGTCCCCTGACATTAAGAGAGAATTTAGTACTTCCAATCCACCTAACCCCCACATGTTTGGAGTGTGGGAGGAAACTGGAGTACACGGAGGAAAGCCACGCAGAACATGCAGACTCCACATAGACAGTGGCTGAAGCTGGGAATTGAATCTGGATCCCTGGCACTCTGAGGCAGCAGTGCTAACCACTGTCCCTCCACGCCCAAAGAATTATATTTAAATTGAATGCAAGTGGTTGACTTTGAATATTCGTAATATTTCTGCTGATAATGGGTGAGTTTCCTGTTTTTGTGCCTCTCGCCACTGAGATAATTGTGAGCAGTTTTCCCACTGCGAGGCTTTTGATGAATACCATACCTCGCAACTCTTTGAGTATCTTAGCCTGTTCCCTTGCTCACTCCAGCCAGCTCAACGAAAGCCAGCACAATGGTTAGGTTAGATGGATTGGCCATGCTAAATTGCCCCTTAGTATCCAGAGTTATGTAAGTTAGGTGAATTGGCCATGCTAAATTGCCCCTTAGTGTCCAAGGATGTGTAGGTTGCATGGATTGGCCATGCTAAATTGCCCCTTAGTATCAGGGGGATTAGCAGAGTAAATATTTGGGATTGTGGGGATAGGGCCAGGGTGGGATTATTATTGGTACAGGTTCGATGGGCCAAGTGACTTCCTTTTATGCTAAAGGTATTCTATAATTTTGTGAATGTTTCAGACCTGTGACTGTTCATCGAACTTCACAAAATAGTCCAAATTTCTGGACAGTATAGTCGATTCATGCACGAAACAAGATCCTAAGTTAAAATGTTGCAAACATGTTTTAAGAATGTTTAGAATAAAATTCAGGTTGTTTTGACTGTGAAACAAGGATGAAGATTCTATTCCCATTTAATTTCTCCTTTCTGATATCTGTGTTTCTTCAATGTTTCCAAGACTTTTCCTGCTATTATATCTGGAATTACTGGGCTCTATTTTACCAATCTCAGGCAGAATGACAACAGACCTACCTTCTGTTTTGCACCAGTTATGGATGGGAGAACCCGGTGGTAAGGGTGAAGTGCCGGTAAAGTTGGGCGTGCAGCCCATAAAGCCAATTTAAATGCATGCAGATTCAATTAAATGAATTCCCACAGATCCCGCTACTCGCCTCACCCTCGACTTTACCAAGTTCTTGCTCCTGAATAGGAGCGCAACTTGATGGTAAAATTGGGCCCACAGTCTTCTCATTCTTCACAAAATGTTGTCCTATTATAAAGATACAGCCAACTGGTTGTCAAAAAAATATGATGTTCTGATTATCTTATCTTTGTAAATTGTTTTGAATATTTCTATTTCACAGGTGAACAGTCTATTCTGATTTTATATCTGACGTACCCACCACAACACTTTTCAGTTGAACTATTTGGAATATATAATGCAATTAAGATGTTTCTTGGGGTAAGTGCCAAGCATACAGGTGAGGTTGCACACGGTATAGTTGCCTTGCACTTTATTCTCCCATTGCCAGTTTAGAAGTACTAGTCGCTCTTGTATGGAAGGCTGAATGATAGAAATGGACTGGTTGGGTCGAATGGCCTGTTTTTATGTTGTAACCACAATATGTGAAAAATAATTCTAGTATGGTTGGATGTATTAATTCATTATTCCTTGTATTCCAAAGAAATTGTGTTTGTCAGTAGGCATCAGCCTTGATTGAGCTCTCTTGTCTCATCTCAGTTCGAGTAAGGAACATACAAATCTTTGACAAAGGGTCATCTGGACTCAAAGCTTTAACATAGGGTCACCTAGACTTGAAGCTTTGACAAAGAGTCATCTGGACTCGAAGCTTTGACAAAGGGTCACCTGGAATCAAAGCTTTGATAAAGGGTCACCTGAGCTCCAAGCTTTGACACAGGCTCATCTAGACTCGAAGCGTCAGCTGTTTTTTTTTCTCCTTGCAGATGCTGCCAGATCTGTTGAGATTTCCCAGCATTTTCCCCTTTGGTTTTAGATTCCAGCATCCTCAGTAATTTGCTTTTAACATACAAATCTCCCTAGATAGAGGGAGTGCGGTACTATCCAAGGTGACGCTTTTCAGATGAGACATTAAAGCAAATTCCCATCTGCCCCCTTCCTGTGGAGGCAAAAGATTCTGTGGAACAAGAATAAGGCCTGTTCTGCTGGTCCTTTGGCTAACATTTGCACCTCAGCAAACATCACTTAAAGCAAATACCTAATTAGCTTATTGCTACTTATGGGATTGTGGTACATGAAAAAAGGCCAAGACCAACAGTGACTATAACTCAGAAATACCTCTTTGGCTGTGAAGTACTTTGGGATATCAGTCAGATTGTGAAAGATGTCATTTGAATTCAATTTTTTTTACCAACCTATTCTGAATTTTCCCACACCAAACCAAAACAGAAGTTGTAAATATTAACTGCATGACACTATTTGACCAACAGTGTTGATTTTTGTGTCATCACTAGCCTGCCTCATACTAGTCAAACAACTTGATTATTTGGCTTTTTGCCTTTTTGATGATTATTTGAAGATGAACTCAACCATCTGTTCATTTTTTTCTCTCCCTTTTCTTATTTTCTGTCTTATTGTCTCTTTCCAAATCATAATCTAATTCTGGCTTTGCCCAATATTTGTCATATCTGGAGAATTTAGTGCCCTCCCATGTGCCATGCTTGGTGACAGGAATTGTTTAACCAGATGGGAACACTAATCCGAGGTCACGTACCAACTGACTCAAACAGTTTTCCCCTGCTGCCATCAGACTTTTGAATGGATCTATCTTCACATTAAGCTGATCTTTCTCTTCTCTCTAGCTATCACTGTAACACTACATTCTGGACCATCTCCTTTCCTTCTCTACATGTGATATAATTTATCTGTATAGCTTGCAAAAAAACAATACTTTTCATTGTATACTAATAAATGTGATGACAAATCAAAATCAAATCAAATTAAGTCCATGATAGGTGTTGGGCTCACCTTGTGGGACAAGCAAACCTGTGTTGGGTTGTTTGCAGGCCCCAGTGGGTGAGGGGGGCTCTTGTTCAAAGGCACTCAGTGCCTGATCAAGAGAGGCCTGGCATCTGAAAGAGGAGGGTGTCTGTCAAGAGCCAATCTCCCTGCCCTTGTTGACTTTTCATGACTCGAGTTAGGATTCCCTGTTAAAATTGATAACTAAAAGCATTTTCAAATTCCCAGACTGTTCAAGAATACATTAATGAAATGATTGGCAGCATTGCATTAACTGGACACCACTGAACAATGATAGATAAAATCTACGTTTGTGAATTTCGAAGGTTCGCACCTTTTTCATCCACGTAGAATCATAGAATCTCTATAGTGCAGATGGAGGCCATTCAGCCCATCAAGTCAGCACCGACTCTCTAACAGAGCATTTTACCCAGGCCTGCTCCCCATATTTAACCCACTAATCTCCCTATTTTAGGCATCTTGGGACACTAAGAGGCAACGTCACAGGGCAAAACCACATAACCCACATGTTTTTGGACTGTAGGAGGAAACTGGAGCACTCAGATGAAACTCACACAGACATGGGAAGAATGTGCAAATAGTCACCCAAGGCTGGAATCCAGCCCAGGTCTCTGACACTGAGACAGCAGTGCTAACCACTGTGCCACCATCTCATCCGTCTGTGTCCCTGTATGATGTATCCATTCTTTAGAGGTTTGCATGCAGTTAGCCTGACACTTAGAATTTTGATATAGCTAACGTGCATGTAAAGTCTGTTCTAGTTAATGCATTTCTCCTAGGGCATTGGGTGGTGCAGGTATGTCTCAATAATGTAGTTTCCCATTTGCAGCAGGTACTGAATTTCTCTGGGGCTGGACCTTCTCTCAGTCGTGGTTTAAGGGCTATCGCAAAGAGCCACTGTGAAAAAGACCCAGCAAAAAGAAAGTACCTTCTTCAGATGGAAAAGTCAGCAAGAAACTTAGCTCACATTGAGATGAAATGCATTCACCCATGAACAGGTTTTATGACAAAAACTGGTCCTTGTCAGGATGGTCAGCATGGCAGCACAGTGGTTAGCACCGCTGCCTCATAGCTCCAGAGACCTGGGTTCGATTCCTGACTTGGGTCACCGTCTGTGCGGAGTTTACATTATCTCCCCATGTCTGCGTGGGTTTCTTCTGGATGCTCCAGTTTCCTTCCACATTCCAAAGATGTGTGCAGATTAGATTGATTGGCCATGTTAAATTGCCGCTTAGTATCCCGGGATGTATAGATTAGAGAGATTAGCGGTGAAAAAAAAGTGGGGTGACAGGGATAAGGCTTTGGTGGAATTGTTGTTGACGCAGGCTTGATGAGCCAAATGGCCGCCTTCTATATTGTAGGGATTCTGTGACGTATGCGAATCAAAGAGGAGGATGTGACAAACTTTCCTGATCAAAAATCAAAGACAAAATTTGAATTGCATGGTGGAAAAATCGACATTAAACCAGGCTTTTTTTCCTTTGGCTGATTACATCTTGCTTTATGTTCTACTGTGGGACTGCCTCATTTCTCAGTCAAATATTGGCCCCAGATGGGGCATGTGTTTCAATACAGTATTTTTAAAAAATCTGTTGCAGTACCTTAATGATGTATACCATCTGGGGACATCTCTAATGGGAACATGCCTGGAAAGTAAAGCTATTACTGTTCCAAGATACAAAGACCAAAAGAGGAATTTTAATGCCCAGAAATGAGAGAGTTTGGGATGGATAGAATGTTAAAATTTTGAATCACGATCATAATCAGTAATATTTGTTGCTAGACTTTAATCCAGAAACTTTGCTAATGTTCTGGGTTCGAATACTGCCATGGCAGGTGGTGGGATTTGAATTCAATAGAAAAGGTCTGGAATAAAGAACCTACTGATGACCATCGTTGATTGTCAAAAAGGCACATCTGATTCACTAATTTCCTTTAGAGAAGGAGATCTGCCATTTTTAGCTGGTTTGATCTATATGTGAATCTAGAGCCACCGCAATGTGGTTGACTCTCAATTGCCCTCTGAAAGAGCCAAACAAGCCACACAGTTTCAAGGACAACTAGGGATAGGCAATAAGTGCTTGCCAGCCAGTGATGCCAATGTTCCACGAATGAATAATAAAAAAAGAATGTAAACTGTGTAGCATTATGAGCTATTAATAGATTGTGGGAAAGCTATCGCACAATGAATTTGAATATAGGCAAGGCTAAAGTCATCCATTTTATATCCAAAAATCAGATGGATCAGCTGGAAAATCTCAACAGGTCTGGCAGCATCTGTAAGGAGAGAAAAGAACTGACGTTTCGAGTCCAAGTGACAGTTTATTAAAGCTTTGATAAAGGTTCATCTGGACTTGAAATGTCAGCTCTTTTCCCTCTTTACAGATGCTGCCAGACCTGCTGAGATTTTCCAGCACTTTCTCTCTTGGTTTCAGATTCCAGCATCTGCAGTAATTTGCTTTTTATCAGATGGATCAGTATGCTTTCCAAATGTTAAAAATAATGGATGTTCAAAGAGTCAAAAAGATGTGGCAGTGTACATACATATATCATGAAATTTTTACGATAAGATAAAGAAAAACAATCCAAAAGGCTAATGGAATGCTGGTCTTTGTATTTAGTGAACCATGGTTAGAAACCAAATCAGAGCAATACAAAACTGGTGAAACCATACCTGCAGTATTGTCCTCTGTTCTTGGTACCATACTTTAGGAAAGATATATTGGTCTTGGAGGGAGTGCATTGTAGATTTACTTGATTGATATCTGAACTCAAATTCTGAGGGACAAACTAGGGTTGCATTCTCTGGAATTTAGAAGAATGAGGAGTGAATTTTATTAATTATTTCAGATGGAGAATGGATAGGAACAGTAGGGTGGATAGAGAGGTTGCTTGGAAAGTCTAAGACTAGTGGGCATAGCCTAAAAATTAAAGCCAGGCCTTTCATTTTTTTAATTAGGACATGGGCATCACTAACTGGCCAGCATTTATTGCCCACCCCTACTTGCCTTTTGAGAACAGTTGAGAGTCAACTACACTGTTGTGGTTCTGAAGCCAGACTAGGTAACAACAGCAGATTAATTTCCCAAAGGGACATTAGTGAATCAGATGAGTTTTTCCAACAATTGGCATTGGTTTCAAGATCAATCAATACATTATTAATTCCAGATATTGTTTATTGATTCAGATTCCACCACCTGCCATGGTACAATTCAAAACTGGGTCCTCTGAACATTAGCTGAGTTTCTGGATTAATAGTCTAGCAACAAATACTACTGGACCATTGCTTCTTTTTCATGGGGGAAGATAGGTAATGCTTCTGCAAGCATAAGATGGAAGACATTTGGAACTTTCTAATGCAAATTGCAGTTGATGCTAGGTCAAATGTCAATTTTAAGTCTAAGATTAATAGATTTCTATTGACCAGAAATAGCAAGAGAAGTTGAGCAAAGGTGGATATGGAGTTAGGTTACAGATTGGTCTTTATCTCATTGAATGATGGTTCTAGAGACTTGAGAGACTCAATGGCTTACTCCTCCTGTTTTTTTTATATTGATTCCTCACCTGATAGATAACACCTCTAGAAGTTCAGTCCTTTCTTAAAACTGCACTGCATCATCAACATATGCTGAAATTTCTTGCCGTGCTGAACCTATAACATTCTGACTTGGATAGAATGCTACCACTGCACCAAGACTGGTATCTCGGAGAATTCTACTATAAGAGAGTAAGACGGGGTGAGAGCAGCAAACTACTTTTCTGGTTATGCACCATTCAATCTCTTGGTTCAAGAAGTTGTCCAAAGTAATGCAGAAATACAGAGTACTAGGCTAACGGTAAGATACTCGGTAGAAAGATTTCAAGTCCATGTGCGTAGATCCCTGAAAATTGGTACCCAGGTTGTTAAGAAAACGTATGGTGTATTAGCTTTTATTAGTAGAAGGATTGAGTTTCGGAGCCATGAGGTCATGTTGCAGCTGTTCATAACTCTGATGCGGTGGCACTTGGAATATTGTGTACAGTTCTGGTCGCTGCATATAGGAAAGATATGGAAGCATTGGAAAGGCTGCAGAGAAGATTTACCAGGATGTTGCCTGGTTTGGTGAGAAGGTCTTATGAGGAAAAGCTGAGGGACGTGAGGCTGTTTTCGTTAGAGAGAAGAAGGTTAAGAAGTGACTTAATTGAGGCATATAAGATGATCAGAGGATTAAATAGGGTGGACAATGAGAACCTTTTTCCTCGGATGATAATGGCTAGCACAAGGGACATAGCTTTAAATTTGAGGGGTGATAGATATAGGACAGATGTCAGAGATAGATTCTTAAGTCAGAGAGTAATAAGGGCATGGAATACCCTGCCTGCAACAGAAGTGGACTCGTCAACATTAAGGGCATTCAGATGGTCATTAGATAAACATATGGATGATATTGGAATAGTGTAGGTTAGATTGGTTTCAAAGGCCGGCGCAACATCGGGGGTTGAAAGACCTGTACTGCGCTTTAATGTTTTATGCCCTATTAATAAATAGGGTGACTTTACAAGCTGACTGGAAAGTGATTAAATTCCATAAAATCTAATGCCAGTTTCCTTGGAACTAAACAAGATAGCAGGGAAGGAGGAGCTATAGCAGCTGTAATGGACACAAAGGAATAATAACAGATCCAAGAAGTGGTAGTTTTACATTGTTGCAGTGACAGGCCACATATTCTTGAAGGGTTTCAGTTTATCCAAGGCATTGACTTCTCTGCGAAATATGCATGCTTGATAGTATTCTCATCAGTTTAATTTCTATTCTAAAATTCCCTTATGAGTGAAATTGCTGTCATTAAGAATCCATTATGCGTTCCTTGCTTGACCGAAATGAACTTTGCAATATTTTTCTGTGCCTCATGAACCAAGAAGGTTTCGGGTTCAATCCTGTTCTTATAAAGTCTGTTGATGATAACTGGGGCACTGGCATCAATATCGCTGGGGTAGTGGGGTTAGAGGAAGGTAGGGATACTGAGTATGAGGTCTTATGGCTGATCGCTGCCCTGTTAGCATGAACATGTTTCCCTTGAGTTGAATTTCCTCCTTCGGCAGTGTTGGCAGAGACAAAGTCCCAGTTAGAAGCCTGACATTTTCATAATGGAGATGGTAATTCCAAAAGAGCAGTCCCAATCCATTAGCTTGCAAAGCCAGTCATTAGCTTGAGCAACATTCGCACTAACCAGGCAGAAAGCCTGTCAGATTTCTTGCTTTGTGAGATTGTGGTGGCCCTTAAAAGTGGAAGAATTTATTCTTCTTAATGAATTCCAGACTAATTTTCATACCAATTTGTCCCTAGGTGCAGTGATTATGTCATATTGTTCTCCGAATGTTTGTTTATGTTGCTTTTGTAACAGTTTTAGGCAGTGGGCTTTTGTTGTATACATGGAACTTGTTTTTGTTTATTCCTGGTATGTGGGCAACTCTAACAATCCCATATTTATTGCTCATCCCTGATTATTCTGAAGAAGTGGTGGCGACTTCCTGGGTATATTGGTGACCCTGAGATGTGTTTTGTTGGAATTCCAGGATTCCGACCCACTAGTAGCGATGCATGCCAAAATCAGGATGATGTGTGAGTTAATAAACTTGTTGATGATGGCGTTGCCATGACATTGCTGCTCTTGGCCTTCACTGTAGTATATATGTTGCAGGATCAGGAGGTGCTGTCACTGTAAGTTGGGCAGGCCACTGTAGATGGTATGTACTGTCAGCACAGGGTGGAGGTTTCCAGTTGGGTAGCAGGGGCCCTGATCAAGTAGAATGCTTCGTGGACTGCTTTGAGCCGGGACTGTATTGAGCTTCTTGAGCATTGCGATGATCTACAAAAGGTGAATGGTGAGTTTCCCATTAGACTTCCAATCTGAAACTTGCAGGTACTGGGAAGACTTTAAGGCATTGCGATGTATTTCATTTCTAAAAGATAATACAGCAATAAATAAGTGACAGGACAGCAATACAACCTTGCGACCTAGATTCTCTCTGTCACTGTTGGCTATTTAACAGTGAACTTCTTAGCACCTTTGCCCGAAATTCTCTTCCATGCTGTTTTAACAGATACTAACCTGAATGGAATATCCAAGATAATGCCTTTGTTTATTAGTGTTAAAAATCAGCTTACATTAATACCACAGTGAAGTTACTGGAAAAATCCCCAAGTTGCCACATACCAGTGTCAGTTCAGTTACACTGAGGGAGAATGTAGCGTGACCCAACGCACCCAATGAGCATGTATTTCAGACTGCGAAAGGAAATTGAACCTGGAGGAAATCCACGCCGACACAAGACAAATGTGCAGACTCTGCACACACAGTGACCCAAGCCGAGAATTGAACCCGGGTCCTTGGTGCTGTGAGGCAAAAAGCGCAAAGAACAAAGAACAGTACAGCACAGGAAACAGGCCCTTCGGCCCTCCAAGCCTGTACCGCGCATTTGTCCAACTGGACCATTCGTTTGTATCCCTCCATTCCCAGACTGCTCATGTGACTATCCAGATAATTTTTAAAAGATGCCAGCGTGTCTGCCTCCACCACCCTACTTGGCAGCACATTCCAGGCCCCCACTACCCTCTGCGTAAAAAAAAAACCATCCCTCTGATATTGGAGTTATACCTCGCCCCTCTCACCTCGAGCCTGTGACCCCTCATCGCAGTGCTAACGACTGTGTCACCGCCTTTGATTGAAATGACCGTCCATATAGTTTTAACAGATGCTAATCTGAATGGAACATACAAGTTAATGTTGCTGATAAAAGGGAAGGGTGAAGAATTTCAAGTTAATCCGTCATTAGTATTGCAAACTGCACTTTCAGATCTTTTTGTTTGTCTCCAGACTATATTTTCAGAATTGTGTTCATACCAATGGTGGCAAACTAAGACAAAAGGTCGTACCCCACTCGCCCTCTCTACCCTCCACGACCCCCCCCTCCCACGCCTAACTTGCTCCTTCAGAATTACGTTGGTTTCTTGAACTGACAAGTGAAAATGTGAAAGGTTCTTACCTTGCTGTCACCTCATTCTTCAAAACAGCCCTGATGGTTGGGTGTGTGCACCTACCTTTGTTGTGGTCTGTGTGATCTGCAAGCATTGCAGACAAATTCTGTGGAATCGACTGTGGCTGAAAGGGTGGTGGAGGAGTGGGAGGGTGGGTGGGGGGGGGGGGGGGGGGGGGGCGAGGCTCGGCTCGGCTCTCAATTGGTACGAAGTACCCATCTCCCATTCGTTGAGCCTGAATCCAAAAGTAACACATTCCCACTTGCCGTGTATGTTTCCAATTAGATTCCTGAGCCTTGTTACCTTAGAACCCAGTTGGGAGCAGGAATTCTTCCAGGTTTTCAGGTGTTGTGTTCAGCTGACTTGAATACACTCGCATGAGTGCCTTTTCCGAGTCTTTACGTCGCTCGTCGACGAATTTGTCTACCACTAGCAGATACCACGCCGGGGGCTCTTGATCTTAAAGTACCACGAGTGGCACCCCAGCCGGGGTCCACATAATGTTACCAACGTTGGCTTGTGGGCCCCAGCCGGGGTCAGCCTTATCATGATCCGTGGCTCACAGAACCCCAGCCGGGGTTCTGCATGATGTCACATTGTGGCTCAGTTGGACACCCTGAATGCTTTAGGGCAGGGTGTATGTTAGAACCGTCGCCCCCTGATCTAATTGGGCGTTTAGAGAACCTTTTGTCGGTACTTTAATGCTCGGCTCTCTTGCGTGAGGTAAAAATTTAGAATTTGAAGGAACAATTTAAACCGAATTCAGGGAGACCAGATTAAATATGATGACAATTGTGCTTAACCAATTAACCTAATAAGCACATTTTTGGCCATGTGGGAGGAAACCGGAGTACCCGGAGAAAACCCACGCAAACACGGGGAGAAGTGCAAACTCCCCCAGCCACAAGGCCCAGGTAGGACACCAACCCTGAGACCGAGTAGCCGGCCAAACCGAACAGTGCTAACCACTGGGCTGGCGTGTTGCCCATTCGTACCAAGTCATCATCTGGTAGCGAACATCCAAGACAGAATGGGGCACACGTCCCATCTCAGCGTCGCTCCAGGCACGTCTCTGTTCGTCTCACCCTTTTACCGTATCGTATGGGTTTGGGTCGCGGTAGCCTCTACTGCCTAGGCAGGGTTGAACCGCATCCGCCAGCACATCACCAGTGCCCCCGGGACAAGCCGGAACTTGTCGAGAACCTATTTTTTTTTTTTTTTGAGCGATTACCGGGTTTATAGGCATAGCAGCGTGTTGGTTGTCCTCGGCCAGTCAAATTCCGTCAGGCAACTCGCCTGCCAGCTTGTATGCCTGATTTCCCTGCGGGACCATCGGTAAGGGTTGACTCACTGTGGTCTAGAACAACCAAAAATACCACAGCTATGCGACACACGCCAAATCCACACCAACTTCACCACACTAGGATGGCAGTCCTGCGGTAGCGGTCGTGAACCCTGCGTGCATCGCCCCCGCTATTTGCTTCTCGACCAGTCACGGAATACCCTCTCCTGTGCCCGTCTGGGAGAAGGTACCAGGTGGCTCCCGCGGAAAGGATTGACTCACTGTGGGTAGAAACCAGAAGACCCCACAGTTACAAACACACCTGTCTGTAATTGCAAGCCCAAGGGGCATCAAGGCCCGCAATTACTCCGCATCGTTTCTGGGACAGCTGATTTAGCCGTCACCGCTACGAGAAGCAGCAACGTTGCCCGGCGGGACCACGTGGAGGCACAGCACACTACGCGGCAGAAACGACAAGACACGCGCAGCTTTTCCCTTGTTCTTGCAGGAACAGCAGGGTACTGACATAGCCTGGCAAGTATGCTGGGTTGCACAACACTTTGGTTTTAAAAAGAGAGACATTGACAGCTTATTGAAAGCACAGAAACGAGTTCCATAACGTGATACATTTTGGGAGGATGGTTAAGGTGAGGCAACGCAACTTGAATGGTATGAAATAAATGAGGGTGGGAATGGGGGGGGGGGGGAAGGTGCTGGGGGAAAGTGGATAGGAACAGAGGGGCCTGTGATTGCATGTATACCAATCCTTGAGTCTTGCTGGATAGCTTTAGAAGGTGGGGCAGCACCTTCTAAAGGTGCTTTAGAACACAACAGTGAGCACTGCTCCCTCTCAGTGCCAGGGACCTGGGATCAATTCTGGCCTCTGTGAGTTTGTATGTTCTTCCCATGTCTGCGTGTGTTTCCTCTGGGTGATCCGGTTTCCTCCCACAGTCCAATGGTGTGTGGGTTGGGTGGATTGGCCATGCTAAATTGATCCTAGTGCCAGGGGATTAGCGGGGTGAATAGGTTGGGGGTTACGGGAATAGCGCCTGGGTGGGATTTTGGTCAGTGCAGACTCGATGGGCCGAATGGTCTCCTACTGCACTGAAGGGATTCTGTGATTAAGGTGGTTTTAAAAATAAAGTGTTTGGGAATCAATTTATAGAATCCCTTCAGTGTATCAGGAGGCCATTCAGCTCATCAAACCTGCACCGACAGCAATCCCACCCCTCTCGACATCCCCATGTATTTATCGTGCTTATCCCTCTGACTGTAAAAGGCAATTTAGCATGGCCAATCAACCTAATCCACACATTAATTGGCTTTACTAATGGAGGAACATAGTGTACAAGACAAGGAAACTAAATCACTGGTTGTGCCTTGGCTGGGATATTATATCAAATTTTAGGTAGTATATTAAGGCCCATTAGAGCGAATACAGAATAGAATGATACCAGGGATGTGGGAGTTCAGTCATGTGGAGATATTGGAGGAGATGGTGTCATACCCTTTGGAGCAAAGAAAATTAAAAGGAGAGTTGATAGTGATCATGGAATGTTATCAGTGAATCCCTACAGTGCAGAAGGAGGCCATTTGGCCCATCGGGTCTGCACCGAACACAATCCCATCCATCCTCTTAGCCCCACATATTTACCCTGCTAGTTCCCCTGACAAAAGTTAGCATGTCCAATCCACCTACCCATGCATCTTTGGACTGTGGGAGGGAACCAGAGCATCCGGAGGAAACCCACGCAGACATGGGGAGAATGTGTAAACTCCGCCCAGACAGTGATCCAAGTCGGGAATCGAACCTGAGTCCCTAGTGCTTATGAGGCAGCAGTGCTCACCACTGTGCACTTACAAAGGATTTTTATAGAGCGAATAAGGAGAAAATGTTTGCAGTGGCAGCAAGGCAGGCCAGAGGCAAAGTGCTTAGCATTGCTTCACATAGCCAGGGACCTCAGCTTGATTTCCAGCTTGGTCATTGTCTTGTTTGCATGTTCTCCCCATGTCTACATGAGTTTCCTCCAGATGCTCCAGTCTGCTCTCTGTCTGAAAGATGTGCTGGTTAGGTGCTTTCGCCATGCTAAATTCTCCTTCAGTGTTCCTGAATCGGTGCCGGAGTGCGATGATGAGAGGATTTTCATAGTAATCTCATTGCACTGTTGATGGAAGCTTACTTGTGACACTAATAAATAAACGCGAACTAAAAAGGTTCAGTAAGCAAGGACTCAGATTTAACGAGAGCAGACACAAGGCAAACTGTTCTTACTCAGCAAATTGTTGCAATCTTGAATGTTTTACCTGAAGGAGTGGTAGAAGCAGATTCAACAGTAACTTTCAAAAGGGCATCAAAAATTACTTAAAAGAACTGATGGTTATGGATGGGGGGGTGCGGTTTGGGGTGAGATGTGGGTTAAGGAGTGGACTACTTGGGTAGCTCTACCAAATAGCTGGCATAGCATGTTTTAGGGGCCAAAAGAGCCCAGAAGTAGGCCAATCATTCTACGACTTAAGTTATTTTCTTTTGGAGTAACCCACTCGTATCGGCTGACACAGACAAATTCTTAAGAGAGGTAGAGCACCACACTGAAGATGGAACTACCGTTGAATGGATTATCTGCTGCCCATGCTTGTTTGATGATGAAGCAAAAGAGAAACTGATTTCAATGGGCCCGCCCACCTGAAAGAATGATTGAAAATCCATTGTTCCAGTCAATAATCTGCCGAGTTTTAAAAATGTCTTTGTCAAAGTTTAATAGCATATTGAATAAAGACCAAATTAAAAGTATAGGAAAACCCATATGCAGACATTTATGACTTTTACAATGGTTTAGTGCAACGTACTAAATAGAAATTGAATAGGAAAAAACTTCCATCAAAATGTATCATTGCTGTTCCCCTGAGGGTTCCAACTATTGGTTTAAGTGATGGAGAAATATTTTCATTGATTCCTTGTGATATAATGAAAACCTAGATCTAAAATTGTTTTACAGAATCATTTTTGACTTAAAAGGTACTTAGTCTTCCTGCAGTTGTACAGGGTTTTGGTGAGACCACATCCAGAGTTGCTGTATGCAGTTTCGTGCTCCACAATAAGAAAGGATATATTTGCACTGGGGGCAGCACAATGCATTGGTCCCTGGGATGAAGGGGTTGACCTATGATTGGAGGCTGAGTAGATTGAGTTTCAATTCTCTGGAGTATGGAAGAGTGAGAGGTGATCTTGATGAAGCCTGCAAGATTCTGAGGGGGCTTGATGAGGTGGATGTTGAGAGATTGTTTCTGCTTTTGGGAGGGGAAGAGGGGGGTAGGTGGTGCCTAGAACTTGGAGGAACAGTCTCAGCAGAGTTGCCCAATCATTAAGGGGAGGCAATGGCCTTATGGTATTATCGCTAGACTATTAATCCAGAAACTCAGCTAATGTTCTGGGGACCCAAGCTCGAATCTCATCACTGCAGATGGCGGAATTTGAATTCAGTAAAAAATAATTGGGAATTTTGGATTTTCTGATGACCACGAAACTATTATCAATTTTTGGAAAAACACGTCTGGTTCACTAATATCCTTTAAGGGAGGAAATCTGCCTCCTTATTTAGTCTGGCCTCCTAATTGACCCTCTGCAATGACCTATTTAGTCACTTAGTTCAAGAGCAACTAAGGATGGGTAATAAATGCTGGCTAGCCAGTGAAGCCCATGTCTGAAAAATAAATACAAAAAATATAGAGCTTAGCTGAGGAGGAATTAACTTTAGGCAATGGGTTGGGTATCTTTAGAATTCTCTGCCCCAGAAGGTTGTGTATACTTCATCATTAAATACACTTAAGTCTGAAATGGAAATATTTTGGCCTCTTATGGAATAGATTCAGAATGCTGAAACTGAAAGTTGATCAAGAAATAGGTGGCTATGAAGGTAGGTGAGACCCACCTTGGTTCTAGATGTTTTGGAAGCTATTGGAACCTCTAGTCCTTTCCACTCACATCCACTCAATTTCATGACCCTCCCATGCCACCTCCATAGTCACTGTCCTAGTATTCACCATGACCTGACTTTAGGAGCCATGTGGAGATGGAAAACAAACTCTCAAATAATCTAATACAGCTCTTACTCATGCAAACTTCAGAGTGGAAAAAAAAAACATTCATGAAATCCATTCAAATCTTTTACATTTTTTCACTCAGTATAAAAAAGCAAACACCAAAGACAACTAATCCTTTAAAAGTTGAAAGTTAAAGTTTATTTATTAATATCATAAGTAGGCTTATATAAGTACTGCAATGAAGTTACAGTGAAAATCCCCTTTACAAATCTCTATAAACTGTCAATCAATCTGTGAATTCAAAATTTCCTGCTGAGATAATTGTAACATTTGAAACTCAGCCAAACATTCTTAACGACACAATAGCATTTAGGAAATGCTTAGGTCAACAAAAAACTCAGTTGAAACTGCAGGGACAGATGGTAATTTATTTCTAACCTACACCAGAATAGAATACTTACAATGTAGAAGGAGAGTATTTAGCCCATCGAGTCTGTACTGACTCTCTGATAGAGTGTCCTACTCATTATTTTTTCCCCAAGCCTATCCCCATAACTTCACATTTATCATGGCTAATCCATCTAATCTATATATCTTTGGACTGTGGGAGGAAACTGGAATACTCGGAGGAAACCTACACTGACGTCGGGAGAATGTGCAAACTGCACACACATAATCATTCAAGGCTGGAATTGAAACCAGGTCTTGTGCTGTGAGGCAGCAGTGCTAACCACCATGCCACCAGATGGCCTGCCAATCAAAGCAGTGAAGCACAGGGTGTTTCCTTTTTAACTCTCACTGACTGCTTGAGTTTGTTTTCTTTTAAAATTTCAAGAGCAGGGAATTAGAGAAAAACTTCAGGTTGTGATGCTTAAAAAAAAAACTAATTTATCAATTTGTGGCTTCCCCAGTACAGGGTAAGGCCACAGGAAGTATCGAAATGGTGTTTGTTTAAACTTGGCACTAAATTCTAATAGCCTGCTGAGTTCTAGTTTCCCTCCTCAGTGAATGTCACATTGCCATTGCTGACAAAAATTAGATCTGTCTGAGAAGAGGGTGAGACTTTAACACTTGGGTCTTGCCTGAAATTCTTAAAAGTCCACAGCATCTTCCCAACTCTGCAAAAATATGGCACCAAGTCTAAGAAAGATATGTTAGAACAGGTGACCAAAAGCTTGGGTAAAGAGGCATGTTTTGTGGAGGGTATAAAAGAAAGACAGAAGTATTGATTTTGGGAAAGAATTTCAGAACCAGGAGTGCAGATGGCTGAAGGCAAGGCTGCTACCAATGGGATGAAGGGAGTGGGAAATGCAGAAGTGCTTAGCATCCATTACGTCCAAGCCACCTGTTGAAAAGAGCTAACCTATTAGTCCTGTGTCCTTGCCCTTTCCCCATAGTCTTGTAATTTTTCATTCTCTTTGTGAAGATGCTATTTATTCTGTTTCCATTACTCTTTCAATAATGAATTCCAGATCATAACTAAAAAGAAGAAATCTAATTTTTCCTTGACTCTTTTGCAAATTATCGTAAATCTCTGTCCTTTGGGTGATCAACTGTCCTACCAACTTTTCCCTGTCTTCAGTTGGTTGAGCACTTGCCTCTGAATCACAAGGATTCTGGTTCAAGTCCCACTCCAGAGCTTGAGTACAAAATGCAAGGCTGACGCTCGGGGAGCACTACATTGTCGGAGGCACCAACTTTCTGATGAGATATTAACCCCATCTTCCTGCTTGAGTGGATCCTGTGGCGCTCTTCTGAAAAAGAGTGGGGAGAGTTATCCCTGGTGTCCTGGCCAATGTTTGTAATATTTAGTCGTCAATCAATATTGCACACAAAAAAGATTATTTGCACACTATCACATTGCTGTTTGTGGGAGTTTACTGGCTGCAAATGAGTGTCCGTGTTTCCTATATCAGAAAAGTAACTTTGAAAAATACATCATCGGTTGTGAAGCATTTTCATAGAATCAGAGAATCCCTACAGGGCAGAAGGAGGCCATTGAGCCCATTGAGTCTGCACAACCCACAACCCACACAGGCCCTATCCCCTTTGTCCCAAGCATTTATCTTGCTAGACCCGCTAACACTGTGTGGCAATTTAGCATGGCCAGTCAACCTAACCTACATATCTTTGAACTCTGGGAGGAAACTGGAGCATGCAGAGAAAACCCTTGCAAACATGGGGAGAATGTGAAAACTCCACACAGATAGTGACCACAAGTTGGGGATATAACCCAGGTCTCTGGTACTGTGAGGCAGCAATACAAACCAGCAGTACCACTGTGGCACCCACTTTGTGACACTGATAGTTGTGAATAGTGCCACATTAATGCAAGACTTTGTTCTCTTAATCTCCTCTGTCAAACTTTTTATAAGCTTGAGCATCTCAATTTAAATCTCCCCTTCTCCTCTGTTCTGAGAAGATCAGTTTTATCTTCTTAGTTTCTTTTAGGTCCCTCATCCCTGGTATCATTCCACTAATTCTCCTTTTCACTCCTTCTGAGACCTTCTCATCCTGCATAGAATTAATATATAAAGAGTTAATAGTATGATATTAATTCTCAATAATTTTCTATTGATGTGCAAGAATTATAAAATTCCAACAGGATCAGACAGGATAGATTCAGGAAGAATGTTTCTGATGGTAGGGGAGTCCAGAACTAGGGGTCGTAGTTTGAAGGTAATAGAAACTTTCCACGTTTCTATTATCCTCAAACTATGACCCCTAGTTCAGGGGTAAATCATTTAGAACTAAGGTGAGGAGAAATTTCTTCACCCAGAGGATGGTGAACGTTACTACCACAGAATGTAGTTGAGGCCAAAATGTTGTGTGATTTCAAGAATAAGTTAGATATAACTCTTGAAGCTAAAGGGATAGAGGGACATGGGGAGAAAGGGAGATCAGGATATTGAATTTGATGATCACTCATGATCATAATGAATGGTAGAGCAACCTTGAAAGGCCAAATGGCCTACTCCTGCTTTTAGGTTCTGTGTTACTAATTTTTAAAAAACTCACGCATGGGATGTGTAGGTGTGGCTCGATGGGCCAACATCTATTGCCCATTCCTAGTTGCCCTTGAACTGTGGCTTGTGGCTTGCTCGGCCATTTCTGAAGGCATCTAAGAGTCAACCATATTGAATTCAAATTTCATCACCTGCCATTTTCGCTGTTCAAAATCCTGGTCTCTGGAATACCAGTCCAGTGATGGTACCATTACCCCACCACAACTTTCCATGGAAAAATGGAAGGCAGGAGAGAGTTGAGTCAATGTTGGTGTTGATCCTTAAACTTCCTGGGAGGTACAGATGCAGGTTTAAAGTAGGAGCTAAGAGCCAATAGCAAGATTTCATTGACTAATGGTGAACAGGTGAAACTCAGCTTCAGACTTCCCTCATAGGCACAAATTGTTTACAGGAATCTCAAAACATAAAATGCAGTCTTTGTTTCAATTTCTTTCAATAAGATTTATATTGGCTAATTGTTGCATGTGTTCAATTTGGTAGAAAAAGCATGATGACTTTCAAAAGTAATCTAAAACCAGGAAATTTATCCTGAACATTATGAAATGTCTGCCAGTGCATTCTGACTGACCTACCTCTAAATCTAATTTCCCCATTTACTCTGGCTATCCCTGTCTTCATAATCTCATAATTACCCTCATTTAACTTTAAAACACCAGTCTTAGACTATGAGCAGGATTTTCTCCTTCTCTGCGACATGTTTGGCGGTAATGGGGAGGGGGACGGCCATGCAGCATACCGCTTGTCGGCGCTGGGATCTCATGGTCCCACCATTGTAAATAGGTTTTTTGGCTGAAAGCATCCCTCACTACCTGCAAACCCACACCAAGGGTGCACCGTCCCACCGATGTGAATGGCAGCAAGATTTCAGCACCGCTCTTCTCTCCCACAATCCTAATGTTAAACTCAATCATGTTGTGATCACTGCTACCTAATGTGGTCATTAATTAATCCTTTCTTGTTCTACAATAGCCTGCTCTCTAGTTCACTATAGAATGTGCTGTTCTAAGAAAATGTCTCAAAAGCACTCTATGAACTCCTCTTCCAGGCTACTTTTGTCAGTATGATTTGTCCAATCTATATATAGATTAAAATCACCTATGTTTATCATTATATCATTAGCACAAGTCTCTCCGTCCTATAACATAGTTACTGTTGGGAGCCTATAAACTACACTCAAGTGACTTTCCACCATTACTGAAGTAAAGTTTATTTGTTAGTCACAAGTAAGGCTTACATTAACTCTGTGATGAAGTAACTGTGAAGTTCTTCAGGTCACAACAGTCCAGCGCCTGTTTGGGTCAATTCACCTAATCTGTTTCTTATCTCTACCCAAACTGATCCTACATCTTGATCTTCATTCTTTAGGTCGTGCTCTCTATTGTACTAATGCCATCCTTAATGCTATCCATCCATTTTTTCTTAACGTCTTGTACTCCTCAAATGCTATCTACCCTGGAATATTCAAGTCTTAGGCTTTGTCACCTTGTAGTCATGCCTCTGCAATGACAGTAGGATCATATGTATTTATTTCTGTTGAGCTGCCCCTCGATTCATCCATTTTGTTATGAAGGCTATGGGGATTCAGATACAGAGCCTTTAGTTCCAAAGTTCTACTATTTCTACAGCTTCTAGCTTTATCTGCCAGCTCACTTTTAAATTTGTACATTTGCCCCTATCTTCCATGTTCTGACCATCGTTTCCCTTATTGCTACCTTGCTATCTTTGCTTCAATGCATCACATCTTCCCACACTTGATCCCTTGCCCTCCAAAATTTACTTTAAGCCCCTCTCTAACTGCTCCAGTTTTATGACTCACCAGAACGCTTATCCCAGCATGGTTCAGGTGAAGACTGTTCCAGTGGTACCATTCCCACTTTCCCCAGTACTGCAGCTTTGTTGCTGTTTCCCTGAATGACTTGTTTCACTATGTGTGCGCATGTAGGGGAGAGGTTTGCCGTAGGAGGTCGTGAGAGGAACATGGCATTAAATACAAACTTATGTTAATGAAAATTAATGTTTTTTTTACTCATCACAGTAAATAAATCAACATCACTAATGCGAATATGGTTGGTTTTAATTTCAGGCTTGCCTTCAGCTATTTAAGCCCTGAGCTCTGCAATTTCCTTTCTAAATTCCCTGCCATTATACTTCCCTCTTGTTTCGGAATGTTCCTTAAAACTTGTCTCTCCTCAGCGGAAGAGATCATTCAGATTGAAAACATTGGCTGCAATTTCTGAAGAATTTGCACTAAAACCTTGGTGCAAATTTGGTGTAAACTTTGATTTTGATGAATAAAAATCTTACCCTCGACCTTTCATTGAGTGACAACAACAATCAGCCAAGTTGTCATTAAACAGAAGAACAGATACAAAGGATTGGTCATCCTACTCCGCTACTTACAAGACACATAAGAACACAAAAGAGCTGAACTTGGAAGGTGTGCCTGTTTGTGTCCAGAAATTTCAATATGGTTCTTTCTCCTACTCCTTCCTCCCCACCCACACACCCAAGCCCCTACTACTCATTGGATATCACTGAATCGAAATCATTGCACAAGTCCCTCCTAAAGGACAGAAATGCCGTCAACCACCAATCAGAAATTCAGTTACCAAAAACCCTCTTTAACTTAGCAGAACCTTCGGTCAAATGTACCACTCCCCCCCGCATCAACCCGCCGACCTAATTGGGCACAAACGCAGTCACATGCTAAGAAGACATTTTTTTCTAAATGACCTTCCAGCCTAAGTTACAAGTTTACAGCATGGAGCCAGGCCCTTCGGCCCAACTTGTCCATGCTGATTTTTTTTTAACAGCTGAGTTATTCCCAATTACCTGTAGCCTTCTTATCCATACAACTGTCTAAATGCTTTTTAAAGGATAAGAGATTATATCCGCCTCCATGACTATCTCTGGCAGCTTGTTCCAGACACTCACCACTTTCTGTGTGAAAAAATTGCCCTTTGGACCCTTTTGTATCTCTCCTTTCTTACCTTAAACCTATGCCTCTAGTTTTAGACTCTCCTATATTTGAACTGTGCCCCTGAGCTATGCCCCTCATTATTTTATGGATGTCTATAAGATCATCCCTAACCTCTTACGCTCAGAGAAAAAGATCCTAGTTTATCCAGCCTTCCTTATAACTCAAACCATCAAGTCCTGAGAGCATCCTAGTAAATCTTTAAAGCACTTTTTCTAGTTTAATAATATCCTTTCTATAATAGGATGACCAGAACTAGACACAGTATTCCAAGTATGGCCTTACCAATGTCTTGTATAACTTCAACAAGACATCCTGTATTCAATGTTCTGACCGATGAAACAAAGCACGTTGAATGCCTTCTTCACCACTCTGTCCACCTGCGATTCCACTTCCAAGGCGTTATGAACCTGTGCCCTTAGATCGCTTTGTTTTACAACTCTCCCCAATGCCCTACCATTAACTGAGCAAGTCCGATCCAGGTTCGATTAACCAAACACATCAACTTGCATTTATCCAAATTAAACTCCATCTGCCATTCGTCAGCCCACTGGTAATGAAGTTACAGTTGTTGTCAGCCAGTTTGCCAGGTCCCACAAGGTACAATGAGGTAATAGCCATGTTTTAGTGATGTTGGCTCAGGGATGAAGTTTGGCCTGGGTGCCAGTAAGCACTCCCGTCATCTTTGAAGTAGCGCCATGGACTCCTCTGCAGCCGCTGATGAGTCAGAAAAGGCCTGTTTAATGTCACATCTGAAATGCAGCATCTCTAACACCTTTGACAGTGCAGCACTCCTTCAGCACTGAACTGGATCAACGGCACTTTGGACTTTCGGGCTTGAGTTTGTGATGCTGAGTTTCACCCACAACCTTCTGATTTAGAAAAGAAAGTTAACCATTGAGTAAAAACTTTGTTAATGATAAAGTAGTAGCCAACTTGCATAGAACAGGGTCCTGCAAACATAATGGTATAAATTTTGTAGCCCTCTGTTTGTGGCAGTGAGGTAAATTATGATAGCTGGCTAATCCACTGCCTTGCCCATCCCTCCAACTCTTGTCCCATAATAAAGTGGGTAGGTTTGGTACCAGCTAGTATGCCCACTCTTAGGCTTTTTGAGGACCTTAATTGCTTAATTAAGAGCTTGGTTCCATTTTTGCCATCATAATATGGTTGTCAGTGGAAGTTGGGTGATAGTGGGTTAGCCACATTTGGTTGGAAAGCAGGAAAGAAAGGGAGTACCTTGTTTTGAGGGGGACGGGGTGGTTTCTTCGTGTGCAACAAGACCACCCTCCCCTCTCCAAGATAGCATCTCCCAAGGCCTCACTCCCACTTTGTGTCTTCCCTGGTCAACAAAATACAAATCTCATCTCTCAATTCCTTCCCAGTCAAAAGTCCTAGAAAGTCCCGGACTTAGTTAAGTCTATATCCATGAGTCCAGTACCCATGTTGCGTTCTTTGTGGGACAGCTATATCCACTGCTGAGTTCTGGCATTGCTGGGAATGGGAGAATGGCCAGAGGCTCTTATAGGAAGGCTGAACTTGTTACGGTTACTGTAGCAGATTATTGTGCGTGGGGGCATGCATTGGCACGGAGGGTCCTTGGGAATATGACAGGTCGTGGGGGTAGGTGGGGCAGAGATGCTTAAGTTGACATGAATGGTCAATGGAAGGCTGTGGGATGGTTGGGGAGGGAGCTGAGTTGGTTTGGGGGAGCCATTGAATTGGGTGGGGGATGGTGAGGGATGGGGGGCTATAGGGTCCAACAGCTACTAAAACAACTGGAATGAAGTCTCAAAGAAACAAGGCAGGCAAAATGTAAAACCTCTTAAAAAACTATCTTGGATGTAGTTCTCCTTCATGTGGGCCAGCCAGGCTATTTGGATCATTGGGAAATGTAGTGTGTTGTTTAACTGTCACTGAATCTTTTAAGAAATATTTAAAATACATTTTTCAAGAGAATATTGAAGTTCCAAAATCTAAGTATTTCTCCATAATATCATCTCTCCACAGGGAGCTGCCTTGATTGGTCTCTTTCCATTCATGTTGCGCTGCATCAACCAAATGACGTTAGCCAAAGCGGGTGTGGTGCTGAGAGTAGTGTCCCTTGTTTTGCTGGCCTTCTCCACGCAAACCTGGATGGTGTTTTTCAGTAAGTGAACATTCCAACGCTGGAGTCTGAAATCAAGGTGTGCTGTATGGTCATATCAACACCAACTCATTTGTGTCAAATTCCTCTATCCTGATATTGTACAAGCTCTTAATGTTTTTTTTCAAATTTCATTATGAATGTTTTCATAAGTAGCTGGTAAAGGGATTGGAAATGGACTACGACTCCATCCCCTTTCAGACAATTAGGCATGATCCTTGCATGATCACGCTCACTCAATGTTGGGAATGACAGTTAAGCCCTCCAGTCACTTGCAGGGCTCTGAATAATTGATCCAACTGTTCCTGAAGAAGAGGATCCTCCAGAGATTATTGCCGCTCTCCTAGTAGATCGCCTTTTTTTTTAAACAGGTTTTAGTTAGGTTATATTAACTCAGGATTATAAGTGTCTGGGCATTTCTCCTCGACAATTTACCTTTTCACTGAAGAAGTGGGTTCTTGAACTTGGATACAGAAGACAATGAGTGGGATTTTCTGGCCCTTCTCTCCATTGAACATAGAACATAGAACATTACAGTGCAGTTCAGCCCTCGATGTTGTGCCAACCAGTGGAACCAATTTAATGACCCTCTAACCTAAACTATTCCAATATTATCCATATGCCTGTCCAATGACCATTTGAATGCCCTTAAAGTTGACGAGTCTACAACTGCTGCATTCCACGCTCTTATTATCCTCTGAGTAAAGAATGTACCTCTGAAATTCATCCCATAATTATCACCTCTCAATTTAAAGCTATGTCCCCTCGTGTTACCAATCACCATCCAAGGAAAAAGGTTCTCACTGCTCACCCTATCTAATCCTCTGATCATCTTGTATTCTCAATTAGGTCACCTCTTAACCTTCTTCTCTCTAATGAAAACAACCTCAAGTCCCTCAGCCTTTCCTCATAAGATCTTCCCACCATACCAAGCAACATCCTGGTAAACTCCTTTGCGCCCTTTCTAACGCTTCCACATCCTTCTTGTAATGCAGTGACCAGAACTGTACGCAATACTCCAAGTGCGGCTGCACCAGAGTTTTGTATATTGGGATTGTTTGGCCCCACTGACAGGGTGGGATGATGGACTGGGGAAAGTTCAATAAAGAACCGATAACATGTAGTTCACTTTTATTGGTAATTGCACCATTGATAGCTCAAGGAAAAGTAAGTATAATCTTGCCTCTATTATATAATCCAGGTTTTGATTATATAATAGAAGCAGAACTGTTTGATCAGGCAGATGAAGCGCGGATTTGTTAAGGGGAAGTCGTGCTTGATGAATTTATTGGAGTTCTATGAGGAAGTGACTAGTGCAGTAGATAGAGGGGAACCGGTGGATGTGGTGTTTTTGAATTTCCAAAAAGCATTTGATAAGGTGCATAAGATAATGAAGGGGATGGTTGGGGTAGAGGTTGAGAGACTCTTCCCGCTTAGCAAAGATAGCAGGACTAGAGGGCACAGCCTCAAGATTGGAGGGGGGGGGGTGGTGCGGTTCAGATCGGAGTTGCGGAAGGGTTTCTTCACGTAAAAGGTGGTGAATCTTTGGAATTCTCTGCCTGATGAGGTGGTGGAGGCTTCCTCACTGAATATGTTCAAGTCAAGAGTGGATAGGTTTTTGATTGACAAGGGAATTAAGGGTTACGGGGAGAAAGCGGGAAAGTGATACTGAACCACTACAGATCAGCCATGATCTTATTGAATGGCAGGGCAGGCTCGAGGAGCTGTATGGCCTACTCCTGCTCCTATTTCTTATGTCCTTATGTTTTAATAATTTTACTGAGATATTTAAGCTATCCATCAAATTTAAAGCAACATTTACCTTAAGAGCTACAGAATCTAAAGACAATCCCCCAAAACGGTGGCACGGTAGTCAGCACTGCTGCCTCACAGCACAAGGGACCTGGGTTCAATTTTCGCCTCAGGTGTGGAATTTGCAGGTCTGCGTGGTTTTCCTCTGAATGCATTGGTTTCCAACCACATCCAAAGATGTGCAGGTTAGGTTGATTGGGCCATAATAAATTGTCTCTTATTGTCAGTGGGACTAGGAGGGCAAATGCATAGGGTTCCAGGTTTAGACCTGGGTAGGATTGTTGTTTTGTGCAGGCTTAATAGGCCAAATGGCCCTCTTCTGCACTGTAGAGGTTCTATGATAAGGGGAGAACTATCATTGCTACAGTACAACAGCCATATCTTTACCTTGAGAGATGAATCAGGGAATCTAAAAATCCTACTGTGTGTTTCCAATATTTATGCCATAAAAGAGCCAAACTAGCAGAAAACATGTTGTGCACACATGCTGGACAACACCCTTTATTGTAGTCATGAAACTTCATATAAAAAACAGGATACAGAGAAGTCCTGATGGTGGTCACTTTTTTGCTGCACTCAATTTTCCTGATTCAGCTGACAAGTTATTTAGGGTCATCTTTTAGGTTAGACTGTGGTGTCTTACAGTTTATCGGTGATGTAGAGGCCAGTTCTTCAGGAACTGCCTTGTGTTAGAGGATATGCCATATCTAATTTCACAGGATGTTGGTGTCCATGAGCACACAATTGTGCCAAGAATGTTTATAAACCTATTAAACTGTGATCAACAAATAAACTCTGCATTAAATTCTTAATCCTTTGTAGGAGAGAATCATTCTTTTAAATCTTGTAACCACTCTTTTATAGCTGTATTCTCTTATAACTTCACATTTATTGCTGCATTCCTGTATATGATTTGGTAAATATGTTAACATTTATAACAATAATATTGCCTGGTTTTATTTTCAGTGTTGGATTTTTATGCTTATATATTATACTTGTGTAAGGAAAAGCAATGGCCTAGTGGTATTATTTAAATGGTAAAAAAATTGCAGCATATTGCTACGCAGAGGGACTTGGGTGTCCTAGTGCAGGAACCTCAAGAAGTTGGTTTGCAGGTGCAGCAAGTAATTAAAAAGGCAAATGGAATTTTGTCCTTCGTTGCTAGAGGGATGTAGTTTAAAAACAGCAAGATTATATCGCAGCTGTATAGGGTGCTGGTGAGGCTACACCTGGAGTACTGTGTATGGTTTTAGTCTCCTTATTTGAAAAAAGATATACAGGCACTGGAAGGGGTGCAGAGGAAATTCACTAGGTTGATTCCAGAGTTGAGAGGGTTGACTTATGAGGACAGACTGAGTAGACTAGGGCTATACTCATTGGAATTCAGAAGAATGAGGGAAGGTCCAATACAAAATTATGAAGAGAATAGATAAGGTAGAAGCAGGGAAATTGTTTCCACTGGCAGGTGAAACTAGAACTAGAAGGCATAGCCTCAAAATAAGAGGGGACAGATTCAGGACTGAGTTGAGGAGGAACTTCTTCACACAAAGAGTTGTGACTTTGTGGAATTCCCTGCCCAGTGAAGCAGTTGAGTCTACCTCATTGAATGTTTTTAAGGCAAGGATAGAATAAATTTTTGAACAGTAGAAGAATTAAGGGTTAAGAGTCCACAAAAAGATAAGCCATGATTTTATTGAATGGCGGAGGAAGCCCGAGGGGCCTGTTGGCCTACTCCTGCTCCTAATTCTTATGTTCTTATGTATTACCACTAGATTATTAATCCAGGAACTCAACTAATGTTCTGGGGACCTGGGTTCGAATCAGATGATGGAATTTGAATTTGATAAAAAATATCTGATGTGAAGAATGTTCTGATGACGCATGAAAGTATTGTTGTTTGTTGGAAAAACCCATCTGAATCACTATTGTCCTTTAGGGAGAGAAATCTGCCGCCATTACGTAACCTGGCCTACATGTGACAATAGAGCCACAGCAATGGGGTTGATTCTCAACTGCCCTCTGAAATGGCCAAGCAAGGCAGTTAGCTTCAAGGACACAAGGGATGGACAATAATTGCTGGCCAGCCAGCAATGTCTATCTTCCATGAATAAGTAATATATATATATAAAAATTGTAAGGATTCTTTGATGCTATATACTCTATTGCAAATAGCCCATTTGCAGAAATTAATGTAGAAACCTTGAAATGCAGTGATCTCAAATTTTACCCATCCCGACATGTCAAATTGTTTTTATTTAATTCTACATGATTCCTTTATCCTTTGGTGTGTGGGATACACAGGTATTTAAACATATCGCCATTGTGCAAATGGGTAACAACTGACGCTTACAAGGCCAGCTATCTCTTTAGCTTGGATGACCCACTGAATGTTACTGGCCATCCTTCCCTTGATGTTGGAAGTGCATAAATGGAAGATGTTCCATTATTCATTTAACGTCTGCGAACTTTCACCCTAATGAGCAAGCAGCATTTTGATGGATTCAGTAACTGAAGGCTTTGGCAATGGTGAAGGAATAGACAATGGGGAATAGTTAGAAAGCCAGCTGATTCCACATCCATGTGGAAAATCTTTACTTTAAAGCCTAATTTGACACAGCAAATTTAAAATCAGACAGGTTTTGACTAAATCCGTATTGAAGTGGTGTGTGCAGTTATAAACCTTGGAATCTCCCTTTGTAAATTCCCTCTGTACAATGAAAAATGGGCATTGATCGTGAGAAATACTAATGTCTTTGTCATCACACTAATAAGCTGGCTTTGTCTATTTCAGTAAGTCGAACCTCAGGTGTGAAGTGCTTTCCTAAAAGGATTGGCCTTGTATTATAGTTTCTCCTGTTAAAGAGATATCCTATCCTGCTAAAAAAAAAAGTGGGATAATTATTTTCATGGTTCGAGTTCAGTCGTTAGTGCAGAATGTCTCCCCTCCACCTTCCCCCCCGCTAGATCCAGAGGAGGATTTACTGTTGCGAATTCAATGTTATTAAAGTTTAAGTTTTAAAGTTTATTTATTAGTATCACAAGTAAGCCTAGATTAACATTGCAATGAAGTTACTGTGAAAATCCCCTAATCGCCACACCCCAGCGCACTGAGGGAGAATTTTGCACAGCCAGCGCACCTAACCTTTCAGACTTTGGGAGGAAACTGGAACTCCCGGAGGAAATCCACGCAGACACAGAGAGAACCTGCAGACTTTGCGCAGACAGTCCAGGAATCGAACTTGAATCCTCAGCGCTGTGAGGTGGCAATCCTAACCACTGTGCCACCGTGTCACCCATCATACTTTGGCATAACGTTCAGCGCAATGGGCTGCTGCTGAGCAACATGCATCAGTTGTGAGATTGTAAAACGCAGCAGCCTGAATGAAGCGAGCAAAAATTTTCATTAAGAAGAAACAGATTGCAGGCAAGCATCTGCGATGGCCCACAGTGACTTGAGCCCCATTGCAACTAATAAATGACCTGTTCAGACCATCTGAGAGATGAAAAATAGTTTGATAATTAAAAAATCAGCGATGGACTTAATGGCTATGGAAAGACTTAAGGGAGACGGTTTCCAATTTCATTACTGACAAGTGATCTTAAATGAACCTATTATCTATTTAATCCTGTTTCATTATTTAATATTAATTCTGATACCTCTGAACATGCATTTGAATGTCAACTTAGCCACTGAATAATGAGCAAGAGAGTGGACAGAGGGACACAACTATTCTTCTCCCTGAAGATGAAAGGATGGACATAATGAAAGTGTCAGCCTCGTAATTGATATTGGCGAATGGAACGTGCTAAGCTTTCTTTCTGAGATGCAGTTGGTGATAGAAATTGCCCAGGAAGGTTGGACACTTGGGGCATTAAGAAAACTTCATCACCACAGACTCCTATTCCTCCCTCTGCGCTGTAATCCATGCTGTAAAGTAGACATCAGAAGGAAATGAGCCTAGACTATGATAGCTCCATAGACTGTGCTCACTGGAAGTGCCCTGGGACAGAAAGTGGGGGGCGATGGCCCAGTGATGTCATCACGACACTATTAATCCACAGACTTAGCGAATGTCCTGGGGACCTGGGTTCGAATCCTGCCATGGCAGATGGTGGAATTTAAATTCAATAAAAGAAATCTGGAATTAAGAATTTACTGATGATCACAAAACCATTGTCGACTGTCAGAAAAACTGATCTGGTTCACTAATGTCCTTCAGGGAAGGAAATCTGTCTTCTTTATCTGGTGTGGCCTCCATGTGACTCCAGAACTCCAGAGCAATGTGGTTGACTCTTAGCTGCACTCTGAACAGGGACAACCTGGGATGTTCCACGAATGAATAAAAAGACACTAAGCATAAGTAACATGGGCATTTCAAACTGAAAGGGGTGCTAGAGGGGCTGTGGCTGAGAATGGCAATAATTTCAAAGAATAAGAACTGTTTAAGCTAGATTACCGAGATTTTCCCGGAAAGTTATGAAATTACAGATGCTCCTCTGGATTGCCTCAATATGTTTTTGAAATCTCAGTAAAGGGGAAGACTAACTCACTATTTATTACTCGTGTAGAGAGCTTATTGTTTAAATTCAGATTGCCTGCAAATTGGACAGCACGGTGGCACAGTGGTTAGCACTACTGCCTCACAATGCCAGGGACCCAGGTTTGATTCCCGGCTTGGGTCACTAACTAACTGTGTGGAGTTTGCATGTTCACCCCACCCCATGATTTCCAAAGATGTTTGGGTTAGGTGGATTTGCCAAGCTAAATTGCTCCATAGTGTCAGAGGGGTTAGTTGGGTAAATGCAAGGGGTCTGGGTGGGATTTGTGGTCAGTGCAGACTCGGTGGGCTGAGTGGCCTCCTTCTGCACTGTAGACATTCTATGAAAATATGGCCTGCCGAACACAGACTCTGGTCAGATGAGGGAGAATGAAGGAGGTGAGAACTGGGGGCTTTGTGGTCAGCCAAGCATTGTTTTCAGTCCATTGAGAGGTCAGTCAGATCTGATAGGTCAGTACAGTTAGCTCCCACCTCCAACTTCAATGCTATTTATTCATTTATTTTATCCCTGAAGCTGATACTTCATTCCCAGGTCCACTTTTGAAAGCAGGAGTAAGCCTTTCATTGTAGTTCTAGTGCTGCTATACCCAATGAACATCAAGAATTATTGACCTATGGTGACATTGGCATCGAAATTGATCACCTTTTCCAATGACCACTTTCCACCACAGATTCCTGTGCAGCAAAAAGAATGGGAATCCATGGCCATTGGATCTTTCTACTTCCCTTACTGTAGTTTCCCATTGTCATTTTAATTGAAATCAGCTAACACAACATGGCATTGGAGCTAAACTAGAGAATCCCCAGGTTTGTATCGTTCCCTACCATGCCAGTGCAATTGTGGGTTGCTTCCCCACCCAAAGCTAGTTTTAAACAGGTACTGAGGTTGGTTTGTTTTGATTTGATTTATTGTTGTCACGTGTTGGGATACAGTGAATGGTATTATTTCTTGCACACTGCATAGACAGAGCATACTGTTCATAGGATGCACGGGCAGAAGGAAAGGAGGGGATGCAGAATATAGGGTTGCAGTCACAAATAAGGTGTAGAGAGGGATCAACTTAATATACGGTACATCCCTTCAAAAGTCTGTTGGCAGCAGAGAAGGAGCAGTTCTTGAGTCGGTTGTTATATGTTTTCAGCCTTTTATACATTTTCCACACGGAGGAAGGTGAAAGCGAGTATGTGTGGGGTCCTCGATTATGCTGACTGCTTTTCCGAGGCATCGGGAAGTATAGATGGAGTCAGTAGATGGGAGGCTGGTTTGTGTGATGGACTGGGTTACATTCACAACCCTTTGTAGTTTCTTGCAATCATGGATAGTGCAAGGGCCATACCAAGCTGTGATATAGCTGTGTTGACTTATTCCTCAGTACTGTATCTATGAAAAAAATCACAACAGTCATATGGAAGGGATAGAAAGGTGGGTTAGGGGTGAAGACAATTGAGGAAAAGTTGGAAATGGTGCTGAAGTGATGCAGTGCTGATGCTTCTGGAAAGTAAGATGAATAAATATAAAACATAGGAATTATCAATTACCCTTAAGCTGCACATTTTATTTCAGGATATCTACAGGAGATCTCTTGCATGGGAATTGCATCTTAAGGTGTTTTTAGCCCACTGGATCTTAAAATATTTCTCCACAATAAATGGAAAACAAGTATTCTTTATCTCTTCCCTTCTTTTGCAGTGTCTTTATTATTATGTGCTCACTCTTCTGAATTCATTTCTCTTTATTTAAAAAAAAGCCTCCCCAGTGTTCTGAGGGGACAGTGAATTTTTTACATTCAGTGGACTTGAGCTGTTTAATTTGCAAATGATTGTTTGCACAGACTCTGGTATCATTGCAGGCAATCTCAGCACCTAACTAGGTTTTGAGAATCTGTGTTTGAATCAGAGTTGTTGTTTCCCCGTTGTGCAATTGGAATATGAAGTGGTATTAAATCTATCTATCACAATTTTTTTTCAAATAGTATGTTTTTGAGTAGGAGGAAAGATAAATTGCACAGAAACTAATAGATGCCTTGTGTTAACTGGGAACCCTTAAATAAACGTGGCCTGTGATAAATCTCACAGTTATTCCTGTTTAATTTATGCTTTAAAATAATAATTTAGCTCCCCAGCCAGCATTCATTTCTAAAACTATTTGTTTTTGTATTTTGGATTGATTCTGGATCTTTACATTTCGCAGTTTTGATATGAGTTAACTGTTCCAAAAAACAATTACTCACACTTAACAGTTGATTGTGATGCTATTTTTTTTTAGAAAAAACAACTAATATTTATGTAAAATAAACACAAAATACTGCGAAAGCTGGAATCTGAAAGAGAATCAGAAAAATGCTGGAAAATCTCAGCAGCATCTGTGGAGAGAAAATAGCACCAGTGTTTCGAGTCTAGACGACCCTTCGTCAGAGATGAGAGGAAGGAAAGTCAGCAGAGATTGATACTATGAGGGTAGGAGTGATAATGGCATATTTATTTGGCCTCCGTCAAATGTCCCAAAGCTGCTTCACAGGAGCATGATAAAACAATGTCACATGGAACAGCATAAGATATTGGGGCAGCATGGTGGCATAGTGGTTAACACTGCTGCCTCAGAACACCAGTGACTCAGGTTTGATTCCCAGCTTGGGTCACTGCCTGTGTAGAGTTTACACATTCTCCCCATGTCTGTGTGGGTTTCCTCCGGGTGCTCTAGTTTTTCTTACAGTCCAAAGATATGCAGACTAGATGCATTGGCCATGCCAAATTCTCCCTCAGTATGTGGAACAGGCGCTGGACTGTGGCGACCAAGGGCTTTTCACAGTAACTTCATTGCAGTGTTAATGCAAACCTACTTGTGACTAATAATTGAATAAAATAAAATTAAAATTGGGTCAGATGATCAAAAAGATGGTTTTCAAGTGTCTGAAACATGGAAGGAGGCAGAGAGGTTTAGGGAGGGAAACTCAGCGGTGCTCAAATGGCCAAGGTAACTGGAGCTCAGATATTGCAGAGACCTGGTGGAAATTGCGAAGATGGGGGTGGAGAACAGGGCTGGAATTTCAAACCAGTGATGAGAATTTTAACAAGACATTGTTTAACCTGAATCTGGTATAGTTCAGCAAGGACAGAGACGAAATATGGTAGGGATTTGATTGAAAGAAATCCCAGAACACCAGTTTAAAGTCCACACAGGTTTATTTGTAGCAAAAGCTGCAAGCTTTCGGGACAGACTGTTCAGGGTGCCACTGTCCACCAAATTGCTGGACAAAATTTATATCATGCGTGCTCCACTCATCCCCTCACCACTTCCCTAAAGGGCACTGTTAATAGTCCATAATTTTTGATAAGGGGAATCTTCCTTACTTTAATGCTTGCTGAAGTGTCAGCACAGCATATTTGCAGCACAGTTGGCCCTGAATCAAAAACTTGGGCATTCAATCCTGCTGCCTGTAACATCGATTAATACTTCATTGCAGTGCTGAGGGAGTGCTGTGGTATCAGAAGTGCTATTATGTAGATGAAAGTTTAAACCCAGCTAATGGCTTATGATGGAAAGAAACAGTTCTACTTTTTTGAGGAAGAACACAAAATTGCGATGGTTCTGGTCAGCATTTGTCTCCGAACACCTGAAGGTCTTCGCTTTCTATAAGGAAAAATTGATAACACTATGCATAAAGGCTTTTAATATTCTCCCCCCCACCCCACCCTCAACTATGGATTTTGAGGCAAATGGATTTATAGTCTGTGAGATCATGACTCACTCCGTTTTATTTAATTTTGGGAAGATGATCCTTGATATTTCTTGTGGTTATTTAGTCTTGGTTGTTTCCCTTGACATGATGGGATTTCTCCAAATATGAAGGTGCTGTAAACCACATGCGTGAGGACACATGACTAAAAATGTGGTAAAAGGTGGAGCAATAAAAATTAGGTTATGCAGGAAGCTGAAATGGAGGAGCGCAGGAAAGATTTTAATTTTGATTTGGTTTGATTTATTATTGTTACATGTATTAACATACTGTGAAAAGTATTGTTTCTTGTGCACTATACAGACAAAGCGTACTGTTCATAGAGAGGGAAAGAAGGGAATGCAGAATGTAGTGTTGCATCATAGCTAGGGTATAGAGAAAGATCAACTTAATATCACGTAGGTCCACTCAAAAGTCTGACAGCAGCAGGGAAGGAGCTGTTCTTGAGTCGGTTGATAGGTGTCCTCAAACTTGGGTATATTTCCCCCGACGGAAGAAGGTGGAAGAGAGAATGTCCAGGGTGCGTGGGGACCTTAATTATGTTGGCTGCTTTTCTGAGGCAGTGGGGAGTATAGACAGTGTCAGTGGATGGGAGATTGGTTTGCTTGATGGATTGGGCTATATTCACAATCTTTTGGAGTTTCTTGCGGTCTTGGGCAGAGCAGGAACTACTCCAAGCTGATACAACCAGAAAGAATGCTTTGTATGGTGCATTTGTAAAAGTTGCAATTGCTAATATTTGCATTGCATAGTTCTACAGATCTCTTGCACGTGTTTCAGATTCTTGTGCCAAGATGGCTTGATGTTAAAACCGGCGTTGACATTGAACCTTTGTCGTGAACAAACCCAATCTACTTCCTGTGTAATGCTGCTCCTTCTCACTAATGTTCTGGATGGTGGGCTGTGAGATATGTTGGAATCTTATTAAGAATGTCTTCCGGTTATGTTATTATAACAACATTTACTGGAAGTCTGTTGGCATGGACAAAATTTACTTTGAACTCAGTGAGCAGTGAATATTCAGGAAAGGCAGACTTGCAGATACTTGATAATGTGTGATACATGGAAAGTTCACTTTGAAGATATTTTGGCACAGACTGAGAACAAAGTTAGAAAACACCGAGGTTAGACAGGGGCCATGAATAATTTTCTTCTGTAACCAATAAAATGCTTTATGGGTTCTTCTGAGATAGACGGTCAAATATGTGCTATGGTGCAGATGGTTACCAGTGACTCCGAAGAAAAAGGAGGGAGTGTGTTTGAAAAACTAATTATGGTATTACAGCAATAGGTTCATAGATTAAACCTATTCATGTGCTATGAAGTAAAATTGATGTAGCATCACCAGGAATTCTTGGCTTGTAAACTACAAAAATTCTGCGTCATGTAGCCAAACTATTTGTCCCTCTACTTTGTTGCAGACACTTGAATCTTCGTGCAGGAACTTGCATTTAATGAGCTGAAAATTCTTGATGATAATCCAACTTTACTTTAGAGAGGATGAACAATTTATCCATTATTAGTCATTAAAAGCAATTACTTTCCAACATTTAACAACTGGATGAGCAAGATGTAAGCTTAAAATTTGTTGGAAAGTATTTGGAGCTTTGAATTTACAAACATTGTTACAGTCAGACTCAGTGTTACACATCATCCACAAAGGCAGCTCTTGTACCCACTCTGTTCAGCAATATTTTTTTTATCTGATGTCTAGTTCACTATTAAGGACATGATATTGGGTGATTATATCTCTAGTTACCAACAATAACAATTATTGCGCATAGGATCTTACGTGAATCCTCTTGTCTTCATAGTGACACAATAATTGAGAAGTCACTTCAGTTCACACTAAAAGTGTGAATAAACAGAATAGTACTTTTGCTAAAGGTTCGATTTTTCTTTGTGCCATAAAGTAATTAAATATATAACCGATACAGACCAAGCATATCAGCTGTCTTTAGTTATTCAACACCTAATTACATGGATATAGAGAGATATGGGCCAAATGTAATCAATTGGGATTAGCTTAGTGGTAAATACTGGGCGGCATGAACAAATTGGACTGAAGGGTCTGTTTACCTCTATGAGACTAATTAGCTCAGTTAAGAGACATGAATATTCATACCTGATGCCTCAATCACAAAGATTGATTGGAAAGTGAGAGATCTTTGGGTAGAATTTTCCATTCCAGGACAAATTCCTGTCACGGGAACAGGGATGGGGAATGTTTCCCACCCTGAAGGCCAGTGAGAATTTGCACCAAATCTTGTGCTGCTGGCCTATTGATTAAGCAGTCGGATGTTTTGGGTGATGGAGCGGATTGGAGGGTGCATGGCCCAAAGTCATATCTGGGTGCCATATTGGAAAGGCATCAGCTGGAAGATCTACCTCCTGGAAGAGAAGATCCATGTCGTTGGTGCTGCACTCACCCACTGCTGCATCTGCTGTTCTAGGGTCCCTGGTCCCTGGTAGGCCTCATCTTCAATTTCCATGTAGCTTGCCCCGGCCCTATCTTCTGGTGAGAGCTTCCCCGATGTCCATTCACTTTGCTAGGTAATGGTTGCCTATCCATGTGGTGTTCTGCCAGTTTGTGATGTGGATAGTTGTGCTGTTGCTGGGATGAGGGACATATTGGATTGGGCCTATCAGCTGCATCCCACAAATGGTAACGGCAAACAGTTTTTCCATTGAAATTCTGGTAGGGAAGCGGTGACCCACCATGACTGGAAAATTGAAATCTCCCACTACTACTACCCTATTTTTCCTACACTTATCTAAAATGTCCCTGCATATCCCTTCTTCCACGGCCCGCAGGCTGTTGGGCGGTCTGTAGTAAACACCCAACAGAGTAACCACTCCCTTCCTATTCCTCAACTCCATCCATAGAGACTCAATTACTAAATCATCCATACCTCCCTCCCTCTGCACTGCTATGATGTTGTCCTTAACTAATAAAGCCACTCCCCTGCCTCTCCTCACACCAACTCTGTCATGCCTAAAACACTTATACCCTTTTTTCTCCTCATGGCCCCGCAGGCTAGTTCTAATCACACTAATACTTTCTGGAACTCCTTCAGCTGTTGAAAGGTCATGTTTATCTCTGATCGGTGGTTAAAAGGGCATTGGATAATAGGTACCTCATTGCAGCTTGGTTTATACAGAGGTTGCCTCCAGATTCAGAACAGGGGAAAAGTTGACAGTGGGGCAGAAATGGAGTGGTAAACATAGCAATCTGCCCCAGATGGGTGTGAAAATCTTTCTGAGTATGTCTCTTAATTAAGCATTCCACTCACCGTAATAAATGTAGATTATGCGAGGATAAATGCAGCTGACATCATCAGCTCTTAATCACCTTCTGATGTGACATGCAGAAGCCAATAATCTGTGGTGGTTGGTTTGTCTGGCCTCATAGAATCCCATGAATCGTAGAATCCCTACAGTGCAGAAGGACGCCATTTGGCCCATTGAGTCTGTACTCACTGACAACCACCTATGCTCATAATCCTATATATTTACCCCATTAATCCCTCTAACCTATGCACCCCTCATAATCCTACATGTTTATTCCACATGGGTAAACCTATGGAGCCTGGGAAACTAAGAGACAATTTAGCATGGCCAATCCACCTAACCCACACATCTTTGGACTTTCGGAGGAAACCAGAGGACCTGGAGGGAACCCATGCAGACATGGGGAAAATGTGCAAACTCCACATCGACGATAACCCAAGCTGGGAATCGTACCCTTGTCCCTGAAGCTGTAATGACATAAGAATACAAGAACTAGGAGCAAGAGAAGGCCATCTGGCCCCTTGAGCATACTCTGCCATTCAATAAGATCATGGCTGATCTTTTCGTGGATTCAGCTCTACCTACCCGCCCGTTCACCATAACCCTTAATTCCTTTACTGGTCAAAAATGTATCTATTCTTGTCTTAAAAGCATTCAATGAGGTAGTCTCAACTGCTTCACTGGGCAGGGAATTCCACAGATTCGCAACGCTTTGTATTCAGAAGTTCCTCCTCAACTCAGTCCTAAATCTGCTCCCCCTTATTTTGAGGCAGCAGTGCTAACCACTGTACCACCATGCCTCCTGCCCATAGTGGGTGCTATACTGATCAATGATCCAAACAGTGGGTTTGTCTCTGGAGGTTAACTCTATGAACAGTATGTTTGCAGTAAGTATTTGGTATGTTTTTAGTATGTTTTTAGCACAAAGACAAGCTATTGCGGGGGGGGGGGGGGAGGTAACGATAGACAGAGGGCTAGCCCATTACTTTCATGCCTACCCCAAGTTCGCCCCCATAAGATGATGTAATCAACACCCACTCGCCACAGTAAGTAAATAATTAAGGGTTAAATAATTAATGATTTTGTTTTCAAGCCAATTGACCATAATATATTACTATGCTGTAACATAGTTGGTGTGAGCAGGCAGGTGAGAGTGTGCAGTGAGTGCACAGCCTTCTTTACAAAAATGTTTATAAAAGAGTAGGAATGAAGTGGGGGGGGGGGAAGTGTCACCATCTTTGGGGAAGAGAGGTGCCCATTGGGGAAATCTGCCCATAGGTAATAATGCCCTTCCTTGCTTCTCCACCTGCAGTGCAAAACCCATCACCCCACACCCCCCATCCCTCATAAGGTGCCTGGTCCATCCTTGTTTGATACTCCTGACTTACCTGAGTCCAGGGAGCATATCCCTCATTGTAGACCATTCTGACACCGAGGGCAGGACCTTCCCTCAATGCTGGGCAAGGTCCTGCACTTGCCTCAATGTTGCCACCCGTGCTGTATTATTGTTACGTTTGACTTTTGAAGTGACAGTCTTTTTAGTCAGGAGTGAAGGGAGGTGGTGGCAAACAGTAAGTGAAATAAAATGCAACCTCAGGATTTATTTATCAGGATTTAAGTACACAATCCATGAATATACTTCAGTGCAACTGAGGAATTGCACTGCTGGAGATGTGCCTTTTGAGTAAAATACACAACCGAAGGCCTTTTTAGTCCTTTCACATAAACAATCCCATGACACGATTCAAAGGGGCAGGGGAAATTTCCTCGATGTGTTAGTCAATATTTATCCCTTCGCCAATATCACCAAAACAAATTGCATTTCAAAAAATACTTGGACTGTAAAATGGTCTGAGACGTCTTGAAGTCAAAAAGACAAAGGGTGGAATTTTTCCAACCCACCTGCTACGGGAATCGTAGTGGGCGGACACGGATCATGCAAAGGTCCGCTGATCTCAGGCAGGATTTTCCAGTCTTGGAGCGAGTGAGGCCACGGAATCCTGGCTGAAAAGTCAAAAAATGCCTGCCTCAACTCATAAGAGTATATTTTTCTATCTTCCTCAGTGGACCCATGCAACTCCTCCCACTCATACCTGCCTGCATAAATCTAAATAAAATTTATTTATGAATGCTAATTAAGAAAAGAACATTGATCACGCACTTCAAATATTAATCTTTCAGGTGCTGTAATGAATAGCCTTTCTGGATTCACTGGAGCTGTGCTTCAATCTGTGGCATCCAGTATTGTGGAACGGAATGAACAAGGTCAATACTGAGGGTTTGCTCGAGAAATAATTAAATTTAATGATTTTGTTATAATTCAGCTTGACTTGCATTCATTATAAATGGTTTAAAACGTGACCTTAATCTCACTTTAATATTAAGAATACTAAAGCTTTCACAAGCAGTCAATACTTTGCGTATAAATCTTACAAAGTAACTCTGGCAGTGACATGGACAGTTCCTTCCCTGTTGAGATCTTTTTTGAAGAAATGATGCTGCTACCACATTCACAACTGTTACCAGGACTACACAAAGAAAGTATATGAACAAAAATCAGTTGAGTGGTAGATCTTATATTTTGATCCCCTTTAAGTGGAAGACCAGCCATTCTCCAAGTAGGTTGAGTGAAGGCCCAAAACGCTTTGGCAGTTGTTCTTTTTCCTTTTGCAGACTAATCGAACTTCATCAATCAAACTGGAAACAAACTTCTGTTTCTACTGAAATTGGCCTGTAAAATTATCTTCTGTTTACACAAGGTTTTTTTTCCACTCTCCCATGTTATTTATTGTGCCTTGCCTCATCTTCTTCCTGTATTTTGGCACATACGCCGTGCCCTCAGTCATCTCGTCATTTACAACGCATCATTTACCACTCAACTATCCATCAGTTTGAATTGCCAGTGCTAGTACTCGAAATAAAAGGCTACTTTATCGCAGGGAAGCAGACGAACCTTTGACACCTGTGCATCAATGATGAACCAACTCCTGCACTTGTGCCAAAATTTTAATATTCAATCATTGTTATAGGCCCTTGTCTCCTGCTCTTATGAATTCTAAATTTTGTCTCTGCACCGTGCTCGTAGAAGCTAAAAGATAGTGATATTTCAGCTGCTATTGTGTTCCCTTACAATTGAATACTCGTCCTGTGATTGAAGATTTGATATTTCACGTCCTTGTGTCCTTTTTCAATTATTGACAGGTGCGATGTTTTCCTGTATGGCTTCTATAGAAACAATCTGCGTTATAATTGGGGCAACTGTATTTGGTGCACTCTATCCTCAAACACTCACATCGCTGCCTGGGTTTAGCTTTATTGTGATGGCAGGCTTCCAAGTGATTCTATTGATCCTCATACAGTAAGTAGCCAGTTATTTTCATGAGCTCCCCATGCGTGTGGCTGTGTGATATATAATGTATGTGAATAACTCTTCCTGCTGAAATAGTGGATAGAGACTGCTTCTTCAATAGAATCATAGAACGATTACAACGGATTAAGAGGCCGTTTGGCCCATCATACCAATTCCGACCCTGTGAAGGAGCAATTCATCTAGTGCTACTTCCCTGCCTCTTATGCATAACCCTGCATCTCTGTCCTTTTAGAATAATGATCCAATTCCTTTGTGAAGGCCTAAGTTGAGTTTTCCTCCACCACAATCTCAGTCAGTGCTTTTCAGTCTTAAATGCCTGCTGCATGAAGAGGTTTTCCCTATCTCAGCATTGCTTCTTTTGCTAATTACTTTAAATCTATGTACCCTGACTCCTGATCCTTCGACCAATGAGAACTGTTTGTCCTCTCTTGCCCAGACTGCTCATGATTTTGAATACCTTGATACCCTCTGTTCTTCAAGGAAAACGGTCCCAACTGAAGTTCCTCCTTCCTGGAACCATTCTTGTGAATCTTTTCTGTAACCTCTTCACTGACCTCGTTAAGTGTACTGGCCAAAACTAAACACATTGTTCGTTTCCGAAAGAACATTGTGAGATTTGACACCAGTGACCTGTCCTTTATGAATACACAATGGCTGTTCTTATTTAAATTAGATTTTTCTAAGCAAATAATCTAATTCCCCATTATAGCCTATGTAGATGCTTGCACCTTGGATATATTCTCTTCAATCTTCTTCCATCAGGAAACAGATACAAAAGTTTGAGGTCACGTACCAACCAACTCAAGAACAGCTTCTTTCCTGCTGCTGTCAGACTTTTGAATGGTTCTATTACACACTATCACACTTTCACACAGGATGGCACGATGGCACAGTGGTTAGCACTGTTGCCTCACAGTGCCAGAGACCCAGGTTCAATTCTGTCCTTGGGTCACAGTCTGTGTGGAGTTTGTACATTCTCCCTATGTCTGTGTTTCTTTTCTCCGAGTGCTCTGGTTACCTTCCATACTCCAAGGTTAGATGCGTTGGCCATGCTAAATTGACCCTCGTGTCAGGGGGATTTGCAGGGTAAATGTATGGGGTTATGGGAATAGGGCCTGGGTGGGACTGTGGTTGGTGCAAACTTGATCAGCTGAATGGCCTACTTCTGCATTGTAGGGATTCTATGATTAAGTAAATCTTTCTCTATTCCCCAACTATGACTGTGATACTATATTCTTCTCTTCTATGTACTCTATAAACAGTATGTTTTTTTGTGTATAACATATAAGAAACAATACATGTGACAACAATAAATCAAATCAAATGATTTTAGTCTGAAGTAGTTCTGAAGACCAGAAAACCACATCTAGTCAGTCTAGACTCTGCCACTCTAGTTCAGCTCTATTTCATTCTCTTCTGCTCAACAATTCCATTATCTTCTGCAAAAACAAAGACAAATTTCTATTTTACTTGCATCTGCCATGGAGGTTTTCTTCTTTTCTTTAAGCTGGCCTTCTCTATTTTAATATTTTACAAACTTTGTTCTGAGTTTAAGTTTCAGTTTATTGATTCATGTCACCAATAGGCTTACATTAACCCTGCAATGAAGTTACTGTGGAAAAACCCTGAGTTGCTACATTCCTGGTGCCATAGCCGGCTACACTGAGGGAGAATTTAGCATGACCCAACGCACCTAACCAACACGTCTTGTAGACTGTGGGAGAAAACTGGAGCATCCGGAGGAAATCCACGCAGACACAGGGAGACTATGCGAACTCCACACAGATAGTGACCCAAGCCGGGGATCGAATCTGGGTCCCTGGCGCTATGAGGCAGCAGTGCTGACCACTGTGCCACCAGGCTACCTTGTGTTTGCACGTTCCCTCATTATTTTCCAGTTAAGCTCCCTGTGGTTCATTTTCTTTCTTGCTCGCTTTCCAATTTTAATCTTTTTCTTTTGCTTCATCACTACATTGTCTATACACTGCTTTGTTCTAATTTGTATTCATGAATCTTAAATTTGTCACGTACTTATTTTCATCTGTGTGTTGATGGACTCTCTTTGCTGCCTCATCTCCAACTTGGGAGTTTCCTGTTGCTTGATAATTGTCTGATCTGCCAGATTTTTGTTTCTGACTTAACTAGGGCTAGATCCCTTTTTATCTAACACAAAAAAATGTATTTTATTTTTAGTCAAGTCTCTTTTCTGCATTAATTTTTCATTTTTTTTGCTTTTTTTGCATTGAATCTAACAATGTTATCATCACTTTTTTCTCGGATAATCCCTTAAGTTAGGATCAGTAATAGAACATGATGAAGAGGTAATATATAGCTTGTCTTTTACCTTAAAATCATAGAATCCCGACAAGCAGAAGGAGGCCATTTGGCCCATTGAGTCTGCATCAATCACAATCCTACCTAGGCCCTATTCCTGTAACATATTTATCCTGCTAATCCCCCTGACACTAGGGTCAATTTAGCATGACCAATTAACCTAATCCGCACTTCTTTGGATGGTTGGAGGAAACCCACGCAGACACAGGGAGAACATGTAAACTCCACACAGATAGTCACCTGAGACTATCCTGGCACTGTGAGGCAGCAGTACTGACCACTGCACCACCATGCCACCAGGTCACTACCTTTAGCAACTTTATTCTACACACAGCTCAGTTGAATTACAGACATCTTATGGTCCCCTCACCCCAATGGTTATATATGTGTCTGTTGATTCTCTTGGTGTTTGATCCATTGTTCATCATGTGTCTTTATTAGGACAATTAGCTTAATAATGTAATGGTCAAAACATGCACTTGCTGATACACTGACGTGTACTAAGCTGATCTTTCTCTTCACTCTACCTAAGCTGTGATGCTACATTCTGTACGCCGTCCTTTTCCTTTTTACCCATGCACTTCATGAGTGATATGTTTTGTCTGTACAGCGCGCATGAAAAAATACTTTTCACTGTATACCAGTACATGCGATAATAAAACCGAATCAATCAACCTTACACTTACATCACCTGTTTGCCTCATTTTCCCCTCAAACTCCAACCACCACTGCTTCCTTGCTTGTATAACTAGGAACATACAGATCAACCAGTCAGACTTGGATACATTGTAGAAACTTTGGCCCGGATGTTGCAGTCACACCCGCAAATCATCGAGGGCAGGTTGGAAATCATCTTCTGGTGGGACTTCACGGGGCTGGAAAACCCTGACCCTTCCTCTCCACTTGCATTAGGATGGAATTTTAACAGGCAGGAGTCTTGCTCACTGGTTTTAAAGTTCAGGATGATACCCCACCACCCCCCACTCACCATCACCACCCTCCCACCCCCAAACCCATCCCAGCCCACCACCATCACTTGACCAAGAATCCCCAAGTCAGTTTTACAGTCATTGGGATCATGAATTTTGCCCAGGACAAGTCCATCCGCTGCCCATTTGGGAGGAAGTCCATCCGCTGCCCATTTGGGAGGAAGTCCATCCGCTGCCCATTTGGGAGGAAGTCCATCCGCTGCCCATTTGGGAGGAAGTCCATCCGCTGCCCATTTGGGAGGAAGTCCATCCGCTGCCCATTTGGGAGGAAGTCCAGCTCCCGATGTCTGTGGCTGGAACCAGACACTCCGGTTAAGCAGGAGTCTTTGTGTGGCCAGTCCAGCAACTCCTGGTGAGGGATGTTTGTTGCCCGTGTTTGACAGGGCAGGAGGCTCCTTACTTGGTCTCTGATCAGAGACCAGTCGTGAGGGAAAGCCCTCCTTCAGTGTTCACCAATTGGCATTTAAGGACCTTATTTACTCCAAGTGCTTGCAGGTTGCCTAATGCTTCTTTTGCTGCTTTTCAAGTTTAAAGTTTATTTACCAGTGTCACAAGTGGGCTTACATTAATAATGAAATGAAGTTACTGTGAAAGTCCCCTAGTCGCCATACTCCGGCACCTGTTTGGGTACTCTGAGGAGAATTTAGCATGGTTCTTTGGATTGGTAAAGTATCAGTAGATATGGAACTATGGCCTCACTATGTTGCTTGATTTTATGTCACCACCACCCCCCCGCACTTCCCCTCCCTTCCCACTCCCATCCCACCTGCAAGTTCACTCCCATTATTCTGTCATTTTTTTCTATTACAGCCTTTCCTTTGAATAGGTAGTCACCCTTTATTATGGCCCATGTTAACTTTACTAATGTTATCCCTCTGAAACATTTGATAACTTTGATTTGATTTATTGTTGTCACATGTATCAGTTTACAGTGGAAAGTGTTGTTTCCTGAGTGCTATACAGACAAAGCATACCCTACATAGAGAAGGAAAGGAGAGGATGCAGAATGTTGTATTACAGTCATAGCTAGGGTGTAGAGAAAGATAACTTAACACGAGGTAGGTCCATTCACAAGTCTGATGGCAGCAAGAAAGAAGCTATTCTTGAGTCGGTTGGTCAATGGGAGAAAGTGGAAGAAATGGAAGAATCCAAGATGCATGCGGTCCTTAATTATGTTGGCTGCTTTTCTGAACAGCGGGAAGTGTAGATGAAGTCAGTGGATGGTTTGCATGATGGACTGGGCCTCATTCACAATCCTTTGTAGTTTTTTGCAGTTTGGACGGAGCTAAGTAACTAAGTAAAGTTTATTGCCACATCCTGCCAGAGACCAAACCATATATCTGTTAATATTGTATCAGAATCCACCCCATCCTTAAGGTTAACAGCACTGCACTGGAGTCTCCAGGAAGTAACGATTTACTCTCCAGGATCAATGCATTACAAGATTAATAGAGACTAAACATTTTTTCCTCAAAAGGAAATTTTTATTGGTGAGTTTTAAAAAGATTTTTCAAGGGGCTAGAAATATTAGATTGACTGGATGCTGCTTAACTATCAGTTAATGAAAAGTCATCTATGCTGGCTTTCAAGTTGACTGTGAGAAGATATATCACGAGTATGATGAGATGGTGCAGAATCTTGTGCCCTCCTCTGTGACAAGTTTCACGGAAGGGGACATTTAATTGGCTGGGAGGGTGCCAGGATCCTAGACCTTAACCCACCTCCAACCCAATTAAATCTGTGCAGAAAGGCAGTTAATTCCCTCTTAAGAACTCATCCTGCCTCCGCTAGTATTGATCTGGATCTGGGCATGGGATTCACCATTTTGGGAGCATGACAAGCAAAGCCTGCTTTGTATGTTTGTAGGCAACAGGTGGTCCCCTCATTCACAATTCAATTGAAGGGCGCAGTCCCATGTTGGGAGGTCCCTGCTGAGAGGCAACCACCCCCCCACTACCCATATTGCCGACCCCACCCACTTCCTCTCAACCCTTGCCCATGACCCCTCCCCTTCCTTTCACCACTCAGCTGTAGCTGGGATCCTCCTTCATCCATGGCTGCGGGTGGGTGGGTGTCATATCAACAGCAGCAACTATGTCCCTGGTGGCACTAATGAGTAGAGAAAAATTGGGGGTTTCTAATTTGTCTGGCAGCTCCCCTATAGCATGATTCCACCCCACGCCCCTCCCACCATCCTCCCAAGCCTTCATCCCGCCACCGCTGACTGAGATCCTTGATCCTGGAAAAAGTCCAGCTGCTGGTCCATCACCAACTCCGCCCCCCCCCACCCATCCATACTGACACCAGATACCACTCATTAATGACCAATGCCATGCCTGCAGCATTGGAAGCAAAAACTCTTGACACCTTATGGAATATGTCCAACCAGAGTTGGAAAAATTTACCTTGTGCTCCTGGATAAGTTACTCTTCTGCAGGAAGGTAAAGATGAATCCTCTCAATGATGGGGCGGAGCCGAAGTGGAACACAAGCAACAGGGTTTGCCAGTGGCTCTTCTTACATGCTGCGTTCTCTGTACATTGTAGTTTGGTTAATCATGAAACCAGAAACTTGTATAATAATAAAAACAAAATGCTGCAGGTGCTGAAATCTGAAACAAAATCAGAAAGTGCCACCAGAAAGTGCTGGAAAATCTCAGCGGGTCTGACAGCCTGTATGGGGAGAGAATAGAGCCAACATTTCAAGTCTGGATGACCCCGCATTGGAGCTTTTGTACCAGAAGCTTATAGTTCTGTCTTTTAAAAGCTAATATAGGATGTGGGGTTAACCTGCCTGATCACTTGAGATATTTCCAGACAAGGGTCTGGCAGATGGGGTACAATGTTGGGAAATGTGAGGTCATCCATTTTGGTAGTAATAACAGCAAAATGGACTACTATTTAAATGGTAAATTGCAGTATGCTGCTGTGCAAGGGGGACCTGGGTGTCCTTGTGCAAAAATCTCAAGGAGTTGGCTTGCAGGTGTAGCAGGTAATTGAGAAGGCAATGGAATTTTGTCCTTCATTGCTAGAGGGATGGAGTTTAAAAACAGCAAGGTTGTGTTGCAGCTGTATAGAGTGCTGGTGAGACCACACCTGGAATACTGTGTACAATTTTGATCTCCTTATCTGAGAAAGGATATACGGGCACTAGAGAGGGTGCAGAAGAGATTTACCAGATTGATTCCAGAATTGAGAGGGTTGACTTATGAGGAGAGACTGACTAGACTGGGCTGTACTCATTGGAATTTGAAGAATGAGGGGAGATCTTATAGAAACATATAAGACTATGAAGAAAATAGATAAGATAGAAGCAGGGAGGTTGTTTCCACTGGCATGTTAAACCAGAACTAGGGAGCAAGGCCTCAAAATAAGGGAAAGCAGATTTAGGATTGAGTTGAGGAGGAACTTCTTCACACAAAAGGTTGTGAATCTCTGGAATTTCCTGCCCAGTGGAGCCATTGAGGCTACCTCATTGAATGTTTTTAAGGCATGGATAAATAAATTTTTAACAGTATTAAGGGTTATGGTGAGCAGGCGGATAAGTGGAGCTGAGTCCACAAAAAGATCAGCCACAATCTTATTGAATGGCAGAACAGGCTCGAGGGGCCAGCTGGCCTACTCCTGCTCTTAGTTCTTATGTTCTTATTTTTGCTGTTTTTTTTTAAGTAACTCAGCTAAGTAATTCCATTCCACTTGAATGCATTTTATCTGGTAAAATATTACAAAAGATAGTACACATAAAGTCCCTAGTGACTTGGTAAACAATGTTCTTCAGTGAAATCAATAAAATATTTTTGATAACAATGTATGATTAAAATCAGATACAATTGAAACAAGTTGCACAAATAGCTTAACTCTGTAAATCTTTGATAAGTTTGTTTTCCTTTCTCCTGCATTCCTCACTTCCGTTGTGTTATCATTTTCCACATATATCATCCCAGTTTCCACTTAGAATCATAGAAACCCTACAGTGCAGAAGGTGGCCATTTGGCCCATTGATTTTGCACCAGAAAATAATGCTACCCAGGCCTATTCCTGTAACCCATGCTAATTCCTCCTAACTCTAGCCAGTCAACCTAACCTGCACATCTTTGGACTTCTGAACATATCTTTTTAAAGACTTTTTTTGTGCTTGTAATATCTGTAGTATCTGCAATTTACAGGCTTTTCCTGGTTGATAGGGATTATATACTGGAAACAACTTGAACACAGTTGTGATTTGTGGGACCAAGCAAGGGTCTGACTCCAATATTGAATAATTTACATACACCATAGTAACACCATTGGCAATTTGAAGTTGAAGGAGTCAGAACATATCACATAAAGTGGTTGGTGCTATTCCTTGCATTTTCCACTCTGTTCTTTGGATTATTTCCATGCCCTGCGCTTAGTCTATGAGCAATATCGCAATGAGGAGAGAGAGTTGGTTCACTGACACAATCATGTTCAATACCAATCTTCATGGAGGTAGGGTCTGTAGGGTGCTTCTGCTGGTGAGGATCATGGTTTTTTGCATTGTCAGGGAGCAGGAGAGGAGACGAACACAAGGGATCACAGGTTCAAGATGAGGGGGGCAAGTTTTAATACAGATGTCAGAGGGACGTATTTTACACAGAGGGTGGTGGGGGCCTGGAATACATTGCAAAGCAAAGTGGTAGAGGTGGATACGCTGGGATCATTTAAGACTTATCTGAATAGCCACATGAACAGACTGGGAATGGAGGGATACAAACGAATGGTCTAGCTGGATGCATGAGCGGTGCAGTCTTGGAGGGCTGAAGGGCCTATTTCCTCCGTTGATTTGTTCTTTGTTCTTTGGTCATTGTTTTTTGATGGTGACAAGATTCTGAGTAAAGCCAAATTTGGGGAGAATGCTCCAGAAGCTTTCATGTTTGCCCAAATCAAAAGCTGAAGAACAACAAGGTTTTCTAGAGAAGATGGAATCACTGCTGTAATTCTGAAGTGCAGCTGAGATGCACTCCTGATACGTAAATCCTTGTTGATTTTGTCTGATTGTCCCTCACCCGAGAAGAGATGTTGATGCCTTGGGATCTTGGAGATGCAGTGATCAGCTACAACTCAAGAAGGGTAAAATTCCACCCATCATCTCCAGCACATGGCAAATCCAAGAAAAAATTCAAGGAATCTTAATCAGTAGAGGGATAGGTGTTGTGCTGTGAAGCTTTACATGACATGTTCTGACTCCTTCAACTTCAAATTGCCAATGGTGTTACTATGGTGTATGTAAATTATTCAATATTGGAGTCAGACCCTTGCTTGGTCCCACAAATCACAACTGTGTTCAAGTTGTTTCCAGTATATAACCCCTATCAACCAGGAAAAGCCTGTAAATTGCAGATACTACAGATATTACAAGCACAAAAGTCTTTAAAAAGATATGTTCAGAAGTCCAAAGATGTGCAGGTTAGGTTGACTGGCTAGAGTTAGGAGGAATTAGCATGGGTTACAGGAATAGGGCCTGGGTAGCATTATTTTCTGGTGCAAAATCAATGGGCCAAATGGCCACCTTCTGCACTGTAGGGATTCTATGATTCTAATCTATGATTCTAAGTGGAAACTGGGATGATATATGTGGAAAATGATAACACAACGGAAGTGAGGAATGCAGGAGAAAGGAAAACAACCTACCCTGTCTTCAATCCAAGAACCAAAATCATTCTCAGTCATGAGCTTCAGTTTGCAGATAATGGACTGCAGGCCCTTATCAACTCTTTCTCCAAGACATTTGAGAAAATGGATCTTTTGCTCAACATCTGAAAAACTAAGGTTCTCCAAGGGAAGTTAACTAAGGAAGAACTGGGGTTCTGTGGGATGGGGTGTCCAATCTTTCCAGAGCCAACTTTCACAGCACAACACCTATCCCTCTATTGATTGAGATCAGTGGTGAGACCTTGTAAAGCGTGGACCATTTTCTGTGTCTTGCAAATCTCTTGTCAACAAAGATATAATGGCAAAATTCATCATTGCTTCCAATATGCCAATTCAGCGTTCAACTAAGGAAAAGAGGGCCAGGATCTCAAAACCCAAGATGGTGATCCCTGCACATCTATATGCTTTTAAGACTTGGAAAAACTACAGCAAGTACCTTAAAGCCCTGGAGATGCCTTCATAAGATCCTCCAAATCCAGTGGCAAGAAACACGACATAACAACAGCAAGTGTGCCAATCATTAAGGCACTCATCACTCAACTCATTTCCACTGGGCAAGGCATATCATTTGTACACAAGACACCAGAGTTCCAAAGGAACTGTTCTACTCAGAACTTGATCGTGGCAGGATAGCGGAAATGCTTTGGGGATTCTTCAATGCATCCCTGAACAGGTCAAATGTCTCTGCCGACTCGAGGGACTCCCTGACTTCTGACTGGGGAAGTTTTATTTGGGAAGGCTTTGAACAACTACAGCTCTCACCAACTTTTACAGATGCACCATAGAGGGCATTCTTTCTGGATGCATCACAGCTTGGATTAACTCCTGCTCTGTCCAAGACCACAAGAAACTACAAAAGGTCATGAATGTAGCCCAATCCATCACGGAAACCAGCCTCCCATCCACAAACTCTATCTACACTTCCTGCTGCTTTGGCAAAGCAGCGAGCATAATTAAGGACCCCATGTACACCGAGCATACCCTCTTCTACCTTCTTGCATTGGGAAAAAATACAAAAGTCTGAGGTCACGTATCGACTGCCTCAAGAACAGTTCCTTCCCTGCTGTCAGACTTTTGAATGGACTTACCTTGCATTAAGTTAATCTTTCTCTGCACCCTAGCTATAATGTAACACTACTTTCTTCACTCTCTCGTTTCCTTCTCTAAGAATGGTATGCTTTGTCTGTACAGCACACTAGAAGCAATACTTTTCACTGTACACTAATACATATGACAAAAATAAAAAGTAAAGTAAATTTATTAGTCACAAGTAAGTCTTACTTGTGGTTGGGCGGAGGGAATCAAAATGAAGTGACTGGGAGAGAGGAGGTTAGTTCGCAAATAGAGAGAGATTGCCGACAGTGTGAAAGGCAGGTAGGTGGGTGATGGAGAAGGGAGCACTCAGGCCAAAGGTTTGAGATATGTCTATTTTAACGCTAGGAGTGTTAATAAACGGATGAATTTAGGGCATGGATTGCGACTTGGAATTGTGATGTGGTGGCCATTACAGAGACTTGGATGACTCAGAGACAGGACAGGATGCTTAAAGTACCGAGTTTCAGATGTTTCAGGTGGGATAGGGAGAGAGGTAAAAGAGGTGGGGGAGTGCCACTGTTGATCATAGATGGTGTGACAGCTGTAGAAAAGATGGACGCCATGGAGGGACTGTCTATGGAGTCTCTGTGCGTGGAAATTTAGAACAGGAAGGGGTCAATAACTTTACTGGGTGTTTTTTATAAGCCACCCAATAGTAACAAGGATGTTGAGGAACAATAGGGAAACAGATCCTGGAGAGATGTAATAATAACAGAGTTGTTGTGATGGGAGACTTTAATTTCCCAAATATCAATTGGAATCTCCCTAGGGTAAGGGGTTTAGATGGGGAGGAGTTTGTTAGCTGTATTCAGGGGGGTTTCCTGAAACAGTTCGTGGATAAGCCTACAAGAGGAGAGGCTGTACTTGATTTGATATTGGGTAATGAACCTGACAGGTGTCAGATCTCTCAATGGAAGAGCATTTTGGGAATAGTGATCATAACTCTATCTCTTTTACGCTAGCATTGGAGAGAGATAGATCAGACAAGCTAGGAAAGTGTTTATCTGGAGTAAGGGGAATTATGAAGCCATCAGGCAGGAAATTAGAGGCATAAATTGGAAGGAGGTTTTCTCAGGGAAATGTGCAGAAGTACGTGGCAGGTTTTCAAGGAATATTTATTTGGAGTTCTGTATGACAATGCTCCGATGAGACAGGGAAGTTTTGGTAGGTTGCAGGAACCATGGTGTACGGAAGTTGGAATGAATTTAGTCAAGGAAAGGAAAGTGCACAAAAAGGTCTGGGAGCTAGGTAATGTTAGAGATCTAGAAGAGTATATGACTTGTAGGAAGGAACTTAAGAAGGAAATTAGGAGAGCCAGAAGGGGTCATGAGAAGGCCTTGGCAGGTAAGATTAAGGAAAATCCCAAGGCATTCTCCAAGTATGTGAAAAGCAAAAGGATGAGATATGAAGAAATAGGACCTATCAAACGTGATGGTGGAAATGTTTGTATAGAAACAGCAGAGGTGCTCAATGAATACTTTACTTCAGTATTCACAGTGGAAAAGAATCTTGGTGGTTGGAGTGCAGGCTTGCAGCGTACTGAAAAGCTTGGGTATCTTGACATTAAGAAAGAGGATGTGTTGGAGCTTTTGAAAAGCATCAAGTTAGATAAGTCGCTGGGAAGGATGGGATGCATCCCAAGTGCTGTGAGAGATGAGGGAAGAGATTGCAGAGTCTTTGCATCATCAATGGAGACGAGAGAGGTTTTGGAGGATTGCGGATGTGGTCCCTCTATTCAAGAAAGAGAGAAGAGATAGCCCAGGAAATTATCGGCCAGTAAGCCTAACCTCAGTGGTTGGTAAGTTGTTGGAGAAGATCCTGAGAGAGAGGATTTATGAATATATGGAGAGATTCAGTATGATCAAAAATAGCCAGCATGGCTTTGTGAAAGGCGGAGTTTTTTGTTGGTTGAGTTTTTTGAAGATGTGATTAAACACATTGATGAAAGAAGAGCAGTGGATGTGGTTTATACAGACTTCAGCAAGGCGTTTGATAAGATCCCCCCATACAAGGCTTATTGAGAAAGTGAGGGAGCATGGAATCCAAGGGGACATTGCTTTGTGGATCCAGAACTTACTTGCTCACAGAAGGCAAAGAATGGTTGTAGATGGGTCTTTTTCTGCATGGAGGTCGGTCACCAGTGGAATGCCCCAGGGATCTGTTCTAGGACCATTGCTGTTTGTGATTTTTATAAATGACCTGGATGGGGAAGTGGAGGGATAGGTTGGCAAATTTGCCGATGACACAAAAGTTGGAGATGTTTTGGATAGTTTGGAGGGATGTCAGAAGTTGCAACGAGACATAGATAAGGGCCGGAGAAGTGGCAGATGGACTTCAACCCAGATAAGTGTGTGGTGGTTCATTTTGGCAGGTCAAGCGGGATGATGGAGTACAATATCAAGGGTAAGATTCTTAGCAATGTGGAAGATCAGAAGGACCTTGGGATCCAGGTTCATAGGACGCTCAAATCAGCTTCGCAGGTAGAGGATGTCACGTCCAGTATACCAGGTGTATGGTATACTGGTCTTCATCAATTGAGGAATTGAGTTTAGGAGTTGGGAGATAATGCTGCAGCTGTATAAGAGCCTGGTCAGACCCCAGTACTGTGCTCAGCTCTGGTCGCTTCATTATAGGAAGGATGTGGAAGCCATTGAAAGGGTACAGAGGAGATTTATAAGGATATTGCCTTGTAAATGCCTTATGAGGATAGGTTGAGAGAACTTGGTCTTTTCTTGTTGGAGAGTCGAAGAATGAGAGGTGACCTGATATCGTAAGATATTGAAAGTTATTGATCGAGTGGATTCTCAGAGGCTTTTTCCCAGGGCTGAAATGGCTGCCATAAGAGGACACAGGTTTAGGGTGCTGGTAGCTAGGTGCAGAGAAGATGTCAGGGGTAAGTTTTTCACTCAGAGAATAGTGGGTGCATGGAATCGGCTGCTGATGGTGGTGCTGGTGACAGATTCGATAGGGTCTTTTAAGAGATTTTTGGAAAGTACGCGGGACTTAGTAAGATAGAGGGTTATAGATAAGCCTGGTAGGTAGGGATATGTTCAGTGCAACTTATGGGCCGAAGGGCCTGTTTGTGCTGTAGTTTTTCTATGTTCTATGTTCTTACATTAACGCTGCAACAAAGTTACTGTGAAATTCCCCTAATCCTGGCGCCTGTTCGGGCCAACGCATCTGATCAGCACATCTTTCAGAATGTGAGAAGGAACTAGAGCACCCAGAGGAAGCCCACACAGATAAGGGGAGAATGTGCAAACTCCACACAGACATGACCCAAGCCGGGAAGAGTACCCAGGTCCCTGGTGCCGTGAGGCAACAGTGATAACCACTGTGTTACCATGCCACCCAAATCGAATCAGATCACAGAAATGCATTGAGAGACTTGGTTGGGATTATCCAAAGGCAAAATTGAGGTGTCAGAGAAAGTGCACAGACTCCTAGTACCTCATCTGCCCGGCTCTTCAAACACCACCTGGCCCTTACATGGTGGGGTCTGTACATTGTGCATTGGACTCATCAGCCTTCTCAGACCCCATCAAACTGGAGTGGAAGCAAGCTATCCTCAATCCTGGTAGACAATCCAAGAAGAAGAAGGTGGTGTACAGTTAAAGGATAATCAGACCACGATGGATCTCATTCAGAGAAGCTGGGCAGAGACGTGTGGGTTGTGTTAATGACAGCACTACCTTTCATTTATCTGGTTTATTTAACATGGTAGATGATCCCGAGGCACTTTACAGGAATTTTATCAAACAAATTTTGACAGTAATGATGGGATTGGAATATTCATGGATTGCACTCGGTGTGAAGAACACTCTGGTTTTGTGGGCTTAATTTGATATTCTAATTCTGTTTTTAATGCACTTAAGGCCTGTTATGTATACAAAGTTTAGGTAGAAAAGATTGCTGCATCTCCTGTCTCTCCTCCTCATCTGTTCTCTTTTTGTTTGTTTGGCAACCCTTTTGTGCAATGGCACAGAGCCAGAGCAATACTGTCTGGGTAATGAGTAGTGACAGCTAAAAATGCTGATGTGTCATAAATGTGCATGAAATCTTAAATTGCTTTCTCTCCTTCAGCAACACCTGATTGCTGCTTTTCAGGATAAATAATTTTTTTCTCTCTTTGTGTGACCGTGCAGCAGTGTAACCTTGTGCCCCTGTTGTGGTTTGAACTATTTTTGAATCGTGTTACCCAATTAAACTTCACAGAACTGACTTATCTGATGGCCTCAGGATCCAACAGTGAATGGTTGTGCGGTACTGACCATGGAGGCGTCAGGTTTAGCACAAGGCCTTTGCTGGGTTAATTGATTTCTGCCAGAGCAGCTAGAGAGTCTGCAATTGACTGGTTGGACGTGGGTGTTACGAGAGTCAAAATCAGCTCTAATATCCCCTTTGGTTTACAGAATCCCTACAGTGCAGAAGGAGGCCATTCAGCCCATTGAGCCTGCACTGACAAGCATTCAACCAAGCCCTATCCCTGTAACCCCACATATTTACTCTGCCAGTCCTTTTTTTAAATTCATTCGTGAGTCATGGGCGTTGCTGGCTGGCCAGCATTTATTGTCCATCTCTAGTTACCCAAAAGCAGTTGAGATTCAATCACATTGCTCTGGAGTCACATGTGGGCTAGATCAAGTAAAGATGGCAGATTTTCTTCTCTGAAGGGCATTAGTGAACCAGGTGGGTTTTTCCAATAATCAGCAATGATTTCATGGTCATCAGTGTTTGTCATCATCATTCGTAATTCAAGATTTTATTTTGGGTTAATTGAATTCAAATTGTGGCATCTGCCATGGCGGGTTTCAAACCTGGGTCCCCAGAACATTAGCTGAGTTTCTGGATTAAAAGTCTAGCAATAAACCACTAGGCCATTGCTTCCTCACACTAAGGGTCAACCCATTTAGCATGGCCAACCCACTTAACTCACACATCTTTAGAGTATGGGAGGAAATCAGAGCACCCAGAGGAAACTGGGAGAATGTACAAACTCCACACAAATGTTACCCAAGACCGGAATCAAATCTGTGTCCTTGAAATTATGAGGCAGTGGTGTTACCCATTGTACCACTGTAACAGCATCTATGTCGACACATTCACATGGTGGAGGTACATTAGATGCTCGTCTGCTTTCGTTATCTCCAGACTCAATTATTCCAATGTACTTCTGGCCTCACTCCCACTTTTTACTCTTGTAATCTTAAGATCATCCAGTTGCTCGTGCCTTAACTGTCAGTGAATACTGTTGTACATCTGAAGTACATCTGTGTTCACTGATTTATATTTGTTCCTGTTCAAGCACTGTTTTGATTGAAAGTTCTCATCCTTGTTTTCAAATTGCTAAATGGTCTCACCCCTCCCTATCTCTGTATTCTCCTCCAGCCCCATTGTCTTCTGAGATATCTATGTTAATTCTGGCCTCTTGTGTATTCCAATTTCTTCCACTCAATCGACATGTCTTTTATTCATTCCCAAAAGTCCTGATTTTACCAGCGCACCTGATCTGAAATTGAGAGGACTCAATCTTATGAGCCTTGAGCCAGCGTGCCTGTAAAATTCCAGGCGAAGTGTGAATGTCCCTGACTAGGCCAGCATTTGTTGCCCATTCCTAATTATCATTGGGAAAGTGGTGGTGACTGCGGAGACCATCTGGTGTAAGTACACCCAGATTGTTGTTAGGAAGTGAGGAATTTAACCTAGTGATAACAAAGGAACAGTGATACAGTTACAAGTCAGGATGGTGTGTGATTTGGAGGGGAGCTTACAGATGGTGGCGTTCCCATACATGTGCTGTCTTGGTGATTCCAGGAGTTGCTATTGAAGGAGTCTTGATAAGATGCTGCAGATGGTGCATGTTAAACCATGGTGTGCCTGTGATGGAGAAAGTGACTGCTTAAGATACTGAATGGGGTGCCAATCAAGTGGTCTGCTTTGATTTAATGATGTTGAGCTTGGAATGTTGTTGGAGCTGCACTTATCCAGGCAAGTGGAGAATATTCCATTCCATTCCTAATGTGTGCTTTGTTGATGATGGACGGGATTTGGGGAGTCGGGAGGTGAATTGCTCTTCACAGAATTCCCAGCCTCTAAGCTGCTCATGATTTTTAACGGCTGATGCAGTTTCCGGTCAATGCTAATTCCCAATTTTTTTTTCCTTTCCTTTTCTTACTTTTGAAAATGAGGGATATTAATCAAACCTTTCATTTTTAAAACTTATCCACTTATTTTGTTTCTGATGCAGAACTGATAAATTTTACATTTCTACCTTATTAAACTGCATTAAACTGAGGGCAGTACGGTGGCACAGTGGTTAGCACTGCTGCCTCACAGCGCCAGATCCCGATTCAGTTTCTGGCTTCGGTCACTCCCTGCGTGGAGTCTGCACATTCTCCCTGTGTGTGTGTGAGTTTCCTCCCACAGATCAAAGATGTGCAGGTTAGGTTGTTTGGTTGTTCTTATTGCCCCTTAGAATGCTGAGATGCATAGGTTAGAGGAATTAGTGGGTAAATATGTAGGCACATGGGGGTAAGGCCTGGTGGGATTATGGTCAGTGAAAACTCTATGGGCCAAATGGCCTCTTTCTGCATTGTAGGGTTTCCATGATTCTATGTGTTGGTTAGGTGATTGGCCATGCTATATTACCCCTTAGTGTCATGGGGCCAGCATGGGTAAATGCATGGGGTTATGGGGATAGGGCCTGGGTGGTATCGTAGTTGGTGCAGACTCAATGGGCCGAATGGCTTCTTTTTGCACTGTAACATTCTATGATTCTAATTCCTTTGCATACTGGATAAGCCTAAGATATCTCAGATATTGCAGTCATTAAAATAAAAGCCGTAAGATTACAAATATTGAAAAAGTGTTTCAACTATTGATGGTATTGTCTATTGGATGAAGCATTGAACTGAAGTCTCTGGGGAGGAAGATGGAATTGCTTTTTAAAATCTCAGCTGAAAGTCAGCACCTCTGACTGTGCAGCACACCCTCCATACAACGCTAAAGTGTCAAGCATAAGTGAATCAAATGTACTCAAATCACTGAAGTGTGTTTTCATTCAAGGCCTCTTGACTCAGGAGTTAGTATACTACCAACTGAAACAAGGTTAATCGCTATTACTAATTGGCTGCTTGACAGATGCGATGAACTCAAGTTGCCTTGAGCTCAACATACGGAAGATCAAACTGATCTTTTTAGGTCCCAGTTTTCAGCTCTAATCTCACACAGGCTGAACAAGGTGTTGTGCAGATTTGATGTTCTTGCAACTCTGTTCTGTTTTAATTTCACATCTGGTTGGTCACCAAGTCTGTATGTATTTCCCCATCTTGAGACCGTAGCCAAGCTGCAGCTCAGCCTTTCTCCCATTTGATCAATATTTTCATTACTTTTTGAATAGATTTCCATAATCCTCTACTTTGCCCAGACACCTCTCCTCAACTCTATTGGCATAACTTAAAATCCTTTCCTGCAATGCCCGACATGGATAACCAGCCTGTCCTTTCTAAATTACATTAATTTGTTGTGATCTGCAAGTTGATGTCAGGATTCTCATGTTCAAATCCGCCCGCCCATGATGTTCCCCCTGAATGATCTTCCCTGGAACTTACTTCACTATCCCCTCCATAGCTAGTCTCATAACACCAGGCCCAACAGGTTTATTTGGTAGCATGAGTTTTTGAAGTGCTCCTTCATCAGGAGTTGGGGGTGACTGGCAATCCTCAAACTGAATTTTCACCCTTTCACTAAGTGTTTGATTGTATTATGACACCTCCCGCTCCACTTTCTTAAATTACTTTGCTATCTTGCTAAAGAACAAAGAAAATTTATAGCTCAGGAACAGGCCCTTCCACCCTCCAAGCCTGCACCAACCATGTGGTCCGACTAAACTAAAACCCCTACCCTTCTGGGACTGTATCTCTCTATTCCCATTTTATTTGTGTATTTGTCCAGATGCTCCTTAAAACTCACTGCCCTGCCGTATCTCCTTCACTACCTCCCCCAGCTGCGAGTTCCAGGCACCCTCCACCCTCTGTGTAAAAAAACTTGCCTCATATGTCCCTTTAAATCTTGCCCCTTGCACCTTAAACCTATGCCCCCTAGTAATTGACACTTCCACCCTGGGAAAATGCTTATGTTCATGCCCCACACAATCTTGTACACTTCTATCAGGTCGCCCCTCAACCTCCGTTGTTCCAATGAGGAAAAAACAAGTTTCTCCAACCTCTCCTCATATCTAATGCCCTCCATGCCAGGCAACATCCTGGTAAATCTTTTCTGTACCTTCTCCAAAGCTTCCTCATCCTTCTGATATTGTGGCGACCAGAATTGAACACTAACTTCCAAGTGCGGCCTAACTAAGGTTCTATAAGGCTGCAACATGACTTGCCAATTTTTAAACTCAATGCCCCGGCTGATGAAGACAAGCACGCCATATGCCTCCTTGACTATTTTCTCCACCTGCATTGCCATTTTCAGTGATCTGTGTACCTGTACAGCCAGATCCTTCTGCCTATCAATACTCTTAAGGGTTCTGCCATTTACTGTTTACTTCCTATCTGTATCAGACCTTCCAAAGGCATTACCTCACATTTGTCCAGATTGGAGTCCATCTGCCATCTCTCTGCCCAAGCCTCCACCCGATCTGTACCCTCTGATCGTCCTCATCGGTTTTCGCAAATCCACCAACCTTTGTGTCATCTTCAAATTTACTTATCAATCTAGTTACATTTTTCTCCAAATCATTTATATGTATCAGGAATGCTCGAGATCCTGAGGAATGCCACTTGTAACAGCCCTCCATTCAGAAATTCACCCTTCCACTGCTTCCCTCTGTCTCCTGTGACCGAGCCAGTTCTGTATCCACATTGCCAGCTCACTTCTGATCCCATCTTCTGCACTAGTCTGCCATGAGGGACCTTGTCAAAGGCCTTACTAAAGTACAAAGAACAAAGAACAAAACAGCACAGGAAACAGGCCCTTAGGCCCAACGAGCCCGCGCCGCCACCCCGATGTTCCCACCTCTACCTGCGATCCCTGTCCATGTTTATAGATCTAAGTAAGACCCATTTGATGACCCTATCTCTCTGAGCATATTTTCCCCTCACATTGACACTTCCTCACGGTTTCTTTGCCTTCTCGCAAAGCAAAGTGAAACACAAATACACAAAATGACTGATGGAAGTGAACTACCAGGCCTTTCGGGACTGTCCCATTCATGATGCAGCAAAATATTTTGACCACCTGTAACAGTCAGGTGCTCCTATTTAAGGTATATATAAAATTTAGCTCAGTTGGCTGTACAGCTGTTTAGAATGCACAGCAATATCAACCGCATTGGTTTAATTCCCATACCGGCTGAGGTTATTCATAAAGATCCTGCTTTCTCAACCTTGCCGATGCCTGAGGCTTGGTGATCCTCAGGTTAAATCACCAACAGTCCCCTCTCTACCTCAAAGGGCTGATGGTCGTGTGGGATTATGGCAACTTTACCTTTACTTCAAATTACTTGACGCTGATACATGAACACAGTTATGACCTATTAATACAAGTGCAAACCACATTGCATTAAAGTTTATTTATTAGTATCACAAGTTGGCTTACATGCACATTGTGGTGAAGTTACTGAGAAAATCTCCTGGTTGCCATACTCCAGCGCTTGCTCGGGTGCACTGAAGGAGAACTTAGCATGACCAATGCACTTAACCTGCGCATCTTTCGACTGTGGAAGGAAACCGGAGTGCCTGGAGGAAATCCATGCAGACACGGGGAGGACATGCAAATTCCATACAGACAGTGAGCCAAGCTGGGAATTGAACCGGCTGTGAGACAACAATGCTAATCAATGTGCTACTGTGCCACCAATTGTCCTGATTCTGCAATTTAACAAAAAAATGTAGGTAGGCTTCCTCTCCCTGAGGCAGCATTCATTTTTGCAAAAAAACCAGTTTTGGCAACAGGACAAATCTTCCTGTGTTGTAATCAATAGAGCTCAATTATTTGCTTTGCACTGCTTTGTTTTGAAGGGGTGGGGGCTGGGAGATGCGTGGGAGACAAGGGGTGGAAGAAGTGCACAACAGAATGTTAAAAATGTGTTGACAGAGTGATAAGAGAAATTCAATTAAGATTGAACCTGTGAGTTTTTGTGTAGTTTTAGGTGAACAGATTTAAGGCATCTGTTGACATTCAGAGATGACCCCAGATCAACTTGGCTGTTTAAAATAAAACAAACGTGGAAAAAAAAGAGACACTTTTATTGAATGGGATAAATATACATTTTGGTTTAAACACATTTGATGCTACCAGCAGCAGTGGAGCCTATTAATGTAAGTTTCTATTTTATTTTGTTTATTAGTGTCACAAGTAGGCTTACATTCAGAGAGTAACAAAGTTACTGTGAAAATCCCCTAGTTGCCATGCTCTGCCACCTGTTTGGGTGCACTAAGGGACAATTTAGCATGACCAATGCATTTAACCATCATGTCTTTCGGACTGTGGGAAGAAACCAGAGTACCTGGAAGAAACCCACTTAGACATGGGGAGAACATGCAGACTCTGCGCAGACAGTGACCCAAGCCAGGAATTGAACCCAGGTCCCTGGCCTTGTAAGGCAGCAGTGCTAACTACTGGGCCGCTTTGCTGCCCGTTGATGTTTTTCAACAGGGCATAGAATTTTTAAAGTACAAAGAATTACTAGTACAAAGTACAAAGATGCAGTAGTACTTCTTTCTAATGGGACAATGCAGATTCTGAGGAAATATGTAAATGTTTAAAGGATGAGACGGATAGAAATAGACTGTTTCCAGTAACTGAGTGGTCTATTATGATGGAATACATGAGATAGGGAAGTACTGGAAAGGTCTTCGTGCACAGAGCTGTGAGACTGTGGAGTTCGCTGGCTAAGCCAGGAACTATTGCAGAATATCACCAATGCGCCAACATAGAAAATTATATTTGATTGGCAGATAAAGGGATCCAGGGAATGGGGTGGATGAATATAATTACGACTAAATACTCATGCAGAGGTTAAAAGCTGGAAACGCACTGCTTGAACCAAATGGCCTGCTTCCATTTTACTTCTGCGTATAGGATAATAATAGTACAGCTCTGGGACCAGGTTTGTTGAACTTATTGAAGGAATTACATAGATTGCCAAAGCCCTGGGGCAAAGGAAGAGCAATATGGAACTTATCATTCACTGATGTGTGCAATAATGTTGGCCACAACGATTCATATTACCTTGCAAACAATTTCACTTCTTTCAACATTGCACTAAAATAGAACCTTCCTTTTTAAAATAGCGATAAATCCTGCCTTGGTGACTTAAGTCTGCCATAAAAAATGTCCTGACTCCACAGTGCAGTAACAAATTGCCAAAGTGAAACTGATGTGTAATTAACCACAACATCGACAGCACAAATTGCACCCTCTTTAGGAAGTGGTATTTGGCAGTGATGTTTTGTGTAGTTTCAAGATTCTCTAATTATACATTACCATGTGGATAGAGAGAGAGGTATTATTGGAAAGGATAGTGGCCAGAGCAATAATCATTGCGGTGTGGGCTAGAACGCCTGGCACTAGGATGTCTGCAAAATGTCACCACTGCAAACTCTAATGAAAAATCAATTTCGTAATCTCTAGAACACTCATTTTGTTCATTAATCTCCTTCCTCCCTATCTCCATCCTCTTCCCTCCTTTCTCTAATCATTAGGAGGTATGTAAGGGTGAGAGAGTTTGATGCAACTTCCACCTCCTTCATTCTCCTTCTCCCTACAAACAAAACAAGTACCGCGAAGGGGGCAGCACGGTAGCACAGTGGTTAGCAATGCTGCTTCACAACACCAGGGACTCAGGTTCGATCCCTGGTTTGGGTTACTGTCAGCATGATGTCTGAATGTTCTCCCCTGCTCGCATGGGGTTACCTCTGAGAGCTCCGGTTTCCTCCCACATTCTGAAAGTCGTGCTGGTTAGGTGCATTGGCCATGCTAAATTCTCCCTCAGTGTACCCAACTGGGTGGCAGAGTGTGGCAACTAGGGGATTTTCACTGTAACTTCATTGCAGTGTTAATGTAAGCCTACTTGTGACAATAATAAATAAACTTTACTTTTCCACCTCTACCTCTGTAGCCCATAGCTGTCCATCCAATAACCAGCAATCAGCTGGCATTCGACATGTGGAATAAGGTTGGAGGGATGCTGTCACATTTCATTCTGTCCTTGGCTAAACTACTATACAACCTGATAGAAAGAAGTGTTGAACTAAAACAGTTAATATGACTTAGCTCAACTGGACAAGCAGTTTTCCAGCATCGAAGCAATCATTCCATAATGTCCCAACTTCCCCAAAATGATTCCACTCTTGGGGCGGAATTCTTCCAGAAAATATCTAAGTGTCGAATTCGCAAGAAAACTGGAGTAATTTATGCTGGGATTTTCAGTGGGAGCTCAGAGAAGAATCTCCCACGTCCTGTGCACTGCAGAGGCCACAAGTGTGAAAATCATTAAATAATAGGCAGGGCCTGTTCCAGCAAGAGGCTGAAATCAGCTTGCTGAGCAGGTTGCTGTGATGCAGCAATCTGTCAGTGCCGAGATCAGCGCAGGCACAGTGACCCCACACTGCCAGCCTTCCGACTGCTGGCCAGCCCCATGACCCCCACAGCACTGGGTCTCTGGCTCCCAATGGCCCGATTGCTGGCCCCTGACCATTCCCAGGCACAACCCTGAACCACCCCTCCCTCTGCCCACCCACCACTGTACTGACTCTATCCCCCCGGCAGTGCTGACCATCACCCCCCCCCCCCCCCCCCCCCCCCCCCCAACCCCCCCTTCCCCCTCTCACAAGCAGTCTGACCTCACCCCGGCAGATTCCTCACCCCGCAGCCCACCCTCATCATTAGCTTCCCTCCTTCCTCCCCACTGATCCTGATCGTAGTGAGGCAGTGGGACTCCCTGCCACCCCGACCAATTGCCTTAGTCCCTGCCCCTTGGGCACTGCCCTGTGCTCAATGGGTAGTGCCAAGGGGCTCAGGCTGGCACTGCCAGGGTACTGATGCCCAGGTAACATCACCACCCCCCCCATCACCCTGGTGTCCCAGTTTCCCCCCTTCACTGCGGTGGGGTTGGGCCGCTAGCTCCCCGATAGTGGGGAGCTAGTGTAATCTCCACTGGAGTGAAACACTGTGAAGGGGTGGGAGATGCTAGCTGGCCCAGAGACTTCAGTCCCGGACCCACTAATCATATTCAAATAATATTAAAATGAGCATTTAAATGGTCTCTGCATCTCCCCGCCAATTTCCGGGGAGCAGATCCCGCTGGAAGTCTGGCACTGGAAGATGCAAGTGGAGCATAAACACTTGTGCAAACTCTCCAAATTGGCTGCTGTGGGATTCTCCTGACCCTACACTAAACAATTATTACAATGGGATAGGAGAATTGCGGCCTTGAACTCGAGAAAGGATCTTCATCCATGGGCTCTGGTTTAGCTTCCTGCCATTTTCTTTATAAAAAAAGACGTAGTTTTGAAAATTTTCATCTTACACTCATCAGGAAATCTAACCACTAAATATAGGGTTGGATCTTTATTTTTGTTAATGTGTTTTAAGATAATATGTTTCCTAGGTTGCTTTTCAATTGGCCTAATTGTGTTTTGTTTTGGGTCAGGTATGGTAATAGATGATGAAACAATCACACCTGTCTCTCTAGCTTTGGTTGAGAAATGCCTTTGTGTTTACAGAGGGCTGGAGGAGGTCTGTAGCTGATATACCCCGAAAGAATATGCCTGGATTAGTGCAAGCATGGGTGCAGGGTGATGGCTTGTCAGTTAAGCAGTCTAAAGGCACCTCCTTTTGTTTTTAAAGTTTACAGTTTGAAGTTTATTTATTAGTCACAAGTAGGCTTACGTTAACATAGCAATAAAGTTACTGTGAAAATTCCCTCGTCACCACACTCCGGTGACTGTTCGGGTACACTAAGGGAGAATTTATTGTGGTCAATGCACCTAACCAGTATGTCATTTGGACTGTGGGAAGAAACCGGAGCATCAGGTGGCACAGTAACACAGTGGTTAGCACTGCTGCTTCACAGCTCCAGGGACCTGGGTTTGATTCCTGGCTCGGATCACTGTCTATGTGAAGTTTGCACATTCTCCTCGTGTCTGCATGAGTTTTCCCCAGGTGCTCTGGTTTTCCCCCCACAGTCCAAAGATGTGCGGGTTGGGTTGAATGGCCGTGCTAAAATTGCCCCTTAGTGTCCTGAGATGCATAAATTAGAGGGATTGGCATGTAAATACGTAGGGATATGGGGTTAGGTCCTGGGTGGGATTGTGGTCGATGGGCCAAATGGCCTCTTTCTGCACTGTAGGATTTCTATGCAGTCACCAGAGGAAATCCACACAGACATGGGGAGAATGTGCAAACTCCGCAAAGACAGTGACCCAAGTCAGAAATTGAACCCGGGTTCCTGGCACTGTGAAACGGCAGTGCTAATCACTTGTGCTGCCGTATCTCCCTGCCTTGGAATGTGTCAGCTGTGTGAAGAATTAACTGAAGAATAGCTAAATGCAAACAAATGGGAAACATGGCCCATTTAATCTTTCAATATGTGCAGCAATACCTTTCACAAAAATTCCTTTTTTTTTGAAAAAATGAAATTGGGTGAGATTTGTATTCCAGGTGAATGCTGTTCATTTTGGGAGTGGAAGGCTTTTAACAGTTCCATCACTGTGCCAATATTGAATGCTCACAGGTTAGGTGATCAGCTGGAGGATTTAATCTCCCTGCCATGTGCTCCAATCCACTTTCTGAAGTTAATTTTTTTTCTCTTCTTCACTTTAATCATTTTTCAGGTTTCCTTGGGCAAGTTGTCAAGTTAGAAAGAAAATAAAGACTTACATTTATAAAGTGCCTTTCAACATCACAGGGGTATTCCAAAGCACTATAATAACGGCCCTGTCTGTGAGTCTGCAGCTGGTGGTCCAAGACCCTCTCCAGTCTGGCGTCCCAGTGCAGTACTGAGGGAGTGCTACTCTAGAGGTGGTGAAGCTGAGCCCTCTTGGATGGACATATGAAATTCCATGATATAATTGCGAAGGAAAACAGGGGAATTCTTCTTCACGTCCTGTCTAACATTTATTCTTCAATCAACATTACACCAGAAAAAAAACAGGCTGTTGGTTACTGACAGAGAAAACACTGGAAAATATCAGCAGGTCTGGCAGCATCTGTAAGGAGAAAAAGGAGCTGATGTCTCGAGTCCAGACAACCCTTTGTCAAAGCTCCACCTGGACTCGAAACAAAAGCTCTTTTCTCTCCTCACAGGTGCTGCCAGGTGTGCTGAGATTTTCCAGCATTTTCTCTTTGGGTTTCAGGCTAAAAGGCATAGAAAGTGGGAAGATATTTATTCTGCAGGGTGAGGGAATGAAAGATGAGCCATAGCCACAGAAACCAAGGGAATGGCTGCCAGTAGCTGTCCATAGAGAGAATAAGAGCTGTGAACCACCAAGTGGCAGAGAAGCTGAACTCAGAGGATAAGCTGTGACAGATGAAGATGTGGGGGGAGGGGGAGATGGTTGGGAGAGAGATAAACTTGAGAAAAAGGGGAAGCAAAGAGGTAAAAAAAGAGAAAAGGTAAAGGAAGGGGGGATAAAACAGGAGGAAGGAGTAGGGGAGGGGAAGAAAAATGAAGAAAGACAATAAAGAAATAAAAGTTAGAGAACAGTAAAAAATTAAGTAAAATGAAAACAAAGGGGTCGAGTTGAGGTAGGGCTAATCATCTGAATTGTTGAAGTCGATGTTGAGATTGGAAGGCTGTCAAGTGTCTAGCTGGAAGATGAGATGCTGTTCCTCCAGTTTTCATTGAGCTTCATTGGAACATTGTACCAAGCCAAGGACAGACATGAGGGCAAGGGAGCAGGATCGCATGTTAAAATGGCAAGCAACGGAAAGATCAGGGTCCTGATTGCACACATACCGAAGGTGCACAGCAAAGAAATCACAAGTTCACGCTTGTTCTCTTCTGATATTAGAGGAGACCACATTGGGAACAGCAAATGCAATGGACCAAATTGAAAGAGGTGCAAATGAAACACTGCTTAACCTGGAATGAGTATTTTGGACTTGGATGGTAAGCATAGAAAAGATGAAGGGACAGGTTTTACACCTTCTGTGATTGCATGAGATGGTGCCATGGGTGATGAGAGATTTATTGGATATAGTGGAGGAGTGGACTAAGTTATCCTGGAGAGAATGGTCTCTGTGGAATGCTAATAAAGGGAATGAAGGGGAGATGTGTTTGGTGGTAGCATCACGGTGGAGTTGACGAAAATGGTGGAGGATTATGCTTTGCATGTGGAGAGTGGTGGGTGAAATGTGAGATCAAAGTGGGGGGGGGGCTCTATCCTTCTTCTGGGAGAGAGGGAATGGGGTAAGGGCCGTGGCAGAGGAGATGGATGCTGTCAAGAGCCCTGTCAACAAATGCACGTGGGAAACCATGGCTGAGGAAAATTAGTTTATTGGTTATCTTTATCACACTGGTTAATGATACATTGTGGGATCCTTCTGTGCATAAATTGGCAGCCATGTTTCAGACATTGACTACAGTGATTACAGTTCAAAAGTACTTCAGGAAGCAGGTTGAGAGCACTCGTGATCATGAAAGGCATTTTATGAGTGGAAAATCCCCCTTCCATGCCAGTCACCCTCCCTTCATTCCTCCCTTCTGCTATGCTGCCCTTCCTTCCACGCTACCTTACTTCTGCCTTTCCTTCCTCCCTCCTGTTGACCTTTCTTCCTTCCCCCTGTCCTTCCTGCCTTCCTTCTTTCCTACCCTCCCACCCTTCCTTCCTTCCCTTCCTTCCTTCCATCCCTCCCTTCCTTTTCTCCCTCTCTTCCTTCCTTTCTTCCTTCCTTCTTCCAGTTTGTGTAGAGAAAACTCCGATGAACAACAATGTGATGATGACTGGATAATCTGTAACTCCAGGTGGTCATGAGGTGGTGCAGTAGCATCCCTCTCTAATTGTGAACCAGAAGCTCTAGGATGAAGGACATCTTTTGTTGTCCAACCAAATAAATAAAATCAATTTAACTGAGGGATAACTCAAGAGAGGCAGCTCCCTAAAAGGAGGAGAACTGTCTGAACCAAAGACAAAGCAGAAAAGAAACTTAAAACATCAAATGAAAATGTGATTAACGGGGTCAAAAATACACCCCAATCCCTGCATTGTCCAGTGGGTACGGAAGGCATCAATTGTGCCCTCAGACACTGCATGTTCTTTTTCACCGGCCATGAATATCGCCACGGTAGAGGGGCAGATGGCCAAGTTAGGCGCCCACCTCGATCACCCACTGCCAGGACCTGTAGGTGGCACACCTTGCCAGGCCCAGGAGCAGGTCCTCATTCTTCAAGTCCCACTTCAGGACTTGATAGCCATGGAAGGTGTGTAATCAAGCAAGTTGATTATCCTGTACGTCCTTCCGATGTGGCAGTGCTTAGAGTGGAAGAGTTTCCGGATCATCCATAGTGTAGGAAGCAACAGCAAACCACTGCATAATCATGGACCAATCCAATGGAAATTTACGGTTGCCAATGTCCTCTGTGGCATGGTACCTGATAGCGGGGAGTGGGGAGAGAAGATCTATAATAGAAATTATCAGCATAATGAAGACAGCGTCACAATCACAAGGAGCTCCCTAGGATGTGTGGCAAGGACCTTTTATAATCAGCAAGTTCAAGACATTTTAATTTCCTCTGTCTGGAATCTGCAGAGAGAAATACCACTGCCCAGCTCCAACAGTATTTGTAAAGTATGTTAGAGGAGTCTCACCTTGAAAATCAAAACCTATCTGAATTGTGCTTAATTTAATTCACATCCCTTCATTCTGTTCACGTCCGGGATGATATAATGAATGAGGTGAAGAGTATCATAGAAGTGAATATCAATAAAGACAATCATTAGCCCAAGAAGACAAGTGCTTTTTCAGCATTGACTCTATATTGTACATTGTTCCTACGTGATGGCAGGTTCATTAACTCTTCTATCCAATACCTCAGTGGTCTTTGAGATTCGCTGTTGAAGTACAAGTATTCAGCTCACGTTCACACACACACTCAGAATCTCAAATACACATTCACTCACACACATATACACACTCTGTCACTCATACATACATACATGCACATACAATACATATACACACTCACTCACACATATACACACACTCTCCCACATACATTACGCACAGACAATCACATATACACACTCTGTCACTCACACATATACACACACACTCTCTCTCACTCACACACACATACACACGCAAGCACAAATACACACTCTCTCACTCACACATACACACACACTTTTACTCACTCACACATATACACTCGCACTCACACATACACTCACACATATACACTTTCACTCATACACACACACACATGCACACACATATATCTCACTCACTCACACACAACTTTCACTCACATACTCACTCATACACACTCTCACTCATACACACACACACTCTTACTCACACACATACACACTCTCACTCATACACAGACACTCTCCCTCATACATACACACACACATTCTCACTCTCATACACACACATTCTCCTGGAGCACACAGGCAATCGCCCAATAAGATTTGCCATCCCCTGTCTGCTGCTGAGTACTGGGAGTGTTGGGATATGCTCCTTGAATAGATACTAATTGCCCACTTAGGGTCTGAATTGGTGGTGGGGTGGGAAGGCCATTTACAGGCCTTCCCACCAAAGACTTAATCAGGTCAGAGGTGAGAAGATAGAAAGTTTGCACTCAAAGTAAAAGTTGTGTATTTATTAGTCACAAGTAGGGCTTACATTAACACTGCAATGAAGTTACTGTGAAAAGCCATTCTTCAGCACATGTTCGGATCAATGCATCTAACCAGCACATCTTCCAGATTGTGGGAGGAAACTGGAGTACGCAGAGGAAACCCACTCAGACACAAGGAGAACATGCAGACTCCACACAGTCGGTGACCTAAACTGGGAATCGAACCTGGGTCCCTGGCACTGTGAGGCAGCAATGCTAACCACTGTACTGCCGTGCTGCCCCCTTACCTCCCTCCCTCCCAGCTGATTAACTGAATCCATGCCATCAAACTTGCCTCTAGGGAGAGCATTAAATTCTAGTCTGAGTCTTTGGTGAAGTGAAATCATTGACTTTATTCTCTGTTTGGAAGATGTCACAGTATTAATAATATAACAGTGACACAGGTGTGTTAGATCATACAGGCTCAGTTGTTGTCCATTTTATTTACAGATGAAAAATATATACAGAGGATGAAGAGGGTGGGATCCTCCTGCTGCACTCATTTGAAAACTGGAGATCCCAGTTTTCAGCCCCCCTTCCTCTAGAATTCCAGTGATGGGCGAGATGGGGGGATTGTTTCCTACATTGCACCAATGACTACACTTTAAAATGTACTTGATTAGCTGTGACGCACTTTGTGATGTCTGATGCTCATGAAAATTACATCATGAATGCAAGTTTTTCTATTTTGTTTGCAGGGCATTACATTTAAATTGATTCAATTTCTTTGTATTGGAAACAAACGCCTGTTCTTCCAGATTCTCGCTGAAAGTTCTGAAAGAGATTGGACTTTCTGGTGAAATATATTCTTTTCTCCATTGTAAGTCCCTGGATCACAAGGATGCTTTTCATTGGAAGTTTGAGTGTATCGCTTGAAGATGTTGTTAGTCATTAGTTTTGAGCTTCAAACCAATGATGGTGCCTTAACCTTGTGACAACGATGGCAATTGTAAACTACAATTTACAATCGATCTTCAGCTGCTTAATGTTTATAGGACAAGGAGCCTTCTGAAAACAACGGTTAATTCACAGCCACTTGTGCACACTCCATTGCCAACATATATTTATTTGTCTTGTTACACACTGCATCCTGATGTTTATGACTGATTACAGAATTAACTCCTCAAAGACATACACAACCCCCTTTAGATGTGACTAATGATTAGATGTTGGAGCCGAGGCTCCAGCAGCAGAGTTAGAAAATTTGTCTCTAAGATTTGAGTCACGTGCTCAGAGTCTAACGTAAGGACACCAGGGCTGGAGGTCTCCGGCCTCCCAGCTGTGTGTTTCCTGCTGACGGGAGGTGTCAGGTAGTTTGTTAGCGGTGAGATTCTCTGGTCCCATTGCTATCAATGGGAATTCCCATTGACATCACTCCATGCGGGTGGGAAACCCACTTGAGCAGCTGGAGAATTCCGGCCACAATTTTTATGAGCAACTTACAAGAAATGAAGATATGTGTGGGGCGGTTTGGGGAGGGGAGGGGAGTGGGGGGAAGTGGCGGGGGCAGGGGAAGGGAGGGAAGGAAGGAGCAGGGTTTTGTATGGCAATGGCAAGGGTCTCGCCACCCATTTGGGAGACTCTGTCTTGCCTCTTTGGGGAAAGGTTTGTAGAATCACGAGTCCATCTGGCCACTTATGGTGCATCTGCCAAAAGATCGGGACCCCAAGAAATCCCACCTTGGCAGCTCTTTCTGCTCAGCCAGGAACACCATGGAGGCGTTGGATGTTACGGGAAATATGCAAACTGGAGACTCAAGATTGAGCAGCAATGCAGACCAGAGGTGAGTGATGGCAGAGTGGGGGGTGCACATTGGCATCAAGAGCATCACTGTTCTCAGTGGAACACTGAGTGCTATGGAGTGAGGCCAAGTAATCCCACCCCTGCAGCTAGGGAACAGGGCTAGATTCAGACCAGGGTGCAAGCATGTGCAATTTGCAGAGGTAGCAGGCTGGTTAAACCACAGGTGCCTTCATTAATGGAACATTTTTGGAAAGAACAGCATTGTAGAACCTGAAGTGTACAGAATGGGACAGGTAAGAGGAGGCCTGAACTTGGTGAATGTGTTTGGATAACCAGGATACCCATTTGGATAGGATCCCAAGGCAGCTTCAGGAGAGATGATCTGCAGTGGATCCAAGCAATCTGGGAGGCTGGAATTGATTCGTGCCATGACTAACCTTTCAAAGCACTTCATGATTATGGATGTCAGAGCCACTGGGCGATAGTCATTAAAGCAAATTGCCTGGGTTTTCTTTGGTACAGAGATGATGGTCATTTTCTTTAAGCAGATAGAGATCTCAGATTAGCGTAAGGAAAGGAAATGTCTGCAAATAAGCACTCCAACTGTTCTTCATAGGATCTGAGTGCCCATCCAGGTTACTTTCCATGGATTAACATTGAAGAAGGCTAATTGTTCATCTGCGACGGTGATTTCAGACACTGATCCTCTCCCTGACCTCTTGCTCAAAATGGGCAGAGAATGCCTTGAGCTCTTTGGGAAGGTTGCATTGTTGATAGTGGGGGATTCAACAATGGTAATGCTATTTATTATCTAAGGATAATGGCTAGATTCTCTTGTATTGGAGATAGTCAATGCCTGGCAAATGTGCGCATGAGTGTTACTTGCCACTTGTTAGCCCAAGCCTGGATATTGTCCATCTCTTGCAAAATGTAAACGTGGACTGCTTCAGCATCTGAAGACTTGCGAGTAGTGCCAAACATTGTGCAATTATCAGTGAGACATTCCCACCTCTGACCTTATGATGGAGGGAAGGTCATTGACGAAGTAGCTGATAGTGTTTGGGTCGAGGATGCTACTTGATGGTCTTGGGACTGAAATGGTTGACTTCCAGCCACCACAATCGTCTTCCTTTGTGTCAACCAGTGGAGGGGTTTCTGCCAATTCCTATTGCCTCCAGTTTTATTAGGGCTCTTGAGCCATACTGGGTCAAATGCTGCCTTGATGTCCAGGGCAATCACTCTCATTTCATTTCTGACATTCAGGTGGTTGAACCGGGCTGTAATCAGGTCAGCAGCAAACTGAGCATCAGTTATTGCAGGTTATTGTTGAAGAAATAGCACTTGATAGCACTGTTGATGACACCTATCACTTTATTGCTGGTCAGTGGTAGACTGATGTGCAGTAATTGATTGGGTTGAATTTGTCCTGCTTTTTGTATGCAAGGAATAACAGGGCAATTTTCCACATTTCTGGGTAAATGCCAGTGTTGTCAGTGTATTGGAACAGCTTGGCTGTCAAAGAGCTGTCCAACTAACAAGGAACTGTCAAGCTGTCAAGGAGATGATAAGGAACTTTTCAGTTGTCAAACCTGTCAAAATTTTCCAGTAAGTATCAAAGTTGTCAAGGAACTCTGCAAGAATACTAGGTGATTTGATATGAAGGGTGTAAGGGCAAAGGGCGGTGAGTGGGGGCAAGAGTTGGCATGCGTTAGAACTAAGTGGATAATGGGGGAAATAGTGTTGATAAGGGGCACTAAGGTGGTATGGGGGCAGAGGGTCAAATGGGTGCATCTGAATTGGCTGCAGGTTTTTGGGGATCATGGCAGGACAGGTGGGAAATATGGAGGAGCAGATGGGAACATGGGTTTGCATAGATCGACAGAGATCAGGCATGGGGAGTGTGAAGAGATGAGGGCTGAATATCTTCAGAGAGATTCTTGATAAGCAAGGGGTGAAAGATTATTAGGAATAGGCAAGAATGTGAAGCTAAAATTATAATTAAATTGGCCATGATTTTTTGAATAGTGGAAGAGACATATGACACATTGGTTGGCACTGCTGCCTCACAGCTCCAGGTTCAATTCCGGCCTTGGCTGACTGCCTCTGTGGAATTTGCACGTTCTCCCTGTAAGGGTTTCCGAATGTTCTGGTTTCCTCCCACATTCCAAAGATGTGCAGGTAAAGTGGATTGGCCATGCTAAATTATTCCTTAGCGTTCGGGGGATTAGCAGGGTAAATATGTAAGGTAACGAGGAAAGGTCCTGGATGGGATTGTTATTGGTGCAAGCTGGATTGATCTCCTTCTGTGCTGCAGGAATTCTATTCTATAATTCACTCTATAATTTACATGTTCGTACATTCATTCCCTCTCCCCTCACTGATTGAAAATTCAATTTGTGAGTTGACATTTTTAAAGATTGAGCCAAGAAATCTCCCAGTTCGGCCAACCCAACCCAAGACGGGACCATAAATCTGGGCCTGTGTTTCCAGAGAAGATTTTTGGATAGCAGTCAGGGTCAGTAAATGCAACTGATGGATCCCTCTCAATGTCCCCTGGGCCTGGGGAGTCAGTTGTTGGCAATTCACCTGTGTCTAGGGAGTGGGATAGCTTGATGTTATGACTGGACATAGCTCGGCACAACATTGAGGGACGAAGAGCCTGTACTGTGCTGTAATGTTCTATATTCTATATCCTATGTTCTTGGGTAGCCTAGATAAGGACAAGGGACCAAAAGTGGCATTGTACAGAAGGCGCATTTACCATTGTTGCTATGAATTACTTTTGTCCAATGTTGCAATTGATTCAGTGGGGGAAGTGGTCACCTGATTGCCAGTTGCTTCTGAATGCACTCACTGTATCAGACTGGCCCAGTGCATTGTGCAAAACTACTGCTGATAAGTATTTGTAAACAACTGCTTTTAAAGTAAGTTACAAGTGCTTTTGAAGGACAGATAAAAATGTGCACATTTTGTTTTTTTTTACATGCGGTAAGCAGAAGGAAATGCTACAGTGACTGAACATATTTTCCCTCAGGCCTCTTTATGGAACTTTTGAGAGAATTGGTCCATAGCCATTTTATTCATAATCTGTAAAGACAGGTTTATGGATTGGCTTCTTTTAGGTAAAGACAGGTTGTACGTATTGGAGGCAAGAATATTGTCCGTGCCATCTGCTTGGCAAGCCATTAGAAAAAAAATAATTGATACATATAAATTGAATACTTTTCCCTTTAAGTTTTTTTCAGAAACATGTTATTGATGAATGATTACAATACAGAAGGAGGCAATTCAGCTCTTCCTGTCTATGCCTGCTCTTCTGCTAGTCCCATGTTCACCCTGCCCTTCCCCGTAATACTCCATACTTTTTTCTTGTTGGATAATTATCCAATTCCCTTCCAAAAGCCACAATTGAAGCTGCCTCCAGCACACTGTCTTTTGGGTGAGTGTCTGTGTGGAGTCTGCACATTTCCCTGTGTCTGTTGGGTTTCCTCCACATGCTCTGATTTTCTTCCACAGTCTGAAAGACGTGCTGGTTAGGTGCACTGGCCGTGCTAAATTCTCCCTCAGTGTACCTGAACAAGTGCCGGAGTGTGGGAACTGTGGGATTTTCACAGTAACTTCACTGCAGTGTTAACATAAGCCTACTTGTGACAGTGATAAATAAACGTTAGAATGTCAAAATTCCAAATCCTAACCACTCGCCGCGCAAAACATTTTTTCTTGTGTCACTTCTGTTTCTTTTCCCAATCCCCTGAAATCAGTATCCTCTGGTTCTCTAGCCTTTTGCCGATGGGGACAGTTCCTCCATTGCTACTCTGTCTGGAGTTGTCATGATTTTTTCCAATTCCTCTTTAACTTCTGTAGGGAGAAAAAATACACTGCTTTTCTTTCTCTCAATCCAGTCCACTGCCTTCACTTTCTTTTCTTTCCTGATCTGACAAAATTCACCCCCATTCATTAATCCTCCTTCTCAACCCTTCCTTTTTCTTTGCTCAATTCTTAAATTTTAACATGAAAGCAAAATATCGCAGATGCTGAAATCTGAAACAGAAACAAAAAAATGCTGGAAAGACTCAGCAGGTCTGACAGCACCTGTGGAGAGGTAATAGAAGAGCCAACATTTTGAGTCTGGATGACCCTTGGTCAGAGCTCCCCAGGTCTTCAGCTCTGACTGAGGAAAATGTGGGTGATCTGATTAGTATGTTTACAGATGACACAAATGATTGGTGGAATTGTTGGGATTGTCAGAGGAAAGAAAAGGATATAGATAGATTGGAGACTTGGATATAGAAATGGCAGGTGGAGTTTGATCCAACCAAATATATGGTAATGCATTTTGGAGGATCAAATTTATGTGTGAATTATACTGTAAATGGCAGAACCCTTTGGAACAGTAACATAGAGAGGGATCTGGGCATGCAAGCCCACAGTTCCCTAAAAGTGGCAACACAGGTGACCAAGGTGATTCAGAAGAAATATGGCATGCTTGTCTTCATTGGCTGGGGCATTGAGTGCAAGAGTTGGCAAATCATGATGCAGCTATATAAAACCTTAATCAGGCCTTATTTGGAGAATTGCATGCAGTTCTGGTCACCACGCAATCAAAAGGACACGGAAGCTTTGGAGAAAATGCAAAGAAGATTCACCAAGATGTTGCCTGGTCTTGAGGGTGTTGACTCTGAGGTGAGGTTGAATAAACTAAGATTGTTCTCACTGGAGAATCAGAGGCTGAGTGGAGACCTGATAGAGGCCTACAAAATCATGAGATATAGAGACAAGATAAATAGTCAGAGGCTTTTTCCCAGGGTGTAAGTATCAATTACAAGGGGCACAGGTTCAAGGTGAGAGGGCGACAGTTTAAGGGAGATGTGAGGGGACGTTTTTCATGCAGAAAGTGGTGAGTATCTGGAATATGCTGCCAGAGGAAGTAGTGGAAGCGGGCACCTTAGCAGACGCATCTGGATGGGTACATGAATAGGGAGAGAATAAAGGGATACAGATACGGTAAAGACAGAAGTTTATTTTTAGCTTATTTAGGGCATCATGATCAGTGCAGGCTTGAAAGACTGAAGGGCCTGTTCCTATGCTGTATTTTTCTTTGTTCTTTACTCTTATTGGAAGTTCAGTACTGAGTTATCACTATCTTAAAAAAAAGGAAGGCTTTCCAAAGAGTCTGTATTACTTTCACTACAAGGAACTCATGTGCATCAATTTTTATAACATGCTGAATATATTTAAACAAACAAGCAAGTTTTTCCCTTGATGCCTAAATGTGATGCCACAGCAAAACTTTAATCGAGTACTGATGGATGCTAAATTGGCAACGCTACAGGAGAAGTCTACGCGTGTGATTATTGTCAGAACTTTAACTCGCACACTGGTACAGTAATAGTTCTGCTTTTGAGGTTGAGTTGAGATGTTTTTTGAAGCAAAGAGAACGTTATTCCACAACTGACTTCTGTTCAATGCCAATCACAGGCTGCAAAGTGGGAGAGTGTTGGCTTTTTCTTAGAAGCATACAATCCCTACAATGCAGAAGGAAGCCATTTGGTCCATCATGTCTGCATCGACTATCTGATTGAGCATCTTATTCAGGCCTATCCCCATGGCACCCACACATTTACCATGGCCAATTCCCCCTAATTTAGGCATCTTGGTACACTAAGGGCCAACTTAACATGGTCAATCCACCTAAAAACACATCTTTGGAATGTGGGAGGAAACTGGAGCACAAGATTGGAGGAGGAAGTACAAACTCCACACGGTCACTCAAAGCTGGAATTGAACCCAGGTCCCCGGCACTATGAGGCAGCAGTGCTAACCACTCTGCCACCTTGCCGTCCACTGTGCTACCTCATTCAAAAGGTAGCGTTTCCAATTGTGCGGCACTCCCTCAGTACTGCATTGGCATTGCAGCCTTGGTGCCAAGTGGTCATCTTTATGCGTGAGCCAAGGCAGTTATTTTTAACCCCAGGGAGCACACACACATCTGTGACCCGATCTCATCTTTACTCAGTGTTGAATTGCGAATGCTTTGCGGTAAATGGCACTGTGAGTGACAACAGCAACCCAGCCTCATTTCCACAGATGCTGAGACTGTATCTGCCCTCACTGCCATTCCTGTCGACCCAGAATAAACCAAAGGCCAAACCTGGGTCATTCCCGGTCTAAATGGCTAAATCTTATAACATGCAAGGTATTTATGATGTGAGTCGTGATTTGTATCCTATAAATGAGATAAGAGTATTCTCCTGCTTTTTCTATTGATGTCACTGAAATGATTTTTTTTTGTTTCCCTTTGCTTCCCAGATGGATTGGTGAGATCACATCCTCATATAGCCTATTGCCAGACAATGAGAATCACTATGTTTCGAACTAATGAGGAACAACCTCCTGAATTATCTTTGTATTTGGAGTGTTCGTGATAAAAATGGCTGATGCAGACTTTCATCTCCACAACACAGAATCGTACAGCGCAGAAGAGGCCACTTGGTCCTTTTTTTCTACCCCACCTGTTTAAATCCAGCGTTGATGGGTTGCCAGCGGTCAAGATCCATTAGGAGAAACGGTACACCAAATGATTCAAACACATCTCACCTTGCCCTTCCCATCATCCACCAACTTCCATCCATCACCCCTCATCCAGCCAATATCACCATTCCCCTCACCTCTGTCACTCTTGAACCTCCCTGTTACCCTGAATCCTATCAACACCTACCTCTGCATGTCTTTCCTCCTCTCAGAGCCAGTGCCCTTTACTATGCCTTCCTTGCCCCCTCCTGTTTTCTGAGTCATCTGAATTGTAATCCCTCTGTGACTAACCTGATGAGCCCTTCACCCACCAGACTCCCACCCTGAAGCTGCCTCTCCTCTCTCTGAATGTGACTGTTCTTTCCTGTCACTAGAGCCCTGAGTTGTCTCCTGCCACTGGGACTCACTGTCGACACCACTGACCTCACCCTTTAAGATGCTCCCACTCATACCACCCTATCACTCACCTCTTCCCTGGACACTCTAAGCCCCCAGCATCCCTCCCCAGAAACTTACACCCTTTGTCCAGCCATGGGGGAGAGGCGATAGCCTAGTAGTATTATTGCTAGATTATTAATCCAGAAACTCAACTCATGTTCTGCAAACCCAGATTTGAATCCCACTATTATCAATAGTGGAACCTGAGTTCAATATAAAAAAAATCTGGAATTAAGAATAATCTGATGACCATGAAACCATTGTGAGAAAAACCCATCAAGTTCACTAATGTTCTTTAGGGAAGGAAATTTGCCGCCCTTACCTGGTCTGGCCTACATGTAACTCCAGACCCACAGCAAAGTGGTTGACTCTCAAATGCCGTCAGGCAACTAAGGGTGATCAATAAGTGTTGGCCATCCATAAATGCCCCACGTCCCGTGAATGAATAAAAAATAAACTCCACTTTACTTTTCTAGACGTCCTAGCCTTTGCCTGCCTCCCTCTCCAACTTTGGCTTAGTGTTTGCTAAAGACTCTCAGGTGAAGTTGTGCGAAGCTCCCAGAATGACGATACAATGTCTGTGGATCTCAAAGGCTTTGATGAAGTGAATTTCACCCTATGCACTTATCTATAGTTGAAGACAGACAGTTCTGATTATTTGTGGGTGAGGCACTTAATTTGGAGGGGGGGAATGTTATTCCAGCAACTTGGTTTTTTATGAGAAATCATAAGATGCGAATGTTTGATTTGATTTATTACTGTACATGTATTGGAACACGGTGAAAAGTATTGTTTCTTGTGCTACACAGACAAGGCATACCATTCATAGAGAAGGAAATAGAGAGTGCCAAATGTAGTGTTACAATCATAGCTAGGGTGTAGAGGAAGATCAACTTAATGCGAGGTAGATCCATTCAAAGGTTTGATAGCAGCAGGGAAGAAACTGATCTTAAGTCGGTTGGTACGTGACCTCAGACTTTTGTATTTTTTTCCCAACAGGAGAAGGTGGAAGAGAGAATGTCCAGGGTGTGTGAAGTCCATAATTATGCTGGCTGATTTGCTGAGACAGTAGGGAAGTATAGAAAGAGTTAGTGAATGGGAGGCTGGTTTGTGTGATGGATTGGGCTACACTCATGATCTTTTGTAGTTTCTTGTGGTCTTGGGCAGAGCAGAAGCCATAGCAAGCTATGATACAGCCGGAAAGAATGCTTTGTATGGTGCATCTGATAATAGTTGGTGAGAGTTGTAGCTGCCAAGCCAAATACCCTTAGCCTTCTGAGAAAGTAGAGGCATTGGAGGGCTTTCTTAAATGTGGTGCCCAATATAGATCAGCTGGAAACCTGGCCTGCCTTAAACTTACGATCATGCCAAATTCCATCCTCCAGCCTGACACGATTTCAGCATTAGTGGGAGCAGAAAATTCCACTCGTTGCATCTGAGGTAATTGCATTGAAATCAAGATAGTTTAACCTATATGAGAAGGTAATTGCAGTATATTACAGTGCATTAAAATCCCAAATTATCTTGAAATATTTTCAAATGAATTGAGGATAATAAGGGATGCATCGGTGACATAAAAATAAGGGAGGTAGATTAAGATATGCCTTTAATTATAAAAAGGTAATTATTTTCAATTCTTGTCTCCATTTACAAAACAAACTACAAAGTAAACTTATTACACTAAACCAATTGTAATAAATTACAGCACATGGAAATAATCATAATGTGAAGTCAAAATGATAAGTCATTGGCATAGGATTCCTGCGGTGCAGAAGGAGGCCGATGATGATGGAAGGAATCTGAAGATCATCTTACTCAGGCCCACCCCACTTTATCCCCATAACCTCTCACATTTATCATGGCCAGTCCCCCTAACCTGCACATGTTGGGACATTAAGGGTAGAATTTTATAGCTTTGCTCACCCAGAAATTGTAAAATCCCATCCGAGATCAACAGACCTTCCCGTGCTCTGCTCCTCCTCCGGTCTGATTCCCGTGATGGACGGACCATTAAAATTCCGACCAATTTAGCATGACCAATACCTGCACACCTTTGAACTGTGGGAAGAAACTGGAGCACCCGGAGGAAACCCATGCAGACACAGGAAGAATGTACAAACTCCACTCAGGCAGTGACCCGAGGCTGGAATCAAACTTGGGCCCCTGCAGCTGTGAGGCAGCAGTGCTAACCAAAATGACCCCTAATTCTGGACTTTCCCACCATCAGGAATATTCTTTCTAAATCTACCCTAACACTGTTAGAATTTTATAAGTTTCTGTGAGATCCCCTCTCACTCTTCTAAGCTCCTGTAAATATACTCCTAACCGATTTAGTCTCTCCTCATATGACAGACCTGCCATCCCAGGAATCAGCCTGGTAAACCTGCACTGTTTTCCTTCTGTAGCAAAAACATCCTTTTCAGATGCAGTCACGAAAACTGCACACAGTACTCCAGGTGTGGCCTCACCAACGCTCTATCTCTATACTGAAATCCTGTCCTATGAAAGCTAACGTATCATTTGCCTTTTTTATTGTATGCTGTACCTGCGCACTTACTTTCAGTGACTGATTCTGGAGGACACCAAAGTCTCACTGAGTCGCCACCTTTCTCAATTTACACCCATTCTGGTAATTATCTGTCTTCCCGTTATTGCTACTGACATATGGAAAACTTCCCATTTAGCTTGACCTAGGAAGACAGATGGAGAGAATATAAGCAAGGCGCTTTCCAGAGCAGGATGCCCAGGATGTGTGGCTGGTGAGTGATGCCATGGATGGTATGAGAAAATGGTCTCCAGAGAAGATGAAGGTGTGCGTCAGAGATTGAACAAGCAGTGAGGGAGGTCCCTGTAGATGTGTGGTGAGTTTGTGAGTTGAGAGTGAGAGTGTGACTTATCCTGGTGGAATAGAGGAGATGATCCACCCAATTCCTGCACTGGGTGCTTGTCCCCTCTTGTAGGGTGTTGGTACTCACCACCACTACCACTGCCTTTAATTAGTCACCTTGGCTAAGGTTCTTTGCCCAGAGGCGGAGTAGAGAACTTTGCAGTGGGCCTTCATTGTGGCCAGTAGGTGCTTGGGAGAGGTGTCACAGAATTTCTCTCCATATATCTGGCCAGTACTCCCTGCTTGTACATGCATGCCAACACCAGAATGCTGGTCGATACTGGTTGCACCAGCAGTCTGCGCATGTGCTGCAGTTGCCTCCTTGGATGCAAAATGGCAGTCGTGCTGAAACTCAGGTGCTAGGCCCAATTTCATAGCGCAACTCTTTAATATTTTTATTATTATCAATTTTGTTTATTCATGAATATATAAAAACACATTGAGAAATATGAAATGACTTCCTCACAGTTCAAATCTGGCCCCCTTAGGAGTATGAACGAGGAAACATAATTCATTTATATTAAAATGCTGAACCGTATTCCCCACGGTAAAGGTAAAATACTGCAGATGCTGGAATCTGAAACAAAAACAGAAAATGCTGGAAAATCTCAGCAGATCTGACAGCAACTATGGAGAGCAATGTTGGCTTCATTCCCTTTCCACAGTACTGTCTGACCTCTTGAGGTTTTCTGGTATTTCCTGCTCATAATCCTCATGACCTTTCTGAGTCAGGGCTTTGTAGATGCAAAGATTGTTTCTTACTTTATCAATTGTTAGCGATGTATGAATCGATGGACCAATAAGGACTAAAGTCCATCTTGTTAGGCCTTTGCCCTTCTAGTAGTTCCATGATAAATCCAATCACAGTGCTTCATTTCTGTCAGTGAGTTTACAATGGAGAGGGACATGAGGTGAGGAAAAACCCCATCAAGGGAAAGCTTTGGGAGTCAAGAATCCAAACTCACCTGTTCCCCTGAAGATTGCTTACCATATATCAGTGAGTAAGTTGAGACCATGATGTGGAGATGCTGGCATTGGGCTGGGGTGGGCACAGGAAGAAATCTCACAATACCAGATTAAATCCAACAGGTTTTTTTGGAATTACAAGCTTTCAGAGTACTGTTCCTTCATCAGGTGATTGTTGATGAGAGGACAGCGTTCTGAAAGCTCATAATTCCAAATAAATCTGTTGGATTTTAACCTGATGTTTGTGAGACTTTTTAGTGAGACTAGAAGATGGGGGACTCTTCTCGAAAATGGCAGTGTTGTTGCCAGTGAGGAAACTGGCACATTTCACACCGCTCAGCCACTGAGGGGCCTGGAAGATTGGAAACTCACCGGCGCAAATTGTCCTTTCTGGATTTTGAATGTGCATGGACTTTGCTGCAGACAGAGACTGCGAGCTCAAAATCAGCCCTAGAATATGGGAACGTGTCACACTTTGGGTTTCTTTTTACAGACAGTACACACAGCAGCATGAGACTCCTTCTGCGCTGGGAACCAAGGGTAATGTTTTTGTAAGTCAACCAGATGCCATCAGATTTTTGAATGGACTTACCATATAGAATCCTTACAATGCAGAACGAGGCCATTTGGCTCATCGAGTCTGCAACGACAACAGTCCCACCCAGGCCCAATCCCCATAACCCCACATATTTACCCTGCTAATTCCCTGACACTAGGGGCAATTTAACACGGCCAATCCATCTATCCCACACACCTTTGGACTGTGGGAAGAAACCTGAACACCTGGAGGAAACCCACACAGACATGGAGGAATGTGCAAACTCCACACAGACAGTGACCCCAGGTCAGAGTTGAACACAGGTCCCTGACGCTGTGAGGCAGCAGTGCTAACCATTGTGTCACCATATTAAGTTGATTATTTTCTGCAACCTTTCTGTAATTGTAACACTACATTCTGCATATTCTCTGTAACCTTAACACAATATTATCCTTTCCTTCTTCCCAATTACTCCGTGAACATTATGTTTTGTCTGTACAGCGTGCGAGAAATAATAATTTTCACTGTATATCAATACATTTGACAATAAATCAAGTCAATTCAAATGTCCGTTTTATGTCTCAAATCTAGAAACTGGATGATTGAAGTCAGCATATGAAAACAGTATTTGTTTTTGAAAACCGTTCATAAAAAGTATGTATATGCCTGCTGCAGTTTTCTGATACCAAGGAGATTTCTTTATGATCTGAATAAAAATAAATGACTATGAATGCTGGAATCTGAAACCAAAAGAGAAAATGCTGAGGAAATCTCAGCAGGTCTGGCAGCATCTGTAAGCAGAGAAAAGAGCTACTGGACTGGGTCAGAATGCAAAGTGGAATATCAGATGAATCTGGGACAGTTTTTTTCCCCACTAGCAGAGCTGCCATGGTGGTACAGTGGTTAACACTAGTCCCTCACAGCATTAAGGTCACAGGTTCAATTCTGGCCATGAGCCATTGTCTGTGTGGAGTTTGCACATTGTCTGTGTGAGTTTACTCTGAGTGCTCTGTATTCCTCCCACAGTCCAAAGATGTGTGGGTTAGGTTGATTGACCCTAGTGTCTGAGGGATTAGTCGGGTATATGTGTGTGTGTTACAGGTGTAAGGCCTGGGGGGGTAGTTGTGTTTAGTGGACCAAAGGGCTCCTTTCTTTATTGCAAGGATTCTATGATCAAAGATTATGTTATTAGGGTGCCAATTTAAGCTGAGAAAAGCTTTGACAATGGGTCATTTGGACTTGAAACTTTTTTTCTCTCCTTACAGATGCTGCCAGACCTGCTGAGATTTTCCAGTGTTTTCTCTTTTGGTAACCGATAACCTGTTTTTTTTTGATGTGATGTTGATTGAAGAATAAATGTTAGTCAGGATGCTAAGAAGAATTCCCCTGTTCTATGTTCGCAATTGTACCATGGAACCTTATATGTCCATCTAAGAGGGCCTAGCTTTACCACCTCTATAATTTGAGTTCAATGTAACTACAACTGAAATACGCATGTGTGATTTATCTCTGTGTCACTGTACAAATTTGAAATATATGGTGATGTAACATAGAATTATACATGTTAAAATGGATCATGTGTAACCAACACAAGAAGTCTTTGGATCTAAAACTTTACATAAGTTTTATAATTCAGGTCAGATGGTTTGCATTACTGCAATAAAAGCTGGCTGTCAAGAACTGATAATTAAGGCGGAGTTGTCCTGTAAAGTATTGTAACCTCACTATATTAATCTAGATTATTTTTTGCAGGAAAGCAGAAAAAAAAGCAACAAATTACTTCTGCCAATGTCTTTCAGTAAACACTGGACTGATTATAGACTGGAAATGATAGGCAAATGGGCTTGCTTCGCAAAACAGTAGCACCGAGCATCCTTGGGTCAGAATGCGAGGTGGGAATGCAAGATGAATCTGAGGCAATTTTGTTCCCCAGTGGCAGATCTAAAATTATAATATTAGGGTGCCAGTGTAAGTTTAAGTTTATTTGTCAGTATCACAAATAATAACACTGTAATGAAGTTGTTGTGAAAACATCACACTCCACCCACCGCCTGTTCAGGTTCATGGAGGGAGAATTTAACATGCACCTAACCAGCACGCCTTTTGGACTGTGGGAGGAAACCAGAGCACCCGGAGCAAACGCAGGCAGACATGGGGAGAATCTGCAAACTCTGCACAGACAGTGACCTAAGTCGGGAATTGAACCCAGGTTCCTGGCACTGTGAGGCAGCAGTGCTAACCACTGCCACCATGCCATCCCGATGGATGTTAAAGATGGGCAGGATGTTCTTGTTGCTTTCTGGCTGACATTCCTCCCTCAATTAATCCTACCAAAAAGTGATTAATTTATCCTTTCTCCAGTTGTTGTCTGTGGCATTGCAAGCTGTGTAAAATTGGCTGCTGCATTTTTCTACAAGAGAAGAATGATTTCCCCGCCAAATTCATCCTGTGTGAAGCACGTAAAAGTGTCTCTGAGAAGTGCAGTGAAGCAGGGAATTCTTTAATTCAATAGTGATTAAACATGTGCAGCTACAAGCATAGATTTAAAATCAGCACCAAAATAATGAAAGGAGAAATTAGGTTTTTTTTTAATGTGCAGAGGGGTATCCGGGGCATTGAATTCTATACATGAAGCAATGAACATTCAAGACAGAATCAAGCAGGAGCAGAAGCAGGCCATTCAGTCTCTCAAGCCTGTCATTCTGTCATTTCATAACATCTTGGCTTAACACCACGGTGGAATGTGGAGACACACAGAGTGGTGCCTCACATGTACAGAACGTTGTGATTATCCATCTGCACATGGGTTGTCCATATGGGCAGCACAGTGACACAGTGGTTAGCATTGCTACTTCATAGAGCCTAGGATTCTGGTTCAATTCCGGCCTCAGGTGACAGTGTGGAGTCTGCACGTTCCCCCCCATATCTGCGTGTGTTTCCTCTGGGTACTCTGGTTTCCTTCCACAGTCTCAAGATGTGCAAGTTAGGTGCACTGGCCATGTTAAACTGCCCCTTAGTAGGTGAAGTATAAATGTGGGATCATTGATAAGCATGGGTCTATGGGGACAAGGTGGAACAGAGAGCTGGGGTCTCTGTTAGCGAGTCAATATAGAATCATAGAATACCTACAGTGTAGAAAGAGGCCAGTCTGCCCATCAAGCCTGCACCAGCATCAATCCCATCCAGGCCCTATCCTCATATTTACTCTGCTAATCCCCCTGATTTAAGAGGCAATTTAACATGGCCAATCAAACTAACTCGCACATCTTTGAAGTGTGGGAGGAAACCAGAGCATCCGGAGGAAACTCATGCAGACACGGAGAAAATGTACAAATTCCATACAAACATTTATTCAAGGCCGGAATTGAACCCAGTCCCTGTCAATGTGAGGCAGCAGTGCTAACCATTGTGCCATTCTAAATGGCACTCGATGGGCTGAATAGCCTCCTTCTGCACTGTAGGGATTTTATGATCTGTTTGTGGCCTCAGCTCCACGTTTCCACCTAACCCCTATCCATCCTGTCCCTGCCCCTCTTAATCTTGAGCACCTCAATCAGGTCACCCCTCAGGCTTCTCTGCTCCAGAGAAAACAACCCAAGTCTATCCAACCTCTTTTCATAACTTAAATGTTCCATCCCAGGTAAAATCATTGGCATAATATATAGAATCATAGAATCCTTATTGTGCAGAAGGAGGTCATTCAGCCCATTAAGTCTGCACTGACTCTTTGACAGAGGACACCACCAAAGCCCTTTCCTGTAACCCCACGAATCTACCCAGCTAATTGCCCTAACCTACACATCCTGGGATACTGAGGGGCAATTTAGCATTGCCAATCCACCTAACCTTCACGTCTTTGGACTGTGGGAGGGAACCGGAACGCTTGGAGGAAACCCAGGCAGAGCTGGGGAGAATGTGCAAACTCCACACATTCAGTCACCCAAAGCACAGGTCCCCGGCGCTTTGAGGCAGCAATGTTAACCCACTGTGCTACTGCGCTGCCCAAACGGACAATGGATGTGTCGGTGGGAAATCACAGCATTCTTTCATATGAGCTGCAATCGGCATTCCACTGAAATAAAATTCATGAGACAGTGAAAAGGGTTTCAGATTCGCAATCCCTCAATTCAGATGCATTCCCTTCGGTCTGTAGCAAGGACTTTGAGAATCGACCACTGAGTCGCTTTTCCATTGTGATAGCACCAGTTGTGCCTAATCCAATGCTCACAGTTCCTCCACGGAGTGAAGTGTCAGAACTGTGCAGGCAGCGAGCAGCAAATGCAGCCGTAAAAGAAGGGAATGATGATAGGCTGAAAATGGCGAAGGTGGAAAAGCCTCACCCAGGCTGTAGCCTGATAGGGCTGAATGGCTTGATTACGTACTGTGAAGAGCTAAGTAATTCTAGTAATCTGCTGGATGTATTCAAGAGGTGGCTGGATATAGTGTCAAAGTGGCATCAAAGATTATGGGGAAAAATAAGTTATTGAGTTGGACAATCAGCCATGATTGTAATCCATGTCGTAGCAAGCTCCAAAGGCCAAATGGCCTCCTACTGTTCCTATCTTCTATGTTTCTATGCTTGGTCTCCAGTGTAAGTAACACTACCTGAGAACTAAATGGCACTCTTTATTGGGAAATTGATTCCACTGAGTGAGTGTAAAACCCTGTGAGGGACATAACTTACCACATGTGATTGTTCAATAGCGATTCATTATTTAAGAAGTACTCCACATTGAAGTTTACTGATTTTTGTTTTCCTTGACAACCATATCTGATGGAATGTCTGTCTGCAACTGCTCATTTCTGTTCTCTGCAACATTTTATTGGTAGATTTATTGAGTGTCATTTCATCTTAATGTGTGTTAAATGAACTGATGGACTGAGCTCTGTAATATGTTCCCCATGGCAATTCCTTAATAAATTAAGAAAAAAAGTCCTTAATAAAATGTGTTCAGTTGATGACATTTAAAATGGATCATGATTTTTTTTAAAAAGTTAGCTGAGTGAAAAACTGTATGAACTGAAATATGATTTGCATAAATAAACTTCTGAATCAAATATTCTGGTTAGCACTGCCGCCACACAGTACCAGAGTTCCAGGTTCGGATATCAGTTTGGATCACTGTCTGTGCGGAATCTGTACCTGCTCCCCGTGTCTGCTTGAGTTTCCCTTTGGGTGCTCCGATTTTCTCCCACAGTTCGAAAGCCACGCTGGTTAGTGCATTGGCCGTGCTAAATTCTCCCTCAGTGTACCCGAACTGGCTTCGGAGTGTGGAGACTCGGGGATTTTCACAGTAATTTCATTACAACGTTAATGTAAGCCTATTTACACTAATTAGTAATTTTAAATCAATAAAAAATCTTTAAATTCTGCTATGCAGTGCAAGGTGATACAGAGTCTTAAAAAACGGCACTCACCCGAAAACTAAGGCATCATTAGAATGTGCCACGCATCAATGTTAACTGAAAACATTTAAAAAAATTCTTGGTTTTTATTCCTTCAGGGGTTGAGGGCATCGCTGGCTGGGCCAACTCTTATTGCCCATCACCAATTGACTATTGAGCTGAGTAGTTTGGTAGGCCATTTCAGAGTCAACCACATTGCTGTGGATCTGGAGTCACATGTAAGCCACACCAGGTAAGGATGGCAGATTTCCATCTCTAAAGGACATTAGTGAACCAGATGGGTTTTTTCTGACAATCGACAACGGTTTCATGGTCATCAGTCGATTCTTAATTCCAGATTTTTTTTTATCAAATTCAAATTCCATCATCTGCTGTGATGGACTTCGAATCCAGGTCTCCAGCAGATTAGTTGAGTTGAACAATCATTGCGGACGGCAGTTGAGATTGGGTCTGGAGACACATGTTGGCTGGACCAGTTAGGATGATAAATTCCTGTGGGTTTGGAGTCACATGTAGGTCAAATCAGGTTAGGATGATAAATTTCCTTCTCTAAAGGGCATTAGTGAACCAGATGGGTTTTTCAAACAATCATCATTAGACTTTTACATCCAGATTTTTATTTAATTCAAATTTCATCATCAGCTGCGGTAGGATTTGAAACCAGGTCACCAGGTTGAAACCAGGTTATCCTGGGGCTCTAAATTACTGGTCTGGTGACAAAGCTACTACCTACCCATGACAACTTGGTTTGGGGATGCAATTGCAAAGTGGCGCAGTCAGGATGATGGGGGATGTGGTTGGGAGTCGGCAGAGGGAGATGGGGTGTAGGTGGGGTTAGTGGTGACTAGCTTTTTGCTTTGTCAGTTTGTACACTGGTGTATCCCTATGTTCCGAGTAACCCTTGACCACACCCAACCTGGCTTGACCTGAATTGCCCACGGTCCGACCGGAATTCTGGTAAGACCCAAAATCTGGCACAGTCTTGGCTCCCGTGGCGCCTTGTTTCCAGTCACTGAACCTGTAATAATGGATGGAATTTTATGGTCCCCTGTCACTGGCAAGGTTTTCCAGCCCTGTCGAAATCTGTGGATTTTAGAATGGCTCACTGCATTTTCCAGTATGTAAAATTCTACTCCATGATTTTGATTTGATTTGATTTGATTTGTTTGGTTTGATTGGATTTATTATTGACACGTATTAACATACAATGAAAAGTATTGTTTCTTGTGTACTATACAGACAAAGCATACTGTTCATAGAGAAGGAAAGGAGAGAATGCAGAATGTAGTGTTACAGTCATAGCTAGGGTGTAGAGAAAGATCAACTTAATGCAAGGCAAATCGATTCAAAAGTCTGATTGCAGCAGGGAAAAAGCTGTTCTTGAGTTCGTTGTTACATGACCTCAGACTTTTGTATCTTTGGAAAAAGGTGGAAAAGAGAATGTCCGGGGTGTGTGGGATGTTTAATTATGTTGGCTGCTTTGCTGAGACAGTGGGAAATGTAGATAGTGTCAATGGATGGGAGGTTGGTTTGTGTGATGGATTGGGCTACATACACGATCTTTTGTAGTTCCTTGTGGTCTGGAGTCTGTGTGTGGTGGAAATGGAAATTAGAGGCCAGTTTTAGTTGAGTGACCTTGCCTTGTGTCAGAAAGTCATAGGTTTAAGAACCAACTTCGCAGACAGAAGTGTAGAAATGCCAGTCTGATCCTCCACTGCAGCACAGATGGATTGTCGCTGTGTCAAAGATGACGATCGGAATTCTCTGGCCGCTCACGCAGGTGGGATTCTCCAGTCTTGCCGGCAGCACAGCCCCGCCCATGGGTCCCCCATCAATGTGGTGTGACATCAATGGGAATTCCCATTGACAGTGGCAAGATCAGAGAATCCAATCAAGAGCAAACAACATGCCAGCTCCCACCAGTGGGAAATACACAACTGGGAGGCTGGAGAATCTCGGCTGACAGCTTTTGGGTGAGATCTTAAACCGAGACCTCATCGTCCCTCTCAGATGAAAGTGAAAGATCCCTTGATGATATTTTGACCAACAGGTGAATTCTCTTAGTCTGTTGGTCATTTTCTTCAGCCCTCGTGTCAATAAATTAGCTACGTTTATCCCCGTGCTGTTTTGTGGGACTTTGTAGGGGGAGAAATATTTGCCACGTTTCCTACATTTACAACAGTGGTGAAGCTTTGCAATAATTACATTCACTCTTAAACACTCTGAGGTATCATGAGGTCTGCATACTTGAAATTTGGGAGCTCTCCCCTCCCAAACTGCGACAACGCTGTTGATGGGTCAGAGAAGGATTCGAGAACAGCACAAGTTCCTCCTGATGAGGTGAACGTGGGTTAGATCTCAGCGACCGAGGTGAAAAAAGTGGCATGCAGGGGTGAGGCGGGGGCGTGGGGAGGGGATGGTGTGGAGTATGGGGCTGGAGGGTGGAAGACCTGGCTTTCACACAACTGATCGGTCCGTGTGTGAAATATTCATCAAAGTTTTTGTTGGCCAGACTTTTCTCGGGCTGATTTAAGTTTGCCTCAGATTCAGGTGGACGCGACTTACAAGCCCATCTATCTTGAGAAACCTGTCCAAAAGGAAAACTGAGCTTTGTTCCAACTATGCACCTTCACAGCCTTGGCTGGCTATGTTTAATTGAATTGAATTTAATAGACGAATAGAATGCAATTCTTCACAATGGCAGCATGGAGTTCTTGCCAAGAAGTGGTAATGGATGGGGAGAATTCTATACTTCTCTCTGTGGTGATGGATGGAAACTTATTTTGTGTGACGTTTTGCTTGACGTTAATAAATACCAGGAATGTCAGACCCAAGAGCATTCTTTGGGAATATAATTGCGGGGCCCCTCTCCTTTTCAGTACAGGGCAGAGTCACGATTGCATGTTTTAGTCAGCTAATCAAAGATTGCATAGTTGGAGCTATAAACATTCATTTGTTGCTTAGATGTGGAGTAGCAAGGTGAGGATAAATTAGTCTGCATATTTTAAGACATCAAAATGCTTTCCTCTCTATTAGACCAGAAACTCAACTGGACTCACCACATTAACACAGTGGCTACAAGGGCAGGTCAGACAGTAGGAATACCACAGCAAGTAACCCACCCCTGAATCCCCAAGCCTGTCTACCATCTGCAAGGCACAAGTCAGGAGTGTGATGGAATGCTCTCCACTTGGCTGGATGAGTGCAGCTCCAACAACACTCAAGAAGCTCAACACCATCCAGGACAAAGCAGCTGTTTGATGGCACCACATTCACTCCCTCCAGCACTGATGCATAGTAGATGCAATGTGTGCTATCTACAAGATGCACTGCAGCAATTCACCAGAGTTCCTTAGACAGCATCTTCCAAACCCATGGCCACTTTCATTGAGAAGAACAAGGGCAGCAGACAAATGAGAACACCACCATCTGCAAGTTCCCCTTCTAGCCACTCGCCATCCTGACTTGGAAATATATTGCCATTCCTTCGCAGTCACTGAGTCAAAATCCTGGAATTCCCTAACAACATTGTGGGTCACCCCACAGCACATGGACTGCAGCAATTCAAGAAGGCAGCTCACCACCACCTTCTCAAGAGCAATTCGGGATTGGCAGTAAGTGTCATGTCCCACAAATGAATAAAAGAAATATAAATGGGGAAGATGTGCAAACAGACAATTTATCTCTTTGCCTGTGACGGTAACTTTGGCCATTTATTATCAGACAAGAGTGCTGGGTTTTGTTTTGTAGTTTGATCTGCTCTTGGGGAGTTCTGTCACTGCTAAGTTTGGTCCCTGTCATCTCAATAAATGCCATGGATTTTGTCACCTCTCTGGTTAAGCATTAAATACTGCTCAGTGTGACTTGGCTTCCCTCACACTTCCCCAAATGCTGGTGAAAATGCAGATCCTCTCCCCTCCATCTTAGCAGAAGGAAGATTTATTTAAACTTCAGTGGCCAAATCCAGAGTGTGAACGCTGTTTGTGGATGACTAAACATATTCCCTTGCCATTATTATCCTCACTTACTGCAATCTACCTGCTGGTGGCTATTCATCCCACCAAAGATCAACTGCCCTCAGAAAAAACAAATGTCTGGTGTTCAGCATGAGTCGTTGAACAATGGTCAATAGCAGAAACTTTGGGAGTTCCTTCCCACGCACACTCCTATAGCCCAGGAGGAGCAGTGTAGCAGCTCAACTGATGCTCCATTGGTGATATAAGATGGCACAGGTTAAGCTTTCTGGCCCACGTTGGGCTGGTACGGAACAGGGCAGTTCTTTGAATTGGCAACATAGGAACATTGGGAATCAGGAGCAGAAGTAGGCAAATTTTGAGCCTGTTCCGCCATTCCATCAGATAAATGTAGATCTCTCCCTGGTCTCAGATCCACCTCCCCATCTGTTCCCCATATCCCCTGACCCTTTAGTTTATTAGAAGAAGCTTATGCAGGGTAGCCCACACACCATGGACATTGAGTACTATCTCCACATGGGTCAGTACTATTTTTTACTCCTCCTCAAAATGATTCACTTTGAAAACAATCCTGTATGTTGAGCCCACAAGCTCTCAAGTGGTTTACATCCACACTGGTAGAATGGGACTGGGCTGTTACTGGTTTGATAATGCACAGTTATAGTCCTCTTGACCACTTACAATGGCTGCAAGCCAGGCCAACATAATCATTTTTCCCTGTTGAAAATTAAATATATATTACTCCACAGATTTATTAAATTGATGACACTCTGGTGATTTTACATTTCCCCATCTATGGAAAGGAGCGATCGAGCAGTTAATATGGAGAGTCTCCACTTTCCCACTCTTCATTTCAACATCACCGCTTCTGACAGTGGAGGAGGCACTCGTCAGATTTCAGTGGGAGCCTGAGTAATGGATGCATGTGCAGCGACAACCCCCAAAAGCATTCTGAACGGTTCAGGAGCTATCAGAAGAGCAGCGAGGTCAGGGAGGACAGCAGCTCACCTTCATACTCAATTAGGAATGTGCAGGTCTCTACTGCCCTGGGTCTCCAGGCCCGTCCACCTACAAGACACCTCACGAACCTGCCCTCCCACTCCACCCTTCCAGTTCCACAAAACAGAGCTACCATCCTGTGGCAGCCTTTTCTTGGTGCTGAAAAACAGCCTTCCTTCTGCTATCTTTCTCTCTTCCTTCTGCTTTCTTTCCCTCTTTCTTGTTGGCTAGCTTTGAGTATCCCTCCAAAACAGGCAAACAGTTAATTGGCAGTAATCAAATGAGATCTTACAGATCAAACAAAGCCTCTGACCTCTGACCAAAACCTCACGACTCCTTGACCTCTGGTCCCACCTGGCTGGCTGACCAGCATTTATTGTCCATCCCTAGTTGCCTGAGGGCAGTTGAGAGTCAACCACATTACTGTGGCTCTGGAGTCACATATAGGCCAGACTGGGTAAAGATGGCAGATTTCCTTCCCTAAGGACATTAGTGAACCAGTTGGGTTTTTTTGACAATCGACAATGGTTTCACGGTCATTGGCAGACGCTTAATTCCAGATTTTTTTCACTGAATTCTAATCCACCACCTGCCATGGTGGGATTCAAACTTGGCTTCCCAGAACAAAAGTTTAGAAGTTTATTTATTGGAGTCACAATAGCCTTACATTAACACTGCAATGTGAACATCAGTTTAGTTTCTGGATTAATAGTGTAGCCATAATAACACAAGGCCATCTCTTGACGCAAGGGCACACGGTTACTTTAATTGTGTTTTGATTTAAAACAATGCTTGAGTGGGTAGTGCAGTGGGAAAGCACGCTATCCTCAGGAATCTGAGTTTGAATCCAGCTCTCAAACCAGTGGATCAAAGAACGTCCTTTCAGCATAGGGTTGTTTGAAGTGAGTTTAGGCAGGTGTAAATTCAGTCCCCAGTAAGCAGAGCTCCCTCAGCACAGATTGTCTGTAATCCCAACAGGTAAATGTCAACTGCATTCAGGAAAAAGAATTGAGAATTGAAAAGGAATGTTCAAAAAGCTGATGCTGGGGACACTCTCTTGTAGTTAGGCCTATGACCTAATGGTGACAGGAAGGCCTTAATCTGAGAAAAGCCTCATTCCTCAGCACTGATATGCTTCAACTTGACAAGACACGCTAGCAAAAAGGGCTTGCATTAAAGAGAAACCGCATGGGGAATGAATCCTCTAAACAGGTGCAGAGAATTATGTTCCGAAAAGTCATGCTCGCAGATTAGTTCTTCAAAGTACTCTTTTCCCTGTCATATTTTCTGTTCAGATTGAGACTTGAAGCAGCTGCCCTATCAGCGAGGTCCGGCATTTTTAGTTTCCCATTTACAACTTGATTTAATCCTCCTATTAGGATGTTAGGGGCTAAGTCTGACAGTTGACTGAAATGGCTGCCCTGGGTTCACGGTCTGCGGTTAACCCACACCCGTTGATTGCAATCCATCCAGCAGGCCAACTTCATGTTGCCCCGCTCACTTCAATGATGTCAGCGTCCAGCCAATCATTGGTGCCCAAATCCCATTAACGAATCAAAAATGTGATGGTAGATGAAGCGGCAATCAGGTGTGCACAATGCGAAGCAGTGGAGCATTGGGATTGACGTTAACCAGAAAGCTTCTGTTGATGCCGAGATTGTCCCCGATTGTCCTCTTCCTAATCTTCCTCCTCACCCTCCTTCTTCTCCCCTGGTGTTCCTCAGCTGCCCCCCCATATAGCTGGTGACAAGGGCTGTTCCCTAATGCAGCAAGGTTCTGCAGCATGCAACAGACCACCACAAACCTTGGCACCCATTCTGCGAGTACTGCGGAGATGCTTGGGAGGGGTCCAGATGGCACAGCTTAGCACTCCAGTGATCTGCTGTATTACATTTCACCTGGCACCATGACTCTCACAAGTGTGGGTTTTGCACAGAGCCATCAGCCATTCAGACCAATAACCACCCAGCTATTGCTGTGATGGTTCCAGTGCAGTCGGCAGAGTGGCCCACGCAGAATAAAGTCATCATGATTGTTGCCAGGATACTGGGCACTGATCTCCATCACCCCCAGTCTATGGTCACACAGCACTCAGTGTCAAAGGAGTGGAATTCCTTTAAATTTCGACAGAGATCATGCTTGGTGCCACACGAAACAATATGTGTTCAGCTGTGCAATAGCTTAGATAAGGGGACAGAAGCCATGTTCTGCAGCTGAGACCAGGAATCCTGAAGGTTGTTTCTCTGCCCCTTCCAGGGTTAAGAACATCTCCTCAGGGTGGGCAAAAAACACTGAGTAGTGAGATGGGATGGGGGAAGGACCCATTTGTTATGGTTCACGGGGGCCCAATATCTTTGATTTTGGTTTGATTTGATTAATTGTTCTCATGTGTATTGGGATACTGTGAAAAGTATTGTTTCTTGTGTGCTAGACAGACAAAGTATACCACTCTTAGAATTCATAGAGGAGGAGCAAAGAGTGGTGTGCAGAATATAATGTTGCAATTATAGTTAGGGTGTAGAGAAGCATCAACTTAATATGGGGTAGGTCCGTTCAAAAGTCTGTCAGCGGCAGGGAAGAAGATGTTCTTGAGTTAGTTAGTACGTGACCTCATATTTTTGTATCTTTTTCCCAATGGAAGAAGATGGAAGAGAAAATGTCCAGAGTGCGTGGGGTCATGGATTATGTTGGCTATTGTTCCAAGGCAGTGAGAAGTATAGATGGAGTCAATGGATGGGAGGCTGGTTTGCATGATGGACTGGGTTACGTTCACAACCCTTTGTAGTTTCTTGCAGTCTTGGCAGAGCAGGAACTATGCCAAGCTGTGATACATCCAGAAAAGATGTTTTCTATGATGCATCTGTAAAAAATTGGTGAAAGTCAGAAGTAGGGATAAGAAAAAGCCTCTGTATGTGCAGTTGGAGACTAAATTAGAGAGCAGAACCACAATCTCTGGGTCACTACGCTAACCATGAAAACATTGACAAGGGGTAAATAAGATCTGAGTGTTGAATGTTTGGCTGAAAGATTGGTTTGGAAGGAATGGGGTATTGGCCCCAATACTGGGGAAAGAGGGGAAGGTTCATGTAAAGGTGGGGGGATGTGGGAAAGTTAAACAGAAAGGACAACGCAATGTTATACAGTAGGAATAATAATCAGAGTGTGACAGAGCTTAAACACAGGAGTATGTTAACAAATAAGGTCAGAGTAGGGATAATGGAAAAAAGATAGAATTAAAGACCCTTCATCTGACTGCACACGGCATTCATAACAAGATGAATAAATTTATAGCAAAAATAGAATAATTGGATGTAATATAACCATTACAAGGACATGGTTACTAAATGATCGTGGCTGGGATCTGAATATTCAAAAGAATTAACATTTTCGAAAGTCAGGAAGAAAGGAACAGTATTTCTGTTAATAATGGAGGAGATTAATATAGCAGTGGGAATGTAGAATCAATTTAGATGTAGATATGAAATATCACAAATGGGAGTGGTTTATGGACTCCCTGACAGCACCTACACTGTAGGACAGAATATAAGTTAGGAAATAATGGGGCCTTGTTGAAAGATATAACGATAATTGTGGGCAATTTCAATCTTCATATAGATTGGAATTAAATTGGCAAAAGTAGCCTGGAGGATGAGTCCATAGAGTTAGGGTTAGGGTTAGGGCTAGAGTTAGGGTTAAGGTTAGGGTTAGGGCTAGAACATTCAGGGCAGTTCTTGGAAGAACACATTCTGGAACCAACAAGAGAACAGATTATTGTGAACCTTGTAAACTGAAATGAGAATAAATTGATTAATGACCTCATACCAAAGGATAATCTAGGCAAGAGTGATCATAACATGAAGGAATTTCACATTCAGTTTGAAGGTGAGAAACTTGTGCCCACAACTAATGACTTAAACATAAACACTTATACATGTAAAGATTTTCTCTATAGTCTTCCACCGGGGAGTTTTCCTGAGAGGTGCCCATAATGATGGTCACGTGAATTTAAAATGTTCAACAGATTTTGCTAAAACGAATCTAAGAGGATAAAGAGATTACAGTTTGTGAAAAATTGTTCCAGTCCTTTACAAAGGCAATTACAAAGATGTGAAGACAACAGCATCCATCATACCATTCCCTGTAGACTTTCACAACTATAAGTAACTATAGAAAGTACCAAAGCCTGATAGAATCAGAGCAACAGCGAGAGGAAACCGGTCAGCAGTTAACTATAAGTAGGTGATGACTCTTTTACAAGCACTGATAGGTGTGGGATGAAGGGACATGTGTTCAACCACGTGAGGCTTAAAGGGGTGGCGGGTAGGGGGGTGGTGAAGAGTAGCTGATGCACTGAGCTCCAGGCTGGCATCAACTCAGTGTTACTCACTGCCTAACATTAGGATCTGTTTATTCTTTGTACTTTCAGAGCCCATTCCCTGCATTGGTACTAACACCCTTAGCAAAATGGCACCTTGCACCATTCACCTCAGAGTCCTGCGCGTGTGTGCTGCGGCTGCTGGTTCGGAGGTGCAATGCTGCTTGTAGCGCCTGAAGCATGATTAATAATGCAAATTTCTGACCTGTGAATTTTACTTTGAAGTCGGCTCCCAGAATCAGCAGGCGGGATTTTACAGCTTCGCCCAAGTGAAACCGGAAAATCCCACCCGAGGTCAACGGACATTTCTGCTGTCCGTCCCTCGCCCGCTCTGATTCCCGTGCCGGGTGTGATGGTAGAATTCCAATCGATCAAAATAAGATGTTCAGCAACGGAGGCCCTCTGCTGCAAATGAGCATCTTATGATGAGCAGGATGTGCTAATGACTATCCCACACAATCGGGACTTGTGTGTTTGTATTTGTGTTGAATAATTTCTCCCTTCTGAAAACCAAAAATGCTGAGGCAATCAAGCGGCGCTTACTTCTTTAACTCGCACTGCTTACATATTCAGAAACAAGTGTTAGCTTTGCGTTTTGCACTGATAACACAAAACGTTTTACAAATAACCTGTCAATGTGTTGCGGCTGATGAGATGCTGTTAACCTTATCCTATCCACACGCTACTAGGTTCTTTACTGATCAGCAGTGTATTAGGTTTGATTTGAGTTATTATTGTCACACGTATTGGGATACAGTGAAATGTAAAGGGGAGGAGTGGTGCTTTTCCCAGCCTACTGCGCTGCTCTACTGGCTCAGCGGGCTGGGGGACGTCAGTGGGGATCATTCGCAGACTTCTCAGTGGGCATCACAGCCTCCTCAAGCCGGAAATTGAGTGCAGCGCTGATTTAAGTATTTAAATTTGAATGTCATTAGCAGAGCCAGGATTGAAAATTTTTGGCCTGCTAGCATCTACCAACCCCCCCCCGCCATCACAGCGGGGTTTATCCCTGCCTCACTAACAGGTGGCCAATCTTGCTGGAGGGAAGGAAGGCCCTTGAGACCTCCCCCCCCAGAACCTCAGAGTGCAGTGAGAGCCTGGCAGTGCCAGCCTGGTACCCTGACACTGCCTACCAAGAATCAGGCAGTGCCAAAGGGGTGGAACCAGAAGGAGGCAGGAATCTATGGGGGGGGGGGGGCGCAATTGGTGAGGGTGATGAGACAAGCTACTATTCTGCAAGAGGATTGGTGGCAGAGGGAGGGAAGGGGCAATTGGGCTTGGCCATCTGGGGATTGAGGCTGTTGGGACTGTTGGGGAGGGCTAGAACGGTCAGACATTGGGGGCAGATCAGAACTGTTACGGGGGGTACGGTGAGATCGGGGAGGGGTGGACGTCAGGGCTGGCCTGGGGAAGTCTGAGAGTCTTGCAATCGGTGGGGGAGAGGGTGGGTCAGAGGGGCAGTGATGAGGGATTGTAGACATGGCTAACGATCAAGCTGGCACTGACAGATTGGCGTGAGCGCAGTGACCCACTCTACACTATGCTGCTGGCCTCTCCAATGGGAAAAGCCCCGCCCACAGCTTCCCAGAGAGAATCATGTGGGTGTCGCCGAGATTAATTCTGGAAATCACACTAAAGGACCCAAGGGATTCACTCCCATGTTCCCGCACGTTGGGAATTTAGAATTTTTTTTTGGGTGGATCCTGGCCATTGTTTCTTGCGCGCGATATGGACAAAACATACCGTTTATAGAGTACGTGGGGGGGGGGGGGGGGAGAAGGAAGGAGAAGGTGCAGACTGTAGTATTGCAGTTACACTTGAACCTTGCGGCAATGATATGATACCCTGATCACATTCACATGACCATCCAGAGGTACGGTGTGCAACAACAGTCAGAGTCACCCACAACCCAAACACCCAAACCCCAATCTGAATAAAAGCTGCTCATTAAAATTCACCGTGTGTTAATAATCAGATGCAAGATATCCTTAGGTGGTCTCTAAGTACAAATCAAAATTTAGGAGACAGAGATTTCTGCTAACATTGTTCAAACTTCTTAATATTGATTCATGAAATTATTTGCACTTGTTCACAACTAAAGGGATTTAATTCCTCCCAGGTATTGGTCGATTTTTTTTCTTGCTGCTTATATATTTCACCTTTCACTCCACTGATACATACACACAGGTTCTGAATAACCCATTGAAACGTAACTGGGTGAAACAAGCCTATCGAAATTTGTTTGTCTTGTCACGGTTTGCATTGGCTTGCTTATTTACATACTGTTGTAGCGCGCCCCTGGCTATGACAGATTACAGCAATCCAGTAAAATAAATCAGAAATAGTTAGGGATCTGGGCTTGTCTAACTAGCAGAAAGAATTGTCGATGGTTTTTTTTTCTCTGAAGGTTTGCTGGAGCTGAGGGGATGAATCCGGGGAACGGGGTAAGTTGGGTACAAAACAGCCATCTTGTCTGGAATGCACACCCTCATCTGGTTGGCCTGAGGCTGACTGATAATTGGGCCTCCTGCCTTATTTGCATAAAACAGGCAGGCCGCGGATACCAAGCAACCGAGACTTTGAAATTGGCAAATGATGCCATCCTGAGGCACTATATAAGAATGATGTGGAGATGCTGGCGTTGGGTTGGGGCGGGTACAGTAAGAAGCCTCACAACACCGGAATAAATTCCAACAGGTTTATTTGGAATCATGATCTTTTGGAGTGCTGCCCCTTCATCAGATGATCACTTGATGAAGGGGCAGCGCTCTGAAAGCTTGTGATATCATTGGAGCGTAGGAGGAAACCGGAGAACCCGGAGGAATTCCATGTAGGTAAGAGAGAACGTGCAAACTCCAAACAGATAGTGATCCAAGGCAGGAGTTGAACCTGGGTCCCTGGCGCTGTGAGGTAGCAGTGCGAACCACTGTATCACGTGCCTTCAATCAACATTATAATGAACAGATTATAGAAAAATTATTATTAAGCACCTCTGGTATTTCTACTAGTTTTGTACAAACTTTCCTATCTTCACATTTTATAGTTCCTATTCCTTCACATCTCATCCTTTTACTCTTCACATATTTGCAGAACACTTTAGGATTCTCCTTAATCTTACCTGCCAAGGTCTTCTCATGACCCCTTTTGACTCTCCTAATTTCCTTCTTAAGTTCCTTCCTACAAGCCGTACACTCCTCTAGATCCTTAACAATTATCTGGTTATTATCACCTTGCTGTTTGTGGGAATGTGTTGTCTGCATCTTAACTTCCATATTTTCTATTACAGCAGTGAATACCGTTCAGAGAATGCTTTATTGACTGTAAGGAGCTTTGAGACACCCAGTGGATGTGTAAGATGCCATATAAATGCGAGTCTTTCCTATTTTTTCCTTACAACACTTTACCACAAATAGCACTGGAATAAATGACCGGATAATCTGTTCTTCAGTAACGTGAATTGAGGAATAAATATTGAACAAGACCCCCTGATCTTCTTCAAAAAAGTGCCGTGGGATCATTGATGTCCGCCTGACAAGGCAGATGGAGCCTTTGGTTAACACCTCATCCAAAAGCATCTGCTCTTTCTTTCTGCCTCTTGTTCTTTGTCTTTCTTTGGTGATGTATGTGAACTCTGCTTTTCCCTTACTTCCTTCTGGAATTCTCAATGTCATTCTCAATGTCTATCCCTCTCTGACAGGATGAAATTAGTCATTTTAATATCTGTTTACCTTAACCCTGGTTGCTGTAAACCTTCACGAGAGATTCCAGTCGCCTGCCTAGAAAGGCATTAAAGTTCTATTCAATTTAAAATTTGTAGCAGCAACGATGCACAAAGAAATGATGCAAATTTCCTTTGTTTTATGAATTGTGGGTTTATTAAGTTCTGGAAATATGCAATACTGAGCTAATGAATTGAAATGTTAAAATCATAGAATTAGAAAGATGGCTATTCAGCTCATCAAGTCTACGCTGACTCTCCAAAAGAGCATCCCACCCAGGCCCTCCCTTCCACCCTATCCTCGTAATTCTGTGCATAAACCATCTAACCTACACGTCTTTGGACTCTAAGGGGCAACTTGAGAACTTTTGCAGATGAAAAATGGAAATGCGAGGAATTACTTCATTCGAAGGGTCATAAATCTGTGGAATTCTGTACCGCAGAGGCCGGAACACTAAGCAAACCTACAGAGGAGACAGATAAGTTTTTAATTAGTAGCAGAATGAAGAGTTATGGGGAAGGAAGGTGGATAAGGGGCTGAGATGAGATCAGTCATGATCATATTGAATGGCGGACAGGCTCAAATAACTTGCCTATTCCTGCTCCTAGTTCATAAACTGAGGCTGCATCAGCCCTTTGAGGTCGCTGTAGGGAGCCCCATGAAAGTATCTACATTAGAGGCCGTGTTTTCTTACATAATCCCTCAGAAAACTGCCGACTGCCAATTTAGAAGCTTTGGCCAATTGACGTCTGTACGTCACCACTTTCCTGTGCCAATAAAGTCAAAGACCCACTTATGGGTGGGGCTTGGACAGATGTTGGCAGGCATGCATTCCGGGGAGGGGTAGTTTAAGGAAAGTTCGGTAAGCACACAGCTGCGATAAGGTGGAGGGAGTAAAGATGAAGCATCAGTACCAGTACAGGCCAGTGGGGCTGAATGGCCTGTTTCTGTGCTGTAGGAAGGACCCCACTACATTTAACATAAACTGCTGATTGCACAGGACAAGCTAACACCAGCTAAGAATTAAATAGCATTTCCCTATAACTCGCTATAAATATTGACATTGAATCATCACAGTGTGGCAGAGTGGATCTGTTGCAAGGTTTGTGCAATGCCAAATCTTTTTGACCTGGAAATATATCACCGTTCCTTCGCAGTCGCCAGGTCAAAATCCTGGAATTCTTTCCCTATCCGCATTGTGGATCAACCCACAGAACATGGACTGCAGTGGTTCAAGAAGGCAGTTCTCCACCACCTCCTCAAGGGCAACTAGGGATGCGCAATAAATGCTGGCCAGCCAGCGATGCTCAAATCCCACGAATGAATAAAAAAAAGAATTAAAAAAAACATTAAAATAAGCAATATCGCGACGGAGTTTGATTCAGGGTGGTAGAAGCTGCTTGCTGCCGCCACTGAAGGAACAGGAGGACAAAGGTCTTATGCGCAAGTAAGAAGTCTCACAATACCAGGTTAAAGTCCAACAGGTTTATTTGGAATCACGAGCTTTCAAAACGCTGCTCTTTCATCAGAAAGCTCGTGATTCTAAACAAAAAATGTTTAACTTTAATCTGGTGTGGTGAGATTTCTAACTTGTGCTCACCCCAGTCCATTGCCAGTATCTCCAATGTATGTCTACCACTGGTCTCACACGCAGTCATTACTTGGACGCTGCTGTGTTATTAAATTGCTTTCCACTCAGTGATCGCTGACGTACTGAACTGCGCGCTCTCTCTCTCTCTATTGTGTTGTAGCCCCAGGCCTCTGTGGCCCTCAGAAAGCTGTGATTCTGCCCAATCCGACTGTCCGGCAAACCTATGTCACGTCGTGCAAGATGCCACGCGTTCTTGCCAAAGTTGAAGGATTAAATAGAAACCCTTTGGAGGGGAAATGAGGCTGCTGGATAAAGCCCATCCGGCAAATTAGTTTATCTCGCTGCTTTTGGAATCGTGTCACTTTTACAATGGGAGCTGCGACGTGGGAGGGCGAGACCAATCGCTGTAAGGTTGTGGGTGGATGCGTGGTGGGCGACATTGCGTTGTCCAATCAATTGTTCCTCAGCAGTCGATGGCTTGAAACAACAACAGCCGCATTCTTCACAGATTAATAAACATGTAAATCTCCCAAATGCAAAACTAATATTGTGTCTATACGCCCCGGGGCTCCCTTGGATTGTTTTCTTCCCTGCTGTTGGACATTTACTTTTAACATTGAACTCTCTGGTACAGCCAAATTCAGCATGTAAAAGGGTTAACACAATGGGGGCCTAATAAGTGGAATTTAAGGTCAGGTTGCTTGCATTTAAAATCCTTAACTAACTTATGCCCGGGACAGTTCAGTGCCAGAGTGGTTAGCACTGCTGCCGCATAGCGCCAGGAGACCTGGGTTCAGTTCCTGGCTTGGGTTCTCCGCATGTCTGTGTCTCCTGGCTGCTCCAATTTCCTCCCACAGTCTGAACGGGATGCTGGTTAGGTGCATTGGGCCGTGCTAAATTCTCCCTCAGTGTGCAGGAGTGTGACAACTAGGGGATTTTCACAGTGATGTCAATGCTGTGTAAGCCTTCTTGTGACACTAATAAATAGACTTAAAATTGGGAGATGGTCCTGATTTTGGGATCAGCGTTTAAAAGGAAAGTGAGTTAAGTATTTTCTAGTTTGTTTTTCGAAGGTTCAGAGTGTGAGGAGTAAGAGGTAAGTTTACTGTCTGCGAAGGTAGATGCTGTCATCTGTCTCCTGTGAACGAAAACATTTCTTAGCTTGAAGTACAGTGGGTTGGTTGCTCATCCAGTCTGCCATCCCTCAGTAGAGGTGTGTGCCCGTGAGGGGCTCCAGCAGCTGCAGTATGGAGTGAAGGACGTCTGTTCTGATCCCTGGCCACTCCATCATTTATCACGGTATTGGACAGTAAGGGGTGAAGTCCACAACCTCAGGAGAATGGGTCCACTTAAAGGACTGATCAATAATGTCCACGGCGAGGAACTATGCTGTGAATCACACCTGTCACATTAAGACAGAGCGTCACTAAACAAAATGTCCCTGCCTGGTCTGTGCTGAGTGAGGTCTTCTTAATCTCAGCAGCAATAAGGTCCTTCAATTGGGCTGCAGGCACTGTCTGTGTAGCGTCTCAAACTGGATAATACATAATACATAAAGAGGACGTCAGGTATGCTTGTTCACATTGCTGGTTAGATTATATACCAATACGCACCATTCTTACTCAGGGCTTGTGTCCGTATAGTCTTTTCATAACTCCAGGACATCTCAAAGCACTTTACAGCTAATGAAGAACCTGGGAAGTGTGGCCGCTGATGGAACATAGGGAAGGCAGTAGCCATTTTGAGCACAGCACAATCCCACAAACAGCAAGGGGATAATAAGCAGATCATTTTGTTTTTAATGTTTTGGTTGGGGAATGAATATTGGTGGCACACTTGGAGATGCTCCCCCGCACATCTTTGAAATGATGATGTGGGGTTTTTATGTCTCCCTGAGAACAGATAGGGCCTCGGTTTAATGCCTCAGCAAAGACAGCAGCGCTGGCAGTGCAGCACTCCCACGATGCTGCACTGGAGTGCCAAGCTGGATATTTTCATAGACTCATCAATGCCCACTGTGCAAAAGGAGGCCATTTGGCCCATGGGTCTGCTGCAACTCTTTGACAGAGTATCTTTCCCAGGCCCTTTCCCTGTAATCCCATATATTTACCCTGCTGATCCCCCTAACCTACAATTTATCATGGCCAATCCACCTAACTTGCACATCTTTCGATACTAAGAGTCAATTTAGCATGGCCAATCCATCTAACCAACACATCTGTTGACACAAAGGGACAACATACCTTGGAACACTAAAGGGCAATTTGCCTTGGCTAATCTCCCTAACGCGCACATGTTTGGATTGTGGGAGGAAACCAGAACATGCAGAGGAAACCCATGCAGACATTGGGAAAATGTGCAAAATCCAGAGACAGTGACCCCAAGCCAGAATTGAACTAGAGCCGCTGGTGCTCTAGTGTGAGGCAGCGGTGCTAATCATTGTGCCACCTTTCAATTCTCTGGAGTGGCATTTGAAGACACAGCCTTTTGACTCAGAGAGCATTCTCAATTGCTAACCCAGATATAGATGGTCACTAGTACAGGAGGGATATTGCCTCAGTAATATCCTATAAAGCAATACATTTAGTTATGGTAGATTTAAGTTTTAAAAGCAGCTTGAACCAGGTTCCACTCCATTATAAGATTATCCTTATAAAGATGTATGTTCGGTGTGACTGACTGCCTGTCACTTTGCTGTTGCAGATCAGTAAGGCGTGTTTTTTAACATGCCAGCTCCTTCTACCTATTCACGCACCATTCAACAAATAGACTACAGGTTGTGTAGAAACTGGTCGAGTCCAGATTGGACTGAAACCTTCTGGACACACAGCAAGATTGGGATTGCTTTTTATTTGGGTTGGATTTATCCTATGGTTACTGAGAGAAATTTAATGTAATGTAGCTATTTATCAAGGCCAGATCTTTGCACGAGTGCGTATATTTTTACTCTGTGGGTGATTGAAAACTGCAGACTATTTTTATTTAAAAATCCCATCTGATGGGGTGAAAGCCTCCTTAGTCTTAATCTGACCAAGGTAAACGGTACCTAGCAGACCTGAGTTCAACTTCAAAATATTGTTACTTTGAAAAAGATTAATGTGGTTATTGTCCCTTTAAAGGCAACACAGCTGAGGTGGGGGGGTGAGGTGGGGTAGGGGTGGCGGAGGTATGGGTGACCAATTAGGATTCACCGTGAAGAAGGAGGCCATTTGGCTCATAGAGCCTACACTGACAGCAATCCCACCCAGGGCCAATCCCCATGATCCCACATATTCACACTGATAATCTCCCTGACACTAAAGGGCAAATTAGCAAGGCCAATCAACCTAACCCACATATCTGTGGACTGTGGGAAGCAACTGGAGCAACCGGAGGAAACCCATGCAGACACGGAGAGAATGCACAAATGTGCAAAGTCCACATAGGCAGTGACGTGAAGCCGGAATTGAACCCGGGTTCCTGGTGTTATGAAATAGCAGTGCTAACCACTGTGCCCCCCACTCAAAATGGGGTAATTTGTCCACAGTGGGAGGAATCCTCCTCGAAATCCATGGACTCTCTCTTGGTTGCGCCTATCATTTATTGTGCAGTGTGATATGTTTGACCATGGTTTGTCTGTTAATTGTTGCCCATGTTAATTTCGAATGTTAGAGTATAAGACTGATGTACTAAATTGTTTTATCTTTTTGGCCTCGTACAGTCAAGTTTATTTTTGTTGTTCAAAATCCATGGAATCTTGTGGCTTTATTCACTAAGAACTATCTTGAATCTCAAACTTTAGCCTGGATTTTTCAAATGTTCGGGTCTTGCTTCCTGCCATCTCAGCGTAGGTTGAGACTCCCGCAGCCATTTCACACTTTTAGAGAAAGACTTCAAAACTCACTCAGGAAGAAGTCCTGCCTCAGAGAGTTGATTGTCCTGTCCCTACAAATGAAGGTGCTTCAATGGACAGAAGGAGGAATGCGGGAGGACATCAAACCCTATGCCCGGCTACCAAGGCTTAGGGAAGTTCAAAGGGTCCTTGGGCAAGCAGGGTATGGAAGGCCTGGGGGGTTGTCTATTAAGTGATAGAAGTTTTGAGGGAGAGGGCAGTGTTGTGAGAGGGGTCGAGGTGGTGTGAGGGAGATCCAAAGGCCGTTTGATCTTAAAGAGGAATGGGGTGGGGATAGCTGACTTCAGAAAGGGGCTTCAGCTGAAGGTGCCCTCCTACCCGTCCCTGCCTGAGATGTAACTTTGCTCTTCTTTAGACTTCCTCCACGGATGTTCAACCTTTTCCCCTGCCTCAAGATAGAGGCAGGTTAGGAATTGGCCCCTTAACGATTTAGGTGGGACGTGGGTGGACATCCCATCTGAGGCCTGGTCTGCATAAAATCACCGTGCAGTCATCAGGGGCTGGGGGTCAGGCAGTGAATTGAGGGAGGTGCATGGGGTGGGGGGGGGGAGGGTGTGCAAGGGGAGGTGGAATCCATAAAGGATCCTAACCCTTCAATTTCACCTGCACCCCCCCCCCACCCCCCCCCCTCCCCACCCCCCCCCCTCCCCCCCACCCCCCCACCCCCACCCCCCACCCCCCACCCCACCCCACCCCCCGGACCTCACCATTACCTAAAAACCCATCAGTGGGAAGAGGGTAAAATTCTGGTCTTTGTTTAGTTTGAACAAATTGTTATTGGTCCCTAATCGGATCTGAACAGCAACCTAGGGCTCTGACTGAGGATTTTAACCAATACATTTCAAGCTTTCTCCAGATTTTGACATGTCTACAGAACTAGGTTGGGAAATGATGGCTTTTTACTTGCTGGAACTTACTCCAAGGCTCACTGCTCTGTAACAGTCTAAAGAATTAATGTCAGGATTTGCAGACCCAAGCAAGCCACTTAACAAAGGAACGGTTGAGTTACTTCCGCCACCCCTGTGTGAAGCTTATGGATCTGAACAAAATAACCCCAATCTTTTAATCTCCCGTGGGGAGGGGTGGAGGTGGGGGGAGGAGGTGGTGACACGCAGACTCTTTTAATCTTCCATGGAGGGAGGGGGACACACACAGACAGAGCGCTAATCCAGTATGGATTACTGAAGTCCTCGGATCGAGGGAATGACTCCCAATGGCAGTGCACTCAGATTTGTGCACAATTATTGGACAGCAACAGTTAATCCAGTTAAACACTGGAAACATCAATTATCCGAGAGGGAGACAGATGTTTCAGTAGTTTAGGAGCAAATTATAGGGAGTGTTATAACGTAGGTGAATAAGTTTAAAGTTTTAAAGTTTATTTATTGTGTCACAAGTAGGCTTATCTTAACACTGCAATGACATTACCATGAAAATATCCTAGTTGCCACATTTTGGCATCTGTTCAGGTACATTGAGGGAGAATTTAGCACCTAACCAGTGTGTCTATGGGAGAAAACTGGTGCACCTCATGCAGACACAAGGAGAATGTGCAGACTCCACATAGACAGTGACCTTTGCCAGGGATCGAACCTGGCTCCCTGGTGTTGTGAGGCAGCAATGCTAACCACTGTGATTAACCAACTGAGTGCATCGTCCCTGAAAGACCATTTACCACTATTTACACAACCGCTTTTGGAAAACAGAAGAATATGTTTCCTCCCACAGTCCAAAGATGTGTGGGTGAGGTTGAATGGCTGTGCTAAATTGACCCTAGTGTCAGGGTGATTAGTAGAGTAAATATGGGAAAAGGGCCTGGGTAGGATTGGTGTTGGTGCAAACTTGATGGGCTGAATGGCCTCCTCTGCACAGTGGGGATTCTATGATTCAAATATGAAGAAAGGCATTAGCTCCTGGTGCCAAGGCAGTGTGATTGTAACCTGGTGTCCTGACTGCTAAACTCCAACACTGGGTGGTGTATAAATCCTTGCATTAGACGTTACTTTAATAGATGCTGCTCGCTGCTTCCCAGTGACCGCCTCGCCAACAGCCAAAGAAAACATCCACCGCAGCGTGTAATCTTCATTTTGTGCAAGGAGTGATGGAAGAGGCTATGAGGCAAGGCCGCTGAGGCAGGCAATAAAAATCAGCTTATGAAACAATAAGCTGTGATTGTGGAGACAGGATGTATGGAGGAGGACAGTGAAAAGTTTGGAGTAGAGTGAATCAAGCAGAGGCTGAGTTATTGTCCCGAATGGACTTGCCCTACACCGGAAGTTCTTTTATAATGTTCGCCTCGCTGGGCTTTGAGATTGCCAATGTTTAAAGGCCATTGCTAAGTGTATAATAAAAATGTGGAACTGTGTGTTAAGCAGCAATGAGCTGGTTATCTCCTTCTGTTTTTAACTACTTTCCAGCTATTGAAATCCTTTACACTACAAGGCTTTCAGTCAACTCCCCTCGGATTCTTTTCTGTGGTTTGTTGCACATTTATTTATCTATCTCATTCTCTGCCTCTGTGGAAGGGCCTTTGAATCTCTCCTCATTTGAACACAGTCTGGTATTGCAAACTGAACACAAATTATCTGCAAAAATCTTCGAACGTACAGAGCTCCTGAGCAGATGAAGCTCAGAAGTGAGAGTTTTTCTTGGTGTGAGACTGAGTCTGCTGAGTTAGCTCATTTTAACCCCAGCCAGTTAGCTTCAGTGTCCCTGAGCTTGGCAGCGTAATATATCACACAGGGTTTCCAGTCCTCATTGTCACCACTGCACCACTGGGGCGAAGACATTATTAGTCTTGGCTGTTATATTCCCATAGTGGAATAGCTAGTTGACAAGATGGGTCAGATTGCTACATGTACGCTCGGTGGGAAAGGGGAGGAGTTTTGGTGACAGTCCTCACTCCGCGTTGTTAACAACACTGAAAAGTGGATCACAAGGCCATAAGGTAAGGGAACAGAAGTAGGCCATTCAGCCCATCGAGTCTGCTCTACCATTCAATCATGGCTGATGAGTTTCTCATTCCCATTCTCCTGCTTTTTCCCTGTAACCTTTGATCCTAAGAATCTATCTATCTTAAATGCACTCAATGATCTGGCCTTTTTTGTGGCAATGAATTCCACAGATTCCTCTGGCCGTAGAAATCTCTCCTCATCTCAGTTCTAAAGGGTTGTCCCTTTACTTTGAGGCTGTGCCCTAGGATCCCAATCACTCCTGCTAGCGGAAAAATCTTCCCCACATCTACTCTATCCAGACCTTTCATTATTTTGCATGTTTCAATGAGATCCTCCCTCATCCTCCTAAACCCCATTGTGTACAGACCCAGAGTCCTCAGAATCTTCATACATCAAGCTTTTCATTCCTGGGATCATTCTTGTAAACCTCCTCTGAACACTCTCTCGTAGCGGCCCAACATAGACAGGATCACCTTAGCTTCTAGTCCTTGCTTGTCTGAATAGCTATAGCTACTCACTGTCTAGTTTGGAGAAACTTGGAGAACAGTCATCCGGGCAAAGTTTTGGAAATCAATCAAATTGGTCGACAGGCAAATCATACCCAACGGTTAGTAGGGTTAGTGTCTATAAGGTGCTTCAAGGGCAGTATTAGTGCTATATTACTCATCATTAACCTCAATGCAATAGGGTTAACAAGCTGGAATATGCACAAGAATAGGAATAGAATGTCACCTTCTCCAGTGTTACTGACAGTCTAGTCTCACATATGTATATAGGATGACCTATCTGTGTGCTGGCATCCCCATACAACTAGCATTAGATAGTTAATCAGAACCTACATGGAAATCTCTCTCTGTTAGAGTCAAGACAGTAGGTATAAAGTTTGAGGGACACCACACCACATCAAGCATTGGACAAGGGAGCAGTCTTCCATGAATTAACACAGCTGGTATGGGGATTGAACCCATGCTTTTGGTATCATTCTACACCCTATCTAGCCATCCAGTAAACTGAGCTAATCCACCCTGATAACTAATTTCAGACAAGTTTCAATCAAGCGGTAAACCAATAAAAAGGGGCTTTTTTTGATTTGTGCATGGAATTGTCCATCCCTGAGGGCAGTTAAGAGTCAACTGCATTGCTGAGGATCTGAAGTAACATGTAACATGTAAGGATTATGGATTTCTTTCCCTAAAGGGCATTAATGAACCAGATGGGTTTTTATGACAATGTTTTCACAGTCATTGCTTAGACTTCTAATTCCAGATGTTTTACTGAATAAAAATGTCACCATCTGCTGTGGCGGGATTTGAACCTGAGCTCCCAGAGTATTGTCCTGAATCTCTGGATTTTTAATCTAGCGACAGTGCCGCAATGTGACTGCGATCCTCATGTATGCCTCAGAAAAACAACTAATGTGATCAAGGACCCTATGGACCCTGGACACACACTCTTCCACCTTCTTCGATTGGGAAAAAGATACAAAAGTTTGAGGTCATGTACCAACGGACTCAAGAACAACTTTTTCCCTGCTGCTGTCAGATTTCTGAATGAACCTACCTTGTATTAAGTTGATCTTTCTCTACACCCTAGCTATGACAGTAATATTACATTTTGCACTGTCTCGTTTCCTTCTCTATGAACAGTATGCCTACACCCTGGCTATGATTGTAACACTACATTCTGCACCATCTCCTTTCCTTCTTTGTGTTTGGTATGCTTTGTTTGTATAGCGACAAGAAACAATATTTTTCACTGAATACTAATACATGTGGCAGTAATAATAAATAAATCAAATTCAACTGCTCACTTTCCAAAAAGTCTCAGCATATGCCCATTAGTAACAGATAAGTTGACATTAGCAAGATACTGACTGGCTGATGACATTAGCTTATTGATTCCATCATTACACTCTCCTTGTACATACAATGACATAGTACTGTTGTAGCAACTATGTTCCTTAAAAGATTCAAACAAATGTTTGTCTGTCAAGTGTTAAGGAGATTGCAACAGAAATCTATTCCCAAATAACCTGAGTTGTTACCAGTGTTATGTTGAACTTACATTTAAATAGGCATAGAATTTCGCATAACTCACACTTGCGGGACTGTGTACTGTTTTGTTTGTCATATTATAAAAATATAGGGGCAATAGAGAGAGTGCAAAAGACTTAACAGGAAAGTTAAGATCAGGAGAAGGCTGAAGGGTGACCAGATAGGCAGTCTCTAAGATTAAGACAAGTTTTAATAGAGTGGATAAAGGAAACGAAGTTTCCACCTGTGGCAAAAAAGAAACTTAAAAGCCACCAAGCCACCAAGAAGTCAAAGCAGAGATAGAAATTCAGAAGAAGAATCTTTCTCCAGAGACAGAAATGAGACTATGGAATTCGCTATCACAGTTGAGGCAAATAATATTGATGCATTAAAGGGGAAGATAGGTGAGTATCTGAGTGAGCTGGAAATAGAGGATCATGCTGATGGAGTTAGATAATAGAGGATAAGAGGAGGTTAATGACAATAGTTAACACTGCTGTCTCACAATGCCAGGAACCTGGGTCCGATTCCAGCCTTGGGTGACTGTCTTAGTGAAGTTTGAACGTTCTCCCCTTGGATTTCCTCCGGATGCTCCAGTTCCCTCCCACAGGATGGGGTACCTGGACGAACACTCAGATCCTGTGCGGATCAGCTGGCGGGGATATTTACAGACATCTTCAACCTTGCTTTACAACAATTTGAGCGTTCCTATCTGCTTTAAGAAGATGACCATCATCCTGTACCTGAGGAAAATCAAGCAGCGTGCTTTGATGACTTTCGCCCAGTGGCTCCAAATCCATCATTATGAAGTGCTTCGAAAGTCATGGCATGAATCAATTCCAGTTCAGGATTACCAGAATCCACTGTAGTTTGCCTATCACTACAACAGGCCCATAGCAGACGCCACTTCCTGGCCTTGCACTCAACCTTGGAACACTGACATAACAAAGATATCTATGTCAAACTCCAATTCATTGACTACAGGTCAGTCTTTAACACAATTATTCCCATGAAACTCATCTCCAAGCTCTGTGGCCTGGGCCTCTGTTCCTACCTCTGCAATTGGATCCTGAACTTCCTGACTCACAGACCACAGTCAGTAAGGTTAGGCAACAACACTTATTCCACAATCATTCTCAACAAGACTGTGTTCTCGGTGCTCCACTATATTCCTTGTACACCTTTGACTGTGTAGCCAAATTCCCTTCCAATTCAATTTTCAACTTTGCTGATGACACCATCGTGGTGGGTGGGATCTCAAACAATGACGAGACAGAGCACAGAAATGAGATGGAGAATCTGGTGAACTAGTGCAGCGACAATAATCTCACCCGCAATGACCACAAAATGAAGGAGATTGTCATCGACTTCAGGAAGCGTAAAGAAGAACATGCCCCTGCCTACATCAATGGTAATGAAGAGCCGAGAGCTTCAAGTTTTCATGTGTCCAGATCACCAATACCCTATCCTGGTCCTCCCATCCAACACAATCGTTAAGAAAGCCCACCGACACCTCTACTATTTCAGAAGACTATGGAAATTTGGCATGTCAGCTATGACTCTCAACAACTTTTACAGATGCACCATAGAAAGCATTTTTTTTTAGGTGTATCACAGCTTGGTATGGCTCCTGCGCTGACCAAGATCACAAGGAACTACAAAAGATCATGAATGCAGCCCAATCCATCATGCAAACCAGCTTTCCATCCATTGACTGTGTCTACACTTCCCATTGCCACAACAAGGCAGCAGCATAATTAAGGATTCCACGCATCCTGGACATTTTCTCTTCCATGCCTTCCTTTGGGAAAAAGATATAAAAGTCAAGTACCAATTGACTCAGGGACAATTTCTTCCCTGCTGCTGTCAAATTTTTGAATGGACCTACCTTGCATTAAGTTGATCTTTCTCTACACCCTAGCTAAATCTGTAACACTACACTCTGCAATCTCTCCTTTCCTTCTCTGTGAACAGTATGCTTTGTCTGTATAGCACAAGAAACAATACTTTTCACTGTATGATGACCCACGTGAAAATAATAAATCAAATCAAGTCAAATCAAATGAAAGATGTGCAGGTTAGCTGGATTAGCCATACTAAATATTTTCCGATAAGCAGCAGTGGTGAGTAAGCAAGTTTTATCCCTTCCCTCACTGCCAGTATCTTGTTATTTTGGGGTCCTGAGTGTGAATCTACACTAGCAGTATTATTTCCCAGCCACTTTGAACCTGCTTTCAATAGTTTTGCACAGTTGGACCTCATTAATCACAGGTTATCACAGTCACACCTGAATATGAGAAAGCTTGTTTGAGTGACTCCGATATTCAGATTGAATGTGGCGAAAGGATTTTACACCATGAAGAGCGCTGATTTTCACCAAATCCCCCCATAGTCTAGTTCTCTGACCTCAGGGTGACTATAGCATTGAGAAAATAGTCTGTGTAAATGTGGCAATATTAATGACCATAAATTGTGTTTATATTATTCCTTTAATATAATGAAATGGCCAAAATCATTTTATTGGAAATTTATCAAATAAAATTTGACATCAGCAGTTGCAGGAAATATGAACACCGGTGACCAAATGTTTGATCAAAGAGGTAGGTTTTAATGTTGTCCCTGAGTGAGGAAAGAGAGATGGAGAAGCATGGTTTTGTCAAGGGCAGGTCATGTCTTGCGAGCCTGGTTGGGTTCTTTGGGGGTGTGGCTGAGCACATTGGCGGGGGAGGGGCGGTGGACGTGGTGTGCATGGACTTTGGTGGGGGGTTTGGTGGGGTCCCCCGTGCGGGGCTTCTGGGGAGGGTGGGGGGGCATGGGATCCACGGGGCTTTGGCCTCGTGGATCCGGAGCTGGCTTGCCGGCGGAGGGCAGAGAGTGGTTGTGGATGGGTCTTGTTCTGCACGGTGGCCAGTGGAGTGCCCCAGGGGTCTGTTCTGGGGCCCCTGCTGTTTGTCATTTTCATGGATGGCCTGGATGAGGAGGTGGAGGAGTGGATTGGTAGGTTCGCCGACGGTGCGGGGGTCGGTGGTGTTGTGGGTGGTCTGGGGGGATGCCGGGGGTTGCGGCGGGACGTTGACGGGCTGCGGGACTGGGCGGAGGGGTGGCAGATGGACTTCGGCGCGGATGGATGTGTGGTGGTCCATTTTGGCAGGAATAATGGGATGAAGGAGTACAATATAAGGGGTAGGAGTCTTAGCTGTGTTGTAGAGCAGAAGGATCTCGGGGTCCGGGTCCATAGGACTCTTAAATCGGCCTCGCAGGTGGAGGAAGTGGTCAAGAAGGCGTACGGTGTACTGGCCTTCATTAATCAAGGAATAGACTTTAGGAGTCAGGAGGTAATGATGCAGCTCTATAAGACTCTTGTCAGACCCCAGTTGGAGTATTGTGCGCAGTTCTGCTCGCCTCATTATAGGAAGGATTTAGAGGCTATTGAAAGAGTTCAGAGGAGATTTACAAGGATGCTGCCTGGATTGGGAGGTAGGCCTTATGAAGATAGGTTGAGGGAGCTGGGACTCTTCTCACTGGAGAGACGTAGATTGAGAGGCGACCTGATAGAGGTTTATAAAATGTTGAGAGGAATAGATAGGGTGGACTCTCAGAGACTATTTCCCCAAGCTGAAATGGTCACTACGAGAGGACGCAGATTTAAGGTGCAGGGAAGCAAATACAGAGGAGATGTCAGGGGTAGGTTTTTCACTCAGAGGGTGGTGAGTGAATGGAACCGACTGCCGTTGGAGGTTGTTGAGGCAAACTCACTGGGGTCTTTTAAAAGACTTCTGGATGAGTATATGGAAAAGAATAGGATAGGGGGTTATAGATAGGTCTGTGGATTGGTAGATGTGATCGGCGCAACTTGTGGGCCGAAGGGCCTGTTTGTGCTGTATTGTTCTATGTTCTATGTTCTAAATTGCCTCTTAGTGTCAGGAGGATTAACAGGGTAAAATATATATGATTATGAAGATAAGGTCTGGATGGGATTGTTGTCGGTGTAGGCTCAATGGGTTGAATGACCTCTGTTTGCACTGTAGGGATTCCGAGCCATAGAGAGAAAAGTCAAAATGCCAAATTCTGGTCTGGTATGCCGTTTCACCTTGCTCCTTTGATCTCTGCATAGATTTGCTGGAAGGCACCAAGTTGTGGGATGGGTGCAGGATCTTATCTGATACAGTGTCAGTGCCTGTTGGCAGGCTAGCCGTGTGGTGAGAGATACCACACGGAGCTGCCAGGAATCTAGCAGGTTGTATCAAAATGACCTCAGCCTGAGCAGCTGAATTTCCAGTGTAGGAGGATTCATTGTTCTCTTTACTCTGTCAGAATTTCTCAGCAGCACTCTACCCCCCTCCCACCTCCGATTCCCTGTACAGGCAATCTCAGCTGACAGGTCACATCATGCCGAGGCAGGCTGCAATCTGCTTCTCTGGACTGCAGCAATTGCTAGCCTGCACTTCCTCAGGAGGCTATGGAAATTCAGCATGTCCGCTATGACTCTCACCAATTTTTACAGGTGCACCATAGAAAGCATCCTTTTTTGATATATCACAGCTTGGCATGGTTCCTGCTCTGCCCAAGACCGTAAGAAATTACAAAGATTGTAAATACAGCCCAATCCATCATGTAAACCAATTTCCCAACCATTGACTCTGTCCACACTCCCCACTGTCTCAGCAAAGCAGCCAACATAATTAAGGATCCCACGCACCCTGGACATTTTCTATTCACCTTGTTCCTTTGGGAAAAAGATACAAAAGTCTAAGATCAAGTACCGATCAACTTAAGAATAACTTCTTCCCTGCTGCTATCAGACTTTTGAATGGACCTGCATATATTTTAAACAGATCTTTCTCTACATCTACCTGTAAATGCAATGCTACATTCTGCATCGTCTGCTTTTCTTCTCCCCTGTGTTTTGTATAAATGGTATGATTTACTGTATAGCGTACAAGAAATAACGCTTTTCATTGTATCCTGATGCATAAGAACATAAGAATATAAGAATTACGAGCAGCAGTAGGCCATCTGGACCCTCGATCCTGTTCCGTCATTCAATAAGATCATGGCTGATCCTTTTGTGGACTCAGCTCCACTTACCTGTCTGCTCACCATAACCCTTAATGCCTTTACTGTTCAAAAATTTATCCATCCTTGCCTTAAAAATATTTAATGAGGTAGCCTCAACTGCTTCACTGGGCAGGAAATTCCACAGATTCACAATCCTTTGTGCGAAGAAATTCCCCTTCAACTCAGTCCTAAATCTGCTTCCTCTTATTTTGAGGTCATGCTCCCCTAGTTCTAGTTTCACCTGCCAGTGGAAACGACTTCCCTGCTTCTATCTTATCTATTCCCTTCATAATCTTATATGTTTCTGTAAGCTCTCCCGTCATTCTTCTGAATTCCAATGAGTATAGTTCCAATCTGCTCAGTCTCTCCTCATAAGCCGACCCTCTCAACTCCAGAATCAACATGTGACAATAATAAATCAAATCAAATCAAGTGGGATTTGTCATTTGCAGCCGAGATACACGATGTGAAATGGGTTGCATTGGTGTGTGGTGGGATACTGTAAAACTGTACACAATCCTGTCGTTGTGATGTTATGCGTAAACAGTTTCTCAATCGCCATCAACGTCCCTCTGAGTGGTCGTGACAGGGGAGGATTATTCAACCCAAACCAGCTTGTGTAGTACAAAACTTTATGAATTCATTCAAACCGATCATCGCCACTACCAGTGACAGATTTCAGCAAGTTGCAATTCGTAGCACAAGGATAAAGTCTAAGTCAGTGGGATGTGACCTGACTCTTTGCTGACAGGGTAATAAGCAATAACAGAAAGACTCGCATATATATAGACTTGTTTTTCATGACCTCTAGATATTCCGAATGTTTTACAGCCACAGTGATGAACCTTCGAAATGTCTCCTCCATAAGCATTGTGCACAACAATGAAAGTGGCTCAGTCAGCTGTGTTTTCGTGGGAGGTGATGGCCTAGTGGCATTAACGCTGGACCGAAACCATTAATGCAGAAAATGCTTTGGGGCCCGGGTTCGAATCCCGCCACGGCAGATGGTGGAATTTGTATTCAATAAAAAATATCTGAAATTAAGAATCTACTGATGACTGTTAAGCCATTGTCGAAAAAACCCATCTGGTTCACTAATGTCCTTTAGGGAAGGAAATCGGCTGTCATTAGCTAGTCTGGCCTACACATGACTCCAGATCCAAAGCAATGTGATTGAATCTCAACTGCCTTGCAAGAGCCGCTAAGGATGGGTAATAAGTGCTGGCCAGCCAGTGACATCCATATCCTATGCATGAATAAAAAAAATAGTGATGTTAGTCGATGGATAAACATTGGCCAGAGTGGCAGGGAACTCTGTTTTTCTTCTCAGCGAGGTAGAGTCACAGGGTTTTTGAGAGGGCAAGCAGAGCCTCGGTTTGACATCTCATCCAATGAAAACAGTGCAGCTCCCAGTATGAGATATCAGCCTAGAGTTTGTACTCCAGTTGTTGGAGTGGGGTTTGACTCGGAGGCGGTGGTGGTGGAGTCTCTTATGGAGGTCTTGACTGGAGAGCTGGTGACAGCCCGTGTCAGCTTTTTGCAAGAAGACTTCGTCACATCTTAATTTTGGTTGGATTTGATTTGATTTATTATTGTCACGTGTATTAACATGCAGTGAAAAGTATTGCACTATACAGACAAAGCATACCGTTCATAGAGAAGGAAAATAGACAGTGCAGGATGTAGTGTTACAATCATTGCTAATGTGTAGAGAAAGATCAGCTTAATGCAAGGTAAGTCCATTGAAAAGTCTGGTGTCAGCAGGGAAGAAGCTGTTCTTATGTCGGTTAGTACGTGACCTCAGACTTTTGTATCTTCTTCCCGATGGAAGAAGGTGGAAGAGAGAGTGTCCGGGGTGGATGGGGCCGCTAATTATGCCGACTTCTTTGCTGAAGCAGTGGGAAGTGTAGACAGAGTTAATGGATGGGAGGCTGGTTTGCGTGATGGATTGGGCTACATTCACGACTCTTTGTGTGTTCCACGCGGTCTTTGGCAGACAGGACCCATACCAAGCTGTGATACAACCAGAAAGGATGCTTTCTACGGTGCATCTGTAAAAGGTGACATTCAAGCATTTGGCAGACCTTTCCCAGGTCATAGACTTTGTGAGGCTGGAAAATCCTGCCGGCAGGAGGGACCGTAAAATTCCACCCATCATCTCCACACTATCCCCAGTTGAATAGAAAGGCTGAGGTGGCAGTGCAAATTCATAAAGGAATCATCAGGAAATCAAGCAAATCCAGCCTGGTATACAAGGCAAACGTTGAGGGAGAAACACACCTAAGGAAAGCAGTCCAGCCCAAAGGCTAATGTCGCACTACACCTCAACTATTCTTCCAATAGCAGAAGTGCTGCTGAAATCTGACGTAGTAACAGACCTGAGTGAAAAAATTTGAAGGTGAAATGACAGAAAGCCAAAGCTCCTTTTGGCAAATCTGCCAAACCAATCCCAAAACTGAGTGTTGACGAGTCTGCCTGAGTACAAACCGTCAAAGCTCTTAACAGGACTCAGTTCACATGGCAACTTGGGTCACATATAAAGCAACTGTCACCACAATGGTATAGGGCGGATGTGAATGATCAAATATAGCCGTGTAACTGCTAATGTACACACACTACTGAAGAAGCTGTTTCTTCACTGCAAGGTGATGGGATCTCTCAAGTTCATAGAATCCCTACAGTATACAAAGAGGCCATTTGGCCCATCAAGTCTGTACCGACCACAATCCCTAGGTTCTATTCCCGTAACCCCGCACGTTTACCCTGCTAATCCTCCTGACACTGTAGTCAATTTAACACGGCCAATCCACCTAACCTCCACATTTTTGGACAGTGGGAGGAAACTGGAGCGTCTGGAGGAAATGCAGGCATAGGGAAAACATGCAAACTCTGCACAGACAGTGACCCAAAGCTGGGAATCGAACCAGGATCCCTGGCGCTGTGAGGCAGCAGCGATAACTGCTGTGCCACCATGCCATCAGAATACAAATTTCTCATCACTCCCAGTGGTGCACCCATTCCCAGGAATGGAAATGGAACAGCAGCAGAAACCACGGCAGCAAAAGTGCCACGGAACAACACTCCCTGGAGAGGGAACATCACCCAGGCGAACGGCCCATGATAATGCACCCACGTATCATTGAGAGACCTGTTCCATTTAATGACTGTGTGTACAATGTATATACAGCAACTGATGGAAGTAACAAACAGTTTGTTAATATATGAGAACAGTTGGGTACAATGGGTGATTTGGACACTTGCGTGGAAACATATCAGCTGCTTATTAGAAAAAGGGGGATGTTTGAGTTTTGAAATGTAACCATTACTACATGTTCTAACCTCCTTACCATAATCATGTGATCTCTGCCATAGGGAAGGCAGGCAGCCATGACACCTCCAGTTCAATAAAGATATTACACAAGAAAGACTACAGTCTTTCAGCTAGTAACATCTGCCATTGGGATAACACCAGCCTGCACTCATCAGGATAGATGCAAAAATACCAAATTTCAAAGGGCGTAACCATTTATACTGAATGAGGAAAGGGCTGCTGATTGGATGGCAAGTGAGTTCTGATTGGCTGAGGTGTTGCCATGAAGAATGTATCAGGGAACAATCATCTGCCAAGCCATTCTTTTTAACCTCCAAATAAGGCAAGTTGGCACTGATTGGTTGAGAGATTGCCATGGTGAATGCACCAGTGAACCATTGACCGCATGCTTCTGTCTAGTTGAGAAAGACATATGTCTGAACATATTCTTTCAGCATATTGCTCATGAATAGACCCAAGATTGTCACTTTTGGTCCTGAATAGTCACAGTCCAGCTCAAATTAGCAGAGTGACGTTTCACAGTGTTGCCTCACAGCAGCAACATATCGAACAAAGAAAAGTACACCACAGGCACAGGCCCTTCGGCCCTCCAAGCCTGTGCTAATCATGATACCCTAATTAAACTAAAAAAAAACTTTCTGCCCTTACTTGGCCTGTATTACCCTATTCCCTCCCTGTTCATGTACCCATCCAGATGCCTCTTAAATGTTGCTAATGTAAATGTTGCCACCTCCTCTGGCAGCACATTCCAGACGCCCGCCACTCACTGCATGAAAATCTCACCGTGCACATCCCCCTAAAACTCTCCCCCTCTCACCTTGAGCCTGTGTCCATTTGTAATTGATACTTCCACCCTTGGATAAAGCCTCTGACTGTCCATCCTGTCCTAATTTTGTAGACCTCCATCAGGTCTCCCCTCAGCCTCTGTCTTTCCAATGAAAACAATTCTAGGTTATTCAACCCATCCTGGTGTGATATTGACCACTATCAGGGGGCCGGAGATCGGGAGAGAAGTGGATCACGGCTGGAGATTGGGGCAGGCCAGGAGGGGTGGAAGTCAGAGCTGGGCCCGAGGTACGTTCGGTGGGCCAGTGATGTTGCAGTGGGAGGGCAGAGAGCTGGCATTGCGGGGGTCGCGGAGCTAGGAGACTATCAGCGTGGTACTGACAGCTTGACACATGCGCAGTGGCCCACTCAGTGCGTTGATTTCAGCCTCTCCAGCGGGGATAGGCCTCAATCCCCAGTTTTTAAGGTATTCATCTCTGCAGTGAAGTGAATGTGGCAGATTCTTCTCTGAACTCCAATTCGAATTCGAAATTGAGAATTTTTTTGGGAGAATTCCACCCTGAATCTCCCAAGCAAGATCTTGATCACTCCAGAATTGATCTCTGAAAAGCTTTGACTTGCAAAAACATTGTACGTTAAAAGAAGATGTATAACCCTGAGCATTTTCTCAGCATTATGAAGATGTGAAGATCTGAGAAACACTCCGGTTTAGAGTTCCTGTGTGTGTCGCTGGGATAAACATCTGAACCTCAGTGATTCTCAGTTGCAATTCTGAATGAATTAATAAGATGTAAATCAAATACAAAAAGTGAATGAAATTAATAATTAATTACAAGTGCAATATTTGCATTCCAGCCCGGCAGTGTTGATTTAGCTATTCAGAGCGTGCCATGACATAGCAAAAGATAGATATCTTCCCCGCAAGGTAAAACACATTGGAAAGCCTCTCACATGCAAGAGGGTCACTCGACAGAGCAGTGTGAGGAATTGATTATGAACCGCAAGCTTTTGATACAGAGAGCGACTGGGAGAGAGAGCACAGAGTGAATCCAAAAACCAGAGACTTAAAGGAGTAGTGCGAGGAGACCTTTCATGGAGAAGACATGTCAACGAATTCACAGCCCTGTAAGCCGGATGGAAGCTGGGGCACAGAATTTTGAAGTTTAAAGCTTATTTTTTTAGTAATCTCACCAATAGGCTAACATTAGCAGTGCAATGTAGTTAGTGTGAAAATCCCCTAGTCGCCACACTCTGGCACCTCTTCGGGTACACCGAAGAAGAATTTATCACGGCCAACACACCTAACCAGCACGTCTTTCGGACTGTGGGAGAAAATCGGAGCACCCGGGAGAAACACACGCAGACATGAGGAGAATGTGCAGACTCCGCAGATAGCGACCCAAGCCGGGAATCGAACCCATGTCCCTGGCCCTATGAAGCAGCCGTGCCAACCACTGTGCCACCGTGCTGCAAACAGAGCTTCTTAATAATTTGTGCAGTAGTGTCTGGGGATACTAACCGGGGCACTGACTCATGCTGGGGAACAGTGTCACTGCTGTATACCACCCTGTAAAAAGCTTGTGGCATTTACTACCAAATAAACCTGTTGGACTTTAACCTCGTGTTGTGAGACTTCTTACTGTGTTAACCCCAGTCCAATACCGGTACCTCCACATCATATAATAACCCTCCAGTGCCTTGATAACAACAACAGTCTATTGATACACTAGGGGACCTTCAACAGAATCGACAGGATTCTTGACAGCATTCTAATCACCTGGTACCTATACTCTCACACTTCCCAACAAGGATAACTAGAAGATGATCAGCATCCTGGTGCTTTTGATGCTGTCTGCCAACTTTGAGGGTTTGGGAATATTTAATGTGAACAGTATTCCCAAAACTGGTGGAATGCTGCTTCCCTGACCAAGAATGCAAGCAACTATGAAGGGTCGTGAATGAAGCCCAGTCTATCACTCAAACTAGCCTCCTATCCATTGACTCTGTCTATACTTCCTGCTGTCTCAGCAAAGCAGCCAGCATAATTAAGGATGCTACATACCCTGGACATTCTCTCTTCTATTGCAGAAAAGATATGAAAGTCTGAGATCACGTGCTAATTGACTGTTTGCTGCCTTCAGACTTTTGAACCTTATAGATTCACTATAGTGCAAAAAGAGGCCATTCGACCTATCGAGTTTGCATCGACAACAATCCCCACTTGGTTACCGTGCTAACCCTTCCAACCTATCACATTCTGGGACACTAAGGGTTAATTTAGCATGTCCAAATAACCTAACATATATAACAACATACTTGGAGTGTGGGAGGAAATCAGAGCATCCAGAGGAAACCCATGCAGACACAGGGAGAATGCACAAACTCCACACTGATAGTGACCCAAATCGGGAATCGAACTCAGATCCCTGGAACTGTGAGGCAACAGTGCTAACCACTGTGGCACCATTCCACCCTTATATTAATTTGAACTATCTCTACACTAACGGTCTCCGAACTCCGATCCGGATGTGGCTCGCTGTGAGCTGGATGTGGCCCGTGGGCCACAGTTTGAAGACCCCTGCTCTAACCCTTCAATATGACTGTAATACTACTTTCTGCACCATCTCCTTTCCTTCTCTATGCACGGTATGCTTTGTCTGTATGGCGCAAGGAACAGTACATTGTATATTTATTCATGTCATTGAATCATAGAACTGTAGAATCCCACAGTGCAGGAAGAAGACAATGTGGACCTGTACCAAACACAATCCCAACCAGGCTCTATCCCCATAACTCCAGCTATTTACCCTAACTAGTCCCCCGACACGAAGAGGCAATTTAGCGTGGCTAATCAACCTAACCTGTGGCAATAATAAATCAAATAAACAAATGAAATCAAACTCCCACCTCTTGGCTGTTGGAGTAGCTAACCTCTACTTTGTCTTTCTCTCTCTCTCTCCTGTTATGTAATCAATTTGCTATCCATTACGACTTATTCCGCGACTCCACGTGGTACTCGTCATGAGTCTACCTCTGAATGTAGGCCTGGAGAGCAATTTACAACAGTGATACCAAGATCAACTACAGCTTAATTTGATTAAAGTGGCTGCGTAAAAGCCCTCTCTGCAGGTTCTTGCTTTGCGAGGGAGGATTTGGTGGAAGGGAGTGTTTGGAAATGTAAGTCAGTGGTGTGTGAAATTGGAGCAATGCTAACACTGGCCGCTAACGCTCTGTTTATGATGTGAAGCAAATACTCCTTTCCTCGATTACCAGCGGAAGGTGGAATTATGAAATCAGAAGTGTTTTGCTGTGATGTTTTCTAGCCCTCTCCTGAGGGGTCTGGCTTTCCATGCACTTTGCAGCAACGGCGAGCTGAGATAAAGAGAAGATCAAAGAAAAGGAAAGGAACCCTGTTACATAATGCAGAAGTAAGTATATTTTTTCTTAAAACAGAGATAAAGCTGCCTCCCCTTTATCCCTTCCACCTTATTAATTCTTTACGTTGTTTTAGGTCAATGTCCTTTAGAAATGGAAGCGCTAAGAATGTAATAGTTTTAGTTAATAAGGGAAAAGGTTATGGCGGGGTGATTCTGTACCAGAAAGACCTGATTCACTCAGAACAGTTCTCCACATGGCTCAGTCTGGGGCCATATACAGAATACAGTGTCGTACAGTGGCACAGTGGTTAGCACTGCTGCCTCGCAGCGCCAGGGACCCGGGTTCAATTCCGGGCTTGGTTCACTGTCTGTGTGGAGTTTGCACATTCTTCCCGTGTCTGCGTGAGTTTCCTCCGGGTGCTCCAGTTTCCTCCTACAGCTCGAAAGATGTGCTGGGGTTAGGTGGATTGGCCATGCTAAATTCTCCCTCAGTGTAAAGACATTTTGGATAGGTGCAGAAAGAACAGTGTCGTTATAGTGGGAGATTTTAATCTCCCTAGGGTGGATTGGAAAGTACCTAGAGCTGGGGGTTTGGATGGGCAGGAATTTGTAAAATGTGTACTGGAAGGATCGTTGGAGCAGTATGTGGCTAGCCCGACTAGAGAAGGGGCTATATTGGATTTAGTTCTGAGTAATGAGCCAGAGCAGGTGGTTGATGTTGTAGTAGGGGAACATGTGGCTAACAGTGACCACAATTCTGTCTACTTTAGGGTACAGATGGAAAAGGATGCTTGTTGCTCTAGGGACAGGGTGCTGAATTGGGGGAAGGCTAACTACGGTCGGATTAGGCAGGAACTTATGGAAACTGATTGGGAACGGTTGTTTGAGGGTAAGCCCATGCTAAGTGTGTGAGACTCTTTCAAGGGAATACTGAAAATGTTGCAAGATAGATATGTGCCAGCTAAGAGGAAAGATGGGAAAGGTGGGATTAGAGCGCCGTGGATTACTAGGGATATTGAGGACTTGATTAGGAAGAAAAGAAAGGCGTATGATAGGTCAAAGCAGCTGGGAACGGAGACAGCATTGGAGGAATATAGAGAGAGTAGGAGGGAGCTCAAACGGGGAGTTAGAAGGGCAAAAAGGGGGCATGAAATGATTTTGGTGGATAGGATTAAGGAAAATCCAAAGGCTTTTTACTCCTATGTTAGGAATAAAAGGGTGGTTAGAGGAAAAATCAGAACTCTTAGGGACAGAGGAGAGGAACTGTGCTTAGAGCCCGGGGGAATGGCGGAGATCCTGAATGAATACTTTGCGTCGGTATTCACGAAGAAGAGGGACTTGTTGACAGCTCCTGTCTCTGAGGGAGCTGTGGACCAGTTGAGGGAAATATCCATTACGAGGGAGGAAGTGTTAGAGCTTCTAGGTAGCATTAAAACTGATAAATCTCCGGGGCCTGATGGCATTTATCCCAGGCTGCTTAGGAAGGTGCAAGGTGAAATTGCTGGGCCTCTGACGCAAATCTTTGTCTCTTCTTTGGACACAGGTGAGGTCCCAGAGGACTGGAGAATAGCTAACGTTGTATCGTTGTTTAAAAAGGGTAGTAGGGATAACCCTGGGAATTATAGATCAGTGAGTTTGACGTCAGTGGTAGGGAAGCTGTTGGAGGGTATTCTTAGAGATAGGATGTATAGGCACTTAGAGCGTTGCGATCTGATTAGGGATACGCAGCATGGATTTGTTAAGGGGAGGTTGTGCTTTACAAATCTGGTAGAATTTTTTGACGAGGTGACGAAAACGGTGGACGAAGGGTGAGCCATTGATGTCGTCTATATGGATTTCAGTAAGGCGTTTGACAAAGTCCCTCATGGGAGGTTAGTTGAGAAGGTCAAGGCTCACAGGAGACAAGGACAGGTAGCTAGATGGATATGTAACTGGCTTAGTAATAGGAGACAGAGAGTAATAGTGAAAGGGTGTTTTTCTAGCTGGAGGTCGGTCACTAGTGGTGTGCAGCAGGGCTCGGTACTGGGACCTCTTCTATTTGTAATATATATAAATGATTTGGAAGAGGGAGTAAGTGGAGTGATCAGCAAATTTGCAGATGATACAAAGATGGCTGGACTTGCAGATAGTGAGGAGCATTGTCATGTGATGCAGCAGGACATAGATAGGCTGGTAGCTTGGGCAGATAGATGGCAGATGGAATTCAATCCTGATAAATGTGAGGTGATGCATTTTGGGAGAAAGAATGTAGGGGGTAAGGTATATGATAAAGGGTAGCCCTATTAGGAGTATAGAAACGCAGAGGGACCTGGGGGTGCAGGTGCACAAGTCTCTGAAGGTGGCAGAGCAGGTGGAGAAGGTTGTGAAGAAAGCATATAGTATGTTAGCCATTATAGAAAGGGGTATAGAGTACAAGAGCTGGCCTTTAATGTTGCAGTTGTATAAAATGTTGGTTAGACCTCATTTGGAATACTGCGTCCAGTACTGGTTGCCTTACTGCCGGAAGGACGTGGAGACTCTGGAGAGAGTGCAGAGGAGGCTTACCAGGATGCTGCCTGGTATGGAAAGTCTGAGTTACGAGGAGAGGTTAGGCAAATTGGGACTGTTTTCCTTAGAAAGATGTAGACTTAGAGGAGATTTAATAGAGGTGTACAAGATTGTGAGGGGTATAGATAGAGTAAACAGGGCTAAACTTTTTCCTAGGATGGACTCAAATAGCACGAGGGGTCACGGGCTTATGGTGAGGGGGTAAGGTATAATTTGGATGCTAGAGGGAGTTTTTTCACAGAGGATGGTGGGGATATGGAATGTGCTGCCAAGTAAAGTGGTGGAGGCAGGCACTCTGGAGTTATTTAAGAAATACTTAGATGGGCACATGAACAGAATGGGAATGGAGGGGTATAGAAAACTGATTTAAAATAGGGATCATGAGCCTTGGGAGTCCCTGGGAAGTGTGTAAATAGATGATGATATTGATGTACTTGTTTTTATCCTACAGGTGCTCTGGTCCACCTTGTTGTCTAACAAGGGGCATACACTCAATGGGTTGTGAGAGGATTTTTTTCGAGAGTATCCTAGTGCTTCATGTTGTTAGTGTATGCTTGACCTGGACCATTTGATTGGCAACACGACAGCTCAGTGACTATCGCTATGCTGTACAGATACATGGATTTGGGCTTCTGTCTGTGGGAGTTTGCACATTCTCCCCGTGCTTGCATGGGTTTTCTCCGGGTGCTCCGGTTTCCTCCCACATCCCAAAGATGTGCTCCTAGGCTAACTGGCAAAACAAATTCTCCCTAAATTGTCTCCAATTTGGTTTTTAATCCATAGATCTATAAACATAGACAGGGATCACGGGTAGAGGTGGGAAAATCGGGGTGGCGGTGCGGGCTCGTTGGGCCAAAGGGCCTGTTTCCCGTGCTGTTTTGTTCTTTGTTCTTTGTTCAATTATTCCCAGTATCCTGATTAATGTCAATCAACTTTACGACACACCATCTGGTGAGACTATCTCCATTGACGTTGAAGAGTGTGGCTCCAACAACACAGAGGAAATTTGGAGGGCCGAGGAAGGCAGCGAAGCTACCCATGTGCCTTATATGTATAGTACCCAGACTGTCAAACTCTTGACGTAATGAAAGGGAGGGCAACTGCCTGTCCACCACCATCACCAACTATCCTGTGGTCTGCAAAGATGCTAAAGCAATGGGCTGAACAGCACAAGATTGCACGTGTTTAACCATCCAGCAGCCTACACATCTTTGGACCCATCCCATGAAAGGATATTAAAGATGGCCACATTGTTGCATGTGGGAGTTTGCTGTGCTCAAATTGGCTGCCCTGCCATGACGACACTTCAGAAAGCTCTTCTTTGGTGGTAAAGCAATTTGGGATATCCCATGGACATAAAATATTGCTACGTACGTATAGTTTGCATTTCTATTTTCATTTTTCCAAAGAGATGAGCAGGTGAAGGTGAACAAAGACTGCACGCTCCCTTACAGGAGAGTGAGGAGAGAAGATCAGCAGCGGTCCCACAGGATAGTGTTAGAAACCTGGTGAGGCAGGTTAGCAGAAGAGGTACTGAGCTGCTGCCTCACAGTGCCAAGCACCGGAGTTCAATTCCCGGCTCGGGTCACTGTCTGTGTGGAGTTTGTACATTCTCCTCGTGTCTGCGTGGGTTTCCTCTGGGTGATCCGGTTTCCTCTCACAGTCTGAAAGATGGGCCAGTTAGATGGATTGGCCATGCTAAATTGCCCCTTTGGGAGATAAAGTGTGCCTAGGTAGAGTGCTGTTCAGAGGTTTGGTGCCGACTTGATGGGCTGAATGGCCTCTTTCTTCACTGTAATAATTCTTTGGATTTTATAGGAAAGTGAAGTGCTGATCTGCAATCCCACTTGAGCTAAATTTCTAATCCCTTCCCTGTGAGAGTGCGGGTAGATTACCTTGTAGGTAACGCTTTGACACATTGTGATGAGATTCTCTGGCCTCCCCTCAGGGTTTTCTTGGCGGTAGGAGGTTGTGCACAGTTTGCTGGCGATGGGATCTTCAGGTCCCATCCCTATCAATGGAAATTCCGCTGGAAGCTATCCCATGCCATTGGGAAATCCATGGCAGGGGTGTGCCGTGGGCTGGACCATAGAATCCCAATGGAATCCCACCGGAGAATGTCAGCCTACATTTCCTTTGGGCTTCATTGGTCATCTTTCTTGTCAAGTGTATTGAAAAGGAAAATCAAAGGGGAATTGAATAAATACTAGAAAGGGAAAAAGTGCCGGACTATGGTCAGAGAGTAGGAGAACTGGAGCGTCTGTCAATGAGTCAGAACTGAATGGCCTTCTTCTGTGTCACAGCTTCCTGCCAAATTTACAACCGCAAGCCAGTGTTGCGTCCAGCTCAGCAGGCATAAATGAGGCAGAGCTCACAGAGCTATACCACACGGGCACCAGCAATTAATGAGGGCAATTCGCCACCATCCTCTCGGGGGCAATTGGGGTTGAGCAATAAGTGCTGGCCTTGTTCATGGTGTCCGCATCGAGAGGATGTACATCTGATTGATGGATGGGTGGAGGAGGAAAAAATAAATCCAAACAACGGTGGGACTTTTCAAAAAAAAGGCCAGGATTTTCCAGGCCCCCCGCTGTGTCAGGTTTTCCAGCGACGGGAGCAACCAGCCATTGGCGGCCGGTGGGGATTTTCCAATCTCGCTGAAACTCGTGGCTATTTATGTTGCTTGCAAGCTGGGGAATCCCTGTTCTGAGCTTTCGGCAGGACTGGAAGCCACCCCACCACCCATGGTGTGCAGGGCTGGAAAATCCCCAGCCACAGTTTCAGATCTATTTGTACACTTCGAACCATGGGAATTGTAGCAGATTGAGGGTGAGGGGGGTGGGGGGTGCAATGCAAAGCTCCTTTAACCTCAGATGTGATTTTCCGGTTTTGGGGCGAGAATAGCCAGAAAGTCCTGCTCCCGGTCTCTGTAATTTTATTCATGTTTGAGTCAGAGAGCAGAGCCTTTTTGCGGTTATGATAAAGGCAAAAAGTACCTGGGAAGCTGTACAGGTATATTCCCAGCTTGAGACTGGGGAGGGAGTCAGGGGTGGGGTGGTGTGAAGGGGAGACGGGGCGGGGGTGGGGGAATGTTGTCCAGCCTCACAGTCCCCTCATTTGTTGCAAAACATTTTAATTTCCAAGAAGCAGGCACAGGCACTATCTAGTGCCTGTCTGACAAATGATTGACTTATTTTGGCTCTCCATCCCCCAGCTCTCCTCCCCCCACCCTCCCCCCCATCAGCCTTCTCAGCCAGGTTTTCACTCTGCGTGTCAGTTCATGTAAACCGCAAGGTTCAGACACGACACCACAATGTTGGATCGGAGCCACCCCTTGAAGCAGCTCAGAGCAATGCGAGTTCGCACGCACGTAATGGAAAACGCAACGGGGTCAGAGTGTTAATACTTGTAAGCCTCCGGGATCTCTTTAACAAGTCACTGGATACTGGGATAGCTCTTTCATGCTAAATGCTGACTAAAACAAACATGCACACACACACAAAATAAGTGCCAAAACCTGGAAATTACATTCAGTGATGTACTATTAAGTCATTCTGTTTCATACTGAAAGTGATCACGCACCCATCATAATCCTGGCTTCTGAATAGATATTCTCTCTTTCACAGCGAAGTGGGTACATAGCTAATAGAACATTTGTACATGTGAGACATGGAAAGCATGGCACACTGTACATGAATCACAGGACATTGGTACACACAACACGTGGAAATCATGCCATAATGGTACACGTATCACAGAACATTGGTACATGCGACACATTGAAAGCATGCCACACTGGTACATAGATCACAGAGCACTGGTACACGCAACAAGTGAAAAGTATGTCACACACAGATCATAGAACACAGGTACACACGACACATGGAAAGCGCATCACACTGTACATGGATCACAGAACATTGATACACACTGCGCATGGAAAGCACATCACACTGGTACATGGATCACGGGCACTGGTACACACAACACATGGAAAGCACATTACATTGGTACATAGATCACAGAACACTGATACACAAACATGGAGTGCACTCACACAAGTACAGAGATCACAGGGCATTGTTACATGCAACATGCATTTTAGATGATTTTACCAATTTGAAATGTTTGAATAAAGGCTTGTTTCTGACTTGTTACTGTTACTGGATAAAATCCCTACCATTTTAAACATCCTCATTTTATCCCCTTGCCATAAACATTCATGATTTTAATAGTGTAACACATCTTAGCCTCAGCTGTCCTCACTGGGAGTTTCTGTGTACCTGACACTCTACAAGGAGAAATGGTTTTTCCTGACCCCTGGTTTTGCCGGAGGTTTGCTGCTGTTAAGCCTGTTAAAGCCTGTATATTCAATTAAATGTGGAAAGATGGCCAGGGGCCAATCTGAAAGGACGTTTGTCCGCAAATATGATCAAATATGTATTAATTCTGATGGCAGTTCTGTTCACATAACTTTCCCTGCACTCAACAAACATATAGCTTAAAAAGCAGTCACTGTAGCATTGTAATAGCAAGGCTAATGATGCAGAAATGACAATAAATGTGTTTGATAAAATGTCTACAAAGAAATTAATAGAATTTTACCTAACGACTAATGCATTAAAGATGAATTGGATGAGACTGCAGGATGACAGCCCATTTAATTCTGTCACTAAGTTGAACAGCTGCCACATTGTTTTTTATGTGTCTGTGTGTGCATGTGTACTTATGTATGTCCATTTAATTTGTATGTGTAGGTTTCTATGTATGTGTGTGTGTATATATGTATGTGGCTGTGTGTGTCTGTGTCTGTATGTGATTGTCTTTTCAGTGTGTGTCTATATCTGTTTGAGTGAGTGTGTGTGTGCGTGTGTGTATGTGTGTGTGTGTGTAATTGTATGCGTGTGTGTATTCATTTGTGTATGCGTAATATTTGTATACATATGTGTGCACGTGTATGTGCACATATGTGTGTGCATGTGTGTTTGTGTGTTACATGCATGTTATGTGTGTGTAGTTGTGTGTGTTCATTTGTATGTGTGTGTATTCACATTTGTATGCACGTGTGTGTGCACATGTGTGAGTGCATGTGTATATATGTTCAAACATGACAGCACAGAAACAGGCCTTTTGGCCCTTCTTTGCTGTGCCGAACCCATTTTTGTGCCTAGTTCCACTGACCTCCACCTGGACCAAATCCCTCCACAGCTCTCTCATCCATGTACTTGTCCAAGTTTTTCTTAAACGTTCAAAGTGAGCCCACTTTCATCGTTTCATCTGGAAGCTCATTCCACACTCCCACCACTCTCTGTGTATAGAAGCTCCCCCCCACTGCCCTGCTAATATTCCTTTTAAATTTTTCCCTCTTCACCCTTAACCCATATCCTCTAGTTTTTTCTTCCCCAGCTTCAGTGGAAAAATCTTGGTTGCATTCATGCTGTTACACCCATCGTAATTTTATACACCTCTATCAAATCTCCCCTCATTTTTCTACACTGCAGGGAATGAAGTCCTAACCTATTTAACCTTTCTTTGTAACTCAGTTCCTCAAGTCCCGGCAACATCCTTGCAAACATTCTCTGCATTCTTTCAACCTTATTAATATCCTTCCTGTAATTAGGTGACCAAACCTGCACATAATAAATTCGGCCTCACCAACGTCTTATACAATCTCACCATAACATTCCAACTCTTATACTCAATACTTTGATTTATAAAGGCCAATGTACTAAAAGCACTCTTTACAACTCTATTTACCTGTAACACTACTTTTAGGGAATTATGTATCTGTATTCCCAGATCCCTCTGTTCTACTGCACTCTTCAATGTCCTACCATTTACCCTGTGTGTTCTATCTTGGTTTGTCCTTCCAAAGTGCAATACCTGACACTTGTCTGCATTAAACTCCATCTGCCATTTTTTAGCTCATTTTCCTAGCTGGTCCAAATCCCTCTGCAAGCTTTGAAAATCTTCCTCACTGTCCACCACACCACCAATCTTTGTATCATCAGCAAATTTGCTGATCAATTCACTCCATTATCATCCAGCTCATTGATATAGGTAACAAACAACAATCGACCCAGCAGTGATCCCTGTGGCACGTCACTAGTCACAGGCCTCGACTCAGAGAAGCAATCCTTCACTACCACTTGCTGGTTTCTTCCATTGAGCCAATTTCTAATCCAATTTACTACATCTCCATGTATACCTAGCAACAGAGCCTTCCTAATTAACTTCCTATGCAGGATCTTGTCAAAGGCTTTGCTGAAGTCCATATAAACAACGTCCACTGCCTTCCCTTGATCCAGTTTCCCAGTAACCTCCTCGAGAAATTCTAATAGATTGGTTAAACATAACCCACCATGCACAAAGCCATGTTGATTCTCCCTAATAAGTTCTGTCTATCCAAATATTTGTAGATCCAATCTCTTAGTACTCCTTCCAATAATTCATCTACTACTGACATCAAACTTACTTGCCTATAATTTCCCAGATTACTTTTTGAGCTTTTTTTAAACAGCGGAACTACATGAGCTATCCTCCAGCATCTCACGCATGACTACCAACATTTTAAACATATCTGCCAGGGCCCCTGCAATTTCAACGCTAGTCTCCTTCAAAGTCCGAGGGAATACCTTGTCCGGTCCTGAAGATTTATCGACTCTGATTTGCCTCAAGACAGCCAGCACCTCCTCCTGTTTAACTTATATAGGTTCCATGTCCTCCCTACTTGTTTGCCTAATATCCATAGACTCCTTAGTAAATATGGATACAAAAAAACCATTTAATATCTCCCCCATTTCATTTGGTTCCATACACAACCAACTGCTCAACTTCAAGAAGACCAATTTTTTCCCTTACTATACTTTTGCTTTTAATATACCTGTATATTATGTGTACGTATGTGTGTGGGTTGTGTGCCTGTGTGTGAGTGTGTGTGTATGTATTCGTGACTGGTTGTGTATCTGTGTGTGTGTGTGTGTGTGTGTTGTGTGTATGTATGTGTGCGTGCATTGTGTGTGTGTATGTATGTATGTATATGTACGTGCATTGTTTGTGAGTGTGTGTGTGTGAATGTGTACATGTGTATGTGTACGTGTGTGTATGTGTGTGTGTGTGTGTTGTGTGTGTGTGTGCGTGTGTGTGTATGTGTGTGTGTGTGTGTGTCTGAGAGTGTGTTGTCACAACAGTCTGACCATTTGTACAGTGTGCTGTGAGGATCTGATCTGCACCGTTAGTATCCAAAGGGTTGATTTTAACTTGGATTAAGGTTGGGGAACAGAGGAAGACAAAGAACAAAATGGGAATGAAACATACTGTTCACCTGAAATTTGGGTCAGGGGCTTAGTTTAGATTCTGGGCTTCGTTTAAATTCAGTTGGTCAACATCCAAACTTGAAGTTAGAGAAGGAAGGTTACACACTTGGTTTTCCAACATACATGAGATCCATCACAAATAAAAGTCCTATTTTAAGCACAGAAAGTAGCTAACAGTGCTTTTCCATCTTTCTAAGTTGGATGAATTTGTAGGTTACCAATTTATAGGCTGACCTATTATTGACCTCTCCAATGTTGCAGCGAGAGTCCATCCTTCTTAACTTAGATTCTTCTCCAAGCTGATCTCTGATAGGTGATTGGTTCAATATGCTTCTACCTGCAGTTGTTGGTAATCACTATGACATCACTTGGGCAATAGCTGAGGAATTGGAGGGATTTCAACATCAATAATAGGATCGGGAACATCAATTGAATCAATGGACCATTCAGAGCTTGTTTTTTTTAATCAGAATTGGGGCGTGAGTTTGATACTGATGAAAATCTCCAGCTCACAATTTGTCCAGTATTGGTGCCCATGGTAATGGAGATGCTGTCAAGCCTACTTTGATTTATAGAAACATAGAAGATAGGAGCAGGAGAAGACCAATTGGCCCTTTGAACCTGCTCTGCTATTCGTCACCGTTATGGCTGATCATCCAACTCAGTAGCCTCAATACTCCCGGAGAATCTAAACTAAGCCCCTGACCCAAATTTCAGGGTGAGTTTGGTTGATTGGCCATAGTAAGTTGACCCTATTGTCACAGGATTAGTAGGGTAAATATATGGGGTTACAGAAATAGAGCCAAGGTGGGATTGTTGTCAGTGCAGGCTCAATGGGCCGAATGGCCTCCTTCTGCACTGTAGGAATTCTATGATTCTACGGTTTCCTGTAATGCCACTTACTCAAACATAAGTTCATTTTTTCGCAGTTTGAACTCCTAACTTTGCTCTGCCACCCCCACCCCCTCCACCTCCATGCCTGCCTACCCCTCCAAATTAAATAAAACATATTCACACCGCACACACACACACACACACACACACACAAGGCAGCTCCGCTGTTTCAGGAGCTCGATATCCAGTCTAATCACAGCATTGTTCAGCGGGTTGTCAATCCTGAATGATTCACATTGGACCCTTTCATGCACCGACATTTCTCTGTAAATGAATTGAAAATACTCGTCATCCTCATTGGAATGGGCTCCTGAGCTCCAAGCCTCACCAGAGGAAGCACTTGCTGCTCCCTCAGTCAGCTCTGACTTTGTGACGTTCAGAACTGGAGTCGATTTATGACATTAATAAATAATGTGTCAGAGATGCACATTCCTAGAGGGGTTGGAAATTTCACCTCGTCTCTGGCGCAGGCACCTGGGGCTACCTGAAGGATTGTGTGTGTAATCCAGATCATCTGCTGATTGCCTGGTCGGTGCTGAGAGATGAGCTGTTAGGGAGATAGCTCCGAGCCAGCTGTTAACTCGGGCACACTCTTGTTTCAGAAAGGATTATTAGAATTACAAAGAGCAGGGGGAGTAGGTTAAGTAACTCTTATGGGTTCATAGCGTTCAATGAATAAATTTTTATCTTTGTTACTGTCCTTGTAAAACAATCACAACTTGCATTCATTAAGTTGATTTGCATAGAATGGCCTTGGGTGAGTTTTCTGGATGCTCTGGTTTCCTCCCACAAACCAAAGTTGTGCAGGTTAGGTGGATTGGCCATGCTAAATTGAGCTTTAGTGTCAGAGGGATTAGAAGGATAGATAGAAGGGGTGACAGGGATAGAGTCTGGGTGGGATTGTTGTTGATGTCCAAAGGTATGCGGGTTAGGTTGATTAGCCATGCTAAAAAATTGTCCCTTAGTGCTCTGAGATGTGTAGGTTACAGGGATTAGCAGGTAAATATGTAGGGATATGGGTATAAGAATATGGATGTATGGATTGTGATCGGTGCAGACTCAATGGGCCGAATGGCCTCTTTCTGCGCTGTAGGGCTTCTATGATTCTATGATTCTTCTATGCAGGCTCGATGGGAAAAGTGGCTTCCTTCCATCATGTCGAGATTCTCTGAACGTTCTCTCCTGACAGGATATATAACAGCCACATGGGCCATTGAACTCAACATGTTCCATTGAGGCTGAGAGGGCCTTGGTTTAATATCTCATCTACATTCTAGAACCAAGGGCACGGCCTCAGAATTTGAGGTAGTTTGGCTGTTTAGAACTGAGATGGGGAGGATATTTTTTACTCAGTTGGAGGCGAATCTTTGGAATTCTCATCCCCAGCGAGCTGTGGGAGCTCAGTTACTGTGTTAAGATTGAGATTGATGGATTTCTACTTGTTAAAAAAAAATCAAACAGTATGGGTATGGTGCAGGCAAGATTCTGGGATATCAGCTGTGATGTCAATGAATGGCAGAACAGAACTGAAGGGCTGAATGGCCTATCCTGCCCCCATTTCTTAATAGTAGATGCAAGCACAATTTTGTCTTTTAAAAAGCATTTAGACTGTTACATGGTATGATGGGTATGGAGGGAAATTATCCAAATGTGGTCAATTGGGACAAGCTTAGTGGAATAAACTGGGCTGCATGGACAAGTTGGGTTGAAGGACCTGTTTTCATGCTGTAAATCTCTATGATTCAATGAGTCTATGACTCATTTGCAATTTTGTTCATGGGTTATGGGTATCACTAGCTGGGTCACCATTTATTACTCATCCCTAGGTGCCTTTGTTCTGATGGCAGTTGAAAGTCAACCACATTGCTGTGTTCTCTGGAGTCACATGTGGGCCAGACCAGGAAAGGACAGCAAATGTCCTTCTCAAAAGTGAACCAGATGAGTTTTTCTGACAAACGACAATAGTTTCATAATCATCATTACATTCTTAACTCCAGATTTTTAAAGTTGAATTCAAATTCCACCACCTGCAGTTGTGAGATTTGAACCCGGGTTCCTGAAAATATTAGCTGAGTTTCGTCTTGCGTCAATGCCCCTAAACTGTCACATTCATCTGTCTTTAGTTAATTTGGCAGCTTTAATTTTGGATTGTTTTAAGATCTACAAAATTCAGACATTTGGTGCAGTGCCACTACATGACATGAAAACAAAATATATTGTACATCTTTTCCACAAAGGCATAGTGGAAAGGCTCCACTGTGAACGGGCTAAAAAAATACTAGAAAGAATGGATTAGAATTATGAAGAAAAGCTTGAAAGATATGAGAATTTTTATTGGACTGGTGGTATACAAAGAGTAGAAATAGGTCATTCAGCCGTCCAATCTGTTGTGGCATTCAATTAGACCTATATCAAACTCCAAATACTCACCTTCACTCCTGAAGGCTTATCTTACAAAAAAAATGATCGATACAGATTCTAAATTTCTCCTGCTTTTTGTGTGCACCCTGATATCATCACTGAAATAATCTAGAAAACAGCACACGATCGTATGGAAGTTTTTGGAATCACACATGTTTTTGATAGGGTAAACAGAGGTTTTTTTTTGGTTGGTGAATTAATAACGAGGGGGTATTATTTCAGGTCATCACGGGAGGAGTGAATGGGGAAAGTTAAAAGAAGTTATGCTCATATAGAGAATTATTAGCACGTAGGCACATTAGGAAATGAAATCAGGAATAGGCTCTTTAGCCCATCGAGCCTGCTCTTCATTCAACTATATCCTGGATGATCCCCTATCTCAATGCCAATTTGCTGCCCTTTTCCCATTTCTATTAATGGGAGGGTTAATTCTCCCAAAAAAATTCAAGGTGTCGAATTCGCTTAAAAACTGGAGTAAATCATGCTGGTTTTCTCAGGGGGAGTTTCAAAATGAATCTCCCACACTCTGTGCACTGCAGACTGCACTAGCATAAGTCACATTAAAAGCTGGAAATGGAGGCTTATTATAATTGAAGAGGCTGGAAGCATTGCATTGACCTGGCTAATGCGCATGTGCCGATCTGTTAGCGCCGAGATAGGCACACACGCAGTGGCCCCTGTCCATCGGCCTCCCAATCGTAGGCCAGCCCTGCGATCCTGCAACACCGGCCCTTCAAGCCCCCCATGTCCCTCCCACCCGAATACATCTGGTGGGAAGCTACTGTAAACCCCGCTGGAATGAACCACTACTAACAGGGGTTGGGGGAGAGGCTAGCAGACCCAGAGATTTCAGTCCCAGGCTCGCCAATTACATTTAAATTGTATTTAAATTACCCCCTGCATACACAATGCAGTTCCACACCGGAAATCGGCAGAGAGCTAACGGTGCTGGAAATCCGGTGCTGGGAGATGGGTTCGGGGTCCGACACTCAGCATGGATTGTGCTAATCAAGCGCCGCTTAAATCTCCCAGCCCGTTGTGCTAAAAAAAATCAGCGCAGCGGGATTGGAGAATCATCCTCAATACCTTTAATATGTAGACATACATATCGGTTTTTACCTTGAAGATACTTGATGACTGAGCCATCACAGCTCTCTAGAGTAAAGAATTCCAATGATTCACCATCCTCTGTGCAAAGAGATTCCTCCGCATCTCTGTCCTAAATGGCTTGTATCTTAATCTGAGATTTTAGCTCCTGGTTCTAGACAAGACAACCAGGTGAAACATCCTTCCTGTATCTAACCTGTGGAACCCTGAAAATATTATGTCTCAATGATTTCACTCTTCATTTTTCTAAATTCTGCTGAATATCGGCTCAGTTTCCTCAATATTCTGTTAGAACAATCCTGCCTTTGCAGGAATCAGTCTGGTGAACCTTTGTTACTCTCCCTCTATGGTAAGTATAGCCTTCTTAAGGGGAATTGAACACAATACTTCAAGCATGGTCTCACCAAGGCTCCATACAACTGCGGCAAAACTTATTTACTCCTTTGCTCAAATCTGTTTGCAATAAAGGCCAATGTACTACTTGTCTTCCTAATTGCACCTACATGCTAGCTTTCAGTGACTTATGAACCAGGACCCCCATTGATGTCCATTAGACATCAACACTTCCCAGTCCCTCACTGTTTAAAAGATTCTCTGCCATCCTAGTTTTTTTCCCTACCAAAGTGGTTAAGTTCACATTTTTCCACCTAATGTTTCATGAACACGGGAGACTTTGCCATAAGTGATTTTTCACATTGAGGCAGACACTGTAATCTCATTTAAAGGGAAATTAGATAAGTATTTCACAAAAGAAGGAATATAAAGTAATATGGAGAAAGGGCAAGGTAATGAGATTAGTGTATTTAGTTGCTCTTGATGAGTTTGCCCAATAGGCCACATGGTCTCATCTATGCTGAAATTCTATGAAAAACACTTCTAAATGGCTTTGCGTGCAACCATTAATATAATGGATCTTTCCCTTAGTGCTCGATTAACTGATTGAGGGAGTGTATTTGTCTTACAAAATGGACAGGACCTGGAAAGCAATTTGTATGATTACACATGGATTGTGTGTTTAGAATAATATAACTCTAAGCATCAGATTTATTTGCAGTTTGGAGCAATGACTGTATATCTTCAAAAGCAGTGTCATGTACTTTGAAGCCATGTAACATTGAGTCGGTATTTCCTATAAAGGATATGCAATGGCCGTGGGTACCCTATGTGTATAGACACGGAACCATAGAATCTGCACAGGTTTTCACGTCTCCACATGGCCCCATTCCTGTACACTCCTTTCTCATTCTCCATACTCATGTATACACCAGTGTCCACACATGTACAATCTGTAGCCATGCATTTTCAAAATGCAAGCACACATTGCACACAGGAGCAGTTTTTTTTAAAAAAAACTATTTGACTGAGTATTGTTCTGAACAATGAATCATAGAATCTACAATGTAGGGGAGGCCATTCAGCCCATCAAGCCTTCGCAAGAACAATCCCACCCAGGTGCTATCCCCATAACCCCTCATATTTATCCTAAAGGGTGACATTAATACTAAGGGTCAACGTAGGCATAGCCAATCAACCTAACCCACACATCTTTGGAGAGTGGGAGGAAATTGGAGCACCCAGAGGAAACCCATTCAGTCACGGGGAGAATGTGCAGGCTCCAGACAGACAGTCACCTGAGGCCAGGCTTGAACCTGGCTCCCTGGCGCCGTGAGACAGCAGTGCTAACCACTGTGCAGCCCATGCGTAAGTTTAAGTTGAACTTATGTACACATTTGAGTGTTACAAAAGGTGAAGAAATTGTTTCAGTTTCATTTAGGTTTTGCTTTTGGACTTTGATGCCTGGGGCTCTGAATAGACTTGTCACAGAAAGGTTCCCGGTGTGGGGTTTCTTTGCATCTATGCATTTTTAATGAGGTCTTACAACCCATGAAGTTAAAGAGATGAGCTGAAAAGAAGTTGAAAGTATATTGATTCTGGAATACAAAACACAAAGTAGATAGCAGAAAACAGAAGGTGCCAAGCAACAGTAATCAAATGACACAGACACTGAAAAGACAAGGGTTGAGAAAGGAGTTCAGTATTGATTATTCATTCGTGGCACATTGGTCATATTATTGTGACTCTGGATTCAAATGTAGGCCAGACCAAGTGAGGATGGCAGATTTCCTTCCCTAAGGGACATTAATGAACCAGGTGAGTTTTCTGACAATGGGCAATGATTTCATGATCATCAGTAGATTCTAAATTCCAGATATTTAAAATTTTAATTCAAATTCCACTATCTTCCATTTCAGGATTTGAATCAGCATCTCCAGACATTAATTGAGTTTCTGGGTATAAAGCTGAAAGATAATACCACTAGGCCATCATCTCGTCCTTCAATATGTGGGGGTTAGAGAGAGAAGGCAGGATTTGAAGCTATGAGAAGAAAAATGGCCTGGTTAGCGGGACAGATTAATCAGTAATTGGTCTCAGTAAAGTGATCAGTCTATCAGAGCTGTTATGAGAAGACTCAGTTTAGGGAGCTCATTTGTTTGCTCTGCACTTGAAGAAACAGTGAACTTACGATGGGGTTTCTGGATGTTTCGGGGAGAGATGTGAGTTGGGTGAGAAACGTCAAATGGCTGCTCAGGGACTCATTGGAAGAAAACCTTTTGCAATTGTGCCAATCCCACTTGCCACCAGCCTTTGTTCCAAGCTGGTGGCAACTCTTCACTGGCTTATGTGTCTGTAGAGATATTGCTGGGGTAAAGGAATAATAGAAACTGGAATTGTCACCTTGTGATGGCACTGAGATCTTTCCATTATTTCTATCTAGTGGACTTGGGTTCATTTTTCTTATTTTAACAAATATTTTGTTCTTTGCATTAAAAATTTATCGGCAGACTCTTGCGAATTTGTTCATTAATTTTCATCCACACTACCTAAAAAGTAAAAGTTTAGATCTATCTGGTTAGCATTTACTCTGGGGTCTGACTTAACAAATATTAAGAAGTCTCACAACAACAGGTTAAAGTCCAACAGGTTTATTTGGAATCACAACTTTTGGAGCGCTGTTCCTTACTCAGGTACGTGGAGAGGTAACACAGCACATATAGGCATGGACACAATTGAAACCCACCTCTCCACTCACCTGATGAAGGAGCAGAGCTCAGAAAGCTTGTGATTCCAAATAAACCTGTTGGACTTTAACCTGGTGTTGTGAGACTTCTTGCTGCCTCTACCCCAGTCCAATGCCGACATCTCCACATGATGTTTGTCCAATATTAACAGCAGCTGGGATGGGAACTGCATCATCTGCCTTGTTCAAAAAAGAAATCAACTTGTAAATAAAATGTTCTGAGCATTTACATATTGTGTCTAAATGTTTTTTATTCACATATTGTGCTCTTTCGTGAAAGCACTTTACATCAGTGAAGGAATCTAAAATGTTTTGACATTTATCTTCCATTCCGATAATTCCCTCAAAGATAGACAGCAGAGTTTTGGAAATGACAGACGTTACAAAATGCCAGGTTCTACTCAAATGCAGAGGCAAAAGTGGACTGTGAAGTTCCATATTTTCATTTTGTCAAGGAAGGTTGAATCCATTAGGGAGAAACAAATTACATCATCTGACATCCCTCTGGTCAGAGAAAGTGAGCAAAAGTCACTTTTAAGAAAATATTAATGAAATCAAGAGAGTTACATGCGGATTTCTGAGCACTATAGTTAGGAATACCGATGTGTTATTAGTTAGTGTGGTGGTACAGTGGGTTAGCACTGCTGCCTCGCAGTGCCAGGGACACAGGTTCGATTCCAGCTTGGGTCACTATCTTTGTGGAGTCTGCACATTCTCCCCATGTCTGCATGGGATTCCTGGAAAAATATAGAGAGTGTAGACGGGATCTTAAAAGGGGTGTCAGAAAGGCAAAAAGGGGCCACGAAATGGCTTTGGCAGGTAGGATTAAGGAAAATCCTAAGGCATTTTACTCCTATGTAAGGAGCAAAAGGATGGTTAGAGGGAAGATTGGACCTCTCAGGGACAGAGGAGGGGATCTATGCTTAGAGCCTGAGGGGATGGGGGAGATCCTGAATGAATACTTTGCATCGGTATTCACGCGGGAGAGGGGCCTGATGTCTGATGCCGGCTTTGAGGATTTTGAGGACCCGTTAAAGGAAATAATCATTACGAGGGAAGAAGTGTTGGGGCTTTTAGGTAGCGTAAAGACTTATAAAGCTCCAGGGCCTGATGGTATTTATCCCAGGCTGCTAAGGGAGGTGAGGGATGACATTGCTGGGCCTCTGACACAAATCTTTGTCTCTTCTTTGGACACAGGTGAGGTCCCAGAGGACTGGAGGATTGCAAATGTAGTACCGTTGTTTAAAAAGGGTCAGAGGGATAACCCAGGGAACTATAGGCTGGTGAGCTTGACTTCAGTTATAGGTAAGCTAATGGAGAGGATCCTCAGGGACAGGATGTATGAGCATCTGGAGTGCTGCGATCTGATCAGGGATACGCAGCATGGCTTCGTTAAGGGGAGGTCGTGCCTTACGAATCTAGTGGAATTTTTTGAAGAGGTGACAAAAACGGTTGATGAAGGACAAGCCATTGATGTCGTCTACATGGATTTCAGTAAGGCGTTTGACAAGGTTCCCCATGGTAGGCTGATAAAAAAGGTGAAGGCGCATGGGATACAGGGCCAGGTATGTAGATGGGTTGAGAACTGGCTTGGGAGGAGGAGACAGCGGGTATTAGTGGAAGGCTCTTTTTCCAACTGGAGGTCAGTCACTAGTGGTGTGCCACAGGGCTCAGTACTAGGACCTCTTCTATTTGTGATTTATATAAATGACTTGGAAGAGGGGGTAGGTGGTGTGATCAGCAAATTTGCTGATGACACTAAGATACTTGGATTGGCGGGGACTGAGGAGCAGTGCCAGGCAATACAACAGGACATTGATAGGCTGGTAGATTGGGCAGATAGATGGCAAATGGAATTTAATCCGGATAAATGCGAGGTGATGCATTTTGGCCGGAATAATGTAGAGGGGAGTTATAGGATAAAAGGTAAAACTATCCGGAGTATAGAGACGCAGAGAGACCTGGGGGTGCAGGTTCACAAGTCTCTGAAGGTGTCAGTACAGGTGGAAAAGGTGATAAAGAAAGCGTATGGTATGTTAGCCTTCATAGGAAGGGGTATAGAATACAAGAGTAGGAGTCTGATGTTGCAAGTGTATAGAACGTTGGTTAGGCCTCACTTGGAGTACTGCGTCCAGTTCTGGTCGCCGTACTACCGGAAGGATGTGGAGTCCCTGGAGAGAGTGCAGAGGAGATTTACCAGGATGCTGCCTGGTATGGAGGGGCTGTCTTACGAGGAAAGGTTGAACGCACTGGGGTTGTTTTCCCTTGAAAGACATCGGCTGAGAGGGGATCTATTAGAGGTATATAAGATTATGAGGGGTATAGATAGAGTAAATGGTGGTAAGCTTTTTCCACCATTAGATTTGGATAGAACGAGGGGTCACGGCCTTAGGGTGAGGGGGGCTATGTATAAGACGAATATTAGAGGGCAGTTTTTCACACAAAGGGTAGTGGGGGTGTGGAATGCACTACCGAGTAAGGTGGTGGGAGCAGGCACGCTAGGGTTGTTTAAGGGTCTCTTGGACAGCCACATGAGCGGTCTGCAGATAGAGGGATATAGCAGGACTGTTTAAATACTTTAATTGTTTCCACAGGCTATTCGGTCCACCTTGTTGACCAACAAGGTGCATGCATTCGGCAGGTCGTGTGAGGGCTGCTCCTGGAGGTTACTTCAGGAGTGGCCTAGTGCTTCATGTCATTAGTGTATGCTTAAACTGGACCATCAGATGGGCAACATGACAGCTCAGAGACCATTGCTGTTGCTGTGCAGACACATGGATTTGGGCCTGTGTCTGCAGGAGTTTGCGCGTTCTCCCTGTGGTTGCGTGGGTTTTCTCCGGGTGCTCCGGTTTCCTCCCACATCCCAAAAATGTGCTCTCAGGCTGTTTGGGTAACAAATTGTCCCTATATTGGTCTCTATATGTCATTAAGACGTCAGGATGGCGGCGCGGGCTCGTTGGGCCGAAGGGCCTGTTTCCCGTGCTGTGTTGTTCTTTGTTCTTTGTTTGTTCTTTGTTCTTTGTTGTTCCTCCGGGTGCTCTGATTTCATCCCACAGTCTGAAAAGCATGCTGATTAAATGAGTTAGCCATGCTAAGCACTCCCTCAGTGTACCCGAACAGGCTCCGGAGTGTGGCGACGAGGGGGAATTTCACAATAACTTCTTTGCAGTGTTAATGTAAGCCTTACTTGTGACCTTAATAAAGAAATTCTGTCTCAAAAGCCTGTTTCCTGCACTGTGTTGTTCTTTGTTTAACCAGTAATGAAGTAGCTGGAATAATGATCATATTGCACTTCTGAAGGGACCAAAAAATCAATTGTTCTTCATAAATTTTTATTTCTAGGTCATTTTTATAAATGACCTATATGAGGGTGTAGAGGGTTGGATTAGTAAATTTGCTGACGATACCAAAGTGGGGGGAGTTGTAGACAGCGAGGATGGATGTTACAGTTTGCAGAGGGACATAGATAGGTTGCAGAGCTGGGCCGTGAGGTGGCAAATGGAATTCAATACGGATAAGTGTGAGGTGATTCACTTTGGTAGGAATAACAGGCATATGAAATATAGGGCTAATGGAAGGACCCTTAATAGTGTTGTCGAGCAGAGGGATCTTGGGGTACAAGTACATAGCTCTTTGAAAGTTGGCACCCAGGTTGATAAAGTTGTTAAGAAGGCGTACGGTGTGTTAGCTTTTATTGGTAGAGGGATTGAATTTAGGAGCCGTGAGGTTATGTTACAACTGTACAAAACTCTGGTGCGGCCGCACTTGGAGTATTGCGTACAGTTCTGGTCGCTGCATTATAAGAAAGATGTGGAAGCATTGGAAAAGGTGCAGAGGACGTTTACCAGGATGTTGCCTCGTATGGTGGGAAGGCCTTATGAGGAAAGACTGAGGGACCTGAGGTTATTTTCATTAGAGAGAAGAAGGTTATGCGGTGACCTAATTGAGGCGTATAAGATGATCAAGGGATTGGATAGGGTGGATAGTGAGAGCCTTTTTCCTCGGATGGTGATGACCAACACGAGGGGACATAACTTTAAATTAAGAGGTGGTAGTTATAGGACGGATGTCAGAGGCAGGTTCTTCACACAGAGGGTGGTGAGGGCGTGGAATGCCCTGCCTGCAGCAGTTGTGGACTCGCCTACTTTGAGGGCATTCAAATGTTCGGTGGATAGGCATATGGATGATATTGGAATAGTTTAGGTTAGAGGGTCCACTGGCCGGCGCAACATCGAGGGCCAAAGGGCCTGTACTGCGCTGTAATGTTCTATGTTCTATGTTCTAAATTTCGGGAAGATTCCAGTTGTAGATCAACATCAGTAGCACAAAGCCAGTTCCACTGATGGGATTCTGCAATAGCTGATATGATCATGCTGAAAGAATGTGGTGGTAATGTTACTGGATCAGTAATTCAGAAAGGCCAGGTTAATGGTCTGGAGACATGGGTTCCTAATCCCACCATGGCAGCTAGTCAAATTTGAATTAACTTAATAAAATCTGGAATTATAAAGCTAATCCCAATAACAATAACCGCAGAAACCACTGTTGATTGTTGTGAAAACACATCTGGTTCACTAATTCTCCCTTCATAGAGAGAAATCTGCCATCTGATCCACATGTGACTGTAGGATAGAATCATAGAATCCCTACAATGTAGAGGGAGGCTATTTGGCCCATCAAGTCTGCACCGACAACAATCCCACCCAGCACCTATCCCTATAACCCCACTTAATTACCTTGTTAACCCTCAGATATCAAGGGCTAATTTAGCATGGCCAATCAACCTAACCTGCACATCTTTGGACTGTGGGAGGATTCCGGAACACCTGGAGGAAACTCACACAGACATGGGGAGATTGTGCAAATTCCACATAGTCAGTGACCCAAGGCCAGAATTGAACTCGGGTCCCTGGAGCTGGGAGACAGCAGTGCTAACCACTGTGTTGCTCCGTAGTTAAATAGTTCTGAAGAAGAAGCAGCAGGTCTAGCAGTATCTGTGGAGACAGAAACAGTGTCAGTGTTTTGAGTATAATGTGAATCTTTTCCAGAAACCCTCTGTTTCAACTGGGGGTTCAACTGGGAAATGCTTTCCAGACTCCTAATGGTTAAAACCAGTTGAGTCAGTGAACCGGGGTGGGAATTTTGAAGGTTTTCCGGTGTGTGGGAATGGTGGAGGTGAGATTATAGGGAATGCTCTGATGGATTTTACTCTCTGCTTATGCACCTTTCAGCGAGACAGCGATCGAGAGCCGCACCCTTGGCTAATTAATTAGTCTTCCGGCCCAGTGAATCCGAATCCAGAAGTAATCAGTTCGAGTCAAACCTTAAGAACATCAGCAGAATAACAGCCGCGTTCTTAAACAAAGAAAAATAAAATCCGTCCAATTCTTGCTTTATAAATAGAAAGAGTGGAGTTCGACCTTTCAGTTCACATTAGCTGATATTAATTGGCAGTGACTGCGGAGGAAAATGCTCATTTATTGTCAGGATTGAGAAGCGAAAGGCGACGATCAGGCCGATGAAATTGGACAGTTAAAATGTCATTCAGCTTGACGGATCATCACTTGCCTCTCCTGCCCTCTGCCCTCGCTTTGGCTCCTGCTCGTTGTCTTTCTGATAATATAGCCTTCAGTCAAGCAAGGGGACACAACACTTTAAACTGGAAATCAGAAAGGAAAACAGGCCAGGCTAGCAGAGTGCTCCATCAGGGATGGCGGGGCAGGCGGATTCGATAGGGGCATGTAAGAGGCTTTTAGATAAGAACTTGTAAGGGATAGAGGGACATGGACCAAGGGCAGACAGAAAGGGATTAGCTTAATTTGGAGTCATGTCCTGCACAACATTGTGGACCAAAAGGCCTATTCCTGTGTTGTGGGTTGTAAGAAGTCTCACAACACCGGGTTAAAGCCCAACAGGTTTATTTGGTAGCACAAGCCATAAGTATTCAGAGCGTTGCTCCTTTATCAGGTGAGTGGGAATTTGGTTCGCAAACAGGGCATATAAAGACACAAACTTAATTTACAAAGTAATGGTGGATTGACAAAATATCAATCATATGTGGATTGGCCATGCTAAATTGATCCTAGTACCAGGGAGGTTAGAAAGGTGAAATGTGGGGAATAGGGCCTGTGTGGGATGTCATCAGTATAGATTTGATGGGCCAAATGGCCTCCTTCTGTACTGTGGGGATTCTATATTCTTTGTACCCAGCAGCTCTGACAGAATCTGTGGAGCGGGAGAAAAATGGGGCAGGATTTTATGTTCTCTCTCATCGCAAAGCTATAAGATCTCAACCGATGTCAATGAACATTTCCGTGTTCTGTCCCTCGCCCGCTCCGATTCCCATGGTAGCCAGGATGGTAAAATTCTGGCCATGGAGTTGCTGTTGGATGGATGGTTTGATCAGATGATTCCCCAATCGCCTCCCCCCTTCTGTTTTTGCTTTAAGCATTATGTTTTATTTTCAATTCTAGCCACTCTGCACACCACCACCCATACTTCGCCCATACCACCAGAGAAACTTCTGCGAGGAGCAAAATCGTTCAGGCTGATTGAACAAAAAGAAACTCTTGCAAATATTTCCTCTTGAACTCTGAACGCAGTTAACAAAGCTCCATGAGACCATTTTTATCTGCCTTAAATAGTGTCTGTCAGAAAGGACCTATCTCCTTAATGCATATATTTTCATCTTCCAAGCTTCTTACAATCAGACATTCCTTCTTCTGCTGACATAGAATCGTAGAATCGCTACAGTAAGAAGGAGGCCATTCGACCCATCGAGACTGCACTGACAACAACCCCACCTATCCCTGTAATCCCCATATATTTATCCTGCTAATCCCCCCAAAACTAAGTCAATTTGACATGACCAATCAACATAAACTGCACATCTTTTGGACTGTTAGAGGAAACTGGGACTCCAGAGGAAGCCCACACAGACACGGGGAGAACATGCCAATTCTGCACTGACACTCAAGGCCGGAATCGAACCCGAGTCCCTGGCGAGGTACTGTGCCACTGTGCCGCCCATCAAGACAGCTAGACAAAAATCACCATCAATGATTGCTCAAACAAGGTTTGCGTGGATGTAAGATTTCGGTGGCAGTGCCACACAGTTGGCGAACTTGTACGCATGCCTGAGTTGGAAGCTTTTTCAGGACAAAATGAGACCACGGCCTAGATTTTTGCCACAATGGAAAGACACAATGGTGGACGAACACAGAATCTGTGAAACCTCCCTGTCCCCTCCACCCCCGAACATGCAGACCCATTTTCACGGGGACAGAAATGGCAGCAAAGTGCTATTTAAATCACAGCTGCCTCTACTAGAGTCAGATTTTGGTAGCCCAGACATTTAAATCCCAAAGTGATCAGGTTGCATCTGGGAAGTGCAGGTCTGAACTTTGTGCATTTCTTTGAATGGGAATGTAGGAATTAGGAGTAGGAAATTCAGACCTTTGAGCCTGCTCTGCTATTTAACATGATTGGGCCTGATCTTATCCTGGTCTGAGCTCCACTTTCCTACCTGCTCCCTATTGCCCTTTATCCAGTTTTTTTTATCAAGAACATATCTGTCTCTTTCTTGAATCTGTTGATTCTTCCTCCTCTGCACTCTGGGGCAGTGAATTCCAGTCATTCATAACCCTCTGAGAGAAATAGCTTCTCCCCATCTCAGTTTTGAACCTACCTCCTTTTACTCTATATCTATGACCTCTTATCCTAGACTGCCCCAAAACGGGGAATGTCTGTTCAATGTCCATCTTATCAATCCTTTTAACTTTATATCCTTCACACATTCCCACCCTCATTCTTCTGAATTCCAGCGAGTACAAGCCCAAGATATTCAACCGCTCCTTGTATGACAGCCCTTACATCACTGAGGGTAGCTAGGAGACCTTTTTAGACAGGTACGGGTACCCCAGTGGAATTAGCCTCAAATTTTGTCACCACCTGCCCAGAATTTGCATGCCCTCAATCCCAAACATCTTACTTTAGCTCCAGGGAGTAGGACAGTGGTGCTGGTGGATTTGCAGGGCAAGTTATTTTGCCCCAGTTGACTCAATTGCCAAGAAGAGCTCTGTGCTAAACAAGGCTGCAATGTTCTTTGTGTGATAGAGAATAACGGATGAGAATGGCAACGTACACAGACACACAGACACAGACACACACACACACACACATGCCATAGAAACAAGTCAATATGTGTGGCTGGAGGGCAGAGGAAGGACAGACCTCGGACATTTCACCTGAGTATTCTGGAGAACCAGTGTTGGAGGACAAATAAGGCTAAGCCGTGAGGTGGTGACATGGGCCAAGGACAAGTTTAACCTCACTCTATCGACCCCCATCAATTCAGCTAAAATATCACAGGCCTGCTACACAGGAGGCTGAATTAGCAAATGGTAATGGTGTTGTTTGTTTCCCTTCATTGCATCTAACCTTTGCGTGCTTGACAGAGTGTGCGAGACGTCGCATGTCAAGCTCTGTAGCGAGTGTGTGATAATAAATAATCTTCTTTGTTGCCGCATTCACAAAAGCTTGTGCTGGGAAGTATCTAAATTGGGACTCTTAGGGTTACAAAGCATTCTAACCTCATACGTAAGAATGCTTTGATCACAGAAAATAGGAAAACATATAAACACTGTCTGTGACAAATTGGGTGATACAGTCCAGGATAAATCCATTGCAAATGAGCCAAGTCTGACTTTAAAGGAATTGCAAGTAGGAGGGAAAACACTGTAAAGCCAAGATTGTTGGAAACAAAACATAAAGGCTTACAGACGTAAGCTTGTGAGTGCTAATAATATAAAATGAGGTGGCCAGTTTCATTGTGAATGCATCTGGGGCAGATAGGGATCAATCCGGCCACAGAGTAACAGAAATATGAAATTTGATACCCCTCAGACAAATAGCAATAGTGAAAGCCACAAGGGAGGTACAAGTGCGGCGAACTCATGATTAACCACATAATATTCAAAGGATCGGGGATGACACAGTAGCATATGGTTAGCACTGCTATCTCACAGCACCAGGGACCCAGGTTCGATTCCCAACCTAGGTCCCAGGAGTTCTCCCTGTGTCTGTGTGGGTTTCCTCTGGGTGCTCTGGTTTCCTCCTACCGTCCGACAGATATGCTGGTTAGCTGCTAAAATTCTCCCTCAGTGTACGCAGACAAGGCCAAGCTGTCCTTGGCCCAGGTCACCACCTCACAGCTTAGCCTTAGTCGGTATCCAGCACTGGTTCTCCAGAATACTCGGGTGAGATGTCCGAGGTTTGGGCACACTTTCACAGGGTAGTCAGTATCTGCTTGAGCTGCCTCCCCTCCTGCTCCTTCCCTGTGCAAGTGCCATGGCCTCTTCATCCTGACCTTCTGTCCTTCATCTGGCCTCCAGCCACAGATACTGACTTGGTTCTATGGCGTTTGTGTGTGTGTGTGTGCGTGCATGCGTGTGTGTGTGTGTGTGTGTGTGTGTGGCTACTGGAGGATTTTCACAGTAACTTCATTGCAATGTTAATGTAAGCCTACTTGAGATACTAATAAATAAACTTCACAACTTAAATCCACAGGAACACAGAATTCCATTTCCCAGACAGCTGACAATAGGATGGAAGGGAAAGCACACAAACACATCACACGGGATCTAAAAATTGGTTTGGTTTAATTGACTATTGTCACAAGTATTGGCCTACAGTGAAAAGTATTATTTCTTGCATGCTATACAGACAAAGCATACTGTTCATAGAGATGAAAGGAGAGGGTCCAGAACGTAGTGTGCATCATAGCAAGCGTGTAGAGAAAAGTTAACTTAATATTTGGAAGTCCATTCAAAAGTCTGATGGCAGCAGCGAGGAAACTGTTCTTGAGTCGGTTGGTACGTGACCTCTGATCTTTTTATCTTTTTCCAACGGAAGAAGGTGGTGGAAGAGAGAATGTCTGTGGTGTGTGGGATCCTTAATTATGCTGGCTGTTTTTCTGAGACAGCAGGAAATGTAGATGGAGTCAATGGATGGGAGACTGTATTTACCCCACGTATTTACCCTACTAATCCTCCTGACATTAAGGGGCAATTTAACATGGCCAACTGCACATCTTTGGACAGTGGAAGGAAAGCAGAGCACATGGAGCAAACCCATGCAGACATGGGGAGAACATGCAGACTCCACATAGTGATCCAAGCCAGGAACTGAATCCAGCTCCTTGGCGCTGTGAGATAGCAGTGCTAACCACTGTGCCACTGTGCTACCACATGATTAGCTGGCTTATTTTATAGATTAAAACACAATGGATTTTTTCCAGGGGACAAAGGACCTATCCAGGTTGTTGTTGACTCAAAGGCATGGATATTGTGCGCAGGTCAGGGTGCAAAGTCCAGGCGACAAGTCCGAGGATGCTGGGTGTGGAGGCGGAATGGGAAGAAGGCTGCCTTATTCTGTACCAGCACTGTATTGAACAGAAAAACATAAACAGATCTCCAGCTCTCACCCCCAGACCTCTCAAGCCCCACACTTTTCCCATATCCTATCAGTGCTAATTCATGCCACCTCAAGCACCCCAACTAATGGTCTAGTGGTATTATCAGTAGACTATTAATCCAGAAATTCAGCTAATGTTCTGGGGACATAGGCTTGAATCCCGCCACGGCAGATATTAGAATTTGAATTCAATAAAGAATACCCGGAATTAAGAACCTATGGACGGCCACGAAACCCATCTGTTCACTCATGTCCTTTAAGGAAGGAAATCTGCCATCCTTACCTGGTCTGGCCTATGTGTGACTCCAGAGCCACAGCAATGTGATTGACTCTCAATTGCCCTCCAATGTCACCTAGGGATGGGCAATAAATGTTGGCCAGCCAGCAGCGCCCATGAGCCATGAATGAATCAAAAAAGAGAAAAAACATTACATTGCTACCTGGATTGATAGTCTAGTGATAATATCACTCGGCCTTCCCCCTCTTCATCTGTGTCTAACCTTTGTATGTGTGATAGAGTGTGTGAGATGTTGCATTTTGGCCTCTAGGACAGATTTGTGATAGTAACTCATCCTCTTTGCTTTTAAATTCCCAAAAGCTTGCTGCTGTAACTGTTTCATGTCCCCCATCCCAAGGTGATTAAATATCGTGGCCTAGAGTTTATATATGTTTATCATTGTACATGCAGGGGGTGTGAGGGGGCATAAGGAATAATAAGGCTGCATGTGCCCCAATATTGGGCCCTGGTCCCTTCTCCATTGGGCCTCTGAGCTGCAAAGTTGGGCCAATTTTCTGGTGGCAAGGGAGCATGATTGGCTCGGGGGAGTGCTGGTGATGGGGTACGAGAGCAGCAGGGATTGGAGTGTAAGAGCAGTGCTACATGTTTTGAGGGAGAAATGCATATTTGGATAAATATATTTTAAAAAGTACTTTGCAGCAATCCATTTAGGAAGTGCCTATTAGGCTATATTCAGACTTGGTTTTCTCGAGTGAGATTGGTGACAGTTGTCTGAGGGAACTCCAAGTCTGTAGTCCAGTGGGGGCCTCAAAAAAAGTGTTGACTTGTTAATGAGGCCTAATCCTCATTTCAGATGTTGGCGCCATGTGCTAATATAGGACATCTTGGTCTTTCCAGCTCGTGAAGTACTGCTTCTCACCAATTTAAGCCACAAAACTGTAAGATAAAGGAACAGAATGAGGCCATTCAGCCCATCAAATCTGCTCTGCCATGCGATCATGGCTAATATGTTTCTCAATCCCATTCTCCTGTCCTTTCCCCATCACCTTTGATCCCCTATCTATCTCTGTCTTAAATACACTCAATGACCTGGCCTCCAAAGCTTTCTGTGGCAATGAATTCCAGATTCATCAACCTCCGGCTGAAAAAATTCCTCCTCATCATCGGTTCTAAATGTTCGTCCCTTTACTCTGAGGCTGTGCCCTCGGATCCCAGTCTCTCCTACTAAAACAAATATCCTCGTCTCTCTTTGGAGGCTTGGGGTTGTGAGATGCCCGTGGAATGGGCACTGCTTGACCGCATTTTCAGGCCGGTGGGTTTTTTTTTAATCCACTTTGAGAATTTAGCTGCCAACCCTGAGGTCAGTGAGTAATGGAGGAAAAGTATCACCCGCTTTTGCCCTCTGTTTCTCAGATGACTGGTTTGATGTGTCTGACTATTCAGTCACCCAAGTCTCTGGTTCCTTTCAATCTGCCAGTTGTGTCATAATGTCATCCCTCAGCCTTGCCTCCAATTGAACCCTTTTGTTCACTAACAGCCTCCAGTACATTGAAAGTGGAATTACAGCATGTGATACAATCACAGTTAAAGCATAAGCTCCAGCAACCTTAGCTGTACGTGTCTCTTCTTCAATAGAATTGCAACTGCCTAAAATGGCTCTAAGTCTCTGGGCTGCTTTCACTAATAACTGATGGATTAAACCCTGTCCGTTCTACTTGCTGCGGAGCATGACCTTCACAGGCAAGGTGCACAGAAAAAAAATGTCATTGATTTCCATGGCTGGGTTCCTGATTCCCGCATCATTATGTATGATACAGAACATTGCTGGGACCAGGATTGATCACTTGTTACAGGCTTTTGGAAATATCGACTATGCAACGTCTGTCAAGTACGCAAGTTGTTTACAAAGGCTTAAACCTTAGTTAACATTCCTTGGTAACATTGTGCGACTGTGCCAATGATAGACGAGCCAGTATTTTCAAATGGCTACTGGGAACACCATTATTTTTTCATTTACAGAGGCTTGATAGCGTGGACGTGGAGAGATGTTTCCACTGGTAGCAGAGATTAAAACTTGAGGGCACAATCTCAGAGTGAAGGGACGTTCCTTTAAAACTGAGATAGAACATAGAACATAGAACACTATTTCCCAAACAGGCCCTTCGGCTCACAAGTTGCGCCGATCATATCCATACCTACTAGGCCATAGAACTATCTGTAACTCACAATCCCATTTAATAATGTAAGATAAGAAGAAACTTTTTTCAACCAGAGGGTGGTGAATCTGTGGAACTCCTTGTCATAGGAAGCTGAGGAGGGCAGCTCATTGAGTGACTTTAAGACAGAGATGGTTCTTGATGAATAAGGGCATCAAGGATTACATTAGTATGTATTATGTATTAGTTTCTTGCGCGCTATAAATATAAAGCATACCATTCATAGAGGAGGAAACGAGATAGTGCAGAATGTAGTGTTATAGTAATGGCCAGGGTGCAGAAGGATCAACTTTATGCGAGGTAGGTTCATTCAAAAGTCTGATAGCAGCAGGGAAGAAGCTGTTTTGAGTTGGTTTGGGTTGGGACGAGACTTCAGACTTTTGTACCTTTTTCCTGATGGGAGAAGGTAGAAGAGAGTGTGACTGGGGTGGGTAGGATCCTTGATTATGCTGGCTGTTTTTCTGAAGCAACTGGAAGTATAGATGGAGTCAATGGATGGGAGGCTGGGTTGCGTGATGGGCTTTGCTCATGACACCTTGTAGTTTCTTGAGGTCTTGCACAGAGTAGTAGCCATACCAAGCTTTGATACATCCAAAAAGAATGCTTTCTGTGGTGCATCTGTAAATATTGGTGAGAGTTGTGGTGGACATGCCAAATTTCCTTAATCTTCTGAGAAAATGGAGGCATTGGTGTGCTTTCTTAACAATAGTGTCAGGCACTGGGGGGACCAGGACAATCTGGACATCTAGAAACTCGAAGCTCTTGACCATTTCTACTTCAGCCCCATTGATGTGCCCTCCACTACACTCCACCCAGGTCTGAGAAGTTTGTGCAGAAATATTGATGTCAGGGCAAAGTGTTCCAGCTTCTGCCAATTAGCAAAGCCCTGCAGACTTTAACAGGTTCAAAGAACTCCAGATATCAGAAAAACCCTCCAACAATGGCAGAGAGTAATGAGACTATTTGATGATCCCATTCACCAGCTTGTTGGGGATGCCCAGGCTTATGCAAATGGTTTCCGCTGTGAGCTTCCAAGTGGCAGCGTTGGTGTCAAGTAAGAGTTATGTGCTGTTTGGTATCAAATCGCCCACGCTGCAATGGTCTGGCAGATATTTCCTGCACACGCGCTAATTCCCTCAATAAAATGGTCCCAGGTTGCCTTGCAACAGAAGTCAGCCCGCACCAGATGCCAAATTGAGCCAAAATGGCTCTCGTGGCACCCATCAGCCAGGTGCCAAGGAACCGAATCTTGCACAGTCTCCGTTGTACACATCAGTAATTCTCTTTTCCACACAGCTATTTAATTCCCCTTTAAAAGAATTTATGGACTCTGCTTCGACAAGTTTATGGCAGAGAATTCCACATTCTGACCACCTGCTGCATAAAGAATGTTTGAGAGAGAGAAAAAAAAAATCTCCGCTCTCATTCTTTCTTGCGATGTTCTGCTCGTGCTCTGCTGCTGTCTTTCCGATTGATGAGTGTGAGCACTCCCCTGTCACAACCCTTCAGACTCGCAAAAGGCGCCTAACAGGTTGGCCATTAGTCATCTCGGGTCCGATCAGGAGGGAAAAAGAACGCTTGGTTTTCAAGATCTCCTTTGAGGGATTGTAACCAATTGTGACTGGTATCATCCAGTCGAATCTGCACTGCAGCTTTCCAATACAAAAGATGAGCAAAGTCTGAGATCATGTACCAACCAGCTCAAGGACAACTTCTTCCCTGCTGCCAACAGGCTTTTGAATGGATCACTCCCTGTATTAGTGGCACAGTAGTTAACGCTGCTGCCACACAGCGCCTGGGGCCCAGGTTCGATACCCGGCTTGGGTTGCTGAATGTGGAATTTTCCCCGTCTGCGTGGGGTTTCCTCCAGTTGCACTGGTTTCCTCCCACAGTCTGAAAGACTGTTGGTTAGGATGCGTTAGGCCGTGCTAAAGTCTCCCTCAGTGTTCCCGAACAGGTGCCGGAGTATGGCGACTAAGGGATTTTCACACTAACTTCATTGCAGTGTGAATGTAAGCCTATTTGTGACACTAATAAATAAACTTGAAGAAAAAGTAAGTTGATCTTTCTGTAGGCCCTAGCTGTGACTGCGATATTACATTCCGTACTGTCTCCTTTCTTTCTCTCCTATATATGTACGAAACGCTTTGTCTGTATAACACGCAAGAAACAATACTTTTCACTGTATTGTAATGCAAGTGACAATAATAAATTAAATTAAATCAATTGAGCAGAATTCAATTCAATGGCATTGACTTTGGCCATAGGCTTGCAGTGTGGGGGAAATGTGGTGGGGGCGGGGACAGGGGTGGGGGGGGGGGGGGTGTGTGGGTGGTGGTGTGGAAGAGAGTACGGTGCGTCAGACCTTCTGTCAAAAGAGCCTCCGGAAGCCTCACTGCTTCCCATTGCTGGCGACAACGCAATTGGATTGCTTCAGGGATCAGGCAGCCTTGCTAGACCTTCTTTGAGATAGCATTATTTTGTTATTCAGGGAGACAAACACCTAGAACATGGGACATTACAGCGCAGTACAGGCCCTTCGGCCCTCGATGTTGTGCTGAACAGTGGAACCATCTAATGACCCTCTAACCTAAACTATTCCCACGTTATCCATATGCCTATCCACTGACAAATTGAACACCCTTAAAGTTGGCCAGTCCACAACTGCTGCAGGCAGAGCATTCCACGTCCTTACTACCCTCTGAGTAAAGAACCTACCTCTGACATCCATCCTATAACTACCACCCCTTAATTTAAAGCCTTGTGTTAACCGTCCGAGGAAAAAGGCTCTCACTATCCATCTCTATCTAACCCTCTGATCATCTTGTATGTCTCAATTAGGTCACCTCTTAATCTTCTTCTCTCTAATGAAAATAACCTCAAGTCCTTCAGCCTTTCCTCATAAGACCTTCCCACCATACCAAGCATCATCCTGGTAAACCTCCTCTGCATCCTTTCCAATGCCTCCACATCTTTCTTATTAACTTAGCGTTTTGTTTAGCATTTATCCTCCGACTTGCCTCCCCTTTTGATTGCGAGGGCTGTGCGGGAGTCTATTGGCCCCGAGTTCGTGCGTGGTGAAGCTATGTGCCAGCCATGGTGAGTTTACACACCGCAATGGCTTCTCCCTATGTGTCAAGGGAAGAAAGAGCAATCAATCTCCTTCCTGTTTATTATTTAGAATGTGCCCAAGGCATCCGGGACCGTAAACCAAACAGGGAGGCGCAGCATTCTTCTTTTAAACTCTAAACTGTTTTAATAGCCATTGCGGTTGGAAAATTGGCCTCCCATTCCCCCTCCTCCCCCCGTCCCCCTTCTCCCCCCAGGGCGTTGTCCCAGTCCCTGCAAAATCTGATCTTGCCCCTGTGTGTCAGAAAATAATTATAACTTGCCTGCATGAATCAGCACAGCATCATGCAGGAAAAATGCCAGTGCGGGGCACACCGTAAACACTCGTGCTCTCTGGAGGGCAGATGAGTTATGACCTCCCTTTGGTGGAAGTGAGAGAGTGGTAACTCATACGTACCACAGGCACGCAGAGGGGCTGCTAACACCACTGGGTGAAGCTCTGGAACTCAGTGTCAGTGGGGCGGTAAGCTCTCGCTGGCATGGCTGACAAGTGACTAGTATAAAACTAAAAGTGAGTGTGGGTGTAGGTGCTGACACCGCTTATTTAACATTGATGTTGTTCCTTTTTTTGGTTACAGGATTGTGACGCAAATTGCATCTGTAGTGGTTCATGAATATGAAAGAAGACTTGCGCACGTACATACACACTCACACACACACTCACACACACACACTCACATTCAACACTCACTCACACACACACACATTCACACTCACACAATACACATACACACATACACACACACACACATTCACACTCACACACACTCACACAATACACATACACACATACACACACAAACACATTCACACACACAATCACACACACACACAGATACACTCACACTCACACACACGTATATGCACACAAACACATTCACACAATCACACACTCACACACACACACACACACACACGTATACGCACACACACACACACACATATACACTCACGCACGCACACACACACACACATACTCACACACACTCATGCACAACAAACTCACACACACACACACACATACTCACACACACTCATGCACAACAAACTCACACACACACTCACATGCTCACACAAACTCACACACTCACACGCACTCAGACACATACCTACCCACATATACTCACACACTGACACACACACTCACACACACACATATATATGATATCTGATCATGTCAGAAATTTCTCACTTGTTCACATATGATGAATTGAATCAAAGTGTGACTGTTGTTAAGGCAGCCATTTTACTTCCTCCCGTGATGGAAGGCCCGTGATTTGCGAAGACAGTCAGTGAGATGAACGGTGAACAGATGTGTTTGGCGATGGTGATTGAGCAAAGCCAGTTAGCCCGAACATTAGGAAATAATTTTTAGGCCACATTACTTTTTACGGAGTCAGGCAGGTCAGGAGGTTCACATCACCGGACAACATGCCAGTTTCCTGGCACCAGCCCATCCTTGGGTTATTTTCCCAGAGTTGGAATGTAGGATGGCATGGCTCGTCCGCCCTCACAAGCACTGGGTAATTAAATTAACGTGTTGAAGACCTATGATGGCCCAATTGCTGGAAACTTTTTTTAGAATTCCTACAATGCAGAAGGAGGCCAATGAGCCATCAAGTTAGCACCGGCAACAATCCCATCCAGGCTCTACCCCCATAACCCCACATATTTACTCTGCTAATCCCTCTAACCTACATATCTTGGGACACTAAGTGGCAATTTAGCATGGCCAATGCGCCTAATCCACACATTGTTGGACTGTAGGAGGAAACTGGAGCAACTGGAGGAAACCCGTGTAGACATGGGGAGAGAATGCAGACTCCGCATAGAGAGTGACCTAAGCTGGGAATCCAACCAGGTCTCAGTAACTGTGAGGCAGCTTTGCTAATGATGCCACCCATAAAGTGGGCATGAAAGTTTAAAGAGTTAAAGAAAGGAGTGGCCTCTGTTTGAAAGGCATCTTTCTGCTTCTTTTTGAGCTAAGTAGCCTCTAATTGATCCTTTCATTTTGATAGCCCATCCATTGCCCCCAATTGAACAGTGGGCTCGCCCTCTGGATAAGGGTCAGCCAATTCAGGGAAACATCACAAGTGGGTGAATTCTGGACCCCATTTGACCCTGATGCTGAAGCCTGGGTATAAAGGAGTACTTGTTAGCCAGTGAAACTTCTTCAACACAGTATAGTTGACACCATGGTCCACCTGTGCAGACGCAGAGTGTTATAACGTCACCAATGATAACAGTGGAACCTGTTGTAACATATCCAATAGTAACGTGCTGTGAGGATCAGCTGACCAGCTGACCCGGTAGACAATTTAACCAATGGCAAACAAAGTGATGGTCAGCTGACAGCTAACCCAGTACAAATAACTTCCTCCCAAAGTCCAAAGATGTGCAGGTTAGGTGAATTGGTCATGTTAAATTTCTCTTTAGTCTTAGGGGGACTAGCTAGGGTAAAATGCATGGGGTTATGGGGATAGGGCATGGGTAGAATTGTGGTCAGTGCAAACTTGATGGGCTAAATGGCTTCTTTCTGCACTGTAGGATTCTATGAAATGGAAAGCACAAGGGGGTTGTGGAAAGTTTGTGAGACCCAAGGTATGGCCTGAGTGTTGGTGCAATAATGTTTCTTTATTAAACCTTCCTCTTTGATTTACTTTACAATGTTAGTTGTTCTATCACTTGCAACTGGAGATTCTTACTGTTGGATGAACATGGAGGTGATGTTTATGAAAGCAACAAATGGGAGGACTTGCATTTATATAGCACCTTTCATGACCTCAGCACCCCAAAGCACTTGAAGACAGTGAACGAGTTTTGAAGTGTAAGCATTGTTGGAATGTAGCCAATTTATGCACAGCTACCTCCCACAAACATCAGTTAATTAAATAAGCAGATATTTAATTTTATTACTGTTAATTAAGGCTAATATGTGGAAAGTACAAATGCAGCCAAGGCCATCAGCTCTGCATTCCAGCTTGAAACATGATAATGCACTCAGTGCCTTAAATGCCACCTCCTGTGGAGTCCGCATATTCTCCCCATGTCTGTGTGGGTTTCCTCCGAGTGCTCCAGTTTTCTCCCACAGCCCAAAGGTGTGCGAGTTAGGTTGATTGGCCATGCTAAATGGCCCCTTAGTGTCCCGTGATGCATGGATTAGCGGGGTAAATATGTGGGGTTGCGTGGATAGGGTCTGGGTGGGATTGTTGTCAAGGCAGACTTGATGGGCTAAATGGCCTCTTTCTGCACTGTAGAGGTTCTATGAAATAACGTGGCACATCTAACACCCACCTATCTTTGAGTCACCACACTCTGGTGCCTGTTTGGGTACACTGAGGGAGAATTTAGTATGGCACATCCACCTAACAGTGTGTCTTTTAGACTAAGGGAGAAAACCGAATGTTAAGCCTCTTAGTTGCAGCCTGGTAATAAAAGATGATCCAGCTTCTTCACAAGCTCATTTTATTCTCTTTTACAACTCCACATACAGACACCCCGTGCCACCTCTAACTCCTTTATTTATCCTGGTGAGAAATATTAAATAATTAACATACAAATTAGAGAAGGTTACATTGAACCCATTCATAACACCGGAGGAAGGAAACCCATGCAGACACTGGGAGAGCGTGCAGACTCCACACAGAGAGTGATCCAAGTCGTGGATTGAACCTGGAGCTCTGGCACTATGAGGCAGCTGTGCTAATCATTGTGCCAACCCCAAATTTTAATTTTTTTAAGAAGTGATTGAAATGATAATGAACTTGAAGGTATTTCAAACTGTTGCTTTCGCAGGGTAATAACAGGACTAAAACTGAATATGTTGTTCTGGTTCAGATGTGTAAGGAAGTAAAAATAGGTTTTGTTTACTTGTCTTTTAAAACCTAAGAGATAAAATAAAGAAATTAATTTAATCGACTATGGGAAAATGCATTTCTAAAGAGACTGGGTAAGACCATGAAAAGATCAAAAAAAAAGAACGTATTTAAGGAGATACTGAAACTGACATGAGGAGTATCTGTTTACATCTGGCAACAGGCAACAGCTGGTCAGAATTCCCAGAAAGCAGCGTGAATAAAGCCAGACCTGAACAGCCAGCTGTTTTCAACATCATTTAGGGATTGTGGTTCGTGCAGACTTGATGGGTCGAATAGCCTCTTTCTGCACTGTAGGGATTCTATGATCAGATGATACCTCAAAGCATTATGTGATAAAAATTAACCAGGATTCTACAGACTTTAAAATCAGCAAAGAGTGACTGAACAGAAAATGGTAAGGCTAGCTTTGAGGTGGTTAAGTTTTTTGGAATTGTTTTAAAATGCAGTTTGTGATGTGAAAGTATTTTGTTTATTTAAGTGCAAGATTTTTTACTTCTTCATAAACATCAAATTTACAATGAAATCATCACAAATCGGGGACTGAATTTCCAGGTTTTAGAATGTTTCCTCATTCAATATAATTTGCAACCCAAGATGTTTTCCTTCTGGATTTGAGGCAGCCCAGCATTCACCATCAGCTATGCTATAACCATGGGTACTATTTAATTTTGATTTGATTTGATTTATTATTGTCACATGTATTAGTATACAATGAAAAATATGATTTCTTGCGCGCTATATAGTCAAAGTATATTCTATATAAGGAAGGAAAGGAGAGAGTGCAGGCTGTAGTGTTACAGTCATAGCTGGGTTTAGAGAAAGATCAGCTTAATATGAGGTAGGGCCATTCAAAAGTCTGACGGCAGCAGGAAAGAAGCTGTTCTTCAGTTGGCTTGTGTGTGACCTCAGACTTCTGTATCTTTTTCTCGATAGATGAAAGTGGAAGAGAGAATGTCCGGGGTACGTGGGGTCCTTGATTATGCTGACTGCTTTCTTGGGGCAGCAGAAAGTGTAGACAAAGTCAATGGATAGGAGGCTGGATTGTGCACAGACTGGGCTTCATTCACAATCCTTTGTAGTTTCCTGGGGTCTTGGGCAGAGCAGGAACCATACCAAGTTGTGATACAACCAGAAAGAATGCTTTCTATGGTGCATCTGTAGAATTTTGTGAGAATTGTAGCGGGCACGCCAAATTTTGGTAGTCTTCTGAGAAAGTAGAGGGTTTGGTGGGCTTTCTTAACTAAAGTGTTTGCATGGAGGGACCAGGACAGATTGTGGGTGATCTGGTGACACTAAAAAACGTGAAGCAAACAAAATCCTAGTCATTGTTAAACAGTGTCACTCTGGATCAGTTTGAGTTTTCAAAACTTGACAGTGATGGACTTCTGCTGAATGAGGGAGCTGGAGCTGTGGATGGGCATTGGAATCAAATTGAGATATTGGTCCAGTCTAATTAAACTGAATGGCAGATAAGCTCGAAAATCTCAGCACGTCTGGCAGCATCTGTAAGGAGAGAAAAGAGCTGATGTTTTGAGTCCAGTTGATCCTTTGTCAAAGCCTTGAATTTTGGACTTTTGGACTTTGGACTTCAGACTCAAAACTTTGACAAAGGGTCATCTGGACTCGAAACGTCATCTCTTTTCCCTCCTTACAGCTGCTGCCAGACTTGCTGAGATTTTCCAGCATTTTCTCTTTTGGTTTCAGATTCCAGTATATGCAGTAATTTGCTTTAATGACAGACAGACTGAATTGGTCAATTCGAATCTTATATGCAGGAATGTACCCACCAAATTACAAACTTAAAATGAGCACACAACACTGTTAGGCACCAACAGGTTTCTTCAATAGAATTCTTCTGGAAGTTTAAAAAAATGAATTCTCTTTAATAGAACAGCTATAAACTGACTTAACCTGCTATGGACTGACCATTGAACAATGGGATAATGATAATTTTACTGGATTATGATCCAGAGGCCCAGGCTAAATCGCTGGGGACATTTGTGCAAATTGCAACATGATCGCTGGTAGAATCTTTTATTTAAATACGTTCATTCATGGGATGTGGACATTGTTAGCCAGCATTTATTGCCCATCCCTAATTGCCCTCAACAAGGTGGCGGTGAAAGATTTTCCTCAACCATCGCAGTCCATGAAATGCTGTCAGGAACAGAGTTCCAGGATCTTGACCCATTGCTAGTGAAGGAATGCTGTTATTTTTCCAAGTCAGGATGGTAAGTGACTTGGAAGGGAAATTGCAGGCGATGGTGCTCCCACGAATCTACTGCCCTTGTGCTTATAGGTGGACGAGGTCACAGTTTGAGAGGTGCAATCAAGGAAATCTTGGTTTTTGGCTGCTGTGCATACACAATGCTGCTATTAAATGTCGGTGGTGGAGGGAGTGAATGTTTGGGAATGGGGTGCCAATCAAGTGATGTTGAACTTCTTGAGTATTGTTGGAGTTACATTCCTTCAGGTAAATGGGGAATATTCTGTCACAATCCTGATTTGTGCCTTGCAGACGGTCTTGGAGTGTCAGGAGGTGAGTTATTCGCTGCAAGATTCCCAGCTTGACCACAATATTTACATGGCTAATCCAGTTCAGTTCCTGGTCATTGGTAACCCCAGAATGTTGCTCGTGCGGGATTCAGCGACGGTAAAGCCATTAAATGTCACGGCGAGATGGTTTGCAATCTTTTGTCTTACTGGAGATAGAAACAGAGAAACATAGGAAATATAAGCAGGAGGAGGCCATTCGGCCCTTCGAGCCTGCTCTGCCATTCATTTTGATCATTGATGATCATCAAATTCAATACCCTGATCCCGCCTCCCTCCTATATCTCTTCATCCCTTTAGCCCCAAGAACTGTGGGGTGGCATGGTGGTTAGCACTACTGCTCCACAGAGCCAAGATCCAGGTTCAATTCCCACTCGGGTCACTGTTTATGTGGAGATTGCGCATTCTCCTCATGTCTGCCTGGGTTTTCTTCAGGTGTTCTGGTTTCCTCCCACATTTCAAAGTGTGTGGGTTAGGTTTGTTGGCCAAGCTAAATTGCCCCTTAATATCAGGGGACTGGCTAAGGTAAATGCATGGGGTGATGGGGATAGGACCTGTGTGGATTGTGGTCAGTGCAGGCTCGATGGGTTGAATAGCCTCCTTCTGCACTGTAGGGATTCTATGATTCTGTAGCTAATGACCAAATTCAATTAATTAATCAAGAACTGAAAACTGGCCTCAGTAATGGTGAGTATGAAATTAGCATTGATCACAAAGCAGTTTGATTCACCAATGGAATCTCCCAGCCTTACCTAGTGTGTTCTACACGTGACTCAATCCCATAGTGGCTAGTCCTAAAGTGCCTAGAAAGGACATTCGGTTCAAGAAGACAGCTCAACACCATTTTTTCAAGGGACAATTAAGAATGGGCAATAAAGGCTGGTCAAAGCCGTAATGCACATATAACGTAAAACAATATAATAAATAAGTTTGGATTTTGATTTGACTTGATTTGATTTGATTTATTATTGTAACATGTATTACCATAGAATTAAAAGTATTATTTCTTGCATGCTTTGCAGACAAAACATACCGTTCATTGAGAAGGAAAGGAGAGAGTACAGAATGTAGTGTTACAGTCATAGCACAGGTGTAGAGAAAGATCAACTTAATGCAAGATAGATCCATTCAAAGGTCTGATAGCAGCAAGGAAGAAACTATTTTTGAGTCGGTTAATACGTGATCTGAAACTTTTGTATCTTTTTCCTGAAGGAAGAAGGTGGAAGAGAGAATGTCCAGGGTGTGTGGTGTCCGTAATTATGCTGGCTGCTTTGCCAAGGCAATGGAAGAGTAGACAAAGTCAATGGATGGGAGGCTGGTTTGAGTGATGCATTGGGCTTCATTCACAATCCTTGCAGTCTTGGGCAGAGTGGGAGCCATACCAAGTTGTGATCCAACCAGAAAGAATTCTTTCTATGGTGCATCTGTAGAAGTTGGTGAAAGTTGTAGCTGACATGTCGAATTTCTTTAGTCTTCTGAGAGAGTAGAAGATTTGGTGTGCTTTCTTAATTATAGTGCTGGCATGGGAGGACCTGGACAGATTGTTAGTGATCTAGACATTTAAAAACTTGAAGCTCTCAACCCTTTCTACTTCATCTCCATTGATGCAGACAGGGGCATAATTAGGGCAGAACACATCCTAATGCTCATTATTCTCAGCTCTGCTGCCCCAGAGCACCAGGGACCCAGGTTCAATTCCCGGCTTGCGTCACTGTCTATGCAGAGTTTGCACGTCTGTCCCCCGTGTCTGTGTAGGTTTGCTCCGGTTTCCTCCCACAGTCCGAAAGCCATGCTAAATTCTCCCTCAGTGTACCCGAATAGACGCTAGGGGGTTTTCACAGTAACTTCACTGCAGTGTTAATGTAAGCGGACTGTGACACTAATAAATATACTTCAGGCTTTAACTTTAGAGTTCCTTGCTTAGCAAGAGTTCTGCAGCAGTGGTTCATCAGCATGGGGGTAGAATAATCAACATGTCAAGGAATGTGGTGAGAACGTCAGGTGGAAACTTGCCAGTGCCTGAGTCCTGCTCTCAACTACCATAATGGTAACATTATCGTTTACAGGAACCACATCATTTTCTCGTAATCGTTTTTTTACGTTTACCACGGTCGCGCGTTGTGTTTTGAGGAGGGCTGGCTACTTCTTGTCCCACAAACTGATTATGAGGTTACTGGGACCACATGTGGCTGCAGCCACTGGCCTCAAGACAGCGATAGGGTGCTGTTTTTGATAGAAATGGTATTTTAATTCGCGCTAATTTGATACAGAGTTTTCTCCTTGCCCCTGCATGACCGGCCTCGCTCAAAGGCAGCCGAGAAGCTCCGTCGGTTGCCAAGGCTCCAACCTGAGGAATGTTTATGATATTTCAGACATTTAGTGGGCTGGGTGAGAAGATTGTGCGGCATGTAATGACTGGCTTAGCGAATTTTTAAACAAAAATCTGAAAAGCAAGCATGACTTCATTCTGTGCAGACTGGGGATCTGTCCTGGCGGGACAGATATGGGCAGAATTGTTGAAGCAAAAGGGGGAGCGAGGAAGCAGTAAAAAAAGTTATTAGTTAACCCTTTCAGCCTGTAATTCTGTAACTCCCAGGACTTGAACTCTCAATTACAAATATTCGGCTGAGTTATCACATCCGTGATGGCTGTCTGTTCTGAGAAGCAGGGTTTAACAGCCCCAAACTTAGGAATACCATCCCTACACCACTCTGCCTCACTCTCTTCCTTTGAGACAAGCTTTGTAGCCTCTGTCCTCGCCTAAAACCTTTGGTCATCTGACCCCTCTTTATCTTGCTCGGTGTCACACTTAAGAACATAAGAAATAGGAGCAGGGCAAGGCCATTCAGCCCTTCGAGGCAGCTCTGCCATTCATAGAGTCATAGAGGTTTACAGCATGGAAACAGGCCCTTCAGCTCAACTTGTCCATGCCGCCCTTTTTTATAAACCCTGAAGCTAATCCCAGTTGCCCATGTTTGGCCCATATCCTTCTATACCCCTCTTACCCATGTAACTGTCTAAATGCTTTTTAAAAGACAAATTTGTGCCCACCTCTATTACTGCCTCTGGCAGCTTGTTCCAGACACTCACCACCTTCTGGATGAAAAAAATGCCCCTCTGGGCACTTTTGTATCTCTCCTCTCTCACCTTAAACCTATGCCCTCTCATTTTACATTCCCTTACCGTTGAGAAAAGATATTGAATATCTAGCTGATCTGTGCCCCTCATTCTTTTATAAACTTTTATAAGATCACCCCTAAGCCTCCTATGCTCTAGAAAAAAAAGTCCCAGTCTATCCAGCCTCTCCTTATAAGTCAAACCATCAAGTCCTGGTAGCATCCTAGTAAATCTTTTCTGCACTCTTTCTAGTTTGATAGTATTGTTTCAATCTTGGAGTGAACAGAACAATACCCCAAGTGTGGCCTTATCAATGTCTTGTACAATTTCAACAAGACATCCTAACTCCTGTATTCAATGTTCTAACTAATGAAACCAAACATGTTGAATGCCTTCTTCACCACTCTATCCACCTGTGACTCCACTTTTAAAGAGCTTTGAACATATACCCCTAGATCCCTTTGTTCTGTAACTCTCCCTAATGCTCTACCATTAACGAGCAAGCCCTGCCCTGGTTCAATCTACCAAAATGCATCACCTTGCATTTATCTAAATTAAAATCCATCTGCCATTCATCAGTCCATGGGCCCAATTGATTAAGATCCCATTGCACTCCGAGATAACTTTCTTCACTATCCACTGTGCCATCAATCTTGGTGTCATCTGCAAATTTAATAACCATGCTTCCTATATTCTCATCCAAATTATTAATTTAAATGATGACTAACAGTGGACCCAGCACTGATCCGTTCAGTGAGATCGTGGCTGACCTTCTAGAATCCTTACAGCGCAGAAGGATTCCATTCAGCCCATTGCGTCTGCACCAACTCTCTAAAAGAGTATCTTACCAAGGCATATCCTGCACCGTATTCCTGTAACCCTGCATATTTACCCTTCTAATTCTTCATATCCCCTACATATCTTGGGACATTAAGACCTACTTTTGTATTCTATACCCATATATTTACCTTGTTAATCCCCTGACACTAAGGAACAATTTAGCATGATCAATCCATCTAACCTACATATCTTTAGATTGTGGGTGGAAACCTGAGCACCCAGAAGAAACCCATGCAGACACAGGGAGAATGTGCAAACTCCACACATACGGTCACCTATGGCTGGAATCAAACTAGGGTCCGTGGCGCTGTGAGGCAGCATTGCTAACCACTGTGCCACCATGTCACCCAAATACAAAAAGTTCACCGACACAAAAGCCACAATGAACAGGGGTCACGTACAGGAGTACGTGTCTCATCTGTCCCAGATTTTAACAAGAGTTGGAGGTGTCAACAATCTTGGTTCTACTTTGATACCATTTCCCCGTTCTAGCCCATGTTGATGTTTCGATAACGTTCCTGTCAGGTCCGCTGGGGTATTCATTGCGTGAAAGGCTCTATTTGTGTAAATACTATTATATAGGTTGTTATTATGTTTGTACATTAAACAGCCTCACTCATGAATGAGAAGACATTGCACTGCAGAGCTATCCAGATCACTAATGTCTCTTGTAGAGAATGAATTCTATTGATCTCCGCCATCATTGTGAAATTTGTCACAATTGATGTTGGTGGCTCTGGGGGAAGGGAAAAGAAATCACCCTGGATTTGTTCAATTTTTTTTGTAGACACACATCTGTCCAAATGCTGGCCGAGGATAGGAGTAGGACATGAACTGTGCTCACTGGTTCTGCAGATTATTGGACGCTGAAAATCTATGGCGGTCGATTGCGGAGGTTGAGGGAGAGGGGAGGTTAGGGTATGTGTATCACCACGGCAGTAACAACTCGCCATTGGTAGGCACTGGGATCCACTGATCCAGGAGGTGGGAGGGGGAAGGCAGTGAGGTGAGGGAGGGGGTGGGATACTGGAAGATCCCATCAGCAGGAATGCCTGGAAAATTCTGATGTAGAGATGCCGGCGTTGGACTGGGGTAAACTCAGTAAAGTTTCACAACACCAATTTTAAATCCAACCAATTTATTTGATAGTAAATTCGTGAGCTTTCGACACTATGGCCTTCGTCAGGCAAATGCGGTGTTCTGGTCTGCAATAGCACTCATACTATGATTGTCTGTGTTGGTATGAGTGCTATTGCAGACCAGAACACTGCATTTGCCTGACGAAGGCCATAGTGTCGAAAGCTCGTGAATTTACTATCAAATAAATTGGTTGGATTTAAAATTGGTGTTGTGAAACTTTACTGGAAAATTCTGGCCAGCATGTCGTAGAAGCCCTACAATACAGGAAGAGGCCAGTTGGCCCATCGAGTCTGTACAGGCCACAATTCCGGTCAGGTCCTATCCACATGAGCCCAGTTATCCACCCTGCTAGTCCCTCTTACATAGTCCCTCTTACCATGGCCAATCAACCTAACCTGCATATCTTTGCCTGGCAACAATCGGTGGAGAGAGAAATAGAGTTAATGTTCTTAGTCTGTATATTTCTTTATCAGGGCTAAGCAAAGGAAAAGAAACACAATGAATTTTTTCTTGTGGAGAAGGTGATAGTAAGCCAGGGATAGGTGAGAGCTAGGAAGGATTTGCAAGGGACACAAGATAATGATAGTGGTAATGACTAAAGCAGGTGCTGATAGTGAGATTGCAGTCAGATAGAATAATATGTTAATAGTGGAACAAGGGCCAATGCTCTGTCAATACAAAACATAAGAACAAGTTCCAGATTCTATAATTGTGAATTGTTGTTGTTGATGAAATCTGACCGTCTCCATGGTGTCCACATTTTCTTCTCTGCCTGGACTCAGTCAGCACAATAAGAAGCAAGGTCGTATTGGCCTGCTCTGCGTAGACAGCTGGGAGATTACCAGTGTTTTTTGGTTGGTGAATAGTCATCCCATGTCACTTACAAATCTCTATTAGCCTGAGCTTTCTGTAAATCTCAGGACTTATCTAAGCAGAGTACACGGAGACACAGAGGGATAAGTCCTCTATCTGTCTAGGCTTTTCAGTGGCCTGGATTAGGGACTCTTAAACATAGCGCTAGGTTTCAATGCATGGGCTAGTTGCCAGAAAATCAGCAAGAAAGACAACACTTTTTCTTGCACTGATTGTCAAGTCAGTCTGCCACTCATCTTTAAGATCAGTTATTAAATCAAAGTCCCTTCAATTCTCTTAGTTCTTTTTGAGTTCTATTTATTAGTGTCACAAGTAGGCTTGCACTAACACTGCAATGAACTTTTGATTTGATTTACTATCATCACATGTATTAACACACAGTGAAAAGTATTGGTTCTTCTGTGCTGTACCAACAAAGCATACCATCCATTTAGAAGGAAATGAGACAGTGCAGAATGTAGTGTTCCAGTCATAGATTGGGTGTAGAGAAAGATCAACTTAGTTCAAGGTAAGTCTATTCAAAAGTCTGACGGCAGCAAAGAAGAAGCTACTCTTGAGTCGGTTGGTACGTGACCTCAGCCTTTTGTATCTTTGAAAATCCCCAAGTCGCCACATTCCGGTACCTGTTCAGGTACACTGAGGGAGAATTTAGCATGGCCAATGCACGCAGCCAGCATGTCTTTCAGACTGTGGGAGGAAACCGGAACCCCCCGAGAAAATCTACACAAGCCTGGGGAGCACATGCACTCTGCACAGTGACCTAAGCACTGAATTGAATCTGGGTCCCTGGCACTGTAAGCAGCAGTCCTAACCAGTGTGCCACCGTAGCTGGGTGTGAAAGATTCCATAGCACTATTCGAGGAAGAACGGAATTCTCTTCAGTATCCTGGCCAATGTTCATCCTTCAAATGACACCACGAAAACAGATTATCTGGTATTTTACTCATTGCTGTTTGCAGGACCTCAGGACCTTGTTTTTTGATTCGATTTGATTATTGTCACATGTATTAGTGTACAGTGAGAAGTATTGTTTCTTGTGTACTGTGCATACCATACATAGAGAAGGAGAGAGTATAGAATGTAGTGTTACAGTCATAGCTAGGGTGTAGAGAAAAATCAATTTAATGTGAGGTAGCTCCATTCAAAAGTCTGATGGCAGCAGGGGAAGAAGCTGTTCTTGGTTGGTATGTGACCTCAGATTTTTGTATCTTTTTCCTGACAGAAGAAGGGGTAAAAGAGTATGCCCGGGGTGTTTGGCATTCTTAATGATGCTGGTTGCTTTTCTGAGGTTTTAGAGGCTTTCTTTTCCTGTTTTTCTTTCTGAGCTGTACTCAATCCAGAAGGAAAAATCTAAAAGTCTTGGAAATGATTGCTACTAGTCCAGACTGGCATTTCATTTTAAAGATATACAGCACCAGGTTGGACCAACACTGGTCTTTTCCATATTTTGCTGGTTTTCCCTTTGGGCTAAACATCTCACATGCGACATTTCTTATAGTACAACAGTGACAACTCTTTAAAAAATATTATTAATTGCAAAGACAGGTTCACGGTGGCAGAAGTGTGTATATCTGCAAAATGAACTAAAACAGTTCTCCTAAACTTTCACTCCTGGCCAGGAGTGAAAGTAGTAGGGTAATTGTTATGGGGGACTTTAACTTTACTAATATTGATTGGAATAGCTATAGCTCTAGCTCGTTAGAGGGGTCAGTTTTTGTACAAAGTGTGTAGGAAGGTTTTTTGACTCAGTATGTAGATAGACCAACCAGAGGTGAGGCTACATTGGATTTGGTGCTGGGCAATGAGTCAGACCAGGTGTTAGACTTGGAAGTTGGTGAACATTTTGGTGATAGTGACCACAATTCGGTTACGTTCACCTTAGTGATGGATAGGGATAGGCATGAAGCTGAGGGCAGTAGTTATAGCTGGGGGAAGGGTAATTATGAGGCCATCAGGAGAGAATTAGGGTGCATAGATTGGACTAGGAACCTACAGGGACTGGGAACATCTGGAATGTGGAGCTTATTCAAGGAGCAGCTGCTGCGGGTCCTTGATAAGTATGTCCCTGTCAGGCAAGGAGGAAATGGTCGAGTAAGGGAACCATGGTGTACTAAAAAAGTTAATGCGCTGGTTAAAAGGAAAAAAGAGGCTTATGTCAGGATGAGGCTTGAAGGCTCAGTTAGTGCAATGGATAGCTATAGATTAGCCAGGAGTGAGCTAAAGAGTGAGTTGAGGAGGGCTAAAAGGGGACACAAGAAGACTTTGGCTGATAGGATCAAGGAGAATCCTAAAGCTTTCTTTAGATATGTTAAGAATAGAAGATTGGTTAGGGCAAGGTTAGGGCCAGTTATGGACAGCAGTGGGAAGTTGTGCGTGGAACCTGAAGAGATTGGAGAGGCACTGAACAAATATTTCTCTTCGGTATTCACGCGGGGAGATGTAAATGTAGTTGTGGAGAACACTGGGATACAGGGTTGCAAACTGGAAAGTATTGAAGTAGATAAGGAGGATGTGCTAGATATTCTTGAGGGTTTGAAGTTAGATAAGTCTCCTGGGCTGGATGGGATTTACCCTAGGATTCTCTGGGAGGCGAGAGAGGCGATTGCAGAGCCTCTGGCTCTGATCTTCAGGTCGTCGTTGGTTACGGTATAGTGCCGGAAGACTGGAGGATAGCGAATGTGGTCCCATTGTTCAAGAAGGGGAAGAGAGACTTTCTGGGGAATTATAGGCTGGTGAGTCTTACTTCTGTTGTGGGCAAAGTATTGGAGAGAATTATTAGGGATAGGATTTATAGTTATTTAGAGAGAAATGAATTGATTGGGGATAGTCAGCATGTTTTTGTGAAGGGTAGGTCGTGCCTTACTAACCTTATTGAGTTTTTTGAAAAAGTGACCAAAGAGGTGGATGGGGGTAAGGCAGTTGATGTGGTATTATGGACTTTAGTAAGGCGTTCGATAAGGTGGCCCATGGAAGGCTTCTGCAGAAAATGCAGATGTATGGGATTGAGGGTGATTAGCTAATTGGATTAGGAATTGGCTAGCAGATAGAAGACAGAGGGTGGTGGTTGATGGGAGATATTCATCGTGGAGTTCGGTTACAAGTGGTGTACCTCAGGTATCTGTTTTGGGGCCCCTGCTGTTTGTAATTTTTATAAATGATCTGGATGAGGGTATTGAAGGATGGATTAGTAAATTTGTGGATGACACCAAAGTTGGAGGAGTAGTAGATAGTGAAGAGGGGTGTTCTAGTTTGCAGAGAGACTTGGACAAGTTGCAGAGCTGGGCCGAGAGGTGGCAAATGGAGTTTAATGTGGAAAAGTGTGAGGTAATTCACTTTGGCAGGAATAACAAATGTGTAGAGTATAGGGCTAATGGTAGGACTCTTAACAATGTTGATGAACAGAGGGATCTTGGTGTATGTGTGCATAGATCCCTGAATGTTGGCAATCAAGTTGATAAAGTTGTTAAGAAGGCATACGGAGTCTTAGCTTTTATTGGTAGGGGGATTGAATTTCGGAGCCGCAACGTCATTTTGCAACTGTACAAAACTCTAGTGCGGCCGCACTTGGAGTATTGTGTGCAGTTCTGGTCCCCGCATTATAAGACAGATGTGGAGGCATTGGAGAGGGTACAGAGGAGGTTTACCAGGATGTTGCCTGGTATGGAGGGCAGGTCTTATTAAGAGAGGCTGAGGGATTTGAGGTTGTTTTCGTTAGAAAGGAGGCGGCTAAGAGGGGACCTAATCGAAACATATAAGATGATTAGAGGTTTAGATAGGGTGGACAGTGATAGCCTTTTTCCTAGGATGGAGAAAGCTAGCACTAGGGGACATAGCTTTAAATTAAGGGGTGGTGGTTTTAGGACAGATGTCAGAAGTAGGTTCTTTACCCAGAGGGTGGTAAAGGTATGGAATGCCTTGCCTGCGTCAGTTATAGATGCGCCAAGTTTGGTGGCATTTAAGAGGTTAGTAGATAAGTTTATGGATGAAAAGGGAATGGTTTAGTTTAGAGGGTCACTGCTTGTTCCTAATTGGTCGGCGCAACATCGAAGGCCGAAGGGCCTGTTCTGCGCTGTAATGTTCTATGTTCTATGTTCTAAATTCCTATGGCAATATCTTCTAAGTGCACAGGATTTCTACCATCTAACAGGGCAAGGGTAGCAGACACATTGGAACATCACCAACTGCAAGTTCTCCTCCAAGACACACACCATCCCATCTTGGTGGAAATTCTGAAACTCTCTCCCTCACAGCATGATGTGTGTTCTTACCTTACCCGGGACTGCAGCCGTTCAAAAGTAAGTTTATTTATTAGTCACAAGTAGGCTTACGTTAACACTGCAATGAAATTATTGTGAAAATCCCCTAGCTGTCACACTTCGACGCCTATTCGAGTACTCTGAGGCAGAATTTAGCATGGCCAATTCATCTAACCTGCATGTCTTTTGGACTGTGGGAGGAAATTGAAGCATTCAGAGGAAACCCACACAGATATGGGGAGAATGTGCAGACTCCACACAGATACCAAGCCAGGTACCAGGTCCCCAGTGCTGTGAGGCAGCAGTGCTAACCACTGTACCACCTTGCCATCCCCTCACCACTACTTTTTCATGGACAGTTAGGGATGGGCAACAAATGCTGGCCTAGCCAGCCACACCCCTACCCTATAAGGGAATGAAAGAGAATTCCCAAGCTTCCAATGTGCCTGTATTTGTATGAGTTGTGGATGGATTCTTGAAATGCGGTTGTGTTATTTACCCTGGCTTCTGCTTTGATTTTAACCTTTCTTTCAGCGGCAGTGTATCAGGGAATGAAGAGGGGTTAAATATGGCCCTGTCCTGGTGGGAGAGTGAAGGTGTTATATTGATGCTGCCGAGGCAGATCAACATGGAAGTAATTAGACTCTGAGATAATGTCCTTCACATCCTTCTGCCCACGTGAGCCTTGAACCGCTTCAACCTCCCTCAGATTCTCAGTTATTGCGCAGGAAGAAGCTAAGTCACTCAAGCAAGCACTTGAAAACTCGCTTGCCAACATGATAACTTAGTGCCCCAATAGTAACAGCTGTATTCCTGAGCACACAGAGCAATGTCCACTTGACAATAACAGCACCATCACGCATACCAGGAAGATGATTTGACTGTGAGACCCTGACTCAGCAAAACTCAATGATATATAGACACCCCCTCTCACTTCTGACTGCCTCCCACTTTCTCTATAACCCACCCCCCTCACCCCACAGCTTTGCCTGAGGGTAACGCATTTGTTTGATGTTCCTTCGCTTCCCGCGTGACGAGAGAAAACATAATCCACCCACAGGTGTAGATGTGTTTATCTAATCATAGTTGCAGCTCCCAAGTGTCAGTGCAAAATTCATTAGCTTAGGAGGCAGAACACTGCTAGGTCCCGAACACTTTTATCTTTACTGTAGGTATCCACTTAACAGTTTCAAATATATGTCCAAACAGGTCAGCACTGATAGACAATGCTATTACTGCGCTTCTATCATCCCTCTTGTTAAATTTGCATGTACAGAAGCAAGGCTTTCTTTGTTCAGTGTGCAATGACATTATTTTTATCAGCTCTTCAGTCACCTCTGCTTCATTTTAATTGGAAAAATAAAACATGCCTACCTTAAATCCCAGTGTATACATCGATCTGGCATATAAGCATGCTCCTTTCTTTCCCAGCCCCAAAAATCCTGTTTTTGCATCTACTCGGTGTAAATGTTGTCTTGTCCCTTTTAGCCACAACATAATATATTCGCATAGGTCCCCTGGTTTCATAGAGTCACTGATACTGCCCATTAGTCCACCGTGTCTGTGCCAATCATCAATGACTTACTTATTCTAATCCCATTTTCCAGCACTTGGTCTATAGCCTTGTATTTACGGTGTTCCAAGTGCTCATCTAAATGCTTCTTAAATGTTGTGAGAATTTCCACTTCTACCACCCTCTCAAGCAGTGAGTGCCAGACTCCCACTACTCTCTGGGTGAAAAAGGTTTACTTCAAATCTCCTCTGAATCTTGTGCTCCTTCCCTTAAATCTGGGCCTCTGGTCACTAAAGGGAAAAGTTCCTTCCTATCTACCCCGACTCTCATAATTTTCTATGCCTCAGTCAAGTCTTCTCTCAATCTTCTCCGAGAAAAAGAACTCCAGCCTAACCAGCCTCTCTTCATAGATCAAACCTTCCATTCCAGGCAACACTCTACTGAATTTCCTCTGCATCCTTTCCAGTGCAATCACCTTCTTGTTGTAGTGTGGCAGCTTGTGAATGCATGTTTCACTTTCTTTACCTGATAACAGGGCACAAGGAATCAGGTAGGTGTTGCACGCAGTGTTAGGAATGTGGAAGTTTGAGACATGCCCATTGGGCTGTTGAAACCCCCCCCCCGGCGCCAAACATACACACAAAATGCTGGTTCATTTTCATATTCAGTATATATATCCAGTGACCCCCATTTTTTGCAGTGGCACTGTGTTTAGCATTGCTGCCTCACAGTGCCAGGGACCAGCTTGGGTCTTTGTCTGTGTGGCATTTCCACATTCTCCCCGTCTCTGCGTCATTTCCACTGGGTGCTCCATTCTCCTCCTAAAAGATGTGCTGGTTAGATGCATTGGCCATGCTAAATTCTCCCTCAGTGTCCCTGAACAGGCACCGCTGGAGTGTGACGACTATGGGATTTTCACAGTAACTTCATTGCAGTGTGGAGCAGGTTTGAAGGGCTGAATTTGCCTACTTCTGCTCCTAATTCCTATGTTAATATTGAAATATTGTATACAATTCTGGTCATCATACTACCAGAAGGATATGATTGCTTTGGAGAGGATACAGAAGAGGTCTATCAGGATGTTGCCTGGTCTGGAGGGTATTAGTTATGAAGAATGGTTGGATAAACTCGGTTTGTTGTCACTGGGATGGTAGAGGTTGAGGGGCGACCCGGTAGAGGTTTACAAGATTATGAGTGGCATGGACAGAATGGATAGCCAGGTGCTCTTTCCTGTGTAGGAAAGTCAAGTACTTGGGGACATAGGTTTAAAGTTTATGGGAAAAAGTTTAGAAGAGGTGTACGAGGCAAGTTTTTACACAGAGATTGGCAACTATCTGAAATGTGCTGCCTGGGGAGGTGGTGGGAAAGGGTACGATAGTGGCATTTAAGGGGCATCTAGTGAACACAAGATTAGGATGAGAGTGGAACGATATGGAATCTGTAAATGCATAGAGTTTTAATTTAAGAAGGCATCACGATTGATACAGGCTTGGAGGGCTGAAGAACCTGTTCCCCCTGTGCTGTACTGCTCTTTCTTTGTAACCCTACTTGTGCCACTTATAGATAAACTTTATCTAAACTTTAAACTTTTTCCAAGGCTTCAAATGTCAACGTACACACCAACATCTAAGGCATTTCAGCAATGTTCTCCCCTCAAGGTAGTAACTCATGCTCGGGTAGAGAGTCATATAAAGCCAACCTCATTAAAAAAATCTTTTCTTATGGATGTAGCCCTGTGAATATTCGAGTATTGTTGGGACATTTGGGAGGAGGGAGCAATCTCACAGACTCACCTAACATTAATAATCCTCAAAGTTTAACAGCAGGATAAAATTTGGATCAGAACCTTTATTATACCTCCATCTGTTGTACCAAACTTAACCACAATTTGTCAACCTGATAAATATTCTGACCAATGAGGCACAGGAGTTCTAGCCAATCACCTGTGCAAGTAGGGGTCCCATCATATGTATAACATAGAAGAGAAAAAAATGCTAGATATAAATATATTAGCGTTTACAAACTGGATCCTTTTCCTCATGCATTATACTACACATCTTAATGTATCGGTGATGTGTGAGGACCCTCTGGATTTCTTGGTGTCCAGATCCCCAAGAATTCTTCAGGGACTGGTCAGCAACCCAGAATATGGATTGAATCCAGAATCTTCCTGATCTATAAAACTCAATTCCCAGCTAAACAAGTGCCACCCCCACATCCCGGACATTCTCTCTTCCACCTTCCTCCATCGGGAAAAAGATACAAAAGTCTGAGGTCACATACCAACTGACCCAAGAACAGCTTCTTCCCTGCTGCTGTCAGACTTTTGAATGGACCTATCTCGCACTAAGTTGATTTTTCTCTACACTCTAGCTTTGACTGTAACACTACATTCTGTACTCTCTCTTTTCCTTCTGTATGAACGGTATGCTTTGTATAGCACGCAAGAAACAATACTTTTCACTGTATACCAATACTTGTAACAATAATAGATGAAATCAGATCAAATCAAATCAAACTTTGTACCCCTCAGGCATGAGAGGACTCATCAATTTTTCATTCACGGCTGATCTGCCTGAAGACAGATTGCCTGCGGCATCTTAAACAGTTTCTAGACATTTTTCATCAGTGCTGGCTGGAACTCCTGTGCCTCATTGGCCAGAGTATTACATCAGGTTGATAAATGGTGATTAAGCTCAGTGTAACTAATAGAGGCGTAATAAAGATTGCTTCTGATCACGGAAGAAAGCCCCTCTCAGCTGGAGCTGGAATTGAACCCCCACTGTTACCGTTATTCTGAATCACAAGCTTACCACCTTGCCAACTGAGCTATCAGGCCCCTGGAGGTAGTTAGAAAGAAAGTGAGTATAATATTGCACTGCCATTGATCTTCTGAAGCTATTTCCTTATTACAGGAAGGGCCACCTCACTCAAGAGTTTTCAAGCAGTCTATTTCAAAAGAGTCTTAAATCATGGCTGCCAATTCTACAGGAATGGTCTTGAAGGAAGGGAGGGGTGGAGAAATGGTGGTAGGGGAGTGGGGAGATGGATTGCATTGTCAGAAATGAAGTGAGAGCCAAAACTAAGAGGAACCATGAAGAAATATCACTGGGGCTTTGACTCCACCATTTTGTTTTCCATTAATTTGTTTCCCTGGCTTTTTCCAACACAACCCCACCACTCCTCCACTGTCTCTTGTTGTTCAGTTTTGCTTCCACTGGGCACTTACATAGAGGTTTACAGCATGGAAACAGGTCCTTTGGCCCAACTTGTCCATCCCCCCGTTTTTTTAAACACTGAAGCTAGTCCCAATTGCCCATATATGGCCCATTTCCCTCTATACCCATCTTATCCATGTAACTGTCCAAATGCTTTTTAAAAGACAAAATTGCACCCGCCCCTATTACTCTCTCTGGCAGCTTATTCCAGACACTCACCATCCTCTGTGTGAAAAAATTGCCCCTCTGGACATTTTTGTATCTCTCTCTCTCATCCTAAACCCTATGCCCTCTAGTTTTAGACTCTCTTATCATTGGGAAAAGATATTGACTATCTAGCTGATCTATACCCCTCATTATTTTATAGACATCAGTAAGATCACCGCTCAGCCTTCTACGCTGCAGAGAAAAATGTCCCAGTCTATCCAGCCTCTCCTTACAACGAAACCCTCAGTCTCGGTAGCATCTTAGTAAATCTTTTCTGCCCTCTTTTGAGTTTAATAATATCCTTTCTATAATAGGGTGAACAGAATTGCATACAGTATTCCAAGTGTGGTCTCACCAATGTCTTGTACAACTTCAAGAAGACATTTCAACTCCTGTATTCAATGTTCTGAACTATGAACCAAGCTTGCCAAATGCTTTCTTCACCACTCTGTCCACCTATGACTCCACTTTCAAGGAGCTATGAACCTGTACCACTAGGTCTCCTTGTTCTGTAACTCATCCCTACTATTGACTGAATGAGTCCTGTCCTGATTCAATCCACCAAAATGCATCACCTTGCATTTATCTAAATTAAACTCCATCTGCCATTCATCAGCCCTCTGGCCCAATTGATCAAGATCCCATTGCAATCTGAGATAACTTTCTTCACTATCTACTATGCCACTAATCTTGGTGTCATCTGCAAACTTATTAACCATGCCTCCTACATTTTCATCCAAATCATTAATATAAATGACAAGAAACAATGGACCCAGCACTGATCCCTGAGGCACACTGCTGATCACAGGCTTCCAGTTTGAAAAACAACCCTCTACAACATCCTTGGCTTCTGTCATCAAGCCAATTTTGTAACCATTTAGCTACCTCAGCCTGGATCCTGTGAGATTTAACCTTATCCAAGAACCTACTATGCACTACCTTGTCAAAGGCCTTGCTAAAGTCCTTGTAGACAACATCGACTGCACTGCTCTCATTTACCTTCTTCGCTATCTCTTCAAAAGACTCAGTCTACTTTGTGAGATATGATTTTCCACTCATAAAGCCATGCTGACTGTCCCAAATCAGTGCTTGTGTCTCCAAATGCCGTAGATCTTGTCTCTCAAAATACCTTCTAATAACTTACCACGGATGTGAAGCCCACTGGCCTGTAGTTTCCGGGCTTTTCCCTGCAGCTCTTTTTTAAACAAAGGTGCAACATTTGTCACCTTCTAACCTTTGGGCACCTCAGCTGTGACTATTAATGATTCAAATACATCAGCTAGTGGACTCGCAGTTTCCTTCCTAGCCTACCACAATGTCCTGGGATTCACTTCATCAGGTCCTGGGGATTTATCTAACTTGATGCACTTTAAAACTTCCAGCATCCATTCTTTGTAATATGTATGTTCCTCAAGACATCACTATTTATTTCCCCAAATTCCCTAACATCCATGCTTTTCTCAACAGTAAATACTGAATATATTTACTGTTGATCTTTCTCTACACCCTAGCTATGACTGTAATGCACATTCTGCACTGTCTCCTGTCCTTCTCTGTGAACAGTATGCTTTGTCTGTATAGCGCATAAGAAACAATACTTCTCATTGTATGTTAATACACGTGACAATAATAAATCAAATCAAATCAAAGCTCCTGAAGTACTTGTGTAGTGTAGTCGCTGCTGTAATGTATGAAAGATGGCAGCCAATTTGCCCACAGCAAGCTCCCACTAGCAGAGACGTAATAATGAGCAGATGAACTTCTTTGCGATGTTAGTCGAGGGATAAATATTAGGCCTAAAACCAAGGAAATCACCCCTGTTTTTCTTGAAGTTGCCATTGCAAATGAGCCCTTGCCCATGAGTAACAGTTGAACTTGCAAACTGCATTTAAATAGCCCCTTTTATAATCATAGGATGCCGCAAAGCGGGACATGTGCATGATGCACTTTGCATGTCTTTTTGAGGTGTTACAATAACCTGCTGCTGGTGAATAAATCAGTATTTCAATAAATAGTACTCTTGCTTCTGGGTTTGAAGATTATGAGCTCAAATGCCACTGCAGAGTCCAAACACAGGAATCCAGGCTGGCACTGGGGGAATGCTGCAGCGTGTGTGGTGCTTCTGCATGGGATGTTTCGACTGAATCTCTTTCTGAAAAGAATTCACTGAAAGGATCGTGAGAAGTCTGAAAACATCTGGTTAAAGTCCAACAGGTTTATTTGGCATCACGAGCTTTCGGAGCGCTGTTCCTTCATCAGGTAAGTCACCAGGTGTTGTGAGACTTCTTACTGTGTCCTCCCCAGTCCAGCACAGGAACTTCCACATCGTATTTTGAAGGAGAAAATGGGGAAAGGCCATCCTCCCTCACCTATCCCACCCCTTCCCAACTCACCATATCACCAGGGTCCCAGGGTCTTGGCCAATAGGTGGGGTGACCCAGTGGTTAGCACTGCTGCCTTACAGTGCCAGGGACCCAGGTTTGATCCCGGCTTGGCTCACAGTCTGTGTGCAGCCTGCGCATTCTCCTCATGTCTGCGTGGGTTCCCTCCAGGTGCGCCGGTTTCCTCTCATAGTCCGAAAGACTTGCTGGTTAGGTGCATTGGTCATGCTAAAGTATCCCTTAGTGTACCCGAAGGGGCACCGGAGTGGGACGATGAGGGGATTTTCACAGTAACTTCATCGCAATGTTAAGGCGAGCCTACTTGAGATTCTAATAAATTAGCACTAAATAATATGTGTCCCTTACTTAAGATTGTAAAACAGATTCTCTGATAATTGGGGCGCGGGTGCTTGCTGTGCAGATTCTGTGACATTACAACAACGGCTTCACTTCAGAAATTACTTCACTGACTGCCGAGTGCTTTTGTTGAGCGGTTCGGGGCTCTGTTGAGTGCAAGCCTCTCTTTCCTTTCCTTCCACTGTGAGAGAGGAATCACGGAAGCTTTGCCAGATAGCTGACATTCCGCACCTGTCTGCTCACAAAGCAAGTATCTGCTGCTGCTGATGGCCTGCAGACCGCTTCCCGAGAAGGGCCTCCGCACTCGGCCGATCAAGAATGAATGTCAGGTGCAAAAGCTACGGCGGTGGGGTGTGGCATCCTGTCACATTCTTCCCATAGTTGCCGAGGTGGTGGAGAGACTTGTCGATGCACACCCTGTTCTGGATCACTAACGGTCGATGATTAACTTGGCGTCTCGGCTGAGGCAGCGAGCAATCTCGCGGTGCCCCCGAACAATGGAAATTGTCAGTCTTTCTTTCTCCCCCGCTGCACCCCCACCAACTGATTTATATGTTTGCTTTTTAGTCTGGTATCGCTTTACTAACCGGTGTGCTCCAACTTTAGCAGGCAAACTTATTGCCTTGTGAAGAAAAGGAGAGATATATCATGCAAACGCCAACAATTTATTCATTATACAGTTAAGGGCAGACGTTGTTTACCAAGCCAGGCAACTATTCACTGCTTTCCACTGACAGAACTGTCGTTTTCATTAATATTCAACCACAGTAAGCTCTGTATTAACATTTATTTTTGGGTATAAGCACCAGCAGTTGAAAAGGTCAGGGTGATTGGAGTTGTACAAAATGCTGTATAAATATTTGAGCTGCACCTTGTCAGTGGTCATTAACTCTCATGTTCCCTGCTTTATTTGGGGTGGGGGATTATGATAAATATTTCTGAACCGTGAGCAGATGAGATGCATATTTAAATTGGACAATTAGCCCGAAGGTTGGCCTCTCTTTCTCTGTCTTCGAATCAATGGGTTTAGAGTACTACCAGCTTTTAGATCGGAGAGGCACGTATGTATGGCTGGCATGTTGGCACAGTGATTAGCGCTGCTGCCTCACAGCTTCAAGGACCTGCGTTCAATTCCCAGTCTTGGGTCACTGGTTGTGTGGAGTTTGCACATTCTCCCTGTATCTACATGGGTTACAGGTTTTCTCCCACAGACCAAAGATGTGTTAGTTAGGTTGATTGGGCCATGCTAAATTGCCCCTTGCAGCCCTGGGGAGTGTAGGTTAGAGGGATGAGTGAGATAAATGTGTGCAATAATTGGGTTAAGATCTAGGTGGGATTGTTGTTGGTGCAGACTCGATGGGCTGAATGGCCTTTTTCTGCACTGTAGGGTTTCTATGATTCTATTAAGATGATTAGAGGTTTAGATAGGGTGGACAATGATAGCCTTTTTCCTAGGATGGAGAAAGCTAGCACGAGGGGACACAGCTTTAAATTAAGGGGCGGTGGTTATAGGACGGATGTTAGAGGTAGGTTCTTTACCCAGAGGGTGGTAAGGGTATGGAATGCCCTGCCTGCTGCAGTTGTAGATGCGTCAAGTTTGGTGGTGTTTAAGAGGTTAGTAGATAAGTTTATGGACAAAAAGGGAATGGTTTAGGTTAGAGGGTCATTGCTTTTTCCTAATTGGTCGGTGCAACATCGAAGGCCGAAGGGCCTGTTCTGTGCTGTAATGTTCTATGTTTTATGTTCTATGTTCTATTATTTCAGCAGTGCTTTCCTGCACTGTCAATACCATGGACTGCCAGAACCACAGGATCAAGGAAAATTGATCTTTAAAGAAAAGAGATGATCTCTGCAGCACTTGGTAGGATAAATGCTTCGCCTCTACCTGTCAGGCTAATGAGGCATTGCCGCCTTGGCTAATGGTCATGTATTGCTGCTTACTGGAGACAGATCTCTGGAGTGATTGCTGACCTGACAATATTCTCAATCACTGCTGTGCATCTGATGCAAATTTAGATTCTTCCTTAAGACAAATTGGACATGGAGCAAATGGCCAAAAGGGGAAGATGGCAAGGCTCCTGGTTATACATATAAATCTTGTTTATTTGCTGATCTTTGATGGTATCCTACACTCTGGGCCATTACATTTCATTACATTTCAGTGTTAAGAAAAACACTGCTGCCTCACAGTGTCAGGGACCCGGCTCCGATTTCCGGCTTGGGTCACTGTGTGAAATTTATACATTCTCCACATGTCTGCATGGATTTCCTCCGGGTGCTCCAGTTTCCTCCCACAGCCTGATAGGCGTGCTGGTTAGGTGCATCGACCATGTTAACATCTCCCTCAGTGTACCCGAACAGTGAGGCAACTAGGGGATTTTCACAATGACTTCATTGCAGTGTTCATGTAAGCCTACTTGTGATATTTATACACAAACTTCAAAATGTATTAATGCATTCTGCAGCATTACATTTTCCTTGTCAATGGACAATGACACTTACAGCTGTTGGCCAAGTTGACGCTTTGTTTAATACCTCAATAATACTGCTGAAGTGAGGGGGAAGAAAGAACTTCCATTTGAATGGCACATACCTCAGCATCCCAGAAATATCTAATCCTTCCTTCAACTGGTAGGAAAGGGTAGAATGGATCTCACTGCTCTAAGCTGCCAAAGTTTATATTGCAGTTTGCCTGAAAGACGTGATTAGACTCTGATCCACCTAGTTAAAGAAGGATCTCACTGGCTTAATTCCAGTTGCCCTTGTCACTGTCCATTAGACGAGGTTAAAGTTACAGGGGGCAAGAGCAGTGTGGGATGGAGGTCACATGGTCGGCATTCACTGCCTACTCAGGTTCAGCCAAAATTAGAATCATTTCTCTAGTGGTCGAAATGATAGAGAATTCCTTAGTACCTTCAAATAAAATGCCTCGAGCATTTAGTAAAATAACAGGTCCCAGTTCGTATCTTCTCGACTGACAAGAGAGTAGTGTGGAGAACACACCCCTGTCTATATCAACGGTGGTGAATTGAAAGTGGCGAATTGGAAATGCACCCTCTCCTTTCCTTCTCCCCTATGTACTCTGTGAATGGTATGCTTGGTCTGTGTACTTTCTGGGTGTCCAGAACACCAACAGTCAGTGCTGGTCCCTCCATGCCGACACTATAGTTAAGAAAACCCACCAATGCCTTTACTTTCTCAGGAGGTTAGGGGAATTCAGCATGTCTACTGCAACTCTCACCAATTTTTACAGTTGCACCATAGAAAGCATCCTTTCTGGATGTATCATAGCTTGGTATGGCTCCTGCTCTGACCAAGACTGCAAAAGAATTACAAAAGGTTGTGAACATAGCCCTGTCTATCACGCAAACCAGCCTCCCATCCATTGACTGTGCCTACACTTCTGGCTACCTCGGAAAAGCAGCCAGCATAATTAAGGACCCAAGCCACCCCTCTTCCACCTTCTTCCACTGGGAAAAAAATACAAAAGTCTGAGGTCACGTACCAACTGACTCCAGAGCTGCCATCAGATTCTGAATGGACCTACATTGCACAAAGTTAATCTTTCTGTACACCCTAGTTATGGCTGTAACACTACATTCTGCACCCACTCCTTTCCTTCTCCCCTGTGTACTCTATGAATGGTATGCTTTGTCTGTATAGCACGCAGGAAAAAATACTTTTCGCTGTATCCCAATACATGTGACAATAATAAATCACATCAAATCAAAGAGAAATAGGGATAATCAGGAAAGTAGGGACAACAACCAGTTCATCAATGATCTTATCCAATGGCAGTAGAGGTTCAAGGGGCCAAGAGACCTGCTCCTGCAACTAATTTTTAAGTTTGTAAATGAAGCTAATTTCACACAAAGTTATTCCAAACCCAGTGAGATTTTAGCCACTACTAATCTAACTTCTAGTGCTAAAAACAGCATAATGACTTGAATATTTTCATGAATAATTCAGAAAGAAAGCCATGCAGTTGCAAAATGGAAAGAACCTAATCGAATCAGAAGGAATTAATTATGATAATCATGCCTTGCCTTAATATGTAAATGAGACCAAACCAGGATCTCTGGTCCCTGGTGAACCTCTGAGGTCAGCAGACTTCTGTACGTTTGTCATTGGGTTCCCGTATTTCACAACTTACTCGCACATTCATTCACTCACTGCATATTAATCAAGAAAAGACTTTCTGGAATGATAATACTGCTTCATTTTGAACTACTGAAACTGTCTTTTGCAGGTTAGAACCAAAGATTTCCAGGAGTGTCTCATTATTAACAAGGGGAATACCTGGGAGTGTATCATTTTTGATGGGGAGGGGGAATACCTGGGAGTATGTCATTATTAACAAGGGGAATACCTGGGGACATGACATTATTGACAGGGGAGCATGTCACTGTTGATAGGGGAATACCTGGGACTGTGTCATTATTGACAGGTGAAATACCTGGGAACATGCCATTATTAACAGGGGGAATACCTGGGAGTGTGTCATTATTGACATGGGAGGAATGCCTAATTATTGACAGGGGAAACCTGGGAACATGTCATTATTGACAGGGGAAATACCTGGGAATATGTCATTGTTGACAGAGGAATATCTGGAAGTGTGTCATTACTGACAAGGGAATACTTGGGAGTGTGTCAAGCAAGGGCAATAGCTGGGAATATGTCATTATTGACAGGGTCCTACTATGTACTATGTCATTAGTGACAGGGGGAAAAGCCAGAAGCCTGTCATTATTGACAGGGGAAGAACTGTGAGTGTGTCATTAATGACAGCAGCGCCATTGGAAGGGTCAACATTTCCAGGAGTGACCTGGAAGTGTATCAGCATTTGCAACAGCAGCACATTGCTGTGTGTCACTATTGACAGATGCCCTGGGGAAGGTGTCAATGCCTCTATGGCGGAGTGGGGGCAGGCACCCTGCAAGTTAATTGCCACATACTGAAAGCTTGATTAGACAATTGATTGTTCCAGAGTTGAGGAATGATGATCATAAATTTTATGAGTACATTTTGCATCTGCATCAGTGCCCATTTGGTAAACAAACTGTTCAGAATGGTTGATGAGAATAGATTTCAATTGGTCAGTTCTTTAGGGAATATTTATCAGCTCTCCTCAAATTCACCTTCTGTATTCTGAAGGAACAGTGCAATGATGGATTTATGGGGCAACAGTCAATGTCGATTGATCAATAAAAGGAGAGGAAATATGAGGCCAATATCTGGATCCGATGGTCCCCAGAAGCTTCTGGGATACAAGTCTGCGCTGCCATCCTGACCCCATTCTCCCGAATCAGCACTAAGTGCCCACGGCAGCGGAAAATCCAAAGGGAAATCCTGCGGCTGTCAGGTGGGATTCTCCCCCAAGATCAGGGATCCCGCAATTTGGGTCAGCCCCGCTGTTCAGAACCCATTTCAAAGGGCCTCCCGATCTCTGCGGTTGAAGACAGGTCCCCCTGCCCCCCAGAAACCAAAATGGTGACACATGCACCCACAAATAATGGGCAACCCGCCTACACCTACCCACTCAGTGCCCAAAAGTCACAAGCATGAGGGTGATTCAACCTCACCTCCCAACCGCTATCGGAATCAGAGAGCCACTGGAAGCTCTGAACTTATCCCTTTAGAAGCTGGGGTGCCCGAAACAGGCTTCTGCCGAGTATGTCTGTCTCGTGTTGAATCTGGATGTGCGAACGCGATGGTAAAAGGGGAAATGCTGGTCAGTCTGGGCATCCATGCCCATTAAGTCAATGTAAATGTATGCAAATGCAAATGCTTTTGAATTGCCATCGTGTCTGTTTCGGACAGGGTCCCAATCATATCCGTTTTCGGGCCTTAGTAAAGGGCAAATCATCCTGGGCATGAGTGCGGATCACGCTATTGGCCTCATGCCTGATTTTACCAAGTTTCCGTGCCCGAAAACAGGTCCAACGCAATGGCAAAATTGGGCTCAATGATTCTATGAAGCCAGTTGGTGTGTGGGGAACTGTTTTGTGTAACGTCCAGGTTTGTTTATTTTGTATTGTGCGTAGCAGGGTATGGCTGGTGACCAGGACGTGCTGTGGAGGTGCCATCAGCTCCACCAACTGAAAAAAAAATGTGCCTCAGAGATTAATATTGCAAAATATTAAGGATATTTTTCGAAGCTCATGTTGCAGGAAAGGCCCATTCCTTTCCTAACTGGCAATGGACATTAAAAATCAGGGAAGTGTAAGTTATATGGTACTTGGGTGCGAATCATCAGCTGTCTATAAAAGTAGACAGACAGACTCACAGAATCCCTATAGTGCAGAAAGAGGCCATTGGCCCATCAAGCCTGCACTAACAATAATCTTACCCTATCCCTGTAACTCCACATATTTACCCTGCTAATTGCCCCGAAACTAGGGTCGAGTTAACATGGCCAATCAACATAACCTACACATCTTTGGGCTGTGGGGTAAACCGGAGCACCTGGAAGAAACCCATGCAGACACAGGCAAAATGTGCAAAATCCACACAGACGGTGACCCAAGCCCAGAATCAAACCTGATCCCTGTTGCTGTGAGGCAGCAGTGCTAACCACTGTGTCACCGTGCTTGCCCTGAGTTGCATCGAGTGTGGCAGCACAGGGATTCTCTCTGGTATCCTCAAGATGCACTTTGGATTAGACGAGAGAGTTTGATTTAGGATTTTAAGACTGCAAGCTAGTTAAGGGAACTGGTTAACAGAAACTTCCTGGTGCTGGCAATTATTTGTAAATCAACTGAAAATTAAGAGGTGTTAATTATTGTAGCAGGAAGCTGACCTAGCAGTTGCAACTTGGATGTGAATCACCAGCATTCTATAAAAGTAGCCAAGTTCTGCTGTCACCTGGAGTGTGGAAGCACACAGAGTGTGATGAGGAGTAAGTGCGAACTTGGCAATGTTGTGCAGGTCGGAAGGGGATGCAGTGGTGGAAGGACTTGCTACTCTTTAAATTTTTTCTTCACAGCCCCAGAAACTGGTGAGTTTTCAAGGCTTTAATTAGCTGAGCAGGGAAGAGATTGTTGAGTTATTAGCATTTTATCCCTCAAAACGTGGAGAGTTTGAACCAGTAATGGCAAGATAGCAGTATTGCGTTAATGAGCTACTTGGCATAACAACAGTTGAATGTTATTTCTAAACTTGAAACACAAGTAATTGAAAAAAAAACTGCAATAAATATGACAAGGCAGGTGATGTGTTACAGCTGTTACACGTGGGAACTGTTGACGTTGGCAAACACATTTGAAATAAATGTCTGCTGCTGAAGGAACTTCGGCCCTGAGTTGTTAAGCAAGATTCCGTCTTCAGACACTGTGAGGGATTACAGAGGGGTAAAGTTACCTGGCGCTTAATTTAGGGTAACATGATGGCTGGCCCTGCTGCCTCCCAGTATTAGGGAATCGGGTTCAATTTCAGTCTTGCGTTACTGTCTATGTGGAGTTTGCATGTTCACCCCATGTCTGTGTGGGTTTCCTCCGGGTGCTCCGATTTCTTCTGACTGCCCAAAGGTTGATTGGCTGTGCTAAATTGCCCTTAGTTTCAGGAGGATTAGTAGGGTAAATATGTGGGGTAACAGGAATAGGGCCTGGGTGGAATTGTGGTTAGTGCAAGCCTCTAGGGATTCTTTGATTCCAGGAGGCAGTCTTGTCCATTAAGCTAAGTACTTCTGATTTGGTCCAAGGCCATGGACAGGATGGTAGGGGTACGAGGGAGGTACTGGGACCCAGAAGATAGTGACCCTTGCAATTGTCCAGCAGGATTATAACTTCTGGGGGTAAATCAGGGACAGTAGGGTGAATGAGCAAATTGATCATCACATTCTGCTGCAGGGAACCATTCAAATGGAAGTAATGAAAAGGAATGTGGTTATAACCAGGGAAGGTATAATTACAGGAATGGATAACACTCTCTGCACTCCAGAGCTTGAGTCATAAAGATTACATTGCTTGCCTGGTACCAGAGTTAGGAGCATCTGCTCAGAGCTGGAATGGGAAGGGAAAGATCCTGTTATCACGGTTCACATGGGTACCAGTAGCATAGGTAGGATCAAGAAGTTGGTTCTGCTGAGGGAATATGAGCAGCTAAAGAATAAATTAAAAAGCAGACCCACAAGGTACAAATCTGGAGATTACTGCCTGAGCCATGAGCAAATTGGTATCAGGTGAATCAGATCAGGGAGTTAAACGCGTTTGGTGTGGAAGACATGGGTTTTGATTCATGGGGCACCGAGGAAAGAAGAAACTGTACCATTTGGATGGTCTTCACCCGAACAATGCTGGGAACCAGATGTACAGCACAGGCAGGCCTAGCTGCACAGGATGTTGGCTATTTGGTGTGCCTTGTATGATTTCATCCCACAAAGAGTTATTGCAGTTATGGTGGCACAGTGGTTAGCACTGTGGCCTCACAGCAGCAGGGGCCTGGGTTCGATTCCCAACATGGGTCACTATCTGTGTGGAGTTTGCACATTCTCCCTGTGTCTGCATGGGTTTCTTCCAGGTGCTCCAGTTTCCTGCCACAGTCCAAAGACGTGCAAGTTAGGTGGATGGGCCATGCTAAAATTGCCTCTTAATGTCAGGGGGTCTAACTAGGGTAAACGGTGATAGGGCCTAGTTGGGATTGTGGTCGGTGCAGACTCAATGGGCAGAATGGCCTTCTTCTGCACTGTAGGGATTCTATGATATATGATCAGTCAAACAACCATCAGGGCTGGTGACAGCAAAAAGCAACAAGCATCCTGGGTGAGTATGGAACGGTGTAGCTTGCAGCTAAGCTGTGTGGCTCGTTGCCATATCTCATGGATCACGGAGCAAATATATTGACATGAAAATGGCATAGAAAACAATGATAATACGTGGGCATGTCCTGCTTGTTTAGCAAGAAAATGAACATTTGGCAATGCTGCTGTACATTCTGTTTCTATGCTACCTGAGCAGGCTTACAGAAAAGTGCCACTGCAATCATTGTGAGATAACATTAAATAATCAAGCAAACAACATTTACTTGGGTGACTGTCTTGAGATCGCCTGCTTCAAGGTAAATTTCAATCACAAGCAAGACAATGTTCTGCTAATTCCATTGGAACATAGGAATTAGGAGTAAAAGTCGGCAAATTCAGCCCTTCGAACCTGCTCCACCACTCAATCAGATCATAGCTGATCTCTCCCTGGTCTCAAATCCACCTTCCCACCTGCTCCTCATATCCCTTTAATCCGTTTTTTAATCAAAAATATATCTAGCTCCTTCTTGAAACAATTTAATGATTCCGATTCCACCTGGTTATGGAGCAGTGAGAAATTCACCACATCTGCGAGAAATAGAATCGTAGAATCTCTACAGTGCAGAAGGAGGCCATTTGGCCCAACAAGTCTTCACTGACCACTATCCCACACAGGCCCTATTCCCGTAATCCCACATGTCTACCCTGCTAATCCCTTGACATTAAGGGTCAATTTAGCATGGGCAATCAACCTAACCCACACATCTTTGGACTGTGGGAGGAAACTGCAAAACCCGGAAGAAACCCACGCAGACACAGGGAGAATGTGCAAATGACACAGAGGCAGTGACCCAAGCCAGGAGTCGAACCCGGCTCCCTGGTGCCATCATGTTGCTCCTTAGTTCCTCCTCATCTCGGTTTTAAATCTACACCTCTCACCTGTGACCTATTGTTTGTGATTACCTCGGTCTACGTTTACTTTATCTATCCCTTTCAGAATTTTATATACCTCCATCAGACCCCCTCTCATCCTTCTGAACTCTAGTGAGTTTGAACCTAAATTGTTTAATCTCTCCTCATATGTCAACCCTTTCCATTCAGTGTCTTCTCCCACTGCCCTTCCGTAGGGGATGTTGCTCGACTCCAGAAAACAGGAAAATCCTTTACTCTAGTACTGACTTTGCAACAGGTCTTCTGAAGTTACATCTTGGAAATGTTAAGTTCACCATTCTGCTGTCGTTACAGCCCTCTCCCACTCCCCCGCCCATCACATTATGATAACTAGCGAGCTGTCCTTCAAGAACTGGTGATCACTGATAATGTTGTGCCCTGTGAGAGTTGCCAGGTGGTAACCTGAAGGCTAACTTCCATTTCCCTGACAACAATACGCCACTCAGTCATCTTTTGAGCTGTACTTGTTGTTAGATGAAAGCTGATCATTAATTAATGCCTGCCTCTGAGGGTGTCTACATTGAAAATGATGGGCTACCGTCACTGAAACAGTTAGTCTGGTCACCATTTCATTGCCGTTTGTGTGATCCTACTGTGCACGGTGTCTGTGCCTGGCCTCATAACAGTGACGACAGTTCAGTGAGTACTTCCCGAATTGGAAAGCGATTAAAAGTTGGAGGTTGGGAGGACTCCACAGAAATATTAATTCTTTCTTCCATCCAATGCAGTACTGCCAGCTAACTGCACATCGGGGGCACAGCGCTAGGGACCTGCGTTCGATTCCCGGCTTGGGTCACTGTCTGCGTGGAGTTTGCACATTCTCCCCGTGTCTGCCTGAGTTTCCTCCGGATGCTCCAATTTCCTTCCACAGTCCAAAGATGTGCGGGTTAGGTTGATTGGCTGTGCTAAATTGACCCTAGTGTCAGGGGGATTAGCAGGATAAACATGTGAGGTTACAGGAATAGGGTGTAATTGTGGTCGGTACAGACTTGATGGGCCAAATGGCCTCCTTTGCATTATAGGGATTCTATCGTTTTTCTATGATTCAAAAACTGAGTAATTTATTGCTGGGCAACGTGTTTGAATTTATGAAGATAATGGTGACTCAGATCCATGTTGTGTGAGATAATTGACAACCCCCCCCCACCTCTTTGAGTCAGTTAATGAAAATCCCCTCTTTCTTTCTTTCTGTACACACGCTATGGTGCACGGTGCACATTTCCTGCTACAGACGGCTCCCACATTTTGTTTGTTGCCTACCTTCAGAATCACAAAAGCTTTGCTCCTTTTCTCTCGGACAATAATCTGCCGGGAATTGGCTACAATTTAATTTTTCCTCCTGCTTCCAGCTTGCTCATTGCACAGCTGTATTTACTCAGTGCGTGCTATTTGTATGCTTCAAGAGGGATTAAATCACTTTCCAGCAGGAGTGATCTGATTGAGTGCTCTGCACTGCATTAGTTGTACCATTAAAGAAACTACCTCCATTTCATATCTTTGCTCAGTGTCCTTCTTATTCCATTGCCTAAGCAGTTGTCTTTTACGTTGACAGTGGTTGATTCACTTGGTTTGTTTCCTTCCCTTGCCACATCTGTAACTAAAGATGTACAGCCCACTGAGACCATTTTGATATTATCCCTCTTCTCGTTAATTTAAAGGAGGGCATGCTGCATATACAGTAGGTGCTGTGACTGTTGCTAGCCACAAACGTGTGGAGGGATTCCTGAGAACCTGCCAGCAATTGGAGGGAGGGTAGTTGCAGAGGCGAGAGTTTGGTATATTTATTATACACTCTCTTCATCCATGGGTCTGCACTCATGGATATCAATAATCCCTCACTATTGGCATGGTGGAGCGAGGGCTATCCATGGCAACTAACTATACTGTTTTCTGGAAACTGACCTGTAAACGACTTGTGCAAGCAGATCCCTCACAGACATCACTGTTACAAAGAAGAAGGTTGATCTCCTCTCTGAAAACTAACACTCAACCACTCAGAGAAATACCTCCCTTCATAATCTGTTAAAAAGCGTGTGAGACAGGGGGAATATTTGCGCTTCAGCAACTTTTAGTGGTTAAATCAAAATAACTGTATCTGTAAAAGCAACAAAAATATTTAGCTAACTAACAGTGAACAGCTTAACTAAATTATTAACAAACCAAATAAAACACTATTCTAATGGATTGCTATTTAGATAAATACAATTCCCACTTATCAACAAACAAATAGAATTTCTAGTCACTCTCAGAATATAACCAGGTGTTATCTTCTGGAATCTTCCGAGTCCTTTATCTACTGTTTTCACTATCTTCTCTCAATAACTTTGCAATTGAAATGAGACTTTCTTTTAAGACACAGATGAAGAGAGAGTGTAATAAATGCACCAAACTCTCCCCTCAGCAACTGCCCTCCCTCCAATCAGGAATCCCTCCTTGTTGCCAATCGGGTAATCTTCCAGAACGGAAACATTATGGGAACTGGTGGAGAGTTTAAACCAGGTGTTATTGTACACATGTGGCAGTACATCCTGCAGGATAGCATTTAGATGAGAGGGGGAAAAGTTAAGGAAAGGTCACTGGATTCTGCAGGTGACTGCATGTGGGTAGGGAAGAAAGACAATGCAAGTTGGTCCATTTGGGCTGAAAAGAATGGCCACCTCCGCATAATTGGACAATACAGGAGGATAAGAAAGGATAATGCATTACAATCACAGAGGATGGAATGACGTAAATGGGATGAAAGGGCATTGAACTGGGAATGCTGATGGAGACACACATGGAATTGGGTGGGAACAACATGTTCAGGGACAATCTGTGGCTCACATTCATTCCGAATTTCCTTAAACAGTAGCTCAGGCGTTACTGATAAATCAGCACATCTGATCAAACACAAAACATTTCCCATTCTGTCACCTTGCCCTGATTCTATTGCGTTTATGATGAAGCAGCTGCACTGAAACCAATTTCACACGCCTGACGCTGACAACTTTTACATTTTTAATGAGCTTGCCGCTGCTGGACTAGCTCTGGTTTATATCCTCCTTCCTATCTTCATGTGGGGATCCTCAAAAGACCTGACAGGGGAAAGGGTGTGTAAGTAACTGGAACCAGATGGCTTGCAGTGCGGAGAGAATGCTTTATTTATGACTCTCGTGGGCATTGTTATGTTACTTGCCTGTGTTTGAGAGGATGGATGAGTGGGTGCGGTCGGGCAGTGTAAATAGTTGTACTATCAGTGTGTGTGTATGTCATTATCTCACCTTTCACCTTGGCATCGAGCCGAGCCCCGACAGACAAAGGGAACATTGTCCCATCCTCGGGGCTGAGCGAGACCCCATGTGAGACTGGAGCACAAAACATCTGGGCAAATTGGCACAAACTCACCAATCTCATGTGGCGATTTTCACCTTTATCCCAAAAGCTGGACAGAGCGAAGGAAGCGGATGGGATAATGGGCGGGAATTCTGCGTTCTGAAGATTGCTAACATTAATTCACGACAGAGATCATTGCTGTGATAACAAACTCTTCATGTGAGATGCAGATGCAGCTAAAAGAGAGAATTGTAGAATCGTAGGATGTCTACAGTGCAGAAGGAGGCCACTCGGCTCATCGAGCCAGCGCCGACAATGATCCCACCCAGGCCCTATCACTGTCACTCTGGATATTTACCCTTGCTAATCCCTTTGACACTAATGGACAATCTACCAAGGCCAATCCACCTAATCCACACATCTTCCGATTGTGGGAGGAATGTGGAGCACCCAGAGGAAACACACACAGACACAGGGAGAACATGCAAAGTCCACATAGGCAGTGACTCAAGGCAAGAATTGAACCCAAGTTCCTGGCACTGTAAGGCAGCAGTGTTAACCACTGTGCCATGGTGCTGTGTTAAGAAACAACTTAAAATAAAGCAAGCCTATCCAACCACCTCACTTCTCTCCGCTACCACTACAAAAATACCCCTCACCAGAAATCAAATTGTGGATTGTCGGGAAATGGAACCAGTCCCCTTTAACTACCCTCCACTTTCTTCCAACCACTCTTGGTTTCCCACCCAGTCCTGGGTTCAATTGGTTGAACTCTCCCCGCTGTGTTGGAAGGAGACTTGGGGTTAGGGTGATATACACACAGTACGATATTGAGGGTGAGCTGCACTGTCGACTGTCAGCCTTTTGGATCAAACATTTAACAAGTGGCCCCAACTGCCCTCTGAGCAGAACTCAAAAAACCCTGAGGAAGAATAATGAAGTTCTCCATCATCACTACAAGCAGATTACGTGGGTGGTATTTGATGATTGATTGTGGGAGCTTGCTGTGCATAAATTGGATTTCCACCTTGCTAACAATATTTCACTGGCTGCGAGTTACTTCAGGTTGTCTTGAGCTTGGGAAATGTGTTTATGCTATACTCTCTCTCTTCTCCACAAGTACGATATAAATGGTATGCTTTTTCTGTATAGCGTGCAAAAAACAATACTGTATTCCGATACATGTGACAATAATCAATCAAATCTGATCAATGGGAGACACAGTGGCATAATGGTTAACATTGCTGCCTTACAAAGCCAGGAACCTGGGTTCAATTCTGGCCTTGGGTGACTGTCTGTGTGGAGTTTGCACATTCTCCCCATGTCTGCATGGGTTTCTTCAAGATGCTCCGGTTCCTTCAAAGATGTATGGATTAGGTGGATTTGCCATGCTAAATATTATTATTATTATTTATTAGTCACAAGTAAGCTTATATTAACATTGCAATTAAGTTACTGTGAAAATCCCCAGTTGCTACATTTCGGTGCCTGTTCGGATACAGTAAGGGAGAATTTAACATGGCCAATTGTCCTTCACAGTCAGGGGGATTAGCAGGGTAAATATGCAGGGTAACAGGGATAGAGCCTGGGTGGGTGCAGGCTCGATGGATTGAATGGCTTCCTTCTGCATGTAAGCATTCTGAGCTTCTATGAAATTAATACAAGTCTTTCATTTAACCATTCTTCCACTCCGTTTTCACCAAATGAGAGTTAAAATTGCAGCTCACAAAATGTAGACCTCACGAACATATATTCCCTGAAATAACTTGATAAGCATCTGGGGGACAGAGTCTGAATGTCCAGGGACTTATTATTGGGAGCTATGTGAAGAGGATGGGAATAGATGGATGTGGTCCCCGGAAGGGTAGGGAGTTTTAATTCAGTCGGTGCAGGCTTGGAGGGCCGAAGGGTCTGTATCTGTGCTGTAATTTTCTTCGTTCTTTGTTCTTAGCACGTGTGTGTGTGTGTGTGTGTGTGTGTGTTTGCGGTATAGAGTGAACCTCTGACTTTAGTGTCCCCACAATGTAAGGAGCAGGCACCCAAAACAATATATCATTGTTCACCAAGAAGGAAGTAATATATATTTCCTGCAATAAGCTAAAGGCAATAGAATCCAGCAGCTGAAGTTTGGATGAGGAAGGTCAGACTGCAAATGTGTTCGAACATGAGAGTCTCCTAATGAACTCAAATGTAGAAACCTTTAGCATCTGATTAAATTAAGGAATAATGGATGAGCAGTTGTATTCCGCTGGGGAATTGAAGAACGGTCTGTCATTGTGAAGGATGAAGACTTTAATCTGTTTGTTAACCTGAATGTTGGATTGCATTTTCTGCTGCTTTCTGAGCCACCAGCTGCTGTCTCTTCTCATCCTTTCTTGTTCCGCTCCTCTCAAGATGAAAGAATCACACCGGGGGCTCAAGCATTGGCAGAGGATTGTGTTGTCTTGTGAGGGAAGTGACTGGTAGCCAAGTGTGCCCATGGCATCGTGCCCGGGTGAGACATGTCGGTCCTTATTTGAGGTTGCCAACACTCCAAGGGATTGAAGATGAACATCCGGGCCTTTGCTGAGAGTTGAAACTCCAAAAAATCATCGAGGCACTAAAATGATCTTTATCTCTTCATGGTGACTAGTTATTCAAATATTGGAAATGAGAGGGGAGTGTGGGGTGGGGAGAGGGGGTGAGAGATGAAAGCCAATTGGTTGACAGACAGTCAAACGTCTTCCAATTGGATAATGAAAAGTCTTCTCGCTTTCCTAATGGCTTTGAGGACCACTTAGAATCATAGAAACCCTACAGTGCAGAAGGAGGCCATTCGGCCCATCAAATTGGCATCCATCACAATCCTAGCCAGGCTCTATCCCGCTAACCCCTCTAACCTACGCATCTCAGGACTCTAAGGGGCAGTTTTTAGCGTGACCAACCAATCTAACCTGCACGTCTTTGGACTGTGGAAGAAAACTGCAGCACCCAGAGGAAACCCACGCAAACATGAGGAGAATGTGCGAACTCCACACAGACAGTGAAGGAAACCGGGAATCGAACCCAGGTCCCTGGAACTGTGAAACAGCAGTGCTAACCATTGTACTACCGTGCCAGCTGCTATAGTATTCTGTGGTTCTATGATTGACCATGCTAACTTACCCCTTAGTGTCCAAAGATGTGCAGATTAAAGCCAGGGTAAATGTGTGGAGTTAAGGAATAGGACAGGGGAGAGCACCTGGGTAAGATACTGTGTCAGAGAGTCGATGCAGATTCAATGGGTCGAACAGCCTCCTTCTGCACTGTAGGGATTGTGCAGATATGGGCATCGCTGGCTGGGCCAACATTTGTAACCCAACGCTAATTGCCCCTAAACTCATTGGCTTGTCAGGTCATTTCAGGAATCACATGTCAACCAGACTGGATAAGGTTGGCAGATTTTTTTTCCCTAAAGGAAAGAATAAAGGTCTCAGTAAACAAGGTAAGATTCTGCAACAATGGTTTCATGGTCATATTAAATTTTGAATCCCAAATATTTATTGAATTCAAATTTTACCACGGGTCACGGTGGGATTCGAACACAAGTCGCTAGGGAATTACCTCACGCCTTCACGTTATTGGCCCAACAACAATGACACTGCACCTCCCTCATTGAGGGCCATGTTTGGCTGACCAATGAAGGGTGAGGGTGGATCATGTAATCTGGTCCCTGCTCCCCAGGTGACTGAGTATATGTCTCATCCTGTTTTTGACCCATGAAAATGAGCCAGTGCTGTGTTCGTGGGTGAGGGACATTTAGCCCCACCCGGCCTGTATTGGCGCTTTCTGACTATCTGCCTGTTGAAATGGTTCCCTCCTATTGGTTCTGTCAAAGAGACTCATAAGTTGAATAGCTCTCTGCTTAGCTTCTCTGCTTCAAGGACTGGCGTCTCCAATCTCTTCTCTTGACTGGAATTAGATGTGAACCAAACTGCCACAGGCAGAACAACTTCTGCAGCCTTATTAATTGGTCACAGAACCCTACAGTGCACAAAGAGGCCCTTCGGCCCATTGAGTCTGCACCGAACACAATCCTACCCAGGCTCTACCCCCATATCCCTACACATTATACCCACTAATCCCTCTAACCTACACATCCCTGGACACAAAGGGGCAATTTCTTAGCATGGCCAATCAACCTAACCCGCACATCTTTGGACTGTGGGAGGAAACCGGAGCACCCAGAGAAAACTCACGCAGACATGAGGAGAATGTGCAAACTCCACACAAACAGTGACCCAAGCTGGGAATTGAACCCAGTATCCTGGAGCTGTGAAGCAACAGTGTTAACCACTGTGCTACCATGCCACCCAAGGATAATAGTGATGATACTAAGGGATAACAATAATCAAATCAAGGTCCCTGTTAGTATCCCAAGAGCCTGTTCAAGTTATGCATACCCATATAGATACAGAGTCAAACACAGTGAGGATACAGCTGGGGATGATATCTGAGGTGAGTAAATAGCATGTCTTCTTCTTCTTTATTCCTGGGATATGGATGTTACTGGCCAAACCAGTACTTTATTGTGTTTAATACATGCCCTTGAGCAGGTGGTTGCGAGTCATCTTCTTGGATGTAGCTGACAGTTATGACTCATACACAATGAGGCTTGGCTGGGAGCCCAGACGTCTGCTTGTTTCTAGAAATATGTGAACTCAAGGGAAAATATTGCTTGATTGGCAGCCGTGTAAATGGCACAATGCTTATTTACAGAACAGAAAGAAATGTTGAGGGCTTACAGTTTCTGCCACTGATACTTTAAATGTTGTAAGTCTTATGAAGAAAGTTACGATTGGCTTTTCGTGAAGCTTTTCCACCATACCACTCTCACTTGAGGGTTATTGGCTATGCTGGCTGAATGGATATGGAAATGCTATGAGTTGGCATTGAAGAAATGCCAGCTACTGAGGGGGAGGGGGAATGGAAGCATGGTTGGGAATGGATGAGCATGGGCAGTGTGTGGGGATTGTGGAGATATGAAGGATGGGTGGATCTAATGACTTAAAAAACAAGTGGGATGGAGATAAATTTCCAGAGAATGGAGTGGGCCTTGTAGCCAGGCCATTAGGGCAGCTCCAGAAGCTATCTCATTTGGACTTTCTCGCAAGGCAGGCTCACCAAGCTGTGAAATTTCCCAATGAAAATCCAGCACCTTGAGGGGAACAGTCTCCTTGCACCAAATTGGCCAATGAGAGGCTTGAAGGCGGGTGTCCTTGTCTAATTAAGGAGCAGTGGGCAGACTCTCGAACTAAGGAGCCTTCCAACATGAAGGAACAGGAGGGGATCTTCTGCAGCCTCTAGTTCACATAGGAGAGAGAGTGAGAGAGAGAGGGAGCTTCCACCCTGAGGGATCCTGCTCTTCAACATTTTAAACTTCCAAAGTCAGGAAATACTTGCAACAACCGGGCCGCCGCTACGGAAGGGGAAACCCCACAGCTGGGGCCTCGCAGGTGGTGGAGGCCTCAAAGCCTGCCTGAGGCACTGGACACCCAGTCTGTCGCCAAGAGGCCTTGTCCAGGCAGCTGGCCTCGTCCTCAACATCATGGGGGGTCCAGAGGCCCAACGGAAAAATTCCACACGGCCTCCAACAAAGGAGCTTTTAATTATCCTGAATTGGCCACCCTTTTGAAGCCCCATCCCGCCCCCAGGACCAGGATGATGCCAGGAAAGTTTGTGCCCACCAGTCTCTATTCTTGCCCACCCAGCAACTGCCCCTCTCCCCCCAATCCACCCCCAACATTCCCACCATGTGGGAAATAAAATCCTGGCACTCCTGCACTTGCTTGCAAACAATAAATGATTCGCCAGAACATTTTATTTTCGCGAGCATTAAATTGAAAGTGTTCCCTCAGCCAAACATCTGCACAATCTAATGTGCAAAAATAGACCCACTTAGATCCATTTTTATTTGAAAAGCAAAGCAGAAACAAAAATAATTGCTGGCGCTCATGAGAAAAGATAGCACTGTTAAGAACAGCAACAATTATAAATTGTTTGCGCAGCTAAGTAGGTGGTAAAAGCGGGCAATCGTGCCAAGTCATTGAGGTGCATAGGCACTGGCAGGACCAAGCACCCTCCCCCTTGTCCACCGCAAGGTTGATTATCTCAGTTAGAAGGTGTCAGGAGCTTAGTGGTTTTGGGTGTTGCAGTTTAGCGGAAACGATGGACACGTGATATTCCCACGGGACTATTAATCCAGAAATTGAGCTAATATTCCAGGGACCTGGATTCGAATCCGCCACACTAGATGGTAGAATTTGAATTCAATAAAAAGCATCTGGAGTTTTGAATCTATGCATGCATTTAAATTGATTTAATAGGCCACATGCCCAACCTTACTGGCACTTCCCCCCCCCCCCCCCCCCCCCTTACCACCGCGTTCGCCCATCCAGACTGGGTATGAAACAGATATGCTCCTTTGAAGTCCGATTTGGATATTCCAGTTAGTGAGGAGGTAAGTGCCAAGCGTCTGATAGCTCTCCGCTTGAGATTGGTGGTGAGGGGGTAAAGGTGAGTCTGATGGCTCTCTGCTTGAGATTGGTGGTGGGGTAAAGATGGTTCCATGGCTCTCTGCTTGAGATTGGGCAGGGGAAACAGGAGAAAGGAGAGTCTGCTGCCACTCTGTCTGGGATTGGTGGAGAAGGGGGGAGAGGGGACCGCGATTGCTCGCGGTGGCAGAGGGAGTGAGGAATAAGGGGGTCAGTAATGTTGTGGGGTGGCGCAATGTCTGTGGTTGCCAGAGGGAGGCACTATCCAGCCCGTGAGCAATGTGGCAGGGGACCTGCGTCCTATCATTTTTCTTTCTGCGCATGTGCAGTTGGGGGTACCACTCGGAGCTGGTGCAGGGAGGTGGGGGGTTGGGGGAAGTGCTTGAGAACAGGTCAATAAGTCGGACCTCCCAGTTTCAAGTCTGCCCAGCACTTGGAATCAAAATGATAAAATAGGGCCCAGAGTCAGAGGCTGGTTTGTATGATAGATTGGGCTACGTTCATAACGTTTTGAATTTTTTATGGTCTTGGGCAGAGCAGGAGCCATACCAAGCTGTGATACAACTAGAAAGAATGCTTTCTATGGTGCATCTATAAAAGTTGGTGGGAGCTGCAGCTGACATGCCAAATTTCCTTAATCTTCTGAGAAAGTAGAGGTGTTGGTGGGTCATCTTAGCTACTGTGCTTGCACAGCGGGTCCAGGACAGGTTGTTGGTAATCTAGACCTCTGAAAACTTGAAGCTTGCAACCATTTCTACTTCATGCCCATTGACATAGACAGTTGGAATGCTGGAGCCGCATTCATTCTGCCACCAAACCGGAACAAACTCTCTGCTTCTCAAACATCTTTGGACATGCTACATCAAAGACACTCTCAGTGTGGTAGTGTAGCACAGTAGTTAGCACTGCTGTCTCACACCATCAAGGACCCAGGTTCGATTCCCAGTTTGGGTCATTGTCCACCTGGAGTCTGCACACTCTCCCTGTGTCTGCGCGGGTTTGTTCCAGTTTCTTCTCACAGTCCAAAAGATGTGCTGCTTAGGTGCATTGGCCATGCTAAATCCTCCCTCAGTGTACCCGAGTAGGTGACAGAGCGTGACAACGAGGAGATTTTCACAGTAAACTTCATTGCTGTGTTAACATAAGCGTACTTATGACACTAAATAAACTTAAACTCTTAATTTCTCTGCTTCTCAAGCTAACTGTGATAGCACTGCTACAAATGTAAAGAAATTTCAACTCTTTCACTCCAATTTTGCTCTCGTTCCTCCTAGCTAGGCCTATGAGGGAGGAAGGAATGGGAAGTTACACTGATCAGGAAGTTTGAAGTGGAACTCGATCCACAGGGAGTAGTTGAGATGTAAGTCACTGATGGGCCAGAGGGGTCAATTTAGCTCAGTTGGCTGGACAGCTGATCAATGATGTAGAGCAATGTCAGCAGTACCCGGTTCAGTTCTCTGGCTGAGGTTATTCATGAAGGTACCATCTTCTTAGCCTTGCCCCTCACCTGAGGTGTGGTGACCCTCAACTTAAATCAACGAGAGAGTGGTCTATGGGATTTTGGTGACTTTATTATGTAAAGGGAAGTGAGATAAAGGATAGAAAGATAGGTTGATCAGTGGAGAGGGGTCCCATGCCAAGCACAAACACCAGCATGAGCCAGTTGGGCTGAATGGCCTACCTTGGTGCTGTACTTTCTCTACAGTGATATACTATCCTCTACTTTCTGTTACCCGCTCTGTATTTCCATTTGTCTTTTAATCCTCCAATTTTGTTTGCCCCTTTCTCTGCAGGGAAGTGATGGCCTAGTGGTATTATGACTTGAGTATTAATCTAGGAACTCAGCTAATCCTCTAGGGACGTGGGTTCGAATCCCGCCACAGCAGATGGTGGAATGTGAATTCAATAAAAAATATCTGGAATGAAGAATCTACTGGTGACCACGAAACCATTGTTGGAAAAACCCGTCTGGTGCACTAATGGCCTTTGGGAAAGGAAATCTGCTGTCCTCACCTGGTCTAGTTTACGTGTGACTCCAGAGTCAATGTGGTTGACTCTCAACTGCCCTCCAAAGGCAACTAGGTTTGGCCAATAAAAGCTGGCCAGCCTGCAATGCCCATGTCCCAGGAATGAATTAAAAAACCTCCTCAGTTCTGGCATCAATCTAAACCTCTTGCTAACATCTTCAACGCATTTGTGGTCTTTCTTAAATAAGACCAAAACTGTAATGCGTTATTCAAGCTTTGGTCTCACAATGTCCGATATAACTGGAGCATAACATTCTTTCTTTTATCTTTGATTCCCTTCATACTCAGCAATAGCATTCATTAGCCTTCTTAATTACTAATTAACTGCTAATAATTGGTAACTCGTGACACTTGGGACACTTGGATCCCTATGCAGCCTAGAATTCAATATGAGGGAGGCGGTGATGCAGTGTCAGTGTTGCTGGGTTAGTAATCTGGAGACATGAGATAATTCTCTATCGACTTGGGTTCGAATCCCACCATAACCTGTGGTGAAATTTGAATTCAATAAGTATTTGGGAATGAAGATTTAATATGACCATGAAACCATTGTTGCAAGAGCTTATCTTGTTTACCTTCATTCTTCCCTTTAGGGAAAGAAATCTGCCAGTCTGGTTGACATGTGACTCCTGAAATGACCTAACAAGCCAATCAGTTCAGGGGCAATTAGGGATGGGTTACAAATGCTGGCTCAGCCAGCGATGCCCATATCTGCACAATCCCTACGGTGCAGAAGTGGGCTGTTCGACCCATCGAATCTACATCGACTCTCTGACACAGTATCTTACCCAGACACTCTCCTCCGTCTTATTCCTTAACTTCACACATTTACCGTGGCCTTAATCTGCACATCTTTGGACACTGAGGGGTAAGTTAGCATGGTTAATCATAGAACCACAGAATACTACAATGCAAAAGAGGCCCTTCAGCCCATCAAATCTGAACTGACGCATAAAAAGCCGTGACCAGCCCACCTAATTCCACTTGCCAGCAGTTGGCCCATAGCCTTGTATGTTATGGCGTGTCAGTTACTCATCCAGGTACTTCTTACAGGATGTGAGGCGTCTCATCTCTACCACCCTCCCAGGCAGTGCATTCTGACCATTACCAACCTCTGGGTAAAAAAGCTTTTCCTCAAATCCCCTCTAAACCTCCCACCCCTCACTTCTAACTTGTGTCCTCCTCATAACTGCCCCTTCAACCAAGGGGAACAACTGCTCTCCATCCACCCTGGTCCATACCCCTCATAATCTTGAACACCTAACCTACACATCTTTGTACACTAAGGGACAATTTAGCATGGCCAGTCCACCTAACCTACACATCTCTGGAGGGAAAGAGGAAATTGGAGCACCTGGAGGAAACCCACGCAGACACGGGGAGAACATGCAAACTCCACACAGTTACCCGAGGCTGAAATTGAACCTGGATCCCTGGCACTGTGAGGTGGCAGTGCCAACCACTGTGCCACCGTGTCACCCATGAATGAATTAAAAAATAAATGTTGGTTGCAACAGTCTCTGAGTCACAGTAATTGTTTGACCAATGTCTTTAAGGCACATGGGTCAATAATGCTTTAATTTACTGAAATTTCCAATCCAACAGACAAAGTGATTAAGTGAGCCTCTGTTAGGATGTGATGGTGTAATTTATTGGGGGGAGTGAGGGAGTGGGAGTTGATGTGACACATTGATAAATCCTCCCCGCCATTAATAACAGCTAACGGGCCCACAGTATCACAGTGAAGTAACTGAACTCAATAAGCTTGATCCCAGCTGACACTCCTCGTACAACAAGAGGCGCCGCCAGGAACACAGACTGCGATTGAGTTATAAAACCATTGCTGTACAGCACATGACCATTCAGCCCATCATGGCAGTGCTGGCTCTTTCCGTTCTTCCCTAATCCTGCAATTATTATTTTCTTTATCTTTGCAAGTACCCATGCAATTCCGTTTTGAAAGTCCTGATTAAATTTGCTGTCAGCTAGTAAGTTCTGGATCAAAAAAAAAATTGCTGTATACTTAAAAAAATTCGCCTCATCTCCATTCTTGTTGTTTTGTCAATTGTTTTAAGTCTGCGTTCTTTGGCTACCAACCCATTTGCCAGAGGCAGCTGTTTCTCCCTCCTTATCAAAGCCCCCTAAAAAATTTTGAACACCCCAGTTAAATCTCCCACAAATCTTCTCTGCTCTGCGGGGAACAATCTCAGCTTCTCCAGTGCCCACATGTGACCAGACCCAGTGTCCCCGATTCCGTTAGATTCCCCGATTCTAACACTCCTTTGCCCACGATAGCTCTTTCCAGGAAGAGTCGCCTGGCAAGTGAGCAGAACTGGGGACTCAGGGCTCCCATCCCGTGTCAACAGCCCAGAATCTGTCCGGAGTTGGAAAACAGGTTAATTAGTGATGGCTGCAGCGCCAAGATTTCGACTGAGCTTGTTTCCCCAGTAAAAAATCCTACTGGAGAGCGGTGCCCGATACGGATCGCAGATGTTTAGAGCTTCCCAATTGAAACACAAGGCGCATTTATTTTCGAAACCAGGGGGCACGCACTTGCAAAAGGTTAAAAATAAAATACGTCGTTAAAGGAGAAGGAATCAGGCAATTTATTATCCCCGGAAAGTACATATGACATTTTTGTTACCCAGTAACCCACAGCCATCATTCATAACGGAGGCTGGTTCTCATTACCCACGCAGCAAAATTTATTTAACAAGGAAGAAATATGTTGAAACACCACGTTTATGCGGCAACATGTCTCAATAATTCGGTGAGACGATGAGAAGGAATGTTGGGCAGCTTATTTACCAGCACTGAGATCATATATTGCTGGAACTGCAAACTGCTCCCCGAGGAAACCAGTTGACTTCCAGACCAACAATTTGCTTGCGACTATGTTGTTACTAATGCACGAAGACAGTGATTTATACCGAGAATGATTTAATCGCCCTGTCCAAAACACAGATCTCTGTCGTTTCTTTCTCCTCAAATTGCCAGGAAAGAAATACAAAACGTCTCAGGTTGCAGGTCCCGGTTATGATGTGATGGAAACATGCGAGTTTCCCTTAACTAATCGCCCGCTGTCGCGTTCCCAGGGCTTGTCTCAAGCTGTTCGCCGGCCGCATCTAATCGGAATCAACGTGGATCATAGAATCCCTAATGTGCAGAAGGAGGGCAGTCGGCCCACTGAGTCTGCACCGACAGCAATCCCAGCCATGCTTCTACCCCACCTATTTACTCCAGCTAATTCCCCCTGACACTAAAGGGGAAATTTAGCCTGGCCAACCCACCTTAATGATGTTGATATGTGTGCTATTGCAGACCAGAACACTGCATTTGCCTGACAAAGACACAAGAGTGTCGAAAGCTCGCAAATTTACTATCAAATAAATCGGTTGGATTTAAAATTGGTGTTGCTAAATTCTGACTGAGTTTCAACCCACCTTAACCCACACGATTTTCGGACTGTGGGAGGAAAGCGGAGCATCCGGAGGAAACCCACGCAGACCACGGGGAGAATGTGCGGACTCCACGCAGACAGACAGTGAGCCAAGTCGGGAATCGAACTTGGATCGCTGGCAGCAGTGCTAACCCGTGTCTATTTCCCGTGTGAGAGTATTGCTATGAGCAGCTAGAACGTGAAACGCGCTACCCCTAGATGGTCGCAGCGAATAATATGATGTGGTTTGGGGGGGGGGGGGGAGCTGGACAAACATATGAGGGAGACGGGAATGGTGGTCACAGTGATAGATGGGGAAAGGTGGAAGGAGGCTTGTGTGGAATATCAGCGTCAATATGGACAGGCTGAATCAGCAATCTGTGTTGGATATCCTACGTTGTCCCATCACCCAACTGTGTGCAGTAAACTCAAGGTATTGTCCTGAGCATGCAAGAGGTAAGATGCATTACAAGGCAATGAGATCCTTCCTGTAAGGCACAGACTGCTATTTTAACCATGGGCCCGTGCAGGAAAACCATGAAGGCTTCTCCATCGGGAGGGGGGGGGGAAGGAGGACAGGGGAAGGGGGATCAGAGCAGCTGCAAATAAAGAGGCCCAAATCAGGAAGTGGGTTTTGTTTGTGGTTCCTTTCCCAGGAGAGCCCAAGAGTGCAATTACATGTAATCTTCTTGCTTCATTAACTCCCCAACACTCATTCTGATTGCTGTAAACTCCTTATCTCCCTTGTAAAAGAATGAGAAACATGAACTCTATGGCACAGCCCATTCCGACAAAGTAAACATTACACAAAACGCCCCATTGAGGCAGAATTAATGACAGCAAATGATGTTAGTCAGATGAAAAAAAATCAAATTTGGTGCACTGATCTCCATGCCCCAGCCCACGATAATTCACTTCCATCAGCAAGATCTCTGTGCCGGGCATCATAGAATCCCTACAGAAGAGGCCATTCTGCCCATCAGGCGAGAGTTTCTGGCCATGCTCACTGGAAAACCCTGCTCGCTGTTGACTGGAAAAGTCAACAGGCATCTGCATGGTCCTGTCCCGCCTTCCCGTGGTTGGTGGGACGGTAAAATTCTGACCCTTTGAGCCTGCATCAACCACAATCCCGCTAATGTGAGCCATGTTAGAGAGCTAGGCATGGCATGCATATTTTGGCCATGGTTTTGGGTGGGTGAAACTTCCCTGAACAATGATGGACATGCACAGTATGATGCACAGGGCATGGGCCCATCACTGAAAACAACTCCATGATTTGAACTGGGCTAAAACCGCCATTAAAATCACAGCCCCGGCAGTATCTTTATGTCCTCCTTGCTGACCTAAGGGGCCTGCCTCGTTCTCATCCTGTGTGTTATTCCAATTGATCCACTTTCTCCTCTGACGGCCAAGTGAAACATTTAAAAAGAAAATCATAGCTGTAATGGAAAGCTCCTTTGGGCGATGAGGAAGCGATGACGGTGTAATCCCGCCTTTCTTGATCCTCCTGTACTTCTTGATGCTACCAAGCTGCCAATCAATTTGCTGCGACTCAATCAGTAAATGAAATGCCACACTAGCTGTCTGGCTCCTGAGTGCCATCTCCTCCTGCGCCCTGATAAAGACTGTGTCAAGAAACTAGATCAGAAACTCCAAGGTATTTTACGAAGTTAGCTTAGACTCTTGCTGTTCCTTTGGATTTTGGCATTAGAGCAAGCAAAAGCTGTTTCGCTCCAGTATGATTCAGTTGACCCGCTAAATTTTATCTATTCATTAGTGTTGGCTTACATTAACGCCACAGTGAAGTTACTATGAAAACCCGCTAGTCACCGCACTCCGGCATCTGTTTGGGTACGCAGAGGGAGAATTTAGCATGGCCAATGCACCGAACCAGCACGTCTTGCAAACCGTGGGAGGGAACCGGAGCACCCGAAGGAAACCCATGTGACAGATCTCAGTCTCCAGACTTCAGAAAGGGTCACTGTAGTCCACATGACGTGGGTTGACACACATGCCTTTAGGGAAAGAATTTCAGGATTTTGACCCAGACGCTGCGAAGAAATGGTGATATATTTCCAAGTCAGGAAGGTAAGTATCTCTGAATGTGGTGGTGTTCCCATATATCTGCTGCCCTTGTCTTTCTGGATGAATTGGTCATGGGTTTGGAAGGTGCTGTCTCAGGATCTTTGGTGAATTGCTGCAGTGCATCTTGTAGATAGTACACACTGCTGCTACAGAGCGTTGGTGGTGGAGGGATTGAATGTTTGTAGATGTGGTGCCAGTCAAGTGGGCTGTTTTGCCTTGGATGGTGCCAAGCTTCTTATGTGTTGTTGGAGCTACACCTATCCAGGCAACTGGGAAGTATTTCATCAAACTCCTGACATGTGCCTTGTAGATGGTGGATAGGCTTTGGGGAGCTGAGTTTTTCACTGTAGTATTCCTAGTCTCTGACCTGCTTTTGTAGCCATTGTGTTGATGTGGTGAGTCCAAATGTGTTTCTGGTCAATGGCAACCCAAGGATGTTGACAGTGTGGGACTCTGGTGGTAACACATTGAATGTTGAGGGGTAGTTGTTGGAGGGTCTCTTATTAGTGATGGTCATTGCCTGGTATTTGTCACTTGTCAGCCCAAGACTGGGATCTTGTTGCAATAGAACATGGACTGCTTCAGTTCTGAGGAATCGCAAATGGTGCTGAACATTGTGCAATCATTGACAAATATCCCCATTTCTGACCTTATGACGGAGGGAAGATCATTGATAAAGGAGCTGAAGATGGTTGGACCTCGGACACTATCCTGAGGGACTCTGCAGAGCTGCCCTGGAGTGAAATGAGTAACCCTCCACACCCACAACTATCTTCCTGTGCACCAGATATGATTCCAACCAGTGGAGATTTTGTCCCCCGATACCCATTGATTCCCATTTTGCCAGGGGTCCTTGATGTCACACTTAGTTGTATGCAGCCTTGATGTCAAGAGCTCTCACTTTCACCTCATCTCTGGAATTCAGCTCTTTTGTCCATGTTTGAACCAAGGCTGTAATGAGGTCAGGAGCTGAGTGACCCTGGCGAAACCCAAATTGGGCATCACCTAGCAAGTTATTGCTGAGCGGGTGCCACTTGATAGCAGGGTTGATGATCCCTTCCATCACCTTATTGATGAGGAATTATTTGCATTTGGATCCAGAGAACACTAGCGTAGAATCCCTGCAGTGCAGAAGAAGGCCATTTAGCCCAGGGGATCTGCATGAATTCTCTGACAGACTATCGACCTGATAGAGGTTTATAAAATGTTGAGAGGAATAGATAGGGTGGACTCTCAGAGACTATTTCTCCGAGCTGAAATGGTCACTGTGAGAGGACACAGATTTAAGGTGCAGGGAAGCAAATACAGAGGGGATGTTAGGGGTAAGTTTTTCACTCAGAGGGTGGTGAGTGAATGGAATCGGCTGCCGTCGGAGGTGGTAGAGGTGAACTCGCTGGGGTCTTTTAAAAGACTTCTGGATGAGTATATGGGAACGAATGGGATAGGAGGTTATAGATAGGTCTGCATATTGGTAGATGTAGATGTGATCAGCGCAACTCGTGGGCCGAAGGGCCTGTTTGTGCTGTAATGTTCTATGATCTATGATCTATCCTACCCAGGTCTATCCCACTACTTCATCCCCACAACCCCCACATATTTACTCTGCTAATCCAGCTATTTTACACACCTCAGGTTACTCGGGGGCAATTTAGCATGTTCAATCAACCTAATCTGCACAAATTTAGACAGTGGGAGGAAACTGGAGCACCTGGAGGAAACCCACACAGACATGGGGAGAATGTGCAAATTCCATACAGACGGAAAGCTGGAATTGAACCCGGGTCCCTGTTGAGTGAGGCAACAGTGCTCACCATTGTGTCATCATGCCAGCTATAATCAATGTGGTTTCCCGAGACTAGATTACTAAATTCACAGAATCCCTACAGCACAGAAGGAGGCTGTTTGGCCCATCAAGCCTGCACTGACTTCAATCCCACCCTACCCCCGTAATCCTACATACCCTGCCTGCTAATTCCCTCAAAACTAGAGTCAGCTTAATGTGGCCAATCAACCTAACCCGCACATCCTTTAGACTGCGGGAGGAAACCAGAGCATCCGGAGGAAACCCAGCCAGACATGGGAGGAAGGTGGTAAACCCCACATAGATAGTGACACAAGCTGGGAATCAAACCCAGGTCCCTGGCGCTGTGAGGCAGTAGTGCCACCACCATCTTTATCCCAGAACTGTGGGTGCAGTTTTTGTTAATCTGATGTTCTGCCACCCAGATGAATAAAAGTGAGCAGACACCTGTGAGTTGGATTCACTTCCCTCCACCTTACCTGACCTGAACATCCTTCCTGGATCCCCTGTTCAAGTGATTATTAAAATACTGCCAGGTTTCCCTTCCAGACCTGTGCTCACCTGTCCTGTCCCCCCGTTGGAATGTATAGCTCTGGGTGTGTTTTCTCTAATCCAACTCGATTCCCCGGTGAAATATCTCTTTCTCCGACTGAAGTACTTTAATTTATCAAGTCATTCTTTGTTCCTCACCTCCAGCACTGCAGGTGAACCTCACTGCTCTCCCAGCTCTGCCTTCCTGCTAGGCTCTGGATGGTACATTTATATCAAGCTGGAGACAGCTTTGTTACCAGGGCTGCACGTTTATTGTTCCTGACAAATAGCCTCCTTCCTCCTGACACCCTGAAGTTGTGCACGTCTCGGATCTGTCATGGTTAATAGTCATTCACGGTTCCAACACTTGGGATTTCACACAGGATTTCATTACTTAACTGTGTTAGAATCATCCTGCCAGCTAATGATGTGTTAAGAGCGAATAATTTCCTGATTTGCCCTTCATTCAGCGAGCGCTGCATTTTGTCAACGTTCCTCCTTCCCGTGTGTACGCTGATCTAAAAGCATGCTCAGATCTCACCTTGGTGTGTCTGCTCTGCTTGTTAGGCAGGAATTAATGCGAAGATGCACCTGTTCCTCTCGCTTCACCTGGTGCTAACCTGTTCGAAGAAACTCGTGCCACATCTGCCAAAATGTATCATCCCTACTTCTGTCATCTCCAGATGTCTTGAATACGCCTGTGGCTGAGTGCTTGACATTTACCCAGCTTGAGAGGCCAATTAGCTGCAAGGTCACTAGTTACTTCCTGTCCTACACTGCATTGCCTTTCCTCAACATCTCCTCCCCCCCCTACCGATCCAAGATGGCACCGGAGTGAGGTAACTTCCTGCGAGCTTTCCCCACCATACCCTCTCCAATTCCATCTTTTACTCCTATTACTATTTTCTACACTCTCTCCTTTCCTTCTCCCCTATCTTCTCTATGAATAGTATGTTTTGCTTGTAGAGTGCAGCAGAAATGATACTATACTCCAATACATGTGACAATAATCAAATCAAATCAAATCACAGTCATTTCCCTGTCCTTGAACAGATCAAGTTGAAAAAAATCAGCTATAAAATCCTGCGTCCTTTATAAAAGCAAATTACTGCAGATGCCGGAATCTGAAACCAAAAGAGAAAATCTCAGCGGGTCTGGCAACATCTGTAAGGAGAGAAAAGAGCTGATGTTTTGAATCCAGATGTCAAAGCTCCGTCTGGATTTGAAATGCTAGCTCTTTTCTCTCCTTACAGATGTTGCCAGACCTGCTGAGATTTTCCAGCAGTTTCCTCCATGTCTTTTGCCCCACTAAGTTTTACACCCTGTTCCAGCCTTAGATCCCCTCTTTCTACCTCTGATCCTGTGTGCCCCTAGCCCTGCGCCACCCTGACTGACAGTGAACCCTAATGAACAAGGACTCAATGCCTGGGAGGCCCTCTGTAAAGATCCTGGAAATCCTTCACTGTGGGTGTACCTACACCACATGGGCTGCAGTGATTGAAGAGGGCAGCTCACCCCCACCTTGTCAAATGCTGGCCTAATCGGCAACGCTTACATCCCATGAAAGGATAAAAAGACTGGTTGGAAAATTGGAGCTATTCTCTCATTTAATATGTCCTTATCCAGCCTTAACAGGCTGCCTGCCCCCATCCTGACCTCTGTCTCTTCAACCTGGCTGTAGCACAGTGGCATTATCATTGGTCTAAACAATCCAGGGTCTCAGGGTAATTCCCTGGGGACCCAAATTCAAATCCCACCTTGGCAGATGGTGAAATTTGAATTCAATAAAATCTGGAAATAAAAATCTACAGGTGACCGTGAAACCATCGTCAATTGAAAAACCCATCCGGTTCACCCATGTCTTTCGGGGAAGGAAATCTGCCACCCTTACCCACCCTGTATGTGACTCCAGATCCACAGCAATGTGGTTGACCATAAAATGCCCTCTGAAATGGCCAAACAAGCTAAGGGCAATTAGGGATGGGAAATAAATGCTAGCCCAGCCAGTGACGCCCACATTTCGTGAATGAATATATAAAAAAACCTCTCCTGCAAGTCATATTTTAAGAAGTTGTGACAGTGAAACTACTTTCTGAACATTCTTTCTTGATTCCTGCCCACTGTCAGCTAAATGGGGCTTTATATTAGATGACCAAGGTGTTTGCCTGACTCATTCATGCAAATTGAGTCCCTAAGCTGTCATTAGCAGAACGTCATGCACTCTGACGGGAAGACACAGAGTCCCCAAACGATAAGGTTTAAGCGTACATTTAGGGATCAGTAAAAGTCCTCCCACTCAGCCTCAAGGAGTAAACCTGAGCTTCAGCTGCCCTGAGAACCCCCTCCCTTCCCTTCTAACCATGGCTTCCTCATCTGGGATGGGTTACAAACCGTCCAACCCTTCCCAGCTGTTTCATCACAGCGTGAGGTGGTCGAGGGGAAGCAAGTGAGAGCCAGGAAATGGTGGCATAGTGGTTGGCACTGCTGCCTCAGGGAACCGGGTTCGATTCCCAGCTTGGGTCACTGTCTGTGCGAAGTCTGCACGTTCTCCCCGTGTCTGCGTAGATTTCCTCTGGGTGCTCCGGTTTCCTCACACAGTCCGAAAGACGTGCTGGTTAGACGCATTGGCCGTGCTAAATTCTCCCTCAGTGTACCCAAACAGCGCCGGAGCGTGGCGACTGGGGGCTTTCCACAGTTACTTCATTGCAGTGTTAATGTAAGATGACGTGACGAATAAATAAACTTTAATCAACACCCCTGCAAGGCACAAGAGCTATTTGTTTGAGCTGGCAGGATTGGGTTCCTCTTTCTTGGAGCTGAGTAACGTATCTGTCAGAAGAGGATGGCACAGAGTGAAGCATAAGACTCTTGTCAGGCAGATTGTCACCTCACTGGTGACACAACGTGTGGGAGAACAAAGACGTCTTTCAGTGGATGAAAATGAAAACGGTTGTCGCAGTTAATGTATGTAATTACCAATGCTCCATTGAGGCGGTTGCCGTCCTCAGGGATTTCCCCCTCCGTGCCACCACCTCCGAAATGACAAGTGAGGGGTTTAATTTGTTGCAAATGAACTGCTGATGAGTCCCGCGGGGCCTGTCATCACCTGGAAGAAGAACAAAAGAAGGGAACTGCTTGAGGTATGATCGAAGAAACTTCCAGCATAAGAGGGAAAGCCTTTGGCCCACTGAACTTGTGCTAGCTCTGTGCAAGAGCTGCCGCATAAGCCCCAGTCCCATCTGAGAAGATTGAGATTGCACATACAGATGCGGGTTGGAGATTCCAGAGACGACTCCATCATTTTCCCATCGGATTTCCAACAGGATTCACTCTTCTCCCCAGCAGACGTGACTTCACGTACTTCCTCAACATCTCATTTGCAGCTGGCAAACTTTTCCGTTTAGCGTGCATTAACATGAGAGAAAAATGCCCAGAGAAAAAGTTACATCGAGAAAAGTAATAGACTCGTTTTTATTGCAGGAACAAAAGGTTAATCAATGATTATTTTAACTAAAAACATCATTGTGCTCTAAATGACCCTGCTCAAGTAGTGGAACTGCATCAGGCTCATAGTTCATGTCTTTGCTTCAAGGAACATGTTTTATGATTGTGACCATTATTATTTCTAATATAACTGAGACAATCAATTATTCTGAATGTGCCTTTTCAAAGTTCTTTCTTTTCATGAGAATCAATAGCTGAAAAAATTGTCTTAATTTCACACAGCTAACATTTTAAAGTTTGTTTTAATGATTGCAGACAAAAGTGAGCCTGCAAAAAGGATTCATTCTGAACGAGTTCTTTTTGAATTTTGACTTTTTCTATGAATACATAAATTCAGTACATGTATTTCATACATCGTTTGTGCAGATTAGACATCCTATATATTGCAGCTCCAAATTAGGCATTCAGTCAGACACACTGGCAATTTGCCAAGTATTTAGTTTAGAATTGTCAAATCTTCATCTTGTAGCCCTCAGTAAGTATTTCTCTGGGGAAATTTTCTTGTAAAATTAGCAGTGGTTAGCACTGCAGCATCACAATGCCAGGGACCCAGGTTTGATTCCCAGCTTGGGTCACTGTCTGTCTGGAGTTTGCACAGTCTCCCCATGTTTGCGTGGGTTTCCTCCAGATATTCCGGTCTCCTCTGAAAAACGTGCCAGTTAGGTGCATTGCCCATGCTAAATTCTCCCTCAATGTACCTAAACAGGCACTGGAGTGTAGCAACTCAGGATTTTCATGCTAATTTCATTGTGATGTTAATGTAAGGTAACTTGTGACAATAATAAATAAAACTCTTCAGGTAAGAAAAGGTCTCCTTCCCTGTTGGAATGAGAGTGGGAGGTGATTGGAGCCCATGCAGGAATTCAGCCCCTCACTCTATTGCCAAGTTAAAGTGATGAAAACCTCTTGGTTGAACATCGGCCATTGACAGTTGATCAAATAAGAGTTCATTCTCATCTCTGGTTACTTTTGTGTACTGTCCATTCTGTCCAGCCATGCCCAGGCGGCCTAAGCGATTCAATGTGCTGGAACTAATACAGCATCTAGTCATAGAATCATAGAATTCCTACAGTCCTGAAAGAGGGCATTCAGCCTATCAAGCCTACACCGACAACCATCTCACTCAGATCCTATCTCTGTAACCCATAAGACCAGAAGGGTGTGAAGATGCACAAGGAATAATGATAATGGATGGATCCCATTATTGGCTCCAGGTCCCCTTCTCAACTGGGTCTCTAAGATGGAAAGTTGAGCCAGTGCTGGTGGCAAGGGAATGTGATTGGCTCTCTCTTGAGTGCTGATAGTGGTGTACGGAAGTGGCAGGAATGGGGGTGAGAGACCAATGCTATATGTTTCAAGAGAGAAGTGCACATTTGGATAAATATATTTTGAAAACTACTTTACCATTTAGGAATTGCCTGTTAGACCATATCCAGACCTGGTTTTCCTGAGTGTGATTGGTAGTAGTTACCTGAGGAAACTCAATGCTTGCAATCCAGTGGAGACCTCAAAGAGATGTTGACTTGTTAAGAGCCCCTAATCCTGATTTTAGATGTTGGCACCATGCATTAATATAGGATACCTTGGATCTTCCAGCTTGTAAAGTGCCTAAAATTCCTGCCCACCAATTTAAACCAATAAGCCATGAGATGAAGGGACAGAATGAGGCCATTCGGCCCACTAAGTCTGCTCCATTATTCAATCATGGCTGGTAAGTTTTTCAACATCATTCTCCCGCCTTTTTCCCACAGCCTTTGATCCCCTTACCAATCAAGAACTCTCCATTTCTGTCTTAAATATACTCAATAACCTGGCCTCCACAACCCTCTGTGGCAATGAATTCCATAGATTCACCGCTGAAGAATTTCTCCTCATTTCAGTTCTAAAGGGTCATCCCTTTACTCAAGGCTGTGCCTTTGAATCCTAGTCTCTCTTACGAATGGAAACATCATCTCTACATCCACTCTATCCAGGTCTTTCAGTATTCTGTAAGCTTCAATGAGATCCCCTCTCATCCTTCTAAACTCCATTGAGTACAGACCCAGAGTCCCCAACCACTCCTCATACTTCAAGACTTTCATTCCAGGGGCTATTCTCGTGAATCACTTCTAGACACTCTCCAAGGCCAGCACATCCTTCCTTAGATATAGGGCCCAAAATTCAAACTTTTCCAAATGTGGTCTGACCAGAGCAGAAATGAAGTGTCTGGAGTACATCACTGCTTCTGTATTCTATCCTCATGTATTTACCCTGTTAGTCTGCTACGCTAAAGATAATTTAGCATGGACAATCCACGTAAGCCAACATCTCTGGAGTGTGGGAAGAAACCAGAGCACCCAGAAGAAACCCACACAGACATGAGGAGAATGTGCAAACTCCACACAGACAATGACTCATGGCTGGAATCAAACCCCCGTTCCTGGCGCTGTGAGGCAACAGTTCTAATCACTGTGCCATCGTGCTGCTAGTCAGCTCACATCCCTTATAATCTCTTTGAAAAGCACAACTGATGCATTAATGTGACAATGAATTGAATGAGGTTGAAGGAGCGTAAAGTATCAAAAGGCCAGACTGATAGACACGTGGACTTGGGTATTTATGGGGAGAGGTTGTGGGAGTGCATGTATATGAAAGCGAAACTTAGAGAGGGCAGGAACATGGGCAGTCTGCCGCATAGGACAGGGGCTCCACACCCTGACCAGCTGCCATCTAGACAGCCAGGGGCGAGAGTCCCTGACATTCAAAAAGATCAAGATGTTACTGGTGGTGGTGCTAAGTGAGGAGGGTGAGATTGTGGAGGAGAGATTGTGGAGGAGAGATCCACACAGAGGAGAGATTGGGAGAAGGGAGAGATGATGGGATTTGGGATACGGCAGTGGGTGCAAGTGGGGGGGGGGGACGGGGGAGTGGGACGAATGCTGGAAAGGAGTGGGAAGATCTGCTTGAAAATCTGAAGATCAGAAGATCTCCTCTTGGCTCACAAGCAGTGCTGCAAAAACACCAGTGATGGAGAATGCTCGAACCGATGGTCAGGTTTCATGCTGGAGTCTCTAATTCCAAATCTGAGTTATGGTGCTTCATATAAATATAATAGTTACCTTATCTACCTGACCAGAGCAGATTATATCATCAACACCACATCAGCCTCAGTTAAACCTGAAGTTAGCATGCTTGTGACAAATTCCACGCTTGCTTCAGATTTAACATCCCTCTTTCCACCCTCTCACACACTTTGGGAAGATTTTACGATTGCCCACATTGTACCTGTTCGCTCAGTGAAGAAAAGTAAAGCCTTTATCGGGATATTAAGGGCTTCTAACAAATAGAGAGCATGACCCACGCAATGTCTCACATCCACTCACTGGCTGGAATCTTCAGGATATGGAGACGCCGGTGTTGGATGGGGGTAAACACAGTAAGAAGTCTCACAACTTCAACCTGGTGTTGTCAGACTTCTTACTGGAATCTCCAGGCCCTTCATATCGGTGGGATTTTCTGGTCTCACCATCGGTGAACCCTCCACCGTGGGTCTGCCGGCAGTGAGGGTTTGCATTCAGATGGATAGTCCATTAACTTGATGGGACCAGAAAATCTCACTGCCGGCCAAGTTGGGCTGCCTGTGGGAAACCCGCGATGTGGTTTTATGGAAGATCTCATCCTCTGTGAAAAGAGCGTGAATATTTTTATTTCAGATTTTCAGCATTCAAAGTATTTTTCTTCTTTTATGGAAGGAAGTGACTGGATTCAGAGAAATTGCCAAAGGAAAGGAGAATAATATCCATCAGTTATTTCATACTATTACATCTCAGTGTGAATTGCAGCAACCTTATGGAACTAAAAGTAGTTTGATTTACAATTATCTCACATAAATATATATGATTACCATAGCATCATGGGAGCCAGTGACCCAGAAGGAGATCTATCATATCTGTGTACTGACCTTTAGAAGAACAGACACTCTTCTCTTGAATTTGTCATTGATAAATTGAAAAAGAAAGACTTGTATTCATATAGCACCTTTTGTGACCTCAAGCAAAATTCTTTACAACGTCCAAAGTACTTTTGAAGCATGGTCACAGTTTTAATTTAGCATCATAAGAATCAACACCCATCATAAATCCCTACAACGAGAAAAACTGTAAAGAGATGGATTAATTTTTATTGATATTGATTTACAAATAAATAATGGCCAAGATGCTGGGGATAGAGACATAGAAGATAGGAGTTGGGGGGGGGGGGGGGGGGGGGCATGGGGGAGGCCATTTGGCCCTTCGAACCTGCTCCACAATTCATTGCGATCATGGCTAATCATCCAACTCAACAGCCTAATTCTGCTTTCTCCCCATAACCTTTGATCCCATTTGCTCCAAATGCTATATCCAGCTGCCTCTTGGATACATTCAATATATTGGCATCAACTACTTCCTGCGGTGATGAATATCACAGGCTCTCCACTCTTTGAGTAAAGAAATGTCCCCTCACCTCCGTCCTGAATAGTCTCCTCAAATCCTCAGACTCCCCTGCTTTGAAATAATGCCACGGGATCCTTTATATCTTTCCCAAAGAGCAGGCAGGGCTTCAGATTAACTCATTAGCCATACCTCAGCGAGTGCAGCACTCTCTCAGTATTACCATGAAGCTTCTGCCTAGATTTTGTGTTCAAGTAGGGACTTGAAACCACAACCTTCAGATATATAAGCAGCTGAAACAGAATGAGATGGCCAGCAGGTTAATAGCTTAGCCACAGTATAATGACTAGTTTCAAGAAAGGATTGTGAACCCAACCTCAACTACTAATTTGATCCAAATGAAATATATATTTCTAGTAGAAGAGAGTAAGTGGAATTCTGAGTTTGTTCGTATGTAGACGCATACATATATAATCCATAGGCAAGGAAGTGAAAGTTAATCTGCACAAGCTATTAGATCGGCAGTTTAAATTTATTTATTACTGTCACAAGTTGGCTTACATTAACACTGCAATGAAGTTACTGTGAAAATCCCCTAGAAGCCATACTTGAGTACACTGAGGGAGAATTTAGCATGGTCAATGCACCTAATCAGCACATCTCTCTGACTGTGGGAGGTAACTACCCGGAGGAAACCCAAGCAGACATGGGGAGAACGTACAAACTCCACACACAGTAACTAAAGCCAGGAATTGAACAGGAGGTCCCTGATGCTGTGAGGCAGCATTGCTAGCCACTGAGTCTTCATGCTGACTAACTGGTTAACTCAAGTATTGCATACATTATAGAAAGGACATTGCGACTATGAAGAAGGTGTAACTGATGAATTGTGATAGTATCAGAGAAGGGAGAATATTGTTACTGTTTAAGACAAAGAAATAATAAAATTGAATCTGTAAAACTGAATTGCAAACAAGGTCACTGCCAGGGAATGAGCTGGGACAAGAGATATCCTACGTCAGGTGTTCCTAAATCATTGGCCCTCAGAGAAACCTTGTTTAATCTTGACAGCAATATTCCTGGATTGACTAAAGGTCTGATATGGATCCTGCATGGAGATTCAGACTGAGGATTTCCATCTCCACCCCTGATGTAGGGACCTTTGCATTCACTTTGAAAGGGCAAGGTTCCAGAATATCTTCCTGTCTGTAAGTTCCATGTTAGGATGTAGTCTCTCCAATGGGTTCCACTCAGATATACCAGTGACTCCACGCCATACCCACCTGCAATGGATAAAAACAGCATGGACAGACATAGCCAGGTGGGAAGCAGGGCATGCTCTACATCAACAGGGATGAAATAGAAATGATTAAGAGCTTAGGTTTCTAAGTATTCAGATCACCAACAAGGTCTCGCCAAGCTAAAGCTATACTTACGAAAGCCCACCAATGCTTGTATGGTGACTGGAGACTGAGGAAACTTGACATGTCCGCTATATCTCTCACCAATTTTCACAAACGCACCATAAAAAGCATCCTTTCTGGATATATCACAGCTTGGTATGGCTTCTGCTCTGACCAAGACCGCAAGAAATTACAAAGGATCATGAACAAAACCTGTTCCATCACTCAAACCAGCCTCCCATCCATTGACTCTGTCTACACTTCCTTATGGATTATTGGTCCATAATCAAGGACCCCATGCATCTGGACATTCTCTCTTCCACCTTCTTCCATCAGGAAAAAGATACAAAAGTTTGAGGTCATCTACCAACCGACTCAAGAACAGCTTCTTTCCTGCTGCCATTGTTCATTTGAATGGATCTACGGTATATTAAGCTGATCTTTCTTCACACCCTAGCTATGACTGTAATAGTACATTCTGCACCCTCACCTTTCCATCTCTCCTATGTACTGAATGAACAGTATGCTTTATCTGTATAGTGCAAGAAGCAATATTTTTAGTGTACACCAATACATATGACAATAATAAATCAAATTAAGTCAAGGAACAGGACTTTGAGAAATTCCCAAAATTCAAATTCCTACTTCAAAGATGATAAATCATTTTCCTGCTTGATAAATCTACATCTTTTCTGCTAAACGTGAGATTGATGCTATCGTAAGAAGACATCAGATATATGAAATGTGCTTCTTTCATCCAAGGCACTACTGTTGAGAGCCTTCTTTTGTTCTCCAACTAGAATCTTCTCTGGGAATCCAGGAACATCATAGAGTCTAGTTGGAATATTGATGTAGAATGCCAAACTTAGAGGAAGGAACTCTGAATGATGTGTCATTACCTTGGATCGAGTGCATAAGGGTCCACTTCAGACCTTAGTTTCTCCTAGCAGTCTACACTTCATGTATCTCTCCATTGCTCCCCCAAGGCATATGGAGTCTTGGCTTTTATTGGTAGGGGGATTGAATTTCGGAGCCACAACGTCATGTTGCAACTGTACAAAACTGTAGTGCGGCTGCACTTGGAGTATTGTGTGCAGTTCTGGTCCCCACATTATAAGAAAGATGTGGAGGCTTTGGAGAGGGTACAGAGGAGGTTTACCAGGATGTTGCCTGGTATGGAGGGCAGGTCTTATGAAGAGAAGCTGAGGGATTTGAGGTTGTTTTCGTTAGAAAGGAGGCGGCTAAGAGGGGACCTAATCGAAACATATAAGATGATTAGAGGTTTAGATAGGGTGGACAGTGATAGCCTTTTTCCTAGGATGGAGAAAGCTAGCACGAGGGGACACAGCTTGAAATTAAGGGGTGATAGTTATAGGACGGATATCAGAGGTAGGTTCTTTACCCAAAGGGTGGTTCGGGAGTGGAATGCCCTGCCTGCAGCAGTTGTAGATGCGCCAAGTTTGGTGGCGTTTAAGAGGTTAGTTGATAAGTATATGGAAGAGAAGGGAATGGTTTAGTTTGGAGGGGCATTGCTTTTTATATTGGTCGGTGCAACATCGAAGGCCGAAGGGCCTGTTCTGTGTTGTAATGTTCTATGTTCTATCCCTCCACACCCTAATCCCCTTTCCTCCCACACCCTTACCCCTTTCCCTCCCACACCCCTACTCCTTTCCCTCCCACACCCTAACCCCCTTTCCTCCCATATCCTATCCCCCTTCCCTCCCATATCCTATCCCCCTTCCCTCCCACATCCTTACCCTCTTCCCTCCCATATCCTAACACTGTTCTCTCTCACGCCCTAACCCCTTCCCTCCCACACCCTAACCCCCTTCCCTCCTACTCCCTACCCTCTTCCCTCCCACACCCTAACACCCTTCTCTCCTACTCCCAACCCTATTCCCTAGTACACCCTAACACCCTTCCCTCCTACATCCTATCCCCCTTCCCTAGTACACTCTAACACCCTTCTCTCTCATACCCTACCCCTTCCCTTCAACAACCTACCCCCTTCTCTTCCGCAGTCTACCCTTTCCCTCCCACACTCTAATAACCTTCCCCCATACACCCTACCCCATTCTTTAGTACACCTAATATCCTTCTCTCTTACACCCTATCCCTTCCCTGCAACACCCTACCCTCTTCCCTCTCACACTCTAACACCCTTCCCTCTCATACCCTACCCTTTCCCTCACATACCCTACCCCTGTTCCATCCCACACCCTACCACCTTTCTCTCCCACACCCTACCCCCTTCTTCCTACACCCTAACATCCTTCCCTCCCACACCCTACCCTCTTCCCTCCCACATCCTACCTCCTTCCGTCCTACACCCTAACACCCTTCCCTCCCATACCCTGCCCCCTTCCCTCCCCCAACCTACCTCCATTCCCTACCCCATTACCTTCCATACCCTACCCCTCCAACCCCCTTCCCCGTACCCTTTCCCCCCTCCCCTGTCCCCGCCATTCCCAGGAAAGCACTCCATCCCGTACATTATTGCTGCTTTCTGACCTTCATCTCACACTGTTTGTGCCTCTGAAGGCTGTGGGAATTGAACTGTTGTCAAACAAGGAAGCAATCTGTACAATTGGGCTGTTCTGTGAGCAGCAACTAAAAGCTCATTTGCCGCGGCAGATAAATCGTGTTAAACAAGGCTCCTGAATTCTAAATTTGACTTCCCGAGAAACAAAAACACGGTGACTTACTTAAAACGATAAATAATTTATGTGTGGCAGCAGATGCTTATATTTTCCCTTCAATAAAGCACCATCAAAATGGGGAAATAGAAATGCCTGGTGCCCGCGGGACAGGAGTCTCAGAGCAAAGCACAGAGTCGCTCAGTTCCCCAGACCCATCTGTGCAAAGCAGCAGAGGCATTTTGTGTTAATGGAACAGTTTATCAGGCCCGCCAGAACACTGTTTACTCCTTGACAAAGTGTATGTTCAACTCGCAGATGATGTCACCGCCAGGGATAAATCTGCCTCTCTGCCTTTTGCTTGGCCCCCCCACAGGCTTGGAATCAGACTGTTTTTACGAAGTGACAGTGATGAGGCATTACTGGGGGAGGTGGCGGGGCAGGGAGAGTGTGGTTTACACTCTATCATGTAGCCATGAATCATTAAAGCAGAGTGCCTGACGCATTGTGTGTGCGTGCGTGTGGAGAGCGTTAGTTAAGATTGCACATAAACATTACCTTGTTCTGCAAATACGGTGATGGAAACGCAACCCACTGTAGTTAAGAAAGCCCACCAATACCTCCACTTTCTCAGAAGACTACGGAAATTTGGCATGTCAGCTGCAGCTCTCACCAACTTTTACAGATGCATCCTTTCTGGTTGTATCACAGCTTGGTAATGGCTCCTGCTCGAACCTAAGACAGCAAGAAACTACAAAAGGTCGTGAATGTAGCCCAATCCATCACACAAAACAGCCTCCCATCCATTGACTTTGTCTATACTTCCCGCTGTCTCGGAAAAGCAGCCATCATAATTAAGGACCCCACGCATCCCGGACATTCTCTCTTCCACCTTCTTCTGTTGGGAAAGAGACACAAAAGTCTGAGATCATGTACCGACCGACTCAAGAACAGCTTCTTCCCTGCTGCTGTCAGAATTTTGAATGGACCTACCTTGCATTAAATTGATTTTTCTCTACCCAAAAATGGCAGAAATGGTGAGCAGTTCGCAGTCTGATGGATGATCAATATCAACCGTCTCCTGTTTTGCCCCCTGCCCATCATTTTATGTCAGATTTTGGTTGACATCTTCAGTCCTGCATTAAATTATATAAAATTTATAACCTAGAAACAGGCCCGTTACTAGAATATATAGAATCCCTACAGTGCAGAAGGAGGCTGTTTGGCCCATCAGGCCTGCACTGACAACAATCCCACCCAGGTCCTATCCCCATAACCTCATGTTTACCCGGGTGCCCACGGGACAGGAATCTCAGAGCAAAGCGCAGAGTCGCTCAGTTCCCCAGACCCATCTGTCTCCCGGATACTAAGAGGCAATTTAGCATGACCAATCCACCTAATCTCCACATCTTTGGACTTTGGGAGGAAACCAGAGCACCCAGAGAAAACCAAACACGGGGAGAACGTGCAAACTCCACGCAGACCATTACCTGAAGCCGAATTGAACCCGAGTCTCTGACGCTGTGTGGCAGCAGTGCTAACCACTGTGCCACCGTGGTGCCCCAACTCATCTGAGACGATATTTATGCTCCACATAAACTCTTCATTCCCCTTTCATCTCAACCTGGTACCTTCTATTTCTTTCTCCCCCATACATTTACCTAATTTCTTCTTTAATACTATTTGACTCAACTGCTCCATGTGGTTGCGTGTTCCACATTCGAACCACTCTCCAGTAATTCCCTTTGGGATTTATTACCAGATATATTATACTCATTGCTCCTAGTTTTGGTCTCCCCAATAAGTGGAAACATTTCCGTGTCAACCTTACCAAACCTCTTCATGTTTTTAAAGACCTCTAATACATCATCCTTTTGTCTCGAGGCAGAAGGAGTCCAGATCTGTTCAGTTTATCCTGCCGAGTGTGGCCCTCAGTCCTTTCTCCCAGTTCTACGTACTGTGTACATCTTCAGTCACCCAGTTATAGAAAATATATTATTAAATTAGAAAGAGCGCAGAAAAGATTTACTGGGATGCTCGGTCTTGATGGTTTGAGTTATAAGAAGAGGCTGAATAGACTGGGACTTCTTTCCCTGGCCATAGAAGGCTGAGGGGTGATCTTATAGAGGTCCATAAAATAATGAGGGGTACAAATCAGCTAGATAATTAACACCTTTTCCCAAAGGTAGGGAGTCTAAAACTAGAGGGCTAGGTTTAAGGTAAGAGAGTTACAAGAGTGTCCAAAGGGGCAATTTTTCACACAGAGGGTAGTGAGCGTCTGAAATGAGCTGCCAAAGGTAGTAGTAGAGGCAGGTACAATTTTGTCTTTTAAAAAGCGCATAGAAAGCTACATGGATAAGGTGGATATAGAAGGATATGGGACAAATGCAGGCAACTGGAACTAGCTTAGTGATTAAAAAAAGGAGCGGCAGGGACAAGTTGGGTCGAAGGGCCTGTTTCTATGCTGTAAACCTCTATGATGCTATGACTCTATACACTATAATGCATTCATCAATGTTGTACAATGATGTTGTTGTACCAAATGGCCGCTGATGACTGATTTCCTGCTCCAGCTGCAAGTATTAATTATTTTTATTGAGACTAAAGAATTAATTAGTGCAGTAATGAAGAACTGCATTAACTGGCAACAATCAGTGTCAAAATTAGGTTATGTTGGTGGAAAATATGCTGCTCCTAATCTCTCCATTTCACATAGCCCTGCATACAACTTTTGCAAAATATCGCGATGGGGGTGAGAGCAAAATGAATGAAGACACGATAACTTTCATTTGCAAACCTGCCGACCTCTCTGCTGTCCTACATGTTGTATTCAGCTGAAAAAAGTCCTTTGATTCATCTTTGGTTACCAATAAGTCAAGCTCATTGCTGGCTTCGACCACCATTTCGCCAATGACAGGGGACAGTTGTGGTAGTGGGGGCCCTTTCAGCGACAGTTAATCATAGGTCACCTGATCCTCCTAGGACCTATTAGAAAGAAGTGTTGATCCGCTGCCTGCCGGGTGTTAGGACTCAGGTCCTGGTACAGTCCGAGTCTGGGAGTCAGTAGGATTGGACCTGTATCTGTATTGAACTTGTTTATATATATGTTCAACTATCCTTCAATAAATCAAAGAACAGTATAGCACAGGAACAGTCCCTTCAGCCCTCCAAACCTATACTGATCATCTTGTCCCTATCTAGACCAACTGTCTGATTCAAGGCTTCCTCATCGTGATACCTCACGCTACAATACTGGTGATGAGAATAGATCAACCTACAGTTTCTCAGATGTCAACATCTGGAGGGGGAAGAGTGAGCCGCTGAAAAATATTGCAAGGAAGGTAAAAAGTTGTTGCAGCAACCATAGTCAAATTGCTACACTATTGTTCGTGAAAATTGATCTGTTTGATCCAGATGTTGAAAGTTGAGACCAGTATATGGAAAGACTTTGATACTTTCTCACAGCTATTGAAAGAACTTCCAAAGAAAAGTGGAAAGTTATTTTACTCAGGGTTTGCAACTCTCAGACATATAACTTCATAAGAAGCCTCACACTTCCAGAGACACTGGATGTTAGGGGAGGCAATAGGCCTACTGGTATTATCGCTAGACTATTAATGCAGAAACTCAACATTCTGGGGACCCAGGTTCGAATCCCGCACAGCAGGTGGTGGAATTTGAATTTAATAAAAAATATCTGGAATTAAAAATCTACTGATGACTGTGAAACTTTCCTTGATTGTCATAAAAACCCATTTGGTTCACTAATGCCTTTACGGAAGGAAATTTGCCATCCCTACCTAGTCTGACCTACATGTGACTCCATAGCCACAGCAATGCGGTTGGCTCTCGACTGCTCTCCAAGGGCAACTAGAGATGGACACTAAATGCTGCCCATGTCCCACGAATAAATAAAAAAATGAAATCCTTTGACCAGCTGGTAAGGGACCATTACAATTCTTAACCCTCCATTGTAATGCATGGATATAAATTCCACTCAGCCATTAGGGATCCAGGAGAGGAAATTTCTATTTTTGTCGCCAGGCTTCACCAAGTGGCCAAACATTGTGAGTTTGGTCCATCACTAAATGACATGTTATCTGATTGTCTCATATGCCGTTTTAATAGTTTGAACAGTCAGAAGAAGTTGCTGACAGGACTGAAATGCGCCCAGGGCAAAGCAGTTGAATTGGCTCAACTGACTGAAAGCACTGAACGGAGCGCTTTTGGGCTACAAGGCACGCAGGGCAAAGTGAACAAAATTTAGCAGGAAACAGTGAACACTCAGAACACCAATAATGAGGTCATAGTGGACTCAGAGAGAAGGAAACAAAATTATCAGCCACAAGGTTGTTGACGGGAGTTATCGTTGTGGGAGGGACCATTCACAAGACTGAGGCAGTTGTAAAGAGTTCACTTATTCAGATGTAATTGGAAGGGCCACATATAAGCCAGAGGCAGAGTCAGACAGATGGCTTGGCTTCCCCAAACAAGGACTCCAGTGAACAAGGCTGAGGAAGATTCGAAAGAGTAGTCTGAAGTTTATGAGCTCGACATTGTAAGGTTGGCTAGAGGCTCTGACATCCATCATTATGAAGTACTTTGAAAAGTTAGTCATGGTAAGAATCAATTCCAGCCTCCCAGACTATTGGATTCACTACAATATGCCTACTACCGCAACAGGTCCATAGCAGATGCCATCTCTCTGGCCCTGCTCTCAACCCTGGAACACTTAGATAACAAGGACACTATGTCAGACTCCTATTTATTGACCACAGTTTAGCCTTCAACACTGTTATTCCTACGAAACTCATTTCCAAACTTCGTGGTTGGCCCTCGGCACCCCCTCTGTGACTGGATCCTGAACTTCCTAACTCACAGACCACAATCAGTAAGGATAGGCAACAATACCTCCTCCACCATTATCCTCAACACCAATGCCCCACAAGGCTGTCTTCCCAGCCCGTTACCATACTCCTTGTACACCTATGACTGTTGGCCAAGTTCCCCTCCAATTTGATTTTCAAGTTTGCTGATGACATCACTGAAGTGGCTCGGATCTCAAACAATGATGAGACAGAGTACAGGAATGAGATAGAGAATCTGGTGAACGATAATCTTTCCCTTAATGTCAACAAAATAAAGGCGATTGTCATTGACTTCAGGAAGCATAAAAGAGAACATATGCCTGTCTACTTCAGTGGGGATGAAGCAGAAAGTATCAAGAACTTCAAGTTTCTGGCAGCCCAGATCACTAACAACCTCCCCTGGTTCCTCCCATGCTAACACTATAGTTAAGAAAGTTTCTCTTTCTCAGACGACGAAGAAAGTTTGGCATGTTAGCTCTGGACTCTCATCAATTTTTACAAATGCACCATAGAAGGCATTATTTCTGTTTGTATCACAACTTGGTATGGCTCCTGCTCTGCCCAAGTCCACAAGGCACTACAAAAGATCATGAATAGAGCCCAATCCATCACGCAAACCAGCATCCCATCCATTAACTCTTCTATACTTCCCACTCCTCCAACCCCATGCACCCGGACATTCTCTCTTCCATCTTCTTCCTTTGGGAAAAAGATACAAAAGTCTGAGGTCATGTACCAACTGACTTAAGAACAGCTTCTTCCCTGTTGATGTCAGATTTTTGAATGGACTTACCTTGCATTAAGTTGATCTTTCTCTACACCCTAGCTATGACAGTAATATTACATTTTGCACTGTCTTGTTTCCTTCTCTATGAACAGTATGTCTTGTCTGTATAGCATGCAAGAAACAATACTTTTCACTGTATGTTAATACATGTGAAATAATAAATCAAATTAAAGAAGACACCTCATCATTGAAATCTCTCTTATGTTTAATGGTTGTCCATTAACTATGGAGGTTGATACAAGCACTTTCACCATGATAATTGGTGAACAAACCTGTAAGTTATTTGTATGGAAGTTTGTAACCTATGATGTTCAACTTTATCGGGGGGGGGGAACACAATGTCAACACTGGTTTCTTAAGCAGTTGTAGTCTGCCCAACCACCCCTGGCGGTCGAGAAAAAACAGAGGCCTAGCCTTCTAGGATGAGAACAAACCAAGTTAAATGTTCAACATGTGATTTTCCAGGAGCTCTTTTGTAAGTATCAAGAGGTCTTTCAGAGAGAGCTAAGTGCATATGAGGAGTTAAGGCCATCATTTATGTGAACTCCAGGTCAATGCCAACATATTTCAGAGTCCAGCTGAGGGGAGTTGAAGTGTTTGGAAGACTTATGGATAATTAAAGCTGTACAGTTCTCTGAATGGACCGCGCCAAAAGTCCTACTGCTTAAACCAGATCGCACAGTGAGGATCTATGGCAGTTACAAGTTGATGGTGAACAGGGCTGCTCAATTAAATAGATATCTTATCCTTTGAACAGAAGACCTTTAAGCAAAACAGGCAGGAGCCTCAAGCACATGAAATTAGACTTAAGTCATCCATACCAGAAGCTTGAGGAAAACTCAAGGAGCTATTAATACACACAAGAGGTTATTCCAATGTATGAGGTTACCCTACAGCATTTATCCACTTCTTTCACTGCACCATGGAAAACCTTTGACAAGGGATCCCAAAGGTTGTCTTGTATCTGGACAATGTCTTATCATAGGGGTGTGATCGGACAAGAATAGAGTCAATTTAGAGGGAGTTCACAAAATATTCAAAGAAACTTAAAAAGAGAAAAATGTACTTTTCAGAGCAATGAGATCACATATTTAGGATTCAGAGTCCAAAGAAAAGGATTGCACCCATTAGAAGAATATGTCAAGGCAATAAGAGAGATGTCGCCATCAAAGAATGTAACAGAGTTGCAGTCCTTCTTAGGGATGGTCAGTGATTATGGCCATTTTTTTTTACCAAATATGTCTATTATTTTATCACCTTTACACCAATTTGTAAATAAAATCAGGATTAGTAACGGGAAGATTCTCAGAGGAAAGCCTTTGACCAAATGAAAGAGCCCCATAATCATCTACCTTACTTGTCCAGTTAGACCTAGGCAAGCAGTATATAGTGATGTGCGATGCATCATCACATAGGGGCTGTCCTTTCGATAACATGGACAATGATGTGGAGTGCCCAGTCCCTGTTGCTGCCAGGATATTGTCTTTTAGAATATAAAAGTAGGGAGGTTCTGTTGCAGCTATATAGGCCGCAGCTGGAGTACTGTGTGCAGTTTTGGTCGCCGCATTCGAGAAAGGATATATTGGCCTTGGAGGGGGTGCAGAAAAGGGTCACTAGGCTGAAACCAGAGATGAGAGTGTTGGATTGTGATGAGAGACTGAATAGGCTATGTTTGTACTCGTTGGAGTTCAGAAGGCTGAGAGGGGATCTTATAGAGACATATAAGATAATGAAGGGGATGGATAAGGTACAGGTTGAGAGACTGTTCCTGCTTAGCAAAGATAGCAGGACTAGAGGGCACAACCTCAAGATTAGGGGGTGGTGGTTCAGATCAGAGTTGCGGAGGGGTTTCTTCACGCAAAGGGTGGTGAATCTTTGGAATTCTCTGCCTGATGAGGTGGTGGAGGCTTCCTTGCTGAATATGTTCAAGTCAAGAGTGGATAGGTTTTTGATTGACAAGGGAATTAAGGGTTACGGGGAGAAAGCGGGAAAGTGGTACTGAACCACTACAGATCAGCCATGATCTTATTGAATGGCGGGACAGGCTCGAGGGGCTGGATGGCCTACTCCTGCTCCTATTTTCTTATGTTCTTATGATACTGAAAGGAGGTATTCGCATATTGATAAAGAGTCTGGCAGTCATATACGTTGTCCACATGTTTCATCAATATCTTCACGGCTGTCAGTTCACTATTACCTTGGATCACAAACTGTTATTAGGGCTATTCCACAAAGATAAACCAGTTCTACAGATTGCATTGGCCAGAGCACAAAGATGCTGACAGCTCCAAGGTGATTTTGTGGGAGAGATGGGCAATAGTTTCATCCCCTGGGGGTGACGACCAATCCTCCAAGAGCCCACATCCCGGGCAGACTAGGGTGAAGATGGTGGCCAGAGCTTCATTTGGTGGCCAGGAATTGACAAGGAGATTGAGAGTGTGGTCAACTGGTGTTAACATTGTCAAATACAACACATCCTTCCATCTGCAACAAATCTACACCATTGGGAATGGCCCAGCCATCCTGGGAGTGACCCGGCACCCTGGAACTGATACAGCCACTCTGAGAGTGACCCAGCCACCCTGGGAATGACCCTGTCAGCCTGGGAATGACCCAGCCACCCCTGGGAGTGACCCGGCCACCCTGCGAATGACCCGGCCACCCTGGGAATGACCTGGCCAGCCTGGGAATGACCCAGCCACCCCAGGGAATGATCCAGCCACCCCTGGGAGTGACTCAGCCACCCCTGGGAGTGACCCGGCCAGCCTGGGAATGACCCAGCCACCCCTGGGAATGACCCAGCCACCCCTGGGAATGACCCGGCCACCCCTGGGAATGACCCAGCCACCCTGGGGATGACCCGGCCAGCCTGGGAGTGACCCAGCCACCCTGGGAGTGACCCAGCCATCCCTGGGAGTGACCCAGCCACCCTGGGAGTGACCCAGCCACCCTGGGAGTGACCTGGCCACATTTGGACAAGGTTCCAGGTTGAATTCTTCCATGAGAATGATGATTCTGGTGAATGGCCACTCAAAATGGCTTAATATGAAAATTATACATTGCATGACCTCGTCAAACACCATAGACAAGCTGTGACAAATGTTCACAATACATGGAAGACCAGCAGTAATTGTCTCTGACAAAGGCATCGCCTTCACAGCCAAAGAACTTTAACACTTTGTCAGAACAAATGACATCCAACACACCCTCCAGCTGCTTCCAGAGGCTTGGCAGCAAGGACAATGCTAGCTTTTCAGGCTTCGATGCAGTAACAATTCATGCCGATTAGGCAATTTTCTGCTCTCCCATAATACAACCTTTCACCCTCATGTTATTACAGGGGTTACACCGGCTGAGCTAATGATAGGTCAACACAGACAACACACCTTGACTTTGTTTTCCCAAATTTGACCAGGAGGTTGGAGGCCAAGCAAGTTTCACAGGAGAAGAACCGTGATTCACTCAAGGAGGTAAGACGTTTCCTTTTTAATAGTTTACAGGATGTGGGCATCGCTGGTTGGGCCAGCATTTATTGCCCCTTTCCTAAATGTCCTCCAATTCAGAGGGCATTTGGGAGTCAACCACATCTCTGTGACTCTGGAGTCATATGTAGGCCAGACTGGGTAAGGGTGGCAGATTTCCTTCTATAAAGGATTTTAGTGAACCAGATGGGTTTTTACATCAATTGTCAGTGGTTTCATGGTCATCAGTAGATTTTTAATTCCAGGTATCTATTGAATTCAAGTTTCACCATCTGGGATTCGAACCCTTGTCCCCAGATCATGCCCTGGTCTCTGGATTACAAGCCCAGTGACAATACCACTATACCATTGCCTCTACTCATTTGGCTTGACATTTGTTCAGGCCTTTGAAAAGATGGGGGCAGATTGGGTACCGGAAGATAATCTGGAAGACTGGCCCAATATCTTTTTGACCTGCAGGGTCATGAAGTGTGGAAGCACGTCGGTCACAGCAGGAGGCGGGAAGCTACAACTCTGACCAGCAGTTGTCTGGACTCAGTTATAAAATCCGGTGTGTTGGCAGCTGAGTCGCTGTTAGCAGAACCTAGTGTTCTCTGGGAAGAATCTCGACAATCAGTGGGAGCAGGGGAAGAAAGCACAGGCGCTAGTTCAACATCGGAATCTGTCAATCCACCACTATTGTTGGGTCTGCTATCTCCAGCTTGGGGAACATGGCTGCAGAATTCTGAACCTGTTTGGGTAGAGGCAGGAGAACAAAGAACAAAGAAAATAACAGCACAGGAACAGGTCCTTCGGCCCTCAAAGCCTGTACCAACCAAGCTGCCCGACTTAACTAAGACCCCCTATGCTTCCAGGGACCAAATTCTTCTATTTCCATCTCATTCATGTGCTTGTCAAGATGCCCTTCAAAAGTCACTACAGTCTCCGCTTCCAATACCTCCCCCGACAATGAGTTCCAGGCACCCATCACCCTCTGTGTAAAAAATCTGCCTCGCACATCTCCTTTAAAACTTGCTCCTCGCACCTGAAACCTATACGTCCTAGTAATTGACTCTTCCACCCTAGGAAAAAGCTTCTGACTATCCATTCTGTCCACACCTCTCATAATCTTGTAGACTTCTATCAGATCTCCCCTCAATCTCCGTCGCTCCAGTGGGAACAAACCAAATTTCCCCAATTTCTCCTCATAGCTGATGCCCTCCATACCAGGCAACATCCTGGTAAATCTTTTCTGTGCTTCTCCAAAGCCTTCACGTCCTTCTGGTAGGAGGGGGGAGATGGTCTCTTTACAAATTCCAGGAGCTGTTATCACTGAAATTAACTTTTATTATGTTGTGTGGAGATTTAGAGCATTTTATTTACTGACATAAAATCAAATTGCTTAGGCGCCAGTTTAATCATTGTTAATTATAGTGGGATTAATAAAGTTCCACTAATTGTCAAGACAAGGAAGTTCCACAGTGCACATTTTTACAAGATGCATATTTATCCCACAGACTGTGTTTTATAGGCTGACAAACGAGGTAAAACTGGCTGAACAATGTCCAGACATGGGCTATAATTTTCAGTTTTTAAATTACAGCGAGGAATGTGCCGTAATCAACAGCACACTGCTTGTACACTGGGCTTTAAATAAAGATATATTGTTCAGTCAGAGTGCCTGGAGATGTACTGTTTCATTCTTGTTTAAGGAATCAGATTCATTATAATGCCTCAATGCTAGTGACCCAACATGGAATAGTTCCTGTTCCCCTTCTCAATACATATAACAGTCACTAATGAATTCTAATAAGCGACTGCTTCTGGGATCCGGGTATTGCTAATGTGTGTCACAGAATGTAAATTATAGCGGAACCCTCCCTGCCAAGGCAAAGGAATGAAAACATACTCACTACAAGAGCCACATTTCCTGCTTGGGCCTGGCCTACCAGTGCTACATATAGTAAACTGATTGTGTTTTCCTTCTGACTATTTGTTCATAAATATGATGGCGAGTGGGAAATTAGATAGTGATCATAACAAAGTTTTGAATCACTTGCAACTCCTATTGCGTTGGACATCGCAGTGAATTTGGGCTGGGATTTTCCAGCCCTGTTCCTGGAATGCCATTCGGAAGTCCCATGACTTCGACGATATCGGGGGATCCACCCCAGCGGGAGAGGACTGCTCAACATTGCAAGAAACTTCAAAAAGTCATGAATGTAGCCCAATCCATCACGCAAACCAGCCTCCCATCCATTGACTCTGTCTACACTTCCTGCTGCCTCAGCAAAGAAGCTAGCATAATTAAGGACCCCACACATCCAGGACATTCTCCCTTCCATTTTCTTCTGTCTGGAAAAAGATACAAAAGCCTGAGGACACATACCAACCGACTCAAGAACAGCTTCTTTCCTGCTGCCATCACACTTTTCAATGGACCTACCTCATATCAAGTTGATCTTTCTCTACTCCCTAGCTATGACTGTAACACTACATTCTGTACTCTCATGTTCCCTTCTCTATGAATGGCATGCTTTGTCTGTACAGCATCCAAGAAACAATACTTTGCACTGTATGTTAATGCATGTGACAGTAATAAATCAAATCAAATCAAACATTCCAGCCTTGATTTCCTGGGATACGAGGGTTGTCCAATGGGGAAAGGATGAGTTGAGTGAGGACCGTATTCTCTGGAATGTAGAAGAATAAGAGGTGATCTTGTTGAAATACATGAAATTCTTTGAAGGTTGATAAAGAGACGGAGGGAGCAGGTACATAGTTCCTTGACAATGGCGTCACAGGTAGGCAGGGTTGTGAAGAAGGCATTTGGCACACTTACCTTCATCGGTCAGAACACTGAGTACAGGAATAAGTTACAACTGTACAAGACATTTGTAAAGTCATATTTGGAGTACTGCATATTGGAAGCATGTTATTAAACTGGAAAGGGTGCAAAAAAGATTTACGAGGACGTTACCAAGACTGGAAGGTTTGAATTGTAAGGAAAGGCTGAATAAGCTGGGACTTCCCTGGATGAGCGGTGATCTTATAGAGGTTTATAAAATTATGCAGGGTATTGATAAGGTAAATAGCTGAGGTCTTTTCCACAGAATAGAAGAGTGCAAAACTAGATGGTACAGGTTTAAGATGTGATGGAAAAGATTTAAAAGGAACCTGAGGGGCAACTTTTCCACTCAGAGAGTGGTGTGTATATATGTGCACCTAGGGGAGCTGGTAGAGGCAGGTATAATTACAACATTTAAAATATATTTGGACAGGTACATGGATGGGGAAGTTTAGAGGCATATGGGGCAAATGCAGGCAAGTCGGACAAATTCAGTTTAAGAAAGTTGGTCAGCATGGACAAGTTGGGCCGAAGGGCCTGTCTCTGTGTTACATATCTCTATGATTCTATAACTCTATATTAGATGCTGCAAAAAGTTGTTTCCCATGACCAGAGAATCTAGAATTAAGGGTCATAATCTCACGGTAAGAGGTTGGCCATTTTGGACAGTGATAAGGAAAGATTTCTTCACTGAAATCTCTCAGCACCTGCTTGGTTTATTGAGGACATTCGAGACAGCGATGATTAGAGGTGATTAGAGATATGAATAAAATCAATGGATATTGAGCAGGAAAGCGGATTTGCTCCTAATGAATGCTAGGCCTGGTTTGTGGAGCTGTGAGGCGTACATGTTCCACCTCTGGAAAGTTCCTTCATGGCTCAGTGAGCAGCCAATCCATCCAGAGCAGAAGATTCCAGTTGCCAATCCTATTTGCTGCCATCTTAACTGATCGCAACCACAGTGGGAGCAGAGGTCCTAATAAACAGTCCGGAGGGAGTGCTGCCCCGGATCTTCCGAACGTGGTTTGTTTCCCTGTGTGCGGAACGAAACCCAATTAGCCTCAGCTCAGGTATACAGTGAAAAGCATTGTCTTTCTGCGAGCGGGTACAGGCAAAGCATACTGTTCATAGAGTACATTGGAGAGAAGGAAAGGAGAGGGTGCAGAATGTAGTGTTGCAATTATTGCCAGGGTGTAGAAAAAGATCAGCTTAATGAGTAAAAAGACCATTCTAAAGTCTGGCAGCAGGGAAGAAGTTGCTCTTGAGTCAGTTGGTACAGGTTTTCAGACCTTGGTATTGTTATCCTGCTTGAAGAAGATGGATGGGAATATGGGATGTATATGTCTGTGTACACATTTGTGTATATTTATGTATACATGTATACATCTATTATGTACGTACATGCCTACCTATGTATGAACATGAGTATGTATGTATGCAAATGTCTATGTGTGTGTATATGTTTGTGTTTGTGTGTATATGCGTGTGTACGTGTGTACATATGTGTATATGTGTATGTATGCGTGTACATGTGTATATATGTGTGTTTATGTGTGTCTGTGTGCATGTGTGTATACGTGTGCATGTATGAGTGTGTGTCTATATGCATGTGAATGTGTACATGATTGTGTATGTGTGTATATGTGTGTATGCATGTATAAGTTGTGTATGTATGTATGTGTGTTTATGTGTGTGTATGCATGTACATGAGTGTATATGAGTGTGTGTATTTGTGTATATGAATATGTATGTATGTGCTATATATATATGTTTGTATATGTGCTTATGAGTGTGTATGTGTGCATATGTGTGTGTATGTGTATGTGAGTATGTGGGTATGTGTGTATATGAGTGTGTATGTGTGTATATGTGTGTGTCTGTGTATGTGAGTGTGTGTATGTGTGTATATGTGTGTGTCTGTGTATGTGAGTGTGTGTATGTGTATGATGTGTGTTTTCTTAGTCTCCTTATGTTTCTGGTGTCATTACCTAAACAAACTTCCTTTTCTTGAAATCTGCTTTTGATGCAACTGTTTTTGTTTCAGGCATTTGAGAGAGAAAGCTGTTTATACAACTGTCTGTCAAGTTTTATAACAGCTTCATACGCATCCTCACTCCCTGCCTGTGTTAAAGGTTAAGTGACAGAGTGCACACCCTTTGCCCTGTTTGTGACATGGCTTCTCAACAGCAGCTGCCTACTGAGGAAGAATAGATGCAGAAATTCAACCTGAGAAATTCAGCCCATGGAAAGCAGGCCCCAGCCTGGGTCCTCGACTGCTTCAGGCCTGGCTGAACAGAGGATAAGAGAGCCTGGTGCCTAAAGAGAGGAGAAGAGTGGTTTGGATCTGGGATTCATTGCCAAGAGTGTGGAGGAAGCAGATTCAAAAGGGAATCGGATGATCAGTTGAAGAAAAAATTTCAAGGCTAATGGGAGATAGCACAGAAAGGCACTTAGAGTCATAAAGTCCTACAGGCAAAAGGAGGCCATTCAGCCCATCGAATTTGTACCAATCATAATCCCACCCAGGCATGTATTTATCCTGCTAGCCTCCCTGACACTAGCTTGAACAATCCAGCTAACCTGATATCTTTGGATTGTGGAGGGAACCGGGGCACCTGCTGGAAACTCATGGGGAGAATATGCAAACTCCACACAGAAAGTGGGAATCGAATCCAGATCTCTGGAGCTGCCTCTGTGAGGCAGCAGCGCTAACTACTGTGCTGCCATGTTGCCCAGATAGATAGGCCTCCTGCAGTGGTGTAAGTCATCCGTGGGGAAAACAACAACTTCTGTTTACATAGGGCATTTAAGGAAACATCCAAAGGAGCACTATGATATAAAATAAGTGCTATAATTGGAGCACTATAATATAAAATAAGTATGATATTAAACCACATTAGGGCATATAAGAAATAAAAACAGAAAATGCTGGAAATACTCAGCAATTCTCTCAGCATCTGTGGAGTAAGAGGGGTATTTAATGTTTCGAGTCATGTATGACTCTTCAGAACTGCCTAAGGAAATATTGGATCAGCTGACCAAAAGCTTGGCTAAAGAGGTTGGTTTTTAGGAGTGTCTTAAAGGAGGGGAGCGAGGCAGAGATGGAGGCAGAGTGGTGTCGGCTATTTGGGAACTTGGCAACGGAAGACGCAGCCATCAATGGTGGAGCGATTAAAATTGGGAGGGCAGAATTTGAGGAGTGCCCTGGGGCTTGAGGAGAGTACGCAGATCAAGAAGGGGTGACCATCAAAATAAAAATGAGAAATTTTAAAATCCCAGGAATTTATGCAGCAATCGAGTTTCATCTTTATAAGAGCAGCGTGTTTCCCTCAGAGCTGCCAACCTATTAGCAAAACTATCAAATGAGGACTTCCTACCGGTGAAAGTAATTGATGCAATGGAAATTAATGTCTTTTTAAGAGTGAGTGTGTGGCCCTGTCTATGGCCTCACTGGCAATTGCACAGGCACTCTGTGGAATTGAACTATATGGAGCAGGATGTCCCACAGTACATTCACAGCCTCGACTGACTGAGATAGTTTCACAAAGAATAATTAGTTTCTCGTGCTAAAAATCAGCCTTGATAGGCTCACACTGAGGTGAAAAATGTATGGAAGAAAGGAAGGCTACCTGTGAACTGGTCACACGTGAAGAGGTAACCTCTTGTTCTACACTTTTCACCTTTTTCACCTTGCTGTGAGCCCTGGCTCAGTTTCAGCACCCTTACCTCTTGACCCTGAAGATCCTGTGTTGCAATTCCACTTGAGAACCATGAGTGCAGCCTCTGGGCTTGACGCTGTGATGCAGCGCTGCAGTAAGTGTCGGAGGTCCTCTCTTCCAGATGAAATGCCAAAGTGAGGCTCCGTCTGCCCTCTCAGTTGGAAATAAAAGCTCCCACAGCACTATTTCGAGGAAAGGAGTTAGCCCTTGGTGCCCTGATCAATTTTTAACCTTAAACCCATATCACGAACGTAGATGATTATCACATCACTACAGGGTGGCACAGTGATTAGCATTGCCGCCTCACAGCGCCAGGGACCCGGATTCGATTCTGTGCAGAGTTTGCACTTTCTCCCCGTGTCCAGGTGCTCCAGTTTCCTCCCACAGTCTGAAAGATGTGCTGGTTAGTGGATTGACCATGCTGAATTCTCCCTCAGTGTACCCGAACAGGCGGCAGAGTGTGTTGACTAGGGCATTTTCACAGTAACTTCATTACAGTGTTAATGTAAGCCAACTTGTGACAGTAATAAGATAAGCACTGTCTGGATGCAGCCATTTGGTACAAAATGGGTCACGGAGGGAAATGAATATTCTGCTGTGCTGTGATTTCTATGTTTGTATTGTCTGATGTTGTGGTTGATCTTGTTTATAATACAGCGCCTAAGTGCTTCGCTCTCTGTGGCAATAAAGATTAAATAAATACAATAAGGGGAATCAGTGCAAGTTTTTCCTTTTATTCACACTCTATCTTATGTCCTTATGAAATAGGGCACGGCCTCTGTTAAGTGTCTATAGCTGCATTTTATAAACTTTATAAAGTTTTTGTACCCTCCCAATGGGATTTCTGGTGAATAGGAGTGGAATAAACTGGCAAATCACTCAAATATCCTACATAGAGGAGGAGTGGCAGGGACGCTTACTTTTTTCAGCATTCATCGGCAAACGTCAATCACTCAGAGTGACTGTTGGCAGGTCTGCCTCGCTGAGATGGAAGTGCTTTCAGACAAGAGCTGGTGAAGCTAGCTGGAATTGACTTAAAAGTAGAAGCAGAGACAATTAGCTTAGGCTCTGAGTAGTCTGCTATTAATCACTCAGAGCACACCCAATGTTATTGTATCATCGCATAAAAATTAGCCTAAGTAACTGAGATTGCAACTGATGCAATGAAAACAAAGTGCTCATTTTAAAACAAAACCAATAAACCTTTGAATTAATAAATACCTCATCTTCACTAATAACCCCAGGATGTTTGGCTCTATTATTTTCCTCAGGATGTGTGGAAGGTAGAATCTTGGGATCCCTACAGTGCAGAAGGAGGCCATTTGGCCCATTGTGTGTCTGCACCGACAACAATCACACCCAGGCTCTATCCTCCTAACTCCACGTATTTGCCTTACTCATACCCCTGACACTAAGAACAATTTAGCATAGCCAATCCACCTAACCTACACATCTTCGGACTGTGGGAGGAAACCACAGCACTCGGAGGATACCCATGCAGACACAGGGAGAATGTGCAGACTCCACACAGGCAGTGACCCAAGGCCGGAAGTGAACTCGGTCTCTGGTGCGAAGAGGCAGCAGTGCTAACCCCTGGGCTACCATACCACCCTTACCAGCTAAATCTGAGAGCTTATCCCAAATCTTGCTGTGTGATATGTTGAGGTGTGAAGAATTGGAGGCAATAGAGATTTCAGTTTATGGTTCCACTGTGGTGAAAAGGCCATTGTTCATCATCAAAACCATTGCAAAGGGGATAGCAATCTTGCCTCTTGTGAGGAAGTTATGGATTCAGGGCTTTGTTATGCTGGAGCTCAGTCTGATCTTATCTCCTCAGGTGGACATATGAGATTCCCTGGGGTAAAGAATAGGGGAATACTTTCTGGTGTCCTGGCCAATATTTATCCCTTAACCAACCTTGTTAAAGCAGATCATCGGATTCTTTGTGTGAGCTTGAATTGTACAACTGATGTGTGTTTCCTTACACTGCATTATAACAGTGACTATACTTCAAAAGCACTTAATTACTTGTAATGCTCTTTGATGTCCTGAAGCCATGAAGATGGGATATAAATGTGTTTCTTCTTCTATTTGTCCCTCCCCCCTTCCCTTTCCCCACCCTCTCCTCTTCCTTCCTTCTTCCCTCCCCCTCCCTCCATATCTGCTCTCCCTCTCTCTCTTTCTTCCTCTTTCTTTCCTTGTCTCTGTCCCTTTCTTCCTTCCTTCCTTTCTCTCTCTCTCACTGAATCTCTTTCTCAATCTCTCTCTCAACCTCTTTCTCAATGTGAACTCTGATAGCTTGGTCCAGGACGAACTATCAAGATAACACTTCTTAAAGAGATGTTAGCTATCGCTGTGCCGATTATGAATTCAGTTTAGTTCTCTGTGGGCAGAGTGTAGGATGGAGATTGGCAGAAGTAACTTCAGGGGCCCTTAAGCAATTAACTTCCACTGGTGTAATGAGGTCTTGAACCTCACCTTGCTCTGTGCCACCCAGGGAATAACAATCCCTTTCCCTCTCGCCCACAAAACCACTGCTGTTCAGACATGTACTTAACATAATACCGCCAGCAAACATGTGATTAGTTCATCCTGTTTGTGATTACAAAGGCTGTTTTGCCAGCAAGTATGTGCTAACCACACATATTTTTTAGTAATGAAACATAGGACAGTTGTTCAGAGAGCAGAGGTTCCATACCTTAATGTTGTTTTTAACATGTGACTGAGGATTGAAACACTTGTATTCTGGACAGCAACGTTTCTAAGTTTAAGATAGATAGAGGCAAGTATCTCTCACTGAGCACACATGGGAACCACACTTGTAAATAATCCAACTGGAAGAATCTTTGGAAGCTAGTGTATTGTAGTTCAGATTAACCTTAAATATTTCTCCATCACAATGCAAGTCCAAACATGAGGTAAAATGTCCCAATAATTTTAGGACATAAAATCACAGGATCTTTGGGATTGGTGTAGGCTACCATGCATTTCCCTGAAGTTTCCGTAAATCCAGAGCAGACCTTATGATTGAAGTTTTTGATAACTTTTAACATGAGTTTTCAGGCTGTGCTGGAAGCCATTTTGAATCTGCCAAGAAGATGACCTCTTTTAATCATTTGTAACTGTGGACCATTTTGAGGACTTGCATCCATTGGTCAAACACGAGTTGTTTAATTCTTTCAAATTTGGCGAAGTTTTAAGTTGGGCTTTCTGCGGACATTTCTAAATCTCAGATGACATGCTCCAGATATTGGCTCATGAGCACTTTTTTCTCTTGCTCGCAGTCTGATGGATTCTCATCAGGCAACATGGAATAAACCTCATGGGCTTTTCCTACTGGCTGACCAATCTGGAACTAAAATGATGATCATGAAACCATTGCTGATTGTCACAAAAGCCCATCTGATTTTGATTTGATCTATTATTGTCACATGTACAGTGAAAAGTATTGTCTCTTGCGCACTATACAAACAATACCATTCATAGAGAAGGAAAGGAGAAAGTGCTGAATATAATGTTGCGGTCATAACTAATGTGTAGAGAAAGATCAACTTAATGCAAGGTAAGTCCATTCAGAAATCTGACACCAGCAGGGAAGAAGCTGTGCTTGAGTCGGTTGGTAAGTGACCTCAGACTTTTGTATCTTTTCCCCAATGGAAGAAGGTGGAAGAGAGAATATCCCGGGTGTAGGGTGTCCTTGATTATGCTGGCTGTTTTGCTGAGGCAGCAGGAAGTGTAGACAGAGTCAATGGATAAGAGCCTGGTTTGCATGATGAATTGGGCTACATTCACCATCTTTTGCAGTTTCTTGCAGTTCATCAATTCATCAATGTCCTTTAGGGAAGGAATTCTACCGTCCTGTTTGAGTCAATTACCATTTTTGATTCGGAAAAGACCCATTCAGTTCAGAAACGCCTTTTGGACAGTTTTAGGAGATGGATTGTTAACATCTCTTAGATTTGAATCGCATCAATTTGCCCTTGTGAGATAGTGTGGAAATTTTGAATTCACACACCACGTCAGACGACATTTGATGGCCATCTTTTGCAGGATGTATTGTCCATTTAAAAAAAAAAGTCAGTTCCTAAAGGTTTCATGCTGTATAAAGTTAAAAGTTATGAATATAGCATGCTGTTATTGGCAATATGCGTACTGATTCCAAAATTACTTTCAGCAGAATGATGATGGTGAACATTGACATTATTGAGATCACCACCAGCCCAAAATCTGGGCCAATATTTTGGAAAAGTAACTGAATAGAATTAAGATGATAGAGCTTCAAGAGGAATATGTTGACAACATTGATTTGACAATCATTATTAACCACCGGAATTAGCACAGAATAATTAATAATTGCTGGTTTAGTTTATTATTGTTGCAAGTAGGCTTACATTAACAGTGCAATCAAGTTACTATGAAAATCCCCCAGTTGCCACACTCCGCCATCTGTTCAGAATTTAACATGGCCAATGTACCTACCTAACCATCACATGTTTTGGATCATGGGAGGAAACTAGATCACCCGGAGGAAACCCATGCAGATACACGGGGAGAAAGTGTAGACTGCAAAACAACTGTGGAGACAGGGAACCCGTGATGTGGGAGGCAGCAGTGTTAGCTAACCGAGGGCAAACTGCCATCCAGCCTTTAGTGGGACACAATGCTGAATGCTAGTGTTCACATGCCTCTCGGGAAGCAGACTCACCGAACGTCGAGCACACCACCTTCCCAAGCCCCACCTCTTTTCTCCCTCCTTGGTCACAAAGCATTGTTAGGTAAAGAAAACTATTCCTGCCTGAGGGATTTTCCCTTCCCTCCGTATCTGTAGATGTGATCTGCTCTATCCCTCGGAAAGCTTCAGTTAAGTTTTATCAATTTGATTCAGTTATAGTTGATAAAATGTTCCAGTGACAGCCAGTCCTAAACAAATCTAAGTAACTGTTGTTTGGTTCAAAAAGAATCAAGTAATGAAATATCGCAGAAACCGATTTATAGAATCGACAGTGCAGATAAAGGCCCATTGAGCCTGCACCAACAATAATCCCAGCAAGTCTTATCTCTGTATCCCCACATATCTACCCTGCTAATCCCCCAATACTAAATTACCCTGGCCAATTCACCAAACCCATACATCTTTCAGATAGTGGGAGGAAATCGGAGCACTCGACGGAAATTCAAGCAGATGCGGGGAAGGTGTGCAGCCGGAATCAAACAGGGTGCCTGGTGCTGTGAGGTAGCAGTGCTAACCATTGTGCATTGTGCCATTTGTATTTGAGTTGAATTTCAGCATCCTTCCTTGAGCTGCCTAGTAAGATGATTAATTGAACATCCTGTGTGTTAAAGGTGATCTCAGAGTGTGTCTTTTGTCAGTGAAACTACCCATTAACCCTTTGTGTATAACAAGAGACTTAGAGAAGTCAGTGGCATGCTTTATCTTGCACAGGAATTCTTCATGTAAGGCACTGAGGAAGGCATAGCTCAGAAGAAGGGTCATCCAGACTCGAAACGCTAGCTGTGTTTTCTCTCTACAAGTGCTGAGATTTTCCAGCATTTTCTGTGTTTCTTTAAGACACATTTTAAGGTGGCACAGTGACACGGTGCTGCTGCCTCACAGTGTCAGGAGCCCAGATTCGATTCCCAGCTTGGGTCACTGTCTGTGCGGATCTGCACATTCTCCCCATGTTTGCCTGGGTTTCCTCCGGGGGCTCTGTTTTTCTCCCATATTCTGAAAGATAAGCTGATTAGGTGCATTGGCCACACTAAATTCTCCCTCAGTGCACCCAAACAGGCACCAGAGTGTAGGGGATTTTCAAGATAATTTCATTCCAGTATTAAGGTAAATCTATTTGTGACACTATTTGTGAATCATAGAATCCTTACAGTACAGAAGAAGGCCCATTGAATCTACATCGACTACAAACCCACTCAGACCCTATCCTCATAACCCATGCATTTACCTAAGCTGGTCCCCCTGACGTTAAGGAACAATTTGGCATGGCTAATCCACCTAACCCGCACATCTTTGGAACTTTAGTTGGAAGAGGCATTACTTTTGATGAGATGTTACATCAGGTCCCAATTTGTTTGTTTGGGTAGATGTCAAAGATGTGATGGGGCTATGTTAAAATCAACAGGTAGGCAATGGCCAACATTAGTTCACCAACAACCAAAGGCAGATTCTCTGACCATTCATCTCATGCGAAAGCTACCTTGTGTATTTACTGACTCAGAGAATCCCAACCACAACCTACAAGTGTCTTTTTTAATGAATTGCTTTGGGGTGAGATGTGGTGATAAATGCAATTTTTTCCTCCTTGCGGTTGAATGACAATCCACGGGGAATTCTCTTTCCCCACAGACTGTCAGCGGTACAAGAAAGGGTATTGAAGAATTAAGTGCTCCCAGCCTGGATTACAAACTCCTTTTCCCTTTGATTGACGCTGGAATGAAAGTGGATACATACCGCTCTCAGTCAAAGCCACCCCTGCCACATGTTTGTTGAACTGAAAGATCAGTTAATCAAGGCAGGTTTTTAAAAGGTAACAAGTTGATCTCTTGGTACCTGATTCATCTAATTCACCTCCCTCCAGGACAAAATAGAGCTCCAACTCTGATAAACCAATCCTTCTGTTGAGCCAGATGTTATGGTCGCAGGCGTAGAATAATTTATACATACCAACTCCGCTTACTGTCCTGGTCCGTCCACACTGATGCTATAGTTAAGAAAGCCCACCAACGCCTCTACTTTCTCAGAAGGCTAAGGAAATTCAGCATGTTCACTATGATTCTCACTAATTTTTTCCAGATGCATAGAAGGTATTTGTTCTGGTTGTATCATCACCAAGTATGGCTTCTGTTCTGCTCAAAACCACAAGAAATTACAGAAGGTTGTGAATGTAGCCCAATCCATCACACAAACCAGCCTCCCATCCATTGACTCTGTCTACACTTTCTGCTGCCTTGGAAAAACAGCCAGCATAATCAAGAATCTCACGCACCCCGGACATAATCTTTTTCCATCGGAACAAAGGTACAAAAGTCTGAGGCCATGTACCGACCTATTCAAGAACAGTTTCTTCTCAGCTGCCATTAGACTTTTGAATGGACTTACCTTGCATTAAGTTGATCTTTCTCTGCTCCCTAGCTATGAGTGTAACATTACATTATTCAACCCTCTGTTTTCCTTTTCTCCCCCAATGTACTCTATGAATAGTATGCTTTGTGTGCATAGCACACAAGAAACAATACTTTTAATTGTACACTAATACATGGGACAATAATAAATTAAATCAAATTAAATTAAACTCGAGCACAAAACCCCAGGTGGCATTCCAAAAAAAGTTTAATTCATGTCATAAGTACATTAACACTACAATGAAGTTACTGTGAAAATCCCCAAGTTGCCACACTCCGGTGCCTGTTTGGGTGTGCTGAGGGAGAATTTAGCGTGGCCAATGTAACTAACTATCGCGTCTTTCAGACTACGGGAGGAAACCGGAGCATGTGGAGGAAACCGACGTAGACACAAGGAGAATGTGCAGATTTTACACAGACAGTGACCCAAGTAGGGAATCAAACGCGGGCCGTTGGCACTGTGAGGCAGCAATGCTAACCACTGTGCCACCATACCACCCGAAAGTGGCATCTTCCAGACAAGATATTAAATGAAACCCCATTTGCCTTTGCGGGTGGACATATGGCCAATACGTTTGCTAGACATTTGTGCTTGTGCCATAAGTATAATCTTCTGCAAAAGGATTCAGAAGCACTGAGGAAATGAACTAGATAATGGCAAACAATCTGTAATATAGATGAATGCAGTGTGATGCACACAGCCAGGACCCAATTTATGCTTTAAAAGAATCAATATTAAAAGCTGTTGTAAAAGGTCTGGGTGTTATCAAAGGCAGGCATTCGTTCTCCCCAAATTATGGGATAGATTTTCAACCCATTGCCTGGGAATAAAATTGGCTGATAGAAACATCTCAATCTTTATTTCAAGGGCATTACAGATATAATGACAATGTACTGGCAGCAGTTCTACTCTAATACGCTTGCATCTTTAGACTCCGACATTAAATTCTGCCTCGCTGCTTTGTCAAGTGGAACTGTGCCTCTGGCACCCCTCTCAGACAATTTGAAGGCAATAGTCTTTCCTGCAGCTTCTCACCTCCAATATCGTTGCTGCATCTTGACATCTCAGGTAATGCAAAGTAGAGATGCCTCCCTCCATTCCAATGATGTTATATTGGTCCATACCGTTGATGATGGGAACAAAATTAGAAGGAATTACATTTGCTCCTCATTTCTCCTTTCCTAAGTTGACCGATGGAAAGGCCAATCGTCAGCCTCTGAAGTTTGCCACATGGAGACTCAATACTATAAGATTTCAGAGCAGAATTAGGCCATTCAGCCCATCGAGTATGCTCCACCATTCAATCATGGCTGATATGATTCTTATCCCAATTCTCCTGCCTTTTCCCCATAATCCCAATCAACTCAAGAAAAGCTTTAGAACGAATAGATTTACCTCGCATTAAGTCGATTTTTCTCTACATCCTGGCTGAGATTGTAACACTATGTCCTGCGTCCTCTCATTTCTTTCTCTATGAATGATATGCTTTGTCTGCACAGTATGCAAGAAGCAATATTTTTCACTATATACTAATTCATGTGACAATAATTAATCAATTCAAACTTTCCTTACTAATCAAGAACCTTTCCATCTTAAGAAACTCAATGCCCTAGCCTCCACTGCCCTCTGTGGCAATGAGTTCCATGAATTCACTACACTCTGGCTGAAGAAATTCCTCCTCATCTCAATTTTAAAGGAGCGTCCCTTCACTCTGAGGCTGCGCCCTTGAGTTCCAGTCTCTCCCATTGATGGAGGCATCTTCTCCACGTCCACTCCATCCAGATTTCTTTCCTTAAAGGACATTAATGAACAAGATTTTTCCAACAATTGACAGCAGTTTCATGATAACTTAATTGCAAATTGACTTCAAGTTTCACTATCTGCGGTGGCAGAATTCAAATCCAGGTCCCTAGGGGATCACATTGGGTTTCTGGATCCTAGTCCAAAGACAATACCACTACACCACCGCATCCCCAAATTGTGAGTCTTTACTGGTTCATGAGGAACTAATGCATTGAAAATGATTAAAAACCCTTTCAAAAGATTCAAGCCTGATCTTCAACCACCTTCCTGCACCTTCCCCATATCCCCAAATTCCTTTCGTACCCAAAAATCTACCAACCTCTGTCTTGAGTAGACTCAGACTGATTCCTCCAGTTTAGGGAATTGCAAAATACTTGGGTGAACAAATTTCTCCTTTTCTAAGTCCTAGGCTCTTAGGCTAATTGGCAAAGCAAAGTCTCCCTAAATTGTCTCAAATTTGGTTTTTTAATCCATAGATCTATAAACATGGACAGGAATCGCGGGTAGAGGTGGGGACATCGGGGTGGCAGCGCAGGCTCGTTGGGCCAAAAGGCCTGTTTCCCGTGCTGTTTTGTTCTTTGTTCTTTGTTCTAATTAATTTATTCTGGGACTGTTATTCTGTGTTTTAGATTCCCTGGCCAGAGTGAACATTTTCTCCAAATTGTTGGGTGGGAATCTGACTACCCCTCGTGCTGGTGGGGTTATCCAGTTCTGCCAAGGTCAATAGATCTTTGAGCGGCTCACCGCATTTTCCAGTCTCACTCCAGCCCCAGTGAGGCTGTAACATTCCCCACCCAGGTATACAGAACCAGAGAACCATAGAACCCCTACAGTACAGAAAAAAGCCCAGCCAGCTCAGCGAATCTCCAATAATTCTCCAAAAGACCTCATCTTCCCCATAACCTTGTGCCTTTAGCATGGCTAATCCACCTAACCTTGGGCACTAAGGGGTAATTTACCATGGCTAATCTACTTAACCTACACATCTTTGGATACTAACGGGTAATTTAGTATGGCTAATCCACCTAATCTGTACAATTTTGGATAATAAGGGCAATTTACCGTAACTAACCCATCTAACCTACACACCTTGGGACACTAATGGGCAATTTACCGTGGTTAACCTACTTAACCTACACATTTCTGGTCACTAAAGGGCAATTTGGCTGGCCAATCCACCTGGCCTGCACATTTTTGGACACTAAGAGGCAATTTACCATTGCTAATCTACCTATCCTACACATTTTTGGATACTAAGGAGCAATTTAGCAGGGCCAATTCACCCTATGCATGTTTGGAGTGCAGGAGGAAATGGGAGCACCCAGAGGAAACCTACATTGAGACATTGAAGCTGTGCAAACTCCATTCAGACAGTCACCCAAGGCTGCAATTGAACCCAGATACCTGGTGCTGTGAGGCAGCAGTACTAAGTATTGTGCCGCCGTGCCACTTCCATATAAGCCTAATCTATTTAATCTCCCCTCTTATCATACCAGGAGCTAGTGAAACCTCTCTGCCCTCCCTCGAAGGTATGTCTTTCCTAAGGTAAGCAGTTCAAAACTGCGCGTGGTCTCCAGGTGTCGCCTACAGCACCTATTTAGCATAGAACAGAAGGGCATTCTGGTTTCCATGGTCACATCTCTAACACCCCAAATAACACCATGTTCCTGAAATTCTGGCCTTTGCAGTTTTCAGATCCTGCAGCACACCTTCAATACAGAGGATGGTGCATTCTCTCAAAGCCCTAGAAAATGTTTGTCTCTCAATTATCCGCATTAAACCAAACACACTGGCCATTAACTGATTGTTATTTGTGGGACCGGGCTCTGTGGAAATTAGCCAGGATGTTGCAACGGCGACTGCATCTCAAAAAGTGGCCATAATGTGACTTGAGAGGGACCTGAGGTTTGTCAAAGGCGCTGTATAAATGCAAGCAGCTTCTTTAGAATGGGGAGAAATCTCTCAGCACAGCCTGTTGTCTGAATGGTTCCTCCCACTGCTTCATTGGAATTGCAACGTCAGATCGCCAGAAATGAAAAGAGAGTGCTGGAAAACCTCAACGGGTCTGGCACCATCTGCGAAAATAACAACAGAGTTAAGGTTTGAAGTCTGGATGAATCTTCATCAGAGCTGCTCTGACAAAGAGACATCTGGTCTCAAAACCTCAGCATTGTTCCCCCTCCCACAAATGCTGCCAGACCCGCTGAGATTTTTCCCTCATTTTTTGTTTCAGATTCTGGCATCTGCAGTATTTTGCTTTTATCTTTTTCTCTTTTTCCAGAGCAGGCTCCCAAGAATGATCCCTGGAATGAAGAGATTACCCTATGAGGAATGGTTGAGGACTCTGGGTCTGTACTCGTTGAAGTTTGAAAGGATGAGGGGGGGGGTCATCTTATTGAAACTTACCAGGAGACTATCAGGCCTGGATAGAGTGGATGTGGAGAGGATGTTTCCACTAGTAGGAAAAACGAGAACCAGAGGGCACAAACCTCAGAGTGAAGGGACGATTCTTTAAAGCAGGGGATGAGGCGGAATTTCTTCAGCACAGACAGTGGTGAATCTGTGGAACTTTGCTGCAGAAGGCTGTGGAGGTCAGGTCACTGAGTGTCTTTAGGACAGATGTTGATAGGTTCTTGATTTAATAAGAGGATCGGGGATATAGAAAAAAGGCAGGAGGATGGGGATGAGAAACAAATCAGCCATGATTTAATGATGGAGTAGACTCGATGGGCTGAATGGCCTAATTCTGCTCCTATGTTTTATGGTCTAATGAAGAAATGACTCTTCTTTGTTGTCCTTTTTTTTAAAATTAATTCATGGGATGCAGACTTGGCTGGCTCAGACAGCATTTATTACCCATCCCTAATCGCCCCAGCATTTATTACCCATCCCTAATCGCCCCAGCATTTATTACCCATCCCTAATCGCCCCAGCATTTATTACCCATCCCTAAACGCCCCAGCATTTATTACCCATCCCTAATCGCCCCAGCATTTATTACCCATCCCTAATCGCCCCAGCATTTATTACCCATCCCTAATCGCCTCAGCATTTATTACCCATCCCTAATGTCCCCACAATTATTACACATCCCTAATCTCCCCACATTTATTACCCATCCCTAATCGCCCCAGCATTTATTACCCATCCCTAATCGCCCCAGCATTTATTACCCATCCCTAATCGCCTCAGCATTTATTACCCATCCCTAATCTCCCCACAATTATTACACATCCCTAATCTCCCCACATTTATTACCCATCCCTAATCGCCCACATTATACACCTATCGCCACAAAACCAACCCAATCCCTAATCTCCCCACATTTATTACCCATCCCTAATCGCCCCAGCATTTATTACCCATCCCTAATCGCCTCAGCATTTATTACCCATCCCTAATCGCCCCAGCATTTATTACCCATCCCTAATCGCCCCAGCATTTATTACCCATCCCTAATCGCCCCACATTTATTACCCATCCCTAATCGCCCCAGCATTTATTACCCATCCCTAATCTCCCCACATTTATTACCCATCCCCAATCGCCCCAGCATTTATTACCCATCCCTAATCACCCAGGCATTTATTACCCATCCCTAATCGCCCCAGCATTTCTTACCCATCCCTAATCGCCCCAGCATTTATTATCCATCCCTAATTGCCCCAGCATTTATTATCCATCACTAAACGCCCCAGCATTTCTTACCCATCCCTAATTGCCCCAGCATTATTACCACCCTAATCCCCCAGCATTTATACCATCCCTAATCTCCCCACATTTATTACCCATCCCTAATCGCCCCACATTTATTACCCATCCCTATCCCGAAGCATTTATAAAACATCCCTAATCTCCCCACATTTATTACCATCCCTAATCTCCCCAGCATTGATTACCCATCCCTAATCGTCCCTGCATTTATTAGCCATCCCTAATCTCCCCACATTTATTACCCTCCCTAATCTCCCCACATTTATTACCCATCCCTAATTGCCCAGCATTTATTACCCATCCCTAATCTCCCCAGGATTTATTACCCCTAATCGCCCAGCATTTATTACCCATCCCTAATCGCCCCACATTTATTACCCATCCCTAATCTCCCCAAATTTATTACCCATCCCTAATCTCCCCAGGATGTATTACCCATCCCTAATCGCCCCAGCATTTATTATCCATCCCTAATCGCCTCAGCATTTATTACCCATCCCTAACCGCCCCTGCATTTATTAGCCATCCCTAATCGCCCCAGCATTATTTACCCATCCCTAATCTCCCTAGGATTTATTACCCATCCCTAATCTCCCCACATTTATTACCCATCCCTAATCGCCCCACATTTATTACCATCCCTAATCGCCCCAGCATTTATTACCATCCCTATTCTCCCCAGCATTTATTACCCATCCCTAATCTCCCCACATTTATTATCCATCCCTAAACCCTGCAGCATTTATTACTCATCCTTAATCTCCCCACATTTATTAACCATCCCTAATCTCCCCGCATTTATTACCCATCCCTAATCGCCCCAGCATTTATTACCCATCCCTAATCGCCCCAGCATTTATTACCCATCCCTAATCTCCCCACATTTATTACCCATCCCTAATCGCCTCAGCATTTATTACCCATCCTTAATGTCCCCCACATTTATTACCCATCCCTAATCGCCTCAGCATTTATTACCCATCCCTAATCGCCACAGCATTTATTACCCATCCCTAATCACCCCAGCATTTATTACCCATTCCTAATCTCCCCGGCATTTATTACCCATCCTTAATCGCCTCAGCATTTGTTACCCATCCCTAATCGCCCCAGCATTTATTACTCATCCCTAATCTCCCCAGCATTTATTACCCATCCCTAATCTCCCCAGCATTTCTTACCCATCCCTAATCTCTCCAGCATTTATAACCCATCCCTAATCTCCCCACATTTATTACCCATCCCTAATCTCCCCAGCATTTATTACCCATCCCTAATCACCCCAGCATTCATTACCCATCCCTAATCGCCCCAGCATTTATTACTCATCCCTAATCGCCCCAGCATTTATTACCCATCCCTAATCTCCCCAGCATTTATTACCCATCCCTAATCTCCCCAGCATTTATTACCCATCCCTAATCGCCCCAGCATGTATTACCCATCCCTAATTGCCCCAGCAGTTATTACCTGTCCCTAATTGCCCCAGCATTTATTACCCATCCCTAATTGCCCCAGCATTTATTACCCATCTCTAATTGCCCCAGCATTTATTACCCACCTCTAATTGCCCAGCATTTATTATCCATCCCTAATTGCCCCAGCCATTATTACCCATCCCTAATTGCCCCAGCATTTATCACCCGTCCCTAATTACTTTGGAGACAGTTCAGACAATCAAAGGGACGGCCTGCCTTGGTTGAGTGGCAAGATTAAAGAGGGCACAGAAATAACGCTGGAAGATGGCATATTGGCTTATTTTTCTCAAATCCACACCTTAATTAGTATGTTTGATTGGCATTCCTGACCTTACATGCTAAACTTTTACATCTGGTTTTGATTCACTGCATGACAGTAATTAGGTAAAAGAAACAGGTTTATTGCCAAAAGTAACCTCCTAGCACCGCTGCACAAGGAAATCGATGGTGATCTTAGGGCAGGTCCGTCCATTCTGTAGCACACTGCCTGCCAGTCACCTAATCAGCATGTACTGCAAGTGTCTCCCAGTTCCTCTGCAATGTTGCCACATAATTATGCTTCTTCACAATCGTCTCTCCATAGTTAGAGTAAGCGGCAGCCTACATTTTGATTTTTATTTTTGTCTTGCTCGGGATCTGTAATAAAATAGTGCAAGAATAAAAAAAGTGCAGTCTGTGCATACAAGTCAATGATCATAAAATCCCTATAGTGCAGAAAGAGGCCATTCAGCCCATCGAGTCTGAATGAGTCTTGGATAAGATAAACAGCGTCTTATCCAAACCCACCATCACCTGCATCTCCGTAACCTTGCGCGTTCACCATGTCCAATCCATCTAACCCATACGTCTTCCAGACTGTGGGAGGAAACTGGGCCACCCGGAGGAAACCTATGCAGACACAGGGAGAATGTGCACACTCCACACAGCCAGTGACCTGAGGCTGGAATTGAACCCAGACCCCTGGTACTGCGAAGCAGCAATGCTAACAGCCTGCGCCACTGGGCCATTCACAAGACGGGGTGTATGTGGGGGAGGGGTGAGGGGAGGGAGGTGGCGGCCGTTGAGGAGAATTGCTCATTACGCAATGAGATGACTAAAAGGAAATTAGTCTGAAAAGGGATTCAGTTTTATACCCAAGGAAGGAATAATTTACAGGTCTATAGCGAAGAGCAGGGAGATGGGATTAATTGGATAGCAAGTACCTTTTGTAGTATCTGCACTACACAGATAAGTTGGGCTGAATGTTCTCCCTTAACTCCCTCTCCACTCTACTTCACCCCCATAGGTTTTGTGGACAGCGATGTCAGAAACCACACAGGATTGTCCCATCCGATCTGACAGGTTTACACTGGATGACATAAGCCAATATGCCACCTTCCAATTATGGGATGCTCTTGGCACCCACACGTCCAACTGAGCACGGATCCCAGCTAATGCCAACTGTCAGCTTTGGCACGGTATGATCAGTAGCAATGGAAGAATAAATGCACTTGAAAGACTTCTCACAGCTAGTGATGTGTGAGACAGACAAAGCATGCCATTGTTTCCATAGCTTGTTCTTCCTGAATCAGGTTATGAGTATAAAGCCTGAGTCTGTAGTCTGCAGGAGTGTCATGCCACAGCAAGCATAGCTGACCAGGAGTCTTCCCTGTCCTTATTGTGTGGTGAAAGAGTTTACAGCTTGATAACCAACCCTGTATTATAACTGCGTGCCAACCAGTCTTGGGAGTGGGACTCAAACCTGGAGCTGCTGTCCCACAGGCAGGGGTGTTACTCATTATGCTCTAAGACCTCCCAATAAGTGATATAAATTTAACTGTCGTTCATTAAGAATCAGTCACCTTGCTCCATGACTGATTGCATTGGACATGGCTGTAACTTCAAGCCCGAGCCCATATCAGAGATTGGGCAAACTCAGATTGTTTGCATTGGAAAGACGGAAGCTGAAGGATGACCAGATATGGGTCCACAAAATTATGAGAGGCATAGACAGGGTGAATAGTCAAAGGCTTTTTCTCAGGGTGGAAAAGACAAATAAAAGAGGACACATGTTTAAGATGAGAGAGGGAACTTAAGGGGAGATGTGTGGGGAAAGTTTTTTCACACAGAGGGTGGTGGTGAGTGCCTGGAATGCACTGCCAGTGGAGGTGGTGGAAGCAGGCACATTAGCAATGTTCAAAGCATATCTTAACAGCACATGAATGGGAGACAAATAGAGGGGTAGAAATCGCATGTGGGAAATAAGTAGTGGGTCTGAATAAGAATTAGGAATTGGAGAAGGCTTTGTGGGCCTACCCCTGTCCTGTTTCATTCTTTGTTCTTTGTATCCACTCTGCTGCTGAATGACACCACAATTAGCTGGATAGGGTCAGTGTCATTGCAAACATTGGAGCAAACCATTTAGCCCCTCAAGCCTGTTCTCCCATTCACCTAGCTCATCGATAACATCAACTCCTTCACCCACGATGTCCACATTCTTTCTGGATGTATGCATTGGTATAGCTCCTACTCTGTCGAATGTATGCATTGGTATAGCTCCTACTCTATCGAAGACCACAAGAAACTACGAAGGGTCGTGAACAAAGTCCACTCCATTACGCAACCCAGCCTCCATCATTTGACACTGTTACACTTCCTGCTGCCTCAGAAAAGCACCTAGCATAATTCTGCACCCCTGATTGCTCACTTCCACCTATTTCTGCTAGGAAAAAGATACAAAAGTCTAAAACCACATCCCAACCGACTCAAGAACAGTGTCTTCTCTGCTGCCGTCCGACTCTCAAATGGACCTATCTCACATTAAGTTGTTCTTTCTCTAAACCCTAGCTGTAACTGTAACACTCCATTCTCCACCCTCTCCTTTCTATCTCTGTGAACGGTTGTTTTATCTGTATAAGAAACAATGCTTTACACTGTATACTAATACATGTGACAATAATAAATCAAATCAAGTTAATTGCGCCAGTCAGAGGGTGAAAGCCCCCAGCTGTAAAACCAATTCTGAGTTCATAACATTAAGCTGAAACAGTAAATTTAAAAGAATAAGTCAGAAAAAAAACAAAAATCATAAAGTTTGATCCAAGATACATGAACCCTGCAGCAGGTCAGTGAGCAGCTGAAGCAGGAAGATAAGGGCAGGGTACAATCCAGGCCAGGGGTCGACACACTTATTCTAAACCAAATAGTCGGCACATTTCCAAGTGTCGCTGAGGGAGTGCATAATTTCTTTTATAGATAATCAAAGAAACTACATGTGTTGAATTTATGCATGAGTAGATAAAAGAGCAAAATTAAAGTAGATCTACTTCTGAAATATTGCAATTTTTTAAAGTGTGATTTTGTCAGCAAAGCCATTCTAAAATAAAACCGTAACTTAAGATTTGTACATTTTGGTTATTGATTTTCATGATATATAAATAGCTTTCTATTGGAGATTCAAAATAATTTATCATTTCATCATCTTCATAATCATAAAGCTGTTCCCAGAATCAAGCATTGACTGGAAGCATGGTGTGGCTATACTGGTCAAATAGGGGTCACTTAGAGCGCAACACTATTTTTAGTTAAAATCATTATTTATAGACTAAAGTATAGTCCAATGATTCTTAGAATCTTAGAATCCCTACAGTGCAGAAAAAGCCATTTGGCCCATTGAGTCTGCACTGAATCTGACAGAGTAACTTAACCTTCCCCCATCCTATGCCCATAACCCCACACTTATTCCATGGCTAATCCCCCTAACCAACTCATCTTTGGACACTAAGGGACAATTTGGCATGACCAATCCAGCTAACCCACATATCTTTGGATGCTAAAGGGCAATTTAGCCTGGCCATTCCATTTAACTTGCACATCTTTGGACTGTAGGAGGAAACTAGAGCACCTGGATGAAACCCACACAGACACATGGAGAACGTGCAAACTCCACACAGACAGTGACCCGTGGCTGGGAATTGAACTCAGGCCCCTGGCGCTTTCAGGCAGCAATGCTAACCGCTGCGTCACCGTGTCATCTTTTCATTCACCTCTTAGTCCGACAATAAAAACATGGGCTGGAATGTTACGACTCTCCACGCCAGCAGGATTTTCCCTTCCCATTGCAGTGAATAAGGTGCCGAATTTTCCAATTTTGTCGCAGCGGGAGCATGGAGTGAACAGCTGATAAGATTGCATATTTCCTCCTTTTCTGGACTTCACTCTTTCTGCTTATTAATTTGACCAAAAAAGGTTGAGGGCCGCAAATGAAACGTTAAAGAGCCACATAGTGCAGCCCCCAGATCTGGGCTGACGCACCAGTCCAGTGTAATGCTGCGGGTGTGCTGCATTGCCATTAGTGCATATTTTAGGTGGCATTGTAATGGATAGCAAAGAATGTAAACTGAACTTCATTATTCTCTCACCATCTGTCTGTAAGCAGAGGCGTTTTTAACTGTTTTAAGTTGAGACTGCACTGTGTTTTCCCCAAACCCTCAGTTTATGTGGTCCAAATAACTCACAGAAACCTCTTACATTTGACTCAGGAGCTTCGTTTATTCACACATTCAAATCTTGGGGTGTGAGGAATGGTCACAGCCTCATTAGGATGCATGCACATACATACAGCGGGGTAGAAAAGAGGGAGTTTTACAGCTATACAAGTCTGGATAGCAATAACAAAGGAACTACAGAAATGAATATGGGCTTAAATGATCTCCAGATTTCAAAAAGTCAAAATTGAGAGGATGAGTCTTTGCAATGAGGTTCAGTTCAGATGTGTTTCCGGTTGGAGACACAGCATAAGAAACCTTTAAAGCGAACGATGTTGCGACATACTGAGGTTTCTATGCGATGATACTTGGCAGGCGATGGTCGGATGCTTTAACAGGGAATTGAGAGATGGTGGTTGGCTGTCTGGCCAGCCAGGGAATCTTATGGAGTTCTTTCCGATTGGTGTTTAATGAGCAGGCAGTTTGTTACTTGGCTCTCATCTGTATACACAGATATCAAAATGGTCACTTGATTTGTGTGACCTCCTCCTTCTTGCACAGTAATTTCAAAAAGAACATATACTTGGCATGAAGGTCTAGATTTTGTTTTATGGCTTATAATATCCCTGTTAGCTTCTCGGCACATCACCCACCCATGTTGAGGATCTTGTTTCAGGGAGCCTTTGCCTGGGCAGATCCTGTGACTCCACTGGAAGGATTAGCTTGCCAAGATGCAAATCATGTCCATTTTCCCCTCAGTTTTGAAATAGACCTGGGCAATTCCAGATGTGAGATGGGTCTCCTAACACAGGTAATGGGTTTTGGTCTCTGCATATCTCCTGGTTTTAGAATTATATTTCCTTTCCAATGGGGTGTGTGGTTTCACAAGGATGGAAGGAAAGGTCTTCTCTCTCGTAGCTGCTGTAGGAAGCTTTATATGGGAAGAGTTATATGATCTGTAGCAGCCGCCTATCAGTAGAGCAGCAGTTCATTTTAAAATAACAAAAAGAGAATGAAGTTTGGTGTACACAGTTTGGATTTCTATCATGTTGTTTTGACATGTCAACACGCTGACGCTGGAAGTGGGAATTCCAGTTCTGAGCTACTTTTACTGCATACACTGGAGCACCTGCTTTCCTTCCGCCACATTCCTGAGCCACAGGAACCTACTCCAGTTTGTCACGCTTTTCATTTCTCCCTCTCACTGCGTTATTGGGATCTGGATTCGATTCGCGGTTTGGGTCACTGTCTGTGTGAAGTCTGAACATTCTCCCAGTGTCTGCGTGGGCTTCCTCCAGGTACTCCGATTTCCTCCCACAATCTGAAAGACATGCTGGTTAGAGTACATTGGTCCAAACAGGTGCTGGAGTGTGGCGACTAACGGATTTTCACAGTAGCTTCATTGCAGTGTTAATGTAAGCCTAATTGTGACACTAAGAAATAAACTTTAACTTAAACTACTCTGCTATCACCATTCATATGTCCTCGGACCCTACCTTTCTTCACTTGTCCCATTGCCAATCTTTTATCCTTTGCACTTTTTGCTGACAGTGCATTAACTGACCCTCTTGTTTGTCTCCACAATGAAACTGTCCTAGTAATTTCAAAAATATGATTTGCAAGGCAAGAGCAAATTCTTTCTCCCAAGATCACAATTCGGATGTGTCTCCAGAATTGCTTGGTGGACAATTGAGAACACCTTAGGTTACATGAAAATATTTCTCACATAACCCAACGCAATCTGTGTAGCTGTCAGCTGCATATTGAATGGTATTTTTTTAAGTTTATTTATTATTGTCATAAGTAGGTTAATATTACAAAGTTATTGCAAAAATCCCCCAGTCGCCACGCTCGGGTACACTGAGAGAGAATTTAGCATGCCCAATGCAATTAACCAGCATGTCTTTCGGACTGTAGGAGCAAACCAGAGTGCCCGGAGGAAACCCATGCAGACACGGGGAGAACGTGCAGCCTCCACACAGACAGTAATCGAAGCCGGGAATCGAACCTGGTTCTCAGGTGCTGTGAGGTGGCAGTGCTAACCACTGTGCCACCGTGAATTTATTTTTTTCTTGTGTATTTCTCCACTGTAGTCCTGAGACGCACTTTATACTCCGACTGGGATGCTGTTCTGACAGGGGCCTGTGTACTCCACAGAGACAGTGACCCAAGCCAGGGATCCAACTTGATTCCCAGGCACTGTGAGGCAGCAGTGCTAACCATTGTTATGCCTCTATCATCATGCCTGGCAGAGTATCGTGCCTTGAGTAATGAACCTGATTCCAAATGTTTCTTCTGACTGAATTCTAAATTTACATCCAAATGGGCCTGCTCTTGTGGCTTAATTTGAAATAATATCCCAGGCTTATCACGTCCTTATCTTTTAATATTTTCATCCTTATTGCACCTCCCTGCAAGGGCTTTGTGCGTGCAAACAACGGCAGAAATCCTCATTAGACAGACCCTGTGAGGGTCCCTGCCAGCAAAGCCTCCATGTAATGAGGAAGAATGTGCTTTGAAAAACAATCAACGTGCTCATCAGATCTGAGAGACATTAACAAAAGGTTGTTACCTTCATCACAAATAAAATCAGCAAGCACCAGTGTCAGACACAGTGCAAAAGTAAATATTGCCATTTTCAGTGCTTCACCCATTCTTATATTCGTCCCTGGGGAAAAGAAATGGGGAAAGGTAACCTTATGATACTGTCAGCCAAGTAACAGGGGAAATGATGGCATAGGCACATGGAATTAACCAGCTGGCTCCCCTTGATATCCACATGGATGGCAGTCAAGGCCAAGTCAGCTAAATACACGACAGGGAAAGGAATGGAAGGTGATGCTGGTCATTTTAGATGGGGAGAGGTGGGAGGAGACCTATGTGGAAGTTAAGTAACTGGGCTGAACAGCCTGCTTGTGGGCTGTAAATCCCATTGGTGAGATTTTCTGGTGGCAGAGGCAATACATCAATGGCAACATGTAGGATATTCTGGTTCAGCCGATGTCTGCGGCACTCACTATGGCTCACCCATCCTATCGCCTGGGAACTCAGTGTGGGTGGGAGAGGTGGGGAGGAGATCACAAGATCTCAATGACAGGAAGAGCTGAATCCCACCCTTTGTAATTCTACATCAACTAGACCATCATTCTTCTTGCTAAGGGTTACAGGTTGGCACAGTGGCACAGTAGTTGGCACTGCTACCTCGCAATGTCAGGGACCTGGATTGAATTCCTGGTGTAGGTGGCTGTTTGACTGGAATTTGCACATACTCCCTGTATCTGTGAGGGTTTTCTTTGGGTGCTCTGGTTTCTTCCTACATCTGAAAGGTTAGGTGCATTGCCCTGAAACTTGTGCTGGTTAGATGCCTTGGCCATAAAGATACTATCTAAGTATAAATTATTGCTGCTGTTCTTTTTGTCACAAGGCAGTGGAAACAGAATCTTTGAATATTTTTAGGGTAGAGCTGGATAGAATCTTGATAATTATTGAATTCAAATTCCACCATCCGCCATGGCAGGATTCGAACCCTGGTTCCCAGAACATTAGCTGAGTTGCTAGATTAATAGTGTAGCGATAATACCAATAGGCCAAAACCTGGACTTTGGAGGGCTGAAGGAGTTGGAGGATCACAAGACATGGATGAGGGTTTCAGTAGTAGGAAGGTTGCGGGAGGGTCAGAGGTGGGAAATATTGAGGAGGTGAAAGTGATTTTTGTGATGGAGAGAATATGGGGTCAGAATCTTCGCTCCGGGTCAAATAGGATGTCAATTTTGCAAATGATTTGATTCAGCCTAGGGAAGTGGCTAGAATCAATGACTTGGGAACATAATTTGTTGCAGGGTTGAAGGCTTTTGTCTCTCCTGTGGAATTAGTTTCAAGAGAAGGTTCCCTCTTCAGGATGTCCACAGTTTTTAATTGGCCTTGCCTTTTGCGGACACTGAAATTGGGGGAGGAGGTAGCGAGAGGAAAGGGACGAAAACTACTGTAAGGGCCATTGACAGAACAAGAATTGTGACAAGATGGCTTTAACTAAAACATGCTTTCTTTAAATGAATCTAATATTCCAATACAGTTGATCAAAAAAAAGGCAAAAAGGGAAGGTAAAATACGACCAAACAAGTACCTAATAAACGTTTGTAGATTGGATTCAGATTGGCGGAGCACTGATTCATGAGTTCCAGAAAGTAACAAACCTGAGATCACTGACCCTGAAGAAGAATGAAATTAGGCCACTTGCGACTGGGCTTTTCTTTGTCACAAGTGATGATGCGCAAGTAAGTGTCCAACCTTATCACGCGAATCGCTTTCATTATAGGGAGTTTTAGAGATCTTTGCCAAAATCAATTTAATATGATGCTGTCTTCTGTTACACAGAAAATAGCTTGAAGCAATAATGAGGCAGGAAGATCATCCTTGTATTCTTGCGCTGGCTTTTTCCTCGCAGCTCATGTTAATGGAGAAGAGTGTTGGATGTAAATTAGAGGTATTTTTATGACACATCCGGAGATTAGTGAAGGCGACCTGCTGAGAGTATGTTGGAATTGGCAGCGGGTATTCGTGCTGAACAAGTTTATGGCCAGTATTCTGAATGTCCCCTCTCGCAATTCCTCATCCCAGCAGGATGCAGTTTCAAGCATTTTTGGTGCACACCTTGTCAGGTTATCTGTAGCAAATAGGTGGTGGCATGGTATTATTGTCACTGGATTTCTGACCAGGGACCCAGATGAATGCTCTGGGGACAATTCGGTAACAATAAAATCTGGAATTAAAAATCTAATGATGACCATGAGTTGTTTGTTGTAAAGTCCCATCTGGTTCACTAAAGTCCTTTAGGGAAGGAAATCTGCTGCCCTACATGAGACCACAACAATGTGGTTGACCCTTAACCGCCCTCTGAAATCGCATAGCAAGCCAGTCAATATAAGGGCAATTATGGGTGAGCAACAAATTCTGGCCTTGCCAGTGATGCCCACATCCCATAAAATGACTAATTAAATAAGTGAGCCAATTGTTACAATCTTTTCATTGTTCTAAATGCTGGCTTCATCTCTTGGGTGTTTTGTATCTTGTTACTAGAAACAGAGGTGTCACCATTACTAATGTCACAGCCATATAAGGGCAAGAGGAAGTTTCCTTTAGATGGAGGAGGGATGGAGTGAGATACTGATTGAAGAGTGGGAGGAAGATCAGCCAGACAGAGGACGAAGAAGGTCAGAATAAACAAGAGATGTTCCATCAAGCTCCAACAAGATCATTGCCCGAGGAAACTCTGGCTCAGAAAAGAAATGTTCCAGAACAGGGAGCAGTGTATGAGAGGGAATGGGGGCACATGATTGATTCATCATAGTTTTTAAATAGGATGTTGGAAATTATTTGAAGAAGTAAAGATATTAAAAAGAGAAAGGATTGCTTGAAATGGCAGCGGGATGGGGCTATTTGGAAAAATCTTTCAGAGTGCCACTTTATTCATGGCTTGTTCTGTCTAAAAGAAGACACTGGAAAAACACAGCAGGCCTGTTAGCATCTATAAGGAGAGAAAACAGAGTGAATGTTTTCAGTCCTTTACACTCTTCATCAGAACTAAGGAAAGGGAGAACGTATTAGATTTTAAAGTGTGACTGTGAGAGATTGCAATACAATGTAACAGCTTTATGAATAAAATACAGATTGCCTAGTGTGTGCATGCATATGTGTGTGTGTATACGTACGTGTGTGTGGTATCTGCAAGCATGCGTATGTGTGTGTATAAGTGAATGAGTACGTGTGTGTGTGTGTATGTGTCAGTGTGTGTGTGAGTGAGGAAGTGTGTGTGTGTGTGAGTGAATGTGTATGTGCATGAATGTCTGTGTATGTGTGTGCGCACATGTGTGCATGTGCGTATGTCTGTGTGTGTGTGTGTTAGTATATGTGTGTGCATATCAGTGTGTATGTCTGTTCATGAGTGAGCGAGTTTGTGACTGAGAGTGTGTGTGTGTGTGTCAGTGTATGTGTGTGTGTGTGTGTGTGTGTGTGTGTGTGTGTGTGTGTGTGTGTGTGTGTGTGTGTGTGTGTGTGTGTGTGTGTGTGTGTGTGTGTGTGTGTGTGTGTGTGTGTGTGTGTTGTGTCTGTGTTTGTGTGTGTGTGTGAGTGAGTGTGTGAGTGAATGTGTGTATGTGTGTGTGTCTGTGTCTGTGTGTGTGTCTGTGTGTGTGTCAGTGTATGTGTGTGCATATCAGTGTGTGTGTCTGCGTGCGAGTGAGTATGTGTGTACGTCAGTGTATGTGTGCGCGTATCAGTGTGTGTGTCTGCGTGCGAGTGAGTATGTGTGTACGTCAGTGTATGTGTGCGCGTATCAGTGTGTGTGTGTCTGTGTATGAGTGTGTGTGTGAATGAGTGTGTGTGTTTGAGTGAGTGAGTGTGAGTGTGTGTGTGAGTGTGTGTGTGTGTGAGTGAATGTGTGTGTGTGCGCACATGTGTATGCGTCTGTATGAGTGTGTGTGTGTGAGGTGATTGAGACAGTACATATACAGCAACATTGGTGGTTCAATGGTAGAATTCTCACCTGCCATGTGTGAACCCTGACCAATGTTTCTCCCTGTTTGAGGCTCAAGGGATATGGAGGGAACGGGGGGGTCGGGATATTGAATTTGATGATCAGTCACAGTTAGAATGAATGGCAGAGCAGGTTTGAAGGACTGAATAGTCTCTGCCGCTTCTAGTTTCTACATATGTTCCATGTATATATGGGATCCTTTTTTGAAAAAAAGGGGTTTGAGATTCAGGAGAAAAGTCAAGAGCAAAACTACCAAACACAACATTTGCTTCTTCTCAATGGTGACTCTAAATCCCACAGAATGCTCCTTCTTGAGATACAGTCTGTGTCAGCTATGGTGTGCTCCAGGTGTTGGTCCTCTGTTTTGATAGACTCTAAGAGGAGACATAGAACATAGAACATAGAACATTACAGCGCAGAACAGGCCCTTCGGCCTTCGATGTTGCACTGACCAATTAACAAAAAGCAATGACCCTCTAACCTAAACCATTCCCTTTTCGTCCATAAACTTATCTACTAACCTCTTAAACGCCACCAAACTTGGCGCATCTACAACTGCAGCAAGCAGGGCATTCCATACCCTTACCACCCTCTGGGTAAAGAACCTACCTCTGACATCCGTCCTATAACTACCACCCCTTAATTTAAAGCTATGTCCCCTCGTGCTAGCTTTCTCCATCCTAGGAAAAAGGCTATCACTGTCCACCCTATCTAAACCTCTAATCATCTTATATGTTTCAATAAGGTCTCCTCTTAGCCGCCTTCTTTCCAATGAAAACAACCTCAAATCCCTCAGCCTCTCTTCATAAGACCTGCCCTCCATACCAGGCAACATCCTGGTAAACCTCCTCTGTACCCTCTCCAATGCCTCCACATCTTTCTTATAATGCGGGGACCAGAACTGCACACAATACTCCAAGTGCGGCCGCACTAGAGTTTTGTACAGTTGCAACATGACGTTGCGGCTCCGAAATTCAATCCCCCTACCAATAAAAGCTAAGACTCCGTATGCCTTCTTAACAACCTTATCGACTTGATTGCCAACTTTCAGGGATCTAAGCACACATGGATGGTCAAAAGCAAGATGAATCGGCTTAATTAATAATTACCTTTACCATTGTAGGTGGGCATGCTTCCAACTTTAGCACACATCCGTCAAATGAAATATCATGCAAGGTTGCCACGAGGTGAGAATGTATGCTCAACAGCTTCTCACATGAGTTCCAATCAGGTGAGTGCCCAGTCAAGCTCCGGAAAATTCTCACCCATTGCCATCCTTACTGTTGAGACAGTGGAATACTGGTTTTTCTCTGTTTATATATTGGTGTCACAAGTAGGTTTACATTAACACTGCAATGAAGTTACTGTGAAAAGGCCCTGGTCGCCACACTGTTCGGGGACACTGAGAGAGAGTTTAGCACGGACAATACACCTGACCAGCACATCTTTCATACTGTGGAGGAAACTGGAGCATCCGGAGGAAACCCACGCAGGCACAGGGAGAACCTTCCAATTCACTGGGCGGAATTCTCCAGCCGCGCTGCTCTACAAGCAGAAATTCCTGCCCAACCATCAATGGCATTTCACATTCTCCGCAACCCATCTGTTAAAACTCCAGTGGCGGGCGGGACGGGCGAATTCCAGTCACTAACTTTTTTTTGCGTGGAAAAGTTCACTCACCGTCAGTAGTTCAGCACGACAAGTTCTTCTGGTAATGCAAGCTTATGAATAACCATGCTGTAAGTCATTTACTCCATCGGTTTCTGTCATAACGTATAGCTTCTATTATCTTCCCAGGTGGTCAAGTACTTCATTCTCATTCTCTTTCTCTGTATAAAAGTGAGCTTTCCCCAACAGCCTAAAATCTGCATCCTGAATTTTCATGATGACCGCATCGCACAATCCATAGGTTTGCTGTTCTGCCTCCGTGCTTTCATCAATGACCCAACACTATTCAATAGTTTCACTCCTGCAATGTTATTTGCCTATAACTACCTAATTTTATATCTGTGTACTCATCATTATTCTCTTGGGAGCGCTTTGAATCTTTTACCATTTTCTTTACATTGATCTCGATTGGGGCAGGTTATTGCATATTTGCTCTTAAATATTTTAAGTCCCCGCGGTTCACAGAATAGAATAGAATCAGAGAATTCCCACACTGCAGAAGAAGGCCATTTAACCCATGGAGCCTGCACCGACAACAATCCCATTCAGGGCCTATCTCCACAACCCTACTAATTCCCTTGGTGCTAAGGGGCAATTTAGCAAGGCCAATCCACCCAACACACACATCTTTGGAGTGTGGGAGGCAACTGGAACATTTGGAGGAAACCCACGCAGACACAGGGAGAATGTGCAGACTTCACATAGGCAGTCACCTGAGGTCAGAATTGAACCCGGGTCCCAGGCACTGTGAGGCAGCAGTGCTAACCACTGTGCCACCGTGCCACCCTAATTAAGCATACATCTTTGTTCCTTGCAATTTTCTGTCATGAAGCTAAAATTGATTTTTGCTTGAATATCTGGAGTTACCATTCCTTCTGATCTCCGTATCTTGTTTGTCTATATAAATCCCATCAATCCTCTGACCCCCCCCCCCCCCCCCCCCCCTTACCATATTCCTCACATTATTAATAAGGATACCAGTGGAATGTAAGCTTTGTTTTTCCATCCTTTCACTGTTAGAGCCACAAGCAAAACGTATGTCAGAGTGGTTAAGTGTTATGAATGTTCTCTGAAGTATTATTTCAGATGTGCGATGAATAATTGATCAAACAATCACTTGGTAGCAGAAAATTGAGCATTGTGAAACAGAGAAAGGGACATAATTCTGAAGCCTACATATTTCCCCTCATCAGGGCAAACACAAGAGTGCCCAATTTCAAACAACCAGAACAACTTATTGAGAAAAGGGTGCTGATCGGCTGAGGCATTGCCATGGAGAAAGCAATGGGGAACTATAAACTCTCTAAACTCCCGCATAGTTCAATAAAGGCACAAAGCTTTAACATATGCCTTTAGTTTGTAGAGAATGGGTGGCTGGCTATGACTGTATGTCATTTTTTGTCAGCGAAAATGAGTTACATCACTGGCTTGACTGATTATTTTGTACTGGTTGTTAGTGTAGTTACTAGCACACTCAGGATTGTTCAGAAAGTGCGACATAATCACAGAATTCCATGCGATTATCCTTCACAGTAATGTGAATATTTGGCCAATATTGTGCAATAATCCAAGATATCATATTGCCTGCTTCAGTATTGCTTCTTTCAATATATCATTCAGGAGTCGTTCCTGGAACTCACTGTGCGGAGGGAATTTCTTCTCAGCCTGGTGGGAGAGGCAGATCGGGATGTCTTGTTCTTGGATAATTGTGGGGAACGCAGGTATTGAGGATTCCCTGAAGGCTGTGGGTATTCTGGTTTTGGGAAGGCCCAAGGTCTCCTTGTGGGGCCTGCGGACTGCAGTGTTGGATTTCATGGCTCACAAAAAACTCGACAGCAAGATACTAGTAAAATAAAGCAGGGTTTGTTCTAGCCATCAGCCCAGTAAAGACACACAAATATCCGGTACAGGAACAGGAGTGGACCATACAATCCCTTGAGCCGCTCCCCCATTCAATAAAATAATGGTTGGTCTTATCTTGGCCTCGTCCTGCCTGTTTCCCATCTGTCGAGACTCCACTATAATTGATAAATCTATCTCAGGCTTGAGTACATGCAATGACTCAGGTTCTCCAGTGCCCTGAGGTGGAGAACTTCAAATGTTTTTGTGTTGTGTTCCTGTTTCTAGACAACTGACAGCGTTGGGCTTCCCCTCCACAGGCATGGGTGGCACGGTAGCACAGTGGTCAGCACTGCTGCTTCACAGCTCCAGAGTCCTGGGTTTGATTCCTGGCTTGGATCACTGTCTGTGTGGAGTTTGCACATTCTCCTCGTGTCTGCAGGGGTTCCCTCTGGGTACTCCAGTTTCCTCCCACAGTCCAAAGATGTGCAAGTTAGGTTGATGGCCACGCTAAGAAATTGCCCCTTAGTGTCCAGGGATGTGTAGGTTAGAGGGATTTGTGGGTATAATATGTAGGGATATGGGGGTAGGGCCTGGGTGGGATTGTGTTCGGTGCAGACTCAATGAGCTGAAGGGCCTCTTCCTGCACTGTACAGTTCTATGATTCTATGATTCAAAAACTGGGAAATCCTGTCTGAGGTCAACAGACCTTTGCATGGTCCGCTACGCTTTTCCATGGATGGAAAAGTTCACTCCATGGGCATAATCTTACCAGCTATTCACAATCCCACCCCACCCCCGACCCCCGCAAGCAAGGGTGGGGAATTGGCATTCGGCCAAGCTTCTGTTCACTGCAGCAGGACCAGAACAGCTGAGAACTTCCACAATAAAATTCTACAATGGCAATCTTCCAATCTTTCCCCTTTCCAGCCTTTTGCGGTGGGTATGGTGAAGGTTAAAGTGGAGGGTATTAAATCATGTCCGTCAATGAGTCTGTGGAACAACAACAATCTGTCCTGATCCTTCCACGCCATGCTATCATTAAGAAATGCCTCTCCTTTCTCAGGAGGCTAAGAAAATTCAGCATGTCTGTGACTATCACCGATTTTCACAGATTCACAGGTTATACAGATTTATAGAAAGCATTCTTTTTGGATGTAAAAGGTAACAGGTTGACCTCCAGGGATCAAATTCATCTAATTCACCTTCCTCCCAGGACAAAATAGGCCTCCAGGTTGGATAAACAAGTGCGTTTATTGAGTCAGATGTTACGGTCTCAGGAGTAGAATAATTTACACTTATCGCTCTAGGAACTGTCCTGGTCTCTCCATGCTAATACTATAGTTAAGAAAGCCCACCAATGCCTCTGCTTTCTCAGTAGGTTAATGAAGTTTGGCATGTCAGCTATGACTCTCAATAATTTTTATAGTTTTATAAAAACTAATTTTAAAAAGTAATTTTATTAAAAGCACCCTTTCTTGTTCTACCTTAGCTTGGTGCGGCTCCTCTTCTGCCCAAGGCCGCAAGAAGTTACAAGAGGGTTGTGAGCGTAGCCCAATCCATCACACAATCCAGCCTCTCGTCCATTGATTCTGTCTACACTTCCCGCTGCCTCGACAAAACAGCCAGCATAATCAAGGACCCCATGCAACCTGGATATTTCTCTTCACTTCTTCCATCCAGAAAAAGTTAAAAAAGACTGATAACACGTCCCAATCGACTCAAAAACAGCTTCTTCCCCGCAGCCATTAGACTTTTCATAGAATCCTAACTGTACAGAAGGAGGCCCTTTCGCTCATTGAGCCTTTACCAATAGCTATCCCGCCCAGGCCCTATCCCCCATTACCAGACGTATTTACCCTGCTAATCTCCCAGACCCTAAAGGTCAATTTAACATGGTCAATCAATCCAACTCACACACCTTTGGACTGTGGGAGGAAATTGGAGCACCTGGATGACACCCATGCATATACAGGCAAAATGAGCAAACTCCATACAGTCAGTGACCAGAGGCCAGAATTGAACCCTGGTGCCTGACACTGTGAGGCAATGGTGCTAAATACAATGCCACTATGCCATCCTATCAGTTTTGAATGGACATACCATACGTTAAATTGATCTTTATCTACACACTAGCTATGACTGTAACACTACATTCTGCAACCTTTCCTTTCCTTTTCCTCTAAGTATTCTACGGATGGTATGTTTTGTCTCTGTAATGCGCAAGAAATAATACTTCTCACAGTATCTCGACACACGTGACAATAATAAATCAAATCAAATCGAAATGATCAGTCTCTAGATCTGGCCCCCTCGGGTGACAATGGACGTGCTATTGCATTAGTTTGAAAATTGGAAAGATTTCTTTCAGAAAACAACCCTTTGGATTACAGTAACCTCACATACTGTCAGTGTAACATGCTTCAGAGGAGCAGATAATGATGTCTGTGATTTCTGAAGCTTTCTATCACTGAGGGTTCCTTTATGCTATGGCTGGTTCTGTTGTAGACTAATCACTAGAGACTGATGGCGTAATTATTCAACTGCTCTATTAACATTTTATCATATATTATGATTCCTATAGGGACATTTTAAGAGGCTTTTAACTTTTAACAAGAGATTTGAGTTCTTTATGACCAATTCAAAAAAAATCACATGACAAAATTTTATGTTTTGAGACTTTTACTGTAAAAAAAAACCTCAAATCAACATTGACAAAACATTACATAGTAGGCAACGTATGCAGTACAGAAAAGATAACCTCCTTAAATTCTGAACAAGAATGACAATCTCATGTAACTTCGCACTGTACACTCTAGAGAATTGTAGTCTCTCGAGGAACCATTCTAGACTTACTCGCACCCATTAAGAGCGTCATTTCTCCCTGTTTCACTAAGTTGTAATATCCTGTGCCCCTTAAAAGTTGTTCCTTTTGCCTTCTGAGAATTCCTGAACTGACTTCAAGCATGTCTTCCTCCCAGCCACACCAAAGTGATTGTTCAGTATCCTTAATGTTCCGTTGATCCTGTCTCTTTCAGCAGAGAAAATGCTCTCACCCACATTCAGCCTGGTGTTTAACAGAGAGCAGCCTTCCCTCCTGGTATTCACACATACTGCTATTTCTCTGCCTTTCTCGCTTCAGAATTCTATCTCTCTTTCTATCACTAATACTCTGTGGCCTCCCCTTTGGCAGTGGGATGCAGCTCGCTGTTGACTGGTGGCTGAATCTTCTGTCTGGCTCTTGTCATTGGGATTTCTCATTGATTTCTTCCCCTTCCAGCCCAATGTTGCCGGGACATCTGCTGCTGGGATACACTGTCAGTGGGTACAGAAGATACTGCCAGTGTGAGGAACCAAATGATCTGGCCATATATATATATATATATACACATAAATTTACATATATGTGTATCCATAGTCTTTGAATCAGTAAGCCTGCAATAACAAGATCAGATATCTCCGTTTTTGTGTTCAGGTGTTAAATCTGGCACTTGGATTTTAATAGCATTTAACGCTGGGCCCTCAGTATCCACGGCAACCAGGTTATATTGGTTTATCACTGGGCAAAACTAGGGATGATGTGGAGATGCCGGTGTTGGATTGGGTAAAAATAGAAAGAAGTCTCACAACACCAGGTTAAAGTCCAACAGGTTTATTTATAGCAAACGCCACAAGCTTTCGGAGCAGGCTGTCCCTTTGTCAGATGGGTGGGAGTTCTGATCACTAACAGGGCGCAAAGACACAAACTCAATTTACATGAATAATGATTGGAATATGAGTGTTTGTTGTAAATTTGTGGCGTTTGCTACAAATAAACCTGTTGGACTTTAACCTGGTGTTGTGAGACTTCTTTCTGTCGAAATTAGGAAGTCATATGCTCCATTTTATCTTAAGTTAAAGGAAACAGTTTAAAACATAGCCATCCATAAAAAATCTTGTACTCATAACATGTGACTACCAGGATGATAGAAAGTGAACAGGCGGCACGGTGGCACAGTGGTTAGCACTGCTGCCTCGCAGCACCAGGGATCTGAGTTCAATTCCTGGCTTGGGTCACTGTGCATATTGCTCACAGACACATGTTCTCCCTGTGTCTGCGTGGGTTTCCTCCCACAGTCTGAAAAATGTGCTGGTTAGAGTGCTAAATTCTCCCTCAGTGTACCTGAACAGGCACCAGAGTGTGACAACTAGGGGATTTTCGCAGCAACTTAATAGCAGTGTAATTAGTACAGTGTAACCCTACTTGTGATTCTAATAAATAAACTTAAAAAGATTCAGTCTCTGTTGTCTGGCAGCTTTTGCATCGCAACTGGCTTTGTGACGACTTGCTCAGTTTTCTAAATTCTAAGTGGTCCGCCACCAATCCTGTTTTACTAACAGGCGCAACTTGTAGAACAAATTGTAATTCAGTAAAAAGCAGGAAATGTTAAACGTCACTTCAGAGTCGTTTCTGTGTTCGCGTATAAAACAAATGCTGCTCTTCTCAAACAAAATGATTGCAGTCCTCGAACAGTTCGTGTATTGTTTTAGGTTGCGGTGACGCCAGTATTTCAGGAGAAATAAAGAAACATGAAAATCAATTGCTATTATAGTGGTGACATGTTAATCTGATAGGCGGCATTGTTTTACAGCACTTGCGTTTGAGTCATTCGACAAAAATGTAGGCGTGAAGAGAGAGGGAGAGAGGTGCAAATCTGTTTGGAATTGTTCTCAGACAAATGTGTTTGGACTGCAGACTTCAGCAGGTGGATTTTGAGAATGAGCCAAGTATTAGTAAAGTCTTGTTATTCAGAGCGAATCTGACAGCTGGATTTATCCTGACCTGCTGCAGTTTCTTTACAGCTTTCCTGCCTGTGACGCAGTTGAACATCAGGCCAGCCTAGTGTGTGTAATTGCATTAGTCAGGTTCCTGCTGCAGAGATCGATCAGCCAGGTCACGCTCTCCATTACCTCTTGGGCCCAGGCATACCCAAGAGCGAACGCGAGCAAATATTTGTAATATCGGCGGACCCAGATTCTGCGTACAGCGTTAACCTGCCTCGGCAATGAGTTATGGCCTTCTGTTAAAGAGAAATAAAGCTTCGTAGGCTGAACGTGCAGATTCCCTGAGAGTGCCGCCACTGATGTGGTCTGTGCGATTTAGTTATAACTCATTCACTTTGTCACGCCAATCTCCAGGAATGTCTGGTAGATAATAATGGTTATGAGATTGTTGGCAGCTGCAGCTCAACATCTAGAAACATCTGCAGGGGAAAAAAAGTAAGGAGAGAAATCATATGCGTTGTGATAGAGAGGGGTCGAGGCCTCTTTTTACTTACACACACACACATATACACACACGTATACATAAATTTACATATATGTGTATCCATGGTCTTTGAGAGACCCACACACACACACACACAGGCCGGAATGTTACTCGGAATAGGGGCAGACGAGGCCTCGCAGAGCGGAATTCTCCATTGGCCACAGGCGGGATCTAAGAGCCTCGAGGTTGTATAGTACCAGCCAGTCAGGCAGATATAATGCCGGGCCAACCTTTCTGATGTGTTGTGTGCTAATTGCTTGGCACTTTGTGTGTTAAACAACAACGCCGTTTGTGGTGACGTAAAGGTGCAACGTTCTTGAAGAAATGCTAAGCGCTAATGGACGAGGGGCTGCCCAACTTCCATCAAACAGAACACAAGGCTATGAGGAGGAAGAGGAATTTATTCACTAATGTTGCCCGAGTTTTGTTCACTCATTTAAAAAGCAGACCATCCATTTAAATCTCTGCTTTGTATTCAGACACCAAAATAAAGGACTGAAGTTCTGTTCTGTTGCCATAGCACTTTTTCGTAGCCTTGGCTATTCTGAAAATCTTGTCTACCAGTGATTCAGATATCATGTTATTGTCTGTGCTTGCTGCTCAGCTTTTAATCATATAGTCCTTGACCTCAGCGTGACTATCTCCAATCTCTTATTGTAGACGCTTTGAGCGGATTTTCCTTGCTACAAAGGAGAGATAGCTTTATTCTCTTATCTCTTGTCTAATGCATGTTTTATTTATCAATTTAAACTATTTTAGCCCTTGGGTGAGTGTAAGGATGCTTGTTCACCAGTTTAGGGAAATGACAACTCCTTTGTTTACAGGTTAAAATTATGCAGAAATTCGCAGCCTAGTGGATGCCATTCAGCTCCCGAGTTGCCATCCTGACTCCTCAGTTTATCCTTGAGGGTAGCAAGTGGTTTTATTTCTTCAGTAACTGGCTCCGTGGCCCAGCCTGCAAGCATCTTGTGTCTCATGTTGGACACAAGTGGATAAAACTAAAGTAAAGTTTATTTATGCATCACAAATAGGCTTACATGAACACAGCAACAAAGTTACTATGAAGTCCACCAGTCGTCACACTCCCGTATCTATACAGGTACACTAGGGGCAATTTAGCACGGCCAGTGCATCTAACTGCACATCTTTTGAACTGTGGGAGGAAACAGGAGTACCCGGAAGAAACTCACGCAGGCACAGGGAGAACATGTAAACTCCACACTGATGGTGATTCAAGCTGGGAATCGAACTTGGATCCCCTGCGCTGTGAAGCAGCAGTTCTAACCGCTTGTTCAGTAACTGGTTTGTTTTGCCAAGACTGACAATTTGATGCCATGACAACTTCCTGTGATACTGGAGTAGCTGTCACACTTTCGTGTAAAGATAGGCTGCGAGGTGCATCAACATTTTCTATGGGTGCTCCAGGCCAGTGCATGAATATATATTTGTGGGCAGATAGAATTAATGCCCATTGTTAAATTCTTCATTGAATCATCATAGAATCCCTACAAAGCAGAAGGAGGCTATTCAGCCCATCAAGTCTGCACTGACCACAATCCCACACAGGCCTTATCTCTGTAATCCTAAATATTTACCCTGCCAATCTCCCTGACATTAGGGGGCAATTAAGCATGGCCAATCCTCCTAACCAGCACATTTTTGGAGTGAGGGAGGAAATCGGAACATAGAATCATAGAATCCCTCCAGAGCTCAAAGAGGCCATTTGACTCATTGAGCCTTATTGACAACAGTCCTACCCAGGCCTTATCCCTATAACCACATAGCACCCAAAGTAAACACACGCCGACAGTTGAAGAATGTGTAAACTGGAATCCAACCCTGTCCCCAGCACTGTGAGGCAGCAGTGCTAACCACTGTACCACCTTGCCAGCTGTTAATGACAATAGTCTATTAGCAGGAATTGAATAGTTCCTGCTTGCTGGCTCACTGCCCAGACTCCAGGCGAACTTCTGAACTTCCGACACTTGACACTTTTTGCACCCAAGTTTTTGATCCCACCATCCAACCAGAGTATGAGTCGACTGCTGGTTAGTGCTCCATTTGAAAATATCAGCTGTCGTGAGTGACCAAGAGAGATCATGGAGGAGCAGTGGTTCTTGGTTTGATGCAGCTTGAGTATGTTGCATGCTGTACAGCTGGGTGCATCTCTCACCATGTCTCCATACCTTGCTGCCCAGTTTAGGGATTCCTTTAACCTTGTATCTTGTTGTCTCCAGTCCTGGCTGCCTTTAGAACATAGAACATAGAACATTACAGCGCAGAACAGGCCCTTCGGCCTTCGATGTTGTGCTGACCAATTAACAAAAAGCAATGACCCTCTAACCTAAACCATTCCCTTTTCATTCATAAACTTATCTACTAACCTCTTAAATGCCACCAAACTTGGCGCATCTACAACTGCAGCAGGCAGGGCATTCCATACCCTTACCACCCTCTGGGTAAAGAACCTACCTCTGACATCCGTCCTATAACTACCACCCCTTAATTTAAAGCTATGTCCCCTCGTGCTAGCTTTCTCCATCCTAGGAAAAAGGCTATCACTGTCCACCCTATCTAAACCTCTAATCATCTTATATGTTTCAATAAGGTCTCCTCTTAGCCGCCTTCTTTCTAACGAAAACAACCTCAAATCCCTCAGCCTCTCTTCATAAGACCTGCCCTCCATACCAGGCAACATCCTAGTAAACCTCCTCTGTACCCTCTCCAGTGCCTCCACATCTTTCTTATAATGCGGGGACCAGAACTGTACACAATACTCCAAGTGTGGCTGCACTAGAGTTTTGTACAGTAGCAACATGACGTTGCGGCTCCGAAATTCAATCCCCCTACCAATAAAAGCTAAGCTTTGGTGGAGTTGTTGGGGACAGTATATCAGCAAAGAGATGGGATGACAAATTGCCGGCCATGCAGCATCAGCCCACCTGTGTGAAAGGCTACCTCTTCTTGCACAGAGAAGAATGTGCGGAGTTCATAGGGAATCTCCTGTGAGGATTCAGATCAGCCTTTCATTGGGACTCTGTGAAGCAGCTGCATGTGAGATGGGCCTGTAGGACATCCTTAATTTCCTTGATTCAACGAGGTAGAAGTTGTGTGGTCACGATATCAATGTTCTTCTCTTGATCGGCCTGGTGGGGAGGAAGCCTCTGGAAAGGGAATCGGCAATGTACAACTCCTTACCACGCTTGTGGACAACACTGAGGTTGTAGTATTGCAGTTTGAGTATCAGGCACTGTAGATACAGTGTGAAAAGACTTTGTAAGAATAGTGATGAGTAGCTGATGATCAATATCAACAATTACAGGACAACCACACATGAAATGTTTGACAAGCGAAGATGAGGGTGAGGATTTCCTTCTGGATCTGGGCATAACAAGGCTCAGAATCAGTGAAGACCCTTGATGCACTGGTCTGCCATTATGGATGCAGGGGGCATCTGCTGGTAGGGGTACAGGTACTCAAGCGTTGAAGCACTGGAGTGCCTGCTTGAGTTTGTTGAACGTTCACCAACACCTTTCACCATGTTTAGTGAGAAACAGAATTGGATTCAATTTGGACGGAATAAAAATGGTTCAAAAGACTGACTGGTTGCTGGCATAGGGACAGGCCTGCCGTGACTTGGCTCAGCAGCATTTCACAAAATGTTTCTATTTGTGTATCTGCACCACCTCAGGCCTCGCTAAATCCAGGAGAGTGTATGCCTATAACGTTTTTGATTTGTCCAATAGGCCGGCACTGCAATAAATATGCCTCTCTTCTTCAAGTTCTGCCTAACTGCCTGTGACGTAACAGAAACATAGAGGATCGGACCAGGAAGAACCTGCTTCACCGTTCACCACCATCATGGCTGGCCATCCAGCTCAATAGCCTAATCCTGTTTTCTCCCCACACAATGGTTGAGTAAGGGAACCGTGGTGTACAAAAAAAGTTGATTCGCTGGTGAAAAGGAAAAAGGAGGATTATGTCAAGATGAGGCATGAAGGCTCAGTTAGTGCACTGGAAAATTATAGATTAGCCAGGAGGAAGCGAAAGAGTGAGTTAAGAAGAGCTAAAAGAGGACACGAGAAGATTTTGGCTGATAGGATCAAGGAGAATCCTAAAGCTTTCTTTAGATATGTTAAGAATAGAAGATTGGTTAGGGCAAGATTAGGGCCAGTCAGAGACAGTAGTGGGATGTTGTGCATGGAGCCTGAAGGGATTGAAGAGGCACTGAACAAATATTTCTCTTCGGTATTCCCGCAGGGAAATGTAAATGTAGTTGTTGAGAACACTGGGATACAGGGTTGTAAACTGGATATTATTAAAGTAGATAAGGAGGATGTGTTAGATATTCTTGAGGGTTTGAAAATAGATAAGTCCCTTGGGCTGGACGGGATTTACCCTAGGATTCTCTGGGAGGCAAGAGAGGTAATTACAGAGCCTTTGGCTCCGATCTTCAGGTCATCGTTGGTTACAGGTATAGTGCCGGAAGACTGGAGGATAGCAAATGTTGTCCCATTGTTCAAGAAGGGGAATAGAGACTATCCTGGAAATTATAGACCGGTGAGTCAAAGTTTGTTGTGGGCAAAGTTTTGGAAAGAATTATTAGGGATAGGATTTGTAGTCATTTAGAGAGAAATTAATTGATTGGGGATAGTCAGCATGGTTTTGTGAAGGGTAGGTCATGCCTTACTAACCTTATTGAGTTTTTTGAAAAGGTGACCAAAGAGGTGGATAAGGGTTAAGGCAGTTGATGTGGTATATATGGACTTTAGTAAGGCGTTCGATAAGATTCCCCATGGAAGGCTTCTGCAGAAAATGCAGATGTATGGGATTGAGGGAGATTTAGCTAGTTGGATTAGGAATTGGCTAGCTGATAGAAGACAGAGGGTGATGGTTGATGGGAATTATTCATCATGGAGTTTGGTTACAAGTGGTGTACCTCAGGGATCTGTTTTGGGGCTTCTGCTGTTTGTAATTTTTATAAATGATCTGGATGAGGGTGTAGAAGGATGGATTACTAAATTTGCTGATGACACCAAAGTTGGAGGAGTGGTAGATAGTGAAGAGGGGTGTTATAGTTTGCAGAGAGACTTAGACAAGTTGCAGAGCTGGGCCGAGAGGTGGCAAATGGAGTTTAATGCGGAAAAGTGTGAGGTAATTCACTTTGGCAGAAATAACAAATGTATAGAGTATAGGGCTAATGGTAGGACTCTTAATAGTGTTGACGAACAGAGGGATCTCGGTGTATATGTGCATAGATCCCTGAAAGTTGGCAATCAAGTCGATAAGGTTGTTAAGAAGGCATACGGAGTCTTGGCTTTTATTGGTAGGGGGATTGAATTTCGGAGCAGCAACGTCATGTTGCAACTGTACAAAACTCTAGTGCGGCCGCACTTGGAGTATTGTGTACAGTTCTGGTCACCACATTATAAGAAAGATGTGGAGGCATTGGAGAGGGTACAGAGGAGGTTTACCAGGATGTTGCCTAGTATGGAGGGCAGGTCTTATGAGGAGAGGCTGAGGGATTTGAGGTTGTTTTCGTTAGAAAGGAGGCGGCTAAGAGGAGACCTTATTGAAGCATATAAGATGATCAGAGGATTAGACAGGGTGGACAGTGATAGCCTTTTTCCTAGGATGGGGAAAGCTAGCACAAGGGGACATAGCTTTAAATTAAGGGGTGGTAGTTATAGGACGGATGTCAGAAGTAGGTTCTTTACCCAGAGGGTGGTAAGGGTTTGGAATGCCCTGCCTGCAGCAGTTGTAGATGTGCCACGTTTGGGGGCATTTAAGTGGTCAGTGGATAGGTTTATGGATGAAAAGGTAATGGTTTAAGTTAGAGGGTCATTGCTTTTTCTCAATTGGTCGGCGCAACATCGAGGGCCGAAGGGCCTGTTCTGCACTGTAATGTTCTATGTTCTATGTTCTATAACCTTTAATCCCATTCAGCCCAGGCATTTTCCTCAAACACCAGTGAGTCAATGCGGTGATATCCTTGTGCCAATCTGCCAACTCTTGACACGATGTAAGAAAGATTGTGTTCTAATAACTGGCAACCGGGAACTAACACGGGTCCTTGGTGAATTTTCCAGCAAGCTGACAGGATTTCTTTGGTCCCGCTGCAGTGAACAGAGATTTGGCAGAGCACTGAATTCCTTGTCCTCACTAGCAGCCTCAGTGAGATGTGAATGGCCGGAAAGTTCTGGTCTAGATGTTTGTCGATGGTAACTCACATCTCTTACCTGCTGTGTCCCTGCCCACGCCCTGGGAGAAATCCCGCGTTCCCTACATGTGATCCCTTTTGTACCCGCGTCATCCCAACATCCATGTGACTACCTGGTCTACTGTTCTCACAGCAGAGCAGCAGTCTTTTTGAAGGAATTGAGTTTTTGGGAACCAAAATTTGGGGCGGTACGGTGGCATAGTGGTTAGCACGCTGCCTCACTTCACCAAGAATCCGGGTTCAAATCCAGCCTTGGCTTCGCGGCAGTGTGGAATTTGTACATTCTTCCCGTGTTCGTGTAGGATTCCTCCAGGGGGTCTGGTTTTTCACAATAACTTCACTGCAGTGTTAATTGACACAAACTTTAAACTTTTCTCCCACAGTCCAAAGATGTGCGGGTTAGGTGGGTTGACTATGTTAAATTGACCCCAGTGTCAAGGGGTTTAGCAGGGTAAATATGTGGGGTTATAGGGATAGGGCCTGGGTGGGATAATGGTTAGCACAGAGTCAATCGGCCGAATAGCCTTCATCTGCATTATAATGATTCTACTCTATAAAAAAAGGCCAATCTGGGCGGCATGGACAAGTTGGGCTGAAGGGTCTGTTCCTATGCTGTAATCTTCCATGACTATGAGATGCAGCGTTGTGCCTGGCCTTGTACATCCTGTCGTAGGAAAGATGAAAGCAAATGGAGAAAAATGTAGCACAGCGTTGTTGGAATGTCACTGAAGATGAAGGATTACTGCTGTGGAAACCTGGGATGTTTGTGCGTGGAGTTGAGAAGTTTAAAGATGATCTGAAAGAGGCCTTCAGGATTGTGAAGGCTTGCAATAAGTGATTGATTGCTTCCAGTGGGCTGGTGAGGTATTAACAAGCAGGAACAAATATGAGATAACCACAACAAGAAATGAAAGGGGATTTTCTCTCAGCAGGTTGTTAGATTGTGGCATTCACAACCACAAACAGTTGTTAAGCTGGAAGCTTTATCATCATTTAAGGTAAAATTAGATAGCGCCTTCAACAAGGGCAATATTAAAGCGTTTGAAGAAGAAATAACATTTTAAGTTTTAAGTTTTTATTTGTTAGTGTCTCAAGCAGGCTTACATTAATACTGAAGTTACTGTGAAAATCCCCTAGTCGCCACACTCTGGCGCCTGTTTGGATAGACTGGGGGCTAGAATTTAGCACGGCCAATGCACCTAACCAGCTCGGCTTTCAGACAGTAGGAGGAAACCGGAGCACCCGGAGACAACCCACACAGACACAGGGAGACTCTGCACAGACAGTGCCCCAAGCCAGAAATCGAACCCAAGTCCCTGACGCTGTGAGGCAGCAGTGCTGTGGAAGGTAAAATTAGACTAGATGGCTAACAGAGAGCATGATGAGGTCCAGACTCGATGACCAACTCCTGCACTAAGAGATTCTAGAGATCTGTGTGCCTAATTATTAAACCACTCCACCAATCTGGCTTATTTCCATGTGGATAGCTTAAAGTTTTCACTTTGGAATTTGGTGGTGAAAGATGGGTTTCCATTTCCCACTTTAATTATTCTTCCCCTTCGACAGATACATAACGGATATACCTATCGTGTCAATGTGGAGAGTCTACAGTATCTGGGCATCACATTCATGTGTATGAATTGGGGGAATAAAAATCTCAGTGCAAGTAATCAGATAGAAAGGCATTCAGTACCATCCACACTCAAAAAAAATCTGATCTCACATCTTTCCACCCAGGGACCTGTCCGAGCAGTAAATGCCTCTCAGAATGAATCTACCTGCAGCGCACTCTGAACTTCCTCGATGGTTTAATAAGCTGACTGGCTGTTGTATTCCCATGGCTCGCTGAGATGGGATAAATGTTAAAGGCGTGAACCTATTTGTAGTTACAAAAAGGCAAAATACATGTTTCCCTCGGTTTGTCTTACAGCGACTTGGGTCATGCCCTTTATTCTAGCAACAACACAGGCACCATTAGCATACAGAAAGCTTCACAGTTTACCTCTTTCCAGTTTTAAACTGTAATGGTGTTTACTTGCTGCCATTTCTAAAGAAGCAGCTGTAATAAAGTTGAACAACTACCTCAGCTAAATTGCTTGATTCACGTCTGGAATAAATTCATCGCAAATCATTTGAACGAAATGCTGTGTAAATCTGTTTTTTTTTAACAGAATACTTATCTCATTGTTGAAGACGTGAAGAGCTGTGGAAACTGGGTAACAAAGTCTATTGGTGCACAATGGGGATGGGTTCCCATCCGACCACATCTCATCAGCTAGGAGTATACTTCTCCTGTCAAATGTAATGACCCTGTGTCAAATATGTAGAGGTCAGAGCAGGAATCAGGCCACCCAGGCTGTCTAGTCTGTATCAATGATTACACTTCAAGAGAGCAAGTAGTTCCAATTGATTTGTTGGTGGCAGGATGACACAATGGTTAGCATTGCTGCTTCGCCGCGTCAAAGTACCTGGGTTCGATTCCCAGCTTAGGTCACTGTCTGTCTGTATGGAGTTTACACATTCTCCCTGTGTCCGCATGGGTTTCTTCCAGGTGCTCTGGTTTCCTCCCACAGTCCGAAAGACGTGCAGGTTAGATGCACTAGCCATGCTAAATTCTCCCTCGAAGTACCCAAACAGCTCAATGGCTTCTCATCAGAATTGGAAGGTGTTAGAGCCAAATAGCTTCCAAATAAGTAGGTTACACAGATAACAGCACAGGAAGCAAGTGAAAAGAAAAAAGAGTTGGCGATGAGACAAGCGAAAAAGGAAAGGTAGGGTTAGAGAACACATACGAAATAGTTTAAATTTATTAGCAAGTGTTACATCAGGTTACATTAACAGTGCAATGAAGTTACTGTCATCACACTCCAGTTCCTGTTTGGGTACAGCTCAGTTCTAAAAGATTTACCCCTTATCCTCCAACTACGAGTCTTAGTTCTGGACTCCCCTGCCATCAGGAACATTCTTTCTGAATCTACCCTGTCTAACCCTGTTGGAATTCTATAAATTTCTGGAATGAAATCATGGATGGGGAGCTATAGTGATTTTAGATATTGGCACTGTTTCCATTGAAATAGTGCAGGTTAAAAATAGATTTAGGAGTGAGCTCTTGTAAAATTGGGAGAAGTTCTGAAAGCATGAATGGGGAAGGCTAAATCCTCTGGCTCTTTAGATAGTAACAATGGGTCCTTGACTTAAAACTGTCACTAAGAGAGAGACTGAGAGGAAATACTTAACACAGAGGATTGCTGGAGCATGGAACATTTTGTTACGATAGTTCAGGCAGAGACCTGTATGTCTTTTAATGGAAAATTGGATAGGTACTTGAAACTGAGGCTATGGAATACAATGGGATAGTTGGATTTGTTTGTGATTGCTTTAACACAGACTCAGCACAGATTTGATGAGCTAAATAGGTGCAAATGAAGTGTCCAAATACCCTCATTGAATGAGAGGTCTGCTCCATGAGGAGAGATTGATGGAGTATGAAGAACAAGAAGAAAGACAAAGAAAAGTACAGCACAAGGCCTTCTAAACCCATGCTGATTATAATGCAGTAGCTAAACTAAAAAAAACCTGCCCTTACTCAGTCGCTACCCCTCTATTCACTCTGTATTTCTGTACCCATCCAGATGCCTCTGAAATGTTGCTAATGTGCCTACTCCCACCATTTCCTTTGGTAGTCTGTTCCAGGCACACTCTATTCTCTGCATAAAAAAACTCCCCCCAAAACATCTCCCTTAAACTTTCCCCCTCTCACTTTAAGCCTGTGCCCTGTTGTAATTGACACTTCCACCTGGGGAAGAGCCGCTGACTATCCATCCTAGAATAGATCTATATTCTCTGGGGTTTAGGAGTATCAGAGTCGAGCTCTTTGAAATATACATAATTTTTAGGGGGCATGACAAGATTAACATGACAGGATTAACATTGACAGGATTGAAAGAATACTTTTCACTGTATCTCGATGCATATGACAATAATAAATCAAATCAAAAATTGATTCAAAGATTGTTTCTCCTGACCACTGAATCCAGAGTTAAGAGTCATAGACCCAGATTTTTGTCCAGTTTTGAGAAAACATGACATATGCACTTTTTCACCTTCTGAACTGCACACCCAATGCACGAGTCATTTTGCCCAAGACTTTTGTTGTCTTGCAGAGGGCACAAGTTCACAGGGCAGTTTGCAAATAGCAATGGAGAGCTGGAGGATTTACACTACAAGTGGCCTGGTAAAGCCCACATTAGTTCTCAGACACAGCAATCTAGCTCTCAACACCATTTGAAGTCCCACTAAATCTTACCCCTCACCCACCTCTATACTACCGCCTATGCCTCCTCAGATCCTCCCACTATCTCCTTGTCCCCTCAGCACCACATGCCCCTCAGATCATGAGTACCCATGCAGATCACAATCCCCCCCACTTTCCATGCCCCTTCCCAAGCCAACCACTACCACATAAAATACTCAGGAGTCATGCAATAATAATAGTAATTATTACAAGTATAAATATAAAAAAAGCTTTGACATTGTATTAAAACTCACTTCCAGAAATTTGTCATTGGTACTGCAAAAAAAAATTGTTCTCTAATGAAAAAGTTAATCCTTTATGTGGTCACTAAGTGGTGTAAACAAACAACCATGTATACTGGAACCACATCAATGACAGAGTATATTATTTCAACCTTGTAAAATTGTCAATCATTCCTCTGAATAAATGTGAGAACTGATGACTCCTTCAGTTAGTATGAAAGATTGAAAAAGCAGCCAAGCATACATAATGGGCACAGCTATCAAAACATCATTGCAATTACAAAAGCTTAAAATTACACCAGTGCTGCGAGTATATTTAATCTTTCAAAAGCAAAGGGTTTTTTTCACAATCATAGTTGTTTATATGTTTAAATCTACATACTAAACATAACAAGAGTAATTAAACAATACACTTTCCTGCATTTTTGAATACATTATAGCATTTTGTCCATTGGAAAAAGTACTGCAAGGCATGCCAATATTTGAACAATGATGGTAAATGTAATAGTTAATATATCTTTGAAGGACAGTGTAATGAATCATTGCATTTAAGACACATTATTATAATGTAGCATGTCATGGTGATATTTGAAGGGGTTTAAATATTTCATACTTGCCTTTCAAAATCTGATTCTCATCTGGCTTCATCCAGTGCTAATGAACTTTCCAAGAAGGTACTTACTTTGGAGTCTCCAAAACTTGCACCAACACACAAAAATAATCAATACAATTTTCCTGTGATCCTCACAATAGGACACTGACCTCGGAAGAGCTGCATCTGTGTTAGCATCTAAGGCCATTCTGACTGGTGAAAAGACCACGTGGAAATATTGTGGAGTCAGAAAAGTGGAGGAAAATTGTTTTCTGATCACACAGCCCCGCTCCAGCAACTTACATTACAGGCGAGAATTAACCAAATTTAAATCTGATTCACGACCCCTGTCACCATATTTTCCCACTCACCAGATTACCATGCCCAGACGTGAACCTGCCGCTGGATATCCCCCAGGGGTGCAAAGGTCAGTATTCTTCCTGGAGAAAAGGGACATTGCCAGATTGTGTCCCGGCAATGCCCCCTATAGAGGTCGCTGGGGATGCATGTGGAGGGATGGGTGGGGAGGGGACAGGGGTGGGCGGTGGGAGTGGGTGATGCCAGGGATGATTGGGTGGGGGAGGGGGGCGTGGGGGCTGCAGGGTTACCTCTGTGATGGAAGGGGGAGCTTCATTTATCTTTCAATGATTGGGATGCCATTTTTAAAGGTTCCCAGATCTAAGAGGCCCCCATCCATTTAGACTGGCATATAAACCATGCCCATTCATTTTTTGGCAGACAAAGTGATAAGATCTGGAGAGACTACGGGCTACTGGAGCTGGAGAGATCCAGAACCAAGGCTCTGCCAAATTCTCATCAGATTCCCCCCATCACTATTTCAGTTGCTTGATATTAGTTTTCTGTCTCCTCTTCCATTTCATTCTGCTGTATAGAATGGAGTTGTCAACTCTGGTTTGGACATATTACTGGACATCCCACCTCATGTTCCCCACTGCCCTGCCTCCACGCATTCTCTCAGAGCACTGCCTGCACAAGCCAATTGAGAAGCAAAGTGACTGCTGATTACCAGGTCGAATAACACTCATCCAGCCAAACAGTCCCTTTTCCCTCTCTTTCACTCATTCTACAGCTAGCAAGCACAATTGCACAAAAAATAAAACTTTTCTTTTAAATATCCTAAGGACTTTCCTCTTGGCTTTCACAGTATCATCAGAATTGTAAAGGGGCAGACGGAGACCATTTGGCCCATCATGCCTGTACTGGCTCTCCAAATAAGCATTATAATTTAGTGTCATTCCTTTGCATTTTTTAAGTTTTAAATTTATTTATTCATGTCACAAGTAGCTTGCATTAACACGCCAGTTAAGTTGCTGTGAAAATTCCCTAGTCGCCACACTCTGGTGCCGGTTCGGGTACACTGAGAGAGCATTTAGTATGACCAATGCACCCAGCCAGCACGTCTCTCGGATTGTGGGAGGAAACCAGAGCACCCAGAGGAAACCCAAGCAGACATGGGGAGAATGTGCAAACTTCGCACAGACTGTGATCCAAGCCAGAAATCAAACGCGGGTCCCTGGCACTGTAAGGCAGCAGTGTTAACCACCGTGCTGCTGTGTGGCTTTCCCTGTATCTCTGTACATTGTTTCTATTCAAGTAACCATCTATTGTCCTCTTGAATGTCTGAATTGAACCTACCTGTGCCACACTTCCAGACCCAAACCACTCACTGTATGAATAAGCTTTCTCTCACATCACATTTGCTTTTTTTTGTAAATCACTTTAAATCTGTGCCTTCTCGTTCTTGATCATTTTATTCCTGCCTTCTCTGTCCAGTCCCCTCATGGTATTGAACATCTCTTTCAAATCTCCTCTTAGCCTTTTTCTCTCCAAGGGGAACAGTCGCAAACTCTCCAATCTATCCTCATGACTGAAGTTTCTCAATCCTGGACCCGTTGCATTCACTCCTACACATTCACATCCTTTCTATAGTGTGGTGTGCAGAACTGTACACAATATTCCAACTGAGGCCTTGGCCAGAATTTTATTACCCCCCCATGATGGGAATCGGGGCGGGTGAGGGATGGGATTATGGGAAGGCCTGTTGACCTCAGACGGGATTTTGTAGTTTTGGGATGAGTGAGGCTGTAAAATCCCACCCATTGGGTAAATTCAACATTACCTCCTTGCTCTTGCACTCTGTGCCTCTGTTGATGAAGTTCAGATACTATATGCTTTATTAAGTGCTCTCCCTCTTTCTACCTATCCTGCTATCTTCAATGTCCTATCTATAAACTCCCAAGCCCCTGTGCTCCTGTGCCCCTTTACCTTTTATTGCCTCCAGCGATGGCCTGAAGATCAACCTTTAATTAAGACTCTGGCACAACCCAGGAGGGTTAACAACCTTACCTTTCGATAACTGATGAAGATTTACATATATATTAATTCAGCACCTTATTCAGCAACATAAAATATGGAAGGGGCAAAGAACAAAGAAGCTTTTGTTTTATTTTCGTAGAATTCCTACAGTGCAGAAGGAGGCCATACGGTTCATTGAGTCTCCACCAACCACAATCCCACCCAGACCCTACCCTCATAACCCTATGCATTTACCCTAGCAGGGGGTGGGGGGGGGGTGCACAGTGGCACAGGGACAGCACAGTGGCACAGTAGTTAGCACTGCTACTAGTAGTTACAGTGCTGAGAACCTGAGTTCAATTCCCAGCTTGGGTCACTGCCTGCGTGAGATTTGCACATTCTCCCTAGCTGGCCTAGGAAATTAGTTAGTGTAAATGCATGGAGTTCTGAGAACAGGGCCTGGGTAGGACTGTGGTCAGTGCTGATTCAATGGACTGAATAGCCTCCTTCTGCACTGTCGGATTCTATGTTTTAGTATACCTGACACTATGGGCAATATAGCACAGCCAATCCACCTAACCCGCATATCTTTGGATTGTGGGAGGAAACCGGAGGACCTATGCAGACATGGGGAGAATGTGCAAAGCCCACATAGACAGTGAGCTGAGCCGGGAATCGAACCTGGGTGCCTGGAGTTGTGAGGCAGCAGTGCACACTCACTCACGTACACAGTAACTCATCCCACTTTGAGCTTGCCCTCTGAAGGGGAACATATAGATGACACTGCTGCTATCTCTGTCCAATCACAGTGAGTTCCTTTCACTCTCGACTACATGTCCAGCTGTTCTCATCGTAATCCTCAAAGTATTCCCACCCTTGCCAAAAAGCTGTCAGTTCCTTTTCCTCCAGTTAATATCCAAGTTTATCTCACACCACACTAGGTGGCACTTTATCCCGTACACAATTGATCCGGTGAGGATTTACCTAATCCCAATGTGGCTGAGATTCACACGTGCAGCACTGAGATAATGGGCCACTCTCTATTTGCTCCTTTCGAGTCCAGTGTTTGATCGAAGCGCACTATATTAAGCGCTAAATTCCGATTCAGGCATGAAATATTCCTTCATTAGCCGATCTTTAACCTCAGTTTTTGGATGGCAGTCAAGAGACGGAAGAGATTTCACTTACTGGTGGCAGCATGCTTATTTTCTCTGGCTCCCTAATCCTTTGTGCGGGAAGGATATACATTCTGAATGAAACTGCTGAAAATTTTCTCTAATAAGTCGCGGTTTCAGAAACTTACAGATTAGCTGCTTTCTGCGGAGACCTTGAACTAAGAACAATTCTAACTCAAGTAGATCCTTGGCAGAATTAGTTGTCTGCCTATTTGGGATTAGCTGTATAATCAGCTACATTCTCTGGGCAAAAAAAAAGACTGGTTTCTATTCTGTTCTGCATACTTACAATGAAAACTTCCCTGGTTTGGAGTCTGTTTACATCTTGAATAGTTTTGATGTTCCCCATAGATTACATAGAGATGGTGACACAGTAATCAGCACTGCTGCCTCACAGCTCCAGGGACACGAGTTCAATCCTGGCCTCGGGTCACTGTCTAAGTGGAGTTTGCACATTCTCCCTGTGTCAGTGTGGGTTTTCTCTCAGTGTTTTGGTTTCCTCCCACAGCCCAAAGACATGCTGGTTAGGTGGATTGGCCATGCTGAGTTGCCCCTGATTGCTAGGGGATTATCAGAGTAAATATGTGGGGTTACAGGCATAGGCCCTGGATTGAGTTGTTGTTGATGCAGAATCAATGAACCAAATGGTCTCCTTTTGCACTGTAGGGATGTTATGTTCCTACGATATCAAGACAAAAGCCAGTCTACAACATTAAGAGCTAATGCTGGAACTCATTGCTATCAGTTATCTTTTACGCTGTTTCCCAAAGAAAATGGAAATGGTCCTCACTCAAGTAATTTAAAGAGAGAATTCACCATTGTCTCTGGCTATGAAAGCTCTAGGCTGTGGGATAATCTGGTGAGGCTATAGATATGCACTAGCAATGAGTATGTTGAGATGATGTGAAGTTGTGGCATTAGACTGGTGTAAGCACAGTAACAAGTCTCACAACGCCAAGCTAAAGTCCAACAGGTTTACTTGGTAGCACAAGCTTTCAGACCATTCCCCTTTCACAGGTGAGTGAAGAGTTCAGTTCACAAACAGGACATACATAGTCACAAACTCAAATACAAGCAATGGTTGGAATGCATATCTCAACAGGTAATCAAATCTTTAAGGTACAAACATTGTGAGTGGAGAGAGGGTTAAGCACAGATTAAAGAGATGTGTATTGTCTCCAGCCAGGCCAGTTAGTGAGATTTTGCAAACCCAGGCAAGTTGTGAGGATTACAGATAGTGTGACATGAACCCAAGATCTCCAGTCTTCATGTGTGTGGAACTTGACTATCAGTATCTGCTCAGCAATTCTACGTTGTTGTGTGTCATGAAGGCTACCTTGGAGAACGCTTACCTGAAGATCGGAGACTGAATGCCAGTGACTGTGGAAGTGTTCCCCAACAGGAAGAGAACATTTGTGCCTGTTGATTGTTGAGCGGTGTTCATTCATATATTGGGATGGTTAGTGCAGTTGTGCATCAGCAGTGCTAAACTATGTCACCATTTATAGTTTTCAAATCATGGTTCATAATTCCCAATGGCTGAGTATTGCCAACCATTCAAGATTGCCCTAGAGTTTCCAGGAATTGAAGATCAATCTCCTTGATACTGCACTGTGCAACCCTGGAGCAAAAGCGTTGGGTAGCATGGTGGCAGAATGGTTAGCACTGCTGCTTCACAGCAGCAGGGGCCTAGGTTCAATTCCAGTCTCAGGTGACTGTGTGGAGCCTGCACATTCTCCCTGTGTCTCTGTGGGTTTTGTCCAGGTACTTTGGTTTCCTTCCACAGGAGAAATATGTGCAGGTTAAGTGGATTCACTACGCTAAAATGTCCCTTAGTGTCCAAAGATATGCAGGTTAGATGGATTAGCCATAATAAATGTGTGGGTTTACGGGGATAGGGCAGGGGAGAGGAGCTGGGTAGGATACTCTGTCCAAGAGGCGGTGCAGGCTCGATGGGTTGAATAGTCTCTTTCTGCTCTGTAAGGATACTGTGGACATTAAAAAAATAAACATTTTTGTCATTTTCTTTGAACGTTGCTCTTTATTGTATTAATTGAAAAGGTGGTACATAATTTTGGATTTTAAAGTTCAAATAAAGCACATTTTCTGCAGTGTAAGAGTGGGCCTTATGAACCTCCTTCACCAGACATAAGATACAGCTCTGCTTTCTCTCAGTGTCCAGAAACCCTATTAATCTCAGGATTGAAGGTAATGACTGAACAGCCACAATCCTTTGGAGTGGAAGATGCCAAAGACACACAAGCCTCTGAATTCCAAAACCTCTCTGGTTACACTGAATTATTGGTTCAAGGCACCTGGTGCTTTTAGTAAATTATTGGAAAAGCCACATCCATTTCATTTATGGAAGGTCTTCACAACTAGGGAATGAAACGGAACCCGAGAGATTTATTTCAGTGCTTGCCTAATGCATCTTCATTGGAATTACATCATAAAAATTATAAATCACCCGGTAAGAACTAAAATGGTTTTTACAATGCCTTCATATTAATAGCTGGCAATCGTTCATTATCTATATTGTAGTTGTATTATCACTGAACTTGTGAGACCAAGGCTAATGTTCTGTGGGCATAGTAACTTCACTGCAGTGTTAATGTAAGCCTTACTTTTTGACTTATAAGTAAATAAGTAATTGGGTTCAAATCCCACCACGGCATCTGGTGGAATTTAGATTCAATGAATAAACCTGGAGTAGAAAGTTAGCCTTAGCAATGGTGTTCAGGAAACTATCGAGGATTGATTCTCGGAATTTTGGCTAAGATCAAACCCAAGACGGAGTGCAATGCCTCATCTTGTCACCTTGGATCTTGATTGCTTCTCTTATAGGAACCGTGAATTGGATTCAATTTGAATTTGGTTTATGGAGCGAGCAAGGAGTGGATTTGGGTCTACCCAGTCCATTCTGAGCATTGGCTTTGTAACTTCAAGAATGGAGTAAGAATTTAAAAAATATCATCTGTTTCACTAGCGTTCTTCGTGGAAGAAAATTTAATTTGATTTGATTTGATTTATTATTGTCATATACATTAGCGTATGGTGAAAAGTATTGTTTCTTGTGTATTATCCAGACAAAACATGTCATTCATCAAGAAGGAAAGGAGAGGGTACAGAATGTAGTGTTACAGTCATAGCTAGGCTGTAGAGAAAGATCAACTTAATATGAGACAGGTCCATTGAAAAATCTGATGATAGCAAAGAAGAAGCTGTCCTTGAGTCAGCTGGTACATGATCTCAGACTTTTGTATCTTTTTCCTGATGGAAGAAGATGGAAGAGAGAATGTCCGGGGTGCGTGGGGTCCTTGATTTTGCTAGCTGATTTTCTGAGACAGCGGGAAACATAGACAGCGTCAATGGATGGGAGACATGAGGATGTGAGAAATCTGATGTTCTTACCCGGTCTGGCTAACACGTGACTCCAGACCCACATCAGTGTGATTAACTCCTAACTCCCCTCTGAACAAATCAAAGAACAAAGAAAAGTACAGCTGTCCTTGAGTCCTTTAGTCCTCCAAGCCTGCATCGATCTTGATGCCTGCTTAAACTAAAGCTGTATGCACTTACGGGGTCTGTATCCTTCCATTCCCATCCTAGCCATGTATTCGTCTACTGCCCTTTATTGCCACTATCATACCTACTCCCTGGGCAGTGCATTCCAGACATTCTCCACCCTCTATTTAAAACACTTGCCTCGCACATCTCCTCTAAACTTTTCCCCATGCACCTTAAATATCTGTCCCCTAGTACTTGACATTTCTAATCTAAGAAAGAGCACCTGACTATCCACTCTGTCCATGACACTCATAATCTTATAAACCTCTATCAGGTCACCTCTCGATTCCCGTCGCCCCAGTGAGAACAAACCGAGTTTATCCAATCTCTCCTCATAGCTAATACCTTCCAGGCCAGGCTACATCCTGGGTAAACCTCTTCCAAAGCATCCACATCCTTGTGGTAGTGTGGCGACCAGGATTGTACACAATACGACCTAGCAAGTCACTCAATTCAAGGGTAATTGGGGTTGAGTGACGCCCACATTCCGTAAATAAATTAAAAAAAAGATTGCATTTCCTGATGGTATTTGACAGGATAAGAGCAACAGATTTTTACAGTGTTAGGGTGGCTCAATTACTTTCATTCCATACTTTCCAAAGTGATGCGTAATCATGACTGAGTTCAATTTAGTCTAATTCACCCATAATTATTAGTTTAACTGGTACTTTTCTACTTGGGTGGTAATGTTTTACATCTGTGATCGATTCATAGTGCAGCCCTCCAGTGTTCAGTGATGCTGCCAGAACTGCCACTCCATGCGTGAAGTGCGCTAACTCACTGCGGATAACTGGACAACTCCCCGAAGCAGCAGCGGTGGGTTAACACTGCAGCTGGGACTCTGTGCCTTGACACCGAATAAAGGATCCGGAGGCCTTCTGTTGAGCATCCCTCTTGCTGAGCTCGATAGTGGTAAAATGTATTACCACACAGGAGCAGGAGAAACAGGAGCAGGAGTCCATCAAATGATTGGATGAGCCTGCTCTGCCTTTCAATACAATCATGATGATCATAGGTTTCAAACTGGCCCCACTCCTGCTCCCCCCACCCCAGCAACTCGAGGACAAATTCCCTGCCCATTCCCCATATCTCAGGAGAGGAAAGTAGGATGGGGGAGGGTAAGTTGTAGCAGTCATTTTAACTATTCAATCATGACTGATGTCTTTCTCATCCCCATTCTCCTCCTCATCCCATTTCCCCACAACACATCAAGAACCTATCTGTCTCTATCTTAAAGACACACTCAATGACCTGGCCTCTACAGCCTTCTGTGGCAAAGATTCACCTCCATTCCCTGGCTGAAGAAATTCCTCCTCATCTCTATTCTAAAGGATTGTCCCTTTAACCTGAGCTTATGCCCTCTGATTCTAGTTTTTCCTATTCGTGGAAACATCCTCTCCACATCCACTCTATTCAGGCCTCACAGAAGGTTTCAATAAGATCTTCCCGTCATCCTTCTAAACTCCAATGAGTACGGACCCAGATTCCTCAATCATCCTCATACGACAAGCTCTTCGTTCCTCGGATCATTCTTGTGAACCTCCTCTGGGATCTTTCCATGGCCAGCACAAATTTCCTTACATACAGGGCACAAAACTGCTCACAATATTCCAAATGGGGTCTGGACCAGAGTCTTATACAGGCTCAGAAGTCCATCCCTGCTCTTGTATTCTAGCCTTCTCAACATGAATATTAACATTGTAATTGCCTTCCTAACTGTCAATTAAACCTATACGTTAAGAGAATCTTGAACAATGACTTCCAAGTCCCTTTGTGTTTCTGATTTCCTAAGCATTTTCCCATTTAGAAAATAGTCTGTGCCTCCATTCCTCTTTCCAAAATGAATAACCTCACATTTCTCTACATTGTATTCCAACTGCCGCTTCTTTGCCCACTGTCCTAACCTGTCCAAATCCTTTGGTAACCCACCCCCGTTTCTCAATATTACCTATCTCTCTACATATCTTTGTATTATCTGCAAACTTAGCAACAGTGCCTTCCTCCAAATCATTAATGTATATTGTGAGAAGTTGTGGTCCCAGCACTGATCCCCCGAGGCACATCACTAGTCACCGGCAATCATCCTGAAAAAGATCATCTCGCAAAGTTATCTCTTTTAGGGCAATACTTGTAGACTGACTCCAGCAACTCAGCGCAAGGCCTAGGCTGACCATCCAGCTGCCATAGAATCATAGAATCAGTGCGGAAGGAAACCATTCAGCCCATCGAGCCTGCACCAACAACAATCCCACCTAAGCCCTATCCCAGTATATTTGCCCTGCTAGTCCCACCGACACCGAGAGTCAATTTAACATGGCTAATCTCCTAACCTGCATATTTTGGGAGATTACGGTGCAATTTAGCATGGCCAATCGACCTAACCTGCTCACATTTGGACTGTGGGGAGAAACTGGAGCACCCGGAGGAAACCCACGCAGATACGGGGAAAACGTGCAAACTGTGCACAGACAGTCATCCGAGGCTGGAATCAATCCCAAGTCCCTGGCGCTGTGAGGCACCAGAGCTAACCACCCTGGATGGCACAGTGTCACAGTGGTTGGCACAGCTGCCTCACAGTGTCAGAGAGCCAGGTTTGATTTCTGGCTTGGGTCACTGCCTATGTGGAGTTTGCACATTCTCCCTGTGTCTGTGTGGGTTCCCTCCAGGTGCTCTGGTCTCTTCCACAGTCTGAAAGACGTGTTGGTTAAATGCATTGACCTGAACAGATACTGGAATATAGCAACAAGGAGAATTTCACAGTAACTTCATTGCAATGTTAATGTAAGCTTTAATTGTGATTAGTAAATAAATTTTACTTCTGGATGGTTTGTGTGAAGTGTGAAAGTCTTTGATTGCATAATGGTTTCCATATATTTCTCAGTATTTTGTTGTGCAAACAATACCACTTTGCCTCTGTGCTGTCTTGTGTCAGAGGTCCCATTTTTTTGATTTGATTTGATTTATTATTGTTACGTATTAGTATGCAGTGAAATGCATTGTTTCTTGCTCCCTATAAACACAAAGCATACCATTCATAGAGAAGGAAAGGAGAGGGTTGGAATGTAGTGTTCCAGACCTAGCTAGAGGAAAATCAGCTTAACGCAAGATAAATCTATTCAAAAATCTGATGGCAGCAGGGAAGAAGCTGTTTTTGAGTTGGTTGGTGCCTGTCCTCAGAGTTTTGTATCTTTCTCTTGATGGAAGAAGGTGGAAGAGAGTATGTCCGATGTCCTTGATTATGCTGGCTGCTTTTCCCAGGCAGCGGGAAGTGTAGACAGAGTCAATGGCTGCTTTGTGCAATGGATTGGGCTTCATTCACGACCCTTTGAATCGTGGTCTTTTACACCCACCCAAAAGAGTGACTCGACCTCAGTTTAACGTCATGTCTGGAAAAAAACTACAAAGTACAGAGGAGTGACCACTGGTATCCCAGCCAAGATTTATCACTCAACCAACATTACTGAAAAGAAATGATCTTGTTGTTATCTATTGCTGTTACTGGGGGCTTGCTCTGCACGCAATAATGGCCACATCTCTTTCTCAGCAGTGACGATGATTTTTAGAATATTTTAGAGGCTGTGAATGTGGCTACATAAATGCAAGTTATTTCAATCAATGAGCTGCTTTAAAAACTGGAGAATTGCCAAAGGATTTTGTTTCACAATGAGCTAATCAAAAGGAGTTAACATCACCTTCAGTATCCTCTCATTGCAGTCTGAATGTGAGCGTGGGAGATGTTACTGGAGGAAATGGTTCAGAGTAAGGTATTATTTGGGAGAGCATTATGAGGAAGCTGAACTAACATGGAAACAGACGATGTGAAAGAACCGTGATAGGATCAAACGGTGTTAATTGAAACAGTTCATGTCTTCACCATCACCACAATATAAGTGTTATCACCGGGACTCAGACAAGTAATAGAAAGAGTATCTTCTTCCAAAGGGTGGATTGTTACATGGGATTTCTGCTTTCTCATTTGTAATGGAACTACTCTATTCCACCCAGGCGTGTCCCAGCCTTTCGCTGACATAGGCAAAAAGCAACGTCGGAAAATATCGCATTAAGTACTTCCCATTTCTCAGGCGCCGTTTGCTCTTCAACTGGCCTCGTGTAGGAGAATGTAGTTCCCAAGCTGCACAAAGCGGTAGGTGGGTTGGAATGCTTCCCAGTTGATCCTCAGGCTGCTTTCTGCCTCTTCCCATCGCTGGAAGGGCTAAAAAAAACCCGGGATGGCAAGAGGAAAGCCAAACTCAGAAAGAATTTGCGTTTGTGCAGGATTGTGTGACCCGCTGAAAGGCAGGGCCAGAGACAACATTAACATTGTTAGAATGTAACCGGTGACAACTTTGCATTGGAGATAATGTGACCAATGATAACAAGACGTAAGAGTCAGCTGATCCAGTAAACCATGGAACCAATTACAGATTGATGTAATAGTCAGCTGACCAGCTCGCTCAGTATAAATAAGAACCAGTTGGGAAATGTGGGGCGCTTGGATTGGTCCAGGACAAGGCCCCAAGTTTGGAGTAATGAAGTTTCTTTATTAAATCCTTCCTTTGATTTATAAGTTAGAGTAAATTTTGTTCTATTTTTATTGGCAGCAATGGACGAATTACACCCGATGAGACAAGCATTACTTTCCATTCTCAAACATGTCAGCCACTTTGCACAGCAAGATCCCATAATTAACACATGCTGATTTTGGGTGATGTTGGCTGCAATGTCAAATTGAACCATTTCAAATAGTTGATCCGGACCCAATATCAGTGCACTGATTCCATCTCTTTATCTCACGGCCAGCTATGTGGACTTCCATAAGACTTCTGGTAAGTCAGAGAGAGTTCAGACATCAGAGGAGTTGGATGATGGTCAGAAAGAATGGGGGTAACTTATGAGAGAAGAACCACACCGCGAGGTCACTGCTGGAGGCACTCTTCATCTGAATACACATGCGGGGATTGTCATAGAATCCCAAAAGTGCAGAAGGAGGCCATTTAGCCCATTGAATCTGCACTAACAATAATCCCACCCATACCCCATCCTTGTAACCCTACGTAAGTTACCTGACACTAAGGGGCAATCCCTGTTTCCTGAGACCCCAAGTATTTACCCCACTAATCCCCCTAATCTACACATCTTGGGACACTAAAGGGTGTCAACAGTCATAACACTATTGCACTAGGAACGCAGAGAAGCCCAGACTCTGGGGCCATGGATTCAAATCCCACCATTGTCACTACCATGAAACCATCATTATCATAAAACCTATCCGGCTTATTAATATTTAGCAATAGAAATCTGCTGTCTCCCCTCCCTGGCCTGACCTACATGTGACTGCAAGCCCACAATAATCTGGCTGGCTCTTAACTGCTGTCCCTGCAATGGCTGAGTAAACCATTCACATCAAGGGGTAATGAAGGGTGGGTAACAAACACCAGCTTTGCCAGTGATACCCACATCACATCAAAGAATTTTTAAAAAGAAGCTGAGTGACAGAGACACAGGGAACGTGAGCGTGTATTTACATTCCTGCTTGGATTTGTATCAAAGTAGGAGTTTTGGTGAAGTGTGGAAGACCAAATATGGTTTTAGGAGGATATTGACAGGTTGATGCAATTTAACACAGATGCAATTACACAAGGAAAACGTTAATGCATCTTGGGTCTAAAGCAATGAGTTGGCAATCTGTCAATGGAAAGAAAAGGATAGGGGAAGGAAGATAGGGATTGGTGGGAGCTGCGAATTTAACATTCCTGCACAGTGAAAGCTGAGATCATGGGCCTAATTTATGCTCATTTTCAGGCACGAGAACGTGGTAAAGTCGGGTGTGGGGCCACCAATGCGATCTGTGTCCACGCCCACGCAGATGGTCACTTTACTGAGTGGCCGCGATCCAATTTGTGCCCAAAATGGGCACAACAGCGATTTAAATGTATTTGCATGCATTTAACTTGAGTTAATGAACTCACTGTCCAACTTTATCAGCATTTCTCCCTTTACCACAGCGTTCATCCATCCAGAACCGCACTGAAATGAACACGCTCAATAACAGTCTGAATCGGCGCTCCAACTGTTGAAGAGGCGAGTTCAGAGCTTCCAGAGGCTCGCTGACTCAGATCGGTGGCAGGGGGAGAGGCTCAGTCGTTGTCTGGCTGGGGAGGGAGGGAGGCGACCCAGATCATTCTCTGGTGAGAGGGTGGGGAGGGAGGAGGAAGTGGGTCAGATGTACCTCTAGGAGGAGGGGGAGGTGAGAGAGTGGGACCAGATCATTCTCTGGGGGGAGAGGCCAGATCATTCTTGGGAGGAGGAGGGAGTGGGGCCAGGTCATTCTCTGGGAGGGTGGGGAATGGGGCCAGAGCATTCTCTGGATGGTGGGGGGACAATGAGCCCAATTATTCTTGGGGGGGAGAGGTTGCAAAGCCAGATCATTCTCTGGGGTGGGGAGGGGAGTGGGGGGAGTGAGGCCAGTCTATTCTCTGGCGTGGGTGGGAAAAGGGAGGCAGGTAAGATGGATTTCTGGTGGGGAGAGGGGTAGAAAGGTCTGTTGCCATTCTGTGGGCGATCAGTGGTGGGGTGGGAAGGGGTTCACGATCAGTCTGGGTAGTGGGGGAGGGGATAAGGGAGACAGTTAAGTTGTAGGGGTGGGAACAATATCTGTGGGAGCCACGACTCCTACTTTTCGTTCCTGGGCCGCTTTATCCGCTTTTTGAGGCTCGGGAGCAATCTGACATAGACACGCTTTTTCAATTCTTTTCTAAGTGCGCACGCGCACTTCAGAGCTCCGAGCGTTTCGGCTGCGTTAAGCTCCGTCCACAGTGTAATTCAGACTCACAATTATTTTTCGGACTAAGTATGAATGGGGGCATCTGAGAGCAGATTTCCAAGTCGGATCTGAATTATGCCCAGATTCAGCACTTAGAATGAAAATGGTAAAATCAGACTCCGCATCAACCGCTAAAGAATCATAGAACCTACAGTGCAGAAAGAGGCCCTTCAGCCCATGGAGTCTGCACCAAACACAATCCCACCCAGGCCCTACGCCCATATCCCTACATATTAAACCCGTTAATCGCTCTAACCTATGCATTCCTGGACATTAAAAGGCAATTTCTTAGCATGGTCAATCAACCTAACCCACACATCTCTGGACTGTGGGAGGAAACCGGAGTACCTGGAGAAAACCCACGCAGACACGAGGAGAATGTGCAAACTCCACATAGACAGTGACCCGAGCCAGGAATCGAACCCAGCTGTGAAGCAACAGTGCTAACCACTGTGCTACCGTACGGCCCAAAGTAAAGGACAAACAGCATTCTGAACTAAAAAATAAAACAATCAAGTTTGTTGAGGGCCACATTAGGAAAGAGATAGCATGGATTCAACAGGGCTGAATAACCTCCTTTCTATACTACAAACCTCTGTCTCAAAGGCTAGCCTCTGCATGATAACAATACTCTCCTGCAGACCAGATAAAACCCTGCTCTATTTCATTGTTTAAAGTTTGTTTATTTGTGTCATAAGTAGGCTTACATTAACACTGCAATGAAGTTACTGTGAAAATCTCCTAGTCACCACACTCCAGTGCCTGTTTGGGTACACTGAGGGGGAATGGGCAGCACTGTGGCACAGTGGTTAGCACTGTTGCCTCACAATGCCAGGGACTTGGGTTTGGATTCCCGGCTTGGGTCACTGTCTGAGTGGATTTTGCACATTCTCCCTGTGTCTGTGTGGGTTTCCCCTGGGTGCTCCTGTTTCCTCCCACAGTCCAAAGATGTGCAGGTTTGATGGATTGGCCATGCTAAATTACCCCTTTGTGTTAGGGGGAAGAGCTAGGGTTATGGGAATAGGGTTTGGGTGGGATTGTGGTGGGTGCAGATCAGATGGGCTGAATGACCTCCTTCTGCACTGTAGGCGTTCTATAGTAATTTAAGAAATTAGCGTGGCCAATGTACCCAACCGGCACGCCTTTTGGACTGTGGGAAGAAACCGGGGTACCCGGAGGAAACCTATGCAGGCATGGGGAGAATGTGCAAACCCCACAGAGCCAGTGACCCAAGGCTGGGAATCGAATCCAGGTCCCTGGCTCTAGGGCAGCAGCGCTAACCACCTCATGGATCTCCTGCACCTAATCCTTTGGCAATCCCACAAACCCGGTAAAGCTCTGCCATCTTCATCAGGACTGAGCTGATCATTAGATAAAAATCACGAATTCCTCGATATGCCCTCGAAATCCTGTATTCCCCAGCTTTTCTTCTTACATCAGAAGGTTTTCAACCTCTGTATCAAACCGAGTGGCAGATTGAACGCGGTAGATTCGTGTTCAGTTAGACAGGCAGGCTTCATATTACCTCTGATCACTCATGAACGGTGAGGCCTGTTTTAATTTCCGCTCTATGGGCCCGCTGTCACACCCCGATGACAGGTGTAGAGAATGTAACAGCTTTAAAGAGCAACCTCTTCAAATATTTGTACGGAATCTGGCAAACTGGTGCCAGGAGAGCAGAAAGAGTTCGCTTGCACTCTCGCCACCGGGCAACATTTCTTTAAAAATATGCTGTGTCTAATGTTCCTGACACAAACATTCGTTCAAAATTAAAGTTCAGCTCGTTTGTTTTGAAAGCTGCTGGCTGGCTGTGCTGTCAATGAGGGCCGGATTTTCCAGCCTCGCTCAGTCCGAGACTGGAAAATCTTGCCCAAGGTCGACGGACCTTCATATTGCTCCTCCTCTCGCCCACTCCGATTCTCGTGGCAGGCGGGGTGGTAGAATTCCAGAGTAACTGTCTGCGGGCATTCCTCCCTTTCCCACTAACACAACAATTGCATTTAGATAGCACCTTTCCTCACCTCAGAACATCCCTTATTGTGTCACAGCCAGTCTGCGCTTCCATAAATTCCCACAAAACAGCCGTGTGATAGGGGCAGGATTATCTTTTCTTTGATTTGATTTATTATTGTCATATTTATTGCGATACAGCGAAAAGTATTGTTTTTTACACGCTATACAGACTATGCATACCATTTGTAGAGAAGGAAAGGAGGGAGTGCAGAATATAGTGTTACATAGTCATAGCTAGGGTGTAGAGAAAGATCAGCTTAGCATGAAATAAGTCCATTCAAAAGTCTGATGATAGCGGGGAATAAGCTGTTCTTGAGTGATTATTTGTTATTTATTGCCCCTCTCTAGTTGTCCTTGTTCAGAGAACAGTCGAGAATCAATCACACTGCTGTGGCTCTGGAGTCACATGTGGGCCAGATCAAGTAAGGATAGCAGATTTCCTTCCCTAAAGTTCATTAGCGAACCAGATGGCTTCCCCCCGCCAACAATCTACAATGATTTCACGGTCATCAGTAGATTCTTAATTAAAAATCATTTTTAGTAAATTCAAATTCCACTGTCTGCCATGACAGGATTCGAACCCCAGCACATTAGCTGAGTTTCTGGATTAATAGTCTGGCGATAATACCACTCGGCCATCACCTTCCCTGTTACTTGTTGACTGACAGATGGGATATCAGGATTAACTCCCCTGCTCGTCTTTGGAATTGCATCACGGGACAGTTTAAACCCATTGGAGAGAGCAGACGTGGACTTGGGTCAATGTTAGGACGGCATGGTGGCACAATGATTAGTACTGCTATCTCTCAGCGCCAGGGACTCAGGTTCAATTCCAGCTTTGGGTGACTGCGTGGAGTCTGCACGTTCTCCCAGTGTCTGAGTAGGATTCCTCTGGGTGCTCTGGTTTCCTCTCGCACTGCAAAGATGTGCAGGTTAGGTGAGTTGGTTGTGCTGCGTAGTCTTTTAGTGTCCAAAAGATGTATAGGGCAAGTGGAATAGATATGGTAATTGTGCAGGGTGGAATGGGGACTATAAGGGGCCATGGGGATGTTTGGGGGCATGAGTTGGCATGGAGGGTATGAAAGGTGCAATGGAGAATGGTTTATGAAATTTGAGAGCATGAGTGCCACAAATTTAGTGAAACAACAGAGGTGAAGTCCCAGAGAATTGATTTGAACCTTATAATCGACCCACCTAACATGGTGGCTCAGCGGTGAACACTGCAGCCTCATAGCGCCGGGGACCTGGGTTCAATTCCAGGCTTGGGTCACTGACTATGTGAGCATTTTCCCCGTGTCTGCATGAGCTCGCTCCAGGTGTTCCAGTTTCCTTCTACAATCCGCAAGGTGTGTGGGTTAGGTGGATCGACCATGCTAAATTGGCCCTTAATGTCAGGGGGACTAGACAGGGTACATGCATGGGGTTATGGCAATAGGGCCTAGGCCGAAAGGTGTCCTCCTGCAATGTAGGATTGTAGCGTTCTACACCCCAGCACCCTGTTGCCCCTGCGGACACCTCCAATCTGTTTTTAGGGGTAATGAGCCTGACTATATCCTGCAACTGCCCCTCCTGGAGCAAACATTGATGGTAGACTTTCTCCAATGACAGGTCTGCTGAGTCAGGAAATGTTCATAGCGGTAGTGAAAATCCGGCCCTTTGTTTGCAGCAACGCTTCTCAAACATAATTGCTCTTGATGTTGTTGGCCATATTCCCTTGAGTCAAATCTCTTGCATCCACCAGAACAAGGCCTCAGCTTAATAACTCCATCAAAAAACACAATGGCTACAAACTGACCCGACAGCAATTCCCCCAAAATCCTAAACTGATATGTAACCGTGGATTATGTCTGGGAGGGTGGTGGAGACAAGATACTACATATCTTTTAAAAAGTACTTGGATGTGTATTTTGTACACTATAACATACAAGGCTATGGGCCAAGTGCTGGCAAGTGGGATGAGGTGAGCAGATCAGAGCATTCCATGTGTCGGTGCAGACTCAATGGGCTGAAGAGCCTCTTCCACACTGTAGGATTCTGTGATTCTATGTGCAATGTTGCTTTAAACTCACATCTTTTGATTTAGAAGTGTCAGCGTCCCAACCTTAAACTCCTCCAAGCTGTGGCCATTGATGCCAAGGTACCCTCTGAATATGGTGTGACATGGCATCCCTAGCCCATTCCTCCAGATCAGCTCCATGAGAGGTTGTTGTTCACTAGTTGCCTGTTGTATCAATGAACAGCCCTGAAAATTGCACGTCAGGTCTATCCAAGTTTTGAACGCTGCTCCAAAAACCTGAGCCATTCTCGACTTGGACAGAACAGAAGACAAATTTCCTTGTCTGAAAGCTAATCTCTCTCTCTCCATCTTTCTATCTCTAGCTGTTAACTTCTCACTCACCGTCATAACCTTTATATCTACTTCAGTTGCACTGGTCATACTAAGATTAATGGCTCTTAAGACTTTCTTTTATTGCTCCTTTGAAGCTTCAAATAGACTTTTCCTCCACATCCCTTGTGAACTCTGATCAATATATATCTTACGCAGTCTTCTTCTCTCATCTGTTTTTGTCCTACCTCAACGCTGTGAATTTTTTTTCCTCTCTGGGTTTTTTTTTCCTGCTGCATTTTGAAATGCCAACTTGCCACCATCTAATTATTGTTCCCCGATTGGCTATTTCTTGTCCTTCACTCTTACGTTATTGGTTTACCTCCTGCCTTCTCGGTTTCTCAATTATAAATTGGATCAGATGAAGTGCTCATTTTTAACAGAAATTATCCTCCGGGTATGATTTATTGTCTCCCACTGGTTGCCCAAGGAACCAATAGTGGAACGCTTTGAACCATTGAAGATGGTGACACCAAAACTGGTCCATTTAAAGAATTCATTCATGGGATGTAGGCATCACTGGCATTTCTTGCCAATCCCTAAATGCCCTTGAAAGGACTGACCATTTAAGATTGAGTTTAAGAAGTTTAATATACATCTTGGGGTCAAAAGGATCAAGGCATAAGGGGGGGATATTGAATTCGATGATCAGCCGTGATCATGTTGAATGGAGAAGCAAGATCCAAGCCCCGACTTGCCTACTCCTGCTTCTGGTTTCTATGTTTCTATTGCTGTGGATCTGCAGTCACATGTAGGCCAGATGAGGTAAAGATGGCAGATTCCCTTTCCTAAGGAACATTAGTGAACCAGATGGTCACTGAAATCTGTGGAGGCCAAGTGTCCTTAAGACAGAGATAGATAAGTTCTTGATTGATAAGGGGATCAGGGGAAAAGGCAGGAGTATGGGAATGAGAAAAATATCAGTCATGATTGAATGGTAGAGCAGACTCGATGGGCTGAATGGTCTAATTCTGCTCCTATGTTTTATGGTCTTATGTTTTTACAACAATTGTTTCATGGCGATCCACAGACTTTTAATTCCAAGATTTTTTAATGATACCAAATTCCGCTGTGGTAATGAGATTGGGGAGGCAGTGACCTCGTGGTATTATTGTTAGACTATTAATCCAGAAACACAGCAAAATATTCTAGGGATCTGGGTTCGATTCCCACCACAGTAGATGGTGGAATTTGAATTCCATGAAAAAATATCTGGAATTAAGAATCTACTCATGATCATGAAACCATTGTCAATTGTCAGAGAAACCCATCCGGCTCGCTAATGTCCTTCAGGAAAGGAAATCTGCCATCCTTACCCAGCCTGGCCTACATTTACACCAGAGCCACAGCAAAGCTGCTGACTCTCAACTGCTGTCTGAAAAAGGGATGGGCAATAAATGCTGGCCAGGCGGCAACCCCCATGTCCCACGAACGTATGCAAAAAAATAGTACACTTTATTTGGCTGAAAGGAGAAAAAATAATTAATGGATCAGTTAACAATCAGACAATGACCAATAGCTCTATGATTTTTAATCAAAGTCAATCAATGGAGATTTAAAGGAATGAAAGGATTACCTGGAAGCTTAAAGTTAATGAACAGGATTTTCTGCACTCTTCCCAAGACGAGAAAATCCTGCCCAAGGTTGACAGACCTTTTCATAAAACCATAAGATATAAGACCAGAATGAGGCCATTCAGCCCATCAAGTCTGCTTTGTCATTCAATCATGGCTGATATGATTCTCACCCCCATTTTCCTGCCTTCTTCCCCTGATCCCTAATTGACCAAGGACTTATGTATCTCTGTCTTAAAGACACCCAATGAGCTGGCCTCCACAGCTTTCTGTGGCAATGAGTTCTACAGATTCACTACTCTCTGGCTGAAGAGGATTCTGGCTGAAGGAGTATGGTGTACTGGCCTTCATTAATCGAGGAATGGAGTTTAGGAGTCAGGAGGTAATGATGCAGTTCTATAAGACTCTTGTCAGACCCCAGTTGGAGTATTGTGCGCAGTTCTGGTCGCCTCATTACAGGAAGGATGTAGAGGCTATTGAGAGAATTCAGAGGAGATTTACAAGGATGCTGCCTGGATTGGGAGGCAGGCCTTATGAAGATAGGTTGAGGGAGCTGGGATTCTTTTCACTGGAGAGACGTAGGTTGAGAGGCGACCTGATAGAGGTTTATAAAATGTTGAGAGGGATAGATAGGGTGGACTCTCAGAGACTATTTCCCCGAGCTGAAATGATCACTACGAGAGGACATAGATTTAAGGTGCAGGGAAGCAAATACAAAGGAGATGTCAGGGGTAGGTTTTTCACTCAGAGGGTGGTAAGTGAATGGAACTGACTGCCGTCGGAGGTTATTGAGGCAAACTCACTGGGGTCTTTTAAGAGACTTCTGGATAAGTGTATGGAAAAGAATAGGATAGGGGGTTATAGATAGGTCTGTGGATTGGTAGATGTGATCGGTGCAACTCATGGGCCAAAGGGCCTGTTTGTGCTGTATTGTTCTATGTTCTCTTCATCTCAGTTTTAAAGGAGCAGCCCTTCACTCTGAGGTTGTACCCTTGAGTCCTCGTCTTTCCCAGTGGTGCAAACATTGCCTCCACATCCACTCTATCCAGGTTTCTCCGTATTCTGTAACTTTTAATTAGATCAATCCCTCATCCTTTTAAACTCTATCGAGTACAGACCCAGATTCCTCAACCACTCCTCATGTGGCAATCCCTTCATTCCTGGGATCATTCTCCTCCTACAATTCCCGTGACGGGCGGGGCTGGAGAATCCCAGTACAATCGGGAAATCGTACCTGGAGTACAACTATAAATCAGGACTATAGTGAGAACCAGGTTAGTGCTGAGGTGACTCACTCACAACAATGATGCAACTAAATAGTCAACCAATCTGATGGATTGCACAGCAGTGCCTGATGTTTCTTACTCAGTGCTAATTGTTGGTTGTGTCGTGTTATTTGCTGTATGATAATTAGGGGTGCAGTGTGCTCCAATCGTATATTAATGTAATCAGTGGGGAATTCAACGTATTCCATTCACTGTGGTGTTGACACCCATGATGACTGTTACAATATGGAGATGCGTTTGACAGGTGGTTGCAGCTGGAGAAGAGCGATTCTCAGATCTGTAACTGCTGAAATTTGGATCTTAAAGCGCCATAAGCGACAGTCCCATTTGCCAAAATCTTGCCGCTGCTCACTCCGGCAGGAATGTACGGTCTCGCCCAGGACGTACGCCTACCGCAGATTTCCTGGCAATGAGGGGTGGGTTTGCAGTTGAGGTTGAGGACTCTGTGTCTGAGGGGTTGGTCTAATTAAAACTTACAGAATACTGAGAAGAAGCCTGAGTAGAATGGCTGTAGAGAAGATGTTTCCACCAGTGGGAGAGACTAGGACGTGAAGATACAACCTTAGCATGAAGGGCCGTTCCTTTGAAACAGAAATAAGGAGGAATTGCTTTAACCAAGAGGTGGAGAATCTGTGGAACTCTTTGCCATGGAGGGCTGTGGAGGCCTGGGTTGTTGAGTGTCTTTAAGACTGAGATAGATAGCTTTTTGATTAATAAGGAATCAAGCGTTACAGGGAAAAGGGAGCCCTGTTGATAACAGCAGGACTATAGGATCCTGCCCTCAGTGAGCATCATGCTCCCCCCACCACCACCGGCAATCTCACCACGGAAAGGGGAAATAATCCCACCCATTGTGTTCAGCAAAGAAACAACTATCCCAAATTCAGGAAGAGGAGAATTCCTGCCGCAAAAAAACACCACTGAGTCAGTGGGGTCAACAGAAGATATTAAATCTGAGATTGATAGAACTGAGATTCAGTTAGGATATTGGTGATGGAGCTCCAGTGAGGGATAGACTTCAGATACTGATCAGTCATGGTTAATGGCAGGCTCACAGAGCAGAATGTCCTTCAGCACTGTAGCTTATACCTGTCGCAGAAACAAGCTGGCTTCAGTAGGATCCTATCAGGCAATGCCTACCACAGTATAGACAGTGAGACAGAATAACTCATCCTTCCCCCATTCTTCCTCCGCAATCCCCTCCATTCCTCAACCCCTCTACTCACCCAAAACCCAGTCTAGCCTCCAATCCCCTCCATCCCCCAATCCCCCTCCACTCCCCATTCCCCCTTGATTCCCCCAATCCCCTCCACACATCAATCACCTCAACCCTCCATTCCCAAACTCACTCCACCTCTCAACCCCCTTCCTTGTCCCCAATCCCCCTCCACTCTCCAATCTCCTTCCAACTTCCAATCCCCCTCCACACCACAATCCCCTTCCATTCTACAATCCCCCTCCACGCCACAATCTCTCTCCCCCCTCCATCCCCCTCCACCCTCCCAATCTCCTTCCACGGTCCTATCTCCCTCCAACCTCCAATCCCCCTCCACTCCACAATCCCCCTCCACTCCAATATCCTTACATCTCCCCAATGCCCCTCCATCTCCAATCATTCTCCAACCTCCCAATCCCCCTCCTCTCCAATCCTCCTCCATCCCCAATTCCCCCATCCTCCAATCCTCCTCTACCCTCAATCCCCCTACCTCTCGCCAATCCCTTCTCCACTCTCCAATCCCCCTTCATCCCCAATCCCCCTCGACCCTCCAATCCCCCTCCACCTCCAATTCCTCTCTACCCTCCAATCCTATTCCAGCTTCCAGACCCTCTCCATCCCCAATACCCCTCTACCCCAATCACCCTAAACCTTCCAATCCCCTTCCAACTTCCCAATCACCTTCCATCCCCCAATCCTCCCTACTCCACAAGATTCTGCTGGCAACTAACAGCCAATTTCTCCATAGTGAGGAAACCTCCAACTGGTGAGGGGGTCCTCAGGGACAAAAGAGTTGTGTCTAATGGGTCATATAGTCTCCTACCATGCTGTAAATGTCTGTGATTCCATGATTATCACTGGGATAAGGTGGATCAATCCCACACTTGCATCAGGATTGCAAGGTAGGCCATCAGCATAAGATAGCAGGAAGTCCATGGAGTGAGCAATGGTCACACGGGCCCAGAATCACACATGTCCTCCCATATCTCTATTGAGGTAAGCTTGCGACTCAACCTTTCCTGAAGTTCCACTCCCAGGAACTATGGTTTGATTCCCGCAAAAGCCTCAATCTAAATGATCATTTGTAGAGATCCAAGGTTGGAAATCATGGATCGTAATCCCGAAACAAAATCCACAATCCAAATATGAGCAATAATTTCACATCTGCACTGAAAATCACAAGGCCAGTTATTGACTGAAACAAAGATGGAGATGTCTGGATGGTTCTGGTGACACATATTGAATGAGCTATTAAATTTGTATAATAGCTGCAGCATGCCAGCGCTGCAGAAGGGATTAGAGTTGTAAATTAATGAAGAAATAGCCAGGAAATGCAACAAGAGAAACGTGAATTGCCAGCTCCAGGCACAACACCACCCAGGGAGACACAAAGCCAACTAATTGAAAACCATTTCATTTGAATATATTAATTTAGTAAAACTAACGTTCTTTTTATGATGCGTGTCATTTTTTGTTGTTTGGTGCCATTCACAATGATGGAAAATAAATTGGATTACTCGTCAAATCATCCCAGTTCCTTTCAGCATTCCACCCAGCTCCTGTGTAAACTAGTACACATGCCAGAAATCCCATTCTATTGCCTTGACAATCTGCGGTTACTGTTTACCGTCAATTCATTCCTTTCACACCCATTTCTCCGCCATAGTCCTGAGATGCACATCATGCTCTGACGGGATTGTAGGAACGCCGGTCCCTGGGAGCCATCCAGTTTACAGCATCCAAGGAAGTAACCCAGGAAGGTGCAACCTCAGGAAGGTTCAACCCCAGAAGGTGATCCACAAGAAAATGCACCCCAGGAAGGTTCAAGCTGGAAGGTGCAGCCCAGGAAAGTTTAACCCTGGAAGGTGCAGCTCAAGAAGGTATAACTTTAGAAGATCTGGCCTTGAGTCGAACCTTGGAGGTCACTGGATGAACTATCTGTAACCCTGGAGGATGTAACCCCAAGAGGTGAAACTCTGGAAGATTACAGGTAACTTATAATGGACTTTATTGTTTTAGTGAGTGAGTTGTTGTCATCATGTTATCAAGTGGTGGTATTGTGTTTATATTGGGTGGCATAGTGGCACAGTGGTTAGCACTACTGCCTCACAGTGCCAGGCAACCGGGTTCGATTCCCGGCTTCTAGTCATTGTGTGGAGTTTGCACATTCTCTCCATATCTGTCTGGTTTCCTCTCAAAGTCCAAAGATTTGAGGATTAGTTGGATTGGCCATGCTAAATTGCGTCCTGGTGTCAAGGGTCTCGCTAGGAGATAGGCCATGGGTAGGATTGTGGTCAATGTAGGACTGACAGGCTGATTGGCTTCTTTCTGCACTGTAGGGATGCTATAACTAGGTTGGTGTTTTATTACTTGCACTGCCCTGGAAGAAGCCCGAAACTGAGGGTTGGAAGGAGATTGCCAATTCTGTGCAGTGAATAATGTGAAAAGAGTAAATTATTTTGACAGAGGAATTTTCCAGAATTAATATTTCATTTTGAGGGATGGGTGGGAGTGTTCAGGTATCCTTTGGGTATGGTGGCACAGCAATTAGCACTCCTGCCTCACAGTGCCAGGGACCCGGGTTCAATTCACAGCTTAGGTCACTGTCTGACCTAACACCATAATTTGCACTCTCCCCTTTCCTTCTCCTCGATATATTTTATGAACAGCATGTTTTGTTTGTATGGCATGCAAGAAACAATACTTTTCATTGAATCCCAATACTTGTGACAATAATAAATTGAATCAAATTAAAAGTCTGCATTATCTCATTAGTCCCACACCCTTTGCTCTTCTCTGTGCAGAGTCTGCATGTTCTCCCCATGTCTGCGAGAGTTTCGTCTGGGTGCTCCAGCTTCCTCCCACAGTGTGAAAGACATGCTGGTTAGGATGCATCGGTCCATGCTAAATTTTCCCTCAGTGTAACCCAGGCAGGCACCAGAGTGTAGTAACTAAGAGATTTTCTTCATTGCAGTGTTAATGTATAATAACTTATGACAATAATAAATAAACTTTGTCTCTCATTCACGCAGTAGTATGATGCTGTTGCTATGGAAATCCTGATACAATGCATTCAACTCCCGCTATGGCAAGTTGCAAATTTGAATTCAATAAATATGAAAATGCAGGACCTCTCCTTGAGATCCATACATTTCCTTCAAGCAGATGAATGTGCTATTGGTGGGGTCCACTTCTGATTCTGATTATGTGCTCAGTGTTTCAGAGAAATTTGCTGCGCAGAGGAGGCCATTCGGCTCTTTGTGCTGGTGAACGATCCTGCCTATCTTATCTTTCATCCATAGCGGATATTCCCCACTTGCATGGATGAATGCAGCTTCAACAACATTCAAGAAGCTTGACCCCATCAAGGACAAAGCAGTCCACTTGATTGGCACAACGTCTACAAATCTCCATTCCTTCCACCGCCGACGCTCTGTAGCAGCAGTGTGTACTATCTACAAGATGCACTGCAGCAATTCACCAAAGATCCTTAGACAGCACTTTCCCAACCCACAACCACTTGCATATAGAAGGGCAAGGGCAGCAGATAAGTGGGAACATCACCACCTGCAAGTTCCCCATCCTGCTCACCATTGTGATTTGGGAATTTATCCTTCACAGTCATTTGGTCATAATTCTGGAATTCCCTCCCCAGCGGCATTGTGGATCAACCCACAGCATGCGGACTGCAGCGATTCAAGAAGGCAGCTCACCACCACCTTCTCGAGGGCAACTAGGGATGAGTAATAATGCTGGCCAGCCAATGATGCCCATGTCCCATGAGTAAATAAAACAAAACTCATAGTTCCTCATTCTCAAAGGCCTGTCCAACTGCCTTTCAGATGAGACATCAAACCTTGGCCCCACTTCCCTTGTTTCATATATATATATATAATCACTTGTGACTATAGTTGTGCTGTGCAGATACATGGATTTGGGCCTGTGTCTGTGGGAGTTTGTGCATTCTCCCTGTGCTTGCGTGGGTTTTCTCCGGGAGCTCCGGTTTCCTCCCACATCCCAAAGGTGTGCTCTTAGGCTAATTGGCAAAACAAATTCTCCCTAAATTGTCTCAAATTTGGTTTTTAATCCATAGATCTATAAACATGGACAGGGATCGCGTGTAGAAGTGGGAACATCGAGGTGGCGGCGCGGGCTCGTTGGGCCGAATGGGCTGTTTCCCATGCTGTTTTGTTCTTTGTTCTTTGTTCCCCTCCCAGATGGATTCAATCAAGTCCGTTACACTATCGGAAGGAACAGAGGGTGGATTCTTCCTGGTGAGGGGGCAGGATGTTGCCAGGGAACCAGGCGAGTTGAGTTGATCAGTGGGTATCTGGGATGAAACTGATTGTTGTGTTGAATGGGGTATCCACAAGACTGGATAGTCTTGATCCCTTAACATTTTCAGTGGTCCTATTGACTTATTTAAATGTAGATCATCAATCAATTACTCCCTGAGCTCTTTGTGTCTTTGGGTGGGATTTTCATAGAGTCATAGGATCCCTATAGTGCAGAAGGAGGCCATTCAGCCCATCGAGTTGAATTTTCTGGCCCCAAAGCGGGAAAAACCCACCCAAGGTCAATGGATTTTTGCATGGTCCGTGTCCCGCCCACTCCAATTGCCATGGCGGGCAGGATGGGAAATTTCCTCCCTTCAGCTTTGGCCTTGTATGTATCTCTCCTCCCACCTCAATCTTTCTTCAAACAGTGATACCATAACTGTGGCAACCTGGGCCCATCCCTGCCAAGATTTCCCCATCTCTCCACCTCTCTCTGTCACTAAATTACCTTCATTACAGCACGGGCCTTTGGCCAAGTTTTGGTCACCTTTATCTCATTGCCTATTTGTGTCTGCGGTACATCTCAGTGAAGAGCTTTACGTCAACCTTTCCACATTAAAGCTTTATTTAAATGCAAATTATTGATTTTTTCCACAGGCAATAAATGCCTCTGTCTTTTTGGTCTCCTATATGTCAAAGTTAATGACCCTTGTGCATTTTGCTAACACTTTATTCTATTCTAAGCAAGCCCCCATTAATCTTCTAACAAATAACACACGTAATAGTTTTCCTTTTGATCAATTCTTAGTTTTGAGGAATTTTCTTTTTGTGGGGGTTTTAATTTGCATTCTCTGCATTTTCTAATCCCTATGCAGATTTTTTACAGCGTTTTAACCATCTTACTCAGTGGTTTTGATTATCTTATTGCTCCTCTATGGTTTAAATTCCAATCTGCACCATTCTCATCTATCCTGAACTGAATATCATTACAATTCCACTCAGTGCTTTCCTCTACTCTATTATATTCCTTTTTTTCCATTTCAACATTCTCAATTGCACTTTCCCCAAAATCCGATGTTTCTTTTTATTGTCTCTTACTCATCTCCGACTCACAAAATCAAATCTGATGCGGTTCCAGTCACTGATGCTCAAATATGCCCTTTCTTTTAAGTTTTCCATCATCTGAAGAACAACTATTAAATATTAGATGAAGTCTGACCCAACTCCTTTAACACCAGGAATCCTGCTTAACTCCTGGCATCAAAATTGACAATCTTGAAGGCAACTCTCCCAGGAAATCACCATTGTTTAACCCATGCGGCTCACCTTCAGAAAAGTAAGCAATAAGATGAGATGAAAATTGGAAGGAAAAAGGAGCTGATGTATTGTTACAACTGAAGGATTTGATGGTTATGTTTTAAATGGTCTCTTTTAATTCATAGAATCATACAGTGCAGAAGAGGGCCTTCAGCCCATCGAGTTTACACTGACCCATGAGAAACACCTGGGCCGGAATTTTCCAGCTGTTCACGCTAGTGAGATTCTCCAGTCCTGCCGGCAGCGCACCTCTGCCCACAGGTTTCCCGTCAATGGGGATTCCCATTGACAATGGCGAGACTGGGGAATCCCCCTGCTAGTAAACAACGTGCCACTGCCTGCTGGTGGAAAACACATGGCTGGAAGGCTGGAGAATCTCATCCTTGACCGCCCACCTAATCCCATTTCCCAGCACTCGGCCCATAGCCTTGAATGTTATGGTGCGCCAAGTACTCAACCAGGTACTTTTTAAAGGATGTGAGGCATTCCGTCTCCACCACTCTCCCAGGTGGTACATTCCAGATCAGCCTCTGGATAAAAAGATTTTCCTCACATCATAGAAACCCTACAGTACAGAAAGAGGCCTTTCAGCCCATCAAGGCTGCACTGACCACAATCCCACCCAGGCCCTACCCCCATATCCCTACATATTTTACCCACAAATTCCTCTAAGCTATGCATCTCAAGACACTATGGGCAATTTTAGCATGGCTAAGCAATCTAACCTGCACATCTTTGGAAACTGGAGCATCAGGGAGGAAACCCACACAAACACAGGGAGAATGTGCATGCTCCACACAGAGAGTGACCCAAGCCAGAGATTGAACACAAGTCCCTGGAGCTGTGAAGCAGCAGTGCTAACCAGTGTGCTACTGTACACCCCCAAAACCTCCCACCCCTCACTTTTAATTTGTCCTCATGAGCCTGGACCCTTCAACAAAAGGAAATCAACGCTCTGCCCCTCATGATCTTCAAGGTAAAACAGAAGCTTTGGAATGAGGTGTGATGTTGTGCTGTAATCTGCCTGGTGATAAATCCATGTGGTGCTATGGGGCTGGGGAGCCCAGGTTAAGCTCTATTCAAAGGCAGGTTCAAACTTCAATACCTGCATCCAGAGGGAAAGGTAGCTGTTCTCGCTGCTAAAGATGCACCTGGCCTGAACATTTGCCCCCGAGTCAGGTACACAAAGTTGAAAAGTTTCCCACCTCTGCAAACCCGGCCCAGGAGAAACTGCTCTGATTCACTCAGTATTTGGTTCAGGGAGCCAGGTACTAACTGAAGCCCACTGCTCTGGGAAACAGTGTGGAGACAGCCACAGGAATAGCGGGTGCCAATGTGGGCAAGTTAAAATACCCACCTTGGTACTCTGAGACACTGTAAGAAGAGTAAAATAAAGAGACTCTTGTCCTCACCCCTTGTAGCCCCTCGTATCTCTTCACACTTCCTCATACCTCCTCATATCCCCTCACACTTACTCATGTCCCCAATATCTCCTCACACTCAATCATACTCCTCACACTTCTATGCTCCATCCTCCTTGTACCTCCTCACACTCCCTCATAACTCCCACATTCCCATACTCCCTCGTGCCCCCATACGTCATCATACTTCCACATACCCCCTCACACTCCCCATCTTCACTAATCCATGCCACCTCATGCCCCCAGTCAACCCTCGCACTCTCCATGCCAATCCTTTATCCACTCCCTTTAAAGCCCCATATGCAAACTAAATGCCAACTCATGCCAACCCATGCTCCCATTCATTCCCATGGCTCTTTATAATCCCTATGCCAATACATCCAGTAACCATTATGGGCAGATTGCAGGGTGCATTCATTGAATAAAGTTCTAAGTTCCAAGTACCATCAATTACAAACAAGAAATAAAACGTGTAACCCTTAACAAAAATATCTAATGTGTTCTAATCTAACCAAAATCCTTGTGGTAGACAAAACCTTTTAAATGGGTTCAATGCAGCAAAGTCTACTGCTCACGTGATAAGGGAATTTGAGTCTTTTGGTTGAAGTCTGTAACTCTTTGGAATCATTCCAAACAGTTTAAAGGTAAGACAACTTCCCAAAACACCAGAGAGATTCTGATCCAGCCCCCAACAAAGAAAGATTTTTACCCTGCAGGAAAACATGATCTTGTTTTCAGCTAACCAACAGAATTTTCACAATAACAGGGAGAGAGAGAAATCATTTCCATTTAGCTTGCTGACCCTTCTAAAACCCAACTGCAGCTCCAAACTGAAAATGGAAAAAAAAAACTGCTCAAAGAAAAATGATTGTCCTCTTGACAATGCAGGATCATAAAACTAATCCCAGAGTAAACACAAGCAATTCCATTTAAGCCATTTAAGTAACAATAAGAGGACATTTCCAATCAAGACAGAAACAATGACGTCATGAAGCAGAAATCTTATCTAAAGAGAAACCCTTTCTTAAACATACACTAACACCACACGTAGAAATGAAATTTTCCATTGCATTAAGAAATTAATTCTCTTATAATTTAGTGCATTTAGCGGCCCACCAATTAATGTTTGCACAATGTTGATTTTAATTATTTTCTTACAATAACTGTCTTAAATCATCAAATCTTATATGATTCTTTTTGTAGACCACTGCGAATTCGTGCCTCTTAAAAGTTATCGGACTCTAAGGGAATCGCAATGTTTCAGGAATTGTTTTAAAGATGATATGCAGGGCAAGAGGTTTTGAAAAACAATAATTGATATGCTATGAGAACAATGGTGAGTGTTATGGGAAGCACTGAAGTATTATTTACAGAGCGAAAGTGATAAGTACTAATAGTGCAGCCTGCAATGCTGACACAGCATTATATTACTACAGAGTAAGAGCCATGTTTCTGAGTGTTTTACCATCAAGAAGGTTTTACCTGTCAAGATTCATTTCTATCAAGGGATTAAATAAAAGCAGTGTGCTTCTGTGATGGGACAAGTTGTACATAGTCTAATGTGGAGATGTGAGGGACAATATTCTTTGTGCATTATATCTAACAAAATCATGCACAAGGTGTAAACCTGGTGAAGCTACAACACAAAACTACTTGCCTGCCAAACAACGGAAGCGGCATTTGATAGATACAGTTAATTGATTCCACAAACAGAGCATCAGATCTAAGCCCTGCAGTCCTGTTACATCCTGTCGTTAATGATGGTGGACAATTAAACGACTCACTGGTGGAGGAGGCTCCATAAATAACGCAGTCTCCAATGATAGGGAAGCCCAATACATCAGTGCAAAAGATAACGCTGAAGCATTCACAATAACCTTCTGCTGGAAGTGAATGGTCTATCTCAGGCTCCAGAGGTTCCCCAGCATCATAGATGCCAGCCTTTATCCAATTCAATTTAATCCCCATGATATCAAGAAACAACTGAAAGCACTAGATACTGCAAAGGCTATGGGCCTTGCAATATCTTGGTAATAGTACTGAAGACTTTCAAACTATCAGCACCCCTATCCAGACTGTTCCAGTACAGTTATAACACTGACATTTACTCAATAATATGGACAGTTGCCCAGGTATGTCCTCTCCTCAAAAAGCAGCACAAATCCAAGCTAGACAATGACTGCCACATCAGTCTACCCTTGATCATCATCAACAGTGCTTTCAAGCAACATTACCAATACAATAAATTGCTCTCTGACACTTGGGTTCTGCCAGCATTACTACAGCTGTTAACCTCATCAAAGCTATAGAACAAAGAACAAAACAGCACGGGAAATGGGCCCTTTGGCCCAACGAGCCCGTGCCACCACCCCGATGTTCCCACCTCTACCCGCAATCCCTGTCTATGTTTATAGATGTATGGATTAAAAACCAAATTTGAGACAATTTAGGGAGAATTTGTTTTGCCAATTAGCCTCAGAGCACATCTCTGGGATGTGGGAGGAAACTGGAGCACCCGGAGAAAACCCACGCAAGCACGGGGAGAATGCGCAAACTCCCACAGACAGAGGCCCAAATCCATGTATCTGCACAGCACAGCAATAGTCACTGAGCTGTCGTGTTGCCCATCAAATGGTCCAGGTCAAGCATACACTAACGACGTGAAGCACTAGGATACTCTAAAAAAAATCCAAGGGCAGCCTTCTCACGGCCCATTGCGTGTATGCCCCTCGTTAGACAACAAGGTGGACCAAAGCACCTGTAGGGTAAAAACAAGTACATCAATATCATCATCTATTTACACACTTCCCAGGGCTCATGATTCCTATTTTAAATTAGTTTTCTATACCCCTCCATTTCCATTCTGTTTATGTAGTACAAACATGGACAAAAAATCTAAAGTCAAGAGATGGGGTGTGAGTGATTGCCCTTGACATCGAGGCTGCATTTGACTGCGTGTGGCATCATGGAGACCTGGTACAACTGAGAACCAGGGAGAAACTCTCCGCTGGTCGCAGTCACTTCTGGCACAAAGGGAGATGGTTGTGGTTACTGGAGGTCAATCATTTCAATTCTGGGACATTGCTGCAGGAGTCACTCAGGGGAGTGTCCTGGGCCCTACCACACTCAGCTGCTTCATCAATCATCTTCCTTCCATCATAAATTCAGGATTGGGAATGTTTGTGGATGACTGCCCAGTTTTCAGCACCATTCGCGATTCCTCAGATACTGAAGCAATTCATGTCCAAATGCAGCACGAAGACCTATCAATATCAATACCAAGCATGGGCTGACAAATGACAAGTAACATTCACGTGACACAAGTACCAGGCAATGATCATGTCCAACAGGAGAGAATCTGATCATCTCTCCTTGACATTCAATGGTATTACCATCACTAACTCCCCATCATCAATATCTTGGGGGTCACCATTGACCAGAATCAGAACTGGACCAGACATTTAAATGCTATTGCTATCAGAGGCTGGGAGATCTGCAGTGGGTAACTCACCACCTGACTCAGCAAATCCTGTCCACCATCAACAAGGTACAAGTCAGGAGTGTCCTGGAATCCTGTCCATTTGCCTGGATGAGTGTGGCTCCAATAACACTTAAAAAGCTCAACACCATCCAGGGCAAAGCAGTCCACTTGATTGGCACCCCATGCATTACCTTGAACATTCGCTCCCTCCACCATTGGTACCCAGTGGTACCTTGTACAAGATGCTCGAGAGTAACACATGAAAAACCATTCAAAAGAACCTTCCAAAGGTACATTCTCTGCCATCTAGAAGGACAAAGGCAATTGATACTGGGAATACCACCCAACTGAAATTTCCTCTCCCAGCCACTCATCATCCTGACCGGGAACTATATTGTAATTCCTTCACCCTGTTTGAGTTATAAGGAGAGGCTGGATAGACTAGGACTGTTTTCTCTGTAATGTGGAAGGCTGAGGGATGACCTTATAGAGGTCCATAAAATAATGAGAGGCATAGATCAGCTAGATAGTCAATATCTTTTCCCAAAAGTAGGGGAGTTTAAACTAGAGGGCATAGGTTTAAGCTGAGAGGGGAGAGATACAAAAGGATCCATAGAACATAGAACATAGAACATAGAACAATACAGCACAGAACAGGCCCTTCGGCCTTCGATGTTGTGCCGACCCAAATAAAAAGCAATGCCCCTCCAAACTAAACCATTCCCTTCTCTTCCATATACTTATCAATTAACCTCTTAAACGCCACCAAACTTGGCGCATCTACAACAGCTGCAGGCAGGGCATTCCACTCCCTAATCACTCTTTGAGTAAAGAACCTACCTCTGATATCTGATACCTCTGATATCTGATACCTCTGATCCAGAGGGACTATTTTTTTCACATAGAGGGTGGTGAGTGTCTGGAACAAGTTGCTAGAGGTAGAGTTAGAGTGGGTACAACTTTATCTTTAAAAAGCATTTAGACAGTTACATGAGTAAGATCGGCATAGAGTGATATGGGACTAGATTAGGGGTTAACAAAGGGGGGGGCATGGACAAGTTGGGCTGAAGGTCCTGTTTCCATGCTGTAAACTTCTGTGACTCTATGACTCTATGGCACCCATTCCTCGGTCAAAATCCACGAACGTCTAAATACCCTGCATGGACTGCAGTCATTCAAGAAAGCAGCTCACCATCACCTTCTCAAGAACAGTTAGGAATAGGCAATAAATATTGGCCTGTCTGGTGAGAACAGTTTGCTTGAGGCAGACCGAGATGGTGAAAGAGAAACTCACAAACCAGCGAATGAATGCCTGAGCGTGGAAAAAATTGTTCAAATCCTGAATAATGATGTTCCTTTCCATTAATCCTGGATCGCAAGGAAGATGACTTCAAGACACGAACATCACAGTATTACCAATGTAAAGTTAATAATGATTACTGTGCAGGTAAAGATATGGGTACGGGTGACACATTATATAAGTCGAAATGTTTATGTTTCAGAACGGAATGATATTAAATGGACTATGATACCGAACATTCTGATGCCAAATGGTAGCCAGAAATGAACTGTGATGTTAAACTGCTGAATAGCAAATGATAAACCAGTAATGAGCCATGATATGACACAGTCTGATAACAAATGTTATGAGAATAAATGTGCAAGGGGCCAATTTTAACTTGGCTGAATCGTATTAATGGCCAATTCCACCTTCATAATGGATTTGATGTGACTTATAACTCCCATTAAGCTGCTATTGTTACAGAGGCTTATTGAAATTTCTGCCTGCTTCAGATGGTAAGCTTCTTAAAGTATGCAAATCAGGGCCTTATGATTTACATAGGACTAATGGCTATTTTTGGAAAGAACTACGTGCCTTGCACATCCTGGCCAGGTTTAAATGGTGCTACCAGTTGAAGCAGTCCCCGCAGGGTGCTGCATTAGTTACCTGTCCTGATCCTTACTGTCCCACCATGATCAGGATTTACCAGCCCAAATCTAGGAACTTGTGTCAAGAAGCCCACTTGGAGGGATTTGGGTATCGTGTCACATCCTCATCTTCTGGCAAGAACCCCAAGACTTGGTGCCGAAGGAAGGAGCACCCACATCATAGCCAAACAAGCCAAGTACCAGCCTACAAATTTTCCAATGCTTGCTAATGAGAGGAGAGATTCCTGGTCAGCCAACAACACGCTGGTCCCATCTCAGCCAGTCCAACATCTGTCTCTCAGGCCTCTAAACTGCTGGATTTGTCAGTTAGTTCAAATGTATGTGATCTGCATGTGCTGTTTATGTGTTTGTTTGTGCATTACGAGTGTGTGCACTATGAGAATGTACACTATGAGGGTGAACACTATGAGTGTGTGCATGTAAAGAGTCAGGATTTCTCCTTCCCACAGTGTGAGGTGTCTGTGCCCACCCACATCCCCCCTGAACTATTTGCATGTGTGCTATGAGTGTGTACACTGTGAGTGTGTGTATCATGATTGTATAAACTGACTATCTGCACTATGAGTGTGTGCACTATGAGGGTGTACATTATGAGTGTGTGCACTGTGAGTGTGTGCACTATGTGTGCATCACTACGTGTATGTGTGTGCTGTGAGTGTGTACACTTTATGCTGTGTCTGCACTATGAGTGTGTGCACTATGTGGGTGTGTGCACTATGTGCATGTGCTGTGAGTGTGTACACTGTGCGGGTGTGTGCACTATGAATGTGTGCACTAAGAGCACATGCACTATGTGTGTGTGTGATGTGAGTGGGTGCACTATGAGTATGTGCACTATATGTGTGTGTGCTATGAGTGTGTGCACTGTAAGGGCGTGCACGATGAGGGTGTACAGTATGAGCATGTGCACTATGAATGTGTGCACAATGAGTGTGCGTGCAAGGGGTCAGGATTTCCCCTTCCCACAGTGTGAAGATTCTGTGCCCCAGGCCATCCTTACCTCCACCCACCCACCACCACCACCACCACCACCATCACTCACCCTCTCAAGTCATATCATGGCCCCATGGTTTTAGGCCATTAGTCTGGGCATGTGGATCCACTAGACCAGTGACATTACCACCATACCACCATCTCCTGACATGTGTGTTTGTGTGCATGTGTGTATGCACTATATTGTGTATGTGTACTGTATATGTATATGTATGCATTAAATTTTTATATTTGATTTTGTATGCTTGTGTGTGTTTGTATATATGTGCTGCATGTGCATGGTGTGTGTATGTATACGTGTTTTTGTATATGTGGGCTTTGTGAGTATGGTTTTGCTGTGTTCTGTATGTGTGTTTGTCTTTATATTGTGTGCCATGTGTATTTGTGTCTACATTGTACATGTGCTGTGTTAAGTGAATTGCATGTGCTGTCCTCTGTGTGCACTGTAGATAGGTATGCTGTATACATGTGAAAGTATTTGTGTTGTGTGCATGATGTGCTTATTTACATGTGTGCCGCATATTTTTTGTGTGATGTGTAGTGTGTGATGTGGGTGTGTACATTTGTGAATGTGTGCTGCATGTTTGTGTACACGTGATGTATTGTGTGTGTTGCTGTATGGAGCGACATAGAAGTTAGCACTGATGTCTCACAGCGCTAGGGACCCAGGTTCAATTTCTGGTTTGGGTGACTGTCTGTGTGCAGTTTGCACATTCTCCCCATGTTTGTGTGGGTTTCCTCTGGGTGCCCCAGTTTCCTCCCACAATCTGAAAGATGTAGTGGTTAGGTGCATTGACCTGAACAGGGGAATTTAACAGTTACTGCATTACAGTGTTAATGTAAGCCTTATGCATGATTAATAAATAAATAAACTAAATAAAAATTTGTGCATGTGTTGTGTCTGTGTGCTGTGCTTGTGTGTGTTTGTGTGTTGTATACCATGTATGTGATGTTGTGTATATGTGTTATATGATTGATTGTGATGTGCTGTATTTGTGGGCTATACACTTGTGTGTGCACTGTATATATGTGGTGTGTACTTTATGAATGTGTGTGTGTTGTATGCATGTGTGAGTGCTATAAGTATGTGTGTGTGTTTGTGTGTGTGTGCTATATGTATGGGCGTGTACTGTATGTATGTGTGTGCCATATATGTGTATGTGCTGTATGTATGTGTACTGTATGTGTGTGTGTATACTGTTTCTATGTGTGTGTACTGTGTGTATGTGTGTGTGTGTTATGTGTGTGTATGAGCTGTATGCATATGTGTATGTGTATATGTGTGCGTGCTGTATGTATGAGCGTGTGCTGTATGTGTGTGTGCTGTATGTATGTGTATGTGTACGTATGTATATGTGTGTGCTGTATGTATATGTGTGTGTACTGTATATATGTGTGTGCACTGTATGTATGTGCATGTGAGTGCTGTATGAGCATGTGTGTACTGTATGAATGTGTATGTACTATATGTATGTGTGTGTCTGTATTGTATGTATGTGTGTGTGTGTGCTGTATGCATATGTGTGTGTATGTGTGTGTGCTGTATGTATATGTGTGTTTGTGTGTGTGTGCTGTATGTATGTGTGTGTGTACTGTATGTATGTGTGCGTGTGAGTACTGTATGTGCGTGTGCGACGTACTCTGTGTGCATGCTCTGCATGTGAAATATGTAAAAACTGTTTTGAAATCTGCATACAATAGACCTACTTGCCTGACAGTTAGTGAAATCTAATTAATAAACAAAACTATTAAGGAAAACAAATCTATTTGAAACATCTGGTACACGTTGTGCATGACTGCAACCACGAAAGAAGAAAATGAGTCATAACTGCGGTCCACTTTGCTCACAGACCGTAAGTTTTGTTTAATCTAAAAAAAAAGGAAACGTTTTTTCTGGTGGATTAAGCTGTTTATGATTGGTTCCCCAAATTGTTACACACCACAGTTCATTAACTGTGATTATTATTGTTACAAACAAGTACAGCAGCCTCACGTAAGATGCTGAGGGAGCAAGCAAAGGCGGGGGGAAAAGAGAGAGACAGAGAGAGAGAGAGAGAGAGAGCAAGAGGCGGAAAGATAAAGCAATCATGAAAAAACAAAAGATAGCAGGCTCGAGAAAAGGGGGTGAAAGAGAGTGCGGAATAGTATAAACAGGGGATGGAGCAGGTGGGGACGGAGAAAAATAAAATAGAGACAACCAGACAAATCGAGAAAGACAAATAAAGATGGGGAGAAAGAAAATCTGTATTCTTGTCAAAATAGGAAAGGTTTTCCTGCTCTTACTTTTCAAATTCCCTCATCTAGTTCTGAGGTCTTGGCCTTATTAAATATGTATTGATTTCTACAATGCCTTTCATATGTTGTCAACTGCCTTATAACTTTACAGGATTACAATCCTTTCTATATTTAATGTTAGAATTGATTGTAAAGCATTATAGTTTCTCAAAAAGATATTTGTCAATTATACTAGCACAACAGGGCATAGCAACAGGAACTTGTCATTCATCAACTGCACAGCAATAATAAAACATAATGCCCTGTAGGGCTCCCTGTTACATTAGTGGTTGAACAACGCTAAACAACTCTGTAATGGAGCTTCTATATTCTACTCTTAAAAGTATACTGAGATCTCTAAAAGGTCAGACTAGCCAGACAAATGTTGCCTTCATTGATTGACAAAGTGATCACTGTTATGATGGACCAATTGCTGTCTCTGGGAATGTGCATAGCTCAATCATAAAGTCCAACAACGCAACCAAATTGGACATTGAGACTTTGGAACATCACCCCTGCTATCTGCTCTCTGCCATCTTCTGTGGCCGGTCGCCTATGACATAGAAGCAGGAGTAGGCCATTTGGCCCCTCGGGCCGATGCCCTTCCATACAGAGACAGGACCGGCCACCTTAGCTTTAGCCTGCGATGTATGCATTTCTCCAGTTTGGTCCATGTTATTATCTTCTTTGGGTAATGTTCCTCTACCACTGACGTAGTTGCTGTGAACAGATCCTGCTTTATTTGAGCAGCGACCATTCCCCGAGTTTTAAAATCGAACATACTCCATTCAGATTACATTGCAGGAAGAGAAGACACTAGGGTTTTCTGTGAGGGAGAAGCTGGATCCAGGGCTGGGAATTATAGAGTTAGCAATTCAATCCATGGCCATCAGTCTTCAGTTTTCCCCTAGAGTTAATAGTGGGTAAACTTTATAACCTGAATTATGGGTCGAAGTTATAGGTTTTAGGTTATCTGCGCAGACTCCATTCCTGTTCCCCCTCTCCCTGCTGGTTCTTTATTTTCACTGGCAGGAATTCATCCCAAATCTGACCTGTTAGCAAGGACACACTGGATTATATCATAAGACTTAACTGCTACAAGTCTGCTGTGCTCGGGGTAGCAGAGATATTTGGGTGGTTGGTTCTGCTCTTGTGTGAGTTGCTCCCAGCCCCAGGTAAGGATCCCATACCCAGTATTACTAACCATAACTAAGAGTGGAACTGTCAAATATTCAGTGCTGATGGTGGCAGAGCCAGCAAGCTGAGGGGTAATGGCTGCCTACAGAACGGGAGGGAGGTCTTTGGGGAGACGGTTTGCATTTCCTTTAAGTACACCTGTGTGCTTTGTTCTCATGGAAATGACATTCCAACCAGAATAGGGTGATGGGGATATGGTGGGGGGTGGGGGGAAGTGTTACCTAGAGAGCCAGTGAGGGCCCTGTGTTACCTCATTTCAGAAACATTAACCACACCAGGGGTGAGTGATGGCGGTTGTGTGGCTGGCATTGTGAGGGTAATGGGGGTTGGTTAGCCACTAGGACAGACATTGCATCTCAGCGGGCACACACCCTTTGCCAATGCCATCCTGCACCTTCCTGGACCCAGGAGCCTCCAAGCAACCTAACATGGGTTTGCTTCTCGTATTCCCTGCATTGTCAACCCTCCGCCGCCTGCCACTGGGTTGCTATCAGCAGAAAGCCAGATGAGGCCCTTAACTGGATATTTATTGCCATATAAAGTTTTCAAGTAGTGGTGGGTGAAGAAGCCATCTCTATGCCTTCCCACCATGGGCTGAATTGGGTGGAGTCCACGCCCTCTAACCTCCCACCTGATTAAATACCTCTTCTCAAGTATCTCGCTACAAGATGGGCACAAGATTCCACCTCTTGCCCACCTCCCCAAATACCCAGGCATTGGAAACCCTGTATAACTAGTGTAAATGCATGTCCCTGGCACAATTCCTATATCCCAACCAGTATCCTGGATAGATTCCGCACTGCTATTTATGCTATCATTTATAAAAAACATAGACTTAATGTTGACACCAATTGCCGCAAAGCTCTTCGAATGATTTTCTATTTTAAATTCATTCTGCCCAATAAACATTAATAGCTGTTATAAAAAGCCAAATAGGATGCTGCCTTTAATTGTCCAAGTGTTTAGAAGGATTTGACATCAGTTTCTTTAGAGACAAGCATGAACTGTGCCAAAGTGAATAAAAGTCTTACTGGCTTCGAAAGTTGGCATCTGTGGCATAACGGCTCAGGTAGTTGTCACAATTCCAAGGACCAGGGTTCAATTCTGGCCTTGGGTCACTGTTTGTGTGGAGTTTGCACATTCTCGTGGTGTCTGCATGGGTTTCTTCCGGGTGCTCCGGTTTCCTCCCACAGTCCAAAGATGTGTGGGTTAGGTTGATTGGCCAGGCTAAATTGACTTTGAATGCCAAGGGGATTGGCAGGGGAAATATGTGGCATTACAGAGACAGGGCCCGGGTGGGATTGTTGTCGATGCAAGTTCAATGGGCTGAATGGCCTCCTTCAGCACTGCAGAGGTTCAATGATTCTGCCCATCAGACCGATGACTGGAATCAAACAAAGAAGTTCAAAGCGGCAATAGCTTTAGGGGCCATGGGCAATGAGTGATCTCTGAGTGTATATGGTGCCAACTCTTGTATAACTTAGCAAAGGTGGTCCATCATCCAATAGGATTGATGCTGATCAGCTCCGATTCAGGGACATTCCTTTTGAAACATGTGTACGTTCAGCTCAGAGACATTAGTGATGGGAAGCAATGTATACTATTTCACTTGGCTACATTCCAACACCAGTACTGGTGTTCCTTCAAGCTCCTAAACCTTTCGAATAAATTCCTACTTTACATTCCAGTGGGCGTATTGCAGCATGGAAAGATAATTAAATTTTTAAAAATATTTTAACGATAACTTTAGATTTCTTTAGTATCCTGTAACCTCAATATGTGCCTAAAAAGTGATAGACTCAATGTATCCTGAACATTATTCAATCTGGATTAGAGAAGATGGTCTCCCCTGTTCTGATTTAGGCATATCACTGTAAATATTTGTATTTTTGGAGTTTGGGTGATTCTCCCAAAAATATACTAAGTGCCCAATGGGCAGGAATATGAGAGTTTGTTTTGCCCATTTTTTGGACAAACTCAGTGGAATGAATATCTGGACTCTTGTGCGTCAGAGAGTCCATAAAGCAATTCATGCTGTTTGGGATGGGGTGGGGTCGGAGTCTGATCTTGCCATGGAGGCAGGCATCAGTGCGCTGAGCGGGTGCCAATCTGTCAGTGGGGAGATTGGCACATGCACACTGGCCCTCCCCATTGCCAGCCTCCATGACCCCTAACCCCCTGATCACTGCACCAGTGACTCCCCCATCCCAATGTCCAGCCTGAGCCCCCCACTCCAATGTCGGGCCTGATAGCCCCCTGATCACTGACCTCCCCTCCCAACCCCACTAATACAGAGTGCACATGGGTCTCGCTCCTCCCCCTCCCTCCCAGCCCGCCCACCACCACTGATTGGCCACATTCCGGGTATGGGATCCTTGCTTTTCCTGATATATATATATATCAATGACCCAGACCCTGGTGCGCAAGGGACAATTTCAAAGTTAGTGGATGACACAAAACTTGGAAGTAATGTAAACTGTGAAGAACATCACAGCATAGAACTTCAATAAGATGTAAACTAGTTGGTGGAGTGGACAAGATGGTGGCAGATGAAATTCAACAAGTGAGGTGATGTATTTTGACATGAATTAATAGAGAAGCAATACAAAATAATGGCTAAAGTTCTTAAAGCCGTGCAGGGGCAGAAGGACCCGGGTGTATATGTGCACAGATCGTTAAAGATGGCTGGACAGATGTAAAGACAGTTACTAAAGGAAATACTAAAGGCTCCTTTATTAATAGGGGTATAGGGTACAAAAGCCCCAAGGCGGTTATTCTGAATTTATACAAGACACGTAATTAGATCTCAGCTGGAATATTGTGTACAGTTTTGGGTGTCACACTATAAAAAAGATGTGAACACATTGAAGAGGTTTACAAGAATGGTTCCAGTAATGAGAAACTTCAGTTGTGAGAATAGATTGGAGGGGTTGGGACTGTTCTCCTTGGAGAGAAGAATGTTAAGAGGAGATTTGGTAGAGATGCTCAAAATCGTGAAGGGACTTGACAGAGTAGATAGAGAGAAATTGTTCCTGTTCAGATAAGGATCAAGAACAAGAGGGCATAAATTTAAAGTGATTGCAAAAGAAGCAAATGTGATGTGAGAAAAAACTATTTCATTTTGAGTGATTTGTATCTGGAATGCACTGCCTGGGAATGTGGTGGAGGCAAGTTCAATCAAGGCACTCAAGAGGATATTAGATGATCATTTGATTAGAAACATTGTTCAGGGGCATAAAGGAAAAGGGAGGAGAATGGCACAAACTTTTTTGGAGAGTCAATTCAGACGCGATGGCCCTAATCTTACCGGCACGGCCACCCCCAAATCAGGGTGGGTTAGGTTCACAGAAAGGCATTCCCCATTGTCCTCAGGCGGGATTTTACAAGCCTGCAGTGTGCCATGCCGGTTAAATCAGGGCCAATGGGCCAAATGGCTCATTCCAAATTCTGGTTCCCAGTTAATGACTCCATTCCTGGTGACAGTCTGAGATTACTCCAGTCTGTTTGTAACATTGGTGTTACCTTTAATCCTGAGGTGAACTTTGGTCACATATTCCCGGCGTCACAAAGATTGCCTATCTCCACCTCTGTAACATCACTCAACCTTGCCACTTACTCAGCTCATCCACTGCTGAAACCCTCGTTTGTGCCTTTGTAAACTCTACTTGACTGGCTGCTCTCCACCCTTGGTCATCCAAAGCTCTCCATGTCTTAACTCTGCAGACAGTCCTGTTTGTCTATCGCTCCTGTGCTCATTGCCCTACATTAAACTTCCAGTCAAATGACGTCTCCTGACTTCAAAATTCTCAACCTTGTGTTCAAATACAACCACAGTTTCTTCTCTCCTTACCTCTAGAATCTCTTCCAGCCCCCAAAATCCTCTGAGATATCCACATCCAGCTAATTCCGGCCTATGGAGTATCCCTGAATCGCTCCACGATTGGTGGCTGTGAGTTCAGTTACCCTAATTCCTGGAATACTCTTCCAAACTTTCTTGTCTCTCTACCTTGCCTTCCTCCTTTCAGACCCTTCTTAAGATCTCCCTCTTTGACCAAGATTTTGGTCACCTGACCCAATATCTCCTAATCTAATCCACATCATGTTGTAACATAAAAACATAGAAATTAAAAGCAGGAATAGACCATTTGGCCTTTCGAGCCTGCTCCGCCATTCATTTTGATCATGGCTAAACACTGAATTCAATATCTTGGCCTCCCCTTCTTTCCATATCCCTTGATCTCTTTAGCTCCAATAGTGATTTCTAATTTCTTCTTGAAATCAGATGTTTTGGCCTCAACTGCATTCAGTGATAATGAATTCCATGCATTCACCACCCTCTGTGTGAAGAAATTTCTCCTCACCTTAGTTCTAAAAGGTTTACCCCATATCTTCAAACTATCATCCTCGTTCTGGACTCCCCCCACCATTGAGAATATTCTCTCTGAATCTATCCTGTCTAATCCTATCAGAATTTTATAAGTTTCTATGGGATCCCCTCTCACTCTTCTAAACTCCAGTGAATATAATCCTAACCGACTTGGTCTCTTATATGACAAGTCAGGAATCAGGCTGGTAAACCTTCATTGTACTCCCTCCATAGACATCCTTCCTCAGATAAGGACACCAAAATTACATACAGGATCCCAGATATGGCTTCACCAATGCCCTGTACAATTGAAGCAAAACATCCCTATCCTATACTCAAAACCCTTGCTACAAAGGTCAACATAACATTTATCTTCTTTACTGCTTGCTGTTCCTGTGTGCTTACTTTCAGTGACTGATGCACGAGGACTTCAAAGTCTTGTTGAATATTCACCTCTTTCAATTTACACTCATTCAAATAATAATCTGTCTTCCTATTATTGCTACCAAAGTGGATAACCTCACATTTATTCACATTACGCTGCATCTGCCATGCAGAGGTCCAAATCATGCTGAAGCATCTCTGCATCCTCCTCACACCTCACCCTTCCATCCAACTTTGTATCATTTGCAAATTTGGAGATAATACATTCCCACTTCCAAATCATGAATATATAATGTGAACAGTTGGGATCCTAGTACAGATTTCTATAGAACCCCACTAGTCACTGTTTGCCAATCAGAAAAAGACATATTTATGCCAACTTTTTGCTTCCTATCTGCTAACCAGTTTTCTGTCCATCTCAAGATGTAACCTGAAATCCTATTTGCTGTAACTTTACATAGAAGTCTGTTATGAGAGGCCTTATTGAAAGCCTTCAGAAAGTCTAAATAAACCATATCTATTGGTTCTCCTTGTTCAACTCTACTAGTTACATCCTCAAAGAATTCCAATAGATTAATCAAGAATGATTTCCCTTTTGTAAATCCATGCTAACTTTGTCTGATTGTACCACTGCCTTCCAAATGCCAAGTTATGAAATGCTTGATAATAGACCTCCCTAGTACTGGTGTTAGGGCTCATTGGTCTATAGTTCCCACAGCAACTTCATTGCAATGTTAATGCAAGCCTTGTTTGTGACTAACAAATAAAATTTAAACTTTAAAATTATCTCTCTGACTCCCTTTTGAATAGTTTTGTAATGTTCCCTCCAAAATGTTTGGGGATAGTTTATCTTGTTCGAGGTGCTTTGTAAATACAAGTTGTTGTTATAAAACTGCCGAGAGACAGATGCTGCAGTTCCATTAAAGATCCTCAGCAAATGATTCACTAGATGGATTCATGATATTTAACTCCTTTTAAAGGTGCCAATGAATGTGAGCAATATTATAATGGTGTAAGCTATTTCCACATTGCTGCAACTTTTAGTGTGAATCGGAACATAACTTGGGCAATCCTTCCTTCCCTTGGCTAAGATTTTCCCTGTGAGCCACACATTTATTCCCTGATGTCCTTGTGGTGGTTTTCCTGTACGGTCTCACACCTTCCTCAAAATATATAACAGTTCATCCAACCGCGCGTGGCTTCAGCAAGGTGAAAACAGTCAGTCAAAGATTCAATTTCAGTTAATATAGCCCCTGAATGCATCTGCACAGTTCAAGGGAGTTCTGATGCCTCAGAAGACTTTGAGGAGGAGCCAAGGGTGCAGGGATGGCTTATGGTGGACATGGGATGCCAGCTTTGGTCTTGGCTGATGACGCCTGTGTGGAAGCCTGAGACTGAGATGGAAATCCAATATAATGAGGCTCATGTTGCCAATTGTGGAGCAGTGCATAGAGCTCCTGAAAATGCAGTTCAGGTGCTGGACTGCTGTGGCGGGGTCTTCCTGTATAGGCTCCTGATATTGGCCCGCATTGTGGCAGTGTGCTGTGCCCAATGCAACCTGGTACAGCCGCGAAGAGACCTCTTCGAGGAGGAGGAGGACATGGAGGCCAATCAGCCGGGCATCGCTGGAGAGGAGGCCACCGCCCAGCAGGAGGAGGAAGTAGGGGAAGCGGAAGAGGAGGAGGAGGACGAGGAGGCTGAGCAACACCACCCCGGTGCTGGAGGGCTGGCAACAAGGATCAGGCATGGGAGGGTGGTGAGAGAGACTCTGATCACCATGTGCTCTCGTCGCTAAGGGCCTGTGTTTCTCCAAGTGTGGGTTCCATTCCCCAAACACCCCAACCCCCACCACCATCCCGTGGAGTCCTACAATCTCCTGCGACATTGTAACACCAGAGTGATGGGCCTGAGTATGCTGTGTTAGTGATTCCTTGGCAGACAGAAGAGTAATGACAACTCACTACGCACCATTGTGATGTGTTTGCCTATTGCAAACAAGTCTGACTCCGACCTGAGATCAACATGCACACTGGGTCCACATCTGGATGGTGGGTAAGGGTTCAATTCCAGCCTCGGTCACTGTCTGTGTGGAGTTTGCACATTCTCCACCATGCCTGCGTGGGTTTCCCCTGGGTGTTCTGGAGGAAATATGTGCGGGCTGGGTGGATTGACCATGCTAAATTGCCCCTTAGTGTCAGGAGAATTGGCAAAGGTTAGAGGAATAGGACCATACTGGAAGAAAAACCTGAATTGTTGTTGATGCAGGCTCGATGGGCTGAATGGCCTCCTTCTGCACTGGGGGGACTCTATGATTCACAAACTACCTGCCGCACAATAATACTAATGCAAGCAGAATAAAAGAACAACACAGGTATTGTGAAGCTATCATAATTATACATGAGGGGAAATAGTGAACTAACGTGTCAAAGGGAAGAGGAGACTGGCCCTATAAGTGATATATTAGCACACATACAATTCAATAATTGACCCAATAGGGAAGGAAATGAAATAGTTTTTTTGTCCTTCAATACAACAGAGTTCTAATTATTGAGTGGATCATCTGACTCTTCCATTCAGGGAACTTCAGCAGAGGATAATTATCCGACACAAGGAGCTTCTTTAAAGTTAATTTGCTACATATTTGCCTATTTAAAAGTGTTTCATACCTCTAATGTGGCTCCAGAAATAACAGAGCTTTTCAGCCAGATATAATGGTGATGGTGATGTTTAATAAAAAGAGCTGCCAGTCTCCCAGTCAGGGTTCTTGTTCATGTCTGCAGTAATCGACTTGCTGAGGTTATTGAGCCTTGTCATTTATTCCACACTTTGCGTTGTGGGTTCCCACTCTGCAAGCCGTGCAGCTCCGTGTTAATGGGTCAGGGTTTTGATGGCTAGGGTCTCCGTTGCCCCCATTGTTGACATTAAAAAGCTTCTACACTCTGGCTGCGTAATTCAGATTCAATTCTGGTGTCAGAACTGATATTCAGACACAAAATCACATCTTGCTGTCTCCTAATGGAAATATTGTATTGAATCTTTCTGACTGCCATCTCTCCCAACACCTATTCTTTGGCTCAGTGTCTATTACCCTATCAATGGGAATGAAATGGAAGTGGTCGAGAGCTCTGAGTCTTTAGGTGTTCAGATCACTAACAAACCGTCCTGGTCCCTCCATGCCAACACTATGTTTAAGAAAGCCCACCAATCTCTCCACTTTCTCAGAAGGCTAAGGGAATTTGTCATGTCCGCTATAAATCTCATCAATTTTTACAGATGCACCACATCCGTTCTGGATGTGTCATAGCTTGGTATGGCTCCTGCTCTGACCAAGGCCACAAGGAACCACAAAGAGTCGTGAACAAAGCCCAGTCCATCACGCAAACCAGCCTCCCATCCATTGACTCTGTCTACACTTTCCGCTGCCTTAGAAAAGTAGCCAGCATAATCAAGGATCCCAGGTACCCCGGACATTCTGTCTTCTGCCTTCTTCCATCAGGAAAAAGATACAAAAGTCTGAAAACACATACCAACCGACTCAAGAACAGCTTCTCCCCTGCTTTCATCAGACCTTTAAATGGATATATCATATATTCAGCTGAACTTTCTCTGCATCCTAGCTATGACTGCAACATTATATTCTACGCCCTCTCCCCCTTTCCTTGTTCATTACGTACTCTATGTGTTGTCTTTTCATTTTGCAAGAAACAATACTTTTCATTTTATTCCAATAATAATAAATAATAAATCAATTTGATTCATTTTTTTTGATCAGGTCTTTAAGAAGGTCTTTTCTCCAGTAAATACAGAGCTAAGCTCGATAATGGAAATGTGATACACCTCTCTCTCCCCCTCCCTCTGCCCCATGGAGATGGGTTTAACATTGGTTCAGTTTCTCAGCTGTAAGGTAGCAGCTCCAACAGTGCAAGACTTCTTCATGGCTGTGTTGGGCTTTTGTATGTAAGTCCCTGGAGCACTGATGGGCAACCTGCGGCCTAGGGGCTACATGCGGCCCATCTGAATTCTGACTGCCGCTCACTAGACATAACTATTGTCCATGTGTGGGGTTGCCATATTCCATTGATTTCTGTCCCTGTAGTTTTATTTTCCCTACCGATGTGACAGAAGTATGATTTCAAGAAGAAATTAGATATCGCTCTTGGGGTTAAAGGGATCAAGGGTTATGGGAGGTGGGGTTGAGGGGGGTGATGGGAAGAGGAGGGATCAGGATATGGAATTTGATGATCAGCCATGATCAAAATGAATGGCAGAGCAAGCTCAAAGGGCCGAATGGCCTATTCCTGCTTTTAAATTCTATATAAATGATATATGCATGAAGTAAGAGCAAGTGAAATGACTTGTGTACTCATTGCACACAACACTGACTGTGAGAGCTGTGTGCTGCCTCTCTGTCCAAAGTATAAGTATCTCTTTACCACTTGAAATTGATGATAGTTGTATTAATATATAAAATGATTAAGCATTTTCTATAACTCGTTATAGAATGTTCGGCATGGATTAAATGTATTTAACCTTATTCATGGGGTTACGGTGAGCGAACAAGCCCAATTTCAATCTTGCGGCTCGCTGAGATGAAGGAAGGCCACTCATGCAGCTCACTCACTAGTCTAGATTGCCCTCCTGGGGTGTGTTGAACATGCAACTGCCAGATTCAGAGGCAAGAGGCTACCAGCTGAACCAGGGTTGGCATTGAGCATTGCAGAACCATTTTGAAGAGAATAGTTCTCTAATTCCCTTTACTCCAGATGGCCGAGCCATGGTCTCCCCATTACCCTGCACACTTTGCCAAAAGGGCGACTCTTCAGATAGAAGCCCATCGTATGTCAGCAAAAATATTGACGGTGCAGCCTTTACAGAGAAGGGCAGCTGGTGCTCATGAAGCCATGACTTCTGTATGTTTCAGCAGGCCTCACTGAACATTCAACAATAAAATCAACCCCTTGTTGTGTTTCTCCCTAACCCAAAGGCGCTGAGGCCCCTGTGTGACGCTAGTCGCCCAATACAAAGACACAGAGGCAAAGATGGAATTAGCTTTGTTCTTTAGTTGAAGTTTTCTCCTCTGTCCCACCTCCCAATGCATGAGACCAGCCAAGGGCATGACAGATGCAACCTGCTCCCTGGCCTCGGCCGGTTGCTGCTCTTTATCAATCTGTTCGGAGATGTGTGGGTGTTGCCTGGGGAAATGTTGGTCTTCCAATTTATCCATCCTCCGCGTAAATAAGTTTCCAATTGACATCTGCCTGAGATTTGATGGAATATTAAGCCCATGGCTCAATCATTCTTTGCCAGAGTGGCTCTGAGAACCCGTCCTTGGTGCCTGTGTGTTCTTGAGCTATCTTAATTCAAGTAATATCACAGTTGAGAGCAATTAAATGAGAAATAGGCTCAGAAATACAGCCTATTTCTGAGAGGCTGTATATAATTCTTTTAAAGGGTCCCTGGCTCAACTCTCTTGTTCTTAATGCCAAATAGACATCAGCGTTCAAGGGCAGAAAACTGGATCATGATAGCAGCACAGTGACACAGTGGTTAGCATAGCTGCCTCACAGCGCCAGGGACTCGGGTTCAATTCCTGCCTCGGTGACTGTGTGGATTGTGCATGTTTTTCTCGTGTCTGCGTTTGTTTCCTCCGGGTGCTCCAGTTTCCTCCCACCATCCAAAGATGTGCAGGTTAATTGGCCATGTTATATTGCTTCTTAGGCTTTCTGCTGGCCTCAGGCTAGATCATACGAACCTCAGGTGCCAGCAGAATTCTATCCTAAGTGTCAGGCAGATTATTGGGGTAAGTATGAGGTGTTATAGGGATTGTTGTGGGTGCAGGCTCAATGGGCTGAATAGCCTCTCTCTTGAATCTCTTTCGAGATTCTATGACTGCATAGGTTTCCTCCGGCTGCTCTGATTTCCTCCCACAGTCCGAAGACTGCAGGATAAGTGGATTGGCCATGGAAAATGCGCGGGGTTACAGAGATAGGATGGAAGGGAGGGTCTTGATGGGATTCTCTTTTGGAAAGACAATGCAGACTTATGGACTGAATGGCCTCTTTCTGAGCTGGAGGGATTCTACATTTCCATGTTCTATGACCCCCCACCTTCCTCAGCCATCAAGTCTCTATGACTGGAACCTGGATCTGCTGGTGCGAGGTTAGGGATGATAACCATTGCGCCCAACAAACAAAAGAACCCTCTTTTCTACACCCCCCAACACCGACACAAATACCACCTCCCCTCCCACACCCGTTCAACCCATAATATAAAGGCAAGGCATCATAAGGGGCAACAAGGATTGGATGTGAGCTGAACAAAGAGTGGGAGCATAGAAAAATCTACCCTCAATCAAGTCGGAAGGAAGGGTTTCTCTCTGATGTTTACAGACAGCTTAATTATCAATTTTGCAATGAGTCACTTGAACTAACTGGGAACTACACAACACCCTGAAACATGTAAGTGACAGGACCCTCATTCAGAGTCCTCTGCTCAACTTTCCAACCCCTTCCTCTCTTTCCACGTTCTTTTCCACAAACTTATCAAAAGGATTTTGTTTCCAGCATCTTTTCTTTCCAAGAAATTAAAAGACAAATGTGACTGAAAGTAAATTTTTCACTCGCAGTTTTTATTTTATCTCGGAGCTTCGTCAGACTGGGAGAAAGAAAGAAGCATGCAAACACAAGAGTGTCTGGGTCGACCCTATTTGGCCCTTGGCTAACATACAATGGAGTCACTCAGAGTTAGTCACTCTAATGGATTTTGGCATCTCTGCATTTTTCAGGTACCTTTGTGTTACTGGCTCACAGATTAAAGAAACGCATAAGGCTGCATCATGAAATATTTCACATATATATATGTTTTACACCACAGGCGCAGCTGCAAATCATTCACAACCTTTAATCTTCGGTGTAAATAATGTGAGTTTGAAACGGGGGACATGACAGATTTATATTGCTGTACTTTGGAATGTATTAACTTGCTAAAGGAACACGACTGCAAAGTAAGAAAGAAAAGAAGAAGAAAAGATGTCCTTTCTGGGAGGCTAATTTATTGTGTAACCATATTTATTCCTAGTTGGTTTGGCATTAGGAGCTTGAATATATTTTGAACTCAGTGTAATTCTAGAATGAAACTATGGATTTAGAGATCCCCGTTATGGTTTATCAGTGCTACCGTGGACTTTTTGCTGCTCCATCATTGCTTGTCTGTCCCATCTTTGCAAATACACAAGTCACTAAAAGCAGCAATGTTGGTCAATAAGGGAAAAAGTGAGGAATGCTTGGATTCATAGCGAAGGGGAAAAGTAGAGAAGTTATGTTGAACTAGGTTAGACCACACTGGGAGTTCTGTGGACATCACTGGCTTCCATAGTGTGAGGACAAAGGATTAGGATTTGGTGCAAATAAGATTTATTAGACTGGTATCAGAAGTGGAGAGGTGATGGCCCAGTGGTATTATCGGTAGACTGTTAATCCAGAAATTCACCTAATGCTCTGGAGACCTGAGTTCGAATCCTGCCACAGCAGATGATGAAATTTGAATTCAGCTAAAAATACCTGGTGTTGTGCATCAAGATCGTGAAATTCTTGTTGATTGTCGGTCTAAAAATGTCCTATAAAGAAGGAAATCAGCCGTCTTTACCTGATTTGGTCTATATCTGACCCCAGAGTCAGAAGTTGACTCTCAAATGCCCACTGAAATAACCTAGTCAGCCATTCAGTTGTATTAATCAGGTAGCTCATCACCACCTTCTCAAGGTCAACTAGGACGGGCAATAAATACTGTCAACCACCGGCGCCCTTGTCCAATGAATAAAAAAAATGTTATAAATATCAGGAAAGGCTGAAAGGGTTTGGACTTTGTTACCCAGAAAAGAGATAGTGTTCCAGATAATGAAAATGATTATAGATGTGCAGACAGTACATCTATTTATACAGTACATGTGCTTACAGGCAAAACCAGAGTAATGGGCCATTAATAAATCTAATAGGGGATTCAGGAGAATTTATTTTGCCAACAAAGTGATTAGAGTTTGGAACCTCACTACAGCATGAGGCAAATGCCTACTTGTACTTTTATGGCAAGTTGCATAAGCACAGGAGGGAAAAGTAACAGAAGGATATTTTTTGAGCCTCCCAGTGCAGAAAAGGCCCTTTGGCCCATCGAATCTGTACTGACAGTAACTACCGGTAAAGGTGCATTAATCCCATTTTCCTGCACTTATCCCACATCCTTCAACATTTCAGGTGTTCTCTCAAATATTTTTTAAAGGTGGTAATGTTTCTGGCCTCCATTACCTCGCAAGGCACTGTGTTTCAGATTCCCACCACCCTCTGTGTGAAAAATCATACAGAGCAGAAGGAGGCCATTTGGCCCATCGAGTCTGCAGCAAAAACATTCCCACCAAGTCCTTATTCCTGTAACCCCACATGTTTACCCTGCAAATCTCCCTGACACGCAGGTCAATTTAGCATGGCCAATCCACCTAACCTGCACATCTTTGGACTGTGGGGCGCAAGCGGAGCACTCAGAGGAAAGCCACGCAGACACGGGAGAACACACAAACTCCACATGGACAGTGACCCGAGGCTGGAATTAAATCTGTGTCCCTGGCACTGTGAGGCAGCAGTGCTAACCATTGTGGCACCGTGCCATCCTCAAAAAAGTTTTTTTTTCCCAAATCTCCTCTGAATCTCCTGCCCCTGTATGTTGGTAGTGTGTGATGAAGTTGGGTGGGTGGATTCTGGCATGGAGCATAAATGCTCGCATGGTTCTGTTGGGCTGAATGGTCTGTTTTTGGACCGTGCATTTGATGCAATTTCGTATGCATTGAAGATGTGCCTTTTCTAAATAAGTGATGAGGGTCACCCCCCGTCCCATCAACACAAACCCATAAATGAGCCTCACCCACTTTTGAAGGGACATAACTAATACGACAATGACAATGGACAGCACGGTGGCACAGTGGTTAGCACTGCTGCCTCACAGTGCCAGGGACCAGGGTTCGATTCCTGGCTTGGGGTCGCGGTCTGTGCGGAGTTTACACATTCTTCCCGTCTCTGCGTGGGTTTCCTCCTGGTGCTCCGGTTTCTTTCCAAAGATGTGTGAGTCAGCTGGATTGACCATGCTAAACTGTCTCCTAGCCTCCAAAGATGTGTAGGATAGATGGATTAGCCATGGCGAATGCATGGGGTTATGGGGTAGGATGGGTGAATGGGCCTAGGTAAGATACTCTGTCAGAGAGCCAGTGCAGACTAGATAGGGTAGGTTCATGGGTTAGGGGCTGGTTGGGATTATGGTTGGTGCAAACCCGATGGGCCGAATGGCCTCGTTCTGCGCTGTAGAGATTCTATGACGAAAGCTTTTGAGGGCATGAAACTAATGAAACAAAATAAAACATTGTAATATACCTCCCAGTCGATGAGGTGGCCACCAGACAGAGAAGGATTGTTGCTCACCTGAGTGAGGTTTCATCAGGTTTTTAATCAATGCTGGTTACACTAAGCTGACTAATACATAATGGCTTTACAAATTACTTTGATAGGGCTGAATGCTCATGCTTGTAGAGTTATGGAGGTAATGAGCAGGGATTATACCATAGCACCCTGTGCCAGTCAACCACTGACTGATTGAATGCCTTCAGGCATGTACAATAGATTCATATCAGATTGCAAATACAAATCTCTCATCCACTTTCCATTCACTCAGTTTCTCCCTCTCTCCGCTTTCCTTCTGCTGTCTTCCCTGAAGACCCTGGGTGGAATTTTTAGTCCTTCCCAGCCACAAGTTATTCCTGTCCCGAACTGGGCAACCCCTGTCGCAGGAAAGGCCTTTCCCCTCCCTCTGCCTCCCTCCACACCCCTCCCTCCTCCCCCCACCACCTCTCGCCGCTTCTCCGCCCACCACCGCACATCTCGCATGAGCCACGCAAAACACAGCGGATATCAACTGGGTCTGGAAGATTTCCCATGGGGTCCAATGGTGAAACACCTCCTCCACCACTGGAAAACATGCCACACTGGTAGGTGTTGGGAAGGAGGGATGAGGAGGTGGGGAAGGGCAGTGGTGGGGGAGGATGGGGGTTGTGGTGGGAGGGGGCCAGTGGGGGGTGGGGGAGGGCATAAAATCCCACTCTTTGGGAGGTTTATTTCCCCAGGTTCTGAAAGATCACTGCCATCTCACGAAGTGCAAACCTGAACAGTTTGTTGACGTTAGGAAGGACATCTTCACACGGAGGGCGTGGAAATTCAGACCCTTTTTCCCGCAAAGAGCATTAGTCAATTGAAAGGCTCAAAACCGAGATCGCTAACTTTGCATTAGGCAGCGTTATCAGGAATTGTTAAAATACAGAGCAACCGTGACCTCTCTGAATATTGGACAGGTTCGAGGAGCTCAATGGGCCCCTCCAGTTCCTTATGCTCCTGATCAGTATGGTCATTGAAACCATGGTTAAAAAAAACGCCCATGGTTCTACCTTCCAGGAATCTCCCGGGAGATACTAAGTGGGATTTTATGGCTTTGCTTATCCTGAAATTGTTTAACCCTGTCCAAGGTCAAGGGACCTTCTTACTGTTCACCCCAGCCTGCTCCAATTCTGATGGCTGGTGGTGATAAAATTCCGGCTACCATGTTGGCGTAGATGGAACTGATCCTGCACTTCGGGCAAAGTTGACGCAGGTCAGAGTATTGTGGTTCCCAGGAAATTCAAGCCCACCCAACCTGCTTATACCCTACAGCTGAAATTAAACAGTGCCTGCAGTTTATCTGACTGCTGTGACAATCAGCAACTGCCTCTCGATCCCTCCAACATGTATTGGCTAACATAAATGTTCTCAAGGTAACTGTGAGCCCAGCAAATTGAATAGCATAAACAGAGTATCTGTGATTACTGATTGCTGTGCATGTTTAGCTGTAACCGTCACACTGTACGTCTGTGCTTACATCGAGCTCAGCTGTCTGCATCTCTACCACCTCAATCCCATTCACATCACAATCATTTCACCTTTGACAATTGGAGCATCAGGAAAGCGAACACAGGCAACATCTCAGCAGTCGCGTCATGTCGTGCACAGCAAGCTCCCACGATGAAACAATGATCTGATCTTCTATTTTCAGTGATCTAAACATAGGAAGAAAGGAATTAGGAGCAGAAATCGGCAAATATAGCCCTTCGAGTCTGCTCCGCCATTCAATCAGATCATGGCTGATTTCTCTCTGGTCCCAAATCCACCTCCCCATATCCCTTTAACCTCTTTTTTATTAGAAATATATCTATCTCCTTCTTGAAACTATTGAATAATTCAGATTGCATCGCACACATCTCAGTTTTAAATCTACACCCTCTCAGCCTGTACCTGTGACCTTGAGAAATGACTATTGACTGGGAGAATTCCTCTTCTCTGTTTTGAAATAGTATAAGAATTCTCACAATGCCAGATTAAAGTCCAACGGGTTTGTTTGGTGGCAAAAGCTGCTAGCTTTCGGAGCACTGCTCCTTCGTCAGGTAAATAGGGAGCTCCTCATCTGACAAAGGGGCAGTGCTCTGAAAGCTAGTGGCTTTTGCTACCAAGTAAACCTGTTGAACTTTAACCTGGTGTTGTGAGATTTCATATTGTGTTTATCCCAGTCCAACGCCAGCATCTCCACATCTTGAAATAGTTTTATAGAGTCCGAGATTTTCCCATCCTTCCTGCCTCCAACGATCTCCTCCCCACCTCCTACAGTGCATTCCCCTGCGGTAACGATTGTGGGGCTTGCAAAACCCCATTGAATTTGGCAGAACCAAAAGACCCCACCATCGGTTAATGGCAAGCTGCCTTGTTTCTGGAAAATATGCTGTTGGGGGGGGTGTTTGAGGAAGAGCCCGCCATCACATGTACCTGACAGGGCAGGGCTGTCGGCTAGAGAACATTCCATCAGGACAAGATTGGATTGGGTTTTGAAATGTCGAATAGTCTCCCAAACTCTCTGTCTTGAATTGTACATAACAAAATAGGCCACATGTCTGAGTTACTATGAGGCTGCTCACTGAGCCTGTGGACCCAGACTGCAGCACGATCTGAATTAAGAATCTACTGATGACCATGAAGCCATTGTTGATTGTTGGAAAGATCCATAACGTTCTTTAAGGAAAGAAACCTGCCATCCTTACCTGATCCGGCCTACATGTGACTCCAGACCCACAGCAATGTGGTTGACTCTCAACTGCCCTCGGGCAACTAGGGATGGACAATGAATGTTGGCCAGCCAGCGACGCATGTGTCTTATGAATGAACAAAAAAAAATCCAGGTTGTGGTAAATGGTAAGTCTGGGCCTTGACATTGTAACTTTATTCATGTTAAGAAGGTGCCTTGGCCAATGCCAATTAATTAGCAAATAAACCTTGCAAACTGTGCAAAATCAAATTATGATTGTCAGTTCCCTTTTCAGATATGATTCCCACAATGTAATCAATATGGTCCTTTTAGCATCGATTAGTAAAACTAAAATGCATCCAGGCTCTCGATACAAAGCACAATATTGAGAATGGACAAGTGTGGATTGCAATAGCAAGTGAATAATTGATACTAAATTAATATGACTGTTTAACTATGAGGGAAAGACTGTGAGAAAGTTATGTTAAGGCCCAGTTCCAAAATTCCTTAAAAAGCAAATAATCAACTCACGTTCCAGTAAAACGGGAAATGCCAATCTGCAAAGTGCCTGCTGTGATAACGGATGGTCGAAGCTCGAGCTGCGACTTTTTGATTTGATTTATTGTTGTCACATATATTAACATACAATGAAAAGTATAGTTTCTTGTGTGCTACACAGGCAACGCATACCGTTCATAGAGAAGGAAAAGAGAGGGTGCAGAATGTAGTGTTACAGTCATAGCTAGGGTGTAGAGAAAGATCAATTTAATGCGAGGTAGGTCCATTCAAAATTCTGATGGCAACAGGGAAGAAGTTGTTCTTGAGCCCGTTGGTACATGACCTCAGACTTTCATACATTTTCCCCGAAGGATGAAGGCAGAAGAGAGAATGTCTAAGGTGATGGGGTCCTTGATTATGTTGGCTGCTTTTCCAATGCAATGAGAAGTGTTGACAGAGTTAATGGATGAGAGGCTGATTTGCTGACAGATTGGGCTACATTCATGCCATTGTGTATTTCCTTGCGGTTTTGGACAGAACAGAAGCCATACCAAGCTGTGTTACAATCAGAATCAATGCTTTCTGTGATGCTTCTATAAAAGTTGGTGAGAGTCGTAGCGGACATGCCAAATTTTCTTAGTCTTCTGAGAAGGTAGAGGCATTGGTGGACTTTCTTAGTGGCAACGTGATACTATATTTTGGGAGGATTCTGCAGAGTTTAATTGATCCAGACCTAAGCGTGAGAGGGGTATTAGGGAACACCCTTGGTTACTGAGACATGAATCGCAGGCTGGTGGAACTCCTTTGACATGACCTTATTGGCTGATCACACAATGCCCCCTTTCGCGAGGCTGGAGAATTTGGCACTCAGCCAAGTCTCTGTTCAGTGCAATGGGACTGTGTGAATGATGGCAAAACTCTGGTCTATGCTTTTAAATCATGATATGATACAGTACAGAAGGAGGTTCTTTGGCCCATCATGCCTATGCTAGCTCTCTGAAAGGTCTGATGTCCATGCTTTTGTCTCAAAGCCTTGTAACTTTACGACTCCTCTTTTTTTATTGACTCTGCATTCACATAGATCTCACAGTGGCTGAGTGGTCAGCATTGCCACCTCACGGCACCAGAGATCCCGGTTCAATTCCTGGTTTGGATTACTGTGGATGTGGAGTTTGCAAGTTCTCCCCATGTATTTCCTCTAGATGCTCTGGTTTCCTCCTGTAATCCAAACAGGTATTGGTTAGGCAGCATTGGCTGTGCTAAAGTTTCTCTCCGTGTACCCGAACAGGTGCCAGAGTGTGGCAACGAGGGGATTTTCACAGTGACTTCATTGTAGAGTTAATGTAAAGCTACTTGTGACACTGATAAACAAATAAACTTTGGATGATGGATAAACATTTATCTCAATGCTGTTTTCCCACTATCCCCAGATAAATTGATATCATTCATCTCCAAATATCTGTCTTTAATATATTCAAAGATCAAGCTTCTACGGTCCTCACAATTCCAAAGATTAACCACCCCCCGAGTGGAGAAATTCCTCCTCAAAGAGCCTCTCTCCTTTATTCTGAGACTGTTTCCCCTAGTGCTACCAGCCAGGGGGACATCTTACTACACCCACCCTGTCGCGCTCTATAAGAAATTCTAAAAGTTTCATGAGATCACCTCAACTCTCGAGAATAAAGGCCCAGTTTCCACAATCCCTCCTCATAAAGCAATTCTGCATTCTCAGGGATTAGCTTCATGGAAACATTCTTTATGTCTATTATATTCCTTCTAGATTAGCGCTGGAATTTTACCACCTTGGCCACCCGAGACTCTTAAGGTCAGACCTGAGACCAATGGAGGATTCCATTCTGCGAGCCTCACCCACCCTGATTATGGGAAGGGTGAGAAGGTAAAATTCCAGACAAGGATACCAAAATTGGGCATAACTTGCAGCAAGACATCTTTCTTCCTGCACTCAATGCCCCTCGCCATGAAGGACAACATGCCATTTCCTTCCTAATTGCTCGCTGTCCCAGCATGCTTGCTTTCAGTGACTCATGAACAAGGACACCCAGGGTGCCTTTGGATACCAACACTTCCCCAACTCTCAACATTGAAGAAATACACTACTTCTCATTTTTTTTTAATCAAAATGGACAACTGCACAATTACTCACATTATATTCCATCTATCTTGTTCTTGTCCCTTCATTTTATCTGTCTAAATCTCCTAGAAGCCACCTTGGGCATCTTCCTCACAACTCACACTCCGCTCTGGCAAATAGGCTTTGGATGATGAAGGTGAATCCCTACTATAAATAAACACAGATCAGATACTGCCGCTGCGGTGTGCCATTGGTTTGATTTCTCAGGTGAACTTGTCCTTAAGTTTGTGCTGGCAATTGGTTCAAAAAATTATTGCCAGCTTATGGCTGTGGACTAAAGCCAAAATGAACCATTTGAGGTCAGGCTGAACTTAGTCACCTTGGGCCCTGATGGCCACATCAGCAGCAGGAGGTGGCGGGTGAGGCTGTGAGGATGGTGGGGGTAGCGTGTTGGGGGTGGGGGGGTTGCCATCTGGTGCTGAGTGACGAGAGGTGGTCCACTCTCTGTACGGTCCAGCTCATTTTGATGGGGAGGTCTGGAGGAAGTGCTTTCAATCTCGGAAGGAGATGGGGCAGAAAGCAGTTGACAATATCACCCCACAACTGTGCCACCATCAATGTGCCTGGTACATCCCACAAAGAGCCTTAAGTAGATTAAGGTAGAAAGTTCTGAAACTTCCCATTAATGTGAAGAGTGGCCACAGGGAGGTGATTCAGAGAGCTGACAAAGTAGGCCTTGGGTAGGCTGAATTCTGGCTGCTGATGTGAATGATTTGGTTGGTTGCTGTAATGAGGAAAGGCGTCTACACCTTGCAATCTTCCGGAAATATATAATTTCAGTGAAAAGAATAATAACCCACACTCGGCCATCAAAGAAAATCAAAAAGTGTGTCCTCACATACCTCCACACTCAAAAACAGGAGAACGATCCAAACAAAACATTCTACTGAATTCCCTCCCTGGAACAGCAAAATGAGAACTAATTTAAAGGTTAATAGACCATAAATGTGCCAAAGGGTCGACCAACACAAACTGGAGCAAATTACCATCGTGTTTATTTAATTTTAAGAGATTGTCTACTTTGGCTCCTGGAGCCGAGGATCCAGAAGTTCAGAACATTCAGCAGGCTTTGTGGGTGCTGGGTTCTGGGCTTGGGATTCTGGTCTCCTGCCCAGCGCCAGTTCTAATTGCTCCATCCTTGGTGCCCTTGTTTGCCTCAAACTGTCTGGGTCCTAATCTCTAGAATTCAACCCCTGCAACCACCCCTCCTCCCTGCCCCCACCCCATCAGGCCTCTCTAACTGTCTTATCCCTTAAGATTCCCCCATAATCTACATCTTTGTCCAATCTTTTGGCTTGTGTTTTTAGATCTCTTGGACCGCACGGTGACAATGCCAGGGGGTCAAGGTTCAGTTCCGGCCTCAGGTCACCCTCTATGTGGAATCTGCACATTCTCCTCATATCTGCGAGGGTTTCCTCTGGATGCTCCAGTTTTTCTCCCGTGATCCAAAGATGTTCGGATTATATGGATTGGCCGTGCTAAATTGTCCCTTGGTATCCGAAGGTGTGTAGGTTAAGTGGATTGGCCATGGCAAATGCGCGGGGTTACAAAGATAGGATAGAAGGGTGACTTGGGTGGGATTCTCTTTTGAAGAGTGTGATGACTTCAGTCAGGCAAATGATGTTGGCCTGCTCGAGTATGAATTCCCTGATTGAGTCCTATATTTGTGGCTGGGTGTCTCTGGAAAGGGTGCATGTGGTGTCCGTGGGCACAGTTGGTGCCTTCCTTGACCGCTGGGTACTGCAGGAATTGAGTGTATTATTGATCCCATTAATCACATTCGAATTTGATGTTTTAAGTTCCCTTTCCGCTTTGTCTTTCCTTTCCGGCAGCTCCCCTCATTTTAGGGAGTTGCTCCTTTTGAGTTGAGCCTAAGTTAGTTTGATTTTATTTATTTGGTTGGACACAAAAAGATATCCCTGATTGAATTCTAATTGATGACCCAAACAGGGAGCCCCCTGCTCCTTATTTAAAGCAGGTATGTCAGTCTCTCTGCCTGCTGAAGCAGGGAGAACACAGGGAGCACTCTGTTGTGTTGCATCTTTGGTAAATAAAGGAACTTACAGTGACAGGGTCTTCACCTCCGTGGAGTTATTACAGAGAGTCAATTCATACTCTGTCCAAAAGCATCCCAAGTTTAGGGGTTATGGGGATCGGGTGGGTGATGGTTAGAGGCTGAGTCAGTTATGAATAAGTGGGCTGAATGGCCTCCTTCTGCACTGTAAGGACGTTATGATACTTTTATGTGCCTGAGTGTCAAACTTGGTTTGATAATATTTTGAGATGTTTCACTATGGGGGAGGTGCTGTATAAACGTAGATGGTTTGTGTTGTAGAATGAGGGTCAGGTCCCTTGGTGATGAAGCTGTTTTCTCATTCTCCATCATATCCTTGCAAAAGCAGCATTATCTAAAATCCAATTCATTCAATTTTTTGAGATCAATTTGTAGTCCACGTCGCAGAGAGAAGATTATCTAAAGTATTGAATTTAACAAAATGGTTTTCTGGATGACACATTGTATTCAGAATAATATTGACAGATGTACTGGGAGCTGCGATTGAGGGCAGTAGATTCACGCTGGAGTCCAACACTGTTTCGTTCACCTTACTTCCTGATTAATTTGGACCTCTACCCTTTGAGGTTCCATCAGTCTCCCTGCTCTCATCCTGCCAGGAATCTGACAGAAGGCTATGGAAAACATGGGGGTAAGTTTGTTTAAAAAGTTTTAAGGTATATTGATCAGTGTCACAAGTAAGTTTACATTAACACTGCAATGAAGTTACTGTGAAAATCGCCTAGTTGCCATACTCCAGCACCTGTTCGGATACACTGAGGGAAAATTTAGTGTGGCCAATGCAGCCTAAACTGCAAGTCTTTTGGACTGTGGGAGGAAACCGGAGCACCCGGAGGAAAGCCATACAGACACGGGGACAACAGCGCAGACAGTGATCCAACCTGGGAATCGAACACAGGCCCCTGGTGCTGTGAGGCAGCAGTGCTAACCAATGTGCTACTGCACTGTCCTTTTTAGAATTGCCCGGTTTAGAATGCCTACACCAACTCTAGGTGTTTTGTAAGGAGGAGTTAAACTTCTTTCCAACCCTTAGAAAATAAGTGATGAAATGAGAGTACCTGGAGGAAACCCACGCAGACATGGGGAGAACATGCAAACTCCACTCAGATAGTAATCCAAAGCTGGATTTGAACCTGGATCCCTGTCACTGTGAGGCAGCAGTGCTAACCACTGTATCACCGTGCCGCCCAAATGGTAGGTGGTGGGTGGAGAGAGGTGGTAGGTGAGGAGAAAAAGGGAGGTGGAGGAGTGCAAATTGGGAGATAATTCTTACTTTTATATCAGTTAATGCCTGTTGCCTTGGTGTAGGAGGACACTGGCTAGTGAGGTCTGTCAGTCTCCCAAGGGGCTAACATGTCCCCTCATACCATTGGCTAATTATTTAATTTGATTTGATTTATTATTGTGTATTGACATTCTGTGAGAAGTACTATTTCTTATGTCTTACATGGACAAAAACATACCATTCATAGAGTTCATAGGGAAGAAGGAAAGGAGAGGGTGCAGTTACAGTTAGGGTGAAGGGAAAGATCAGCCTAATATCTAGTAAGTTCATTCAAAAATAGGGACATAGGAACTTTATGAGAACATCCAGCTAGCATGAAAATGGGAGAGTTCCTGATGTGTTTTTTGGGTGAGATTTCATGCCCAATCTGCACTTAGTCATTAAAAAGATGGTGTAGACTGTTTCTAGCTGCAGTAGGCTAGGTGTAAGTCAGTGACCAGCCTGCAAAGGGAGTTAATGTACATGTGCAGACATCTGATTCTGCATATGCTCAATATCAATTGCAGAGATCTGACAGACAGAGAGACCTGATAGGCCCCTGCTGCTGCTGGCAGCCTCAACAAGTTCCCCGCAATCACAGAGACCTGCGGCCAATATAAGGGCATCAAACCCCACCCTGCCTCCCACCGCCACCTCTTCCATGCCACCCAGACCGATCAGGCTCCTCCCCCCAATCCAAACCTATCACAGAGTGCCCAGCAAATCCATCTCCCCCCCAACACCCTATCGTGCTATCCCTTCATGCTCTTCCTCCATATGCTCCACCCCCAGGATTACTCGGTGGACAGTGCCCAAGTGCCAGGCTGACAGTGCCAGCGAGCCAGGGTAGCACTGCTGGTCCTCTGGCTCTACCAACCCGGCCTACAGGACTGTTCCCCGTTCATGGGGAGCAGGTGTTTTCCTCGCTGGAGGTTCTCTCATAAAGACAAGTGAGTCCGGATGATTGAGCGCTGAATCTCTACACGAGGAAGTGCTCCCCTTTGAGGGGAAAGCTGACTGGCAGTGATTTAACCAGAGGGTCACCACACCTCAGGCAAGGGGCAAGGTTGAGAAGACGAGGGCATTGATGAATAACCTCAGCCAATACAGGAACTGAACCTGTGCTGTTGACATTGATCTGCGTCACTCACCAGCCTGTCCAGTCAACTGAGTTACACCAACAACCTCCACCAAGCACGACCTCACTTTACATTGCTCCACGGAGAACAACCTCTGTTTCTGCAAACTAATTTGATACATACATTCCCTCACTGGAAGCAGGGAAATGGTGACATTGGGCCGTTCAACAACTTTACTGTCACACTTTTAATAGTGACTAGATGAGAGCCTGATGAACCTATTAAATCAAAGTACATTGCCTCTTACTGAGTCAGAGTATATTACCTCCAAGGACTGTATTATTTTTGCCTTGAGAATTACAGCTGGAAAATGCTAGAAATCCTGTGGCCACTTTTTTGCTTTTTTTTGCACATAAAATTGGTATCCAATTTTCTGCTGTAATTGTTGAAAAACCACAAGGGTGGTTAAAAAAAATAGAAAAGCAAGATTTAATTTGTCAAACATTAATAAATTCATTAGAATTTAAACACACCTAGCAGCTCATATGCCAACACAAATGCACTCAGATGAATGGAGCATGCTTTCAGAACAGGTCTCCCAATCAAAATAACCAATTTAGCTTGCAGGAAACAGGAATTCTCTGTCGTTTAAAGAAATATCAGACTCAAACCTCTCAAAACATCATATTCATTAACCTGCTCCTAGTCAGTGGAAAACTTTGTCTAGGCAAGCAAAGTTAAAATTTTGATTTTGATTTGATTTGCTTTATTATTGTCACATGTATTAGTAGACAATGAAAAACATTGTTTCTTGAGCACTATACTGACAAAGCATACCCTTCATAGGGAAGGAAAGGAGACAGTGCGGAATGTAATGTTACAGTCGCAGCTAGGGTGTAAAGAAAGATCAAATTAATGCAAGGTAAGTTCATTCAAGTGTCTGACAGCAGCAGGGAGAAGCTGTTCTTGAGTTGATTGGTACGTGACCTCAGACTTTTGTATCCTTTTCCTGACGCGAGAAGATGGAAGAGAGAATGCCCAGGGTCATATTTGCCAATCCTTTAAAATTAGATATTGTTTTCTTTTCCATCAAGTTTAGATGATTTCCTCAATCAGTTTTTGCTGGCTGTTCCTTTTCTGAGGGACACTGTTGCATCATCATATGGGGTCACTTGACATTGATAGCCTATTCTGCCATCCTTACCCAGTCTGGCCTACATGTGATTCCAGAGCCACAGCAATGTGGTTGGCTCTCAACCGCCCTCTGAAATGGCCCAGCAAGCCACTCAGTACCAAGACAGCTAGGGGTGGTCTATAAATGCTGGTCCAGCTAGCGACACCCATGTCCCATGACTGAATACAAATAATGTCCCCAGAGGTATTGAATGCATAGCTTGAGTGTTGGTCATGCCCAGCATCACTCACTCAGAGCAAGCTCTTATGGGCAGGACATGTCACCCACATGACTGGCACCAGATTCCTGAAGTCAGCGCAGGAGAGTCCCAGGAAGACAACAGAGACACTTCAGGGATGCAGGCAAAGCATTGCTGAAGAAATCAAACATTCCCGATGACATGGTGGCACAGCGGTTAGCACTGCTGCCTCAAAGCGCAAGCGACCCGCTTTCAATTCCTGTGTGAAGTTTGCATGTTCTCCCCATGTCTGCATGGGTTTCTGCTGGGTGCTCCGGTTTCCTCCCATTGTCTGAAAGGCATGCAGGTTAAATGGATCAGCCATCCTTAATTGTCCCTTAGTATCCAAAGATATTTAGGATAGATGGATTAGCCATGGTGAATATGTGGGGTTATGGCATAGGGTGGCTGAGTGAGCCTAGGTAAGATACTCTGTTAGAGAATCTGTGCAGACTTGATGGGCTGAACAGCGTCCTCTGCACTGCAGGGATTCTATGATGATCTGTTCCTATTTCTCATAATCTTCTTCCTTATAATAGCCTCAAAAAATAAAGCTGATGATAACCTGCCTTTCTATAGCACCTTTAGCAGAGTAAGTTGCACCCAAGGCACTTCATAAGAACAAAGTTAGACATAAAGCTATCTGAAGTGATATATCATGACAGGTGATCAAAAACTCGATCAATGTGATAGGATTCAAGGAACATCTTAAAAGAAGGATGAAGAAAAGAAGATGAGAGGGCTGTGAGGCTCGAGAGTGTGGTTCAGGCAATGGGTGGCACAGTGCATAGTGGTTAGCACTGCTGCTTCACAGCATCAGGGATCCAGGTTCGATTCCAGCCTTGGGTCACTGCAGGTGCAGAGTTTGCACATTCTCCTCATGTCTGCGTGGGTTTCTTCCAGGTGCTCCAGTTTCCTTGCACAGTCTAAAGATGTGAAGGTTAGGTTGATTGGCCTTGCTAAATTGCCCTTTTGTCTCAGGGCAATCAGCAGGATAAATATATGGGGTTCCTAGGTGGGGCATGGATGTGATTGTTGGTGCAGACTCGATGAGTCAAATGGGTTCCTTCTGCACTGTGGGGATCCTATGATGTCCCCTGTGACTCTAGACCATTGGGCCGAGGCAGCTGAAGTCATGGTTGGAAGAGACCTCAAGGCAAAACAAACTGCTGCTTACTTTTAATAAGGAATACTTTAACCAGTATGGGTTCTTACTATTCTCATTGCCACTGCCATTTAGAGTGCGTGCTTTTCTTAATAACTTATTAACAGATGCCTCATTGGAGACATGAACTGTTTTCACACTCTAAATGGCAGTGTTTTAGCTGCACTCTTACAGCTTGCAAACAAGGACAATGAATTCGATTAACACTCCTCAAAGCAAACTCCGTACTGTTTCAAGTTCAGTAATGATAAAGAGGTGACGGGCAGATCAGAACTGCTAAAGCTCTATATTAAATATGATTCTCAGTGGAATTTGAGCGCTGCTTTCTCATTCAAAGTCATCTTAATGGTATATTGCTCCTATTCAGAATGGTTGCTACGTAATGCTGCATGGAATCTTTCGATTAAGAAGTTCCACGCACTTTAATCGAAAATATCTGAGCGGATGGATAATATTCAAAGTCCCCAGAAGTAGCTGCAAAATAATGAGAGGCAGGACTGGAAGAAGTGGCACAGTGGTTAGCACTGCTGCCTCACAGCGCCAGGCACCCAGGTTCGATTCCCAGCTCTGTGCGGAGTCCGCATGTTCCCCCCATGTATGCATGGGTTTCCTCCGGGTGCTCCGGTCTCTCCCCCGTGGTCTGAAAGATGTGCTCGTTAGATGCATTGGGCCATGCTAAGTTCTCCCTCAGTGTACCCGAACAGGCGCCAGTGTGGCCACTAAGGGATTTTCACGGTAACTTCATTGTAGTGTTAATGCAAGCCTACTTGTGACACTAATAAATAAACTTAAAACTGAGGGAGCCATTGTCCCCTCATTCTGGTGGAAGTAAGAGATCCCATGCAGAGAATTGAAGAAGATTAGGGGAGTTCCCACCGGGGACTTGAGCACTTTTTATCCCTCAGTCGATGTCACGAAAGGGATTGGGGCTGAGTGAGGAGTAGAAAGCAGTCTGACCACTGGAGGGTTGTACAGTGAGAACAGAGGACAGGGAACCAATGGTGGTCACCTACAATAGAGGAGGAAGATGAACATGCTTCTGTGTGGGACAGGATACAGTTTATATAAGATGCAGCACAGGAAATCCATGAGTAGAGTGGTAACAAATATTTCAGTTTGAGTCCCTACAGTGCAGGCGCAGGCCTATTGAGTCTGCACTGACTCTTTGACAGAGCAATTCACACCCCCTGCGCCACATCCTAATCTCCCTAACTCACACATCTTTGGACACTAAGCAGCAATTTGGCATGGCTGATCCATCTAACCTGCACATCTTTGGACTGTGGGAGGAATCCGGAGCACCCGGAGGAAACCCACACAGACAGGAGGGAGAATATGCAAGCTCCATATAGACAGTCACCCGAGGCCAGAATTGAACCCTGGTCCTCGGCGCTGGGAGGTAGCAGTGCTAACCACTGTGCCACCTTGCCGCTCAGAGGTATCAAAGGTGCGAATGATGGTTTGAATGGTGACAGGTTGAAGTGAGGGCAAAAATGAGTGACATAATGGAGGTAAGTAAAATCATTGGTCAATGATGATCGTGATGAGGATTGAATCATGGTTTGGGATCAAATAGGCCGCAAATGGGCTAAGGTTGACTGTGAATCCAGGAAGGGGATAGAGCTAAGGATATAGGCCAGAATTATCTGATGGAACTCAAAACAGATGGTTTCAGCCTTGCCAATGTTGAGCTGTATGTAGATTTTGGTTTATCTATTGTTTTGTGCTGGGTAGTCAGTCAGACAACACATCTCAGACATCGGGTGAGATCTTACACCCTCGCAAGACCAGAAATTCCTGCTCAAAGTCAATTGACCTTTCCGGTGTTCGTCTCTCATTCGTTCCGATTCAGTGATGGGTGAGGCAGTAGAATTCCAGCGATAAGATCAGGATTGTTACTTGAGAAATACATCTTTGATGGCATTTGGAAGTTGAACAGATGGGCCTTAAATTTCTTTGAAAATCTCGCTGAACTCCCACTCCAGTAGCTGAAGACAGTGCCATAGTTGGAACGAAACCAGGAACAATTCCAATTGTCGGAAAAACCCATTCACTAAAGTCCTTTAGGGAAGGAAATCTGCTGTCCTTACTGACTCCAGAGCAATGTGGTTAATTTTCAACTGCCCAACGAATACCTGGATTACCAACATTTTCCACACAGATTGGAATCAATGATGACACCCTGTACAGGTTAGGAATGGGGGGGGGGCAAAAATGGAGAGGTTTTGGCAAGCATAGAAAAAAGTGGCAGCAGAATTAGAGGGTGGCAGATGGGTGGGGGCGGGTGGAGACAAGACATTTAGTTGGCTGAGGTGCAATACTTGGGATGGAGGGAGGTGACAGATGCATGTGTTGGTGTGATGACAGGTCAAACAACGCAGAGAGCAACAAAACATAGAAACATAGAAATTAGGAGCAGAAATAGGCAAATTCAGCCCTTTGAGCCTGCTCTACCATTCAATCAGATCATGATTGATCTCTCCCTGGTCTCAAGTCTACCTCACTGCCTATTCTCCATATCTCTTCAACACATTTTTTATCAGAAATATATCTACCTATTCCCTCCTTGAAACCATTCAATGATTCCGACTCCACCACGCTATGGGGCAGCGAGTTCCACAAATTCATTACCCTCTGTGAGAAGTAGTCCCTTTTCATCTCAGTTTTAAATCTACCGCCTGTCTACCTCTACCTGTGACCTCTTGTTCCAGATTGCTCCATGAGGGGAAATGTTTGGTTTACACTTTCTCTATCAATCTCTCTTATTATTTTATACACTTTGATCAGATCCCCTCTCGTCCTTCTAAACCCCAGCGAGTGTAAGCCCAGCTAAAGAAAAGAAAACTCATTTGCAGGAGTTAATGGGCAGCACCATGGCACAGTGGTTAGCCCTGCTGCCTCACAGCGCCAGGGACCCGGGTTCGATTCCTGGCTTGGATCACTGCCTGTGTGGAGTTTGCATGTTCTCCCCATGTCTGCGTGGATTTTCTCCGAGGTTGCTCTGGTTTCCTCCCACTGTCCAAAGATGTGCGAGTTAGGTGGATTGGCCATGAAAAATTGTCCATTGTGTCAGGGGATTAGCAAGGTAAATATGTGGGATTACAGAGAGAGGGTTTGAATGGGATTTTTGTCAGTGCAGGCTGGAGGGGCCGAATGGCCTCCTTCTACACTATACGGAATTCTATGATAAATTTTTCTACGGCCAGGAACAGTTCTTGTGAATGTTTTGCGTGGGTTTTATGTTGAAATCTAATACAAAGCAGTTTGAAAAAGTGCATAGTGTCCCTCCACCGCCCCCGCACACCAACTTTTCAATGCAGAATAGGCATTAAGACTGCGGTTCTCCCTGAATAAGCGAAAGCAATGTCACCTTGCTACATCCTACTTCTTTCAGTGATGAATGCCAATGCAGGCAGCTTTAAAAGACTGCTCCCATCAAATGTTTCTCAAGGTCCAGCGTCAAGAACTTGCTTCAACTTCTTTCATCCATCACATTTCTCTCGCAGGCGAACACACTGCAGCCATGGGATGAATGTTACATCTCGGTGTTTAGTTTCCTCCTGTAGCACAATCATTAACCCACTTACAGACCATTTCTTTGTCTGATATTTTAGTACACTTTTTAACCTGTTTATCTGATAAGGCACAAAAACCAGGCACAAAGGAAGTTAGCACAAGCATGTTAACCGGAGGAAACTGATCCCAGTGCAGGAATTTCAAGCTATTATGTGCGGAATTCCTTTTTTTTTTCAAGATAAATGTGTAACAAAACAATGTTTTTCTCTGCATTGTTAAGGAATGAAACATTCGGAACAACAGCAAGTTGTACTTATATGCAGCCTTTTATTAATTAGCATTCCAAGCTCCATCGCAGAAGCATTATTAAACAAGTCTTGATACTGATCCTTGTAAGAAGATATTAGGTCAGAGCTTGGTCAAAGAAGCAGGTTTAAAGGAGTGTTTTGAAGTTAAAAGTTAAAGTTAAAAAGTTAAGGTTTATTTATTGGTTTTAGATTAACACTACATTGAAGTTACTGTGAAATTCCCCCAGTTGCCGCACTCCGGTGCCTGTCTGGGTCGATGCACCTAACCAGCACGTCTTTCAGGCTGTGGGAGACAACCGGAGAACCCAGAGGAAACCCACACAGACACGTGGAGAATGCGCAAGCTTCATAGAAACCAGTGACCCAAGCCGAGAATCAAATCTGGGTCCTTGGTACTGTGAGACAGCAGTGTTAACCACAGTAAGGGGGTAGAGAGGTTTACATGGGAATTTCAGCACTTAGGGTCCACACAACTGAAGGCTTGGTAATCAGTGGATTAAATTTGAGGACACCTAGGGTCCAGAATTAGTGGAGACAGGCAGCATGGTGGCACAGTGGTTAGCACCACTGCCTCACAACTCCAAAGACCTGGGTTCAATTCTTTGGATGACAATCTGTGCAGAGTTTGCATGTTCCCTCGTATCTGCATGGGTTTCCTCTGGATGCTCCCGTTTCCTCTCACAGTCCAAAGATGTGCAAATTAGGTGGGTTGGCCATGTTAAATTCTTTCTTAATCTGCGCAAGTGTGTTGGTTAGGGGGATTAGCCATGGCAAATGTGTGGGATTATGGGAATGGCGGGGAGGGAGGGGAAGAGAACCTGGGTAAGATACCGAGGGTCAGAGACATGGAGCAAACTGGATGGACAAAATGGTCTCTTCTTATCCTGGAGGGGAGCAGAACCAGCGAAGTTTGCAGAGGAGCGAGGATGTGGAGGGGATTTGAGAACAAGAAAGGCAATTTTACAATTGAACTGTGGCTCGAACAAGACCCAGTGTTGGTCAGTATGGTGGCAATGGGCAGCACAGTGGCACAGTGGTTAACACTGCTGCCTCGCAGAGCCAGGGACCCGGGTTTGATTCCCGGTCACTGTCTGTGAGGAATTTGCACATTTTCCCCGTGTCTGTGTGGTTTTCCCCCCAATGCTCCAGTTTCCTTCCACAGTCCAAAGATGTGCTTGTTAGGTGCATTGGCCATATTAAATTGTCCCTTAATGACGGAGGGACTACCTAGGGTAAATGCATGGGGTTATGGAGATAAGGCATGGGTAGGATTGTGGTCAGTGCAGACTCGACAAGCTAAATGGCCTCCTGCACTGTAGGATTCTATGGTTCTATGTGTAAGATGATAGTGAACAGAACTGGATGGGAGCTCAGACATAGGCAGCAGAAGCTTGGATAACCTCAGGACTACAGAAGGTAGGGGGTAAGAGGCCAGCCAGGAACAGCGAAGTCTCGAAGTGACAAAGGCATAAAAGGTTGTTACGGTCGCAGTTAACACAAGGCAGGGGCAGAGGCAGAGGCAGAGGTAGCAGCCTGAGTGACAGAGAGGATATAGGGTCAGAAATTCAGCATGACTTATTGTAAATTGCTTGTGTGCAAGCATGCAAAAGAACTGTCTGAAATTAAGGAAATGAGTCAGTGCAGAAATTAATGTGAAGAATTAGAATAGGCTGTATAAAAATATGATGGGAAGGGAATGAGATGACTCAGAAATATCAAAACAAGGAGATTGTAGTGGCAAACCTTTGGCTAATGAGCTGTATAAGTACAGTTAACAATGACAGTGTAATTTTAGATAAAATCATCCCAGGCACACTGTTTATAGAAACATAGAAAACAGGAGCAGGAAGAGGCCATTTGGCCCTTCGAGCCTGCTCTGCCATTCATCACGATTATGTCTGATCGTCCACCTCAGTATCTAACGCTGCTTTCTCCCCATAATCTTTGGTCCCATTCGCCTCTATATTCAGCCCCCATTTGAATACATTCAATGTTTTGGCATCAACTGCTTCCTGTGGTAATGAATTCCACAGGCTCACCACTCTTTGGGTGAAGAAATGTCTCCTCACTTCTATCCTAAATGGTCTATCCTGAATCCTCAGACTGTGAATCCTGGTTCCGGACACCCTACATTGGGGATATCCTCCCTGCACTTACCCTGTCTAGTCCTGTTTGAATTTTATGAGATCTCCCTCAATCGTCTGAAGTCCAGTGGAAACAACCCTAACCTAGTTAATCTCTCCTCATACATCAGCCCGACTATCCCCAGAATCTGTCTAATAAACCTTTGTTGCACTCCCTCAAGAGCAAGGACATCCTTCCTCAGAAAAGGAGACCAAAACTACACACAATACTCTCAGTTATCCAAGTTGTCAGGGCTAACCACAGCATCACAGGGAAAATATTGAAAGTTAACATGGGCACTGTACAAAGCAGCCTCAGTCAGGATAGCTCGCTCCTCACCTTATACAAGAAGGTGACATATGTTTAATAGATGTAAAAGGTTGCTGCTGACTGTTGATCATGTACCATGGAACCATGATAAGGATGCTGTAATAGTGACTGCTGGCAGCAAGTTTTACAAGCCTGTAAGGCGATGAAGCTGGATGATATTTTGCTCCATTATGTACACCAGGTGTGATGTTATCAGGAAGGGTAATGCCCACTTGTCTCCTTCAATGTTTGACCACCTCAGCCAATCAAATCTACACTCACCACAGAGATAAAAAGACAATCCCTTCGAAGTAGGTGTCATAACGCAAGACCTGCCTCAACATGGGCAGCACGGTGGCACACTGCTGCCTCACACAGCCAAGGACCTGGGTTCCATTCTGGCCTCGGGTCACTGTCTAAGTGGAGTTTGCACATTCTCCCCATGCCTTGTGGGTTTCCTCCGTGTGTTGCAGTTTCCTCCCACAGTCCCAAGATGTCTGGGTTAGGTTCATTAGCCATGGTAAATTTCCACTTAGCATCAGGGAGATTAGAAAGGTAAATTCATGGGGTTACTGGATAGGGCCAGGATGGGATTGTTGTCGGTGCAGACTTGATGGGTCAATGACCTCCTTTTGCATTGTATGGTTTCTATGATTCTATGACCACCATTGCTTATAGCAAGGAGCAATTTGATATGATGCTGGGGGAGTGCAGGATGAATCTAAGTGAGAAACTTCAGCCCATCATTGGCAGCTCGGCTTACAGCAGTCTCAGCCCTAAGGTTCGGGATTCCATCTTTCATCCTTTCCAATCACCTCTATTCCTTTACTTATCCTTTGATATAGTCATCCATAATCAACTGAAGCATCAGACAGGCAAAGCATGTGCTTATGACCATTTCCACAGCTAGTTTCTTCTGGCACAGGTTGAAAACTAATGACCAGAGGTTATAGCTTGTAGGATGGCATTCTGCATCAAGCGTGGCTGGTGAGGAGACTTTCCCACTCCTACTGTCTGCCATCAGGCTTATTGGAAGCATTTACAAGTTGATAGTGTCACAACTTCAGTAAGGCCCATGAAGTTGACCTTTGATTGAGGCCACAATTGCCTCCCCTATACACAACATCAGCTGTATATAAAACTGGGAATGCCGGGTATACTGGCACTCCAGATTCTGACTTTACACCTGAAGCACTCTTAGGAAGGGATAGAATTTGTAAATAAAAGGAATGTGGTGAAGGGACACCGGCCTCTGAGGAATTATTTCAGATAGTCAACATTTGTGACCATATTACGAATGAACATCCCTTGACCATCAAGTCTGGAAGTGGGAATCGAACCCGGAACTTCTGGTTACCCATGGCAGCACAAGACCATCCTCTACTGCTTTAAGATGCCTCTTCAAACATAACTTTTGGGTGGAATTTTCCCTTCCTTTCTGCCTTGGGAATAGTAGCGGGCAGGACACGGACCACGCAGAGGTCCATTGACCTCAGATGGGATTTTCTGGTCTTGGGGTGAGAATAGCCGGAAAGTCCTGCCCTCGGTGCTTTTGGTCACCTGTCCTGATGTCCCCCTCTCTTTACTCAGTGTCAAATATTGCCCGAAAGCTTCTGATTCCATTGGTGGCACTTTATGAATCACCAATATAAATGCACCAAGGTAGCTGCCTCTGTATAATGCAAATCCCCAGTCAATGCCAGGGACACTGGCAAAGCCAGCATGCCCAGAAATGGCAAGTACCAGGCCATGCCACTCTGAGACACACTGTGACAAATTCCACACGCCATCCTGCCACTCACATCGCAGTAATATTAATAACATCTGCAGCCAGCGCCAGTGTCTAGCAGGCCTTGTTGACATATGTTGTAAACTTAAGTGATCCTTAATAACGGCATTGTAATTAACGTGCCATAGGTCAGATATTATACGAGGCTGTAGCCCATGCTCCATTAGAATGAACCGTCAACTGGCCAGAGGGTATTTTCTGGAGCTGCAGGAATTCATTCCAATCAATTACATTGCCTCATTGTCCCTCTCGTAATGATGATTAATGTGGTCACTGCGCTTAATGCATTTATAATCACCCATTAAACAAATTATGAATGGTGTCTATTCTCCATCACAGTTGAGCGCTGCTCGGCAGTCTAATCAATGTTTAATCAATAGACTGGATGTAGTTTGCACAGACGTGAAAGAGAAATACCTTGTGGTTTTGTGGCCTTAGGCTGATTCCCTGAACAATAAAGGTTCAGTTTTACTGATCGCCTTTCCTTCGCGCTATGCAGCAGTGAGTGAAAGGTTTATGGTCATTTATGGCATTTGGTGAGATTGCATTTGAATGAAGCAGGGCACAGTAAGAAGGCTCACGACACCTTGGTAAAGTCCAATGGGTTTATTTGGAATCACAAGCTTTCGGAGTGCTTCTCCTTCCGTGGGTGAGTAAACGCCACATCATGAATGAAGGAGGGCGGGTGCTCTCAAGCTGACAGTCTCTATGAAGCATAAGGCATTTCTTTTTAACATTTTTTAAATTTATTCATTCACTGGGCATAGGCATCGCTGGCTGGCCAGCATTTATTGTCCAAGAGTGAACTGGACATCAGTTCTTTTCTCTCCTTACAGCTGCTGTCAGACCTGCTGAGACCTTCCAGCATTTTCTCTTTTGATTTTATTATTATATTGCCCATCCCTTGTTGCCTGAGGGCAGTTTATATCATCCACATTGCTATGGCTCTGGAGTCACATGTAGGCTAGACCAAGTGAGGACAGCAGATTTCCTTCCCTAAAGAACATTAGTGAACCAGATGGGTTTTTTCTGACAATTGACAATGGTTTCATGGTCACCAGTAGATTCTTAATCCGATTTTTTTTATTGTATTCAAATTCCACCATCTGCTATACTAACTGAGTTTCTGGATTAATAGTTCTAATGCCACTAGGCTATTGCCTCCTTATTCCGTGGTTAGGTTCGGGAAATGTAGCAGGCTCTCACTGCCTCCATGTGTCAGTGTGTGGGGATGAGAGTTTAACCATTGGAACAATGCAGGCACTAAAGGGGGAGGCTCGGTGGAGGATACCTGGACACAACAGGCAGCTGGAATAAGCACGGTCACGCTGCATTGCTGCTGGGCAACACAACTGGATTGGACCTGCTTTCACGTACCCACACTTGTTCCTCATACTTGTTCCCGGTGCACCAGTTATTGGATTTCATTTTCCAGTCAAATACCAAAGAGTATATGCTCTTAACATGCCCTTTGAAATCCTGAATCACTTCAAGGGCAATTAGAGATGGGCAACAAATGCTGGACCACCCTGCAAAATCCACATCCTCTGAATGGGACAGCGCTGTGGCACAGTGATCAACTGCCTCACAGCAGCAGGAACCAATTCCCAGCTCGGGTCACTGTCTGTGTGGAGTTTGCATGTTCTCCCCATGTTGGCATGAGTTTCCTCCAGCTGTTCTGGTTTCAACCCACAGTCCCAAGATGTAGAAATTAGGTGAATTGGCCATGTTAAATTGCCTTTAGTTCCAAAGATGTGCAGGTTAGGTAGATTGCCCATGTTAAATTGCTCATTAGCATCCAAAGTTGTGCAGATTAGACTGATTGGACACTAAATTGTTCTTAGTGTCCAAAGTTCTGCAGGCTAATTGCATGCTAAATTGCTTGTTAGGGTCCAAAGTTGTGCAGGTTAGGTGGATTGGCCATGCTAAATTGTCCCTTGCCATTCAAAGATGTATATGTCAGATGGATTGCCATGCTGAATTGGCCCTTAGCATCCAAAGTTGTGCAGGTTAGGTGGATTGATCATGCTAAATTGATTCTTGATGTCCAAAAATGTGCAGGTTAGGTGGATTGGCCATGGTAAATGTATGGGGTTAGAGGACCTCGGGTGGGATGCTCTGTTGGGGGAGTTGGTGCAAATTTGATGGGCTGAATGACCTCCTCTGCACTGTAAGAATTCTATTCTATTCTGTTCTATGAAAGGCCAGGTCTGTACTGGACAAATGACCATGATGCAATCCAGGGCCTTCCTTTCTCTCTGTAACAGTGATTGCATAGAGAAGATTTGCAATCAGGTTGCTAATTAAAATTTGACTTAAAGTTACACATGAGACAGCATCAACCAAGATGGAGAAGAAATACTCCCCATCTGTATGGTTATTCATTGAAGCCATGATGTGAAGATGTCAGCATTGGACTGGGGTAAACACAGTAAGAACTCTCACAACACCAAGTTAAAGTCCAACAGGGTTATTTATTAGCACAAGCCACTAGCTTTCAGAGCGCTGCTCCTTCATCAGCCGAGTAGGATTTTAATTCACAAACAGGGAATATAAAGAGACAAACTCAATTGAAAAAATAATGGTTGGAATGCGAGTATTTACAGGTAATCAAGTCTTAAAGATACAGAGAATGTGAGTGGAGAGATGGTTAAAAAGATGTGTATTGTCTGCAGCAAGGACGGTTAGTGAAATTTTGCAAGCCCAGACAAATTGTGGGGATTACATGTGACATGCACACAAGATCCTGGTTGAGGCTGTCCTCATGTGTGCAGAACTTGGCCTTCAGTCTCTGCTCAGTGACTCTGCGCTGTGCCGTGAAGGCTGCCTTGCAGAATGCTTACCTGAAAATCAGAGACGGAATGCCTATGACCACTGAAGTGTTCCTCAACAGAGAGAAAACACTCTTGCCTGATGATTAACATAGAACATAGATCTCTACAGTGCAGAAACAGGCCCTTCGGCCCATCGAGTCTGCACTGACCACAATTCCACCCAGACCCTATCCCCACCTTCCTACACATTTACCCACTAATCTCTCCATTCTACATATCCTAGAACACTAAGGGGCAATTTTAGCATGGCTAATCAACCTAACCCACACATCTTTGGACTGTGGAAGGAAACCGGAGCACCTGAAGGAAACCCATGCAGACACGAGGAGAATGTGCAAACTCCACACAGACAGTGACCGGAGCCGGGAATCAAACCCAGGATCCTGGAGCTGTGAAGCAGCAGTGCTAACCATTGTGCTACCGTGCCGTCCGTGCTACCATGATTGTTGAGCTGTGTTCATTCATCCATTGTCAGAGGGTCTGCATGATGTTACATTGGTCTCCCCAATGTACCATGCTTCGGAACATCCTCTCCTGCAGCATGGACATCATGCAGTGTGCAGCACGATATCTTTTCCTCCACTCAAATTGTCAGTACCTTTACGACTTGATTACCTGTAAAGACTCGGAATTCAACTATTATTTTGTAAATTGAGTTTGTGTCTTTATACGCCCTGTTTGTGAACAGAACGCCCACTCATCTGATGAAGGGGAGACGCTCCGAAAGCTAATTCTAACAACTAAACCTGTTGGACTTTAAACTGGTGTTGTAAGATTTCTCACTACAGTCATTGAAGCAACAGGGAAATCATATATATGTTTGTGTGATTTGTATCAGAGCGTGCATGTGTATACTTTCCTATCTAAATATACATTAATGTTGGCATACTAGTGTAATTGTGTGATTATAAAATAACAGTAAATTGAGTGTATTAACAATGCATGATCACACAGCTGTCCCCATTTCCAATTTGCCAAATCAATTAAAAACAGTTACACGTAATAAAAATCACATTAACCAGTTGCTAAACCCACAATTGGGGCCATTTACAAAGACGTGATTGGGAGTGATAGACAAGGGAGATTCTTTAATGGAATTATTGTTGCATCATCTAATTGAGTGGCACTGAATGACAGTTCTGGCATAATGACAAATGACAAATATAGGTTTTTGTTATATTGAAATACCATATCTGCCCCTAAAAATGGCATTAGTAGTATTTAGTTTTTATGAAACATTTCCAATTATTTTTGCAGTGTTCATTTTTTTTTCCCTAGTGTGAAAGAGCATTGAAATGTGAGAATGGGATGTTGAATTTATAGAACAAGTGGACAATGTCACGGTATGATGACCTGAGCAAGTCACGGAAAAGAGTTTGGGCAACTTCTTTAGCTTGCAATCTAACAACATATCTCAATAAAACTCCTTACTATTCATCCAGTGTGGAAATGAGCTGTAAACACTAGCAATCTCCTTTGTTCTTCATGTCCATAAACTTATGTCAATGCTTGCATATGATTACAAAGTTAGGGCTATGATAAGCTATAGGATAGATTGCAGGGAACTGCAGAACACCATCATTAATGACAAATGGGCAATTTTTCCCATTCTATCCACCACAGGATTTGGAGCAGACCATGGAAAGGTCCATTGACCTCATGTGGGATTTTCTGTTTCAGAGCAAGCATAGCAGGAAAATCCTGCCCCAAATCTTCAACAGTAACAGTGGCACAATTGCTGGATAGCATTGCTACCTCATAGTGCCAGGGATCCAGGTTCAATTCCAGTCTTGGGTGACTCTGTGCAGAGTTAGCACATTCTCCCTGTGTCTGCGTGGGTTTCCTCCAGATGCTCCAGTTTCCTCCCACAATCCAAAAGTTGCACAGGTTAGGCACATTAGCCATGCTAAATTCTCCCTCAGTGGACCCAAACAGGTACCAGAGTGTGGCAACGAGGGGATTTTCACAGTAACTCCATTACAGTGTTAATGTAAGCCTACCTGTGATAATGAATAAACTTCAAACTTTAAAAAAAACTTTAAGAAACAGTAACAGCATCATCAAAAACATAAACAGTGAATTGAAAAGAAGATTCTGATCCAAATTGATGGAAACTATGAGTAGCATGTAACCCACAAATCAATCAGGAGACATTTTCAAGAATATCATCTGGGCATTAGGCTGGAATTTTACCCTCTTGCCAGCCCAAGGTGTGTGAAATCCCACCCTACACCAATGCAGAATGCCGTTCTGCAAGCCTCGTCCGCCCCGATTCTGGAGTGGGCAAGGTGGTAAAATTCCAGCCAACGTGTTGGCTCAGATCTTAATGCTGGTGAAATTCTCAGCACTCCCTGTCATTACCTTATGAAACTGAGAAACACACTACAAATGGAAATCCAAAAGTTGCTTTAGCGATTTCCTGCTTGCCCACAAATGTGCTCTGGCAAAGTCCTGGTGGAGGCATAAGATCATTAGAAATAGTAACAGGAGTAGGCCATATAAGCCTTCCAAACCTGCTCCAACACTCAATTAAACCATGGATGATCTATAGCCTCACTTACCTGCCCTATCTCTGAGTCTCTTGACTTCCTTCAAATCCATTACTTTATCAATCTCTGTTTGACTATATTAAACCACTGCCTTTTGGAGGAAACCCAGGCAGACATGGAGACAACATGCAAACTCCACACAGTCACCCAATGCCAGTGCTGGGTCCCTGGCACTGTGAGGCGGCAGTGCTAACCATTGTACTACCGCCAACTGCTTTAATCTAGTGAACATTCATTGCAATCTCCCTAAAATAAATATATTCTTTCTTAGGTTGCCTTTCCAAATTGTAAGATGATGGTCTGTGCAGTGGTGGCCAACTCTATGTAAAGTATTGCCAAGTCTAGTTCAGAAGGCCCACCAAAGCACAGTGGCCTCTGCTGCATTTGGTACAGAGGAACACGATGGGCTGAGTGAGCTCATAATCATTTGTTTGTTTTCTCTAGACCTTTGTCTTGGCTAGTTGAACCTTTTGTTGCTGTGGGTGCAAGTTGTAGTGCCAACCTTCCAGCGGGCACTTTACAATTGTGGCATCAAAATATCAGGTTCACTGGGAAATGAGTGAAATACACAGAAGGATTCTCCATCCCTCAACCTTGGCCTGCCCCTGCGGAGTCTGCTCTGCATCAAGGGCTAGTATTAGGAAATGAGGGGACGGTGTAGACAAAGTGATGCACATATCAAATTGCTGCCAGATTAGTAATTTAATACCAGTTTAGTTATTTTGTTTCCAGACAGAGTTGCTAGAGTGTAGAACGTATTACCACATGTTATTAATGAAGCTAAAGTACTATAGAGGAAAATAATGCATTTGTTGACGGGATGTGAATGTTGCAGACAGCTCATCCCTAACTACACGTCAGAAAATGGTGCCTTTTCTCATGGAACAGCATCCCTCCAGTGCAGAAGGAGGTCTTTGGCCCATTGACCCTGCACCAATACCTTCTGCTGTCTGTGTGCTGTAGGTACACCCACAGTGATGTTAGGGAAGAAGTTCCAGGATTTTGACCCAGCGATGGTGAGGAAATGGTGATATATTTCCAAGTTAGCATGGTGACTGACTTGGAGGGGATCTGGCAGGTGGCAGTGTTCCCCTGTGCGCTACTCTGAGGGACTCCTGCAGAGATGTCCTGGAGCTGAGACAGTTTGCTTCCAACTGTCTTTCTTTTTGCCAAGCATGACTACAACCAGTGGAGAGTTTTCCTCTTGATTGCCTTCAATTTTCCTAGGACTTCTTGATGCCATACCTGCTTTGATATCAAGGGTAATCACTGTCACCTTACCTCCTGAGTTCAGCTCTTTTGCCCATGTTTAGGCCCAGGTTACAATAAGGCCAGGAAGGGAGTGCCCTGGCTGAACACAAACTGAGCATCGACCTGCAGGTTATTGTTGAATCAGTGCTAATTGAACAGCATTGTCATCAACTTTGTTTATGATGGACAGTGAACTGATGGGACACCGACTGGCCAGGTTAGATTTTCAAGCTTTTTATGGACAGGGTACAGTATTCCATATTGTTGGGGAAATACCAGTGTCTATTTCAACTGGAGAAGCTTGGCTCAGAGGGCAACTAGCCCTGTAGTCTTCAATATTGCCACTGGGAAGTTGTCAGGTTCCATTGCCTTTGCTGTGCTGTGGAATGAATCCAGTTGGCTGAGGATTGCCATCTGTGATGCTGGGGACCTGAGGAAGAGGTAAAGATAGATCATCCACTTGGCACTTCCAGCTGAAATTGGTTGCAAATGCTTCAATCTTGCCAAGTTTGCACTGAACTGCTGGCCTCCATCAGCAGTTAATGATGGGGATGTTTTAAAACTGCTTCATCCTTCCCATTGGTTAATTGTCCACCATTGGATGTAGCAGAGCTTTGATCTGATGTGTTGTTCCACAGTATCTATTTTACTTCAATGTCTAGCGTGTATGCAGTGTTGTCTCGTAGCTTCACCAGACTGGCACCTCGATATACCTGGCCCTGCTTCTGGCATGATCTCCCCGCATACCTCCTCGAATAGGGCTGGATCCCACCTGGATGATAATTATAGAGTGAGGGATATGGCAAGCTGCAGTTGTGAACGAAGCTCAGCCCATCACGCAAACCAGCCTCCCATTCATTGACCCTGTATAAACTTCCTGCTGCCTCAGAAAAGCAGCCAGCATAATCAAGGACCCCACACGCCCTAAACATACTCTCTTCGAGTGGCACAGTTAGCATTGTTGCCTCACAGTGCCAGAGACCTAGGTTCAACTCCCAGCTTGGGTCCTTGATTGTGTGTGGAGACTGCATGTTCTCCCCATGTCTGTGTGGGTTTCCTCCAGGTGCTCCGGTTTTTCCCCTACAGTCCAAAAGACATGCTGGGTAGGTGCATTGGTCGTGCTAAATTCTCCCTCAGTGTACCCAAACAGGTGCCAGAGTGTGGCAACTAGGAGATTTTCGCAGTAACTTCATTTCAATTTTAATATAAGCCTACTTGTGACACTAATAAATAAATAAATTTCACCTTCTTCCGTCAGCAAAAAGATACAAAAGTTTGAAATCACATATCAGTTGACTCGAGAATAGCTTCTTCCGTACTGCCATCAGACTTTCGGATGGACCTATTATATAATAGTAGGGGTTCAGCACTTAAGTTGAGAGAGGAAAGTTCAAAGGAGATGTGAAGGATACGTATTTTATGCAGAAAAGTGGTAGGTCTCTGGAATGGACTGCCAATGGGGACGATAGAAATAGATACATTAGGGGCATTTAAAAGACTTTTAGATAAGTACATGAATATGCAAGGATTAGAGAGATATGGACCAAGGGCAGGCAGAAGGGATTAGCTTAACTTGCTGTCATGTTCAGCACAGCATCGTGGTATAACAAGTAAGGTTTCTAAAAATGAGGATGTTTAAGATGACTTAAGGCTTTAGGAGGGTAGCTGGAGAGGAACTCTTTCCCCTCCCTTTGGCAATCCCAGAAGACAAGAGCATACCCTTGAAAATGGAGTTAGATCATTCAGGGATAACGTTGGGAAGAACTTCCTTCAGAAAAAGTGGAGTGAAAAGCAGGAAGTCTGTGCCTCCAAACTGTCGATTGTGGCTCAATAGAAAATCTCCAGACTGAGATTATAAAGTTTTTGTTAGATCAAAATATTGAGTGATATTGAAGTAAGGCAAATAAAATGGAGTTAAGTTACAGTTTAGCTACAGTCTAATGGAACAACAGAGAATGCTTGGCTCATTTGTCTACTTCTGTTCCTGTGTTTCTAACACAAATCACCAATAACTTGACACCAAATTGGTAATATTGTTGAGACTTAGTACAGCAATTGGCATTCTGAGGAGTGCAGTCATTAACACTGAACTATTCAAGAGTCTCTTGTAATCCTGTAATACTTCTAGAGGGTTACAATTGATACCGTAAATTATTTAGCATGATATTAATACCACAAATGACTTCTCTCGCAAGAGTGGCTTAGTGACAGGACTCATCATTCTAAGCACTGCCGCCTCAGAGTGCCAGCAGCCCAGGTTCGATTCCCAGCTTGGATAACTGTCTGTGTGGAGTCTGCACGTTCTCCCTGTGTCTGTGTGGGTTTTCTCCGAGTGCTTCTGTTTCCTCCCACAATCTAAAGATGTGCAGGTTAGGTGGATTGGCCAGGGGGACTAGCAAGGGTAAATGCATGGAATTGTGGGGGTAGGGTTCTGTGTGGGATTGTGGTCAGCGCAGACTCGATGGGCTGAATGGCCTCCTTCTGCACTGTAGGATTCTATGGTTTCATGAGTCAGCTTCCTGAGTGACACCTCAGTGCAGTACCAAAGGAATGCTGCACTGCTGGAGCCACCATCAAGTAAAGATATAAAACAGCTGTCCTGTTAGCCTGTTCATTGGGAATTAAAGATCCAACACTGTCCTCCAAGAAGATTAGAATTTTTTTTCAATTTCCTGGCCAACTTTTCCACCAAACCACCAAAAACACATAAATTGACTGTTTGCATCTGGGAACTTTCTAGGCGCTACAGTAGTTTAAAAATAAGGTGTTGAGGAAAAATATTTTCTCTCAGAAGGTCACAAGTCCCCCAGAACTTTCTTCCTCAAAAGGCAGTAGCAGCAAAGTCTTTAAATATTTTTAAGGCAGAGTCAGATAGATTCTTGATTAACAAGAGGGCGAAAGATTACTGGGGGGTTGGCAGGAATGTGGAGTTGAGGTTACAGTTAGGTCAGCCGCAATCTTATTGAATGGCAGAGAAGGCTCGAGGAGCTGAGTGGCCCTACTACTCCCGGTTTAAATAAAATGTGTATTTATTAGTCACAAGTAGGCTTGCATTAACACATCAATGAATTTACTTACTGTGAAAATCCCCTAGTCACCACACTCCAGATCTTGTTCGGGTACACTGAGGGAGAACTTAGCACAGCCAACACACCTAACCAGCACATCTTTCAGACTGTGAGAGGAAACCAGAGCACCCAGAGGAAACCCACGCAGACATGGGGAGAATGTGCAGACCTAAGCCAGGGATTGAACCTGGCTCCCTGGCACTGTGAGGCAGCATATAGTCACATATGTTCATACACTGCATAAGCCCAGTATAATTGTTTGTTGGTGGTGAATTGTGGGTTTTATTGAGGTAGGGTAACATCAATAACAAATGGCAGGAGAGGTCTCCCTCCAATGTTATTCCTCTCAGCAACTACTTGTCCGAAACCAACCTGGCCAAGATCAGGCATCAGCAACCAGAGGGATATTCTCATGTGTAGCTCCCAACTTTATCCCTCGAGGCCATTTGATAATAATTATACAGCTGGCTTTGTTTTTGGAAACTTTTTTTCACTTAGTGCTTCTGAGATTTCATTCAAATGATAACTCTTCTGTAAAAATCTTCAAACAGTCATTGAAATGTCTCGCTGTTTCAGTGAATTATCCCCCACTTACTCAACAATTTGTCTCCTAAGATCGCGAGCATTATCTTTTACCCATAACTTTTACCCATTATCTTTATTGGCATTTGATTAACTCCACTGTTTGGATTGCTTGGCTCTTTAACTATTGGGTGTTTGGCTATATTTGTAAAATGGCTCACCTTGTTATTCAGATACCTGATCGCTGCGCTAAAATGGCCAATGTGAGGTCAGTGGACTAAAACTTGCAGGTGTAATTCTTCCATCTGCGTGGATGAGTCAAGGATAAGACAAGATGGTGGGGAAACACATGGCTGGAGAATCTTGCCCTGTTAGTGGTTTAATTCTGTCGGCTAGACTGTGTTCTAGAAATGCCAATAGCATGGATTCAATCCCACTCAAGCTATTTTTCGACAAAATGGAAAAAGATGCATATGGTCCTTTGGCAACTATGGCTAATTAACCGATCAAAACAGTTCCTAGGTGTGTTTTCTCCTCATACGGGAGTGTGTCGATCATGTTGCCATGGTAGGGGTTTGCCACAGATGGTGTCACAACCCGTAGCTGTTCATAATGCATTAATGCTAGCCTTGGCTTCACACATTTGCATAAGTCCTTGAACATCACCTTCATCTCATTTGCAGCTCGGGGAATTAGGAGCAGAATCTTCGCCTTGTCAACTGTTGATGCCAGACGTGCCGACATCTGGAACTGGTCAGTGGCTTTGACTCTCGCTGACCCGAAAGGAGCTTTTTTGTTCTCCTGGGCCTGCAGAGTGAGACCTGGCCATCGGCTGAGCTTTGCTCATATACATGTGATTATACAGTCAGTCCAGAATTGTACGCAAGTAATGACATTGGATTACATGTAAAAGGAAGAAGAATCTTGCATTCATATAACATCTTCCATCACCTCAGGATGTCCGGGTGCAAGTACTTTTTGCAAGGCAGTCACTGTTGTAATGTGACACACAAATTTATACTGAGCCAATTTCCACAAACAACAGGGTGAATTTTGTTACGTTTTCTACTGTACACAAGCACGCCAACAACACAAAGAGAGTTGTTACACCACAACCATTTAAATGGTGTTGGTTGAGACAAAAATATTGGCTGAGACACTGGGGTGAATCTAATGATTTGAACAAAACCCATAAGCTTTCAGATTGAGGTAATGGTTACCTGCCCAATCAGGAAGCCTTAGCTGTATATAAGGCTAAGGCTTTATATACATGGGAGTGTATATGGGAGTGTCAGGTCCACCGACATCCGGATTCTGTCTTTGTATCTAAAGCACTCTTAGGAATGGAGGTAAGTTTGTAAATAAAGGGAATCTGGTGCAGGGAAACTCTGAGGAGCGATTTCAGTGAGGTCTCTTGCTCTTCTTCTAAGTGTTTCCTGCAGCCTTTTGGGGCCCATTGAGATGTAGCACCACCACAGCATGCCCTCCCTCCATACTGCCCCCAAATGGTAGAAATAGGGTGTTGTGCTTGACTCCGGAGGGAGGCATAGGACTCAAATATAACTGAGCAGAAGCTAAGTGGGATGTAACCTGTCAGAGTATCGTCGTACTCCAAAAATAAAGTGAAAATTGAACTGTGCTGGCATCTTCTGGAGCACAATTCATTCAGAACCCTTCAGTCCACAACCAGCTGATCTTATGGTCAAAGTCACAGAGGTGTGTGCAGCTACAGAATAGCACTGTGAATCCGGGGGCCTATACAGGGAGCTTCCTTTTGGCAAAGATAATGAGCCGCTCCATCAATTCTGGAATCATAGAAACCCTGCAGTGCAGAAAGAGGCCATTTGGCCCATCGAGTCCCCACAATCCCACACATTTATCCCACAAATCCACACATCCCAGGACGCTATGGGCAATTTAGTAAGGCCAATCAAGCTAACCTGCACATCTTTGGATAGTGGGAGGAAACCAGAACACACGGAGGAAACCCATGCACACACAGGGAGAATATGCAAACTCCACACTGATGGTGACCCAAGCCAGGAATTGAACCCCAGTCCCTGGAACTGTGAGGCAGCAGTGCTAACTATTGTGCCACCCAGTTCTCTATTGGTTTGGATTTGGTGCAATGTAATGGCCACTAAATCCAGAACACTCTAGCTCAGCTATACACTCCATTCTGAAATGGATGTTCCCATAGCATCAAGGCCACTATTGGGGTAACTTCTTTACTAACCTCTAGAAACTGGCATCTAGTCCAATATAGTCAAAGTTAGGGTGGCATTTTACTTTGCAACATCCCTTCAAGCATCAAGTGTAGGATTGACAAACTGAACAAAAAAAGCTAATTAAAATGACATTACTGGCAGCCCCATTTCCACAGCGTGGATGACGGGTCGGATTTATCCATAGCTGTTTTAAAAGACTGCAACATATCACACATCAGTGAATTGGTACGTGAATCAAATCGAATCCATCTGTCTGTTGGACATTCCATCTACATCATTCAGGAACACTGATATTAAAGTAATTGAAACAATGCTACCAGCAGGAAAACAATAAGATTCAGGTTCTCTGGACTTCCTTTTGCACTTAACACAGGCGAATGGAATAAAATGAAGCTGTGAAATGTTAGTGACCTGGACTGGTGCCACTTCACAGCCTGTTCATTCTGACTCTGCTTATTTTTCATCTCGATTACTCTTCTCACTATCTCCTTCCACTGCCTCTTCTTCAATGTACGTTTTTGATCTGGTATTTCAGCTCCTGTTCTCATCTTACTTTTCCAAGTCTGCCCTCTTGGCTCACTTTCCCTGCTGGCATAGTGGTTAGCGCTGCTATCTTGCAGCACCAGGGACCAGGTTCAGTTCAGAACTTGGGTCACTATCTGTGTGGAGTTTGCATTTTCCCGTTATGTTTGCATGGGTTTCCTCCAGTTTCCTTCTACAGTCAATCAGGATAGCGCTGGAACGTAGCAAATTCTTGCAAGCTCTGCCCAGCATACCTTCTAACTCTATCTTTTATTCTCATTCTATACTTCTAAACCTTTATTTTAACTCTTTTAAACCCTCTAACAAAGCTTTAATTCAATCAACAATAACACTACATTCTGCATTCCCTCCTTTCCTTCCCTATGTACAGAATGCTTTGTCTGTGTAGTGTGCAAGAAACAATACTTTTCATTGTATACTAATGAATCAAATTAAATCAGATCAAAATCAAATCAAATCAAATCAGTCCGAAGATGTGAAGTTTAGGTGGATTTGCCATGCTATATTGTCCCTTAATGTCCCAAGATGTATAGGTTAGAGAGTTTAGTGGGGTAAATATATACAGTTGCAGGAAAAGGTCTTGGGTAACATACTCCTCAGAGAGTTAATGCAGACTTGGCGGATCACATGCTCTTCTTCTGCAATGTAGGGATTCAGTGATTTTTTTTCTCTTAGACCAAGTCAGTGAGTTGCTGTCTCATGAGTTTTCCATTATCTAAACCTTGTGATGAAAAAGGCATGGGTTAGCATTCCCTCAGTTAGTGGAGGGAAGAGTCGGAACATAATTGGGGGTCTCTATAGGTGTGGTACAAAGTAGTCCTGAAAATAGATTAGATGCAGGGAAGAAAGTTGAGCTGCTGTCTAGGAATCAGCCAAGGCTCCACACGTGCCAAACTCAAGGTCATGAACAGAGAGATTAGTGGTTTAGTGGTAATATCACTAGCCCAGTAATCCTGAGACCAAAGCTAATGTCCCGGAGATGTGCATGCAAATCCCACCATGGAAGCTGGTGGAATTTAAATGGAAGTAATTAACTTAAAAGAAAGCTACAATTGAAAACTAATCTCAGTAATAATGACAATGAAATGGTCACTAATTGTTGTAAAAAGCCATCTGGTTCACTAATGGCTCTTCAGGGAGAGGAAATCTGCCCTCTGTACAGATTTGCTCTACCCGTGATGCAGACCCACGGTGACGTGGCAAGGTGGTTGTCCTGGAAGTGATTTGATTTGATTTGATTTATTATTGTCACATGTATTGGTATACAGTAAAAAGTATTGTTTCTTGCACACTATACAGACAAAGCATACTGTTCATAGGGGAGAGAGTGCAGAATGTAGTGTGACATTCATAGCTAGGATGCAGAATCCACACAGACAGTAATCAAAGCCAGGAATCAAACCCAGGTTCCTGGCACTGTGAGGCAGTAGTGTTAAGCACCATGCCACTCCTTCCCTGTATCCAGTACCCCTCTATCACAAAGAAAACAATGACCTATGTTGGCTGAGACCCATTATCATGTCTTTGATATTCTTGGCACATCAAGGCCATCCCAAAGTCTGATCTGCTATCAGCCTGGGCAGTTACGGCACAGTGTTTGTAAACCACATCAGGAATACAGCGGGCATTAAAGAACCCTTAGAAGGAGCCAAAGGATGGTTTGGCAGCAGAAGGCTGGCGCAGTGTCACAATGGTTAGCGTTGCTGCCTCACAGGGACCCGGGTTCAATTCCAGGCTTGGGTGACTGTCTGTGTGGAGTTTCTATGTTCTCCCCATGTCTGTGTGAGTTTTCTCCAGGTGCTCCAGTTTCCCTCCAGACTCCAATGACATGCAGACTAGATGGATTGGCCATGCTAAATTTCCCCTTAGTGTCAGGGGGATGAGCAGGGTGAATATATGGGGTTACTGGAATAGCATTGAGTGGAATTGTTGTCAGTGCAGACTCAATGGACTGAATGGTCTTCCTGTGCACTGCAGGGATTCTATAATTTCCATAATTGGGATGTACCAAAAATCAATTGTTGGATGCCACCCCAGACATGACTTTGTGTTGACCCTAAATTCCCAAGGCATGGGAGGTCATGAACTTTAGTGTTTTTACCTGTCTTTAAGCATTCCAGGCCGGTGCACCTCACCTGGTGCTGATTCAGCCCCAGCCTTATCGAGTCTGGCAATGAGATAAGAATGTGTCACCGGCGTGTTAGGTTTGTGAACCAACTGGAGAACGATGGGTTGAATGATGAGGAACACACCTTCAATGTGAATCTGGGCGTGATCTTAATGGGAGGAGTGGGAACGTTACGGGTGGTGGGCGAGGTGACGGGGGTGGAGAGCATCTCACGGAAGTTTTCCAAAACACCAGGTAAAAATGGAGTTTTGGAAAACTAACTTTCAAGCCAGAGGCATTGCCAGTACAAGTTGCGAGCCAGAAAGCCTACAGGAAATGCGGAACTCTCCGAGGCCAATTCTGCCACTTATCCAAGCAGTGTGTTCAATGCCATTGAGACTTTTTTTCTTCTTTCTATGAAGTGAAAATCATTTGATTCCCTTGTAGCAATCGATTGTGAAGTCCATCAGCAGTGTATTGGCAGTAGCGGTAATGAGATTATTGATTGCACTTCAGGACGGAGATGAGGACCATGCATCAATGAAATGGAGAAAATGAAAAGAGAAAATGCAAATCAAGGCAGCAACAAATTGTTAAGGAAGCGCTTAACCCTGGATCAAATGCGAGAGTGGTTTATATTTTCGGGGAAGGATTTAACCCTCCAATTTTCTCTGAGGTCCATGTCCACAGGCTGGATACGGAACGTCAGACCTTCCTGTGCTGGAGCGTGCAGCTATCAAAGTACAGTAACAAATCTCACAACACCAGGTTAAAGTCCAACAGGTTTATTTGAGATCACGAGCTTTTAGAGCGCTCCCCCTTCATCAGGATGAGAATTTAACTCAGTGTTGTGAGATTTCCGACTGTGCCCACTCCAGTCCAACGCTGGCATCTCTGCACCATGGCTTTCAGAATTGCAAGTGGACAGATTCCAGTCCTGTTGACTTAACACGTTTCGCAGCATCTTACAAACCTGGCATCCGTGCTGCTGGTTCAGGCTCAAAGCACAATATTTATTGCGTCTGCAGTGACCTCCAAATGCAAGAGTGAACGGAGTATAGTATCCACAGTGGCCCATCAGGATTGCCATTGCAGTGACTCAGAGCTCTGACACTATCGCAGCTTGCTGCACCGGCACAAGCGTGGAGGTGGACTCAGATTTGCATTGATGACTGTTGTAAATGTCTTCCTCGTGCCAGCGTATTGACCTGGCCCTGAGCCATCGACAGCAGCTCCAATCAGTGCAGAGTGCACCAAACAGCCTGAGGGTGGCTGCGGGGCACACGCTTGAATCCAGCTTTCCCGGGAGAGAGGGAGGGAACGAGGGAGGGAGCAGAAATTAACCAGGAATCTCAATTTCACCCTCTCAGTGCAAAGTCTGTGTGCCTGGACATAAGGTGCAGAGAGAGACAGAGCTGTTCTGGGTCATATTAATCATGATAATTACACATTCACATCACGCAGCAAGACTTTCGCAATCTAGTGGTCTGCCCTGCAAAGTGCACTCAGCAAAAGAAATGATAATGTTTGAAAAGAAGGTACTCTTTGGTAATGCTCAACAGCAGAAAGCACTGTGTTAATTCCAGCCATTGCACATTCCGCCATGCTATCATAGAATCTTACAGTGCAGAAGGAGGCCATTCAGCCCATTGAGTTTGCATTGATCACAATCCCATCCTATCCCCATAACCCCATGCATTTACCTGCTAGACCCCTTGACACTAAGGGGCAATTTAGCACTGCCAGTTCACCTAACCCCCACATCTTTGTAGTGTGAGAGTATCTGCCATGGTGGGATTCAAACCCAAGTCCCCAGAACCTTAGCTGAGTTTCTGGATTAATTGTCTAGTGATAATGTCACTAGACCATTGCCTCCTCAGAATAGTAAAGTGAGGAGACAGGTAATATTCTCATATTCAAGGATGCTAAAGGAGGCGGCATGGTAGCACAGTGGTTAGCACTGCTGCTTCACAGCTCCAGGGACCTGGGTTCGATTCCCAGCTGGGGTCACTACCTGTGTGGAGTTTGCACATTCTCCTCATGTCTGCATGGGTTTCCTCCTGGGTGCTCCGGTTTCCTCCCACAGTCTAAAGATGCGTGGGTTAGGTTGATTGGTCATGCTAAAAATTGACCCTTAGAGTTGTGAGATGCCTAGGTTAGAGGGAGGAACAGGTAAAAATGTAGGGATATGGGGGTAAGGCCTGGCTCAGATTGTGGTCAGTGCAGATTTGATGGGCTGAATGGCCTCCTTCTGCACTGTGGAGTTTCTATACCCAGGTAAAGCTCTCATTTTGTAGTGTCACTCCGGCCCAGATCAGTTGACTCTGAACAATGGAAGTTTGCTTCCTGGAAACTTTCTGGAAAATTCAAGATAATTCCCCACCTGGAAAAGCCTTTTATCAACTGAGTCACTTAAAGATTTTATTGTAACTTAAGCATTTTTATGCAACACATGGTGCACTGTGAAATAGCAACATGCCATTATAAAATAAACACATTGATCTTATGCATCTGGGACTGTGTACTCCGTGGAGGTACAGCTCATAACATGGGTCCCACAGTGTTGGACACTGTGTATCAGGCCAGTGCTTCTAACGCAATTCTTTGCTGAACATATCAAATCTAGGTGTCCAGATCACCAACAATCTGTCCTGGTCCAACTTTTATAGATGCACAATTGAAAGCATTCTTTCTGGCAGTATCACAGTTTAGTGTGGCTCCTTCTCTGTCCAGGACCTTAAAAAACTATAAAGAGCCATGAATGAAGTCCAGTTCATCACTCAAACCAGCCTATCCATTGACTCTGCCAACATTCCCTGCTACCTTGGAAAAGCAGCCAGCATAATAAAGAACACCACACAACCTGGACATAGTCTCTTCCACCTTCTTCCACTGGGAAAAAGATACAAAAATCTGAGATCATGTACCCAAAAACTCAAAAGCAACTTCTTCCCTGCTGCTATCAGACTTTTAGAATATAGAATATAGAACATAGAACATTACAGCGCATTACAGACCCTGCGGTCCTTGATGTTGCACCGATCAATGGAACCAATTTTATGACCCTCTAACCTAAACTATTCCAATGCTATCCATATGCCTATCCACTGACCATTCCCTTAAACTTGGCGAGTCCACAACTACTGCAGGCAGGGCATTCCACGCCCTTATTACCCTCTGAGTAAAGAACTCGCCTCTAACATCTGTCCTATAACTACCACCCCTTAATTTAAAGCTATGTCCTCTCGTGTTATCCATCTCCATCTGAAGAAAAAGGCTCTCACTATCCATTCTATCTAACCCTCTGATCATCTTATATGTCTCAATTAAGTCACCTCTTAGCCTTCTTCTCTCTAATGAAAATAACTTCAAGTCCATTAGCCTTTCCTCATAAGACCTACCCATCATACCAGACAACATCCTGGTAAACCTCCTCAGCACCCTTTCCAATACCTCCACATCCTTCTTATAATGTGGTGACCAAAACTGTACACAATACTCCAAGTGCGGCCACACCAGAGTTTTGTACAGTTGCAACATGATATCTCGGCTCCGAAATTCAATCCCTCTACCAATAAATGCTAATACACTATATGCCTTCTTAATAACCTTATCAACTTGAGTACCAACTTTCAGAGAGCTATGCATCTATACACCGAGATCTTTCTGCTCATCTACACTACTAAGAGTCCTACCATTAGCCCTATATTCTGCACACATATTACTCTTACCAAAGTGAATCACCTCACACTTTTCCACATTAAATTCCATTTGCCACCTCTCGGCCCAGCTCTGCAACTTATCTATGTCCCTCTGCAAACTGTAACATCCATCCTTACTGTTTACAACTCCTCCGACTTTGGTGTCATTCAGCAAATTTACTAACCCATCCCTCTACACCCTTATCCAGGTCATTTATAAAAATAACAATCAACAGTGGCCCCAAAACAGATCCCTGAGGTACACCACTAGTAACTAAACTCCAGGTTGAATATATCCCATCAATCACCATCTTCTGTCTTCTATCAGCTTGCCAATTCCTAATCCAATTTGTTAAATCACCCTCAGTCCCATGCATCTGCATTTTCTGCAATAGTCTTCCATGGGGAACCTTATCAAACGCTTTGCTAAAATCCATATACACCACGTCAACTGCCTTACCCTTATCTACCTCTTTGGTCACCTTTTCAAAAAACTCGATAAGATTTGTGAGGTACGACCTTCCCTTCACAAATCCATGTTGACTATCCCTAATCAATTCATTTTCTTGTAAATGACTATAAATCCTATCCCTTATAATTCTTTCCAAAACTTTCCCCACTACAGATGTAAGGCTCACTGGTCTATAATTTGCAGGATGGTCTCTACTCCCTTTCTTAAACAAGGGGACAACATTTGCCATCCTCCAGTCTTCTGGCACTACACCTGTAGCCAACAACGACATGAAGATCAAATGTTCTGCAATCTCCTCTAGCCTCCCAGAGTAACCTGGGATAAATCCCATCTGGCCCAAGGGACTTATCTATTTTCATACTCTCAAGAATAGCTAACACCTCCTCCTTATGTACCTCTATCCCGTCTAATATCCCAGTATTCTCCCCAACTCCATTGACATTTTCCTGCATGAAGACTGACGAAAAATACTCATTCAGTGCCTCTCCAATCTCTACAGGCTCCACGCACAACTTCCCACTACTGTCTCTGACTGGACCTAATCTTGACCTAACCAATCTTTTATTCTTAACATATCTATTATAAAAAGCTTTAGGGTTCTCCTTAATCCTATCCACCAAAATCTTCTCATGTCCACTTCTAGCTCTTCTTAACTCACTCCTTAGCTCCCTCCTGGCTAATTTATAAATGTCCAGTGCTCTAATCAAGTCTTTATGTCTCATTTTTATATAAGCCTCCTTTTTTCTCTTCACCAGCGAGCCAACTTCCTTAGTACACCATGGTTCCCTCACTCTACCACTTCCTCCCTGCCTGACAGGTATATATTTATCAAGGGCTCACAGTAGCTGTTCCTTGAATAAGTTCCACATTTCAGATGTTCCCAGCCCCTGCCGTTTCCTACTCCACCCTATGTATCCTAAATCTCGCCTAATAGCCTCATAATTACCTTTCCCCCAGCTGTAACTTCTTCCCGTCGGTATATGTCTATCCCTTTCCATCACTAAGGTAAACGTAACCGCATTGTGGTCACTGTCACCAAAGTGCTCACCTACCTCCGAGTCTAACACCTGGTCTGGTTCATTACCCAGAACCAAATCCAACAGATTTTGAAGAGACCTATTTCAGATTAAGTTGATCTTCCTCTACTCCCTAACTATAACTGAAATACTACACTCTGCACTCTCTGTCTTCCTTCTCTGTGTAGGGAATGCTTTGTATAATGTGCAAGAAACAATATTTTTCACTGCTTACTAACACATGTGACAATAATAAATCAAATCAAGTCCAATAGATGCGTCATGTATGACAGATTCGATTTTAGGAAGCAATTCTTTTAATTGCTCACTTCTTTTATATTTCAGAGAGCACACAGTCAGATGGGCCCTCAACCATTAACCCAAAAGCCACCATGTTTCAGAGATGTTTCAGGAATTTGTGTTTTGAAGATATAAAGTTTATTTATTAGCTACAAGTAGGCTTATGTTAACACTGCAATGAAGTCATTGTGAAAAATCTCCTAGTTGCCACACTCCAGTGCCTGTTCGGGTACACTGAGAGAGAATTTAGCATGGCCAATGCAGCTAACCAGCCAGACTGTGGGAGGAAACCGGAGCAGCCAGACACACAGACACGGGGAGGATGTACAAACTCCATACAGACAGTGACCCATATTGGGAATTGAACCCAGATCCCTGGTGCTGTGAGGCAGCAGTGCTAACCATTGTGCCACCCACTAGCTCTGATGGAAGACAACCCAGAAATAATAATATCACATCAACAAATTGAATATGTCCAGCCCTTAGTAATGAAGGCTGAGCTTGTGATGGCAGAGTTGATACTAGTGAAAATGGGCTGCCAATGATGTGTTTTTGAAGTGTATAGTCACCGCTGTGATAGTGGAAAGGCAGCAGCCATTTTTTACAAAGGAAGCTCCCACAAACAACAACGTGAAAATGAGCAGTCACCTATTTTTGTGATGTCAATTGAAGGAAGTGGGACTCTTGTGACTCAGAGATGAGAGTGCTCCTGCAGTTCATTCTAATTTTCACTCCAATCTGTGCTGATAATTGTTCGAAACAAAAGAACAAATTTCCCTATTTGACCCAAGGTGACACTTCCACTTTTGTAACTCTCCCTTGGCTCCGAATTCTTGATGCAAGAATAAATATTGCGAGCAGAAATCTTCATGCAGCAATGACATGCTTCATATTTCTCTGGTCTGACGTCTGAGCTTGCTGTCACTGCCCTGCCAAATATCACGAACACACAACAGCACCTTCCTGGAATAAATCTGTTGTCTGAATCCCTCAGTGCAGTGCTTGTTTTGGAGATGCCATGCGAATGATGAATTATCCAGCATGCTACTAACACTCATCAAATTGGCGATTCACATCTCATTAGTAGGGGCAATGTGAAGGAGCTGAGCGGGGGGTGGGTGGGGTGAGGGGGCTTTACTATCTCCGCAAAATCTGGATCCATACCTGGCATTTTTTGGCAAGCTGCAAAAGTCAATTCTCAGAACTCCTGCAGCTTTTGATCTCCTTGGCAGTTTGGACTCATTTTATTCCTGCTATTTGCTGGTTCTTGCAGTAGTAATTTGCACAAACGTAGCAGATTCCTTTCCCCAGTGCTCCCCACCTCCCTCCCTCGAGTCCTCCCTCACGCCTCACTGCAGATGTGCGGGTGACTTACCGATGCCCAGTAACTGGCCCACACATCATGTCTGAGCCTCAACGCTGAACACCATTGGCAATGCCATACTGGAGGGCATCATGTCTTGTTCCTTGCTTGGCTGAACCCGGAGCTGTCTGCAGCCCTCACGTACAAGGAGTCACTTGGCAATATCCCAAAACTTCATGAAGCACAGGTTACCAAGGGTCATCAATGCAAAAATAAAGGAAGGTGGACAAAACCAGCAGAGAGAACCAGGATCAACTCAACAGAGAAGAGTGGGAAACATATGCAATGCAAGGAAAGGGATAAACCTATCTTGAGAGAGGAATATCAGATTGGGCGATGTAGGAGAGAGAAAAGAGGATCAAGTGTAAATTCAGTTATGACAACCTTCCAGATGTTGAGAGTCAAATGAGTGATGCACCAGATGTTGTACCTCCGACCAAAACCAAAAAGCAAAGAGGTCCAAAGGGAAACAACTGATCTCCCAAGTCTAATAAGGACATGATCAGGGAGAATTGTGAACCTCCTGACTGATAAATCGATGAAGTCAGAGACAGTTCCCGTGGCAGGCGGGATGGAAAATTACCCCCGTGGGGTGTCCAGGACAGAAAGCGTTAATGTGTGAAATTGGAGAAACGGTTCTGCCCACATGATGATGTAACAGAGAGCCACATGAAGGAGGAAGCGCATGGCTGAGTAACGCCCACTGGCCGGAACTCTTGCCTGCCATGGAATTGGCACGGGCGAGGGCCCATCAGTGGAAATCTCCATTGACCTCGGGTGGGGATTCCCCGTCTCACCCGAGCGAAGCTGTAAAATCCCACCCATTATCCTGTGTCCCTGTGTGTAGTTATGTTCATTCAACAAACAAATTGTTTTCCAGACGTATCGAGACCATTCCTTAGCTAGTCACAGGTGACACACAACAAAATTCATGATTCTAACCATGAAAGAAAAGTGGTAAACAAAGATTTTTGCAGCCGGTTGCAAGGATGGTGCTTTTGTAGTCTGTTGTAACAGTTCTAAAATATTCTCAATGCTTCTCTATTCTGTTTGTTCGTGAAACTACTGAAGCAATCATGTCTGACAGATTCAACCTGCTTAGATATACTTGTACAGCAGTGCTCAGACCCATATACAGCAAAGTAAGATAATATACAGTACAAGTTAATTGAAAGTTTAGCTCATTGCGTATCTTGCTCTTTTAATTTAAATCTGACACTTCCCCTGACATCTCCAGCATGCACAGTGCTTGGAAGACTCTGACAATTGTATTTCAGCAGCGTTTAATTATATGGAGGTGCCTGGCATTAATTGGGGTTTCACTTGAGCAGATATAAAGAATTACTAATTGAAACTGGGGGATTGTTGAGTTTGGGAGATGTATGCTTGCAATGATTCACTCTGTAAATAAATGTCAGGCCAAGTGAAGATAGGTCCCAGTGCAATCCATCATCAACTGGCTTTCTTGACTACAACAAACATCACATGCCCCTCCCAGAAGAACGTTTTGTTGCCTTTGGGACTCTCTCCTTGTTTTGTGGAGTTTCACTGCAGAGAAATTTGCTTTTGGAAGAAGGACCTTGCTGCCCCTTGCTATCTCCAACAGCACAGCCTGGCTATACTGTCAAGCAGTGCTTCAGAGAGTTGACAGGTAACTCCGCAACATCACTGTGTTTGAAGAGACTGGTTAGTTGCGCATGGATTGAAATGCACCCGAACTCCAAGACAGTGTAGAGGAAGAATGTGCGCTCTAAGTCAAAAGGGAAAGAGTAATTGCTTCAGCTTTATAAAGGTATAATCAGTGTATTAAATGTAGAGGAAACTCCTTGTGGAATAATATTCAACACTTTAACTATTAGTTTATCTGAAAACTCCAGTTATTTAAACACATTGGCCTCAGAAATATGGCCAGAGTCCTCAACCAAATGACCTACTCCTGCTTGAAGTTTCTATGTTTCTATTGCTCAGTTGGTTCCTGGGTGAAATGATCAACTAGTCCTGATGTATTCAGGCCTCAACTGAATTGTGACAACACAAATCCAGGCCACACATGATGTTGAAAGACAGCACAGAGGAAGCTTCAATTGGAACTGGATTCAATCCGGGACATTACATTGGACTAAGTTGGCACCATCCAATGTTGTAACATGTCACTTAGGAGTGGAGAAGGCAGGAGAGAGGAAGAGGAAGAATATGGGAGAAAAGGCAAGGCCAAAGGTGTTGAGAGAATCATAGGATCCATGCAGTAAGGAAGGAGGCCATTCGGCCCATCAAGTCTGTACCGACAACAATCCCACCCAAGCTTCTTCCCGTACTCCCTTCCCCGACAATAAGGTCAATTCAGCATGGTCAATCCACCTAACCTGCACATCTTAAGTGAGGTAAGGTAAAATTTATTTATTTGTCACAAGTAGCCTTACATTCACATTGCAATGAAGTTACTGTGAAAGTCCCCTGTCGCCACATTCTGGCGCCTGTTCAGGTGCACTGAGGGAGAATTTAGCATGGCCAATGTACCTAACCAGCATGTCTTTGGAATATGGGGTGAAACCAGACCACCTCGACGAAATGCATGCAGACACGGGGAGAACATGCAAACTCCACACAGACAGTGACTCAAGTTGGGAATTGAACCTGGGTCTCTAATTTTGATTTGATTTGATTTATTATTGTCACGTGTACTAACAGATAGTGAAAAATATTGTTTCTTACGTGGTAAACAGACAAAACATACAGTTCATAGAGAAGGAAATGAAATAGTGCAGAATGTGGTGTTACAGTTATAGCTAGAGTGTAGAGAAAGATCAACTTAATGCGGGATAGGTCCATTCAAAAGTCTGACAGCAGCAGGGAAGAAGGTGTTCTTGAATCTATCGGTACATGACTTTAGACTTTTGTATCTTTTTCCCAAAGGTAGAAGGTGGAAGAGAGAATATCCAGGGTGCTTGGGGGGGGGGGGGGGGGTGTCCTTGGTTATGCTGCTGCTAACCACTGTGCCACTATGCCACCTCATCTTTGGACTAGAATTAGAGAAGAGTTTCAAGGGGGGGGAGAAGGGGAGAGCTGAAGAGTTGGTGATGGGGAGGGAGAAATATTCCATATTTCTGGTGAAAGCACAAATTAATTTTAAAAGAACACATCATTCAGTTTGTTCTAAATACAAAATGGAGACCATATTCTCTAACAACCTGAAGATAGTGGCACAAATCTACAGCAAGAAAATTTCAGACTTTCAGCCATCAGCTGATATTTATGATCTTCTGACTTGGCAACATTAGTGGAAATATTAAACTGTGTCGAGCAACTCATAAAGATCACATTAAATTGGCTCAGTTGTTAATGTCTCCAGATGACTTAGCACTTTAATAAATTGACAGCTACATACCTGGTGAAGCATTGGCACAAATGAAGACTCAGATTCCACAGGAATAACACTGCACTAACAAAGTCGTAAAGCAATTTGGGCTGATTAACTTGGTCCTTGTCAAATTTTCAAATGCACGTTTAATCTAATTAAAAACCGAGCAGTGCACTCTCCGCTTTCAACCTTTTTCAGAGCTAATAATGCATGAATAATTTGGAAGCTCTAAGAGACAGAGAGAGAGAGGGAGAGAAGAGAGTTGTCCCCTCAGAGGTTCTATTTCTTCACAGTCTTTTCTATATTGGTTCAGTAGCCTGGAGAAAAATAGTTTTTGTTACACAAATGAGGGTTATTTGGCTTGTTACATAATCCGCCTTGTGCAACCTACCAGTTACCCAAGCATGGTCATAACTAGTGGATTCCCAATCCATGGTTTACTTGGTTAGATTGCAGTTGGATGCATTTCATTCTCAGCCAGAGTTCCTTCTCTGAGGTAACTATGGTCCAATGCTTGGCCCTGACCCAGTTGAGTATCCAGGTGAATGCCTGGGTGTTTTGTGAATGAGTGAGGGGACGTTCAATTCACACTCCATCAAGGTGATTGTTTCTGACAGGGTTTTCTAGACAGGCTGGTTCCATTTGAATGGCTTTAAAATTTTGCGAGAGACCTGAAAATGTCTGGCCACCTTAGCAGCTGTTGTTTCAAGTCTCTGTTACGTCTGTTAAAACTCAGTAATTTTTTAATCAATAATATATAAAACCACTATTGATATCAAGTATGGCTTTTTCAATCTCCCAACCAAACAAAATGAAATACCATGATCATTTCATCACAATGTTGCTCAGGAAAAAAAGGGCATGTTTTACATTCACACACTCACACACACACTCTTCCACTCCTACACTTCGCACGCCCGTAACAGCCAATCCCTGTTTGTATTTGAATTTCTCATCATGCTCTTTGGATGTGGCACAATTACAACCGACCCTTTTTTGGTGTTTGGTTTGGTGTCTGGCCCAAGGAAGGTTTTTGTTTTGAAGCCCGATTCCCACTTCCTTTCGCCCTTCTGTGTCCCTCAGGGATTTTCACGGGCATTTGTTTGTAGCGTTCTACAAATTCTCGTAACAACACACATGAGGTCTTCAGTAAAGCTTAGACTAACATGGGAACATAGCAAATGAGGAATTAGGAGCAGAAGTAGGCAAATTCAGCTCTCTGAGCCTGCTCTTTCATTCAATCAGACAATGGCTGATCTCTCCCTGGTCTCAAATCCACCTTCCACCTTTTCTCCATAACCTTTATCCCATTTTTTATGAGAGATTCTCCTTCTTGAAACCATTTAATGATGCAGACTCCACCGTGCTATGGGGCAACGAGTTTCACAAATTCACCATCCTCTGCGAGAAGTGGTTCCTCTTCATCTCAATTTTAAATCTACAGCTTCTCAACCTACGCCTGTGACCTTTTGTTCAAGATTGCCCCATTAGAGAAAACATTTAGTCTACATTTACTTTATCAATCCCTTTTATTATTTTATATACCACGATTAGATCCCCTCTCATCCTTCTAAACTCCAGCGAGAATAAACCCAAACTGTTTAATCTCTTCTCATACTTCTAATCTTTCATCCCGGAATCAATCTGGAGAACCTCCTCTGAACTTCCTGCAATGCCACTACATCCTTCCTCAAAACATAGAACATAGAACATAGAACAATATAGCACAGAACAGGCCCTTCGGCCTTCGATGTTGTGCCGACCAAAATAAAAAGCAATGCCCCTCCTAACTAAACCATTCCCTTCTCATCCATATACTTATCCACTAACCTCTTAAACGCCACCAAACTTGGCGCATCTACAACAGCTTCAGGCAGGGCATTCCACTCCCTAATCACTCTTTGAGTAAAGAACCTACCTCTGATATCCGTCCTATAACTCATACCCCTTAATTTAAAGCTGTGTCCCCTCGTGCTAGCTTTCTCCATCCTAGGAAAAGGCTATCACTGTCCACCCTATCTAAACCTCTAATCATCTTATATGCTTCAATAAGATCCCCTCTTAGCCGCCTCCTTTCTAACGAAAACAACCTCAAATCCTTCAACCTCTCTTCATAGGACCTGCCTCCATACCAGGCAACATCCTGGTAAACCTCCTCTGTACCCTCTCCAATGCCTCCACATCTTTCTTATAATGCGGGGACCAGAACTGCACACAATACTCCAAGTGCGCCGCACTAGAGTTTTGTACAGTTGCAACATGACGTTGCGGCTCCGAAATTCAATCCCCCTACCAATAAAAGCTAATACTCCATATGCCTTCTTAACAACCTTATCGACTTGACTGCCTACTTTCAGGGATCTATGCACATATACACTAAGATCCCTCTGTTCATCAACACTATTAAGAATCCTACCATTAGCCCTATACTCTACACATTTATTATTTCTGCCATAGTGCATTACCTCACACTTTTCCACATTAAACTCCATTTGCCACCTCTCGGCCAGCTCTGCAACTTGTCCAAGTCACTCTGTAAACTATAACACCCCTCTTCACTATCTACCACTCCACCGACTTTAGTGTCATCTGCAAATTTACTGATCCATCCCTCAATACCCTCATCCAGATCATTTATAAAATTACAAACAGCAGGGGCCCCAAAACAGACCCCTGAGGCACACCACTCGTCACCGAACTCCACGATGAATATCTCCCATCAACCACCACCCTCTGTCTTCTATCTGCCAGCCAAAACTGGACACATTACTTCAGATGTGAGCAGGAGTAAAGCTCAGGCAAGGCTTGTAAAATCCCACCCGAGGCCAATGGAGAATTCCATCCTGTGAGCCTTGCCCGCCATGATTCCAGGTCCTAAATCTCTGGCTGTGGTCTCAGTTGCATTTGATACAATTGCCACAACACTTCTCTACTCTTGTCCTTTTGCAATAGATGCCAACATCCCATTTATCTTTTTTATTACTTGCTGCACTTACATACTGACTTCCTGCAATTCATGAACATAGACACCCAGATCCCTCTGCACAGGCATATTTTGAATCTGCTTTTCATTAAGGTAATAATTGGCCTTTCTATTTTTTTCTGCCAAAATGGATAACTAAACAGAGACTCAAATTTTTCTGTCTAAAGCTTGAATTATGAAAAGTTCTGTTACCACATTGTCTTACAGTCTGTAGGTATTTAGCCCCTCGACTACTACTTTCACAACCCATAGCTTTAATAGCTTGGTTTTTTATGGTAAGAACGGATAAAAATGTTTTTTTTAAGCCCTAGTCAGGCTTTTGGATTCCCTTCCTGTACTTTCATAGAATCAGAGAATCCCTACAGTGTAGAAGAAGGCCATTCGGCCCATCGAGTCTGCACCAACCACAATCCCATCCAGCCACTATTCCCCGTAACCCCTCATATTTACCCTGTTAATCCCCTGATACTAGAGTCAATTCTAGCATGGCCAACCAACCAAACCTGCACATCTTTGGACTGTGGGAGGAAACTGGAGCACTCGGAGAAAACCCACGCAGACATGGGGAGGATGTGCAAACTCCACACAGTGACGCAAGGCTGGAATTGAACCAGTGTCCCTTGCTAACCACTGTGCCACAGTTTCAGAATCAATTTTTGGAAGCTAAATTTCTGGGATCGGTTAGCTTTGAATGTTGAAACTGACCATTTGATCATTCAAAGGACAACTCCTCACTGATTTCATGTGTATTGACCATGTGGTTTGCACAAGTGCCATTCATCTTAGGGCACATTGCCTTTCCTTTTCTCTTTGCTGCAGGAATGTGCTTTCACACAATCTACTCCATGAAGTCCAAAGATGTGTAGGTTAGGTTGATTGGCCACACTGAATTGTCCCTTAGTACCAAAGGTTAAGGAGATCAGGAAGATTAATAGGGCAAATGCCTGGAGTTACGGGGATAGGGCAGGAAGGGATGGGCCTGGGATACTCTGTTGGAGAGTTGGCGTAGATTTGATGGGCTGAATGGCCTCTTTCTGCACTGTAGGCATTCTATGGTTCCATGCAGGCTGGCAGGTAAGAGGCTATCCAGCTTTCCTTAGGTGAGGCATCTCTCACGCATCCATCTTGCCTGTTTGGGAACTTCCCTCATTCCTGCTTAATTTCTTTATGATAGTTTCTTCCTGTCATTCCTCTGGCACATTCCCTTCAACCTCTGCTGCTACTTTCTCAGCTCCTTTACCTTTCCTCTGGCTCTGTCTTGGCCTCTTTAAATTCCATGGGCTCTTTTCCTGGCTTTGCTAAATGCTTTCCTTTTATTCCTTCTTAATCCTTAAAATCATAGAATCCTTACAATGCCAAGGAAGTTAAATGGTTTGAGTCTGCACTGACTCTCTGACAGGACATTTTATCAAGCACAGCAACCCACCTTTACACTTAACCCCACATATTTACCCCACTAATTCCCCGAATTTACACATTTTAGGACACCAAGGGACAATTTAGCATGGCCAATCCAATGAACCTGCACTTTGGATTTTGTTTTATGATGTGGAGACGCTGGCGGTGGACTGGGATGGGCACAGTAAGAAGTCTCACAACACCAGGTTAAAGCCCAACAGGTTTATTTAGAATCTTGAGCTTTGGAGCACTGCTCCTTCACCGAGTGAGACTGACCTGATGAAGGAGCAGTTCTCTGAAAGCTCGTGATTCCAAATAAACCTGTTGGACTTCACACAGAGGGTGGTGAGGGTATGGAATGCACTGCCAAGTAAAGATGTGCAGGTAGGCACTCTGGAGTTATTTAAAAAATACTTAGATGGGCACATGAACAGAATGGGGATGGAGGGGTATAGAAAACTGATTTAAAATAGGGATCATGAGCCTTGGGAGTCCCTGGGAAGTGTGTAAATAGATGATGATATTGATGTACTTGTTTTTATCCTACAGGTGCTTTGGTCCACTTTGTTGTCTAACGAGAGGCATACACGCGATGGGTCGTGAGAGGACTGCTCTTGGACCTTTTTCGAGAGTATCCTACTGCTTCACATCGTTAGTGTATGCTTGACCTGGACCATCTGATGGGCAACACGACAGCGCAGTGACTATCGCTGTGCTGTGCAGATACATGGATTTGGGCCTGTGTCTGTGGGAGTTTGCTCATTCTCCCTGTGCTTGCGTGGGTTTTCTCCAGGTGCTCCGGTTTCCTCCCACATCCCAAAGATGCTCTTAGGTTAATTGGCAAAACAAATTCTCCCTAAATTGTCTCAAATTTGGTTTTTAATCCATAGATCTATAAACATGGACAGGGATCGCGGATAGAGTTAGGAACATCGGGGTGGCAGCGCGGGCTCGTTGGGCCGAAGGGCCTGTTTCCCATGCTGTTTTTTGTTCTTTGACTTTCATCTGGTATTGTGACCTTTAAAAGATTTATTCATGTCACAGTAGGCTTACATTAACACTGCAATTGAGTTAATATGAAAAATCCCTAGTTGTCAGACTCCTGTTCGGGTACACTGAGGGAGAATTTAGCCTGGACCAATGCACCTAACCAGCAGATCCTTCAGACTCTGGGAGGAAACTGGACCTTCCTTGCTAAATACTGGTCATCATCCATTATATTGTGTAACACAGGACATTACGCCACACACTATTCCATAACAAAGTTGTGTTACACTCGGCAATACAGTGTTATTAAATAACAAGGGGCCGTCCTACTTTGTTTTATTTGGTTGTGTGAGCTTACGTGCATTGCTGAGTTCAGTTGTGTGTGTCTGCGTTGAGGTGCTCTTGGGTATCTCTTTGTGCAGACAGGACAATTGAACCTGATTCAGTATTGTCAGCGCTACTATAATAAACTAGACGCTTCTCACGAACGGGAGGGAGAAATGAATTAGCACTTATAAATAAAAATGGAATCAGCCAATCTGTATTCAAGGCATGGCTGGTTTTGTATAATGGATGGCTAGTGGCCAGGATGGATGGTTCAGGTTTCAAGTGTGACATTTATTTAAAAACAGAACAGTCTTATTTAAAGGATTCAGGGTAAGCACTCAATGTCCTTCGCGAACAGAAGAGATTTTTCTGCTTCAGAGCTACAGTTCAGTCTCAGTCAGACGTGGAGTCAGTACCTTTTCAGACAAGACTACATATGAAAAATACAGCATGAGGCTGAGCTATATGTCTAATCATCCAAGGCAGAGTTGATATCACAATTTGACACATTCGGATGGATCTGTGGGGTCCCAGTTGGATAACCAGTTGGTTTCTATGAATAGAAAGGCATTGTATCTCGTTCACCTGTCACACTTTCAGTGTCACACTAAAGATGTGATATTTATGCACATAACCTTCTATGTCACACCTGATCAACCCCAATTTCCTATTCACAAAGCGACAGCTAATTGTCAATGTACCATTCTAAACAGGAAAAGAGGGTGCAAAAGGTTACCCATGGAGAATTATCAAGGACATCTGAAAACTATCAATCAGTAATGAATAATCTGTCAACAAATAGCATTACAACAGAGGAGAAACAAATTCATAGAATCACAGAATCCCTACAGTGCAGAAGGAAGCCATTCAGCCCATTGAGTCTACACCGATCACAAAAGCATCCAGGTCCTATCCCTATAACCCCATGCACTTATCCTAGCTAGCCCCCCACCGTGCATCTTTGGACTATGGCAGAAAACTGGAGAACTCAGAGGAAACCAACACAGATACAGGGAGAATGTGCAAACTCCACTCAGGCAATGATCCACGTTGGGAATTGAATCCTCATCCCTGGCACTGTGAAGAAGCAATGTTAACCACTGTGCCACCCCTTGCTCAAAGCTTTTGATGAAAATCTTTGGAGGTTACCTCTTTCTTATCACAAAGCTGAAGACTTAACACCAGGGATGGGATTTGCTGGCCACACTCTCCCCAAGACTGGAAAACCCTGCCTAAGGTCAATGGACACTTGCATGGTTCATGTCCCGCCCACTACAATTCCCGTGGTGGGTGGGTTGGGAAAATTCCACCTCAAAGTAGGGAAGACTCGGATCCGAGGGCACAGCCTCAGAGTAAAGGGACGACTCTTCAGAACTTGAACTGAGGAGGAATTTCTTCAGCCAGAAGGTGATGAATCTGTGGAATTCATTGCCACAGAAGGCTGTGGAGACCAGGTCATTGAGTATTAAAGACAGGGATCCATAGCTTCGTGATTGGTTAGGGATCAAAGGTTATGGGGAAAAGGCAGGAAAAGAAACTTATCAACCATGATTGAATGGTGGACAGACTCAATGGGTCGAATTGTCTAATTCTGTTCCTATATCTTGCGGTCTTATCGTCTAAATAAAGTTCCTAACTCATTATCTAGGCCCAAGGCTTCAGTGCAAGTTCTGAGTGAGTGCTACATTGTCAGAGGTGCCATCTCTCAGGTAAATTGAGGCTTTGTCTACACCCTCAGGAGGACATAGAAGGTCCCAATATGCTATTTTGACAAAGTACAAGGGGGTTATCCTGTTGTCTCTGGCTAATGCTTATCCTTCAAACAACATCAAACAGATCATCCTTGCTGTTTCTGACAATTTACTGTGAGCAGACCGACTGCCCCATGATAACAGTGGCTGCATTTCAGAAGTGCTCCATCACTATGAAGTGTTTTAGGGTGTCCTTGGATCATGAAAGATGCTGTCTATAAATGTGAATTATTTATTTTCTTTCTACAACATAACAAACATAAATTCCCTTTGCTCTGGTTAAACTTAAATTTAAGTTTATTTTTTAGTGTAACAAGTAGGCTTACATTGCAATGAAATTACTGTGAAAATTCTCCAGTTGCCACACTCCAGCATCTGTTCGGGTACACTGAAGGAGAATTTAGCATGGTCAATGTACCTAACCAGCACATCTTTCAGACTTGAAATAAGGCGAAAAACTTTAAAGGATTAACCATTTCTTATTCCACTCAGTTAATTCATGCTGATGGAAATTGGACAGGTTTGTAATTGGATAGTTTGATTTGATGTATTATTATTGTCATGTGCATTGGGATACAGTGAAATGTAGTGTGAAATGTACAGTGAAATAAGAGGGGATCTATTAGAGGTATATAAGATTAAGAGGGGTATAGATAGAGTAAATGGTGGTAAGCTTTTTCCACCATTAGAAATGGATAGAACGAGGGGTCATGGGCTCAGGGTGAGGGGGACTATGTGTAAGACGAATATTAGAGGCCAGTTTTTCACACAAAGGGCAGTGGGGGTGTGGAATGCACTGCCGAGTAAGGTGGTGGGAGCAGGCACGCTAGGGTTGTTTAAGGGTCTCTTGGACAGCCACATGAGCGGTCTGCGGATAGAGGGATATAGTAGGACTGTCTAAATATCGGGAGCTTTGGGACGACCAAATAGTATTAGAATATCTTTTAGTTTTGTCTCAGGGATGTCTATCCCTGAGTTTTTCTCATGTTTACTGTCTTATTTGTTTCCACAGGCAATTCGGTCCACCTTGACCAACAAGGTGCATGCACTTGGCAGGTCGTGCGAGGGCTGCTCTTGGATGTTGCTTCAGGAGTTGCCTAGTGCTTCACGTCGTTAGTGTATGCTTAAACTGGACCATCTGATGGGCAACATGACGGCTCAGAGGCTATCGCTGTTGCTGTGCAGACACATGGATTTGGGCCTGTGTCTGCGGGAGTTTGCGCATTCTCGCTGTGGTTGTGTGGGTTTTCTCCGGGTGCTCCGGTTTCCTCCCACATCCCAAAAATGTGCTCTTAGGCTGATTGGGTAACAAATTGTCCCTATATTGGTCCCTATATGGGAATCTTCCACAATAGGCATAGCCTAAGGTCATGGTTATGTCATAAAGGCGTTAAGACGGCGGCACGGACTTGTTGGGCCGAAGGGCCTGTTTCTCATGCTGTGTTGTTCTTTGTTCTTTGTTCTTGCACGTTGTACTGACAAAATTTACCATTCATTGAGTACATAGGGGGGAAGGGAAAAAGAGAGTGCAGAATGTAGTGTTACATAGTAACTAGGGTGCAGAGGAAGGTCAGCTTAGTATAAGGCAGCTCCATTCAAAAGTCTGATGGCAACAAGGAAGAAGCTGCTTTTGAATTAGTTGATAGCTGACCTTTGAGTATTTTTTTTCCTGATGGAAGAAGGTGGAAGAAAGACTGTGCAGGGAGTTTGGGGTCCTTAATTATGCTGGCTGTTTTTCCAAGGGAGGGGGAAGTGTAGACGGACTCAATGAATGGGAGGCGGGGATGGGTGATGAACTGGAGTTCGTTCGTGACTGTTTGTAGCACCTTGCAGACTTAGATAAAGCAGGAGCCAAACCAAGCTATGTTACAACCAGAAAGGTGGATAGGTGACTTCAGATTTTTGCATCTTTTTCAGTATGTCCTGGGGACATGGTGTCCTTGATTATGCTGACTGCTTTTCTGAGACAGTGTTAAGTTTGATACAATTATATATTGCCACGTGTTTTCTGCTTAAAATTTATCCCAATGTCTTAGATGCAATTCCTATCATTTATGGGAGGTCAGTCCGTGTGCAGTCTTTGACAAACGTCTATCTGCAATACTTAGCAATTGATTTGATTGTGTTTAAAATGGGATGTATTCATGTAATAAAATCTATCGAAAAATTTGAAGTTAAACATTCATAAAGCAGAGGCTTTATCACAAAGTACGGTATGGATCCATTTCATTCAATACAGCATGTGGCACTCTGAGATACATTACCACGTTTACAATTACAGGACATATTTACAGTAGACAGTCATATCAAACATTCTCTGTTGCGTACGGCTTGAGGGGATTTACACAAATTCCAGCCCACTTTGGTTTGCTATGGCAGGAGGCCTTTAGACTGTTGACTTTGTGATAGATGTTTGAGCATGTTGTTTTTGCCCATAGTGAATGAATGCCCATTTTTAACATGGGCTTTTAAAGCAATGGGAATTACACTTTATCATGACCCCTCTCATTCACCTCACATCGAGGCCAGGTTTTCAGAGATTCTTCAGATTTCTTTATCATTCAGTCCCTTGACATTATCAGCCAGCCTTGTGGCCTTTCGCTTTCGGGGCTTATAGTTATCCCTTGTGCCTGGTTTTAGTCCATTGGTCAACATTAAGTCTAAGTTTTGGGTCTACTTTTTGTCCGCAGTTTGGGTCAAAAGAATCAGAGGCAATCAGCCGTGAATAATTTAGGGTGAAAAATGGAACAAAAATATTTTGAAAATCAGAAGGTTTAATTAAATAAATTACTTTTCATCAAATCACAGAATCTTTAGTGAAGAAGGGGCTATTTAGTTCATTGAATTTGTACTGATTTACAAAGCATTCACTGAGCATCTTACACACCCTTTCCCCCACCCTATCCCCATGAACCATACACACCTTCACTAAACCACTAACCTTCACACCTTCACTAACCTACACATTTTATCTTTTATTCATGCATGGCACATGGGTGGTAGACATTTATTGCCCATTTCTAATTGCTCTTATTGAGTGGCTTGCTAAACCATTACACACTGATGTGGCTCTGAAGTCACACATAGGCCAGATCAGATAAGGACAGCAGATTTCCTTTCCTAAAGGACATTAGAGAACCAGTTTGGTAATAGCTTCATTGTAGATTCTCAATTCCAGATATCTTTCATCTCGAATTGAAATTCCACCATCTGCTGTAAGATTCGAGCATGGGTCCTCAACACATTAGCTGAGTTTCTGGATTAATAGTCTAGTCATAATACCACTGGGCCACTTGAGACATTAAGGAGAATTTTAGAATGGCCAATTCACCCAACCAGCACATCTTTGGACTGTAGGAGGAAACTGGAGCACCCATGCAAACTCCGTACAGATAGTGACCCAAGGCCAGAATTGAACCAGGTCCCTGCTGCTGTGAGGAACTGATCACTGTGCCACTCTGTAAAATAATAAGAACTTACACAACTGTCACCACAAAGGATAATACTAAAAAAAGTGATACCTGCTGTACACTGATACCACAATTCCTCTTCTCTCAAAGAAATTCATATGTCATTTGTCCTATATTGTAGAGTACATACCATGTCTCTATTGTAAACCTCAGATACCCGCACATTCTCTCTTCCACTTTCTTCCATTGGAAAAAGGTACAAAGACATGAGGTCACATACCAATGAACTCAAGAGCAGCTTCTTCTCTGCTGCCATCAGACTTTTGAATGGACCTACCTCGCATAAGTTGATCTTTCTCATATCCTGGCTATGACTATAACTCTACATTCTACAATCCCTCCTTTCCTATGTAGGGGATGCTTTGTCTGTATAGCAAGAAGCAATACATTTCACCAATACATGTGACATTAATAATTCAAATAAAATCAAATCGGCACAGAGGAGGTGGAATGCTGACTGAGCCAAAATGAATAACAGTTCCATGTGACACACTGTCACTGTAAGAAGTCTGACAAATCCGGTTCTTACCTGGTGTTCAGACTTCTTACTATGTTTACCCTAGTCCAATGCCGGCACCTCCACATCATGACAGACCATCACTGGCACGGATGCTTCTTGGCATATTAGAGATTTGCCCTAATATTTTCATCATGGGCACTCCTGGACTATTTTCTAAAAGGATGTAAAAACTGTGACAGAATAGACAGCCGACTTTATCTGTCTGATACTATCGCAATATGCCTGCGAATTTAATCCTAAATTCAGAGCTCACATCTATAGGCCAAAAATTCCCATAGGGCTTATTTCTGGATATTCCGGAAGCCTTGCAGTGCAAGTGCAGGGGAAATTGGCCAGAATTTTACCCTGGAAAATTCAGGGCGGCTGTACCTGTAAAATCAGGGCCATAAGCTCCGCACAGACAGTGATCCAAGCTGGGAATTGAACGCAGGTCCCTGGGCAGCAGTGCTAATCTCTGTGCTGCCATGCTGCCTGTGCAATCCCTTGTAATCAATTCCCGGGCTGATTATAAGGCAGTCAGCAAGGGAAGTGTGTAAAGTAGCATTGTAACTGTGAAAAACAAGGTGTGCGTGATTCCTGTGAGAACCTTTGAGATTATGGAATATTGTCCACCTCATCCATCCCTCGCTGTGTCTGCTGCTTGTACATGGGAAAGAAAGGATTCTCTTGATGTGCCTTATTCATGCGTCTGGATGCTGGTTGTGGTGACATTCATGCAGCGAGATTAATGGTCCTGAAGTCATTACATCGAGTCTATCAAGAGATCATTTACTGTTGATTACCCTGCAAACTCCTTGGTCAGAATGGATTATAATCAGCTAAATGAATGCCAGCACCACATTTAGCATTTCACAGCCAATTGCTAATTACTCCACACTTTTTATCTCATTTCCAAACTGCTATCTGGTAGTACAGGTCGTTATTTCTCTGCGAATGTGATGTGGCTGCAGGTTGTCTAAATAATTGCCTCCGCACTGAAAGAAAAACAGTTTGTGTAAATTGGAAGGAGTATTGATTTCTTTTATTGAGAGCTGAAAGTGAGGGAGCAGCGAGGTTCACCGAGACTGAACACTGGAGGACCCGGAGGAGATGTTAAATCAAGCAGCCGTGCTGAGGTGGCGTTGAATTTGGGCTTTAAAAACCTTTAGGAAGAAGCGTCTGTCGTGTTTTTAATGATGATTAAAGATACCAATCACTCATACGGGATTTTGTAGACATGTTGTGAGTTTTGTGGCGGTGTCAGGGTTGCACAGTGATTAGCACTGCTGCTTCACAATGCCAGGGACCCAGGTTCAGTTCCCATCTTGGGTCTGCATTGAGTCCGCACATTCTCCCCATGTCTGTGTGGGTTTCCTCCCATGGTCTGAAAGATGTGCTGCCTAGGTGCATTGACCTGAACAGGTCCTGGACTGCGGTGATTAGGGGAATTTCACAGTAACTTCATTGCACTATTAATGTAAGTCTTAACTTGTGATTAATAAAAATTAACTCATTTATTTAAACTAGGCATAACTAGAATGTATATGAAGAGGTAAAAGACTTGAAGATATCAGCAGCAGAGTGTGTGCTGTGTTCTGCTTACAGGCCAAAGTGAAACTGAGACTGGATCATATGACAAACTTCCATTCAAGTGATGACATGCTGCTTGAAGCCATGTTACCACATTCCTATATCTGCTTGAAGATACTTTTCCCCTTCCAAACAAGTATAAACATTTACAATACATTTTCATGTTTAGTTATCATTACCCCAACTGTATAGGATGGTTGAAGATATGTTGAGTCTCAAAGCATAAAGGTAATCTGCTGGTATGTCTAGATCTCATTTAATAGAGTCATAGAATCATCGAAGTTGAGAGCATGGAAACAGGCCTTTGACCCAACTTGTCAATGCTGCCCTTTTTTTTAAACTCTGAAGTTAATCCCACTTGCCTGAATTTGGCCCATATTCCTCTATATCCATTGTACCCATGTAACTATCTAAATGCTTTTTAATAGAGCTATCAAAGTTTACAGCATGTTTGGGCATTTAATAGATCACAGTGACCTGTGGATTGTCATTCTTGGATGTTGTCCCTGGTTTCATTTGGGATCTTGTCCTAGATGCAAGAGGATTGTGAAGTGATTGATAGGCAGGGATGGTTCCTCAGTTAGCCCTCATCATTGTGAGTAATTACTTTGTAGGATCTTGCTTCAGAACAAATCCTCGTCATCTCGACAGGCTGCCACATTTCTTCTGCGTAATCCTCCATACAAACTTATTATCCCAATTGTAAATTTGGCAATTCTGTACCTTAATTTCTGCTGTGTACTTTGGCACCTTCACTTGTAGTTCTGAAAGTTGCTGTCTAGTTTCTAAGAGGGTAGAATGGGTAAGAGTGGGTAAATTGTTCTGCCAAATACGAGCTTTGCCAGTCAATTTCAGGTGTAACATTGCAGCTTGTAAATCTTGATTGGTCTCTACATTTGACTACTAATGATTTCAATGTGCAACTCTGCATTCTGCTAGGGTTCTGCATTAGGGTAATGAGGAGAAGAAGTAGTATCATCAATATTAAGTTCTCACACATATTCTGAAAGGCTTACCAATAAATGACAGATCATTATTCATGATGATCTCTTGGCAATACCAAAAATAAATGAAAACGGCATTAAGAATGCGTTTGACAGTCATTTCATAGTCATAGAGGTCAACAGCTCAAAAAAAGGCCCTTCAGTCCATTGAGTCTGTACTGGTCAAAAACAAATCACCCAATAGTTCTAATTCCATTCCCCATCACTTGGTCCATAGGCCTTGTAAGCCTCGACATCGCAAGTATGCATCTAAATACTTCTTAAATATTATAAGAGCCTCTGTCTCCACTATCTTTTCATGCTCCAGGCTCCCAACACCCCCCAGAGGAAAAGATTTTATCTCACATTCCCTCTCAATCTTATCTCAAATCTGCACCCCCCTGGTCATTGGTTCCTCCACTAAGGGGAAAGTTTTCTTCCTGTCTACTCTGCTTGACCTACTGAATAAACATCAAATAATGGGGCACTTGATAAAGTAGTCAACAATGTCAATTTATTAAGTGCTATGGATACGAAAGAAGTCATATACAATTCGGAAGAAGGATGGGTAGGAATTTTGTGAGGAATCAGTGGTTTTCTGTTCTGATTTTGCATTTGCTTTTGACATGCCTCACACCTCTTGACAGTGACTTCAACGTAATATTTTACCCAGCCAATAGACTATCTCCACGGCAAGTTTTCTTGGCTGATCTATGCCCATGTGTGAGTGATGAAGTTGTGGAAGAATATCAGTTCCCAAGTATTTTAGTATGCTGACCTGTTTGTCTTTAAAAATGATGTGGAGATGCCGGCATTGGACTGGGATGGACTCCTAACTGTGCCTTTAAAAATGACTCACAAGGAAACACTCAGCTCATCCCATTAAGGTAAAAATGGTCTCACGAATGCATGGGACATGTTGAATTGAATAAAGCCCACCCCTAGTTGCCCTTGGAGGGTGTTGAAAGTCATTTCTGTAGCTCTGGAGGTCCCATGTAGGCCAGACCAGGTAAGGACAGTAGATTTCCCTCCCTAAAGGACATTAGTGAACCAGAGGGGTTTACCTGACAATCCATAATGGTCATCTTAATTGCAGATATCTTTTAATTGAATTCAAATTCCACCACCCGCTGTTGGGGGATTCAAACCCAGGTCTCCAGAACATTAGCTGATCTATTGGATTAATAGTCTCGTAATGATACCGCTAGGCCATCACCTCCCCTTATTTGCAGCTTTGACTGGTGGGATCAGTTTAAGAGAGATAAAATGGTACACCGTATGTTAAGTCACAGATGGCTGGCCACACTGTCACTTTTCCTTCATTTGCCGCCCGCTGCTGTTTGTCATTCCATTTCTCCCGAGACACATGAGTCAATGTGATCCTGATTAAAATTGCACTCTTTTTATGGCCTGCTTACCTCCGTGAATGATAATCCTTCGTTAATGCCAAATGAAAACCAGTTTTAGTTCTTTATTTGTTGCAGATTTTATCTGTCATGTTAAGGTACTTTATTCACTTAATAGGGCCGTTGAGGAAATTTTGCAACTGCTCAGGAATCTGGGGAATTGAAAGCAAAAAATAAATATGTTTCCAATTATATTTGCAGGAACAAATTCAGGAGGGCCCTGAATTTCACACACAAACTTCAAATGCTATTTGTTTGTCCATTGCAGGAACTCGCCACTTCTTACAGGTTCTGGGAAACAATTTAGCTTGTTTATGAAGACTTTAGTGTTTGCCTGTCAATGCAAATTTAAGTTACGAGCCTGTCAGCAGGTAGCTTGTTAGCTTCAGTTGAGCGATCCTGCATACTAAACAGAAAACATGCACATTTATTCAGAAGGTTACATTTGGAAGCTTAACATTGAGGGAGCACTGCCAGATACAGGAAAGCAATAGTTGCAGAAACATTGGCCTGATGATCCAGTTAAAGGTTTGCATTCATGTAGCACCTTTCCTGACACTCAGACCATTCCACAGCACTTTACTGCCAGTGGATTTGTTCTTGATTAGTCAGGAATCAAATTATCATTTTTTCTTCTTTTTTTGTTCGTGGGATGTGGGTGTCGCTGGCTAGACCAGCATTTATTGCCTGCCCCTAATCGCCCTTGAGAAGGTAGTGGTGAGCTGCCTTCCTGACCCACTGCAGTGCACGTGGTGTAAGTACACCCACAGTGCTGTTAGGGAGGAATTATGGGTTAATAAGGAGGTCAGGGGTCATGGGGAAAAGGCAGGAGAATAGGGATGAGAAAAATATCAGCCACGATTGAATGGCAGAGCAAACTCGATGGGCCGAGTGGCCTAATTCTGCTCCTATGTCTTATGGTCTTATGAGTTCCAGGATTTGATTTGATTTGATTTTTTTATCGTCACACATATTAGTACACAGTGAAAAGTATTATTTCTTACAGGCTATACTGACAAAGTGAACCACTCATAGAGAAGGAAAGGAGAGAGTGCAGAATGTAGTGTTACAGTCATAGCTAAGATGTAGAAAAAGATCAACTTAATGTGAGTAAGTCCATTCAAAAGTGTGACAGCAGCAGGGAAGAAGCTGTTCTTGAATCGGTTGGTAGATGACCTCAGCCTTTTGTATCTGTTCCTAATGGAAGAAGTTGGAAGACAGAACGTCCGAGGTGCACGGCGTCCTTAATTATGTTGGCTGCTTTTCTGAGCAAAGACCAAAAGATACTTTTGTATATTTTTCAAAAGGACTTTGACCCAGCGATAGTGAAGGAACAGCAATATATTTCCAAACCAGTTTAAGTGGCTTAGAGGGGAATTTGTAGATGGTGTCACCCATGCGTCTGCTGCCCTCATACTTCTAAATGATAGGGTTGGGAAAGGTTGAAACATGCATTATTATGGGGAGTGATATTCTCATAAATCTCATAAATGGCCTTAAATCTCATAAAGCACAGGACCGAATCTCTTGGGTGCAGATGTAGAGACAGTAAAATACAGTTCTTGCATTGTCCATGTGAAAGTGCAGCATACCTCAGGAGTGATGTAAAAGTAAGGAATCCACTGTCAGTAGTTCCCATTGCCTAATATTATGCGTAGTAACTGTTTTATCTTTGCCTTGGGTGAGAGCTGAGAGATTCTGATGTCAATAACATCTTCACATGAGTAAAATATTGATTGTGCCAGAGTCTATTAGAAATGTCACAGATGCATAATAAAGGTGAAATATTGGCCAGGCTCTTTAATAACCTTTAATTGAGAAATTAGTCATCTTCACAACCACCTCTTGACCTTTACATCAGACGTTGAATTACTGAATGATTTTACTTGGAACCGTTCTCAGATTTTTCTCATTTATTTCAGAAGCACTTGTCCAAAGAAATGACCAATATTTCTAAAGAAGCTAAATATTTAGCCTTTACCTAAAGATTTAATGTTAAATCTGAAAAGTGCAGAATTACATAGCCGTTGGTGCATTTATCATAGAATCCCTACTCTGTAGATCAGTAGCTTATTCAGTCTCCGACAGAACATCTTGTCCCATATATTTACCCCACTAATCCTCCTAACCTACATACCTTGGGACACTAAGGGGCAATTTAGCATGGAAAATCTATCTAATCCGCACATCTTTGGACTGTGGGAGGAAACCGGAGGAAACCCATACAGCCACAGGGAGGATACACAAACCCAAGGCCAGAATCAAACCTGGGGCCCTAGCGCTTTGAGGCAGCAGTGCTAACCACTGTGCCACCATGCCAACATTTTTCAATTGGTTTTCTTTCCAACCCCCAGAGCAGCAGACCCTCACCCCCCACCACCACCACCCTCCCCCATCCCCCCCACCTCCCCCACCACCGCCCACCTCTCCCACCAGTTTATATTCGGCCTATCACCTTCTACCCTTAAAATGCATCAAGGATTCCAGATCTGGAGAATGGGATGCACAACTTCATCCCAGATCTGTGCTGATGTTACTTTTCAGATGGTCAGGAGGAGGTTATTTGAAAGCAGTTTTTTTTAATTTATCCATTCTTGGGATGTGAGCATCTCTAGCAAGGTCAGCACTTATTGTACACCCCGGACAGCCCCCCCAGGGTGGTGATTACGAGGTGCCATCTTCACAGAATTACAGAACTCATGGTGCAGAAGGAAGCCATTCAGCCCGTCGTGTCTGCACTGGCTCTGCAAATGAGCAACATGACTGAGTGCCGTTCTCCTGCCTTTTCCCCGTTCTCCTGCAGATTGTTTCTATTGAAGTAATCATCTTAATGCAGTCTTGAATGCTTCAATTGAACCTGCCTCCACCACGCTTCCAGGCAGTGCATTCCAGACCCCAACCACTCGCTGTGTGAAAAAGCCTTTCCTCTCATCACATTCTGCACATGATGCAGATGTTTCTTTTCTTAGTAGCTGTTTTGATATCACTGAATGATTTACTGTGCCATTTCAGGGAGCAATAAAGAGATTAACATGCTGCTGACGATCTGGAATCACGGATAGACCAGAAACAGTTAAAAATGACAGATTTGCTAACATGAAAATCATAAGTGTACAATCGGGAGATTTTGTAATCGTTACTAATAAGATGATTTTTGATTTGGCTTGATTTGATTTGATTTATTATTGTCACCCATATTAGTAAATTGTGAAAAGTATGGCTTTTGCATGCTATACAGACAAAGCTTACTGTTCACAGAGAAGGAAACGAGACAGTGCAGAATGTAGCGTTACAGTCGTAGCTAAGGTGTAGAGAAAGATCAACTTAATGCATGGTAGGTCCATTCAAAAGCCTGATCCCACCAGGAAAGAAGCTGTTCTCAAATCAGTTGATGCACGTTCTCAGCATTTTGTATCTTTTTTTCAACGAGAAGAAGGAGGAAGAGAGAATGTCCGAGATGCGTGGCATCCTTAATTATGCTTGCTGCTTTGCCGAGGAAGCAGGAAGTGGAGACAGAGTCATTGGATAGGAGGCTGGTTTGCTTGATGGACTGGGCTACATTCACAACTTTTCGTAGTTTCTTGCAGTCTTGGGCAGAGCAGGAGCCATAACAAGCTGTGATACATCCGGAAAAGAATGCTTTCTATGCTGCATCTGTAAAATTGGTGAGACCTGGAATGGACATTCCAAATTTTCTTAGCCTCCTGAGAAAGTAAAGGTGTTGGTGGGTTTTCTTAACTGTAGTGTGCTATGGGGAGTCAAGACAGGTGATCTGCACACCTAGAAACTTGAAACTCTCAACCATTTCCACTTCATCCCTATTGATGTAGACAAGGACATGTTCTCCACCATGTTTTCTGAAGTCAATGACTATCTCCTTTGTTTTGTTGACATTGATTATTGCCATCACATCAGTTCACCAGATTTATTCCAGATTTACTCATTAAACTTAAATCCCCCAGTAATGTCACTGAGCATTGGTCCAATCCTTGCGACTAGTCCAGTAAAATCATTACCACAATTCTGCTGTCCTCCTTCTGGTTTGCAATGTCTTCCGTTGGTCCCAAATCCAGCCACCATTCTGTGGCAAAGAGTAACATTCCTTCCATATACTTTTCTTGGGTAGAAATTGGCCATTCAGGGGAACCCCTGAAATAATAATTTAACAGATAAAACGTGGGACCAAGCAATTTGAAGAAAAAAAGGGATTTTGGACATCTCATCCAGACAAGCAAGTCTGACTGAATGAGTCAGTATAATGTACATCGTATTATTACACCATATGTACCCTGGCAATGTTCAACAAATTTCTATTACATAGAATCACTAAAGTGTGGAAGGAGGCCATTTAGCCCATGGACAACAATTCCAATCAGGTCCTATCCCCATAACTGCATATATTTACCCAGCTACTCCCTGACACTAAGGATCAATTTAGCATGACCAATCACTCTAACCAGCGCATCTTTCGAACTGTGGGAAGAAACCGGAGCACCTAGAGGAAACCCCCACAGACACAGAGAATGTGCAAACTCCCCCCAGACAGTCACCTGAGGCCGGAATTGAACCCAGTGCTACGAAGCGGCAGTACTAACAATTGTGCTGTCCTTAGATCACTGCTATGTTTCCTAATCTCATTATTAGATCAGCAATGGAGATTTACTTCCATCACCATCCAGGCTTCCTGCTCCTGTAAACTCCTGACCCTCATTGCATATGTCAATCCTTGTCCTTCCCCTCTCCCATCACACGCATACACAGTAGTCCTCATGCATCTGTAAACTCTATGTATAACCTGTTCCTATGTGTGCTATTTTAACTCTGGCAGACAGCTGTTTGTGTTAGTTAACACCTGTTTATAAAATAGCATGCTGAACAATGATCAAAACCCCAATCCTACAGCAAGAGCTGTGAAATCTCTGGATTGGCTGCAGCTTGGGGGCAACTGCAAAGAGGAAGCTGTGCCTTCAACAACCTCGGCCTTCATTCCAGGCTTCAAAGAAGACCTGCTTCTGAATCAATTCTTTCCCTATGTGAGCCATCCTGAGGCCCTTTTTGAGTTTGGCTGCCATTCTCCACCGAGTTAAAGCAGGTAATGCGCCACTTTACATTGGGGAGCCCGTTCCAAAGTTCTTGACTTGATGAAATCATAGAATCCCTACATTGCAGAAGAGACTATTTGGCTAATCAGGCCTTCACCGACTCTCTGACAGAGCATCTTAACCAGGGCTTTCTCCCTGTGTCAGAGGTATGGGTTCAATTCCGGACTTGGATAACTGTGTGAAGTTTGCACGTTCTCCCTGTTGTCTGTGCAGGGTTCCTCTGGGTGCTCCGGTTCCTCCCACAGTCAGAAAGACATGCGGAGTCTGCATGTTCTCACTGTGTGTGCCTGGGTTGCTTCCCACACTCCAAAGACATGCAGGTTAGGGTGGATTGCCCCTTATTCCGTCTGTGTGAGTGTGTGTGCCCTGTGATGGATTAGCAACCTGTCCTGGATATATTCTGCCCTGTGCCTGCCCAGATAGGCTCTGACTCCTCACGATCCTGGAGCATTCAGTGAAGTGAGGAGGAGGCAATGATTGAAGATCGCACTTGGACAAAACTATTCAGCTTTAAATAATGCTCTGAGTGAATAGATAGACTGGCTTCCACCCTGTCTCTTCCATCAGCAGAGACTGATCAGGCAGAGCCATCTCTGTTGGGTTGGATTAGCACTGCATGTGCTGCACTGCAGATGTTCTTGAGGATATGGATGAGAGGATGTTCAAAAGCGCTAGTCAAGAAGCACTGGCGAATAGCCAACAGTATAAAACAGCACCGACTTTTGCATCCATTCAATGCTCCAGTAATGAAGGTTGCTTAAATAATTCGGATTCTCCTCACATCCTCACACCCACCCATATTTTTCCAGAAGAACGGATCCCGAAATAGAAAACATAACGCAGCATCATCCTTCCGGGCATCCAAACAAGTCCGATAAAGTCACCAGGATGCGAATGGAATTTGCTGAACTACCTTCAGGAAGCAATGGATACAACAAGTGAAATCATCAAATAATTGCAGTCAGGAATGAGATCATTAAGATTCTTTCTTCCCAATGTTTTCTCAGCACCTTAACTTACTTCAGGGATTTGGATGATGTCACTGGATTGCAACCCACATGGTCATTGAATCAGGGCTTTGGAATTTATGAATCATCTATTTAGAGAGAGCATGAGAAGGTTTTGAGGGTGACCCAGTCAGAAACTAATGAAGTGTGGAAGGAATCAGGAGACAGGACAAATGGAGATAAGCAAAGTGTCTGCTGATGTGTGGTTAGTGTACACGGAGTTCAGGGACAGGCCTGATAGAGTACCAGCTGCTAAATTCAAATCCTGAAACACGAGACGCTAATATCCCTCTGGCTAGTTCCGTGAAAGGAGAACCTGGCCGGTATCTGCTTAAGAATGGATGGATTCTAAAGACAAACATGCCAAAAGATGGTCAAATTCTTCGAACACCACAGTGATTCTATGTGACTGAAGATGACAGGACGAAAAGGAAAAGGACAAGAATTTTTTCGCATTTCATGTTGGTTCCATCCCTCAGAACTCTGTAAAGTAATGGTTGGGGAATAAAAGGGGGTGGCACAGTGGCACAGTGGTTAGCATTGCTGCCTCACAGTGCCAGGAAGCCAGGTTCAATTCCTGGCTTTTGGGTGACTATCTGCATAGGATGCCTTCAGGTGCTCCATCTCCTTCCCACACTCCAAAGATATGTAGGTTAGGTGGATTGACCATGCTAAATTGCCCCTTATTGTGTCAAGGTGTGTAGGTTAGGTGGATTGACCATGCTAAATTGCCCCTTATTGTGTCAAGATATGTAGGTTAGGTGGATTGACCATGCTAAATTGCCCCTTCGTGCGTCAAGATGTGTAGGTTAGGTGGATTGACCATGCTAAATTGCCCCTTTGTGTGTCAAGATGTGTAGGTTAGGTGGATTGACCATGCTAAATTGCCCCTTCGTGTGTCAAGATGTGTAGGTTAGGTGGATTGACCATGCTAAATTGCCCCTTATTGTGTCAAGATATGTAGGTTAGGTGGATTGACCATGCTAAATTGCCCCTTATTGTGTCAAGATATGTAGGTTAGGTGGATTGACCATGCTAAATTGCCCCTTCGTGTGTCAAGATGTGTAGGTTAGGTGGATTGGCCATGTTAATTGCCCCTTAGTGTACTAAAATATGTAGGTTAGGGAGACTAACAGGGTGGATGAATGGGCTAACAGGGACAGGGCCTGGATGAGCTACCATGGCAGAGAGTTGGTTAAGAGTTATAGGGCTGAATGGCCTCCTTCTGTACTATACTGTAGAGAAGAAAGTCTGCCATCTTTGCTTGGTCTGGCCTAAATGTGACTCCTTGTAGTTACCTTGAAAATCCCCTACTCGCAACACTCCTGCATCTATTCGGGTACACTGAGGGAGAATTTAGCATGGCCAATACATCTAACCAGCACGTCTTTCAGACTGTGCGAAGAAACCTAAGCATTTGGAGGAAATCCATGCGGATACGGGGAGAATGTGCAGACCCCGCAGTGACCAAGCCGGGAATTGAACTCAGGTCCCTGGTGTTGTGAGGCAGCAGTGCTAACCACTACGCCACGGTGCCCTCCGTTGTCATGGAGACAGGTCAGCTGCCATTGTATGCATCGAAAGTTCCCACACACAGCAAGGGGAAATGGACAAACTGCTGACCTGTGCTGGTGGGTTGAGTTGAGTGAGGAACGTTGAGGAGAATTCTACACCTACTGACGAAAAGTTGGTGAGATGGAAGAAAATAAAAAAAACAAAAATAAAGTCAGAATAAAGAGACGACTTGCATTATTCAGGAAGTTCCAAATCAATTTAGAGTTAGTTACTTTTTAAAAATGTAGTCATCTAATTGCTGCACAGTCACAGCTGGAAGCCAGTTCGTGTGCAGCAAGATCCCACAGACAGCTAATAAAATGAATTTCCAGGTGGCACCGTGGTTAGCACCGCTGCCTCACAGCTCCAGGGATCTGGGTTCGATTCCCAGCTTGAGCCACTGTCTGTGATCTCTGGATACTCTGGTTTCCTTCCACAATCCAAAGATGTGTGGGATGGTTGGATTGGCCATACTAAATTGCCCCTTAGTATTGAGGGATTGGAAGGGTAAATACATGGTGATGTGAGGCGGGGGCTTGGGTGGGATTGTTGTCAGTGCCGGCTCAATGGGCCTAATGGCCTCCTTCTGCCTTAGGAATTCAATGAAAATATCTATGAAATGATGTGTTGATGTTGGTTGGTTGGTGAATAAAATGTCACGTAGGGATCCCAAGAGAACGTAATACAGAGAATGATGGACATGTTCAGCAGGTCCATTAACAAGCATGGGGAGGCGATTTTTTTATATTCATTTACAAAGGGAACAAGCTTATACCTCATCTAAAAGACAGTGCCTCCAGCAACTCCTGTGCCTCATTAAATTCCCAGGTTATTACTGAGAGTCAGCAGCAAAAGCTTCAGCGGATGATAAGATGCCCGATAATCCATCACATTTTTAAAAATTCATTCGTGGGACATGGGCATCGCTGGTTGAGCCAGCATTTATTGCCCATCCCTAATTGCCTTGGAACTGAGTGGCTTACTGGGCCATTTCAGAACACTGTTGAGAGTCAATCACATTGTTTTGGTTCTGGAGTCACATTTAGGCCAGACCAGGTAAGGGTGGTAGATTTCCTTCCCTAGACGGCATCAGTGAACTGGGTGTTTTTCTCCCCGACAATTGATGTGCTGTCATCATCAGATTCTTAATTCCAGCTTTTTATTTATTGAATTCAAATTCTACCATCTGCCATGGCGGGATTCGAAGTCGGGTCCCCAGAACATTTGCTGAGTTTCCTGGATTAATAATCTAGCAATGATAACATTAGGGAATCGCCTCCCTCTGATCTTTCATTGTCAATCCCGGGAACCCAGGAGAGATATTCTGGTGTGTGTGCTTCAAGTCTGAGAGTAAATATCAAAGCCATGATTCCAGAGATGAAGGTTTGTCTTCTGAGGAGGGATTGAGCCGGTTGTTATAGAATCATAGAACGCTACAGTGCAGAAACAGGCCCTTTGGCCCATCAAGTTTGCACTGACCTCAATCCCACCCAGGCCTTATCCCCAAGTCCCTACACATTTACCCACCAATCCCTCTAACCTACACGTTCCAGGACACGAAGGGGCAATTTTAGCATGGCCAATCAACCAAACCCGCACATCTTTGCACTGTGGGAGAAAAGCCACGCAGACACAAGGAGAATGTGCAAACTCCACACAGACAGTGACCTGAGCCGGGAATCGAATCCAGGTCCCCGGAGCTGTGAAGCAGCAGTGCTAACCACTGTGCTACTGTGTTGTGTTACGCTCACTGGAATTTAGAATGAAGAAAAGTAATCTAATTGAAATCTAAATTGAGGGAATGGATGCTGGGAGGCTGTTGCCCCTTGTTGGGGTGCTGGAACTAACGGGGGTGGGGGGGAGGGGGTGGGGAGCACAGTTTCAAAATGAGGGAGTTTCCATTCAAGCTGCAGGGAGGAATTGATAATGCTTGTAATTCTCTTGCTGAGACAGCAGTGGTCTTTGAACTGTATTCAAAGATGAGTTAGAAAGGTTTTAGATTGAGATGGAGTCAAAGATTAGGGTGGGCGGCCAAAAGAGTGGAGTTAAGGCTATATTCAGAGCAGCTACGATCTTATTGACTGATAGAGCAGGTTCAAGGGGCTGAATGGCCTACTTCTGCTCCTATCTCTTCTGAGCTCACCCTGTCAGAGGTGAAGGCACAACCACAGAAATCCAGCTGGCACAATGCCTCCTTCATCTCGAAGAGTAGGCTCCCTTGCTTGTTAAGTTATTCAGTCTTGGGAGTGCAATCCTTTCCTTTGCTCCACCTCTTTGCCAAGCGCTATTACAAATCATATTTTTAAAACTAGCAGTACCATTTGTGGCAATCGTTTTGCAGCAGAAGTGGTTTGGTGCCAAGGCAAATATGGAAAGCCAGACCCAATATTTATATTTTGATAATATGTAGGAAACTGTTTTTAAACTGTGAGATTAAGAGTTGGAATTGCTTGGGATCCATAAACAATACCTAACCAGCAAGAGAGATCATGAGAAAAAGCATTTCAGATTGCAAAATAGGCTGACATGCAAGAACATATTGGCACGGTGGCATAGTGGTTAGCACTGCTGCCTCGAGGTGCCAGAAACCTGAGTTTGATGCTGACCTTGGGTCACTGTGTGTGCAGAGTCTACACATTCTCCCCGTGTTTATGTGGGTTTCCTCCAGATGCTCCAGTTACCTCCCACAGCCCAAAGATGTGCGGGTTAAGTGGATTGGTCATGCTAAATTCTCCTTTAATGTCCCGAGATGTTAAGTACGGCGATATAGCGTGGTAAATGTGTGAGGTTACAGCGATAGGGTGTGATGTTCTTTCAGAGAATCGGTGCAGACCTGGTGGGCCGAATAGCCTCCTTCCGCACTGTAGGGATTTTATGAATTCCAATTCACCACTTAATGGAGAATTTGGATGTTGCTGGAAGTACATTTTGGGACCTTAGTACCAACTCTAGGAAACTTCCTTGAATCAGGAAATTCTCTGCACAGCTGGTTAGGTACATTGGCCGTGCTAAATTCTCCCTCACTGTACCCGGAATGTGGGCACTCGGGATTTTCACAGTAACTTCATTGCAGTGTTCATGTAAGCCTACATGTAATTATTAAGTTAACTTTAACTTAGCTTTTAAAGGCCCCAAGACTTACCATTCACTAAACTAACCTGTTTCATAACAAGTTACTAAATGGTAAATATGGGGTAAATTCAGTGACCCCCATGCTGAGAGGATGGGTCAGGGAAAGGGCACTCAATTTAAGCACTGAGATAATTTTCCAAACAAGAATATAATTGCTTTTTAATTTGCAATGCTTCACAGATGAATGGGAGTGGTTCCTGATCCCACAGGGGAGTTTGTGGATTAGGAATAGTTTTCCCCCCTTCCCACCACCCCCCCCGCAGACGCAGAGTGAAAGTGACAGGTGCTGAGATCCGCAGTGGTGTTCCTTTGGTGTTTGCCATGATCTCGATCTCAATTCTGTGCCGGATGAAGGAGTGAAAAGAAAACTGCTTCATAAAAGGAAGCATTCCTTTTTGATGGCTCAGGCTCGAATTCAATACTATCATAGTTAAATCAACACCACGCACATTTGAACATATTTCATCCATTACGAGGAGAAAGTTCCAGGTGTTTTCTTTAAAGCCCTCAGCTCTGTGCAACACTTTAGCTTTTATGGGTTCACATAAAGAAACGGCTGCTAGCGTGTGCACTGTAACTTTGATCTTCTCCAATTAAATTGTTTTCAACAATGCCTGCAACAGCTGAAGGACATTAAGTGCAAACAGCGTGTCAGTTTTTCAGGAATTTGTGCCAGGCGACAAAGGAATTAGAAATCCTCAACTCTGAGGTTGGATTTTTGTTTGGGCTGGGCATTGATACCAGCAGTGGAGTTGGATTAGAAGCTGGTTTGGGCTGAGCTACAAGCAATGACAGTGAGGTAAAGACCCTCTAGACCACCCAGCGAGCCACTCCCTCATATAATCATGATACCTTGTGCTTCACAGGGTGGCACAGCGGTTAGCATTGCTGCCTCACAGTGCCAGGATCCCGGGTTCAATTCCTGCCTTGGATCTGTGCAGAGTTTGCATGTCCTCCTTGTTTCTGTGTGGGTTTCCTCCAGCTTCCTCCCACAGTCTGAAAGGCATGCTGGTTAAGTGGATTGGGCTAAATTCTCCCTACGTGTACCCAAAAAGGCACCGGAGAGTGGCGACTCGGGGATTTTCACAGTAACTTCATTGCAGTGTTAATGTAAGCCTACTTGTAACACTAATAAATAAATGTAAAGATTTATGCTCTATGTCTCACTCCCTGGGAGAGATGTCAAAGCCAGTCCAAGGGCAGTACAGTGACACAGTGGTTATCACTGCTGCCTTACAGTGCGAGGATTTGATTCCGGCCTCAGGTCACTGTCTGGATGGCGTTTGCACGTTCTCTCCCTGTCTGCGTGTGTTTCTTCCAAAAATGTGCGGATTAGGTTGATTGGCCATGCTAAATTGACCTGAATGTCAGGGGGATTAATAGGGTAAATATGTGGGGTTACATGGCCTGGGTGGGATTGTGGTCAGTGCAGACTCAATAGGCCAAATAGCCTCCTTTTGCACCGTAGGGATTCTATGATTTGGAAAAAAGTAAACCCTGGAAATTCCTATCAAGACTATCCAATCGTTACAAGTTGCCCTGAAGACCACCTTGACTCTCAATTCCCTGATGTAGCAACCTTTTTACAAATAGATCTATTCAGAAAGCCAGTTGGTGAAGGATGTAAGTGGATCCAATCATTACACACTTTCATATTTACTTACAGAATTACACATTACAAGTATGTACCTCCTAACCGACAACCACATTTCTAATCTATATCGATTTCCCTGGAATGAAGTGAATCAATTATTAATGTCCATCACCCACATGCGATTAAATAAGTTAATGTACAATTATTAGTGATACTCACACCAACCAGATACATGTTCAGCTGTTGCTAAAAGGAATTCTATGAATTGAAGTCCATCACATGGATTAGTAGGCTATTCCAGAGATTCTCTGAGGAACAATTAAATTTAAGGAGGAGTTAGTTGGATGTTTAATTAGTAATGGGTTGAAGGGTGATGGAGAGAAGACAGGAAAATGGGGATGAGGAGCCATAATCGAATGGTGGAACAAACTTGATGGGCCGAATGTTTTAATTCTGCTCCTATATCTTATGAATTTATGAAAAGATAATCCCTTATATCTAATTCAGAGTCGGTCTTATGCATTAGGATTGCAACCCCTCATCCTCTCTGACCTATTAAGTTGAAACAAACTGTCAGATGAAGCATTATCTATCTCCTTGAGTCAGATCATCACTTAACTCTGCGTATCACAGAAGTGTGGACACCCAAATTTTTGAAAACTAAGGAGCTATTTGGTGGAATTTTCACGTGACCACTCTCCACACTCTTTTCAAAAGCTCCAGTGTCAACCAACATGTGGAGGGATTTCACAGTTTTTCAAATGAAGCCTGACCAAGAATCCTAGAAACTCTACAGTGCAGAAGAAAGCCATTCGGCCCATCAAGTATTCACCAACAACAATCACACCTACGCCTTGTCCTCGTAACTCCGCATATTTACCCTGCTAATTCCTCTAATCTATGCATACACTAAGGGACATTTTAGCATGGCCAATGTACCTAATCTACATACCTTTGGACTGTGGGAAGAAACTGGAGCACGCGGAGAAAACCCATGCAGACATGAGGTGAATGTGCAAACTCTGTCGAGGCAGTGATCCAAGCCAGGAATGGAACCCGAGTGCTGGAACTGTGAGGCACCAGTGCTAACTACCGTGCCACAGTGCTGCCCCAACAACTGAGCCATTGTGCCACCTAAATTTCTTGTACGAGGGCAAAATGGTATGCTTCACCTTGTACTTATTTAGCCTAATCATTATTTCCCGGCACTGGGGGAGGCAATAGCCTGTAGTATTATCACTAGATTATTAATCCAGAAACTCAGCTGCTGCTCTGGGGATCTGGATTTGAATCCCACCATGGCAAATGGTGAAATTTAGTTTCAATAAAAAAGGATCCCACACACCCAGACATTCTCTCTTCCACCTTATTCCATTGAGAAAAAGATACAGAAGTCTGAGGACACATATCAAGTGACTCAAGAACAACTTCTTGCCTGCTGCTGTCAGACTTTTGAATAGATCTACCTTGCATTTAGTTGACCTTTCTCTACACCCTAGCTATGACTGTAACACCACCCCTCTCCTTCTCTATGTATGGCATGCTTTGTCTTTATAGCACTCAAGAAACACTACTTTTCATTGTATATTAATATATGTGACAATAATAAATCAAATGAAATCGACAGCGTTGTTAGGGAAGGAGTTCCAGGATTTTGGCCAGATGACACACTTTTGGAAAACCCATCTAGTTCACTAATATCTTTTAGGGAAGGAAATCTACCATCCTTACCTGGTCTGGCCTACATGTGATTCCAGAGCTACAGCGATGTGTAGTGTCTGAACCAGGACAATAGGGGTTAGCAATAAATGCTGGCCCAGCCAACAGCTCCCATGTCCCACAAATGAATAAAAAAAATTGTTCATGTACCTTCTGAGAATCATGCATCAGGATGTTTAATATTGAGTTTCTCAATATGTTTTCTTGAAGATTGTATGAACAGTGAGTATTCACTCAGGAATCATGCGTAACAATGCACTTACCCATGTTGTTAAACAAGATATTTACTGACAGTACCCTGAATCCCTGACTTGTAGCACACATCTGGCCACATCTCACCACATGCACAAGGTTTTCACACAGGAAGGGGTTAGGTTGTGGATTTCTCTGCTACAAATCAGCTTTGATGCAAAATCCATAAATTCCTTTATGAAGGAAATTAAATGGTTGTGCGAATAAAATAGAAATGTTAAAGGGGGTGGGACTGACTGGGGGAATGTGAATGGGTTTTTTTTTAGAGTTAATTGCCTGACAGCTGATGTGAGCAGAGCTTGTAGTTGATGTTGCTGATCTGAGGTGTGTTAGCCTATAGCATGCAACAATTGCTTTACTCTCCCATCATGTGCAATGAAGCTGTTCCCCCACAGGCACATTCATCCACACTCTGAGGACAGGAAGGCGAGAGAAACATTATAAAGCAAAATATACTTTTCCTTCTTGCAATCCATTTTTTAAAAGAGTACTTATTCGTGTCACAAGTAGACTTACATTAACACTGCAATGAAGTTACTGTGAAAATCCCCTAGTTGCCACACTCCAGCGCCTGTTCAGGTTCACTGAGGAAGAATTTAGCACGGCCAATGCACCTAACCACATGTCTTTCGGACTGTGGGAGGAAACTGGAACCCATGCAGACATGAGGAGACTGTGCAGACTCCACACAGACAGTAACCCAAGTCAGAAATCGAATCCAGGTCCCTGGCACTATGAGGCAGTCGTGCTAACCACTGTGCTACCCAGCTGCCTTCACGGTGAAGAGGTGATATTTTCCACAGTGTCATCCAGACTACATTTCACTATTATCCTGCCATTTTTTGTTCATCTTTGGATTAGTGGTGTTCCACTATTTGATGTGCTATCACGACTGAATATAGGGACTTGTTCTTCCTCATGAAGCCAAGGACATCATAGATGGGGACAGTATTTATGGCATCCCAATTGCTCTTGAGAAGGTGATGGTGAGTTGCATTCTCAACCCTCATCAGTCCACCTGATGTAGGTACATGAGGTCATTGACTTCAGGAAGCAGTAGTGGAGGGTAATGCCTCTCCTTTCTCAGAAGATGAAGGAAATTTGACATGTCCAATATGACTCTCACCAACCTTTTCAGATGCACCATAAGAAGCATTCTTTCTGATTGTATCACAGCTTGGTATAGCTGTCATTATGCCCAAGACTGCAAGAAACTACAAACGGTCGGGAATGTAGCCCAATCCATCACGCAAACCAGCCTCCCATCCATTGGCTCTGACTACACTTCCCGCTGTCTCAGCAAAGTAGCCAGCATAATTAAGCACCCCACGCAACCCAGGCATTCTCTCTTCCACCTTCTTCCAATAGGAAAAGATGCAGAAGTTTGAAAACACATACTAACTAACTCAAGAGCAGCTTCTTTCCTGCTGCCATCATACTTATGAATGGACCTGCCTTGCATTAAGTTAATCTTTCTCTACAACCTAACTGTGGCTTTAACACTACATTCTGCACTCTGTCCTTTTCTTCTCTATATACAGAACGTTTTGTCTATACTATATGCAAGAAACAACATTTTTCACTGTGTACTAATGCATGTGACAATAATAAATCAAATCAAATCCACAGTGCTGTTAGTGAGGGAGTTCCAGGATTTTGGCCCTGTGACACTGATTCACTAATGTCCTTTAGGGAAGGAAATCTGCTGTCTTTACCTGGTCTGACCTACATGTGACTCCCAGAGCCACAGCAATGTGGTTCTGTTGTCAGGGTAACTAGGGTTGGGCAACGAATGCTGGCCAGCCAGTGACGCTCATGTTCCAAGAATGACTTAAAAAAAAATGAAGTACCTATTTGCAAATATCAAAGAAACAATGTCAGAGAAAAAAAAATTCAAATCAGAATAGAAGGGAATTTACAGATGGTGGTGTTCTTTGCACCTGCTGTCCTTGTTCTCCGAGGTGATAGAGATTGCAGCTTTGGAAAGGGCTTTCGAAGGAATATTATTGAGTAGCTGCAGTAAAATCATTTTATCAATATATTAATTTTTTGCAGCAGAACTAAAGTACTTGTGATTGTTCTGGGAAGTGCTTGTCATGGATGGTGAGCACGACATTCACTGCCATTACAATCTAGATGTTGAGAGCATGGAGCTGTTTCACTGTGCGTTTGCCCTTCTGTTAACACTTAAAGTTGTGTTGATAAAAAATAATAAAATCAGTCCATAGACTGTTAACTTTTTTTATATTATCATATTATAGAATATAATGCCTATAGTGCTGAAGAAGCCATTCTGCCCATTGAGTCTATGATGATTTTCTGACAGAGCATCTTATCTAGAATCTACCCCTGTAATCCCATGTATTTGCACCTCTCATCCCCCTAACCTAAACACCTTGGGGTGCTAAGGGCAGGATTTCTTCTGTCCCAAAATCAAAAAATCCCCCTGGAGGTTAACGGATCTTTCCGTTGTCTGCCCATTGCCCACTGAGATTCCCATGGCGGGTGGGGTGGTAAAATTCTGGTTTAAAGGTCACTTTAGCAATGCACCTAACACACAAATCTTTGGACTGTGGGAGGAACCTAGAGGAAACCCACATAGACACAGGGAGAATGTGGAAACTCCACACAGTCACCTGGGTCCTTGGCACTGTGAGGCAGCAGCGCTAACCACTGTGCCACCGGGCTGCCATAGAATTTGTGCAGATTAATTATCCTCAACCAATCCACCTGGGGAATCTTGAGCATGTCTCTCTATATTCTCGACTAATATATCAATTATTTCTTTGTGATATTAACATGGGTGTTACATCTGTTATGTCCATGTTGGATAGGAGAGTGTGAAGCAAAAGCAAGCTGACTATGAGTCTACCAAGCATGTATCCTCAACGCATTCCAATACAGTGGTGAGGCCTGGATAATATATCCCAGGCATGAGGAAAAGCTCATAGATTTCACTTTTGCTGTCTCAAATGTATCTCTTGGAAGGATAAACTTACTGACTTAGAGGTCATGGAGTGTGCTAATTCCATCAGCATATTCTCATTGCTAAGCCAATGATGTTTGCACTGGTCGCCACGTTCATTAGACAGTGAATTGATCACAGGGTCATGGTCTCCTGTGCATCCATATCTCCTCTACAATAACACCAGCAATCGAGATTTGAAGATGGCAGTCATGGAAATTGACTATAGGGAGGCAGTCACTGGAGGCTGGGCCCTCTGGAGGTGATTGGAAGAACATTGGTGAGAAAAATGAGAAGATCTGCTAGCCCTGAAGGGGGCCCAGAGAAAACAGAAGCCAGCAAGGTTCCAGGGCAGTACCTTTGCAGCCTACTGCAGCAGAAACGGAAATGCTGGCACGGGCTTCCGATGTCATGCCTGACAACACTGATCACCATGCCAACAGATGCAAACCGTTGTTTTACAAAGATGGAAGGCTGCTACAGAGTGGGCATAGATCCATAGAGGTTTACAGCCTGGAAACGGGCTCTTTGGCCCAACTTGTCCATGCCACCATTTTTTTTTAAACCACTGAGTTAGTCCCAATTGTCCACTTTGGTCCATATCTCTCTATATGCATCTTACCCATGTAACCTTCTAAATGCTTTTCAAAAGACAAAATTGTATTCGCTACGACTACTACCTCTGGCAGCTTGTTCCAAACACTCACCACCCTCAGTGTAAAAAAAATTGCCCCTCTGGAACTTTTGTATCTCTCCTGCCTCACCTTTTAAACCCCTGCCCTCTAGTTTAAGCACTTCTACCTTTGGGAAGAGATGTTGACTATCTATCTTATCTATGCCCCTCATTATTTTATAGACTTCTATAAGATTACACCTAAGCGTCCTATACTTCAAGGAAAAAAGTTCCAGTCTATCCAGCCTCTCCTTATAACTCAAACCATTAAGTCCCGGTAGTCTCCTAAAAAATCTTTACTGCACTCTTTCTAGTTTAATAATATCCTTTCTAGTTTTGTGATCAGAACTGTACATAGTATTCCAAGTGTGGCCTTACCAACGTCCTGTACAACTTCAACAAGACATCTCAACTCCTGTATTCGATGTTCTAACCAATGAAACCAGGAATAAAATAGCACAGTGCTATTTTACTCCTGAATATTATGTTCAGAAATCCTTTGCAACTTGGAGCCTCTGGGTATCTACTGTTGCTCACTGTAAACTTGTCTATCCACCTGTAGCCTGTGGTAAGATGTTGGCCCATTCTTGAAAGCGCGGCTGGTAAGTGAAAAAATATGTGGCACATTTTACATTAAAGAATAACAGGCGGCCAAGAGATGAAGAATTAAGCTTTGAGCCTCGTCCTGTATATGTTTGTGGGACGGTGACAAAACTAACTTGGGCCTATGTACACCTTCATATTGCAAGCAGTGCTATCTGTTACTGCAAATTGTAACATTACGAGCCAATTACATGTTCCATTTGGCCCCAATCCTCTCCTCTAGGTGACTCACCCTTTCATAGTTGCCTCGCGCATCTCTCATCCAAGTGGTGAACTCGGTGTGAACTGGGGCACCAGGTTCATCCAGTCTCGGTGATGCCCATGCTGCCAGGGATGAACTTTTGATTAACGGCAAGCAGGATGAGTTCACAGCAGAAATAAGTGTCTTGAATTATCTGTAAACAAGGATGTTAAATCGTCACCTAGGCAACTCTGCTAACGTTTGTATCACTATTAAAATTGATGATGCTTGCTACCTTCGATTTTGTATCGCACACTGAAGCATGCTGGTGTCTTCTGGTTTTGATGAGAGTGGAGAGAGGCACGTCCCAGTGAGTACAACACCACATGCATTCTTAATGACAACTACATGTTTAATAGATTGGATATTGCTGCACCCACAGCTATGATTGAATGGTACATGGCATTCCTGTCGCTCCCAGTTCAAATTCTCTCCAGGGATTGGAACACAAAATCTGGGCATTATTGGAGATGTTGGGGGGCACTTTATGTCCTCGTTCGTCCCGAAATCATAAAATTCCTCCTGAGGACAGCGGATCTTTCCATGCACTGGTGAGGCCACAGCTGGAGTACTGTGTGCAGTTTTGGTCACCGCATTTGCGAAAGGATATATTGGCCTTGGAGGAAGTGCAGAGAAGGTTCACTAGGCTGATATCAGAGATGAGGGGGTTAGCCTATAAAGAGAGATTGAATAGACTGGGTCTGTACTCTTTAGAGTTTAGAAGGCTGAGGGGGGATCTTATAGAGATTTACAAGATGACGAAGGGGCTAGATAGGGTAGAGGTAGAGAGATTCTTCCCACTTAGAAAGGATAGCAGAACTAGAGGGCACAGTCTCAAAATAAGGGAGGGCAATTTAGATCAGAGCTGAGAAGGAACTTCTTCACTCAAAGGGTGGTGAATCTCTGGAATTCTCTGCCCATTGAAGTAGCGGAGATGACCTCACTGAATATATTTAAGTCATGGGTAGATAGATTTCTGATAGTCGAAGGAATTAAGGGTTATGGGGAGAAAGCAGGAAAGTGGAACTGATCCACTGCAGGTCAGCCATGATCTTATTGAATGGCAGGGCAGGCTCGAGGGGCTGGATGGCCTACTCCTGCTCCTATTTCTTATGTTCTTATGGTCTGCCCCTCACCTGCTCCGATTCCTGTGGCCGGCGGGATGGGAAAACTCTGGCCATTCTCTTCTGGATGGAACGTCTTTGTTGCTGGGGGATGGAGGGGGAAATCCTAAAGTCATGAAAGACACTATACAAATTCAGCCTCTACTTCCATGCTTTGAAGCGTGAGCTGAAGTCAGAGTCTCACAGTGGCAGTGTTACATTGGTATTCTTTTTTCAAGTTTAAAAACTTAGGTGATCAATAACTAGCTAATGCTCTGGGGACCCGGGTTCGAATCCCACCTCAGCAGATGGTGGGATTTAAATTCAAAAAAAAAGTCTGGAATTAAGAATTTACTGGTGACAACGAAACCATTGTTGGGAAAATCTGTTGGGTTCACTAATATCACTTAGGGAAGGAAATCTGTTGTCCTTACCTGGTCTGGCCTACATGTGATTAGAGGTACAGCAATGTGGTTGACTCTGCCCTCTGTTAAGGGTGGTCAATAAGTGTTGGCCCAGCCAGTGATGCCCATGTCCTATGAATGAACTATAAAAAAATTAAAGTTCTGCCCTGGACTTGTAGCACTAGTGCTCAGGAGCTAATGCCAAATTGCCCTAAGCAATGTACTGGAGTCAGGACCAGTGCTAATTATCATTGAAGGTAGCAGATTTAATATTTCTCTGCTCTGGGGGAGTTGTGAATACATTTGATGTTACAAGGCCATGCCAACATGATATGTTCCCTTCCTCTAAATGTTATCTAATCAACAAAGCAAAACCACGCAAAGCTAAATTGAAGAAGGAATGGTCTTGGCAGCCACAGCTTAATTAAAGAGCCTAAAAAGTTACAGCTCTGGTTCTTGGTCCCACCTCCCATCAAAGCTGCTTGGCACTGGCTGGCACCAACCAGAGCAATGCCTAATGCCCAGCTTACGCAGCCAACACTGCCCCAATTTGGAAAGGTATTTGATACAAGTGAGAATTGTGCAATCCTGGAATTTTCCCTCTCTCCCAGTTTTCCTTCATCTCTGCTGCATCCATGAAAAAAATAGACTTGGATTTATATAGCGCCTGTCACAACCTCGGGATTTCCATTGGTGCTTTACAGCCAATGAGGTAACTTTTGAAATGTAATCATCATTACTAATGTAAGAAACGCAGCAGCCAATTTATGCACAGCAAGCTCCCACAACAATAATGCGATGATGACCAGAAATCTGATTTCAGGTGTTTGTTGAGACCAACATATCAGCTAGGATTTCAGAGGAGAATTTACTCACTCTTTTTAGAAATTGCACAATGAGACAATCTTTTCCATATACTTAAGCTTGTAGATGAGGCTGCTGTAGTTGGCCTTTAAGGGATTGCAGTATGGCTTCACTAGGAAGGAGGTGTGTCGTGCTGTTCTACTTTCCAATCATTCGCAACATCACCGTTCACATTCCTGGAGATTCCATGGGAATTCTGGCACTGTTGGCAACTCAATGCTCAAGAGAAGTTCTGCATCAACTCCATTTTTCCAGAATGCACTGCTCAAGATCCCACGATTGTTTCTAAACTTTGCTTTAAAATAAACTGTCTCCGAAAGATTGAATTTGTCTGGTCTTGAACCGAAAGCTGAGAATGGTGGAACACCCTGAGCAGAAGCGTGGCAATGGCTCACAACTAACTGAAAGTCCCTCATCAAATTTACACTACACTGGCTTCAGTTGATTAAAAATCCTCTGGTACTTAACATTTACAGTAATATGAAAGCCAATTGATCCCACGAAATAAATTACTTCTAGATGTAATCATTTCTCTCATGCCGTACTAGCTTGTTGATGGGGAGTGGGGCAGGGGCTGGGGGGGAGGGGGGGTGTGGGAGATGGAATAAAGCAAAAAAAAGACACATTTTTCTCACACTTACACACACGTTCACGTACTCATACACACACCCTCACACACACACTCGCGCACACTCACTCATTCACCCGCACATACACGCCCACACTCGCTCACACCCTCACACACACACTTACCTACACACTTTACATACACTCACTCACACACACATACACTCATTCATACACACACACACACACACATTCACACACACTGACACACACCCACATTCTCTCACATACACACACACTCACAAACACACACATACTCATACACATACACAATCACACACATACTCATACACACACTCACTCACACACTTTCACACTTACAACATACATGTAGACTCACTCACACACATATATATATATACACACACATTCACACACATATGTACACACACACATACAGACTCACTCAAACACACACACACTCATTCACACACATGCATACACACACACGGCACATAGACTCACATACACACACATACATGCGTATACACACACACACACACATACATTCACACAGACTCTCTCTCACACAGACATACACACACACATATGCACACACTCTCTCTCTCACACACATTTGCATATACACATAGATACATACGCAGTCATACACACACACACACACACACACACACATGCTCTCTCTCACACACACATGCGTAATGCACACACATGCATGATCGTGCACATGCACATCCACACATGCTCTTTCACACTCTCACATGCATAATGCATATATACACACACTCTCACACATGTGCACACACTCTTCCACACACACGCAAACACACACACATGCAAACACACACACGCACAGAGGGTGGATAGGCCAAACTAAATTTCTTTACCGTGTCCCAAGGTGTTTAGGTTCGGGAGATTAGTGGGGTAAATACGAAGGTAGGGCAGAGGGGTCAGCCTGATGAGATGCTGAGTTGGTGCAGGCTCGATGGGCTAAATGGCCCGCTTTTACACTGTAGGGTATCTATGATTCTAATTGATTGGTTGGGGATTGAGTGGTTTGGGATGTCAAAGTGTGGGGTGAGGTGTGAATTGTTTAGATGTGGAAGGGTAGGGGAAGCAGGTTCAAGTGGCACCTTTGATTGAAAGATTGGATAGATACAGGGCTAGGGAAGGAAAAGCAGGGCAATGGGACAATGTGAGGCAGCAGAGGTGTGATGGGCCAAGTGGCCTCCTTCTAATACCTCCATTTTCAAAGCAAGCATCAGCTAATTCCTCAGACTCCTGCCAGCTCCAAGAGAATATAAATGAAAACTCTAGCAATTGAATTGAGATGACGCAGTTTGCCATCGAGCTGGTGTTTTGCTCATGTGGCCTCGAGACCCCCTGTAGGAGTTTAGACTGTGAGCCAGACACATTACAGATTGGCATCGCTGGAAACGTACCCTGTGCCGAGGCAGCGCATCTGGGAAATCACTCAGCAGTCGGGCATCGGTGAACATGACAATCTCGGAGCCAGGTCTCCGCTGGGTTTGATGAAGAGAACAGCAGAAGGCAGCGGAACGCATGCATTGTTAATGATGGAAGAATGAAGGCCCATTGGGAACACGCCACTGCAAGCTCATTCAACAGAGATCAGAGTTCAGCTCCAAACAAATCTCAAAATTAATAATCAAACCCAGCACGCAGAAATTGGATGCGACCTATAATAAAACACTCTCCTTGGCATTTAACAGTTTTGAGCAGGCAGTTTGCGGGTGAGTTCTGTCAATTCTGCTTTTCATTCTCAGAAGTGAATCGCTACTCGGGAACAAGCGGCCGCAAGGCAATAAACTTATTGCTGACGATGACTCATCTGTTATTTTTCAGTGTCTTGGGTTTCACTGTCTTGGGTTACACGTGAAGAACATGTATGATGAACCAGCAGACTCTTTCCGGTATGACTGAACCCATCTCTCCGTCAGTCTCTTTGTGTGTGACTTTTCTTGAGTATCTACACAGCACGGTAAAGCCTATTGGTTACTGAAAAATTAGAGGGTGGTAGCTAATCTTGAGGCCTGACTACATCCTATGTTCAGATTAGGTTGATTGGCCGTGATAAATTGTCCCTCAGTGTCAGGACGATTAGCAGTATTAGAGGGTGGGATAGGGCCTGGGTGGGATTGTTGTTGACGCAGGCTCGGTAGATCGATTGGCCTCCCCTGCACTGTAGGAATTGTAAGTAATCTCACAACGCCAGGTTAAAGTCCAACAGGTGAAGTCCATCAAGTAAGTGACTCATCTGATGAAAGAGCAATGCTCAGAAAGCTCGTGCTACCAAATAAACCTGCTGGACTTCAACCTGATGTTGTGAGACTTCTTACTGTTCCCACCTCAGTCCAACGCCAGCATCTCCACATCACCATAGAGTCGATAATTCTAACGTCAATCCGTCCACACTTCCAGGAATAGTGGTCAACAGGGTAGGCAATCGGTCTTGTTCACCTGTTTGAACCGTTTAGAATCAATAGAATACAAAAAGGCCTGGACAGAGTGGACGTGAGGAGGATGTTTCTGTTAATAGGAGAGATTGGGATCCAAGGGCTCAGCCTCTGACTAAAAGAACACTTTAAAACCGAGATGAAGAGGGATTTCTTCAGCCAGGGGTAGTGGATTTATGGAATCATTGCCACAGAACATAGAACATAGAACATAGAACATTACAGCACAGAACAGGCCCTTCGGCCTTCGATGTTGCGCCGACCAATATAAAAAGCAATGCCCCTCCAAACTAAACCATTCCCTTCTCTTCCATATACTTATCAACTAACCTCTTAAACGCCACCAAACTTGGCGCATCTACAACTGCTGCAGGCAGGGCATTCCACTCCCGAACCACCCTTTGGGTAAAGAACCTGCCTCTGATATCCGTCCTATAACTATCACCCCTTAATTTAAAGCTGTGTCCCCTCGTGCTAGCTTTTTCCATCCTAGGAAAAAGGCTATCACTGTCCACCCTATCTAAACCTCTAATCATCTTATATGTTTCGATCAGGTCCCCTCTTAGCCGCCTCCTTTCTAACGAAAACAACCTCAAATCCCTCAGCCTCTCCTCATAAGACCTGCCCTCCATACCAGGCAACATCCTGGTAAACCTCCTCTGTACCCTCTCCAATGCCTCCACATCTTTCTTATAATGTGGGGACCAGAACTGCACACAATACTCCAAGTGCGGCCGCACTAGAGTTTTGTACAGTTGCAACATGACGTTGCGGCTCCGAAATTCAATCCCTCTACCAATAAAAGCCAAGACTCCATATGCCTTCCTAACAACCTTCTCGACCTGACTGCCTACTTTCAGGGATCTATGCACATACACACCAAGATCCCTCTGTTCATCTAGACTACTAAGAATCCTACCATTTGCCCTATACTCTACACATTTATTATTTCTGCCATAGTGCATTACCTCACACTTTTCCACATTAAACTCCATTTGCCACCTCTCGGCCCAGCTCTGCAACTTGTCCAAGTCCCTCTGCAAACTATAACACCCCTCTTCACTATCTACCACTCCACCGACTTTAGTGTCATCTGCAAATTTACTAATCCATCCTTCAATACCCTCATCCAGATCATTTATAAAAATTACAAACAGCAGGGGTCCCAAAACAGACCCCTGAGGTCAAAACAGACCCATGACCTGACATCCACAGAAGGCTGTGGATGTCAAGTCATAAAGTTATAAACATTTACAGCATGGAAATAGGCCCTTCGACCCAACTTGTCCATGACGCCCATTTTTTTAAACCCCTAAACTAATCCCAATTGCCTGCATTTGGCCCATATCCCTCTATATCCATCTTATCTGTGGAACTACCTAAATGCTTTTTAAAAGACAAAATTGGACCCACCTCTACTACTCTCTCTGGCAGCTTGTTCCCACTGAGTGTATTTAAGACAGAGATAGAGGTGGGCTCTTGAAAGAAAAATACTGCGGATGCTGGAATCTGAGAAAAACAGAAAATGTTGGAAAATCTCAGGAGAGCGAAACAACGTTTCGAGTCTGGATGACCCATTTGTCTGAGCTGAGGTTCTTGATTTGTAAGGGGATCAAATGTTACAGAAAAAAGATGTAAGAATAGGGTCGAGAAACATATCAGCCTTGATTGAATGGAAGCAGACTCGATAGGCCGAATGGCCTAATTTTGCTCCTATATCTTATGGTCTTATGGTGCTAAGGCCATTGTGCTGTTGCCCTGGCTGTGGCTGAATACTCTTGAGATGATTACCAGAGCCGTTGTCCTTAGCAAGTGGCTTCTTAAATCAGAATTTAAATTTTCACATTTCAGCCTCTTTAATTAGAACTCCTGTTCTCTAAATTATTAGCCCTCTGGATTTGGTAGCATAAGCACGACACACTCTCCTCATCATTGATTATACAGTGTCAACAAATTGTGATTGCCGCTGAACCCATCTGCCACATCAAAAGATCCCAAGGTAGATACAGAAGTGCGTACAATCCTGCTTAACTCATGCCTTCAGACAAATCCGACAATTCCCTCATCAAAATATCTGTCTGCCCATTAATGATAAGGTTTTCTCTTCTATTGCTGTTTCCCAGATTCTGTTCCAAGTACAGATTACTCCTTCTGTCAAACATTTGGTCCGAACGTCAGTCTAGCATTCACCCTTAACCACTTTAAATTGTACCCTCTTATCTCAGTATCAGGTAGCGTTTCAGATTTATTCTTTGTCGTAGTTTTTGACAGCTTGATAGATAGCGGGAGGCAGCGGCCATTAGATGCACTAGCTTTGTGTGAACACCCAAGACTTTGGGGAATTTGTCGAGGTTTCAAGGCTTATTGACGTGGTTGAAATAACCTTTTTCCTTTTTTGAACAATCGCCCTTCCTATTTTGACAAGTAGATTCAGGGCAGCTTGACAAAGAATCTAAAGTTCGGAGCCAGCTGACAAAAATAGCGCTGGTGGTTTTCGGAAGAACAGTGCAAATTTTGGCGACTGGATGCATCTGGCCAATCAGTGAGAAAAATGAATAAGAGTGAATACGAATAATTCCTGAGATCAGAAGCTGCCTTCTTTACAGCAGGATAATGCTTTATGATAACACTTCTATTAAGTGTTAACTGTGGTTTAAGAGAGAGAAAAGAGAGAGAGAAGCCATTGAAAAGGTACAGCATATCCATAAGCTGTACATATCTAGACCTGAATGACAAACTGTGACAATGACTGTGCGGCCAAATTCCCCTCCAATTCCATGTTCAAGTTTGCTGATGATGCCACGTTAGTGGGTCAAATCTCAAACAATAATGGGACAGAATACAGGAATGGAGTAGAGAATCTGGTGAACTGGAGCAGCAACAATAATCTGACCCTCAATGTCAACACAAAATGAAAGAGATTGTCATTGATTTCAGGAAGCTTAGTAGAGAACATGCCCCTGTCTACATCAATGGGGATGGAATAGAAAGGGTTGAGAACTTCAAGCTTTTAGGTATCCAGATCACCAGCAACCTGTCCTGGTCCCCTATGTTGACACTGTAATTAAGAAAATCCACCAACGCTTCTACTTTCTCAGAAGACTAAGGGAATTTGGCATGTCAGCTACGATCCTTACCAACTTTTATAGATGCATCATAGAAAGTATTCTTTCTGGTTGTATCACAGCTTGGTATGGCTCCTGCTCTGCCCAAGATCACAAGAAACTACAAAAGGTTGTGAATGTAGCCCAATCCATCATGCAAACCAGCCTCCCATCCATTGACTCTGTCTACAGTTCCTGCTGCCTCGGCAAAGCAACCAACATAATTAAGGATCCCACGCACCCCGAACATTCTCTCTTCCACTTTCTTCCATTAGGACAATATACAAAAGTCTGAGGTCACGTACCAACCAACTCAAGAACAGCTTCTTCCTTGTTGCTATCAGACTTTTGAACGGACCTACCTCACATTAAGTTGATTTTCTCTACACCTTAGCTATGACTGTAACATTACATTCTGCACTCTCTCATTTCCTTCTCTATGAATGGTATGCTTTGTCTGTATATTTTTCTGGCCACTATTTATCTCTCAGCTAACATGACTCAGGAGACAGATTACCTTTCAAAATGCTGGTTGGGGGACCTGATTTGGTATAAATTTGTTGCTGTATTTCCTACATTCTAACAGTGATTAGCCCTAACACACTTTGTAGCTGTGATAGAAATTCAATGCTATTTTTTGTAAGAAGAAAGTACTCAGGTTCCGGCTGGGATTTTCCGACTTCACCCAGGCTGGGAATCTCTCACCTCGCCCGGAGATTCTCCGACCTCGCCCATAACTGGTAATCTCCAACCTTGACCGTGGCTGGGATTCCCATCTTAAGCCTACAGCTGGGATTCTCCAACCTTACCTGGCTGGGATTCTCCGACCTTGCTTGTGGCTGGGATTCTCCAACTGCTTCCACAGCTGGGATTCACCGACCTCTCACATGACTGGAATTCTCTGACCTTCCAACCTCACCTGCAGATGGGATTTTCCAACCTTGCCCACGGCTGGGATCCTTTGACCTCTCCCACAGCTGGGATTCTCCGACCTCGCACATGATTGGGATTCTCCGACCTCTCACATGACTGGAATTCTGTGACCTCGACCATGGCTTGGATTCTCCGACCTCGCCCGTGGCTGAGATTCGCCAACCTCGCCCTCAGCTGGTATTCTCCGACTTTGCCCGCAGCTGGGATTCTCCGATGCCGCTGCAGTGAGTGGGGATTTGGCTGAGCTTCAAATTCTTGGTTCTTGTTGGCAGGGCGAATGAGGTCGGAGAATTCTGGACTGTCTTCCATTCTTACCGAGTACCTGCTTTCCCCAGAACTCAGGTTGGGCATGGCATCACCTTGAATGGGGAAGACGAGATTATTTGGGGTGTCTTTGCTAGATTGGTGCTTGGCATCTATGAGTCACTGCGCATTGACAACTGTCTGGGGCAAGCCTGCCGACCTTTTCTCTCAGTGGCAAAAGGTAAGAGTATAAAAACTGGATTAAATAGTGAATGAAACAATTTCAAGTGAGCTGTTCACAAAGAGAGGCAATCACCTCAGTATAAAAACATGCGCTAGCAAGGCTGCTGGATCACACTGGAAGCCATCAGTCTATGATGATATTTATATATAGGTCTTTTCTGTGTCATGAATAGAGCTGATTTTTAATACTGTCCAACATGTGTTAACTCGTCCCCTAAAAATATACCACATGACTACCAGAGGTAACTGTTAGTGACATGCAAATGATCTGCTCAAATGCATTTAGCGAAGTTGTGATGAAGGAACAGATTCTCATATTGCAGTAACTCGTATTTACACAGTGCCATCATAACACAGCAGGCGTTATCAATTAAATGTTTTTGACACCATGCCATGCAAGGAGATATCAGGACAGATAAGCAAAAGCTCAATTAAAGAGATGGTGTCGAGGAGATAAACAGACAACAGCTTAAATGGAGCCAGTATCGCTCAAACCACACAAATGCCAAGCAATGACCACCACCAATAAGAGACACTCTAACCGACCTGCCCCTTAATATTCAATGATGTTACCATCACTGAGTTCCCCACTATCAACATCCTCGGAGTTACCATTGATCAGAAACTCAACTGGACTTGCCACATCAACACAGTGGCTGCAACAGCAGGTCAGATATTGTGGTGGGTAACTCACCTCCTGACTTCCCAAAGCCTTCCCACTATCTGCAGAGCACAGGTCAGGAGTGTGATGGAACACTCCCCATCTGCCTGAATGGTGCAGCTCCAACAACACTCAAGAAAATTGATACCATCCAGGACAAAGCACCACATCTACAAACATCCACTCCCTCCACCATCGACGCGTGCATACTATCTGCAAAATGCACTGCAGCAATTCACCAAAGGTCCTTAGACAGCATCTTCCAAACCCACGACCACTTCCATCTAGAAGAACAAGGGCAACAGGTAAGTGGGAACACCACCACCTGCAAGTTCCCCTCCAAACCACTCACCATCCTGGAAATATATCACCATTCCTTCACGGTGGCTGGGTCAAAATCCTGGAATTCCCTCCATAATAGAATTGTGGGTCAACCTACAGCACACGAACTGCAGCAATTCAAGAAGGCAGCTCACCACCATCTTCTCAAAGGGCAACTAGGGATGGGCAATAAATGCTGGCCAGCCAGCGACACCCATGTCCCATGAGTGAATAAAAAATGTGTGGTCCATTAGCTAATGCAAAGATCAAGCAAAGAGACAGAACGCACCACCGTGTGAAACAGTAAAAGGAAACCAAGCATGAGTCAACAGAGCCACCCAACCCCTGATCCCATGTGAGTGTTACCAAATACGGTCACCCATTCTCCCAGTTAACCTGCCAAACCAGATGCCCATCTCTCCTATCTATCCATCCATCTATGCACATTCTCCCCTTGTCTATGTGGGTTTCCTCCGGATGCTCTGGTTTCCTCCCACAGTCTTCTATCCATCCCTCCTATCCATCCGAATAAGCACTGGAGTATGGTGACTAAGGGATTTTCACAGTAACTTCATTGCAGCGTTAATGTAAGCCTTACTTGTGACTAACAAACAAACTTTATCGCAGCCTAACAGCAGCTCCATCTTTCTTCTCTGTTGATCTCTTTCAGCACCGTTTCCCATGGACTCAGCGGCTGGCCAGACCAACGTATGTAGCATGACTGTATTTATCCACATTAAATGCTAGTTGCACCCCACTCCCCCAGCATTCTAAAGCTTTTGGCATTTGGTTTCATTCCTTTATCTTTTTTTGAGCCTTTGAGCCAATGTTGGTGCCACCTGCAAACTGACTGATCTTATTTCCAACAGCGCTATCCAACTGTGAACAGTAGCAGGTTATAGTTCAAAGCTATTTCACCAACTGCAAAACACTTTGCAATGTGCTGAAGTTTTGAAGGGTGCTTTTTAATTCTAATTCTTTCTGTCATAGAACCTTAGAATCAATCATACAGCACAGAACGAGGCTATTTGGCCCATATGCCTGTGACAGCACTTTATTAGACTTAGCCAGTTAGTCTCACAGCTATATTTACCCATGAACCTTACTTACCTTCTTTCCCAAGTGGCTATTCAATTCTCCTGTGGTATGTTACTATTGTGTCTCTTTCATCACCCTGTCAGACCCTGCATCCCAGATTCTCAGCAACCCGCTGTGTTAAACAAGGTTTCCTCGCGTCACCTCTGGTTCTTTTCCTAATCAAATCAGTACCTTTTGGTTACCAAATTTTCTTCTTATTTACTCTATCAATATGATTCATGATTTTGAAGGCCCTTCTGAAATGAACTCTGAACCTTCTCTGCTCTAAAGGGGAAGAAGACTGGCTCCTCCAGTCTGTCCACACAACAAAATCCTTCATTCCTTGTACCTTCTGAGCAACTCTCTTCTGCACCCTCCTCAAGATCTCCACCCATCCCTCCATCCATCCCTCCCTCCATCAATCTTTTCATCCATTCCTCCATTCATTCCCCTCTTTCCTTCCCTCCATCCCTGACTCCATCCATGCTTCCTCTCCTATTCATTCCTTCATCTATCCCTCTATCCTTCTCCATCCCTCCCTCCATCCTTCTCTCCATCCATCCCTCCATCCCTGCCTCCATTCATCACTCCTGTCCATCTCTTCATCCATCCTTCCTATCTATCCATCCATCTACCAGCCCATCCCTTCATCCATCCCTCCTCCATCCTTCCCTCTATTTATCCCTCCTATCCATCCCTTCATTTACCCTTCCTATCACTTCTCCATCCCTCCCTCCATCCCTCCCTCATACAACCCTCCATCGCTCCCTCCATTCATCACTCCTGTCCATCCCTTCATCCATCTCTCCTATCTATCCATCCACCTACCCACCCGTTCCTTCAACCATCCCTTCTCCATCCTTCCCTCTAATAACCCCTCCTATCCATCCCTTCGTCTATCCTTCCTACCCCTCCCTCCATCCTTCCCTCCATCCCTCCCTCCATTGATCTCTCCATCCATTCTCAATTCATCCCGCTGCTCTACCCCTCCTATCTGTCCCTCTATCCACCCACCCATCCCTTCATCCATCCCACTTCCATCCCTTCCTCCATTTATCCCTCTTATCCATCTCTTCACACATCCCTTCTATCCATCCATCCTATCCATCCCTGCTATCCATCCGTCCCTTCTGTCCATCCCTGCTATCCATCCATCCGTCCCTCTTTTCTATCCTTCCATTCCTTTCTCCCTTTCTATTCTGGTATTTTTCTTACATTTGTCCCCTCTGTGTTGTGTGTGCGTGTTTTGTGTGTAAACTGTTGAAGCGGGAAAGCTGGTTTGGGTGTTTTGCTGACTAAGATTACAATAATTAGGCAGGAGGTTGAAAATGTTTCAGCTCATTAATCTACAAAGATTACTTACACAATAGCCTCCTGTATTGAAAATGATTACTATGGAAATGTCAGGTAATTGTCCCAGCAGTGATATGCTATAACTCACCAATTCCAGTTTTTGCACAAAGCTACAGCCCATTGTAAGAAATAATTTAATCTCATTAACATGCTGTTTCTCAGACAGGAATAATAAATGAAGCTTTTGGGTCTTATTTGGTATCCAAGGCCTGATTTAGCTCTAGGTATCCAACACCAACTGACACATCATGTGAAGCATTGTCAAAGGTACCATTTTCCGAATTAAACCAAAACAATTGTTCATGGTTAGCACTGCTGTCTCACAGTGTCAGGGATCTGGGCTCGATTCCCGGCTTGGGTCACTGTCTGTGTGGAGTTTGCACATTCTCTCCATGTCTGCATGGGTATCCTCTGGGTGCTCCGGTTTCCTCCCACAGTCCAAAGGTTGCGGGTTAGGTTGATTGGACATGCTAAATTGTCCTTTAATGTCAGAGGGACTCGCAGGATAAACATACAGGGAAAAAGGGATTGGGCCTAGTGGGATTGTGGGGATAGGGCCTGGCTGGAGTTATATGTATAGGGCCTAAGTGGGATCACGGGGATAAGGCCTGGGTGGGGTTATGGGGATAGGGCCTGAGTGGGATTGTGGGGATAGGGATTCCATGATTCAGAACATACTCGCTCACCTAAACACTCCATTGCAGATGCACATCACACCTTGTAATCAAAGAGGTTGCCCTCAGGATTCTCCCACAATTGCCCTTGCAGTCTCACATTAATAATCACAAACCCGGGCATTGCCACCATCAGATCACCACCGCCCACAGAACCAATGTAGTCCGCCTGCCTCTCCATCAGATACGCCCTGGATGGTGAGAGATGAAGGGGATTATTGATTGGTAGTGCCTCACAGAATACCTCGCTGTGGCTCCTACTGACACTAAGTTAAATACAATGTACTCACTGCAGTATTCCAGGTCTACCCTCCAGCCACTCCCCTGTTGCTCATGCCAACCATGCCAACCAGGGAATTACCCAAAAGCCATTGTCTGACATGGGTCTCTCTGGTTGGGCCTGTAGAGGGGCAGCCAATGGCTCACAAAGTGTTGATCAAACTTGAGAATCAATTCTGGCTCTGCCCCTGGCACTGCCCGGGCACTGCCCTGTGGCACTGACCCTTGACACTGCCCCTGGCCCTGCAGCCCCACACTGTCCTGTGGCACTGCCACATAACAATATTGAGCTCCAACATCTTATCAACCACATTAGATAGTGTTAGATAGTGTTAGGGTGTTAGATAGTGAAGAGGGGTGTTAGATAGTGAAGAGGGGTGTTGATTAGTGAAGAGGGGTGTTATTAGATAGTGAAGAGGGGTGTTATAGTTTGCAGAGGGACTTGGACAAGTTGCAGAGCTGGGCCGAGAGGTGGCAAATGGAGTTTAATGTGGAAAAGTGTGAGGTAATGCACTATGGCAGAAATAATAAATGTGTAGAGTATAGGGCAAATGGTAGGATTCTTAGTAGTCTAGATGAACAGAGGGATCTTGGTGTGTATGTGCATAGATCCCTGAAAGTAGGCAGTCAGGTCGAGAAGGTTGTTAGGAAGGCATATGGAGTCTTGGCTTTTATTGGTAGAGGGATTGAATTTCGGAGCCGCAACGTCATGTTGCAACTGTACAAAACTCTAGTGCGGCCGCACTTGGAGTATTGTGTGCAGTTCTGGTCCCCCATTATAAGAAAGATGTGGAGGCATTGGAGAGGGTACAGAGGAGGTTTACCAGGATGTTGCCTGGTATGGAGGGCAGGTCTTATGAGGAGAGGCTGAGGGATTTGAGGTTGTTTTCGTTAGAAAGGAGGAGGCTAAGAGGGGACCTGATCGAAACATATAAGATGATTAGAGGTTTAGATAGGGTGGACAGTGATAGCCTTTTTCCTAGGATGGAAAAAGCTAGCACGAGGGGACACAGCTTTAAATTAAGGGGTGATAGTTATAGGACGGATATCAGAGGCAGGTTCTTTACCCAAAGGGTGGTTCGGGAGTGGAATGCCCTGCCTGCAGCGGTTGTAGATGCGCCAAGTTTGGTGGCGTTTAAGAGGTTAGTTGATAAGTATATGGAAGAGAAGGGAATGGTTTAGTTTGGAGGGGCATTGCTTTTTATATTGGTCGGCGCAACATCGAAGGCCGAAGGGCCTGTTCTGTGCTGTAATGTTCTATGTTCTATGTTCTATTACTGTATATACATAGTTTAAACACATGCACCCACACGCTCACACCCACACACAAAGATACACATCCACAATGATACACACACACACACACACACACACACAGATAACCACAGATACACACAATCCACACAGATAAACACATACACACATGCACACAAACTCACACACAAAGACTCTCACACATGCTCACATACATAGATATATACACAGATGTACATAGAAATACAGATAAGCACACCCACCTACATACATATTTAAAGGTTACTCTGTATTGAATGTTACAGAATAATAGAGGGAATCATGGGATTTGATTCCCAGCTTCAATGAAAATCCCAGATTACAATTTAATAAAAATGGATTGTTTACTCTCCCAGATTGTAAAGCTGCATGTTTGTTATATTGAGTGCCCCTACAGTTATAGAATCATCTCACTGACAGTGAGCACTGCCAAAGGAGGCCTGCTAGCCAGAAATATCTCATTTTATGAAAGGCAGTGTGTGGTGAACAAATTAACTCTTTACAGTTGATATGATGTCAGAAAAGATTCATTTTGATCAGGGCGGATCATCAGATTCAATATCCTGATCTCCCTCCCCCCCGTATCCCTTGATCTCTTCAGTCTCAAGAGCTATATCTAGTTCCTTCTTGAAATCAAACAATATTTTGACCTCAACTATTTTCTGACGTAGTGAATTCCACACATTCAAAGAACAAAGAACAGCACAGCACAGGAACCAGGTCCTTTAGTTCTACAAGCCTGCACTGCCCATTTTACACTCAATGAGTGCCTTATTCAAGTCCTTCTTCTCCTACAACTTTTATCTACCTCTAGTGGACTCCACAATAAAGGGGTGCAAATTTAGGGAATTATATGTGCACCAGATTAAGGGAGATCCAATTTAGGGACAGTTTATTGACACCAATCGGCCTAAAAGCACGTTTTTGGGGTGTGGGAGGAAATGGGAGCACCCGGACAAGCACGGGGAAAATGTGTAAACTCCCACAGGCACTGACCCAAGCCGGAGATCCAACCTGGATCCCTGTAACTGCACAGCAAACAGTGATAGTCACTGAGCTGTTGTGTTGCTCATCAATTGGTCCAGTTTAAGTGTACACTAATGGACATGAAGCATTAGGCAACTCTCAAAGCAACATCCAAGAGCAGCCCTCACACGACCCATCGTGCGTGTATGCCCCTTGTTGGCCAACAAGGCAGACTGAATCGCCTATGGATGTAAAAAGGAGACATCAATAAAACATACAACAGACTATACAGACATTAATGGAAAATCCCCAGTAGCTCCAGCGTAAGAGACGGGTGAGCATTAAAACTTGTTGGACGGCCGATTCACCACCTTCTGGGTGAAGAAATTTCTCCTCACCTCAGTTCTAAAAGCTTTACGCCTTATCTTCAATCCCTAGTTCTGGACTCCCCAACCATTGGGAAGTTCTTTCTGAATCTACCCAGTATAACCCTATTAGAATTTTCTAAGTTTCTGTGAGATTCCCTCTCACTGTCCTAAACTCCAGTGAGTATAATCCTAACCAACTTCGTCTCTTCTCATGACAGACCTGCCATCCCAGAATTCAGCCTGGTAAACCTTCACTGCTCTCCCTCTAAGGAAGGAACATCCTTTCTCAATATCTCCCTGTTGGTCAATGCACGGTTAATAGAACAGACCTGTCTGCCTGCGACTTTTGCCAATTGCAGTCTATGTTACCAGCATTATTTTACAGTTAATTCCCTGTATGATGATGCGACCTCTGTGGAAAAGGGACAAAATGGTATCTCACATTGACATCTTTATGACACAGCCTCCTCCTGTCATCCAAGAATGATACAACGCAGTCAGACCTAAAAAACAAAAGTGCTAGGTGATGAAATATTAACAGCAAAACACATTTTTCAATGGGTTAGGTGCCTGAAGCTGTGAACTATTTCTGGGGCTACACCTATCGATGCCCTTACAGATTCCCCACCGGAATCACATTACTCACATTCCAATTTGAATTCCATTAAGGCAAACATCTCCTCTATCAAAAGCCCCACCGCTAACAGTTAACTTGTCCCATTACGCCCAACACACATCAGCAACCAATCCGAAAGGTGAAATCTCCTCTAGGGTTGTGTTAAAGTTTATTTATTAGTCACAAGTGAGACTTAGATTAACATTGCAATGAAGTTACTGTGAAATTGCCTGAGTTATCACAGTCCAGTGCCTGTTCAGGTCAATGCACCTATCCAGCAGGTCTTTCAGAACGTGGGAGGTAATCAGAGCATCCGGAGGAAACCCATGCAGACATGGGGAGAATGTGCAAACTCGACACAGACAGCGACCTAAACCGGGAATCGAACCTGGAAACCTGGTGCCGTGCAGGCAGCAATGCTAATCACTGTGTGACTGTACCACCCTTAACATTATAAAATTTAGAATCAGGAGTTGGCCACTCAGCCCATTAAGCCTATTCTGCCATTCAGTGGGGTCTCATTGATCAAGGCTTTGGCCTAACTCTACTTTCCTGTCTCTCCCCCTGTAACTCGGAATCAAAAATCTGCCTGACTCAGCCTTGAATATGTCTGATGACCCAGCCTCCACTACTCTCTGGAGAAGAGAATTCCAAAGCCCTCAGAGAGAAATAAGTTCTCCTCAGTTCAGTCTTAGATGGCAGAGCAGTTATTTTGAAATGATGCTCCCCTCGTTCTAGACATCCTCTCAGCATCTACCCTGTCAAATTCCCTCAGAATATAAACTGTTTCAGTAGGATCACCTCTCATTCTGCTCAACTCCAATGAGTACAGACCCAACCTCTTTTCCCTTTCTTCGCAAGACAGTCCCTTCACCCCAAGAGAAAGCCTGGCAAACCTTCTTCCAACTGCTTCCAGTGCAAGTACACCCTTCTTTCCGTAAGGAGGTCAAAACTGCGAATGGTGCTCCAGATGTTGTGTCTGTACTGCTGTTCAGTAAAAAGATTTACACAAGTTTTATCACCCCAGTCCAACACCGGCATTTCCACCTCATGCATATTTGCGTAGATCTTCCTACATTGCTTGAAACATTGGCTCTTTTGAGCTCTGACAAAGGGTTTCCAGACTCGAAATGTTGGCTCTATTCTCTCTCCACAAATGCTGTGCTGAGATTTTCTGTGTGTCCTCTACATTGCTCCCTCTTTGGATTGAGCTGATGGACATCAGTAGTTTCCAGATATTATTAGGTTTTCCCCTTTTTATTAATTTATTTATTAGTCACAAGTAAGACTTACGTTAATACTGCAATGAAGTTACTGTAAAATTCCCCTCGTCGCCACACTCCTGACCTGAAATTCCTTTCGCTGCTTATACCTTCTGCAGATTTCTTTACCTCGGGTCTTTACAGTAAGCAAAAGCTACCATATTCTACAGGGGTGACACTGGTCCTGCTATTGTTAGTTACATCATCTAGTTAATTTAGTTCAATTACTTTCTTAGTTAACTTAGAATAATTCTTATATTTACTAGAATTTACTGTGCTTATTAAGTACCACCCACTATTAAAGGGGCTAGATGGCCTATTCCTGCTCCTATTTCTTATGATCTTATCTCCCTATAAGACTTCCATGGAACCATAGCATCATCAGCACAGGAGGCCATTTGGCCCAGCATATTGTATTGGTGCTAGCTCAATGAAGGAGCTCTCCAATCGGTTCCACTTGCTTGCCCTGCAACTTTCTTTCTCATGTCAAGTATTTATCCGATTTCCCTTTGGGACCTATTATTGAATGTGTTCTTAGGCAGTGCATTCCAGATCATTACAACATGCCCTGTCAAAAGAAATCCCTCCTTATCCCGCCCCTGAGTCCTCTGCCAAAAATATTAAACCCGTGACCTCTGGCCACCCACCCTCCTGCCAGTGGGAACATTTTTCTCCCTATTTGCTGAATCCGAATCCCTCGCCGTGCCTTTCACTGTGAGGCCTGAGGTTAATGTGTATGCCTGATAAGGCAATGTGAAAGCTCAAGATAGAATCAGAGCAGTTGAAAATAAATAGCTCTAAGATATTTCAGAACGCAGCTTCATTCCGGCCCCTGAGGGTTACGGCTCTCTGTGCAAGAATGTGTCCTCAGGAATCCCTTGCCGGAACCTTGCCGAAACTCTTTCCCACAGTGAAGAATTTACAGAGAGATTCTTTCAGTCCTGACTCATAGTGCAGAGCTATGTGAGAAAGAGCAAGCGGTGGGACCAATGGGAGAGATCTTCCAAAGAGCAAGCATCGATTCAGTAAACTGGGCCAAATGGCCTCCTGTGATGAAGATCCTATGGTTCTTTGGAGATATTGGGTTGGCAACTAATTCCTCCCTGGGCCCAAACAAGCAGGGACATAAAATTCCACGGTGGCACTGGGAAACATTCAAAGGGCATTAAAATACTGAGCTTGGTTCACTTGCCACACAATTTGTGGCACAGTATCTTTCTGAGGTGAATTTGTAGCCATGTACTAAAGCAAGAAGTCTCACATCATCAGGTTAAAGTCCAATAGGTTTAGTTGGAATCACGAGCTTTCAGAGCACTGCTCTTTCATCAGGTGAATGAGGAGCCTCACTCCCGGTGTTGTAGAACATAGAACATAGAACATAGAACATTACAGCACAGAACAGGCCCTTCGGCCTTCGATGTTGTGCCGACCAAAATAAAAAGCAATGCCCCTCCAAACTAATCCATTCCCTTCTCTTCCATATACTTATCAATTAACCTCTTAAACGCCACCAAACTTGGCGCATCTACAACAGCTGCAGGCAGGGCATTCCACTCCCTAATCACTAAATGTGAGACTTTTTACTCTGCCCATTGCAATCCAAGACCAACATCTCCACACCACAAACACTAGGGATTTGGGGACTGCAAACTGATGTGTATCAATTTTTCAAACAAAGGGGGCTTTAGATATTATAAATCTCCCCTCGAGGGCAGCACAGTGGCACAGTGGTTAACACTGCTGCCTCGCAGAGCCAAGGACCTGGGTTTGATTCCCACCTTGGATCACTGTTTGTGCAGAGTTTGCACATTCTCCCCGTGTCTGCATGGGCTTCCTCTGAGTATTCCCACAGTGCTGGTTAGGTGCACTGACCCCTGCTAAATTCTCCCTCAGTTTACCTAAACAGGTGCCAGAGTGTGGCAACTAGAGGATTTTCACAGTAACTTCGTTGCAGTGTTAATGTAAGCCTACTTGTGACACTAATTAATAAATTTAAACTCTATAAAATCAAACAGTGAAACAAAAAATGAAACAGGTTTTAAGTGAACTAGTGGTGCTAAGTGTTTGCATGTTGAATGCCGAGTTGCCCATTTCGGGTCTGTAAGTCTGAAGCGACGCTGTTGAACTTTGAGTGCCACCGAGGCTGGTTCTCGATCCCTCTCTGTTTAACTCTGATTAATTATTTTCTACAGTTTGAGGGAAGTGCTGACAAGGCTGTCAGGACTGTTTGGAACATGTTGCAGTCTGACAGAAATGAATTAACAACCTGTAATTGACGTTAAAAGTTTGTTGCCGCTTTCAGTCACCCCCTTGCCACCCACCTGAGCTCAATAATTATCACCTAGAGATTACTGTTGTCATTAAAAGATGAACACCTGATATTTTTCTATATGTCTTGAAATAAAACACCTTATATCGGCCTTTAAATAGCAAAGGACTGCATTGAAATGCATTATGTGCTAGTATCACAGGCAGTCTTTTCTAGACACATATTCCAGTGCTGTTGCTATTGTAAAGGTGGACATTTTGTAAATCCTTCGTGTGTGCTCTGTCTGAAGGAAGGTCCTTGGCTTCTTGCCAGCCTTAGCTGTTCCTCCCTTTTTGTCAGTGGTAGCTTAGCATTGTTTTCCACTCTCAAGGGCAGGGGTGGCCGCAAAATCTGCCTCAGCCAGAATGGGAATCTAACCAACACTGCTTTCTCTAACCTGGATCGCACGCTAGCCATCTAGCCAAATAAGCTAAATGGCCTCTTATATGGCCAGTCATATTTTGGCAGTTTATCTGGTACGGCAGATTGCATTGAAAATCCTACAGCAATTTTAGCTCAACACAGTGGCACAATGACTAGCACTGCTGCCTCATAGCGTCAGGGGTGCTGGGTTCGATTCCCAGTCTAGGATCACTGTCAAAGAACAAAGAACAACATAGAACATAGAACATTACAGCGCAGTACAGGCCCTTTGGCCCTCGATGTTGCGCCAGCCAGTGGACTCTCTAACCTAAACTACTCCAATATCATCCATATGCCTATCCACCGAACATTTGAATGCCCCCAAAGTAGGCGAGTCCACAACTGCTGCAGGCAGGGCATTCCGCGCCCTCACCACTCTCTGTGTGAAGAACCTGCCCCTGACATCCGTCCTATAACTACCACCTCTTAATTTAAAGTTATGTCCCCTTGTGTTGGTCATCACCATCCGAGGAAAAAGGATCTCACTATCCACCCTATCCAATCCCCTGATCATCTTATACGCCTCAATTAGGTCACCGCGTAACCTTCTTCTCTCTAATGAAAATAACCTCAGGTCCCTCAGCCTTTCCTCATAAGGCCTTCCCACCATACCAGGCAACATCCTGGTAAACCTCCTCTTCACCCTTTCCAATGCTTCCACATCTTTCTTATAATGCGGCGACCAGAACTGTACGCAATACTCCAAGTGCGGCCGCACCAGAGTTTTGTACATTTGTAACATAACCTCACGGCTCCTAAATTCAATCCCTCTACCAATAAAAGCTAACACACCGTACGCCTTCTTAACAACTTTATCAACCTGGGTGCCAACTTTCAAAGAGCTATGTAATTGTACCCCAAGATCCCTCTGCTCGACAACACTATTAAGGGTCCTTCCATTAGCCCTACATTTCATATGCCTGTTATTCCTACCAAAATGAATCACCTCACACTTATCCGTATTGAATTCCATTTGCCACCTCACAGCCCAGCTCTGCAACCTACCTATGTCCCTCTGCAAACTGTAACATCCATCCTCGCTGTCTACCACTCCCCCCACTTTGGTATCGTCAGCAAATTTACTAATCCAACCCTCTACACCCTCATCTAGGTCATTTATAAAAATGACAAACAGCAGTGGCCCTAAAACAGATCCTTGAGGTACACCACTTGTAACAAAGAACAAAACAGCACGGGAAACAGGCCCTTCGGCCCAACGAGCCCACGCCGCCACCCCAATGTTCCTACCTCTACCCGCGATCCCTGTCCATGTTTATAGATCTATGGATTAAAAACCACATTTAAGACAATTTAGGGAGAATTTGTTTTGTCAATTAGCCCAAGAGCACATCTTTGGGATGTGGGAGGAAACCAAAGCACCCAGAGAAAACCCGCGCAAGCACAGGGAGAATGCGCAAATCCCCAGAGACAGAGGCCTAAATCCATGTATCTGCACAGCACAGAGATAATCACTGAGCTGTCGTGTTGCCCAAATGGCCCAGATCAAGCGTACACTAACAACGTGAAGCACTAAGATGCTCTCGAAAAAAAATCCAAGAGCAGCCCTCTCACGACCCATCGCGTGTATGCCCCTCGTTAGACAACAAGGTGGACCAAAGCACCTGTAGGATAAAAACACGTACATCAATATCATAAGTCCATGCGAAGTCTGCCCCTTCTCCCCATGTCTGCATGGGTTTCCTCTGGGTGCTCCAGTTTCCTTCCACAGTCTGAAAGACATGCTGGTTAAGTACATTGGCTGTGCTAAATTCTCCCTTAATGTATCTAAGCAGATGCCAGAGTGTGACAATTAGGGATTTTCACAGTAACTTACAGAGGTGAGGGGTGAAATTGCTGGGCCTCTGACACAAATCTTTGTCTCTTCCTTGGACACAGGTGAGGTCTCAGAGGACTGGAGAATAGCTAATGTTGTACCATTGTTTAAAAAGGGTGCTAGGGATAACTCTGGAAATTATAGGCCGATGAGTTTGACATCAGTGGTAGGGAAGCTATTGGAGGGGATTCTTAGAGATAGGATGTATAGGCACTTAGAGCGTTGCGATCTGATTAGTGATACGCAGCATGGATTTGTTAAGGGGAGGTCGTGCCTTACAAATCTGGTAGAATTTTTTGAGGAGGTGACGAAAACGGTGGACAAAGGGCGAGCCGTTGATGTTGTCTATATGGATTTTAGTAAGGTGTTTGACAAAGTCCCTCGTGGGAGGTTAGTTGAGAAGGTCAAGGCTCATGGGATACAAGGACAGGTAGCTAGATGGATAAGTAATTGGCTTAGTAATAGGAGACAGAGAGTAATAGTGGAAGGGTGTTTTTCCAGCTGGAGGTCGGTCACTAGTGGTGTGCCGCAGGGCTCGGTACTGGGACCTCTTCTGTTTGTAATATATATAAATGACTTGGAAGAGGGAGTAAGTGGAGTGATCAGCAAGTTTGCAGACAATACAAAGATGGCTGGATTTGTGGATAGTGAGGAGCATTGTCAGGCGATGCAGCAGGACATAGATAGGCTGGTAGCTTGGGCAGACAGATGGCAGATGGAATTCAATCCTGATAAATGTGAGGTGATGCATTTCGGGAAAATAAATGTAGGGGGGAGGTATATGATAAAGGGTAGACCTATTAAGAGTATAGAAATGCAGAGGGACCTGGGGGTGCAGGTGAACAAGTCTCTGAAGGCGGCAGAGCAAGTGGAGAAGGTTGTGAAGAAAGCATATAGTATGCTAGCTTTTATAGGAAGGGGTATAGAGTACAAGAGCTGGCCTTTAATGTTGCAGTTGTATAAAATGTTGGTTAAACCTCATTTGGAATACTGCGTCCAGTTCTGGTTGCCTTATTACCGGAAGGACGTGGAGACTCTGGAGAGAGTGCAGAGGAGGTTTACCAGGATGCTGCCTGGTATGGAAGGTCTGATTTACGAGGAGAGATTAGGCAAATTGGGACTGTTTTCCTTAGAAAGACGTAGACTTAGAGGAGATCTGATAGAGGTGTACAAGATTTTGAAGGGGATAGATAGAGTAAACGGGGTTAAGCTTTTTCCTAGGATGGACTTGAATAGCACGAGGGGTCACGGGCTTAGGGTGAGGGGGTAAGGTATAATTTGGATGCTAGAGGGAGTTTTTTCACACAGAGGGTGGTGGGGGTATGGAATGCGCTACCAAGTAAAGTGGTGGAGGCAGGTACTCTGGAGTTATTTAAGAAATACTTAGATGGGCACATGAACATAATGGGAATGGAGGGGTATAGAAAACTGATTTAAAATAGGGATCATGAGCCTTGGGAGTCCCTGGGAAGTGTGTAAATAGATGATGATATTGATTTACTTGTTTTTATCCTACAGGTGCTTTGGTCCACCTTGTTGTCTAACGAGGGGCATACACGCGATGGATCGTGAGAGGACTGCTCTTGGACCTTTTGAGGGTATCCTACTGCTTCACATCGTTAGTGTATGCTTGACCTGGACCATCTGATGGGCAACACGACAGCGCAGTGACTATAGCTGTGCTGTGCAGATACATGGATTTGGGCCTGTGTCTGTGGGAGTTTGCGCATTCTCCCCGTGCTTGCATGGGTTTTCTCCGGGCGCTCCGGTTTCCTCCCACATCCCAAAGATTTGCTCTTAGGCTAATTGGCAAAACAAATTCTCCCTAAATTGTCTCAAATTTGGTTTTTAATCCATAGATCTATAAACATGGACAGGGATCGCGTGTAGAAGTGGGAACATCGAGGTGGCAGCGCAGGCTCGTTGGGCCGAAGGGCCTGTTTCCCATGCTGTTTTGTTTGCAGAGTAAGCCTACTTGTGACAATAATAAATAAACTCAAAAACTTAAACCTTATGCTTAAACTGCACCCTTCAATTCTAGATTCTACCAAGTGGGGAAAGTGTCTCTCATCATCTACCCTACCATGCACCCTCTGAATCTTATATATTGGAATGGTTTGGGTTCAACCCAGAAGACAGCATCATTGACAATGCAGCAGATCCTCGGAGCTGCTGGAGTTTACAATCAGTAAAATATTACGCGGAATTCTGGGAAGTGACTTGCAGGCTGCTTATAAATGTGCAACTGATTTATCAGGCTGAACAAGTTAAACTTCACTTTTAATTCATGAGTGTCTGAGATTGTTCTCCATTCGAGGGAATTGCTTTTCAGGATTCCATTCTGTTCTCTCTGAAAGCCATAAATCAGTGGGTCTGTTTGCTGTTTGTGGAGGAGAGAGAGTTTTGAAGATGCGCACTGTGCTACCCTCGCAGCCCACATTGTAAATATCCTGCCAGTTGAATGGGAATTGTGCTTTTAGACTGCGCTCCACAATCACTCGGAGAAAATCAGATTCTTAACAGTAGAACAAACACGTTTAAAATTAATGATACCAGGGCTTTTTATCTATGCAATAGGCATTTAAATTACACTAGAAAGTCTATTTTCTAATTAGCCCAATTTATATGTAAATTAATCTAATTAGCATTATTCATTAACGTCCTGTTTGAGGAAAACGAAACCTTCAAGTAAGAAGAGATATTCAAAACTATTTGAGTTGCTGGGAAAGTCTATTTTCCAATTTGATAATTTGTGTATGTAAAGTGCATCCAATTAGCATAATATATTATCGAGTTATGTTGTGGAGCATGATAAATATACCCTCTAAGCATTGTAAAGACAGCTGTTTGATTTTTGAATTATAGAGGGAAAGTCTATTTGTTAATGAAGCTCGCTGCTGATTATGTAGATTGGATTTATTAGCATATCCCATCGTATACATGATCGCGATCATTTCCAATGTTCCAAGGGGTGAGGTCACATGTACTGCTCTGAGAAACTTTGCATCGTGATTTCTGCCTTCCTTAGGTTTCCTGTTTCAGCCAATTCGAAAAGAAAAATATAAATTGCTTTGAATTCCATCTTTCTTATCTCAACCTTCCAATACTTGAAGTTTAATAGGGGGCCCAGTATATAAAAAGCAAAGGACAAAGAAAGTTACAGCACAGGAACAGACCCTTCAGCCTTTCAAACCGGCACCGACCATGCTGCCCAACTGAAATAAAATCCCCCATCCTTCTGGGGACCATATCCCTCTATTATCTATTTAGGTTTATAAAATGTTGAGAGGTATAGATAGGGTGGATTTTCGGAGGCTATTTCCCAGAGCTGAAATGGTTGGTATGAGAGGACACAGGTTTAAGGTGTTGGGAAGCAAGTACAGAGGAGATGTCAGGGGTAAGTTTTTCATTCAGAGGGTGGTGAGTGAGTGGAATTGGTGGTGGTAGAGGCGAACTCGCTGGGGTCTTTTAAGAGACTTCTGGATGAGTACATGTGATTTAATAGCACGAGGGGTCACGGGCTTAGGGTGAGGTATAATTTGGATGCTAGAGGGAGTTTTTTCACACAGAGGGTGGTGAGGGTATGGAATGCGCTACCAAGTAAAGTGGTGGAGGCAGGTACTCTGGAGATATTTAAGAAATACTTAGATGGGCACATGAACAGAATGGGAATGGAGGGGTATAGAAAACTGATTTAAAATAGAGATCATGAGCCTTGGGAGTCCCTCGGAAATGTGTAAATAAATGATGATATTGATGTACTTGTTTTTATCCTACAGGTGCTTTGGTCCACCTTGTTGTCTAACGAGGGGCATACACGCGATGGGTCATGAGGGGACTGCTCTTGGACCTTTTTCAGGAATATCCTACTGCTTCACATCGTTAGTGTATGCTTGACCTGGACCATCTGATGGGCAACACGACAGCGCAGTGACTATAGCTGTGCTGTGCAGATACATGGATTTGGGCCTGTTTCTGTGGGAGTTTGCGCATTCTCCCCGTGCTTGCGTGGGTTTTCTCCGGGAGCTCTGGTTTCCTCCCACATCCCAAAGATGCTCTTAGGCTAATTGGCAAAACAAATTCTCCCTAAATTGTCTCAAATTTGGTTTTTAATCCATAGATCTATAAACATGGACAGGGATCGCGGGTAGAAGTGGGAACATCGAGGTGGCGGCACGGGCTCGTTGGGCCGAATGGCCTGTTTCCCATGCTGTTTTGTTCTTTCTTTGTTCTTTGTTCTTAATGGGATTGGGAGTTATAGATAGTTCTATGGCCTGGCAGGTATGGATATGATCGATGCAACTTGTGGGCCGAAGGGCCTGTTTGAGCTGTAGTGTTCTATGTTCTATGTATGTTTATCCTGTTCATATATTTATCAACATGTCCCTTAAGAGTCACTTGTTGTTATATGTTGACATGGAAAGATCAGTTGCTATTCATTGAGTTTGGGTTTACCTTAAGCCAGAGTTTAGTTTATGTTTCAGATTTTAAATTTATTTATTAGTGGCACAAGTAGGTTTACATTAACGCTGCAATGAAGTTATTGTGAAAATCCCCTAGTCGCCATACTCTGGCACCTGTTCGGATAATGAGGGAAATTTTATCATGGCCCAATGCATCAAACCAGCAATTCTTTCAGACTGTGAGAGGAAGCCAGAGCACTCAGAGGGGACCCATGCAGGCACAGGGAGAACGTGCAGATTCTGCACAGTGACCCAAACCAGGAATTGAACACTGAGGCAGCAGTATTGACCAGTGTACCAGCATGCTGCCAAGGTAATTACCAAGTAATTAGACAGGATGGATTCAGCAACAATACTCCCGATGGTGGGTGAGTCCAGAGCTAGATATCATAGTTCAAGAATAAGGGGTAAACATTTTAGGACTGAAGTGAGGAGAAATTTCTTCACCCAGAGGGGCAGTGAATGTGTGGAATTCACTGCCACAGAAAATAGATGAGGCCAAAACATGGTGTAATTTCAAGAAAGAATTAGTTATAGCTCTTTGGCTAAAGGGATCAAGGGTTATGGGGGGAAGGCACGATCAGGATATTGAATTTGATGAACAGTGATGATCAAAATGAATGGCGGAACAGACTCGAAGGGCTGAATGGCCTCCTCCTACTTCTGCTCTCTATGTTTCTATGAAACTTCACTGAAACATGAAGACCAAGCTTGAATACATCTCACACCCTAACTTGCTAAGAGTGTGAGCTGATCTCAGCACAGTGAAGAGAACTGGGTATCTTGGGCCTGGTAAAGAGCAGGACCAATAGTGTATCACCGTAACTAATGAGATTTTTAAGAATTGAGGAAGAAATGGAAGCAACAGAGAAGGGAAATAATTTCATTCGGGTGAACGCAAAGTGAAATCAGATACAGAAAACAAGAGAAAGAAAATTTGGATTCACTGGAAAGAGAAAGAAGAGTGAGAACAAAAGGTTTAAAATAAAAATAAAGTTTATTTATTAGTATGAAGTTACTGTGAAAATCCCCTAGTCACCACACTCCGGTGCCTGTTCGGGTACACTGTAGGAGAATTTAGCATGGCCAATGAACCTAACCAGCACATCTTCCAGACTGTGGGAGGAAACTGGAGCACCTAGAGGAAACCCACATAGACATGGGGAGGATGTGCAAACTCCACACAGTGACCTAAGCCAGGAATTGAACCAGTGCTAACCACTGTGCCACCATGCCGTCTTTATAAAACAAAGAACAAAGAAAATTACAGCACAGGAACAGGCCCTTCGGCCCTACAAGCCTGCACCAACAGTGCTGCCCGACTGAACTAAAACCCCCAGTTCTCCCAGGACTATATCCCCCTATTCCCAACCTATTCATGTATCAAGATGCTCCTTAAAAGTCATTATCATATCTACAAATATAGAACCTTTTGTGGCCATCAGATGCCCCAAAGCACTTTGCAACCCAAAGAAGTGCTTTTACAGTGCAGTCATGTTTGCAACGTTGGGGATTTGGCAGCTGGTGAAATGCAACCCACAAATAACAATGGGTTAACGGCAAGAATATGGGTGGGATTTTCCGGCCATGTCCGCCCCTAGAGTGGAAATTCCCACCCAACGTCAGCGGACCTTTACGTGGTCTGCTGAACTTCCTGTCCCACCCCCTCTGATTCTGCGGGGTCATGACGATTGAAGGATAAGTATCAGTTGGGATACCAGTGCCTCACTCTTCCTAGAATAAGCACAATGTGATCATTTCCATTCATCTGGGCATGCAGAGGGTGCCTCAGCAAGTGTCTCATCCAGAAAGCAGCACCACCAGCAGTACAGCACTCCCTCAATAGTGTCAGTCTCGAGTTTCTGCATTGGAGTGGAACTTGAAACTTGAATTTTGTGACTTGGTGGGGTGGGGGCGCGGTGGGTAAGAGAGCTACCTGCACGACACAAAAGCCAGAAACATGCTCAAACTTAAATCTCATTCTAAATCTCCAAGAAGAATTCCACACATGCAGGAAGGAGCTCAGCAGGATAATTTATTTCCTTTCGAGATCAGCGAGATTGATTGGCAGTGCGTTAACAATTAGTACCATCATTAAAAGAGTACTCAGCTGTTAATTATGAGCCCGAACTTTCTGCTGTGAGTTTGATTGCCAATTGCTGAGCAATTGCAACACGTCATTAGGAATAATGGAGAGGCAAACAGTGACGTGCACCTTGTTTGAAGCAAGCAACAGAACGGCAAGTTTAAGAGATCCACCGCTCACACGTGTTCCTTTATCCCATGAGGCCGGTTATTCTGTTGTATCTTCCCCAGCTGCCAATGCCCCACCGTGTCCTCCTACCCAGCAGGTAGGTCCCGGGCCACATATTTCTGCGGACTGACTATCTCCAAGGTAAGAGACAATGGCTTCAGACTAGCAAAAGCTTTATCTGTTAGAATCATACACTGCAGAAGGAGGCCATTCGGCCCATCAAGTCTGCACCAACTACAATCCCACCAAATCCTATCCCCATAAATTTACTCTAGCTAGTCTTCCCGACACTAAGGGGCATTTTAGCATGGCCAATCCACCTAACCCGTGCACGTTTAAACTGTGGGAGGAAACCAAAGCACCCGGAGGAAGCGCACGCAGACACAGGGAGAATGTGCAAACTCCACACAGACAGTGACCCATGCTGGGAATTGAACCTTGGTCCCTAGTGCTGTAAGGCAGCAGTGCTAACCACTGTGCCACTGTGCTGCCCTGCTCTAGATGAGCACAGTAAGAAGTGATAAGAACAGCAGAGTGGAACACCTGAGGAAGGAGTAACACTCCAGTGGCTCACAATTCCAAATAAACTTGTTGGACTTTAACCTGGTGTTGTGAGACTTCTTACTGTGGCCAACCCAGTCTAACGCTGTCATCTACCTATCACGTTCCAGATGAAGTGCATCTTCCGCAGTGATAGGATACAAGGACAAAAACTTTTCAAAGTCACGCAGAGGTCTGAAATGATAAATCTACAGCCATGAATTAGTGCAGAGCTGAGTCATGGAAGGGATGGTTGTAGTAAAAACAAAAAGTGCTGGAGAAAGAGATGGCGGTGTAGTGGCGATGATACAGGGTGAGTGATCGAGAGATTTTGTCACTGAACCTTCCGAAAGGGTGATGCTGTTGTTGTCTGATCTCTACCTTTCTAAGGCTGAGCACCAACTCTCCCAATGTTCAATGCTGAGAGTCTGAATTTATTTAAAAGTTTATTTATTACTGGTCACAAGTAGGCTTACATTAAGACTGCAATAAAATTACTGTGAAAATCCCTTAGTTGCCACACTGCGTCCTACGTTCGAGTACACTGAGGGAAAATTTAGCACGGCCAACGCACCTAACCAGCACATCTTTCAGACTGTGGGAGGAAACCAGAGCACCCAGAGGAAACCCACGCAGACACAGGGAGAAGGTTCAGACTCCACACCATAGCAGAATCAAACTTGGGTCCCTGGCGCTGTGAGAATGAGGGGCAATCTCATTAAACGATACTCAATCCTGAAGGTCCTTGACGCATTCAGAGATTGTGGTTGTCGGCGGGAGAACCTAAAACGCAGGAGCGCAGTTTCAGGAGGAAGAGCCAATCACTCAGGACTGATCATCGAGAAGAAATTGCTTCACTCAAAGGGCTGTGTATCTTTGGAATTCTCCACCCTGGGGGATTGTGTGTTCTCTACCATTGATGCTATTTAAGGCTGAGATGGACAGATTTCTGGCCTGTCAGGGAATCAAGGGAGAGAAAGAGTGGGCGGGAGAATGGAGTTGACAGCCTGGATTAATGATATTGAATGGTGGAGCAGACTGGACAGGTTGTATGGTCATCATCTACTCCTGTTTCCTGCGTACTCAGCGATATTGATTGAGGGATAAGTATCAGGCAGGAAGTCGATGATACCATCTCATCCAAAAAGTGGTATTTCCAACAGTGCAGCACTCCCACAGCAAGTCTAAGAATGATTCTGTGTCCATATTAAAGACCAGAGCAATAGCAGCTGAGCCAGAGGCAGCAGCTGCTGACTCCGATTTTCAACTTGCATAAACACTGATATCATTTTTGTGCAGTGAAGCATGGAAAAAGTTTATCCTCTGGCTTTATTCGAACCTGATAGAAACATGAAAAGGATACTGCCCTGTTATTTGTGCAGAAGCCACATGTCATAGTCATAATTATACCCACACCGCTCCCAGACATTCTTTCCACATGAATTACCAATAAAATCATTGGATTGGGCCTCAAAATACCGGGGGGGAAATGCTCACTCTACAATTATCTCTTCTCTTTTTGAAGGTGCTAGAGACTGGCACTGTGACATGAATGGGCGACAGCCAGCTCTTGGTTCCCCCTCGAGACTTCCCTTGAGTCGAGAGGATAAGGGTTGGAGGCTTGTAACAAATGGAGGGCAGGACCCAACACTGTAGAGGAATATTCTACTCCTCTCTTAGTCAGACTCCCATCTTCCACCCTTCCATAAACACAACTAAAACTCAGCTGCCTTTATCCTACCTCATAATGTTAACACATCACCTTCACAATCACTGACCTGATTTGTCAACGCCTTGATTTTAAAACTTCCGACCTTCTTTTACACATCTCCATTTTGTTTTATTCATGGAAATTTGGCGTGACAACTACAACTTTTACAGATGCGCCATAGGACTCATGCTTTCCGGTTGTATCACAGCTTGGTATGGCTCCCGCTCTGCCCAAGACCGCAAGGAACTGCAAAAAATTATGAATGTAGCCATAAATGAAATTATGAATGAAATTATGAATCGATCACACGAACCAGCCCCCAATCCATTGACTCTGTCTATACTTCCCGCTGCCTTGGAAAAGCAGCCAACATAATTAAGGAGCCCATGCACTCCAGATATTCTCCCTTCCACCTTCTTCCATTGGGAAAAAGATACACAAGTCTAACGTCACGTATGAACCGATTCAAGATCCTTCCCTGCTGCCATCAGACATTGAATGGACCTACCTTGCATTAAGCTGATCTTTCTCTAAATCCTAGCTATGACTATAACACTACATTCTGCACTCTCTCATTTCCCTCTCTATGATTGGTTTGTCTCTATAGCATGCAAGAAACAATACTTTACGCTGTATACTAATACATCTGACAATAATAAATCAAATTGAATAGTGGCTATCACTGACTGGGCCAGTATTTGTTGCCCTTGAACTGAATGTTTGGTTTGGCCATTTAAGAGGGCAGTTCAGAGTCAACAACATCACTGTGGCTCTCGAGTCACATGTAAGACAGACCAGGTAAGGATGGCAGATTTCCTTCCCTAAAAGACATCAGTGAATCAGATGGTTCACAACATTTGACAATAATTTAATGGTCAGTAGGTTTTTAGTTCTAGATTTTTATTTCAAATTTCACCAAAACCCATGGTGGGATTCAAATCCAGTTCGCCAGTGTATTACGCTGGGTCTCTGGATTACTAATCCAGCAACAATACCATTAGGCCACTATCTCCCTCCCATTCCCTGCAATTTCCTCTAGCCTCTGGGAATTCTACAATCCTCCAACTCTGCTCTTTGTTCATCCCTGATTTTCTTCCCCCGTGTTGGTAGTTGTCCAGGCCCTAAGCTTGGAATTCCCTTCCTTACTCATCTTTCCTTAATTAAGGTACTCCTCACAATCTACCACTTTGACAAAGGATTTCCTCAGCTCTCTGATTATCTCTTTCCATGTCTCAGATATCTATATCTCACCCCTCTGAGAAGTGCCTTGGGCCATTCCGTTATATTAAAGTAGTTATATGAAGGCAAGCCATGAATTAATGCTGTTCTTGTGGACCGTACAAACCTACAACACACTCAGCATTCAGACTGAACAACACAGAATCATAGAATCCCTACAGTGCAGGAGGAAGCCATTCGGCCCATCAAGTCTACATCAACTCTCCAATAGGTCATCTTTCCCAGGCGCTATTCCTGTAACAACAGAAATTAGCATGGCCAATCCAACTAACCTGCACATCTTTGGAATATGGGAGGAAACTGGAGCACCCGGAGAAAGCCCATGCAGACACCGGAGTGAATCTTTCCTGTCTCCCGTTGCCCAAATGTCCCCCTTGTCTTCTCCAACATGAATACAGCAACGCATCCCCTCACTGCAAACCCTGTCCCTTATCCCCCACTCTCCTCACCAACCGTGCTTCTTTTCCCCCATCCCCCACCAACTCTGGTCCCATTCCCCATACCATCACCAACACTGCCCCCTATTCCCCCACTCTCCATCACCAACCCTACCCCCTACTCCGCACTCCCATTATCAAACCTGCCTCCCACCCTCATCACCAACCCTCCCCCCTTTCCCCTACCCCCCCATCACCAACTCTCCCCCCTATCACCACACCACCACCAATCGTGCCCCCTTTCTTCACCCCCACCCCCTCACCCCAGTTCTGTGCCGTGCTGGGAGAGGTAAAGTAGACGGAATGGAAGAAACCAGCGTCAACTAAGGAAAGCAGACTCTGGAAAATTCCCATCCGGCCTCGGCAGCGATTACGTTTTGGAATTATACATATTTTCTTTCTGTTGAGTCGGAGCCCACGAGGCTACTGCCCTGACTGCGACCTCCCACAGTGAAGTCAAACTTGTTTGAGTCAAGGACATTTCAATCATCAATGTCACAGAATCACACTACTTCATTCTGGGAAAGCCTCAGTGAGTTCCAGCAATTAGTATCTTTAGACAATGGTACTTTTGTACATGTTTCTTTCCCCTCTTGTTATGTCAGAATGAAGTTCTCTGTGTTGCTTCACTGGGAGACGGCTGTGTAGCTACAATAACTTGCTTGCAGAAAGACAATGAGTTGCTAAGGGCCTTAGGCAGGAGGAAGTCACTATGATTTCCCCCTCTCACAGTGAAGCCCTCCTTTGTTGCGAGATGCACTCTCTTGCTGCACAACTCCGACAAAACAGCTTGTAGCAATGGTTCTACTGGCCCCCAAACCTTCGCAGCCAATCCCCATGTAAGTATTTGCTGTTCATTAATTAGTGTCACAAGTAGGCTTACATTGACACCGCAATGAAGATACTGTGAAAGTCCCCTCGTCACCACACTTAGGCACCTGTTCGGGTATACAGAGGGAAAATTTAACATGGCCAATGCTAACTTCTGTCTTTCAGACTGCAGGAAGAAACTCATGCAGATCCATTCACTGGAAACTAACAGTTCCAAGGTTCTGCTGTATTGTCAATGGTACTGTCAAAATTACTGAAAAATATAAAATGCAGAGGGTACATGATAGGGTACGTGCTAAGAGAATGGTTCCCCACTTGGGAAAAACTAGAACTGAGATGCGCAGTTGAAGCATAAGGTTTAAGTTTTTAGACTTATTTATTATTGTCACAAGCAGACTTACATTAACACTGCAATGAAGTCACTGTGAAAATCCGCTAGTCGCCACACTCTGGCACCCATTCAGGCACACCGAAGGAGAATTTAGCATGGTCAATGCACCTAACCCGTATGTCTTTTGGACTGTGGGAGGAAACCAGAGGAAACCCATGCAGACACGGGGAGAATGTGCAGACTCTGCACAGATAGTGACTCAAGCCAGGAATCGAACCCCAGCCACTGGCACTATGAGGCAGCAGTGCTAATCTCTGAGCCACCATGCCACCTCAGAATCTCCAGCGATGTTGGAGACTTCATGGTCTCCATTTACATGCCATTAGGAATGCAGTGGGACAACTGGACGTTCAAAGTATTCCATGCAAATAAGGTGATTTTCGCTCTTTGGAGATCTCAGAACTGATCCAAATTATGAATCTTTCAAGATCAGATTGCTAGTCTTTCTCTGAACTTGCTGCCCATGTGGCAAATCAAAGCTATCTGCTATCTATGTCTGAAATATGTTATTCCAGTAGTTCAATGGGATTGAATTCCACACAGTCCTTTGAGGTTGGTGAATGCTGCTCTTCGGACCCCGCTCTCTTGACATCCATGGGGTAGGAGCATGTGTTGCCTCAAGATTGAGAGAGCTGAGTATTTTTTTCTATTCATAAAGTTATAGAATAATGTGCTACAGAAGAGGTGGCATGGTGTCACAATGTTTAGCTCTGCTGCCTCACAGCGCCAGGGACCAGTGTTCAATTCCAGTCTTTGGGTCACTGTTGTGAGAAGTTTGCACATTCCCCCCATCTCTGCGTGGGTTTCCTCTAGTTGCTCCAGTTTCCTCCAGTCCAAAGATGTATGGGTTAGGTTGATTGGCATACAAAATTGCCCATAAGTATCAGGGGGATTGCGGGGCAAATACATGAGGCTAAGGGGATAGAGAGCTGTGTGGGATTGTTGTCAATGAAAGATCAATGGGCTAGTTGGCTTCTTTCTGCACTGTGGGGGGATTCTATGACTCTAAGAAGTCCATTTGGCTCTTTAAAAGAGCTATCCACTTCTCTGCCCTAACATATGGGACATATGTGAGAAAAAAAGTTACCACATTCGTCTGTTTGATGGTGGAAGTAATGACGCCTCTGGGAAAGAACTGATCCACATGTATCTCAGGCTGGATAAACAGCCATGTGTTCCTGGGTTCCTGATTCTACAAGACACACATCTGAATCTTCCCTCATCCAGAAAGCCTTTAAGTCATTGGATCTTGTCTCTGAATACATCAAATAGTCTCCATTATTCCTGTCTAATTATTCCATTGTCTGCAGCATTTCCTACTTGTTTAGTTTCTGATGAATTCTTACGAGCATCAAAGACATGGGATGCCAGCTGTTGGTAAAAGCCATGTGTTCCTCTTTCCAGGCAGGTCAGCTGTAACACAGCTGGATGGAGTTGCCTGCAGAATCCTCCAACGATGTGCCTTAATCCCAACCTCTGGTGTGAAGTGGAAATGCTTCCATGTCTTACACCAGCCTGCAGCACCTTCAGATCCCACCAGGGATGTAGTGCTGCCAGAGGATCCACTTGCACACAGGATTAAAAAGTTTTAAAGTTTATTTATTAGTGTCACAAGTAGGCTCATGTTAATACAGCATAGAAGCATGAAATGTAGAAAGTAGGAGGTCATTTGGCCCTTTGGGCCAGCTGCGCCATTTATCAAGATCATGACTAATTATCCAACTCAACATCTTAATCTTGCTTTATCTCCATAACCTTTCGCCCCAAGTGCTATATTCAGCCACCTCTTGAATATATTCCATGTTGTGGCATCAACTACTTCCTGTGGTAATGAATTCCACAGACTCACCACTCCTTGGCTGAAGAAAGGTCTCCTCATCTCTGTCCTAAATGGTCTATCCCAAATCCTCAGACTGTGACTCCTAGTTCTGGACACCTGCACTATCAGGAATACCCTTCCTGTATCCACCCTCTCCTGCTCTGCAATGAAGTTACTATGAAAATCCCCTAGTTGCCACAATCCAGTGTCCGTTTGGGTATACTGAGGGAGAATTTGGCATGGTCAAGGCACATTTCAGACAGTGGGAGGAAACCAGAGCACCCGGAGGAAACCCAAGCATCCGACCAAAGGACTAGGTTCCAGCATCACATGAGCATTAGTATTTTCTGTGCTAAATCTGTAGCAAGGATTTTGTTTAAGGAGGTTTGTTTCATTGGAACATTTCATATATTTATCAAGGATTACACAATAGTATGGATTTTTTTTCCGTGTTTGTATTGATAAAAGTTATTGCTCTATGTTAACTGAATTCTTAAATAAAATTTGTTTGATAAAAGCTCCCTAGAGGGTCATTTGAATCATACTGAAATGAAACCTCTTATACTTACTGAAGCCAAATAGAAATTGTAAAACTTACCATCCAGGTGGATTTCACAAAACACTTTGGAGTTTCTGACCTGAATTATAACAATGTAGACTGCAGTCAGACTTCATTCAATATAATTCTTTTCTGGGATTTGCAGTGTTGATTTGCAGTTTGTGTCATCATGATATAACTCCATGTTGTAGTTTATTCTAATGTACTGGAATTTCATGGGTTTCAGTCACTCACTCCAATTGACACAGGAGCCACAAATCATCCATTAGGTCAGTAATGTTTGGGATTGGTTAGTGGGTTGACACTCACAATGAATGCTAGGTTCTATCACTCAGTCTTCTTTCTCCTCTGCCAATTTTCATCCTGCTTTTGCTCAACACATTGACTCATTGCTGATGGCTCTGCAGCATCTGTGGCCATGTATCGACTAGTAGATCATCCAAGTACCCATTAAACACCATGATAATTGACCATTCAATCACAACGTGCCTCGCAGCTAAGCTCAGTCCTGTCCTCAGCTGACCTTCATTTGTGTGTGCTGTTCTGGCACAAATAATTTGGATTGAGATTTGTCACTAATTCCCTGTTTCCTAACACACTGACGGGGCAGCACAATGGCACAGTGGTGAACACTGCTGCCTCACAGCGCCAAGGACATAGGTTCAATTCCCGTCTTGCATCACTGACTGCGCGGAGTCTGCACCTTTTCCTTGTGTCTGTGTGGGTTTCCTCCAGGTGCTCCTGTTTCCTCCCATCGTCCAAAAGACATTCTGGTTAGGTTCATTGGTCGTGCTAAATTCCCCCTCAGTATACCTGAACAAACGCCAGAGTGTGGCGACGCGGGGATTTTCATAGTAATTTCATTGCAGTGTTAATGTAAGTCTACATGTGATTTACTTATTTGTAAATTAACTTTAAACTGAGGTTAATGAAAGGAGACATATTGCTAATCCAACTCAGTTCAGCAGAATCAACACAGACTGGGGATCCAGATTTTCCTGGGATGTATCGGCCATTGGAAATAGAAACAAGAGTAGGCTATTCAGCCCTTCGAGCCTGCTCCACCATTTAATACAATTAGGTCTGATCTGACGCTCACAAACTCCACTCTCCTCCTTTATCTCCATAAATCTTAATTCCCATACTGATTATAATACTACAAAAAATATAATCATCCACTAACTAGCTAACATCCACCAGGGAAGATGCCCAATTTCTGTAAAATGTTGGCATTTTCCCACCAGTAAACACTTACACTGCTTTCATTCAGCCGGATTCTCCGACCTCGCTTGTAGTCGGGATTCTCCTGTCCCAATGCAGTGAACGGATGTTTCGCTGAACGCCAAATTCTCCATCCTCTTTAGCAGCAGCAGCGATTAGGAATAGTCGGAGAATTCCTACCGTTGAGTCTCTGTTTTCATGCCTCAGCTCATCAGCTGCTGGAATTCGCATTTATACGTTTGCCAATTTCAGCCTCTGAATTCTCTCCTATTTCCTGACCTGTGTCAAACCCCACACACCTATCACCACTCTGCTTGCTGATCTACACTGAATCCCAATCCAATAATGCCACAAATATAAAATTCTCATCTCTATGCTCGAATCCTCCCCATGAATTCCTCCACCAATCTTGTGTAACTTCCTTCAGTCCAACTTGGATAGTCAAGAGCTTTTTCCCAGAGTGGAAGAGTCAATTACTAGGGGACACAAGTTTAAGGTGCGAGAGACAAGGTTTAAAGGAGATATATGAGGTAGATGTTTTACACAGAGTGGTGGATGCCTGGAACTCAATGCCGGGGGAGGTAGTGGAAGTGAATACGGTAGTGACTTTTAAGGGGCATCTTGACAAGTACATGAATGGGATGGGAATAGAGGGATATGGTCCCTGGAAAGGTGGGGGGTTTCAGTTCAGTTGGGCAGCATGGTCGGTGCAGGCTTGGAGGGCCGAAGAGCCTGTTCCTGCGTTGTAATGTTCTTTGTTCTTCCATGAACTCTGCTCTTCAGTGGCCTGGAGCATCCAGACGAAACCCATACAGAGAACATGCAGGCTTCACACAGACCGTTAATCAAACCCAGGTCCCTGGCACTGTGAAGCAGCAGTGCTAATCATTATGGCACCGTGCCATCCTAGTTCTTCAGAAAGACCATTTGTGGAGAACACATTTAGATATGTATTGCTTACACAGCAAGCCCCCTCAGTGTATACAAAGTTGGCATGTGGACCTCCATCATAATATGTTGGTGTGCCATAATGTCCACAGAAATACCCCAACATTCAGAAGCGTCACAACCCTTGGAGCAGCTCCCCATCTCTGACGAAAACATTTAAATACGCGCAGGGTAGAAAACATCCTCTGTGTTTCTCTACGCTTAATGCAGAAGACATATGCTATTGCTGAGAGCATTGTACCAAAAATATCACAGGTCTGCATTTTCCACATGTTATTAAGCATTGCTGGAATGCTTTAGCATTAGGAAAGCTGGGCTCTTGATCCCTAACCAGACCATGTTTAACACAAAGTCATCGTCTTACTAGATGTAAGGCTGCCAAAGAAGCTAGTTTAATTTTATTTATTAGTATCACAAGTAGGCTTATATTAACACTGCAATGAAGTTACTGTGAAAATCCCCTCGTCACTACGCTTCAGTGCCTGTTCGGGTACACTGAAGGAGAATTTAACACGGCCAATGCACCTAACCAGCATGTCTTTCCGACTGTGGGAGGAAATAGGAGTATCCGGATGAACAGAGACATACAGACACAGGGAGAATGTGCATATTCCACACAGACAATGACCCAAGCCAGGAATTGAACCCACGTCCCTGGCACTGTGAGGCAGCAGTGCTAACTACTGTGCCATCCTTGCTGTCCAAGTGACCATGTGGCCACATACCAGTCCTACTTGCCTCCGGAAAATACCTCTTTAGAATTGATGTAAAGAGTGGAGTTTTTTTGAACGAGATGCCAGTGAAGTGATACCTGGCTCCAAGCCAGTGAGTCTCAATCCCAGGAGTCTAGACTTCTCCACGTCCTTTTCAGCCTCTTGTTTGTTGAGAATCCCATTTTTTTGTTATGTGTTATTGGGAATGGCATCAATAGCTTCAGCACCACGTTAGCAAGTCCAGAATACTCGGACCGTACGCAGAGTTGAAATTAAGTTTAAATTTCTCATTGAATATCAGTGACTTACAATTGGATCTGTCAGTGGAATACCTGAATCACCATTAGACAACACTTGAGCATTGCTGCCGCAACACTTATTGGGGGTAGGATTCAATGTTGATCAGTCATTTTTCTTTGAATGTGATGTGAGCGTTGCTGGCGGACAGTATTTGTTGTCCATTCCCTGTGTGCCACAACTAGGTCGATTGAGCAGGCAGCTGAGAGACAACCACGTGGGCTGGGATTCCCCACTCCGGTTCTTCTCACGCGGGTTTGGTGACAAGAGGGGGAAACTTCACAAGAGACCCAAATCATGTTTTAAAGTCATGATGTGCAGATGCCGGTGTTGCATTGGATGGGCACAGTAAGAAGTCTCACAACAGCAGGTTAAAGTCCAACAGGTTTATTTGAAATCATGAGCTTTCGGAGCACTTGTTCCTTCATCAGGTGAGTGGAGAGGTGAGTTTCACAAACGTAGTATGTATAGACAAAGACACAGCTGGAAGATAGTTACAGATTGAAATGTGAATAATGCATTCTTTGTGAACCTACCTCTCTACTCACCTGCACCCTGAAAGCTCATGATTCCAAATAAACCTGTTGGACTTTAACCTGGTGTTGTGAGATTTCTTTCTATGTTTTAAGTTGGCAGAAAGTCTCATCATGATTGTCCCTGCGTCCCCCTACCCCTTCTACCAGTGACATAACAGGAACCCTGACATGCAACGTTGGGGACAACATTACAATGAATTTTAATGTCATTATCAGTCTTCTATCCTGATCATCCTCCATTCCTGTTAGGTAATCCATTCACATCAGAGTGAGGACATACCACAATGGATTACCATTGCTCTGCCATGGGGAGCAAAGGGTCACATTCAAGCAGTACCTAGACATTGCCCCCTGGCAGTACCCCTGGCATATGTGCTGGGGAGCCGTGCTGGGGGTTGGGTGGGCAGAGGTGGGGGTTGCATGAGGCAAGGTGTTCTAAGAAACTACAAAAGGTTGTGAATGTAGCCCAATCCATCACACAAACCAGCCTCCCATCCATTGATTCTATCCGCACTTCCTGCTGCCTTGGCAAAGCAGCCAGCATAATTAAAGACCCCACACTCCCCGGACATTCTCTCTTCCACCTTCTTCCATCGGGAAAAAGATACAAAAGTCTGATGACACGTACCAACCAACTCAAGAACAGCTTTCTACCTTGAATCAAGTTGATTTTTTTCTACACCCTAGCAATGAATGTTATGCAACATTCTGTACTCGTTCATTTTTTTCTCTATGAATGGTATGCTTTGTGTGTATACTGTACAAAAAATAGTACACTATATCCCAATATATGTGAAAAAGATCAAATCAAATCAAACTTTTGTATACTGACTGAGGCAGGGTGTCTCCTCAAATGTCAAAACTGGTGGCAGAGTAACTCTTGGTGGCCAGTTCCCTTCACAGATCCCCTCTAATTGCAAACTCATAGAGTGCTTGAGATACAAAGTCAGAATTTGGAGTGGCAGAAGACCTGATGTTCCCAGTTTTATATGCGATGAGGCTCTCTGAATGGACAGGCAATTGTGACTTCAGTCAGGGAGCTCATAGTCCAAGAGACCAACCTCATAGGGCTTATTGAAGCTTATTGAAGTTGAAGGTTCAACAAGGCCCATGAGTTTAAGGGGTGGGGTGGGGAGAGAAGCAGTGTGAGGGATCTCCCACCATTCTATCACTCTGACAACAGTTGCCGAGCAACCGGTTTTGCTCTAGAACATCCTGTTGGGAGTTTCAATGTATTCAGGCACTTCCAAAGCCATTTATAGTTGGTAAATCATCGCAACGACTTGAGAAACCTAGAAGCACTCAGCGCTGTAATTATGCTGGCTGGTATTCTCCTAGTGTAACTTCATTCTGCTACATAAATGCTGTTTTACAGGCATTGCTGCTCACTTTGCTCCCAGCGCAGTAAATTCACCATTATACAGTGATGTGTGAGAAGGAACGGCCACTTCAACCTCAAATTGGTCTGGGGTTTGCGAGTACTGCAGTCTGTACAGAGACCAATCCCCACTCAGCTATTTACAGCACCTCTGCTGAGCTTTCACTAATTTGCAGAAAACACACTCAGGTTAATTATCTTCTGCTCAACTTTGTTTTAAGACTAGCGGGGGCTGTATCAATTTGAAGACATCACCTTCTGACGCACTGTAAAGTATCAATGAAAAGCAGCTCAGTACACAGCAGCAATACAGAAGGCTTGGAATGTCTGTCTCCAAACAGGCTGGGGGAGAAACAGAACAGCAATAAGAAAAGACTTGCATTTATATAGCACCTACTGTTACCTCAGGACATCTTCAAATGCCTTGCAGACAAAGGAATAATTTTCAAATGGCTGTTGTGTTGTAGTGACTGAAAGTAAGCTGCCAATGCAGTTTGTGCACAGCCCGATCCCACTGTTACGATGAGGAGGTGGCTTTTCCCCTCTGTTCAAATTTGGAACCACTCAAAGGGATAAACCTCACCTCATAATCTTATACAAGTGTGTGTGTGAGGTAGTAGGAGGTTATTGGTTTTGGTAAACAAAAATAGCATGGGAAACTCTCTATCATAAACAATTAACAAGCCTTTATTTTTAAACTGGTGACAACTATATTAAAACAATTAACAAATTGAATAAAATCGTTGTTCAAATACTACAAAACTCATTCAGGCATAAATCAATGCAGAATTTAGTCACTCTCAAGTAAAATAAACACACAGGCATCTTTTGGAAGCCTTTGGGGGTGTTCTCGTCTGAAATACTTTCTGTGTTGGTCTCTCTATTTAGCTGTTACTTTATGGAGATAGATATGAAACTGCAGCATTTACATGAGAGTGTCACTTAGCCTTCTGCTGACACAAGAGGCAGTAAGTATACTCTGAGTTAGCTCTCCCTTGTTCGAGTTTATATACGAGATATTACCTCACAGTATTCCCACAATCTAAGTGGCTTGAGGCTGCAATGTTATATCACAATAACATTGTCAAACATCACATTTTTAACCTTACATATGCAATTTCACAACACCACAGACAATTTGACCAATACCACACTAATCCAATTTGGGACGCTAAGAGTCAATTTAGTATGGCCAATTCACTTAACCCGTGGGTCTTTGGACTGTGGGAGGAAACCGGAGCATCCGGAGGAAACTCCCCCAAACATGGGGAGAACATGCAAACTCTACACACTCAGTGACCCGAGGTCAGAATCGAACCCCAGACTATAAGGCTGCAGTGCTACCACTGTGCCATCTGTTTTGGGAATGCTGGCTACGGGAGTTCAATATTTGGCAGGGGATAAATCAGTTGGGATATGCATTCAAACACTGTAACCTACAAAGCTGTGTGGAACAAATGTTTTGTCAGCTGAAGGGGACGTGATGGGCTGAATGGCCTCCATCATTCTAGGATTATAGAGATGGCAGCAGACAGGGACAGGAGGGGGAGATGTTGCTCTGATTTAGTGTGATTGGGATATCAACATCAACTGCTTGCCCTTGATTCTCATCAATATCAATAAAAACAGCACAGCTGCAAAAGTTTAAAGTTTATTTATTGGTCACAAGTAGGCTTGTATTAACAGTGCAATGAAGTTACAGTGAAAATCCCCTAGTCGCCACATTCCAGCACCTGTTTGACTAGATTGAGGGAGGATTTAGCACAGCCAATGCACCAAACCAGCACATCTGTGGAGACCAGAGCACCCAAATGAAATTCATGCAGGCATGGGGAGAACGTGCAAATTCCACAAGCTGGGAATCGAACTCTGGTCCATGATGCTGTGAAACAGCAGTGCTAACCACTGTGCCACCGTGCTGCCAATCACTGAATCACCATTACCCACTCAGCATACTGCACAAAGGTAAAATCTACCCCCATTCAATACATGTTTAAGATTCAGATGGATTGTCCAGTGGGTCTGACTCTGATTAAGAGTGGGGCGGGGAGGGGTTGGGGGCTGCATGTTTTGTCCCGAGTTAGGTGCTGATTCGAGGCTGACAGGAAATTGGAAAGCTTGCTGTTTGATTCTTGCGCTTTGCAACATTCTGGTCCTGGAGGATAATTCCATTTATCTTTCTGCATGAGCTGTCATCCTCCCAGTGTAGCAGCATCCATGAACACCTTCACCACAGTGTGCCTATTGTAAGTTTACAAAGCTGTCGAAAGCAATGTTCAATGCTCCCCTGACTGCAGATCTCAACTCTGCACAAGCTGGAGTGGGTCCAAATGGAGCAAGAATGGTTCTCCGGAGTTATAGAAAGTGTGTCATCAGACCCCCCATATCTCGTTGTGGGCTGCCCTTCCCTGCTGGTCCTTCATCCCTGCTTTAGATGCTGGTGGACAGTCAAATCATAGAATCATAGATCCCTACAGTGCAGAAGGAGGCTCTTCGGCCCATCAAGTCTGCACCGAACACAGTCCCACCCAGGCCCTACTCCCACATCCCTACACATAATACCCACTAATCCTGCTAATCTACACATCCCGAGACACTAAGGGACAATTTCTTAGCGTGGCCAATCAACCTAACCAGCACATCTTTGGACTGTGGGAGGAAACCAGAGTACCTGGAGGAAACACACGCAGACACAAGGAGAATGTGCAAACTCCACACAGACAGAGATCTGAGCCGGGAATCGAACCTAGAACTCTGGAGTTGTGAAGCAACAGCGCTAACCACTGTGCTACCGTGCTGCCCCAAATGAAACCATAGGTTTTCCAGTGAGAAAGAACAAGCCACTAAAACCCACATAGCCATCCCCAGCACTTTGCTGGAACTATGTGTGCTTTCTTTTGATTCATTCATAGGACAAAGGCATCACTGCCTGACCAGCACAGGAAGTACATGGGTAGCATGGTGGCACAGCATTTGTGGTAAGGTGGCATGGTGGTTAGCACTGTTGCCTCACAGCATCAGGGACCCTGGTTCTATTTCGGGCTTGGGGATCACTGTGCAGAGTCTGTGTATTCTCCTTGTGTCTGCGTGGCTTTCTTCCTGGTGCTCCAGTTTCCTCTTATAGTCTAAAAGACATGTTGGTTAAGCCATGTTAAATTCTCCTTCAGGGTACATGAATAGAAGCCGCACTGTGGCAACATAGGTGGATTGAATGTAGGTGGATAAGTTAAATTGCCCCTTAGTGTCAGTGTTTGTTCTTTGTTTTTTGTTCTTTGGGACTGGCTAAGGTAAATTCATGAGGTTATAGGGATAGAGTCTGGATAGAGATTCAATAGCCTCCTTCTCACTGTAGGGACTCTATGATTTGCTCTGTGACTATAACTAGGGGATTTTCACAGTAGCTTCAGTGCAGTATTAATATAAGCCTATTTGTGACACTAATAAACTTTAAACTTTTTTAAAAACATGCAAATGCTGCATAAACAGTCACCCAAACCATGACTGAACCTGGCTCCCTCAAGCTGTGATATTGTACTATCCATCAGTGTGCTGAAATTAGTTACTAAAGAAGAAAAGATGTCATTTGCATAGTGCCTTTCACAGCTGCAGAGTGTGTCACAATGGTGGAGCTGTGGTATTGTCAATGAGTTTGAGGTCCAGGCTAAAGTGGTGTGAGACATAGGTTCACATCCCACTCTGGCAATGAGTGGAACATGAATTCAATGAACACACCTGGGATTATAAAATTAATATTAGTGAAAGAAAAACTTGTTCATTAATGCCTTCCAACAAAGGAAATCTGCCGTCCTTATCCAGTGACTCCACCCATGTGACTCCAGATCCACTGTAATGTATTTGACTCTGCAATGTTCCAGCAAGGCCAATTTTTTCACACAGAGGGTGGTGAGAGTCTGGGACAAGCTGCCAGAAGTAGTAGTAGAGGTGGGTACAATTTTGTCTTTTAAAAAATGTTTAGATAGTTATTTGGATACGGTGGGTATGGAGGGATATGAGCCAAACACAGGCAATTAGGACTAGCTTAGTGGTTAAAAAAAAAGGGCACCATAGACAAGTTGGGCTGTAGAACCTGTTTCCATGCTGTAAACCTCTATGACTTATGACTTCAAAGGGCAGTTCTGATGGACGACAAATGCTGCCCCAGCCAGCATGAAGGAATAAAATAAAAAGATAGGAGCAATTGAAATGCTTAATGTGGCCACTCTTGCAACCTCGATAATGAGCCACATAGCTGCTTATCCAGAATTCTACTCCAGATCAGTTAGAGGAATATCAATCGAATTCACATGGGAAAACACTCTCTGCGCCGGTTAGCACCAGTGTATGGGATATTGTGCAGTGTGCAGAGTGCAGAGTTCCTGTGTGGAATGAAACTCGACAGGAATTGTCAAAATTGGCTGTGTATTTCAAGAGGCCTAGCCTGCAGGGATTTAGGTGTGGAACTGAACTGGAGAGCTCTTTCCATGCTGGCATGTGCCTGATGGGCTGAAGGGTCTCCTTTTCTGCTGTAAGATTCCATGATTCCGTATGCAGTACTTGAGAGATTTTCACTGTGACCATCAGTGACCCTGACAGATTGTTTAATGTTGTCCCTCGGTAACAGTGACAAAGTAAAGCAGAGACAAACGCAACAAAATTACATCCAAGGCTGTTCTAAAAGATCTAAACCAGGGTTTATCCTTAACTTTTCAATCACAATCAGGGAACATACTAGCATATACAGTGCTGATTTATCTCCTGTTTAAAATCAGCACAGATCGGTCCACAGCAATGGGGAGGCATGTGGTATCATTGCTAAACTATTAAGCCAGAAACTCAGCTAATGTTCTGAGGAGCTGGGTCTGTGGACCTGGATCTACTAAGGATCTACGAATGATCATCAAAACATTGTTGTCAGAAAAGAAACATTTAACTCACTGAAGGGAATCTGCCTCACAGCAGCACGGCTTAATTCTGGCTTTAGGTCACTGTCTGTGTGGAGTCTGCACGTTCCCTGCGTGGGTTTCCTCCAATGACCCAGTTTCCTCCCACAATCCAAAGATGTGTAAATTGGATAGATTGGCCATGGTAAACGGGATAAAGTAGGGGACAGGGCCTGGGTAAGATGCTCTGCCAGAGAGTCGGTGCAGACTCAATGGGCCGAATGGCCTCCTACTGCACTGGAGGGCTTCTATAATTCATTGACTCAATTCAATCCATCTGAAGTTGAGAGACAAGTGACAGAGCAGAAACTATCTGCAATAGGCCAGAGGTAAATGAGGAGACAGAGGGTAAAAGAGTAAATTACTGCTGATGCTAGAATCTGAAACAAAAACAGAAAATGCTGGAAAATTTCAGCAGGTGTGACAGCATCTGTGGAGGGAGAATAGAGCCAATGTTTTGAGTCTGGAAACCCTTCATCAGAGCTCTGACAAAGGGTCATCTTGACTCGAAACATTGGCTCTATTCTCCCTCCACAGATGCTGTCAGACCTGCTGAGATTTTCCAACATTTTCTGTTTTTGTGAGTAGGAGACACTAGGAGACCAAACACCCAACACAGCACTGAGGCTAGAGATTTAACAAAAAAATATGGTGATAACAGTGGAAAGAACTTGAAAATGGAGGAGGGGGAAATCAGAGATGGCTGGAAATAACAGTGAGTTCAGGTGACGGAGAAGTTCAGGCAGGGGAGCAGGTAGCACGAGAGCGAACTCTGAGATGCCCCAGCAAAGAGCAATTTGGGATGGACAACAAGGGCTGCCGACAGCACAGTCAATTCAATCTTTAACAAAAAAGGAAGCAGCAGAAGTTACGGTGAGCCTGACACTGACTGCTATGAGAACTTCACCCTGGCAAAGTGGTGCAAGGATAATTGAGTGGCTGCTTAGTCAATTATATACAGAGTGTGATTAAAGTGCCATTAATCCTGAAGTAGAGTGTGTCAATTGGAAAGCTCAGACCATGTGTATATCTTTCCGCTGACTGCTGAGGTTAGACCATTTGTATACAAGTTGAACAGTACATTCATTTGCTTACTTACAAGTGAGGCAGCAGAAGTGTGTTTGACCAGTTAACAAAGTGATTTGATTTGTAGCAATGCCTTGTGCACCATTAGTAAGTGTGTGATCGAAGGCAAATCTCTTTAGCTGGATAAAGGATAGAACGGGCACATCGCAGAGGGAGGCCATTCACCATCAAGTCTATGATGGCTCCTCACAAGAGCAACTCAGCGAGTCCAGATCCTCTCGTCTTTTCTGCCTAACTTGCAATTTTGTTTCCAGGTGCTTATCCACCTTGCTTTTGAAAACCGCAATTGAGTCTGTCTTCATTCATAGAAACCCAACAGTGCAAAAGGAGGCCATTTAGCGCATATTGACAACAATCCCACCCCGGCACTATTCCCACAATCTCACATATTTATCCCATTAATCCCTCTAACCTATTCATCCTGGGACACTAAGGGGCAATTTAGCATGGCCAATCAACCTAATCTGCACATCTTTGTACTCTGGGAGGAAACTGGAGTAGCTGGAGGAAATCCATGCAGACATGGGGAGAATGTGCAAACTCCACACAGGCAGTGACCCAAGCTGGGAATTGAACCCAGGTCCTTGGAACTGTGAGGCAGCACAGTGCTAACTACTGTGCCACCATGCCACCCATTCAAGTCCGTCTTTCTGTTCCTCTCTCCTCCACAATATAGCAAATTGAGTTAAAGAGCAGTGATGGATTATATAGGCTACAGCAGCAAGGTTTCCAAAGCATTAAAAGCAAGGTGATGTTTCATCATTGGTTAGTGAAGAAATCTTTCCTCCCTTTCAAATCAGTCAGTCAGTCTTCTTTATGTAGTCCCTGTTCTTGGAGGTTCTTGGATGGTGATATAACCTGTGCTCAGTTCACGCAATGCTTAATCCGGCTGAAGGTGCAATAGCCTAGGGGCCATTATCACCAGACTATTAATCCAGAAACCCAGTGAATATTCTGGGGACGTGGGTTCAAATCCTGCCATAGCAGATGGTGGAATTTGAATTCAATAAAAAATATCTGGAATTAAGAATCTACTGAAGACCATTGTTGGAAAAACCCATCTGATTCACTAATTTCATTTGGGGAAGGGAAATCTGCCATCCTCACCCGGTCTGGCATACATGTAACTCCACAGCAACAGCAATGTGGTTGACTCTTAACTGCACTCTGAAAAGGACGAGCAAACTACTCAGTTGCCCAAGAAGGCAGTTCACCATCACTTCTCAAGGGCAACTTGGGATCAGCAATAAACATTGGCCAGCTGATGATGCCCATGTCCCATGAAAAATAACCACACCTGAAGAATCACAGCAGTTTGGTGCACTGATGGATTAATAGGAATTATCACTGCTGTGGTAAATATCCCTTCAAGGTCAGCTGCCTTGAGGGAACATTTGGATAATCATCCCAAGGAGTGGAGGCCTCTCTCTGGCAAAAGCCAAAGAAGCCCCACAGTGCAGAAGGAGGTCATTTGGCCCACTGAGTTTGCACCGACTCTCTGGCAGAGCATCTTACCCATATTCTCTTCTCTGCTCTATCTCCATTTACCATGGCCAATCCACGTAATCCACACATCTTTGGACTGTGGGAGGAAGCTGGGGCACATGAAGGAAACCCATGCGGACATGTGGAGACTCCAAATAGTCAGTCACCAGGGCCCCTGCATTGTGAGGCAGCAGTGCAAACCATTGTACCTAACCGTGCCATCCTTTTTTCTAAAAGCAGGGAAATCATAGAACCATAGAATCTCTACAGTGCAGAAGGAAGCCATTCTGTCCATCGAATTTACACTGACCACAATCCCACAAAGGCCTTACTCCTGTGACCCCAAAAATTAATCCCGCCAGTGCTGGAAAATTGCTGGCTGGCAGATATCTGATGAGTTCAGGGTCAAGTTGACTGGTGAATGAATGATCTCTTGACACTTCAAGCTGAGATTGTCTCACTGAAACAGAAAACATGTATCAGGAAACGGTGCCTCGGATTTCCTGCCTGTTACATCCCAACCCCAACCATCGAGGTTTATGTGAAAGCTGTCCGTGTGAGGGAGAAAGTTGGCAGGAGGTAAATTGTCTCTGATCACTTTGTAAATGGAAAGACTGCGTTCCCCCGCAGTGCATATTAGTTACATTATTTGATACATGTTTTAACACCAAACAAAAGCACTTCCATCCCCTGTCGCGGTGATTTAATTTCACTCTCTTACAACAGAATTCCTGTCTTTTTTTTTCTCATTGCGTGTTGTTTAATGCAGAAAAGAATGAGCCTTCAGGAGAGGAAATTTTTTGCAGTGACATTTGCGTTACGCCCTACAAAGCTATTTCTTTCCACGACAGCACTCCAGGGTTCTGAGAGCGCCAATGTGCAGAAGCAGCAGAAACCTGCTTAAATGAGCTTATTAATATTTGCCTGGCAATGCATAGTTTGTGAGCTGGTGCCTCAGGGCAGAGCATACAGCACTCAAACAGACACATGTCCTGAAGAAGAAAGGGAGGAGGGGGACAGACAGGCACAAAATGCATAGGTTTCAATCTTGTGTTTCGGGTGTTACTGGTGAGTAAGCCTAGGGGTGTATCCAGAAAGCGTACCTTTCGAGACTTTTTGTCTTAAAGTTTATTTATTAGTCACAAGTAAAGCTGACATTAACACTTCAATGAAGTTACTGCAAAGATCGCCACACTCCAGCACCTATTTGGGTCAACGCACCTAACCAGCATTTCTTTCAGACGGTGAGAAGAAACCAGAACACCTAGAAGAAACCCACGCAGGCATGGGGAGAATGTGCAGATTCTGCTTAGACAGTGACTCAAGTCCATTCATTGCTATAACATCCATGTCAATGGGAAAATGTGCTACAATGGTACTGTCTCATGGCTGGTAATCCAGAGGCACAGGCTGGGAATATGGTTTCAAACCCCATCATGGAATTTAAGTTCAATTGATCTAGAATCGATAAACAAGAGCCCTAATTGCAAATTCTCTGCAAAGTGAATGACTAACCTGAACGCCCACCTCCCAAAAACCAATTATCACATTACTGTTTGTGGCATCTTGCTGTGCACAAAATGGATTGTGGGCATCACAGGCGAGGCAGCTCCTGTTGTAGGGGTGATGCGATGGCACAGCTATAAGCACTGCTGCCTCGCAGCACCAGGGACTCCAGGTCAATTCCTGGCCTTGGATCACTGTCTGTGCAGAATCTGCACATTCTCCCCATATCAGAAAGACATGCTGGTTAAGTGCATTGGCCATGCTAAATTCTCCCTCAATGTATCTGAACTGGCACTGGAGTGTGGTAATTAAGGGGTTTTCACAATAACTTCATTGCTTCATACTGTTAATGTAAGCCGATTTGTGACACTAAGAAATGAACGTTAAACTTTATTGATTGATTAATGATAGAGGTACAAGCAATTTACACTACAGCAAAAGTATTTCATTGGCTGTGGAGAGCTTCAGGACATTCTGAATGGTGGAAGGTAGTGCATTAGCTCAATTCCTTCTTTGTTTGATTGAGTATGTGAGCCCAGAGGGAGGAGGTCACAGTAAACCTGGAGGTTCCCCCCCATTCTGTACCATTAAAGATCTCACCCAGGGGGATCAGGGTTGGGACATTGCTCACGTAGCAGCCCATCCTCAGCTAGACGGAGTATCTGGAGAATGCCACTGTTTACCAGTACCCTGTTGATGCCCATGGACAGCACACCAGATTTCACACTGGCTGATCAATGGAGGAAGAGGATGGGAGGCTGATAAAAGAGAGGGTGCACCTGGGCCAGGGTTGTCCTTTAAGAAGGCTGATCAAACGTCTGCGATGGGGACTTTGGATACCAGTTCAGCCGAGGCTCTCGGGGATGGAGGATATGCTCTCACAGACCTCTTGCTCAAAACAAGCACAGAATGCAATGAGGTCATTGGAAGGGAGGTTAGGAGAGGGGTTGCATTGATGCTGGCGATTCTACATGTCATCATCTTGTAGCCTGTTATGTCTTGCAGAGCCTGCCATAGTCGGTGGGAGTCTGTATGGCTAATGTGGGACTCTAGCTTGGTCCAGTACCGTCTCCTAGCATCTTTGATGGTTCTCTGCACATTGTATCTGGATTTCTTGTAGAGGTCAGGGTCACCTGACTTGAATGTCTAAGACCTACACTTCAGCAAGCAGTAGATATCGCTGTTCATCCATGGTTTCCAGTTGGGAAACACATGGATTTACTTGTTTGACACACTGTCTTTTACACCTTGCTAATGAAGTGGCTTACTGTAGTGATAAACTTGTTCAGGTTGGTCACTGAGTTTTTAAATACTGATCAGTACAATGACTTGAAGAAGTTCTATAGGAGATCGTCCGATTCCTCACACCAACATTGCATGACTTTCTTTATCAGATTTCAGAGTTTCCCTGTGTGAAGAGGTGAATTGATGCAGTGTAGGTTCTTTGGGTAACATGGAATTCACTCTTCGGTTTTCCCAAGCCTATAAATAATCTCAGGAATTTATCCCAAAATGCACTACCTTACTGTTCATCTACAACCTCATCAATTTCAATTCTTGGTGTGCAGTCCTGTTTAATACCTGTGATTCCTAGTCCTGTACAACATTCAGAGGTTCTAATGATTTCACTGTCCATGTATATTAATTTTACAAGGGTGGGGTTGGGCAGTTGGAGGCAGGTGATGAAGTCTCCATGGATTCATCCAACTAGAGTCTACAACTCTTCCCCTGACCTTCATACTCCCTCCTGACAACGTTCCTGGGAGAACAAAGGATGTTCCAGAGCTGGTAAAGTTATCGAGACCTTCCCAGGGTCTTCTGATGTGAGCTAACTGGATGAAAGAATGAATGAACTGAATGTATCCAGAGGGTAGTGGTGACTCAAGGACCACTATTGTGTCTGAAGGCAGAAACATTCCAAGAAACTCCTACACAAATCTGCATTTTGTTTTGAGAAAGGACAAAGACTTTTCTTACAGGAAATGCTGATTCATATTGTGTGGACTTGTTGACATAAAGCAGCCCAATAATGAGGCAGGAAAAGATTACTGTCTGTTTTGAGGAAATTATTTCGTTAAAATCCTGATTCATATTGGAGGGTGATTCATGCTGACTTCAAGTGGAAATACAGGTCCCATTTAAGAGCCAAACACCTGCTTCCTCATATACATAAAGTCATTGTTAATGTTTTCATTCCAAATTAAGTACAGTGGTGCTATACAGTGCTCAGCCTAGCCAGGTCCATCCAAGGACAATAAAATACAAAAGGTGGGATTTTATAGCCTCGCTCATCCCAAAACTGTAAAATCCCATCCGAGGTCAACGGACCTTTCCATGCCCGCCCCTCACCTGGCAGGCAGGACGGCAAAATTTCGGCCAAAGATTTTTAAAAACTCTTTCACGGATTGTGGGTGTCACTGGCCAGTCCAGCATTTGTTGCCTATCTCTATCTGCCTTTGCCAAGGTGATGTCTCACCACCATCTAGAGCTGCTGCAGTCCATGTGGTGTAGGTGCGCCATGGAGCTGCTTGCAAGGAGGTTCCAGGATTTTGACCCAGAGACTGTGATGGAAGGTGGGAATGTTTCTGTTATCTTCTGATGTTAACACTGATTTCTCTGCCTCTGTTCTTATCTTTTTTGCTGTCTCATTATCGTAGAATCCATAGAAACATAGAATCCCTATAGTGCAGAAGGAAACTATTCAATCCATTGGGTCACCACTGACTCTCGCAAAGAGAATATTAGACAGGTCAACAAAAGGCCATCTCTCACTGCTGAGAATCATAGAATCCTACAATGCAGAAAGAAGCCATTCAGCCCATCGAGTATGCACTGACAACAATCCTACCTAGGCCCTATTATCATGACTAATCCCTCTAAATTATGCATTCCAGGATACTAAGAGTCAATTTAGCATGGCCAATCCACCTAACCCGCACATCTTTGAACTGTGGGAGGAACCCAGAGCACCTGGAGGAAATGCATGCAGATACTGGGAGAACCTATAAACACCATAAAGACAGTGACCCAATCAAACCTAGATCCCTGGCACTGTGAAGCAGCAGTGCTAACCACTGTGCCACCCATCCAGCAGTTCCACTTGAAGTCAGCATGAATTACCCTCCAGTAGTTTTTAAACAGAATAATCCCCTCAAAGATGCCACCCGTATGTCTCAACTTTCTCAAGCGGCTAAAGAAATTAAGCATGTCATCATGACTCTCACTAATTTTTACACCAAAGAAAGCTTCCTTTCTGGATGAATCACAGCTTGGTATGGCTCCTGCTTTGACCAAGACTGTAAGAAACTACAAAGAGTTGTGAATGAAGCCCAGTCCATCATGCAAACCAGCCTCCTATCCATTCACTCTGTCCACACTTCCTGTTGCCTCAGAAAAGCAGCCACCATAATTAAGGACCCCAGGCACCCCAAACATTCTCTCTCCCACCTTCTTGTCAAGAAAAAGATGCAAATGTCTGAAGTCCTATAACAATCTACTCAAGAGTAGCTTCTTCCTTGTTGCCATAAGACTTTTGAATAGAAGCATTGTATATTAAGTTGATTTTATATCTACATTCTAGCTATGACAGTAACACTACACTTGTACCCTCTCCTTCACTTCTCCCCTATGTACTCTATGAATGATATTCTTTATCTGTACTGCGCAAAACAAACAATACTTTTCACTCAATACATGTTACAATAATAAATCAAATGAAAAATGTAGAATAGCACATGGATCTAAAAGGTTTGTTGGAATGGGCACAGAGATAGGTTTTAGGCTGTCACTGATGAATGCTGCCTGCACAGCCAATCAAAAACCCCTTCTAATTTATTTTGCTCAGAGTTCACACTGCTGGACTGCTGTGTCACTTGTTTTACATTTTACAATTGACTTCAAGTAAAACCTTACCAATTAAAAAAGCGGTCACACCACTGGGAACCTGTTAAGAAACACAAGCTGTTAAGGATTTCCATATTGTTTAGCATCCTGCATTAATTGATTAATTGAGACCATTTCTGATTATTTACTTAGTTTTAAAAGATTGACCTTTTCATTTTCTCTCTTGAAGCAACATCAAACGAGATATTACAGAACAGATGAGTGGATTGAAAGTAAAGTATTTGTGACTGAGGTGTTCCAGGAAATCAGCAAATTCTAAATCCCACACCCCCTACCCCACTTCCAATTTAGGCAGTCTCCCAGGATTAAATATGACTTGCTTCCTCCCCGGTTCAATGGGTTCCAACAAGTTGATGTGTGATCTGCAGACACAGCCTACCTTTTGGGTAGGTGGTGCTTGAAGGATTGGGCAGGTGGGCAGTACAGTGGTTAGTGCTGCTGTCTCACAGTGCCTGGGACCTGAATTCAATTTCCAATTTGGATCACTGTCTGTGCAGAGTCTGCATGTTCTCCCCATGTCTGTGTGGGTTTCCACCCACATTCTGAAAGACATGCTGGTTAGATGGATTGGCCATGCTAAATTCTCTCTGTGTACCTGAATAGGTGCTGGAGTGTGGCAATTCAAGGATTTTCACTGTAGTGAAACTTCATTGCAGAGTCAATGTGAGCTAACTTGTGACTCTAATAGATAAAGGTTAACTTTTACTTTGAAGCTCAGTTAATATGATTTTGGTTTTAGATTGAAGGTGGCCTAGATTGAATGGTTTCTGGTCTTTTCTCCAGGTTATCTCCACGCCTGTGGATAATGGTCTGAAGGTGAGGGTCAATATTGCAGTGAGGAAAATGGAGAAGAGAATTGATGCAAGGACACAAATTGGTTTGATCCCACTCTTCATTGAGTCCCACAAAGCCACTGAAGGGCCGGGTTAAATCAATGACATTATGCTGTCGACACTAGTTATTGATGGTTAGCATTTCACTCATAAATTTGTGACTGGAATGTCCTGCCACAGGAGATGGTAGAAGCAGGCAACATTAGCAACATTTACGAGGCATCTGGATGGGTACATGAAGAGGGAGGGAATAGAGGGATATTGTCTGAGGCAGGGCAGAAGGTTTTTTTTTAGTTAGAGCATCATGATCGGTATAGGCTTGAATGATCTGTTCCTGTACCGTATTTTCTTTGTTCTTTGTCTAACTCTCACATTTGCTTAACAATGCAATGTATTGTACAATGGGCTACGTGTATTCCTTTGGAAGCTGCTTTCATTCCTGCTATGGCTCTGTGACAGCACTGTCACCTCTGCTTCAGAAAGGTCTGGGGTCATGCTGCACATGGTGGTTTTTTTTATTCTTTATTCCAATTCAATCCAATCAAATTAAATCCAATTCAGAGTCTCAACAAATTGGGACATTCCTGATCCAAGCTGACAAGAGAGGGCTCTCATCTCCTGTCTTGGGCTTGATCTACATGATCCGAGCTGATTGGAGTAGGCATAGCTCCTCCCCCAAGGCTTGATCTCATTTGCATCTTAACTAAAAGGCTGAGATGCCACTTTAAAAAATTGCTTCAAATGAAGCTAAAATGTAATCTAATGATTTCAACCAAGTACAGCATGTCATTACTACACTTGATCATAGCCAAAGTAGCCACTCTAGTGAAGAACCAAGAGTTTAAGTGTTTGGGTACACTAAGGGAGAATTTAACATGGCCAATGCACCTAACTTTCAGACTGTATGGGGAAAACTGGAGCACCCGGAGGAAACCCACGCAGACACAGGAAAAACGTGCAGACTCCACACAGAGAGTGACACAAGTCGGGAATCGAACCCGGGTCCCTGGTTTTGTGAAGCAGCAGTGCTAACCTCTGTGCCAACACGCTGCCCCAGTGTGCAGATCAGTATGCAGATCACTATGTAGATGATGCTTGTGTGTGGACCCACTCAGGAAATGAGCTCTAACCATTGTCACCTCTCTCACTGAAGCATCTGAAAAAATGGGTATTTTGCTAAACACACAGCAAACCAATATATTTTTCTAACTAGTTTCACAGAATAAAACAGAACACCTCCTGCGATCGATTCAGGCCGACAACAAGATCCTGGAAAATACGGACCGTTATTTTTGATATCTTGGGCACCTCCTTTGGCTGAAGGCAGACTTAGATAATGAAGTTCATCATTGCCTCCTATGTACCAGCTTAGCTTAGACCGACTGAGGAAGAATATTTGTTTTAACCTTCCAGTATTTTAACGCTAATCAAAAAAATTCCAATTGAAATGAAGTCCGGTCACAGTCTCCACTTGAAGGACAAACAAGACCCAAGTTGCCAAGACAAGACATTGCATCCCGTCTTGGGCTCGATTAAACAAGATCCAAGCTGACAGGATGAGGCAGTGCACACCTCCGTCAAGCTGGATCTGAACTTCAGCTTAGCCAAAAGGCTGAGATGGCTTTGAAACTTTGCACCAGGTGAAGCCTCGGTTCATCCTCAATGGCTATACCCTGATCCATTACTCTAGCCTAGCTATGATTGTGTCAATGCATCCCCAGTGCGATGGCTAACCTCATCCCCTGCCTGATCAGAGTTTCACCCCTGCCAGGTAAGGATCTCAAACATGAGATTCCGACATGATTCAGAAACTTGGACAACCAACAAGAGCAACTTCAAAGCACTGGAGAAGTGCCAAGAGCAAGATCCTCCAAGAATTATAATCCAACAGCGAAATCATCTCATAAGTTAATGTGCCCCATGTCAGAGTGCTAATCACTCAAACCCCCACCTGCTCGGAGGATTAGTCATATGTATGGCTGACGCCAGTTACTCGGAACCTGGCCGCATCAGCGAATTCCCGGGGTGGAAATGTGGTAGGAATGTCCTCAAAACAGCCCCAAATTAATCAAACATATCTGCTGACTCACTGAGTCCCGATTGCACCCAATCATAATGGAGGATGTTTCTTCAGCAAGCCATCAAATACATTGAAAGATCTCTTTAGGCACGTGCAGAGGTGAAGTCAAGGCATCAGAAAAAGCATGTGAATCTCCTAACAAGCCTTCTGTTTTAAAATTTATTTATTAGTGTCATAAGTAGGCTTATATTAACATTGCACTGAAGTTACTACGAAAATCCCTCAGTTGTCATACCCACTCTATTCCGATACACTGGTGGATTGGCCATGCCAAATTGCCCCGTAGTGTCAGGGAAATTAACTAGGGTAAATGTATGGGGTTACGGGGATAAAGTTTGGGTGGGATTGAATCTGCACCGCCCTCAATGAGCCGAAAGGCTTCCTTCGGAGATTCTATGATTTTATGATTCACTGAGGGAGGATTTAACATGGCTAATGCACCTAACCTGCATGTCTTTCGCACTGAAGTAGGAAATCAGAGCATCCAAAGGAAACCCATGCAGACACGGGGAGAACATGCAGACTCCAACAAGATAGTGACCCAAGCCAGGAATCGAACCTGGGTCCCTGGCGCTCTGAGGCAGCAGTATCAACCATTGTGCCAGTGCACTGCCTTTCAAATAAGGTACCAGCAGGATGGAGGAAATTCCGTGATGTTTGTAATGGAGCTATAGAATCCCCCTGGTGTCATGGCCACTCTATATCCTTCAACCAATATGACTGCAAAACAGATTATTTGATCATTTTCACATTGCTGCTTATGGAAGCTTGCTCACTGCAAATTGGCTGCTGAATTTCCTACATTACAATTGTGGCTACTTCAAAGGTACTTCACTGGCTATGATACATCTTGGCACAGAAGCTACCATGTAAATTCAAGTCTTTCTTTCTTTTGTAGCTTTAATCTAAGTAGTCCCTTCTGCCTTAATCCTGTTATTGTTGGTGTGGAGCAGTGAATCCAGCTCACTTCATATAATCCCTACACCGCAGAAGGAGGCCATTCAGCCCATCAAGTCTGCGTCGACCACAATCCCACACTAGGTCCCATATATTTACCCTAACACTAAGGGGCAATTTAGCATGGCCAATCAACCTAGCCTGCACATCTTCGGACTTCATCTAATGGGACAGCGAACTTCAGGCAAGTTTTGTGACACAGGGCATACAAACACAACAGCTAAAGCTTTTGAACTCAGTGACTCATTGAACTATTCGTTCACAATATCATTGAGAACCGGGAAGCCCAGAAGGTAGGATCACATCCATGCATTTAAGTTGCCAACTTTCCAAACCTACAGAGGTAGAGGGCAGTGTTCAAAGATATTCAATGGAATGGCCCTTGTTACTACAGGCAAAATGTTTATATCCTGAGAAGTTTGTTACAGTGAGTATACAGTATGCTAAATATGGATCTCATTATAACATCAGGACCATATACTGTACTCACTGGTGTATGGCAAAAAAATGCCACCTTTAACCCCCATCTGTAAATACATTCCTCCTCTCTGAAAAATCAACAGTCTTTATCGTAAAGTCTTTATAAAGTGGAAACATGCACATTTTTGAAGATCCCTGCCCACGCATTGTTACTTAACTGGTGTATCCAACAAAACCAGATTCTTACATTCTCCAGTCTAACCCTTTCTGGGATGAGGCCGCTCCCTTTATACATTTTGGGCAATGTCGCTATTGCCTTCAGAACATCTGTGAGAGCTAGGACAAGGTGCAGGCACATCACTTTGCTTTTAAGATTGAAGAAGGCTGGAAACCTTTGTGTTTATTTCAGCCTGCCCCACCCAGAGCTGAAGCCATTCAGAATTGGCTAACAGACAGAAAGCGGAGCATAAGCTGGTCATTCTCACATTGGCAGGCTGTGACTTTTGGTATATTTCAAGGGTCAATACTTAACCCCTGTGCTCACAGTATTTATCAATGGTTTCAATGGGGACCAAATATAACATTTCTGAATTCACGTATGATACAAAGCCAAGTGGGGATGTGTATTATGAGAGCAATGTAAAGCTGCTACAGGAGGAAATGGACAAACATTGTGAGTGCACAAGAGCATGGCAGATGGAATGTAACATGGAGAAATGTGAAGTAATCCATTTTGGTAGAAGGAACAAATATGCAGTGCATTTCCTAAATGGTAAGGAGTTGAAAAGTGTAGATGTACAGAGGGACCTGGGTGTCCTTGTCCATAAACTACTGAAGGTTGACGTGCTGGTGCAGTAAGCCAAACAAAGCAGTCAGCTAGTCAACAAGGCTAAATGTCTCCTGCTTTTGATGGAGAAAGATTTGGTTTCTGTTTCTGATCTAAAAGAACCTGGTTCCTGTTTCCAATGTGGAGAGATCTGGTTCTTATTTCTCATGGATGAGGACACGTTTTCAATTTTTGAAATGGAAGGTCTTTGTTCCTGTTTCTGAAAGGTAAGGATCTGGTTCCTGTTTCTGATAAAGAACCTGGTTTCTGTTTCTCGTGCATGAGGACCTGGTTTCTATTTCTGTTGGGGAAAGATCTAGTTTGTTTTTCTGATTGGGAAGGATCTGGTTCCTGTTTCTCATGGATGAGGACCTGGTTCCTGTTTCTTAAAGGTAAGGATCTGGTTCCTGTTTCTGATAGAGAAGGGGTTGTTCATATTTCTCATAGATGAGGACCTGGTTTCAGTTTCTGTTGGGGAAGGACCTGGTTTCTGTTTCTGATGGTGAAAGACCTGGTTTTGTTTCTCATGGATGAGGACCTGGTTCCTGTTTCTGATTTGGAGGGACCTGATTTCTGTTTCTGAAGGGGAAGGATCTGGTACAATGCAATAGTTTAATATATTCCTTTTTCATCTAGTGGATGGGAGTAAAAATCATTCCAAACTGACTAAATGAAAGTCTCCTCTCAACATTGAAGCAGAAGGGTCGTACCATAGTCCATTCACCCTGCATGTCCTCAATGTTCCCACCATGGATAAAGGAATATGATTTTACAGTGAGAGAAAAGGAATTTCTGCATAATCCAATGTATAATACTGACATCTTGTGGACAGGAGGACTAACAGTGAGCAAAAAGCACACGACAGATAGTTAAAGCTGCGAGCAAAATGTGTACGTGTGCTGGAGTTCACAGTGGCTGTGTAAGAACATATATTCAAAACTCACCAATCAATGATTTACATCAAATGCATGGCTGTATGCATATTAGCCTCAAAGCATTTGGAAGTGCTTTCTGGAGAAGATAAAAATAAGTGCGAAAAGTGATTCAAAGCAAATCTTTTATTTGTTATAGAATTCCTACGGTGCAGAAGGAGACCATTTGGCCCATCGAGTCAGCACCACAATCCCATCCGGCACTATCCCCATAATCTCATGCATTTACCCTAGCTAGCCCCCCTGACACTAAGGGGCAATTTAGCTTGGCCAATCAACCTAACCTACAGGTCTTTGTTATTACGGGTCGCACAATAGTGACATTCCTTGATAAACTGGCTGGTTTGGTGATATCTGTATCCCCAGAATCAGGGAATGATGGCGTCAAGTCTCACTCCTGAGACTGAAGCGTGCAATCCCGGCTGACACTCCAGGTACATTAGGTGCTGAGGGGATGCTGTGTTATCAGGGCTGCTGCTCCACAGAGGAGATATTAAACCAGATTTCCTTCCTCAACCTAGCACCACTCAATAAGACAGATTAGGCAGTGATTCACCTTATTGTTGCTTTTGTGAAAGGGATTGACAACAACATAACCACCGTCACCACACTCCTCTTTCATGCAAACTTCTTCGACCAAGAAAGCACTTTGAGATATTTCCGAGGGACGCGATCTGACAATGTATCATTTCAAGGTTTCTTCTATTAAATGTGAACGGACAGTAACTTCAGTGAGTGTAGACATGTTCAGCCTAGCATCCAACTGTGTTTGAATCATTTCAAAACCTGCATTCGCTCTACCCTGCCAGGCACATTATTACAGAGATCTATCACTCTTTGATAGCAAAGTTCTTCCTAATATCTTTTTGAAACTAATTTTCAATCATTTATATATACAACCTCAAGTGCTATTATCCTGACTTATTTTAAAACAATATTTCAGGTTTGCTTTATCTATATATTTAATATTTAATGCACTGACTGATACTCAGACTGTGATGTCTATTTTCATAACTCCATCCCGATGACCAATACACTCCTAATGCTTATAAGTATGCGCAAGATATCTCCACCGTTTTCCAAGTGGTTAACACTGCTGCCTCACAGCGCCAGGGACTCTGATTCAATTCCCAGCTTGGGTCACAGTCTATGCAGAGTCTGCATGTTCTCCCCATGTTTGCGTGGGTTTTCTCTGGGTGCTCCAGTTTCCTCCCACAGTCCAAAAGATTTCCTGGTTAAGTATACTAGCCATGCTAAATTCTCCCTCTGTGGGCCTTATTTAACCATTTTGATTCTAAGTGCTGGGCGCGCTTGAAACTGGGAGTGTTTCAGATCCAACTTTTAGACCTGTTCACAGGTGCCTTTGTACGCACTCTGCCTGAAAAAATAGCAGTTCTGAATACTGCAGAATCATGCCTGTGGGTAAGGCATAACGCTCCCAAAACCCCGCAGCTCCAATCGGTATTTCCAACTGCACATATACAGAAAAAAAAAGATAGAACATGCCTCCTCTCTCCAGCCGGATAATTCCTTCCCCTGGCCCCCACAGATATTGCCCCACCCGCATAACATTACTGATTCCCTTATCCCCCCACCCTCCATCACCCTGACTGATTGCGGGCCCCTTCCCAACTTACCCCTCAATGATCGGGCAGCTTGGCAATAGACCCCCTTTTCCCCCTACACCAGATGGCAGTGAACAAGATTGAACCCCCCCTTCCCCCTCACTGATCTCAGGGCAGCAGATTGGCAACCCCCCTTCCCCCTCATGATCACAGGCAGATTGGCAGTGAACCCCCCTTCCCCCTCACTGATCTCAGGCAGATTGGCAGTGAACCCCCCTTCCCCTCACTGATCTCAGGCAGGGCAGTGAACCCCCCCTTCCCCCTCACTGATCTCAGGCAGAGTGGCAGTGAACCCCCCCTTCCCCTCACTGATCTCAGGCAAATTGGCAGTGAACCCCCCCTTCCCCCTCACTGATCTCAGGCAATTGGCAGTGAACCCCCCCTTCCCCCTCACTGATCTCAGGCAGATTGGCAGTGAACCCCCCTTCCCCTCACTGATCTCAGGCAGATTGGCAGTGAACCCCCCCCCTACTGATCTCAGGCCCCTCCGATCTCAGGCAGATTGGCAGTGAACCCCCCCCCCCCCCCCTTCCCCCTCACTGATCTCAGGCAGATTGCAGTGGACCCCCCTTCCCCCTCACTGATCTCAGGCAGATTTGGCAGTGAACCCCCCCCCTTCCCCCTCACTGATCTCAGGCAATTGGCAGTGAACCCCCTTTCCCCTCACTGATCTCAGGCAGATTGGCAGTGAACCCCCCCTTTCCCCTCACTGATCTCAGGCAGATTGGCAGTGGACCCCCCCTTCCCCCTCACTGATCTCAGGCAGAGTGGCAGTGAAACCCCCCCCCCTTCCCCTCACTGATCTCAGGCAGATGGCAGTGAACCCCCCCCCCCTTCCCCCTCACTGATCTCAGGGGCAGATCTCAGGCAGATTGCAGTGAACCCCCCCCCCCCTTCCCCCTCACTGATCTCAGCAGATTGGCAGTGAACCCTCCCTTCCTCCTCACTGATCTCAGGCAGATTGCAGTGCACTGATCTCAGGCCAGTGAACCCCCTTCCTCCTCACTGATCTCAGGCAGATTGGCAGTGAACCCCCTTCCCCCTCACTGATCTCAGACAGTGTTGGGCTTACCCCCTTCCCCTCACTGATCTCAGGCAGATTGGCAGTGAACCCCCCCTTCCCCCTCACTGATCTCAGGCAGAGTAACAGCGAACCCCCCCCTCCTTTCCCTCACTGATCTCAGGCAGAATGACAGCGGACCCCCCTTCCTCTCACTGATTTGAAGCAGAGAGCTGTTGGACACACAGCACTCACCTTCTCACTAACTGGAGCGCCTGAATCGGACTTCTGTGGAGCATGTCTGTTTCAATCTGGATAGGTGAAGGTGGTGGTAAAGGGGGAAGTGCCGGTAAGGTTGGGTGTGCAGCCCATGAAGTCAATTTAAATGCATGAAAATATATTTAAATAGCCATCGCACCCGTTTTGGGCGTGATCCCAATTGCAGCCTATTCCAGACCTTAGTAAAGGGGGAATAGGCGTGGAAGCGGGCACAGATTGCACTACTAGCCTCAACTTTACCAAGTTTTCGCACCCGAAAACAGGTGCAACGCAATAGTACAATTGAGTCGAGTGTATCCCAACAGGTGCTGTAGTGCAGGGAATTTTCACAGTAACACCATTGCAGTGTTAATGTAAGCCTATTTGTGACATTAATAAATAAATTTAAAACTTTAACAACAGTGAATTACGCAACATAAAAAACACAAAGGTTTATCTTTTACAAGTACTACATTGTAATTACCATCCAATAAAAGTAAGTATTGCTGGAATTGTTGGGAATGATTTGATGTGAGCTCTTATTATAGTTAGTGATTATTTGATGAAATGTCCCAGGGTATTTTAAACATCAAACTAATTTTTTATATAAGAAGGAATCAAAGGAAAATTCCAGGCTAGTGTTGACTCAATACCTTTTCCTGAAACTAATTCAAAAGGGTAACTTCAAATCAACTGGATCCTTCAGACACACAGACACAAAGGATGGGATATTCCGGCCTCACTTGTCCCAAGACTGGAAAATCCCGCCTAAGGTCAATGGGCCATTGCATGGTCCTGTCCCACCCGTTACGATTCCCATGGTAAGACGCGATGGAAAAGTCCCACCCTAAGTGTCTGAAACTCTCAGGCTCTGAAAGCCACAATATAAGATGTGGAATCGATCTAACCACCTACCTTATTTGGAAGGGGACTTTGGACTTGAAGAAAGGTCATCATTCCTGTTTAGTTTTATGAACAGCAGAAGCTGTTCTGAAGAAGGAATGCCATCAGAAAGCCATTGAACCGCTTCTTAACAACAAATAGACGGAAATATCTTTAAAGTAGAAGGAGGACTCCCCGCAACCTGTTCTTATTTTGAGTTCACCTGAGACCCAACCTCCCAGAAATTAGACTACAACAAGTCTCACAGCAGAATCCTCTGTTTTACAAAGACCTCTTAATCTAAAGCATCAATTCCATCGTAGAATTTTACCGTTCCACCTACCACAGGAATCGGAGTGTGTGAAGGGCAGACAACGGAAAGGCTCGTTGACCTCGGGTGGGATTTTACGGTTTTGGGACGAGCAAGGCCATAAAATCCCATCCTGTGTGTCTAAGACAAGTGAATGAGACCTCATGTTAAACCATCCAGGTCCATGGTAACTGCATGATACCAAATAACCTTCCTTATTTAAAACTCATAAAAAGTTGCTACTGACTTATTTAATCATGGCAATCACTGAGGGTAAGAAAACGTACTCTACATATGTACAAGCATACTGATCACCAGCAATAAAAAAGAAGACATAAATTTTGTCTGTGACACAAGATTTTGATAAATGCACTTTCTGTAAACATACTTTCTCTATTAATGTTCAAATGTTTTCTCAGGCTCTGGAGCTAATTGTCTAATTCAGCTCCTAGTTCTTATGATTCTAATCTCTACTTCAAAGAAAATAATTTGATTGTCTCCACTGTATAAAGATGAAATATTTTTTGTACTACTTCAATCCAGTTAGTGATGTGGGAGGGTTTAATGGGAAAAGGGTATCATAGCATTCATTGCATGAAATCTTTCAAGCCTGCCTGCAGAGAAAAGCTGGGAGGAAACTTATCTGGCTTTGTGTCAAAATTAGCTTCCCAATGGCAAGATGAAATTCTGCAATGATGTTCTCAAGACTTTAAAATTGAATCAAGCTTCCCCAGGAAGCCCTGTGTCAGCATCTCATGCATAGAGTCATGCAGTCATCAAGTCATAGAAATTTACAGCATGAAAACAGGCCCTTCAGCCTAATGTATCCATCTCACCCAGTTTTTACCACTAAGCTACTCCTAATTGACCACATTTGGCCCATATCCCTCTATACCTATGCTACCAAGTAACTGTTGAAATGCTTTCTAAAAGACAAAGTTCCCACTTCTACTACTACCTCTGGCAGCTTGTTCCAGACACTCACCACCCTCTTTGTGAAGAAATTGCCCCTCTGGACCCTTTTGTATCTCTCCTCTCTCACCTTAAACCTATGCCCTCTAGTTTTAGAATCCCCTACCTTTGGGAAAAAATATTGATTATCTCCCTTCTCTATACTCCTCATTATTTTATAGACTTCTATAAGATCACCCCTCAACCTTCTACGCTCCAGAGAAAAAGGTCCCAGTCTATCCAACCTCTCCTTATAATTCAAACCATCAAGCCCCAGTAGTATCCTAGTAAATCTTTCAATTTAATATTCATTAAAGGGCCAAGTCCCCAGAATTAAGTTCTCCGCCTGTTAGTAATTAGAACGTTCATATCTATGACTGCATAATAAGTGCCATTCACCCAGTGAGGTTAACAGCTCCCATGATGGCTTTCTCTTGGGGAATACTCAAAAATATCAGCTCCTTGACTGAGATCAGATGCTGGTAGACCAAACCTGCACAAAGATTGGAAACGCAAAGAAGGCCAGTGGGAGTGTAAGTGAAGAGGAGACTGCACAGGAGATAAAGGAAAGCCAGAAACAGTGGGAAATCTGTTTGGGGAACTAAAGGGTGATGTTGAGGGAATGCAAGAGTGCGGGATGATGGGATGAGGAGAAAGTCATTGCTCGTCGCCTCTGATGGGGGGGTGGGTTCCTGTAATCGGGTGGAGGAGCATGTTTCCAGCTGGGATGGTGGGTCAGATGTGGCCCTAAAGGGCAGTGTTGGTGTTGTCTAAGGTGGGGTCATAGGGCATGGACTGAGGGAACTGGAAAGTGGAAGGAACTGTCATAGTGAGGGCAGGTAGAAGGGGTGGCGTGTAGGAACCATAGGACGACAATTCTTGGGTAATAGCCAGGTAGCTGAGGAGCTCTGGGAAGGATTGGGGTGTTACAGAAATAGATGAAACAGGTGGCTCAGATGAAGGGAAAGTCAGGTCATGGTGGCCTGGGGAGGGTGATTTAACTCCGATAAGTGTGAGGTGATTATTTTGGTAGGACAAACTTGAATACGGATTACAGGATCAATGGCAGGGTTCGAAGGAATGTGGAGGAACAGAAAGATTTTGGGGTTCCTACCCACAGATCTCTGAAAGTTGCCACTCAAGAGGATAGAGCAATGAAGAAGGTTTATAGTGTGTTAGCATTTATTAACAGGGGGTTTGAGTTTAAGAGCTGTGGGGTTATGCTGCAACTATACCGGACGTTGTTGAGACCCCATTTGAAAGATTGTGTTCAGTTCTGGTCACCTCACTATAAGAAGGATGTAGAAGCATTTGGAGAGAATGCAGAGAAGATTTAACATAGAACATAGAACAATACAGCACAGAACAGGCCCTTCGGCCTTCGATGTTGTGCCGACCAAAATAAAAAGCAATGCCCCTCCTAACTAAACCATTCCCTTCTCATCCATATACTTATCAACTAACCTCTTAAACGCCACCAAACTTGGCGCATCTACAACAGCTGCAGGCAGGGCATTCCACTCCCTAATCACTCTTTGAGTAAAGAACCTACCTCTGATATCCGTCCTATAACTCATACCCCTTAATTTAAAGCTGTGTCCCCTCGTGCTAGCTTTCTCCATCCTAGGAAAAAGGCTATCACTGTCCACCCTATCCAAACCTCTAATCATCTTATATGCTTCAATAAGATCCCCTCTTAGCCGCCTCCTTTCTAACGAAAACAACCTCAAATCCTTCAACCTCTCTTCATAGGACCTGCCCTCCATACCAGGCAACATCCTGGTAAACCTCCTCTGTACCCTCTCCAATGCCTCCACATCTTTCTTATAATGTGGGGACCAGAACTGCACACAATACTCCAAGTGCGGCCGCACTAGAGTTTTGTACAGTTGCAACATGATGCTGCGGCTCCTAAATTCAATCCCCCTACCAATAAAAGCTAAGACTCCATATGCCTTCTTAACAACTTTATCCACTTGACTGCCTACTTTCAGGGATCTATTGACACATACACCAAGATCCTTCTGTTCCTCAACACTATTAAGAGCCCTACCATTAGCCCTATACTCTACACATTTATTGTTCCTGCCAAAGTGCATTACCTCACACTTTTCCACATTAAACTCCATTTGCCACCTCTCGGCCCAGCTCTGCAACTTGTCCAAGTCACTCTGTAAACTAAAACACCCCTCTTCACTATCTACCACACCACCAACTTTAGTATCATCAGCAAAGTATCATCACCATTTAGTATCATCACCATTTACCAGGATGCTGCCTGGTTTTGGAGGGTAGGTCTTATGAAGAAAGGTTGAGGAAGCTGGGGCTTTTCTCTTTGGAGCGGAGGAGGATGAGAGTTGACTTAATAGAGATTATAAGATGATGAGAGGGATTGATGGAGTGGATGTGCAGAGACTATTTCCTCAGGTGGATGTAACTGTTACTAGGGCGCATAACTATAAGGTTCATGTTGGGAGATATAGGAGAGATATCCAAGATAGATTCTTCACTCAGAGAGTGATTGGGATGTGGAATAGGCTGCCTTCTGCTGTGATAATGGAGTCGGACACTTTAGGAACTTTCAAGCGGTTATTGGATAGGTATGTGGAGCGCACCAAAATTACAGGGAGTGGGATAGCTTGATCTTGGGATTGGACATAGCTCGACACAACATTGAGAGCTGAAGGGCCTATACTGTGCTGTTATGTTCTATGTTCTATGTGATTGGTGTCAGAGGAGTCAGAGGGAATGTGGAGAATGATAGTTATAGTTTTAAGGCCAATAGGGGTGTTTCAAGGGTGACAGAAGGGGAAGAAGAATAATCATATTGGGTGGTTCAAGGGTGATAGAGGAAGTTGTGTGGTGATAGGGAGTAGGCAGAGGGTGGTGGCACATGTTTGAAATGTGGTACATACCATTTCTGAAATGTTTCCTCAAACATGCATGTGTCTGAAAGTGTGGTCCCTAAAAATGGAAGGAGGGTCTTTTGGAGTCAGTGAAGTTCAAGGCCAGCACAATTGGCCAATGGGAGGACACCCTAATAATCCTGTGGTAACTGGATGAGAAGCATGCTCAGTTGTGTTTTCCTCTCGATAGTAAAGACTACACAGCAGTAACTTTGGTCCCTGGATCTCACACAACATTGAGACCTCAGCAAGGTAGGAGCTGTAGTAATCTCACCAGCCTGGATAATCTCCCAGTTCCCAGCAGATATTCATGTTCAAAACGTAACAAAAACAGATCCACATGACCATAAACTCAGCAATCTTACCTCACTACTGCAGCACGATGGCACAGTGGGTGGTATTGCTGCCTCACAGTGCTCGAGACATAGGTTCGATTCCCAGCTTGGGTAACTGCCCTGTGTGGAGTTTGCACATTTTCCCTGAGTCTGCGTGAGTTTCCTCTGGGTGCTCCTGCTTCGTTCCAGAATCCAAAAATGCATTGGATTAGGTTGATTGGCTGTGCTAAATTATCCTTTAGTGCCAGGGGAATTAGTAGGGTTAATATGTGGAGTCACGGGGTCAGGGTTTGGGTGGGCTTGTGGTCGGTACAGACTCAATGAGCTGAACTGCCTCCTTCTGCACTGTAGGAATTCTATGATTCTAGTGAGTGCAATATTAGGAGCAATTATATGGAGTACTTTGAAGACTTAGCTACATGAATAGGAGTGAGAGAAGTAAGAGTGAGAAAAAAAATGGAAATATTGACTAAACCTATAGGTTTGTGAGAAATTGCAGTATGTTTACCTACATGTCAGTAACTGTACTGCAAAAGTATTGTGTTGGTTGTAAGGCAAATTGGGATGGTCTAAAGATCTAATCAGACAATATATAAATTCCAGTTTGTTCCTTGTTTCTGTTTCTTGCTGTTCGTGTAGTTTAACAGACAAAAGTTGCAGTGAAGTAGAGATGAACAAGAATGCCGTGCAATTCTCAAATGAAGCCTGACAGCAAAGATCATTGCCAATTTAGGGATGTACACCAGCTCATTCCTTGTAGACCTATGTATGTTCACACACACATACAAATGGTTTGGGTCTCTGGGTTAATAACAGCAGAACTTATGTACTTTTCTATCTCAGGCAGTTTAAGATTGACAAATAGTTCTGTCATTTGCTAAAGACAAAAGAGTTATGCTTGGATCAGGATTTCTTTGGGATGCAGATAAAAATAGCCAATTTTCGGAATAGTTGTACTGTCGCCCAGCCTATCTTTCATTCACCAATTCAGTCGCAGCAAACACTGACCCAAGACATGCCTAATGCAGAACTGGATGAGAAGGACTGGCACAGTGTCCAGGCTGCCTCACAGTGCCAGGGACCCCAGGTCAATTCTGGCCTCGGGTCATTGTCTGGGTAAAGTTTGCACATTCTCCCTGTGTCTGCATGGGTTTCCTCCGGGTGCTCTGGTTTCCTCTCCCAGTCCAAAAGACGCGTAGGTTAGGTTAATTGGCTGTGCTAAATTGCTCCTTAGTGTCAGGGAGACTAGGAGGTTAAATATGTGGGGTTACAGGGATAGCAACATGGATTGTTGTCAGCGCAGACTTGATGGGCCAAATGGCCTCCTTCTGCACTGTAGATTTAAGAAGTGATTAGCTTTGGAAAACATGTTTCCCACTGGATCTCAACACCAAGTAGCCAGTATTTGGCACTGAGGGAAAATTACAAATGTTGATGATTGGCTGATGGGATTTTATATCTGAGGGTTGTGGATGGGAAATGCTATGCAGTACAGAAGGATGGAAAGCAATCACTAAGAGTGGATCAGATTGACTATTCATTAATTTGGAATATTTTGACTAAACAAAACAAATTTGAAGTGGCACAGTGGTTAGCATTGCTGCCTCACAGCGCCGGGATCCAGGTTCAATTCCCAGCTTGGGTCACTGTCTATGCAGAATCTGCATGTTCTCCCCACGTATGTGTGGGTTTCCTTCAGGTGCTCCAGTTTCCTCGCACAGTCCAAAGATGTGGAGCGTGATTTTCCTGGTCCGCCGCACTTTGCGAGTAGTGCGGCACACTGGGAAAGGTCAGTTGGATTTGGGGGGAGGTGTGGTTGGCAGGTGGGGGATGGGAAATGGGGAAGTGAGGGAGTACTGGGAGGGTGGTGGAATGGGGAGGTGCAGGGGGAGGGAGTGAGGGAGAGGGGGCAGGGGGTTGGAGGAGTGGTGTAGCGGGATTCGTGACTGGCGTCCAATATTAGTTGTCAGTTCACCAAAATTGGGTATCTCAAAGCCCAGTGGTTGAGGCCAACATTAAGATGTCAGGGTGTTCTGGAATTGTCAATAACTCCTGCGTGTCTAAACATCACAATGTACCTTTTCCGGATGATCTATCTCTAATCTGTTTATCTATTTTAGCCTGGTGCTCAGTCTCCAGGCTCTTTTAACCTTTTGATCTGTCTTGAACCTGTTTTACCTTGATGGTCAGTCTTCAATCTACATTCTCAGCCTAATGGTCAGTCTCCATCTGCTTTACATGATGGTTGTAGCCCAGTGGTCAGTCTCGAACCTGTTTTATCTAGGTGGTCAGTCTCCAGCCTTCTTTACCCTCTTGGGGGAAGGCAGGATAGGATGTTGAACTCGGTGACTGGCCATGATTAAAATGGATGGCGGAGCAGGCTCGATGGGCCGAATGGTCTACTCCTGCTTCCAGTTTAGATGTTTCTATGATTAGCCTCAGTTTTGTCCTTTGCGCACTTTGGAGCCACTCACCAGGATCGTGAACAGACTGGGAATAGAAGAATACAAATGGATGGTCTAGATAGGAACACATGATCAGTGCAGGCTTGGAGGGCTGAAGGGCCTGTTCCTGTGCTGTATTGTTCTTTGTTCTTTGATCTGGAGTCAAGGCTGGTTTTATCCCTTCTCAAAACCGACAGTGCTGAGGCCAATTATAGTGCTCCAATTAGCAAAATGAAAAAGACAGCCCGAAAATCAGGGAAGGAAACGAAAGGTCTGAGTGTGCCAAAGTCAGTATAGATCAAATCACACAAAGCTCTCAGAAAGACTTAAGGATAACAAATGTCTGAAAGAAGATGCTGGAAATGTGCAGGAGGTTGTTCAATGTTCTAAATGAGAGGTTAACGTATTTCAGTGGGAACCTGAGTGCCGAATCCCCGCCAGGTCTCTCTGATTATCCAATATGATCAGTGAGAACCACAGAAAGATTATAGTTTAAGTTGTTTTGTTATGAGGTTTCTGCCACTCTCCAGTTCAATTCTCATCAACTCTTACCCCACACACCCCGGACATTCTCTCTTTCACCTTCTTCTGTCAGGAAAAAGATACAAAAGTCTGAGGTCACCTATCAATCGACTCGAGAACAGCTTCTTCCCTGCTGCCATCAGACTTTTGAAAGGACCAACATTACATTAAGTTAATCTTTCTCTACACCTTAGCTATGACTGTTACACTACATTCTGTACTCTCTCTGCCCCCTCTGTCCTATGTACTTTATGTACAGTATACTTTGTATAGTGAGCAAAAAAACAATACTTCTCACTGTATCCCAATACGAGTGACAATAATAAACTCAAAAGCTCTGCGGAAGTGTCTTATTTTAGAGCTGCTGTTAATGTAAATTGGTTTGTATTCCAGACAAAAGCTCTGGGAACACAGATGTAAAAAAGACAATATTGTAATAACCATGGGGGACTTCAATATGCAGGTGGACTGGGAAAATCAGGATCCCAAGAAAAGGAATTTGTGGAATGTCTAAAGAACAAAGAACAATACAGCACAGGAAACTGGTCCTTCGGCCCTCCAAGCCTGCGTCATTCATTGGTCCAACTAGACCATTTTTCTATATCCCTCCATTCCCAGTCTGCTCATGTGACTATCCCAATAAGTCTTAAACGATCCCAGCGTGTGTGCCTCCACCACCCTGCTTGGCAGTGCATTCCAGGCCCCCACCACCCTCTGTGTAAAATACGTCTCTCTGATATCAGAATTAAACTTCCTCACCTTGAACCTGTGACCCCTCGTGTCTGTCACCTCTGACCTGGGAAAAATCTTCCCACTGTTCACCCTATCCACACCCCTCATAATTTTAAACACGTTTATTAGGTCTCCCCTTATTCTCCATCTTTCCAGGGAGAACAACCCAGTTTACCCAATCTCTCCTCATAGCTGAGACCCAGCATACTAGGCAACATCCTGGTAAACCTTCTCTGCACTCTCTCCAAAGCCTCCAAATTCTTCCGGTAGCGCGGTGACCAGAACTGGATGCAGTACTCCAAATGTGGCCTAACCAACGTTCAATACAACTGTAACATCAGATGTCAACTTTAACACTCAAAGAGATGTTTTTTTGGAGCAGTTTGTGACAGAGCCTAGTAGAGAACAGATAATTCTGGATTTGGTGATGTGTAATAAGGCAGGCTTGATTAGGGAACTTAAGATGAAGGAACCCTTAGGGAGCAGTGACCACAATATGACAGCATTTACCCTGCAGCTTGAGAGGGAGAAACTGGAATAAGGCACGACCTACCCTTCACAAAACCATGCTGACTATCCCCAATCAATTCATTTCTCTCTAAATAACTATAAATCCTATCCCTAATAATTCTCTCCAATACTTTGCCCACAACAGAAGTAAGACTCACTGGCCTATAATTCCCTGGAAGGTCTCTCTTCCCCTTCTTGAACAACGGGACCACATTCGCTATCCTCCAGTCCTCCGGAACCACACCCGTAACCAACGACGACCTGAAGATCAGAGCCAGAGGCTCTGCAATCTCCTCTCTTGCCTCCCAGAGAATCCTAGGGTAAATCCCGTCCGGCCCAGGGGACTTATCCAACTTCAAACCCTCGAGAATATCTAGCACATCCTCCCTATCTACTTCAATACTTTCCAGTTTGCAACCCTGTACCTCAGTGTTCTCCATAACTACATTTACATCACCCTGCGTGAATACCGAAGAGAAATATTTATTCAGTGAATAAAACAGGAATCAGGTATAACGTTTTACAATTAAATAAAGGTAACTACAAAGGCATGGGAGAGGAGCTGGCCAGAGTTAATTGAAAGGGAGAAGACAGTGAAACAGCAATGGCAGGAGTTTTTAAGAGCTATTCCGGAGACCCCACAGAAAATTAAGGAGGAGGAAACATGCTAAGGGGAGAATGAGGCATCCATGGCTGATGAGGGAAGTCAAGGACAACTTAAAAGCAAAAGAAAAAGCACACAAAGTGGCAAGGATTAGTGGGAAGCCAGAGGATTGGGAAGCCTTTAAAAGCAAGTGGAGGACAACTAATAAAGCAATAAGGAGGGAGAAGATGAAACATGAGTGTAAGCTAACTAGTAATATTAAAGAAGATTGGAAGATGTTTTTTTCAATATATCATAAAAAATCATAGAAACCCCACAGTACAGAAAGAGGCTATTAGGCCCATTGAGTCTGCACCGACCACAATCCCACCCAGGCTCTACCTCCATGTCCCTACATAGTTAATCCCTCTAATTTACGCAACTCAAGACACTAAGGGCAATTTTTTTTCGCACGGCCAATCAACCTAATCTGCACATTTTTGGACTGTGGGAGGAAACCAGAGCACGTGGAGGAAACCCACATAGACACAAGGAGAATGTGCAAACTCTACACAGACAGTGACCCAAGAAAGGAATTGAACCCAGATCCCTGGAGCTGTGAAACAGCAATGCTAACCACTGTGTTACTGTGCCATCCAGCATGGTAGCACAGGTGAAAGGTGAGAAAGACAAAAATATTCATTGGACCACTGGAAAATGAGGCTGGAGAAATAATAATAGGAAACAAAGCAATGGCAGAGGAACTGAATGGTTACTTTGCATCAGTCTTCACAGTGGAAGATACCAGTGGGATGCCAGAGTTCCAGGAGAGTCAGGAGACATGGGTGATGTAGTGGCCATCACTAAAAAGAAGGTTCTGGAAAACTGAAAGGCCTGAAGGTGGATAAATCACCTGGATTGGAACCTAAAAGAAATAGCTGGGGAAATTGTGGAGGCATTGGTGGTGATCTTTCAGGAATCACTGGAGGGAGAGAGGGTCCTCTCGAACTGGAAAGTAGCTAATTTTAAGAAGTGAGGGAGGCAGCAGATGGGAAATTATAGGCCAAGTAGTCTCACTGGCAAGATTTTAGAGTCCATATTAAAGATGAGATTGCAGAGTACTTGGAGGTGCATGATAAAGTAGGACTGAGTCAGCATGGCTTTGTCAAGGGGAGATCATGCCTGATAAATGTGTTAGAGTTCTTTCAAGAGGTAACAAGGAAGTTAGATAAAGGAGAGCCAATAGACATGATTTATTTAGATTTCCAGAAGACCTTTGACAAGGTACCACATAGAAGACTGTTAAATAAGTCAAGAGCTCATGGTGTTAAGGGTAAGATTCTGGCATGGATAGAGGTTTGGCTAACTGGCAGAAGGCAGAGAGTGGGATAAATGGCAGCTGGTGACTAATGGTGTGCCTCAGGAGTTGGTATTGAGACCACAACTTTTCATAATATACATTAATGATTTGGAGGAAGAAACTGAAGGCACTTTGCTAAGATTGCAGATGATACAAAGATATGTAGAGGGACAGGCATTTTGAGGAAGCAGGGGGGGCTGCAGAAGGACTTGGAAAGTTTAGGAGAGTGGGCGAAGAAATGGCAGATAGAATACAATGTGGAAAAATGTGAAGTTATTCACTTTAGAAAGAGGAATGGTGGCATAGACTATTTTATGAATGGGGAAATGCTTAGAAAATCAGAAACTCAAAGGGACTTAGGAGTATTTGTTCAAGATTGTCTTAAGATTAACATGCCGGTTCAGTCAGCAGTTAGGAAGGCAAATGCAATGTTAGCATTCATGCTAAGAGGGCTAGAATACAAGAATAGAAATATACTGCTATGGCAACATAAGGCTCTGATCAGACCACATTTGGAGCATTGTGAGCAGTTTTGCATCACATATCTAAGGAAGGATGTGCTGGCCTTGGAAAGGGTCCAGAGGAGGTCCATAAGAATGATCCCTGGAATGAAGAGCTTCTCATATGAGGAACAGTTGAGAACTCTGGGTCTGTACTCTTTGGAATTTAGAAGGATAAGGAAAGATCTTATTGAAACTTACAGGATACCGTGAGGCCAAAATAGATGTGGAGAGGATGTTTCCACTAGTCGGAAAAACTAGCACCAGAGGGCACAACCTCAGAGTAAAGGGACAATTCTTTAAAACAGAGATGAGGAGGAATTTCTTCCGCCAGCGAGTGGTGAATGTGTGGAACTCTTTGCCGCAGAAGCATTGAAGGCCAGGTCATTGATGCCTTTAAGACAGAGATAGGTAGATTCTTAATTAATAAGGAGATCAGGGGTTATAAGGGAAAAGCAGGAGAATGAGGATGAAAAAAATATCAGCCAAGATTGAATCGTGAAGCAGACTCAATGGGCCAATGGCCTAATTCTGTTCCTATATCTCATGTAGTTCAAATCTCATCATGGCAGCTGGTAGAATTTGAAGTTTAATTAAGAAACCTGGAATTGAAAGCTAGATTGTTGCAAACATCTGTCCAGTTCAGAATTCTACTTCTAGGGAAGGAAATTTGCTATCCTTACCTGGTCTGATCTATGTGTGACCCACAGCAATGTAGTTAACTCCTAAAACACCTTCTGATGGAAACATAGAAAATAGAAGGCGTAGGCCATTTGACCCTTCGAGCCTGCTCCACCATTGATTTGATCATGGCTGATGATCAAATTCAATAACCTGATCCCGCCTGATCCCCATATTTTTTGATTTCTTTTAGCCCCAAGATCTACATCTAATCATAGGCTGTTGAGTTAATAGGAGGAAGGAGGGGAGAAAAACACTGGGTGACATGGTAACACAATGATTAGCACTGCTCCCTCACAGTGCTAGAGATTAATTCCAGCCTCAGGTCGCTGTCAGTCAGGAGTTTGCACATTCTTCCCGTGTCTGAGTGTGCTTCCTCCAGTTTCCTCCCACAATCCCAAAGGTGTGTGGATTAGGTGGATTAGCCAAGCTAAATTGCCCCATTATGTCAGGGAGATTAGCAGGATAAATACGTGGGGTTACAAGATAGGACCTGAATAGGATTGTTGTCAATGCAAACTCAATGGGTCAAATGGCCTTCTTCTGCATTGTGGGGATTCTATGATTCTAAGAAAAACTGGCTGATGATGAGGAAAAGAGGCAATGGCTGTCTTTCAGAAGCCGCAGATGGATTAATTTCTGAGAAGGTCAGGAATGGCAAAGACCTTGTGGTCCAGTTGAAAAAATAGAAGTGATTTAAAAAAATATTCCACATAGAATTTAAAGTAGAGAAAGGCACAAAGTGGGGGGTGGGGGTGGAATAGCTCAGGTTGTTTGAAGTCCCACTCGACAAGATCCAGTGAACGAGAATGAGTCGACAATAGAATGAATGAAGAAAAGGCAATAAAATATTGCATGTTGCCTCAATATAAGCGTGTTTCTTTGCAGACACTGCGCGTCAGAGCAATTCATCACGGACGGAAGACTTTGAGACTTTTTTGAGAGGTATGATGGTTTTCAAAAGAAAATGATATCCTCCGCGACTTTGGCTAAATCTGTGAGAAATGTTCCAAATTTCCGGTGCTCTGGTTCATGAGATGAATCAATATTTCTGGCATCAAAGACACGATTGCTCTTGAAGCTAGAAGACGCGCAAACTCAATTTCTTTTGTAAATGACAGAGTGCTTGTCTGTATCCAAACCGTGCTCAGATAATTCAGGCTTCTGCTGTAGATTCGGAGGCGATATTACAGCTGCCCTTTCGCCGTGTAACAGCCAGAGAGTTGCCAAACACACTGTCGCCGCCTGACAAGGAAGTAGCCCAACAGCTGGCCTGCCATCGTGTGCATGCATACATCGGCATCAAGGCGAATTGAGCTGGGTTTTAATGAACGATTGGCTGCACCGAGGGTCTCAATCACGTCAACAAAAATCTAAGTTTGAATCACAAAGATAAAGGACTCCTCTGGCTGACTCCAGGCAAGGCTTCCAAGTATATCAGGCTTCGGAACTGTCAGTTTGAAGCCCCAACCAAGTTTGATCTTGGCAGCCGATCCATTCATCTCAGTGAAGAGACAATGACGTGAAGATTAATGATAGTGGGGAATCGTGGAAACATCCTGCTGGAAGCTTCTTCATCAGGAAGAAGACAAGCCAATGTTTGGACTGAACTTACTTCCGCGAGCAGCCAGCTCATATTCAATCAGCTGTCAATTAAAGGAGCACCAATTCTCCGGCTATTATTCCAGTATGAGGATACCAAGAATAGAATCATAGAATCCCAACAGTGCAGAAAGAGGTCATTCAGCCCATCGTGTCTGCACCAACTACAATCCCATCTAGAGTCTATCCGTGTAACCTCACATATTTACCCCGCTAATCCGTCAGGATGAATGTAGCATGGCCAATCAACCTAACCCGCACGTCTTTGGACTATAGGAGGAAACCAGAGCACCTGGAGGAAACCCACACAGAAATGGGGAGAGTGTGCAAATTCCACATAGACAGTCACCCAAGGCAGGAAATGAACTCTGTAGTGCTAACCACTGTGCCATTGTGCCATCCCAAAGTGGTTAGCACTGCTGCCTCACAGTGCCAGGGACATGGGTTCGATTCCTGCCTTGGATCACTGTCTGTGCAGAGTCCGCATGTCCTTCCCATGTCTAATTGGGTTTCCTCTTGATGCTCTAATTTCCTCCCACAGTCCGAAAGACGTCTGGTTAAGTGCATTAACCGTGCCAAATACTCCCTCAGCGTACCCAAACAGGCACCGGAGTGTGGCAACTAGTGGATTTTCACAGTAACTTCATTGCAGTGTTAATGTAAAACTACCTGTGACTAATAAATAATAAAAATAAATAAAAATGTATGTGGAAGCCCTGGCTGGAATTCTCTGCCCCTGTTTTCTGCAGGTGGAAAAGCCAGTAGTTGTGGAGAATCCGATGGGATTCCCCATATGGCTTTTATGCCAGCTGTATTCCCATTCCAATTGTCCCTGCCCACCCACACTCCCCCATCCGCCCCACCTCCCCAACTCATCACCAATGAAGCAATGGGGTTCCTGCCATGTAAGATCAGGAACCTCATTACCATATATCTACATCTAATTAATGGACTTCCCTGCTCTATTAGCACCCCCACATTACATTAGATATGATTATCACATGCTGCCCCTTGGTGCCAGGGACCCAGATTCAATTTCGCCCTTGGGGAGTCTGTCCGCTTAGGTTGACACTTAGTTCAAAAAAAGATCAAATTCCATCCCGTGAATTTACTAATGAAGATTGCTATTTCTGGTTAAATAACTTAGTGGGTCGGTTTTCCCTGCATAAGAAGTATCCAAGACCCAACAAAACCTATGATTTAAACTATCACTCAGTAATAAGGGAGCAGTGGCGGATTAATCATTAGGCTGAGTCATCTTAAGCCTAGGGGCCCAGAAGGGAGGGGGGAGCCCGAGAGCCACATTCAGAAGTACATTCAAGGCCAACCCGACGATGATGTCACTGTCACTAGGCTGCATACAGCTTTGGCAAGAGATCGACTGCAAGAGGTGTATCCAAATACATACATTTGCTTTAGAATTTATCTGTCCTTAATGATAACTGTTCAAGTGAGTGTTCATTTTGGCACTGAAAAGGATCAGAATCTATTTGCACTCAACAATGAACGATGAGAAACTTAGTCATCTGGCACTCTCCATATTGAATCAGACATGCTTCAGTCTGATGATTTACATGCTATTATGGAAACTTTCGTAAACCAAAAAACACGGAAGCTTTTTAAACTACAAATGTAAAGAAAATGAAAAATAAATGAATAAAAGGGCTGTAATTGATTCATATAACTTTATATTATACATACAGTACATTATACATAATATAATGATATAAGTTATCAAACATCATTTTACGCCACTTTATTCTATTCAACAAAGGTGGGGCAGGGGACAGGGGGCAAGGTCGGGGGCCTTACTAAAGTTCAGCCTAGGGGTCCAGTGATAGTTAATCCGCCACTGTAAGGGAGTATAGTGTTGTTACATCGACTGTCTTTTCGAAGCAGCTCCTGTAGGTGGACAACACGATTACCAGGCACTATTCAAAAACAGAGCCAGGGTTTCTCCATGTATGTTCCCCACTGAGAAGAACTAGCTAACTTTGTCATTCATCTCATTGATGTTTGTGGGATCTTGCTGTGCTTGTCTGTATAGCGTAAGTGACTGAACATCAAAAGTACTACCCAGCCTTTGTCTTTTCACTTTGTGGTAAAGATCCAGGAATTATAGAGACTTGGAAAATAGGAACAGCAGGAGGTCATTCGACCCTTTGAGCTTGCTCTGCTATTGGTTGATCACCCAACTCAACAGCCTGATCCCTCCTTCTCCCCATATCCTTTCATCTCTTTAACCCCAGAAGCTATGTCTAACTTCTTTATCGAGACATACAATGCTTTGGCCTCAACTGCTTTCTGTGGTAGTGAATGTTTTGGATTATAGTTAAATATAATGATTTTGCCATTGGTATTTACATCTCCAGGCCTAGCTTTCGTCTTTTCCTTGTCCCTTTGCCATTTCCTTTTCCTTTCACAATTATCGCTGCTGTCGTTTAATCACACTGATATTTGAACCCGTTACAGATCACCGTTACCACCCCCTCCAAACCCACACCCCCGTCCCAACCCCATTGTTGCTGCCAGTGACTTAGAATCATAGAGTCATAGAGGTTTACAGCATGGAAACAGGCCCTTCGGCTCAACTTGTCAATGCTGCTTTTTTTTGAAAACCCCTAAGCTAATCCCAATTGCCTGCATTTGGTCGATATTCCTCTATCCCATTGTACCCATGTAACTATCTAAATGCTTCTTAAAAAACAAAATTGTACCCACCTCTACTACTACCTCTGGCAGCTTGTTCCTGACACTCACCACCCTCTCTGTAAAAAAATTGCCCCTCTGGGCTCTTTTGTATCTCTCCCCTCTCATCTTTAACCTACACCCTTTAGTTTCAGACTCCCCTATCTTTGGGAAAAGATATTGACTATCCAGCTGACCCGTGCTCATCATTATTTTATGAACCTCTATAAGATCACCCCTTAGCCTCCTATGCTCCAGAGAAAGAAGTCCCAGTCTATCCAGCCTGTCCTTATAACTCAATCCTTCAAGTTCCGGTAGCATCCTAGTAAATCTTTTCTGCACTCTTTGTAGTTTAATAATATTCTTTCTATAATAGGATGACCAGAATTGCACACAGTGTTCCAAGTGTGGCCTTATCACTGCCTTGTATAACTTCAATAAGACATTCTAACTCCTGTATTCAATGTTCTGACCGATGAAACCAAACATGTTGAATGCCTTCTTCACCACCCTGTCTACCTGTGACTCTACTTTCAGGGAGCTATGAATATGTACCCCTAGATCTCTTTGTTCTATAACTCTCCCCAACGCCCTACCATTAACTGGACAAGTCCTGCCCTAGTTCAATCTACCAAAATGCATCACCTCGCATTTGTTTAAAATCAACTCCATCTGCCATTCATCAGCCCACTGGCCCAATTGATCAAGATCCCATTGCAATTGGAGAAAACTTTCTTCACTGTCCACTATGCCACCAATCTTTCATCATCTGCAAATTTACTAACCATGTTTCCTATATTCTCATCCAAATCATTAATATAGATGACAAAAAAGAGTGGAAACAGCACTGATCCCTAAGGCACCACTTTTCCCACCCACTATTGACCTTTGCTGATACCTGGGAAATTGTAGCTCTGTGAATTCTGCTTCTTTCTCCACAGATGCTGCCTGACCTGCTGATCGAGTGATCACATCATTTCCAGCTTTGATTTGCAACAATGGCTTTGCTCTTAAAATCAAATTGCTGATGCTCCAGAATCAGCTGTATTGAGTTAAACTAACTGTAGCAGCAGCTGGCAGATTGCCCAGAGACTGGATATTCTCCGAAGGTCAGCAGGCTAGAGGTAGGCAGCGTTCCATGCCTTTACTGTCATATTTCCCTTTCTATTTCCTTTCTCCTTAGTCCCAGTAGCAACTCAATCTGGATCTGTCACCATCTGTTTCTTAAACAGTTTTCAAAGTCTCCTTCTCCACAAAGGAAGAGATGGAGAAAGTTTCAGAGGGATTTTCAATGTGGATGACAGCATGCATTTAGATCCCTGGGTGGGGATTAAAATCAGAGAATCCTTACAGTGCAGAAAGAGCCTATTCAATCTATCAAACCTACACTGACAACAATCCCACCCAGGCCTTATCTCTGTAACCCATGCTAGAATCCCTGACACTAAATTACACGGCCAATCCATCTGGAAACTCCTCTCTAACCCACTCATTGTCCTGACTTGGAAATATATCTCCATTTCGTCACTGTCACTAAGTCAAACTCCTGGATCTCCTTCCCTAACACACTGTGCATGTATCTAAATGACATGGACGGCAGCGGTTCAAGGAAGCAGCTCAGCACCACCTTCTCAAGGGCAATTAGGGATGGACAATGAATGTTCGCCAAGCCAATGATGCCCATAGCCCTTGGATGAAAAAGAGGAATGGAGTTGCCCTCCATCTCATCTAACTACCATGGCATTCTGCTGCTGCTTCCCAGCTGAATGGCTTCATGCTAACCCTCTAGCTTCGAGAGCCAATTCCTTATTTTTCACTGGATGATGAACTTGCCCTCTGGTCCTAATTGGTCAAATCAAGTAAGTGACTGTTTTTTTATTCATCCATGTGACATGGGCATTGCTGGCTGGGAACTCATTTATTGCCCATCCCTATCTAATTGCCCGAGAGCTGTTGAGAGTCACTCATGTTATTATAGCTCTGGAGTCACATGTAGGCCAAACCAGATAATTCTTAATTCAGTCAATTCTTAATTCATGTCATGGTGGGATTCGAACCCAGGTCCCCAGAATGTTAGCTGAGCTTAATAACAAAACCACTAGACCATTGCCTTCCTATGCAATGCAGGCTTCTGAACCCCATTTGAGTCTGATGGTGGGACAAATAAAATCATAGAATCCCTGCAGTGTAGAAGCAGGCCATCTGGCCTTTCAAGTCTGCACCGACTACAATCCCAACCAGGCCTTATTCCTGTAATACCATGCATTTACCTTAGTTAATCCCCCTTACACTAAGGGCAATTTAGTATGGCCAATCCACCTAATCCGCTTATCTTTGGACTGTGGGAGGAAACAGAAGCACCAGGAGGAAATCCCTGCAGACTTGGAGAAAATGTGCAACTCTACACAGACAGTGATCTAAGCCAAGAATTGAACCTGGGTCCATGGTGCTGTGGGGCAGCAGTGCTAACCATTGTGCTGCAATGCTGTCTCATGGGATGGCATGGGATGGCATTTTCCCCATAAAGCCCTTGGGGGAATGCCCTACCCACTTTGTGTTCAACAGCTTATATTCACAACACTTTAACATGTCCGCTTTTGCTCCAGCTTCCAGTCCTTTCTACAGCTTACTTTCCTCTGAGTCCACACCCAGGCTTAACCAATCAACCACAATGAGCATCACTTGTATACAGACTCAGATAATCAAACATGGAGCAATCAAAAAATTAATTCTGACAGTTAACAACTTTGCCCCAAGTGAGTATTCATTAAGGATAGAAACATGTAAAAAAAAAGGAAAGGTTCTGTGAATACTTTATTGTGGATAAATGTTCCTTCTGTGAATTCCTTGGTATGAGCATCATTTGGACTTCCCCTACTTTATACTCAGCCCGATCTTTCCCTTTGCAAACAGAGACACTTAATCTCCATTATTCTTCTGCGAAGACTGATGAATTCCACAAACCCGCGAGCCGGCTGGAATAAAATGTCAGGAACGAAGCAGGTTATTACAGACAAAAATGAAAAATATGGCCTGCTCTGCACCTGCCCCGCATGTTATCGAGCAGGTGAGAATGCTGCACTCACCAGATAACATTCAAGGACACAAGTGTGGCAGAACAGCACCTAGTCTGTGAGGCCAATACTGAAGACACAGTGACTTTATATGAATTCCTAGCCATTGTGTGTATGTGTGTTGTGGGGGGTGGGGGAGGAGGGAAAGCAGGGTGTTTGGAGTGAAGGCGTGTTTACATTCCAGTATTGTCTGCCTTTAAATAGAAGCAACAGAATGACACTGGACGTGCAATTTGACACTGCCGGTTATTTTTATCCATTATTCATAATGCAACTTTATCAGAGTTACCCGACCCTTTCCCATCTTCCCACCCCCCTGCTCGGTGGAAGACATTGCATTTCTTTATCTAGCCGGCATCCAGCGTGCCAGGCCCCATCCAATTAATTTTGTTGTATTGATTACGCTACAGTTCAAAGTCATCATTTTCATTAGAAATCCATGTGTCGGTGCTGTTAATTTAAATTACTTTTCTTTTGCGTCCATCTGTTTAGCAGCTGGGTGCCTCTCTCTCTCTCTCTTCCACAACATCCACTGACTATTTCTGATATAATCACATAACGCCGCCTCTGTATTCCTCCCGTGGACACAAATTAAAATTCCAAAACAAGTGTTCCCCTTCACAGGCTGTCTGTCAGCTCTGAGTTCTCATCAAGAGTGTTTCTTCCCAGCGACAGTTTGGGTCTTTTTTAATGGAATGACCTGTAAAGGTTTAATGCCATAGATTCATTCTGTCAGGATTTACCAGTCAAAGAATTCTGTTGCTTACTTGGGTCAGAAGGCACTTCTGCATTACTGTGTGGGTTTTTTTTATATGCCTCTGTTCCATAGCACCTCTGCAGTTGTCCCCGGCATTGTGCTTAAAGCAGCTGGATTGAATGCCTATTAGGCCCAGCGGTGTAATGAATAGGCATCATTTAGAAAGCATTTTTGCCTTTTCGTGAGCTCCCTGGGCACAATTTTACAGCTTTGCTTGTCCCAAAACCATAAAATCCTGCCAACAACCTCTCTGTTGTCTGTTCCCCGCCCGCCCAATTCCCATGGCAAGCGGGGTGGTAAAATTCCGGCCTTTGATTTCGCAAGTGTCGAACAAATTCCCTATGGCGCATCACATGAACATGTTTGTGGGTGATCGCAATTGAAAGGTAGCACAGTGTTTAGCGCTGCTCCCTCACAGTGCCAGGGACCCCGGGTTTGATTACGGCCTCAGGTGAGTGTTTGAGTCCGCGCAATCTCCTTGTGTCTGCGTGAGTTTCCTTTGGGTACTCTGGTTTCTTCCCACACTCCAAACGCTAAGCCAGAGGGCATTTAAGAGTCAAACACTTTGCTGTGAACCTGGCATCATGTGTGGACCAGATCAGGTGAGAATGGCAGAAAGTGAATCAGATGGGTTTTTACCACAATCATTCTCATGCTCACCATTACTAAGACTAATTTAATATTCCAGATTCTATCAATAACATATAAATTCCACTAGCTGCCGTGTTGAGAATAGAATCCACGTCTGGGCCTTCTGGATTACCAGTCCAATGACATTGCCACTGTGCCACTGTCTTGCAGCATGGGGCCTTGTTTTGACATTTCATGCAAAAGACAGCACCTCTGACACTGCAGCACTCCCTCAGTACTGCACTGGAGTGTCAGCCTTGATTTTTGTGCTCAATCCCTGGAGTGTGTTATGACTTACGACGCATTTTTGAAAAGCCATACCATATCCCCCAGAATGGAATACTTTGGGTTGTAATCTGTTATAGTTGAGATGGTGTGCGAACTGTTTTTTTTTAAGCAACACAGCACGGGAAACAGGCCCTTCGGCCCAACGAGCCCACGCCGCCGTCATACTATATAGTAGCAAATCCATTATCCTATTTTAATATTCCTATATAATAATATATATATTATTCCTAATATGGAAAATTCTCACCATAGGGACAATTTGTTTCCCAATCAGCCTAAGAGCGAATTTTTGGGTTGTGGGAGGAAACCGGAATGTTCTTCATTCATGTTTGGAGATTCATTAACCTGACACTCTCTTTAAATTGGAAATTAACGAGTTATTTATTTAACAATCAGGAACTTTAACGAAACAAGTAATATTTCAATTAAAATAAGATACTACTGGTACACCATTCAAATAAAAATAAGGTCCATTTATTACCAAAAAAAAGATCTTAATCCTTCTCAACAAGATAAAGAACCAGGTTTTTTGGCTTTGGAAAACCTTTGGAATTCTTTTGTTGATTCCACAGTCTGCAAGCTGTTCCTGATTTTGGTACCTTTCGTTAGATAGATGGAGAGTTCTCCTAAGAGATATTGTTAAGCTAGAAGTATGCTGTTCTTACCCTCTCTAGGTGTTGAGATGTAGCAGCTCTCTGGTTGAATTGCAGGCAGGAAGTTGAGTTTCATTTTATAACCATGATGATCTATTAATTTCCTACACCACGATTGGCCTGATGTTGTCAACAGCAGCAATTTCAAATTTGATAGGTTCCTGACAGTGTCTTTTTAAACTAATAGGCTGCTGAATTCAAAGACTGCAAAGCTTGTTACTGAGGCGACCCTGATGTTTGGTCCTTGATACAAATGTTTCAATCTGTGCACCTTGTGTTTTAAACATCCAAGCACTAACACAGAACCAGCTTATAAAGGCATCACACTTTACAAACTCAACTTCACAACAAGTGGGGCTTGAACCCAATGATCCATAAGACTCAGAGGTGGGGGGGTTCTGCTCACTGAGCCTTGGTTGATACACATGTCTTCCCACAGTGTCAAAGCATAGGTATGCCCCCCCCCCCCACCTCCCCACACCCCAATGCCAACGTGTGTGTGTGTGTGTGTGTGTGTGTGTGTGTGTGTGTGTGTGTGTGTGTGTGTTCAATGGGAAATAGAGACCAGCACTTCAGGCAGTTGGATATGAGTTACACATCTGTGGGAGGCTCATGTTGCAATTTCAGTGCAGTGAGACAAGGACGTCCCATTTGGTTGGATTGGCACAACACTGCCAACCATACTCCACACCTGCCACTCCAGTAGCAGAGGAGCAGAAAAAGATTTTTGATACATCACGCCACACACTGACACAGTAGCAGGTTCTCAGGGTGAGTAACACCAAGCAAACACTCACTACAGGGGCTTTGATTAAAATTAATCTTACAGCCTCTGGAAAGTTGTAATAAAATTGTTAAAAAAAGTGCATCCCTATCTTGTATGACCTACACATGATTCCAGAAGCACGGGAGGCAGCTGATTCTTAATGGTGGTCTCAGCAGTATTGTTCCAAACCCAAGAACAAATACAATCAAAATTCTGACCTAACTGACTCCTGTCCATTGTCCAAGAATCACCTGAGGTGGTGATCCCGGCGTTGAGTGCAGTCAGAAGTCCCACAACACCAGGTTAAAGTCCAACAGGTTTATTTGGAATCACGAGCTTTCAGAACGCTGCCCTTTTGTCAGGTGAGTGGAGAGTTGGGTTCACAAACACTCACATAACGTTGGAATGTGAGTCATAATCGAGTACAGACAGCAAGAGTGGGGAAAGTGATAATCACAGGTTAAAGAGGCGTCAATTGTCTCAAGCCAGTAAGAAGTCCCAGGTTGTTAGGACAGTTAACCAGGACAGTTAGTAGGATTTTGCAAGCTTAAACCAAATGGTGGGGTTGCACGTAGTGTGACATGAACCCAAGATCCCAGTTGAGGTTGTCCTTGCGTACAGAACTTGCTATCAGTTTGAAGGCCACCTTCGGGAATGCTTACCCAAAGAACGTTTACAGTTCATATCACACTACGTGCAACCCCCACCATTTGCCCTGGACTTATAAAATCCCACTAACTGTCCTGGCTTGAGACAATTCATATCTCTTTAACCTGTGATTATCCCTCTCTCCATTCACATTATCTGTACCTGTAGAGACTTGATTATTGTCAAAACTTGCATCCCAACCATTATCTTGCAGTTGTGCCTTTGTCTATATATGCTGTGCTTGTGAACCCAACTCTCCACTCACCTGATGAAGGAGCAATGCTCAGAAAGCTCAAGCTATCAAATAAATCTGTTGGACTTTAAGCTGGTGTTGTGAGACTTCTTACAAAGATCACCTGCACTTAGAGGAATGTCCATCCATGTGCAATGTCTAAAACATGGGTAAGTTCTCCCTTGACCTTTCTATGTGGTTGCAGGTCAATGTGCTAAGGGGAGGTGGCATTGTCACTGGGCTACTAATCCCAACACTCTGCTGTTCTGCATCCCAGGTTCAAATCCCATCACAGCAGATGGTGAAATTTTAATTCAATAAAAATCTAGAATGAAAGGTCTAATGATGACCATGCATTGATTGTTGTAAAAGCCTATCTAGTTCACTAATGCCCTTTTAGAGAAAGTAAGAAGAACTATGCATCAACTGACTCGAAAACAGCTTCTTCCCTGCTGCCATGAGACTTTTGAGTAGACCTATCTCATATTAAATTGATCTTTCTCTACACCCTAGCTATGACTGTAACACTACATTTTGCACTCTCTTCTTTCTTTCTCTATGAATGGTATGCTTTGTCAGTATAGCGTGCAAGAAACAGTACTTTTCACTGTCTCGCAATGCACAGTAACTTCATTCCAATGTTAATGTAAGCCTACTTGTCACTAAGAAATAAACTTTGTGCTTTATATTAAGCAATTCCTTAGAAAGAAGGAAAGGCAATCAAAATGAGGAGTGGCGCTACCTGATGAAGGGGCTGCGTTCCGAAAGCTCTTGTGCTTCCAAATAAACCTGTTGGACTTTAGCCTGGTGTTCTGAAACTTCTTACTGTGCCACCCCAGTCTAACACCAGCATCTCTGTTTCATGAAACGGTGAGTGATAGATCAGTAGTGTGAATTCACTCATCGCAAAGGGTTGTAAAATTTTGTAATGTGGGACAATGAATAAACGGTAAATTGGAGTATTGGACAATGTTGGGCTAAATGCCAAATCTGAAGTCTAAATCCAAATGGTACAAATTGGATCAGAATCTAAAGAGTCTGAAAATCCTGAACTCAGTCCAATATTATAGTCAGGTCCAATTAGAATCAGCTCTATTTTTTCTTCAAGTTCATATATAGGCAAAATATCAAGTAAAATCTGGCTGGCTGGCATATTGCCTAGGCAATCTACTGGTATCAGTAGGTGCTCTGCAGGATTACCTAGTAATTGACCTTCCTCACTTGCAGACCTCCACTAATTCTACAAGAGATTAGCCATCAGAGCAGTGGGCCGGAACACCGATCAGCTGTGACAGTAACAGACTAGCTGGCGCGGATTGTAAGGGGCATATTGTACTCGATGGAGACAGAAGATCGACCTTCTCAGAGTTGGAAGCATTCATTTTCATTCCGCAGTAGAGCAGACAGGAGTTGCCAAAGTAGGTTCTCACACAGGGTTCATGTCTTCTGGAGCACGTTCCAATGCACCACTGGCAAAGGGATTCCGTGCTGCAGCGACCACCTCACATTACCTAAGCACATTGTGGTGGTTAATGAGTGCTTGCATTTTCTCTGGATAAGGCTGTCTTCTAGAACTGACTGCTCCTATTATTAATGGTTGAGGGTTTAAGACATACATCAGACATTCCTCTGTCTGCAATTTCTGCAGTGTGACTAACTCAGTTTTATCAAAAAAAAAATAACATCTGCATTAAAATAGAGAACAGAGGAGCGGCATACAACAACAACTTGTGTTTACAGAGTGCCTTAAAGATCATTAAACAACCTGGGGAGGCTTATCGTGGAACAAAATTTGACATTGAACCACATAGAAACATAGAAATTAGAAGCAGCAGGAGGCCATTCAGCCCTTCTGGCCTGTTCTCCATTCATTTTGATCATGGCAGATCATCACATTGAATATCCTGATCCCACCTCCCACCATATCTCTCGATCCCTTATTAGCTATAACTAATTTATTCTTGAAATGAGACAGGGTGGAATTTTCCTATCCCGCCCACCATGGGAATCGTAGTGGGCTGGCCAGGACCATGCAAAGGTCTGTTGACCTTGGTTGGGACTTTTCCAGTCTTGGGGTGAGTGCAGCTGGAAAATTCCACCCACAATGTTTTGGCTCCAGCTATTTTCTGTGGTAGTGAATTCCACAGAGTCACTACTCTCTGGGTGAAGAAATTTCTCTTCACCTCAGTCCTAAAAGGTTTACCCCTTATCCTCAAACTATAACCCCTAGTTCTGGATTCCCCCACCATCGGAAGTATGCTTTTTAAATCTGTCTTGTCTAATCCTGTTGAAATTTTATTAGTTTGTATGTGATACCCTCTCACTCTTCTAAACTCCAGTGAATATAACCCTAACCAGCTTAATCTCTCTTCATATGACAGACCTGCCACATCAGGGATTAACCTGGTGAACAAGGGCTTAAGACCAATGTTTGGCCAAAGAGATAAGTCTTAGAGGACAAAGGAGTGATAGAGAGGTGGAGAGTTAGTTTTAAGTTGCTAATTCTAGCGTTCAGACCTTTGTCAGTGCAGCTACCAACAGGAGGACAATTGATGTCATGGACAATCAAGATAACCATGCAATGCAGAACGAGGTTATTATCGAGTCTGCACCAACAGCAATCCCACCCAGGCCCTATCCTTGTAACTCCACATATTTACCCCGCTAATCCCTTTAACCTACACATCCCAGGGCACTAAGGGGCAATTTAGCATGGCCAATGCACCTAACACACACATCTTTGGAATGTAGGAGGAAACCAGAGTACTTGGAGTACTACGGGAAAATGCACAAACTTCACGCAGAGCCGGGAATTGAACCCAACTCCCTGGAGTGTGAAGCAATAGTGTCAACCATTGTGCCACCTTGCCGCTCAGGGTCACAAGTAACTTTGAGATTTGTAGGGCTTAAGGAGATTGTTGGGACAAGGTATATGGAGGGATTTACAATATTGAGAATCTTAAAATTGAATCGTTGTTTAAACCGGGAGCACGAGGATGGTTGGTGAATGGAATTTGTTGTCAGTTAGGGCACAAGCAGCAAAGTTCTGGAGGGCCTCAGGATTATGGCATGGAGAATATGAGAGGTCAGCCAGGCAAGCAATGAGTATTCAGACACAAACAGAGCAAGCAGTAATATCCAGGTTAATACTGTCATGATGAAAGAGGCACTTTATCCCTGATGGAATGAATGCTGCAATCCTGAGGGAAAACAGGCAGGAAATAGCACCAAATGGAGGGTTGGCATAAGAGGCCAGAGTCAAAGGATTAAAGGACATGACAGAGGTTCTGGAAGCTGGTGGAGGCTGCCATCAGATTGAGGAGGTTTTTCAAAGTTGCAAGTGAAGATTTGAAATGCAATGCTTCGAGTTTGGTGAATAGGCTGGTAATCATGAGTTGATGAAGAAAATAGAGGTGATCAGCGCCTCCAGGATTCATAGCAAAATATGATGATTTATTGGCCAATATTCGTAATGCAGGGCACAGGGGCACAGTGGTTAGCACTGCTATCTCACAGTACCAGGGACCTGGGGTCGATTCCCAGCTTGGGTCACTCTCTGTGCAAAGTCTACACATTCTGCCCATATCTGCATAAGTGTCTTCTCACTGCTTCAATTTCCTCCCACAGTCTGGTTAGGTGCACTGGTTGTACTAAATTCTCCCTCAGTGTATCCAAACAGGTGCCGGAGTGTAGCGACAAGGGGATATTCATGGATAGAGGGTTGGTTAACTAACGGCAAGCAAAAAGTGGGAGTAGATGGGTGTTTTTCTGGTTGGCGATCAGTGATTAGTGGCGTGCCTCAGGGATCAGTGTTGGCCCCATAATTGATTACGATTTACATAGATGATTTGGAGTTGGAGACCAAGTGTAGTATGTCAAAATTTGCAGATGACACTAAGAGGGGTGGAAGATCAAAGTGTGCAAAGAACACTGAAATTCAGCAAAAGATATAGATAATCTAAATGAGTGGATAAGGGTCGGGCAGATGAAGTACAATGTTGGTAAATGTGAGATCATCCATTTTGGTAGGAATAACAGCAAAACGGACTATTATTTAAATGGTAAAAAATTGCAGCATGCTGCAGCGGGACCTAGATGTCCTTGTGCAAGAATCACAAAAAGTTGGTATGCAAGTGCAGCAGATAATTAAGAAGGCAAATGGAATTTTGTCCTTCATTACTAGAGGAATGGAGTTTAAGCACAGCAAGGTTATGTTGCAGCTGCATAAGGTGCTAGTAAGGCCACACCTGGAGTATTGTGTACAGTTTTGACCTCCTTACTTAAGAAAGAATATGTTGGCACTGGAAGGGGTGCAGAGGAGATTCATTAGGCTGATTCTGGAGTTGAGAAGCTTATGAGGAGAAACTGGAGCTATACTCATTGGAATTCAGAAGAATGAGGGGAGGTCTTATAGAAACATATAAGACCACGAAGAGAGTAGGTAAGATAGAAGCAGGGAAGCTGTTTCCATTAGCAGTGAAACCAGAACTAGGGGGCAATGGCCTCAAAATAAGGGGAAGCAGATTTAGGATTGAATTGAGGGAGAACTTCTTCACACAAAAGGTTGTGAATCTGTGGAATTCCCTGCCCAGTGAAGCAGTTGAGGCTACCTCATTAAATGTTTTTAAGGCAAGGATAGATACATTTGCGAACAGTAAAGGAATTAAGAAGGGGAAGAGAGACCTTCCTGGGAATTATAGGCCAGTGAGTCTTACTTCTGTTGTGGGCAAGGTATTGGAGAGAATTATTAGGGATAGGATTTATAGTTATTTAGAGAGAAATGAATTGATTGGGGATAGTCAGCATGGTTTCGTGAAGGGTAGGTCATGCCTTACTAACCTCATTGAGTTTTTTGAGAAAGTGACCAGAGAGGTGGATGGGGGTAAGGCGGTTGATGTAGTATATATGGACTTTAGTAAGGCGTTTGATAAGGTGGCCCATGGAAGACTTCTACAGAAAATGCAGATGTGTGGAATAGAGGGTGATTTAGCTAATTGGATTAGGAATTGGCTGGCAGATAGAAGACAGAGGGTGGTGGTTGATGGGAGATATTCATCGTGGAGTTCGGTGACGAGTGGTGTGCCTCAGGGGTCTGTTTTGGGGCCCCTGCTGTTTGTAATTTTTATAAATGATCTGGATGAGGGTATTGAGGGATGGATCAGTAAATTTGCAGATGATACTAAAGTTGGTGGTGTGGTAGATAGTGAAGAGGGGTGTTATAGTTTACAGAGTGACTTGGACAAGTTGCAGAGCTGGGCCGAGAGGTGGCAAATGGAGTTTAATGTGGAAAAGTGTGAGGTAATGCACTTTGGCAGGAACAATAAATGTGTAGAGTATAGGGCTAATGGTAGGGCTCTTAATAGTGTTGAGGAACAGAAGGATCTTGGTGTATGTGTCAATAGATCCCTGAAAGTAGGCAGTCAAGTGGATAAAGTTGTTAAGAAGGCATATGGAGTCTTAGCTTTTATTGGTAGGGGGATTGAATTTAGGAGCCGCAGCATCATGTTGCAACTGTACAAAACTCTAGTGCGGCCGCACTTGGAGTATTGTGTGCAGTTCTGGTCCCCACATTATAAGAAAGATGTGGAGGCATTGGAGAGGGTACAGAGGAGGTTTACCAGGATGTTGCCTGGTATGGAGGGCAGGTCCTATGAAGAGAGGTTGAAGGATTTGAGGTTGTTTTCGTTAGAAAGGAGGCGGCTAAGAGGGGATCTTATTGAAGCATATAAGATGATTAGAGGTTTAGATAGGGTGGACAGTGATAGCCTTTTTCCTAGGATGGAGAAAGCTAGCACGAGGGGACACAGCTTTAAATTAAGGGGTATGAGTTATAGGACGGATATCAGAGGTAGGTTCTTTACTCAAAGAGTGATTAGGGAGTGGAATGCCCTGCCTGCAGCTGTTGTAGATGCGCCAAGTTTGGTGGCGTTTAAGAGGTTAGTTGATAAGTATATGGAAGAGAAGGGAATGGTTTAGTTAGGAGGGGCATTGCTTTTTATTTTGGTCGGCACAACATCGAAGGCCGAAGGGCCTGTTCTGTGCTGTATTGTTCTATGTTCTATGTTCTATGTTCTAAGGGTTATGGTGAGCAGGCGGGTAAGTGGAGCTGAGTCCACGGAAAGATCAGCCATAATCTTATTGAATGGCAGAGCAGGCTCGAAGGGCCGGATGGCCTACTCCGGCTCCGAGTTCTTATGTTCCCAGTGACTTCACTGCAATGGTAATGTAAGCCTACTTATGACACTAATAAATAAACTTCAAAAAAACTTCAAAGATTACCTCATTCACCAAGAGTAATGTCTGTAGTGTGCACTTGCTGGTTGATGCAGAGTAGACGATGTTGACATTTTATGTTGAAGGTTGGCAATGGCCAGAGTGGAACCTTAGAGAAAATCCGCAGTCTCAAAGGCAGCGTGAAAGAATCAAGTTGTAATCTGTCAAATAACCATGCTGTGGGATCACTGGAGCTTTTGGTGTGCTGGATATGGGTTGAATTTTTAGTTCACCTTTGAGGTAATGTAGTGGTGCGAGCAGCTCTTGAGGAAGGTGAGCAACTCCAGTGGGTCAAGAGGAGTCAAACCCTGTGGAAATCTTCCATTGTGCTTTCGGTTTTTGTTGCAGTGGGAGATTAGCTCAAAAGCTTTGATCATCAGGCACTGCTCAACAGCAAGTAGGCATCAAAGGATTTTAGTTCCCTCATTCCTCCGCTGCTTTTATTGCTTTGAAATTCAATCAGCTTGTGTAAGCCTGATCACTTAATAAGAAGGTCCCTGCGGTTTAAGAGATAGGAATTCACCCTTGGGTCGATTCGCACCCTGCCAAGGTAGACTTCAGATGATTAGATGGAGGTGACGGTGGGATTGGGGCTAAGCCTCTTTAGCGTTCTGCTAACCGGGTACAGAAATTGAATTCTATAGACCAGCTGGCTTGCTCCAGCCCCTGGAATATCAGAAGGATCAGCTTTTAGGGCAATTCTTGAGGGCTGGGCGTCCAATTTCTAGATTGGGGGGCTGTGGTGGGGAAGGGGTGGTGGTGGGTAGGAGATACACTTTCACTCCTCTAGGCCCCACAGAAGGGAAGTAAAATTTACCAGCGGGTTCTTCATTCACTGGACTGACAGTAGGTGGTGACCACCCAAGTTGCTCTGTGGCAAACAGGGTCCTAGTTATTACATTAGACCACCATTAAAGAGCTCAAGTGAGCATATTCATAGGCCTTAGGTGGGAGGGAGTATAGGGATTGCAATATGTTTGAAGTTTATTTATCAGTGTCTCAAGTAGGCTTACATTAACACTGCAATGAAGTTACAGTGAAAGTCCCCTGGTCGCCACACTCGGTCACCTGTTCAGGTACACTGAGGGAGAATTTAGCATGTTTCAATGCATCCTAACCTGCGCAGCTTTCACACAGTGGAAGGAAACCGGAGCATCCGGAGACAACCCCGCAGACACGGGGAGAATGTGCAAATTCCTGATAGACAGTCACCCAAACCAAGAATCAAACCTGGGTCCCTGGCGCTGTGAGGCAATAGTGCTAACCACTGTGCCACTGTGCTGCCCAGTGATGACCACAGTGATGGTGAAAAATATACACAGTTCATGTCTAACTTTTTGAGTGCTGGGCACTTTTGACCCATTTCAGTAAATGGGAGGCCTCATAATATCCCTCTTTGACCCTTTCACATTCTAAAATGACCAAGATATTATGAATTCTGCAGCTTTGGTAATAATTGGCAGTGACACTTGTGGCATATTTAAGAAGCTGGACTGCCATAAACCCAGCATGACTGAGGTTTGGAACATTAGGGGCATTTATTTTTCAAAAATCAACAAGAATGGGCCCTTTGGGAGAACATGTGTGAGCTGATCATAGAGTTCCTATAGTGCAGAAGGAAGCCATTCGGCCCATCGACTCTGCACCTACAACGATCCCGTCTGGGACCTATTCCCATGTATTTATCCTGCTAGTCCTCCTCACACTAAGGGGCAATTTATCATGACTAATCCACCTAACCCATGCATCTTTGAAGTGTAGGAAGAAACCGGAGCAAACCCACGCACACATGGGGAGAATGTGCAAACTCCACACAGACAGTGATCCCAGGGAGGAATTGAACTCAGATCCCTGGCACTGTGAGGCATCAGTGCTAACCACTGTGTCACCATGGCGCCCTGTGATGCACCATTTTTCTAGTTGTGCCATTTTTCCTTTACGTTATCAGTTGAACATAAGCCACTGGAGACAATGTAGTGTCAGCATTTAAATGCTCAGCAATCAATCTCTAGGCACCATCTTGTTAGGTTCCTCAGTAACAGAGTCAGAAAACAGGAATTCAACAGTTTGATTTGATTTGATTTATTATTGTCACATCTATTATTAACATTGTAAAAAGTATTCTTTCTTGCACACCATACAAAGCAGACTGTTCATAGAGAAGGAAACAAGAGAGTGCAGATTGTAGTGCTTACAGTCATAGATAGGGTGTAGAGAAAGATCAACTTAATGCAGGGTAGGTCCATTCAAAAGTCTGATAGCAGCAGGGAAGGAGCTGTTCTTGAGTCAGTTGGTATGTAACCTCAAAATTTTGTATCTTTTTCCCGATGGCACGTAGAAGAGAGAATGTCCGGGATGCGTGGGATCCTTAATTATGCTGGCTGTTTTGCCGAGGCAGTGGGAAGTGTAGACAGAGTCACTGGATGGGAGGCTGGTTTGTGTGATAGATTGGGCTACATTCATGACCTTTTGTAGTTTCTTGCAGTCTTGGGCAGAGCAGAAGCCATATCAAGCTGTGATACAACCAGAAAGAATGCTTCCTATGGTGCATCTGTAAAAGTTGATGAGAGTCATAGTGGACATGCCAAATTTCTTTAGTCTTCTGAGGAAGTAGAGGCGTTGGTGAGCTTTCTTAGCTGATTTGGCACACAGGTTGTGACATATTTACTTTCAAAGTATTTCCCAGCAGTCTGAGCAGTCTCACCCTGACACACAAATTAGGAGCTTTCTAGTTTTCTAAAAATCCAGTTAATGAAGTCCTGGCAGAATTTAAACAACAGAAAAGCTAGCAGGTACACAGCGGGATGTGTAATAAAATATTATTCTGTCTGGTCTGTGATGGAAAAACAGTTTCCAACATTGAAAAACATGCCTGAGCTGTTTGAGTCTTTCGGTCGGTTCCAACATAATCAGACATTTCCAAAGGACACGTGGTTTTAGTAGCAGAGCTAATTGACTGGAGTCCGCCCAACTGGACAATTCAGTCAGTGTTACACCTTTCCCAGGATTTCCTTGGGGCTGCTACTGCTCCATTGGTGCAGCTTTGGTGTAACTGTGATGGATGTCCAGACTATGCAAAGTCCCCACCATGAAACCCAAGTGAGAGTGGGATTCCCATATCCTCTTGGTCTGGCCTTCATTTCCATCAGAACCCCAGTTCCATATCCATATGGATGTCTGAGAATATAGAGCTTTTTGTATATTCGTTCATGGGGATGTGGGCATTGTTAGGCCTTGTTTTCCAATGAAGACAAACTTGCTGGGTGCCTCAGAAATGGGGGCAGGTAGGGGTGATTTTTCCGGCCAGGCTCACCCCATTATCAGAAAATCCCGCCCAAGGTCAACAGACTTTTCCATTGCTCGCCCTTCCACCTGCTCCGATTCCTTTGAGGGGCAGGATGGAAAAATTCCACCTCCTGGTGTAACCCTATTAATTGTTCAATCTGTGGAATGCAGATCCTTAAAATCACTCAGAGGCCTCCTTCCTATGGAAACTGGGACGGGTTGAGGACAGGTGGTGCTGTGGCCTTTGGAAAGAGGATGAATGAGCATGAAAAGTGGCTGGCAAGGGTCACATCTAGAACTGTCCAAGGTCTGGTGCCCAGTCAGATCCTGGAGTGGGAAAGAGTGGGTATCCCATCGTTTGGCCAGCTGTATTTTCCAGACATGGGATGGAACTTTCCCATTCCACCCACCACTGGTAGCGTAGCAGATGGGATACACACCATGCAAAGGCCCGCTGACCTTAGACAGAGATTTCTGGCCTTGGGGCAAGTGGAAAATGCCGTCCATGTTTGTTAATTGTAAGATGCAAAGAGAAGAGAAAATGCTGAATGTGTTTATGTGGTAATTGCCAAGATACATAGGATGAAAATCTCTTCTTTCCCACCAGGAGTGTAGAGTGGGGAAGATGCCCGCTTGTAAGCATTGCTGCTGGATAATTCATGCTGGCGTTTGGTGTGATAACTCTGGCAAAGGTGACCCCGTCAGCCCCTCTTCACACTCACCCATCTTCTTTCCAAAGGCCACAGCACCACCTGTCTTCAACCCATCCCGGTCAACAGAAGCCACCTTGCCCTGCACGGATATGGAAAATAGATGTTAAGCTTGTGCCTTGTTCCCTGTGAGAACTTGCTGGTGGTGGTGGGGGGAGGGGGGAGTGGGAATGGGGGAGGGGGCAGAATTTTCCAACCATGTTGGTCCCAAAACCAGAAAGCATCATCTGAGGTCAACGGACCTTTCCATGGTCCGCCCCTCCACCCGTTACGATTCCCGTGGAGGGCAGGACGGAAGATTTCCCTCCTCTATGGTGTAAGTCACTAATAGTAATTTTACATCTCAAATCTGTGGAGCACAGATCTTTAAAATCACTCACTGAGGCCTATCTCCTGTGGAAATTGAATTTAATAGCCTGTTGACTTGAGGTTAAACCCTGCCCACCTGAGCCTTAAACAAATTCTTCATTATTCATTGCATCAGCAACACTTCAAGAAATTTTCATTTTAAGATTTCAAGAGACTGTACAATTCCTGGCAGATGGCATTAACTCATTGGGGATTTTTTTCACAGCAAGTCCCATTCCCGTGTCACCCTGTGCTCTCTGACTCACAACGGCACTGGTCAAACAACATCTTAATGTTAAAATGCTAATCTGTGTTTTCACGGTGGCACAGTGGTTATCACTGCTACCTCATAGTGCCAGGTACCTGGGTTCGATTCTAGGCTTGGGTCACTGCCTTTGTGGAGTATGTACGTTCTCACTGTGTCTGTGTGGGTTTCCTCCAAATGGTCTGGTTTCCTCCCGCAATCCAAAAGATGTGCTGGTCAGATGAATTAGTCTTGCGAAATTCTCCCTCAGTGTACACGAGCAGGTGCAGAGTGTGGCTACTAGGGGATTTTCACAGTAACTTCATTGAAGTTAACTTTACAAATGCTTCCACAGTCTCACCTTGTTTTTATCTCTGTAATCTCCTCCAGCCCAACAACTCTCTGAAATATTTGCCTTCCTCTAATTCTGGCCTGTAGAGCATTCCCAATGCTATGGGCTCCACTTTTGGTTCAGCTAGCTAGGCCCTAAGATTGATAAACTTTCCAGAAACCCCCCTGCCTCTCTATGTGACAAATCCCAATACTTAACTTGATTTTGAATGATCAGTCGCAGTTTGGGAACCATGGTTTGTGCTGGGCCTTGGGACCTCTGCACATCCAGTGGCGGGGAAAGGGTCACACATGCATAGTTAATGATTTTGCTTTTGTTGTCTCAGTCTAGAACCGGTTCTGTGTACCTGCCCAAAGATAAGGAAGTGAAGGAATGAAACAGCATGGAGCTGTAGATCAGGTGTCCTGAACAGAGCACCATTAGACAGAGAAAATGTTCTAGGGAGCTGAACACAAGGAGGGAGACGGGCCAGAAACAGGTGCCAGAAGACAGACCCATGTCAGGGACAAGGATAGACATCAGAGACAAATTGTTTAAAATGGGATGTGAATGTCGCTAACTAGGCCCGTGTCTGTTGCTCATTCCTAGTTGCTCTTGAGAGATGGTGATGAGCTGTCCTGAACTGCTACAGTCCCTGAGGTGTAGATGTCACTTGACAGATGACATTGCTGGGCCTCTGACACAAATCTTTGTCTCTTCTTTGGACACAGGTGAGGTCCCAGAGGACTGGAAGATTGCAAATGTAGTACCGTTGTTTAAAAAGGGTCAGAGGGATAACCCAGGGAACTATAGGCCGGTGAGCTTGACTTCAGTTATAGGTAAGCTAATGGAGAGGATCCTCAGGGACAGGATGTATGAGCATCTGGAGCGCTGCGATCTGATCAGGGATACGCAGCATGGCTTCGTTAAGGGGAGGTCGTGCCTTACGAACCTAGTGGAATTTTTTGAAGAGGTGACAAAAACAGTTGATGAAGGACAAGCCGTTGATGTCGTCTACATGGATTTCAGTAAGGCGTTTGACAAGGTTCCCCATGGTAGGCTGATAAAAAAGGTGAAGGCGCATGGGATACAGGGCCAGGTATGTAGATGGGTTGAGAACTGGCTTGGGAGGAGGAGACAGCGGGTATTAGTGGAAGGCTCTTTTTCCAACTGGAGGTCAGTCACTAGTGGTGTGCCACAGGGCTCAGTACTAGGACCTCTTCTATTTGTGATTTATATAAATGACTTGGAAGAGGGGGTAGGTGGTGTGATCAGCAAATTTGCTGATGACACTAAGATACTTGGATTGGCGGGGACTGAGGAGCAGTGCCAGGCAATACAACAGGACATAGATAGGCTGGTAGATTGGGCAGATAGATGGCAAATGGAATTTAATCCAGATAAATGCGAGGTGATGCATTTTGGCCGGAATAAAGTAGAGGGGAGTTATAGGATAAAAGGTAAAACTATCCAGAGTATAGAGACGCAGAGAGACCTGTGGGTGCAGGTTCACAAGTCTCTGAAGGTGTCAGTACAGGTGGAAAAAGTGATAAAGAAAGCGTATGGTATATTAGCCTTCATAGGAAGGGGTATAGAATACAAGAGTAGGAGTTTGATGTTGCAAGTGTATAGAACGTTGGTTAGGCCTCACTTGGAGTACTGCGTCCAGTTCTGGTCGCCGTACTACCGGAAGGATGTGGAGTCCCTGGAGAGAGTGCAGAGGAGATTTACCAGGATGCTGCCTGGTATGGAAGGGCTGTCTTACGAGGAAAGGTTGAACACACTGGGGTTGTTTTCCCTTGAAAGACGTCGGCTGAGAGGGGATCTATTAGAGGTATATAAGATTATGAGGGGTATAGATAGAGTAAATGGTGGTAAGCTTTTTCCACCATTAGATTCGGATAGAACGAGGGGTCACGGCCTTAGGGTGAGGGGGGCTATGTATAAGACTAATATTAGAGGGCATTTTTTCACACAAAGGGTAGTGGGGGTGTGGAATGCACTACCGAGTAAGGTGGTGGGAGCAGGCACGCTAGGGTTGTTTAAGGGTCTCTTGGACAGCCACATGAGCGGTCTGCAGATAGAGGGATATAGGAGGACTGTTTAAATACTTTAATTGTTTCCACAGGCTGTTCGGTCCACCTTGTTGACCAACAAGGTGCATGCATTCGGCAGGTCGTGCGAGGGCTGCTCCTGGATGTTACTTCAGGAGTGGCCTAGTGCTTCATGTCGTTAGTGTATGCTTAAACTGGACCATCAGATGGGCAACATGACAGCTCATTGCTTTCCATCACGGACCAGTCATCCAAGCTAACCAGCTCCCCAGTAAGTCCAAATAAAGTTTTCATCGTAGGTTAACTACAAGAACTACAAGAACTCCTCTGACGCAAATCTTTGTCTCTTCTTTGGACACAGGTGAGGTCCCAGAGGACTGGAAGATTGCAAATGTAGTACCGTTGTTTAAAAAGGGTCAGAGGGATAACCCAGGGAACTATAGGCCGGTGAGCTTGACTTCAGTTATAGGTAAGCTAATGGAGAGGATCCTCAGGGACAGGATGTATGAGCATCTGGAGCGCTGCGATCTGATCAGGGATACGCAGCATGGCTTCGTTAAGGGGAGGTCGTGCCTTACGAACCTAGTGGAATTTTTTGAAGAGGTGACAAAAACAGTTGATGAAGGACAAGCCGTTGATGTCGTCTACATGGATTTCAGTAAAGCGTTTGACAAGGTTCCCCATGGTAGGCTGATAAAAAAGGTGAAGGCGCATGGGATACAGGGCCAGGTATGTAGATGGGTTGAGAACTGGCTTGGGAGGAGGAGACAGCGGGTATTAGTGGAAGGCTCTTTTTCCAACTGGAGGTCAGTCACTAGTGGTGTGCCACAGGGCTCAGTACTAGGACCTCTTCTATTTGTGATTTATATAAATGACTTGGAAGAGGGGGTAGGTGGTGTGATCAGCAAATTTGCTGATGACACTAAGATACTTGGATTGGCGGGGACTGAGGAGCAGTGCCAGGCAATACAACAGGACATAGATAGGCTGGTAGATTGGGCAGATAGATGGCAAATGGAATTTAATCCGGATAAATGCGAGGTGATGCATTTTGGCCGGAATAATGTAGAGGGGAGTTATAGGATAAAAGGTAAAACTATCCGGAGTATAGAGACGCAGAGAGACCTGGGGGTGCAGGTTCACAAGTCTCTGAAGGTGTCAGTACAGGTGGAAAAGGTGATAAAGAAAGCATATGGTATGTTAGCCTTCATAGGAAGGGGTATAGAATACAAGAGTAGGAGTTTGATGTTGCAAGTGTATAGAACGTTGGTTAGGCCTCACTTGGAGTACTGCGTCCAGTTCTGGTCGCCATACTACCGGAAGGATGTGGAGTCATCCAAGTGTATGCTTACACTGGACCATCAGATGGGCAACACGACAGCTCAGAGACTATCGCTGTTGCTGTGCAGACACATGGATTTGGGCCTGTGTCTGCGGAAGTTTGCGCGTTCTCCCCATGGTTGCGTGGGTTTTCTCCGGGTGCTCTGGTTTCCTCCCACATCCCAAAAATGTGCTCTTAGGCTGATGGGGTAACAAATTGTCCCTATATTGGTCTCTATATGTCATTAAGACGTTAGGATGGTGGCGCGGGCTCGTTGGGCCGAAGGGCCTGTTTCCCGTGCTGTGTTGTTCTTTGTTCTTTGTGTAGATATATCCACAGTGCTGTTAGGGAGGGAGTTCCAGGATTTTGGCCCAATGACAGTGAAGGAATGTGAACACTTTGGGGGGATCTGCTCACTGTCCTTGCAGTGGGGGATTGGCCAATGCACCTACAGAAATTGGGATGGCACAGGGGTGGCACAACGGTTTGCACTGCTGTCTCACTGCGCCAGGGACCCGGGTTCGATTCCCGGCTTGGGTTACTGCCTGTGAGGAGTCTGCATGTTCTCCCTGTGTCTGCGTGGGTTTCTCCGGGTGCTCCGGTTTCCTCCCCCAGTCCAAAAGACGTGCTGGCTAGGTGCATTAGCCATGCTAAATTCTCCCTCAGTGTACCCGAATAGGCGCTAGGGAATTTTCACAGTAACTTCATTGCAGTATTAATGTAAGCCTACTTGTGACACTAATAAACAAACTTCAAATGTTTTCATCCTGTTTAAGCCAGCTCCTTGTGCAAATGGATCCCCCGACATCACTACATTCCTGGTGGGACTCGGAAGATTCTGAAGGTTAGTATAAGGCATGGAAGCATTTCCTCTTTACACCAGAGATTGGGAACAGGCGCCGCAGTGTAGGATTTTCAGAATAATTTCATTGCAGTGTTAATGTAAACCTAATTGTGACACTAATAAATAAAGTTTAAGACTCTAAATCAATTAAATAAAAATGAAAAGAAAACTGCACTTTCTGGAGACGTGCAGAAAACATTAGATCAGTCAGCGAAGAGGCTGCCTATCTAATCTTCCGCTTCATGATGTCAGTTGACCTGCTGTATGTCTCCAGTATTCGGTTTAAAACTAAATTAAGAAGTTGTTGACCAGTGGGATTGTGCTCGGGAGGAATTATGCTTATGTAAAACCAATTGAAAAATAAATCACGGTTGCACGGTCCCTGCTCAGAAACTGCCGTTTCTGACTATTAATACTTAATAAGGTACATAGTAATCGTATGCATTTTGCAGCATGTAGCAGTCATTAATATTCCTCACACTGCCAGGGAGAGACACCTTCTTAATTACCAATGTGCCCAATCAGTGGAGGAGACGCTCTGTGCAAAAGTGAGAGCCATTCTGTGGCAGAATTATTCAGTCTCTCAGGTGTGAAACCTGACCGTTTGACCTGGATGATTGAAATATCATTTTGATTTCGTACACTGCGAGTATTAGCAGTGAGAATACTGCGAATCCAGCCCTGAATCTGACTCAAGATTCAAGTGTACATGTTTCAGAATGCCATTCATGCAACCATGGCTCACTCAATAAACAGGTTTATTTATGGACAATGGATGATTCATGTAACAGGGACTGACCCATTCATGCAACAAGAAACGGTCCATGCACAATGTCCATTTATTCATGTTGCTGCAATGAAAATGTTTAATATATTCAAGGGGAGGTAATAGGGGTATTGTTGCTGGACTCGTAATTCAGATTCGCAACTTACACTTTGGGGACCTGAGTTTGAATCCCACCACAGTAGATGGTGAAATTTGAATTCAATAAAACATCTGAAATTAAAGGTTTGCTGATGACCGCAAAACCAATATTGTAAAAAAAAAATCTGGTTCACTAACGTCCTTTAGGAAAGGAAATCTGCCACCTTTGACTTAAATGCGATTCCAGACAATGTGTCTCACTTTTAATTGCCTTTGGGGATAGGCAATAAATGCTGGCCCAGCCAGCAATGCCCACATCCCATGAATGAATAAAATAATTTTTAAAAATTGAGTATATTTTGTTGATCTCAAAACACTGTATATGCATCAATTAATTTGCAGACAGGGTGTCAATGGAGTTGAGACTATCAACAGTCTAGATATGAAAGCAAGCATTTGAAGTGAATAGGGTGAAGTTGAATGTTCTACAAGTAAACATAGCATGGTTAGAAATTTGCATGAGGAGATAAGTGAGGGTTTGGATGCTAACCATTGAATTTGAAGGAAGCTACAAAGGAGTTTACAACACAACAATGATCATAGCAAACAAGCCAAAATTATTAAAATTTAGTTTACCTGGAAGTAGTAGCCAAATGGAGAAAATGAAAAGATTTTTATATGCTAATATTTATTTTATAATTTATATTCTGATCGGCATGGTGGCACCCTGGTTAGCAGTGTTATCTCACAGCGCTAGTGACCCAGGTTCAATTCCAGCCTTGAGTGACTGCCTGTGTGAAGTTTGCACGTTCACCCTATGTCTGCATAGATGCTCCGGTTTCCATCCACACTCCAAAGAGGTTAGATGGATTAGCCATAGTAAATTGCCTGTTAGTGCCCCCAAGTTATGCAGATTAGGTAGCTTAGTGGGGTAAGTACATGGGGTTATGGGATAGGGCAGGCGCACAGGTGGACCTGAGTGACATGTTTTACTGAGCATTCAATGGACTGAATGGCGTCCTTCTGCATTATAAGGTTTCTATGTTTCTGGAAAAGGTAAATTTCTAAGAAGAATAAGGACAATGGGAAAAGATGAAAGGGGAAAAAGATATTTACAAAGAGGTTGGATGCTATTTTGAGGGGAGTGACCATGTAAGATCCTGGCATGTGCTCAGTGCTGGGACAAAACTGTGCAGAGATGAAATGAACAGCACTCAGCCATTCATGGAAGTGTCTGTTATTTTCAGAAAGCACAGTTTTATTCTAAAGCTTTTGGAATTTTCCACTGTGGAATGTAAGAAAAAGAGAGAAGCTTTGTGATGTATCTTCCCTATATTATTTAAACGCATGTAAAATGAGAGGAGTGCATACTCAACAAGACCTTGAAGTCCTCATGCATCAGTCACTGAAATGTATTGGTACAACAAACAGTAAAGAAGGCAAATAGTATGTTGGCCTTCATAGCGAGAGGATTTGAGTATTGGGATAGGGATATTTTGCTGCAATTGTATGGGGCATTGGTGGGGCCACAACTGGAGTATTGTTTGCTTTTTGATGTCCTTATCTGAGAAAAAATGTCCTTGCTATAGTCGGAGTACAGTATATTCCCACTATATCAGCTGATTCCTGGGATGGCAGGTCTGTCACATGAGGAGAGATTAAATTGGTTAAGGTTATATTCATAGGATTTCAGAAGATGAGAGGGGATCTCAGATTGTCACAGAATTAGACAGGTTAGATTCAGAAAGAATGTTCCCAACGGTGGGGAAGTCCAAAACTAGGGGACATTGTTTGAGGATAAGGGATAAACCTTTTAGAACTGGAGTGAGGAGAAACGTCTTCACCCAGAGGGTGGTGAAATGTGGAATTCACTATCGCCAAATGTAGCTGAGGCCAAAATGTTGTGTGGTTTCAAGAAATAAGATATAGTTCTTGGGGCTAAAGGAATCAAGGGAGGAAGGAGGGATCAGAATACTGAATTTGATGATCAGCCATGATCAAAATGAATGGCAGAGCAGGCCCAAAGGGCCGAATGGCCTACTCCTGCTTCTAGTTTCTATGTTTCTATACCAACAATGGGTACCTTGTGCAATGCTGCTGGATTTTTACAGATTAAGTATCTATTGGCATTGTTGCCTAAAGGGGTGCTTATTTCTGAGTCTAACTAAATAAGAATCTGTTTGTGAAATGCTTTAGAAGACTAATTTTAATAGTGAAAAATATCATCTTACGTGTTTAAGTTTTTTTCTTAATAAATGTTTGAATTTAATATTTAAAATCTCCATAGGTGTTATCAGAATTGGTGATTCCTGACTTTGGCACACTTATCTTCCCTCAGTTAAATACAAATTGAAAATTGTTACGATAGCTCGTCAACTTTCCCTCTGATGTTTAGTTGGCATGATGGATACCACCTGCCATATCAGAACAATACCCATTCATGTTCATGGTGGTGGCACAGCGCTCACAGCGCCAAGGACCTGAGTTTAATTCCCAGCTTGGGTCACTCAACAGAGTTTGTATGTTCTCCCCATGTCTAAACATTCAACATTGCTTTTGACAGCTTTGTAAACTTACAATAGGCACACTGTGGTGAAGGTGTTCATGGATGCCGCTACACTGGGAGGATGACAGCTCATGCAGAAAGATAAATGGAATTGTCCTCCAGGACCAGAACGTTGCAAAGTGCAAGAACAAAGCAGCAAGCTTTCCAATTTCCTGTCAGTCTCAAATCAGAATCTAACTTGGGGACAAAACATGCAGCCCCCAACCCCTCCCCACCCTGCTGTCAATCAGAGTCAGACCCATTAGACCCGTAGCACAGTCTGTCTCTATCTTAAACATATATTGAATAGGGGTAGGTTTCAATTTTGTGCAGCAGTGTAGAGTGGGCGACTGTGAGCCAGTGGCATAGGGATTAGCCTGCTGCTTCACAGCAGCAGGGACCCAAGTTCGATTCCCAGCTTGGGTCACTGTCTGTGTGGAATTTTCACATTCTCTCCCATGTTGCGTGGGTTTCCTCCAGATGCTCTGGTTTCCCCCCACAACTGAAAGATGTGCTAGTTAGGTGTATTGGAGTGCTAAATTCTCCTTCTGTATAACCATACAGACACCAGAGTGTGGCGACTAGGGGATTTCCACAGTAACTTCATTGCAGTGTTAACATAAACACGTTTGTGACACTAATAAATAATCTTAACGTAACAGGTACCCACTCACGTCAGAATGCCCATTCATTTAATGTGACCTTTTTTTAAATGTATAAATAATAAAAACATAAATAACCGGGATAATCACCCATTCCAGATCATTTATCTCATACATGAACTTGATAAAAAGTCGGGGAACAGATGGCAACATGGATTGCTAGGTAGCATTATGATGGAAAGCAGACGGTTGGAGTAAGATGGGACCTGGGTTCGATTCCTGGCTTGGGTCACTGTTTGTGCAGAGTCTGCACATTCTCCCCATGTCTGCGTGGGTTTCCTCCAGGTGCTCCGGATTCCTCTTACAGTTTTAAAGATGTACTGGCTAGGTGCATTGACCATGCTAAATTCTCTCTCAGTGTATCCGAACAGGTGCTGGAACGCGGATACTAGGGGATTTTCGTAATAATTTCATTGCAGTGTTAATGTAAGCCTACTTGTGACACTAATGAATAAAGTTTAACCTTTAAAACTGCTTATTCAGAGAGGCAGGAAGTGGGAAGTGGTTTTCCACAAGGATCAGTACAGTCCACAGTTTACATTAACGATTTGGACTTCCAAATCAGAACGGAATTTCTAAATTTGCAGATGACAAATTGGGTATAAGAAATGTGACAAATTACGGGAGGAATTTAATAAACTTACAGAATGGGCAAATAATTGGCAGATGATGAGCAACACAGATAAAAGTAAAAGGGATATATTTTAATAGGAAGAATAGGAAGGTCCTTTTTTAAGTTTATTAATGTAACAGTAGGCTTACATTAACACTGCAATGAAGTCAATGTGAAAATCCTTTAGTTGCCACACTCCCAGTCCTGTTCAGTACACTGAGGGAGAATTTAGCATGGTCAATGCACTAATCAGCACGTCTTTCAGACTGTGGGAGGAAACCAGAGCATCCAGAAGAAACCCACACAAACACAGGGAGAATGTGCAGACTCTGCACAGATATTGACCCAAGCCGGGAATCAAACTGGGGCCTCTGATGCTGTGAGGCAACAGTACTAACCACTGTGCCACCGTGATGCTGTTATTATTTGTAGGGTATGAGTCTAGGTGGAGAAGTACAAAGAGTACAGAATACACCGATCATTAGAAATTAGCAAACCCATAAAGAAAACAAACACAAGGCTTTATTTCTAGAGGGAACGAATTGAAAAGTATTATGCTGTATCAAATCTTGGTTAGATCACATTTAGAGTACTGCATGCAGATCGGGTCACCATCTTCTATGAAGAATATAGAGGCATTGGGTTCCAGATTTGATACCCACCCCAGGACCTGATGACTACGTGTTGCTAAAGAAGAACCTGTCATTGTAGTTTCAGGTGACAGTAATCCTGTGAAAGTGCCTAAAAAGAGGAATTACACCGCTCCACAAGGATTCAGAAGCCCCCTGAAAGACTTGTTGTATAATTGACTAAATTCATGTTCTAAATGTTTAATTACTTTGGACTGTGTCGATTGAAGACTGACATTTGCATCAAAGGACTTAGAGAAGGAGGGACGTGGTGATTTTCAAGATGGCGCCGGAGTGAGGTGACTTCTTGCAAGCTGTGCCCAGCATGTCTTCTAATTCTACCTTTTACTCTCGATCTATGCTTCTAAAACTTCATTCTCTTTTAAACTCTCTAACAATCCTTTAATTCAATTTCTCAGACTTTTGAATGGACCTACCTCTACACCATAGCTATGACTATAACACTACATTCTGTACTCTGTAATTTCCTTCTCCATGAACAGTATGCTTTGTCTGTACAGCACGCAAGAAACAATACTTTTCACTGTATGTTAATACATGTGACAATAATAATAAATCACATCAAATCAAATTTTAAGGGTCCATCGGCAGAGTAAGGATAACATGATGCAGGGAACCAATCAAGGATCAGGATGGGGGATTACCCTGGCATGCACGGACTTCTGGACTCAGAGTATTCTTGGGTGCTGATTGCAGCCACGAGGCTGCCAGCCTCCGTATCCTTTTAACTGGTAAATAAATAAGTTGTGTTTTCCTTAAACTGGCAAATGAGCATCTTTACAGCAATAACCCATACTGAAATTAACACAAAAGAAAATTGGGAGGGGAAGCTGACGGATGTGTATATGTTCATTAGTGTATGAGGTGACACTGCTTTATGGGATGGATGGGTCTGGTAATCTGTTCCTGCTCTGTACTCATATGATTGGGAACCAAGTATGTGAGCACAGTTCACCAATAATTGCCACACTCCACTGCCTGTTCGGGTACCCTGAGGGAGAATTCAACACCTAACCAGCATGTTTTTTGGACTGTGGGAGGAAACCGGAGGAAACTTACACAGACACGGGGAGAATGTGCAAACTCCACAGAGGCAATGACCCAAGCCAGGAGTCGAACCTGGGTCCCCAGGGCTGTGAAGTAGAGGTGCGATATTTGCAAACTTCCCTGGCGGGAAGGGCCACCGCATTCCCCAAAAAGGAAATCGGAAAATTTCTGTTCGTGGTCTCCCCTCAACCTTTTCCAACCTTCTGTGACAAGGACATGCTCATTACATCAGCTCCGATTGCCTCGTTTCTCAGTCAGTCAGCTGTTACTCAGTTACTCATTTAATTTGCAAGGATTCAGCGTATGTTTTATTGGATAGCGATATTACCGCCGTAGTGAAAACAGAGTGTGCTGAGTAAGCGGATAAATCAGCAGCTTTATGGCTAATTTACTGCCAAGAACAAAAATGCCAGGAACACCTGCTGAGGTGAAACTACAGATTTCACTGCCAACTAACGTTGATTAAAGAAAAATTCTGATACTCACTCAAAGGAAGGGAAGGGACATAGGCCAGAACCATGCAACGTCCAAAATACATCAACATTGCTGCTGACGTCCAGTGATGTCATGCAATTATAGTCATCAGCCTTAATTAAGCAGCATTTACCTTGCAAATGAAATGAAATTAAATTGCAGATAAGCCTGTCAAGACTTGCAACTCATGGATGACAAATGGCAGCCATTTGCTTACATTTGCAATGCAGCTTTGGAATTTATTGGAATGGTTATTCGCAGCATTAAGCAATGAGCATCGTGTTATGAAAATAAATCTTTCCTAATGACTACACCGTCCTCTTATATTTTCCCTTGTATTTAAAGCCTCTAACAGTCAGATTTGCTCTTTCATTAAACTGCAAGCTTCCCAGTAGAGATTCATCTCTGCTCCAAAGCTTTGTCCGCCCTTACACGGGCTGGAATAGAAGCCTAATCTGTAAGTTTACTTTTTGGTGTCACAGATAGGCTTAAATTAATGAAGTTACTGTGAAAACACCATAGCAACCACACTCCGGCACCTGTTTGGGTACACTGAGGGAGAATTTAGCATGGCCAATGCATCTAACCAGCACTTCTTTCGGGCTGTGGGAGAAAATGGGAGCATCCGGAGGAAACCCATGCAGACACAAGGAGAACATGCAGACTCTGCACAGACAGTGACCTGCGCCAGGATTCAGACCAGGGATCCCTGGCACCGTGAGACAGCAGAGCTAACAACTGTGCCACTGGGCTGGAATGGAAACTGGGATAAAATTGTCATATTCACAGAATCCAATTGATTCCAGAGTTGAGAGATTGGCTTATGGGGAGAGACTGAATAGACTGGGACTACACTCATTGGAATTCAGAAAAATGAGGGCAGATCTTATAGAAACATATAAGATTATGAAGGGACTAGATAAGGTAGAAGCAGGGAGGTTGTTTCCACTGGTGGGTAAAATGAGAACTAGGGGCCATGGCCTCAAATTAAGGGGGAGCAGATTTAGTGTTGTAATCTGGGGAATCCCCTACCCAGAGAAGCGGTTGAGTCCACTTCATTGAATGTTTTTAAGGATAAATAAATTTTTGAACAGTAAAGAAATCAAGGATTATGGTGAGCAGGTGGGTAAGTGGAACTGAGTCCACGAAAAGATCAGCCATGATCTTATTGAATGGCAGAACAGGCTTGAGGGGCCAAATAGCTACTCCTGCTCCTAGTTCTTATGTACCTATGAATTATTATGGTATGGAAAGAGGCCATTTGGCCCTTAGAATCTGTGCCAGCTTTTTAAAGAAAAGTATCCTCCTACTCTATCCTCTGCTGGTTTGTTTCTTCATATACGTTTCCAATTTCCTTTTCAAATTATAGATCATCTCTATTTCCACCACTTTCACAGACAGTATGTTCCAGATAATTCCTAACTAAATTCTTTCTCACATTCTCCCCTTTGTGTCTCTTGTCTGGAACTTTAAATCTGTGTCGCTCTGCTCCTTGTGCCATCAGGCAATGGGAGCAGCTTTCCATTTCTACCTCATCAAAACCCTCTGGGCAAAGAACAAAGAAAAATGCAGCACAGGAACATGCTGATCATGATGCCCTAACTAAACAAAACCTTCTGCCCTTACTCAATCCATATCCCTCTATTCTGCACCCCACCCCCCCATGCTCAGATGCTCAGGTGCCTCTTAAACATTGCTAATATGTCTGCTTAAACTTTCCCTTAAACTTTCCCCCTTTCACTTTGAACCTGTGCCCCCTTGTAATTGACACTTCCACCCTGAGAAAACACCTCTGACTATCCACCCTGTCTATGCCTCTCATAATTTTGTAGACTTCCATCAAGTCTTCCCTCAGCCTCTATTTCTCCAATGAGAACAATTCTCACTTCAGGCAGAGTCAAAGCCCTCAAGCCCAGGCAACATCCTGGTGAACCTTTTTGTACTCTCTCCAAAGCTTTCATTCCTGAGTGTTGTCTTATACACCTCCATCTTGTACACCTCCATCAAATCTCCTTTCTCCATTACCCCAAGAAAAAGAAGCTCAGTATCTCTAACTAACCTTTGTGGTTGGAGAACCAATTACAACAACGATTTTAGCAACAATAATCATGACATTACCTGTAAGTGCAATTGTGACAATAAGGGTCAAACATGTAGAGATTATTGATCAGGTTATAATCAAAAATAGATGCAGATCATAAAATTGCTGCAAGCTGTGACCTGGTCTGTGGATAATGACCTGACATTTGCTGTGCTGGCCAAATTTGAGAGAATGTTTGGATAAGGCTAGACTCTGATATCGAGATTTCCTGCCATACCTATATATGAGTTAAAGCTATGTGACCAACATGCCATTTGAACTAAGCATCATGAGGTCGTTTGTGAATAATTCCATTGGCCTGATCAAACAATGTGATCAGTTTCTGGTTATACCGTTGGCTGAGTGTCAGGAAACGTCTAGAAGATTGGGGCAATTTGAGGATAAAGACATACCTTTTGTCAGAACTCAGAGACCAACAATCACAAGTGTGCCCTGAAGGAACGTCTTCAGAGAAGAAAAAGAACCACATGGAAGAATCTACATCGGGAACGGACTCAACCATTTCATTCTGAACTGGGTAATATCTGTTTTCTGTTAAAGAATTAGAGTTTCCATGAGAGTTAAATTTAAAAGTTGAAGTGTGAGAGTTAAAGTATTCTAACTGTTGCAAGTTTGAATTTTAAGTGTTATTAAATGATGTTTAAACATTTAAAGTCAACTTTGTATCTTTATTCGCTTTTGGAGGTTAAACACATAGGTTTGTACAACACCTTGTAGCCAAAATCGCTCATCAATTTGAGTAAATCTCCTCTGGAACCTCTCACAGAGTCTCATATGCTTCCTAAAATGCGGTGACCAGAATTAGATGCAATACTTCTCTTTGTACTCTGGGATCTTTCATGGAAATTCTCCCATTTCTCCTGGCCAGACAACAGTGGAAGAGGATGAACCATAAATTTGAGGGAATAAGATAAATAACCTTTTATGCCTATTCTCTGGTGTTTCCACTGGTTATCCATTGGATTTACAGTAGGAGGTTAGGGACACCTCAAGAAATTCTACCCCACAGATATTCACAACACATAATGTGGAGATGCTGGCAATGGACTGAAGTGGGCACAGTAAGAAGTCACACAACACCAGGTTAAAGCCCAACAGATTGATTTGGAATACAAGCTTTTGGAGCACTGGTCCTTCCTCACCTGATGAAGCTTGTGATTCCAAATAAATCTGTTGGACTTTAACCTGGTGTTGTGAGACTCTATTCACAAAACAGACAGACTTTTGGCCTTTATGTTCCTGTGGAAACTTTGTGAAGAAAGTTCATATCGTCCCATTACATTGTCCCTACCCCGAATCTAATCTCACCAGAATAAATTGTTTCTCTCTATCTACCTGATCAAATCCCTTAGTCATCTTAAACATCTCAATTAGATCACCCGTTAATCTTCCACACACAAGAGAATATGACACTATGAAACCTGTCTTCAGAATTTAGCCATTATCATTCTGTTTAATCTGCATTGTAAACATTCTGTATACTCCTGAGCAACACAGGATGGCAATGTTTCAGAGAAGGGAAGGGGAGGGTGAAGAATGTAATGTTCCTGTCATTCCTTTGCTCATTTGGAGAGATGGTGCAGAAACATTAGACCAAATGGCCTCCTTCTGCACTGTTAATAATTAGAGTCATAGAAGTTTACAGCATGGAAACAGGCCTTTTGGCCTAACTTGTCCATGCTGCCCTTTTTTTAACTACTAAGCTAGTCCCAGCTGCCCACATTTGGCCCATATCCCTCTATACTCATCTTACCCATGCAACAGTCTAATTGCTTTGTAAAAGATAACATGCCTCTACCACTACTCTGGCAGCTTGTTCCAGACACTCATCACCCTGTGTGTGAAAACATTGCCCCTTTGGACCCTTTTGTATCTCTCTCCTCTCACCTTAAACTTATGCCCTCTAATTTTAGACTTCCCTACATTTTTTGGAAAAGACATTGACTATGTAGCTGATCTATGCCCCTCATTATTTAAAGTCCTCAATGAGATCACCCTTAAGCCTTCTACGCTCCAGAGAAAAATGTCCCAATCTATCCAGCCTCTTCTGATAACTCAAACCATCAAGTCCTGGTAGCATCCTAGTGAATCTTTTCAGCACTCTTTCTAATTTAATACTACCTTTTCTATAATAGGGTGCCAGAATTGTACACAGTGTTCCAAGTGTTACCATAGCAATGTCGGATATAACTACAACAAGACATCCCAACTCCTGTATTCAATGGTCTGACCAATGAAATCAAACATGCTGAATGCCTTCTTAACCATTCTGTCCCCCTGTGACTTTACTTCCAAGGAGCTATGAACCTGTACCCCTAGATCTCTTTATTTTATAACACTCCCCAACAACCTACCTTTAACTGAGTAAGTTCTGCCTCCTGGTTGGATCCAGCAAAATGCATCATCTCGCATTTATCTAAGTCAAACTTTATCTCCATTCATCAGTCCACTTGTTCAATTGATCAAGATCCCGTTGCAACTTTCTTCACTGTCCGCTATGCCACCAATCTTGGTGTCATCTGCAAACTTACTAACCATGCCTCCTAAATTCTTATCCAAATCATTAATATAAATGACAAATAACAGTGGATCCAGCACCGATCCCTGAGGCATGTCGCTCATCACAGACCTCCAGTTTGAAAAACAACTCTCCACAACCACTCTCCGCCTTCTGTTATCAAGCCAATTTTGCATTCATTTGGCTACGTCACCCTGGATCCTGTGATATTTAACCTTGTGCAACAACATACCATGAGGTACTTTGTCAAAGACCTTGCTAAAGTCCATGCAGACAACATCAACTGCACTGTTCTCATCTATCTTTTTGGTTACCTCTTCAAAAACTCAATCAAATTTGTGAGACATGATTTTCCATTCACAAAGCCACGCTGACTGTCCTTAATCAGTCCTTGCCTCGCTAAATGCCTGTATATCCTGTCTCTCAGAATACCTTCTAACAACTTATCCACTACAGCTGTGAGACTCACCGGCCTGTAGTTCCCAGGTTTTTTTCCCTGTAGCCCTTTTTAAACAAAGGCACGACATTTTCCACTTTGCAGTCTTCAGGCACCTCACCTGTGGCTGTCAATGATTCACATATTTCTACTAGGGGGCTCGTAATTCCCTCCCTAGCCTTCCACAATGCCCTGGGATACATTTCATCAAGTTCCGGGGATTTATCTGCTTTGATACGCTTTAAGATTTCTAGTACCTACTTCTCTGTTATATGTACACTCCTTAAAACATCACTATTTATTTACCCAAGTTCCCTAACATCCAAGCCTTTCTCAACAATAAATATTGATGAGAAATATTCATTTAAGATCTCACCCTCTCTTGTGGATCTGCACATAGATGACCTTGTTGATCCTTAAGAGGCCCTTCTCTCTCCCTTGTTACTCTTTTGCCCTTTATATATTTGTAGAATCTCCTTGGATTCTCCTTTGTGTGGAGCATAAGAGCACAAATGCCAATTCTATAATTCTTCATTTTTGTACCTGTTGACTGGTGTTTGTAATTTCAGGGACTCCAAAGTCTGTATTCTCCCACTGTTCCGAGGTTTAGAAAATGCACTGATTATTCTTCACACTCCCCTACTTTGTATTCCTCTGGCACCCTCAATTTTCCCCCTCAATTTATCAATGTTTCTTAGCAATTTTGTACTTCTGTCTACGTGCTGTGCCGCCTAACTCAGCGTCATCAGAAATCTCAGAAGTGTAATTATCTTTCCTTTCATCTAAGCTATTAATGGATTTTGTATTTTTTTCAGGGGTGTGGGCTTCACTGTCTATTCCAGCATTTATTGCCCGTCCCTAATTATCCTTGAGAAGATAGTGGTGAGCTGTCTTCTTGAACCGTCAGATTAAAGAGTTGTGGCTAATGCATATTTCTGAAACTACATCTGTTTGAGAGGCTTTGATCTACATGCATAACATCAGTTGAAAATTTTAAAGAAAGGGAAATCAAAGGAAATAATAAGTGAGAAGAAGATTAGGAGAGTTTAGCAAGAGTGCAACAAACCTCATGACCAGCAGAAAGCTCAATAAAGGCAAGGGGCTAACTACTAAGGGATGAGGAATGCTATTTACAGAACAGGTTAAAAGGATGGCAAAGTGCTTACAGAGGGAGGGAAAAACTACACGTGAACCAGAGGCCAGGGTGGAGTTGCATCTATTAGATATATAAGAATATGGTATCAAAAGGGATTAATGGGAGCTTAAGTCAATAATCATCAAGTAACTAATAATGTCATCATCGAGCATGAAGAAAACAAAGGTAGGCTTTTATTGCCATGGGAGGTGATCTTATCATTAAAATTCTAAATGCTGAAAGAGCATGAAAACAGGAGAGAATTGCACCCATTTCGGCGAGTTCTCAGGCAGAATCTTATGGCATTCAGTGCAAATAAAAAGGCAAAGCCTGATTCCCACCAATAGAGGGAGTGGATGGAGTCTGTTCTCATCAGAAAACTGGCAGATCAAAGTTAGAGGGTGCCACTGCGCATGCATCGATTTCTCCCTATAATGTGCAAGTGCAAACAAAACATTGAGAGATCTCCCCACCCCCGCTCCATCCCTCCCAGATATTAGCAGCAATCCTGTGCCAGTCAGATCGCAAGTGGCAAGAAATCGATCATAAGCCTGATTTTTTTTTTGTCTCTCTCCTGATCATACTGCCCATCAACTGATGGGACGAGCCAGTATGATCCCATCCTTAGTATTTAAGACAAGTCCAGGATGTCTCCAGTGTTCTTAATAGTTGATTATGCACCTTTTTCTTTCAAGTATTGCAATGTAGTCTTTGGATCAGGAGTGAGTTTTGAACTCACAGATTTCCAATTCAGGCAAAGGTGCTTTCACAGAGCCATGCCCGGGAAAGATTGGCAATTAACAGAGGCACTACCCTCAGTCTCTAAAAGTCTTACAAGATTGCGACAAAAGTTTTAAGGGAAATGGAAGCTAACCTCACAATGGTGGCAAGGAAATTTCAAGTGTCATAGTGTGGGGAAGTGTTGATGAATACTTTGATGGGAATGATCTAACTGGAGGGTATTAACACAGATGTGAAAAATGTTACTCATTGGAGACTGAATACATTTTTCAAGGAAATTAGAAGTAAGCAAACAACTGGGAATAGTAAACCTTTGGATTGTCAAGAGAGATTAAAATGCTATTATTGTTGAAGCATAAAGAGCAGAATAGAAAATTAGATGGATGTCTTTCAAATTGGCAACGTGATCTACCTTGGAGATCTCTGTTGATATCTTTCTTTGTCATAAACTTAAATGATTTGAACACTGAAGCACTGTGGGGATAATCGGAATAATTTCTAATGTTGTAAAACAAGGGAATGTGGCAAATTGCGGGGGAAGTTGCAGGAGATTAGACAGAAAAGTGGCAAATGTATTAGGTGCAGATCGCTATGAAGTGGTGCAATTTGGAAAAAAGGACAAAGCGTGGAAACATTTGTCCCAGTTTTGCAAAGTTTTGCTGACAATGGGGCAGCATGGTGGCATAGTGTTAACACTACTGCTTCACAGCATTGGGGAGCCAGCTTTGGGTCACTGTCTGTGTGGAGTTTGCACCTGCTCCCATGTTTGCATGTGTTTCCTTTGGGTGTTCTGGTTTCCTCTCACAGTCCATGATAAGTGCTGGTTACTAACCTAACCTGCATATCTTTCAACTATGGGATGAAACTAGAGCATCCAGAGGAAACCCACACACATAAGGGGAAAAAGAGTAAACTCCACACAGTCTCTTAGGCTGGGAATCAAACCTAGATCCCTGTGAGGCAGCGGTCCCACCATGCAAGAAACTTAGGGACTTCTTTGCTACTAAGATTAAGACCATCCATTCAGTTAGTTATTCCAAAACTGGGCCAGACTTTCTTGAATGATATTGCCTTGCTCTAGCACTGAACTGATATTTTTCTCTCCTATCTCCCCTCATGTTCTCTCTGAGTTTACCTTGTCTATCAGAGCCACCTCTTGCTCCCTGATCCATCAAAGTGTTCACCACCCAACCTTTCTTCCTGTGGCCCCTACGTTACCCGATATCGTTGATAGTTCTCTCTCTTCACCTATTGTCCCTATCTCCTTTGAGACAAACCCCTGACACTTCTGCTTTTGCAAACAAAAGGTCACAGACCTGAAACATGAATTTTATTTTACTCTCCACAGGTGCTGACTGACCTGCCAAGTGCTTCCAGTATTTTCTGAGTTTTGCTTCAGATTTCCAGTACCTGCAGTATTTTGTCTCTGGAGGATCAATGTTAGATTTTCGCGGGAATCACATTGTTGCACAGTGTCATTGTGCGTACACAATTACTTTATAAACCTTCTTACTTTGTCATTATTTTACTGTTGTGTGTTATGGGTTCTGAGCCTATGTGGCCTTTGACGGGCTATTTAATCTGCAAAAGGGCGATCTGTAAGGAAGACTTGTTTTACTAGTGCTCCTGTTTTCATAGGTATTACTGTTATTACTACACTCCTGTTTTACTGCTACTTTTGAATTTGAGTATTTACTTTTATCCAGATTATCATTCTTTAAACAATGCATTCAACTACCTTATCTGTGACTTCATGTTTCTTCTCATTGCAATGAGAAGAAAGCGGCGTGTGAAAAGAAAACACTGGAAGTGGTGCAATGGTTAGCACTGCTGCCTCACAGCACCAGAGGCCTGGGTTCAATTCCTGTATGGATTCCATGCAGGAAATCCTGTGCCTGCATGGATTTCCTCAGGTGCTCCGGGTTTCCCCTCTGAAAAATGTACTGTTAGGTGCATTAGCCAAGCTAAACTCTCTCTCAGTGTACCCAAACAGGCACCAGAATGTGGCAACTAGAGAGTTTTCACAATAACTTCACTGCATTGTTAATGTAGGCCTACTTATAACATTAATAAATAAACTTAAGGTTATTGTTAAACTTCATTATTTATTTAAATACAGAAGTTCCTTCTTTTAAACAATGCATTTGAGTACCATATTTGTGGTGTCAGGTTACCACACACGTGAAAACCAACTGACTGGTAGAGATCTAGTTACTCACCCAGCCTAACACAGATGTGATTTTTGGATATCGCAATACAAGATGCCCCTCTTGGAAGCCATGTGATCTCTTGACAGTGATGGAAAACCACATTAAAAATCCAGGCTAAACAGCAGGGATGGGGGGAGGAGGGGAATAAATAATTTCCTCTTGATCCCTTTCAGTGAGCCAGAAGTTAGTATTTTCAGTTTCCATTTAAGACAGCGATGAGGAGGAATTTCCTCTCACAGACGGGAGTGATTCTGTGGAATTCTTTACTACAGATGGCTATAGAGGCTGGGACACTAACTATATTCAAGCCTGAAATGGACAGATTTTTGATCAGTTAGAGAATCAAGGGTTATGGGACAGGCAGCATAATGGCACAGTGGTTAGCAGTGCTACTTCATGGCATCAGAGATTCAAGTTCAATCCCTGGCCTCAGGTGACTGTGCAGAGTCTGCATGCTCTCCCTGTTTCTGCATGGGCTTCCTCCGAGGGCTCTGGTTTCCTCCCTGAGTTAAAAAGACATGCCAGTTAGGTACATAGGCCATGTTAAATTCTTCCTCAGTGTCCCTGAACAGATGCCGGAGTGTGGCGACTAGGGGATTTTCAAAGTAACTTCATATAATCTATGTGTGACATTAATATAAAACAAAAGATGGGAAAGTGGAGTTCAGGGTTATCAAATCAAATCAGCCATGATCTCACTGAAAGGTAAAGCAGACACAATGGGCTGAATGGCCTGATTCTGCTCCCACATCTTACAAAACTATATTTTGACTGGTATTATGTTCAGGTTAGAAACTCCAAAGTGTTCTATGAAGCCCACCTGAATCATGAGTTCTGCATGTTGAGTTTGGCCAGGGTAGGCATGTTCCACTTCAAGTCTGATTTAAAAGACCCACTAAGGAGCTTTTATCAAGCAGAGCTTATTTAAGAATATAGTTAACATGTACAGTAAGAAAATTAGCAAGAATTTTTTTATCAATTACAAACAAGAAACAAAACAACCATTATAATATATAACTCTTAATGAATCTCTCTAATATGTTCCAAGAAAAAACTTTCAAACAGATTTATCACTACATAGGCTAAAGCTCACATGATACTGGAATCTAATTCCTTAGATTGAAAGCTGATTTCAAATGATCTTGAGAACTCAGAGCAGCCTGCAGTCCCATCGGCTCCTCAAAACACCAAAGCACAGATTTTTTCTGCAGCATGGCAAGAAGCCGTTCTTTCAGCTAACTGGTTACATTTTCAAAGCAAAACAGAAAGTTAAAGGGACTTCTTTTCCAGCTTGCTCCTAAGACTGCCTCTCACTCTACATAAAAGCGAAAGCTGAAAGCTTCTGACACTGGACTTGCCCACAGTTTTTTTTTCCCTTCTTCCAGCAATGACATCATCCAAGGCTGTGACCATGGCTGAAAAAAACTCTTTAAGGTACACTAACCTCACACTGGGGAATTGTGAAAGTCCAATTGCCATTGTAATGGCCCAGCAGTAGCAACAGCCCTGTTTTTGCATTCCAATGTGTTTAGAAGGTCGCATATACATGTGTCCTTCCTGTCTAAATCTCTCAAAGGATCACAACAAATTCTCCAACGTAAATTCTCGTGGAAGATGTGACAAGGTTAGCACCCTGATGCTGAGCTAAAGTGTGTCAAAAAACTTTGTGCTGACACTGACATATGCAGCAACAAAGAAAATGTCAGTGTGCAGCAGACCCAGTAAATATCCCGTTCATCTTATCTGTCACACAAGTAGCAAGCTATTTTATTTCATGCCCTTTCTCACTGCGGCTGCACATCGTTTTTTTTGTATCCATGCTTCCTTCAAGGTGACAGGAGATGAAGAACCCCATTTATGTCTAATTGGATCTAATGCTTTTTGTGTAATAATCAGGAGACATTCATTGGACAGAGTCTGCTATGCACTCTCAACAACTGGCAGACTCGAACTCTGTGAGGAGGAGCAGTTCTCCTGCTCCCCCTCATTGATAAAAGGTAAATAATTGCACAGAGGAGCTCTGTAATACTTTCCTAATGTACTTGAGTCAAACGACCCTTCTAATTTCCTCTGATCACAGCATGACATCCATCTTTGTGATACAGTTCTATTAATCTTTCCACTTCAGCGCTGATATTAACATGATCCCTGCTTTTAATCTTTCAATCATTCCTTTACATTTTTTCCAATGACCTTTGACCTGAAGGCAGTTCCTATTTGCATTTCATTTAGTGTTTGGGTTTCCTGAACGTTGAATCTCCTGTTTGATTCGCAGCTATAAACTCTTGCTTAATCACCGTGGAGATAACAATCCACTTCTCAACTCATTGGGCTTTTGGTTGTGACGGATTGTCTTAATTTGGAGATCATTGCAAAGACTTGCATGACTCATTAGGCAGAGGGAGCCACAATATATTACACAGAACTAATTTCATAAACAGTTAATGCAAATGATGCCATTTGACTCCTAAGATGGTGCTGACTGCAAACAAAGGAGGTAATGAAAGGTGATAGTATAGTTGACAAGGTTATTGTTTCAATTGAGGGCTGTAATTTTGTTCTGGAGTACTGAGATAAAGCTCACAAAAGACCTTGTGCTCTGAGTCCTATTCTCCAGTTCACATTCTACTGCCAGTTCACATTCACATTTTAAGTAACATGTGTCCCCCTCCCAACACTCCACCCTCTGCCCCACAACCCTCTCTCCCACCTCTCAATCTTCAATATAGAGGAGATAGCAGTAAAAAATAATTGCAAGGACGACTCCATAAACCTAGACTTCCAAATGGAATAGAAAACTACAAACATCGGCTGGAATTTTCTGACCATTCATGCAGGCGGGATTCTCTGGTTAATTGACAAAGGTGTTATGGAACACAAGATTGAGAAGATGATAATATAAAGACTAAAGCTTTGGTCCAGAGTAGGTGTTAATAGCAGAATAAAGATCGGCACTAATTGAAAGCAAAATAACAGAATGAGTTAATAGCAGAGAAAGAGTGAGCACTGGGCAAAAGTAAACAACAGTACACTACAGGAATAAGCCCTTCAACCCATCAAATCTGTGCCAATACAGATGTCTCTCTAATCTAATATTTTCTTGCCTCTACATGGTCCATATCCCTCTATTCCCTGTCTATTCAAGTATCTATCCAGATGCCTCTTGAATGTTGTTATAGAATCTGCTTCCACCACCTCCTCTGGCAGCGCATTCCAGATATTCACCATCTTCTGTGTGAAAAACATGCCCCATACATCTCTTTTAAACTTCCCCCCTTCCAGTAATTGGCCTTTCGACCCTGGGAAGAAGACTCTGACTATCCAGTCTATCTAAGCTTGTCATAATTTTATAAACCTCAAAGACTTCATCCTCTGATGTTCCAATGAAAATAATCCAAGTTTGTTCAACCTTTCTTTATAGTCCATATCCTCCAAACCAGGCAACATTCTGGAAAATCTCTTCTGCACCCTTTCCAATGCATTAACATCCTTCTGGTAGTGTGGCGACCAGAATTGTACACAATATCTAAATGCGGCCTAACCAAAGTCTTGTGCAAATATAAGGTAATTTTCCAATTCCTATACTCAATGCCCCAACCGATGAAGACCAGCATGCTATACACACAGTCTGAAAACAAGGTAGCAGGATGAGTTAATAGCAGAGAACAAGATCAGCACTGTCTGTGAGCAAAGTAGCAAAATGGGTTAATAGCAGAGAAAGAGGTCAGCACTGTCTGAAAGCAAAAACATAAGAACAAGATACAGATTGGCACTTGAGGAAGAGAGGCAATTGAAAGTGGAAGATAGAGATCATGATCAGAAGTTGATGGACTCTATAATGGGTCAGAAGACTAGAAAATGTCTAAACAATAGATGAGGTGCAGTTCCTCTAGTTTGCATTGGGCTTCACTGGAACATGGCAGCAGACCCAAAACAGAAATGAGAGCAAGATGATGGAAAAGGAAGCGATAGGAAGGTCAAGGTCATCCTTGAGGACTGAGCTCCACAGTGATCACCCAGTCTGCATTTAGACTCCTCAGTATAGAGGAGATGGCACTGGGAGCAGTGAATGCAGTAGGCCAGGTTGAAAGAAATGCAAATAACTGATTGTTTCATCGGCGGGAGTGACCAGGGCCTTGGACAGCGAGGAGGGAGGATGTAGATTGGCAAGAGTTACACTTGCTCAATTGCATGGAAAAGTGCCTTGGAAAGTGGATAAGATGTTGGATGATAGAAGAGTGAACCAGAAGGATTGGTCCATAAAGCGATGGCAGCATAAAGGCTAGTACTGCTGTCTCACAGCACCAGGGACATGGGTTCAATTCCTGGCTTGAGTCATTATCTGTGTGGAGTTTGCACAGTTTTGACCCTGTTTTTGATGTGTCACCAACAGGAAAAAATCCAACATGAGGTTGGCAGAAACCTCCTCTCACAGGTTAAAACATTTTTGGATATATTTGGTAAGGAGATGAAGGATTTTCCAGCATGTCACTTGTTAATAACGTGTTAACATTTTCTAAGGTGATCCAATACTTGCTTTGAAGTGGAAGAGATGCAAATGAAGTATTACTGCCTGAGTCTTGCCTGATGGCACCGGGTTCTCTTACTTCAAAGCAGCAACTTCTCAATGAATAAGCTTGAAGATGTCATCTCATTTCTGGGCACAGAGGAGCAGGTCCCAAAACAACAACCGACAATGTCTCTTCGGCTCAGTCAAAAGCAGTTGTTTGCTTTTCATTTCTTGTCTTAGGCTTGCACTGAAACCTCTCAGGCAGGATTTTCTGTGTGCCCCTGTGGCACCCCATCTACACTTCCTGCTGTCTAGGGAAAGCAGTCACATAATCAAAGACCCCACTCATCCCAAACATTCTCTCTCCCACCTTCTCCTATCGGGAAAAAGGTACAAATGTCTGTGGTCACATACCAAACAACTCAAGAAAGCTTCTTCCCTGCTGCCATCAGATTTTTGAATGGGCCTACCTTATATTAAACTAATCTTCCTCTTCACTCTATCTGTGATTGAAACACTATGTTCTGCACTCTCTCCTTTCCTTCTTCCCTATATATTCTATGTATGGTATATTTTCGGGTATGTAGGGTGGTATAGTGGCACAGTAGTTAGCACTGCTGCCTCACAGCGCCAGGGGCCTGTGTTTGATTCCTAGCTTGGGTGACTGTCTATGCGGAATCTGCACATTCTTCTGTGTCCGTGGCTTTCCTCTGGTTTCCTCCCACAGTCCGAAAGAGATATTGGTCTATGTGTTGGCCATGCTAAATTCTCCTTCATTGTATCCGAACAGGTGCCGGAGTGTGGGGGATTTTCACAGTAACTTCATTGCAGTGTTAATGTAAGCTAATTGTGACACTGATAAATAAACTTAAAACTTTCTTGTATAAGGTGCAAGAAACAATAATTTTCAGTGTATCTCAATAGCGTGACAATGATAAATCAAATCAAAATATCTCGCTGATATCTTCTGATCCTGCCGCTATCAATGGGATTTCCCATTCCACTTCCCGGCCCCCACCGCCGAGAAACCCTCAGCAACATTCACCGTCATCGAGATTGAAAACTCCCGCCAACATCCCTCTGAAAGGCTGAACAGGGAACGCTGGGGAAGATGTACCAATATCTATTACTGTCCGCAGAATTTTCACTGCATTTACATTGAGTCAATACATTAAACATGGTGACATTTTCCCTCCCTAATATATTCATCAGAGTATATAATCAGCCACTTTATTTTCCCTCAAGGCCTTACATTCCCTGATTTAATAATTCCATAAAAATGTGCTGCAATTGCAGTAGAAATTACTAATGGGCGATTGGCCCCTGTTTAGTGCTGCTCTCATAAATTCTCCTATCCAAGGAAATAAAAGAAAATGTTGTGTGAGATAATAAAAAATGTTTAATTCAGTTTATTAAATTGAAAAGTACTTATATAGAATGGTAAAATGTGATTGTTGGGGTAGAGTGTGCTGGAGTGAAGCTGTGAAAAACATAGGCGTAAATCTCCTGGCTCCCCAGGGTTGGATTTAGGAAATACCCCAAAAACTCACTGGGAAATCCTTGTAGGAGGGTTCCAGGAAATGGTTTACCCACCAATTATCATAGCATCATAGAACCTTATGGTGCAGAAGGAGGCCATTCGGCCAATTGAGTCTGCACTGACCACACTCCCACCCAGGCCCAATCCCCATAACCCTATGCATTTACCCTGTCTAGTACACCTGACACTAGGGAGCAATTTAGCATGGCTAATCCAACTAACTCGCACATCTTTGGGCTGTGGGAGGAAACTGGAGCACCTGGCGGAAACCCACACAAACACTGGGAGAATGTGCAAACTCCACAAAGACTGTGACCCAAGCCGGCAATCGAACCAGGGTCCCTGGGGCAGTGAGGCAACAGTGCTAACCACTGTGCCACTTTGCCATCCAGATGGGTCACCTGGACGCTACACTGGCAATAATCCGACAAAACAATTGAGATAATTATCTTTAAATTCTTCTGCCAATTTTAGCCCAATAATAACTCTGAAAGAGTTAGAAGGGAAAAAAAACACTTCTAACTCCAGAGTAACTATTCAAACATCCACCCTAGCCTCACTTGGTACACCCCTGACCCCCTCACGCCGAAGGGATACCCCCACCAGGTCTCCATAACTAGGCAATCCTCATGGTGTCTCCCACCCACACAGGATTCTTTATCCCTTCTCCCGGCTTAGCCTCCACACCCCCACCATGATTCCAAGCATCCCGACCTTCACCCCGCTCCATCACTCCCGAAACCCCACAACCCGGTGCAAAGCCCATTGACCACAATCCCACCCAGGCCATATCCCCAGTGAGTCATGGGTTGACATCCAAAGCAGGCCATACCTTGGACAAGCCTGACTTATATTTATATTGGAATTTTACATAATGAAACATTCCAAGGTGCATCATTGTGATTGTGAAACAAAGAGCAGCATCGAGGCACATAACACTGTAAATTATAGGAGCAGAATTAGGCCGTTCAGCCCATCAAGTCTGCTCCACCATTCAAAGTTAAAATTTATTTATTAGTCAGAATTAAGGCTTACATTACTACCACAATGAAGTTATCTCTACTCGCTGTACACTGTCCGGTACACTGAGGGAGAATTTAGCATGGCCAATCCACCCAACCAGCATGCCTTTTAGAACATGAGAGGAAACCCATGCAGATACAGGGAGAACATGCAAACTCCATACAAATAATGTCCCAAACTGGGAATTGAACTCGTGTCTCTGGCACTGTAAAGCAGTAGTGCTAACCACTGTGCTGCCCCAATCATAGCTGATTAGTCTCTCAACTCCATTCTCCTGCCTTTTCCCCATAACTTTTGATCTCCTTACCAATCAAGAACCCATCTCTACTCTCTCTCTGAAATATACTCAATGACCTGTCCTCCGCAGCCTTCTAAAGCAGTGAATTCCACAGATTCATCACCCTCTGGCTGAAGAAATCCCTTCTCCTCTTAGTTCTAAATGGTTATCCCTTTACTCTGAGGCTGTGCCCTCAGACCCTAGTCTCTCCTATTAATGGAAACATCTTACTCACATCCTCTCTATCCAGGTCTTTCAGTATTCTGTAAGTTTCAATGAGATTCCCCCTCCCATCTCATCCTTCTAAACTCCATTGAGTACACAACTGAAGTCCTCAAATGTTCTTCATACATTAAGTTTTTCATTCCTGGGATCATTCTTCTCTGGACCCTCTCCAGGTCAACACATCCTTACTTAGATACGGGACCCAAAACTGCTCACACAGGAGATATCCAGCTAGGTGGATAACAGCTTGAACATAGAGGTAGATTTTAAGGAGGAAGGTGAGATCAAGAAAGATGTAAGGAGGGAACTCCAGAGTTCGGGTTGGAGGCAACTAAAGGTACGGTCACTAATGGTGGAGTGATTAAACTTGAGGGATGAACAAGAGGCCAGAATTAAAGTAATGCAAGTATCTTCACTTCAGATCAGCCACGATCTTATTGAATGACGGGGCAGGCTCAAAGGGCTAGATGGCCAACTCCTGCTCCTATTTCTTATGTTCTTAGAGGAATGTGGCTCTGAAGGAGGTTGGAGAGATTTCATAGAGGGATCTGAAAGACAGGAAAACAATTTTAAAATGTTGCTTGACTGGATGCCAGTGTAAGTTAGTGAATGCTAAGAGGATAGGGAAGGTGGCTTTCTGCGAATTAAGACTTGGCAGCACAGTTTTGGATGACCTGAAACAAAAGCAGAAAATGTTGGAAAATCATAGAATCCTACAGTGCAGGTGGAGACCATTCAGCCCATCGACCACAATCCCACCCAGGCCATATCCCCAAAACCTCTCATATTTATCCTGCTAATCCCCTGATGCTAGGGTCACTTTACTATAACCAATCAACCTAACCCACATTTCTTTTAGACTATGGGAGGAAACTGGAGCACTCAGAAGAAATCCATGCAGACACAAGGACAATGTGCAAACTTCACACAGAAAGTGACCCACAGCCAGAATTGAACCTGGATCCGTGGCGCTATGAGGCAGCAGTGCTAACCACTGTGCCGCTGTGCCACCCTCAACAGGTTTCACAGCATCTGTGGGGAGAGAATAAAGCCAGCATTTAGACTCTTAGACAAAGGATCATCCAGACTCAAAATATTGGCTCTATTCACTCCCCATAGATGCTGTCAGACCCGTTTGAGATTTTCTATTTTTGTTTCAGATTCCAGCATGCGCGGTGTTTTGCTTTTATTATTTGGATTACCTTAAATTTGTGGAAGATGGAAAGGTTAAAGCAACTTGGAGGGCATTTTCTCCACACATTTCTGTTGCTCAGCAAGTTGTGAGTAACAATTAAAAAGATTTGTCACAGCAAGAGTAAAATATTATCCATTATGTGATCATGTTTCCAGATTAACAGGACCTTCTATTATTTTCCATAAAGATTAATGGCTGACAGCTTCAATGTGTAATTGTGTCACCGACAGTATTTTCCAGCCTATGAAATAAATACCCAAGAGGTATAATTTCCTACTCAAATATATTCTTTCCATAAATGGAACAGACTTCCAGCTGAAGCAATTAATGTTGTATCAATGGATACAATTATACAGAAAAGAAGGCTGATGAATAATTGGTTAGGAATGGGACTGATTGTTACACCGTATACTCCCCGTGCATAAAAGGTGAGTTTCAAAGACTAACGTTTTGATCAAAAAGGTAGATGGGGTCGAGAAATAGTTGTGAGGGGGATTAAAGTCACCCTCTCTCATTATCTAGCTGTCACAGCGTTATCAGATCAGAGACCATTCCTGTCAACCTCGTCCCTAGCACAAAGTAGCACAAAGAGAACTAACGAGTTTCTATCACATTGCTGGTATACAATGACACGAGAAGCGAAACAGCCAGCTTCAGTGTCATGCTCGTCTGTGAGTTCGTGAGTGAGTAGATCGGCACCAGAGAGAGTTTGTTGGTGAATGAGTGGTAACAAAGAACAAAGAACAAAACAGCACGGGAAACAGGCCCTTCGGCCCAACGAGCCCGCGCCGCCACCCCAATGTTCCCACGTCTACCTGTGATCCCTGTCTATGTTTATAGATCTATGGATTAAAAACCAAATTTGAGACAATTTAGGGAGAATTTGTCTTGCCAATTAGCTTAAGAGCATCTTTGGGATGTGGGAGGAAACCAGAGCACCCAGAGAAAAACAGAGAAAAGCATGGGGAGAATGCGCAAACTCCCACAGACACAGGCCCAAATCCATGTATCTGCACAGCACAGTGATAGTCACTGAGCTGTCATGTTGCCCATCAAATGGTCCAGGTCAAGCATACACTAACGACGTGAAGCACTAGGATACTTTCGAAAAAAATCCAAGAGCAGCCCTCTCACGACCCATCGCGTGTATGCCCCTTGTTAGACAACAAGGCGGACCTCATGCTAGCATGAGAGGACATAGCTTTAAATTAAGGGGTGGTAGTTATAAGACGGATGTCAGAGGTAGGTTCTTTACCCAGAGGGTGGTAAGGGTATGGAATGCCCTGCCTGCTGCAGTTGTAGATGCGCCAAGTTTGGTGGCGATTAAGAGGTTAGTAGATAAGTTTATGGATGAAAAGGGAATGGTTTAGGTTAGAGGGTCATTGCTTTTTCTTAATTGGTCAGCGTAACATCGAAGGCCGAAGGGCCTGTTCTGCGCTGTAATGTTCTATGTTCTATGTCAAAGCACCTGTAGGATAAAAACAAGTACATTAATATCATCATCTATTTACACACTTCCCAGGGACTCCCAAGGCTCATGATCCCTATTTTAAATTAGTTTTCTGTATCCCTCCATTCCCATTCTGTTCATGTGCCCATCTAAGTATTTCTTAAATAACTCCAGAGTACCTGCCTCCACCACTTTACTTGGCAGCGCATTCCATACCCTCACCACCCTCTGCGTGAAAAAACTCCCTCTAGCATCCAAATTATACCTTATCCCCCGTCACTCTAAGCCTGTGACCCCTTGTGCTATTTGAGTCCATCCTAGGAAAAAGCTTAACCATGTTTACGCTATCTATACCCCTCATAATCTTGTACACCTCTATTAGATCTCCGCTAAGTCTACATCTTTCTAAGGAAAACACGTTTTGGATAGTTTAGCTGAGACTGGTACATACTGGCTCACACATATGGCATGAAGGCACAGCTGTTGTACTGGTGCCACATGGTGCCAGGGACCCAGAATTAATTCCGTGTCACTGTCTGTGTGGAATGTGCTCATTCTTCCGTGTCTGTATGGGTTTCCTCTGGTTTTCTCCCCCACTCCAAAGTTATGTAGGTTAGACGGATTGCCCATGCCCTAAGTTGCCCCTTACAGTCCAAAGATGTGTAATGGGGTAAATATGTGGGGTTACAGAGAAAGAATCGTAGAATCCCTACAGTACAGAAGGAGGCCATTCGGCCCATTGAGCCTGCACCAACAATAATTTCATCCAAGCCCTATCCTCGTAACTCCATGTAATCTAAGAGGCAATTTTAGCATAGCCAATCCACCCAAAAGCATATCTTTGGAGTGTGGGAGGAAACCAGAGCAACTGAAGGAAACTCATGCAGACACGGGGAGAATGTGTAAACTCAACACGGACAATCATCCAAGGCAGGAACTGAACCTGGGTCCTTTGTGCTGTGAGACAGCAGTGCCAACCACTGTGCCGCCCAGGTTTGGAATTACATACTCAATCGGAGAGTTGGTGCTGACTTGATGGGCTGTATGGCCTCCTTCTGCCCTGTAGGGATAAATGCTGAGATGGAAGACGAGGGGCAAGATTTTCCAGCCACACTCTCCCCAAAAGCAGAAAATCCAACTCGAGGTCAACGGACTTTTTTATGGTCAACCTCCTCTGTTCCAATTTCTGTGGCAGGCAGAATGGGAAAACTCACGATGTTGTTCCTCAAGTTTATGCTGTGCTTCGCTGGAAAACAGCAGCAGGCCGGGGACAGAAAGGAAACATTTTGGCGCCGTTATTCGCAGTGATCAAAATCATTCTTCCTAAATTGTCACCGCCTGCTCAATCTCCTGGATCCAGTTATTCTCTTCATTTCTAATCCAGAAGGTCTTCTTGGGATGAATTCCATGCTGATCCCAACTTTGGAATGACTTCCAGGCTGGGAACCTGGATATAGAAACAAGTAAATAGGAGCAGGAGGAGGCCTTTCGGCCCTTTGAGCCTGCCCCGCCATTCATTATGATCATGGCTGATCATCCAACTCAACCTAGACATATAGCCAAAATTCTCCCGGCCTGCACCGCATGTGATTTGTAGTGGGTGAGACAGAAAATTTGAAAGACCATTTAGAAGTCCATTGAGCGTTGGGTGGGAATTTCTGGTCTTAGGTGTGTGTGCGGCCAGAGAATCCCACCCATAAATGTAAACATTAAACTAAATCACAGGTCGACCTCTCACTGCCGAGTTTGCTCTGATCCATTGTTGAGCTTCTGTCGTTGGGGAGGTGGTCCTATTCAACTGGAGAAATATCTCACAGTGCAGTTTTCTTTCTTTTTATTTATTCTTAGAATATAGGCATTACTGACTGGCTAGCATTTGTTGCCCATTCCTAGTTACCCTTGGAGGACACTGGAGAGTCAACCACATTGCTGTGGATCTGGAACTGGTGAGGATGGCAGATTTCCTTCCCTAAAGGACCAGATAGATTCAACAATGGTTTCATGGTCATCAGTAGGTTCTTAATTATGGATTTCTTTTATTGAATTCAAATTCCACCAACTGCCATGGTGGGATTCGAACCTAGGTTGAAAAACAAAAATTGAGGGGAGGTTTGAGGGAGGTGAACAAGATTATGAAAGGTCTAGGTGAGGTAGACAAGGAAAATCTCTTCCCAAAGCTGATGGTACAAGAGCAAATTGAAGAGATGGAGAAGGGAAGGTGAATTGTCTTACGCAGCTATTGATAATGACTTGGAACTTGCTGCCCATAAGTGTGTGACAAACAGAGACAGCCAGTGATTTCAAATGGATAGATACTTGAGGGCATTGAACTTTCAGGGGCCCAGGAGTAGGGGAATGGGATTGTATAGATTGCTCCACATAGAACCAGTGTGGATTAGATGGACTGAATGGCCTCTTTCTGTGCTAAAATGACTCTATGACATTTTGGTGATACAGTCCATCAGTCCATCAACACTTTAGTCACTATTTTCTAGGACTCCAATTTCTAATCTTCTTTTCCCAGTTCATTTCTTACACAAGAACTCGAATATGACATATTGTCAAAGTTTTCATCTTGTACTCATCAGGCCAAATGCAAGAATGTCAAATTTCAAACCAAATAATTTATAGTACAGCAGGAAAAGGTACTGGTTGATTGGCAAGTCAACTTTGATTGGCATTAATTTGAAGAAAGCAATGGGGAAATCAACTACAACTCTCACCAATATTTATAGATGCATCATAGAAAGTATTCTTTCTGGTTGTATCACAGCTCGGTATAACCCTTGCTCTGCCCAAGACTGCAAGAAATTACAAAAGATTATGCATGTAGCTCAATCCATCATTCAAACCAGCCTGTCATCTATTGACTTTATCTGCACTTCCCACTGCCTCAGCAAAGCAGCCAGCATAATTAAGGACCCCATACACCCCAGACATACTCTCTTCCACCTTCTTCCTTCGGGGAAAAAGATATAAAAGTCTGAGGTTATGTACCAACCGACTCAAGAATAGCTTCTTCCCTGCTGCCATCAGACTTTTGAATGAACTTACCTTGCATTAAGTTGATCTTTCTCTACACCTTAACTATGACTGTAACAACACCTTCTGCACTCTCTCGTTTCCTTCTCTATGAACAGTATGCTTTGTATGTATAGCATGCAAGAAGCAATACGTTTCACTGTATGTTAATACATGTGATAATAATAAATCAAATCAAACCATATCAAATCATTTCTTACAAAAGAACTCGAATATGACATATTGTCAAAGCTTTTCATCTTGTACTCATCAGGCCAAATGTAAGAATACCAAATTTCAAACTCAACAACTTATACTCCAGCAGAAAAAGATACTGGATGATTGGCAAGTCAGCTTTGATTGGCATTAATGTGGAGAAAGCAATGGGAAAATAAACTATGACTCTCACCAATGTTTATTGATGCACTATGGAAAGCATTCTTTTTGATTGTTTCACAGATTGGTATGGCTCCTGCTCTGCCCAAGACCGCAAAAAACTACAGAAGGTCGTGAATAAAACCTAATCTATCGCACAAACCAACCTCCCATCCATTGACTCTGTATACACTTCCCAGTGCCTCAGCAAAGCAACCAGCATAATTAAGGACCCTACGCATCTCTTCCACCTTCTTCCATTGGGAAAAAGATACAAAAGTCCCAACCGACTCAAGAACAGTTTCTTCCCTGCAGCCATCAGACTTTTGAATGGATCTACTTCACATTAAGTTGATCTTTCTCTATACCCTAGCTATGACGTATGTAACACCACATTCTACACTCTCTGCTTTCCTTCGTTATGTATGGAATACCTTGTCTATATAGTGTGCGAGAAGCAATACTTTTCACTGTATACTAATATATATGATAATAATAAATCAGATCAAATCAAATCAAATCAACTCAAAATGTAAACTCCTCAGGCTCCCACATAACTAAAAACAATGTACATATCATGAACATATTCCTTTGGTTTGCAGGGAATGGATCCCTTCATATGAATGTATAATACTCCCAACAAGCATGGGTGAGCCACGTTACAAGTTGAACTGATTACCTAAAAATGGTACAATGGTTCTTAATCTCTAAAGATGTGCAGGTTAGGTCAGTTGGCTATGCTAAATCACTTCTTAGTGTCGGGGAATTAGCAAAGTAAAATCGTGGGGTTAAGGGGACTGGGCTGGTGTGAGATTATTGTCAGAGCAGGCTCGATGGGCCAAATGCCTCCACAGTAGGGATTCTGTGATTCTATCCAGCTACGAGCACAATCAGGATTGTTCAGAAAGTGCCGTAGAGCCATTCAACAGCCTTTTCTTCTCATATGATCATTTAAAATTTGGCATTCTTGTGCTTTTCCTGACACTTAAAACAAATGGAAATGGGACCCCAGGCACTAAAATCGGCCAAGCCTCCAATTCACTTCGCCCTGTACCTGCCTAACACACCTGAATAAAAAAGTTTTAACTTGGAAATTAGGCCAAGAATCACAGTGTGAGGCATCACAGACTGGTTATAAAGGGTAAAAGATCAAAAATCAGTGATATTGTCAGCATTCCTTTTCATCAGAAGAATGAGCTATTATCGCTGATCCACCCCGGGGTGGGGAGAGGCTCAATAGGATTTCCACCTGTATATGAAAGGTTCCGCCTCACGCCTAAGTGCACTGAGGAAGCAGCGGCCTCTGAATTGGTGCTAATCAGTCTACCATTATCTACCTGCCAGCGGGAAGCATTGACTGAGATCGGGAAGTGATCTTCCACTCGGAGGCTTTCATCCAGGGCAGGATTCCCCCTCACTACACACTGCGGTTAAAAGGGTGTAAAATGAAAATCAACACAGATCACACAAAATCCCTCCCTCTGCACCTCTGTGCTTAGGCAGGGCTTTGAAATCAAATCGACACCTTCTGATCCAAATTCAAGTTTTCAAAGGCAGCTCCACAAACCTTTAATTACTGCACACATGTGAGGAAGTAATAGGAACCCCTGACATGCCGAGTACTACGTTAGCACTGTTTGTGCAGTAGTATGTCATTAAATGAACTCATCCGATTTAATCAAACATTCACCGAAACTTATAGTTTCTTGAAGTGTTGGAGCTACAGGCCATAATTTTCTCTTTCCTTTTTGAAAATAAATTAAATGTCCATTTTCCATTGTGTTTTCGACCTGTTTTCCAACCTCTTGACTATTAAAATAAAATTTGCAACAAACATACACAAGAGAGAAAAAATAAGAGGCAGGAAAGCAGATGGAGAGTAAGAAAGGGGGCGGGAGTGCAGATAGTCTTTTCCTTTAAAGTTTTTTTATTTGTGTCGCATTATTGGAATTCACTACCACATAAAGTAATTAAGGCCAAAACATTGTCTGATTTCAAAAAGAAATTAGATGTAGCTCTTGGGGCTAAAGGGATCAAGGGGTATGGAAGGGAAAGTGGGGGAAATCAAGACATTGAATTCAATGATCAGCCATGACCAAAATGAATGGCGGAGTAGGCTCGAAGGAATGAATCCTGTTTTGAGTTTCTGTACAACACTGTTTCTAAATTACTGTGAAAATTCCCTAGTTGCCACACTGTAGTGCCTGTTGGGTACAATGAGGGATCATTTAGCATGGTGACTGCACCTAACCAGCACCTCCGGACTGTAGGAGGAAACCAGATTACACAAAAGAATTCGACGCAGACACGGGGAGAACATGCAGACTCTGCACTGATACTTACCCAAGTCAGGAATCGAACCCTGGAATTGTGAGGGCAGCAGTGGTAACTACTGTGCTGTGGACAGAGAGGGAGATACATTAATGATGATCCATTACGTTTACATTTGCTGGAACTTTCACACTGCATTTATTGTTTTGGCACAGTTAGCAAGTCTTACTGATGAGCATTCGAATTGGCAGTATAGTAGGCATAGACTGCAGTCCAATATCAATGTCTGGTATGGTTCAGTAAAGCACCCATTAAATTATGTCCTCTTGGCATCAATTTCCACTCCAGAGCTCAACTGCAAAAATCAAGGTTGACATTTCAATGTAGTATTAGTGGAGTGCTCACCCCCAACTATTTTAGAGATATCTGCAAATTTATTTATAGTATTTTTATTCCCTCTAACCAAGGCATTAATATACACCATAAATAGTTGGGGCTCAAGGACTGAACCCTGTGGCACCCCACTAGTTACATCTTGCCAAGCAGAAAAAGACATATTTATCTCAGCTATCTGCCTTCTGCCACTTAGCCAGTTTTCTTTCCAAGCTAATAAATCATCCCTAATCCCATGTGATCTTACCTTGTGTACTAATCTTTTATGCAGCATCTTATCTGATGCCGTGTTGAAGTCCAGATAAACCACATCTACAGCTTCCCCATTATCTACTTGGCTTGTTATATCCTCAATGATTTACCCTTTATAAAATGATACAAGTTCTGATGGATTGCATTTTGATTTTCCAAATGTCCTGTTATTACTTCCTTAATAATAGATTCTAACAATTTTCCAGCATCTGATGTTAAATTAACTGCTCTATAGTTTCCTATTTTCTGCTCCTTTCTTTTTTTTAATAATCATATTAGCATTTTTCAAATCCACTGGAACCTTTCTCTCATCCAGGGAATTTTGGAATATTATAATCAATGGATCCACTATCTCCACTGCCTCTTCCTTTAGTATCCTAGGATGTAGGTCATCAGGCCATGGGTACTTGTTTATTTTCAATCCCAATAGTTTGTTGAGTACTTTTTCCCTATTGATGATAATTTTCCCGAGTTTCTCTTTCTATTACCTCTACATTTACGTGTTACTATTGGGATGGTGTTTGTGTCCTCCACAATGAAAACTGAGGCAAAATATTGATCTAGAGTCTCTGCCATTTCTGTGTTCCACTTTATTAACTCCCCAGTCTCATTCTCCAAGGTACCAACATTCACTTTAGTAACTCTCTTCCCTTTTATATACTTATAGAAGCTTTTGCTTTCTTTTTTACATTTTCTGCTAGTTTTCATTTATGTGTTTGCTTAATTCCAAACGTAAGAGTGGGATTCCAGTTTCTTGCCCTCAAAGAGAATTTTGAATTCTAACACACTAAGATTGCTCTTCCCTAGAGGATCTTTAACTATGAGGTCATTAATTAATCCCTGCTCATTATACAATACCAAACCCAGAATAGCCTGCTCTCTGGTTGGTTCTACAACATTTTGCTCCAAGGAATAATCTCTTATGTATTGAATGAACTCTCCCTTGAGGCTACCCTTGCCAATTTGATAAATCCAGTCAATGTGCATATTAAAATCACCCTGGATTATTGCTGTACCTTTCTTACAAGCCCCCACTATTTCCTGATTTATATGTGCCCCATTGCAGAACTACTATCTGAGAACCATTAGCTTACTCTCAGCAGGGACTTATTTCTTTTGCTATTTCTTATTACTGCCCAGACTGAATCCACATCTTGATCTCCAGTGCTTATATCATTTCTCTCTATAGCACTGATCCATCCCTTCACTAGCTCAGGCATAGCACCTCCTTTTCCTTTCTGTCCTCCCACAATAGTAAATATCCATGGATATCAAATTTCTGACCTGGTCTCCTTGTAATCATACCTCAAAGGTCACCACTAACGCTTTGCTTCTATTTGCACTATTAACTTATTAATGTTGTTGCGAATGCTTTGCGCATTTGGACACAAAGTTTCTAAGTTTGTTCAATTATCAATTTTCCCTATTCTTGTTGCAAAATGACATTCACTATTCTGTCCCTTTCCTTTGTTTTCGATAACAATCCGCCTCAACATTTACCTGCGTGCCTACCTTCTCCTATAAATTTCATTTTCTATTTTTCCATGCGCCTGAATCCAGAGCCAGATGCACAGTTATGTGTTTGACTCTGAAAACTGCCCTCTGAAGCCACGCCACTCAATTCAAGCGCAATTAGGAATGGGCAACAAAATGCTAGCCTTACCAATGACACGCACATCCCGAGAAAGAAGAGAAAAAAAATAAGTTGGTAATTTTTATCCCTCAAGCAACAACATGAAGGAAGATTATCTGGTCTGGACAGTTTGCTACGCAAACATACTTCTGACATTGCAACAGTGCCAAGTCCAAAAGATGTGCCGGTTAGATGCATTGGTCATGTTAAATCCTCCCTCAGTGTACCCGAAAAGATATTGGAGTGTGGCGACTAAGGGATTTTCACAGTAACTTTGTTGCAGTGTTAATGTAAACAATAGATAACCTTAAACTTAACCTCATGTAACAAGAGCCTACTCATGTCACAATGTTAGTGTTAATGCTATGTTAATGTAAGCCTACCTGTGGCAATAATAAAAAATAAACAACACTGCCGGAATTTTACCGGTACGCTGCCCCAAAATCAATACAGGCGAAGCTCACAGAACGGCATTCTCTGCTAGCCTCAAGTAGGATCTTATGAGCTTCGGATGGGCAAGGCGGTAAAACTCTGGTACACAACTCCAAAATTAATTCACTAGTAGTACAATGATCCAGTAGTCATGGAAAGCATCACATGAATTAAAGTATTTCTATTTCTTATTTAAATGACCCACACAATAGAGACATGGCAAATGCACAGAAAATATGGCAAAGGAGAGGGCCCTGGGTAAGATGTGTTGTATTAACCTGTATAATTTTAACTACCATATTTTTGTCTTCTTTCTCAGGATGTGCGGGTTATCGGTAAGGCCAGCATTTTGTTGACCATCCCTAATTGCCCTCGAACTGAGTGGCGTGGCTTCAGAGGGCAGTTTTCAGAGTCAAACCATAACTGCATTTGGATCTGGATTCAGTTGCATGGAAGCTTATTATTCACTACTGCCTTTATACTACTGGATAAGGCAGTAGTATAACTGCCTTATACTACAATTTTCTTTATTTTGCAGTTACTTAGACAATAGTCAATCCTTGCAACGCTTAAGCAAAATACTCATTACTTGTTACTTTGCTGAACTGAAGGTTGATTTTCACTTGCATCCGAAACCTGGCCAGTATTTTGCCTCATGGATATCAGTCTTTTCTTCTTTCAGATGTGTTTTCTTCATTGTGAGCTTGGTCGCTGGGATTTTCCACTGAACACAAGCTGTCTGGGTTAGCATTCTCATACCCCAAAAGTTCCTCGGCAACCAAACAATGAATTGATCAGAAACCCGATGGCATCGTTCGAGCAGGCCAATCAAATAGAACCAGCGCAGAGGTTCAGGATGCTCCAGACTCCATCACGTTTAGGTCTTGCTGCACATATTCACATTGCAATGCCCATGGAAGGAAGCACTGGCTCCAAATTGTCCATAACCAGTCTCTTCTGCTTCATTCCTTGATATGGAATCAAGGAATCCTACAGTGCAAAGAAGGCCATTCGGCCCATCAGGTCTGCATCCACCAAAATCCTATCCAGGCGCTATCCCATAACCCTAGGCATTTACCCCAGCTAGTCCCCTTAAACTAAGGGACAACTTAGCATGGTCAATCCACCTAACAGCATGTCTTTTGGGCTGTTGGAGGAAACTGGCGCACCCAAAGGAAACCCATGCAGACATGGGGAGAATGTGCCGACTTCACACAGACACTAACCCAAGCCAGGAATCAAACCTGGGTCCCTGGCACTATGAGGCAGCAGTGCTAACCACTGTGCCACCATGCCACCCAAACATATCTAACACCTTAGACAGAATTTTCCCAAAAATATTCTAAGGCCGTGATCTTATTTTCTCGTTCTGCTGGGAAATCCATAGGAAATCCGAGCATACGTCAAACAACTGTGGTCACAAATGAGGTTTGCTTGATTAACGATCTTTCAGCGCATAAAAAGTTAAATCTCTGCAGGCCATTCATCCACAGGAATGTTGGGCAGACTTGATGGACCGAATGGCCTCCTTCTGCACTGCTGGATTCAGTGGATGCAAACGTTCTAATGTTAATATTGGGCCCCGTAATATTAACTCTTACAGTGCCATGGACCTACGAAATAACGTAAAGTTTATTTATTACTCACAACTAAGACTTACATTAACACTGCAATGAAGGTACTATAAAATTCCCCTGGATATATGAGCGCTCCTCTAATTCTGGCCTCCTGTTGCGCCCATTTTTGGGCATGAAAACTTGGTAAAGACGGGTGTGAGGCGAGTAGCACAATCTGCACCACCTCTGTGTCGATTTCCCCTTTACCAAGGTCCAAAATAGGTGCAATGGCCACTTAAATACATTTGAATGTATTAATGGGCTGCATACCCAACCTTCCCTCTCTACGATTGCATTCACCCATTCAGCTTTGGCACAAAACAAATCTGCTCCATGTAAGTCTGATTTGGATGCTCCAGCTGGTGAGGAAGTAGGTGCCCAACATCTAATGGCTCTCTACCTGTGATCAGTGAGGGGGAAGGGGTTGTCCGCTTTGATCTGAGATCAGTAGGGGCACACAGGGGTCTGCTGCCACTCTGCGTGAGATCAGTGAAGGGGACAGGGGGAGGGATCCACAATTGATCTGGGTGGTGGATGGGGTTTGGGGAATAAGAGGGTCAGTAATGTTGTGGAGATGGGGCCAGAGGGAGGTATTATCCAGTCCAGGAGGGATGTGGCAGGAGAGTGTTATTCTATCTTTTTTTTCTGTGCATGCGCAGTTGGAGATGCCAATTAGAGCTGCAGGATTTTGGGCTTGTTAAGCCCTGCCCACAGGCGTCTGCAGTGTGATTCGGAATGGCTGATATTTTTGCAGACAGAGTGCATATGGGCGTGCCAGAGAATGGGTCTAAATGTCGGATCTGAAACACTCCTAGTTTCAAGTCCACCCACCCCTTCGAACCAAAATGGTAAAATTGAGCCTATTGTTTCACTTTGAGTGGCTGACAAGGTAATTCATGTGATTTTGATTAGTACCCTTGGTAATGTCTTAATATTTAAACATTTATTTGTATTTAATATTAGGAAGACACACCAAACTCCTTTCACGAGCCACAGACTTTTTCTGTCGAACTGGCATTTGTCTCATACTAAAGCAGATTCAGGGTTATGTTTGAGCCTGAAATCAGCTGCAGAATACATATTCACACTTTTTCACCTTTTTCCATGCCCACAGTCTTGGCTAACCTTTTCTCCTCTCAGTTTGTCTTGCTGCTGAATCTCATTTGTACCTTTGTTACTTCTCGACTTGGCTAAATTCTGACGCATTCCTGGCTGGTATCCCACACTCTACCCTCCATAACCCAAAACACAGTCCTTATCGCACTGAGCCCCAAACAACTCTCACATCCCTCTGCTCGCTGATCTACATCAGCTTCGCTGATCTGCATTGGCTTAAGCAGTGCTTTGATTTTAAAATGCTCATCTTTGTTTTCAAGTCCCTCCTTATCTCTGTAATGTCTTACAATGCCATGGACCTCTGATATAACATAAAGTACAGTTTATTTATTAGTCACAAATAGTACTTACATTAACACTGCAATGAAGGTACTATGAAATTCCCCTGGATATATGAGCACCCCTCTAATTCTGGCCTCCTGTGCGTGCGTGATTTTAATTGTTCCACTATTGATGGCAATATTTCCTCTAAGCGGTGTGTCTGTGCAGGAAGATGGAGGTGTCTATGAGGGACATGCATGAGTTGCCTCCTCTAAATTACAGTGCCAAAACTCTAAAGAAGTCATGTACTCAGACAAATCACCCACACATTAAAAAATAAATTAGCGGAATCATTGATCCTAAGCTTTGGAATATCCTCCTTCTATGTGGCACAATGGCACAGTGATTAGCACTGCTGCCTCACAGTGCCAGGGACCCAGGTTCAGTTCTCGGTTTGAGTCATCGTCTGTGTAGAGTTTGCACACTCCCCCCATGTCTGAATGAGTTTGCTCCAGTTTCCTCCCATAGTTGAAGTGTACCCGAACAGGAGCCAGAGTGCGGCGACTAGAGGATTTTCACAGTAACTTCATTGCAGTGTTAATGAAAGTTTACTTGTGACAATAATAAATAAAAAGCTCTCTGCCTCTCTTTACTCATTTAAGTTGCACCTTGAAACCAAGAGCTGGTGCATAACCCCATGCATTTACTCTAACTAGTCTCGCTGCCTTGTAGTGCTAGAGACCAGGGTTCAATTCCGGCTTTGGGTCATTGTCTGTGCAGATTTTGCACATTCTGCCCATATCTGCATGGGTTTCCTCTGGGTTCTCCAGTTTCCTCCCACAGTCCAAAGCTGTGTTGGTTATATTGATTGGCCATGCTAAATTGACCCTAGTGTCAGAGAGACAGATTAGCAGGGTAAATATGTGGGCTTATGGAAATAGGATGTGGGTGTGATTGTGTTCAGCTCAGACTCGATATGCTGAATGGCCTCCTTCTGCACTATAGGGATTCTATGATTCAATGCGCAAACTCCACACAGACAGTGACCTGAGACCAGAATTGAACCCTGGGTCCCTGGCACTGTGAGGCAACAATGCTAACCATTATGTCACCGATGCTGCCCCTCACACTTTTCTGCATTAAATACATATAAAGGAAATAGAAATTCTGTTATGAAGGAACAAAATTAAATTACCACAACAGGGAGTGGAAGTGCTTTTCTTTGGTGTTAAAACCTGCATCAAATAATGTAACTAATATATAGTGCAGGGGAACCCAGGCCTTCTGGTTACAAAGCGATCAGAGACAATTTATCTCCTGCTAATTTTCTTTATTCCTGTCTGATTTTCTCTCTCTCTCTCTATCTATCTCTATCTCTCTCTCTCTCTCTCTGTTTCTATCTTTCCCTCTATCTCTGTGTCTCTATCTTTCTCTCTTTCCCTCTGTGTCTATCTTTTGATCTTTCTTCTCTTTTGTTTGCAAAGTTATGACATATCTGAATCTCTGCCTTATGATTGCAGAGGAATGGAGCTGGAGAGGAGTGGGTTAGAGAGGAGTGGGCTACAGAGGGGTTGGCTGGAGGAGAGTGGGCTGAAGAGGAATGGAGCTGAAGAGGAATGGGCTAGAGAGGAATGGGGCTGGTGGGAAGTGGGCTGGAGAGGAGAGGAGTAGGGTTGCGGTGCAATGAAACCTACCTCAGATCCAGGAACCTCCTTCAATGGATTATGGTATTAATTTCAGCTTTTTTTTAAATGAACAATCTGGAAATGATCTGGGACGGGGTGGAGGGGCAGGGTTTGAAGCACGTTGAACTTTGTCCCCCTTCATCCATGGCTTCAGAAGAAAGTATTTTCAATGGAGGAAGGAATAAAGATCATCAAGAAAGTCAGGATAAGGAGTTCACTTCAGCTGCTTTGAAAATGTGACAAGGTGATCTCTGACAGCTGAGATAGGGCTTCCATGGTTGGAAGGCATCAGATCATTGATGACGAATGAGATGTCATTAAAAAGATGAACGGTTTGAAACAGTGTCTTCAAAATGATGAAGGACTCCTAAGGTGTGATTACAGAGTTTGTGGTAGTGACACACTATGCGGTGGCACAGTGATTAGCATTACTACCTCACAGCGCCAGGGACCAGAGTTCGATTCTGGCTTGGGTCACTGCCTGTGTGGAGTTTGCACGTTCTCCCCGTGTCTGCATGGGTTTCCTCCAGGTGCTCTGGTTTTCTCCCACAGTCGGAAAGTCGTGCTGGTTAGATGCATTGGCCCTGCTAAATTCTCCCTCAGAAGAGGCTCCGGAGTGTGGCGACTTTGGGATTTTCACAGTAACTTCACTGCAGTATTAATGTAAACCTACTTGTGACACTAATAAATGAACATTAAACAGCAGTGGCTGGGTGTGCAGACACCATCACATTAACTCAGCCCATTACAGCACTAGCTCAGTCACACTTAGTTAAACCAGTCATGTTTGAATCACAGCATCTAATGTGCAGAAGGTGGCTATTCAGCCTATCGCGCCTGCACTGACATCAATCTCATCCAGGCCCTATCTCTGTGACCCCACATATTTACCCTCTTAATCTCCCTGACTCTAAGGGGCAATTTATCATGGCCAATCAACCTAACCTGCACATCTTTGGAGCGTGGGAGGAAACTGGAGCATCCGACGGAGACCCACGCAGGCACAAGGAGAACAATAACTATTTGACTCGAGGGAGATTGAAGAAAGCAGACCTGTGTAAGCTGAGGTGTGACATCCCTCATTAATAAAAACCACCAACACCCATGACTGCTATTGGAGATAACATAATGGGTTTCTCTGTGGCATTGAGATGAGTTTGGAAGCCAACGTTGAAATGCATGACTTGCAAACCACACTTAATATCAAATTTAACTGAAAAACAGACGTGAGGGAGAACCAAAATGTCTCATAAGTTGGATGATTCCATAATAAATGATTTCACATTCATCTCTATCTTCCATTCATCATTTATCCAATTCATTATTTACCATTTTTATACATTATTTACTGCTCTTACAAAGTCAGCTGCTTCTCAGATTAAATTGAAGCAAAGAGGGGGATCATTAGAATTCGATAGTGGGTTGATGAGGCCTTTTGTAGAGCAATTTATTATGTTTCTGCTAAGTGAAACGTAGTATCAGGAAGTGTCAGGAAGATCTTCAATTCATTTTTGATGTGCTGGAGTAGTCACAACTTGTCAACAAGTTGGAAGAGTTGTTAATCTGTTTCTTAGTGAGAGTGGTTAAAGGAAGAGTGTTGGCCAGGGCGCAGAGAGCTGTCCCCAGAGCTCCACTTGGCAGGGTGCCACTCCACCTTTCACGTTTATCAGCAGCCTTTGGAATAGGCAGGTGGAGCATTGATCAAACTTCCCGTCTACGAAACAGCAGCTCCGACAACGCTCAATTAGATTGTGTGGTTTGAACTCCAGGTTCAGAAGATGGTTAGCCAAATGGGAGTAACATAGAGGACAAGGCTCAAAGACACAAGAAATAGTGGGCACTCACTGTTTGAGATGTTTGAGGAGACGATTGAAGTGTATACAAGGCCATAGATGGAGAAAACTTTTATCTATTTACCTTAACTGCAAAAGATCGCGAATGTAAGCCAATCCATCATACAAACCGGTCTCCCATCCCTTGACTCTGTCTACATTTCTCACTGCCTTGGTAAAGTAGCCACTTAATTAAGGACCTCGCGCAGCACGGATATTCTCTCTTCTACCTTCTTCCTTAGGGAAAAAGATACAAAAGTCTGAGATCACCAACTCAAGAACAGTTTCTTCCCTGCTGCCTTCAGACTTTTGAATGGACCTGCCTTGCATTAAGTTGATCTTTCTGTACACCCTAGCTATGACTGTAACACTACATTCTGCACTCTCTCATTTCCTTCTCTATGAATGGTATGCTTTACATAACACATAAGAAACAATATTTTTCACTATATGCTAATACATGTGATAATAATAAATCAAATCAAATCAAAAAACAAATTTTAGCTGGGAGGGAGCTTGGATTTAAAATAATTGGTAGAAGATTAGAGTGGAGATGGAAGGGGAGGGGAATTCCATTCAGGGGGTAAAGGGACGTGGAACTCATTGATTGAATGGATGATGGAGAGAGAAACTCTTGACTCAATTCAAAAATTACTTGGATAGCTGATAAAAACCGTGACCTGCTGGGCTATAGAATGAGGAAGGAGGTGGGATTAAATTGGGTGACTCTTCTCCAACCGGTGGAACACAATGAGCCAAATAGTTTCCTTTGAAGTCATCAATTTTCTATGGTTCTTTAAAAAGAGAGTAAAAAATTGGCCATCTTTCTGGGGCTTGTCTATTTCATGGAATCATAGAATCCCTTCAGTGTAGAATGAGACCATTCAGTCCATCTGGCCTGCTTTCAATCAGTGCTGAGGTAATGAGTGTTAAATATAGTCACCATTGTCCCAGATGACCATAGGCTGCTCTCCCCTTTGAGGGCCAGAGCTGTCTGGCAGTGATTTAATCTGAGGTGCTACAATTTACTCCCACAGTCTGAAAGACGTGCTGGTTAGGTGCATTGGCCATGCTAAATTCTCCTTCAGTGTACCTGAGTAGACGCCGGAAAGTAGCGCCTAGGGAATTTTCATAGTAACTTCAATGCAGCATTAATGTAAACAGATTTGTGACACTAATGAATGAATGTAAAACTTAAGCACCTCGTGATGGGCAAGGTTGAGAAGGAGGTTGAACAATCTCAGCTGGGACGGGAATTGAACCTGTGCTATTGGCATTGCTTTCCATCACGGACCAGTCATCCAAGCTAACCAGCTCCCCAGTAAGTCCAAATAAAGTTTTCATCGTAGGTTAACTACAAGAACTACAAGAACTTCTCTGACGCAAATCTTTGTCTCTTCTTTGGACACAGGTGAGGTCCCAGAGGACTGGAAGATTGCAAATGTAGTACCGTTGTTTAAAAAGGGTCAGAGGGATAACCCAGGGAACTATAGGCCGGTGAGCTTGATTTCAGTTATAGGTAAGCTAATGGAGAGGATCCTCAGGGACAGGATGTATGAGCATCTGGAGCGCTGCGATCTGATCAGGGATACGCAGCATGGCTTCGTTAAGGGGAGGTCGTGCCTTACGAATCTAGTGGAATTTTTTGAAGAGGTGACAAAAACGATTGATGAAGGACAAGCCGTTGATGTCGTCTACATGGATTTCAGTAAGGCGTTTGACAAGGTTCCTCATGGTAGGCTGATAGAAAAGGTGAAGGCGCATGGGATACAGGGCCAGGTATGTAGATGGGTTGAGAACTGGCTTGGGAGGAGGAGACAGCGGGTAGTAGTGAAAGGCTCTTTTTCCAACTGGAGGTCAGTCACTAGTGGTGTGCCACAGGGCTCAGTACTAGGACCTCTTCTATTTGTGATTTATATAAATGACTTGGAAGAGGGGGTAGGTGGTGTGATCAGCAAATTTGTTGATGACACTAAGATACTTGGATTGGCGGGGACTGAGGAGCAGTGCCAGGCAATACAACAGGACATTGATAGGCTGGTAGATTTGGCAGATAGATGGCAAATGGAATTTAATCCGGATAAACGCGAGGTGATGCATTTTGGCCGGAATACTGTAGAGGGGAGTTATAGGATAAAAGGTAAAACTATCCAGAGTATAGAGACGCAGAGAGACCCGGGGGTGCAGGTTCACAAGTCTCTGAAGGTGTCAGTACAGGTGGAAAAAGTGATAAAGAAAGCGTATGGTATGTTAGCCTTCATAGGAAGGGGTATAGAATACAAGAGTAGGAGTTTGATGTTGCAAGTGTATAGAACGTTGGTTAGGCCTCACTTGGAGTACTGCGTCCAGTTCTGGTCGCTGCACTACCGGAAGGATGTGGAGTCATCCAAGTGTATGCTTACACTGGACCATCAGATGGGCAACATGACAGCTCAGAGACTATCGCTGTTGCTGTGCAGACACATGGATTTGGGCCTGTGTCTGCGGGAGTTTGCGCGTTCTCCCCGTAGTTGCGTGGGTTTTCTCCGGGTGCTCCGGTTTCCTCCCACATCCCAAAAATGTGCTCTTAGGCTGATTGGGTAACAAATTGTCCCTATATTGGTCTCTATATGACATTAAGACGTTAGGATGGCGGTGCAGGCTCGTTGGGCCGAAGGGCCTGTTTCCCGTGCTATGTTGTTCTTTGTTCTTTGTATATATGCACAAATGTAGTGTAAGGAGTTCAAACTTGGAGCTGTGTCCATACTGCTTGTGCCGACAACTCTGTCCAAAACTAGATTAATGTCTAAATGAGTGGTATAGTACTCAGTCCCCCAATAATGCTATATACCAGACCCTACACCACAATGGGTTTCGCTGTGGCTGAATGGACTGTTCAAGCATTTGACTGAAGCAAGTATTCCCTTCTTACAAATGCAAACTTTTTGAAATTATTTATTCAAGAGGTATGAGCATGCTGGCTAGGCCAGCATTTATTACCCATCCTTAAATGGCCTTGAGAAGATGGCGATGAACCATCTTCTTGAACTACTCTGGTAGCCATGTGGGGTACATGCACCACAGTGCTGTTTGCAAGGACGTTCAAGGATCTTGAGCCAGCAATAGTCAAGGAAGGATAATGTAGTTCCAGGTCAGGATGGTGTGTGACTTGGAGGGAAGCTTGCAAGTGGTGGCATTCCCCTGTGAAGCAGAGCAGGCTTCAGGCCTGCTTCCTCCAAGAGGTCCCTGTGGTTGTGATGAGCTCGAGAGATTTAAGAACACCTTATTTTCAAAGCCTTTCTGTGGAGCCAAGGGGACTAGCAGAGTGCTTGTCCTGCCTCCATGGAAATCCTTAGGCTTGCTGCTGGCTTGTGAATAGCCCTCATCTCGTCTTAACCCTTGCTCTGAGGAATTATTTCATGTCTTCTGCTGGGAGAGATATCCTCTGCAGCTTTCCCAAGGGGATGAAAATCAGCCCCAAGTTCGGATTTCAAGTAAATGTCAAGGCTTCAGTTTTGGAGGCTGGATGTGTCATGCTGTCTCCATAAGACCATGAGGCCATAAGATATAGGAGCAGATTTAGATCATTCGGTCCATCAACTCTGCTCCGCCATTCAATCATAGCTAATAAGTTTCTCAACACATTCTCCTGCCTTTTCACGTAATCTTTGATCCCTTTACCAATCAAAAGTAGGCCATACCCAATGTTTACCCCATAGCCTATTTTTCTTAACTCGAATTTCTATTTATTAAACATTAAATTCCCTTCTTATTGAATTATTTATTCGATTGATGGTTTCAGGCTGATGAATAATTCAACTATTTTGGGAAATATGAATAGATTCAGATTAAAGATTCCCCCCACTATCTCCTCTCCCTCCCCACTGCTACTCCCCCACCTACACCGAGTACTTTTCCCCCCTCACCTCACACAACCACCTCTGCCAAGTTCCCCCCCTCCCCACATACACTTGCAACCACCTCCGTCTTCCCCCGATATGTAACGTCAAACAGATACAAAATAGGATTTTTCACAAAGCCTTGGTTCGATAGCAGGCATTTAATTGGATCAGACATAATTGATTAGTTCACTTGACTCTGAGCTGCAGGACATGAAGGAAACCAATTTAGAAGTGGGCCAGAAATGCATGAATTTTGATTTTATTTTTAAAGATTACATGGAACTGTGTCAATGTCATTATCAGAATCAGAAGCGATTGAGGCAGTAATTACTTCATTGTCATTGAGTCATCGAAGAGAAAGGCTGACAGAAATATACCTCTCTGATGGAATATGAAAGTGGACCAAGTGATTGCAAGACAAGATTGAATTGCTTTGAAAGCTGAAAGAGAGCGAGGCAGAGAAACTGGCACGGCAGATAATTCACTCAAGAAACCAAAGAAGCAGATGGGTTTCTGTTAGCGCAATGAGTAAGGACAATATTCACAAGGTTCCAGCTATCTGGTACTTAAGCTAAAAATATAGGTGTCAAAATCTGTGAGTGCTTTATACACTCTCGAAAATCATAGAATCATAGAATTCCTACAATGCAGAAGGAGGCTATTTGGTCCATCGAGTCATAGAATCATAGACCTCATGGAGTTTTGCAGCACGGAAACAGGCTCTTCAACCCAATTTGTCCATGCTGCTCAGTGCTTATCACTAAGCTGAGCCCAATTGCCCGCATTTGACCCATATCCCTCTATATCCATCTACTCATGTAACAGTTCAAACGTTTTAAAAGACAAAATTGTACCAGCCTCTACTACTGCATCTGACTGCTCTTTGCAGACACTCACCACCCTCTGAGTGAAAAAATTGCTCCTCTGGACACTTTTATTTCTCTCCTCTCTCACTTTAAACCTATGCCCTCTAGTTTTAGACTCTCCTAACCTTGGGAGAAGATGGTGACTAACTACCTTATCTATGCCCCTCATTATTTTATAGATCTCTATAAGATTACCCCTAAGCTTCCTACACTCCAAAGAAAAATGTCCCAGTCTATCCAGATTCTCATTATAACTCAAATTATTAAGTCCCAGTAGCATCCTAGTAAATTTTCTCTGCACTCCCCGTCAGAGCATCCCACCCAGGCCCTATCCATCTAACCCCATGTATTTACCCCACTAATCCCTCTACGTTTACATATCGGGACACTAAGGGGCAATTTTGGCATGGCCAATCCACTTAACCTGGAGACATATACACAAATTGCACACTCATGCAGCAGAAAGTAAATATTAAAATATGGTCTGTTGACTTATTGAAGCTTTCACCATTTTCTATCTTTCATAGAATCACAGACTTCATAGAATCCCTACAGTCCAAAAGGAGACCATTCAGCCCATCAAGTCTACACCAACTACAATCCCACCCAGGTCCTATTCCTGTAACCTCACATAGTATGGAGATGCCGGCATTGGACTGAGGTGAGCACAATAAGAAGTCTCGCAATACTAAGTTAAAGTCCAACAGATTTATTTGGTAATACAAGCTTTCAGAGCACTGCTCCTTCATCAGGTGCTTATGAAGGGGTAGCACTCCAAAAGCTTGGGCTACCAAATAAATCTGTTCGACTTTAACCTGGTGTTGTGAGACTCTTACTGTAACTTCACATAATTATTCTGATAATCCCCTGACACTCAGATCTATTTAGCAATCTACCTAAACCTCAAGTCTTTGGACTGTGGAAAGAAACTGGAGCAGCTGGAGAAAACTCATGCAGACATAAGGAGAAGATGGAAACTTCATACCAACAATGACCCGAGGACTGAATTGAACCCGGGTCCCTGGCAGCAGTGCTAACCACTGCAACTGACTACAGGTCATTCAATGGTGATTGAAAGGAGGGATCTTACCTAACCTCTTCTTCTTCATCCCAGAGCCAATTCCCTAACAAACTCACACTTTCCTCCCCTTTGGATCAAAGATGTATAACAGAGCTGAGCTCAAGAGGTGAGAGTGACTGCCCTTGACATCAAGGCAGCATTTGACTCAGTGTGACCTTAAGGTGCCTTAGCCAAATTAGAATCAATGTAAATCAGAGGGCAAACCCAATCATCACTGGCTGGAGTCACACTGCACATAAAGGAAGATGGTTATAGTTGTTAGAGTCAACCCAGCACAGTTCCAGGATTACACAAATTCCTCAGGATAGTGTCCTCAACCCAACTATCATCAGCTGATTTATCAATGATCTTCCTTCCATCATAAGATCAGAAGTGGGGATATTCATGGATTGTTTCTCAATGTTCAGCACCATTCAGAGTTTACTGCCCATCCCTAGTTGCCTGAGGGCAGTTGAGGGCATTGCTATGGCTCTGGAGTCACATGTAAGTCAGACCAGGTGAGGATGGCAGATTTTCTTCCTAAAAGGGACGTTAGTGAACCAGATGGGTTTTTCTGACAATCGACAATGGTTTTAATGGTCAATAGATTCTTAATTCCACACATTTTTTACTGAATTCAAATTTCACCATCTGCCATGACAGGATTCGAACCCGGGTCCCCAGAACTTTAGTTGAATTTCTGGATTTACAGTCTAGCGATAATACCACTCAGGCATCATCTCCCCATTAGCTTCCTTGTGCAGATCCAAAACTTTCATTTATGTAGAACCTCTAATGTAGGAAAACACTCCAAAACTCTTGCTCTGAACATTTTCAAACAGAACATGATAATGAGCCAGCAAAGGAAATGATAGGACAGGTTTAAACCTTGGTCAAAGGGGTAGGCTTTAGGGAGTATCTTAAAGGAGGGAAGGAGGGCATGGTGCCACAGTGGTTACTACTGCTGTCTCACAGCACCAGGGACCAGGGTTCAATTCCAGCCTCGAGTCACTGTCTGTGTGGCGTTTGTATGTTCTCCCCATGTCAGTGTGTGTTTGTTCTGTTTGCTCCAGTTTCCTCCCACAATCCAAAAATGTGTGGATTAAGTTGATTGGCCATGTTAATGTCAAGGGGATTAGCAGGGCAAATACATGGGATTATTGTCAATGTAGGGTCAATGGGCTGAATGGCCTCCTTCTGCACTGTAGGGATTCTACTCTAAGAAGCAGAGAGATATAAGGAGGAAAAGGCCGGAGATCAGAACCTATACAAATAAAAGCTCAGCCACAAGTGGTAGAAGGAATTTGTGGATATACGGTTTTCAAAGGAAAAGACAGAGCTATTTACAAAATAAAGAGGTTGAAGTACCACTAGCTATGGAAAGTAGAGGAAGAATTAAACAGATGAATAGTGCCTGATGAACAGTTCAATGCCAAACAATGTTTGGAATTGAAAATGTATTGAAGTAGGTTTAAACTGATCAATGATTCTGGAACATATATTTTCAGTGAGGATTTAGTTAAACCAATTTCTCTTGATACGCTTTGGAGGATTAATAGTGCTATTATTGGACTTGTTCATGTAAAGGCAATACTTCAGTAATTGCATTCAGTTCCGCCTGACGTGGAAATGCTGAGTATTCCGATCCATTGCTTTGACAAGTTAAGCCAAGCTATCATGGCACAGATACTTAAGAAGCCCTTAGCTTCCTTATTGCGGAAAAGTTGGATCTTGAGATTGGAAAAAATACAGTTACTGGAGGTGACTTTGAAAGAGAGAAGGAAATTATTTCGAATGCCAGGTGTACAAATCATCAGGTAGTTCAACTATGAAGACTCCTTAAAAACTCAGGATGAAACAGAGCAGGCTTCTCCGTAAATGATCATTGTGCCAGAGGACTGAAACCAGGAAATGATGGGCTGGTTAATCTTACCATTACTGATAAACTGGTAACTTCAGATTTTCCTCTAGCTTTGAACAAAAGGTCACAGGTATAGGTAGAGAGGTAGTAGATTTAATGAGATGAGGAGGACCAACTGCTCACAGAGGGGGATGAATTTGTGGAACTCACTGCCCTATAACTTAGATTTACAATAAATTAGATTTACAAGGATGCTGCCTGTATTGGGGGGCATGCCTTATGAAGATAGGTTGAGAGAGCTAGGTCTCTTCTCCCTGAAGAGATGAAGGTTGAGAGGCGACCTGATAGAGGTTTATAAGATGTTGAGAGGAATAGATAGAGTGGATTCTCAAAGATCATTTCCCAGGGCTGAAATGGTCGCTACGAGAGGACACAGGTTTAAGGTGCTTGGGGGGCAAGTACAGAGGAGATGTTAGGGGTAAGTTTTTCACTCAGAGGGTGGTGAGTGAATGGAATCAGCTGCCGTCAGTGATGGTAGAGGCGAACTCGCTGGGGTCTTTTAAGAGACTTCTGGATGAGTACATGGGATTTAATGAGATTGGGAGTTACAGATAGTTCTATGGCCTGGTAGCTATAGATAAGATCGGCACAACATGTGAGCCAAAGGGCCTGTTTGTGCTGTAGTGTTCTATGTTCTATGTTCTAGAACACGTTGGAGTCTGAATTGTTGAATTGTTTCAAGAAGGAGATAGATGTATTTCTAATTTTAAAAAGGGATAAAGAGATACAGGAAGCAGATCGGGAGGTGGATTTGAGAGCAGGGAGAGATCAGGTATGATCCGATTGAATGGCTGAGTGGGCTCGAAGGGCTGAATTTGCCTACTTTGCTTCTAATTCCTATGTTGCTATTTTCCCCAAAGCTGGTACTTTTGATGGGGCTCACTATCTGCCTGTCTAATTGACCCTCAGTTTATCCTGGCAGAATTCCTGGGCTCAGTGGCTCTGGCAGATCCTAGTGGGATTCCTAACTTTGCTTGGGAATTGAGCAGTGGAAAGTCAGTCTTTCAAAAGAAATTCTGAATGTCATCAAGTCGCAAGAATCTACCCCTCTAGAATTCACACAGGATTGGATATTTCAATGCTGATTCCTGTCACAAGCCTCCCAGATATCTGGTTCCTGGGTCTTGTCAATGTGGGCTTGAATCATTCCTCGGCCTGCTTACGATCTCTGAAACAAGAAGAAAAAAGAAAGGCTTGAATTTATATTTCCAAGACCACACCATCTCCAAACATTTTACAGCCAATGAAATACTTCTGAATTGTGGTCACTGCTGTGATAGTAAAATAAAATAGAATTATTTCCAGAAGACCCAGGCACATCAATCACTGATTATTATCTCCCTTTGCAAAATTGTCCCCAGATTCCTACTGTAAAGAGGAAAAGTGGATCAAACACAATCTCAGATTGCACTGAATGTGGACTTGTTCAGGAGTGATCACACTTTGATTGTTTTTCTGTTGAATGGAGGGGACATAGTTGCTCTTTTGGTAGTAAGAATCCTTAAGAAGATTCCTAAGGAATTGGACATCACAAGGAAGGTCAATCTCTACTCAAGGCAACTCAAACTTAACAGAGACAAGTTCAAGGATAATTGAGGCTGTGGGAGTGGATTCAGAATAACCTGAGACTCAAAAGACAAATAAATAAGAGTAGATTAGAACATAGAACATTACAGTGCAGAAAAGACCCTTCGGCCTTCAATGTTGCGCCGACCAATTAGGAAAAAGCAATGACCCTCTAACCTAAACCATTCCCTTTTCGTCCATAAGCTTATCTACTAACCTCTTAAACGCCACCAAACTTGGCGCATCCACAACTGCAGCAGGCAGGGCATTCCATACCCTTACCACCCTCTGGGTAAAGAAACTACCTCTGACATCCGTCCTATAACCACCACCCCTTAATTTAAAGCTATGTCCCCGCGTGCTAGCTTTCTCCATCCTAGGAAAAAGGCTATCACTGTCCACCCTATCTAAACCTCTAATCATCTTATATGTTTCAATAAGGTCTCCTCTTAGCCGCCTCCTTTCTAACGAAAACAACCTCAAATCCCTCAGCCTCTCTTCATAATACCTGCCCTCCATACCAGGCAACATCCTGGTAAACCTCCTCTGTACCCTCTCCAATGCCTCCACATCTTTCTTATAATGTGGGGACCAGAACTGCACACAATACTCCAAGTGCGGCCGCACTAAAGTTTTGTACAGTTGCAACATGACGTTGCGGCTCCGAAATTCAATCCCCCTACCAATAAAAGCTAAGACTCCATATGCCTTCTTAACAACCTTATCGACTTGATTGCCAACTTTCAGGGATCTATGCACATATACACCAAGATCCCTCTGTTCATCAACACTATTAAGAGTCCTACCATTAGCCCTATACTCTACACATTTGTTATTCCTGCCAAAGTGAATTACCTCACACTTTTCCGCATTAAACTCCATTTGCCACCTCTCGGCCCAGCTCTGTAACTTGTCCAAGTCTCTCTGCAAACTATAACACCCGTCTTCACTATCTACTGCTCCTCCGACTTTGGTGTCATCCGCAAATTTACTAATCCATCCTTCATTACCCTCATCCAGATCATTTATAAAAATTACAAACAGCAGGGGCCCCAAAACAGAACCCTGAGGTACACCACTTGTAACTTCAAGTGAAGTCACAAAATGCTTGGAATATATCTTATGAAGGTACTGTTTGCATAGAGACACATACAACCACTGTTAGAGCATTTAGATATGTATTTCTGAATATTCTATATTAAAAGCATATATCTCGGTCACTGGCACAATGTCTAAGGCATGATGGGACTTAGTCAAGTAAAAAAAAAATCACATTCTTTGAACAATACAGTCACTGAGTGCAGCTCTTATCAGTGGAGTCCAGATAGTGTGAGCAATTCCAGACAAGTTAATGAATTGGGCAAACAGTTTCTGGATAAGGAGTTGCTCAGAGAATATGAGAAAGGCTTTCAAAATCCATGAACCTGTGTAATCCCATGCTGTCAGCGACTAAATTTTATTGGCCATGGTAAAAATCCATACTAATAATGATTGGCTAGCAGCATCTGAGATGAGCAGAGAGGGGTGGGCAAGTAGCTTTTGAAAATTGTATAATTGTAATACTTAAACTGATTTTAGAGTGATTTTGGGTCACTACCAAAACCACCCTCCCTCACTGAGTTGAATCAGCCCTGGGAAATAAAGGGAATGTCTTTAACCAGAATACTGTCTCCATGAGTCTTTGTATTAGCTGAGCCGTAGTTAAGAAGGGAAATCCCTCATGCAAAAGCCAGCTTAATGCTTAGTCTCTAAAGAAAAGCTCTGAAAGAGGCAGGTGAGGAATAGAGAGCTAAGGGGAATCATCGTCTGGTCAAGGATAGAGGGAGGACTGGGAGTGATGGTTGGATATAGGGGAGGTGATGGTGAACAAGTCCAGGACCAGATCAATGGTAATGGGAGAGAGCAGGAGGAAGGGGCAACTTCTGCCCCACAGCACCAGACAGCTGGGTTCAATTCCCAGCTTAGGTCATTCTCTGTGTAAAGTTTGCACGTAGAACATAGAACGTTACAGCACAGTACAGGCCCTTTGGCTCTTGATGTTGCGCCAACTATGAAACCAATCTAAAGCCCATCTAAACTACACTATTCCAATATCATCCATGTATTTATCCAATGACCATTCAAATGTCCTTAAATGTTCTCCCTGTGTTTGCACGGTTTCGTCCAGGTGCTCCAGTTTCCTCCCACAGTCTGAAAGACATGCTGGTCAGGTGCATTGACCATGCTAAACTCTCCCTCATTGTACCCGAACAGGTGCCAGAGCATGGCGACTAGGAAATTTTCACAATAATTTCATTACAATATGAATGTAAGACTATTTGTGACTAATAAATAAATTTTAGTTTTGACAGACAGTTGATCAAGGATGATAATAGGTGGTTTGAGAGTCACAAGAGGCAAGGGTAAGGGTTGGGGGAAGGGTCAAGGGTGTTGGGGAAAGGTCAAAAGCGACTGAACAAGAGGTCAGGGTGATGGTTTCAAACTCCAGTGACAGAGTGTCCTTGAGGTTGTTGGAGATCGGGTCAAGGAGGGAGGTGCTGAGGGAAGAGTAGGTGAATACCAGGGAGTTGTTGATCGACAGCAGTGAATTGTTATTGGTCTGCAATCCTCAAGCTAGGTAGGAGGGCCAAATACATTGCGTTGACCAGGTCTTTGCCTGCCTTCCCTCCTCAGATCATTCCGGGTAGATAGGACAGCTCCTGTGTAGCCAGTGTATTATATTGCTGCTGAGGATAAAGGCAAGATCCAGAAATGGATGGCCCAGGCTCAGGCACAGCATTAATCAGAAGGGGTGTCACAAGGAAGGTCAAACAGTGCAAGATATTGGCAACCAGGGGCCTGTGCAAAGCTAAACAATGGCGCATAACCAAATATCCACACACGGGGAGGCAATGGCCTAATGTCATTATTGCTGGATTATTAATCCAGAAACTCAGCTCATGTTCTGGGGACCTGGGTTTCTGTCACAGCAGATGGTGGAATCTGGATTCAAGAAAATATATTTGGAATTAAGAATCTTCTGATGACCATGAAACTATTGTTGATTGTTGGAAAAACCCATCTGATTCACTCATGTCCTTTAGGGAAGGAAATTTGCTACCTTTACCTGGCCTGGCCTACTTGTGACTCCAGAACCACAGCAATGTGACTGACTCTCAATTGCCCTTCAAGACTAACTAGGGATGGATAATAAATGCTGGCCAGCCAGCGCCACCCATGTCCCATGAATGGAGGTTTAATATAGGCCATACAACTGCCAGCAGGAGATTGAGGAACAAATATGTAGGCAGCTTTTGGCAAGGTGTAAAAATAATAGGGTTGTTGTAGTAATAGAATTTTCCTTATATTGACTGGGACTCACTTAGTGCTGTGGGCGTAGATGAAGCAGAGTTTGTAAGGAGCATCCAGGAAAGCTTCCTGAAACAATATGTAGATAGCCCAACAAGGGAAGTGGCCATACTGGGCCTGGTAAAGGGGGATAAGCCCAGCCAGGTGGTCGATGTTTCAGTAGAGGAGCAGTTCAGGAACGGTGACCAGAATTCATTAAGCTTTAAAGTACTGATGGATAAAGGTAAATGTAGTCCTCAACTTAGGGTGCTAAATTGAAGGAAGGCTAATTACAACATTATTAGGCAGGAATGAAGATGGTAGATTGAGGGCAGATGTTTGAGGGCAAATCAACATCTGGCATGTGGGAGGCTTTCAAGTATAAGTTGATAAGGATTCAGAACTGACGCATTCCTATAAGGGTGACGGATAAGTATGACAACTACTGGCAACTTTGGACAACGAGAGATATTGTGAGCCTAGTCAAAGGGAAAAAGGAAGCATTTGTCAAATCTAGGAGGCTGGGAACAGACAAAGCATGTGTGGAATACAAGGAAAATAGAAAGAAACTTAAGCAAGGAGTAAGAAGAGCTAAAAGGAGACATGAGAAAGCATTGGCCAGCAGGATTAAGGAAAATCCCAAGGCTTTTTATACATATATAAAGAGCAAAAGGTAGCCAGGGAGTGGGTTGGCCCACTCAATGGAGGGAATCTATGTGTGGAGCCAGTGGAAATGGGCAAGATATTAAATGAATACTTTGCGTCAGTATTCACCGAAAAAAAAGACTTAGTGGATGATAAGTCTAGGAAAGGATGTGTAGATAGTTTGAGTCATTTGGAGATCAAAAAGGATGAGGTATTGGGGTTCTTGAGAACATTGAAGTAGAGAAGTCCCAGGACTTGGTGGATATACCCCAGTATATGGATATACTGAGAGGAGCAAGGGAGGAAATTGGTGGGGCCTTGAGTGAAATCTTTGTATTCTCACTGGTGACAGGGGAGGTCCCAGAGAATTGGAGAATAACCAATGTTGTTCCCTTGTTTAAGAAGGATAGCAAGAATAATTCAAGTAATTACAGGCTGGTGAGTCTTACATCAGTGATAGGGAAATTATTGGAGAGGATTCTTTGAGACAGGATTTATTCCCACTTGGAAATAAATGATCGTATTAGTGAGAAGCAAAATGGTTTGTGAAGGGGAGGTCATGTCTCACAAACTTGATCAAGTTTTTCAAGGAAGTGACAAAGATGATTGATGAGGGTAGGGCAGTGGATGTTATCTACATGGACTTCAGTAAGGCCTTTGACAAGATCTCTCATGGCAGACTGACACAAAAGGTGAAGTCGCATGGGATCAGAGGTGAATTGACAAGATAGATATAAAACTGGCTCGGTCAAAGAAAACAGAGGGTAGCAATGGAAGGGTGCAATTCTGAATGGAGGGCTGTGACAAGTGGTGTTCCTCAGGGATCAGTGCTGGGACCTTTGCTGTCTGTAATATATATAAAAATGATTTGGAGGAAAATGGAACTGAATTGATTGATAAGTTTGCGGATGACACAAAAGTTGGTGGATTTGTGAATAATAATGAGGACCACCAGTGGATACAGCAGGATATAGATCAGTTGGAACTTGGGCAGAGAGATGGCAGATGGAGTTTAATCTGGACAAATGTGAAGTAATGCATTTTGGAAGGTCTAATACAGATAGGAAATATACAATAAATGGCAGAACCCTCAAGAATATTGATATGCAAAGGGATCTGGGTGTACAGGTACACAGGTCACTGGAAGTGATAATGCAGGTGGAGAAAGTAATCAAAAAGGCATTGCCTTCATTGGCAAGGATATTGAGTTTAAAAATTGGCAAGTTAGTTGAGTTTTATGGAACCTTAGTTAGGCTGCACTTGGAACATAGCATTCAATTCTGGTCGCCACATTACCAGAAGGCTTTGAGGTTTTGGAGAGGTACAGAAAAGATTTACCAGAATTTTGCCCAGTATGAAAGGCATTAGCTATGAGAAGAGGTTGGAGAAATTTGGTTTGTTCTCACTGGAGCGACAGAGGTTGAGGGTAGAACTGATAGAGTCTACAAGATTCTGAGAGGCATGGACAGAGTGGATAGTCAGAAGCTTTTTCCCAGGGTGGAAGAGTCAATTACTAGGGAGAATAGGTTTAAGGTGTGGGGAAGCAAGGTTTAAAGGAGATGTACGAGGCAATTTTTTTTTTACACAGAGGGTGGTAGATGTCTGGAACTTATTGCCGGGGGCAGGTAATGGAAGCAGATATGATAGTGAGTTTTAAGGAGCATCTGGACAAACACTTGAGTAGGATGGGAATAGAGGGATATCGTCCCCGGAAGGTTAGGGGATTTTAGTTAAATCAGGCAGAATGGTCAGTGCAGGCTTGGAGGGCCTAAGGGCCTGTTCCTGTGCTGTGATTTTCTTTGCTCTTTGGTCTTTGAATGAATAAAAGAAATATGGAGTACCTACTTGTAAATGTCAAAGAAACAATGTCAGAGATCTCTGAAGATGTCACGGTAGTTAGCTCCAGCTGGAAGACCTATGGTCCAGTGGGATGGGGGACAGGGTCATTATCCAGGGTCAAGAGGGGACATGTGTGATATTCCCCTGTCAAATGCATCAGGGAGTTGATCAATGCTGTGTTGAAAAAGACCAATGCTTTTCTGTTATCCATCACAGAGAGCTAGGCAGCTGTGAGATTCAGCTTCACAGCTGCATTTCCACAAGTACAAGGGACAATTGATTGTACACATGCGGTGCTGAGAGCTCCTTGGGAACAGCATTCAAAAATCAAAAGGGCTTTCATTCCATCAGTCTGCTGCTGAGTTGTAACCACTCAATCCTCTGGATGGGCACTCACTTCTGACTTACACATCCTCCGTTACTCTCAGGTGCCATGGCTCTTCATTCCTCCTTATGCAACTATGCTGTTGGATCCTGGGTGATAGCAGGGATCTTGGAACCTACAAAAGTCAGCAGAAAGAGGGCTACTTTGTCACTCATGCCTCAAGAAAGACAGCAACAAAAGAGTCCTTTGGGACTGTCGAAGGCGAGGTTCCGCTGCCTGGACCCCCTCAGGCTGAGATCTTCACTTCACGCCACAGAGAAGCTCACAGATCCAGCTGATGTGTTAGTTGCCCCTGGCACAACGTGGCTCAGCAAAGATGTGAAGAGTTATCAGCTGGGGTGATGGAGGAACGCAGCTTTGGAAAATGGGGAAGAATCAGAAAACGCCCATATATTTACAGATGCATTTACAGTAGAGTCATACAGTAAAGAAAAGGCCCTTCAGCCCATCAATATCTTAGAATGATTGGAAACTAGTGTTACCATTATGTCAATAGGTTTTTCCCTTCCGTTATCCAACACCACACCTCGGTGTGATACTGACATTTGTAACTGAAGTGAAAACAGACTGCTGTGTGCTATGCCTTGTAACGTCACAACTGACACAATTTCACCACAACTCAAACAACTTTATCGCCAAAAGTTTAAACTCGATCGTATTAGGTTGACTGATTACCTGACTGTCGAACCAATCAATTTCTAGTGTGGACTCCCCTATTGATGGGTTTGCTCCCAATGGTTCAGTCTCAATGAGGATTTTTAATTCATGCTTTGGCTGCCAGGCCACTACTTTTGTGCTCAATCCCTCAGATTGGAAGCCTCCAAATTGGTTTCTGAATGCATAGTGACAGATTCCGAGAATTCTTAGCTCGTTGCAGTTGCAAATTATATTAACCCTCAGATGTATTCTTATAGCTCTGGTTCCTGATCTTGGCGACCATTTCATGGTGGTCCAAGGACAAGAGAGCACTGGCCTGGTAAGGATCTCTGGCACAACCTCTTTGGCCTCAGCTACTGGAGGTACAGGGATCACTGGCAGAGCAGAGGAGCAGTGCCAACTTGGAGGACCCTGAGATGACATCTTTGAAGCAAATTGCTGACACTACTCCTCCTTGTTGATGTGTAATGGACCCGGATGGAGTTTGTAGTAGAGGTTATCAGGGTCCAGAAGTGAAATTAGGTCAAAGGTACTAAGTGTGGAGGGGGCAAAGAATGAGTTAGATTGCAGATCAGCCATAAGCTCAGTGAATGACAGAACATTGAAGGGCTGAATGGCCTTTTCTTGTTCCTATCATTAGAAGGTATCTAATAATGGAGAAGGGCAGCATTTTATCATTGCTGGCTCGGTTTGAAAAGAATACAATCAGAATATTTTTTAAAAACATATGCAACACTGACTGGTATCTTCCACAGCATTATAGAGAGTGTAATATATCCATCTTGTAATTTTCAGTGTTGCATATCTTATAACAAATTTCAGCTGGAGATAAGAAGAACACTTTGGAATTCTAATGATGTTTTTGCAACAGTGTAAATCTTCTGTTGTTTCTCGTAAGGCTGGATTTCTGACTCAGTTACATAGGATGTGGGAAAAAATAGGAATTAGTGTTCACATGAAAGCTTCAAAAGACCAAAGTTATGAATTTCCTCCAAATGTTCAAAGGCACAAACCAAATTCAGAATTCGACAAGGTTTCTGTTTCCAGTGAACCAGAGAGAATAGAAACGAAAGGCCTTGATACTTGTCCCTTCACTAAGTTCTCTGTGTTCAGCACTGACATCCCCCCCTTTCCAATGGGAACTACAGCACTTGGTACAGCTCCTGCTCTGACCAATATAGTAAGAAACTACAAAGCATTGTGAACATAGCCCAGTCCATCACGCAAACCAGTGTCCCATCCATTGACTCCGTCTACAATTCCTGCTGCCTCAGGAAAGCAGCCACCATAATCAAGGATCCTATGCACCCTGGACATTCTCTCTTCCATCTTCTTCTGTCGGGAAAAAGATACAAAAAGTCTGAGATCGCGTATCAATTGACTCAAGAACAGCTTCTTTCCCACTGCTGTCAGACTTTTGAATCAACCTACCTTATATTAAGTTGATCTTTCTCTACACTTTAGCTATGACTGTAACATTAGATTCTGCACCTTCTCCTTTCCTTCTCCCATATGTACTCTATGAATGGTATGCTTTGGCTGTATAGCGTGCAAGGAACAATACTTTTCACTGTATCTCAGTACGTGTGACAATAATAAATCAAATCAAATCAAATCACTGCTGTAGTTATGCCCCCTTCTGGGCATCCAGAGTAGTGCGAGTACCTCTGGCACATACAGGCATCTGAAACCATTATCCACATAATAGTTTTAATGACTGACTTACTTCTCCCCAGGCAGAGAAGATCAAAATTCCTTGCCTACCTATTGTTGAACACCTTCGGACTATTTACAATCAAATCAGAAAGGTGCATAGGTACTCTGAGGATTCACCTTGTAACCTGAACCTGACTTCAGAGCTGAAACATAATTAAACTAAAATTCCTTCCAGACCAAATAGATTAAAACAAGATCTGAAACATGACAGATGCATTCCCCTGCTAAATTCCCAGAAGGTTTGGCACTTGTAGCTTAGATTTTAAGAAGAGATAAATCAATCATTCAGCTATAATGATAATTCACCACCATCACATTTGGCCAAAAAATATATATTTTAAAGCAATCTAAATTAACAGTTTGGGCTCCTGCTTTTAACCTGATATTCCAACCTGGTGTAAAAATGCACAAAACACTCATTTAAAAAGTACCATTTGTTTTCAATCTGTCTTTTCAATCGGGTAAAACATTTTTTATCCAATTGGTTACATACTGAAAAGATTTCATAGAATCCCTACAGTGCAAAAGGAGCCCATTTGGCCCATCGAGTTTGCACTGACCACAATCCTACCCATGCCCTATCCACATGGCACCATGCAGTTACCCCTGACAGGAAGGGGCAATTTAGCACAGCCAATTCATCTCACCCACATGTCTTTAGATTGTGGGAGGAAACCAGACCATCCGGCAGAAACCCACGCAGACAAGGGGAGAACGGTTTACAACGTTCGGGTTGGTTCGGCTTGCTTAATGATTTTCTTTGTTTCTCAATGTAAGGGGATTTTCACAATATCTTCATTGCGGTGTCAATGTAAGCCTACTTGTGACCAACAAATGAACTTTAAGATGCAGAAGTAAACTCAGACACTTTTCCATTTATTTGTTGAGCTGCTGCAGAAATTCCCCCCAGGGTTCCCAGATTGTTTATTAAGCAGAATGTTCACCCTGATGAGAAATTTACTGGACCGTTTTTCGAACATTGTTTTGATTTGTAGGCATAGCCGAGAAAAAAAGAGTTACAACATGCGAGTCCACAGATGACTGAAGAGCACATCAGAAATGTAACTAAATGATTGTTCTTCACTCTGTTCCACGTGTTAATCACTATCGGTTTGGTTCAGCCATTACCAATCCTTTGTCACCAAAAACAAAAATTAAAGTGTCAAGAGTTCATCAAATTCTTCAGTGCAGCAGAAGGCTATTTGGCCCATTGAGTCTGCACCGATCACCATCCCATCCCTGCACTATCCTCATAATCCCCAAGTATTTAGCCTAGCCAGTTCCCCTGGCACTAAGAGGCAATTTTAGCACAGCCAATCCAGCCAACCCGCACATCTTTTGACTCTGGGAGGAAACGGAGCATCTAGACGAAACCCACGCAGACACCAGGAGAATGTGAACACTCCGCACAGTAACTAGAGCTGGGAATCGAACCCAGGTTCCCAGCACTGTGAGCTAGCAATGCTAACCACAGTAACACCGTGCCACCACATTTTGGGCTTTTTTTGTGTGGAAGGTGGAGTCAAATTAATTCATCTCCATTTCTTATTCCCCTGCTGTAAATGCCGATCAGAAGAGTCGAAATTCAATCCCGTTCTTCATCTGATTGAGGGTGTGTGTTTTCAGTTCAGTGTGGCTTAGCCACATACTTTCTGTCACCTGGTTAACATAACCTAGAATACAGAGCAAGTTCTTCTTCTATCCTTTCATGGGGTGTACCCATTGCTGGCTGGGCCAGCATTTGCTTTCCATCCCCAATTGCCCTTTGACCTGAATGGCTTGCTGGATTATTTCAGGGGGCAGTTAAGAGTCAACCATTTCTCTTCTTCTCTAAAATGTGGCCATCACAGGCTGAGCCAGCATTTATTGCCCATGCCTAAAAGTTAAGAGCCATCCACATTGCTATGGCTCTGGAGTGACATGTAGGCCAGACTGGGTAAGGAAGGCAGATTTTCTTCCCTGAAGGGACATCAGTGAGCCGCATGGGTATTTTTTCTGATAATTGTAAATTTACTCTGATAGAGTAAATGGTGGTAAACTTTTTCCACCTTCAGAAATGGATAGGACGAGGGGTCATGGCCTTAGGGTGAGGGGGGCTATGTATAAGACGAATATTAGAGGGCAGTTTTTCACACAAAGGGTAGTGGGGGTGTGGAATGCACTGCCGAGTAAGGTGGTGGGAGCAGGCACGCTGGGGCTGTTTAAGGGTCTCTTGGACAGCCACATGAGCGGTATGCAGATAGAGGGATATAGTAGGACTGTTTAACTATGACTTTTTTTTCCACAGGTAATTCGGTCCAACTTGACCAACAAGGAGCATGCATTCGGCACGTGGTGCGAGGACAGCTCTTGGATGTTGATTCATGGGTTGCCTGGTGCTTCATCTCGTAAATGAGTGCTTTATCTGGACCATCTGAAGGGCACCATGACAGCTCAGTGACTATCGCTGTAGCTGTGCAGACACTTGGAATTGGGCCAGTGTCTGCGGGAGTTTGTGCGTTCTCCCCGTGGTTGCATGGGTTTTCTCTGGGCGCTTCAGTTTCCTCCCACATCCCAAAAATTCGCTCTTAGGCTGATTGGGAAACAAATTGACCCTATATTGAGATTCTTCCATATTAGGAATAACCTAAAATTAGAATAAGAAAATGGAATTGTTACTATAAAGTTATGACAGCGGTGCGGGCTCGTTGGGCAGAAGGGCCTGTTTCCCGTGCTGTGTTGCTCTTTGAAAATTGGTTTCATGGTCATCAGTAGATTCTCAATTCCAGATATTTTTATTGAATTCAAATTTCACTAGTTGATATGGTGGGATTCGAACCTGGAACCCCGTGTCTGTTGTAGTTTGCTAATCTGGCTGTGAGACATCAAGGCAATACTCTTACAGAAATCCAGGGATATGAAGAAGGGGGTGGGAAATTCAGCCATGACCTTACTGAATGGCAGAACTTGTTTGAGAAGCTATGTGCTTATTTCTCCTTCTTATGTTTTGGCACACATTCTGTTAATGACCTTTCACTTTCTTGCATTCTGAACGTTGTTGTCTTATGAGGAGGTTGGGTTACAAGCTAGAATTGGAACGAATTTGACTTGTTTATAGATCTTCGAGAGGACATTATCATTCTATCTCCAAGCTTCGATACGGCCAGAGATAATTATGACAAAAGCACAGCTCAAAGTTTGGCGCACTTGTAGATTAGGCTGAAGGCCAAGTGCTGGTAAATGTCTGTTCATCACGCAAACCACTCTCCCATTCATTGATTCTGTCAACATTTCCAACTGCCTCAGAAAAGCAGCCAGCATATTCAAGGATCCCATGCATAGAACATAGGACATAGAAAACTACAGCACAAACAGGTCCTTCGGCCCACAAATTGCGCTGATCATATCCCTACCTACTAGGCCTACCTATAACCCTCAATTTCATTAAATCCCATGTACTCATCCAGAAGTCTCTTAAAAGACCCCAACGAGTTTGCCTTGACCACCACTGACAGCAGCCAATTCTAACCATCCACCACCCTCTGAGTGACACATTCCCAAAATATTCTCTTCCACCTTCTTCTGTTGGAAAAAAATCTAAAAATCTGAGGTCACAGACCAAGAGTGGCATGGTGACACAGTGCTAACTCACAGTGCCAGGGACCGGGTTCAATGCCAGCCTCTGGTCACTATCCATGTGCCTTTCCAATAACTGCTTGAAAGTTCTAAAGTGTCTAACTCCACTATCACAGCAGGCAGTCTATTCCACACCTCAACCACTCTCTGAGTAAAGAATCTACCTTGGACATCCCTCCAATATCTCCCACCACGAACCTTATAGTTATGCCCCCTAGTAACAGCTACGTCCACCTGAGGAAATAGTCTCTGCACTTTATCAATCCCTCTTATTTTCTGAAAACCTCTATTAAGTCGCCTCTCATCCTTCTCCGCTCTAAAGGTTCACAAAATACCTTGGAGATTCTGGCCTGGGTCCTAACACCATAGAGTCTGCCTGACCTGCTGAGTATTTCCAGCCATTTCTATTAGCTCCCTAACTAGCCAGGACAGAAATTGCTTTCTTGTTATTGGATCGGTGGGACTCAACAGCCAGTCAATGGCTGCTGTCTTTGTTCATTTGGGAAGCTGCTTTCTCTTTCTCTGCCACTGATTGATACAGCTGACCTTAAAGCGCTTTATATGGAAGTCCATGAGAAGAAATAATTCAATTTTAAACCTGCCTGCCTGTCTACTAATGGCCGGGGAACTGAGGTTAAACAAAACAACTTGTTTAGCTTTCTCGCAGCCAAAGAACCTACTTATGGAGCCGGTTAACCCCCCAAAAAAACCCTACATTAATACAACGTAGCAACCCAGTATTGCTGAAAATATCTGATTAGGATTGTTCCTTTTCAGAGGAAGTGCAGCTAATGCTCTCCATTCTTATCTGCAGTCGCTTGCAGAAGGGAGATTATGCAGGATTGCCAGTGTGATAAAATACCTAACTCTCAATCAGATAGAACTCATCATTAAGATCGCAATATTTCATTCTTACTGTGATACATCGCTGAACTATCTCAAAACGTTTTACAAAAGTGAGTTACCTGGAAAAAAGTATATGCACTTCATAAAAGTTGTCCCCTGAGATTATTTGCGGAGATTTAAGATTTGTGACAAAAGAATGGGACAGTGGTTCTTTTCTTTGCTTTTGGGCTTGCATAGGGCTTATATTAAAGTTTACACAGACCCGCCTCTCTCAAATCCTGACATCCCTGCGTAGGGGAGTTTGGCCTGGTCTGGACAGAATCATAGTCACACACTGCAGAAGACTTCAGTCCCTTGAGTCTGCAATGACATGTGAGAAACAGCTGATCTACCAACCTAATCCCATTTTGATTTGATTTGATTTGATTTATTATTGTCACATGTAGCGAGATACAGTGAAAAGTATTGTTTTTTGTGCTCTATACAGGCAAAACAGACCGTTCATAGAGTTAATAGGGGAGAAGGAAAGAAGAGGGTGCAGAATATTATGCTATAATCACAGCTATGGTGTAGAGAAAGATCAACTTAATATATGCTGCCATTCATGATGGTAGCAGGGGAAAAGCTGTTCTTGGATCGGTTGAATCATAGAATCCCCATGGTGCAGAAATAGGCCATTTGACCCATCAAGATTGCACTGACCACAATCCCACCCAGACTCTATCCCCATAACCCCATTCATTTATCCTAGCTAATCCCCTGACACTAAGTGACAATTTTGCATGGTCTAATCTGCACATCTTTGGATATGGGAGGAAACCAGAGCATCCATAGGAAACCCACGCAGATATGGGGAGAATGTGCAAATTCCACACAGATAGTGAACAGAGGCTGGAATTGAACCCAGTCCTTGGCACTCCAAAATTACAGGGAGGAGATAGCTTGATCTTGGGATTGGACATAGCTCAGCACAACATTGAGGGCTGAAGGACCTGTACTGTGCTGTAATGTTCTATGTTTCTACGTTTCCATATGCAATTAGCGTAGACCCTAAGTGAGAAGGTTAATTATTGCACAAATCTGAAAATCACATAAGCTGCAAGCTGACCCTCAGTCGCAGAGGGAAAGCTGTGCAAATGACAGGTCTTGTCAAAACAGACTAAGAGTTAAGGACCATTCAATCGAATGGTGTGCAGTGGCAGTTCATGATTGCCCATTAGAACGAGGAACATTGGAAAGGAAGTTGATATACCATTGGTCAAAGATATAGCTATCATTTCTGATTGAGGTGGCACAGTAGCACAAAGGAGTGGCATGGTAGCACAGAAAAGCGGCACGGTAGCACAGTGGTCAGCACTGCTGCTTCGCAGCTCCTGGGTTCAGTTCCCAGCTTGGATCACTGCGCGTATGGAGTTTGCATGTTCTCCTCGTGTCTGTGTGGGTTTCCTCTGGGTGCTCCAGTCTCCTTCCGTAGTCTGAAAGACATGCTGGTTAGGCGCATTGACCCGAACAGGCACTGAACTGTGGTGACTAGGGGAATTTCACTGCAGTGTTAATGTAAGACTTATTTGTGACAAATAAATTAACTTTAATATAGTTTAAAGTTTTTGTTTAAAGTTTACTTATTATTGTCAGAAGTAGGCTTACATTAATAGTGCATTGAAGTTACTGTGAAAATACCCTGGTCACCACATACGGCGTCTGTTCGAGTACACTGAGGAGAATTTGGCATAGCCCAATGCATCTAAAAGCACATCAGAATAGTCAGAAGCTTTTTCCCAGGGTGGAAGAGTCAATTATTAGGGGCTTAGGTTTAAGGTACAAGGAGCAAGGTTTAAAGGAGATGTACGAGGCAATTTTTTTACATAGAAGGTGCCTGGAACATGCTACCGAGAGAGGTAGTGGCAGCGGCTACAATAGTGACTTTTTAGGGGCATCTTGAGAAATACATGAATAGAATAGAAAGAGAGGGAAGGGTAGAAGGTTTAGTTCAGTCAGGTGGCATGGCTTGGAGGATCGCAGGGTCTGTTCCTGTGTTGTAACTTCCTTTGTTCATTATCTTTCAGACTGTGGGAGGAAACCAGAGCATCTGGAGGAAACCCACACAGACATGGGGAAAGTAAGTTTTAATATTCTTTCGTATGCATAATATAACCTTAATTAATAACAATGATTGAATAGAGATAATACCTATACTTCTATTGGTATATGCTAATTACTTGTAATCTGAGTTGAATCTATAATTGCCTAAGTATTTCTGAATTTTTCACCCTGAATGATCTGGATGACTTCATTCAGAGTCTTATAGCTATACTGAAGCTATATTTTCATAAATTCATCTTGCAACCAGTCCGTGTATCGTCTGACTATTTGAGGGAAACAATAGTTTTAAATACAATAAGAAAACCATCACAACAGCCCCTAGCACTAGGTTTTACATTTAAATTTGGCTTGGGTTGGTGTAAGGTCTTTCACTTTTATTCTTTTACAGGATGTTGCCATCACTGGACAGGCCTGCATTTATTGCCCATCCCTAACAGTTAAGAACTAATCACCTAGCTGTGAGTCTGGAGTGATATGTAGGTCAAACCAGGTTAAGATGGCAGATTTCCTTCCCTAAAGGGACATTAGTGAACCAGATGGGCATTTCCAACATTCAACAATGGTTTCATTGTCATCATTAATCTTTTTAATTCCTGATTTTTACTGAAGTCATATTCCATCATCTGCAATGGTGGAATTCAAATCTGGGTTCCCATTACTCGTCCAGTGACAATATCACGATGACACCAACTGTCCAATAAATATCTGACACTGCTGTTTGTGGGTGTTTGTGATATGCAGTATGGTTGTGTTTCCCACAGTACTGTTGAAAAAACTACTTTATGATTGCAAAGCACGTTAGGATGTCCTGAGCTTGTGAAAGCTGCCACATAAAGGCAAGTCGCGAACTCTATAATTACTATCTGGCAGCACAGTGACACAGTGGTTAGCACTGCTGCTTCACAGCGCCAGGGACCTATGTTCAATTCCTAGTTTGGGTCACTGTGCAGAGTCTGCATGTTCTCTCCATGTTTGCATGGTTTTCCTCCAAGTGCTCTGGTTTCCTCCCACAGTCCAAAAAACATGCTGGCTAGCTGTGTTGGCCATGCTAAATTCTCCCTCAGTGTACTTGAACTGCCGCTGGAGTGTGGCGACTAGGAGATTTTCACTTGTGACAATAGTGAATAAATTTAAGTCTGGATATAGATTAGGCCACTGTTCACATTATAGCGAGCAGGTACAGTACGCAGAGCTGTCGATGCAGCATACTGAACTATGCGAACATCTGAAGATTATTCTTTTCTCTCCCACCCCACAGATGTAAATTATCTCAACTTTAAATGAGGTATAAATTTTTTATATTTTTTTCCCCTTGAGGTAATAATCGACCATTTGAGCTGCATGTGGTTGTCATGGCAACAGCAGGTTAATCAGTCCACGCACTCCATTCTCCATTGACCTGATGACAGGCCACTCATAGCAAGCATTGAAAATAATCTTCTTATTCAGGCAGCTATGGCAAATTTGCTAAGGTATAAGCAATTATTTTAAATATTTTAAAATGTTTGTTGCTGCACTGCGTCACTGAAAGCTATTTCTTCTTCGCTGGAATTGTCCTGAGGAGCACTGATAAAAACAAAGAAGGTTATTTATTTATTAGTGTCGCAAGTGAGGCTTCACACTGCGATGAAGTTACTGTGAAAATCTCCTAGTTGCCACACTCCGACACCTGTTTGGATACACAGAGAGAGAATTTAACATGGCCAATGTACCTAACCACCATGTCTTTCAGACTGCGGGAGGAAACTGGAACACCCAGAGGAAACCCATGCAGGCATGGGGAGAAGATGCAAACTCCATACAGACAGTGACCCAAGGCTGGGGATCAAACCTGGTGCTGTGAAGCAGCAGTGCTAACCACTGTGCCACAGTGCCACCCTCATTGGCAGGTTTCACTTTGCGATATCCATGGCAAAGCCAAAACAATTCCAAAAGACACAAGGTGAAGCTTTCAGATACCTTGCTCTTCACCATGGTACCAAAGATAGGATGGTATCAGCATAATTAAAAATGAAAGAACAGGAGTTGTCCACTCATCCTTTAGACCATGGCAGATGGCTATCTCAGCTCCATCTGCCCACTTTAGCACCCATAATCCAAAATACCTTTATCTCACAAAAATCTCCAGTCTTGAAATTTTCAATTGGCCGCATCTCAATGACTCAATGATGTGATCGGTGCAACTTGTGGGCCGAAGGGCCTGTTTGTGCTCTAGTGTTCTATGTTCTATGTTCTATGACTCTTTTGGGGATGGGGGAGGTGGCAGGTGGGTAGAGTGAGAGGAATGGGGGGTGGGGGAGGTTGTCCCAAGATTTTCTAGCCTTTGTGTAAAGATGTGCTTCCTGGCATCACCCTGCATATCCTAGGTCTAATTTTTTACAATTTTGTCCCCTTATTCTGCACTCCCTCACCAGGAGGGATAGTTCTACTTTATCTAACATATCAAATCTTTTGATTGTTCAACTCAACTAATCTTCTGAGGACCTGGGCTTGAATCCTGCCAGGGCAGATGGTAGAATTTGAATTCAGTAAAAAATATCTGGAATTAAGAATCTACTCATGACTTTGAAATCATTGTCGATAGTCAGAAAAACCCATTTCAGTCAATCATGTCCTTTTGGGAAGGAAATCTGCCATCCTTATCTGATCTGGCCTACATGTAACTCCAGAGCAATGTGGTTGACTCTCAACTGCCCTCAAGCAACTAAGAATGGGCAAAAAGTGCTGGCCAATCAGCGGCGCCCATATCCCATAAATGAATCAAAAAAACCTCATTTGGATCACGCCTTAATATTCTTTATTCAAGGAATACAAACCTACCCTGGCCTCTTATTTAATGCACTTAGTCTCAGTATCATACTGGTGATTTCCGTAGCCCCTCACACAGGCTCAATGTATTTGTCCCGAGGCAGACAGAATTGAATGCAGTGCTCCAGACAGACGGCCACAAATTCAAGTTATATGTTAAACTAACTTAACGTAACTGCCTATTGTACTTGTGTTGCACTTTCAAAATTCAACCTTGGAACTAGCCACTTACAAAGGAGATAGCAAAAGACTGAATCAAGTTCATGACACAATGGTGAGCACTGCTGCCTCATAGCACCAGTGACCCGGGTTCAATTCTTAGCTTGGGTCACTGTCTGCCTGTTCTCCTCATGTCTGCATAGGTTTCCTCCGGCTGCTGCAGTTTCCTCCCACTGTCCAAACAAGATACTGGTTAAGTGCATTGGCTGTGCTAAATTATCCCTCAGTGTACCCAAACGGGTGCCAGGGTGTGGCGACTCGGGGATTTTTATAGTAACTTCACTGCACTGTTAATGTAAGACCTTTTCTGAGACTCGTCAATGAACTTTAAACTTAAGCAAAACAGTGGGAACTATTCCATTAATATTGTGCATTTTGCTGTAACATGACGTACGTATATCTTCACCAAATTGTGTCTTAAACTGTTTTCCATGACTGCCTAACAGGAGACAGGATTTGACTCTGAGACGTAAAAGAGCAGTAATCCTGTAGCTCACATCTGTCAAGACTCCCAGATAAGATTATTATATTAAGTCTTGATTTGATATGATTTGATTTATTACTGTCACATGTATTAGTATACAGTGAAAAATATTGTTTCTTGCGCTATATAGACAAAGCATATTTTGAATGGGCTTGCCTTAAGTTGATCTTTCTCTACATCCCAGCTATGACTGTAATATTACATTCTGCACTCTCCCACTTTCTTCTCTATGAATGATATGCTTTGTTGTTCATAGAGAAGGAAACGAGAGAATGCAAAATGTTATATGTTACAGTCTTAGTTAGGGTGTAGAGAAAGATCAACTTAATGCAAGGTAAGTCCATTCAAAAGTCTGACAGCACTAGGGAAGAAACTGTTCTTAAATCGGTTGGTACATGACTTCAGTCTTTTGTATTTTTTTCTTGAACGAAGAAGGTGAAAGAGAGAAAGTCCAGGGTGTGTGGGGTCCTCAATTAAGCTGGCTACTTTGCCGAGGCAGCGGGAAGTGTAGACAGAGTCAATGGATAGGAGGCTAGTTTGCGTGATGAATTGGCTACATTCACAACCTTTTGTAGTTCTTTGCAGCCTTGGACAGAGCAGGAACCACACCAAGCTGTGATACAACCAGAAAGAATGTTTTCTGTAGTGCATCTGTAAAAGTTGGTGACAGTCATTAGCTGACGTGCCAAATTTCCTTACCTTTCTTATCTTTGTTCTTATCTTTAAAAAAGAACCTACAATGTTGTCTTGCCAATCCTTGTCGTTTGATTGGTACACTTACTGTGGATAGAAGAATGCTTTATACCAAGCCTGGGTATTTAGATTAGCCTATCTCTTTAAGAAATTCTCAAGTGTGACTCATCCTGCACATTGCACTGCTTGTGTGCTTTCTCCAAAACTATTTAAAACTGAATGCATATTTACTTTAATTATCAATGGAAAACATTTGTTTCCTCTCACTCTGGCCGTGATGTGTCATGGTTCAGGAAGTTGGAGTTGTCATGGCAACATGCAGTTTTTACTTGCATGTTATAGTCTGGAGATACGGAGAGTGATGGGTATATTGTTTTTTAATTTGTTCATGGGATATGAGCCAGCCCTTCCTTGAGGGCATTTAAGATTCAACCACATTGCTGAGGCTCTGGTGTCACATGTAGGCCAGACCAGGTGAGGATGACAGATATTCTTCCGTCAAGGACATTAGTGAGTCAGATGGGTTTTTCTGACAATAGACCTTTAATTCCACATATTTATTGAATTCATGGTGGGATTCAAACCCAGGTCCCAAAGTGGAGACAGAATAGAGCCAACATTTCGAGTCAGGATGACCTTTGAAACACAAAATGTTGGCTCTATTCTCCCTCCACGGATGCTGCCAGACCTGCAGAGATTTTCCAGCATTTTCTGTTTTTGTTTCAGATTCCAGCATCCGCAGTGTTTTGCCTAATCTCCAGAAAGAGGTGGAAAGATCGTTCTGCAATCTCCAGCTGACTGCAGATTGGGTAGGGTGAAAAATCAACAGCTGATTCGCTACTGACCCGCTCCACACTGCTGATGTCACTGAACTCCACCCCCACTGTGATTCACCCAATCCTCCTAACATTCCGTGGGCAAGATGGCGGCATGACTCCTACCCATCACGTCACACTTTGATCTTTCGCCTTCACTCATCCGGCACTCTCTGAGCCAGCAAGAACCTCACCCTGTTTGCAGCCATCCTGGCTCCCCTGTTGTCCAGTGCTTGGCAAAACCTACCCTCAGTTTACCCTTGAAGTATCATCCCCTCCATTCCTTTTGCAACCTCTGCACCGAATGTTGAGGCTCTGTCCTCGGAGACTTCAATCATTTTGCCCTCTGACCTCTGATTTCACCATCCCCCTGCAGCCTCTTCTGCCCTTTTGTGCCAACAATACCGATAATGACCAAAATTTCAGCCCCATCATTTTTTAACCTGGAGTCACTATCATATTAAGGGTCTCTCCACTCCCCTCCCAACTCCCACTGGCCAGGGGAGGTGGGAGTGGTCCATGGGACCAGAACAGGACAGCCCGAAAATCCCAACCTTGACGTGCACCTTAAATTATGCTACCGCGTTGGCATGGTTTCTGAATGATGAGTTGGAAGATGGATAATGCCTGCTCCACATCAATAAAGAAAAGGCACATCAAAAATCACACAAATGAAATATCAATAGAATGGAAGTATACACTGACTTTACAGTAAATTGAAGTTATGAAAGCCTGAATTACAGATCAATGCACCTGTGGAATTATTGCTATTCATCACATTTAAAAATATAAAATCAAGTAACTTCAGCTTGGAGGCATGAAACACAATACTCAAGAAGGACAAAGGCTGCTTTAAAGAGCTGAGTCAGCATTTGGAGAGAGCGAATACAACCACTAAGATAAACAGAATATGATTTTATATTTCACACCTACTGTGTCCTTGGCATATTCCAAAGAGTTATTGATGAATAACATAGAATGATTGCTACGTGGATAAATGCAGGAAGATCCCACCAATCACAGCGCGAAAAACATTCGCCACTCAATGGATTAAACTTCACCCATTTCAAAAGTTTAAAGTTTCAAAATTAAAGTTTTTTGTCTCTATTAGTTCCAATTCAAGCAATATTCCTCATACAGACATAAACTCCTATTCAAAACCAGTTAGTAACACGCATGCTTGTTCTTGGGCTGCCAGTCCTTGAACCTCCAGAATACCTCTGGAGAGACAGTGACGGGGAAAGAGAGACCTATTTTTCCTAGCAGGTTGCAAACTGCAGCCTCCAGAGAGAGAGAAAGAGACAGAGATAGAGAGATCCTCTTGCTTCTTTCAGAACCCAGTAGCAATTTTCTGCTTTTCCTTGTAAGCACATGAAACCGCCAATCAACCCAATCAAAACCGTACTCTGAAATGCCAGGGGGAAAAAAAAATTAAAAAATGCATGAGCTCAGATTGAAACAAACACACCCTGAGCTAACATTTATTCTTAGCATGTGAACTGCCTAGTGCTCAGATAAATTGGCACCATGTAAAACAGAGCTGAATTTTAAACATTTCCCCCTCACAACAAACATGATGTGAATACATTTCTTAAAGGTGCACTATCCAAAGGCACAATAGCTAAAGACTCGTGGGGTTGAACATGTTCACAAAACTTGGTTTCAAACTAATTGTCCCCCAGCAGAGCACACATTAGCTGTGATCAATTAAACTGACTATACACAACAGAATCATAGAATCCTTACAGTGTAGAAGGAGGCCATTTGGCCCATCGTGTCTGCACTGACTCTCTTGCAGAGCATCTTTCTCAGCCCCTACTGTGTAATGCTATGTACCATGTATTTACCCCACTAATCCTTCTAACCAACATATCTTGAGACACTCATGGATAATTCAAAATGACCAATCCACCTAACCTGCACATCTTTGGACAGCTGGAGCACCTAGAGGAGACACAGGGAGAACGTGCAGTCTCCACACAAATAGTGTCCCAAGCCGAGAATCAAACCAGGTCCCTGGTACTGTGAAGCAGTAGTGCTGATCATTGTGCCACTGTGCTGCCTTGTATTGCCACAATGGTGTCATGGATTATGTACTGCATTCAGGGGAATTAAGGGTACTATTTTGTCCTTTGCATGTCAAATCTAATTATTTTCACAAAATTTGAGATCCATTCACAATATTAAGTGTTACAAGAGTTGAAACAGCTTAAAGAAGACAGTATCACTAAGTTAATCAACTCATATCAAACCAGTCATTGCACGATGCAAAATGGCAACTTGACAGGCACATCGAAAATTGTCATCAGAGCAACCACTGCAATCAAGTAGCAACTTCCTACCATCCAAGAACTGTCATTTCACCATTCCACATAGTCTTCACAAAGCTTGATACTCAATGGAGATATCTTCAGATACACCAGCAGTGCAAAGCCAACATCCTACAGGTTTAGTCACGCATCAAAGTGTACAAGTAATCATTTGGTAGTACAGAAGTTGAGTATTGCTGATGAAAGAGACAGACCGTCAAAGTTTTTCATCTTATCTTCATCAGGACAGATTCGCAAAAATACCGAATTTCAAAGGGAAAAACAGTTTACACAGTATAAACTGATTGGTTGACAAGGAAACTCTGATTGGCACAGGTGTTGTGTGTTGGGCGTGTGTTCGTTCAAGATCTAAACCCAATCTGCAGCTTAAAAAGAGGCTTAAGAAGAGTGAATAATGCGATCACATGGAAGGTGATGAAAGGAGGTGAATTATCTTATTTGCACCAGTCGTGTAATGTTTCTCTTATTTCTGGTTTTACTTACACACTTTCCAGATGGCAGAAGGCCCGGAGTTAGTTCCCACGCAGCTGACATCAGATTACCACTGCCAAAACCAAGATTCTTAAGTGAAGGAGCACCTGATAAAGGGGCAGCACACTGAAAGCTCGTGATTCCAAATCAACCTGTTGGACTTTAACCTGGTGTTGTGAGACTTCTTACTGTTAATTTATCAAAATTATTATATTTGATAATGACAGTGTTTTGCTTAATCACTTCATCACTTAGGCTCTTTGTGAACACCCAATTCTGCTTTTTATTCACATATACAAATACAAAACAACACTGCCAAAAAGAAACATTGAAAATTTACAGCACAGAAGGGGACCATTCAGCCCACCATGTCTGTGCAGGCTGAGAATGAACTATACAACCTAATACCACTTTACAGCTCTTGGTCCATAATCCTGCAATACATACAATGAGGGTCACTGCCTCTACCACAGCTTTCAGTCTGTGAATTCCAGACCCCGCCAAACCCCCCATCACTATCATTCCTCCTCAACTCTCCTCTAATCCTTCCATCAATGATTTTACATTCATACATCTGTTTTTTTAGGGAAATTGTTCCTTCCTATCCATTCCATCCAGACCCCTCTTAACTTGATACACCTGAATTTAATCTCCCCTTTCCAAACAAAACAACCCCAGTCAATCCAATACTTTCTCAATGTTAAGATGTTCCATTCCTGGCAAGGTCCTCACAAATCTCTTCTGTACCCTCTCTATGTGATCACGTCCTTCCTACAATATGGTGACCAAAACTGTATGCATTACTCTAGCTGCTGCCTAACTAGTATTCTATTCAGTTTTAACAGTTACCACCTTGTTCTTACCACCTGTGCTTCAGCTAACAAAGGATAGTATTGTTTATAGAACTCCTACAGCACAGAAGAAAGCCATTCGGCCCATTGAGTCTGCATCAACTCTCCAATAGAGCAACTTAGCCAGAACTTATCTCCATAACCCTACACATTTATCCTGCTAATCCACCTAACCCCCACATCTTAGGACACTAAGGGGCAATTTAGCATCGCCAATCGCCCTACGTCACACCTTTGGACTATGGAGGAAACCACAGTACCCAGAGGAAACCCCCGCAGAGACAGGGAGAACATGCATATGTCACAGTCACCCAAGACTGGAATTGAACTCAGATCCTTGGCACTATGAGTAAGCAGTGCTAACCACTGTGCCACCATGCCACCCTCTTAAACACTTGAACTTTTTAATCTTCTTTCCTGCAATTGCTGCAGCTTCTAGAATTTTCCAGGACACTTGGTGCTCCCTTATTCGTGGTGTCCCACTTTAACTTAATATATTTATGTAAAGGATGGCTTGGCTTGTGCCAGGTTAGACATAGAAATTATCTTTGCGAAAGCACTGGAGTCTCCACCTTCCCAGAAGTGTCGACTCCTGTAATGTGATGCTGAAAGGTCACTTCAAGTATTCAACCACAAAGCAGCGACAGGAAACATCATCTGTACATGATGATGAATTATATATGTCAATTTTATTAACTTTAAGCAGCCCTTTGACCCCCAGTCTGGCACAAGGTGCTCTTTAGAATATTAAGGACACACAGAATGTCGAAAGATTTTTTTTTATACACAGTGTTGCATGGAACATCACATTCATATCCAATTTGCAGAGTAGTTTAAAATAAATGTCAAGGTGAGCTAAGTCCGTCCATTACTACCTTACTTATTCAAAGGCGATAATCCAAATGCTAATAAGCACGAGCAATCTCCAGTTTGCAGGTGACACAGTCTTCTGAGTTGTCACCAATGAACAGCAGATTAACTTCTTACAGTGGGCACTCCATGTCAAATATTCAGACTCCGCCTGAAGCGATGTTCTGCCTCTCTTCCAGATTGATGACTCACCAGAGTCATTGCCCGGATATATCCTTGTTACCAACCGGCAGCAGAAGTCTCCAAAGGAGGTCCCTGTATGGAGGGATCCTCCCCCAGTACTTGGGGATCTGGGGTCTGAGGGTGGCACATGCAGCAGTTCCACAGAACAGTAAATTGCAGTAGTCATGGGCTCCCAAAAAACCTGCCCTTTTTACGGTCTTCTGGGGTCTGTGGACCATGCCTATGTTAAATGTCATAGGCTACCTGTTGGGTCCATTCATTCCTTTGAACAGGTGAGGGAGCAGCACTGGTATGGGGTTTTAAAATGACCTTCTTTTATTGATCAGGAGTTAAGAAAATTAACATGACATCAATGAAAAGAAAAAGCAAATTTTCCTGGCTCTTAAGTAAACCAGTCCCTATAATGCACTGGGCTGAACTGGATCTCAAAAACAATCTGAAAATGGAACATGCTATATTTCAATTCTTATTGCGTTATTGGAAATGCTTTTCAGAGTCTGTTTCTGACTTATAAAAATAATTCTTGCAGCTGCTGTTATTTGCCTGAATTGTGTACCTTCAGGAATACAGTCAATTTTTAGCGAACCCAGCATGCCTTCCGAGTTTTAAAATATAGTCAAATTAGCAGTGTTAGTTAACCCTACAATCTAGCATTTAAATGTAATTGCTGAGGCAGAAATATCTTAAAATGAAGTCTTTGCATGGACGAAAGCAAACAGAACAAAGCATACATAAGATCTCTCACTGCCCCACTGGATTGTGCACACGTAGAGTAGCATTTTCACTGTGTTTGTGCCAAGGTTGCGATGTTTTGATCTAGGAAGACCAAATGCAAGGAGAATGAATGGATATGCAACCTTTGAGCTTGATGTGGATGAATGACCAGTGATCCTGGATGGCCTTCTAGTGGTTACCTGCCCAACTTTCATTTCTATTCACCCAATGCTGCCAGTTTTCCACCCTGGCTGAATTTGCCACATGAGAATCAAGATGGCATGGGATCTCCACCTGAGGCAAAAGGATTGATTTGTCCATGTTTTCACTAAGAGACTCAGAAATCTTTGGGAGCAATTTTCCCCTTCATTGCTTGGCATTGTAAAATGGCGGAGCACCTAGCCCAAGTAATACACTCCCTTTCATTTATTGGTATTATTAGCCTGAGAATGAAAGCTGGTGCTCCTTATAACAGTTAGACCATCCACATAACCACTCCACTGACAAAAGGAAAATCAACTCCATTGGACAGAGAACTGAGCTTGCATTGAGTTTTCACTGGAATAGAGCAAGAGGTCAAGAGTAGAAAGGTCAGAGTGAGAGAGGTGGAGAATTACAATGATAAGCAACAATTATCATGGGGTCTGAACAGAGATGTTCTCCAAAGCAGTCATGCTGTCCCTATGTTGTTGGAGAGGAGACTACATCACAGTGGACCCAGCAAACTGAATTAAAAGAGTTACAAGTAAATTGCTGTTTCACCTGGGAGGAATTTTTGGGACACTGGGAAATGAGGCGATGAGGAAAAAGGTGCCCCTTGCACTCACTGTGCTTGCATAGAAAGGTTTCCTAGGCAAAGGAAGGCATATTGTTGCGACAGAAACTCTATCCCAAACAGGAACTGAAAAATCAATTCAAATACATCTGAAGTTGAGGCCCATCTGTCTGCAAAAACAAAGTCAACACCAACGGGGGAATATTCAGTAAGGTTGTCATTGCTGGAGTTAATCATCTCAATCCCAGAATATCTCTGCAGGAGTTGCTCCTGGTAAAGTTCTAGACTCAATGATCTTCATCAGTGCTCTTCCTTGCATTATAATACAGAAGTGACATGTTCATTAATGATTGCACAATGTTCAGCACCATTCGCAGCTCTTCAGATACTGAAGCAATTTGTGTCCATATGCAGCAAGTCCTAGACAGCATTCAGGTTTGGGCTGACAAGTGACACAAGTGCCACACAAATATTAGGTAATAACCATCTCCAACAAGAGAGAGTCTAACCATCTCTCCTTGACAGTCATTAGCATAATCACCACTGAATCCCCATTATCAACATCCTGGGAGTTTCCATTGAACTAAATGAGCCACATAAATACTATGGCCACAATAGAAGGTTAGAGACTATTCATTATGTGGCAAGTAACTCATGTCCTGACTCCCCAAAGCTTGTCCAACATCTACAAGCACATGTCAGGGGTGTGATGAAATACATTCCACTTTGCCTGAATTATGCAGCTCCAACAACACTCAAAAAGCTCAACAGGACAAAGCAGCTTGCATGATTTGACACTCATCTAAACATTGACTCTTCTCACCACTGATGTATAGTAACAACAGTGTGTGTCATATACAAGATGCACTGAAACAACTCATTAAGGCTCCTTCAATAGTGTATTCCAAACACATAACCTCCATCACCTGGAAGGACAAGAAAAGCAGATGTGTGGGAATACCACTGCCTGCAAGATCCCCTCCAAGTCACTCTCCACCCTAACTCGGAAGTATATCACTATTCCTTCACTGTCACTGGGTCATAACCCTGGAACTCCTTTTCTAACAGCACCATGGGTGTACTTACCCCAAATGGATTGCGGCAGTTCAAGACCACCACAAATAGGGAACAGCACTAAGTGGTGAACTTGCCACATGAAAGAATTTGAAAGTCTTCTATTGTCCTGGTCGCCCTTTAGAAGATGGATGGTAATGGTAAAGGTGGCACAGAAATACACAAAGCTGCATTTCCAAACATTCTACTCACTGAAGGTATTGGATAGAAAAGACTCAACCACAATATGATGAAGACATCAGATGAGAAATCAATGTGGTTGTAACTTTGACTGAAGGAACAAAATACCAAGAGTTCAAAAACACAATTCCCTGAAAGGGCAAGTGCAAAGAGATCATGTTGTAACAAAAAAAGCCAGCAGCATTTTTGATGTTATAAATAGAATGGAGAATGTAAGAGTAAATAAGTAATGAGAAATAAATTCAAAGCATTTAGGCTGCAGTTAGAATATAGGATGCAGTTCTGAGTGCCCAGTTACAGAAAGGACATCAAAAGGCAGGGAGTGCATTCACCAGAATGGTCCAAGAATTGGCAAATGAATCATAATGAGAATGGACTTTGTTTAAAATTTATTTATTAGTGTTGTAAGTAGGCTTACATTAACAGTGCAAGGAAGTTACTGTGGAAGTCCCCTAGTTGTCACACTTCAGCACCTGTTCAGATACACTGAGGAAGCATTTAGCATGACCGATGCCCCTAACCAACAGATTGTGGGAGGAAATTGGAACACCTGAATGAAATGCACACAGGTACAGGGAGAACATGCGATTCCTCACAGACATTGACCAAAGCCAGGAATCAAACCTGGGTCACTGATGCTGTGAGGTAGCTGTGCGAACACTGTGCCTCTGTGCCACCCCCCTATAAGCGCTTAAAATTATGAAAGAGTTTGACAGAGGGACTAGGGAAATGACATGCTTGATAATAAAAACAGAAAATGCTGGAAACACTCAACTGGTCTGGCAGCATTTGTGGAGAGAGAAAAACAGTGGGGAGTAATTCCCCAGGACTGCATAGGCACAAATGGTATTATTGCTGGAAAATGTTGCAAGAGGGACCATCACGTGATTTGCAACAGGGATTTCCTCTTCTGGGTTTCTCCCTGCCCCAGCAATGTAATCTGGTTCAGACCCAGTGAGGATATGAAATAGATTAGCATATTCAAATCTGAATTTAAATATGCAGAATTAGCTTTGAGGCAATTTCATTTGGCTCTTTCCATTCTCCCACTCAGCAAGGATCATTACTGGCCTCCAAAAACAGAGACCACACAAGGATTCGGAGGCTACTGGAGCTCCTGGCTGGTCAGAGACTTGGCTGGGCAGTTCCCTCTTTTCTGCTCCCTGGCACATAGGCAGTGCCGACCTGAAAATACTGACCTTTGACGCCTCCAGGTTGTCACTGTCAAAGAGCTTTAAAGGGGGAAATGGGGGACCCTGAAAGGGGGACATGAGGAGACAAAAGGGGAGCCTGATGCCAGTGAATGGGAGAGGGGTTCCTTGCCAGCAAAAGAGGGGGGTGGCATCTGTAGGGTTGTCTGGGGACCAGGGCATCCATAAAGAAATGTAAAGCCTGTTGACCTCGTGTGGGATTTTCCAATTTTGGAGCTAGCATGGCTGGAAAATCTCATCCCTTATATTATTTCTTCACCAAGTCGCAGAAGCGATACATTAATTCAACCATAGTTAGCGAAGGATAAAATAGTTGAGCCAACAGACTATATAGCAGAGAGTTGTGTTACACTGGAAATTGATGAAAGTAAGGAAAAAGATACCCTGTAACATTTAGATAAACGTTAAAACAGTAAATGAGGATAAAGGCATTAAATGGTAATGGCTGTCAGCACACATTCCAAAATATCATTCACTTAAATCCAGTGATAAAAAAACTTGGGTTTAAAATACTTCATAACATTGATGAAAAGGATGGTAAACTATCAAAGAAATATGGCTGACTAACCAGAAATGGCATAATTGATCAATTAATCATAACAGTTGTCTAAATCAATCTGTTATATCACACAGTATGCTGTGTTAAACCCAGCAAGATAGTAGTAGGAAAAAAGTGATACTCTGCAAATGGGCAGAAAAATGACTGTCGATCTGCGTAGAGGGTTTAATCTGATTCTCACACAGACAAGTTATCCCAATAATAGAATGGCAGCCAGGAAGAACGGCAAGATGCTTCATCCAATCCAGCCACATACTCAAGGGATGGGATTTTCCGGCCGTGCTCACCTCAAATCTGGAAAATCCCACCCGAGGCTGACAGACATATTTGTCTTCACCTGCTTCACCCGCTCCGATTCCCGTGGCGAGCAGAATGGGAACATTTGCCCCAAGATGCCTCGTGCATCAGACTGCCTATCTAGAAGTAGGCATGTCTGAAAGCCTTCTGGTTACTGCAATAATCGAGAGGCTGGAACGATGAGAGAGGGTTGTTTGGATTATTTGGAGCTTTATTTAGATATTAGGGGTGGGATTCTCCAGCCAACTCATTTAAAAACAAGAGGTTCCCACTTGACTTTGATGGACTTCTGCACATTCTGTACTGCTCCCCCACCCCACTCCCCCAACCCCACCCGCTAGAATTCCACTAGTGGGCGAGATAGGAGAATTCCAGTCTAGCAGCCTAGACGTTACACTGTATTTGTCACATTCCTATCTAATGCAAATATTTGGTCACAAAAGTGTCTGCAGCTGTTGTACCAACCTCACCACAAACACAGCTGGCATTACTTCATTCAGTCTGACCTGGGCAATAGTAAAGCTTATTAGTTCGTGTCACAAGTAGGCTTACGTTAACACTGCAATGAAGTTACTGTGAAAATCCCCTAGTCATAACATTCCAGCACCTGTTCAGTTACACTGAGAGAGAATTCATCATGGCCAATCCACCTAACCAGCACAGCTTTCGAAGAGTGGGAGGGAAGCAGAGCATCCGCAGGAAACCTGAGCAGATACGGGGAGAACGAGGCTGGGAATCAAACCTAGATCTCTAGTGCTATGAAGCAGTAGTGCTAAACATTAGGGCCACCACGCCACTCTATTTGGTCCTAACAGAGGTAGTGGATGAATCTCACATTTTGCTGTGAGTGTCACATTCCAGCAACACAGCTATTGGCAAATGGACAAAAATTCAGCTATGAATTTTTCAGCTCCAGGTATGACTGGTTCATCCAATCATCCCCATTCTGCCCAGTTTCTTTCCCTCCTCATTTGTCTGGGTCTTGAACACCACTGGCTACTGGAGTTTGATGAACGTAGCATAGATTGGGATTTAAACATGGGCGCTCCCCAGTTCAGTGCTAAATTGCCAAAGGATTTGGCACAGGGTAAACTGGGAGGATAGTGATGCCTGTAACTTTGAAAATACTTGAACACAGTAATGTGACGGGGTTCATTAGCATTTAAGTGGAACGCTACTCCGTCTGATACACCGCCAGACGCCAGCAAGAGAATTTGATTCTTACCTTGAATAGGAAAAAGAAAGAAAAGATGAATAAAACTCAAAGGTGGAATTTTAGCAAGGAAAATATATTAGCATTTATATCAACAATGAAATCATGTTAATTAATCAACCAGAAAGGAAACATGGCACCTTTTATCCCCAGTAATCCAGCAAGTAAAAGAAAATCAATTGCCACTCTCTCCCAAACATCAATAGTGGCGAAAATATCACAAATGCAGATAAAAGATGCTCAATGATGCATTGTCCTGTTACCCGGCGTATATCTTGTGTCTTATCACTGCATGTTCTTTTGTTACAGGAGTTAATGTGACATAATAAAATGAATATCAGCTCTGAGAGATATTGAGAAGGTATATTTCTTTGGAAACATATTTGATCTCTGTTCAGATCCAGCACAAATAGATATAAACAAAACTAGAAGCAGGAGTAGGCAACTCATAGCCTGCTCTGTCATTCATTTTGATCATGGCTGATCATCAAATTCAATATTCTGATCCTGTCTTCTGCCCATATCTCTTGATCCCTTTAGCCCCAAGAGCTATATCAAATTTCTTCTTGAAATCACACAACGTTTTGGCCTCGGCTACTTTCTGTGATAGTGAATTCCATGCATTTATCACTCTCTGGGTGAAGAAATTTCTCCTCATCTTAATCCCAAAGAGTTTACCCCCTTATCCTCAAACTATGACCCCTAGTTCTGGAGTCTCCCACCATTGGGAGCATTCTTTCTGAATCTACCCTGCCTAATCCAGTCTGATCAGTGTGCAATGACTTCAATCAGACCATTGATCTGTTGGAATATTAATTCCCTCATTAAGGAGTCAATTAATGGTCCAATTTGGAGGACTTTTCCTTGTATTTACCTGGGAGTGTCAGTTCTTCTGGCATTCCCGAAGGTAGATCGCTGACTGCTCGCACTCTGTGTACTGGTGTTGGAGATCGTAAATAAAGGAATTTTGGTGAAGGAACTTGTTAGAAAGTGCTAACTTGTCGTTTGAAAATTCAGCAGTAGTAAAGTTTTTACAAATGCAAATTGCACCAACATGTGAGATTATTAGAACATAGAACATTACAGCACAGAACAGGCCCTTTGGCCTTCGATGTTGTGCCGACCAATATAAAAAGCAATGACCCTCCAAACTAAACCATTCCCTTCTCTTCCATATACTTATCAACTAAGTATTATCGATGGGTCCCTCCTCAGGTCACAGGGTTACAAGGTCACACTGTAGGTTTGGATGGAATAACCTGTTTGGGGACAACTAAAGTTTAAAGTCTATTTACTAGTGCCACAAGTAGGCTTGTATTAACACTGCAACGAAATTACTGTGAAAAATCCTTGGTCACCACACTCTGGCACCTGTTCGGGTACACTGAAGGAGAGTTTAGCATAGTCAATCCACCTAACCGGCATATCTTTTGGGCTGTGGGAGGAAACCAGAGTACCCTGAGAACACCCACACAGACAAGGGAAGAATGTGAAAATTTCACAGTGAGCCGAGTGAACTCAGTTCCTTGGTGCTGTGAAGCAGCAGTGCTAACAACTGTACTAACTTGTTGGCTTGAAATCTGAATGAAAGGCTTGTCTTTTAACACTCCATAAGATCATAAGATGTAGGAACAGAAGCAGGCCACTCTGCCCATTGCATCTGCTCCTCCATTCTTTGAGATCTTGGGCAGGATTTTCCAGCCTTTCTCACCCCAATCCCATCTAAGGTCAGCAGACCTTTGAATGTTCCATGTCTTGCCCGCTATGATTCCTGTGATGAGCAAGTGGAAAAATTTCATCCCATAACCGATCTGATATGATAATCCTCAGCTCTATTTTCCTGCTTTATCCCCACAACTATTGACTCCCTTACTGACAAAAAATCTCATTCTTTGAACATATTTAACAGCTCTGCCTCTACAGTTCTCTCCGGTAAAGAATTCCACAGATTCACTACCCTCTGAGAGGGCAATTCCTCCTCATCTCTGTCTTAAATGAGTCAGATTCACTCTCTGTTCCTAGACGGTCCCACAAAGGGAAACAATCTCCCAGAATCTACCCTGTCAAGCCCCTTGAGTATCCAAATATCTTTTTGTATCTGCGTGGGTTCCTCCGAGTGCTCCAGTTTCCTCCCACAGTCTGAAAGATGTAGCTGGTTAGGTGTATTGACCCAAACAGGAGCTGGAGTGTAGCAACTAGAGGAAATTCACAATAACTTCATTGCAACGAAATGTAAGCCTTACTTGTGGCTAATAAATAAACATTGTACTTTGTATAGCAGCATGGCCCTTTAAGGGGACGGGTAGTGAGAGGGTAGCATTCCCCAAGGACAAAATGATCTGTGAGGACCTTATGGATCATCCCACTCGAGCTGAGCCAATCAGCAGGAGGGCGTGAAAAACAGGTTGAGGAGAGTCTTGCAGTTGGAATCAGGATGTTGCGTATTGACATTTCGCATTGACATTTAGTCTGAACTTGCTGTATACATTGCTCTTTATTTGGCAATAAAGCCTCTGTTGATTCAAGCCGCGTCAAGTAGCTTTTGATCCATTATACTTGTAAACTCCAATGAATACAGGTCCAAGCTACTCAACCTCTCCTTATGAGAAAATCCCTCCATACCCTGGGATCCACCTTTTCTGGACTGCATCGGAGGCCAATATATCTTTCCATAGATAAGGAGACCAAAACTGTTCACAGTATTCTTGGTATGGTCTAATTAGTGCCTTGTATATCTTTGGCAAGACTTCGCTATTTTTGTACTCTGTTCCCTTTGAAATAAAGGCCAAGTTTTTATTCCTATTACCTGCTGAACTTACACACAAGCTTTTTATTTTTTATACACAAAGACTTCAAATACCTTCTGTGCTGCAATTTTCTGCAGTTTTTCTCAATTTAAATAATATTTAGCTGCTTTATTCTTCCTACCCAAATGAATAAATTCACATTTTCCTACACTATATTACATCTGCTAAGTTTTTGCCCATTCGCCAAACCTGTCTATATCCCCCTATAGACTCTGTTTCATTCTTAGCACTTACCTCACCATCTGTTTTTGTGTCATCCAAAACCTTGGCACTAATACATTCACTTCCCTTGTCCAAGTCATTAATATATATGATAAATAATTGCAGCCCCAGCATTGATCCCTGTAGCACTTCACTAGTCACAGGTTGCTATTCTGAAAATGTTCCTCTTATCCCAATTATCTGCCTTCTATTAGTTAGACAATCCCTATCCATGCTAATATACTGCTCCTAATGCCACTGGATCTTATCTTATTAAGTAGCCTTTTGTGAAGTATCTTATTGAATGTTTTTTTGGAATACCAAGTATATTACATCTAGTGGTTCCCCTTTATCTATCCTGCTCAATGCCATCTCACACAATCCTAATAAAATTGTCAGGCATGACAATCTTATGAAGACATGTTGAATCTGCTTAGTATTATGTATTTCTAAATGCTCTGCTAATTCATCCTTTATAATGGATTCTAACATTTCCCAGTGACAGATGTTAAGCTAACTGGAAGTGGTTACCTATATTGTTCTTTCCCTTTTTGAATAACATTGTCAGTTTTCCAATTTTCTGCGACTTTTTCAGAATTTAAGGATTCTTGGAAGATTATCACTATCTCAATAATTACTTCCTTCAGTATCCTAGGATTGCAAACCATCAGGTCCAGGAGTATTGGCCCCATTAGTTTGCCTAATGTTTCTTCTCCAGTGATAATCATTGTATTTATTCCCTCCCCCACCCCCCACTTTTTCCCTTTGATTATTTAGTATTTTTAGAATGCTATTAGTGTCTTCTACCATGAAGAATGATGCAAAATAATCATTTAACTCCTCTGTCATTTTCAGATTCCCTAATATTATTTCCCCAGTCTCACTCTCTGAGGGGCCTATGTTCACTTTGGTCTCTTTCTTCCTTTTTATATATTTAAGAAGAGCTTGCTGGCCAGTTTTATATTTCTTACTAGTTTACCCACATCATTTATCTTCACCTTCTTCATTATTTCTTGGTCATCTTTTGTTGGCCTTTCTGAGATTTTCCCAATCCTCTCACGTACTGCTAATCTTTGCCATATTCTATTCTTTTTCTTTTTGTTTAACGCTATCTTTAACTTTCTTGGTTAACCAAGGTTAATTTAACCCCTTCTGAGAATCATTCTTCCTCACTGGTTTGTATCATTGTGGTGAGTCATGAACTATTTTCATAAATGTCTGCCATGGTTTATCAGTCCTCTTTTCTGCTAAACTCCTTTCCAAATCTATTCCAGCCAGCTCTGCCCTCATTCCTTTGTAAATCCCTTATTTACATTTAGTACAGTTGTTTCTGACCCAAGTTTCTCATTCTCAAACTGAAGGCTAAGTTATACCATGTTATGGTCACTATTGCCTGGGGGATCTTTTACTCTGAGATTGTTTAATAAACCTGTCCCATTACATATTATTTGATCCAAAATAGCTTGAACCCTGTTTGGATCCACAACACATTGTTGTATAAAAATATCCTGAATACACTCTATGAAATCTTTCTCATGGCTACCTCTGCCAATTTTATTTCCCAATCCACATGAAGATTAACATTCCTCCCACGTCTTTTGGACTGTGGAAGAAAACCAGAGCATCCGGAGGAAACTCATGCAGACAAAATGTAGGTTCTACACAAACAGAGGCCCAAGTCAGGAGTTAAACCTAAGTCCCTAGGTCAGGAAGCAGAGTACCATCATGCTACCCTAAACAACTGTCTTGCAAAGCTGTCATATCCTTTTGTTTTGTAGGCCTACACAGCCCCTCTTAGCCAGAACATCCTCTAATCCCATTTATTCTATTAGATAAGGGCCAAGTGTTATTCAAAGATATTTCAACATTTGTTGTTGTTCTAGCTCAGCCTCGGAGAGTGCACCAGTGATAGAACTTTAACATTAATGGCACTGAGGAACTATCAGGCAACAAATTTGAAAACAACAGTGTGGCCATTTCTGTCACTGGGCAATTGTTGAAAGTGGGTGATAGTGCCCCTCATACATGTCTACTGACTTCCCTTTCCATTGAGATGTAAGATAGCTGCCAGTTTATTATAACCTGTTTTATAAAATCAAAATAGCTCTCAGTGGGTGAGAATTTGGCCTTGAACCTGAAACAGGCAGCAGATTGACAGCATCTTCCTTCCACATGTCAGCCCTGCCAAAATCTGTCTTGGGCCTCATCGCCATAGCAACGGTGTTCCATGAGCAGTAACCAAGCAATGGGATGCAGCTCTTGTATGCCACCTATTTGTGTTGGCTGCAAATGAGATTTCTGCAGGGTCACGGGGGATGGTGGGAGTGAGAAAGGAATATGGTTCTGAGAGCCTGGTAGGCCAAGATTGGCATTGACCTATCCGAAGTGGAGCACTCCTCTAACATCGAAAAGATGTTTAGTGTTTTTCAGTGGCCTCCAGCACAAATTTTAACAGATGCACCATAGAACCATCCTTACTGGCTATATCACAGCTTGGAAGACTCCTGCTCTGACAAGGACCACAAGGAACTACAAAGCATGATGAATGTAGCCCAGTCTATCACTCAAACCAACTTCCCATTCATTGACTCTGTCTACACTTCCTGCTGCCTCAGAAAAGCAGCCAGCATTATCAAGAACCCCCGTGTACTTCAGACAGTTTCCCTTCCAGCTTCCACTCTCAAGAAAAATATACAAAATTCTGAGAACATGTACCAACTAACTCAAGAACAGCTTCTTCCCTGCTGCCATCAAATTTTTGGATGGACTTACTTTATATTAAGTGATCTTTCTCTACACCCTAGCTATGACTGTAACACTACATTCTGCACACTCTCCTTTCCTTCTCCTCTATATACTGTATGAACTGTATGTTTTCCCTGTATAGCATGCAAGGAACATCAGTGGCAAGGATGTGATGAAGAATTAAAGTATGGCTAATACCTTATTTTTGAGAAGAGGTGGCACGATGGCACAGTGGTCAACACTGTGGCCTCATAGCACCAGGGACTTGGGTTCAATTCTGGCTCAGATGACTAGGCGGACTTTGCACATTCTCCCCATTTGTGCATGGGTTTCCTCTGGGTGCTCCAGTTTCCCCCCACAGTCCAAGGATGTGTGGGTTAGGTTGATTGGCTGTGCTAAATTGACCCTAGTGACAGGGGGATTAGCAGGCTAAATACATGGGGTTACAGGTATAGGGCCTGGGAGAGATTATGGTCATTGCAGGCTCGATGGGCCAAATGGCCTCCTTCTGCACTATAGGTATTCTATGATTCTATTCTTCTAGTGAGTGAAGTGGAGTGCTTAGGGAAAAATATGGGATAGGTTAAAACATAGAACATAAGAACATAGAACATTACAGCGCAGAACAGGCCCTTCGGCCTTCGATGTTGCGCCGACCAATTAACAAAAAGCAATGACCCTCTAACCTAAACCATTCCCTTTTCATCCATAAACTTATCTACTAATCTCTTAAACGCCACCAAACTTGGCGCATCTACAACTGCAGCAGGCAGGGCATTCCATACCCTTACCACCCTCTGGGTAAAGAACCTACCTCTGACATCCGTCCTATAACTACCACCCCTTAATTTAAAGCTATGTCCCCTCGTGCTAGCTTTCTCCATCCTAGGAAAAAGGCTATCACTGTCCACCCTATCTAAACCTTTAATCATCTTATATGTTTCAATAAAGTCTCCTCTTAGTTGCCTTCTTTCTAACGAAAGCAACCTCAAATCCCTCAGCCTCTCTTCATAAGACCTGCCCTCCATTCCAGGCAACATCCTGGTAAACCTCCTCTGTACCCTCTCCAATGCCTCCACATCTTTCTTATAATGCGGGGACCAGAACTGCACACAATACTCCAAGTGCGGCCGCACTAGAGTTTTGTACAGTTGCAACATGACGTTGTGGCTCTGAAATTCAATCCCCCTACCAATAAAAGCTAAGACTCCGTATGCCTTCTTAACAACCTTATCGACTTGATTGCCAACTTTCAGGGATCTATGCACATATACACCAAAATCCCTCTGTTCTTCAACACTATTAAGAGTCCTACCATTAGCCCTATACTCTACACATTTGTTATTCCTGCCAAAGTGAATTACCTCACACTTTTCCGCATTAAACTCCATTTCCCACCTCTCGGCCCAGCTCTGCAACTTGTCCAAGTCTCTCTGCAAACTATAGCACCCCTCTTCATCATCTACCACTCCTCCGACTTTGGTGTCATCCGCAAATTTACTAATCCATCCTTCAATACTCTCATCCAGATCATTTATAAAAATTACAAACAGCAGGGGCCCCAAAACAGTCCCTGAGGTACACCACTTGTAACCAAACTCCATGATGAATAATTTCCATCAACCACCACCCTCTGTCTTCTATCTGCTAGCTAATTCCTAATCCAATTAGCTAAATTACCCTCAATCCCATACATTCTGCATTTTCTGCAGAAGCCTTCCATGGGACACCTTATCGAACGCCTTACTAAAGCCCATATATACCACATCAACTGCCTTACCCCCATCCACCTCTTTGGTCACTTTTTCAAAAAGGTACAAAAAAAAGGTAAAAAAAGGTTAGGGTACGATTTGGGGTGAGAACTACCAAGAATACTAAAAACGAGAAATAATATTAGTTAAAAAAAAACAAAAACGACGGAAATGAACAGAAAGATAAACTATTGTGGATGCAGGAAATCTGAAAGAGGGATGGAAAATGTTCAGCAATTTCTGCTATATTGCTGGAATCAATGAGGAAGAAAAGTTAATGCTTTTCTGGGACCTTTTCGGAATTGGCATCAGTCCTGTCAAAGGGTTACACCTAGAAAGGCCACTGTGTTTATGGTGTGTCCAACAACAGGTAGTTCATAAAATATCAGTGAAAGGCACAAACAACATTCAGTCGTTGCAAATCAGAAACTCAGTCCATCATTCTCTTCCAGCTACAGATTGCCAGTATTTTTTTCTGTTTTCATTGCTAATCCATCAGGTTTGGCCCATAGAATTCCTCAGAAAATTAAAACGTGATAAATTGCTACCAACACATATACAGTCACTGGATCATTTCATGTAAAAGACCTCAATTAACTAAGAGGTGGCAAATGGAGATGTGTGCAGATTGCTGTCCCAGGGTTCTCACCTGTGGTCTGTGAATTGACATTACAGGACAAGAGAGACTCTATTACTTGGAGGAGCCTGAAAAACAATCATTAAAACTTATCCTGCAGAATTCTCTCTTCACATTTGTGTTAAATCCGCCACAAGCATTGACAGCTTGATCAGTCAAGCGAGGTGCACTCTGGTATGAAGGGCCTTCCCTGGGGGATGGGGCCTCAGCTGTGGGCTCCATTGGCTTTGTGTTTTATATCATACAATACCTGAAACCCCACCATGATTGATTTTTCAGTCTGTGCTTACACACGACACTTACCAACCGGTCCTGCGATGTCTGGTCTTGCTCTTTTCTCTGTTGCCTGATTAATCTTTTTGTCAGATTGAAGTCTTGTGTCTCTGTTGAGTGTGTTATTATGCACCTGATCCCTTCATATGTCTGCCTTGCTAAATCCCTTGGGCTTGCAGGGCTCTGCTGTATCTAGGGACTGGACTAAAAATTTGTATTCTTCTATTCCAAAAATGCACATTCTCCACAACATTTATAAATATTGAGCCTTGCAGGAAATGTGTTCTGATTCTGCTGATAGGTTGGCCTCTTCTTCATTGCTGGCCCTCCTGTGGGCCCCTCTCTCATGCAACATCTTCCGGCCTCCCCCCCCCCCCCCCCCCCCCCCCCCCCCACCAGCCCCCCATGCTGTCCTTCTAGACTTCCCCTCCAAGCTTCCAATCATGTTTCCCGCTTCATGCCTCCCCATGTCGCTGCTCCAGGCCTCCCCTCATGCCCCCCTTCCAGACCATTCCTCCTCATCACCCTGTCTTCTGCTTTGGCCTCTTCTCATACCCTCTTCAGCTCCTTCCCAGCCCATTCAGGCCTCCACACACCTCCATCCCTCCCATGCCACCCTTCAGGCACTGCCCCTTGTCCCTGACCACCTGTAAGTTCCAATGTCTCTGGGGCCCCAGTGTGGTCATCACCTCCGGTCTCCGTTTGTGGGTTTGCATTGCGCTGGCAGGTGGGAAAATTCTGGGAGCAGGGCAAATTTCCAATCCGAAACAAAACATGCATATTTAAATAAGATTTTAAAGATTCGAAGCTGGTTTCATATCTTCACTGGGCGTGAACCAGATTACCAACCAGGAGTTGGGTAGAATCTCTATGTGAGTTCTCCCCAACACAAATCGTGTTCTGGCCTCTCTGACCAGAGTCTCTGGTGATTTGCAAGTGCGTGAGAATCACCCTATTATTTCTTCATCAGTTTTGATTTAACATTCCAATTAAGAAGGTAAGAAAATCAGAAAAATAAATGAAACTCTCTTCTAGTCTGCTGATTTATTAAAAAGGTGACAGTGGCTATTCTGATGACTTTAAGAAGTAAATCCCCTTAGCTGTGGGCCTGGTGAATACAGGAAAATCATTTCTCACTGAGTAATACGTTCTGTCTCGTGGTTATTGCCATTGCCTAGAGCATTGCTGAATGCTACAGACTGGAATGATTTCAGGTTTGATTATCCCATCAGTGCTGGGCTGGCTGATCTCAGCTGTAAGGATGTGACAACACTGGCTGTGGAATCAATGAAGCAGTGCAGGAAAAGTCCATTCAGACCAACAGGTCTATTCTGGTGTTAATGATCTAGTAAGAAGTTTCACAATACCAGTTTAAAGTCCAACAGGTTTATTTGGTAGCAAATGCCACAAGCTTTCAGGGCTCTACCCCTTCATCAAAAGCTAGTGGCTTGTGCTACCAAACAAACCTGTTGGACATAATCCTGGTGTTATGAGACTTCTTACTGTGTTTACTCCAGTCCAACGCCGGCATCTTCACATTTATGGTCTACACAGGCCAGCTCACTTCATCTCTGTTGAAATATGTGCCTGTCTCCTTCGTGTACCTTTCCAGCTTGCCTTTAAATGCATCTATGCCATTTGCTTCATCTACCCCTTGCTACCTGGGTGGCAAGTTCCACATTCTGACCACTGACATATATTCCCTGGAGTTTATTGAAATATATAGACTTCTTAAGGAGATTAGCAAGACAGACAATGAGACAAAGCTTCCCCCTGGCTGTGGAACTGAGAACATAGAGGTCACAGTCTCAGAATAAGAGGTCAGCCATTTAGGATATGGAGATGCTGGAGTTGGATTGGCATTTTAGCTGTGAACATACTCCTTCACTCACCTGATGAAGGAACAACGTTCCAAAAGCTCATGATGCCAAATAAGTCTGTTGGACTTTAACTTGGTATTGTGAGACTTCTTACTGTGGCCATTTAGGAATGAGGTGAGACAAATTGCCTTCACTCAAAAAGTTATGAATCTTTGGAATTCTCTCCCACACTCAGCTATAGATGCCCAGCCACTGAGCATATTCGAGTCATAGGTTAATAGATTTTTCGAAATGAAGAGTTTAGGGATATTATGGGATGTGAAGCTGAGATGGAAGATCAGTCATAATTTGTGTATGTTCATCAGGCCAAATAGTCCAGTCCAACTGCTGTATCCCTTATTTTCGTGCTCTGAAAATGGTCCAATCTGGATGGAGGCATCATATTGTGGGAACAAAAAGAGGCCATTCAGCCCACTACGTCAGTGTTAGGTCGTTGAAGGAGTTATCCAATTAATCACAATCCCCTGAGTTTTTCCTAATATTGTTTCTTTTGTGGTTAAATGGTAACAAATTCATCAAAAGTTGCTTGATGTGCATTACCTTTAATATTAATGCAAAGTCCTGCCACTGGAGACAACATTGTACGTAGAATATAAAGCATAGAACAGTACAGCACAGGAACAGGCCCTTCGGCCCATGACATTATGCCAAACATGACGCCAAATTAACTGCATTCCTTCTACCTGCCTTCTATTTCTTACATGTTTATGTGTTTATCTATAAGTCCTTAAATGGCCCTATTGTATGTACCTCCACCACCACCCTGACAGCACGTACCAGACAACTATCACTGTCTGTGTAAAAAAACTTGTCCCTCACATCCCCTTTGAACTTTCCCCCTCTCACCTTAAGTGCATGCCTCTAGTATTAGACAATTGAACGTGGGAATAAAGATTTTGACTGTCAACCCCATCTACGCTTCTCATAATTTTATGGACTTTTATCAGGTCTCCCCTCAGTCTCCACTGCTCCAGAGGTAACAAGTCTAGTTTGTCTAGCCTTTCCTCATAGCTCATATAACTCAGGTAGCACCCTCTCCAAAACTTCCACACCCTTCCTGGAATGTGGTGACCAAACTGAACACAGTACTCTGAGTGGAAGTAGAGGGGAGTTGATGAGGTATTGAAGAGTGGAGGTACTGGACATTGACCATGAGAGGCATGCAGTTCACATTATTAGACTGGATAATAGTAACAAGCATCCGTTACTTGAAGTCAAATTGCAAACACATCTCAATATTTTGAAAGCCAGGCAAAACGTCACCTATATTATAAGTAAATGATGAATTGCACTCTGATTACATTATCATATGAATAAAAGAGCCACTATTTCCCTAATTACATCTCATTAAGACAATGAATAGGGTCATTAGTATTCACACCTGAATATATTAATTTTGACCCATTAGGTAATTCTCTCTACCCCTAATCGATTAAGCATCTTGCGCTGATTTAATATCTTCTATTTTGTTAATTGCTTTACTGGTTCATGTATTATTTTTGTGTGGCTGAGTTGAAAACACATTTGCCCTTTCTTAACCTGAAGTAATTTATTTAATGTCTTATTATAATAGCAGAATTGTTGCTCAAATCTTGATACACTTAGCCCAATTATCGCTGAATGTTACTGCCATAGTGAGTTGGAAGACGAGAATACAATGGAAGGAAACCTTGTGCCACTAAGCAATGAAATCTTTTCCCTTCTTCTTAGGGATCAAGAATGGCCTGCCTTCCCTCTGGTCCGGTGGGTTCTGAAATGGCCAATACAGACTGATGTGTGATCTGCATATTCTGCCAGATAAGGGATAAGTTGGGGGCTTAAATGGTTGAGTGGATGGGTTGTTTAAAGACTTACAGCTCAACAGATGATTATTCAGGCCATATGCCAATCCTGGCACTTAAGTATCCTTCCCAATCTCCCAAAACTATTTGTCTTGTATTGTGTTTACCAATTCTCTTTTAACCAGTCTAAAAAGCCTCACTCCTGTTCCTACTTCCTATGTTCTTATGAAAGCTATGATTCACCCTCCACCCTTTCAGTCAGGTTCAGAATTGGAAGGAGGCACAGAGTCAAATGTTGTAGATCCACTCTCCAGCATTCCAGTTCACTGATCATTTTGTGATGACAGGCTTGGTTACTATACAGGTAACTGTATGGCTTCATACAGAAGTGAATTGAAGCCATCTTCGGCTCCCCTCGCAACTGGAGGCCAGTTTAGGTTCCTGGAGGTGGGCACCATGTGGCAGGGTGGGACTTCAGGTTAGACTAAAGGTCCTCCACGTCTAGTTGGGTGTAGAAACAGCATCAGACCACCCTGTAGATCGGGTCCTTGGTGTGAGCCTCTTCCTTTGCTAGTTAATTGCCCACTTAAAGGTCAGAATTGGCCTACTGGCAGACAGCAGCCTGATTCCACCATTGCTATAGGTAAGATTTTTAATTTGATTTGATTTATTACTGTCACATTTATTAGTATACAGTGAAAAGTATTATTTCTTGCATGCTATACAAACAAAGCACACCGTTCATAGCGATGGAACGGAGAGGGTGTAGAATGTATTGTTACAGTCATAGCTGGAGGTAGAGAAAGATCAACTTAGTGCGTGATAGGTTCATTCAAAGGTCTGACGGCAGCAGGGAAGAAACTGTTTTTGAATCCGTTGGTATGTGATCTCAGACTTTTGTATCTTTTTCCCAATGGAAGAAGGTGGAAGAAAAGATGTCCAAGGTGCATGGGGTCCTTGATTATGCTGGCTGCTTTTCCAAGACAAATGGAAGTATAGACAGAGTCAATGGATGGCAGGCTATTTGCGTGATGGACTGGGCTTCATTCACAACTCTTTGTAATTTCTTTTAGTCTTCGATAGAACAGGTGCCATGCCAAGATGTGATACATTGGGAAAGGATGCTTTCTAAGGTGCAGCTGTAAACATTGGTGAGAGTCTTGGTGGACATGCCAAATTTCCTTTGTCTTCTAAGAAAGTAGAGGCATTAGTTGGTTTTCTTAACTATCTTGTTGACATGCGGGAGACCAGAACAGATCACTGGTAATGTGAACACCTAAATACTTGAAGCACTCGACCATTTCTACTTCATCCCCATTGATGTAGATCATGGTGGGAGGGGCAGTGGCTGGCTGGCAAGCAGCAAGTATAACACATATACCCCACTCCTGGCCTTAAACCCACCAGCGGAGCAGGGCAAAATACAGACCAAAAAGTTCAAACTCCTTACTTTCAAGCATGTGTAAAAGATTGTAGGTAGTCAATATAGTGTGATGGTTCTCTGATGGAGAGCTGCCCTTACAGAGAAGTCCTTTAGGAAGAAGCCAGGAAGCACTTTTGCATGCAGAGGATATCAGAGAGCTGGAATCCGTTTCCCCAAAGGCTCGGGATGCTGGGTTAATTGAAATTTTCGAGACTGAGATTGATTGATTTTGTTAGCTGAAGGGAAATGGAATAAAGTCAGGCAAATAGTGTTTAGATACAGAACTGCCTAGATATTGATGTGCTACAGAAAAGCAAAGCTGCCTGCCTGCCCAGCCCCAGCCCCAATGTTCACAATTACTTTTTATTTATCTGTGGGATGTGGGCATCACTTACATACCAACATTTACTGCTCTTTCTTAATTGTCCTTGACCCCCTCTCTTGAACCACTGCAGTCTGTGTGGTTTAGGTTGCAGCCACAGTGCTGTTAAGTAGAGGGTTCCAGGACTGATATGTTTTCAAGTCAGGATGATGTGAGATTTGGAAAGGAAAAAAGTCTTGCATTTATAACATGTCTTTCACAATTGTAGGATACCTCAAGGCACTTTATCGCTTTTTTTTGTGTACTATGGGAGACACAGCATCTAGTTTGTACATAGTAAGTTTCCCCAAACTACAATCTGGTAATTACCAGAAAGTCTGTTTTTGTGATATTGATTGAGAGATAAATATTGTTCAGGCAATAAATCTCGATGCTTTGATAAAATATGGCTTTGCCAACCCTGTGGCATTCCCTCAGCTCTGCAGTGGAGTGTCAGCCTGGTGTGGGACTTGAATACACAATTTTCTGACTTCAAGTGCTGACAACTGAACCACAGTTGCCACCTGGAAGAGAACTTGCTGGTGGTGGTGTTCTGATGCTCTTGCTGCTCTTGATCTTCTAGATGGTAATGTTTGCAGAGTTGGAAAGTGTTGTCGAGTTGTTGCCGCACTGTTTTGTAAAGGTGCGCAATGCACAATACTGGCGATGGAGGGAGTGAATGCTTAAGGTGGTGGATGTGATGCCAATTAATAGGGCTACGTTTGCCTAGATGGTGTCAAGTTTCTTGAGTGTTATTAGAGCTATATGAACATTATTCCTGATTTGTGCTGTTCATGACTGCAAACCCACAAAAAGAAGAGATTGACTGGGGTAGTGGTTAGCACTGCTGTTTTACAGTACCAGGGACCCGGGTTCGATTCCTGACTTGGATTACTGTCTGTGCGGAGTCTGCATGTTCTGCCCCATGGTTTGCATGGGTTTCCTTCGGGTGCTCCAGTCTCCTCCCCCAGTGTGGAAGATGTGCTGGTTAGGTGCATTGGCCATGCTAAATTCTCCTTCAGTGTACCCGAACAGGCACTGGAATGTGGCGACTACTGTGGATTTTCACAATAACTGAATTGCAGTGTTAATGTAAGCTTAGAGTCATGGAAGATTACAGCATAGAAACAGGCCCCTTGGCTCAACTTGTCCATACCGCCCATTAAGCTAGTCCCAATTGCCCCATGTTTGGTCCATTTCCCTCTATACCAATCAGACCCATGTAACTGTCTAAATGCTTTTTAAAAGACAAAATTGTACCCATTCTACTATTGCGTCTGGCAACTCATTCCAGACACTCATCACCATCTGTGAAAAAATTGTCTCTCTCTGGATCCTTTTGTATCTCTCCCTTCTCACCTTAAACCCATGCCCTCTGGTTTCAGACTCCCTCTTGTTACAATAATAAATAAAACTAAATTGAAAATATTGGCTATAAGCTTGTAAAGGTGCAGGAAAGCCAGTGAAAAAAATCTACAGATCTGCTGAGCTAGTACTTGACTGAAAATAAGGACCATTTACTGTCAATTAGTGCAGGAAATACTGACCCAGCCACTGTGTTCATAAAAGAATTGGAATAGTTTAACAGCAAGCAGGTATAAAAGATTTAAAAAGAAAATATAGGTCCATCCTAACCAGGAACAAGTAGGTTATTTTAATATAGCAAAAGTGTTGAATTACTATTTCTCTTTCCATGTCCTTGTGATATGAAGTCCTTCAAGCAAAATATCTGGGAGCAAGTGATAACAATGAGAATAGGTAGATGGGGGAACTGTTTAATGTGAGATAGTGAAGGGCTAAGATGTCACTGAGGCAGTTGTCTTTCCCAATCAGCAAAACAGAGTTGACTAATTCACTGATGTTCTTTAGGAAAGGAAATCTACCATTCTTACTTGGTCTGGCCCACATGTGATTCCAGAGCCATGACAATGTAGCTGACTCTCAACTATCCTCTGAAATAGCTTGGTAAGTCATTCAGTAAGAGCAACAAGGGTTGGGTAGTAAATGCTGGCCCAATCAGCCACGCCCATGTCCCATGAATGAATAAAACAAAAACTATAACCCTCAAAACGTCTTGGCACTATACATGAATCCACCAAAATGGAAAAGGGCTGTTTCTTTTTTCAAAAGAAAACACTGTTGTGATAAAGAGGTCTCCATTCAAACACAAACCTGTCCTTTCTTTTTCAAGTGTTGACAGAGCTGCCTTGAGTCTCCGGCTGGTACTAGTTTTGCTTTTCAGATTGTCAGCATAGGTTTTTTTCTTATCTCTCCTACAATCCACCTGACAGTCAGGTGTACCTCCCCCGTGAATAAGTAAAGAGCTGGAATCTCAAGTTGTCAGCGAACAGTAGCAACTCCTTTAGAACCCAAACAAACGGTGTTGAGCTGACTGTGTTTGTGCATATATATATCTAGGAACATAGTCACTCTTTGGTTTAACAAAAAAACAAAGTAAAATCAGAAGTTGTTCAATACATTGCATGTTGCAGCTGATATTCTATAACCATGGTGGCACAGTGGTTAGCATTGCTGTCTCACAGCGCAAGGGACCTAGATTTAGTTCCTAGCTTGGGTCACTGACTGTGCGGAGTCTGCATGTTGCCTGCGTGGGTTTCCTCCAGATGATCTGGTTTCCTCCACAGTCCAAAAGATGTGCTGGTTAGGTGCATTGACCATGCTAAATTCTCCCTCAGTGTACCCAAACAGGCATTGGAATGTGGTTATTCAGGGATTTTTGCAGTAACTTAAGTTTAAGTTTATTTATTAGTCACAAATAAGGCTTACATTAACACTGCAATGAAGTTACTGTGAAACTCCTCTACTCGCCACAGTCTAGCATCTGTTCAGATCAATGCACCTAACCAATGTATTTTTCAGAATGTGGGAGGAAACCAAAGCACCAGGAGGAAACCCATGCAGACACAAGCTTGGAATTGAACCTGGGTCCTTGGCACTCTGAGGTAGCAGTGCTAGTCATTGTGCTACCGTGCCTCCCATATTACAGTGTTAACGTAAGCCTACTTGTGACATGAATAAATAAATTTATTTCACAGGAATTCAGGGACCTTTTTGTCAGTCCACTGCCCAAGTGGTTTGGCTCAGTTGAGGGCATTCTCACCTCAGCACTCATTGTTGGAGATGTATTGCTGGGGATTGGATGTTCAGCCATGGTTCCTATTTGAACAGAGGCTAAGTTTCCAATGGTACGTATACAGGAAATTCGCTGTGTCCTGGCCAACATTCCTCTTTGACCACTATCGCAGAAGACAGTTTAGCTTATGGCACAGAATGGTGAATACAGTTTTGATTATAGTAGCTTAAGGCTCAGCACCTCCCTCCACAGCGAGCTCCTTTTCCATACATAATACATATCATATGAATGATAGTCAATATTTCAATGTCAGGCCACAAGAGAAAAGAGGCAACATTCTTTTATCAGTAATGTCATCAATAATAACGCATTTGTTTATGTCATACACACATTTACTGTCGTGGTAACTCTGAACCAGCGACAAGTCAGAGAGAATTTACTGCTCCGTGGAGTATAATCAAACTGTTTGCAGCATGATAGATAGGAGAAACAAATTCAGAAAACAGAAACTTTATCATAGCCTGTCAACAAATTGCATAAAGTTGCTCCTTCTTGAGTCACTAACATTAGTTGGAATATAGGTAGTTGGAATGTAGGCTCATGCAGTTGATCTCAGTATTCATACGAACATATGAATTAGGTGCAGGAGTTGGCCACTCGGCCTGTTGTATGTACTTCACCATTCAATACTGATCTACTTGTAACCTCAACCCACTTCTGCTTGCCCTGGTAATCTTTTCACCCTTGTGTTATTCAAGATTCTACCTACTCTGACTTACAATATTCAAATATTTGATTTGATTTATTATTGTCACATGCAGTGACACATTATCACATGCATTATTGTCACGGATACAGTGAAAAGCATTATTTTTTGTGGGCTATACAAAGCATACTGTACATAGAGAAGGAAAGGAGAGGGTACAGAATGTAGTTTTACAGTCAGAACTAGGATATAGAGAAAGATCAACTTAATATGATGTAGATCCATTCAAATGTCTGATGGCAGCAGGGAAGAAGCTGTTCTTGAGAAGGTTGGTACGCGTATACTAGCCTTTTGAAATTGTTACACCAGGATAAGCCAGATCTCTCCACAACGCAGTTCTCAGCAATCTCTCAACATTTGGATGATAAACTTCTTTTTTATTTTTTCTGCCAAAATGGACAATTTCACATTTGCCCACATTTATACTCCATTTGCCAAATTCATCCTATCAATGTCTTGTTTTAGTCTTCTAACATCCTCTTCACAATTTATTTTCCTACCTATCATTAAATCATCAACAAATTTAGCAACCATACCTTCAGTCCCTTATCCAAGTCATTTATGTAATTTGGAAAAGTTGAGGCCCCAGGACTGATCCCTGCGGTGCATCAATCATCATATCCTGCCAATCAGAAAAATACCCATTTATGCCAACTCTCTGCTTTCTGATTTTGCTATTTGAGGCTTGTAACCTTTAGGTGTGATATAAGATTACTTTGACTTACTTAGATTTTTGCATCTTTTTCCCGACTGAAGAAGGTAAAAGAACGTCTGGGGTGTATGGGGTCTTTATTACGCTGGCTGTTTTTCAGAGACAGCGGGAAGTGTAGACAGAGTCAATGAATGGGAGATCGGTTTGCATGATGGACTGGGTTCATTCATGACTATCACTCTTGTGTTAATCAAGAATATATCTACTTTGTCTGAGAAGTAGTCAAAGATTCAGCTTCCATTGCCCTTTGAGGAAGAAGAGTTACACAGGCTCATGACCCTCTGAGAGTAAAAATTTCTCTTCCCTGTCTTAAATGAATGACCCTTTATTTTTAAACAGTGACTCCCTAATTCTAGATTCTCCCACAAGAGGAAACATCCTTTCTAAATCCAACCTGTCAATACTCTCTCAGGATCTCAAAGATTTCATTCAAATTTCCTCTTATTTTTTTCAACTCTATTAAATACAATTCTAACTCTCCAGCCTTTCCCCATTAGACAACCTGCCCATTGCTGCTATTAGACTAGCAAACCTTCTCTGAACTGCTCCTACTGCATTTACATCTGTTCCTTTAAAAACAAAACCTCTTCAGTACACTGTACTCCAGATGTGGTCCCACCAGCCCCCTGTAGAACTGAAGCAGAACCTCCCTACTTTTGTAATCGACTCCTCTCACAATAAATGATAACATTCTATCAGCTTTCCTTAATCACTTGCTGTACCTATGCACTAGTCTTTTGTAATTGATGCACTAGGACACCCAGATCCTTCTGCAATTCAGAGCTTTGCAATGTCTCAGCATTTGGATAATAATTTTTTTTTCTATTCCTCCTGCCAAAATGGGGTGCAGTCAATAGGAAATCCCATTAACAGTGGTGAGAACAGAAGATCATGACATTGTCAAATGTCACACCATCTTCTGCTGCAAAAAACACAACACAGGGAGGCCAGAAATCACCATTTACCCCCATCCCTAATGTACCCCTATTCCAAAGAGTGCATAGAGATGTATTCTCGAGTTTAGATACAGAAGACCTTATATTTTCGAAACAATATCAAAATTTATTAAAGAACCAATTGGCTCCCTAAGTTGCAAACACCATGAAAATATATTTTATCCGCAGCTATCAGTGATCTATTTGGAAAGTTAATTGCCAACAGAATTATAAATTCAGCAATGCTTATTTGTTACAAATAAATGTGTTTTTAATTCCTGCATTCCTGCTGTTTGAAATCTTACTGCTTGCTGCCTTTAGATTACACTGATAAAATTTAGTTCCATACTGCGACCTCAGCGGGTAGGCTAATGTTCGAGTAAATGGTACGGAGATTCCTCGTGTGGTTTGTAACAGACATTTGAGACCCAAGATGAGGTTACCTCGAACTCAAGTCCTTGGCATCTGCCATGGGGCATTTGTTTAATTCAGATGACTCCTTGGGTGAGATTGACTGTGGATCACTGCACTGTAATTCGCATTGCTAATCAGAATTCACAGGACAATTTGTCATTCAATGTCAAGTCAGACAGTGCAAACAGCTGATGACTCAAATGCCCATCTCAGACATTTCTTCCCAATACATGCGGGGGCAGTTATTTGAGCGGCATCTCATGCTTTAGGACGATTACTGAATGCTTTGCCTAGAAGGGCATTGGAATAGACGTTGCAACATTGGGTATTTCAGCTCACCCAAGTTGGGCTCTGTATAGTTCACACAGCCACGGAACCTCCTCAGTTATAATTAACCTCCTGTGAAAGGCACACAGCCAAGCCAGAAGAAATCTCTGCGTGATAATTCTGTAAAGCCCACATGTGGCCAACTGAAACATACAGAATATCAGCCTAATGTTAAATCATAAATAATTCAGCCCTCACTGGCCACTTTTCGCAGATAATATTCCCGAGATCCCCACGAACTAGAGCACTAGTCATCCTCAGGGTATTTGATCATCAATATCTCTGCTTGTTGGTACAATTCTCGCTTTCTTTTAGAACCATATAGACATCCAAACTTTATAGAAAATTAATTGCACAGCATTCAATACTTGCCTTTATTAACCAAGGCACTGGCTATAAGAGCAGAGAGATTATGATGGGCCTGTGTAAAATGTTCATTAGGCCACAGCAAGAGTACTGTGTGCAGTTCAGGTCACCACACTATGGGATGTATTTGATTGCACTAGAAAGAGTGCTGAGGAGATTCACCAGGGTGTTGCCTGAGCATTTCAGCAATGAAAAGAAGCTGGTTAGGCTGGAATTGTTTTCCTTAGAGCAGAGAAGGTTGAGGGGGGGCTTAATTGCGATGTACAAAATGAATGAGGGACATAGATGGGGTAAATAAGAAGAAACTTTTCCCCTTAGCAAAGGGATCAATAACCAAGGAACATAGATTTAAGGTAAGGGGCAGGGGATTTAGAGAGGATTTGAGGAAAAGCTTTTTCACTCAAAGGGTGATGGGAATCAGGAACTCACTGCCTAAAAGGATGGTAGAGGTGGGAACATAGAATCATAGAATCCCTACAAAGAAGAAGGAGGCCTTTCAGCCCATTGAGACTGCATCAACACCGATCCCACGCAGGCTCTATCCACATAACCCCACGCATTTACCCTGCTAGTCCCCCTTCACTAAGGCCAATTTAGCCTGGCCAATTAATATAACTTGCATGTCATAGGAGCACTCATAACATTTAAGAAGCATTTAGCTGAGCACTTGATACATCACAGTATACATAGTTATAGGCAGCACAGTGGCACAGTGGTTAGCACTGCTACTCACAGCACCAGCGCCAGAGATCCAGGTTCAATTCTGGCCTTAGGTGATTGTCTACGTGGAGTTTACGTGTTCTAAGAAATACTTAAGTAGGCACATGAATGGAATAGGGATGGAGAGATATAGTAGACTGATTTAAATAGGGATCATAAGCCTTCGGACGTTCCTGGGAATTGCATAAGTTATGCATGTTATTGACGTATTTCTCTTTTATCCTACAGGTACTCCAACAAGGGGCATACACGCAATGGGTCGTGAGAGGGCTGCTCTTGGATTTTTTTGGGAGTAGCATGTCATTAGTATACGCTTAAACTGGACCAGTTGATGGGCAACACAACAGCTCAATGATTATCACTGTTGCCGTGCAGATACAGGGATTTGGGCTGGTATCTGTGGAAGTTTGCGCATTCTCCCCGTGCTTGCATGAGTTTTCTCCGGGTGCTCCGGTTTTCTCCCACACCCCAAAGATGTGCTCTTAGGCTGATTGGCAGAACAAATTGTCCCTAAATTGTCTCAAATTTGGTTCTAATGCAGATTTCCATAAACATAGACAAGGGTCATGGGTAGAAGTGGGAACATTAAAGTGGCGGCGCGGACTCTTTGGGTCGAAGGGCCTATTTCCCATGCTGTCTTGTTCTTTGTTCTTTGTTCTCCTGTGTCTATATGGGTTTCCTCCAGGTGGCCCAGTTCCACAGACAGTCCAAGGATGTGCGGGTTAGGTTGATTGGCCGTAGTAAATTGCACTTTGTGTCAGGAGGATTGGCAGGTAAAATATGTGGGACAATGGGGAAGTACCTAGTGGGGTTGTGGTCAGTGCAGACTCCTTCTGCACTGTAGCGATTCTATGATCCTATGATAAGACTACGGACAAAGTGCTGAAAAATGGGATTAGATAGTTGATGGCTGACATAGACCTAATGGGCTAAAGGGCATCTAACTGTGCTCATTAAAAACAGCCTTTAATCTGGGGCAATATTCCATAGAACTTTTCATTGCATGAAAAATAACACAGCTTTTAATCCTGACTCACATCAGCGGTTTGCTGATTTTGCATTCATATCATGTCAGGGTCTATGATCAAGTACAATGTTATAGCTCTATTTCCAATCAGTGAAGGATCTCGCCCTCCTCAGAATATCCCTGCAATATTCCAAGAAAGGAGCACAGAAAGAAATTGCATTAAAAAAGCTCCTTACTGACTATCTCAAAGTGCATCAGAATAGCAATCATGGTGATTTTGTAGATAAGTGCAGCAAGATCCCACAAGCCACAAAGGAACAAGTGAAAAATTTGAAGTGAATGATAATCCTGGCCTCATTTTGGGACTATCCTAGAGTATCATAAAATTGATACAGTGAAGAAGGAGACCGTTTGGCCCATGGAGTCTGCACTGAACACAGTTCCACCCAGACCCTATCCCCATAACCCCGTGCCTTTACCCTAGTTAGTCCCCCTGACACTAAGGGGAAATATAGCATGGCCAATCCACCTAACCTGCACATTTTTGGACTGTGGGAGGAAACCAGAGCACCTGGAGGAGACCCATACAGAAACATGGAGAACATGCAGACTCCAGACAGACAGTGACACTAGCCGGGAATCGAACCCAAGTCCTGGTACTGTGAAGCTGCACATTCCTTCAATGATTGCTCTCACGAAAGACCTTAAAATGGGCTTGGAGAACTAATCTAACTCTCTCAGGAAAGAAGTCACAAAAGAATATCATTGTCCCCCAACAGCCTTTTAGCTGGATATGATAAGGAGCCAGGCATCTCTCCTCAGCAACGTACCTCTCCACTGTAGAGTGTACAGAGATTAATTTTTTGAGTTTGGACGTAGAAGATTATATGATACGATATACTTTCTTAAATTATTAAAAGCTTATTAAAGAGTCATTCATGCAATTCATATATGATGATAATCACAACATTGATAGTTCTAAGAAAAGAAAGTATCATCTTATTTACATTACAGGAGTCACTACAGAGAGATATTTAAGCTATCCATCAATATTTAAACTGGCATTTACTTTAGTTTAACTCTCCAAGTGGAAAGTTACAAGTTTGGTGGGATACCTCCAGCCCAATTAAGGGAAGAACTATGATCGTTTCACTACAGTAGACATATCTTTACCTTGAGAGAGTCTGCAGTGAATCTAACAGGTCTAAAAACTCTACTATGTGTTTTCAATATTCATACCACAAAACGGCTGAACTGGCTAGTGGAATATTGAACACTCATCCTGTGCAGTATCCTTCATGTTAGCCAACATCCTCCAAGCAAGCAAGATACTGAGAGATGCAAATGGTGGCCACTTCCTTGCTGCATGTAATTTCCAGGATTCAGCTAATAAATGATTTGGGGTTATCCTTAAACCTTTCCATGTCTGATTGTGGTATTTTACTATTTAACAATATCTTGCTGAAGTGATGATGTGGAGGTGCCCATATTGGACGGGAGTAGGCACAGTAAGTAGTCTCACAACACCAGATTAAAGTCCAACAGGTTTATCTGTTGCTACCAAAATAAACTTGTTGGACTTTAACCTGGTGTTGTGAGACTTCTTACTGTTGCTAAAATGATTAAGAAACCAGTTCCCGTTTTTCCAGGAATTATCTTATGTTGGAGGATATATCATATTCAGTGCTACAGAATGTTAGTGTCGTTAAGCACACACTTATGCTTTGCTGCAGTTATACAGGGTCTTGGTGAGGACACACCTGGAATATTGTATGCAATTTTGGTCTCCTTATCTGAGGAAGAATGTTCGTGCTTTGAGAGAGTGCAGAAAAAGTTTACCAGGCTGATTCCTAGGATGGAGGGACTTACGTATAAGAGATTGAGTTGGTTAGGATTATATTCACCGGAGTTTGAAAGAATGAGGGGAGGACCTCATAAAAAATGATAAAATTCTGACAGGACTGGAAAGGGTAGATGCAAGAATCGGATCTTCCCAAAGGTGGGGGAGTCCAGAACCAGGGGTCATAGTTTGAGGATATGGGGTAAACTTTTTTAAGGTTGGGGTGAGGACAAATTTCTTCACTCAGAGAGTGGTGAGCCTATGGCATTCACTATCACAGAGAGCAGTTGAGGTCCTATGTTTTTAAGAAGGAATTAGATATAGTTCTTGGGTGAAAGGGATCAAAGGATATGGAAGAGAAGGCGAGCTCAGGCTATTGAGTCCAATGATCAGCCATGATCATAATGGCAATACAGAATGGAAGGGCTGAATGGCCTCCTTCTGATCCTCTTTTCTATATTTCTATTTGACATCTGACCTGACGACAGTCCATCTATTTTTTGGATGCTAAATATCAGCCAATAGCACCTTACAGCTCAAAGACGGTCATTTAAACAATTGTATCTGTACTGGCTCTTTGAAAAGACATTTCAATGACTCCCAAGGCCCTTGATCTTTTCCCTGAACTGCACCAATGTTTTCTCTTCAAGGCTTATGTTAAATTCCTTTTACAGAGTTAATAATGAAACTGCTTTCACTATGTTTCCAGGCAATGCATTCCAGCTCCATTTACTGCAGTAAAAAGAATTCTCACCTGCCCCCTCATCTCTTTAAATTCTAATGCTTTATTTTAATTTCAGAAACTGTTCATGCAAATCCTGCTCTCATATATTTTTAATTTAATGCCCTTATTGCTGTCCGGGGGCTTCCATTTCAACTGAAGCTACAAAAAGACCTGCATTTGTATAGCACATTCCATATCCTCAGGACATTGCAAAGCTCTTCATAGAAAATGATGTACTTTCAAAATGTTTTCTTCTTTGCCTGTTCCCTGCTTCCATTGCATTTCTTTGCCTTTCCTTGAGGGCCAAGGATGACTTGCTTCCACTCCAGTTCAATGTGTTCTGAGATGGTTGATGAGTCCAATGTGCAACCTGCAGGTGTTTGTTTCCACATGTGGGGCAGGGAGTGCATGACGGGTCGGGTAGATGGGCTTTTGGAAGGTTTGTACACTCCATCCAAGCCCTCAATTTCACCTCTACAATTTCTCAACATGTTCGCTACAACTCTCATCAATTTTCGCAGATGCACCATAGAAAAAGCATCCTTTCCTGACACATCACAGCTTGGCATGGCTCCTGCTCTGACCAAGACTGCAAGAAACTAAAAAAGGTTGTGAACAAAAGCTCAGTCCATCATGCAAACCAGCTTCTCATTCATTGACCCCGTTGCCTTGGAAAAGCAGACAGCATAATCGAGGACCCCACATACCCCAGGCATTCTCTCTTCTACCTTCTTCTGTAAGGAAAAAGATACAGAAATCTGAAATTATGTATCAACCAACTCAAAAATAGCTTCCTTCCTGCTGTCATCAGACTTATGAAAGGACTTACCTCATATTGAGTTGATTTTTCTCTACACACTCGCTTTAACTGAAACACTACATTCTGCATCCTCTCCTTTTCTTCTCTCCTATATACTCTAAGAATGGTATGCTTTGCCTCTATAGCATGCAAGAAACAATATTTTTCACTGTCCACTAATACATGTCACATGCCAGGGCCTCCTACAAGGTAACAGGTACATTTGGCCTCTTCAGGGATGTTTTGAGGATACCTCTGAAGAACTTTGTCTGTCCTCCTAGGAATTTACTGCCGCAACTGAGCTTCAAGTAAAACAGTTGCTCAAAGATGCTGGTGTCAGGCGTATGAAAGACGTGCCCCACCCAGCAGAGCTGGGTTTTGCATGAATAGGATTTCATTTCTAGACTTGGGAGATGGCCAACCTGCTTGCCACTAGACTTGAAGTGCAGCCACTGTCATACTATAGGAAACATGGCAGTTAATACTTGCACAGTTAAGTTCCCACTCCCAGCAAAGTGATAATGTGAACAATCTATTTCCATGACGTTGATTGAGACATAAAGAGCAAGCGACGCACTGTGGCAGCAATGTGTATCATATGCAAGATGCATTGCAGCAACTTGTCAATATCCATCAATAGCAAGTTCCAAGCCCGTGACTCTGAGGAAAGCAGATGAATGGAAGCAGCATCACCTGCAAAGCCACACACTATTCTAACACGGAACAATATCCCTGTTCCTTCACTGGCGTTGGGTCAAAATCCTGGAATTTGATTTGATTTGATTTGATTTATTATTGTCACATGTCTAAGTACACAGTAAAAAATATTGTTTCTTGCGCGCTATACAGATAGAGCATACCGTTCATAGAGAAGGAAAGGAGAGAGTGCAGAATGTGGTGTTATAGTCATAGCTAGAGAAAGATCAACTTATTGCGAGGTAGGTCTATTCAAAAATCTGATGGCAGCAGGGAAGAAGTTGTTCTTGAGTCAATTGGTACGTGACCTCAGATTTCTGTATCTTTCTCCCGACCAAAGATAGCGAAAGAGAGAATGGGTGCATGGGGTCCTTAATTATTCTGGCTGCTTTGCCGAGACAGCAGGAAATGTAGACAGAGCCAATGGATGGGAGACTGGTTTGCATGATGGGTTGTGCTATATTCATGACCTTTTGTAGTTTCTTGTGGTCTTGGGCTTGGTAGGAGCCGCACCAAGCTGTGATACAATCAGAAAGAATGGTGCATCTGTAAAAGTTGGTGAGAGTCATAGCTGACGTGCCAAATTTCTATTCTTCTGAGAAAATAGAGGCATTAGTGAGCTTCTTAACTATAGTGTTGGCTGGGACAGGGTTGTTGGTGATCTAGACATCTAAAAACTTGAAGCTTTCGACCATTTCTACTTCGTCCCCATTGATGTAGACAGGGGCATGTTCTCCACCACGCTTCCTGAGGTCGATGTCTATCTCTTTTATTTTATTGACATTGAGAGAGAGATTATTGTCGCTGCACTCAGTTCATCAGATTCTCTACGTTATTCCCTCCCTAACAGCATGATGGGTGTACCAACATCATGTGAACTGCAGCAACTTACCACTATCTTCCCAAGGGAGAATCAGTGATGGACAATGAAATCTGGTCTAGCCAGTGACCCATAAATTAATTTAGAACAGAATCAAGGCAGATATATTGGTCTTATAGACTTTGCCAGGCTTGGGAGACTTTATATCAAATGTAAACACATCTCTGAGGGTTTTCTCTGTTTCTACATTTCTTTCAAGGCAACAGATCTGTTGCTTTGGAATTCACCTCACTAAAAGCTGACAATGTACTATTTACAGGATGTTGACAGGTCCTCGAAGCATTATTTATCTCATGCTCCAGATTTTGAGTTACAGGGTGGCTTATTAAGTGCGACAAAAATAGGAATATTTAAACAACTGATAAGGATGGAAAGCATCAGCATGAGGTATACACTTTTTTTAATTCATTCGTGGCATGTGGGCATCGCTAGCTAAGTCCAATAGACATGCTGGTTAGGTGCATTGGCTGTGCTAAATTCTCTCTCAGTGTACCCAGACAAGTGCCGGAGTATGGCGACTAGGAGATATTCACAATAACTTCATTGCAATGTTAATGTACGCCTACTTGTAACACCAATAAATAAACTTTAAATTGTGTTAGAATCAAAAGATCCCTAAAGTGCAGAAGAATGCCATTCAGCCCATTGAGTCTGCACTAACAACAATTCCATCCAGGCCCTATCCCCTTAACCCCATGTATATACCCTGCTAATCCCTCTGACAGTTTGGCTTAGTTTGAAGCCATTTTTTCCTACGCTGACCATATGTTCTGGTGTACTTATGTTTGTGCACTCTGTCCCTTCCTGTTACGAAGGTTCTCAGTTTGAGGATTCAGAGCACACCATTTAGGATGGAGGTGAGGAGATATTTCTTCACCCAAAGAGTGATGAGCCTGTGGAATTCATTATCACAGGAAGCAGTTAATGCCAAAATATTGGATCTATTCAAGAAGCGGCCATTTGGGGTGAATAGGATCAAAAGTTATGGGGAGAAAATAGGATTAGGCCAGTTGGACAATCAGCCATGCTTGTGATGAATGGTGGAGCAGGTTTGAAGGGCCAAATAGCCTCCTCCTGATCCTTTCTTCTATGTTTCTATATCACACTCTGACTATTATTACCCATATTGTCACCCTGCGCTATTGCCTTGTCCTTTCTCTTTAACTTTCCAAATCTCCCCTCACATGAACTATCTCTCAATGCCTCTTTTTAGTTTAAAGACTTCTCTATAGCCTTAGTTACATGATTCAGCATAGTTCAAGTGAAGACAATCCCAACGGTGCAGCTCCCTCTTTCCTCAATACTGGGGCAAGTACTCCATGAATCAAAGTCATTTCTCCCACCAATCTTCAAATCATACATTTAACCTTATTTACCGTTTGTCAATTGGCTCACTGCACATTAGCAATTCAGAGAATATTATTCTTATGTTTCTGCTTTTTAGTTTATACTCAATCTTACCAATGTCATAGGTAACAATATGGAATTCAACAACTGGATCCTTCCCTTCCAACTCCAAGTTTCTCTCCATCTTCTAGAAAATGTCCTTAACCCTGGCACCGAGCAGGCAACACAATTTTCAGAACACAAGGCCTGACTGCAAAAAACAAAAGCTATCCCTCTGATTATATTATCCCTAATCCAACTATATTTGCTTTCTCAAATTGAACGGCTTCCTGGATCACAAAGCTATGGTCAGTTTTCCCATCCACCTTCTGCTCTCATCCACAAAACTGCAGGAACCTTGAACATGCTGGACAATTACTGGGCTGAAGTTTTTCCATTGATTCCTTCTTGTTCCCCATGCTCTTCACAATCATACCCTTCTGTCCATGCCCTCCAAGCTAGTTTAGAACTCCTGCTCTGCTAAAGACTGCAAGAAACTACAAAGAGCCATGAATGAAGGAGTCCATCACGCAAACCAGCCTCCCATCCATTGACTCTGTCTACATTTCCCGTTGCCTTGGCAAAGCAACCAGCATAATCAAGGACGCCCTGCGCCCCAGGCATTCTTCTCTTCCACCTTCTTCCATTGGGAAACAGATACAAAAATCTGATGTCATGTATCAATCGGTTCAAGAACAGCTTCTTCCCTACTGCCATCAGACTTTTGAATGGATCAACCTCGCATTAAGTTGATCTTTCTCTACAGCCTAACTATAACTGTAACACTACATTCTGCTCTCTCCTTTTCTTTTCTATGAACGATATGCTTTGTCTGTGTAGCGTGCAAGAAATAATACTTTTCACTGTACACTAAAACATGTGACAATAATAAATCAAATTAAGAACTTCCTCATTGAGAAATGTGTGTGTGATTACCTTCTGGAACAAAATGTCTGAGTAACTTTCCACTCTATCACCCATTTTGAAGCTCAGACTCCAGCTCATCAACTTGAAGCTGAAGGTTCTCCAGCTGCAAATACTTATTACAAATGTGCTTGCTGTAGACCAACATAGGTGCTCACAGCACCCACACATTGCAGCTGCAACACATCAACTGTCCTACTATTTTTATTGCATCTTGTTTGACTAATTGTTTCAGAAATATCATTCAACTGTTATACGTAGCAATATTAAGTAGTTTAACTAATCAAGTTATAGATTTGGTGAAATACTTGTATCTCACTGAAACAATTTAAACAAAGGGACAAAATCTCAAAACTAACCAACCAATCATCTACCCGTTCACCTAACGAATGCCCTTAAGCTCCCATCAGCTAAAAGATGCTGAGAAAAGGTTTAAAAAGCAGTACCTCTTTCCTACTTTTGTAGCAAATTCCTAGGAAAGCTCTCATTGCTGGCCAAACTAGGTCCTCATTTATTTCTCATTTATTTGTGGGACACGGGCATCACTAGCTGACCAACATTCATTGCCCATCCCTACTTGCCTGAGGATAGTTCAGAGTCAACTATATTGCTTTGGCTCTGGAGTCACAGTGGGCCAGGCTAGATAAGAAGGGTAGATTTCCTTTCCCAAAAGTGAACCAGATGGGTTTTTCAGACAATGGCTTCACAGTCATCAATGGATACTGAATTCCAAATATTTATTAAAAAATTCTAAGTTCACCATGTGTCATGGTAGGATTCAAACCTGGGTCCCCAGAACATCAGCTGAGTTTCTGGCTTAATAGGCTAGCGATAATACCACTAGGCCATTGCCTCTCCACTCTGTGTTACCACTCTGTACAGTCACAAAACATGTCCGTTTTCTAAATGGTTAAGAATTCAAATCTAGGCGGCAACTGCTAAAACAAGGCCTTTTTTTAAACGAGCTTTCATTTTTGAAGTTCTAAGTCAAAATCTGACACTCTCAATTATTGTTTGAGAAAAATTTACAAAACGCTCCCACCTGCACCAAATTCCTTAGCACTGCTAAACATTCCTTTGTGTGTTACACAGGCAAATTATACTGTCCATAGGGAAGGAACGGAGAGAGTGAAGAATGTCGTATTACAGTCATAGCTGGGGTATAAATCAGCTTAGTTTGAAGTCAACCCATTCAAAAGTCATACAGCTAGAACTGCTGCCTCACAGCACCAGGACCCGGATTTGATTCCCAGCTTGCGTCACTGTCTGTTGGAGTTTGTACTTTCTCCCAGTGTCTGCACAGGTTTCCTCCAGGTGGTCCAGTTTTCTCCCACAGTCTGAAGGATGTACTGGTTAGGTGCATTGACTCGAACAGGCGCCGTATGTGATGACTAGGGGAATTTCATTGTAACTTCTTTGCAATGTTAATGCAAGCCTACCTGTGACCAATAAATAAACTTCACTGTGCTAAGTTAGCATTTGTTCCTCAATGCACATCCCCAGTATCTCCACTCAGTGCTCCCACTCTTAAAAGTCAGAATAATTTTTCTGTTATCTAAGGATACTAAAAAAGAAAAGCAAAGAATTACTATGAACTTTTAACTTCCTTTTCAATTTTGATTTTAAAAGGAAGTACTTCTTTTGTTCTTCATTGTTCCCTTTCCTCTCCTGAAGTTATTAACTCACTGGTTCATTGCCGCCTGGATCTGTGGCATTACCGCACTCAATCTATTGTGAGGCCAGTCATGAGGTTATTCCTACATTAAAGGAATGATTTCCTTCACAGTTAGTGGGCACTACAAGGCATAGAGTGCTTTAAAATCCCAGATAATAATGCTCTGATTTAAATTCAGTAAAGTTTTGCAACACCAATTTTAAATCCAACCAATTTATTTGATAGTAAATCCGCAAGCTTTTGACACTATGTTGTGCCTTCGTCAGGCAAATGCAGTGTTCTGATCTGCAGAGGCACTCATATCAACACAGACAGTTACAGATTGCTGATTAGAATGCGAATCCTTACATCTAACCTGCTATTCAAGTGTTAAAGTGGCTAACAATGTGTGTGAAGGAAATCCTGAGCATTGGTTAGAGAATTGTGTATTTTCTCCAGACAGCACAGTAATGAGGAGGATCGTGACAGACACCTCCAGACACTGAAGGATGCCCTCATGAGAACAGGATATGGTGCTCGACTCATCAATCGACAGTTCCAATGTGCCACAGCGATAAACCGCACTGACCTCCTCAGAAGACGAACATGGGACAAGGCAGACAGAGTACCCTTTGTTGTCCAGTACTTCCCCAGAGCGGAGAAGCTACGACATCTTCTCCGGAGTCTTCAACATGTCATCGATGATGATGAACATCTCGCTAGGGCCATCCCCATCCCCCCACTTCTTGCTTTCAGACAACCGCACAACCTTAAACAGATCATTGTTCGCAGCAAACTACCCAACCTTCAGGAGAACGGTGACCACAATACCACACAACCCTGCCACAGCAACCTCTGTAAGACATGCCAGATCATAGACATGGACGACATAATCAAACGTGAGGATACCATTCACCAGGTACACTGTACATACTCTTGCAACTCGGCCAACGTTGTCTACCTAATACGTTGCAAGAAAGGATGTCCCGAAGCATGGTACATTGGGGAGACCATGCAGACACTACGACAGCGGATGAATGAGCATCGCTCAACAATCACCAGGCAAAACAGTTTCCTTCCTGTGGGCGAACACTTCAGCAGTCATGGGCATTCGGCCTCCGACCTGCAGGTAAATGTTCTTCAAGGGGGCCTTCGTGACACACGACAGCGCAGAGTTGCTGAGCAGAGACTGATAGCCAAGTTCTGCACACATGAGGACAGTCTTAACAGGGATCTTGGCTTCATGTCACACTATCTGTAACCCCCGTAACTTGCCTGGATTAGCAAAAAACCTCACTTACTGTGCTGTCTGAAGAAAATACACAATTCTCTAGCCAATGCTCAGGATTTCCTTCACACACATTGTTAGCCACTTTAACACTTGAATAGCAGGTTAGATGTAAGGATTCGCATTCTAATCAGCAATCTGTAACTGTCTGTGTGGATATGAGTGCCTCTGCAGATCAGAACACTGCATTTGCCTGACGAAGACACAACATAGTGTCGAAAGCTTGCGGATTTACTATCAAATAAATTGGTTGGATTTAAAATTGGTGTTGCAAAACTTTACTGAGTTTACCCCAGTCCAACGCCGGCATCTCTACATCCTGATTTAAATTGCCAGTTCCTTTTGCATTCAATGTTACATAACGGGGTAGCATGATGACACAGTGGTTAGATTGCTGTCTCATACACGTCAGGGAACCGGTTCAATTCCCGGCTTCAGTCACTGCCTGTGTGGAGTCTGCACAGTCTCCTCCTGTGTCTATATGGGTTCCCTCCGGGTGTTCCAGTTTCCTCCCACAGTCCAGAAGATGTGCTAGTTAGTTTAATTGGTCATAATCATTTCTCCCTGAGTGTACCTGAACAGGTGCTGGAGTGTGGCAACTAGGAGATTTTCATAGTAACTTCAATGCAGTGTCAATGTAAGCCTATCTGTGACACTAATAAATAAACTTTAAATTACTCAAACACAATGGACCCTGGAGATTTGTAATATCAATATAGCCAAGTCTCTAGTCAAACTGTTCCTGTACAGCTATAGGGTTGGAAGAGACTAGATGAGGTGTTGTGGGTAAGAGGGGTGAGGGTGAAGATAGGTGTGAGTGAGTGAGTATGGTAGTGAATAAATGAAAGTGAGTGTGGGAGTGTATCCGACTCACTCATTGTTTCAAGATTCCCACTCACCTTCACTCCCACACACCCACACACAATCAGACTCATTCACAAGGTGGGTAAGTGAGTACCAAGAGATTGGGAGTGAAACTCTGTTCCTCTCATACTCTAATAGTGATCTTCCATTCATTACTCCTCTTTCAAATTATCAATTTATTGCTTTGATATCATAGAATTCCAACAGTGCAGAAAGAGGCCATTCAGCCCATCGAGTCAACACCGACCACGATCCCACCCAGGCCTTATCCCCATAACCCCAACCATTTACCACAGCTAGTCCACTGACACTAACAGACAATTTAGCATGGCCAATCAACTTAGCCTGCACATAGCAACTTGGGGATTTTCACAGTAACTTCATTGCAGTGTGAAGGTAAACCTACTGTGACTAAGAAATAAATTTTATTTGAATCTTTGGAGTGTGGGCGGAAACCAGAGCACCTGGAGGAAGCTCACACAACACAGGAGAACATGCAAACTCCACACAGACAGTGATTGAAACCAGGTCCCTGACTCTGTGGAGTCAGCACATGCACATTGGCCCTACACTGGCATCCTCCCAATTACTGCCCGGCTCAGTAATTGGCCAGCCCTGTAAGCCCGCATCACTGGCCATATGCCCCACCCCACTCCCACAGCCCGATCACTGACCTCCCAGACATGTCCAGGCCAGCCTCAACTACCCACTATTCCTTGATCTCTTCCCATCAACTCCCCCCACAGCCTCATAATCCCCCCTCCCCAGCAGGCCGACCACCAACCCCCCATCCTGATGAACCAACCCTGATCAATGGCCTCCCTCCCTCTGCTCAAGATCCCTCTCCAGAGTGGCAGTGAGAACACCCCACTCCCACTGATCTCGACTCCCACCACCCAACAGGTCCCACCCCCATTCGGCTTCGGTCCCTGTACATTGCCTGATGCCCAATGGGCAGTGCCAAGGTGTCCCCTGGGCCTTGCCACTTTGCCCCTTGGGCAGTGCCAGAGGGCCAAGACTGGCTTTACCAAGGTGGCAATGCCAGCGGGCATAGCCCCGGAATCCAACCCTCGAGGGGGCTTTCATTGCTCCCCCCTTTACTCCGGTGGGGTGCCAGCAAGTGGGGAGAACCACCCCTGGCAGGGTGGGAGAGGCTTCATATCATATGTAAAATACATTTAAATGTTAATTTAAATAAGTTCCACGCCGATTTCAGGCACAGAGCTGACTGCACCAGAAATCCGACTGCCAGTGATTGCAGAGACTGTGCCCCCAGTGGGGAAAGCCCGCAAAACGGCCTCTGTTCGAGTCTCCCAGCCCGGTGCTTAACGAAAGCAGCGCAGCGGGATTTGAAATCACCCCTGAATCTTTCTGAAGATTGCTCACCAGGCTGGAGAGATGCAGGTGGTGATTGGAGAAGGCGGGGTGGAATGAGGGATGGGTGTGATTGAAGGTAGATATGGAAAATGGTTTTCACATGGTGAATTATAATCGGGAATGCCTGAAACAGTGGTGGAAATATATTCAATAGTAATTATTCATAATTTTATTTATCACAAGTAAGGCTTACTTAACACTGCAATGAAGTTGCTGTGAAAATCCCCTAGTCACCTTACGCCGGTGTCTGATTGGATACACTGACGGAGCTTTTAGCATGGTCAATGCACCTAACCAGCACGATGTTCAAACTGTGGAAGGAAATCGGAGAACCCAGAGGAAACCCAAGCTGACACAGGGAGAACATGCAGACTCCGCACAGACAGTGACCCAAACTGAGAATCAAACCCAGGTCCCTGGCACTGTGAGAAAGCAGTGCTAATCACTGTGCCACTGTACCACATACAAAAAGAAATAAGTTATATATTGTAAAGGGAAAACAATAATTGTGAATCTGTGGGGAAAGAGCAGAGAAGAGAGGCTAATTAGATCACTCTAGCCCTGCAGCGACTGGGGCGGCACAGTGGTTAGCGCTGCTGCCTCACAGTGCCAGTAATCCGGATTTGATTCCCGGTTTAGGTCACTACACGTTGTCTGCCTGGGTTTCCTCTGGGTGCTCCAGTTTCCTCCCATAGTTCAAAGATGTGCAGGTTAGGTGGATTGGCCATGCTAAATTGATCTTAGTATCAGGTGGTTAGTATGGTAAATAGATTGGATTATGGGAATTGTGGTTGGGTGCAGGCTCAATGGGCCGAATGGCCTCCTTCTGCACTGTAGGGATTCTATGAATGGAACAAATTATCTCCTTCAGATTCTGTCAAAAACTTGCCCAGCTCGCCATTGGTCCCTCGACCACCCTCAACAATAGCAGGAATTTTTATCAGTGTTACAATAATATCGACCAGCACCCACATTATTACCAATGCTGTCTTTAAAAATTGCTCCTGGCCTTTTCTTGCTGTCAGCCAGCAGGCCAGATGCGTCTCCAGGAGCGATAATGCCAGCAAAGTTAGATTTTGTTTCAGACATTAGTAGGTACTTGAGTGCTGCCAGCAGTAAATTAAAATGCTTCAGTGAAGGTTTTATCGTCCCGGCTGAGAAATAGCTGACAGGGGTGGAAGGGGAGGAGGAACCCTGCAGGTGGTTAGACCTTAAACCCACCCAACCCGACCGAGGGGCGCCACAGTCAATAATGCAGGCCGTTGCAGGAATCTTGTCACTTCAGCTTTTTGAAGGTTCATTAAAAGCTCCAATTCATCCTTCAGTTATTTCACTGAGAGTTTCAACAAAAGGATCCTCTGGAAAGGGGCAAAGCATTATCCTGAACAATCATTTTGTATCCATTTCCAACAAGACAGTTGCCTCAATTTCAAATTTTGCTCTTCTGGAGATTTTGCGGGGAAAAATAACACTCCCACCACCACCACCCCCACTGAATTGAAGGAAGCCCACTCCCCACACAGAAATACTTGTCTTAGTTTGAGGCAGTTCCTAATTAAAACAGGATGTCTATAAACAGAAAACCTCAAGGTTAATTCACAAATTTGTCTTGGGAGAAAATGAACAACATCACGTTTCTCAAAGTTGGTTAAATGTTGGGTCATCATCTGTGTGGGGTATGCATGTTCTCTCCGTGTTTGCATGGGTTCCCTGCGGGTGATCCGGTTTCCTCCCACAGTCCAAAAGATGTCCTGGTTAGGTGCATTGACTGTGCTAAATTCTCCCTCAGTGTACCCGAAGAGGCATCGGAGTGTGGCAACTTGGGGATTTTCACAGTAACTTCATCGCAGTGTTAATATCAGCCTACTTGGTTCAAATGAATAAACTTTTATTTGAGATAGGGATATGTGAAAATATGTGATGAGGTAGCTGGAGAATGAGAATAAATGGAGAGAGAGAGAGAGAGAGAGATGGCAGGGAGAGAGATGGAGAGAGATGCAATGTGAAATTCTATGAGTAATAAGTACTTATAACAGTATTTAGAAGGCAAGATATCAAAAGGATTCATTTAAGCTAATTGCTGCCTCCTTTGTGCCTCTTCTTTCCAAGAACCTAGGTCAACTATCCAACTGAGAAGGTTTTTTCATCATTTGTGGGATGTGGGTGTCCCTGGCAAGCCTAATGTTTGTTGCCCATCCCTAATTGCCCAAGAGAAGGTGGTGGTGTGCTGCTTCCTTGAAGCGCTGCAATCTATCTAGCTTGGACACACTCACCATGCTGTTAGGGAGGGGGTTTCAGGATTCTGACTACATCGAATCACAGAATCCCTACAGTGTAGAGGGAGGCCATTTGACCAATCAAGTCTCTACTGACCACCGCACAAGCCTTATCCCCATAACCCCATACATTTTAACCATAGCTGGTCCCCCTGATACAAAGTGGCAATTTAGCATGGCCAATCCACTTAACCAGCATATGAAAGGAATCAGACCTCTTGCCTTCCCACCCCTCCCCAACATCCCCCTCCCCACCCCCCACATGCATCAGGCCGATCCATACCCCCCATACAAGCATCAGTGCACTGCGCCCCCCCTCCCACACTTAAAGGGGAACTTCGTATGGGGTACCCGAGAGGATCCACCTCTGCCAGTGCTACCCTGTCAGATTGACAGTGCCAGAGTGACGGGGTCAGTGCCAGGGGAGACTGCAGGGCATGGCTTTCAAGGCTCATTTGATGACACTTTCACCTCTAAGTTACTCAGTTCTTGTGTCAAGCCTCACTGCAAGGTTTGAGCATAGCAAATAGAATCTGCCATCCCACAACTGCCAGTGGACAACAATGGTGTGATCTCGGTTGGGTTTGGTGATATATAGCGTGGGCAGTGCTCTTCACTGAGAACACCAGATGATGGAATCACCTTCATACTCGATACTTGTGCCTGAGGGTCAGTTACATTCCTGGATGCTGTGGCTCTATAGATGAGATGTGGAAATGAGGTCTTGCTTGTTGGTTCCAGGCACTGAAGATCTGGTGACATCATTGAAGAAAGTCAGAGGAGTTCTCCTCAGTTCCCTCAAGCGAAATTAAAAACAAAAAAAGCAGATGAACTGGCCTTGTTGCTGTTTGTGGAATCTGTCTGAATGAAAAATGGCAGTTGCCATGTAACAGTGACTCAGAACATTGTCCATGAGCTCACCAGGTCCTTTGAGAGGGCCTAATTGAATAGGAAATTAGATGCATAGATTCTCCCTCCCATTTTAACAATTTTCTTTCAGACATTTGATCAGAATTGCCGGCAGAAGCGACGCTGCAATATTATTGAGAGCCCATAATGTCATTAGGATTGTGATTCACGGGAAAGATTTATAGACGCAGACTGATGCTCAGAATTGAATTATGCAGTCAAAATCACTCCCTACTTTTTAGTGGTGTACAGTAAAACAAAACAATGCCATGAATTGCATGTTCAAATTTTCTCCCAAGGTAATGTTTTTACAGGACAGGCGTAAATGCTATTGGACAGAGATAACAGTGAACAGTCTAAATCATGCTACAGAAGGATTTTAATTTAATTTACAGGAAGCTGGAAGTAAGAAATCATCAAATCAATACAGCAAAAGAAGAGGCCTTTTGGCCCATTCGGTGCATGCTGTTGGTTTGGTTATAGTAGAAGTGAGCATGCGGCTGTTGGATTGTTGCAAAAACCCAATTGGTTCATTAATGCCCTTTACGGCAGGATCCTGTTCTTACACGGTCTGACCTATATGTGACTGAATGTGTTGGTTGACTATAGTGAACCAACATGATTGACTCTTTAAGCTCTAAGGAAGAGGACTCAAAACGTCAATTCTGATTTTTTTAATTTATTTGTGGGATGTGGCATTGCTGGCTGGCCAGCATTTATTGCCCACCCCAACTGTCCTCCACCATTTCAGACCATTATCAAAAATAATTTGATTTATTATTGTCACATGTGTTGGGATACAGTAAAAAGTATTGTTTCTTGCACACTATACAGACAAAACATACCATTTCGGGAGAAGGACAGGAGATGATGCAGAATATGGTGTTACAGTCATAGCTAGGAAGTAGAGAAAGATCAGCTTAATATGTGGTAGGACCATTGAAAAGTCTGATGGCAGCAGGAAAGAAGCTGCTCTTCAGTCGATTGATACGTGTCCTAAGACTTTTGTATCTTTTTCCTTACAGAAGAAGGTGAAAGAGAGAATGTCCAGGTGCGTGGCATCTTTAATTATGCTGGCTGCTTTGCCGAGGCACCGGGAAGTGTAGACAGAGTCAATAGATAGGAGGCTGATTTGCGTGATGGACTGGCTACATCAAACACATTGCTGCGGGTCTGGAGTCACAGGGAAGGAAGATTGGGTAAGGTCATTTCCTTCCATAAAGGACATCTCTCTCTACAGATGCTGCCAGATCTGCTGAGTCTATCCAGCATTTTCAGTTTTTATTCCAGATTTCCAGCATGCGCAATATTTCGCTTTTGTCGCGGTTGACCCTTTGCTGCCCACTGCTCATTGGAAACCATCTAACCCTTCGTCACACCGAGCCGGGCAGCTGTGGAACAACCACCATTTCCTCAAAACAGCTAGGGGCAGTCAACAAATCCTGACCTTGACAGAATTCTGTTCAAATAAAAAAATTTCTAGGTTCGTGAGGTAAGACTGACAGCAGTGCTCACTGCAAGGAAACCAACTTATCTGTTTAAAATTTATTTATTAGTGTCACAAGTAGGCTTATATTAACACTCAAATAAAGTTATTCACTCATTCTCTCTCTCTCTCTCTCTCATTCACTAAATCTCTCTCTCCCTCACTCATTCATTCACACCTACTCTCACTCACATCACCTCTTCCAACTCTATAGCTGTACGGAAACAGTTTGACTAGGGGCTCAGCTATCTTGGATTACAAATCTTCAGGGTCTATTGAGTAGTTAAAAGTTTATTTATTTGTGCCACAGGTAGGCTTACATTAACACTGCAATGAAGTTACAGTGAAAATCCCCTAGTTGCCACTCTCCAGCACCCGTTTGGATACACTGAGAGAGAATTTAGCACAGACAATGCACCTAACCAGGATGTCATTCGGACTGTGGAAGGAAACCAGAGCTGACACGAGGAGAACATGCAGACAGTGATCCAAGCCGGGAATTGAACCTGGCTCCCTAGCACTGTGAGGCAGAAGCGCTAATCACTGTGCCACCATGCCGTAATGTAAAAACATGACAACAAGGAAAGTTCAGTCTCATGTGTGCATGAACCATACAGCTAATAGTTTTCAAACAGTTTGGATTTTCCTTTGAAGTTTCTCAATGATATGGATGTTCAATGTAAAAATTAAATGTGTGATTTTGTACCAATCAAGATTTGAAGAGGCAGGTGGGCAGTTTGTTCTAGACCTCTGCCAAATGTGTTTTGGAATGGGGCCATATAACATTTAAAATATAGAGCAAGCTTAAATTATATCTCTGTTCAAAGCACATTCATAGATCTGCCCAACCCACTCATCTGTCTCCTCATAGCCAACAAGTGTCTGTTGGTAATATTAGTAAGCAAAGGTTTAATGAAGTAATGTGCCACTTCTCTATTCAGTGTCTTCTCAAAGATAAAAGCTATTTAAAATAAATGAAGTAAATCTCAGGATGAAATAATGGATAGAGCAGCACCATACAATTAGTGTCACAAGTAGGCTTATATTAACACTCAAATGAAGTTATTCACTCATTCTCTCTCTCTCTCTCTCATTCACTAAATCTCTCTCTCCCTCACTCATTCATTCACACCTACTCTCACTCACATCACCTCTTCCAACTCTATAGCTGTACGGTGCTATAATCTCAGCACAATAATCAAGACTGAAATTTCAGTGCAATACTGAACGAGCACTGTACTGTCAGAGTCAGTACTGAGGGAGTGCTGCACTGTCAGAGGGTCAGTACTGAGGGAGTGCCGCTCTGTCAGAGAGTCAGTACTGAGGGAGTGCTGCACTGTCAGAGGGTCAGTGCTGAGGGAGTGCTGCATTGTCAGAGAGTCAGTACTGAGGGAATGCCGCACTGTCAGAAGGTCAGTACTGACGGAATGCTGCACTGTCAGAGGGTCAGTACTGAGGGAGTGCCACTCTGTCAGAGGGTCAGTACTGATGGAATGCTGCACTGTCAGAGAGTCAGTACTGAGGGAGCACCACACTGTCAGAGGGTCAGTACTGAGGGAGCGCCACACTGTCAGAGGGTCAGTACTGAGGGAGTGCCGCACTGTCAGAGAGTCAGTACTGAGGGGCCGCTCTGTCAAGGTCAGTACTGATGGAATGCTGCACTGTCAGAGGGTCAGTACTGGGGAGGCTGCATGTCAGAGAGTCAGTACTGAGGGAGTGCCGCTCTGTCAGAGGGTCAGTACTGATGGAATGCTGCACTGTCAGAGAGTCAGTACTGAGGGAGTGCTGCACTGTCAGAGAGTCAGTACTGAGGGAGTGCCGCACTGTCAGAGGGTCAGTACTGAGGGAGTGCCGCACTGTCAGAGAGTCAGTACTGAGGGAGTGCCGCACTGTCAGAGGGTCAGTACTGATGGAGTGCTGCACTGTCAGAGAGTCAGTACTGAGGGAGTGCTGCACTGTCAGAGAGTCAGTACTGAGGGAGTGCCGCACTGTCAGAGGGTCAGTACTGATGGAATGCTGCACTGTCAGAGAGTCAGTACTGAGGGAGTGCTGCACTGTCAGAGAGTCAGTACTGAGGGAGTGCCACACTGTCAGAGGGTCAGTACTGAGGGAGTGCCGCACTGTCAGAGGGTCAGTACTGAGGGAGTGCCACACTGTCAGAGAGTCAGTACTGAGGGAGTGCCACACTGTCAGGGGGTCAGTACTGAGGGAGTGCTGCACTGTCAGAGAGTCAGTACTGAGGGAGCGCCACACTGTCAGAGAGTCAGTACTGAGGGAGTGCTGCACTGTCAGAGGGTCAGTACTGAGGGAGCGTCACACTGTCAGAGAGTCAGTACTGAGGGAGTGCCACACTGTCAGAGGGTCAGTACTGAGGGAGTGCCACACTGTCAGAGGGTCAGTACTGAGGGAGTGCCACACTGTCAGAGGGTCAGTACTGAGGGAGTACCACACTGTTAGAGATTCTTTCCCAGGTGAGACGTTAAACTGTGTTGCCTACTCAGATGATTGAGAAAGATCCCATGCTACTATGCTGAAGGCAGGCAGGGGAGATGTCTTTCTGCCATTCTGGCCAATAATTATGCTTCAATCAGCATCACAAAAGACAGATGATCTGTTCATATGTTTTGAATTCTCTGCTCGAGGGCAGCTCTGAGCCATGGCACTGTAACCTCCAGCATGGGGAAGGTGGCAGCTCCTGAACACACCCCAGCTGGAACTGGAACTGCAGACACCAATCTGACCCCATACCAGCCACCCAGCCAACTAGCCCCCATCAAAAAGTCCATTGCAACATACACCTTTACATGCATGTTGTACCTGAAGCTTTGGATCATGATGGGAAGGGCTCCAATGTTCTTTTCATTGCACAGCTGAACAGGAATCTCTCCCTTCTTATCGTTTGCCATTGGTGTGTTGGACAAATATTGCTGGTTGACAGTCCGCCTGTTTGGCTGAATGCATGTTCCTTGGCCAGCAAGTCCTGGGGTGGGTCTCAAACGCGGAGCTTCCAGCTCAGAGACAGACATGTTACCCTGTGCCACAAGACCACGCTCCCCCCACCCCCAATCTGGTTATTGTCACATTGCTATTTGTCTTCTGATTTGATTTGATTTATTGTTGTCATATGTTTTGGGATATGGTGAAAAGTATTGCTTCTTGCGCACTATACAGACAAAAACATGCCATCCAGTACATAGGAGAGAAGAAAAGGAGAGGGTAAAGAATATAATGTTACAGTTATAGCTAGACTATAGAAAAAGATCAATTTAATATAAGACGGGTCCATTCAAAAGTCTGATGGCAGGGAAGAAGCTGTCCTTGAGTTGGTTGGTACATGATCTCAGATATTTGTATCTTTTTCCAGATAGAAGGGGGTGGAAGAGAAAATGTGTGGGGTTCTTGATTATGCTGGCTGCTTTGCCAAGGCGGCGGGAAGTGTAGACAGAATCAATGGATGGGAGGCTAGTTCACTTGATAGTTTGGGCTACATTTTGTAGTTCCTTGCTGTTTTGGTCAGAGCAAAGCGATACCAAGCTGTGATACAACCAGAAAGAATGCTTTCTATTGCGCATCTACGACAATTAAGTGAGTCAGAGCAGACATGCTGATATTCTTAACTATAGTGTCAGTGTGGAGGGACCAGGGCAGGTTGTTGGTGATATGGACACCTAGAAACCTGAAGCTTGTGACCATTTCTATTTCATTCACGTTGATGTCAGCTGCTGTGCGCAAACTGGCTGCCACATTTTTCTCATTACACCAATGGCGACACTTGAAAAGTATTTCATTGGTTGCAAAGTGTTTTGAAATATCCAATGGTTGTGATATAAAGATGATTCTTCCTTTTTCCTAATCCTCCAAACTCTATCCTGAGTTCTGTGAGGTGACATATTACAAGGTGGCCTGGACGATTTCTAAAAAGTGACACTAAGCAGAAACTGTCTTCTAATTTGCTTTAAAAATTCGAGGAATGGATGAAGGAAGCAGTGCAAGGAACCATCAGGCAACCGATGAAAAAATTAATCTGGATGAAGAAATGAGGATGGTGAAATTCTTGAAGCTTTGTGAAGGTGATGGGACTGAGGAACTGTGCACTTCCACATTTCACTGTTAGATAGTTTGCCTATACGTCAGGCCAGTGAGATAGTGCTGGGGGCTGAATGTAAAACTCTCTCTCTGTACCACAGGCACGCAGCTGGGCTTTACAGACCTTTCCCAATGCCTGTTAGGCCATTGCAATGTTTAGCTGACAAAAGAGTCTGCAAGATTAATTACTCTTCGTGCAAAGGGATATGCTGTCGGCTCAAGGGCAACATTGAAATTGCACTCCCATTTGTCTTCTGGAGAATTGGTTCGAGACATATAGATTCTAACTTGACCCCATTACTGAATGACCCCTGCGAGAGAAACAGCCCAGCTCTTCCCCACACCTTTGTTCATAGAGCAGGGTAAATGGACTGATCTTCCTGTCTCATGGGAAGAATAATCCCAAATACAAATTAATTATGTTACCCAAATTGAATTTCCGGAAACAGACTCATCCAGAGAAAATCCAACTCACAGGACGTTACAGTGGAATTACATTCCTATGGGGTGTGCAGTAAGGGGCATGCCTTTGTTAGCTCTAGAGATAACTATTGCCAAACCCTGTTATTCCCACTCTATCTTGCATAACATCAATTTCATCCAAAGCTCTGCAACTCATGTTCTGATCCACACTAACTCCCACTCACTAGCAACCCACTGCTGTCTGGCCTACCTTAGCTCCTAGTTCAACAATGCCTTGATTTTAATGTTCTCATCTTGTTTTCAAATTCCTCCACCCCTCCCCCCATTCCATCTATGTAATCTCCTCCAGCCTGACAACCTGCCAGGATTTCCAGGCTTGGGTTGGAGAATTGGAGACAAAATCTAGCCTCTTGAACACCCCTCACTTTCCTTGCTCCATCCTTGGTCATCCAGCCTTCAACTGGCTTAGAATTAAGCTTTGGAATTTCTTTTCCAAACCTCTCAATTTCTCTCCCATTCCCTCTATCCCTGTCCCTCTCTTATTTAAGACACTCCTTGAAAGCTCCTTCATTGACCAAATTTCTAGTCATCTATCCAGCTATCTTCTTGTGTGGTTTGGAATCCAATTCTGCCTACAGGGATCACAGACTGAGAGTAGGTCTTATAGGATGGAGATGAGGAGACATTTCTTCACACAAAGAGTGGTGAGCCTCTGGAATTCATTACCACACAAAGTAGTTGATGTCAGAATATTGATTGTATTCAAGAGGCTGCTGGATATACTATTGGGCCGAATAATCTCCCCAAAGGTTATGGGGAGAAAGCAGGATTAGGCTATTGAATTGGACAATCAGCCATGATAGTGATGAATGGCAGAACAGGCTCGAAGGGCCAAATGACCTCCTCCTGTTCCTATCTTCTATGTTTCTATGCCTGAAAATACTCGTTGGGAGCACCTTGGGAGATTTTACTATGTTAGAGGTGCTATATAAATTCAGGTCTTTGTATGGAAGAGGGACTAGGCTCAAAAGATGGATGGTAATTTTGATTTGAGGCATTACTGGAGCAGGGGCCAATGCAGATCAGCAAGCACAGGGGCAATGTGTGAACAGGAATTGGTGTGGGTTAAGATAGGAGCAACACTGTTCTCATGAGTGCAAGTTTATGGAGGGTTGAATATGGGAGGTTGGCAGAAGGCTTTATCATTGAATGGCGGTATAGACACAATGGGCAAAATGGCCTACTACATGCCAACGCCTGATAGTCTGATGGCTTTGCATTTATATAGAATATAGAACATAGAACATTACAGTGCAATACAGACCCTCCGGCCCTCGATGTTGTTCCAACCTGTGAAACCAATCTAAAGCCCATCTAACCTATACTATTCTAATATCATCCAGGTGTTTAAATGCCCTTAATGTTGGCGAGTACACCACAGTTGCAGGCAGGGCATTCCACGCATTTACTACTCTCTGAGTAAAGAACTTATCTCTGACATTTGTCCTATAATTACCATCCTTTAATTTAAAGCTGTGTTTCCTTGTGCTAACTGTCACCATCCAAGGAAAAAGACTCTCATTGTCCACCCTATTTAATCCTCTGATCATCTTGTATGCCTCTATTAAGTCACCTCTTAACCTTCTTCTCTCTAACGAAAACAGCCTCAAGCCCCTCAGCCTGTCCTCATAAGACCTTCCCACCATTCCAGGCAATCTCCTGGTAAATCTCCTCTGCAGCCTTTCCAATGCTTCTACATTCTTCTTATAATGCGGCGACCAGAACTGTATGCAATACTCCAAGTGCGGCTGCACCAGAGTTTTGTACAGTTGCAACATGACTTCATGGCTCTGAAACTCAATCCTTCTACCAATAAAAGCTAACACATCATACGTCTTCTTAATAACCCTATCAACTTGGGTGCCAACTCTCAGTGATCTATGCACATGGACACCGAGATCTCTCTGTTCATCCATATTACCAAGTATCTTAGCATAGCATCATTAACGTGGAGAGACATCAGAAGGCACTTTGCAAACCTGGCAAAAATGGATGCTGAGCAAAAGAAGGAGATACCAAGAGAGCTAAAATAATGCCGATGGTGAAAAATATGGAGCGGAATTTTCCAGCCTCCCAGCTGTATGGTTCTCGGCAGCGGGATGTAGTGTGCTGTTCGCTGGCAGCAGGATTCTCTGTCCTGCCACTGTCAATGCAAATTCCCATTGACATCACCCTACGCCAGCAGGAAATCCACAGGAGGGGGTACGCTGCCAGCAGAACAAGAGTATCCCGCCAGCGCAAATGGCCAAATAATTCTCTTCATGGGTTTTGGGCCTGAAAAGAGGCCAGGGAGGAGGAGGTGGTGGAGTCGTTTAGGACAGGGATTCCAGAATGTCGGAGCTAAGCGCAGATACAGCTGATAATGGTCACTGATGGAAGAAGATGGGAATGGGGGAGGGACTAATAATCCAGAGACTTGGAGTAATGCTCTGAAAACCTGGGTTCGAACCCCATCACGGCAGATAGTGAAATTTGAATTCAATAAACTGGAATTATAGGCTGACTGATAACCATGAAATCATTGCCAATTGTCACAAAAATATGACTGATTCACTAATGTCCTTTAGGAAAAGAAATCTGCAATCTTTACCTAGCCTGGACTTCATGTGGCTCCAGATCCACAGCAATGTGGGTGACTCCTAAAAATAATAAGCTACTCAATTCAAGGGCAATTAGGGACGGACAATAAACACTGACCCAGCCAGCAGCACCCACAGCCCATATACAAATAAAAAAAACAAACATCTATTGGATGGGCTATGTTATCTTTACAAAGTGTATTCCCAGAAAGTCCTACGGAATGACATCAGTCATCTTTGCCGCTTAACAAATGCCCTATGCAGAACCGGGCAACCTGATACCAGACAAACAAATTCTTGACAGAAGCTCAGTTAATCCATTCAAAGGACATTACATTTGAAATGAGGAACTGGGCATTGGGCTTTTAGTGTGGGATTTATACTTCTACCCAGTTCCAAGAACAGTCTGTTCCATACAATCTATTGCCAGATTCCTCCAGTGCCACCAAGATTACAATACAGCACATCTTTCATTTCACACTACGATTGAAGGATACAAAAGTGGGCCTTTGTCGGAGAGTATGCGTCACCACAGGAAGTGGCGTACAACTTTAATTCTCCACTCAGCATCAGTCATGCTACTGGGGCAAGGTGCACTGGGGAGATTGAGCTTTTCCCTTGAGAGAAATCCAATGCAGTGTGCATGGGTGGGGATTTTCAGGCTTCCCTGAAACTGGAAAATCCCACCCGAGGTCAATGGACCTTTCCAAGGTCTGCCCTTCACCCACTCTGACTCCTGTGGTGGATGGGGCAATAAAATTTGTTACGTGTGTCCAAACGATATAGTAAGAGTGGCAAAAGAATTAATATCCATTATCCCCTCTCACGTACAAAATGATGCACAATTTTGGAGGAGAGGTTGTGGTGTAGTGGTACTGTCACCAGTCTAGTAATCCAGAGACCAAAGGTAAGGGCACTTGCATTTGAATTCCATCCCAACAGGATGAAATTTGAATTAAAAATCTGGAATTAAAAGCTTAATGATCAAAACCGTTGTTTATTGTCATAAAAATCCACCTGGTTCACCAATGCCCTTTAGGAAAGGAAATTTGTTGTCTTTACGTGGTCTGACCTGCATGTGACACCAGATTCACAGCAATGTGGTTAACTCCTAATTGCCCTTTGAAATGGCTGAGCAATCCACACAAATCAAGGACAATTAGGAATGGGTAATAAATGTTGTTTTTGCCCAGTGAAGCCCGCATGGAAAAGGAGAGCGTGAGTTCTCATTGAGAATAAATACCCTCGATAAGAAATAAAAATATATTTTATAATGATAAATGTGAAGAATATAGGAGAAACTTTTTTACTCAGAGCATTTAGAATATGGATCTTCATACCATACAAAGTGGATAGGACCAATTGGTTGACATTGACCAGAAAGCTAACTAAACTAATCATATAAACACTGTGGCAACAAGATCAGATCATAGGCTAGGAATTCTGTGGAGACTAACTGATTCTCAAAAGACAGCCTATCATTCATGCCTCAAGTCAGGAGTGTGCTGTAATACACTCCACTTGCCTGAATGAATATGGCTCTTACAACTCTCAAGAAGCTCGAAGCCATCCAAGACAAAGCAGCCCACTTGACTGGAACACCATTGCAACCTTCAATACTCACTTTCTGGACCCATGATGCACAGTGTCCCACTGTAGCGACCTGCCAAGGTTCCTTCTACAACACCTTCCAAACTTGGATCCACTTAGAAGGACATGAGCAGCTGATTCGTGGGAACACTATTAGCTGCAAGTTCCCCTTCCAAAAACAGAGCATCACTTTGTTGTGGGATCAAAATTCTGGAACTCCCTGCCTAACAGTATAGTGGGTGTTTCTACAACAAATAGACAACAGGAAGGCAACTCAATACCACCTTCTCAGGAGCAATTAAAGATGGGCAATAAATGCTGACCTGGCCAGTGACTCCCACATCCCATGACATTTTTTTTAAATAAATGCACATAATGAAAAGCTGGATTGGTGGATATGTTGATGGATTTAGGTGAAATAGAGTGGATGGAGGCTTGTACGGCACATAAGCTGCCAGTTGGCCAAATGTTTCTGTGCTGTAATTTGCATGAAATTTTATGTAATTGTGTGATCAGTGACATATTAACATATGATGATTGTATTAAAAAAATTAGCTTCCTGACTTTTTTTTATTATTTCTTGTGATTGCAATGGCCTTGTGGTATTATCACTAGACTATTAACCAAGAAACTCAATTACTGTTTTGGGGATGCAGATTCGAATCCCTGCCATAGCAAATGGTGAAATTTGAATTCAATATAGAACATCTGGAAGTAAGCATCTACTGATGATTATGAAACCACTGTCGCTTGGCGGAAAAACCTGTCTGGTTCAGAAACGCCCTTTAGGGAAGGAGATCTGACATCCTTACCTGGTCTGGCTTACATCTGACTCCAGTCTCACAGCAATGTGGTTGACCCCTTGGACAACTAGGAATGGGCAATAAACGCTGGCCAGCCAGCAACGCCCATGTCCCATAAATGAATAAAACAAAAGGGCAACACAGCAGAATAGGGGTCACATGGCCTGGGAACTCAGAGTGTGGAATCACTCCATGATGAGGAAGGATCCTTGGCAGAAAGCTATCTACAGCCATGAAGCTGCTGCACAATTCTTATTAATAAATGCCTTTTGTGTTCACTAACAAAGTCTGTGAAAACACATATTTATGCCCCCCTTTCTCATTCCTTGAATTCATCGCTTCGCCGGAACAACTTGCGGAGTGACTTCATGCCCAAGATGCTTTTCAGAGATAATGTCAAACAAAATATGATGTTGTGCCATATGAGGAGATATCAGGTGCCTGGTAAAAGAGGACAGGTTTTAAGGAGCATCTTAGAAGAAGGAAGTGAAGCAGAGATGTGTAGGTCAGGGATTCAAGAGCTTAGGGCCTATTGATAACTGAAGGCACAGCCACCTGGATGAAGCAGTGAAAACTGATGGTACTCAGAATGGCAGCTTTAGAGGTATTCCTGTAGTCTGTGGGGCTGCTGAAGATTCCAGAGATAGGGAGGAGTGAAACCAGAGAGGATTCAAAAACAAGGATGAGAATTTTAAAATCGAGAGCTAATGCAGGTTAATGGACACAGGAGTGATTGACAAACAAGACTTGTACGTTAGGGCATGGGAACAGAGTTTTGGATGGCCCCTAAGTTAAAAAGGAATGGAAAGTGTTTATGTTTATTTATTTATTTATTTGTGTCAGAAGTAGGCTTATATTACCATTGCAATGAAGTTATTGTGAAAATCCCATAGTCGCCACACTCTGCACCTGTTCGGGTACACTGAGGGAGAATTTAGTACGGCCAATGCACCTAACCAGCACATCTTTCAGACTGTGGAAGGAAATCAGAGAACCTGGAGGAAACTCACGCGGACACAGGGAGAACAAGCAGACTCCGCACAGACAACGACACAAGCTAGGAATTGAACCCAGGTCCCTGGCGCTTTGGGACAAGCATTGGCAATCCCTATGTGATCGTGCCACTCATGTGAAAAGTAAGACAGGCATATATTGCAATAGTCAAACCTAGAGGCAACAAAAGCAGGACTAAAAGTTTCAGTGGCAGATAAGCAGAATGGCACAATGATTAGCACTACTACCTCACAGGGCATGGGACCTGGGTTCAATTCCGGACTTGGGTCGCTCTTCATATGACGTTTCCATGTTCTCCCCATTTAACATAGAACATAGAACATAGAACATTACAGTACAGAACAGGCCCTTCGGCCTTCGATGTTGTGCCGACCAAAATAAAAAGCAATGCCCCTCCAAACTAAACCATTCCCTTCTCTTCCATATACTTATCAATTAACCTCTTAAACGCCACCAAACTTGGCGCATCTACAACAGCTGCAGGCAGGGCATTCCACTCCCTAATCACTCTTTGAGTAAAGAACCTACCTCTGATATCCGTCCTATAACTCATACCCCTTAATTTAAAGCTGTGTCCCCTCGTGCTAGCTTTCTCCATCCTAGGAAAAAGGCTATCACTGTCCACCCTATCTAAACCTCTAATCATCTTATATGCTTCAATAAGATCCCCTCTTAGCCGCCTCCTTTCTAACGAAAACAACCTCAAATCCTTCAACCTCTCTTCATAGGACCTGCCCTCCATACCAGGCAACATCCTGGTAAACCTCCTCTGTACCCTCTCCAATGCCTCCACATCTTTCTTATAATGTGGGGACCAGAACTGCACACAATACTCCAAGTGCGGCCGCACTAGAGTTTTGTACAGTTGCAACATGATGCTGCGGCTCCTAAATTCAATCCCCCTACCAATAAAAGCTAAGACTCCATATGCCTTCTTAACAACTTTATCCACTTGACTGCCTACTTTCAGGGATCTATTGACACATACACCAAGATCCTTCTGTTCCTCAACACTATTAAGAGCCCTACCATTAGCCCTATACTCTACACATTTATTGTTCCTGCCAAAGTGCATTACCTCACACTTTTCCACATTAAACTCCATTTGCCACCTCTCGGCCCAGCTCTGCAACTTGTCCAAGTCTCTGGTTTCCTTCCATATTCCAAAGATGTGCAGGTTAGGTGGATTGGCTCTGCTAAAATCAGGGGTATTGGCAGGGTAAATATGTGGGGTTATGGGGATAGGGCCTGTGTGAGATTGTTGTTTGCAAGCTTGATGGGCCAAACGACCTCCTTCTGTATGGGTCCTATGACTACAAGCTGATTCAGGGTAGAGTGGGCAATGATATAGAGAGCAAAATGGACAATTTTAGCAGGCTGCCAAACTGAATGGCCCTTTAAGTATCAATACCCTGCTAGGACAACCCAATGACTCTGTCCGGAACTTATCCCTGACTTCACTGAACACAACCTCGTCCTTCATTTTTATGTGACGGTCATTACAGTTCTGCAGTTTTTTTAACCACTCAACTCATTAACCAGTCTGCAAAAACATAAAATTGTGAAAAGGAAATGGGAGCCTCTGGAATGAGATGGTAACATTAATCAATCTTCTATATCAAAAAATGTGACAAAGTTATTTTAATTGGATCTTAATTATATTTGTCTGCGCATTCAAGTGTAATTGACCAAAATGAATAAAGTGCTGATGCCATGACTGATCCAGTCTCTGCTAAATTTCCTGCCAGCAGTCACGCTGTTACAGCTTTCACTTTACCAGATGCTGCATGGTTATATCAAGAGTAAGTACATTAATTACAGTACGACATGCGATGGAATTCAGATTTCAAAGTCCTCACGCAAACCATTCAAATTCTCTCTCCGTGCAGCCAATCCTTTTATCTGCTAGCATTCCCTGTAATCTCAGTGAGAACGGCCCAGCTATAATATCAAGAATGTTTCCTTTCCCTTCTTGGCACCATCCATTATGACTTAACGTCTAGCTTGTTCCTGTTAACAAACCCGCGCTGGTAAACACAGTTACCGTCTGGGGGCCTAGCGACTGAGGCTCTGTTCCTCCCCCCCCTGTTGAAGATGGGGGGAGGGCTTGTGATGGGGTGGGGGGGAGAGTGAGGGCAAACAGCTCATTCCTCAATTTGGAAGGGGGGGGGTTCACCGAACTCCTACTCAAATTAACTCAAATATGTAGGACAATCACAGCAATCATTAAAAACAAAACCATATCTCCGCAGGTAGAGTTGCCAACTCCCCAGCACTGCCTCAGAATCAAAAAAGGAATTAAAGATTAATCTCCTGACCAGTGCTGCCAGGAGAACAGTTATTGGAGCGTGACTAAATTTGTGCTTTTCTAAAAACTTTTTTTGAATGCTTTCATTGAATAGCTGCAGGATTGTTGAGTGCGGGGGGAGTGGAAGGGGTGGGGTGATTGAGAAAGAGGTTGTTTGGCTGAACGATGTGAGATCATGTGACGAGACCTCCAGGAATACATCCAACCACAGTTGGCAATGCGAATAAAGCTGTTGTTAAAAAGTGGTATCGTGGTGTAATTTTCTTGAACAACCAAAAGAGCAAAAATATTTTTTTCACATTAAAAAGAATCTTGCTGCAAATACTAATGAGAAAATACAAGGGCTGGTCCAGTGATAATAAAATAAACTTTCCATTAATTAATTCTAATACATTTACAATCTTGATTATTGCCCAAGTTTTCAAACCTTCCTGCAAAGATTGCCTCACTTTCTTGGTGTGTCTACTCCAAGTTCCACTAGACAAGTTGTTAACAGCATTGAAAATATTCTTTGTTGGTGTATAACATGAAAAACTGGGCCAAGATGTCAACAAATTGGGTCATAGATTATAGAGTTATGAAGCACAGAAAAAGGCCTTTTGGTCCATCATCACTGCGCTGGTCAAAGACAATCATCTAACTTTTCTGATCCTATTTCCCACCATCTGACCCACAACCTTGTAAGCCTTGACACTGCAAGTGCACATCTAAATACTTCTTAAATGTTATGAGGGTCTCTGCCTCCACCATACTTTCAGGCAGTGAGTCCCAGACTCCCATCACTCTTTGCGTGAAAAAGTTTTTGCTCAAATCTCCTCCAAATGCTAGCATAGTAGCACAGTGGTTAGCATTGCAGCCTCACAGTGCCAGGAATTGAAGTTCGATTCCTGGCTTGGGTCACTATCTGTGTAGAGTCTGCACATTCTCCCCATGTCTGCGTGGGTTTCCTCCGGGTGCTCTGGTTTCCTCTGATTAGGTGCATTGAACTGAACAGGCGCCGGAGTGTGGTGACTAGGGGAATTTCATTGCAGTGTTAATGTAAACCTGTTTGTGAATAATTAATAAAACTTTAAACTAATAGAAGTTTACTTTAAACTTCCTGCCCCTTACTTTAAACCCTATGTCTCCTGATCATTGATCCCTGCAGCAAGGGAAAGTTTCTTCTTGTCTCTCTATTCCTCTCATAATTTTATACAACGACAGACAAAAGATTAGCTCCTCCACATTCCTGCCTAAGGGTTAGAAAATTTAGGAAGAGGAAGGAGGCCATTCAGCTCCTCAGCAAAGCTGAGCTGTTGTTCAGTTAGATCATGGCTGACTCACACCTCTATCCCATTTAGTTTTGCTCCATGTCCTTGATATTCCCTCCCATCTAGCACATAGAAAGTTTCAAATTCTCAGGTGGGATTTGAACTCACATTCTCCAGGTTACTAGCCCCTACACATCTCTGGGCTACTGGCCCCTGGGTAATTGGTTTACAAGCACAGCCAGTAAGTTACCAGAGTCCTGTTTGAACTTTTCATAGTTCTCAATTTGAAAAGCTATGCTGTACTTTGGGTTACACTATCACCCTTATTTTGGTGGGTGGTAGGGGCAACACAGAGTGGATGAAGAGTAGAGACTGGGGATACTTGATACTAATACTGGTAGGTCAAGATCTACATTTTAGCTTAAGCTAGCATCTTGTAGCAGTCTTACAAAACAAAAACAATCCCTTCCTATTATAAGTGCAAAGAGTCCAGAATGGGGTAATGATAGGATTCTTAATTCTTTCCCCAAGCTTTACTTTGTTTTTCCAGGCCTGGGTTATCAGTTCACATGAGGAAAACTACAAAAAAAACTTTGCTCCCAATATAGTTGTGTCCAATGCAATGTTAACTGAGTATCTGGTTGGAATCAGGTATATTGACTGGGTCTGCGCTCGTTGGAGTTTAGAAAGATGAGAAAGGACTTTATTGAAACTTACAGGATACAGTGAGGCTTGGAGAGAGTGGACATGGAGACAATGTTTCAACTAGTATAAAAACTAGAAGCAGAGAGCACAACCTCAGGCTAAAGGGACACTCCTTTAAAACAGAGATGAGGAGAATTTCTTCAGCCAGAGAGTGATGAATCTGTGGAAGTCTTTGCCACAGAGGGCTTGGGCGCCAGTTCATTGAGTGTCTTTAAGACAGAGATAGATAGGTTCTTGATTAATAAGGGGAGCGGTGGTTATGTGGAAGTAGCAGGAGAATGGGGGATGAGAAAAATATCAGCCATGATTGAAAGGCAGAGCAGACTCAATGGGCCAAGGGGTCTAATTCTGCTCCTATGTCTTACAGTCTTACGGTTGCCATTGTGTCATTTAATAAAGGATGTGATTTGAAACCTCTTGGCCAGCCTTCTTGTCACCATCTTTGGCAGCCACTTTGTGAGGATGACAATCAAGACCAGGGATAAGGGCATTAACTTGTCCAGCTAGTCAGAGGTCTCATTGTCGATGCTCTTCATAGTAGCACCTTTGACCAAGGTAGCAATGGAACTCCTTCAAACCATTCTGCTCTATTCTCCGGCGTGATTGGCACTACAATTTTTTCTCACTTGACTGCAATGTGCTGCCTAGCATTGGGTGACAGACAGACAATGCTGGAGAGCATGGGCATGAACCTATTGTATACGAGGTCTGATATAAATAAAAGGCCATGGAAGTGGAAGTAAACTAACTTTAACTCTTTATTTTTTAGCACAGTCAGCCAAGACTGGCGAAGCAAGCTCCATCCAGTGCAGATTTTAGTCAGGATTCTGATTTACAGCTGTTCAGTCATAACCCCACAGATGGTAGCTGTGGGGTTATCTCAGCCAGGCACACACACCAAATGTCTGAACCTGTGGTTCCTCAGGTACTGAGTGATGGAGCTTGAGTCCAGGGTCACCTGACCCATTCTCTTCTCCAAAGACATGCAGGCTAGGTTGATTGGTCATGCTAAATTAACCTTAGCATCAGGGGGACTAGTAGGGTAAATATGTGGTGTCACATAATGAAGGGGCAGTGCTCTGAAAGCTCATGCTACCAAATAAACCTGTTGGACTTTAATCAGGTGTTGTGAGACTTCTTACTGTGCAAGAATAGAGCCTGGGCGGGATTGTGGCCAGTGCAGACTCTTGGGCTTAATGGCCTCCTTCTGCAGTGTAGGGATTCTTAAAGGGGGATGCCCCAACAGATGTAAAAAGAACACTTCCGCCATCCAATCATCTGGCTGCAGCTACATCCTTAGCATCTTTTGGCAGCTTTTGATTAACGTGAAATAATCTTTTGAAAGCTCAGCAGTGGTAAACGTTTTAAGTAGTTCAACAGCTTAACTAAATGAATTATAATCCTGCACTCTATTGATTATTCCCTGCTGTTTGGTGCAAAGTTCTGTGGGGCTTTGAATGCTCACCGAAATGCAATGGCACGGGTCCCAGGTGAGGACGGGTGATTCATTGATGGAAATGAGTGGGTAATATGAATGTGCTCGACCAAAGCACCGAGCAACTTGGAGATTCACTTCTGACAAATAATGAACTATGGGCTTGGATGATGAAGAGAACCCAAGGAAGTGGTTGGAAATGGATAATACTTCACCCCGTGCAATTGGGAATTGTCAAACTTGGTAGATATGCAGTTTAGGAAAGGGATAAATATCACTGAGATTTGTATGAACAAGCAGAATATAAGCGAACACGTACTTACAGGAAAATGAATGAGGTTGCTGCTTCAGGAAGCAGAAATTGATTGTGGAAAATTGACAGGTAATTGGGGGAAGAAGTGGTTGGCATTTTAACATAAAATAATACATTTTTCAGAAGTTGGAGGAAAATTTTTTAAAAAGAGGTGTCAGGAAGCCAGAAGCTGTGACAATCTGATTCAACCACACTTCTGCAGCTGTGGAGTCACATAGAAACATAGAAGGGAAGAGCAGGAGGAGGCCATTCGGCCCTTCCAGCCTGCTCCACCATTTATTACAATCATGGCTTATCGTCCAACTCAATAGCCTAATCCTGCTTTCTCCCCATCACCTTTGATCTGATTCACCCCAAGTGCCTCTTGAATGCATTCAATGTTTCGGCATCAACTACTTCCTGTGGTAAAGAATTCCACAGGCTCATCACTCACCGGGTGAAGAAATGTCTCCCCATCTTCATCCTAAATGATCTAGCCCAAATCCTCAGACTGTGACATTTGGTTCTGGATTCCCCCACCACCGGGAACATCTTCCCTGCGTCTATCTTGCCTAGTCACGTAGGCCAAACTATATAATGAGAGCAGATTTCTTTTCCTGGACAAAATTAGTGAACCAAATTAGGTTTTCACAAGAATTGATGATGTTAGCTTTAAGTTCCAGACTTAATCATTATTTAAATTCTACCAGGTGCTATTTGAACTGATATCCCCAGACCATTCTCCTAGGCCTCTGGAACATGAGCCCAGTGTTATTGCTACTCTGCTACCATCTTCTCAGAGATTTGGATAAACAGAGAGGATTGATCATGACTGCTTTTTATTGCTGAAAACAGAGACAAAGGAAGGGATTTTCCAGTTGCACTCGCCCCAAGACTGGAAAATCCTGCGCAAGGTCAACAAACTTTAGCAAAGTCTGTGTCCCGCCTGCGACAATTCCCTGAAAAACTCCTCCATGCAGTTAAAGTTTTCCCATTTGCACTCATCAGGACAGATCTGCAAGAATACCAAATCTCAATGGTGGTGCGTGAGGATGCTGATTGGTGGGCAAGTGGACTCTGATTGGGAGAGGCTTTGCCACAAAGAGTGGTCAATCCGGAACAAACTAGCTGCCAAGATTTTATTTAAAGCCAAACTGGGCAGGTAAGCTCCACCTGCAGAACCCAGAGTATAGTCCTGAATTTTACTCTTGTTGTGCGGGTGTGATTGGCAGGCCCTGATGTAGAGGCAAGCTTCACATGCCATCTGTAATAAGATCCTTCAAGTGCTCCAGTTTCTTCTCATAGTTTGAAAGATGCGCTGGTTAGGTACATTGACCGTGCTACATTCTGCTTCAGTGTACCAGAACAGGCACCAGAGTGTGGCAACTTGGGGATTTGCACAGTATCTTCATTGCAGTGTTAATGTAATCCTACTTGTGACACTAATAAATAAACTGTAAATAAACTAAACTCAGACATATGGGCAGCAGCATAATGAAGTTTTCCAGGAAACAAAGGTACAGTGGATAGCACTGCTGTCTCCCAGTGCCAGGGATCCTGGTTTGCTTCCTGGTTTGGGTCACTGTCCATGAGAGTTTGCACATTCTCCCCGTGTCTGCGTAGCTTTCCTCCAATTGGAAATTGTCCAGTTTCCTCCCACAGTCCAAAGGTGTGCATGTTAGGTGGATTGGCCATGCTAAATTGCCCCTTAACGTCAGGGGGATTAGCTGGGGTAAATGCATGCAGTTAAGGGGACAGGGCCTGGAGGGATTTGTAGTAGGTGCAGACTCGACGGGCCAAATGGCCTCTTTCTGCACTGTCGTTCTGAAAAAAAATCTGGGAAAGCAGCAGTTAGTGAGGAGGATAGTCGTGGATTTCGGGGTGAGGATTGAGAAATGAGAAGTAGCAGGACTGTTGGATGTTCAGCATGCAGAAGTGTAAAAAGATGCTGTTTGGGTGGACTAACAAGAAAAGGCAGTAAACACTAAGAGACATGATTTTGAAAAGTGTGGTTGAGCAGAGAGAGACTTGTGTTCACAGACGCAATTTCTTAAAAGTGGCAGAAGGTACTTAAAGAGGCAGATGGGTTACTTGAGTCTATTAGAATACAGGAACAAGAGGTTACACTTGAACTTTCTGAATCATCTGGCCCCAGCTGGTAGTATTGTGAAGAATTCTGGGCACCACATTTCAGGAAAGACATAAAAAGAGTATAATTAGGCTGAGCAGGATGTTTACAGGGAATAAGAGGTTTCAGACATGAAGAGGGGTTGGAAAATTCAGGATTGTTCTCCTCAAAAGAATGGAAGCTAAGAAGTGACTGAATAATGATTTTCAAGCTGATGGGATGTTTTGATAAGAACCAACAGAAAAACATTATTCCCTCTGATAAATGGGTCAAGATGAAAGATTTAAAATCATTGGTGAAAGATCTTGAGGGGAGATGTGGAGAAATGTTCTCGTTCAGGGAGTTGCTGGATCTGGAATGTTTGACTCGCAAATGTGGTGGAAGACAATTCTGTAAATAAATTTAAAAGGGTGTTGGACATCCATGAGCAGCACAGTGGCACAGTAGTTAGCACTGCCGCTTCTAGTCGCCATACTCCCGCACCTGTTCGGGTACATTGAGGAAGAATTTAACATGACCAATGCACCTAACCAGCACGGCTTTTTGAATGTGGGAGGAAACCAGAACACCCAGATGAAAGCCATGCAGACATGGGGAGAATGTGCAGACTCTGCACAGACAGTGACCCAAGCTGTCACTGTCGAATCCAGGTCTCTGGCTCTGTGAGGCAATAGTGCAAATCATTGTGCCACCGTGCTGTCTGCAATATGCAGAGAAAAGGATTCTCAAAGCTCCTTTAAACTGATCTATTCAGTTTAAATCAGAGGAAAACATTCATTTAATGTGGAATAAAAAACACTATGCTGAGAGGATTGGCCATGTACTTCTAACTTTTTTTTATTTTCAGTGAATGATGTACTTTCTGATTGTTTTTGATGGAAATTGGGTAATCTCCTCCATCCATCTTCCTCAGATTGGTCTGAAATAAAGGTGGAAACATTTGAGAACGGCCATTCTTTTTGCTCACAGACCGTGGAGTGAAGAATGATCAACATGACTCACTCGAGATGCAATCTGACGCCAGGCCCCTCTAAGTCCTGGAACTGCAATGGGTACTGACAAAGCAAATGAGTATTGTCATCGCAAGTAACATTGATGAGGCAGGCAGAGGGATGACCCACTTTCACATTTCAGTCTCGTAAAATGCCAGCTCTAAACAAACTGGCAGGAATTTCAAGTCCAAGGCAATCTTCGCTGGTGTGTTCCCTTTACCAATGCTTGAAAGGATATTTGTCCTTTGTGATATTTCTTATTCCCTTGGGGCGAGGGAGAAATTTTCTTTTGGCCATCAGCGAAGACGGTGATACAGACGCGAAATAGCGCAAGAATGGGAAGACACGGTTCTCGCCAGTGAGATCACGCTTTCTGATTTTCCAGACCCCTCGCTGGTGATGTAACAAGTACCCTGTCACAGAAACATAGGAGTCTTTTTAAAATACACTAGCATATTATTAATAAGTTCTCCCACGTGACATCTTGCTAGTGCTTTTGACAACCTGGCAATCCTATCTCCAAAGTGGATATCGGAAGTGAGTGCTCAGGTCACCGATACCCTCCAGGTTGCCAATTGCAGCGGGGGCACCGGAGAGCTCATGAGGACCCAGACAAGTGTAATAGTTTGGAGTCCCGGTTCACTGTGTACTCTGAACAAACTGCCAGTGCAATAGGAGAATTGCTAGGAAGAGATGGAGGAGCAACACTTCTGTAGAAATGTAGTTTTAAGGTAAAAGAGGGAAAGTTTGAAGGACATATGAGAGGCAAGTTTTTTCCATAGAGGGTGGTAAGTATCTGGAATATGCTGCCAGGGAAGGTGGTAGGAGCAGGTACAGTAACAATGTTTAGAGCATCTTGATAGATACATGAATAGGCAGTGAATAGAGGGATATGGACCACAAAGAGGCAAGAGGTCTTTAGTTTAGAAAGGTGCCACATGTTGGCACAGGCTTGGTAAGCCAAAGACCCTGTTCCTGAGTGGTACTGTTCTTTGTTCTTCAGATGTCAAGGGTTGCAAAGGGCATTCTGCAGAGGAGGCAAAGGAAGGACCCTGAGTGATTGCTAAGACCCTCATGGTTTACAAGGTGAGGGACACCATCATTGCCTCTCAGTTTGGGGACAATAAGATACGGTGCGAAGGTCTGTCCCAGGATGGGAACTACATCCTCTCTGACAACCTGCGGGAGGACATTGTGATGGTAACTAAATTCATGGGCAGGACACTAAAGTGATTGGCCACACGGTGCAGGAAAACTGTCATGGCTTGCAGTGAAGACAGAGCAATGCTCTTCTCATCCTCAGCAATATGTCTGACTCCTGTCTAATAAAGAGCTGAATCCGATCTACCATTGAAAGATGTTTCTGGAGCCCAGGCATGCTACATGACACATGTTGGCTGCTACTGTCTGCCCTGAGGTCAGGGGTCCTGATACCTTTTTTACCTACTGACAAGGTGAACAGACTCTTGCACATTTTCAAGTCATAATTTTCTTTTAACTAAAGAATGCTGGCAGACATGAAAGGCCAGAGTGTGTATGTACATGTCTGTGTGACTGTGTATTACTGTGTGTCTGTATGTGTTTGTGTGTGTGTGTTGTGTATGTGAGTGTGTGTGTGTGAGTATGGTATGTGTATGTGAGAATGTCTGAGTGCCTGAGTGTGTGCATGTGTGTGTGTGTGTGTGTATGTGCGTGTGTTGTGTATGTATATTGTGTGTGTGTGTGTGACTATGTCTGTGTGTGTGTATGTGCGTGTGTTGTGTATGTATATTGTGTGTGTGTGTGTGACTATGTCTGTGTGTGTGTGTATATGCATGTGTTGTGTATGTATATTGTGTGTGTGTGTGTGTGTGTGAGTATGTCTGTGTGTGTGTGTGTTGTATATGTATATTGTGTGTATGTGTGTGAATATGTCTATGTGTGTCTGTGTATGTGCCAATATGTGTGTGTGTGAGTGTGTGTATGTGTGTGTGTGTCAGTATGTACATGTGCATGTATGTTGGCTGTGTCTCAGTATGTGTGTAAGTATGTCTGTGTGTGTGTGTGTCTGTGTGTGTATGTTGTGTGTGTGTCAGTGTGTGTATGTGTGTGTGTGTGTGGTGAGAGGGGTGGTGGGGTTGGGGTTGGAGTCCCCGTGCCTGGAGCAGTGAGGTATTATTGCATTGTCAGTCTGGGAGATTCTCGCCTTGCACAGGGAGGAAGTACTATGTTTGTCCAGGGGCTTGCACAGCATGGTGCCATCACATGACAGCATGAAGGCTCTTTGCGGATGATCTAAGTGAATTTTAATGCAAGCTAGTTATTATAATGGTCACTTAACGCCTAGGCTCACCTGTGCCCACTATCATTTCTTAGTCTTCGTCGCTGTCCTACTATTTCTTGAGCATGCCCACTGGATCCACAGCTGAGGTTGAGGTGGTCTGTTGACTTCCATGCTCTGTTGCTGAGGATTGATCTAGCAGGTGTCTCCTTGGGGTGGGGATTTTGAGGATCTAGGCCTGCATTTTGGCAGCACGGGTGTAGTAAGACTGCCATTCTCAGAATGAAGGATTGGAGGTGTATTGCTCATGGTGGAGGGAGGGGGTGCATTAGATGGGCTGATCACCTGCAGGATCCCCTGGGTGGAAGACCCTAGCTGTGAACCAGGTGATTCTCTTCTCTACAGGTGCCTGGGAGCCTCTGGGCTCCTCCACATGACAGATGGGCAACTGGACTGAGGTCCAGAAGCTCCCCACTGTCCTCTGGCACTGACACTCGTGGTTTCCCATTAATACCTGCAGCATGCAGTTGAATCCTCCATGAATTCATGGAATTATTTGAGAACATTACATGTGCAGTAGACAATGGGGAACCTGTGGATGTGGTGTATCTGGATTTCCAGAAGGCATTTGACAAGGTGCTGCATCAAAGACTGCTGCATAAGATAAAGGTGCACAGTGTTATAGGTAATATTTTAGCACAGATAGAGGATTGTTAACTAACAGAAAACAAAGGGTGGCAGCAAATGGGTGCTTTTCTGGTGTGCCTCAGGGGTCAGTGTTGGAACCGCAATTGTTTACGATTTATATAGATGATTTGGATTGGGGACCAAGTGTAGTATGTCAAAATTCACAGATGACATTAAGATGGGTGGCATAACAAAATGCACACAGGATGCTGAAAGTCTGCAAAGAGATATAGATAGTCCTTGTGAGTGGACAAGGATCTGGCAGGTAGAATACAATGTTAGTAAATGTGAGGTTATCCATTTTGGTAGGAATAACAAAAAAAGGGCTATTATTTAAATGGTAAAAAATTGTAGCATGCTGCTGTGCAGAGGGACCTGGGTGTCCTTGTGCAGGAATCTCAAGGAGTTGGTTTGCAGGTGCAGCAGGTAATTAAGAAGGCAAATGAAATTTTGTCCTTCATTGCTAGAGCGATGGAGTTTAAAAACAGCAAGATAATATTGCAGCTGTATAGGGTGCTAGTGAGACTACGCCTTGAGTACTGTGTACAGTTTTGGTCTCCTTACTTGAGGAAGGATATACTGGCACTGGAGAGGCTGCAGAAGAGATTCACTAGGTTGATTCTGGAGCTGAGAGTGTTGGCTTATGAGAAGAGACTGAGTAGACTGGGGCTATACTCATTAAAATTCAGAAGAATGAGGGGAGATTCTATATAAACATATAAGATTATGCAAGGAATAGATAAGGTAGAAGCAGGGAGGTTGCTTCCACTGGTGGGTGAAACCAGAACTAGGGGGGCATGGCCTCAAAATAAGAGGAACCAGATTTAGGACTGAGTTGAGAAGGAACTTCTTCACACAAAGAGTTGTGAATCTGTAGAATTCCCTGCCCAGTGAGCAGTTGAGGCTACCTCATTGAATGCTTTTAAAGCAAGGATAATAAATTCTTGAACACTAAAGGCATTAAGGGTTGTGGTGAGTGGGCAGGTAAGTGGAGCTGAGTCCATGAAAAGGTCAGCCATGATCTTATTGAATGGCGGAGCAGGCTCGAGGGGCCAGATGGCCAACTCCTGCTCTAGTTCTTATGTTCTCATTATGAATCATGGTGCTTCCAGGCCGCCATCACCTGGCTGGATTTGGAGCTGGAATTGGAAGGAATGTTTGGGAAGTGTTTAATTGGAGGTATTAAGCATTTCCTGGGGTGAGCTTCAGGTGCTCAATGTGAAACGCATGGAAAGACAGCCTTCTGTTAAAGCGGTTGAACACACGATGGGTTTTCCTGCCTCCCACAGCAGTGGGATTCCCTCTGATTTCCTCACTGGCACCAACACTTGAGAAACATCAGAAAATTCCACTCTCCATCCCTTGTCCACCCAGGTTGTTAAAAGCGCTGAGCCTACTCTATTTATTCAGTTTCTCCGTTTCACAAAAAAAGTGAAATATTCTGGTTGAATGAAACATTCCAACATATTTTCAGGCTGGGAGAAAGAGAGAGAGCAGGGAGCTGATTAAAGCAAACAATCCTGCCCTGTCTTTCCATCAATCCTACTCCCTCCTTTTCCAGTATATCTCATGGAGCATTCCTGAAATTAAAACCCTCAGAAAAGAAACAAGAGTAAGTACAGGAGCAAGGTAAGAATGACAATTTAATGACTTGGGATGGGTAACTCTTTCTGTCTGTTCAGCTCATTCTCTGTGAGACTTTATTGTGCATCCGCACCAATTCATTTTTTAGAGTAAGACTAACATCCTCCAATTGAGAAACCCGTAGATTATCGCAGCATATGAAAGAGTTATACCTAGTCACACTGTAAAGTGTGAAGAAGCTCCCCATTCTAAAACACACATCCCGCCATCACCAAACATCACAGCCCTTTCATTATTCCCCTCCGTGCAATCATTCCCCTGAATGGCTTTAATCTGAATTGTTCATTACATGTTTCCAACTTCTATCTGACATTATTGGAAGAATGCTTCCTGCGTTGAGAGTTTGTTCAAAGCTGGTAATGTGAAAATCACCCTGAGGAACTGTTGAATTGCAGTAAAAATCCAACTGGTTCACTAATGCTCTTCAGGGAAGGAAACAGGATAACTTTTGGCAGGCCGGTATGTATGTGGGGGTACGGTGGCACAGTAGTTAGCACTGCTGCCTCACAGCACCAGGCACCCAGGTTTGATTCCCAGCTTGGGTCACTGACTGCGCCTTCTCCCCCACTCCACGTGGGTTTCCTCCACGTGCTCTGGTTTCCTCCCACAATCCGAAAGATGTGCTGGTTAGGTGCAGTAGCTATGCTAAATTCTCCCTCAGTGTACTCAAACAGGCACCAAAGTATGGCGACTAGGGGATTTTCACAATAACTTCATTGCACTGTTAATTTAAGCTTACTTCTGACACTAATAAATAAACTTTAAAACGAATAAATAAATGTACGTGACTCCAGTCGCCAAGCTGGATGTTTTTGAAATGACTTTGCCAGTCACTTGGTTGCTCACAATATGGAACAGCTGGTACTCCTGAAATTGCCCAAATACCAAGAATGAAACATGTAAAGTCAACTCACAGTCAGTGCAAACTAGGTTATTGTAAAGGACTGAATGTCTCAGTTAAAATAATAATGTGAGGAAGGTCCCTGTCTACAAGGAGGGTGTGGAAACAGCTTCATGGTAACATTTGGAAGGTAATTGAGTTGGGTGTTAAAAAGACCATAAGACCATAAGATACAGGAACAGAATTCAGCCCATTGAATCAGCTCCACCATTCAATCACAGCTAATACCTTTTCAACCCCATTCTTCTGCCTTTTCCCTGTAACTTTTGATCATTTTACCAATCAAGAACTCTCTATGTCTGTCTTAAATATACTCAATGACCTGACCCCCATAGCCTTCTGTGGCAAAGAATTCCACAAATTCACAACCCTCTCGCTGAAGAAAATCCTCTTCATCTCATCAAAGAGTTGTCCCTTTACTCTGAGACTGTGCCTTCAGATCCTAGTTTCTCTTAATAATGGAAACATCCTATACTTATCACCATAAGGGACGAGAACAGGGGGGTCATAGATGAGAACTGTAAAGCACAGCAGCATACGGGTGGAGTAGGGCATGGTTTGAAATGCGTATACTTTAATGCAAGAAGTATTTGCAATAAGGTGGAGGAACTTGCAGCTTGGACCAGTATCTGGAACTTCGATGTTGTGGCCATTTCAGAGACATGGATAGAGCAGGGACAGGAATGGTTGTTGCAGGTTCTGGGGTTCAAATGCTTCAGTCGGAGTAGAGAAGGAGGTAGAAAGGGGGGAGGAGTGGCATTATTAGTCAAAGACTGTATCACAGTGACAGAAAGGAAGTTTGATGAGGACTTGTCTGTTGAGGTAGTATGGGCTGGGATTAGAAACAGGAAAGGAGCGGTCACCCTGTTGGGAGTCTTTTATAGACCTCCTAAAAGTTCTAGAGAGGTAGAGGAAAGGATTGCAAAGTCAATCCTGGACAGGAGTGAAAGTAATAGGGTAATTGTTATGGGGGACTTTAACTTTATTAATATTGATTGGAATAGCTATAGCTCTAGCTCGTTAGAGGGGTCAGTTTTTGTACAAAGTGTGCAGGAAGGTTTTTTGACTCAGTATGTAGATAGGCCAACTAGAGGTGAGGCTACATTGGATTTGGTGCTGGGCAATGAGCCAGACCAGGTGTTAGGCTTGGAAGTTGGTGAACATTTTGGTGATAGTGACCACAATTCGGTTACGTTCACCTTAGTGATGGATAGGGATAGGCATGAAGCTGGGGGCAGTAGTTATAGCTGGGGGAAGGGTAATTATGAGGCCATCAGGAGAGAATTAGGGTGCATAGATTGGACTAGGAAACTACAGGGACTGGGAACATCTGAAATGTGGAGCTTATTCAAGGAGCAGCTGCTGCGAGTCCTTGATAAGTATGTCCCTGTCAGGCAAGGAGGAAATGGTCGAGTAAGGGAACCATGGTGTACTAAAAAAGTTAATTCGCTGGTTAAAAGGAAAAAGGAGGCTTATGTCAGGATGAGGCTTGAAGGCTCAGTTAGTGCAATGGATAGCTATAGATTAGCCAGGAAGGAGCTAAAAAGTGAATTGAGGAGAGCTAAAAGGGGACACGAGAAGACGTTGGCTGATAGGATCAAGGAGAATCCTAAAGCTTTCTTTAGATATGTTAAGAATAGAAGATTGGTTAGGGCAAGATTAGGGCCAGTCATAGACAGCAGTGGGAAGTTGTGCGTGGAGCCTGAAGAGATTGGAGAGGCACTGAACAAATATTTCTCTTCGGTATTCACGCAGGGAGATGTAAATGTAGTTGTGGAGAACACTGGGATACAGGGTTGCAAACTGGAAAGTATTGAAGTAGATAAGGAGGATGTGCTAGATATTCTTGAGGGTTTGAAGTTAGATAAGTCCCCTGGGCCGGACGGGATTTACCCTAGGATTCTCTGGGAGGCGAGAGAGGAGATTGCAGAGCCTCTGGCTCTGATCTTCAGGTCATCATTGGTTACGGGTATAGTGCCGGAAGACTGGAGGATAGCGAATGTGGTCCCATTGTTCAAGAAGGGGAAGAGAGACTTTCCAGGGAATTATAGGCCAGTGAGTCTTACTTCTGTTGTGGGCAAAGTATTGGAGAGAATTATTAGGGATAGGATTTATAGTTATTTAGAGAGAAATGAATTGATTGGGGATAGTCAGCATGGTTTTGTGAAGGGTAGGTCGTGCCTTACTAACCTTATTGAGTTTTTTGAAAAAGTGACCAAGAGGTGGATGGGGGTAAGGCAGTTGATGTGGTATATATGGACTTTAGTAAGGCGTTCGATAAGGTGGCCCATGGAAGGCTTCTGCAGAAAATGCAGATGTATGGGATAGAGGGTGATTTAGCTAATTGGATTAGGAATTGGCTAGCAGATAGGAGACAGAGGGTGGTGGTTGATGGGAGATATTCATCGTGGAGTTCGGTTACAAGTGGTGTACCTCAGGGATCTGTTTTGGGGCCCCTGCTGTTTGTAATTTTTATAAATGATCTGGATGAGGGTATTGAAGGATGGATTAGTAAATTTGCAGATGACACCAAAGTCGGAGGAGTGGTAGATAGTGAAGAGGGGTGTTCTAGTTTGCAGAGAGACTTGGACAAGTTGCAGAGCTGGGCCGAGAGGTGGCAAATGGAGTTTAATGTGGAAAAGTGTGAGGTAATTCACTTTGGCAGGAATAACAAATGTGTAGAGTATAGGGCTAATGGTAGGACTCTTAATAGTGTTGATGAACAGAGGGATCTTGGTGTATGTGTACATAGATCCCTGAAAGTTGGCAATCAAGTCGATAAGGTTGTTAAGAAGGCATATGGAGTCTTAGCTTTTATTGGTAGGGGGATTGAATTTCGGAGCCGCAACGTCATGTTGCAACTGTACAAAACTCTAGTGCGGCCGCACTTGGAGTATTGTGTGCAGTTCTGGTCCCCGCATTATAAGAAAGATGTGGAGGCATTGGAGAGGGTACAGAGGAGGTTTACCAGGATGTTGCCTGGTATGGAAGGCAGGTCTTATGAAGAGAGGCTGAGGGATTTAAGGTTGTTTTCGTTAGAAAGAAGGCGGCTAAGAGGAGACCTTATTGAAACATATAAGATGATTAGAGGTTTATATAGGGTGGACGGTGATAACCTTTTTCCTGGGATGGAGAAAGCTAGCACGAGGGGACATAGCTTTAAATTAAGGGGTGGTGGTTTTAGGACAGATGTCACAGGTAGTTTCTTTACCCAGAGGGTGGTAAGGGTATGGAATGCCCTGCCTGCGTCAGTTGTAGATGCGCCAAGTTTGGTGGCGTTTAAGAGGTTAGTAGATAAGTTTATGGATGAAAAGGGAATGGTCTAACCCTCTAGGTTAGAGGGTCACTGCTTGTTCCTAATTGGTCGGCGCAACATCGAAGGCCGAAGGGCCTGTTCTGCGCTGTAATGTTCTATATTCTATGTTCTATAAGCTATGATTCGGTGACACACTTCAAGCATCCACCCACTAACACTGGCAAGAACATTCATTTGTAAGGTTCCTCACAGACACACGCACCCACTCCCAACCCACCCCCATCCTCCCCGGAACAGAATCTCAGGAGATGAACTCTTTGTGCTGCTTGGAGACAGGGAGTGGGAAACTGGATAAGAAGCAGTAATTTGCAGTTAGTAATCCAAGCTGACAACCAGGGCTGCTTCCCTGCTTTCACAGAGCTGGGAAGACTTTCTCCACAGTTTTCACATCTGGAATCCTTCAAAAGGAGGTATACCGAATTCTGTCAACGTCTCCAAATGTTTGGTGGTCTTCACAGCTCGAACTATTGTCAGGTTATCTGTGGACTCCTGTTAGCCGACAACTCCGTGTCCATCTTAAGAATATAAATAGGCCACCTGGCCCCTCGAGCCTGCTCCGCCATTCAATAAGATCATAGCTGATCTTTTCATAGACTCACTCCACTTAACTGCTCACTCACCATAACCTTAATTCCTTTACTTTTCAAAAATCTATCTATCTTTGCCTTAAAAACATTCAATGAGGTAGCCTCAACTGCTTCACTGGGCAGGGAATTCCAAGATTCATAACCCTTTGTGTGTGAAGGAATTCTTCCTCAACTCGGTCCTAAATCTGTTCCCCCTTCTTTTGAATCCATGCCCCCTAGTTCTAGTTTCACCTGCCAGTGGAAACAACCTCCCTACTTCTATCTTACCTATTCCCTTCATAATATTATAAGTTTCTGTAAGATGTCCCCTCATTCTTTTGAATTCCAATGAGTATAGTTCCAGTCTACTCAATCTCTCCTCATAAGCCAATTCTCTCAACTCTGGAATCAACCTAGTGAATCTCCTCTGCACCTCCTCCAGAGCCAGTGTATCCTTTCTCAAGTAAGGAGACCAAAATTGTACCCAATACTCCAGGTGTGGCCTCACCAGCACCTTATAAACTTTGCTGTTTTTATCGTTCTCCCCATCCTATCTCCAGTGGATTATAATCTAACTCTGGCTCTGCTTCACTGAAAACCTGGCCCTCTGTCACATCGAGCAACTCCAGTAATTCTGCACAGATCTGTCAAGGATCTCACGATGTAGAGATGCCAGCGTTGGACTGGGGTAAACACAGTAAGAAGTCTGACAACATCAGTTTTAAATCCAATCGATTTATTTGATAGTAAACTCGCAAGCTTTTGGCTCTATGGGCTTCGTCAGGCGAATGAGGTGAATGAGGCGAATCAGGCCTCATTCGCCTGACGAAGGCCATAGAGCCAAAAGCTGGCAAGTTTACTATCAAATAAATCAGTTGGATTTAAAACTGGTGTTGTCAGACTTCTTACAATGATCTCACATGCAGCTACAGGACTGGTAGAGCCTGAAAATGCACCCTGGCCCATCCAGTCATCTGTTACAGGCCTCAGGACAAAACATTTGCTCAAATCCAGGGTTCGAATCCCACCATGGCTGACAGCGGAATTTGAATTCAATATAAAAATATAAAGTCATAGAGGTCTACAGCATGGAAATAAGCCAACTTGTTCATGCTGCTCTTTTTTTTAAACCCTGAAGCTAGTCCAAAAGCCTGCATTTTCCCTATATCCCTCTATATCCATCTTATCCATGTAACTGTCTAAATGCTTTTTAAAAGACAAAATTGTACTTGCTTTTACTACTACCTCTGGCAGCTTCTTCCAGACACTCACTACCATCTGTGTGAAAAATTGCCCTCTGGATACTTTTGTATCTCTCCCTTCTCACCTTAAACCTATGCCCTCTAGTTTTAGACTCCCTTACCTTTGGGAGAAGATATTGATCTATGCCCCTCATTATTTTGTAGATCTCCATAAGAGATGCTACTGGGATTTGAAGTTTGAGTTATAAGGAGAGGCTGGATAGGCTGAGACTTTTTTCTCTGGAGATCTATAAGATCATCACTCAGCCTTCTACACTCCATAGAAAAAAGTCCCAGTATATCTAGACTCTTCTTATAACTCAAATCATCAAGTCCTGGGAGCATCCTAGTAAATCTTGTATTTATTTATAATGCCATTACCTATATCCGGATTCAAAATTATACAAAGAACAAAGAACAAAACAGCACAGGAAACAGGCCCTTCGGCCCAACGAGCCCACGCTGCACCCCAATGTTCCCACCTCTACCCGCGATCCCTGTCCATGTTTATAGATCTATGGATTAAAAACCAAATTTGAGACAATTTAGGGAGAATTTGTTTTGCCAACTAGCCTAAGAGTACATCTTTGGGATGTGGGAGGAAACCGGAGCTCCCGGAGAAAACCCATGCAAGCACGGGGAGAATGCGCAGACTCCCACAGACACAGGCCCAAATCCATGTATCTGCACAGCACAGCGGTAGTCACTGAGCTGTCGTGTTGCCCATCAGATGGTCTAGGTCAAGCATACACTAACAACGTGAAGCAGTAGGATACTCTCGAAAAAGATCCAAGAGCAGTCCTCTCACGACCCATCGCGTGTATGCCCCTCGTTAGACAACAAGGTGGACCAAAGCACCTGTAGGATAAAAACAAGTACATCAATATCATCATCTATTTACACACTTCCCAGGGACTCCCAAGGCTCATGATCCCTATTTTAAATCAGTTTTCTATACCCCTCCATTCCCATTCTGTTCATGTGCCCATCTAAGTATTTCTTAAATAACTCCAGAGTACCTGCCTCCACCACTTTACTTGGCAGCGCATTCCATACCCCCACCACCCTCTGTGTGAAAAACTCCCTCTAGCATCCAAATTATACCTCACCCCCCTCACCCTAAGCCCGTGACCCCTCGTGCTATTTGAGTCCATCCTAGGAAAAAGCTTAACCCTGTTTACTCTATCTATCCCCTTCAAAATCTTGTACACCTCTATCAGATCTCCTCTAAGTCTACGTCTTTTTAAGGAAAACAGTCCCAATTTGCCTAATCTCTCCTCGTAACTCAGACCTTCCATACCAGGCAGCATATTGAATATCTGGAATTAAGAATCTACTGATGTCCATGAAACCATTGTCAATTGTTGGAAAAACTCATCCGGTTCATTAATGTCCTTTAGGGAAGGAAATCTGCCATCCTTACCTGGTCTGGCCTACATGTGACAGAAGTCTCACACCACCAGGTTAAAATCCAACAGGTTCGTTTGGCAGTACTAGCTTTTGGAGTCTCAGGCTCCTCCGTTGGGTCCACTACATGTAACACCAGAGCCACAGCAATGTGATTGACTCTCAACTGCCCTCAGGCAATTAGGGATAGATAATAAATGCTGGCCAGCCAGCGACACCCATGTCCTACTGATGAATTATAAAAAATAGCATAGAGCCTTTCTATAAATCTTTATGCATAGTGAATATTTTCCTGAGCAAAGTATGAAAAGAATGTGGATTCTGAAATGCAAGTGCAGGTCCATAATTTGTCTGGACATTTTTAATAGCGTTTTATGATGCCAAGGGCAAAAAATGTGCTCCTTGTTTGCTGTAAAGGCTGAGAACTAAATGCGAAGAGAGCCTGAGGACTGGAACACTTCATCCTCAATGAGGTATCCAACCAAAATAAGGTGCAGGTGATGCAGAATTCCTTCTATGTCGCTGTGGGGTTGTCCAAGTTTGTTTGGCCTCACAGGTCATCTAAGTGTTGCCCCTCAGAGCCTCTGAGGCAACGTGTGAAGCTCAAATTCACTCTCTCCCACTGATTTACACAAAGGTCACGCTTGATACCAACACATTTCAACTTAGGATTCAGGCAACAGCATTATAAATAAATGCAAGAGCCAAACAAGGAAACTGGAAATAAAAATAGAAACATTCACTGGACGCAAGTGAGCAGTTGATTGACATCTGCAGGCGAAGAAATTCCAAAGGGCTGCCGCACAGTGACATGGTGATTAGCACTGCTGCCTTACAGTGCCAGGACCCAGGTTTGATTCCAGCCTTGGGTCGTTGTCTATGCAGAGACTCAACGTTCTCCCCACGTGTGCATGAGTTTCCTCTGGGAACTTCGGGTTCCTCCCACAGTCTGAAAGACGTGCTGGTTAGGTGCATTGGCCAAGCTAAATTCTCCCTCAGTGTACCCCAAACAGGTGTCGGAGTGAGGCGACTAGGGGATTTTCACAGTAACTCCATTGCAGTATTAATGTTCAAAGTTTTAAACTTCATTTATTAGTGTGAAAAATGGTCTTACATTAACATTGCAATGAAGTTACTGTGAAAATCCCCTAGTCAGCACATTCCGGCAAAAATTTAGCACAGTCAATGCAGCTAACCAGCATGCCTTTCAGACTGTGGAAGGAAACTGGAGAACCTAGACAAAACCCATTCAAACATAGGGAGAACGTGCAGACTCCAAACAGATAATGACCCAAAAAGGGAATCAAAGTCTGGTCTCTGGCACTATGAGGCAGCAGTGCTAATCATTATGCCACCATGTGTGCCTACTTGTGACACCACTAAATAAATTTTAAAAATGAAACATTAGCTCTGTTTCTCTCCTGACAGGTGATTAGTATTTCCAGAATTTTCTGTGTTTATTTCAGTGTGTAAATTGATAAATGAATCTTCAATCACATTGATAAATCGGGAAACCTGGAGCTGTTCTCCTTCAGAAAGAGATTTGATGGAGATGGTCAACATCATGAGGACTCTAGATGACGGATCGAGAGAAACTTCTTACTAGCAGAAGAATGGAGGACCAGAGGACACTGATTGAAGATGATTGAGTACAGAACATTGGCATTGTGAAGAGATGTTTTTCGAAGCAATGAGTGATTAGGATCTGAAATGAACTGCCTGAGAATCTGGACACAGATTCAATCAGAACTTCTGAAGGGAAATAGGATAAGCACCTATTTCAGAGACTGGGCACTGAGGCCAGCGATGGTAACGTTGCTCAAGCCTTGAAGGAAAGAGATGGGGTGTCCTGCTTCTACCTATCTTTTTAATCTGAAACTGCCCCTAAGCCCCAAACGCCCTTGTAATTTTTTTCTTCATTTATGAGATCAAACATCGCTGGCTGGGCCAGCATATATTGCCCATCCTTAATTGTTCTCCATTTCAGAGGGCATTTTCCTTTTTGTTGTACATTTTTTGTGGATTTGGAATAAGTTTCTATAATTGTTGGAATTTGGAAGATAGGTCCCACAGTAAATTGTGAAGAAGGCAAGACTTGCATTTAAATAGGCCTCAGAAATTCCCCAAGATGCTAGAATTAATGGTAGAATAAAAAAGATCAAATTGATACTTTCTGAAATGCAGTAATGCATTTTATATCAGTGTGCGTACACAGCAGGATTCTAAAAGAAACAATGAGCCAGCCAGCTTTGACCTTGATGGTTGAGTGAAGGACACAACGGACGCTCTTCTTTCCAAAGCGATTGGCAAATGCAGCAGCACTTCCCATTACCGCATCCCCCCACCATCTCCACTGCCACCTGTCCTTTAAACCTCCTGCCAGAATTGGATTACATTCCTGACAATATTCATTCCATCAGTATAGTTTCTGTGAAGTGTCGGAGTGAGAATGGGAAATCCCTGGTCTGAGCTGTGTCAGACACCCAACAGGACAATTACAGATTGCTGCCTTTCCTATTCCTTGACACCAATCCAAGCTGCAGTGTATAAAATCTGAGGGGGAGCTACAGTTAACGATGGCAGCAGCTTGAGGTGATGAATTAGACTATCTCACCAGAAACACATTGGTCTAAAGTGCACTTGTTTCTCCCAGCATTTTCTTTACCAATACTAGATAAACCTCGCGCCAATTCTGGACTCGATTAAGTGTACACAAATATCCTTGCTGCCGTTAATGGTGAAGTATTTGTTTTGTGAGTTACTCGTGCAGAATATATTTTAAGTCTGCATTTTAGGCCATGCCAGTTTGGGGTGAATGTTAATGGATCCAATGATAGAGGGTCACAGTGTGGCTTCCACCAAGAGAAATGAGAAATCAAAATACTTATCACTGGTTTATTGACCTCGAGGATTTCTTTAGTAACCTACAGCACAGAAAGAGGCCATTCAGCCCATTGTACATAACTCTTTTGAAAGAGTTCCCATGCTTTATCCCATAATTCCTGCATTATGTCTGCAATCCTGTGAGCTCCAGATCCTCAGCCGCTGTCCAACTCCCTTTCAATCCATTTCCAGAATTGACTTCCACCACCACGAATCGAGCATTCTCGACCCTGACAACTCACTGGCTGGAATTTTACTGACATGCCCACCCTGATTGCAGCGGCAGGCGAGGCTCAGAGGATGGCATTCCCCGTTGGCCTGTGGCAAGAGCCTCAGGCGGATGTGCCAGTAAAATTCCACCCTCTGAGTGAAAACATTTCTCTTCATTTAGGGGAGGCAGTGACACAATGTTATTATGGCTGGACTTGCAAACCAGAGATCCAGCGTAATACTCCGGACAGTCAGATTCGAAAGCTGCCATGATGGATGGGGAAATCTGAATTCAATAAAAATCTGGAATTAAAACTCTACTGATATCATGAAACTATTGTTGGTGTCTTAAAAACCCCTCTAGTTCTTTAATGTCCAGTAGGGCAGGAAACCTGCCACCCTTACCCTGTCTGGCCTACATGTGACCCCAGAGCCATAGCAATGCAGTTGACTCTCAAAAGCCCTCTGAAATACAGGGCAGTTAGGGTTGGACAATAAATGTTCGCCCAGCCAGCGATGCCCATCCCATCAAGATTAATTTTAAAAGTCTTCCCTCGTGATCTCCGGCCAATGATTTTAAATCTATCACCTTGATCCGCTCATCAAAGGGAACAACATTTCTCTGTTGACTCTAATCAAATCCTCCCAACAGTTTGAAAACCTTTATTCAGTCACTTCTTAATTCCTCCTATTCCAAGGAGGACGGTCCTCGTTTTTCCAACCTCTTCTCATATCTGTAGTTCTTCATTCCTGGCAACCACCTCTTTCTCATTTTATTCACTCCGAGGGTGTAGGCATTGCTGGCCAGGCCAGCATTCTTTGCCCATCTCTAATTACACTTGTGCATTGAAAGGGAGAAAGTGCTGCTGTACCTTTACATTGTGCGATTATTCAGCCATTTCATAGACTGGATAAAGGCCCAGGGTGGCTAAAAAGTCATAAAAAAGTCATAGAATCCCTATTACCAGAAGGAAGCCATTTGGCCTATCAAGTCTGCAACAACAACAATCCTGTTCAGGCCCTAGCCTGTGACTCCTGTATTTATCCTATTTCTTCCCCTGGCACTATTGGGTAATTTAGTATGGTCAATCCATCTGACCCGCACATCTTTGGACTGTGGGAGGAAAGTGGTGCACCTGGACGAAACCCACGCAAACATGAGGAGAACATGCAAATTCCACACAGACAATCACCTGAGGCCCTGATGCTGTGAAGCAGCAGCGTTAACCATTGTGCAACCATACCACTCATCACTCATAAGTCATCCAATCAAAGACAGCACCAGAGGACTATCAATTACTGATTGTGAAGGAGTGAACCCAGTCCAATTTTGGTGAGCTCTTCCCTCATTTTTGATGTCAAGAAAGAGAAAGCGATGAATGGAGTTACCTATCCCCCATTGATGCTCCACCCCTCAAACAGCCCAGCTCCTACAAACTACCCAACAGTTTAGGCTGTTATGCATCTAAGCTACATTAGTTGAACATATACGGAAAGGAAAGTCTGCTCTTTTTTGTCGGGGTTAGAAATTGGAACTGCTGCCTTATTGGCGCAATGCTGGGGATACCAAGCATAGTATCTGAGCTGCGTCAGTGTTGTGTTAGCAGTGCCACATTCCTGCAAGCAACTCCAAAAAAGACCCATACCTTTTTTGGTTATTTTTTTGTGGAGAAGATAGAAAAGAAAAACACTTAACATGTGTCATTCCTTTACATGCAGGCTTCACAAATCCTGACATGACTTTGTTCCTGAACCATTCTATTGAACAGATGTACAGCTGAATATGTATATCTTATCAATCGCAACCATGTTTTAATCTCTAGATTTCCCCCAGAGCCACCGGTAGCCCCATTAAAGTGTTTGCACCGATATCCCAACATAGGGTGAGCGCATAAAAAAGTAAATACTTCAGTGAAAGAGAATACAAATTAGGAATAGGAATAGGTCATTCAACCCTACAATGAGATTATGGCTGATTTTCTATCCCAACTCCATCTCTCTCCCTTCTCACCATACCTGTGTTCTGCCATATGAGGTAACATCATTGCACATTCATTACGGATTAGCACTAACTGTGATTGGAACTTTAACTAAATAGCACTTAAACTTATTATGGGATGAAACTCGTTAGAACTGCCGAGGAGTTGGGACTCACTGCATTTTCTTGGGAAGTGCCCGATATATTTTGGTAAGTCAGCCACATACTCCCCACTTTGTTGCATGGATCTTGCTTACAATTATCCAATTAATAAATAATTCAGTTAGAATTTATTATGTAGTTATCATAGAATCCCTATAGTGCAGAAGGAGACCATTCGGCCCATCAAGTCTGTACCAACAACAATCCAACCCAGGCCCTATCCCCATAACCCCGCACATTTACCTTGCTAGCTCCCCAACACTTAAGAGTCAATTTAGCATGGCCAATCAACCTAACAGCACATTTTTGGAGTATGGGAGGAAAACTGAGCTCCCAGAGGAAACCCACACAGACACGGGGAGAACATGCAAATTCCAGACAGTCGGAATTGAACCCGGGTTCCTGGCACTGTGAGGCAGCAGTGCTAATCACTGTGTCACCAAACCACCCATGATCATACTGCTATTAAAAATATGTTATTAAAATATATTTGACATGAAGGAGCACAATGTTGTGATACAGCTTCAGTTCCACAATATGTCTCATATTTCTTGGTTTCACACACACAGGAGTTGACCAATACTTGATACAAGGATCATGTTGGGCTTAATCTCAGATTTAGATAGAAACCAGGAATTTCACCATAAGCTGGTATGGAATATCAGCTCTTGTGTGAAGCTATAGGATATGGGCTGGATTTTCCTCTCTCTTTGCGGTGTGGTTTATGGCTGCAGGAGGAGGCATACTGTTCACCGATGGTGGGAACTTAGGGTCCTGTCATTGTCAACAGAATTACCCAATGAATGCACTAAATGGGGGTGCACCATTGGCAGGGCCATAATATCCCATCAGCACAAATAGCAGCAAGATTTTGGTGTAAATGTTTGTACCTACAAAGATTGAGTGGTACCTCAGAAGGGAATACAAAGCAGAGTGTCAGATCTTCTCTAAGAGGCATGAAAGAAACTGAAGACAGTTATCCTGTCTCATACAGCTTTGTGTAGGCAACATTAACAATGCCTTGAGTTTGTTCTCTATGCTGGACTATTCATTACAAAGTAGCATTATCAGAAGGTGATGAGTTCTGGTGGCAAAGATGCTCCGGCCAATTTGATTTACCGTTCCAAAACATGACAACAACCAATATTCAGATGGTGCCTTGAATGTAAGAAAACACCTTCATGGAAGTATCAATTAAAGATCACTTAAGGACCTCATCCTCTCACTGTTGTATTAGTTTATTCCTTCACAAACTGTACGGGCTGTGAATTGAACCTATCTCCAGCAGAGTCTCAGGCAGTTTATTCCAAATCCTAACCACGTGCTGTTTAAAAAACTTTTTCCTCGTTTCATTATTGTTTCTTTCATTCATTATTTTAAATCCTATCCCCCCACCAACATCTCCTCTCTCCATTCTCAATCCTTTCAGGACTGGGAACTTTTGTTACTGTCTATTATCCCGACGCCTCATGATTTTGAATTCTCTCAGTTATCTTTCCTCTGAGGAGAGCAGTCCCAACTTTGCCAACCTGTTTTCATAACAGGAGTTCATCATCCCAGGAATCATTGTGGTGAATCGTTGTGCTGGAGTCAAAGTTCACCTCTTCACCCCAGCACCATCTCGAGAGTCTTCATGTTGTAGCTGTACGTGAGGATGTGCTTACCTGACCTGGTAATTCGACATGTTTCAACATGACTTCTGAGGACTGGTGAAATATGTTTCACATTCCAGTGTGTGTGAATCATTTCACTGTTCCTTAACAGCATGAAATAAAATTCTCCTGATGAAGATCTAAACATGGAAGACTATTTTTTTTTTGCACGCCGCCAGATAACATTAATTCTGTGAAGCATGGTGCCTGCACTGTTTAATGATGGGGCTGCAGTTATAAATTTCAGCTAGATAGATTTAATTACTTTTCAGGCTGTGCTTCTCTGAGTTTGATGAGGAGAAAAGCGAATGTGTGGCCTTTGTCAGGTTCGATCATGCAGCAGTCCTTAGAGACAAGGCCAGTCCCAGGTGCAAGTTCTGTCCTCATTTCAAATCACTTCCTCTTTTTGCTACAGGCCATGTAAGAATCATAGAATTATAGAATCATAAAATCCCTACAATGCATAAGGAAATCATTTGGTCCATCGAGTCTGCACCAACCACAATCCCACCCAGGCCCGATCCCCACGACCCCACATATTTGTCCTGCAAATCCCTCTGACACTAAAGTGCGATTTAGCATGGCCAACCCACATCTTTGGAGTATAAGAGGAAACAGGAGCACCCAGAGGAAACCCACATGGATACAGGGAGAATGTGCAAACTCCACACAGAGAATAGCCTAAGGCTGGAATTGAACCAGCCTTTGAGGTATCAGTGCTGACCACTGTCCCACTGGATCACACTGGAGTGGTGGGGGGGGGGTGCGAAGCACTCTCAGAAAGATCATTGGATCTTTCAAACAACCAGCCCTCAATAAAGGATTGCAGTGAGGAGGAAGAGTCGGGAGATTGGAATGGGGGGGGTGGCGGGTGGGTTAGGGGGGTGGTGGGGTGGTGGAGATGATGTTCCTGCTTGAATTGATTAACAGTTTCCCCAGTAGCCCATCAATAAGACATAAGTTACATACAATTAATGACTTGCAAAGATTGCTAAACAACCAAATGCATAATCCAGACCCAGAAATCATTGTGCCTCCAATTCTAATTTCTGGAATGGTGAAAAGCCACACAGGCCTGGTGTTACCTCAATCCTTGAACTCTGTTCAAATACTACATTCATCCAACAACAGAGAACTTCTGGAAAGTACATCATTACTTACCCATCCACCAAAAGCAGTCATCAAGGATGCCAGCAATCAAGTCAAAGAAATCTGTAACTTGACCTGAACTGTATACCTTACTTGAGAAAGGATATACTGGCACTGGAGGGGGTACAGAGGAGATTTACTAGGTTGATTCTGGAATTGAGAGGGTTGGCTTATGAAGAGAAACTGATCAGACTGGGGCTATACACATTGAATTCAGAAGAATGAGGGAAGATCTAATAGAAACACAGAAGATTATGAAGGGAATAGATAAGATCGAAGCAGGGAATTGTTTCCATTAGCAAGTGAAGCTTGAACTAGGCGATATGGCCTCAAAATAAGAGGAAGCAGATTTAGGATTGGTTTCAGGGGGAACTTCTTCACTCAAAGGGTTGTGAATCTGTGGAATTCCTTTCCCAGTGAAGTAGTTGAGGCTACTTCACTGGGAATGTTTTTAAGGCAAAGAAAGATAGATTTTTGAGCAGTAAAGGAATTAAGGGTTATGGTGAGCTGGCAGGTAAGCGAAGCTGAGTCCATGAAATAATCAGCCATGATCGTATTGAATGGCGGAGCAGGCTGAAGGGGCCAGATGGCTTATTCCTGCTCCTAGTTATGAAACCCAGTCATGCAATTTCCATCTTTCCTTCGTGGAAAGAAAGTGAATCCTTTGATAATCCTGCTCTGCTGGATTTTGAGGGAAACCAAGGCATTGATCAGATGGATTCCTCACAGCTTCTCCTCGAACCCAAAGAATGACTTTCCGAGCTAGCTGTCCTGACAATGAGAGCTCAAAAATGAGGTCATTCCTTACTCCAGAAATAAGGAGGAACAGAAGAAAGCAAACTAAAGAAAGAGTACAAACTCAGTAGGCAAGGACAGGGAACACAAGAAACTGAAAGAGAGAGATAAGCCTGCAAAATCAAATAGAGAAAGAAAAAAACGTAATCATGAAAAAAAACAGTAGAGAGAAGAAGTCCAGATCCAGTAGTCAGACTAAGGGTAGGAGGGTAAGTAGCCTAGAGAAATGACAATCAATAGAGTATATACATCAGAAGGTACTCAATGAAGAAACCGGAGGAATCTTATTTCTATTTCAAAGATAACAATTGATCATCCATTTGGAAGAACCAGACATTGTGTCAGAGGTTAATAAAGAACCAGACACTACAATCTCAATGAAGTCAAGCAAAAGGAGTTCAGAGAGAGAGAGAGAGAGAGAGAAACAACAGATCTTCGAACTTTGTTTAGTATACAATCAGGGAGAGTTGTGAAGCGTCGTAACAAATTGAGTTTGTGTTATCAGAGATGTAAATCAGAATGTAAACAATACGGTTGGAGAGGTGTAGTATTAATGTTTATAAGGGTTAATGTATGGGACCATGTAAAAGGTAGAGAAGTCTAAAACTAGAGGGCATAGATTTAAGGTGAGAGGGGAGAGATACAAAAGGGTCCAGAGGCGCAATTGTTTCACACCAAGGTTGTTGAGTGTCTGGAAAAAGCTGCCAGATGTTGTAGTAGAGGCAGGTACAATTTTGTCTTCTAAAAAGTGTTTAGACAGTTACATGGGTAAAATGGTATAGAGGGACATGGGCCAAATGCAGGCAATCAGGACTAGCTTCAGGTTAAAAAAAGGGGCGGCCTGGATAAATTCCATGCTGTAAACCTCTATGACTTTAAATATCACCTTCCATGATAATGATGTAAGAAAACACATGACCAGGAAAATGGAGGAGAATACTCATGGTTCCAGCAGTGTGTCATGGACAGCTGTATGTAGTTCAGTTGTATAAAACATCTGCTCCATGTCTACTTTATCCATACCTTTTATCATCTTGTATACCTCAATTTTATCTCCCCTCATTCTTCCAAATTCCGAATACAGGCCTAAACTTATCAATCTCTCTTTATACAACAAATCCCTCATCTCTAGAATCAATCTAGTGAACCTGCTCTGAACTGCCTCCAATGCCACTAAACCTTTCCTCAATTAAGGAGAACAAAACAAAATTTAAGACCAATACTCCAGGTATGGCTTTATCTATGCATTGTATGCAAAAATACTTCTTTACATTTATATTCTATTATTTTAGCTATAAATGCCAACATTTGTTTTCTTTATTATGTTGTATCTGCATGTTAGTTTTCTGTGACTCATGAACGAGGACATCCAGATTCTTATGCACCAGAGCACCCCGAAGTCTCTACCCATTTAGATAATAAGTCACCTTCCCATTTTCCCAACCAAAATGCATGATCTCACATTTATCCATGTTAAATGCCATCTGCCACATTTTGACCCACTCTCCTAAATTATCTTAGTGGTGGGTGAGTGGAATCGACTGCCATCAGTGATAGCGGAGGCAAATTTGTTAGGGTTTTTTAAGAGACTTCTGGTTGAGTACATGGGACTTAATAGGATTGAGGGTTATAAGTAAGCCTTGTAGATAGAGATAAGGTTGGTGCAATTTCTGGGCTGTAGTTTTTCTATGATTCTATGATTCTATCTATATCTATTTGTAAGGATTTTACTTAGCTCAGAGATAAGAATATTATGAACGTTAAGGTAACACATTGGACAATGTCCTACTCCTGTCTATCTCAACAATACAATTGCCATGTGATTAATATCATTTTTCAATGTATAGAAAATAACAATGGGGTAAAGATCATTCAATTAATTTAGCTCACTCTCTCTCACTGAGGCGTAATCTGCCCAAGTTGTAGATATTCTCTCATTTCTTAAACCTTTATCGGTTACCAAGGGCGACAGGGGGAACGCCCCATCGAAGTGTGGCCAATTTAACTGGATAAGTTCAGATTCATATTTCTTTCCAACCAGAAAATTGCAAAACGTTCTGCTCAGTAAGAAATTCGAAGCACTCTTGAGTGAGAAGCACAGAGTTGACACATTTCCCCTACTTCTGTTGACTTTGGCAAATTGCTTTTCAGTAGTTCAGCTCTGGGTTGTGGATGGACCAGTTTGCTTTGAAATGAGCTGAGATGGGCCTTTTCTGTTAACCTTGCTAGGCTGGTTCCCACCTACCTCCATGCTGCTGAAACATAGCATTTCATAGGAATACATAGAAATGACAAGTACTGAATAATTTTCAATGTTGCCTCAACTAGACCATTTTCATTGGATTCACAAGTTGGAGTGGCCAATTTGAAGTCAGGGCTTGTTCAGATAGACCCATTCCTTATAGACCATAAAATATAGAAGCAGAATTAAGCCATTCAGCTCTTCAAGTCAGCTCCACCATTCAATCGTGACCGATGTGATTCTCATCCCCATTGTCTTGCCTTCTCCCTGTAATCCTTGATCCCCTTTTTGATCAAGAGTGTTTTAAAGACAATGATCTGGCCTCCACAGCCATCCATGGCAATGAGTTCCGCAGATTCACCATCTTCTAATTGAAAAAATTCCTCCTTATCATAGTTTTAAAGGAGCGTCTCTTCACTCTGAATTTGTGCACTCAAGGTCTAATTTCTCTCACTAGTGGAAACATCATCTTCATGTCTATTCTATTTAGGACTCTGAATATTCTAAAAGTAACAAATAGATTCCCCATTATCCTTCTAAAATCCATTGAGTATAGACCCAGACTCCTCAACCGCTCCTCATATGACTAACTCTTCATTCCTAGAATCATCTTTGTGAATGTCCTCTGGACTCTCTCCAAGGCTGGCAATTCCTTCCTTAGGTATGGGGCTCAAAACTGCTCACAATATTCCAAATGGTGTCCCTTGATAGAAGTGTCAACAGATGGACCCTTAGCAAGTGGGCTGCCTCATTTTACTGTGTTACACCAATTCTTTCTGGCTTTTGAGAAAGTAGCTTAGTCCTGATGTTTTTGATTTGATTTGATTTATTATTGCTACATGTTTTGGGAGACAGTGAAAAGTATTATTTCTTGCATGCTATACTGACAAAATATACCATTCATAGAGTACATAGAGGAGAAGGAAAGGAGAGGGTGCAGAATGTAGTGTTACAGTCATAGCTAAGGTGTAAAAAAAGATTAACTTAATACGAGGTTGGTCCATTCAAAAGTCTAAAGGCAACAAGGAAAAAGCTGTTTATGCGTTGGTTGGTACGTGATCTCAGATTTCTATATCTTTTGCCTTACAGAAGAAGGTGGAAGAGAGAATGTCTGGGATGTGTCAAGTCCTTGATTATGCTGGCTATGAGAAGTGTAAATAGAACATAGAACATAGAACATTACAGCGCAGAACAGGCCCTTCGGCCTTCGATGTTGCACCGACCAATTATGAAAAAAGCAATGACCCTCCAAACTAAACCATTCCCTTCTCTTCCATAAACTTATCAACTAACCTCTTAAACGCCACCAAACTTGGCGCATCTACAACTGCTGCAGGCAGGGGATTCCACTCCCGAACCACCCTTTGGGTAAAGAACCTACCTCTGATATCCGTCCTATAACTATCACCCCTTAATTTAAAGCTGTGTGCCCTCGTGCTAGCTTTCTCCATCCCAGGAAAAAGGCTATCACTGTCCACCCTATCTAAACCTCTAATCATCTTATATGTTTCAATAAGGTCCCCTCTTAGCCGCCTCCTTTCTAACGAAAAACAACCTCAAATCCTTCAACCTCTCTTCATAAGACCTGCCCTCCATACCAGGCAACATCCTGGTAAACCTCCTCTGTACCCTCTCCACTGCTTCCACATCTTTCTTATAATGTGGGGACCAGAACTGCACACAATACTCCAAGTGCGGCCGCACTAGAGTTTTGTACAGTTGTAACATGACGTTGCGGTTCCGAAATTCAATCCCCCTACCAATAAAAGCTAAGACTCCGTATGCCTTCTTAACAACCTTATCGACTTGACTGCCTACTTTCAGGGCTCTATGCACAAATACACCAAGATCCCTCTGTTCATCAACACTATTAAGAATCCTACCATAAGCCCTATACTCTACACATTTATTATTCCTGCCAAAGTGCATTACCTCACACTTTTCCACATTAAATTCCATTTGCCACCTCTTGGCCCAGCTCTGCAACTTGTCCAAGTCTCTCTGCAAACTATAACACCTCTCTTCACTATCTACCACTTCTCCGACTTTGGTGTCATCCGCAAATTTACTAATCCATCCTTCAATACCCTCATCCAGATCGTTTATAAAAATTACAAACAGCAGGGGCCCCAAAAACAGACCCCTGAGGTACACCACTTGTCACCGAACTCCACGATGAATATCTCCCATCAACCACCACCCTCTGTCTTCTATCTGCTAGCTAATTCCTAATCCAATTAGCTAAATCACCCTCTATTCCACACATCTGCATTTTCTGTAGAAGTCTTCCATGGGCCACCTTATCAAACGCCTTACTAAAGTCCATATATACCACATCAACCGCCTTACCCCCATCCACCTCTTTGGTCACTTTTTCAAAAAACTCAATAAGGTTCGTAAGGCACGACCTACCCTTCACAAAACCATGCTGACTATCCCCAATCAATTCATTTCTCTCTAAATAACTATAAATCCTATCCCTAATAATTCTCTCCAATACTTTGCCCACAATAGAAGTAAGACTCACTGGCCTATAATTCCCTGGAAGGTCTCTCTTCCCTTTCTTGAACAATGGGACCACATTCGCTATCCTCCAGTCCTCCGGAACCACACCCGTAACCAACGACGACCTGAAGATCAGAGCCAGAGGCTCTGCAATCGCCTCTCTTGCCTCACAGAGAATCCTAGGGTAAATCCCGTCCGGCCCAGGGGACTTATCTAACTTCAAACCCTCAAGAATATCTAGCACATCCTCCTTATCTACGTCAATACTTTCCAGTTTGCAACCCTGTATCCCAGTATTCTCCACAACTACATTTACATCTCCCTGCATGAATACCGAAGAGAAATATTTATTCAGTGCCTCTCCAATCTCTTCAGGCTCCACGCACAACTTCCCACTGCTGTCTATGACTGGCCCTAAACTTGCCCTAACCAATCTTCTATTCTTAACATATCTAAAGAAAGCTTTAGGATTCTCCTTGATCCTCTCAGCCAAAGTCTTCTTGTGTCCCCTTTTAGCTCTCCTCAACTCACTCTTTAGCTCCCTCCTGGCTAATCTATAGCTATCCAGTGCACTAACTGAGCCTTCAAGTCTCATCCTGACATAAGCCTCCTTTTTCCTTTTAACCAGCGAATTAACTTTATTCGTACACCAAGGTTCCCTTACTCGACCATTTCCTCCTTGCCTGACAGGGACATACTTATCAAGGACTCGCAGCAGCTGCTCCTTGAATAAGCTCCACATTTCAAATGTTCCCAGTCCCTGTAGTTTCCTAGTCCAACCTATGCACCCTAATTCTCTCCTTATGGCCTCATAATTACCCTTCCCCCAGCTATAACTACTGCCCCCAGCTTCATGCCTATCCCTATCCATCACTGAGGTGAACGTAACCGAATTGTGGTCACTATCACCAAAATGTTCACTAACTTCCAAGCCTAACACCTGGTCTGGCTCATTGCCCAGCCCCAAATCCAATGTAGCCTCACCTCTAGTTGGCCTATCTACATACTGAGTCAAAAAACCTTCCTGCACACTTTGTATAAAAACTGACCCTCTAACGAGCTAGAGCTATAGCTATTCCAATCAATATTAGTAAAGTTAAAGTCCCCCATAACAATTACCCTATTACTTTCACTCCTTTCCAGGATCGACTTTGCAATCCTTTCCTCTACCTCTCTAGAACTTTTAGGAGGTCTATAAAAGACTCCCAACAGGGTGACCTCTCCTCTCCTGTTTCTAATCTCAGCCCATACTACCTCAACAGACAAGTCCTCATCAAACTTCTTTTCGATCACCGTGATACAGTCTTTGACCAGTAACGCCACTCCACCCCCCCTTCTACCCCCTTCTCTACTCCGACTAAAGCATTTGTACCCCGGAACCTGCAACATCCATTCCTGTCCCTGCTCTACCCAAGTCTCTGAAATGGCCACAACATCGAAGTTCCAGGTACTGGTCCAAGCTGCAAGTTCCTCCACCTTATTGCGAATACTTCTTGCATTAAAGTATATGCATTTCAAACCATGCCCTACTCCACCCGTATGCTGCTGTGTTTTACAGTTTTCCTCTATGACCCCCCTATTCTCATCCCTCTTAGCACCCCAAATACTCAGCATCCCACCCCCCCTCTGAATCAGTTTAAAGCCCCCTGCATAGCCTTTACAAATTTTCCCCCTAGATATTAGTTCCCCTCTGGTTCAGGTGTAGACCATCTTGCTTGTAGAGGTCCCACCTATCACAGAATGAGTCCCAATTGTTCACGAACCTGAACCCCTCCCTCCTGCACCATCCCCGCAGCCACAAGTTCAAACATTCCCTCTCTCTGTTCTTTTCTAAACTATCCCGTGGCACAGGCAAGAGTCCAGACATAACCACTCTGCCAGTTTTGGCCCTAAGCTTCCACCTCAACTCCATAAATTTCTGTTTAATATCCCCTTCCCTTGTCCAACCTATATCATGTGTCCCTACATGAGCTATGACTTGGGGCTGACTCCCCTCTCCCTTAAGAATCTTAAAAACCCGCTCTGCGACATCCTGGACCCCAGCCCCTGGGAGGCAACACACCAGCCCTGAGTCCCTTTTATTACTATTCACTCTCCTATCTGTCCCCCTAACTATGGAGTCTCCAATTACCAGGCGCAATCTCTTATTTTCCCTACCTACCTGAGCATTCCCAGTAGGCTCACCCCGAGAGACCTGCTCCCTTTGGCCATCTCCAGTTGATTCTTCCTCAACTGTAGCCTCCAGGACAGAAAATTTGTTTTGGAGGAGAACAGCCCCAGGGGATTGTCTACCCGATTGCTTCTTACCCCTTTTCCTAATAGTTACCCAAGAATCACTTTTAAGAGTGACTATCTCTTTGTTACTCCTGCCAATATCCTCCTCAACCTCTCGAATTATCCTGAGTTCCTCTAATTCCAGCTCCAGCTCCTTAACTCGATCCTCAAGGAGCTGCAAATGTGCACACTTCCTGCAGGTATAATCAGCAGGAACACTACTGGTGTCCCTCACCTCGTACATACTACAAGGAGGTGCAACGTACTGCCTGCACTGCCATCCCTGATACTTTAATTTCCAGGAGAGAAAAAAAAAACACCCACAAACTTTTATTATTAGGTTAGAGGAGGGGGGAGGGTTGGATACTCTACCTGTGTAGAGTATCGGGTTTCCTCTCTGGACCAATTTATAGAGTCAGAGAGAAAAACTACAACTACCAGCAAGCCTCCTAATGACGACTTCCGGTTTTCAGTTAGTTTAAATAAAAATGGCAAAAAACTACCATCGCTCACTACTTTAACCAAAGAGAAAAAGTTAAAAATTACTTAACACTCGAACTTTACGCTCTCCCAAATCGCTGCCTCTCTGTGCTGCTCCAAGGGAACAATGGTCAATGGATGGGAAGAACAAGAGTAAAAGATAGGGACAGCTCATAAGAAGTTGCCTCGATTTTTAACACAAAGTTCCTGATTTTAACCCAGGGTGGGCTGCAAACATCCTGCATAAATTCTTCAGTGTGAGCCCACAGTTGTTCTGAACTCCACTCCTTCACCCCATTCTAATCCATGACCTAGCCTATTGGGATCAGGTTGAGACCAGTAGCATCGTTAGGCCTCTTACAATCCTAAAACTAAATTAAAGTAAAGATTGCCCAGCAAAGTCGATGATGTCATTATATTTCAATTGGCTCCCTTCTCCCCACCATCTTTGGCCACCATAATGTGGGAGCAGCAGCAGTTAAAAGGGTGAGAGCATTGCAACTCCCACTAGTTACCATTTTGCGATCTCATTCCACACTGGGTTACAATCAAGTAGCAATAAAGTTTACGGATGGGGAGGTAGACATCACCTGCCCCTTACCATTCTGCTGGCAGGGTTTGATGGGAGTACAATGGAATGCATTTCATGGACAGCGCAGTGGCACAATGGTTAGCATTGCTGCCTCATAGTGCCAAGTACCCAGGCGCAATTCCAGCTTTGGGTGACTGTGTGGAGTTGTAAATTTGCCTCATGCCTGCATGGGTTTCAATTACAACACAGGAACAGACCCGTCAGCCCTCCAAGCCTGCACTGACCATGCTGCCCGTGTGAATTCAAACTCCCTATTCTTCCGGGTGCCATATCCCTCTATTCCCATCCTACTTGTCCAGACGCCCCTTAAAAAACACACACCAAAAATGTGCAGGTTAGGCGGGTTGGCTATGATAAATTGCCCCTTAGTATCCAAAGATGTGTAGATTAGGGGGAATTAGCCATGGTAAATGTGTGGATTACAGGAATAGGGAGGGTGGACAGCCTGCATATTCTGTCAAAGAATCAGTACAGATTAGCTAGTATAGATTTCATGGGCTGAATGCCCTCTCCTGCTCTGTACGAATTTGACAATTCTATAATTCTCCTGGGTGACCTCAGTAAACTCAAAAGGCCTGCCGGACTTTGACAGACTTGGGCAGTTGATGACAATTACATCTGTATTCTCTGACAGGTTCTTGAGCTGCTGGTCTGTTAGGTGACATTTTAAACCTCATAAATATCTCGTTATGAGCAACAACGAGAAGAAAAATTGAAACTGAAACTGGAAGATCCTAAATACATGTCGACCCTTTCTTCTTAAATTGACAAACTTACATGAAGGACTGACCCCACAACGCAGGACCTGGTCAACTGTGAAAGGCCTGAGCAGAATAAATTCTAACCATCTCCCTGGAGTTCCAGTTCAGTAAAACAAGGCAGCAGGAAGCGTCAAAGAAACGGCTCGATTTTGGAAGGAATAGTTCAATTAGCAAGTTTTTTTTTGCTGTCTCACTGAACAAATAAATCATTTGAGGGAGGAACCTGCCTCCTGTCAGGGATTCTCATCACATATCTATATTTCTCATTGTCCATGGGGTTAGGATTTGGTGTTCTGTGCTCAGCTGGACTCAGCTAGCTTTGACTGTTGGACATAGCAAGCTGAGAAGCAGTTGGTCATTTGGTACTTTGAGCCTGCTCCGGTATTCATTTTAAGAACATAAGAAATAGGAGCATGAAAAGGCCATCTAGTCCTTCGAACCTGCCCCACCATTCAATAAGATCATGGCTGATCTGAAGTGGATCAGTTCCACTTTCCCGCTTTCTCCCCATAACCCTTAATTCCCTTGTCTATCCCTTGCCTATCTACCAGTGACTTAATATATTCAGCGAGGTAGCCTCCACTACTTCAATTCCAGAGACTCACTATCCTTTGAGTAAAGAAGTTCCTCCTCAACTCTGATCTAAACTGCACCCCCCCCCCGCTTATTTTGAGGCTGTACCCTCTAGTTCTGCTAGCCTTCCTAAGCGGGAAGAATCTCTCTACCTCTACTCTATCTAGCCCCTTCATTATCTTATATGTCTCTATAAGATAGTTTGATCATGGCTGATTATCAAATTCTGATTTCCCCTTCCATATCGCTTGATCCTGTTAGCTCCAAGAGCTCTATCTAATTTCTTCTTGAAATCACACAATGTTTTGGCCTCGGTTATTTTGTATGATAGTGAATTTCACACATTCACCACCCTCTCGGTAAAGAAATTTGTCCTCACCTCAGTTCTCAAAGATTTATTCCTTATCTTTAAACTATGACCCCTAGTTCTAGATTCACCCACCATTAGGAACATTCTTTCTGAATCTACCCTATCTAACCCTGTTAGAATTTTATACGTTTCTATGAGATCCCCTCTCACACTTCCAAGCTCCAGCAAATGTAATTTTAACTGACTTAGTCTCTCCTCATGTGACAGATCTACCATCCTAGGAATCAGCCTGGTAAACCTTCGCTGTAGTCCCTCTATAGCAAGGACATCCTGCTTCAGATAAGGACACAATAACTGCACACAGTATTCCAGGTATGGCCTCACCAATACTCTGTACAAGTTGCCAATTGCATCTACGTTAGCATGCCTGAGATACAGACAAGTTGCTAATCAACTCCTTCTCAGTTCCTGAATGCCAACTGGATGTACTTGGGTGGGATGATCACAAGCCTGGCCAAATACATGGATATATGTATCACCCATTTCAAGCCATGTCTAAAGAATAAATTGTCCATTGTGTGAGACCCTCTTACCAAAAATAAATGAGCAGTGTCCTAAAACAACTCCACCTGAGAGGAGGTAAAGAAATTAATTCTCCAACAAATAAAGGATTCTTCCAAATGGACTTCTAATTTAATTCGGAAAGAGGGAACAATTTGACATCAAAAGTACTTGCGTACTTATCCCCTTAAGACTGCAACATCTAATGATAATTGTGAATTTAGTGTTAAAATACTATTTTCATATTGCGTCTTTCACAACCTTTTGTTTCAATTAAGTAATTTTGAAGTGCAGGTAACTGTACTTAAGGAAATACATTAGCCAATTTATACACAGCAAGCTCTCACAAACAGCAATGTGACAATGTACAGGTAATCAGTGGTGAGAATGGTTCATAGATTAATATTGGCCAGGTGATGGGAGGAATGGGGGAGAGAAGAGAACGTTTCTGCTTTTCTCTGTGCAATGCCATATGATTTCTGTCCATTGCAGATCTGAAAGATAACAGGCTGAATTTTCTGATCTCGTTCAAGCTAGGATTCTCCTGCCCTGCTGCAATGAACGGAGATTTGACTGAACACCAGATTCTCCATTCTCACTGGCAGCAGTGCAAGGCTTGCAAGACTGGAGAATTCCGGCCAACTTCTTTGGCATTTTGGCATTCGATCACTGCAGGGTTAAAGCATCAGCCTGGGTTGTGTGCTCAGGTCTACAGAGCGAGATTTGAACCCATAACCTTCTACCTCAGAGGCAAAAGTGTTGCCCAGTGCCACAGTAAACTCTGATCCCACTGGGGAATGTGATGGTCGAATTAGCATTGTCAATTGCAATGCAGAGATCCACAGTCCTTCCTGGAGCCTTTGGCAGTTCAACTGGGACCTTGAAACATTGCACAGAGTATTCATTGAACAGAGAAGCTGCTGAAGATAATCATCAGGCTGAGCTCATTTCGATGATGCTGATAAAAGGCGCTGACCTTGCAGTCAGAGGTAACATCACTCACGCACTGCTGCTTAGAACAATTATTCCATAATTCCTAAGGGAATTTGGAAATTTGTGCAGATATCGCTCAGGTTAAGAGTTTAACCTGCAAAGCTGCCATGACGACACTGATTGACATGGTTAAAAATAATGCTGAAAAAATGTATACATGAATGCAGGCGAGCGATAGTAATCTTTGTTGATAAGGGATAGATGATTCCAATTTGATGAATCCATTTAGCCATGTCTGTATTGCTGGTTGGCAATATTAGATTTGATGCATGAAATAACTTGGTTCTTTGGGCTCAGTGAGCAGAGAAGCAAAGATCAGTGATGTCTATCAAACTAATTCGCAACTATTTTAGCATGCCTGATGTATAGACAGGCCGGGTACAGTAAACCACAGATTGACTGTGACAGATACCCGTATATTAGTAATCTCTAAATAATTGCCATCCTTTTGATTACCTTTTGTCATTTTCTTCAACCATTGTCAAGACGACTTGAGGTAATAAAGTGGAATTGTTGAAATAAAGAGGTGCTATTCCCCCCTGATGGATGGCTATTGTTACTGGAATTGATGTTGAAATAGTTTCAAACTTGCACCATCCTTTTTATCTGAGCCGAAGATATAATCTGAGTTTAGTAAATGGACACATTAAAGACATGGAACTCGAGCGTCCAATTTCCACCCTCGCCTATCATTACTTTTTTCCCAGAATTGCTCCAACTGGGTCAAAAACCATTTCTAGAGGGGGGGCTTCTATTAAAAAAATATAAGCCTTGCTAAAAGAAAAAAGACATTTTGTCGAAGATTTTCATCTTGTGCTCAGGGCAAGAGTACCAATGTCATTGGAAACAACAATTTCATACTTCACGAGAAGAGATTTGTTGGCAAGTGGGCTTTGATTATTAGTTTGGACTAATAATCAAATAATCTGCACTATCAAACTACTATTGTAAGAACATAACAGGGAATTAAAAGCTGTAATAGCCAATCCTATTTGTTCCTTCCATGGGGTCCACTTTCAATATGCACTTTCTCTCATTTTTTCCCACGCAAAACCATAATCTTCAGTTTCTGTTGAATCTGGAGTTCAAGTGTTGAAGTGGAAATAGTTTTTTCCTGGACTTGCTGGGAGTATATTTCTTGCCTTAATGTCGAGGTGTTGGTCTGAATTCTTTTCTATAGTTCATCATATCTTATGTGTGTCTCTGTCCATGAAAAGCTTTTGAAGTATATAAAGCCTTGGTTCCAATGTTCTATCCTTCACCGCCTGGCTATCTGAGTCCTAACAATGATTGAAAGAAGAATTGAAAGGGAGAGCAGAGTGGATGTCTAGGATCCTGAGTGAATGAGGAGGAGGAATGGAAGAGACGGAGAAAGTTGTCTTGGAAAATTGATTTCCTTGTGGTGCTACTCAGGTCTATTATTCTTGGCAAGTTGAAGATGGGCAAAGCCAGAATTACATCCAAGCTATACAGGTGTAACGCAGAAAATGGTGCCAACTATTGGCCACCTCACCTCTGCAGTGATAATATCAGGGTCTTTCTCCTCTTGCTTCCTGCATGTAACTGGATCTTAGCAGCTTAATAGAAATAGAAAAAGACTATAAACTATTTACTGTAAGAAATTACAAGTAATTATGGGTCCAGGATTTCTTTCAGGATCCATGGCCTCTCAGTTGAACACTCAGTGGGAAATGGTGGAACTCAAAAATGGCTATGAATAGCTGGAGATTGAGAGAACATCGATGCATTTTCAAAGCCTTCCAGTGTCATTGACATGAAATGCATGTCATTGGTATCCCTGGATCTGCAAACAAGACATAACACTTTTGATTTCTTGTCACAGATTTTAAAATGAAGATAAAACTATAAGCATTGCCCATGCAGTTCATGTTGTGACAGACGCATCCTTTAATTGCTTAGGATGCAACTTACTGTCATTTAAAGTTTATTTATTGATGTCACAAGTAGCTTACATTAACACTGCAATGAAGTTACTGTGAAAATCCCTGAATCACTATACTCCAGCACCTGTTCGGTTACACTGAGGGAGAATTTAGCATGGCCAATGCACCTAACTAGCGTGCCTTTCGGACTCTGTGAGGAAACCGGAGCTCTCAGGGGAAACCCACACAGACATGGGGAGAACGTGCAAACAGACAGACAGTGATCCAAGCCAGGAATCGAATCTGGGTCCCTAGCGATGTGAGGCAGCAGTGCTAACCACTGTATCAGGGTCTGAGAAACTAACAGTGAGAGTTTCTGGTCTTGCCCACTGTGTGAATTGACATGGGTGTTAACTGACGTTGCTCACCACATCCAAACAATATGGGCTGAATTTTTGGGCCTAATGTGGTAGGCATGGAGGAGTATAGATTTGTGACACTGGTCAGTGTTCTGGTTCCCCAACTCCATGCCACCCTGGGCTGTTTTCCCAGAGATGGGATTGAGGGCTGGAGGTGGGAGGTTAAGATCTGTTCAGGCCTATTTTCCAGTCTGCGACCTGCCAGAAAATCCATCATTGACTTATTGGCAGCACACAGAACCTGCTGTTTTTGAAGAACACATTTAAATAAAGATCCATTGCACTGCCCTCCTCCCCACCAGCCCTCACCACATCTCCTACTTCTCTTTCCCCCCTCCCCACAGTTCCCCCACCGCTCCTCAGGATTGTCCTATCTCAGTTTTTGTACGGGCTGCCAGTGGATTGGTGGAGGACGCAAAACAAATCACAGTGCACTGTTTGCTCAGAGGAACAGCAAGGGGATTGCACAAATAAATGAAAAACAAGTACCAGCTTGGCCCTGTAGCCATTAAACTGCAGCAACTTGGTCTGTCCTTCTATGCTGGCTCTCTTTTAAAGCTTACGTGTAAAAAATTTGATTCTAGTCACACCTCAGCATCTAGTATACAGCCAAACACCTCCCCTCTGCATTGCAAGGGCAGCAACTTTCTGCTGCACTTGCTCAAAAGGGCAAGCAAATTCCTTTTTATCTCATTGGAAGGCAGTGCGATGTTCGAGATTTCTTGGTGCACCCGGGCCTGTTGCTCCAGCCTCCTTAATAGCGGCAATTATTTTGCTCCCTGCATACCAAAAACCACAGAAATATCGTTAATATCCAAAGACTAAGGAATCTGACAGCTTCACTGCAGCTAAGTTGCCTGCTTAAAAATGATGCATTAGATGGGCAAAATGATTGAAAAGGTTTTCAGCTTAAACATTAAATGAATAGCAGCCCGGGAGTATGGATTGTAGCTCTAGGGCTGTTATGACAGGAGAACCAGCCACAGAAATCACTCTGAATGACCAACGATGCCATAAGGCATCTGCATCTTCACCAATTTCTTTATCTCGCCGGCTAAATGCTGACCACTGTAATTATTAACTCCACTCACTGAGGCTCAAATCCATCTCTGCCTTCAGTATGCAGACCTGCCAACCATCCATCATCAAGAATGCCAACTATTCACTGCGGTTTACAAGTCAGGCCTATTTTTCTTTTCCTGTGTTCACAGGATAAGCACACAGTTTAAATTTTATTTGTGAAGAAAATTTCAACGTCTCGATGATGCCCACCACTGTTAACAAGCAAAATCGAGCAGCGACATTTAACAGGGAACCTGCTTTACAATTCAACTCATGCGGCACGGTGGCACAGTGGTTAGCACTGCTGCCTCACAAATATCAGGAACCCAGGCTCGATTCCCAGCTTGGGTTGCTGTCTGTATGGACTCTGCACATTTCCCTGCATCTGCATGAGTTTCCTCTGGATGCTCTGGTTTTCTCCCACGGTCCAAAAGATGTGTGGGTTTGGTGGATTGGACACGCTAAATTGCCTCCTGGTGTCAGGGGTACACTTGATAAAGGAGCAGTGCTCTGAAAGCTTGTGATACCAAATAAACATGTTAGACTTTAATCTGGTGTTATGAGACTTCTTACGGTGTTCCATATTGACACATAAAGCTCAAGTGAATTTGAAATCCGCAATATGTAAGAAAGGGGACATGCAAGCTGCCATGTACACTGCTACTAATCCAACGGGCGTCTAAGCTATCCCAAAGTTTGCCAAAATTACTGAAATAGCTCAGATTGAATCAGCTTGAGTTCTTTGGAAGTGGCATATGCACCAACAGCACTGGTTCAATTTTCGTAGCCACTGAGGCTATTCACGAACTCAATCTTGGCCCTTACCCGAGGTGCAGTGATCCTGAGGTTAAATTACCACCATTTAGCTCTCGCCCTCAAAGATGGGAGCAGCCTATGGTCATCTGAGACTACTGCATCAACTGGAAGCACTCTTTCCCCTTTGGTTTTCAGCTCAAGTCATGCACCAAGATTGCTGCACATAGTCCGGCCTGATGCACCACTCCGAGGGAGTGCCACACTGCCTAAATTGTCATCCTTCAAATGAAATATTTAACATCCCACGGCACAATCTGAAAAAAAAGAACAGTGGGATCTTCCTGATGTTCTGCTCGACAGTCCTCCCCCAACCAGAACACAAAAAGAAATCAGATCCATCAGTGGCTTATTCACCTTAATGGTGCTAATGTGAATTTGCCATTTGAAAAATAGTTGCAGTGTTTTGTTATCTAATAACAACCATGACACTTCCATGTAATGAATTGCATGAGAAGTACTTTGAGGTGTTTCTCAGATGTGATAAACACATTTTTTTCCTCTTGTCTCCCAACCTACAATATTATTAGATTCACTGTGTTCCTGTAGATAAAGCAGCCAGATGGAATTTACAGATAGAACACAATAAAACAGGACCCACGGATCAGGAAAGTGTATTAGAAAGGGGAAAGTCTTTGAAATACTGAAGGCAATTTAAATTTGTGTAACGGATGCTTAATTCCTTGACAATTGTGCATCAGAATAATGAAATAGTTCCCTTACTACAGATTAATCTCTAGGATGTTGTCAGCTACATAGCAAAGTGGAACCAAAAACTTTGTCTTGGAGACTTACCTCAGCTGACTAACAAAGCGCTACAATAAATTCTAGCAGATCGAGACAATTCTTGGGTGTCACTTGCAGACATTCATACCTTTAATGATATATGAATTCCATAGTAATTCAAGGGACTGTATGTAATTACAGACAGTGATAATGAGTAATGCTAGACTCTAATCCAGTCATGCAAGTTATTACACAGTGAATGTTTATCTTCTAAATGCTGCAACATTTGTATAACACTAGGCAGCAAAGCATATTGTAAAAACAATCATTGAACAAAAAACATGCTGGACTTCAGAGTCACGAGTATTAATGTAGCTATTTATTTGTCAATTTAATTTGTGTTTTAATGTTAATGGAGTTGTGTATATTTAATTTGACAATGTGAATTGATGCAAGGATGTAAGTACTGTAACATGAAAACTGCAATCATAATATCACAGAATGGTTGTAGCATAGAAAGAGGCTATTGGGCCCCTTCTGTCTGTGTTGGCTCTTTGAAAGAGGAATTTACTTCATATTATTCTCCCGCTTTCTCTCCTCAAACCTGAATATTCTTTCTTTCAAGATAACCATCCAATTCTCTCTTGCATGTCTCAATTGACCATGGCTCCAGCATGACCGCCCCCCCAGACAATGCATTCCAGATCCTAATCACTCGCTAGCTTGGCATGGTGCCAACCTATGCCAGGTTGCAGTGCCAAGGAGCGTTGCTGGGACACTGGCTGGCCATGTTGTTCCACAACCACCTCCCCCCCTTACCCACTTCAGGGGTCAGTACTCACCTTTATGCCCTTGCAGGGAATTCCATGACAGATTCATGCCAGGTCAACCTGTTGTAAACTGTAGCAAGGTGAAGTCACGCCAGCATGGCGTGAATATACAGAGGGAGTTCAATATACGGTGAGGGAGCTGGTTAATGAAATGTAAAATTTCAGCCAGAGGTTGGTGAATCTGTGGAACTCTTTGCTACAGAAGGCTGGGAGGCCAGGTCATTAAATGTCTTTAAAACAGAGATAGATTGATTCTTGATCAATAAGGAGATGAAGGGTTATGGGGGCAGGAAAGAGAACGGGATGAGAATCATATCAGCCACAATTGAATGGCAGAGCAGATTTGGTGGGCCAAGTGGGGTAATTCTGCTTTTATAGCTTATGGTCTAAGTTCATGGGAATGTATTTAAATTAGCATGTGCCTATTGTGGATATAAACATGATTATATCGCCAGTGAAGGGTGGTGAGAATCAGAGCTCCCTGGGTTTCGCTGAACATTGAATCCCTGCCAGTATTCTCATGGATGATGAGAGTGGGCTCAAGGTCCTGCTCAAGGTCTCGCTCAAGATGCCGCACAATGTATTTCTGCATTATCAATTATTCAGGGTAAGGACATTTATTATAAAACCGATATTGATTTGCAAACACCATTAGTAAAGTCGCATCTGGAGTATCACAAGTGCCTTTGAACACCCCATTTTGAGAAGGATATTGGAGTCATAGATGCAGAAAGGTGAAAGTTCATAAAGAAAAATGTCCGGATTTATTAAGGTCATATGAAGAGACCAGAGAATTGAGGATTGTTTTCCTTAGGACAGAGAAATTTAAGGGAAGATCTGAAAGAGGTGTTGAAAATCATAATGGATTTTACATATTCATATGAATATACAAACTAGGAGAAAATTAGGTACATACAAATTGGAAGTGAGCCACTCAGTCCCTTGAACCTACTCTGCTATTCAATACGACTTGATTTGATTTATTATTGTCACATGTATTGGTGTACAATGAAAAGTATTGTTTCTGGTGCAGTATACAGACAAAGCATACTGTTCATAGAGTACATAAGGGAGAAGAAAAGGAGAGTGTGCAGAACGTAGTGTTGCAGTCATGGCTAGGGTGTAGAGAAAGATCAATTTAATGCGAGGTAGGTCCATTCAAAAGTCTGACAGCAGCAGGGAAAGAGCTGTTGAGTCAGTTGGTGCATAACCTCAGACTTTTGTATCTTTTTCCAGATGGAAGAAGGTGGAAGAGAGTATGTCCAGGATGCATGGGATCCTTAATTATGCTGGCTACTTTGCCGAGGCAGTGGGAAGAGTGGACAGAGTCAATGAGTGGAGGTTGGGTTTTGTGATGGACTGGGCTACATTCACAACTCTGTAGTTTCTTTCAGTTTTGGTCAGAGCAGGAGCCATATCAAGCTATGACACAGCTGGAAAGGGTGCTTTCAGATCATGATCAAGATCATGGCTGACCTGATTTTAACATCAACCCCACATCCTTCCTACCCCAATAACATTTTAGCCCCTTGTTAATCAAGAATCTATCCACCTCTGCCTTAGAAATATTTGGCATGGTGGCACAGTGGTGAGCACTGCTGCCTCAGAGCGAGAGGGACCCTGGTTTGATTCCCGGCTTGGGCCACCATTTATATGGAGCTTGCACATTCTACACGTGTCTGCGTGGGTTTACTCCGGATGCTCCTGTTTCCTCCCATAGTCCAAAGATGTGCGGGTTAGGTGGATTGGCCATGCTAAATTAACCCTGGTGTCAGGAGGATTAGTGGGGTAAATATGTGGGGTTACAGGGAGAGGGCCTGGGTGGGATTGTGCTTGGTGCAGGCTCAATGCTGCACTGAAGTGATTCTATTCCAGGATGATTCAAAGAATCTTCTTCCAATGCCTTTTGAGGAAGAGAGTTCCAGAGACTCATGACCTTCTGAGAGAAACAAATTCTTATCACTGTTTTAAACATGCCACCCCTACTTTTTAAACATTGATCCCTACTTCTCAATTCTCCCACAAAGGAAACATCCTCTCTGCATGCACTTGTCAAGACCCTTCAGGTTCTGAACTGGGACAATAAGTTGGAGTAAAATCTTTCCACCAGCCAGAGTGTTTGAAACAGGAGACACAGATTTAAGTTAATTGGCGAAAGAAGCAGAGGAGAAATGGTGAGAATAGATTTGTTTCTTACGCTACAGTTCTACGATCAGAAGAGCAATGTGTGAGAGGCTGAGAATGTAGAAGATTGAATAGTGGCTTTCAAAAAGCAATGAGTCAAACAGTCAAACAGGGGCTCTCATAGAAGCATAAAATTATGGAATCATAGAATCACAAAATAATGGAATCTTAGAATCATGAATAATAGAATCATAGAATCATGGAATCAAAGAATCACAGAGTCATAAAAAATAGAGTCATAAAATCGTGGAATCATATAATCATAAAATCATGGAATTATGGAATCATAGAACAATGAAATTATGGAATCATATAATTTCTTCAGTGATATGCGGAAAGAGCAGGGATTCACTCCATATCCCTGCTGTTTCAAAGAGCCGGCATTGATGTGATGGGGCAAATGGCCCACCTATTATGCTGAGTGATCCTATGCTTGACAGTAAGGCTGTAAAGAACCAAAACCTTTCTTTTCACACTGGAGCAGAGGAATGCCAGAGAGAAATCTAATCAATGTCATGACGCTTCTGTAAAGTTTTGCAAGGGTAAGGAATGAATGAATAATGAACGGCTAACAGGAAAACCCCCAGAAATGCCAAGTGTCACTGCCTCAAAACCCAGTAAATTTGGAAGGGAATTTTCGCAGGGAAGTTTTTTTATCTGGGTTATCTGCAGAAGTTTAGAAGAAATGCCCCCTTGCCCTTCCCCCATCAACCCACCACTCCACCACTACAGTAATTTTAGCTCAGAATGATAATATTAAGTAGTTATTCAGGCGAAAAATGATCATATTCATTCAAGTGGAATTGGAAAGAAAAAGTATTTGAAAGGAAGGGATGCAAAGGGAGGCAGTGAAAGAACGGAAATGAGATTAGTGCAGATCGTTCCATTTGAATAGTCAGTACTGACACAGCTCACTGGGCTGTGCTAGCATCTTCTGTCCTGCAATTCCTATCAGACTGTGAGCTGCCTGATTCAAAGAGAATGTTGGGGGGGAGATGGAAGGAGGGTGACATTCTTCTCTTGCAACCTCAAAGTTTAATCACGCACCCAAATCATACACTCCCACAGAGATCTCACACACTTACAAAATTCTTGCTTTTATTCATTCAGGGGACATACGTGTTGCTGGCTGGCCAGCATTTATCACTTATCCCTAGTTGCCCAAGGGCAGTTGAGAGTCAACCACATTATTGTGAGTCTGGAGTCACATGTAGGCCAGATCAAGTAAGGACAGCAGATTTCCTTCCCTGAAGGACATTAGTGAGCCAGATGGGTTTTTCTGACAATAGTTTCATGATCATCAGAAGATTCTTAATTCCAGATATTATCCCACAGCAAACAAGACCTTGAATTAAAGAAATGTCCAAACTGCTGGAACTGCAGATTAATGCCATTCTCGAAATTGAATCATTTAGGGGAACTGCATGAAAACAAATGTTTCAGATGGTTGTGTGATATACGGATAGTGGGGTAGTTGGTCATATTTTGCCCCCTGGTGGTTGGTGTATAATTGTATCTTCTACCATACAATCAGGTCATTTCCCCCACCCTGCCCCCTGGCCGTTGGGTGTAATGAGGAGTTTGCTGCTCTCAAACATTTCATAGGAGGCAAAACGAGAAGGAAGGGCACTATACTAATCATGTGTCAGTGACACAGTGGTTAGCACTGCTGCTTCACAGCGCCAGGAACCCGGGTTCAATTCCAGCCTCAGGTTACATCTGTGTGGCATTTCCACATTCTCTCCATGTCTGCGTGGGATTCCTCCAGGCCCTCTACTTTCCTCCCATAGTCCAAAGATTAGCAGATTAATTGGACATGCTAAATTGTCCCTTAATGTTCCAAGATGTGTAAGTTAGGGGGATTAACTGGCTGGATGTGTGCGGTTATGAGGATGGAGCCCTGGGTGAAATTGTTGCCAGCGCAGGCTCGATGGACTGAAAGACCTCTTTCTGCACTGTAGGGACTCTATGAGTTATGATTGTTCACACCGGTGGGATTTTCCCATCCCACCACAGTGAACAGAGATGTGGCTGACCGCCAAATTCTCCAGTGTCACTGCAGCAGGAGCACTGTGTGAACAGGCAGTGAGATTGCGCCCAATATCGGGCTGTTTCCTACTGACGTTTGTCACATCGCCCTTGTTGTCGGTATTGTTGAACTAATAACCAAAAAAAGGGAATTGGATTAGTCACAATAACAAACAGCCCACTGTGAGCTAGATGTGGTTTGATTGCTTTGGTTAGCATTCAGAAGAGGCTCTGTGACATTCTCTGTGGCAATCAGTTGGTGGGGCAGCTACTGGGAGGGGTGGTGGGGGTTGGCATCCACACTGCATTAAGGAGATCAAGCATTGATGATCTAACTGGAAGGGACCACTGCACCACCATCCCATCAATTACCTCATGCTCGTTTGCCCATTGCTGGTCATGAGGCAGTCTGACAAATTACGTTTGGCTGTTTTTCCTTAAGGAAGGCTTCCAACAGATCTAACGCTTCGGTGCTGTGAAGGGCCCTGAGGACATTGTGTGTGGACCACTCTCTTAGGGATACGCTTTCAAAGGCAATTTTATGCAAGAATGTTTCCGCGAGGCACAAGGAGATGATGGGGCATGTTCTAGCTGAATGAAGTGTTTTGTGACAGTGTGGCTAAAATCAATTACTGCTCGAGATGGGGAAAATATACCTCAGAATAGAATAGCTTCTAGTGTTCACATAACAAGTGTTACTGGTGTCATTTTGAAATATCGTTCAGACTGCCAACAGCTTCTCCAGCAGAAAGAGCAGAATTCCCCAGTTTGCTTTTTAAACTCACTGCTCATTTTTCTCCCCCCACCCCTGCCCCATAGCCCCCCTAGGGTGCACCACTGCTGTAGGCGAAGGCAATCTAAAAGTCCACTGGAACTTTCATCAGGCAGTTGACAGCCAGGTTCTTTTAAACAAGATATGCAATGAAGATCACCCTGTGACATTGGGAAGGAAATATGGGGAAATAAATGAGTAGATGTTTATGAAAGGAGAAGAGCAAAGGAATTGATTTTCAGAGCCACCGAGATCAGTCCTAGCCAGCCATAACCCTCATCCTCCTCTGCATTTATTGGCCTTCAAGGTAGGATATCAATAGTTAAAGCTATACTGGCTTTGGGAGCAGTCCAGAGAAGGTTCATTAGGTCAATCCCGGGTATGGAGGGGTTCTTTTCATGAGGAGAGGTAGAGAAGATTGGATCTGAACTCATTGGAGTTTAGAAGAATAGGTGGCGACCTTATTGAGACACATTGGGTGGAATTTTCCAGCTATGCTCGCCCCAAAATCCAGCTGGAGGTCAACAGACCTTTGCATGGTCCACCTCTCACCTGCTCTAATTCCCATGGTGGGTGGGATGGGAAAACTCCTCCCCATAGGATTCTCAGGGAGCTTGACAGGTTGGATGCTGAGAAGTTGTTTCCCCTTGTGGAAGAGTCTAGGATCAGACAGTATAATCTCAGAGTAAGGAGTCACCCAGAGATGAAGAGAAATTTCTCTCAGAAGGTGGTGAATTTGTGCAATTCTTTACCACAGAGGGCATTACAGACTGAATGGCCTACATTTGTTCTTACATCTTACGGTCTTCTCAGTTATCATAATTATGCAGCAAGGTTATAATGTTGATGCTGCGCTTCATATTCCTGAAGCAATAGGCTGTGAATGTGAGTGTATTTCAGTGTGAAGAAATGTAAACTTGTGAGTTTTTTTTTAAGAAGTGCTGATTGTGGATTGGGTAGGCTGTGCCAAAGTAAATATCTAATGGATGTGACATCAGCAGGAAAAAACTGAGGGAAAAAGGAGGAAAAAGACACACAAGGTATTTTTTCTTCTGTTCATTTATTAGTTACAAGTAGGTTTACATTAACATTGCAATGAAGTTACTGTGAAATTCCCCTAGTTGCCTCACTCCAGCGCTTGTTCAGGTACACTGACAAAGAATTTATCAAGGTCAATGCACTGAACTAGCACATCTTTCAGACTGTGAGAGAAAACCAGAGGACCCAGAGGAAACCCACACAGACATGGGGAGAATATGCAAACTCCACACAGACAGTGATCCAAGACGGGAATCAAACTCAGGTCCCTGGTACTGTGAGGCAGTAATGCTAACCACTGTGCCACATGCTACTCTATTTTTCTAACAAGTAAACAAAAACTTAAAAGCAGGAGAGACCCACTTGGCATTTTCCATTGTTCCATCGGTAAGTCTAGGTGCTGTTAATGTGGGGCATGCAACACTAGGCAGGGGTGCTTTTCTTTCTATCTATCCATTAGCTGTGGTGCAGCCACACTATAAAAGAGAGGCTTGATTGAGGGATCTAGAATGCTTAGGCATGCATTCTGACTGTGACGAGAGAAAGGAGTGAGGTTTGCAGTACGCGTTCACATAGGTGTATCAACAAGGTCTTTTATGAAGAGAATCCACAGCTAAAATCAGATAGCAAGGACCTGTAACCTTTGGCAATCTCTAAATTAACCCTTTAAGATCTGATTCCTGTTGATGAACATATGGCCTGATGATCCTGAGAACATGTAAAAAGAGAAAAATTCATTATTACAGAAGGTAATGGGGGAGGCAAATGGAATGGTGGCTTTTACTTCAAACGGGTTAGAGTATAAAAGTAAAACGGCATGGCTGCACCTTTACAAGGTACTAATTGTTTAGAGTACTGTGTACAGTCTGGGCCCTTTATTTAAGGAAAGATATGCTATCATTGAAGGCAGTACAGAGGAGGCAGATCCTGGGTATGGTGAGACTGCCATATGAGGGAAGATTAAACAGGTTGGGTATGTACTCCTTGGAGTTCAGCGGAATAAGAGGTAATATGACTGAAACATGAAAGCTGGAATTCTACCGCCCTGTCACAATGGGAATGGGAGCGAGCAAGGGGCAGACAATGGGAAGGTCTGTTGACCTCGGGCAGGATTTGATGGCTTCGAGATGAGCAAGACCATAAAATCCCATGCATAGGATTCTTAAGCAGCTGGATAGGGTAAATGTTGGGAGGATGTTTCCACTGATGGGAAAGTGTAAATCCAGAGGACACTGTCACAGAATCAGAGGGTGCCCATTTAAGGAAGGATTTGAGAAAGGATTTTTTCATCTCAAAGAGTGATGAATCTTTGGAATTCTTCACCCCAGAAAGCTGTGGAGTCTGAGTCCTTGAACATCTTCAAGACTTGGATCGATAGGTTTTTAATTAGTTGAGGAAATAAGGGTTCCAGAGATAAGGCAGAAAAGTGGACTCAATAAGTGTTTGATCACCCATGATCTTATTAAAAGTTAAAAGTGAAAGTCTATTTATTAGTATCACAAGTAGGCTTACATTAACATTGCAATGAAGTTATGTGAAAATCCTCTAGTTGCCACACTCTGGCGCCTGTTCAGGTGCACTGTGGGAGAATTTAGCATGGCCAGTGCACCTAACCAGCACGTCTTATAGACTGTGGGAGGAAACCGGAGCACCTGGAAGAAACCCACGCAGACACGGGGAAAACATGCAGACTCCGCACAGCCAGTGCAGTGTAGCATTCTTCCTCTCTCAACAACTCAATACCAAAGGAGCTCCTCAGTACAAACGGCCAAAACATCCAATCTCAACCATTGATTACTTTATCAACTATTACTTTATCTCCCACGAGGACTTCCACCAACGACACTCATTATAAATTGCAATGCACCTCTCTTTCTGGTCATGACAGTCATTTAGACTTTACTTGTATCTTCTGGGTGACAACCAGCAGATGAGATGCGACCAGAGTAGGAATTACCATTTCCCAAGTTTTATTGTGAGTCAACACTTATTGAGCTAAAATACTGGGCTCTCAGATTAGCCTTTCTTTCTCTGGCTGCTAGCTGTCGAGATCCAAGTCTTCTCCTGTCTCCTCTCCTTACATTATGAGGAAGCCACTCACTCCCCACCCTTCCCCACCCTTCAACTTCATCATCATCGCCTTAGCTTGTCTCTGGAGCTGAGGAGCTTGCTTCGATTATGGAAGATATGAATTGACAGTCCTTCTAAATGTAGCATCAGAAACCTTCCTGACACATTGGCAACTAACTGCCAGACAGTTGTGTAACAGGCTCACGTGAACGTGCCTGTCTGACGCTGTTACAAAGGAATTTGACGTGGTGCTGCACTCAATAGGGATCATTCTAATTTAGGTCAGAGATGAGGAGAATTTCTTTCTCTCAGAGGGTTGTGTGACTTTGGGACTCTCTGCCTCAGAAAGTGGTCATGGTGTTGTGATGCCAGCATTGGGCTGGCGTGGGCAAAGTAAGAAGTTTCACAATGCCAGGTTAAAGACCAACAGGTTTATTTGGAATCACAAACTTTTGGAGCACTGCTCCTTCATCAGGTGAGTCACCCAATGAATGAACTGTGCTCCAAAAGTTAGTGATTCCAAAGAAATTTATTGGTCTTTAACCTGGTATGATCATAACGTGGTGGAAGCAGGGTCACTGAGTATTTTAACGATGGTGGAAGATAGAACCTTACGAGGCAAGGATATCCAAGGGAATTGACAGAAAGGTGGAACTCGAAATAATCTGATTGAATGGTTCAAGGGGCCAAAAAGCTTACTTTTGTTCCTATTTCGTATGTCCATGGAATGATCTTGTCTGGCAGAGATTGCTCTTTTCCTGATGGGAGGGGGTCTTCAGGTTTTCCAACATATCTTTTGGTCATCTGTTCTAACATCTCTTTTTGTGGCCCAGTGTCAAATATTCTTTGAAGGCATTCCTGTGAAGCATCTTGGGACATTCTAGTACGTTAAAGGTACTATATAAATGCAAACTTTGTGTCTCTTACCTTCCCCCCATTCCCAGCTCAGCTTATACAGACAAATCAGAAAAATCTGAGTAAGATCATTTTGGTCTGTAAACTCTTTAGTGAATGTGTATGCAAATGCAAGATACCCTCTGTGATGCTTTGATCAAAACATCTATAATCAAGCCTCTTTCATGTCCTCGTTCTCCATCGATTCATCACATAAGAATATAGAAATTCTATTGGGAACCCTTCTCTCCACCAGGGCTAAGCACTAATACAAAGTAAAGCTAAGTAAAATGACCCTGACAAAACAAGAACAAGATTAAGTGCAGACAAAGAAACAATACTTTTGAGTATCAGCCTACAAAATGGCATCTTCAAAATAGAACCTATCTCAAGGTACCTGCAAATACCGCCCGACAATAATCATTTAGGCTTTGGCTTTTCAGAGTGGGGAGAAGTAAGTCAAGTTCTGATCACTCTACTGACTGGCTTCAAAACTGTCTATTTTTTAATAGGGAGGATTATTTAATAGGGATTATTACGACACAGGTTTGATTTAATTTTTGATTCGAGTTTCTATTGTCACATGTCTGAGTATACAGTGAAAAGTATTGTTTCTTGCGCACTATACAGACAAAGCATATCATTCATAGCGAAGAAAAGGAGAGAATGCAGAATGTAGTGTTACAGTCATAGCTATGATACAGAAAAGAACAACTTAGTGGCACAGTCACACTACTGCTTCACAGTGGCAGGGCCCGGGTTCAATTCCGGCCTGCATGTTCTTCCCATGGGTTTCCTCCAGGTTTCTCCCCTTTTGTCCCACATTCCAATAATGCGCAAGTTAGATGGATTAGCCATGCTAAATTGCCCCTTAATGTCAGAGGTAAATACATGGGGTTATGGGGAAAGACCCTGGATGGGACTCTTGTCAGTACAGGCTCAATGGGCCGAATGGCCTTCTCCTGCACTGTAGCAATTCGATGATTCTATAATTTGAGTGCAGGTTTTTCAGAACTCTGTGAGGTCTATCACCTGGGAAGAAATAATTCCATTCTCTGAATCTATAATAAGCAAAATCTTTTGAAATGGAACCACAATGGAGATTGGAGCCCCCGAAGAGTTCATTGTGTGACTGACTGATGAGACTGATCAAACCCATCAATTTTCATTCAATTTTGATGAAATGGCCAGGGTTTTCTGTGTCTGCTCTCACTGGCTGTGAAATGCCCACATTACTCCCGATTTGTTTCATTTCATGAACAAGAGGTTTTAAAAGCACGGAGAAAAATCTCCAGCCTCAATCTAGGCCTGAAATGTCAATCTGTCAGGCTGCCGATTTTCAGGATTTCCTCCTTGTTATTTAATTCACTTCTTTGCGCTCTAGCTCCAAAAGAAAAAGTCCTGTCGATCTGCCCAGTAACGCCACCTTTCTAGTTCCACCAAGCTCTTAGCAAACCTGAGGCAAACTGACAGTAATTGACTGTGTTGCTGACCTTTCACAGTTACGGAATGCGATTCTGTAGAAGCAGCAGAGCCATGGAGGATGTGCTGAATGTTTAAATATTTAAATGTTAGCCCAGATGAACCATGCTGGACAGCCATTTCAATTTTTTTTTAATTTATTCATAGGGCGTAGGCTTCAATGGCAGACTAGCATTAATTGCCCATCCCTAGTTACCCTTGAAGGGCAGTTGAGAGTCAACCACATTGCTGAGACTCTGGATCACATGTAGGCCAGACAGGATAAGGACAGCAGATTTCCTTCTCTAAAAGGATATTAGTGAACTAGATGGGTTTTTTTGACAATCGTTTTCACGATCATCAGTAGCTTCTTATTTTTATTGAATTCAAATTCCACTATTTGCCATTGTGGGATTCGAACCCAGGTTCCCAGAATATTCGTTGAGTTTCTGGATTAATACTCTAGCAATGATATCACCAGGCCATCACCTCCCCGAACTGTTCAAACAGAGATTCTTACAGGCACTGAATATTAACTCTAATGGCTTACAATAGAATGCTGTGCATCCGGATTGCTTAGATTCCTTTGGCACAAACTCCATGAAATTTAAGTTCACCACAACACAGGCTTTAACGTATACACTGCAAACGAATGCCCCTCACACAGGTACAGATCTCATAATGCTGTACAACAAGATCATCTTTTACAAAGATATAAAATTAAATGGTTTAGGTCCAATGTTGTTAAAAGTTAGAGCTTCAAATTTGGGTGAATTCCTCAAAGAATCCTGAGTATCATAAAATATTATTTTTGAGGCATTATTGTGGAAATAGAAATTCCAGCTCATTGAAGCTATGTGGGTGATTTCACCAGCTCTTCCTTATCTACTGTGGAATGAGCTAGTAAAGTTGCCTGGCACTCTGGCAATGACCACTAGGCATCTTGGCACTGCCCACTATTGCAGATCAGAACACCTCATTTGCCTGACGAAGGCTACAAAGGCCAAAAGCTATCAAGTTTACTATCAAATAAATTGGTTGGATTTAAAATTGGTGTTGTCAGACCTCTTACTGAGTTTACTGCCCACTGGGGCATGGCCTACAGGGCAGGGTCGGAAGGAGACAGGGCCTGAAGGGGCAGGGCAGGGTGGGCCAATCAGGTAGGGAAGGAGGAGGCCCTGCATTGTGATTACAGTGGGAAAGAGGGAACACTGCTTCCACTGTGCATCATGATTGGTGGGGAGGGGAGAGAGGCAGCCCTGCTGTCACTCTGCATCGCAATCAGTGAGGGGGGGGGTGCAATTGGTCTGGATGATGGGCGATATTTCTAGGCGGTGTGGGGATCATGATTGGCCACAGGCCCCCATGAAAGCTGTGGAGGTGTGAGGAAGATCTGCACGTACGCAATAGCTCTCTCTGTTATTGCAGCAGGCTGGCTGGTGACTTAAACCCTGCCTACTCAATTTAGTTGCTGGAAATGGTCTAACACATTTTTTTACTTGTTTAAGTCCATAAGATTTGGAATAAAGCACATTCTACATGTACAACACCATCTCCTGAAGAAGTTGCCCCTCAAGTAGCTTTTAAACATTCCCCCTCTCACCTTGAACCTTGCCCTCTAGTTTTCAATTCCCATCCCTGGGAAAAAGGCTATGTGCATTCATCCTATCTATGTCCCTCAGGATTTTATACAACTCAACAAGGTCACTCACACCTCATTCTCAAACCCATGTTTCAGACTCCATCGATATGGTCCAACTGGAACATCATGTCTGAGAATGAATTGTACGACTATATAATGAAGGTAATATTCGAGCAGCTTGTAGTGTATTGCAGCACTCTTGTAAAAGTGACAGTATTCATTTATGAAGCTTCTTTCATAATCCCAGCTCGTAAAACCATTAGAAAATCAGAATATGAACTCTCCCAGTGAATGATGTGTTTATGTGGTGCAATGCTGAAAGATGTTAATTAATAATTCTCTCCCACCACAATCTGCTGTCTCAGGTGGGTGTAAAAGATCCTACAATATTCTTCAAAGAATATTCTCTCTGGTATACAGGTCAATATTCCTCCCTCAAGTTCCATCTCTGAAAAAAAATCAGTAATTATTCCTCACCACATTAACTGGGGTCAAGCAAGGTTGTACCATTGCACTGACAATCCTCACGATCTTCTTTGCTGCTATGCTCCATCTCACCCTCACAAGCTCCCCACAGGAGTGGAGCTAAACTACAGAACAAAAGGGAATCAGTTCAATTTCCGCTGCCAGCAGGCCAGATCCAAGACCATCCCATCCGCTGTCATTGAGCCACTATCTGCAAACAATGCCTGTCTCTGCGCACACTGGGAGCTGAACTCCATGCCATCTTCAACATCTCCATCAAGGAGTACAAGGTGTTTGCTGGATTGATTCCAGAAATGATGGATTTGTTGCATAAAGAGAAATTGAACAGTTTAAGTCAATGCTCTCTGGAATTTAGAAGAATGAGGGGAGATCAAATTGAGGTATACAAGATGATAAAAGGAATGGATAAAGTAATCGTGGAGTGGATCTTCCTCTTATGGGGCATTCTAGGGTAAGAGGTCGTAGTCTTAGGATAAGGGATAGCAAATCTAAAACAGATTTGAGGGAAAACTGCTACCCAAAGAGTTGTGAATCTGTGGAATTTGCTACCCCAAAGTGCGGTGGATGGTAAATTTAAGGAGGAGTTAGGCAGGAAAATGGGGATAAGGAGCATATCAGCCATGATCAAATGGTGGAGCGGACTTGATGGGCCAAATTCTTCTTCTATATCTTATGAGCTTATGAACAAAGGGCCTTGCACTAAACATCTGTAAGACGAAAGTTCTCTACCAACTTGTCCTCGCCACACAATACAGTGCAACACATTCCTGTCACCATCCGGCACTTTTCATCTCTAAGGAACTTGCCATCAATAAAGGTGATGAGCTTCAACACCACCTTCAGTGTGTTGGCACAGCCTTCAGTCGCCTAAGGAAGAGAGTGTTTAAAGACCAGAGCCTCAGACCCAAGCAACAAACCTTCAGAGCAGCAGTGATACCAATCCTCCTACATGTTTCAAAGAGGTGGAATATACAACAGCCACCTCAATACCCTGGAGAATTAGCACCAGTGCTGTTCTGCAAGATCTTGCAAACTTGTTGGTAGAAGATGCACACAACGTCATTGTTATTGTTCAGGCCAACATCCCCAGCACTGACCGCATTCAATCAGCTCCACTGGGCAAGATACATTGTCTACATGGCGGACACAAGATTCCCGGAACAAATGCTCTATCTGCATCTTTGGCATGACAATTGAGCCCCAGGGCCGCAGAGAAGAGGAAATGTTTTAAGGACACCCTCAAAAAGCCTCCTTGGAAATGTGCAACCACTGACACCTAGGAATTCCTTGCCCAAGACCACCCAAAATGGAGAAAAAGCATCCAGGAAGAAGCTGAACACCTCAAGGTTCATCATTGAGAGTAAGCTGAAGCCAAACTTCGATAGCGAAAGGAGCACATGGCATCCCATGCAACCCATCCACCTGCTCCTCCAAACACCTGTTTGCCAACCTGTGATAGAAACTGTAGGGTTCAGATAGGCCTCCTCAATCTGTTTTAATGTGGAGGCAAGTCACCCTCAACCTTGAGGGACAGGCTTAGATGGGAAGAGTTGTTTGTGGGAGTTTGTGGTAGGGGAGGTGCTGGAGTTGTGGTAATATCACCGTAATAACAATCCAGGAGGCTCAGGCTAATGCTCTGGGGACATGGGTTCAAATCCCACCACAGCTGGTGGAATTTAAATTCAATTTGAAATATAAAGCTAGTCTCAGTAACAGTAACGATGAAACTATCATTGCTTGGTGTTTTTGTTTTTAAAAAACTCATCTGGTTCACTAATGCTTTTTAGGGAAGGGAATCTGCCATACTTACACAATCTGGCCTGCATGTGACTCCACACCCAACCGAATGTGGTTGACTCTCAACCGTGCTTTGAAATGGCCAGGCAGCCCACTCAGTTCAAGGGTAATTGAGAGTGGGTAATAAATGTCAGCCCTGCTAGCAATGCCTACATCCCGTGAAAGAATTTTTTTTAAATTTAAATTATGAGCAAATTTCCTATGTAACAATCATGACTTCCTGCAAATGCTTTTGGGGGCCCTGAGTTTGTGAAAGGCATGATGCAAGACTCTCAGTGTAGAATTTTTCCATCCTGCATAGCAGGATGGAATGAGGATTGGCTGGGGGGTGGGATGGACCATGCAGAGGTCTGTTGACCTCGGGCAAGATTTTCCAGTCTTGGAATGAGCACAGCCAGAAAATCCCCACTCTTAGTCTTTTCCTTCATTTGAGTTTTTATAATATTTCATAACTTGAACCTGAATCTTCTGCAGAAAAGTCAAACTAGAGGGTACCCTAAAGAAACTTCATTACTCCTTGGGCCTGGACACCTTGGGTGAAGTTGCCATTCCTTTCGGAACCGGGGTACCCCATCTTAAATCACTACAATCAGGAAGTGAAAATAATTCCTTCCGAATTAGGCAGCGGGCAACAAACAGCCATATCCATTGAAAGAAGTTATTTGAAATCTCCAAGATTTAAATAAAACTTTTCACATGATTCCTCACTCTCTTCAGGGTAGCTTTCTTGCACAGGGGATTGGGTTGGATTGAATGATTCGTATGTTTCCCTTATTTATGCTGAACTTGCACAGATGTTAACCAGGTTCTGAACAGTTTGACACATGGTGATTAATTGTGGCTTCATATCGAATGAACGACTCTTCAAGCTGTCACTTTCCAGTGCTTTATCTTTCCAGTGCTACTTTTGTGAAGGGTGAAATAGTGCCTGCTTCGCCTGTTGCTATGTAAAAGCTTCCACCTGAGCAGCTTTTGTACACAAAGAGACTCCTTTCACTGGGGGGACATCAATTTAAATTTCCAATGGCCTGCTGCAGTTCTAGGGAGCTTCTCGCCTGACATCTTGCCTGTGCACTCTGTGTTCTGCTCTGTACAGGGACTGGAAATCCATGAGCATACGGAATCTTCAGCACAGAAGGTAGGCTATTTGGCCCATTATCCCCATGCCTGCTCCTTGAAAGAGCTATCCAATGTGTCCCACATCCAGCTAGGGTGGATTCTCAGGTATTGAATTATCCACCCAGCTTTCCCACTGGCATTTATGTTTACCCAGTAAGAAGTTTCACAACACCAGGTATAAGTCCAACCAGTTTATTTGATAGTAATCCCACAAGCTTTCAAAAACAGTGTTCATCCATCAGGTGTGTGGAAGGTTCTGACACACCTGACAAAGGGACACCATTTCTGAAAGCTAGTAGGATTACTATCAAATAAACTGGTTGGACTTAAACCTGGTGTTGTGAGACTTCTTACTGTGTGTATTCCAGTCAAACGCCTGCATCGCTACATCATTTATGTTTACCAACAAGGACAGGAATATCACTCAAGATAAGAATGTCACCAGGCAGCACGATGGCACAGCGGTTAACACTGCTGCTTCACAGTGCTAAGGATCCAGGTTCAATTCTGACTTTGGGTCACTGACTGTGTGGAGTCTGCACATTCTCTTTGTGTCTGTGTGGACTTCCTCCGGGTGCTCTGATGTCCTCCCACAGTCCAAAGATGTGCAGTTTATTTGGATTGGCCATGCTAAATTGGCCCTAGTGTCAGGGGGATTAGCAGAATAAATGTGTGGGGTTATGGGAATAGAATCTGGGTGAGATTCAGGTTGCTGCACACTGAATGGCTAAATGGCCTCCTTCTGTACTGAAGGGATTCTATAATTCAGATTATCCACCCAACTTTTTCACTGGCATTTTTGTTTACCAACAAGGACAAGAGTGTCACTCAAGATCAGAATACCATTAATATATTGGAAGGAGAAATGAAAATGAGCCATCCACAAATAAAAGATTCATTGATCGTTTAAAGAAGAATCAATGATTGCAGTGCTTGACGTGCTGCAGGGATGTGCACAGGGAAATACAACATATACCTGCTGAAGTCAAGTGCGCTTATCTAGGGTGCAAATCAGACTCCAGATGAGGGGCAGCACATGGCCGAGGAAGTCAGATTTACCCTGTGGCGATGGTCACAGGGATCAATTCCCGCATCTGCATGGCAAGAATCCATTAGGCATTCCTGACAATGAGCTTGATGTCTCACTGCCACTGAAGCTGCAGATGACAATGGGCAGGTCAGGGTTGAAAGATGAAATGAAGGTCGATCATGACGCCATCAGGGGCTCAAAGGTAAGTCATGAATGGCAAATATGGCAACTGGGAAAGGGCTGAAGGGCGATAAAGATGGTGACGTTCATCAAAACTGGGAAAGAACAATGGTGTTGACCACTTGTGGGTTAGTGGTATCCATTAGGGGCAGAGTAGGTGGAAGAATGCTGAGACAGCATTGCCAGATAGGGGAGGAGTGAAGATATTGACATTTGGGAAACATGACAAAGTTAATTGAGGAGGGGGAGAGATTGGCAGTAGAGTCGATCAGGAAAGTGGCAGGAGTTTGACTGGGAGGCAGGAGCAGATTGTTGATTGGCAGAGGAGGAAGGTGCAGATCAGGAAAGGGAGCACGTTTGGTGATCAGGGAGGGGTATATCTTTTAATTGTAAGAGGGTTAGAAATTCCGATTCCAAAGCAATAGGGTGTTGATCCAGGACGGACAAGATCGCTCAGGGGAAGTGACAGAGATGTTGATAAGGAGAGGAAGGAGTATGATTGGGAAGGGGGAGGGTGTTGATTGGGGAGGGGGAAGGGTGTTGTTTGGGAGCAAGGAGCATTGACTGGGGGTAGGGAGGGTGGTGTTTTGGGGAGGGGTGTTGGTTGGGATTGAGTGTTGATTGGGGTGGTGGAAGAACAAGAATGTTGATTGAGAGAATGAATAGGGGTGATAATTGGGAGAGGGGAAGGGTGTTGATTGGGGGAGGGGTGTTGATTAGGGGAGGGGGAGGGACCTGGATGCTGATTGAGGTGATGAACAGGGATGATGATTGGGGGGAAGGTGTTGATTGGGGGAGAGATATGGTTAGGGGAGGGGGAGGGACCTGGATGCTGATTGAGGTGATGAATAGGAGTGATGATTGGGGGAAGGATGTTGATTGGGGGAAGGGAGCTGATCGGCGTGGGGGAGGGGTGTTGACTGGGAAGGGAGGGACAGGGATGTCGACTGAAGGGATGGACAGAGGTGATGATCGGGGGAAGATCGTTTACCCCCATTCATTGAGTGGCTCCCAAAAGGAAGAGTCACATTGGCAGCAGCCATGGAACAGGCTACCTGCCTTCCCCACTAACTAGAGTGGTCTGTCTAACATGGCGCATGTAAGCAGACAAAATAGCAAGAGTGAAAAAGATAAAAGAACTTCACTGGCTGTTACACGAGCGCTAAAAACTGAAAGACATCTATATTGCATTTAGATTTGGCACACTATTTTACAACAATCTGAGATCCCTTTTTCCTTCAAGAAGATGACTATCATCCCAGTACTACACAAAAGCCATGCAGCATATCTTAATGACTAGCATCTGATGGCTCTGACATCCATCATTATGAAGTGATTCTAAAAGCTAGTCACGGCACAAATCAATTCCAGTTTCCCAGACTACCCAGGATCCACTACTATTGCCGCAAAAGATCCACAGCAGATGCCATCTCTCTGGCCCTGCACTCAATCCTGGAATACCTAGATAACAAAGACACCAATGTCAGACTTCTATTTATTAACTGCAGTTCAGCCTTCAAAGCCATTATTCCTACAAGACTCATCTCGTAGGACAAAGAACGAAGCCAAGGCCAACACAAGGTCTCCCATCCATTGACTCTGTGCACGTCCTGCTGCCTTGGGAAAACAGTCAGCGTAATCAAGGACCCTAACCACCCTGAACATATTCTCTTCCAGCTTCTTCCATCGGAAAAACATATTGTCATGGATTGAAAATTGGCTGGCAGACAGGACAGAGATGGCATAAATGTATCTTTTTCTGGTGGCAGGATGTGACTAGTGGTGTGCTACAGAGATTAGTGCTGGGGCCTCTGGGATACATTGCTTGAGAGTGCAGTGGAAACATTTGAGAGGGAATTAGATTGTGATCTGAACATACCAGGATATGGGAAGAAAGCAGGGGCTGGGCTCTAGGTAAATTGTTCTTCCAGGGGATCAGCACAGACACAAGTTAAAATCAGCTCCTTTATTATTGCAGTGCAAAAATATGTTTGAGGAGAGTAGTCGATTAGGGAGAGTGAAATTGTAAGTGACTTGGAGGAGATGCTTCTTCAGATACTGAAGCATACAGGGTTGGGAGAGGTGTTAAGTGATCCAAGAATGAAGTTGGTGATGGTCTAGATGCAGTTCTGGTTGATTAATGTGAGAGATTGTAATGATTTTAGCTGACTCCTTGCTGCTACATCACTGATAATGCAATTTCATAGTGTAATAGAAAGTGCATCTTGAGAATGAACATGAGCAGTCACTCATGAACATTGCCTGGTGAGTTTAATAGAGACTTTTCCACAAGGGGATTGATGATCGCTACTTTTACCTGTGCAGCAGTTCTCCTGACCGCGCCACTGCCTAATTTTCAGACTGCTTGTCAGACATCCAGAATTGACGAGCTGTCATTTCTTTCAGTTAAACGTTGCCCAGATCGCAAGCAGCATACTTGGCCCTCTCTGCTAATTCTGCACTTTTACCATTGATTCTATACCTATTCCTGACCTCTGTCGCAGGTTGAACCAGACTCTTAGCAACATTGCCGTTTTCTTCTGTGGCCTCAGGCAGAACCTCTGCCCTCTCATCCACCAGAATTCTGCCACCTCACCTGCCACAGAATCAGAGCAGGTGAGGAGTGTATAACAGAAATGTCCATTGATCTTGGGTGGGAATTTCTGGTCTCGTTCAAGCAAGGCCATAAGATCCCACCATTGCCATCACAAGGACCATCCTGTCCCTGCTCCTCACTCAGTCCATCAGCTGCTGCATCATTACATTCATGCCTTTCATTACATCTGGACCGAATACTCTGCCAGCCAGCCTGGAAGTCTCTACTCTCTGTAAAACTCTGCTCTGCGGGTTACATCCATAGCAACACACATTCACCTCCCCTGATCCCCACCCTCCATGTGCTCATTCCTATTCCCCAGCACATCAAATTTCAAATTCCCATTCTTATCTTTAAATCCCTCCAAATTCTTCCTTCACTCTTTCTGTGACGTTCTCTAGCTCCATCACTCTACCTGGCCTTGCTGTTCTCTGACATCCCTCCAATCTCTCCTTTGCTCCAACAAGGGCAGTCATATTTTTATTGTGAATATCTATTTCATAGTTCATGTGTTTGTCAGTAATTAAGTTTTTAACTGTAGAAAATGGGATAAATGCAACTAAAACACACTTGAAGTCTATTACACTTAAAAAGTTGGAGTTATGTTGACTTAAGAAATTAACAGTTGGAAGGGTGAGAACATAAAATAGGTTGAGAAACTTAAAGAATTGATGACTTCACTGTGGTTTTGGGAGTTAGATCTGTTTTCCATTAATTCATGGGATGTGGCCATCACTGTCCAGGCCAGCATTTATTGTCTAGCCCTAACAATCCAATAAAAGTGTTGGTGAGTTGTCTTCTTGAATCATTGTAGTCCATGTGGTGTCGGTATACCCAGAGTATTGTTAGGGAGGGAGTTCCAGGATTTTGACCCAGCAACAGTGAAGGAACGGTGATTCCAAGTCAGGATGGGAAGTGACTTGGAGGGGAATTTCAAGGTGCTGATGTCCCCACATGCCTACCATCCTGTCCTTCTAGATGGCAGATGATGTTGAGGTGCTCTCTAGGGAGTGTTGGAGAGATCTTGCAGTGCATCTTGTAGATGGTACACACTGTCACCATGGTTTGTCGATAGTGGAGGGACTGGATGTTTATGGAGAGAGTGCCAAATAAATGATCTGCTTTGTCCTGGATGGTATCAAGCTACTTAAGTTTGTTGGAGCTATACTCACCCAGACAGATGAAGAATATTCCATCATAGTCCGAACTTGTACTGCTGAAGATTGTGGACAAACATTTTTGGCTCAAATAGCTTAAAAGCATTTGGTAAACCCTGAAGACTTGTAAAATCCGTTCAATCCTTCAGAGTAAAAATGGAATTTTAACTGCAGGATACTTTACATAAAGCTCTGAGGACATCCAAGCATATACTTCGATTTCATTGAATGGGTGGTGTTTAGGGGGGGGTTTGCTGGTTTCAATTAATCTGGGTGTTTTTTTAAGACAGTTAGTTGCAGCTTGGACCTATGACCTTGTGCAAATTGCAGCTCACAAGATGAAAAAAAAAGTAAATGACAGTTAGTAGGTTTGCACAATAAGCAGAAGGAAAGCTAATTTCATTACTCACAACATGGAATGTAGGTACGGTTTAATCTCCATTTGAATTTTTTGAGTGGGAAGAAGCTAGAAGATGACCTACTTTGAATCCAGTGGTCCTCATAGAGTCTTGTGGCAAAAGAAAGCTCCAGGCTTATTGGTTTGTAGGTATTGAGAAGGAAATGAGCACAAGGGACTGAGGCCTCCATAGTCACGAGGTGTAAACGAAAGTCTAACCTCTGAGAATAGCTGGGATGAGGAGAATTTAATAAGTTTCCAGAGCATGTGGCATGCTTATTAGCAGTGCCAACAGAAGTAACCAATTCCAAAATATCATAAAGTATAAGAGAATTCTTGGGGGAAGAAAGGAACAAAACTGAGTGCATTTCGTATATAGATGTAAACTATTTTATTATCAGTAGTACTTCTTTAAAGTCTTTGATCTACAATAAAATTTGCTTTAGAACAAAGAACAGTACAGCTCAGAAATAGGCCTTTCAGCCCATCAAGTCTGTGTTGACACAGATACTTTTCTAATCCAATATTTTCTTATCTCTATCTGGTCCACATCTCTCTATTTCCTGCTTACCCATGTATTTATCCAGATGCCTCTTGAACATTGTTATAGAATCTGCTTCCACCACCTCCTCTGGCAGCACATTTCAGGCATTCATCATCCCTGTATGAAAATCTCGCCCCTTATATCGCTTTTAAATTTTCCCCCTCTCACTTTCAACCAATGCCTACCCCGCCCCTCCCCCGTCCCAGTAATTGACCAATCCACCCTGGGAAAAAGACTATGACTATCCATTTTGTCTAAACCTGTCATAATCTTGTAAATATCTATCAGGTACTCCCTCATCCTCCAATATTCCAAGAAAAACAATCCAAGTTTGTTCAACCTTTTTCTGAGTCCATATCCTCCAAACCAGGCAACATCCTGGTAAATCTCTTCTGCACTCTTTCCAATACATCGACATCCTTCTGGTAGTGTGGTGACCAGAATTATACACAATACTACAAATGCGGCGTAGCCAAAGTCTTATATAACTGCAAAATGATTTTCCAAATCTTGTACTCAAAGTCCCAACAGATGAAGGCCAGCATGCCATACACCTTCTTGACCACCTTGTCCACCTTCAGGGAACTGTGGATCTGCACACCTAGATTCCTCTGCATGCTAATATTTCTAAGGGCTCTACCATTTACTGGATACTTTCCTTATGCAGTAGACCTTCCAAATCGTATCACCTCACATATTAAATTCCATCTGCCATTTTTCAGCTCAGTCTCCAGCTGATTTATATCCTGCTGTATCCTCTGACAATCTTCCTCACTTTCCACTATTCCCCCAGTTTTTGTATCATTAGCAAATTTACTAATCAAACCACCTATATTCCTTCAAATCATTCATATATTTTATAAACAACAGAATTCCCAGCACTGATCCTTGTGAAACATACTTGTCACAGACCTGCAGTTAGAAAAGTACCCTTCCACTGCCACTCTCTGCTCTCTATGTCCAAGTCAGATTTGTATCTTACCAGTTCACCTATATGACTTCTATATGACTTCACCTTCTGCATCAGCCTGCCATGAGGAATGTTATCGAAGGCTTTACTAAAGTCCATGTAAACAACATCCACTGCCCAGCCCAATTTTTCTTGTCACTTCCTCAAAGAATTCAATCAAGTTTGTGGAAAGAGCCAACATTTTGATCTAAATGACCTTTCATCAGAGTTGAAGATGCCTCGGTGAAAAGCCCATCTTGTTAATTTTTATTCCTGTTGAAGTCAGTTCCTTATCACTCATTTTACACCATTGCAGGTATCCCCAGTGGCTGTGTTCACACAGTAGGCACTCGGGCAAAGAGGTGGAGAGCCCCTGGATCCAGTGGATCAATATGCCAGGGTGATGAAGATGATTGATGAGGGAAGGCAATGGATGTTGTCTACATGGATTTCAGTAAGATCTTTGACAAGGTCCCTCATGGCAGACTGGTGCAAAAGGTGAAGTCACATGGGATCAGGAGTGAGCTGGCAAGATGGATATAAAATTGGCTCAGTCAAAGAAGACAGAAAGTAGCAGTGGATGGGTGCATTTCTGAATGGAGGACTGTAACAAATGGTGTTCCTCAGGAATCAATGCTAGGACCTTTTCTGTCTGTAATATATGTAAATGATTTGGGGGCAAATGTAATTGGATTGATTAGTAAGTTTGCAAATGACACAGAGGTTGGTGAATTTGTAGTAGCGATGAGGACCATCAGAAGATACAAAAGGATATAGATCAGTTGGAGTCTTGGACACAAAGATGCAGATGGAGTTTAGAACAAAGAATAAAGAACAACACTGCATGGGAAACAGGCCCTTCGACCCAACGAGCCCACGCCACCATTTCAACGCTTCCACTTCCACCCATGACCTTTGTCTATGTTTACAGAAATCTGCATTGGAACCAAATTGGGGAGACAATTTAGGGACAATTTGTTTCAACAATCAGCCAAAGAGCACATCTTTGGGAGTGGGAGGAAACCAGATCACCTGGAGAAAACCCACACAAGCACAGGGAGAATGCGCAAACTCCCACAGATACCGGCCCAAATTCATGTATCTGCACAGCAGTAGTGATAGTCACTGAGCTGTTGTGTTGCCCATCAACTGGTCCAGTTTAAGCGTACACTAACAACATGAAGCAATAGGCTACTCTCGAAAAATCCAAGAGCAGCCCTCTCACGACCCATCGCGTGTATGCCCCTTGTTGGACCAAAGTGCCTGTAGGATAAAAGAGAAATACATCAACAACATGCACAACTTATGCAATTCCCAAGAACGTCCCAAGGCTTATGATCCCCATTTAAATCAGTCTACTATATCTCTCCATCCCTATTCCACTCATGTGCCTATCTAAGTATCTCTTAAATAACTCCAGCGCGCCTGCCTCCACCATCTTACTTGGCAGTGCGTACCATACCCCCACAACCCTCTGTGTGAAAAACCTCCCTCTAACATCCAAATTATATCTTGCCCCCCTCACCCTAAGCCCGTGGCCCCTCGTGATATTTGATTCCAACCCAGGAAAAAGCTTACCACTGTTTACTCTATCTATATCCCTCATAATCTTGCACACTTCTATTAGATCTCCTCTCAGTCTCCGTCTTTCTAAAGAAAACAGCCCCAATTTACCTAACCTTTCCTCATAACCCTAACCTTTCCTTCCATACCAGGCAGCATCCTGGTAAACCTCCTCTGCACTCTCTCCAGGGTCTCCACGTCCTTCCGGTAATAAGGCGACCAGAACTGGACGCAATATTCCAAATGAGGTCTAACCAACATTTTATAAACTGCAACATCTTGTACTCTATACTCCTTCCTACAAAGACTAGCCTACCATAAGCTTTCTTCACAACCTTCTCCACCTGTTCTGCCACCTTCAGAGACTTGTGCACCTGGACCCCCAGGTCCCTCTGCGTTTCTATACTCTTAATAGATCTACTGTTTATCATATAACTCCCTTCTACATTCTTTCTCCCAAAATGCATCACCTCGCATTTATCAGGATTAAAAATAATCTGATAAATTATTAGATTATAATAATTTATAATAATTATAATTATTATTATAATTAATATAATTATTAATAATGCCCAATTTACAAGCCTATCTATGTCCTGCTGTATCGCCTGACAATGCTCCTCACTATCCACAAGCCCAGCCATCTTTGTGTCATCACCAAACTTGCTGATCACACCACTTACTCCCTCTTCCAAGTCATTCATATATATTACAAATAGAACAAATGTGAGGTAATGGCTTTTGGAAGGTTTAATAGAGATAGGAAATGTATAGCAAATGGCAGAACCCTTAAGAATATTGATAAGCAAAGGGATCTGGATTACAGGTACACAGTCACTGAAAATGGCAATGCAGGTAGAGAAAGTAATCTAGAAGGCATGCTTGCCTTCATCGACCGGGGTATTGAGTTTAAAAATTATTAAATCATGTTGCTTTATAGAAACTTAGTTAGGCTGCACTTAGAATATAGTGTTCAATTCTGGTTGCCACACTATCAAAAAGACGTGGAAACTTTGGAGAGGGTACAAAAAAGATTTACCAAAATGTTGCCTGGTATGTAGGGCATAAGTTATAAGGGGAGGTTGGAGAAACTTGGTTTATTCTCACTGGAGCAACAGAAATTGAGGGGAGACCTGATAGAAGTCTACAAGATTATGAGAGGCATAAACAGAATGGATAGTCAGAAGTTTTTTCCCAGGGTGGAAGAGTCAATTACTAGGGGGGGCAAAAGTTTAAGGTGTGAGGGACAAGGTTTAAAAGAGATGTATGAGGCAGATTTTTTTTACACAGAGAATGGTGAGTACTTGAAACTTGATGCCAGGGAAGGTAGTGGAAGCGGTAGTGGTAGTGACTTTTAAGGAGCGTCTTGACAAGTACATGATTGAGATGGGAATAGAGGGATATGATCTCCGGAAGGGTAGGAGGTTTTAGTTAATTCAGGCAACATGGTCAGTGTAGGCTTGGAGGGCTGAAGGGCCTGTTCCTGTGCTGTAATTTTCTTTGTTCTTTACATCCAGCTAGCAAGGGAAAGCAATGGTCTAGTGGTATCATCACACAACTATTAATCGAGAAACTCAGCTAATGATCTGAGGATCTGGTTTGAATACCACCATGGCTGGTGGTGGAATTTGAATTCAATAAAAAAAACTAGAATTAAGAATCTACTGATGACCATGGAACCATTGCTAATGGTCAGAAAACCCATCTGGTTCACAAATATTCTCCAGGAAAGGAAATCTGCCATCCTTATCTGGTCCATCCGACATGTAACTCTAGAGCCATAGCAATGTGGTTGACTCTCAGCTGCCCTCAGGCAACTAGGGATGGGCAATAAATGCTGGTCAGCCAGTCACACCCACGTCCACGAATGAATAAAAAAAAGGAAAGAGAAGAAAAGTGACTGTTTATAATCTAAGTAGACAAGTTCATTTAAATATACATAAGGAAATAAGTGAAGCAGCCCGTAAAGTAGCAGGTTGCTTTTTGTTTTTGCGTTTAACTTGAAACAGAATATTCATGAATGACTGCCCATGTTCAACTGCAATAGGCACACCTCATTACACAAAGGCAGCTGTATGATCAGTAGTGTGCTGACAGGAAAATCAATGCCCTTCTATAGAAATTCTTGCTTCATTCATCCAAAGCAGAAAAGACCATGTCATCTTTATATGGCTAAGTGCATTGATCTATTGAATTATGCAGCTCAGAGGAAACCCACATTATCCATCACTTCTGATGCCCAAGTTGGGTTGAAATATTTGAACCATTCAGCAGGGGAGTTGGGATATGATGGCAAATCAAACTAAACACAAGCTTGTGTTATGGCCAGGTGAAAAAGAGTGAATTGGGTCCCTTTAATCAACCTCTTCGGTAAGGCTCTTCCCTGTAAATATCTTTTCCAAATCAAATATATTTATATTTGGACAGCACAGGCCTTCAACCCTCAATGTTGTGCCAAGCTATGTCCAAACACAAGATCAAATTATCCCACTCCCTATCAATCAAAACCAGGTTCATGATTCAGAAAAGAATAAGTTTATTATTTACCAAAGCAGAATAAAAGACTTCCATACCACAGCCGTCAGAAGTTAGAAAAGTTAAAATCCAAGTATATGTTAAACGAATATAGAATTAAGTCCTTTGATTGTCCCTGGAGCATAGATTGTTGTCCATTTGAAGTTAACTGGTTTGCCTTAAAATCCTGGAGTTGAGTCAATGTTTAGGTTATCACATTTCATTGGAGACAATCTTAGCTTCAGAGAGCGAGAAAGAATCAATAATTTGATTAATAGTCATTATTATAGAACAAGTAATCACATTTTTAATCTTACATCTCAGAAACGTTTGACATGTTTCAAGATGATGGAAACCAACAGGAGATGGAGTTATTTCATTCTCCACAGTGGGAGTTGAGTGCCTTTTGGTGCATCTGGCTGGTTAGCAGTTCCCATCGTTTTGACAAAAATACCATTAAGGTCCAGCACTTGGCATTTATAATGTTTTCCCTTTAAGAGTCCATTTTTGAGGTGGTCCTTCATATTCCTCAGATGTGAATTTCAATGAGCAAAATCTCAGCCATTCAATCCATATCGTAACTTGCCAGAAAAAGTCAAGATACATCTCCAGACATCAGGTGATTCATGGAAAAAATCTTCAGTCAACATCTTCTATCTTTATATCTTTTTGAAAAAAGGTCCTTTTTAAACAGTTCAACATGTTTTTAGTTAGCTGGTAATGTTGTAGCTAAATCTCATTCAGTCACAATTTCCCTTCACCTGTTAGAAATTCCTTAGAATTTCATGACATTTATAAGAACCATTCTGAATGTTAGACTTCAACATTCTGCCCCTCTTCAACTTGGATTCATCTAAAACTCTGCTGCTGAAGTCTCTCCTCACACCAACTCCCGTTCCCTGATCGCCCCTGTGCTCACTAACCTACATTGGATCCTGGTCAAACAACACCTTCATTTTAAAATTCTTATCCTTGTCTGCAAAATCCCTCCCCTTTCTATCTCTGTAACTTCCAACCGTTCGATCATGCTGTGAGGTATCTCTTGTGCATTTAATTCTGGCTTTTTGGGAGTCCCTGATTTAAATAGCTCCACCATTGGTGGCTATTCCTTCAGTTGTAATAATTCCTGCTCACCAGCTAAGTAAATAACAACTGTCATATTTAGTTACATACAACTACAATACAGAGGCTTGCAGCCTCATGGCTGCCAATCAGCTCCCCAAGAAGGTTGCAGAACAGAAACACAAGCTCAGCTGTGTGATTACCCCACCCTGCTCCCCGATTGGTTCTCTGTAGATTAATCCTTAAAGGGACAATCACCAGAATTGCCTGTGCCCAAAGGTCTAGAATTCACTCTCTAAACCTTTCCACTTCTTTCCCTCTCTTTCTATCTTTAAAATGTTCCTTACAAATTATCCGTTTGACCAAGCTTATAATATTCTGCCCTCACATCATAGAATTCCCACAGGGCAGAAGAAGTCCATTCAGCTCATCGAGCCTGCATTGACAACAATCGCACCCGAGTCCACTCCCCATAACTTTACATGTATACCCAGCTAATACTCCTGACATTACAGAGCTATTTATCATGGCCAATAACCATGGTTATTTATCATGCTTGAGGGTGATTTAGCTAATTGGATTAGGAATTGGCTAGCTGATAGAAGACAGAGGGTGATGGTTGATGGGAGATATTCATCGTGGAGTTCGGTTACTAGTGGTGTACCTCAAGGATCTGTTGTGGGGCCCCTGCTGTTTGTAATTTTTATAAATGATCTGGATGAGGGTATTGAAGGATGGATTAGTAAATTTGCAGATGACACTAAAGTCGGTGGAGTGGTAGATAGTGAAGAGGGGTGTTATAGTTTGCAGAGAGACTTGGACAAGTTGCAGAGCTGGGCCGAGAGGTGGCAAATGGAGTTTAATGTGGAAAAGAGTGAGGTAATGCACTTTGGCAGAAATAATAAATGTGTAGAGTATAGGGCTAATGGTAGGATTCTTAATAGTGTTGATGAACAGAGGGATCTTGGTGTATATGTGCATAGATCCCTGAAAGTTGGCAATCAAGTCGATAAGGTTGTTAAGAAGGCATATGGAGTCTTAGCTTTTATTGGTAGGGGGATTGAATTTCGGAGCCGCAACGTCATGTTGCAACTGTACAAAACTCTAGTGCGGCCGCACTTGGAGTATTGTGTGCAGTTCTGGTCCCCACATTATAAGAAAGATGTGGAGGCACTGGAGAGGGTACAGAGGAGGTTTACCAGGATGTTGCCTGGTATGGAGGGCAGGTCTTATGAAGAGAGGCTGAGGGATTTGAGGTTGTTTTCGTTAGAAAGGAGGCGGCTAAGAGGGGACCTTATTGAAACATATAAGATGATTAGAGGTTTAGATAGGGTGGACAGTGATAGCCTTTTTCCTAGGATGGAGAAAGCTAGTACGAGGGGACATAGCTTTAAATTAAGGGGTGGTGGTTTTAGGACAGATGTCAGAGGTAGGCTATTTACCCAGAGGGTGGTAAGGGTATGGAATGCCTTGCCTGCGTCAGTTGTAGATGCACCAAGTTTGGTGGCGTTTAAGAGGTTAGTAGATAAGTTTATGGATAAAAGGGGAATGGTTTAGGTTAGAGGGTCACTGTTGTTCCTAATTGGTCGGCGCAACATCGAGGGCCGAAGGGCCTGTTGTGCGCTGTAATGTTCTATGTTCTATGTTCTATAACATAACCTGCACATCTTCAGACTGTAGGAGGAATCCAGAACTCCCAGCGGAGACCCACGCAGACATAGGGAAAACTTGCAAACTCCACACAGACAGTAACCTAAGACTGGAATTGAATCCGGGTCCCTGATGGTGTGAAGCAACATTTGCTGACGACTGTGCCTCGCCTTATGTGACCCAGTGTCTAATATTGTTTAATAATGATCCAGAAAAGGGCCTTGGAACATTGTATTATGCTAAAAGTTCTATGTAATTGCAGGAAGGATATTCCCGATGATAGGGGAGTCCAGAACCAGGAGTCACAGTCTGAGGATTCAGGGTAGACCATTTCTGACAAAAATGAGGAGATATTTCTTCACCCAAAGAGTGATGAGACTGTGGAATTCATAACCACAGTTGATGCCAAAACATTGAATGAATTCAAGAAGTGGCTGGGTGTAGCTCTTGGGCAAACAGGACCAAAAGTTATGGGGAAAAAACAGGATTAGACTGTTAAGTTGGATGATTGGCTATAATGGAGGTGAATGGCAGACAGAACAAGCTCGAAGGGCCAAATGATGTCCTCCTGCTACTATCTTCTACGTAAATATCAATTGTTTTAGTGCGAAAGACCACTGCTTCGATCCCTTTTATGAAAGCAAACTTGAACAATGGCGAGACACGTGGATCGAGCCTGATGTTAATCCGTCAGCACTTTCCAAACTAAAATTACAGTCAGGACCTAAAATGAATGGGACTTGTGCCAGATCAACAAATGAGCTGTTGAGTTATGTCTGGCTGGGCACTCAGTTTTTGGAACGTGCAAGGTGCTGTGCCAACTTCAAGGCTGTGCCTTCTCCAGTGTCAGAGTTCTTTAAGTTATGTTGAAGAGGGTCTAAGCCAGAGAGCCAGTCTTTCTGGGAACCTCAAAGATTCACATTCAGCCAAGAAACAGCACGGCCAAGCCAAACATCCAAACCTTGGCTAGATCGCTCACCCTTCAGTACATACTGCTTAAGTATTTGGTGTTCAGTTATGTTATTTTACAAAAGCCAAGATGTTCTCTCCATTGGTTTCTATGAAAGCCTCTACTATATAGAAACTATCAATAAGGGACATGTGATTTTCATTTTACAGCCCAACGCATGTATTGGAAGCCTTAGCGTTGCCCTAATGATTTTTAGCTTCAATAACTTCATAAATATGTAGCCAACTTTTCAGCTCTAGACATTCACTTTATTCTTCACTTTATTGAGTCTGTTTACTTTGATAATTTTCTCAATCTGCATCATTTTTTATTGTGCACCAACCATATCCAGTAAGATACTTAGACTCACACCTCCGCTGATAGCTCAGTAGTTAATTATATTGGTGTTATGTAAGAATGTACTAGGATACCTAGTTCTCTGATTTCCAAAAGCATCTGAGCAGGTAGTACACATGGTTGCAGCTGTCAGTCCTCACCATGGTCATGGAATTTAAGTCTGGAGTTCATAGAGTCATAGACTTTTACAGCACAGAAACAGGCCATTCAGCCTATCATGTCCATGCCAGCCATCAAGCTCCTATCTATTCTAATCCCATTTTCTAGCAGTTGGCTCATAGTTTTGTATGCTCTGGTGTTTCAAATGCTCGGCTAAATACTTCTTAAATGTTGTGAGGGTTTCTGTCTTTCAGATAGTGAGTGTCAGATTTCCACCACTCTCACCTCTCCTATAAAACTCCTGATCCTTAACTTAAATCCAGATAAATGCAAGATGATGCATTTTGGTAAGTCAAACTGGCAGTACTTACTCAATTAATGGTAGGGCATTGGGGAGAGTTATGGAACAAAGAGATCTAGGGGTACATGTTCATAACTCCTTGAAAGTGGAGTCACAGGTGGATAAGGTGGTGAAGAAGGCATTTGATATGCTTAGTTTCATTGGTCAGAACATTGAATACAAGAGTTGGGACATCTTATTGAAGTTGTACAAAACATTGGTAAGGCCATACTTAGAATACTTGTACACTTCTGGTCACCCTACTTTAGAAAGGATATTATTAAACCTAGAAAGAATGCAGAGAAGATTTACTAGGATGCTACCGGGACTTGATGGTTTGAGTCATAAGGAGAGTCTGGATAAACTGGAACATTTTTCCCTGGAGCTTAAAAGACTTAGGGGTGTTCTTATAGAGGTCCGTAAAATAATGGGGAACGTAGATAAGGTAGATAGTCAATATCTTTTCCCAGTGCTAGGGAGGTCTAAAACTAGAGGACATAGGTTTAGGTTGAGAGGATAGAGATACAAAAGGGTCCAGTGGGGCATTTCTTTTGACATAAGGGCTGATGAGTGTCAGGAAAAACTGCCAGAGGCAGGTATAATTTTGTCTTTTAAAAAGCATTTAGACAGTTACATGGGTGAGATTTATATAAGGGGTATGAGCCAGACGTGAGCAATTGGGACCAACTTAATGGTAAAAACTGGGTGGCATGGACAAGAACATAGAACAGTACAACACGGTACAGGCCCTTCGGCCCTCAATGTTGTACCAAGCTTTGTCTGAAACTAAGATCAAGCTATCTCACTCCCTACCATTCAGTTGTGCTCCATGTGCCTTTCCACTAGCTGCTTCAATGTTCCTAAAGTGTCTGACTCCACTATCACAGCAGGCAGTCCATTCCACACCCCAACCACTCTCTGAGTAAAAGATCTACTTCGAACATTCCTCCTACGTCTCCCACCATGAAACTTATAGTTATGCCCCCTAGTAAAGCTACAGCCACCCGAGGAAATAGTCTCTGAACGTCCACTCTATCTATCCTTCTCATCATCTTATAAAACTCTATCAAGTCACCTCTCATCGTCATCCACTCTAAAGAGAAAGGCTCTAGCTCCCCCAATCTTTCCTCATAAGATCTACATTCCAAACCAGGCAGCATCCAGGTAGATCTCCTCTGCACTCTCTCCAATGCTTCCACATCCTTCTAATAGTGAGGTGACCAGAACTGCACACAATATTCCAAATGTGGTCTCACCAAGATCCTGTACAGTTGCAGCATACAGTTTCTATTCCCATCTTATGCTCCCTAATTCGCATCATAATTACCCTTCCTCCAATTATAAACCTTCCCCTGTCGTATTATCCCATCCCTCTACAAGTTAGGCCAAATGGCCTGTTTCCGTGCTGTAATTCTATACTCATGCTGTGATTCTATATCCCCCTGTCATTGACACCTCTACTAAGGGGAAAAGTTCCTTCCCATCCTCTCTATCTATGCCCCTCATAATTTTATACACCTCAATCAGGTCCCCCTTCAGTCTTCTCTGCTCTGTGAAAAATAACCCAGCCTAACCAGCCTCTCTTCGTAGCTGAAATGCTCCAGCTCAGGCAGCATCTTGGTGAATCTCCTCTGCACGTTCTCTAATAGTCATATTCCTGTACTGTGGTGACCAGAATGGCACGCAGTAGTCTATCTTAGCTAACCAGTGTTTTATACAATTCCATCAAAACCTCCCCACTCTTACATTCAGTGCCTCCATTAATATGGTCCTTGACCACCTTATCTACCTGTCCTGCTGCCTTCAGAAACCTATGGTCTTTCTGATCTTCTGTACTTCCTAGGGTCCAACCATTCATTGTGTATTCCCTTGCTTTTCAGTCCTTCTAAAATGCAATTATCTCACATTTTTCAGGATTACACTCCATTTGCCACTGTTCTGCCCATCTAACCAGCCTATCTATATTGTCCCATAATCTAAGGCTTTGCTCCTTACTATTTACCCCACCACCGATTTTTGTGTCATCTGCAAATTGATAGATCACACTTCCTACATTTGCATCCAAATCATGAATGTAGACTACAAACAATAAGGGACCCAGCACCGATCCCTATGATATAGCATTGGACACAGGCTTCCACTCACAAAAACAGCTTTTGACCATCACTCTCTACCCCTACCACCAAGCCAATTTTGAATCCAATTTGTCAAATTACTCTGGATCCCATCCCTTTTTCATCTTGTGGGACCTTGTAAAAAGCCTTACTGAAGTCCATATTGGCTACATCAGCTGCACTGCCCTTATCTATATATCTAATCATCTCCTCAAAAAAATTCAATCAAATTTGTGAGATGTTAAACTCCATTGGCAAAACCGTGCTGAAACATTCCAACCACAATATTGGCTCGAAGAGTGCTTTTGATTGTGAAATCTATGTTTTTCTGCATCTCTTGGAGTTTGACTCCACAGTGTTCACCTCTTTTGTCTGCAGGATATAGGCTTAGCAGTCAGCTGGACTGACTGTTGGTTAGGGAGTACCCAAACCTAAAGGAGATAGTTATCGACTTCAGGAAGCATAGAGGAGGACATTGCTCTGTCCACATCAACAGTGGTGAAGTGGAAATGATCTAGAACTTCAAGTTTCTCAGTGTTCAGATCACCAACAATCTGTCCTGGTCCCTCCACATGAACACAATAGTTAAGAAAACCCACCAATACCTCTTCTTCCTCAAGAGGCTAAAGAAGTTTGGTATGTCCACTATGACTCTCACCAACTTTTAGATATGCACCATAAAATGCATCTTTTCTGGATGTATCACAGCTTGGCACGGCTCCTGCTCTGCCTAAGACTGCAAGAAGCCACAAAGCATTGTGAACATAGCCCAATCCATCATGCAAACCAGCCTCCCATCATTGACTCTGTCTGCACTTCCTGCTGCCTCAGGAAGACAGCCAACATAATTAAGAACTCGACGCACCATGGACATACGCTTTCCACTTTCTTCCATTGGGAAAAAGATACAAGAGTCTGACAACGCGTACCAACTAACTCGAGAACAGCTTCTTCCCTGCTGCCATCAGACTTTTTAGTGGACCTACATATATATATATACATTAAGCTGATCTTTCTCTACACCCTAGCAATGAATAATCTGCACCTTATTTTTTCTTTCTCCCTATGTATTCTTTATGTTTTACCAATATAACAAAACTATATTTTGCCAATATAACAAGAAACAATGCCTTTCACAAAATTCTAATGCATGTGGCAATAATAAATCAAATCAAATTCAGATCAAAACCCCAGTGGAGGCTGCAGGAGCTTGTGCATGTATGGGCAGAGAGCAGAGGAGGTGGGGCTTGGTCTGTAACTGAGGAGGTTTTTAGATGGAGGATGGGATTTGATGATTGGGGGTATGATAGGGAGGAGATGGAGAGGGGGAAGTTTGATGCCAGAGAAGAAAGCACTCCTGCTTCTCCTGGCCCACAAACAGTGCAGTAAACTGACTTATCTTCCCAGCTGATCTCACCTCTCTTGAGCTTGCCAGGTTTGCCAAGGCTGGGAAATGTGGTCAGCCAGCATTAAAACTGGAAGACCAGCTAAATTGAGGAGTCTTAATATTTAATTGGCTAATCCAAGTCCTCAGTGTGAATTAATGGCCCACCTTTTGCCCACTGTCATTAAACCTAGAGGTGCGTCAATTGGAAGCAGGTTGAGGTCAAGTTTAAGATATTTATTTTAAAAGATTTTACATCTCACCCAACTCCAACCCACTAGTTTTGGGGTTTAAAGTTACCCCTATTATTTGCTTGCACAAGCACAGTTTAACTATGTTAGGTTGAAGGAGCCAACTCTACCGAGAAACAATTTAAATCTCCAGCTGTCTTTGTTCTGGCAAATTGGCTGGAATTAAAATGTGAATGAGGCAGAATCTGTATCTCAAAACTGATTGCTGTTAAGACAAATGTGGCTGTTCAGAACCCCCTATCCAGTTTGTAGCCAGAGGTTAAAGACCCTCCCCAAATCCCAGTGAAGAGGCCACATCAGTAGCACCTGCCCTGAATCAGCAGCAGGAATGTTGGAGCGGTATCACAGAAGCAGGGCTGGTGAGTTCTCAGAAAAATCTTCCTTCTTCAGTTCTTCCACTCTCAATTAAATAACTCAAGCATTTTTGGTAAGATGACCCAATTTCCCCCTGGGTCTGTTATCCTTCTTTAGTAATAGTTTGAGACATAATAAGGTGGGACTCACATTAGCTGTCAACTATGCCCAAAGGAAAGCATTGAGGATAGCATTTCCACAGGGATTCTCAGGAACTCACCCATCCACTCTCGCCCGCTGGAATGTGTGGTGTTATTATAACAATATAATTCCTAGAGTTTTTATTCCAATAGAAACAGAAAGTGTTGGAAATGCTCAGCACATCTGGCGGCATCTGTGCAGAGAGAAACAGAGGTCAGTGACCCTTCATCAGAATTAGGGTGGCATGGTGGTATAATAGTTAGCACTGTTGCCTCACAGACCAGAACACTGCATTTGCCTGACGAAAACAAAGGGTCGAAAGCTTGCTGTTTTACTATCAAATAAATTGGTTGGATTTAAAATTGGTGTTGTAAAACTTTACTGAGCCTCACAGTGCCAGGGATTCAGTTTGATTCCTGGTTTAGGTCAGTATCTGCGTGGAGTTTGCATCTTCTCCCTGTGTTTACATGGGTTTCATAGAATATGCCATAGAATCTCTACAGTGCAAAAAGAGGCCATCTGGCCCATCAGGTTTGCACTGACCACAATCCCACCCTTTTATCCCTACATATTTACTCACTAATCCCTCTAACCTACGTATCTCAGGACATTAAGGGACAATTTTACCATGGCCAAACAGCCTAACCCACACATCTTTAGACTGTGGGAGGAAACCAGAGCATCTGGAGGAAACACTGTGTCCTCCAGATGCCGTGTTTCATAGAACATAGAAGATAGAAAAACTACAGCACAAACAGGTCCTTCGGCCCACAAGATGTGCTGATCATATCCCTACCTAGTAGGTCTACCTATACCCCTCAATCCTATTAAATCCCCATGTACTCATCGAGGAGTCTCTTAAAAGACCCTAACGAATTTGCTTCCACTATCATCGACGGCAGCCAATTCCACTCACCCACCACCCTCTGAGTGAAAAACTTACCCCTGACATCTCCTCTGTACCTACTCCCCAGCACCTTAAATCTGTGTCCTCCATAGCAACCATTTAAGCCATGGGAAATAGCCTCTGAGAATCTACCCAATCTATACCTCTCAACATCTTATAAACCTCTATCAGGTCACCTCTCAGCCTTTGTCTCTCCAGGGAGAAAAGACCGAGTTCCCTCAACTTAACCTATAAGGCATGTCACGCAATCCAGGCAATATCTTTGTAAATCTCCTCTGCACCTTTTCAATAGCTCCCACACCTCTCTTGTAATGAGGCAACCAGAACTGCGTACAGTATTCCAAATGGGGTCTGACTAGGGTCTTATAAAGCTGCAGCATTATCTCCCGATTTCTAAACTCAATTCCTCGATTGATGAAGGCCAGTACGCCATATGCCTTCTTGACCACATCCTCTACCTGCAAGGCCAATTTAAGAATCCTATGGACTATGGACCTGGACCCCAAGATCCTTCTGATCCTCTACACTGCTAAGAGTCTTACCCTTGATATTATACTCCTTCATCCCATTTGACCTGCCAAAATGGACACACATTTATCAGGGGTGAAGTCCATCTGCCACTTCTCTGCCCAATCTTGCATCCTATCTATATCATGCTGCAACTTCTGACATCCCTCCAGACTATCCACAACACCACCAACCTTCATGTCGCCGGCAAACTTACCAACCCATCCATCCACTTCCTCATCCAGGTCATTTATGAAAATTACAAACAGCAAGAATCCCAGAAGAGATCCCTGGGGCACTCCATTGGTGACCGACGTCCATGCAGAAAAAGACCCATCCACAACCATTCTTTGCCTTCTGCAGATGTTCCGGTTGCATCCCATAGTCTAATGATGTGCAGGTTAGGTTGATTGGCCATGCTAAATTGACCTTAGTTTCGGGGAGATTAATGGGTAAATGTGTGGAGTTATGGGGATAGGGTGGGATTGTTTTTGGTGGAGGTTTGATGGGCCAAATGGCCTCCTTCTATACTGTAGGGATTCTATTGTGGAACTGAATTGACTCTTTTCTCTCTCCACAGATACCGCCTGGCCCACTATATGCTTCCAGCATTTTTTGCTTATATTTCCCAGAAGATGGAGAGGCTTCTGAGGGATAAGATATCTGATGGAGAGGCTTCTGAGGGATAAGATATATGGACATTTGGAGAAGTTTGGACTGATTAGAAATAGTCAGCATGGTTTTGTCAAGGGCAGGTCATGCCTTACGAGCCTAGTTGAGTTCTTCGAAAATGTGACTGAACACATTGACGAAGGAAGGGCAGTGGACGTAGTGTACATGGACTTTAATAAGGTGTTTGATAAGGTCCCACATGCAAGGCTTCTGGAGAAGGTGGGAGGGCATGGGATCCAAGGGGCTTTGCCCTCGTGGATCCAGAACTGGCTTGCCAGCAGAAGGCAGAGAGTGGTTGTGGATGGGTCTTGTTCTGCATGGAGGTCGGTAACCAGTGGAGTGCCCCAGGGATCTGTTCTGGGACCCCTGCTGTTTGTCATTTTCATAAATGACCTGGATGAGGAAGTGGAGGGATGGGTTAGCAAGTTCGCCGATGATACAAAGATCGGTGGTGTTGTGGATGGTCTGGAGGGATGCCAAAAGTTGCAGCGGGACATAGACAGGATGCAAGACTGGGCGGAGAAGTGGCAGATGGACTTCAATGCAGATAAATGTGTAGTGGTCCATTTTGGCAGGAATAATGGGATGAAGGAGTACAATATAAAGGGTAGGAGTCTTAGCTGTGTTGTAGAGCAGAAGGATCTCGGGGTCCGGGTCCATAGGACTCTTAAATCGGCCTCGCAGGTGGAGGAAGTGGTCAAGAAGGCATACGGTGTACTGGCCTTCATTAATCGAGGAATAGAGTTTAGGAGTCAGGAGGTAATGATGCAGCTCTATAAGACTCTTGTCAGACCCCAGTTGGAGTATTGTGCGCAGTTCTGGTCGCCTCATTATAGGAAGGATGTAGAGGCTATTGAGAGAGTTCAGAGGAGATTTACAAAGATGCTGCCTGGATTGGGAGGCAGGCCTTATGAAGATAGGTTGAGGGAGCTGGGACTCTTCTCACTGGAGAGACGTAGGTTGAGAGGCGACCTGATAGAGGTTTATAAAATGTCGAGAGGAATAGATAGGGTGGACTTTCAGAGACTATTTCCCCAAGCAGAAATGGTCAATACGAGAGGACACAGATTTAAGATGCAGGAAGCAAATACAAAGGAGATGTCAGGGGTAGGTTTTTCACTCAGAGGGTGTTGAGTGAATGGAACTGACTGCCGTCGGAGGTTGTTGAGGCAAACTCATTGGAGTCTTTTAAGAGACTTCTGGATGAGTATATGGAAAAGAATAGGATAGGGGGTTATAGATAGGTCTGTGGATTGGTAGATGTGATCGGCGCAACTTGTGGGCTGAAGGGCCTGTTTGTGCTGTATTGTTCTATGTTCTATGTTTAAGAGTTTGTTTTTTTAAACTTGGAAGTGAAACCAGGATATACGCACCAATAGAATGGACATGGGATTGTTATTTGAGATGCTGTGAGGTTCAAGTCTTGTGGATGTTACTGTCCAAATGTTACACAGAGCCAGGTTCAAAAAAGTGGAGCTGATTGCATAATATGCATGACCAAGTCATAAGTTTTAAAGTTTATTTATTAGTGTCACGAGTAATACCACAATGAAGTTATTAAGAAAATCCCCTAGTCGCCACATTCTGGCGCCTGTTCGGGTACACTGAGGGAGAATATAGCATGGCCAATGTAGCTAACCAGCACATCCTTCGGACTGTGGGAGGAAACGGAGCATCCGGAGGAAACCCACGCAGACACAGGAAGAATGTGCAGACTCCGAACAGACAGTGACCCAAGCTGGGAATCAAACCTGTGTCCCTGGTGCTGTGAGGCAACAGTGCTAACTACTGTGCCGCCATGTCAGGTTGTGTGTGGTTCTCTGACAATGCCATGCTTGTTAGGTGTATCATACTGAAACCTTAGCTTTCAACAAGCTTTATAAATAGCTGCATGGAATACAAAAGCCAAGAATTTTTTTCTAAAGCTATACAAAATAGTTTGACAACATTGTGAAAATAGTTCCCAAATCTTGGTATTCGAAGGAGGTGAAGGGGAGGGTTAAAGGTAGTTGGAGGTGCAGTGAAAATAAGGAGTCTTGAAACTTGAAAAGCAGCAGGGTTCATGATTTCTCTCCTTGGCTCTGTTCCTTCTCAAATAAAGATGCTGAAAAGAGCATACTGCCTTTCAGCATATTTTTCTAGTTCAGGATCTGATACTCAGACCCAAAGCTGAGCATCTGATATCACATTTTGCTTGGGTAAGCAACAAGTCAGGTAACAGCGGCCTTATTGCCAGGCTTTGCGAGTCACTTTTCAAGGAATCATTTTAAAGGATCTTGGAAAGTGGAAAGTTTTACCCATTGAGTGAGCCAAGGACAGAACCGTCATCGCAAGAGCCAAATTTAATGCGAAATGCTGGAGTTTATGCAATCAGTGGCCAAATATAACCATTCATTGACTCCTTGTGTACTCTGGCAGAAATACTTTGAGAAAAGTTCCATGCAATATCACCGGATAAAGTTATTATAATGACCTGCCTGTCATACTCACTGCTTGTGAGTTGACACATCAACACTGCACATAATAAAACTGACACCAAGGCTACACCAGTGTTTAAAATGCACAATGAGTGACCCAAAGGAGCTATAGACAGATGGGCCAGACACATAAGGGATTTTCAGCCAGAACAAGTTACCTTAATGGGCTGGGTAAGAATGGATAAGATGTCAGCACCACAGTTCAGAGACTAAAGTTGTTTTCATTATACTTGAGCTCCTAGAGGCCAACTCCACTACAGCAAGACTACAAGGTTCCATCTGTCAGTCTACTAGTCTGTTTATTGTTGCGTTCCATTCTTAACACTTCTTGTAAAATTATTTCCTGTGATTTGGGAGTTGCTGGCTGGGTCAGCATTTATTGCCTAATTGTCCTTGAACTGGGTGGCTTTCAATGGGCATTTAAAAGTCAACCACATTGCTGTGGTTCTGGAGTCACATGTAGGGCAGACCAGATAAGGACGGCAGATTTTTTTCTCTAAAGGACAATAGTGAACCAGATGGCTTTTACAACAATCAATAATGGTTTCATATTCACCTTTGGACTTTTAATTCCAGATTGTGATGGAACTACAACGACATTTAAAGGAGTTTTACAAAGCTCCTCATAGGTAGGTAATAATGCTTATATTTCTTTTTGCCTCATATCACTCTCCAACCACATTCCCCTACCACCCCTTAGCTCTATCTCCAACTATTGGACGCACCATCCAACACAATGGTTTTGTAGCTACTGATTTGTTCAACGCCACCCACAATTCTCCCTTTCATAACCCCAGTAATAGTGAATTCACTCTGGCTCTTTTCTTTTTCTTTTTTTCTAATTCCATTAAATCTAAGGGGTACAGATCTGTAAGGATATTACTAAAATTAATACAGCCATTCAACACCAGAGAAGGTTGGACCACATGAAGCACTGTTGGGGCTCCTTTGCTGAAACTGCTCACTATTCCAGGATTATCCTGGAATGCAAACATAACCTCCAGCTTCTCTTCTCTACTGAAACTACCTTTCTGAAATGATAGAATCCCTACAATGCAGAAGGAGGCTGTTCAGTCTATTGAGTCTGCACCGATTCTCTGTCACAGTATTTTACCCAGGCTCTACCCCCCACCCTATTCCCATAACCTCACTTTTACCAATGCTAATCCATCCAATCTATGCATCTTGGGACACCAAGGGGAAATTTAGCATGGCTAATACACCTAAACTGCACTTGTTTGGACTGTGGGAGGAAACCAGAGCATCCGGGGGAAACCCATACAGGCACCTGAGGCCAGAATTCCGCCCAGCCCAGGTATCTGGCCAATCCCACCCAATGAGTCAGCTTCTACTGCTTTCTGAGAGGCAATGGCCTAGTGGAATTATTGCTAGACTATTAATTCAGAAATTCAGCTAATGTTCTGGGGACTTGGGTTTGTATCCCACTATGGCAGATGGTGGAATTTGAATTCAATAAAGAATTAAGCCATGAAACCATTATTGATTGTTGGAAAAAAACCATCTGATTCACTAATGTCCTTTAGGGAAGAAAACCTATTGTCCTTACCTAATTTGGTCTACATGTGACTCCAGAGCCACAGCAATGTGGTTGACTCTCAACTACCCTCGGTCAACTAAGGATAGCTAATAAATGATGGTCAGCCAGCAACGCCTGTGTCCCACAAATGAATAAAAAAATCTACAGACTAATAATCCTTAAGAGAAAGAATTATCTTTATATCTGTCTTAAAAGGGAGATCTCTTATTTTTAAATCATATCCCTATGATTAAATAGGGACAATTATTGTTGTCCCTACAAGAGAAATCATCCTCTCAGTAGCCAATTACATGGAGGGACTACTGAACTGTGGTATAGAAATGTGCAACAGTGAAATATATTGACCAGTGATGGGACAGCTTACCAAAATCCAGAAGAGAAAGTTTAGTTCTGCAAAACTGAGCATTATATAATAGCTTACTGGGTTTGAATTCTACACCAGCATCATTAAGAAGCAGCATTGGTACGCAAGCTGTGTTATTACAACAACAGAAATAGGTTCCAGGTCTAGATTCACAGAAGTTCAGGTAGGGAGATAACATGCTGGATTCTCTGACCTTGCCTGTAGTCAGATTCTCCAGTCCCACTGCAGTGAACGGAGATTTGGCTGAGTACTAAATTCTCCTTTTCATTGGCAGCGGCAGCGGGCTATGAACGTCTGGAACATTCCGGCCTGTATATTTGTGTTAGGTTTCTTTGGCTGCTTTTTTTCACACTGTGGGCAGGATTCTTCTCCATCTCCATGGCATATTTCACAGCGACAAGAGAAATAGAGGTTTCCAGTGTGGAAAAAGGCCCTTTGGCCCAACTTGTCCAAGCTACCCTTCTTTTTTAACCAATAATCTAGTCCCAATTGCTTGCACTTGGGCCATATCCCTCAATACTAATATTACCCATGTAACTGTCTAAATGCTTTTTAAAAGACAAAATTTTACCCGCCTCTATTCCTACCTCTGGCAGCTGTTCCAACACTCACTACCCTGTGTGAAAAGTTGCCCCTCTGGACTATTTTAGAGTCAATCAACAGCTGCTTTGTGGCCTTGGGATCTTATAGTCCTGCCATTGTCCATAGAGTTTCCCACTGAACACATTCCTCGCCATTGGGAAACACGCGCCATAGGTGCATCACCAGCAAGACTGTACAACTCCACCAGAGTAAATACCAGGCAAGGTTTTGGCATTTGGGTTAATCTTACATTAAAATAGTGAAAGAAATTACACAGAACCATGGGTGTTCAGCTGGTAATTTATACTGAGCAAAGTTTTTAGCATTACCAAAACAAAATGTAACACAGACATAAATGATTATCATTCATATTGAATACTTCAACTCCATACATACTGATTCTACGTAACTAAATTGCAAAAACTAAATGCTACCAAGTACATTAACATTATGTGCCTGATGTGAGAGTTGTAAATACATAAATCATATCCTACTAATAATGAACCATGTAATTACATAACCCAAGTTTTTCTGATATTGCATGCCACTAATATGTACCCGATGAATTACAAATACAAGGCGCAGAAAATTTATAATGCAAGTGTTAGTGTCATGATATTCTGCAAGTACATATGTTACTGGTACAGTGGTTGACACTGCTGCCTCACAGCACCAGGAACCTGGTTTTGGTACCTGGCTTGGGTCACTGTCACTGTGCAGTCTGCACATTCTCCCCATGTCTGCTTGGGTTTCCTCCAGGTGCTCTGGTTTCTTTCCAAGATCTGAAAGACGTGCTGGTTAGGTGCATTGGCCATGCTAAATTCTCCCTCAGTGTACCGAACAGGCATTGGAGTGTGGCAACTTGGGGATTTTCACTATAATTTCATTGCAGTGTTCATATGAGCCTACTTGTGATAATTGATAGTGAGTGCTGTAAACAGGTAGATCATACAAAACTAACTTGCATTTAAATAGTGCCTTTAAAATAGAAAAAGCATCTCAAAGTACAAGGCACAGGGATACTAAAAGAAATCACAGCATCATTATTGTATAGTAGGAGGCCATTCCGTCATCGAGTCTGTACTGACCACAATCCCAACCGTTCTGGTTTATGCTTTTGCAAACCAATTGCATAGGCTAATCATTCTGAAACTAGGTCCACAATATAATCCTCTTCTAGTAACCTATTCCCATTTACCCTGCTAATCCCCCTGATACCAAGGTCGCTGAGCATGGCCAATCAATATAACCCACATATCTTTGGAGTATGGGAAGAAACTCGGGGGAAACCCACAATGTCACCTGACGAAACCCACACAGACATGGAGAGAATGTGCAGACTCCACACAGACAGTGACCCGAGGCTGAAACTGAACCCAAGTCCTTGGCACTATGAGACAGTAGTGCAAACCACTAGGCCATCATACTGCTCTAAATAGGGGCCAATGTTGGAGGAGACATTATGATGTGTGAGAAAAAGTTTGAGCAAAAGACCAAAACAAGGTTTCAAGGATCATTTTGATCAAGGATCATTACATAGATAGAAAGGAACAATCCACAAAGGAGCCTTAAACAAAAGAATAACAACACGAAATATGGGATATTGGTGGATTCAAATTCAATGTAGCTTATCAAGAAGATGGTTGCTGAGTCAGCTGGACTTGCTGCAGGATGGAATCTGGCCATCAGATCTGCTAAAAGTCTCCATCATCCTGTGGAACTTCAACGGGGTAAAACAAGGAAAAGCACTCAATATTTTTTTGCTGAAGTTAATTACTGATTAGCTTTTGTTCATTATGGAAATGTGCAGATTGGCCTGTAAAGACCAATTCAGACTACTTCCCCACAAGCAGTGTCTAAACAGTAGCCTTCAAGGGACAGGCTAGATTGTCAGCTACACATTGGGGTGAGGTGGGGTTGGGGCTGAGATTTGTCTTGGGAGGAAGTGTAAAATGGGCATTGAGAATCAGAGGCTGTTCTATTCTCTGTTAATATGATTTGAAGACATGAAATCTCTGTTTTCTTTTAACTTTCTAAATTTGTTCCATGTCTTTCAATAGAACTGTATATCCAGTGGGGAAAATAACAGGCATTTGGTTTATGAATGTCCATTCAACTGCAGGAAAGGCAAATTTCTATCTGTAAACTGTATTCTACCTGTGAGCAACAACATTACACAAATCTCTGGCCCTCTATTGTAAAAATGGCACTCAAGGAATCTAATTTTATTAAGTTTAAGTGTCTCAAGTAGGTTTACATTAATACTGCAACGCAGTTAAGATGAAAATTCCCAAGTCACCACACTCTGGCGCCTGTTCTAGTACACTGAAGGAGAATATAGCATGGCCAATGCACCCAACCAGCACGTCTTTCAGATGGTGGAAGGAAACCATAGCATCTGGAGGAAATCCACGCAGACACGGGAAGTACATGCAAACTCCACACTAACAGTGACTTAAGCTGGGAAACTATCTCAAGTCCCTGATGCTGTGAGATAGCAGTGCTAACCACTATGCCCAATTCTATTTATTCAACTAATATTCGTAGAGTGGTTGGGGCTTTCTCTAGCCCAATATTGAATTGTTCAATATGGGAAAGAGAAATGTGAGGATTATATTGTAGACCTGGTTTCAGAATGGTTAGCCTATGCAATGGGTTTGTAAAAGCACAATCTTAATACTTTGTCTCACTCTATTTATTCTGATTGGAATACAATAGTATCTTTCAAAACAGGGTCTTCACCACATAACAGTCACATTGGACATCTTTTCGGATCAACCCACATCAATAATCCCATTGAATTACCCTCATTGGAAGAGTTTGATTCCCATGATACTTCAATCACAGAGCAGGAATATGAAAGTATGACATGGGCACCCAGAACTTGTGAACAATTGGAAAGGTGTTGGAATAGGGCATAAGCCTGTGTTTGTATCCATGCTGTATGATCCCAAGAATTGTAGAATTCTCAGCAAAAGTGAAGCCCATGGAGTTGAGAGTCTGTGAGAACGATGGGACAGAAAAGTTATAAACCCATTGAGGTTTTCTCTGTGTAATTTTATTTGATACCTGTCTGCCTTTTCCCACAGCGAAATGAGGAATGGCAGAGTGCTTGGAGATGTGCCCTCTACACTGATTCATTTGTCAATGAATTCACTATGTGGTTTTGACCGGGGATCCACAAGTTATTACATTTCACAGAGAGATTTGACATACTGCAAGAAGGAGAAAAGAAAATTGGATGGCAGGTTAGATGGGCTTGTGGCAATAAAAGTTGCCAATAAACAAGAGCTGAAATTAAAAACAGAAAATGTTGAAAAGCAATAGCAGGCATTTCAATTCGAATGGTCTTTATTTCCCGCATTGCAGGAAATGTTCAATGTTCTGAACATTGCCACAATAATAATTGAGTATTGGTGAAGAATCTTGTACTTGAGTGCATTTCTATCAGTTTGCACACCACATTCCTTGAGTAGTTGGTAGAAAACTTTCTGCAATCACAAAGTCTAAAGATAAATCCTGTTACGAGGCATGGATCCGGCCTACTACAAACTGAATATTACAGGTTGAGAGTGCAGACTGGAATCTGAGTACCTCATTTCTGAGCCAGCTAGGGGACATGATCATATTCCGAACATGCACTGACATCATTTAAATACTTTGGCATACTTTTTACCCAAAGGGTGGTTCGGGAGTGGAATGCCCTGCCTGCAGCGGTTGTAGATGCGCCAAGTTTGGTGGCGTTTAAGAGGTTAGTTGATAAGCATATGGAAGAGAAGGGAATGGTTTAGTTTGGAGGGCATTGCTTTTTATATTGGTCGGCGCAACATCGAAGGCCGAAGGGCCTGTTCTGTGCTGTAATGTTCTATGTTCTATGTTCTATATATTTTTTGCATGGCAAGGACTTGAATGTATTCCTGCCATCTTCAACAAGCCCAGCGCCACTTTATGTTCAGTTGAATGTTGATTGACACTAGACAGTGCAGGGAAGCATTATCCTAGTGATATTATCACTAGACTATTAATCCAAAAACACAACCAGTGTTCTGGGGACCTGCCACAGCAGATGATGAAATTTGAATTCAATAAAAATAAATCTGAAATTAAGAATCTACTCATGACCATGAAACTATTGTCAAATGTCAGGAAAACCCATCTGGTTCACTAATGTCCTTTGGGAAGGAAGTCTGCAGTCCTTACTTGGTCTGCCCTACATTTTCCACAACCACAGTAATGTTGTTGACTTTTAACTATTCTCCAAGAGCAACTCGGAATGGACAATAAATACCGGCCAGCTAGCAATGCCCATGTCCCTTGAATAAAAAGCAAAAAGAATTTCCATCCACATTTGGAAGTCTGATTGGCTGACAGTTCTCCAGTCCCTGCCTCTACATGACGTGGTACGATCAAGTATCATGAACCGGTGTGAAGGTAAGTGCCAGGGGTCCCAGGAAATGAACCATAGGAGATTCACTGGAGGTAACAAGAGGAACAAGTGAGTTATCAGGAAATAAGATGGTGGGGGTTGGGGGGCGGGGGGGAGCGCGGGGGGAGGGGTAGTGAAGAGGAAAAGAGAAACGGAGATTTCCTGTCCATGAGGAGAGGGCACTCCCCGATCAGAAAGGGGCTCCTACACCCCCATCCTCTGGCCTGAATTGAGAATGTTAACTATTTCTGTTTCCCACTCTGAAGTATCTGGCACCCATCAGCCTGTAAATTGAAGCTGGGTGGAAAAATTCTATTAAATGGCCATCAAGTAACCACCTAATGGGACTTAATAGAGGCAATTGCACTTTTCCCGTCCATGGACTCCTTTCCTTCCGACCCACTATAAAATTAGGTTCAGTTTGGGACAGGCAGGATTTCAGAGAGAAACCCATCCAATGCAATATCATCCAGAGCATGACCAAAAGGCAGAAGTAAGTAAGCAACAGTTTTATTCGTTATTACTCCTTTTTTGAACACAAACAGGAGCACAGAGTTGAAAGTCACTGACAAAATTGTTACTCTTTTCTACAGGTTTAATTATTATAGATGCTGGAATCTGAAGCCAAAAGAATAAGTGCTGGAAAATCTCAGCCAGTCCGGCAGCATCTGGAAGAGAGAAAAGAGCTGACGTTTTGAATCCAGATGATCCTTTGTCAAAGCTTAAAGGCATAGAAAGTGGGAGATATTTATACTGTAGGGAGAGGGAATGAAAGATGAGTCATAGCCACAAAAACAAGGCAAAAGGCCGCTAATGGTAGTTCATAAAGAGAATAAAGGATGTGAATGGCCAAACGACAGAGAAGCTGAAATCAGAGGGCAAGCTGTGATCGATGAAGATGTGTGTGTGGGGGGGGGGAGTACACGCTGTGGGTGGCTGAGCAGGGAGAAAATAAAATTAAGAAAAAGGGGGAAAGGGGAAGTAAAGGGGGAGAAAATGTAACGAAAGAGAGGATAAAATGGGGGAAAGAGAGAGGGAGAAGAAAAATAAAGAGAAACGATAAAGAAATAAAAAGTACAGAACATTTAAAAATTAAATGAAATGAAAACAAAAGATGGGATAGAGCAAATCATCTGAAGTTGTTGAATTCAATGTTGAGACCAGAAGGCGATAACATGCCTAGCTGGAAGATGAAATGCTTTTCCTCCAGTTTGTGTTCAGTTTCAACACAATAGGAGGTGTGAATAGCCAAATGGCAGAGAAGCTGAAATTAGAAGGTAAGCTGCTTTACCTTCTATTCTCTCTATGGGCTGTCACTAGCAGCCTTTCCCCTGGTTTTTGTGGCTATGACCCATCTTTCATTCTTTCACGCTGCAGTAGAAATATCTCCCACTTTTTATGCTTTCCAGCTTTGACAAAGGACCATTTGGATTCGAAACATCATCCCTTTTCTCTCCTTCCAAATGCTGCCAGACCTGCTCAGATTTTCCAGCATTTTCTCCTTTGGACTTCTTTCTATAGCCTTTGCTGTTGGCAGAAATGGAAAACACTAGAAGCAGAAAGCAGGAGCCTATTCACCTTAAAGGAGAAATAATCAGTTAAGGTTTCAGGGGAGAATCCATCCATGGATAACTTTTCCATGTCACAAGAAAGGTTTATACTGGGCATGCCAGGTATAAACCTTTCAGGCTGAGAGACAACAGAAGAGGCCATTTCATGGGCTTACTGCTGAGCAACATACCCTCTGCGAGTCTCCCAGCCCAGTATTTCGAGTGTCATTAGCTCCATGGCGGAAATCAATATTTAAATTGCAACTTTTATATGATTAGCAGACCAGGGACTGAAGTGTCCGGGTGCACTAGCCTCCACCAGTCCTCATCCCGCCCTGCTAGAAGTGGTTCACTCCAGTGGGGTTTAGGGGTTTACAACAGCTCCCTGCTAATGGGGAACAGGTGTTGGAGTGAAGAGAGACCATTGAACTATTCCAGGATGTTGGGGGAAAGAGGCGGTGCCTCTTGAACTATAATAGCCTGGCCCCCTGGCTGTGGCCAAAGACAAACTGGCAATGCCCAAGGGGCACCTTGGCACTGCCCAACTATTGGAGGGCCTATGGGGAGAGGGCAATCGGTAAGGTGGGAAGACCCGCTGCCACTCTGCATTTGGGACAGTTGGTGGAGAGAGGAAGGATGGTGATTAGGGCTGGCCATCCAGATTGCGGGGTGAGCTGCCACGGTGGGGGGAGGAGAGGGGGAGGGTGTTAGGACTGTTGGGTGGTGGAAAAACCAGGAGATCATGGCTGGCGGGGAGGGGAGGGGTGATGGGGAGCATTGGGTCTTGCCTGCAGAAGTTCGTGAGGCCTGCGATCAGGCTGTGGAAGGGGGAGTGTCAGAGGAGCAGCTATGGGAGTTTGCAGGGCTGGCCAAAAAATTTTTGAAATTTTTGAGTTTCAAAAATTGAAACTCAAATTTCATGAGAAGGAAATTTGCAGCAACAGATCAGAGCAACAGTGGAATAAAAACATCCAGTCAGATTACATTTTTCTAACATTTTAATTTTGCTTTGAATAGGCCCGTTCTTTGAGTAAAGTACATTAATGTCAGGTTAGTAAACAAAGTTCACACAAGCAACAAAGTCACCAGTTTATGATTACACCCGATATCAGATGTATTATGATTAATGTTAAGGGCCTAATTAGTGACCAGAAGCCCAGCAGTGAGGGACTACTGCACATGTGCCAATCTTGGTGCTAACAGTGCATATGCAGTGATCTTCTTAGCTCTAAGCTGTCGGCCTATCCAACAGGAATAGGCCTGCCTCTGATTTTCAGAGGGAATCCCAGTGGACCATTCTGCAATGCTCAGAGTGTTGGAGATTCAACTGAAAATCACGCTAAAAAAAAACAGAGGGAGCTACTCCAGTTTTCACATTAACTGGGGGCTTAGAATTTTTTTGGGAGAATTCCAACCACAGTCTTTTCACTTTTCATGAACTGATAGAGCTTCAAAAACACAAAGAAAGAAAATGGTTTAAAGAATCATAGAATCCCTGCTGTGCAGAAGGAGGCCATTTGGCCCATCGATTCTGCACTGACTCTCTGACAGAGCATCATACCCAGGCTTTATCACTGTAACCCCACACATCCATCCCACTAAACCCCCTAACCTACACATCTTGGGACACTAAAGGGCAATTTAGCATGGCTAATGCACCTAAGTTGCATATCTTTTGGACTGTGGAAGGAAACCAGAACACCTGGAGGAAACCCATGTAAACACGGGAAGAAAGCACAAACTCCACACAGACAGTGGTCCAAACCAGGAATTGAATCCAGGTCCCTGGCACTGTGACACAGCAGTGCTAACCATTGTGCCACAATGTCATCCTTATCTTCCCCTTGTATCTCAGCCTAAGTGATGAGGCTTAAATGGTGTCCTGTCATAAGTTAGTGAGTAGGATTAAGAAGAATGAAACTCCCTTTTTCAATTATAAAGGCTTTGAGCCTTTGAGTGATCAAATCTCTCTGATTTAGAAAGTTCTCTTTTTATTGTACATTTTAATAGGTTTTAATTCGCACTTACCCACAAGTCTAGGTGAGGCAGGAACTTTATTTTTCAGTTGCTGAACTATTTCTGCACTGTACGATAACCTCTCCTGCAACAAGATAAGGAAATAGGGAAAAGATTCACAGATAACAAACATATAGTATGGATAATGAATAAGAGTGGCATTGTAAAACATCACAAGGCTTGTAATTCAGAGCCTTGGGGACATGAGTTCAAATCCCACCTGCTGGAATCTCCATTCAATAATTCATAAATCTGCAGTTGAAAGCTTGCTTTGGTAATGGTAATTGTGAAACAACCAAATAACCATCAATTGTTGGAAATCCGCCACCTTTACTCAAGTCTGGTCTGTATATGACACCTGCTGAAGGGTGATGGACTATTAATGCCCTCTGAAGTACCCTAGCACGCCTTCAATCCATGAAAGAATAAAAGACAAATGGAAGAACTTGGAAAAGAAAGGAATAGGTTTGATTGCATATGTCTGCGTGCTTTGTGATTTTGTAAGGTTGTTTGTCACCAGTATGTGGTCTTTGTACAAAGATGGGTGCCCTTAAGCGGAGTGAATCAACTTGTATTGTCTGTCCAATTTCCATCTTGTTGTCTTGATATTTGTTGACGAATCTGCAACACATGTTGAGACTCTCCCAAAGGTCCCTGCAAATATTGACAGACATTGTGGGACCTCACATGAATTTTCATATATTCTTGCTTCTGGCAAATATTGTTGTGTTCCCAGGTGGTTCCAACAAATGTTGGCACTTTCTCAGGGACCTACTGTAAATAGTGACACATCCTAGGGACTCCTGCAAATACTGAAATGCCACCAAGGACCCTGTGTAAACAATGACAGATTCATGGGGACTTGTATTGGTTCCATGGATAGACAATTATCAAACATTCCCACTTCAAGGATTTTCACTGACTTCATTTAATTGGAGGCGCATTTCAATCTTAGGATGCTCGGCTGGGGGTGCTTAGCTGGAGGGGCTATTTGCAAATTCCTTACTAATTACAATGGAGTCTTCCTGGGACAAAGGAAATATTAATTATAATTAGAAGTTCGTTCTAAGCAGATGTTCATGAGAAGGAAATTTGCAGCAAGAGATCAGAGCAACAGTGGAATAAAATCATCCAGTCAGATTACATTTTTCTAACATTTTAATTTTGCTTTGAATAGGCCTGTTCTTTGAGTAAAGTACATTAATGTCAGGTTAGTAAACAAAGTTCACACAAGCAACAAAGTCACCATTTTATGATTACACCCGATATCAGATGTATTATGATTAATGTTAAGGGCCAGATGTTAACTAGCAGCTACTCCTGCTTTGCTACCTTCCTTTTGCTGTACTTGCAGGTACCCAGGTTTACAACTACATTTCATTCACCTCTCCACTGACGTCACTTGGAGCCTGAGCTGCTTTGAGAGAAATTCAAAGTTTTTTTTAACAAAAAAACTTTTTAGCCTCTTCAAGATGACAAAAGTGAATCACTGCACTGAAACACCTCATCATCTACTGAAGTACCATCTTATGTCAGTGCCAACTTGGCAGTGTCCATACAGTGGGCAGATTGACAGCAAGGCTCTCTCAGATGTGGAAGAGCCCTGAAAATGTCTCTTTAAACCTGTTTTCTGTAATCCTGCCTCCCTTTGCCCATCCTCAGCAGGAAGACAGAGAATCTCTGGACTGAGGCAATCTGTTGATTCACCTTGTTCAAGGTCATTCACTGTGTGAAATCTGAGCAATCAGTTACTAAAGTGCTGCAAAGTGCGACACAAGCACCTTTCATTCCTTCCTTTGGTTGGCCAGTGATGTATCACAGCTTCGAGAGATGACAGCTGTAATTTTCCTTTCCCAGATGTGTGAGCCCCACCCAGCTGCAAGCCCTGCCACAATGGAGGCATTATATATTCCTGGTGAGCAAACTGAGCTTGCAGTTGGCAATCCTCGACAGAAATTCCACTCTCGCCTCAGACCAGTGCTTTCCTGCCATGGGACTGACGTTTATACAGTACTCAGCTGCTTTCATCTTCACTCTGTGCCTCTCACTGGTCTGCAGAGACTGTATTAGCTGCCTGTTAGCAATGTACAGTGGGTGGTCCAGCTGCCCTAAAAATGAATAGTCCACTGATACCATGATGGAATCCCAGCGCTCTGATGACAGGATTTTCTTTTTATATCCTGAGCTAAATAGTATTTGACCAGCTGTATTTTTCCTTCTGGATTTTCCTCCAAGGTTCTCCCCACACCTTTCTTTTGCTGCAGACCCCTTGATTTTAAAATTCTTGTCCATGTTATGAATTTAATTGAACTTAAAATCAGACCAGAAGATCCTAGGATGGAGCTATGGTATAAAAGATAGTGCACGGAATTTCCCATCCCACCCGCTACAGAAATTGTAACAGACGGGAAATGGAACATGCAAAAGTTCATTGACCTGGGGTGGAATTTTCTGGTCTTGGGGCAAGCACAAACTTTGACCTTTTTTTTAAATGAGGAAAGAGTCCCATAACTACTAATTAGTTTTAACAACAAGAAAAAATGTTTCTTAAACATGAAAAGGTGGACTATTATCCAATACTGCTTTACTCCCCCTTACCTTAACAAACGCACACAGATTTTAAGACTAACACAGATTACAAAGAAAATCTCATACTACAATGGCCCCATTAACACAGGAATTGGCTGTGGTCAAATACACACACTCTACTCTGAAATCAAGTTAGCATCTGTGGATTTCTCTTCAGTATTCCCCTAGATGATTGTCACAAGAGAATTTCCAAAACTCCACTCCCAAAAAACATGCTTTAAAATCTTCCCTGATAATGACTCTTTCCCTTAGCAGTTTGCATTCTGAAATTGATTACAGGTTTAACAAATGATTCTTTGAAGCAAAGACTGAGCTCCACTTTTAACAGTGAATCCAGTCCAGGATTTAAATCAATTTCTTTATGATTTCTTTATCTCGACTGTTCAAATTTTTCACAATTGCTTTAACTCTTCTTGATGTTGGGAAAAAATGGCATCAAAGGTTTGATTTATCTCTGAAGTCTGCTGTTTCACTTTAAATCTGGTTATTGTAATTGTTTCTTTAACTCATAATACTTTGTTTACTCTTCTTTGAATTCTTTTGATAAATATCTTGGACTCTGTTCTTTTAACACCAGTCACCTTAAGCATTCTTTCTGTCCCAATTCCCTGGTTATCCGGACTGTAACCTGTTTCTGAGGAAGCCTGCATCTTTGCAACTCCCTTGTCATGTTTAACTTCTCCTGACTGAGTTGAGAGAAATCCACTCCCCAACTTAATGTCTTCAATTGCAATATATCAAGTTAAAACTAAAATTAAATGTTTTTTTCGCTTACAAGAGCCTCCACTTTCTAAGCAACAACTGTTACTTCTATTTACACCATAGCCCTCTAGAAGCAGAATAGCAAAACAGTTGGAACTTAGCCAACCTACACACATGCAAAACCTTTGTCCCGCATGAATCAGGCTACAGATTATATCCTTCCAGGCACAGAAAAATTAAATTAAACCCATATAGAGGTCTATAAAATAAAAGGGGGCATAGATCAGCAAGATAGTCAATACCTTTTTCCAAAGGTAGGGGAGTCTAAAACTAAAGGCACAGATTTAAGGCAAGAAGAGAAAGATACAAAAGGGTCCAGAGGGACAATTCTTCTCACACAGACGGTGGTGAGTATCTGGAACGAGCTGCCAGAGGTAATAGTAAAGTCGGGTACAAATATATCTTTTAAAAAGAGTTTAGACCGTTACATGGGCCAGATGGCTATAGAGGATGTGGGCCAAACGTGGGTAATTGGGACTAGCTTAGGGGTTAAAAGAAGAGGCGACATGGACAAATTGGACCGAAAAGCCTGTTTCCATGTTGTAAAGTTCTGTAACACTATGACACTTAAAACTATGACTTATTTCTAATATTTATCAGTACAAATATAAATCTTTGGATTTCAAAGCAAATAAATGTGTAGTGGTCCATTTTGGCAGGAACAATGGGATGAATGAGTACAATATCAAGGTAGGAATCTTGGCAGTGTTGAGCAGCAGAAGGATCTTGGGGTCCAAGTCCGTAGGACTCTTAAATCGGCCTCGCAGGTGGAGGATGTGGTCAAGAAGGCATATAGTATACTGGCCTTCATTAATCGAGGGATTGAGTTTAGGAGTTGGGAGATAATGTTGCAACTTTATAAGACCCTTGTCAGACTCCACTTGGAGTATTGTGTGCAGTTCTGGTCGCTTCACTATAGGGAGGATGTGGAAGCTATTGAGAGGGTGCAGAGAAGATTTACAAGGATGTTGCCTGGATTGAGAGTAATGCACTATGAGGATAGGTTAAGGGATCCAGGTCTCTTCTCCCTGGAGAGACAAAGGTTGAGAGGCAACCTGACAGAGGTTTACAAAATGTTGAGAGAAATAGATAGGGTGGATTGTCGGAGGCTATTTCCCACAGCTGAAATTGTTGCTAGACAGGACACAGATTTAAGATGCTGGGCAGCAAGTACAGAGGTGATGTTAGGGTAGGTTTTTCACTCAGAGCGTGGTGAGTGAATGGAATCGGCTGCCGTCTCGGTGGAGGTGGAGGCAAACTCGCTGGGGTCTTTTAAAAGACTTCTGGATGAGTATATGGGATTACATGGGATTGGAAGTTATAGATAATTCTATGGCCTAGTAGATATGGGTATGATCGGCGCAACTTGTGGGCCAAAGGGCCTGTTTGTGCTGTAGTGTTCTATGTTCTATGTTCTAAATCCCTTAAAATTACCTTTGATCTCCCAACATCTTTTCAAATTTATCCGCATCCTTGCCTCCGTCTACCTAGAATCATAAAATCCCTACTATGCAGAAAAAGGCCATTCGGCCCATCAAGTTTGCACCAACCACAATCCTACCCAGGCCCAATTCTCAGAAACCATATATTTACCCTGCCAATCTGCCTGACACTAAGGGGCAACTTAACATGGCCAATCAACCTAACCCGCACATCTTTAGACTGTGGAAGGAAACGCACACAGAGATGGAGAAAGTGCGCAAACTCCACACAGTCATCAGAGGTTGGGATTGAACCCAGGTCCCTGATACTGTGAGGCAGCAAAGCTAACCATTGTGCCACCATGCCACCCATTTCTGCCACTTCTTCCAGACATATAACCCTCCGACATACCTACGCTCCTCTAGTTCTGGCCTCTTGTGGAGGTGTGAATTTTGTCATTTCACCATTGATAGTCTTGCCTTTAGCCACCCTAAATGCTAGAATTCTCTTTTCGAATTCACATCCACTCTCTCTTCCTTTAAGTTATTTCTTAAAACCTAGCTCTGAAACTCAGCTATCCTAATGTCCTTATGTGGCTCAATGTCCAATCATACTCTCAGATGTTTTGACACAAAAGTAGTGCTATGCAAATACAAATTATTGTTGAAGGCATTCATTCATGCCAGGATGAAGTTGCCACAGGCAACCCTTCAATGTCTCTCCCAAGTGGCCATTCTTTAGGCTCATTGCAGCGGGAACCATGGCGACTGGGCCCATTTACTTATGGAGGTGAAGCTGCATCGATCTCTGTCACAGGAGGATGGGTTGATTAGGTTGGAAGCTGGAAGGACTGACATGGGAATCTTAGACATTGCTGGCAGGATGTTAATTAGGCTCATTGACAAACCAATTGATACATCTCTCTGGTTTCACAGAAAAAAGCAGCTCGTATTCCCTTCCAATGATATTAATTTTTTTTTCATTCATTCATGAGATGTGGTCGTCTCTGACAAGGCTAGCATTTGTTGCTCATCCCTAATTGCGCTTGACAAGATGGTGGTGAGCTGCCTTCTTGAACAGCCGCAGTCTATGTGGTGTAGATACACCCGCAGTGCTATTAGGGTGGGAATTGACATTTTTTTCATACATTATAGCAATATCCAGAGCTCAAGCATTAACTTATTGGCTGTAAACCCCTTTCGGGTGTTCAAAAGTCATAAAGATGCTATATAAATGCAAGTTCTATCTTTTCTGCCTGTTTCTTGATCTTCACTTTTGGAACTTGGCATCTAAACAGGTTTCCAGTGATGGTGAAGAAGCTCTTTGGATAGATTTACTTCACTTATATTAACATTATGAGGGAAATTTTCCTGCCTCTCCTACCACGGGAATTGGAACGGGATCAACCTCAAGCAGGATTTTATGGTTTCGGAATGAGCAAGGCCATAAAATCCTGCCATATACATGAAGGGAGTGTTTATATACTATATATATAGTATATATTGCTTTGTCTATTTGTGGATTATGTAGCTTGTTCGCACATTTCAATCTGCCAATGGAAAGGTTACTTCAATATCTTGGGAAAATTGCTTGCTATTCCTTTCTCTGAATCTCTTTAACGGGGATGCCTTCATATCACAACCTTCAACTCCCCGTGAACCTTATTGTAGGAGTTCCATTGTATGTCTTTCAGCTGAAAATAACTAACAAAGGAGTCGGATGATCACAGAGAGGTTTAAGTGCTTGTCATCCCTCACACAAAACATCTCTTTTGAAGATTATAACATTGATGCAAATGAGTTATCTGGATTGATAACTGGGTTGTCAGTAGTCAGTGATAATGTGAATCTAATTCTGAGGTTGGTGACTGACAACGTTCTACATGGCATTATCTGCTGTTTATAATTGCTTGATTTGGAAGACGGTGCTTGGAATAAATTTTGGTTGACAGGACAAAGCCTAATCAGAACTCAAATTACTTTTGATTCTTTCATCGGATTTGTTGCCCAACCCTAATTGCCCCTCAACTAAATCACTTGCTGGGCTATTTCAGAAAGCAGTTAATAGTCAGCCATTTTACTGTGGGTCTGAAGTCACATATAGACCAGACACTTAATGATGGCACATTTCCTTCCCTAAAGGGGAGGGGAGAAGAAGGGAGAGGAGCAAAGGTGAGAGAAGGAGAAAGGAGGGATGGCATGGGGAGGGGAGGGCAGGGGAGGAGAGAGAAGTGGAGAGGGGAGTGCAGGGGAGCGGAGGGGAGGGCAGCAGAAGGAAGGGGAGGGGAAGGGAGGGGAGGGGAGGGTGGGATGGAGTGAGGTAGTGTGGGATGTCCCAGTGGTATTATTGCTGGACTATTAATCCAGAAACTCAGCTGATGTTCTGGGAATCTGGGTTCAAATCCAGCCATGGCAGATGTTGGCATTTGAATTCAATTTTAAAAATGTGGAATTAAGAATCCACTGATGGCTATAAAACCATTGTTGATTGTTAGAAAAACCCCTCTGACTCACTAACGTCTTTTAGGGAAGGAAATCTGCAGTTCTTATCTCATCTGACTCCAGAGCCAAAGCAATGTGGTTGACTTTCAACTGCCCTCTGGCAATCAGGAATGGGCAATAAATGCTGGCCAGACAGCAATGCCCATGTCCCACAAATGAATAAAGAATATTAGTGAATCAGATGGGTTTTTATGACAAATAATATTCATGCTCGTGGGAAGATTGTTCTATGAATAGGAGAGATTAAGGTATGAGTAAAGGGGCGACTCTTTAGAACCAGGATGAGGAGGAATTTCTTCAGCCAGAGAATGGTGAATTTGTGGAATTTTTTGTTCCAGAAGGCTGTGGGCATCAGATTATCGAGTATATTTAAGACAGAGGTAGACAGGTTCTTGATTGGTTAGGGACCAAAGGTTACAGGGAAAAGATGGGAGAATGGAATTGAGAAATTTACCAGCCATGATCAATGGACCAAATGGCCTAATTCTGTTTCTATATCTTATTGTCTTATGGTCACCATTATTGAGACTAACCTTCAGTTCCCAATTATATTCAAATTCCACCAGTTGCAATGGTGAGATTTGAACCCATGTCTCCAGAGCATTAGTCTGGGGGCAGGGATGGGGTGGGGGTGGGAGGGGGCGGTCTGTCGATTACTAGCCCAGTAACATTATCACTATGTCCCATTTCTTCCATCTCAACCATATATCATAACCTGTGAAAACAGATGATCTAAATCTTATATAAATCACTGCTAAACCCACATTTAGATACCGCTTGCAATTACTAACTGAAAAATCTATCTACATTGGACAAGCCTCCAAGATTTTGACAAGGATGATTCCAAGAATTCAAACCAAATCCTAGGATGAACAGCTGATGGGATTATACTTGGTACTGCTAAGAAAAAACTGAAACAGAGATGTGACAAGTATTGAAGATGATGAATGGAACAGATAATATAGGTAGAAGCAAGTTGTTTGATATGAACTGTAGAACGACAGAATGTGAGAACTGAAGAGCTAACTCCTCATCCACCAATGCAACATAGCTGTAACATGTCTACATTCTAGCAACACACCAATGTCATATGAACATTCAAATAGGAGCGGGGGAAAGGCACTCAGCCCCACAAGCATGTGCCACCATTCAATGAGATCATTGCTGATCAGATAATCACCACAACTCCACATTCCTGCCGACACCCAAAAACGTTTCCCCCCTCCCCACCATGTTAATCAAGTTTCTATCTTACCTCTGCCTTAAAAATATTCAAAGACACTGCTTCCCTTGCCATTTGAGGAAGAAAGTTTCAAAGACTCAGAACCTTCTGAAAGAAAAAAGTACTCTCATTGTTATCCTAAATGGTTCAGATTCTCCCACAAGAGAAAACATCCTCCATATATCCACCCTGTCAAGACCTCTCAGAATCATATATGTTTCAAATAAGTCACCTCTTGTGCTTCTAAATTCGAGTGATACAAGCCTGTCCTGAGAATCCTTCAAGTGCAGAAGAAGGTCATTTGGCCTGTCAAGTCTGCACCTACTCTCCGAAAGAGCATCTTACCCAGGCTCATCACCCCATCCTATTCCCATAATCCCACATATTTGACCATGGTTAATCCACATAACCTACACATCTTTGGACACTAAGGGACAATTTATGATGGCCAATCCACCTAACCTGCACACCTTTGGACTATGAAAGGAAACTGGAGCACCCGGAGGAAACCTGTGCAGACATGGGGAGAATGTGCAAACTCCATACTGACAGTCACTCAAGGCAAGAATTGAATCTGGGTCCTGGGTTCTCTGAGGCAGTCATGCTAACTATTGTGCATGTTGCCTCCCTTTCCAACCTTTCCTCAAACGACAACTCACTTATTCCTGATGTTAGTCTGGTAAACCATATCTGAATAGCTTCCAACACATTTACATAATTTCTTAAATAAGAAGACCAGTACTGTGTACAGTACTCCAGTTGTGATCTCATTAATGTGTTGGAAACGAAGCATAACTTCCGGCTTTTGTATTCAATTCCCCGTGCAATAAATGATAACATTTGATTAGCTGTCCTATTACTTGCTATACCTGTAAGCTAGCCTTTTGTGATTCATGTACTAGGACTCCTAAATTTGCTGCATCTCAGGGATCTACCACTCTCTTACCATTTAGGTAATATACTTCTTTTATTTTTCATACCAAAATTGACAATTTCAGACTTCCTTGCATTATATCCCACTTGCCAAGTTTTTGCCCACTCACTTAATCTAACTTTCTTCTTTTATAGCCTCCACTGTCTTCTTCACATGTTACTATCCTATCCACTTTTGTGTCATCAGCAAATTTCACAACCATATCTTCGGCCCCTTCATTCAAGTCATTCATATAAATGGTAAAATGTGATAAGAGTTGCTGATTCATGGAGATATACAGCACGGAAACAGGCCCTTCAGCCCAATTTGTCCATGGCAACAAGTCCCATTTGCCTGCATTTAGCCCATATCCCTTTAAACCCTTCCCATCCATGTACCTGCCCAAATATATTTAAATGTTGTAATTGTACCTGCCTTTAGCATCTCCCCTGGCAGCTCATTCCATGTACGCACCACACTCTGTGTGAAAAGGTTGCCCCTCAGGTTCCTTTTAAACCTTTCCCCCCTCACCTTAAGCCCTCTAGTTTTGGACTCCCTAACTTGGGGAAAAAACTTTGGCTTTTTACCTTATCTATGCCCCTTACGATTTCATAAACCTTAATAAGGTCACCCTTCTTCCTCCTACGCTCTAGAGAAAAAAGTCCCAGCCTATCCAGGTCTCTCCTTATAATTTAAACCTTCCAATCACAATAACATCCTTGTAAAACTTTGTTTGCACCCTTTCCAGTTTAATAACATCCTTCCTACAACAGGGTGACCAGAATTGTATGCAATATTCCAGATGTGACCTTACCAATGTCTTGTATAGTTGTAACATAACATCCCAATTTGTGTACTCAGTGTTCTGATTGATGAAGGCAAATGTGCCAAATGCCTTCTTCACCACCCTGTCTACCTGTGCTGCCACTGTTAAACAACTTCACCCTAGGTATCTCTGTTCGGCAATATTCCTCAGACCCTATTAGTAAGTTCTGTCCTGGCTTGTCTTACAAAATGCAATACCTCGCATTTATGTCAACTGTCTGTTTCTTGTCAGCCAGCCAAACATTTTGCAATAACCTTTATTAATGTCTTCTCAAAATCTGAATACAGTACAGTCACACGTTCTCCTTTGTTCACAGCACATGTTATTTCTTCAAAGAATTCCAGCAGATTGATTAAGTATGATTTCCCTTTCACAACGCTATGCTCATTCTGCCTGATTGCCTTGAATTTTTCCAAGGGATTAGAAAGGCACAGACTGGCACGGACAAGACAGGTTGAATAGCCTGCTGTTGTGCTATAACTTTTCTGTGGTTCTAACAGTACAGCTAGCTTACTCTGACTACTCCATGTAGCACATTTCTAAGTGTGTTCTTTTTGATTATTTTAACACAAAGAGCAGCAACTCTTCAAAGCTGATATTCTTTTACCTGTCTCCCCTTATGATTTAGGAGGACACTTTTCTCTGATGGGAATTATAGGTTCATCTAGTAGCATAAAAGAATCCATTTATGCCCATCATGCATATATCAGCTCTTTGGAGGAGTTATCCAATTAATCCCACTCCCTTGCTCTTTCCCCATAGTTCTGCATTTTTTTTCATTTTCAAATATATATCCAATTACTTTTCAAAAATTACTATTGAATCCTGTTTCCAGCAACCTTTCAGGCAACACAATCCTAATTGTGACTACTTGTTGCATATCTCCTCATCTGGTTCTTTTACCAATTACCTAAAATTTGATAGTTGCATTTAACTTCCTCCCTCAGGTCATTCATTAAATTAGAAGAAGCTCATGACAGTACTAACTTGGACAGTCTCTCTCCATAATATTATCAGCAAAATATACAGTGACGGAATGCTCAAAGTCTTGAGGATGACCCTAATAGTATGATGATATTCATTCACAATCTGCAATGGTCAATTGATTGACTGTGCCAGGGTGTTAATGTGTTGCCCAAAATAGAATCTGCACTTCCGAAGTGCTAATCCACCAGAGTTCTTTTCCATCTGTAATTTGCACTGCCTAAAGCAAACCATTTGTTATTCCACGGGAATTTGGAGACTGATGTATTAAGGTTATTAAAAGTGATTTGGACAGATATATAGGCAACATCTGGACTGCATACTGCAAATGTAGAAGCATGCTTAGAGTCAGAGAAGATAACATCCAAACAAATGTGCCCTCATTTTACTTTTCACTGCTGATCGGGAGAGATCCCCAGTACTTAGAACAAGGAATGTGAAGAATTATGTCCCAGTTTCCGAAATCCCTTTGGCAACTGTTTAAGAGGGAAAATTATGTTTCATTTTTACAAATGAGCAGATTCCTAAAGCATCCCTTCAGAGTTTCCGAAGCTAATTTTCTAACCAGACAAAGTATGATAATCAGATGTAATAGTTGACAATTCAATGGCAGACGTCTCTGGTTTTATTATATAAATAATGTACTATTACCACTAAGCACAGTTAATTCATCTTTTCATTAAAATTAAACTACTGCTAATATATGAACTTTCTAATTGCCTGGATTGAAAGTTAGCCACTGCAGCAATAATGAGGAGGAAGAAGATGTGAAGATCACTTCTGGTTGGTATGTTATTCATAACATTGTAAACAGTGCAGCAAGATTCCCTGCTTTCAATGTACAGTTCCTCTTTACTTAAAACATGTTTGAACTTCTACCTCAACTCTACTTTCCTGTCTGATGATGATCTTAGTCTTGAATAGACTTAATGACTGAACATCCACTGAGACAGAGAATTCTCTGACTGAAGACATTGTCCTCCACATCCCAATCCAAAATGGCCGACCTCCTCTCCCGTCTCCAGCCATATGGCTTGCAACTAATGAGGGCTAGTGTTTATCCATCTATCCTCCTACCAATAGGTTACACATCAGGAATTGTTCAGATTTCCTGCAGCATTCTTCCAAGTCTTTTGATTAGCAGGAGAACACCCCACTGCCTTTCCTAAATCAATACATTCCTAGAACAAGAGGCAGATTGATAAAATAATACAGCAGCAGGCACATTGGCAAGATAAGAAATAAATGAGTCAGTGATAATTATGAATTACTACATTGACAGGCAGTAGGCACCAGTGAGTCAAAGTACAGCGAACAGTGCAACAGATCAATCACATAAATTGGCAATGGGCACAAGTGAACAGGTGAACTGATAAAGTACCAGCCCCAAACTAATCAATATGTTATCATGCACTAAAGAATTAATAAATTAAAACAGCAGTGAAGAAGAAATCACTATTTTCAGCGAACTATTAGGAATGCCAGAACCTATTCCTTCAACCTTCATATCCCTGCTTCAGTTATTCCCTGCAAAGATACTGTTTCAGATGGACTGTAGTTTACAACCACAGAGTTCTATTCAACCCGAAGTTTAATTTCTGACTCTGTGTTCTCTCTATCATTTATTTCATCTTTGTAACTTCACTCATTTCTATACCTTTCTCAGCCCATCTATTTCTAAACCCTGGATAAAATGTTAGAATCTGAAACTAAAAAAGATGTTTTGAGTCCAAATAAGCTTTGACAAGGGATCATATGGATTTGAAACATCAGCTCTTTTCTCTCCTTAGTGATGCTGCCAGACCTGCTGAGATTTTCCAGCATTTTCTTTTTTGCTTCTGAAGTCGTGCCTTCATCACCTAAAGATATAAGTATTGCAATATTGTCATTGGGTCAATACTGTGGCACTGTGGTCAGCACCTTGCAATGTCAGGGATCCAGGTTCAATTCCTGGTTTGGTCACTGTCTGTGCAGAGTTTGCATGTTCTCCATGTGTCTGTATGAGTTTTCTCCAGATGCTCCAGTTTCTTCCCACTGTCTAAAAGATGCACACGTAAGTTGCATACTGAATTCTCCCTCAGTATACCCGAATAGGCACCATAGTGTGGCGACTAGGGGATTTTCACAGTAAGTTCATTATAGTGTTACTTATGACAATAATAAATAAACAAAAGTTTTGTCTAGCCTCCCAATTTCCACCATCAGTATCAAAAAGTCTGCTGTCCCTTACATACTGCTTTAGGGAGTGGGATAGCTTGATCTTGGGTTTGGACATAGCTCGGTACAACATCGAAGTCCAAAAGGCTTGTATTGTGCTGTACTGTTCTATGTTCTGTACTCTTTATCAGATCTTTTTTGCCCATTACAGATCCTTAATGATCTACCTTGGCTCCAGTTTAAAATTTTCAAAAGCTATAAACCCCTCAGCCTTTCAAGTTCTTTCATACATAATGAGGCTTGGCTGAGAGCCCAAACAGCTATTACAATAAGAGAACACCTGATCCCCAGAGGAAGCATTGTTTGATTGACAGTCCAAGCTCACTTATTTCTTTGGTCAATTTCACAATCTGAGTTAAGTAGTTTCAAGAATTTGTGGTTTGTCATTTTTTTAAAAGTCAAAAAGGCCTGGATGATTGATACTTCTATTAGCTTGTTTTGCAGACCTGTTTTTCAATACAAGAAACTTCTCAATTAGTTGTTTTTTCAATTTCTTTTACACATTCAACAATGCAACAAAAGGTTCATTGGCTCTGGAAAGTGTACATTGGGTCAATGGGGATGGAAGGGTAGCACGGTAGCACAGTGGTTAGCACTGCTGCTTCACAGCTCCAGGGACCTGGGTTCGATTCACGGCTTGGGTCACTGTCTGTGTGAAGTTTGCACATTCTCCTCGTGTCCATGTGGGTTTCCTCCAGGTGCTTTGGTTTCCTCCCACAATCCAAAGATGTGCAGATTAGGTTGATTGGCTGTGGTAAAATTGCCCCTTAGTGTCCTGAGATGCGTAGGTTAGAGGGATTAGCGGATAAAATGTGTAGGGATATGGGGGTAGGGTGTGGGTGAGACTGTGGTCAATGCAGACTCGATGAGCCAGATGACCTCTTTCTGCACTGTAGAGTTTCTATGATTCTAAGTGCTGCAGCTTGCAATAGAGGGCATGAGGAGCTGTGGGTGGGGGTAAAGGGCTGACCTGGCATGATGGCTCATGAGGTGGATGGAGGGGTGTCAAACGTGGAAAAGGAGGCATGAGGGGAACTGTTTGAGCTTATCTTTCAAAATATCCTGTCTTGCAGACTAGGATCTACAACTCCTCAAAGGGACCATGAATCACAATCTTTCAAAAACTTGGTGTAACTCCATGAACATAAGTTGTGGAGGTATAGAGGAGATATCTCTTGCCACAATGGAGCTGGACAGATCAGCATCACCAGTTGTGGGTTTTTAACAGGGACCAACATCCTAGAAAACTGCACAGCTTGAGAATGTAGTTGGGAATTCAGGAATCGGGACACAACCATCATTTTTAGAGGGCTACTGAGACAAGCCGGCCTGGTGAAAATCCAAGCCTTTTTTGTAGGGATGATGTGAAGATGCAGGCATTGGACTCGGGTGGGCACAATCAAAAGCCTCACTATACCAGGTTAAAGTCCAACAGGTTTATTTGGTAGTATGAGCTTTCAGAGCACTGCTTCTTCATCAGGTGATTGGCATTTATCTGATCAAGGAGCAGTGCTCCGAAAGTTCGTGATTAAGGCATGTGTAGATTTGAAAGGGGGTTTGGAGTACAGGAATAAAGAGGTTTTGCCACCATTTATAGGGCTTTGGTGAGATTACACCTGGAATACTATGTGTAATTATTGTCTTTATATTTAAGGACGGATACAGTTGCATTTGGGTTGGTACAGTTCAGGTTCACTGAATTACTCCTGGGGTGAGATGGGAGGCTGAGTAAATTAGGCCTACATATCCTAGATCTCACTGAAACATACAAAATTGTGAAAGAGCTTGACAATACAGACACTTGGAGATCATTTCCCCTAGCAGAGCAATCTGGAATACAAAGCAAACAGACACAGTATAAGTGACTTACTTAGAAGTTACTGGGGAGAAATTTCTTCATTGAAATGGTTATGCATCTTTGGAATTTTCTACCCAGAGTGTTGTGGATTCTCTCTCATTGAATATGAAACTTGGAAAGATTTTTGATCCCTCAGAGAATTAATGCATTTGCAGATTTGAAAGTAGATTTGATGCCCAAGATTAGCCACAATTATATTGATTTTAGAGCAGGATCTACAAAGTGCATGGTGCGCTCCCATCTGTTTTGTTCTTGTGCTCTTGGCATCATAGAATTATAGAAACTTCACAGCACAGAAAGAGGCCATTCGGCCCATTGTGCTAGCACCAGCCATAAATTAAGCTGACCAGCCTGATCAACTTTTCAGCACTTGGTCCATAGCCTTGCAGGTTATGGCACTTAGGGTGCATAGCCAAACAACCTTTAAATCAGTTGAATGTTAGCCTCTGTTATCCTCTCAAACAGTGAGTTCCAGATATCCACAACGCTCCAGGTGAAATAACACTTCTCTATCTCTTCTCTAATCTTTCTATCAATCACTTTAAATCTACGTTCCCTAATCATTAACCATTCTGCTAAACTAAATGGGCCCTGCCCCATCCACTTTTTCCAGACCCCTCACAATTTTGTACATTTCAATCAAACCTCCCCCCAGCTTCCTCTGTTCCAAGGAGAACAAATCTCAGCTTACATAGAACATAGAACATAGAACAATACAGCACAAACAGGCCCTTCGGCCCACGAGTTGCGCCGATCACATCTACCAATCCACAGACCTATCTATAACCTTCTATCCCATTCGTTTCCGTATACTCATCCAGAAGTCTTTTAAAAGACCCCAGTGAGTTTGCCTCAACAACCTCCAACGGCAGTCGGTTCCATTCACTCACCACCCTCTGAGTAAAAAACCTACCCCTGACATCTCCTTTGTATTTGCTTCCCTGCACCTTAAATCTGTGTCCTCTCGTAGTGACCATTTCAGCTCAGGGAAATAGTCTCTGAGAGTTCACCCTATCTATTCCTCTCAACATTTTATAAACCTCTATCAGGTCGCCTCTCAACCTACGTCTCTCCAGTGAGAAGAGTCCCAGCTCCCTCAACCTATCTTCATTAGGCCTGCCTCCCAATCCAGGCAGCATCCTTGTAAATCTCCTCTGCACTCTCTGAATAGCCTCTACATCCTTCCTATAGTGAGGCAACCAGAACTGCGCTCAATACTTCAAGTGGGGTCTGACAAGGGTCTTATAGATCTGCATCATTACCTCCTGACTCCTAAACTCTATTCCTCGATTAATGAAGGCCAGTACACCATACGCCTTCTTGACCACTTACTCCACTTGCGAGGCCGATTTAAGAGTCTTATGGACCCGGACCCCGAGATCCTTCTGCTCTACAACACAGCTAAGACTCCTATCCCTTATATTGTACTCCTTCATCCCATTATTCCTGCCAAAATGGACCACTACACATTTATCCGCATTGAAGTCCATCTGCCACTTCTCCGCCCAGTCTTGCATCCTGTCTATGTCCTGCTGCAACTTTTGACATCCCTCCAGACCATCCACAACACCACCGATCTTTGTATCGTCGGCGAACTTGCTAACCCATCCCTCCACTTCCTCATCCAGGTCATTTATGAAAATGACAAACAGCAGGGGTCCCAGAACAGATCCCTGGGGCACTCCACTGGTTACCGACCTCCATGCAGAACAAGACCCATCCACAACCACTCTCTGCCTTCTGCCGGCAAGCCAGTTCTGGATCCACAAGGCCAAAGCCCCTTGGATCCCATGCCCTCTCACCTTCTCCAGAAGCCTTGCATGGGGGACCTTATCAAACGCCTTCTAAAGTCCATGTACACTACGTCCACCGCTCTTCCTTCGTCAATGTGCTCAGTCACATTTTTGAAGAACTCAACTAGGCTCGTAAGGCATGACCTGCCCTTGACAAAACCATGCTGACTATTTCTAATCAGTCCAAACTTCTCCAAATGTTCATAAATCTTATCCCTCAGAAGCCTCTCCATCAGCTTACCAACCACTGAAGTCAGACTCACCAGTCGGTAATTTCCTGGACTAGCTTATCCAATCTTTCATCATAATTGCATTTTCCAGTCCTGGTAACATCCTTGTAAATCCTTTCTTTATCTTCTCTAATGCAATGACATTCTTTCTGTAATTGAGTGACCAGAACTACACACAGTACTCAAGTTGTGGCCTAACTAATGTTTCATATCATTCCTCCCCTCACATAGAACATAGAATATTACAGTGCAGTACAGGCCCTTCGGCCCTCCATGATGCACCGAATAGTGGAACCAATCTAATGACCCCCTAACCTAAACTATTCCAATGTTATCCATATGTCTATCCACTGACCATTTGAATACTCTTAAAGTTGGCGAGTCCACAACTGCTGCACGCAGGGCATTCCACGTCCTTAGTATCCTCTGAGTAAAAAAACCTACCTCTGACATCTGTCCTATAACTACCACCCCTTAAATTAAAGCTACGTCCCCTTATGTTAGCCATCACCATCCGAAGAAAAAGGCTCTTATTGTCCACCCTATCTAACCCTCTGGTCATCTTGTATGCCTCAATTAGGTCACCTCTTAAGCTTCTTCTCTCTAATGAAAATAACCTCAAGTCCTTCAGCCTTTCCTCATGAGACCTTCCCACATACCAGGCAACATACTGGTAAACCTCCTCTGCACCCTTTCTAATGCCTCCACATCTTTCTTATAATGCGGCAACCAGAACTGTACGCAATATTCCAAATACACCAGAGTTTTGTACAGTTGCAACATGACCTCACAGCTCCAAAATTCAATCCCTTTACCAATAAAAGCTAACACACCATAAGCCTTCTTAACAACCTTATCAACCTGGATGCCAACTTTCAGGGAGCTATGCACACATACACTAAGATCTCTCTGCTCGTTGACAGTACTAAGAGTCCTTCCATTAGCCCTATATTCTGTACTCCTGTTACTCTTACCAAAGTGAATCACCTCACACTTTTCCATATTAAACTCCATTTGCCACTTCTCAGCCCAGCTCTGCAGCTTATCTATGTCCCTCTGCAAACTATAACATCCAGCCTCACTGTCCACAACTCCTCTGACTTTGGTGTTGTCAGCAAATTTACTAACCGATTCTTCTGCACCCTCATCTAGGTCATTTATAAAAATGACAAAGAACAGTGACCCCAAAACAGATCTCTGAGATACACCACTTGTAACTGAACTCCAGGTTGAATATTTCCCATCAACCACCATCCTCTATCTTCTATCAGCTAGCCAATTCCTGATCCAAACTGCTAAATCACCCTCAATCCCATGCATCTGCATTTCTGCAGTAGCCTACCGTGGGGAACCTTACTGAACACTTCATTAAAATCCATATACACCACGTCAACTGCCTTACCCTTATCCATCTCTTTGGTCATCTTTTCAAAAAACTCGATAAGGTTTGTGAGGCATGACCTACCCTTCACAAAATCACGTTGACTATCCCTAATCAATTTATTTCTCTCTAGATGGTTATAAATCCTATCCTTTATAATTCTTTCCAAAACTCTGCCCACAACAGAAATAAGGCTCACCGGCATATAATTCCCAGGATGATCCCTACTCCTCTTCTTGAACAAGAGGACAACAGTTGCTATCCTCCAGTCTTCTGGCACTATACCTGTAGCCAATGACAATGTGAAGATCAAAGCCAAAGGCTCTGCAATCTCCTCCCTAGCCTCCCAGAGCATCCTAGGGTAAATCCTATCATGGCCAGGGGACTTATCTATTTTCATACTCTCAAGAATTGCTAACACTCCTCCTTATGTACCTCAATCCCGTCTAGTCTACAATTCTATAACTCAGTATTTTCCTCGACTACACTGACTTTTTCCTGCGTGAATACTGATGAAAAATACTCATTCAGTGCCTCTCCTATCTCTTCAGACTCCACGCACAATTTCCCACTGCTGTCTCTGACTAGCCCTAATCTTGCCCTAAACAATCTTTTGTTCTTGACATACCTATAGATAGCTTTAGGGTTCTCCTTGACGCAACTGCCAAGGTCTTCTCATGTCCTCTTCTAGCTCTTCTTAACTGTCTCTTTAGCTTCTTCCTAGCTATAACTCTCCAGTGCCCTTACTGAGCTTTCACGTCTCATTTTTATATAAGCTGCCTTCTTCCTCTTCACCAGAGATTCAACTTCTTTAGTACACCACGATTCCCTCACTCAACCACTTCCTCCCTGCCTGACAGATACATATTTATCAAGGACTCGCAGTAGTTGCTCCTTGAATAAGCTCCACATTTCAGATGTTCCCAGCCCCTGCAGTTTCCTACTCCAACCTATGTATCCTAAATAGAACATAGAACATAGAACATTACAGCGCAGAACAGGCCCTTCGGCCTTCGATGTTGCGCCGACCAATTAAGAAAAAGCAATGACTCTCTAACCTAAACCATTCCCTTTTCGTCCATAAACTTATCTACTAACCTCTTAAACGCCACCAAACTTGGCGCATCTACAACTGCAGCAGGCAGGGCATTCCATACCCTTACCACCCTCTGGGTAAAGAACCTACCTCTGACATCCGTCCTATAACTACCACCCCTTAATTTAAAGCTATGTCCCCTCGTGCTAGCTTTCTCCATCCTAGGAAAAAGGCTATCACTGTCCACCCTATCTAAACCTCTAATCATCTTATATGATTCAATAAGGTCTCCTCTTAGCCGTCTTCTTTCTAACGAAAACAACCTCAAATCCCTCAGCCTCTCTTCATAAGACCTGCCCTCCATACCAGGCAACATCCTGGTAAACCTCCTCTGTACCCTCTCCAATGCCTCCACATCTTTCTTATAACGTGGGGACCAGAACTGCACACAATACTCCAAGTGCGGCCGCACTAGAGTTTTGTACAGTTGCAACATGACGTTGCGGCTCCGAAATTCAATCCCCCTACCAATAAAAGCTAAGACTCCATATGCCTTCTTAACAACCTTATCGACTTGATTGCCAACTTTCAGGGATCTATGCACATATACACCAAGATCCCTCTGTTCATCAACACTATTAAGAGTCCTACCATTAGCCCTATACTCTACACATTTGTTATTCCTGCCAAAGTGAATTACCTCACACTTTTCCGCATTAAACTCCATTTCCCACCTCTCGGCCCAGCTCTGCAACTTGTCCAAGTCTCTCTGCAAACTATAACACTCCTCTTCACTATCTACCACTCCACCGACTTTAGTGTCATCTGCAAATTTACTAATCCATCCTTCAATACCCTCATCCAGATCATTTATAAAAATTACAAACAGCAGGGGCCCCAAAACAGATCCCTGAGGTACACCACTTGTAACCGAACTCCACGATGAATAATTTCCATCAACCACCACCCTCTGTCTTCTATCTGCTAGCCAATTCCTAATCCAATTAGCTAAATCACCCTCAATCCCATACATCTGCATTTTCTGCAGAAGCCTTCCATGGGACACCTTATCGAACGCCTTACTAAAGTCCATATATACCACATCAACTGCCTTACCCCCATCCACCTCTTTGGTCACTTTTTCAAAAAACTCAATAAGGTTAGTAAGGCACGACCTACCCTTCACAAACCATGCTGACTATCCCCAATCAATTCATTTCTCTCTAAATAACTATAAATCCTATCCCTAATAATTCTTTCCAATACTTTGCCCACAACAGAAGTAAGACTCACCGGTCTATAATTCCCAGGAAAGTTTCTATTCCCCTTCTTGTACAAATAGCCTCAATAGCCTCAATTACCTTTCCCCAGCTATAACTTCTGCTCTTCGATATATGCCTGTCCCTTTCCATCACTAAGGTAAACATAACCGAATTGTGGTCACTATCAGCAAAGTGCTTACCTACCTCCAAGTCTAACATCTGGTCTGGTTCATTACCCAGTACCAAATCCAATGTAGCCTCACCTCTTGTTGGCCCATCTATATACTGTGTCATGAAACCTTCCTGCACACATTGGACAAAAACTGACTCCTCTAACGTGTTTGAACTATAGCTTTTCCAATCGATATATGTAAAGTTGAAGTCCCCCATAACAACTACTCTGTTACTTTCATTCCTATTCAGGATCGTTTTTGCAATCTTTATTTATCTAACATCTGAATAACATGCATATCTTTGCATGTTATTTGATGCCTCAGATAATAATTGAAAGGATTCCACATGCCTTCTTAACCATCTTACCAAACTGTACTGCTATCTTCAGGGATGTGTGGACATTCACTCCAAGGTCTCTCACTTCCTCTACACCTCTCAGTATCGCCTCTTCTATTGTATAATCCTTTGCCTTGTTTGACATCCCCAGATGGATCACCTCATACTTCTCAGACACTCTTTGTAACTTAAAATGGAAACATAGAATACCTACAGTGCAGAAGGAAGCCATTCAGCCCATGAGTTTACACTCACTCTCCGACAGAGTATCTTACCCAAACCCTCTCCACTGCCTTATCCCCGTAACCCCACAAATGTACCGTGGCTAATCCATCTAACCTACACATTCTGGGGCACTAATTGGCAATTTTACCATGTCAATTCACCTCAACTGCACATTTTTGGAGAGTGGGAGGAAACCAGAGCACCCAGAGGAAGCCCACATAGAGACAGAGAGAATGTGCAGACTCCACACAGTTGCCCAAGGCAAGAATCAAACCCGGGTCCCTGGCGCTGTGAAGCAGCAGTGCTAACCACTGTATCATTGGGCTCCTCATTTATTAACATGTGACTGGCTCCCTTGTTAGATGATCTGTGTCATGCTTAGGTGTGAAGGATGTATTCCAATATTGTAATATTTATAACATACTATTATTTACATAAACATTACAGCTGAGGGTAACCAATTAGACTGCCTATTTGAAAAAAAGAATGGTTTATAATCTTCTTTTTCTCATAATATTTCCTACTAAACAGCTGCAAGTTATTTCCCCATAAACTTGCATGAATGATTATGCATTATTGTTGCAGTGTGAATATGCCAATGACAGAAAGTACACTGCCAGCTGTTGTTGGCACAAACAAGGCCCAAACTGAATAAAACCATCCTATTAAGTTAAATTAATGTCAGCCACAAAACTGACAGATACCATGGGAGTGATTTCAATGCTGCGATCTAATCTCGTGCTGTCAATGTTTAAAGCATTAACTGAACTCTATTATTTCACTGTCTTGTTATCACACCCATATATCTGTAAAGCTCCATAATGTGAATAATGTTCACCAAATAGGTTTTTTTTCAGAAGTCCTTTAGCAGTTATGAAATAACATTCTTAAAATAACAATCCAACTGGAATTAGATTTTCATTTTGTCGCTCAATTAATTTCACTTGCCGCAGCTAGTAACATTTCCCAAATAGTATTGCCAAATGATGGAGTACTCTCCACTCGGCTCCCAACGACACTTAAGAAGCTCGACACCATCCAGGACAAACCATCCCCGCTTGATCTCCATCCCATTCACTACTTTAAACATACACTCCGTCCACCCCCAGCACGCAGTGGTAGCAATTCATACTATAGACAAGGACAGCAACTCATCAAGGGTCCATCAACAACAGCTTCCAATCACATGACCTTGAAAACCTGGGCATTACGGTGGCACAGTGGAGAGCGTTGCTGCCTCATAGCACCAGGGAGCAGGATCCAATTCCTGGCTTGAGGTTACTGTTTGTGTGGAGTTTACACATTCTCCCTGTGTCTGCATGGGTTTCTTCCAGGTGTTCCAGTTTCCTCCCACAGTCTGAAAGACATGCTGGTGCCGGAGTGTGGCGGCTGGGGAATTTCACAGTGACTTCATTGCAACGTTAATGTAAGCCTTACTTGTGACTAATAAATGAATTACTTTCAACAAGGGCAGCAGATACATGGGAACACCACCACCTGTAAATTTCCCTCCAAGCCATTCTTCATCATGACTTCAGAAAATATCGCTGTTCCTTCACTGGGTCAAAACTATGAACCTTGCTTCCTAATTGGATGGTGGATGTACTTACACTGCATGGAATGCAGAAGTTCAAAAAGGCAGCCAACAATCAATCTTCTCCAGAGTAATTAAGGATGGACAGTAAATGCTGGCCTACCCAGCAACACCAATATCAAATAAATGAATTTTTTAAAAATACCACCATTTTAATAGTTCCCTTTGGAACTATTGAAGTATTGGAGGGGTTGAGTGGCAGAAACCTACTCAAGGGAAATTAGGGATGGGCACCAGTTACTGACCTAAACAGTGATGCCCACATGCCAAGAATGAATAAAAATAATCTCATAATTAAAAGTGTGCTTATGCTGCTAAGTTCCAGCCCTAACTTCCTGTGGCGAATTCAACCAGCAATTAATGCATAAATTCAGCAATTTTTTGAAATTCATGGAAACCTTACATTTCTGTAAATCTGACAGCAGGGTGATATAAATTGCCCACGAATTTTTGGAAATTTGCAACCCAGGATATTCTCCTCCCTTTCCACAAATTATTGGGCAGTGTGAACACACTAGCAATGTGAGCATTAAAAATGTTGTTTGTCTGCCATGCACCCTCGTCCAATGTTCGAGTGCTCGTCTCAAAGACCTGCAATCCCAGAAAGGGCTCTGCTAATGAAGCGAGGATCAGTTGCACCGAATGTCTCAGAGATCTGGTGTTAAGCATCAACAATCCAGGTTTACCAAAGTAAATGCGGAAGTATTCCTTCATGACGTTACGAACAATAATGAAGGAGGGTGGGCCTATTTGAACATAAGATGTAGGAGCAGAGGTGGGCTTTCGGCCCATTGAGTTTGCTCTGCCATTAAATGAGACATGACTAATCTAAAATGATAATCCTCAGCTCCACTTTATCCCCATAACCCTTGGGCTTGAATTCTCTGGCCATTCACACCCCACCACAATTGCCAGCGAGAATGGAAAATTTGGCGCTCAGCCAAAGCTCTGTTCACTGCAGCAGGACTAGAGAATCCCAGCTGTGGGTGAGATCTGCAAATCCGATTTTTGATTCCTCTACCAATTAAAAGTCTACCTATCTCAGCCTTGAACATACTTAACGACCCAGCCTCTACAGCTATTTGCATTAAAGAATTGCACAGGTTCACTAACCTCTGACAGGGAAAATTCTTCCTCACAATCTCTTACTCTGAGATTATGCCCTCTGATCCCAGGCTGTCCCACAAGAGGAAAGAACCTCTCAGCATCTACCCTATCAAATTCCCTGAGGATTCTATACAAGGTCATCTCTCATTTTTCAAAACTCCTACTGACACAACCTACTCAACCTCTCCTAACAAAAAAAGCCCTCCATATCCAGGATCAACTTAGTGAACCTTCTCTGGATTGCCTCCAATGCCAGTATATCTTTCCTTAGATAAGGGAACCAAAACTGGAATGGAATGAAAAGTCAGAACGTTCTCATAATGGAGAACTCGGAGTCTATAACATGGGATAATGAGGACTGCAAATGTGAATTCATTGGCCCCCGCAAACTACCTTGCAAGCAACACATATTACAAAAGACCTACTGGGTCAAGAAGATAAGAGCAATCAGCCAAGCTTCATGAACATACATTGTATTAAGCCTGTAAGATATTTACAATAGCCCCCTTTCATAGCCTTACACTTTAAATGACTGGGCACCACAATAATAGCAGAAGTGAACATCAAAGAATGAAATACAATTCAGACACTAAAAATATAGTCCCTTTTATAAATCAAGTACAGCATATTAGATTCTAAAATAGCCCAGTTTAATCCCCAGATGACAATTAAAAAAAACTAACAATACATTTTAAAAATTTAAGTCTGGCACAAGAAATGGAGTGGCACCCTAGCACAGTGGTTAGCACTGCAGCCCCACAGCGCCAGTGGCCCAGGTTCGATTCCTGACTTGGGCCACTGTCTATGCAGATTCCACACATTCTCCACATGTCTGCATGGGTTTTCTCCAGATTTCCTTCCACAGTCCGAAAGATGCATCAGCCATGCTAAATTCTCTCTCAGTATACCTGAACAGGCACCAGAGTGCGGCGATTAGGGGATTTTCACAGTAACTTCATTGCAGTGTTAATGTAAGCTGGCTTGTGGCACAAATAAATAAACTTTAAAATCTTGCATTGATTCTCAGTTAGAAGAACAGATGCGATGCATGCCCACAAATAGCTGGCCATCAAGGTAGGTGTCAGGACAATTTTCTCTTATATGTCATTGGTTCACTGGGCAGAGGAAACAAACTGTCTAGCTGTAAACTTGGAGAAAATTAATAGAAATTGAGAGCTGAACTTTATTTGAAAATACTCCCTTAATCCACTGCCCCAATTCCTTTCTACATATTTTTTTTGAGCAATGTCGGATGATATAAAGTACTGCCCTGCTGATTTACAAGCTGTGCAGGGGAAAGATGTAAACAATATGAATTTGCAGCAGTGTTTTTCTTTTTAGTAATCCTGTTGACTTCTGCTTAAATACATACCTCACCCAAGTATAACTCTGATCACAGCATGGAATTCCAATGTGGCAAACCACTTTCCGTTCACTCCCATTCCACTGAATTCCTAATCCAAGCATAACAAACTTCAAAAAGTAATTCCCTGATCCAAGCAAAGCTGCCATCCAATTACCTGTTTCTATGCATTCAGTGTGTAAAATATAGGCAACAACCCCTCCCCCCATGCTCCTCATGCACGCCTCCCTACCCCCCTTACCCCCTCCCCCAGCTTCCCTGGTCAAGTCTCACCTAACGACAGTAGCACATTTTTGCACTCTGATTGCATTTGAGTAAAATGCTGTATTAATAAGTGATTTTAGTGGTTTGGGGTTTGGATTGAATTGCTGGCTGAATGATTGAATGAGCTGCAGTACAAAGCCTTGGAAATTGCCTGTTTCTGCTGCTTAGAAAGATCATGCTCTAAGCATAAAACTTCTTGCCAAATCAGAGCCTGACTGTAGTAAACATGCCGGTGACAGGTCAAATCCACTGCAGCCTGCACAATAAACATTTGTCTGAGGCTGTGCCAGTAGCAGCATAAACAACCTGATTTCATTAAGATCCTGCTATTGTACTGCTTAAAAGGAACTCTTCACTGCAAATGCTTGATCCGCTGCCACCAGTCTTCCAGGAATGAAATAGACCACACGGGCACATAACCCTGGCTGATATGCCAACACAGAACATAGGAAGCAGCAACAGTAGCCCAGGTGTCATCAGCCAGTTGAGACATTAAATGAAAGCCCAACTTGCCTTCTCATCTCACCGAAAAAAAACCCTGGAGGTGGGACTTTCCAGCCCCCCTGAACTCTGGGCAGAATCTTCCAATTCTGCCAATGAGATACGGTGTTTTGTGTGGCTCAACCATACAGCCACCAGAGTGCCTTTGTGAGGGGGGTCACCTTTGGCTGGTCTGGAAGATCCCGCCGGCTGGAAGGACTGGAAAAATTCCGCCTTCTTTTCATAGAAGAGCAAGAGACTTCTCCCCAGTGTCCAAGCCAATATTTACCCTCAAGCAAGATCTCTAAGCAGAATTTCTGGCCGTTTCCACACTGCTGATTGTGGAAGCTTACTTTGCACAAATTGGCTGCTGCAGCTTCTAGTGACTATGGGTAGAATTGTCCTGTCCTACTTGCCACGGAAATCAAGCAGAGCTGGACTATGCAAAGGTCCGTTGACATTGCATGGGAATTTCTAGCCTTGTGGTGAGCATGACTGGAAAATCCTGCCCTATATATCAAAAATTGAATTAATTTGTTATAAAACTTTTTCGATATCCAAGGGTTGTGAGAAGTACTCAATCAAAGCAAATTACTGCAGATGCTAGAATCTGAAATCAAAAGAGAAAATGCTGGAAAATCTCAGCAGATCTGGCAGCATCCATAAGGAGAGAAAAGAGCTAACATTTTAAGCCCAAATGACTCAAAAGTGGGAGCTATTTATACTGCAGCAGGAGGGAATGAAAGATGAGTCATAGCCGTAGAAACCAGGAGGAAACACTAGGGTGTCAATGGTAAAATGGCAGAGAAGCTGTAAGTTGCCACAGATGGAGATGGGGAGGAGGTTGGGGAGCATGGTGGGGTGGAGATGGGACAGAAGTAGAATATAGGAAAGGGAAAGCGGGGGAAAGAACAGGTAAGGGAAGGGGGATGAAATAGAGGGAAAGAGTTGGGGGATGGAGAAGAAAAGTGAAGAAAGACAATAAAGAAATAAAAGATAGAGAACAGTAAAAAAAAATTAAATAAAACAGAACGAAAACAAAGGGGGCCGAGGTTAGGTATAGCATATCATCTAAAGTTGTGAAAAATGCTTTATGAATTCAGATCCTTTCTTTTCTTTTATAGGCTGGAAAAAAGGAAAAATGGAAAAAAACACAGGTTTGGTGTAGTAGAGGATCTGAATTTATTCAATTATAATTGAAGAAAGAGGAGAATTGTTCAGTGGACAGGATTCATGGGGTACTTGGGCAATTGATCAAAGAGCACTCCCCTCCAACCTTTGGTGACTTGTGCTGTCCAATGGAAGAAAAGTAACATAGGACGTACACAGAGGTTCATGAGCTAAAAATGAAGGCCTGGACAACTGAAAAATGAACACCTGTTTAATACTGCAGGTGATATCATTTGGTAAATGGAGCAGGCAGGAAATTCAATACTCACTGAACCAGAGATGCATCTGATAGCAGATGCAAGTGTTGAGATAGTGCTGGTAAATTTATGATAGGGCAGAGCCCTAGCCAATCTCAAAGGTCAGAGAGCAGTCTTGCGATGAGAAATATAAGTACTTTGGTGCAATCTTCCAGAATAAGAAAAGGAGATGGATTTAACGGCATCAACAAACGTTATAAAGAGGGAACATCATGACCACTCAAGAGTCAGCACAATAGAATGTAGCGTTGAGCATAAAGGATAAATTTGACAAGGTCTTTTATTGTCAGCAATCTTCATATGTAGACATTGAATATCAGCAAATTACTGGACACAACCACCAATGTTCCAATTCAACTGTCAAGCCAATGGTGTCAATCTCAGTTCACACAATAAAATAAATGCACTTAAACAATGAATCATTTTTCTTTAAGGTTTGACAGTTCCCTCATGCCATGCTATGGCTGTTTTCCATTGGGTAGTGTGGGATGTGTCGCTGTGAAATCAGTCATGGCTGCACTCTTTATATCTATATCTCTGAGGAAGCCATCCATGTGGAATTTTCCCTTGCCCAACACCTCTTCCTCTTAAGTAGTTTCAATTAAGTAGACAAGGTGGCCTATGAACTCAAAACACGTCTTCCTTCTTTGTTGTATTTGAGTTCAGGTCTAACAATTAACAGAGCAATTCCAGGGCTACACAGTGGCATTGTGGTTAGTGTTGCTGCTTCAAAGTGCCAGGGATCTGTGTTCAATTCCTGGCTTGAGTCTCTGCCTGTGCGGAGACTGCACATTCTCCCTGTATTTGCATGGGTTTTCTCTGGGTACTCCAGTTTCCTCCTACAGTCCGAAAGAATGATTAGATGCAATGGCTGTGCTAAATTCTCCCTCAGCTTACCCAAACAGGCACCAAAGTATGCTGACTAGGGGATTTTCATAGTAACTTCATTGCAATGTTAATGTAAGCCTACTGTGACACTAATAATAAATTTTAAAACTTGAATTTAACAGCTCAAGTCCAACAACTGACCCTCATTATAGTACATTCTTTATTGTTGAACATCAACACTGTCCATTACTTCTCCTGTCGACCTGGGTGGTATAGGTGGAGTGAAATCTATCCCAGCTGTATTGGAAGTTGGAGAATAATGAATTGACATCCCATTTTCACATTCCATCAGATCTTCAAAATCACTGAGTGTGAAATGAGCTGGTGATTCACTATCATCCATTTTACTCTACTGCCAAGATGAATTTTGCTTGCAAAACATTCCATGGTTAGACCACTGATTAGAGGCAAATTACCTGATTCATGTAGGCATGAGTTGGATGGGGAATCGATAAGAATAATGGAATCAGTCCAGAAGGGGCAGTACTCATTTTATTTTGTAAGGCTTCATAGTTTCCTGGAACGCAGGGTCCTTTAGGGGACTCAGTCTCCTTCCTCCTGTGTACACAGCCACAATCACAAACGGTGTCTTTCAAATGAGATATTATAATTGGAACCCATCAGCCTTCATTACACAGGGACCCATGTGTGGCTCAATGGAAGCTAACAGCCAGAATTGAGATGTTTGAATGCAAAGATATATCTGATGAGGATTTAAATGCAAAGATATATCTGATGGAAGAGGAGATTTACAAGGATGTCGCCTGGATTAGGTGGCATGCCCTATGAGGATAGGTTGAGGGAGCTCGGTCTTTTCTCCTTAGAGAGACAAAGGATGGGAGGTGATCTGATAGAGATGTATAAGATGTTGAGAGATATTGATCGAGTGGCTTCTCAGAGGCTTTTTCCCAGGGCCGAAATGGTTGCAACAAAAGGACACAGGTTTAGAGTGCTGGGGAGTAAATGCAGAGAAGATGTCAGGGGTATATTTTTCACTCAGAAGGTGGTGGGTGTGTGGAATTAGCAGCTGGCAGTGGTGGTGAAGGCAGATTCAATAGAGTCTTTTAAGAGACTTTTGATAAGTACATGGGATTTGGTAAGACAGAGGGTTATAGGTAAGCCAAGTAGGTAGGGACATTTTCAGCGCAACTTGTGGGCCAAAGGGCCTGTTTGTGCTGTGGTTTGTCTATGTTCTATGAAAAAGTCAAGCAACCAAGGCATAGACAGTTTTCACAATTCAAAGATGGTCTGCAAACAGTACCTTTTCCAATGCTGATGGAGCTACAAGTAAGACATTTGTCTGTCAAAGATGGACCCATTAACATTTCAAACACACCGCGCCACCATCAAAGCAATTTTTTATCCTACCTGACTCGTGATCAAAAGAAATTTTCTTTTCTTGCAGCCTGGCTTCTCTCGACTTCCTTTTCTGTGAATAGTGGAGAGCCGATGCTTCACTTAAAATCTTAATTTGTCACATAGGCATCTATCCCCTCCCTTCACTTCAAAGGAACTGAGCCACATTTGATTTTCTAGAAATGAAAGCATCAGTGCATACTTCATGGAAAACCAACATTATTTTCTGGCAGAAGCTTCAAACCATTTGATGAAATGTTATACAGTCTACGAGATCTAGCAGCTTGAGGAAGCTACTGGTTTGAAAGAGATACTAGCTACTGGTGTTGTGGTCACTGTGTAATGGGGTGCATGCTGAGAGTTTAATTCTCTTGCTAATGGGACAGAGCAAAACATCTAAACACTCAGATATCTCCTGTAGAAGGATTTTCTGACATGAATATAGATCATTAATTCCATATTCACCCCAGTCATCAATATCACTTTAAAAGGACCAATTAGTCCTTCATGATTTAAGACTTGATGTGGAGATGAAGGCGTGGAGCTGGAGTGGGCACAGTTGTTATTCGTCCATCATTGTCAATGAGGACCTGTCACCATTAATCATTTTGAGGCTGGATGCGGTGTGTCCGAACATGATAGATCAGGCCAATTCGGACACGGAATGTCCTGGCACACATTGGACAGACTTGTGTAGACATTGTAGTTGTTATACTGTGGCTCTAGACTTGCACAGCTCACAATTAAGTTATGCTACAGCTTGCTTCGTAAGCTTGACAGCACTTGTGGATGAGGCAGTGCCAGGTAGGGTGGTTTTATGCCAGTGTTTCCCAGGTGGCCAAGTTTATGTCAAGCAACTTCAGGGACGCCTTGACTGTGTCTTTGTAACATTTCTTCTGCCCTCCATGCAAGTGTCTTCCAGCAGAGAGTTCCCCAAAAAGGAGCTGTTTGGACATGCGCTCATCTGGTATATGGATGACATGATTTGCCCACCGGGTCAGTGCTCTGATCAGCAGTGTGTGAATTGATGGTAGACTTGTTCTAGAGAGAACTTCAGTGTCTGGTACTTTGTCTTGCCATCTGATGTATAATATTCTGCGAAGACAAGTCATGTGGAAATGATTGAGCTGTCTTGCATACCTTCAGTTTCACAGGCATACAGGAGGGTAGTGAGTACGCTGGCGCTGTAGGCCTTCGGTTTTGTTGCTGGGCTGATTCCTCGACGTTCCCATTCAGTGGAACGCAGTCTACCGAAAATAAAACTTGTTTTTGCTATTCTGCATTTAACTTCTGAATCAATATCACTGCTTGAGAGAGGATGCTGCCAAGGTAAGTGAACTGGTTCCACTGCCTGTAATTTCTGCCCTTTGATTGTGATTATGGCTTCTATGTACGTTGCATGAGGAGCAGGCTGGTGCATAACTTCAGTCTTTTCAATGTTGATGGTGAGTCCAAAGTTGTCACAAGCCTTGGAAAATTTGTCCATACTGACTTGAATCTCTGACTCTGAGCCAGTATACAGGGCACAGTCATCAGCAAAGAGGAAGTCTCTCAGAACATGTCTCCTTCACTTTGCTAATAGCTTGCAGTCTCCTCAAGTTGAAGACCTTCCCATCTACTCTGTACTTGGGCTGATTCCAGCAACACTGTCCTGGAAGGCACCATTCAACATGGTAATAAACATCATGCTGAAGAGTGTGGGTACGAACACATAGCCCTGTTTGATGCCATTGGGGACTGGGAATGCCTCAGAGGATTCTCCACCATCCAGTACTCTAGCCATCATGTTATCGTGGAACTGGCATACCACATGCTGAGATAGACATCTTCCTATCTCACCGAGGGTTAAGCTACCCTCACCTGGTTTAGCCGCCTTGTCAAGGCCATTGCCCATGGTGTGGCCACTGTCGCATGCAAACAGCTACAGTGAGCCACAGGTGAGAGCTGAGTGCCAGATGGGAACAAAGGGTGGACAAACCGCCCTGAAAAGGATGCGAATGTTCCCTCAGCAGAGGTAATATTCATCCCTGACACCTCATACATCCTGTGGACACAGTAAGAAGTCTCATAACACCAGGTTAAAGTTCAATAGGTTTATTTAGTAGCACAACCTTTTGGAGCTCTGCCCCTTCATCAGGTAGGAGTTTAATTTGATTTAAGATAGGCAGAACCCTTCAGGAGTTCAGGCCAGAATTGGATCATCCCTATGCCCTGAGGTATAGATCGATTTGCCAGCTTTATCCTCGCACACCAGCTGTCCACAGGACCCCTGGCTAGGATCAAGGAAATGCCTACTGTGGGAAATCCCTCCATTCTGTAGTAGGGAGAAATATTTGGAGTGCTGTGACAATTACACCCTAAATAGATTAGGGTAAAAGCAAATCTGAAACAAAAACAGAAGACGCTAGAGCACCTATAGGAGAGAAAAGAACCAACATTTTCAGTCTGGATGACCCCTCATTAGAGCTAAAGAGAAGGAAAATCAAACAAGATTTATACTATGAGATTGGGGGGAGTGGGGGTGGTATAATTAGACAAGGGGAACATAATTGGTGATGATAAAGGCTGAGGAGAGTGCTAAAAATGTCCATTAAATGATTGGAATGTGTGAATGACAGAAGAGTACAGATTGTTAGGGGATTACCTGATGAGAACCTAATTAGGACTTGGTCTGACATGGTGAAGTTTCTAAGCTTTCTGCTATGCTCCCATGGAGTACACTGGGAAGGTCCATTGCAGAGGGAACTTTCATATGTCTCCACCTGCCCTGGAAGGTTGCCAAGCTGTCAATAGCTGCTACAACTAAAAATGTATCTTTGATCTTGGCATTGCCATCAAGGGTTCAATGAATCTGAAGATGCATAAACACGAACGCGTACCTACTAGGATACCCCCACCTATAGCTGCCAGCATTAACTCAGCTGATGTTTGTGGTATATTAGCAAGAGCTATGAAGACTCTTTGGTAGGACATACCAGAGGAAATATTTTATATTCCTCTGCTGGCAAGTTTGTAGGCAAGGGCGATGGCTGTAAAATTCTTTGGATTGTCTTTTCAAGCTAGGCTATCACCCACCCAACCTCTCTGCAATTTTCCAGTGAGAAAGGCGAGGCCTAAGCTACTGCACAGCTGCCCACCTTTCCAGACCCCCATTCCTCCCTTGCCTCATTTGAGGCCCTTAAGTGGCCTATTAATGACCACGGGTCATTTCAAACCCAGCCTCGCTTTTCAGGCTGCCAGGAGGAATTCAGAGGTAAGAGAAACCTGAAAAGTGACATGCAAACATTCAAATAAAGAGCAGGAATGGACCACTTGACCTCTTGAGTTTGCTCTGCTATTCAATAAGTTCATGCTGATTTGATTATGACCTCAACTTCACATTTCTTCTAACCTCTTGCCCCTTTGTTAACCAAGAATCTACCTAGCTCCACCTTAAGTTTTCCAAAGACTCTGCTTCCACTGCCTTTTGAGGAAGAGGGTTCCAGAGATATAAAATATTCTAAGAGAAAGAAGTTCTCCTCACGTCTGTCTATAATAATTCAATCAGGCTACTGAGGTTGGCCTACTGGAGTATGAAATCCCTGATTAAGAATCCAATTAATCGGCCAAACAGGGAGTTTTTGCCTTGCAGTCAACCTGAAATGTCAGTTCCTCTGGCACCCTCGGAGACAGACTGCTAACTGCTAGCACCCTGTGTACTGCTGTTAGACTTTGTATATAAAGAAATTTTGGTGAAGGGAATTCTGCCTCAGCAGGCATATTATACTGTCTTAAATGAGCAATCCCTTAATTTTAAACAGTGACCACTGTTCTAGTGATCTAGATTCTCCCATAAAAGGAAACATCCTTTCCACATCCATTCTGTCATCGTCCCTCTGGATCTTATGTGTTTCAATCAAGTTATCACTGGGTATCAAGGGGATTAGCAGAGTAAATATATGGGTTTATGGGGATAGGGCCTGGGTGGGATTGTTGTTGATATAGATTCGATGGGCCGAATGGCCTCTTTCTGTACTGGAATGACGCTATGATTCTATAAAGTCTTGTCAATGTCACATCTTATCCTTCTAAACTCAAATGGATACAAGCCTAGCCTGTCCAGTCTTTCTTCACAAGACAATCCATCCATTCCAGGTATTAATCTGGTAAATCTTCTCTGAAGTGTTTCCAAAACATTTATATGTTTCCTTAAATAAGGAACCAATATTGTTCTCAGCACTCCAGACGTGGTCTCACCAGCGCAACGTAGAACTAAAGCATAACCTTCCTATTATTATATTCAATTCTCCTTGCAATGATAACATTCTATTAGTTTTCATAGTTAGTAATTGAATCTGCATTCTAGCCTTATGCAGTTCATGCACTAGGATCACCAGATCCTTCTGCATCTCAGTGCTCTACAACCCTTCTCAGGCCTCAAGCAGGAAGATATGTGTGTGCAAGGTGGATGGGAAGTTGGTAGCATGGACATTTCCATCTACAGCCTCCTTTTAACTTCCCCTACCCCTTCAAGAAGGTCTAGCCCTGGTGTGAAGTTTGTTCTTCCTCCCACTCTGGGCTTCACCTCCCCTTCTCACTCAGAGACCACAAGACCTCTGTGGTCCTGAAATAGTGGGATAGAATCTGAGGACTGCTTGCAGTCCCAGACTTGACCACTGCAGCTTCTGGCGTTGCTGAGTCTGGAGAGCTAATGGCCAATCAGATTGGTCAGTAGTTCTTTGAGGCAGGATTTCTACCCAAATGAAGGGCAGAAGGACAACCTATATCAGCGATGATGTGCTCACTGTGAACTTTTCAGGTGATGAGATGGAGGACTCAGCCTTCTGAAAAATCCTATCTTAAATAGTTAGGATGTGACACCTCACGTGTTGGCATAAAATTTTTGGTTTCTATAGTCTTCCAACAGACCTGGTAGTCTGTATTTAGCTTTTAGCTTCAGCAATCATGTAATATATTTTAAATATAAAATAAAATGGTACTGCTAACCATTTTAAACTTGTTTTACTCTTTTCTAGATGACTTCACAAAAATAATGGACAGAATTTTGTCTTAACTTTTTTATATTCTTATTGAATCATGGGCATGGGTGTTGCTGGCTGGCCAGCATTGATTATCCATCCCTAGTTGCCCAATGGTCAACCACATTGCTGTGGCTCTGGAGTCACATGTAAGTCAGACCAGTTAAGGATGGCAGATTTCCTTCCCTAAAGGACATTAGTGAACCAGATGGGTTTTTACGACAATGGTTTCATAGTAGATTCTCAATTCCAGATATTTTTCATTGAATTCAAATTTCACCAATTGCTGTGGTGGGATTCGAACCCAGGTCCCCAGAACATTTGCTGAATTTCTGAGTTAATAGAATAACAACAGTACTAGGTCATTGCCTCCTCATGAGATTATTCTCTTAACTTAATAAATTGTTCATTATTAATATTGTACAGCATGGCATACTTTTTATGTGCCCAAGAGGTTCCTTTTTTGGTTAATTTCAGTCTACGAAGTTGTCTTTAAGGTTCATTCACAACTCGGCTGCTCAGAAATCTTGCAAGTAAACTTCACAGATTGTAAAGTAAAAATGTGATAAGACTTCTAGACATAAAGCAGTCTTCATGTTATCAATAATTCTGTTTCAGTCAATTTAGAGGATTCATTTCTTGCTTAAACTCTTTAGGGATGGCATGGTGGCATGGGAAGACACAGTAGCACGGTGGTTAGCACCTCTGCTTCACAGAATCAGGGATCTGCATTCAATTCCTGATTTAGGTCATTATCTGTGCGGAGTCTGCACACTCTCCCAAGTCTGCATGGGTAATCCTTGGGTGTTTTTGTTTCCTCCCACAGTCTGAAAAATGTGCTGATTAGATGCATTGACCATGTTAATTTCTCCCGCCATGTACCCAAACAGACGATAGAATGTGGCAACTGGGGGATTTTCACAGTGACTTCACAGCAGTGTTAATATAAGCCTATTTATGACACTAATAAATTAATAATAATAGCAAGCCACAGTCCTCGTGTTTTCTTCCACTCCCCCCACACTCACTCCCACCACCCACAACACCCTGCCGTCCCCGTTGATTTGCATTTTGAACAAGATCCATTGCCTGATGCATTAAGTCTTCAGAAAATGAAGAAGATAACCTCTGCTTCTATTCCCATTGCTTGGGGCTGAGTCATTGCATCATGATGTCTAAAAATAACAATTTAATAAATGTTTATGTACTGCCACTCCCGCAAGGCTAGGGCTGATGACTGATTTTTTTTGCTGCGAAATGATTAAATCACAGCTCCAGGTTGCTCTCTGCTGGTGCCCTTCTGGTGCCTGAATGTGACTGGGGAGTTGAAACTGATTCCCACTGCCCCCCCACCTCCCCCCTCCACCCCGGTCCCCCCGCACCCCCCATCCTTCCCCGGCCAACTCTTGAGGAACTTCATGGGTTGGTGTTTTGGCTCCATCTCCTGTAAGTCGAAAGAATTGTTGCAGTTTCTATATTTGGGGAAGTCTCTTTCTTTTTAAAAAAACTATTTAACCTCTTCAAGGTGTGCCATTAGTTAGTAAGTTGTCTCACGAGACTGTTTACCAGGTGATTGGTGATGCAGTGACATTGCCACTTCACCTCTTACCATCTTTATAATTTACATAACAATTTTAAGCTAAGCTAATGGAGGGGCCTTTGCGAAAGGTCACACTGCAGCAGATGTGGTGTCCAATAGCTGCCTGACAATTCCGTACTGCAGTGACAAATCCCCTCAAAATGCTGGGTACGCTGTTTATTTTGCTAACTTGCCCATCTGCTTAAAGGCAAAGGAGGAATGTCAATGCCATTATACCAGCTCTGACCTTTAAATATACCAAAAATTGCTTGGAACCAACAATCAAAAACTGAAACACTTTCTAGGTTTTCCTTTTCTGGCTATAGAATCATGCAATCCGTACAGTGCAGAAGGAGGTCATTCGGCCCATTGAATCTGCATCGGCTCTTACCCATTCTTACCATGTAACCCCAGGTATTCACCCCTCTCATCCCCTTAATTCTGCACTCTCCCGTTTTCTTCTCTATGAACGGTATGCTTTGTCTGTGCAGCATGCAAGAAAAAATACTTTTCACTGTATACTAACACATGTGACAATAATAAATCAAATCAAATCAAAAAACCTACACATCTTTGGACACTAAAGGACAATTTATTACGTCCAAACTCACATCTTTGGACTGTGGGAAGAAACCAGAATCATAGAATCTCTAAAATGCAGAAGGAAAACATTCGGCCCATTAAGTTGACACCAAATCTCTGATGGAGCATCATCCTGAGGCACTATGCCTGTAAACTCCAAATATCCACCCACTAATTCAACTAACTACACGTCCGGGGACACTGAGGAGCAATTTAGATAACCAATCCACCTAACCTTGGCAAGCTTTGGACTGTGGGAGGAAACCAAAGCAAACACAAGTAAAACGTGCAAACTCCACAGAGAAAGTGACCCAAGGCCAGAATTGAACCCAGATCCCTGGAGCTGTGAGGCAGCAGTGTTAACCACTGTGCCACTGTGCAACTACAATTGGAAAGAATGGATGGTCCTCCATTGACCACTTCATGCTATTGCCGATTTTGTACTTGCTACCAAATGATAAACGTTTTCGTTTAGATCCTAACTAAAGAGTGTTAAAGACAATGAAAAATGGTTTTAGTCATCATTTCTTTTGCCTTGGAAAAACAATTAGAAATTTTGAGTTTAAAAAAAATTGTAGCCTGCAAGAATATCTTGGAATGCCTACTCAATATGAATAATGGGTGATTCTATCACCTTCCTCCCTACACATCACTCAAGCAGCTGCTTTCTAACCAGACATAGTTTATGACTGAGCTGATGCTGGGCAGCTTCAACTGAGAAGAAAAACCGGATGCTTTGCCATCAACTGTTTTGTGCTATTGCCTATTTGGCGCCCAGGAACTATTTCGCCGTGGGACATCTTCAGCAAGCCACCGCTCCATGATGAATGGTCCTAACAGACAGAAGCTGCAAACGTGTATTTTTGAAGGTTTGACTAAGACAAGTGCCCTAAAGCAGTCTCAAATAGTGACAGGCTTAATTAAATTCCAACAAAGAGGAATCTTCTTCAGCTTCTGTTACAGATTGCTGGGTGATAGCTCTTGCATGGAGTTTGTGTTGTTCCATGTCCAACTGTGAAACAAAAGTAATCCTCTGCGCTGTTGTTCTGATATGCCAGGCTTTTAGTATCTATCAGAAGGGTAAGTTGTTACTCACTTTCTCCCTCAGTATCCAGCTTATTAGAAATGTAATTTCTCTGCATGATAGCAGTTGATGGCAGGGGGGAGGGGAGGAGAGCTCAAAGAAATGAGAGCTCTTCACATGGAGGAGGTTTAGCACTGTAAAGAATAATACATGTAGACATGGAATAATTATGCATTAGCTCTTGATCCATTGTCATATAACTGCCAACCTTGTCTCTCATCAAATAAAATATAAAAAGCCTTGAGAAAGACTTTGCTCAAAAGAATATGTAAATGATTAACTCCACAGCCTCATGAGAGATAGCTGAATTTCTCTTTTCCACATCTCATTGTGTAGAAGGGCTTGTCAATGGTTTGATAATCGACCTGCTTCGCCATTCCTTTTGTCACAAGCATTTGAACAAAAATAAAAATCCATGATCCCAATCATTTAATCATTTAAGAAATTAATGTGATTGAATTGACTTTCGCCAGTAGAGCCTGTCTCTTGACTTGAAGATGATGATTATGGTCAGGATCACAGGTTGGGGATCAGCTAAACAGGCCTATTCTCGATCCATAGGCCTTTGGGCACATGGGACAGGGCGCCCTCACCCCCACCTCCCGCTAAAGTAGTAGGGATTCAGAGTGCAGGATTGCTTTCTTGTTCTTTCCTTCTTTGCCACCACTCTGCCTCATCATTAAGACACTGCGACTCAATGCTTTATGCAGTTGATGGGCAAGTTGCCACCATTTTGAATGATCAGTAGCAAACTCCTCTTAGTTATTAATGTCAATTCTTACATGCTTTCATGAGACCTTCAAAGAGTCTTTGAAGCATTTTCTTTGTGCTTTCCTAGAATATGGGACATTTGAAAGTTTAGCACGGTGGCACAATGGTCAGTACTGCTGCCTCACAGTGCCAGGGACCCAGGTTCAATTCCCGCCTTGGGTTACTGTCTGTGTGGAGTTTGCACATTCTCCCCATGTCTGCATGCGTTTCCTCTGCGTACTCCAGTTTCCTCCAACACTCCAAAGTCGTGCAGATTAGGTAATTGCCCCATAATGTCAAGGGGATTAGCAGAGTATATATGTGGGGTTACTGGGATAGGCCTTGGATGGGATTGTCATCAGTGCAAGCTTGATTGACTGAATGGCTTCCTTCCGCACTGTAGGAATTGTATAATTCTATTCTATGAAAAAAGAAGATGGCAGGGGAAATGCTTTTCAGTCATCTGGAGCCTGTGTCCAATACTTCAAAGTTGATTTTGTAGGTTTTTGTTTGAATGCTTAAGGAGCTGAATTGAGAAAGGACACAAGGATCTGTTTGATGATCTTCTCATAGAATCTCCAGTTTGCAGCAGAGGCATTCCTGGTGGGATTCTTCCAGTGTTCTAATATGTCACTGATACACAGTCGAGATTTTGTTGCCTTACAGGAGTGTAACTGATCCCTACACTGGGGCTTCTGTTGACTTGTGGAGATCTTTGGTGTCAACCAATTGCTGTCATCATTTGTAGAATGCTGAGCTGATACAACTGATCTGGTGTTGGGTTTCCTTATCAATGGTGGTCTTTGAGAGGGGTGGCTGTCAAGATAGGTCAAGATGGTGGTCTTTGAGAGGGGTGGCTCTAATATTCCTGAGTCCCTTCCCCATTACGTATATCAGGTTGTATATTTCACTAAGGAGTGTGTTGATATATGAGTCTCCTTTTGGTGCCATTCAAGTCCAGGCTGTGTTTCTTGAAAGCAGCAATAAAGAGATCACAAGTGAATTGTTAATCTGTTGCAGAGGGAGCAACAACACTGCAGTCAACTACAAACTATAGATTATGTATATCTGAGGTGGTCAATTTAGTTTTAGCAAGGAGCGGACTGAGTTTAAAATATTTTCCATTTAGGCAGCATTTAGTGCTCGCACCAGAGGGGAGTTGATTTTTGATGAGATGAATAGCCACTGTCATAGAAACATAGAAACTAGGAGGAGTAGGCCATTTGGCTCTTCAACTCTTCATCCCTACTCATTTTGATCATGGCTGATCATCAAATTCAATATCCTGCTTCCCCACCCCCTAAATCCCTTGATCCCTTTAGCCCCAAAGAGCTCTATCTAATTTCTTCTTGAAATCACACAATGTTTTGGCCTCAACTATTTTCTCTGGTGGTGAATTCCACACTTCACCATCCTCTGGATGAAGAAATTTCTCCTCACCTCAGATCTAAAAGGTTTATCCCTTATCTTCAAATTATCGCCCCCAGTTCTGGATTCCCCCATCACTGGGAACATTCTTTCTGAATCTACCCTGTCTAATCCTGTTAGAATTTTATAAGTTTCTATGAGATTCTCTCTCATTCTTCTAAACTCCAGTGAGTATAATCCTAACCAAATTAGTCTCTCCTCATATGACAGACCTGCCATCCCAAGAATCAGCCTGGTAACCATTTGCTGTACTCCCTCTGTTGCAAGAACATCCTTCCTCAGATAAGGACACCAAAACTGCATACAGTCCTCCAGGTGTGTTCAGGTTGATTGTAAAAAGCATGAGGAGTACATGCTTGATCCTGGTCCAGTTTTTGAAGCCATCAGTTTCAGATCTTCAAGTCAAGACAGTTGCAGTCGGATGATCATGAAGTCGTTGCAGAATTGTATTGTACATCCTGGAACTACACCATTTTGGACATCCAAATATTTGGAATACAATCCCCAGACGCTTGGAACTTTCAAGTAGTGGAGTCATTTTTCCTGTAAAATCTGTAAGATGAGTGCACAAAGTTTTGATGTGAGCAAAAGTCCACCAGCTTTGAAGACTTCAGTTAATGTTCTTTAGGGAAGGAAATCTGCCATCCTTACCCAGTCTGGTCTACATGTGACTCCAGAGCCACAACAATGTGTTGATTCGCAACTGCCCTCGGGCAAGTAGGGGTGGACAATAAATGCTGGCCAGCTAGCGATGCCCATGTCCCATGAATGAATTTTAAAAAATTGGAATACCATTGTATCCAAAAGCTATTTGATTGCTTGTTGCAGCCCTCCTCCCATCAATGACAGTTCACCCATGGGATGACAGATTGTCTAGAAAGTATCAGCTGCTCTTGCTGTGCATTCATGGTAAAGGAGTAGATGAAAATGCTCTCGTGTTGGCGGATGGCATTGCCATCAGTAAGAAGAAAGACATTACCCAGTGAATGAGTGAGATTTTCCCCATTTCGACCTGGGTTTAGGAATGACTCTGGTGGCTTTGATAAAGCTTCACAGATCATGCTGGTCCACATTCTTTTGGATCTCTTGAATTTTCTCATGAAAGTAATTAATTGTAGCAATGCTGCTAAAATATTTTTTGCGTAATATCGTCCTTCATAGAGTGCCCATTGTAGTAGGAAATGAATAATGTGGTTACTTGTGTTAACTGATATAAAGAATAGCATCTTCCAGCTGCGCTCACCCTAAAACTGGAAAATCCTAACTGAGGTCAAAAGACCACTCCATGGTCCACCCCTCATCCATGATGATTCCCATGGTGGGCGGAACAGGAAAATTCGCACCAATCATTCACTTAAAGCACATGATTTACCCACATGTATCATGAATATGTGTCATGCCTATTTGAAAGCACTGTGACTGCCACCTGTGCCATTCATTACGGGGTTATATTTTTCATGTTATCAGGTTCAGGGTTTGCACATAAAGTCCAGTTACTTCTTCAGTCAGGTATAGCCCACACAGTAGCAAAACGTTTCCTGATCATAAGATAGAGATAATTCTGGAAAAGAAATTAGTCCCTACGGATTTTCTTCACTATGCATTGGGTTCATTCATGTATGTGGCACGCAATTCTCTTGCACATGTAGACTTTAATCAGTAATTGCTTGTGTAAATTTAACCCTTATAAATGCCATGCAAATGCAGGAAATTTAAGACCTGCACTTTGACCTTCTCTCGCCTCACCATCCAAGACTCCAAACACTGCTTCCAGGTGAAGGATTATGTGTACATCTTTCAATTTAACCTACGGGATTTGTTGCTCACAATGTTGATTCCTCTATAATGGGGAAATCAAATGCAGACTGGGTGATCTCTTTGCTGAATACCTCAACTCAGTCCACAAGCATGAACCTGAACTCCCAGCATCTTAATTCACCACCTTGTGCTCATACTGATATCCCTATCTTTGGGCTGTTGCACTGTTTTGATGAAACCCAATGTAAGCTTGAGGAACACCACCTCATATTTTGACTAGGCGTTTTACAACTCTTCACACTTAACATTGAGTTTAACAATTACAGATCATAAAATCTGCCATTTTGTTACCTTTTGTTTGCACATTTTCATTTTTCTTATTTTTGTTTTTCCACAGCAGCACACGTGCCCTGGCCACATCTTGGGTAGGATTTTCCTGCCAAACTCATTCCAAAACATTTTCTCAGAAGGTCCATGGATTAGGGGAATTTCCCACCAGAAGTTCAAACATCCCAAGCAATTCCACAGAGACCTTATGTTAGGATTTCTGAAGTCCCATGGAGCATCTTGGGGATTATTTCAAATTCTGACTATCCAGAGGCCAGAAAATGCAGGCCTTTAATTTACCATTATCAATGCCACCTGTATTCTTCAGTATCTATTTTATATTGGCAGGAATATCATGGAATCCAAGCTCATCTCATCGTTACGTGACCCTCCAACAAATCTAATCTTACAGGTGTCTGCCATGGAGAGAGTCAAATCCATCTTTGGGTTGAACTCAATTCTCTTCATTGGCAGAAAATGCAAGAAAATGTCAGCAGCTTTGACAGCTGAGAACAGAGCCAACGTTTCTGGATGACCTTGGGTAAGCCTGGATGACAGCTCTGACAAAGTGTTTTCCAGACTCAAAATATTTTCTCTATTCTCTCTTCACAGATGCTGTCAGACCGCTGAGATTTTCCAGCATTTTCTGCTTTTGTTTCAGACTCCAGCACCTACAGTATTTTGATTTTATCTCTTCATTGGCTATTTGGACTCCTGTTTGGGATTCTGGTCGAGATGCAGATGGGTATCTCATGGATTAGCTTATGCTTCATGTTGTGAAAGGCAACAGCCAGAATTTTACCAGCACGTCCGCCTTGGAACCGGGGCAGGTGAGGCTTGCAGAATGGGAATCTCCATTGGCATCGGGTGGGATTTTATGAGCCTTGCCTGAGCAAGGTCGAAAAATCCCGTCCAACATTTTTGTCATATGGTGCCTAGTGAAGATGTTACTACAATCCAGATACTCTATAAAATAAATAGTATGTTTATCTTCCAATTTAAAAATGAACAAGTTCACTAAAGCATTTGTCCCCTTTAACATTATTTAAGGTAGATTGACGATGATCCTTTTGACCTGGGTAGCATCATTAGCATTCACTCTGCAGAAATGTCGAAAGTGTAGCTATTAAGACAACCATAGATTCCAATTTCCACTGAAGATAAATGGGCATTGCTATAATTTGTCTTCATGATTGTAACAACTCTTTATTGAGATTGACTTGGTGAATGTATTTCAGGAATAGCCAGAGCTTGTAAAATTGGAAGCTGTTTTATAACATCTTATATTATCAATCACAAGTTGTGTTGTATCTAGCGTTGGGATGTGACATGTACCAATGGGTCCTGTGGTAAGCTACCTCATTGAATGATAGACAAATCATTGTTCTTCCTGCACAACATCCAAAAGTACCAATTAAAGTCAGAAATGTTCTCTCAAGTGTGCCTCAGGTGCATTCTCTTTTTGCTTTCCTCAACTCCCCTAACAAACATTTTTTTCTTAGTCAACTGCACTATCTTTCTTCAATGACTTGCCTCAGTTTTCCAGCTCATTAACTTTGCCTCCTAAACAGTCTGAGCCAGCGTATCTCCTGTAATAAAAACAGAAAATGCCGGAAAACTCATCAGGTCTGACAGCATCAGTAGAGAGAGAAAATAGAGTTTTGTGTCTGTATGATTCTTCTTCAGAGCTGATTTACCTCCATGAACAGCTTCATTACAGTCTCATAAAATCACTACAGTGTGAAGGAGGCCATTCCCCCTATCAAGTTTGCATTAACTCTTTGACAGAGCATCTTACCCAGGTTCACCGTCCCTGCCCTATTCGTGTAACTCCACACATTTGCCCCACTAATTCTAACCCACACATCCTTGGACACTTAGCAGCCAATCTATCTAATCTGCACATCTTTGGAATTTGGAAGAAAACTGGAGCATCCATAGGAAACCCACACAGACAAAGGGAGAACATGCAAATTCTACACACTCAGTGAACCAAGGCCGGAATTGAACCCAGGTCCCTGGTATTGTGAGGCAGCAGCACTAACACAGTGCCACCGTGCCTCGTCTCATGCTCAACATCACTTTATGCCCTCACTCCACTCAATTTCTGTACCAAATCCTCAGCCATTGATAGCTGCCCTTTCCTTTGGCTGTGGCCCACATTGTGTAATTTCTCCCCAACCCTTCTCCTCCGACATTTCCTTCTTTGAGAACCATCATTAAATGTATCAGTTTGACCGTATCACTGATCACCCTTCCTAACATTTCCTTGTATAACTCAGATTCCATTAATTATCTTTCAGTGAAGCTCTGGTACATTTCTGTTGTGCCAGCAGTAGCAGGTTTCATAGTAATTGCTTGCAGCATAAAGGTCCCTCTAAATTGCTGCCGTGGTGAACTGTATTTTTATGTAGAGAGAAATGATCTCCATTTTTGCTGATAACAGCAAATTAGGTACAGTAAATATTGTAATAGATCCATCAAGTTGTCACTTGCAAAAAAAAATTAGTGGATTTTCATTGAATACACAATAATATCATGCTGGTCCAAAATGCAAGAAGCAAATGCAACCATGCATAGATGCAGTGTGCCAAGCCAGAATAACAGACTTTCTCTTTTTCCTGTGTAATTTCAATATTCCAAAGTTATAACCAACATGGTAAATAATATTTCACCAACTCATTCGTACATAGCAAGTTGCTCCCAGAAATCCACATTGGGCACCATGGTGACAGAGCATTAGTACGGCTGCCTCACAGCACCAGGGACCCGGGTTCAATTCTGGCCTTGGGTGACTTTGTGGAGTTTGCACTTTCTCCCAATGTCTGAGTGGGTTTCCTTTGGGTGCTCCAGTTTCCCCACACAGTCTAAAGATGTGCAGGTTAGGTGGATTGGCCATACTAAATTTCTGCTTGGCGTCCCAAAATGTGAAGGTTTGGGGGAATTAGTGGAGTAAATACGTGGGGATAAGGCCTGTATAAGATAAAAAAATGTAGGTTGGTATAGACTTGATGGACTGAATGGCCTTCTTCTGCACTGCAGGGATTCTATGACTGACCATTGTTCTTTAAGTTGCTGTTGGAAGTGCCATTCTATATGAATGTTTGCCTTATTTCAATTGGGAAAAGAAGTTGGTATAAGCAGACTGCCACCAGATAAGAGTTGTCCAGGTTATTCCTGTAAAACCGTGATCCATATAACCTTGATCCGTGACAGGTTGGAAGAACCAAGGCTTCAGTGTTTGGGCATGTGCAAAAGGACAAACTAGAACATGGCCAAAATGCAACATCCTCTTCAACGTGAAGTCCCACCTCCCCATCCTCACCAAGACCCATTGGCTATGCACCATCCTAGCTCTGTAATTTTACACTGTATAAATACTTTCTGCTCATTACATTCTTATTCTACCTGCCTCAGTTTCACCATTAATAATAATTCCTTTAGATAAATAACTTCCATCCTCAGGAACTCACTTCCAAAAGACCTCTTTCTAACTACAAGATTGATCCCAGAGATGAGGGATGAATTGTCCCATCCAGCCTGCCATGGGAATCGTAGTAGTAGGTGGGGAAAGTTAGACCACGCAAAGGTCTATTGACCTCGGGCAGGATTTTCTGGTCTTGGGGTGTACGTGGCCAGAAAATCCCACCTCCAGTGTTTATCTTATGCAAACAGATTAAATAGTTTCATCCTATACTCTCAGGTGTTTAGAAGAATGAGTTGAGATCTGATCAAGGTATATAAAATGATAAAAGGTATTGACGAAGTAGACACGGAGCAGATGCTCCCCCTTGTGGGGCATTCTGGAACAAGAGGTCATAACTTTAGGATAAGGAGTAGCAGATTTAAAACAGAGATGAGGAGAAAGTATTTCTCTCAAAGGGTTGTGCATGTGTGGAATTCACAACCCTAGAATGCAGTGGATGCCGGGGCATTAAATAAATTTAAGGAGGAGATAGACAGATTATTAATTAGTAATGAATTTAGGGTTATAGAGAATGGGCAGGGAAGTGGAGTTAAGGCCAAGACAAGATTAGCCATTATTGTATTGAATGGTAGAGCATGCTCAAGGAGTTGAATTGCTGACTCCTGCATCTAATTCTTATGTTCTTGTGTACCTATTCTCTGTTTTGAAAAGACTTCTAAATTCTTTTCCCTTTACCATGCATTAGCATACTTCTCTTTCATCTGACTGTTTAATGTCTGCCTTCTTGTAAAATGCACTGAGATGTACTTAGGGAGGTGATGACCTAACGGTATTATCGCTGGACTATTAATCACTAAACCCAGATAATATACTAGGGACATTGGGTTCAAATCTTGCCATGGCAGATGGTGGAATATGAATTCAATAAAAAAAACCTGGAATCAAGAATCTACTGATGACCATGAAACTACTGTCAATTGTCAGGAAAAACCCAAGTTGTTCACTTTTAGGGAAGGAAGTTTCCTATCTTTACCTGGTCTGGCCTATGTGTGACTCCAGAACCACTGCAATGTGGCTGACTCTCAACTGCCCTCCGAAATGGCTTGGCAAGCCACTTAGCTTCAAGGGCAATAAGGGATGGGCAATAAATGCTGGCCAGCCAGCGACACCCATGTTCCACAAATGAATAAACAAAGAAAGTCAAGGATATATGTGCATGTATATACATAATATATAATGTATATTGCACACTATAATATAAAGAGAACTGAAATCTATTGCTGGATGATACAGATCTTGTGAGGTGTTAAGAAGGAGGCATAAAGGGGTTATAAAGCCCTCATCAGTGCTCAGAGGCTGGATGCAAAAGTGTTTTCCTTGGAATTATCAGTTCAATGTTCTTAGTCAAATCTATATATGTTCATCAAATCACAAGCATTAAAGGACAGACTCTGCAAGGGTACCTCAAATAGTCAGATGAAAATCAAAATGATGACGGTCTAATGACGACCTGATAAAAAGCTAAAATTCCAAGAGAAGAGATTAAGGGAATCTAAATATAAAACATTGTGGGAGTAATGTGAGATTTGCTCAGAATTTGGCCAGGATCATTTCAGCTCATTCCAAGACATGTGAAACTACTTCAATTCTCTGAAGTTCAGCTCAGGGTAAAAGGTGCACACAGTGTACACTGTAGAGCAGGGATTCTCAACCGTTTTTTTTCTGAAGCCTCTCCCTTGTTATACAAATTCTGTGTCCATTCCTAACACACTGGACCAGATTGTATCAGAAAAAACAATATACTGAACTTAAGTTGCCAGCATGCATCGGACCCTGAGGTGTTTATGCTGTGTCTACATACACCATAATTGCCCAGGAAGCTGAAACTTCATTTGGGAAAATCTGTGCTGCCTAGAGCCCCCCTCATATGTTTCCAACACCGATCTCAATCTTGGACAGTTAGGCTAGATTCACAATACTTACCCATTAACTTACACCAGAATTATTACATTGTTCAATCACTGATGTGACTCAGTGACTGATAATGCAACCCAACCCATATTCCCACCACCTCTTTTACCTCACTCAATCCCTCATCCAACTGACCTGCCCCGTACCCACCTCCCTGATTTGATTGCCTGCACTAACGCGGCCCCCCTGCATCTTCCAAATCTGACTTCAAACCTTTCATTGTGCAATTGCAATTTCTGCAAAAATCCACTCCCTCCACCACTAATGCTCAATATTACTATCGGCAAGATGCATTGCAGCAGTTCACCAAAGATCCTTAGACAGCACCTTCTAAATCCACAACCACTTTGGTTTGGTTTTGTGAAGGGTAGGTCGTGCCTTACTAACCTCATTGAGTTTTTTGAAAAAGTGACTAAGGAGGTGGATGGGGGTAAGGCGGTTGATGTGGTATATATGGACTTTAGTAAGGCGTTTGATAAGGTGGGCCATGGAAGACTTCTGCAGAAAATGCAGATGTATGGGATAGAGGGTGATTTAGCTAATTGGGTTAGGAATTGGCTAGCAGATAGAAGACAGAGGGTGGTGGTTGATGGGAGATATTCATCGTGGAGTTCGGTGACAAGTGGTGTACCTCAGGGGTCTGTTTTGGGGCCCCTGCTGTTTGTAATTTTTATAAATGATCTGGATGAGGGTATTGAAGGATGGATTAGTAAATTTGCAGATGACACTAAAGTCGGTGGAGTGGTAGATAGTGAAGAGGGGTGTTATAGTTTGCAGAGGGACTTGGACAAGTTGCAGAGCTGGGCCGAGAGGCGGCAAATGGAGTTTAATGTGGAAAAGTGTGAGGTAATGCACTATGGCAGAAATAATAAATGTGTAGAGTATAGGGCAAATGGTAGGATTCTTAGTAGTCTAGATGAACAGAGGGATCTTGGTGTGTATGTGCATAGATCCCTGAAAGTAGGCAGTCAGGTCGAGAAGGTTGTTAAGAAGGCATATGGAGTCTTGGCTTTTATTGGTAGAGGGATTGAATTTCGGAGCCGCAACGTCATGTTGCAACTGTACAAAACTCTAGTGCGGCCGCACTTGGAGTATTGTGTGCAGTTCTGGTCCCCACATTATAAGAAAGATGTGGAGGCATTGGAGAGGGTACAGAGGAGGTTTACCAGGATGTTGCCTGGTATGGAGGGCAGGTCTTATGAAGAGAGGCTGAGGGATTTGAGGTTGTTTTCGTTAGAAAGGAGGCGGCTAAGAGGGGACCTAATCGAAACATATAAGATGATTAGAGGTTTAGATAGGGTGGACAGTGATAGCCTTTTTCCTAGGATGGAAAAAGCTAGCACGAGGGGACACAGCTTTAAATTAAGGGGTGATAGTTATAGGACGGATATCAGAGGTAGGTTCTTTACCCAAAGGGTGGTTCGGGAGTGGAATGCCCTGCCTGCAGCAGTTGTAGATGCGCCAAGTTTGGTGGCGTTTAAGAGGTTAGTTGATAAGTATATGGAAGAGAAGGGAATGGTTTAGTTTGGAGGGGCATTGCTTTTTATATTGGTCGGCGCAACATCGAAGGCCGAAGGGCCTGTTCTGTGTTGTAATGTTCTATGTTCTATGTTCTATACTTTCATCTCAAAGGACAATGGCAGCAGATATATGGGAAAACCATCATCTGCAAGTTCCCCTCCAAGCCACTCCCCACCCTGACTTGGAAATATATCACCGTTCCTTCACAGTCACTGGGTCAAAAATCTTGAAATTCCCTCCCTAATGGCACTGTGGGTCAACCCACAGAACATGGACTGCAGTGATTCAAGAAGGCAACTCACCACCATCTTCTCAAGGCAACTAGGGATGGACAATAAATGCTGGCCAGCCAATAACACCCATGTCCCATGAATGAACAAAAAAAAAGTTTCCCCTCTTCTAGTGCGATAAAGTCTAATAAAAACAACATTCAAATAGCTGTTTTCATGTTTGCTTAATTTTACAGTTAATGATAGACTTTAACCACTTGTTTTTACTCACACCTCCTCGATGTTCTTCATCCCTGAGAGTTGAACTTGACAAAAGAATCTGTCATGATTCTGCTGTTTTGATGCTAATGATTAAACATTTAGTCTTATCAGATACCTGTTGTATTGCATTTATAATTATTTTTCCCATAACATAAGCGGTGGCACAGTAGCACAGTGGTTAACACCGCTGTTCACTGCTCCAGGGACCTGGGTTCGATTCCCATCTTGGATCACTGCCTGTGTGGAGTTTGTACATTCTTTTCGTATCTGTGTGGGTTTCTTCCAGGTGCTCCGGTTTCCTCCCACAGGCCAAAGATGCATGGGTTAGGGCACAATGGCCATGCTAAATTGCCCACTAGTGTTTGAAGGTGCATAGGTTAGAGGGATTGGTGGGGTAAATATATGGGATTACAAGGATAGGGCTTGGGTAGGATTGTTGTCGGTGCAGAATCAATGAGCCAAATGGCCTCCTTCCACACTGTAGGGATTCTATAACTCCAGTCCATAACCACTGTTGTTGTTGAATGTTGTTGAAGAAGCTTCACATTTACTTCCTCTTTATCTGATGCCAGTCATTCGTTTACAGCTCCTGGGTAAAATCAGAACAGCAGTGCTTAAGCTCCCACTTTTTTTATGTCACATTACAGAAGCTGCAAGACTCCAGTGCAAACTTATAGGAAAAGGTATCAAGAAATAAAAGAGTAATACATATGACAAATAAATGCGCACTGAAGTGTATTCTAAGATGCAATTCTCAGGATCTGGTTACTGTGTAAATTGCTTGGACCTTTCTCTTATGACTACAGTACCCTCTGAACTTAGCCATGTGCATTTCACCCCTGTGGCACACTTTCAGCCATCATTTTTCTTCTCTGTCTTTTGAGCTGCTACTAATAGGGTGATGCTGTTTGTCTGTGCTGAAGACATTGCTATAGTCTCTCACAGACTTAATGTAATTTTAATGATCCTTTGTCCTATCTTCATTTTATTAATGCATAATGGGAGAAAGTATGGATTTTGAGAGCAGTGCTGAGGCTGTGATTCAAGCCTCCCATATAGCAGATGCCCATAAAGCACTCAGGCATTACTTTCTAGTTTATGAAGTCCTCAGAGACTCTCAATTAGATTAGAGGCTATTAACTCACTCCCTAATTCAACATGTGATTTTCTTTTTAAAAAAAAATTAAACAGTTTTAATTATTTCCAGTGTCACTACAAATCACACCGGGATTTTATTGAGACATTAAAGAAAAATTAAAATCTATTTCCTTTGCCCATCTCCAAAACTGTTGTAATTGTAGTAGGTGATTTCTGCAGCATTCCAGATGTGTAATTGGGTCGATTTCCTGCCAATACTGCAGTACGGCAGCACAGGGACACAGTGGTTAGCGCGGCTGCCTTATGCCAGGGACTTCGAACTGATTTCCAGCCTGGGTCACTGTCTGTGCGGAGTTTGCACATTCTCCCAGTGTCTGCGTGGGTTTTCTACCACACTCCAAAGATGTGCTGGTTAGGTAGATTGGCCATGCTAAACTCTCCCTCAATATACCAGAACAGGTGCCAGAGTGTAGATCTAGACAGCCAGCATAGTAGTGTTGGCCATCTGAAAGAGTCACTTAGCCCCATGCCCTTTCCCTGAATTCTTTCCGCCCATGTCTTAACACTTAGCTGCAAAAAGTCTTTTTGTCCTTTGAGTGATCTCAAACTTGTGGTTCCCAAAAAAATCTGTACTGGGCAGGAATTGGGGGTCAACACAAGGTTTGAGTACTAGGATAAGTTCACCCCATGGCCTCTGCTGTAGGGTGCACTACCATTTAAGTCGGACTTGGTAAGGACAGAGCAATGGGTTTTTTGCAGCATGTGGATACTTAGGTGTGTATAGGAAAATTATGTTTTGGTACAGGTATCCCCTGTACCATAACATACAATGCTTTTGTTTCAGTGCAGTTTGTAAACCAGGGATATTCTCTGAATAGCACTGCTTCCAGTTTAATTTTAGTGCAGTTACTGTGTGTGTTTAGTATTTTAAAACTGCTGCTTCACTGCTTCCCTCCACAACTTTTCACTCGCTATTTCCTTCCCGCTCATCACCTCCCTGAACCTCCCACTCATTGATTCCCTCACTTGCTATCTCCCTAATTCTCTAACTCACTGCTTCTCTCCCATTCATCCTCACTTGTCATCCCATCCTGATCTTTCCACTTCTTCCTCCACTTGTCGCCCCTATTCCAACTCTTTCTCTTTTTCTCCCTCGCCCTGTCCTCCTCTTGAACCCACACTGCCTCCCAGTTGCTGACTGCCTTTTCAGATGTCACTGTGAGTGACGAAATAGGAAGAGTCGCGAGAAGGAGGGAAGGAGTTGGCAGGACAATATGTGAATGGAAAGGATCAGGGAATGGCGAGCAGGAAGAGTCAAGGGAGGGTAACAGTGAGTGGGAGGGTTGGGAGGTGGTGAACTGGAGGATCAAGGGAACCGTGTCACAAATGCTAGGAGAAGTGACAAGTGCGGGGGGGGCGGGGGGGGTAGAATTAGAGGAAGCAGCGAGTGGGTGGGTTGGGGGAGTGGTGAGCAGAGGTGTCAGGGACGGAGGCAGCAAGAGGGTGACAGGAAGCAGAAACCAGGAGGTAAATAGAAAGAGTTCTTAAGTTAATAGGTGTCAATGAAAGGAGTTTCAACGCTCACTGGAATCATTTGATTTGATTTTTTTTATTGTCACATGTATTAGCATATAGTGAAAAGTATTGTTTCTTGTGAGCTAGACAGACAAAACATACCATTCATAAAGAAGGAAAGGAGCGAGTGCAGAATGTAGTGTTACACTCATAGCTAGGGTGCAGAGAAAGATCAACCTAATGCAAGTTAAGTCCATTCAAAAGTCTGATGGCAGCAGGGAAGAAGCCGTTCTTGACTCAGTTGGTATGTGACCTCAGACTTTTGTATCTATGAATGAAATTCCACTGTGGTTGGAATTTTCCCATCAACCAGCCATGGGAATTGTGATGGGCAGGACAGAACGATGCAAAGTCCATTGACCATAGATGGCATTTTCCAGTCTTGGGACAAGCGAGGCCTGAAAATCCCGCCTGAATGTTTTTTGAGAATGAATTGTGACTGAAATTGTCAGCCATTTCTCTTAATGGCTCGTACCTATGCTGCAACAATCAAGCTCACCCATCGCATCAATAGTTAGTTAAAATATAACAATTATTAATATCAAGATATTTTATCTGTCATGTGTTATTTTAATGATTTACATTTAAAAGGTATGGTCATTAAAGGGAAAATTAAAAAAGAAATTTCCTGTAAGAGTACACAAAAAGTTAGTAAATCTGAATATCTGAAAAAGATAACTGGAAACACAGCATTAGAGGATTCTATCCAAAAACAAACGCAGCGAATGGAAGAATGTTGTTAAATCCTTATTGTCATCAGGGTGCCATCTAGTGCTTGGTTAACAATATGCAAGTGCCATAAACATCAGGCAGAATTTTATCAGTATTATGGATGCAACTTTGGAGGTGGGTGGGTGTGAGATTTCTGAAAATCTAATGTAGTGGCAGCTCCTCAACGCATGCCTGCTTCTGAAGGATCTTGCTGGAGGCAGGGGCAGAACAGTCCTGGCTACACACCGGCAGCAGGAAGTAACTAATTATGGGCAATTAATTGGCCATTTAAGGGTAAATTGTCAATATTTTATCCGTGATGGACAGTCTACAAACTGAAGCCAAAACCCAGTGTGTGACTGAAGCCAAGCCTCCTGGTAACAGGCCTGAGGACTAGCAAGGCTTTCTTTACTTCCTTCCCCTACCCCTCAGCTATGCCAGAGGGCATAGCTGAGGTCACAGGAAAAGGTATGGAGGACTCCCCTTCCACATCAATGACCTAGCAGCATGATTACATCTAGTTATGCTGATGTCTGGAGCATTCATCTTTCTTTCTATATCAGCGGTGTTCATCTCTTCGCATTGCCAACTTTGGTCACTCCACTTGTACAGCCTACTGGCCACATCTAACTGAATGAGACAATCTGAGATTAATTTGTCACCCCTGTGACGAAAGGGAAGATCTCAGAATTTACTGTGATTGATGGTCCTGGCCAACATTTAAAAACAGAGATGATAAAATTCTGTCCATATAGAATCAAAAAAGCCCCACAGAGCCAAAGGAGGCCATTTGGGCCATTGAACCTGCACTGACAACAATACCACCTAGGCCCTATCCCCATAACCACATGTATTTACTCTGCTAGACTCCCTGAAACTAAGTGGCAACTTAGCATGGCCAGTCAACATCTTTGGAACATAAGAACATAAGAACTATGACCAGGAGTGGCCATCTGGCCCCTTGAGCCTGTTCCGCTATTCAATAAGATCATGACTGATCTTTTTCGAGTGTGGAAGGAAACCAAAGCACCCTGAAGAAACCCATGCAGACACAGGGAGAATATGCAAACCCCATACAGATCAATCTCTACCATAAAAATCATTACCTCAATGGAATCAATAGAAGTCAATGGAAACTTTCCATTGTCTATACACTATTTCACTTTACATTGTTTTGACTTGCTTTTCAGTTGATATTTTCTTTCTTTATGATCAAATATATTTATCTTTAATTGTCCTCTCTCTTTTAAATCAAACCTAATCATTTTATAGTCACTGTGTCCTGAATGTTCACATATAAAATCATAACTCCTTGTGGCAACCTGCATCATATTTTTATCTGTGTTATTCAGAATATAGAAAGCATTCTTTCTGGTTGTATCACAGCTTGGTACGACTCCTGTTCTACCCAAGATCACAAGAAACTACAAAAGGTCGTGAATGTTGCCCAATCCATTACACAAGCCAGCCTTCCATTCATTGATTCTGTACACTTCCCATTGCTTCAGCAAAGCAGCCAGCATAATTACAAACCCCATGCATCCATCAGGAAAATGATACAAAAGTCTGAGGCACATACCAACCGACTCAAGAACAGCTTCTTCCTTGCTGCTATCAGACTTTTGAATGGACCTACCTTGCATTAAGTTGATCTTTCTCTGCACTCTAACAATGATTATAACATTACATTCTGCACTCTTTCATTTCCCTCTGTATGAACGTTATGTTTTGTTTGTATATTGTGCAAGGAACAATACTTTTCACCTATACTTACATATGTGACAATAATAAGTAAAACCAAATCAAATCAAAATCAAAATATAATTACAGTTCAAATCTTTTATCAATCTTTCTGTTTTCATATTCCAATCTCCTTCTGGCCTGTTCATACCTTTCTTTTATCTTTCCAATATTACATTCCATTTTGTTTTTCAGTGTACGTCTTTAGCGTATGCTTGACCTGGACCATTTGATTGGCAACACGACAGTGATTATCACTATGCTGTGCAGATACATGGATTTGGGCCTGTGTCTGTGGGAGTTTGCGCATTCTCCCCGTGCTTGCGTGGATTTTCTCCGGGTGCTCTGGTTTCCTCCCACATCCCAAAAATGTGCTCTTAGGCTAATTGGCAAAATAAATTCTCCCTAAATTGTCTCATTTGGTTTTTAATCCATAGATCTATAAACATAGACAGGGATCACGGGTAGAGGTGGGAACATCAGGGTGGCGGCGGGGGCTCGTTGAGCTGAAGGGCCTGTTTCCTGTGCTGTTTTGTTCTTTTTTTTTAATTTTGTTAACTGTGGTTTCCCCTTCTTTGCCATTATAGTTGATTGCCTTAGCTGAACTCTGGCAGTCTTGAACTGTCCATTTCTATCCCAGATTTGGTTTCAGTTTGCCAGAAATTTGAATCCTCCAAACAAATCTCGCCAACTCATGCCAAGCTCATCCCAGACATATAAAGCTTCACAATCTTCCATGAACAGTATGCCCACGTTATCCGACATTGCATATCTAGAAAATACAGTGGTAGGGTGAGTGACAAATCGTTCCCCAGAAGAAACTTCTGGGCCCGTCTTGGCCCTTTTTAGAAGGACTGGAAAAAGAATTGCCTCTATATACCCAATTTTGAGAAAGGAGCTAGCATGTGCAACTTGGAAAATTGTCATTTATGTGCATAATTTGGTACCTTTGGACAGCCTGAATAGTCTCCTGAATGTTTTGCCAAAAAGGATTGGTAAAAAGTCCTAGTCCATAACAAACCATAGGCACTTGTCTCTATAAGAGGGAGACATGCACATTTGTAGCTTGGGGAGCACCACTCCACATCATGCATGGGGAAAGACAAGGAGACATTCCTCATGAACTACAGCAGCTGGAAGACAGGAAGAGCCCACACGATTAATATCATTCTGCAGCACACTCCAGCCAACTGAGTTAACCAACCCCCATAGAAATAGGAATGGTAACATGCTTACATTCCTTTGCTGAATTATTTCTGATTCTCTATTTCCTTTTGCATCTCAATGCTAACTTAATGTAAACACAACATATTGAAACAAAGCATTCATGATCTCTTTTGTGCAATGACAAACCATAAAGCACCAAATGTATCATTGGTTTACAGCTGGTGTCACCATTGACAGTAGTAATAAACAAAGAAGAACAAAGAAAAGTACAGCACAGGAACAGACCTTTTGGCCTTTCCAGTCTGTGTCGATCATGATGCTTTAACTAAAAACTGTAACCACTGCCTTACTTGCATTGTATCTCTCTATTTCTTCCCTTTCCATGTGCCCGTTCAGATGTCTCTTAAATGTTGCTAATGTGCCTGCTTCCATCACATCCTCTGGCAGTGTGCTCCAGGCACCCACCACTCTCTGCGTGAAAAACTTCCCCCCACACATCTCCCTTAAACTTCCCCCCTCCTCAGCTTGAACTTAAGTCCTCTTGTAATTGACACTTCCACCCTTGGAAGAAACGTCTGACTATCCACCGTAGCTATGCCTCTCATAATTTTGTAGACTGCTATCAGCCTCCATCTTTATAGCGAAAACAATCCTAGTTTATTCAACCTCTCCTCATAGCCAACACTCTCGAGACCAGGCAGCATCCTGGTGAACCTTCTTTGCACTCTCTCCAAAGTTTCCACATCCTTCTGATAATGTGGTGAGCAGAATTGCACGTTATACTGCATGCAATGCAACCTAACCAAGGTTTTTTGTAACTGATGGATGGTTGATGTTGTTCTGCTACAGATATCTGCACAAGCATGGTGGCACAGTGGTTAGCACTGCTGCCTCACAGCGCCAGGGACAAGCGTTCGATTCCCAGCTTGAGTAACTGTGTGGAGTTTACACAATCTCCCTGTGCCTATGTGGGTTTCCTCTGGGCGCTATAGTTTCTTTCCAGAGTCCAAAGATATGCAGGTTAGGTGCATTGGCTGTGTTAAATTGCCCCTTAGTTTCCGATGATATATAGGTAAGATGGATTAGCCATGGTAAATGTGGAGGTTTGTGGAGATAAAATACTCTGTCAGAGAATTGTTGCAGACTTGATAGATCAAATGGCCTCTTTCTACACTGTAGGAATTCTATGATTCTAATATCTAAGAAATCTGGTACATTGGGTGCAGAGATACATCTTTGCTGACGTAGGCTCCTTAGACTATATTCTTTGGTGAGGATGAGGAAGAATTACTTACTCCCTGATGGAAGACACTTCACTTTGGGTGGTGAACGCAGGTGGTCCTCTGACCTGTTTGGCTGACTCCTACTGCAATATTGTCCTCCAACATATGATACTTTCTATTGCATTACAGCTGCAGCGTGCTCTTTAACAGTTCATTAACCAATAACTATGTAAAACAATGACTTCTATTCTACTCCTCCTGAACCTCTGCCAGCTCCATTAGTAGCTTAAATGCCAGATTTTATTGGGTCTCAATGATATGATGCGCAAGTGAAATGAAATCTGAATATTTTTTCACATACCCCATAAATTCCCAGCTAAGCAGCCCTTGCCAGTCAAATGAGCAAGCTGTATTGCATCCAGATAGCAGACTTAAGATTAAATTCCATTTTATGTGTTGATGTACTGGCCTACAGTTATACTGTCTGCTCAGATACAAGCTAACTTATCGAACACTGGGGTTTAGGATGAACATACCACTCATAATTCTGAAGTGATATGTCAGCCAACTTTATCATAAATTAATCAATTGAGCTTGTTTATGAGGTGGTCTCCTATTGTCCACATGCACTGTGACAATGGGAGCTGAACTACTCTGAGAAGCAAGTGAATTTCCATCAAATAACATATCAAGTTGCTGGGACAATATTAAGTAATGCTCAATCTGCTCCATTAAATGAAACCTATGGCACTGACATTGAGAATTCAGGTTCATACATGTGGTGTGTTAAATGCTTCAAACTACAAAGAAAATGAAGGACACCACATATTTATATAAAAACATAGAAACTAGAAGCAGGAATAGGCCATTCGGCCCTTCGGACCTGCTCTGCCATTCATTTTGATCATGGCTGATCATTGAATTCAATATCCTGATCCCTCTTCCTCCCATATCCCTTAATCCCTTTAGCCCCAAGAGCTACATCTAATTTCTTTTTGAAATCAGACAACATTTTGGTCTCAGCTACATTCGGTGATAGTGAATTCCACACATTTGCCATTCTCTTCAAGAAGAAATTTCTCCTCACCTCAGTTCTAAAAGGTTTACCCCTTATCCTCAAACTATCATCCCTAGTTCTGAACTTCCTTGCCACTGGGAACATTCTTTCTGAATCTACCCTATCTAACTGTGTTTGAATTTTATAAGTTTCTATGAGATCCTCTCTCATGCTTCTAAACTCCAGTGAATATAATCCTATAGTCCCTCCTCATATGACAGAACTGCTATCCCAGGAATCAACCTGGTAAACCTTCATTGTACTCCCTCTATAGTAAGGACATCCTTCCTCAGATGAGGACACCAAAATTGCACACAGATGTGGCCTTACCAATGCCCTATACAACTGTAGCAAAACATCCTTATCTCTACGTTCAAATCCTCTTGTAATGAAGGCCAACATACCATTTGCCTTCTTTACTACCTGCACGCTTACTTTCAGTGACTGATGCACAATGACTCCAAGGTCTCATGGAGTATTCACTTCTCTCAATTTACACCCATTCAAGTAATAATCTGCCTTCTATTATTGCTACCAAAATGGATAATCTCATATTTATCCATATTGTACTGCATCTACCATGCAGATACCCACACATTCAGTTTGTCCAAATCATGCTGAAGCATCTCTGCATTTTCCTCACAGCTCACCTATCCATGTATCATCTGCAAATTTGGGGATAATACATCCAGTTCCCTCTTCCAAATCATTAATATACAATGTGATCAGCTGGAGTCCTAACGCAGATTCTTGTGGATAGCTCTTTTTACAACTTTAAGATGACCCAAATATTTTACACCCAATGAAGAACTTTTTTTTGAAGTATCGTCACTTCCAATGAGCTCCTGAAATGCTGTAGCATGCAAAGCTATGGGACAAATGTTGGAAAATGGGATTAGAAAGGGCTGGTGTTTGATGGCCAGTGCAGACATGATAGGCTGAAGGACCTCTTTCTGTGCTGTCAAATTCCGTGGGGATAACCAAAAAATTCTAAGTGCCAAATGAGAGCAAAAATAGGAGAGTTTCAGACCCCTTTTTTTTAGTGGGGGGAAAAGTCAAATTTTATGACACTTAGTTCAGAAAATAAGCCACAATCTCATTCTCACCAGCAAGAGGAGGGGCAGGGCATAAGCTCACTGGGAAGCCAATGACAGATTTCCTGGGCACAAGGCTGATTATGTCAGTTGATTGGGGCCTGTAACATCGCGAGAGGCAAGAAACCATGCACAAACCCAGTTTTTCACCTCTTGTGCAATCTTAACAGTTCACCACACTGATCAAATGATGTGACGAGCCGGTAAGATTGCCTCCAATGACACAATGCTATATTGTACACAGCAGTCAATTTGTACACATAAAGTTCCCATAAACAGCAATATGGCACAGCATGGTGGCACAGCAGTTAGCATTGCTGCCTCACAGCGCTAAGGACCCAGGTTCGATTCCCAGCTTGGGTCACTGTCTGTGAGGAGTCTGCATATTCTCCCCATGTCTGCATGGGTTTGATATGCGTGTTCCAGTTTCCTCCCACAGTCAGAAATGGTTAGGTGCATTGGCCATGTTAAATTCTCTTTCAGAGTACCCAAACAGACAGTGGAGTGTAGTGACTAGGGGATTTTCACTGTAACTTCATTGCAGTGTTAATGCAAGCCTATTTGTGACACTAATAAATAAACTTTAAAAAAAAGGAATAAATGACCAGGTAATCTGTTTTGGTGATGTTGGTTGAGGGATAAATAGCCAACACACTGGAATAACTCACCTGTTCTTCCTTAATAATGTTGGATTTTCTGCATCCACCCAAGAGGACAGATAGAGCTTGTGTTCGTCCTCTTATGCAAATGTTGGCACCTCCAATAGTGCAGCCTTCCCTCACTCGAGTGTCAGCCAAAAGTTTATGTTCAAACTTCTGGAGTGGAACTGACTTCCTGACTCAGTGGCAAAAACCCCACCCCACTTAGCTAAGGCTGACTTGTGGGAAAATGCTGGGAGGTGCTTCATAGAATCATTCTCCGGGAGAAGGAGATACATCATTCCTCCCCTTCAAATGGGAAGTTGATTTGTTTTTCTACAAGTCAATGATCTTTTGTGTTTTGTGTTGCAGTTCCTTCTCAAGAAATCCAAGCCTTTGCCTGGTTCACCATTAAGGAATCAACATAGACAGGGATCACAAGCATCACAGACTAAAACCACAAAGGGATAGTCATTACTAAAAAAAGAGGGCTTCTGTTGAATTTGTGAACCTTGATTTATGGAGGTTTCCAGCAGTTGGTGAGGTTGCTGATTGTGTGAAGTTTTTATCTTGTACCTGACAGTTGGTTAATTAGATTGGCTGCCTTTGGTGACACAAGGTAATGAAAATAAAAAGAAATTTGTTCTCAGCATTTGAAAATGGGTGGGCAATGCACATCCCACATTTTGCCTGAAAGGAGTAATTTGATCCAGCATGCTTTTAACTCATCGAGTTTTGCATAATGTGTAATTTGATCCAGTAATTGTCGAGCAGCCTAGAGCTTTGAGAAAAGTATTGCTAACACTACTGATTTCATTGAAGGAAAAGAAGGAACACTGGGGTCAGACAATGTGCAGCGCTAACACTATCAATTTCAGATAATAATGCACAATGCTGACACTTCAGAATTTAGACACAGCATGGCACTCACATTATTGATTCCAGATCACGCATTGTGTCAACAGTACTCATTTCAGGAAACCTCCAGCACTATCACACTGCTGATTTTAGATCACACATCGGCAGGATTTTCCAGCCACGCTCACTCCAAGACCAGAAAATCCCACCCGTGTCCACTGGACCTTTGCATGCTCCTGTCCTGCCTGCTACAATTCCTGTGGCGGCATAGCGGAAAAATTCTGCCCATAGTATTAACACTACTCAGTTCAGAAAACTTCCAGTATTATCATCATTGATTTCAGATTACACACAGCACTGAACCTCTGCAGTTGGTACATAAGGAACAAGATAAATTCTACAAAAACAATGTCAGTATCCATTGTTGAACAATAAATCTTCCCACGCTTGTCAATTTTTGGCGGGCTTTCCACAATGGGAGCAACGTGCTTCTGCCTAAAGAAGATTGCATAATAATTTGAGTCAACTAGTTGCTGACTTAATTTATGATGTAGAGATGCCGGTATTAGACTGGAGTGGGCACAGTAAGAAGTCTCACAACACCAGATAAAAGTCCAATAGGTTTATTTGGAATCACAAGTTTTTGGAGTACTGCTTCTTCATTGTGGATGATGACATTTCCTGATGAAGAAGCAGCATTCCAAAAGCTTGTGATTCCAAATAAGCCCGCGCAGCTTAATTTAGTCAGCAGAATAGCATTGTGAATTAGGATGCATAGAAAAGAATCACAGACTTGCTGTTCAGTGTGGAAAAAATGTTAATTTTAAATATTTCTAGGATCTACCCTGATATTCTGTAAAGCAGGATTAAGCGGTGAGTGTGTCTGTGTGTGTGTTTTGTGCGTGTGTGTGTAATTTAATTAAACTGGAAACTGAGTATGAGGATATCAATTCAGATAGGTTTGAAAGGCAGGCACCTGAAGTGAGTAGAACCAAGCTGGATGTTCTACAGGTAAATAAGACAGGGGTAGAAATTTGCATTAGGAGATATAGGTGGTTTGTTAGGTTCAATTGTTAAGTTTCAAAGGGAAGTAAAAAGAGATTTATAGCTTACAAAGTGGTATAAATAAATAAAACAAAGTTCTTAACTTTTTTTATCTAAAGTTGGTAGCGATAAGGAGAACATTAAAAAAATCCTGATAAAGATAAATGTCAAAGAAAGATAAGGACAATGGAAAAGAGAAAAAAAAACATATTTAAAGAGAGGTTGGGAGCTGTATTGGGAGTGACAACATAAGCCCTCTAAGAGTGTGTTCTGTGCTGGACTAATGTTGTGAAAAAAATCAAAGTGAGCAGTCTCTGGTAATCCCTAGAAATGGCTGTATAATTATGGAGTGGGGTTTTGTTCTCAAGTTTTGGATTTCCACAGCCAAGTGGTAGTGAGAGAAGCACTGTGATGCCACTTTTTTACTGCAAGTGTGGGTTGGCATTGAGTAATACTACTGGAATTTTTATGGATTAATAATCTACAAGGACTGTAGTCTAAAGGGATATGTATCTCTGAGTCTAACCAAATAAAAATATTTTGGGGAAATGTTATGTTTGACTAATTTTAACTGTGTAAATATAATGTTGTCTGTTTAGGTTTTCTTTCCTTTTGTTAACAAGTGTTCAAATTGAACATGAAAAATCTCCAAAGGCGTTGCTGGAATTTGTGGCTGCTGACTTCAGTATACATATTTTCTTGTGGTAAAATATACATTGAAAGTAGATGGGATCGCTAGTCAAGTTTCCCTTTTTGGGATTTGGGTCACAGGGCACTTGCAGGATTATAACATAAGGGATATTTAATGGAGTTTTATGCTGGAGTAAAGCTTTTGTCTTTTTGCTTCCAGCCACTTATCCCTCTGGAGCCTTTTCTCTCGTGTCAATTTTCTCTGCATTTGGTGGCTTCATTTAGGTGTTTGTTTTAGCTCAGAATCTCGTTAAAAGTGTCCTTTTTCTTAGTTTTTCTGCACGTGAGGATGAGAATTTTTCCCAGATCCTGCCATCATGAAGAATCCTGCTTCAGATACTAGGAAGTAGACTTCATTGTTTTGAGTATAGCAAATCTTTATTAACAACTTGTAACAATATATAGTTATACAATTAATACAGTAAATTGTTTGGGTGTGGAATTAGCTTCATCCTAGGTCTTCACACATCTCTGTCCATCACAATGCTGACTATAGCTCTGGGTCATGTGCTTTTGTACATCATAGATATGGATGGTAATGTGTCCCACATTCCCTATATATATCAGACTCTACTACTACACCATTTTTGAATGAGATGAATAGACGTTGTTATAACATAGAACATAGAACATTACAGCGCAGAACAGAGCCTTCGGCCCTCGATGTTGCACTGACCAATTAGGAACAAGCAGTGACCCTCTAACCTAAACCATTCCCTTTTCATCCATAAACTTATCTACTAACCTCTTAAACGCCACCAAACTTGGCGCATCTACAACTGCAGCAGGCAGGGCATTCCATACCCTTAACACCCTCTGGGTAAAGAACCTACCTCTGACATCCGTCCTAAAACCACCACCCCTTAATTTAAAGCTATGTCCCCTCGTGCTAGCTTTCTCCATCCTAGGAAAAAGGCTATCACTGTCCACCCTATCTAAACCTCTAATCATCTTATATGTTTCAATAAGGTCTCCTCTTAGCCGCCTCCTTTCTAACGAAAACAACCTCAAATCCCTCAGCCTCTCTTCATAAGACCTGCCCTCCATACCAGGCAACATCCTGGTAAACCTCCTCTGTACCCTCTCCAATGCCTCCACATCTTTCTTATAATGTGGGGACCAGAACTGTACACAATACTCCAAGTGCGGCCGCACTAGAGTTTTGTACAGTTGCAACATGACGTTGCGGCTCCGAAATTCAATCCCCCTACCAATAAAAGCTAAGACTCCATATGCCTTCTTAACAACCTTATCGACTTGATTGCCAACTTTCAGGGATCTATGTACACATACACCAAGATCCCTCTGTTCATCAACACTATTAAGAGTCCTACCATTAGCCCTATACTCTACACATTTGTTATTCCTGCCAAAGTGAATTACCTCACACTTTTCAACATTAAACTCCATTTGCCACCTCTCGGCCCAGCTCTGCAACTTGTCCAAGTCTCTCTGCAAACTAGAACATCCCTCTTCACTATCTACCACTCCTCCGACTTTGTTGTCATCTGCAAATTTACTAATCCATCCTTCAATACCCTCATCCAGATCATTTATAAAAATTACAAACAGCAGGGGCCCCAAAACAGACCCCTGAGGTACACCACTTGTCACCGAACTCCACGATGAATATCTCCCATCAACCACCACCCTCTGTCTTCTATCTGCTAGCCAATTCCTAATCCAATTAGCTAAATCACCCTCAATCCCATACATCTGCATTTTCTGCAGAAGCCTTCCATGGGCCACCTTATCGAACGCCTTACTAAAGTCCATATATACCACATCAACTGCCTTACCCCCATCCACCTCTTTGGTCACTTTTTCAAAAAACTCAATAAGGTTAGTAAGGCACGACCTACCCTTCACAAAACCATGCTGACTATCCCCAATCAATTTATTTCTCTCTAAATAACTATAAATCCTATTCCTAATAATTCTTTCCAATACTTTGCCCACAACAGAAGTAAGACTCACCAGCCTATAGTTCCCCGGAAAGTCTCTCTTCCCCTTCTTGAACAATGGGACCACATTCGCTATCCTCCAGTCTTCCGGCACTATACCCGTAACCAACGACGACCTGAAGATCAGAGCCAGAGGCTCTGCAATTTCCTCTCTCGCCTCCCAGAGAATCCTAGGGTAAATCCCGTCCGGCCCAGGGGACTTATCTAACTTCAAACCCTCAAGAATATCTAGCACATCCTCCTTATCTACTTCAATACTTTCCAGTTTGCAACCCTGTATCCCAGTGTTCTCTCTGCGTGAATACCGAAGAGAAATATTTGTTCAGTGCCTCTCCAATCTCTTCAGGCTCCACGCACAACTTCCCACTGCTGTCCATGACTGGCCCTAATCTTGCCCTAACCAATCTTCTATTCTTAACATATCTAAAGAAAGCTTTAGGATTCTCTTTGATCCTATCAGCCAAAGTCTTCTCGTGTCCCCTTTTAGCTCTCCTCAACTCACTCTTTAGCTCCCTCCTGGCTAATCTATAGCTATCCATTGCACTAACTGAGCCTTCAAGCCTCATCCTGACATAAGCCTCTTTTTTCCTTTTAACCAGCGAATTAACTTTTTTAGTACACCATGGTTCCCTTACTCAACCATTTCCTCCTTGCCTGACAGGGACATACTTATCAAGGACTCGCAGTAGCTGCTCCTTGAATAAGCTCCACATTTCAGATGTTCCCAGTCCCTGTAGTTTCCTAGTCCAACCTATGCACCCTAATTCCCTCCTTATGGCCTCATAATTACCATTCCCCCAGCTATAACTACTGCCCCCAGCTTCATGCCTATCCCTATCCATCACTAAGGTGAACGTAACCGAATTGTGGTCACTATCACCAAAACGTTCACCAACTTCCAAGCCTAACACCTGGTCTGGCTCATTGCCCAGCACCAAATCCAATGAAGCCTCACCTCTAGTTGGCCTATCTACATACTGAGTCAAAAAACCTTCCTGCACACTTTGTACAAAAACTGACCCCTCTAACAAGCTAGAGCTATAGCTATTCCAATCAATATTAGTAAAGTTAAAGTCCCCCATAACAATTACCCTATTACTTTCACTCCTGTCCAGGATCGACTTTGCAATCCTTTCCTCTACCTCTCTAGAACTTTTAGGAGGTCTATAAAAGACTCACAACAGGGTGACCTCTCCTCTCCTGTTTCTAACCTCAGCCCATACTACCTCAACAGACAAGTCCTCATCAAACTTCCTTTCTGTCACTGTGATACAGTCTTTAACTAATAATGCCACTCTTCCCCCCATTCTACCTCCTTCTCTACTCCGACTGAAGCATTTGAACCCCAGAATCTGCAACAACCATTCCTGTCCCTGCTCTATCCATGTCTCTGATATGGCCACAACATCGAAGTTCCAGGTACTGGTCCAAGCTGCAAGTTCCTCCACCTTATTGCGAATACTTCTTGCATTAAAGTATACGCATTTCAAACCATGCCCTACTCCACCCGTACGCTGCTGTGTTTTACAGTTCTCATCTATGACACCCCTATTCTCGTCCCTCTTAACATCCACACTACTCAGGATCCCACCCCACCTCTGAATCAGTTTAAAGCCCCCTGCATAGCCTTTACAAATTTTCCCCCCAAGATATTGGTTCCCCTCTGGTTCAGGTGTAGACCATCTCTCTTGTAGAGGTCCCACCTACCCCAGAATGAGTCCCAATTGTTCAGGAACCTGAACCCCTCCCTCCTGCACCATCCCCGCAGCCACGAGTTCAAACATTCCCTCTCTCTGTTCTTCTCTAAACTATCCCGTGGCACAGGCAAGAGTCCAGAGATAACCACTCTGTCTGTTTTGGCCCTAAGCTTCCACCCCAACTCCATAAATTTCTGTTTAATATCCCCTTCCCTCGTCCTACCTACATCATGTGTCCCTACATGAACTATGACTTGGGGTTGACTCCCCTCTCCCTTAAGAATCTTAAAAACCCGCTCTGAGACATCCTGGACCCAGCCCCTGGGAGGCAACACACCAGCCCTGAGTCCCGTTTATTACTATTTACTCTCCTATCTGTCCCCCTAACTATGGAGTCTCCAATTACCAGGCCCAATCTCTTATTCCCCCTACCCACCTGAGCATTCCCAGCAGGCTCACCCCCAGAGACCTGCTCCCTTTGGCCATCTCCAGTTGATTCCTCCTCAACTGTAGCCTCCAGGACAGAAAACTTGTTTTGGAGGGGAACAGCCGCATGGGATTGTCTCCCCGATTGCTTCTTACCCCTCTTCCTAACAGTTACCCAAGAATCACTTTTAGGAGTGACTATCTCTTTGTAACTCCTGTCAATATCCGCCTCAACCTCTCTGTACCAATTTGTAGAGTCAGAGAAAAAAACTACAACTACTGGCAAGCCTCCTAATGACGACTTCCGGTTTCCAGTTAGTTTAAAAAAAACGGCAAAAAACTACCACCGCTCGCTACTTTAACCGAAAAGAAAATGTTAAAAATTACTTAACACTTGAACTTTACACTCGCCCAAATCGCTGCCTCTCCGTGCTGCTCCACAGGAACAATGAGAATGTTGTTGGGGAGGATGTAAAGAGAAGGGGATCTACCACACAACATTAACACTGATCCAGATGTCAGATCTCCCACTCACAACAGTTCTTGTCATATCAATGTAAAGTAATGAATTTCATTGAACAACAAAATCTCTGGAGCACAGTCACAAAACCTTGTAATTTAATGAGTCAAATACAGGTAATCTAGAGACCCAGAGTAAGACTCTAGGGAGCTGGGTTTGAATCCCAGTTTGGCAGATGCTGAAATTGAAAAAAATAAAAAAAACTGGAATTAAAAGTCTAATGATGACCATAAAATCATTATCAATTGTCATTAAAGTCCATCTGGTTCACTAATGTCGTTTAGGGAAGGCAATTCTGTCATCCTTACCCAGTCTGGCCTACATATGACTCCAAATCCACAACATTGGCTGACTCTTAATTCTCCTCATGGCTGACAAATAAATGCTGGCCCAGCTAGCGAGACTTACATCCCATGAACGAATTATAAAAAACTTTAATCAGGTTGATGAATGCAATACAAAATTCCTGGTGTTGTTCTTGTTTTTTCTGGATTTATCTGGCAACAAAGACCATGTCAGAAATTCTTCTGAGAGATTTAAAGCCAGTGTATCTCTGGGAGTAGTTCCTCAACAACAGCAATGGTTTCCACAGCATGCTTTATCTTCCTTCTTCAACTAGAGAAATCTCTTGTCCAAATAATACCTTCAAGTAAATGAGTTTTTGAATAGTTCATCTCTGGAGAATAGAATTTCAACTACATTTTTCAGGCAGTCCCAAATAAGTTTTCCTTTTTCAATTTGAACCATGCCCTCCTTTATTACAAGGTAACTAAAATGGTAATTATCTCCTTTCTTGATGACAGTTACTATTGTCACATTTTGTGCACAAAGCCCACAAGATTTGAAGGCCAATGGGAGTACAGGTTTTGTTGTTTTTCATCCATTTGATTGCTTGTTGCAGCTCTTCTCTCAGTATTTGTGGCATTCTTTACCTCAGAGGGCTGTATAGGCTGGGTTGCTGAGTATGTCCAAGGCTGTGCTAGACAAATATTTATTCAGGAAGGAAATAAAGGCTAATAAGGATAAGGCGAAAAGTGGACTTGAGGATTATCATATCAGATCAACCATGGTCTCATTGAATGGTGAAACAAACTCAGCTGAATGGCCTACTTCTGTTCTTAAAGTCATTTTACTACCAAGTGCTGGGGGAGAGCCTGCAGAGTATCAGCTGCCACTGTCATGGTTGACAAGTTGGATATGTTCTGCCCAGTATTAATGGATGGTCTTGCCATTCTTAAAAAAAAGGAACATCATTTTATGAGCAAAGGGGATTTTTACATTTTACCTTGATCCCAGAAGCTTCAAAAGGCTTCACATGTCATGATGATCAACATATTGTTGGATCGCTTGGTCTTGATGGATGTTCATCACCGGTTGAACAAGTTAATGATCTGTGCAATGGGCATGAGACCTCTGCATAGATCAAATGACATAGAAATCTTTGACTTGAATAATGATATAATTCTGGGGTGTTGGTGTTTTGATCCAGGATGCCTCTGTACGATTTTGTATTTGTTCTTCTGAAGGAATGAAGGTTTTTTTCTATAATGTTATTTGGCTATACTCTTTCCAAGCATTCAGGTTAATATGACAAAAGCAAAGGACAAGAGTCAACTTAGATTCATTTAAACAAATCTCCGTTTATTTAATACTTTAGATACCAAACTCAAATAACAGTTGCAACACTCTTAACTCTTCCACTGAACATTAACTCTTAACTGAACACTGACTTTCATTGAACATCCCAAGGGTAAGGGGTTTGGATGGGGAGGAGTTTGTTAGATGTGTTCAGGAGGGTTTCCTGACACAGCACGTGGACACGCCTACAAGAGGAGAGGCTGTACTGGACCTGGTACTAGCTAATGAACCAGGACAGGTGATGGATCTCTCGGTAGGAGAGCATCTTGGGGATGGAGATCATAATTCTATCTCCTTCACCCTTGCATTGGAAAAGGATAGGATCAGGCAGGCTAGGAAGGTGTTTGTCTGGAATAAGGGGAAATATGAAGACATCAGGCAGATGTTGGGGCGAATAAACTGGAAGGAGGTGTTCTTGGGAAAAGCACAGAAGGAAGGTGGCAGATATTCAAGGAATGCTTGTCTGGAGCTCTGCATGACAACATTCCGGTGAGACAAGGAGGTTTTGGTAGGTCGAGGGAACCGTGGTGCACGAAGGCTGTGGTGAACCTAGTCAGGAAGAAAAGAAAGGTGTATAAAAGGTTCAAAGAGCTAGGAGATGTTGGGGATCTAGAGAAGTATAAGGCTTATAGAAGAGAGCTTAAAAAGGAAATTAGGAGAGCCAGAAGGGGTCATGAGAAGGCCTTGGCTGGTAGGATTAAGGAGAATCCCAAGGCCTTCTACAAATATGTGAAAAGTAAAAGGATGAGAAGAGAAGGGATAGGACCTATAAAAGGTGAAGGGGGAAAAGTCTGTATGGAACCGGAAGAAATGGCAGAGGTGCTTAATGAGTACTTTGCCTCAGTATTCACGGTGGAAAGTGATCTGGGAGGATGCACTACAAGTTTGCGGCAGACTGAAAAGATTGAGTATGTAGATATTAAGGAAGCGGATGTGTTAGAACTTTTAAATGCTATCAAGATAGACAAGTCTCCGGGACCAGATGGGATGTACCCCAGGTTATTGTGGGAGGTGAGGGATGTCATTGCAGAGCCCCTGGCGATGATCTTTGCGTCGTCAATGGAGACGGGAGAGGTTCCGGAGGATTGGAGGATTGCGGATGTGGTCCCTATTTTCAAGAAAGGGGACAGGGATAGTCCTGGAAATTACCGACCGGTGAGTCTGACCTCAGTGGTTGGTAAGCTGATGGAGAGGCTTCTGAGGGACAAGATTTACGAGCATTTGGAGAAGTTTAGGTTGATTAGAAATAGTCAGCATGGTTTTGTAAAAGGCAGGTCGTGCCTTATGAGCTTAATTGAGTTCTTCCAAAATGTGACTAAACACATTGACGAAGGAAGAGCAGTGGACGTGGTGTACGTGGACTTCAGCAAAGCATTTGACAAGGTCCCCCATGCAAGACCTCTTGAGAAGGTGAGAGGGCATGGGATCCAAGGGGCTTTGGCCTTGTGGATCCAGAACTGGCTTGCCTGCAGAAGGCAGAGGGTGGTTGTGGATGGCTCTTTTTCTGCATGGAGGTCGGTCACCAGTGGAGTGCCCCAGGGATCTGTTCTAGGACCCTTGCTGTTTGTCATTTTCATAAATGACCTGGATGAAGAAGTGGAGGGATGGGTGAGTAAGTTCGCCGATGACACGAAGGTCGGTGGTGTTGTGGATGGTCTGGAGAGATGTCAAAAGTTGCAGCAGGACATCGACAGGATGCAAGACTGGGCGGAGAAGTGGCAGATGGACTTCAACGCGGATAAATGTGTTGTGGTCCATTTTGGCAGATCCAACGGGATGAATGAGTACACTATCAAAGGTAGGAGTCTTAGCTGTGTGGAAGAGCAGAGGGATCTTGGGGTCCGGGTCCATAACACTCTCAAATCGGCCTCCCAGGTGGAGGATGTGGTTAAGAAAGCTTATGGTGCACTGGCCTTCATTCATCGAGGGATTGAGTTCAGGAGTCAGGAGGTAATGCTGCAGCTTTATAGGACTCTTGTCAGACCACACTTGGAGTACTGTGCGCAGTTCTGGTCGCCTCACTATAGGAAGGACGTGGAAGCTATTGAAAGGGTGCAGAGGAGATTTACAAGGATGTTGCCTGGATTGGGAGGCATGCCTTATGAAGACAGGTTGAGGGAGCTGGGACTGTTCTCCCTGGAGAGACGAAGGTTGAGAGGCGACCTGATAGAGGTTTACAAGATGTTGAGAGGAATAGATAGGGTGGACTCTCAGAGACTATTTCCCAGGGCTGAAATGGTCGTGACGAGAGGGCACAGATTTAAGGTGCAGGGAAGCAAGTACAGAGGGGATGCTAGGGGAAAGTTTTTCACTCAGAGGGTGGTGAGTGAATGGAATCGGCTGCCGTCGGTGGTGGTCGAGGCGAACTCGCTGGGGTCTTTTAAAAGACTTCTGGATGAGTATATGGGATCCAATGGGATTGGGGGTTATAGATAGGTCTATGGCTGGGTAGGTTTTGATGTGTTCGGCGCAACTTGTGGGCCGAAGGGCCTGTTTGTGCTGTAGTGTTCTATGTTCTATATGTTCTATTAACTCTAATTCTTTAACTGAAAACAGGTACTACCCGGTTTAGAATGAAGTGACCAGGTCATTCCCAACGTACATTCCATCCTCATGGTCCTTTTCTGAAGATGTTCTTCTGGGCATCCTTGTGATGGTTGATCTCTGAGATATTGCTGAAGACAAAGAGCTGAAACATCTGCCATCATCCTCAAACTGTCCGACTCTTCCAGAAAATTCTCTGGCACACAGCCAATGGTGTCATTGGAAATCAATCACATTATCTGATCAGCCAATGGAGTTATTTATAAATGATTCCATAACACTCATCCAAAACTGTATATAAGATACATAGCTCTGTGCACCATGTCTAGCTCAGGTTAAACAACTTCCCATATTCGGTCAACACAGGAAGTGTCAGGTCACAGCTCACAGACCAGGTCACAGCTCACTGTAACTTTACAGTTTGCATCTGTTTGATTAGAACTTGATCAAAATCCCAGCATGCATAACTCTCAGTCATAATTGCCTTTTAAAGTCAATATTGCCATTATTGTTGTTAAAAATCATTGTTGTTGTCATTCTTTCTTTGTCGACAATAATGAAACCATGATAATCAATTTTATTAGCAGGAAAGCACCATTTCTGAGCACCAGAGGAGAAATGAAAGTCTGAAACATCCCTCAAAATTGTGCTTGTAAATTGTCATTCTACTAATCTCATAATAAAAGAGGTCAGGGTTCAAACTGAGAAAGGAAATCTTATTTGAGACTGGCTGAAAAATATACTTGAAGTTCTTCTCTCCAGAGATGAACTATTCCAAAACTAATTTACTTGAATGTTAAATAAGGTCTATTACCTGGCCAAGAGTTTTTTGTTTAGAAAGGGTTCTAAACCTATCATCACAAAAGATAGAATCAAATCCTCTTGCTACTGAGTCAGTAGAGATGGAAGGAGTATAATTGTTACAGGTAAAAACACAGCAGATTCTCATTCAAAAGACTATCTATCAATTGTTCAACTTATAAGATCCTGAGGGACATGACAGGGTGGATAGTAAGAGAATGCTTCCTCTTCTGGCAGTCTAGGAACAGGGGGAACAGTTTAAAAATGTTTGTTTCCCATTTAAGGAGATTTATTTTCTCTCGGAGGGTCATTATTCTGTGGAATTCTCTTTGTCAGGGAGGTGCAGATTTCAGTCATTGAATATGTTCAAGTCTGAGTGAGATAGATTTTTGTTTAGCAACAGAGTCAAGGGTTCAAGGGGATGCAGACAGGAAAGTGAAGTTGATGCCACATTAAATCAGTCATGATCTTATCAAACAATAGTGTTGGCTTGAGGGACAGAATGGCCTCTGCCTCTCCTAATTCTTGTGTTTGTAGGTTGCAGGAGCTTTTAGGGCTGATTAACATACCAGGAGGAAAATCCCCCATCAATTTAACATTGGAGGCTAGCGTATCAGTACGGACTGATACCAGTATGCCCTCCTGTGAGCTCCAATGCAACCATAGCTCTGAATCTATGCTCTGATGGTAGGAATGCCAGAGAACTAATTTCTTTTGTACTGGAGTTGAAATAGTGGGAGCAATTTAATGACTTTTACCCCTATATTCCCTCGTTGCAAAGATCAGAAAAAAAGATCTCCATCTTTTTTATATTATCCTTGGAACTGAACTAGTCTTGAGTGTGCTGAGGCCTACTCCTGTCACAGATGTGTTATTGAAATGGAAGGGACAGCCCAACGCTGCAACATCATTTCCAGAATGTCAGCCCATATGACATACTTTCAGCTACTACATTTTGAGGATACAACTGAAAACAAAGGAGAAACATTTTACTCAGAAAGAGTCTTGATTATGGAACTCAGTATCACAAGGAGTAGTTGAAGCATAAATGTTGTGCAGATGTGTAACATCCACAAGATGCACTGCAGCAAATCATCAAGCCTCCTTTGAAAGCACATTCTGAAGCCGGCAATCTCTACCAGTTAGAAGGATAAGCAATAGGCAGCGGGCACATGGTCTCACCACCACCCTGATGTGGAACTACAATTACTGTTCCTTCATTGTCACTGGACCAAACGGCACTGTTGAATGTGCCTGCATCTCATGGTCTGCAGGGGTTCAAGAAGGCGGCACACCACCACCGGCTTCAGGGCAAATTAGAAAAGGGCAACAAATGCTGCAGTGATGCTCATATTCGAAGACAAATTAAATAAAAGCATGGGTGGCACTTAGGGAAAAATAGGTAAATATATATGTGGGAGAAAGGAATAGAAGGACAAGTTGATGAGACAAAATGGAAGAGGGGATGACAAGAGGCTCATGTAGAGCATATCAACATGGCATGAACAAGTTGGCCAAATGGCTGGTTTCTGTGCTGTATTTTCCACGTGAAGGTACAATGTTAGAAGTATATGGCCTGGTTTCTCTCTCAAGTTTGCAAGAGGGAAAACTGATAAACATTTATATAGGGGAAAAGGAATAGAAAGACATATTGATGAGGTGAAGTGGAGAGGAATGGGAGGAGGCTCATGTGGAACACATCGACACTGCATTGAACATGATGGCCAGATGGCTGGTTTCTGCACTGTAATTTCTATGTGAATATATTACATTAGAAGTATATGTTTCTCTCTCAAGCCTGCAAGTGGGAAGATTATTCCATAATCATTGCGTTGCGTTGTGAACAAAAAAAAGAAAAATGCTGGTCTGACAGCATATGTGAAGAGAGAATAGAGCCAACATTTTGAGTCTAAATGGCCCTTCGCCAACTCAGATCGCTACTCTGATGAAGGGTCATCTAAGCTCAAAATGTTGTCTCTCTCTCTCCACAGACACTGTAAGACCTGCTGAGATTATCCAGCATTTTTCTGTTTTTGTTTCAGATTCCAGCATTTGCAGTATTTTGCATTTATTTTAAGGTTGTGGCCGGGGTTGGCTTTCAAAGGTTAAATATTGGAGGAGGAGAGACATCTTTGTGCATGAGAGTCGCAGATGAGTCAATGGGTCAGTGATTAGCGCTGCTGTTTTACATTCCAACCATTATTGAGTTTGTGTCTTTATATGCCCTGTTTGTGAACAGAACTCCCACTAACCTGACGAAGGAGCAGTGCTCCGAAAGCTAGTGGCTTTTGCTACCAAATAAACCTGTTGGACTTTAACCTGGTGTTGTGAGATTTCTTACTGCTGCCTCACAACGCAAGGGACCCAGGTTCGATGCCCAGCTTGGGTCACTGTCTGCGGAACCTGCATATTCTCCCCGTGTCTGCATGGGTTTCCTTCCACAATCCAAAAGACGTGCTGGTCAGGTGCACTGGCCATGTTAAATTCTCCCTCAGTGTACCCAAACAGGTGCCAGAGTGCGGCAACAGGATTTTCACAGTAACTTCATTGTAGTGTTAATGTAAGCCTTACTTATGGCTCATAAATAAACTTTACAAGAGCTCAAAAGGTGTAAAATAAAACTAACCTTACAGTATATCAGGAGGAGCTATTAATGCAGAAAACTGTTAATCACCATGGCAACAGCAGCAACGGCCAGGGGGGCCGGGGTGTCCAATGGTCCGCCTAAATAGAGGTCCGTTGTTTTATCCAAGGGAGTTTATTTTTTATTATTTATACGCTCAGGATTTCTGGTTTGAGAGAAGGTTAATGTGATTTTTATTCTCAAAGGACGCGCTAATCTTTGAAGCGGACCGTCAGGCGGGGCTGCCCCCGGGCGGAGTGAGGACCCGGACATGCCAACCGGGCAGAAGCCGCGGAGAGGCGGCCGGCTGAGGAGGGGGGGTGGTTCGGCGCTGCATGTGGCCCGGGGACGGGGTAGACCAGGCCTCTGCTGAAGAGGGAGCAGCCCGGGAGGGGAGGGTGTGCTCCGGTTACCGGGGCGGGAGGGACCCGGTCTATAAAGTGAGTGGGGTGTTGAAGGAGGAGGAGGGGGGGGGGAGTGAAGAGGAGACCGCTCACTGCCCGGGGGGAGAGGGAGGCCAGGCCGCCCGGCAGCCACATCCAAACCTGGGCCGCGCCATGGAGAACGACATCCTGGACTCGCTGGAGGACCTGGGGTAGGTGTTGGCCCACGCTCATCTTTCCAGAGAGTTCCCGCGGCTGGACTGGGCCCCCGCACACTGACTGTGGATTAAGCTGGCGGGGTGATGGTACTACTGTGTCTGTGTCTCCCCACCCCCCGCCTCAGAGTGACCCATGTGCTGGTTATAAATAACCTGCTTGCGACCTAGGCCTGCACCCACAGGCCTCTCTTTCCCTCTCCACATGTTCCCCTGTCAATTCCCCCCGCCGCTACCTCCCACTCCGTTTTATTTCACCTTTTGCCTGTAGCTCCTCTTTTGCCAACTCCATTCACTGGGCAACATTCCAGAGGGTTGGGCACTGCCACATGACTGACCCAGTCGCATAAGGTCACACTCTCTGTACTCCAACTCAGTATAAAGAGATTATACCCCTACAGAGAGTCATAGAGGCTTACAGTGTGGAAACAGGCCCCTCGGCCCAACTTATCAGTGTTGCCTTTGTTTTAATCCCTAAGCTAGTCTCAATTGCCTGCATTTGGCCCGTGTCCCACTATACCCACTTTACCCATGTAGCTATTTAAATATATTTTAAAAAACAATTAAAGACCCTATGCACCCTGGATGTTCTCTCTTCCACCTTCCTTAAGGAAAAAGATACAAAAGCCTAAGGTCACATACCAGTAACTCGAGAATAGCTGGATGCTGCTGCTGTCAGACTTTTGAATGGACTTACCTTGCATTAAGTTGATCTTTTGTTACACCCTAGCTATGACTAACACTACATTCTGCACTCTGTTTCCTTCTCTATGAATGGTATGTTTTGTTTGTATAATGTGCAAGAAACAGTTTTCATTGTATGTTAATATATGTGACAATAAATCAAATCAAATTGTACCCTTCTCTAATACTACCTCTGACAGCTTGTTCCGGACACTCACCACCCTCTTAAAAAATGCTTGTCTTGATCCTTTTGTGTTTCTCCCCTCTCTCCTTAAATCTTTCCCTCTGGTTTTAGACTGTCCTATCTTTGGGTAAATCTATGCCCCTCGTTATCTTATAGACCTCTGTAAGATCACCCAAAGCCTCCTATGCTTCAGAGAAAAAAATTCCCAGTCTACCCAACTCATAACTCAAACCATCAAATCCTGGTAGCATCCTAGTAAATCTTTTCTGCACTCTTTCCAATATAAAAATATCCTTTCTATAATAGTGACCAGAACTATACACAGTACCCCAAGTGTGGGCTTACCAATGTCTTGTACAACTTCAACAAGACGCTCGAACTCCTCATTTTCCTGAATAACACAAATGGAATACTGATGGGTCATTCAGACTCAACAAGGTCTCTGTTCTCACCCCAGACATGCTGTCAGAGCTGCTGAGATTTTCCAGTATTTTCTGTTTTTGTTTCAGATTCCAGCATCCACAGTATTTTGCTTTTGTCATCCTACACTCTGCATCCTCTCCTTCTCCCCTATGTACTGAGCAGTGTATTTTGTCAGCATTGCACGCAAGAAACAGTACTTTTTGCTTTATCCTAATACATGTGACGATAAATCAAATGAAAATGTCCAAAAGCAGATTACAGCGCCAGCCTTCATCTAATATTGCATGCAAACGTCTGTGGGATAGTAAATATTGTTCAGAAGAGCAGAGAATTTATATAAGCCAATCTTCTGGCACATGGGGCCAACTTGGCAGATATCTTTTTGAAATGATTTTCTAGATAGGGGTATGAAGCGGAGAGGTAATCCAAGTCTCTCCACATCATTGGCTAAACATTATTAGACGATTGTGACAAATTTTGATGTCCTCCTTTAAGAACAACATCAAAACCCTGGAAAACATCCAGAGAAATGTACTAGTACAATATCAAGGGTGTGAGGATTTGGGTGTAAAGAGAGAAAGTGGATAAATTATGTTATAGTAGAGAAGATTAAAACGGAGATTTTAATGAGTTAAAGGGGGCGGGAAACAATCTTCAGTAATTTGAGGCAAACGTTTAAGATCAAAAGGACAAAAGAAGGGATTAAGAGAGTGCTCTTTGCGCAGTAAGTGGTTCGGACATGGAGTGTCTTAGCAGAAGTGGGAGCTTTTATTAGGAGTGTGGAGTCCACTTTGTAAGGAGGAAAATATCACTATCAGTCTACAGCATTCTGGCTTAAATTAACCATTTGAAATTTACTTGCCAGTAGTTTAACTATGCATATTGAGATACTGGGGATACAATATTTTGACATACTGTTGGGTCCTGAACTTTTGGAAGTCCATTCTAGCACCTTTTGAATCATAGCTTTGCTGAAACATGACAAGAATGCTTGACATGCCACTTCGGTAAAGAACCAGGTTGTCAAAAAAAAGAAATTGACTGATTGGGAAAATTCATATCTCCTTTCTCAGTAGTTTTGCAAACTATATTAGATTAACTAACTTGCACCACTCGAATGAGCAAGATGTGAATCATCTTAGGAAGTTTTTTGGGACCAAGGATGACTTGCTTTCACTCCTGTTTGGTTCTGAGATGGGTGACAAACCTGATGTGTGAAGTACAGATTGCAGCATGTGGGGCAGGTGGCGTTTCGAGGGACCAGTAGATGAGCTGTTGGGAAGTCTGTGCAGTCTCTACACTTTGACTTTATCTTTTGTGTTTCTGACAGGGAATTATCTTTCTCTGTGTTCGACACTTTCCCGAAGGAACTTGATCGCAAGCTGGTAACTCCCAAATGTTGCAAAGATGTTTTTGACCTCCAGGGATGCTTTGAGGCCATCACTTGAGCAGTTTCTATTGTCTTTCTAAGTAGACTGTTGCCACAGCTGAGTTCCCTGTAGAGCTGCTGCTTTGGGAGTCTGGTGTCAGGCACATGAACTACATGTCCTGCCCAGCAGAGCTGGTTTTGAGTGATTAGCATTCAATGAAGGGTATGTTTCCTAGGAAGAGAGGGCACTGCTGTTGGATGGCCTTTCATATCGTAGATTTGAGGATTTTGTGATGGCATTGATACCTTTTCCAGTGCTTTGTAGGCTTAGCTGTAGATTGTTCAAGTCTGGAGCATATAGGAATATGGGGAGGTGTGACTCGGGGTCTCTTCATTTTCAACAAGTTTCACATTGATAACTGGCCACATGTAGAAGCCATCAGAATGTCCACCCTCAGTCTGCAGGTTCACTCTTTCAATATTTCAACCGTGTCAGAATGTCACAGACTTATCACCCCTGAAAGAAATTGTTATTTCTAGAATCTTGCATGCATCTTGTCAATTTGAGAGAGTGTGTGCTGAGATAATTGAACATATCCACTACTGACAGGTTCTGGCCAGGGTTAAAACCTTGGGCTCAAGATGAGGCTTTCCTGAAGTGTTCTGGTACTGCTGGTTCAAGAGGAGGTTGGTGAGGGGAAGGAGGGGGGAAGCAAGAGGGGCTTGGTGGGGAGGCAGGAGTGGGTGTGGACAAGAATGAGGGCTGCGAGGTAAACGAGCAAACTGCCCATGGCACAGTGGTGCGGACAGAGGCCAGAGCAGGAAAAGTAAAGAGAAATGTAGTGGTTATTGGAGATAGTGTGGTTAGAGGCACAGACACTGTCTTTTGTGACAAGGATAAAGAACACCGAAGGGTGTGTTGCGTGCCTGGTGCTAGGGTCCAAGATGTCGTGTCTGGGCTGCAGAGGAATCTAGAGTGGGAGGGGAGGAATCCGGTTGTTGTGGTTCACGTGGGGGCCAATAATATAGGCAAAATAGGAACTAAGGATCTGCAGAGGGAGTACAAAAATCTGGGTACCATATTAAAGAGTAGAACCGACAAGGTGGTTATCTCTGGTTTGCTACCTGAACCACATGCAAATTTGTGTAGGGTAATTAGGATAAGGAGGTGAATCTGTGGCTCAAGGATTGGTGCGGGAGGAATGAGTTTGAGTTTATGGGGCATTGGGTATTGGGGCAGATGGGACCTGTTCAGATGGGATGGTCTACGTCTGAATCATTCAGGGACCAGAGTCCTGGCAAATCATATAACTAGGACGTAGATAGGACTTTAAACTAATTTGAGGGAGGTGGGTGCAGAGGTAGGGAAAATTACAAAATCTGGAGTAAAGGAAAAGGTACATATGTGCCGGCTAAGAGGAAAGATGGGAAAGGTAGGATTAGAGAGCCGTGGATTACTCGGGATATTGAGGACTTGGTTAGGAAGAAAAGAGAGGCGTGTGATAGGTCAAAGCAGCTGGGAACGGAGACAACGTTGGAGGAATATAGAGAGTAGGAGGAAGCTCAAACGGGGAGTTAGAAGGGCAAAAAGGGGGCAGGAAATGATTTTGGTGGATAGGATTAAGGAAAATCCAAAGGCTTTTTACTCCTATGTTAGGAATAAAAGGGTGGTTAGAGGAAAAATTGGACCTCTTAGGGACAGAGGAGGGGAACTGTGCTTAGAGCCCAAGGGAATGTCAGAGATCCTGAATGAATACTTTGCGTCAGTATTCACGAAGGAGAGGGACTTGTTGACAGCTCCTGTCTCTGAGGGAGCTGTGGACCAGTTGAAGGAAATATCCATACCAAGGGAGGAAGTGTTAGAGCTTCTAGATGGTATTAAAACTGATAAATCTCCAGGGCCTGATGGCATTTATCCCAGGCTACTTAAGGAGGTGCAAGGTGAAATTGCTGGGCCTCTGATGCAAATCTTTGTCTCTTCTTTGGATGCAGGTGAGGTCCCAGAAGACTGGAGAATAGCTAATATTGTACTGTTGTTTAAAAAGGGTAGTAGGGATAACCCTAGAAATTATAGGCCGGTGAGTTTGACATCAGTGATAAGGAAGCTGTTGGAGGGGATTCTTAGAGATAGGATGTATAGGCACTTAGAGCATTGCGATCTGATTAGAGATATGCAGCATGGCTTTGTTAAGGGGAGGTTGTGCCTTACGAATCTGGTAGAATTTTTTGAGGAGGTGATGAAAACAGTGGACGAAGGGCGAGCCGTTGATGTCGTTTATATGGATTTCAGTAAGACGTTTGACAAAGTCCCTCATGGGAGGTTAGTTGAGAAGGTCAAGGCTCATGGGATACAAGGACAGGTAGCTAGATGGATAAGTAACTGACTTAGTAATAGGAGACAGAGAGTAATAGAGGAAGGGTGTTTCTCTAGCTGGAGGTCGGTCACTAGTGGTATGCCACAAGGCTCGGTACTGGGACCTCTTCTATTTGTAATATATATAATTGACTTGCAAGAGGGAGTAAGTGGAGTGATCAGCAATTTTGTAGATGATACAAAGACGACTGGACTTGCGGATAGTGAGGAGCATTGTCAGGCAATGCAACAGGACATAGGCTGGTAGCTTGGGCAGATAGATGGCAGATGGAATTCAAACCTGATAAATGCGAGGTGATGCATTTTGGGAGAAAGAATGTAGTGGGGAGGTATATGATAAAGGGTAGACCTATTAAGAGTATAGAAACGCAGAGGGACCTGGAGGTGCAGGTGCACAAGTCTCTGAAGGTGGCAGAGCAGGTGGAGAAGGTTGTGAAGAAAGCAAATGGTATGCTAGCCTTTATTGGAAGGGGTATAGAGTACAAGAGCTAGCCTTTAATGTTGCAGTTGTATAAAACGTTGGTTAGACCTCATTTGGAATACTGCGTCCAGTTCTGGTCGCCTTACTACTGGAAGGACGTGAAGACTCTGGAGAGAGTGCAGAGGAGGTTTACCAGGATGCTGCCTGGTATGGAAGGTCTGAGTTACGAGGAGAGGTTAGGCAAATTAGGACTGTTTTCCTTAGAAAGACGTAGTCTTAGAGGAGATCTAATAGAGGTGTATAAGATTACAAGGGGTATGGATAGAGTAAACAGGGTTAAGCTTTTTCCTAGGATGGACTTGAATAGCATGAGGGGTCACGGGCTTAGGGTGAGGGGGGTAAGGTATAATTTGGATGCTAGAGGGAGTTTTTTCACACAGAGGGTGGTAGGGGTATGGAATGCACTGCCAAGTAAAGTGGTGGAGGCAGGCAGTCTGGAGTTATTTAGGAAATACTTAGATGGGCACATGAATAGAATGGGAATGGAGGGGTATAGAAAACTAATTTAAAATAGGGATCATGAGCCTTGGGAGTCCCTGGGAAGTGTGTAAATAGATGATGATATTGATGTACTTGTTTTTATCCTACAGGTGCTTTGGTCCACCTTGTTGTCTAACGAGGGGCATACACGTTGTTGTGAGAGGGCTGTTCTTGGATTTTTTTCGAGAGTATCCTAGTGCTTCATGTCGTTAGTGTACGCTTGACCTGGACCATTTGATGGGCAACACGACAGCTAGTGACTATCGCTGTGCTGTGCAGATACGTGGATTTGGGCCTGTGTCTGTGGGAGTTTACACATTCTCCCCGTGTTTGCGTAGATTTTCTCCAGGTGCTCTGGTTTCCTCCTACATCCCAAAGATGTGCTCTTAGGCTAATTGGCAAAACAAATTCTCCCTAAATTGTCTCAAATTTGGTTTTTAATCCATAGATCTATAAACATAGATAGGGATCATGGGTAGAGGTGAGAACATCGGGGTGGCGGCGTGGGCTCGTTGGGCCGAAGGGCCTGTTTCCTGTGCTGTTTTGTTCTTTGTACGTGTTCAGGTGAATGTTGAGGATGTTCTGCCTATTAGAGGAGTAGGGGGTGTGAGAGAGACTAATAGCGTTTCAGCAAATTAGGTCCAGGCAAAGGCTGCTATAAAGGCAGTTTACCTGAATGCACGAAGCATTCGGAACAAAGTGAATGAGCTGATGGCGCAAATGGATATGATCTAGTGCCCATTATGGAAGTGTGATTGTGGGGGGCAGGGACTGGGAACTGAATGTCCAGGGCTATCAGGTGTTTAGGAAGGATAGACAGGAGGAAAAAGTGGGTGAGGTGGTTCTGTTGATTAAGGATAGTATCAGGGCTGCAGTAAGAGAGGATATAGACCCCAAAGAGCAAAATGAGGAATCGGTGTGGCTGGAGGTAAAGAATAGTAAGAGGAGGAAGATGCTGGTGGGTGTGGTCTATAGGTCCCCAAATAACAACTTTGAGGTGGGGCAGGCTATAAACAAATAAATAAGAGATGTGTGCAAAAATGGAACGGCATTAGTAATGGGAGATTTCAATCTGCATATTGACTGGGCGACACAAGTCAGACGCGGTGGGCTGGAGGAAGAGTTCTTGGAATGCTGTAGGGATGGGTTTCTCAAACAGTATGTTACAGAACCGATGAGAGAGCAAGCTATCTTGGATCTGGTTCTATGTAATGAGGCAGGTAGAATTACGGATATTCATGTGGGGGACCCTCTAGGGATGAGTGATCATAGTATAGTAGAATTTATGATGCAGATGGAGGATGAGAAAGTAGCGTCCAGGACCTGTGTACTATGTTTGAACAGAGGGGACTATGATAGGATGAGAGAGGAATTGGCGACTGTGGATTGGAGGAGTACATTGGTTGGTAGGATGGCTGAGGAACAGTGGAGAATTTTTAAAGAGATCTTTTTCAATACTCAGCAAAAATATATTCCGATGGTGAAGAAAGATTGTAGGAGAGGGGAAAATCAGCCGTGGTTCTCAAGGGAAATTAAGGAGAGTATTAAATCAAAAGCTGAGGTGTTCAGAGCGGCTGAAATTAGTGGGCGATCAGAGGATTGGGAAGGTTTAAACAACAGCAAAGAATGACTAAGAAGGTGATTAAAAATGGAAAGATAGAATATGAGGCTAAACTAGCTTGAAATATCAAAAATGACAGTAAAAGTTTTTATAAATATAAAAAGAATAGGAGGATGGCCAGAGTTAATGTTGGACCCTTGGAGGATGAGAGAGGGGGATTTAGTGGTGGACCATAAGAATATTGCAGAGACTTTGAGTTTTTTGTATCGGTCTTTACGGAGGAGGACGTAAATAGCTTGCCCGAAATTAAGGATAGAAGCGTGGTAGGAGATGAGGTCCTTGATAGGATTACAGTCACTAGAGAGGTGATGCTTGATAGGCTAACGGGACTGAGGGTAGATAAGTCCCTGAGACGGGGTGGAATGCATCCCAGAGTTCTCAAGGAAATGGCAGAGGTGATAGCAGATGCCCGAGTAATTATCTTTCAGAATTTGCTGGACTCTGGGAAAGTGCCGGAAGATTGGAAAACGGCTAATGTTACACCACTGTTTCAGGAAGGTAGCAGACAGAAAGCAGGGAATTATAGGCTGGTTAGTTTAACGTCTGTAGTCGGAAAAATGCTTGAATCTGTTATCAAAGCAGAAATAACGAGGCACCTGGATACGAACTATTTGATCAAGCAGACATTTGTTAAGGGGAAGTTGTGCTTGATGAATTTATTGGATTTTTATGAGGAAGTGACCAGTGCGGTAGATAGAGGGGAACCGGTGGATGTGTGTTTTTGGATTTCCAAAAGGCATTTGATAAGGTGTGTCACAAAAGATTGTTGCAGAAGGTTAGGGTGCAGGGAGTTGGGGGTAGGGTATTAGACTGGATAGAGGATTGGTTGTCTGATAGGAAGCAGAGAGTAGATATTAATGGGTGCTATTTTGATTGGCAGCTGGTGACTAGTGGAGTGTCCCAGGGATCGGTGCTGGAGCCTCAACTATTTACCATTTACATAGATGATTTGGGGGAAGGGACTGAGTGCAGGGTGACGAAATTTGCTGATGACATGAAGATAAGTGGAAAAGTAAATTGCGTGAGGAATGTGGGAAGCCTGCAGAGGGATCTGGATAGGTTGAGTGAGTGGGCGAGAACCTGGCAGATAGAGTATAATGTTAGCAAGCGTGAGGTTATCCACTTTGGTAGGAATAACGATAGGAAGGATTACTATTTAAATGGTGAAAAGCTGCAGCATGCGACGGTGCAGAGGGACCTGGGGATCCTTGTGCACAAATCGCAAAAACACAGTCTGCAGGTGCAGCAGGTGATTAAGAAGGCGAATGCAATGTTGGCCTTTATAGCTAGGGGAATAGAATATAAAAGTAGGGATGTACTTTTGCAGCTGTACAGGGTACTGGTGAGGCTGCAGTTAGAGTACTGTGTGCAGTTTTGGTTGCCGCATTTGAGGAGAGATATATTGGCCTTGGGGTGCAGAGAAGGTTCACTAGGCTGAAACTGGAGATGAGGGTGTTAGATTATGAGAAGAGACTAAATAGGCTAGGTTTGTACTCTTTGGAGTTTAGAAGGCTGAGAGGGGATCTTATAGAGATGCATAAGATAATGAAGAGGATGGATAGGGTAGAGGTTGAGAGACTCTTCCCACTTAGCAAAGATAGCAGAACTAGAGAGCATAGCTTTAAAATAAGAGGGGGAGGCGGTTCAGAACAGAGTTGAGGAGAAATTTCTTTACTCAGGGTGGTGAATTTTGGAAATCTCTGCCTGTTGAAGTGGTGAAGGCTTCTTCGCTGAATATATTTAAGTCAAGGGTGGGTAGGTTTTTGATTGACAAGGGAATTGAGGGTTACGGGGAGAAAGCGGGAATGTGCAACTAAACCACTGCAGATCAGCCATGATCTTATTGAATGGTGAGGCAGGCTCGAGGGGCTTGATGGCCTATTACTTCTCTTATTTCTTATGTTCTTATTTCCATTTTCTTCATACAAATTGCAAAGCTGAATTTCTCAAGTGCATTTGCGAACAAGTCTTTGTTATGCTGCATGTCCAGTTCTAACCCTGATGTACAGATGCTGGTGTTGGACTGGGGTAAACATAGTAAGAAGTCTGACAAGCTTGTGAGTTTACAATCAAATAAATCGGTTGGACTTAAATCTGGCGTTGTCAGACTTCTTACCCAGTTCTAACCTAGCAGCCCAGCACACAGGTATTAACAAATGCTTCAAAAAGCATGTTGTTGGTAATCTTGGTCAGGGTTTAGATCATCTGCACAATGTCTGATTTCAGTCCTAGGTTCACCATCATGGAAGGCATGGCTGTGAAAAACATGCTGAAGAGGGAGGCAAGGGAAGTAAGTCTGCCTGCCAAACTGAAAGTATATGGAGCATAATCCTGCCTACTCTGCTGTATACATTGGACTGTGTTCCAGTTTAATGCCAAGAAGCTTAGCCATTTTCACTCCAGTTGCCTTCAGAAGCTTCTGAAGATCAGATGGCAGGACAAAATACCAGAGGTTGTCAAATATCTGCACCATATTGTCTTGCGAGAAGTTCCCCCAAGAATACAGTGGCTGGCGCAAACTCCTTTTATAACATGTCCAAGGCAGAGGGGAAATGCAAGGAGAGGAAATCGAGTTTGTGCTATCCTGCCCTATTTGCACCAGCAGGCTGTGTAACCTCTGGAACCCTACCAAACAGCCCAGATGATGAACATGGTCATCTTGCTCATGAAGGGCAAATAATATTTCTGGATAATGTCGTCTATTGTTACTCTTGTTGGAGGCAAAATAACTGCCAGGAAAGCAACCATCAATCTTTAATATGCCACTTAAAAAAAAACAAGATTATCTCCTATTTGAGACATGATTCTGTCAGAATGCAGTCAATTAATAAATTCTCAACTTTGTAATTGACAGTTAGAGTTGAAATATTTTTAGCTAATTATTTCTGTTGTAACATGAAATTTCAATTCAAAAACCAGGAGTTTTGGTACCTTGTGGAACTTGAGATTGCTTTTGTGTATGAAAATGAAGGCCCAACAGAGGGATTCATAACTTTCTGCAATGTTCACAGAATTTCATTGATTTTACAGATACAAGGGTCCTCTACTAGATGATGGCGCTCTAGAGTTGGCGGTGGGTGATGGGGCAGCTTCTCCAGAATATACTAAACTATGTGCCTGGCTTGTAACGGAATTGAAGGCTTTCTACAAACTGGTAGAAAATGTCAATGCAACAACTAGTAAGTATGTTTAATGTCCAGTTGCATTACCCAAGTTGAAAAAGATTTGAATCCAAGTGTAATTTCAATCATCACAATTGCAATATTCTGGTACTTTGAGTTGTTGGTTTGAAGTACTATCTATTCAGTTCAAGTCTCTAAATCAGAGCAAACTTAAAGTATTAATAAGTATTTTGAGTTTAAAACTTTGTATGTAATAAGTGAATTTGCGTTATTGAGGATGATGACATAGATAAGGGAGACATGGTGGCATAGTGATAATGTCACTAGACTAAGTTTAACATACACAGTGTTAGCACTGTTGCCTCACACTGTCAAGGACTCGGGTTCAGTTCCAGCCTCGGGTGACTGCGTGGGTCTCTTCCCACAGCCCAGAGATGTGGGGTTAGGTGGCTTGGCCAAAGATGTGTAGATTATAGTAATTAACCATGTCAAATGTGCGGGGTTATGGAGATAGGACCTAGGTGGGATAGTCTTTCAGACCATCAGTGCAGACTCAATGAGTTGAAAGGCCTCTTTTTACACTATATAGGGATTCTAGGAATCTAGCAGTCTAGAAACCCAGGCCAGTGCCCTAGAGACATCCATTAAGTCCCACCATTGTAGCTGGTGAAATTTGAATTCAATTAATAAATTTAGAATTATAAATCTCATTTCCATAATAGTGATTTTGAGATTGTAATTGGCATAAAAACCCAACTGATTTACTTGTGCCCATTAGGGAAGGATATCTTCATTATTAATTGGTCTGGCCCACGTGACTCCAGACTCATAGCAATGTGATTGACTCTTGGGCCGAACAAGCCACTCAGTTCAAGAACAATTGGAGATGACAACAAATGCTAGCTTTGCCGCAATGTGTGCAAGAAAAATAAAAGATGCCCGATGTGGAGTCGAATCTATGCTATCCAATAATCAGAGACATTTCATCCATAAAACTTTGACTTACTGTAAAACTGTGTTTCATTAGTCAGAGGGTAGTAAGGGCGTGGAATGCCCTGCCTACAGCAGTAGTGGACTCGCCAACTTTAAGGGCGTTCAAATAGTCATTGGATAGACATGTGGATAATATTGGAACTGTTTAGGTTAGAGGGTCATTAGATTGGTTCCGCTGGTCAGTACAATATCGAGGGCCGAAGAGTCTGTACTGCGCTGTAATTTCTATGTTCTATGTTAGTTATGCTTGCATCCTCTTACTGGCTTGTTGGATAAAATATTCATATGCAAATATATCTCAGTAATCTCTAATGTTGTCTGAATGTAAGATTTTAGATCCTGTGATTTTATTTTCCTTAATTTTTTTTAAAATTTGCTTCATATAGGCCCCACAGAAGCTGAAGAGTTTCAGCTGGAGATGAGTGGTTTGCTGGCTGAGATGGATTGCCCCTATTCTGTTCTAACCACTGGAGATGTCACTAAACGCCTTCTCAACAAAAATAATTGCCTTTTGCTGCTCAGTAAGTTGTAGGAGAATTTGAATCATTTCCTGATTAATGATTAGACTTGAAACTTAATCACAGTTGTAATGCTCAATGGTATTCAGAATTAAAGATGCCTTCTCTCCCAAACCTGTGTGCGCGCAAGTACGCGTGTATGCTAACGTAGTGATTATCCACTAGCAACTCAAGAGCTTATGATTTCAGGTGCCTGCCATCACAAGTTGGGAAGTTACTTGATTAAACCTTTGGTGACTGGCCTTGAATTAAACAGCAATGCAACTCTACAGAAACCTGAGCCGAAAGGCTGCCTTTTATGCCATTAGGCTGACTCTATGGAAGCTGCAGATTGCTATAAAAGCTCAGCTGGCTCCCTAATGTCCTTCAGGAAAGGGACCTTAACTTTAGTCATCATGTGACTTCAGTTTGCACTAGTTGACTTTTAATGATTACCATATTCAGAAGAAATTAGGGAATAAGTGCCTGGAACTGTGTGCAGAAGTTTAAATATATTAAAACCCACTGAAAAAACTTGTACGCTTATTGCTTTGTACACATTTTTTTGTAAAAAAAAAAGAGCATTGATACTGATGCTTATATCAAATAGAGTGTAAGTTGTATATTATTGCTTTGAATTTTACAGTAGGTGCCTTAATGATGGCTAATGATCAGCCAACTTGGATAGAAAGGCAGCCTTTATTTTCAGATAGTTACCATTCTTGTCCCATTCCAATTTTTAAATATTGTCTCAGTATTTTGCTATCTTCTTTGTCATATCGATAGAAGACATTACTGAAGAATGAAAAGTGTCTGTTCTGCCTCTTAGGTCAGATTGTTTAGGTGTAAATCAAAAAATTATATCTTTCCAGCATTGGGAGGGTAGGTTATTATAATTTATCTATTCCAGTTGATTACAAGACTGACCTCTACTGCAGAGCTGGCTAATTGTTACTCAAGTATGTGGTTTCTCTGCTGCTGAGATTCAATTTTCTGATGCTTAATGCAAATAGTTTTCCCCTGGACATACCTGAGGATTCATGATGACTCTTGTATGGCACTCCTCATCTGCCTTCATTCCAAATGAGGACTATGGCTGCAAATGACTGCTGACATTTAGTTTAAACCAGTTAAGTAAACCAATCATTGACGAGCATTTGGGGATTTTAAAAAAAATAAGCAAGCAATGACAGACCCACTCCCTCTAAATACATACAACACGGCAGTGTTAACAATGCTGCCTCATGTGCAAGGGACCTGGGTTCAATTCTGGTCTTGGATAATTGTCAGTGTGGAGTTTGCACATTCTTCTGTGTCTACGTGGGTTTCCTCCAGGTGCTTTGATTTCCCCCCACAGTCCAAGGATGTGCAGGCTAGGTTGATTGGACATGATAAATTAATCCTAGTGTCGGAGATTAGTAGGCTAAATATGAGAGGTTTCAGGAATGGGTGAGATTGTGGTTGGTGCATACTCAATGGTCCATGTGGCCTCATTCTGCACTATCGTGATTCTGTGATTTCCTCTACTCTTCAGACGGCACAGTAATACAACGGGCTACATTTCCAGGAGTCTGAAAATCCCCAATACCTTCTTAGGATGAGTGTAGATACAAATTACAGCTTTTTATCTAACACCTTGAATGTGATATCATGTCCCAAGCTGCTTCACAGGAGCAATGTCAACAAAATTTGACAATGCACCAACTGAGGAGTTATTGGGGCGGTTGCCCAAAAGGCTCAATCAAAGAGGTGTCATTTCTCCAATTTTTTGTTTGCGTGTTTTAAGATCCTAATTTAAATTCTCAAATGATGGAATTTTAACTCATTTTTAGAATATTAGCTGGGTAACATAGCCAGTACCTTACCATACCTCCATTAAGATTATAAGTTTGTTGTAAAAGATATCAGTTTGCAATAATTGTGATTTCTTCGCTAGAGATTGTGACTCAGCAGAAATACAAGTGTAGATTTTGTGTTTACACTCTTCTGGGGACAGAATTTTGATCTTTGTCCGTTCCTAGTCTGCAGATGGGAAATCTGGCTCTATCACTGCTTGGCGTTTGAGATTATGAAAGAGCTTTGCTGATGTGGAGATTAGTGACCTCAGTGCAGCACACACCATTGTTTACCTTCTTTGTTACCATTCTGGAGTAAGGCTGGTTGATAAATAAAATGCATTTAATCTGGAATAGATAACTTGATTACAGCTGAGTCTCTAGAGTTTCCCTTTTTATATGGGAAATGTGCTGTATGATCATACTGTTTCAGTTCTGATATAAAAATAGAATCTCCAGAGCCTGTGTTTCCTGAGGCGCTTATGGCTACTGGTTACAAGTCTAGTTTTGATGGTGGCGATTTGAAGTAATGAATTGAAAATTGTGCAGAAGCATCAAATTTAATGTGTATCAGTTTTTTTTCAAAGCCATGTTGATGCCAAAGTTCTAAATCAGCCAGATGGCAGCTCTTGAATAATAAAAAATGATTGGATATGTGGTTGAAAAACCCTGTCTTTATCTTTTTGAAATGAGAAATTATTCAAATTCTTCAAACATTCTCCTAAGGTGGCTTAATGCTATTCCCATATGATTCATTTTGCTGTCTGGTGGGGTACAACACTGAGGTATTCCAATCATTGGGTTTGGTCCCTTGTTTGATCCTGGCCTCTGTGTTCCAGAGATGGAGAAAAGGCACGTCAGCAGCCAGGCGTGCACCTTTTTTTTTTTCAATGTCAAGCAGCCTCTTGATAGCTGCTTTATAGGTTCATGTACAAAAGGAGATCACTTGATACCCAAAGAACTACTCCAGTGCTTCAGGCAAGAAAACAAATTGGGTGGAGCGACAGACAAACAATTTTGTCATTTACATATCTCTTGTCATTCATATATTTCTTGTGCTTACATTCTCTGATTTTTATTTTTTATTCCTGCAGCTTACCTGATTTCTGAGCTTGAATCTTCACGGATGCTTGGCGTGAACAGCCCACCAAAGAAGCAAACTGACAAAACTAGCCAGTCCTTCATGGAGCTGAAATCCATATGCATTACCCTGGGTATGTCCAAGCCCCCAGATAACATCACCATGTTTCAGTTCTTCAGTGGGATTGAGAAAAAGGTACACACACAACAAAATTATCTTAATGTGCACATTTAAAACTTAAATCCCTCAGTCAAACTGGTCCGATATGATTAATTACTTTAAAATAAATCTATTGATGCGAGTTTCCGCTTCAGGAACTACATAAATTTTAAAAAGTCAAAGAGTACACATCGGTTGTGTAGAAGTTTCTTTTGATTGTGTCTTTTGACTTGGAAACTGAACAACTATTTGAAGTTTTAACTACTGCTGTCAGTTCCAACAAGAGTTGCATCTTAATTGAAGTTTCTGTCTTCCACATATAAGGGGGCAATTTCATTACTACATTTTAAAGTGAATCAGGATTGAGGGGCATCCACAATTGCATCTCAAAATAGTTTGTTTATTTCAGAAGAGGCAAGTGCAAAGAAGCATTTACTTGAGCATTTCAAACGATCTTAAAAGCCACAGAGATCAAGCTACCTATTAAAATTGGAAATCTACATTTCCAGCATCCAATAGACTGGCACTGTTTAGCCCTATTGTACCTTATTCTCAGGTGTCTGCCACACAATTAAATATTTAACTTCTCCGTCGTAGCGCTCATTGGTGTGTGGAAGACTTTCCAGTCAACAAATGAGAATAAATTAAAACTTGAATTTTCAGATCAAAAGGCATTGATTAAACTTAGCTTTAGACTAGAAAGACAGAAGTGCTGAGCATTTCTGCGAATGTGTCCCAACAGTAAAGATTTGCATTGTCGGCTGCTATTTAATTGAAGTTAGTACCTGGTTAGCCCATGGTGAACCCTGGAATTTTTCAAGTAGATATGATGCACAAAGTACCAATGTGGAAAAATCAACCTTTATCCTCCCATCTCTCGACGTGTGGAATTCAAGTCCAGTTAATGGAACCTTTCACTCTGGGATTTAATCCCCAGTCCAGCCGTCTTCAGCTGCTTTATCAGTAGCCTCTCTTGTATCGATGCAAGACTTGGAGCTAGTTACTGATGAGCTGACTTCGAGCTCTATTCTGATGAAGCAACCAATGCTGATCTGTGGCAGGACCCAGATAGTACTGTTCTGAGTGGATTGCTATCTAATCTCGCAATGCCTGTCCACAGTTTACATGGCAAAAGTCAGCAGTACAATGGAATACTGACCACGGGCAAAAAGTGGTGAACTCTTGTCATCAACACCATCAGGGCAGAGAAATTTGCTTGATTTGTGCCCTGCCCTTGTCATTTTACTCGACATTCAACCTCTCTCTACTAGGATATAGAATATTCTTTATACAAGGTGCACTATAGCACCTCATCAAACTACTTTCAGCAGTACTTCCCAGCTTTATGATGTCTACTAGCAAAGAGAGCAAGAGTAGCTGTAGTGTGGAAAACATTATCACCTTCAAGTCCTATGCCATCCTGGCTTTATGTATTGATCTTTCATCATTGCTGGCTCACTGCCTTGGAATACCCGCTTTTTGCCATTGTGGAAACACCATAAACAGTGTGACTGTAACATGCCATCACCACCTTGGAACATCTGCAATTTGGTAATAAGTGCAGCCTTGTCAGTGTTTGCGACATCCCAATGAAAGCAGAATCATGAAGGAGCGTAAAGTCTCTGGTGCGATGCTCGGTATGTTCTTCCAGCTTATGCAGTCACGTTGTATGACTACCGTTGCGTACAAGATTTGTATTCCAGAAAGAGGTAAAAACCCTGCTTCCAGCACTTGAGGAAGAGCATTTGAATTGAACAATGGGGTTTCAGCAGTAACTGGAGGAATTTGGAACCAGATTTCCATAAAGGATAGTTCCTGAAAGAGCTGAAAAGACTAAACAATAAACAGCAAAAATTCTGGTGTTATGATGCAGCCCAGCATCTAAGGGCACCTTTGAAGAAATATATTTTGTATTGATTGTCATTAAGATCTCTCTTTCCCTGTTTGAGCAGATTGGCCTTACTAGGAGACTTGAAGGCTAGTTGCATTCATATAAGCATTTTTTATAATTGTTAGTTAGAAAAGTCACAGTTATAATTATTTTGAACTGTATTTACCATTCACATATTTCACTGTTGATAGTGTGTTGAATTGTTAAATAGTTAAGTTGAAGGAGAAATATTAGGCATGAAACTGAAGGAACTACTTGCTCCACCTCTATTAGAGTCATGGATTCTTATCACTATCAATCTCAGTGGATGAAAACAGGACCTACTTTATGGCTGTTATAGAGTTGTGAACCAGGCACAGGAAATTCGAGGACTTGAGGAGGGACAGCACACTCCCATGTGTCTAGGAGATCTACCTTCATGGTTCCTCCACTTGGGTAAAAATATTTCAATCTGCGCAGTCTGAATTTTCACAGGCATGTAAAAATATGTTGACCTTGGTGGTCTTTCTGCAGTGCAACCAGCCAAACAAATCCTCCTTCAAAAACCTGCAACTGTAGCCTCTTGCTTCAGATGCTGAGAACAAGGTATTTCTGGAATGATGGCCTGGAGTACTTGGATGAGTTTAAACCTTTAAAAATGAATTCAACCAAATAAAACTCTTTGCATGAACCACTTTGGAAGAATTGAAGATGCAGACATTTGGGAGCATACCTACACTGTTATTGCAAAATTAAAACAGCTGCTACGCATTGTATAACAAGGTCTCGTCAGTGTTAACCATTTGGAAACAATTGATTTTACGTACTCCACATTTCTATAGCCAAAAAGAAAGGGAGAACTGGATTCTCGGATGCCTAAATTGTAGTTTAACTTCACCCATCATCAGCCATGTTCCATGACCTATTTGTGAGTAAATTTAATTATGCTATTATAAAATCTAAAAATACCTCCAACAAGAGAGCCCCATCTCCCTATCACATTACCATCTGGTTCCCCACAGTCAACATCCATGGGATTGCTAGGGACTAGAAATTCAACTGGGCCTCCAGTATTAATGTTATCGTTACTAAGGCAGGTGAAAGACTGGAAATTCTGTAGTAATTGGCTCACCTGTCTCATCTGACCTCTTCATGTCCTACAGGGCTGAAGGCTGGAGTATGGTGGGAGTATTCTCCATTTGCTTAAGTAGTTGCAGTAAAAGTCAACGAAGCTTAACCACATCCAGGACAAAACAGCTACTTGATTAAATTTAAATTTGCAGTATCCCTTGCTTCACATTTGGCACATCATGGCTGAATTGTGTCCTATTATAGGATGCACTGCAGCATCTCCCCTGGCTTCTAGTGCCCAACCTACAATTTCCTCCACCAAGAAGGGAAAAGGCAGCAGGTGCACAGGAGTATTACCTCCAAGTCTCTTCAGCATATGGTGCTGTTCATTCACTGTTATGGGGTCAAAATTCTGGAGCTCTCCTGCGAGCCCTGTTGCCCATGGTCTGCAATAGCTGAAGAATTCTACCCCTCCCTTCTTGAGGACAACTAGGCTGCTCTCCATTAAGGCTGTAAACTAGCCTGGGATATCGAAACTGTACGTGGGCATAGCACTAATGTTAGAAACTTAAGGCAAGCAACAGATATGTGACAAATAAATGTACTCGACAGCCTAACACAAATGTTTGACAAAGTGCTATTTTACAAGATTTGAGCATTACAAAGCCGCAGAACACTCATCCACTATTTGCCAATCATGTGATGTTGAGGAAGGATAGTTGAGAGTGTAGTGGGTTAAGTATGATAAGAATAATGTTAAATTTGCAGGAAGTAATGAACATGTGTAAGAACACAGTGCACGATTACATTTGTTCTCCCTAATCTTGTGTCATCTGAACATACCATGTAACATTATATTTGAATAAAAGACGTTTTGCCAAGTGTCCAAACCAGTTGCAACAATGATGAAACCAACACTTGAAATATAGTAGAAATAATTTGAAGATTAGTTGAATAATAATAGTGGCTAGCCATTAAATTGACTTCTCCCCAAAATGTGTTAACACTGGTTAAAGGTTAAATTGGTTCTGTTTTTAATCCAAAGATTTTTCAAGTGAAACCTTCCATTTGATTCCTTTGGTGGAATTTGAAACATTCTGGGATAATCAGTGGCTTTGGAGAGTCATACTCTTTAAGGATCTTTATCATATATTAATTTTTGGCCCTGGCTTTGCTGGAAGGGCCAAGTCTCCAAAATGAGGCTATCCAAAGAAGATGGCTGACTGAGCGTGCTTTGACTTTTAAGGTCAGCAGCAGAAATTGCAGTATTGATGGAACTGGCTTTATGATTGATGCAGGAATGAAGATCCACAAGTTGGGAACTGTCCATAAGAGCAATAAAAACATCACATATGCCAAAATGAGCCATCCACCAAGTGAGTGTTGGAGCAATGATAGTCAATGCAAATATTGTGGCAAAATAGGTCATATTGCAAAAGCTTGTTGGGTGAGACCAGTTTCCCTTGAGAAGAATATTCTAAAGAAGAATCTGGTTACCTTCAAGAAGAAAGACAAGTTGCATTCTACAAAAAGAATTTACAACATGCAAGAATTACGACCGTCTCGCAAAATGATGAAAAGCTTCAATTGAACATTTTATCCATACAAAGTAGACCATATAGATTCTGGGTGATTCTGAAGTTAAGTGGACAATCTATTAGAATGGAGGTTAAAGTAAACTTTATTAGTAAAAAGTAAAGCTTACGTTAAAACCGCAATGCAGTTGCTGTGAAATTCCTCTAGTCGCCATATTACAGTATCTGTTCAAGTAAATGCACCTACCTAGCACGTTTTTTAGACTGGGAGGAAACCGGAGCACCCGAAGGAAACCCTCAGACTCGAAGGTGCAAACTCCACTACAGACAGTGGAGTGTCTGTCTCCACAGAGACAGACTGTGGAGTCTGTCCACAATATGTAACCATCAAACTGTCATCTGTCATCAAACTGCTGGGAATCGAACCTGGGTCCCTGGCGCTGTGAGGCAGCAATGCTAACCACTGTGCCACCCATACTTGTTAATACTGCTGTATCTTTAATTCCTGACACTATATCGCAACAGAAGCTTATGCATTTTCCTTTAAGCCAGCTGATGTGATTTTAAGGACGTGCGTGGAAGCGTTTGTGCCATTAAAAGGTTATATCGTGGTCAACATAGAGTTGAGTAGATAAGAGCAGAGTTGCCTGTGGTAATTTTCCAGCTTTAGTTGAAAGGTCATGATTGGAGAATTTAATGCTTAACAGGAATGCTATGAAAGGATTGGCTGATGTCAAAACAGACCTACAGCACCTTCTGGATCAATAAAAGGGTATCTGAAGAGAGACTTGACTCAATGAAGGAATTCAAGTGTAACTCAAATAAAGCCCAATAGCCAACTGACAGTCTCATGTGCCATATGCAATTCAACCCAGGGTTGGAGAAGAATTAGTATGACTTATTAACATGAGCGTGTTAGAGCTGTTTGCAATGAGCGACGAGGCTGCCTCCGTCGTCACAAAACCAGCTGGTTCATTTGGTAATTTTAAAACCACCATGCATCAAATGTTGTGTGCTGATCAATATCCTCTTTAATGGAAGGTTTGTTCACTGAGTTATCAGCTGGGCAGAAATTCAGCAAGATTGATGATACACAAGCATATTTACTGACGAGTGTAACCATTGAATCATAATCATTGTTACTGAGAGGTCTCTTTTTGTAGAAGATTGCCTTTTGGAATAACATCTGCACTAGCTGTATTCCAAAGATCAGTGGGTCACATTTTACGAAGTCTTTCTGGTTTACAATGTTATCCAGATATTCCAATTACAGAGTTGCCTCATTTGATGTTGAGTAGAATTTTTTGGCATGCAAAGATTTCAACATTACATGGTCATCATTTTACATTATTGACAGATCTTTGGCCCAAAAATAGTAAATATAAAGGCATACCATCATTAGTTGCTAGTCAATTGCAAAGACCATCATGAAGGACATCCCGGTGGTTGTCTGGATAAGGAATTAGCACATAGTTATTTTTAGTGACCAGGTCTGGATGCTAGATTGAAGAAAAAGTGAGATACTATCAATCTTGTGTACGAATAAGAAATACGTCACTGTGTTCTGCTTCAAACCCTTAGGAAGGCATAAAACGCTATAGCAATGATTACATGTAGATTTTGCTGATCCTTTTGATGGTTACATATTTTTAATAATAATTGCACAAAGTAGAAGTTGTGAGATCTGCTACAAAAATTCTTGAAAATCAAGATTTAGTAAATGAAATAGATTGTTGGTGATATTGGTTCACAGTTTATTTTGATTATCTCAATGTTAAGTGGTATTCTGCATATGAAATCCACACTTTTATCATCCATCAACCAATGGATTAGTTGAAAGATTCTACAATCCTTGAAGTATTTGTTAATGGCTTCAAAAGAGCCATTTTAACAACATGTGACCAGCTTTTTGGCATCTTCTAGAAACACTACTCCTGCAACTACCCAAAGTTCGCTTGTATTGCTATTCTTTAAAGCAAAAGTTGAGAATTACATTTGATTTGCCATTGCATCCAGAGATAGTAGAGCATCAACAACAATCTCATGTTGCGAAATGAGAAGTGAGGGTAAACCAAGGCTCATTCAACAAGGGGATTGAGTATTAGACCATAATTATTGCCACAAGTGAGAAATGGGTACCAGCCATAACTTTAACAAAAACAAGTCGAGGAAGATGAGCTAGTTTGACTACGCCGTGCTGACCAATTATTGTCATCCTGAAATGATTTCTCCAAATCAACTCCTTTAGTCTGTAATGTCATGAATACTACTATGAAGACTTTGAATCTGAGTTGCCTGATTATTGTGTCTTAGCTACTCTACTGCATGAGTGATGTCAAATTAGTTCCAAGTAACTAAGAACTTAAGTTCCAAATCATACCTCTAGAGTCAAAGGCAGCCAGATTCCAGGCTATCCCATACAATCAAAGAGAAAGACATCATCCTGATTGATTGTATATGTTAATTAATGATGCATAGTAATGTATCTAGAGTATTATTGATCCTATGTATAAACGCCATAGTAATTTGCTTTCATGATGACAGAACTAAAGAGGGAGGGATCTTATTATAAATTTAAATAGTTGCTTTAAGAGCTAATCACATGATTTGGTGATATCATTATACATTATTATACTCTGTATAGGCAAGACCCTCTATAATAAATTTAAATCTACACATGCAAACCACCTTTTTTAACACAATGTTACATTATTATTACTTGAACCCTTCACTTCAGTGAACAGAGTACCCAACTGTCTTTTCCTTCCACCTTTTTAACCATTTGATTTTGTTTCAAATATATTTTTCTTCCTTAGCTTAAAGAATCCCTGTCCAAAGTGCCCCGAAATCATATCGGAAAACCTCTAATGAAAAAAGCACTTGGGCCACTTCATTGGGTGAGTAATGAAACCATTAGCTATTTGTGAGGTACACATGGAAATGAATTGTGACCATTTTCAATAATTTTCAACTTAAATAGTTTTAAATAGATATTATTTAACCACTACAGTGGGAAATACCATTATTTCGATTTCCAAAGAAACTAATAGACCATTTTCTGATGCTGGATTTTCTGCCATCTTGCTTGAAAGTACTTTCAAATCATAATATGGCATCCTTATCAATTGATTAAGAAAGCTACATGGGATACACCTCTCTAAGTTGGAACATTGAAAATAAAAGCAAAGATGTTATGCTAAATCTTTACATTTCTCTGGTTAGGCCCCAGTAGTGGCAACGTATACAACTCCAGGCAGCACACGTTAGTAAGGATGGCAGAGGTACAGAAGTAGTTTGCCAAGATGACACAAAGGATAAGGAACTTTAGTCAGGTTGAGATCTTGGATAAGCTGGAATATATCTTGAAAAACCAAGTGGGGAACTAGTAGAACAATTTATAGTTCTATTTTAATAGAGCAAATAGGAAAAATCATTCTTTTGCAAGTGGCAGTAACAAGAAATTATAGATTTGTAACGATTTCAGGGGATTGATGGGGAGAGAATTTGTTATTGAGACCTGGAGCACACTACCCAAAGCAATGGTGTAATCAGAGCCCAGAGGAACTTCCTAAGGGAATTGAACATGTACCTGAAGAGGACTAATTTATAATTTTATGGATAAGAATCTGGAGTGTGGGGATAAATTGGATGGCTCTTCTAAAGAGCAGGCATGAGGATGACAGACCAAACGGGCTTTTTCTGTGCTGTAAGATTGTATGATACGTTCACTGTTTTTCTGAACTGAATATTGATGGTCTTTTTTTTAAATTAGTATGTGCACAGATAAAATACCTTTTGAAGAGTATTATTACCTCGCCACGGGAACCGGAGCGGGCGATGCGTGGTCTGTGGAAAGGTCTGTTGACCGTGGGTGGAATTTTTATAGTTTTAGGATGAGCAAGGCCATAAAATCCTACCTGATTTAATCCAAAGCCAGCCCTGAGGAGGCAGCAAAATAATTAGACAGCCAGTGAGCACTGCAACTAGACATTCCAACTGGGAGCCACGTTACATAATGGATTAGCATGTCCTTCTCTCTGTGGAGAAAGATCAACTTAATGCAAGTAGGGCCATTCAAAAGTCTGACAACAGCAGGAAAGAAGCTAGCCTTGAGTCGGTTGGTATGTGTCCTCAGACTTTTATATCTTATTCCCGACGGAAGAAGGTGGAAGAGAGAATGTTCGTGGTGCGGGGCCCTTAATTATGTTGGCTGCTTTGCCAAGGCAGCGGTCATGGAAGGTTTCTTTTTCATAGCTGTCCCATGCTGATATGTCTGTCCACTTGCTGGTTAATTACGAATTTATTTGGTGATGGAGGCTTAAGGAAAAAGTTGTCACATTAGCTACAGAAGGACAATCCGATGCAGAATAACACTCAATACCTATCAGTTTTTTAAAAGAAATATTAAACCCCACTCTTTCAGGTGTACAAACGAGTGTCTAGTGGGGCAGGCAGAATATATCTTTGACCAACCAATCTATTTCACTACCATCTGGTGCGAAATCATAAAATCCTACAAAGTAGAAGGAGGCATTCGGTCCCTTGAGTCTGCACCAAGCACAATCCTAGCCAGTCTTCTTGTCACTAAGGGACAATTTAACATTGCCATTCCACTCAATCTGCACATCTTTGGACTGTGGGAAGAAACCAGAGCACCCAGAGAAAACCCATGCAGACACGGGGAGAACATGCAAACTCTACACAGACAGTGACCCAAGCCAGAAATCAAACCCGGGTTCCTGGCGCTGTGAGGCAGCAGTACTAACCACTGTACCACTATGCCATCTCTGCTTATCTTTTTATCATGTACTTTTGTTGCTGGAACGATGATGTGGAGTTTTTATGTACAAAACTGTCAATTTTATTTGTCATTTGACTTTGAGTGAAGCCAGTTGGATTTCCAAAATTATTTGCAAAGTAAGTGTTTGACTGGCTTCAAATCTTTCTCTCTATAGCTGTTGTGGCATTTTGAAGGAAATAATCTATCTTCTATTTATTTGTAGGAAAAATTAGAAGCCATCAATCAAGTCCTGGTTAATGAATATGAAATTCGGCGCAAGATGTTACTGAAGCGAATGGATGTAACCATTCAGTCGTTTGGCTGGTCTGACCGAGCTAAGGTATTGGAATTACAGGATATTTCCCTTTTATTACAAATTAAGTTGCTCATGTTAAGAAAATAACTTCTCAAGAAGATTGTAATTTCACAAGAAAACTACCCTTCTCCAAATTACAATGTATAAGGTGAGAAACTTCACTGCAGGAGGCAATCTGTTCATCTAGTACTATGGGGAATTTTTACGCAATTTTGACTGATCCTGGACACTATCAATTGCTTTAACTCTCAAAAGAAAAAAATTGTTCAATTGTTTATTGTCATGGTATAATGCACAAATACAACAAAAAGCAAGTTTGTTGCCTCCCAGGATCCAAAGAGAAGACCAGTGCAAGTTGTCATTATAAAATAGTGCCAATTAGTCTTTAAGTTATACATGCATGATACTCATTGGCTGGGATATGTAAAAGGATTGAGTTCAGCTGGATAACGGTTCTGGGGAAGAAGCTGCTCCTGAACCTGGTCGTATGGGCTCAAGTTCATCTGTAGCACCTTCCAGGTGGCAGGGGGACAAACAGTCTGTGGCTGGGATTTCTAGTAATGCTGAGAGAGCTTATGATAAATGTCCTTGATGGCTGGTTACTGGGTGCTGATAATGTATTGGACTGTTTTGACTACTTGCTGTAAAAGCTTTTCAGTAGGAAATGGAGTCGCTGCCGTCCACATCTTAATGCAGTTGGACAAGATGCTCTCTATTGTGCACCGGTAGAGAGAAGCTGGGGGGAAAGATTGGTATTTGTAAGAAGTGTAATAGTGGCAAATAAGAAATTTTGCATTGACTGTCCACGCATGTAAAGAGCAGGAAAGTCAACAATTGAGAATGCAAGTGTTCCCACTTCTAGCATACATTGATAAAATTGAATTGGTAAATTAGAAATGTCACTTTCTGATAGAGGTAGCTGGCATTAGTATTTTCAGATTGCAAGCAGCCTGCTAACAGGAACAGACTCTCAGTAGCTCAAACTCACCCCACTTAACAATATAGCAACCAGAAAGGAAAATGTCACCTTACTAGTTTGAGTTAATTCTGTCTTTAAGCCTGAAAGGTAAAGAACATTCAGCAGCAGTAATGTTGACACCTTGAAAGCATTTCAACTGCTAGCTTGGCAAGTCATCTGATTTATTTTTTAATGCAACTTAATTACATTTCCATCCATTACACAAATGCAATTGCAACTGCATTTTTTTCTAATAATGCTTTCTTAAATTTGACTTGTTCTCTTAAACTGGCATTGCTTTGAAAAACTCAGCCCTTGTATCTTTCCATGTTCCAATTTTTTTCACTCTAACTGCTCAAAGAATGTCACTGTAATTTCTCCCTCTTCCTCCCTATCGTGAAGAGATTGTTATCTTAATGCATGGTGTGATTGATGCAGGAACTAATTATAGATTGTGACTTGAGCATAGACCTAATACTTACCTGTTTGTGGTGCAGTATGTTGAAGATGCATTGTGCTAAGAAATGACTTTGCCAGTTGAATATTTAAGGAATTGATTTCTAAGTATGTATATTTCCAAATTGTGATCCAGCCATTTTTACATTTGATACTGATTTGGTTTCCATATGTTGCATTTTGTACAGAGTCAAACTGAAAAATTGGCCAAAGTTTACCAGCCCAAACGTGCAGCTCTGAATTCAAGAAGCACCATTTGTATTGCACACCTGCTAGCGGCTCGGGAGGACCTGTCCAAGATAATGCGAACCAGCAGCGGCTCGATCCGGGAGAAGACTGCGTGTGCCGTTAATAAGGTAAGATAAAGTTCGACTTTGTCACTAGTGGCAAAACTGGAATCTTGCTTAATATCATGAATACCAAATGCGCCCCATAACAAAGATGGGTCATGTCCCCAATGGAATTGAAATGTTAATTGTGTTGCTGCCTGCTAACCATGGATGCAGTTATCAAATTGAGCTCCAGATTCAATTGTTTAACTTTCAGGAAGGTAAATAGAGCAGTATTTAGTGTTCAAGCTTCTTCCTGAGTTTGTATTTATTTAACAGCTCACGGAAACCTCCTGAGCACTTCCCATTGTGAATTACTGTGCAAACACTTAGACAGCTAAGTATGGCAACCTCCTGATACCCCTCAAGCAGTATTTGAGATGAATAGCCTGGTCTATGTGATTTGCTTTGTTTTTTTAATCCTTTCAATTTAAGGGAGGAATGTTGGCCCAGACTTCAGGAGAATTCCTTTCTCTTTTAAATAATATTTTGTAGTTTTCAAAATTCACCCTATATGACTATGATTTTACAATCTAACAATGTTCTTGCAGTGAATAAATACAATCAGTAACTATTAGAACAGCAAAAAGTAACAACTTTTGTGCAAATTGTTTTTTCTCTAAAATGATATTAGAGCATAATAAAACATTACCTGCAACTTTCTCTGTTGTTCACATTCCTTAATTGAAATATTATATCTCCTGTTTATTTCTTAATGTAATACAAGTTAAATGAAAGCCTGCATAGATTTTTTTTTTAAAAGGCAAATCATGTTGGACTAACTTGAGTTCTTTGTAAAGGAGAGGATTAATGAGACAATGAAACTAATGTGTATATACAATTGCAAAAATCATTCAATAAAGTAACATGTAACAGCACAATTAAAGCGTGTAGGATTAATAGGGCAGTGACTGCTTGGATAAATAATGTGGGCCATAGGACACAGTGCAATGGTGTGCCTCAGTGGTCAGTGTTTGGGCCATTGCTCTCTTTGATATATGTTAATATCTGAACTTTAAAGTCTGCAGAGGACACAAAACCCACAGTGGTTACACTGCTGCCTCACAGCACCAGGGACTCGGATTCGATTCCCAGCTTGGGTCACTATCTGTGTTGGAGTCTGCGCGTTCTCTCCGTGTCTGTGTGGATTTCCTCCGGGTCTGCCAGTTTCTTCGCACAGTTTGAAAGGGCTGGTTAGATGCATTGGCCATGTTAAATTCCCCTCAGTGTAACCCGAACAGGCCCAGAGTGTGGCAACCAGGGAATTTTCACAGTAACTTCATTGCAGTGTTAATGTAGGCCTACTTGTGACAATAATAAATAAACTTTAAAAAAAACGGAACTCTAGTAAACAATGAATAGAATTGTAAGAGATATCAGCAGGGCATAGACGGATTGAAATGGATAAATATGTGGAGATAAAATTTAATGCAGAAGAATGTACATTGATTCATTTTGGTAAGACAAATGAAAAGTAATATTTATAAGTCAATGATACAGTTTTTAAAAAAGAATGTAGGGAAGTGCTTGGGCGTGTACGTATGCCAGGCTATGAAAGTGGTAGATTAGCTGTGACAGCAAATGCATTGCCTGAAAGATTGGTATAAGCAGCATGAATGACAGCTTTCAAAACACAATTAGATAAATAATTGCAAGGGAGAAATTTGCAGGGGAAAGGGACAAGTATGACAACTAGCTGGCTCAGGCACTTGGGCCAAACAGCAGTATCAAGGTATTATATTGTTCTGAGTTATCTTGTCTATTTGAGTATCAATTGTGGAAAAATGAGCTGTTTATATTAAGTAAGCACTTTACATTATAGCATCTGAAATTGTGATAGACCCAGGACTATTATCATTCAGAAACTTGTCAAATCTCCAATAACCTCTATTCCTTGGTTTGATCCTTTTGCAGGTACTTATGGGAAGAGTGCCAGATAGAGGTGGCCGGCCAAATGAGATTGAGGCTCCTCCGCCAGAGATGCCACCTTGGCAGAAGAGACCAGACAATGTCCAATCCAGCGGTGGACGAGGAAGAGGTGGATATGATCAAGGCTCTTATGGAGGTGGCGGAAGAGGTGGATATGACCAAGTCTCTTATGGAGGTGGTGGAAGGGGCGGATATGATCAAGGCTCTTATGGAGGTGGCGGAAGAGGTGGCTATGACCAAGGCTCTTACGGAGGTGGCGGAAGAAGCGGCTATGACCAAGGCTCTTATGGAGGTGGAGGAAGAGGTGGCTATGACCAAGGTGGGCGAGGTGGGGGCCGTGGTGGATATGATAGGACAGAACAGGGAGGACGTGGAGGAGGCAGAGGAAAAGTTCAAAGCGGATGGTCAGATGGAAGTGGCGGTCATCAGGATTCTGGCTATCAAGGGGGGCATGGTGGTTATCATGGTGGCAGTTACCATAGTGGTGGCTACCAAGGTGGTGCTGGCAGTTATCAAGGAGGTAGCTATCAAGGGGGTGGCTATCAAGGAGGTGGCTATCAAGGAGGTGGTTACCAAGGACATCAAGACAACAGATATCAGGATGGCGGCCATGATCAGGGTGGAGGACGAGGTGCAGGTCGAGGAGGTCGTGGTCGTGGGAGTCGTGGAGGACGTGGGGGACAGGGTGGTGGGTGGGTCAGTAGAGGTGGACTAAATTACAACCAGGGAGGACAATTTGAGCAATATTTCCAGCAAGGTGGCCAACAGTATAGTGCTTCTGGTTTCTATCAAGGTAGGCAGTATTCCAGCTAATAGTTTAATAGTCTTGAATATTGGCTTCTTCCTACAAGAGTCACCAACTCAGCCATATAATAGTTACCAACTATTGAATGCCACTAAAATCCAATACCTTGTATTGAATTAGCAGTGTTGCAGATTGTTTGCAAAACAATGGAAAGCGGGAGCGAAAGCTTGTAATCCTCTCTTTACCTCCTATCCCCACTCTTCACAAAATGGGTTTTAAGCTTAAAACTATTTGAAGCGCAGCAAAAAGTCAAGAGTTCTGCTTTTCTGCATGTCTTACTGCCATAGGTGGGATTAAAAAAACTCTTTAGTTTGTTGAAAGTGCACTACAGTCCTAGCATTTAAGCCCAAAGTGAGCCTGGAGACCCCTTTCAATTACCCGGCGCTTTCAACAAAAACATTTGCAGAGCTAATGTTTTCTCTTCTGTTCTAGACATTAAGCCGCATGGTAACTTCCTGCTGGCTCGTAATTGCACATGACTGTAAACTTCGCAAGCGGCGTGAATGATCGTGTGTGAGATGAGCGATATCTATCTGCTGTTCCATTGTTGGGAATTGTTGGATTTTTTTTGTTATCTCGGGTGATGAGAGGAATTCTTTGATTATTGAAAAAGGATTTCAACACCATTTATTTAAGAGAAAGTGTGTGTGTGTGTGTATGTATGTATGTGTACGTAAGCCAGACACTGAATTGAGAATTTGTGGTTGGGGTGGCACCACGGTTTTTTGCGTATTTCTAACTTATAATGTTTCTGAGAAGTTTACTGTGTATCATCCCTCCTGCAAATGTGTGTAATTTGAAAGCTGCAAAGGATATTCAGCACAGAAAGGGCTAATGTGTAGGCTCAGCCTTAAATTACGATGCGCAATGCCTATAATTGTACAGACAAGCGAGAACATTGGCCAAGAATGGCTGGCTGTTTGTAAAACACTCGATTGTTTTTGCTCCTGTTGAAGTAATGGCGTGAACCAGATCATACATGGCACACACTTTGTCATTTGGAAACTGAGGCAGTGGCTGAATATTAACCCCTGGTCAAAGAGCTGGAAATAAAAATGAATGTGAAACAAGTTACCCTTTATACACATTCTTGTGTTGTGATTTCAATGCTAGTCTCGCTTCGATTTAAGCAGACATATTAGTTGATGTGTGTCTGTTGGCTTTATTTATCCACAACTGTTGCAGTCACGGTGACCTTCGAGTAATATAAAGACATAATTAACATGATTGTATTCTGGATAGATTACAGACAGACCATCTCATACACAGTTCGCTGGAGTTTTTTGGCAGTCATTGCACACTAGAGGTCGCTGTAAGCTGGGAGTAACAACTCTTGGGCAACATAAGAATTGATTGCCCGTTGGTGCTATTCTCACTGGGAAGTATTGTTTAATTTGCTCTCCTTTCAGTTTCTGCGTCTCATTTTGAAGAATCTTGAGCAACTTAGAACAGGTACTAACTTAAATGATTACCTTGGCTAAAACTATCCCACAGGCCTCTCTGTAAGAGCCAAAAGCACCCACAAAAGAATTTGTCAACCATCCAGATCATCTGTTTGTTTGTATGTATTGCAATATGCTTTTTCAAAAGAAAAGAAGCTAATAATTTAAATTGAGAATTTAACACTATTTTACCCAGGAGTAGTGGGGGAAAACTATAAGCTGCTAAGGATATTTAAATAAGCAGAATATAAATATTGTACAGTTTTAAAAGGGCTCAAAAATCTGAACTACATTTAAGTCTAAAGATCACTGCTAAGATTATCCGCTAAGACTCGAGTTTGATTTTAGAGTTTGACAATGTTTGATCCCACCCCGCTGAGAAAAACATAATGCAGTGGAACTTAATGTAGATCTAATCTAATGTAGTACAGATAATTAAATAAAAACTCATTTTGTTATTTAACAAGTGTACTTGCATAATTTATTTAAGCATGGGAACTAATTTCCTGCTCAGAATTACTTCAGTTAATTGCATCAGAAACTTGTTCAATTTCATCCCCTCCCACCCCTTGTGCTGGGTGTAAGTCTGGGCTGGAGAACGGGAAGATCGGCCAAGGCTCTGTCCTCAAATTACAATCCAGCCATTTTTCAGGCACTTTCGGTTTGATGAGGATAGATTCTGGTATGCCGCAATATGCACACAACTCAAGTGGCTTTTCTGTACCTGCCATTCAGGCTAGTACACAAAGAATGCTCATTTAGCAAAGTATGGACTGGGATAAAGAAGGGCAGTGGATTGAGGGGGGAACCTGTGCCTTTGGAGCTATACCCTAACATAAGTCAACAAATTGCTATAAATCTAAACCTGGTTGTTAAATGTACATTAGGGGGCCATAATTGCATGCTAAGGTAGAGAGGTGAAATCACTTAGATAAGGGAATCTGACGCACAAGTGAAGTTTTAAAACTTTTTACCCATAATAATAGTACTATCTTGAATGAAAGATCTTGCCCAGCATCAGCAAGTGATTTGGTTGTGGAATGGCTTCCTGTGATTTTCATATTCCATTGTGGAAAGAAAGTTTTATTCCCCCAATAAAAGTCATTTTCATTTATTTCAGAAGCTACTGAGTAAAGTTAATTGGTGAAATCAGCTGTCATGGAGACTGAAGTGCAAAGTTATTTGAAAAGAGAGGTATTGCCTGAATGTGACTGATTGCAGAACCACAAAAAGGGCTTAGCTGCATCCTTGGAACCTGGGTTGATCTTTCCCTGTGACAGTCGTTAACCTTTTCAGGCACCCCTTGGATTTTGTATTTGATTCCTTGGCATATAATCTAGGTTAAAACAAATGCCGAACTGTTTTAACAAAATACATCCTGGACAGAATTTTCAGACCCGACCTGGTACTGGGAGGCCAGCTCTCCAAGCATTACAAGTTTTCCCTGCCTGCTTCGACGGGGTATATCCGTAGGCTTCCCTGTCCAGGGCTTATAAACATTGCAGTGCCAAACGTTCTGCTTAAAGACATTATTTTGCTCTTCATCACAAGTAATCTGTGTTATACTGGAAGCAAGCTCTTTGAATTGAACAACGGACGATAACTCTCATGATCATCAAACCAATCTTAGTGTTGTACAATGCCATTCTAGGATATTAATACAAATTTTATTCGTTCATGGAATGTGGATGTCACTGACAGGGTCAGCATTTAATGCCAATCCCTAATTGCCATTGAACTGAGTTGGGGAGCACAGTGGTTAGGAATCCAGGTTCAATTCCCAGCTTGGATTTACTGTGTGAAGTCTGCACCTTCTTCCTGTGTCTCCATGGGTTTCCTCTAGGTGCTCCAGTTTTCTCCCACAGTCCAAAGACATGCTGGTTAGGTGCATTGGCCAGGCTAAATTCTCCCTAAGTGTACCTGAACAGGCACTGAGTGTGGCAATTAGGGGATTTTCATAGTGACTTAATTGCAGTGTTAACATAAGCCTATGTGAGATTAATTAACAAACTATACTGGTTTGCTAGGCCATTTCCAAAGGCATTTTAGAATCAACCACATTGTTGAGTGTTTGGAGCCACATGTAGTCCAGGCCAAATAAGGGCAGCAAATTTCCTTAAGGACATTAATAAACCGGATGAGGTCTTATGACAATCACCAAATCTTCATGATCTTCATTAGTTTTATTTCAAATTTCACCATCTGCTGTGATTCAAACCCAGGTTCCCAAAGGACGACATTGGGTCTCTGGATTTACTGGTTTAGTGACAATGCCACTAAGTATGAGGATAAGGTGTTTAAGAGAATAGGATATGTTTCACTTAATGCAATCAATTGTAGAAATATGGTTTTTTTTGAGGATGAGCCAATGCTGTTTATCTGTTCCAAGCAGGTGGGAGGGCGAACTGGTGTTCTTTGTCCAGTGTGGATTAATTTGTATCATGCGTTTATAGAAAATATGGAAGTTATATTTTTTGTCTCTTTGGCAATATTTCAGTGTCGAAGCTTTTAGTCTTGGAGTCATCAGATTCACAAGAATACTAGATGTAAAGAGAATAACCATTTGCATTGCATGAAGAGTTGCTAAAAGGACTCTACCAATCATAGTCCTCTTGCTAATCAATGTGCATCAGCTTATGTGGTATAAATGGTTCTCTTTACATTTCTGTCCCAATGCGAGTAAGATGAAAATCTTCATGTCTCTCTTTTTCAGCAATGCTTAAGTTCTGTACTATAAGCAACAATTTTTAACAGTCACCTGAAATATAGTTTCTATAATTATGCGCAGTCCTACACTTTGGTATTGTCTTTGAGTTACACATTTAGATTCTACTTTTGTCAAATTTCAACTACCTTTATAATTGGTGTTTGTATTACAGAAATGTTGCCCTTATCCTATTGCTGTTTCCAGATTAGTCATTTTATTGCATTATATTGTTTGGAAAGCAATAGAAATGCAGAATTTACATTTGTAATACCTAACTATTAACACTTGACTCCACCATTTTGAATTGGGGCCCATCAACTCAAAAACCAAGCATCATGAACGTCTTGCTTTGGACTTTCATGGCTTTGAAGATGAGGCATTTGTGGAACAAGCCTGAGCGCTCGTTGCCACACCATACAATGACAATAGCTGTGACTTTTGTTACTGTTACCTGCAGCAAAAGATGAATTTTATTTAAATCGTCGTTTTGATGTGTGTTTTACCATGTTTGGGTAACGTAAGTGCCTTTTTGTAATAATAAGAATTGCTTTTAATTCTATCTTCTTGTATAGTATCTAGGGCCATTTTATTGCAATAGTGATTCTCTAAATGCAAGTTGCACTGATAAGAGGGAAATTTTTCTGGCCATTTAATTTAGCTTTTACCTTCACAATTTTAAAATGAGCACTGTCCTATTTGTGTACAATGAATAACGTGGGAAGGCCAGTGATTACTGCAACAACATTGATGTTTAGCTTTCAGACAAGAATTAAGATAGATGTAATTAAATGTACAAATAGTTGAAATAGAGGAAAATATATGGTAATGGGACTAGTTTTGGATTGCTGTAAGATATGGCCAGCAATGCACTGTATGCCACCCCAAGAAATCCAGGTTTTGAGACAATTTAAAGCACAGTGGTAAGCACTGCTACTTTACGAATCCAGGGTCCCGGGTTTAACTCTGGCCTTGGGTCACTGTCTATGCGATGTTTGCATTTTTTCTCCATGTCCGAGTGGGTTTCCTCCCACAATTCAAAGATGCGCGGGGTAGGTTGATTGGCCATGCTAAATTGACCATAGTGTCAGGAGGGATTAGCAGGGTAAATGCATGGAGGCTGGGTGAGATTGTGGTCAGTACTGACTCGATGGGCCTCCTTCTGAACTGCAGGAATTCTATGAAATTTCCAATCCTGATCCATAATCTTTTGATTCTTGTTGTGGATATAATGTTGATGTGGATGGTTGATTTAATGTGGTTTCAAAACAGATTATTTATTTTTAATTATAATTATGATTGTCCTAACTCTGAACTTATTCCCCCCTCTCACTTGACCAACATCTACAGTGAACTTCCCAATAAGTTGTGATAACTGTTTAGCTGAATCCTGGTTTCACAGAACTGAGCATGAATGTCAGAAGTGCAATCTTGGAGCATTTGCAGTGCAAAATGTCCAAGTGGTCATTTTATGCGGGAGTCTGAAAATTTCAAATATAGAATGCTAAAAAACACACAAATTTATTCAAAACAGTTCACCAATGTGTTGTATTCTACAATTAATTATCATTGATTCCAAATTGATCTATGCAACGTTCAAAGCAACATCAGAACATCATAAAACTGAAATGCTGAGGGAATTTAGGGTGGTACTTCCATCGAGGTGGGGCACTTCAGTGCCAGGGACCCAGGTTCAATTCTGATCTTGGGTCACTGTATGGAGTCTGCTGTGTCTGCATGTGTTTCCTCCAGGTGCTCTGTTCTTTGGTTTCCTTCCACAGGGCGAAAGACAAAGGAAATTGCAGCATGTGAACGGCCCTTCAGCCCTCCAAGCCTGCACCGAACATGCTGCCCAAATTAACTAAAATCCCTACACCTTCTGGGCATCAGATCCCTCTTCCCATCCAATTCATGTATTTGTCAAGATGCCCCTTAAAAGTCACTTACTGTATTTGCTTCCACTACCTCCCCTGGCAAAGAGTTCTAGGCACCCACTATGTGTATATAAAAAAAAATCTGCCTCTTACCGCCTTTAAACATTGCCCCTCACACCTTAAACCTGTGTCCCCTAATAATTGACTCTTCTAGCCTGGGAGAAAGCTTCTGACTATCCACTCTATCCATGCTGCTTATAATCTTGTAGACTTCTATCAGGTCTCCCCTCGACCTCTGTCATTCCAATGAGAACAAACCAAGTTTCTCCAACCTCTCTCATAGCTAGTGCTCTCCATATCACGCAACATCCTGGTAAATCTTTTTTGTACCCGCTCCAAAGCCTCTACATCCTTCTGGTAGTATGGTGACCAGAGTGGAACACTGTATTCCAAGCGCAACCTAGTTAAGGTTTTATAAAGCTGCAACATGACTTGCCAATTTTTAAACTCAATGCCTGGCTGATGAAGGCAAGAATGCCATATGCCTTCTTGACTGCCTTCTTCACTTGCATTGGCACTTTCAGTGACCTGAGCACCTGTATACCCAGATCCCTTTGCCTATTAATACTCTGATAGAAAGTTCTGCCATTTACTATCTGTATTAGACCATCCAAAATACATTAATTTGTCCAGATTAAACTCCATGTGCCATCTCTCCACTTAGTCTCCAACTGATCTATATCCTGTTGTATCTTCTGATGGTCCTCATCATTATCTGCCAATCCACCATTCTGTGTGTTGTCTGCAAACTTACTAATCAATCAAACCAGGTACATTTTTCTCCAAATCATTTATATATATACAACAGCAAAAGTCCCAGCACTGATCCCTGAGGAACGCCACTTGTCACAGCAAGACATGCTAGTTAGGTACATTATCTATGCTAAATTCTCCCTCAGTGTGGCAATTACAGAATTTTCACAATAACTTCATTACAGTGTTAATGTTAGCCGACTTATGACACTAATAAATGAACTTTAAAATTAAACTTAGAATTCTGTGATGGGTGAGTCATTGGAGTTGAACTGACTGCATTTGTGTTGTGTGTCCAAATTCTTCTGGGAATGTATATACACAGTAGCAAAGGAATCTTAAATATTGTGATTTAATTCTAGTGCTCAATGGTTGGATGCGCGTGCTGGGCCATGGGATATTTTGACCACCCATACTGAGCACAGGCATCACATAAATCAGAAGTGAAGAGCCTACAAGGAGCTATCAGAAGATGATCCAAACGTTTATTTCACAAAGCACCCTTGAACCTGGCTAAGAACCAAAATTGTTCTTCTGTCATCTGGACTTAATTTTAATTCCAGGTGCTTGTGAGTTGAAAGACCAATCTGCTGATCCACTGTACCACCCAGTCTCACTAGGAGATGACCTTGTGTTTTTTTAAAGTAACTTCTTAAAAAGCTGCCTATTTCACAATTGGGTGTGCCTGTGCAATGAGTTTTAAAGCTTGCAAACAGGACTCTGGCTTAAACACTTTGTTAAAGCAAACCTTGGTGGGATCTGATAACTACGCCGAGGTGTAAGCACAATTATTCATGTGCTGGTTGTAGCTTCAGGTTCAAGGACCCTCACTGCCCATGAGCCAGCCATGTAAATCAAGTGAGTGCATACCAGATAAACTAACCTTTCATCAACTTGCACATAATTCACCAATAGGTTTTATTGTATTACAAATACTGAATGGGCTTCTTGTAAAAGCTTTGACAAAAGTTCCATTTGGGGTACACACGCAGCCGTAGCTGAACACAAGATTAAGGATGGAGTGTTTCAATGCAGAAGTCTAAACCAGTAAGTTTCAGGTTGTTGAATTTCTAAAATTCATAATCAACTTGAGCAACTTAAGAATTTATAAGGCATAATGAATAAGAAAGAAATCACGTGGAATTTTACAGAAATGCAATTCTTTTTGATTAAAGGGATGCTCCAGTGGATTGATATAAATAGACCTGATTTCTGCCCAGTCTCACTGTAGACTCGCATTGAAAACTAAACTTGGCAGAATTATCTTGAATTATTTGGAAGCCTATTCAACCTATGGTTGCTTTCGCCATAGCACCAATTGTTACAGTGCAGAAGGCAGCCATTTGGCCCACTCTATCTGCACCAGCTCTCCAGATGACTCTCATGATTTAGTGCCATTTGCCCTGCCTTCCCCCCCCCCCACCATCCCTGCACATTGCTTCTATTCAAGTAATCATCTAATGCCCTCTTGAACACTTTGATTGAATCTGCCTCCACCACACTTCCAGGCAACGCATTCCAGACTCAAACCACTTGCTGTGTGAAAAACAGTTTTTATCACATCACATTTGCTTCTTTTGCAAATCACTCTAAACCTCACTCATGATTCTTTTATGACTGGGAATAGTTTCTCCCTTTTTATTCTGTCCAGCTCCCTCATTGTTTTGAACATCTCTATCAAATCTCCTCTTAGCCTCTTTTTCTCCAAGGAGAATAGTTCCAACGCCTCTAATCTACCCCCATAACTGAAGTTTCTCATCCCTGCAACCATTCTTATAAACCTCTTCTGCACTTTCTCCAACATGTTCACATCCTTATAATATGGTGTCCAGAAATGTACACAACATTCCAGCTGAGGTCTAACTAGTGTCTTCTATAGCGTAACCTTGCTCTTGTACTCTACGCCTCTGTTCATAAAGCCCAGAATACTATATACTTTATTAACTGCTGTGTCCCTCTGTCCTACTACCTTCAATAATCCATGCACATATACCCAAAGTCCCTCTACTCTTGCACCCCCTTAAGAATTGAGTTCCCAACCAATCAACAGCACCTTTTCTCCTGCGGTATAAATTGAGTGTTTGAAATTTGGCATTTGTGTTTGTCCTACTAAGTGCAAGCTAAAAAGTTTCCGTAACCTCTATTCAGAAGCATTCGAGTACTGTAGTGGCAGTTTAAAAATAGAAATGCTAGTCCCACTTCTAAGTGACTAGGTTAGGTATGTTGAGATTGTGGGAGAACAGGTCTTTGATACAGCCTTTACTTCACTATTGAGATTGTGCACAATGTTGATTCTGGCATGAAGCCAGGCTACTGCTGTGCAAGATGGAAAGTTATTGATCCGCATTTAATGCACTGGAATCTTTTTTTAACGCGTCCTCAGAATGGCTGATGTTTGAGCACAATTGTTCCAGTATATACTGGGTTTTTCTGAAATTTCCCATAATGGTGCAGGTATTCCCATTTCCTCGGTTAACTCAACGCAAGTCTTATTCATTCTTGATTTATACTAGCCCAGCGCTGCAATTTTAAACTGCGAGGAATGGCTTGTTTCCTCTGCAGACCAGTTCTCCCTTTGCGTCTACTCGAAGTATCAAAAGGACCACAGCCAGAACTGTCAGGAATAGCTTTGATCTGTCTCTCAAAACCCATTTTACTCCGAGTTACTGTTGAGCCCGCTGTGGTGATGTGAACTGCTAAAGAAGTATGCAGCTTGTAAAATTAACTCCCACAGATCTGGTGCATTTTCTTTATTGGCAACCACGCTGATTGGGTTAGATTCAATACTGTCCATCTCTGCTTGGGTTTTTTGTTTAAACTCACAGACCAGTCCTCCTTCCTGGATGAATAAATAATAATTCCAATAGCTTCTGCATTTGGATCTTCCTTTGCCCAAGGTAGCAAGTGTCAAAAATTATATAAGCTACCTTATTTTCACAAATCCTTTCTTCGATGGGAATAATTTACATCAGGCAGCAGGTAAAAACTGTCTTGTGCACATGTAGGGGCAACAATAGAAAGACTCTCTCCTGTGGGGTGCCTGGAAACTTAACTGTATTCAGTACTGTAGATAGTTCAAAGGTAGTCTGTCTGTCAAAGAAAAAAAACAACAGTAAATGTGTTTGTTTAAAAACAATTGCTCAAATTATAGAGAGGTTAGGCACTAGTTACCTGTGTTTGAACCAGGAACCTGCAAAGCTAGAGCAGTGTATCTAGTCTGTGGTATCATCCTCTCCACAAACTAAATTCAACTCTGCTGTGTCAGTGTGTGGGGGCTTTTTTTGACAGTCATAGAACGTAGAACGTAGAACACTACAGCACAAACAGGCCCTTCAGCCCACAAGTTGTGCTGAACACATCAAAACCTACCCAGCCATAGACCTATCTATAACCCCCAATCCCAATGGATCCCATATACTCATCCAGAAGTCTTTTAAAAGACCCCAGCGAGTTCACCTCGACCACCACCGACGGCAGCCGATTCCATTCACTCACCACCCTCTGAGTGAAAAACTTTCCCCTAGCATCCCCTCTGTACTTGCTTCCCTGCACCTTAAATCTGTGCCCTCTCGTCGTGACCATTTCAGCCCTGGGAAATAGTCTCTGAGAGTCCACCCTATCTATTCCTCTCAACATCTTGTAAACCTCTATCAGGTCGCCTCTCAACCTTCGTCTCTCCAGGGAGAACAGTCCCAGCTCCCTCAACCTGTCTTCATAAGGCATGCCTCCCAATCCAGGCAACATCCTTGTAAATCTCCTCTGCACCCTTTCAATAGCTTCCACGTCCTTCCTATAGTGAGGCGACCAGAACTGCGCACAGTACTCCAAGTGTGGTCTGACAAGGGTCCTATAAAGCTGCAGCATTACCTCCTGACTCCTGAACTCAATCCCTCGATGAATGAAGGCCAGTACACCGTAAGCTTTCTTAACCACATCCTCCACCTGGGAGACCGATTTGAGAGTCTTATGGACCCAGACCCCAAGATCCCTCTGCTCTTCCACACAGCTAAGACTCCTACCTTTGATAGTGTACTCATTCATCCTGATGGATCTGCCAAAATGGACCACAACACATTTATCTGCGTTGAAGTCCATCTGCTACTTCTCCGCCCAGTCTGGCATCCTGTCGATGTCATGCTGCAACTTCTGACATCCCTCCAGACCATTCACAACACCACCGACCTTCGTGTCATCGGCGAACTTACTCACCCATCCCTCCACTTCCTCATCCAGGTCATTTATGAAAATGACAAACAGCAAGGGTCCTAGAACAGATCCCTGGGGCACTCCACTGGTGACCGACCTCCATGCAGAAAAAGAGCCATCCACAACCACCCTCTGCCTTCTGCAGGCAAGCCAGTTCTGGATCCACAAGGCCAAAGCCCCTTGGATCCCATGCCCTCTCACCTTCTCAAGAAGTCTTGCATGGGGGAACCTTGTCAAATGCCTTGCTGAAGTCCATGTACACCATGTCCACTGCTCTTCCTTCGTCAATGTGTTCAGTCACATTTTCGAAGCACTCAATTAAGCTCGTAAGACACGACCTGCCTTTTACAAAACCATGTTGACTATTTCTAATCAACCTAAACTTCTCCAAATGCTTGTAAATCTTGTCCCTCAGAAGCCTCTCCATCAGCTTACCAACCACTGAGGTCAGACTCACCGGTCGGTAATTTCCAGGACTATCCCTGTTCCCTTTCTTGAAAATAGGGACCACATCCGCAATCCTCCAATCCTCCGGAACCTCTCCCGTCTCCATCGACGACGCAAAGATCATCGCCAGGGGCTCTGCAATGACATCCCTCACCTCCCACAATAACCTGGGGTACATCCCATCTGGTCCCGGAGACTTGTCTATCTTGATAGCATTTAAAAGTTCTAACACATCCGCTTCCTTAATATCTACATACTCAATCTTTTCAGTCTGCCGCAAACTTGTAGTGCATCCTCCCAGATCACTTTCCACCGTGAATACTGAGGCAAAGTACTCATTAAGCACCTCTGCCATTTCTTCCGGTTCCATACAGACTTTTCCCCCTTCACCTTTTATAGGTCCTATCCCTTCTCTTCTCATCCTTTTACTTTTCAGTGGACCTTATTTCTCCAAAAGGGCAGCACAGTAGTGAGCACTGCTGCTTCACAGCTCCAGGGACTTGGGTTCGATTCCCAGCTTGGGTCACTGTCTGTGTCGACCTTGCGTGTTCTCTTTGTGTCTACGTAGGTTTTCTCCGAGTGCTCCGGTTTCCTCCCACAGTCCAAAGATGTACAGGTTAGGTTGACTGGCCCTTAGTGTCCTGAGATGTGTAAGTTAGTGGGTTAAATATCTAGAGATGCCTAGGTGGGCTTGTGGTTGGTGCAGATTTGATAGGCTAGATAGCCTCTTTCTGTACTGTAGGGTTTCTATGAAATAAAAGCAAGATACTGCGATGCGGGAAGATCTGAAACAAAAACAGAAATGCTGGAAAATCTCAGCAGGTCTAGCAGTAGTTGTGAAAAGAGAGAGGAAGAACGAGTTAGTATTTTGAGTCTGTATGACTTCAGCGATGTGAATTCACATATCTTCAGACTTGAAGTGTTAATTCTCCCTCCACAGGTGTTATCAGATCTACTGAGATTTTCCGGCATTTCCGTTTGATCCCATTTCATTCGACAATCTATGTACTGTCAGCATTCAGTAGTTTTTTTTTTACTTCACTGGGTGTGAACCAGTGCTTCGCTTTTGCCCAGCTTGTTCTTATTTGATTTCCCCCATCCCACATCATGAGAGGTCACACAACACCAAGTTATAATCCAACAGCTTTACTGGAAATCACAAGCTCTTGGACTGCTACTCCTTTGTCAGGTGAAGTCACTCCAGATGGCACAAGTAGTTAATAGTTAGTACCACTAGTGTCTCACAGCACTAGTGACTTGGATTCAATTCTAGTCTGGGGTCACTGTGTGAAGTTTGCACATTTGCGGGGGGTTTAAACTGATTCAGAGGGGGGAATGAGGTCCTGAGTAGCTCAAATGTACAGGAGAATGGGAATATCGAGGTCATGCATAAGGTTTCTGGGTCTCAGCAGGGTACTGTAGGTGGAAGGGTGGTTTGGAGTGTGTATACTTCAATGCGAGGAGCATATGCAATAAGGTGGGCAAACTTGCAGCCTGGATAGGTACCTGGGACTTCGATGTTGTGGCCATTTCAGAGACATAGATAGAGCAGGGACAAGAATGGATGTTGCAGGTTCCGGGGTACAGATGTTTCAGTCGGAGCAGAGTAGGTGGTAGAAGGTGTGGCATAGTTAGTCAAAGACTGTATTACAGTGCAGAAAGGACATTTGATGTGGACCTGTCTAGTGAGGTAGTTTGGGCTGAGATTAGAAACAGGAGAGGAGAGCTCACCCTGTTGGGAGCTTTTTATAGGCCTCCAAAAAGTTCCTGGAATGTGGAGGAAAAGATTGCAAGGATGATTCTGGACAGAAGTGAAAGTAACAGGGTAGTTGTTACGGGGGACTTTAACTTTGCACATTTTGATTGGAAAAGTTATAGCTCAAGCACATTAGAGGGGTTAGTTTTTGTACAGGAGGGTTTTATGACTCAATATGTAGATAAGCCAACAAGAGGTGAGGCTACATTGGATTTGGGTAATGAACCAGACCAGGTGTTAGACTCGGAGGTAGGTGAGCACTTTGGTGATAGTGACCACAATTCGGTTACGTTTACCTTAGTGATGGAAAGGGATAGACATATACCAAAGGGAAGAAGTTACAGCTGGGGGAAAAGGTAATTATGAGGCTATTAGGTGAGATTTAGGATACATAGGGTGGAGTAGGAAACTGCAGGGGCTGGGAACACCTGAAATGTGGAACTTATTTATCAAGGACTCGCAGTAGCTGTTCCTTGAATATGTACCTGGCAGGCAGGAAGTAGTAGAGCCAGGGAACCGTAGTGTACTAAGGAAGTTAGTTCACTAGTGAAGAGGAAAAAGGAGGCTTATATAAAGATGAAACGTGAAGGCTCAATTAGGGCACTGGACATTTATAAATTAGCCAGGAGGGAGATAAGAAGAGCTAGAAGAGGACATGAGAAGACTTTGGTGGATAGGATAAGGAGAACCCTAAAGCTTTTTACAGATATGTTAAGAATGAAAGATTGGTTAGGTCAAGATTAGGGCCAGTCAAAGACAGTAGTGGGAAGTTGTGCGTGGAGCCTCTAGAGATTGGTGAGGCACTAAATGAATATTTTTTGTCAGTCTTCACATGGGAAAATGTCAATGGAGTTGGGAAGAATACTGGGATGCAGGGTTGTAGACTAGACAGGATAGAGGTACATAAGGAGGAGGTGTTAGCTATTCTTGAGAGTATGAAAATAGATAAATCCCCTGGGTCAGATGGAATTTATCCCAGGTTACCCTGGGGGGCTGGAGAGGAGATTGCAGAGCCTTTGGCTTTGATCTTCATGTCGTCGTTGGCTACAGGTGTAGTGCCGGAAGACTGGAGGATGGCAAATGTTGTCCCCTTGTTTAAGAAAGGGAATAGAGACCATCCTGCAAATTATAGACCAGTGAGCCTTACATCTGTAGTGGGGAAAGTTTTGGAAAGAATTATAAGGGATAGGATTTATAGTCATTTAGAAAGAAATGAATTGATTAGGGATAGTCAACATGGATTTGTGAAGGGAAGGTCGTGCCTCACTTACTGAGTTTTTTGAAAAGGTGACCAAAGAGGTGGATAAGGGCAAGGCAGTTGATGTGGTGAATATGGATTTTAGCAAAGCGTTTGATAAGGTTCCCCATTGAAGACTACTGCAGAAAATGCAGATGCATGGGATTGAGGGAGATTTAGCAATTTGGATTAGGAATTGGCTAGCTGATAGAAGACAGAGGGTCGTGGTTTTTGGGATATATTCAACCTGAAGTTTAGTTACTAGTGGTGTACCCCAGGGCTCTGTTTGGGGCCACTGTTGATTGTTATTTTTATAAATGACCTGGATGAGGGTGTAGAGGGGTGGGTCAGTAAATTTGCTGACGACACCAAAGTCAGAGGAGTTGTAAACAGTGAGGATGGATGTTACAGTTTGCAGAGGGACATAGATAAGCTGCAGAGCCGGGCCAAGAGGTGGCAAATGGAGTTTAATGTGGGAAAGTGTGAGGTGATTCACTTTGGTAAGAGTAATATGTGTGCAGAATATAGGGCTAATGGTAGGACTCTTAGTAGTGTAGATGAGCAGAGAGATCTCGAGAGAGGTACATAGATCTCTGAAAGTTGGTACTCAAGTTGATAAGGTTGTTAAGAATACAGTGTGTTAGCATTTATTGGTAGAGGGATTGAATTTCAGAGCCCAGATGTCATGTTGCAACTGTACAAAACTCTGGTGCGGCCGCACTTGGAGTATTGTGTACAGTTTTGGTCACCACATTATAAGAAAGATGTGGAGGTATTGGAAAGGGTGCAGAGGAAGTTTACCAGGATGTTGTCTGGTATGATGGGTAGGTCTTATGAGGAAAGGCTAAGGGACTTGAAGTTATTTTCATTAGAGAGAAGAAGGCTAAGAGATGACTTAATTGAGACATGTAAGATGATCAGAGGGTTAGATAGAGTGGATAGTGAGAGCCTTTTTTCTTGGATGGAGATGGATAACATGAGAGGACATAGCTTTAAATTAAGGGGTGGTAGTTATAGGACAGATGCTAGAGGTAGGTTCTTTACTCAGAGGGTAGTAAGGGCGTGGAATGCCCTGCCTGCAGCAGTTGTGGACTTGTCAAGTTTAAGGGCATTCAATTGGTCAGTGGATAGGCATATGGATAGCACCGGAATAGTTTAGGATAGAGGGTCATAAAATTGGTTCATTGGTTGGCGCAACATCAAGGGCCAAAGGGCCTGTACTGTGCTGTAATGTTCTATGTTCTACCTTCTCCTCATGTCTGTGTTGGACTAAGAGGAAACAGGAGCATCCAGAGGAAATCCACAATGTGCAGGTTAGATTGATTGGCCATATTAAATTGACCCTAGTGTCAGGAGAATTAGCAGAATAAATGGCAATAGGGCCTGGATAAGATTTGGTTGGTACAGTCTTGATAGGCCAAATGGCTTCCTTATGCACTATAGAAATTCTTTCATCATGATTTCTATGATGACCTTGTCCACCCCCAGTCCAACACTGGCATCTCCATATCATCCCACATCATACAGCAGAAATACAAGCTGATACTCCCATGCTAGATGGAAGGAGAGATGCTTAAAGAGGTAAGACCTTTTTCTGTAGATCAATTGTATGTTAGCGATCCAGTGAGATGATTTGAAGAAAAAGTGGGGTCTATTTTCCCAACATCTAGTTTGAAAGTGATCTATATTAAACACACTTATTGGGAAGCAATTATAACTTCCAAGAATTGGAAGGAAAGCCTCCAGTCTCCGATGGAACAATCTATAAATAGGTTTACATTAACACTGCAATGCAGTTGCTGTAAATGTCACCACACTCCAATGCCTGTTTGAGTACACTAAGGCACAATTCAGCATGGCCAATGCACCTAACCGGTGTGTCTTTCAGACTGAAAGGAAACTAGACATCTGAAGGAAACCCGTCTAGACACGGGGAGAACATGTAGACTCCATATAGACAGTGACCTAAACTGCAAATCTAACTCGGGTCTCTGGCGCTATGAGGAAGTAGTGCTAACCACTGTGCCACTCTGTTTTATCTCATGTATTTACTATATTAACTTTCACTTGAATTTGATACACAAACATTTGTCCCCAGCACAAGAAAAAGGTTGGCTGCATCATCACTTTAGAATATGACACATTTCAGAGCCTATGTACATTGATCTCTTTGAATAATTTTGGAATTTGTTTTCCGCAATTTATTGTTTTTTTTGATCCCCAAGGACCAAAACCTTATCCTCTCAGTTACTTTGAATTTGCAATGAGCTAGAGATAGATGTTGCAATGAATCTTTATTTTTTCAGGGTGATGAGTTCCACTTCAGTGTCATTTACAGTACACTTCAGGATACATCCAGCCCATAATGTTATTTTATGTTCTTCATCTATTCTTTTTAAAGCTGCAGTTTGTAAGGGTGACATTACACAGCAGCATTTATGAATTTTAAACTGGGTGCAAATTTCCTATAATGATTAAGTGCAAATGTTCAATTGTCCACAGCAAATTCTTCTGTTTTTGTTACTTTTCTGGATAGTGAAACTATTCTGTGAGGTGCAGTGAGTTTCTACAGCTGCTACAGTGTAACAGGAAAAGCAAGTAAGTGTACTTTTTTATTCATGGGACATGGGCTTCACTGGTTGGCCAGCATTTATTGCCTATGCCTACTTGCTCTTGGAGGGCAATTGAGAGACAATCACATGTAGGCCAGACCAGATAAAAATGGCAGATTTCCTTCCACATAGGATATTAGTGAACCAGATGGGTTTTTCCAACAACAGTTTTATGGTCAACAGTAGATTCTTAGTTCCAGATTTTTTTCATTAAATTGAAATTTTATCATCTGCTGTGGTGGAATTCGAACCCAGAATCTATAGTGAATTTATGGAATTTACTGCCACAGAAGGGCTGTGGAGGACAGTCATTGCGAGTATTTAAGACAGAGATTATATCCTTAGCAATTAAGAATCTAAAGGTTATGGGAAAAAGCTGAAAGAATGAGGTTGAGAAACTTATCAGTGATGATACGTTCCCAGAATATTCGCTGAGTTTCTGGATTAACAGTCTAGGGATAATACCACTAGGCCATCGCCTTCCCCTGAGATCATCTTGAACAATGACCAGGGAAAATCAAATGTGGAAGATCGCTGGCAATCTGGAAAAAGGGCAACTTGAGCATGGCACAGTGGAATAATTGCAAATTGATGGCAGGCTTGTGTTTTTCTGTGGTACCAGTGGAAGGAGACTGGGCAGGTACAGTTCCAGATTTTGAAAGAATTGCCAGAATATTCCAGGATCATGTCTCTGTCAATCCTCAGTTCTATCTTCATTCTAGAAGTACGCTGACCTGATTTCTCTTTCTGGTCTGATAACACTGTAGTACCTCGATTACCTCAGTGATAACCTGAGTTATCACTGACAATGTGATAGCTTACAAACATTACACAGTTCTGCAGAAAAGGGGAAGAGATGGCCTAGTGGTATCATTGCCAGACTATTCATTCAGAAACTTAGCTCATGGTCTTGGGACCAGCTTCAAATCCCACCGTGGTAGATGGTGAAATTTAAATTCAATTTTTAAAAAAAATTATTTCTTAGTATAAGTAAGGTTTACATTAACACTGCAATGAAGTTACTGTGAAATGCCCCTGGTCACCACATTCCAACATCTATTTGGGCCAATGCACCTAACCAGCATGTTTTTCAGGCTGTAGGACAAAAATGGAGCATCAGGAAGAACCCCACACAGGGACAGGGAGAGTGTCTGTCTGGAGTTTGCACAATGATCAAGGCATACTGTTCAAAGAGAAGGAAACCAGAGTGCAAAATGTAGTGTTATGGTCATAGACAGGGTACAGAGAAAGATCAACTTAATGTGAGGTAGGTCCATTCAAAAGTCTGATGGCAGCAAGGAAGAAGCTTTTGAGTCAGTTGGTACACGAGCTCAGACTTTTGTCTTTTTCCTGACAGAAGGTGATGGGAGAGAAAATGTCCAGGGTTTGTGGGGTCCTTAATCATGCTGGCTGCTTTGCCGAGGCAGTGGGAAGTGTAGACAGAGTTAATGGATGCGAGGCTGGTTTGTGTGATGGACTGTGCTACATTGGGTGATTCTAGCAATATCATTATATAGATATGAGGTTGGAACTATATCTCATTTCTCTCCTGAACACACTGACCTGAGTGATGTTACACTGACTGCCTGAACACTAATGGAATGGAAATGTCACAGAAAATAATACCGACCCAGATTACCACTAGGGATGCCATAAATAAAACTTTCGACTTCAGAAAATTGTGAAGAATTGCAATGCCCCTTATAATCAAATCTGTCAGAACTATGAAGGAGCTTTTTAACCCCATTGCCTCAGTGCCTAGAATAGTCTATGCACAAATGTTTGACCGATAGCTCTGACAGTCTGGAGGTTGAGAATAGTTTATTGTAACTATTTAGAATGTGCAGTATAAAAGTATACTGTATAAAAGTATACAGTATAAAAGCAATAAAAGTATAACAATTCCACTTTAAATGTGATATTATTTAAAGTTTCATTTGTCACAAAAACCCCTAGAATATCATAATCTACAGGTTTTCTACCTCCCCTCCCAGAAAGATTACCTCAGAAAAAATACAGAGATAATGCACATGCTTCAAATTTTAAATGATAAATTCCAGTTACTTTCAATGGAGAAGCTAAATAGAAAATCAAAAATGGCAGCCATAAGGATCAAAACCCCAATCAAAGATGGCAGCCAGCCACAAGATGAAAACGCCAAATAGAAAATAAAAATGTCAGCTACAATGATTTCCCAATTAATTTGGAGAGTCTCCTGGTTGACTTTGCTTTTTATTGCTAGCATTTGCTGGATTGCTTATGAGGTTTTTATTGAAATTTATGTATGGTGCTTTGTCCGCCATACAATTGAATTGTATTACAGAATCCTTATTGTGCAGGAGGCCATTCAGCCCATCGAGCTCACACCAACAATCCCACTCAGACCCTGCCCCTTTGTGTATTAACCCTGCTAACCCCCTGACACTAACGGGCAATTTAAATGGCACACCCACACACCTTTCGACTGTGGGAGGAAACCTGAGGATCCTGGAGGAAACCCACACAGACATGGGGAGAATGTACAGATGCCACACAAACAGACAGTGATCCAAGGCTGGAATTGAACCCAGGTCTCTAGCGTTGTAGTCAGCAATGCTAACCACTGTACTACCATGCCATTTGCTGTTCTGTGGCTATGGAATGTAAAATTTGAGAGTACAATGTTTGCATTACATGTCAGGGGGGACAGGGCAGACGTTTGATGAGCAGAGGCATGTCAAGTCTGGAAGATTTTGAGACAGAAAGCAAATGCTGGAACAATAGGAATGGCATTTTATACAAATACTTTATCACTTTAATGAGGTTTAAGAAATGTACTTTATGAAAAATGACATATAGACAAAGCAGTTACACATCAATGAATAAATAAACCATCTATAATAACCTAGACTTCATTAACTTGAGTAGTCCTGGTCAAGTATTCATTCTGAACCCACTTTGGGGTGGTTTTGAGTTAGCTCGGTCTTTACCTCAACTTGAGCACACTCATTGCTCTTCATCTGTCTCCGTCCCGTTCTGCAAAGGCTCCTGTCCCTCCTCCGTTTTGGCACACATGCTGACTTTCTCGTTTTCCCACTTGGCAAAGCCCCTGTCCTTTCCCCCTTTCCCCTGCAATTTTGACTTCATTTTGGGGAAGGTGTGCGAGCCCGAGTCGCCAGCGGCCCACCCGCTCTCCTGCCACAGGGGTTCTGTCTGCGTGGCCTGGCTGGCCGTAGCTCTCTGTAAGCGCACCGAGATCTTCTGGGCTGAGCCAGTCATTAGTGTGATGGACCTGCCGTCAATAGCCTGGCTCCTGGTGCTGTGCGGGAAATTAAACACGGCTCCATCTTGAACTGCAAATGAAGAAAAGAAGATGCAGATTGATAATTACCAAGAGGGCTCACCAAAATCCATCCACCTGGAGTAATGAAGATTGAGAAGAGACATAATCAATGGGTGAAATGTCAAGAAGCATGAAATACATTGAGAGAAACTTACTCATACTAAACTGTGAGCTCAGAACCACAGTTCAAAATGACTAAGGGACGTAGGTTTAAGGTTCTGGGTGATAGATGCAGGAAGAATGTGAGGAACAATGTTCAAACATAGTCAATGATATTGGCCTGAAACGTGTTGCCTGTCAGAGTGGTGGAAGTAAAGATGACTTTGAAAGGAAATTGGATGGCCACTGAGAGAAAGAAGCTTGCAGGAATACAGGGGCAGAGTAGGACTGTTGGAATGTTCTTCAGAGAGCTAGTATGGACTCAATGGGCTGAATGGCCTCCTTCTACACTGCAATAACTTGGAAATGAAAAAAGAATAGGAGAATCTTACACACACGCGCACGCACTCATCAAAACATGAATTCAAGTCCAGAATTCTACCGTCCCACTGGACAACAGACCATTGACCTTGGGTGGGATTTTATGGCTTTGCTCACCCAAAAACTGTAAAATCCCACTCTAATTCTTAGCAATGGCCACTGCTTGTGTCTCAATTAACACTGTCCACAAAATAACCAAATGCGTATCTGGCTAATAACAGGGTTGATGGTGACATAGCAAACTATAGATAAATGATGATCTAACACCTGCCAATTTGAGGAAAGATGCCTGGGGATAAAGGAATGTGGCACAAAGCCAGTGCTTCGCTCCATCCCTCCCAACACTAACTTCATCAGAAACATTTGCAATGGGTTAAGCAAATCAGGATTTGATCTAATGTCTCACACCAGACATCAGCTAGACTTGAACTAGTCTTTTAAAAACTTGCTGAACACTCATCCACCAAAGTGATAGGACAATTCATCCTGAATATACTACACAATGATACTGAGATAATGGAAATGTTTTACAGGCTTAGAATCCTACAATCATCTCCTCCAAGATTGGGTTCTCCAAATAACTCAATCACTGTCAATAATGTTGGCACAATTGTACTATAGTTTTTAATGTTAACAATAGGCTGACTGTCCTGTCATTCTGTTCTGTGGTGCCAAGCATAGTAGAGATCTGCTCTGTTCTCATAGAATCTGGTGCCAGCAATGTAGCTGGGATCTATCAATGCTGCTGACCTTAAAGTGGATGTAAGTCTCAAAACAACATCTGCAACCCAACGCCAACAACTTGCATTTATATGGCGCCTTTAATCCCCCATGGTGCTTCATTATCAAACAGGATTTGACTCTAAGCGATCGACCACAAGGCAATGTCGGGACGAGTGACCAAAAGCTTAGCCAAAGAGGCAGGATTATGGGCGGTACAACAGTTAGCACTGCCGCCAGAGACTCGGATTCAATTCCAGCTTCTGGTCACTGTCTGTGTGGAGTTTGCATATTCTCCCCGTGTCTGCATGCGTTTCCTCCAGTTTCAGTCCAAAGATGTGTGGGTTAGGTTGATTAGCCATGCTAAATTGCCCATATTGTCAGAGGGACTAGCAGGGTAAATGAGGGTTACGGGAATAGGGACTGGGTAGGATCGTGAATGGTGCACATTCGATGGGCCAAATGGCCTCTTTCTTTACTGTAGGGATTCTATGATTTAAGGAATGTTTTTAAGGGGAAAGAGAGAGAGAGAGAGATTGGGAAGAAGAGGTTAAGGGAAGGAAATCCAGACTTTAGAACCTGGGTAGCTGGAGGATTGGCCACTAATGGTGAGGGTAGGGGAGAGAAGTGAAGGGAATGGGGGCTGTGCAAGAGACCAGAATTGGAGAAGCACCAATGACAGGGACATCAAAATACATTGACCCCCCAATTATCTCAATCTCAACCTATAACTTCAGTTGGACAGCATCTTGGATTCAGCTGCTTAAACAATCTGACTCTCCCAGCACAGTTAAATTGAGAGTTTGGGAGAATCGCCCTTCACCCGTTGTATCTTGACAACAAATGGAATTTGTTTTTGGATAAGGGATGAGAGCAATTGCAATCTTTGGGAGGTCACATGAAATGCAGTGTCCATTTGGTCGCACTTGTGCCTCCCAGTGAGAATGTTGTGGTTTCCCATTCCACTCTAGGGTTTCAACATTGAAATCCGGAGCACTGGGAGTGCTGCACTGCCAGAGCTGCTGCCTTTCAAGTTAGATGTTCAACTGTGGCCTCACCTGCCCTCTGAGCTTGATATTAAAGATCCTGTGGCACTATTTCCCAGCAGAGCAAGCGGGCTATCCCTGGGTACCCGGGCTCATATTTCACCTTCATTCAACATTGCTATACAGATGACCAGGTCATTATCACAACACCATATTGTTGGAATGTGCTGTGCACAAAATATTTCCTACATTACAATGGTGACAGTAAGCCATTGAGAATATGACCTGTAGCAATGTAAAAATGCAAGTTCTTTCTGACCAAAAGTGGTCACTAGAAAGAGTACAGTAGAATTCACCAAACTTTATTTATTAATGTCACAAGTAGGGCTTACATTAACACTGCAATGAAGTTACTGTGAAAAACCCCTAGTTGCCACACTCCAGCACCTGTTTGGGTGCATTGAGGAAGCCTTTTGCATGGCGAATGCACCTAACCCAAATAGCCTTTTTATCAGTAAGAGAAAACCGGAGTACCTGGAAAAAACCCACACAGACACGGGCAGAACATGCAGACTCCATACAGACAGTGACCCAAACCGGGAATCGAACCTGGGTCCCTGTGGAGCAGCGGTGCCACCCTGCAAGCCATTTTGAACAAACGGCTATCACTGAGAGAACAACACGTTGTATTTTACTAAAGGGCAGCTCAGTCAAGATAACAGCACTAGCAAGTCAACGAACTTGAGGAAAGTGATATGATTCATATGGAGAGTGGATTGTGGGGCAGGAACTGTTTGCTGGAAGCCGAGCATGTGGAGGATGTGTGATAGCCTTGCTAAATCTCCAATATCACACTCACAATTAATCTACTCGGGAATAAACCAACCATTTTGCCTTAATATCATCCAAAAACATAATGGAATGATCTAATTTCCTTGAATTTTCAGATAGCTTCCTGGGTTGTATATTGGAAACTGTCCAATCAAGCTGTTATCCAGTTCAATGACTGTGTAGGAAAGGAATGTCCGTTGTAGGCCTTTCCTCAACAAGGCCACATTGGTGATTAAAGTTAAACTTATTCCTGAATGCATTAATTCCTTCCAAAGAACTGAATGCACAGTTGGAGATAGGGTCCATTCAGTACAGCAACACTGGTTGAAATAATCAAGAGCCATTTTCTTTGAACGGTGGCAGTATTTAAAAAAAACAGCTTTTTAGGAGATACATAAAAAGGTAAAGTTTATTTTTAGTATCACAGGTAGGCTTACATTAACACTGCAATGAAGTTACTGTGAAAATCCTCGAGTCGCCACACTCCGGCGCCTGTTCGGGTACATTGAGGGAGAATTTGGCATGGTCAATGCACCTAACCAACACGCGTTTCAGACTGTAGGGGAAAACTCATGCAGACACGGGGAGAACATGCAGACTCGCACAGACAGTGACTCAAGTTAGGAATCGTACTCGGGTCTCTGGCACTGTGAGGCAGCAGTGCTAACAACTGTGCCAACTAATAACAGCACATGAAGGAATTCACAAAGGTTTTCAACATTTTCTGTCAACAGCAATGGCAAATAGTTCAAGACAAAAGAAAATCTTGATAAGTTTGTAATTTGGGACAAATGCTTATTTGCTCGGTAGGTTTAAAGTTTACTTAATGGTATCACAAAGACCTGAGTCTCCACACTCCGACGCATGTTTGGGTACACTCAAGGATAATTTAGCATGAACAAAGCACCTAACCAGCATGTCTTTCGGACCGTGGGAGAAAACCAATGCAGACACGGGCAGAACATGCAAGGCCCAGACAGTAACTCAAGCTGGGAATCAAACCCAGGTCTGGGGCGCTGTAAACCAACAGTGCATACCACTGTGCCATTGTATTGTAGAGAGGTGATTCTTAATGGGAAGGTAAGGATGAAAGAGTGAAAGTGAGTTTCTCCCAGGCCACAGCCATGTAACCTGATATCGTTGCAGAACAACATCGCTGGGGACCTGTGAGGTGGGCCGCATTTTATGGTGTTCCTGGCTGACTTACTGGGGGACAGGGGAGAGGGGTACAGATCTGCTGCATCCGCTAGAATAGAATCATACAATGGTTACAACACAGGAGGAGGCCATTTGGCCTATCACATCTATTCCAGCTCCCTGCAACAGCAAAGGTAACTGAATTCATTAAACGGTGACAGACACTGCAGAATGGACATTACAGTTGTTGATATTAGTGGGTGAAGACATGCTAACATCTAATGTATATACAGTCCTAATAATATGTTTAAAATGGACAAGTTAATGTCTGCACTGAAATAGCAGAGTTGTAGTTTTGTCTGCTAATCTCTCCAGTACTGGAGATCAGAGGAACCTTGGGATGCATATCCACAGATTCCTGACTGGCAGCCAAGATAGGTAAGGTGATAGATAAGATGGTTAAGAGAAGGCATATGAAATCTTTGTTTTTAGTAGCTGAGTCACAGAATATAAGAACAGGGAGGTTACTCTAGAACTGTAAAATGTTGATTAAACCACGAGTGCTGTACTACTGGCAGTTCAGTTCACTGCATTATCGGAAGGATGTGATTGCACTGGAGATGTTGCAAAGGAGATTCACCAGAATGCTGCCTGGGATGGAGGGTCTGAGTGATGAGGAAAGTTTGGACAGGCTGGGGTTTTTTCCTAAGAGCAGTGAAATTTTAGAGGGGGGCCTGATAGAGATGATTGTGAGAGGCAGAGACAGAATGGATAAGAAGGCATTGTTTCCATTAGTAGTGGGTTCAGTAAGCAGGGGGCAGAGATTTAAGGCAAGAGGTAGAAAGGTAAGAGGTAGAAGGTTAAGAGGGGAGTTGAAAAAAAACTTTTCCCTTCAGAGAGCAGCGAGAGTTGGAACTCACTGCCCGAAAGGATGGTCGAGTCAGGAAACTCTTGTAGCATTTAAAAAGTATTTAGATAATCACTTACGCTGCTATAATCGTCAGGGCTATAGGTCAAGAGCTGGAAAATTGGATTAGTGTAATCAGATCTTCGTTGACCTATGTGGACATGATGGGCCAAATAGCCTCCTTGTATACAGTAAATGCCTGTGAATCTACTGTAATTTGCATCTTTATACATGGAGCTAATAGCTGCATCATTTAGCAGAATAATAGTGTAGTTCATTGAGGTGCACAGTAAGAAGTCTCACATGCCTGTGTTAAAGTCCAATAGGTATCTTACCAAATTAACCTATTGGACATTAACGTGGTGAGACTTCTTACTGTGTCCAATCTAGTCTAACACCAGCACCTCCACATCATGACTTCCACTGAAGAGAGGATGAGAAGGGGGAATGAATCACAAGTGTTGCACCTTTCCAAGTACTCCCAATTGACCATTCCAAGAATCCATTCCTACCGTTTCCGCAGGAGAGGGTGGCAGGGCTGCTGGGCAGCGACCCATGGGCGTGCGGAGGTGGCGAAGTGCTCTCCAAGGAGGTGCTCTTGCGAAGCTTCCGGCAAGCGAACACTAACAGGTCTCTGCATTGCTTATGGCAATTCACACCGCAGTCTGCAGGATGAGGGGAAAGGTAAGAGAGTTATACAGAGTGACTGAAGCTGTGTTCACAGGAGCCCATTGCAATTGGGCCCAGCTCTTAACCAATGCATTACACAGTGTTCCCCCCCATTGTTAAATAACAAGAATGAACCATGAGTGCACTGAGTCCAACCTGAGGGCAATTATTCATGACATAAACCCTTCAACCACTGCAACATTACATTGCTTCAATAAAACAGTTTATTTCAATTTTGGGGGTCTTTCTTTAGAAAATGGATGGGCATTATGGTGCCTGCCAATTCCTTTCCATCAATAGATATGGGCACATTTATAGAATAGAATCCCAACAGTACAGAAAGAAGACCTTGAGTCTGCACTGTGAGTCTGGCAACTACAAGTCATCGCAATGGGGAAGCCAGCCTGCAGGGAGATCTAGCAACTGCTTTACATTCTGCTATCACAGGATAATTTCACACTTCCACTGAAAACGCAGCCTGCTTCAACTCACCATTCAGTGGCAGCTCCCAAGTAACTTACTTTGAATGATGCAGAGCAGCTGATTGGGAAACCAGCCCTGGAATTCTCCCATCCCGCCCACCACTGGAATTTTAGCCAGCGGTTTGCGGACAATGTGAAACTCCATTGACAATTTGGGGTTCTTCACACAGAGTGATGGGAGTATGGAATGAGCTGCCAGATGAACTGGTAAATGCGGACTCAGTTTTAACATTTTATGAAAAGTTTGGACAGGTACATGGATGAGAGGGGTTGGAAGGATATGGCCCAGGTGCAGGTCAGTAGGACTAGGCAGAAAAATGGTTCGGCACAGCCAAGAAGGGCCAAAAGGCCTGTTTCTGAGCTGCAGTGTTCAATAGTTCTATGGGTGGGAATTTCCAGCTTTTAGACCAGCACAGCCAGAGAATTCCATCCCCTACCTCTGCTGCAAGGAACAGCTTTTCCAAACTCTACAGGAAGGACCAATGCTCCTCTTTCAGAGGGACACTGACATTTACTATTTATCAAAATTACAGAGAGATGGTGGCACAGTGGTATTGTTGCTGGACTAGTAATCCAGAGACCCAGGATAATGCTCTGGGAACCCAAGTTTGAATCCCACCATGGTAGATGGTGAAATTTGAATTCAATAAAGAAATCTGGAATTAACAATCTATTGATGACCATGTAATCATTGTCAATTGTTGTAAAAACCCACTTGATTCACTAATGTTCTTTAGGGAAGGAAATCTGCTGTCCTTGCCTGGTCTGGCCTACATGTGATCTCAGAGCACCGTAATGTGATTGATTCTTGAAATGCCCTCGAGGATGGGTAATAAGTGCTGGCCCAGTCCACATCCCAAATCTAAAGATGAGCTTTGTACAAACTGAATATTGGCTGGGATTCTCCCATCTCATCTGTGGCTGTGAATGGGGATTTGGCTGAGCACCAAATTCTCCATTCTCACTGGCAGCGGAGGTAGGACTTGAGAGACTGGAATATTCCGGCTTCTCTCTCTTCATATGTCATTGAGAAAAGAGGAAGCATTTTTGCTGTCAACAGTCTCAATATTAAATCTCCCTTATCCATCCCATCCCATCACAAGCGGGAAATGCAGCTAAAAGTTAGTAACGAGGCCCCGATATTGAAGAATTCTGCCATACAAAGGGCTCTTTAGCCATTTTCAGTCTCCCTCACATCTTTCCTGGAAATATCAGGACCTTACATGATACATGATGATAACAAGCTCATCTTAGCAACTTGACTGGAATAATCTTACAGATGGCACAGCTTCCTTTCTTGGGGGAGGGGGAGCACCGATGTTAATGGAACCCTTTCTTCTCCTTCAATTCTCACCAACACTGCTGTTCTAAGGCTGAGCTGGTGAAGGTGCAGTCTGACCTAAGGTGACTTTCTACTGCGTGAGCATTTGCAGTCAAGGACTGCTTTTCAAATTAGGATTTTCATTTGGGGAGAAACCTGAGAGTGATGCAGATATGCTGTTTGCTGTTTTATTAATCTGATAAATTGCATTATGCCATCGTACCAGCCATAAAATGCCCTGCAACAATTTGCTAAGCATCCTTTGATGGCACTTTCTAAACCCATCCAGAAAGACAAGAGCAGCTGACACAAAAGAACGTCTTCACCTTCAAGTTCCAATCCAAAACACAGACTGCCCTTGATCAACATGGTGACACAACGTTTAGCACTTCTGCCTCACAGCACCAGGTACCCAGCTATGATTCTGGTCTAGGCTGACTGTGTGGAGTTTGAATGTTCTCCCAGTGTCTGTGTGGGTTTTCATTGGGTGGATGCTCCCCTTTCCTCCCACTTCTAAAAGACATGCTGGTTAGGTGGATCAACCATGCTAATTTGCTCCTTAGTGCCCAAAGATGTGTACATTGGATGGATAAGCCATGCTAAAATGTGTGAGTGGGGTTAGACTGGGGGAGAGGGCAGGGGAGAGAGAGGACTCTCTGGGCAGTCAGGATTCTACAACATTCCTTCTCGTCCCTAAGATGGCACAGAGGTTAGTACTGCTGCCTCATAGTGCAGGGACCTGGGCTCAATTCCCGACTTGGGTCACTGTCTATGCGGAGTTAGCTCATTTTCCTCGTGTCTGCATGGGTTTCCTCCGGGTGCTCCGGTTTCCTCTCTCAGTCTGAAAGACGTGCTGGTTAGGGTGCATTGGCCATGCTAAATTCTCCCTCAATGTACCTGAACAAGCACCAGAATATGGGGGTTTTATAGTAACTTCATTGCAGTGTTAATGTAAGTCTACTTGTGACTAATACATAAACTTAAAAAAAAACTTTAAATAAAACTCCTGGAACTGTTTTAACAACATTGTAGGGTGGACCGACACAAGATGGATTGCAGCAATTCCAAGGAGGTAGTTCGCCACTTCTCAAGGGCAGTGAGAGATGGACAACAAATGTTGGCCTTGCCAACAATGCCTACATCCCATGAAAAAATATCTATGACCATGTCTCCATTACCTTTTGTAGAAATGTAAGGGAGCTAAGAAATTGACAGCAGGAGCTGTGACAATTCTGCTTCCTCGTTCAGTTTTAGTAGCTTGGTTACCAAAGCCTGAGTTGGAGGAACCCAGATCCCTAAGCTCCACAACCCTAAAACTTCCTTTGCCTACTTGAACACAATAGGTGTCTGAAACAAAGAGCAAAGTTCTTATTTACCTTTACATTTGTATCCCTGTTTGATTAGACCCCAGAGCTGTAAAGAGAACAAAAGAACGTTAGTGATTTGGGAAGGAAATCAGAGGAAGGTGAAGTAATGAAAGAGGAAGGCACGGGGGCCAGTTGCAACGCAAACAGGATGTAGCTGTTCTCAACACCCTTCCTGCCAGATAGAGGAGGGAATCACTGTTTCAAACCTGTGTCAGTCATTGAATGCCACACTAATCTCCCAATTCACTTTCTCAGTTGAGTGAAGTCAGAAAGGGTCAACACATTCAATAAAAACTCAAAAAAAGCTGATAAACTAATCTTGGTGAAGTATCCATGATGGGCTGGGCGAGGCAGGGGAATATGACGGGGCCACTTTTTACACATCAAAGTTTCCTCCCTGCCTCATACCAGAATGCAGCTGCTTTTATTACGATGCATGGTGAAAACAGCTCACTTATTGTTTTGCTTTGCTCCCTGACGGTAGAGGGTTATACTCTGCATATAAAACTAAAGATGACCAGCAATGAGTCAGAACAGCACACCAACACAACACAGTGGCACAGTGGTTAGCACTGCTGCCTCACAGCGTCAGGCACCCAAGTTCAATTCCCGACTTAGATCACTCTCTGTGCAAAGTCTGCACATTCTCCCGGTGTCTGCATGGGTTTCCTCCGGGCACTCCCATTTCTTCCCACAAGTCTGAAAGACGTGCTGATAAGTTGCACTGAATCATCATCATAGACTCCCACAGTGCAGGAGGCGGCCAATCGGCCCACTGAGTTTGCACCGACCACACTCCCGCCCAGACCCCATCCCCACAATGCATTTCCCACAGCTTGTCCCCTGACACTAAGTACAATTTACCATGGCCAATCAATGCAGGGTTGGAAAGTCAAAAGGCCTGCTCCTGTGCTGTAATTTTCTTTATTCAATCGACCTAACCTGCACATCTTTGGACATTGGAAGGAAACCGGACACTTGGGGGAAACCCATACAGACACGGGAGAATGTGCAGATTCCACACAATGACCACATTAAATTCTCCCTCAGCGTACCCAAACAGGTGCTGGACTGTGGTGACTAGAGGATTTTCAAAGTAATTTCATTGCAGTGTTAATGTAAGCCTATTTGTGACAATAACAACCAAACTAAAGTCATCTTGGTCAAGTGCGATGGCCTTGTAACATGTCGCCAGCACATCCTCCAACAAACAGGAAAAATGGTAAACAATTTTCAAAAGGGACAGCATCCCTTTTAAGCAGCAAGGAGGGGTTTGAATTCCAGCTCCCTCCTCCGTATCTAATTCAGCTCCTGTCTGCTTGGCTCACACACTCATCTAATACATCCTGCTTCTGGGGCATGTGACGAATGATCGATGAGCAAGAGTGCGGTCTAATCTGCAGGGGACAGTGCAGGAAATTCGCCTTTGCTTAATGATCACTACATTCCAGAGTTCCTAATGTTAGTCACGCTGGGATGGGGGTTGTGTAGGGATTTGGGGGGGGGGGGGGGGGGGGGGGGGCAGTAGTTTTGCAAGCAGAGGCCAGGTATTTCTCAAAATGCTAGAAGCCAGCTTTATGGCAAATAACTAACGCAAAGTGTAATCAAGCAAGATGAGACTTCAGTTACATGGATAGATTGGAGGAGCTGGGGTCTTTCTGCTTAGAGAAGGTTAAGAGGCAATTTGTTCGTTCATTAATGTCGCAAGTAGGCTTACATTAGTACTGCAATGAAGTTACTGTGAAAATCCCCTAGTTGCCACACTCCGGCGCCTGTTCGGGTACACTGAGAAAGAATTTAGCATGGCCAATGCACCTAACCGACACATCTTTCGGACTGTGGGAGGAAACCGAAGCTCCCGAAGGAAACTCACGCAGACACGGGGAGAATATGCAGACTCTACGCAAATAGTAACCCAAGCCAGGAATTGAATCCAGGTCCCGGGCACTGTGAGGCAGCAGCGTTAACCACTATGACATCATGTGAAATGTTCAAAATCACGAGGGGCCCATTCAGAACAGATGGGGAGAAAATAATACCTTTGATAGAAGGGTTGGGAAGCAATGTGTTTTTAGCAGAAGAATCAGTGTTGACATCGGGAAACGCAGCGACGGCCACGATCTGAAATGTTCCGTCTGAGAGTGGGCTGCCGGCACACTCAATTGCAGCTTTTAGACAGGAACTGGCCAAGCAACTGAAGTGATAGAAATTGCTGGGCTTCAGGTGGGGGAGTGGGATTAATTAAATTGCAAAGGGTCAACGTAGGCACGATGGGCTGAATGGTCTCTTTTTGTCCTATACTCATTCTGTCGGAGTGATTGTGAGCCCTCTCTCTTTGGGAATGGTGTCATGCTCAAAGTCTGGAGGGACTTGGAAAGTGCAATTGGCACCAGCGAGTTTCCGGGTTCCAGTCTCTCAGCCCCCTTGCTTGCAGATTGGTGTGAAACACACTGTGAGACCCTCGGAAACTCACTTCAATACATTAATACGTCTCTATCGAGCACTCTTGCCGGGACTTCCCCCACTCCTGAATACTCAGCAGCCGCTGGTACGATGTTACACCGGTGTCATACACAAACAGGTTCAACTAGTCATGATCCTGTCCGGGGGGGATCCTGTCTCTCTCTCCCCTGAGGCTAAAGGTGAATATAGTCCCTTAGGGAGAGTGACATGGCCAGGTAGTGATCTGGCAATGCCCCCTAGCACTGCCCCATGGCACAGGTCAGCACTAAGTTTGCAGTGCTAGGTTTACACTACACCCATGCCAACCAGGCAGTGCCAACATTTGCCAAAGAACAGGGAGCCTCATGGGGGTGGGGGGGAGAGAAGGGACTCATTCAGGTTTCATTGTGGGATTCAAGCAGACAGGAGCCAAGGATGGTTAAATGCAGTTCAGAATAATACCAACCACATTGGGTTCGATTCCCTTTCTGTCTAAAATTGACTTGGGACCCGCCCTACCCCGAGATTCTCAGCTTTACCTCATGTCAGATGCTCAGAAAGTTAACCAATCACCTTTCTTTCCTGCTTTCTTCATTTAACTCCTTCCAGAAGCCAGTGGAGTTGGGCCACGCCAGAGTCACATCCTAGGCCCAGTCCCAGCCAGCCTCACAGCAGCAGCAGCAGGTCAATATGAGGATGTCCTGTAGGTTGATGCATGACCCATGGCTCAAAGCTGAATGTCACTAGGTGATAACTCAAACCCATCATTAGGGAAGACGATGGCCTAGTGTTATTATCGCCAGACTGTTAATCCAGAAACTCAGCTAAAACCTGGGTTCGAATCCCACCACAGTAGATGGTAAAATATGAATTCAACAATAAATATCTAGAATTGAGTATGTACTGATGACCATGAAACCATTGTTGGAAAAACCCATCTGGTTCAATAATATGCTTTAGGGAAGGAAATCTGCAGTCCTAACCCAGTCTGGCCTACATGTGACTCCACAGCCACAGCAATGTCAGAGAGGCTTACAGCATGGAAACAGGCACTTTGGCCCAACTTGTCCACACCATCCTTTTTCTTTTCAAAACCCCTAAGCTAATCCCAATTGCCTGCATTTGGCCCATATCGCTGTGTACCCATTGTACCCATGTGACTATCTAAATGCTTTTTAAAAGACAAAATTGTACCCGTGGTTGACTTTCAACTGCCTTCGGCAACTAGAGATGGGGAATAAATGCTGGCCAGCCAGCAATCCCCGTGTCCCACAAATGAATAAAAAGTATAATAGATGAGATTCACAGAATTCCCATTTTACACTCCTTTTGCCCATTCACTGAGATGAGTTTACAAACTGCCTTGCAAGCATTTCCTCTGTTATGGTATGCCACAGTAGTTCCTGAGGTCAAGAGTTTACTATTTATTTATTTATGTCACAAGTAGGCTTCCATTAACAGCACAATGAAGTTCTCCACAGTTCCCAGTGAAGACTTGAGGAAGCCGATTAAGATCACAAATTGCATTCCAGAAGTGAAACAGCTGAAGGAAAATATTCAGATTGGAGAAGAAACCAGAAGGGTGTTCCTACTGGTCAAACAGTACTTTGGGCATTCTCACTGGGGATACTTACAAATCCTGCACAGTGCTCACAGAAGGTTGGCTTGAGGTATGTCATCTCTTGAAAGTTGTGAATAAAACCCTGTCCCATTTTGCACTGCAGCTGAGAATTGGCCCTTAGGAAATAGGCCATCATTTCATCCTTACTGATACGGCCATCCCTGTGAAGGGTAAAAAATTTGTCTTTAATCTTCGTACAAATCCTGGAAAATCAACCACTAATTAGAGTCAAAGGCTGGAATTTTATTGCACGCCACAGGAATCGAAGCAGGCAAAGGACCTTAGGATGGATTTTAGTGTTGGGATGAGCGATGCCATAAAATCCCATCCATAAGAGAGTCAGAGATATGCAGACCCTTCAGCCCAACTCGTCCATACCAACCGAGTTTCCTAAACTAAACTAGTGCCATTTGCCTGGGTTTGACCATATTCCTCTAAACTTTTCTTATCCATATACCTGTCCAAATATATTTTAAATATTGTAATTGTACCTGCCTCTAACAGCTCATTCCATGTACACACCATCTCCTGTGTGGAAAAAGTTGCCCCTTATGTCCCTTTTAACTCCAGCCTCTCCTTACAAGACAAACTTCCCAGTCCCGCTATCATCCTTGTAAATATTTTTTGCACTCTTTCCAGTTTAATTATTTTCTTCCTATAGCAAACCAATCAGAATTGTTCACAGTTATCCTAATATGGCCTTACCAATGTCAAAAGGAATAGTTAAGATGACTTAGTTAAGATGACTTAAATAAACTGAGAAAAAAACAATGCTGTTAATTTGTAAATATAACTTCCACAAATTTCAGAAAAAAAAACTCAATCATAGAATCCTACATTGAAAGAGGAAGCTATTCAGGCCATCAAGTCTGCAATAACCACAATTCCACCCAGGCCCATTCCCGTAACGCCATATATTTACCCTTAAATCCCTATGACATTAGGGCCAATTTAGCATGGCCAATCCCCCCAACCTGCACATCTTTGGACTGCGGGAGGAAACTGGAGCACCTGGTGGAAACCCCGCAGACATGGGGAGAATGTGAAACTCTGCACAGACAGTGACCCGAGACCAAAAGAGAACCCCCTAATGCTGTGAGGCAGTAGTGCTAACCATTGTACCGCTGTGCCACCCTAACTTCCAGATTGGTTTCAGCACAGAAAGAGATCATTTAGCCCGATGTATCTGCACTAGTTCTCTCAGTGTAACCTTCTTCCTGTAACTTTGCACATTCTGGCTTTTCAGACAATAATCCAATTCCTTCTTGAATGCTTCGATTGAACCTGCCTCCAAAACACATTCTGGCAGCACATTCTTGATCATAACCACCCACGCATTAAAACATTTCTCCACGTGTCTCCATTGCTTCTTCAGCCAATTAATACACATCAGGAAACTTCCTCTCCCTGTCTGAAAAACATCCATTAACTACCACTCTGCTTTCTATTACTCATCCAATTTTATGTAAAGTTGCCACTGTCCCCTTTATTCCATAACTTTGCTTAAGTCTGTTGTGAATGTTTTTTGGAAGTCCATATACATCACATCAACAGCACTGTCCTCATTGACTCCCTCTTCCAACTAATTTTAAACAAATTCCAGAGTGATAGTTTCTATTTCACAGCATCACATGGCCACTTGGAACAAGAACACCAATTTAATCTCAATTGGCGGAAAGTTAGCAGCAACTTATCCTTAGCTGGCATCTTCCAAACCCACGACTACTTCCATCTAGAAGGACAAGGCAGCAGATACATGGAAACATAACCATCTGTAAGTTCCCCTCCCAGCAACTCACCATCTTGACTTGGAAATATATCGCCATTCCTTCGTATTGGCCGAGTCAAAATCCTGGAATTCCCTCCTTAACACATTGTGGATCAACCCACAGCATGTGGACTGCAGCAATTCAAGAAGGCAGCTCACCAACACCTTCTCAAGGACAACTAGGGATAGGCAATAAATGCTGGCCAGCCAGCGACACCCATGTCCCACAAATAAATTTTAAAGAAGATCACTACCACAAGACCTTTCCATTTGGGAACTCTGCAGCCAACAGCTGGAGTATAGTTTTAGTTTGATTCAAATCCAAGTTACAGGAAGTCTAAAGGTCTGTCCAAAGCTTAAGTCCTTCCTGATTGTATCATGCAGTATCACATGATAGGGATGACAGCCAATGACTCAAAGACATTCTGTGTGGTAAACAGGCCTTCTGGGTCACTATTAGTGAGTGTCCATGCCTCAGCAACAAGGTCACCTGCGTGTGCGATATCAAGATGGTGGACATTGGTGCTGCCAATTGGGAGGCTGTAGCTGACTCCGGCAAAGAATGGAAAAGATGAGGTGAAATCACAAGTCTGACTGGCTTAAGGAAAACAGAGACCAGCTGATTCGAGCGCTATCTCCAGTCTCTCTCTTTATCTGTGGCAATTAGGGCAGAGACCACCATGACAGAGTCTAGCTACTGGACAACTCTAGAGGATACCTAACACAAGACTTTTGAATGGACCTGTCACATATTAAGCTGATCTTTCTCTGCACCCTAGCTGTGACTGTAATACTGTGTTCTGCACCCTCTCCTTTCCTTCCCCCCATGCTTTGTCTATACGCGCGCAAGAAACAATACTTTTCATTGTATCCCAATACATGCGACAATAACAAATCAAACCTTTTGTGTCGAGAGATGGCTGTATTGCCAGGATAGAGAGTGAGAAACCCTCTTGCAGAGGATATTGGTTCAGGGCAGGGAAGTTGAGAGTCATATAGAAGGTCAATAGTTAGGAACAGTTTTATCAATGTGGACTGTGAGACGTGAAATCAAAAGGATAAGCACATCGTAGAAATGTGAGTAGTTAAAGCAAAAAAGGATCTATAATTTCAGCAATTTGCCCACCAAGGTCCAGCACTTACTGATCTTTGTCCAAGACACAGAAGGAATCCAAGAATGGGAAGTTTGCAGTGATGCTTTCAAAGTTCTCTTGGGATATGTAACCATCGTGATCGTGGTCATAGTTCCTAAATACAGACTAAAAACTCTAATAAGCTTTCAGCAGAAACAAGAGCAAACAAATCAAGCAAAACATCAGTAAAAATGCACCAGCTCCTTAACAAAATGGCTGATAAAAACAATGAGGGCAAATGGAATTTATGCGGTTAGTCTGAGAGAAAGTCTCAAAGACATACATTGGAGAAGTTTGATAGTGTCCTTAAACTGCATCAAAGTACAATTTTTTTTTTATTAAAGAGCAACACAGCACGGGAAACAGGCCCTTCGGCCCAACGAGCCCGCGCCGCCGTCATAACTATATAGTAGCAAATCAATTATCCTATTATATTATTCCTATATAATAATATATATATTATTCCTAATATGGAAAATTCTCACTATAGGGACAATTTGTTTCCCAATCAGCCTAAGAGCGAATTTTTGGGTTGTGGGAGGAAACCGGAGTGCCCGGAGAAAACCCACGCAACCACGGGGAGAACGCGCAAACTCCTGCAGACACCGGCCCAATTCCAAGTGTCTGCACAGCCACATCGATAGTCTCTGAGCTGTCATGGTGCCCTTCAGATGGTCCACATAAAGCACTCATTTACGACATGAGGTACCAGGCAACCCATGAATCAACATCCAAGAGCTGTACCCGCACCACCTGCCGAATGCATGCTCAATGTTGGTCAAGTATGGACCGAATTACCTGTGGAAAAAAGCCGTAGTTAAACAGTCCTACTATATCCCTCTATCTGCATACCGCTCATGTGGCTGTCCAAGAGACCCTTAAACAGCCCCAGCGTGCCTGCTCCCACCACCTTACTCGGCAGTGCATTCCACACCCCCACTACCCTTTGTGTGAAAAACTGCCCTCTAATATTCGTCCTATACATAGCCCCCCTCACCCTATGGCCATGACCCCTCGTCCTATCCATTTCTAAAGGTGGAAAAAGTTTACCTCCATTTACTCTATCTATACCCCTTATAATCTTATACACCTCTATGAGATCCCCTCTAAGCCGACGTCTTTCAAGGGAAAACAACCCCAGTCTATTTAATCGTTCCTCATAAGACAGTCCTTCCATACCAGGCAGCATCCTGGTAAACCTCCTCTGCACTCTCTCCAAGGACTCCACATCCTTCCGATAGTACGGCGACCAGAACTGGACGCAGTATTCCAAGTGAGGCCTAACCAACGTTCTATACAACTGCAACATCAAACTCCTACTCTTGTATTCTATACCCTTTTCTATGAAAGCTAACATACTATACGCCTTCTTTATCACCTTCTCCACCTGTGAGGACACCTTCAGAGACTTGTGAACCTGCACCCCCAAGTCTCTCTGCGTCTCTATGCTCCGTATAGTTTTACCTTTTATCCTATAACTCTCTTCTACATTTTTCCGGCCAAAATGCATCACCTCGCATTTATCCGGATTCTGTAGTCGTGGCAGCTCAGATCGAAAACACAAGATCCACATCTAAGGCTCTCCGCAGAACCAAGGGTTCTGCCTGAGGTAAGAACATCAGGGTAAATCAGGGTGGCACAGTGGTAAGCACTGCTGCTTCACAGCTCCAGGGATCCAGTCCAATTCTGACCTGCAACTGTTTACACACTTCTGCCATGTCTGCATGGGTTTCCTGTGGCTGCTCTGGTTTCCTCCCACAGTCCAAAGATCAGAGAATTTATAGGATCCCTACAGTGTAGAAGGAGGCCATTTGGCCCATCAAATCTGCACTGACCACAATCCCACCGAGACCCTATTCCCATAACTGCACATATTTACCCTGCTAGTCCCCCAACACTCGCAGTTTAGCATGGCCAATCCCCCTAACCCACTTATCTTTAGACTGGGAAGAAGCCAGAGCACCCCGGAGGAAACCCACGCAGACACGAGGAGAGTGTGCAGACTCCACACAGACGCCGACCCAAGACGGGAATTGAACCCAGGTCTCTGGAGCTGTGAGGCAGCAGTGCTAACCACTATGCCACTCCACCACCCATACATCTGCTTTGGACCTGCAGAAAGAAATTGTGCATCTGCGTTCTATTTGGCTGCAAGTTAATACATCCCACAACCAAACCAACACTGTGAAATTTTAAACATAAATATTCACTTAAACCGACACAAGGTACGAGAACTTTCCCAAAACTCTTCTCTTTTAATTACACTTACATCGACCATCTTGCGAATGTGTTTATTGATGACGGTGGGATCTGGCTTCGGAGTCAGTCCGGGTGCCCAATCCGCAAGTGCCACATGTTTGTTTGGGGTGGTTGGGGTGCTTGGCTGCGAACACAAAATACATTTATAGAGTCACAGAGCAATACAGTACAAAAATAGGCCCTTCAGCCCAATCAGTCCACGGCTCCCAGCCAGTCCCAATTGCCCACATTTAGTCCGTATCTCTCTAATCCTTTCCCCACATTATGTACTTATCCAAATACTTTTTAAATGTTGCGATTGTATCTGACTTCACCACTTTCTCTGTCATATCCCAAATTCAAAGAACAGTACAGCACAGGAACAGGCCCTTCGGCCCACCAAGCCTGCACTGAAATTCATTCCAATGCATTATGCAACATTGTATTACATAGCGTTTCATAGAATCCCTGCAGTGCAGAAGGAGACCATTTGGCCCATTAAGTCTGCACTGACTACAATACCATCCTCTATCGTAACCCCATGTATTTACCCTGCTATTCTCCCTGACACTAAGGGACAATTTAGCATGGCCAATCCACCTAACCCTCACGTCTTTTGGAGTGTGGGAGGAAGTCGGAGCACCCAGAAGAAACCCACGCAGACGAGAGGAAAATGTGCAACTCCACACTGACAGTGACCCGAGGCCAGAATCGAACCCGGGTCCTTGGCACTGTGAGGCAGTAGTGCTCCGGTACAGAGTCAGGGTGTCCCACAATGGTGTGTTGCTCCACGCGATTTCCTCCCTCCTTACTGCATCTCACCCTCAGCTGACATGACGTATCCTAATATTCCTTTCTCCCTTGTACACCTAACTCCCTTCCCCTTCTAACTGTGCTCACTTTTTTATCATTCAACTGCGTCAATGGTATCAACACAACAGAAAGCTTTCAGTGCAGTAAAACATGCTATTTTCCCAAAACTCTTTGCTTCCCTCTCCACACTCGGCAAAAGCCTTTCGGTAGTATTTCCTGCATGTTGTAGTTTTTATTCTAGGTGTCTGTGACAGGGCTTTAACTACACTAAGAGTGAGCAGGACAGTCAGCTTTTTAATTTAAAAAAAAATTGGTTTGAACCATTTATCAACTTTAACGGGATCCCTGTGACAATCTCTACAGGACAGAAGGAGGCCATTCAGCCCATCGAGTCTGCACTGACCACAATCACATCCAGGCCCAATCTCCACAACCCTAGCTAGTCCACCTGACACTAAGAGGCAACTTAACATGACCAATCCACCTAACCCACGCATCCTTCGGACTGTGGGAGGAAACCCACACAGACACGGGAAGTACCTGCAAACTCCACACGGACAGTGACCCAGCTGGGAATTGAACCCAGGACCCTGGCGCTGTGAAGCAGCAGTGCTAACCACTGTGCCACCCACAATGTTAGCACAGCTCCAGGAAATGACTGCAAGGCAGCTGCACAAAATTTCCGCATGTGATGGCATGGCTCCATTAACGGGAGTTGGGGGTTTGGGGGGGGGGGGGGGGAAATCCCAGGGGCCATATGATCAATCTGTACCCTGTGGAGGGGCAATGCTGGAAGACGAGTCAATTGGATACAAGGGCACGCATCCTGGGTTGGGAAGGAATCTCAGCTGGAGCCAAGGAACAGAGGAGTGTAGACGTGTTTTACAGCTCTGTTTGATCCGTGTTTGTATGTGTACATAAATATTGTTGGCAGTAATCCCTTTATAAACTGAAGCCATAACAAGTTGCCTTTGAAGTTACACATTCCAAAGATGTGTGGGGTTAGGTTGATTGGCTGTGCTAAATTGCTCCTTAGTGTCAGGGAGATCAATGTGGTAAATGCATGGGATTATGGCAATGGGAGCTGGGTGGGATTGTGGTCAGTGCAAACTCGATGGGCTGAACAGCCTCCTTCCACACTGTAGGGATTCTATGGTTCTATGAAGCTTAAAACAGGGCCTCATTTGACTGCTTAGCTGGATGTAGCTAACCCCGTGACTCAATGAAGAGCAGGGCAGTTATCCTGAGTGTCCTGACCAATATTGATTCCTCAAATCAACGTTCACAATAAAAGCAGACTATCTGATCATTATCACATCGCCATTTATGGGAGTATACAGTCAGTAAAATTAGCTGCTGTGTTTCCGACACTACAACAACTCAATATTTCATTAACTGTGCAGTGCTACAAGCTATCTGGCTGCTCATGAAAATGAAAACTGTACTCACCATCGATTTTGGATTTCTGGGTTCTCGGAGTAATGACAATTCATAGATCTCATCCTCTGTATAGTACAGATCCAGAGAAAGCTGTGCGAAACACACAAGGATCTCTGATGATCACTGAAACTTCCCACAATATTATCATCCTAATCTCCAGTTTGCATTCACCCTGTATCCACCCAATGGGCATATCTGGAGCAAGAGGGGGTGAGTTCAGTGTCACAACCTATGGAGTGTTCCCATCCTAATTCTGCTCAGGAGCAAGTATGGTAGGATGGGGGATAGTGAAAATCAACCCCAGTGTATCCAGAATAATCTTAAACCCACAGCCAAATATATAGTCCCATATTTACAACCTGCACAGGTATGAATGCATGCACACATATATATACACACAGATACACACATACGCATGTATACATGCATAGATACACAAAGATACACACATGTATACATACGTATGCACACATGTACATATACACAAAGTACACATACACACATACATGCATGCATATACATATTCATAAGATAGGTACCCACACAAATACATGTATACATATACATACACATACATATACACATATACATGTGTAGGTGTGTATCTTTGTGTAAAGGATACAGATATATATACATACACACACACACACACACACATACAATATATACACCTCTATTTACACATGTACACACACATGGGTGTAAAAGGAAAGTTGATGACCATACATTGCTCTCCCCTTTGAGGGGGGAGAGCTGCTGCTGGTGATTTAACCTGAGGATTACCACACTTCAGGCAAAGGAAAAGGTTGAGAAGGTGGAGCCTTCATGAATAACCTCAGCCACTTGTGGAATCAAACCCGTTGCTGTCGAAGCCGCTCTGCATCACTAACCGGCCGTCCAGACAACTGAGTTAAACCGACTACCCACTCATACACACATACATACAGAGAGGCAATCTTAACTGGTGCAAACTTACCGTCAGGAGGTGTATTAAATCCATATTTGGTTCTAAATGAGGATTTGCATCCTGAAGTGATACCAGTTCATTAAATGTTACATACAATTGCTGCATTTTAACAATGTTCACTTTATTATCATCTATCCAGTCTGGGAAAGCTACGTGGACAGCAATCAGGTCTTTCAAGTGAACTCCCAGAATGGGAATCTTGAAGCCCTCACACTCGGCAAAGGCCTTTCGGTAGTTGCAGTAGTTTCCATTGGAAGATACTAGTTCAGTCATTTCATTCCAGACCTAGTAAAGAAAACAGAGGCAATAATGGAAAGGAAAATCTCCAAATACATAAGCCACATAATCAAGAAGAACTTTTCCATTTTAAATAGCTTGACCATTTGCTAGACACAAATTGAAACATACTCTGTTACTTATTGAACTATTTCCAGCTTTTCCGTCAATATGGATACAACAAGATTTTTGTACATAGACATGAACAGAGCAGGGTATTGTGTTCTGGTACATTCTGGACAATTGAAAAGCCGTCACCTCATTTCAGCTGCTTCCATTAGCTATACAAATACAGGTTCAAAAAAATATAGGAGCAGAAATTCGGCCATTCGGGCCATCGAGTACGGTCTGCCATTCAATCATGGCTGATGTGCTCCTCATCCCCATTTTCCTGCCTTCTCCCCATAATCCTTGTAGCCAAACGGGCCATCTAAAATGAAACCACTTTAACTAACATGTCAGGTGGCAAATTCCTGTATAAAGAAATGAAATTGGTTTCTCTTAACTGTCTGTGTTCAGAAGCAATAAACTAAAAGGAAAATGTGTTCAGAACAACTCCAACAAACACTGCTAAGTGAGACAGACAGGAGGCAAACGTACTTTAAGATCAAAGCCTTTCTAGGCTTAGACAATGGCCCAGTTTCCAGAGAAACACTGCCCAAGAAAAGCATTATTTTTAGCCTTATAAAAGGCCATAATTTGTTCTCAAATTTGTTACGAAAGGGGGTACAAAGTCTTCTTGTATTGTGACAAGACTTCAAATCTTTACCCATTCTTTCAGCTGACAGGTGTAATTCAACCAATTTGTGGATTAAGTCTGGCCTCAGTTTGTGATAAGGGGGTGATTTTTTCCCATTCCGTCCGCCGTGGAAATTGGAGTGTTTGTTTCCAGTTTTGGCGTGAGCATGGCCGAAAAATCCCATTCATAGAATCCCTACAGTGCAAAAGGTGGTCTTTCGGCCCATCGAGCCTGTATTGACAACAATCCCACCCAGGCTCTATCCCTGTAACTCCATATATTTACCCTAGCTAGTCCCCTGACACTAAAAGGCAATTTAACATGGCCAAGGTACATAACCTACACATCTAGAACACTACAGCCCAAGCAGGCCCTTCAGCCCACATCTTTGGGCTGTGGGAAGAAGCCAGAGCACCACTAATTATTGTGCCACCATACCAGTCTTCCTCGGAGGAGACTGGGGAAAGACACATGGAAATGTGAGGTAAAATCAAGATACTCAGTAAATATAACAAAACCTTACTGTTACTCCCCCAATGACCATGTAACCAGATACCTAGTTACCAGTATGAGCAAACTTCAGAACTTAAGAGGATATCCAAGGAAGAATTTGTACCAAATAACAGTAAGGAGGTTAATTGGCACAAACCATTCGAGGACAGATGGTGGGCAATTGAGGGTGAAGAATTCTGCTTCAAACTACAGGTTTTCAGCCTCGCTCGCCCCAAAACCAGGAAATCCCACCCAAGGTCAACAGATCTTTCCATGGTCTTCCCCTCTTCCACTCCTATTCCCGTCATGGGAGGAATGATTAAATTCGCCCCCATGAGAAGGCTTTGTGGCCCAAGGTACGTTAGCAGCAAGTTTGTACTAATAAATCATAACCATCTAAGTTTAAGTTTATTAGAATCACAATTAGGCTTACATTAACACCGCAATGAAGCTATTGTGAAAATTCCCTCATCGCCACACTCCAGCGCTTGTTCAGGTACACTGAGGAGAATTTAGCATGTCTTTCGGACTGTGGGAGGAAACTGGAGCACCCGGAGGAAACCCATGCAGACACGGGGAGAACATGCAGATTCCACACAGTGCCCTAAGCTGGGAATTGAACCCAAGTCCTTGGCACTATGAGGCAGCAGTGCTGATCACTGTGACGCCCTACTTACATACATTGTTATAGTAGAAAGCACGAATCTGACTTGAGCCTAAGTCTATCCATCCCGAGGCTGACCCTGACTCATCTGCTTTCTCACTTATGGTGCTCAATCTGACATTAACTCTACATGTACCAGACCTGAGTTCGACAGAAGGGATAGGCCACGCGTTCTCTCTTCCCCATTCTTTCTTGTATTTTTATGAAACTGGTTACTTTACCTTTGTAACTTCAGGAGCAAGATGTGAACAAGTTTCCTTTAGGCGGGAAATGGCACTGTGGCTTAAGCCTCCCACGACAGCCATTAAGGTATTGAAGTTCTGGAGTTGGAGTAAATTCTGAAAATAGATGTGGCAAAATACAAGACTGTTTGTGAAAGATATAACAATACATCCACGCCTCCACATTACATCAAAAAGTACAGCAACAGGCCAATAATTGTACAGCATCCCCACCCCCTTCCAATTACAGTTTAATATTCCCCGTGTATTCAGGGGACAATATCAGACCAGAAGCTCCTAGCACAACAGAATCTTGGTACTGCGAGACACCATTTCCCTGAGCAGAACTGGATCATGTGTCGCACAGACCATTTGAGAAATCAGGTACGTGGATTCCATAGGTGACATGGTGGCATAGTGGCTAGCACTGCTGCCTCACAGCGCCAAGGACCCGGTTCAATTCCCAGCTCAGGTCATTGTGCAAACTCCATACAGACATTCTCCCCATGTCTGCATGGGTTTCCTCCGGGTGCTCCGGTTTCTTCCCACGTTCCAAAGATTTGCAGATTAGTTGGATTGGCCACGCTAAATTGCCCCTTAGTGTCAGGGGGACTAGCTAGGGTAAATGCATGGGGTTATGTGGAGTAGGGCCTGGGTGGTTTTGGGGTCAGTGCTGACTGACTTGATGAGCCGAATGGCCTCCTTCCGCACTTCAGGATTCTATGATTCGGAATTTAAAACAGGAACGTGAGAATGTAGCAACGTAGCACCAGGAACATAGGGCACTCAGCTCCAGAAAGGAAGTAGTTCTAGACATCAACACTTGATCATTAATAAGATGCCAAACATGGAAAAGACCAATCAGGAGGCTGCCTCCTGAAATCTCACTGATGGTAAGTGCAGGCTTAGGAACCCCCATTTGGTTCTGATGTCAGAGTCATGAAGCCTGCTGGAAAACCCAGCCCCTTATCTTCTGGGACATTAAATACATATTTTAACCCACAGCTTTTGCTGGACCATTTTGTTCTCAGCTGCTGGCTACAGTTTGATTTTTCTCTTAGGATAGCCTGTACATAGCCAACCAAGTGACAGCAAACTTTGTGAGCTACTCCACACCACCTCTGTTACCACGACAACTCCTTTCTGGAATTTTACTGCCCCGTCCGCCACAGAATCAGAATGGGGAGGGGCAGACAATGGAAATGTCCATTGGCTCAGGTGGGATTTTCCAATCTCCCTCGAGCGAAGCCATATAATCCTGTTCCTCATGTTTCAACGTCTCAACTGAAAATTCAGGGAATTCCTACTATATGGGCAGCACAGTGGTTAACACTGCTGCTTCACAGTGCCAGGGACCCAGGTTTGATTCCTGGCTTGGTCACTGTCTGAGTGGAGTTTGCACATTCTCCTCATGCCTGCATGGGTTTCCCCCGGGTGCTCCGATTTCTTCCTACAGCCTAAAGATGTGCAGGTTAAATGGATTGGCAACGTTAAATTGCTCCTTAGTGTCTGGGAGAGCTAGCTGGCGAACTGTATATGGTTATGGGGTTAGGGTCCGGATGGGACTGCAGTCAGTGCAGATTCGATGGGCTGAATGGCCTCCTTCTGCACTTTAGAATTTCGTCTATTTCTTTGTATTGCTACTTGTTGGGGCATGTACCTTTAAGAAAATTGTCTCAGGCAACCTAGGACTTAAGCTCCACCCTCGGTGGAGTCACTCTTGTGCTGACTGTGCTAGGGTACAGACATGTTAATAAACTGTTCCAGTTAGTTTACTGTTACTGACATCATGGCCTATTACTAGTCTCAATATCAGACCTCAAAGTGCCTTTTTAAGTTCACTCTTTGAGCCTCACGGCATTCACACATGTAAACCTAAACAGCAGGCTCCCCCCTCCGTCTCCACACTCCTACCAGGAAACCTGTGACTGGGACTGGAAGATCCCACCTCCGGGAATGGCTGGAAAACTGCAGCCCAAATTTCCAACTTTGGATGTCAACAAAGCTTTGAATCAGACACCCCGGTCAGTGTCGACACTTTGTTGTGATGTGACACAATAATATGCCTGCAGGATTGGGACTATTTGTTTAACTGGTCACTGTTTCCCTTGAAGGGCAGTGTGAAGTAGTGAAGAGATTCATACACTGATTAGCAATGTGACAGACAGGCCAGGACACGAACATTTCTTCTACGGCTGTTTCCTGCTGGAGTGGGACTTGAACCCAGGGCCATCTGTGCGAGAGTAATAGCAAAGAGTTCTGAGCACTAGCTTCCTTGGAGATCTAAAGCAGCTGCCCTTCCACAGGGTGTACTTATGAATGAGTTATTTACACTCTTCACGTAGATATTAAGTTGCCTGATAGGAGAGGAAGAGTAAATCCAGTCAAGATATTCATTTGCCTTGTTCTCAGGCCAGACATTTGGGGGGAATTCTCTGGCCATTTATGCCAGTGGGATTCTCCGATCTCGGCAGCAGCTCATCGCTCCCGTAGGTTTCTCATTGGTGCGAGCAGAGAATCCCACCTCCAGCGAACAGCATGCTATCTCCGGCTGCCGAGAAATCTGCGGCTAGGAAGCCAGAGAACTCTCTGACTGGGGGTTCAGAGAGCCTCCCCAAACTTCTGCATCTAACAAACCCTCGACCAGGAAAGCTTTGCTTGAGGACTTTCGATTCAAACCACTCCAACATGTATTACTCATCCCTATCTGTGTCACTTCTTCCCGTTTCCTTACCCCGGGCCCGTTTCCTGCTACGTAACACAAAGCAGAAGAGAAAAGACAGGAAACATCCGAGAACAAACAAATAAAGGAATACTCCACTAACTGTTCAGCCAAAGGTCAGATAAGAAACCACAACTTTCCTCACCCAGTCTTATCTCACAATACGGCTGCCACATAATCCACTGTGTTGTTCCATCAACAAATGTAACCAGATAAACGTCCTACTTATTAATTAGGGTGCATTTCATTGCGGTTATAACATTATGGGAAGAATTTGCCTGTCCTACCCACCATGGCAATCATAGTGGGGGGCTGGGAGGGATGACACAAAGATTCATTGACCTCAGGAGGGAATCTCCAGTTTTGGGGCAAACAAGCCTACAAAATCCTTTTATATTTTTTTCCACCAGAAGACCGAATGACTACAGAGGCTTCTTTGCTTTTGTGTGTGCTATATTGGCTATACGTGAACAGTCACAATATATAATTCTTATATTCATTTTATATTCAAATCCCAGAAAAAGTACATAGAAAGTCAGAAACAGTTATTCCATCTACCAAGGCTGCTTCACCTGGAATTCATATGCTAGATAGAAATTACTCCATGCAAACAAGATCCGGTTTAGTGTTTAACTACCACACATGTCCAGTTCTAACGGCATGACCTACCTTGTTCCCGGCACCTTTTAATTGCCTTTCCTTCAGCTATTAATATAATCTATTCTTAAGTTGAGATGGTCATTGTTTCAATTGCCAGTTCCGTTAGTGCATTCCACATCCCCACAACTCACTTTTTCGCTCCCCCTTGCAATCAAAGTTTCTTTCAATTGTGTATCCCTGACCCTCTATTTTAAACCCACTTAAAATCTGTAAAACTGTCCACGTTTCTCCATAAGTTCAAACACTTCGACAGAATCAGCAGCACAGGTGTGCCATAGAAAGCATCCTTTCTGGTTGAATCACAGCTTGGTATGACTCCTGCTCCGTCCAAGACTGCAAGGAACTACAAAAGGTTATGAACGTAGCCCAATCCATCACATAAACCAGCCTCCCATCCATTCACTGTGTCTACACTTACCGCTGCCTTGGCAAAGCAGCCAACATAATAAAGGACCCCACACACCTCCGACACACTCTCCTCCACCTTCTTCCATCAGGAAAAGGATGTAAAAGTCAGAGGTCATGTACCAATCAACTCAAGAACAACTTCTTCCCTACTGCCATCAGGCTTTTGAATGGACCTACCTCGCAGTAAGCTGATTTTTTTCTACACCCTAGCTATGACTGTAACACTACATTCTGCACACTTTCCTTCTTTATGAACAGTGTGTTTTGTCTGTAAAGCGTGCAATAAACAATTATTTTCACCGTATACTAGTACACGTGACAATAATAAATCAAATCAAATCCTCTGTTCTAAGAAAGGATTATTCTGTTCCTCTGGCCATTTGTGGATTTCTGAGTTTATGGAATACAAAAGTTCCCTTCTCATCTCTGAAAAAAAGCAAACTGAACAGCTTGATATCTGCTTATCTTTATCATAGTTTAACATCCCTCATGTCAATTAATATCTCTGAACCCTTGATGTGTTTATAATACTTTTCCTTTTATCATTCAGGGGATGTGGACATCCATGAGCAGTGTTGACATTTGTTGTCCATTCCTAACTACCCTCGAGAAGGCAGTGGTGAACTGCCTTCTTAAACTGCTGCAGTTTGGGAATTCACCTACAGTGCCATTGGAAAGAAGTTTCCAGGATTTAATCCCAGCGAGAGTGAGGAATCAGTAATAGAATTCCAAGTCAGGATGATGTGTGGCTTGATGAGGAAGTTGCAGAAAGCGGCATTCCCCTGTGTCTGCTGTCCTTGTCTTTGTGGTCAGAGGGTTTGGAGGTGCTGTCAAAGGAGCCTTGAAGAGTTGTTTCTTACTGCTCAATCCTCAGGGTCAACAAATATCAGTCAGTCAATATTTTGTGACAAATAAAGACATAGGTCGGAATGTTACCATCCTGCCCACCATAGGAATTGGAGCAGGCAAGGGGTGGACAATGGGCAGGTCTGTTGACCTGGGAGACAGAGTGGCAAGCGTTACTGCCTCACAGCAGCAGAGACCCGGGTTCAATTCCAGCCTTGGGTGACTGTATGGAATTTGCACATTCTCCCTGTGTCTGCGTAGGTTTCCTCTGGGTGCTCTGGTTCCCCCCCTGCACTCCGAAGATGTGCGGGTTAGGTGGATTGGTCATGCTAAATTGTTGTTTAGTATTCCAAGGTATATAGGTTAGAGGGATTAGCACAGTCAATATTTGAGGCTATGGGGAACAGGTCTGGGGTTACAAGGATAGAGCCTAGATGGGATTATTGTCGGTGCAGACTCAATGGGTAAAATGGCTTCCTTCTGCACTGTAGGGATTCGATGAAGCAGGAAATTCTGGAAACGTTATAAAATTAGGATCATTTCTGAGGAAATTACTGGCTAGTATAATGGACATGTTTCATGACCTACCTCTTTACTGGATAAGGGCCTTGATAGTGTCCCTCTGAAGGGCAAATTGCCACTTTGTCAGAGCAACCTTGGGCCTTCAGAGGTGTGGGCTGCCTAGCTGGAGTACTGAACAGACCTTTTCTGTGGAATTTGGGAAAGGGACAATATCTGGAAAAGAAAGTCTTGGCCCACAAAACCTCCAACTACCTCCTGCCCTATTTATTTGGGACAACTTTAGCCCCAGCATTTCAACAACCACTTGCTGAGGTAATGCACGTTTTAGGTCAGGATTTGACCTTTCCCTTTTGATAAATTATTCACTGACACGTGAAGTCAAGATTCTCCAAACAGATGGAGAAGTACTTTGCTACGTATGAGACGGAAAGTTAAATAATCCCCAGAGAACAGAATGGTTCTTGCACAGCCAAAGAGAGTCACTGAACATAAGCAATGTGATGTTGAATAGGTTCATTCAGCATTTTTACCAAAAAAATATATAGGCCGGAATTTTACCATGCTGCCCACCATGGGAATCGGAACAGGCAAGAGGCGGACAATGAAAAGGTCCATTGACCTCAGGTAGGATTTTATGGTTTTGGGATGAACAAGACCATAAAATCCCACCCTTAGAATTAATGGTGAATTAGGCAGATTTCATGAATGTACACATTGCCACAGCTCTGTTCACCACTTCTCTCTGGTCCTAGGATTTTAGAGTTTCCTTTGACAGACTCTTTCAGAAAGAGGTGCTGCGCTGTGGGCACAAGCCAACAGGCAAGATCCCTGTTGATTACTTCAGAAAGGCAGCTCATTCCCACCTCCATCCTAAGTCTGCCTGGCCTCTGAAGACACAGCTTATTATCTCCAGCGATAACATTTCCTCTCCGACTTCTGGACCTCAGAAGACGCCAAATCATATTGCCAATTGTAATCTATCATATTCATCTATCACCAACTGCTTGCTTAACGTCCCCTGGTTCCCAAATGCACTGAATTCAAAACCTTCATCCTCACTTAGAATTCCCTCCAAAGATTAGCCTATCTTAGCTATCTCATCAAGCCCTGTCAGAGTGTACTTCCTCTTCCAGCTAGAATCTTCACCCCAGCATGACTGGCAGAGGTTTCCTCTGTTTTGTCCCCTCCTCAAATTCCTTTTCTAAGGCCCACTGCCCATGCTCTCCAACTTCAGAAATCTCCTCAAAACTGTTTTCTTCAACCACATCTTCAATCAGTTCCTCTGCGTCCTCTAAGCTCTTGCACAGTATTTAACATTGTCTCTTCTGTGATGCCCCTTGTGATTTTTGCTGTGACATTTGCTGAAATTGTTGGATCATTTCAGGCCTTCCATATCTCTTAAATCATAGTATTGTAATGTGATTTTTGGCTTCAACTGCAGAATGGTTCTGGACTATGGAAAAATCGTCACGATTTTGCAGAACAATTTTTGAGGCCTGCACTGCTTCCCTATAGGTGATAAATTTTCAAACAGCATACCCATGGATTGAGATAGAGATTAGCTACTTCTTCTTGGGTAGGAAAACCTCTACCATAACGACACAAAAAGAGGCCATTCAGTCCATAAGGCCTGCCTGTGTCAACTCTCTCCTGGAGTATCTATAAAGGTTAAAGTTAAAGTTTATTTATTAGTGTCACAATTAAGCTTACACTAACACAGCAATGAAGTTACAGCAAAAATCCTCCAGTTACCTCACTCCGGCATCTGTTCAGATACACCGAAAGAGAATTTAGCAAGGCCAATGCACCTAACCAGCACGTCTTTCAGATTGTGGGAAGAAATGGAGTGCCCAGAGGAAAGCCTTGCAGACACTGGGAGAACACACAGATAATGACGCAAGCCAGGAATCAAACCCAGGGCCCTGGCGCTGTGTGGCAGCAGTGCTAAGCACTGTGCTGTGCTCTCCCTACTGCACCCTAAATGTTTATCAGTTTTTCCTTCAAGAATGCAGCAGTCCCAGCCTTCCTTCTACGCAACACTCCAGTACTTCCCCATAGGTGCTGAATGAAGTGGAGATTGTGAAACCAATACAACCACAAGCATTGTTGCTATCTGTTACTCACCTGGGCCACATTAATGAACTTAGTGATGACTTCAGCTCTTTGCACAGGCGTCTGTTTGCTCAGAACCATCAGCTGCAGCCACTGGGAAATGCCGTTAAACAGTGCGATGGATCTCTCAAGGGTTGGATTATCCATTAAGCAGCGATGTGTGACGTAACTCTGATAATCTGTAAACTACAAGAGATCACCATTTCCAGAGTTAATCAAAGGTCAGGAGACTTCTCAATTTGTTTACCAATTTGCCGAAGCTTTTTTTTTGATAGATCGTTGAGGCCCTTCATTAAGTATAGTTCTCTGTCCTTCCCAATGTAATAATGAATGTTCCTGCAGGACTGGATTGGAGAGTAACATCTCAAATTGGCAGAAATGATTCATCTTTCACAGAACTGCATAACAAATGACCCTTATTATATTGATCCACTACCAGTTAGAAGGCTGTTGATAGCTCCCTCTGCTCATGGGCACAAGATCAGTCTAGGCTTATTAAACTGGATAAAACCAGCTAGGTTTGAGTGAAATCACTGGCATTCAGGTCTTTCTATAAAATAGGCCGTATCGGGCTAATTTGCAGCCCGGATCCAGGATTAATTTAAACAGCACTTACTGTCTCAGGGGAAAAACAAAAGCACTTGGTGTTGCAGAAGAGAATGGCATTGTGGAGAAGTCACTCGAAAAAGCTCAGGGAAAGTAGGTTCAAATCCAACTGTGGCTGAGGGATTTTGAATTAAATTAATAAAATCTGCATTTGAAATCTAAATGGGATTTTCCACTCCCACCATTAGCTGGTATCAGCCGTCTTTAGGCTGGTCTCCAAATTTCTCTCGCTCACTGTATTTCTGTTGTGTGAAGACAGGATTTCCTCTGGAGACTGCTGTTTGAGAGTCAGAAGACTGGTGTTTCTCTGCATCTCTGTTCAGAGGGGTTAAAAGGCTGGAGGATTGGGACTCCACGTAAGTCCGTGTGTCTTGCTAACTAATTCTGAAGAGAAGTTAATGTCTAAGGGAAATATTGTTTAAATTGGAACTAGTAGGGACAGACTAGCAGTTAAAAATTGTACCTTGTCATGTTTAAGTATTTCAGTTGTTAAAAGTTATGCTAATTATTTTATTATATCATCACTGACATGTTGAATAAAGTTTGTTTTAATGAAAGTTTCTTAGTGGGTCAATAGAATCTCATCTGGAGTGAAACACCTTATTCTCACACAAATCACAGAATTCTTACAGTGCAGAAGGAGACCACACAGCCCATCAAGTCTGCACCGACAACAATCCCACCTAGGCCTTATCCCTATAACCCCACGCATTTACCCTCGCTTGCCCACTCCTGACACTAAAGGGCAAATTAGCATGACCAATTCACCTAACCCGCACATCTTTGGACTGTGGCAGGAAATCGGAGCACTCGGAGAAAACCCATGCAGACACGAAGAGAACATGCAGACTCCACACAGACAGTGACAAAGTTAGGGTTCCTAGTGCTGACAGCAGCAGTGCTAATTACTGTTACACCACGCTGCCCCAGTGCTAAAATCAAAAATAGTTGGAATCTATGTTAACTTCATAAAATATCTTGGAGTTTCTGAACTGGTCCCTAATACCTCTAAGTGCCACTCCCAGAAACATAGAATCCCGACAATGCAGAAGATGGCTAATCAGTCCACCAAACCTGCACTGACCATAATCCCACCCAGGCATTATCCCCGTAACCCCACATATTGGTCTTTCTAATTCGCCTAACACTAAGGGGCAATTTAGCGGGTCAATCCATATTTGGATCTTGGGAGGAAACCGGAGCACCTGGAGGAAATCCATGCAGACATGAGGAGAATGTGCAAAGGCTACACCAAAAGCGACCCAAGCCAGGAATCGAACCCTGGCACTGTGAAGCAGCAATGTTAACCACTGTGCCACAGTGCTGAACGTGTTTGGTGATCGATTGTTTTGTTTATAGAACCAAGCAGTATTGGAGAAGCTGCCTCCACTTAGTAATACAGTTAGACAACTGTCTCCTGGGCACGTACCTTTGCCTGGAAGACAAAGCTGTGTAGGATTGGCCTGGCCTGGTTTGCTCTGTCCTCCGTTGGTGATGTGAGGTGAGTGTTCCCGCAGCCCCAGCCCTCTGATGGTGTTTGGGAATGTGTTACACTGGGGATATAAACTGCACCTATCTCTTCCTAACCATGTCAGCGTGATACTCAGCACAAAAAAGTGTTTTCGTCTAGGGGAGCGGTGACATTTGACAATTAAACACAACAAATAACAAATTCTCTGAGACGGAGGCTGACTGACCGAGATCCGCCGAAAGGATTTGTACTCCAGGAAGGAAAGGTGTTCGGCCAACTCGAGAGGTTCCAAGTGGTCGAATAGCAGAGAAGCTTTCCCCTTCTTCTTCGAGATCTTTTTACGCTGAGTTACACGTCTCATCCAGTCGTAGGACGGACTGTTTGAAAAGTCAAATTAGTGTTAGCAGATTGGTTAAGATCAGAACCATAGAATTGTACAGCACAAAATGAGGCCATTTAGCCAATTGTGCAGATACTGTCTACTAAAAGACCTATTCAGCTAATCCCGTTCTCTAGCTCTATCTTTGTTGTTCTCTTTAATAAACGTTGCATAGCCTTGCATTATCATGTTAAAATTAAGAAAGATTTGCAGTTATGAAGCACTTTTCAGGACCAGTGGACATGAAGGGGCTTTCAAAATATGCACGTGGATTGACCATGACAAAACTGCACGTGTACATGTAGTGAATATGTCCAGTATGAGAATGTAGCATTGCCAGCTGCACTCTTGTGAACTAAAGGAGATCAACATCCCCCCATTCACAATGACATACAGGTGAGACCTAACAACACTTTTAAAATTACAAACTTATAAATTATAGTAGACATATGAGAAATAGGAGGCACCTATAAATTAGCCATGATGTGGAGATGGACTGGGGTGGGCACAATAAGAAGTCTCACAACACCAGGTTAAAATGCAACAGGTTTATTTGGAATCATGAGCTTTCAGAGCACCACTGCTTTATCTGATGAAGGAGCAGTGCTACGAAAGCTCAGGATTCTATAATTTAAGGTTTTGTATTTTTGTGCACGTTGTGCAAAAGCAATCTTTTTTTTTGAGGATGAACTCTTCAGCACAATAAGAATATTTCTCATGGGTTCTGTCAGTACTCTGGGTAAGTCAAATGGTTGTACAGTTGGAAAAGGCCACGTCTGGGAACCGCAATTCATTGCCTCAGTTTCATGGATTCCACTCTGATCGGAGTCGGAAAGGGATGAGGGTTCAGGGTCCACTACAGATGCTCCAACACATAATTAAATTGCTATTCAAGCACAGCACTGAACTAACACCTGAAGTATGTGATCTGGTCATTTATTTCAAAGCTGGTGGGAGTTTGCTGTACATTTTCTTACGACAATGACTACACTTCAGAAAGATTACATTGACTGCAAAGCACTTAAGGACATTCTGAGATCATGAAAGACACTACATAAATGCAAATCTTTGGCAAGATCTTCCAACCCTGCCTGCCGGCAGGATCTTCTTGTCCCATCAACATCACTGGACCTGTGGCTGCCTCGCCACAGCCACACAACAGGAACTGGAAAATCCCAGCCTTTATTTTAATCTTCTTTTCACCTGGTAAAATCTCAAGGGCACTCATAATTATTGTCCTTACTGTAAAGAGTTCCTAACAAAGGATCTTGTTATAGAATCCCTACATCCAGCACTGTGCTGGATGCCGTTATGAAATGTAACAGCTACAAGTACCGCTGAGCAGTTTTCTAGGCAATATGGCCAATAGCTCCCATGGACTCACCTTCCATACTAATGCACTCAGACCACAGAAGGTAGAATTGTTTAGACAGTGAAGAGAATGATGGCATTTATATGTCACTCCAGAAGATGAACTTGAATTTATATATCGCCTTTCACCACCTCAGGATGCCGTAAAGAACCTCACAGCCAGCGAGGTAATTTTTTTTTGAAGGACAACGTGGGGATTGACCCTTTAGAGCAGCACAGCAGAGTAATGTTCACCTGACTTAGTGTCATAGAGGTTTACAGCATGGAAACAGGCGTCTCGGCCCAACCTGTCCAAGCTGCTCTTTTTTTTAAGCCACTAAGCCAGTCCCAGTCACTTACGTTTGGCCTATTTCCCTCTTTACCCATCTTATCCACGTAACTGCTTTTTAAAAGATAAAATTGTACCCACCTCTACTATTACCTCTGACAGCTTATTCCAGACATTCACCACCCTCAACTGCCACCAATTGCATTTTCACAGACTTAATTCATGAACATAAAAGATATTTTATGAATTAAGAATTGTTCAGAATTGCCTCATGGTTGCAGTTTGCTTTCTCCATGTCTCCTGCCTGAGGTGGTCTTGATTGGTCATTCAGGCCATGTGTTGTGCTTGCTGTCTTGCCCATAAAAGGACAATCACCACACATATGGGCCTTGTCATATTATAGAGACATGCTCTGAACATGCAAAACAATCGTTTCAACTAAACATCTGTCACTCTTAACATACAAGACATCATTTCATTGATCAGTGTCCACTGTGCATGCTGACTGCCACGTATTTAAACTGAGGAAGTGAAGAGGCTTTCTTACATGCTGGAGATGTCGATGAGTTTACTGTGTTCTTCACATCCCAGCTGGCTAGCTAATTCCCGAAATTCCTCCGTCAGACGGATCAAACCTAGATCCAAGTTAAACTCAGCAGGGAATTCCGAAATCCAGTACCTGTGCATCCAACATGCAGAGAGATAGGTCAGTTTACAAGCTTTGGTTTGACAAGTGATTGCCTCAGAGGAAAACCAAATGTCTTTGCTAACTATACTCGGGTCCATATAATTTCCTGAATGATTGTTAATTAACTCCTAGAACCTCTCCAGCCATGCAGTGAGACTGTGGCTAAGCTGTGAGCTGACTTTGCATACCTGCCTCTGACCCCTATCCATTAGGCTCACAAAAATCTATCAATTGCTGTGTAAAATTAACAAATGATCCCATTTACAGTTTAAGGAAGATAGTTCCAACTTTGTACAATGTTTTGTGTGAAAACGTTTTCCCGAATTTCATTCCTCAATCCTTTAGCCCCTCCGACCAATATTCCTTCACAAGCAGATGTTGGCTGAAATTTTCCAGCTGTTCATGCTGGTGGGATCTTCTGGTCCCACCGATAACACACCCCAATGATGGGTTTCCCAGCAACGTGAGATGCAGTGCCCCAAGAGAAATCCCATGGACAGCTGCTTTTCTTCACAAGAAACACGCAAAGGGGAGGCCACATAGAATTGTTCCCCTATTGTTTTTCCCCACCTCCCCATTCCAGTTTCCTTTGACATCCTGAAAACATGAATCAACTCCATTAATCTCTTAATTTCAGGGAATGCCACCTTCTTTTTTTTAATCTCTCTGATGCCCAGAGGTGCTCTCGTTACTCCTGGTCTGGTCTGGTCTCAGCAGGGCCTTGTTTTAGCTGAAACAGGACTTCAACAGGGGCAAGGGCAGCAAAGGCCTTCTGCTGCTCACAATGTTCCCCATTTGAACTCAGGATGAACATATCAACCAAGGAAATTCAGCACGTCCGCTATGACTCTCACCAATTTTTACAACTGCACCAGAGAAAGGATCCTTTCCAGATGTATCACAGCTTGATATAGCTCCTGCTGTAACCAACACCGCAAGAAACTACACAGATTCATGAATGTAGCCTAGTCCATTACACAAACCAGCCTCCCATCTCTTAACTCTTTCTCCACTTCCCACTGCCTCGGCAAAGCAGCCAGCATAATTAAGGACCCTATGCACCCTGAACATTCTCTCTTCCACCTTCCTCTGTCAGGAAAAAGATATAAACGTCCGAGGCCATGTACCAACCAACTCAAGAACACCTGCTGCCACCAGACATTTGAAAGGACCTATCTTGCATTAAATTGAACTTTCTCTGTACCCTATCTATGATTGTAATGCTATACTTGAACCCTCTCCTTTCTTTCTCCCTTATGTTCTTTATAAATGGTATGTTTTGTCTGTAGAACACACAAGAAATAATACTTTTCACTGTATCCCAATACATGTGACAACAATGAATCAAATCATTGCAAAAACTATAAATAGTGGATAAATAAAAGACAGGACATTTGTGGAGTTACAGAAACATAAGATAGAAGTGGGAGGAGGCCCTTTGACTCTTTGAACCTGCTCTGACATTCATCACAATTATGGCTGAACATCCAACTCAATAGCCTAATCCTGCATTCTCCGCATAAACTTTGATCTCTTTTGCCCCAAGTGTTATATCCAGCTGCCTCCTGAATACACGAGAAGTGTTGGCACTGGACAAAGACTCTGAGCAGGAAGGACTCTTCGTTTTGACTTCACTATCTGATGTGAATCCTTTGTCAAAGATTCCACCAATATTTACTACCTTGGCGTGTGAATAATGGCTATCTGGTTAGCTATTGTCCCTTTGAGGATCATCTCTTGCTGGCGTCTAGCAACACTGAGAAAACTGCAGGTGTTACTCTCTTTTTGTGTGGAGCTGAACACAGATGCCATTGATCCCAAGACTCGTGAAAAGAACTTTATTGTGTGTTGCAATGATGCTTAGTTAATAATCACACTCACACTGCTTCTCAGCTCCTTACCTCATTAGGTGGCAGATTTTGAGCCGAAACTCATTGCAATCTTCACCGCAGGCTTCCTGATACGTTTGAAGGTCAAGGAAATCAGAAAGATACCGAGGCCGGAATTTTACCAGCACACCGTCTGAGGCTCATAAGACTGGTCCTGAGACCAACAGAAATGCTATTGTGTGACCCTCACCTGCCCCGATTTCAGGGCTGGCGTGCTGGTAAAAATCAGGACCCGTGTGTCACACATGCTGTTTAACACTTTATCATACCCCCAGGTGTAGGCAAGAGGTTACAATCAGACTAGCAATGGAGCTGAAATTTCACTTCTTCCCCATTGGCAGGATCTTCTGGTTCTTTCCCCTACTCTGGAAAACCATACAAAACTCCATAGACATCAGCAGATTGGAAGCCTCCCCCCACTAGCCAACGGTGAGCCACTTCTGCCACCAGAAAACATGCCATGTGGTAGGAAATTTGGGAAATTCCCTCCCCTCTTCATTTTCTTGAATAGCAGAGCAGGATCAAGGGGAAAACCAGCCTCCTATCCACTGATTCTGTTTACACTTCCTGCTGCCTCAACAAAGCAGCCAGCATAATTAAGGACCCCACGCATTTTGGATATTCTCTCTTGCACATTCATCCTTCGTGAAAAAGATACAGAAGTCTGAGATCACGTACCAGCCGACAACAGCAGCTTCTTCCCTGCTGCCATCAGACATTTGAATAGACTTACCGTATGTTAAGCTGAAGTTTCTCTACACCCTAGTTGTGATTGTAACACTATATTCTGCACTGTCTCATAGAATCCCTACAGTGCAGAAGGAAGCCATTTGGCCCATCGAATCTGCACCAATCTCAATCTCACGCAGGCCCTCTACCCATAATGAACACGTTTACCCTACTAATCCCCCTGACACTAAGCGGCAACTAGTATGGCCAATCAACCTAACCCACATATCTTTGGACTGTGGGAGGAAACTGGAACACCCAGAGTAAACTCATGCAGAAACAGGGAGAACATGCGAACTCCACACAGACAGTGACCCAATGCCAGAATAGAACCCAGGTAAGGCACAGTGCTACCAACTGTGGCACTATGCTGCCCTCTCCTTCTCCCCATATACCCTATGAAGAGTATGCTTTGTCTGTATAGCACACAAGAAATAATATTTTTCACTGTATACCAGTACAGTGACAATAATAAATCAGGTCAAATCTGTGGACAGAGAATAGAGCTGACGTTTCAAGTCTGGATGACCCTTTGTCAGAGCTTTGGCCAAGTATTGGCTTAAATAAACAATTACAATTCTGATAGATCTGAATAAAGGTGGAAAGGATATATCAACAGAAGCTTTCCTGCCAGTTCAGTGGATGGCAGGTACCATCGATGCATTAAGAGAACCATCCTTGGCACCTGGCTATTGACCATCTCTCCTTCATTATCTGAAAGGGAAATCAACAAGTTAGACACGGTACACAAGCAACTCAGCACAAAGGAAATACACTTAGAATACCAGGAGTCATTCAATTTCTGCATCATTTTAGTGACTATACCTGCCTCGTAAACATCAATACCTATCTCCCCTTTTAATTCTTCCATAATGTCCTCAAGCACCAACACTCAAACTGAATCAGAGCACATTCTTTTTTTACTCATTCCTGGGAGATGAGCTTCGCTGGTTGGCCAGCACTTATTGCTCATCCCTAATTGCCCCTTAACTGAGTGGCTTGTTGAGTCATTTCAGAGGACAGTCAAGAGTCAACATATTGCTGTGGCTTTGGAGTTAGATGTAGGCCAGACCAGGTAAGGACGGCAGATTTCCGTCCTAAAGGACTGAGTGAACCAGATTGGTTTTTCTGACAATGGTTTCAGGGTGAACAGTAAATTCTTAATTCCAGACATTTCTTATTCATTTTAAATTCCACCATCTGCCACGTTGAGATTCAAACCCAGGTGCCCAGAACATGAGTTGAGTTGAGGATTAATAGTCTAGCACCAGACCATTGCCTCCCCTGGGACATTCATAATGTTTGACTCGCGTTTTCCTCAATTCCAGTGTTTGTGACGCATTGAATGAGCACAGAAGCTGAAGTTACAGCCAAGCTTATCTTAAGACTTGGCCAATGGAGAGGAGATAATCTTCTTTGAGTGGGTCATGTGCAATGCATTCAGATTCCCGAACGATCCTGGTTAAGTCCTGGGTGAAACTGTGGCCTGGGAAGTTCAGGCTGCCCCGAGAGTTGCAGCAATAAGGCCTGGAAATTAGAAGGATTAAGGTTTTATTAGCATTTGCCAGTCAATTTCCTAAACAGAAAGGAAGCAGCCACCCAACTGTAAAACACCACCTAATGGGGGCAAAGGGCAATGCTTTCTGACCAAAGGCAGCTACAGCTGGGATCATGGATGAGGGAGCAGGAAGTTCAAGGCCAACTGTCACCTCAAGGGGCACAGAGGAGCACTCCATATGCCTCTGATCCACAGGGATACTTAGTACTTAAAAAGTGGTATCTTTTGTTGCATTATTTGGCTCCTGATCAACTTCCCAACTGCTTGGGCCCAACAGAAAAGCCACTTTGCTTTAAGCTCCTGCTTAATCTAACCAGAACCTCATGGCATTATCGGAAGCCAATCTGAATATGCAAAGCATCATGATGATGTGACTTGAATGATATTAATCTGTAATTCTACCAACTGACCAAAAGCACATTGACCTGCTTAAAAAGAACATTATAAAATGAGGAAAAGACACTGACTCCAGACGGCTGCTACAAGTCACCTGATATCAGACACTGCAAGTTAAATCACAGAATCTTAGAATCCCTACAGTGCAGAAGGCGGTCATTTGGCCCACTGAGTCTGCACTGATCACAATCCCACCCAGGCCCTATCCCTATTACCCCATGAATTTAGCCCAGTTAGTATCAGGGGGACTAAGGGGCAAGTTAACACAGCTAAGGCACCCAACCAGCACATCTTTATAATATGAGAGGAAACCGGAGCATCCAGAGGAAACCCATGCATACATAGGGGAAAATGTGCAAACTCCACACAGAGAGTGATTCAAGGCTGGAATCGAAACCGGTCCCTGGCCCTTCTGAAAAGTTCTAATGTGTAGTAGAACTCAGATGTGCACATACTTCATGGAATTTCAACACAAAGGATGTCAAGAACTAGTTCATTTACTTAAAAACATACCAGACCTAATACTTACCTTTCTATTGGATTCTCTCTCCAGCGGAGACAGTCTGCCCTAATAATACTTATAGAAAAGATGTGTTCCTATCTAATATAGGTAGATAATAACACCTCTAGGAGGTTAATGGATAGATATTATTAGAATCTAATCAGCTTGGCCACAAAACAAAATTAACTATCAGTTGTGACATCAGATAAGCTAATCTCTCTGAAATAATTAGTCGCATGACTGAAATAATCATTTTGAAATCCCTTCAACACGAGCAGCTGGAAAGTGAAGTGAATAGTCCAGAGGAGCTGTCAATTAAGCAGTAGAGAGCTCCCTTCTCTCCTCTCATAGAATAAAATACAATCCCTACGGTGCAGAAAGACAGCATTCAGCCCATCGAGTCTGCACTGACAACAATCCCACCCAGGCACTAGCCCCATAAACGCTGTATATTTACCCTGTTAGTCCCCCGACACCAAGGGCAATTTAGTATGGCCAATCAACTTAACCGGCACATCTTTGGACTATCGGAGGAAACCCACACATGAAAACATAGAAGACAGGAGCAGGAGGAGGCCATTTGGGTTTTCAAGCCTGCTCCGGCATTCATCACAATCAGTTGGATGATCATCCAACTCAGTCGCCTGATCTTGCTTTCAACCAATAATCTTTGATCCCATTCACCCCATGTGCCATATCGAGCTACCTTTTGAATACAGACATGGAGAGAATGTGCAAACTGAACACAGACAGTGACCCAAGGCCGGGATTGAATCCAGGTGCTGTGAGGCAGCAATATTAACCACTATGCCACCCTGGTGTTAAACGCTCAGTGTTTTTAAAAAAAATCCAGCACAGACATACTGAATTTCCATCAAAAGGAACCTTGGGTGGAAAAATCATTGCTCTCTGGGAGAGGGGGATTAAGTTTTTCAAAGGAAGTTGGCTTCAGTAATTGCAGTTCCATGGGCTTCAGCCCAATTTCTGGAATCTACAGCAATCCTGGGAAGAATTCTGCTAACGTGACCAGCAAAGGAATCATACATCATGAACTGTCATTGCCTTCCAACACTGAACTTTAATTTGGCTAAGAAAGTAAGTACCTACAGTATAACTTGTAAATGTATGCATGCCTGTGTGGGTGTTAGTGTGAGGCACGATGTGGCGATGTCAGTGTTGGATTGGAATTGGGACAGTAAAAAGTCTCACAACACCAGGTTAAAGTGCAACAGATTTATTTGGAATCATGAGCTTTCAGAGTGCTGTTCCTTCATCAGGTGAGTCAGCACTGCAAAAGCTCATCATTCCAAATAAACCTGTTGGATTTTAACCTGGTGTTGTGAGACTTCTGTGTTAATGTGTGAGTTGCAAAAGGTTGACGTGTGGGATTACCTTTTCAAAGATATGTATTGTTATCTAGATTGATTCCAAACTCAAAAAAAAACCAAACCCTTTTTTTTTTTAAATTCAAGAAAGCCTTTTACACCATAGAAAATATTCTTTCTGGTTGTATCACAGCTTGGTATGTCTTCCACTCTGTCAAAGAGCACAAGAAACTACAAAGTGTTGTCAATAAAACCCAGTCCAAGATTCAAGCCAACCTCCCATCCATTGAATCTGGCTGCACTTTCCGCTGCCTTGGAAAAGCAGCCAGCATAACCAAGGACCCCGCATACCACAGACATTCTTTCTTCCACTTTCTTCAGTCACCTTCTTGTTTCTTGCGCACTATACAGGCAAAGTGCACCATTCATAGAGTACATAGAGGAGAAAGAAACGAGAGGGTGCAAAATGTATTACAGTTATGGATAGAGTAGAGAGAAAGATAAACTTAACATGAAGTAGGTCCATTTAAAAGTCAGATAACAGCAGAGAAGAAGCTGTTCCTGAGTCGGTTGGTACGTGACCTCAGAGCTTTATATCTTGTTCCCCAATAGGAAAAGGTGGAAGAAAGAATGACCAGAGTGAGTGGGGTCCTTGATTATTCTGGCTGCTTTCCCAAGGCAGTGGGAAGTGTAGATAGAGTCAATGGAAGGAAGGCTGGTTTCCCTGATAGACTGAGCTATATTAACAATCCTTTGTAGCTTTTTGCAGTCTTGGACAGATGTTAGACAAATGTTGTTCCTTTGCCAACCTTTGCTTCCTCACCCCAACACCAAATGTTCATCAGTCATTCTCAGAAAACCTTCCCAGTCTCCAGCTGAGGGGCAGGTTCATCAAAAGGAAATAAAGATTCATGAAGCATTGCGAGGTCATTGCGACAGTCTTTTCTGCTACCTAATACTGACAGCAGCACTTGGATGTCCTTGGAAGTGACCTCATGAAGAATTGAATGGTTATATGCAAAAACTGCCTTTCATGCATGATTACTTCTGAATGCTGATTGGAAAGACTGAAGGCTTACTATTGCTTCCTTCCTGATTAGATGCAGAGAGGGATATTGAACACTGGTATTTGCCATGAGTGCATCAATAAACTCAATGATGCCTGTCACCCCCTCATTTCCAAAAGGCCAATAATAACCCCCCCAGGATTAGACTTTACCTCAGCGTTCTGACAAATAGAAAGCCTCTGTTCAATTCCACACATTGTGAAAGGAACTATAACTAAGCAATGTTGAGCTTTGCCCCTGTGAAAGGAACAGGAATGGTTCCAAATCCTGTCCAATCTTTGTATTGGTGCTGATGGTTTCAACAGGTGTGGAATGGGTGGCTATCACAAAGATGCATCTGATCACATTGCGGCTGGAAGTTGAATGTTTGCAAACGTGTCAATGGATGTTTGTATTCAAGGAAAGTAAATGACTTGAGTGGTCCCTCTCACTCTGCATCTTCCGATGTGATAGTGGGCCATGGGATACTTTTAAATTAAATCGGAACCAGGACCTGAAATAGGAAAGCTGAAACATTGATTTTGAGAGGGATATTCCAGTTTGCCAGAATGTCCTCAAACCAATTCTCATCTACACTTCCCGCTGTCTCGGAAAAGTAGCCAGCATAATTAAGGACCCTAGGCACCCCGGACGTTCTCTCTCCCATCTTCTTCCTTCGGGAAAAAGGTACAAAAGTCTGAGATCACATACCAACCGAACAGCCTTTTCCCTGCCGTTGTCAGACTTTTGAATCGACCTACCTCGCATTAAGTTGATCTTTCTCTACACTCTAGCTATGACTGTAATAGTACATTCTGTACTCTCTTGTTTCCTTCTCTGTGAAGGTTATGTTTTGTCTGTGTAGCATGCAAGAAACAATACTTTTCACTGTATGTTAACACACGTGACAACAATAAATCAAATCAAAACAACCAAAATCATTTTTCAAAAAATTCATTCAGGAAACCAGGGGAGCTGGTGGTGTAACGGCATTATCACTGAACTAATAATCCAGAGACCCGGGTTCGAATCCCACCATGGCAGATGGTGAAATCAAAATTTAATAAAAACTTTGGGGTGGCACAGTAGCTGACACTACTAGTTCGCAGCACCAGGGATCTAGATTCGATTTCAACCTGGGGTGACTGTGTGGGGTTTGCACCTTCTTCCAGTGCCTGCGTGGGTTTCCTCCAGGTGCTCCAGTTGTCTCCCACAGTCCAAAAATGTGTATGTTAAGTCAATTGGCCATGTAAAATTGGCCCTTAGTGTCTCAAGATGGATAGGTTTGGGGAATGAGTGAGTGAATATGTGGGGTTATGGGGATAGGGCAAAATGGTCTGCCAGAAAGTCAGTGCAGACTCGATGGGCTAGTTAGACGTAGAAATGTCAACTGAGGGGAAACTGAACACTAGTATTTGCCATGCAGGCTCAATGGGCTGAATGGCCTCCTTCTGCAGTGCCACATTAAGAAATTTCATAGAATCATAGAATCCCTACGGTGCAGAAGGAGGCCATTTGGCCCATTGAGTCTATACTGACCATCATCCCACCCAGGTCCTTTTCCCATAGCCCACATATTTACACTGCTAATCCTCCTGAACTAGGGTTAATTTAGCATGGCCAATCAACCTGACCCACACATCTTTGGCCTGAATACTTCAGCCTGCATATGATTCCTTCCTGATTCAATACAGAAAGAATGTGGGGATGTTGGCGTTGGACTGGGATAAACACAATAAAAAGTCTGACAACACCAGGTTTAAGTCCAACTGATTTATTTGATGGTAAAGTCACAAGATGGAGGTTTCCCTCTTTGTCCACTAAACGGAGAGTTCTGGCCTCAGATAGTACATATAACAGCACAGACAGTTTACAGGTTACTGATTAGAATGCAAATCTTTACACCTAACCTGCTATTCAAGTCTTAAAGTGGCTAACAATGTGAATGGATGTGATGCAGAAACGTCAACTGAGCGTGACACTGGACACTGGTTTTCACCCTGTTGTGCATGTGGGGTATCTACATGAAGCACAACCAGTCCAATCAATTACCAGAGCTCAAGGGACTATGAGTCACCAGAAAGGGAAAAGAAATGGACAAAATTAGAACACTAAGTAAACTGTTTGCTCTTCATACCAGTTAGTAAACCAGCAGCGATGAAGAGACTCATCTGGTAAAGACCTAACTCTGCCAGTTTTACATGCGTGTTTGCAAGAGTCCCAGACTCCCCTTGGAACTGCCAGATGAGACATTTACGTCTCTCCAAAGGGGGAACAGCTGCAGATTGGCCATTCCATAACCCAGCAGCTTTCCCAAGACTCAGACCTTTAACACTGAGAGACCTGGCATCCAGATGTTGAGAGACAAGCTTCATCAACAGAAGCACCAGGCAAAAAAAAATCCAGAGTTAAAAAATCACAATGTGATGAATCTGCATGAAACTCTGACGCAGTTACTGAGCAGCTGATGAGTAGCCAGAGGAAGATAAAAAGTGAAGCATCAACAACTTAACCTTCAGACAGTGTCTATGATGCAGTGCAAATCCCCAAGGCACTTCACAGCAGCATTATCAAATACTATAGTGAAAACTGAGTCATACGAGGGGATATTTGGGCAGGTGACTAAAAATTTGATCCAAGAGGTAACGTCTTAAATTTAAATCTTATTTATTAGTGCCACAAGTGGGCTTACATTAACACTGCAATAAAGTTACTGTGAATATCCTCTCGTCGTCACATTCCGACACTATTTGGATACACTAAAGGAGAATTTAGCATGGCTAATGCACCTAACCAGCATATCTTTTGGATTGTGGGAAGAAACCCAAGCACCAAGAGGAAACCCAAGCAGACACAGGGAGAACACGCAAACTCCACACAGACAGTGACCCAAGCTGGAAATCGAATCCATGTCTCTGGCACTGAGAGATAGCAGTGCTAACTTATGTGCTCAATGGTGCGAGGGATTGGTGGGGGATATTTCTGTCTTAGAGTGGGAATACCAAAGCTCAGAGCCCAGATACAACCGTCAATAACATAACCATTAAAATAGAAAACGTACAAGAAAGCAAAAATCTTGTAAGTTTGAAAGAACAACATCACGGAGCATTTGGCCACAAGAAAGAGAATTTTAAAATTTAGATTTTGTAGAAATATCAATGAAAGTCAGTGAATACCAGGATGATGGGTAACTAGAACTTGATGCAAGCTTGCTAAAAATGTGCATGTCTTAGTGTAGTTTTCTTCAAATGGGCAGATAATGGCCTAGTGATATTATTGCTAGACTATTAATCCAGAAACTGAGCTCATGCTCTGGGGGCCCGGGTTCGAATCCTGTCACAACAGGCAGTGGATTTTGGATTCAATAAAAAATATCTGGAATTAAGAATCTACTGATAACCACGAAACCACTGTCAAATTCATTGTCACTGGGTGGCATGATACAAGTAGTCTCAGCTTGAATACAGGTTCATTAATCCAGAAACTTCTGAGATCCCGGGTTCGAATACTGCCACAGCAGATGGTGAAATTTGAATTTGATCTTAAAAATCTGGAATTAAAAAAACTACTGATGACCATGAAACCATTGTTAATTGTCAGAAAAACCCATCTGGTTCACTCATGTTCTTTAGGGAAGGAAACCTGCTATCCTTACTTGGTCTGGCCTACATGTAACTCCAGAGCCACAGCAATGTGGTTGATTCGCAACTGCCCTCCAAAGGCAACTAAGGATGGGCAATAAATGCTGGCCAACCAGTGATGCCCATGAATGAATAAAAGAAACTGAGTTGGGAACCCATACGCTCCCAAAAAAAAAAATCAACTCACATTACTCTATCAACAGAAGCGTTTGTAGCTAAATGGTCAACTTGTCTTCTTGTATTTACCATTGCTCAGCTGTTCTAATTATCAGCCTCTGTAGCTTGTCTCAGTTAGGCAAGTGAATGTATTTTGATTTTTGTTGATACCTTCCGTTCACTTCATTCGAACTGGCCACTCTTCCTTCTACTTTGCATGAAAATAACATCCAGCATTTATCCTCCCAGTTAACACCATTTCCTGGGTCCACCATGCAGAAGGCAGTGATAGGCTGAGGTACACATAATAGCCATTCCATCCCCCAGGGGAGACCCTGTTGTGGCTCCAACATTACCCCAATCTCTTGCATTGGCCTTGTTCACCCTCATCTCTGAGGTAGCTCTGCCCTTCTCAGCGACCAATCACCTCCCTTGACACTGGCAATTTGCAAGTAAATTGACAAGCTCCCTCTCTGTGGCTGGAGCTCCAATTTGCCTCTTCAGTGATGCTTGACCCATGAAAACAAGCCAAAGTTATTGCAAAGGTAGAGACCTGCATTAGAGTTCACCATAAGGAATCCAGGAATCCTGATGCAGGAATTTAAGGTATGGAATAAGTGCACTATTGTCTCACAGTCAGCGCTGGGATATGATAAATATTCTATTCACCTATTATCTGAGTCAACAGGCAACTTGTTTTTACATAGCACCAAGGGGAGACGATGGCCTAATGGCAGTATCGTTAGATTATTAATCCAGAAACTCAGCTAAGGTTCTCGAGAACTTGGGTTCGAATCCCACCACAGCAGCTGCTGGAATTTGAATTCAATAAAAAATATCTGGAATTAAGAATCTACTGATGACCATGGAATCATTGTTGATTGTTGGAAAAAAAAACATCTGGTTCACTAATGTCCTTTAGGGAAATAATCTGTTGTCCTTATCTGGTCTGGCTTACATGTGACTTTACAGCCTCAACAATGTATTTGATTCACAACTGCCCTCCAAATGGGTGAGTAAGTCATTCAGTTCAAGGGTAACTAGGAATGGGCAATAAATGCTGATTAGCCAACGATACCCATGTGGCATGGTGGCACACTGGTTAGCACTGCTGCTAACCAGTTTGATTCCCAGCTTGGGTCATTGTGCAAACTCCACACAGACATTCTCTCCACATCTGCATGCATTTCATCCCACAGTCTGAAAGATGTGGTTAGGGGCACTGACCCAAACAGGCGCCAGAGTGTGGCGACAAGGGGAATTTTATTGCAACTTCTTTGCAGTGTTAATGTAAGCCTTACTTGTGATTAACATTTCACTTGTAAAGAAAATCTAAAACAATCACCAAAATCTTTTTTAATTCATTCGTGGAACATAGGCCTTGTTGATCAGTCAGCATTTGTTGTCCATCCCTTGTTTTGAAGGTAGTTGAAAGTCAATCACATTGTTGTGGATCTGCAATCACATGTAGGCCAGACCAGGTGAGGATGACAGATTTCCTTCCCTAAAGGGCATCAATGAACCAGATGGATTTTTCCAAAAATTGACAATGGTTTCATGATCATAGATTCTTAATTCCAGATGTTCTTTGTTTAATCCAAAGTCCATCATGGGATTCGAACCCGGGTCCTCTGAACATTACCTGAGTTCCTGGATTAAGCACGTGGCGACAATAACACTAGGCCATTGTCTCCCCGGTCTTACTGTCCTTCACACTGGAGGGATCTTCTGACGGCACACCCCTGCTGCACATTTCCCAATGACAAAGGGGAGCATTTGATAGGAAACCCCACTGACAACAGCAGGACGACGAGATCCTCCCACCAACGCATGACGCATCGCTTCCCGCTGCCACAAAACACACCATGGAGAGGGAGAGGAAAATCCTGCCCAATACGCTTGACAGAATCATAATAAAACAGAAGGCACTGAGCCTCACGAGCAATAATGTTGATCAAGATCTTGGGCCCGGGTTTAAAGAACATTTTTAAACAGGACAGCGGGGGAAGGAGGAAGGTTTGGGGGAGAGGGAGGGTGGCGCTTCCAGCGTAGGTACAGCCACAAATGATGGAGAAATTCCAATTGGGGATGTTCGAGAGTCCGGGATTAGAGCAGCACAGATATCCCAGGAGGATCACAAGGCTGGAGGAGGTTACAGGGATATAGCTGAGGCCACAGAGGACTGAGTTGCAGGGCTGCACTGCTGCTCTTAAGAGTTCACGCCTAAAAGATGTTGATGGTTTCAATTACTGCACCAACATTCTCGCACACATGGTGTTGTTGCTGCGGAAACAGTGGCACACAAACCTCGAAACACCAGCTGAGCTGCAGCAGAGCCTCTATCAGGTCCAGCTCGGGAGCGGGAAACAAGCCACCAATTGTTCTGGCCTAGCCAACAAATTTGTCTCTAAGATATCCCACTAAAAGCAGCCTGAGCAACCTCTGTGTGATCGGAGAGACAAGCATGTAGGAATCTAAGTTTAGGGAGGAAGGCATGCATTTATACAGCTTGCCTCCGAGGCTTTAAATTCAAGTGTCACTCCTCACCTACAGCAAATAAATCCAGGCATTCCAGGATTGCTGCACTGTATTAATGCTATCTTTAGGATGCCATGTTAAGTGGAGACCCCTAACTTTCCTCTATGGTGGATGTGAAAGACCCCACGGCACTATTTTGAAGGCAAGCTCAGTGTCTGAGGTTCTGAGTAATATTTATGCCCTAATCAACATCACACAAAAAAAAAGATTGCACAGACCTGGGACACCATTTTTCCTTCTTCAAAACGGCACCCTAGCATCTTTCACATTCATCTGACTGACAGGAAAGTAATTCCTCTGACAGTGCAGCATTACCTCACTCCTCCCCAAGAGTGAAGTGGTCTTCTGACTCCTAGTGAGTGCTACCACTGAGCCATGCCTAACACCTACAATAGGGCTGATTTAAACTTGGGAAGACAACGGCCTAGTGGTATTATCGCTAGACCATTAATCCAGAAACACAGCTAATGTTACGGGGACTCGGGTTCGAATCCCACCACTACAAGTGGTGGAAATTTGAATTCATTAAAAAATATCCAAATTAAAAACCTATCGTCGGAAAAATCTATCTGGTTCACTAACGTCCTCTAGGGAGGGAAATCTAGGGAGGGAGGGAAGTCCTTACATGGTCTGGCCTACATGTAACTCGAGCCACAGCAATGTGGTTGATGCTCAACTAGGGATCTAGTTGGGCAACTAGGGATGGGCAATAAATGCTGGTCAGCCAGCAACACCCATGTCCCACAAATGAATTTAATAAATGGGTGGTAGAAGATCGGTTGGCGACCATATTGAGGTTCCAGGAAAGGGGAATCAGTTAAGGTGTTTAATGGCGAATTGGCATCCATCCATTTCTGTCATTACCAGAAGTCAAAAATCAACCTTTTCCCTTCATGCAAAAGTATTCTTCTGAACATCAAACCATGTATAAATAATGGAACTAAATTCCCCTCCTCCAGGCAGATTTCCAGTGGGTCCTGGACTTGTCTGGCTCCCCTGATCAAGATGTAAAGATGCCGGCATTGGATTGGGGTGATAAGAACTCAGTAAGAATTTAGCAACACCAATTTTTAATCCAACCAATTTATTTGATAGTAAAATTGCGAGCTTTCGACACTGTGTCTTCCTCAGGCAAATGCAGTGTTCTGGTCTGCAATAGCACACATCAGCACAGTCAGAGATTGCTGATTAGAATGCGAATCCTTACATCTAACCTGCTATTCAAGTGGTAAAGTGGCTAACAATGTGTGTGAAGGGAATCCTGAGCATTGGTTAGAGAATTGTGTATTTTCTCCAGACAGCACAGCAAGTGAGGTTTTTTGCTAACCCAGGCAAGTTACGGGGGTTACAGATAGTGTGTCATGAAGCCAAGATCCCTGTTAAGACCGTCATCATGTGTGCGGAGCTTGGCTATCAGTCTCTGTTCAGCGACTCTGCGCTGTCGTGTATCACGAAAGCCCCCTTGAAGAACATTTACCCGCAGGTCGGAGGCCGAATGCCCATGACTGCTGAAGTGTTCGCCCACAGGAAAGGAACTGTTTTGCCTGGTGATTGCTGAGCGATGCTCATTCATCCACTGTCGTAGTGTCTGCATGGTCTCCCCAATATACCATGCTTCTGGACATCCTTTCTTGCAACGTATTAGGTAGACAACGTTGGCCGAGTTGCAAGTGTATGTACTGTGTACCTGGTGAATGGTATCCTCACGTTTGATGACGTCGTCCACGTCCACGATCCGGCACGTCCTGCAGAGGCCGCTGCGGCAGGGCCGTGCGGCACTGCGGCCACCGTTCTCCTGAAGGTTCGGTAGTTTGCTGCGAACAATGATCTGTTTGAGGTTGTGCGGCCGTCTGAAAGCAAGAAGTCGGGGGGGGGTGGGGATGGCCCCAGCGAGACGTTCACCGCCACCAACGATATGTTGAAGACTCCGGAGAAGATGTCACAGCCTCTCCGCTCCGGGGAAGCACCGGACAACAAAGGGCACTCTGTCCACCGTGTCCCATGTTCGTCTTCTGAGGAGATCAGTGCGGTTACTATCTGTAACTTGCCTGGGTTAGCAAAAAACCTCACTTACTGTGCTGTCTGGAGAAAATACACAATTCTCCAACAATGCTCAGGATTCCCTTCACACATTGTTAGCCACTTTAACACTTGAATAGCAGGTTAGATGCAAGGATTCGCATTCTAATCAGCAATCTCTGACTGTCTGTGCTGATGTGTGCTATTGCAGACCAGAACACTGCATTTGCCTGAGGAAGACAGTGTCGAAAGCTCGCAATTTTACTATCAAATAAATTGGTTGGATTAAAAATTGGTGTTGCTAAATTCTTACTGAGTTCTTACCACCCCAATCCAACGCCGGCATCTTTACATCATGACTACTATCGACACCACATACTGCCGGATCCAAGTGGAGAGGATCTCCAAGAGGATTGCACATATCGACACAGACATCAAGTTTCTACAGAGATGCAAGAAAGCAGACAGGATACCAAGGGAACTACAAATCACGAACCCACTCAGGTCAACCTATAACACAGACTACGCTGAGAGGCTTTGCCGTCACACCTCTCTCACACTCCTCAATCACCTCATACACCAGCTCTATAGCAAACGCCACACCCTGGAAAGTAAAATGGAATACATATTCTCAACTTGCGCTCAGGACGCAGATCAGCTGCGAAACTTTGACAAGCAGATGAGACAAAGAAGCTACACCATTTACATGCACACCAAGAACAGGAAACTTGAAAAACTCGGCATCGCCACCAGCAACAACCAAACCTCCCTTGGCACCACAGTAGAAGACAACACTACCGCAGGGAGGTCCATTGTTAACTTGTCAGACTACACACTTCAATCAGAGGAAATCGAAGTTCTCAGCCGAGGGCTCAATTTCTGTCCCACCACCAAAATGGACCCCATCAGTCTCGCAGCAGATACAGAGGAATTAATCAGGCGAATAAGGCTGCGTGAGTTCTTCCACAAATCCCAAGAGGCCAATAGTGGACTCAATGAGACAGCTAATGAACCAGAACAGCCGACAGAGGGATCCACAGTGCAGCAACCGAAGAGGAATGAATCCAATTGGACTCCTCCGGAAGGCCGCTGCCCCCGACTGGACATGTATGCCCAAGCCATCAGGAGGTGCGTGAACACCAGATTTATCAACCGCACTTACAAGACAGTCCCGAACATCACCCAAGCACAACGCAAGGCCATCCGTGCTCTCAAGACCAACCGCAACATTGTCATCAAACCAGCAGACAAAGGAGGCGCCACCGTCATACTGAACAGAACGGACTACTGTGAAGAAGTGTACCGACAACTAAACAATGAGAAACACTACAGACAGTTACCAGCAGATCCGACCAAAGAACACACTCGTCAACTCAACACTCTGATCAAAACCTTTGATCCGGACCTTCAGAACACCCTCCGGGCTCTCATTCCACGTACTCCCCACATTGGAGATCTCTACTGCCTCCCAAAGATACACAGGGCAAACATGCCCGGCCGTCCCATTGTATCGGGCGATGGGACCCTGTGTGAGAACCTCTCCGGCTATATCGAGGGCATTCTGAAACCCATCGTACAAAGAACCCCCAGCTTTTGTCTTGACACTGCGGACTTCCTACAGAAACTCAGCACACATGGAGCAGTAGAGCCGGGGACGCTCCTTGTCACGATGGGTGTCTCAGCGCTCTGCACCGGCATCCCCCGCGGCAGTGGTGTTGCTGCGGCTGCCTCAGTGCCGGCAGCTGCCAGTTTCCGGATGCAATTTTGCGGCTCGTCCGCTTCATCTTGCACCACAGTGTCTTCACCTTCAATGGTCGGCTTTTCATCCGGGCACACGGAGCAGCCATGGGGACCGAATTCGCACCTTGGTGTGCCGGCATCTTCATGCACGGGTTCGAGCGGGACTTCTTCGCCACGCGAGGTCTCCAGCCAGGGTTGTGTGCTTGATGCATTGGTGACATCTTTTTCCTTTGGACTCGTGGTGAGCAATCATTGAAACAACTGTATGATGATATCAACGGGTTCCGTCCCACCATCAGACTCACCATGGACTGTTCTCCGGGATCGGTTGCGTTCTTGGACACGCGCATCTCCGTCGGGGATGGTCGCCTCGGCCCCTCACTGTGCCGCGGGCCGACGGACGGCCTCGCAGTGCTCCACTTCTCCGGCTTCCACCCTGGATGCGTTGGGGGGTCCATTCCCTATGGACAAGCCCTCCGTGTGCACGGAGTTTGCTCGGATGGGGGGGATCGTGGCAGACGCCTCCAGACGCTGAAGGATGCCCTCGTGGGAACAGGATGTGGCTCTCGACTCGTCGATCGACGGTTCCGATGTGCCACAACGATAAACCGCACTGATCTCCTCAGAAGACGAACACGGGACACGGTGGACAGAGTGCCCTTTGTTGTCCGGTGCTTCCCCGGAGCGGAGAGGCTGCGACATCTTCTCCGGAGTCTTCAACATATCGTTGGTGGCGGTGAACGTCTCGCTGGGGCCATCCCCACCCCCCCCACTTCTTGCTTTCAGACGGCCGCACAACCTCAAACAGATCATTGTTCGCAGCAAACTACCCAACCTTCAGGAGAACGGTGGCCGCAGTGCCGCACAGCCCTGCCGCAGCGGCCTCTGCAGGACGTGCCGGATCGTGGACGTGGACGACGTCATCAAACGTGAGGATACCATTCACCAGGTACACAGTACATACACTTGCAACTCGGCCAACGTTGTCTACCTAATACGTTGCAAGAAAGGATGTCCAGAAGCATGGTATATTGGGGAGACCATGCAGACACTACGACAGTGGATGAATGAGCATCGCTCAGCAATCACCAGGCAAAACAGTTCCTTTCCTGTGGGCGAACACTTCAGCAGTCATGGGCATTCGGCCTCCGACCTGCGGGTAAATGTTCTTCAAGGGGGCTTTCGTGATACACGACAGCGCAGAGTCGCTGAGCAGAGACTGATAGCCAAGCTCCGCACACATGAGGACGGTCTTAACAGGGATCTTGGCTTCATGACACACTATCTGTAACCCCCGTAACTTGCCTGGGTTAGCAAAAAACCTCACTTACTGTGCTGTCTGGAGAAAATACACAATTCTCTAACCAATGCTCAGGATTCCCTTCACACACATTGTTAGCCACTTGAATAGCAGGTTAGATGTAAGGATTCGCATTCTAATCAGCAATCTCTGACTGTCTGTGCTGATGTGTGCTATTGCAGACCAGAACACTGCATTTGCCTGAGGAAGACACAGTGTCGAAAGCTCGCAATTTTACTATCAAATAAATTGGTTGGATTAAAAATTGGTGTTGCTAAATTCTTACTGAGTTCTCCCCTGATCAACCCATATGCAAGGCTCCTGACTGAGGAAGGCTGCCAGTGACCAGCTGTGTAATCCTGCCAATGCTTCACAGCCCTGCCACTGGGAAACCAGAGGCGGCAGGCAAGTAGACACTGTCACACTGGAGGGCAGCCCAGTAAGGCGCAGCTACGTGTGATGGTAAGTGAGGGCAAAGCAAGTAAGAACGAAGAGGCCACTTCATGACCTTTACCCTCCACCACCTTCTATATATTGGTCTCAGGAAGCAGCAATGCAAGTATAAGGAGGAAGGCATGCATTTACACAGCTTGGGTTAGTCAGCAATGCCCCTGCCTCCGAGGCTTTAAGTTCAAGTGTCACTCACCTACAGCAAATAAATCCAGGCATTCCAGTGTGTCCTGAGGGATTGAAGGGAAAAGAACAGAAGCCTAGGCCCAATACATCTACCACTATTAGTATGCAATTCCAAGCAAGGATAATCCATTCAGTTTATCAGTTTCTGCTCAGCGACTCTGTGCCTTGGAGAACCTTCACCCGAAGATCAGAAGCCGAATGCCCATGACCGCTGAAGTGTTCGCTAACAAGGAGAGATAGGAAGAACCTCACGTGAGAACTCCATTAACCAGGTACATGGTACATACTCTTGCAACTCGGCCAATGTAGTCTACCGGATACGCTGCAGGAAAGGACATCCCGAGGCATGGTACGTTGGGAAGACAATGCAAACGCTACAACAACGGATGAATGAACACTGCTCGACAATCACCAGGCGAGACCCTTCTCTTCCTGTTGGGAAACACTTCAGCTGTCACGGCATTTGGCCTCTGATCTTCGGGTAAACATTCTCCAAGCCAGTCTTCACGACATACGGCAATGCAGTGTGGCTGAGCAGAAACTGATAGCCAAGTTCCGCACACATGAGGATGGCCTCAACCAGGATGTTGGGTTCATGTTACACTATTTGTAACCCCCATGACTTGCCTGGACTTGCAACACCTCACTTACTATCCTGTCTGGAGACAATACATACCTCTTTAACCTATGCTTAATGCTCTGTCCACTCACATCGTCTGCACCTTTAAAACTTGATTAGCTGTAAAGACTCGCATTCTAAATCAGTATTCTGTAAACTGAATGTGTGCCTTTATGTGCCCTGTTTGTGATCAGAACTCTCCACTCACCTGACGAAGGGGTAAAGCCCCGAAAGCTAGTGGTGCTTGCTATCAAGTAAACCTGTTGGACTTTAACCTACTATTCTGAGACTTTCACAGTCCAAATCCAGCATCTCTGCAATAAATGCTGACCTTCCAGCAATGCCGACCTTCCAGCAATGCCCACATCCCATGAATGATTTTTTTAAAAATCTAACATGATTGGATTGGAGGGAGATGGCGGGGGAGCGGGTGGCGGTGTGGAATATACTAAGTTATTCATGGGACAACCTGAATTAGATGTGTTTGTCCTGCTGCGGGAAGGGAGCAGACTGAAAACTGGTTTTAGCCTTCTCAAACAATTTTACAGTAAGCCTGACACCCACTGAAAAATCTTATCAAGGAATTAACAATGAGCAGAGTAGGAAGTCAGGTCAAAAAGTTTAAAAATAACTTTGACCTGCATTTTTCATCTTATTTACCATTTGAGAAACGGGGCAGCAGAGGAGAGAGAAAAAAAAACCTTTCTTTCTGGCAACGAATGCATTATGTGAGAGCCCACAACAAAACAGTTTACGTTTTGTCCAGAATGCGGTATCTCGGTCATCCACGCCACTTCGGCGAACTTCTTTTTATATCCTGCTTTAATTCCAAGTCAGCTCCTCCCCCATGATGGTAACAAATCTCTTTTCAGAAGATGACTTCCCTCAATTGTGGCCACAAGCACATTTCACAGCTCATTACTCAGCACCGAGCAGTCAGCGCTTGACACCGGCCAGTCAAAGAATGGAGTCATGTTCATCACAAGACTCAGCTAGTGGCTGATCAGAACGTTCCGCCAAGTATTTCATTCCATTACTCATCATCTCACACACTGGCATTCAAAGCACTTCTTGTGGATGAGGCCTGAGGTAAATTTTTACAAAGGGAAAAGCACTCAGAATTCAGGGATCTCGTGGGAAAATGGGATGGGGTAGAGGATCAGCTGGCATTTTGTGGTAAAGTATACCTTGCTCAAGGGGACACATTATTAAAATTAAATAATTACACCTGCTGCAAAGTTCCTCTCGTCAAACGATAAAGGTAAAACACGTAGCCGTTTTGGATGAGAATCCAGTGGCAGTTTTTAAATTTGTGTGTGGGTGGCATGGTGGCGCAGTTTGCACAGTTAGCATTGCTGCCTCACCGCTCCAGGAACCAGGACTTCAATTCCCGGCTTGGGTCACTGTCTGTGCAGAGTCTGCATGTCCTCCCTCGTGTCTGCGTGGATTTCCTTAGGGTGCTCCAGTTTCCTCCTACAGTCCAAAACATGTGCTGGTTAGGTGAACTGGCCAATGCTAAATTCTCCCTCAATGTACCCGAACAGACGCCGGTGTGCGGCGACTCAGGAATTTTCGTAGTGACTTCATTGCAATGTTAACGTAAGCCTACTTGTGACAATAATAAATAAACTTGTAAGGTATCACCACTGAAACCACACAAAGATTCAAAGTGATCATCTACTCCTATATTCCGTCTGGCAATTCTGAATTCAGTTGAAGTTATTTTGGAGCTGATTACATCACAAGCAGCCAGCCACGAGAATAAACGTCCTTAGCGCTGTTAATGATACATCTAGGGTTCGACCATATTGGCATCAACAAAGACTTAACAGAACATTTCCTTCGTGACCTTATGCGCTGCAGTCATTTTTTGCCCCTCGCATGTTTACCTAGCTGGCATCTGGAGCACAGATTTTTCACATTCCTGGGGAAAACAATTCCCGAAATGTTTCTTCAATCGGTGTAAATGCCTCTTGTTCCCAGATGTTTTGTAGTGAACGGGAAGGAATGTTAAATACCTATTCTGATCAAAGCAAAACAGTTCCCACTGGGCACCGAGATAAAAGGAGGAGGTGTTGTTATTTCTTTAGTTGGACCCGACACTACATCAGCAATCAGTTTGGAATGTCTGTACAGGCCCAACCCTCAACTTAACTTTGGGCCTCATCACTACAAGCCAATCAGGCCTGCCAACGCAGCTTGCCAATCTGGGATTTGTTCTTGTACGTTTATTAGTATCACAGGTTGGCTTACATTAACGCTGCAGTGAAGCTACTGCAAAATTCCCCTAGCCACCACACTTCGGCACCTGTTCAGGTACATTGAGGGAGAATTTAGCACTTAACCAGCACATCTTTTGGACTGTGGAAGGATTCCCACACAGATACTGGAAGAACATGCAGACTCTGCACAGACAACGACCCAAGCTGGGAAGTGAACCCAGGTCTTTGGTGCTGTGAGGCAGCAGTGCTGGCCCTGTACCACCCTGCTGTTCTTGGGATGTGGATGCCGCTGGCGAGACCAGTAATCATTGTCCATCCTGAATTGCCCGTGTGAAGAAGGTGGTAGTGAGCTGCCACAGAGCTTGTGCTGTGAAGGGAATTCCAGAATCTTGGCTCAGCAACAGTGAAGGAACAGCGATGTAGTTTCAAGTCAGGGTGCTGACTGATTTGGAAGGGAACTTGCTAGAGGTGGTGCTCCCATGTGCCCGCTATGGGAAGGCAGAGTGGCAGGCTGGTGAACACCGCTGCCTCACAGCACCAGGAACCTGGGTTCAATTCCAGCCTTTAGTGTCTGTGTGCAGCTTGCACGTTCTCCCCACTTCCTCCAGGTGTCCCGATTTTCTCCAAAGACGTGCAAGTTTGGTGGATCGGCCATGCTAAATTTCCCCTTGATGTCCCAAAGATGTGTAGATTAGGGGTACTGGCAAAGTAAATATATGGGGTGATGGTAGGGATCAGGAGGTTGGCCTGAATAAGATGCTGTCTCAGAGAGTCAATGCAGTCCTGATGGGCTGAATGGCCTCCTCCTGCACTGTAAGGATTCTACAAGTCTATGATTCTATCCTTGGCTATAATCATAGAAATCATAGAAACCCTACAGTTCAGAAAGAGGCCATTCGGCCCATTGAGTCTGCACCGACTACAATCCCACCCAGGCCCTACCCCCATATCCCTACATATTTTTCCCGCTAACTTATGCGTCTCAGGAGACTAAGGGGCAATTTTAGCATGGCCAATCAACCTAAAGTGCACATCTTTGGACTGTGGGAGGGAACCAGAGCAACCGGAGGAAACCCACACAGATACAAGGAGAATGTGCAAACGCCACAGAAGTGAACCAAGCCGGGTATCGAACCCAGGTCCCTGGAGCTGTGAAGCAGCAGTGCTAACCACTGTGCTACCATGCCGCCCAAATAATGCATAGTGCAACAACCAGATTTAACACACAATATCACAGCATTACGGTACTAGGAATAAGTTGAGATTCAGCAAAGTTGTGCTTTTCGTGATGAGATCTTCCCTCAGCAACTAAGGATCAGAAATGTGTTAGATGTAGACACAGAGCAACCTTAATTCTGCCTGAGTACACTCACCAATAGTATCAATGCTGGCGTGTAACAGTTCATTCAATGTGGCAGATCTTCCTATGTTGATCGATCCCATGGTGCTTCTGGGCTTATCAGAGGGTGTGGGTCATTTGTGCTTTCCAGAACAACATCTCAACTTGCCAGCAGGTCTCATTGGCACACAGAAGAGGCCGTATCTCAGAAACACTTAGCTTTCAGCTGGGAAAAGAAACAATGCAAAATGTGAAACATTTGTTTTGCTATTACAAGACTGAAATGTATTCATTTAACCTCTAATCTTTGAAAGCATTGTGCTTTACATTTTAAAGCAGCACAGAGAGTAATGGCATAGTGGTCACTGGCCTAGCAATGGCCCGAGGACCCAGGTTCAAATCTCACCAAGGCAGAAGGTGAAATTTGAATTCAATAAAAATCTGGAAATAAAAGTCCGATGATGATCATGAAACCATTTCACTAATGCCCTTTAGGGAAGGAAATCTGCCATCCTTACCCAGTCTGGCCTCCACGTGACACCAGAGCCACAGCAATGTGGTTGACACAAAAACAGAAAATGTGGAAAACCTCAGTAGGTTTGATAGCATCAGTGGAGAGAGAGTAGAGCCAACGTTCCAAAATCATCTGTGGCTCTGACGAAGGGTCATCCAGACCTGACACATTGGCTCTATTCTCTCTCCACAGACGCTGTCAGATCTGCTGAGAGTTTCCAGCGTTTTCTCATTTCTGTTTCAGATTCCAGCATCTGCAGCATTTTGCTTTTAACATAATATGGTTTACGTGTAAATGCCTCAGGGCTAGGCAATAAATGCTGACACAGTCAACAAAGTCCACATCCTATGAACAAATCAAAAAACCATGGACAGCCTGAGCGAAGATAGTTGCATAAACATCTCCATTTTAACAATTCTCTTCCTCGGACTTGTCCCTTCCCATCTTTAATATCCTGCAGCCCCACAACTCTGAGACACCTGCGTTCCTCAAATTCTATGGCCATTCTTAAATCATTGCTGTGACATTGATGCCATAATTTCAGTCACCTCAATCCAAGCTCTGGAATCTTCTCCCTACATCACTCTGATGCACTACCTTGCATTCCTCCTTTAAGACACTTCTCCTGTGAGGCACTATGTAACATTTCTTTATGTTTAAAGTGCTACATAACTATAAGTTGTTGTTGTCGATGCTCTTCCTACCTTCCTTTGTCACAACGTGCTGCCCAACTATCGTCATCAACGGAACAGGCTAGGGCCTCCTGCTTAATGACAGATGTCACTGAACAATGACCAAAAGAACGAACAAGAGAGGTGGGATTGTGCAGGTTAGGTGGATCAGATGTCCTTTAGTGTCCAGGAATGTGCAGGTTTGGTGGATTGGCCAACATAAATTGCCCCTTGTGTCTATGGACGTGTAGTCAGGTAAATGGAACATGATAAATTGCCCCTTAATGCCTATGGATGTGTAGGTCAAGTGGATTGGCCTTGTTAAATGCGTGGGGTTACAGATATCGGATGCAAGGTAGAGGGAGGCTAGGTTAGGTACTCTTCCAAAGTGTCAGTACAGAATTGATGGACCAAATGGCCTCCTTCTGCACTGTAGGGGTTCTATCATGAAGCAGAATTCCACGATAGCCTAACCAACAGTTTGGAGGAGCAAAACCACAGCAGCAAGGGACTAAGAAAAACTTGAGAAGATAGTTCAAGGATCAAGGATGAATCAACTGGTTAGATGGTTAAGGTTAGTGAGCCAGGACAACAGAGTACAGAACTCATTTTAAATCTGTTACAATCAAATCAGCCAAGATCTTACAAATGGCAGAGCAGGCTTCAGGGACCGAATGACCTCCGCCTGCTCCTTGATCATATGCTGACATGAAGTCCAGTTTATTTAGCACCTGGATCTCAGCTGCCTCCAGCATCAGGCATCTCACCCACAATTTCTTCTGCCTTTATCAACTCGTCCTAAAGAGGGTTTGAACATTTTAGCACAAAGTTGCATCTCCTACCATTCCTGTACATTCAAAAACGCAAAGGGGCGTATCACACTTTCTCATCCATCTGCAGAGACCTCAGCACAGGAAGTAAGGCTGGAAGCATAGAATCCCTGCAGTGTACAAGGAGGCCATTTGGCTTAGTGAGTTTGCACCAACTCTCCAGAAGCGTATCTTACCAGTCCCAACCTTCTGTCCCATCTGTTCATTTAACTTGGTCAATCAACCTAACCTGCACATCTTTGGACTGTGGGAGGAACACAGCAAGAAATCTTACAACACCAGGTTAAAGTCCAATAGGTTCATTTAGTAGCAAACACCACTAGCTTTCGCAGCGCTGCTCCCTCTCTCACTTCTCCCAACATCACCTCACTCGCTCCTCCATCAGCCTCAATTTTAATTTCTCCTCTGTCACATTCTTCAACATCCAAGGACTCTTTAAGACACTCCTCTTGCTCAATGCAAACGCACACACTCCTTCCACAGCCAGAGAAACAACTCTAACACTCATCAACCTACACTATTTCTGATGGAGGAAGAAGAATTAAAAACAGCTTTTCAATAAATGCCGATCTTTGATCTTTTATGACTGAATCTGTTGAATATTTTTCAGCCAACAGTCAATTGCCCAAGGCACTGCACATGATCAAAATCAAATGGGAATTAGACAATAGTGCACAGATGAAATTCAGTCCTATTTAAAAATTATCCACTCTGTCTTTATATTTAGAGATCATGTAGGTTTTAGATTTTGCTAAGCAGTAGTTTTCAGGGGATGGGGGACAGAGAAGTAGAGTTGTTTGGAACTTATCTCCAGTTTTGGTGAAGGAGTTAGATAGAGCACCATCATTGGTGGGAGGGTGTAAGTGCAGTGTGACACATTTACACTGGCCGTTTGTATTATAGATGTTTGTATTATAGAGGGCAGAGGAATTCAGAATGGGAATAGAATTGGCTCAAAGACATGAAAACACATAGACAGAAAGTGCATAGTGATGCAAAGATAAGGAAGGTTGTACAAATCAAGGCAAAAATGCTGTTACAATCCAGCCAAGCCTCTTCCAGTCCAAGACTTTTTTTTAATTCATTCGTGGGACATGGGTGTCACTGGATGGCCAGCCTTTATTGCCTCATCCCTAGTTGCCTTTGAACTGAGTGGCTTGCTCAGCCATTTCAGAGGGCAGTTGAGAGTCAACCACATTGCTATGGTTCTGGAGTCATATAAAGGCCAGACCAGGTAAAGATGGCAGACTTCCTTCCCTAAAGAGCATTTGTGAACCAGAAAGGTTTTTCCAACAATTGACAATGGCTTTGTGATCATCAGTACACTCTTAATTCTAGACTTTATTATTAAAGTCAAATTTACCATGGTGGGATTTAAGCCAGGGCTCCTAGAGCATTAGCTAGTTTCTGGATTAATAGTCTAGTGATAATACCACTAGACCATCATCTCCCAGTGATAACCCCCTGAAGTTTGTCTGTAGTCTCTTATCCAATGAGAAGTCCCAAGAGCTCCTAAACTTTTTTTTAAAGGATTGCCATGTCTTCATTTAAAGGAAGAGGAGAAGAAACAAACTGTTGAAGGTGTTGGCAGGATGTGGTTCAATGGCAAGAATGTGCAAAGATGTGTGCATTGGGTGGATTGACCATGCTAAATTGCCCCTTAGTGTCCAAAGATGTATGGGTTAGGTGGATTGACCATGGTGGATGCATGAGGATGCATGAATGAGGCAGTGGAGTGGGCTGCTCTTTTAGGGTGGGTCAGAACAGACTTGTGGGTTCTGGTGGCCTCTTTGTGCACTGGCGGGATTCTATGCTTCATACAGTCATAGAGGTTTACAGTATGGAAACAGGCCCTTCGGCTCAACGTGTCCACTGCCGCTCTTTTATTTAAATCCCTAAGCTACTCCCAATTGCCCACATTTGGCCCAAATCCCTCCATACCCATTGTACCCATGTATCTGTCTAAATGTTTTTAAAAGTCAAAATTATACCTGCCTCTACTACCTCTGGCAGCTTGTCCAGACACTCCCCACCCTGTGTGTGAAAAAATTGCCCTTCTGGACACTTTTGCTTCTCTCCCCTCTCACATTGTCCTCTAGTTTTAGACTCCTCTACCTTTGGGAAAAGACACGAACATTGACTATCTAGCTGATCATTATTTTACAGATATCAATAAAATCATTCCTCAGCCTTCTGGCTTCAGAGAAAAAAAATCTCAATCTATCCAGCCTCTCCTTATAACTCAAACCATCAAGTCCCAATAAGATCCTAGTAAATCTCTTCTGCACTCTTTCTAGTTTAATAATATCCTTTCTATAAGAGGGTAACCAGAACTCTACACAGTATTCTAAGTGTGGCCTCACAATTTCTTGACAACTTCAACAAGATGTCCCAACTCCTGTATTCAATGTTCTGACCAATGAAACCAAGCATGCTGAATGCCACTCTGTCCACCTGTGACACTTTCAAGGAACTATGAACCTATACCCCAAATGTTCTTTGCTCTGTAACTCTCCCCAGTGCCCTATCATTAACTGAGTAAGTCCTGCATTGGTTCAATCTACCAAAATGCATCATCTCACATTTATCCAAATTAAACTCCATCTGCCATTCATTAGGCCACTGGTCCAATTGATCAAGATCCCATTGCAATCCGAGATAATTTTCTTCACTGTCCACTATTCCACCAATCGTGGTGTCACCTGCAACCTTACTAACCATGCCTCTATATTCTCATTCAAATCATTAATATAAATGACAAATAACAGTAATTTTGCAAAAGATAATATAGCAAAAAATATTCAAAGCATTGCAGGAGTGCACGTTACAGAGGAGGTAGTGCTGGAAGCCTTAAAGTGCATCAAGGTCAATGAATCCTCGGGACCTGATGAGGCATATCCGAGAACGTTGTGGGAGGCAAGGGAGGAAATTGCAGGTTCCCCAGCCGAGATATCTGAATCATCAATAGTCATGGGTGAGGTGCCTGAAGATTGGAGAGTGGCAAATGTTATGCCTTTGTTTAAAAAGAGCTGCAGGGAAAAGCCTGGGAACTACAGGCCAGTGAGCTTCACATCTGTGGTGGGTAAATTGTTGGACAGTATTTTGAGAAACAGGATCAGACATTTAGAGATACAAAGACTGACTGGAGACAGCAGCATGGTTTTGTGAGTGGAAAATCATGTCTCACAAATTTAATTGAGTTTTTTGAAGGGGTAACCAAGCAGGGAGGTGAGGGCAGTGCAGTTGATGTTGTCTACGTAAACTTTAGCAAGGCCTTTGACAACGTACCGCATGGTAGGTTGTTGCATAAAGTTAAATCTCACAGGATCCAGGGTGAGGTATCAATATGGATACAAAATTGGCTTCTTGACGCAAGCCAAAGGGTGGTTGTAGAGAATTGTTTTTCAAACTGGAGGCCTGTGACCAGTGTGCCTCAGGGATCAGTGCTGGGCCCACTGTTATTAATGATTTGGATGAGAATGTAGGGGGCATGGTTAATAAGTTTGCAGATAACACGAAGATTGATGGCATAGCGGACAGTGAAGAAAGTTTTCTCCAATTGCAACAGGGTCTAGAGCAATTGGGCCAGTGGACTGATGAAAGGCAGAGGGAGTTTAATTTTGATAAACGCAAGGTCATGCATTTTGGTACCTCAAACCTGGGAAGGACTTACTCAGTTAATGGTAAGGCATTGGGAGAGAGTTACAGAACAAAGAGATCTAGGGGTACATATTCATAGCTCCTTGAAAGTAGAGTCACAGGTGGACAGTGTGGTGAAGAAGGCATTCGGCATGCTCGGTTTCATTGGTCAGAACATTGAATACAGAAGTTGGGACATCTTATAGAAGTTTTACAAGACACTAGTAAGACCACACTTAGAATACTGTGTGCAATTCTAGTCACCCCATTATAGAAATGATATTATTAAACTAGAAAGAGTGCAGAAAAGATTTACTAGGATGTTTCAGGACTTGATGGATTGAGTTATAAAGAGAGGCTGAATAGACTGAGATTTTCTCTCTGAAGTATATGAGGCTGAGGGATGACCTTATAGAAATCTATAAAATAATGAGGGACATAGACAACACAGATACTCAATATCTTTTCCCAAAGATAGAGGAATCTAAAACTAAAGGGCATAGGTTTAAGATGAGAGGGGAGAGATACAAAAGGGTCCAGAGGGACTATTTTTTTTCACACAGTGTGGTGAGTGTCTGGAACAAGATGCCAGGGGTAGTAGGAGAGAGGGGTGCAATGTTATCTTTTAAAAAGCATTTAGACAGTTACATGGATACAGTGGGTATTGAAGGATATGGGCCAATGCAAGCAATTGGGATTAGCTTAGGGGTTTAAAAAAAAGGGGTGGCATGGACATGTTAGGCTGAAGGGCCTGTTTCCATGCTGTAAACATCTATGACTCTATATGCAGGTTAGATGATTGGTTGATAAGTGTCTTCATTTTTCAAAGTCAGAAATTTCATTAATTGCTTAATTGAATCTGATGTTAAAGATTTAACATGGCCAATGTACCTAACCTACACATCTTTAGACATTAAGGGGCAACTTAACATGGCCAATCCACCTCACCTACACACTTAAGTCTACTTCAGCCGAAGTCTTACATTTTATTTAAATTGCCTCCTTATAAAATAAAATGACATTATAAGAAGGGCAACAACTGATGGGAAAGCAGATGAGTGCTTATTTAAGTCTTTAGTTTAAGACTGTTGAACTAATTACTGGTCTAATAAATAAAGTCATGGCAAGGCACCTCATTCACATTCAATGTGTATCCTGTTCCATGTGGGAACTCCAGGAATCTTCTCATGTTTGAAACAGCCAAATGTGCAGAATAGCTGACAGTTTAACTTCAGCATTGAAAAAGCTTTTAGAAACAATAATTTGGGTCAACTTTAGCAGTGGTGTGGACAAATGGGGGTTAGTTAAGGTACACAAGCATGGGTTTGAGAGGAAACTCTGTATCACAAATTGTGTTTTGATTGAGATTTTTGATGAAGTAACAGAGAGGGAAGATGGGGGTAATGTCGAAGACATAATGTACAAGGACTTCAAAAAGGCCTTTGATAGAGCATTATAAAACATGCCAGTCAAAAAGTCAAAGCCCATGGAAAAAAAGGAACAATGGTCACATTGATACCAAGTTGGTTGAAGGAAAGGAAGCAGAGGGAGTGGCAAATGGTTATTTCTCAGACTGGAGGAATTATATACAGTAGCGGGGTTTCCCTAGAGTCAGTGTTAAGGCCAGTGCTTTTCTTGATCTTAATAATGACATTTTGCCTTGGGTGCTCAGGGCATAGTTCAAGACACAAAATTTGGAAGTACAGGTACTACGAAATCTAAGGAAGAAAACTGATACGACTTTACGAGGAGAATGACAGGCTGGTGAAATTGGTAGACACATTTTACAAAGAGATTTAACGTAGAGAATTGTGATGTGAGAGCTAAGAGAGGCAATAAAAGGTACAGTTTTAATAGGGATGTAGGAGCACAGCCAGCTGGAGGATATAGGCACCCAAAGGTAGCAGGGCAATTTGAAGAAGAGGTTAATAAGATATGCAGAATTTATAAATATAAGGAAAGAATACAAAAGCAAGGAAGCTCTGGTGTACTTTTAACTCTGGTTCAGCCTCAACTGGATTACTGTGTCCAATTGTGGGCTCTACACATTAAGGAGGATGTGAAAGCTTTCAAGAACTCACAAGACTAGTTCCAGGAACTTCAGCTACTCAGAGAGGTTAGAGTAAAGTAGGTGGAACTGTTCTCTTTGGAATAGAGAAGCCTGGAGAAGAGTTGTTCAAAATTATGAGGTGTCTGGACAGAAAGGGAGAAACTATTTACATTGGCTGAAGGGTTGAGGAGCAGGACTCACCAATTTAAGATGATGTGGAGATGCTGGCATTGGACTGATGTGGGCACGGTAAGAAGTCTCACAACATCAGATTAAAGTTCAACAGATTTATATGGAATCACGGACTTTCACAGCATTGCTCCTTCATCAGGTGAGATGAAAAAGCTTGTGATTCCAAATAAACCTGTAGGACTGTAATTTAAGATGAATAGCAAATGATCCAAAGATATCACAGCAATTTTTTTTTTTTGAAAAAATTACTCCATTTTTAAAGTTCCAAAGTCAGTGCTCAGAGTGAACTTAATCCATCTCCTTGTTGCTCCAAAATCAATTCAAAGTCAAACTGAATCCAATTCATGGCCCCCCACAAGAGAAACAAATGAGATCTGAGCTGACAAGGTGAGGCTTTGCATCTGACCTTGGGCTCAATCTTAGTGAAAAAGGACAAATTTTCCTTTACAATGCAAAGAGAGAAGTGAGTTTCAAGAGAGAATTAGATAACTACCTATCTGGATAAAAAAAGCTTTACAGAACTATGGGGCAAGATGGGATGGGGAAGTGGAACTAGTGGAGTTGCTCTTGCAGCAAGCTGGCTGGATAGGATGGGCTGAATGGCCTCTGTCTATATTGCAACCATTGTATGATCACAAAAACCCAGCATCTGGGTTAAATGCAGAACAGGGGTTCAGCTACAAAGGGTCTGATTGGAGGGACAAACAATCTTGTGTTCCAAGATGGACAAGGCATTTCCCAGTGATAGAATTTTCAAAGACTTAACATGGGTATAATCTGGACCAATTTAATCAGTGACAGTGGCACACGTTACCTTACAAAGTAGAAAAAGAAAATCCCTCCATCTGACCTGTGGTCATGTTTCAGGTGAGCATAAGGGAATGACCTGATCTTACACTTGGAAAGAGACTCCAGAGGTTCTCCCTGGGTGGCTCTGCTCTGACCACTCATTTTTGCAGGTCTTCAAGCACATTTAGGGTTAGAGGTTCAAAAATGGTTCCTCAAAAGGTGGGTGACGCAAACAAGGCCTCTACTTCTCACTACCACAGTCATTGGCATTGTAATATAAACAGGGCCTGGTTTTAAGGCTGATAAAATGAGATTCCTAAATTAAAGAATTGGGTATATTAAAATCAAACACAGTCAAACCTCAGGCAGGCCAACTGTACAATACACAAACATGTTTAGGCCTGATTCATTAATCACCCATCAAAGGTCATTGCACCCTACTGATCCTTAGCAGGAGACCATTGCAACCCATTGAAATGCACTGGTCTATTATTAGAAGCCCAGATTGGGCCAGACTTCTGTCACCGCATGTTCCTGCAGTTGGCTTAATCTGATAACAGGTTACATGTAAGCAACGGCGTGGAGACAGACACTGGGAAGGACCCTGGTGTGCAGTCAGGGAGACATCAAGAAACCCACTGGGTTCCAATATGGGAACCCCCTCCTGGGACCTCATTGGCCGAAAGCCAGAAAAGTTCTGAAAAGGCAAAAGGCAGGGGATAAAGGGACACATTTTCAGGCACCAACAATGAAGACTCGATGAAGGAGGCAACTTTTGACCACTCGGAAGACTGACCAGAGAAGGAAGGAAGGAAGGAGCTGCTATCAAGACTCACCTTCGTGAAGGCAGTGCAGAGGGATTCAGAGAATCGAGCCTGCAATTTTAACCAAATCATTTTTGCGGGTAGCATACTTAAATCTGGGGTATCCTCTTGTTTTATGTGGGTAATTTAAGGGTTAGTAATGCTACTATTAATGAACTTGTTGATCCTTTACTTGTGTTTGTCGTTTGTCCATCTTGCAAATAAGGGCACTGGGGTAAAACATTGGAGTAAGCAAACTGGTCGAAAGTATCTGAGAATTAACAGGTACAACAGAATGTTTGAAATGAAGTGTTTGTCCTCACTTGGCAGCCTCAGGGAGACGGACAATGATTCTTGCAGTCTCTACTCACAGGCCCACGTGCAGAGAGTTTCAATTCAAATTTATACTAAAGACATAAAAGGCTGAACTTTGAAAGAGAAAACACCAGCCCTAGTCTTGTAAAATTGATTTACAAAATCTTTCAACAACCCTGAAACTCCCGAAATCATTTCTACATCTTTGATTTGTTCCTCCTGCAGCTCCACAGTTCAAAACCAAGAGACACTTACCGAGTCTTTACTGTTACATCCACCAGTGCACTGCCCAACACAAAAACATGCCCCCCCCCACCCACTTAACTCCCCCCAGAGTTATATTAATACGCAGAAACCCATAAACCTTAAACTCCTTAACGATGGTTGCTAAGCTGATGCATCATGTGATGTCATGATCTAGGCATGTAAATTATGTAAGCTAAGCGAGCAATAGAGAACTCCCGTTTGGGCTCAAAATAGTTGGAGGGAGAAAGGCACACACACATACACCCGTGAGTGAGACAGATAAAGAGATGCACTGCATCGGAGGGAGGGAGAGTGAACAATGCGTTTCTGCACAATGAAACTGACACTCCAATGCACAGCAGTCCTGCGCTCCTCTCAATCAGTTACCCAAAAAACAAAGTACTTCTCAAAAGAACTGTCAATGATTAATCTTTCTTTCTCTCTCACTCACATGCAATTTAAAGAGTTAGGCACCGAAGTTATTTATATACTTACATGGTGTGGGGGCAGGGGGCGGGGAAATCAACCACAATTGTGGTCAGCTCAACAACATTACATCCCCTCCCTCAAAGCCACTATATAACACACACACACATTCCCAGCTGGTGGATATGACAGGGGGACATCAAACATGCCTCCGGTTAGAATGACTGCATTATATTCTACCCCCTCAATCCACACACACACACACACAGCTAGCAAATCTGACAGTGTCTTCTCTGAAAGCCTCTCCCAAAAGCACAGAAGACAACTGGTTCTTTTGGAGGTATACGATACAAAGACCAGTTTGCAGTGCTCCTGTTATAGCAAGAGGCTGGAGGGGGTGGGGGGGGTGGTGGTGGACAGCATGTCACACTGATTATATATTCAACATTTGTATCTGCCTAGCTCCACATTCTCCCAGCCCATAAGCAATGCACTACAAATAGTGGATACCCCTCACAGGCATTCAATCTTGTTTATACAGATCACAAGACTAAATGCCTTTAGGTTTCCTTACTATCACCTCCCCCCATCTCTCTCTGTCACTCACATGCAAACACACACAAAACATCTTGTCCAACAGCCATTCTATTTGTTATGACTGGAAATCTGAGATGCAAGATAACCAGATGATTTAAATTGTCCTGCACCCAGTCAGATGCCTCATATTTGCACCGCGGAAAGTATTCTTTCTGGTTCTATCACAGCTTGATGTGGCTCCTGCTCTGCCCAAGACCACAAGGAACTACACAATGTCACGAATGTGGCCCATCACACAATCCAGCCTCTTATCCATCGACTGTCTACACTTCCCACTGCCTCAGCAAAACAGCCAGCATAAGTAAAGACCCCACGCACACCAGACATTCTTTCTTCCATCTTCTTCTGTCGGGAAAAAGAGACAGAAATCTGCACGTACCAATCAACTCAAAAACAGCATCCCTGCTGCCATGACTTTTGAATAGACCTACCTTGCATTAAGTTGATCTTTTTCTATACCCTAGCTATGACTGTAACACTACATTCCGCACTCTCGTGTTTCTTCCTCTATGAACAGTATGCTGTCTATATAATGCGCAAGAAACAGTATTTTTCACTGTATGTTAATACCTGTGACAATAATAAATTGAATCAAATATTTCTGCTCAGTCACCTAAAATAAACCATTTTCTTTTCAGTCTGGTGCTTTGTCTCTGGACAGTGAGATTGTTTGCAGTTTCTGCTGGGAGCTTTCCTGCAAAAGGCACTTTGTACATCTTCCAGTTTGATGCCAGTTTCTGCTCAGTCAGTCTACTCATACCTAATGGGAGGCAGTGGCATAGTGGTATTGTCACTGGACTAGTAATCTAGAACCTAGGCTTATGCACTGGCAACCCGCGTTTGAATTCCATCACAGCAGATGGTAAAGTGTAATTCAGTAAAAATCTGGAAAGCACTGAGGCACTGCGCCAGGGACCCAGGTTCAATTCCTGGTTTGGGTCACTGTGTGGAGTTTGCATGCTCTCCCTCTGTGTGAGTTTCCTCCTGCTCCAATTTCTTCTCACAGTCCAAAGATGTGCAGATTAGGTTGCCTATGCTAAACTGACCCTTAGTGTGAAGGGGAGTTGGCAGGGGGCATAGGTGGAGATATGAGCTGGGAGAGATTGCATTCGGTGCAGAGTTGATGGACCGACTGGCATGGCAGAGATTCTATGAAAAGACTAATGATTTCCATGTAACCAGGGTTAGTCTCACTCACTTTTAGCTGTTGTCCTTGTTTCTGGTCTATATGTGACTTCACATCCATAGCAGTACGGTGGTTGAGTCTTAAATTCCTCAGGGTTGTGGACAATAAAAGCTGACCCATGAACAATTGTAAAGAAAATTCAGGAACGGATTGTAGCAGCTGCTTAGCAAGGGAAGCTTGGATATACTATAATTAGAGAGTTGGAGTCATTTCTGATGTGTGAATTTCCTGCTGAGACATATAGGATACTGAGAGGGGTTGATAGGGTAGTTGTTAAGAATTTGTTTCCCCATGTGGGAGAGCCTAGAATCAGAAGGAATAATCTCAAAGTAAAGGATCGCCAATTTAGGACAGAGATGAGGAGGAATTTCTTCTCACACAGGGTAGTGAATCTGTAGAATTCTTTGCTGCAGACAGCTATAAAAGGCTAGGACACCAAGTATGATGAGATAAACAGATTGTTAATCAGTAAAGGAATCAAGGTTATGTGAAAGAGGCCAGAAAGTGGATTATTCTATCGAATCAGTCATGATCTCCTTGAATGGCAGGGCAGACTCGATGGGCCGAACGGCCTACTTCTGCTCCTACATTTTACAGACACCTTCCTGGTGCCCAGTCCCTTGCTCTGACATCGAGTGCTTCAAAGGTATGAGGCACAGCGAAATTTCAGGATTTGTACATCGGTCTAATGTCCAGACATCTGTGTGCTTTTGCTGGATACCTTACCCATCCCTACACTGGCTGCAGAGCACTTTTATTGTAGTGTTGTGTGTGTGGGATAACTGATCTATGCTCACTATGCTTGATTGGTTAAGTCTGGGCATTTATTCAGAGCAAAGCAAACAGATTGGGCGCTGAGCTGTAAGCAGGAGTGCAGATACTTTGCAGTGCTGGAGCTATTTCAAAACTCTTGTAAGCTAAACCTAGAAATTCGGTGTTATCTCTGTTTTGCTCTGAGATATATAAAATATACACAGGAAAAAATGCCACACCACAATTACACCTTCAATCTATCCTCAATGATATGCAGACAGTAAATAACTGAGCCAGTGGCTGTGAGTGTGAAATTGAGGCATTCTCACCCTCTTCTTGCCATTTCTCAATTTGCCTGGCCAGATTGCACCCGTTACAGGGGTAAGACTGGTGTGAGACGAGAAGGAGAAAGTGACGCAGGGTAACTTTAATTGATAACAGGAATTACAATTTTGAACCTGCTGTTACCACACTGGCGATTGTCTGCTTGCCCAGTAAGTCCCAGATGCATGTAAAGATCATGCTAAGCACATATTGGTGTGCTGCATGAACAAATATGGGCTAAACATGAATCATAATCCCAGTGCTCCTGTGAGGACTACTGAATCAAGCCCCCATTGACATTGATGTGGAGATGTCAGCCTTGGCCTGGGGTGGGCTCAGTAGAAAGTCTCACTACACCAGGTTAAAACCCAACAGATTTATTTAGAATCAAGAGCTTTGCGTGCTGTTCCTTCATCAGGCCACTGGAGATAGGTTCACAAACAGGGCATATATAGGCAAAGACACAACGGCAAGGTAATTACAGTTTGGAATGTGAAGAAAGTTGGAATGCGAGTCTTTACAAGTAACCAAGTCTTTGCAGGCACAAACAGCATGAGTGGAGAGAGGGATAATCACAGGTTAAAAGAGCTGTGAATTGTCTCAAGCCCATACAGTTTGTAAGATTTTGCAAGCCTAGGCCAAATGGTGGGGTTACATTCAGTGTGACATGAACCCAAGATCCCGGCTGAGGCTAACTTAGCTACTGGGGTTGGTCTTTAACCTGGTGTTGAGAGACTTCTTACTATGGTCATTGATTCTAATAACACAACCGATGTTTTTGTGTATGCATATGCAAGAGTGTGCATCTGTGTGTGTGAAAGCATGTGTGTATGTATGAGCATATCAGCGTGTATGTATCAGCGTGAAGTGTGTACAAGCCTCTACGTGCGTGAGCTTTTCCTTTTCCAATATACTTAAACTCAAGAAACACAAGCCACAGTTGTGGTACTATTTTCATAATTGAAACGTGTAAACTCTGGTATTCCGGTGCATCTGCTCTGTACTTCCTCCACGGCTGAATATTCTTCCTGAAGTTGAGGTTCAGTTTTGGAACCAAACATGCTAAATGAGTTGGATTGTGACTTTGTGCAACTGAAGGATCACTTTTCTCAATACCATCTTAAAGATAAAGGTCAACATTCCTTTAGCCATGGGTAAAAATTACGTGCTAGTTCACCAGCTTTCCGTGATCTATGTACGCAAACCCTCAAATTTCCCCATGCTCCTCCACAGTTTCTAGTCTCTCATTACAGAGCACTCCAATTTCTTTTTCTTAGATCTAAAGTGGGACATGTCAAGCTTCCCTGTGTTGAACTGTATCTGCCACAGGTTTGCCCACTCACACATTTAGCCTGCTTTCCTTTGCCATTCTTGCTTTTATCGACACACCGCTTGACGCACACTACCAGTGCAAGTGCAACAAACTCTCATTATTTGCTACTTTCTAACAGAAAGCAGGTAATCGTAGAAACATAGAAAGTAGCAGCAGGAGGAGGCCATTTGGGCCTTCATGTCTGCTCCACCATTCTTTACAATCATGGCTAAACATCCAATTCAATAGTCTAATCCTGCTTTTATCAGGAATAAGAATCCCAACGAGCTTCATCTCTTTGAATACCAGGTTTTAACATTTATTTACTAGTGTCACAAGAAGGCTTACATTAACACTGCAATGAAGTTACTGTGAAAATCCCCTAGTTGCCTGTTCGGGGGACATTAAGGGAGAATTTAGCATGGTCGACGTACCTAATCAGCATGTCTTTTGGACTGTGAAAGAAAATGGAGCACGGAGGAAACCCACACAAACACGGGGAGAATGTGCAGAATCCACACAGACCAAGCTGGGAATCAAACTCGGTTGCCTGGCACTATGTTAACCACTGGGCTACCGTGCCACCAGCAGTGATATTACTTGTATTTCCACACTGGTTGAGATTATCTACCTCAGTTACAGGAATCCTGAGTCCAGGCTGGAGATGTCTTGGCCAATGTGGCTTCTTTGTACATTGCTGGCACAGGATCAGCCATTCTAACTGTTCAAGAGGCGGCTTTCAGTTAAACATCACAGTAAACACTGAGTAGCTGCTGTGCTTTTCTCTTCTGGGTTACAAGTCGAGATATCTTTCACTTCCCCTTGCCAGTGCTCTCGGTCAAAAAGAAATACCTCCCGTCTGAACAGAAACAATGCACTCTTGTGCTCTTCAAAGCATTTCCAGCTTTTGGTATAATCTTACCTACACGGGGAGGAGGAATCCATTGGTTCCAGCTCCTGGAGCTTGCAACAATTTAATAAGAACTTAATAAGATTTGATTGAACAGAAGAACACTAAACTAACAAAAGCCACTCTGTGTAAATCACAAGCTTGCGGTCTTCCACAATCGTGAATGCACATATGATCTTACCAGCAGTGATTTATGGTTGGGAGCCACGAGGGAGCTACTCATGACGTTTTGCACATATGCTCCACACTTGGGTAACATTCTTCTAGCATTAAGCTCTGTCCTTGAATAATAATGAAAAATCGGAACGGCTGGTCGAAACGGAAATTTATTTGTATAACTTACACTATCTCGAATAGTGGATCATAAAAAGTGAATGGCAGGTTTCAGATACCCATAGCTTTACTGAATTCCCAAAACACAGAAACTAGAACAGGGTGGCACAGCGGTTAGCACCGCTGCCTCACAGCACCAGGGACACGGATTCAATTCCTGGCTTGGGTCACTGTCTGTATGGAGTTCTTCCCATGTCTGTGTGGGTTTCCTCTGGGTGCTCTGCTTTCCTCCCACAGTCCAAAAGATGTGATTAGGTGTATTGGTTGTGCTAAATTCTCCCTCAGTGTACCCAAACAGGCACCAGAGTGTGGCGACTAGGGGAATTTTCACAGTAACTTAGTTGCAGCGTTAATGAAGTCTACTTGTGACACTAATAAATAAACTTTAAACTTAGAAACAGGAATAGGCCATTTGGCCCTTCGAGCCTGCTCTAGCATTCATCTTGATTATGGCTGATCATCGCATTCAATATCCTGATCCCCCCCATATCCTTTGTCCCTTTAGCCCCAAGAGTGATACCTAATTTCTTCTTGAAGCAAGAAAAATAAATTCATCAACCGCACACTCCTAATGGAGGTTCCTGCTTGAGGGGAGTACTGGGGCCAGGGACTTTTTTTTTCCAATTCATTCATGGAATATGGGCATCACTGGCTAGGCCAACATTTATTGCCCATCCCTAGTTGCTCTTGAGAAGGTAAAAACACTACAGTCCATGTGCTGACCCACATTGCCATTAGGGGTGGAATGATTGATACAACTGAGTGCCTGCTGGTCCATTTCAGAGGGCATTTAAGAGTCAACCACATTGCTGTGACTCTTGAGTCACATTTAGGCCAGATCAGGCAAGGACAGCAGATTTCCTTCCCTAAAGAACATTAGTGAACCAGATGGCTTTTCTGACAATGGTTTCACAGGCATCAGTAGATTCTTAATTTCAGGTTTTTTTTTTAAATCAAATTCAAATTCTACTATCTGCCGTGGTGGGATTGGAACTCGGGGTCCGCAGAACATTAGCTAAGTTTCTAGATTAATAGTCAATCCAGGATACTCCGAGGCCTGGATAGAGTGGATATGGAGAGGATGTTTCTGCTAGTAGGAAAAACTAGGACCAGAGACACAAATTCAGGCTAAAAGAACAAAGCTTTAAAACAGGGATATCATGGCTGATATTTTTGTCCTCTCCATTCTCCTACCCTATCCCTATAATCCCTGATCCCCTTATTATTAATCAAGAACATATCTATCTCTATCTTAAAGATACTCAATGACCTGGCCTCCACGGCCTTCTATGCCAAGAGTTCCACGGATTCACCAGTCTCTGACCGAAAAAATTCCTCCTGTTTTAAGGGATTGTCTTTTTAGCCTGAGGTTGTACCCTAATAGGATGTTATATTGTAATCTGGGAAGTCAGTTGCAGGAGGATAGAACCAGAAATAATCTTTATAAACATGTCTTTACAGAGTTACACAATACAAGCACACACCTCCTAACCCATCAACTACTTTCATCTATTTACAGGGACACAAGTGAATCCCCAACTAAATTCAACCACTAGCATATATTACATACAATGAGTATGCAACTAACAATGAAACTTCTTTGATTCAGCTTATTGTCACATGTATTATCACACATTGAAAAATATTGTTCCGTGTGCTATATAGACAAAATATACCGTTCATAAAGAAGGAAACAACAGTGTGCAAAATGTAGTGTTACAGTCATGGCTAGGATGTAGAAAAAAAAATCAACTTAATACAAGGTAGGTCCATTCAAAAATCTGATGGCAGTAGGGAAGAAGCTGTTCTCGAGTCAGTTGGTACGTGACTTCAGACTTTTGTATCTTTTTCCCTGAAGGAAGCTGGTGAAAGGAAGAATGTTTGGGGTGCATAGGGTCCTTAATTATGCTGGCTGCTTTGCTGAGGCAGCAAGAGCTGTAGATGGAGTCAATGGATTCGCGTAATGGACTGGGCTACATTCACCACCTGGAGACTAATGACAACAGTGGGATCAAATTCCATGTTAACCGGCTCTCATTGCAGGTATCTCTGTTCCTTCCTGTAATGAGAGCTTTCCAGGTCTGCCATAATAACTTGGACAGAAACTCTGGAGCAAAATTGCCCATGGCTATCATGTGTTCAGGAAGTAAAGCCCCTGTCCAATAAACCCTTCTTTGGGATCATCACAAATATAGAAGCAGGAGAAGACCATCTGGCCCTTCAAATCTGCTCCGCCATTCATTTTGATCATGGCTGATCAAATTCAATATCCTGATCCCCCTTCCTTTCAATATCCTTTTAGACCCAAGAGCTAAATGTAATTTCTTCTTGAAATCAATCATTTTACCCTCAACTACATTCTGTGATAGTGAATTCCACACATTCATCACCCTCTTGATGAAGAAATTTCTCCTCACCTCAGTTCTAAAAGGTTTACCTCTTATCCTCAAACTATGGCCCTTAATTCTGGGCTCCCTCACCATCGGCAACATTCTTTCTGAATCTACCCTGATCAGAATTTGAAAAGTTTCTACGAGATCCACCTCTCACTCTTCTAAAATCCAATGAATACAATCTTAACCAATTTTAGTCTCTCCTCACATGACAGACTTACCATCCCAGGCATTAGCTGGGTAAACCTGTGCTATAGCAAGGAAATTCCTCCTCAGATAAGGACACCAAAACTGCACACGATACTCCAGGTGTGGCCTCACCAACACCTTATACAACTGCAGTAAAAGTATCCAGTGAAATTCCTTATGCATAATTTTTAGAACACTTAGGAAGCTTTTCACACAGGTTCCACATGACAGACTTCTAATTAAGCTAAAAGGCACAGCAATGCAAAGTGACGCATGGGGCTAAATGACAAGTTGGTTAATAGTAAAATGAGATGTGTAATATGAGACTCTGAGGCCTTGCCAAATGGACTCCCACATTCAGCAATGCATAGACACCATCTGTTTCATAGGAATGATCTTTGGATACAGAAACAAAATGTAATCTTGACAGTTTTGCTGCTGGTTCTACATCATCATGACAAGGGATTTAAGTAAAGCATTGCAGAGAGATTTGGATCAGATGCGTAACTGGGGAGACAAATGATACCTGAAATTTAACACAGTACAGCAAGAATGTGCATTTGTCTGGGATATGTTCAAAATGGACAGATTATGAGCACAAATTGAACTCTCCAGCCATTCGCGTCTCACCATCACTGCCCATGAGAATTTGGCACTTGGACAAAACTTCAATGACTGCAGCGGGATCGGAGAATCCCAGCTGGGTCAGAGAATACATTCATTGGGTGACGTTCTCCGGCCTCCCAACTGTTGGCAGGAGGTGGCATGTTGTTTGCTAACGGCGGAATTCTCTGGTGCCGCCGCTGTCAACAGTAATTCCTAATGACAGTAATTCCCCATGCTGGTGAGGGTGCACTGTCAGCAGGACTGGAAAATCTCATCAGTATGAACGGCCGGAGAATTCTAGCTGTTGATTTTGTGCAATGGTGGAAATCAGGTAACATTGAGTTGGTAGTCCATTTTACATCTTCCCTCATTGTTATTTCCACTGAATTCACACTGCCTCTCCTGTGGATCCACTGGGAGCACATCCACCAGAGAGATGAAGGATTGAGCCCTACTTCAACACCCTTGCCTGACATTCCAGTGCACTATTACAGAATACTACAGTGTAGTAGAGGCCCTTCGGCCCATCTGCACTAATGCACGAAATGTCCTGACCTGCCCACCTAATCCCACTTGTCAACACTTACCTTGAATGGTACGGCACACCAATTACTCATCCAGATACTTTTTAAAGGATGTGAGGTATCCCGCCTCCACCACCTCCCAGCAATGCATTCCACATCGTCGCCACCCTCTGGGCAAAAAAGCTTTTCCCCAAATCCCCCCTAACCTCCCACCCATCACTTGTGTCTCCTCGTAACTGACCCTTCAGCTAAGGGGAGTAGCTGCTCCCAATCCATCCTGTCCATGCCCCTTATCATCTTGAACACTTCAATCAGGTCATCCCTCAGCCTTCTTTGCTCCAGTGAAAACAACCCAAGCCTGTCCAACTCTCTTTATAACTTAAATGTTCCATCTCAGGCAACATCCTGGTGAATCTCCTCTGTACCCCCTCCAGTGCGTTCACGTCCTTCTTATAATGTGACAACCAGAACTGCGCACAATATTGGAGCTGTGGCCTCACCAAAGTTGTATATATCTCCATCATGACCTCTCTGTTTTTGTAATCCATACTGCAATTGATAAAGGTGAGTGTGCCATTTGCCTTTTCACATCTATTAACCTGCCTTTTCGCCTTCAGAGATCTATAGACAAATACGCCAAGGTCCCTTCGTTCTTCGGATCTTCCCAGTGTCAGACCTTTCACAGTGTACTTCCTTGTCAAATTACTCCTTCCAAAGTGCATCACCTCACACTCTTCAAGGTTAACCTCCATCTGCCACTTATCTGCTCAACTGACCATCTCGTCTGTAATCTTTCGATAACCCAAAGCACTCAACCTCACTGTTAACTACCCAGCCAATCTTTGTGTGATCAGCAAACTTACTGATCCCTACTCTCCACATAGTCATCTATGTCATTTACATAAACGACGAACAATACAGGGCCCAGCACTGTGGTATGCCACTGATTACTGACCTCCAGTCAACAAAGCAGTTGTTTGTCACCACCTCTGTCTCCTAGCGTTAAGCCAATTGTGAATCCACCTTATTATATCACCCCATATCCCATGTGCATTAGTCTCCTTAATAAGTCTCTTTATCAAAGGCTTTGCTGAACTTCATATGAACTACATCGATCGCAATAACTCTCATCCACACACTTGGTTACACGCTCAAAAAAATTCAATCAAATTTGTAAGGCATGATCTCCCTTTGACAAAGCCATGCTGATTATCCCTGATCAAACTTTGCCTCTCCCAATGGAGATAGACGTGAGACTCACTGGCCTGTAGTTCTCTGGCTTGTCTCTGCAACTTTTCTTAAAATAGTGGGACCACACTAAATGTTCTCCAGTCCTCTGATACCTCCCCGGTGGCCAGTCAGGAATTAAAAATTTGGGTCAGTTTGAAGGGATGCTGCACAGTCGGAGGCACTGTAATTCAATAAGATTTTAAACCATCACCCCATCAATTCTCAAATCCTATTCTGAAAAAGCACAAGTTAGTTATCCCCTTCACCCTCCCCCCTGCCAATTATCTGTTCAATATTAATCTATCAAATCAACATTACAAAAGAAATCAGATGTTTTGACCATTCTCACATAGCTAGTTCCTACAGGCAGCAGTGTTGCTGCATTTCCCACATTACAACACTGGCAACACTTCCAAAATGTCTTAATAACCGTAAGGCAATTTTGGATACATTATGGATGTGTGGCACAGTGGTTAACACTGCTGCTTCACAGTGCCAGAGAACTAGGTAATAGAAACACAGGAGCTTAGTAGCAGGAGCAGGCCATTCAGCCCTTCAATACTGTTCGGACATTTAATGACCAAACCGGTTGTGTCTCAACTCCACTTTGCTGACTGACCTCTCGTGACCCTTGACCATCAAAACAATAAGCACAGCAGCCAATATGCACATAGCAAACTCCCACAAACAGCAACAGAATAATGACAAGATAGTCTGTTTTTTGTGAGGTTCATTGAAGGATAAATATTGATCAGGACATTGGAAATAATTCCCCCACTCTTCCTCAAAATTGTGCATTTAATCTTTTGTATCCAACAGGGCGGGATAATGAGGCTTCGGCTCAATGTCACCTGGAAGACAGCACCTTCAACAATGCAGAACTCTCTCAATATCACATTAGATTGTCAGTCCTGATTTTGGTACTCAAGTGCTGGACTGGGACACGAATCTAGAACCTTGTTGAAGCAAGGTGGGAAGCAACAGTCCAGTGGTATTATCACTAGACTATTAATCCAGAAACTAAGCCAATGTTCTAGGTGCCCAGATTCAAATCCTACCAAAGCAAATGGTGGATTTTGAATTGAATAAAAAAAGTTTTGGAATTAAGAATCTAGTGATGACCATGAAACTGTTGTCAATTGTTGGAAAAACCCATCTTGTTCAGTAATGTCCTTTAGAGAAGGAAATCTGCCATCTTTGCTTGGTCTGGCCTACGTGTGACTCTAGAGTCACAGCAATGCAGTTGACTCTCAATTGGCCTTTCAGGTGCTCACCCCAACCTTCTCCATGGCAACTAGGGATGGGCAATAATACTGTCTACATCACACAAATGAAATGAAAAGAAAGCGGAACATTTGTTGGAGAATTAATTTGCTAGCTTCACAGAATTACTCCCATACAAATTCAACAGTCTACTCTGAGAAATAAAGTCCTAAGGATTAAAAATACCCTCGCTATTCGTTTAGGTGGCCACGATCACCTTTACCATCAATACCATAGAGAGCGGTCATTACCCTTATTTTCCTCTGAAGGTACAGGTATGTCCAGTGGGACAATCACATGGATCCTAATTGACCCAGTGAATGTACAATATGCCAGTGATTTTACACAATGTCTCTCAGGCCTTTGAAAAAGAGGCTGTTCTTCATATATAAATGCATATTTAATTTTCGGCAAGGAGACAGGCATTGATACGTCTCACAATCACAGGACGTTCCAGAGTATCCTACAGCCAAAGAACTGGGTTTTTGAGTCACTATTGTCATGTAGGAAATAGAATAGTCTCACCAAAATCCCAGAGAAAGCAGTTATATATGGACCAGATGATCTGTTAGTTAAAGGCTAAATATTGGTCAGACCACCAGAGAGAACATCTCTCCTCTTCAAATACATCAGCATCTAGCTGGGAGACAATTCAGGGCCTTGGGTTCAATGCCTCATCTGAAAGGTGACACTGAAGACATATATTCTTCCACCTTGCTTCATTTTCAGCCTCTTTCAATAGATCAGAGAATCATAGAATCCAGTGGCATTACCACTAGACTATTAATCCAGAAACTAAGCCAGTGTTCTAGCGGCCCAGGTTCGAATCTCGCCAGAATAGGTGGTGGAATTTGAGTTCAGATGAGGCCAATTTGGCCTATTACATTTGCACCAATTCTCTGACAGTGCATCCTTCCTAGCCCCTATCCCTGTAACACCACTTATTTACCCCGTTAATCCCCCCTGACCAACACATCTCTGGACACTAAGGGGCAATTTACTGTGGCCAATCCACCTAACCAACACGTCTTTCGGACTGTGAAAGGAACCCGGAACACCTGGAGGAAATCTATACTGACACGGGGAGAACGTGCAGAGTCTGCACAGATACTGACCCAAGCTGAAATCGAACTCAAGTCTCTGGCGCTGTGAGGCAGCCAATGTGCCCCCATGAAAGATATGTTCAACTTTACTAAATCATCTCCCAAGCTGTTTCTCCCTTCTTTTGAAGGGCCTTGATATGTTATGCTATGTTTTAGTGCATTGAATTAATGTAAATTCATGTTCCGGATTAAGACAGTCTACCTTACCTCATTGGCCAGCTTGTTTGCACACAAAGCCATTTTTTATATTTCATTTTAATGATCACCATCATTGTCACATCATCTTGCTCGCAAATCAAAGCAAATGTCCAACTAGCCAATGGATAGGTTTGCAACTAATTAGCCAACATTGATACATCTGATCCCAAATTCCAGGCTGAAGGTACTTTAGTGCTGCACTGAGGGAGTGCTGCTCTGTCAGAGATGCTGGGTGAGATTTTCCGGCCTCCCAGACATGTGTTTCCCACCAGTGGGAGGTGCTGCATTGTTTGGTAGCGGCGGGATTCCTTGGTAACATCACTGTCCATGGGAATTCCCATTGATATCACCCCATGATGGCAGGAAACCTACAGACTGTGATGATCTGCCTACAGGACTGAAGAATCCTGCCAACGTGAATGTCCAGAGTTCCGACCCTGTCTTTTCTTTGAAATATGGGTGCCATCCCTAATTGCCCTTGATCACCTTCAATAACCAGTCCAGGTGGTGTAGGGACACCACCAGTGCTCTTTGGGTGATATGGTGAGTCACCTGATGAAGGGGTAGTGCTCCGAAACCTTGTGATTCCAAATAAGCCTGCTGGACTTTATCCTGGTGTTGTGAGACTTCTTACTGTGCTCGCCCCAGTCCAATTCTGGCATCTCCACAGTGTTAAACGTAAGCCTACTTGTAACACTAAACTTTAAATTTGCTGTAGCAGTTTGATACAACTGAGAGGTTTGTTGGGCCATTTCAGAGGGTTGTTAAGCGTCAGCCACATTGTTGTGGATCTGGAACACGTGTAAGCAGATCAGTTAAGGGCAGCAGATTTCCTTCCCTGTGCAACACTAGTGAAGCAAGTGAGGGGTTTGTGACAATTTGGTCACTGCTATTTAAAACAGACTAGATTTTTTTTAAAACGAAAGATTAATCAATTGAATTCAAATACCTGCAGCTGCTGTGTTGAAATTTTGAATTCATGCCTGCAGACTGTTCTGGATGACTGGTTCATTAACATCACCATGCTTCCCACCCTCAAACCAAGGTCCACCTACCCTTTGAAATTAATATCAAACACCCCAATCGCAAAGAAGTGAGAGTTTTCCCCCAATATTGCCCTGGCCAATATTCCTCCCTCAACCAGATCACCAAAACAGATCATCTTATAACAAGCAGGCCATTTGGCCCAACCAGCCTATACTGGAGTTTGCGGTGCTCCTTGCACCTCACACCCTCTGAGTTTTGTCAACATTTCTTCGTTAACCCTCGAACAAACCCTGAAATAAATGCGACCTATTGGCCTCGTTGCTGTGGTATTGCGTCATGGGTGTTTGTGATAACTTACTATGTACAAACCTGCTGCTTGCGCTTCCCTTATTAAATTACTGGCTACCCTCCAAAAAGAAGTGAAATGCCCCCCATCCCCACCCCCACTTGTCCTGGTGACAGGCGCCGTAAAAAGAAAATGCGAGCTGGGTTTTTTGTCTTCAGGATCACGTTCGACAGTTAAACTTTTCCCGATGAATATTCTTCCCTTTGTACATCACTCCTGTTTGTAAAATCAGAGAGTTTGTTTGCGTGCGGCAGATATTAATTCTCACTTACCCTCAAGTAAGAGGAAGTGCAGCACTGATCTGGTTAGCTTCGCTGAAGAATCCGCTGCACACATCGCCACTCTTCACCCAGCTGCTCAAGCACAGCGACAATCAAACAACAGCTGTTTCCGAAAACTCTGCCTGCTCTTAAAGAGACAATGCCCCTCTGTACGGCTTTGCTCAGGATCCCATTCAGAGGGTTACAACTGTGAGAAATACCTGCCCCTTTAAAGTGCTCCGATTGTTCCACTTGGGTAGTGAAGAGCCTGAACGGTGTGTCAGAACCGAGAATGGTTTATTCAGGTTGCACTGGCAACAGAGACGGCGCTGTCTCCAAACCAAGGGTCATTTTTCTTGCTATCCCACTTTTCTCTGCCAATTGTAAGAACGGCACATCCAGCAGACAAGCGGGCAAAACGTCCCCCCCCCCCCCCCCCCCCCATCAGTCAGGGTAAGAAGAGAGCAGCGTGCAGGCGAGGCACGGTGGCACAGTGGTTAGCACTACTGCTTCACAGCACCAGGGACCTGGGTTCGATTCCCACTTCAGATCACTGTCTGCGTGGAGTTTGCACATCCTCCCCGTGTATGTGCGGGTTTTCTCCGGATGCTCCAGTTTCCTCCCATAGTCTGAAAGACATGCTGGTTAGGTGCATTGGCCATGTTAAATTCTTCTTCTGTGTACCCAAACAGGTGCCCAAGTGTGGCGACAAGAGGGATTTTCTCAGTAACTTCAATGCAGTGTTAATGTAAGCTTACTAGTGAGACTAATAAATAAAGTCAAAATGGCACAGCAGTTAGCACTGCTGTTTCACAATGCCAGGAATCCGGATTCAATTCCCAACTTGGGTTACTGTCTGTGCAGAGTCTGCAAAGTTCTCCATGGGTTTCCTCTAGATACTCTGGTTTCCTCCCACAGTACAAAGACATGCTGGTTAGGTGGACTGGTCATGCTAAATTGCCCTTTAGTGTCCAAATAGATGTAGGTTCAGGGGTTAAGCCACAATAAAAACAGATGTGAAAACACGGATGAAAATTTTAAAACTAAGACATTGCTTGCCTGGGAGCCAGTATAAACCAAGGTGCAGAGGAATGATAGCTGAACAGAGCTGAAGGTGAGAGGAAGGATAGGGACAGTGGAGTTTTGGATAAGCCCAAATTTACAGATGATAGCATGAGGGAGCCTAACCTGGGGTGCATTGGAATCGTCAAGTCTAAAGGTAATGAAAATAAGGATGAGGATCTCAGCAGCAGGCAAAAAAAAAGGCAGGCTTCATAGAATCCCTATAGTACAGGAGGAGGTCATTCAGACTGCACTGACCACAATCTCATCCATGCCCTATTCCCATAATCTCATATTTATTCTGTTAATCTTAGGGTTGATTGAGCATGACCAATTACTTAATCCACAATCTTTGGAGCGTGGGAGGAAATGGGAGCACCCAGAGGAAACCCCTACAGACAGCAGGAGAATGTGCAAACTCCACACAGACAGTGACCCGAGGCCAAAATTTGAACCCAGTTCCCTGGCACTGGGAGGCAGTGGTTCTAATTGTCCTTGGATTTATATGGCAGTCTTCATGGCTACTGGATGTCTTGAAGTGCTTTATGGTCAGTGAAATACTTTTGAAGATGTATAATATAAAAATGTGATAAACCCAACTGCCCTTGAATAATTGAGAAGAAGTGCACAAAAAAAAAAATTATGGCCCAAAACGAAACAGTTGTGTTCCATCCACAACATGAAACCTGTATTACCATCTCCCTCTCCTCAGCTGGAGAGAGTTCCATGGCAAAAACAACTTGCTCTTTGAAGGGTTTTGATTTATCTCATCCTCTTTGTCTTCACCCTGTCTTATCTGCTGACCTAAACTCAGGTTTCCACCAATGCTTCTTTGTAAACTAGAAACTGTGGAGGCGATAGTGTAGTGGTATTATGTTCTGGGGACCCAGGTTCGAATCCTATCACAGCAGACGGTGGAATTTGAATTCAATGGGAAAAAAAAATCTGGAGTGAAGAATATATTGATAATCATAAAAACATTGCCAATTGTTGTAAAAATGTGATTCACTAATGTCCTTTAGGGAAGGAAATCTGCTGTCCTTACCTGGTCTGGTCTACTTGTGACTGCAGAGCCACAGCAATGTGGTTAACTCTCAAAGCCCTCTGAAATGGCTGAGCAAACCACACAGTTTCAGGGCATTTAGAGATAGGCAGTAAATGTTAGCCAGCCAGTAATGCCCATTGCCCAAGAACAAATATAAAAAAAAAATCTCTACAGGGCAAAAGCAGACCATTCAACCCATTGAGTCTGCACCAACTCTGACAAAATATCTTACCCAGTCCCTCTCCCTGGGGACAGAGAGTTGGTGCAGACATTTACCATGGGTAATCCATCTAACCTACATATCTTGGGACTCTAAGGGGCAATTTATCATGGCCAATCCACCTAACTGGCACATCTTTGGTTACCAAGGGAGAATTTAGCACGGCCAATCCACCGAACCTGCACATCTTTGGACTGTGGGAGGAAACCGGAGCATCGAAAGAAAAACCACACAGGACAGGGAGAATGGCCACCATGAGTAGCTCATTGTGGCTAAGCTTTGTGGTCTACACAGCTGTTGAGGAACTGACACGGAAACGTTATGGTCGTTCACATCTCCATCGGCAGGATTTTCCCATCCTGCTGCAATGAAAGAAGATTTGACTGGATACCAAATTCTCCAACTTCGCCACAGCTGGAGCATGGCACAAACAGCTGATAAGATTGCACACAGAATCATTTAGATTCATATGAAGATGAGCACTCAGCAACTTTCCATGATGTGAACGTTAGAACTCCCAACACGCCAGGGTCCTGTGACCATTAAACAGAATAGCACAGAAAATGACTTGCATCTGAGGAACAACAGACAGGACAAAGTTGGAATTGGGAACTGGGGATGACAGAAGCATTGTTTCTGTGTTTGCTCCATTCCTTGCTATATATTTTGCCCAAACAACTTATGCAAAGTCCAAAAAGTAGAAGATAAGAAAGCTAAATTTAGAACAGAAGTTCCACACAGTAAAACGTGCATTACTGGACGGAAATGGAAAACGTATTCATTAACTTGCCAACTTCCCACCTTCTGTCCAGGACATCATAATTTCTGGCCCCAGCATGTTCATGAAGCGCGCTCTCTCTCTCTCACACACACATACAAACACGCAATGTACAGCAGATTTAGTGTGAGCTATTGACCACAAGCTGCATTGAGTTTTACCTTTAATGAAGCAAAATGCCCCAAGGCACTTCACAGGAACGTTACTCTGTGGAAATACGTGCATAATAAGTCATAGAATCCTATAGTACAGAAGGAGGCCATTCGGCCCCATTAAACTTGCAGTTACAAAAATCCTACCTAGGCCCTATCCCTGTAATTCCAAGTATTTACCCTGCTAATCTGTCTGACAAGTAAGCATGCCAGATTTCCTTTTCTAAATGAACCAGATGTGTGACCAAATGGTTTTATTGTCATTAGACCTTTAGGCCAGAACCTTACTGCCCCACCCACCACAGGAATCTGAGCAGGCAACAGGAAGGTCCGTTGACCTTGGGCAAAATTTTACAGTTTGGGACAAACAAGGCTATAAAATCCCATTCCAGATTGTTACTGAATTCAAATTTAATCATCCACCGGTGATGGGATTCGAACCTGGGCGTCTGGATCACTAGCCCAGTGACAATCCACTATGCCACTGCCTCCTTTGTGTAAGCTGCCTGCATACACATCCCAAGTTACAACAGGACCAATGCTTCACAAGTACTTCATTGACTGTAAAGTGATTTGAGATCCAGTGATTGTGAAGTTGCAGTATAAATGTAAGTTTCTTTTTATTTAGTAATACTAACAGATCAGACAGCTCCAACTCCATCACATGCAAAGTTGTGGAAGCTCCACCCCATTTATTTATGGCTCAACATTTTGCCTGGTAAAGATCCAGTGATACTCTCTCTAAACACCAAAATTCCTGGAATTGCCTCCTTAACAGCACCATGGGCTGCAGCGGTTCAAGGTGGCAACTCATCACCACCTTCTCAAGGGCAATTAGAGATGGACAAGCTGACCCAGCCAACAATGCCCACATCCTATTGGAGCGCCACAATGGTTAGCACTGTTGCCTCACAGTACCAGGGACCTGCATTCGATTCCTACCTTGGGTCACTGTGTGGCATTTGCATGTTTTCCTCATGTCCGTGTGGGTTTCCTTCAGGTGATCCAGTTTCCTCCCACAATCCAAAGACAAAGAGCAAAGAACAAAATAGCATGGGAAACAGGCCCTTCGGCCCAACAAGCCCGTGCCGCCACTCTGATGTTCCCACCTCTACCCGTGATCCCTGTCAATGTTTATAGATCTATGGATTAAAAACGTGCAGGTTCTGTGGATTAGCAGGGTAAATATGTGGAGTTACAGGGCTGGGGTCAGGGAAAGGTATGTGTCAGAGGGTCAGTGGAGACTCGATGAGCTGAATGGCCTCCTCCTGCACTGTGGGGAGACTATGAATAAATAAAACAGAAATGGAATCCTATTAGTATGAAGTCATTTTTAATATAACAGATGGTTTGCCCACTCTGGCCCATCAGGAAACAGACCATCCACCCATTCCTGAAGGCTCAGTTAAAAAGAGGAACCCTTTATTCAGATGTAAACATCAGTGACAACGTCAGCATCTCGAGAAGATTTTGGTGATCAGTGGTTGGAATATAAAAGGGAGTGACTTGCTGGGTCGTTTCAGAGTAACCACAATGCTATGTGTCTGAGGTCACCTACAGGACAAACAATTTCCTTCCGTAAAGAGCATTAATGAACCAGATGGAGTTATTAATATGAACCTAATAATGTCTTGGCCACAGTTACCCAATCTAACTTTTTATGCTAGATATATTTCAACTAGTTGAACTTGCTGCAGTGGTGGGACTTGCATCCATTCTCCCACAGCATTAGCCTAAGCACTGGTATTATCACATTGACCAGGACATTTTGGGGTGGTGAAGGCAAATGTGCCTTCAATAAAATTCATGCCACACAAGTACCAGGCAATGATCATCCCAAACAAGAGAGAATTCAACTATCTTCTCTTGACATCCTAAGAGTTACCATCAATCAGAAACTGAACTAGGATTAGTCTTATAGGTTCTGTGGCTACAAGAGCAGCTCAGAGGGTAGGAATCGTGCAGTGAGTGAGTAATCTCCTGATTTCCCAAATCCTGCCCATCATCTATAAAGAACAAGTCAGAAGTGTGATGAAATACTCTCCATTTGCCTGGATAGATGCAGCTCTAATATGCGACAAACTTAACATCCCAGGACAAAAGAGCCCACTTCATTGGCACACCACCTGCAAACATCCCCTCCCTCTATCACCGACACTCAGTAACATCTACAAAAGCACTGCATCAACTCACCAAGCCTCTCAGGCAGCATTTTCCAAACCCACAACCACTAACATCAAGAAGGACAAGGACAGTAGATACATGGGACCACCACCTGCAAGTTCCCCTCTTGGCCACACACCATCCTGACTTGAAAATATATCACCATTCCCTCACTGGATCAAAATCCTGGAATTTCCTCCTTAAAACAGCAGTGTGGAAATACCTACATCATAGGTTACATAACACTTCAGCTCGTCAACACTTGAGGGCAATCAGAGAAGGGCATCAAATGCTGGCCTAGTTAGCAAAACTCACATCCCATGTTGTGGGTTGATGGATGGATACAAACAGCCAACAACATACACGGTTATTCAGAGGTTATTTCACCATGTGAAGAACAGAACCATAGAATGGTTACAGCAACAAAGGAGGTCATTTAGCCCATCAAGCTGGTGCTCTGGAACAGCAATTAAGTTAGTCCACTCTTCCACCGTAGGATCATAGAAATGGTTCTGTTTGATCCAGAGATAAATGTAGTACACTATTGGTCTCCCTGGATTATTCCTCTGAAATTGTTCTGATGAACAGGATTCTTGAAGCTGGTAAACACTGGAGCAGATAGTGAAAACTTAATAGTTTGAGTGTCAGGGATGACACATCTCTGCTGCTGGTTCACCCAGCATTCCTTTAACCTCAAAACATGAGGAAAGAGGACATCTGGCAGAATGAAGCATTCGTAATAACAGGATTCATTCATTGTCATTGTTATTTTTGCAACAGGATTTATTTTTCAGTCAATGAGATAATATCCATTCCAGGCCATTTTTTGCAAACAGTTCCTTATTTATCCCTTACCTCAGATAACATTAAACGTTCAAACCAAAATCAACTATTTCTCTTCCAGCCGCATCATGTGGAGAACTGAACATTAGACAGTTACTTTGGCAACCTCAACACCTCTAATGATTGGAGGAATGGAAACTGGAGAAAGGGTAATAAATCATCTGTGTTCATAGCAGCTTTGACCATTCACTTCCCAGGTCTTTTGATATCTCATGGATTTCCCATGTTCTTGCTACTCTCTGTATCACTAACCCTATCACTCTATCACCCGCACTCAAATGAGCTTTGGTCATTGTCAATCACTTGCCTCCATTCTGCCTGAGATGAACCTTCCTGCTTAATTCCTTTCATTCCTCTATTCTACTTCTGGAGCACTGAATGTTACAGTCAGAATTAGGGTGTAGAGAAAGATTAGCTTAATACAGGTAGGATCATTCAAAAGTCTGACGGTAGCAGGGAAAAAGCTGTTCTTGAGTCAGTTGGTAGCGATTTCTGGATTTTGTATCCTTTTCCCTGATGGAAGAGAGAACGTCTGGGGTGCGTGGGGTCCTTGATTATGCACCTACTTATCTGGGACAACAGGAATTGTTGGTAGGGTCAGTAGATGAGAGGCTGGCTTGTATGGTGGGACTGGGCTACATTCACGATCCTTTGTAGTTTGTGACCTTGGTCAATGGAAAATATTGCAAAATTCTGACATAATTCATCCAAACTGGCCCAACCACCTTTTCCATATCAGCGCTGCCATAGCAGAGTAATAACTGGGAAAGAACCAATTTGCAATTTCATTCTACGTTCTAATTCAATGGCTCTCCAATTTTCTTGGTTGAAGGAGTTCTTTAAATAAATTCACCAGACCCTTCCTCATCCAAATTTTAGTACTACATAACACTCAGTGCTGGGATGTAAATTTTGTAATGCCTTTGAGAAAATAGGAAAAGTCAATATTTTGCTTTGATTCATCATTGCACAGATGTACATCGATTCACTGGAGACAAAGCATGTTTCCTCTCATTATCATTGAGGAATTCTGTACAGGTGGTGATTCAGTTGGCATTGCCTCCCATTGGGGAAAAAAAAAAATCAGCATATTCTGTGCTGTGCCACTTGAAGTGATGCCAGGCAATTGAAAACATTCCCATTTATTTGGGGGGGTCAATTTTGTGTTGGGGACAAGTTTCACCATCCCCCAAAGTAAACATCACTGACAAGCCTTCTCTGAATTGGCTAGCAAACCCAAAGGCTTTAAATGGCCACCAGCTCTTTGATTGGCTTGAGGTGGGATGCTCACCTTCTCACTAAGATGATCTCCTGCTTCAGAGACCACCAACAAATCAGAGGAACAGGAGTTATGTTGCTCCAACAGTGCCCAGCAAGAACAATGGCCACGAATACTAAAGGTGTGCAAAGCACCCCACCATTTTTAACACAAGTATTAGTTTATTTGATTTGATTTATTATTGTGATGCAGTGAAAAATATTGTTACTGGCATACTAATATAGACAAAGCATGCCATTCAGAGTGCATAGAGGAGAAGGAAAGGAGAGGATGCAAAATATATAGTCACAGCCAGGGTGCATAGAAAGATCAGCTTAATATCTAGTAAGTCAATTTAAAAACTTTTGAATGGCAGCAGATAAGAAGTTCTTTTTGAGTTGGTTGATATATGTTCAGATTGTTGTCTTTTTCCCAATGAAAGATGAAAGAGAATATATCCCGGGTGTATGGGGTCCTTGATTATGCTGGCTGCTTGTGTGTGACAGCAGGAAGTGTAGACAGAGTCAATAGATGGGAGGCTGGTCTGTGTGATGAACTGGGCTTTGTTCATTACTCTTTGTTGTTTCTTGCAGTCTTGGGTAGATCAGGAGTCATTTGACTGACGATTCCTTGTGTACCAAGCCCAAATGATGTCCAAGATCACAATGAAGGATGCAGTGATACTCTGCATTACTGAGTGACAGGATTTTCTCTCAGGGTAAGCAGAGTGTATCAGAGAAAACACAGTCTCAGTGTCCCCAATGTCTCAGTTCCCCAATGTCTGCTGTTGGCATGGAGTTAGGTTCTGGGTGCCAGGAATTCCCTGCAGGAGTCTGACTTCCCACCAACAGCTAGGGAGGATGCCAGGTAGAAGACTCGGTAAGCCCCATGGATTCCCCCCTCAGGATGAGAAGTGAATCACTTGACAGGCTCAAAAGAGGCCCCAAGTGCAGGTTGAGGAAGGAGAGGAAGCCAGAGGCCTGAAAGAGAGGAAGAGCGTGCATGAAGTGGACAGCAGATCAGAACTGGTAGTCGGAGACTAACGATTCCTAGCATCAAGGAGCCAAGGCCATGAACAGTGCAAATCAACAGGACATGGCAACAGGACAGGCAAGTTGCTCCTGGTGTACCACCTGGAAAGCACACGGCACCCAGTTTTACAAACACATCCCAACTCCACTCACCTGCAATACAGACCTATGGAGCTGGAAAATTCCAGTGTTGGTGTTTAATCACAAATACCCAGAATCAATCACTTAACGCCTAGCTAACAGCATCATATATCTAATAAATATCCATCAAACAGTAGAATTCAATAAAAATTTGGCATTAAAAGTCTAATGATGACATTGTTGTAAATACTTATCTGGTCTGCCCTATATATTTCTCTTAAATGCTCTGAGATGGCATTTCAGTTCAAGGGCAATAATTGCTGGCAGCCAATGACACCCACATTTGATGAATAAAGCGAGGAAAATAAAGTCAAAAACCGCAGTCAACTCCCAAATAAATACGATAAAAAAATTATAAAGAGATGAATCATTGAACCAGGGCAGGGCTTAATCAGTTAATGGTAAGTTATTGGGGAGAGTTACAGAGCAAAGTGATCTAGGGGTACAAGTTCATTGCTCCCTCAAAGTGGAGTGACAGGTAGACAGCGGCAAAGAAGGCATTCAGCATGCTTGATTTCATTGGTCACAACATTGAATACAGGAATTGGGATATCTTGTTGAAGTTGTACAAAACATTGGTAAGGCCACACTTGGAATACTGTGTACAATTCTGGTCACCCTATTATAGAAAGGATATTATTAAGCTAGAAAGAGTGCAGAAAGGATTTACTAGGATGATACAGGGACTCGGTGGTTTGAGTTATAAAGAGAGGCTGGATAGACTGGGACTTTTTCTCTGGAGCACAGGAGGCTGAGGGGTGATCTTAGAGGTCTATAAAATTACGAGGGGCATAGATCAGCTAGACAGTCGATATCTTTTCCCAAAGGTAGGGGAGTCTAAAACTAGGTTTAAGGTGAGGGGAGAGGTACAAAAGAGTCCAATTTTTTTCCCCCAGAGGATGGTGAATGTCTGGAACAAGCTGCCAAAGGCAGCTGTAGAGATGGGTACAATTTTGTCTTTTAAAAAGCATTTAGACAGTTACATGGATATAAGCCAAATGCAGGCAATTAGGATTAGCTTAGGTGTTTTAAAACAAAAAACAATGACAAGTTGGCTGAAGGGCCTATTTCAATGCTGTAAACCTCTATGACTCTCTCCAGTTTCTAAAATCAAAACCCAATGAGCAAGAGTGCTATAATTGTACAAAACAGCAGATACCAGCAGTCAGTACAAAATATCAAACAGTAATAACTCATTAGCAAATATCCAACCTGCTCCTCACAGTAGGTAGACCCAATAGGTATATAAACCCCCAGGACCTGAGGTGTATCCCAGGACATTGTGGGAGGAAATTGTGGGCCCCCTAATAAGAGATATTTAAATCATCGATAGCTACAGGTGAGGTGCCTGAAGATTGGAGGGTGGCAATTGTTATGCTTTTGTTTAAGAAGGGCTGCAAGAAAAAGCCTGGGAACTACAGACGGGTGAGCCTAATGTCTGTAGTGGGTAAGTGGTTAGATGTATTCTGAGAGACAGGATTTATAAGCGAGGGAGAGACTGATTAGGAATAGTCAGCATGACTTTGAGACAGGAAAATTGTGTCTCATAAATGTGATCGAGTTTTTTGAAAGGGTAACCAAGGCAGCAAATGAGGGCATTGGAATTGACTTTGTCTACTTGGACTTTAGCAAGATATCACATGGTAGGTTGTTGCACAAGGTTAAATCTCATGGGATCCAGAGTGAGGTAGCGAATTGGATACAAAATTAGCTTGACGAAAGAAGAAAGAGGATGTTGTCGAAGGTTGTTTTTCAAACTGGAGGCCTGTGTCTAGTGGTGTGCCTCGGGAAATCAGTGTTGTATCCACTGTTATTTGTCATTTAAATTAATGAATTGGATGAGAATTTAGGAGACATGGTTAGTAAGCTTGCAGATGACACCACGATTGGTGGCATAGTGGATTGCAATGGGATTTTGATCAATTGGGAGCCAGTGACAGATGGGGTTTTGTTTCAATAAATGCAAAGTAATGCATTTTGAAAGATCAAACGAGGGCAGGACTTACTCAGTTAATGGTAGGGCACTGGGGAAATTTATAGAACAAAGAGATCTAGGGGTACAGGTTTATAGCTCCTTGAAAGCGGAGTTACAGGTGGACAGATGACAAAAAAGACATTTAGCATACTTGGTTTCATTGGTCAGAACATTGAATACAGGAGTTGGGACATCTTGAAGTTGTTCACACTTGGAATACTGTGTACAATTCTGGTCACCCAATTATACAAAGGATATTATTAAACTAGAAAGTGTGCAGAAAAGATTTACTAGGATGCTACTTGGACTTGATTTGGGTTACCAGGAGAGGGTGGATAGACTGGGACTTTTTCCCCTGGAGATTGGAAGTTTAGGGATGATCTTAGAGGTTTATAAAATAAAGGGCATAGATAAGGAAATAGTCAACATATTTTCCTGAAAGTAGGGGAATCTAAAACTAGAGAGCATAAGTTTAAGGAGAGGAAAGATACAAAAGAGTCCAGGAGGGCAATTTTTTCCCAAAGTATCTGGACAGTCAGCAAAATGTGGTTAGGAATGCCCAGGTTCTTAATCCTCAACATTCAGTGCCAGGAGAATTATTTATTGTGAGTATCTGGAACGAGCCACCAGAGATAGTAGTAGAAGCAGATACAATTCTGTCTTAAAAAGCATTTAGACAGTTAAATGGGTAAGATGGGTATAGAGGGATATGGGCCAAACACAGGCAATTGGAAATAACTGGGATGATAAAAACTGGGTGGCATGGACAAGTTGGACCAAAGGGGCCGCTTCCATGCTGTAAACCTCTATGATTATAATAAGCAATGTTAAAATTGCCAACACACAGATAGATCCTGAGTTATATTGACGACGACTGTGGATATGGTCAGATGATGAGTTTTCAGAAGCTTTTTAAACAGAGGGGCAGGAGATAAGAACAATGTTGCAGAGAGTGGGGCTGACCGTTTGATCGCTGTATCACAAGAAAGATGATGGCATGCATGAATGGCCAAAATCAGATTTGGAAAATGGTGGAGAGGGTCTGGAGCTTGAGACATTGAAGAAATAGGGTAGAATAAGACCATGGAGTGAACGAATATTTTAAATTCAATCTGTTAATCTCAGGAGTCAGTAAAAAACAAAAAGAATAAGGGTGTGTGGTCAGTCCTTTCATTTTTGTATAATTTGATATTTCTTTTCCCCAGCTTTCAATAGCCAATATAAGAATTTCAGTGAGTGATAATTAGTATCAAGTACCCCTGTATAAAAGTGAATCTTTTGGCGCAGTGGATAGCGTCCCTGCCTCTTAGACAGAATCCCACCCAGGACTTGATGGCCAGGGAAAGAGTTCACAACACAGCCAAACAGGTCAACTGTCAAACTGCACATTTATACAACACACCAACAACAGGTGGTAGGAGCAACAGAGATCCCTGATCAGCCATCATTTGATAGTGGAGTGCTGCCCCACAAACCATAAGTCACTGGAGACCTGTTCCAGGAAAAACCCCACTACAGGGACAAAAGAAAGATTTTGTAGAGGAAAAAAAATAACTCAAAAGTAAATACTCAATACCCAGTGTTAAATATCCCCAACACACACACATACCAATATCAATACTCAGTATGAAATACAAGTTCTGCTTCTCATGTTAGATGTCCAGATTCCAAAACCAGGCAGAATTCTACGTATAAAATGAAAGTTGGCATTTTTGCTGTTCACTGTATGGAAAGTCAGCCAAGAAGCAGGCTATGAACATGTTATTGGAAAGCCAATCACCCAGTAGATCAGAAGCAGCATTCGATCTCTGTGATTCATTTCCCATTGTGTTCTGAACACATCCTGTTTTTAATATGAAATGACACAGATTCTATCTTCATGGGTGTCCTCGGCCACCAGCTAGCTCAGAACTCAATCATCTGGGAATCAGATTGGAATATGGAGTATGAGATCATCAGTGGACCCAAAATAACAGCTGTATGATAGGCCATCTAAATTTAAGACATCTTTTATAATGCAAGTCAGACAGCTCTAATAGAAAGAGATGTCATTAGTGAGCCTTCTGATTAATAATTCTCCTGGCATTGAATGTTGAGGGTTAAGAACCTGGGCATTCCTAACCACCTTTTGTTGACTGTCCCGAGTATTCTTTCCCCCTTCATTCTCAGCTCCTGAGCCATCGGTTTGCACTGTTCATGAATCTATTCCTCTCCATCCCATGAGTTTCAACTCAAGACCTTTCCTGGTCTTTATGAAACCATTGCCCAAGATTTACAAGCATAGGAATTAAAAGCAGGACAGTAAATCAGCCCTTCGAGCCTGCTGTGCCATTTAGAACAAAGAACAAAACAGCACAGGAAACAGGCCCTTCGGCCCAACGAGCCCACACCACCACCCCAATGTTCCCACCTCTACCCATGATCCCTGTTCATGTTTATAGATCTATGGATTAAAAACCAAATTTGAGACAATTTAGGGAGAATTTGTTTTGCCAATTAGCCTAAGAGCACATCTTTGGGATGTGGGAGGAAACCGGAGCACCCGGAGAAAACCCACGCAAGCACGGGGAGAATGCGCAAACTCCCACAGACACAGGCCCAAATCCATGTATCTGCACAGCACAGCGATAGTCACTGAGCTGTCGTGTTGCCCATCAAATGGTCCAGGTCAAGCGTACACTAACGACGTGAAGCACTAGGATACTCTCGAAAAAAATCCAAGAGCAGCCCTCTCACGACCCATCGCGTGTATGCCCCTTGTTAGACAACAAGGTGGACCAAAGCACCTGTAGGATAAAAACAAGTACATCAATATCATCATCTATTTACACACTTCCCAGGGACTCCCAAGGCTCATGATCCCTATTTTAAATCAGTTTTCTATACCCCTCCATTCCCATTCTGTTCATGTGCCCATCTAAGTATTTCTTAAATAACTCCAGAGTACCTGCCTCCACCACTTTACTTGGCAGCGCATTCCATACCCCCACCACCCTCTGTGTGAAAAAACTCCCTCTCACATCCAAATTATACCTTACCCCCCTCACCCTAAGCCCGTGACCTCTTGTGCTAGTCGAGTCCATCCTAGGAAAAAGCTTAACCCTGTTTACTCTATCTATCCCCTTCATAATCTTGGACACCTCTATTAGATCTCCTCTAAGTCTACGTCTTTCTGAGGAAAGCAGTCCCAATTTGCCTAACCTCTCCTTGTAACTCAGACCTTCCATACCAGGCAGCATCCTGGTAAACCTCCTCTGTACTCTCTCCAGACTCTCCACGTCCTTCAGGTAGGAAGACATTTAGATCAATGCAGATCCCTCCCTGGTCTCAAATCCACCTCCCCACCTGTTCCCCTGAGGTTATGTATGCGTAAATGAGTTGACAATAGTAATTACATACCATTAATCAGCCAACACTTTTGGACGAATATCTAGAATCCTAGTCAAACGCTGCAGTTAGGAGCCAAATGTTTTCAGAGTTCAGAGGTGCCAGTTAGTCTCAAAAGAAGCAGGCAGCAATGGTGGATCACAACGACAATCATCTTTTTGTGCAAGCACAACAGTACTGTGGCCAATAATCTCCTTTTGATTGACTTCACTGTATTGGTTTCCTGGTTTAAGCATTAGTCTTCCCCAGTAGCACCTCAATAGGAGTAACATCTCCCTATCAAACACATCTCTGCAGCAGACCAACAGGCCCAGGTCCTTCCAGCCACAGATTGAACAACAAAAAAAAAAATCAGGCACCTCCCCACATACTAAGCCATATGAATCATAGAAACCATCTATCTTTATCACTGTAGCTACAGACAAAAGGCCATTAGGACATTTCAGAAATGAGGAAATAGACAAAGTCACCATACTGGAGTTCAGAAGGACACGATACAATTTTACATGAACCATGGAGCTGAAACTTCTTAAACAGAAGTGGCTCAGTTGGCGTCATGTACCCCCAAGGGAAAAATTATCCCGGATTCACTCACAGGCTGAACATATATCGTAACAAGTTGAAACCAGCAGAGGTTCCTGTTTGGATTCTGTAGAATTTGTAAATGATACGTTTGTGACTAATTAACACATGGATAATAAGTGTGCTGCTGTGGAAAAGGGAGGAATTTGATAAAAAGGGGTTTAGGCTTTGTCGAGAAGAAGCAACTCACGTTTATTGCTTTTTCCATTCTCAGGGTGTCTTACACTGCTTTAGAGCCTAACACTAACCCTAATGAAGTGTAGTCACTGCTGGATTGGAGGAAAGATGGCACCCAGTTTGAACTACAGATCATGTCCATGCTGAAACCCAGGAACTAACAGCTAGTCTGTTTCTAATAAAAAAATCTCAGGAGAAGTACCCGATATAAAAGTGAGTTTTATCTGGGTTTTGCAACAGAGGCACTGGAGATATGTGTGTGTTTTAAAAGTCCCCTGTGTCAGAACCATACCATCGAGTCTGCACAATCCCACCCAGGCCCTATCCCCATAACACATGCATTTACCCTAGCTAATCCCCCTGACAAGAAGGGCCAATTTAGCATAGCCAATCCACCTAACCTGCACATCTTTGGACTGTGGGAGGAAACTGGAGCACCCAGAGAAAACCCACACAGACATAGGGAGAATGTGCAGAATCTGCACAGACTCAAGCCAGGAATCGAACTAGGGTCCCCAGCGCTGTGAGGCAGCAGTGCTAACCACTGTGCCGAAGAACATGGTCCACATCCAAATGGGTAAACTGTGCCTGTTTATTCTCCAATGTTACAGATACCAGTCGTGGGTGGGGGTGCCCTCTCTCCCCCCTCTCGGCACCAGTAAAATTCCACCTGCTGACACCGGACAGTAAACACTGCAGGCAATTCCTCACTAACTTCAAACCCACCAAACGCATCCCGGGGATGTAAAGTTAACCACTGACCCAAACCACACAAAAAAATAAATACAGCAGGCAGTTCCCAGGAACAGGTCTCTCCTGGGAGGAGGAGTTTTTTTTAAAAAAACAAAAGCATTGAAAATAATGTCAAAGATCAATTCGCTCTTACAATAGGATTGCTTTGCCTTTTTGTTGGGGGGGGGCGGTGGTGGAGGCAGAATTGGAGATCATTAGATAGTTGTGGAGCAGACTGCCCTTGTGTGCAATTGGCAGTAACAGATTTTTGCCCCTTTTATCAACACTCCTGCCTCCAATCGCCCCCCTGGACCTCTACTCACTACATCACGTTGAAGCTTTAATTGGACACGCTTTAAAAGCGAAAACAAATATTGAGGCCAGATTAACCCACTCCCCTTTCTCCCCAAGACTAAAAATTCCAACGCAGATAACACATCAAACCACAGACTTACCCTCGCTGCTTGATTTTATTTCCAATTCCCCTTGCTGCAGTTTGAGTTCAGTCATCCGATTGCCCTGAGCAGACAGCGCACTGTATAAAGCCCAGCCTTGCTGTGACTTACCGGGGACCAGCCTTCAGTCCAACCTCAGCACTTAGCGGCGTGTTGCTGCTGCCTCTGCCACATCTGTGTAGGGGAGCCGCAGTGCCTGAGTGTTTCCAGCGGCTTGTGATGTGAGCTGCAGGCGGCTCCAGATTGTTTAGCCTACTGGGCACTCATTTCCTCCTATTCTTTCCTAACTTAGTTTTTCCTGCCGGCATTGCAGCCTTTTTCCTCTCCTTAACTATAAATAGGACCGGCCTCACACACACAAAAAAAATTCTCTCTTTTTTCCCCTTTGCTTGGATCTAATGGTAAACGCACAGGCAGGAAATGTATAAAGCAAAAAGCAGAACTAAAGTTTTATCATTTTCAAAGAGCGTAGAGTCAAAACTTCGGTTCAATCCTCCGTATGTTAACCAGTTTTGGTTCATCCCCTGTATTACCATGTGGAATGGAAAATTTGCCTATGCAGTGTTTCTTATTATAAATGCTTAGGGTACTTGTTAAAAGGCTGGATCCAAATTTACTCATCCCTGTGGTTTCTCACACTAGTCTCAGTGCAATTTTGCTTCATTGGTCATCTTAACCCTGCTATTACTCTGATGGGGAGTTAATCTGGGCTTAAACTTGTGTTTTTAGTTTGAAAGTGTGTCCAATTTAAGTTTCAGCCTGATGTAATAAGTAGAGATCCAAAGGCAATTGGAGGCTTTTAGGGATGTCACCTGAGTGGGGATAACTATTGTTAAGCAATGCCTTGATTTTGAAATTCTCACCCTTGCTTTCAAGGCCTCACCCTCCCAACATCTGCAATCTCATTCTGGTCCACAACCTTCTGAGATATTGGTATTCGTCCAATTCTGGCCTCTTTTTAAAAAAATCCTTTCCTGGGACGTGGACATTGCTGGCTGGGCCAGCATTTATTGCTCACACTGAATTGTCCTCCAATGGAATGTCTGGCTGGGGCCATTTCAAAGAGCAGTTGAGGATCAACCACAGGCGGCGCAGTGGTTAGCACTGCTGCCTCTTCCCTACGTCAGGGACCTGGGTTCAATTCCCGGCTTGAATCACTGTCTGTATGGAGTTTGCACGTTCTCCTTTGTATCTGCATGGGTTTCCTCTTATAGTCCAAAGGTGTGCTAGTTACATTGGCCATACTAATTAGCAGGGTAAATACGTAAGTTTACAGGAATAGGGCCCAGCTGGGATTGCAGTCAGTGCAGACTCAATGAGCCAATGGCCTTCTTCTGCTCTGTCGGATTCTATGATCTGAGTGACAGATTTATCTGGATGACAGATAGGCATTAGTGAACCAGGATTGTTTTCATAGCCATCAGTAGACTTCTAATTCTAGATTTTCTATTGAATTCAAACTTTACCATCTGCCACGGCATGATTTGAACCCACATCTCCACAGCATTACCCTGGGTCTCTGGATTACCTGTCCAGTGACAATACAACTACATTACCACCTCTCCTTCCCCCACCCATACATAGTCATGCTGTCAGCGGACTTAATACAAAGCTCTGGAAGACTCACCTCAAACCCCTGTCATCCCTAACATCTATCACTTTAACCAAACTTTTGTTTGCTTGCCTGAATATCTCCTCAATTGCCACAATGTCATACTCTAATTTTGAATGCTCCAGGGGCATGTTAGAGGATCTCTCACAGTACAACTTCAGGAAGCGTAGTGGATGGCATGCCCCATCTACATCAATGGTGAAGGAGGAGGAAATGGTTGAGAGCTTCAAATTTTTAGTTGTCTAGATCAACTGGTCACTCCATGCTGACATTATAGTTAAGAAAGCCTGCTCTGCCCAAGACCACACAAAAAAAAACTACAAAGGAATGTAAACAAAGCCCAGTCCATCATGCAAACCAGCCTCCCATCCATTGACTCCAACTACACTTCCTTCTACCTCAAAGGCAGGCAGCATAAATCAAAGAATCCCTACACACCCCAGACATGTCTTCCACCTTCTTCCATCAGGAAGAAGATACAAAAGTCTGAGATCATGTACTGACAACTCAAACAGCTTCTTCCTTGCTGCCAGACTTGAATGGACCTACCTCGCACTAAGTTGATCTTTCGCTACATTCTAGTTATAACTGTAACACTACATTCTGTACTCTTTTCATCTCTATGAACAGTATGAATTGTCCGTATAACATGCAAGAAATAATACTTTTCATTGTATGCTAATACATGTGACAACTAATGAATCAAATTAAAATGCACTGAAATGACTCTGCACCAGATAAGCAAGTCCAGTTAGATGGAAGATGATGCTCAAGACTTAAAACCTCTGTGTGCATCCTCCATAAGGCACACTCTAATGCACTGCTTAACAATGTGTGGGGTGCATCGATCAAGCAGAAACTGCTGTTTTCACTAAATACCACACAATTTGAAAATTGGTTAAGCAAGCCACTGGCAAAACAAATGAATTCATCAAGGGCGCTAGAATTTCCAGATGGTTCCTTGCCACTCCATCAGACTTCCATTTGTCATGGAAGCCCAGAGCAGTCTGACTCACTGGTTGCTTCTTTACTGTGTTGCCGTTGTGCTAACGATTGATTGCATGCCATTGGGAGAGGCCAATGGCTGGGTTTCACTCACTGCCATCATACAGCACGTTCATTCAAGCACATTCGCCATTGGCAGTGAGCTGGGCCGAATTGGTTATGCTTTCCTAATTGGGCTAGGGCCCCACTCCCGAAATATTACAGCACGACGTTGGAATTCCTCAGGGTGTTCCTGAAGGAGCAAGAAGCCCAGCAAAAGCCCCATGGCTGCTCCCACAAATTCCTCAGCCAGCGCAAAGCGTCTCCTTTTGGAGATCACAGCCTGGCAGGTCAGTCAGTCCGTGACCATATCAATAGTGGAGGCCTGAGTTGGTGTCCCCTTAGAGATGATCAGCTCCCACTTTGGCCTCAGTACACTCTTAACGTCCATAAAGAAATGGTCTGGCCCAAATCAAGTGATTACGAATAAAGTTGAGAGGCACAGGAGGGATTGGCTAGTCAGATTACCAACAACAGAGTATTCTGTAGTAAAAGTTGCCTCAAGAGCAAAGGTTAGGGGTGGAGTGGGGGGTGTTCATTGCAATCCTAGGAAGTGTTTCAAAATGGTAGTTTCCTAGTATCATTACAGCACAGGGTGAGGCTATTCAGCCCACACTATTATTTCTCGGGCTCAGATACAACTTTACTCTTACTCTATTTATCATCCACGGACTCAAAATGGCTGCAGATAAGGAACTTCTAAACTCAAATGTTTTGAAATGGAAATGGGCATCGGGATCATCATGTTTGGGAGCTCTGGCAATTGCTAAACTGAAATGGAGAGAGAATGGAACCAACATCGAGACTCAAAACATTGGCTCTATCACCTGGTATGGAAGGCATTAGATGCGAGGAGAAACTTGGTTTGTTCTCCCTGGAATGACGGAGGTTGAAGGACAACCTGATAGAAGTCTATAACATTATCAGACGCATGGACAGAGTGGATAGTCAGAAGCTTTTTCCCCATGGTGGAAGAGTCAATTATTAGGGGGCATAAGTTTAAGGTGCGAGGGGCAAGGTTTAAAAGATGTATGAGGCAAGTTTTTTTTTAAACATTAAGGGTAGTGGGTGGCTGAAGCTCGCTGCTGGGGGAGGTAGTAGAAGCAGATATGATAGTAACTTTTAAGAGGCATCTTGACAAACATGAACAGCATGGGAAGGGACAGACATGTCCCCGGAAGGGTAGGGGTTTTTATTCAGACGGACAACTTGATTGGTGCAGGTTTGGAGACTGAAGGCATGTTCCTGTGCTGTAATTTTCTGTGTTCTTTATTCTCTCTCCACAGAGAGCATCGGAGAGGGGGCATGATGAAATTTTCCAGCATTTTCTGCTTCAGTTTCAGATTCCAGTATCTGCAATATTTTGCCTTTATTGTAAAGTTAAGTGTTTTGTTGATTTATTACTGTCACATGGAATTAAAAGCCTAGTGATGAACACAATACCTTTGTCGATTGTCAAAAAAAACCCCTTCTGGTTCACAAATATTTTTTAGGGAAGAAAATCTGCCATCCTTAACTGGACTGGCCTATATATGACTCCAAGCTCACAGCAATATGGTTCATTCTTAACTGTCCTTAGGGATGGGCAACAGATGCTGGACCAATGTCCACATCCCATGAACCTATAAAAAAAAACACTGATACAGTAGAAAGCATTGTTTCCTGCGCACTATAAAGATAAAACATATCATTCATAGAGAAGGAGAGGGTGCAGAACTTAGTGTTATAGTCATAGCTAGGATGTAGGGAAAAGATCAGCTTAATAGCGTCCAAAACCAAAGAGTAGGACCCTGCAAGAATTTTAGGAAGAGAAAATTTATCCAAAACTCCTCAGTTTCATCTTTTCCTTCCATTTTAAGACAAACTCAGAATTTCTCCACTCACTATATAAAATAAAACACTGCCTTCAATAACATAGCAGTGCCCTCGAAATCCAAACCACACTTCTCTCTGGTGACAACTATAGTTTTGATCATCTAGTTACAGGAAGGACGTAAATAAGGTTGAAAGAGTGCAGAGAAGGTTCACAAGGATGTTGCTGGGACTTGAGAAGCTGAGTTACAGAGAGAGATTGAATAGGTTAGGACTTCATTCCCCGGAGCGTAGAAGAATGAGGGGAGATTTGATAGAGGAGTATAAGATTTTGATGGGTATGGATAGAGTGAATGCAAGCAGGCTTTTCCCACTGAGGCAAGGGGACCAGAGGGCATGGGTTAAAAGGTGAAAGGAGAAAAGTTTAAAGGGAATATTGGGAGGGGGTTTTCTTCACACAGAGTGGTGGGAGTGTAGAATGAGCTGCCAGATAAAATGGTAAATACAGGGTCACTTTTAATATTTAAGAAAAACTTGGACGGGTTCATGGATGAGAAGGGTGGGGAGGGATATGGTCCAAGTGGGACTAGGCAAAAAATGGTTCAGCACATACAAGAAGGGCTAAAAAGGCCTTTGAGCTGTAATTTTCTATGGTTCTAATACATCCATTCAAAAATCTGATGGCAGCAGGGAAAGAAGCTGTTCTTGAGTCAATTGGTACATGACCTCAGACTTTTGTATCTTTTTCCCGATAGAAGAAGGTGCAAGAGAATATTCTCGGGCAATGTAACACAAATAAATTTCATTTCTACAACCATTACGTCCTCATCGATGATATTTAAAGGGTTATGTGGAAACTTAGCTTGCATTCCCCAACATTCTCTGTTCCATCAGTCAGTACAAGCAGCTCCATCCTCTGTTAGAAACCAGGCTCTGCACTACAACCTGCTCAGACTCGAACCACCACTGCCGCCTGTGGTCACATTCTTACATTGCACCCTGTGCTCCTGCCCCTTTGGCCTCTAGATCAGTCTAGATTGGATTGGCAGTCCCACATCCCTGAAGGTCATTGGAGAGCCAGTTAGGTTTTAAGAACAGTATTGTAAAATTACAAAATAATTTTTGTCTGATGCCAGCTCAGAAATGAGCAGATTTAATGACTCTAATTTCCTAATTTTCCACAATGAGATTAGAACCCAAAATCCCTGCATTGCTAATCCACTCTATGGCCACTCGATAACTGTGCCCACTGCATATTACTGAAATAAAAAACATGTCAATTCTTTTCATCTTGTACTCATGAGGACACTAATAATACCAACACAAAAGGGAATACAACAATTTATATTATATGAGACGAGAATGCTGATTGGTTGGGAAGTAGGCTCTGATTGGCAGCGTTACCATGGAAAATGCACTAATTGACAGTGACAGCCATTCACTGGTTTAGGACATTGTCTTGGCCAATCAGGATCAAGCTATGTGGTTAAAATTTCAAATAATATTTGGCAGTTAACTGTCAGTTACCATCAACTGGTGCAGTGTCCAAGTCAAGACATTAGCTGATTGAAGCCCATGTGCCAAAGAATCAGCATTCTCTTCTCAAATGAAGAATTGTTCTTCATCTTTTATATTGGTTTTCTTGCAAAATGTCCTGGACAAAAAAATTCACCATGTTTCCTTTCTCAGCAATACTCAAGTTCTAATAATAACAATTATTTCAATACACATTTTTAGAGTGAATAAAGTCTTTATGCCTGAATGACAAATTGAAAAACTAATGGAGTTTGTCATCATTTCTACAATCAAAATTCTTCCTAATCTTGGAAGATTACGAGGATGCTAGGTCTGAAATCATTGGAGCTTTGATGGATGAGGAAGGATCTTATTGAAACTTACAGGATACTGCAAGACCTGGATAGAGTGGATGTGGAGAAGTGTTTTCACTAGTAGAAAACTAGAACCAGAGGGCACAATCTCTGACTGAAGGGACGATCCTTTCAAACAGAGGAGGAATTTCTTCAGCCAGAGTGATGAATCTGTGGAACACTTTGCCGCAGAAGGCTGTGGAGGCCAGGTCATTGAGTGTCTTTAAGACAGAGATAGATAGGTTCTTAATTAATAAGAGGATTATAGGGTAAAAGCATCAGCCACGAATGGCCCAATTCTGTTCTTATGTCTTATGATCTTAAGCTCCAATGAAGATTAAAGATCAAAGAACAAAACAGCACAGGAAACAGGCCCTTCGGCCCAACGAGCCCGCGCTGCCACCTTGACGTTCCCACTTCCACCCATGATCCCTGTCTATGTTTATAGAAATCTGCATTGGTATAGAAATGCATATGGACAGCATTGGAATAGTTTAGGTTAGAGGGTCATAAAATTGGTTCCATTGGTCGGTGCAACATCAAGAGCCAAAGGGCCTGTAATGCGCTGAAATGTTCTATGTTCTAGAAATCTGCAATGAACCAAATTAGCAAGACAATTTAGGGAGAATTTGTTTTGCCAGTCAGCTTAAGAGCACATCTGAGGGTGTGGGAGGAAACAGGAGCACCCGGAGAAAATCCACGCAAGCACAGGAAGAATGTGCAAACTCCCACAGATACAGGCCCAAATCCGTGTATCTGCACAGCACAGTGACAATCACTGAGCTGTCGTGTTGCCATCAACTTGGTCCAGTTCAAGTGTACACTAATGGCGTGAAGCACTAGGATACTCTCGAAAAATCCAAAAGCAGCCTTCTCACGATCCATTGCGTGTATGATCATTCACACTTCTCAACTCTGTCCATCGCTGGTAAGATCCTAGTGAATGTGATTTGCAATGTCAGTCAGTTGGAGCATAGCAAATTGATGGGATTCCCTAGAAGTTAAATACCATAACTTGACACTGAGGACTAAAGAGGTTGACAGCTTTGGAATCAAATGCGACCATTGGCTGAAGTAACAGAGTCAAATCAATCCTATTGTAAAGAACTGCAGCAGCAGCAAAACAGCATAAACTGGCCTTCCTGGGAGCTTTAAAAAACATCCTCATTCTTAAATGGGCATCAGAGGAGAACCGGGATTTATTGCCCGTTCCCCAGAGAAGTGGCAACGAAAGGCCATTATAAAATGCTGCAACCAGTGTGATGAAATTGTTCCATGGTGCTGTTAGGCCAAGAGTCCCAGGTTTTGGATCTTAGGGAAGAGAAAGGAAGGGCAATATATTTCCAAGTTGGTAGTGGCACAGTGACACAGTCACTGCTGCCTCACAGCATCAGGGGCCCCGGTTCAATCTGAGTGACTGTCTGCACGAGTTTCCTCCGGGGTGCTCTGGAATGGCGGCGGGGGTGACCAAAGATGTGCAGATTAGGTGTCAGGAGGATTAGCAGAGTAAATATGTGAGGTTGCAGGGATAGGGTCTCGCTGAGGGTGGGGAATTGTTGTTCTGCAGGCTGGATGAGCTGAATGGCCTCCTTCGGCACTCTGAGATTGGAGGTTTCTGCTCCACTATCACCTCATTTGGAATAAAGACTCAATTACACAGGAGAAAAAAAATTACATTCTCCTTCAGGAAATGAACAGTCAGAACACAACAAAGTAAATCACACTGCCTTTCAAATGCAATGTGGCAATTTAGTTTCAGAAGATATAAAAATGTGGCAGGCAATCATCTGACGGGTATGTATATTATAATGTGGAGATGCCAACGTTGGACTGGGGTAAAAACCACAATAAGAGGTCTCAACACCAGATTAAAGTCCAACCAATTTATTTGATAGTAAACTCACAAGCTTTCAGCATTTTCCCCTTTGTCCGGTGAATGAAGAGTTCTGGCCTCAGACAGAGCATATAACAGCACAGACAGTTTACAGATTACTGATTAGAATGCAAATCTTTACAACTAACCTGCTATTCGAGTCTTAAAGATGTAGGCAATGTGGCTGGAAAGAGCATTAGGCATAGGTTAAAGAGATCTTTCCACTCATTGTCTGCATTTTTAAGACTTGAAAAGCAGGTTAGTTGTAAAGACTCATTCTAAATCTGTAAACTGACTGAGCTGGTATATGCTCTGTTGGGGCCAAAACTTTCCATTCATCTGATGAAGGGGCAAACCTGAAAGCTTGAGAGTTTACTGTTAAATAAATTGGTTGGACTTTAACCTGGTGTTGTGAGACTTCTTACCGTGTGTTTATTATACACAGCACTGGCTGATCAGAAGACAGAACATGTCTTTTTCTGGATCAATACATTTGCCTGCTGACATTAAATTGTTGTGGACTGCTCCATGAAGATTATTTTGTGTGATGTACTTGGAGTTGTTTCTATTTGTTGGGATATGACGTAAGAGACAGATGCAACTCTGTTCAATATCAGCCTCCTGTTCATGGCAAAGTCATAAAGCTTCCTCAGACAAAATATCAGCATATCAGAATTCAATCCCAGCCCTGCCCACTGTTACATAATGCCAATTTAACTCATACTACCAGCACCAATTCTCTCTACACCAGCAGACTCCGATGTAAATGCAGCCAATGTTTTAAGGTCAGCATTCTTGCCATAGCAAGAATAGCCACGTAAGAGACTCTCAATTTTTACAGATGCACCATAGAAGGCACCCTTTCCGGCTGTATCAGTTTGCTATGGCTCCTGCTCTGACTAGGGACTCCCTAGTGAGGGGGGCGGACAGGCATTTTTGTGGACGCAGACGGGAGTCGCGGATGGTGGTATGTGTCCCTGGAGCTGGGATTCGGGATGTCTCTGGACGTGTCCCAGACATCCTCAAAGGGGAGGGTGAGGAACTGGAAGTCGTAGTACATATAGGTACTACTGACATAGGCAGGAAGAGGGAAGTGGATATGAAAAGGGATTATAGGGAACTGGGTAGGCAGCTGAGAGAGAGGAAAGCGAAGGTAGTAATCTCAGGATTGCTGCCTGCGCCTCGGGAGAGTGAGAGCAGGAATAGTATGAGGTGGAGGTTGAATACGTGGCTGAGGGACGGGAGCAGGGGGCAGGGATTCCGGTTCCTGGATCATTGGGACCTCTTTAGGGGCAGGTGTGACCTGTACAGCAAAGACAGGTGGCACCTGAATCCCAGGGGGACTAATATCTTGACGGGAAGACTGGCTAGGGCTACTGGGGGGACTTTAAACTAGGAAGGTTAAGGGGAGGGAATAGTGATGTGGAGACTGGGAGCAAGGAAGTTAGCTCCCAGGTAGGGAAGGACTCTAGGCAGGATGAGAGGCAGGTTAGACGAGTGGGGGAGAAGAGAAATGTCCAGTCTGAGGGGCTCAGGTGTGTCTATTTTAATGCCAGGAGTGTAGTAAATAAGGTGGATGAACTTAAGGCGTGGATTGCTGCTTGGGATTGTGATGTGGTGGCCATTACAGAAACTTGGATGTCACAGGGACAGGACTGGGTACTACAGGTCCCAGGATTCAGATCCTTCAGGAAGAACAGGGAGGGAGGCAAAAGAGGTGGTGGAGTGGCACTGTTGATCAGGGACAGTATCATGGCTGCAGAGAAGGTGGATACCGAGGAGGGAATGTCTACGGAGTCTCTGTGGGTGGAAGTTAGGAACAGCAAAGGGTCGGTGATGTTGCTGGGTGTATTCTATAGGCCGCCCAATAGTGACAGGGAAGTTGAGGTACAGATAGGGAAACAGATACTGGAGAGATGTAGAAATAACAGAGTTGTTGTGATGGGAAATTTCAATTTCCCAAACATCGACTGGAATATCCCAAGGGTAAGGGATTTGGATGGGGAGGAGTTTGTTAGGTGTGTTCCAGAGGGTTTCCTGACACAGCACGTGGACAAGCCTACGAGAGGAGAGGCTGTACTGGACCTGGTACTAGGACAGTTGATGGATCCCTCGGTAAGAGAGCATCTTGGGGATGGAGATCATAATTCTATCTCCTTCACCCTTGCATTCGAAAAGGATAGGATCAGGCAGGTTAGGAAGGTGTTTGTCTGGAATAAGGGGAAATATGAAGACATCAGGCAGATGTTGGGGCGAATAAACTGGAAGGAGGTGTTCTTGGGGAAAAGCACAGAAGGAAGGTGGCAGATATTCAAGGAATGCTTGTCTGGAGCTCTGCACGACAACTTTCCAGTGAGACAAGGAGGTTTTGGTAGGTCGAGGGAACCGTGGTGCACGAAGGCTGTGGTGAACCTAGTCAGGAAGAAAAGAAAGGTGTATAAAAGGTTCAAAGAGCTAGGAGATGTTGGGGATCTAGAGAAGTATAAGGCTTATAGAAGAGAGCTTTAAAAAGGAAATTAGGAGAGCCAGAAGGGGTCATGAGAAGGCCTTGGCTGGTAGGATTAAGGAGAATCCCAAGGCCTTCTACAAATATGTGAAAAGTAAAAGGATGAGAAGAGAAGGGATAGGACCTATAAAAGGTGAAGGGGGAAAAGTCTGTATGGAACCGGAAGAAATGGCAGAGGTGCTTAATGAGTACTTTGCCTCAGTATTCACGGTGGAAAGTGATCTGGGAGGATGCACTACAAGTTTGCGGCAGACTGAAAAGATTGAGTATGTAGATATTAAGGAAGCGGATGTGTTAGCATTTAAAAGTTCTATCAAGATAGACAAGTCTCCGGGACCAGATGGGATGTACCCGAGGTTATTGTGGGAGGGGAGGGATGTCTTTGCAGAGCCCCGGTGATGATCTTTGCGTCGTCAATGGAGACGGGAGAGGTTCCAGAGGATTGGAGGATTGCGGATGTGGTCCCTATTTTCAAGAAAGGGAACAGGGATAGTCCTGGAAATTACCGACCGGTGAGTCTGACCTCAGTGGTTGGTAAGCTGATGGAGAGGCTTCTGAGGAACAAGATTTACAAGCTTTTGGAAAAGTTTAGGTTGATTAGAAATAGTCAGCATGGTTTTGTAAAAGGCAGGTCGTGCCTTATGAGCTTAATTGAGTTCTTCCAAAATGTGACTGAACGCATTGACAAAGGAAGAGCAGTGGACGTGGTGTACATGGACTTCAGCAAGGCATTTGACAAGGTCCCCCATGCAAAACTTCTTGAGAAGGTGAGAGGGCATGGGATCCAAGGGGCTTTGGCCTTGTGGATCCAGAACTGGCTTGCCTGCAGAAGGCAGAGGGTGGTTGTGGATGGCTCTTTTTCTGCATGGAGGTCGGTCACCAGTGGAGTGCCCCAGGGATCTGTTCTAGGACCCTTGCTGTTTGTCATTTTCATAAATGACCTGGATGAGGAAGTGGAGGGATGGGTGAGTAAGTTCGCCGATGACACGAAGGTCGGTGGTGTTGTGGATGGTCTGGAGGGATGTCAGAAGTTGCAGCATGACATCGACAGGATGCAAGACTGGGCGGAGAAGTGGCAGATGGACTTCAACGCGGATAAATGTGTTGTGGTCCATTTTGGCAGATCCAACGGGATGAATGAGTACACTATCAAAGGTAGGAGTCTTAGCTGTGTGGAAGAGCAGAGGGATCTTGGGGTCCGGGTCCATAAGACTCTCAAATCGGCCTCCCAGGTGGAGGATGTGGTTAAGAAAGCTTATGGTGTACTGGCCTTCATTCATCGAGGGATTGAGTTCAGGAGTCAGGAGGTAATGCTGCAGCTTTATAGGACCCTTGTCAGACCACACTTGGAGTACTGTGCGCAGTTCTGGTCGCCTCACTATAGGAAGGACGTGGAAGCTATTGAAAGGGTGCAGAGGAGATTTACAAGGATGTTGCCTGGATTGGGAGGCATGCCTTATGAAGACAGGTTGAGGGAGCTGGGACTGTTCTCCCTGGAGAGACGAAGGTTGAGAGGCGACCTGATAGAGGTTTACAAGATGTTGAGAGGAATAGATAGGGTGGACTCTCAGAGACTATTTCCCAGGGCTGAAATGGTCGCGACGAGAGGGCACAGATTTAAGGTGCAGGGAAGCAAGTACAGAGGGGATGCTAGGGGAAAGTTTTTCACTCAGAGGGTGGTGAGTGAATGGAATCGGCTGCCGTCGGTGGTGGTCGAGGCGAACTCGCTGGGGTCTTTTAAAAGACTTCTGGATGAGTATATGGGATCCAATGGGATTGGGGGTTATAGATAGGTCTATGGCTGGGTAGGTTTTGATGTGTTCGGCACAACTTGTGGGCCGAAGGGCCTGTTTGTGCTGTAGTGTTCTATGTTCTATGTTAAAACCAGAAGAAACTACAAAAGGGTCATGAATGTAGCCCAGTCCATCACACAAACCAGTCTCCAATCCACTGACTCTGTCTTACTCTGCCACAAAAAAAAAAGCAGCCAGCATAATCTAGAACCCCATGTACCCCGGAAATTCTCTCTTCCACCTTCTTCCATCAAGAAGAGGATACAGAAGTCTGAGGTCACATACCAGCTACCTCAAGAACAGCTTCTTCTCTGCTGCCATCAGATTTTTAAAATGGACCTACCTTGCCTTAAGTTGATCTTTCTCTTCACCCAAGCTATGACTGTAACATTACATCCTGCACTCTCTCCTGTCCTTCTCCCCTACGTACGGTATGCTTTGTCTGTATAGCGCACAAGAAGCAATACTTTTCACTGCATGTGACAATAATAAATCAAATGCAAAGGGCTGAAAATAGGATTTATGGAGTTTTCCTAGAATTTTGCTTCACTGTAAACTGATCAAAGAAAACAGTGTGGAACTCTAGCCCAGGGTATTTCCGATTTTGTGCTGAGAATTGTTCACGGAACTAATGATAGACTCAGCCTGAGAAATGAAGCTCAGTTGCAAGATGCTCTCTGACTCCCAGCCTGATTGAGAGACCGCTTGCCACAACAGGGAGGTAATCACTCGGATTATAGCTCACTGTTTGATTATTGAGCACCTACAGAGATACATTGAACTACTTGAGAAATAATAGAAAGGGACTAAAAGTAACACAGATATATAGTGACAGTGTTACAATCCCAGTGGGGAATGACAGTGACCACTATTAAATACCTCTACAGACTAAGGGTGCATAAAGAATCGCAAGGTAGGCTTGGTAACCTGACCAGTTGTTTAAGGCCTGCACTGATTCATAATCAAGTCAACAGTATCCCACACAGGGAGAAGCTAATTGCCCAGGAATTACCTGATCCTACTCTTAAAAAGGACAGCTCATACCCCAATATAATGTATATATTGCATAATTCACAACCACCCAATCCTAAAAAGAAATTACAAGATTTGACTTCTTGTAAATTTTAACGTGAATCAGAACCACACTAATTAAACATGAATTAACATGCAAATAAAAAAAAGCAAATTTCTCTACAAGTGGCCTTTACAAAGATACCTCTTATGCGACCAACAAGCTCTTGCATCAGTCCTTGGAAAGTTCTGTTAGCATACACAAAGTCTTCCCAAAACCATTAACTTGGCCCCCCATGCCATCTGTTGGGGCACATGCACCAACAGATGGCAAACACTGTTGTTTTACTGCGCCAAGGACCTGGGTTCAATTCTGGCCTCAGGTCACTGTCCATGCAAACTCCACACATTCTCCCAGTGTCTGCGTGCATTTCTTTCGAGTGCTCCAATTTCCTCCATATTCCGAAGATGTACAGGTTAGTTGGATTGGCCATGCTTAAAATTACCCTTCGTACCATGAGGATTAGCAGAGCAAATACATGGAGTCGCAGGGATAGGGCCTGGGTGGGATTGTTGCCGGTGCAGGCTCAATGACCTCCTTCTGCTCTGTGGGATTTTATGATTTTAGCTGTATTCTATCCAAATTCCCCAGATATGGTCAGCAGGAACAATATTCACAGCTACCAACCATCTGTGACTTGGGTCACAATCAATGTTAATGGTGGAACTTTCTAGAACAATAACTTGTGAACAACCTGGCCCTCTGACAGACCCTTTCAGTTCTTCCACCTGCCAAACATGGATTATCTCACTCACATGTCACTTCTGAGAGTTTCCAACATTCTATTTTTCTTCTAACTGCGAAACAACTGATCTTTCTGTTGACCTTTGCTGGTTTTCTCAATTGTTTATTTTCCCTTCTCTTTCCATCTGTATCTGTGCGTTAATCACCTTCAGCTCTCCCTGCTTATGGCTCCCCTTCACATTGTTCACATGGCTTGTGTCAACTTTCTTCCTGTTGGCATTCTTCTGGACATGGACCTGTATTTCTTACTTCAAGAAATTTATAATTGATGTAAACTCTTCAAAGTCCCTTTCAGCTAAACATTCTTTAAAAACAATTATAGCTTCACAGACATGCTCAATAAAAGTTTTCCATACTGTACTCATTCTGGGTCAATATAAACAGGGACAAGAAAGACAGGGTGACTAAGCCTGCTACACTCAAGTGGCTCAGTTGGTGGAGTGCCAAGTTCAAATCCTGTTTTCAGATTTGAGGACCAAAATCTACACTGACTCTTAAGGGCAGCACCGCTCAGTGATAATGGATGGAATTTTCCCACCATGCTTGCCATGGGAATCACAGCAGTCAAGGCTTAGACCATGCAAAGGTCTATTGGCCTCGGGCGGGACTTTTCCATTCTGTGGGCAAGCGTGGCTGGAAAATCCTACCCTATTCTTTCAAATGAGATCTTAAACCAAGGCCCCATCTGATTGATCGAGAGATCCCATGGTTTTAGAAGAGGAGCAGAGGAATTATCCCTGGTGGCCTGCCGATACCAGTCCGCCATTGACAATAGAAACAAAATCTCCAGTCACAATTACACTGCTGCTTCCAGCGTATAGACTGGCTGTAGTGTTTCCAACAGTGACTTGTTAAGAAAACAAAACATTGTTTTAAGGGGGTTTGTATTGGTAAACATTAGAAAACAGGTATGGTTTTAAGCAAATTCAGTGCCTGGAATCTACAGCAAGATTCATGCCAGACAGACGTTTTTGTATGTGTGGGGATTGGTTAAGTTCTAACTGTGATTCTATTGTGCTTAGAGGGGTGACGAGATGAGGAGTAAATAAACCAGCAGCATTGATTGACAACTGGGGACCCCATGAAGGTAGAAAAGCTTTTAGGTTTGTTTTAGCTGGATATTTTGCAGTTGAAGGAGACCATCAGGGAGTGAATATATTTAACCCTGCCAGAAGAAGGACGATAAGAAGTCTTACAACACCAGGTTAAAATCTAACATGTTTATTTGTAGCAAACGCCACTAACTTTCAGAACTGGTTGTTACTTCGTCAAGCCAGTTCCAGAAGCTAGTGGCATTTGCTACAAATAAACTTGTTGGACTTTACCCTGGTGTTGTGGGACTTCTCACTGCGTTACCCCAGTCCAATGCCGACATTGCCACGTAAGAAGAAAGATGGGACAAGACAAGAGCTGCAAAGAGGCAGGCTTTTCAAAAAAAACTATGCAGACACGGGAAAATGTGCAAACTCCACACAGTGACCCAAGCTGGGATTCAAACCCAGCAGCAGTGCTAACCACTGTGCCAAGATGGACAAATAGAAAAATTAAGATAATTTTCCAAAATTATTCTCCCAGTGTAGATCCTCACTCACTAGAAACTTGAATATTCCTGAATCTCAGAGCCACTCCTGGCAATACAATTTTGTTCAATTACTCCTCCCGTTCTAATAAAGGGAGCATTGGATAAGAAATAGATAAACAAAGGAATTCACACCTACGTACAGGCTACTAAAACCTAGCTTGCAACAAGCAGTCAACAAGTCTAATGAGATCCAGGACTTCAAGCAAGGGGCTCTGCATTTAAAAGCAAGGAAGTTTTAAGAATTATTTACAGAGCTTGTTTTGCAGCAGGTCATCAGTTCTGCATTTAAAACATCAACCTCTGTTCAGGTCCTGAAATGGTGTTTGGACTCCCAGTTGTTGATTCAGAGATTACAGTGCTGTAAAGGTACAGGCTTACACACTCCAATGGCCATGCGAAACCTGTCACTCTGGAAGCCTGCCAGCGTTGTCAGGGCTACTGGAGTGAAGATGCCAAGCTGACCTTTTCTTCAGCATGAATCTCAGTCATTCTGACAGAGAAGGGTCAGCTGCAAGGACCATGACAAGGAAGAGAGAAAGCAGGTTTAAAAAGGCAACTGAAAAGCCTATCAGACAGGCAGGGATGGGGATTAAAAAAAAGATCTGTTTAAATCAACAACCGAGGGGCAAGTGAATGGGCAAAGTCAGCAAACCACAGCATAGACACAAATTTCAGATATTGGTCCAGATCCTCCAGGCTATATCTTGTGGGGAGATCTGACATGCAACCCAGCATTGGCATTCTGTAAATACTGATGTGCTGACCTCCATGGGAATTACCCAGGAAGCTTGGATCCCAATTACCAATGCCTCTATCCTGGAACCCTTCAGAATAGTCTCCAAGTCCGAGTTGGAGTCAGAAAATTCAGACATTTCCATAGTGCTGACCTTTCTCTACACCCTGCCTGTGAGTATAACACTATATTCTGCACCCTCTCCCCTATGTACTCTATGAACAGTGTGTTTTGTCTGTATAGCAGGCAAGAAACAATACTTCTCATAGTATGCTAATAGATGTGACAATTATAAGTCAAATCAAAAGATAGTTACCCTTAGAAATGTTATTCAAATTATAATCTAGTCTAACTCCTGGGCAACAGAACTGTCTCCCCTCCAATTGCTCACACTGACCCTCCAGCCTCCCCCCATTAACCCCGCAAGTATGCCCTTCGATCGCCTCCCAACAATCCCCGGCCACTTGACTGCACCCCCAATTCGCTTGCCTCCTTCCTATGATAGCTCAACAAATTTCCAATTACAATGCAAAACGCCTGACTATCCCACTATATCTGACTATCCCACCCCCTCGACCACGTTAACCCTCATTATGTGACCAACCTCTGACCAGCCCCCAGCCTAACTACCTCTCACAACCCAACCTTGACTTACCTACCCACCTGCCACCTCATCCATCACTTCACCCACCCACCTAATGGCGCTTTCAGATGGACACTGCTCCACATTTCTTGGGAAGACAAGGTTAAGAAGATTTGGTGAGAGAAGTGGAGCAGCATCAAGCTGGAGCAAAGTCTGAGCAGATCAACCACTAATACTTGGCACACACAGATTAAATCAGAGATTGCAATCATCCTGGGACATGGGTACATCTGTCACTGATGTTTCTAATTTCCTAGTCTAGCCGCCTTGAATGAAGCTGGAGACAGCAATCTGGCTCCCTCTGCTCTCCAAATGTACTTAATGTGTAAGAGCAGCTGTTAACTATCACAAGTTAAATGGAGTTCAGATATTAACAAGAGGAAACCATCGCTTCGGTATAAGTTAACTAACAGAAAACAAAAAGTTGGGGTAAATGGGTGTTTTTTCTGGTTTGCGATTGGTGACTAGTGGGTGTGCCTCAAAGATCAGTATTGGGACTGCAATTGTTTATGATTTACGTAGATGATTTGAAGCTAGGGACCAAGTGTAGTGTGCCAAAATTCGCAGATGACACTAAAAGATGGGTGGCAAAGCAAAATAGGCAGAGAACACTGAAAGTCTGCAAAGGGATATAGATATGCGAGTGGGCAAGGGTCTGGCAGATGGAGTACAGTGTTGGTAAATGTGAGGTCAACCATTTTGGTAGGAATAACACAAAATGGACTATTATTTAAATGGTAAAAAAATTGCAGCATGTTACTGAGCAAAGGGATCCAAGTGTCTTTGTGCAGGAATCTCGAGTTGATTTGCAGATGCAGCAGGTAATTAAATAGGTAAATGGAATTTTGTCCTTTATTGTTAGAGAGGTGGAGTTTAAAAACAGCAGGGTTATGTTGCAGCTGTATATAAGGTGCTGATGAGGCCATACCTGGAGTATCGTGTACAGTTTTGGTCTCCTTATTTGAGAAAGGATATACTAGCGCTGGAGAGGGTGCAGGAGGAGATTTACTAGGCTGATTCCTGAGTTGAGAGGATTGGCTAATGAGGACAGACTGAGTAGCCTGGAGCTATATTCATTGGAATTCAGAAGAATGAGGGGAGATCTTATAGAAAAATATAAGATTATGAAGGGAATATATAAGATAGAAGCAAGGAAGTTGTTTCCACTGGTGGGTGAAACTAGAAATGGGGGCATAGTTTCAAAATAAAGGGGAAGCAGATTTAGGACGGAGTTGAGGAGGAATTTTTTCATCCAGAGGGTTGTGAATCTGTGGAATTCCCTATCCAGTGAAGTAGTTGAGGCTACCTTATTGAATGTTTTGAAGTAAAGGATAGGTAATTCCTTTACTGTTCAAGAATGTAAGGATTATGGTGAGCGTGCGGGTAAGTGGAGCTGAGTCCACGAAAAGATCAGCCATCGTCTTACTGAATGGCAGAGCAGGATCAAGGGGCCAGATGGCCTACTTCTGCTGCTAGTTTTTATGTTTCTTAAATAACAAGTTTGAAGTAAATGGCATTAAATCATCAGTAGCAAATGTAGGGCCAGTATGGCAATCCATCACCTGTGAATGGCAGCATGGTGGTACAGTGGTTAGCACTGCTACCTCAGTGCCAGGGACCCAGGTTCAATTCTGGCCTTGGGTGACTATTTGTATGGAGCTTGTACGTTCTCCCTTGGGTTTCCTCTGGGTGCTCCAGGATTCTCCCACATTCCAACAATGTTAGGTTGATTGGCCCTGGCAAATTGCCCCTTCGTATCAGGGGGATTAGCAGGGTAGATGTGGGGTTACGGGGACAGGGTCTGGGTGGGATTTTGGTCAGTTTAGATTCAATGGGCCAAGTAGTCTCCTTCTACACTGCACTGATTCTGTGATGGCTGGGTGCATGTAAGTTGCTAACCTGTGGGGTCTCTGGTGACCTCAACAGTAGGAGCTCAATAACAGGAAGGAAAAAAAAAAGTTTACTTTATTAGTGTCACAAGTAGGCTTACGGTAATACTGCAATGAAGTTACTAGTTGTAACTAGTGGTGTTGTTCGGATACATTAAAGGGAACATTTAGCATGGCCAATGCATCTAACGCAAACATGGGAAGAACGTGCAAACTCCACATGGACAGTGACCTAAGCCGAGAATCATACACGGGTTGGTGGCACTGAGGCAGTGGTGCTAACCACTGTGCCAACCCACTGATGTTCAATGCAAGGGCATCCTGATGCCAAGAGGGAAGCTTGAAATGCTCATTTAATAGTTTCTATTTTGCAATTTTGGAAAAAAAGAAATAAAATCTGAGGAAAGATTTCATAACTGTCATAAATTATTCAAATAACAAAATACAATGACCTACAAAGATTGCCCAGATAGACTATTATAATCTAGGTCTGAAGCTCCAAAAAGGTGTTTTGTGAAACCCACCTCGATCATAAGTTTTGCAATTTGAATTTGGCTTCAGTAAGCATGAGATATTTCATTTCAGATACAAGTCAAATGACCCACCACAGAGCTTTATCAAAAAAAAAATCTTATTTAAGAATACAATTAATATGTGGAAAGAAAATAAATAATAACTTTTACCAATTACAAAGAAAAACCAACCATGATATTATATAAATATTAACAGCTAAATACCTGGTTCCTTATAAACATATACCCATTTCAGGTTTAGCACAGAAAATAAGGATGCTTACATGGTACTGGATTTCCAAGTTCTGCAACACTTACTGTAAATTAATCCTTTGGATAGATAATTGAAACTGACTTCCCAGCCCTGTAACTTCCAGTCAATCTTGAGGTAGAGATGGAGCCACTGCTGGCCTTTAGCCAACAAACCACTTCAAAAGACAGAGACAATCCTTGCCTCTCATTATTAGTCATCTAACCACCAAGAGCTAAATTTCTCATACCAGGAAAAGAGACAGAAACAAACATCTTGTCAATTTAGATTTCACACAGCTCTAACTAAGCAGCAGCCAAAACTGAAGGTGAAAGAACTCTTAGGAGAGAAAAAACAATGTTCCATCTGATTTGTCAATCTTCCCACAGCAATTCAAATAGATTGTAAACTCCCAGAGAGTGCATTAGCCACAGATTAAAAACAAACAAAAGCCCATTTAAACAGCATTAAAAAGGCATCTAATTATGTTCTAAACCCATTACTTTCCTAAACTCTGAGAATACACCTTCCCAGAACAACATCCCATAGGTTTTAACACAATGAGCCAAACAGAGCATCTAATTACCACACCAGACCTGTAGCTTGCTTGTGGGAAACTTCATAGGCCTGCAATCCATTGATTCTGTCTACACTTCCAGTTGTCTCGGAAAAGCACCCAAACGCCTGGGACATTCTCCCACCTTCATCAGTTGGGAAAAGATACAAAAGTCTGAGGACATGTACGCACTGACTGAAGAACAGCTTCTTCCCTGCTTTCAGACATTTGAATGGGCCTGTCTCACACCAAGTTGATTTTTCTCTACACCCTAGCTCTGACTATATAATTATATTCTGTACTTTCATCTTTCTTTTAGGTTTATTAGTGTCATGAGTAGGCTTACATTAACCCTGCAATGAAGCACTTGTGAAAAACCCCGAGTTGCCACACTCTGGCATCGGTTCAGGTACACTGAGGGAGAATTTAGCACAGCCAATGCACCTTGCCTTCACTGAATGGTATACTGCATGTAGTGTGCAAGCAGCAATACTTTTCACTGTATGCTAATACATGTGACAATAAGTTAAATCAAATCTGTAGTGTGGACACTGTCAGGCAGTGTAAGCCAGCAGTTTACTGTAAGGTCAACATCTTAGTCCAGCATATTTTGCAGCAGGCTGTCATTTCTCCTGTCCTTCATTGCAATGGTATCCAATCTGGCAGGAAGGAGATAAAGATTTCCTGCAGGTTTGAGTGCTCAGGGGAAGCATCCTTTTACATTATCTGTGAACAACAGATCTGGGTTTTATCTTGTGGAAATTGGACAGTAGAATGCAGAGTTGTGGAAACAGGCAGAGGAGTTAGATCTTTATTAGATTCCACACTAAACTCTGCTTCTCTCAAAAAGCCCTTCTGTTTAAACGGGAAGGTGTTGAAATGAAGCACAGTTCGCTCTCTCTTCCAGAGGTGGCACAGCGGTTAGCATTGCTGCCTTACAGCACCAGGGACCCAGATTCAATTCCTGGCTTGGGTCACTGTCTGTGCAAACTCTGCACATTCTCCTGTGTCTGCATTGGTTCTCCTTGCGCTCCAGTTTCCTCCACAGTCTGAAAGACATGCTGGTTAGGCTACACTAAATTCTCCTCCACGTACCTGAACAGGTGCTGGAGTGTGGCGACCAGGGGGTTTTCACAGTAACTGCATTGCAGAGTTAAAGCAAACCTACTTGTGACGACTAAATAAACCTTTTGTTTGAACTTTCCATCAACTGCTCCAGTGGGTTTGGAACCCATGTCTCCAGAACATGAGACTGAGCTTCTGGATCAGACTAGTGACATTGTCACTTGTTCTGGGAGACAGTGGCTAATAGAGTGAATTATGTTATTCACTCTTTTGAAGTTGATCATGATGGCTGTGGTACGTTATAACAAACTTTGCAGAGAAATTCCTCATGTCACTACATTGATATTCAGCTTACTGGAACTGACTGTGTATTCACAGCAAACACTGTCTGATGCACCATGTGCCAGATATTCACTCTGTCTGAAAGCTTTATTCTGGAATTAAAACACCATTTGAAAGACTAAAATTCAAGTCACTTGTTTGAATAAGTGCTTTCCTTGGCCACATCATTCTCCAGTGCCAACCACCAAATGTGTGCATGTGCACTGTCCCCCTCTCAGGCAACTCCTGACTTGTCTCATCTCTCATCAGATGCCAGTTTTTCAATGACACATCCATCTACTTAAGAGGGAATGAATGAATGGCTGGTAATTTGAGTTTCTGATGATCTCTGAATTGCTTGACTTTTGCTTTCATCAATGTTAATCCTTCCCAACAGACACAGCAAGGAGTCTCACAACATCAGATTAGAAGTCCAACAGGTTTATTTGAAATCACAAGCTTTTGGAGCACTGCCCCTTTATCAGGCGAGTGGAGGAGCAGATTTCACAAAAAACTCTTCATTCACCTGACAAAGGAGCAGCGTTCCAAAAAAAAAACTCTCCAAACAAACCTGTTGGACTTTAACCTGGTGTTGAGAGACTTTTGTGTCCAATGCTGGCAACTGCACATCGTGGCTTCCCAATGGAGTTATTACCTTGTTGCTCTGGTACCCATTCTGAGTGCTCTAGACTGTACCCTTGCTTTGTAGTCGTGTAAAATAGGAACACAACTGTGGGCCTGAGATGAATGGCGGGGGCAGGGAAGGCAATTGATAGTGTGGGAAAGCAGGGTTTCAAATGTGGCTGGACCCATTCCATCCAAAAGCCAAGGTTGTGGCCATTTCTGCTAGAGTGCAGTACTACAACATCCTGACATATCAAAAGGGGAATGAGGGCTGGGGAGATTACATCAGCTGCCAAAATTCCTACTCAGACCAGCTTATATGCTTAACTTGTTGGGATAGTGACCAGGTACCAGCCCTCCAGTGCAAAGTAACATTGACAGTATGGTCCATGCCAAAGGGTGTGTGGCCTCATGGTCTGGGAAGAAGCTTCACTCCTGGTAGAACTGGTCTTTTAAACTGCTAAAAGCACAAAATGCTGGAAAGACTCAGGTTGTGCAGTAAACGTGCAGAGAGAGAGAGAAAATAGCATTGATTTTGCGAGTCCATATGACTCTTCTTCAGGAGTTAAAGAGGGGAGGAATGGTGTTAATTTCTACCTTTAATCAGTTTAGATCACACGTGGTTGGTCAGTCCTACATTTTCCACTTAGAATATCCAGGTGTTAAGATCAGCCCCCTAGTAAAATTTCCCCAAAACTTGTTGGTCCAAACGAGATTTGTCACCATTAACTGGGACACCGAGCGTACAAACTCAGGTGAAGAGGGATGACTGGTCCCATGTATTTGCTCAACCCACCTTCTGCTGGCAGCAACGAAAGGTTAATTCAACAGGGCTCCCTTTCCCTTGCATGCTTTGTCCCCAGACCCAATTTCACCAGTTAAGACAGGTCAAGTTTACCTTTTTTTAGTAGTTAATAAAGGTGGGAGGGGGGGGGGGTGTTGAATAGTCTTGTCCCGTTTGCAATAGGAATCATAGCAGGTCGGGGGCGTATCACGCAAAGATCCTCAGACAGGATTTTCCAGTTTGAGGGTGAGTGCAGACGAAAAATTCTGCCCATCATTTACACTCAGATTGGAAGAGCTGAGTCCAATAGTATGTAAATATAAAAAAGTTATCCATAACAGATGAGCATTGTGGCCGACACAGGTTGATTTCAGTAGTTGACTTCTGCTGGCGAATAGTTGATTGTGGTTCAGGTGTCTGGTAGTTCGATAGAGTGGTTACAATTTTCTCTTCCCACTGTAACCCTGCTGTTGGCTCATCAACTTTCATGGTCCAAGAGTTTTAGTTCCTGCAAAAGCTGGCTATTTTTGCACCTATCACTTTCAGTGAGGCAAACATCCAGCTGTTGTGCTTACAGGACATGTGGACAGACACTTTGGTAGCAAGTGAGCTTTTAATCTCTTCCTATGGATAGGATTCACCTGAAGGAGCAGTGCTTTGAAAGCCCATGATTCCAAATAAACCTGTTGGACTTGATGTAGTGAGATTTCTTACTGTGCCCATCCTATCCAATGCCAGCATCTCCACGTTATGTACATTTCAGCTAGAGACCCAGAATACAAACCATTGTCTAGGCCACGGTCTTTGAGATAAAATAGTCGTTATAGTCCTTAGAATTGATAATCATTCTGTGGGTGGTTTTACAAACACCTTGTCTGGAAACAGGGAGGGGTTCCAGTGTTCCTCAATGAAGCAGCCATTCCTGCTGGGTACAAGCTGTAAATTCTCAGCCATCGTCAGGGTCCATTTTGAAATATAAAATTCAGGTCTTCTGTAAAGTTCAATATTTCTGTGTATAATTTGTAGGGTTTTTTTCTGTCCTCATAACACTAGAGACAGGATTCTCCAGCTGTGCCTGGTCCAGGATCAGAAATTCACAACCAACCTTTGGATGGTCTATCAAATTTTCTGCCTCATCCACTATGTTCCCCATGGCAGGCAGGAGATTTTCAACCCAGGGCACGTGCATGGATTCTGCAAATTCTCTGAGGACTTCCTGCAGACTGTTGCTAATGGGAGGAAATATTGGCGGAAAAAGGGTGATGTCCTTCCCAGTAAAGGTACATCATATTTCTAGCTTGCAAGATACAGGGAGAGATTTTCCCAGGTATTAAAGGCTGACGTCAAGCTGGAGAAGCAATCCAGGAACCCCTGTTGGATTCTCCATCCATCAGAAACAAGGCTGGAAGATCTTGGCCCTCATCTCTGAGCATTTTTCTGGAACATCATTAAAATGTAAACATCCATGAGTGGAAGGATGTTCCTCAGAACGACCACTCAAAATGGAAGACCACACAAGAATTTACACCTTCTGTTGTCTGAGAATTTACCAAAACTCAAAGGTTCCATCCTTCTGACCCAGATGGAGGCCTGGGTTTTTCATCTGAGGCACGTCAGGGAAAATTCCCAACTCAGCCTGTCTACCTCAGGAGAAAGTGTTGGTGGAGGCAGAATCTTCACTCCTGTTAGCAGGAGTTGGGCCAGCCAATCCAGGAGGCAGCCACATTGACTGCTGTGTGGTGCGATGGGCTGTTTAAAAAGCTCACCATCTTATCCGTGAGAACAAAACACAATGGCCCTCCACCCCCTCATGTTTCACCCCATGACCCAACCCAGTCCCTATGTCCCCTCACCAAATGTATCCTTCCACCTCAGGCCCTTCATGTCTTCTGCACTCATTTCCATGTCCATTCACTCACTTTTTCTACCCAATGAACATCACGTTGCAAAGTGGTTTATGCAAAAGAAAAAATTTAATCTATTATACCTTTTTTCCATGATTCTGAACAAACTAAACAAAAGATCAATCATCCAGGCCCTTTGAAACTACTTACATATGTCAACAAACATTGTGAGATTGACGCAGATTCAAACCGGAATTGTCAAACTATGTTTCTGCTGGGAAGAAATTGTTCTGGTATTTTACTAGCTGAAGGGCCAAGAATTAGTGGACAAAGGGTGACATAAGGAAAAGCTTTATGGAATGAGTGGTTTGGATCTGGAAGGCTCTGCTTGGCAGTAGGCAGAGACCATCAGGACCATTTTTTTTTTTTAAATTTAAGAAGGACTTAGATAAATAGTTGAAGACAAATAAATTGCAGGGTGATGGAATGGGAAAAGCGGCAGAGAGCCAGCAAGAACACAATGGGCTGAATGCCATTGGTCTATGATCATCCCATGATAAGTAATGTGTAGCACATGATACATGGATTCCAAGATCAGCTGATTTTATTACAAATGATGAAACTGAAATGGTGCCAACAAGCACATATTTGCCTTTTGGGATTTTATGGGAAGTTGGGGGATGGGAGCGGAATCCATCATGGCTCTATTACTTTTGAATGAGGCATTAAACCAAGGTTTTGTCTGCCTCCTCAGAATGGTGCAAGAAGTTCCGTGGCACTATTTTGAAGAAGGGGGCCCCATTGTCCTGGCCAATTTTCTTCCCTCACTAAAGGCAGATTAATCACATTGTTTATGGGAGCTTACTGTACACAAATTGGTGGTAAAAATGGTACTTTGTTGGTTATAAAGTGCTGCAAGGTGCTTGGAGATCATTACAGGTGTTATGTAAATGATGGCCTTTCATTCTGTGATGTGGAGATGCTGGTGTTGGACCAGGGTAAGTACAGTAAGGAGTCTCACAACACCAGGTTCAAGTGCAACAAGTTTATTTGGAATCATGAAGGGGCAGTGCTCCAAAAGCTCAATAGGTTGAGTGGAGAGGTAGGCTCACAAGTAGTACATAGAGACAAAGATACAACTATTAAGATATTTACAAATTGCAATGTAAAGAATGTACTGTGAACCTATCTATCCAATCAGCTGATGAAGGAACAGCACTCAAAGCTCATGATTCCAAATAAACTTTAACCCGGTTGAGAGACTTTTCATTCAGCAACAGAGGAATTCAGCTGACGTGCGATACTCCATAGCAATATTTAATGAGGTCTGTTGCTAAATGAAATTGCTGCCAGCAATATGCATCACTCTACAAATGTTACACTCAGACATATGGTCAACCCCATTAACTTTTGCCAAATGTGTCTATTTAGGTGTGGGAGTGAGAGGGCAAGGGCGAAAGCTGTGGGTCCAAGGCTCGTGGCAGGGGTTTGAGCAGTTGAATTTGGGGCTGAGGCTCCAGTGCTATACTAGGGCAGTGCTACAATATTGACAGTGCTGCTTTTCAACTAAGAACTAAACCACAGCCCCTCTCAGACAGTCTTAAAGATTCCATTGCACTGTTTAAGTACAGCTGAGCAACTGTTTCAAATATACACAAAAGATTCTCTGCTCATTTGATTGTGAAAAAAATCAGTAGAGATGAATTGACAGTGTTTCTTACAGAAGTGTGACACAGTTTGGAAGTTCTTAATGTGAAGATTTTTGGAATAAGTATGAGCTCTAACTTTCCCAAATGTTAAAGAAAGGCAATGCTGTGCACTTAAATCAGTCACTTGTTTCCTACATTGTAACAGTGACTGGACTTAAGTAATTCACTGGGTGCAAAGAGCTTTCAGATGTCTGGTTGTGATGGAAAGTGCAATAGGTTAGTTGTTATTGGTTGAGAAACGATTGCAGAGACAGATATGTCTGAACAGTATCTGGTTTACTGGAGGAACAGACCATTTACAGGCTTTACCCATTCCAAACCATGAGCTTCCTGCTTGGCTCCTAGTCATGTGTCTCTTACATCATGTGTGCAGTACTGTTTCTCCAATCCCACACCCTTTCAGTGCTAAACACCAATGCCACATCTACCTTGTGGCTGGCAATGTTGACATAATGTCCCTTCCCCACCCACCCCCATTATAGTCAGAAGGTTTCTCAATTCTCTGATCACGTCCCTGTTGGGCATGGGAAATCAGTTGTCTCCCTTGGTTGATTTTGATCAGAGCTGTAACATTTGCTACATTGTCCATTTAGCTAAACACTGGCTCTCCCGCAATGTATAATGAAAGGAAGGTTCTCATATTTAGATTCTCTTCTTGCTATTATATATCACTCATTCTGATATTTCATGAGATTGGAGTCTGTGGGCAGGATTTCTTTCCACACTCACCCCCAAAGGCCAGAGTGCTTCAGTTTTTACAACCTATCATAGTTTATCTATTTTACACTGGTTTTTCATTAGTGCATTTTCTGTATCCTGGCATTACTAAATATATTCCCTGATCATACAAGGGTGCTCTCAGCCTCAATTCTGGCCATAAGCTTCTTACTCATTCAACAATCCCACATAACCCCATGCTGGTATAATACAGAGAAAGACACAAGCCAGAGAGGTGAAACTCTACCACAATATGCAGGGATAGAAGGCAATGGCCTAGAGGTATTATCACTAGATTTTTTAATCTGCAAACTCAGCTAATGTCCTGGGGACCTGGGTTTGAATTCCAATGCAGCAGATGGTGGAATAGCTGGACTAAATAATGTACTGATGACCATGAAACCATTGTCGATTGTTGGAAAAACCCCATCTGCTTCACTAACGTCCTCTAGGAAAGCAAATCTGCTGTCTTTGCCTGGTCCGGCCTATATGCAACTCCAGAGCCACAGCAATGTGGTTGAACCAACTGAAATGGCTAAGAAAGCTACACATTTGTAGCAATCATTCCCTAAAAGCATTGTGGGTCAACCTATATCATATGAAGAAAGCAGCTTATCACCGCCATGTGACTCCAGAGCCATAGCAATGTGGTTGACTCAAATGGGCAACTAGAGATGGACAATGCATGCTGTCCAGCCAACAATGTCCATGTCCCACATTGAATAAAAATTCATTGCATCTCATTTTGAGCCAGATAGTCTTGTGGACAGATCAATATGTATTATTTTGTGAAAAGGCAGCAGTCTTTGACACCTGTCTGGATGCTGTCCTTTGTTCCATTAAACTTGATAAACTCTGTCTCTTAGCAACACAGATGTTCATAACAAAGTCACTGGGGTGTAAAATTACAATCTTGGCAAGTTCAATCATTTTCAAATTGAAAGTTTTGGGAGAAAGATTCAAATTTGCATTGTCTGCACTCCTATGCCAAAAAACCCCTGATCATTAGCTGGTTCCCAAAGTTTCACATTCCTTATCCATTATTTTTGTCTTCTTCCAAAGAAATAACTTGAATAACCTCAGCTCAAACTCAGACCCCTGAATGATGCACTTGGTATGAATATTGAGAAATTGTGGTGTAGTTTATCCTTCCTTCTGGAAACTTCTAAACACAAGTGCTGATCTCTTGCCACACGATAAAGATTATTAAGTGATAAAAAATTCCTGTTGGGAAATTCCATGTCAAACAGTTGAAAAAAAAATTCAGCATCCATCATTTAATTTGAGAATCGTTGACTAAAGCGAGGCTCTGAATTTTTTGGGAGCTTGGAACTAGGGTCAAAATACCCTACCAGCCATGGTGACTACTGGAACGGGATTTCACACTGTCAGGGATTGAGAACAGTGAGGGTGTGGGCTGCTGTTCATAATGTTCCGCCTTAGGGAAACGGCAACTGCTCAGGGAGCTGGAGACCTGTTAAAAAAATTGTGATGGAGAAACTTTGCACAGTGTCAGGGCAGCACGTTCCAACCCAAACCTCAGCCCAGAGACATTTTATTACAGTCCAGGCAGTTTCATCCCATCCTGGATCAAGATTGAAGCTAAAACAAAGGCCATCTGGCCAATTGGTCTGTCCACTTTCTCAGGAGGCCAAGCAAATTCAGTACGTCTGCTGCAACTCTCATCAACTTTTACAGATGCAACATAGAAAGCATCATTTCCACTTGTATCACAGCTTGGTATGGTTCCTGCTTGGACCAAGATTGCAAGAAGGGTTATGAACGTGGGCCAGTCCATCTTGCAAACCAGCTCCCCATCCATTGACTTGGTCTATACTTCCTGCTGCCAGCATAATTAAGGACCCCACAAATTCTCTCTTCCTCCTTCCACCACCGGGAAGATACAAAAGTCTGAAGTCACATGCCATCAGCTCAAGAACAGCATCTTGCCTGGTGCCATCAGATTTTTGAATGGACCTACTTCGCATTAAGTTGCTCTTTCTCTACATCCTATGACTGTAACATTATATTTCGCACCCTCCACTTTTCTTCTCCCTTATGTATTTTGAACAGTATGCTTTGTCTGTGTAGTGTGCCAGAGGCAATAGTTTTCACTATCCTCCAATACATGCAACAATAATAAATCATATCCAATCGTATTAACAGATGGGCCATGTAAAGTTGTGTTCAGTTGGTCCCTTAACGGACTAAACTGTCTGCTTGATTGTAAGTGGGTATGTTTCAAACTTTAACACACATCCATTGACTGAAGTCTTGTGTGAGAGCATGTCAGGATATGCATCCAATATTCTTTTGCACAATTTCACCCATCACCCACACAAGAAAGGGGCTCTCAGAATAGGGAACCTGGTCCCCATCAAGATAACACCCTGGAGATTGGTCCTATTTAGAAGACTGGAGGACATTAAAGAGATATTGACCATCCTCGAGAGAGGGACTGTTCAGCGAGAATTGATACCGAGAAGGAATACCAGAAATAAGCAATTATTAAGTCTTACTCGAGTCTCTGTAATGAATTGTAACCAACAATCAACATGATTTGAGTTTTGGGTGGCAGTGGTTAGTATGCCGTCTCACAGGTGCCAGGGATTTCTGCCTTCGATCACTGTGCAGAGTTTGCACGTTCTCCCTGCGGATGAGTGGGTTTCCTCTGGATGCTCCAGTTTCCTCCCACACTCCAAAGATGTGCTGATTAGGTTTATTGGCCATGGTAAATTGCCCCTTGGCATCAAGGGAACTAGGAGCATAAACGTGTGGGGTTGTGACCTGGGTGAGATGGTCATTGGTGCAGGCTCGATGGGCCAAATGGTCTCATTCGACACTGTAGATTTTATGATTCTGGAAGAGAAAGATCGTTCATCTTCCATCCCCTGTGTCTCTCCTGAAGGAACAACAAGTGGATTGTGTTAAGCTGCATGATTGGATCATAGTTGGCCTTCCAGAATAGGATTTAAACAAGCCCCCACAGCAAGGCTATCAAACGAGTTTGAAGCTGAGGGAATTAAAGATAAATCTTGGCTTTAGCCAAGAAAATGGCTGAAGGATAGAAAACAATAGAGTACTTGTTAGACTAGTTACGTCAGAGTGGGAATGGACTTTGCCAGAGCTTAGTATTGTGAGCAAGTTCAAATTTTAAAGAGAAGAAAGATAGATTGAGATTTATGGACTTTCTTTTCACAACATTCAGTGCTTTCCAGCCAATGGCATATTGTGAAATGCAGTTGTTGTGATGCAGGAATCATGGCAGTCAATTTGTGCCCAGCAAGATCCCACAAATAGCAAATGTGCTGCTGACTAGATCATCTGTTTCTGTGATGTTGACTGAAGGATAAACATTGGGCAGGCATCAGGGAGAATTCTCTGGTTCTTCTTCAAACGATGGTCATGGGGTCTTTTACAACACTTGAGAACAGTCAGGTCCTCACTTTGGAGTCTTACCCAAAAGCTGGCACCTGACACTCCCTTGGCATTGCCCTGGATGTCAGCTCAGTTCCAGTGCTAGAATAGGACTTGAACCCAGAACCTCAAGTCTCAAGTGGTTGGAAGAGCTACCCATTGAACTTCAGCTGTACCGATTAGCGTAAACTGGTGTCAATCATAGGATAACAGAATAGTTCCACACATGAGGAGGACATTCAGACCCTTATACCCAGGCCTCTTCAAGGTGTACCTCAGTCAGTCTCACCCTCCCCACTCCTTAGCCTGTAACCCTCCAAATAATTATCCAACTGCCTTTTGAAAACCATGATAAAATCTGCCTCCACCACAATCCCAGAGTGTACATTCCAAATCCTCACCACTCATTGCATGAAAATAAAGTAACTTTTAGTTCACAGATCATTCCTCTTCACTCATCATCATGTGGTTCTAAGCTCTTCCAACAGTATGAACAGTTTTTCCCTTATTCTGAACATCTCCATCAAATCTCCCCTCAATCTTCTATTCCATAAAGAGAGAGACTTCTCCAGCTGATCCACATAATTTAAGAACTTCAGATATATTTGCTGCACCCACGCTTGAGCCTTCAAATCCTTTTTAGACTGCAGTGCCGGAACACAATGGGGAAGGGGGAATTTTCTCCCCCTCCTAGCATGGTTCTCAGGGGCCTGTCAGCAGGAAGAACTAGAAAATTGTCACCAATATTCCACTTGAGGCCTAAGCAGTGATTTATAAAGATTTGCCACAACCTGCTCACATTTGTAGTCTCCAGCTCATAAATGTCTCAACCCAGCCTGCCACTTTCCACACGTACACACAGATTGTTCTGCTCTTGTGCCCATCACAGAATTTTAGTTTTTATATTCTATTGCCTCTCCTCATTCTTCCCACCAAAATCTAAACACCACATTTGTTCCCATCCCACCAAATAGGATGCTAGGAAATTCAGCATGTCCACTACAACTCTCACCAACCTTTACAGAAGCACCATAGAAAGCATCTTTTGGGATGTATCACAGCTTGGTATAGCTCCTGCTCTGACCAAGGCCGCAAGAAACTACAGGTTTTTTGGGAAAAGTAGCCCAATCCATCACACAACTTTCCATAGGTCCTGTCTTCATTTCCCACTGCCTGGGGGAAGAGCAGGCAGTATACTTTAGGACCCCATGCACCTCAGACATTTTCTCTTCCATCTTCTTCCTTTATGAAAAGGATAATAAAAAAGTTTGAGGTCATGTCCCAACCAATTCAAGTATAGCTTCTCTACTGCTGTCAGACTTTTGAATGGACTTATCCTATGTTAAGTGGATCTTGTTCCACACCCCACCTGTAACTGCAACACTACATTCTGTGCACTCTCGTTTCCTTCTTCCCTATGTACTCTGAACAGTATACTTTATCAGTATAGTGTAAGGAACAACTTTTCACTGTATCCCAATAATAAATCAAACTTGCCCATATCTCAATCCTCCTCACAACATGTCCAAGTTTTGTATCATCTGCACATTACAGTCTCACTGTAATTATATTTCACCATGGTGAACTAGCATGGATCAAATGGCCTCCTTCTGTGCCCCACACATTAATATAGGTCCAAAAAAACAAGGGTTCTCTCACCAAGTCCTGAGGAAGCTCACTATTACAGCTTCCTAAAGTTTAAAAATAAACATTACCTGTTTTCTGTCACTCCACCAACTTCTCATCCAAGCTACAATTGTTCTTTAAATTCCATAGGCTTTGGAGACCAGCCTAGCATATGGAATATTATCCGATAGCTTTTGGAAGTCCACATATATCACATCAACCCCCATTATCCTCACCAACCATCTGTGCTACCTCATTAAAAAACACAGATCAGCTTAGTTAAACATAATTTGCCTGGAACAAATCTGTTCGTTAATGAATCAATTTGCTAATGACATAGTAAGTGGTCAGCCTAGAACTTATTAATGCCTGGTGTGACTCGAATGAGCACACTGTGTTGCAAAGGCAAAACACAGGTTTTGAATAGATGGAAGTGGATGAAAAAAACACATAGGTCCAGCTCCCTCTTGAACGTATTTAATGAACTGGCCCCAAAAGCTTTGTGGTAGAGAATTTCACAGGTTTGCAACTCGCTGAGTGAGGAAGTTCTTCTTGGCATGTTTCTGGTGGGGGAGAGGAGAGGGGGAGACATGTGAAATATATCTGTCCACCATCTTCCCACCCACATCCCAACATGTTCTCCATAATATAGATGGTGGGTAAAGTGCCCACCCAGCCCTCAGGCCTATTGAAGACCTTAAGGGGATAATTGTTGTCCTTAAGGCCCTCAATCTGCTTTCAACTAGGGCTCACAGTCTAAGAATAAAGCATTCAGGACTGAGATGAAGAAGAACTTCCTCACTCAGAGAGTTGCAAACCTGTGGAATTCTCTACCACAAAAAGCAGTTGGGGCCTGTTCGTTAGATATGTTCAAGCTGGATGTGGTTAAGGGAATCAAGGAGTATGGAGAGACGTGGGAATGAGATATTGAAAGTGCATGATAACCATGATCATTAAATGGTGGTGCACACTTGAAGGGCCGATTGGCCTACTCCTTAACCTATTTTCCATGTTTCTATGTTTCACTGTCATGGTAGCAGTGGGCAGGAATGGAAAGGCCAAACCACAATAGGCCACTCAGAGCGTTATTGCTATCTTGTTTAAAAATAGTCAGTTAGGAACCCACTTTTTCTTTCATCTTTGTATTTCCTTCTTCCATTGGAATCCGTTATCCCCAACCTGCACGTTTATAGTCACAATAAGTAGCAAGGTTGAGAAATGTATTTCAGGGTAAGAGGTTAATTTACCAGTCAGGCGTAAATCAAGGTTGCAAGCTTTGTTGATTTTCATGGTTAACAAAAGACATCAAAGACAGGACTACAATCCCCAACTTCCCTTAATTGTAAATTAAAAATAACACTGAAATCCTAAATGGCGGGAATCTCAATGAACTCTTTTCAAAAACTCCTGGATAAAATCCTGGAATCCATCCAAGGGAAAACTTCTTTCGACTTGATATGAAGGAAAATGGTTTCTGTTCACTGGTGCTACAGGGATTTGGGGACGCAGATTGAAGTATTCGGGCAAGAGAGGTGAGGGGTTTGTGAAGAAGAACTTTTTACACAGTGAATTGGTAATGACTTGGAACATACTGCCTGTGGGATATGGTGGGATTTCTCTTTTATTCATTCATGGGACATGGACATCGCTGGCTGATCAATATTTATTGCCTATCCCTAGTTGCCTTTGAAGGGCAGTTGAGAGACAACGACATTGCTGTGCCTCTGGAGTCACATGCAGGCCAGACCAGGTAAGGACAGCAGATTTCCTTCCCTAAAGGACATTGGTGAACCAAACAGTTTTTCCGACAACAGTTTTGTGGTCACCAGTAGATTCTTAATTCCAGCCATTTTTTTATTGAATTCAAATTCCAGCATCTGCTGTGGCGGGATTCAAACTCGGGTCCCCAGAACATTAGCCGAGTTTCTGCATTAAGAATCTAGCGATAATACCATGGGGCCATTGTCTCACCGTGTACGGTCAGTTGAAATAAATGAACTTACAGGGCAACAGTAGTATAGTGGAGGGCTATAGATTGAGTGACCATGAAACAGCCAGGGTGCAGAAGTAGCCCATGGGGTCTGCTCTGCTATTCAATGAGGACATGTCTGATCCAATAATCCTCAACTCCACTTTTCCGCCTTATCCCCACAACCCCTGATTCCCTTATGGATTAAAAATCTGCCTGTTTCAGTCTTGAACATACTCAACGATCCAGCCTCCACAGCCTCTGCAGTAAAGAATTCCACAGCCTCACTGTAATTATATTTCCCCATGGTAAACTAGCGTGGATCTGATGATCAAATGGCCTCCTTCTGTGCTGATGATTCTGTTACTCATCAAACTGCAAACCAGTGGCTCTGGCTGAAATCAGTCCCAAGTCCATAAAAAACAGTTCTGACGAAGGGTCACCCAGACTCAAATTGTTGGCTCGATTTTCTCTCTCTCTACAGATGCTAACAGACCTGCTGAGTTTCTCCAGCACTTTCTGTTTTTGTTTCAGGTTCCAGCATACAAAATATTTTGCCTTTATCTTAATGAAAAACTACCTTTGTGCAAATCTGTGCAAATGCATCCATATTCAAGGGTGGCACAGTGGTTGGCACTGCAGTCTCACAGTGCCAGGGACTTGGTGTTCGATTCCCGGCTTTGGGTCACTGTCCATGTGTATGTTCTCCCCATGTCCATGCGGGGTTTCCTCCAGCTACTCCGGTTTCCTCCCACAGTCCGAAAGACGTACTGATTAGGTGCATTGAGCCTTGCTAAATTTTCCCTGAGTGTATCCGAACAGGCACCAGACCATGGTGACTAGAAGATTTTCATTGCCGTGTTAAAATAAGCCTACCTGTGATGCTAATAAAACAAACTTTTCACTTGAATTTATGTTCCCCCAGGACAGGCAAAACAGTACACTTCCACAGTGATTTATTTATAAGTTTTACAGAGGTTTAGAATACAGCTTAATATGTTTTAAGATGATCATACAAGAGCTATCTGTTTGTGTTTTTTTTCCTTTGTTTCAATTTACAACTTACAATACAATAAACCGGTTCTTTTTTTTAATGTTTCTTCAGTGTAACTGTACACATTATGAATCCTCTGGCTGTCCTGTAGCAGCTTTGAGACCTGGCAAGTTTTAGCTGTGCAGTTGTAGTGCAGTATGTGGAGAACATAGCCAGGAACTTCACACCTTCATGCTTGTATAAAACTTCTTTTTTTAAAAAAAAACCTTATCATAATGACTTGTCTGCTCCACAGGGCAGACGCAAGGTAAAAATCTGTCACTGACCAATGTTCCTGACACAGAATAGCATGACCTTTTTTTAAAAAAAAACATACAAAAAAAAAGACTATGAGTTGCTATCAAAGAATTTACATTTGCCATAAAACTCTAACGTCAAAGCAGTATAAACAGATACTGCATTTTTATCAAATACGCCTTATAACAGTAATACAAAATATTTTCACCGTTCTTATACTTAGTGTAAACCTTGTGCTAATAACAAATGCTATTTCGTGTGAATGACTGTAGCCGCGTGCTTTCTCACGTTGCATGTGTCCTTTATCGAGAGGCCATTCCTTTTGATTTGAAAAGGGAAAAGCTCACTAGGATTCCATTTGGTCTTTCTATTCATTGATAGGATTGGATTTCTTCCCCCATCCCGCCCCGTCTTGAGAAAATGACATCTCCTTCTGACGTCCGTCCCCTTTCTTGACGCCATCACTTACCGACGGCAAGCCCGTCGCGGCAGGTGGAGAGGTGGCAGGGGGTTGGCTGGATGAAGAGGGGAGTTGGTGGAGTGTAAAGTTTGTACTTTGGCGGGGAGGGGTGGGGTGGGTTTTGGGGCAGGGTGGGAGGTTGCGTGGGGGGTGGGTGCGCAGAGCAAGTTTGGGATTTGTACAGTGAGGGCGAAGCTCTTTGCAAATCACTCCAGCTTTGTCTCTGTCTTTGTCTCTGTAGTTACGCAATAGTTGGGCTTCTCTGACGGGGTGTAGCCTGGTAGACACACGCACTTGTACGATCCATCAGTGTTGATGCACTTGGCGTTTCGGCACAGGGACATCTTGTCGTTGAGCTCGATACATTCATTAACGTCTGCGGTACAGGAGGCAAAAGGCAGAATAAGGCACAGGGAATTGAGTAGCTTATAATCAAGCCTCAATTTACAGCGAGATGCCAGAGTATCATAGCATCCTTCATCAACACGTTCTGACCAAGAAGCTCTACTTACACTGACAGAAAATGACCTCTTCTTCAATCCCTGTTTGAATTTATTCGAGGATGAGTTAGAGTGCCTTCAGGATAAGTGATATGATATCACTGTCATTGTTGGAGACTGCAATTTAGAAACAACCCCAGTGAGGAGATCACCAGCACGGTGGCACAGTGGTTGACATTGCTGCCTCACAGTGCCAGGGATCCAGGTTCGATTCCGGCCTCGGGTCACTGTCTGTGCATGTTCTCCCCGTGTCTGTCTGAATTTCCTCCAGATGCTCCGGTTTCCTTCCACAATCGGGAAGGCATGCTGCTTAGTGAACTGGCACTCCAGGATGTGTAACATTATGGGGATAGGACAGGGAAGAGGGTCTGGGTTAGGTATTCTTTCAGAGAATCAGTGCAGATTCAATGGGCCGAATGGTCTTCCGCACTGTCACAGTTCTATGATTCTAATCAAACCGCAACAGCTTTGTCTTAGGTGCTTGCAGTCATTCACCTATAGCTACCTAGTAAGCACTGCAGCTTTTAAAATTTGTATTAGAGAATAGAACCAAAGTTTTGAGTTTGGACACTGTCAGACCCGCTGGGATTTTCCAGCATTTTCTGATTAAAAAGCAATTGGGCCGGCCGGGTCCAAAGACCCACCCCCGATACCTGAGAATGGCTTCGATTGTGTGTGTGTGTGTGTGTGTGTGTGAAAAAAGTGTATCTTAAACAGGCTGATCTTACCGACACACTCCAGCTTGGCTATGTCCAGCTGGTAACCATCGTAGCAGTCGCACGTGTAGCCTTCCTGGACTCTGACGCAGCGTCCATTCTCACAGCCGTTCAGGATACCGCATTCCTCCGCCTGTAGCCCCTCAAAGCTATCAAACGGATCTGTCGGGCAAAGTGAGCACAGTTATTAGCAGCAGCTCTGATGTGAGCTCCACCTGTACTCGGTTGGTGGGAGCAGGACACGAACTGGCTACGGACAAAACCCTAGTGACACCATGTCACCTATAACATCTGGCAATCCACGGTTGGTAGTGCTGTCATGGAAACGATATGCAGTGGCACAATGACTCCATATCAGTGGTTTCCAACTCTTCTATAGGTCACAGCACACCTTAATACTATTAAAAACATTTGAGGTAAACCTCCTTCTTCTTCCCTGACTGGGGTCTTCCTATTTTAGCTTTTCCCTGCCGTTTCTCACCCGTTCTTTTTTCAAAACACATCTTTTGCTTCTGATGTGGAAATGCCGGTGTTGGACTGGGGTAAACACAGTAAACAGTCCGACAACACCAGGTTTAATCCAACTGATTTATTAGGCAAATAAATTGATTGGACTTAAACCTGGTGTTGTCAGACTTCTTACTGTCTTTCGCTTCTCCCAGAATTTAAAGTTTATCTATCATTGCCACAAGTAGGCTAAGATTAACACTGCAATGAAGTTACTGTGAAAACCCGCTAGTCGCCACAGTCCGCCTCCTGAGGGAGAATTTAGCATGGCCCAATGCACCTAACCTCCACATCTTTCGGACTGTGGGAGGAAACCAGAGCTTCCGGAGGAAACCCATGCAGACACAGGGAGAATGTGCAGCTTCCACACAGACAGCGACCCAAGTCGGGAATCAAACCTGGGTTCCTGGCGCTGTGAGGCAGCAGTGCGAACCACTGTGCCACCATACTTGCACCCTTTTTGAATTTTCACTTCCTGTGCCAGCGCACGGGGCTTCTGTCTGCAGCTCCAAGTCCCATCGGTCAGGCGCATGGGCCTTGTCGACAGAAAAGCTCTATAAGCACCCGTGTGCAGCTCTTTCCCCACTGGTGAACGTGGGGGAGATCTAACATTCATCAGATCCTGGAGATGCCAGATTGCAGAGCTGAAGGCCAACAGCTTCTAGTTTAATTACATGGATTGTGATCTTTCTTTGTGATACTTGGGAGAGGTGTCTTCACTGCACACCATGGCATACCGTTTGGGAGCCACCGCTCTCAGGGGCCGAGGAAAATCAATGGCTTCTACGTGACTAACAGCTCCAAGAGGTTGTTATCCAACACTGCTGCCCATACCAGAAAGCTAGGTTGACAGACTAACCAATGAATAATAGTTAATGGATAATGGACTAAGTGAAGTAAATTAACATCTCAAATATCAGAGCCATAGCAACCACTAGTGAATGATTCATTAGTGCAAAGATAAGGTGAGATCAGCTACCTTTGAAATACGATTTAACAAACTCAGTCGCTCCTACAATGAAAAGCCATTTCGTCTTTCTCAACTTGTCGTTACCTGGCATCTGGGTCAGTGCCAGCTAAACAGCAATATAGAATGAATATCATCATCAACACAGCACTGAACCAAATCTGGTCATCCAACAAAAATAGCTATTTTTAAGGTGAGCCATGCATCAGTTTTAATGGAACAAAATGAAAATAAAAAGCTTGCCTGGGGAATTCAGCTACACTGGTGCAACGTGACTCCCTTCGTCACATGCACGCCAATCTAATCCCATGCTCCAAGCAACCCCTGACCTCCCACGGCTTTCCCTGAACTGCCCGTGGCCCAAAACACCCAATCCAAATCCAGCTCTGCCTCAGTCCCGAGATTGACGCTTTTGAGACGTTGTACACGTGTGTGCTCCTCGCTGCTAAAGGACGTAGAGGGAGTGCAAAGAAGGTTCACCAGGATGTTGCCTGGCCTCGAGAGCGTTAGGTATGAGGAGAGGTTGAATAAATTAGCATTGTTTTCACTGGAAACATGGAGGCTGAGGGGAGACCTGCAGAACTATGAGAGGCCTAGACAGGGTGGATAATCAGAGGCTTTTTCCCAGGGTGCAAATGTCAATTACAGGTTCAAGAAGACAGAGGGAAAGTTTAAGGGGGATGTGCAGGGGAGGCTTTTCATACAGAGAGTCATGGGTGCCAGAGAAGGTGATGGAAGCAGATGCATCAGCAACATTTAAGAGACATCTGGATGGGTACATGAATAAGGAGGGAACAGAGGGGTACGGACAGAATAAGGATAGAAGAGATGGATGAAGTAATGGGTGTGCATTTGAACAACGGTGTGGCTTCTGAGGTGACTTGGTCTCCTGATCTCCAGTTGTTCCATTCTGCAAAGCAATAACAAGTCCAGTCATGATTGCTTTCTGCCTTTGGCAATCGGGTGATGTTTGGTGTAGAGAGTGTGCCAGCTGTGGCGTTCTCATGTGTCTGCTGCCCTTGTCCTTCTAGAGGTCATGGGTTTGGAAGGTGCTATTGAAGGAGCTTTAGTGAGTTCCTGCAGTATATCTGGTAGGTAGTACACACTGCTGCTACTGAGTATCAGTGATGGAGGAAGTGGATGTTTGTAGAATCATAGAAACTTCACAATGCAGGAAGAGGCCATTGGGCCCATCGAGCCTGCACCGACCACAATACCACCCAAGACCTATCCCCATATTCCTACATATTTACCCACTAATCCCTCTAACCTATGCATCGCAGGACAATAAGGGCAATTTTAGAATGGCCAATCAACCTAACCTGCACATCTTTAGACTGTAAGAGGAAACTAGAGCACCAGAAGGAAACTCACACAGACATGAGACGAATGTGCAAGCTCCACACAGACAGTAACCCAAGCCGGGAATTGAACCCATGTCCCTGGAGCTGTGAAGCAGCAGTGCTAACCACTGTGTTACCGTGCCGCCGAAGGCGTACAAATCAAGTGAGCTGCTTAATCCCGAACAGTGTTGAGTTTTTTGAGTGTTGTTGGAACTGCACTCATCCAGGCAAGTGGAGAATATTCCACTACATTCCTGACTGGTGCCTTGTAGATGGTGGGGAGTCAGGAGGTGAGTTAGTTGCCACACGATTCCTAGCCTTTGACCTGCTCTGGTCGCCACAATTTTTAAATTGCTAGTCCAGTTCAGTTTCTGGTCAATGGTAACCTCCAGGATGTTGATAGTGGGGAATTCAGTGATGGTAAAATCACTAAATGTCAAGGGGAGATGGTTAGATTCTCGCTTGTTGGAGATGGTCATTGCCTGACACTTGTCTGGCATAAATCTTACTTACTATTTATCGACCCAAGTCTAGATATTATCCATGTTCTATTGTGATGCTGAGATGATTAATTTCCAGCCATCTTGTTCAGTGCCGGGTATAACTCCAAGCACTGGAAAGTTTTCCCCTGAATCCCATTGACTCCAGTTCTGATGGGGCTCCTTGATGCTGCACTTAAGGGGAGGCAATTCTAATTGCTTCATCGTTGATGGCCATGCCTTCAGTTGTCTGGGGCATGAGTTCTGGAACTCCCACCCTCCACATCTCCATCTCTCTACTTTGCTTTTCTTCTTTAAGACACTCCTTAAGACCTACCTCTTTAACCAAGCTTTTGGTCGTGTGTCCTCATGTTATATGTCTTGTTTTATAACGCGCTTGTTAAGAACCCTTGGATTATCTTATCACATTAAAGGGCAATGTGAACACAAGCTGCTGTAAAGCAGCAAAGTTATCTCAATTGAATTATCACTTGGGGAGCTACAATTCAATCACTTTAAACTATACCTCTTATCTAGTTGACAGTGCATTGGAAGAGCAAGATCCCTTGGCTCATTGTCCAGGGACACTTACTCAGCACAAAGCTGCCCCCTGCTGTCTGATTTAGTTATAGCATGGTCGGCACAGGCAGCTCCACCCGGCAGTGCCATCATTGGTTACTTAGTCTAACCCTTGGCACAGCATGTCATCTTTTATCAATGAGTTCCCGAAGGGTGGAAGGGATTGGGAAGGGAGGAGGGACTTGTGTGATTTTGCATTTGAAACAACAACTTTTGCATTTAAAACAGCCCTTCAAAATGTTCACACAAAACGAGGTGCTTCAGCAAAGTGCGAGAGGAAACAGGGAATTATAGACCACTGAGCCTAACATGGGTAATGGGGAAAATTCTCAAATCCGTCGTCAAGGATTTTATAGCAGAGCATTTAGAAACTGAGTCAGCTTGGGTTTATGAAGGGGAAATCATGCTTAACAAATCTACTAGAATTCTTTGAAGATGTAACTTATGGAGATGACAAGGGGAAACCAGTCAATGTGGTATATTTGGACTTTCTAAAAAAAATTTGACAAAGTCCCAGACAAGGGATTATCATGAAAGATTAAAGAGCATGGGATTGGGGGAAATATATTGTGTTAGAAGAAAACTGGTTGGCAGAAAAGAAACAAAGAGTAGGAATTAATGGGTCCTTTAATGGGTAAACTAGTGGGATGTCACCAGGACTGGTGCTGAGACCCCAACTATTCACAATTTATATTAATGATTTGGTTGAGGGAACAAAATATAACATCTCAAAGTTTGCAGATAACATCAAGTTGGGTGGGAGGGTAAACTGTGACAAGGATGCAGAGATCCTTCAGGCATGATCTGGACAGATTGGTGAGTGGGTAAATCAGTGGCAGATGCAGTATAATTTGGATAAATGTGAGGTTATTCACTTTGGAAGCAAAAACAAGGAGGCAGATCACCACCTGAATGCTGTAAATTGGAAGAAGGGAGTGTGCAGTGAAACTTGGATGTCCTTGTGCACCAGTCACTCAAGGTGAGCATGCAGATGCAGCAGGCGGTAAAGAAGGCAAATGGCATGTTGGCCTTCATTGTGAGAGGTTTCAAGTACAGGAGCAGGGATGTGTTGTTACAATTACACAGGACCTTGGTAAGGCCACACCTCGAATATTAAGAGCAGTTTTGGTCTCCTTTTCTGAGAAAGGATGTTTTTGCTCTCAAGGGAGCGCAGTGAAGATTTACCAGGCTGATTCGGGGGATAGTGGGACTGATGTATGAGGAGGGATTGAACAGGTTAGGATGTTTTTGCTGGAGTTCGGGCGAATGAGGAAGGATCTCAGAGATTTATAAAATTCTAACAGGTCTCGACAGGGTAGATGCAGGGAGGATGTTCCCAATGGTGGGGGAGTCCAGAACCAGCGGTCACAGCCTGAGGATTTGGGGTAGATCATTTAGGACATAAGGGAGAATACATTTCTTCACCCAAAGAGTGATGAACCTGTGGAATTCATTACCACACGAAGTAGTTGATGCCAAAACATTGAATGTATTCAAGAGGCGGCTGGATATAGTACTTGGGGCGAGTGGAATCCAAGGTTATGGGGAGGAAGCAGGATTAGGCTGCTGATTCGGACAATCAGCCATGATTGTGATGAATGGCGGAGCAGGTTCGAAGGGAAAAATGGCCTTGTCCTGCCTTTTATATGTCGACGTCTCAATATAAGGGAAGGTGGAGGCTGATCGTGAAAGGAATGATCAGGCCCTGATTAGAGATGATGGTTTTGCAGAGATTCAAGGTTGAGGAGATAGGGAGGGAGGGGGGAGGGGGAGGAAGTACCAGAGAATGGTGCTTAAGGACAGGGGTTAGAGGTTATCACCAGGGAGGGGAGAATTAGCAATGGCCACTCCTCTCTCCATTGTTGGAGCTGGTGCCACAGTGAAGTGACTCCTTGTAAGATGCCCTCAGCAAACCTGTTTATTTCATTTTCTATTCCTGTTCTATGTTTGTTCTAAACTTTTTAATAATGCTCTGTTGAATGAACCAACCATATATTAAGCTGATCCCTCTCTACACCGTATCCGTAACTGCAACACCACATTCTGCTTCCTCTCCTCCCCTTTTCTCTTATGTACTCTATGAAAGGTATGCTTTGTCTGTATAATGCACAGGAAACAATACTTTTCACTGTATCCCAATTCATGTGGCAATAATAAATCAAAACAAATCCCTGGGCAGCTGCCCTGTTGTGGCTGGTTATCAGGCAAAGCTCTCCCTGCTTCCTGCCAGCCTGCTCCCAACGATACCAATGCCTCAGCAGGGAGGAAACCTGTGAAGGTCAAAGGGCAACACTTGCTGTCAGCTCTCTCCCACCAGGAGGCAGTGACGAGTAAATATCAAGGATGAAACCATTCTCAGCAATAATCTCAGTGGAGAGGGAAATAAAAGGTGAATATCAGAAAGAATATGGTCTTATAATTAATATATTTCTGTTCATCTGTGGGTCGTGGGCTTGCTGCCACTATGTTGATTTATGTGGGCGTGGATAGCTAGCCATCATTTACTGCCCATCTCTAGTTGCCTTGGAGAAGGTGGTGGTGAGCTGCCTTCTTGAATCACTGCAGTTCATGTCATGTGGGCATACCCACACACAGTGCTGTTAGGAAGGGAGTTCCAGGGTTTTGAGCCAGTATCAGTGAAAGAACAGCAATGCATTTCCCAAGTCAGGATGTTGAGTGACTTGGAGGGGAACTTAGGATCATAGAATCCCGACAGTGCACAAGAGGCCATTTGCCCCAATGAATCAACTCTCTGACAGCGCATCTTATTTAAATCCTCTCCCCCATCCTAATCCCATAACCTCATGGCCAATCCATCTAACCTACACGTCTTTGGACACTAAGGGGCAATTTAGCACGACTAATCCATCTAACATACACATCTTTGAGCGCTAAGGGGCAATTTAGCATGGCCATTCCACCTAACCTGCAAATCTTTGGACACTAAGGGGCAATTTAGCATGGCCAATCCACCTAACTTGCACACCTTTGGACTGTGGGAGGAAACTGGAGCACCCGGAGGAAACCCACGCAGATAAATATAACAGCACTCTCAGGGTGAGATTGGAAATCTGTTTTTGAGGGTCAAATGGGTAAGAAACAGTTGAGTGTGGAAGTGTGTGTGGGAGGGAGAGGCAGAGGGATCATTCTGGCAATGGGGAAACCCATATTTCTTCCCTCAACCCAGGAAGGGCAGAAGAGGTAATGATGGATGTTCCTTGCTGCTGTGGTTAACAGTTAACATTTGATTTGATTGTGCACTTTGTCACCAGTTAAACACCAAATCAATGACTGTGCTTGTTTTTTTGTCAAGCCCAGCTTCATCTCGGATCTGCGTTCACCCATCAGACAAAGTACTTTGTGCTTCAGAGTATTGTGTGCTGAGGAAATCCAGGAGCTGGTTGGTATGGCCACCAGGTGGCGACAGATGTCTATGGACTTGACAAATGTTTCCACCTCACTCACCATTGGTTAATATTTTTATCAAAAAGGGAATAGAAATCGTATATTCAATATCTCATTAGGTCACACATCAAGTCTAGTGTTAATAAACAGCCCCACATTCTGTAGAATAGGTTTATATATCGCTACACGAGTTATAATGAACCATGGGTTATTGTAACTTAAGCTTATTGTCAGAATTAAGCTTACATTATCACTGCAACAAAGTTACTGTGAAAATCCCCTAGTCACCACACTCCAGCACCTAATTGGGTACATTGAAGGAGAATTTAGCACTGCCAATGCACCTAACCAGGGCGTCTTTCAGACTGTGGGAGGAAACCGGAACACTCGGGGAAAACCCATGCAGACACGAGGAGAATGTGCAGATTCTGTGTGACCCAAGCCAGGAATTAAATCCAGGTCCCTCGCACTGCGAAGCAGCAGTGCTAATCACTGAGCCGCCCTTGTCAGTATTACCTGGAAGTGAAAGTAAGATTGGGGTTAACAGCTGAGGGGCAGCTGGCCGGACTGGACGGTCAGTGTTGAACTGAAGACATGGTAAATTATACGGACCTTTACCTACCACCCCAGCAGCACCTCGCCAAAGTCCCAGAGCATTAATGAGGAGGACACGCAGAATGGATTGGGAAGAGGGGGCTCTCCGTATATCTGAGGCCAGGCGATTTTATTCTGTTTTGACTTCCCGCAGATGGTTTGATACACCTGAGTAGATTGGGTGGATTGGCCATGCTCAATTGTCCATTAGAGTCCAAAGGTTTGCTCGGCCATTCCAGAGGGCAATTAAAGGTCAAACCCATTGCTGTGGCTCTGGAGTCACCAGACCAGGTAAAGACGGCAGATTTAATTCCCTCAAAGACAAAGGGCAGCACGGTGACATAGTGGTTTGCACTACTGCTTCACAACGGCAGGGACCCGGGTTCGATTCCCAGCTTGGGTCACTGTGCTGAGTCTGCATGTTCTCCCTGTGTCTGCATGGGTTTCCTCCAGGTGCTCCGATTTCCTCCCACAGTCCGAAAGACGTGCTGGTTAGGTACAGTGGACCATGCTAAATTCTCCCTCAGTGTACCCGAACAGGCATCGGAGTGTGGCAACTGGGGATTTTCACAGTAACTTTATTGCATTGTTAATGTAAACCTACTTGTGACACTAATAAATAAACTTTAAACAGTGAAGCAGGTCAGTTCTACATTTAATAGCATGTCCTGTAGGTCCTATCACACGGAGACACATTTTTATCAGGACAATACTGAACCGTAGAATAATGCAGGTAAAGCTCCTCAAATCCAACGATCTGTAAACCAGGGCCAGAGTCTTACCACTTACCATTATTCCCATCCTGCCACAATGAACAGAGATTTGGCTGACTGCCAAATTCTCCAACTCTGCTGCAGTGGGAGTGCAGTATTAGTGGACAGTAAGATTGTACCCCTGGTGTTTTTATAAGGGTCCGTTCGTCACTTTAACCGGTTACTAAATGAGTTGAATAATTTACCAGGCTAGGTGCTGCATTGGCACAGTGCACTCATTTGGTGTGTTTTCCCACAATCTGGCTGACCCTTGACCTCAGATTGATTTGGTCTGATATTTTTTAATTCAATGACAGGGGCGATCCTGGCTGGCCAGCATTTATTACCCATCCCGATTGACCCCAAGGGCAGTTGAGAGTTAATCACATTGCTGTACCTCTGGAGTCACATGTAGCTCAGAACAGGTAAGGATGGTAGATTTCCTCCCCTAAAGGACATTAGTGAACCAGATGGGTTTTTCTGACAATCAGCAAAGATTTCAGGGTCATCAGTAGATTCTTAATTCCAGATTTTTTTTATTGAATCCAAATTCCATCATCTGTCATGGCGGGATTCGAACCTGGGTCCCCAGAACATTAGCCCAGAACTGGGCATGCAAGATCTCACTTACTGTCCTGTCTGGAGACAATACATATCTCTTTAACCTATGCTTAATACTATCTCCACTCACATTATCTGCACCTTTGAGACTTTATTAGCTGTAAACTGAGTGTGTGACTTTATATGGCCTGTTTGTGATCAGAACTCCCCACTCACTGATGAAGGGGCAAAGCCCAGAAAGCTGGTGGTGTTTGCTACCAAATAAACCTGTTGGACTTTAACATGGTGCTATGAGAATTCTTATTGATGTAGAGTTGGCAGACGCCATCCGGATTAATAATCTAGCGATAATACCACTAGGACTTCGCCTCTTATTGAGTTGAGGTTCTGATTCCATCATTAGCCACCCCAGCCCCCCGCCCCACCCTCAAAAATCCAGCAAGGTCCAAATTCCAGCATGGACTGGGTCCCAAGGTGTCTGGTTTCGACAATTTGTTCAAGATCCTTTTAATGTGCAGGTTCAGTTGGCAATTAGGAAGGCAAATGCAATGTTAATATTCATGTCAAGAAGTCTAGAATACAAGAGCAAGGGGAGTACTTCTGACGCTATATAAGGCTCTGGTTAGATCCCATTTGGAGTACTACAAGCTGTTTTGGGCTCCATATCTAAGGAAGGATGTGCTGATCTTGGAAAGGATCCAGAGGAGGCTCACAAGAATGATCCCTGGAATGAAGAGCTTGTTGTATGAGCAATAGTTGAGGATTCTGGATTTGTACTCGTTGGAGTTTAGAAGGATGGGGGGGGATCTTGTTGAAACTTACAGGACACTACAAGGCCTGGATAGAGAGGACATGGAGAATATGTTTCCACTAGTAGGAAAAGCTAGAACCAGAGGGTACAAACTCAGGCTGAAGGGACGATCTTTTACAATAGAGATGAAGAGGAACTTTTTCAGCCAGTAATGAATCTGTGGAACTCTTTGTGCAGAAGGCTGTGGAGACTGGATCACTGAGTGTGTCTTTAAAACATAGGTAGGTTTTTGATTAATAAAGGGATCACAGGTTATAGGGAAAAGGCAGGAAAATGGGGATGAGAAAAATATAGCCATGATTGAATGGTGGAGTAGATTTGATGGGCTAAGTGGCCTAATTCTGCTCGTGTCTTATGAGACGTGGCTGGAATTTTACCTTCCTGCCCACCACAGGAATTAGAGGGGGCGGGGATAGACCGTGGAAAGATCGTTGACCCGGGGCAGGGTCTTTCAGGTTTCAGGACAAGCGAGGCCATAATCTCCTGCCCACTATCCCAGTACGATGCATTTGTTCTTGCCCTGGGTTTTGACAGAGCTGTCCACTCAATCCCCGTCTCCAGCCCTTACTCTCCAAAGCTGGACCTTTTCTGAATCTAGGCTTCCGCTGTGCTGCCTGTTTTTTTTAAACAAAGGAAAAGACACAAAAGAAATAAGAATATTTCATTGCAGTAGAGTTTGAACTTACAGCGTTCATCTACAAAGAAGGGCAGGTTCCCCCGAAGCGATTGCCGTGATTCATATTCGGGCGCTGGGACTGCGTAATCAGGCTCATAGGGGGGCAGCAAAGCATCCTGTCCGTACTCATGCTGTCTGCCAGTAATAGGAAGATTACATAGACGAGCGTAGTCATCTGCAATTAAAAACAAAAATCAAGACTGAAAATGTCAAGTTATTTGTTCTCCTGTTGACAGACGATCACTATCGCTGGCTCAAAATCCCAGACTTCACTCCCTAACTGAATCGTGGGTGTACCTACGTCATAGGAATTCAAGATGGCGGCTCACCATCTCTCTCAAGGGTACTTAGGAATGGACAATAAATGCTGACACCCACACAAATCGGGACAAAGATGTGGGAATCAGGGAAATTACTGCACCGTAAATTGTAGAATTGATACTGCCATCATGTAGGGTGTTTAGTTCTGATTTTCTCACTCCTGAGTTTAACTTGAAATGGAATGGTGTCCCGCTTCAAAAACCAATCAGCACTCTGGCTACTCTCCAGCTCCCTGCAGCAGTGATGGGCACAGCAGGGACTGCAACCAGACCATCCCCAAAGGAGAGGGGTGGAGATCAGATTCAGAGGTGACTCGAGCCTATTAGACAGGCCTCAGCAAGCAGGCTCGGGGGTACGATAGTGTGATCCAGAAGGGAGGGATGGGAGGGGCGCTAAGCATAGGGCACCCAAACAGGAGGCCCAGAGTCTGATGGCCTTGGAAAGCGTGTTTATAATGCGGCCAAACTCAGCGTGTAAATCCCTCCAGGTGGTAAGAGCAGGAGAGCACCTGGTCAACCGGGACTGTGTGCAAGTGGCAACACAAACAGCCTCAAAGATTCCACACGCAAACCCTTGCCACAGGCTCTGTGTGAATAGAATCATAGGCCGGGATTCTCCTGTCACACCTGCCACAGGAATCACAGTGGGCAAGGGGCATGGACCATAAAAAGATCCACTGATCTTGGGCGGAAACTCCTGCCCCTAGAATCACACAGTGCAGAAAAGGTCCTTCGGCCCATCGAGTCTGTACCAACAATAACTACCACTAAAGGCGCATTAATTCCATTTTCCTGCTCTTGTCCCATATCCTTAAATGTTATGATATTTCAAGTGTTAATCCAAACACCTTTGAAAGGTTGGAAAGTTTCCAGCCTCCACTATATTCCCAGGCACTCCATTCCTACCACCCTCTGAGTGAAAAATAATTTTCTCACTCAGAATCTCCTGCTCCTCATCCTAAAACTATACCCCCTTGTGACTGACCCTAGGCCAAGGGGAAGAGATGAGCCTTACTCATCCTCTCTATACCCCTCGTTATCTAATACACCTCAATCATGTCCTCCCCTCAACCTTCTCTGTTCTAATGGGGCGGCACAGTGGTTAGTAAAGCTACCTTACAGTGCCAGGGACCCAGGTTCAATTCCGGCTTCTGGTCACTGTCTGTGTGGAGTCTACACATTCTCCTCATGTCTGCATGGGCTTTCTCCGGGTGCTCCAGTTTCCTCCCACAGTCCAACAATGTACGGGTTAGGTTGATTGGCCATGCTAAATTGACGCTCGGATCAGGGGATTAGCAGAGCAAATATGTGGGATTGCAGGAATAGGGGTTGGGTGGGATTGTGGTCAGTGCAGACTCGATGGGTTGAGTGGCCTCCTACTGCACTCTAGGGACAAAGAAAACAACCTAAGTCTATCCAGTCTCCCCTTATGGCTCAAATGTTAAATCCTAGGCAATATCCTTCCTCTGTATGCCCTCTTGTGCGATCATATCCTTCCAATAGTGAGTAGCCCAGCCGTGGTCTAACCAGTGCTCTGTACTGTCCTACTGTCTCCCTTCGAGAGACTGTTAATGCACGCCGTGACATCCACTTGAGAGAGAGGTTGAGGCATTGCATTAAAGTCCCAACCAAAAGACCAACATCCAACAATGAAGCTAGGCCACAGTGTAGCACTGCAGGTTGGGCCTGGGGGAGGTGGTTAGGCCTGGGACTGAGCTAGTCTTGAGCCACGGCACACACTGGAGAGTGGGGTAGTAGCAGTCACAGAAGGCAAGCACTGGGTAGCTGCAAAGCTCAATAACCGTTTCCCCAAAAGCAGAGCTGCTGAATTTAAAAGAAAAAGTTAAACATTCACAGCTGGGAACATTTGGAAATTGGCTGCTGCGTACAGACAAGAATACTTTGGGTTTTCAGTCAAGATACAATCCAACAGAGCCTTACATTAAAAGAAAACAGAATCAAAATTAGAAGAGGTTTGCTTAATTTCTATGTATTAAAAAAATCACAACAGTGCAAAGAAAACAAATCCCACAGATCAAATGATTGTTGAACCATCTTGTGTTTACTGCACCTACAAATATTCACTCAAGTGGCACAGTGCTGAGTTGCCAAGATCCATCTGTGCACTGGACCACAGGCAAGTTTTGGTGCTTATCTTTGTGCTGAAGGGAAGCTTGGCCCAGGGAATGGACTTTATAATCCCATCTCCAACCAGCACTGCAATGTTACTGAGTTTATCCCATTCCGTGATGACACACCGCATCCACAGGATTGTGTACTCAAAAACAAAAGAGCCCAGAGTGGCAAGCTTTCATCAACCAATACAAAAACTATGCTGCATATAGCACTTGGGCTGAATGGGATCAAAGGTTATGGGAAGAAAGCAGGATTAGGCTATCGAGTTTGATGTTCAGCTCAAAATGGTCTCCTCCTGCTCCTGTCTTCCATGTTTCTACGTAAAAACAAAATACTCTGCAAACTCTGGAAATCTGCAGTAAGAAGGCTGGGTAAAAAGGCTGGAGATACACAGTGGATTGGGCAGCATTTGTTGAGGAGAAAGATGTTTCAAGTGGATGACCATTCATTAGTTCTGACTGTCAGGGACTGAAGTTAATTCTATTTCTCTCGCTTTAATATGCACCTATTTAGCTGACAACACAGTATGTTCATAGTGCACCAGTCAGGAGGGATTTATCTACTATGGTCCATTAAGTCACAGAGCCCCATCTGTGGCCTGAAAGGAAGGGAAGACAGTCACATAGCCCTTCGGACTGATCACCGGAATTTTACTGCCCCACCCGCCACGGAGTCGGAGCGGGCAGGGGGCGGACAACGGAGATGTGCGTTGATCTCGGGTGGGAAGTTCCATTCTAGCTTGAATGAGGCTGTAAAATCCCGATTCATTTCCCTTAAAGAGTCGGATTTGTCCCAGTGTGGGGGAGGGTTGGGGGCCACACATGTGCAATTCACAGAGATTGCTGACCACTTCGATCACTGGCTGCGTCCACGGCAGCGTGAGTTTGGGAAAAGCAGGGTTGCGGAATTCAGAGTGTGCAGATTAGGATGGGGAGAAGCAACTTTGTGCTTGGACTGGCTCCTTTCAAAGAGGTAAGGCACTCTCTGTGCCTGAGAGTGTTTCTTAAATTTGCTCCTGAGGAATCTGTCTCTGGTTTTTGCAGTCCGATTTAGTTTTTAAGACAGCTTTTTCAAATGACTTGTGTCCTTGACTCAATGAACGTTCTGAATTGTCTCGGTATCACTTCCAGAATGCAGTGGCTAGTAATTCTCAAACCCTAGCTGCAAGTCAAATAAAGGAAGTGTTTTGAATGAGAAAAGACAGGAACAGAACAGAGGAGTTTATTGAAAGGGGGAACATTCGGCCTATCTGGTCCATGCCAACTATGATGCTCTTGTTTGACCCATATCCTTCTAATCATTTCCCGTCCATATACTTACCCAAATGCTGTCTAAATGTTTAGATTTGATTTATTGTTGTCACATGTATTAGCATACAGTGAAAAGTACTGTTTCTTGTGCACGATACATAGAAAGCCTACCGTTCATAGACAAAAAAATGAGAGAGTACAGAATGTAGTGTCAGAGTCATAGCTAGGATGTAGAGAAAGATCAACTGTGTGCGAAGTAAGTCTATTCAAAAGACTGAAGGCAGCAGGAAAGAAACTGTTCTTGAGTCAGTTCGTACGTGATCCCAGACTTTTGTGTATTTTTCCAGATGGAAGAAGGTGGAAGAGAGAATATCCAGGGTGTATGGGGTCCTTGAGAATGCTGTGTGCTTTTCCGAGGCAGTGGGAAATGTAGACAGAGTCAATGGATGGGAGGTTGGTTTGCGTGATGGATTGTTACAACAGTAACTGCTTCAACCATTTCCTCTGGCAGCTCATTCCACAGACACACCATTGTGTTGAAAAGTCTCTTCTGTATCGAATAAATAAACAGATCTCCCCTACCCCACACCTGCCACGCACTTTCTCCAACCGTCTGCCAAACATCAACAAGAGGCGTGAAGAGAGTGAAGGTTTAACTCAGCTCGGATTTATTCACAGTGCTAAAAACACCAATAGCTTATAGAAACCACAAGGTACTAACTGGGACTACAGGACACAGTTTCTGCGTTAATCTCCAATCACAAGTTAGTCTCTTGTGGTTATATTTTATTACAAGTTTCACATCACTGACCCTCCCACTTGCTTTCTCCACAAGTGTTCTCCGCGCACCCCCCACCATCACACCCCCACCCCCACCAAGACTTGGTAGCATTAAATCTCAATGATTGGATCTCGCCAATTCCAATTGCATTCCCTCACTCCTGCTGTTCATTACAAAACTCTTCTTCCTTGAAGAAAATTCAACGAAGCAGAGCAAAGTGCCATCAGAGGTGGGTGGTGCTGGGGGGGGGGGGGGGGGGGGGGGAGAAAAGGCCTGTCAACCTGAGGGTTCAACTTCTTCCGCTGCCCATAGATGCTGCTTGACCTGCTTTCCCAGGCCACTCTTCAGAGGACAGTTAAAAGTCAACCACATCTGTGTTCAGACTGAAGTCGCTGTATTGCAATCGATTGGCATCACCGTTTTACCAATATCAGTTTATATTTAATTCCCAGACACTTTTTAAACTAAACCTTGAGTTAAATTCTCAAACTGACCGTGGTGGGATTTGAACTCTTGCTCTCTGCATTATCATCTCAGGCCTCATTACCTTCCCTTTGGCTTCACGAGTATATTTTTTTTCCATGCGCCTGTGAATCACCTCAGGATATTTTTCTGTGTTAAAGGCGCTATGTAACTGGCAGGAGTGGCTGAGACACAACTAAAACAAAACGTGTGGTTAAACAGCTACATCTGGAACTCACACCTCACTAATGCACCGAGCCAGCAATGTAACTGGTGTCCAGGGTTCTACTGGGCAGTACACTGCAGCTTTCTATTGTAAATCTTCCCAAGCCAACTGAACACATTGCAGAATAATGCCATTGCTCCCACTCTGCTTCATTAAGGTTGCAGGAGACAATCCTCTAAACTCCAGTCAATTCCCCTCCAAACTCCACTCACTCACCCGCCATATTCTCAAATCACCCTCCAAACTCCACTGAATAAATCCTCCACACTCCCCTCAATCAGCCTCTACACTCCCCTCAATCAGCCTCCACACTGCACTGAATAAACCCTCCAAACTCCACTCAATCACCCTCCACATTCTACCAAATAAGCCCTCCAAACTCCCCTCAATCCCCCTCCAAGCCCCACTCAATCAGCCCTATCAGCCTCTCCCTCAGCATCTCTCCCTGGCAGCTGACGGGGGTGAGTTTGGGGAGGGCAGCAGCAGAGAACTGAGAAATGAAATCAGATGAAGACAGGAGCGTTGGAACAGGAGGTTACAATTACAAAGCTCGGATTAAAACAAAACCCAGGGCCAAACACACCAGGAGTATGGAAATAATTTAAACACTGCCATTCTTGTGGTCCTCGTAGCTGTCAGCGTGCCGGAGAAAATGGGGGGCTGTAAATACGCGGGAAGTGCGTTAAAAACCCCAGCCTGACCACGGCGGGACTATTGCAATGTACAAGAGCCCATTTAGAGTGTGCAATCCAATACTTAAAGCGACGTGTTCCATTCACGTGTTTCACTCACTCACTCGGGCATCTCCATTAATTGTTCTCGCTGCCAGCGTGAAGTTCTGTTTGCCTAAGTTTCCCGCAGAAACATCATGAAGCAATTTGAGAGAGGAATCTTTAGCAGCGGAGGGCCAGATCTGGGTCAATCCCAGTCTGCCACTTCAGGCGCCACATTCATTATATTACAGAGTGGCGAAATCTTCGAGAAGTCTCAAACAAGCGCATCATCTACGGAGGAGCAGACAACAAGTGTCTGAGAGGATGCTGCCAAAGCATCAAGCTCAGCCAAAGCTGCCGCAACATTTGGAAAGGTTCATTTCCCCCCTCCCTTCAGTAGCCCCCTCCCTTGCCCGTCTGGTTATTCTCGGACAACAAGAGAACACTGAAATACAGAGAGGGCAGGTAGGAACTCAGCCACAGCATCATTCCTCGCTACGTACACATTATTGGAATATACTTCCCCCTGTACAGCCGGCCAGAGGATCTAAAGTTACTTAAAAGCCTCCAACCCCAATCCACTGGGGTCTCACATTCCTGAATTTCAGCCTCTGCTTGAAGCATTCACACCCAAGTCCGCCATCCATTTTAAAACACAGGAGTTTATTATTTGTACTTGTGGGTGGCTCGGTGGCACAGTGGTTAGCACTGCTGCCTCACAGCGCCAAGGAACCGGGTTCGATTCCCCGGCTTGAGTTACTGTCTGTGCAGAGTCTGCACATTCTCCCTGTGTCGACGTGGGTTTCCTCCACGTGCTCCGATGTCCTCCCACAGACTGAAAGTCTGATATGCTGGTTAAGTGCGTTGGCCATGCTAAATTCCCCATCAGTGTACTCTCCAATCTCTCCATCAGGTGCCTGGAGTGTGGCGACTGGGAGATTTTCGCAGTAACTTCATTGCAGTGTTAATGTGAGCCGACTTGTGACATGAATAAATAAACTTAAAACATTAACGTCTTTGAGCACTAATATTTGCACGGGAGGGGGAGATTTCAAAGTTAGCCGCTTTATTCAGCAATGCTTTAATCTGAATAATAAAACAAACTGGCCCAATGCTACCATCAGCTACTCAAAACAAAGACATTTGACTCTTACCAAATTTCTCCTCATCTCAGTATAAGTGATTGACCTGAAGCTATACCACCCCTCCCCACTCTGCACCCTGCCCTCCCCCTCCCCACCCCACACAGCGTTCTAGCTTCCCCAATCAGGCAGACCAACCTATCGGAGTTTACCCTGCCAAGACCCTCCAAAATCTTATGTGTTCCAATGTAGCCACCTCTCACCAGATAAAACCGCAGTCAATTTTTTTTACAGTGGTTAGCACTGCTGCCCAGGTTCGATTCCCAGCTTGGGTCACTGTCTGTGCGCAGTCTGCACGTTCTCCCCGTGTCTATGTGGGTTTCCTCCGGATGCTCCGGTTTCCTCCCGCAGTTCCGAAAGATGTGCGGGTTAGGCTCATTGGCCATGCTAAATTGCCCCTTAGTGTCCAAAAATGTGTGGGTTCAGGGGATTAGTGGAGTAAATATGTAGGGCCTGGTAAAATGCTTGGTTGGAGAGTGTGGGTGCAGACTCGATGGGCCGAATGATCTCCCCCAGTGCTGGAGGGATTCTATACCATCGGATCAAACCACCACCAGATATAATTACTGGGTTCAGCAATAGCATTTTCTGAGGTGAAATCAAAAACAAAAGATCTAAAGACAAAAAAAAGCAAACAGTGAACTGAAGCCCTGTTTGAAATGGACTGGACGATAATTATTTCCTGCAAACATTTTTTGCCAAATGGCATCAGCATGGAAAGTAATAGATTCACTCGGTGCTGTTAGCCTTCATTCCCATTATCACCAGTTTGGCAGCACTGTCCCCCTCCCTATTAGTTACTGTTGAAGTATGCAAGCAAAGGTTTGCTCCTATCTTCTAAGCCCAGTTCTTAGCCCAATGTGGCCCTTGACCCAGACATCTGCATATTTAGTCATGACTCTGCAGCCTTTGAAGCAATGCAGCGAGTTTAAATGTGAACGCGTCAAATCTTACGCTATCCCTGTTCTCGGAACACAAACTCAAGGGAATACTGATCGAAACTGCGACTTACAAAAAAGGGAAAGACAGTTTGTTCTGATAAAAAGCAGTGGATTGGCCAAATTTTCACTTTTAAATTAAAAGATCTGCTTTTATAGAATCCAAAGAATCCCAACAGTGCAGAAGGAGGCCATTCAGCCCATCGAGTCTGCACCCACCACAATCCCACTCAAGTCCTATTCCCATAAACTCACATATCTACCCTGTTAATCCCCCTGACACTAAGGGGCAATTTAGCATGGCCAGTGCACCTAACTCACTGTGGGAGGAAACGGAGCAGCTGGAGGAAACCCACGCAGCCACAGGGAGAACGTGCAAACTCCACACAGACAGTGACCCAAGGCCGGAATTGAATCCGGGACCCTGGCACTGAGAGGCACCATTGCTAACTATTGTGCCACCATGCCACACATGCCATGCCCACGTGATGCAGAGAACGTGCTGGGTACTTCTCAAGGACTCACTAGGGACAAGCAACAAATACTGGCCTTGCCAGCAATGCCAACAGCTCACAACAGGATTTTAGAACAAAATCAAGTATGAGGCTCCTCAGTAGGAGTGGCATGTTGGCACACGGGTTGGCGCTGCTGCTTCATAGCACCAGGGACCCGAGATCAATGGAGTCTGCATGTTCTCCCCGTGTCTACGTGAGTTTCCACCAGCTGTTCCAGTTTTCTCCCACAGTCCGAAAGACATGCTGGTTAGGTGTATTGACCGTGCTAAATTCTCCCTCAGTGTACCCAAACAGGTGCTGGAGCCTGGCAATTAGGGGATTTTCACAGTAATTTCATTGTAGTATTAACGTAAGCCTACACTAATGTGCCATTAATAAATAAATCTAAAAAGTTTAAACAATAGTTTCTGGATAAATTGCGAACTTGGACATTAAAATAGAAAATCCTGGGAATATTCTGTGGGTCTATCAGTCCCAGTAGGAGTTGGGTTAATGTTTTGGGTGCTGTTCCGTGGAAGAAGGGCTACAATACTCTCGGCTTTCCAGCATTTTCTGCTTGCCCTAAAAAAGGAACTGCTTTAGTTTTCCAGGAAAGATTGATGCACTTCTTGTTTAGATCCAAAGGTGCTGCTAACACTCTAAGTCATAAATTATTGGACTCAATGCATCATTTTCTATTTGTCTCTGATGTGGCAGAACTTTTTAAAAAAACCAGGAGGAGTTAATTGCATCAGCCCCGCGGCTGTAACAAGTTCTCGGAGCATGGAATCAGCTGGCAATTATTGAGGCTTTACAGAGTGCTCTCAGCCAGAGAACATCCCTGTTTTGTTCTTAGGATTGAGTCATATAGCACTACAGCACTGAAACAGGTCCTTCGGCCCAACCAGTCCATGCCGACCATGGTACCCTCCCAACCAGTCCCAATCGCCTGCATCTAATCCTTTCCCTTCCATGTGCACATCCAAATGCTTTATAAATGTTGCAATAGGAAACAATGATGCCTAACTTGGAGCTTGAACCCCCACACCTTGAGATCAAGGGCAGGATTTTCTGACTGTGCTCACCCCAAGGCCGGAAAATCCTGTCCAAGGTTAATGGACCTTTGCATTATCTGTGTCCCGCCCACAATTCCCATGGCAGGTGGGACAATAAATTTTCACCCTAAGAATCTCACGCTGACTGAGCTAGCCGGTCACATATATTTTCCTCTGTCCTATTCCCCGTAACGCCGTGTATTTACACCACTAATCCCCCAAACTCAAACCTGTGAATACTAAGACCGGGATTTTACTGGCACGCCCGTCTCAATTCCGGACAGGCGAGGCTTGGAGAATGGCATTCCCCACTGGCCTCGGACAAGATCGTATGAACCATGGGCAGGTGTACTGGCAAATTCCGCTCTAAGGGGCAACTTAGCATGGTCAATCCACCTAACCCGCACATCTTTGGAGTAGGGAAGGAAACTGGAGCACCCAGAGGAAACCCACGCAGACACAGGGAGAACGTGCAAACTCCACACAGTCACCTAAGGTCAGAATTGGACCTGGGTCCCTGGCATTGTGAGGCAGCAATGTCAACCACTACCTCACACCACTGAACTCCCTCCTCCCACAGCTATTCTGGCTTGGTGTTGGCAAGGAATGGTGCTATTTAGATATCTCAGCACTGGATCCCAACGCTGCTAATAGCAATAGTGCTGCAGAATGCATCAACTTGGGCAAAATCATGTGACAGGGAGAAAGACTGATTAGTGTGAGAGGAATGATCATGTTGCTCAATTAGTAATCCACAAGGCCTCGTCTAATAATGACGAGAGTTCGAATCCCACTGTAGCAGTGGGGGGAATTTAAATTCAATTAAATAAATAACACCTGGAATTAAAAAGCTAGGTTCTGTGTTGGTGGACTATGAAACTACACCATTGCCCTTTAAAGAAAAGCAATCAGATCATCCATGTTATTCAGGGAAGGAAACCTACTCTCCTCACACACTATGTTATGTTACTCTAGGCTTCCAGCAATATAACTGACTCTGAACCTTCTCTCTGAGATAGCTGAGCATGGACCACAACCGTACTCAAGGAGGCAGCTCACCACCACCCTCTGTACAGCAATGAATTTCCAGCAATGACACACTGTCCTTACCATCAGTAAAGACACCCAGGTTCAGTGAACGAATTTAAAAACAAATGGGCCTCTGTACAAAACAAATCCCAACCCCACTTTACAGCTCGAAAGCCAGGAGATAAATATTTGCGAGCGCACTGGGGTGCAGAAGTCACTTGGAGATTCTACTTTTTCCTCCCCCACTCCTCCCGTGTTATCCCCTCAATCTTAAAATCCTGACAGTGCAGAAGGAGGCCATTCAGCCCATCAGGTTTGCACTGACTCTACAACAGAGCATCCCATCAAACGCTATCCCAGTAATCCCACATACTTACCCCACTAATCCCTTAACCTGCACATCCCAGGGTACTAAGGGGAGGCAATGGATGGCCTACTCATGTCATCACTGGAACATTAATTTGAAAACTCAGCTTCTGTGGACCTGTGTTCAAATCCCACCATGACAGATGGTGAAATTTGAATTCAATAAAAAAAAGTCTGGAATTAAGAATCTACTGCTGACCATGAATCATTGCCGATTGTCAGAAAAATCCTTCTGGTTCACTAACATCCTTTAGGGAAGGAAATCTGCTGCCCTTATCTGGTCCGGCCGACATGTGACTCCAGACTCACAGTAATGTGGTTGACTTTGCAGCTGCCCTCGGGCCACAAGGGATGGGCAATAAATACTGGCTAGCCAGCGATGTCCCATGTCTCATGAATGAATAAAAAAAGTAAAGGGCAATTTAGTATGGCCAATCCACCTAATCTGCATATCTCTGGACTTCTCATTTGTTTCCTTCCTGAGGTGGGATGCTCAAGGCCTAGTCAGTTCCCCAGCTCACTGGGGCATTCATGTGTTAGGCCGATGGGTGTTGGTGGGTATGTGGAACGTAGGCAAGATACCACATGCCCGCTTTACTCGGATTTTACTTCCATCCACCGGGCCACCCACACACACCTTCCAGTCCACAGCTGCTGGATCGTGACCAACAGCTGGAGGCCTGACAGATGTTTTCCTCCTTCCTGGAATGATACCGGTGCAGAGAGGCTCGTACCAATCAGAGCAGAGTGTACAGCTTTTTTCTCCCTAGAGCTGAAAGAATTGAGTGGCAACCTGATGGTGCAACTCAGGATGAGCAAGATATGCTGGCCTGGCCAGCACCATTCACATCACTTCAAAGAATTTATGGAAAGAGAAGTCTTAAAGAATATGACAAAGGGGAATTGCTGTGAAGGAACTTCCATTAGAAATAGAGGTCATAAACACAAGATATTTAATAGTTTAAACATAAATAAACTATTATTTAAGTTTAAATAATAAACTTATTATTTAAACTTAAATAATAAGTTTAACTTACTATTAAACTTATTAATAAATAAGTTTAAATTTATTTATTAATGTCACAAGAACTTACGTTAACACTGCAATGAAGTTACTGTGAAAATCCCCTAGTAGCCACACTCCAGTGGGTACACTGGGGAAGAATTTAGCAGTCAATCCACCCAACCAGCACGTCTTTCAGACTGTGGGAGGAAGCTACAGTACCTGGAGGAAACCTGCGCAGACACTGGGACAACATGCAGGCTCCACACAGACAGTGACCCAAGCTGGGAATTGAACCCAGCTCCCTGGCCCTGTGAGACAGCAATGCTAACCACATTAATAAACGCATCAGGGAATTCAGGAGGAACTACTTTACCAGATGTTGACCGGAATTCGCCGGCTGTTCACACTGGCGGGATTCTCAACGCTTCCCTCTCCTGTGGGAATTCCCATTGACAGCAGCAGAACAGGGGAATCCCACTGCCAGCAAACAACGCTCACTTCCCTGCGGGGCGAAACATTCGGCCCAGAGGCCAGAGAATCCCACCCATTGTGTATGGTGAGGTAGAGCCCTTTTAAATAGAAGGGGTCATGTGACCTGGGGTGGGGGTTAAGCTGGTCGGGAACCGCCCTAAATGGGCAGTGAACATTTGGAGTATGGAGCAAGTAGACTGAACAAAGGTGAGTATTGCCTACTGCCTGGCTGTGGAGACACCTCAGTACTCAGAGATTTAACAGCAGAGAATGGGGAACTCATTACCACAAGGAGCAGGGGAGAAAACGGCACAGATGCATTCAAGGGGAAGGAACGTGTGAGAAAGAGGAGAGTAGGAGGATCAGGTTAAATGAGGTAGGGTGGGAAGAGGTTCATCTGAAGCATAAATACTAGCTCTAGCCCGTTCTGCACTGTAAATACTTGGTAAGGGCGGCACGGTAGCATAATGGTTAGCACTACTGCCTCACAGTTCTAGGCTCCCGGGTTCGATTCCCAGCTTGGGTTTGCCTGTGCAGAGTCTGCACGTTCTCCCCGTTTCTGCGTGGATTTCTTCTGGTTTCCTCCCACAGTCTGAAAGACGTGCTAGTTAAGTGCATTGGCCATGCTAAATTCTCCCTCAGTGTACCCGAACAGGTGCTGGACTGTGATGGCTAGGAGATTTTCACAGGGACTTCATCGCAGTGTTCCTAGTATCCTACAGCACAGAAGGAGGCTGTTTGGCTCATCGAGCCTGCACCAACCACAATCCTGCCCAGGCCCTATCCCCTTAACCCCATGCATTTACCCTAGCTATCTCTCTGACACTAAGGAGCAATTTATGTTAATGTAAGCTGACTTGTGACAGTAAAAAAACTTTCTGCACCTCAGGCTGAGATAGCTAACACGAACAAGAGACAACAAACTTGGGGAGAATCTACAGGGTTTGGGTCTTGAGCTGAAATTACGAGGATTATGTTTTTCTAACAGGCTGCTGCCGTGTTCCTGATCAGTCTAGTAGTTGTTTTTGGCAAATTTACATTTGCTACAGAGACACGCAGGCCAAACCACAACATATTGCTGCGCTTGGATCAAGCTGCCCTCTCTGGTGGGCTGGGTTCCTGACTCACATTTCTCCATCCATTACTCCAAACGATCCGGCGACATTGTGTTTGGTTGCTCCGCAGCCTTTAGTGTTTAAGTGTTTGGTTTGGCCTTTGCAGGTACTTTCCTACTTCAGTTCTGCAAACTTCACCTGGCGCCACACTGGACAATCAGAAGTTCACAGTCAGAACTGCATCATAATGGTGTATTAACCAAATCTGGCATCCCAGTTTGCTAAGGTGACCATTTACTCGATCCATTAAATCCCTTGAGGAATCTTACTGAGGGGTCTTTAAGCAGAGCCAAAAACGGGGGTGGGGGAAGGTTTTAAACGACGAGTGATTAAGATGTTGGATGCTCATTAGGGTGTGGATGCAGATTCAGTTGTAACCTTTGAAAGGGAATTGGATATAAAGGAGAAAAGATTTTTTGGGAGAGAGCCGGGAAGAGTGGGACTAACTGGGCTGTCCTTTGTAAGACCCAATGCTGGCTAAATGGGCTGAACGGCCTCCACCGTGTGACACTGTTTTAAAGTTCTACAATTTTGCATCTCGTATGTAGTGGTTAGCACTGCTGCCTCACAGTGCCAGGGACCCGGGTTCGATTCCTGGCTTGGGTAACTGTGCCGACAAAGTAACCCCTGCCCCACAAATGCCTTTCAGAGTAAGGGAGCGTGAATATTCTTTTCAATTTCCTCTTGTTTATCAGTCAAGATGAAGATGACCACATTCACTATCTTGGCTGGCTGGCTGGTTCGGGTGGGCAATGAGGTGACTGTCCAAAAGATTCTGCTGCGAAAAGGAGAGGGTACCACAGGGCGATTGAATTTTGACTGCGTTGCTGGCTCAGGATTTCCTCTCCTTGTGTTCCCTCTCTCGCTGGGATTTTCTGGCCCTTCCTGCCAGCGGGTTCTTTGAATCCCATCACGGGCCATCCAGCGCAGTGGGTTCCCCAGCGGCAGAACAGGTACAACACACAAAATGCTTCGTCAGGACTGGAAGCCATCTCTGCCACAGGGAAACACACGACAGGGTGACTGAAAAATCCCAGTCTCTGCGTCTGACAAGAGCTCGCAATCAAAGGGAGTCTCACCATTTTTGATTTGGTTGCACAAGATGCTATAGTCCTGGACTCAACGTCAAAATCAAAACTCCTAACAAAGTCTTCCGCGTGTCCGTATAACATTCCCTTCCGAGTATCTGTATAATAGTCCCTTCCGAGTGTCCGTGTAACATTCCCTTTCCAGTGTCCGTGTATCACTTCCTTCCGAGTGCCTGTGTGACACTCCTTTCCAACTGCCCATGTAACACTCCATTCCGAGTGCCCGTGTAACTCTCCCTGCGACTGCTATGAGAGCAAAGTATTTAAGTTCTACCTGTTCCATGGTGAGATCTGAACATATGCCCCCAGAGAATCACCCTGAACGTCTGGGTTAATAATCCACTATGGCATCATCTGCCCCTAAGACGGAGTTGACTAGATGGCTTCAATGTGGAGCAGAATGATGCCAGTGGTGTGGGTTCAATCCCTGTACCAATGGTTTGGCAGTCTATGGACACCTGCTTCCTTACCTTGCTCGACGCTTGATGCTTAACTCAGTTGTCTCTCTCTAAGGGAGAGAGAGAGGCCCATGTGGCTCCTTATGGACTCTGGCTAATTGCCTGAAAGGATCCTGCTATTGGAAATGTCTCCCTTCTCCTGCATCTTCACACTGCAAGGCTCTACCGCAGCCGAGGGTCTCAAAGAGGCAGCCTCGATTGGGGGAACAGCACCTCTAAAAAGATATTAGAACACATTCCCCAGAATATTTTACTCTGTCTGCTATCACGGATAGTTCATTTGCTGAGTGGATCATTGGCAGCAGTGAGGATTGAGGGGTGGGAATGATGTGTGATATTTTCTGCTTTGGGACCAGCTGAAGTTCCTATTTTCCTATGTGTCTGTTTGTAGTGCGAGCGTTCGGAGTCTAAAACCCTATTGTTCCAGTTGGAAAGCCTGCTGGATGCAGTCACACCAAAGCTCTGCCAATAAAGCAGGTGCACAGCTGCAAGTAACCCAAGAATCCCAACTGCATTTGGCCTTCGGGTTATGGTCCAGAGGGGAAAACATGATTTTTTTTTAAAAAATTCTTTCATGAGAGACGTGGGCGTTTCTGACCAAGCCGGCTTTCACTGTCCATTGCTAATTTCCCATGAGAAGGGTGGTGAGCCGCCTCCTCAAACTGCCGCAGTCTGTGTGGTGATCTTCTGAAGAGGATTTTGAACTGAAGCAACACTGATATATTTCCAAGTCAGGATGTGCATGATTTGGAGGGGAACCTGCAGTGGGTGGTGTTCTCAAGTGCCTGTTGCCTTTTGTCCTTCTGGCTGGTAAGGGTGCAGGCTTGGGAGGGGCTACTGAAGGAGTCTTGCTGTACCGCTGCTCTGCATCTTGTGGATGGTTCTCACTGCTGCCAATCTTTCTGGCATACCAAAAAAACTAAATTCAATAAAACCAAAGGGACAGCCTCTTAAAGGGGGAGGGGATGGGGAACTGCCCGAAATAGAAAGCAGAGTGTCAATGAAATGTCAAAATAAAATGTGATTAAAAGGGTCAATAATGCACCCCAGCCCGTGCAGGGCTCAACAGTCACAGAAAGCCTCCATGATGCCCGTGGACTCCACATGCTCCATCTCCAGTGATACCCAGCCTCGAATGTAGCTGCGGTACAGGAGCAGACAGTCAAGTAGATCATCCCCTCGGTGGCCCGCTGCCTGAACCTGTTAATGGTGAGCCTGGCCAGAAGGAGGCTCATGAGGGGATCCTCTGTCTTCCCTCCCCTCCACCCCTCCCCACCGGGCAGCTGTGTTCAAACTTGTTTCCGTGTAACACCGAATTGTATCAGGATTGTGAAATCCTGAAGCCTTTCACAACATGAGAATCATAGAATCCGGCAGTGCAGAAGGAGGCCCATTCAACCCATCGAGACTGCACCAATGGCAATTCCACACAGGCCCTATCCATGTAACCCTATCTGTTTACCTTGCTAATCCTTTGAACATTAGGGTCAATTTAGCATAGCCAATCAACCTAACCCACATATTTGTGGAATCATAGAATCCCCACAGTGCAGAAGGAGGCCATTTGGTCCATCACACCTACACCAACAACAGGACTTTCCCCGTAACCCCATATATTTACCCTGTTAATCCCCCAACACTCAGGGCAATTTAGCATGGCCAATCAACCTAACCCACACATTTTTGGAGCACGGGAGGAAACTGCAGCACCCACAGGAAACCCACGCAGACACAGGGAGAATGTACAAACTCTGCACAGTCACCCAAGCTGGGAATCCAACCCAAGTTCCTGGCACTGAGAGGCAGTAGTGCCAACCACGGTGCCACCCACTGAATTTACATCTGAAGTGCGGTTGTTGCCATAGAGAAAAGTGATCAGATATTTTCTGTGCGGATTTGGAAATTCCCTAATTTAGTCCGATACTGGGTTTTCCATATTCCTGGATTAAATCCTGATGGTCTCAGACACGGCTTTATTCACATGGTCAGTAGGTGGCAGTAGCGAGCCTGCCATACCTGCCAGTCCCTGCAATCCCAACTCAGGAAATTCTGACACTCCAGTTTCGTGCTGGAGTAAGGAGACTAGACCTTAGGATTTGGTTTCATGTCTGGGTCAATTCAGAAGCAGCTCACGTTGATGGATATAATGCTAAATAAATTCACACTTGTCACATTATTATCCAATTATCTGGACGACACAGAAAGTATCGAGAAACTGCTCCCAGTACTGGTCTGTCTGTTCACAGCCTCCCAGGCAGAGCTTATGTTTCACAGTGTTTTAAAACACGTCATTTCAAAATTGGACGTTGAATGCAATGTTCGGATGAATAAGTGAAAAGCAAATATTCACATGGCCACGCTTATGTAAGCTGCCCACAGGAAAGTAATGTAACTGTGTGACCATGCATGACACAGTGGCACAGTGGTTAGCGCTGCTGCCTCACAACACCAGGAACCTAGATTCGCTTCCTGGCTTGGGTCACTGTCTGTATGGAGTTTGCATGTTTCCCCCATGTCTGGTTAGGTGCATTGGCCATGTTAAATTCTCTCTCAATGTATCCAAAGAGATGACTAGGGAATTTGCACAGTAACTTCATTGCATATTAATGTAAGCCTACTTGTGACTAATAAATAAACTTTTAATTTTTCAATGTGTCATGCCACAGAATCATTGAATCCGTACAGTGCAAAAGGAGGCCATTCAGCCCATCAAGCTTGCACTGACATCAATCCCACCCAGGCCCTATCCCTGTAACTCCAGATATTGACCTTGCTAATCTCCCTGACACTAGGGTCAATTTAGTACAGCCAGTCAATCTATCCTGCACATCTTTGGTGTGTGGGAGGAAACCAGAGCACCCGGAGGAAACCCAGGCAGACACGGGGCGAACATGCAGACTCCACACAGACATGGGCCCAAGCCGGGAGTCAAACCCATGAGGCAGCCGTGCTAATCATTGCCACGGTGGCACAGTGGTGGCGGAGGGATAAAAAGAAACATAGACATTTGTACATAACATTGCAGATTGCCAATCGACACGTCTCGGAGCAACTAAATAAAGACTAACGGTTTTTCTGAGCCGGGGTGAATGAAATTGGAGTGATTCATGAATACCTGGAAAAGATTATAAATCGCAATCTAAATAAGGTCATGAAAATGATGCTCATGCAGTTTTCAATTATCCCTGGAATCATAAAAACCATATGTCAATGTCAAACCTCTGTCTGCACTCAATCCTTATGCCAGCGGGCATTGTAGGAGCCAACACCCATTAGTGTCTGCGATGTGCGATGGAAATGCACTGACTGACACCCAGCTTCCCCCCTCGCTGGACCTAGACTTGCTGCTCACATTCCTCACCATGCTCTCTCAATGCACATTCCACAGGTTCAGAGTGCAGAGTGTCTCAGCTGTGGGTTCGGGCCCATCATTTCCAGGAAATGTTAACACAAGTTTGCAGTAAATCTGTAAAAAATCAACACATGGGGTGGCGCGGTGGCACAGCAGTTAGCACTGCCATCTCACCGCGCCAGGGACCTGGGTTTGATTTGCAGCTTGGGTTACTACATGTGCGGAGTTTTCACATTTTCCGCGTGTCTGTGTGAGTTTCCTCCGGGTGCTCTGGTTTCCTCCCACTATCCAAAAGACATGCTGGTTAGGTACATTGGCCATGGTAAATGCTCCCTCAGTGTACCCAAACAGGTGCCAGAGTGTGGCGACGAGGGGATTTTCACAGTAACTTCATTGCAGTGTTAATGTCAGTCTACTTGTGGCACTAATAAATAAATGCTTTACTCTCCAGGGCACACCCTCCCCTACCCCAATACTGACTGCCCCACAGTTACTTAGTACTGCAGTGGGTGCATTAATTGGCCAGGGCTGGGACTTCTATCTTTCACTCAGGAGAAATTCCTGGGGGAGGTGGGGGGGAGGGTGGTGGTGGTTGGTGGTAGCCGTAAGATTCTTTGGATGGCCTTCCCACTGGGCTCCTCAATTTTGCAGTGGGGCGAGTGAGTCCAATGCCGGACCTTATCCCCTGCCTTTGTCCCAAATGTGACCATCAAGAGACCAATAATGGCCATTAGGGGCCATTCTGACCCAGCCTCAATCTTTAGGCTGACCAATGGAGGTCAAGGGCAGAAGGGAAGTACAGAAAGTGACCTTGCTCAGGTCTTGGGCAGCATGGGGGTGGTCACTTCCACAACTACCTCCTTCTCACATTGGGCACCTCCAGAAATGCTTGGCCCTTCCAAGTGCTTCCTCCACTACTTGCCCCGCCCTCCCAGCGTGCATCCCCCCTCCCCCCAAAAATTTACCACAGTCTTTCCATCAACAACCCCACACTCCTCCACCGTGCCTCCCCACCCACCTCCCCTCACCCCCCTGATCCTGAGACCCCCTACACATATCTGGTCTTGGAGCCCACCTCCACCCCAGTCTTGGACACTACGGGCCACTTGCAGTTCCAGTCCTGACCACTGCAGGCACTGGCGCTGCTGGGACTAGAGAGCAGCCAGCCAATCAGATTGGTCAGTGAAGGGTCATCGAAACTTTGGCCCTATTTTCCCTCCACAGATGCTGTCAGACCTGCTGAGATTTTCCAGCATTTTTATTTCAGATTCCAGCACCTGCAGTGTTTTGGTTTTGCGTAGATTGGTCAGCACCTCTCCGGGGGCAGGAATTGCTTCCGGGTGAGGTACAAAGATCCCGACCACTGGCCGACAAACACTGTTTGGAGCGTTAAATGATTAGGTAGCTGGGGGAGGGGTGGGAGGGGCAGCAGGTATTAAGGACAGTCTGCTGGCTCGGATAGCGAGAATGCAAACTCGGCCATCGGAAAAAATCCTGCGCACGATTTTGCTTGGACTTTTCTCAATTATTAAAACACAAACAGTCCTCACTCTCGCAGCCCAATTTTGAGTTTTACTAAGTAGCAGTTCGCACTCAAACGGCTGGGAGGTTTACGGCGCCCCTTGGGTCACTTCCTCGCCTGACACTCCTACTTTTCACAACGCTATTCAGCAGAGAGGGCCATTGTTGCTCACCTGTGTTTCTGAGGGGGCAAAGGGCACAGTCCATGCCCCAGGCTTCGCCATACATACAGCAGCATTCAGTGTACGTTGTCCTCCTGTCCGCCAAGGGCAATCCACACACAACCTGGCTGCTCACCGTCTGCCAGCACACATCCTCTTCGTTAGTTTGTTCTGGAAAGGCAAAGGGTAGGAAAGAATGACACTAGGCATGGCACTGGCCTGGCTCTCTGAATATGTGCACACAGTGCCCCATGGTTTTGTCCCGTTCCTGCATCATAGAATCCCTACAGTGCAAAAGGAGGCCATTTGGTCCATCTAGTCTGCACCGGCTCTCTCCCACAGCATCTTGTCCATGCCCTATCCTCATTATACCTTCATATTTACCTCATTAGTCCCTCTATTTTACACATCTTAGGACACTAAGGGGCTACTGAGCGTGGGCAATCCACCTGACCTGCACATCGTTGGATATGGGAGGAAGCCGGAGCACCGGGAGGATACCCACGCAGATACAGGGACAACATGCAAACTTCACCCAGACAAGGAGGCATGATGGCATAGTGGTTAGCAAGGCTGCCTCACAGCTTCAGGAATCCAGGTTTAATTCCAGCGTCAGGCCACTGTCTATATGGAGTTCACACGTTCTCCCCATGTCTGCATGGGTTTCTGGTTTCCTCCCACATCCGAAGATGAGCAAGTTAGGTTGATTGGCCATGCTAAATTAACCCTAGCATCAGGAGATTAGCAGGTGGGCTTATGGGAATAGGGCCTGGGTGGGATTGTGGTTGGTGCAGGCCCGATGGGCCAAATGATCTCCTTCTGCACTGTAGGGATTCTATGATTCCAGGATTTTACGACAGACATCTGAGCCTGGAATCGAACCCAGGTCACCTGGGGCTATGGAGCAGCAGCGCTAACCACTGTGCCACCGTGCTGCCCACACAATGCTCCGTGGTTTCTCTCAATCTATATCCAGGAACAGGAAACATAGAATTCTTAGAGTGGCCATTCAGATCCTTGATTCTGTTCCAGCATTCAGTTGAATCATGACCGAACTGTATCTTAACCCCATCTACCCCAGTTCTTTAGCTCCTTATGCTCTTGCCTAAGCTTAATTTCCAATTGATTGCTAGTCTCCACAGCTTTTAGCAGGATGGAGTTTCAGTGTGGGCAGAGGTGCTTCTTGGCACTGCTCCTGCACTGCCTCGTTTCGACTGTAAGGTGATGGCTCCCCCAACAAGAGGAAATGATTTCTCTCCAACCCATCCTATCAAAGCTTTTAACCACTGTGGACGTCTTTCTTTGGAAGGTTCAGTAAGAAATCTCACAACACCAGGTTAAAGTCCAACAGGTTTATTTGGCATCACAAGCTTTCGGAGCACTGCTCCTTTACTCACCTGAAAAGGAGCAGTGCTCCAAAAGCTGGTGATGCCAAATAAACCAGTAAGAAGTTAGACTTCTTACTATATCCACCCCAATCCAATGCCGGCATCTCCACATTTGGAAGGTTAACAGGGAAAGCATGTTTATGTCAAAGACAATCCCAGGGGCACTTAAACAGTGAAATGTTGGTGGGAAAGAAAGCTATTGGGGTCATGTGTGCTTGTTAACTGCCTCCAGCTGCTACAAGAGTGATCATTCACTGTTCTCTCCAACCATGAAAGACAAAATATCTTCCTCTGTGTGGGTGGCAGTTCACTGATAAGCCTGCGAAACAAGTCCAAGAAAATAAAGAGGACTTTAAAGCAAGGAGCCTCGGACAATGGGACAATGGCTGTTTGTACAGCTGCTGCTTCTCCAGATCTTCGCAAACTTTGGATGAATGTATCTCAGCAATGCCTGACCTCCCCATCCCACTATCCTCCCCCCTCCCCCTGCCAGCACAGCAGGCGGGGAAGCTGATTTACGCAACACAGTCGGGTATTGATGTCTCTCGCATCTGAGTGTTAAGTCTTTGCAGGAGTTGGGACGTCTTGTTGCAGTTGTACAGGACATAGTAAGGCCACACTTGAAATACTGTATACTGTTCTGGTCACCCTATTATAGAAAGGACATTATTAAACCAGAAAGAGTGCAGAAAAAATTTACTAGGATGCTACCAAGACTTGATAGTTTGAGTTTTAAGGAGAGGCTGGATAGACTGGGACTTCTTTCCCTGAAGTGTAGAAGGCTTAGGCATGATCTTATAGAAGTCTACAAAATAATGAATCATAGATAAGGTAAATAGTCAACATCTTTTCCCAAAGGTAGGGGAATCTAAAATTAGGGGACGTAGGTGACAGGGGAGAGATAAGAAAGGGTCCAGAGGGGCAATTTTTTCACACAGAAGGTGGTGAGTGTCTGGAACAAGCTGCCAGAGCTAGTAGAAGAGGTGGGTACAATTTTGTCTTTTAACAAGCATTTAGACCGTTAATGGGTAAGATGGGTATTGAGGGATTTGGGCCAAATGCAGGCAATTGGAACTAGCTTAATGGTAAACAAAAAAGGCGGCATGGAGAAGATGGGCCAAAGGGCCTGTTTATGTGCTGTAAACCTCTATGACGCACATGGACATCAGGAAAATGACAAGGAACCTCGACAATCCCTCCAGTTTAAGGAGGCTTCATCACTGCAGTTTAGCTGGTGGCATCCTTGCCTCAGGATTCAAAGTCCACTCCAGGGCTTGAGAACACTATTTCAAGCTAATATTGCAGTTGATGACGCAGTAGTTAGCACTGCTGCCTCACAGTGCCAGGAACCCGGGTTCAATTCCCCGCTTGGGTCACTGTTTGTGTGGAGTTTGCATGTTCTCTCCGTGATTGCGTGGGTTTCCTCCAGGTGTCATAGAATCATAGAGGTTTACAGCATGGAAACAGGCCCTTCGGCCCAACTCATTCATGCTGCATTTTTTTTTAAAACCCCTAAGCTAATCCCAATTGCCCGCATTTGGCCCATATCCCTTTATACCCATTGTATTCATGCAACTATCTAAATACCTTTTAAAATACAAAATTGTACCTGCCTCTACTACTATCTCTGGCAGCTTGTTCCAGACACTCACTGTGAATGTAAGCCTACTTGTAACACTAATAAATAAACTATAAACAGTGCAGGACAGAGGAGCACTGCTGAAGGTGCTGTCTTTTGGATGAAATGCTAAGCGCAGGGCCAGTTTAGGTGGATATAAAAGATCCCACGGTACAGTAATGAAGGAGAACATGTGGGTCAATATTTCCCTCTAACACATCACCAAGTAGTGAGGAAAAGTTCCCGATTTCTATTGATCTTCGCTTGAAGAGCAGTTTCAGTTGGAGCAGGCTGCATAACGGCCATTCTACAAATATAACTCTCCTTGACCCACTCCCCACCCAAACAACAAAGAAAAATATAGGAATTAGGAGCAGAGGTCGGCAAATTCAGTCCTTCGAGCATGCTCCACCATTTAACCAAATCATGGCTGATCTCTCTCCCTGGTCTCCAATTCACCTCCCCACCTGTTCCCCATATCCTCTTATCCCTTTTTTAAAATAGAAATATATCTATCTTCTTCTTGAAGCTAATCAATGATTCAGACTCCACCGTGCAATGGGGCAACGAGTTCCACAGATTCATCACCAAGAAGTAGTTCCTCCTCATCTCAGTTTTAAATCTATCATCTTTCAAGCTATACTTGTGACCTTATGTTCCAGATTGCCCCACAAGGGGAAACATTTGGTCTACATTTACTCTATCAATCCCTTTTAACAACTTGAATTTATGTAGTACCTTCAACATCCCAAGATGCATTGAGAGAGTGTTCACTCTGAGGCACAGAAAGCAAAAATAACGTAGCTAAATGTGAGACTTTGCACTTTGGTAGGAAGAATAGAGGCATAGACTGTTTTCTAAATGGGGAAAAGCTTCAGAAATCTGAAGTACAGAGGGTCTTGGGAGTCCTTGTTCAGGACACTCTTAAGATTAAAGTGCAGGTTCAGTTGGCAGTTAGGAAAACAAATTCAATGTCAGAATTCATGTCGAGAGGGCTAGAGCAGAGATGGACTTCTGAGGCTTTATAAGGCTCTAGTCAGACCCCATTTAGAGTATTGTGTGCAGTTTTGGGCCCCATATCTAAGAAAGGACGTGCTGGCATTGGAAAGGGTCTAGAAGAGGTTCACAAGAATGATTTCTGGAATGAAGGGTTCATCATATGAGGAGTGGTTGAGGAGTCTGAGTCTGTATTCGAGAGGCCTGGATAGAGAGGACATGGTGACGATGTCTCCAATAGTGGGAGAGACTGGAACCCGAGGGCACAACGTCAGATAAAACTAAAATGAGGAAGAATTTCTTCAGCCAGAGTGTGGTGAATCTATGGAATTCATTGCCACAGAGGGCTGTGGAAGCCAGGTCTTTAAGATAGAGATAGATTTGTTCTTGATCAATAAGAGTTACAGGGAGAAGGCAGGAGAACGGGGATGAGAATCATATCAACCATGACTGATTGGCGGAGCAGACTCGATGGGCTGAATTGCCTAAATCTGCTCCTATATCTTATGGTCTTATGGAGACAACAGGAGAAGGACGTAGGTTTTAAACAGGCTGGAACTCATGCAATTTAAGACTTCTTCAGAAACAAGATCTGCTGTAATTTGGGATATAAAATGAATGTGCAGCAGCGACAGTTCTAGGGATTGTCCCTGCTGTAAGAACATACCATTCGTGCTGGGAGGCTCAACGCAGCGTTTTCCTGATGAGTCCAGGATCATTGGATATGTACAGAAACAGTTGTACGAGCCATCAGTGTTAATGCATTGACCGTTGATGCAGTTTGATGGGTCCTGACACTCATCAATATCTGGGAATGAAAGGAAACACTGGATTATCCATCTGGAGAAACGGGATAGCCGACGGGGAACAGAGGAAGGCAGAAGGAAGCAACCGGACAAAATTAGAACAAAAGCACGATGCTGACTGTTATGTGTTGCTTCAGAAATGCTTAAATTCAGAATTCAATTCCGACACTGTTAGTGGAATCATTTCAAATATAATAAAAGGACATCAATTTTCTACATATTGGTTTCCACAAAAGGAATTTGGAGAAGGTTTTCCTCCTTCAGTGCCCGGGATCGCTGAGGTAGAACAAGTATCAGGAAATCACGGCAGATGGTTTTACCAGGAAAGCTTCCCAAGTTTCCTGAATGCCAGGAAGATCTTGTGTCTTGCTTTCTGGATGCGCCACCCAACCTTACACTGTTTCACATCTGGTTACCCAAAAACCGCACATCTGTAGGAAGCGCCATGCACCAATTTTAAATGAGTCAACCTGGCCTACAATGCGGACAATATCTCGGGTCAGAATTCTACAGGGTTCTCCTTCTCACTCAAACTCCGGAATAACATTGCGTTTATCGGTTTAAGGTGAGAGGGGAGAGATACAAAAGCGTCTAGAAAGGCAATTTTTATCACACAGAGGGTGGTGAGTGTCCAGAACAAGCTGCCAGAGATAGTAGCAGAGGCAGTTACAATTCTGTCTTCTAAAAAGCATTTAGACAGTTACATGGGTAAAATGGGTATAGAGGGATGTGGGTCAAACATGGGAAATTGTGACTAGTTTGGTGGTTAAAACTGGGCCGCACAGATAAGTTGGGCCAAAGGGCCTGTTTCCATGCTGTAAACCTGTATGATTCTTATAATGTGTAAATACAGTCCACATCACTCCATCAGCATTTCTGTGGAGCTTTTGTTCCAATTGATGATCCAGAGAGCCCCCTACAACGGTGTGCTTTGTCTGTATAGTGTGCAAGAAACAAGACTTTTCATTGTATCTAGTAATACATGTGACACTAATAAATCAAATCAAATCACAGGAAATCCACACCAGTGGTTCCCAATGAGCTACGACATATCTTGTTTCAGCCTCACATCGAGTACATGGCAATACTTATACAATATCGGTTGATCCTCTGTGGGAACATACCATCAGAATCGAGAGGCTGGGTACAGCGTTTCCCTGAGGCATCCAGGACCATAGGGACGGTGCAGAAACAGTCGTATGAACCCTCGGTATTAACACATTGTCCATTAACACAGCTCGCTGCATCCTGACATTCATCAATATCTAGGAACACAATATCATGGAAATATTATAGTCCTGCTTTACAGGAAGCACTGCAGCAACTCCCCACAGATTCTCACCAAACACCTCCTATCACATTATAGAATCCCTACAGTGCAGAAGGAGGCCATTTGGCCTATTGAGCAACGATCATAATCCACCCAGGCCCTGTCCCCATAACCCCATCTATTTACCCGGCAATCCCCCGACTCTAGGAGGCCATTTAGCCTGGCCAATCAACCTAACCGTACATTTTTGGACTGTGGGGTGAAACTGCAGCACCCGGAGGAAACCCACACAGACACAGGGGGAATGTGCAAACTCCACACAGACAGGAATTGAACCCAGGACGCTGGCACTATGAGGCAGCTGTGCTAACCACTGTGCCACCGTTCCTGGACCCGGAAGAGGGGCCAAAGGGCAGAACTCCTAAAGGGAACACAGGAACTCATATTACTGAGAGTATAAGACAAAAATATCACTGAAGTGAGAGGATAAAAGCTCACTGCGGACGCTGGAATCTGAAACCAAAAAAGAAAATGCTGGAAAATCTCAACAAGTCTGGCAGCATTTGAAAAGAGCTGATGTTTTGAGTCTATATGACCATTTGTCAAAAGAATTGAAAGAAATCCAGTAAGAACATGGATACTAACACATATGGAATCCTGGGCTTTATAAATAAAGTACAGAAGCATGGAAGTTGATGATCTTTTATAAAACACCAATTTGGCGTCAACATTTTTTTGATTCATTTTTGTGGGTGTTCTTGGTCCCTGGCTAGAATTTATTACCCATTCCAAATTGCCCCTTGAAGGGGTGAGTCACCCCCTTGAACCGATGAAGTCCGAGACACAGGTACATCCATAGTGCTGTTAGGGAGACTGGAACATTGGCTCTGATTTTACTGGCGTGCCCGCCCCCTTGAACGCCATTCTCCATTGTCCTCCGGCACAAGGTTACATGCCTCGGATTGGCAGTGCCAATAAAATTCCGGCCATTGTGTCCAGTTCGGAGCACCACACTTTCGGAAAGACTTGAAAGCTATGGAGAGGGTACATAAAAGAATTACAAGAACAGGATAAGGGACTTTTGCTTTGAGAATAGGTTGGACAGCTTGAGGCTGTTCTCCTTGGAGAAGGGAAGGTTGAACGAAGGTTTGACAGAGATGTTTAAAATGATGAGGGGCTGGAATGAATAAATGGAGAGAAACAGTGCGCAAAGACAGAAGGGTTGAGAATCAGAGAATGCTAATTTATGATGAATGAACAATGTTGACCAGAGGATTTTTTGTTTACGCAGTGAGTGGTTGGGATCTGGAATGTGCTTAGAATGTGTGGTGGAGGCAGATTCACTCATGACCTTCAAAAGGAAATGAAGAAAGAGCTTGAAGAGAGGAAAGAAAATGGCAAGGTTACAAGGAAAAAGACTGGGAGACAAACTAGTTAAACTGTTCCCACAGACAGCCTGCAGAGAATGAGTAAATGGCCTCCTTTTGTTGGGTAACCATTCTATGACTCCCCGGGTTATCATCATCTAGCAGGAGCAGGGTCATAGGAACACCGCCATGTTCAAGTTCCCCTCCAAGTCACACTTCACCCCAACTTGGGCATATATTACCACCTCCATTGTTGCTGAGTCACATCCTGTGACTCACTGATAAAAAACACTGTGGGACAGTCTCGACCATGTAGACTATAGAGTTGCAAGAAGAAGCCTCACCACTACCTTATCACGGGCAACTGGGAATGGGCAATAAAACCACTCTTGCCAGCAATACCCACACACCATTCAGAATGAATTATAAGTAAATAAACCCAGCAGTAGATGCAAGAGGCAATTGCACTATGGGGTACTGAGCCAGAGAGTCATGGAAAGTCTTAAGGTGGGATTTTCCTGCTACATTTACCCCAAAACCAGAAAATCCCACCCGAGGTCAACGGATCTTTTCATGGTCCATGTCCCGCCCACTACAATTCCCATAGCGGACTGGGAAAATTCCGTTCTTAGGCTTGGTCCCCCGCTAAGATCTCACAGGATGGCTCTTTGTATTGGCGGTAATGAGAAACAGCGAGTCCAATTTCTTTTGTTTGTTTGACATCTTCATCTGTCACAGTTTACCTTCTGATTTCAGCTTCTTTGCCGTTTCGCCATTTATGCCCTTAATTCTCTCTACGGACTGCCATTAGCAGCCTTTCCCCTTGTTTTTATGACTCATTCCCTCACCCTGCAGTATAAAATCTCCCACTTTCTTTTAGCTTTGACAGAGAGTCATCGGGACTCGAAACGTCAGCTCTTTTCTTTCCTTACAGATACTGCCAGACCGGTTGAGATTTTGCAGCATTTTCTCTTTTGGTTTCAGATTCCAGCATCCACAGTAATTTGCTTTTATCCAATTTATTTTGTTTCTCGAGACGGCAGAGAACCAATAAGATACCGGCCAAGGTCCTTAGTACTGTTTCTTGAACACTGAAACTAGGCAAGAGGTAGAGTTCTGGACTTGACTGCAATCAAACAGCCCAGTGGCACTTGCCCTCACTACGAAATGGGAACTTGGGTGGGGTACTGGCAATTGCTGCCAACCAACAATGCCTGTGGGTAGCACGGTGCACAGTGGTTAGGACTGTTGCCTCATAGCGCCAGGCTCAATTCTCAGCTTGGGTTACTGTCTGTGTGGAGTCTGCATGTTCCCCCGGGCACTCCAGTTTCCTCTCACAGTCCAAAAGAGTTTTAAAGTTTAAATTTTATTTATTATAGTCACAAGTAAGGTTACATTAACAATGCAATGAAGTTACTGTGAAAATCCCCTTATCGCCACACTCTGGGGCCTGTTCGGGTACATTGAAGGAGAATTAACATGGCCAATGCACCTAACCAGCATGTCTTTCCGAATGTGGGAGGAAACCGGAGCACCCAGAGGAAACCCACTCAGACACGAGAAGAACATGCAGACTCTGCACAGATAGTGACCCAAGCTTGGAACTGAACAAGGTTCTTAGCAGTGTGAGACAGCATTGCTAACCACTGTCATGCTGGTTAAATGCATTGGCTATGCTAAATTCTCCCTCAGTGTATCGAACGGGCGCCAGAGGGTGCTGACTAGGCGATTTTCACAGTAATTTCACTGCATCGTTAATCAAGCCTACGTGCGACACTAATAAATAAAGTTAATCAACCAACTGTGCTCGATTTTGCATGTCTTCTTGTGGGGGAACTAAGGGGATTGGGGCTTGGAAGAAGACAAATCTGGCTCTTCCAGATAAAAGAAGCAGAAAGTCTCTCTACAGATTCCTCAACATCTGTAAAAAGAAACTACAGTTCTCCTGTGGGTTCATTATCCATTTACCACCCAAAAAACCCATTTGTCTTTTCCCTTTATACCTGCTGTGTACTCCGAGCATTTCCTGTCTCTGTCACTATTCCTTTGATTCTGGGGCTCTGCACAGTTAAAATTGAGGCTTTGTGACAGCAATAAAGATTTGATAGCACTTAAAGAATAAAAATATTGCTTCATCTCCTGAATCTTTACTGTGTATATAGCTGGAAGCAGTAAGTTACCCGTGTTTCTAACTGCTGTTTTCTCCTTCAACTGTGAAACTATTTTACAGAAAATTCGCTTTCAGTCTTTTATCTGACAACTTGAGATGTCTGAACAATGGCACTGAACGTACACACACTATTATAGACTTACATCAGGCCCTGGTGACACAGGGTGATGAAGGGCAATGTTTAAACTTTACCCGCGACCTTCCTCAAATCTAGCTGTTATGCCCCTGGGGGCCAGAAACACCGTGTTTTACTCTTAGTGAGTGTTCGCAGAATCTGTGTATGAGATGTCTTCTCAGTGAAACAGCGGAGACAAATTCTATATGACTGCCATTAACATTGGCCAACTTCCTGAGCATAACAGCTGGGAAAATCAGCAGGAAGCAGTGGGAAGAAAGTCAGGCAGCTCAAAGAGTGTTAGCCAGGCCCGAGGTCAACACGGAGTCAGAGTGGAGGGAGGGAGAGACATATTTGGGCGGACGGAGCGGGAGTGTTTCCAAGGTAGTCAATGGAGGAAGAGGGGATGGGGGTTAAGTGTTTAAGAGATGGAAGTAATGTATTAACTCTGGATTTGCTTAAACACTCAAAACTCCCCTCCCTAACAGGCAGATACCTCTCAAATCAGGCATGCATGTAGGGCAGCACAGTAGCTAGAACTGCTGCCTCACAGCACCAGGGACGCCGGATTCGATTTCCGGCTTGGGTCACTGTCTGTGCAGAATCTGCACATTCTTCCTGTGTCTGCATGGGTTTCCTCCAGGTGCTCCCGTTTCCTCCCACAGTCCAAAAATGTGTGGGTTAGGATGGATTGGCCATGCTCAGTTGTCCCTTAATGTCAGGGGGATGCACTAGGGTAAAAGCTTGAAATTATGGGGATAAGGACTGGATGGGATTGTGGTCAGTGCAGACTGGATGGGCCGAATGCTCTGCACTGTAGGGATTCAATGAAGATTTTCTTCTATCAGACGGAATGTTAAAGTCACCTCCAACTCCTGCTCTGTTTCAATGTTTTTTTTCACTTTATCTAATCACGTCCTGTTCATATCTCCTGCTTATCTACTTTTATCAGCTCTTCATCTCTCTCTGTATCTTAGTCTGTCTCTCTTTCATAAGTCAATGATTTAAGCATCAACACTGTCGCATTTGTGCTAAGTTTTTGATGGGATCAGAAGCAATGAAGCAAGCTTACCAAGACACTGCAGTTTGACTGGATCGTAATACAAGCCTTGTCTGCAGTAACACTCATAGCCAGGCTGTGTGTTCAGGCAAAACCCATTCTTACAAATCTCTTCTCCAAATAAAACACATTCGTCAGCATCTGTGAACAAAAAAAAAGTATGTTTTTTTTTACAATAAACAGACCGCAAAGCTAACATCTGATTCTAATCAAGCCAGGGCGTAGCATGTTCCGAAACACTCCTTCACCATCAGACCTGCCCAATACTGTCACTTGTCTCTTCAATGATGCTGAGGCCAGCATTCATTTCGTACAGCGCCCCGAGGTAGATCTGTTCCATTTCAGAAAGCCAGTTGGAGAACGATGATACAGGAGCCAGTTTTAATCAGTCATATATTTATTTATAGAGTGAGGCATTACAAACATACACATCCCAACTCAAACAGGCTACAGTTGCCTCTTTACTGGGGAGGTGATGACGCAATGATATTATCACTGGATTAGTAATCTAGGGAAATGACCTGGGGAATCTCAGGTTTAAATCCCACCAAAGTAGGTCTGGAAAATCTGGAGTTAAAAGTCTGATGATGACCAATGAAACCAGTGCTGATTGTTATAAAAACACAGCTGGTTCACTAACGTTCTTCAAGAAGGGAAGTCCGCCATCCTTATCTGGTCTGGCCTACACGTGACTGACTCTTTAATGCCCTCTGAAACGGCCCAGCAAGGCATTCCAATTCAAATTAGAGATGGGCAATGAATGCTGGCCCAGCCAATGATGTCCATGGCCAATGAATTTTTTAAAATATGTAAACCCACAATTAATGTCCATCCCATGCACCTAGAATCATGGAAAGAATCACAGAAACCCTACAGTGCAGAAGGATGCCATTTGACCCATTGAATCTGCATGACAACAATCCCACCCCCATAATCCCACATATTTACTCCACTAATCCCTCTAACCTCTCATCCCAGGGCACTAAAGGGCAATTTAGCATGAATTAAATAGCACCTAACCTGCACATCTTTGCACATAATTAAACACAATTGATATACAATTAACAACAATAGCTGTCCAAGCACAAAACCAAAGTACAAGGACAGAAAGTTAAGCTGATCATTCTTAGAAGAGCATTAACACCTTCTTCGAAAGGAATTTATTTCAAAAACAATTCCTTTTTCAGTATTGACCTGTTCTTCATCCTTTCCTTCCATCTTTGCAGATTATTCTAGCTGACAGGATAGACAAGTATACAGACGAATCAATCAGTTTGTTCTAATTTGCTACTGTCTCAGATCGAGTTGTATTCTTGTGGGGAGGGGTGTGTGATTTCTGTCCCCATTCCCAATCCCCTCATTATATTTTCTAGCAGTCCATCAATGGCTGATGGTAGAATCGTCCAGTCCAACCCACCCCTGTCAATGGGGTTTCCTGTTTGCACTCTCTGCTATCTGAGAACCCACGGGGGCGGGAGGTCATCATTGGCAGGACTGGAAGATCCCACCGGCGAGTACAGCTGTGTAATACCACTCAAAACATGACTGACATTACCACAAGCTTTGCTGCTAAATTTTTCCTTATTCACTTGTGGGACATGGGCCTCGTTGCCCCTGTTCAGAGAATCAACCACATTGCTGTGGCTCTGGAGTCACATGTAGACCAGACCAGGTAAGGAAGGCAGATTTCCATCCCTAAAAGGCATTAATGCACCAGATGGGTTTCTACAACAATCGACAATGAACAAAGAACAAAGAAAATTACAGTACAGGAACAGGCCCGCCAAGCCTGCACTGACCATGCTCCCGACTGAACTAAAACCCCCTATCCTTCGAGGAACTATATCTCTCTATTCTCATCCTATTCATCTACTTGTCAAGAAGCTCCTTAAAAAGTCACTACTGCATCCGCTTCCACTACCTCCCCCAGCAACAAATTCCAGGCATCCACCACTCTGTGTAAAAAATCTGTCTCATACATCTCCTTTAAATCTTGTCCCTTGCATCTTAAATCTGTACTCCCTAGTAATTGACTCTTCCACCTTGGGAAAAAGCTTCTAACTATTCACTCTGTCCATGTCTCTCATAATCTTGTGGATTTCTATCAGGTCTCCCCTCAACTTCCGTCGCTCCAGCGAGAGCAAATCAAGTTTCTCCAATCTCTCCTCATAGCTGATACCCTCCATGCCAGGCAACATCCTGGTAAATCTGTTCTGTACTATCTCCAAAGCTTCCACATCCTTCTGGTAGTGTGGTGACCAGAATTGAGCCCTTAATTCCAGATTTTTTTCTCTATTGAATCCAAATTCCACCATCTGCTGTGGCGAGATTCGAACCCAGGTCCCCAGAACATTAACTGAATTTCTGGATTAATAATCTAGCGATAATGCCACTAGGCCATCACCTCCCCCTGTATACAACTGTGTTGGTTGTCCTGAATTGCTCTTTGCAGATTCCTAACAAATTAGCAAACACAACCAACAACTCACCACAAGTCGCTTCAACTGGCCATTGGTAGATTTGAAAGACGAGGAGACTGGGGAAAGGTTGATCATGTATGGGGGCAGCTTATCAAAATCAGATGGGCTTGTTGACCTGATGGCTTCTTCCCCTGCATCTCAAACTCTTGTAACAGGATAGAGGTGACTTGATTGAGATGTACAAGGTTATGAGGGGCATGGACAGAGTGGATAAGGAGCAGCTATTCCCCTTAGTTGAAGGGTCAGTCATGATGGGACACAAGTTAAAAGTGAGGGATGAGAGTTTGGAGGGAATTTGTGGTACAACTATTTTACTCAGACGGTGGTGACTGTCTGGAATGCGCTGCCTAGAGAGTGGTGGAGGCGGGATGCCTCATATCCCCTGAATAAGGGGGTTAGTTCCCAGGTAGGGAAGGACTGTAGGCACTCTGAGAGGGGGGTTAGGCAGGTGGTGGAAAAAGGAAATATCCTGACTGAGGGGCTGAGGTGTGTCTATTTTAATGCCGGGAGTGTAGTAAATAAAGTAGATGAGCTTAGGACATGGATTGCTGCTTGGGAGTGTGATGTGGTGGCCATTACAGAGACTTGGTTGTCTCAGGGACAGGACTGGGTACTTCAGGTGCCGGGATTCAGGTGCTTCAGGAGGGACAGGGTTGGGGGTGGTGTGGCACTGTTGATCAGGGACAAGATGTAGAGATGCCGGCGTTGGACTGGGGTAGTAAAAACTCAGTAAGAATTTAGCAACACCAATTTTAAATCCAACCGATTTATTTGATAGTAAAATTGCCTGACAAAGAAACAGAGTGTCGAAAGCTCGCAATTTTACTATCAAATAAATCAGTTGGACTTAAAATTGGTGTTGCTAAATTCTTACTGAGATCAGGGACAATGTCATGGCTGTAGAGAAGGTTGAAGATGGGGAGGGATTGTCTACGGAGTCTCTGTGGGTGGAAGTTAGGAACAGCAAAGGCTCGATAACTTTGCTGGGTGTATTCTATAGGCCACCCAATAGCGACAGGGAACTTGAGGTGCAGATAGGGAAACAGATCCTAGACAGATGTAGAAATAACAGGGTTGTCGTGATGGGAGATTTCAATTTCCCAAACATAGACTGGAATATCCCAAGGGTAAGGGGTTTGGATGGTGTGGAGTTTGTTAGGTGTGTTCAGGAAGGTTTCCTGACACAGTACGTGGAAAAGCCTACGAGAGGAGAGGCTGTACTTGACCTGGTGCTTGCTAATGAGCCAGGGCAAGTGTCGGATCTCACGGTAGGTGAGCATCTTGGGAATGGAGATCATAATTCTATCTCTTTCACGATAGCGATGGAAAGAGATAGGATCAGGCAGGCTAGGACGGTGTATGTCTGGAGTAAGGGGAAATATGAAAACATTAGGCAGGTAATTGGACGCATAAACTGGAAGGAGGTGTTCTTGGGGAAGAGTACAGAAGGAAAGTGGCAGTTTTTCAAGGAATGTTTGTCTGGGGCACTGCAAGACAACATTCCGAGGAGTCAAGGAGGTTCTGGTAGGACGCGAGAACCGTGGTGCACAAAGGTAGTGGTGAACCTAGTTAGGAAGAAAAAAAAGGTATATAAAAGGTTCAGAGAGCTAGGGGATGTTAGGGATCTAGAGGAGTATAAGGTGTGTAGAAGGGAACTTAAAAAGAAATTAGGAGAGCCAGAAGGGGTCATGAGAAGGCCTTGGCAGGTAAGATTAAGGAGAATCCCAAAGCCTTCTACAAATATGTGAAAAGTAAAAGGATGAGAAGAGAAGGGATAGGGCCTATAAAAGGTGAAGGGGGAAAAGTCTGTGTGAATCCGGAAGAAATGGCAGAGGTGCTTAACGAGTACTTTGCCTCGGTATTCACGGTGGAAAGTGAACTGGGAGATTGCACTGCAGGTTTGAGGCAAACGGAAAAGATTGAGTATGTGGATGTTAGGAAAGAGGATGTGTTAGACCTGTTAAATTCTATCAAGATAGACAAGTCGCCGGGATTGGATGGGATGTACCCCAGGTTATTGTGGGAGGTGAGGGAAGTGGTTGCAGAGCCCCTGGCGATGATCTTTGCGTCGTCCATGGAAACGGGACAGGTTCCGGAGGATTGTGGATGTGGTTCCTATCTTTAAGAAAGGGAACAGGGATAGTCCAGGAAATTGACTTCAGTGGTTGGTAAGCTGATGGAGAGGCTTCTGAGGGATAAGATATATGAATATTTGGAGAAGTTTGGACTGATTAGAAATAGTCAGCATGGTTTTGTCAAGGGCAGGTCATGCCTTACGAGCCTAGTTGAGTTCTTCGAAAATGTGACTGAACACATTGACGAAGGAAGGGCTGTGGATGTAGTGTACACAGACTTTAGTAAGGCGTTTGATAAAGTCCCACATGCAAGGCTTCTGGAGAAGGTGAGAGGGCATGGGATCCAAAGGGCTTTGGCCTCGTGGATCCAGAACTTTCTTGCCGGCAGAAGGCAGAGAGTGGTTGTGGATGGGTCTTGTTCTGCATGGAGGTCGGTAACCAGTGGAGTGTCCCAGGGATCTGTTCTGGGACCCCTGCTGTTTGTCATTTTCATAAATGACCTGGATGAGGAAGTGGAGGGATGGGTTAGCAAGTTCGCCGACGATACAAAGATCGGTGGTGTTATGGATGGTCTGGAGGGATGCCAAAAGTTGCAGTGGGACATAGACAGGATGCAAGACTGGGCGGAGAAGTGGCAGATGGACTTCAATGCAGATAAATGTGTAGTGGTCCATTTTGGCAGGAATAATGGGATGAAGGAGTACAGTATAAGGGGTAGGAGTCTTAGCAGTGTTGTAGAGCAGAAGGATCTCGGGGTCCGGGTCCATAGGACTCTTAAATCGGCCTCGCAGGTGGAGGAAGTGGTCAAGAACACGTACGGTGTACTGGCCTTCATTAATCGAGGAATAGAGTTTAGGAGTCAGGAGGTAATGATGCAGCTCTATAAGACTCTTGTCAGACCCCAGTTGGAGTATTGTGCGCAGGTCTGGTCGCCTCATTATAGGAAGGATGTAGAGGCTATTGAGAGAGTTCAGAGGAGATTTACAAGGATGCTGCCTGGATTGAGAGGCAGGCCTTATGAAGATAGGTTGAGGGAGCTGGGACTTTTCTCACTGGAGAGACGTAGGTTGAGAGGCGACCTGATAGAGGTTTATAAAATGTTGAGAGGAATAGATAGGGTGGACTCTCAGAGACTATTTCCCCGAGCTGAAATGGTGACTACGAGAGGACACAGATTTAAGGTGCAGGGAAGCAAATACAAAGGAGATGTCAGGGGTAGGTTTGTCACTCAGAGGGTGGTGAGTGAATGGAACCGACTGCCATCGGAGGTTGTTGAGGCAAACTCACTGGGGTCTTTTAAGAGACTTCTGGATGAGTATATGGAAATGAATAGGATAGGGGGTTGTAGATAGGTCTGTGGATTGGTAGATGTGATCGGCACAACTCGTGGGCCAAAGGGCCTGTTTGTGCTGTATTGTTCTATGTTCTATATGTTCTATATCCTTTAAGAAGTACCTGGATGAGTACTTGGCACGCCATAACATTCAAGGCTATGGGCTGGCAAATGGGATTTAGGTCGGCAGGTCAGGGTCTTTCGCGCATCAGTGCAGACTTGATGGGCTGAAGGGCCTCTTCTGCACTGTGGTATTCTGTGATCTGCTGTGCCTATGGCAACAGAAACAACGCAACAAACAAAACTTGGAGACTTTTGCAGTAAGTGTGAGCTGCCCACTGAAGCTGAATAGCCTGTTGAAAGCACATTTGCAGACACATTCGGGTGAACAGTGATAATCCCAGCTAAATGTAGTGATTCGTATCTCTACTGCCATTCTCCAGAGACCGAGAAAATTTGCAGCTGGCCTGCTTCCGACTTTCAGCAATGATGCTTTGAGACAGGTGCTGGGAGACAGCCTGAGGGAGCCTGTCTCCAAATCACCTTACTGTATAAACGCAAAGGCTAAGGGAGTCACTCTGACTCTGGGTTGGTTATGGACATTGGTACTGTGAAGCAGTTTGGATTGGCCCCACATTAGAGATCTTGACTGATTCTCATTCTGATGAAATTCAGTGGGAATGATGTTCAGGAGCAGTGGCTGCATCACTGTTGTTTCACGCTCACACCCAGAGTCCAAATTACCCCCTAAAACTCTGCACAGCAGAGATTAGCAAGATGGAATTCCCTGTGAGCATATCCAACAAACTGCAGAATTCTGCAATCTCTGTGCGATACTATGGTTAGTATCAGGATCCTGGGTTCAATTCTGGCCATGGGTCACTGTCTGTGCAGAGTCTGCACGTTCTCCCTGTGTCTGCTTGGGTTTCCTCCAGGTGCTCTAGTTTCTTCCAAATTCAAGATGGCCCTGTAACATGGTGACTTCTTGTGAGCTGTCCCTAGCATACCCCTTAATTCTATCTTTTATTCTATGCTTTTAAAACTCTACCTCTTAAATATTAAACTGATCTTTTCTACACCCTAGCAATGACAGTAGCACTACATTCTATACCCTCTCCTTTCTTTCTCTACTAGCAGCATGCTTTGGCTGTATAGCATACAAGAAACAACACTTTTCACTGTATCCCAATGCATTTTTTTATTATTTGTTCGTGGGACATGGGCGTTGCTGGCTGGTTAGCATTTATTGCCCATCCTTAGTCGCCCAAGGGCAGTTGAAAGTCAACCGCATTCTGTGGCTGTGGAGTCACACGTAGGCCAGATCTGCTAAGGATGGCAGATTTCCTTCCGTTCCTTGCTAAGTTGCCCCTTAGTGTTCCAGGTTGTGTAGGGTTGAGGAATTGGCAGGTTAAATAGATTAGAAGGATAGGGCACTGGGGATAGGGCAGGGTGGGGGGGAGGGGGGTTGACCCGAGTAAGATACTCTGTCCGAGAGTCGGTGCAGACCCGATGGGCTGAATGGCCCCTTCTGCATTGTAGGGATTTTATGACATTTTGTATTTCTGCCACTGATGTGCTCCTCTCTGCAGATGAGGCAGCAAATCTCGTGTGGTCCCGAACGCCACATAAGCTGAAACTGCAAGTCAGATGAAAGAAGAGATATGGTATGTGCAGAATTACACCTGTTGTATCACCCAGTGATGAGGCAGTGCCGATAGCTGCAGTTGTGCATGCACAGAGACATGCACATGAATTACTGAGCTTTGTTGACACATCTAAAAATATGTGAGCGGCACGAAAGCAGAGCTGTAAATTCCTCCACATACCCAATTGTGCTTTTCTGAGAAGGGGAATGATTTCTGATCCAAACGGCTGGCTGGATTGCACTTGGGCCAAACACTGGATGTTTGAACAGACTCAAACAGAGCTCATTCCTATCGTTAGTCAAGCATAAATCAGCTCTGTCTAGACCTACATGGTCTGGCTTTTAGAATTCCCTGCTCACTTTGCCATTTTCATAACTTATTACTTTAAACATGGGCAAATCAGCACAACAAAACGGCAACAGGAATCTGCAGAACATTCAGTAAAATTGGAAAGGAGGTTCTGGGTCCAGTATGACCACAGAATCTCCACAGTGCAAAAGGAGGCCATTCAGCCCACTGGGTCTGCAGTGTCTTTTCAATAGAGTATCCCACCTATGTCCTATCCCCGTAACCCCATGTATTTGGCTCATCAATCCCCCTAATCCACACATCTTTGGACACTAAGGAGCAATTTAGCATGGCTAATCTACCTTACCTGCACATCTTTGAACTTGAGGGGGCAATTTAGTACGATCAATCCACTTAACCTACATATCTTTGGAATGTGGGAGGGAAACCCATGCAAAGAATGTGCAAACTTCAAATAGTCACCCAAGGCGGGAATTGAATCCAGGTCCCTGGCATTGTGAGGCAGCAGTGCTAACCATTTTTTTTAAAGAGCAACACAGCACGGGAAACAGGCCCTTCGGCCCAACGAGCCCGCGCCGCCGTCATAACTATATAGTAGCAAATCCATTATCCTATTATATTATTGCTATATAATAATATATATATTATTCCTAATATGGAAAATTCTCACTATAGGGACAATTTGTTTCCCAATCAGCCTAAGAGCGAATTTTTGGGTTGTGGGAGGAAACCGGAGTGCCCGGAGAAAAACCCACGCAACCACGGGGAGAACGCGCAAACTCCCGCAGACACCGGCCCAATTCCAAGTGTCTGCACAGCCACATCGATAGTCTCTGAGCTGTCATGGTGCCCTTCAGATGGTCCACATAAAGCACTAATTTACGACATGAGGTACCAGGCAACCCATGAATCAACATCCAAGAGCTGTACCCGCACCACCTGCCAAATGCATGCTCAATGTTGGTCAAGTATGGACCGAATTACCTGTGGAAAAAAAGCCGTAGTTAAACAGTCCTACTATATCCCTCTATCTGCATTCCGCTCATGTGGCTGTCCAAGAGACCCTTAAACAGCCCCAGCATGCCTGCTCCCACCACCTTACTCGGCAGTGCATTCCACACCCCCACTACCCTTTGTGTGAAAAACTGCCCTCTAATATTCGTCTTATACATAGCCCCCTCACCCTAAGGCCATGACCCCTCGTCCTATCCATTTCTGAAGGTGGAAAAAGTTTACCACCATTTACTCTATCTATACCCCTTATAATCTTATACACCTCTATTAGATCCCCTCTAAGCCGACGTCTTTCAAGGAAAAACAACCCCAGTCTATTTAATCGTTCCTCATAAGACAGTCCTTCCATACCAGGCAGCATCCTGGTAAACCTCCTCTGCACTCTCTCCAAGGACTCCACGTCCTTCCGATAGTACGGCGACCAGAACTGGACGCAGTATTCCAAGTGAGGCCTAACCAACGTTCTATACAATTGCAACATCAAACTCCTACTCTTGTATTCTATATCCTTTTCTATGAAAGCTAACATACTATACGCTTTCTTTATCACCTTCTCCACCTGTGAGGACACCTTCAGAGACTTGTGAACCTGCACCCCCAAGTCTCTCTGCGTCTCTCTGCTCCGTATAGTTTTACCTTTTATCCTATAACTCTCTTCTACATTTTTCCGGCCAAAATGCATCACCTCGCATTTTTCCGGATTAAATTCCATTCGCCATCTATCTGCCCAATCTACCAACCTGTCTATGTCCTGTTGTATTGCCTGACACTGCTCTTCTGTACCCGCCAATCCAAGCATCTTGGTGTCATCAGCAAATTTGCTGATCTCACCACCTACCCCTACTTCCAAGTCGTTTATGTAGACAAAATGTAGACATTGTGCCACCCAGAATGACTGAAAGCTTAGTTCTTTTTCAGATCTGTGAATTCTAGCATATTGATGCAGTTGAATGATTTGAGGTGCCAGAAACATGGATATAGCTTTCCAAATTGATTGTTTGATGTCTAAGCCAACTGAGCTAACTTTGCCGCAAGCATAGCCGTGCTGGCAAAGCACTCAGAAGCAGATTCTGTGTTCAGCAGGGTATAAGGGGTATACAGGCTCTTAGCCGCTGAAGTAGGGTATGACCATGACCTGAATAGGAACTGAACATGGGACTGGAGGGGTAATCCTACAATCCCAGCCTCAACGTGGACCCGCAGTCAAAGAAAGCTCCTGGTCTACAGCGTGGCACATCCCCAATTCTCCCAGCACAGGCATACAGCTGTAACTCTGTGATCATCACAGGATGACTCCTGAATTTCCTCTGCCTTGGAAAAGCAGCCAGCATAATCAAGGACCCCGCAACTCTGGACATTCTCTCTTACACCTTCTTCCATCCGGAAAAAGATACAAAGTCTGAGGTCATGTAACAACCGACACAAGAACAGCTTCTTCCCTGTTGCCGTCAGACTGTTGAATGGGCCTACCATATCTTAAGCTGATCTTTCTCTGCACTCTAGCTATGACAGTAACACTATATTCTGCACCCTCTCCTTCCCTTCTCCCTTATATACTCAATGAACAGTAAGAATCTCACAATACCTGGTTAAAGTCCAACAAATTTATGAGGAGTCATGAGCTTTCGAAGCACTGCTCCTTCATCGAGTGATGAAAATACAAATACAAGTACAAAACACATTGCACATGTCCACACACACTCACCTGATAAAGGAGCAGCACTCCAGAAGCTCATGATTCCATATAAACCTTTAGACTTTAATCTGGTATTGTGAGACTTCTTACTATGCCCATCTCAATCCAATGCCTGCATCTCTACATCATGGCTACGCTATGAATGGTATGCTTTGTCCATATAGCATGCAAGAAACAATAATTTTCACTTTTTCCCAATACATGTGACAATAATAAATCAAATCGAACCAGGTTGAGTCAGATTGTCTGACCTTCCTTTGCTCATGCTTCATGCACCCAATCCTTTCAAAGCCTAGGTGGCATGTACCACTTTTAGAAGTGCGTGTTCTTGCAGTGCTGATACAAGCAATCCCACCCAGTCCTCATTTAACATTTGTAATCCTTTGGTTTCTACCTTGTTTCAAACCAAAAACAAAATTGACCACATCTCAGAAAACCTGCCACATTGGCCTGCTGATGTTATTGAAAAGTATTTTGTAATGCCAAACCTTTGTAATGCTGTCTACTGATTCCATAGGCTGAGTCTCCGTTAGGTATGAGGCCTTTACCCGCAGGACACATGGCAGTGAATTCAGCTAAAGAATAAAATAGAAAAGTTCAGTTAGTAGGGGAAAAAAAACGTTGGGGCCACTGGGAGAAAATGTTATCTGAAGCTTTGAGCTGTATGATACATGCACCATAAAACAGAACAGTGACATATTAATAACCTACGTAATTGAAGATGATTATTGTGATCTGCATCGGACAGCTGCTTGGTTACAAGTGTGCTGATAACCAGCTCAAACATCTGATATTATCATTCCCTTCATTGCAACTTTTCCCGATCGCTAAACACCATTCGCTCCATTTGCTGACGATGCAACAGCAGCAAACACCAGCATCTATTTATAAAGTTAGCACCATGAAAAGTCGCAACATGCTTCACAATAGTGTAATAAAGTAAATTGACACTGGGTATCTAGAGGCCCAACATACTGTTTCAAAATGCTGTTGTGTGATGTACAATTAATATGCACTCAAATACAGCCATGGGGGCAATTTTACCTTCTTTCTTCTAAGTGTGGGCGGACTTGAAGCTGGGAGAGTTTCAGATCTCCCTCGTCATGGGGAGCCTGTCTACTCCTCGCCAGCATGAAATTTTCCCAGCAAAGTCATAAAGGTTAGGGGTTGGGGAGGGGGCGCGAGTCCGGATGATTGAGCGCTGGGCTCACTAACAGATGTGAAACGGGCATTAAACTTGTCTATTTCCAGCAAGAGGCTGACCGAGCCAGAAATCCGGCACCCATAAAACGGCGCCGGTTGTGAAAACCAGCGCCAATCGCACCAAGCACTTTATGCCCCATTTTACCACCACGTTACGCCTGAAAAAGGGCGCAATACAATGGTTAAATCATCCCCATAGAGTCAGACAGCAATACAGCACAGAAATGGATCATTCAGCCCAGCCAGTCCATGTCAACCATAGTGCCCTCCCAGCTAATCCCAATTGCCCACTCTTGGCCCATATTCCTCTAATCCTTTCCCATCCATGTACTTAGCCAAATGCTTTGTAAATGTTGTTGTTGTAGCTGCCTTACCCACTTTCTCTGGCAGCTCATTCCATACGTGCACCAGAAAGAAGTCATCTCTCAGGTCCCTTTTAAATCTTTCCCCTCTCACCTTAAACCTAAGCCCCCTTGGTTTTCAATTTCTCTTCCCTGGGAAGACGACTATGTGTGTTCATCCTGTCCATGCCCCTCAATAAGATCATCCCCTCATTCTCCTACATTCTAAGGAATAAAGTCATAGCCTGGCCAAGCTCTCTCTATAACTCAAGCCCACTAGTACTGGATGTACCAGTATAACAGGGCATTTTTATTTTCTACAATATACACACTGAGAATCAGTGGATCTCAGATCAAAACCAAGCATATCCATTCCCACTGAAACAACGAAGGTCAATAACTGGGAGAGTAATCAGCCAATATGTTGGTGTGCGTCAGGTAATTTTTCTTCAGCATAGTGGGTACAGGAACCTTAGGCCTTCTCCGCACCTACAGCACTCATTGTGTGCCTATGTGATTGGCAAAAAGTGCTGAAATCAGAGTACACACATTGCTCTTAGTAGATTAGCTGCCTCTCATTTCAAATATCATTTAAATTCGGTATGCAAATCATTGTGTGAATGAAATGCCTCATCAGTGCTTCAGTTGCACTGAATCCAATTGAGACAGCCATACAAGGCAGGGGTGATCTCAAATCTTTAAAAAACACAAGCATCACTACCCTTCTCCCTGTCTGCTAACCCTGGAACATGTGCCTTTCATTCCTGATGTCCAAGGAAGTGGCCAGAACACAAACTGCACACAGTTCCTTTCAATGGCTGAGCTATTGAGACAGACACAACCACAGCCCCAGTAAGGCAACAGGTCGCATGCAAATAATCTAAACTCATATATGTTGCTTACAAATATATCTGGCTTACAAATGCCTAGGTTCAGCGAAGCAGGGAGGCTGAAGGGGGTCTTCACTATTGAATGCATTCGCAGTGGTAATCCTCAGCTCCATGGATTTGCCACATAGAAAGGAGTTCTCATGAAGGGTAAATAAAATGACCCGTTCGCCGTCTCAGCAAACACAAAAGGAACATAGGTGAGGACAGCACACACATTTGCATCTAATTCCTTCCCCCACCAAACCAGCACATAATAACATGGCAGCCAATCATTTCTACAGAGGCAAACTTACGAGTTCCAAACACTGGACAGGGGAACACTTCACAGTTGTCACCCCAGCCTGCTCCCAGGGTGCAGCAACACTCCTGCTTGGTGACGTTGGAAGTCAGGACGTTGTCACAGAAGTGGGCATCATTTAGATTGTAGTAGCATTCCTTCTTTTCTTCTGTCTGTTCGTGTGCTGAAAAAGGAAAGCACAATGTTTCATGAAACAGATCACCAACAACCTATCCTGGATATCACCTTCCCCCCCGCTATGCTAACGCTACAGTTAAGAAAGCCCACCAACACCTCTACTTTCTCAGAAGACTAAGGAAATCTGGCATGTCAGCTATGACTTCCACCAACCTTTACAGATCACCACTGAAAGCAATCTTTCTGGTTGTATCGCAGCTTGGTATGGCTCCTGCTCTGCCCAAGACCGTATGAAGTCTCACAACACCAGGTTTATATGTCCAACAGGTTTATATGTAGCACGAGCTTGCTGAGCACTGCTCTTTCATCAGGTGAGTGTATTAATATGCATGACCTTCTTGGAGATCCTCTCCACCTTCAACCAGCAGTTTGCATTGTCAGTGGTAGCTATGATCTAGCAGCAGCGCTCCGAAGCTCGTGCTATCAAATAAACCTGTTGGACTTTAACCTGGTGTTGTGTGACTCCTTACTGTGCCCCTTTAGTCCAATACTGGCACCCTTACATCAAGACCACATGAAGCTACATGAAGCCCAGTCCATCTTTCAAACCAACCTCCCATTCATTGACGCTGTCTACACTTTCCGCTGCTTCGGAAAAGCAGACAGCATAATCAAGGACCCACGCACCCCGGATATACACTCTTCCACCTCCTTCCATCGGGAAAAAGATACAAAAGCTTGAGGACATGTACCAACCATCTCAAAAACAGCTTCTTCCCTGCTGCTATCAGACTTTTGATTGGACCTACTTTGTGTTAAGTTGATGTTTGTCTACATCCAACCAAGACTGTGATACTACATTCTGAACTCTTTCCTTCTCTATGAATGGAACGCTTTGTCTGTATAGCACGCAAGAAACAGTATTTTTCACTGTATACTAATTCAGGTGACAATAATAAATCAAATCAAAGTTATCCGAGTTCTCTTGTGGCGTTACTAACTAATCTGTTTCCACCAGCCTGTCAGGCAGTCATCCCATGTTAGAAACACACAGCAAGAAATGGGACACAAGGCAGTTCAGAGACAGCAAAGAGGTTCCAGGATTGTTGACCTTGTGTCAATTGCCCGTGATGGAACAGAACATCATTGCTGAGTTATTCTGTTTTGTCTCCTTTCATCTTTGAGGTGCTGAAGTTTGAAATTCCTGTCAGCATTACAAATTGCTTTAGGTAAAGCATTGGAACAAAACTCCCTTGTGCACTCAGTCATTGGAACTCTTTCTCCTCCCCAAATATGATAGCCAAACAAAGCTTCAAGGTCAGTTTGCAATGTTCTTTTCAAACAGAGACGGCTGGACAGCGATCAGGAATGGGGACCCCTACTGATTTTCTCAACTCGAACTGAGGCCTGCAGAAATCAATGCGATGTCACCACCCAGAGATTAACTAACTCATTGCTGTAAACACAAGGCCCCATCAGTCTGTACCTGTCTACTGCCCCCTACCTAAATCCACTGGGCCAAAGGAGTTGGGCTAATGTGCTTATAAGTTCATAGGTTCATAAGATATAGGAGCAGAGTTCGGCCATTCGGCCCATCAACTTTGCTCCGCCATTCAATCATGGCTGATATGCTCCTCATCCCCATTTTTCTGCCTTCTCCCCATAACCCTTCAATCCATTACCAATTAAACAATTGTTTAATTCCTCTTTAAATTTACTCACTGTCCCAACATCTGCCTCACTTTGGGGTAGCGAATTCCACAGATTCACAATCCTTTGACAGAAGTAGTTTCTCCTCAACTCTGTTTTAAATTTGCTACCCCCTTATTCTAAGACTATGACCTCTCGTCCTAGAATGCCCCACAAGGGGAAGCATCCGCTCACGTCTACTTTACCCATCCCTTTTATCATCTTGTATATGCTGAAAGTTCACTAGTTTATACAGAAGGTGTTTAACAGACATGAGAGGGTTACACTGCACAATATCCAGTTAGTTCATTAGGAGACTGGGCTGACTCATCCTCTGTCTTCTACAATGGCTCAATTATTGTTACCTGGAGGCAAGTAAAAGTTTGATTCCAATAAAATGTCAGCTAGCTGAACACGGAGTTATCCTTGTTTTTCCTAATCTGCTCCTTCTGGGAATGTTATTGCTGAATAAATTGCTGCGTTGCAGGAATAACATACTTTGCAAAGTGTTATCTTCCTAGTCAGAGAAATGCAGAACTGGTTATAAACTATCCTAATCTTCAGCGGTTAATCCTAATGGTTACAGCGCATCAGGTCTGCACTGGCTCTCCATGGGGGATCTACTCAGTGCCAGGCCGCTACCTTCTTGCCGTCACCGTGCACATTCCTCCTTTTCCAGGTAACAGTCCAATTCTCTCTGCAGTCCTCGATTGAACCTGCCTCCAACAGATTTTCAGGCAGGCTACTTCACATCACTAACCATCGCAGCATGAAAGACTTTCCTCATTATCAAGGTTGCTTCTTTGGGTCATTATCTTAACAAATCCGCTCTGGCATTCCATAATTAACCCACATTTGTCCAAATCAAAATTAATATTTTTCCCAAATTATTGTTTCTAGAAGTTAAACATCACCCAAGTTAAAGTTTTTCAATAATTAAACCAGAGTTCATGGAATCTCCCCCGTTGATAGATTTTGCCATAGATGTGTTTTGTTTAATAAACGAGGATACATTTAACAATATGAATTTGTATGCAAATTTTGATCGACTGATTAAAACATACAATTACATTGCTGGTTCAATGCCACAGAATCCCTAAAGTGCAGAAGAGGCCATTTGGCCCATCGTATCTACACCAACTCACTGAAATAGCATCCCATCCAGGCTTTCGCCTCTCCTCCATCCTATCTGTAACCTCGCACATTTATCCTGCTATCCATCCCCACAACCCCACACAGTTACCCCGCTAATCCTGCTAAGGGGCAATTTAGCATGGCCAATCCACCTAACCTGCATGTCCTTGGATTGTGGGAGGAAAATGGAGCATCCAGGGGAAACCCGTGCAGATACGGGGAGGACATGCAAACTCCACACAGTCAGCCAAGGCCAGAATCAAACTCAGGTGCCTGGTGCTCTGAGGCAGCAGTGCCAACCACTGTGCTGGCCTTATCTGAGCTTTTCTGTAGTTCATTCTGACACTGACTTGAAAAAGGATGTAATGACAGTAAGTTTATTCAACCAACTCTGAAGCTGCAAGACACTCTGTCTGAAATCCTGGGGAGATCTCATCACACAACATGTGACTGTCACGTGACAACCCAGTCAACATCCTCCCCGATTCCTTATGGCCCCAATGGTATGAGGTGTAACAGTATATGCACTGAAAACTACAGACAGACATGTGTACAGAAACAATTACCTACAATCATAGAATCCTACAGTGCAGAAGGAGGCCGTTTGATTCATTGCGTTTGCACCGGCCACAATCCCATCCAGGCTCTATCTCAATAACCCATTTATTTAGCCTCGTTAGTCCCTCTGACTCTAAGGATGAATTTAGCATGGCCAATCCATCTAACCTGCACATCTTTGGACCGTGGGAGAAAACCCACGCAGACACGGAGAGAATGTGCAAACTCCACACATGTCAGCATGGTGGCTCAGTGGTTAACAGTGCTGCTTCACAGCGCCAGGGACCGGGGTTCGATTCCTGGCTAGGGTCACTGTCTGCATGGAGTTTGCATGTTTATCCTGTGTCTATGTGGGTTTTCTCCAGATACTCCAGTTTCCTCCTACAGTGCAGAGATGTGCGGATTAGGTTGATTGGCCATGCTAAATTGACCCTAGTTTCAGGGAGAATAGCAGGGTAAATATACGGGCATAGGGTGCAACTGCTTTTAATGTAGGCTCGATGGGTTGAATGGCCTCCTGTACTATAGGGAGTCTATATTATTCTATGAGGTCAACAGACTTTTATATGGTCTGTGTCCCAATTGCTATGATTAGATAGGTTTTCAAGTTAGGTGAATATCCCGCTATACTTACAACGCAGCCATTTATTGCCACATGTCATTAGTGAGGACACTGGGGTTAAGCTTTTATTAAAAAGTAAACTGAATTGCAGAATACAATCTCAAAACATGGCTAAAAATCCAATGGAACGAGGAGGAATTTGACTTATACAATCGCTTTAAGTAGTGGCTTTGGCATGCGTTCTTGTTCAGGGCTGTTTGCTTTTCCAATCATACGCTGCTTTTCAAGCTGTCAGCTTTTCTGGGGGCCTGCGTCAGCCTTTTTGAATTTAGTGGGCTGGCGTGTATGTGGCTCTAGGGAGGCACAGAACAAAATGCAAAATAACCACCAGCAAAACTCATCATCTCTGACAGCATCAGTGATTAATCTCAACCGCAGTTACGTTTTACGCTCATAATAGATAAGGCGATAAAGAGCCATTTTGAGTTTATTTCCTACATTTAATATAGCAAAGGTTGAAAAGGAGATTTCACCAGAGGAAGCCTCGGGGCCCTTTACCTTAGCAGCTTTGAGTGGTGCTTAAAAAAAGAATGCTGCCACGGAGTGCCCTACGGGATGGCACAGCAGTTAGCATTGCTGCCTCGCAGCGCCAGGGACACGGGTTCAAATCCGGCCTTGGGTGACATGTCAGTGCAGAATCTGCACGTTCTCCCTGTATCTGTGTGGGTTTCCTCCAGGTGCTCCGCTTTCCTCCCACAGTCCAAAGATGTGCAGGTTAGGTGGATTGGCCATGCTAAATTGCCCCTAGTGTCAGAGGGATGACAGGGTAAATGTGTGGGGTTTTGGGAATAGGGTCTGGGTGGGATTGTGGTCAGTACAGACTCGATGGGCCAAATGGCCTCCTTCTGTACTACAGGGATTCTGTGTGCAGGCCACGCTAAAATTCTCCTTAGTGTCGCAAGATTGTAAGGTTTGGGGGGACTTGCAAGATAAATATGTTGGATTATGGGGATTGGGCCGGGATAAGTTATCCAATTCGAGAACACATGGCCAGGCTCGTAAACTGTCCCCGATACAAAGACAGGATCTGTGGCTGACTGGAAAATTCTAGATCCCATTGCACTAAAATCCCACATCTAGCCACCTCCATTCCTGCTGTCCCCAACTGGGGCTAAAAATCTAGCCCAATATTATAACCCAGCATAATGTATCGCTGTCTCACTTACTGTTGGCCCTGACATACTCCCTCTGTGAATAATGGCGGTGCGTTTGCATCCCTTCCAGTTCGCAAACAGCCACAATAGTTTCACAAGCGACACCATCACCATTTTCCACCAAATAATTACAGCACAAATGTGAACTGCACTCGCATTTCAAACTTTGGAATGTGTTTTGGATACTTGTCACTAAGAATTCCTCCACCCGTTCCATCAAACATAGTGCCTTTGTAACACAATATCCGAGTATTCGTAACATGCATCACATAAATTATTGTGGTCTGAGGACTATATCAGCAGCCCTGTCCCTAATACTGACTGAGGATTCTTTATAATGTTATTGTTGCAGCACCTGCACCGTCTAGATTCAATCGCTGTGAGTTGTTGAGTCTAATTGAGTGAAATACAATATGGACAAGGTAGACTCGAGATTGGATAGTTCAGTTGGCTGGATGTCTGGTTCATGACACAGAGCAACACTAACAGCACGGGTTCAATTCCCGTACCACCTGAGATTATTGATGAAGGCCCCACCTTCTCAACCTTGCCCCTTGCCTGAGGTGTGGTGACCCTCAAGTTAAATTGCCACCAGATAATCTCTGGTCATTTGGGGTTATGGTGACTTTGCCAATTATCTTTACTGGAGGAAAAAATGGAAACTGAACCACTCAATCTTTCTTCATTAATTTTAATCATTGAGTTTAATACTAATAGTGGGTGTAATGATGGTACAGTGGTTTGCATTACTGCCTCACAGCACCATGGCTCTAAGTTCAATTCCTGGCTGGGTCACTGCCTGTGCAGAGTTTGCACATTCTCCCCGCATCTGCGTGGGTTTCCTCCGGGTGCTCCGGTTTCCTCCCACAGTCCAAAGATGTGTGCGTTAGGTTAACTGGCTATGCTAAATTATAATGTAAAGATGCCGGCGTTGGATTGGGGTGGTAAGAACTCAGTAAGAATTTAGCAACACCAATTTTTAATCCAACCGATTTATTTGATAGTAAAATTGCGAGCTTTCAACACTCCGTGTCTTCCTCAGGCAAATGCAGTGTTCTGGTCTGCAATAGCACACATCAGCACAGACAGTCAGAGATTGCTGATTAGAATGCGAATCCTTACATCTAACCTGCTATTCAAGTGTTAAAGTGGCTAACAATGTGTGTGAAGGGAATCCTGAGCATTGGTTAGAGAATTGTGTATTTTCTCCAGACAGCACAGTAAGTGAGGTTTTTTGCTAACCCAGGCAAGTTACGGGGTTACAGATAGTGTGTCATGAAGCCAAGATCCCTGTTAAGACCGTCCTCGTGTGCGGAGCTTGGCTATCAGTCTCTGCTCAGCGACTCTGCGCTGTCGTGTATCACGAAAGCCCCCTTGAAGAACATTTACCCGCAGGTCGGAGGCCGAATGCCCATGACTGCTGAAGTGTTCGCCCACAGGAAGGGAACTGTTTTGCCTGGTGATTGTTGAGCGATGCTCATTCATCTGCTGTCGTAGTGTCTGCATGGTCTCCCCAATATACCATGCTTCGGGACATCCTTTCTTGCAACATATTAGGTAGACAACGTTGGCCGAGTTGCAAGTGTATGTACCGTGTACCTGGTGAATGGTATCCTCACGTTTGATGATGTCGTCCATGTCTATGATCCGGCATGTCTTGCAGAGGTTGCTGTGGCAGGGTTGTGTGGTATTGTGGTCACTGTTCTCCTGAAGGTTGGGTAGTTTGCTGCGAACAATGATCTGTTTGAGGTTGTGCGGTTGTCTGAAAGCAAGAAGTGGGGGAGTGGGGATGGCCCTAGCGAGATGTTCATCGTCATCAATGATATGTTGAAGACTCTGGAGAAGATGTCGTAGCTTCTCCGCTCCGGGGAAGTACTGGACAACAAAGGGTACTCTGTCCACCGTGTCCCGTGTTCGTCTTCTGAGGAGATCAGTGCGGTTTATCGCTGTGGCACGTCGGAACTGTCGATCGATGAGTCGGGCGCCATATCCTGTTCTCACGAGGGCATCCTTCAGTGTCTGGAGGTGTCTGTCACGACCCTCCTCATCTGAGCAAATTCTGTGTATACGGAGGGCTTGTCCATAGGGAATGGCTTCTTTAACGTGTCTAGGGTGGAAGCTGGAGAAGTGGAGCATTGTGAGGTTGTCTGTCGGTTTGCGGTACAGTGAGGTGCTGAGGTGACCGTCCTTGATGGAGATGCGTGTGTCCAAGAATGCAACTGATTCTGGAGAATAGTCCATGGTGAGTCTGATGGTGGGATGGAACTTGTTGATATCATCATACAGTTGTTTCAATGATTGTTCACCATGAGTCCAAAGGAAAAAGATGTCATCAATGTATCTAGTATATAACCTTGGTTGGAGATCTTGTGTGGTGAAGAAGTCTTGTTCGAACCTGTGCATGAAGATGTTGGCATACTGAGGTGCGAATTTGGTCCCCATGGCTGTTCCGTGTGTCTGGATGAAAAACTGATTGTTGAAGCTGAAGACATTGTGGTCCAAGATGAAGCGGATGAGTTGTAAAATTGCATCCGGAAACTGGCAGTTGTTGGCATTGAGTACTGAGGCAGTTGCAGCAATACCGTTGTCGTGGGGGATGTTGGTGTAGAGCGCCGAGACATCCATTGTGACAAGGAGTGTCCCTGGTTCTACTGCTCCATGTGTGCTGAGTTTCTGTAGGAAGTCCATAGTGTCAAGACAAAAGCTGGGGGTTCTTTGTACAATGGGTTTTAGGATGCCCTCGATATAGCCGGAGAGGTTCTCACACAGGGTCCCATTGCCCGATACGATGGGACAGCCGGGTATGTTTGCCTTGTCGTACCTTTGGGAGGCAGTAGAGATCTCCAATGCGGGAAGTACGTGGAATGAGAGCCCGGAGGGTGTTCTGAAGGTCCGGATCAAAGGTTTTGATCAGAGTGTTGAGTTGACGAGTGAAATTACCCCTTGGTGTCCGGGGGATTATTTGGGTAAATGTTAGGGGTTTTGGGAATAGGGCGTGTGGGACTGTGATTGATCCAGACCCAATGGGCTGAGTGGCCGCCTTCTGCACTGTTTTATGATCAATCTTTCTTGGCTATCTTAGAGGGAAGCTGCATAGGCTGGTGTCAAGCAAGAGGTGAATGCCACCCCCTTTGGAGGTCCCCTGGGCCCATCAGAATCACAACCCTCCCAAAACCTCTCCCTTACTCCTCCTCTACTCCCCCCACAGCTTCTCAAATCCGTCCTTGAGACTCCCTAACACCAACCAGGCGCCACCAATTCTCCTTATCTGAAGAGCAGCCTCCATTCACTTCTCTTTTTTGGGCACCGTCTGCAGTCCCGGCAATGGCCACCACTCAAACGTGGCGCTACTGAGACTACTGGGTTGCCGGCCAGTAGTTGGCTTTCCTTGGAGGTCCCCAGGTAGGGGTAGCAGGCTGAAATGGCTGTGGGGCAGCTGAAATTGGCAGGGATGAGATATCGATGATTCAGGAAACCCTGCCTGCAATAAAATTTTGCCCAATAGGCATCTATTTGCTTCTTCCGCAGCCAATTTTCTTAAAAGGCTGCAAGTGGGACTTTCACAAGCAGTAACCAGACACTGAGCCGACAGAAAATGTCACGTGCTGTTAATGGATTGGAGGAAGTGAGGGGCAGGAGTGTGGAAATATTGTCTGACTGGCAAACCCTGTAACCTGCTGTTGTGAGACTTCTCACTGTGGCAAACCCTTATCAGGGGAATGAGATTAACAGTGGCAAGAATGGACTATTCATTTCTGAATGAATGCCATTCGGGGAGGGGAGGGAGCAAAATGTGAAGCTTTCCCACCGGTGCTGCTAAATGAGAACTTCAGTGTGTTAGAAAAGGTTAGCGATACCCTTCCTACTAACGCAAGTTGATACTGCTGTCATTCTCAACGGCGCACTTCAAGAATGTGTATACACTAGAATAGCTTACTGTTACTGCAAGTGGTTCAGTGCCAACAACAACAGAAGTAAATTCCATCCACTAGACTCTCAAACCAACCCTGAGATGTCTATCCATTACAATATTTCAGATATTATAAAGTGCTGTGCAACTATATATTAGAATCTGAGCCAGGTGTTAACATGTGGAACGCAGGTTCCAAAATAAATCCCTCCCAAATGTTCCTATTTGCTTTTCCCAATTCCGTATCCCAAGGATTGTACCACAAAGAAGGTACGGTTACGCTGTTTGAAAGGAAGTCAGGGATTTTTTTTTGTTTCCATACCTGGAGGCTCGGGGGAACGGCACTCCCCAGTCATGGGGTCAAATTCCTGGATGTCGTCAGGACAGACGCAGAAAAATGTGCCTTCCACATTTTCACAGAGAGCTTCACCACAAACTCCGCTGATCATCTCACACTCATTTACATCTGGAAATTATAACAGGAACAACATGGAGTGAGTGAAGGGATAGACCACACACAGTGCATTCTCAATACATCCAGCCTGACTGATGTCTCTGCCCATTGTGCAGCACAGAAACATCATTGCACTATGGCATCTCTTGAGGGATGGGTAGGCAATGGCCTGGTGGTATTATCACTAGACTATTAATATCAGTAATGCAGCTAATGTTCTGAGGACTGTGATTCGAATCCCGCCTCGGCAGATAGTGGAATTTGAATTCAAGGAAAGAAATCTGGAATTAAGAATCTACTGATGCCTCTGAAACCACTATTGATTGTCAGAAAAATCCATGTGGTTCACTAATGTTTTTCAGCAAAGGAAATCTGCCATCCTTACCTGGTCTGACCGACATGTGATTCCAGAGCCATAGCAACGTGGTTGACTCTCAACTGCCTTCCAAGGGCAATTAGGGATGGGCAATAAATGCTGGCCAGCCATGTCCCACCAACGAATAAAAAAATACATCTTTAACCTCTCCTGAGATCCATACCTGCTTCAAGAAGATGACCATCATCTCTGCACCAAAGTGGGGCAGCTTGCCTTAAGGACTATTGCCCGGTGGTTCAGACATCCATTCTTACGAAGTGGCAATACATGTGACAATAATGAATCAAATCAAATCAAATGACTCTTCACACCAGGCCTATCGTCATGACTATTTCTGTTCTTTAAAATAAAAGTTGGGTAGGAATCTGATCATTTTGAGAACACTGTAATTTCTCACACTCCAGATCTGGTCCAAAATGTCAGAAGTGGAGAGCATATAGATTGAATATGCTCCACATCTGAAATGTGGAGCATATTTAAGGAACAGCTTCTGCATGTCCTTAATGAACATGTACCTGCCAGGCAGGGAGGAAGTGGTCGAGTGAGGGAACCATGGTGTACTAGGGAAGTTGAATCTCTGGTGAAGAGTAAGAAGGAGGCTTATATAATGATGAGACGTGAAGGCTCAGTTAGGGCAATGGAGAGCTATAAATTAGCCAGGAAGGAGCTAAAGAGGGAGTTGAGAAGAGCTAGAAGAGGACACGAGAAGACTTTGGCGGATAGGATTAAGGAGAATCCTAAAGCTTTTTACAGGTATATAAATAATAAAAGATTGGTTAGGGCAAGATTAGGGCCAGTCAGAGATAGCAGTGGGAAGTTGTGCGTGGAGCCTGAGGAGATAGGAGAGACACTGAATGAGTATTTTTCGTCAGTATTCACGCAGGAGAAAGACAATGTTGTCGGGGAGAATACTGCGATACTAGGTTGTAGACTGGGCAGGATTGAGGTTCATAAGGAGAAGGTGTTAGCGAATCTTGAGGGTATGAAAATTGATAAGTCCCCTGGGCCAGATGGGATTTACCCCAGGATTCTCTGGGAGGCTAGAGAGGAGATTGCAGAGCCTTTGGCTTTGATCTTCATGTCGTCGTTAGCTACAGGTATAGTGCCGGAAGACTGGAGGATGGCAAATGTTGTCCCTTTGTTCAAAAAGGGGAGTAGGGACCATCCTGGAAATTATAGACCGGTGAGCCTGACTTCTGTTGTGGGCAAGGTCTTGGAAAGAATTATAAGGGATAGGATTTATAAGCATCTAGAGAGGAATAAATTGATTAGGGATAGTCAGCACGGTTTCGTGAAGGGTAGGTCGTGCCTCACAAACTTTATTGAGTTTTTTGAGGTGACCAAAGAGGTAGATAAGGGTAAGGCAGTTGATGTAGTGTATATGGATTTTAGCAAAGCGTTTGATAAGGTTTCCCATGGTAGGCTACTGCAGAAAGTGCAGATGCATGGGATTGAAGGTGATTTAGCAGTTTGGATTAGGAATTGGCTAGCTGATAGAAGACAGAGGGTGGTGGTTGATGGGAAATATTCAACCTGGAGTGCAGTTACAAGTGGTGTACCTCAAGGATCTGTTTTAGGGCCACTGCTGTTTGTCATTTTTATAAATGACCTAGATGAGGGTGTAGAGGGTTGGATTAGTAAATTTGCTGACGATACCAAAGTGGGGGGAGTTGTAGACAGCGAGGATGGATGTTACAGTTTGCAGAGGGACATAGATAGGTTGCAGAGCTGGGCCGTGAGGTGGCAAATGGAATTCAATACGGATAAGTGTGAGGTGATTCACTTTGGTAGGAATAACAGGCATATGAAATATAGGGCTAATGGAAGGACCCTTAATAGTGTTGTCGAGCAGAGGGATCTTGGGGTACAAGTACATAGCTCTTTGAAAGCTGGCACCCAGGTTGATAAAGTTGTTAAGAAGGCGTACGGTGTGTTAGCTTTTATTGGTAGAGGGATTGAATTTAGGAGCCGTGAGGTTATGTTACAACTGTACAAAACTCTGGTGCGGCCGCACTTGGAGTATTGCGTACAGTTCTGGTCGCCGCATTATAAGAAAGATGTGGAAGCATTGGAAAGGGTGCAGAGGAGGTTTACCAGGATGTTGCCTGGTATGGTGGGAAGGCCTTATGAGGAAAGGCTGAGGGACCTGAGGTTATTTTCATTAGAGAGAAGAAGGTTACGCGGTGACCTAATTGAGGCGTATAAGGTGATCAAGGGATTGGATAGGGTGGATAGTGAGAGCCTTTTTCCTCGGATGGTGATGACCAACACGAGGGGACATGTTCTATGTTCTATGAACTCGTTTTGCACACTGATCTAGTTTAACACCTTTGGATCTTTCTGGGAAAGGAAAACTCTTGGGATTGCTCTTTTGAATTCAAAGATCTGATTACAAAATTGTACTTGAATGGGTGTAACTTCTGCCAGAGGTTGTCAGGGACCTTGGAAGTGCACACCTTCCTGGTCCCAGATCGCCCACTCACCACATCTGTCTGGATTCAACTCCAAAACATGGGCCAAATGCAAAACTGCACTGCGGGACGGGAACAAAATCTGGTCACTGGCAGAGCACTCGAGTACAACCGGCACTGCGGAGATAGATCTAGACTTTGATGTAGACTCTCTGTGCAGCCACAAACCAACAGCACTTGATTAATTGCTTAGATAGATGTAAACCCGACTGGAAAGCTGTAGATCCAGCATGTAACTACCCACAGAAGACAACTAATGCTTAGTCGATCTCCAGATGCATTGCTTCCTCTGACCACAGATGTGCTACACAACAATGAGCAAACAGCTGGCGGGATATCATCCTTACATCCACAAGTGATCATTTTTTTATGGAACTGGCTTGAAACACATCCAGATGAAAACTGGTTTCAGGTTTTTCCTCAAATCCTCTCTAAATCTCCTGCCCCTTAAATCTTTGCCTCCTGGTTACTGACACCTTGACTCAGGGGAAATGTTTCATAGAATTCTACAGTGCAAAAGGAGACCATTTGGCCCATCAGGTCTGCACTGATCACAATCCCACACAGACCCTATCCTCATGCATTTACCATAGCTAGACCTCCTGACACTAAGGGGCAATTTAGCATAGCCAATCCAACTAACACACACATCTTTGGACTGTGGGAAGAAACTGGAGGAAACCCATGCAGACACAGGGGGAACATGCAGACTCCACACAGACACAAGCCAGGAATTGAACCAGGACCCCTGGTACCGAGAGGCAACAGTGCTAACCACTGTGCCACCCTGTTTCTTCCAATCTACCTACATCCCTCATAATTCTGAACACCTTGATCTGGTCCCACCTCAGCTTTCTCCACTCTAAAATTTATTTATTTTTAACTTGAAAAATTTTTGGCCCAATTCACCTAAAATTCCCCCATCAGAATAAAACAATGGAACTTTTAGCTTCCTTGTGTCTTTTGTCTGGTTACCCCATGTGTTTTCCCAATAGACATTATGCAAGATTTTTGGGGATAAACTCAAGGCTCATTCAATCTGAGCTGAGATGTGTGTATCATTCCCATGAAGTAATTATTATGTACGTTGGAACGTAACCCCTTTAAGGGAGTGGGTTAGGTGACCCATGGGGCAGCTGTTGTTCAGAGTGTGAATCAAATAAGAACAGCACAGTGGCACAGTGGTTAGCACTGCTGCCTCAAATGTCAGGGACCCAGGTTCAATTCCTGGCTTGGGTCACAGTCTGTGTGGCGTTTGCACTTTCTCCCCGTGCCTTGTGGGTTTCTTCAGGTTTTCTCCTGCAGTTCAAAGATGTGTGGTTGGTTATGCTAAATTGCTTCTTAATATCTGGGAGACTAGTTAGGATAAATGTGTGGGGTTATGGGGATAGAGACTGGGTGGGATTGGTGCAGATGACCCCTGTGCTGTAGGGTTTCTATGATTTCAAGTGCTCATCTAAATGCATCTTAAATGTTGTGAAGGCTTCTGCCTCTACCACACTTTCAAGCAGTGAATTGCAGATTTCCACCATCCTTTGGGTGAAAATGTTTTTCCTCTAATTCCCCTCACTTTTAATCAGAGTTCCTTGGTTATTGAACCCTCTACAAAGGGGGAAGTTTCTTCTGATCTGCCTGATCTATGTCCCTCATAATTTTATACATCTTGATCATGTCCCCTGCAGTCTTCTCTGCTCTTAAGAAAAACCACTCCAGCCTAACCAGCCTCTCTTCATGGCTGAAATGCTCCAGCCCAGGGAACACCCTGGTGAATCTCCTCAGCACCCTTTCCAGTGCTATCACAAAGGGATCACTTAATATTGTACAGCACTAGAAAAAGCAACAAAATGGCAACTGCACTGTTGCTTATCTCAGCTGAATCAGAGTTCCAAAGTGGGGAAGTTATGTTTCTGGTTGAGCTGATCCTTGTTCAGTCTCAATCTGGAGAACCTGCGTTCACATTTTGAACAGCAAACCTCAGGAGAGAGATAGTGGGGCAGTGGCACAGTGGTTAGCACTGCTGCCTCACAGCTCCAGGGACTGGGTTCAATTCCTGGATCACTGTCCGTGCGGAGTTTGCACATGTCCGTGTCTGTCGGTTTTCCTTCGGGTTCTCAGGTTTCCTCTTACAGTCCAAAGATGTGTGGGTTAGGTGGATTGGCCAGGCTAAATTGCCCCTTAGTGTTCCAGGAATGTTTAGTTAGAGGGATTAGTGGGGTAAGTATGCGGGGTTACGGGAATAGGGCCTTGCTGGGATTGTTGTCAATGCAGACTCAATGGGCCAAATGGCCTTCTTCTGCACTGTAGGGATTCTATAAATCTATAATAGTGACCCTGGAACTAATTCACCAAAACAATATCAGGTTCCAAGGGTTAAATTATGGTCTAATAGTGCAGAAACTTAGAAGTTCCTCTGGTGATCTTATCAACATATTGTAAATGATTATGGGAATTAGGAAGGATACACGTAGAGAATTATTTCCACTGGTGGGAGAATTACAGAGACGATATCAGCTTCATGTTTCATGTTTAGTCATTTAGGTGTGAACTCAGGACGCACTTTTTCTCACAAAAAGGCCTAGATTTTCACCCTCAAGATTGGGAAAATTTCCCAGAAGATGTTGGCCATGGAAGGATCTGCATTGTTGGACACCGGGTGTGATACAAAACCCATCTCAGTGCAGTGGGACTTGGTCCCAGAGAAACTGCCACTATACCCTCCAAACATTCCCCATGTTCCAGCCATGCCACCTGATGCCTCCCCCACCCCTCAGCTCCTCATGCCCTCATGCTAGGCTTTGCCTTGCACTCACCTCCATGCCCACTCATGCCCTCTATTCCAAGTACCACCCATCCACCAATCCCCTAAGTCCTCTCATGCCCTTTATGTCAAGCTCTGTCCTTCCACTCGCACTTGATCTGCCCTCATTCCCCATTGAGAAGCCTTGGCACTCTCTTGCCCATTGAGCCACTGAACACTCCTTGCAACCAAAGAACACTATACTTAAAGAAGGATGTCCAAAAATAAATGTCTGAAAAAATCCATTTATCACTTTGTTCAATGAAAAAAAGTTAAAATGGCAATCTAATACAAGTGTCAATTATCCAGGCGCCTTGAAGTTTCAGAAACCACAAATAATGGAAACCATTTACTTTAGTCAACAAACATTCTGAAATTGATTGGCAGAGATCAATGAGCCTGAATTGTCATTCAAACAATATTTTCCCTGAGGAGCAGGTGTTCTGTTATTCTCATAGCTGTCTGGGCTCTCAGTGAGGCCTCATTATGTATGCAGCGAGCCTATGGCATGAGAATTGCAGAGGAGTAGGAGATCTGCATTGGAGTCAGCCAGGCTGGGAATGCCAGAAGCAGGTTTCCGAAAGAAAGCAGTTCATACTATTTAAAGGCACCACCAAAAGCATCACAGCCCAGGAATAGAATCGGGATTCATACTTTAAAAGTCTCTCATATCAACCTGCGCAATGAAAATTCCAGCCAAAGCATAGCGGATATCAGGAACTTGCTTCTCTAATATGTTGTGGACGCTGAGTCAATAACAATTCTCCAGGCTAAGATCAACAGATTGTTGTTCAGCAAAGATATGGAAGAAGACGGCACAAGGTTGAATTAAATGAGTACAGGTACATTTCAACCATGGTGTAATGGAATGGTGGAACGATGAATTAAATGGCCTATCATGTGCCGAAGTGCAGATGGTGCAGATGCTAAACAAGAACTGTGTGTCGTAATGGGCAGTTCTACAATGTCCCCAGTACACTTTGCATGAGCCCAGAGCACAAATATAACAATTTGTCCACCTTTAGCAACACTATCGAGTTACAAAATGATGCTGTACTGGTGCATTCTCACAGAATATGGGTTTTCCATTTCTCACATCCATAATTTCCCACACAGGTGAAGCAACCTTGTGAGGGAGTCTATCAGGGTGAGATCATAGAATCCCTACAATACACAAGGAAGCCATTCAGCCCATCAAGTCTGTACCAACCACAATCCCACCTTGGCCCCATCCCCGTAATCCCACCTGACACTAGGGTCAATTTATCAAGACCAATCCACCTAACCCGCACATCTTTGGATTGTGGGAGAAAACCAGAGGAAATACACGCAGATATGGGGAGAACATGCAGACTCCACACAGACAGTGACTCAAGAGCGGAATTGAACTTGGCTCCCTGGCGCAACAGTGCTAAGCACTGTGCCACCATGCCACTCTCATGGTGATGATTTCACAAGAGAGATGCTAAGACTCCTCCCTTACTGTCTTTGCACAGTTCTTGGCCTGGAAAAGCCTGCCCCCCCTGCCCTGCCAGTCAAATGGCCTTCCATGGTGGGACGGGAGAGAGAACGAGAGAGAATGGATTGCTGGAGTAGGAAGGAAGGCAGCATTGATAGATACTGCTGCGCTCGAAGGGATGCACCAGTGTTACTTGCATTGAATTCCATCCCAGCGTACTTGTATTTTCTTTCAAGATTAATATCGCCCAAGAGGCTATAGAACATAGAACATAGAACAATACAGCACAGAACAGGCCCTTCGGCCTTCGATGTTGTGCCGACCAAAATAAAAAGCAATGCCCCTCCTAACTAAACCATTCCCTTCTCATCCATATACTTATCAACTATATATTTGTAGAAGTAGCAACTATCAGTGAGAGACCTCGAGGTTTAAAACTTGTAGCATTGAGCTGGTGTATTCTGGGCTTACTAACTGAGCAATAAATAAGCTATTCCGAGCACATCATTGAAGGTTGACAAATCAATGGCAGGTTATGTTACATCGCTGCCAAAGTGTGCGTGTACATGCCACACAGAGACTGATAAGATAGAGTTTGCTTCTACTTTAGCTTGGTATGCTGGCAGGAATCACACTTTATTTGCAGGGGACACAGGAAGCTTCCAAAAGGTAAGTTAACATGGGAAGAGCCAATGAGCTAACACCATTAATAAAGGAACGAGGCAAACATAATAAAGGTGGGAGCAACAGCTACAGGATACTAATAATGTGAGAGCACCACATGTAAAATTGATATTAACTTAAGTTAATTAAACAGTTACTTCCCAACAATGCCTTGGAAAAGCAGCCAGCATAATCAAGGGCCTCCTAAACCCCAGATACACTCTCTTCCACTTTCTTCCATCGGGAAAAAGATTAAAATAATCTAAAACCAGGTCCAAACTGACTCAAGAACAGCTTCTTCCCTGCTGTCATCAGACTTTTGAATGGATCTATCTTATATTTAGTTGATCTTTCTCTTCATCCTAACTATGACTGTAACATTACATTCTGCACCCGCTCCTTTCCTTCTCCCCTTTGAAGGTGGCACAGTGGTTAGCATTGCTGCCTTATAGTGCCAGGGATTTGGGTTTGATTCCCAGCATGGATCACTGTCTGTGTTTTTCCAGTGTCTACATAGATTTCCTCTGGGTGCTCTGGTTTCCTCCCACAGTTCGAAAGACGTGCTGGTTAGGTGCATTGGGCCATGCTAAATTCATCCTCAGTGTATCCCAACAGGCACCGGAGTGTGATAACTAGGGATTTTTCACAATAACTTCATTGTAGCGTCAATGTAAGCCTACTTGTGACACTAATAAGTAAACCTATATATTCTACGAATGGTACATTTTGCCTGTATAGTGCGCAATAAACAGTTTTTACTGTATTGCAATACATGACTGTAATAAATCAAATCAACAAAGTCACATTGTTGCATAAAACATAAAACTTTGCTGTAGCCACCTCCATTAGAAGTCATTTTTAAATTGATGAGTAACATTACTATTTAGGACAGCAAGTTGGCACACCAGTTAGCACTGCTGCCTCACAATGCCAGGGAACCGGGTTCAATTCCCAGTTTGGGTTACTGTCAGTGCGGAGCCTGCACCTTCTTCCTATATCTGCATGGGTTTCCTCTGGGCGTTCTGGTTTCCTCCCACAGTCCGAAAGACGTGCTGATTAGGTGCGTTGCCGTATTAAATTCATCCTCCGAATACCCAAACAGGCACCAGAGTGCGGCGACTAGGGAATATTCACAGCACGCTCACTGCAGTGTTAATGTGAGCCTACTTGTGACTAATGAATTAACTTTGCTTATATTCTTGCTTCGCTACAAAGTGTTTTTCACGCAGAAGTGGAGATGTATTATGCAGAGCTTTGCAATAGGTACAGCAGCTGTGAAAGATTTCCACCCTCCCTCTGAACCTCACTTCTCAATTTTCTAACAGGTTCTCCTATTTTCCTAAATCTGCCCGGCTCCCGAATAACCTGCCTCACTAGTGGTGAAGTTCTCTCTTTAACCAACCGCGCACCCCCCCCCCCCACCCCCCAACCCCGCCACCACCACCACCACTGCATCACGCCAGGGCAATGGACCCATGAGGCTTCCGAGGAGAAACCTCCATCCTGTGAGCGGGCCTGATGACAGAATGGCGTCCCGAGCTGTCAATGTGACGGAGGGCCCAGTGCGTTGCGGTTTGTGCACTCACACACAGACAAGGCAATGACGGACAGCCTGTTATAACCGCGTTTCAGAGTGAGATTGGAGCACTGGGATTTCTCACTTGCGATACACACGCAGCTTGACAGAACGAAGAACCCCGAGCCAGTGAAAGCAATTTTTTTTCAAAAAAAAGAAAAAAAAAACTAGTCTGCAAAACGGGCCAAATGTCTGCAGAGCCTTTTTTTTTGCTTTAAGGAGGTATTTTATCAAACTCCGAGCAGAGAGCGCGTATCGAGCGCCAGACAGTATTTCCGGCTGCCAATAGTTTGTGGTCAGTAGGTTCTCAACAGAACCTCATTCGAGATGTGAAATTCGTCCTTACAGATTTACATTTTTACTTCTTTTGCTTTTTCTACAAATAAACTTGGCTTTCACATTTGATTAATTTGACTTTGTAAATGCCAGGAAATAAATTCCACTTGACGAACTGTGGCTACAGCTGCACTGAGACGCAAATTATCACCCGCTTTATGTTTAATAAGGAGGCTGAATTTCTTTCCCTCCTTAAATATTCAATTACTATGGTTTCAAGACGGCTTTTAAGATTGTCCCGCTCCCGACAAGTGTTCCCAATCCCCCTCGCCAAGTCCAATATCACTCCGGAAGATCTCCCCCTTTTCGCATTCTTCGAATTTCAGGTTTCCGGAAGGGATCACAAGTCCGGGTGAAGGGAGGCTGGCTGGGGAGAAGGTGGGGTACACAGATGGCTCTCAGCCCCCCTGGGGGACTGAGAAGGAAAGATCAGACAGGGTGGACCGGCCACACACTGATCGTTAACCAATTCACCCCCGACCATCCCCCCACCCCACCCCCACCCACCAACCAACACACATTTGGCCTCGCGTATTTTTCGGAATTTGATTTGATTCACTATTGTCGCATGGGGAGCTGATGGCCTCGTGGTATTATCGCCAGACTATTAATCCAAAAACTCAGCTAATGTTCTGGGGACCAGGTTCGAATCCCATCACGGCAGATGGTGAAATTTGAACTCAGTGAAAAGAAATCTGGAATTATGAATCTACTGATGACCATGAAACCATTACGGATTGTCGGAAAAACCTATCCTGTTCACTTATGTCCTTTAGGGAAGGAAATCGCCATCCTTACCCACTCTGGCCTACATGTGACTCCAGAATCACAGCAATGTGGTTGATTTTCAACTGCCCTCCAACGACAACTAGGGATGGGCAATAAATGCTGGCCAGCCAGCAATACCCATGTCCCACAAATGAATAAAAAAAATAATTTTTTAAAATGTATTGGTATACAGTGAAAATTATTATTTCTTGCGTGCTATACAGGCAAAGCATACCATTCATAGAGTACATAGCAGTGAGGGGAGGGCGCAGAATGTAGTGTTAGAGGAGCAGGTTCAAGTTCTGCAGCAATAACCTTCATGATCAGGTAATGCCAATCACCACAAGGGCTCAGACATATGGGATGGACATTTGGTCCCAGAACCTGCAAGCCAATCAGAGTCCATGGAACGGGCAGCACAGTGGTTGACACTGCTGCCTCACACAGCGCTGGGGACCCAGGTTCGATTCCAGCCTCGGGTGATTATCCATGCGAAGTCTGCACATTCTCCCTGTGTCTGCGTGCGTTTCCTCCCACATTCTGAAAGACGTGCTGATTAGATTGATTGGCCATGCTAAATTGCCCCTTAGTGTCAGGGGAGGTTAGGAGGGTGAATACATGAAGTTACAGGTCTGGATGGAATTGCTGTTAGTGTGGGCTTGATGGGCCAAATGTCCTCTCTCTGCACTGTAGCAAGTTTATTCACTTCAGCCAATCCTTGCAGCAGCCAGTTTCATTTCCTAATCACTCTGTGGATAAGGAAGTTTCTTCTGAATTCCTTATTGGATTTATTAGTGACTGCTTTATATTTGTGGCCCTGTTGAGGGCCCTACTGAGAATCACGGTCTTGTTAGCTGAGCTATAAATGCAGAGGAATATTGCTGGCAGTCACCTGCATGGCAAAGATTACTGCCAGAATCTTTTGACAAGACTAACATTTCAATCAGCCTCGTGCAGTCGCTGTGAACCCAATAGTTGTAGGTGACAACATCTTTCAATGATTGTATGTGGTCACCACAACGTATCAGCTTTTTTAGGTGTGTGATACAAACTAAGTCTTATTTGATATTATATAAACAAGAGTATTCAGGTTGAGAACCGTGGAACTTGGAAGCCGTTCTGCCATGAAAGAGTTTTACAGATCTGCTTTGGGCAGCACAGTGATGGAGAAACCTCCATCCTGTGAGCGGGCCTGATGACAGAATGGCGTCCCGAGCTGTCAATGTGACGGAGGGCCCAGTGCGTTGCGGTTTATGTTTAATAAGGAGGCCCGTGTGAGTGGATTTATTTGCTGTAGCAATTTATTGTAGAACTCTTGAATATGGGTTGAGTTTTACAGAGCATATTGCTGCGCCCCCTCTACCTCAACCCATTCCGGAGGAATTCCTGCCTTAGAGAGCTGGAGTGGATAGAAGAAGAGCTTCGGTCTTTTCTGATATTGTTTGTCTGTTCATGCATGATTCATTTATGTTGATTTTAATTGAATTGCTATTGTTTAGGCCTGAATCTAAATGTCGGAGATGAGTTGCTAGTAAAGTGTAAGGGGTACCAGGACGGGGAGGTAGGGGAGGCCTGCGGGTGGCCAGTGGTACACTCAAAGTTTCTGACAAAGGATCATCCAGCCTCAAAACGTTGACTCCATTCTTGCCCCACAGATGCTGTCAGACTGCTGAGAGTTTCCAGCATTTTCTTTCTTTGGTTTAGATCCCAGGGGAGTAGCTGCTGTGGGGCTAGGGGGAAGTCACTGGGCCTTAAGAGGAGAACGCTCCCAGTCAGTTGGGGGTTTCTGATGGTGACGCCCCACCCTTCCCCCTTCTCGCCCTATCCCCGTTCCAAGATCCAGCTTTGATTCTTCCGGCCTTCCCCCACACAGGTTCAATCCTCTGCCAGCTTAAAAATAAAAATTTGAGGCTAGGTAGGAAACGATCCTTAGTTGGACATAAATTGGCCATTTAGAGCCTTCAATCAGAATAAGTGCGGGCTTAAAATCCCCAAGGGGTCAGGGCTGGCAGGAATCCGAGGGAATCCGGTCCCTGCAATGTCCCCATTCTCCACCCAAAAGGCAGAGTGGGGGGTTGTTAAATAAGGGCCCTTGTTGCACTGGCCAATCTTGTTGTCAGCTATTTATGGCTTGTGTACTTCCTGACTTCTTCACAAAGCGCTTTACCTTCGTAAATATTTTACGATCTTTGGTATTTGCCTTAGTGAGTTAACTTCAATTAGCACGGCTGCCTCACAGCTCCAGGGACCTGGGTTTGATTCCTGGAATAGGTACCTCTCTCTGCAGAGTCTACACGTTCTCCCCCGTGTCTGTGTGGGTTTCCTCCGGGTGCTCCGGTTTCCTCCCACAGTCCAAAGATTTGTGGGTTAGGTGGATAGGCCATGCTAAATTGCCCCTTAGTGTCCCAGGATGTGTAGGTTAGCAGGATTAGCAGGGTAAATATCTGGGGTTGTGGAGATGGTTGTTAGTGCAGATTCAATGGGCCGAATGGCCTCCTTCTGCACTGTAAGGATTCTATGATCTATGATTCTGGAATTTGCAGTGGTAGCAGCAACAATGTGTCTGAAAAGAGCAGCGGATTACGTGGATGAACTCACTACCATCTCACAGGAGCACTTTGGGTTAAAATGAATGCTGGCAAAGTACAACCTTGGAGTTCTTTCTCAAGATTGCAAGACTGTGCTTCGTGCTCCAGTCTTGTGACTGCACTTGGCCACTCCATTCATCCACCTGTTAGCTGTAAGGCCTCACCATTAACCCTAGAGTGTGCTTCCCTCCCTCTCGCCTGCCACAGGTTGTTTGAACAAAAGTGCTGTGGCTCGGCCTTTGAGGAGTGAAAGAAAGCCGGGACTCACCCATACACCCTTTCCCGTCCAGCATGTCCTGAAAACCCTGGTCGCACAGACATTGGAAGGATCCAGCAGTGTTTTCACAGAAGCCGTGGCTGCCACACACTGTGTCGTTTGTACACTCATCGACATCTGCAGATAGGATGTTACAATGGTCAGGCTGGTCCCCACAAAGTCAAAACACAGTTATAAACTTTACAGCAAGAGACGGGATCCACTCAGGTGTTGTTGGTAAAACGGCTATTTGATAGGAGGATTCCTGCTGGAAAGCCACTTGTTGGTAAAAGACACCTCTGAGACTGTTAGTGAGCCAAAGAACAGTAGCTTTATTACAAAAGCTTTCGGGAGAGATCTGGCACCTAACAGCGGTTTACCAAGCTTCTCACGGAACACAAATAAGTGTGGGTATTTATATATCATGGTCCCCAGCGCTAGTCACGACGCAAACTCTGGTATCAGTCCAGGACCCGCAATGTTTCCACTTCCAGTCACGATGTAGCCCCTGGCTTCAGCCAGGGCTCACAGCTTGTCTGGCAGCTTCAGTCACGACGCAATCATCGGTACAGTCACGATTTTCCAGTGACTTTGGCAGCTTCTTCATTGAAGTAACTTGTGTGGTGGCGGCTTTCCAGCAGGAATCTTCCTGTCAAATAGCCGTTATCGCACTCTACCATCTGCAGCTGTTTAACTATGTTTAGCTAGTACAAATAGGTAAGGTTTGCAATGTCCGTAAAATAACATTCACATTTAACTGTCTTTATGGAAATGAAAGTTAAAGAATAAAAGATACAAACAAGTAAGGAAAACATGAATAAGTAAGTTATATTGATGCCAGGAGCAATATAAGCCTGGGAAGATCAACCATGAGGAAGGGTTATGTTTGTGATATATGCTAGATACAAAATTCATTACATTCACTAACCCTTTCTCTTCTTCACAGGGGAAACTCAGGAGGAGTCAAGTTCTGCAATCAGTCGGTAGGACTGACAGTCACACCTTGGCCGGAATTCTCCTATCTCGTCTGTCACGGAATCAGCACAGGCAAGAGTCCGACAACAGAAAACTCCGTTGTCTGGGGGCAGGAATTTCCAATTCTCACAAGAGAGGCTGTACAATCCCACCCGTGGTGTTCAAAATACAAACCAGAACTGGAGTTTAATTCATACGATTAAAATAACAAGATATCTCCACATACCCTCGAGATCAGAATGAATACAGTGGATTGAGGTTGTAGTAAATTTTGTTTTGATGAAATAGGGCACTTGATAAACCGAGTTTGCTTCGTTTAAAATATGGTATATACGGGGCATAATGGTTAGCACTGCTACCTCACAGCACCAGAGGCCTGGATTTGATTCCCTTAAATGGCCCCTTAGTGTCAGGGGAGGTTAGTAGGATAAATACATGGGGTTATGGAGCTAGGGCCTGGGTGGGATTGTTGTTAGTGTGGGCTCGATGGGCCGAATGGCCTTTCTCTGCACTGTAGCAATTCTATTCGCTTCAGCCATTCCTTGTGGTAGTGAGTTCCATCTCCTAATCACTCTCTGGATAAGGAAGTTTGTGGCCCCTCAAAAAAAAGCCCAGAATTAGTGTAAAATGGGGCTTAGACTTCCAACTACCTAACTTCCTTCGACAAATGCTTCTGTCACAGCTCTTGGGAGATTCTCTTTAGGCATCTATTAACAGAGCCATACTATTTATTTCGTAAACCCTAATCTCTCCCATAGGCGCTTCTTAATAAAAGGAAACAGTTAAAACTACTTTTTCAAATGAACTAAATTATTCCATAAACATCACAGTCCTTCTTCCAGTTGCCTTTGAGCTCTCTGTATAGTTTAAAGTTTATTTATTTATTAACGTCACAAGTAGGCTTACATTAAGTATGCTTACTGCAATGAAGTCATTGTGAAAATCCTCTATCACCACACTGCGGCGCCTGTTCGGGAAACTGAGGGAGCATTTAACATGGCCAATACACATAACCAGCACATCTTTCAGGCTGAGGGAGGAATCCGGAGCACCCAGAGGAAACCCACGCAGACACAGGGAGAACATGCAGACTCCGCACAGACAGCAACCCAAGCTATGAATCGAACCCAGGTCCCTGGCACCGTGAAGCAGCAGTGCTAAGCAAAGTGCCACCATTTTGCAGTTATCCGGCAGTGTTACACTGGGTAGAAGAAAGAATGTTTCTTTCTGTGGAGCCCTACCCAACCTCAGGACCCCCTGGAATCCTTAAGGGGCAACTTAGCATGACCAATCAACCCAACCTGCACATCTTTGGAGAGTGGGAGGAAACTGAAGCACCTGGAGGAAACCCACGTAGACATAGGGAGAACATGTGAACAGCATGTGAACCTGAGGCTGGAATTGAACCCAGGCTCCTGGCGCTGTGAGGTAGCAATGCTAATCTATGTGCCACTTTACTCATAATTCTTGGATGAACAAGGTCACACAGTGCTTTGGAGTTGAAAACTACATTTGTGAGTTCCCACACAGTGAAACATTGGTCACGGTTTTGTGATTACAGGGAGGGTCAAGGGTTAAGCCAAGCATCCCGATAAAGGGGGGGAAACCGGGGAAAATCAGAGTCATTTCACTGCAGGGAAGTCTTTTTGACTCGCTGCATTTGGACACAGAGCAGCGCTGCGTAGCCTGTCTGTCCTCTCACCCGCAGAACAGTGTGGCATCGGGGCAACCAAGTAAAGGAGCAAAGGAAGCTGTAAAAATTACTGATGAGAAAGACTGTTTTGGAAGTATAATGATAGGAGAGGGAGGACGGGATACGTACGATCTGAAGCATAAAACACAGCAAGATCTGGCTCACTTCAGATGTGAACCAGTGTCATGTTGCAATGGCAGATTAATTGATGTGAGTTATCGCTCTCAGTGAAGCATTCACACATCATCCTTTTTTCTTTCGCTCTGAAATGGCTCCAGCCTCTCGGCGAGACTGAACGTGGAGATGTAAACAGGGTCAAAGATGGATCAAGTTGATCTCCAGATGCAACCCAAAAACATCTGCTGGCTTCTGACCTCCCCGCCACAGCACCATTCCCCCCCACCCCCCCCCCACCACCCCAACAACTCACGGCTTGCCAGGCTGCAGAGAAAGGTCAGCACAAACTGTGGGAGATTGCAAGTGTGAACAGTACAGCGCAGCAGGAGAGGAGTCCAGGGCCGCGGGATTTTGCAATGTAAACACTGTGTCCTGCAGCCCGAGTCCCAACAACACAGAGTTGAACAAGGGCAAAGTGAGAGAAAAAAGAAAGTCAATAATTTTTCAGTCAAGGCAAAGTACTGTAGATGCTGGATTCCGAAAGAAAAGCAGAAAGTGTTGGAAAAACCCAGCGGGCGGGATCTTCCGCCCACGCTCGCTTCCAAGGTTGGAAATTACTGCCCCAGGTGAACAGAATGGCACGGTCTCCTCCCTCAGTCCGAAAAGCCATGCTGGCTAGGTGCATTTGACCCGAACAGGCGCCAGAGGGTGGCGGCAAGCAGATTGCAGTGTTAGCACGTTGCAGTGTTAATATAAGCCTACTTGTGACAATAATAAATAGACTATAAAAAAAGAATAGAGCCAATGTGTTGAGTCTGGAAGATCCTTCGTCAGCTTTTAAGTGTTGGTTGAGAGACAGATATTAGCCAGGATATTGGAAAACTCTTACTGCACAGAAGCAAAGCTGGTGTGTGTGTGTGTGTGTGTGTGTGTGTGTGTGTGTGTGTGTGTGTGTGTGTGTGTTGTGTGTTGTGTGTGTGGAGAGATGGGGGGCGGGGAGGGTGGCTGGGTAGGTAAAGTGTCAGACTGAAGTCTTCTCTGCCTTCTCGAAGGGATGTTAAAGTTCCCATGACCACTGTTCAAAGAAGAAGGGAGTTTCTCTCATGTCCTGGTCAACATCTATCCCTTAACCTGTAGCTCAAGCAGATGAGGTGCTTGTTGCTTTGTTGCTGTTGGAGGGAAGGGGGGGGGGGGGGGGGGGGGGGGGGGGGGGGGGAGCCGTGCCACAGCTGGATTGCCAGGTTATCAACATTACAACAATGACCACACTTCAAAAATGCCACATTATTGAATCACAGAACAGTGCAGGAGGTCATTCAGCCCATCAAGTCTGCACCAACCAGGCCCTATTCCCGCCATCTGACATATTTACTCCACTGATGCCCTGACACTAAGGGGCAATTTAGCACGGCCAATCAACAAAACCCATGCATCTTTGGACTGTGGGAGGAAACTGGAGCACCCAAGAAAACACACACAGACATGAGAAGAACATGCAGACACCACACAGACAGTGACCCAAGGCTGAAATTGAACCCAATCCCTGGCACTGTGAGGCAGCAATGCTAACCACTGTGTCACTGACCCATCTTGCTCTGTCCAAGATTGCAAAGAATTACATAGGGTCATGAGTGAAGCCCAGTCCATCACACAAACCAGCCTCCCATCCAGTGACTCTGTCTCCACTTTCCACTGCCTCGGCAAAGCAGCCAGCATAATCAAAGACCCCATACACCCCGGATATTCTCTCTTCTGTTTTCTTCCATCAGCAAAAAGATAAAAAAGTCTGAGGTCATTTATCAACCGACTCAAGAACAGCTTCTTCCCTGCTGATGTCGAACTTTTGAATGGGCCAACCTTATATTAAGTTGATCTTTCTCTACTTCCTAGCTATGACTGTAACACTATATTCTGTCCCCTCTCCTTTCCTTCTCTATGAATGATATGCTCTATCTGTATAGCACATGTGAAACATTACTTTTTACTGTACACTAATACATGTTAGCGTAATAAATCAAATCAAATCAAATCAGTGATTTCTACCTGTACGCTAACTGGTGACATGTTGCTATTGGCTCCTTGGTTGTCCGTTGGTCTGGGAATAGAGGTTTTCCCACAGGATTCCACTTTGTGTGACATCATGAAGTTCTACTTCAGTCAAACCATGGCCAGGATTTTCCAGCCCTTCCTGCCTATCTGGCCAAAAGCACCACCCCCTCCCACCTCCGCGCCGTGGTCTCCGGCATCACAACCAGCAAGCAATCCAGATGGCCATTGGCATCGGGGGACTGGCAGGTCTTACCAGCGGCCATGACGAGCTACTTCCATCAGGAGGTGGGGGAGTGGCAAATCCCAGCCTATGAATGGAGAGTTCTCCATTCACTGATGATAAGGAGAGACTTTAGATACTGTGGGGCTAAAAATCCTCCTGGGCACAAGAGTAAAATGGGCAACAATGAATGGCAGTTGAAAGAGGTGCCATCTGTAGGGAATGGAATAGGCAGTTCATAAAACATAGGAACAGAATTAGGCCACTCGGCCCATCGAGACTGCTCTGCCATTCAATCGTGGCTGATATTTTTCTCATCCCCATTCTCCTGCCTTTTCCCCATAATCCTTAATCCCCTTATTAATCAAGAACCTATCTATCTCTGTTTTACAGACACACTCAAAGACCTGGCCTCCACATTCTTCTGCGGCAAAGAGTTCCACAGATTCACCACTCTGTCTGGCTGAAGAAATTCCTCCTCATCTCTGTTTTAAAGGATCGTCCCTTTAGCCTGAGGTTGTGCCCTCTGGTTCTAGTTTTTACTGTTAGTGGAAACATCCTCTCCACATCCAATCTATCCAAGCCTCGCAGTATTCTATAAGTTTCAATAAGATCCCCCTCATCTTTCTAAATTCCAACAAGTACAGAGCCAGACTCAGAGTCCTCACACAACAAGCTCTTCATTCCAGGGATCATTTTTGTGATCCTCCTCTAGACCCTTTCCAAGGCCAGCACAACCTTCTTTAGGTATGGGGCCCAAAACTGCTCACAATACTCCAAAATCGGGTCTGACCAGAGCCCTATACAGCCTCAGATGTCCATCCCTACTCTTTGTGTTCTAACCCTCTCAACATGAATGCTGACATTGCATTTGCCTTCCTAACTGCTGACTGAACCTGCACGATAACGTTAAGAGAAGCTTGAACAATAATTCCCAAGTCCCTTCGTGTTAAGCATTTCTCCATTTAGAAAATAATCTATGCCTCCATTCCTCCTTCCAAAGTGCATAACGTCACACTTTTCCACATTGTATTCCATTCGCCCACTCTCCTAACGTGTCCAAATTCTTCTGCAGTTCCCCGCTTCCTCATTTCTATCTATTCCTTAACGTACCTTAGTATCATCTGCAAACTTAACAACAGTGCCTTCAATTCCTTCTTCCAAACTGTTAATGTTTTGGCCCAGTGCTCCACTGCAGTGGAGAGGGGCTCGAAGGAGAAAAGGGAGGGATGAGGTGGTGAGCACTGCCACAAAACTGCTGCCAATTTATACTGACGGGTTCCTGGATGGGCAGGGCCACAAAAAAACTAGACGTGAAGTTTCAGGCAGGACAGATTCTGAACTCTTAATCAAGCCACATTTAAGCCACTTTCATGCTGGTGTTTATTTAGGTGAGGTGCCAGGAGACCCTTGTCCGGGAGCCAGTTCCCAATATTTACATTGCTAAATGTTCCTTCAACTCTGTCATCCTGCTGAAGGGGATAAGGCAGCCAGATTTAGTAGCTCAAGTGCGAGGAGCTGGCCCAGGGATCACAGACTGCCATAATCACTAGTATAAAAGCAAGCCTTTGATTATACAACTGGGTGGCATGGTGGTACAGTGGTTAGCCCTGCTGCCTCAGAGCACCAGGCACCTGGGCTTGATTCCCAGCTTGGGTCACTGTCTGTGTGGAGTTTGCACATTCTCCCCCATCTGCGTGGGTTTCCACTAGGTGCTTCGGTTTTCTCCCACACTCCAAAGATGTGCGGGTTAGGTGGCTTGGCCATGCTAAAATTGCCCCTTAGTGTTAAGGGGTACTAGTAAATGCATAGACTTCTGGGGATAGAGCCTAGTGTGATTGTGGTTGGAGCAGACTTGATGGGCTGAATGGCCTCCTTCTGCATTGTAGGGATTCTATCCATGTGGAGGTTCTGCCAGCTTTGGGAACCAGTCACTTCCTTGGCTTAGCTCTGGTCATCAAAACAGATTTGGAGGAGGAATTCTGATTGCTGATTTTGCATTTTCAAGCTGTAGTGAGAAGAAAACAAGCCCAACATTATCGCGCTAATCTCTACAACAATATTCCTGGATTCAAAGTGGCCTTTGTTCCATCTTGCAGTAATTGGCTGCTTCCACTGCATGAATATCAAAGGACAAGCCAACAAGTTTCTCAGCTTTGGCCAGTACAACCCAATAACTTTCAAACTCCCTCTTTGTGCCAACGATGTGCTCATTCAGGTGACGAATGTTAGTGCCAGTTAGGAAAAGGAGCATTGAGAGCCTCAGATAAAAGCAAATTACTGCGGATGTTGGAATCTGAAAGGAAAAGAGAAAATGATGGAAAATCTCAGCAGGTCTGGCAGCATCTTAAGGAGAGAAAAGAGCTGACGTTTCAAATCCAGATGATCCTTTGTCAAAGCTAAAAGCTTTAAAAGTCAAAGATGATATCAGACCTGCTGAGATTTTCCAGCATTTTTTTTTTGGTTTGAGTGCTTCAGACACTGGCAAGGGTGGAATTTTCCCGCAACGGGAATCAAAAAACAAAGAGCAGTACAGCACAGGAACAGGCCCTTCGGCCCTCCAAGACTGTGCTGATCATGATGCCTGACTAAACCAAAACCGTGTGCAGTTAAGGAGTCGATATCCTTCCATTCCCATCCTATTCATGTGTTGCCGCTACTGTACTTCCTTCCACCACCTCCCCGGGCAGCGTGCTCCAGACTTCCACCATGTGTAAAAATCTTGCCTCAGGAGCACAGGAACAGGCTCTTTGGCCCACCAAGCCTGCGCGGACATGCTGCCCAACTGAACTAAAGCCCCCTACCCTTCCTGGGACCATATCCCACTGTTCCTATCCTATTCATATATTTGTCAAGACACCCCAGCAGCAAATTCTAGGCACCCACCACTTTGTGTGTAAAAAACTCGCCTCGTGCATCTGATTATATGATAGATTGATTTATTTTTAAATAGGTATCTTCAATTGAATCACAGAATCCTACAGAAGGAGGCCATTCAGCCCATCGACTCTGCACTGACATCAATCCCACCCAAGCCCTATGTCCATAACCCCATGCATTTATCCTAACCAATCTCCCTGAAACTAAGGGGCAATTTAACATGGCCGATCCACCCAACCTGCACATTTTGGAGCCTGAGAGGAAACTGGAGCACCTGGAGGAAACCCACTCAGACACGGGAAGAATGTGCAAACTCCACACAGAGAGTGACCGAAGCCGGGATTCGAACCTGGGACCCTGGCGCTGTGAGTCAGCACTGCTAACCACTGTACTACCGTGCCACTCTTACAATTGCTTTCATTTTAATATGAGTATTTTGATGTGCCCAATTCCTTTAAAACATCATAATTCACCAATGTATATTTCATCCACAGGGCTGAGGCAGTGGCCTCTGGAACACTGACATCTATATGAGCCATCAGTGCTGGCAGAAGCTGCCGTGACATTTGATGCCATCTGCGCAGTGTTCAGGATCTGAAAGATTTGCAGGCTTCACAAATTCAGCACGATAAAATCCCACAGAGCTTGCAGCTGGGAAAACTCCAAACTGCAAACAAAATACAACATCCATCTGAAATGTTGCCGACGTGTGGAGAGAAAGAGAGGATGGGGACAGAGAGGGAACGATGAGGAGGAAGGAGATGGTGATGGGGAAAGGAGGAAAGATGGACTAAGACAGAAGCAAGGAGAGCAATAGAGGAGAAAGCAGAGGTGAGTGAAAGACAAGCAAGCAGAATGAGCTCATTTGTAAAGAGTACTTAACGACAGCTCAGGAAAATTAATGGCTCAAAACTTGGCTCCACCTCAGCAGAACGCTTCCAATATTACTTTAACAAATAATTAATCTCTTCTTTTCCATCTGCTTCCCATCCCCACACTGAGGTAAGGATCATTCTTAATACTTTTACAACAGAGGCAGTTCCGAGAAACAATTCCTGGACAATGCCTGGTCTTATCGCTTGATCAGATTGGGCCAGAAGGGCAGGTTAGTAAGGGTGGTGAAAAAGGCACATGGGACACTTGCCTTTATCAATCGAGGCATCGATTACAAAAACAGGGAAGTCACGTTGGGCTTTGGTGAGGCAACAGCTGGAGTGCTGTGTGCAGTTCTGGTCACCACATTTTGTAACGATGTGACTGCACTGGAGGGGGTGCGGAGGAGATTCACCAGCATGCTTTCTCAGATGGAACATTTAAATTACAAAGAGAGGCTGGGTAGGCTTGGGTTGCTTTTGTCGAACTGAGAGGACTGAGCGTGAATTGATTGAGGTGTACAATATTATGAGGCACATGAACAGAGTGGATAAGGAGCAGCTGTTGAAGGGTCACTTACAAGGGGACACAGGTTCAAGGTGAGGGGCAGGAAGTTATTGGCGGATTTAAGGAAAAACATTTTTATCCAGAGAGAGGTGACGATCTGGAATGCGCTGCCTGGGAAGGTGGTAGAGGCAGGTTGCATCCTTTAAAGCACCTGCATGAGCACTTCACATATCACAGCATTCAAAGCTACGGACCAGGTGCTGGCAGATGTGATTGGGTGGGAGTTGAGGTGTTTCTATTGTGTCAGTGCAGACTTGAAGGGCCAAAGAGCCTCTTTTGTGCTGATGATGCTCATCGAAGTTTTGAAGAATGAAAGGTGAGCTTGCTGAAACACCAGAGATTCTGAGAGGATTGACAGGGTCGGCACTGAGAGGACTTTCCCCTTGCGGGAGAATCAAGAACTGGGTGTGGGGTAGAGGGGGGAATGAGGGGGCGCAGTTTCAAATTAAGGAGTTGCCCATTTCTGACACAGATGAGGGGGAATTCCTTCACCCACAGAGTGTTCCAGGGAGCTCTGGAGAAGAAGTCATTGACGATAAATGAAGACTGAGATAAATAAGAATTGGAATTCTCCGGCTGTTCACTCCAGTGGGATTCTCCAGTCCCGCTGGCAGTGCACGCCCACCCACGGATTTCCTGCCAGCGTGGGGTGACGTCAATGCGAATTCCCATTGACAGCAATGGGGCCAGTGAATCCTGCGCTAGCAAACAATCCCGCTAGCGGAAAACACGCAGTTGGGAGGTCGGAGAATCCCATCCCAGATTCTTGAGGTCCATGTGAATCAAGGGTTCTGGGGAAAAGTGGGGCTTAGCCAAGATCAGATTGGCCACACAATGAAGAGTGGAGTAGGCTTGAGGGGACCACATAACCCATTCCTTAAAATAGCTGCACCAATCATAGCTCGCCAGCCGGAAACCTTCTAAATTCCTCACAACTATTCATTGCACCACACCATGAGTGTTTCATCAATATGTTCATTAAACACCCACAATGAATGTTGTTATCCCCAGACACAAAGGTCAGGCACCTTTAAATAACACCTTAGCCTCCCTCGCACGCGCTCTACAAGGAGCTGGTAACATTAGGATTATAGGTTTAACATTGCGACACATGGATTATGCTTAATCACTTCTTTCAATTCAGACGCTGTAGGGTTCAGCCAGTTTTGATCTCCAGATAAAGATCACGAGACTGACTTAATGCCAAACACCCTCACAATGGTGTTATTACTGCACCATCCTCCTGTGCGATCACACTCCAATTCTTTCACAAGGGCCTCAAAGTGCCAGGTACAAAAGCCCTTTAAATCTCAGTACCAGGACTACTTAAACACTTTTGTTTTCTTCCTGGAACAAGAAAACATAATTAACTATAGCTTGTCCCCTTCCACGCAAGGCAGTTTCCAGTCAGATGAACGCACAGGAGGGGAAGAGAAGAAATAACCTGTCTCATGTAAGTTAAGTAAAGCCTGGTACCAGATGTGTCATGTAAGTATTCGCTGTAAGGCTGCAGAAATGGTAACAGGGGCCTGTCGGGGCCCTCCAATTCACCAGACTGGAAAATTTCATCTGCTACGTCTAATTAGCATCTGAAGCAAAAAAAGAAGCCAGAAATGCTCGCAAAAGGAAAATATAATTAAAATTAAAAGGTATTTGATCCACTGGCACAGGATGAGAATGTCAAGGTTTGCTAAGCGCTGAGTTGAAGACTCTTCTCAGGTCAAAATGGTGTTTGCAAGGAACCCGGCGAGGGGAGAGGGGTCTGCTCTACATCAAGTATTTTTCCTCGTCTAGACAAGACAATTCTCAGACTGCTGAAAGGTTTCTGCTGAAGGGCATCTTGTGACGATGGTTGTCGTCGGAAACCGGGGATGATGGGTTGACGGTATCCCAACCTGCACTGCCACTCCAGGTCACAGGAAGGACATTGGAAAAAGCAACAGCAAAACACAATACCCCACTCCCAATTTACAGGGACGCTTGAGTGCAACTGAATTTTAAGCGGGGTTTGCACCTGTGTTTGGTTATCTTGCGGAATATTAGTCAAACTTATATTAGTTTTCAAGGTACAACTCTGAAATAAAATGTTGGCCGCTTCCATTCTGCCTGGCTCCACTCCACACTTCATCTGATTCTTTGCCGAGTTTGTGTCTCCATTGGTAAAGGATGAAAGGGTTGACATATGAGGAGACATTAAACAGTTTGGGTTTATACTCAATGGAGTTTAGAAGGATAAGAGGGAATCTGATCGAGGTATACAGAATTCTAAAAAGAATTGATAAAGTAAACGTAGACTAAGAGTTTCCTCTTATGGGGCAAACTAGAACAAGAGGTCACAGGTATGGCGTTCTGCCACTGCATTCATCCATTGTTCCTCCAGCTCTGAGGGTTTCCCAACTATCCTGAATTGGACAGCTAGACCAGAAACTCTACCACCAGGCCTGCCACGGGACCAGCGCAGAAAAGGGTCAGGACAACAGAAATCTCCAATGACCTAGGGCAAAAATTTCCAGTCTCGCCCGAGTGAGGCCACAAATTCCCACCCCTAGTCTTTCCATTGGCCACTAATTATCAAATGCAAGAGAAAGCAGAGGTGAGTAACTGTTCCCTCACAAAATGTGGCCCAAGGAGGAAATCCTGACCATTCACTTCAAATCCCACCACGGTACATAATTAGATTTAATTTAATGGTAAGTATCAGCTGCTACCACTAAAAAACAACCACAAGAACTGCTGGATTGTTGTAAAAATTGAACTATTTCACTAATGTCTTGATACACCACTGCATATTCAGGCCAACATGCAATTCCTGATCAGTAACTATTGTTGATTCTGATTGCAATAGTTACTGCACCACAGCTATAAATACGACCACTTACACCCCAAAATTTTTTTTAAAGCTCTTTTCTCTTTTTATAAAAGGGATGAGAAACTTCAATTATGGGGATAAATTGGTGAGGTTATGACTTAGATTGGCACGGTGGCACAGTGGTTAGCATTACTGCCTCACAGTGCCAGGGCTCCAGGTTTGATTCCTTGCTTGGGGGACTGTCAGGGTGGAGTTTGCACATTCTCCCTGTATCTGCCTGGGTTTCCTCCCACAGTCCAAAAGACATGCAGGTTAGGTGATAAATTCATTCGAACAGGCGGTGGAGTGTGGCGACTAGGGAATTTTCACAGTAACTTCATTGAAATGTGAATGTAAGGCTACTTGCAACAATAATAAGTAAACTAATCTAAACTAAGACTGCTCTCCATGGCGAGAAGGCGGCTGAAAGGAATTTGATAGAGATGTTCAAAATCAAGAAGCGGGGTTGGACAGGGTAGGTAGGGAGAAACGGTTTCTGCTCATAAAAGAGTCAAGAACGAGAAGGCACAGATTTCAAGAGATTTGCAAAAGAAACAGATATGATGTGAGAAAAAAACATTTTCACACAGCAAGTGATTGGGGTCTGGGTGTGCTGCCTGGAAGGGTGGTTTCAACCCAGACATTCAATAGGGCGCTAGATGATTATTTGAACAGAAACAATGTTCGGGGGAACGGGGAAAGACAGGAGAATGGCACCAAGTCATGGTGCTCATTTAACAAGCCAGTGCAGGCAATGATGGGCCGAATGGTGTCTTTCTGCACCGTCACAATTCAGTGATTCTGCGAAATTGATTTTCTCTGCGTTAATCCTTTCAGTTAGACTGTGAGCTGCGCAAGGTATCAATCACTGAATCTCACCTTCACACTTGTGGCCATCTGAGGAGATTGCGAATCCCTTCTCACAGACACAGTAGAATGAACCCTCTGTATTCAGGCACTCCCCATTAATACACAGCTCGGGTGCAAGGCATTCATTTACATCTGAGGGGGGAAAACATTGTGTCACTCTTTGTGGAAGCAATAACATTTCACACTTACACACACCCCAGTTATTCAATGGGGCATCAGGAGTGAATGAACTGCATGGCTTTTTCGTAGAAACATAGATGACAGAAGCAGGAGGAGGCCATTTGGCCCTTTGAGCCTGCTCTGCCATTCATTACCAATATGGCTGATCATCCAATTCAATAGCCTAATCCTGCTTTCTCCCCATAATCCTTGATCCCATTCACCCAAGTGCTATATCCAGCTGCCTCTTGAATACATTCAATGTTTTGGCATCAACTACTTCCTGTGGTAATGAATTCCACAGGCTCACCACTCTTTGGGTAGAGAAATGTGTCCTCACTTCTGTGAAGCATTCAAAAGTATTCCAACGATGGAGCTGTGATAGTGGCCACTTGGAAAGCTACTCTCCAACAGAAGCAATGATTTTATACTGTTTTCCGAAAGAAACTATGGCTGTATTATTGCTGTGCATATATACAATCACACTGGAGGGTGGTACCATGAAAATCCAGGCAATGGCAGGTCAGCCAGATTGCAAAGGCTATTTTGAAAGCATTTTGAAAGATATAGGAGCAGAATTATGCCCATCAAGTCTGCTCTGCCAATCAATCATGGATAATATCTTTCTCATTCCCATTTTCCTGCCTTTTCCCCATAATCCCTGACACCCTTATTAATCAAGAACCTATCTATCTCTGTCTTAAAGGCAGTGAATTACACACATTCACCACACTCTGGGTGAAGAAATTTCTCCACATCTCGGTCCTCAAAGGTTTACCCCTTATCCTCAAACTATGACGCTTAGTTCTAGATTCCTCCACCATTTGGAACATTCTTTCTGAATCTACCCTTTCTAACCCTGTTAGGATTTTGGAAGTTTATATGAGATCCCCTCTCACTCTTCTAAACTCCCAGTCAATATAATCCTAACCAACTTAGTCTCTCCTCATATGATAGTCCTGCCATCCCAGCAATCAGCCTGGTAAACCTTCACTGTGCAACTCATTGATGTATTAAGCCCTCCATTAGACCAACAGAGGAAGGGCGGTACGGTAGCACAGTGATTGGCATTGTTGCTTCATGGCTCCAGGGACCAGGGTTCGATTCCTGGCTTGGGTCACTGTCTGTGTGGAGTTTGCACATTCTCCTCATGTCTGTGTGGGTTTCCTCTAGGTGCTCCGGTTTCCTCCCACAGTCCAAAGATGTGCAGGCTAGGTTGACTGGCCATGCTAAAATTGCCCCTTAGTATCCTGAGATGTGTAGGTTAGAGGGATTAGTGAATAAAATATATGGGGGTAGGCCCTGGGTGGGATTGTGCTTGGTGCAGACTTAATGGGCCGAATGGCCTCTTTCTGCACTTCAGGGATTCTATGAACTTAATTTTGCTCATTTCCAACATTGAATAGCACAATTCCAGCCGGTTAAACATTTGTGAGATTAACCTTTTCCACAAAGTGGATAATGATCCTCACACACACGTTTGTATCCAGTGATGACAGTTTGGGAGTAACACATGCGAGGGCCGGCTACCATTACGCAGCATGCACATTATGTGGGCATGGTGTGGCCAGGGACAGCACTTTAGATCCTTCTTTACCTTGGCATCTGACACCATCCACCAGCTGGAAGCCATCTGGACATGTGCATGTGTAGGAGCCGGCGTTATTGACGCACGTACCTCCCTGGCAAGCATCCGCATCTTCCTTGCACTCGTCAATGTCTGAAACAGATACGTTCAGAAAGCTAGCAGTCAGATCAATCTCTCTAATGGACTCTATCAAATTCAATATTCCCTCATTTATCACATTCCCGCAGGACATGCACCTTAACCAACGATTGTTTTTGCATGGCTCCCCAAGTCAAAAAGGGAACTTCAGACAGTCGCTTTGATGACTTGGGCTGCAAACTTTGCCAAAGCTTCACATAAACAGCTTTGGTTAAAATGATTTTCCTCTCATTAGGATCAATGAGCTGAGTTTATCATTCCAAACACCAACAGGAGGTAAAATGTGTGGGCTCCAAATTAAAACTGATGATTCTTCACCATGGAATTTAAAAGGACTGATAAGATCCCTCTAATTAAAGTTTATTTATTATTGCCACAAGTAGGCTTACATTAACATTACAATGAAATTACTGTGAAAATCCTCTAGGCGCCTGTTCGGGCACATTGAGGGAGAATTTAGCATGGCCAATACGCCTAACAAGCACGCCTTTCAGGCGAGAACGTGCAGCCTCCACACAGACAATGATCCAAGCCAGTAATCCAAGCCGGCACTGTGAGGCAACAGTATTAATTATTGTGCCAACATGCCGTCCCTTAACTAAACACACCTTAACTAATCCAGTGAAGGCCTATCCTATTCATAACTTCAAACATGGACTGTGTTCATGGAAATTTCTGGAACTGTCTTTTATTAGCCTAATGGATGGCTAAGATGGCTGCCAAGGGTCAAATGACTTTTGCCACATCGGAAGAAGCTACCTGAAACTTCTAGAAAGTTCCTCACTGAATCACCCACGGTGGGGACCTCCCCTTCAATGAACATTCCCAGACTGCCTTTGTGGATTTTACACTTGTCATTTTTTGAGGGTTACTTCAATCTCAAAATCAATGGATTTCCAAACTTCATGCCACCAAGTTTGCAACTTAACAGTTGACTACAAGTGGGTGTGAAGATCTATCATCAGTCTTCATTGGATAGCAATGGCTTTTAGCTTGAAGCCATTCTGAGTTCACAACAGGCAGTTGATCAAACTGGCTTCTGATTCCAAAATCTCTCACTATCCAAAAACCCTGAGAAAGCTGGGTAGTCTGCAAAGAAAACCTTTACAGAATATCAGCTGCTGACCAAACTCCTATCACCAAAGAGTTTTTAAACTTAGAAGATGCTACATTTTGGTAGTGGCACAGTGGCACAATGGTGAGCATTGTTACCTCACAGCACCAGGGACCTGGGTTCAATTTCCAGCTTGGGTTACTGTCTGTGTGGAGACTGCACATTCTCCCCATGTCTGTGTGGGTTTCCTCCTGGTGTTCCAGTTTCCTCTACAGTCCAAAAGATGTGCTGGTTAGATGCATGGGCCATGCTAAATTCTCCCTCAGTGTACTCAAACAGGCGCTGGAGTGTGGTGCCTGGGGGGATTTTCATAGTAACTTAATTGCAGTGATAATGTACGCCCACTTGAGTCACTAATAAATAAAATCTTAAACAGCATCCCAACCTGATTCCTAAATCTAAGTACACTTGAACAGAAATTTGACTTCCAGGTACGAAAACCACGTGTGCCTAATTTTGGGACCTACTGAATATTCATCTGCAATAATCCCACTATCTGACTTTGGCTATTTGACCCCATCTAAACTACAGCACAGATAGAGGCTATTCAGATTGTCAGGTCTTTGCTAGCTGTTTAGAAGAATATTCTTACTTGGTGCCACATCTCCACTTTTGGTCCCTAATCCAAAGCTTCGTCATCCTGAAAAAGCTGTCCAACTCCCTTTTAAACTTTACTGAGCCAGCTTCCAACACTTTCTCCAGTCAAGCATTCCAGATCCCAATAACTCTCTGAGTGAAAACATATCTCCTTATTGTGATGCTAACGCACCTTTAAGAATTTTTTTTTTAAATCATGTTTTCTGCAGTTAGGCATCTTTGGGTTTCTTTCATTGTTGTTGGGCTATCTGGTTAGAAGTCCTTTTACTGCCACTTTGATGATTCAAATGGGGTTTTGTTTAATTTTTAACCTGGGCCTCATGCATTGACTTGGAATTTATGACTGGTTGGCCTGTGTTTTGGACAGTTCTTTTTTCATAGTGAATTCAAGGTTTCACTTTCAGTTTTGGCCTGCTGGCTGCTGTTTTAGTTTAGAAGTGATGTGGAAATATCGGTGTTGGACTGGGGTGGGCACAATAAGAAGTGTCACAACACCAGCTTAAAGTCCAACAGGTTTATCTGGAATCACGAGTTTTCGGAGCACTGCTCCTTTATCAGGTGAGTGGAGTCCAGAGAAGGGGTTTGGACATCTGACTGAAAAGCAGTGTTTCTTTCTTTCCCTTGTATTGAAAATTCTGCTGGCTAGCTGGAAGTAAGGCTTCTTGCTTGCCAGGGATGAAAATTCTGCTGTTGGTGATCTGCTAGCTAATAACTACAGTCTGTCTAACTCCCCAATGTTTTGGGAAGCTGATCTGACTCCAAGTTTGCCTGTGTGTGTGTATATCAAAAGAATTGCAGCATCCAACCAAAGGATTAAGCTCCAACATCATGTGAGCATTTGTATTTTCTGTGCTAAACTTGTGGCAAGGGTTTTGTTTAAGGAAGATTGTTTGGTTGGAAAATTTCATATATTTATTAAGGGTAATACAATATCATGGTTGTTTTTCTTTCTTGTGTGTAAATGCTAAAAGTTATTGCTGTGTGTTAACTATATTCTGAAATAAACTTGTTTGATAAAAGCTCCCTAGTGGATCATTTGAATCATACTGAAATGAAACATCTCATGCTTATTGTAGCCAAATCCAAAGTACAAAATTTATGATTTAGGCAGACTTTGTAAAACACTTTAGAGTTTCTGACCTGAATTATAACAACATGTCACCTCAAGAACTTTTACCAGTCATTTCAAATTTACCCCGACTAACTTTCCACAGCAGAGGAAAAAGTTGTCCCTTATTGGTTCTCAAAACATCCCAGTAGCTTGAAAGTGTCGACAATGTTAGATTTTTCTGACTTACTTGACAAAGATCCCAAATGATGGGATTCCTCAAATGCCAGTTAGTCTTTTTGGGGCCAATGGATTTTTTCTTTCACTTGATGTGGTGATAATACTCAGTGTGACAGAGGAATGTGTTGTGTTTGCGTTCAGACAGTTGGGGACCTCCATGCTCTTCCAAACCACCTCCCCCCATCTCTCTTTCTTTCTCTGTACATCTTTTTCCCTTTCATGTTGTAAATATTTTACACCCTGGTCTGTAAATATCACACTGGGAAACAAAAGAGGACAAGAAAACTTCAAATGCACAGCACAGAAGTTGCTGGAAATTATAAAATACCTACAGTACAGGAGGAGGTCAATTGGCCCATTGAGTCTGCACCAACAATAATCCCATCCGACCATAACCCCACACATTTACCCTGCTAATCTCCTGATACCAAAGGAAATGTATCGTGGCCAATCAATCTAACCTGCTCATCTTTGGCAATCTTAATTGATTTTGTTCAAATATTCACCTCATGGTACAACTGCCACCTGAAAACCACCAGCCCTCTCCTCACCCCCCTCCGCAACACAGCATGTGTTTTGCAGTAATGGAGACCAAACACGACTGGCTGGTAGCAGGATCTTCCAGTCCCGCTGCTGTCAAATGTGCATCCTGTTGCTTGCAAATACCCCTGCGAGCAAACCTACAGTATTTGGAACATTTGGAAAATCCTCCCATTATCTTTGGAATTCTAGCTGACTCTGACAGAGAAGAGATTTGACCCTCCATTATATGTTCTCCCGTGAGCAAGCAATCAGGTTTTTGCTACCTTCGCACTGGTCTCCTGTGGCAGCCAGGCGGTGCCCCGGGTTACATTCACAATAGAAGGAGGCCTCAGTGTTCGTGCATTTCCCGTTGGTGCACAGCATGGCATCCTGACACTCATCCACATCTGCACCAGAGAAGAAGCAACAGTTTACGAGTGTTTCCAGTCAGTTCCCAACACAGCACGCAAGCCCTGGTCAGCATTTTGTACGAGAAATGGAAATCAGACAAGCTCTATCACAAGTGGGCAACCTGCTCCACTGGATTGTCACCAAACTACTGCAGGTGCAGACTGCCCTCTTTCAATATGGGGGAGGTGATGGTATTATCGCTAGGCTATTAATCCAGCTCAGCTAATGTTCTGGGGAGCAGGGTTCAAATTCCATTACAGCAGGTGGTGGAATTCGAATTCAGTACAAGATATCCGGAATTAAGAAATCTACTGATGACCACAAAATCATTGTCGATTGTCAGAAAAACCCATTTCAGTCACCCACCAGCCCCCCCAACGCTAAGTGAACGGACCGCCCGAGATTTTAATCCCCACACGAGGTTACCTTTGCACAGTTTGCCATCAGGAGTTGGTTCGTACCCTTGGTCACAGGTGCAGATGTAGGTTCCCACCAGATTGGAACATCTGCCGTTGGCACAGACAGATCCGCTGAGGCATTCATTGACGTCTAGGAAAGCAGACACACAATAAAAACGGGTGTCAAAAGGGATGCCAAAGACAACCCTGATAAACCTTGGCCATTTCCAAACAGGTAACAGAAAGCACATAGAGGCCAGGGTGGGTGGGGTAGTGTGGTGGCCAACAAAATGTTTGGAGTGAACAGTGAACGAGAAAGACAACAAAACCACTGGAATTTTATTTCTCAAATTACTTGCTGTCCCATTTATCACGGAACATCTGCAGCATCCATCTGCCGCAGAATTTAATGGAAGGCTGTCTGGATAGGTCTCAAATAGCGTTTTTCCCAGTGTGTGACTGCATGTCCTATTTGTAACAGGAAACTGAAAAGAGATACAGTTGATCCCTGACGAATGCCTGGCTGATTTGCCAAGAAGGATTAGGCTTGGATTGGACCTCTCGCAACCTGCCTACAAATCTCACTCAGTTTCTAATGTCTGCACCCCAGGACATGGAAGCTGTAAGAAAATGCCACTCCTCACTTCAAGAATTTGCTTAACTTCATATATTGCTAAAACTAATTATACTTATGATAAAAATGACACTTGTTCGAGCAGATCTGAAGCAGCATTGTCTCACATTAAGTTGCAGAATAGGGTTTGAGCACAAGGTAATTTTGGGATGGGATATCTGAATTGTGTCAGATTCTACCTCCAGTGATGTTGCATGGCACTGTGGGTTAACACAGCTGTCTCACAGCATCAGGAACCCAGTTTTGATTCCCGTCTCAGGTCAGTGTCTGTGCAGAGTCTGCACATTCTCCCCGTGTCTGTGTGGATTTCTTCCCAGTGCTCTGGTTTCTTTCCACAGTTTAAAAGACGTGCTAGTTAGATGCATTGAGCGTGCTAAATTCTCTCTCAGTGTATCCAAACAGGTGCTGGAGAGTGGTGAATAGGGGATTTTCACAGTAACTTGTGACACTAATAAATAAACTAAACTGTAAAAAATACAGTAGGATGGAGAATCTCTCTTTTGTTTAGCTACATCTTTTCTTTCTCTCTATCTCTCGTCTTTCTCCTCTCTTTTCCAGCTGTTGTCTTTTTTTGCCCTTTTCTTTCTTTTCTCTTGTGCAGGGAATGGTGGTATGTAGGGGTATGGTGTGTCATCTAAAACGGGGGTCACCAGCAGTTACAGACAGAAGCTAGGATAGAGGTTGCAGAAACAACATGGCTAATAGGGTGGACCTTGCCTCTTTTGAAGTACTATGTCTCCTTGTGACACAAGAATTGCTATTGATTAGAGGTGACCTGAAGGTCAGGCTATTTGGCACCAGAAACCATGATAAAATCATTACAGTGTAAAAGGAGGCTATTCAGCCTGCACTGACAACAATCTCAACTACCCACATATATTTATCCTGTTAGTTCCCCTGATATTAAGGAGCAATTTAGCATGGCCTATCAACCTAACTCACACATCTTTAGACTGTGGGAGGAAACTGGAGCAGCCGGAGGAAACCCACATAGACACAGGGAGAATGTGCAGACTCCACACAGACAATGACCCAAGGTGGAATCAAACCCAGGTTCTTGGCATTGTGAGGCAGCAATGCTAACCACTGTGCCACTGTGGCTTCTGACCAATCAGCAACACATTGTCAATGTCCCTCAGCAGAACAGATTGCTTCCAATTGTGGAACAAGGAGGAATTTTCACAGAAACGCAGACTCAACTGCTTGCCAAAACAGCCACACATTTGGTGATGGCTTACCTGTCACTAAGTGCAGAGAAAATGTTTTAAGCGAAAGGAACAAAAACAGCAGCAACCAGGTGGTGCCTATTTGCAATGTTACAGTGAATGTCTTCATCAAAGACCATGATGCAGGGATCTGTAACCTATAGCCAAAGTAAATATTGGCTTTGCGCTAGTCCAGATACTTAGCACAAAACCAGAAAGAAATCAAGGCATTAATTCACAGATCAGTAACCACTGCTATAAAACTGGCCTTGCATTTGTCAACAGGATGGGAAGTGTTCATGACTCAATGAGCGGGATTAGACTAAAATCCTCATGAGAAGAAGCAGTTCAATTTACTGCTGGAACAAATCAAATGACATTAGGCGCGCATTACTGCACAGCAAAAGGGATGCTTTTAAGGCATGGTATATTCCTCGAAATACGCAGAGTTCACCGCTGATGATCCTCTCCTTAGTATTTTAAAGTTTACAAGTTTAAATTGTGTTAGTGTCACTAGTAGGCTTACATTAACACTGCAATGAAGTTAGTGAAAATCCCCAAGTTGCCACATTACGGTGCTGGTTTGGGTACATTGAGGGAGAATTTAGCATGGTTGACGCATCTAACCAGCACATCAGTGGGAGGAAACCGGAGCATCTGGAGGAAATCCACATTGCATGTTCCGATTAATAATCAGAATCCCGAGACTTCAGGCATAAACATCTCTTGATGTTTGTACATAATGACACAACATCTCCTCTCCACCCTGCATACACATATATACTTCAACCATGGTACAAGTCAAAATAATGTCAACATCTTTAAGTTTGACATGACAAAGTGCTTTGTGGAACAGAAATGCAGTCAAAAGTAACACAGAGTATGCGGAAGATTCCATCATATGTTGACTTCATGTACATATAAGGGCGGCACGGTGGCACAGTGGTTAGCATTTGGATTTGATTCCCAGTTTGTGTCACTGTCTGCACGGAGTCTGCATGTTCTCCCCGTGTCAGCGTGGGTTTCTTCCAGGTCCCTAGTTTCCTCCGATAGTCCAAACATGTGCAGGTTAGATGCATTGGCCATGCTAAATTGCCCCTTAGTGTCCCGGGATGTGTTGGTTAGAGGCATTACCGGGGTAAAGAATGGCATTACAAAGATAGGATGTGGATGGGAGTAGTGTTGATACAGACTCAATGGGCCGAATGGCCTCCTTCTGCAATGTAGGGATTCTTATGACTTAAGTGGCACTGCGCCTTTGTCAAGTTGTATGGGGTAGTGACAGCAATCTGTGTTCAGGGTGTTTGTACATGAGGTACTGGTAAATTCTTCAGTCCACCATCCATTCTAATCAGATAATTTTCTATCACATTTTGATAAGTTAGCACTGTGCCTCACTGCGCCAGGGACCCAAGTTTAAATCCAACCTTGAGTCACTGCCTGTGAGGAGTGTGCACACGTCCTCCCATGGCCTTCCTCCAGTGCTCCAGTTTCTTCCCACATCCCAACAGATGTGTGGGTTAGGTGGATTGGCCATGAGGATTGGTGTCCCAAGATTAGATGGATCAGCTCCTGAAAATGTGTAGGGTTACTGAGATATGGTGGGGGTAAAGGCCTGAATAAGAGAGTCAGTGCAGACTCGATGGGCCAAATTGGCCTCTTCCTGCACTGTAAGGATTCTATGATTCTAAGGAGAATGTTTAATAAAGACAACAGGTCAATTCTGCGTTTAATATCCATCAGAGATAACTAACCAGCCATCTGGTTTGACCAGGCCACTAAATCTCAATAGATTTATTGTCACAGTGAGGCCTGCAATTATTTACTACTTTTGAAGTGAATTCTCTAGAGCTTGACAGCAGATACACGGTACAGAATGATGTAAACCTACTGCTGAATCACAAATCAGCTCCGACAAGCAGATCCAATCACATCATCCGTAAGACCTCCTTCTTCCAGCGGCTGCTTTACTGTCTCAAACCATATATAGAATAACAAATGATCTATATTCCATTGCCAACAAGTTATTTGTCCGCACAGTGCCTGGCACAGTCAATGAGATAGAAACATGGAATAGTTACAGTGCAGAATGAGGCCATTTGACCTATCAAGTCTGCACCCACTCTTTGGCACAGTATTTGGCTCATCCCCATAACTCTACACATTTCCCATGGCCAATCCATCTAACCTACACATCTCTGAATTGTGGGAGGAAATCTATGGGGACAAAGTGTAAACTCTACATAGACAATCCCCAAGGCCGAATTGAACCCAGATCCCTGGTGTTGCGAGGCAGAAGTGAGAACCACTATGCAGCTGTGGAATGCTGAACAAAATAATGCAGTAACTGCTAATAGGATCTGAAGGCAGTATTTGCACTGTAGGTCTCTGTCTTATATTCTAGCAGATTATATTTTGATTTGATTTATTATTGTCACCTGTTGGATTACAAAGAAAAACATTGTTTCTTGTGTGATATACAGACAAAGTCTGCCATTCATAGAGAAGGAAAGGAGAGTGCAGAATATAGTGTTACAGTCATAGCTAGTGCATAGAGAAAGATCAACTGAGTGCGAGGTAAATCCATTCAAAAGTCTGATGGCAACAGGGTAAAATCTATTCTTGAGTTGGTTGGTACGTGGCTTCAGACTTTTGTATCTTTTTCTCAACATCAGGACAACATGCTATAGACAATGTAAATCATGGAGCACTATATAACAGGAGACTACACAATACATTAGTGAAACAACATACTGTATATGCCATAGGCTAAATTCAGCATTCCTTATAGCAAACCATGCTCAGACGGAATACTGGCTGAAGATTGGCACTACAGATTTGTAACCTAATCTCCCAACAACAATCCCTTCAGGCTTGGCACCCCGCAGGGAATGTGGGACAGCCAAATTCATCCTGAGATTTTATCTTCGGTCCTTACATTTCTTCCTTGCAAAAAAAATAACAACTCTCATTCAGAACATTTCAAGTGGGGAAGATTGTTTGACAAACTCATTCCAAGTCTACAAGCACCGGTTTTGAAGTCAGACTATACAGAACGTACCTATACATTGGCCATTTCTGCCTGTATATCCATCTGGGCAAGACACACACTCGTAAGAGCCAGGATTATTAATGCATCTTCCAGACGGACATTTGTTGGAATCCTGGCATTCGTCTATGTCTGTGAATTTAAACAGATCACAGAGTAAGTTCGGTTGACATTTGAAAAGACTTCAAGTTCAATTTTAGTGCTCTAAAATAACAGAAAAGAGTGACATTTTAAAGAGACAACATCCCATTTCCTTCATCATTAGGTTGCAGTTCAAATTCTCCAAAGAAAAGCTGCCGAGCTCCTAAAAGACATGGTTATTACACTACAAAGTAGTCAAGTAGCCCACGAGGAACAGACCTCTTTGACTCCAGGCCCAGGTCTAGTGTAACACTCCTTTACTAATGTATTGTGTAGTCTCCTGTTATATAGTGCTGGATGTTAGTCAGTAATAATATTCCAGACACTTTGCTAAGGTAGTTCCAACAACACCACCGGAGTTCATTCCGTTTTCCATTCAGATGCGGCACGGACTCTGCTGCAAATATACAAGCTACTTCAGCCAGAGAGTGGAGAATCTATGGAATTTATTGCTACAGAGGACTGTGGGGGCCAGGTCATTGAGTGTATTTAAGACAAAGATAAATAGGTTCTTGATTGGTAAGGGAATTAAAGCTTACAGGGAAAAGGCGGGAGAACTGGGTTGAGAAACATATCAGCCAAGATTGAATGGTACAGCAGATTCAATGAGCTGAATGGTCTCATTCTGCTCCTATATTATGGTTGCTGATCAGCAATATTCAACCATGGGCAGAGGTTAGAGACCCAAAGGGGAATTTACCAAGAGTTACTAAGATCAGCCATCAGGGAGACTCCTTTTAGTGGATTCTGGCAAAAGTTCACCAAGCACAGTGATTAGCAATTCAGCCTCACAGTGCCAGGGACTCAGGTTCAATTCCAGTCTCAGGCCACTGTCTGTGTGGAATCTGTACGTTCTCCCTGTATCTACATGGGTTTCCTCCGGGGTGCTCCGGTTTCCTCCCACAGTCCAAAGATATGCAGGTTAGGGTGGAATGGCCATGCCAAACTGACCCTCATTGTAGCAAGATGTTCAGATGAGAGGGACTAGCAGGGTAAATACGTGGGCTTCTGGGGATAAGGTGCTCTGTTGGAGAGTGGGTACAGACTCAATGGCCAAATGGTCTCCCTCAACACTGTAGGGATTCTCAACTGTCAGATCAAATAGCCATCAGACATGATTACTGGGTTCAGCGATAGCACTTTCTGAGCTGAAATCAAAAACAAAAGATCTAAAAACACAAAAGGAGCAAACAGTGAATTGAAGCCCTGCTTGAAATGGACTGGACAATAATGTGCTTATGTAATGTAGAAAGCTGTGTAGGTTAGATAAATTAGCCATGGTAAATGTGTGGGGATAGGGGAGAGAGAAGGCTTGCATGCTGTTTTGGAGAGTCAAGGTAAATCCAATGAACCAAATAGTGGGTACAGACTCGATGGGCCAAATGGTCTCCCTCACCAAAATCCCTTTATTTACAACAGCATACAGAGTGCTTTCAGTTAGGAGTGAGATTCCAAGAAGCAAGGTGTACTCAGCATACTTCTACCATTTACTGTCATTCTATGCTTCTAAAACTTCATTCTAACTCTTACACTCTCTAACAATGTTTTAATTCAATCTCTTGCATTAAGTCAATCTTTCTCTACACCCTAGCTATGACTGCAGGGATTCTATGGCTCTTTGGTTCAGAAGTTAGCAAAGTTCTGAAAGCTGCATACAAAACAGCCACTGACAGTGAGCGAACAGGAAACTGTTTTTATAACCTTTTGTGTGACAGGAAGGATTAGAATTGCTCACTTAGTGTTAATGGAGAAGAACTGAACTGGGGTGGAGGTGGGAAGGGATGATGGGCCTTGCCAGCATCTCTCCCACCCCAGCAGCCATACCACACCCCACTTTCATGCCTTTGATTTCATTCTTGGCATTGGATTATGGGTGTGTGTGGTTTTTGTTTATTTTTTTAGATGAGATTTTCAGATTGATTTTCAGCTGTTCCCTCTAATTCTCCCAGCTCTGAATGCAGCGACTGTGACACAACAACGAGAGGTTCGGCGACATGATTAGACTGGACACTGATTTAACTGCTGTCGTAATTCTGTTTAAAAAGACATCATTCCCTGTAATAAGTCCTCACAGGGAGAAATCCCTTCACCAAAATCCCTTTATTTACAACAGCATGCAGAGCACTTTCAGTTAGGAGTGAGATTCCAGGAAGCAAGGTGACTTCTTGCAAGCTGTACTCAGCATACTTTCTATCTTTTACTCTCAGTCTATGCTTCTAAAACTTCATTCTAACTCTTTTACAGTCTCTAACAATGTTTCAATTCAATCTCTTGCATTAAGTTGATCTTTCTCTATACCCTAGCTATGACTGTAACACTACATTCTGCACTCTCTCCTCTCCTTCTCTATAAACGGTATGCTTTGTCTGTAAAGCATGCAAAAAACAGTACTTTTCACTGTGTGCTAATGCATGTGACAATAATAAATCAAATCAAAATACTCGGAGTCCCAGAAGAACTGACACACCTGGCTAAGTACAAAGCAAGAGGCTCCCTAATTGACTCATCAATTTGGCCCTTAATCAGGGAGTTATATTCTAACAGGCCCACTTCAATTGCCTGATTCAAGTCATTACATTCCCTGACTGCCCGAACTCCTCTGTGTTCTTAACCTCATCTTAATTCCACTCCCAACCAATCTGAAGTAAAGATTTAAGTGAAATCATTCCACTCCATTGCCAGATAATACAAACAGGAGGGTGGCACAGTCGCACAGTGGTTAGCGCTGCTGCCTCACAGGCCTGGAACCCGGGTTCGATTCCCGGCTTGAGTCACAGTCTGTGTGGAGTTTGCACATTCTCCTCGTGTCTGTGTGGGATTCCTCTATATGTTGTGGTTTCCTCCCACAGCTTGAAAGACGTACTGTTAGGTGCATTGACCCAAACAGGTGCCAGATTGTGATGACTAGGGGAATTTCACAATAACTTCATTACAGTGTTAATGTAAGCCTTACTTAGGACTAATAAACTTTAAAACACAGTCAAAGACAGGAGCTGTAACACACACCCACCTTCACATTGCCCTTCGTTCATCCTGTACCCTGCGTCACAGTACTGGCATCTGTACGAGCCTACCAGGTTAATGCAGTGACCTTCTCCACAGAAGTTGGGTCTCTGGCACTCATCAATATCTTGAAAGGAGATAGCAATTCATTAACATTTAATGGAATCTAACACTACGCTGAGAATGTGTTAATCAGATCCATGTCTCTTAGTGAAGTTAAAACCAAAATAGCTATTTTCTTTGCTGGAGCAAATTAGTCCACAGCCAACGCTACTCCAATGCCCAGGGACCCACCTATTCCCATTTATTGGCATACAAATGCACATCATCAGTTTCACAATGTAATGACCATTAAACCATCCCACCATAGAATCATAGAATCCCTACAGTGCAGAAGGAAATCATGTGGCCTATCAAGCTTGCACCAATATCAATTCCCCATAGGCCCTATCCCCCAACCCTATGTATTTACTCTGCTAATCCCCCTGACACTAACGGAGAACTTAATGTAACTAATTAACCCTAATCCACACATCTAGGGAATATGGGAAGAAACCAGAGCGCCCGGAGGAAACCCACGCAGACACGAAGAGAATGTGCAAACTCCACACAAATAGTGACCCAAGGCTAGCATTGAACCTAGTCTCTAGTGCTGTGAGGCGGCAGTGCTAACCACTGTGCCACTTTTGCCATTAAACCTTTACAGTGTAATTAACAAGACGCTGACAGAACCTAAATAATAGTACATCAAACAGAACACAAGGTATAACATTTATTCTATACAATAAAATGTTATCATTATAGTTTATAATCCTTTCTGATCTCTTACTGCCAGGGCTGTTGCTGTTTATAAAATCGGTGTTTTACCACATACATCGATACATAACTTTTACCGAGTATTATTGAGCGGAATAATGTGTGCACACATTATTCCGCTCAATAATACTCGGTAAAATTCCTGTCTGTTACAAAGCTGCTGGCAGCCCTTTTAAATTCAACAAGTGAACAACTGGGTGAAACGCAGCTTTTCACATCAATACATTCACTGGCATCCTCAAAACCGTGTAGGCTGAAAATCGAGTCTTCTGTTAAAGACCATTTTCAGTGTTCATGTTCACATTAGCAGCAGTGGGAATGTCGCTCAAGTGGGCTTATCTTCTTTTGCTGCTTGGCACCACATTTACTTTTGAAGGCATAGAATAAAATTATGGAATCCCTGCAATGCAGGAGGAAGCCATTCGGCCCATCTAGCCTGCGCTAACAACAATCCCATCCAGGCCCTTTCTGCATAACCACAAGTATTTTACCCACTAATCCTCCTGACAATAAGGGGCAATTTAACACAGCCAATCAATCTAACCAGCACATCTTTCAGACTGTTGGCGGAAATTGGAGCACCTGGAGGAAATCCACACAGACACGGGGAGAATGTGCAGACTCTGCACACTCAGTGACCCTGGGTTGGAATTGAACCTGGGTCTTTGGCACAGTGAGACAGCAGTGCTAACTACCATGCCACCGTGGAGCCCTGTGACAGGTAGGCAGCATGGACAGTAACAATATCAAATGAATGAAAAAAGTGGTGATTCCCAAAACACAAAGACCAGGGACAGCATTTTCCAGCTGCGCTTACCTCAAAAGTGGAAAAATCCCAGCCAAGGTTAACGAACTTATGTGTGATCCATCCCCCTCCCCTCCCCTTAGCGGGCAGGACGGGAAAACTGCCCCTCCAAGAGTTTTCCCGAAGATTCTCCCACTATTTATCACAGACAGAGGATCAGTGGAACTGCACCCTGATAACCTTCCTCAATGAAATTTGCATTGAGCGAGAAACTCTCCATGAAAGGCTCGTGTCCTATTGAATCAATGCTCCCCAGATAAATTGGCTTTTCAGTTAGAAAAACGGGATCACGTTTCAGGTTAAGAAGTGTGAAGTGAAGTTTATGGTTTGGTCAAACTTAAGCTGCCACCCTGACAAACCAAACTGACTTGAAGCATTACCTGAGCATTGCGTTCCTCCATCCGATGTAAATCCTTGGTGACACAAGCATCGGAAACTTCCTACTGTGTTCTTACAGCGTCCATTGGAACAGCGGTGTGGGGCCTGTGCACATTCATCCACATCTGTAAAAGGGTAAACTACAGTTAGTAGAAGGGGCAAGTACTTCAGCCCTGGGTTAAATGTCCTGATGCTAACCGGCTCCGGTGCTCCGATGACAGTCACTGATGGACAGAAGCGCAAAAATCGCAAGGATCTAGGTGGTCACTTAGTGCTGCCAAAGCAAGGCAACGGGCCAGTGCCTGAGGCAGAGGGAGTTCAGGCTTTCTTTAGACATAACACAATTATAGAAGTTCTACAGTGCAGAAGGAGATCATTCAGCCCATCAAGTCTGCACTGACCACAATCCCACCCAAGGCCTATTCCCATGACACCAGATATATACCCTGCTAAGTTCCCTGACACTAGGGTCAATTTAGCAGGATCAGTCAACTTAATCTGCGCATCTTTGGACTGTGAAAGGAAACTAGAGCACCAGAGGAAACCCACACAGACACAGACATGTGAACTCCACACTGACGGTGACCCAAACTGGGAACTGAACCCGGGCCTCTATCACTGTGAGATAGCAGTGCCAACCACTGTGCTACCGTGCCACCACAATGTGGAGCAGACTTGCCTCTGAGTCACTTGAGCACTCCAGGGATTAGGCTGGCACCAGTGCAGTACTGAGGGAGTGCTGCAATGCTGGAGGTGATGTTATCCAGATTGGGTGCTGAACTATGGCCCTGCCTCCCCATTTAGGTGGAAGTAAAAGACTTCCATGGGCTATTTTAATGGAGAGCTAGGAGAGGTGACCGCAGTATCCTGGCTGATTTTGACCCCCGAAACAATGCATTTGGACTTTATGGGAGCTTGCTGTGTACCAACTGACTTCAGCACTTCTTACGTTACAAAAATACTTCACTTGCCTGTGAGATGCTTTGAGACATCGAAGTTGTGAAAAGTGCTATTAATTAATGATTAATGATAATAGCATTTAAATAGCACGGGGCGGCAAGGTGGCACAGTGGTTAGCACTACTGCCTCACAAGCCAGGGACCCCAGTTCAAATCCAGCCTTGAGTGACTGTCCGTGTGGAGTCTGCATATTTTCCCATGTCTATGTGAGCTTCCCCCGGGTGTTCTGGTTCCTCTCACGGTCCAATGATGTGCAGATTAGGTGCGTTGACCTTGCTATATTGCCCCTTAGTAGCAGGTGGATTAACAGGATAAATATGTAGTGTTACAGGTACAGGGCCTGAGTGGGATTGTTGTCTGTCCAGACTCAATGGGCTAAATGGAGTCCTTCTGCACTGCAGGGATTCTATGATAATGTTGGGGGTTTCCTCAGCTATTTGATTATACTGAATGAACGCCAGCTAATTAACCACCAGCGTAAATTAATCTGTCAGGTGAAGATTGTGCCAACCATTTCTACAGGTCATGACGCACCCACCAGCAGCCATGACCATGCGTCAGGAGGGAGGCAGATGCAGAGCCGTGCCAACTGCTGCAAGGTCACCAACCAGCTTGGAATTGGCACATCTGGTTATGCCAATCCCCAATTTTGCCAGAAATCTGGTTCAGATTTGATGCAATGGTTGCAATGTTAACTAATGTTAATGGTTGCAGGACGTAGCATGTAAGACCACTGCCTGTGGAATCAGTTTAACTTTCAGAGTGATGGGCCGAACAATTATTAATCTGCCTGGACCCTGGATCACTTTCTCCTCCTTAGCACTATGTTGATTCTCAGATGAACTCTTTACCAATCTGTGCCAAACATCAGGGTTAGGGTGACAGAGGCTAACCATTGTGCCACCATGCCACTGATGGCTTTTAAGGCTCGCAAAAGATCTTTGTCCCAACACTGATATATTGGTGTAAATTGGTAAAGGGTTCATCAGAGAGTCATCATAGAATCCCAATTGTGCAGAAGAGGCCATTTGACCAAATGAGGATGAGAATAGGGAGGTCATGGAAAAGATTTCCAGGTCACAGTAGCGTATTGGCTGGCGGGAGGGTGGTTTGAAGTGTGTATACTTTAATGCGAAGAGCATATGCAATAAGGTGGGTGAACTAGCAGCCTGGATTGGTGCCTGGGACTTAGATGTTGTAGCCATTTCAGAGACATGAACACAGCAGGGACAGGAATGGTTGTTGCAGGTTCCAGGGTTCAGATTTTTCAGTCAGAGCAAAGAAGGTGATCGAAGAGGGGGAGGCGTGGCATTGTTAGTCAAGGACTGTATTACGGTGGTAGAAAGGACATTTGATGCGGACTTATCTATTTAGATAGTATGGACTGAGATTAGAAGTAGGAAAGGAGAGTTCACCTGTTGGGAGTTTTTTATAGGCCTCCAAAAATTTCCAGAGATGTAGAGGAAAGGATTGCAAAGATGATCCTCGATAGGAGCTAAAGTAACAGGATAGGTATTATGGGGGACATTAACTTTATAAATATCGATTGGAAAAGCTATAGTTCAAGCACGTTAGAGAGGTCAGTTTTTGTTCGATGTGTGTGGGAAGGTTTCCTGACACAGTATGTAGGTAGGCCAACAACAGGTGAGGTTACGTTGGATTTGGTACTTGGTAATGAACCAGACCAGGTGTTAGATTTGGAGGTAGGTGAGCACTTTGGTGATAGTGACCACAATTTGGTTACGTTTATCTTAGTGATGGAAAGGGATAGGTATATACTGAAGGGAAGAAGTTATAGCTGGGGGAAAGGTAATTATGAGGCTATTAGGTGAGATTTAGGATACATAAATTGGAGTAGGGAACTGCAGGGAACAACTGAAACGTGGAACTTATTCAAGGAGCAGCTACTGCGAGTCCTTGATAAATATGTTCCAGTCAAGCAGGAAGGAAGTGGTCGGGCAAGGGAACCGTGGTGTACTAAGAAAGTTGAATCTCTGGTGAACAGGAAGAAGGAAGCTTACGTCAAGATGAGAGGTGAAGGTCTAGTTAGGGCACTGGAGAGTTACAAATTAGCCAGGAAAGAGCTAAAGAGAGAGTTAAGAAAAGTTAGAAGAGGACATGAGAAGACTTTGGCGGATAAGATCATGGAGAACTTAAAGCTTTCTATAGGTATGTCAAGAATAAAAGATTGGTTAGAGCAAGATTAGGGCCAGTCAGAGACAGCAGTGGGAAATTGTGCGTGGAGCTTGAAGAGATAGGAGAGGCACTAAATGAATATTTTTCGTCAGTGTTCACGCAGGAAAAAGTCAGTGTAGCCGAGGAGAATACTGAGATACAGGCTTTTAGACTAGACGGGAGAGGTACATAAGGAGGAGGTGTTAGCAATTCTTGAGAGTATGAAAATAGGTAAGTTTCCTGGGCCCGATGAGATTTACCCTAGGATTCTCTGGAAGACTAGGGAGGAGATTGCAGAGCCATTGGCTTTGATCTTCATGTTTCATTGATTACAGGTATAGTGCCGGAAGACTGGAGAAAGCAAATGTTGTCCCCTTGTTCAAGAAGGGGAGTAGAGACCATCCTGGGAATTATATATCGATGAGCCTTACTTCTGTTGTGGGCAAAGTTTTGAAAAGAATTATAACAGATAGGATTTATAATCATCTAGAGAGAAATAAATTGATTAGGGATAGTCAACATGGTTTTGTGAAGGGTAGGTCATGCCTCACAAACCTTATCGAGTTTTTTGAAAAGGTGACCAAAGACATGGATAAGGGTAAGGCAGTTGACACGGTGTATATGAATTTTAGCAAAGTGTTTGATAAATTCCCCATGGTAGGCTACTGCAGAAAATGCAGATGCATGGGATTGGATCAGGAATTGGCTAGCTAATAGAAGACAGATGGGGTGGTTGATGGGAAATCTTCAACCTGGAGTTCAGTTACAAGTGGTGTGCCTCAGGTATCTGTTTTGGGGCCACTGTTGTTTGTCATTTTTATAAATGACCTACACGAGGATGTAGAAGGATGGGTTAGTAAATCTGCTGATGACACCAAGGTCAGAGGAGTTGTAGACAGTGAGGATGGATGTTATAGTTTGCAGAGGGACATAGATAAGCTGCAGAGCTGGGCTGAAAGGTGGCAAATGGAGTTTAATGTGGAAAAGTGTGAGGCAATTCACTTTGGTAAGAGTAACAGAAGTACAGAATATAGGGCTAATGGAAGGACTCTTAGTAGTGTCAACGAGCAGAGAGATCTCGGTGTACATGTGCATAGCTCTCTGAAAGTTGGCACCCAGGTTGATAAGGTTGTTAAGAAGGCGTACGGTATGTTAGCTTTTATCGGTAGAGGGATTGAATTTCAGAGCCGGGAGGTCATGTTGCAACTGTACAAAACTCTGGTGTATTTGGAGTATTGCGTACAGTTCTGGTCGCCGCATTATAAGAAAGATGTGGAGGCACTGGAAAGAGTGCAGAGGAGGTTTACCAGGATGTTGCCTGGTATGTGGGAAGGTCTTATGAGGAAAGGCTGAGGGACTTGACATTATTTTCATTAGAGAGAAGAAGGTTAAGAGGTGACCTAATTGAGACATATAAGATGATCAGAGGGTTAGATAGAGATGTCAGTGAGAGCCTTTTTCCTCGGACGGTGATGGCTAACACAAGGGGACGTAGCTTTAAATTAAGGGATGGTAGTTATAGGACGGATGTCAGAGGTAGGTTCTTTACTCAGAGGGTAGTAAGGGCGTGGAATGCCCTGCCTGCAGCAGTCGTGGACTTGCCAAGTTTAAGGGCATTAAAACGGTCAGTGGATAGGCATATGGATAACATTGGAATAGTTTAGGTTAGAGAGTTATGAGATTGGTTCCACTAGTTGGCGCAACATCAAGGGCCGAAGGGCCTGTACAGTGCTGTAATGTCCTATGTTCTGAGTCTACACCTTCTCTCTGGCAGAGTATTTTACCCAGGTGCTTCTCAGCCCCCAGCTGTCCTATCTCCATAACCCCACACATTTACCCTGGCTAATCCATCTAACTTACACATCTTGAATCACTAACGGGCAATTTAGCACAGCCCACCTACCTAACCTACGCATCTTTGGAGTGTGGGAAGAAACTGGGGCACCCAGAGGAAATGCACACAGACACAGGGAGAACATGCAGACTCTGCACAAACAATCACCCAAGCTGGGAATCGAACCCGGGTCCTTTGTGCTGAGGCAGCAGTCCTAACTACTGTGCCACCGTGTGGCTGAGGGCTTTTGAGGCTCACAAAAGACCTTTGCCACTTTATTCTGCTAATAGTTGCCCCCTTTTTAAATTTCCCTTGTGTTTTCTCTCCAGAGGTGCCCGGAGTCTGTCCAATTCAGCACCATAAAATACTGTACCACGGAAAACAGGATGCAAACAGCACATTTCCATTTCAGACCAAAACCCTGTCAATAGCTTCAGTGATACAAACTGTATCATGGGGGAGAAAATCGTAAAGAACTAAAAACAAAGAAAATTACAACACAGAAACAGACCTTTCGGCCCTCCAAGCCTGCACCAACTATGTTACCCATGTGAACTAAAACCCCTTATCCTTTTAGGGACCATATCCCTCCATTCCCATCCTATTCGTGTATTTGTCAAGATGCCCCTAAAAAGTCACTATTGTATCTGCTTCCACAAGCTCCCCAGCAGAGTTCTAGATACCCATTACTCTCTGTATAAAAAACTTGCAGTAAGGAGTCTCACACCAGGTTAAAATCCAACAGGTTTATTTGGTAGCAAAAACTGCTGCCCCTTCGTCAGGTAAATGGGAGTTCCATTCACAAACAGGGCACATAAAGACACAAACTCAATTTACAAAATAATGGTTGGAATGTGAGTCTTTACAGGTAATCAAGTCTTAAAGATACAGATGATGTGAGTGGAGAGAGTTAAGCACAAGTTAAAGAAATGTGTATTTTCTCCAGCCAGAATAGTTAGTAAGATTTTGCTAACCCAGGCAAATGATGGGGGTTACAGATAATGTGACATGAACCCAAGATCCCGGTTGATGCCGTCCTCATGTGTGCAGAACTTGGCTATCAGTCTCTGCTTGCCGCATATATCTCTCTTAACCTTGCCTCTTGCACTTTAAACCTATGCCTCATAACTGACTCTTGCACTCTGGGAAAAAGCTTCTGACTATCTACTTTGTCCATGCCCCTCACAATCTTGTAGACTTCTATCAGGTCACCCCCTCAACCTCAGTCATTCCAGTGAGAACAAACCAAGTTTCTCTAGCCTCTCTTCATAGCTAATGCCCTTCATACCAGGCAACAGCCTGGTAAATCTTTCTTGTACCCTCTCCAGAGCCTCCACATCCTTCTGCTAGTGTGGTGACCAGAATTGAACATTATATTCCAAGTACGGCCTAATTAAGGTTCTATAAAGCTGCAACACGATTTGCCCATCTCGGCTATGATGTCTTACCTGTGCATTCAGTTTGCAAGTCGTTGAGCTGATACCCGGGATTGCAGTTACACGTATATCCCTCTGGGAGATTGATACACTGGCCGGGTCCGCAGATCCTCGGATTAACAGAGCATTCATCAATTTCTGAAAAGCAAACATTAACGTTGTTTAAAGTTCATTTGTTTGTGTATTAGTCTCAAGTAAGGCTTATATTAACATTGCAATGAAGTTACTGTGAAATTCCCCTAGTCGCCACAGTCGAGCGCATGTCAAGGGCCAATCAATGCACCCTAACCAGCACATCTTTCAGACTGTGGGAGGAAACCGGTGCACCCAGAGGAAACCCACACACACACAGGGAGAACATGCAAACTCCACACAGACAGTGACCCAAGCCCGGAATCGAACCCGGGTTCCTGGTGCTGTGAGTCAGCAGTGCTAACCACTGTGCTCTCCCCATTGCAACAAATCTGTAAAAATGTTGAAATTCCATTCATTTATTGAACCACAAACCTGCAGCTAAAACTGTGAGCTGATTTTTTTTTATAAATGAAACAACAGTCTTTTGAAATTATATAGTGGCTTCAGTTAAACATTTACCACTTTTTGCTGTGCAAGGGGTGCACCACATCAATCTGCATCTTGACAAAAAGTATTTTTTAAATTAAATCCAGGAGTCATAATCGACTTGAAACATTGGGTGGAATTTTATCGGCACGTCCACCCGAGGTTTGTATGATCCCACCCAGGACAATGGAGAATGCTGTTCTCTGAGCCTCTCCCACCCCTGGAATCAGGAGGCCGTGCTGGTGAAATTCTGGCTGTTATCTCTGTTTCTCTCTCTCCACAGACACTGCCAGACCTGCTGAGCTTTTACAGCTTTTGTCCACTTTTATTTCCATTCAAAGTAAGTTGCTTGGGATGTTGTACTGGCGGTGTTGGCATGTAATAAACTTTGGTTGGTGTGTGAAATGGATAATGATAGTCACAGCACAGAAGGAAGCCATTCGGCCTGCCCAGCCTATGTTGGATCTCTCTTCCTTTAATGTTAGTTCAAGGAACGTGGCCATTAGTGGCTGACCAGCACTTATTGCCCACAAGGGAGCAGTTCAACCACATTGCTGTGGATCTGGAGTCACATGTATGCCTTAAAGGACATGAGTGAACCAGATGGATTTTTATGACAATGGTTTCAAGGTCACCAGTAGACTTTTAATTCCAGGTTTTTATTGAATTCAAATTCAAATGCAAAGCTGTAGTGGAGATTCGAATCTGGGTCTCCAGAGCATTATCCTGGGTCTCTGGATTACAAAGCTGGTGACAATACCACTATGGTTATCTAGACCTGAAACATCAGCTCTTTTCTCTCCTTAGAGATGCTTCCAGACCTGCTGAGATTTTCCTTTCGGTTTCAGATTCCAGCATCTGCAGTAATTTGTTTTTATGAGGGGACATAGGTTCAAGGTGAGGGCAGGAAGTTTAGTGGGGGTGTGAGGGAAAGCTTTTTTACCCAGAATCTGGAATGCGCTGCCTGGGAGGGTGGTAGAGGTGAGTTGTCTCACATCCTTTAAAAAGTATCTGGATGAGCACTTGTCACGTCAGAATGTTCAGGTCAATGGGCCAAGTGCTGGCAGATGGGAGTTTGGATGTTCCTAATGTGTCAGTGCAGACTCAATGGGCCCAAGGGCCTCTTCTGTGCTGTGTGATTCTATAAATTCAAATTCCAGCATTTGCTGTGGTGGGATTCAAACCTAAGTCCCCTGGACATTAACTGAGTATCTCGATTAATAGTCTAACGATAATACCACTAGACCATCTCTCTCTGGATCAGTGAGAGAGGAAAACCAGTTAAAACCTCTGCTCAAGGGCAATCCAGATAGCTTTGATAGAGAGTATGTGGGCAAAGACAGGGTGAGCTCTGCAGCGATGTTCCCCATTGTCCATCAGCTGCCTTTCAGTTCATCTAATGCCTGCTTGCTTCCTCGAAGGACTTAGTCCCATTTCCCAAAGCAATCCTTTTCTAATTTGGTTCAACCCTCTTGCAGAGGTTTCTGTGTTTCTGTAGATCCCACAAGCTCTGCCGGTTATTCCCCTTCCATAGATTTGCTTTCTTGATGCAAATCATGGTGGGCTGGGCACCTCGTTCAAACTTCCCAGCACCTCATTCAGACCCTGCACCAACTTTGGAACAGATCCTTGGGTGAAGTGAATCTTCAGCAGTCGGTGCAGCCTGGTGTGTGTACTGCAACAGCTGATTCCATCATAAGTTCAGGTGATGCTCAAAGTGAGAAACACATTTGCATTATGATTTCTGACTTTAGTCACAGACTCTGGGCTGGGGGAGATGAAATTAGTTAGACCACTCTTTGAGAGTGGAACAGTCAGAACAACTCCATTGTGTGGCCAAAGAGGTAGGCCTGAGAGCCTCCAAAGATTGGGCCACAAGCCTCCTTCCCATGAAACTAGCAGCCTGTGGGTATCCAAAGGCAGCGATCCTCCACAGAGAGGTAAATGGCTTGACTGTTACGGAGCCTGAAGAGTCTTTCGCTGCACAATGCTCTAAGTTTTTTTTAAATTCGTTCACGGAACATGGCTGGTTGACCATGAAACTGAGTGATTTGCTCAGCCATTTCAGGGGGCAGTTGAGAGTCAACCACATTGTTGTGGCTCTGGAGTCACATGTCGGCCAGACCAGGAAAGGACGGCAGATTTCCTTCCCTAAAGGACGTTAATGAACCAGATGGGTTTTTCCAACAATCAACAATGGTTTCACGGTCATCAGTAGATCCTTGATTTCAGGTATTTTTTATTGAATTCAAATTCCACTGTCTGCTATGGCAGAATTCGAACTCAGAATGTTAGCCAAATTTCTGGATTAATAGCCTAGTGAAAATATCACTGAGCTATCACCTTGCTCTTTGTCATCAGTCCCACTGCTGATGCAGATCCTGAGAATATAGTCTCCCACAACCATTTCTATCCAGTTTTGTCAACAGCTGCAGAAATGGTCGTTGGAATCTTTGTCTAGAAATATTCGTCTTGATCTCTACATGCTGTCTGTGATGTGGATCTGTTCCGGTTTCTTCCCATAGTCTGAAAGACTTACTGGTTAGGTATATTGGCCAAGCTAAATTCTCTCTCGGTGTACCCGAACAGGCACCGGAGTGTGGCGACTAGGGGATTTTCACAGTAATTTCATTGCAGTGTTAATGTGACGTTACTTGCGATTAATAAATAGATTTTAACTTTAACTGAAGGACAAAGAGTACGCTCCACCTGCAAGCCTAACTGTTAACCCCCTGGGATGCTCCCCATCTTGTAGAACATCAAACTGTAAGACCTAAAGGGCAGGGGGAGGCTACCTAGCCTGTTTTGCCATTCCAATGATGGTGGCTAGTCTTCTACTTTCCCTCCTCTCCCCCCCCCAACCCCGCTCCCCACATCCCTCAATTCCCTCAGTGTCCAACAATCTATCGGCATCTGTTTGAATATTCTCAAGACTGAACATCCAGAGGAGAAAATTCCACAGATTCACAACCTTCTGAGTAAAGGAATCTCGCCTCCTCACAGCCCAATATGGCTGCCCCCTTGTCCTGAGATGATGAACCCCCAAGTTGGAGCCACCAGTCCAAAGATGTTCAGGTTAGGTTGATTAACCATGTTAAATTGACCCTTAGTGTCAGGGGGATTAGCAGGCTAAATATGTGGGGTTATGGGAATAGGGCCTGGATGGATTGCAGCTAATACTCGATGGCCCGAATGGCCTCCTTCTGCACCATGGGGATTCTATGAAGTTCTATCCTTGAGTCAGGGTGACAGGCGCTAAGGCAGTCTGAGATATACACTTATAACGATAACCATTTAGCTCCCAAATAATATTCAAATCAACTAATCCTCAACCTACATCCGTTTCACTAACATCGGCGATACAATTATGAATAATACTTCCAAGGATCATTTCTGAGAAGAATATTTGACATGAGTTGCTTTCTTTTTTAAATTCTATTTGAACTGAGAGTTTAAGTGCTCAATGTCATGGGCAGGAATTAGGAAGTGACATTATTTGGGAGGTCAAAGGGTGCAAAATAGTCCCATCCATTGACTCTGTCAACATTTCCTACTGTCTCGGAAAAGCAGCTAGCATAATTAAGGAGCCCACACACTCCGGATATTCTCTCTTCTACCTTCTTCCATCGGGAAAAAGATACAAAAGTCTGAGGTCACGTACCAACCGACTCAAGAATATCTCCTTCCCTGCTGCTATCATACTTTTGAATGGACTACCTTATATTAAATTGATCTTTCTCCCCTAGCTATGACTGTAACACACTACATTTTGCACCCCTCCTTTCCTTCTCCTTATGAACGGTATACTTTGTCTGTATATCGCATAGGAAATAATACTTTTCATTGCCTCCCAATTCATGGGACAATAATAAATCAAATCATTGGTGCAGAATTCTGGCTATCAGTTAAAGGATAACATCAGTGTTCCTCCTGCACTCCTGGCTGAGATTCCACAGGGCAGGATGTTGGAACGGTTACCTGAAGCGAGATAGTTGTCGTACTGTGGCTTGTAAAGGAAAAAGGTGTCGATATTTTTGGTTAAAACAAAAATCGTGGATGTTTAAGACACTGTTTGACTTCCAGTTCCCTCCCCAGGAGCCTGTTTCTGGGTGCTTCGCAGTGCCCTGTGTACCAGTTTCCACTACCCTGACCCAAAGACACTGAAATAGAAGGTGAGAGAGTACAAAACATTCGCCACGTAAGGCAAAAGCAGAGCTGCACTGAGCGAAAGCGGTGTGCCATTGCTCCAGCGGGAACATTCAGCTGCATCATTCATACAGATCTTCCAATACTAAAACTGACACGCTCCCACAACTGGGAACACCAGCAGCCAAGGAAAACAAAGCCAAGCTCTCCATTCCTCTGTTCTGCCCGTGCGCGGTTGCATCACCTCGAGTGATTCCAATGCGGTGCTAATTTGTGTAACCCAAATATATTTTTAGCTCCATTTAACCAACTCCAGAACAAATATTTACACTACATGCTCGCTGGGTAACTACACTATGAAGAATATGATTTTTCCTGATAGGTATCTATGAAAATAACACTCAGGCAGCGTCCAGGGCCAAAGTGCTGCTGAAATTGGATTGAATGGCATAAGTTCCATGAGTACATTGGATCAGTTTTTTGGTGGAAAGATTCACTGCATCACAGATGTAGCAGAGAGTACTATAAGGTCCGCACTCCTTCAGACTGTCTGCTGTGTCACAATAGGGATAGTTTTTAAATGATATTTGACATGCAGATATTCCACAAGCGAAGGAACTGGGTTTAAGTTGCTTGTGAACTATTTCCTTCCATTCTGGAGTACGTTCCCCGTGGAACGCAAAAATGTATTCCACCCAAAACCTTTGTTTTGCCTCAGACGACTCAAGGCCCCAGAACTACAGCAACCCGCAGTGCTAATAAAAAAACCCAGCTGTGCACTAGGGCACATCTCCAGACATTCCCCTATTGGCCACAGTCGCAAGTTACCCACAGAGGAATTCGATAAAGAAAGTCGTCACACATGAACAGGAAATTGTTCATTCCAGGCTGTCTCGCCTGCGTCCGTCTCTATACACACGTGTTACACACAAAGGCCGCAATTCTCTGGCCGTTCTCGCCCCACCGCCGCTGCCACAGAGAACGGAGAACTTAGTGCTCAGCCAAATCTTCATTTACCGCAGCGGGACAGGAAAATCCGCTGGCATGAATGGCTGCAGAATTCCACTCTTGGGGCAGGATTTTACAGCCTCACTCAAGCGAGACCACCCAGGTCAGTGAACATTTCCATTGTCTGCCTTCACCCACTCTGATTCCACAGCGACCGCAGCAGTAGAATTTCAGCGATAATCTTTGAAGTACTTGGGTCTTCCAATGGGGCACACATGCATTGTTGTTGGCTGTTCAACTTGAGTCTGCTGGCTCTTAGGTTAGCACTGCCTCTCTGGGGTACGTTGTTGCCATGGCAAGTGTTGCTACTATCTCTAATCAGGACACGCTTCCGCTGCCCAAACTCACAAGATTCAGCTGGATGTCCACGTGCAGTCACATACTGATCAATATTCTCCCCCTTTTCCTAAGGTCTGGTGTTGGACACGTAGCATCCATGCCTCATTGTGGCACAATGGTTCACAGCACCAGGGACCCAGGTTCGATTCCATCCTTGGGTCACCGCCTGGGTAGAGTCTGCACCTTCTCCCCCTGTCTGCGTGGGTTTTCTCTGGGTACTGTAGTTTCCTCCCACATTCCAAAGATGTGCAGATTAGGGTGATTTGTCATGCTAAATTGTCCTTTAGTGTCCCAGTACGTACGAATTAGAGGTGTTACTCGAATAAGTATGCGGGATTATGGGATACAGACTGGGCAAGATGTTCTATCGAGAGTCAGTGTAGACTCGATGGGCCAAATGGCCTCCTTCTGCACTGCAGAGATTCTATATTAGTAGATGATTCAAAGTGGGTCTTCAAGACCTCCAGAATTTTTCAAGACTGTTTTTTCTGTTCCTCCATAAGGTCTAAAGAACAATAATGCTTGTAGCAGAATTTCTGAAGCATTGATAACCACAGCTCCTACTCCTATCTGTTAGGCTTCTTGAATGACAAAAATACTTTGGAAATACCACAGTTCTTTCTCTGAGACTAGAAAGAATTTCCAATTCATTTTCAAATCTCCCTTTGTCTCTATACAAGTAGGGACTAGAATATTCAAAACTATACTGGCTCACCCAGCAGTCAATGGGGACGATCCCACTGACTCACCAAGCTGATCGAACGTGTAGCGAGCCAGTAAGATCATAAAAAAGGCAAAAAAACCAAGTTGACACCATGACATTTCCAGTCTGGCACTGCCCAATGGGAGTGGGGATGGGAGGGGGGGGTCGTGACATGTGGGGGGGTGACATATCTCTCAGTGTTCCTGTACACTGCAAAATAAAGGCACATGCGCAATACTGTCCTCATACTGTCAACAGCCGGCTTTCTGGAAAAGATAGACTCTGTTCACTCCCCTTACTGGTGTGGCTCACACTTTGCCTCTTTTTTTGCACTAAGTGGCAAAAGATCATGAGCCAAATGTTACTGCCTCATCCGCTCAAAGCTCATACGATTCTGTCCTAGGCCAACAGAGAATGCCAACCTGGAAGCCTTGCCTGCCCTCGGAATCGGGAAGGGCATGCCGGTAAAATTCTGGCACATCTGAGTGCTCGCCCAAAAAATGGATGCAATTCTCTCCCATTTTCCTGTTCGTTTGGCACCTAGAATTTTTTTTGGTAAGATCGCCCCCAATAGTTTTGTCAATACTAATATTTAGTTGGAGGAAATTTCTGCTTGAGCATTACTAGGTATCGGACAAGCACAGTGACAACTTAATAGCAGTGAAAATGCAGAGTAGGACAGGAATAAGTTTGAACTGAGTGCTGTAAGCATACTTGGGAAAGTGATGCTGTGCTTTTGGATTTTGCAGTCGAATAGCACTTGGATGAGAAATCAGCTGTTTAGAGTCAGCAATTGATGTTGTTAAACAGAAGAAGACCCCAATTTCTAGAACATAGAACAGTAGAAACAGAATTTCTACATGTCAACCAACAGTTGCTGCTGCAATCTGTGGACCAGCTGTAACTTACAGCAATAATCCTGTCCTTACTGCAGATCTGACAATGTCTCCATCACAGCTGTCTCCAGTTCTAACTTTACTGGAGAGGAGTCGTTTGCAAACGCTTCAATACACCTAAATACAGCAAAAACCTTGGCAAAACTCAAGTTAATCTTTAAATAAACATTGCTGAGGATGTTTAATGGGAAACCAAATCCACTGAACCAATTTGATTACTTTAGTAATCCCGTTTCCTATTATAGAGTCAGGCTCGCTCACATCCATCACCTGTTTAACTGCGGACGGACAATGATGGGAGCTTTAAAGCCCAGTCGCTTTAAAAGTAACTAGGACTATTTTTAAAAGCCAACATACCAAAGTCTTCTGTGAGGGTTGATAAAAGAATTTAAAAAAATAACCATTTGTTCATTTTTAGTCATGTCTTAAGGTCCTTACCAATTACATCACTTACATTCACTAACAACTGGGGGGAGAGAATTTTACCAGCACGTCTGCCCAAGGTTCATATGACCCTGCCTGAGACTGTTCTCCAAGCCGTGCCCGCCCCCAAAATCGGGACGGGTGTGCCGGTAAAATTCCAGCCATTGTTTCCATCATCGTAAAATAGTTGTGGCAAAATAATCTAACCCTCGTGTTTATTTGTAAGCTACTTGATGTTGGCACTATCACAGAATGCTACAGTCCAGAAGAAAGCCATTGGGCCCATTAGTCCTATGTCAGTAACAATCCCACCCATGCCCTATCCCTGTAACCCCATCTATTTACCCAGCTAATCCCCCTGACACTAAGTGGCAATTTAACATGGCCATTTCACTTAATCTGCACAGCTTTGGAGTGTGGGAGAAAACCAGAGTGCTGACAGGAAACACATGCAGACACGGGGAGAACGTGTAAATGCCATACAGACAGTCACCAGAGATCAGAATTGAATGAGGAAGACAGCCCCGCCCATGTGTCAGTGAGAACACTGAAGGCTTAACATATGCCCTGTTCTTATTTGTTTGCTGCACATTTCTCTCCGCACTGCCAGTATTTGGACACAGTAAGGAAATAATTCAGTTTAATGCAACTGGTAAATGGTGTCGCACTGTAAAGGATGACAACTTTATCAAGTTTCTCACTAAAAATAGGAAATTCAGAAAGCAATCAATAACCTCTACTAGAAAACACATAGCACTTGGGTGGCACAGTGGTCAGCACTGCTACTCACAGCACCAGGGATCTGAGTTCAATTGTGGCCTCGGATCACTGTCTGCATGGAGTTTGCATGTTCTCCCCATGTCTGCATTCGAAAGATGTGCAGGTTAAGTGGAGTAGCCATGGTAAATTCCCCTTCAGTGTCAGGGGGATTAGCAGAGTAAACGCATGTGTGGAGGCACAGGCTCGATGGGCAGAATGGCCTCCTTCTGCACTGTAAGGATTCTACCTTTCTGTACTCAGTGTCACCAGATCACTTCTCCTCCTGGTAAACTTGGAATGTTTCCAGAAAAGAATCATTCCAGACACAAAGGATAAAATAATCTGAATTAGTGTGACAGAAGAGACTCCATTGATTATTTATTGTCTGAAGTTCCAATGCAAAGGATCTCCTTTGCAGCTTTTATTGGTGTAACTTGAGGCAGAAGAGAAATGGAAACCCAGTCTGATATCAGTGTCCCACTGAAAATTATAGCAGTTCATCAAAAGGATTCTCATTGTTCATGTTTACTGTACTTAGGGTAGCATGATGACACTGCTGCCTCACAGTGCCAGGGACCCAGATTCCTGGCTTGAGTCACTCTCTGTGAGGAGTCTGCACATTCTACCCATGTCTGCTTGGGTTTCCTCCCACAGTCCAAAAGATGTGCTAGTTAGGTGTATTGACCGTGCTAAATTCTCCCTTAGTGTCTCCGAACAGGTGCCGGAATGTGGCAACCAGGGGATTTTCACAGTAACTTCATTGCAGTGTTAATGTAAGCCTACATGTGACAAATAAATAAACTTCACTCTACCTGCGACTTGAGTGGACGCGATGAAATGAGTCAAGCTGGACGTGGACACATCCGGAGCAATGTGGACTGGATTTGGAGGGGAGGTTTTCTCTACCACTTCTGTTATAAAATAAAAGCAAAAAAAGATCTAAATGGCAGGAACAAAAGTAACGCAGAATTATTATTTTGCCTCCAAATTAAACGTAGCTTCATTTCTCTGAAGGCACCTGAACCAACATTGGGATTTGAGCCCTGTGCCCAATCTCAATGGACATTAGTACTGTTGCGTTTTATTCTAAACAGTTTGACTAATCAATTCCATGTAACCTCTCGTTGGGAGGGGATGGGCTGGAAAAAGAAATAAATGATGTAAAAGCTTTTCCACAACACGAAACAAATCAGGTCAGGGCCAAGGATGGAAATATCTGCGTGGGTTTCCTCCGGGTGCTCCAGTTTCCTCCCACAGTCTGAAAGACATGCAGGTTGGTCGTGCTAAATTCTCCTTAAATGTACCCGAACAGGTGCCAGACTGTGGCGACTAAGGGATTTTCACTTTAACTTCATTGCAGTATTAATGTAAGCCTACTTGTGACACTAATAAATAGAATTAAAACTTAAATTAACGTTGGGGGGAATTTTTCATACTCTCCAGTTGGCAGGATTTTCCAGTCCTGTCAAAGTTGATAGATTTCTGGACAGCTTGCTGCATTTTATAGCCCCTTCCCCAAGGCGACAGTAAAATTCCATCCATAGTCATAATATTACTGGTCTAGAAATCCAAAGCTAATTTTCCAGTGACACAAGTTCAAATCCCACCAACGCAGCTGGACTGCTCCAGTCTGGCCTACTAGGGACTTCAGATCCATGGTTGACTCAGCTACCTTTTTTGTTCTTTGTTCTGGAAGCCATCAAGCTGGTACAGAGGTAAAATTACAGTGGGTGTATCCACAACACATGGGACAGGATTTTACGGCCTCGCTCGTCCCGAAACCGTAAAATCCGATCTGAGGTCAATGGGCCTTCCCATTGTCCCTCCCTCGCCCCTCTCCGAATGCCATGGCAGGGAGGGTGATAAAATTCCGCGCGATGGACTCCAATGGTTTAGGAAGGCAGCTCACCACCGTACCCTCTCAAGAGCAATTAGGAATGGACAACAAATGCTGGCTGAGCCAGTGAAATCCACATTTCCAAAGCAAGTAAGAAGATGGAGTTGGTCACAACCACAATGGGGGCAGGGCTGCACTGTTCTCCCAAGGGAAGTGTCAGGAGAGGGGAATTTGGAGAGAGGTGAAGGGGTGACTTGGTGGCACAGTGGTTAACACTGCTGCCTCACAGTGCTAAGGATCCAGGTTCGATTCCCAGCTTGGGTCAATGTCTGTGTGTGTTAGCATATTCTCTCTGTGGGTTGCCTCCTACAGACCAAAGATGTGTGGGTTAGATTGTTTGGCCAAGCTAAATTGCGTTTTAGTGTCAGGATAAATAAATAGGGTTACGGGAATAGGGCCTGGCTGGGATTGTGGTTGGCGCGGACTCAATGAACTGAATGGCCTCATTCTGCATTGTAGGGATTGGAAGGAACTTTTCCCCAATCAATTCATCCTGCTAAAAGCAGGAAATTTGCTGAACGGGTAGCTTCTTCAAATTCAAACATCAAGCTGTGAGTTATCCACCTCACCCTGGCATGGGTCAAAAGGCAGAACAAGGCCTAACACAAACACAGCAACAGGCATGGTAAACAGTTACATGCATCCAGCAGACCAGAAATAGAACCACAGTTACATCCATTGTTGCTACAGCTGCAAAGCGGGGAATCAATGTACAGTGAGAGTTGGTTGTGATATAGAAAGTGCTTACCGGGGAAGCCAGAGTTTATCTGAATGGTTGTAATGCTGGGGGATAATTGAGGCAGACCAGATTCCACAACGTGCTTCTCTTTTTCCAGTTCCTGAATACATTGAAAAGATGATATTTTCTTTCCACTTTAAGGACAGACAAATTTTAATCAAACATTAGCACCAAAAACTCTGCATTTTTATGGCAATGAGTTGGAACCTTGGCACAACCAGTGATTACCATACTGGAATAAACCATCATTCAGAGGCACAGCACAGTGGCACAGTGGTTAGCACTATTGCCTCACAGCGCCAGAGACCTGGGTTCAATTCTCGGCTTGGATCACTGTCTATGCCGATTCTGCATGTTCTCCTCATGTCTGCGTGGGCTTCCTCTGGGTGCTCCAGTTTCCTTTGAAATACATACTGGTTAGATTATTGGCTGTGCTAAATTCTCCCTCAGTGTACCCGAACAGGCGCCAGAGTGTGGCGACGAGGGGATTTTCACACTAACTTCACTGTAGCACTAATGTAAGCCTACTTGTAACATTAATATATAAAAAATAAATCAAGCACAACCATACTTAAATGTTCCCTTCATGAACCAATTTATGTTATTTGGAAACCACAGAACGTGACATTAGTGTCTCCTTTGCTTCGGTCTTCCTCTTACAATGCACACCTATCCTTCTCTCATTCCCTATCCTTCTGAACCCTACTTCTCTCTTTCATTACACTTCTATCTCCCTCACTCTTCCTCTTTCTCCATTCTTCGTTATTACTTTGTTCCCTTTTTCATTTCAGCCACATTTTCCCTTCTTCATTTTGATCTCTTCTGCTTTCTGTCCCTTGCTTTCCCTTATCTCATTAATATCACCATCATTTTCTCATTCTGATTTTATACAATGTTTCTTAGCTTCGCTAGTGTCTTTAGTTCCTTTCAACAGTCTACTTCCCTTTTTCTCCAGCCTCCCTATTTCTCTCTTTCCTAAAACTCTCTTCCTCTTCTTTTCTGATTCTCTCTATTCCCTTTTTCTGTAATCCCTATTCCCTCTTTCTCCAGTCTAATTTCTTCTTCCCCAATCTCTCTGTCCCCTACTTCTCCGGTCTCTCTCTCTTCTCCTTCCCCAGTCTCTCTCTCTCTCTTACTTCCCAATCTCTCTATCCCCTCTTTCAGAGTCTTTCCATCTCCTTTCTCCTCAATCTCTCTATTTCCCCCTTCTGTCTCTTTATCCACCATTTTTCCATTTCTCTACTCTTTCTTCAGTCTCACTATCTCCTCTTTCCTCCTTTTCTATCTGTTCTTTTCTCAATCTCTCCATTCCCTCTTTCCCCAGTCTCTCTCTCTTACTATTTCCCCAGTCTTTGTAATCCCCTTTTCCCCAGTCTCTCTCTCTTTTTCCAATCTCTCTATTCCCTCTTTCCCCAGTCTCTCTATCCCGTCTTTCCCCAGTCTCTCTATCCCCTCTTTCCCCAGTTTTTTATCCCCTCTTTTCCCAGTCTCTTCATCCCCTCTTTCCCCAGTCTCTGTCCGTGCAGAATTTGTATGTGCTCCCTCTATCTGCATGGGTTTCCTCCAGGTGCTCGGTTTCCTCCCACAATCTAAAGATGTGCAGGTTGGATGGATTGGCCATGCTAAATTGCCGTTTAGAGTCGGGGGATGAATTAGGGTGAGTGTATGGGGTTACGGGGATAGGGTCTGGGTGGGATTGTAGTCAGTACAGACTCGATGAGCTAAATGTCCTTCTTCTGTACTATAGAGATTCTATGATTCTCTGAAATACATGTGATTACAGGGATAGGGTCTGGGATTGTTGCAGCAGGATCAATGAGTCAAGTGGCCTCCTTCCGCAATGCAGGGATTCAATGGTCTGTTTGCATGATTCTCCGCCACACATCCTCTCCCATCTGGGAGTTATGTTGACCTTGGCCGCATCAAAGTTAGTCACCTCTGGGTTGGACAGATCTTCATCCCTGTAGTACACATTCAGCACTGCTGACAGTTACAGAACTGAAACATTTATATTGAACAATTTGTAATTCCAATTATTGCATTATGGTTGTATGAAGACAAATTTATAACTTACCTTTTCAGGCATGCTGGTGGCCACTGTAACAAAAAATATTTTAAAAAATGGTTAAAATTGTACAGTATTTCCATTTTAACTAGTGTTAAAGGCAGTGTTTTGATTCAAAGTTAGAGAAAATTTCATGTTACAGGCAGAGCCAAATGCAAGATTTTTGAGAACTTAAAAGTACAGCAAATGTTGAGTTAATTTGGATTTTGTTGTTTACTTTTTTGTTATTCATTTTTGGGACACAGGCATCACTGACTGTGCCAGAATTTATTGCTCAACCCTAACTGCCCTTGAACTGATTGGCATGCTAGGGCATTTCAGAGGACACTCAAGAGTTAACCACATTGCCTGCATTGAGTGATGTTAATATTTAGACCACAGCAGGCAACCATTATTGAACTAACACCTCCCCAGCAGAGAAAGCAAAATTGCCAGTCTTTCCACACATGACACTCCCTCCCAATTTAAATAAACGTATACATTAAAATGGGAAATGGTACATGAAACTAAGCCAACACAATAATAGCTGAAATTTAACAGATTGGGTTGCATACTTTGTTTATGCTGTAATCGCAATTTACATGCAAAAAGAAAATGTTTAACAAAAAATATTATCATTTGACATTAAATAATGAAGAAATTTATTTATTTATTCTTCTTCACGTTACACCATTTATCTGGCTTCTTTCTCTTCCTATCTGGGTATCTCCTTCCATTTCATTAATTGGACTCTGCTCTCCCAATATCTCTGACTGTATCACTCCTAAACTTTGACTTTACCAATAATTGGGACTGTAACGTCAATTGGTTTGCCTTAATCATAGAACCTGACTCACTTTGCTGTACTGGTTGATATTGGGTTCATATTGCACTATCTGTAATCCTCATGACTTGCCTCGGCTTGTAAAATCTCACATACTGTCCTGTCTGGAGACAATACATATCTCTTCAACCTATGCTAATGCTATCTCCACTCACATTGTCTGCATCTTTAAGACTTGAATAGCAGGTTAGCTGTAAAGACTTGCATTCTAATCAATATTCTGTAAACTTGTGACTTTACATGCCCTTCTCTGATCAGAACCTTCCACAACCTCACAAAGGAACACCATTTCCGAAAGCTTGTAAGATTACTATCGAATAAAACGGCTGGAATTTAACCTGGTGTTGTGAGACTTCTTACTGTAATAATGTGATATCAGAGTATGTGACAACATCATTCTTATTCAGTAATATTTCAAACTCTTCTGGCATCAACTCTGGACCATTATCTGAAACCAACATACCTGGCAACCCAAAAATTGCAAACCAATTTCTCAAAACCTCAAGAGTTTTGGCACTTTGTGTTACTGGGCATAGACTCAACATTTATCCCCTTGCTGAGATTGCTGACTAAAACTCTGTCCCTTCCACTTCAAAGCAGTGTATTTACTTCAATAGTTTTTGTATCTTTGACCATGGAATCAAAGGAACCTTGGTTGGATAATTTTTCATTCTTGGACACAGTTCACAAAATTTTACCAGCTCTTCAATATCTCTGTTTATCTTTGGGACACTGAAAATGATTCCTTGTTCCTGCCTTCATATGGGTGATATGTGTGCCCTTGATGAAGCTTCTATAATAATCTCTCTCTAAACCCTGGTGGAGTAAAGCTCTTTGAAGGTGGCCTTGATCAACAATCAGTTTATTTCTACCTGTGAAATGCTTCCTGTAATCCCTCACCATCACACTTTTCAGAGCAGCCATTCGAGATATAAATTCAGCACGTTACTGAGCACCACATTCTTTGTGAGTTTCTTTACTAATTTCTCTGGCAGAAGCAGGGATGTCACTGGTGTGTGTAAAGTATTTCATATGTAAATCGGTGGCTAAAATTTAATCAGTTTCCACAGGAAATCCACATTTGCTTGATTTGCTGATGTATGATATTTTAATATCTTATTGATGGGTCATCAAAACCAAAGCCCATCCTGAAACCATGCTGCTTCTCAGAATTGTACTCTCTCCTTTAAACAAATACCACAGTAAGGGTTCAGTAAGGGTTAACAAAATGAACTTCCTACTGTGTAAGTACTTGTGGAATTTTGCAATGCCATTTTTAAAAATTAATTCATGGGACACAGGCAGCAGTGACTAGTCCAGCATTCATCACCCATTCCTAACTGTGCCCGAGAAGATCGTTAATGCCTTTTTTTAAACTCGTGGGTAACTTTCCCCTGGCCATATTAACATATTTTTAAGTGGCACAGTGGTTAGTACAGCTGCCTCAGTGCCAGACCCAGTTCAATTCCGGCTTTGGGTGACTGTGTGGCGTTTGCACTTTGCACTGGAGTTTGTAGGGATTCTATGATATGTGAAGCCTATGTTACAGCTTCCTCTGTGCCATCTTTCATTATTAACAACACCAGTCCACCCTGCAGTGAGATAGTGCACATCAAAACTAATTCCTTCCTAGGGTCATAGTTGCTCAAATCAGCATCACGAGTCAGGGCATTCTTCACTTCTTCAAATGCTTTCCAACACCTCAACAGACCTCTCCCAATCTAAGAGAGTTGACACAATGGAGTGTGAACGTATCGGCTAATCTGGGGATGAATTTGGAATAATTTCAAAGAAACCTGTAAGTTTTGTAAGTTCTTCTCTAGTTTCATTGCTTTTACAACCCACTCAACCTATGGGTGGCATGGTGGCATCGTGGCTAGCACTGCTGCTTCACAGCACAAGTAATCCAGGTTCAATTCCCAACTTGGATCACTGTCTGTGCGAAGTTTGCACATTGTCCCTGTGTCTGTGAGGATTTCCCCCGGATGCTCCAGTTTCCTCCCACGTTCTGAAAGAAGTGCTGGTTAGATGCATTGACCCAAACAGGCACAGGAGTGTGGCGACTGGGGGGATTTCACAGTAACTTCATTGCAATGTTAATGTAAGACTTACTTGTGACTAATAAATATACTTTATTTCTTACCTTGTCCTGCTTTAGGCACCTTCACCCTCCAAATGGACATGATGAGAAAACATTTCTGCTTCCAGCTTTTGACGTCATAATCTTGAAGCCTTTGCCTAACCTGACCAAGTGCTAATTCTCTGGCTCACTGCTCATTAGGCACTCATTGAAGAAGCAGCTCAACCCCTTCATCCCATTCAGTACCTGATCCATGATATTCTGGAACACTGCATGTTCACTGGAACACTGTAGACACCATGATCCCCTTTCATACTGGTATATCCTTTGTGTGCATGAATGATAAACAGCTCTTTAACTCTTGTCAGTGAATTTTAATTGCAAAGGTACAGTTGACAAATCTACCTTACTGAGTGTTATTATCATGTCAATTACATTGTTACAGTTAAGAGAAATAGGTGATGGATATTCATTATCTTAATGTGCATATAAATAGAGAATAGCTGGGACACTGAAGGGAGCAGCATGAAGGCTGTGATTATAGACCCCTCAAAGTTTAAATTTATTTATTAGTGCCACAAGTAGGTTTACATTAACACTGCACTGAAGTTACTGTGGAAATTTGGCTTGATTTATTATTTTCACGTGTATTCTATCCAGTGAAAAGTATTGTTTCTTGCGCACCAAAAGAATATATAGCTGAGAAGGAAAGGAGAGGGTGCAGAATATAGTGTTATGGTCATAGGTAGGGTGTAGAGGAAGATCAACTTAGTGTGAGAGAGGTCCATTCAAAAGTCTGATAGCAGCAGGGAAGAATCTGTCCTTGAGTCAGTGTCATCAGATTTTTATCTTTTTCCCAATGGAAGAAGATGGAAGAGAGTATGTCCAGGGTGCGTTAGGTCCTTAAAAATCCTCGAGTTGCCACATCCTGACACTTGTTCAGGTATACTGAGGAAGAACTTAGCATGAGACCTAACCAGCATGCCTTTCAGACTAATGGGAGAAGCTTCTTTCTACCTCTTCCTATCCACGTCCTTCATCGTTTTATACATCTCAGTCAGTCCCCCCTCAGCCTTCTTTGCTCTGAAGAAAACAACTCCAGCCTAAGCAGCCTCTCTTCATAGCTGAAATGCTCCAGCCCAGGCAGTATCCTGGTGAATCTCCTCACCACCCTTTGAAGTGCAATCACATTCTTCCTATAGCGTGGTGACCACAATGGTACAAATTACTCCGGCGACCAAACAAATGTTTTATACAGTTCTATCACAACCTCTCTGCTTTTCTATTCGATGCCTCAGCTAATAAAGGTAATTATCCCATAAGACCATAAGACATAGGAGCAGAATTAGGCCACTCGGTCTGTCATATCAGCTCTGCCATCAATCATGGCTGATATTTTCTCATCCCCATTTTCCTGCCTTTTCCCCATAACTCCTGGTTCCCTCATTGATCAAGAACCTATCTACATTCGTCACAGCCCTTTGCAGCAAAGGATTCCACACGTTCACCACTCTCTGGCTGAAGAAATTTCTCCTCATCTCTGTTTTAAAGGATCGTCCCTTCAACTTGAGGTTGTGCCCTCTGGTTCTAGTTTTTCTTACTAGTGGAAACATCCTCTCAATGTCCACTCTGTCCAGTCTCGCCGTGTCTTGTAAGTTTCAATAAGCTCCCCCCTCATCCTTCTAAACGCCAATGAGTACAGACCCAGAGTCCTCAACCATTCCTCATATGACAAGTTCTGCATTCCTACAGATCATCCTTATGAACCTCCTCTGGACCCTTTCCAAGGTCAGCACATCCTTTTTTAGATATGGGATGCAAAACTGCTCCCAATATTCTAAATGGGGTCTGGACTAGAGCCTTGAAAGTCTCAGAAATACATCTCTGTTCTTTATTCTAGCCCTCTCAACATGAATGCTAACATTGCATTTGTCTTTCTAACTGCTGACTGAACCTAAGAGAATCTTGAACAAAGACTCCCACGTCCTTTTGTGTTTCTGATTTCCTAAGTATTTCCTCATTTAGAAAACAGTCTCTGCCTCCATCACTCCTTCCAAAAAGCGTAACCCCATACTTTTCCACATTGTTTTTCATCTGCCACTTCTTTGCCTACTCTCCTAACCTGTCCAAGTCCTTCTACAGACCCTCTGCTTCCTCAATACTACCTGTCCCTCCACATATCTTTGTATCATCTGCAAACTTAGCAACAGTGCCTTCAGTTCCTTCCTCCAAATCATTAATGTATATTGCAAAAAGTTGTGGTCCCAGCACTGACCCTGAGGCACACCACTAGTGCCATGCTGAAAAAGGCTGCCACGCTGAAAAAGACCCCTTTATTTGCACTTTCTGCCTTCTGCCAGTCAACCAATTCTCTATCCATGCCAGGACCTTATTCTTAACACCATGGGCACTTAACTTATTTAACAATTGCCTTCCCATACACCTTCTTCAAAGAATTAGAGCTTTTGATTAAAAAACAGATGTTTATCTATCATCATATGAGACTGCAACAAGCTGCATTTGTAAAGTGGCATTGATATAGTGACATGTACCCAGGCACTTCATTAAGGGGCAGAGGACTGAAGGGAGATCAAATGGGAACCAGAAAGAGAAGTGGACGTAGATACATCCAGAAGTAGGCCCAAAGAAACCTAGGAAAGTAAAGTCCTAACTGTTGAAGGCTCTAACCCCAACAGTGCAGCCGAGCCCTGCAGCAGAGATAGTCGGGAGAAAGCTGCAAAAATCCCAAACTTTGAAGAGGCAAAAAGGACATTGGCTGGAGGAGGTTACAAAGATGGATTGATACTGCCAAGCAGCAACGGAAGAAGGTTATGCAGAGTGAGTTAACGCATCAGTTAAAATGAAAGGAGGCTGTGGAATGTGTCAATTGAAGAGTAATTAAAATCTTGCTCCTGGGCTACGACAGGGAAGGTTCACAATAATGACGCTATCTTGCGGCCCAATCTGATTGAAGTGTCAAGGTTTTCATATCAAAAATAATGCTGAAATTGCCTTTGTATGATAAGAATCTTAGCAATTATGAGGGCAATAGTGCAGAATGACCTGGCGCAAATTCCTCTGTCTAGAATTTTAATATATTGAAAGTAGATGGCCTCTGTTTTAATAGACAGCAAAATTTGAAACAAATGTTTCATTTGTGACCACTTAGTGACCAAAGAGGTGGATGGGGGTAAGGCAGTTGATGTGGTATATATGGACTTTAGTAAGGCGTTCGATAAGGTGGCACATGGAAGGCTTCTGCAGAAAATGCAGATGTATGGGATTGAGGGTGATTTAGCTAATTGGATTAGGAATTGGCTAGCAGAGAGAAGACAGAGGGTGGTGGTTGATGGGAGATATTCATCGTGGAGTTCGGTTACAAGTGGTGTACCTCAGGGATCTGTTTTGGGACCCCTGCTGTTTGTAATTTTTATAAATGATCTGGATGAGGGTATTGAAGGATGCATTAGTAAATTTGCGGATGACACCAAAGTCGGAGGAGTGATAGATAGTGAAGGGGGGTGTTCTAGTTTGCAGAGAGACTTGGACAAGTTGCAGAGCTGGGCCGAGAGGTGGCAAATGGAGTTTAATGTGGAAAAGTGTGAGGTAATGCACTATGGCAGGAATAATAAATGTGTAGAGTATAGGGCTACTGGTAGGATTCTTAGTAGTCTTGATGAACAGAGGGATCTTGGTGTGTATGTGCATAGATCCCTGAAAGTAGGCAGTCAAGTCGAGAAGGTTGTTAAGAAGGCATATGGAGTCTTGGCTTTTATTGGTAGGGGGGATTGAATTTCGGAGCCGCAACGTCATGTTGCAACTGTACAAAACTCTAGTGCGGCCGCACTTGGAGTATTGTGTGCAGTTCTGGTCCCGCATTATAAGAAAGATGTGGAGGCATTGGAGAGGGTACAGAGGAGGTTTACCAGGATGTTGCCTGGTATGGAAAGCAGGTCTTATGAAGAGAGGCTGAGGGATTTGAGGTTGTTTTTGTTAGAAAGAAGGCAGCTAAGAGGAGACCTTATTGAAACATATAAGATGATTAGAGGTTTAGATAGGGTGGACAGTGATAGCCTTTTTCCTAGGAGGAGAAAGCTAGCACGAGGGGACATAGCTTTAAATTAAGGGGTGGTGGTTTTAGGACAGATGTCAGAGGTAGGTTCTTTACCCAGAGGGTGGTAAGTGTATGGAATGCCTTGCCTGCGTCAGTTGTAGATGCGCCAAGTTGGGTGGCGTTTAAGAGGTTAGTAGATAAGTTTATGGATGAAAAGGGAATGGTTTAGGTTAGAGGGTCACTGCTTGTTCCTAATTGGTCGGCGCAACACCGGGGGCCGAAGGGCCTGTTCTGCGCTGTAATGTTCTATGTTCTATGTTCTATGTGGTGAACACACATACGAGAATATCGCAAGGCTCAGTTCTACAATGCACCTGTAGCCATCCTGATCTGCCTCTGCCTTTAACACTTATTTCTGGAGGGCAACAGGGCAAGAAAGCATTCCCAAAGGATAAAGGATTTACAGGAGTTGCTAGGAGGATGCGCACAAATGTCATAATTATCTGGATTCTTCTTCAGCAATCACTCGCTAACGATTACATTAACAACCTCAGAAATTCCGGCTAGGATTTTTCCATCCTGCCTGCCATAGGAATTGTAGCAGATAGGACATGTACCATGCAAAAGTCCTCAGTTGGGGGTGGGGGGGGTTAATTTTCTGGTCTTGAGGTGAGTGCAGCAGGAAAATCCCGCCCCGATGAAGTTTATCCATCAGAATGCCTTCGAGAAGTGCTCCCCCTGTCCTCCTCTTGTTTGGGAGTCATCTTGAGTTGCAAAAGGAAGATTTGCTTTGTCAGTCAGCACTCTGGCATCCTAATCCCATGGCACTGAATCTAGAAATAGAATGAGGCAGAATTTGACAGGACCTATCTTCCAGTCCTGTGGTGAGGCAGGATGATGGGTCTAACTAGCATCGCAACTATCACATTTAAAATATCTTTGTTTTCAGTTCACCAGGAGAGTCCTGTAAACCTCCAGCCACAATGGCCTGGAACTGATGGAAGGGACAATTATGACTAGCACTCACTGAATGTAGGGAAAGGCCATTGCCTGAGGATGACCAAGGCCAAACCTACTGCTGGCACCCCCCCACCTTTGAAAGGAGCAACCCATCCGCTTTCACATGATGCATTTGCAAAGGTGCTGGAACCAGTTCTGGAAACTGAGATTAAGCCTCAAAGACAATGCCACTGAGTGAGTGACCAGCAACTGGGTACAAACGCTGCTCTGCAGCACAGGATAGACCAAAATTCCATCCAGCCATCTTACCCTCAAATGGTGTAAGATGTGCCAGGAAGCAAGCAGAATGATGCAGTCAGAGCCAGGATCAGCCATGGCAACCAGCTCACAATCCAGCACAAAGAAATCCAGGAACGACTTGCCCCGAGACATTGGGCAGGATTTTCCACACCCTCCCCCAGCATGTTTCATCGCAGCGGAGGCAGTTCGCCATTAGCCAGCGATGGGATCTTCTGGTCTCACCGCTGTTGCCGGGGTTTGCCGCTGCGTGCAACCCCCAGCTGTCAGCTTGGATTGAAAAACCAACACTCCCAATTACTCCCCGTCTCCCCGTTTCTCAGGAACACTCTGAGAACGAGTCAAGTTCTAGAAGATACAAAGAACAAAGATAAGTCCAGCACAGGAACAGGTCCTTCGGCTTTCCAAATCTATGCCAAAAAGAAAAGTAAATTCCATTAGCTGCCCTGGCAGGATTTGAACTCATGTCCTCAGAGCATTAGCCTGAACCTCAATACTCCTGTTCCAGTAATATTAACATTCTTCACCATCTCCTTTCCCCTTTACGGAAGGGAAAATGCTGAGATCAAAACATTGCTTCTAGGGAACTAAACTGGTTGTACTTTATTTCAACGCTTCCCAGAATGTTCTGTTATGATGGAGTGGAGTAAACAGTTGAAAAGATAGTCTGAGGGTGGCAGCAGAAAGACCAATAGAGGGGATGTATAGCTGGTCAGAGCATTATGCAAATAAGATTAGGATCAGTCGTTAGCGATGCTGCCTCACAGCGCCAGAGATATGGGTTCGAATACCCCCTGGGGTCACTGCCTGTGTGGAGTTTGCACATTCTCCCTGTGTCTGTGTGAGTTTCCTCCGGTTTTCTCCCACAGTCCCAAAGATGTCCAAAGTCCAAAGATGTGCGGGTTAGGTTGTTTGGCCATGCTAAAATTGTCCCTTAGTGTCCTGAGATGTGTAGATTAGAGAGGTTAGTGCATAAATGTGTTGGGATATAGAGGGAGGGCCTGGGCGGGATTATAGCTGGTGCAGACCCAGTGGGCTAAATGGCCTCTTTCTATGATTTCTATAATCTGATTAGGTGCATTGGCCATGCTAATTTCTCCCTCATTGTACGGTGGCACTCTGGCACAATGGTTAGTGCCGCTGCCTCAACGGCCCCAGGGACCCGGGTTCAATTCCCAGTTTTGGGTTACTGTCTGTGTGAAGTCTGCACATTCTACCCTATGTCTGCATGAGTTTCCTCCGGGTGCTCCTGTTTCCTCCCAGAGTCCAAAGGTGTGCAGGTTAGGTGAAGTGGCCGTGCTAAATTGCTCCTTAGCATCAGGGGGACCAGCTAAGGTAAATGCATGGGGTTATGGGAATAGAGCCTGGGTGGGTTTGTGTTTGATGCAGACTTGATGGATCAAATGGCCTCCTCTGCACTGTAGGGATCCTATGATTCTATGTACCCGAACCGGCGTCAGAATGTGGCGATTAGATTTGCACAGTAACTTCTTTGTAGAGTTAATGTGACTAATAAATAAACTTTAAACTTAAAGATCGTCTAGCGTTATCCCCTGGGAGTCCATTGTAAAGGATGTGTTGTGTATTATGACAGCAACAATAGCTGTTCCTGGATAAAAGAGATACCTGAAAGCCATGGAGCTAGCTTACCAGAACTAAACAGGGGAAAGCGGTCATTGCAAAGCCCAACAAGACATAGGGCAGCAGCAAGTGAGCTCCCACCCTGGACCTTGAATATGGTTGACTGTTCCTGGCAAACGTGCGAGCAAAGTTATTTTTCGGAGATATTCTGCATCTGTGTCCATTTACCCAGAACAATGAAATAGCAGACAAAGCAATCTTACAGGAATGTGTTAACACCAGCAGAGGAAATGAGACTTGAAGCATGATAATGTGCCTGCTCCGCAGCTCAGTACAGTCTTTGGGAAAAATATGTCCACACAATCTGACCTCATGGATTCAGGTTTCTTTTATACAGCGCGCCATTATTACTTAGACTCAAGTCAGCTGCTCAGAATTTAGAAATCTCAAATTACTCACCGACTGCGTGAGAAAACTAATAAAGTACAGACTCTATATTGGCGAGAAATGCTGGAAATCACAGAAACCATACAAGACAGAAAGAGGCCATTCGGCCCATCAAGTCTGCGCTGACCACAATTCCACCCAAGCCCTACCTCCATATCCCTACATATTTTACTCACTAATCCCTCAAACCTACACATCTCAGGACATTAAGTGGCAATTTAAGCATGGCCAATTAACCTAACCGGAGGAAACCGGAGCACCTGGAGGAAACCCACGCAGACACAGGGAGCATGTGCAAACTCCACACAGACAGTGACCCAAGCCGAGAATCGAACCCAAGTCCCTGGAGCTGTAAAGTAGGAGTGCTAACCACTGTGCTACCATGCCGTCCGTGTGCTACTGTGCCTGGAGTTTGTTTTAAAACTTGGGCAACCCTCTGCAAGGTAATAAGCTGGGTGGAATTCTCCCATGTTGAGACAAAGTGTTGTGGAAGATACAGGAATGTAGAGCAATTTCCCCTGTATTGGCTGGCAGGAAAACACGCTGAATCGTACAGCTCTCGGATAGATATACACTCAGCTGTTTCACTCTATATTCAATGGCAGGGCAGACCTAGATGGCATGCAGTCCATTGTCATGTCCGGGTGTCGTATTGAAAAGGTGTCCAACATCACTGATCCACTATTGAAGAATGAAGATGGACCACTTGAAAATGAAGATAAATCTCAGGGAGCAATCTGATACCAGAAGCTGGACCTCCTGAGAACAAAGTTAGACCTCCTGCAAACATTCCGAGGTTAGAAAATGATTTAATTTGATTTCTTATTATCACACGTGAAGTCTTGTTTCTTGCACCCTACACAGACAAAACATACTATTCATCGAGAAGGAAACCTGAGAGTGCAGAATGTAATATTACAATCATAGCTAGGGTGTAGAGAAAGATCAACTTAATGCAAGTTAAGTCCATTCAAAATCTGACAGCAACAGGGAAGAAGCAACTGGTCTCGAATCGGTTGGTACGTAGCCTCAGACTTTTGTAAGAAGGTGGAAGAGAGAATGTCCAGAGTGAATGGGCTCCTTAATTATGCTAGCTGCTTTGCCATGTGTTTCCTGCTGGCATTGTGGAGAATTTGGCTTGGGGTGCCAGGCCTCCATTTGTGTCCCATTAACAGAATGCAAATGAAGTTTTCGCCAGCCTTCGGTGCAGCTTCCGACCTGCCATGGCAGGCACCAGCAGAAGATCCCACTATCAATCCGTGTCAGCGTGAAGCCGATTTCTGGCCTCCTGCCATTTTCTCCGGTCATGCCAGATACCCAACACGCCAGCAAGGACTTGGGAGAATCCCATCCAATAAAGCGGGTTCAGAGAGAGTGCATTCGAGTGTTGTTCTCCAGAACACTAAGTCTACAATACCTTACTTTCATTTTAATAAGTATCAGTCTTTCTGTTGTACATATATGCAGTGGGACAGTAAGTAAATTTGAGGAGGAGTTAGAGAGATTTTTAATTAGTAATGGGTTGAAGGGTTATGGGGAGAAGGCTGGAAAGTGAGGATGAGGAGCATATCAACCATGATTGAATGTGGAACAGACTCAATGGACTGAATGGCCCAATTCTGCTCCTATATCTTATGTATAGTATTTGGGTTAATTTTCACTATTCTGACCTTTTTTCAACTGAAGACTGTCGTTTAGATTTACCCTCATCTTAAATAATGACCATGGTATGTGGCAATGCTACAATGAAGGTACCACTCGAATCGGAAGAAAATAAAACAGATAAAAAGATCTGAGCTAACTTACTGGAGATCAGCTAGCTAACTGGGTATGTCAGATCAGCGATTACCTTCCCACAACAGATAAGGCAGCTCAGACACTGAGAAGCAGAAACTGATAAAATTTACTCACAAATGTCTTTCATTGCGTGCAGGTCTCCGCAGTGACACAGCAGCTCTTTAACACAGTATTACCCAGCCCCACCCACCACACTGCAATATGCCCCACCCTTACAATTTAGGGTGGCATGGTGGCACAGTGGTTAGCGCTGCTGCTTCACAGCACCAGAGACCTGGGCTCTATTCCAGGCTTTGGGTCACTGTTTGTGTGGAATATGCACATTCTCCCCCTGTCTGCGTGGGTTTCCTCCAGGTGCTCCGGTTTCCGCTCACAGTTCGAAAGATGTGCTGGTTAAGTACATTGGCCGTGCTAAATTCTCCCTCAGTGTACCCGAACAGATGCTGGAGTGTGGTGAGCAGGGGATTTTCACAGTAACTTCATTGCAATGTTAATGTAAGCCTACTTGTGACACTAATAAATTAACTTAATAAATTAACTTGACGCACATTACAAAGCTCTAAACTGCTTCAAACAATACATTTAAGCAAAGAAACATCTGTGCTAAGAATTACACTGACAAGTACAGCTAAGCTCAGAATGTGGCTCACCTATGTGTGCTAGAAGTTACATAAATTAATACACAGATTCCTGTCCTTTGCAGACAGAAATGACAGATACACACATTGTGTCTGTTTCAGCTAAACTAAATATTCATTCTCTAGTTCATTCCCGGAATGCCTGACTGATGAGGTCAATCTGCCTGGTTTGAAATGAAACAAAGCTTGGCAGTGAACTGTCAGCCATCAGTTCACTGGTGCATTCTCCATGGCCACATCTCTACTAATCAGGCTTCACTTCCTAAACATTCATTGCTTGTGCAGTATAAACTGTTGTTCCTTTTACATTTGGTACTTTTACAAATTATCCTGATGAGTGCTTGTGTCCATACCAAATACCAAAGACATTTGCATTGAAAAGGGTGCTTTTCATGATGCTGGGACATCCCAATTAATGACGTAGATTTAAAATCTGAAATAAAAACATTCCATGCCGGAAAATCTTGGCAAATCTGGTAGCTGTTGTGGATAGAGAAACCAAGTTAATGGAAGCAATCTTACTTTCTCATCCCGTCAGTCAATGGACAGGATGAGCCTGTAACATTGTGAAGGAGGCGAAAAATTGAGGCCTTACTTCTTGCCTGCACAATCCTAATAGGCTCGGATATCCAGCGAGATCATCCTTGTGCCCCAAAAAGTCTCAAAGCTGACTGTAATATTTATATCAATGTTAATCTTGATTTAAATATTACAAGTGAACCTGGGTTGCAATTGTCCAGGTTCACTTGTCTTAGCGGTCTCATTGGTGAAGGTCCTCTCTTCACCGGCAAGGTTCATGTCTGGTTACCCTATCAATGGTGATGATAGCCTCATTGGTAGAACCAGAGGCCATTGAGCCCCCTCCTCCTGGACAATGCCAGCCTAGCACTTGGCTCTCATTAGGCATTGGGCAGTGCCAAGGCGGCAAGCGCCTGAAGGGGACGGGGCTACGGGGAAAGAGGTGCCTAAGAGTACACGTGGAAGTATGATGCACTGCACACTCTGCAGCAGCCAATTGGCAGGGAGGTCCGTAATCAACCAGGCTGGGCCTGGGGAGGCAGGGAAGTGGCATTGGCCATGCAGGTCAGCAATGATGAGGGGGCGGGGGAAGGTACGCAATATACATGGGGACGGTGGTGACTGACAGATCTTTTGTTGCTGCTGCACAGTACAGAAAGATCTGCGCATGTACAATTGTGCACTCTACTATCAGCTGCTATCGCTATCGCTATCTGCTATTCGCTATCTGGAGGATAGCGAATGTGGTCCCATTGTTCAAGAAGGGGAAGAGAGACTTTCCGGGGAATTATAGGCCGGTGAGTCTTACTTCTGTTGTGGGCAAAGTATTGGAGCGAATTATTAGGGATAGGATTTATAGTTATTTAGAGAGAAATGAATTGATTGGGGATAGTCAGCATGGTTTTGTGAAGGGTAGGTCGTGCCTTACTAACCTCATTGAGTTTTTTGAAAAAGTGACCAAAGAGGTGGATGGGGGTAAGGCAGTTGATGTGGTATATATGGACTTTAGTAAGGCGTTCGATAAGGTGGCCCATGGAAGGCTTCTGCAGAAAATGCAGATGTATGGGATAGAGGGTGATTTAGCTAATTGGATTAGGAATTGGCTAGCAGATAGAAGACAGAGGGTGGTGGTTGATGGGAGATATTCATCCTGGAGTTCGGTTACAAGTGGTGTACCTCAGGGATCTGTTTTGGGGCCCCTGCTGTTTGTAATTTTTATAAATGATCTGGATGAGGGTATTGAAGGATGCATTAGTAAATTTGCGGATGACACCAAAGTCGGAGGAGTGATAGATAGTGAAGAGGGGTGTTATAGTTTGCAGAGAGACTTGGACAAGTTGCAGAGCTGGGCCGAGAGGTGGCAAATGGAGTTTAATGCGGAAAAGTGTGAGGTAATTCACTTTGGCAGGAATAACAAATGTGTAGAGTATAGGGCTAATGGTAGGACTCTTAATAGTGTTGATGGACAGAGGGATCTTGGTGTATGTGTGCATAGATCCCTGAAAGTTGGCAATCAAGTCGATAAGGTTGTTAAGAAGGCATACGGAGTCTTAGCTTTTATTGGTAGGGGGATTGAATTTCGGAGCCGCAACGTCATGTTGCAACTGTACAAAACTCTAGTGCGGCCGCACTTGGAGTATTGTGTGCAGTTCTGGTCCCCGCATTATAAGAAAGATGTGGAGGCATTGGAGAGGTACAGAGGAGGTTTACCAGGATGTTGCCTGGTATGGAGGGCAGGTCTTATGAAGAGAGGCTGAGGGATTTGAGGTTGTTTTCGTTAGAAAGGAGGCGGCTAAGAGGGGACCTAATCGAAACATATAAGATGATTAGAGGTTTAGATAGGGTGGACAGTGATAGCCTTTTTCCTAGGATGGAGAAAGCTAGCACGAGGGGACATAGCTTTAAATTAAGGGGTGGTGGTTTTAGGACAGATGTCAGAGGTAGGTTCTTTACCCAGAAGGTGGTAAGGGTATGGAATGCCTTGCCTGCGTCAGTTGTAGATGCGCCAGGTTTGGTGGCGTTTAAGAGGTTAGTAGATAAGTTTATGGATGAAAGGGGAATGGTTTAGGTTAGAGGGTCACTGCTTGTTCCTAATTGGTCGGCGCAACATCGAAGGCCGAAGGGCCTGTTCTGCGCTATAATGTTCTGTGTTCTATGTTCTATGCTGGCTTTCCACTGAGCTTAAGCCAACCCACAAACCCCAGTGGTAGGAAATAGATTTAGCACAGAATGGCATAAGATTGGACTTGCTGAAAATAAACAAATCTGAAATTCTTCCATTTTCACACTCATTCGGGACTTGGAATTATTTTGGTAAGATCATCCGCAACATTTTGAGTCCATGTGACTCTTCTACAAAGACTTGAAATGTTAACTCTATTTCTCTCTCCACAGATACTGCCAGATCTGCCGAGTTTTCTGCTTTGATTTCAAATTGCTAGCATCTCCAATATTTTGATTTGATTGTACGTGAATAGCTTCATGATTGTAAAGCAGGGAAATACTGTAACCCAAACAGACTCAATACAGGCCCAGAAAGGAATGAGATACATGGCCAGTTATTTTGTTTCTCATGATGTTTAGGTTAATATAATGCTGAAAATGGAGAAGAAATCTTTTGGATTTCCTCCTCAAATATTGCCAAGGGATATTTTACAGTCAACTAAAACAGCAGATAAAGTTTCAACTTACTCTCTCATCGAAGCTATACATAATATTTGAATATTTCTTCAATCACAGTATTCCTTCAAAAATGATCATTTTACATTATTATCTTTTCTTAACATCGTGCTGCACTGGGGAACATGTGTCCTTTCTGGAGAGATAGTCTCTCATTAGCCTTGGATATAGGAACGTAGAGAATAAGGCCATTCAGCCCCTCAAGCCTGTTCTGCCATTCAATGAGATCATGGCTGATCTGAGACCTACCTCCAGAGTTATAGAGGTTTGCAGCATGGAAACAGATCATTTGGCCCAACCTGTCCATGAGTTCCCCTTTTTTTAAACACTAAGCTATTCCCAATTGACTGCAAGTGGCCCATATCCCTCTATACCTATCTACCCATGTAACTGTCTAAATTTCTTTTTTAAAAAGGCAAAATTGCATCTGTCTCCACCACTATCTCTGGGAGTTAGTTCCAAACACTCACTATCCTCCCTGTGAAAGAAATGCCCCTCTGCACTCTGTTGTATCTCTCCGGTCTCACCTTAAACCTATGCCCTCTCGTTTTAAATTCCCCTACCTTTGAGGAAAGATGTTGACTATCCAGCTGATCTATGCCCATCATTATTTTATAGACATCTATATGATTACCCCTAAGCCTCTTATGCTCCAGGGAAAGAAGTCTCAGTCTATCCAGCCACTGCTTTTAACTCAAACCATCAAGTCCCAGTAGCATCCTAGTAAATCTTTTCTGCACTCCTAGTTTAAAAATATCTTTTCTATAATAGGGTGACCAGGGCTATACAGTATTCCAAGTATATCTGTGGCCTTCACTCCATATTCCTACACAGCATTTGGTGAATTTACAACAAATCAATCTGAAATTAAAAGTTATTCATTGACCCAGAACAAAATACCATTTGTGGAAATGTTCCAAACTTCTCCTACGTTTTGTTTCAGAGTTTTCCTAATTCTATTCCTGCAGGGCCTTGCTCGGAGATGTCGCCCAGTCCTTGATTTTTTTAATTCATTCGTGGAACATGGGTGCTGCTGGCTGGCCAGCATTTATTGCCCATCCCTAGTCGAGAGTCAACCACATTGCTGTGGCTCTGGAGTCACATGCAGGCTCGATCAGGTAAGATTGGCAGATTTCCTTCCCCTAAAAATATTAGTGAACCAGATGGGTTTTTCTGACAGTCAACAATTATTTCATGGTCATCATTGGCTTCTTAATTCCAGATTTTTTTTATTGAATTCAAATTTCAATGGCGGGATTCAAACCCAGAATATTAGCTGAGGATCAATAATCCATTGATAATACCTCGAGGCCATTCCCTTCCCCAGAAGTTCCCACAGCAATAACACTTTCAGTTCCCTTTACTATTGTGAAAACATTGGTTAAGTCATCCCTTATCTCATATCCATGATTTATTTATAAATTGAGCCCCTTACCTTCTGGTATTAACACATCAGGCTGTGAAGTTTGGGTGGAAGAGAAGGCCTCTAAGGGTTGTTGCTCTGGTGGTATCTTTGCAAGAGTAGGTATAGGATCAGAGTGTTTAATCTCGGGGTGAGTCATTGTGGAGTCAGGGAGCTTATGGAATTTAACATCAGACCCAGGTTTGACAGTCACCTTCTTGAATGTCTGAGTGACATGGTAGCCCATTCCACCCGGGCAGATTTGCTTGAAGGCAGCTGTTTTGGACAACACAAAACAGGCTTTAGTTTCGATTAAACTTTTCCATTTTACAAATGTAAACATTTTCAATGCTGGATGATCATTCTTTTCTTTAGTTAAAAAAAAATGGTTCCTTAAAACCTCAAATTTCATGGACAAACATTCAAAAGGTTCAGAAAATGAAGGTGTGATTTTTGTTTTAAAACTGTAGCAAAGCAAGAAGTGGCAGAAGAGGAGCAGTCCAAAAAAAATCCTCACATTGTTTCAATGACTTGGTTTCAGTTGATCAAGCTTGATTGGATATTGGCCAAATAGTTTCAGTAGACAAGCTGACAGTCTTGTGCCGTAATGCCCCTGCCTCTGCACCAGATGCTCTGCGTTCGAATCCCACCCAAGGACATGATGGCCAAGGAAGGTATTGGGGACCATGGGGCAGCTGTCACAGGGAACAGTGGTGAAGGTCACTATCTAAAACCTTTTAACCACAGTGAACAGAGGAGAGCAGAGCCTGGATAACTGGCTGGACGTGTACAGTGAATGTTACATATATCTCAGTAGTACCAAAGCATCTCAGAGTTCAACTTGCTCAACATAAATAACGTTGCGATATTTGTAAGACCAATATAAAATGTCTGAAACGTTTCATTCACTGTACCAAATTATCTGAGTGTTACTTGATGAATGCAAAGAATCTGAATATTATTATTGTTTTTTGTGTGTTGGCTATTTTGAAATGTTTATAATTTTCTTGCAAGTTTTTTTATGAATGAAGTATATTTTTAGGGGAAAGGGTGCGTATACAACCTGGCAGGGGTGAAACCAGGCAGCTGGGTCACCCAGGCTAGGGTAGAGTCAATGATCAGGGTAACCAATGAGATTTAATGGAAGCCTCGCCTGAATCTATTTTTCAAAACCGTCTGGGCCTGTTGGTGAAGGTGAAGCATCAGATCAAGTCCAGAAGGGGCTGCAAGGCCTCATGCTGTCAGCTTGGATTTCGATCCTTACTCCCGTGTGACTCGGTGGCACGTGGATAGCACTGCTGCCTCACAGAGCCAGGGATCTGGGTTCGATTCCCGGCTTGGGTCACTTACTGCGTGGAGATTGCACATTCTTCCCGTGTCTGCGTGGGTTTCCTCTAGGTACTCCAGTTTTCTCCCACAGTCCAGAAGATGAGCTGTTTGGGTGCACTGGCCACGCTAAATTCTCTCTCAGTGTACCCAAACAGGCATTGGAGTGTCGTGACTAGGGGATTTTCACAGTAACTTCATTGAAGTGTTAATATAAGCCCTAAAACTCTAAACTGCAGGAACCATGCATTGGATTCAATTTGAACTTTCTTTTTGGATGGAATATATTTTCTTTAAAGTAAGCTGCATCCATAACGGGCCAAAAGGGTTGAGATTTAGCCCGTCAGTCTTTCCAGCGGGAGATTGACTGGTTAGCCATGTGATGGAATGGAAGTCACAGTCTCCACCAGAACAATCAGTAGCTCCAGATTACAATGTGATCTTGTCGCCACAGCAACGCTCTCTTCCTGAGTAAACCTTAAGAAGTCTCACAACACCAGGTTAAAGTCCAACAGGTTTGTTTGGAATCACGAGCTTTCAGAGCACTGCTCCTTCATCATCTAATGAAGGAACAGTGCTCCGAAAGCTCGTGATTCCAAACAAACCTGTTGGACTTTAATTTGGTGTTGTGATATTTCTTACTGTACCCTCCCCAGTACAACGCCGGTATGAGAGGACTGTCTGGCGTGTTGATACCACCCCAGTCCTGAGCCATTTTCCAACAGACTAGATTAGATTGGGGGAGCACCTGCTCCCTAGCAGTGGGAAGCTCATTAAAGTGATTCAAAGATCTTTGATGCCAAGAATCAAAGGACAACTGGAGTTTATTAATCAGCCCGCAGGCCCCTCCCCTCCTTCATTGCCTACCAACATCAGGAGCATATCAGCTACAAGGATTCAGCCTTTCTGAAGTAGAACAGGGACTCAGTACCCCAGATTGCCTTTGAAAGCCACACGCACGCACGCACCCCAACAATCGCTTACCCTGGCCACAGAAACTTGCCCTTCACTGAGGGATCTGGCATTTGCAGCTATGTTTCAATTTGAAGTTCCTCGGCAGGCATCTCAAGGTGGAGGCTGCCTCTCCCTGCCACTGCAGGCCGCTAGTCCTTTCCTGTCAGAGGGCCTCCAACTGCCTTTCCCAGAACCCCCTCGCCATCCATAATTGGATGGCAGGCATGTCAATCCAGGCAGATTCATGTCCGATGACTGCTCCTGGGAGATTGGACCCCCATCTTGCCCTAAAAATCTCCAAATCCTGCCCAACGTCCGTGCTGGCTATGTGCCGCATTGTACCAGTACATGAGGCAATGCAAAGGGCTCGGGTGAAATATCTCCCACAGCAGCGATGGAGACGGATTGTGTGCATGTCAGGAAAATCCCATATGCCAAGGGCAGGTTTGGGCCATTCCCATTGGTTTTCCCAGTTTGCCATTGTCAAAGGAGGGGTTAGATTATTTTATTCTTCAATGAAAGAACTTCTCATTCTGCCACAAATGGCTTGTTTCACTGGAAACAATAAACATCATTTACAACAAGAGAAGGCCATTCAGGCCATCGGGTCTGTCCGCGACAAAACTTCCTACCAAGGCCCCCACCTCATTCCCACAACCCAATGCATTTACCCTGCTAAGCAGCCTAACATTAACATCTTGGAACACAAAGGGGAAATTTAGCATGGCTTATCCACCTAACCTGCGCATTTTTGAAGAAGAAACTGGAAGAAACCACGCAGACATGGAAAGAACTTGCAGATTCCATACAGACAGTCTCCCAAGGCTGGAATTGAACCTGGATCCCTTGCACTATGAGGCAGCAGTGCTAACCACTGTGCCACCATGCCACTTCATCCTGCCCTTTGATTAGGTCATGGTTGATCCATACATTAACTTTATTTATCTGAGCGGGTTGCATTATCTTTCAGCTCCTTCCACATCACAACACTATCGATCTCAGTTTGGACATTTCCAAATGACCAACCAACCTCACCCACATTCTGGGGGATAGAGTTGCAGATTGTGTGCAGAGCTCAGTACTAGTGCACTTATTTCTCGGGGCAGGGATGGTGTGGAGGGGTAAATTGTCTTGAGATTTCTATTCCGTTGCCACTCTGACTTCAGCATACACTTAGCTGTGTTGTTCCCAGTGGGAAAACCGCTGAGATTCCCACTGGGAGGATGGGTGAAATTCAGCTCTCTATTCAACCACGCTTGGAATTTTTCTGGAGTGGTGACCTGAACATGCAAAACTAGCTCTGAGGCAATCAGGACACAGTTTTTAAAGGGTGCCCCAATCTCCAGACAACACCACATACCATCTCTTCCACTTGCCATCTAAGACCACCATCCCCCCACCTCTGCAGAAGCCATTGAAGTCTGTGGGTGGTTGGCTCATGCCGAGCCAGTAAATACCCCACTGTGGAGTTGCCAAGGCACACTCTCTTCCCTTTCACTCCATCCCTTTGCCACTGCCGACCTGACAACCTGGCAGTACCAACCTGGCATTCAACTGTCAGTCTTGGTGCTGCCAGGTTCACACTATCAGGTGGGCACTACCAGGTTGGCACTGCCAAGGTGCTAAGACCATTTCCCCAACCACCCATAGAATTCAATGATTACACTAGCTGGCACCAGGTTCCTACTACTTCATGTGTTGGAGAATCCCAGGAGCAGAGAGAATCTGGCTTAAAACATATTTACATGATGATTTAAGGATACTAATCCTATTCCCGCTGTGAGGAGGCAGGAACCAGATTACACTGGTGCTTGGGGTGGGGAGAATCCCAAAGGTAGTTCTCCTCAGACTAAAGACACTATGGCCCCTTTCCTGTGGTTCTCCAGCCCCATGTGGCCCCAGCACGATAAGAACAAGAGCATGCAGAGCCAGAGAATTGCCCCCGGAGTTTCCCCCTGCAATTCCGGCAACAAAACAGTGAACATCCTGAAAAAATTCACCATCTCCCACCAATTTCATTGCAAAGCTTGAACCCAAACATTGACCTGCTCACTCACTTCAAACAAGGGATATGAATGGTTCAAAATTACAGTTGTTGCCTTCCTGTTCATTATGTCGTTTTCTGATGAAAAGAAAACAGCTCCAAACCTGTATTCCAAATTTTTAAATAAACTATTCACAGGATGTGGGCATGACTAGCAAGAACTCAGTAAGAATTTAGCAACACCAATTATTAATACAACCGATTTATTTGATAGTAAAAAAGCGAGCTTTCAACACTCTTGTGTCTTCCTCAGGCAAGTACAGTGTTGTCAACACTGCACTTGCCTGAGGAAGACACAAGAGTGTTGAAAGCTCGCTTTTTTACTATCAAATAAATCGGTTGGATTAATAATTGGTGTTGCTAAATTCTTACTGAGTTCTTACCACCCCAATCCAACGCCGGCATCTTTACATCATGACTAGCAAGGCCATAATCATTTCTCAATGCCCCCTCAGAATGTGGTGGCAAGCCACCTTCTTGTTTCCAAGAAGCGGCCACTTCTAAAGAACGTTTAAGAGCCAACCTCATTGTTGAGGTTCTAGAGTCACAAGCAGGCCAGACTAGGTAAGGACAAGAGATTTCCTTCCATTGACCAAGAGTTTTTGAACAAACTGGTAGTTTCACGGTCACCATTATTAATAGTAAGAAGTCTCACAACACCAGGTTAAAACCCAACAGGTTTATTTGGACACACAAGCTTTCGGAACACTGTTCCTTGCTCCAAAAGCTCGTGAGTCCAAATAAACTTGATGCACTTCAACCTAGTGAGACTTCTTACTATGTCTATCCCAATCCAATCCCAGCATCTCCACATCATGGCTACCACTATTAATACCAGCTTCTTAATTCCAGATTTATTTACTGAACTGAATTTAAATTTCCCAGCTGCCAAGTTGAGATTGTAACTTCTGTCTCCACGTCGCTAGTCACTCATTCAGTCATGTAGCCGTCATGTTACTGTACCCCATTAGTAATCCCTCAATAGCTGCCTTCACAGCAAGCCTCGTGATGACTAAATGTTCCTTTTTACTGCCGTGAAATTTCTTGTTCTGCTGCCATGTCTTTCTTTTAATATTCAGGATTAAAATGGTCATCATCGCCACCATCTTGCACATGGACAACATGAAAGTGTATTTCTAAGCTGGTATGCCAAACAACGTTCCCCTATCCAGCTGTAACCCTTGGAAACACTATCATCCTCACATTGAATTTGGTCAGCGAGAGAAGGGTCGGCTGTCACATGGTCCTTCCAAGTGGTCAGCACATGGGTCTAACCGGGAATGGGGCAATTTCCAGGTGGAAGGCTTTCCATGACTTCACCAGTGTTAGATGAACACCACTTGTTCTCTGCAGGGCCCTGTGGAAGTCAAGTGACCTCACTCAGGAGGCCATAAGTCTGATATGTCTCAGTGTGCACATTTCCCCCCACCCCCCACCTCTACGCATAACACCCTCACTCCACAGAGCTAGAGAGGCTCAGCCATGTCCGTCCAATCTCCCCACGTAAACAGAAATTCCGATGACAAGCAGCCTCCAGTAAGACAAAATCTCAATACTTGTATTGAGTCTATTCCAAAATCTGACCTGTTTCTGAAGTGACAATGGAACCATCCATATGGGTGGCCCATTTACTCACCCAACTCTCCCGAGTAACCATCTGAGGCTTCACAGGAGAATGCAGTGTAATGTGCAAAGCACTGATATGATGCACAATTATATAAACTATTGTTAAAAAGTGCCCAGAATTTTATGCAGTTACATTTATAGAATGTAATTTCTTCTGTCTAAGCTTGCTGTCACACATGGGTTAATAAGGTGTACAAGAGTATGGGTTTTGCACCAAACATCCATCAGACAAAGGTCCCCTCTCAACTTTCCCCGGCCAAACAACACTGTCTATGATAAGGCTTTGGACAACATGGACTACTTTCCATACAACAGAACCTCTACAGTACAGAAGAAGTCCATTTGGCCCATCAAGTCTGAACTGACTCTCCAAAACAGTATCTTACCCAGGCCCCACTCCCCACATTTCCCATAGCTAATCCACCTCACTATTTTGAACCCTAAGGGACAATTTAAAATAGTCAATCCCACCCAACCTGCATATCTTTGGGCTGTGGAAGGAAACCTGAGCACCCAGAAGAAACCCACATAGACACAGGAAGAAATTGCAGACTCCACACAGGCAGACACCTGAGGGTGGAATTGAACCCAGGTCCTTGGTGCAGTGAGACAGCAGTGCTAAACTCTGTGCTATCATACCTTGGAAGCTTTCTGTCAACAAGGCCAGGCATCGACAGTGAAGCACGACACTGTTTCAATGTGTTGACATAGCCTTGTATCACCTCAGGAAGAGAGTGTTTGAAGACTGGGACCTCAAACCGAGCAGCAAATTGATGGCATACAGAGGAGAATGATACTCAATCTCTTATACTGCTCAGAGATAAGGACTGCATACAACAGGCATCTCAACACCCTGGAGAAATCAGATGCTGCAAATCCATTGGAGGAGTACCAATGTCAATGTTCTCACTCAGGCCAACTTCCCCGGCATTCACCACTCTCGATCAACTCCACTGGTCGGGACACATTGTCCACATGCTGGACATGAGACTCCTAAAACAAGTGCTCTGCTTCAGGCTTTCACATATTAAACATGTTTTTGTGGCTGGATGTCCGTGACAGCCTAAAGGGACAATCCTTTAGAACAAAGATGGGGAAGAATTTCTTCAATCAGAAGGTGGTGAGTCTGTGCAACTCTTTGCTGCAAAGGCTGTGGAGGCCAGATTGTGTCTTTAAAACAGAGATAGGTAGGTTTTTGATTAATAAGGGGATCAGGAATTTTGGGGAAAAGGCAGGCGAATGGGGATGAGAAAAATTTCAGCCATGATTGAAGGTTACAGCAGACTTGATGGGCCGAGTGGTCTAATTCTGCTCCTATGTCTTATAGTCTAATGATTGGTCTAATGATGTTCCACAGGGGCCTGTATTGGATGAAAATGTAGATGGGTGGATAATTAAGTTTGCAGACAACACAAAGATAGGTGAAGCTGTGGATAGAGTAGAAGGTTGTCAAAGGTTACAGTGGGATGAAGATCAATTGTAGATATGGGCGGAGAAATGGCAAGTGGAGTTTAATCAGGGCAAATGTTGGGTCAGTTCCTGTGCTATGCTGTTCTATGTTCTATAAGCCCCTGAAGGGCAGAGAGAATGTTTCATTGACATCCTCATAACCTTATTGAAAATGTGCAACATCCTTTTTTTTATTCATTTGAGGGGCATGTACATCACTGGCTGGTTACTATTTATTACCCATCTCTAGTTGTTCGAGGGCAGTTGAGAGTCAATCACGTTGCTGAGGCTCTGGAGTCACATGTAGGTCAGACCAGGTAAAGATGGCAAATTTCCTTCCCTAAAGAACATTAGTGAACCAGATGGGTTTTTCCAACAATCGACAATGGTCATCAGTAGATGCCCAATTCCCGATATTTTTTATTAAGTTCAAATTCCACCAACTGCCATGGTGGGATTTGAACCCAGGGCCCCAGAACGTTATTGGAGTTTCTGGATTAATAGTCAAGCAGTACTGCCACTAGGCCATCACCTCCCCCCCTGACACCTAGGAATTCCTGACTCAAAATGGAGGGAAAGCATCCGGGAAGGAGCTGAACACCTCAAGGTTCATCACCAAGAGTAAACTGAAGCCAAGCTTCAACAGCAAAAGGAGTACGTGGTAATCCGGGCACCCCACCCACCTGCTCCTCCAAACACTTTCTGCCCACCTGTATCTCCCAGCTGGAAGACTGGGCACGTGTGGAGGGGGTGGGTTTGGGCTCCATTTGTTTTGATTTAAAACAAATAACTCCAGGTCGGTAAGCATCACAGTCCCTCAACTCTGTGCCTTCGACTGCCAGATATTGTGGCTCATTCCACTGTGTGCTCTGCGACATGTAGAACCCCCTTTGACATCGGGGAGTATAAAAGAAAGTGTTACACTCAACAGCAAACTCCATTCTGGATTAGTCACGACCAAAATTACAACAAATTAGTAATCTCACAGGATCTTTAGAGAAAGACTAAGATGTTCTTCTGAGATAACCGTATAACTGCAGGTACTGAGTGAAATGTGCATTCTGAGCGGGGAGGCAGGGGCGATATACATTTGCTGTAGATGGGCACAAGCATTTCCGTTTTCAATAGCGTTCCAAATGTAATTTAGTGGGAAACAATCGAGGGGCGGGGGTCAGTGGGCAATATAAAGCGTAAAAGCGGAAAACCAAAAGAGAAAATGCTGGAAAATCTCAGCAGGTCTGGCAGCATCTGTAAGGAGAAAAAAGAGCTGACTTTTCAAATCCAGATAATCCTTTCTCAGAGCTTTGGCTTTGACAAAGGGTCATCTGGACTCAACATGTCAGCTCAAGTTAAAATTTATTTATTAGTCACGAGTAAGGCTTACATGAACACTGCAATGAAGTTAGTACCCTAGCCCTCACATTCTGGCACCGGTTTGGGTCAATGCACATAACCAGCACATCTTTCAGAGTGTGGGAAGAAACCGGAGCACCTGGAGGAAACCCACGCAAACACAGGGAGAATGTGCAGACTCCACACAGACAGTGACCCCAAGCAGGGATTCAAACCAGAGCTCCTGGCACTGCGAGGCAGCAGTGCTAACCACTGTGCCACCTTGCCACCCCTCTTTTCTCTCCTTACCGATGCTGCCAGATCTGCAGAGATCTTCCAGCATTTTGTCTCCTGGGAACAATATAAAGGGGCAATAACAGCATTTGCCATTTGTCCAATGTGTAGCAACTGAGAGTCTAGCAATAATATGACGGTCTACTTTTGTGTGCCACGGAATACAACAAGCGCAACAGTAAAAAAAAAGCAGCCAGCAAAAGGAAGACACGAGCAGTTTCTGTGAAGCAAAACAAAAGGTTACCCGCTGTTTTCTGCTGCCCTTACCTGTTCCCAGAATGGGACATTTCTCACAGTTTGTGCCCCAGGCCTTGCCAACGCTGCAACAGCACATCTGCTTGCTGAGCTGTACAGATAGAGGGTGCATGCACTGCTTTCCTGCATTGACAAATCGATAGCAGGGCCCTTTCTCTTCAATTAAAAGATTCTCAGCTGCAGCAGAGAAAGAGAGAAAAATAAAAAAAAAGGACAGGGAGGTTGCCAGAAGTGATCTAGGAGAGAGAGAAAAAAAACCCTGCCCATTTCCCATCACCAGCTAACAAGGACAGGACAGCAAACAAGCTAAAAAAAAAATCAACATACATTAAGGCGGCACTGTGTGTGGGTGTATGTGTATGTGCATGTGCATGTGGGTGTCTACACATGGTGTGCTGACATTGACACATTTAGAGCATTCAGGTTAGGCTCAAAGCGTACAGGTTTTACACTGGCAGCCGTCTGACAAACACACAAAGGGCTAAACCCCAACGAAAGGCAACATGCTCCACACAGAAAGGTGCAAGCTATGAGTTTCCTACGGCATGCATTGGTGTTAGTACAGCAGTAGCTTTTAGCATTCAGAGGCGGCAGACGATTGCTGTTACTGCTCAGAACAAAATCAGAAACGTCTCTTTGTTGTTTCTTTTTTAAACGGAATACGGCTACCTCCGAGGCCACATCATTGAAATGACTTTGGCATGCTTGCAAACCAATCCAAATCATTCCGTTCTGCAGGCAACTGGGACAATTTTCCTCTTTATTCCAATCTGAGTTTGGTTAGTCGTAATCGTATTAGACAAACTACGTGTGCAGGGTATTTATGTTCTGTTAGATTGGCATTCTTTCTTGTCTGATGGTGTGCCTAGCCAACGTGGGACAGTATGTGCAGTTTAGTCCTACTCTTCCAAGTGCATCGGAAATCATTCAGCATTCTCAAAGAGCTTTAGCCAACGGAAAACCTCCACTTCGACCGTTTGCATATCACATTCCCATCGCGTCCTCAAACAGCAAGATGTTTTAATTCCTGGGGCAACCAAGCTGATGGGGTCGGGAGCAGAGGTGTGCAAACACACACAATATTTCAGGCTGTGAGCATCATCAAAGAATCGACGGACTGGCCTCTGCACCAGACAGTGCAGCCAAGCACTCCGACAGTTCAAAGTTCAAACGGGCTATCTGTCTTCCCGCCACAACAGGTCAGGTGGGCTTTGACTGCAAAACTGAATTGTTAACAGTCTGAGCAGCCATTGAGATACAGGCAACTGGAGCGTTGCTCCTGTTCCCTGTCCCAGCCAGAGGGGGGAGTATCTCGGCATGGAACCAATGTCCACAGGGCTGTGGCGTTCACTTCGCAACCGACGCAGGCAACCATTGGCTCCAGCCGTGGCTTAGTTCGGCTGCGAGTTTGGGCTCTTTCTTTGCAGGACGTTGTGGAGAAGTGATGAATGCAAATGGTCAATCGAAGGCCCAGTTTTGTAGCCGTCCGCACAACTGCCTTGCAACAGTTTTAGAAAGCATCTGCACAACTGTCAGGTCACCTGAAACCATGGTTTGTTCTGACAGGGAAAAAAACAATTGGTTACCATTCAACATTCTTCTTTTTGACAACAACTTTCACGGTTGCTTACCCTGTGCGTAATTTCACACAAGGCAAATGTAGAGTTTGGTTTGAACTCATTTTTTGCTTGTTTCACATTAGCACCCGTGTTTAAGAATTGAGTTACAAGCATAAACTAACACCAGCTGCAGTCCGGTTATAAAATCAATATGTTTTTGGTTAGGTTTCACAGAGAGAACATTAATGACGTCAGACACTTTGATAGCAATAAAAGAGAACTCTGTTTGACCCAGAGTTACCCTGATTCCTTCAGAGCTCAGTTCAAACGTGCGATGCTTTCAGTCTTGTTCTCTTGGCATTTTGCTTATTCCAGTATTGCAAGAGAACACTCAGAAAAGCAAGCTTAATGACTAACATTACCCCTATTACAGAGGCTGTAAATCTTGTTATTCTATCCCTGTTACCTTCCTAAGGTGTCAGAATTATTGTTGCACCATCACAGTGGATATTTATGACTTAACCCATTTCTTAAGGGCAGGGTGAATCAAGATTATGTTCAGAACCTGCAAGCAGTGCAAAAATGCCGATTTCTTTTGCACAGATAGAAATTCGACAGGAAATGTAGAGCACTCCTTGCAAAGGTGAACACCCCTCCCCCCCCCAATTCAAAAACAGACAGCCGGGAAGAGGGTGTTCCTTGCAGGAACACAAGGTTATTAGTCACAAGTAAGGCTTACATTAACACTGCAATGAAGTTACTGTGAAAATCCTCTAGTCACCACACTCTGGTACCTGTTCCAGTATGATGTAGAGATGCCGGCGTTGGACCTGTTCCAGTACACAGAGGGAGAATTTAGCGTGGACAATCCACCGAACCAGCACCTCTTTCGGACTGTGGGAGGAAACCGGAGCACCGGAGGAAACCCACGCAGACACAGGGAGCCTCCACACAGACGGTGACCCAAGTCAGGAATCGAACCTGTGTCCTTGGCACTGTAAGGTAGCAGTGCCACCCATAAAACGGAGTGGTGTCACAAATGCCACTCCTTGTACATCCCAGCCCATATTCTGTTCCACTCTCTACATGTGATACAATACCACCCATTTTGCGTTTGCTGTGCAATGGAATTGAACTTCCCACGCTCTCGCCTGCATAGGCCTTTGGGCCCATGTATTCACCCTTGTAACTTTTACTCATAGGTGCAACTCAACAAGATGTTCTACAACCAAGAGATACCCAGGACTTTCATGAATGGATGACAAATCGTTTTATTTGACCTGGGAGAAAGTGGAAAGCTGTCTGCAATGAAAATGTTTCTAGGGTTGGAATTTTACTGGCGCGCCTGCCTGAGGCTCGTAAGATGCCGTCCAAGGCCAACAGAGAATACCGTCTTGATGCCGGTGCCAGTAAAATCGGGGCCCATGAGTCACACAAACCCCACTTTGGAAATGCGAGTATATTTGCATTACAATGCCCATGGGCCTTGGGACCAGGGTTTGAAAGCAGCCTTTGAAAACTTCTGATAAACATTACTTACGGACACAGGCAGTCTGTGCAGGAGTGGGGACAAACCCAGGCTCGCATGTGCACCTATAGCTGCCCAGGGTATTCAGGCACTCTCCATGTGGGCACACCCCTTGGAGTTGGCATTCATTGATATCTACAAAACAAGAAGTGGTACATAAGTGGGCATGCAGGGATTGGCAATGATGCCACTAAACTGGCATCCACAAGTGTAGCATTCATGGAGAAATCTTAGACCTCAGCAGACACTAATATCCTGAGCTCACCCTCAAACCCTTGCCATTCCAATTACCCTTGTGCGTCTTTCCTTACAAGGAATATTTGTCATTAATGTCACTGGAAAGCCGGTATTTTCCAGTCCCAACAGTGCCAGGCATTGTCCTGGGCGGGATGGGGAGTGGGCAAACATCAATTGGATAGAATTTTCTGATTGTTGCCACCGGGGGGATCTTCCAGTCCCACCAACGGTAACCCTGCCGGTTCCCCAGCAACAGGGCTGACAGTGGTGGGGCTGGAAGATCTTGCCCCAGCCCAGTGGTGGATTGCCTCTGCCACCACCCAACATGCTATACGAAGAGTGGAAAATCATGCCCAATTGACTTTTAGCCACTCTAAATTTTCCCCTCCCACGAATCACAGTGTGCGCTTTTGGCAGGACTGGAGAATGCCATCTGCAGATTTTGTTTGCTTCACTGGAAAGAAGAACCAGATGAGACGCGCAAGGAGCCACTAATCTAACATCAGCCAATCCATTTTCTTAGCACTTGCCAAAATTGATCTTTACATTAACTCATGGTAATCATAGATCATAGAATTCCAACAGCACAGAAGGAGGCCATTCAGCCCATTGAGACTGCACCGACTCTCCGACAGAACATCTTACCCAGGCCCTATCTCCTAACACCATGTATATACCCCACAGATCCTCCCTAACCTACACATCTTGGGATACTATGGAGAAAAGTAACACGGCCAATCTACCAAACCTGCATATCTTTGGATTGTAGGGGGCACCCAGAGGAAACCCATGCAAACATAGGGAATTTCACAATAACTTAATTGCAGTGTTAATGTAAGCACGCTTGTGACATTAATAAATAAACTTGTAAACTTTAAACATGCAAGCATGAAATAAATATGTATCGTGAACTGAAAAAATGAGTAGCAGGAGTTGATCATTCAGCGACTCAAGCCTGCTCCACCATTCATTGTGATCATGGCAGATCACGAAATTCAATATCCTGACTCTCCCCCTTTCCTCCATATCCCTTGACCTGTTTGGCCGCCAAAAGCTGTTCTAATTTCTTCTTGAAATCAGACAATTTGAGGAAGTTAGTAAATTGCCCTCAGTGATAAATAGGCACTTCAAATAACGTGATAATATCACTAGCCATAATAGAGGGCCCTATAACTTCAGGAAGATTTATTGCTTTAATGAGCCTGAATTTATTTTTGCTATCTAAACTTAATTCAAATATGCTAATATATTTTAGCATTGAAAAGTTGGCTCCATGTTATGGTAGTGGAAATAAGGAGCTTAATGTTTGCATGATTGGAGGCCCGAAGCTCATCTTGGGATCAGCAGACTAATTAAATCTCAGTCTGGTGCAGAGAAAAGGGTTGGAATCAGTAGCTGGGGGTCAAACCACAATGACAACCAAAGGTAGATGTTAGCAGAGTGGTATTGTCACTGGTTGGTAACCTAGAGTTCCAAAGAAAGATCTGGGAACATAGGTTCAAAGGAAATCTGCCATTCTTACGTGCTCTGACCTACATGTCGCTCTAGATCCATGTCAATGTGGAGTTGGGTCTCAAATGCCCTCTTAAACGGAGGGCAATTAGGCATGGGAATAAATGCTGGCCCAGCCGGTGTCGCTCACGTCTCCTTAAAGAAAATGATATTGATTTCAAAGCCCCATCCTTCCCAAATCATGGTGAGGCTTAGCTTAATTGTGGAAATGCCAGGACAACTCGATAAATCCTTGACTGTTTTTCTGTTTACCCACAAGTGAATGCAATCCAGAACAAATGTGGGAGCAGCAAAATCACGATAATTGGCTACACAACGAATGATGAATCAAATTGGGGCATGGCTGCCATTTTAGATTTCGGAAAGACGGGGCAGCCATTTTGTAGTTGGACAGAACAGGGTAGAAAACATGCCCAAAAGCTATGAATGATGACTTCATTTTATGGTCTTGCTTCTTGCATTTAACAATTTCAATTTTTTCCAAAAATCATAGGAAATCTTGTACTATGGATCCATTGCAGCACTAATAATAGCCCGTTGAGCGAGAAAATCACACCTCTAATGAATGTGGCCCTGAATCTGTTGAGCTCCCAAATTGTTGCATAACTTGGCATAGATCAAGTACATTTCAGGCACCTCCCAAGTGGCTTGCTGGCTGGCACAGCATGTTTCAACATGGATAGAATGGATGAATGTCTGAGTCACATTGTAGAGAAGCCAACATAACGCACTTCATATAAAAAAGCACTGGGTTTACGTAAAATTATTCAGACAAAAATTTCTGAAGATAAAAACTCATCTTGTCATTCATACTAAATTGATTTTTTTTTAAATCGCTGTTAAATTTATGTCTGCTTTCATAAATATTTAACAAAGAAAGTACAATTCTTTTCCTCTGCATCGGTCCTTTTCTACAATCTAATTGTGAGCTATTGTTATTTCTAAATATAGGATCCCTATATAGCATAAGGAGGCCATTTGGCCCAACAAGCCTGCACGGACAACAATCCCACTCAGGCCCTATCTCCCATAACCCCACATATTTATCCTGCTAATCCCCCTGGGGGTAATTGAGCAAGGCCAGTCCACCTAACCCACTCATCTTTGGGCTGTGGAAGGAAACTGGAACACCCGGAAGAAACCTGCACAGTCACGGGGAGAACGTGCACAAAGACAATCACCCAAGACCAGAACAGAAACTCCAGCACTTCCATCAATTTCCTGATTTCAAATTACCATCAGCTTACCTTGTGCTCAGAGCTTCCTCTTAAAGAACTCTGCTTGCCTTAGTAGCAGCCCATTATCCAACATCACTGGAACAACAAGGTTGAGGGGTGACCTGATAGAGGTCTACAAGATTATGAGGGGCATGGACAGGGTGGACAATCAGAAGTTTTTTCCCCAGACCGGAGGCGTCACTTAGTAAGGGTCATAGGTTTAAGATACAAGAAGCAATATTTAAAGATGAGCGAGGCAATTTTTTTTTTTACACAGAGGGCGGTGGGTGCCTGGAATTCGCTGCCAGGGGAGATCGTTGGAAACAGATATAATAATGACTTTAATGAGTGTCTTGACAAGTACATAACTAGGATGGGAGTGGAAGGATATGGCCCCTTGTAACTGACCCTTCAACTAAGAGGAACAGCTGCTTCCTATCCACCCTGCCCCTGCCCCTTGTAATCTTTAATGCCTCAATCAAGTCGCCCCTCAGTCTTCTCTGCTCCAGAAAAACAATCCAACCTATCCAACCTCTCTTTATAACTGAAATGTTCCATCCTAGGCAGCAGCCTGGTGAATCTCCTCTGCAATCCCTCCAGTGTGTCATGTCCTTCCTGTAATGTGGCGACTAGAACTGCACTTCAGCTACGGCCTTACCAAACTTCCATAGAACTCCATCATAACCTCTCTGGTTTTGTGATCGATACCCCCGAGGCGAGTGTGTCTTTTTCACCAGCCTATTAACCTGCCTTTCCACCTTCAGAGATCTACTGACAAACATACCAAGGTCCCTTCGTTCTTAGGAACTTCCCAGTGTCAGACCCTTTATAATGTACTTCCTTGTCAAATTACAAGTGCATCATCACACTTTTCAGGGTTAACCTCCATGTGTCTCATCTACATTCTCCTATAATGCAAGACACTCAACCTCACTGTTAACCACCAGCCAATCTTTGTGTCATCGGCAAACTACCCCCCATGTAGTCATCTATTTATATAATTTATATAAATGATGAACAATAGTGGGCCCAGCATGGATCCCTGTGGTACACCACTGGTCATTGGCTTCCAGTCACTAAAGCAGCCATCTGTCATCACCCTCTGTCTCATACCGCTTGGTCCCCAGTTCCTCTGACCATTCAGGATATTTCCAAATTTTGTGTCATCTACATATTTTGAAAATAGCTGGGTTTCTAAGATAAAAAAGGATTTTGTAAGAGTTATGTGGTACTGAGTGTGTTCCAAATGGACACAGAAATAATGGACAGGGGAGGCGATGGCCAAATGATATTATTACAATATTATTTATCCAGAAACTCAACTAGTGTTCTGGGGACACAGGTTCGAATCCTGCCACAGCAGATGGTGGAATTTTCAATAAAAAAAATCTGGAATTAAGAATCTGCCAATCACCATTGTTGGAAAAACCCATCTAGTTCACTAATGTCCTTTAGGGAAGGAAAGCTGCTGTCCTTACCCGATGTGGCCTACATGTGACTCCCAGAGCAACAACAATGTGATTTGACTCTCATCTGCCCTCAACTAGAGATGGGCAATAAATGCTGGCCAGTCAGCTATGCCTGTGTCCCATAAATGAATTTAAAAAGAACTCAGTCAAATGGACACACTCAGTGCCATGTAAGTCTCATAAAATCCTTCGACTTCTCAGAAGCTCTGCCAATTTCAGCATTTGTAGATGACTCAAATGGTGAGAAGGATGATTCACTGATACAGATAAAGTCCCTCATCATTGACCTCAGATTGCTGATGTGGCCCTTATTTCCAGCTAATTTTTTATCGCGGTTATTATCGGCTGGCCATACTTGACGGATGTTTGATCAAAGCTGGGTAATGATGAGGCTTTTTTTCTGTGACTGTTGTGGTTGTCAGCGTGAGTTATAAATCAAGTGGCAGGGATTGCTGAGTTCAAGGCCTCATTTAGCAAAACAAAAACGACTTTACGATCAGGAGTTAGGGCATTTTGACGTAGTCCGTGAGGGACTCCCACCTTGTGGATGATAAATTCGACATAGTTAAGACTCCCTCACTTTACAAACAGTGATGGACGAATGTAGGTGTTAACTCCACACTGGCTGCTGATGCGTGTTATCACTAACATCGGCCGACCCAGTGCATTCCTCCTCACTGTGAGGGCTGAATGCAATTCAAGCTGGTCTCAAATTCCCTCCTTTAGCATTCTGACCATTTAAGTATAAGATTTTTAATGAGAGCAAGGGCGCTTATCAATCCAAAAGGGCAATGATTTTGATTGCAGCCTGATAATCAAAAACACACATTTCAAAGGGTCGTTTATATTAATGACCCATAATAATAAGTACTGTGATTCCTGAAAGATTACTTAAGTAAACTTGCTGGTGCTCTTTTACCAAGAAGGTCGTGACCTTTCCTTCCGCTGCTCTCAGCAATGAAATATGTCCTCGAAATTTAAGCTGTTTGCATTTAAACTGACCCAGGTGGTGAAAGAACTTTTTAGTTTCTTTTATCGGAACGCACCATCATTTGAGTAAAATTATTTCTCAGTAACACTTATCGACAGCCACAATCTGGGGGTGAGGGGGGAGCAGTATAAAGATTTGTTTTTCTCTCTCTTTGTCACACACTCTGAACCCTGTTCCTACCTCCCAGAGTTCCTACTGTAATCGCTGCTTCCAGGACAGAGCAATTATTTTAGTATCGTCAAAACAGCTGGAACCTGGTGTCAAAAAAAACTTCAGTAGGTTTCTAGATGATGAAGTAAATGTCCAAATGTGTGTATATATGTGTGCGTGCGTGCATGTTTCTGTGTGCACGTAATGTGTGTATATATAACTGTGTGTTTGTGTGTGTGCATATAGGCTTGTGTGTGTGTATGTGTGTATACATGTGTACATATACATGTGTGTTTGTGTACATGTGCATGCATGTGTTTGTATATTTACGTATGTGTATGTACATGTGTTTATGGATGTTTTTGCATGTGTGTCTATGTGTGTATGTGTTTGTCTACATGTGCATGTAAATGTGTTTGTATATTTACATGTATGTGTATATGTGTAGACATGTGTACATGTTTGTATACATGTGGATGTCTATATACGTACGTGCAGGTGTCTGTGTGTATGGTCTGCTCGGCTGATATGTTGACTAAATGATGTTTTGCTGTAATCATTACTTATATAGTCCAGTCTTGGGTAAAGTGATAAAAATTGCAATCACTATGTATCGTCTGCACAGGCACCTCAGTTAATGGTTTTGTTGAAGATTTTATGTAGCATGGACTAACTGACTTCAGTGTCATTGACACATTAGGCATACAGTGGCACGGAGCCTGTAGCTTTGATGGATGACCCCCCAGTCTTGTACAGCAAGGCCACCTCCATGAAGCTGCCCAGGCTGCCTTTGTGGTAGTTCCCTGGCAGTGGGAAAAGCCATCACAACGTGGCTCTCCCCCCACTATTTCCCCAGCCCGCACCCCACCTCCACTTCCAAGCCCATTCTCACAGCGATGTGAAAGCTCAGAGGTTCAAGTCTCCCGGACACTTTGGTTCATCCTCGCTTCAAATAAAACTCCGCATCTTGTCCCACAACTTCTGGTTGTCCAGGATTTGACAGTTTGGTGCATTGTATCTTCTTCCATCCAGCCTCTAAGTGCCAGGGAGCTGGGTTTGATTCCCAGCTTGGGTGACTGTGTGGAATTTGCACATTCTCCCCATGTCTGCGTGGGTTTCCTCTGGGTGCTCCGCTTTCCCCCCACAGTCTGAAAGACGCGCTGGTTAGGTGCATTGGCCATTCTAAATTCTCCCTCAACATACCCGAACAGGCGACGGGCTGCGACGGCTAGGGGATTTTCACAGCAATTTCATTGCAGTGTTAATGTAAGCCTATTTGCAACACCAATCCATAAACTTTAAAACTTTAAACTAAGGTGTCAAGATCCACGGAAGCATTGCTTTCCTCATGCAAACAGCACAGCTGGAGAGATTCTGTGCAAAGTAGAAAATAAAAATAATGCTGCCACAGTAAATATATAGGCCAGCACGGAGATGTGATAAAAGTAAACTCGAGTTCAGACTGTAAATTTGGTTGTAACCTTTAATGGGTGAAGTCCCTGCTTCTTGTACAACTGACAGCTCCCTGGCATAGAAATTACAGAGTGAAACGCAATGGGTAGAGTTTCTTATTATTATGCTTGGGTGCACGGAGGGAATCTGGGCAGGGAGGATTGGACACAGCTCCTGAGGGACTGCTGCACTCAAGGTGTGAAATTTCTTCACCTAGACAGTGGTGAATCTGTGGAATCCATTGCCACACTGGATGCCAGGTCACTGAGTGTCTTTCAGACAGAAATAGATAAATTCTGGACACTAATCAAGTTCTTGACTGATAAGGGGATCAAAGGTTATGGGGAAAAAGGCAGGAGAATGGGATTGAGAAACATATCATAAAATGGTAAAACACTACAGTGCAGGAAAGAGAACATTTGACCCATCAAGCCTGCACTGTCAACAATCCCACAAAGGCCCTATCTTGTCTGTTTACCCCACTAATTCCTTTGACACTAAGGGATAATTTAGCATGGCCAATTAATCTGACCCGTACATCTTTAGACTGTGAGAAGAAACTGCAGCACCTGGAAGAAACCCAGGCAGACACAGGGAGAACGTGCAAACTCCACACAGTCAGTAACCCAAGGTTAGAATTGAACCCAGGTTTCTGTTGCTATCTGGCGGCAGTGCTAACCACTGTACCACTATGATCAAATGGCGAAGCAGGCTCGATGGGTCGAATGGCCTAATTCTGCTCATATATCTAATAGTCTCATGATGACCAAATAGAGGTTAACATTCCCAAAACCGGCAATCTCTGGGGCCAAGGTTGAGCCAGATTTTGCCAGATTCCGGACCAGGCACTTTGGGCAGTGGGTGATTTGGGCCAATCTGAGTCAGTTTGTAGTTGAGGGTTGCTGGGAGCATGGAACTAGATTGGTGCGCAAGCAATAAAGCAGATAATAAGCGCAATGCCACTCACCGCCTAGCCGAATTGTCCAGCTAAGTTCATTTTAATCGGATGATTTTTTTTTAAACAACAATGACTTTGGATATATTCTAAAAATATCCAGTTTTCAGACAGTGAGTGACACAGTCAGTGTACCTGTCCACCCGAGAAATATCTGTCTCTATCTCACACAGCGTTTCTGTTGGGCCTCAGGGAGCTACCAGTTAAACCAGGCAATGAGCTAATCACAAATTAGAAGCAGCTGTCGTGAGGTAAAATTAGTGGCGTCCTCCCCCTCGCTGCCTGGTCTGATCCTGCACTTCCCATTTCACATTCTGTGAAAGTACAGACAGAGCTTCTTTCAGAGGAACCCATTCCCTCATCACAAGCAGAGGGAAGCCATGCTGGGCAAGGGGCCGTGATGGAATCTTAAGGTGGGTAAGTGAGGAGACTGTGTGTGTTCTGAGCGCCACCCAAATCCAGGGACTGCACTGCGTCCTTGAACACAAAGCAAGCCATTCTCCACTCATATAATAAATACACTGCTTCTTCTTCCTCCCCCCACTTACTCAGCCTTTTCACTTGACCTGGCTCTTCCACCAGCTTTCCATTGTACCCGCCAGGCTTCAGTGGCGTAGGTGGTTTTTACATTGGCACAGGAGGTTTTCCAAGGGATTCCACTAGAAAGTGAGCACTGGGCACCGGATGGTTTCTCAAATTCTGTGCTTGATTCCCAGAAATTAACCCCACAGTGCTCCAGGGCAGGGAAGCAATGAAGAAAGGCACAAACAAAATGAATAGAGAACAAAAATTGTGTAAGAAGTTTTCACTTCATATCATTTAAGTTTCCAGCTAGTATATCCACTAAAATTCCACTCCCACAGCATTGAGCAAATGGCATCTGATGGTTATAGAATCCCGACAGTGCAGAAGAGGCCATTTGGCCCACTGAGTCTGTACTGACTCTCTGACAGAGCATCTTACCCAGGCCTTATCACTCACCCTATCCCTATAACTCCACTGATGCCAGAGGGCTAAAATAGGCTAATAAAACACACAAACTATAGATTTAGGAACACTAACACAATACTAACTTTAGAATGAATGATCTTGGACTATGGAAACATAAGCCAGCCAGGGCTGTTGCCACAGGAGACAGCTCTGCATAATTAATAAATATTTCTCATTTAAAACATGTACTTTGAATTTATGGGCATGTTCTGCTTTTGGTCACATTTTGCGAAACTTCAGTCAGTGACAAGATGCAGAGGGACCCGGTGGGAGAAGGAAGAAACAATAGGCCCCCTGAAAAACAGTAATGCTGTCAGCAGTGATCAGGAACAAGACGGCTACTAATGCTAGCTTTATAAATAGGGTCACACCACTCCGAGAGGTAACACAGGTTGCAAGCAGACATTTAGAATTTCTCAGGATTGGGCGAGAGTCACATGGATTCAGTTCTGTGGAATTGTCCTCCCATTTCATGTCCAGCATCTCATATTATGAGACAATGGGAGAAAAATATTGTCCATAATTAATAACAAATGAAAACCTTTTAGGTCATGTTGTGCATTGTTATTGGCTGGAGTTAATGACAGAATAATTATTGACTGATTTGTATTAATAATTATTGGATTATGTTTACCGGAAAGCGGAGGGCCATATGATTTGGTAAATTGCCTTCACGGAGGCATTGCTCTTCAGACTGATATCGGGCTGCCTGCATTCTTTACCTTCAGTTCAGGGCTTCCTCATATCGTTCTCCCATTCGATCGTTTGGTTAAATAAAGTCACGTCTTAAAAATCAGCACACTGCATTTTGAGTCTCCGTATTAGCTTAAGTTTAGCAATACAAAGCCTCGAAAGGAAACCCCCATCTATAACCACACATTTGCCATGGCAAATCCATTTAACTTGCGCATCTTGGGACACTAAGGGGCAATTTTGCACGGCCAATCCACCTAACCCTTTATGATGAGAAACATATATTAATGAAACAAAGAAACAAAAGTTTGAACAGTCACAGGTAATGAAAGTGCAATAAGCTGGATTATTCACAGCATCCCCAATCTATGGAGATAATTCGATACTATCTGCAATCCTACAAAAGTTCTCATTCATTTAGAGTTTTAAGGTAAAAATGTAACATCACGAAGGATGGTCTTTTCTGTCCCCCGTTCCCCCACAAGCATTGCGGTTTCTGGCAGCAAAGGCATCACACCATTGTTTGCTAAGGGAATCTTCCAGTCCCGCTGATGTCTTCAGCATTTTGCAGAATTTGCCCATCCCGGGGGAAACCTACCTTGGGCGCGGAGGGGAAGGGGGGTCTAATTTTGGTAGGACAGGGAGATCCCACTGGTCGGATGACTGGAAAACCCAACCCAAAGAGTTTATTCCTAAAGATTTTCGACTATGCGACAAGTACTTCATATTTATAGAATCCACTTACTTCTTCTCTCCAGAGAAAACTCCCTTGTGAGTTTGAAAATTCAAAAGAAACCACAGAGGAGATGGTTTTATTTAACAAATGATCCCAGACTGCACTGTCTGGGAGGATGGTGGAAATAGATTCATTTTGAGTCATTTTCAAAAGGGAATTGGGTATGTGGCTGGAAAGGAAAACATGGCAGAGATATGAGGAACAGGCAAGGAGACAGCTCTAATCTTTCAAAGAGATTATAAAGAGATTATCTCCAAAAAGAGAGAATCTAACTTTCTGCTCCTGCCCCTGCAGGGCAGCATGGTGACATAATGGTTAGTACTGTTCCCTCACAGGACCAGAGACCTGGGTTTGATTCCCAGCTTGGGTCATTGTCTGTGTAGAGTTTGCACAGTGTGTGGGTTTCCTCCGGATGCTCCAGTTTCATCCCACAGTCTGAACGATGTACTAGTTAGCTGGATTGGCCATGATAAATTCTCCGAGTGTACCCAAGCAGGGGCCAGAGTGTGGCGACCAGGGGATTTTCACATTGCAGTATTAATGTAAGCCTATTTATGACATAAATAAATAAACCTTAAACTTTGATAATTACCATCATTACCATCACTGAACATTACCATTATCATTGTGGGGACTGACATTGACCAGAACTTCTCCAGTCTCTCCAAGTAACTGAAACCTATCATCCCTGGTACCATTCTGGTAAAATCTCCTCTGCACCCTCTCATGAGTATATATTAGCAAATTATTTGTGCCATTAATTAACAGCAGATTGGAGAATGTGAACCAGAGATCCAGGTTCGATTCCCGGCTTAGGTCACTGTGCAGAGTCTGCAATTCTCTCTGTGTCTGGGTGAGATTCCTCTGTGTGCTCTGATTTTCTCCCACAAAACGAGAGACATGCTGGTTAGGTGCATAGGCCATGTTAAATTCTCCCTCAGTGAACCCGAACAGATGCCCAAGTGTGGCAACTGGAGGATTTTTGCAGCATAAGAAAACCCAGCATCGGTGACCAGCATATTATCAGTTACCAAAGGTCAGGGTAATGGGTCTAGCATTTTCAGAGAGCCAACATTTGCCACAATCTGAACAGGACAACCTGCCTTTCTGCTGCTGCTATTATAACCCAAAAAAAAAAGTGATTAAAAATTCATCAGCTATCAAAATGCATGAACATCCTCCCGCATGTCAGCAAGATCTCCAAAATCAGACCTACATCCACCTCCAGCACAAGCTGTAGCCAGGCATGGTGACTGCAGGATCCATTGGGATCTTGGTTGAGGCTTGCAAGTGTTAAGTGCCACGCTTTATTTTTTCAGATTCATACTTGTCTCATAACAGGCCCTTATTGGGTGGCATGGTGGCACAGTGGTTAGCACTGCTGCTTTACAGCACCAGGGACTCAGGTTCAATTCCAGCCTAGGGTCACTGGCTGTGTGGAATTTGCACCCGTGTCTGCATGGGTTTCCTCCTGGTGCTCTGGTTTCCTCCCACAATCTGAAAATTGAGGCTTAAATTGACTGGTCATGCTAAATTGCTCCTTAGTGTTAGGGGGATTAGTGGGGTAAATACGTGAGGTTATAAGGATAGAGCCTGAGTGGAATTGAGATTGGTGTACTCATAGAATTACAGAAATCCTACAGTGCAGGAGGAGCCCATCAAGTCTGCACCAACTACAATCCTACCCAGGTCCTATCCCCAAAACCCCATATATTTATCCAGCTAATCCTGCTAACATACAAAAAAACACAAAAAAAAACACATCCTGGGATACTAAGGGGCAATTTAGCATTGCCAATCAACCTAATGTGCACATCTTTGGGACTGTGGAAGGAAACTAGAGCACCCAGAGGAAACACATGCAGGCACGGGACAAATGTGCAAACTCCACATAGACAGTGACCCAAGCCAGGAATCGAACCATGGTCCCCGGAGCTGTGGGGCAGCAGTGCTAACCACTGTGCCAGCATGCCGCCCCGATGGGCCGAATGGCCTCCTTCTGCACAGTCAGGATTCTATGATTCTATTGCTGCACACTGTTCATCTGTACACGACGTGCCCAGCTTGCTGAGGTTCAGGTTCCGGCCAAGAATCCATGTTAAGCTGATTGTTGCTATTGCTGCAATTTTGAGTCTCAAAATTCTCTTGATGTATTGATTTACTGGGCAGTTGCCAATCGACCTAATGACTAAACATTGACAAAACAGCAACGCAGACATTACTGGGTAGCAGTGTCGTTAAGGACCTGGAATCACACATTGAGAGGAAAATAAAGCAAGAGGAAAATCTCTGCTTTTCATCTGAACATGGATATTATTGCATTTGCGGAGAACACAGAAATCAGACCACTGCAAGGAGATCTTATTTAGAGGAAATACCTCATTGTCCACGGTCTGGTTATTAGTCAGTTTAAGCTTTTTTAATTAAAAGATCATGCTTACAGACTGAGCCAAACCAGGGCACAGCCAGTGCTCGAACTCTCCAGCTAGTGCACGGTGCTCAGGATCAGTCTTAAACAGCAGACGGATTTTTTTGAGAGGCAGCTTTGTCTTGTGAGGATGCACGACTGAGGTTGTGGTTGCAAAAACCAGTTAACTTGTGTCCTTGGCCAGAGGTTGATTCTACTTTCCTTCCCACACCCAATGGCACACTAAGACAGATTTCTGTCTGTTTATGTAACTAGTAATTCTCAGAATAGGTCGCCAATCTGTCACCAAAGGCTTACAGCTTGGGGGACGCCATTCCACATCGAGTGTGGTTGACCAGGAGTCTCTCCCAATCTTACCGCCAGCCATTAGCATGTTTGGAAGGATTTACACGTTGACACACTCAATGGGACAAAAATTGCGATGCCAACGAAAAATCCCACAAGGGGCGGTATGGTAGCACAGCAATAAGCACTGCTGCTTCACAGCTCCAGGGTCCTGGGTCTGATTCCCAGCTCGGGTCACTGTCTGTGTGGAGTTTGCACATTCTCCTCATGTCTGTGTGGGTTTCCTCCGGGTACTCCAGTTTCCTCCCACAGCCCAAAGATGTGCAGGGTTAGGTTGATTGGCCGTGCTTAGAAATTGCCCCTTCATGTCCAGAGATGCGAAGGTTAGAGGGATTAGTGGAAATAATATGTAGGGATACGATGGGATTGTGTTCAGCGCAGACTCAATGGGCTGAAGGGCCTCTTTCTGCATTGTAGTGTTCTATGATTGCATGAACAATAACCTCGGCAAAAAAATACAGTGCAGAAGGAGGCCATTTATCCCATCTGGACTGACAACATCCCACCCAAGCTCTTTTCCCATAACCCCACTTATTTACCTGGCTAATCCTCCTGACACTATGGTCCATTTAGCCAATCAACCTAACCCGCACATCTTTGGATCTGACTCAATAAAGTTCCCACCCACCCTCATTAAATATATTTACATACTTTTAAATAAATTTAAATATATTTATAGGACTACCCTGCCATAAGCTTCCCCTAGGTAGGGAATTCTCACCCCTCTGCCTCATCGCCGGTGTGACACTATGTCAGCAAGGTTTACAACAGCTTTAGCAAAACAGGAAGAATTACACGTCAGAAGCGCAGAGGTAACTATCGCCCCCGGAGGGAGAGGGATTTGCCTTCTTGGGGGTTGGAGGTGGAGGGTGGATTCTCCTTCTGTGTGTGGGTAAAGAGGAAGGGGCTTCCCCATTGTTTGTGTGGGGATGGGGGCTGGGCTTGCTCCAATGTTTGTATACGGGAGTCACCCCAATGCTTGTTAAAGATGGTGCTTTGATCTCTGTGAAGCCAAATGTTGCCAGTTCTATCAGCCCCCACCCTGCCAGAGTGATGGTGGAAATCACATCTCCATGCACAGACTGCCAGAGAATCTGGAGAGCCAGGCCCTGGTTTTCTCGCTGAAACCAACACTCAGACAAATTATCAGAAGATTCTCCCCAATCTATTTGACTATTTATTATACACCCACTTCAGCCATCCAGTCCTGGGATGGGATCCAAACCCAGAGCTTCTGGCTCAGAAGCAGGAGTGCTACCCACTTGGATAGCAGGATGGCACAACTGTTAGTACTACTGCCTCACAGTGCCAGGGATCCAGGTTCAATTCCTGGCTTGGATCATTGGCATGGAGTCTCCCGGTGTCTGCATGGATCTCCTCCGCTTTCCTCCCACCATCCAAAAGACATGCTGGTTAGATGCATTGGCCGTGCTAAATTCTCTCCCACTATACCTAGGAATGTGGCAACTAAGGGATTTTCACAGTAACTTCATTGCTGTGTTAATGTAAGCTTTTTTGTGACACTATTAAATAAACTAAAGAGGTGAAAGAAGCTTTTACTCTTTTCAGGGTAGATTTGTGCCACCATTGCTTCTCTTCATACATACACTGTGTTATATTATAAACACAGCATGTATGTGGAATGGGGCAACAAGAGTCACTGGAACCCAACATTGTGTTTACAGCATAGGAAGAGACCATTCAGCCCATCAGTTCCTTGTCAAAGTGAATTAATTTCACTCTGAAATCTGTTCAGCCTCAGCACCATTTTGTTTCACACAAGAATTTAAGAGAAAGGAACTGGAGTAAGACATTCAATGACCTATCCGTACCCCACCCACCAAACTGTGCCTACTCCCTCATTCATGATCTCAGCTACACCTCCCAGCACTACCTTCATATCCCTTTATTCTGTATTTAAAGATGTCAGCTGCTGAGTTAAATGTGCTCAATGACCGAGCAGCATCGTATTCTGTGGCTGAAGATGCCCAAGGTTCACAACCCTCTTACTCCCCATCTCAATCCAAAATGGCCACCACAATGTTCTGAGATTTCACAGTCAGAGGAAGCATCCTCCCATCAGCTACCCTGTCAACTTTGCATTATTTCAGCGAGATTATCTCCTATTCCTCCAGCTCTCGGAAATTTGGTCCAGTCTAATCAATAGTTCCTCAGAAGATAATTCTCTCTCCCGCCTCAGCTACCAGTTTAGCACAGCACAATGGTTAGCACTGCTGCCTCACAGTGTTAGAGACCCGGGCTTGATTCCCGGCTTGGATCACTGTCCTGCGTGGAGTCTGCACATTCTCCCTATGTCTACATGGATTTCCTTTGGGTGCTCCGGTTTACTCCCATCATCTGAAAGACACGTGGTTAAGTACGTTGAGCCATGCTAAATTCTCCCTCAGTGTACCCGAACAGGCGCCGGAGTGTGGTGACTAGGGGATTTTCACAGTAACTTCATTGCAGTGTTAACGTAAGCCTACTTGTGACACTAATGAAAATAAAATAAACTTATAAATAATAAATTTTGTCACATTACCTTTCTTAGATAAGGGGCAAATTTCCAGGCATGGTCTCAACAAACCCAATCCTATTGCAGTAAGATTCTGTATTCTTATCCTCCAATCATTTTGTAATGCTGGCCCACTGATCATTTACTTTCCTAACTGTTTGTTGCAATTGCATGTTAACCTTCTGTGCTACATAGTCAAGGACACCCAGATCCTTCTGTATACCAAGACTTCCCAGTCTCCTACTATAAAAAAAAGTTCATACAAACAATTGACCCTCCAATGAAACTATCCCCACGGAGACTGCTACACATTACTGGGTGATTCTGCCAGAATTACAGATGGAAAAGCTCAGCAAGATTCTCTTTAGCAAATTGGTTAATTGCTAAATGAAGCGGCACTATGCTCACGAACATGACAAAAAGGGAGCCTATAATTGCCACCAGGAGATTACATAGAAGGAGAAAGACACAGAAAATATGGTTTCTGTCTTGTGTGAAAAGATATTGACCTCACATAATACCACTGAAAGACTCCTGCAATTCAACTTAATTCTGACACAGAAAAAAAGCTTAAAATGTAAAGAGAATTAAAATGGGGGCATCCCACTCATGCCTTCTGCTGACCACTTCCCAATTCTGTACCTGCCCTGGGAATGTTTCATCGGACAATGTAGAGCGGGTGTTTCACTCTGTATCTGAACTGTGTTGTATCTGCCTGGGAATATTTGTTGGGTCATTGGAGAAGGAACCTAACTCTTGTATCTAGCTGCAGGCTGCACCTGCCCTGGGAATATTTGATGGATCATTGTACAGAATCTATATCTACATCTAGCCCCATGTTGGACTTGCCCTGGGAATGTTTGATGGGTCATTGTACAGAATCTTTACTTTGTATCTAACCCCATGTTGAACTTGCCTTGGGAATATTTGATGGGACATTGCAGAGTATCTTTACTCTCTATCTAGCATGTGCTGCATCTGCCGTGGGAATGTTTGTTGGAATACTTGAGAGGATTTTTACTCTGTATTTCATCCCGTGCTACTCCTGCCCTGGGAATGTTTGACAGGACATAGTAGAAAAATATTTATTCTGTACTTAGCTCCATTCAATACCTGCACTGGGAAATTTCAAGGAACGCTGTAGAAGAATCTTCTCTCTGCAACTAGCCCCATGCGATACCGGTTCTGGGAACGTTTGATAGGGCAGTGTAGAAGAATCTTTAATCTCTATCTAGCCCCATTCTGTACCTGCCCTGGGAATGTCTGATGGAACAATGTAGGAAGACATTTACTCTGTATCTAGTCTTGTGCTATTCCTGCCTGGGAATGTTTGATGGGACAGTATAAAGGATTTTTACTCCGTTTCTAGCCTCATGTTATATCTGCCCAGGGAATGTTTTGTGGGAAATCTTATAACACTAGGTTAAAGTCTAACAGGTTTACTTGGAGTGTTGCTCCTTCTTCAGATGCTTTCTGGGACATTGTAGAAGGACTTTTACTCTGAATCTAGCTCCATGCTGTACCTGTCCTGGGAATGTTTGGTAGTAAGAAATCTTACAACACCAGGTTAAAGTCCAACAGGTTTATTTGGTAGCAAACGCCACTAGTGAGACTTCTTACTGTGTTTACCCCTGTCCAATGCCGGCATCTCCACATCATGACTACCAATGTTTGGTGGGACAGTATAAAGGATCTTAGCTCTGTACCTAACACCATGGTGTACCTGCCCTGGGAATGTTTGATGGGATAGTGTAAAGAATCTTAACTTTGTATCTAACCCTGTGCTGTACTTGCTCTGGAAATATTTGATCGGATAATGTAAAGGATCTTAACTATGTATCAAGCTCCATGCTGTACCAGCTCTGGGAATGTTTGATAGGACAGTGTAAACAATCTTAACTCTATATCTAACTCTGTGCTGCACCAGCCCTGGGAATGTTTGATGCAACAGTGTAGAAGACCTTTACTTTGTGCTGAATAATTATTATTCACCCTTTCCAATAAATGCTTGTTGTGTTCCATTTTGTCAAGATGTTATCCTTTCATGTTTTATTTCTCTCAATAGCTTTTGCTTCCCTTCATTAAAGCTGAACTCTTTTAAAAGATGAGATATTTATTTTGACTGCAGTCATCCTTATTTTTAGTTTGTATTTTATGGGGAAAAGGAAATATTCTTACGTAATACATTCTTTAAGAAATGTGTTCGGTTGCACAGCTACAGATGCAATAATTAATGAAAGGTTAGGGGTACATGTCTTATGAGTTTTAGTCTTTTGGGGAACCGTTTAGCGCAAGACATAAATCAACCATTAAACAGACGCCAGCGTTTCAGAATCTAAGATCTGAATTTGCATCGACGTTTTGGGTTTGCCCTGTGTAATTATTATCTGAAATAAACATTGCACAATGTCGGGTGAACCTCGAGTTTCACAGCAATAACACCTTGCCAGTGTGACATACATGTGAGAGACATCAACTGAAGACAGACTACCTCTCTTAACGCTTAAAAGTATTTTCGCCGCAGTTGAACACGACAGTCCCTGAGGTTAAACGAGCCTTTGAAACGACATTTACTGCTTGCATAAGGCAATGACTGCGAAACCTGTTAACTGGAGAGCTCTCAACACACTTACCCTGACAATGTGTGGCATTGACCTGCTTGTAACCCAGGGGACACTCCACCAGTTGTCCATTTCCTCGAATCGGAAAAGCTGCAATTGAAACGGAATCAGATTGTCAACAATCGGCCGTCACCTTACGGAAAGACAGATTGAGGAGGGAAAAAAAAATTAGATACTGCACAAATAAAAACAATACCAAAACGGCAGGAAGACGAGGACGACAGACACGTCAAGCCATGGAGACTGTTAGTCTCTGGCGTCATACACAGATAAAATTCCCTACCTGAACAGTCAACAAATAACGATCATTCTCATTCTCAAATGCCTGTGTTAAATAGGCTGCTGCCTACCAGGCAACCACTTTAATATGGATGTGCGTGGGACTGTGTCTGTAAAGCTCACATCAACTGTTCGGCGTGAGTGACTCAGAAAATCTTGCTAACTAATTAGGCAGCACAGCAGTGGCTCAGGAATGAATACAGTTGCCCTGAGTGAAAGTCGCCAAAGGGCCATCTTATTTCTGTTATTCTTCTCTGTTGCTAAGTATTATCATTGGAAGATGCACGGCCATGGATAAGAATTCAATTGTTTCTGCACTGGATTAATAGATACCACAGATGAGATGCACAAAGTGAACCAAAGAGTAGAGGTCAATGATGGTGTTATTCGAGTCCAGATAGGTAAAAATGCTAAAAACAATGGATCATACAGTTCATACATCATACAGTTCTAAGGCTGCCAATCTCCACACTATTAATAAACACAGAGGCATCAAAAACCATAGAAGGTTAGAATTTGCCCTGAGTTCACCTGGCCTCCCATTGTAACCGTAGTGGCGATCCCAGAGAATCCACACAAAGGTACGTTCCCATCCCGGGTTTCTCCAGATGTTCTGACAAAGGGAAGGGAATTCCTCAGAAGCTCCAGACAGTCACTCAAGGCCAGGATTGAGCCCAGGTCCTTGGCACTGTGAGGCAACAGCACTAACCATTGTGCCGCTGTTTGCCATCACAAGGTATGAATCAGATGAATGGGGCTGAATGGAAGGTCAGCGGCGGTGGCCCCAACGGCAGGCCGTAAAGCCGGGGACAACCCCGTTGTGGTCATTTCCAGAAGCTACAGGCCCGATTCAATAGTCACCAGACAGCCAATTGCCTGGGGTAGGGGGTTTCTGTCCCTTTAAGGTGGAGGATTCCACCCTCCAAGAGCTGTCTGCCAATCAAAAGGCTGACAACTCTCGATTCCCAGCAGCATCACTAAGAGTGGTGGCCACTCTCTGGGAGAGCAGCTGGAGGAGGTCCTAGAATCTAGTCAATGGGTCCACAGCTCTGGAACCAGTGAAGCGAGGGTCGGATGTCAGGAAAGTGTTGTCACTGTCAAGGGTGTCAGTTGTCTTTCCAATGGGGCGACTGATGCCAGTGGCTGGCACCCTCTGATCAGGCGTGACCCCTTAGCCCCCCACCACCCACTCACACCCACTTTCCCAACACCCCTCATGCATCCCCCACACCCCTCCACCCCCCCACCCTCCCAAGAGCACGAAAGAGGCCACCAACTTCTACTGGGAGGGTTCCCCAACTGGGTTAAAGCCCATCCCCAGTAGAAGCAGGATGTGGCTCATAGCTGCCCATTTAAGGGCCTCAATTGGCTGTCCCTGCCCCTGACAGGGAGTTAGAATCATAGAAATCCTACGGAGCAGAAAGCAGCCAATTGGCCCATTGAACCTACACCAACAACAACCCCACCCAGGCCCTATTCCCAAAATCCCACATACTTACCCTGCTAATCCTTCTGGCCTACACATCTCTGGATACTAAGGACCAATTTAACATGGCCAATGTACCTAACCCACACATCTTTAGACTATAGGAGAAAACCCATACAGACATAGGGAGAACATGCAAACTCCACACAGTGACCCAAGCCAGGAATCGAACCCAGATCCCTACAGCTGTGAGGCAGCAATGCTAACCACTGTACCACCATGCTGCCATTATTGATAAAATGATTGGCACTCCAGTACCTCCCCCACAACACGCCCTGTCAACTTCCCCTCTTGATTCTAGGACTTTTCTGCCACTTCTGCTAAGGACTAGATTAAAATCTGCCTGTGTTGAGCAATATTGGGTAGGGATGCTAAAATTACTCACATGCTTTTAAGCACATTCATCCTGGTTTTGTACCATGTGGTTTCAGCCCACTGTCTTTGTTTCTTACACAATAAAGCACGGATATTCTCGATAAAGTCTCACTTATTTCCGAAGTTCCCACCATTGCTATCTGCTTAGTTAGAGCGAAGGTACAATGGATCTTCCCTTCAGCACTGAGAGCCTCATTTCCAACCTCTGGAAACTACTCCAAAAGTGCACACTGATGAGAGGATGTCATAGGAATGACTCAGTATGAAATCTCACAACTCCAAGTTAAAGTCCAACAGGTTTATTTGGAATCACAAGCTTTTGGGGTGCTTCACTCCGATTCACCTGATGAAGAAGCAGCGCTCCGAAAGCTTGCCATTCCAAACAAACTTGTTGGACTCTAACCTGGTTGAACTCTAACCTGGCGTCGTAAGACTTCTTACTGTGCCCACCCCAATCCAACACCAGCATCTCCACATCATAGGAGTGAGTACAGTACGTGGTTCCCTATTTGATAGGAGCCAAAAATAAGATGTATTAAATTGGAAATTCTGCCACCTTAAGAACTGGTAATGCCCAATATTTCTAGGTCAACTTTCCAAGAGTGTAAAAGTTCTTAATCTCCTCTTTAGGCCTCACATGTAGATTTGTCATGTTCGATAATGGCAAGAACAATGTGTTTCACATTGTCAAAGGGCACACTTCCCAAATTGGCCACTCCTTCTGATTTTATTAGCCTGCTTTCTTAATGGGAAACATCAAATGTGCTGGAACAGTCACCATGACGACATCTCATAAGGAGCAATTAGTGCAGCTGAACTGCCTGCACCTTAACCATAGATAGAAAGAAAAATACAGCACAATGTAAAATGAATGGCCAGGAATGACTGCTCGAATTTGATAATCTAGATGACACTATGAATTCTGAGTAAAGAACCAAGCAGTTTGTAAGTCTCAATACTGCATTTGGATAAAGGCTTGAGATCATTCCTTTATATCTATTAGTATTTATTACATGTCAGATTTCAAAGTCAAACTACAAAAATCCAATATCTGATTAACTTTCCATGGCCTTATCCAATGAGTCAAAAGATAAATTTAATATCACATCAACTCATTGGGCTCCAACAATAATTACGGCACGATAGCATAGTAGTTAGTGCCGGGGGCCCGGGTCCAATCCCCAGCTTGGGTCACTGTCTGTGTGGAGTTTACACTTTCTCTCCGTGTCTGGGTGGGTTTCTTCCGGGTGCTCAAGTTTTCTCCCACGGGTCCAAAGATGTGCGGGCTAGATTGATTGGCCATGCTAAAATTGCCCCTTACTGTTAGGGGGATGTCAGGGGGATTAGTAGGGTAAATATTTGAGGTTACAGGGGATAGGGCCTGAGTGGGATTGCTGTTGATGCAGGCTCAATGGCCTCCTGTAGGGATTTTATGATTCATAAATCATAGAACCCCTACAGTGCAGAAAGAAGCCCTTCGGCCCATTGAGTCTGTTCTGATCACAATCTCACCCAGGCCCTACCCCCATATTCCTACATATTATATCCACTAAGCCCTGTAATCTCCGCTACCCTGGACACTAAGGGGCAATTTCTTAGCATGGCCAATCAACCTGACTCGCACATCTTTGGACTGTGGTAGGAAACCAGAGCACCCAAAGGAAACTCATGCAGATGCGAGGAGAATGTGCAAACTCCACACACATAAGAATCAAACGCAGGACTCTGGAGCTGTGAAGCAGCAGTGCTGACCACTGTGCTACTGGGCCGTCCATTCAATGAAACTGCTTCCCATTCCAGCAGAGACAGAATTGGAGCCCACCCCTGGCCTTGCCACCCACCCCAGCAGCCTCTTTCCTCAGACCTACAATCCTGGTCCCAGCCTACCACTCTTGGTCCTGATTAATCACCACCCTGCCCTGAGCTCTCCCTCAGAAACAGTCCATCTCTCTTTGTTGATCCCTTGCAGAAATATGTCTCTGTTACTGTCTGTGCCCCTTTGTACCGCCGTCATCTCTTCCACCTTCTCCCATTCCCCCCTCCGCCAGTTGCAAGCCCTGTCTTGGGGCATTTTGTTCCACTTTATTTGACAGGCAGCGAGCTGAGGGGTCAGTAAAAGTAGAAATTAAACAAAAAAGTTGCGTCTGCCCACTATTTTGCCCGAGGGGGTGCAAAGTGCAGGTGAAAAAGTCACTGCCAGGATATTCGATCGAGCCTGTAACAGAGAACAAGCGGGACTCAGTACAATGGCAACAACTTGGAAAAACTTGCTGGCTGGAAAGAACTCTTGGCAGTCAATCTGGCTGCTCTAACTGCTTGGGGTTGTGGAATCAACTGCGGGCCAACAGCATTATTCTACTGCCCAACACATCAATAGAGTTTTTGTTCATCTCACTGACAGCTTGCATCAGTTTACTGGCTCGATACACCGTTCCTGCAGCCCAGTAACCAACCCAAAGGTTTAAGGGTTCCTTGAGCAGAGGGCTCTATTTCCTGTTGTTTCAGAGTTTCACTGTTGCCCACCATGTGAAAAAGAAATGCGTGCATTTATCTGGCGCCTTTCACAACCCCAGGACATCCCAAAAGGGTTTAATACACTCATGAATCAAACGATGCTTCAGATTGTACAACTGGCCACAAGGAAAGGTTATCCAGAAAGTGCATAAAGAGACCTTAGAAAACAAGGAAACAAAAGCCACTAGGGGAAAGAATTGAACTTGACCAAGACAAACTGTACACAGCACAAAGTCCACTTGCAGCAAAAGAAATCTGGATGCCCCAGCCTGAATTGGACGGTGTTGTCTTTCGCACTGCAGCAAGACAGTGAAATCCAGAAACATTGATTTTTGTTCATTAATTCATGGGAGATGGGAATACCTATTGCCCATCCCTAGTTGCCCTGGACCTGAGTGGCTTTGAGAGTGTGGGTCTGTAGTCACGTGTAGGCCAGACTGGGTAAGACAGCAGATTTCCTTCCTTAAACGATATCCCGAAACAGATGGGTTTTTTTGACAATAGGCAATGGTTTCATAGTCATCAGTACGTTCTTAATTCCAGATTTTTTTTGTTGAATTCAAATTCCATCAGCTGTCTTGGTGGGATTCGAGGCTAAGTCCCCAGAACATTAGCTAAGTTTCTGGATTAATAGTCTAGCGATAATACCATGAGGCTATCGCCTCCCCCAAACCTTGTGCTGCTACCTAGAACCCAAAATCATTATGTTTGACCAACAATTTGAAAATGCTGGAAAATTTCTCATGTACATTGGATATTGAGTTGAGCACATCTTCAAACCATCTCTCAGGCCACCCTTCTCCACCTCTGTAACATTGGCCCGACTTTACCCTCCGACTGAGATCTGCTGAAACTCTTGTTTGTTTTTCCTGGAGGTGGATATTTCAGTGGATTCCTGACTCCTCTCCCACATTCTACCCTTCACAAACTTGAGGGCATCCAAAACCCAGCCGCTCACACCAAATCCCGTTCCTTCATCCTTTATTGTGCCTGTTGATCTACACTGGCTATTTGAAAATTCCCATCCTTGATTTCAAATCTCTTCTGATCTCTTCGAGCCCCATACTCCCTCAACGTGTCCGTGTTACTCTAATTCTACCGTCTTGCAAATTCCTAATGATGATCACCCCACCATTGGTGGCCTAGGCTCAAAGCGCTGGAGTTCTGTATTGACATCTCTCCCCCTTCCTCCCAACCTTGCTTTTCAGCTTTAAGGTATTGCTTGAAACTTACAGGCAGGATTCCCCCACACCAGCACCCTTCCGCTCCAGTCCCCATCCTCCATCTTGCAGTACGTTTTCCAGCAGTAGAGGAAGCTTGCCATTGGCACTGATGGGATCTTTTGGCCTCTCCAAAGTATATAGTTTGCTCATCCCCTTGCCGGGGAACCCGCCATGGTAGGGATGGGGGGAGGGGCGGGACCAGAATATCCCACCAGCAAGAATGGCTGGAAAATTCAGCCCTGTGTCTTTGAATGGGCTTTTGGTCACCTAACCAACATCTCCAAGGGGCAGCATGGTCGCACAGTGGTTAGCACTGCTGCCTCACAGCACCAGGGATTCCCGGCTTGGATCACTGTCTATGTGGCATATGTACGTTCTCCCCATGTCTGCGTGGGTTTCCTCCGGGTGCTCCGGTTTCCTCTCTGCTTAAATTCTCCCTCAGTGTATCCAAACAGGTGCTGGAGTGTGGCAACTTGGGGAATTTGACAATAACTTCATTGCAGTGTTAATGTAAGCCTACTTGTGACTAATAAACAAACTTATAACTTTAACTTTCCTCAAGTGGCTCAGATCACACCATGATGAACCTTGGGGAGTCTCACGACGTTAAAAAGTGCTGCAGCTGCTGTTGAGAAGAATTGGAGGGGGAGGGTCGAATTATTTTAAAAATACTCTGTTAGAAAAGGTAACTGGAGGCGTTGGTGTTTGCAGTCATCTTACCGAAACTTGATTATTGCTGCAATCTAAGTTGCATTGGATCCTTTCTTTAAAAGAAATCACTCAACCCACACATAATTTTATTGTCCACTAATAAAAAAATTACACTGACTTCATTAAATTTTGATTGCTGCACAGCATTCTCGGAGAAAGATGAAAAGAATGAAACAGCACTCTGCGCACAAAGACAGGATAACCTGTTTCTTAAAAAGCAGGCACCAATTATGTTGTCATGGTAACTTTCCAATGCACCATTTTTCTGCAACCGAATTGCTAAATTTTGCACGGAAATGTTGCCTGCCTCCTCCTGGGAATAAATCCCAGTTCCGTTCAAAAAGGGGAAAGCATCCCCCAGACACAAAAATAGATTTCGCAGGTCATCGGCATAAAGGATTTTCCTTGCGGAAAACGCAGGTGGAACAACAACTGAAAATCGAGGATCTGCAAAGGGGGAGAAGTTCTGTTTCTGCTCAAAGCAGAGGAGTAATGGCAGGCTGTGATTTTTTTTTATTCATGGGAAATGGGTGTTGCTGATTGGCCAGCATTTATTGCCCATTCCTAGTTCGCCTTACTGAGTGGCTCACTCAGCCATTTCAGAGGGTAGCTGTGGCTCTGGAGTCACATGTAGGCCAGACCAGGTAAGGGTGGCAGATTTCCTTCCTTAAGGAAAGAAATCAGATGGGTTTTTCCGACAACCGACAATGGTTTCATTGTCATCAGTAGATTCTTAATTCCAGATTTTTTGCATTAAATTGAATACAGTTTCTGGTTGCCACATTATAGGAAGGATGTGATTGCCCTGGAGGGGAGGTTCACCAGGATGCTGACTGGGCTGGAACATTTAAGTTATGAAGAGAGGTTCTGTAGGCTTGAGTTGTTGTCACTGGAACAGAGAAGATTGAGGGGTGATCTCTTCGAAGTGTAGAAGATTATGAGGGGCATGGGCAGGGTGGAAAAGTCGCAGCAGTTCCCCTTAGTTGAAGGATCAGTCACAAAAGGACAGAGGTTGAAGGTGAGGGGCAGGAGGTTGAGGGAGGATGTGAGGGAAAGCTTTTTTACCCAGAGGGTAATGACGGTCTGACAACTGACAATGGTTTCATAGTGATCAATAAATTCCTAACTCCAGATATTTTTTATTGAATTCAAATTCCACCATCTGCCATGGCAGGATTTGAATGTATATGTATAAATATATATACATATATTTCTGGATTAATAGTCTAGCAATAATACCAATAGGCCATCTCCTCCCAATGTGATCTACAGAGGAAATCCCACCCTCCAGACATCTACTCCAAGTTATATCAATGAACAGCAGAGAGGTTCAAACTTTTTATCAGTACTGAAAAATCTTCTGATGACTGGTTACAGACCTGGAATGTTAACTCAGTTTTTCTTCTCTCTCTCTCTCTCCACAGATGCTGCCAGACCTGCTGGGTATTTGCAGCACTGTTGCTTTTTTTGTTTACATATTTGGGGAAGTGGTTTCTGCCCTGTATACCCCACCCGGTTTGGCTTTATTATTTTAGGTGACCTCATCAATGCGTGTTGGCTCCCTAAATTCTCATAACCAACCCTGGTATCGAGGCACTTTGCCTAACGGCAACCCCGGGGTACATTATTTGTACATCCATATGTGGGACATGGGCATTGCTGGTTGGCTACCATTTATTGTCCACCCCAAGTTGCCCTGGACCTGAGTGGTTTTGCTAGACCATTTCAGAGAGTTAAACACACTGCATGTCTCTAAAGTCTCATGTAGGCCAGACCGGGTAAGGACAGCAGATTTCCTTCCCTAAAGGACATTAGTGAACTAGATGGATTTTTCCAATGATGACTTCAGTAGATTCTACATTCCAGAATTTTTTTAAATTGAATTCAAATTCCACCATCTGCCATAACTGGATTTGAACCCAGGTCCCCAGAACTTTAACTGAGTTTCTTATGAATAGTTTAGCAATAATGAACAGAAAATCTTTCTGACAACTGCTATAGCTACTAAAGCTACTCTGTAACTCGTGTGACCCATTTCACCTTTCTCAAAAGCATGGTAGAATTGTAGAACATAGAAAATAGAAGCAGAAGTAGGCCATTTGGCCCTTTGAGTCTGTTCTGCCATGTCCAAACCACTCCACCACCACCTGCTCCAGCAAGTTCCAAGATGGCTTGGAGAAGGAGTGTCAACTCTGATCAGCGTAAGTGTTCCATACACAGCAGCAAAAATCACAGAGCTATTCAGTCACTGTATGGTTGGCAGGCAAAATAAGCACACTCAGGTCTTCAAATGGGAAAAAACTACAGTTGAAACACATGATAAATTAGTCTGCAGAACACAAAGAGTGTGAAATTTATATAATTGCCTCCTCCATCAAAACTTTAGGTGAAATTTATAGTATAAAAACAGAATTATTTGAAAAAAAAAATGCCAATTTTCCAGGATTCCTGTGCCTCTTCCCCTCAATTACCAGCCAGCATAATTAAGGACCTTTCGCACCCTGGACGTTCTCTCTTCCATCTTCGTCCATCGGGAAAAAGATACAAAAGTCTGAAGTCGCGAATCAATCGATTCAAGAACAGCTTCTTCCCTGATGCCATCAGACTTTTGAATGGACCTACCTTACATTTAGTTGATCTTTCTCTACACCCTAGCTGACTGTAACACCACATTCTGTACTCTCTCTTTTCCTTCTCTATGAATGGTATACTTTAACTGTATAGTGCACAAGAAACAATATTTTTCACTGTATGCTAATGTATGTGAAATAAGAAATCAAATCAAAACGTTACAATGGAGGAGTAGGAATTTCAGAGCCTCTATGGAAATGATGAGATAGCCAGTAGGGACTTTGTCCTAATAAAGAACAACGAACAGTACAGTTCAGGAGCAGGTCCTTCGGCCCCTCAAACCTGCACTGACACATGACATCTTTCTAAAGACCTTCTGCCTCAATGAGGTGTGTATCCCTTCATTCCCTGTCTATTCATGTATCTGTTTAGTTATTAAAGGAATTCCCAATGAAACTCAAGGAATTCCCAAGAGGTTTAATGGACTGTCCGGGCACTTTTCAAACTTGACTGGAATTGGGCTGCGGATATCGTGGAACTGTGAGACTGGCAGCACGGTGGCACAGTGCTTAACATGGCTGCCTCATAGTGCCAGAGACCCAGATTCGATTCCCAGTTTGGGTGACTGTGTGGAGTCTGCACATTCTCCCTGTGTCTGCGTGGGTTGCCTCCAGGTGTTCTGGCTTCCTCCCACAGGCTGAAAGACATGCTGGTTAGGTGCCTTGGGTTGTGCTAAATTCCCCCCCCCACCCCGCCCCGTGTACCCGAACGGGCGTCAAAGTGTGAGGATTTTCACAGTAACTTCATTGCAATGTTAGTGTAAACCTATTTGTGATACTAATAAATAAAATCTATCGGGGATGGTGTCGGCACACAGAGTTACTGGGCCATCTTCATGTAAGGGAGCAGCCAATGCAGTTTGTACTGATGTAAAATTCTAGCAAGTCAGCAGCCAAAAATACTGAATATCGTGCATTTGGACTCAAATCAGAAAATGTGGGATCGAGGGCATTTTTCAACAGTGGTGAATTCTGGAGCTGACTGCTGGCACGGACTTTGATGGATTGGAATCTGTTTGCTCCAATTACATTCAAGTAGACAAGCAGGCAAGGTTGTCCTACTTTTTATTTTGTGGGTGAACATAAATCAGACGGCAGACAGGAAGAGGCAGCTTCCTCTCCCACTGTCTGTGAGTCTGCAGCTGAACTGTAGGATGGATTATGACTCAGCTGGTGTGGGCTGTAGGCAGGGATTTGGCTGCAGGCTGTGACACCGCCAGCAGTGGAAAGTGGCTCGCTCTGCAGACGGAACGCACTGCCAGCCAAGCAACTCTCTGACCTTCCTCTGGCTAAGTGCTGTGCTCAGCGAGGTAGGGACAGCAGGTCGAGAGAGGATAGATGGTTCTCTCTCCACCCCGGTTCCGAAGCTGAGTGGCAGCAGCAAGTGCGGGTTTCTGAGCGGCATCGCCACTTGGTGCCAGGCTATGGGGGTAGAATTTGACTTGTGCAGAAGGCCTTGCTTCTACCGCCCTTCATCCTGTCTTGAAATTCAAATTGATGGACTTCAGGCTCATTGGTGCCTATCATTTCCCTTCTCTGTGCTTTAAGCACACATTCAAGAAACACGGGGCTGCATTTTGCAGCCCATTGGGTTATGCTGAGAGGTGGCATTGTTGTTGGGAGTGGGGGGTAGGAGATTGTGAGGGGTGGGGAGAAAGGGGGAGCCTGCATCTTCACCCCCAGTGCCAGGCACCTCAGCAACACAGTTGGCCAATTGAGGGAATCACTGACCCAATTAAGGGTCATTTCTCATCCCAACTGGGGTCTTTATTTGCATGGGAAGAGTTCATTGTTGTGTGTGTGTGTGTGTGTGTGTGTGTGTGTGTGTGTGTGTGTGTTGTGTGTGTGTGTGTGTGTGTGTGTGTGTGTTGTGTGTGTGTGTGTGTGTGTGTGTATTGGGGGGAGGGGGGGTTAGTGGGGGGGTGGTGGTGTTGAGGGGAGTCTGTCAGGTAAACACTGCCTGGTTCCTGAAGGGGAAAGGTCTCCTTGATGGGTGGTCCATAGCCCATTGTGGGTTACGGGGGGATGGGTACGTCCAGAGGTTGTGGAGAGCACTCATCCTGGCCTGCAGACTGTTCTGACTGTATTGGGGATTTTATCCATGCCACAGGATTCTCACTGGAATAGATTCATGAAGTTTCCATCCAATTCTCACTGATATCTGTCAGATATCTGGTGGCTCAGGTCAGTATCTTTTAAAAATGACAGCACAGGAAGTCAAAACTTGCAAACCTGAAAGTGTAATTCCACACTATACACCACATAGAATCACTGGCTTTACCAAACCATTGTCACTGAGATATCAATGCTAAACTATGTCTTTCCCTCCCTTTCAAAAAGTCATGTTGTTTCCCGCTGCTCCTTGATTGCACTCTTGACCCAGCTATTCATAGGTATCCTAGAGTGCAGAAAGAAGCCAATTGGCCCACTGAGTCTGACCAACCCACAATCCTACCCAGGTCCTACACTCTTAGCCTTACATATTTACCTATAATCCCTCTAATTTACACATCTCAGGACACTAAAAGGCAATTTTTGCGCAGCCAATAACCCTAAGCCACACATCTTTGGGTTTCCAGGATATCTTTGCCACAGTTGCAAGGTGGAACAAGACCCAGGTTGGCCTACCCCTTCCCCAGCAGCCTGACTGCGGCTGGGAGCTTCCAAGAGGAGTACCAACTTTTACTCAGCTGAAAAATCTATTTGCCACATAAAGAACAAGATCAAAGAAAAGCACAGGAACAGATCCTTCGGCCCTCCAAACCTGCACCGATCATGAAGTCTTCCTAAAACTGCATGCACTTACGGAGTGTCCTTCCATTCCCATCCTATTATTATGTATTATTTAGTCACCCCTAAAATGCCACTACCCACCATTTCCCCAGGTAGGCACTTCAATCATTCACCACTCTCTGTGTAAAAAACTTGCCTTGCACATCTTCTCTCAACTTTTCCCCATGCACCTTAAACCTATACCTCCTAGTACTTGACTTTTCTATCCTAGGAAAGAGCATCTGACTATCCACTCTGTCCATGCCACTCATAATCTTGTAGACCTCTAACAGGTCATCCCTCAAGCTCTGTCTTTCCAGTGGGAACAAACCAAGTTAATCCAACCTCTCGTCATAGTTAGCACCTTCTAGATCAGGCTACATCCTGGTAAACCTCTTCTGTACCCTCTCCATAGTATCCACATTCTTCTGGTAGTGTGGCGACCAGAATTGTCCACAATATTCCGAATGAGGCCTTACTAAGATTCTGTATAGCTGCGAATATTATATCTTGACTAATGAGGGCAAGCATGGAATATACCTTCTTAACTAGCTAGGTTTTTCATCCCACTGTTTGGTGAATGGTGAGGCAAAGTATTCATTCAGTATCTCGCCCATTTCCTCTGGTTCCATGCATAGATTTCCATCACTATCTTTGAGTGGACCAACCCTTTCCTTGGCTACTCTTTACATACAGAAAAAATACCTTCAGTTTTCCTTAATGCTATTTGTCAAGGACTAATCACTGTGCCACCGTGTCGCTGATGAATATCATTGCCTATGTTAAAAAAGCTATGATTCCGTGCACAGAAAAGAATTCCATAATGTAAAATCTCCAACCTCCTTGCCTAATCCAAGGGGATTAAACGCAGCAACAAAAATTACTGCTTTGAATATTCTCATCTCGGCTGACCTGTTATTAAGTGAAACTGCAGCTTGAAAGGTTACCTACAGTGAGGCGTCTTTGTTTTTCCAACCATTCAGGTTGGCTCTGTGCTGCACGTCGTGTTCAGATCCTCTCAGGAGTTGAAGCGGGTAATAAAGAAACCACTAATGACGAGCTATCACTGGAACCATTTTAAATCCACTTAATGGTGGCCCACATGAAAGCTCATCATGTGTGACCGTGCATTCCTCGCGGGCATCGTTTGAGGGGATTAACTCAGGAAATAAATATTTTGCTTCTCCGATTAAGAAAGGAATGATTTTGGAATGAAAGCTGCTGATGGGGTGGTAAGACCGAGGGATGGGGGGGGGTAATGGTGAAGAATCTGCAAAGAGAGAAGCCACAACATTGTTTATGTGCAAAAGGGCTTGGGCCAATTATTACTCAATAAATGAATGCCCCAATATGGCGGGAAAGGAGGGTATAAACGTAAGCATACCGCCAGCTACATCGGGCAAGGGAAGGCACCCAATCCACAGAACGTGGGCTGCAGTCGTTCAAGAAGGCAGCTCACCGCCACCTTCTCAGGGGCAAATAGGGATGGGCAATAAATGCTGGCCCACCCAGCAGCACCCATGTCCCATAAATGAACTAAAATAATAGTTGTCGGGGGGAGGTTTCGAGCCTCATTGTCCAGGCACAAAGAGGTGCAAAAATATTCATCGCCCAATTTCTAAGTCAATGTTTGTAGAATCCCTACAGTGCAGAAGGAGGCCATTCAGCCCATCAAATCTGCAGCAGTTCTCCAACAGTGCATACCCCTCCATCTATTGAGCAATTTAGCATGGCCAATCCCCTTGACACTAAGGGGCAATTTAGCATGCCCAATCCCCCTGATGCTAAGGGGCAATTTAGCAAGGCCAATCCCCCCCTGACACTAAGGGGCAATTTAGCATGGCCAATCCATCTAATTGGCACACCTTTGGAGTATAGGAGAAGACCAGAGCATACAGAGGAAATCCATCTGGATGTGAGGAGAATGTGCAGACTCTGCACAGACAGTGACCCGAGATTGGAATTAAACCTGGGTCCCTGGCACTGTGAGGCAGCATTGCTAACCACTATGCCACTGTGCTGGTTAAATGACGAGTGGCCTTTGCTGGACTCTTTTATATATTTTGCAGCACTAACAATTGATTGATTGCAGGAATCAATCCTTTCAAGCGCTTATGACAATGCCCTCAATGAACACAGTGTTCATTTAAGGAAGTCAATATTGCAGTGAACAGCCCCACGTGGTTTACTTTTTAAACACAAAGCAAAAACAAGCAAAGCTCATCCCACTATGGTGGACAGAGTGTGACTGCTCTACAAACTAACGGAGAGATGCCAATTATGATACCTCCGCTCCAGCTCAGTGTTTGATCTGATGTCAAATGCAATCCATCCCTGCAGCTGTGTCAAATATTAAACAATTAAGAGAAGGAAATTGAACACACGCTTTTCCTGAAAAATGTCGTTTTCCGTCAAAATAATTTCCAGTTGAATTCAGGTGTTTGATGAGGTTTCAAGTTGTGGCTCGATTATCAAAATATGAAATATTAATCATAACAGGATAAACTCTTTGGTACAGTGCCTTGGATAAGTTCCCCCGATAAAGCAAAGATAATATTCTCAAAATCTTTCTTTTAAATCTAATGGTAACTGTTGATATAACTCATGTGCCGACTCAATCACTAACTCTTAGCATTTTACTATGATCAAACGTTTTGTCTAAGGTCTTGTGGCATCCCTCTCTCTCAGCCAGAAGCTCTGGGTTCGAGTCCCACCGCAGGACTCAATGGCCAAGAAAGGTGTATTCATAATGTGTGCTCAAACATATTGGGTGGGATTTTTCGTCAATGGACCTGCCCATGGTCCACCCTTCACCAGCTGCGATTCCCGTGGTGGGCAGAAAGGGAGAATTCACCCTGTTGAGTGCATCAATCCTTCCAAATATGCCAACGGCCGATGGTAAGAACAGGAGAGAGACTTTTGGTCAGCCACACTTAATATACAGAAGTGCCCCACAAGCTGTAATACCTGGGCAACAGACTAGTAACTGTTGCAGAAATTACTACAATCATACAATCGCTACAGTATAGAAGGCGGCCATTCAGTCCATCAAATCTGCATTGATCACAATCCCACCCAGTTCCTATCCTCGTAGCCCCATGTATTTCCCCAGCTAGTTAGCCCTCCTGACACTAAGACAATTTAGAATGGCCAATCAACCTAACTAGCACATCTTTGAACTGCGGGAGGAAACCAGAGCACCTGGAGGAAACCTACGCTGACATGAAAAGAACATGGAAACTCCTTAAAGACAGTGACCCAACCCAGGAATCAAACCGTGCCACCCAAGCCAAGGAAACAGAAGCAAGTCTGTCTTGGTTCAGGACCACACACACGCATCTCTCCCCGGCACAGCATTAAGTTATTTTATATCACTTCTGGGGTGGCATGGTAGCACAGTGTTTAGCACTGCTGCCTCACAGCACCAGGATCTGAGATTCAATTCTGGCTTGGATCACTGTATGTGTGAAGTTTGCACATTCTCCCCATGGCTGCGTGGGTTTACTCCGGATGCTCAGCCCAAAAATGGGTGGGTTAGGTTGATCGGCCACGCTAAATTGACCGGGGATGTCGAGGGATTAGCAGCGTAAAATGTATGAAGTTGCGGTAATAGGACTTGGTGGGATTGTGGTTGGTGCCGATTCCTTCAGCCAAATGGCCTCCTTCTATACGGTGGGAATTCTATGATTGTGCGGAAAAACTTCCCGGCAAGATTGTTTGCAGAGTGCATCTTCCTTTTCAACAATCTGACAATGGGTTTGTGCTGGAAATATTCAGCAGGTCTGGCAGTGTGTTCACAGAGAGAGAAACAGCACTGATAAGCAGGATGTTAATGGTACACCGTGGTTCAGATACTGGGGTCAAAAGCTGATAGTGAGCCTGCGTGGGCGGGCAGTAGATCTGCTGTGGCAATTTTCTCAGTGACGGTTAAATGAGAGGTCACTGCCAGGACTGCCATCTGTCTCTCTGAGCTGCCTGCCCAATCAGGGAAGCCTCCATTGCGTTCATCAAACCCCCTCTTCCCTCCTTAACCAGCCCTGAATTACTGGGGAGAAATCTTCCGTTGTGTCAGTGCCGGGGTAGACAAGGGTGGCGGGTCGGGGGGTGTGAGCCCTCCAAGGAGCAAAAGTGGGTGCAGCCACTGCTATTGAAGCAGGAGGCCTTCCATGAGGCTGGGTGAGTGAGGGAAGGAAGGCCCCGCTCCTCACCAATCCCATGCTAGAAAACAGTGGGAGGCTAATGGAATTACCAGTTACTCCACACCATGCAGAGCCATTCCAACACTGCCAATGTGCTGGCATTTGGAAAATAGTTGCCAATTGGCTAAATGATCCAACTCTTTAGCTGCCCTTTTCTGACAGGCGGGCAGCAAACTATTCGGCCTTTCATCATATCTATTGGTGGTTGAAAGATATCAGGCTTCCTTTCTGACGTTTTTCATCGCCATTTTACCAGTGCTCCCGCCTCCCAGCGCATTCTCCCCAAAGCCCAATAACATTCCAGTCGATCTTTCAGTTCAATGAACTTCGGTCAGCTTATCCTGACAGAGTGATACTGATCTGAAACATTAATGCCAATTCTATTTCTCTCTTCACAGACTCACTGAGTATTTCCAGCAATTCCTGTTTTCATCTCAGATTTCCAGTGTCTGCAATATTTTGCTGGGAGATTAAATGATCTCCGGGTGAATCTTTGACACTGATCGCCAACTCGCTGAACTGATTTGGCCTCACATCTGAACACTCTCCCCATCCCAGCTGTTGATGCCATGATTCCTCCCGTAGCAGAATTTAATCATAGAATCCTACAGTGTAGAATGAGGCCATTCGGCCCATTCAGTCTGCACTAACCACAATCCCACTCAGGCCCTATCCTTCCAGCTAGTCCCCCTGACACTAAGGAGTACATCTTTGGATTGTGAAAGGAAACCGGAGCACCAGGAGGAAACCCACGCAGACACAGAAAGAATGTGCAAAATGTGCACAGGCAGTGGCCCAAGCCGGGAATCGAACCACGGTCACTGGCACTGTGAGGCAGCAGTGCTAACCACTGTGTCACCCCACTGGTTAATGCTTTCGGTATCTCAGTTCACACTTGAATGACTGAATGGCAGCAGGGCAGGGTTCCAGAGTGTGGAGTGTGAAGATGTGCCTCAGAAGGGGACAGTAAGAAGTCTCACAACACCAGATTAAAGTCCAAGAGGTTAATTTGGAATCACCCTAGCTTTCAGAGCACAGCTTCTTCCTCAGGTCAGGAACTGAAGGGGAGGAAAGGAAGGGTGTCTGATTAGAGTTGGAATTCTCTGACATTGCCCGTGGTTCTCCAGTGCTGCTGCAGTGAATGATTTGACTAAGCGCCAAATATTCTGTTCTGGCTGGTAGACGGGAGTGCAAAACCAGAGAATTCTGGCAATGCATTCCAAGTCATTGTTTGTATTAGTTTAACAGAGTTAAAACCTAGGATTTGTTTTAATCAGAAATCTTCCGACCCTAACAACATCCCCCCACAAAATCAATGCTTAGCTTACGGAGGGGATATATTGAGTTACAGATACAGATCTATTCAAAAGCTGCTCTTCAGCTGGGATATCTGAGATGTTCAGCTATCTGGGTTTGGTTAACATACCGGGACTGAGGTGAAGGACCCAATGGAGATTGTATTCCTTTCATTCTCTTCCGTTTCCTGAATCTCAGAAGCAGCCGCAGGCACCAAAATAAAATGCAGCACAGACAGACAAAAGGCCTGTGTCTTGAGGTTGCGTGTTTAACTATCGGACACTCGCCCTGATTCCCCAACACTCGATCAAATGGCAAGGCCTCAACTGAATATCAAGAGCAGTTGCACAGAAATTAAAAACTGCCCAACCCACTTAACTTTCCATCATGGGTTTCCCCCCAACCTCCAAAGAGTGTGGGTTAGATGAATTGGTCATGCCAAATTGCTCTGAGGGAGGTTAGCAGGGTAAATACATGGGGTTACGGGAATAGGGCCTGGGTGGGATTGTTGTCGGGGTAGGCTCAATGGGCCGAATGGCCTCCTTCTGCACTGTGGTGTGATTCTAACTGAGCTCCTCAACTGTACCAGGGAACAGGCCCATGATAGAGGGTCAAAGAACTGGGATTGTGTGAGAGAAGAGAGAGGGCTATCAGTGGCAGAACCACAATCAGCCAAAGCCCCCTTTACAATCGCTAAATTGTAAAAGAATAGGATCAGAAAATCTCCTATGCTCCTGTGGATTTACATTCTGCATGCCATCTTGACAGTACTGTTCCAGCCTAGATTCAACGGTAGTCCTCTTGTTTTGAAGTCAGAGATCTCAGGCCGCAGTCCAGAGTAATGTATACACGAACCTGGCTGACTCTTCGCTGAGGAACTGAGGAAGCTTTGCACCCTCAAGTTTGGTGCCTTTTAAATGAGGGCCTGCTCTGTCATCTCTGGCTCAGATAAAGCCATGATGCTCTCTCCCTCTCTCTCTTTCTTTCCATCAACATCATTAAAAAAAACCGAAATACAGATTAACCGCTCTTTTTCAGATTGCTCTTTATGGAACCTTCTTATTGCAGGAACGACTAAATTCAAAAAAAAAATTTCATTGGGTGCACAGCACTCTGGGGCACCCTGAGCTTGTGAAAGAGGTTACACAAATGCAAGTCTTCCACTGTTTCTTTTCATGGAATCCCTACAGCGCAGAAGGAGGCCATTTGGCCCATCAAGACCAACTCTCTCTGACACTGTGTCTTAGCCAAGCCCTCTCTCCAACCCTTATCCCCACAACCCCACGTATTAACCATTGGTAATGCATCTAACCTGCGCATCTTAAGGGGCAGTTTAACATAGCCAATCCATCTAACCCGCACATCTTTGGACTGCAGAAGGAAACCAGAGAACTCAGAGAAAACCCACATAGACACTGGGAAATTGTGCAAACTCTACACTGACAGTGACCCAAGCTGGGAATCGAACCCAGGTCCCTGGCGCTGTGAGGCAGTAGTGCTAACCACTGTGCCACCCTTCTGATGCTCTGGCCAGTTTTAATTCCTCACCCTACATCACTAAAACATTTTATCTGTCCATTTATCATTGCAGTGCGTGCGTACAGAATCTTTGTGTGTGGAAATGGTTTCTCTACATTGTAACCATGACTACATTTTGAAGGGTGCTGTGAAATTCTCTGGCACATTGTCAAAGCCACCGGTTCAAGTGCAAAGTTCTTCAGTCAGCCAGTGAACTATCAGTTATATATTTCCAGTTGATGGGATTGATGCCAGGAAAGAAAAAGTGAAAAGTTTGACTCTGAGATCCGGCAGGAAAGCAAATGTTTTATCTGTCCACTCTGTGCTTATCGCACTGGAGAGAAATCAGGTAAGCAGATTCTGCCCACGTGATTAAAATGGATGAACGCCTGATGTCATTATGGCAATGGGGAGAACGGTGGCACAGTGGTCAGCACTGCTGCCTCACAGTGCCAGGAGCTCGGATTCAATTCCGGCCTTGGGTCGCCGTCTGTGTGCAGTTTGCATGTTCTCCCCATGTCTGCGTGGGTTTCCTCTGGATGCTCCGGTTTCCTCCCACACTCCAAAGATGTGCAGGTTTACGTGGATTGGCCATGCTAAGTTGCCCCTTACTGTCAGGGAATCTGGCAGGGTAAATTTGTGGGGATATGGGAGTATGGCCTGTCGGTACAAGCTTGATGGGCCAAATGGCCTCCTTCTGCACTGTAGTGATTCAGTGTATGAATGAATTCATTAAGTAGCGTAAGTTATTGCATGGGGAGTACTGACTTTGAGGGAGCTGTAGAGGCAGTGTCACTGTAGTGATAATCCAGAGGCCCTGGCTGAGGGAATGTGGATTCAAATCCCAACCACAGCTGGTGGATTTTAAATTCAATGAATAAATCTGAAATTGAAAGTTAGCAATGGTAACCATGACAGCAATCATCATGTATTTGAAAAAGCATCTGGTTCACTTCTGTATTTTTGGTGAAGGAAATCTGCCGTTAACTCCCCGTGACTCCAGAGCCACAGCAATGTGGTTGACTCCTAACTGCCCCCTGAAATGGCCTGGCAAGTTCCGGGGAATTAGGGATGGACAATTAATACCGAGGGCTGGAAGGGATTTAGATAAAGTGCCCTTGAGCAGTTCATGGTAGTGAATCAGAGGAGCATGACCACCACAAATACCTTCCCTCATCAATGCAACCCATGGTACCCCCTCCCCCACCTCAAGCTGAGTTTGCCAATGTAAATAAAAGTCTTGAGATACGACATCGTGTGGATGCCAAGTTCGCTTCTGCTTTTCAGAAAATGCCTGCTTGGATTTCAGGGCAGTTACACGATTCCAAGAAAAACAATATCACATTTAGACATTGAAATGCATTTTGCTGAATAATTTATACTCGGTCACTGTTACTGTCTGGTTTGAACAAATACAGTATCACTTTCAGAGCTCAGGTTGACACAATCCAATTTTTGCCAGACCAGCATCTCGACAGCAAGGTCTAGTTTCAATTTCTACTCATTGACAATCTTTCATTAATAAGAATAGTTTTAAATGCGTGCAAAGAAAAATCTCTCAACTCACCAAAAGCAAAAGGTTTGCATTGATATAGTGCCCTATCACAACCAATGGATTCAAAACACTTGGCAGCCAACAAAGGATCTGTGTTGTTATTTGGAGGAAACACAGCAGATAATTTATGCACAGCCAGCTCCCACACAGCACATTAGTGTGACACAGCGGTACAATGGTTAGCCTCAGAGCAACAAGGACCCAGGTTCAATTCCAGCTTTAAGTCACTGTCTGTGTGGGTTCTCCCCGCATCTGCATGGGTTTCCTCTGGATGCTCCAGTTTAAGACCAAAAGACGTAGGAACAGAATTAGGCCACGTGGTCCATCAAGTACACTCCGCCACTTAATCATGTCTGATATTTTTCTCATCCGCATTCTCCTGCCTTTTCCCCATAATCCCTGATCCCCTTATTTATCAAGAACCTATCCACCTCTATCAATGATTTGGCCTCCACAGCCTTCTGCAGCAAAGACTTCCACAGATCCACCACTCTCTGGCTGAACAAATTCTTCCTGATCTCTGTTTTAAAAACTTATCCCTTCAGCCTCAGGTCGTGCCCTCTGGATCTAGTTTTTCCTGTTAGTGGAAACATCCTCTCCATTCCCAATCTATCTAGGTCTCACAGTATCCTATAAGTTTCAATAAGATCCCCCTTCATCCTTCTAAACTGCAAAGCGTACAGACCCAGAGTCCTCAACTGTTCCTCATAAGACAAGCTCTTCATTCCAGAGATCATTCTTGTACCTCCTCTGGACCTTTTCCAAAGCAAGCATGTCCTTCCTTTGAAATGGGGCCCAAAACTGCTCACAATACTCCAAATGGGACCTGACCAGAGCCTTATACATCCTAACAAGTACATCCTTGCTCTTGTATTCTAGCCCTCTCGACATGGATGCTAACATTGTATTTGCCTTCCTAACTGCCAACTGAATCTGCATGTTAAGAGAATCTTGAACAATGACTTCCAAGTTCCTTTGTGTTTCTGATTTTCTAAGCATTTTCCCATTTAGGAAATAGTCCCAGGCACCCACTGCCCTCTGTGTGAAAAACCTTACCCACATGTCTCTCCTACACTTACCCCCTCTCATCTTAAACCTGTACCCTCTTGTAGATGACCTTTCTATCCTAGGAAAAAGCCTCTGACTATCCACCTTATCTATGCCTCTCAAAGTTTTGTATATTTCTAACAGGCCACCTCTCAGTCTCTGTCTTTCCAGTGAAAACAATCCGAGTTTATCCAACATCTCCTTATACCTAAAACCCTCCAGTTTAGGCAACATCCTCCTTCTCTGTCCTTTGTCTTTCACAGTAAGAAGTCTCACAACACCAGGTTAAAGTCCAACAGATTTATTTGGCAGCACAAGCATTCACAGTCTCAAGCTCCTTCATCAAATGAGTGAGAACTTATGTTCACAAACAGGGCATATAATGTACAAATACATTTATGTTTGTGAACACAAGTCCTCACTCATCTGCTGAAGGAGCTTGAGACTCCGAAAGTTTGTGCTGCTAAATAAACCTATTAGACTTTAACCTGGTGTTGTAAGACTTCTCACTGTGCCCACCCCAGTCCATTCTTCTTCCCCCATTCCCCTGGTTCCAGACTGTCATCTACACCTTTTCCTTCCATCCAGTCTTTGCCTTGTTCCCTTACTGTGATTACTAACCTTCCTTCCTTATCTCGAACTATCAGCTTAATCCCTATATCATTCTCTGCATCTTACTCCATTACTGTTCACCTCATTTTTAACCCTCTCCGCCATGTCCCCCTCCCCCCACACAATGACAGGTGATGAAAGGATATTTTGCACATCCTCCACTTGCTCCACCCCCTCTTCCTTTCCTGTATTTGCCTTCAAAGTTCGACTTCTCTTCTGAGGTCAAATTAGAATGAAAGGAAATACTGTCCTACATTTCCATCTGGCTCTCTCACTCACGCCCACTCTGCCACAGAATCGTAGAATCAGACCAAAAGAGGCCCTTCAGCCCAATTAGTGTGTACCAACGTGCACCTAATCCCATTTACCAGCACCTGGCCCCATAGCATTGAATGTTATGACATCTCCCAGGTTTAAGGTATTAGCATTGATCTTTTGGCTCACTAAAGCACACGTGTCAATGATATCTCTTCTTTCTTTCTCTCTTTCTCTCTCTCTTTCTCTGTCTGGCTCCTGCTTCTGTCTCACCCTTCTCTACTTGATTCTTGTATCTATGGACTGGTGGACTGGAGTTGAGCAACATGTTAAAATCCTAAAAATTTGAAAGCTAAACTGCCTGCTTCCATTGCTAATGGAGGTAGACAGGAGGGGAATGAGGCTATCAACCTGCCCACAAAAAGGCCCGCAATATCGAGACTTTAACGAGGATACCTATTCAATCTGCTTTACATGGACAGAAAGTGGGCAACTGGTTTTCCCAGGCTTCAGGACACTCAACAGCTGAAGGGAGGTGAAGATAGCTCTGAGGAGACTGGAAATGTCTTCATAGCAATGCTCATAGGTCAAGCGAAATAAGAATACTTCTCTTGGACAACCATGCTCCTCCAACCCACCAAAATGCTTTTTTACTATTTAAAAACACCCCGGATTGTGGATTGGAATCTACCAAGTCAGAGATATGAGCCTCCGGGATCAGAATGCGCCCACTGACTCCCACCGCAACCACCACCACCACCAATCCCCCTCCCCACCTCCGAAATCTGGAAATTCTGGGTTTCAGCTTTCTTGCTTGAAACATTGCATACACCACCTACAAGGATGGCACAGTGATTAGTCCTGCTGCCTCAGCACCAAGGATCATGGTTCGATTCCCGGCTTGGGTCACTGTCTGTGTGGAGTTTCCTCCAGATCTGCGTCGGTTTCCTCCAGGTACTCCGGTTTCCTCCCATAGTCTGAAAGCCGTACTGGTTAGGTACATTGGCCATGCTAAATTCTCCCTCAGTGTACCCGAACAGGCGCCGGAGTGTGGCAACTAGGGGATTTTCACAGCAACTTCATTGCAGTGTTAATGTAAGCCTACTTGTGACACTAATAAATGAACTTTAAACTTTACAAAGAGAATGAATATTCAGGCCTCTATCCCCCTTGGCCTAATATATCTTTTAAAGTTTATACAAAACAGAGTAAGAGCTACTACAGGTGTGCTGTCACATCTCAGTCATATTTGCCTCTTACATATGAATCCTCACTTTTTGCTCATTTTAATTTTTCACTACAGAAAACCTGAAAATGAAATTTGGACTCAATTATTTTTAAGATAATGTAACAGGCAGAATGTGTGAGGAATCAAATAAAAATATCCCGCTATTACAGCAGATTGAACACTGATGCCCTTGGGAATTAGGAACAATACAGATGTACGGACTGCACAACGCAAATTCAGCTCTGAGCAGCAGGAGTAACTCAAAGCCCAGGCTTCTGGGACAGGCTTAGGGGCCTACAAGTAAAAACTTGAAATGAAGACACCTTGTTATGAAATATGTCATTCTTTTTTAAATAAAAAGCAATTTAAGTAATATTAAACTTTTAGGCCTGAGAAATTTCAGTTACCATAGAAAAAAATAACTCAGAAAGCATATTGAGCAATTTTTGCTTGATAGCCGAATTGAACATTATAAAACAGTGTCCTACAGAACCACCAAAAACACCTCTCTCAGAATCACACAGGGCAAAATTTTCCCATCCCACTCTCCATGGGAATCGTAGTGGACAGGACAGAAAATTCGTCAGGCCATTGAAAGTCTTTTGACCTTGGGGAGAAATTTCTGTTTTTGGAAGTACACAGCTGAAAAATCCCACCCAGCATAGTGACAGGTAATTAACAAGAAGTTTTCATTGAATTAAGTGCCTCAGGTGATCAGTATATAAAAGATAGATATATAAATCTTGGTCATAATTACATTGCTTAAAAAAAGAGGTTGTACTCGTAAAACAAACAAGTTCACTTACAAGGCTTCTTAGGACATTTCTGGCATTTGTGAAAACCCCAGGAAGTACCCACAGTTCCACAGCAATCTTCTTGCTTTGAAAGACCAGGAAGAGGTTTCCCGCACTGCAAATAGTAAAAAACATATAAGTTAGTTTGAGTTTACCACAGGCACTAAAGGCAAACAACCCGTTCGGTTTATCTATCCCACTTTCAAAACCATCTTAAAGCCTCATCATTCCAGAATGCCCTAACCCACTGCCCTCCCTATGGGTCCTCAGACTGTGAAGATCCTCGGAATAATTTCCTACATTGAACCCTTCTGGAGAAACGTGAATCGCTGTCGGAGCTGCCAGGCGTGTTTGATAAACCTAAGAAAATATTTCAAGCCCCTTTGCCATTCAGGCGATTTAAGAATCTGTGAATTTATTGGATAAAAACTACAGGGGTTAGAAATCAGTCAGTTTTCTATCTTTAGCTTTCCTCTTAACATTTCTTAATTCATTTATAGGACATGGGTGTTGCTGGCTGGCTGGCATTTATTGTCCATCCCTAGTTGTCCTTGAGAAGGTGGTGGTGAGCTGCTAATGGTGGGATTTGTACCCATGTGCCCAGATCATTAGCGTAGATCACTAACTAGTGCAATGAAGTTACCACTTCACCACCATCTATCCTAAAAAGTTACCCCAGAATGGAATTTTACAAAGAACAAAGAGCAATCCAGCAGAGGAAACAGGCCCTTTGGCCCTCCAAGCCTGCACTGCTCATGCTTCCAACTAGACTTTTTGTTTGTATATTTCCATTCCCAGTCTGTACATGTGGCTATCCAGATTAAGTCTTAAACAATCCCAGTGTGTCTGCCTCTACCACCTTGCTTGGCAGTGCATTTCAGGCTCCCACCACTCTCTGTGTAAAATACATCCTTCTGACATCTGTGTTAAACTTTGCCCCCTTCACCTTGAATCTTGTGTTTGTCACCTCTAACCTGGGAAAAAGTTTCCCACTTTTCACCCTATCTATGCCTTTCATAATTTTATGCATCTTTATTAAGTCGCCCCTCATCCTCTGTCTTTTCAGGGAGAACAACCCCAGTTTACCCAATCTCTCCTCATAGCTAAGACTCTCCATACCTTTCTGTAATCTCTCCAAAGCTTCCACGTCCAAAGCCTTTACTTCTCAGATTCTACAGAGAGGAGGTTAGTGTGCAAAATTAAAACGCTTGGGATTGCGGACAACGTACTGGCATGGATTGAGAATTGATTAGCAGACTGAGAGTAGGAATAAATGCGTTTTCTTTTTGAAGTGGCAGGCAGTGATTAGTGGGGTACCACAGAGATCAGTGCTTGGGCCCCAGCTATTCACCATATACATCAATGATTTGGATGAGGGGATCAAATGTTATATTTCCAATTTGCTGAGGTACAAAACTAGGTGGAATTGTGAGTGGTGAAGAGCAAGTCAAGAGGCTTCAAGGTGATTTAGACAAGTTGAGTGAGTGGGCAAATACATAACAGATACAAAGTCACATGGATAAATGTGAAATTATCCAATTCGGTCAGAAAAGCAGAATTTAAATAGTTGTAGATTGAGAAGTGTTAATGTACAAAGGTACCTGGGTATCCTTGCACATCAGTCTTTGAAACCAACATGGAGCTACAGTGAGCAGTTAAAAAGGCAAATACACGTTGGCCTTCATTGCAAGAAGATGCGAGTACAGGAGCAAGGATGTCTATAATTAACAACCTTAATTAAGACCACACCTGGAGTATTATATGCTGCTTTGGACTCCTCACCAAAGAGAAAATATACTTTTCACAGAGGAAGTGGATCAAAGTGGACTAATTCCTGGGATGGCAGGATTGTCATATAAAGAAAGATTGGGTGAACTGGGTCTTTATTCACTGGAGTTTGAAAGGAGAAGGGCTTTCATTGTAACATATAAAATTCTAACAGGGCTGGAGAGACTGGATGTAAGGATGTTGTTTCCTCTCAAAAGGGAGTCTAGAACAAAGGGTCGCAGTCTCAGGATACAGGGTAGGCCATTTAGGACAGAGATGAGGAGAAATTTCTTCATTCACAAGGTGGTGAGCCTGTGGGATTCTCTCCCATAGAGGGTTGCAGAAATCACTGGATATATGGGCGGCACGGTGGCACAGTGTTTAGCACTGCTATCTCATAGAGGCTAGAACCCAGGTTCAATTCCGGCCTTGGGTCACTGTCTGTGCGGAGTTTGCACATTCTCCCCGTGTCTGCATGCGTTTCCTCCAGGTGCTCCAGTTTCCTCCCACACTCCAAAGACGTGTAGGTTTTGGTAAATTGTTCGTGCTAAATTGGCCCTTCCTGCCAGAGAGTCTAGCAAGGTAAATTTGTCGAGAATAGGAATAGGGCCCAGGTGGCATTGTTGTCGATGCAGGTTCAACGGGCTGAATAGCCTCCTTCTGCACTGGAGGGATTCTACAATTCTTCTGTTCTACATTTAGGAAGGAAATAGATAAATTTCTAGATTCTAAAGATGTCAAAAAGAGTGGGAGAGCATTGAGAAAGATGATCAGCCTTGAGCACTTTGAATGTGGAACAGGCTTGATAGGACAAATGGCCTACTCTGTCCCTATTTAAGATCTGTGTTGGTCATTCACAGAGCAATGATCTGAGGCACAGTTTAATGAATAAGAATTAAGACTTAAAAGAAAGCCCACTGAACAACAAGAGGAGCCCTTTGCTCTGATGAATGGTAACAGACCTGAATCATTAACTCTGTTCATCTCCCCACAGACAGGAGAGAAAGGTTGACTATGGGCTTCCTTGATCATTTCTAAACCCTCAGCTCTTCAGACCAGGGATGGGGGCAGGAAGGCATGTAGGCCAGACCAGGTAAAGGCAGCAGATTTTCTTCCCTAAATTAATGAACCAGACCAGGTTTTTTTCCAACAATTGACAATGGTTTCATGGTCATCAGCAGAGTTTGAGTTCCAGATTTTGATTGAATTCAAACTTCACCATTTGCCCTGGTGAGATTCAAACACAGGTCCACAGAGCATTACTCTGGGTCTCTGGTCCAGTGACTACAACACCACTTCCCCACAACTAGTGAATATTATAGCAGCAAGTAATGGAGACCATTGGCATTACAGGATCTTTTATTTCCATTGAGTTGTTTGGTTGTCCAGTAAGGAACCTGAGATTTCACTTGTGTGGTGTCCATCCTGGGTATGAGAGGCCAAATGGCCTTTTCCTGCTCCTATGTTCTAAGTTCACCACTGAATGCTCAAATCCAACGATGGCATCTTTGCTGCAAGGCTAACAAAGAGACAAGCACCGGGCCTATAGAGTCTCACCTGTGTACCTGTAGTTTCCTGGAAGCAGCGGCCTAGCTTTGTTTGCGTTCTGGGATAGTGATGAGTACGGACTTGCTGGTGATGGGTGTAGACAGAATTCGGTACGTGAGGCACTGATGGATTCGGAACGCGGTAAGAGATGTGTTGTTGACCCGGCTTGACAACATTCACCTTCTGTCCCGAAGAGGAACTGTCCACTCTGGACACCTGGTGGATCTGTACATTTGCCTCAGGTGGATGCTTAACATGGATATTCACTAAGTTAGGAGGGAACTTCACTATATGGTCATGAAAGGAAAAAAAAACATATCACTGGTGAATAATCATTGTAGGAAATATTTGTCCAAACAGATTGCAACCGTAAACAACTTATTTTCATGGTAAATACCATGTTACATGTATACAGTGCACACTGGTAGCATAGAGGTTAGTACTGCTGCCTCACAACACCAGGGGTCAGATTCAATTCCCGGTTTGGCTCACTGCCCATGTGGAGTTTGCACGTTCTCCCTGTGTCAGCGTGGGTTTCCTCTGGGTGCTCCGATTTCCTCCCACAATCCAAAAATGTACAGGTTAGATGCACTGGCTATGCTAAATTGTCCCTAGTGTCAGAGGAATGAGGAGGGTAAATGTGTGGGGTTATGGGAATAGGCCTGGGTAGGATTGTGGTCAATCCAGACTTGATGGGCTGAATGGCCTCCTTCTGCACTATGGGGATTCAATAATTTATATGCACAATAAGGAGCACATGGTTAGGTGCATTGGCTGCGCTAAATTCTCCCTCAGTGTAACCAAAAAACTGCTGGAGAGTGGCAACTACGAGATTTTCACAGTAACTTCATTGCATTGTTAATGTAAGCCGACTTGTGACAATAATAATTAAACTTTAAGCCAGTTGTTCGCACTGCTGCCTCACAGTGCCAGGGACCCAGGTTTGATTCCAACCTCGGGTGACTGTATGGAGTTGGCACATCTTCCCCGTGTCTGCCTGGGTTTCCTCCGGCTGCTCTGGTTTCCTTCCACAATCCAAAGATGAGGTTGAGTGGATCGGCTGTGCTAAATTGCTCCTTATGGTGATAAGGTGGGGCGTGGGCCTGGGTAAGACACATTGGCCTCCTTTTGCTGCACTGTATGGATATATATAAATGGTGGGATTTTCTACTCTCTGCACAGCACGTTTCCCAGCAGCAAGGATATTTGCCGTTGGCTGCTGGTGGGATCTTCCAATCCCACCAATGTCTACAGATTGTGTGTGTCACACCCTTGCCATTGCAGTGGGGTCACCTTTGGCAGGACTAAGTCAGAATGGCCAATCAACCTAACCTGCACATCTTTCAACTGTAGGAGGAAACCGGAGGAAACCCACGCAGACTCGGGGAGGACATGCAGACTCCACACAGACAGTGACACAAGCCAGGAATTGAACCCGGCTCCTTGGCACTGTGAGGCAGCAGTGCTAACCACTGTGCCACCGTGCTGCCTTCCCCTTAAACACTGTTATCAACAGAGGAAGATGTTTCTGATTTGTATCAGATGTCTCAAGCCACAGCGGTCTAGCTTTCGCCCTCAGGAAGATTGCGGGAAGCCACAGAATTGGAGCGGGCAAGGGGCAAAGAATGGAAATATCCGTTGACCTCTAGGGTGATTTTCTATTTGCATGTCGAGTGATGCCGTAAAATCCCCCCTGAGGTATGAGTGCCAACATAATGACATCAGCAGAGAAATCACAAATGTGACAAAAACTCCAAAAATTAAAATACTGTCATGATAAATAAAACAGAATGTCAAAAGTTGATTTATTTATTTGTCACAAATAAGGTTTACATTGACACTGCAACGAAGTTACCATGAAATTTCCCTAGTCACCACACTCTGGTGCCTGTTTGGGTATACTGAAGGAGAATTTAGCCATTGTATCTAACCAGCAGATCTTTTGGAGTGTGGGAGAAAACTGGAGCACCTGGAGGAAACCCATGCAGACACAGGTAGAACGTGCGGACTCACACAGATAGTGACCCAAGATTGGGAAGTGAACTCAGGTCTGTGGCACTGTGAGACAGCAGTGCTAACTACTGTGCCACCTTTAAAGATTGCAAGAGAAGATTTATTCCACTGACGTTTCTCTTGTGGTTTTCATTAGCCACGTTGCTAGGCATGGGTTTCTTTAATTAATTATAATTTGCTGACAAATCCATGAGTCAGGTATGTTGTTATTCAGACTAGTGGAAAGTTTCACAAAGTGTGTCGCAACATTGCACAATACCGATTACAGCCTTTGATCTGATTCAACCACTTTCTAAAACCATTAACTGGCAAATGCAGAGTTTAAGAAAGAAAGGTTTACAACTGAAACAAAAACAGAGGCTGCTGTAATTATGCTGCAGATCTTTTAGCCTCTGACAAGAAGCCTTGATTGTCAATCCAACGACACAGTAGCACAGTCGTTAGCACTGCTGTTTCACAGCTCCAGAGACCTGGGATCGACTCATGGCTTGAGTCACTTGTCTGTGTGGAGTTGCACATTCTCCTTGTGTCTGCGTGGGTTTCCTCCAGATGCTCCGGTTTCCTCCCACAGTCCAAAAATGTGCGGGTTTGGTTTGATTGACCGTGCTAAAATTGTCCCTTAGTGTCCTGAGGTGTGTAGAATAGAAGGATTAGTGGATAAAGTACGTAGGGATATGGGGGTAGGGCCTGGGTGGGATTGTGGTCAGTGCAACCTCAATGGGTCAAATGGCCTCTTCCTGTACTGTAGGGTTCTTATGATTTCTACGTTGAATTTACTGTAGACCCGATGGACTGAATGGCCCCCTTCTGCACTGTAGAGATGCTACGATTCTGTGAGGTATTAAATTATATCAATTCCCAGAAGTTTACAGATCTGATTCTTGGCCTAAACTGTGCTAGCTAATGTTAATAATGTAATTCAATGGGCTAGCTTTCCCAGCCCTCCCCACCAGTACTGCTTTCCTAAACAAAACCAGAGCAGCTGGATTGTGTTGGTGTTAACAATATTCCTTCATGGTATAGAGTGTTGGTAAGGTCATCACAAGTGGAGTATTGTGGCCAGTTTTGGTCTCCTTACTTGAGGAAGATACGGTGGCATTGGAGACAGTTCACAGGAGATTCACCAGGTTGATTCGAAAGAGTTGACGTATGAGGAGAGATTGAACAGTTTGGACTTGTACTGGCTGGAGTTTAGAAGGATGAGGGGGGATCTGATTGAGGTGTATAAAATACGATAAAGGGAATGAAAATGTAAACATAGACCAACTAGAGAATTTTCCCATCTCACCCATAATGGGCAGGGGACAGATAATGCCTGTTGACTACAAGCAAGATTTTCCAGTTTTGGGGTGAGCATGGCCAGAAGATCCCACTCCAAATGTTTCCCCTCGTCGGGCAATCACAAGCAGGAGGTCACAGGTATAGGCTGAGAGGTGTCAGATTTAAAACTGAGGTGAGAATGAAGTACTTCTCGCAGAGAGTGATGAATTTGTAGAACTTGCTGCCTCATAGCATAGTAGAGTCTGAATCATTGAACGGCTTCAAAAAGGAGATAGATATATTTCTGATTTAAAAATGAGTTAAAGGGATATGGGGAACAGATGGGGAGGTGGATTTGAGATCAGCCATGATCTGACTGAATGGTGGAGTAAGTTTGAAGGGCTGAATTTGTCAATTTCTGCTCCTAATTGTTATGTTTCTATGGGCAGGATTTTACAGCGTCATTCTACCACAGTGGTAGAGTTCTGGTGTATGTTTTCTCCAGTTGCCCTATGTCAGCTTTCATCTCTGTGGACAGCCCCATGTTCTGCTCCTATCTAGAGGGGCACCCCCACCATCGATCCCACAGCCAAGCCTGAGTTGAACATCTTTTGCACAACAGTAGCTCACTTAGTTCCACATTCTGACGCTGAGCAAAGGATTTCAGCCTGAAATGTTCTTTGTGCCTTCACTTCTCCAGTTCTGGTCTCTTGGTCGCCCCTATTTCAATTGTTCCACTAATGTGCTTACAGCCACCAAGACGCAAAGCTCTGAAATCCCATCCCTTAAACAGGGCAGCATGGTGGCACAGTAGGTAGCACTGCTGTCTTACAGCAACAGAGACCCGGATTCAATTCGGGCCTCTGGAGACTGTCCGTGCAGAATCTGCATGTCTTCCTTATGTCTGCATGGATCTCCTCAGGTGCTCCGGTTTCCTCTCACATTCCAAAGACGTGTGGGTTATAGAGGCTTACAGATGGAAACAGCCCTTCAGCCCAACTTGTCCATGTTTTTTTAACCACTAAGCTAGTCCCAATTGCGTGCATTTGGTCTATGTCCCTCTATACAAATTCTACCCATGTAACTGTCTAAATGCTTTTCAAAAGATAAAATTATACCCGCCTCTACTACACCTCTGGCAGCTTGTTCCAGACGCTCACCACCCTCTGTGTGAAAAAAGTGCCCCTCTGGACCCTTTTGTATCTCTCCCCTCTCAGCTTAAACCTATGTCCTCTAGTTTAAGACTCCTCAACCTTTGGGAAAAGATGTTGACTATCTAGCTGATCTATGCCCCTCATTATTTTATAGATCTTTATAAGATCACTCTTAAGCCTCCTATGTTCCAAGGAAAAAAGTCCCACTCTATCCAGCCTGTTCTTATAACTCAAACCATCAACTCCCAATAGCATCTAAGCAAATCTTTTCTGCGCACTTTCTAGTTTAATAATATCCTCTCTATAACAGGATGACTAGGACAGTACACAGTACAGATTAGGTGGTTGGCCATGACGAATTACCCCTTAATGTCTAAAGATGTATAGGTTAGGGGGACTAGTGGAGTAAATGCGTGGGGTTATGGGGATAGAACATATGGAGTGGATCCGTGTAAGATGCTCCGTTGAAGAGTTGGTGCAGACTTGATGAGCAGAATGGCGTTCTTCTACATTGTAGGGATTCTATGAAACTTCCCCTTTCGAATATACCTCTTTTGACTAAACTGTCCTAAAGCCTCCTTATTTGATGCAGTGACTACTCCTGTGAAGGGCTTTAGGAGGCATTTGATTACAATATAAATACAGGCTGTCAGTGCTCGTATTAAGGGACTGTCTGTGGCTGTGCTGATATTTGGGAACACAGTTGATATTTGGGAGCTCCCCACTATTCATCCCATCACTGGGTTGCCACAACACTGGATAATAATACGTTCCTCACCCTCTGTGATGGCCTCAACACAACTCAACACAGCTGAACTTAACTTAGAGAAGTCCTATTAAGAAGCACTTGTGAAAATTACCAAGAAATGCTGACGATTTGAAATCATTGCTTAGTGAATGTCCAAGTGGAAGTTTATATTGCTGATAAACTGTAAACTTGGAGAACAAAATCCCCTTTGAGAATCAGACAGAAACAGGTCATTCAGCTCATCTGATCAATGCTATTGTTTGTTCTCTGTGCATATTGGATTTTTTTAGTTTCACTCGCTGGCATGAAGATAACAGATTCCATTTGCCTCTGTGTTTCTGGTTCAATTGCCAGAATTATTATTAAACCGAAAACAATTGCCCAACCCTGCTGAAATAAACCATTCAAAGCTCTCTGCTTTTATTATAACATGCTAGTTTACCCATAGACTGAAGAAAGAAAAACACACACACCCACACATACACACACCTACACACACACACTCACACACACATATAGTCACGCACACACACGCTCACACACACAGACACACACCCTCATACACGCACATGTGCCCTCATGCATACACACACAGCCTCACGCATGTGCCCACACCTTCACACACCCTCATGCACACACAAACACCTTCACACACACACACCCCCCCCGCATGCACATACACACACCCGCACCCTCATACACACACACACCCTCACACATGCACCCAACCCTCACACACCCTCATGCCCACATACACACACCCTCATGCACACATACACACCCTCACGCCCACAAACACACAGCCGCACATACAAACACACACATCCTCACACACGCAGACACACCTTCACGCACACACACCCTCATGCACACACATACCTCAAATACACACACCCTCAAACACACACACCCTCAAACACACACATCCCCTCAGATACACACACAAGCAAACACACACACACACATTCACACACACATTCCCTCATGCACACACATACACTCACACCAGCAAACACACACAGACACCTCCCCCCCACCAAACACACACTCACACATACACACTCTCACAAATAGATGTAAATCCTCACATATATGCACACACTCACACACACCCTCATAAAGTCTCTGAAAGGTTCAAGAAAATGTGAACCTTACTTTGTAGGCCAGGTTTTCCACCGACCGACAGCGGCAATGTGTGCGTCGAATGAACTACCGGGGAGCTCGGAGCTTTGCCAGCTTGCTGATATTGCTGCCGTTGGCCATTGGAGGGCTGCACTGGGATGTGGCACAGCTTGCCGGTAAAATTGGGGGAGCACTGGCATTTGTTCCTGGAAGTGCACTGTCCTCCGTTCATACAGGGCAAGTGGCAGACCACTGAAAAGATAAACCCAAGAGTAAGAGGAGTGCGGCAAACTGACAACAAACATCAACACTTTCAGCTTTTGATTAAGACCATAAGATATAGGAGCAGAGGTAAGCCATTCGGCCCATTGAGTCTGCACTGCCATTCAATGAGACCATGACAGATCTGATATGATAATCCTCAACCCTTTCCTGCCTTTTCCCCATAACCCTCGATTCCCTTACTGATTAAATATCTGTCTCAGCCTTGAACAATTTAACGCCTCAATCTTTACAGCCCTCTGTGGTAAAAAAATTCCACAGATTCACTACCCTCTGAAAGAAATTCCTCCTCACCTCTATCTTAAATGGGAGATCGTTTACTCTGAGATTATGCCTTCTGGTCCTCACGCGCCCACAAGGGAAAATAACTTCTCAGCATCTATCCTGTCCAGCCCTCTGAGAATCCTATATATCTCAAAAAAGTCTCCTCTCATTCTACTAAACTCCAATGAGTACAGGCCCAATCTACTCAACCTCACCTCATAAGAAGATTCCTCCATACCCGGGATCGACCAAGTGAACCTTCCTTAGATTGTACAATCTTCAGCATCATACAATCAGGTGAGCAGGTTATGCATCATGATGCCTTTACAACAACAAATTGCATTTATATAGATCCTATAATGTGGTATAACGCCCTTCAAGGGACTCCACACAAGTGAAGAGTACTTCACAGAGGCAAAATCAGACAGATTGACACAGAGCCAAATCAGGAGATATTAGAACAGGTGACCAAAAAGCGAGGTCAATGCGGTAGGTTTCGTGAAGCACTTTAAAAGGACATAAAAGAGAGAGAGAGAGAGGGAGGGAGGGATAGACAGGGGAAGGAAAAGATTCCAAAGCTTAGGGCCTAATCTAAAGGCACAGCCGCCAAAGGAGCAGTGGTGAAAATCAAGGGTGGGAAAGTGGCCAGAATTCCGACATGTAGCAAATATAGGCGAGTTGACAATCTATGAAAGTAAGCACGCAGTACGTACAGCAGGCAGTAAAGATGGCAAATGGTATGCTGGCCTTCATAGCGAGAGGATTGAGTACAGGGACTGGGATGTTTCACTGCAATTGAGTCCGGTGTTGGTGTGTGCAATTTTGGTATCCTTATCTGTGAAAGGATGTCCTTGTCTTAGAGGGAATACAGCAAAGATTTATCAGGCTGATTCCTAGGATGGCAGGTCTGTCACATGAAGAAATACTAAGTTGGTTAGGATTACATTCACTGGAAGAAGAGTGAGAAGGGATCTCATTCAAACTTATAAAATTCAAACAGGGTTAGACAGGGTAGATTCAGAAAGAATGTTCCCGATGGTGGGAGAGTCCAGAACTAGGGGGTCATAGTTTGAGGATAAAGGGATAAACCTTTTAGGATAGAGGTAACAAGAAATTTCTTCACCAGGAAGCGATGAATGTGTGGAATTCGCTATCACAGAAAGTAATTGAAGATAGTTCATGGAGCTAACCAGATCAAGGGATATGGGGGAAGAGGTGGGTAGAAACCAAGCAACAGAGTACATGGGCAATGCACTGGGATACCGCACTGGGGCACTGCACTGGAGCATCGCACTGGGGCATCACACTGGTGCAGCATACTGAGGCATCACACTGGAAGACACAGTAAGAAGTCTAACAACATCAGGTTTAAGTCCAACCGATTTTTTTGATCGTAAACTCGCTAACATTGCACTGGGTCACTGCACTGCAGCACTGCACTGGGACTCCACCCTGGAATGTTTGTGGGATGTGTGGGTGCCTCTGGTTAGACCAACATTTATTGCCAATCCCTAATTGCCCCTTGAGAATATATTGATGTACTGCCTTCTTGAACCACTGGAATCCATGTAGCATAGGTACATCCACAGAGCTGTTCAGGAGGAAATTCCAGGATCTTGACCTGCTGTCAGACAGCAGTCATAATGCACTCATAAAGAACAAAGAAAATTACAGCACTGGAACAGGTCCTTCAGCCTTCCAAGCCTGCACCAACCAAGCTACCCAAATGAACTAAAATTTCTTACCCTTCTGGGGACCATATCGTCTATTCCCATCCTAGTCATGTATTTGTCAAAATGCTGCTTAAAATATCTACTTCCACTACCTCCCCCCCAGGAAAGATCCAGGTACCCACTATCCTCTGTGTAAAAAGCACATTAAGTAAGTACACCATTTTTAAGTAAATAAACCAAAACTGCACAAAGTCCGCATGTGGTCTCACTAAGGTCTGAACAGCTGCAGCAGCACATTGCGACTTTTATACTCAAATCCTCTTGCAAGTAAAAACCTTTGCTGCTCTAAAGGTTACAGAATCTACACACCAGCAACAATTAATCAAATACATACACTTTCTATCTACAAACTGCAAACAATCCTGGAGAGGAATATAATAATCTCCCTGTAATGTATACCTTTTCTGAAAAGGGGCAGCGAACAGAACCTATTTACTACATTCACATTCCTTCAACTAAACAGAGCCTAGCATGTTAGTCCAGTACAGAAACACCTATAATGACAAGCATTGGAATTCATAATCTCACATCGAAAAGTCAATAACCACTTGCAACTGCCAACCAAATTGTGACAAGGCAGGCACCCTGCTGTGATAATGGATGGTTGTGAAATCAGTCATGCAGCACTAATCCAGGAATGGAGGCCTTCAGGCTAATGTGAACAGACAGAGTGGAAAATACAAGCAATGTTTTCTTTTAAAAGGCATCAGACATTTTTTTCAAAGATTTAAACGGCAGATTTTTTAAATGCTGTGAGAGCCTAACAGTTCCCATTTGACACATGCTCTAACAGTTTTTCTTTACACTTTTGAACCGTCAAGTGTTTTTGACAGTTTTAACAGTTGATTATGACAGATCTGTGGACAGTTTAAATGAGTTTGACAATTGATGTTATGCTTTTTTTAATGAATATGATCTCCAATAAAGGGCACCTGACCACCCCTAGGAATACCTTACTTCTCCAGAAGGGTACACTGCCTGTCTAATGGAATCCACATTGTTCAAACCTGCTCTTACCACATCTATTCTGCGCAGTTCAGTTTTCACACTCCTCAGGCTGTGTTCAGAGGGAACAATTGGTGATTTAAATGGCCAACCACCACTATAAACTGTACAAAATGCGTCCTACCCACATTCCTGCACCTGCAAGAATGGTAAGTGCCATGTTTGGGGCAAAGCTTATGATTTGCACACTTTCGCCATGTTGAAGAGGGATTCACCACGGTTGAATCCAAAAGTGGGGTCCTCTTACAGCTGCTCAAATTAGCTAAGATGAGATTAACCAGCACAACTGAACAACAATTAAATTCTGCATTTACACAGCGTTTTTAATGGGCAGCACAGTGACACAGTAGTTAGCACCGCTGCCTCACAATGTCAGCGACCCAGATATGATTCCCGGCTTGGGATCATTATCCGTGCAGAGTCTGCATATTCTCCCAGTGTTTGTGTGGATTTCCTCCAGGTGCTCCTGCTTCTTTCCATGATGGTTAGTTTCATTACAAAAAACAAAGAAAATTGCGGCACAAGAATAGGCCCTTCATCTCTCCAAACCCACACCAATTATGCTGTCCAACTGAATTAAAACCCCTACCCTTCTGGGGATTATGTCCCTCTATTCCTATTCTATTCATATATTTGTTAAAACAACTCTTAAAACTCACTGTTGTTTCTGCTTCCATTACCTGCCATGGCAGCGAGTTCTACCCTCTGCGTAAAAAACTTGCCTCGTACATCTCCTTTAAACCTTGCCTTTCGCATCTTATATCTATATCTCCTACTAATTGAATCTTCTACCCTAGGAAAAAGCTTTTGACAATCCACTCTGTCCATGCCCTCCATAACTTTGTAGACTTCTATCAAGTAACCCCTTAACCTCCGTCGTTCTAGTCAGAACAAACCAAGTTTCTCCAACCTCTCCTCATAGTTACTACCTTCCATATCAGGCAATATCCAAAATGAAGGGGATTGTCATTGACTTCAGGAAGCATAAAGGAGAACATATCCCTGTATATACCAAAGTGGGTGAAGTAGAAAAGGTCAAGAGCTTCAAGATTTTAGATGTCCAGATCACCAACAACCTATCCTGGTCCCCCCAAACCGACGCCATAGTTAAGAAAGCCCACAAATGCCTCTACTTTCTCAAAAGGCTAAGGAAATTTGGCATATCCGCTAATGACTCTCACCAACTTTTACAGATGCACCATGGAAAGAATTCTTTCTCATTGTACCATAGCTTGGTATGGTTCCTGCTCTGCCCAAGACTGCAAGAAACTAAAAAAGGTCACTAATGTAGCCCAATCCATCATGCAAACCAACCTCCTATCCATGACTCTGTCTATACTTCCTGATGTCTCGGCAAAGCAGCCAGCATAATTAAGAACCTCACACCACCCCAGACATTCTCTCTTCCACCTTCTTCCTTCAGTAAAAAGATAAAAAGTCTGAGATTACATACCAACTGACTCAAGAAAAACTCTTCCCTGCTGCTGTCAGACTTTTGAATGGACTCACCTTGCAATAAGTTGATCTTTCTCTGTACCCTAACTGTGACTGTACATTACATTCTGCACTCTCTTGTTTCCTTCTCTATGAATGGTATGTTTTGTGCATATAGCAAGCAAGAAACAATACTTTTCACAGTATGTTAATACATGTGGCAATATTAAATTAAATCAAATCAAATCAAACATCCTGGTAAATCTTTTCTGTACTCTCTCCAAAGCCTCCACGGCCTTGTGTGGTGACCAGAATTGAATACTATCCTCCAAGTGTGGCCTAACTATAAGGTTCCACAAAGCTGCAACATGACTTTCCAATTTTCAAACTCAATATCCCAGCCGATGAAGGCAAGTATGCCGTATACCTTTTTGACTACCTTCTCCACTAGCATTGCCACTTTCAGTGATCTGTGTACCTGTACATCCAGATCCCTCTACCTATCCACACTCTTTACTGTGCATTTCCTATTTGTAGTAAATCTTCCAAAATGCATTACTTCACATTTGTCCGGATTAAATTACCTCTGCCATCTCTCTGTCTCCAACCAATCTAAATCCTTGACCATGCAACATTCTCCCTCAGTGTACCCAAACAGGTGCCAGAGTGTGGCGAGTAGGGAATGTTTGCAATAACTTCATTGTAGTGTTAATGTAAGCCAACTTGTGACTCTAACAAATAAACTTTAAAACTTTAAACTTTGTATCCACAGTGCTCCACATGAGCATTCACAGAATCTGACACCTTAACTGAGGAAAGATTGCTAGCAGCAACTGTTGAGAATAAGACAATTTACGGATGTTTTAGCAGTGATGTCAACCAGTGGGTTAGGAACCACCTCTGCAAATGAAGCTTTGCTCCTCATTGACCATCACCTCAGCAATACCCGGGATACTCAGCCAGCCGCAATGGGAGGACATCGACCCTCACTCCATCGAAAGAGGTTTTGACAGCTGAACAATCTCGATTTATGGACCGACTGTATTTAATTTTTCACACCCATTTCCTTTAAAAAATGTAAAAATTAAACAGCTTGATGGAGTCTTAGCCCGTTAACGATGCCCATCTGAACCACTGCCAAGTAAGATATGTAACAAATGGATTTTAAAGATGGACTGACTATAGAATGCTGGTGCATGGACCATTTCCATTGTTGCCGTGGATTAAAGTTGCAAAAAAAAACAATCTGCATTTATATAGTGCCTTTCATGTCCTCAGGACTTCCCAAAGGGCTTTGTAATCAAATAAATCAATCACAGTTTTAAAGTTGGAGCCATTGCCTTGTGACTTAGTGGCAACAACGCTATCACAGAATGACGACTGACATGTACCTTCTTCAAGTTGACAGTCATTCTAACCATATTCATATCTGAGAATTATAGGCATAGAGTTATAGAGGTTTACAGCACGGAAACAGGCTCTTCGCCTCAACTTCTCCATGCCACCTTTTTTTTGAAACCATTAATCCCAATTGCCTGCATTTGGCCCAAACCCCACTATACGCATCTTACCCATGTAACTGGCCAAATGCTTTTTAGTCATTTAAGACATTTCGGTAGATCAAATCGAGGCAGGACTTATTCAATTAATGGTAAGGTGTTGGAGACAGTTACAGAACAAACAGATCTACAGCTACATGTTCATAGCCCCTTGAAAGTGAAGTTACAGGTGGACAGAGTGGTGAAAGGCATTCAGCATGCTTGGTTTCATTGGTCAGAACACTGAATACAGGAGTTGGGACACCTTGTTGAAATTGCACAAGACAGTGATAAGGCCGCACTTGGAATGCTGTCACCCTATTATAGGAAGGATATTATTAAACTAGAAAGAGTGCAGAAAAGATTTACTAGGATGTTACTGGGACTTGATGAATCAAGTTATAAGGAGAGGTTAGATAGACTAGGACTTCTTTCTCCGGAGCAAAGAGAAAGGGATGATCTTATAGAAGTCTATAAAATAATGAGAGGCATAGATCAGCTAGATAATCAATATCTTTTCCTAAAGATGGGGGGGTCTAAAACTAGAGGCATAGGGTTAAGGTGAGCAGGGAGAGATCCAAGAGTCCAGAGGGGCAATTTTTTCACACAGAGCGTGATTAGTATCTGGAACAAACTGCCAGAGATAGTAGTAGAAGCGGGTACAATTCTGTCTTTTAAAAAGCGCTTAGACAGCTATATGAGGAAGATGGCTATCGAGGAATATAAGCCAAGCACAGTCAATTGGGACTCACTTAATTATTAAAGAAAGGGTGGCATGACGGGCCTGCTTCCATGTTATGAACTTCTATGACTCTATGATTATTAGCTGCATTGACATGATCAAATCATAGACTCCCTGCACTGCCCATTGAATCTGCACTGACCACAATCCCACCCAGGTTCTATCCCTGCAACCCCATATTTTTCCCCTTGATGCTAAGGTCAATGTAGCTTGGCCAAGCCACCTAACCCCCACATCTTCGGGCTGTGGGAGGAAACCAGAGCACTTACAGGAAATACACAAAGGCACAGGGAGAAAGTGCAAACTCCACATAGACAGTGACCCAAGGCCAGGATTGAACCTGGGGCCCTAGCGCTGCGAGGCAGCAGTCCTAATCACTGTGCCACCCCAAAGTCAAAATACAACCTGCTGTTTTAATTTCTCCTCCACCACCCCCACCCTTTCTACTGATTCTCCCAAAATATGGCAGGTGGACAATAGGTAAGGACAAGATTGGAGAGAACAGGAACCCCACCATGTCAAAGGTCATGGGTAAATAAAATGGTCATTTGGGTGAAGTCCAAAACATCAAGGAGGAATAATGGCAAAAGGAGATAAACAAGTTGCACCGTAGTCTCACATGTACAAACACCCTCCTGCTGCAAGCTGAAGAGGTGAATCTGAACCGTTCATGGACGTCTGAGCTCTCTTCAACTGTGGACAATGACCACCCCCACGGTATAGACTGCATGTGGAAACCTGTCAAACAGAAGTGTCTACGCTTCTTCTTGTAACTCAAGAGCTCTTCACTTAATGTGCGAAGGAGAACTCGAGGCAGCGAAAGATTTTCCTAAAATGTTTATTTGGAATTGTCTCAGTTCAAATCCACGGCTGTCCATGGATTAAGGAATTGAAATACTTGCCAAGTGTCCCTTTTAACGTTGTGCAGCTACAGTTTACTAGGAAGGTATGAAATATGGGTTTATTATTACATACAGTCTAAGCCGTTAATCCATCTAAATGGTTACGAGGAATGATTAAACACTCCACACTTCTGATGACAAGTGAGAGCCGAATGTCTGGCTCTAAAACAATTACCCTCATTAAAGGTTTTCTTGGGAAATCTAGCCAAAGCGGTTCAGTGCATTACAATGTGGGGAATGCTGGAGTGGCTATCACGTGACACAGTATAAAATCTAACAAGATTAGAGGCTGGAACCAGCATTGTGCATGTCCTGTGGCACAGAGGGTGTGATAGAGGAGGCACGGTAGCACAGTGGTTAGCACTGCTGCCTCACCGTGCCAGGGACCCGGGTTCTATTCCAGCCTCGGGACATTTTGTGTGTGGCGTTTGCACATTTTCTCTGTGCTGCGTGGGTTTCCTCCGGGTGCGCCAGTTTCCTTCCACAGTCCAAAGATGTGCAGGTTACGTTGATTGGCCATGCTAAATTATTCCCTAGTGTCCAAAATGTATAGATTAGGGGGATTAATGGGGTAAAAACGTCGGGTTTTGGGTATAGGTTCTGAATGGGACGTGTAGCTGGTCACAATTTCTCAGCTCCTCGACAATTTCCGTGTTGTTCATGGAATCATAGAAACCCTATAATGAAGAAGGAGGTCATTTGGCTCATCCAGTCTGCACTGACTACAATCCCACCCAGGCCCTATTTCCATATCCCTACATATTTACCCATTAATCCCTCTAACCTATGCATCTCAGGACACTAAGGGGCAATTTTAGCATGGTCAATCAACCTAACCCACAATCTTTTGATTGTTATCTAATTCATTTGGACTGCACGCTATCATGGAGATAGGTTCTATCCTCTGGAATCTGACTTCTCAGATTCTGTAAATCACGTAAATTAATATTCATTTCTGTGCTTCTTTTACTGTTATTACTCACTAGTGTCAATCTCCTTCTTTTCTACTTCTATACTGTATATGTGTGTTTGTGCGGTTGCAGTTAGAAGGTGAATAAACTAACCTTTTGAGTTAATCACAACACAAATGTGTTGCGAGTTCTTTATAAATCAGATCAAACAAACTTAAGGGTTGGGGAAACAAGCCTACTTTAAAAATAATTCCAAAACAGTTCAGTTTACAGACTGACAGGGAGAGGATGAGGAAGTTAACTTTCTCTCGCTCTTCTGTCCATAATTCCAGGAACGGCTGGACTGATACATGAAACATTGAGCACGTTAGAACTGTTTTCTAGTCAAATGAGGGGGGGATCTTGTGGAGACTCATAAAATTCTAACAGGGCTGGACAGGGCAGGTGCAAGGAGGATGTTCCTAATGGTGGGGGAGTTCAGAATCAGGGTCACAATCTGAAAATTCAGGGAGACCATTTAGGATGGAGATGAGGAGACATCTCTTCATCCAAAGACCCGTGGAATTCATTACAACAAGAAGTACTTGAGGTCAAAACATTGAATATATTCAAGAGGTGGCTGGATAGAGAAGTTGGGGTGAGTGGAATCCAAGGTTATGGGAAAAAGGCAGGATTAGGCTAGTGAGTTGGATGATCAGCCATGATCGTGATGAATGGTGGAGCAGGCTCGAAGGGCCAAATGGCCTCCTGCTGCTCCTATCTTCTATGCTTCTGTAAGAGAAGTTGGGCGCTCAGATTGACAAGCGAGCCAAAAGTTGCTCAAATTAGCAAATCCGACCAAATATTTGACCAGAGTCCAAATTAAGAAATGAACCAAATCTGATATCAGAGAGTGGAAGGTGGAAAAACTCAGCAGGTCTGGCACCAGGAGTGAAATAGTTAACATTGAATCATGGACCCTTCATCAGAACGGAAAGGAGGGACAAAAGAAACTGCAACGAAAAGGTTTCAACTTTAAGAATAACGAACAGAAGGCCAAGCGAAGGTGGGGAAAGAGAGCAAGGGGGTGTTTTGCATTGAGGTAATGCATGTATGGAATAGTTAGATAAAAGCTTGTATTGGACTTCACTGGAGCATTGCAGCAGGCTCGGAGTAGATGTGTGCATGAGAGCAAGGTGCTGAATTAAAACAGGAAGGTTAGGGTCATGCTCACCAAGTGTGTTTAGTCTCTCCAGTGTAAAGGAGACCGCATTGGGAGCAGTGAAAGAATTATGAGTAAAATGCTGCTAAGCCTGAAAGGAGTGTTTGGGGCCTTGAGTGGTGAGAAGGGAGGAAGGGCCAAGTGTTAGACTTTCTGCAATTATCCTGTGAGAAAGGGATGGGGAGTTGGGAGTGATGAAGAATTGGACCAGGAAGGTACGGAGGGTGCGGCCCCTGCAGAATGCTAACATGAACATAGAACATAGAACATTACAGTGCAGAACAGGCCCTTCGGCCTTCGATGTTGCACTGACCAATTAAGAAAAAGCAATGACCCTCTAACCTAAATCATTCCCTTTTCATCCATAAACTTATCTACTAACCTCTTAAATGCCCCCAATCTACTGCAGCAGGCAGGGCATTCCATACCCTTACCACCCTCTGGGTAAAGAACCTACCTCTGACATCCGTCCTATAACTACCACCCCTTAATTTAAAGCTGTGTCCCCTCGTGCTAGCTTTCTCCATCCTAGGAAAAAGGCTATCACTGTCCACCCTATCTAAACTTCTAATCATCTTATATGTTTCAATAAGGGGGCAAGAAGCCACCACTAAACGCCTCTCTCCTCACAGTTTATCCTGCCCCAGGTGTTTGAACCCTATGGTAAATGTGGAGTTACAGGGATAGAATGGGGAATGGGCCTGGGTGAGATACTCTATCAGAGAGTCGGTGCAGAGTCAATGGGCCATATGGCCTCTTCTGCATTGTAGGGATTCCTATGAATTATCCAGCTCCCTTTCTAGTCTCTCCCTGCAGGGCACTTATTCCAATTATTCAGCTCCCACTCACAGTGCGTCTGCTTTGCTTTCTGATGTTAAAGCCACTAACCTCCAGACTAAAAACTTGCATGCCTTGTCTCCCAATGCCATATCTGATAGGCTCTAGCTGGGGAGAGGGGACATGGCCTTTCCTGCCCCTCACCTCTTCCATATATTAAAGCCTACAGCTTCCCTTCCTGTGTCCAGCCCTCAAGGCCCTAAGCATTCAGGTGGGGGATTCCCTCATCTCTGTTTGGTGGCAGTTTCCAGCTTCCCAAAATAGCTATGAATTTACGGGTTTGGGTGGTTTGGGATGTTCCTCTCAATCACAGGGATTGCAGCCCCACGGAACGCAGCTTGACTCAAAGCTGTAAACAAATCGAGTATTAAAATTTACAACTTGTAACCAAAGGATACAGAGGTTCAGACTGCACACCACCTGAACAAAATATTACATGCCCACAAAGCAGAATCAGTCTGAAATACACTCAGGCTCAGCATTTAAAATCCTCTTCAAAACTTTGAGTCAAGCTGCCTTCAAAATATTACTGATTTTCAGAATTATGTCATCAAAAAAGAATAAAAACAAATAACATTTATTAATATTACAAAACCTACACTAAAATGTATGTATTGCTGTCACAAGTAGGTTTACATCAACACTGCAATGAAGTTACTGTGAAAATCCCCTAGTTGCCACACTAATGCCTGTTCAGGTACACTGAGGGAGGATTTAGCATGGCCAATGCACCTAACCACTGTCTTTCAGACTGTGGGAGGAAACTGGAACACCAGAGGAAACACACATACACACACACACACACACACACACACACACACAGACAGTAACACAAGCCGGGAATTGAACCTGGGTCCCTGGCCTGTGAGGCAGCCGTGCTAAACATTGTGCCACCTGACAGATCCCACATCCAAAATCACCAACAATACTGCGCGAATAAAATCAGATAGCCTATCCTGAATCACATTCAATGAATAACTGATGTATGAAATAAAGTGTGGAAAATAATTAATAACAATGTATAAACAAAGTTTGAAAAAGAATAAAAATGGAGAATATCACAATAAACAGCAGTGAGTTCCAATAATACTGATATACAAAGAACAAAGAAAATTACAGCACAGGAACAGGCCCTTTGGCCCTTCAAGCCTGCACCAACTATGCTATCTGACTGAACTAAAACCCTCCATACCCTTCCAGGCACCATATCTCTCTATTCCCATCCTATTCATATATTTGTCAAGATGTGGCGATGCCAGCGTTGGACTGGGGTAAGCACAGTAAGAAGTCTGACAACACCAGGTTAAAGTCCAACAGGTTTATTCGGTAACATAATCCACAAGCTTTCGGAGCGCTGCTCCTGATGAAGGACTCACCTGATGAAGGGACAATGCTCCGAAAGCTTGTGGCTTGTGCTACCAAATAAACATGTTGGATTTTAACCTGGCTGTTGTCAGACTTCCTATTATATTTGTCAACACGCCTCTTAAAAATCAGTGACAGTGTGTATGAGCAGATGTCAGGCAGTTGGGATATGTGGGGTCGAGGGTCATTCAGGTCAATTTGGAGCATGGAGGCCAGACACTCTACCGAGAAGCAGGGCCAAGCAAAGTGTCCCAGCATCGAGGCACTGAGTCCAACTTTCAATTCATTGGATGTCAAACAGGGTAGTTTCAAAAATGTCCAGTGAACAGACAATTCCAGCTGGGTTTTTTCTGGGTGTCTGACCCTCAGCGAGACGAACAGGGAGCAGGATGAGGGAATTATTAAAATAGGAAATTGAGACGGACAAGAAAAAGGAGCAGATCTGACTGGATTGATAAAGAAGACTGTAAAGAACAGAACAACCCAACTATATAATGAAAGAGGACTGTTCTTGCAACCAGTCCATAATCTCTTCCAGGCGGTGTGTTCTTCTGTGCTATCTGCTGTTTTAGGACAGAGTCCACGGGCAGGACTTTCCACACAACCTGCCACGTCTTTCGATGGTAGTCCGCCACCAGTGGTTGATAGTGGGACATTCTGGTCCCTCAGAGGTCAATCAGGTTTCCTGAGGAATGCACCCCTCGCCGCTGGGAGACCCTCGCCTCTGGGAGACCCTCGCCGCTGGGAGATCCTCGCCGCTGGGAGACCCTTGCTGCAAGGTGGTGCCATCAGCAGAAATGGAAGATCCCGCCAGTCTAAGCAGCTGGAAAATCCCAGCCCTTGCTTTGTGTACCAACAACCTCATGACAGGGAATCCGCCATCAAATCAGGACACATGTTTAAGATTTTGGGTAAAAGAGACGAAGCCAGTAGGCCAAGACTGAGAGTGGGGAAGATGAATCACTTTAAAGGAAAACTGGTTGGCACAGTGATTTTGCACTGCTGCCTTAGAGCACCAGGGAACCAGGTTCAATTCCCACTTGGGTCACTGTCTGTGTGGAGTCAGCACATTCTCCCCATGTCTGTGTGGGTTTCCTCTGCGTACTCCAGTTTCCTCTCACAGTCCAAAAGACATGCTGATTAAGTGCATTGGCCATGCTAAATTCTCCCTCAGTGTACCCGAACAGGCACCGGAATGTGGCAACTAGGGGGTTTTACTTGAAGGAAGTAAACCTGAGGGCTATAGGAATAGAGAGGGGTGTGGACTGATTGGACAGCTCTCCAGAGAACCAGCATGCACTCAAAGGGTTGAACGGCCTCCTCCTGTGCCACAATGACTCAATGGGGGGAATGTTAAGGTCCCCCTGGCTAACATACTTGCAGGCAGTAGGAGGGTTACATCAAACTCGACGGGTGGACAGCATCCGTCCTGCCCACCCACAAGTTCCCCGCTCTCCCAATAACACAGTGGACAGATAAGACATCAAGCAGCCCACCCACTCTTCGGTCTATTGAAGCCCTCATGTGGTCAATTAACAGATAGTTAAGAGCTTGTTCCCACCCCTGCTGCATTAATGCTTGCAGATGGGTCAGGAGGAAGGAAGAGATGACACACAGAATATAAATTTAATGTTATCGAGATATATGGATAAGATTGTATCGCACAAATACATGGTTTAATGATAATTAGTGACATGGGGTCAATAGGACATGACCAGCGCATTGGAAAGAGTGTCACCCACTCACTCTGCTTTGCACTCAATCTGTTCCATCACCAGGAAGCTATTTGCTGTATTCCGTGACCTCCACTAACATTTCAAACCATAGATAATAAACTGCATCGGCAAGTGCATTTCACTGATATTTATCCCAACTGGCTTTTGAGCAGAGTTTTGTTATGTCCTGGATAATGCAGTAAATTAAATACTGGACCTCTTTAAAAACTTGCAACTTTTGGTTTCTTTTCACTCCTAAATGTCCTTAGGTTTCCAGAGGTTAACTCCCATCCTATCTGGCACGGGATTGCAGGGACAAGGAAGTGGGGAGAAAGGAGTTGTGGAGGGTGGGGAGAGAAGTGTTGGGGGGAGGGGAGAAACACGTTGTGGGTGGGAGCGCATGGCTTGAAGTCATGTCTAACAACCTGAAGAGCCTGAAGGAAAGCGATTTGATTGATTTTTAGAATGGATGATTCAGCAGCATGATCGATCCACAATTTAGCACCAATTCAACAGCACAGTGGTTAGAGCTGCTGCCTCACAGTGCCACGGTCCCAGGTTCGATTCCCAGCTTGGGTCACTGTCTGTGCAGAGTCTGCACGTTCTCCCCATGTCTGAATGAGTTTCCTCCGGTTTCCTCCCACAGTCTGAAAGATGTGTTGGTTGGGTGCACTGAGTCGTGCTAAATTCTCCCTCAGTGTACCAGAACTCTTGAGGTGAAAAAAAAACAAAAACTGGAAGTTTCTAAAGATCTAACATTTTAATTTACTGCATTATCCAGGACATAACAAAACCCTGCTCAAAAGCCAGTTGGGATAAATATCAGTGAAATGCACTTGCCGATGCAGTTTATTATCTATGGTTTGAAATGTTGGTGGAGATCATAGAATACAGCAAATAGCTTCCTGGTGATGGAACAGATTGAGTGCAAAGGCAGAGTGAGTGGGTGACACTCTTTCCAATGCGCTGGTCATGTCCTATTGACCCCATGTCACTAATTATCATTATATCACATATTTCTGTGATACAATCTTATCCATGTATCTCGATAACTTTAAATGTATATGCTGTGTGTCATCTCTTCCTTCCTCCAGCAGGGATGGGAACAGGCTCTTAACTGTCTATTAATTGGCCACATGAGGGCTTCAATAGGCCAAAGGATGGGTGGGCTGCCTGATGTCATTTCTGTCTACCGTGTTATTGGGAGTGTAGTGACTAGGAAATTTTCACAGTCACTTCTTTGCAGCGTTAATGTAAGCCTGCTTGCAGCTCATAAATAAACTTTAAAACAATTGGGGAGAAATAGAGAGCAAGACATCTGTCTCATTTAACAGAGGTGGGCAGCTGGCAATGGGGATATTGGCGGGCCATTTCACCCGCTGATTAACCTTTGCGCCACCAATTCAAACCTACCATTCTGTCCATTCTGTGCTGCACCCCCTAATCCCACTACCGATAGGCAGTCAGGTCGAGAAGGTTGTTAGGAAGGCACATGGAGTCTTGGCTTTTATTGGTAGAGGGATTGAATTTCGGAGCCGCAACGTCATGTTGCAACTGTACAAAACTCTAGTGCGGCCGCACTTGGAGTATTGTGTGCAGTTCTGGTCCCCACATTATAAGAAAGATGTGGAGGCATTGGAGAGGGTACAGAGGAGGTTTACCAGGATGTTGCCTGGTATGGAGGGCAGGTCTTATGAAGAGAGGCTGAGGGATTTGAGGTTGTTTTCGTTAGAAAGGAGGCGGCTAAGAGGGGACCTTATCGAAACATATAAGATGATTAGAGGTTTAGATAGGGTGGACAGTGATAGCCTTTTTCCTAGGATGGAAAAAGCTAGCACGAGGGGACACAGCTTTAAATTAAGGGGTGATAGTTATAGGACGGATATCAGAGGTAGGTTCTTTACCCAAAGGGTGGTTCGGGAGTGGAATGCCCTGCCTGCAGCAGTTGTAGATGCGCCAAGTTTGGTGGCGTTTAAGAGGTTAGTTGATAAGTCTATGGAAGAGAAGGGAATGGTTTAGTTTGGAGGGGCATTGCTTTTTATATTGGTCGGCGCAACATCGAAGGCCGAAGGGCCTGTTCTGTGCTGTAATGTTCTATGTTCTATGTTCTATGATTCCACACCCATATGTTCCAACCACCACCCATTCTTTTCCAAGAAATGAAGCCAGGCCAGCTAGTTGTTAATATTTCCAAGGATGTAAATCCAAATAAGCTGTGATAGCCAAGGCTCTCCTCCCAGTCCGCATGTGTAAAATGGGCGCAACATTAATCGAGTTCCTTGGGATGAAGGGGATGTTTACTAAGACTGAGCAGTCATTTCCACACACGTAGGTCTGGGTGGCCTTCCTGTGGTGAATGTCTTGTCGCTGGTGCAGCTGGTCAGCTAAAGACGAGTCCTCACTTGGGCTGAGGCTCCTAACTGGCTGAAGCTAACCGTTCTAACTTAAAGGTGATGTCTGAAATAATCCCAGGAGGTGGCTGTGAACGAATAGCACAGGAAATAAAACAAAACAAAAACCACAATCCTGTGATGAACACAAACAGATCCTAACCAGAGAAATGCAATATTGGATCCATTCAGGGTCCTGCTTTACACAGAGCTCGGTGTACAAGCTCCGTCTGGTGAGTTAATTACCAATCCTCAGGAAGGTCATATTCAACAAGTCCTACAAGGAGGTCAATCAGTGATTCCCCATGCAAATTCTGGACGGTACACAAAATCGAACATGGAAAGGTTGCCGGTCTTGATTGGAACAAGCCAGTCCTTGCTGTGTACTTACGTCACCTGGGGGTCTACAGAAATGCCTGAGGATTATTTCAATCAGCTGACCTTTTACAAAGTGACCGTTCACTTCTTCAACGGCATTCAATTTTCTCTTCCTTTCTATTTTCCACCCACATTTACAGGAACATGATTTCTAATCTATCTCTCCTGCAGCTCACCTCTCGCATAGCCACATTCTTTCTTTTCCAGGCTTTTACATGTGCCTACGTGTTTATTTTTCCGAGGTTTCTTGCACTGTTGAGTTTTTTGGCTCCCGATTCCACTGCAGTTTCATATTCACTCAGAAGGAATGAGAGGAATGGGAAACATGAGTTACACGCAGGCAGGCCCTGAACCACCCGCACAAGTCAGGGAATGGACAGAAGATAGCACAGGACATCATTTACAGCTTTGATTCAACCACTCTCCCAATGCAAGCAGCAAGAGAAATAAAGCAAAATACATGCTGCACTTACTTAATGTTATTAAAATAAATGTCACCCATAGAATTCTACATTCTACAGTGGATGGCACAGTGGTACAGTGGTTAGATGGCTACCTCACAGCACTAGAGACCTGGGTTCAATTCCCAGCTTGGGTCACTGTCTGTATGGAATCTGTACGTTCTCTCTGTGACTGCATGGGTTTCCTCTGGGTGCTCTGGTTTGCTCTCACAGTCTGAAATACATGCTGGTCAGGTGCATTGGCCATGCTAAATTCTCCTTCAGTGTATCTGAACAGGCGCCGGAGTGTGGCGACTAGAGGATTTTACAGTAACTTCACTGCAGTGTTACTATAAAACATAATTGTGATACTAATAAGTAAACCAAAAAAAATGCTTCCGGGCTGATTGCCCCCCACCATACCAACTCTTATTATTTTTACACATCACAGAATGATAAAGGAAGGGAGGCCTTTCGACCCATCAGGCCCATGCCAGCAATTTTAACCACCATTAGTCCCACTTCCCAGCTCAAACCCACAAGCAATCCACCCGTATTTCAGTTAAAGCAAAATATGGCTGCATCTGTACAGAGAGAAAAATGGGGTTCAAATTTTGAGTCTATGTGAGTCTTCTTCAGTTGAAGAGGAGTCTGATGCACCAACATGAGGGGCCAAATAGCTTCTTTCAATGCTGCATCACTCTATGATTTTAGGGAAAGGCTTCTTTGTGGAACTCTGTCAATATCCAATTCAGGAAAGTGGACAGATGAGGTGGGATGCCAAGAAATATAGAAACTTAGAAGCAGGAGTAGATCATTCGATCCTTTGAGCCTGCTCTGCCATTCATTTTGACCATGGCTGATCATCAAATTCAATATCCTGATACCCCTTTCTCCACATATTCCTTGATCCCTTTAGCCTCAAGAGTTATATCTAATTTCTTCTTGCAATCAGTCAACGTTTTGGCCTCAACTACATTCTGCGGCAGTGAATTCCACACATTCACCACTCTCTGGGTGAAGACATTTCTCCTCTCCTCAGTTCTAAATGGTCTACCCCTTATCCTCAAACTATGACCACTAGTTTTGGATTCCCCCACCATTGGGAACATTCTTTCTGAATCTATCCTGCCTAACCCTGTTAGAATTTTATAAGTTTTGATGAGAAAAACCTTCCCTTCTGCACCTTTTGTCCAGACAACAAGAGCCGATTATAAAATCAGTGGGTGGAAGGTGCATGGGGGTCCCCTCAGGTTGACACCAAGCACTGTACTCCTGTGTGAAAACCTGCAAAAACCTTGACCTGAGCCTCAAGTGAACAGGTCATCCTGGATATGCAACATGGGTATCCCAAAGGCACTGCTCTAGAATCTAGAATACAAGGAACTTAGTCAGAGATAAGCAATTAACCGAGTCTGTAATTAATAGCATTGCTCTCTACCTATACCACTTTTAAATTGCAAGCCTCTGCTTATAAGACCATAAGAGACCATAAGACATAGGAGCAGAATTAGGCCATTTGGCCCATCCAGTCTGCTCCATCATTCAAATATGACTGATATTTTTCTCCTGTCTTTTCCCCAAAACCCCTGATCCCCTTATTAATTAAGAACCTATCTATGTCTGTCTTAAAGACACTCAATGACCTGGCCTCCACAGCCTTCTGTGGCAACAAGTTCCACAGATTCAGCACTGTCTGGCTGAAGAAATTCCTTCTCATCTCTGTTTTAAAGGATCGTCACTTTACCTCAGGTTGGACCCTCTGGTTCTAGTGTATAAATAACAGCATCACAGGGGGCAGACAAGATAAACAGTCTCTCAAAATTCAGAATGTTAATCTAACATGGGTGGCATGTGGCACAGCGGGTGGGCACTACTGCCTTACAGTGCCAGAGACCCGGGTTCAATTCCCAGCTTGGGTCACTGTCTGTGCAGAGTCTGCACATTCTCCCCATGTCTGCATAGGTTTCCTCTGGGTGTCCAATTTCCTCACACACTCCAAAGATGTGAGGTTAGGTGGATTGGCCGTGCTAAAATTGACCTTAGTGTCAGGGGGATTAGCAGGGTCAATGCGAGGTTGCAAGTATAGGGCTGGGTGGGATTCTGGTCGGTACAGACTCCAGGAGGCCAAATGGCCTCCATCTGCACTGTAGGGATTCTACTGGCAGGAATTTCCAGCTGCACTCATTCCAGAACCGGAAAATCCCTCCCCCAAGATCAACGAACTTTTGCATGGTCCTATCCCGCCAGGAGGGCAGGATGGGGAAATCTCGCCCTATGCGTCAGCATGCTGTGATTCTCGTCTTTCAACCTATGATTGAAAGTTTGAGCTAGTTGCACAAAGCAAAGCGGATTAAGGTAGGAATGTAGGAAATGTCCATCAAGATTAGCAAATGGCCACCTTTGCTTGAAGGGGACACTTGTCTGGTGATCGATTCAGCCACCAGTGCACTTGCCCAGTAGCTGATTCAGTCTGTGCACAGTCTGTGTGCTTTCACCAGCGGGAAGCATTCTTGCTGACAACTGGAGTTTTGGTGTCAAGTGGCTTCGACTGCAATTACTCGGGATGAGGGAGGCTTAAGGGGCAATTAAAACTCACTAACCAGCCACATCAGGGATTCAAAATTAACGTCTCATTTGAACACTCAACTGGTGGCGAAAGGGAAGAGGCAAAAGACGCTTCACGGAACAAGCCGACAGCCGGCTGAAGAAGGAAATACTCAAAATGGGAAGCTTGGTTCTCAATTCTGTTTTTCTTGGAAAAGGAAAGCAGAGAAAAACAAACAGGATCCGAAACATCGTCACGCTATTTCTTAAAGAGTAAGAAGTGAGCGGCAATTAACATCAGGCACACTAGCGTGTCTGCGACTCCAGGTTTAATGTCACACTCACGGCATTTACCAGAATCCAGAATTTTTTGAGACCACAGCTCCAACCAAAGCATAGGCTTAGCCTTGCACCACCACCCTCCCCGCCCTCCCCGTGCTGCCAATTGTTTACCGACGTTCGGAAAGACACTGACCCGTGCGACTTACCAACGCGGAAGTTCTGCGCTGTCAGAGTGTCCGCCGCGTGGCCATTTTCACTGATGAGGGTGGTGGTGTTCCCCTGTTGGCAGCTGTTGTGGCACTTCCCCTTGGTGCAGGTCACCTTGCAGATGGTGGGCGTGAAGACCACCTTGATGCGGCCTGTGTGGTTTCCGACTGCGAGCGGCGGAGGTGGCACAAACAAGGAGAGAAACAGAGAGATCAACCGGATATCCATCGGTTTTGCCTGAAAACAGACAAGTGCAGGGGAGGGGGAGAGAGGGGTGGCGGGGAGGGGGTGGCAGGGAAGAGGGGTTGCCGGGAGGGGGCAGTTGTTGGGGGGGGGGAAGAAAGGGAAGGGGAGGGGTGATGAAGCGACCGCTGCCTCTCCACTATCCAGACACGTCTCCGGCCTGAGAGAAGAAAGCTCGGCAAAAAAAAAATCAGAACTCCGGGACACACTCCAAACTGACTTCTGAAGTCAAAGCAGCAGAAGAGGATTAGTAATTATAGAGCTGCACTTTATCTCAACTCAGACAAAAGGGTTCGACAGTTTCAGCGCAGAAACCTGACAAGCGGAGGGAGGCACTGTGGAAAGTCCGGCTCTGCACCTAAGGGTGAATCAACTCTTGTTATCACCCGCATATTTCTGCCGCTGTGCTTTTGTCGATATTAAGTCATTTGCAGCTAACCCCTGGAAATGTTTTAGGCATGCCGCATGTCTGAAAACATCTGTTTCAAATATCTGGCACTCCAGCCCAGAGCTATCAAACTCCATGACGCAGCTGCTTGGGCTGTTCCCCAGCTTCTTGGCAAGAAGTAAAAAACCCCTGCCTACAGCTCCTCGAGTTGTACGTCCAGACCGAGCCCATCGATTGCCTGCAAATGCGGCAAGAAAACAAAAGCAAACTGCTCAGGTTTGTTCCAACAAACAGTTTTAAATTCGGAGTTATAAATAACTCCTGGAGACGGACAAAATTTCCAAGATAGGGCAAACTGTGTGCTGGTGTTAATGCGTGATTCAACCAGTGTCTCATATGCAAAGTATTTCAATAACCTTTCTCCCTGTATTTTTACACACAGTGTGGCCAAAGTCATATGTGGTACTTGCATTCAGAATTCCTGTGGCTAAATGGGATGAAGGGTTTTTTTTCTCCTTGGGTGATTTTAGTCTGTAGGAGCCACCTTATTGGCCTTTCACACTACGATCACGCAACAGCGAGGTCGGAGAATTTGATTCCTAACTAATTCTCCGTTCACTGTAGTGGGATGGGAAAATCCTGCCAGTGTGAATAGCCGTAACATTCCAGCCTGGAGCATGGATGTTGTCACAGTGGCTGGCCACACTAAAGCATATCACCTTGCTGCCTCTTTGGAGAGCTCTCTACCTCCTTTCCTCTGGATCTAATGGAAGCCAGTCCAGATAAAAGGACCACTGAAAGTTTATTTATTAGTGTCACAGATAGGCTTACATTAACACTGCAATGAGGTTACTGTGAAAATCCCCCAGTCGCCACACTTCGGCGCCTGTTTGAGCATACTGAGGGAGACTTTAGCATGGCCAATGCATCTAACCAGTACATGTTTCGAGGAAACTGGAACACCTGGTGGAAATCCATGCAGACATGGAGAGAACATGCACAGTCTGGTGACCCAAGCCAGGAATCGAACCCACACCCCGGCAAGGTGAGGCAGCAGTGCTAACCAATGTGCCACCATGCTGCCCAATGTGTGTGTGTGTGTGTGTGTGTGTGTGTGTATGAAAGTGTGTGTCTGTGAGTGTGTGTCTGTGTGTGTGTGATTGAGAGTGTGTGAGTGTGTGTGTGTTACTGAACGTTGTGTGGAAGGATTCATGGCAAATTGGAAGGTGCATTATAACAGGTGGAACAAGTGTTAGAGGATGCATATACCAGACATTTAGTATACAATTGCCAATCTGTCTGTGACCGGACTGAACTGGAGTGTGGACCCTTCTATTTATAAATAACAAAAGTTAGAAAAATTTGGCAAATAGCGAAATAGGGTCGGATGCAGCACAGGGAATCTCTCTGGCATGGGCTGGAGAGTTGGGAGACATGAAACTGGGGTGTCACACCGCCATCACTGGAAGGAGGGTGGAATTACACCTAAAGAAGGAGTGCAGCAAAGGTTTATCAAGCTGAGTCCTGGGATGGCAGATCTATCATATGAGGATTGCTGGTTAGGATTATATTCACAGGAGTTTAGAAGAATGTGAGGGATCCGATGGAAACTTCAAAATTCTAACAGGATTAGATAATGTAGATTCAAAGAAAATGTTCCCAATAGTGGGGAGTCCAGAAGTAGAGTTAAAGAGCATAGAGGTTTACAGCATGAAAACAGGCCCTTCGGCCCAACTTGTCCATACCGCTCTTCTTTTTTAAACCCCTAAGCTAATCCCAATTGCCCGCATTTGGCCCATATCCCTCTATACCCATCTTATCTATGTAACTGTCTAAATGCTTTTTAAAAGACAAAATTGTACCTGCCTCTACGACTAACACTGTCTGCTTGAAAAAATTGCCCCTCTGGACCTTTCTGTATCTCTCTCCTCTCACCTTAAACCTAAGCCCTCTAGTTTTAGACTCCCTTACCTTTGGATAAGCTGATCTATGCCTCTCATTATTTTATAGACCTCTATAAAATCATATCTTAGCCTCCTATGCTTCAGAGAAAAAAAATCCCAGTCTATCCACCTCTCCTTTGAATTCAAACCATCAAGTCCCATTAACAACCTAGTAAATCTCTTTTGCACTTTTTCTAGTTTAATAACATTATTTCTATAATTGGGTGACCAGAACTGTATACAGAACTAGGGATCATAGTTTGGGAAAACTTCTTTACCCAGAGGGTGATGAATGTGTGAAATTCATTATCACAGAGTGTAGTTGAGGCCAAAACATTTAAAAATGATTTAAAAAATAAATTAGATGTCGCTCTTGGGGCTAAAGGGATCAAGGGATATGGGGGGAAGGAGGGATCAGGATATTGAATTTAATGATCAGCCATGATCAAAATGAATGGCAGAGCAGGCTCAAAGGGCCAAATGGCCTATTCCTGCTTCTAGTTTCTAAGAGAAGTGGGCCAAACACAAGAGCTGTGGGGGAGGCCAGTCCCTCCTACCTTGCAATTCATATCAATCAGCAAACTGCAGGATAATAAAGCTCTTCAAAAGTAACCTTGCAGCATCACTGAGTTTTGTGCATGGCATTAGTTGTGATTTTATAGTAACAGTTCTTGCACTCAATGTTCACACGTCAGAGATGGCAAGTATGGAGCACACAATGTTTGAGAAAGACAGGAGACATCTATCAGGGTAAAAGTGACAGGGGTAATTTTCTGATTTATCATGCCTCCAGATACCTTTGATCCCATATTGGAAATTTGAGCACACAGTGGGCCACTTTCTGATCATCAGATTGAACTGACAGATAAACACACATGGACACACACACACACACACACACACACACACACACGCACATGCACACACATACATGTGCACGCACACAGACACACACACAGACACACACACGCACAAAAAATGAGCTAGTGAAACTCTGATGGAATAGGATAAATGTTCACTCCTGTACAATTCAATCATGCTGTTTAAGCAGATTGGAGATTAGTGCCTCGAGTTAACGCTTTGAACTGATTGGCTATTGGCTTCGCGCCAGCACAGTCCCAAGATTCTGATGAATTCAGGTTCACGACCCACTCCTAGGGCTTGAACACACAAACTAGACTGACGGGCTGTACGATGATATAGTGGTTAGCACTGCTGCCTCGCAGTACCAGGGACCTGCTTGGGTCACTGTCTGTATGGAGTCTGCACATTTTCCCTGTATCTGTGTGCGTTTCCTCCGGGTGCTCCACTTTCCTCTTATGTCTGAAAGACATGCTGGTTAGGTGTATGGGCCATGCTAAATTCTCCCTTAGTGTACCCGAACAGGTGCCAGAATGTGACGACAAGGGAATTTTCACTGTAACTTCACTGCAATGTTAATGTAAGCCTACTTGTGACCCCAAAAGGGGAGGTAGACAAAAGGCAGATAACTATAGGCCAGGTAGCTTAGTTTCTATAGCAAGGAGAATGCTTGAATCTATCACCAAGGAAACGCACGCAGACATGGGGAAAATGTGCAGACTCTGCACAGACATTGATCCAAGCTAGGAATTGACCCAAGTCCATGGTGCTGTGAGGCATCAGTGCTAACCACTGTGCCACCATGCTGCCCCTTAGCACCCTGTTCCAGGAAAAATCCTCATTCTGGGAACAGGAGAAAATCTGCCCTGTGCATTACCACGTGTAGGAAGAGAAACTACAACACCACCTCAAAAATACATCACTGGGGATGTGAAAGATGCTACATAAATGCAAAGTCTTTCATTACGGTCCATGTACAAGGATGAAGGCAGGTACATTAGAAAATATATTGCAAACAAGCAGCTGTGTCTCAAAGCTATGTTTGCTATGTACAGTTAAACAAACTGAGAATATGTTAGCGCGATACATCCAGTAACAACAGCATGCAATTTGGAAATGTGACCCATCTCATTTTGCAAAACTGCTGCAATGGCCTGAAAAGCTGGAGTATGAACACTCGGCTTTGTAGGACCTCTGAGGGCCTAAAAAAAAATGAGATGTCTTTTCCATTGGGTTTTCTCTCAGTTTCAATTATGATCAGAACCTGGCCCTCCATGCACTCAAATGTCCAATCTTGGAGTGACGGTGTTTGACAAGTCGGAAAGTTACCCCTTATAGCCTGTGAATGCCTGAACTCTTGCCCTTGTTAACCATTTCCAGCTCTGCACTTGCCCTCTATGAAGCCTGGACAGTGGGGAGAACAGGAACTGCTCCTGCAGAATCACAATGGATACTATGCGCACAACACAGTGAAACTGCAGGATTAATCTTGAAGAAATAGAAATCATAGAATTCCTACAGTGCAGAAGAAAGCCATTTAGCCCATTGAGTCTGCACGGTATGACAATTCCCTCGGTGACATCAAAAAGATGGGATGCCAATCCGCCCACTGCCTGCAATGCCCAATGCATTGTGACTGGTGATGCCAGGATGAAGGGTAAAGTTTCTCACAGATTTCTGCACAGGATTTAACTCATAACCACTGCAGGCAGGAAGTTGAGTTGAGGTAAGGGAGGAGTTAATCCAAAGCAACCAGTAAGTGATAGAACTTTGCGTTCCATTCCCTGGGAGTCTCGCATTTGGAAAGAGGGCAGAATGAGAGAATCGGGAAGGGTTGAGCTTTTCTTATGAGGGCCTGGGAGGAGGATTCCAGTATCCAATTCATCCCCATCAACCAAAGGAACAGTATTCCACATAATTTTTAACTGCCCACCACACTGAAGCAAGCATCCCTCTTGGATGGTGATTATGTTCTTAAACTCTATAAGCATTACAGTAATTCACGGAAAGCTGTCAAAGTCTTTGTAGCTGTTTTGAGGACAATCCCCACTTTTGAGGTGGCACAGTGGTACAGTGGTTAGCACTGCTGCTTCACAGCACCAGGGACCCGGGTTCGATTCCCGGCTTGGGTCACTGTCTGTGCAGAGTCTGCACGTTCTTCCCGTGTGTGGTTTCCTCTGGTGCTCCAGTTTCCTCCCACACTCCAAAGATGTGCAGGTTAGGTGGATTGGCCATGCGAAGTTAAGCCTTATTTTCAGGGGACTGGCTAGGGTAAATGCATGGGGTTATGGAGATGGATGTGACTGGTCAGCGCATGAATGGCCTCCTTCTGCCCTGTAGGATTCTATGATCGACAATTTGAACGAACACAGCAATTAAAAAAATAGCAGAGCCAGGAATTGGGACAAAATGTGAACACTGCTTTCCATGACCTTTTCAGCCATTTGAGAACCAGCTGTTGCTCTCTTGTTCCAATGCACATTAACTGGAGGCGTTTCTTACAGGCTGACTGGCACTCCCACAGCTTTCAATGAACCTTTCTTCATTTCCTTACAAGTGCTTTTGGGTGTCTGCCATTCATTTCCCGCCCCCCTGATGCACTCGTTTGCAGCAAGCAAGCATTAAACAGGGCGGGCCGAGGACATTTCGGAACAAAACACTACAAAGACAGCTTGGTGCACTGCACATTCCAAACTAATGAATGGGGAATGAAGGGCAGACGTTGAAAGCTCCAGTCTGTTCTACAAACAAGAAGACTGACGTCAAGGTGCAGAGATAACTGGTAAAGATCTGCCTCACCAGTAGGATAAGTTGTCCAAACCCAGGGTCCATTCCCTAATGCCATGGATGAAGATTTGGGACAGCACAGTGGCACAGTGATTTAGCACTGCTGCCTCACAGCATCAGGGACTTGGGTTTAATTCCTGCCTCGGGGAGTCTGCACATTGTAGAGATCTGCAATTTTTGAGTCTTCTGTCCCAACACACCTGTGCAGGAACCTGGATCAAGTGACCTGGAGTGGAGCTCCATGGAAAACGGTATGGGTAGAGGTCCTAAAGGCAGCGGGGGTGAGAAGAGGTCCCAAAGGGAAAGGAAATGGGGAGAAGTCCCAAAGGGAAAGGAGAAAGGGAGAAGTCCCAAAGGAAGTCCCAGGTTGGGACAGAGACAGGGGACAAAGGCACGTCCTCATTGATGAAAAACAGAGGTGAAAAAAAATTTCCAAATAGAAAAAAGGCTGGGCGGGGAAAGTCTTGAGGTGAAGGCGGCTCAACAGAAACCCTGAAAATCCAAGAAAACAGCAGAAGGTTGGTGGCCGCTTGCTATGGGATGTTGGGCAAACGTGTCCCTTTGAAGCAGTAGCTTTCTGCTCAGTGTGGCCATAGCCCTGAAATTGTGCTTCTGAGTTGGTGCTTCAGGGCATACTCAGGAACCCAAGGGAATAAAATCCCGAGAGGCGAGACTAAAACCCTGTGAGGTGGACCACTGTTGACACCATCCAAGTTGGAGTGTGCTTTGGAGAGAATTTTTGAAGATAAAGATAGACAGGATTTCAGCAAGATTGGTTGACCCATTACTGGTGGGTTGTTGAGAAATCCATGGACTCTGTTTTGGTCACATCTGCCACCTTTGCATAGTATGGTGTGTTCAACAGATTGCCTGTTAATTCATGTGCACTCCTTATTAGCATTGAATGTTAGAGTATAAGATAGGTACAACAAGTTGTTTCATCTTTCTGACATTGTATAGTAAAACACTTTTTTGCTCTAAAGCTGTGGAATCTTGTGGCAGTATTCATTCAGCAAGTGTCTCGAATCTCAAGCCCCTCTCTACGTGCAACAAAACGTAATTGATTCCGAGCCAGTTCTTACCAAAAATATATGGGTTTGGTCAAAAATCATAACAGGACTGAGACGAGGAGAAATATCTTCACTCAGAGAGTTGTGAATCTTTGGTACCCTCCCCCAGAGGGCTATGAGTGCTCAATGAGTCTATTAAAGACTTGAGAGGTTGGGGTAGGAGGTAGCGAAGGAGTGCTCTATGATAAACACTCTAAATGGCCTCTTATTCTCTGTGTCCTGGTTCTAAACACCCCAGCCAGGAGAAACATTCTACCTGTATCTATCCTGTCAAGCCCTGTAAGAATTTTGTACACTTCAATGAGATCACCCTTCTACAGAACACAGTCTCCACAATCTTTCCTCAGGGAACATTCCCGTCAGCCCCAAGATCAGTCTGGTAAGCCTTCATTGCACTCCCTCTGTGACCAGAATATCCTTCCTTGGGTAAGGGGGCCAAAATTGCACTAAAAATGCAAGTATTCATGATACCAAAGACAGGCATCGTCTTGTTGAAACACTTCTCAGTTATTATTCAAACTCCCAATCTAAAAGTCTATCACTGTGAGTTCAAGAGTTAAATCGAACATTTTGGACGGTTGCAAGTAAATAGCAAAGCTTGAACTGAATGAAGGGATTCAGATAAACTGAAGACTAAGCATTTTATAATCGTTGATTAGATCACGGCTCCGCACCTTATACCTTGCCAACTGTCATTTTATAAAAAAAACAAATGTATAATGTTATAACTGGAGTGGGAGCTCCACGTTCCACTTTCAAGACGTATTTTCCTTGGCAGTCACTGACAGTGCACATTTTCTCACCGATTTGTAGCGATGGTCATCAAAGAGAGTTTTGTCTTGTGATGTTGAAGAGAAGATTAAGCAGAGGGCTGGGATTCCAGGAATGGGGCTGCAATTTACCTTTAAGATTCAGGTTACATCAGAAACCATAATGTTTGAGTGAATAATCAAGATAATCTCAACCTGAAGACAAGGTCACACCCATCCCCAATATCGTTCATTGTGTTTCGTGAGATACAAAAGGAAGTTGAGGCCCTTTCCTGACCTCAGGACAGCCCAAAGCATTTTCCAGCCAATGAATTGATTTCCAAGTGCAGTTACTATTATTATGTAGGAAACACGGCAGCAAATCAGTGCACACCAAGCTCCCATAAACAGCAGTGATGACAACCAGATAATTTGCTTCATAATGAGATTGGCTGATTGAAAAACATCGGCTGCAGCCCTGGAGTCCACCCCCTACCTGCCTCTCTAAATAATGCTGTGTGATCTTATACATCCATCCAAGTGAGCTTAACATCTCATCCAACAGATGACACCTCGCCAGGGCGTCACCCCCCCAACCCCATTCCTCTTCCCCCACAAAAGGTTCAGTATCAAGTTAAGGCCTATCCCCCATGGGCGGCATGATGGCCTAGTGGTTAGCACTCTGCTTCACAGTTCCAGGGACTTGGCTTCGATTCACTGCTTGGGTCACTGTCTGTGTGGAGTCTGCACATTCTCCACATGTCTGCGTGGGTTTCTTCCAAGTGCTCCAGTTTCTTCCCACAGTCCAAAGATATGCGGGTTAGGCTGATTGGCCATGCTAAAATTGACCCTTAGTGTCCTGAGATGCGTAGGTTAGACAGATTAGCAGGTAAATGTGTACGGATATGGAGGTAGGGACTGGATGGGACTGTGGTCGGTGCAGACTTGATGGGCCAGATGGCCTCTTTCTGCACTGTAGGATTTTTATGATTCTATGCATGCACTCTTCATACTATCAAGACAAATGAAAATGCACCGAATAAGGGGGAGAGGGAGGTGTGGCTCACTGGTATTATCGCTAGACTATTAATCCAGAAACTCAGCTAATATTCTGGAGACCAGGGTTCAAATCCTGCCATGGTGCAAACTGAGTTCAATAAAAAATACCCAGAATTAAAAATCTACTGTGAAATCATTGTCAACTGTCAGAAAAACCCATCTGGTTCACTGATGCCCTTTAGGAAAGGAAATCTGCCATCCTTACCTGATCTGACCTACATGTGATTCCAGCAAGCCACAGCAATCTGGTTGACTCTTAACTACTCTCAGGCAACTAGGGAGGGGTAATAAATGGTGGCCAGCCAGCAACACCCATGTGGACTTGAGCATTATTACAGCTATTGCCAGTGAAGGTGGCTGGAAAATTGGATAAAAGCAAATTACTGCGGATGCTGGAATCTAAAGCCAAAACAGAAAATGCTGGAAAATCTCAGCAGGTCTGGCGGCATCTGTAAGGAGAGAAAAGAGCTAACGTTTCAAGTCAAAGTGCTGACAAAGGGCGATCTGGACTTGAAACGTCAGCTCTTTTCTCTCCTTATAGCTGCTGCCAGACTTGCTGAGATTTTCCAGCATGTCCTCCTTTAGTTGCGGAGAGACTGTTGGACTCCAGAATATCAGTTTGAACTTCCCCTCAAGTTATATGTAGCATCTCCAACATTACCCCAATGTGGATTGTCTTATAAAGGAACACAAAATCGTCAAAGAAACTTGACAATTTTTATTCATAGTAGGCCACGTTTTAGCTGCATAAATGGGTGACAGGGGAAGGAAGGGTGGAAGCATTGTAGGAATGTTACCTCTTCCTGTTTCCACCAGCCAATAGGGCATTAAGCTCAGTAAAATAAGTGATTTGAATCGAGAATGCACTCGCCTGAAAGGGTGGTGGAGGAAGACTTAATTGTGGCTTTGAGAAGAGAATCAGATAAACACCTGAATAAAAGTATTTGCAGGGCATAGAGCAGGGCTGCGAGAGACGAGATAGATTTTCCTGAGGTGGAAGGGCTGAAAGGCCTCCCTCTGTCTGCAACCATACTATGATTCCATAAAGTATTCCATAAAATAGCAAGCAAAGAAACTGCAACAATTTACAAATGTTCACATCATGTGACATCACTTTGTCCATTTGGTGATTAGTCTTATCGTGATTCACAGACTCAACATCTGAACTGTCCACATTTTAGATAGCGCTCCTTCTCCTTATGGCCCTCACACAAAGTGTCACCAGATTTGTGGGCAACACAGTGGCACAGTGGTTAGCACTGCTGTCTCACAGCGCCAGCGACCCGGGTTCAATTCCCAGCTCCGGTCACTGTCTGTATAGAGTTTGCACATTGCTAGCAGTGGTTAGCACTGCTGCTTCATAATTCCAGGAATCTGGGTTCGATTCCCAGTTTGGGTCACTGTTTGTGTGGAGTTTGCACATTCTCCTCGTGAGAGCATGGGTTTCCTCCGGGTGCTGCAGTTTCCTCCCACGCCCAAAGATTAGATTGATTGGCCGTGCTAAAAAAAAATTGCCCCTTAGTGTCCTGTGATGCATAAATTAGAGGGATTAGCGGGTAAACATGTAGGATTATGGGGGTAGGGCCTGTATAGGGATTGTGGTCCGTGCTGACTTGATGAGCCAGACGGCCTCTTTCTGCACTACAGGGTTTCAATGATTTTCTATGATTGTCCGAATGTCTGCATGGATTTTCTCCGGGTGTTCCAGTTTCCTCCCATACTTCAAAGATGTGCGACTTAGATTTATTGGCTATGCTAAAATTGGCCCTTAGTGCAAAGAGGATTCCAGGATAAATGCGTGAGGTTATGGAGATAGAGTCTGGGTGGGATTGTTGTTACTGCAAACTAAATGGGCAGAATGGCCTCCTTCTGCACTATAAGGATTCTATGATTCCCTGTACACCCTGAAATATATATAGTTTATGGCTGGGGTTGGTTTTCAAACTGGGCAGAAAAGTTAAATATTGGAGGAGGAGAGAGGCATCTTTGTGTATGAGAGTCACAAATGGATCAATGGGATGGCATGGTGGTTAGCACTGCTGCCTCACTGTGCCAGAGACCTGGATTCAATTCCTGGCTTGGGCACCATCTGTGTGGAGCCTGCATGTTCCCCCCATGTCTACATGGGTTTCCTTCACATGCACCAGTTTCTTCCCACAGTCTAAAGATGTGCTGGTTAGGTTTATTGGCCATTGCCCCTTAGGGGGAGTAGTGGGGTAGCTGGGTGGGATTGTTGTCAGTGCAGGCTCAAAGGGTCGAATGGGCTCCTTCTATATTGCAGGCATTCTATGTGCGACCTGAAATATAGTTTGGGTGCAAGCTGAAGACAACAAACATGCTGGAGTGATCACCCTTTGAGCTCTGGCTGCAGAAATTACCAACATGTGTTCGGCAACCTCAGCCCAGCATTTTCCAAAAGTCTATTCTTTGAAGATGATTCCTCTCTCGACTCTGATCCACCACAGCAATTACACTATGAATAGCAAGCTTGCAGCGCATGTAATGTCATGTATTTATCACATGAATGCTCTTTGGCATTGGCCACCCTAACAGGGATGGCTCACACCCAAAGACATGAATCATCCACTCTGCCTGATGTCACAGGCCTCTGTGAACATAGATGATACTTTCAAGAAATATCAGGAAGTATGAGAAAGCTGTCAATCGCGGACCTGCAGACGCATTCCACATCTGTTTCCCACACTGGTGGAGCATAATATCGCCACTCCAATTAGGGTGCAAGGATCTAATACATGGCAACAGCCCAGCCAACTCGTAGCATTCACTTCCATTGTGCACAAGTCACCCATGTCTAATAGGAGTTATCTATTATCCTTAGAGAGCAGGAAGTTGGGCTTTATGTGTACAAAAGATATACGCTTAAGAGAGATTTCGCAAACTGTTATTTGCTTGATAAAAGAAAAATGTTTTAACACAACGCAGTAGTTAGCACTGCTGCCTCACAGCACCAGGAACCCAGGTCCAATTCCAACCTTGCTAATGACTAAGTAAAAATTTACTTGCACTTTTCCTGGCATGGTTATATGCATCCAATGGTCCAGGTACTGCAAATTCACACCTTCCATGTGTTTCAATGCAGGTTCTTGACAAGATACTGTTATAGCACAGCCAGAGGAGGCACTGGCTAAATCCGGGTTCGATTGCTGGCCTAGGTCACTGTCTGTGTGGAGTCTGCATATTTTCCCCATGTCTGCGTGAGATTCCTCCCACAGTCCGAAAGTCAAGCTTATTAGGTGCATTCGTTGGATGGCACAGTGGCTCGCACTGCTGCCTTATAGCAGCAGGAACCCCAGGTCCAATTCCCGGTTTGAATCACAGTCTATGCGGAGTCTGCACGTTCTTCCCATGTCTGCATGAGTTTCTTCCAGTGCCCCCTTACTGATTTAAAGAATATTCCTGCCCTGTCACAGAGAAGATTTTTAAGCTGTTATGTCTTACTTCAATTAGCTTATTTTTCCATATCATTGGACATTTCTATATCCTCACTTCAGACCAGAAACAACAGTGAACATAGTGTTATACCCTATTATTACTCCGTTAGGCTGTTAAAAAATTATTCATGGATGTGGATGTCACTGACTTGGCCAGCATTTATTACCCCATTCCTAATTACCCTCGAACTGAGTGGCATGCGAGGCCATTCCAAAAGACATTGCTATAAATCTGGAGTGTAGGACAGACCAGAGAAGGACGGCAGATTTCCTTCCCTAAAAATGAACCAGATTGGTTATTGCGACAATGGTGTAATTTCGGATTTGGAATCAAATTTAAACTCCACCATCGGTATGGTGAGATTCAAACCTGGGTCTCTGTATTACTGGTCCAGTGACAATGCTATTACACCATTACCTCCCTGTGGGACAGCTATCTGATGAACCCAGACTTTAAAAGCTGGGGGAAGCTAGGATCAAATTGGGGGGAATGGTGGATGGATGGGTCATGAGGAAAAGATAGCAAAGAGGCATGACAAATACAGGATAACCTACTCATCAGAGGCCCTCTACCAATACGACAAACACAGGTGGGATTAAAGCTTTAAAATTTATTTATTAGTGTCACAAAAAGGCTTACATTAACACTGCAATGAAGCTACTGTGAAAATCTCCTAGTCACCACACTCTGGTGCCTGTTCGGATACACTGAGGGAGAATTTAGCATGGCCCATGTGGACCAGCGGCGCGCACGTCCCACAGATGAATGAAAAAATAACCAGCATATCTTTCAGACTGTGGGAGGAAATGGAGCACACAGAGGAAACCCATGCAGATGCAGGGAGAATGTGCAAACTCTGCACAGTGACCCAAGCCAGTAATCGAACCAGGGTCCCTGATGCTGTAAGGCAACAGCGCTAACCACCATTCCACCATGCCAAATTTAAAAAAAAGCAATGAGAAACTGTTAAAGTGAAGCTGAAATATTAAATAACATTTTTAAAAGGCAGACTTGCCTTTTAATACATGAAATAAATGTATTTTCATTATGGTGTATTCCCCTGGATACATCATGTGGCTCACAGGGGGGCACAGTGGTTAGCACTGTTGCACCACAGCGCTATGGACTTGGGTTCAATTCCCAGCTTGGGTCACTGTCTGTACAGAGTCTGCATGTTCTCCCTGTATCTGCATGGGTTTCCTCCAGGGGCTCCGGTTTTCTCCCACAGCCTGAAACACGTGCTGGTTATTGTTTTATTCATTTATGGGACCTAGGTGCCAATGGCTAGCCAGCATTTATTGCCCACCTTTAGTTTCCCTTGAGAAAGGGTTGTTGACTCCCTTCTTGAATTGCTGCAGTCTACATGCTGCGGGTTGACGCACAATGCCATTACGGAGGGAATTCCAGGATTTTGACCTAGTGACTGCAAAGGAACAGCTGATATATTTCCAAGTCAGGACAGTGAATGGCTTGGAGAGGAACTTGCAGGTGATGGTGTTTCCAGGTATCTGTTGCTCTTGTGCTTCTAGGTGGAAGTGGTCATTGACTTGGAAGACGCTGCGTAAGGATCTTTGGTGAATTGCTGCAGAGCATCTTGTAGATAGTATCCCCTGTGGCATAAGTGCATTGGCCATGCTAAATTCTCCATCAGTGTACCCAAACAGGCGCCAGAGCATGGCAACTCAGAGATTTTCACGGCAACTTCATTACAGTGTTATCATAAGCCTACTTATGACATAATTAATTTTAAAAAACATATCCATTAAGTGTAAAGGCCACATTCAATGCTTTATTTTGTTATTTCATTGCATTCCTCAATTAAACATTATCAGGAGAAGTTGCCTTCCTGGCAAATATTTGCCTTGGAAAATAATTGGTGGTGGTGTTTAGAAACAGAAGTGTTTCATTGCCAAATCATTCCATAGAGCAACTAACTGGAGATTATACCAATTATTAGATAATTCGGAGAACAGCTCCCATCTTGCACAAATCCAGTGAGGAAGAGAGTTGACCCATCAGCGCAAAGCAAGAAAATCAAAAGGGAAGCCGTTTGATTACGAGAAAGTCCATTTGTTAATCGAGCATTTCGACAGAGTGCCGAAGGAGAGAACAGAAAAACTCTCACTTTAACACTATAACTCGCCATATGTTTACCACATGGTGTCCAATAACACTCTTCCTTCCCTGTCTGAATCTCTTTTCCTCTGAAGGTGCTGACAGCCTTAACTAATTGGGCCTTCCTCATGCATGAGCCTGCAAAGTGAATGCAACCAAACCTTTTCGAACACACTGCGTGAGGTAGCTGCCCCCCTTCCCTCCCCCCACCAAACTGATTTTCCTGATGTTTAGACATGAACATCTTCCTCCACCTGTCACTGGGCCCAAATGAGAAGCATTGCAATGGCCCCAGCCAACTTCACGCTCCCCAGCCCAAAGCTGTAGCTAATTGTAGTGTCTAACATTTAATTATTTTTAAAAGTTTAAACCAAAGTTCAAACCCTGGGTGATATGAAGCCCTGACGTTTTTGCAGAATGCATGGTGAAAGGTCTCAGACAAACAGCATTATTACCAGGATGAAGAACAGAAATGGGACTTCACAATGACATGGTGGCACGCCAGTCACAAGGCATTGTTCCTATAGTGATGGGAGTGGTTGTCGTGAACAGGGCAGTGAGTTCTTTCTTAGATCGCTCAGCTTCCTTCTAAAATCACAAGTAGAAATTCAAATCCACTCAGCTGAAATGTTGAGAATTGAAAGAAAGGCTTAAAAGTATGACAGTATTAGAAATAGGCTATTCAGCCCTTCTAACCTAAGATCTTACAATCCCAACACTGCAGACGAGGCCATTCAGCCCATCAAGTCTGTATTGACTCTCTGACAGGGAATCTTATCCAGGCCCTCTTCCCTGCCGTACTCCTGGAACCCTGTGTATTTCCCATGGCTAATCCATCTAACGTACACAACTCGGGATGGTCAGGGGCAATTTTCTTCTCAAAGAAGCCCCATAGCAATGTTGAGTCTGTGCGTGATTTGCTTTATTTATGCAAAAGACTTCATTTTAAGATATTTCTGCCTACGTAACTAACTATGCTAAGCCTTAAAGCTAACTTGGTCACATTTTAAAACTCAACTGGCATGCCAGAATTAGTTTAGAAATTGACTGCATTCTTTGAAAATACAATGGCAGCAGAAATGGTTTTCTCATAATCCAAAACAAAACCTTCATGGCCACAGCTGCAATCTGTTTATGGAAGTTAGAGACACTGCCTGTACCAATCTTATAACACAGATAACCAAAAAGTTATAATGTTCTCTATAGCTACATGTGAACAGTGCAAGGTTTGGACCAAGTTTATGTCAAGACTAGTTTTTGCTGGTAACTCTATCTCTCACTATCTGTCTCTCCCAGTAAATCAATTTCTTTGCTTTCTGTAATATGTTAATTTTAAATGCTGCTCAATAAAACTTTGCATCAGTGCTGTCCATGTCTATTCTGAGGAATGAATGGGTCTGACAAGCAGTAACCAGTTGCAATGAGTTTCCATTCCCAAGGCTGGTTCACGATGCCTGCAGCCTCTTGGATAAATGTTCCTATGTCCCACCTTGTAGATGTTTCTCCTCTAACCCAGCCCCAGAAACCACAGCGCAAATCTCAAAGGGAGAAATGGGAATATGGGTTTCAGAGAGCTGGCAATATTGCACAGAACAGGATGACAAGAAAATTTAAACTAAAACACCTGAAAATCTAGTATAAGTTTAAAGTTAGAGTACAATATTCAATTCCGGACAGAGATTTGACAAAATAATTTGAACAGAAACTACTCTTCTTCGATGTGCTTAAAACAAATGTAGTCATAGAATCAGAGAATCCCTGCAGTGCAGAACAAGCCATTCAGCCCATCGAGTCTGCACTGACTCTGACAGAGTATCTTACCCAGGCTCTCTTCCTTATCCATGGCTAAAAGATCAACCAAAAGATCAGCCATGATCTCACTGAATGGCAGAGCAGGCATGAGGGGCCTGATGTCCTACTCCTGCTCTAAATCTTAGGTTCATAACTTGAGACGCTAAGACGTAATTTAGCATGGTCAATTTACCTAACCTGTTCATCTTTGGGCTGTGGGAGGAAACCAGAGAACCTGGAGGAAACTCACGCAGGTGAAAATATGCAGTCTTCACACAGACAGTGACCCGAGCCAGGAATCAAACCTGGATCCCTGGCAGTGTCAGGCAGCAATGCTGATTAACATGTCACTTCTTCCCCCAGAGTTTTCCCACTTGATTAGGACAGGAGGTTTGGAGTGAGCACAATGGACTCAGGAATTGGACTGTTTACACTTCGGCGAACAATTCAGCAAAATGTTCATCCTAGCATAGCAGCTGTTCAGTGCCATGATCCACCGTGGTCCTTTAATAGCACACTGCAGCTACATCCTGGCAGAACATACGTTACACTGGCTCGGGCACTTAGCAGGTCAAACCAGGAAGTGCCTTTTCTAATAGAAACATTGAAGATAGGAGCAGGAGGAGGCCATTCAGCCCTTTGAGTCTATTCTGCCATTCATCACAACCACAGCTGATCATCCACTTAATAGCCTCAATAATATTAGTTGATCTCAGTGGGGGAAGTATTTGAATGTTACAATTGGCCCTTAGTCGGTTCAGAAGGAAGACAGTGACCTTACTATTGATTGCTACCTAGTGATTTTGGCATTCATATAATGCCTGGTTATAGAGTCATAGAGGTTTACAGTATGGAAACAGGCCCTTCAGCCCAACTTGTCCTTGCTGTCCTTTTTTTTAAACCTAAGCTAATATCAATTGCCTGCATTTGATCCACATCCCTCTATACCTATCTTACCCATGTAACTGTCAAAATGCTTTTTAAAAGATAAAATTACAGAGCTGCTTCACAATGTATTAACACGAATTACTTTTGGAGTGCAGTAACAATTATGAAGATTACTTAACTATTTTCCTCTACCATCTATGCCCAATGAATAGCAATGAGATAAATTATCTTTTTTTTATTATTTTCTGGGATGGGGGCCTCATTGGTAAGGCCAGCAGTTACCAATCCCTAACTGCCCTTGAACTGAGTGGCAGTTATGAGTCAACCACATTGCTGTGGCTCTGGAGTCACATGTAGGCCACACCAGATAAGGAAGACAGATTTCCTTCCCTGAAAGACTTTAGTGAACCAGATGGATTTTTACAAGAATTGACAATGGTTTTCATGGTCATCCAGATTTATATCCATCATCATCCATCAATGCTGCCTCACAGTGCCAGGGACCTGGGTTCAGTTACCGCTTGGGTCACTGTCTGTGCACAGTCTGCATGTTCTATATGGTTTCCTCCAGTTTCCTCCCACAGCCTGAAAGACGTGCTGATTAGGTGCATTGACCCAAACAGGCACCAGAGTGTGACAACTAGGGGAATTTTGCAGTAACTTCTTTGTAGTGTTAATGTAAGCCTTACTTGTGGTTAATAAACAGATTTTTAATCCAAGTTTCACCATCTGCTATGATGGGATTTGAACCCTGATCCCCACAGCATTACTCTGGTTTTCTGGATTAACAGCCAAGCGACAGTACCACTTCACCACCACTTTCCCGAAGGAGGTGATAAGACAAGACATTGAATATTTCAAGTGAAGAGATTCCAATCAGCAATTAACCCCTTCACTGCTCATTTGTAATATACAAAACTTCCAGGTATGGAATCTGGGAGACTTACAACACAGAAACTAACCTTGGAAGGAAGATCCAGATGAAGTTTGGGGCAGGGGACCTTCTGCAGCCTGTCCTCCGGTGTAAAACTTCTGATTGTAATATTTGGGTTTGAAGGTAAACTGTTGAGTTTGACCTCGCTGTACAAGCATCATCAGTGGCTGTGATGGTAAAGGCATCAAGCTGAGAGAGAAGGACACTAATGAGAGTCATTCAGTAAAAGTAAAATCTGCAACACAGTCACCATGAAACACAACCATCAAAAGTCATTGTTAGAAAAAGGTCAAAAACAGAATTGATTTGTACACCATAGAATCATGAAATGGTTATTGTACGGAAGGAATCTATTCTATCCATTGTGCCCATGGCACAAGAGCAAATTACCGCCCCATCAGTTACTCTCGATCATCAGTAAAGTGAAGGAGAATGTCATCAACGGTGCTATCAAATGGCACTTACTCAGCAATAAGCTGTTCTTGGATGCTCAGTTTGGGTTCCGCCAGAGTCACTCAGCTCCTGACCCCATTACAGCCTTGGTTCAAACATGGACAGAAGAGCAGAATTCCAGGGATGAGAAAGAGTGACAGCCCTTGACATCAAGGCCGCATTTAATCAAGAATGGCTTCTAGGACCCCCAACAAAATTTAAGTCAATGGGAATCAGGGAGCAAACTGTCCATTGGTCGGAATCATACTGGCAAAGATCCTGTGGGACATGGACAGGGTAAATAGTGAGAAACTGCTCCTTCTCAGAAGGGCATCAAAAACAAAGGCTACAGATCCTGAAGAATGGGCAAAAGGAGTAGAAAGGGTGTAAGGGAAACATACAGAGAGTGATTGAAGTCTGGAATGAACTTCCCAAGAGGGTGGCGAAGGCAGGTTTAATCCGGATATTCAAATGGGAATTGCTATGTGAAAGGAAAGAATGTTCATGTCTAAACATTCTTGTTTATTTATTAGTGTCACAAGTAGGCTTACATTAACACTGCAATGAAGTTACTGTGAAAACCCCCGAGTGGCCACAATCCAGTATCTGCTCAGGTACACTGAGGGAGAATTTAGCATGTGAGATTAAGTAGAATGTGATTTCAGAGAGTCATGTAGACACAAAGGGCTGACTGTCTCCTACCAGGGTGGCTGAGTGGTTAAAACGTTAGACTTAAGATCTAATGGACATATGTCCGTGTGGGTTTGAACACCATTCCTGGTAAATGGATTTTTAATCTTTGCCGCAGATAGCTTGTCACTGAGTATCTTTAAGACAGAAATACATAGGTTCTTGATTAATAAGGAGATCAGAAGTTATGGGGAAAGGCAGGAGAATGGGGATGAGAAATACATCAGCCATGATTGAATGGCAGAGCAGACTTGATAGGCCAAGCGGCCTAATTCTGCTCCTATGTATTATGGTCTCCTGCACTGTAAAGGTGTTGTGACCCCTTATTTTTAAACAGAGGCACCGGGTTCTGCAAGAGAAAATGGATTCTCCCATTACCAAGTGTAGATTTCATTTGCCTTAATGCAGTAAAAAGCTTGAACCGAGTCAAATGAAATTATTAATAAATAAAGGAGCCACATTCATTATAAATTGTTTTTGCAAAGCTTCTTGATCTGTTAGATATAGATCACAAACGGCATAAGCACAGGAGGATAATCTACAACTTAGATCCTGTGACAAGGCAGAATTGCTACCGAGTGAATTACAGTCAGAATTAAAAGTGAGAGCGTAAATCACACTCCACAGATCCTCACTGTGTTTATGTTACACAAGATAAGTCGTAAAGCTGATGAAAGTCAGGTGGAAGTGTTTATCTGATATGAATGTGAGCTTTCCGGAATGCTCCTGTCAGTGCAGAATGTTATATTTATGCCACATTTGGACTGTCCATCATGGTGCTTTATCACTGAGACACCACACAGTGGTTAGCACTGCTGCCTTGCAGCACTAGGAACCCAGGTTCGATTCCCGGCTTGGGTCTGCATGTTCTTCCCATGTCCGCATGGATTTCCTCAGGTGCTCTGGTTTCCTCCCACAGTCCAAGAAATGTGCAGCTTAGGTTCATCGGCTAAATTCTCCCTCAGTGTACCCAAACTGGAGTGTGGTGACTAGGAGATTTTCACAGTAACTTCAATGCAGTGTTAATGTAAGCCTATTTGTGACAGTAATAAATAAACTGTCTTCAAAACAGTGGCACAGAGTTGTTTACATCCACTTGGGTTGGCAGGGGCATGGAGCCTTCATTTAATATCTTATCCATATTATCTATTAGTGCAGCACTTCCTCAGCACTGCACTGGAAAATCAGCCTGGAAAAAGGCAATCAAAATAATTTTGTCCTCCTCCCATCAGCTGGTGAAATTAACCAGAGCAGAGCCCAGGGAGCAAGGCAGCAATTTTTATTCAAGAGCTAATTCTAAGTTAAACATTTATTTATTAGTGTCACAAGTAGGCTTACATTAACACTGCAATGAAGTTACTGTGCAAATTCCCTGATTGTCACACTCTGGCGCCTGTTCAGGTACATTGAGGGAGAATTTAGCATGGCCAAAGCACGTAACTAGTGCGTCTTTCACAGAGTGGGAGGAAACCCACGCAGACACAGAAAGAATGTACAGGTGCCGCACAGACAGTTACCCAAGCCGGGAATCAAACTCGGGTCCCTGGCGTGGTGAGGCAGCAGTGCTAACCACTGTGTTACCTTCACTTAGCTTGTGAGCCAAGATTAGGTAGCAGGGTTTGCCCTATAGTGTGCACCAGCTGTTTGGAGGCATGTGTGAGGGCAAGGGCTCCGTGAGACAGCAATCAGCCTGCCCTGCACTTTAGGCCAAAGTATAAAATAGCGAACTCCACAGTGGGGGAGGAAGACAGAGGCAAAAGAAATGTAGGGATGGATGGAGCAGAAACGCAGAGGGGTATTTTGAGAAAGGGAGGCAGGCACTTTCAATCACAGGGCCTGAAAAACGCCGGGTGTGAGAAAAATGATCTGAGAACAGGCTGGGGAGGAAATACTGGTGTAGGCTTTCAAGTAAAGAAGCTGACATCATGATGTTCCTCTCCCCGGCGAGGATATGAATGGGGATTGCTGCCCACAACCTCCCCAGAGAATTCCAATTTCCCATTCATCACCGGAGCGGAACCAATGAGGTCACCACAGGGGAACTTTAGACGCAGAAGCAATATTCCAAGGCTGCATCCGATCAGCACGTTTTACAAAGACAAAATGAGGAAGGACAGTCAATTATCAAAGGCATCAGACAGATCTCCTGCAGTTCGACAAGTAACACACAACTCTCTCACAGCCTTGTTTCTAATCACAATGTTGGCCAGACAGTCAGAGCAACTAACACTGGTGGAAATACTATTACAGATACTGGAAAAACCCAGTGTAACACTGGCATAGCAGCCAGCCTCCACTCGTTCATTACTGAGCTAATTATCCCTGAACACCAGTGTACAAAGTGCTGCCACTTTGTGTTAGAAATGACTAATTAATCCCTTTGTAGACGTTCTTCATTGGAAGCAGAAAACTACTGGGGGGAAAGTTAATTTTCATGACCCTCCCCTCAATCACTGGGGAAGATCTGCTCACTGTCCCTCGGCTGATCCTGATTTTCCTTCTGTCCGTAATGGCAGGTTGATTTCCATGTTAAATGTTATTCCCTTCTTTAAGAAAAGCAACTGGAGCTCTTGGCAGGTGTCCGAGTTGCTGCAAGGGTTTATAAGACCCTTGTCAGACCCCACTTGGAGTACTGTGCACAGTTCTGGTTGCCTCACTATAGGAAGGATGTGGAAGCTATTGAGAGAGTGCAGAGGAGATTTACAAGGATGTTGCCTGGATTGGGAGGCAGGCCTTATGAAGATAGGTTGAGGACTCTTCTCCCTGGAGAGACGAAGGTTGAGAGGCGACCTGATAGAGGTTTATAAAATGTTGAGAGAAATCGATGGGGTAGATTCTCAGAGGCTATTTCCCTGAGCTGAAATGGTCACTACGAGAAGACACAGATTTAAGGTGCAGGGAAGCAAGTACAGAGGAGATAGAACATAGAACATAACAGTGCAGAACAGACCCTTCGGCCTTTGATGTTGCGCCAACCAATTAAGAAAAAGCAATGACCCTCTAACCTAAACCATTCCCTTTTCGTCCATAAACTTATCTACTAACCTCTTGAACGCCACCAAACTTGGCGCATCTACAACTGCAGCAGGCAGGGCATTCCGTACCCTTACCACCCTCTGGGTAAAGAACCTACCTCTGACATCCGTCCTATAACTACCACCCCTTAATTTAAAGCTATGTCCCCTCGTGCTAGCTTTCTCCATCCTAGGAAAAAGGCTATCACTGTCCACCCTATCTAAACCTCTAATCATCTTATATGTTTCAATAAGGTCTCCTCTTAGCCGCCTTCTTTCCAATGAAAACAACCTCAAATCCCTCAGCCTCTCTTCATAAGACCTGCCCTCCATACCAGGCAACATCCTGGTAAACCTCCTCTGTACCCTCTCCAATGCCTCCACATCTTTCTTATAATGCGGGGACCAGAACTGTACACAATACTCCAAGTGCGGCCGCACTAGAGTTTTGTACAGTTGCAACATGACGTTGCGGCTCCGAAATTCAATCCCCCTACCAATAAAAGCTAAGACTCCGTATGCCTTCTTAACAACTTTATCGACTTGATTGCCAACTTTCAGGGATCTATGCACATATACACCAAGATCCCTCTGTTTTTCAACACTATTAAGAGTCCTACCATTAGCCCTATACTCTACACATTTGTTATTCCTGCCAAAGTGAATTACCTCACACTTTTCCGCATTAAACTCCATTTGCCTCCTCTCGGCCCAGCTCTGCAAATTGTCCAAGTCCAAGAGATGTTAGGGGTAAGTTTTTCACTCAGAGGGTGGTAAGTGAAGGGATTCGGCTGCCGTCTGTGGTTGTAGAGGCGAACTTGCTGGTGTCTTTTAAAAGACTTCTGGATGAATATATGGGATCTAATGGGATTGGGGGTTATAGAGAGGTCTATGGCTTGGTAGGTATAGATGTGATTGGCGCAACTCGTGGGCTGAAGGGCCTGTTTGTGCTGTAGTGTTCTATGTTCTATGTTCAAATTTTGTTCTCTATCAATTTTTGCCTTTGGTGATGTGTTGCAGCACCTGTACAAAGCGCAGACTGACCAGAAGACCTTGCATTGCACAGTTAGCTCCTGCATGGTGTGAACACAAACTGTTTGAGTTTTCTTTCCCAGTGTATCTTCACACATGGACTTTATTCCCTTTTGGGGAACATTGGGAGGAGGTAGCAGGATCCCAGAACTCATTAGCAGCCTGCTGGACTGCATTTTGAACCTTCCTTCCATCAGCAACAAGTCCTGGCATTGGACTTGAACTTCTGGCTCAGGGAGACGATGGCCTAATGGTATTACCTCAGACTATTAATCCGAAAACTAGCTAATAATCTTGAGACCAGATGGTGGAATTTTAATTCAATAAAAAATATCTGGAATTAAGAATCTACTGATGAACATAAACCATTGTTAGAAAAACCCATCCGGCTCACTAATGTCCTTTAGAGAAGGTAATCTATTGTCCTTATCTGGTCTGACCTACGTGCGACTTCAGGCTTAAAGGGACACACAATGTGAGTGGAGAGACCATTAAGCACAGGTGAAGGAGATGTGCACTGTCTCCAGACAGGACAGCTGTAGAGGTTACAGACAGTGTGACATGAACCCAAGATCCCAGTTGAGGCCGTCCTCATTTATGCGGAACTTGGCTATCAGTCTCTGCTCAGCGACTCTGAGCTGAGCAGAGTTGACCTCAACCGGGATCTTGGGTTCATGTCACACTATCTGTAATCTCCACGATTTGCCTGGACCTGTAAAATCTCACTAACTGTCCTGTCTAGAGAAAATACACATTTCTTTAATCTGTGCTTAACCCTCTCTCCACTCATGTTGTCTGTACCTTTAAGACTTGATTACCTGTAAAGACTCGCATTCCGATCATTATTTTGTAAATTGAGTTTGTGTTTTTATATGCCCTGTTTGTGAACAGAACTCCCCACTCACCTGACAAAGAGGCAGCACTCCGAAAACTAGAGGTTTTGTTACCAAATAAACCTGTTGCACTTTAACCTGATGTTGTGAGACTTCTTACTGTGTTTACCCCAGTCCAATGCCAGCATCTCCACATCATGACTACATGTGACTTCACAGCCACAGCAATCTGGTTGATTCTCAAGTGTCCTCGGACAACTAGGGATCAACAATAAATGCTGGCCAGCCAGCAACGACCATGTCCCATAAATGAATTTAAAAAAGGATAAGGACGTTACCCACTGCGCCACAAGACATCCTGCAGGAAACATGAGCTGTTTGAGTGCCACTGCTTTGAACATTAGAAGGTTTGACATCTAGGCTCTACTAGGCTCCAATCCAGCCATTTTTGTGGAGTCAGCAAAGCTACTTATCCACATGTGATGGCCATTCATTGGAGACTGACTGGAAAAGTCACTGATTGTGAAGCAAGTGACAATTTGTCATAGATCTGTAAACTATTCAGGTTATTTTATTTCTGCCTGGTTTATTTCTATAAGGTTGTAATTCTCACTTTCAGCAATCAAACACATTACAGAACACAGCCCTATCTGGAGTGATCCATTGAGTCAAGGAGTTATTACAGCAGATGGGAAGCCAAAGATTGATTCCACGCTGGCTCTCTGCAGGGTAATCTAGTCAATCCCATTCCCCTGCTCTATCCCTGCCACTCTGCAAGTTTATTTTCCTTCATAAAATCACAGAGTCCCTACAGCGCAGAAAGAGGCCATTCGGTCCATTGAACTGTCAACAATCCCACCCACGCCCCATTCCCATATATTTACACTACTAATCCCCCTTAAAGTAAAGTTTATTTATCAGTGTTGCAAGTACATTAATGTAAGTGTTACATTAACACTGCAATGAAGTTACTGTGAAAATCACCTGAGTCACAGGACCTGTGTGGGTTCACCGCACATAGACATACCCTTTGGCCCTCAAAGTTGTGCCAAACTATGCCTGAACCCAAGATCAAGCTATCGCACTCCCTATCATTCTGGTGTGTTCCATATGCCTATCCAATAACTGCTTGAAAGTTCCTAAAGTGTCCAACTCCACTATCACAGCAGGCAATGCATTCCACACCCCATCCACTCTGAGTGAAGAATCTACCTCAGATATCCCTCCTATATCTCCCACCATGAACCTTATGTTTAGCCTCCTTGTAACAGCTATATCCACCCGATGAAATAGTCTCTGAACATTTGCTCTATTTATCCACCTCATCATCTTATAAACCTCTATCAAGTCACCTCTCATTGCCCTCTGCTCTAAAGAGAAAAGCCCCAGCTCCCTCAACCTTTCCTCATAAGACCTACTCTCCAAACCAGACAGCAACCTGGTAAATCTCTGCTGCACTTTCTCCAATGCTTCCATATCCTTCTTATAGTGAGGTAACCAGAACTGCACACAATATTCCAAATGTGGTCTCACAAGGTCCTATATAGTTGCAGCGTAACCCCACAGCTCTTCAACTCAAACCCCCTGTTAATAAACGCTACCAACTATAAGCCTTCTTCCTGGCTCTATCCACTTGCGTGGCAACATACAGAGATCTGTGGATATGAACCCCAAGATCTCTCTGTTTTTTCACATTCTTCAGAACCCTGCCGTTGATCCTGTAATCTGCATTCAAGTTTGTCCTACCATAGTAAATCACCTCGTACTTATCAGAGTTAAACTCCATCTGCCACTTTTCAGCCCAGCTCTGCATCTTATCAATGTCTCAGCAGAATAGAAAGAGAATTTATCATGGCTCTTGCGACTAACCAGCATGTTTTTCGGACTGTGGAAGGAAACTAGAACGCCCGGAGGAAACCCACGCAATCAAGGGAAGAACGAGCAAATTCCATACAGACAGTGACCCAAGGCCGGAATTGAACCCGGATCCCTGGCGCTGTGCTAACCACCATGCCACTACGTGCCTATCCAATATCTTTTTAAAATCATAGAGTGTCTCTGCTTCCTCCTCCTTTGTAGCCACGGAGTTCCTGTTTGTTACCACTTGCTGCGTAAGACCATTCGACCCCGCATCCCGCATCCCACCTCCCCCCTCTCCCCGTCCCACTCTCCCCCATGCATCTGCTGCCCAAGTCTTGTGTTAAACTTGTGCTTAGAATAAGCAGCACTGCGAACACGGGGCGCAGATTCCTGAGGCTGATGACAAAAGGCCTCTGAAAGAGTTTGGAACGGAGCACTGCGTCTAGACTGAGTAAGCCAAACATGCCTGCTGCTAAAATGACATTATTGACTGAAAGTCTAAATCGTGGAAAGTAAATAGCCATTCAGAGCAGGTCTTTCCTCGGTGCTGGGAAGAAAGTAATCCTTTTCTGAAAGGGCTCTCAACGGTCCCAGAAGATCAACCGTCTGCACACGTTCGACAGTGACACAGCTGAGAAAATGTGTAAACACAGTGTAATCTAACCTCCAAAAAATGTGCCGTAATTAAGAAAGCATTTGGAGCAAAATTTATTTTTGCAGGGGTGGAAGTGGCTGATTTTGTGAAAGCACTTCTTTCGACAGCCTGCAGCCATGCTGTAGACACAGCAACCTAAAGGAGGTCAACTTGGCCAGCCACCTGCTTTTTGTTTCAAACTGAAGTGTTACACTGACTGGGACGCAGTTAATGCTTTTCCATGGTTCTAATTAAGCTTTGGAGTCAATAAAACTTCTCCCAGATTGCGCTGGAACAGCTCCCTGCTCCTGCTTCCAGCAGCCGGGAATCTGAGCCAAGTTCAAAAGCAGCAAATTATTGTAATTGGCAGTTAGCAAAGAGAAGAGGGAAGAGAAGGGAAAGTGGAGGGGGAGGTATGTTCTTTAAAGTTTATTCATTAGTGTCACAAGTAGGCTTACATTAACGCCGCAATGAAGTTACTGTGAAAATACTCTAGTCGCCATACTCCAGCGCCTGTTCGAATACACTGAGGGAGAATTTAGCACGGCCAATGCACCTAACCAGCACATCTTTCCAACTGTGGGAGGAAGCTTCTGCCGACATGGGGAGAACATGCAGACTTTACGCAGACAGTGACCCAAGCCAGGAATCGAATGCCTCACCCTGGTGCTGTGAGGCAGTAGTGCTAATTACTGTGCCACCAGTGAGCAATTGTTTTGGTCGCCTTGCACAGTGATGATAAACATGCATCCAAATAAAACTAATTTACTGCTTTACCAGGCTAATGACCACAGTAGTTGACAGGGTGACACACTGGTTAGCACTGCTGACTCACAATGCTAGGAACCCATGTTCAATTCCCGGCTTGGGTTAGTGTCTGTGTGGAGTTTGCACTTTCTCCCTGTGTCCGCAGGACTTTGCTCCGGGTGCTCTGGTTTCCTCCCACAATCTGAAAGATGTGCTGGTTAGGTATATTGGTCATGCTAAATTCTCCCTCAGTGTACCCGGACAGGCATTGGAGTGTGGCGACTGGGAGATTTTCACAGTAACTTCACTGCATGTTAATATAAGCCTACTTGTGACACTAATAAATAAATTAACTTACTTAAGTAATCCTTTCCCAAACAGATTGCATTGTGTGGACTGACAAAGGAAACAGGTCGATAAATATAAAAAATTACAAAACACTGATGGGAAGCCATGGCCTAGTGGTATTGTGGCTAGACTAATTATCCAAAAACTCAGCTAATGGAGACTTGGTTCAAATCCTGCTATGTCAAGTAATGGAATTTGAATCCAATAAAAAATATCTGGAATTAAGAATCCATTGCTGATTGTCAGAAAAACCTATCTGGTTCACTGATGTCCTTCTAGGAAAGGAAATCTGCTGTCTTTACTTGGTCTGGCCTATGTGTGACTCCAGAGCCACAGCAATGTGGTTGACTTTCAGCTGCCCTCCAAGGGCAACTAGGGATGGGCAATAAACGCTGGCCAGCCAGCAAGGCCCATGTCCCACAAATAAATTTTTATAATTCTCAACATAACTGTGAGGCTATTCGGGCTCACTGCTACTATGAATCAGACAGCTTCTGGAGTACAGATAAAAGTGGTTAAATTTGGAACTCTATGAGATCTACTCTGTGCCTCCTCTGGCTGTGCGATGATAGTACGTTGCCAAGAAACTGCATTGAAACACATGGAAGGTGTGAGTTTGCAGGACTCAGACCACTGGATACACATTAACAATGCCAGAAAAAGTGCAAGTAAATTTTTAATAGTACGGTGAGTCTCGACCAATAGCAAACAAAAATTCTCTGGCACAGAACCTTAGCTTTTACAAGTAAGAGTCTCAATTCTTCATATTTTAATTATTGTTATTTTTAAAAAGTTTCGGCCTCTTTTGTCTGTCTGTTTGTTTCCCATTGTTTGTTCTATCTTCTATACATGATTTGTCCGTTCTAACTCACACCGAGAGATTTAGATGTTGTCAGCAAGATTTTAGCCCACTCAAGATTAAGCCATGTGCACAAGATTAAGATCGGATCCTGTGCCACTCAGTCAGAATTTTTCTCGAGGCACATTGATGCGTGCCCTTTTCATAAGAGTGCCAGGTCCTCTGTGGAGCATACCATACTGAAGTTACTATCTAATTACTGCAAGTTGCCAAACAAAAGACAAAAGTCTGTGTGTAGCGGTAGGCATAATGAACTGTAAACGCTCTTCATACATCGCTAACCGAATGCCCTTATGTTATCACGCACTTACTATCTACAAAAGCTCATAATCTGGTTCCCTTACACTTGCTAAACATGACATATATTTATACACAGGAACCCATTACCTGCAAACAAAAGGAATACATTCAAGCATTGCAGCTTTTTTCAATTACCCAGGAGTTTGAGGGACCTATAGTTCCCCATTGCATTCTCTATGGCAACACCCCAACCAAACAAAGTCCACTTCTCAATCAATCATCACTTGTTTGTATGAACTGCGATTGTTTGAAATTTGGTATTCTTGTGTTTGTCTGATGAGAGCCAGATGGAAAGCTTGGGCAACACATCTCGCTTTCCAGCAATGAAGTTTTACAAGTTGAAAGTAGATAATAGGCACACGATTCAAACACATGCAAATGATATGCTTTAAGGAGAGGAAAATAATGTCCTTGGCAAGCATCTCTCTTTTGGTTTAGAGACAGAGAACAGGAACAGAAGAAACACATATCATTTTGTTCCGTGGTAATGACGCAGAGCTGGACTTCAGTTTGATGTTGGTGATTTTGCTCGCTATTTGTACATTTAAAAAAAAAGCTTGGCAACACATTTTTCCACATTAACAAAGATTTCAGTCTATATCACAAGCTGATGTGCCCTCCTATCTTTACTGCCCAATGGGGAAATAGCTGACTTCTCCTTGGAGCCTCTTAATATTGAGGTGATCAAGGCTAGAAAGCCATCACGCATCAAAGTCCATGCCAACATCTCAATGCCATTTACGCTGGTGGGATTTTATGGTCCCGTCGACACCACACCCCCGCCACAGGTTTCCCGGCGACAAGGGGTATGGAAAACCTCATTGACGATGATGGAGCTGTAAGGTCTCGTCACCGCTAAGTGGCACTCTGCCACCTGCTACCAAGAAACATGCTATGGAGGAAGAGAAGAATCCCATCTCAAAAAGGTGCCCTTGGTTCCTTGCTAGGGCAGTTATACACAAGTCACATACCTCCTGTTTCCTCAGCCAAGTGACTACAATATATTTTGGAGTCTTGCCCGTGAACTTCAGAAGTTGCGTCAACTAAACCCAATCGACTGCCAACACTAGGAAAATGATTGAAAACTAGTTGTATGGATTTGGTTCAGAGACACTGTTTTGTAAATTCTATCACCTTTGGGCAGCACTGTGGCACAGTGGTTAACACTGCTGTCTCACAGCTCCAGGGACCCGGGTTCAATTCTGGCCTTGGGTGACTGCATGGAGTTGCACATTCTCCCCATCTCTGCATGGGTTTCCTCCAGGTGCTCTGATTTCTCCCACACTCCAGAGATGTCTGAGTTAGATGGATTGGCCGTATTAAATTGCCCTTAGCGTCCCGAGCTACATAGGTTAAGGCATTAACAAGGTAAATACAAGGGTTTACAGAGATCAGTTACAGAAATTGTTGTTGATACAGACTTGATGGGCCAAATGGCCTTCTTTTGCACTGTAGGGATTCTGTGAATCTATGATTAATTGTAGATTTAGGAATTGAGATATATGGGCGTAAGTCCACTTGACTGATTCTGTAAAGGGATTTGAGTCAGCTTAGATATAAAACTACATTAAATATTTATATAAGATGCTTGATCGATTGAGTGTAATTGTAAATAGATTCTCTGCCAGTGCAGTATGTGTAGAATTGCTCGCAGTCTTAGCTAACGCTCATATGTGAAAATATATAAAATGTGAGCCCATTGTTAAATGTCTCAGTAAGTTCCCAATTTTTATTAGTTTGAAAACTACTGTGCACTTGCTTAAAAGGATAGGGTGTCTTAAATTTTATGTTTCCCAAAAAGGGAGCTAAACGTACAGTAGTGAATTTAGCAACACCACTCGCTGATGCAGGGCCTAAAGGACAGTCATCGCAATCAGAATCTAATGTTGGCTACAGATCTCTCACCTGGCCACATGTGAAACAGTGGGATCCCCCATTGGGAAGCGTCCACCAGAATTAACTCCCCATCAGGCGTTTTACTGGCCAACAACTGGGATACAGAGTCCCAGGGACGGAAATCTTTTCCCTGTGAGAACTGCAGGCCAATCAGAGGCTGGCAAATCTGCACTGCTCGTTAGCGCCCCCGGGAATTGCTGATAGTGCAGCCAGGGAAAGCATTGCTGAGGGATCATGGGCACAAGTGAGTGAGGGTCTATGTCACTGGCGTTTCTCCCCAGAGGGGAGCTGCTTCTGGACAGGGAGAAGGATCCAGGAGGAAAGAGTTGAAATTGCTATTTGTATCAATACATATAACAGTTAAACAACAGGGAATCACAGAATATTTTTCTATGCCTAATTTGGTAAATGGATTTTTTTTATTCATTTGTGGGACACAGGAATTGTTGGCTAGCCAACATTTATTGCCCATCCCAAAGTGTCCAAAGGCAGTTCAGAATCAGTCTCATTGCTGTGGCTTTGGAATCACATACAGGCCAGACCTGGTAAAAATGGCAGATTTCCTTCCCTAAAGAACATCAGTGAATCAGATGGGTTTTTCTGACAATTATTTCATGGTCACCAGTAGATTCTTAATTCCAGGTCTTTTTTTCATTAAATTCAACCATTCCATCATCTGCCTTTGCAGGATTTGAGCTCAGGTCCCCACAACATCAGCTGAGCTTCTGGATTAATCATCTAGTAACAATACCACTGAGCCATTGCCTTCCCTGGATTGTGACAGATACTGCTTGAGTGAGGTAATGAAAGCTGGCCAGCAATGGTGGAACTGTAAACCGGTACAAGTCAATGCCTTTTAGGGAACTGGGAAGAAACTCAGGTATTAAAATGCAAGACCTCACTTGGAAAGCAAGTAACATTAGACAATGGACAGCATAGTGGCACAGTGGTTAGCACTGCTACCTCATTGCACCAGGGATCCAGATTCGATTGCTGGCTTGGGTCACTGTCTTGTGTGGAGTTAGCACACACTCTCCGTGTCTGCGTGGGCTTCTTCCGGGTGCTCCGGTTTCCATCCATAGTCTAAAAACTGTACTGGTTATAGGTGCATTGGCCATGCTAAATTCTCCCTCAGCGTACCCAAACAGGCGCCAGAGTGTGGCGACTGGGGGATTTTCACAATAACTTCAGTGCAGGATTAATGTAAGGCTGCTTGTGACTAATAAATTAGCTTTATCTCTGAAAATGATAGAATCTGACAGGTTCCAAAGTTGCTCAGGGAACAGCTTTCAGGTGTTATTTTAATGTTTAGAGGCTTCCTAATTTCCCCAGAGGCAAATTACCTCATTCAGTTGGGCTTCCTTCCTCAGCGGGCGATTCAGGTTAGATTCTGGGAAGGAGTTGGAACCCTGGGCAGGGGAATTGAGAGGGTCAGCAGTAACTTTCACAGGTTTCTGTGTAGCCAAATGTACAAATCATCTTGATTTTTACCAAAAAACAAACTTTTTTCGGGAGAGTCGCTGCTTGGATCTCACTGAAGTGGATCCGTCTGAAGCAGGTATCTTCATCCAATTTCCTGCAGAAAGCCTTGTATATGTAAGCAGACAAACTTTTGTTTCACGCAGATGTGGAGGCACTTGGGCTCTGTGTCAACATGGTGCCTCCTACCCAGCTGGCACAGATCACGGGCGGGAATTTGCATCCTGAATTTAGTATTTGAATTATGGGATCAAAAGTGATGCATTTTCTGCTCTGTTACCTGTCTTTGAGCACACTGTGAATAGGGCACCTTCAGCTTGATGGGCTGAATGGCCTGTCTCTATTTCTCAGGCTGTGTAGCAGCTGTGAGCCTGACCAGTTTGGATATGTCACCCACTGTGTTTACATTCTAATCTGAATGGCTATGGGGAAGGCAATAGCGTAGTGGTATTATCGTTCGAGTATTAATCCAGAAACTCAGCTGGTGTTCTGAGGACCCGGGTTCGAATCTCGTCCATCTCAGCAGGTTGTGGAATTTAAATTCAATAAAAAATATCTGGAATTAAGAGTTTACTGATGACCATGAAAGCATTGTCAATTGTTGGAAAAACCCATCTGATTCAGTAATGTCCTTTAGAGAAGGAAATCTGCCATCCTTACCTGGTCTGGCGTACATACTACTCCAAGCTACAGCAATGTGGTTGACTCCCAACTGACATTGGGGCTATTAGGGATGGGCAATAAATGTTGGCCAGCCATCAATGTCCATGTCCCAGGAATGAATTAAAAAAATACCTTTCGAAAAGAAAGCTGCTGGTAGCTGAACTTAAACAAAGGCCAGTAATACCATAAACTTTAATGGAATACTTTGATGTATTCACCTTCAGGTGCTGCTGCTATCGACATTAACTTTCGCCTTTGATGCTGTTCTGAAAAACGTCTGTTCTTATCTGAGAAGAAGCACAGAGGCTATCTGCATCAAGTGTCAACAAATATCTTGTGGAAGCTAGCCAAGAGAGGTGCCAAGGGAAAACCCTTGAGGTGTTTCCTTTTAACCTAACCAAGAATGCATACCTCATCAACTATCTCACATCCCTGAGTGCAGGTGACGTCCAAACTTCTGTTTTTGAACACGTATGGGCTTGTAAAGTCAAAGATCAAGCAATCAACATTTTTAAGTCAGACCAGAAAATCACGCTGGCAACCTCCCTCAAATAGACAAGCAAAACAAAATTCCAGGATCTCCAACTGACCATTCACGTTTGAGAAGTTGCCTACAGTGATAATTCTCTATGTTCATTACAATTGTCCCATCTGTAGCCACCCTGACTACCATCAATCCCACTCATGTCCTGATATTGCTCCGGTATTATGCAGCATAGCATGTAATAAGGGCATCAGGGGTTTTGGGGAAAAGGCAGGAGAATGGGGATGAGAAAAATATCAGCTATGATTGAATGGCGGAGCAGACTCAATAGGAAGAGCGGCCTAATTCTGTCCTATCTCTTATGCGCAGTTTTCACTTACAATTTTGCATTGTCGCCAATTCATTTCAGTGTTTTTATCTAGTTCTATGAGGGGTCCATTTTAAACTGGGGTGAGAGGGGGGAGGAAGGAAGGAGAATGCAGGAGGACAGGTAGATCAGGTGGTTAACAAGGCACTTGGGATACTGCCTTTATTAGCTGAGCCATTGAATATAAGATCAGAAAGGGTTTTATGGAGCTGTACGAAATGCTCATTTGGCCACAGCTAGAGTACTATGTGCCATTCTAGTCGCCACACTATAGGAAGGACATGATTGCAGTAGAAAGAGTGCTGAGGAAATTTACCAGGGTGTTGCCTGGACTGGAGCACTTCAGCAATGAAGAGAGGCTAGTTAGCCTGGGGTTGTTTTCCTCAGAGCGGAGAAAGCTGAGGGGGAATTGACTGGGGTGTACAGAATGATGACGGACATAGATGGAGTAGATGAGAAGGAACTTTTCCCCTTTTGATTAATAACCATGGGACATAGATTAAGCTAAAGAGCAGGAGTTTTGGAGGAGATTTTTGGAAAAGCTTTGAGGAATAACTGAGGATAAGCTGTGGGAGTTTGGAACTCACTGCTTGAAAGGGTAGTAGAGGCTGAACCCTCACAACATTTAAGAAGCATTTAGATGAGCAGTTGAAATGCCACAGCATACAAGGCTATGGGCCAAGTGCTGGAAAATGGGATTAGAATAGATAGGTGCTTCATAGCTGGTGCAGGCATGATGGGCCGAAGAGCCTCTTTCTGTGCTGGAAAATGTGATTAAAAGGCTGTAAAACCAGAATTACACCCAATCCCAAGGTCAAATTGCCTCTGATTCCCACCTATTCTTTGCCCACATTTCACCTCATTCCACAGTGGCCCTTCCCCAGTAGGAAAATGACAAGAGCCAACACAGCACAGGATGGGAAGTAGCAGTAGAGAGAGAGAAAAGGCGTCCCAACATTGAGAGAGTGTCAATGCTCCACCACTACACAGCCCAAGACACTGGGGAGGCAATGGCCTAAAGGCAGCATGATAGCATAGTAGTTAGCACTGCTGCCTCACAGCGCAAGGGACCAGGTTCGATTCCCGGCTTGGGTCACTGGCTTTTCAGAGTCTGCACATTCTCCCTGCATTAGTCTGGGTTGCGTCCTGGTTTCCTCCCAGATGTGCAGGTTAGGTGCATTGACCATGCTAAATTCTCCCTCAGTGTAATCCGAATAGCGCCAGAGTGTGGCAACTCGGGGATTCTCACAGTAATTTCATTGCCAGGTTAACGTAAGCCTACTTGTGACACTAATAAATAAATAAATTTAGGTATTATCGCTAAACTATTAATCCAAAAATTTGGCTGATGTTTTGGGACCCAGGTTTGAATCTTGCCATGGCGGATGGTGAAATTTGAATTCAGTAAAAAAAATGTGGAATTAAGAATCTACTGATGACCATTGTCAATTGTCGGAAAAACCCATCTGGTTCACTAATGTCCTTTCAGGAAGGAAATTTGCCATCCTTATCTGGTCTGACCTACATGTGACTCCAGAGCCACAGCAATCTGGTTGTCTCTCAACTGCCCTCAGGCAAGTAGGTTTGGGCAATAAATGCTGGCCAGAGATGCCCATCTCCCACAAATGAGCAAATTAAAAATAACTGGATTCTCAAAGCAGGGGGCCCTGTCACTACTGTTTTTACCTCATCATAGAATCCCTACAGTTCAGAAGGAGGCCATTTAGCCCCTTGAGTCTGCACCGATCACAATCCCACCAAGGCCCTGTCCCCATTACCCCATGCATTCACCTTAGCTAGTCCACCTAAACGCTAAGGGTCTATTTAGCATGGCCAATCCACCTAACCCACACATCTTTGGACTGTGGGAGAAAACCGGAGCATCTGGAGGAAACTTATGCAGACACGGGGAGAACATGCAGACTCCACACAGAGAGTGACCCAAGCCAGGAATCGAACCTGGTCCCTAGCACTGTGAGGCAGCAGTGCTAACCACTGTGTCGCCCCTCATGTATTGATGGTTCAAGATGGCTGGAATTATCATCAGGTGACAAGATGTTTAGTGGGATCATGTCATGTGTAACAAAGCAGGATAATCAGGAGGGAAAGCTGTTTCTATTCAGATGTGGACATAAAAGGAATGGTTCTGCAGGGCTGTGCTCCTGTCAAGCATGTAACTGATTTTTCCACAATTTGTTCTGCGTTCACTAACAGAATTCCCCAAAGGGCAATAAATATAGAAGTGCGCTGCGAGTCAAAAAGTGATTTGCTATATTTGGCTCTTTTTATATTTACAAACTGCAATTAAATAGAACAAGGGGCACATTATTTACAGATACAGTTATTCAGATAAACCATTAACTCATTAGCTTCATTTGAATGGGGACTTTGTACAGAACTGTACCCAAAATATATTTTCCTCTTTATCCCCCAAATTTGATTCGAATAATTGTCAAAGATTTTGGCCCTTTGTCTTGCCTCATACCTTATTTCTGCCTGAAACTCAATCCCAGGGGTACTTGCCCATCAACCAGACTCAAAAATCAAACTTAAAACCACAGAAATATGGAAGGATAAGCTTAGTCCATTGGAGAGAAGAATGTCTGGCTGATCGTCCACAATGCTATCTCAACAACAACAACTTGGAACATATAGCACCTTTGTAGTAGCAAGTGGCAAGTAACATTCGCGTCACATAACTGCTGGGCAATGACCATCTCCAACAAGAAAGAATTTAACCATTGCATTTTGCTATTACCATCACTGAATTCCCCATTATCAATATCCTGGGGTTACCATTGACCAGAAACTAAACTGGACCAGCCATATAAACAAAATTGAACAAGCCACCAGAAAAGGTCAGTTGCTAGGAATCCTGTGACGAATAACTCACCTCCTGAACCCCCCCCTCACCCCGCAAAAGCCTGTCCACCATCAACATACCACAAGGCAAGAGTGTGGTCGAATATTCTCCACTTGTCTGGATGAGTTCAGCTCCCACAATTCTCAAGAATCTCAACACTATCCAAGATAAAGCAATCCACTTGATTGGTACCCCTCCCACCAACATTCAATCCCTCTGCTACTGATGAGCATAGCAGTCATGTGTACAAGATGCATTACAGAAATTCACCAAGGTTCCTTAGGCAGCACCTTCCAAGCCCACAACCGCTACCACATAGAAGGGCAAAAGCAGTAGATACCTGGGAATGCCACCACCTGCAGGTTCCCCTCCCAGCCAATCACCATCCTGATTTGGAAATGTATCGCCATGCCTTCACTGTCAGTAGATCAAAATCATGAACTCCCTGCCTAACAGCACTGTGGGTGTACCTACAGCTCCAGGACTACAGAGGTTCAAGAAGGCAGCTCACCATCACCTTCTCAAGGGCAATTAGGAATGGACAATAATACTGGCTTAGCCAATGATATCCACATCCTGTAAAATTAATGAAAAAAATATTCGCACAGATTTCTGAGGAGCCAAAGAAGCAAAATCCACCAACTCAACAAGGCGAAGTTCAGAAAGATGGTCAAATGTTTGGTCGAAGGGGTAGATTTTAAGTCTTAAGGAAGATGAGGCTGGGGCGGGGAGAATGGTTAGAGAGATTTAGGAAGCATATTGCAGAGTTTAGAGCCTAAGCAGTTGAAGATATGGCCACCCATGTTGGATCAGTTAAAATGAGGATGCTTAAAAGGCCAAAATGAGATGAATGCCAGGAACAGATTACAGAATTCGAGATGGGTGAGGCACTGAAGGAGAGATTCAGAACAGACCAAAACCAATGTCCCATCAGAAGCTTTGTTCTTCAGTGAAATGATACATTACAATGAATAGCAACATATAGTGAATCCCTATTCTAGTCTAGCGTGTATTCCTTAAAATCTCTCATTCAGTAGAAGTATTGGAAGTCTCATTGAGGCAGCATTGGGACCGATATTCTCGTCTGCAACTGAAATCAGTTACTGACCCATCAGATTAACTCCTCCGTGACTCTCCTATCACAATGGTTATGAAAATAACTGAGGGACCATGGGATCATCACTTGTCACTGGATAGAACACCCCTTTCATTCCAAATTTCAAAACGGGATTCTCTATTGCTCAGGAACTGGGGAGTGAATAGCTTCCCAGGATGGCTGGGATGGCTTCAGAGACAACAGAGCTGGTAAAAAGGCATCATTCCATTGTCATCCTTCCCCCTTTTCTCATGCAGCAACAGCAGGACAGGTGCTACCTCCCAATGGAACCACATTACTGACCAATTAAGGGGCTTCTTCTCATCTCCAACAGCATTTAACCAGCTTGCTAACCAACAAGGGTCCCCTTCTTCACTCCACCCTCAATGGTCACCCACTGTGAGCTCCGCAAAATATGGTCAAATGGCAATGTAGCGAGAGCTTCAGGTTTCTCAGTGTCCAGATCATCAACAACATGGTCTGGTCCCTCCCACTTGTTGCTAGTTAAAAAACCCATCAACACCTCTACTTTCTCTGGAGGCTAAGGAAATTTGGCGTGTCCGCTATGACTTTAGCTAATTTCCACAGGTGCACCATAGAAAGCATTCCTTCCAGTTGTATCACAGGTTGGCATGGCTCCAGATCTGCCCAAGACTGCAAGAAACTACAAAGGATTGTTAACATAGCCCAATCCATCACGCAAACCAGTCTCCCATCCACTGACTCAGTCTACATTTCCTGCTGCCTCGGCAAAGCAGCCAGCATAATGAAGGACCTTATGCACCCCGGACATTCTCTCTTCCACCTTCTTCCATTGGGAAAAAGATACAAAAGTCTGAAGTCACGTGCCAACCAACTTATGACCAGCTTCTTCCAAAGAAGAAGTCTGCTGTCAGACTTTCTGAATGGATTTACCTTGCATTAAGGTGATCTTTCTCTACACCCTATGACTGTAGCACTATAGTCTGCATCCTCTGCTCTCTTTCTCCTCCATGTACTCTATGAATAGTATGCTTTGTCTGAATTGTGCGCAAGAAACAATACTTTTCACTGTATCCCAATACATGTGACAATAATAAATCAAATCAAACTTTTTTAACGGTCAAATATGATCCAGAATACGTTGTCATGCTTTTATCCCAGCAAACCACCGCCAAAAAAAAAACCGGCACAGGATTTTAATCTTCCAGATTCCCAACACCATCCCAGAGATCCAACATCACACCTCACACACAAATAGGCTTGTGGTCAGGAAAACAGTCCAACAGACATTGGCTATTTGCTTCCTCACTCTCTGCCAGAACGTTATTAAGTGAATAAATATTTGCAGAGCTCGGCATTTTTAACTTTGGAAAGTTACCATTAAAATCAAGAGTTTACAGGGTACAGTACGCATTGCCTTCGTGTGTTTATTCAATTTATAATTCATTAGCCACCTCTATCGACCTCAGTAACTCAAACAGCGCTATTATATTAATAATAAAAGCTAAAGTACTGTGCATTCTGGAAACCTGAAATAAAAATGCTCAATAGAATTCTGTGTGGAGGGAGAAACAAAGTTAGTGCATTCAATTCATATAACTATCAAATCTGTATAATGCAAAAGGAGGCCAGTCGGTCCATCGAGTCCACCCTGACTCTCTGAAAGTGCATCTTATCCAGGCCACCCACCCTTCGCCCCATCTCCATAATTCCATGCATTTAGCACAGCCAATCAGTCTAACCTACACATGGTTGGACTGTGGAAGGAAACCTGTGAAGACACAGGGAGAACATGCAAATTGCAGACAGGCAGAAACCCAAGCTGGGAATTGAACCCAGGTCCCTGGCACTGTGAGACTGCAGTGCTAACCACCGTGCCATTGTGCCACCATGCTGCCACTTCTTTAGAACACTCAGTGCCTGGCTGAGGTACCCAACATCAAGATGAAAGGTATCCATTGGCAGCCATCCTCCTGCCCTTGCTTCTCTCCCAAGTGCCTATTCTGCAATCCCTCGCCCACCCACCTACTGTGGCTTTGGTGGCTCACTGATTCTGGCATACAGTTCAGTAAATTACTGAAAGCTACAACTGCCCTCCTCCCCAGACCTCTCCCCACTGACAATGCCTGCGATGAACTGTTGCCAGTCCCACCCCTCGCTGAAAGCTGCCAATCAACCAGAGATTGGCAGCTCTCCATTGTCCATCAGTGACACCAGAAGCAAGTATCCCAGGGGCCCCGACCACAGGTGTGTGGGAGTGGGATGAAGGTTGCAGGAAGGAAGCTGCTGGCTGCAGGGAGGGAGAGCTGGGAGACAGGTTGGAATAAAAGGCAAGAGGGGTGGTTCTCCCACTCCCCAATGCCAAGTCTCTCAATGACGCACAGGGTGCCCTTGAATAAGGGAATGCTTTCCGCATGCCTTCCTGCCCCAGACTTTTTACTCAGAGTCGAAGTGAGAAGGCAGCATGGTGTCTACCCACACGCTTCCACCCGATTACACACCCCTTCACCAGGAGGAAATTAAATTCCATGCAGTGCGGGCTTCTGACTCCCATTTGAGTCTGAGAATGGGGTTGAGATGTCCACGAGGAAAATTGTGATTCAACTTCCATAACGAAAATGAGGGGCTGGATTGCCCTTCTTCTTTCTTCCCGTGTTCCCACATGTACATTTCATCAAACCTTTAAATCTAAACATATTTCCTTCTCAACTCAGCATTTCTCTGGAACTAAGCGAACATGTTAACTGTAATTACAGCTCCCCAACAGTGGGGGCAGTGCTGCACCAGTACTGACAGGAGGTATAATGGAAATGTGATATTTTTACATTGTTCACATTTAAGATGGAGATTGAAGAATTTATGATGGAAATATAAAATAAGAACAGCCCTACTTCGCTATGCAACACCACAGGAGATCAGGCAGGGTTGGTCTACTGCTTCTGCTCTGAATCACTGACAAACACTCACTTTAACTCCCTCTTCAAAAGAAACTGCAATTATTATAATTTACAGAATGTTTGGATTGCTGCAGAACTGAAGAGGTGATGCAGCACATTCACAATCTGCATCATCCCTCCCAGGAAAATTTCAAAGAAAAGTAATGAAGTTGGCCAAAACAAACATCTAGATTTTTTTTTACATATTCCTTCAATAATTTTGGAAGGAGCTGCAGGTATAAAACATGGATGAGGCTTAACAATGAGGGCATAACAGAGGGTTCAAAGAAGTTTTGTTTTCTCAAAAGTAGCCTCACTCCACTATTATATCAAGCCTCTGTGACAAGAGGTGGCACAGTGGTGAGCACTGCTGCCTCACAGCGCCAGGGACCTGGGTTTGATTCCAGGCTTGGATCACTGTCTGCCTGGAGTCTGCACTTTCACTGTGTGGGTTTGCTCTCGTTTCCTCTCACAGTCCAAAAAGATGTGCTGGTTAGGTACACCGGCCATGCTAAATTCTCTCTCAGTGTACCCGAACAGGCGCCAGAATGTGGCGAATACGGATTTTCAAAGTAACTTCAATGTAGTGTTACTGTGAAGTTTATTTATTAGTCAGAAGTAAGGCTTACATTAACACTGCAATGAAGTTACTGTGAAATTCCCCTAGTCGTCACACTACGGCGCCTGTTTGGGTCAATGCACCTAACCAACATGTCTATTTTTAGACTGTGGAAGAAAACTGGAACACCCAGAGGAAACCCACACAGACACGGGGAGAATTGGCAAACTCCACACAGCCAGTGACCCAAACCGGGAATCAAACTGGTGTGGTGAAGTAACAGTGCTAACTACTGTGCTATCATGCCACCCAACATAATGTAATGTAAGCCACTTATGGCACTAATCAACAAACTTTAAAAATGTTGTCTTTTTTTTTGTTGTCTCCTACCTGCCACTTTATGCAGGGTTCTGTGCATCAATTTGACATGTCCATACTATTTGAACAGATAGGTAACCTTTCTAATTAATGAGTAGTTTGCACAAATTATAATAATCAAAGGCATGTTTTGTATACAAGATAAAGATAATAATTACCATGAAAAAAGAGGTATGTATTAAATTTGTTAAAGCATACTTTGTATTTCTTATTTACCTGGCACTGCTTCTGTCACAGTTTGAGGTAAAACCTCAACAGGCCATCCAACAACAACTTATGTCTACATGGTGCCTTCCACATCCCAAGTCGTTTCACAGGAAATTCACAGTAGAAATGACAACTTCGAGCCTCATGAGATATTAGGCTGGATGACCAAAGGCGAGGTCAAAGAAGAAACTTTAAGGAACATCTTAGAGGAGGAGAGAAAGGTAAAAGCGATGGAGAGGTGTTTGGAGGGAATTTCAGAGCTTGGGATCAAGGTAACTGAGGCCTAATCACCAATGATGGAGCAATTTATAGTTTTGAATGCTCAAGAGGCCAGAATTGGAATAGAATAAAATTACAGTGCAGAAGGGGACCATTCAGCCCGTTGGGTCGATATGAAATCTCCAACAGAGCATCCTACACACACCCACTCTCACCTTATGTATTTACCCTGCTAATCCCCCTAGCCGACACAACTTGGGACACTAAGGGACAATTTAGCATGGTCAATCCACCTAACCTACACATCTTTGGACTGTGGGTGGAAACTGGAGCATCCAGAGGAAACCCACACAGGGGAGAACATACAAACTCCACACAGACAGTGACCAAGGCCATAATCGAACTCGAGTCCCTGGAGTTTTGAGGCTGCAGTGTTAACCACTGTGTGACCATGCCAATCCAATTGGAGGAGCACAGATATCTCGGAGGATTGTGGGGCTGCAAGAGGTTATAGAGATTGGAAGGGACAAGGACATGGTGGGGGGCAGATTTGAGAATTACAAAGTCAAGATGCTTGTTTGACTGGGAGCCTAGGTCAGTGAGCACCAGGGTGTTAAAGGATTTGTTGAGTTCTTTCAAGCTAAAATTTTTGTGCTGAGGCGTCCAGTATCCAGCAGTCACCCTGGTACCTTACTATTTGGGCACAATCTTGACCTCTAAATACATCAAAATAGCTATATCTCATGGGTAGCAGCGATTTGGATAACCTCAGGTTAACAGAAGGTAGAACATGGGAGACCAGCCAGGCGCATATCAGGAGAGTGGAATCTGAAAGGTAATCCAGATGTGAGTGCTGGTTTCAGCAAGAGATGACACAAGACAGCAACAAAGCCAAGCAATGATATGAAAATAGAAAAAGGCAGTGTTAATGACATCACGAACATGAGGATGGAAGCTCATCTTGGGATCAATTGTGACTCCAAGGTTGCAAACCATGGAGTGTGATAGAATACTCTCCACTTGCCTGGATGGGTACAGCTCCAACAACATTCAAGAAGCTTGACATCAATTGACAAGCTATGAGGTCAGGAAAATCCTCAGTGGTGGAAACCATTGCCTCAAAATCACTGGTCCCACCACAGATGTTGCACTGATCACACATCTGGCCTCAATTACTCATATTGTTACTTGTTTCTCTTTCTGCACCTAGTGATATGAGAGGCAGATTGTCATCTGTTCCCACAGTTAGACTAGTTCTGGGACATGTTGCTAGTCCTTTGCCTGAGGAGCGCCAATCAAACATGGCTGACAGGAGCCATTCCCATTCTTACTGTCTGCCATTGGAATGCGATAGAAAGATTTTGCCACTTCATGAACCCACTTTCCTTGCTCCTAAAACCCGGGTGGCACTCAAAGCCAGAGCTTCTCGCTCAGAGGCAAGGACACTGACCTACTGCACCATAAAGACCTCCAATTACTCATATACCGTACGCCAAAATAATATTTTCTGAAAGAAATCTCAATTATTTTCGAATGATTCAATTTTATCAACTTCTATCATCTCCCGAAGGAGCTTGTTTCATGAATTCACCATTTACTAGTGAAATGACTTTGCAGATTAGCTTTGCACCTACCCTGTACACCCCCGCCAAGCCCTTTTCAAGTTCTTCTGGCATTGTTCTGGACAAGGTGGAACAGCTTGTTGTGATTTAGATTATCTCATCCTTTTAGAATCCTAAAAACAGCATGTCACCTCTCAATCTTCCCTTTTACAGCAAGAACTTGTCCAAATGACGTAATCATTCATTATAGTCCAAATCCTCCTTCCTTTCAACCATCTGGCTGCTGCCTTGTGTGTTCTTTCAAGCTAAAATATTTATTTTTGTACTGAGGCGCCCAGTATTCTAAGTGCAGTTACCCCGGTGACAGTTACCTCACTATTTGGGCACAATATTGACCTCTAAATACATCAAAACAGCTATACCCCACAAAGGAAGGCTTGAGATGACAAACTCAATGGCAGAGACAACCCTGTGGAAATGACGATCTTCTGCTTTATCTGTCCAGAAGAACGAGGAAAGTTGAAGGCCTAGTGGTATTATCGAAAAACTATTAATCCAGAAACTCAGCTGAATTACAGTGCAGAAGGGGACCATTCAGCCCATTGGGTCGATATGAATTGTCCAACAGAGCATCCTACACACGCCCACTCTCGCGTTATGCTCACAACCCTATGTATTTACCCTGCTAATCTCCCTAGCCTACACAAGTTAGGATACTAAGGGGCAATTTAGCACGGTCAATCCATCTAACATACACATCTTTGGACTCGGGTTCGCATCCCACCACGGCAATTGGTGAGATTTGAATTCAATAAACACCAGGAATTAAAAATCTATTGAATGACACAAAACCATTGTCAATTGTCTGAAAAACCCATCTGGTTCACTAAAATACTTTAGGAAAGGAAATCTGCTGTCCTTGTATGGTCTACGTGTGACTCCAGAACTACAGCTTGACTCTTAATTATCCTCTGGAGAAGGCAACAAGAGAAGGGCAATAAATGCTGCCAGACAGCGACGCTCATGTCCCACAAATGAATCAAAAAAAAGGTGCAACTGCTACTTTGTTCCTTGAGCTGGTCTTTCCTTGCCTATCAGGCTTCACTTAGGCTAGCAATGTCAAAGTTAGACAAAGATGCTGTTCTGGCCTGTTGCTTTTGGAGTCGTCCATGCATGTCATGACGTTCCAGGTCCTGCACTTCATTTCAAGGAGTGAAAGATGCCCATTTAACATGGGACGTCCATTGCACACCATTGGAGCAAGGCTTTGGTCAATTGACAAGGGAGTCCAAGACAACTGGAGACCAGGTTCCACTATATGGGCCTGGATCGTACAAGTACACATTATCTCACTGCCCTCCTTTCTCCTTCCCACATGACCTCTCTCCCTGGAATTTACAAAGTTAGGATGCCCTCAGGAGGATGGCATTGGCCTTTCACTGTGAACGGCTAGCTGAAGCTTCATTTTAATTCATTCATGGTATATGGGTGTCATTGGCTGGCCAGCATCTATTGCTTATCCTTAGTTGCCCTTGTTCAGAGGGTAGTTGGAAGTCAAACACATAACTGTCATATGTAGACCAGACCAAGTAAGGAAAGCAGATTTAAAGGACATTAGTGAACCAACTGATCTTTTCTGACTATCGACAATGGTTTCATGGTTATCAGTAGATTCTTAATTCCAGACATTTTTCATTGCATTCAAATTCCACCATCTACCGTGGTGAGATCTGAACCCAGGTCCCCCAAATATTAGCTAAGTTTCTGGATTAATTGTTTAGTGATAATACTACTTGGTCATCGCCTCCCCATCTCAAACTGCGAATGGAAAATTCCATCCTATGCTTCAAAAAGTACTTGACTAAATACTCTCCACTTGTCTGTATAGGTGCAGCTCCAACAACACTCAGGAAGCTCAACACCATCCAGCACAAAGCAACCCGTTCGATTGGCACCACATCTACAAACATCCACCCCCTCCACCATCGACGCTCAATTTCAGCAGCGTGTATTATGTATAAGATGCACTGCAGCAATTCACCAAAGATCCTTAGACAGCACCTTCCAAACCCATCTAGAAGGATAAGGGCAGCAGGTAAATGGAAACACCGCAAATTCCCCTCCAAGCCACTCACCATCCTGACTTGGAAATGTATTGCCATTCGTACACAGTCGCTGGGTCAAAATCCTGGAATTTCCTTCTTAATAGTATTACAACATTTCAAGAAGGCAGTTCACCACCATCTTCTCAAGGGCAAATAGAGATGGGCAATAAATGCTGGCCAGCCAGCAACGCCCATGCCCCACAAATGAATAAAAAAAATGAAGTGCTAAGGGATGTGCTGAGGGTATGAAAGGTGCTATAGAAATGCAAACCCTCCTTCTCTTCCCATGACTTGGCAAGGCATGTTCCACTCAAAGTCCAATTACTGCCAAGAGAAGCCTAGGCACTGGGAAGACTTGGTTAAAGAAATGGACACCTTCACCTTTACTTTGACTGAGGCAAAGATGTTAAGTACACATTCTATCTAGATTAGAATTTCAATGAAGACATGTTTCCGGGAGGGGGGTGCGGATTAAGAGTGTCGAGGAAGGCTAGCACAAATTCACTCATTACACTCTGCTCTGTTGAAATTTCGTTATAATTGGGCCTATTTTGCTGCACTGTTTGCATTATGGCACACCCACTACCATGGCAGTGTCCCAGCTACTGTACAGCATGTCGATTGCTTTAGGAATTGGAAGGATTTTGACAACAGTTCAGGGGACTGGGTTTCATGCTTTGCATAGTTACCATAATTGCAGCACTGTAGCTAGATTCCTGCCAAGAGTGCCTTGCCCAGACTGATTTGTGTCTGCCCTGCAATTGGGACATTCAGTAGAACCTGAACTAGATTTTCCACATCGGCAGAATTCTCGCGTTTCTCTGGAGAAACAGGAAAATAGTCTTCCAACATGCAAATCTTTCTCTCTTACGCTTTTTGCAATCCTGCAAGCTGGCAATGACACGCGGACATTCCCAGAAGTATCACAGCCATAGTGATGGGAAATGAATCGGATGGTGTTCCGTCTTGGACTGATGTGTCCAATGTTATCATTTCACCGCCGGCAGCTCTCCCACCAAGCGAGCTAAGCCAGCAAACTGGTGAGATGCCAGCAGAAAACCTCTTAGGTTTTCCTTTCAATCACAGTCGAGCTTTTGGTAAAGGAAGAAAGGCTGGAATTTTTGCAGAGTCTCTCACACTCACCGGACATCTCCAAGAGCTGTACTGCCAATTAAATATTTCAGGAAGTGTGGTAACACCTCAAGTGGAGCGGAAGAAAAATAAATCTAACTTGTATTTCCAGTCACAGTGGCACAACGGTTAGCTCTCCTCCCAGGTCAGGGACTCGGGTTCGATTCCCAGCTGGGGTCACCAGCACGTTCTACACATTCTCCCCGTGTTTACGTGGGGTTCCCTCTGGGTGCTCTAGTTTCCTCTCATGACCTAAAGATGTGCAGGTTAGGTTGACTGGCCATGCTAAATTGCCCCTTAGTACCAGGGGATTAGCAGAGGAAATATGTGAGTCATAGGCTTAGGGCCGGTGTCCAATTGTTGCCAGTACAATGGGCTGAATGGCCTCTTTCTGCACTATAGGGGTTCCATGTTTCTATTTTGAGATACGCAGAGTTTCTAGAAAGTCACTCTATGAATGCAAGTCTTGCCTTTCTCTCTGCCGCCCCCACTCCCTGCATCTTCAATCCCTGACTAGATCACAGCTCAGCTCAAAAGGTCATTACTGGCAATGAAAGAGAATTTGTACAACAGCTTTGTTTTTCCATTCTTCCCACAGGAAGCATTTTTGGACACAAAGCATCTTCCACAGAACACAGTGCCGAGAAACCAAACTCTACTGATCTCACATTGCCCAGACAACTGTCCAAAAATCAGACATGTAGGAAAAAAGTCGATATAATTAATTCCTTTTTTAACTTTTGCTGCTGAAGATTTACACATAGTTTTCTTCACAGCAATTGTCCATGAAATTGCTGAGATATTGACTGGGGGGTGTGGATTTCCAAGATTCCCAGCACACATAAGCTGGGAGTGGCATGGTGGCGCAGTGGTCAGCACTGCTGCCTCATAGTGCCAGGGACCCAGGTTCGATTCCGACCTCAGCTGACTCTCTGTGTGGAGTTTGCACATTCTCCCCGTGTCTGCATAGGTTTTCTCCAAGTGCTCCGGTTTCCTCCCATAGTCCAAAGATTATGGGAGTTAGGTTGATTGATAATGCTAAATTGCCCCTTAGTGTGAGGGGAATTCGCAGGGGGAATGTGTGGGATTGTGATTGATGCAGACTTGATGGGCCAAATAGCCTCCTTCTGTTCTGTCGAGATTCTAGAATTTTATGATATAAGCTGCAGTTAAGACAAGTAATCATCAAGACTTCCTTGACCAGGAGGAATTCAATTTAAAATGTGCAATTCCAAATTTATGCAGTTTTCTCATATTGTTACGCTTAATAGTTGTGTTATACTATGTTAGTTCGCCCCATTGCCACCGGCACGGTGGCACAGTGTTTAGCAATGCTGCCTCACAGTGCAAGGGACCCAGGTTCAATTCCCAGTTGGACGACTGTGCGGAGTTTGCACGTTCACCCCATGTCTGCGTAGGTTTCCTCCAGGTGCTCTGGTTCCTTCTCACAGTCCAAAAGACGTGCCAGTTAGTGTATTGGTCATGCCAAATTCTCCCTCCGTGTACCCAAACAGGGACCAAAGTGTGGTGATTAGGGGGATGTTCACCGTAACTGCATTGCTGTGTTAATGAAAACCTACTTGTGACACTAATAATTAAATAAATCAAATATTCCAAATTTGATTCATTTGGACTAGCCTTGCCATTTGCCCAAATGTTAGGCAACATCCAATTTCCCCTTAATGTCAGCGGGATTAGCAGGGTAAATATGTGTGGTTATAAGGATAGGGCCTTGGTGGAATTATTGTCAGGGTAGAGTCCTTGGGCCGAATGGCCTCCTTCTGCACTGTAGGGATTCTGTAATTTCAATTACTATATTTAACCCTGTTATGGCCATGATGATCTTATTGGTTAAATACAATAGGGGAGAGTTGGGTAGATTGGATAGATAAAAAATAAAGTTCTCATAGGTCCAGATAACCATAGGCTGCTGGGGATTTAACCTGAGGATCACCACACTTCAGACGAGGGGTAATATTGAGATGGCGGGGCCTTCTTGATTAACCTCAGCCAATACGGGAATTGAACCCACTCTACTGGCATTGCTCTGCATCACTAACCAGTCATCCAGCCAAATGAGCTAAACCGACCACCAACGTCATAGATGTACTGCATTGCTTATTATTTTTGACCATTTTTTTCTGAATTTCCTCAGTGAAATACCTTGTCCCAGTGCCCATTGCTCAGATTTTTGAGTTTTTGACAGGCAGTGCCAAACTGTCTATCAATTATGAAGCCCAATTCCATTCGCATTCAGTATTCACACATATGTGCCTCCACGAGAGGTTACTCAATAGCAACCAAGACTAGAAATTCTTATCACAGTTCTCCCTCTCAATTATAGTTTATAGAATTCCAACTGTGCAGAAGGAGGCCATTCAGCCATCAAGTCTGCACCAACTCTCCAAAACAGCATCTTTTCCAGGTCCACCTCCTCGCACACTTTTACCACAGCTAATCCATCTAAACTACACATTTTGGGGCATTAAGGAGCAATTTGGCATGGCCAATTCACTTAACTTGTACACCTTTTTGACTGTGGAAAGAAACCAAAGTATCTAGAGGAAACCCACACAGGCACATGTAAAGTCCACCCAGTAACCCAAGCGGGGAATCGAACTTGGCGTGGTGAGGCAGTAGTGCTAACCATAGTGCGGCATGGTGGCCCAATCAGTTCAAGCATTCCTGTTGACTCTCTCAGCACAGTCCGGCATTTGAACTGGTGTGGTTCAGGAGCGAAGACTTTGGATGGAATTCTCCGATCTCACCCTCAACTGAGATTCTCCGGTTCTGCCGCAGTGGACAGGAGTTTTGGCTGAGCTACAAATTCCCTGTCCTCACTGGCAGTGACAGCAGGGTGAGCAAGAGCGGACGATCCCATCCTTTATCTCTGACACATTGAGGGCATCCTGAAATTTTCCCAGATTTTTGGTTCAGGAAGTCTGCAAGAAACCTCCAAGTTCTCTCTTCAAAGACAAGTTTTCTTGGCAATATGGTTATTCATCTCCTTCAGTAATTGAAACACAGGAACCAGGAAGCATTCAAAGCCATAAAAATTATATGTGACCATTTGAAGGGAAATGAGTTCAACAGACCATCACACTACACGCTTAGAAATGCCGTCATCCCCTTAGAAATATTCGTTGAAATGTTCAGGCGGTTTTGTGGCAAGGTGGCCCTGTCTCTACCTCTGGACCAGGAGACCTGGATTCAAGTCCAACACCAGGACTTGTTGGCTGCAGGAAAGAAATTCATGGTTCACTAGGCCGATAATCAGCTCAAGAGTCGTTCCACCACTTCCCCAACTGTTCGTGAAAGGAAAAAAGTACGTGTGCAAAGATACATAGAAAATAGGAAGAAGAGTAGGCCATTCATCCCTTTGAGCCTGCTCCGCCATTGACTTTGATCATGACTGATCATCAAATTCAATATCCTGATCTCCCCTTCCCCCCCATATCCCTTGATCCCTTTAACCTCAAAAGCTATATCAAGTTTCTTCTTGAAATCTCAGAACATTCTGGCCTCAACTACTTTCTGTGATCATGAATTCCACATATTCACCACTCTCAAAATGAAGAAACTTCTTCTCACTTCAGTCCTAAAAGCCCTTATCCTCAAACCATGACCCCCAGTTCTGGACTCCCTCATCATTAGGAACATTCTTTCTGAATGCCTAATCCTGTTAGACTTTAAAAAAAAAACAAAATGTCTTGCCTTTTGCTAGGATAGGACATCAAATATTTTTTAAAATGGACTACTGTCTCTGAAAGGTTTTTAACAGGGATTTTTTAGTCTTTGCCAAATTCTCCATACTCGCTTACAGCAGCGGCAGGGTGTGAATGACCAGAAAATACCGGTCATGGTCACTTTGCCAGCTTCCTCTCTCGTTCTGACGTGCCTATTGAAATCTCTCAGCTCACCTTTTTACACGATAAACCAATCTAAGACAGCCATTAGGTGTTAGCTATTGAATTAAAAGCCCCAGTCAGGCTCCTGGAGCCAGCTTCCAGTATATACTTCGGATAATTGCTTCCTAGAAAATTGCATCTCACAAGAGGCAGCTCAGCCAAGTACAACACAATATCCACATTGAAAGAAAGGGGGGAAAGAATCAGTCAAAATCAGATACACAGAAAACAAGTCACATCGCTTTGCTGTTCTTAATGATGCATCAGCAATACTTTCCAGTGTGTGTCATCCATGAAACATGTTTTGCTAACCGCACTCATCTGTTTCATGGTGGCAGAGAAAACATGAGAGATTTTTTTTTAAGTCCTTGGTGGCTCGAAACCACAAGACCTCAAAAGGATGTACTGCACCAGTGTAAGAACACTTCCTCGATGTAATGAGGAATCAAACTGAAATCTTCTAAAGCAACAGAGAGTTTGAACAATGTCTGCGGTAATTTAAACAGATACTCAGCAGGCAAGCCCCATCAGCAGCGTAAAATAATGTCTTAGAAACTAGGACAGCATAGCATAATGACTTCATTATCTTCAAAATATTCCCATTATTATTGCCTACATTACATCTAAAAATGCTACAGGAAGAGTAATGCAGTCACAAATTCATCAATGCTCATTAAAAATGAATTCTTTCCCATTGTTCTTTGTTCTTAATTTGGTACATGAGGGAATTTCACAGTAACTTTATTGCAGTGTTAACACTGTAATGTAAGCCTATAACTACTATTGATGTGGAGTTGCTGGCATTGGACTGAGGTAGGCACAATAAGAAGTGTCTGATCCTGTTAGAAGATGCCCTTAAGATACCAAAATGTCTTGCCTTTTGTCAGGATAAGACATCAAATATTTTTAAAAATAGACTACTGTGTCTAAAAGGTTTTTAACAGGAATTTCTAGGCTTCGCCAAATTCAACAATCTGCCAGTCACCTCTCCAAATAATACCAGGTTAAATTCCAACAGGTTAATTTGGCAGCACGAGCTTTTGGAGCGCTGCTCCTTCATTGGGTAAGGGCCTTATTTAAATCTCTCGTTCACAAGACAACACAACATTCCCTTGGAGCTGTTCCAAAATTCAGCCTAAATTATATCCTCAAATTGCGAGAATGAGACTGGGAGCTACAAGCCTTTGACTCAGAGGTATGAATCCAGACTGTGAAAGATAGAGAAAGTTGGGCATCCACCACAGTTTCATTTCATAGGGACAGCCATAAGTGTCAACACAACGAAGGAGACTGTCATCGACTTCAGGAAGCGTAGAGGAGAACATGCCCCTGTCCACATCAAAGTAGAAAAGGCGGAGAGCATCAAGTTTTTAGGTGTTCAGATCACCAACAACCTGTCCTGGTTCCCCCTACCAACACTATAGTTAAGAAAATCCACCAACACCACTACTTTCTCAGAAGACGAAGGAAATTTGGTATCTCAGTAATGACTCTCAGCAACTTTTAAAGACGCACCATAGAAAGCATTCTTTCTGGTTGTATGACAGCTTGGTATGGCTCCTGCTCTGATCAAGACCGCAAGAAACTACAAAAGGTCGTGATTGTAGCCCAATCCATCACACAAACCAGCCTCCCATTCATTGACTCTGTCTAACTTCCCACTGCCTCGGCAATGCAGCCAACATAGTTAAGGACCACAGGCACTCCACACATTCTTCCACCTTCTTCCGTCAAGAAAAAGATACAAAAGTCTCAGATCACTGATTCAAGAGCTGCTTCTTCCCGGCTGCTATCAGACTTTTGAGTGGACCTACCATATACTAAGTTAATCTTTCTCTACACCCTAGCTATGACTGTAATACTACATTCTGCACCGTCTCAAAGTCAAATCAAACGTGCTTTGGCATAAACATCTGCTTTAGATCCCATTACTCAGTGGATTGGTGCCTCTTCAGATACTTGGCAGAAGGCTACACTTCAACAACATTCTTTGCATCAATTTGATGTCAATGGCAATTTTCAATACAATTGAGGGGGAAATGCCTCAGGGTAATGACAACTTCTAAGTAGTACTGAGCCAAATAGATTAAAAAGCTGGCATGGATTTCTGGCCTTCTTACCTAAAGGACTGGCATTCAAAGGGTAGAAGTCATGCTTTAGCACAACAAAGGCCTTGAATATGAAATGCACATTTCCGGAAAGATATTCTGACCTTGGAGGATTTAGTGGGATGCTTTCTGGACTCCAAGTGTCAATAAACAAGGTGCAATTACACATACAAGGGTTATTACTCACTGGAATTTTGTAGATTAAGGATGATTTGACCAACATTTTCAAGACACAAAGGGAAATAGGTGGGGTAGATCATGAGAAATTATTTCCACTGATTAGGGAGCCTAGCAACAATGAGCGTGGTATGTAAATTAGACTGATCTTTCAGGATCTGAAAGTAAGAAGTACTTCTACATGTAGTATCCTACAGTGCAGAAGGAGACCATTCGGCTCATTGAGGCTACACTAATAGCAATCCCACCTATCCCTATGACCCCACATATTTACCCTGCCAATCTCTCTAACCTACTCATCCGAGAACACTAAGGGACAATTTTGCATGGCTAATATACCTCACCCGCGCACCTTTGGACTGTGGGAGAAAACTGGAGCACTCAGAGGAAGCCCACGCAGATACGGGGAGAACATGCAAACTCCATACAGACTGTGACTTGAGGCTGGAATTGAACTGGGTCCCTGGAGCTGTGAGGCAGCAATGCTAACCACTGTGCCATCGTGCTGCGCTGAGTGAATGGTAGAATTTTGGGGCTTTCTTCTGGAAATGGCAACTGATGCAGTGTTCATTGTTAATTTTAGGATTGAGAGTGATTGATGGATTTCTGTTAACCAAAGGTGTTATAGGGTAAAGTCAGGTATATGGAGTCAGGTCACAGGTCAGCCATGATCTAGAACAAAGAACAGCACAGCACAGGAACAGGCCCTTCAGCCCATCAAGCCTCTGCTGATAACACATGACACATTTCTAAACTAAAGATCTTTTGCCTCCATATGGTCCGTATTCCTGTATTCCCTGCTTATTTATGTATCATCAAGATGACTCTTAAACACTGACTACTGTATCTGTTTCCATCATCTTATCTGGCAGTGCATTCCAGGCACTTACCACCCTCTGTGTTAAAAATTTGCCGCTCACATCCCCTTTAAACTTATCCCTTTTTACCTTAAATCTATGTCCCCTGCCATTTCCACCCCAGGAATAAGACTCTGACTATCCATTCTATCTGTGCCTCTCATAATCTCATTGAATGGCAGAAGAGGCTGGAGGGGCTGAATGATCTCCTCTTCCCATGCTCCGATAGTTGGTCTTTATGGCTGGAGAGTGGGACTGTGGAGAAAGTCAGTCAGAAATCCCGCTTCTGGTCACTATACTGGTCAAACATTCAGGAGCTAGGCAGGAAGTTAAAAGAATAAGACTTCAAGGGTAGTAATATCTGGATAACTGGAGAGAGAATAGAAATTGGCAGAGAAGGGGAAATGGGGTTTGAAGCATGATGCAGGAGAAAATGCTTCATATCATTGGGCCATTGGAACCACTTCCAAGACAGGAGGCATCTATTCAAAAGTGCAAACTTGCACCTCAACAGGACCAATGTGCTCTCTCCTGTGATTAGGAAAGGTTTAAACTAACCTGACAAGGATATGGGCACCAGCACAGGACTAAGGGGCATGAAGAGATGAGTGTTGCCTAGTGCAAGAGAAGGAACTGTTATTAAATAGGAGCAGGTGGAGAAAACCATTAGGAATGCATAGACAGAATTTTTACAGATGCATCATAGAAAGCATCCTTTCCAGATGTATCACAGCTTAGTGTAGCTCCTGCTTTGACCAAGGCTACTCAAAACTAGAAAGGGTTGTGAAAAAAACCCAAACTAGCCTCCCATCCATTAACTCTGTCAACACTTCTTACTGCCTTGGAAAAACAGCCAGCATAATCAAAAACCCCACGCGCCCGGGTATATTCTCTTCCACCTTCTTCCTTCAAGGAAAAGATGCAAAACTCTGAGACCATGTATCAACCGATTCAAGAATATCATTTTTTCCTGCTGCTGTCAGACTTGTGAATGGTCCATATTCACACTAAGTTGATCTTTCTCTACAGACTGTAACATGGCATTCTGCACCCTCACATTTCCTTCTCCCCATGTACTCTATGAACAGTATGTTCTGTCTATATGACATGCAAGAAATTGTATCCCAATATATGTGACAATAATTAAATCAAATCAAAACCGAATATCTGTAAATGCATTATATATGGTGAATAAGGTGAACTGACCATGCTAAGTTATCCCTTAGCGTCTAAAAGTTTAAGTTTTAAGCTTAAGTTTATTTATTAGTGTCACAAGTAGGCTTATATTAACATCGCAATGAAGTTACTGTGAAAATTGCCCGTCGCCACACTCTGGCGCTTGTTCGAGTTCACTGAAGGAGGATTTAGCTTGGCCAGTGCACCTAACCAGCACATCTTTCAGTCTGTGGGAGGAAACAGGAGCATCCAAAGGAAAGCCACGTAGACACGGGGAGAATATGCAAACTCCAGACAGTGACCCAAATCAGGGACTGAACCCAGGTCCCTGACGCTGTGAGGCAGAAGTGCTGACCACTGTGAGTATATAGATTAAGTGGATTAGCCATTATAGTTATATATTGGGTTATAGTGAGGGGATGGAAATGTGGGCAAGGCTGTGGCCCTGGATAAGATACTCTTTCAGAAAATCAGTGCAGACTTGATAGGCTGAATGGCCTCTTCTGGTTCTAGACAAAGAAAACCTGTTTCCATTGGCAGATGGTGCAAGAGCTGGGAGACAAATTTAAAGGTTTGGGCAACAGATGCAGTAGGATTGAAGGAAAGAGTTTATATGCAGCAAGTGTTAACGGCCAGGAATTCACAATCCAAGAGGATAATGGAGATAATGATCATTTGAAGGAAATAAACTTACAGGACTACAGGGACACAGCAGAGAAATGATTGGATAGCTCTACAGAGTGTGTCATAGAGCCATGGAGGTTTACAGCATGGAAACAGGCCCTTTGGCCCAACTTGTCCATGCCATACAATTAGCTAGTCACAATTACTCACATATTACCCATATCCCTCTATACCAATCATACCCATGTAATTGTCTAAATGCTTTTTAAATGACAAAATTGTACCCACCTTAACTACTGCTTCTGGCAGTTTGTCCCAGACATTCACCACTCTCTATGTGAATCAATTGCCCTTCTGGACTCTTTTATATCTCCCCCATCTCACTTTAAACCTATGCTGTCTAGTTCTAGACTCCCCTATCATTGAGAAAACATGTTGACTATCTAGCTGATCTATGCTCCTCAATATTTTGTAGGCCTCTATAAGATCACCCCTTAAGCCTCCTACACTCCAGGGAAAAAAGTCCCAATCTATCCAGCCTCTCCTTATAACTCAAACCATCAAGTCCTAGTAGCATCCTAGTAAATCTTTACTGCATTCTTTCTAATTTATTGACAACCTTTCTATAGTAAGACAACTAAAACTGTAGACAGTATTCCAAGTGTGGCTTTGATGGGCTGAATGGCCTCCTTCTGTGCCATAACTCTGTGATCCAGTGCAAGAAAGTGCAAGTGTGTCGACATGAGGAATGACAGGGACAGACTGTGATGGCCCCCATTAACCAGAAAGTCTGCCCAGTGCAGGCAGGCTGCAGAGTCATTGGAACTACACCATTCTTTACAGGGGGAAAGGTTCCACAAAAACATCAGTAGTGTTTGAGAGTGTGAGAGGGTCTTTTTTCCAGGACTGGGAATTGCGATTGTTCACTGTATACTGCACAAAGCAACAGTGAGTAAACAGCCAGCCGTTTCACTACTGCAGTAAAAAAAATTATAAACTTTTTATTGGGTTTCAGAAACCAGCAAAATCTGGGTACAAAATGTACAGAAAACCCCAAGTCTTCGTGCCTGCGAGACGGTAGACTTGCATGATAAGTGTTTTTCCCCATTGCTGACTGATCCTTGAGCTTTTATCAGTCATGTGCCCAGGAAGGTTGAATCACATCCAAAGAAGCAACTTCAAAGAAAGACGGAGCCAGATAGTCCTTTGTTCTCTGACAACACAACCCATCTGCAGACTGCACCCCGACTCATTGCTCTCTCCTCACCCCCCAAGTTGGTTCCAAGCCCTCCTCTTTGATCGACCTCAGGACTTCCCTGCCGTTTGATCACCGCTCTGCTGCAAACTAGTCTGTCCTCTCAGTTTCAGGTTGCCTTTGCTTGATCCTTGAGCAATGTTTGGGAAGATAAAAAAAAACGTAGGAATTTTGTTTGCAACATGATTTGCCTCTCCCTCCTCCCGCTTCTGTACTCCAAGGCAATGTTGAGATAACAGTTTTTTTTCCACATGGATCAATCATAGAATCCCTACAGTGCAGAAGGAGGCCATTCAGCCCATTGAGTCTGTACCAACCACTATTCCTACCCCATATATTTACTCTAGCTAGTCCCCTGACGCTAAGGAGCAACTTAGCATGGCCAATCCTCCCAACCCACACATCTTTGGACTATGGGAGGAAACCAGAGCACCCAGAGGAAACCTACACAGACATGGGGAGAATGAGCAAACTCTATACAGTGACCCAAGCTGGGGAATCGAATCCAGGTCCCTGGTACTGAGGGATGGCAGTGTTAACCACTGTGCCACCGTGACACTCTGAATCTAGTGCTACTTCCTGTCATAAGGCGTACCCAGTCAGGCTCCTGATGATGTTTCATAAATCACAATGAACGCACGACTTACTGAGATTGTTGGGGTATCATCATGGAAGGTTTCTGTTTGACCGTCAAAGACATGTGACCTAGTGAGCTGATCTTCTGTGGAAGTTGAACCAATCTCTGTGTCAAGGTCTGTTGGGGCATCTGCTGAGGGATGGGCTGAGCTTGTGCCACAGTGTCTTGGTTGTTGGTGGAATGAGTGCCCGATGTTGTCTCCTCACAGGCTTTGCCCTTGGTGCCTGGTTTACACACGCAAAGCTGGGGCCGTAGGCACATCCCTCCATTCTGACACTGCGGGGAACAATTTGCTGTAAGAAAACAAAAAAATGCATTATTGACATTGAATACAAGAGTTGGGAAATCATGTTGCAGCAATATAAAACCTTGGTTAGGCTGCGTTTGGAGTATTGCATGCAGTTCTGGTCAGCACACTACCAGAAGGACATGGAAGCTTTGGAGAGAGTGTAAAGAAGGTTCACCACGATGTTGCCTGGCCTCAAGGGCGTTGAGGAGAGGTAGGATAAACTAGGATTGTTCTCAATGAAAAGGTGGAGGCTGAGGGGAGACCTGATAGAGGGCTGCAAAATTAGGAGAGGCAGAAACAAAATTAGGAGAGGCATAAAATCATCAGAAGTTTTTTCACAGAATGGAAGTATCAATTACAGGGGAGCACAGGTTCAAGGTGAAGGGGGGACAAGTTTAAGGGAGATGCGCGGGGTAGATTTTTCACACAAAGAGTGGTAGATGCTTGGAACACACTGCCAGGGGAGATGATGGAAGCAGGCACATTAACAACATTTAAGAGCATCTGGGTGAGTCCATGAGTAGGGAAGGAATAAAGGGATAGGGATCAAATGAGGGCAGAAGTTTTATTCTATAATTTCGTTCGGGCATTATGATTGGCACAGGCTTGGAAGGCCGAAGAGCCTGTACCTGTGCTGTACTTTTCTCTGTTCTTTGACATTGTTGACACACACACACAAAAATCCGTGGTTATCCAGGAAAGTGATGGATAAAACACATGATGAATTCATTTTGCACCTCATACAGCCATTGAGGTGAACCATAGACTGTAGACAGATTGATTCCGGGGATGAAAGGATTGACATATGAGGATGGGTTAAATAGTGCGGGCTTATACTCAATGGAGTTTAGAAGGATGACAGGGGATCTAATCAACCTAGAAAATACTCAAAGGGATTGATAAAGTAAATGTAGACCAAATGTTTCCTCTTTTAGGTTAATCTCAAACAAGAAATCACAGATATAGCCTGACAGGCAGTAGATTTACAACTGAGGTGAGGAGGAACTACTTCTTGTAGGGGAATGTGAATTTGTGAAACTTGCTGCCCCAGCACAATGGAATCTGAATCATTAAATGGAGATAGATATATTTCTAATGTTTAAAAATGGTTAAAGATATAAAGGGAACAGGGAAGGAGTTGGATTTGCGACCAGGGAGAGATCAGTCATGATCTGATTGAATGGTAGAGTGGGTTCAAAGGGATGAATTTGCCACCTTCTGCTCCTAATTCCTATATTCCTATGTAGTGGTATTAACCGAATGGACATTTTACATCACTCCTTATATTTATCTATGTTAATGCAAATGAAAATCACATGAATTGTAAACCCGACTGCAGATTCACCATTCTACACTATCGAACAAAGTCAAGATTGGTCCCAGTGTTGCAGTTTGGTTAACGGAAGATAATAAAGTTCAAACACAGTACAAAATACGCATCAGAAATGCTCTTTATGCTTGTTTTGTGTAAAAAGAAAATTGCATCTGTAAAACCATGCAGAGAAAATCATGGCATTTTAATCCAAATAAATGTCCTGTTCTTGCAAAGCAACAACATTCATGATAAACTGTTTGTTAAATCTATTCTGCAAGACAAGGTTCCCGCATGAAACACCAGATCAAAGCTAGAGTGACAACATTAAAGGGAGGATTCACGCTCCGAACTAGTGAGACTCCACAAAAGGGTTCAGAGTATCAAATATTCTAACATTAACAGCATCACTTCCCCCTTGTTCCAAGTATGTAAATTAGCCATGTTAAAACCCTTTGACAAAGGGTTTTGACAAGGACTTGAAACGTCAGCTCTTTTTTCTCCTTACAGATGCTACCAGACCTGCTGAGATTTTCCAGCATTTCCTCTTTTGGTTTCAGATTCCAGCATCTGCAGTAATTTGTTTTTACTAAGGATATCCACACCCAGGGGAAGCTGTGGGCAACAGAGACATCCGATTCTTCTTTTCTCTTTCACCATAATGTACATTCTAATGAGACATGCTCGTCACAGACATGGGTGGGACGGTGGCACAGTGGTTAACACTGCTGCTTCAAAGCGTCAGGGACCTGGGTTTGATTCCCACTTGGATCACTATCTGTATGTAGTTTGCATGTTCTTCCTGTGTCTGCGTGGGTTTCCTCCGGGTGCTCAGGCTTCCTCCCACAGTCTGAAAGACGTGCTGATTAGGTGCTGGCTGTGCTAAATTCTCCCTTAGTGTACCCAAATAGGAACCAGAGTGTGGCAGCTCGGGATTTTCACAGTAACTTTATTGCAATGTTAATGTAAAGCCTACTTGTGACAAATAATAAATAAACTTTAGTTAAGAATTCCAACGTTCTGGAATGAGATTTCTGAAAGAAACTTCATTTAAAAGGGGCTTAACCTAAGATATCAATTGTATTTTTGCATCTTGTAACATTTCAGAACTTCTGCTCACTTTGATATGTTAAGTTTTCTGTATAATTTATGTTTAAGGGTTGCTTTTAAATTAAATCATGATTTCAAGGTGAATGGATTGACAGAGGAACCACATATCATAGAATCTTACAGTGCAGAAAGAGGCCATTCGGCCCATCAAGTCTGCACTGACCACAATCCCACCTAGGCCCTAACCTCACATATATTATCCGCTAATCTCTCTAACCTACGCATTTCAGGACACTAAGGGGCATTTTTTTTAACATGGCCAATCACTCTTACCTGCACATCTTTGGACTGTGAGAGGAAACCAGAGCACCCGTAGGAAACCCACGCAGACACAGAGAGAATGTGCAAATTCCACACAGTGGCCTAAGGCCAGGAATCGAATCCAGGTCCTTGGAGCTGTGAAGCAGCAGTGCTAACCACTGTGCTACCATGCTGCCCATGTGGTAACGTCTCGGGCAAAGAGGTGTGTTAACTAGCTCTTCGGAAAGCTAGCAAGTTAAAGTGGAATCCCTGATGACCTTGGACAATAGCTGCTTTGTTGTCACGTTTCAGTTGCTTCCAATAGTCATTCACACTTGAGATGTTAGCAGGAACTGAATTCTGTTAGGGGATGCTGACAGTGACATTCCCACCCAATGACAGGGAGTTAGCTGTCAACCCCAAACTGGCCAATTCCTGCACAGGAAGGGACAGGAGGTCAGGTTTCAGTGTCTGGTCTGTCCACAGAAGCAACAAAGGGACAGAAAAGCAGCACCTTCTCACTCAGTCGTGAAGCCTGCCGAAAATGGCCAACAAATTAAAACTGAGCTGACCAGATTTCATCTGGGATTAATCAGAAAGACAAAAGACAATATTTGACCCAGTCATTGTGATGGTTTGAAGTTTATTTATTAATGTCACAACTAGGTTAAGTTACTGTGAAAATCCTTATGTGTCATTTTATGTTATGGGAATCACTGATTATAGTTAGGAACCCAAGACTGATTCACCCTGAATTAGTATGCAATGAAAAGCAATGTTTCTTGTACACTTTACAGATAAAGCATACTGTTCATACAGCAGGAAAGGAGAGAGTACAGAATGTAGTGTTACAGTCATAGCTAGAGTGTAGAGAAAGGTCAGCTTAATGTGAGGTAGGTCCATTCAAAAGTCTAATGGCAGCAGGGAAGAAGCTGTTCTTGAGTCGGTTGGTACGTGATTTCAGACTTTTGCATCTTTTTCCCGACAGAAGAAGGTAGAAAAGAGAATGTCTAGTGTGTGTGAAGTCCTATGCTAGCCTCTTTGCTGAGGCAGTGGGAGGCATCGACAGTGTCAAAGGGTGGGAGACTGATTTGAGTGATGGACTGAGCTTCATTAAAGATCCTTTGTAGTTTCTTGTGGTCTTAGGCAGAGCAGGAACCACACCAAGCTGTGATACAACTGGAAAGAATGCTTTCTATGGTGCATCTGTAAAGGTTAGTGAGAATCATAGCAGACATATTAAATTTCCTCAGTCTTCTGAGAAAGCATAGGTGTTGGTGGGCTTTCTTAACTATAGTGTTAGCATGGGGGGACCAGGACAGGTTGTTGGTAATCTGGACACCATAAACTTGCTCTTTTCAAGCAAATGTATGTTGCAGGATAACCCAGTTTCTTTATGATACATTATATGGAATAGCATGGATATTGCAGCACAGAATCAGGCCCAGCTGATTGATGCTAGACCCAACACAAATCTTTTCACACCACTCTTCATCTAACCCTAACAGAATATCTTTCCATTCTTCCCCATATGTTTACCTAGCTTTTATGGTATCTATGATTTTGGCCTTAAACTCTCCTTGCGCATTTTAACTGCTCTTTGGGTAAAACAGTTGCTCCAAGTTGCCCTATTGAATGCATTGCCGACTGTTTTATGTTTCTGGCCCCCAGTTTACTCTGCACGGTGAACTCGGACCTCTCTGGTTACCAGAAAATAGAACACTACCTTCAAATTCGGTGGACTGTAAGGATTTTCAGCACAGATGTTACTGAGATTTTTGGACTTCGGTGTGGAGAATCACAGATTCCTGTGAAGCAAAGAAGAAACACAAATGCTGCAAATGATCAGTCCTTTGTTGCGTTTGCAGGATCTGGAATTTTACTCAGAATATCGAACGCTCACAGCTGAGTGAGCCATGCAGGTTCCATATGGTGGCACGGTGGCACAGTGGTTAGCACTGCTGCCTCACAGCTCCAGGGGCTTCAGTTCAATTCACAATGTGGGTCACTGTCTGTGTGGAATTTCCATGTTTTCCCTGTGTCTGTTGCGTTCCTTCTGGGTGCCCTGGTTTCCTCCCACAGTCCAAAGATGTGCGGGTAAGGTGGATTGGCTATAATAATATAACCCTTAGTGTCCCGGGATGTGACAGGTTAGAGGGATTAACGGGGTAACTAAGCGGGGATAGGGCGTAGGTGGGATTGTTGTGGGAGCAGGCTTGACGGGCTGAATGGCCTCCTTCTGTACTACAACATGAACCTTTTTCCACATTCGTCAGGGTCACAGAATCACTGCAGTGCAAAAGGAGACCATTCAGCCCTTTGCGTCGACACAAGCTTCCTAAATAAGCAATCCACTTGCACAGTATCACAGTGATTAGCACTGCTGCCTCACAGCACCAGGCACCCGAGTTCGATTCCCGGCTTAGGTCATTGTCTGTGCGGAATCTGCGCATTCTCTCCATGTCTGCCTGGATTTCCTCCAGGTGTTCCAGTTTCCTCCCACAGTCCAAAAGATGTGCTAGTTAGGTGCATTGGCCATGCTAAATTGTCCCTAAGTGTACCCAAACAGGTGCCAGAGTGTGGCATCTAGAGGACTTTCACAGTAACTTCACTGCAGTGTTAATGGACGCCTACTTATAACACTAATAAACTTTAAAAAACTCCCTTTTCCCTGTAACGCTGCGCAACAAAAGTTACGTAACACAGCAGCTTCCTCGTATTATCAACAAGGGAGCCTCTCTTCATCCTGATTTTGCATCTTTTTTTTAGATACTGAGTTGCTAAATTCAGGGTGAACATCTCAAGCAGATCCGAAATTTGTAACCGTCTCAGTTATTTAAATGGCTGAATAAAATGCCCCACCGCTTCCTATGTTTTCACCTAACTGCTTTTTAGCAACATAGTAATCATAGAAACCCTACAGTGCAGAAGGAGGCCATTCAGCCCATCAAACCTATTCCCACAACAATCCCACCTAGGCTCTAACCCCACTTAGTTACCCCGTTACCTATCCCTCTAACCTATCACATCCTGGGATGCTAAGGGTTACGTTATCGTGGCCAATCAACCTAGCCCGCACATCTTTGGACCGTGGGAGGAAACCGGAGCACCTGGAGGGAACGCACACAGACACGGGGAAAACATGCAAATTCCACACAGACATGACCCAAGTTGTGAATTGAACTGAAGTCCCTGGAGCTGTGAGGCAGCAGTGCTAACCACTGCGTTACCATGCCGCCATATGGAATCTGCATGGCTCACTCAGCTGTGAGCGTTCGATATTCTGAATAAAATTCCAGATCCTGCAAACACAACAAAGGATAGATCGTTTGCAGCATTTGTGTTACTTCTTTGCTTCACAGGAATCTGCGATTCTCCACACCGAAATCTAAAAATTTCAGTAACATCTGTGCTGCAAATCCATGCACTCCACCGAATTTGAAGGCAGTGTTCTGTTCTCTGGTAACCAGAGAGGTCCAAGCTCACCATACAGACACCTGCTACGAATAGCAGTCCAACAATCTGACATGCCAGTGAAGCCGGATTCTTTTTTTCAACTTCTTGTATCTCAATTTTATTCCATTTCCTGACAGTCGGTGAGTGAACAGGAAACATTTGCAGACGTACATCTGGGCTTCATTTACCAAGTGTACACAAACCCGCAGCCAACACACGGTGCATATGAAATAAGGCATGTTTTTCACCACACAAACAACCACTTACTGCAGAGTTAGATGTGATCGTTTTCAAGTCCTGGCAGGTGTGGTAAACACAGTAAGAAATCTCACAATACCAGGTTAGAGTCCAACAGGTTTATTTGGTAGCGAAAGCCACTAGGTTTCGAAGTGCTAGCTGCCCCTTTGTCAGTGAGTCTGAGACCATGAAGGCTGCCTCTTTGTCAGGTGTGGTTAAGACCATGAAGGCAGCAAACAAAGAAATCTCCAATCAATCTGTCCTCAAAGTTTAGGATTAGTCATTCACACCTCAGGCATCGTGTGCTAAACACGTGCATATTTTGTTACAGCATTTTTTAATGAGTTCAAATTTCCAGACTGTTCCATTCTCCGGAACGGGCTACGGGAGTAGAATGGTCACTCAAGGGAATTAACCCAGATTTCTGGTTTTAAAGTTTACTTATTAGTGCCACAACTAGGCTTACATTAACACTGCAATGACATTACTGTGAAAATCCCCAGTCGCCACACTCTGGTGCCTATTTGGACACACTGAGGGAGAATTTAGCATGGTCAATGCACCTATCCAGCACGCCTTTCGGACTGTGAGAGGAAACCGGAGCACCCAGAGGAAATCCACACACACATGGGGAGAACATGCAGACTCTGCACAGTCATCCAAGCCAGGAATCGAACCCGGGTCCCTAGCTCTGTGAAGCAGCAGTACCAACCACTATGCCACCGTGCTGCCTCTCTGAGAGGTGTTGGTTCAAAATCCACCGTGGGAGTTTGTTCAGTTATTTGAAAGCTAGCATCAACTATGATGACTGTGGGATGATTGGATTATTGTAAAAAACCCAACAAATTCATTAATGTAGAAAAGCAAATTACTGTGAATGCACAGATTCCAATTACATTCATATTACTGTGAATGTAATCGGAATCTGAAACCAAAAGAGAAAATGTTGGAAAATCTCACCAGTTCTGGCAGCATCTGTAAAGAGAGAAAAGAGTTGATGTCAACGCTTTGACAAAGGGTCATCTGGACTTAAACATGAGCTTTTTTCTCTCCTTATGGATGCTGCCAGATCTGCCGAGATTTTCCAGCATTTGCTTTTTAGTTCATTAATATTCTTGAGGGAAGGAAACACAGTCTGGTATACATGTGACTCCAGATCCACACTAATGTGGTCGACTGTCCGAAGTGAAGCCACAAAGGTGTTTTCATGGGAAATCAGAAATCACCAATATGTGTAGATCTTTCCGGTAATACCCATATCTATGAATGAATTAATTAGCAGTAAAGCCCTAGGATTACATTATGTGTTGACCTATTTACGGAAACTGAACAGTGTGTCCTCTAAAGGGCACATTCATGGTTCACGTTATTACAAAATAATATTTTGTGCACCAGCTAGTGTAATGCTATCCTTATAAATCAGGGCATGCCTCAACTTACTGTCAGCAATGTCAATGTCTTATCTGCAACATTGTTAAGGTTTGTTAATTTCATGTCAATTACATTGTTAAGGTTAACAGAAAGAGGTGATGAATATTAATTGCCTTTGAGCTTATACAAATAGGGATAGCTAGGACACTGGGCTGTGTCAAAGGACAGCTATGAAAAACCAACAAACTCCATCAGTAAAGCAAAGCTTGTGGTCTTGGTTCCTGCTTCAACTGGTTTGGATCTTATTAACGAGCAACACCACACAATAGTCAATAGTTTAAATAAGTAATCATCACATACACACAGGCATATAAAGAAACACATGAGGTCTTTCTCTATGTTGCTCTGAATTTGGAGCACAGTAGTCTAGGCTGCCAACCTGCCATATCTCTGAGATGGTTAAGCCAGTGCTCATTCTGGGAACGCAAGTCACCGTATCTGTTCATACATTGATAAAGTCAATCGCTGCCTCAGAAAAGCAGCCAGCAAAATCAAAGACCTCACACACCCCGGACTTATTCTCTTCCACCTTCCTCTGTCAGGAAAAAGATACAAAAGTCTGAGGACATGTACCAACTGATTCAAGAACAGCTTTTTGCCTGCTGCTATCAGACTTTTGAATGGACCTACCATATATTAAGTTGATCTTTCTCTTCAACCTAGCTATGCTGTAACACTATATTCTGCATTCTCTCCTTTCCTTCTCCTCTAATACTCTATGAACGGTACATTTTTTCTGTATAACACACAAGAAACAATACCTTTCACTTTATTCCAATACATGTGGCAATAATAAACAAAATCAAATTGGAGATTAGTAAATTACCTGTTCATTTCAGGTTTCAAGTTGGAAAGATCAATAGAATCCAGGATAAAACACCTGAATACTCCCCAAGGAAGATTAAACAATCTGGAAGTTTTAACTTGTTAAAGAAATGTCCACATGTACAGCACAGATTCAAATTTTAACTCTATGTATTACTATCACAAGTAGGCTTACATTAACACTGCAATGAAGTTATGTGAAAATCTCCTAGTCGCCACACTCTGGCACCTGTTCAGGTACACTGAGGGAGAATTTAGCATGGCCAATGCACCTAACCAGAAAGTCTTTCAGACTGTGGGAGGAAATCAGAGCACCCGGAGGAAACCCATGCAGACTCAGGGAGAATGTGCAGACTCCACACAGACAATGATCCACGCCGGGAATATGAACCCTGGTTCCTGGTGCAGTGAGGCAGCAGTGCTAACCACTGTGTCACTGTGCCACCCGAAATGTGAATGACAAATCTTGATGTTTTATAGACGAAGACAGATTGAGTGTAGACTTCTTTGTTTGCGAGTTTCTTTCTCGCCTATCACAAAATGATTCATTTGGAACACAGCAGATGCATGTTAAATTGCCAGACTTTGGTAATATAAGCCTATAATAACAGCTATCAATATCTGAAACTATGTTTAGATTTCCACAAGGGAATCGTAAACCAAAATAACCACATTACCCTAAAATTTAGAAATTAGTGACCAGATTTCACTTTTACAGATTTTACTGTAACCCGAATCAAAATGCACAAAAAATTAAACATGAATTAACAGGCAAAGAATAGTTCAGATGAAAAGGCATATTTCCATTTAATTTGTTGATACAACAAAGATCCGTCTTCCATCACCAACAAGCATCCACATCACTTCCTACAGAGGTGTGGCACCAAGTACTTTCCAACTCAGCCTCTGGTTCACACGTCCTCCTCAATCAACCTGACCCTTGAATTGCATTCACCAGCGTATTGCATCTAAGAAGCCCAGATATAGTTAACATGGACAAAGTACAGCTATGACAAATAAGACTCATCATCAGGACTACAGCAATGTCTCCAAACAGAAATAGATAGATTTCTCTAGCAAAATGCAGTAACTAGGTAGAGAGGATATTTTGATAATACAAATTCATCGCTTTACTAGTAAAATGCAGTGAGTGGAGCATAATAATGTCTCACAAATTATGTGGAGCAGGTGCTTACAAGTGTGATTGACAAATACGTTGCCCTATCATTGGGTAGCATGGTGGTTAGCACTGCTGCCTCACGGCACCAGGGAGCCAGCTTCAATCCTCAGCTTGGGTCACTGTCTATGCAGAGTTTGCACATTCTCCTCGTGTCTGCGCGTGTTTCCTCTGGGTGCTCCAGTTTCCTCCCGCACTCCAAAAATGAGCAGGTTAGGTTGATTGGCCATGCTAAATTGCCCCATAGTGTCAGGGGGACTAATAGGAGCTATGGGGATAGGCCTGGGTGGGATTGTGGTCAGTGCAGATTCGATGGGTTGAATGGTCACCTTCTGCACTTTAAGGATTCTATCTACATTCTGGCTGGAAACAATGGTGTCGCAATGTGCAGAACCTGGTCTTTTCCAATCAACTTCCAGAAAATTGTGCAGAGAAGAAATTCTCCACTTACTGGGGCATTTGCGTAGGAAATTTAAGCCGTTATTTTTCTTTTGTTTAGGTTTACTTTGCTTCAAAGGATTCCCAGATTAAATAAATGAAGGGAACCTTATCTTCTCTGTATCTCACTTCACAAGTTCAAAGCCTTTATGTAACGGCTCACACATCTGTCTTAGTGCTGTAATAAAACATCAGAGTGTTATGTTTTGATTTCTTGCGCACTCAACAGTGCAGTAAATGCTCTTGATGGGCAAGGAAATATGTCCTCCCCCCAGTTAATAACAGAGCTAAGAACAAGCCAACAATTGAACCAATGATGTATTTCAGCTTCAGAACAAAAGGTTGCTGTACTGCAGTATCAGGTCTCCATTCTGCGCATCATCTATTTCTTATAAATAGCACCAGCAAAACTGCTGGGGCAGTGTCAAAGGCAAATTAAAACAAGATTGTGTTCTATAAAATAACAGCTAATTACTGCTGAAACCTGAAAGCAAAACGGAAAATGCTGGAAAATCTCAGCAGGTCTGACAGCATCTGTGGGGATAGGAAAGAGCCAATGTTTCAAGTCTAGATGATCCTTCATAGAATCCCTACTGTCCAAAAGGAGGCCATTCAGCCCATCAAGTCAGTACTGACCACAATCCTACCCAGACCCAATTCCCATAATCCCACACATTTCCCGTACCTGCTAATCCCGCTGACATTCGAGGCAATTTAGCGTGGCCAATCAACCTAACCCATCTTTGGAGTGTGGGAGGAAGCTGGAGCATCTGAAGGATACCCACGCAGGCACAGGGAGAATGTACAAACTCCACACAGACAGTGACTTGAAGCTGGAATTGAACATGGCACTGTCAGACACCTTCATTGGGCTCTTTTCTGTTGGCACTACCTTGAAGAAATGTCCTTGGCCAATATTTATCCCTTCACCAACATCACTAAAATAGGTGATCTGCTCATTATCAGGTTGATGTCTGTGGGAGTTTACTATGCACAAATCGGCTGCTGCACTATGCACGTCACAACAGTGATCACACTTCAACAAGGGGTATAGACAGGGTGAGTAGGGAACAGCTGTTCCTCCTGGTTGAGGGGTCAATGATGTAGAGATGCCGGTATTGGACTGGGGTAAACTCGGTAAAGTTTTACAACACCAATTTTAAATCCAACCAATTTATTTGATAGTAAATTCGCGAGCTTTCGACTTTGTAGCCTTCGTCAGGCAAATTTGACTGATGAAGGCTATAGAGTCGAAAGCTCGCGAATTTACTATCAAATAAATTGGTTGGATTTAAAATTGGTGTTGTAAAACTTTACTGAGGGGTCAATCACCAGGGACTGTAGTTTTATGGTGAGGATTAGCAGATTCAGAGTGGATTTGAGGAAAAACCTTTTCACTCAGAGGGTGGTGAGAATTATACACTGTCTGGGAAATTAGTGAGGGCTTACAGCCTTTAAAAAAACAATGTTTTTTAACAATGTTTTTTAATGAAGAATGAGTACTTGGAATACCATAACATTCAAGAATAAAGGATACATGCAGGAAAATGGAATTATGCGCCTTTAGTGGTAGATATTGTTGGTGCAGAAGGGCCTGCTAAGAACATAAGAACTAGGAGCAGGAGTAGGCCATCTGGCCCCTCGAGCCTGTTCCGCCATTCGATAAGATCATGGCTGATCTTTTCATGGACTCAGCTCCACTTACCCGCCCGCTCATCATAACCCTTAAATCCTTTACTGTTCAAAAAGCTATCTATCCATATCTTAAAAACATTCAACAAGGTAGCCTCAACTGCTTTGCTGGGCAGGGAATTCCACAGATTCACAACCCTTTGGGTTTCTGCGCTGTATAACTACCTCACTGTAAAGTGTTTCAAGAACATCCAGAGGCTGTGAAAGGTGCTGTGTTTTTTTTAATGTCACGATCTTCTGTCCCTATATGCAGAGGGGAATTTTATCACAGGAATTCCACCACGGGAATCGTAGTGGGCAAAGAATGGATCATGTAAAAGTCTGTTGACTTCAGGTGAAATGTTCCGGTTTTGCAGCAAGAATAGCTGGAAAATCTTTAACTTTATGAGTGTGATTTTAGGGTCAGAGCTGTCCAGATCTTCAGCTCTGACAAAGGGTCATCCAGTTTCAAAATGTTGGCTCTATTCTCTCAGCACAGGTGCTGTCAGACCTGCTGAGATTTTCCAGCCATTTCTGTTTTTGTTTCGGATTACAACATGTGCAGTATTTAACTTTTATTTCTTAAAATGCAAATATTATATTCATAAGCACTTACAAGTATAGAAATTTGAAAGCATTTAAGTAGCTACTGCTCCAATGAAGAGGTCAAAACCTCTATGTTTGAAAATCATCGGTCCATGTTCAACTTATTTGGTCAAAATAAGATTCGGTATATCAGCTTCTTGACTCATAAGGCGGGATTTTCCCCTCCCATCCTGTTCCGCCCACCATGGGAATCATAGAGGGTTGTGGGGAGAGAACAATGCAGGGGTCTGTTGAACTCAGGTAGGAATTTCTGGCCTGGGGATGAGTGTGGCCAGAAAATCCCACCCAAAGAGTTCCAGAGAATGTCAAAGCAGAATGCTTCAAGGAAGTGATGGAGGATAGTGATCAGCAATTATCTTCAGTAGACACAGTGGACGCGATTTTGCGGCCTCACTTATCTCAAAACTGTAAAATCCTGCCCAAGGTCAACATTGTCCTCCCCCCGCTCGTTCCAATTCCCGTGACAGATGGGGTGATAAAATTCCAGCCAGTTTGTCAGAGTTTGAAAGATTCACTTCATCATTTCATTTTTAGACAGCGGCAGAAGTTCCTGGATCAGTAAGCAATACCCGACTGTCCAAGATGTTCGCAACACGGATTCAGTCCAGCTCCAGAAGCTAACAAGAGATCGCTGCCATTTTCAAGGATAACTCCTTTTTGTGTCTCCCTGTCTGCGCAAGGGAATTCTCCAATAATAAACTTGCATCTTTTAGAGTCTAACTACTCTCTTCCGGCTGAACAATCAAGACCCTGCAAAAAGGTGCAAAGGAAGTTCACGACTAATAGGTTTAAGTACGAACATGTGCTCACTCACGTAACCTGAAATTTCCCTCAGCAGATGTGGGTTTAATTATCATTTATTGTAAAACGGGTCCAGAAATTAGGAGGAAACTAGTGCCGAGGTGAGGCATCTTGTCTCAGTGCATAGCAATGGCTGTTCTAACCTTCAGAAGATTCTAGAAATACTGATGGTTGGTGCTCCACTCTCTGTCTTCTAGCTCAGGCAACTTTACACTGGGGCTTGTTTTGTTCATGTGATGCACGTATAATATCTATGTAGTATGTTGGGGTGAGGCTGCCCCTTTAAAAGTGTGGATCAGGACAATTAGCTCCTGGGCAATTGCCCCTGGGAAATTAGCTCCTCCCAGTGTAGAAGTCTGTTGGACAGTCTTAGACCTGACTGTGAATCAGTGCAAACCTCAAACTAAGAGCTCCCACTGGTCAGGTTATCAAGTCTACCTTGTGATTCTTTATGCATCCTTAGTCCATAGCAGCATACTAAATAGTGGGGATTACGGGGGTTAGTGAGGTGTATGAGCTACCTCACAAATAATGAGCAACTTGAGAGGCTAATTCAGGCATCAGAATGAAGCAGACAGGTTAGGAGAGAAATGCCAAGAGCCAATGTTCATCAGGCACTCAAACAATGAGATGAATTTAACAAACAGTTGCATTTCCATCATGCTTCTTACAACCACTGGATGCTTCAACTACCTCACAGTCACTGAAGCACCTTTGAAAAGAATTGCTATTGTCCTGTCTCAAACGCAGCTGCCAACGTCAGGGTGGACAGCTGCTGTCTCACAGTACCAGGGGGCCGGGCTTAATTCCCAACTTGGGTCATTGTCTGTGTGGGGTCTGCACATTCTCCCCATGTCTGTGTGTTTCCTCTGGGTGCCTCAGTTTCCTCCCACAGTCTGAAAGATGTGCTGGTTAGGTGCATTGGCCATGCTAAATTCTCCCTCAGTGTACCCAAACAGTCCTCAAGGTGTGGCGACTAGGAGATTTTCACAGTAACTTCATTGCAGTGTTAATGTAAGCCTACTTGAGACAATGATAATTAGCCTTTAAACTTTAACTTCTGAAGGGCAGTGAGGGATGAGCGAGAAATGCCTGGCCAGTAACACTCGCACATTCGCATAAGTGAGGTGATCGACCATTATAAATCAGCCGCTCCAAATATGCTAACACAACAGAGCGGATTTCCTCTGGAGAATAAACATTGCCACGTTGATAGGTCCTACTCACACAGATTAGGCGAATGGCCTGAACGGTATTTAAACAGCATTGATGATGACTGTTAGCGAGAAACCTCAATTTTCACCACAGCACTTGGCTTCAACTACCTTGGTCACACTCCAGCCCTGAATGGGATATCAATCCTACAAATCTCAAAGTGATGCAGTGGTTAACTTGTTTCAAAAAGCTGGAATAACTATTTCATAGAATTATACAGTGCAGAAGAGACTTTTCAGCCCATTGAATTTGCACTGATACGCGACCAACACCTAACCTCCAACCTAACTCCAGTTTACCACATTTGGCCCATACTCCTGAATGTTCTGATGTGCCAAGTGTTCACCCAGGTACTTTTTAAAGGATGTGAGGCAACCCGTCTCCACCACCCTCCCAGGCAGTGCTTTCCAGACTGTCACCACCCTCTGGATAAAAAGGTTTTTCCTCACATCCTCCCTAAACCCTCATCTTGAACTCATGTCCCCTTGTAACTGCCCCTTCAACAAAGGGGAACAGCCAATCCTTATCCATGCCCCTCATAATCTTGTACACCTCGATCAGATCACCTCTCAGTTTTCTCTGTTCCAACAAAAACAACACAAGCCTAACCAGCCTCTCTTCATAAATGTTCCATCCCAGGCAACAACCTGGTGAATCTCCTCTGCACCTTCTCCAGTGCAATCACATCCTCCCGATAATGTGGTGGCCAGAACTTCGCACAATACTCCAGCTGTGGCCTCACCAAAATTTTATACAACTCTAAATGACTTCCCTGCTTTTTAATCTATAAATCAATTGTAAAGACAAGAGTCCCATATGCCTTTTTCACCACCCTTACTAACATGTGTGAAACTGTCTGGGCTTCAGGATTGTTAGGTTTAATGTTTGTCAGGGTAATAGGTTCAGACCTCACATTGAGCGCCCTCCTTAGGGTAGGCACGAATGTGGAGTTGAGTCCACAATCTGATCAACCATAGGGTTGGATTCTCTGATCTTGCCCATGGCTGGGATTCTCCAGTCCCACTGCTGTGAACGGAGATTTGGGTTAGAGCCAAATTCTCCATTCTTGCTGTGAGCAGTAGCGAGGTGCGTGAGACTAGAGAATTCTGGCCAAAATCTTACTGAATGGCCAAACAGGCTCAGTGTTAAGTCAACTCTGACTGGCCAAAACATTGCCATGGAGAATGCACCAGGGAACCATTTTATCCTTTAGATCTTTGCTATTTTTTTTAAAAAGGTGCAAAACCTGGTCTGTGTGAATATATGTAGCTTCTCGCAAGTGGGGCATGTGGTGAGCCTCACTGATAATCTTAAACTGAGGTGGCACAGTGGTTAGTACAGCTGGCTCACAGCATCAGGGACCCAGGTTCAATTCCAGCATTGGATGACAGTCTGTGCAGACTCTGCGTGGGTTTCCTCTGGATGTTCCAAGTTTCCTCCCACAGTCCAAATGACATGCTGGTTAGATGGACTGACCATGCTAAATTTCTCCTTAGTGTCCCAAGATGTGCATTTTAGAGGGTATAGTTATGAGGATCGAAAAGATGTTCTGTTGGAGAGTTGATGCAGATTTGATGGGCCAAATGGCTTCCTTCTGCACTACAGGGATGCAATGATTCTGTGATGGTTAGTGTAATTCTCAGCACATATTGCTTTCTAGAAGTTACATATATTCACACACAAGGACTGGTTCCCTGCAGGCAAAAGGAACATGATCAGGGTATTGTGTTTTTTTTGGAATTAAGCTAAAGCTGGAGGGATAATAGTTTTCTGGTGCTTCTCCATGGCAACACCTTGACCAGTCAAGTCAATTTGCCAACCAATCAGTAACCTTTTCTTCTGCTGTTCCCTTTGAAATTTGGTATTCTTGCATCTGAGCTGATGAGCGCACGATGAAGCAATAGTTCTATGTTCCTTGTGCCATTCCTGCCTTGCTAGCTTTCTAATATCAAAGGGGGCACGTGAACACACCCAGATAGAACAGGAAGAGCTGAAATCCAGAGTCTCAAGCATGATCAAGAATAAAAGCATCTTATGTGAGTGTTGCCTAGGCTACTTCCATTTCGAACAAGTTAAATAAAGATGCAGTTATTTTTGGTTTCCAAACGTCAACAAGTTACCACATGTTGTGATGCATTCAGCACGATAGTTAAGTCATTACCATTGACATGAGCTTTGGGATCAATTTCAGGAAGGGAAAAGGTCTGGTCAAACACATAACAGTTTTGTAACAGACAAAGATTTAGCTACTGCCATTATCATATTGAATGGCAGAGTAAGTTCAAAGGGCCAAATGGCCTAATCCTGATCTTGGTTTCTATATTTCTACGTTTATATCAATTGCCAATGTCAGGAACATGATAGGAAATCTTATGATCAAAAAAAGTCATAATATTGTAGCATCCCTGCAGTGCATTCAATCGAGCCTACACCAACAACAATCCCATCCAGGCCCTATCCCCATAACCCCACGTATTTACCCTGCTAATCTCCTTGACACTAAGAGGCAATTTAGCACGGCTAATCTATCTAACCCGCACATCTTTAAAGTACGGGAGGAAACTGCAGCACCTGGAGGAAACCCACGCAGATACGGGGAGAATGTGCAAACTCCACACAGTCACCCAAGGCTGGAATCAAACCTGAGTCCTTGGCACTATGAGGCAACAATACCAACCACTAATACTAAATAGTCTGCCACCGTGCCACCCACATGTAATGAATGGTGTCCCCCAAGGATCTATGTTGGAGGCTCAATTATTCACTTTATTTATTAACAGCTTGGATAATGGCATGGAAAGTCAAATATCCAAATTTGCTGATAGTACAAGGTTCGGTGGCATTGCAGGCAGTGTAGGTGATAGCACAAAATTGCAAAGGGATATTGATAGACTAGGTGAATGGGCAAAGCTGTGGCAGATAAATTTCAAACTAATCGAGTGTGAGGTTACTGATTTTGGATAAAGGATTGATCAGGCTATTTCCCAGATATGAGGTTAAATACAGAAGATGCCCAAAGACACCTGGGGGGGCAGGGGTTCAGGTGAATAGATCTTTGAAATACCATGAACCAATGCAGAAAATAATCAAGAGGGCTAATGGAATATTGATCTTTCTATCCAGAGGACTGGGATGTAGAAAATATGCTGCAGCTATACAAAAACCCTGAATAGACCCCACATGGAGTCACTGTGCACTGATTGGGCCACCACATCTTAGGAAGGATCCTCCAACTTTCACAGTAACTTCATTGTGGTATTAATGTAAGCCTACTTGCGACACTAATAAATAAGCATTAAATGTTAAAGGTCATGTGTATTCCCAATTATCACTGCTCCACCATTGATGACTGTGCCTTCAGTTACCTCCATCCCAACCTCTGGAACTCTCTTCCTGCCCCCCTCTACCTTGCTTCCCTCCATTAAGGCAGTCCTTTAAATCTACCTAAAAAAAAGCAAAATACAGAGTACTGAAATCTGAAACAAATACACAAAATGCTAGAAAATCTCAGTAGTTTCTGGCAGTATCTCTAAGGACAGAAAAGAGTTGGCGTTTTGAGTCCAGATGATCCTTTGTCACAGATCCTTTGAATAGAGCTGAAAAGCTGGCTCTATTCTCTCTCCATGTGGAGATTCTGGCGTTGGACTGGGGTAAACACAATAAGACGTCTCACAATCCCAGGTTAAAGTCAAACAGATTTATTTGGTAGCACAAACCATCAGCTTTCAGGTAAGCCTGATGAAGGAGCAGCGCTCCAAAACCTATTGGCTTGTGCTACCAGATAAACCTGTTGGTCTTTAACTGGTGTTGTGAGACTTCTTACTCTATTCTCTCTCCACAGATGCTGTAAGAGCTGCTGAGATTTCCCTACATTTTCTGTTTTTGCTTAAAAACTACAGCCAGAATTCTATCCCCTGCCTGCCTCTGCAATTGTAGCGAGTGGGTTGCAGACAATGTGAAGGCCTACTGATGGTCCGGTGGGAAATTCCGGCTTTTAGGTCAGCGCAGTTAGGGAATTCCACCCTACCTTTTGGTCATCTAACCTAATGGCTGGAATTTTATCATCCTTCCCGGCACGGGAATTGGAGTGGGCAAGGCGCAGAGAATAGAAAGATCCATTGACCTTGGGCAAGTTCTTAGTTTTGGGACAAGTGAGACTGTAAAAACTGGCTCAATATCTTCTTATGTGGCTTGGTGTCATACTTCATATTGCTCCTGCAGAGTGCCTCGCGATGCTTCATTACATTAAAGGTGCTATATAAACATAGGCTGTTTTTGTTATACATTACGCAACACTAAAAGCATAGACATGAAGGCATATCTGTGGTGGATTGCTCTGCAGACAGTAACTTCCGACAAGTAACAAATATACTTGCCACCATTCTTTGTCAGACATAAATGAAAGGGGGAGGGGAGTTAAAATTGCATTAAGCAGAAAGTACTCCCCAGACTTAACTTGATCCTCAGATAATAGAATCCAAATAACTCTACAGCACAGCTCTCAAATTTCATTCATTAAGTAATCTTGAAAAGATATTTCCTTACTTTGGCAAGCTGGAAAGTGAAAATAACTACATGGTTACTGAGGAGACTTGGTAACAAGTGAACTTTGCCTTTTTTCCCCCAATTTTTGAGCATCCATCAGTACCAAAGTTGTATTTATTTTTTATTTGACTTCCACCAGCAAAAACAAGTGGTATTTCTTTTCACAAGTGAGTGGAGCATTCAGGTGCGTGTTGATAACCAAACTTTGCCAAATGCTGAATTTGTATGCTGCCTAGCCATAGAATCTACAATGCAGAAGGAAGTTGTTTGGTCCATCAGGCCTGCACTGACAACAATCCCACCAGATTCTATCCCCGTAACCCTACATATCCACCTTCTTAATCCCGTCTAACACTAAGGGTCAATTTAGCACGGCCAGTCTACCTAACCCGCACATCGTTGAACTGTGGGGGAGAAACGGGAGCACCCGGCAGAAACTTATGCAGACACGGGGAAAATGGGCAAGCTCCCCACAGACAGTGATCCAAGGTCAGAATTCAAAACCGAGTCCCTGTGAAGAACAGTGCTAACCACTGTGCTACTGCACCGCCCAAACTGAATAACTGGTATATAAAGTTAATAAGAGGCAAAACAGTGCAAAAGCGCTTTCTACTGAAGAAACATCTTCCCAGACAAGAGATGCAAAAATCCCGACTGATTAATCAGACTTTGGTATGGATTACATGTGACGCGGCCTCTTCAGTTGAAACCCAAGTTTTCTTTCACATGAAAAATTGAAATACAAATTGCATCTGTCTTTAGCGGATTGAGTTCCTCCTGCGTGTGTATCACTTCAAGCTTTACTCTTCAAGCCTTTTCATTGTCGTGTATGTTTCGGCCTTATTTGGTTGTTAACCTTCCAAAGCCATTCACACTGGCTGAAAGAAATGAGTCAGTCAGCACAGAGTTTGAGATTTATATTTCACTGGGATAATGTAATTGCATGTTTTACCAATGACATCACTCTAATCTGAGTAGGCAGGTTCAGAATACAGTGCGATAGACAATCCAAGGCCAGGCCGCCCCAAACAACATGGAAAATAATCCAGATAAAAGCAACATACAGCAGATGCTGGAAATCCAAAATAAAAACAGAAAATGCTGGATTAACTCAGCATGTCTGAAAGCATCTGTGGAGGGAGAGAAAAACACAGTCCACATTTTGAGTCCTTCGTTAACTGTGTGCTTCAGTCTCTACCGATGCTGCCAGACCTGCTGAGTTAATCCAGCATTTGCTGTCTTTATTATTACAAAATAAGAACATACGAACTACCAGCAGGAATAGGCCATCTGGCTCCTCGAGCCTGCTCCACCATTCAATAAGATCACAACTGATCTTTTTGTGGACCCAGCTCCGCTTATCCGCCAGTTCACCATAACTCTTAATCCCTCTACTGTTCAAATATTTATCTATTCTTGCCTTAAAAATATTCAATGACGTAGCCTCAACTGCTTTACTGGGCAGGGAATTTTACAGATTCACAGTCTTTTGAGTGAAGAAGTTCTTTCTCAATTCAGTCCTAAATCTGCTCCCTCTTATTTTGAGGCCTTGCCCCCTAGTTCTGGTTTCACCCACCAGTGGAAACAACTTCCCTGCTTCTATTTATCTATTCCCTTCATAATCTTCTATGTTTCTATAAGATCTCCCCTCATTCTTCTGAATTCCAATGAGAATAGCCCCAGTCTACTCAGTCTCTCCTCATAATCCAACCCCCGCAACTCCGGAATCAACTTAGTGAATCTCCTCTGCACCCCTTCCAGTGCCAGTATATCCTTTCTCAAGTAAGGAGACCAAAATTGTACATTGTATTCCAGGTGTGGCCTATGTAACCTGTTATGTTACATAGAATCTCTACAGTGCAGAAGAAGGCTATCTAGCCCATCGAGCCTGCATCGACTCTGCAAAAGCACATTTTAAACAAGCCCTATCATAACTTCACGTATTTACCCCACTAATCCCTTAAACTTTGGACACTGAGGGAGAATTTAGCATGCCCGATATACCTAACCTGAGGGAGGAAACCGGAACACTCACATGAGGCAGCAATGCTAACCACAGTGCCATCGTGCCGCCCTGAAGGTTGATTGTGGGATACCACCCCTACCCCTCTTTAAAGCAGCATCCTGCGATCCTTCACACCCACTTGAGAGAGCAGACAGGACCTCAGTTTAAAGTTGATTAGTGTCACAAGTAGGCTTTCATTAACACTGCAATGAAGTTACTGTGAAAATCCCTTAGTCACCACATTCCAGCATTTGACATCCCTGGCATCTCCAGCAGTGCAGAACTCCCTCGGTACTGCACTGAAGTATCCAGCTTGACTTCTGCACTGGAAACTGCAATTGGAAGGCCCAACCTCCCAGTGTGAGGACAGGAATGCTGCCAAACTCATCACAGCTGGCCTGGAAGCTACATGGATACCTAGGTGTAAATTTACATCAATAAAATGGATAGAATTTTAGATACAATACCCAAATTAGTCACGGAGGCACAACGATTAGCACTGCTGCCTCACAGCACTGGGAGCCTGGGTTTGATTCCCAGCTTGGGTCATTGTCTGTGTGTAGTTTGCACATTCTCCCTGTGTCTGCATGGGTTTCCTCTGGGCGCTCCGATTTCCTCCCACAGTCTGGAAAATGGATGGTCAGGTGGATTGGCCATGCTAAATTCTCCCCATGTGTGTATAGGGTTTCCTCCGGGTGCTCCAGCTTCCTCCCACAGTCTGAAAGACATGCTGGTTAGGTACGTTGGCCGTGCTAAATTCTCCCTCGGTGTACCCGAACAGGCACCGGAGTGTGGCAATTTGGGATTTTCACAGTAACTTCATCACAGTGTTAATGTAAGTCTCTTTGTGACTAATGATTAAATAAACTTTTTAAATAAATAAAATAAACTCCAGGATCTTGTTGCAAAGTGAAAACTGTTGATAAAAACTGAACAGACTTTAAATAGCAAGCTTTAAATCCAAAGCTTTTCACTCATTATTGAACCTACAAGTGGGTTTGGGATGTCAGGATTGTTATTAGCCTTGGCACGCTGATGTACTGGAGGACAAAGTGGAGCATTGTCTGAAGCTTTTCAAGACTCAAAGAATATTACATTCCTTACCTGTATTCAATTTACCTGCGGGTCATGTGGACACAGTAAATTAAAGCTCTTTACGTGAAGGAAATTTATTGCAGTGGGGTGAGGGATGTTCTCATCCTCTGTCCAGGACTGACACCTGGTCACAAAATAATCCCCGGATCACAGAGAGGACAGGAAAACTATCACTGCTCGTGCAGAATTCCGAATTACTCATTAAGAATGCCACCTAGTGGCCACTTCAAATTCACACCCACGTTGGGCCCATCGCAGGAAAATTACAAATTAACAAACTGGGATAAAAGTTTCAAAAATTCATGAAACAAAGACCAGTTATTGTTCACCTACCCTCTATTTATTAGTAAGAGTTCAGTAAGTTTATCATGTGCTTTCCATTTACAGTATCAAGCACGCTTGCGTTTCAAAGAAGTGTAGCCAGCCCACAATTAACAAAGGAGGCCATCTGGCCCATCAAGTCTGCACTGTTCATAGTTCCATCCAGGCCCTATCCCCATAACATCCTCGCATTTACTCTGCTTGTTTCCCCGATACTAATTTAGCATGGCTGGTCTCAGAGGATAGTAGATAGATGCCCAAGGATGGTCCTAAAATGCATTGTCGAGCCCCAGTAGAATAGCCAGTGAGCTACGGGGGTTAATGGGCTTCCCATCGCAGTTGAGCAGTCGAGGAAATGCATCAAGCTCAGTTATGTAAGGAAGGTGGACAGTTGACATGGAAACTGAGATAACCCTAAGTAGCTCCAGCACGGGTCAGTGGCTCCAGTACAAACCAGTGGCCCCACCACAGGCCAGACGCCCCAGCATCAACTAGTGGCCCCGTACAAGCCAGTGGCCCCACCACAGGGCAATGGCCCCAACGCCAAACAGTGGCCCCGTACAAGCCAGTGGCCCCAGCACACGCCAATGGCCCCAGCACAGGCCACTGGCCCCAGCACAGGCCACTGGCCCCAGCACAGGCCACTGGCCCCAGCACAGGCCACTGGCAGCTCACAATACTAACATGAAGACAGGAAGGGCACCCCTGCCCTTGTGGGTTCCAATGTTCAGTTAAACAAAACATATCTACCAGCTCTGATTGCAGCCTCCAGTGGTCCTCCTTAAGCTTCTTCAGCCAGTGTAGAAGATGGAAAGCTAGTTACAGCTGGAGCAATGCAAGCCCTGACTAGTTTAAATTAATTTTCAGGAAATGGAAACAGGGCCCCTCATATCAGCACTGAACCAAATCCTGTGCTTGTTGAGATGGTGTGTAAAAGTTAAGCGTGAGGCAGACACACTGATTGGAATTCTCTGATGTTGGACACACTGTCACCGCTGCCAGCCAGAACGGAGAATTTGACGCTCAGACAAAACTTCATTCACTGCAGCGGGACTGGAGAATCCCAGCCATGGATGAAGTTGGAGAATCCCAGCCACTATATCCATGCATAAAATAGTGCAGTATCAATGAATCCTGGCCCCAGTGCCCCTGCTTACAGCAATAAGAGAGCCAAAAAACAATGCTTTAATCACCGTTCAAGCTCAAGACCGATCAGCAGCAGTGAAGCCTAGAAATAGATTCAAGGAATTGTGATACCACAGAAGCTGCTTATGTCCATCTTGTAGGATTTTAACCTGTGCAAATTAACATATCCTTTACCCAAGCCTTTAAGTTGGACACATTTTAAACTAAAATCACTGATGTCACTGGGATTAATAATTGGTGATATTATAAGTAAGGAATGTGGCATGATTGAGAGAGACATTGGCCGGACTTTTACTGTCCAGTTCGCCATCGGAATCTGAGCAGGCGGAACACGGAAAGGTCCATTGATCTCGAGCGGGATTTTATGGTTTAGGCATGAGCGAGGCAATAACATCCCGCCCAGAAGCAAAGAGACAGAGTGCAACTCAGCAGAATAGAAATATGAGACATGTAGAGAGAGAGAGTGAGACAGAGACAAACTTGCATTTGTATGATGTATTTCCATTTCATTCAGAACACCCTAAGGGGCTTCACATACAATGAATTAATTGTTACATATATTGTTAGTTCCCTCCAATTCTCTGTTTTAACCTTCATCTGCCATTCCCGTTCTGTAATACTGTTGACAGTATTTTGCTCAGCGTCGAGAGTAAGAGGTTGAATTGACAGACCTGATTCCAGCCAGGAAACATTATCCACTGGGCTCACTCCCGACAATTTTCTATCCTTCAATTGAAGGAATATTCATTGGGAGTACACCCTCCCCCCCCCACCAATTTCCTGAAATGCATTCCCACCAGGATCAACTTGCGTGAATCACTAGCTCAGCACTTCCTTCCATCAGGAAACATGCACATTAGGAGATTCGGCCCCTCAAGCATGCTGCACCATTCAGTAAGAATATGGCTGATCAGACTGTGGCCTCAACTCCGCATTCCACCAACCTCCCAAAGGATAGTAGGTGCAAAATAAAAATCGCCCAGGCTGCAGACCCCAGATCAATGAAAGGTTCTCACAGAAGCAGGTCATAGAGGTTTACAGCATGGATAAAAGTACTTTATTTCTTATCGACAAGTAGGCTGACATTAATACTGCAATGAAGTTACTGTGAAAATCCCCTAGAGGCCACACTCCGGTGCCTGTTTGGGTGCACTGAGGGAGAATTTAGCATGGCCAATGTACCTAACCAACACATCTTCTGGACTGTGAGAGGAAACAGGAGCACCTGGAGGAAACACACGCAAACACAAGGAGAAGGTGCAGACTCCGCACAGCCCGTGACCCAAGCTAGGAATTGAACCCGGGTCTCTGGCAGCAGTGCCAACCACTGTGCCACTGTGGTGCCCCAAACAGGCCCTTATGTCTAAATTGCCCATAACGTCCTTTGTTTATTTTTCAATCTTCAGTAAATGGCTCAAGATAACTTGCCGCAGGGCAGAGGATTGGAAAGAACATTCCTATCCAATGTCACGCCCAGAGCCCAGGATCATAAAGCCAGCATTGCACCCGATTTCATCAGATTGCTAAAGGGAGACTAGGTTAAAATTATCTCCCATCATGATCACATTACAATTGCTAAATTGGCCAGTGTGAATGTTGCTGTTTATCAGTGACGTGCCTGACAATGGCCAAAGTGGCAATCGAGGGCCATTTTCCAAAAGGAAACTTTAGAATGAAAGTAGCCTCAGTGATCTTCACCGAATAACGCAAAAGGTGATGGATAAGTGGTCTGCCAGGAGATGATTCAAAGTTTTAAAAACCTTTGACGCTTGCACTCTCCAGTTTAGGATGCAGGGGCCGGTCAACATCGACTTACAAATCCAAGTGGTCACTCTTTTCATTTTTTTTTCCCAATTACGTTACTTACGTGTTGATAAAACATGACCTGATTGAATGGTGGGTGCAACAGGCTGGAGGGGCCAAGTGGCCCACTCTGGCTGCTACTAGTTGGTATGTTTTGGGTAGCACTCCCTGCTGGTGCTGTGATTTCACATGCAGGCGCGTCAAACACTCTGCAGCTGCACTTCCAGCTGGCTCCCACCTGTAAGCAGGCCTCTTTTCCAGGAAACACATGATTCACAGACAGTGCCAATGTCTCAGCTCTCTCACTCCGCCTACCGTATTTCATCTTTCAATATTCATTCTCAAGCATTACACTTGCATGATAAATGAATTCTGCGCGCGGATTCCTGCTGGACTCTTTCAGCACGTGAGTGTAGCCTGAGCAGAAGCACAACCTGAAAGTCATTCCCTGGGTCCCTGTGCACCAGTGTGAGATGGAGGCCAACTGCGGCATTAGCGCAACGAGGGTGCTTTGGAGTTTGGGACTGTCACTTTTACCCTGAGGGCGGTGTGGAGTGGAATTTAATGTCTTCTCCTGTGTTTGGTGGCTGGGGGAGGCGGCAGGGTATTTAATCAGAGGGAACGGTAATGGGTGAGGATCCCATCGCTTCCTGTATTTACCCTGATTCAACCCATGGTGGAAAAGCTTGTGGACAGCCTGCCTGTCCCACCACCAAATGAAATCCTTACCTGCCCATCTAAGGGCCTCAGCGCACCACTGCTGGTATCAACACAGCAGCAGGCAAGGGGGCTTGCCACAAATACACAAAATGCTGGAAAATCTCAGTACGTCTGACAGCATCTGTGGGGAGAAAATAAAGCCAAAGTTTCAAGTCTAGACCACACTTTGTCAGAGCTCCTCCCAAGGGGGCCTGCCATGTGGGCAACTTGATAAACTAACCTGTGCAGGCATGTTTGCAGGCTCCCAGAGAGTGGTGGAGATGGGGGTGCGGGAAGGAGTCTTGCCCACTGGAATCCAGTGCCTGTTGATGCTGGGATACAGCACAGCATCAACACCAGGTCTCACGTGGGTGTCATACAAGTAGCAGCCACCACCTACCAAGGCGGGGGTGGGCACTATCATTCAATAGATCTGTCAGCTTGTGATTGGTTAGCTACTCTTGGTGGTTGGGACTTCTGCTCCCACGGTCCTTGATGCCAGAGAAAAGGCCACTGCATTCCAGTTAGATTCCTCAGTTACACTTAATATGGTAAGCCCTCCCTCTCTATCTCTCCAGCTAGCAGTAAAAGAGAAAGTTTTAAAGAGATGTCTCAAAGAGGAAAGCAAGACAGAGAAGCAGAGAGAAGAAGGAAATTCTAGAGCTTTTGGTCCAGGCACAGCCATCAGTGGTGAAGTACCCAACTCACATATCTCAGAGGACTGTGGGTGCTGGGTGAGTTGGGAAGCAGCAATGCTGTGCAGCAATTCAAAAACAAGGAGGAAGATTTTCAAATCAAAGTGTTGCTTAACCAGGAGTCAAAGTAGGCCAATAAACACCGGGATGATGGGTAGAAGTTAGGATAATGGCAGATATGGTCATATAAACACTGTAGCTACAAGAGCAAGTCAGTGGCCAGGAATTCTGAAGCGAGTAACTCCCCTCAAAGCCTGCTATACCAGTCAGGAGTTTGATGGAATACTCTCGGCCTGAGGCACCAACAATGTTCAAGAAGCTCAACACCCACCCAGGACAAAGCAGCCCACTTGATTGGCATCCCATCGCCATCTTAAACATTCACTTCCTCCAACACTGACATATAGTGACAGCAACATGTACCATCTACACGGCGCACTGCAGTAATTCACCAAACCTCCTTGGACAGCACTTTCCAAACATGCAACCTCTACCACCAAAAAGGACAAAGGCATCCGTGGACACGCGCGTGAAAACTACGAGTTTCCCTCCAAGTCACTCACCATCCTGACTTGGAAAATATATCGCTATCCTTCACTGTTGCTGAGTCAAAACCCTGGAACTCCCTCCCTAACAGTGCTGTGGATATACCAACACCACATAGACTGCTATGGTTCAGGAAGGTAAATCAACACCACCTTCTCAAGAGCAAGTAGGGATGGACAATAAATAGTGGCCTAGCCAGTGATGCCCACATCCCATGAGAAAATGCATTTTAGCAAAGAGGATAGGAGGCCAGCCAGGTGTGCATTTGGAATAGTCCAGTTTCGCGGTCACCAAGGCATGAAGGAGATTTTCCACAGAGATTGGGATTCCCTGCAGCAGATAAGCTGATAATGGAGAATGATCATTGGAATTCAGAAGAATGGGGGTGGATCTTGTAGAAGCATATAAGATTATGAAGGGAATAGATAAGAAGCAGGGAGGTTGTTTCCACTGGCAGGTGAAACTAGAACTAGGGGGCACAGTCTCAAAATAAGGAGGAGCAGATTTAGGACTGAGTTGAGCAGGAACTTCTTCCCTCAAAGGGTTGTGAGTCTGTAGAATTCCCTGCCCAATGAAGCAGTTGAGGCTACCTCATTGAATGTTATTAAGGGAAGGATAGATAAATTTGTGAACAGTAAAGGAATTAAAGGTTAAGGTCAGCGGGTGGATAAGTGGAGCTGAATCCATGAAAATATCAGCCATGATCTTATTGAATGGCGGAACAAACTCGAGGGGCCAGATAGCCTACTCCTGCTCCTAATTCTTATGTTCTTATAATGGAATTCCAGTCTCTCACTATTACACAGAGGGTTATATGGAGGCTGTGTGGAGACCTTCTGATGTTTCCTCAGATGATAAACCCTTGAACAAAGCTCAGCTTGCCGACTTGAGAAAGACTCTCTGAAAAGCAATAGAAATCACTTACGTTTGGTGCATCTCTGAGAGCCTGGAGCTTGAGCCCAGCCGTGACAGCACTGGCCGCTGCAGACATTCACACTGCAAGTCATAAAGTGGTACATTTACTGGAATGAAGAGGAAGATGCTGACCAATAAAACATTTATCTGACACTAAACTATCCATCAAATAAAGCTATAAAAAAGTTTATTGAGTCAATCTGCCCAACGGTTCATTATCAATGCCTGACAGCTGAGGACCTGGAGAGAGGATGAAATAAAATACACTTGAATTAAAAAATAAACGCTGCTAATGAACCCATGTTTCAAAAAGTGCTAAGTTTTAGTTTATATTGAGGGGAAACTATTTTTTAAGGCAATGGGGAAGATCATTCATTAGGAAAAGATGATTCAGTACAGATTCTGTTTAGTTACATCTTAGTTACATTAGACTTGATTACCTGTAAAGACTCGCATTCCAACCATTATTTTGTAAATTGAGTTTGTGTCGCTATATGCCCTGTTTATGAACAGATGAAGGAGCAGTGCTACCAAATAAACCTGTTGGACTTTAACCTGGTGTTGTGAGACTTCTTACTGTAGTTACAACTAATCAGCTGGAGATGGAGTTGACTCAATTTTAGTGTGTAAAAAAAACCCGGGGTCAAATTTCTCAATAATAAAACTTACAGTTTCTCTATAATAGGCAACTCACCAAGCCTCCTTTGACAACACCTTCAAAGCCCTGGCCTTTACCACTCCTCCCCAAGAAGGGCAGCAGGCATATGGGAACACCACCACCTACAAGTTCCAGTCTGAATCATACACGGCCCTGGCTTGGAAGTGCATTGTACTTCCTTCACTGCCGCTGGGTTAAAATCCTGTAACTCCCTCCCCGTCAGAAGCATGAGTGTACCTGCCCCACATGGACGACCATTGTTCAAGCAAGTGGCTCACTACCGCCTTCTCAAGGGGCCATTAAGGATGGGCAACAAGTGCTGGGCTTACCAGCGATGCCAGCCTTCCGTGAAAGAATTCATTTTTTAAAAAGAGTCCCAGAGTCATGATTCTCAATAGTAAAATATAACTGGTGAAACTTTTTTTTCCCCAGCACAATAACATTGCAACCCCCACAACCCTCCTCTTTCAATAGGAAGACATTTACTCTCTGGGCTTTAAATAGATCACATTTTCAAAGTTTGCGCACAAATGTTTTGGGTGTATCTGGTATCCAGTAGGAAATGCTTCCTACGCATGGCTACAACACCAGGGTGAGTCCTGTGCTGTGTGCAGAGGGCTATAAACATGCGCTATTGCAGTTACACTGAACAGGAAGAAAGCAATTTGGGAGCTGATTAAATATTTGCTGCTATCAGGATTTTACTTGCATTATCAATGTCCTTCAGCATGTTTTTAACTGTTACTGCAGGTTACTGCATATTTTACATAAATAAATATTGATTGGTTATATTTCAAATATGGCTGAGTAATTGATATTCACAGAACCCCAACAATGCAGAAGGAGGCCATTCAACCCATCGAGCCTGCAATCCCACCCAGGCCCTATACGCATAACCCCACACATTTACTTGGCTAATCCCCCGACACTAAGGAGCAATTTAGCATGGTCAATCAATTTAACCTGCATGTCTTTGAAGTGTGGGACGAAGCCGGAGCACCCGGAGAAAACCCATGTAGACACAGGGAGAATGTGCAGACTCCACACAGACACTCAAGCCGAGAATCGAACCTGGGTCGCTGGTACTGTGAGGCAGTGCTGCTAACCCCACTGACCCACTGTGCCCCCCCAATTGAAAGTGCTGGTTAAAATTTACTTATTTATTGCAAATAGGTTTACATCAACACTGCGATAAAGATACTGTGAAAATCCCCTAGTTGCCACACTCCAGTGCCTGTTCGGGTACACTGAGGAAGCATTTAGCATTGCCAATACATCTAACCTGTGCATCTTTCGGACAGTGGGAGGAAACTGGAGTACCCGGAAGTAACCCATGCAGATGTGCAGACTCCACATAGACAATGACCCAAGCTGGTAATCGAGCATGGATCCCTGGCTGTCTCAGTGTCAAGGATCAGGGTTCGATTCCCGGCTTTGATCACTGTGTGGGGTCTGCAAGTTCTCCCCGTGTTGTGTGGGTTTCCTCCAGGTGCTCCAGTTTCCTCCCACTGTCCAAAACACGTGCTGGTTAGGTGCATTGCCCCGAACAGGCGCCGAAGTGTGGCAACTAGAGGAATTTCACAGTAACTTCATTGCAGTGTTAATGTAAGACTTACTTGTTGACACTGATAAATAAACTTTAACTTTGGTGCTGTGAGGCAGCAGTGCTAACCACTGTGCCGTTGTGCCACCCACATGTTATTATATAAAGTTAAAAAAACCTCATCATGAAGGGGAACAAAAATATGTGTAGAATAATAGAAGGGAGGGGATTCATATAGAAATAGTTCTTTGGGGCAGTGATGTTATGTGGGTGAGGCTTAAGTGATATCCAGGAATGGAGGTATTCAGCCAGCACTGATCTGGCACAAAGTTCAAGGGAGACTTCTTACCCGCGAAGCTGTTGTTTTTGGTATTGCACAGGGTGTCTAATGGGCTGCTGCTGGTAGTACTGCTGTGCATGGAACTGGCCGATGTGTTGCTGCTGGGGCTGCGGCGGCTGCTGCTGCTGCTGCTGCGGGACGCGGGGGCTGGCTTTGCCCATCCGCCGGGTCCTGACCTGGGGCGAGCTTCTTTTCCTGTAACTGGTCTTGAGCTCCAGCACCGGAGCCGAGCCCTGCGCCCTCACTGTGTAAGTGGAAGAGGAGGAGGAGGAGGAGGTGGAGACGCCGTGCCTGGTGCCGAAGGTGGAGAGGCTGGAGCCGCCGGCGAGAGAGTGAGACTTGCCCGGGTGAAGCACATAGGTGATCCTCCTGAGAGTCCTCTTGTCAGAGTGGACCTGGTGCGGCTGGAAAGCGGAGAGCAGCCAGAGTAAGACGCTGTACCTCTTCCACTCCATGTTGCTAATTCTGTTCCTTAAGGAAAACTTCTCTCCACTCCTGCCTTTTAAACAGACTGAACTTGGCTCCTCGCTGGATCTCTGGAGGCGGCTTCTTATATATGTATATATATATATAAATATATATTATTTTTTATATAGAACAAAATAAAAAAAAATGCTGCTTCGCCAGATAACTTTTACAATTTAAGAGACTGAAGCTACAAAGGGCACAAATAAATAAGAGAGAAACTCACTCACACTGCAGCAGATGTTAGATGGTATCGCGATGGTTGTAAAATATTTTAGTTTGAACAGATTGAAAGTCTTTAAAAAGTTTTTTGGGGGAAGGGGAGGGAGTCACAGAGCTCCCATCCAATCTTAGACACACATGACGTCAGGCACAAAGACAAGCTGCATTAGAACCTGCCCTTTGCAGCATAGTGAGGGGAAACACACACATACACACACACACACACTCATAGGTACCCACACAGACACCCACATAGACACCCACACACACATACATAGAAGCACGCAAACACATATTGACACACACACACACACACTCAGTATGACACATAGACACACTGATACATAGACACACACTGACACTGATACACCCACACATACGTAGACACTGACACACACTGATGCGCAGAGACACACTCTGATACACACATTCACTCCAATATACTGATACACACAGACACACACAGATACTCTGTTACACACACTCACACTGCCACACAATATAGACATGCATACAGTGATACGCACAGAGACATACTCTGATACACACACACTAACACAAAGACACACAAACTCATATACTGACACACACACATAGACACACACTGACAAACATGTAAACATACACACATATAGACGCACACACAGATACACACTGACACACTCAAATAGACAGATACACATTGACACACACACACATAGACATACACTAACAGACAGAGACACACACTCTGATACACACAAATAATAACAGACATACACACTGTAACACACATACTCTAACACTCAACATAGACACATACTAATACACACACACACAGGCTCACACTGACACACACATTCACTCAGATACATTGACACACAAATAGGCACACACAAAGACACACTCTGGCACACACTGACACATAAACATAGACACAGACACACACACTCACTAATATATACACACACATTCAGACACAAATAGACGCACACACATAGACACAGAATGACCCGCATACTCTGACACACAAATAGACACACTGACATACACATTGACATGCACTCTGACACACAAATAGACACACACACTCTGACACACACATATAGACACATACACATTGACACACCCTAACACATACATTCTGACACACAAGTAGACATATACATTCTGACACACACTGACACACACTCAAATAGAGACACATTTTGACATACATAGACACACACTGACACACACACATATGCACTGACATACACACTCATATGGACACACACTCTCACATAGACACAAATATAAACACACACTCACATAAACACACACATTGATATAGACACACTGACAGAGATACATATAGACACACACACCGACACGTTAGACATACCAATTGACACAGACAAATAGACTTACACACTGACACATTCACATAGACACACACAGACACATACGCTGACTCACACTCATATAGACACACTGATACAGACACTCATAGAGACATACACTGACATATACAGACTGGCACACACAAATAAACACAAACACACTGACAAATACATCTAGTTACACACTGACACATACACATATATAGATATAGAACTGACAGACATATAGAAACGTGTATTGACATATAGACACAAATATAGCACACACATTGATATAGACATATAGACACACACACATTGATACATATATAGATATATAGACACACATATATATACTCATATTTTGACACATACATTGACACAGACATATAGACACACTTAGACACACAGACATACATTGACACACACATTGACACATACATGTAGAAATATTGACACACAGAAGCACATAGACACACATATGTATACATACATTTAGACATGCACACAAACATACATACATACACATATCTAGACATACATGCATACACATATAAACAAACGTACACACAAGCATACTTAAGGTTGCTAATGGGACAATGTGCAATCCTCAACTCTTAAGCTCTATAACTGGAGGCATTTTCCCCACCACACCCATAACAGGAGCCCAGTATCAATGCCAAAACTGGAGTAACAGAGGAAATCAAACTGCTTACACTGTGATGATGCTCATATTATCTGAATGGCAATACCACCAATTTATCTTATTAACTGCACTTTGTAAAAAACAATGCATTTTAATCCCAAAGTTCTCTTAAAAATAAATAAATGCAATGGTTATAATTTAATGGGAGCTTTCTGATATTCCAACAGATGTGCACTGTTAGAGGCTGCAGTATATTTTGCACAGCGTAAGGTACAATTCTGTACTTCAGTCCCAATAATCTGGAAGACACAATTGGAAGCCATGTACATCTTTGCAAATGAGAAGTCTCACTCTTGGCAATTCTGTGATTTCACTCGCTCACACACACAAGCACAACACTATCAAATTCTCAACAGCTGCGAGCACTTAAAAAAAACATTGTGTCGGCTTATTAGAGATGTCTGATGCAGTGTGCAATATGAATTTAGGGTCTCTGTGGGACTCCCATTGGGTAAAAAAAGACACAACTTAATACAGCCCAGATGCAGAGAGTGAGAACAGTGGGCCCAATTCTATGCATGTGAATGGGCTGTGAATGGGTTAAAATTGGGCTCTAATTTGCTTAGTGCAGTTTCATTAATTGTAATACTGGGCACGCATTTCATGGAAAGCAACACAGCACATTTGTAATCAATGGTGCCCAGGTACTGTTGCTACCCACTTGAACACAAACCGGGAAAAGTGAGGAGTGATATGTGTATCTCATGGTGACAGTTAGCACTATCATGGAGATTGATGAGATCTTATCATACCTTATGTGTGTGTTTTACCTAAGGGAATGTGATCCTGAGATTTTCTATGTCAGTAACCTCAGGGAATTTGAAGGATTTTGTGATTTCTAATGCATGAATTCTAGAGAAAGTTATATGAAGTTATAAAGCAACAATGTAGTGATCTTTTTAATACTGCATCCATCCACCCACAAATCATTAAAAAATAAAATAAGCTTTGCCTTATCCTTAGGAATATACAACATCATTTTCAAACCAGAATTCTGCATCGATAGCAACGACATCGACCTGCATTTCCATAGTGCCTGTAACATGTTCTGCCCTTGTTTGCGTGGTTTTCCTCAGGTGCTCTGGTTTCCTCCCACACTCCAAGGATGTGCGGATTAAATTGACAGTTTAAAGTTTATTTATTAGTGTCACAAGTAGGCTTATATTAACAGTGCAATGAAGTTACTGCAAAAATCCCCTAGACGACACATCCTGGCGCCTATTTGGGAGAATTTAGCACTGCCAATGCACATAACAAGCACATCTTTTGGATTGTTGGAGGAAACCAGAGCACCCACTGGAAACCCACACAGACACAGGAGAGTGCAGACTCTGCACAGATAGTTAACCAAACTGGGAATGAAACCCGGATCTTTGGTGCTGTGAGGTAGCAATGCTAACCACTGTTCCACCATGCCACCCCAATGGTAAATTGCCCCTTAGCGATAGGGAGATTAGCAGGGTAAGTATGTGGGGTTACGGGATAGTGCTTGAGTGGAATTGTTGTTAGTGCAGGTTTGATGGGCTAAATGGACTGTTTTCACACTGTAGGGATTCTATAATTGTAACATATTCAGTCCAAAGTAGGCGTTTCACAGCAGTCAAAATTTGACATGAGCAATATTGGGAAATATTAGGACACAAAATCAAATCATAGAACCATTGAATCCTACAGTGCAGAAGAAGGCCATTCAGCCCATCAAGTTTGCATTGACCACAATCCCACACAGACCCTATCCTCATAACCCTATTCATTTACCCTAGCTAGACTCTCTGACACTAAGGGGCTATTTAACATGGCCAATCCACCTAACTTGCACATCTTTGGACTGTGGGAGGAAACCAGAGCATTCGGAGGAAACCCACGTAGACAGAGAGAGCAAACTCCACATAGACAGTGACCCAAGATGGGAATCAAACCCAGGTCTCTGGTGCTGTGAGAAGTAATGCTAACCATTGCACCACTGTGTCGCTCCCAAAGATATTAAAAGAGATAGGGAATGGGATTCTCTGGTCTTGCTGGCTGTGGTGCAAGACCAGAGAATTCCAGCCTGGGTTTTAAAAAGGTGGAGAAAGGGAAATTTTAAAAATGTATTCAGTCATGGGATGCGGGCATTACTAAACCTATTTGTTGCCCATCCCTAATTGCCCTTGAACTAAATGACTTGCTACATCATTTCAGGGAGCAGTTAGGAGTCTCTACATTGCTGTGTGTCTAAAGTAACATGTAAGCCAAACCAGGTAAGGACAGCAGATTTCCTTCCCTAAAGGACATTAGCAAACTAGGTGGATTGTTCAACAATGAATGATAATTTCACAATCACCTTTACTGAAACTAAGGCTGGAATTTTACCGACGTACCTGCCCTGATTCCAGAGATGGGCAAGGCTCAGAGAACAGAAATCTCTATTGGCCTCGGGCAGGATCATACGATCCTCGGGCAAACATGCCGGTAAAACTCTGCCCAAAAGCTTCAATTCTGGATTCCCCTTTATTAAATCTAATTCAAATTCCACCAGCTGCCATGGTGAGATGTAAACTCATGTCTCCAAGTTATGAGCCTCCAGATTACCAGCCCAGTGATATTATCACTATATCATCATCTCCCCTTGGGCCTAGGGGGCCTAGGCAGCTGAGAGCATGACTGAAGCTGTTAAGATAAGGGAGGTCTTAGAATTGGAGGAGGGTAGACATCTCGTAAGATTGTGAGACTGGAGGGAATTACAGACCTCCTATAGAGGGGTTCGAAAACTGGGACAAGCATTTTAAAATTCTGTAGCCAAACAAAGTTGAGAAGTTGATAAAATTAGCCATGTTCTAAAAATTCTGAACAGATTCCTCAGGAGGTCAGAGAGAATTTTGACACCCAGAGCAGGCGGTAAGTAGGAAAAGTCAATTCAACAAAGAAAACTTGATCAACATCGAAGGATATACTGGCACTGGAGGGGTTGCAGAGGCGATTCACTAGGTTGATTCTGGAGTGAAAAGGGTTGTCTTATGAGGAGAGACTGAATAGACTGGGGCTTACGCATTGGAATTCAGATGAATGAGGGGAGATCTTACAGAAACATATAGGATTATGAAGGGAATAGATAAGATAAAAGCAGGGCGGTTGTTTCCATTGGCGGGTGAAACCAGAACTAAGGGGCACAGTCTCAAAATAAGGGGAACCAGATCTTGGACTGAGTTGAGAAAGAACTTCTTCACACAAAGAGTTGTGAATCTGTGGAATTCCCTGCCCAGTGAAGCAGTTGAAGTTACCACATTGAATGTTTTTAAGGCAAAGATAGATAGATTTTTGAACAGTAAAGGAATTAAGGATTATGGTGAGTGGGTGGGTGAATGGAGCTGTGTCCATGAAAACATCAGCTATGATCTCATTGAATGGTGGAGCAGGCTCCAGGGGCCAGATGGCCTACTCCTGCTCTGCCATTCTTAAGAGCTTCATAAGTTATTTTTTGCTCCAAAGTTGCTCCTGGTAGAAATCAGGATGCAATTATCTGATACCAAATTCCGCATGTTGGTGATAGTTGAACAATTACACTGAGTGAACCTGGCAAAGTATTGTGTCATAATCACTGGACTTCATATTGGTCATCTCTCTGACTCTGTTTTGTCCTTAGAACAAAGAACAAAACAGCTCGGGAAACAGGCCCTTTGGCCCAACGAGCCCGCGCCACCACCCCGATGTTCCCACCTCTACCCGTGATCCCTGTCTATGTTTATAGATCAATGGATTAAAAACCAAATTTGAGACAATTTAGGAAGAATTTGTTTTGCCAATTAGCCTAAGAGCACATCTTTGGCATATGGGAGGAAACTGGAGCACCCGGAGAAAACCCACGCAAGCACGGGGAGAATGCGCAAACTCCCAAAGACACAGGCCCAAATCCATGTATCTGCACAGCACAGCAATAGTCACTGAGCTGTCGTGTTGCCCATCAAATGGTCCAGGTCAAGCGTACACTAACAATGTGAAGCACTAGGATACCCTCAAAAAAATCCAAGAGCAGCCCTCTCACGACCCATCGCGTGTATGCCGCTTGTTAGACAACAAGGTGGACCAAACCACCTGTAGGATAAAAACAAGTACATCAATACCATCATCTATTTACACACTTCCCAGGGACTCCCAAGACTCATGATCTCTATTTTAAATCAGTTTTCTATATCCCTCCATTCCCATTCTGTTCATGTGCCCATCTAAGTATTTCTTAAATAACTCCAGAGTACCTGCCTCCATCACTTTACTTGGCAGCACATTCCATACCCCCATCACCCTCTGTGTGAAAAAAACTCCCTCTAGGATCCAAATTATACCTTACACCCCTCACCCTAAGCCTGGGACCCCTTGTGCTTTTCGAGTCCATCCTAGGAAAAAGCTTAACCTTGTTTACTCTATCTATACCCCTCATAATCTTGTACACCTCTATTAGATCTCCTCTAAGTCTATGTCTTTCTAAGGAAAACAGTCCCAAATTGCCTAACCTCTCCTTGTAACTCAGACCTTCCATACCAGGCAGCATCCTGGTAAACCTCCTCTGCACTCTCTCCAGAGTCTCCACGTCCTTCCGGTAGTAAGGCGACCACAACGGGACGCAGTATTCCAAATGAGGTCTAACCAACGTTTTACACAACTGCAACATTAAAGGCCAGCTCTACTCTATACCCCTTCCTATAAAGGCTAGCACACCATATGCTTTCTTCACAACCTTCTCCACTTGCTCTGCCACCTTCAGAGACTTGTGCACCTGCACCCCCAGATCCCTCTGCGTTTCTATACTCTTAATAGGTCTACCCTTTATCATATACCTCCCCACTACATTCTTTCTCCCGAAATGCATCACCTCACATTTATCAGGATTGAATTCCATCTGCCACCTGTCTGTCCAAGCTACCAGCCTATCTATGTCCTGCTGCATCGCCTGACAATGCTCCTCACTATCCGCAAGTCCAGCCATCTTTGTATCGTCTGCAAACTTGCTGATCACCCCACCTACTCCCTCTTCCAAGTCATTTATATATTACAAATAGAAGAGGTCTCAGTACAGAGCCCTGCGGCACACCACTAGTGACCGACCTCCAGCTAGAAAAACACCCTTCCACTATTACTGTCTGTCTCCTATTACTAAGTCAGTTACTTATCCATCTAGCTACCTGTCCTTGTATCCCATGAGTCTTGACCTTCTCAACTAACCTCCCATGAGGGACTTTGTCAAATGCCTTACTGAAATCCATATAGACGACATCAACAGCTCGCCCTTCGTCCACCCTTTTCGTCACCTCCTCAAAAAATTCTACCAGATTCGTAAGGCACGACCTCCCCTTAACAAAGCCATGCTGCGTATCACTAATCAGATCACAACACTCTAAGTACCTATACATCCTATCTCTAAGAATCCCCTCCAACAGCTTCCCTACCATTGACATCAAACTCACCGGCCTATAATGTCCAGGGTTATCCCTACTACCCTTTTTAAACAACGGTACAACATTAGCTATTGTCCAGTCGTCTGGGACCTCACCTGTGTCCAAAGAAGAGACAAAGATTTGCGTAAGAGGCCCAACAATTTCACCTCGCACCTCCCTAAGCAGTCTGGGATAAATAACATCAGGCCCCGGAAATTTGTCCTTGTACATACAACATAAGAACATAAGAAATAGGAGCAGGAGTAGGCCACCTAGCCCTCCAAGCTGCCCCGCCATTCAAATAGATCATGGCTGATCTGAAGTGGATCAGTTCCACTTTCCCGTTTTTTTCCTATAACCCTTAATGTGCTAAACTGCAGTAAAAATATTACCTTGTTTTCCTGATGTATGTAAGTCACATTAGATTAACTGTCATATTGTGTCGCAATAACTAGATTGAGAGCAAAGAATCATGAGGAAATTCAGTCAGCTTATTGCAACTCAATCTCCATGAAATATAGTAAATTCTATCCAACACTTCTGGGTGGCTAGCATTGTAAAGAGGCAATACTTTCAGCACTATGGGTCAAATGAAGTACTGATGGAGATTCATGCTTACAATCTGAAAACATCCAGAAAACAGTGGCCAGGATTCTACCAAAGTTGTGGGCTCAAGCTTCTAAGAAGGGATTTGAAGCCACAACCTTCCAACTTAAAGGTGAGAGTTTTTTTTTCTCATTCTTTCATGGGATGTGAGCATCATTGGCAAGAGATCCCGAATTGCCTTTGAGAAGTGGTCGTGACCTGTCTTTTGCTGCCATCCATCTGGGGTAGATAAATCCACAGTGTTCTTAGGAAAGACCTAAGATTCTGAGCTAGCAACTGGTAAGGAACAGTGCTGGAGCTTCAGGATAGAGGGGAACATCAAGGTGATGGTGTTCCCATGCTTCTGCTGGGAACTAATCTTTCTACATGGTACTGATTTCAGGTTTGGAAGATGCAGGGTAGATAAAGGGAAACCAGTAGATGTAATGTACTTGGATTTCTGAAGAGAGAATTCAGTAAGGTACCACACAAGAGGCTACTTAATAAGATAAGAGCCCATGGGCCTGGTGGTAGTATTTTAACATGGATAGAAGAACAGTTAACTGATAGAAGACAAAGAGTTGGGATAAGCGGAACATTTTCAGGATGGTAGCTCACAACTAGTGGAGAGTCACTGGGATCTGTGCTGGGACTGCAATTATTTATAATATATATTAATAACTTCAATGAGGGTAGTGAAAATGCTATTGCCAAATTTGGTGGAAAGGCTAGTGATTAGGATGTCAGAAGGTTACAGAGGGATATAGACAGGTTTGGTGAGTGGGCAAAAAAAAACAGATGGAATATAATATAAGAAGATATGAAGTTATTCACTTTGGTAAGAGGAACAAAGGAGCTGAATAGTACTTAAATGGAGAAAGACTGCAGAAAGCTGCAGTCCAAAGGTTAGAGGAAATTGTGCATAAATCACAAAAAGCAAGTTCAGCAGGTAACAGTGAAGACAAATGGACTCTTGGCCTTTATTTCAAAAGGAATGGAGTATAAAAATAACAAAGTCTTGCTAAAACTACACAAGCTATTAGTTAATCCACATCTGGAATACTGCGAACAGCTTTGATCCTCTTATTTAAATAAAGGTATACTGGCATTGGAGACAGTCCAGAGAAGGTTCACTAGGCTGATCCCAGGTACGGAGGGATTTTCTTATGAGAAAGGTTGAGGATGTTAACCCTCAGCTACCCTCCGAAATGATCAAACAAGCCACTCAGTTCATCATTTTGAACAACTTGCCAAAACTACTCTCCTCTAAGGAGAACAACCTCAACTTCTCCCAATCTCTCTGTGTAGCTAAAGTCCCTCACCCCTGGATCCATCCTCATAAAACTTTTCTGCACCCTGTCCAAAGCCTTCACATCCTTCATAACATGTGGTGCCCAGGCTGGACTGAGAATCAGTATTTTATAAAGGTTAATCATAACATCCTTGCTTTTGTACTCTATGTAAGTAATTTTCCCATCCAGTCCCATCTATTACAATTCAGTTAATTCATAGATGATGCAAAGGTCCATTGACTTTGGGTAGGATTTTCCAGCTTCAAGCTGAGCATAGCCAGAAAATCCCATTTTGTGTCTCTATTTATAAAGCCCAGGATCCTGTATAGCTTTTCAAGCATTTTCTCAATTTACCCTATCACCTTCAATGATTGGTCTAAATTTACCCCCAGATCCCCCTGCCACTGCATCCTACATTAAAACTGCACCGTTTTTATTGCCTCTCCATCTTATTACAACCAAAACGTATCATTTCACATTCTTCTGCATTGATTTCCATTATCTCCATGTCTGTCCATTCTCCCAGCCTCCATGCTCTCTTGAAGTTTACCACTATCCTCTGCACAGTTCACAATATATCCAAGTTTTGCATCATCTGCCAGTTTTGTATCTATGCTGCCACTTCCCCTTTTATTCCACAGGCTTCAGCATGGTTGGCAAGCCTGTTATGTGATACTTGATCAAACATTGTTTTTCAAACTCCACATTCATCACATCAGCTCCGTTTCCTCATCAGCCTAGTCAAAATTGCAACAAGCTAGTTTGCCTTTAAAAAATTCTGTGCTAACTTTCCTTCATTAATCCGCATTTGTCCATATGACTGTTACATTTGTCCGAGATTATCAATTCTAAAAGTTTTCCCATGCTGAGATTCAACTGGCTGGCCTGTAGTTGTGGGGAGGTTTATCCTTATACCCATTTTGAACAAGGAAGTAACACCTTCAATTCTCCTGCTGCCACACCACTTCTAAGGAGGTGTCTTCAAAATTTCCACTCTGAGGCAGCACAGCGGTGAGCACAGCTGCCCCTCGGAGTGCTGGAGACCCGGGTTCGATTCCTAGTTTGGGCTACTGTTTGTACAGAGTCAGCACGTTGTCTGCATGGGTTTCCTCCGGGTGCTCTGGTTTCCTCCCACAGTCCGAAGGACATGCTGGTAAGATGCATTGGCCATGCTAAAATCTTCTCTCAGTGTACTTGAACAAGCACCGGAGTGAAGTGACTGGGGGATTTTCACAGCAACATCACTGCAGTGTTAATATAAGCCTACTTGTCTCACTAAGTAAACAAACTAAAATATCCCTCCTGTCCTCAGTTGCATCCCATCCAGCCCTCATAATCCAGACATCACAACTTCAAGTGCAGATAATCTTTTGTGTACCTTCTCCGTATCAATTCTTAGCCCCTCCAGTGTTTCACCTGCCTCCTCTCTCACTTTGACTTCGATGGGATCACCTGTCTTCTTATTGTCCTTTTGCTGCTCTGCTTTGTGACAACGGAAGTCAGCAGAAAAACTGAAGAAATGTTTTTGGATAATTCATGAGGAAGGAAGATCTAACAAACCGAGCTGACGGAGGTGTTTATAATACTTTACTGCTTTCGTCCTATTTATACCATAAATTTTAATTATGGCATTCAAACACTTTTGTATTTTATGAGGTCACAGACAGACATGGAAATGATCTTTGCCGGTTGTAGACCACCCACGTTGTACTGAAGTACTCTTTAAGGCAATACCTAAAATGCCAATTAGGGTCTGTCGTTGAATGGGAGATGTAGCTATGAATACACTAGTTGACTGGGACAAAAGAGGCATTCTGCAGCATGGTAATCTTTGTTAGATTCCACAAGTTGAATGTAACAACAAAGTCCCTCCCCCCTGCTACCCCCTTGAACACAGTACTTAAACGTTCAAATAAAATTAAAAGAACAAAAGTGGCTTGTTTGAGTTGAAGTGACTACTCATTCACTTCATCCATCCTAAAGTACATTTCCCACCAGTGCTGCTTATCCTTTAGAGTCGAAGTATGACAGGGTTATACTGAAGTTATACAGTCCAGAAGAAAATTCCGTCCCTCGACTATTTGCTGAAAATTAGTAGGTGCATTCCTTCTGGATTCATGACAATTTTTCAGTAAATAATGAACAGAGAAAAGCAGCACGTTCCATCTTCACTGCCTCCTTCTCCATCATCCCACATTCCTCCGGCTGCCATATGTTTAACATTGCTGCAGTGTGAAAAATCACTTGACGTTAAGGGTGGCATGGTGGCACAGTGGTTAGCACTGCTCCCTCACAACACCAGCGACCCGGGTTCGGTTCCACCTTCGGTTCACTGTCTGTGTGGAGTTTGCACATTTTCCCTGTGTCTGTGTGGATTTCCTCTGGGTGCTCCGGTTTCCTCCCACACTCCAAAGATGTGCGGATTAGGTGGATTGGCCATGTTAAATTGCTCCTTAGTGTCGAGGTAATAGCTATGTTATAAGTATAGGGCCTAGGTGGGATTGTAGTCGGTACAGACGCGATAGGCCGAATAACCTCCTTCTGCACTGTAGGATTCGATGATTCTATAGTTAAAACAAGTAGTGAAGCTTCACTGTGGAGTGAGTCTCCTCGCAGTTCCCTCTTCAAATTCATCAAAATGTTGCATCTATTGGCAGGGTGGCACAGTTGATTAGCACTGCTGCCTCACAGCTCCAGGGATGTGGGTTCAATCCCAGCCTTGGGTGACTGTGCAGAATCTGCATGTTCTCCTTGTGTCTGGATGGATTCCCTCTGGATGCTCCAGTTTCCTACAAGACTCCAAAGATGTGCAGGTTCGGTGCATTGGCCCTGCTAAATTGACCCTTAGTGACAGGGAGATTATATTCATTATAATGAGGTCTTTGAATCAGATTGTGCTGTGTTTTAATTAACTGTGTCAAAGAAAGCTGTTTCTCTTGTTCAGTTTCAATTACAGAGTATCATCTCATTCCACCATTGATCAGGAACAACACTTAAAGTTCTGGTCATCAATCTCTTCAATGTAAAGTACTTGTGAGCCTCGACAGTTGATCTAATATTTTGTCTTTTGTCCTAGAGAGTATGTTTCATACTCTCTCCGACATTGACGGCAGAACTTTCAGCCATTACATCATTTTCCGCACTGTTCAACCATGCTCCATCTCCCCCGTTATTTAAAGACTTGTCTAAATCTACCTCTTCACTCCTGCTCTCTGTCACCTCCTCAAATTCTTTCCCTTGACAAATGACCAACTTGAAATGGGTTGCTATATTAACTGTGCTTTATATCCATGAATAGTTACTGCTGAAGTTGTTCCTTTACTGAGATGACGATTATCCTGCAATCTTTTGGAAAAGTCTCTGGAATGTGTCGAGCACTTTCCATGCTTTGGCGACCGTTCCTTTCAGAAGGTTCATTGTCGATGGGGGTGGGGGGAATCCAACATCGGTTCAGCTGCTCTAGGTCAGCCTTCTATGAACTACGGCAGTGAATTCTTGACAACAAAGGGTGGAATTTTCCTGTCCCTCACACTGCAGGAATCACTGCAGGCTGGACAGAATATTCAGCAGACCACATAAAGATCCATTGAACTTGGGTAGGAATTTGTGATGTCGGGGATGATATCCTGCCCATAGACTCTGCAAGTCAATAAAGGTCCTAGTGTAGGGACAGTAAGAAGTCTCACAACACCAGGTTAAAGTCCAACTGAATTATTTGGAATCATGAGCTTACAGAACGCTGCTCCTATTCAAGTCAGTGAGACTCACTTGATGAAGGAGCAGTGCTCTGAAAGTTCATGCTTCCAAATAAACCTGTCGGACCTTAACCTGATGTTGTGAAACTGCTAACAGTCCAATGCCGGCATCTCCCCATCAAATGTAGGGAGCAATTGTCATCACACTCCTGCAATGCAGTGAGATCTGGACAGTGTATCAGTGACACCTTAGAACACTGGAAAAATGCCATTAGGAATGCCTCTGCTGCAACCTCCGGATTCTATGGAAGGATTATCAAATGAACTCCAGTATCCTTCTTCAATTCAGCTCCACAAATATTCAGGCAAAAACCTACAAAATTATTTATTACAGACTGGACACTGTGTCTGAATGGCCAGAAAGCATCTCTACAACCACCCTCTCAGCTAGTTTTATTTTTAACTACAGTCTTGTTTTTAAAGTCCAATCTCCTCCCAACATTTTGACAGACTCTCTTCACCCTCTGACACCCAGGGCTAGCCTTCCAAATTCCTGTCTTTTTAACTCTCAAATTGCCATAAGGTTCCAGGGAGAATAAACGACAAGCATTTCATAGACTCTCCAAAGATCTTCTTGAAGTACGACAACATTGATGTTCATAACTGAGGTAAGGCTGCTACCACTTACTCAAAATGGCAGCAACCTGTCCATCAACCTGCTTTGAGCCAGACCATCTTAAAGATGAAGCCACGTGGCGACAGAGAAGGAAAGAAAAAGAAGCAAATCCTGCACTCTGGATCCCACTATCCAATGGGACTATCCTATCCCAAGTGCGGGTTGAGAATTAACCTGGTTAATCATATGAAGTCCATATCAAAAACCTGTACCCTGAGTAGACATCATCCTCAAATTGAGGAACAGACAAAATCTATTTAAGTCACCTGAAAGTATCTCTGAGATATCCACACTCCTCTAATTCTGACCTCTTGTGTATCCCCTATTTTAATTCCTCCACCCTTGGTGCCATAACATCAGTTGTCTCAACCCGAAGCTCTGGAAAACCCACACTACATCTCTCCACCTCTCCAACTCACTTTCTTTATTCAAGGCTCTCTTTAAAACCTACTGTTAAAAGTGCAAGGTTTTGTAAGATGGTTATGTCTTCAACTGTCTCTTTTCATTCAAGGTAAAGTAGAACATGTGACCTCCTAATAGTTCAGCCCAATGATAAGCCAATGTAACCTGGGTGCCATGGAGACTGGGGGCCCAGGTCAAGTTCTTTTGAAACTCAAGTGTCAGATTTGACACCTGAACACAAGAGGAGAAAGAGAAATGGCTTTATTTTTTGTAGACTCACTGTTTTGCAGGCATTCGGATTCAGAGGCCTTGGACAAGGAGAATGAGCCATGGGAGAACGTGATTGCTGCTGAGTGAAGATGCATAAAAGCTAATACTGTGTGTACAGAAAGCTGGCAAGAACAAATATGATGTAGAGATGTCGGTGTTGGACTGAGGTAAACACAGTAAGAAGTCTGACAACACCAGGTTTAAGTCCAACTTGTGAGTTTACTATCAAATAAATCGGCTGGACTTCTTACTGTAAGAACAAATATCCCGTTTGAGAATGGGTCTTATAGAAATTTAATGAGCAAGAAGTTGGCAGATGGTGCCTTGTTGCTGGAAATTCATTTGGGTATAGGAACAAAGAAGATAAGAGCAGGAACAGGCCTTCAAGCCTGCTCCACCAATCATTATGACAATGGTTGATCATCCAACTCAATAACCTGTTCTTGCTTTCCCCCCATATCCTCTGATCCCTTTAGCCCCAAATCAGAAACCTAACTTCTTCTTGAAACGTACATGTTTTGGTCTTAGTTGTTTTCTATGGTAATGGATTCCACAGGCTTACCACTCTCTGGATGAAGAAATGTCTTCTCATCTCTGTCTTAAATAGTTTACCCCGTATCTTTAGAATGTGCCCCCAGTTGTGGACTCCCCTTCCATTGGGAACATCCTTTCAGTATTTACCTTGTCCAATTCTGTTTGAATTTTGTAGATCTCTATGAGATTCCCCTTCATTATTCTAAACTCCAGCAAATATAATCTTTTACAGACACAATCTCTCCCCGTACATTAGTCCCACCATCCTGGGAATCAGTCTGGTAAACCTTCTCTGCACTCTCTTTACAGCAACAACATCCTTCCTCAGATAAGGAGACCAAAACTGCACACAATATTCCAGATGTATCTCACCAAAGTCCTGTATAACTGCATCAAGACATTCCTATTCCTGTACTTGAATCCTCTCGCTATGAAGGCCAACATATCATTTGTCTTCTTCACTACCTGCTGCACCTGCATGGTTACTTTCAGTGACTAGTGTACAAGGACACCCAGTCCTGCTGCACATTCTCCTCTCTCAATCCATGGTCATTCAAATAACAATCTCCTTTCCTCCTTGTGCTATTAAAGTAAATAAACTTATATTTATCCATCTTGTACTACATCTGCCATGCATCTGCCCTCACATTCAACTTGTCCAAATCACACTGAATCATCTCTGCATCCTCCTCACAGTTCAACCTCCCACCCAACTTAGGGTCATTGGCAAATTTGGAGATAATACATTTAACTCCCCCATCTAAATCATTCATATATATTGTGACTATCTGGGGTCCTTGCACTGATCCCCCTGCACTACCCCACCTGTCACTGCCTGACAACTGGAAAAAAGGCCCACTTATTCATACTCTTTGTTTCCCATCTACAACCAATGTTCTACTTATCTCAATGTATTACCCACAATCCAATGCACTTTAATTTTATACACTAATCCTAAGATGGAACTTTGTCAAAAGCCTAAACAAACATATCCACTGACTCTCCTTCATCAATGCTACTAGTTACATCCTCAAAGAATTCCAGTCAATTTATCAATGATTTCCCTTTTGTGAATCGATGCCGACTCTGTCCAATCCTGCCAAGAGAACTGAATAAGGTCACTTTTAAAAGGATTCAGCGAAAGCCTTAAAACTTGACTTCCTGTTGTGCGATTCTTTCACCACCTTTAGTTTCAGTTCTGCTGCCTGGTCACAACTTCAGCAATGTTTACATCTATTTATTATTGTCACAAGTAGGCTTACATTAACATTGCAATGAAGTGAAAATCCCCTAGGTGCCACACTCCAGCACCTGTTTGGGTACACTGAGGGAGAATTTAGCACGGCCAATGCACCTAACCAGCGCATCTCCCGGAATGTGGGAAGAAACAGGAGCATCCGAATAAAACGCAAACAGACACGGGCAGAACTGCATAGACAGTGACCCAAGCCAGGAATTGAACCCAGGTCCCTGGCGCTGTGAGGCAGCAATGCTAACCACTGCGCCACCGTGTCATCCTAATGATGCCAAGTACCGTGAAGGTAAAGATATTCTGCTTTACTGTCCCCTGCCGGTTAGCAACTGCTCCATCAAAGAGGGAGGGAGTTCTGCTGCAATCTGCTTGTGTGATGTGGCTGTCATTTCTTAATAGAAGCTAGCTTTAAATGTTGCTAGACTCTCACAATTTTAGACTTCCTATTGAAGCAAGCAACCACGCAACAATGTGGTTAGTGCTAGCTGCAGGCTATAATCATGCAAATTAGCAAGCAGCATCCCTTGGCATACCAGCTGCATTGAAAGTAATGGGCAACGGTTAATCCCAGCTTGTGCTTCCCACCCCCTTTTTCATACGCTGTTGAAATTTAGCCCCCTTTTCTTTGAATGTAAAATGAAATGTGCTTGTGCAACTGACCGAGTACCAGCAAGACTAAGCTGGAACAAAAATATTTTTTTGACTAAGTTTAGACTGCTTGATACGATCCACTCGATGACCTCATCTTTAAACCACAAGGTGACCCTCACAGTGGGCTCCGCAAGAAAATTAGTCAGTCAGACTTTCCCCGTGCTTCCCTGAGGCAATAGACAGAATGTTTCCTTCCTGAAAGTGGAGACCCAATTTTCACAGTGATGGTAACATCTGTGCTTTCACGTGCAGAGTTCGCCAAAAGCCTACAGCGCTGACTGCCTGCGGACTACAGAGGGCAGATTGGTTAGCCAATTAGCAGAAATTCCCACCACAGCTTTGGTTTACTTATGCAATGAGAGACTATGTATATCTGGCTAGTGCTTCAAATTGAAAGGGCCATGCTTAAATCACATAGGCTTACATTAACGCTGCAATAAAGTTACTGTGAATATTCTCCAGTTACCACACTCCAGCGTCTGTTCGGGTACACTGAGGGAGAATTCAGTACAGCCAATGCACCTAACCAGCATGACTTTTGAAGTGTTGGTTTCAGCATTCCTATAGCACCCTTAAAGCCCTCAACAACCCAGAGAACTTTACAGCCAATGGCCACTCTTGAAGCACAGTCACTGTTATGATGCAGGAAAATACAGCTGCCCTTTCACACATTGACATTCCACCAACAGTGGCACCATTAGCAATCCCTCTGCAGATTTGTCCTGCTCTTTTTTCAGCCATTTTGTCTAATTAGGCACCCTCCATTCCTCAAACTCTAGATTGTATATTTTCTTCTCTTCACCTCCTCAGACCAAACTTTCAATCAGGCCTCCAAGGATTCTCTCAGTGCTGCTTTAAAGTTAAGTTTATCTATTAGTGTCACAAGTAGGCTTACATCAACACTGCGATGAAGTTACTGTGAAAATCCCCTAGTTGCCACACTCCGGTGCCTGTTTGGGTACACTGAGGGGGAATTGAGCACAGCCAATGCACTGAACCAGTACGTCTCTCAGACTGTGGGAGGAAACCAGAGTTCACAGAGGAAACTCATACAGACACGGGGAGAACGTGTAAAGTCCATATAGACAGTGACCCAAGCCAGGAATCGAACCTGAGTCCCTGGCGCTGTGAGGCAACGGCACTAACCACTGTGCTCCATGCTGCCTATGTCTCACTTTGTCTTTCTCTGATTGCCCCAAAAGCCTTCTAAAAATCCCATGTTTTGAACCCTGCCTTCCAAACCCTCCTTGAAATTCCTTCCCTTTCTCTCAGCTTGCATCGCATCTTCTGCTTCTTTATTTGACCAGTTATATATAAGCAAGGTACTCTCATATTCTTCCACTGTAGTGCTGCCAATGTACATCTAAGTGGCTATCTGTTAAAGGCGAAACTTATTCTGATGGGAGCTAAGAGACAAAGCAGTGTTTTTTTTGTATTTATGTCGATGCGTTTACCAATAAGATTATTTCCCGATACTGATATTTACATGGGTTTTATTTCGTCAAAATCTCCAGTGCCGACATTTCCCATTTTGCAATATTGGCTGAGAATTTTGTTTTAATGCAATGTGTTGTAACTTGCTCATAATACTATCTGCTATTTTCTGCTGGCGCATTAAGTCACACTCGTTTGCATCACTCAAGTGTTCATTCCTGCCTGATAAAGAGTTAGATATGAATGCTTTCAGCTGGCTTGCCAACGGATAGCTCGACTTATTGCTACTGTAATTTAAGACACAGATCAGAAAATAGCAGCTTTTCAGCTGGGCACCAACTGATCAGGATTATCGCTTAAACTGCACAGGTACCCACAAAATTACAGGGTTAAAATTAACCCTGAATTGTAGCAGAAAAGAGGCAAAATTTCCCCAGCTGGCATTAAATTTCCTCTTTGACATCGGTTGTATTTAGAATAACTGAATCTTAGAATCACTGCAGTGCAGAAGATGCCATTTGGCCCATTGAGTCTGCATCTTACCCAGACCCTTTTTCCTGCCCTAATTCCATAGCCCCATTCACTGCCCATGGCCAATCCCCCTAACCTACACATCAGTGGTTAGCACTGCCGCCTCACAGTGCCAGGGGCCCAGGCTCAATTCCCAGCTTGGATCACTGTCTTTGCAGAGTCTGCACATTTTCCCCGTGTCTGCGTGGGTTTCCTCCAGGTGCTCTGGTTTCCTCTCACACTTCAAAGCTGTGCTGGTTAAGTGCATTGGCCATGCTAAATTCTCTCTCATTGTACCCAAACAGGCGCCAGAGTGTGACAACTAGGGAATTTTCGTAGCAACATTGCAATGTTAATGTAAGCCTACTTGTGACACCAATAAATAAAATTAAAAACTTTAAACTTTGGACACTAAAGGGCAATTTAGCATGGCCAATCCAACTAAGCTGCACATCTTTAGATTTCGTTAGAATTGAGTAATTGGGCAGGGTGTAGAACAGGCAGCTATTGTGTTCATTTCCTGCAACTCAATTCAAAGCAAATTTCCATCTCTCTATCTCTGTACAGACAATCAAAGAAACAGTCAACTTGCAAAAAGGGGAGGACAAAGCAAGTATTTCAAAGTCTCTCTGCAGCTCTCCTTGATATTTGGCAGTATTGATATTAATGATGGGGTGAGCTTGCTACCTATTGTTCAGAATGATACCAATTGTTCACCAAACTGCAACCCGATTCAAGTCTGAACATCTTAACGATGTTCTTAATGATCCACAGTATGTGGACTGCAGTGATTCAAGAAAGCAGCTCACCAACACCTCCTCAAGGGCAACTAGGGCTGGGCATTAAATGCTGGCCAGCCAGCGATGCCCATGTGCCATGAATGAATAAAAAAAAGGCAGACCGGCAGCAGGGAAGGAAAGAGAAGGAAGCCAATCCTACACTACAGATCCCATTACCTCATGGGACATACAGCTCCATGTGTCCAAAGCTCTGAGGGCTGAGTATTGCTCTATTCATTCACAGGAAATCTCTTTAACCTGTACTTAATGCTGTATCCACTCACATTGTCTGTACCTTTAAGATTTGATTACCTGTAAAGACTCACATTCCAACCATTATTTTGTAAATTGAGTTTGTATCTTTATATGTCCTATTTGTGAACAGAACTCCTACTCACCTGACGAAGGGGCAGCGCTCCAAAAGCTGGTAGATTTTGCTACCAAATAAACCTGTTGGACTTTAACCTGGTGATGTGAGACTTCTTACTGCATTCACAGGAAAACTCTGTCTCCGAACCTCACTACCGTGAATGATCATCATCTTCAAACTGAGGGAGAGCTGAAGATGAGAATATGAAAATATGATTAACATTTTGGGTGGAAACTATCCTAAGGAAGAATTCTCAAACCCAGCTGCTAATTTAAAGTGAAGTTAAAGTAGAAGTCTATTTATTTGTTACAAGTCGGTTTACATTAACACTGCAAATGAGGTGAAAATACCATCGTCACCACATTCCGGTGCCTGTTCGGTTACGACTGAGGGAGAAATTAGTATGGCCAATGCACCTAACCAGCATGTCTTTCAGACTGTGGGAAGAAACCAGAGCACCTGGAGGAAACCCACACAGACACGGGGAAAACATGCAGACTCCACATAGGCAGTGACCCAAGCTGGGATCTGCAACGTATTTCAGCTTTTGAAATTTCCACAATGTGGCATGCCAAACCACTTCCAAAGTAATATTAATTGTTAGCTTAAGACCTACACTCTTATTCTTTCACCTTTATAAAATAGTCATTTGAGGATTAAGAATGGATATGTTCTGTTGAAGAGATGGCGTGAAGCATTTTTCTGGTCCAGGTTATTTGATTTATTGAGTACAGAATGCCATATTAATGCAGAGCTGGCTGATTACTGTGACTGACCGTGAGTGTTCTGTTTTCCGTATTCTACCAAGGAGTCTTCCAGATATTGTTAAGGATTCTGTCTGTGTATCTGGGCAACTTATCAAGAGAGGAAAGCATAAACAATATAATCCTTGGCCATGTCTCAAAAACCCAGTCACTTCTCCCCTTAGACTGCAGAAAGATGGGTGGAAACTGTGATTCAGACGCTCACTTAACGGACAACTGTGTTTCATTAACTGAAATGTCCCTCAATTAGCTATTTGCATCAGGCAAATAGCTAACAAACCTACATTTACAAGCACATCTGGCTTCAGTAAAGGTTTTTGGTGGAATAACATTGAAAATGCAACCTTACAGATTGAAGGATGGTTGCTAAATTAAGATGAAGAGCATTCCTGTGGGAGTCCCTTCTGCAAAATAGATGCAAATAGATACATGGGTGTTTTCTCAATATTACGGATTACTATCTGTTATATCTCATATTATTCCAACTGGAACTAGATATGTTCACACATATGTAAAGGGGATTTTCACAGTAACTTCATTGTGGTGTTAATGTAAGAGTACTTGTGTCTAATAAATAAATAAACTTTAAATAAGTAGTATCCAGGATGCCACATTACTTACTATTTCAATACACTGTGTATCAAACCAACAACGCATCATTCTGCAGCACATTTTAAGTATATTTATTAATGTCACAGAAGGTTTGCATTAACACTGCAGTGAAGTTACTATGAAAACCCCTTAGTTGTCTGTTCGAGTAACTGTGGGAGAGTTTAGCGTGGCTAATATACCTAACCAACACATCTTTCGGACTGTGAGAGGAAACCGGAGCACCCAGAGAAAACCCACACAGGCACGGGGAGAATGCACACACAGTGACCCAAACCGGGAATCAAACCCGGATCCCTGGCGCTGTGAGGCAACAGTGCTAACCACTGTGCCACTATGAGAAATGCATTTGATTAAAAGTCCAGTTTTTGCATTTAATATGGTGATTATTTTTAATTTCTGGGAACAACAAGCCATAATGGCACCCATGATTGAATTGTATTTGCTGCCACCCCCGATCTCTCCCCCCAAAAACTCACAATGAGGAACGTTGGCTCTAGCGTGTTTTTGTGTTGTTTGGGGGTTATGAAAAGTACAATATAAATGCAAATCTTTTTTTTTCGTTCTCCCTCCTCTGATAAACTCGAATTTTCTCTGAATCTCTCCTCCTCATTTTCAAAGAGATCATTTTCATTGAAGAGTTTTTGTCTTTGATCCCCATTCAGAGGATTTTCCTGTTCGATCTCTCAATGCTTAGAATAACATGCAGGATAGGGTTTTCCAGCCCTTTCCAACAGCAGAATCTTCCAGTCCTGCTAAACGTGATGCCACTATATCCCCCCATGATAGGTTTCCTGACAGTGGGACAGACGAGCCACAGAAAATGCCGCAGACATCAGTGAGACTGGAAGATCCCAACTCAAGATCAGCTATATCCCTGCCGCCATCAGACTTTTGAATGGACCTACCTTATATTAAACTGATCTTTCTCTACACCCTAGCTGTGATCATAACACTACATTCTGCACCCTCTCCTTTCCTTCTCCCCTAAATACTCTATCTACAATATTCTTTGTTTGTAAAGCGCACAAGAAACAATACTTCTCACTGTATCCCAATATAATTATGACAATAACAAATTAAGTCAAATTGAATCCCACCTTAGGGTCCATAGAATCCCTACAGTGCAGAAGAAGGCCATTTGGCCATTGTTCTGCACACAATCCCATCCCAGACTCTATTTCCCTAACGCCTCATATTTACCCTGCTAATCCTCTTGACACTAGGGTCAATTTAGTATGGCCATCAACCTAACCCAGACATTTTTAGACTGTGGGAGGAAACCAGAACATCCAGAGGAAATCCACACAGACACGGGGAGAATGTGCAAACTCCAACACACCATGACCCAAAGCTGGAACCACCCTGGCACTGTGAGGCAGCAATGCTAACCACTGTGCTACCATGTTGCCCACCAACAGTCAATAGTCTTGCCACTGGGAAACAAACTGCGGGAGAGGGGAGGGAGCGGAAAAATCCCACCCTGAGTCTCTACTTTGCTGTTTCTGTTGAAATGGAAATAGTCTCAGTGTTTCTCCATAACAATAGCCTTCTATTCCCTGTTAAAATCACTCCCTTGTTGGTAATAACGTCTTTTTTATTGTGATGGTGCCCACAATTCCACTGCTCTAAAACACTCGTCTTATCGTTACTTTTACTCTAGTGCTCTATCTTCCTGCTTTCAAAACCCAAAGGGGAATTAGCTTTTTTACCGCTTCGCCTGTAATCTCAACCTGAATTTGGGGAGAAATTGTGTATCTGAACCAGGGTCCCTATTCATCTACTATTCACCCGTCAACATCCTCCCACTGAATGCACGCTCCCTATTCTTTATAGAATCATAGAATTATAGAATCCCTATAGTGCAAAAGGAAGCCATTCGGCCCATCAAGTGTGCACTGACTGCAATCCCACCCAAGCCCTATTCCCGTAACCCAACATGTTTACCTGCTAATCTCTGCTAAGGGTTAATTTAGCATGGCCAATCCACCTAATCCACACAAAATGTAATACTTAGTTAAATGAACAGATGACACTTTTCACATTAAATTGCATCTGCCACCTGTCTGCCCATTCTGCTAATCTTTAAGTGACTGAACTTTAGAAGTAGTTAATTGTATGGAGCATTTAAAGAGGTTTCAATGTATAAGATGAAGTGCAATTGTTTTGACTGTAACTCATAAGAAGGGATCATCAGCGTGATCCAGATGGCAGTGTTCTTGAGGGCTGTGTTGCGTCAGCCAAACACCTAACTTGGCCACTGAGTGAAAAGTCTTTCCAATTTGCGCGCTTCCCATCAAATACAGTTCTTTTCTATTAGCAATGCCTCCAGGATAATAGCAGTTGGATGATATCATGGTCTGATAGGATAGTACATCAGGCCAATACTACAGGCACGTATTTTAATGCTGTTCTTCATGCGTATGTTAAACTGTCAAAAAGAAAGCCTCAGAAAAGCCTCCTTAAACTGTTCAAGCCTTCAAAATTCCCAGGTAGATTCTACAGTCACCACACTTGAGTACTGAGAAGTATGGCAAAGGGTAATGCCAAATGTTCATGCCAGCCAGTGGGTCAAATGTGAAGAGGTTACGAGAGATTCTCACTTCATTTCTTGATCTCCTGCGCACTGCTGTGTTTTTTGTTTAGTCAACATTTTTGGACTGATGGAACTTAACGTACTATCTTTGTCCAAACTTCCCAAACATGCAACAGCCAACCATACATCATGAGGAATTTGAGGACTGAGAACGTGTTGTGTAATCTCCGAGGACCTGCACAGACTATGCTCCAGCAGCACGTTTATCAAAGTGAGGAAAGCCAATGTCCGTTAATACTAACCATCCATCAGCATTTATATCCACCAGCACTAACTCATTTCCAATTAGTAGATGATTCAAGTGTGAGCGCAGAATTCTTCCAATTCCCATAGATCATATTGCCACCTGTTGCTGAGGCTTTTTTGGAAATAGGACGTTTAAAACTGGACATGAACACATTAAAATATGTAACGCGCTGCACCGTTGCTGCTGCCTTATTAACTATATCCTTTCTTGTAGATAAAAGTCTTGTGTACAATGTGATTGACATTCTTGGATTCTTTTTTATTTGGGGAGGAAAAGGAACAGAAAAAGGAGTAGCCGGAGTCATTCTCCCTCCAGCATCAATGCAGCAATATATTTACTGCTCATTCCTGAGGGCATTTAAGAGTCAACAACATTGCTATGGGTCTGGACTCACATGTAGGCCAGGCTGGGTAAGGATGACAGACTTCCTGCCCTGAAGAACAATAGAAAGTTCACTGTGAGCACATACCTAGTAAAGGGGTGTCTTATGAGGGATCTGTAAAAGTTTATTTATTTATTAGCCACAAGCAAGGCTTACATTCACATTGTAGTGAAGCTACTGTGAAATTCCCTTAATCGCCAAGCTCCAGCAGCTGTTCAGGTCAATGCACCTAACCAGCATGTCTTTCAAACTGTAAGAAGAAATCAGAGTACTCAGAGAAAACCCACGCAGACACGGAAAGAATGTATAGGCAGTGACTGAAGCTGGGAATCGAACCTGGGTCCCTGGCGCTCTAAGGCAGCATTGTTAATCACTGTGCCACCATGCCACCCGTAGTATAAGGGTTTGGCACAGAGAGGGTTAATGTGGGACTGAGTACAATACCTCCCACACAGTGGTGTAAGAGAACACGTGACTCGCACTTGTGTGTCAGTCTAGTTGGACAGAGAAGTGTGTGTAAGCAAGCATGAAGACAGGTCCTAGGTTGAATCTTTTACAGTATATGTGCACATAGTTTATTATAGTTAATAAATACTTACAGTTAACCTACTTAAGTTTATAAAGACTTCATTAAGACCTACTGGATAGCATCCAAAACCCTACAATAGTGTTTGGTTCTTGAATAAACCAGCAGGATAGATTACATTACATTTGCAGAGTCATTGGCTGCTGGGCTGTTAATTGCTTTTTTTGTAGATCCGTCATTTCAGAATTTCTAAGGAAACTGCACTTTGTTATAAGCACCGGAACATCCAATAATGCTGACATCTTTATAATATCTGGATCTGAAATTTGAGATCTTGTTAACATTTCTCAATGGCATAGAGTCTAGACGGGCAGTGGCGGGGGGGGGGGGGGGGGAGGAACAGTGACACAGTGACACAGTGGTTGTCAGCACTGCTGCTCTAAAGTGCCAAGAACCCAGGTTCCATTCTTGGCGTGAATCACTATCTGTGTGCAGTCTGCATGTTCTCCCTGTGTCTGTGTGGCTTTCGTCCAGGTGCTGTGGTTTCCTCCCACAGTCTGAAAGACATGCTGGTTAGGTGCAATGACCATACTAAATTCTCCCTCAGTGTATCCTCAAACAGACACCGGACTGTGGCGACTAGAGGATTTTCATAATAACTTCATTGCAGTGTTAATGTAAGCTGACCAGTGGCAACAATAACTAAACTTATTTTTATATGGCTTAGGTACTGATTCAATGAATAAAGCACATCATACTTTAAACTGAGCATATTGCCCATCAAATGTGCTTGAGTGATGTTAAAAATGCCAAATAACTAACTAATTAATAATCCTCTTCTCTCTCAGGGACATAATTACTTGTCAGCTTTGGCTAACAGAAGAGACATGTTTTAACTATGAGCAAATGTGCATTGTTTGAAAATTGCATTGTATAAAAAAGCTTGCATGGGCCTTGGCAGCTATTTAAAACTTATATTAATAGAACTCACAAAACAGGTCTGGATCACTATTATATGTCTAAATACTAATTAAGTGTCAACTTAAAGACCACAGAATAAATGGGAAAACACGCAGAGTTGGATATTGCCTTCATTGTAAAGAATTCTCTTTTAAATTGCTTTTTATGATTAAGATCACAGACTGTCACAGATCCTAAGCATGCCAATATCGGCTACTTGCCAACTAAAGCCAGTTATTTATAAGTAGTGTAATAAGGCCACTCCTGTCTGTGTTTTTAATTCTGTTAACAGATTTCCGTCAATCTCAAGCATGTCAAGTTGTGTTTTCAGATCTTGTGGAGATGGGGCAAAGGGGTGAGGGTTAGCAGGAGCCAGGAAAATGGCAGGGGGAGCAGCAATGTCGGGATAATTCCCCAAGGGATTCCCACCACCGAACACCAGCAATCTTTCTCAGAGGAGAACTAGGAACTGAATTTTTTTTTGTTCATTCATGGGACATGGGCATTGCTGGCTGGCCAGCATTTATTGCCCATCCCTAATTGCACTTAAGAAGGTAGAGGTGAGCCACCTTCTTGAATCGCTGATACAACTGAGTGGCTTGCTGGGCCACTTCAAAGGGCAATTGAGAGTCAACCATGTTGCTGTGCCTCTGGAATCACATGTAAGCCAGAACAGGGAAGCACAGCAGATTTCCTTCCCTAAAGAACATTAGTAAGCCAGAAAAGTATTTTCTGACAATTGATAATGGTTTCATGGTCATCAGTAGACTGTTAATTCCAAATGCCATGGTGGGATTCGAACCTAGGTCTTCAGAACATTAGCTAGGTTTCTGGATTAATAGTCTAGCGATAATACCACTTGGCCAATGTCTTTCCATGTGTCCCCACTCCACTGAGAGAGCAGTCAGTTACTGTCCCATCCACAGTTTATTTTTGGGTTTTTTAACACAGTTGGAATGGCCAGGTCCCCATCATGTCCTGAGGCAGCCAGAGTGCTTCCTGCAGGTCAAGGAGCCAACGAAACAAGAGACAATATGTCCACATGACGGACACAGCAGGGATGTAAATGTAGAGGGATTTCCCTCCATGTCAAGGGCTCTATCTGCTTCAATGCTCTTTAATCTTTTGCTTCTAGACTGGTACCTTCATAATGATGTACTCTAGCACTGACCAAGTGGCTTCAACTACACACCCAACCTCTCATCACTAAGGGCCTTCTTATTGGGCCTGCGCCACCAGGAGCTCAATGGGGGCAATTAAGAGACCATCTTCCCAAAGACTACATTAGCAGCAATCTGAGGATATGGACTGGCTTGGGGTTCTGACATTGCCTGAAAAATCCAGCCACCAGGTCAGCAATGTTGCCTCACAATGTCAGAGATCCGGGTTCAATTCCAGCCTCGGGTCACTGTCTGTGTACAGTCTGCACATTCTTCCCGTGTCTGGGTGGATTTCCTCCCGGTGCTCCGGTTTCATCCCACAGTCCAAAGATGTGCAGTTAGGTTGAATGGCCATGCCAAATTAACCCTTAGCATCTAGGCGATTAGTAGAGTGAGAGGGAAAAGTGCCGACACAATGGGCCAAATGGCTTCATTCTGCCCTGTAGGGATTTGAAGCATTCAATGCATAAAGATAAGCTCGCTTCACACATTTCGTTGGAATAGGAGCAAAAAGGTAGACTGGGCATGATAATATTTTAAAATAATTCTCTCCAATGAAGCACGTGTTAAATGTCAGTATGATTGGCAGTGAGGTTAATTCTTTTGATTTCACAATGGAGATTTTTGTAATTTTACGATGTCTGGAGCAGCTACTGAAACAGTTGCTCATGTTTCTAGTGTTGGCTCCTAGTGACAGAACCTGACACTATTCAAACCATTGATTCTCAACCCACCAAAATATTAAATCCGTTTCTCGGAATGCAATAACTGTGTCAGTGTTTTGGGACACACCACATCCAGATACTGAGCATACCGCACAATACCCAACACATCATTTATTTTGTCATTGTCCACTTCCAAAACAGGCTGGAGCCGAGATCTCCCTTAAATTTCCATCGCTGGATGCTTTTGGCAAATTTCGGAAAGAATTGAATGGATTTGAGCGTTTGATTTTCCTTGGCTCATTCGTAAGCACCATTTCAGGCGCAGATTCGGATAGATTTTGGAAGGATGCTCAGTTCCAGTGAGCGGTGGATACGAGGGGCTTAGAGCGATGGAGGAAATCAAAGGTGTGCGTCACTTAGGGCGACACTTAAGGTGGGCCAGTGGCACAGGGGTAGCTCAAGATGTACACACAGGTCTTCACTGTATAAGCATCTTCTCTCAACAGCTAACATATAGATGTTACATGAGGCACTGTGGCCTCACGATGCCAGGGACCCAGGTTCAATTCCAGCCTCAGGTAACTGTCTGTGTGGAGTTTGCGTATTTCTCCCCACGTCTGCGTGGGTTTCCTCTGGGTGCTCCGGTTTTCTCCCACAGCCCAAAGATGTGCAGATTAGGTGGATTGGCCGTGCTAAGTTGCCCCTGGTGTCAGGGGGATTAGCAGGGTAAATATTTGGGATTGGTGAGTGGAATTGTTGTCAGTACAGACTCAATAGGCTGAATCAACTCTTTCTGTACTGTAGAGAATATATGAAATATTTTATTCCACCTCAGCACATGAACAGTATCTGTTGAGGCCAAAGGACAATATATAAAGAAGCGAAAGTAAAGAGAAAGGAAATGAGAGGTGGAGGCATGGGTCTGCAGGTAAATAAAGGTGTAGCCTTTTACCTGACCTCTCTTTAGACACCGTTGCTTTCTTAACTTCTGTGGCAGTTACTTCGGTGGCACGGTAGCACAGTGATTAGCACTGATACCTCACAGTGCAGGGACCCAGGCTGGGTCACTGTCTGTGTGGAATTTGCATGTTCTCCTCGTGTCTGCGTGGGTTTCCTCTGAGTGCTGCAGTTTCCTCCCACATTCTGAAAGATGTATGGTTAGGTGCATTGACCCAAACAGATGCCGAAATGTGGCGACGAGGAAAATTTCACAGTAACTTCACTGCAGTGTTAATGTCAGCCTTATTGCGACTAATAAATAAACTTCACTTTAATCAGGACTCATTGACCTCAAAGTGAAGAGCTGTCTAAGCTGCATGGACTACCACTTCAGCTTGGTGTCAAGATATAAGAACATGCAGCTACCTGTGCTCTCAATGCATTTAAAATTTACTGGCAGAATGTGAAGCTCTGTAGAACTTGCCCCTGGCCACAAGCTTCACACAATAACCATGAATTAGTTACTCCAATTCCGTTCCCGTGCCTAGTGGCACACTAAGGCAGATTGTTTCATAGCCAGTAATTCACGGAACAGGTTGCCAAAAGCTTATAGCTTGAGGAATGTCACTCCATATTAAGCGTGGCTAACATTTAATATGGAGTGACATCTTTCCCACCCTTACCACCAGCCAATGGCTTGTTTGGAAGGATTTTCCAGGCTAATACTCAACCAGTTTGGCCACATTATGAATACAATTTCTTTCATCAAGTCTTGGAGTGAGACTTGAACCCCAAGTTTCTGGCTCAGAAGAAGAGATGTTACCCACTGCGCCACAAGACCTCCTAAATGAGTTACTGATGGCTATGAATCAATACTGTAGCTACTCATCTTGCGGCCTTAACCTGGTACACCAATCAATGTCAGAACTGTGACCAGTATATCAGCATTGTCTACTAAGATGATGGATTTTGGTAGAATTTATTTTCAAAGTTAATGTCCACCTATTCTAAATAACTATGTTCTCATCAGGATAAGGGCTGTTTAGTGCTGGATTTGGAAATGGAATCATAGAATTAAATCCCTACAGCACAGAAGGAGGCTATTTGGCACACCAATACTGCACTGACAACAATCTACCCAGCCCCGATTCCCATAACCCTATGTATTTAACCTGATAATCCGCCTAACACGAAGGGTCAATTAAGCATGACCAAAGTACTTAACCTGCATAAGTTTAGACTATGGGAAGAAACTGGAGCGCCCAGAGGAAACCCACACAGATGTAGGGAGAATATACACACTCTGCAGAGATAGTGCCCCAGTGGGAATTGAACTGGGGTCCCTGGCACTGTGAGGCAGCAGTGCTAACCACTATGGAGTGGGGGTGGCACCATGTCATCCTACTTCATGCATACAATATATTATGTGTAGGACAGAAGTGTGGATTAAAATTTCCTCTATTCCCTCCTATGCTCACTACCGCCGGCTATGGCTACAGTAGAATCTGTTAATTAAGCAGAGAAATTAGCCAGTTGTGGTTAAAATCAACAGCCCTGAATTTCCATGGGGGCTGTCTCAACATCCAGAGGATCAGCTAAGTTATAGGACAATCTCAATAGAAATGTCACAACTTGTATAGAGGAAGACTTTTATTTATGTTGCCCTTTTCATGACCAACAAACATCTCTCACAAGTGCTTTCTAACCAATGAAATACTTTGTGAAGTTGTAATGTAGGAATCATGGCAGCATGGTGTTTCACCATTTACACACACACACACACAAAGAGGCATTGGATGTTGGTCTGATCCAAAGCACAACCTAATCTTATACTACAGAAAGCATCCTTTCTGGTTATGTCACAGCTTGAAGGACTCTCAGTCACCTGATGAAGGGACAGCCTGTTCTGAAAGCTTACGGCATTTGCCACAAATAAACTAGTTGGAGTTTAAGCTGGTGTTGTGGGATTTCTTTCTGTTACATCACAGCTTGGTATGCATCCTGTTCTGACCAAGACCATAAGAAACTACAAGGAGTTGTAAATGAAGCCCAGTCCATTATGCAAACTAGACTCCCATCCACTGACTCCATTTACACTTCCTGTTGCCTCAGAAAAGCAGCCAGCATTATCAAAGACCCCACACACCCTGGACATACTCTGTTCATAGAATCCATAGAATCTCTACAGTGCAGAAGGAGGACATTTGGTCCATCAAGTCTGCATCGACCACAGTCCAATGCAGGTCCTATTCCCGTAACCACACATATTTATCCTGCTAATCTCCTGGGCAATAGGGGAAATTTAGCATGGCCCATCAACCTAACCTGCACATCTCTGCAGTGTTAAAGAAAACCAGAGTGCACAGAGGAAACCCATGCAGACACAGAGAGAATGTGCAAACGCCACACAGAGAAGGCCAGAATTGAAAATGGTCCTTGTGAGGCAGTAGTGCTGGCCACCATGTCACCATGCCATTCCACTTCCTCCACTAGGAAAAAGATACGAAAGTCTGAGGTCACGTATTAACCGACTCAAGGACAGTTTCTTCCCAGATGCTATCAGACTTTTGAACAGACCTATCTCACATTAAACTGATCTTTTTCTACACCCTAGCTATGACTGTAACACTATATTCTGCACCTATTCCTTTCCTTCTCCCCCATGTATTCTATGAATGGTATATTTTGTAGTAAAGTGTGCAAGAAACAATACTTTTCATTGTATCCCAATACTGTGACAATAATAAATCAAATCAAATCAAATCCCAAAGTCAATCACTCTCTTCTTCTATGCATTTAACTCTGCCTGGAACTAGTCTGTGGAACTAAATACTGAAGGCCTGTGCAGGCTCAGTCATTGAATCTATTTAAGACAGAGATTGATGCATTTCTACACATCAAAAACAGCAAGGGATATGGGAATAATGTGGGGAAATGGCGGTGAATTAGATCAATGTGATCTAGCTGAAAGCCGAGGTAGGATTGAAAGTCCAGATGACCAACTCCTGCTCCTATTTCCAATGTTTCCACGTACGAATTGACTCTTGCCATATTGCAGACTTTTATAAGCTGTATGCATATGTGAATTACTGACACAAGTACTTCCAAACCTCACACAAGCTTCCAGTACTGTACCCAGCCTAGATGGCATTTCCAGGAACCACAGTCTGATGGCAAGGTATGTCTCCATCTAGAACCTGGATGGATTTTACAATCCTTGCAGCTGAACGCAGAGAACTAACAGCTAACTATAGGGCATGTTAGATGGAAGCCATTTAAAGACTGTTCTAGCTCATCTTAAACCATTACTTTCATAAACAATTATACCTCATGACGGACGCACCCTTCCCTATGTGTGCCAGTTTCCTAACCCGATAGGATCCCCCTGGAGTCTCCACCAACCGAAGATCAATTGCAGGGTTCTGCTGTGAGCAATGCACAGGGTATGTGGCACAGTGGTTAGCACTGCTGCTTCACAGTGCCACAGACCTGGGTTTGATTCCCGGCTGGGTCAATGTCTGCATGGAGTCCACCTGTTCTCCTCCTGTCTGTGTGGGTTTCTCCAGGTACTCTGGTTTCCTCCCAGAGTCCGAAAGGCATGCTGGTTTGGTGCATTGACCCAAACAGGCATCAGAGTGTGGCGACTAAGGAAATTTCACAGTATCTTCATTGTAGTGCTAATGTAAGTCTTACTTGTGACTAATAAATTAACTTAAATCAACAAAGTATTCAAAATTTGCATTTGTTTGTTGGTCACAAAATATCAGAAAAGGAAGGCAGACAGCGAAGGCTATTACTGAAATGTGAACCATACTGCTGATGCATTTCCAGTTATACACCTTGGGACAAATGTAGGAAAGACAAATAGCAAACAAACACAAGAACTTAAACGATGGAGGAAAAGGTGCTGATTGATTTGATTCGATTCGATTTTGATTTGATTGATTATTGTCATATTGTCATACAGTAAAAAGTATTGTTTCTTGCACACTATACAGACAAAACATATTGTTCACAGAGAAGATCATGTGGGAGTGCAGAATGTAGTGTTAAAGTCGTAGCTAAGGCGAAAAGAAAGATCAACTTAATGCAAGATAACTCCATTCAAAAGTCTGATGGCAGCGGGGAAGAAACTGTTCTTGAGACAGTTGGTACGTGACCTCAGATTTTTGAATCTTTTTCCCAATGAAGGAAAGTGGAAGAGAGAATGTTAGGGGTGCGTGGGGTCCTTAATTACGCTGGCTGCTTTGCTGAGGCAACGGGAAGTGTAGATAGAGTTAATGGGTGGGAAGCTGGTTAATTGATTCTGATTGGCCAAGGTGTTGACAAGGAGAAAACAACAGGAACTATAGGCTTTCTCTAAGCTCCCAGGCAGTTCAAAAAGGACACAAGGCTTCAGCTTGGAAGTTCTCCTGCTATTTACTCCAGGGAAGTGACTCAGCCAATCAGAGTCAACTTGCCAAACCATCAGCACCCTTTTCTCCTAGGGTACAAATCGTGGTGATTGTTTGAAATTTGGCATTCGTGTGTTTGTCTTGGTGAGTGCAAACCATGAGACTTTAGCAACGTGTTTCTCTTGTCAGCAACATTCAAGGGCCGCATCTGTTCCATAAATCTCCTCGAGCATCGTTCAGTAAAAGATGTCAACAGCATCCAGCGCTGTGGTTTTCTCTCAAGCATTCATTATTCCATGCGGGAGCCAGAATCCTACTATTTGCACAGTTTATTCAGCTGCGGGGGGTGGGGGGTGTATGCTGGGACTACATGTCAAGCAGTCTTTGTAACCACCACAGACTGGCATTGCAAAAATAAATGCATCCAATAATAATGACGTGGAATTGCCGGCATTGGACTGGGGTCGGCACACAGCCACGCTCCGAAAGCTTGTGCTACCAAATAAACCTGCTGGACTTTAACCTGGTGGTGTGAAACTATTTACTGTGCCTTCAATTATAATGTTATGAAGCTGAGTTCATAAAAATGTAAAGAATGATTGTAAAGATATCAAAGTATTATAAAAATGCTAGAGGAAAGAAAACAGTGCATGGTTCCTTTAAAAGCTGGTTTTAAGTTCAGTGCTTGGATGCAGAGTACACACAGACTGTAAACTGCAACATTTCTTTCAAGGACCAAACATCAGGGTTACCTTGGCAACAAACTTTTGCATTTTAATAGCCTATCAGTTTAAAAAAGACAATCAGTTAGTAAGAGCCTATCAAATTTGAATTTGCTGTTGGTGACCAATTGTGATGTAAGAAAATTGCGAGGTCATTGAAGTACAAAGTCTAGAGCAACAACCATGTTAGAACATCTCCAGAGTTAGAGAAAGGGCCAGGTCAACTGAAGCAGTTAAAGGCAGTTAGATCAACTGAAACAGTTAGTTCTTAACTCTGCTAGCTTCAGATATCTCTTAACAGAACTCATCATTTAACCAGCAAAAAGTACCAAATCAGAGAGTGCTTACAGGCAGCGGACAATTACCAAAGAACTCCAAATCTTTCCCAAGCCATCAGACCTGGTTGTGCATAGTTTTTTTTTAAGAGTGACTAAGATTCTGTTATTACTGTTTTGGTACTGAATGGTCCTTGTCTTTATTAGAACAGCATTTCAGTCGAATTATCCTTTAATTAAAATGTTACTGGTTTAATTAAAGCTACTAATTAGTTGAGTAAAATAATTTGTTAATTATTCACTTAAAGCAAGTGTCAGGTTTTTATATTAAACTTTAAGATAGAATAGTTTATACCTTCCCAAAAACTTTTACCAGATTATGAAGCAAGTTAATATGAATTAACCTCTGCACCATAACGATAATAAATGGTCACATAGGCCAGGTGTAAATTTTCATTTTGTGGCTCTCTCTGAGGGAGTTTTAAATATTGAAACCTCATCATCATGAGGGAAGTTTTGGTCGGGTATTCCCCACGCTGGGAAGGCGTTTAAATGTATTGAAAGTTAGAGTTGTGCCTCTAGAGCAGCCAGATTCTCCAATACCAACAACTATTTGACTGAATAGTGGATATGCCTTCAGTTACCCCTTCACAAAAAGAAGATGAATTTCTACCTTCACTGCGGAGATAGAAACGAAGGTAAAAGTTGTATTTCTACTATTGCCGCTTACCAGAAGAGCTGCAAATTAAAAATGGATATGTATTCTGTAAATAGCTATGGACTCATAGATTTGGAAATTTGTCCTAGTTGCACAATAAGTTAATTAAGTATAATGTTGTTGAGCATTCTAATTTATAGATTCCAGACACCAGTATTAAAACTATTTCAGTCTTTAGGTCAATTGCCTCATAGCCATGGAAATGCCCTGAGTAAGGGCAACACAATGGCACAATGTTAGCACTGCTACTTCACAGTGCCAGGTTTGATCTGATCAACTCACCAATTGACAGTTCTGACATGCCACAGCGAAAAACCGCGCCGACCTCCTCAGAAGACAAACACCTGACACGACGGACAGAGTACCCTTCATTGTCCAGTACATTCCCGGAGCAGAGAAGCTACAACATCTTCTCCGGAGCCTTCAACATGTCATTGATGAAGATGAACATCTCAACAAGGCCATCCCCACATCCCCACTTCTTGCCCTCAAACAACCGCACAACCACAAACAGACATTATCCGCAGCAAGCTACCCAGCCTGCAGGAGAACAGTGATCACGACAGCAAACAATCCTGCCACAGCAATTTCTGCAAGACATGCCAGATCATCAACATGGATGCCATCATCTCACATGAGAACACCATCCATCGATACACAGTACATAGTCTTGCAAGTTGGCCAATGTTGTTTACCTGATACGCTGCAGGAAAGGATGTCCTGAAGCAAGGTACATTGAGGAGAGTATGCAGACGCTACAACAATGGATGAGTGAACACTGATCGACAAACACCAGGCAAAAGTGTTCTCTTCCTGTTGGGGAACACTTCAGCAGTCTGGGCATTGGGCCTCTGATCTTCAGGTAAGCGTTCTCCAAGGCGGCCTTCATGACAGACGACAACACAGAATCGCTAAGCAGAAACTGATAGCCAAGTTCTGTAAACATGAGGACAGTCTCAAACAGAATCTTGGGTTAATGTCACATTATCTGTAACCCCCATGACTTGTCTGGGTTTGTAAAATCTCACTAACTGTCCTGGCTGGAGACAATACAAAACTCTTTAACCTCTGCTTAATCCTCTCTCCACTCACATTGTCTATACCTTTAAGACTTGATTACTTGTAAAGACTTGTATTCCAACCATTATTTTGTTAATTGATTTTGTGTCTTTTTATGCCTTGTTTGTGAACAGAACTCCCATTTACCTGATGAAGGAGCAGCGCTCTGAAAGGAAGTAACTTGTACTACCAAATAAACCTGTTGGACTTAAACCTGGTGTTGTGAGACTTCTTACTAACACACCTAACCAGCACATCTTCTGGACTGTGGGAGAAGATTAGAGCACCTGGAGGAAACCCATGCAGACACGGGAAGAACATGCAACTCCGCATGGACAGTGACCCAAGCCAGGAATTGAGTCCCTGGCGCTGTGAGGCAGCAATGCTAACCACTTTGCCACCGTGCCTAGATTTAACGGCCCTACCTTTTTGGTATCAGAAATGCCAATTCTTTTCTCACATCTCAGTCCTGTAACACTGCAAATGGGTTTATTTCAAACAGTAAGTAACATTACTTGTTTTCAGCTGGCTGGTTTCTGCCAGGTAGTTAATTTAATCCAGCCCCACGGGTTCATTGCTAAAGATTCGAAATTTTAATTTTATAATTGAAGGCATATTTGGAAGCAGTGAATTGGCTCTTTGACTCAATATTTCATTGTTTCCCTATATACATATATATGTAATTTTCACATATTACATGCAATTAGGCTCCCACATGTGGAACCTGTTATTGTGTCACATACATTCTGTGATCAGGACAATGCCATCATTATAATACTTAACAGGGAAGATTGAACTGGCTGAAGCACTTGGTTTGAGAAAAAAGAAAAGTTGAGTGTCAACTGGTACAGATCGTTAAGATTATGAAGGGATTTATCAGGGTAGGCATTAAGATGGTGTTTTAACTTGCCACAGAATCATCGAGGTTTACAGCAAGGAAACAGGCTCTTTGGCTCAATTTGTCCATGCTGCCCAGTTTTTATCATGAAGCTATTCCCAATTACCCACATTTGACCCATGTTTCTCTGTATCCAGAAACACTTATTAAAAGTCAAAATTGTATCCACCTCTATTATGACCTTGTTCTGGACACATACTGCCCTCTGTATGATAAACAATTGCCCCTCTGGAATCTCTCCCCTTTTCATTTTAAACCTATGCCCTCTAGCTTTTGACTCCACGCCAACAGTAACCCAAGTCGGGGATCGAACCCAGGTCTACGGCACCGTGAGGCAGCAATTCTAACCACTGAGCCACCCTATCTGTGGTTGTGAAAGGGAAATTTATATGTAAAACCAAAGAGGTTTCTTCCAAATTCTTAGTGCACTCTTGCTGTCCTTAACAATAGGTGGGATTTGAGAGGTGTGGATTGAAGGCGAATGGTAAGAAATATGCCAACTGATGTATCTTCTTCGTGTTACAGTACTATTTATGCCCATTTTCATTGGTGTAGAAATGCCGATGAATAAAAGCAGACATTACCAGGCTGTACCTTACCCATCTAATTTACACCATTTTAACACCATTATTCACTCAGAAATTCAGCTTGCTGCCTCCAAAGTGTCGGTGTTTGGAATGATAAACACTGCTGGCTAAAGTCTGTCACATAACCCTTGAAAAACAAACTAAAACAATAACCCAGCTTTTACAGATGCACCATGGAAAGCATTCTTTCTGGCTGTATCACAGCTTGGTATGGCTCTTGCTCTGCCCAAAACCGCAAAGAATTACAAAAGGTTGTGAATTCAGCTCAATCCATCACGCAAACCAGTCTTCCATCCACTGACGCCATCCTGCTGCCTCGGAAAAGCAGCCAACATAATCAGCACAATCGCATACAAAGGAGCAACAAAAGGTCATATTAAACAGATGCAGAAGCAGGTGCTTGTCTGCGATTGAGTTAATGACGTATAGTTGGGGCATTCTGCAGGATTTAGGATTCTGGGTTTTTGGACTAAAACTCCACAAGGCGAAAAATACTGAGGTTGCTGTTTATACTGAAATAAAGGCTGACTCTCACTTATACAACTCAACTTCAGTATAGTCTGGAGTATTTTACAACCAACGTAGAACATTTAAACTGCAGGGTTGTAATATAGGAAACACAGCAGCCAGTTCTGCCCATACCAAGTTCCCACAAACATCAATGTGATAATCACTAGATAATCTGGGTTTTTTTTTAATTGATGGAGGTTGAGGAAAAAACAATGGGCGGAACCTCAGGCAGAATAAGGACTCCCACGCAGCCCAGGTATTCTCTCTTTCACCTTCTTCCATCAGCAAAAAGATACAAGAGTCTGAGGTCACGTATCAACCAACTCAAGAACAACTTCTTCCCTGCTGCCATCAGATTTTTGAATCGTCTATCTTGCACTAAGTTGATCTTTCTCTACACCTAGCTGTGATTGTAATACTACATTTTGCACACTCTCTTCTCCTTCTCTATGAACGGTATGATTTGTGCAGTACGCAAGAAACAATACTTTTCACTGTATACTAATACATGTGGCAGTAATAAATCAAATCAAATCAAAATCAAAATCAAACCAAATAATTCAGCTGCTATCAATGCAGAAATCGAGGTAACTTTCCCACTTGCTTCCAATAAACTGATGTCTTTTTTGTTTTAATTACTTTAAAAATAAGTAGCATGAAAGCATAAAAAATAGAAGTAGTATCCGGCAGATGCTGGAAATCTGAAATAAAAATGGGAAATGTTGGACAAACTCTGGCAGTATCCGTGGAGAGAGAAACAGAGTTAACATTTCGAGCCCACACAACTCTTGTATAGAAGATAGCTCAGATCCCGCCTTGAGCATAATTGCTTGATGAGGTAGTAGAGGCAATACTGAGGAATCATTTTATACTAATTTAATAGAATTGCTTTAGTTTTCATTTTGTTTATGGTGAGAACACAATAAGCCAGCCAAAGAGGTAAAGCAGGAGATTGTGCATGTTTTTTATGAGGAAGACAGTTGGTGATTGAGAACACTGGAGCTAAATCCTTAACATTCAATGGGGTGTTACCTTCATGAATCCCCCATGTCGATATTCTGGGGGGTTACCGTTGACCAGAAATTCAAACTGGACTCACCACATAAACACAGTGGCTACAAGCACAGGTCAGAGACTAAGAATACTGTGACAAATAATTCACCTTTTGATTCCCCGAAGCCTGTTCATCATCTACAAGGCATAAATCAGGACTGTGATGGAATACTTCCCCACTTGCCTGGATAGGTGCAGCTCCAACAACACTGAAGAAGCTTGACACCATCCAGGACAAAGCAGCCTGCTTGATTGGCACCACGTCCACAATTGCAGTCGTCAATGGAATTGGCAACAAGGCAAAACGTACTTTTGGACAGCTTGGTGGCACAGTGGTTAGCACTACTGCCTCACAGCTACAGGGAACTGGGTTCGATTCCCAACTCGGGTCACTATCTAATTGGAGTTTGCACATTCTCCCTCTGTCTGCGAAGGTTTCCTTCAGGTGCTCCAGTTTCCGCTCACAGTATAAAGATGTGCAGGTTAGGTCGATTGATCATGTTAAATTGCCCCTTGGTGTCCTGGGATGCATAGATTAGAGGGATTAGTGGGGTAAATGTGTAGGGTTACGGGGATAGAGCTTGGATGGGATTGTTGTTGGTGCAGGCTCAATGGATCGAATGGCCTCCTTCTGCACTATAAAGTTTTGATGAAACATTCATTCCCTCCACCACTAATGCTCAGTAGCAGCAGTGTGTATTATCTACAAGATGCACTGCAGCAATTCATCAGAGATCCTTATTCAGCACCTTCCAAATCCAAGACACTTCCATCACGAAGGACAAGGGCAGCAGATACACGGGAATACCACCACCTGCAAGTTTCCCTCCACCATCCTGACATGGATGGGTCAAAATCTTGGAATTTGCTTCCTAATGGCATTGTGGCTCAACATGTGGACTGCAGCGATTCAATAAAGCAGCCCATCATCACCTCTCAAGGGCAACTAGGGATGGGCAAAAAATGCTGGCCAGCCAGCGACACCCGTGACCCATGATTGAATCGATGTTGAATCTTACACTTATTTACAGAATTAAACATTACAAGCAAAAGTTACCTCCTAACTCAACCACGCACAATTCCAATATGGAATTAAACCAAATATCCACCACCTGCGGACATGACTGAGATACAATTAACAATGTATGTTATACAATAGGTACAGATGTGTAATTACCAACAGACTGCTTAGTTTTTGGAGGTAGAGTTGGGAGACCTCTGTTGGAGTTGTTGTGGTGGGGTGTACATAGCAAGTGGTGGTAACTCATATCACCCCAATCTATGCACCAAATTGGGCAGCGGAAAGGTGGGGTAAGGGCAGGAAGGGGTAGCATTGGGAGGAAGCTTTCCTTCCAAGTTCACTATTAACACCAAACTAATTTTATTCCTACCTTCAAGTGCATGTTTTGTCTGAGTCGCGAGGTAAAGCCAAAAACAACAACAACAAAAAAGGGATTGCCCTGTCTCCTATTTGTAAAAATATTTATTTAATGCTACATTGGAATTCCTGGACTTGCTAGAAATAGGCAGAGATATTTGAAAAAAAGTACATCAAATTACAATTAACAGCAGCCTCCAATTATTTCAATCAAAATCATTAATTGCTGTTTATTCTGCTGAGCAAATTGCAGATGGAATGGAAGTTCTCCAGAATGTTCCATGCTGGACTTGCTGGACAGAATAAAAATTTCTCCACTTGTTTCCACGGGATGTACATGAGTCTCAACAAAATGATTTAAATGATGGTTTGTGTAATTTTTAAGTCTCCAGCTTCCTGCGCTGTAGTTTCCTTTTCTCCCTCCTTGGAGATTTTCCCATGCCAATGACACAGTGGTTAGCACTACTGCCTCACAGTGCCAGGGACCCAGGTTCAATTCTTAGCTTCGGTCACTGTCTGTGCGGAGTCTGCATATTCTCCTCACGTCTGCATGGGTTTCCTCTGGGTGCTGTGGTTTCCTCCCACAGTTCAAAAGACGCATTAATTAGGTACACTGGCCATTCTAAATTCTCGCTCAGTGTATCTAAGTGTGGCAGCTTGGGGATTTTCACAGTAACTGCATTGCAGTGTTAATGTAAGGCTTACTTATGACTGATAAATAACCTCGAAACATTCGACTCTAACTAAATCAAACTTGAACAGAATTTTACCTTCAAACAATTTTCAGCAAATTCCTAAATGAGAATCTCTGAACAAAAGCTCCTAAAATATTGACTAGTAAATGTCTTTCGATTTCTTAAGATGAAAACATTACCTCGGGGGATTACAGGGACAATGTGATAGCATTGTTTAAAAATGATGAAAGGATGGTTTGGCAGATAAAAACAAACACATTTCCAATGATCGAGAATAAAGATTGCAGTTAAAAAAACAAATGTCAGAGACTGAAGGTTTGAGAAGCATTTTTGCATCATAGGGAATGCATTATGTGGAATGCATGACTTTCTCGGCCGTAAACTCACGCAAGAGTCAAGAAGTCAGGATTGCGCCTGATTTCCCAGCTCCCATAATCTTATGGGAGCTGGATTTCTGGCGCAGTCGGACATTCCCCAGAAACAGGCAATTGCCATAACGGGCAAGACGCCGACCACACCAAGATCTGTTGACCTCGGGTGGGATTTTCTAGTCTTGGGGCAAATATGGTCGGAAAATCCCATCTGATGGGAAAGATTTTAATTCACTTGATGTACATCCATTCACTTACAGAGTTAAAATTGATTCCCGAGACTGCTTATCCTTGACTATCTTCCCACTTAACGTGGATGCAAGGATTAGTCCAATCATTCATGAGTCATTACTTTAATGGTTCCTTTTAAGTGAGTTTTGCCAGATCACTTAAAAGTTCCAAATGAGCATTCATGAAACTCGACAGTAACTGACTAAAGAAATGATTGGATCATTATTTGTGGGATAGGAAGTGCTGCTGTTTCCTTTGGTAGACAGGAAGATTGAGTTAGATATTATAGGATAAGGGAGTTCGGCCAGATAAGGGACTGGCGAACAGAACCGCCTACAGTATGATATGAACAGTCACATGATGTAGACTGTGTGAAGTATAATTTGGGAGCCAGTACCCATGCAGGGTAGTGCCTTGGAAATATAGATAGTTATGGGTTAATAATAAATGGTTTATAGAACATAGAACATAGAACACTACAGCACAAACAGGCCCTTCAGCCCACAAGTTGCGCTGATATATCCATACCTACCTATAAATTGACCTTAGTGTCGGGGGATTAATAGGATAAATATGTGGGGTTATGGGAATAGGGCCTGTGTGGGGTTATGGTTGGTGCAGACTCAATGGGCCGAATGGCCTCTTTCTGCACTATAGGGATTCTATGTTGCAACGTTCAATCTTGCAGTGAGATGTGGCTCTGAATCCAGGCCTACCTATAACCCTCAATCCCATTAAATCCCATGTACTCATCCAGAAGTCTCTTCAAAGGCCCCAATGAGTTCACCTCCACCACCACCGACAGCAGCCAATTCCACTCACCCATCACCTTCTGAGTGATGTTCAACCATATAAATTTCTAGTCCTCATATTGAGGTACCAAACAACCTTGCAACAGATATGACAGATGGAGTTGGGAGGTGCAATGACACACCATTCAGAGCCACATCTCACTGCAAGATTGAACGTTGCAACATAGAATCCCTATAGTGCAGAAAGAGGCCATTCGGCCCATTGAGTCTGCACCAACCATAACCCCACACAGGCCCTATTCCCATAACCCCACATATTTATCCTATTAATCCCCCGACACTAAGGTCAATTTAGCATAGCCAATCAACCTAACCCGCACATCTTTGGTCTGTGGGAGGAAACTGGACCACCCAGAGGAAACCCGTGCAGACACAAGGAGAACGCGCAGACTCTGCACAATGACTCAAGCCAGGAATTGAACCCAGGTCCCTGGAACTGTGAAGCAGCTAACCACTGTGCCACTGAAGCACTGAAGAAGATATAGCCAGGATTTAGGAACAATTGGACATAAAACCAGACTTGTGAATCATCTTCCCCTCAATGGAAATGGAAATGGTGGTTTTCAGAGCGGGTGACTGATCCACAGCATCAGATTGACATCTGGGCAGCAATAGTCTCCCCAAAGGTGTATTCTCAAGTGGTTGTTCTAGGCTAGTTTTACTTCACATCTCACTGTTGACAACATCTTTCATTCAATGAGCCCATGGATTCTTCCATTTTCCTTTGAAGAGTTGAAGATTTCTTCTTCCTTTCAGCATTCCCTAAAACCCTTCACATAAAAGGGATCAAAAGCCATGCTGGAAATCCCAAAATCAGGACAGTGATTTCAATTCCTGACTGAATGCAACATTTCAGTCCTGATTCCATATCACAGAGCAGTGTTGCTCAGTAATCTGCGGCTGGGACACACTCGCCTTCCAGTAAAACATCAATCCAATTGAAATACCTGGACAAAACCAGAATTCACTTATTCGCTTAGGTTTTCTGATTCTGATAAGCACGATGAATTAGTACTGCAGTGATCCATTCTCCTTTGACGTTGAGAAAGCTCGAGTTGGCCCTGGTCCAGAGAAACCTTGAGAGCAAGAGCTGCTGATTTTATCACTGTCAGATTCTACATGGAGAAAGCTGCCACTCTTCAATCACCATCACCCTATTGTTACTCAATACAAAAAAAACCCACAGCCAACAAAGGTTTCATTTTCAATCTCAATACTCATGCCCCTGAGCAGAAATGTCTTCTTCTTTGTTCTGGTGTGAAGGTAACACTTCAGTAATCTAATACTTCCTAATTTCCATTAGCCAGAAGCATCTCTACTGAAAACCAAAAAAGCTTTTATCATTTGAGGCTTATTTTGATTTTAAGAAAAATCTCTTTGCTGAAGGTCCCCTGAAGAGGTTTTCCAGCAAGTGGAAGAGTCACAAAACACAGCGGCACAGTGGCATAGTGGTTAGTGCTGCTGCCTCACAGCATTAGGGATCTGGGTTTGATTCCGACTTGAGTCACTATCTGTGTGGAGTTTGCATGTTCTCCCTATGTCTGTGTGGGTTTCCTCTGGATGCTCCAGTTTCCTCTCACACTCTGAAAGACATGCTAGTTAAGTGCATTTACCATGTTAAATTCTCTCTCAGTGTACCCAAACAGGTGCCAGAGTGTGGCGTCTAGGGGATTTTCACAGTGACTTCAACGCAGCGTTAATATGAGCCTACTTGTGACAAATAAACTAACAGCAGGGAATTCCCTAGTTAGATCACCAGTCTTTGCCTGGCTAATAAAGGAAAATAATAGGCTATAATTCCTGCTGCTGATTGATATCCAGTGACCCTTGCTGGAGGTAAATGAGTGCGAAAGTCGGATGGGGAGAGGATTGAGCCCTCCTGCTGGCAAACATCCTAACTACCAAAAAGCAGAGCTTGGACAGGAACGTTGAAAGTTTAGGTTTTTTAAAATTCATTCATGGGACATGGGCATTGCTGATTTGCCAGCATTTATTGCCCATCCCTAGTTACCTTTGAAGGAGAGTCAACCACATTACGGTGGTTCTGAAGTCACATGTAGTCCAGACCTGGTAAGGAAGGGAGATTTCCTCCCCTAAAAAACAGTAGTGAATCAGATGGGTTTTTTCTGACAATGCTTTCATGGCCATTAGTAGATTCTTAATTCCTGATATTTTTTAAAATTGAATTCAAATTCCACCATGGCGAGATTTGAACCCGGGTCCGCAGAACATTGGCTGAGTTTCTGAATTAATTGCTGAGCAACAATACTACTAAGCCATCACTTCCAGGGGACGGTGAGTGCTGTGGAACAGTAAATTGGTCAGAAATTCAGGAGAAGAATGTAGGGGTATTTGTTTTAAAACTCTCTGTTCTTCAAGCGAACTTAGAGATACAGAAAAACAGAAAATGCTGGAAAATTCTCTGACAGTATTTGTGGAAAGAGCAGAGTTAATGTTTTGAGCCTGGGTGACTCTGATGGAGACTCTGAAACGCTCTGACAAGGAGTCATCCAGATTCGATTCATAAACTCCCTTCTCTCTCCACAGATGCTGTCAAAGAATTTTCCAGTATTTTCTGTTTGTGTTCCTTCTTCTGGGATTCCCTCCTTAAGGAGGAAAGAAACAGTTTCACACAGTTAGAATCATACTCCAGCTGATGTTAAAATATTAGGATACCTCCCTGCAACCCCCATCCCATGACTCAGTCGGAAAAGGCAGCACATAACTGAGTCATTCACACTAATCAGAAGGTCCCAGTTGCCTTGTTACTGGTGAATAAGGCAATCTCAACGTCAGTGTCCCATTGTCAGGGAATCTTTCCCACTCTTAATTACAATTCTTTGGCTCTGTCTGGATAGTGTGGGTGTGAGAACTGCATTGGACGCAACTCTAATGTTCCCCACGGTCATTAGCCTGTCAACACCTGTTGTCAAGAATAACGGAATATCAACAGCAACAACCTGCATTTATATAACACCTTAAATGTAGTAACAGATCCCAGCACAGGAGCATCATTAAACAGTGCTTGATCCCAAGTCACACCAAGAAATGTTAGGATAGATTTTACGCAGAGAGCAGTAGAGCCCAGAATGCGCTGCCAGAGAAGATGGTAGAAGCAGATACAAGCAGATTTAAGAACAAGAATGATCCCTGCAATAAAGAGGTTGTCATATGAGGAACAATTGAGGACAAAGGGTCTGTACTCGTTGGAGTTTGGAAGGATGAGGGGAAATCTTATTGAAATTTACAGGATACTGCGAGGCTTGGATAGAGTGGATGTGGAGAGGATGTTTCCACTAGTAGGAAAAACTAGAACCAGAGGGCAGACCCTCAGGCTAAAGGGACAATCCTCTAAAACAGAGATGGGGAGGAATTTCTTCAGCCAGGGAGTGATGAATCTGTGGAACTCTTTGCCACAAAAGGCTGTGGAGGCGAGGTCATTAAATATCTTTAAGACAGAGATAAATAGGTTCTTGATTAAGAAGGGGATCAACAGTTATGAAGAAAAGGCAGCAGAATAAGGATGAGAAAAATGTCAGCCATGATTGAATGATGGAACAGATTCGAGGGTCCGAGTGGACTAACTCTGCTCCTATGTTTTATGCTCTTGACAGATAGAAACTAGAAGAGGAGCAGGCCATTCAGCCCTTTGAGCCTGCTCCACCATTCATACATGAATAATCAAACAACTGAGGTGGGCCTGTTAGAATATGAGCTCCCTGATTATGGGCCAAATTGATGGGCCAATCAGGGAACTTTTTGCTTTGTATTTAACCAGGAGTGTCAGTTCTTCAGGCACTCCTAGTGTAGACCATTAACTGAAGGCACTCTGTATGCTGTTGTCAGACTTGTAAATGAAGGGATTTTGGTCTAGGGACTTCTGCCTCCAAAGACTTATTACAAACAGGCAGGGGAATGGAGGGATATAGACCGCACAGAGGTAGAAAGGTCTTTAGTTTAGAAAGGCATCATGTGTCAGCACTGGTTCGGTTGACCAAAGGTTCTGTTCATGTACTGTACTATTCTCTGTCCTTTGTCATGAGGGTGGTGGAAGCAGATTTTAGGGAGTGGAGGAAGGTGGAAAGGGAATCTGAAGACACAGCGGCCAATGGTGGAGAGATTGACAGAGGTGAAAAATAGCCCACAGTATTACACCCTATATCAACACTCTCAAGAAAACAATGGAGAAAACCAGAGAAGGAAATAGCCATCACAGATGCAGCACACCACAGCGACAGAATCATCTACACAGGAGTCACTAAATGTAACGTAATATTTCATTGAAATTTGGAAGAGGCACAAGCCTTTGGAATTATATATGGTACATTCCTTCTCAAAAGAGGCTAACAGACTTTTAAAATGTTCTAAATTTTACATTTGAAAAAAATAACTAAAACCTTCATGGCATTTGAAACACCACTGAATCTCTCTTTTTAAATCAGCTTCTCTTTCCATAACTCCACCTTGCTGCATCCATCACTATCCCAGCTTTTCCAAGTTTGTAATATTATCCTTTTATCCATTAGCGGTCACAGAACTGTAAATTTAGCACAGAAGCGTTAACCTTTAAACCAGAAATATCTCCTAAAATAACTGGTACTGGCTTCAGTTCCAAATTTGATCTTATAATAGATTTAATTGCAGTCAAAAAACCAAGAGCAAAATTCTTGAATGCTTCAACAATTCCAGAATATTCCCCTGGTCCATTATATCTCCAACATCTGTGTGACTGCCTTAATACATCAGAACATAGCCTAGTTTTTTTTGTCTTTTAGGGGAGTGTGGCCTAGTTGGGTTTGCTTTATTCATTATTTTAAATATGCCTTGACTAAATAGTTCATTTTTTCCCTATGATTGTCCAGATTTTCAATACTTTTGCTGGGTATTATTGGACCCCTGGAAGGTTAGATTCTTAACATAAATTTATATGATTTTGGGATAAATTTATTTGTGATGTGATGTAGTGCTGGAGTTGGAAATGGAATCATAGAATCGAATCCTTATCGTGCAGAGAGAGGAAATTTGGCCCAAAGAGTCTGCATTGGCAACAATCTCATCCAGGCCCTATCCCCGTAACCCCACATATTTGTCCTATCAAAATCCCCGACGCTAAGGGAGAATTTAGCATGGCCAATCCACTTAATCCGCATGTTTTTGGATCGTGAGAGAAAATCCATGCAGACACTGGGAGAACGTGCAGACTCAGCACTGACAGTGACCCGAGGCTGGAATCAAACCCGAGTCCCTGGCACTGTGAGACAGTAGTGCTAACCACTGTGCATTTGGGCGGCATGGTGGCACAATATTAACACTGCTACCTCACTGCATCACTGACCCGAGTTCAATTCCAGCCTTGGGTCACTGTTTGTGTGGAATTTGCAGGTTCTCCCAAGGTCTGTGTGGGTTTCCTCCAGATGCTCTGATCAGGAGGACTAGCTGGATAAATGCCTGGTTATGGAGATAGGGCCCGGGTGGGATTGTAGTCGGTGCAGACTCAGTGGGCAGAATGGCCTTCTTCTGCACTGTGGGATTATATTAAGTGTTCCATGTTTTCCATTTATTCTAAAAATGTCTTCTATTTCTTTCTATTCAAAATGCAGAATGATTTAGGATTGTTTTTACAATTCTTACAGTTGTAAATGCCCATGGGACTTTGACCTATGCTATTCCTTATGAAACAGAATCTTCCTTACTAATAATAAGAAGCGCACCAGTTTGTAACTCCCTTTTCCAGTCCTGTCTCTTGCTGAAGTTTGGAGGCAGAGTTGCTCCAGTTGCTTCTACCGTAAGCAAGAGCAGTTTTTGTGACTGAGTTTCATTGTTAAATATGGGATGATACTCAGGAAGATCCCAATCATTACATTGTGACTGGCCACAAGTCTGGCTTCAGCAAAAGACTGCTGCTCTTTCTGCTGTTCCACACTTCATACACTGAGAGGGGTGAAGCTGATACAATCATAGAACCCTACAGTGCAGAAGGAGGCTTTTTAGTGTATTGAATCTGCACTGACACTCCAAAGGCATCCCACTCAGACCTAAGCCATTGTCTCATCCCTGCAACTCAGGACATCCAGTATTGCTAATCCACAAAACATATGCACTAAGGGGCCATTTAGCACAGCCAATCAACCTGACCTGCACATCTTTGGACTGTGGGAAGAAACCACATCACCTGGAGGAAACCTATGCAGATACGGGGAGAATATGCAAACTCCACACAGTCTCCTGAGGCCAGATTGAACCCACGTCCCTGGCACTGTGGGGGAGCAGTGCTAATCACTGTCTTCACTTTGCTCATTAGCCAAGGTTAGGTAGCAGAGTTTGCCCGCTGGTGTGCACCAGCTATTTGGGGGCTTGTATGAGGGCAAGGGCTCTCTAACACACCAATGAGCCTTCTCCCACGTTGAAAACCAAAGTGTACGGCTGCCAAAGGCTCAGATGGACAATTCCTCAGATATCTCCAGTTTCTCCACAGAGAAACTGACAGCATTCATACACATTGGATGCCTTTTCTTAAGGACTTGGTTTCTATACATGATGGTAAGCAGCAGGGCAACAGCCAATCATTCCTGGAATTCACAAAATGCAGAAGTTGTTGTTGCAAAGACGGTGCAGGGCTCCTTTGAAACCAAGTGACTCAGAGCCACACAACTATGTTAACCCATATCGTACATCTGCCTTTTCCTTTTGAGACCATGTTTCCTCCTACATGTTGAAAACACAGTATACAACACAGAAACAGACCAATCAGCTCAACCACTCCATGCTGTAATTCATTCTCAACTTGAGCTACTTCCTACCCTTCTACATTTCCCTTCACCCCTCAGATGCTTATCCAGCTTTGAACTTCCCATTAAATACATTGCCACGAGTAGCACAGTGAGCCACCACTGAAACCTCACATCGCCAGGGTCCCAGGTTTGACTCCCTGCTTGGGTAACCATCTGTGTGGAGTTTGCACATTCTCTGCGTGAATTTCCTCTGGTTTCTTCCCACAGTACAAAGATATGTGAGTTAAGTGGATTGACCATGCTGAATTGCCTTTTTATATCAGGGGGACTGGCTTGGGTAAATGCATGAGGTTATGTGATAGGGCACGGTTGGGATTGTGGTTGGGACAGACTTGATGGGCCAAATGGCCTCCTTCTGCACTGTAGGGATTCTATGATTCTATTTCCAGTGTAAAGAAGCTTCATCTGGCTTCACAATGATTATTTTATATTGATGCCCTCTAGTTTTGCTCCCCACACAAGTGGCAAGATTTTCTGTATCCCCTCTCTACCAAATCCTTACATCATTTTAAAGATCTCTATTAAATCAACCCTCAGCTTCTCTTTGAAAGAAATGAGACCCAGCTTGTTCAGGCATTTCTAATGGTTATACCCTTACAATTCTTTTATTTAGTGTGTAAATCTTTCCTCGGCACTCTCCGGTACCTTTATATTCAATAATATGGAGACCATACATAAAGACATGTGTGATTTTGGTGTCCTTATGTGAGGAAGGATGACCTTGATACAGAGGAAATCCAGCGAAGGTTTACTAGGTTGACTCCTGAGATGTCATATGAGGGGAGACTTAGTTGGTTAGAATTATATTCACTAGAGATTAGAGAGTGAGAGGGACCTTATAGAAACTTATAAAATTCTAACAGGGTTAGACAGAGTAGATTCAGAAAGAATGTTCTCAATGGTGGGGGAATCCAGAACGAGGGGTCATAATTTGAAGATAAGGAGTAAAACTTTTAGGACAGAAATGGGGAGAAATTTCTTCACCCAGAGGATGGTGAATGTGTGGAACTCACTATCACCAAATGTTGTTGAGGCCAAAACATTGTGTGATTTCAAAAAGAAATTAGATATAACTCTTGAGGCTAAAACACTCAAGGGATATGGGGGGGGGGGGGGGAATCAGGATATTGAATTCGATGATCAGCCACGATCAAAATGAATGGCAGAGCAGGCTTAATGGGCTGAATGGCCACCTTCTATTTCTAGTTTCTATGTCTGTATACAAACTAAGAGAAGGGAAGGCCATTCAGCCCCTTGAGTGCACAGTATGGTCTAATCATGGTTTGATACATGTTTAGCAGAACTTTTCCATTTTTTAATTCTTTCAATTTCTAAATAAACCTTAGGGTGTGATCATACCTGCCGTTCACACCACATTCCTTTGCAAGAGGTTGAAGAATTTAGTGGCCAGCCAAATCTCCATTCACTACAGTGGGATGGGAAAATCTCACCGGTGTGAACGGTGATAATATTCCAGTTTGAGGTTTTGTTTGCCTTTTAATGGCCTCTTTAAGGACATTTGAGGACTTCCAACACATTCAGATTGGTACAGGTTTGACAGGATGCAGTAATGGCTCTTCTTATCTGCATGACAAGGTCACGTATCAGGACTGGAAGCACATTCTCCTTCATTTAGGACACACTCAAAAAAAACAAATGCCACTCCATTTTACCAAGACAATCCTGAGACTACAAAGAAAATTCCTGTCATGGAACTTGGTCCATTGACTGAAACACCATTGCTTGTACATTGCTTCATCACATTGGCTAGAGATTGAAAATGAAGAGCATCACAGTTAGCAGTGCTGCCTCACAATGCCAGACATCCAGGTTCAATTCCAGCTTTGGGTGACTGTTTGTGTGGAGTTCTTCTTCATGTTCTTCTTCTGTCTGCATAGGTTTCCTCCGGATGCTCCGGTTTCCTCCCACAGTCCAAAGATGTGCATGTTAGGCAAATTGGCCACACTAAATTGTCCCACAGTGTCAGGTGAACTAGCAGAGTAAATGTGTGAAGTTACAGGAATGGGACCTGGGTGGGATTGTTGGCGGTGCAGACTTGATAGGCTGAATGGCCTCCTTCACACTTTAGGGATTCTATGAATCTCAGCAGCTTAAAAATTCTTCTGCCCAAAAGCATCAAAGAAGAGACTGCCGTCATATCTACTATCCAGATAAAGATGGGCATGTGTTGTCAAGTCGGGAGGCCTAATTAGAGGGCCAGATGTGCAACCAGGAGCAGCTGAGGCAGAAAAAGCCTCAAAATAGAGGCATTCTCTAAAGGGTGACATGGTGACACAATAGTTAGCACTGCTGCCTCGCAATGCCTGGGTTCCAGGTTCAATTCCCAGCTTGGATCACTGTTTGTGCGGAGTCTGCATGTTCCTCTGGGTGCTCTCCCATTGTTTGAATGATGTGCTGGTTAGGTATATTGGCCATGCTAAATTCCCCCTCAGTGTACCAGAATAGGAGCTGGTATCTAGGGGATTTTCACAGTAATTTTATTGCTGTGTTAATGAAAGCCTACATGTGACACTAATAAAAATTTTAAAAAAGATCAGCAGGGAAGAACAAGACACCAAGGGAAAATTAAGATCTCTCTTTCCTTCCTACTTGGATAATATTTGAAGCAAAATAGAAAGAGATGGCTTCCCTCAGAGCCAATCAGTTGCGTGCATTGGCCATTGCGAGATGCAGGAGACTGCAAAGCAGAGTAAAGTTAAAGCCATGCAAAGATGACCTGTCATTTTTATGACATCAATAAATATGTGGCAGCAAACTGTCTAAATATACTTCATTACCATGAGATAATTCAATACCTCACTATGAACAATGTGTTCTGACAGAAGAAATTATGATCATTTTAATAACATTGTGTATTTTTACATTCTATATAGAAAACCAAATAATCATTGCCTAGCAACTTGGATATAGAGTCCATGAAGGATAAGAGAGCACAAAGTTAGATTGAAAATAAATTTCCCTTTCTTTTCCCACAATAAATGACGTTTCTCCTAAGTTCATGCCAAAAATTCTTCCCATATGACACAACTCCAAAGGAGCTGACCAGAGATGTTTCTGTGTCACATGGTCACATCAGACAGTGCAGATTTGGAAAGAGAGCAACTTGTCATTTGAATATTGATGGAGAGAGAGACATGCCGCCAAAGCTTTTCCTCTTGCACTCATCAGGTCAAAGTTCAGCATTCTTGGGTATTTTTGAATTCAAGGTGACTTTTCAACAATATTCAAATTCTACCCACGGACAAATTCAGAACCTTCACGCCCACAACCTGTGAAGAACCAGTGAAAAAAGTTGGACAGATCACTCACCCAAAAGCTTGTCAAACTCATTATTGGCCCAATGGGATGCAGCAACATCTGCGTTCAAACATGTGTAGTGGTCTCTCAGTCACTGCAAGGGTTCCAATCAAAGACTCGTGTCTTTCAGTGGAAGTTATCCAACAGCAACAATCAAATTAGCAGTTAGAGATCTGTTTTCCCCAATGTGTTCTTCTTAGTTTGATTTTTCCTATCATTTTCTGAAAAGAAACTCTTTCAGTGATTTACCTATATTCCTGCTCTTCTGTGGAACACAGAGTGGACGAGAATGTTTGCTTTGCAGGCGGCAGAGTGATCACAGATATATCCTTTGGAGGGGGTCCCATGCACCTTGCAGTTCCTCATGTTAGAGCAGAAGACACAGTAAATCTTTCCTTATCATGGATGGCTTAGTTAACTCAGGGGTGAGGGGATGGAGTGGGATCACCATTTGGAGCTTGGGTGTTGGTAAAGACTTCAATGCTAGCCCAAAAATGATAAGATAACTGGAATCGAATTTGGCAGAGCAAGACAGTAGATCACATGGAAATAACAGTTGGCACATCAGGCAGAGTATTAACAATCCCTTGGAGTGATGAGTAACCATTGAAAGGACTAATATGGGATAAGGTTTGATGTTACCAGGGTCTTGTTGATGTTGAATGGGCATCCCACTGAGGCTGGAAATGGCACTTATCCTGAAGCAGTCTCCTGGGGGCATGAGTCCATGGATGCTTCCTCTCAAACTCCATTTCACAGAGGCACTAGAATGCATGGGCCACAGCTGACGGTCACAAACAATTCTGCAGACAGAATCCCCCTTTTAATGAAGGCTTGACAGCTATGGGCATTCTATATTTTTATATCTTAAGTTTAATGTTTATTTTTTGCTGTCATAAGTAGACTTACATTAACATTGCAATGAAATTGCTGTGAAAATCCCCGAGTCGCCACACTCCAGCATCTGATGGGTACACTGAGGGAGAATTTAGAATGGTCAACCAGCCAGCCAGCATCCAACCAGCACGTCTTTCAAACTGCAGGAGGAAACTAGAGCACCTGGAGGAAACCCACACAGACATGGGAAGAATGTACAGATTCTACACAGACAGTGACCCAAGCCAGGAACTGAACCCAGATCCCTGGCACTGTGAGGCACCAGTGCTAACCACCATGCCGCCAGTGGAATGTGCTGGGAGCTATCACACTGAAACTAAGTCAGATATCCTCCTCTGCTTAAACAGATCGTGCCATCATGTCTTGATTTTATCGAGGCAAAAAAAATCACTGATGCTTAAATCAGCTCGAATCTTTCCCTCAACATTTCATCCAAACACTAATTTTTTTTTAGTTTTCTGGTTCTTCGTGTTGTATGGCACATGGCCGTATCTCTAAATGCAGTTTATCAAAACATTGTTCCACTGATTTAAGCAATTCCATATCTCTCTCAATGGCCTAATGCGATACACCTGAGCCTAAATATGTTAAACTGCTCAGCCTATACACCAGATGGTGCTGTTCCAGGAAGCTAATTCTACACCAGCCATTAACACAACAATTCGCGTCATCTATCATTTAATCACTACCCAAATTTTATTCTTATTAGCTGAAAATTAATCAACCATTAAACATTAAAACTAAATAATTCAGATTTTGTCACAACTGCCAGTGATCATAATTCACCATCAATTCTGTTTTCCCCATGGGATGACTCTCCAATTATATTAAATGGTAGTTGCTTCCATTTCATCCTCAGATGACAGTGATATCTCCCAGGAGTCTCACTGCATTATTAGAGGGCACCTAAGATATCACAAATTGCATCACAACCAGTGAATTCAGTTTGACGTATCTCCAATAAAGTGGCACTCCCCCAGTGCTACACAGGAGCGACAGCCTGGATTTGGGATGGCATGACAACATGGTGGTTAGCACAGCTACCTTGCAGTGCCAGGGACTCATTAAATTCCAGTCTCGGGTGACTGTCAGAGCGGGGTTTGCACATTCTCCCTGTGTCTGCGTGGGTTTCCTCCGGGGCTCCAATTTCCTCCCACATTCCAAAGATGTGCAGGTTAAGTAGATTGGCCATGCTAAATTGCCCCTTTGTGTCCAGAAGTATGTAGGTAAGAGGGATTAACGGGGATGAGATGGCCCTGGGTAAGATGCTCTGCTGAAGAATTGATGCAGACTCAATGGGCCAAATGCCTTTTTCTGCACTGTAGGAATTCTATGATTACATTCTAAAGTTGGGTTCCCTGTTATAATAGGTTTTAAGTTTATTTATTAATGTCATAAGTAGGCTTACATTAACACTGCAATGAAGTTACTATGAAAATCCCCTAGTCATCACACTCTGGCACCTGTTAGGGTACACTGAGGAAGAATTAAGCACGATCAATGCATCTAATAATTATTGCGTCACTTTAACCGGCACACTAGTACTGCACATTTGCTCAAGAGTGTGTTTAGCATGTGGAACTCACTACCACATGAAGTAGCTGAGGTGAATAGCACAGACATATTAAATAAGGAGGCTAAAGAAATAACACATGCACAATAATGTAACAAAAGGATGGAACGACAACAACCTAGAACTGTCTAGCCCACTAACATCCCAACACGCATCACCAGAGCGTTATGTACAAAAAATAACACAGAGCCATATTGATACTGGGTCAGATGACCAAAAGTTTGATCAAAGAGGTAGATTCTAAGGACTGTTTTAAAGGAAGAAAGCAATATTTTCTCAATGAAATGTCAAATATCTAAACATGAATACCCTGTTTACAAGGGCCTTTGTCACCTCAGGTGCTGCACCCGGGTTTTTATTAAGACCAGGGCTATTTGGAGACTGGTCATTGCTCAGTCTACCCACCAGATAGTGGTATTCTGGGCATCTGCATCTAGGATGTTTGTCCAAAAACACCATTTCGCCGTACATATTATTACTTGATAAATATGCTCAGGATAGTGTTTCTTCCCCCACTGTATATTTAATGTTTAAAAATTAAAATAACCTGGTCGCTTCTCAGTCACATCGCAGCCATGGCTCAACTGGCAGCACTCTGCCAGAAGTTTGCAGGTTCAAGTCTCACTCCAGGACTTCAGTACAAAACAAAACTGAGGGAGTGCTGCACTGCAAGAGATACTGTTCCTTCATATAAGTTATTAAACTCCATCTGACTCTGAACTGGGCCAAAAAAATGCTGTGAGAAAATTTTGAAGATGATGGGGAAGTTCTCCGTCATGACCTGACAAGTATTTATCATTCGACCAACAGGACTAAAATCAATGATTTCACCATAGTTTATGGAATCTTGTTGTGTACAAATTAACTGCCATGCTTTCAGCCTTACAGTGACTACACTCCAGGGGAACTTACAGTAGCAACCATAGGATTTAGCAAAACAAAGTTAGATACAGAGCCAGGTAAGAACACATAAAGGCAGATGACAGAGACCTTGGCAAAGAGATAGGTTTTAAGGAGTGTTAGAAAGAAGGAAAGTGAAACAGAAAGGGTTAGGGATTGAATCTCAGGGGCCCTGGCAGCTGGAGGTTTGTTAAAGCTAAAAATAATAAAAAATCAATGATATTCAGTGTAATGACTTCAATTAGACCGTTGAGGTTTGCCTATTGGAATATGACCTCCCTTAAGGGGTCAATTGATGGGCCAGTCAGGGAGTCTTTTCCTTGTATTTAACTGGGACTGTCAGTTCCTCTGGCACTCCTGAAGGTAAGCTGCTGACTACTAGCACTCTGTGTACTGCTACATAGAACAATACAGCACAAACAGGCCCTTCGGCCCACGAGTTGCGCCAATCAGATCTATCAATCCACTGACCTATCTATAATCCCCTATCCTATTCTTTTCCATATACTCATCCAGAAGTCTTTTAAAAAACCCCAGTGAGTTTGCCTCAACAACCTCCGACGGCAGTTGGTTCCATTCATTCACCACCCTCTGAGTGAAAAACCTTCCCCTGACATTAGACACTAAAGTCGGTGGAGTGGTAGATAGTGAAGAGGGGTGTTATAGTTTGCAGAGGGACTTAGACAAGTTGCAGAGCTGGGCCGAGAGGTGGCAAATGGAGTTTAATGTGGAAAAGTGTGAGGTAATGCACTATGGCAGAAAAAATAAATGTGTAGAGTATAGGGCTAATGGTAGGATTCTTAGTAGTGTTGATGAACAGAGGGATCTTGGTGTGTATGTGCATAGATCCCTGAAAGTAGGCAGTCAAGTCGAGAAGGTTGTTAAGAAGGCATATGGAGTCTTAGCTTTTATTGGTAGGGGGATTGAATTTCGGAGCCGCAACGTCATGTTGCAACTGTACAAAACTCTAGTGCGGCCGCACTTGGAGTATTGTGTGCAGTTCTGGTCCCCACATTATAAGAAAGATGTGGAGGCATTGGAGAGGGTACAGAGGAGGTTTACCAGGATGTTGCCTGGTATGGAGGGCAGGTCTTATGAAGAGAGGCTGAGGGATTTGAGGTTGTTTTCGTTAGAAAGGAGGCGGCTAAGAGGGGACCTAATCGAAACATATAAGATGATTAGAGGTTTAGATAGGGTGGACAGTGATAGCCTTTTTCCTAGGATGGAGAAAGCTAGCACGAGGGGACACAGCTTTAAATTAAGGGGTGATAGTTATAGGACGGATATCAGAGGTAGGTTCTTTACCCAAAGGGTGGTTCGGGAGTGGAATGCCCTGCCTGCAGCAGTTGTAGATGCGCCAAGTTTGGTGGCGTTTAAGAGGTTAGTTGATAAGTATATGGAAGAGAAGGGAATGGTTTAGTTTGGAGGGGCATTGCTTTTTATATTGGTCGGCGCAACATCGAAGGCCGAAGGGCCTGTTCTGTGCTGTAGTGTTCTATGTTCTATGTTCTATTTCCTCTGTATTTGCTTCCCTGCACCTTAAATCTGTGTCCTCTCGTAGTGACCATTTCAGCTCGGGGAAATATTCTCTGAGAGTCCACCCTATCTATTCCTCGCTATTGGAAGTGTAAATAAAAGGATTTTGGGAAGGGATTTCTGCCTCTGAAGGCTTATTATACTCAGGATACCAGAAATAGATATATCCAGGTATCTCAGAGGCTGTAGGAGTGGAGAAGATTACTGAAATAAAGACAATAAACAGATTTGAAAGCAAGGATCAGAAATTAAAGTCAAGGCATCACTTCAATGGGAGACAAGTCAGCCATCATATAGCTCCTTGACTGATTTCAAGACTATAGAGGGTAGGATACGGGAGGCCAGCCAGGAGTGTATCGGAATAGTCAAATCCAGAGTTAACAAGGTCATGGATGAGGAACTGAGCCAAATTAGGGGCAGGCATGGGTGAAGCTGTGCGGATGGAATTAAGCAGTCTTGATGATGGTGTAGGTACAGAGTGAGAAGCTTATCTTGGGGCCAAATATGACAGCAAGATTGCAAACAGTCTCATTCAGCCCCTCAGTGTGGCCAGACAGGGAAGGATGGAGTCAATTTGCTGCAAGACAACAGATTATTCTGTTCAGTACAACATGGACTTTAAAAGAGTAATTATCACGAGGCAGTGTTTACGGCAGGATTTAGGCCATTACCCTGAAATGTTAACTGTGTCCTTTTCTCCACGGCTGCTACCTGACTCCTCGAGAATTTCCAGCACTTTCTGTCTACACTTCAAAAGAGCTTTATTGACTGGAAAGTGCTTTGACGTGTCCCGAGGTCACAAAAAGCAAGAATTCCATAAGTTCAGTAAGAAGCCTCACAACACCAGGTTAAAGTCCAACAGGTTAATTTGGTAATGTGAACTTTTGGAGTGCCGCTCCTTCATCAGGTGATCAGCAGCGCTCCAAAAGCTCATGCTATCAAATAAATCTGTTGGACTTTAACCAGGTGCTGTGAGACTACTTAATGTGTCCCAGCCCAGTCCAACACTGGCAACTCCACAACATTACAAAGGTTCATAAGAAAAAGGAGCAGAATTAGGCCATTTGGCCCATCGAATCATTCGATCATGGCTGATATATTCCTCATCCTCATTTTCCTACCTTTCCCCATACCCATTACCAATTAAAAATCTGTCTAACTCTTCCTTAAATTTACTCATTATCCCAGCATCCATCACATTTTGGGGTAGCGAATTCCACAGATTTACAACCCTTTGGGAGAAGTAGTTTCTCCTCAACTCTGTTTTAAATTTGCTACCCCTTATCCTAAGACTATGATCTCTCGTCCTAGAATGCCCCACAAGAGGAAGCATCCACTCCACATCTACTTTACCCATGTTCATTATCATCTTATACACCTCAATTTGATCTTCCCTCATTCTTTTAAATTCTAGAGAGTATACAGGTTTCGGGTTTTCCATCTCTCCCCCAGGCTTTGACGCTGCAACGTTGCCAGTTTCTGCCTGAAAACCTTGCCTCACCTACTATGATAATTGCTCTTCTGAAGTGTGCGTCGCACTGCCCAGAAATAGGGTAACATTTGCCTTATAGTCAGACTCTCATATAAAACAAATTCCTTCATGTGTGAGCGATCTGAATTTTGTGACAGTGATTCGAACACAGTTCAGTGTGCAGCCCTGGTAAGTAAGTGGCGGGGGGGGTGCGAGGGGGGTGTTGTGGAACAGTCATGTTTAGGGACCTATCGCAGACAGCACAGAATTCCACTCCAGCTCATTCTCTGATCCTGCACCAGGAGTTCACTCGAGGACAGCTTTGTTTTTAACTCTGGGAGAGTCCCAACCACTTAAAGAGGCTGGAGTGCCAAGAAGCCTCACCTACTTTCTAAGCAGGGAATACAAGGTCGCGTCAGAGATACATTTCATTCCTTGCCTTCATTTTAACAAAATCCAAGAATAGTCATATTCAGAAGAGATAGCACAGCAGCAAGTGGGGCATCTGCTCCTGCATTCCATATAGACAGATACCAAAATAGCAGCAGAATTCTGAAAGGAGATTTTCCACTGACTTAATTCTGAGAAGGATGTACTATTACACCATCCGTCTCCTTTCATGGTCTATCTAGGAATATTTTGATCCCGTTCCGAACAACATTATTCCCTAGCTAGGTGCAATTATATAAAGATGTAGTGTTAGGTACTGCAGCTCATAACATGCATGGTAAAATTTACAAACCCTCTGTGCCTCACATGCCTTTCACACACTTGTTAAAAAGCAATTCAAACAAAAAGGGAGGTTTTTGTGATGTGAATAGTTCGATTACTAATTCTTTGGCATTCAAAGTGTGAACTATCGCTCGGGTAAATGGTTATTGGGCGGGAAGTTGTTTAGATTGCGTTCTGGGCGACTGCCTCCTATGAGCTGAGTCGTGACATTTGCAATTCCAAACCTTGCTCCCTTTTCCCCAGGAATAGACTCTTAATGCAATTTTTGGGTTTACAGCTTAGCTACTTTATAAATACATCTAGATTCTGGTCTCTCAGAATCCAAGTTAATGCAATGTCAGTACCCAATCCATCACACAAACCAGCCTCCCATCCATTGACTCTGTCTACACGTCCAGCTGTCTCGGCAAAGCAGCCAGCATAAGTAAGGGACACCACGTATCCCAGACATTCTCTCTTCCAATTTCTTCTGTCAGGAAAAAGATACAAACTTTTGAGATCATGCACCAGTTGACTTAAGAACTTCTTCTTCCTTGCTGCTTAAGGCTTTTGAATGGTCCTATTACAAATTAAGGTGATCTTCCTCTAATTCCATCCGTAATTGCAACATTATATTCTGCATCCTCTCCTTTCCTTCCCCCTTGTGTACCCTATGAACGGTATGCTTTGTCTGTATAGCTCACTAGAAACTGTACTTCTCACTGTATCCTACTGTGATAATAATAAATCAAATCAAACCAGTACGAAAAGCAGTTTTTAAAAGAATTCTTTTATGGGACATGCGTGTTGTTGGCTGGCCAGCATTTACTGCCTATCCTTAGCTGCCCTTGGAGGTTGTTTGAGAGTCAACCACATTGCTGTGGTTCTGGAGTCACATATAGGCCAGACCAGGTAAGGACAGCAGGTTTCCTTCCCTAAAGGGCAGTAGTGAATCAGATGGGTTTTTCCGACAATGGACAATAGTTTCATGGCTATCAGTGGATTCTTAATTCTTAATTATTTATTGAATTCAAGTTGAACACCTGCTGTGGTGGAATTCGAACATAGGTCCCCAGAACATTTGTTGAGTTTCTGGATTAATAGTCTAGTGATAATACCATTAAGCCATCATCTCCCTTCTGTTCCGGTGTCACTTCTGGCCTTGGAAGTTAGCAGACTTCTTAAACTTCTGAATCAATCAAGATTCAGTGCCTTGTTGCTGGTTCAGCTCTTAAAAGGTTATCCCTTTCCCCCAGCCATCAGCTCCATCATAAGGCCACTTTCAGACTGTGAGATGATTAGTGGCCATGGTTACATTGAACAAGCCTGCTGAGCACTGAGCAAGTGCCTTATCAGAATGCACACCATGAGTTGCCATCCTCTAGCTGCTGGTGAGATGGTGGGATAAGCACCACTACAGCCTTTGAAATTAGATAGGCCACCTGAGGGCTTCAGGAGTTTGTAAGAAAATCTCTATAAAGCAAGGTATGAAACGCCAGAGTTTCAGAAATGTGGGGATGGGCAGGGGTGGGTGTGGAAGAAAGGATGTTAACACATTCTCAGCAGAAAGGTTCCATTCAGCTCACGTTGAAAGCTCTGGTCCCAGTTTTTGTTTCCTCACTTCAATCTCTCCTCGCCACCCCACTCCCCCATTCCCCTATTCCCTCCCCAGTGACACCATTCTGAGGCATAGCATCAGTTTTATATGTTAGTTGTAGGACAGCAAAATGGCATCCTGGTTGTCATTGCTGTCTCACAGCACCAGGGACCAGAGTTTGATTCCCAGCTTGTGTCACTGTCTGTGTGGAGTCTGCACATTCTCCCCTGTCTGCATGGGTTTCTTCCAGCTGCCCCAGATTCCCCACACAGTCTGAAAGACGTGCTGGTGAGGTGCATTGACCCAAAAGGAGTGTGGCGACTAGAGGATTTTCACAGCAACTTCATTGCAGTGTTAATGTAAGCTTACTTATGACACTAATAAATAAACTTTAACTTTTCACATATATTCTGACAGCACTAACAGTCCACCACCACAACTCTCCATTCCTTCACTGTTGCTAAATATTCAAGACTGCTTATCCGATATCCAGCTGGATGAGCTGAAATTTCCTCCAATTAAATATTGGGAAGACAAAAGAATTATTTTTGGTCCCCATTCCATGTTCCATTCCCTGGCCTGCCAACTCCATCACTCTCCCCAGCAACAGTCTGAGATTAAGCTCGGTCTTGATCTCATGCCAGTGTTTCAATCACTCATTTCAATTTCAAGCACAATTAAGGAGCACGCACACCCTGCACAGACTGGCTGGAATTATACTGCCGGGGTGGGTGAGGCTCACAGAACCGAATTCTCTGTTGGTCTCGGGCGAGATTTAACCATTCTTGCCCAAGCAAAGTCGTAAAATACCAACTACTTTCTTCCACCTTCTTCCATCAGGAATAAGTCTGAGGACACGTACCAACCCACTCAAGAACAGCTTCTTTCCTGCTGCCATCAGACTTTTGAATGGATCTACTCTGCACCCTGGCTGTGACTGTAACACTACATTCTGCACTCTTCCTTTCCTTTTTCCCCACATATTCTATGAATAGTATGCTTTGTCAGTATAGCATGGAAGAAACAATAATTTTCACTATATATATGTGACAATAATAAATCAAATCAAATCAAATCCAAAAATATTTGGCTCCTAGCTGAGTGTCAGACTTCACTTCCCTATCGTCACTATTGCTGCCTATTTCCACTCCTATAGCATTGCTCAACCTCACCCCTGCCCCAGCTGATCTGTGGCTGAGACCTTCATTCATGACTGCTCACCCACCTTCCACCGTCCCTCAACTGCAGCTCTGCCAAAGCTCTGCTGCGTATGCCTTAGTCCACACCAAATCCTGACTTTCCAGCACCCCTATGCTCGCTCACTTACACTGACACTCAATCAATTTCTTACTTTTAAAATTTTCAAATCCCTCCATGGCCTCACTTCCCTCCCTATCTGTATAACCTCCTCCAGACTCACAAGTCCCTGAGATATCGGTGCCCCTCTCATTCTGGCAGGTTAGATCTGCTGAACTGTATCAGTGCAGGTGTTTCTAATGTGTCAGTGCAGACCTGATGGGCCAAAGGGCCTCTTATGATTCTATAATATTACTGCGGGATTGATGGTCATGTTTCTGTTGTCAAGGCCCCTAAGCTCCAGAATGACCTCTCTACACCCCTCACTTTGTCTTCTTTAAAACATTGCTTAAAGCTGAACCCTACCCAGGTTTTGATCATTTGACCTTTTTTAATTCAATGGGACATGGGCGTCGCTGGCTGGTCAGCATTCATTGCCCATCCCGAACTGCCCTTGTTCAACTGCTCTTGGTTGACAATCAGTCATATTGTTGTGGCTCTGGAGTCACATGTAAGCCAGACCAGGTAAGGACAACAGATTTCCTTCCCTAAAGGATTACAGTGAACCAGATGGGTTTTTCCGACAATTGACAATGGTTTCGGAAGGCTAGAACCTTCACTCTACCACGCACACAGTGTCACTTAACCAAACCAGCTCCAGTGGGTGCAGCTTGAGTGATCATGAGCCCCAACAATAACTACATAGTTTTCTAAGCAAGATTTATGTTCCAATTGTAGCACAGTGGTTAACACCCAGATTCAATTCTTGGATTACCTGTGCACATTCTCCCCTTTCTGCGTAGGTTTCCTCCAGGTGCTCCAGTTTCCTCCCACAATCCAAAGATGTACAAGTTAGGGGGATTAGCAGGGTAAATACACGGGGTTATAGTGATAGGGCTGGGTAAGGTACCCAGAGTCAGAGAGTCGGTACAGACTTGAAGGGCCAAATGGCCTTGTGCACTACAGGGATTTTGTGATTCTATAAATATGGATTTAAAGTAAATAGTTATTGTGAAAAAGATTTCAAGAACAAATTTATAACATTTTGGAACTTCTCAATTCAATGTGTTCTCATGAAGTATTTGTATTTGTGACGTGAAAAACTTTGGCTGGAATTAACCATTTATTTGTGATATTAAATGAAAAAAAACACACATTCATAGCAGTTAGTAGGAAAAAAATTAAATATTTATAATTTTCATAAGTTTCCATTCATTATGAAGAATTTCTTTTGCAGTGTCAGGTGAAAGTGAGTTGGTGGGGCAAGGATGGGGGTATTCTGACTCACATGTGGCGAGTGTTTGAGAACCTCTGCTTGACATCGAGGGAAAGCTGGTGGGAGAAGGAATGCTTCCGTACAAACTGGAGGAACAACATCTCATCTTCTGATTGGGCACTTCACAGCCTTCTGAACCTCTAGGCTAAAGGGATGATCCTTTAAAACAGGTGAAAAGGAGTTTCTTCAGCCGGACAGTGGTGAACCTGTGCCGCAGAAGGGTGTGGAGCGCCAGGTCATTAAGACCTGAGATAGATAAGACAATAAGACAGAGATAGATAGGTTCTTGAACAATCAGGGGGTCAGGTGTAATGGGGAAAGGCAGAAGAATGGTGATGAGAAAAATATCAGCCATGATTGAATGGCAGTGCAGATTCGATGGGCCGAGTGGCCTAATTCTGCTCCTAAATCTTATGGTCTTTTGGGCTGAACATTGAGTTCAACAATTTCAGAACATAAAACCTCCCCTCCACATTCACTTTATTTCCATTTATTTTATTTCATTCTATTCATCTATTTTATCATCCTTCTTTCTCACCTCAATCTTTCCATTTTCCATATCGGCTTTCCTTCTTGCACCCCCCTCACTACCCCCTCACTCCCCCCCACTCCCTTTCAGGGCAAGTGCCATATTCCTTTGGCAGTCATTTAACTACCTGCCATTCTTGCATTCTAAGCACTTCAAATGGACATTTTTAAACACCTTCTCAGCCTTCTGTGTCCTCTCTACATTCCTTTTGTCCCATTTCAGCCTCCTTCCCCACCGTCATAGTATAAATCCCTGTCATTTCTCTTTGCTCTGACGAAGGATCATCCAGTCTCAAAACGTTGGCTCTGCCACAGATGCTTTCAGACATGCAGACATTTTCCAGACTTTTCTGTTTATGGTTCTACACAAAGTGTTTTCCCGCTTAAGTCACCTTTACAAATCAAAAAATTAAGACATTTCCCTTGACAGAAGACTAAAGTTTTGTAATGTATTTTGGATGCAAGGGATCATCATTTCCTTTCTCTCCTCACAGTGGTGTTCATTGTGTATATCTTGGAGAGTCTCCATCTGGTTCGATGGGAGTTACCATTTGAGACTGACCTGGAGGTTGACCTGGAAGCACCTCGGCTTGGGAACAGCTTTCACCCACTGTACAGCCAGCTGTATCCTGCTTCATCACAGCAGATTAACAAGTGGCATAATTACTGCATAATTATTAAAGAGTAACAGATATTCATTCCCAGATCATTTGTGCACTTGAAGCCAGAATCCCCAAAGCTTAGAGCACACTACAACCATTTTCTCTGTTCCTCAAAAGACAGTTGGATCCTCGAATATTTTTAAGGCCGAACCAGATAGATTCTGGATTAACAAAGGTTATCAGTGGTCAGTCAGCAGATATGGTATGAGAATGAAGAGCAGCTTACAAGACTGATTATGACATCAACTGGGCAGCACAATGGCACAGTGGTTAGTACTGCTGCCTCACAGCATCAGGGACCCAGGTTCAATTCCAGCCTCGGGTCACTGAGTGGAGTCTGCACATTCTCCCCATGTCTGCAGGGTTTCCTCCCACAGACTAAAAGACATGCTGGTTAGATGCACTGGCCATGCTAAATTCTCCCTCACTGTATCCAAACAGGTGCCGGACTGTGGTCGTGTTAACATAAGCTACTTATGACACTAATAATTAAACAAACTGAAGAGAATTTAGACCAAAATGAATAAGGAAGGCTCAAATTAAGTGAAAGAACTGCACTCTGCCACATTAGTCTAATCATTATCAAAAAATAACAACATCAATCAATCCTAAAACACAGGCACTGACATTTTCTGGGCTCCAGCACACAAGGTTCATTGCATTTTATCAGTATCTGACCCTGTGTTCTAACAGTAAGAGAAAGTGGGAAGGTGAGAGTTTCCATCCGTCATCTTGTGCAGAAAAATAACTGGTTTTACCAGTTCAGTTTTTTTGAAATAACAAAATCCAAGGCGATGGGGGAAGGAGAAGGGGATAACTGGTAAGAAAACCTCTTTGTACTCTCCTGTATAAAACATGGGAGTCACGAACGACACCTTACAAACTCAAATACTCTGCCAATTGGAGAAGATGAGTGAACACAGTGAAAAGTTGGCCAGATGTGAACTTACACATTACAAGCAAAGACTTTTCACCTTAGACATTTGTACCTTCCTCACAGAAATCTTTTACATTTATGAACAAAACCAGCCCCATGCTGAAAAAATCTTGAATTAACCCTTAACTTTCCCAGGTTCACAACTGATTTTTTTGAATAGAGGAAGGATATTCTTGCTTTTGAGGGAATGCAGCGAAGGTTTACCAGGCTGATTCCAGGGATGGCGGCACTGATGTAGGCAGAGAGATTCACTTTAGGATTTTGTTGGTGTTCAGATGAATGAGGGGGGATCCCATAGAGACTTATAAAATTCTACAGGGTAGATGCAGGGAGGCTATTCTCAATAGTGAGTGAATCCAAAATTAGGAGTCACAATGTGAAGATTTGGGGTAGACCATTTAGAACTGAGATGAGGAGACATTTCTTCACCCAAAGAGTGCTGGGTTTTTGGAATTCATCACAACAGGAAGTAATTGATGCCAAAACATTGAATGTATTCAAGAGGCAGCTAGATATTGCACTTGAGACGAATGGGATCAAAGCTTATGGGGAGAAAGAAAGATTAGGCTATTGAATTGGCCAATCAGCCATGATTGTGATGAATGGTGGTGGCTCAAAGGGCAGAATGGCCTCCTCCTGCTCCTATCTTCTAAATTGCAACTTAGAAAAACCTGGCAATTAATTTGTACAGAACAAGATCCCAATTTGTTTTAGTGATATTTGATTGAGGGATGAATATGGGTCAGGACCCTAAAGATAACTTAGCTACTCTTCTTTTAAGCATGAATGGGATCTTCCATATCCACTAGACAGGCTGCATTCAGAAAATGGCACCTCCAATAGTACAGTACTCTCTCAGTACCCCATTGGAATGTCAATGGAGACACTTGTGCTGAAGTTTCTGCAGTCATTCATTCTCCCAGATAAGAATGAATCCTTTGGTACAGGAAACCTTCCCTCACTTCACTTCACTTAAACACGTCCTCAAATTCAGGTCACAGGGAATCAAAGCCTATCCTGACAGACCTGGGTGTTAGGCAGGGTACACACAGAATGGGTTGCCAGTCTGTCACAGGGCACACTCACACAAATGCAAATAAACTGAGGGGCATTGGGATGGCACTAATCAGTCAGTCCTATTGTTCTTTGGAACCAGGTTGCCAACACCAGTTGGACATATTCTTGGAGATAAACATGACCTCCTGGCTCCAAATGTCCCGCCCCCATACTCTTGCCATTGGTCCACTCGTCCATGCATCTTCATTGGGCACTGCCGTTTTACACCAGAAAGTAAACAGAGAACAGATTTTCCAATCTCAAACACAGCCAGGATTCTCAGTGAACCGGAGATTTGACCCAATGCCAAATTGTCCATTTTTGCTGGTGGTGGCTGTAGGACATGAATGACCGGAGAATTCTGGCCAAGCCTTTACATATATCCACCTCAGTTCTTTTATCTGCCAGCTATCCCTTGCATCGGACGCATTGCAGCCACAGCCAGCTTTGGAAATGCCAGGATATATTAGTGGGGTAAAGGAGCAAGATACAGTCACGCTAAATCAAAGAGTAACAAAAGAGATGAGGACAATATAGAATGATTTCAAGAGGGAGATAGATGTAGGGATATGGGGAAGAGGTAGGGAGGTGGAGTTGAGGCCAGGGAGAGAAGAGCTATGATCAGATTGAAAGGTGGAATAGGCTTGAAGAAGGGTTGAACTTGTCTATTTCTACTCCTAATTCCTATGAAGCAAATGAACAGATTATTGACACACAGAGAGACCATATTAGTCACACAAGCTGATGGCATTTGTGGTGTGAGAACAGCTAGTGACAAACACGCAGGCTAAAGCACTTGTGTGAGCAATGGATTAGACCAATGGTTTTTCTACTGGTGTGAAAGGTACTATTGCAAATATTGACACATCAACAGCAAGGTTGTTTGAAAGACAGTTTAAGCCATATTAAGGGAAACACTGCAATCACTGCAGATTTTTCTGACAATAATCTCAGTCAGAGTACTATATCATCTGAATCAACAGGTTATGGGTTGAGCCCTTGCCTCAGGACAGCCACTACTAATCATGATGTGGAGATGCTGGCGTTGGACTGGGGTAAACACAGTAAGAAGTCTCATAACACCAGGTTAAAGTCCAACAGGTTTATTTGGTAGTAATCTTACAAGCTTTCGCGATTTGCCCCTTTGTCAGGTGAGTGGAGAGTTCTGGTCTCAGACAGAGCATATAAAGGGCACACACAGTTTACAGATTACTGATTAGAATGCAAGTCTTTACAGACTCATAAAGACTCGCATTCTAATCAGTATTTTGTAAACCGTGTGTGCTGTTATATGCTCTGTCTGAGACCAGAACTCTCTACTCACCTGACAAAGGGGCAAACCGCGAAAGCTTGTTGGTTTACTATCAAATAAATTGGTTAGACTTTAACTTGGTGTGAGACTTATTACTATTAATCATGGCCGGCACTATGGTGCAATAGTGAGTGAGCGATGCTATTTTTATTACTTAGGCTACATCAGATTAAATGGCCTTTTGCCGTTTTGTGGGATCTGCCAGTGCACATATCAGCTGGCACGTGTTCTTTCACATTTGTCCTTTTGGCAGGGAGGTCTACCTGGGCAAAGCTGCCTTGCCCTGTGAAGATGCTGGGCCTTCCCCTTCAACAATGCAATCCTTGTAGTTGAGGCAGCACAGTGGCAATGGTTAGCACTGCTGCCTCACGGTGCTAGTGACATGGGTTTGATTTCCCGCTGTTCGAAGTCTGCATGTTCTCCCTGTGTCTGCGTGGGTTTCCTCTGGTTGCTCTGGTTTCCTCCCACAGTCTGAAAGATGGGGAGGTGCATTCATCCAAATAAATGCTGGAGTACGGCATCTCAGGAATTTTCACAGACCTTCATTGCAGTGCAAATGTAAGCCTAGTTGTGACACTAATAAATAAATTTTAGAACTGATTGTTCTACGAGGGTCTGGGATTCTCATAGAAAAATGGGTCAGCCAGAGCACAGAGCTAAGGAACACTTAATCATAAATTCATAGAATCCCAGAATGCAGAAGGAAGTCATTTGACCTATCAAGTCTGCACTGATTTTCTGACAGTGTGTCTTACCCAGGCCCTATGTCAGTAACCTCACATATTTACCGTACTCTACACATTGTTAGATTGTGAGAGGAAAGTCATGCAGACAAGGGAAGAACGTGCAAACTTGACTCAATCACTCAAGGCCAGAACTGAACCTAGATTTCTGGTCCTGTGAGGCAGCAGATTATCCACTGTCACCATGCCACCCATAATGGGGCAATACTTCCAAGATGTGGGAAGTGAAGAACATTTTGCAATACTTCATCATGATTCTCAATTGAAGACTGGATTTGGTACATTTGGTGTGGGTTGGTAGAGGACTTCAGCCCTGCTTGGATTGGTGGCAACATCCATTATCTATTGTAGCTCTTCTCCAGAGTGAAGTTTGATGTTTATTTGTCAGTGTCACAAGTAGGCGTACATTAACACTGCAAGGAAAATCCCCTAGTCCCCACACTCCAGCGTCTCTTTGGGTACACTGAGGGAGAATTTAGCGCGGCCAATGCACCTAACCAGCATAACTGTGGGAGGAAACCAGAGCACCCAGTGGAAACCCATGCAGATATGGGAAGAACGTGCAGACTCTGCACAGAGCGTGGCCCAAGCTAGAAATCGAACCTGGGTCTCTGGCGCTGTGAAGCTGCAGTGCTAATCATTGTGCTACTGTGCATCATCAGTATATTGTTTTAATAACAGAAATGGCTTTTTGTCTTAGTTGTCACCTTTATCCATGTGAGGTTGAAGAGTTTACCATCAATGTAATAAATTATTAACATAATTAAGGGCAGCTTGTCCAATGTTGCTTCAAGAAAGATTGATAATAGCATTGGTGCAATGACTCACCCCCATTTGACACCACATTTGACCAGGAAGAGATCTGCAGGGGACCCACTGTATTGTACTGTTATTTGCATATTGTCAAGTAGGAGACAGACAATGTTTGTGAACTTAACTGGACAACCATATTGCTGCAGCACCTTCCATGGGGCTGTCCATTTCAGCGAACCAAAAGCTTTTGTGAGATCAAAGACACGTACAATGGATGTTCTGTTCTCTGCACTTTTCCTGAGGCTGCCGCGCTGTGGAGATTTTTTAAAATCATTCCTAGAATAGGTATCGCATCTATTGCTACCATCTATTGCCCATTCCTAATTGCCCATAATGAGTGATTTGCCAGGCCATTTCAGACAGCAGTTGAGTCAACTACATTGCTATGGCTCTGGAATGACATATAGTCTAGACGACACATATAGGATGGCAGATTTCCTTCCCTAAAGGACATGAGTGAACCAGATGGGTTTTTCCGTCAATCGACAATGGCTTTATGGTCATCAATAGATTCTAAATTCCAGATACTATTTATTGAATTCAAATTCTACCATTTGCTGTGGCGGGATTCGAACTTGGGTCCCCAGAATATTAGCTGATTTTTTTGGATTAGTTTTGATAGACTAGCGATAATACCGCCTCCCCAATGTTGTTTTATCAGTTGTTCCTCTGGCAGATCAGGCGCCACATGGAAAAATGGAAGGACAAGAGGCAATTTAGAAGCAGTCTCTCTAGGATATAGTCACTAGTTGACAGCAGTGTTGTGTCCCTGCAGTTGCTACAGTTTGAATTCTCTCCACTTTCTTGAAGATTGTCATGAGGTATCTAATTTTTAAAAGAATTCACTTTATGGAATGTGGGTGTTGCTGGCTGAGCCAGCATTTATTGCCCGTCCCTAGCTGCCCTTCAGAAGGTGGTAGCGAGTTGCTTCCTGAACCGCTGCAGTTTCTTCATTGTCAGAGCTTCACAAACAGGGCTTGTATGCAAAGTATCACGCAGTTATCCACAAGGAAATATCCACAAGGATGTGTGTCACAAGGACACACTGTGTCACAATGGTTAGCACTGCTGATTAACAGCACCATGGGCCCAGGTTTGATTCCTGGCTTGGTTCATTACCCTTATGCAGTTTGCATATTCTCCCTGTGTCTGCGTGGGTTTCCTCGAGGTGCTCCAGTTTCCTTGCACAGTTCAAAAATGTGCAGGCTAGGTGAATTGTCCATGCTAACTTGCCCCATAGGATCAGGGGACTAGCTCGGGTAAATGCATGGGGTTATGGGGATAGGGCCTAAGTGGGATTGTGCTTGGTGTAGACTCAATGGGCCGAACATCTCCTGCATTGTAGGGATTCTATGAATACACTCAACATGAGGAATTGCCAGTGACAACGATGGCAATGGAAAGAATAAATCCAGAAGAAATGCTATTTTCTCTTTTATTAATATAAGAACTTGGAGCGGGAATGGACTATGTTTACATATGTGTCATGGAAATCTTCAAGAACAATTCCAGATCAGAAAGGATTTTATTTTAATGTCCCATCAGAAAGGTTGCACCTCAGCATTCCCTTAGTGTCAACCTAGACTACGTACTTTGGGATCTGGGATAAACCCTTCATCTTTCATTCTTCTTCCTCAGTGTCCAGCATTGTGATTTATGGCATTTCTTACCTTTTTTTAACATCATAACAACTTCTGTTGAAGTGTTTCCACAGGAGAATAGTAAGACAAGAAATTAGTTGATTGTGGAATGGAATCTGGTTTAACCAGACAAGTGATAGCGTTGTGTTCTCATTCCTTCTCCACCTTTTCCATACATAGAGGTAGAGACAGAACCAGGCTGCATTCTACCATTGCAAGAGGTGGCCAACTCAGAGAAATAAAAAATACACAGTCCCTGGATTTCTGCAATTCTAATTACCGTGTGTGACCTGCTGGGAGAAAATGTGCCACAGGTGAAAATCTGAGCCATCTTATTCCTGGAATGACTATTAAACACTGAGGTAGACATTCCAGAAACATAAAGCAGCAGACTCTCAGCTGTGATACCTCCCCTTTAATGGGCTGAGTGCGTCACACATGAACTTGTAAGTGTTGAGCAATCTGTTTTGAAAACGAACATTCCTTTCAGTCGATATACTTTGCGTGGATCACCCTACTGAACGTTCGCTGGTTTGTTGCTGTAGGATGGAAAATTTGATTTCTTTTGTACAGAAAATGTTTGTAGCGTTAAGTAGGAATTTCTTTTTAAAGTTGAGCTCTTTCGATCTCCAGATTGCTATTACTGAAGAGCTTGGAAGCCTGAATCTTCTGAGGATCAGTAAACATTGTCAGATTGCTGCTTTATCCACAGATTTGCCCGATCTATAAACTAGTATTTTCGGCATTGTATAGAATCATAAAATTTTTACAGTAGAGAAGGAGGCCATTTGGCCTAATTAGTCTGCACTGACTGAACCATTGAAGCCCAACAGTGCAGAAGGAGGCCATTTGGCCCATCGAGTCTACACCGACATCAATCCCACACTAAGACCTATCACCACAGCCCCATATGTTTATCCTGCTATTACTACTAACCTACACACCTCAGGACACTAAGGGGCAATTCAGCATGGCCAATCAACCTAATCTACACATCTTTGGACTATGAGAGGAATTGGAGCACCTAGAGGAAACCTACGCAGATTCAGGAAGAATGTTAGAACTCCACACAGTCAGTGACCTGAGGCCAGGAATTGAACCCAGGTCCCTGGCCTTGTCAGGCAGCACTGCTAACCACTGTTCCACTGTCTTTCCCAAGCCCTCTCCCTGTCTCAGAGTCTTTCCTATCAAGTCCCTTCGGAATCAAACATTTATGAGAGTAGCTGCTCACAACAGCGTCAATTCTCTCTCCGAACAGGCAATTTCCGAATACGTCAACTTGTAAACCATCCCCGGAAGTGGCAAAGTAATTTGGTTCAGGCTGCCATGTTGACATTCCTCAGTTTTTTTTTAAACAAAAAACAAAACAGCACAGGAAACAGGACCAATGAGCCCACTCCGCCACCCCGATATTCCCACCTCTATCTGTGATCCCTGTCCGTGTTTATGGATCTATGGATTAAAAACCAAATTTGAGACAACTTAGGAAGAATTTGTTTTGCCAATTAGCCTAAGAGCACATCTTTGGGACTTGGGAGGAAACCGGAGCACCCGGAGAAAACCCACGTTGATGGGTCGGTGCTTTGTCTACATCCTTACGTGTGCAAGTGTTTAGAAAGAATCAGGGAATGACCTTCAGCAGGATGTAAACTTAAAAAAAAACCTTGAGTCAGGAGATGAACAGGGGAGGAAGTAACCATCCTGACAATGTGGCTACCTGTCCTGTATCTGTTGGTCAAATGGGTTTGGATAGATGATTGACACTGAGTAAGCCACCAGCCCCCCACAAAGGGTATACTAACAAGTGCTCAGGAACAAGGTCCGAGGGCAGGTGAGATTTCAGTGCCACATTCTTCAGATGGAAGAGGAAAAAGAAGAGGAGGACCAAGGGTAGAGTTTTTTGATGCATCAACTCGAGGTCAAAGTACGACTATCATAAGCTATTTAGATTACTCTCTGTGTAACCTGTCTCAGTAAACCACCCTCAACTATCAGTCAAATTTAGTTAATGCTTCATATCTAAGTCACTGCTTCCTCATAAATTATCCTCAAATTAATTCTGAACAGTCCACTTCCTACCTTGAGTATCTGCGGCCCTGAATCCAAAACTCTGTGTCGTCCAAATCCAGCCATTCCAGAATTATGGAGTGCAATATCCATCTGGGAATTCCATTGAAGTAAAATCAGGGGAAGACTCATCTTTTTATGAAATTGGCTGCCATGTGGTAAGTTTAAATATCCAATCTGAATGAATCAATAGAAAATTGCCGTGTCCAAGAAAGTGACAGATCTAGCACACTTCTTTAATGGTTTCTTTAAGCAGAGATTGAGACCTGTTACGAGATCCAATCTGAGCTTTTCATTGGGTGGTGCATGGGCAATCTAGTATCTTGTTATTCTTCAGGCTGAGGACAGGTCCAGTGTGCTTGCATAAAAAGAAAATGGTGCAAAAACTCCAGTTAAGTGAGCTAGGAGCAGAATACCATAAGCAGTGAAGAGTCCCTGACAGGAGATAGGGAGAGATCTCAAAGGGGTTTCAAGCAGGAGACAAGGAGAGCTCCCACGAAAGGTGTCACCAAAAAGAGGAGATCACAAGTATGAACCACCACGTGGTGGAACAAGAGGCTCCAAATAGTACGAATGCTGTGGTTGGCAGGTTTTACCAAGTGGGGACTCTGGAAAAGCCTTGGAGATTGAACAAGGTAGCAGAAGATTGGTGATTCCACATTGCAGGTCACTGGGGCAAAGGTACTCCTTTGGACCATCAGTGTTCCGCTTGGCACTGCCAAAGTGCTAAACTGTACCAATGAGATGATGCTGCTGTGCAGGAATCCAGGGGTACAGAGTCTCAGAAGGTAAGATTAAAACCCTGTGAGTTATCATTATTGAGGCATTCTGAATCAAGTAACATTTGAAGAGAATTCCAAAATTAGATCTTTGAAGATGAAGATTAAAATATCTCATGAGAGAAACAGCCCTTCAACAAAATTAGTTGACACGTGCCTTTCACCATTGTCTGGATGAGCAGCAGAGAAATCCATGAGATCTGTCTTGGTCGCATTTGCTATTTAATTATAATGAGGGTGTTAAACAACAAGATTGCCTGTTAATATGTTTCCTCATATTAACCCTGAATGTTTGACTATTATAAGTTGTGTTATCTTTCTGAATTGGCACAGTAAAGTTTACTTCGTTCAAAAATTATAGAATCTTAAGTCTTTATTTTCTTAACATATTTCTTAGATTGTAAACTTCATCCACTTCAAATAAAATGTTATTGGTCGCTAAATGAATTATACTAAAGACTTGAGGGTCTGGTCCAGATCGTATCAGGCCACAAATGGGGTGCCTGGTTCTATCTCTATCCTACAGATTCCACTTTTTATGCAATCAATACGTTTGCAATAATGTGTGATCTGCACACGATAGAGCGTGATTAACACTGCTGCCTCTCAGCTTCAGAGACCTGGGTTCTATTCCCGGCTTGGGTCGCTGTCTGTGCAAAGCTTTCACCTTCTCCCTGTGTCTGCATGGGCTTCCTCCGGGTGTTCCTGTTTCCTCCCACAGTCCAAAAGGCCTACTGGTTTGGGGCATTGGGCCATGCTAAATCCTCCCTCAGTGCACCCAAACAGTGACCAGAGTGTGATGACTACAGGACTTTCACAGTAACTTCATTGCAGTGTTAATGTAAGCCTACTTGTGATATTAATAAATAAAATTAAAACTTAAACATTTGACACTAGTGACTCTGAAGAAACTGTATCTGAAGCAACTTCTTCCTGCCCTGACCATCATTTCTCCCTCTACAAATGTCACAGCCTTGCTGTTGTAGACATCAATACCATAGAAATAGCTGCTATATCTACTTGATTAGCAATAGCCACAACCTTTTGGTGTGATTAAGGTGCTTATATATGAGCTACTTAATTTTTATGGTCCAAGCACATGCCAATTAGATCAAATATTTGCCTAAGCAAAATGAGGTGATAATGGGATTTCCTCTAAGACAGCAGAGCAGTTTGAGATTATCATTTTAACAGCAATTTGTTTAACCTGACATCCAACTCTCCCCAGAGACCAGCTAAAAATACCCATGAGTTCAGAAAGAAAATAATAGCAATTCTTTACAGGACACATCTGTGGATTGCACTAAAGTAACACGCCTATTATTGCTTCTAATGATTGGACATGAAGACTCCAGAAACCTTCATGGGAAAACCAACTGTGGAGTTGAAAGCAAAATTTAGCTCTTACTTTCTGCAGAACACAGCTGTCACAATCGGTTAGGATAATGGATTAAAGCAGTTGATTTAATAAAACTCCACCATTTAGAGGAAGCTTTCCCTCCAAAATGCCAAACTTTGCTCTCAGTTGTCACATCTTTTTATTGAAAAGCTCAGTTGCGGCCAATTTAAGGAATTTTGCTCGGTTAAAGCTGTTATATAATTCCAAGTTGTTGTGGCAGTTTGCAACCTCTTTTCTCCATGTCACACACCTCCACTCCTTAATGCAGGGCTGGTAACGCATGTGGTTCTATCAACCCTCTGCTATTATAGTCAAGTTACAGTACAACCTTTTTGATTAGTTTGTTACTTCATTGTAATTTCCATTATATTTGATTTTGAATTCTACACTGCCCCAAAATGAAATAAAATGAATCAAAATCTCAACCATTAAGAAGGCAACTCAACATCTGAAGGAAATGAGGTGCCTCGCTATGTTTATATGATAGCGTGCTAAAATCAAGGTGGGATATCCTATGGTTATTGAGTTTGAGGATGCCCTGGTGATGCGATAAGGCACCATATAAAGGCAAGCTCATCCATCCTTTTGCACTTTCAATGCAAAGACTGGATAATAGCACTTTAAGAATTTTCTAGAAGGCACATTGAAAAAAAATCATCCGACAATCCTGTCAAAGTTTGACATGAGGCAATTCCATTCTTAAATCACCTGAATTAAAAAAGTGAACAATACAAAATACCTCGGAAAGACGTAAACAGGGACAAAGTGCCGCCCTAAACAGCAATGCGTACAAAAGGAATATTTTATTGATTATGAACATACATCCAGCGCAACAACTCATTATAGGTGTTATAGAGAATTCCCGGTATCCTTGATGGGAAAGTGAGTTCTTCCTCTCCCTCATGACGGGTTCCGCAGCTGGTTGCTAAGGTCTTGAAGCTCCAGGGTCAAGTTGTCCATTGTGGTTTTCTCGTCGGCTAACTCGATCTGTATTTCACCCGTAATAACGTCAGTGTAGAGTTGCTGCAGCAGGTAAGGTCCAAAACAGAGGTGTGGGGGGGAAGGAAACAACAGAAATTTAAGGGCCAGCTTATTGTCCTCATGTCGGCTGCCACATCTTTTTATTGAGCAGCTATTTCTAATCTGGTCCTTAATCGAGCTTAGAATCTTTGCTCCTTACAGACACGAGTATTAGTTACAATTAGGAAGCAGCATTAAATTTCACCAATGCTGCATTGCCAAACAGCAATCAGCTAGCATCACAGCTGGGGTTTTAAATAAATGTTGATGCTTAAAACTGATACATATGAAAATGTGTTACTTGAATAATCCAATCTGTTTGCAAACTGAGTCTTGCTTTTACTGTTGACACATCCAGATGGTAAAAAACTTAATCTCATTACATCTTTACTACTAGGTAAATGGTAAGCATCTCCCAAGCAATGCAACAATGCTTCACAATATTCACACCTAAAAACACCCTCAACTTCACTTAGTCACAAATACAAAAGCAAAACTGTACAGCGGCTGGAAATCTAAAACGAGAACAGAAATTGCAGGAAATACTCAAGGGGTCAGGCAGTGTCTGCTTTCCCATAACCTTGTCACAAATGCGCAAAAACTCTGCACGTTTGAGCTTAAAGGTCTTACTGACACAAGAGCTGAAACCTTACCAGCTCCCGGGATGGGCAAGGTTCCTAAAACGGAAATCTCCCTTAGCCTCTAGTGGGATTGTATGATCTCAAGTGAGGCATAAAATTCCATCCAAGATGTTGGCAAGGCTGAAGCTGAAGGCAACCTTTGGAGCGTAAATAACCTATTGTTCTTGTTGTCGGAATTGCATTTTTAAAGCGTCTCACCCTGAACCAATAAAAGTGGCTTTAGGTAAATTATTCTGAAGCATAATTGAGGCAGGAAAGTAAGAACTTCTCTCTCTGTTACCATCAAACTGAACGGTCAGCGTCAAAGCTAAACAGCACCTGCTGGAGTTATTGCTATCAATCTGCATGTTTGGAGCCTGGTAGTGAGCAAGACTCTGGGAGACAGCAATGCTTCTTTTCTGTACTGCTAGACTGTCCAGCGCTCATCCCAACACTGTCAACAATTCTGATAAGGTAACGAATCCATAGTGGAGATGGTCACAATTGGAGCAACTTGATGCTCAGTCTCTGCTGTGTAGCTAACCAATACATGGCACAGATAACTGGAGGGGGAAAGAAGAGCATTTCTAACTCAGCGTTCAGTAGTTTGGTTGTTTGTCTTTGACTGGCACAGACACGATGGGCCAAAGGGCCTTTTTCTACACTGTATATCTCAATGACTCCATGACTCTACTCAGATCGATGAAAATGGAAGTGTTGAAAAGATGCCCTTATTACACAGTGAACCATGTGGGAAATGCAGGTGGAGGAAACACATCGATAACATAGCTCAGAAGAGCAGAGTGCGATGACTTACGGGGTCTCACACATGCACACACATAGATGCATGCACGTAGACGTATGCACACACATATACGCACTCGCACACATGCACACACACAGTGCACACACACAGACGCACGAGCACATGCATACATATGTGCACACATGCACACACATATGCATATCGCACACATTACTAATATGCACATACACGGAAAAGTAAACTTCAAACTCTCAGTATCCAAAGTTTGGTATAAAATCAATTCTGTTTGAATTATTTCCCTCCAGATGGTTTCTAATTTTGTTGAAGATAATTCTTGAAACTGATGTAGATCAGAGTGGATTACGTCACAAATGTTTATCAGTCCACATTCTATAAAAAGTCGAGCATTTGTTCCACACTGAGTTATAATGAGGACAGCGGAAAGTAGTTACTGACACGGTGGGGAGGGAGTGCATCATTTTTTGAATGATGATTTGGAAGTAAAATGAAGATTAATTTACACAATAAAGCTTCAGTCTGATAGACCGAGCCTTGACTGCCAATACCACGAAGGAGAATAGTGGGTGGGTACAGACAAAAGACCCACATTTCTAACCAGTACTAAACAGCACACAGGACAACAAGTATTCTGCTGAATCCTGCTGACAGTTGTCCATGAACAGCTGCTTCGGTAGCTCCACCATCAGAAGATCAAACATAATCCTAAGAAGCTTCTTGATTAGGGGTCTTTCTCAAGAAGAAATACCTAAACTAGTTGCAATTTTAAATACAGATTCAATTCTGTTATGAAAGCAGGAAATGATGAGAACCGATTACTAACCAAAGGCTTGGTGGGTAAATGCCGTGTTGTATCAGAACCACTGTACTGAAGCACCTCTGAGTCACTCGAGGGCTGGAGGTACCCACGGAATAGTACCTTCGCAAGACTGATTTAATTCAGATGAAGAAGGATGACAAAAAAAAGTAAAAAGTAGATAAATAAAATAATATTTGAAAAAAAAGGAAAGGAAGCTTTGCTTTTAAAGACACTGGAAGTTGAGGAATAATTGTTACAAAAGTTGTTCTCTTGGGGAGGGGAAGAAAGATGAACATTTGGTTAAAATAGGCTATCCTGGCAGTACTCCCCATTTGTAAAACAGATGTGCTTCTGAACTAGCTTGTAAAATGCTCCTGTAATATGCAAGACAATAAATGTGTCAATATTAACCACAATAGTTTCCTTTGTGACCAAATGGGAAAAAAATTCAATGAAGACATTTTGCTTTCAAACAACAGAGAAATTTATGGGGTAATTTTAACACTTTGGTAAGAACGGGAGTAATTTAATTATTACTTTTTAAACATTAACTCCCCTCCCTCCACCTCATTTGTCTGATTGAAATAGGGTGGACTGTTGCCCCTTGCTCCAAAGGTTCTATGAATTCTATAACCAGATGTCAGGGAGAATAGCGCAAACATATATCTTCCCAATCTTTCTGGGAAAGAGACTGGGCTCCAGTCAACTTCAAAGCAATGGAACCAAAGTTTGCGACCCATGGTATGGGGAAAATTACATGAGCCAGTCAATATTCAGCCTATCAATCCCAGAACCAACAACATTCTGGGCTTTGAAATACCTACTTTGTATGACATGGTTCGCCATTTCTTCTTTATTCCGAGAAGACTGCAAACATACTACATAGTTTGACATATTAATCTAGACGTTAACAAGATGGATCATAGAATCTTACAGTGCAGAAGGAAGCCATTTGGCCGGTCAAATTTGCACCAACTACAATCCCACCCAGGCCCTATTCCCATAATCCCATGCATTTAGTCTAGCTAGTCTCCTTGTCATTAAGGGACAATTTAGCATGGCCAATCCACCTAACCTGCACACCTTTGGACTATGGGAGAAAACCAGAGCACCCGCAGGAAACGCACGCAGACATAGGGAGAATGAGCAGACTCTGCACAGACAGTGACCCAAGCCAGGTATTGTACCTGGATCCCTGGCACTGTGAAGCAGCAGTGCTAACCACTGTGCCACAGCATTTTCTACAGCCTCACAACTCATTGTGTAAAAGTTGCTCCCATTCTCTGCCCCGAATTTCTCATACCCACGTCCCCTTGTCTCAGCTTGCTGCCATTAGGATGTCTAAAATATTTCAAATGTAGCTTCATCAGCAAGATGATATAAAGACATATTACTCCATCAACCATGGACATCCTTGTGATACCTTAGCCGATAACAACCATTTGCAGATTGGGAAATTGAATTTCTTTTTATCGTATATTAGTTTCTATCTGTTCCACATTCAGCTTGATCTGTTCTCTTCAGCTCATTCAAATTATTTATCCAAATCCCTTGACATGGCACTAATGAGATGGTTACATTTTATACCATTCGTGGAAATCCCCTCTCTTACTTAATTGATGAAATAAATGACAAAGCAGAGTAGTGCAGCCCCATGCAGTTAGCTGCTGCCTTAACCTTCACCTTTTATTTTCTACTATGAAACTGGTTTCCCGTTAGGTTTGCTCATCTGAATGTTTATCCCAGGAGACTCAGTCATCCTGATACTTCCTGATAAAAACATCCATGATACTTCCTCAGAGGACCTCAAAGTATATATGTGCCTGATAGCTTCCTGTTAAAAATGTGCTTACCTCCTCAGGTTTGAAACATAGCCACATTGGTACAGTGGTTAGCACTGCTGCCTCACAGTGCCAGGGACCCAGGTTTGATTCCCGGCTTGGGTCACTGTTTGTGTGGAATCTGCACATTTTCTGTGTTTGTGTGAGTTTCCTTCGGGTGTTCCAGTTTTCTCGCACAGTCCAAAAGATGTGCTGGTTAGGTGCTAAATTCTCCCTACCCAAACAGGTGCTGGAGTGTGGCGACTCGGGGATTTTCATAATAACTTCATTGCAGTGTAATGTAAGCCCACTTGTGACACTAATAAATACCCTTTACTTATTGCTGACTATTTATGGCTTTCACCCTGTCCAGATGGACACTGATAGGTAAAATATGTTTAGAATTTTCTCCTGTGGCAGCATTTGACTGGCAGTGAAAACCACTGGGGAATGAGGAGCAACAGACTTAGGACTTTGTGCTTTTGATTAAGGAGAGAGACAGACATTTCATTGGAGAAATGGGGATTCCAATGCTGGCACTCAAGATTATAGATTGCAAAGTAAAGTTACTCCACTCAGCTCTCAATCCAGGCCGTGCCAAGCATTAGGATGCAAAGCATGGCTGTTGTGTATGTAAATCAAAACTGCACTGAAAATCATCTCATTATAGTGATTACTTACACTGGAAATAGTAGAGTTGGGACACAATCTGGGGATTCTTTGGCTGCGGTTGCCACAAAACCGGAGACTCTCGCCCAAGCTCAACAGACCTTTACATTCCCCCTCCGTCTGCTACAATTCCTATGGCGGACAGGATGGGAGAATTCCGGCCACTGTGTGTGAATGCTATGGCAGCACCCAGACGTGTGGGTGGCAAATTTCACTGAAAGGTTTTCTATTCCATGTCACTCTGAGAAAGCTTCTTTGATATTTCTATTGTCTACAAAAAGACACCTGCCAATAAGGAAAATGCTTAACCGTACAAACAGGAATACACAGATACAGCCATTGCACCAGCTATGTGAGGCAGCCAATTCAAAATCAAACTGACATCAGACCATCTCTTGAAGACGGTGCAGTTTAGGTTACTACAATGGAGAAACAGTGCAGATTTCTGACTGATTCAGATTGTATTGATCATACACAGGATATAGAAAAAGATCAGCCAGAAAGGAAAAAAGACACCAGTCCACATGGGATTCTTTTTATTTATGTAAAGCAGTGGAGGGAAGATTAAGAATGGCTCCCACTTCAGTAGATGAGAGAATTGCATACCTATGTGTATCTAATAAACCCAGATTTAGGAATACTAACATCTCTGCTATGGGATTATACTGCACCTTAGAGGTGTCTAGAAGGAAAACATTTAGAGTGGCTCCAACCTCAATAGGAGAACACAGCAGCTGTATTGCATTGTACAATTTCTGTTTCAACTTATGATATGATTTCAGAATCATAATTATGCCTTAAAATTGTTTGAGAGCTGTAACGCTACATCTCCCCATAAGGTGTGCAGGTTAGGTTGACTGGCCATGGTAAATTATCCTTTGGTGTCAGGGAGATTAGCAGGATAAATACGTGGGGTTACAGGGATAGGGCCTGGGTCAGATTGTTGTCGGTGCTCAATGGGCTGAATGGCCTCCTTTTGCACTATAGGGATTCAATGACTGATTCTATGCAGTACCAGTGAAATGGAAAGTGGCAATGTGGATGGTGGCTGCAGAATCACACTTAGCCAGTGATTGAAATTGTTTGCTGGGTTTATCTGAGGAACTCTATCTTTAGTAACGTCATAACTCTTCATTTTCAAGCATAATTGAGATCACAGCAATGATATTTCAGAAACTAGTTTGTAAGTGTGTCCTCTGAAATTGGACTGGGTGTAAGTTAAGCAACATTTTATTGCACTCAACAGAGACTTTCATCACTGCTTTCCAAAATAGTAGCATAGACTTTCAAAGCTATTTCATCTGTTTAGGCACCATCAGAGATTTCCTACACAATTGGCAATTCAGGAATGGGGCTAGCAATCTATGCATTTTAAGTGAAAATCAAACAACCAATTTACAGTTGTGGAAATTTATGTTGGACGCACAAAGAAAAGCTGAAGACAAATTTCCTTCACTGACTTCTAAAATAACATCACTGGTTTCCAAGCGATCAACTTGTCTAATATGCACCAGTATTAGATCCAGTCTCAGATGAAAAGTGCCTGACATCCAATCAGGTATCACACAAATCTTTTCAACCTGGACAACCTACTAATATAATGAAAAATCTACAGGTGTCACAACTTTTTGTTAATGATGTTGATGTCACTGACATGGTCTTGAAAGGTAATATTATTGTTTGGAAGGTGTTAACAAGAATGGATATCTCATGAATCAAGGTTTTGAGGGCAGATGAGGATATCAAGAAGCTGAACTGTGATATCAGTCAGATCCCTGCAACCTGGATTCCAGAACGTATGATTATTTTTATATTCCAGCTTCTAAATAATATCATCACATGGGAAAATGATATTCTGAACCTGGAAATGATGCATGAAACATTATCATTGGTATCCAGTGCTGGCTTTTTAGTACAGTAGCTCTTATATTCTTGGCATTAAAGTGACAGTCTGGTTTAGAGTTTGTAATTCATATGATATTACTCATATCTCAGAAAGGACTGATAGCTCAGCCACAACACTGCAATAGTCCAGAGGCTCTCATAACTTTCACAGATGCATCATAGAAAGCATTCTTTCTGGTTGGTATGGCTCCTGCTCTGCCCAAGACCACGAGAAACTACAAAAGGTCATGAATGTAACCCAATCCATCACGTAAACCAGTCTCCCATCCATTCACACTGTCTATACTTCCCACTGCCTCTGCAAAGCAGCCAGCATAATTAAGGACCGCATGCACCCCAGACATTCTCTCTTCCACTTTCTTCCTTCAGGAAAAAGATACAAATGTCTGACAACACGTACCAACTGACTAAAGGACAACTTCTTCCCTGCTGCTGTCAGACTTTTGAAGAGGCCTACTTCACACTAAGTTGATCTTTCTCTGCATCCTAGCTATGACTGTAACATTACATTCTGCAGTCTTACCTTTCCTTCTCTATGAATAGTATGCTTTGTCTGTACAGCGAGCAAGAAACAATACCCCAATTTCCTAAACAATACTACAAAACATGCAACAATAATAAATCAATTCAAATCAAAAGCTGATCTGCATTACCTGTCACTTCAATAGATTTGGGAGATTGTAACCCAGCAGCAAGAGATGGATGTTCTCTGAAGCCCGTCAAATAAGTATACCATTTTCCATCTAAGGTGTAATATAGGTTTTGCAAAACAGTGCAGTTTCTGAAGAGAACAAACTAGGGTTAAGCTAACTTGATGATCTCCATCTTTCTGCCATTTGTTCTCCCCAGTGTAAACTCATCATGATTCCTGAACCAGCTTATTAAGTATCTGTAAGTGTTTGGAACCATTAAAGAATTGTGGGAGACAGTAACATCAGTGATTTTTCTATTTTGAGAAACTGTGATAAACGTTGTTTATTGTTCAGCAACGTCTGAGAATTCAGCACAGTGGCCAGCACTGATGGGTCACGGCACCAGGAACCCAAGTCCAATTCCCAGCTTGGGTCACTAACATTGCGGAGTCTGCACATTCTCACCGTGTCTGCATGGATTTCCTTCGGGTGCTCTAGTTTCCTCCCAAGCTGGTTAGATATGTTGGCCATGCTAAATTCTCCCTCAGTGCACCCAAACAGTGCCAAAGTGTGGCAACTAGGGGATTTTCATAATAATTTAATTGAAGTGTTAATTTACACCTACTTGTGCTGCTAATAAATAATAAATGAATTAACTCTAGCTTTTTGAGCACTCCCCATTTTAATTGCTCCACAATTTATAGTCACGTCTTCGGCTGCCTGGATTCTAAGCTCTGGAATTCTCTCTCTAAATCTCTCTGTGCCTCTCTTTCTTCCTTTATAATGGTTCTTAAAATCTAGGTCTTTAACCACGTTTTTAGCCATCTGTCCTAATATCCACCCAGGTTCGATTCTCAGCTCGGATCATTGTCTGTGTGGAGAATGCATGTTCTCCCCTGTATCTGCGTGGGCTTCCTCTGGGTGCTCCAGTTTCCTCCCACACTCCAAAGATGTGAAGGTTAGGTTAATTGGAATATGCTAAATTAACCCTTAATGCTCTGGGATTTGATAGTTTAGAGGAATTAGCAGGCTAACTAAGTGAAGACAGGGGTTGGGTGGGATTGTGTCGTTGCAGACTCAATAGGTGAATGGCCTGCTTCTGTATTGTAGGGATTCTATGATTTTAAGTGGCTTGGTGTCAAATTTTATGTTTTAATTTAACCTTGAGATGTTTTATTACACTCTGATGAATACAAGTTGTTGGAAAAAATCCAAAGAAAGTCAAGAGAATCACCATTCAGTAGGTCACTAACAAAGATGAAAAAAAAGCAGAAGGAAACTGCACATTCCTAAAGGATCTGAGTGAAGATTGTGATAAAAACAAAAAATCAATTTCCTATATTTTGACAACGGTGCATTCTGATGAACTCAGATCACCAGCTGATCAATATGTGTTGGCTTTTCTATCAGATCAAGGCATATAACCTCCTACTGAAGGTTACAGTTTCAATCTCATGCTGAGCGTCAAGAAAAAAGATTTATTCCTTGCTTATGAGATTCGGGAATGTCACAAATAGGACTGAAACTAACCTCACACAAGTTATGAAGGCCAAAATCTTAAATCAGTTCCTCATCCACTAAGATTCCATGACCAGGCAGCAATTACAATGCTAGTCCACAGTTACTAAGGGTTGATAGTGGATAATGTGAGGTTTCTTGTTTTTTGTCTATGTGAGCCAGGAAGTAGCAAGCACCTTATGCAGATTTCCAAATTTCTTTGGGATCAGTTTATCAAGGTGTATTATTCAACAAAATCAGAAAAAAAACAAGTTAAAAGTGAGCAGAAGGTAAGTTGAGAGAATTCATCCAGAGAGTTATAGATAAAACTATGCTGAGAAACATAGAAACTAGAAGCAGGAATAGGCCATTCAGTCCTGCTCCACCATTCATTTTGATCATGGCCAATCATTAAATTTATAATCCTGATTCACCGTCCCCCCATATCCCTTGAACCCCAGCAGCTATATCTAATTTCATCCTGAAGTCACACAACATTCTGGCCTCAACTATTTTTTTGTGGTAGTGAATTCTAGACATTCACCATCCTCTGGGTGAAGAAATTTTTTCTCACCTCAGTTCTAAAAGGTTTACCCTATCCTCAAACTATAACGCCTAGTTCTGGACTCATTGGTAACATTCTTTCTGAACCTACTCCGTCTAATCCTGTCAGAATCTTATAAGTTTCTACGAGATCCCCTCTCACTTTTATACACAGTGAATATAATGCTAACCGATTTAGTCTCACTTCATATGACAGTCCTGCCATCCGAAGATGGGGACAGAGGCTTTGAACACCAAAACAGACTTCCTCTACAGCTAACTACAAGTAAGTACATAAAGACTGGCATCACAGTCTCATCCAGGCATTACATGGAACTAGGAAGAGCGAATCAACAATATTGAAACTTAATAGGAATATCAGGTACACTCAGGTGCGCAAAATCCTGATATAGCACATTAGACGCAAAAACTTCATTGTACATACAGAGAAGTACATAAGAAGCATTGCCATTTCTCTATACTGGAGTATATTCATACGAAAATGATGACAAATACAGATGTTACTTGAACACAACACATTCCTAGGTTACAATGTCTTGCAATGCCAGCTGCGCAAATAGGATGAAACTCTGCCACTATTTCTGTTGGCCGCAAGGATAATTCAGTAATTAAAAAGCATCAATCGGCTTTGTGGTGTTCTACCTGTGCTCTGCTGGATAGGTTACGCAGGCGGAGGCGAGCTGAGGACAACATCTGCAGAGCCTCCTGAGGGTTGGTCTTGCTTTTACTGCATTTGATTGACACTGTATGGAAAACAGACACACACATAAAAGACATAAGGCACGACTTCAGTTATAGCATTAAAATATACTGGAGAAATAAGCAACACATCAGGTGCATTTCAAAAACAGAAAAGAAAGTTATTTTCTTTTCTGTTTTTGAAAAGGGACAATATTTTCATACACAGGATGGTGAGTGTCTGGAACAAGCTACCAAAGGTAGTAGTAGAGGCGGGTACAATATTGTATTTTAAAAAGCATTTAGACAGTTACATGGGTACGATGAGTATAGACAGATATGGGTCAAACGTGGGCAATTGAGATTAGCTTAGGGATTTTAAAAAAAAAGGGTGGCATGGACAAGTTGAGCCGAAGGGCCTGTTTCCATGCTGTAAAGCTCTAGGACTCTATTTAGAATAAACTTATTTTTCTAAGTCTTAAGATGGTGCCGAAGCGCAGTGACTTCTTGCAAGCTGTGCCCAGCACCTTCATTCTCTCACTTCCTTCTCTATGAACGGAATACTTTGTCTGTATAGCATGTAAAAAACAATACTTCACTGGATGTTAATACATCTGATAATAATAAATCAAATCAAAGCAAATAATTTTAATGTTATGTAAAATGTAAATCTTACAAATAACACTTAGGCGTTGTTTAAAAAGAGCAAAACTTCCAGATGCTGGAAACCCGAAAATACTACAAATAAAAGTACTGAAACGCTCAGCAGGTCAATCAGCATCTGCAGAGAGAGAAATAAGCTTAATTCATGTTTTTTTGATCAAAACTGGAGGATATTGTAGATATACTACACACCGCACACCATCCTGACTTGGAACTATATCATCGAACCTCCCAATCACTGGATCACTCTTCTTAATAGCACTGTGGGTGTATCTACACCATGTGGATTGCAACAGTTTAAAAAGGCAGCTCATCAGTACTTTCTCGAGGGCAATCAGGGATAGGCAATAATGCTAGCCTTGCCAGCGATATAACACTTTAGGAAATATATATTTTAAGAAGTTCACAACGAGGGTGGCAGAAAGGGAAAAGAGGTGGGTAGAATTCACCGTGTACTCAAGAAAATGAGTTATCTGCAAAAGTGACAGGAGATGATTAAATGACAGAAGTGAAAATATTCTAAGCTAAAAGGAGACACACTCCTGTTGGGGAGGCAATGGTCTAATGGTATTATCACTAAACTGTTCATTCAGAAACTCAGCTAATGTTCTTGAGGACCTGGGTTCGAATCCCGCCACAGCAGTGGTGGAATTTGAATTCAATAAAAAATATCTGGAATTAAGAATCTACTGATGACCATAGTTGGAAAAACTAATGTCGTTTAGGGAAGGAAATCTACCATCCTTACCTGGTCTGACCTACATGTGACCCCACAGCCACAATAATGTCGTTGACTCTCAACTGTCCTCAGGCAACTAGGGATGGGCAATAAATGCTGGCCAGCCAGCAATGCCCACGTTCCATGAATGAATTAAAAAACTCAATGACAGAAGTTACAGAAATAAGAGAAACAAACTTTTCCCCATAACAGGCACAAATTGACAATTTAAAACACATTCTTGAATGTGTTGTGAATGTCACTAGCAAGGTCAACATTGTTGCTTATTCCCCATTGCCCTCGATAAAGTAGCAAACTGTGCTCATCAACTGCTGTGATTCATATAGTGTAGGTATATCCATAGTGCTGTTAAGAAGAGAGTTCCAAGATTTTGAACTCATGATTGGATGGGTCAGTGATATAGTTCCAAGTCAGGATGGTGTGCAGTGCACCTCAAATCCCTTCCAGTTCTGATCACTGAAACACTGAGCTTTATTCAGCTTTGGGTGAGTTCCTAATTAGCCCTACCATTGACTACAATTAACACCCAACTGATGCATACTTAACACAGGAAGGTTCTGGGGAAGGACAGCAGGTAAGATGGAAGAATGGGCTTGGATGTCACTGGGGGAAAAGCTCCTTCCATATGCCGGGAGGGAAGCAGTAAGACAAAAATGGCAAAGGATGATGTTTTTTAATATGGGCTTGTTTGATTCTTGGAATCTACAATGAGCTAAATGAAGAGCGCTGCCAACATTAGATACATTCTTCACATTTTAATAACTGACAACATAGCTGCACTTTAAAGTTGGGATATTTTTGTAATTAATTATTTAAAAACTTGAAAATTTAATCCAGATGACTGCAAGCAACGTCTGTGGTAAATTCTCTGATGACAACAATACATCACCAAAATAAATAAAAATTGTACTATGATTTAATTTCATTTGGTGTTTATTCCAAGAATAAGATTAGTTCACTGAGTGAACTAGTGAAGGCAAATACTGATGCTGAGAATCTGAAATTAAAACAGTAAACGACAGAAATACTCAGCAGATCAGGCAGCACGTATGGAGAGGGAAAGTACCCTAATGTTTCAAGTCAATGACCTTTTTCAAAACCTTTCTGAATTCCTTCCAATGAAAGGTCATCAATCTGAGACATTTGCACTGTTTCTCTCTCCATTGTTTGAAGGAGGGGATAGGAAAAAGAAATATCAGCTTCTTACAGCTGTCCAATAACTCCAACTAGAATGGATACTGGTGGAACCCTGCTTAGCTGTGAGGCACTCTATGAGAATACTTACTCTATCCAATTCACTGCAATTTTGGAACTGCTTCCTTCAATTTCACTGCCTTTCTGTATGGTATCTATCACTTGGCAGTAAGTTCCCAAGCCCAGGTCATTTATTTGACAGACAGTCATGGTCCCAACATTGAGCCCTAGAGCCACCACTTTAACTACATTCCAACACATCCTCACTTTCAGTTCTTGCTGTTACAAGAGGTAGCACAGACAACAGAACCTAGAAGGTTAGCTGATTATGAATTACCATTAAAATTAAGGATAATAGATGTTAGTTATAACTATTGAGAACTTACCGTGTGCAAGTTCTATCGCTCCTTTTGCTACTTCTTTGAAAGATGTAATATCTTTTTCCCAGCTACTGGATTGGGTTTCACATTGATGAGCTTTCACTAGGTACTGCAATGCCTGCAGATAAAAGGAAAGACATTACACAATAAATGAGGAAAACACGTTTATTTTATTTTCCCCATTATAGCTTCTCTACTTTCTTAGAACCATAGAAAGATATGATGGAGAAAGAGGCCACTCAGCCCACTGTATCTGCGCCGGCTACATAAAGAGATTAAAAGCTAGCCGCTCATCTTAATTCCACTTTTCAGCACATGGTCTGTAGCCTTGCAGATTACAGCACTTCAGGTGCAGATCCAGGTGCCCTTTAATTGAGTTGTGCATTTCAGCCTCATCCACCAATTCAGGCTGTGAATTCCAGATGCCCACTATCCTCTAAGTGTAAAAAGCTTTTCTTAATCTCCCCTCTTTTCCTTCAATTAATTAACTTAAATCTATGTCCCTGGTAACTCCATCCCCAGCTAGGGGGAAAGAAGTCTTTCCTGTCTACCCTGTCCAGGCCCCTAATAATTTTGGATACTTCAATTAAGTCACCCCTCAGCCTCCTCTGTTCCAATAAAAACAACCTCAGCCTATCCACTCTTTCCTCTGAACTGCAATTTTTAAGATCTAGCAATATTCTTGTAAATCTCTTCTGCCCTCTCTCCATAGCAATTATATCTTTCCTGTAATCTAGTGACCAGAGTTGTACACAAGATTCCAGCTGTGGCCAAACCAGCATTTTACATCATTCCAGCATTAAATCTCTATTTTTGTATTCAAGATCTCATCCAATTAGGGAAAGTGTTCCGCAGGCTTTCTTTATCACCTTACCCTCCTGTCCTGCCATCTTCAGCTATCCCCTTCATTACACGGCCAATTCTCGAGTCATCTGCAAATTTCCCTTCTATGCCTCCTACATTTACTCATTAATACATACACCAAACAGCAAGGGCTCCAACACAGAGCCCTGTGGGACCCCACTGGAAACTGCTTTCTATTTACAAAAACATCCATCGACCTTTATGGCTTCTTTTCGCTTCTCATCAGTGCCACTCCAATCTCCCTTAGCCTAGGGGCAGTGGAGTAGTCCAATCAACAATGATCAAAATAACTTTACACAGTCAAAATATTCAGAGTTCACTTGCCAGTCAAGGTTAGAATAATTTAAACTCAGGTCATCCAGCTCATAATGGAATTACAGTATACAGTTAAACATAGGTTTTCTAATAATGCCTCAATGACCACTGCTCAACTTGTATGTATGTGTGTATGTATAAATATATATCTATCTATATGTGTGTGTGTGTGTGTGTGTGTGTGTGTGTGTGTGTGTGTGTGTGTGTGTGTGTGCAATGTAATAAAATGTTCCCAGGTGAAATACATGGGCATTGTGAAAGGAAATATGCCATCTAGCCACATAAGGAGACATGAGAACAGACGACCAAAAGCTTGTTCCAAGAGGTCGGTTTTATGGAATACCATTGAGGAGAACAAAGCTAAAAAGGAGAGAGGTTTAACAAGAAAGTGCAAAGCTTGGGGAGGTGGAACCATGACCAACGAATACTGGAATGATTAAAATTGGAGATCCCATAAGGCCAGAATTGGGGAAACACGACCAGGGGGAGACAAGGCCAGGAAAGGGTCTGAAAACAAGGACAAGAAATTCAAAATCCAGGAAGTGCTTTACTGGGAGCAAGTGTGGGTAGCAGAGGGATGAATTATGACTCGAATCTGATCCAAGTTAGGACAATTGCAGCAGAGATTTGAATCACAGAATCCCTACAGTGCAGAAGGAGTCAATTCAGCCCACTGAGTCTGCCTCAACCCTCTAGCTGAGCATCTTTCCCAGGCCCACACCCTGCCCTATTCTCCCAAACCACATTAATGCTCCTAATCTACACATTTTCAAACTGCGGGAGGAAACCGGAGCACCCGGAGGAAACCCACGCAGATGCAGGAGAATGTGCAAACTCCACACAGACAATTCTGACTGAGGCCAGATTTCAACTGGAGGTCTCTGGTACTGTGAGGCAGCAATTCAACCTAGTGCCTGGATGAATTGAAATTTCGTTGGGGTAGAATGTGAAAACTGGCTAGAAATTCATTGGAATAATCAAAGATAGAGATAACAAAACCACAAATCAGCACAAATCAGCACATCTCAGAGTCAAGTATGACACTGAAGTTGTGAACATCTTGTGAAGTTGTGGTTCTGCCTCAAACAATTACCAGGGAGGGATATGTGTGTGCATTTTATAAGTCTACATTTGTATGAAAAATAAGATTTTTAAAAAATCACATTGTTATTATAAAGTATTTCTTTAACCCATGCACATTGGAAGCAAAGAAAACATCCAAACAAATATTCTAGAAATTTCACATTTAATTACTATTGACACTTATTAATGTTATTCAAGGGATAACGGATTTGCAATACTGGAACTATCAGCACTTGCTGATTTAGATTAGGTATAGTACTTCCTTGGTAATATGCTGCTGACTTTGGTTAAGTGACCGTTGTTGTTGCTTCTTGAGTAACTTTTGAATGTAGTGAAAATGGACTTTGATTCATTACGGCCCATCAGTAAGCAGGTACCTTGCAACTAAGGGCAAATTCTGACTGGAAATGGAACAGAGAAACATAGGACTTAGGAACAGGAAGAGACCATTCAGCCCTTCCAGCCTACTCTGTCAATCAATAAGATCATGGCTGATATAGTCATGGTCGCAATTCCATTGCCATGATCTCCCCACCCAACCCCGCCACCAACAACATTACATTACACTTGATTCTGTTTAGCTATCAAAAATTTATCTAACACAGCCTCAATTAATGTCGAATGAATACATTAAAATGAGCACACAAGGAATGAACAACTGTAATAGGGAATAAAACAGCTCTAAGAAATCATATGGAGTCAAAACATTAACTCCATTTCTCTCTCCACAGATGCTGCCAGTTTTTCCAACATTTTCTGTATTTCAGTTTTCCAGCATCCACACAATTTTGTCTTTATAATAAAACAGTCTCTAAGTTCAGAGAATTAGAAACATAATGGACAGAATTTTCATTCAAGCTGATGGGATCTTCTGGTTCCACTGCAGTGAATGGAAATTTGGCTGGGCGCCAAATTGCGCCCTTACTTGCAGCAACTGGGGGGGGCGCAGGGGATGATTAGTCAGAACATTCCAGCTGATATTTTTGCTCTCCAACGTTCTGATAACCTTTGAACCCATTAATTAGGCTGTCCTCTTGTAGTCTATTATCTTCTTCAACCTGCTTACTAATTGTTCTGAATTTTACAATACAAAGAGTGAAAAAGAGCCCTTTCAAAAATTATCCCACAAATTGGAAAAATAATCTATGCTGTTTTCTCCTTAAATTTATAGTCTTCTTTCCTCAACTACACTGTTGCAGATTGCCTTTCTCAGGAGATATACCAAGGGGAGCCTGTTTTTTGCAGACAGGAATCTCCACACGACAGCGAATCCTGAGCTGGAGGGCTGTACTGGATTAGGTATTAATGGAAAAAGTCCATGCATCAAGTGTCTCAAGGCACACAGTGCGAAAAGTGTCGTATGGCTTTACCCAAATAAGCAGTGCAAAGGCAAATGTGTGCATGGGCCGACCTCCCCGACTCCACCAAAAGCGCCTGCAAGTTTAAAACAAGTCAAAATTATTAGCACTGTAAATCCCGAACATGCTTTTGAAAAAGAACTCAGCATGGTGCCTCCCCATTCACTGAAAGAACTGTTTTTCCTGTCAATTATTTGAATAGACTTTTTGTGCTCAGAGAAGTATGGAAGTAAATGTCAAAGGCTTCCAAAATTGTTTTGGGCCATGGCAGTGAATGATTGAGTATGGTAAACTCTCCAGGCATCGCAAATATCAGAGTGTCTGGGCCAAGGCCTCTGGGAGTCTGCGGCAAAAAGCGGTGCAGTTACGTGGCAGGAGTTTTCTAATCCTTTGGTAAGAAAATCCCAATTTATAAAGTTAATGTGTTCTCGATGAGGAATTTGAATGAGGGCCATCAACCGCACTTCCCCTGAAACAACTGCAGAAGGATATGATTCGGCACTGCAAACCCTTCAAATTTCTTAAAATATCCATTTATGAATTCTGTCACCAGGATGTTGAAATGAAGACTCCTCTCTCCTTGGATTCCAGATCTTGCGTCAGAAGATCAAAGTCACAGCAGGATGTGAGCATGCAACACAGGTGACACTTCAGTGCAAAGCTGAGAGAGTGCTGCCTTGTCTGCAATGTTGTCTTTCATATTTGACATTAAATTGAGGCCCAGTTGCTATCTCAGATGTAGGATACAAGAAAAGATAAGCAGGGAGAATTCTGCCAAAATCCAAACTGGCATATCTTTTCCCCCTCAAAAACAGCCAGGAAAAAAACAGATTCAAACAGTGGCAAACTTCTTCACCATCCTTATTAAGGGTTCAAAGGTACCCTGAGCTTCAGACAGAAGTTAACATGTCTTAAATAGAACACTTGTCTAGAAATGGACAGCACATTTCACCTGTGATAACTGTGGCACATACTTTGGAATGGTTGGATGACAATTACAATCACAATTCCCCACAGCAAGACATCAAATTCCAACTTCCTGCTTAGATGTTCGAGTATGTGATGTGCGTATTTTTTGAACGGTGACACAATAACAGCAATATTACAGGTGTGGGAGCAAGCAAAGCAAAAGATGAGTAGAAATATTTACTCATGCATGCTTAAAATAAATGTGTTAGTAAGTGCCAAATGTCTTGTATTCCTGGTGGTATCTACATCTCACAACAATGCACTTTGAGACACAAGAACTGTAAAATCTCACTAACAGCTTGTGTCTTAGTTTTAGATCCCTTGTCATAAAGTAGCCTAGATCTTGTATGCACAATAGCAGCAAACTAGTTACGGTTGTCGGAAATGATTGTGGTGTAGCCCAAGCCAATGATCCCACTGAATCCTATTAGCATGTAAGCTTGGGCTTACTGCAAATCCAGGGCAACAATATATTTAAGGTTGCTCCAAACAGGAGGGCAAACCCTTTAAAACCAAAGGATGGGTCAAAACACTCTCTGCAATTCTGGCACCCACCCTCATTCCTGTACCCCAATTTTTCAGTCTGCCTCAATGAGAGCCAGGGAGGGATGAGGAGGAGTGAGGAGCAGGGTGAGGTGAGGGCAGGGACGGGGGAGCAGAATTGAGGGGGGTGTGTGACTGCAATTTAAAGTAGCTGATTTTTTGTGTGATCAATCATTAACAATACTTTGACAATAAATGAACTGAGGACAGGCTTCAGAGGACATGTCTTTAGCTTATGTCATTGAAGGATGTGTAACTTTGCTGGGTTTGCACCTTGACAATGGGTTCCCCAATCCACTGGATCCTTCCTAGAGCAGTGAGAGCAAGTTCCTGCTGCAGAAAACTAAAAAGATCAGCATGTAGTTTTGAATGAGGTTAGACTGCTGTTTCGTTACTAATCACAATATCAGCGACCATTGTTTTTGTTTTAAAAATACGTGGCACGTACATTTATGAAGTTTTTGGTTGACGAGGTAGGACTAACACAAAAAAAAACTGACCATCTGTATGCACCTTCGTCACTAAATAAACACAGAAGACGTTAAAAAACCATTAAGCTGTAGACGATTTAAATGCTAAATCACTAGCAGACGAGATGCCCCAATGGCACAGCACATTGGCAAAGGCAGCAATCAGATTCTTCAGGCGGTAAGCTTTCAATTTACATCCATGAACTTGGCAATGAGGGAACACGTGGGAGGGGTGTCATCCAACATTAACCCCTTGTACTTTCTTGTAGCTGAAAGCAGGGTAGCTCTTCAGAATGACCTCTGACAGAACAGCAGAGGTGGTGAATCTGGGCAACAAGAGCTGAAAGAGAAAATAGTCAGATGGACACAAAGTGCATGGCGTTACAGGACACTGACCTTTTCATTGTCTTCTGCGTTCTCTGTTTGTCCATCTCCGCACAGCTTGGCATACAATTTCCAAATCTCAGCATCACTGGTTATTCTAGAAGTCACCCTGCCAAAGAGTTCCCGCAGTTTCCCTGTCAACGCCTTTGCAGAATCTCCTTTGCTATCGGCAATCCCTTCATCCACAGCTCGCACCAGGATTTTCAGAACCTGAAATGGGCACAAGAAGTGACTGCAGTTTATGCACAAGCAATCTTATTGGTACACCTGGCCCAGCTGATAAAATTCTCTTGCTTATGTACCAGAAGGCTGTTGATTTTACGTCTGTACCAGAAAGTGAGTGCGACAGTAATTTAAGGCAACAAGCCAGTGCGGTATTAAATGAATGATTACTGCCCTTCATATAGGATTTAAAAATTAATTTATTAGTCTCACGAATAGGATTACATTAACACTGCAATGAAGTTACTATGAAAATCCCCTAGTTGTCACTAGGGTAGACAGAGGGAGAATTTAGCATGGCCAATGCACCTAACCAGCACATCTTTCCGACTGTGGAAGGAAACTGGAGAACACAGAAGAAACCCACCCAGACATGGAGAGAATGTGCAGACTCCAAACAGACTGTGATCGAAGTCAGGAATTGAACCTGGGTCCTTGGCACTGTGAGGCAGCATCTAACCACTGTGCTGCCTAGATTTCAAAAGAAAAATATTAAGCAGATTTTAAGAGATCAATGGTGGGAATATGACATTCTCATGCAGTGTTTATGAAGTAAAAAAAAATGTCAAGAGCCCTTTGCACTTTAACAAGATTTTTTTAAAGAATTACTCTTGAAATTTCCTCTCCTCTCCCAAAGGCTTTGATCCATCGCTTGTTCCACCAGTCACCAGAGTGAACATTTTACCAATGTACTTGATCATTTGGTAAGTGCTGGCAGCCAAATGAATCTCAGGAAGCACTGCCATTAGATCCAATGCCCAAGGACACCAACGAGAATCCTGGCCAATTTTCTCTTCCTTCGCCCAGATGGATGAGACAATCTGCTGCATTCCTCACCAACTTTGGTAGAAATCACCCAGTTCTGATCCCCCACACATTCCTGGTTTTCATCATCCCATCCAGTGGCGGCTATGCCCTCAATTGTCTGCATCCTGGATGCTGAAATTGGTCTTTAAAAATCTCTGCCTCTCTCTCCCTCTTTTAGATTCTCTTCAAAACTACTTTTCTGACCAACAGTTTTGTGGTCTGTGGTATTATCTCATGGCTCATGAACAAAGGTTAGCTGATAGTGAGTCTGTGAACTGCCTTGTCATGATACTATATTCAGATGTCATAAAAATGGAATCTGTATGGCTACGTACATGGGAACGAAGCTGTCCGAATCAGTATATACGAGCTATTCATTGGAAAATGATGCAGGATTAATGTTTTCCTGGGACATTAGGAATTACTCCCTTAAAGAGACAGCAAATCCACAAACCAAAGTGTAGCAAAGGAAATCTGTTAGACTAGAACTAGCTACAATCAGAGTGGAGAACAGTAGAGAAAAATGTTACTGCTGCACACAGGTGATTTAATAAGTCTCAAAATCAAACTGTTGATCTATAATTTTATTCAAACAAATACAAATGAGTCTTTGCATGTGGTTTTACTGTCCTCTGATGAGCAACATCCAGGCATTTTTGGAAGAATATGAACCAACATAAAAACCACATGCAAAAAAGTCACTAATTAATTCTAACTGGTGATCCAGATGTATTAACCTTATCATGAGTAATTTTTACTTTAAAGCACAGAACAACTGTGGCATTCACTGGCTACGAGAGAACTAAAGAAGATCACTGACTGTACCCATGTACAGGGACATACTCAATGTCTTTGCTATATAAATAGCAATTACTATACAAGAGGAAACACAGCAATTAAAAATGATAAGATCTCAGAACTAAAACTTCAAATAAGCTCACAAACCAGTTAGTGAGTGGATGCACTTTGTGATGTGAATTACATCACATCATCTATTCTGATGGTAGAGGGTCGGTTTAGCTCAGTTGTCTGGATTGCTGGTTAGTGATATAGGGCAATGTCAACGGCACAGGTTCAATTCCTGTACCATCTCAGGTTGTTCATGAAGACCTGCCTTCTCAACCTTGCCCCTCACCTGAGGTGTGATTATCCTCAGCATTAGTTGTCACCACCAGTCAGCTCTCCCCCTCAAAGGGGAGAACAGCCGATGGTCAGCTGGGATTATGCTGATTTACCTTTTATTCTCATGATATCAAATCACAACACTTAATCTAACCATTATTATGGGCATGGACAAAAACTCATGCAGGGGAACTAGATGTTTGGCATGGTGTTTTGGTTGAACATTGCCATGGGCATTAATTTTGTTCCACTGGATATGCAGACAAGTACCTCCAGGAACCTTGTCTTCTACTGTTCAATGAGAACTTTTTTTGAACCTTTGCACTCCACAGTTTGGATGCTGGGCATACCGAAATCCATTGACACTTCATTCATGTAGCCGCTGTGACTTAGCATGTTTTTGTTGCTGTCCGATGGATGATGAACCGCAGCAAACTGGTAATTTTGGCATCAAGGTAGGGTCTGAATAATTTTGGTCTTCTTCCCCAATACTAAACATTTTCATTCTATAAAGCAGCCAAACCAGCTGGCTATTGGTCTAAAACCTTAGATGGACTCAAAGTTTGATCTGGGCCATTTTAGTGCATATTGCATTTCTGGTGATGTAACCATTCCAACGCTTCTTGAGGATCCATTCAGATACATGCTTCTCAGAGTCAGGGCAGTGGCTGCTCCCTGTTTTGATAGCACATTTGCTCTTGGGAATCCTCTTCAGGGCTGATTCTTTCTTCTTGCATCAGCTTTTCACTAAGTTCAAGCCTCTCAATTATTGACCAGTTAATTGACAACTTAGCAAATGTTACAACTGTTAGCTTGAAAGCAGTTTTGGACTTCATTCATTTTGCTGGAGGGCCCTTTCTGATTTTAATCAGCAACATCACGCGTATTCTGCTCTATGTGTGCATGTCTGAAACTTCCTTGCACCTTCTTCACAACACAGACCTTATTGCCTGCTCGGTGCCTTGCACTGACTTACATTATAAGATAAGTAAAACATGTGTTTCTGGGATGAAAAATTATGTCTGACTATTAATGTGAATATAGCAGTTCATAGTGGAAAAATACGATCAACTTTTACAATAAGTTTATGGAAAAATCAGGAGGTTTTGCCATCATTAAAATTGGGTCTTCTTGATTGTTGGATCAACTTATATGCCATGATCTATAGTAAGCTGGCTAAGTGGTAAAAGTGATACATCATTATTCCCTGCTGTGGGTCCTGTTTATACAATAAATATAACATTTCAAAGCAGAGTGCCTAACATTAAATGCGATTCTGCAAATGGACAACATTTGTTAAATAATCCTCAGTGTGCTAAATATTACACTGACAACCAATTTAAGATTGTTGGTCTGGTTCACAGTGTTGTACATTTGCATGTACTGGAAGCTATATATATTAATATGCAGGACCCTATACTTTGCAGAAAGAACACATACATACATTGCACCTGTTTCAGCTAAACAAAATGAAAACCATTTGCAAGTTCATTCCTCAGGGCAATTCTTTGACCAATCACAGTCAAGCTATATGGTTTAAATTTTCAAAACATATGACAGTTAACTGTCAGCCACTATAAACTGGTGCATCCTCCATGACAACATCTCTACCAGAATCCATTTGCCAAACAATCAGCACTCTCTTCTCATATAGTTTAACATTGTTTCACCTGATATGGTAGTCTTGCAACTGTCCTGATGAGTGCAAGATAAAAAGCTTTGGCAAAATATATTTCTTCAGCAATACTCAAGTTCTGTACTGCCACATGACTATTTGAATATAAAATCATTGGTAAAGAAATTTATTTTGTTTAACTTCTATAAGCGTTAGGGCCTATTAAGAAGTCTCACAACATCAGGTTAAAGACCAACAGGTTTATCTGAAATCACAAGGTTTTGCAGCGCTGTTCCTTCATCAGGTAAGTGGACTTTAACCTAATGTTGTGAGCTTCTTACTGTGCCCATCCTGTCCAATGCCGCTATATCCACATCAAGATCTATTAAGTCCTTGTGAGGCTATAGAATCAGACTCCCAAGTTTTCGAAGAAAAGTGAATGATGACCAATTTAATTCTTTGACTCTGACCAGTTAGCAATGCATTGATTATGGTAATCTTTTGAAGAAGCACAGGGGTCTTGGCCAATATTTTTCCCTCAATCAACATCACAAAAACAGTTTCTACTCATTACTACAAGGGTGGCACAATAGTTAGCATTGCTGCATCTCTGCACCAATTTGATTTTGAATTTGGGTTTGATTCCTGGATTGAGTCACTGTTTGTGTGAAATCTGTACATTCTCCCTGTGTCTGCGTGGGTTTACTGCGAGTGCGCCAGTTTCCTCCCACTGTCCGAAAGATGTGCTGGTTAAGCGCAGTAGCCATGCAAAATTCTTCCTCAGTGTATCCGAACCAGTTCCAGCACTGTGGCGAGCATAAGATTTTCACAGTAAATTCATTGCAGTGTTCATGTAAGCCTTCTTGTGACACTAATAAGTAAACGTTAAACTTTAAAACTTTAGTTGCCGTTTGTGGGCTCTTGGTGTGCACAAATTGATTTCCACATATCCTACAGTGCAGCAGTGACTATATTTCCACGGTACTTTACTGGCTGTAAATCACTTTGAGGGATCCACTATTCATGACAGTACGACATAAATGCAAGTCTTTCCAACTCCAACTCCAGTCCTGACTCATCATTGATCACAAACGCTTCTCTTTAAATTAATTTTTCCCCTCATATTTCCTTTGTTTGACTTTTCTTTGGCTTTTGAGAATTTATCCTTATCCAGTTTATGTATGCAACTTTCCAGTTCCGCAAATATATAAAATCTACCTTTATGGATTCTAGACAATTTCTAGTGAGCACGTATGGTGTAAATTTCTCTTCAAACCTTGACAACTGCATACAAAGGAGCCACAAAAGGTCATATCAAACAAGTGCAGAAGCAGGTGCTTATCTGCGGTTGAGTTAAAGGTGTATAGTTGGGGCATTATGTAGGATGGGTTTTTGGACTAAAACTCCATGAAGCAAAAAATACCGAGGCTGTTGTTTATACTGAAGTAAAGACTGACTCTCACTTATACAACTCAACTTCAGCATAGTCTGGAGCATTTTACAACCCACGCAGAGCTTTTAAACTGTAGTGTTATAATGTAGGAAACATAGCAGCCAATTCTGCTCATACCAAGTTCCCACAAACATCAATATGATAATCACTAGATAATTTGGGGGTTTTTTTTGACTGATGTAGGTTGAGGGATAAACAATGGGCAAAACCTCAGGCAAAACTCCCCTCTTCTTCTTCAAAAACAGTACTACTGGATATCTTACACCATACTTGCATCATCCCAACAAGAAAATAGGGGCAAGAGGTTCATCATCTGCAGTTTGGACCCTTTCCCCAATGCTTTTCTCCTGTTCCTGACTCAGTGACAGTTCCATAAGTAGACAGGGTCTCCCATCAACCTGTTCTTTGCCAGATATGAGTTATGGCGTAACAATTAAATCTGAAAGAAGTCATGTCATCGTTAAGCTGATCTGACCAAAGTAAAAGCTAAAGTTTATTTATTAGTCACAAGCAGGCTTACATCAACACTGCAAATGAAGTTACTGTGAAAATCCCCTAGTCGCCACGCTCTGTCACCTGTTCAGGTACACCGAGGAAGAATTTAACATGGCCCAGTGCACGTAATTTGTCGTCATTCAAACTGTTGGAGGAAACTGGAGCACCAGGAGGATACCTCACAGACACAGGAACATGCAAACTCCACATAGACAGTGACCCAAACCGGGAATCGAACCTGATCCTTGGAGCTGTGAGGCAGCAGCGCTAATCACTGTGCCACCGTGCTGCCCCAATCGGAGATGAAGTGGAGATTTTCAAACATGGAGTTTTCCTCTCAATACCAACAGTATTGTTCCAATTATTTTGATTCTAGATACCCGACAGTGAAGAAAGTATCGTTTTGTGAGAAAACTAACACCAAGATGAACGAAATAAAAACAGAAATGCTGGATAAACTCTGCAGGTCCAGCAGCATCTGTGGCAAGAGCAAAAGAGTTAACATTTTCAAGTCTCTGAAGATGAGTCAAACAGACTCAAAACATTAAGGGTGAGATTCTCTGGCCTCTCAGCTGCATGTTTCCTGCCGGCGAGAGGTGGCGCATTTGTTTGCTAGTGGCACGTTTCTCTGGTCCAGCTGATGTCAATGGGAGTTCCCATTTACATCATGCCATGCCAGTAGTGGTGAACTGCTGGTGGGACTGGACAATCCCACTGGCATGAACAGCCAGAGAATTCCAAATTCCAACTCTGTTTCTCTCACCACAGATGTTGTCAGGCCTGCTGAGCTTATCCAACATTTGCTGTTTTTATTTCAGATTTCTAGCATCCGCAGTATTTCGCTTTTGTTACTAAGATAAATGAATTTGCAACACACAATCGTTGCTGTAATAAAGGAACTCATTAAGCACCTGAAGAGAGAAAATTTGCAAAGACTGTATGAGGAAAGGGCAGGGTATTGAGACTAGAGTAATAGAATCGTACAGTGCAGAAGAAGGCCAGTTTGGCCCATTGAGCCTATACCAACAACAATGCCCATTACTCCCATGCATAACCTCCTAGTTAGTCACCCTGATACTAAGGGGCAGTTTAACATGTCAGCAGCCAATCCACCTAACTTGCACATCTTCTGTGTGAAATTTGCACATTCTCCTTGTGTCTGCGTTGGTTACCTCTGGGTGCTCCGGTTTCCACCCACAATCCAAAGATGTGCAGGTTAGCTAGATTGGCCATGCTAAAATTGTCCCTTAGTGTCCTGAGATGCATAGGTTAGAGGGAATAGTGGGTAAATATGTAGGGATAAGGGGGTAGAGCCTGAGTTGGATTGTGATGGGTGCAAACTTGATGGGACAAATGGTTTCTTTCTGCACTGTAGGGTTTCTATTTCTATGATTCTTTGGACTGTGGGAAGAAACTGGAGCACCTGGAAGAAATCCGTGCAGACATAGGGAGAATGTGCAAACTCCACACAAACAATGACCCAAGCTGGGAATTGAACCGCGTCCCTGATGCTGTGAGGCAGCAGTGCTAACTACTGTGCCATCATTCTGGCCATGCTGCAAGAGCTGAACAGTTCTTGTAAACAATGGGTTTTGTTTAAAGAAATAGATTAAAACAATGACAGTCCTTTTGTGACTGATGTTGCCATTGAATGAGTCTGTTAAAGTTATCTCTTAAAAGTTTTTCTCTTGTCAAACAAAAATCCAGCTTCTCTATTTATTTTTAACTGGAGTGTGATTCAAAGTAATCTTTGGCAGCAAACTGTGGATGGTGGTTAAGAACACAGTCTTCTCAAATTGTAATCCCAGACCTTTAGATTATCGCTATTTTGCGGAGGGCGGTTTCTCAGGAAGAACTACAAGAGAGTCTGCAAAAGAAAGTGGCTTCTGCCAGCGTAAGCAGACAATCTTTCTGTACAAGCAGTACCGGCATTTCTCACCTAACCAGAACTTGCCAAAAGCCGGGGAGGTTGCCAGAGTGAATACAAAAATCATACAACAAATAAAACAGTTACAGCACACAAGGCAACCCCCAAATCTCTGCAAAACCAACTGAGCTTGTCTCACTCCCTTTTCCTCCATGCCCTTGCAAATCTTCTCTTCTAGAACCTCCCTTATTACAGCCACAATTCAATCCATCTCCACCAGACTTTTGGGCAATGAAGATTATTTTAGAAGGAATCAGCAAGTAATAGTAGATTCTGCTCTTGTACATGCACTAGTTCTGAAAAGGATCCTCTTAAAATGAAAAAGGCTATTGCCCCTCTCCCAATCGAATAAGTAATGGTTAACTGCCTTCCTGTCTCATGGTAGTGGGTGAGTGGTATGCAGCTATTGCTTAACAAATATTTTGTTATACCTCATGCACAATGAGCTTTTGTTATTCCATTAAGTTACTTATCTGCTCGCTTAATTACTCTCTTATTAAATTGCTAAATTATTCATGCTGCAGCTAGTTTCGGCCAATTACCCAAGCTTCTTGATTATACTCTAATAAGATTTGTTATTAAACGTGCTGATAGATCCTCATTCATTGTATGAAACCGCATTTCACCACTGTTCCGTTTGGACAGCCAACTCACTTCTCAAAACTAAACTATTCTGATGAACAGAAACACTCTTGGGATTTCTTCTATTTCTTTTTGATGTTCCAGAATATCTGGTGGTTGCACAGCTGCTACCATTCATTGGTTTGGCACTCACATGGAAAATAATCACATTGGTGAGATGCCATAGAGTGTCCAGTGCTTGTGCAGCACTTATCCATTCAAGGATCAATCATCACAGAAGAGAAGAGGCGAAAGCTGGTAAAAGGCGCACTGCTTACTTTTGTGATTTCAAAGTACTGTAGAAAAGGTGAGCCTCTGGGCAAAACAATATGAAGTGGTGGCAAGAAGGGATGAAAACTTCCCACACTTGTGCCACTCCATCCACCATAGAATTATAGAAACCCTACGAGTGCAGAAGGAGGCCATTCAGCCCATTAAGTCTATACCAAACACAATCCCACCCAGGCCCTACTCCCATAACCCCCACATATTTACTCCTGCTAGTCCCCCTGACACTAGGGTCAATTTAGCATGGCCAATTACCCTAACCTGCACATCATGTGGGAGGAACGGCGGGAAGGACTGTTGGAGGAAGCCAAAGATTCCGGAGGAAGCCCATGCAGACACAAACGTGCAAACTCCACACAGGCAGTGACCCAAGGCTGGAATTGAAATTGGGTCCCTGACGCTGTGAGACAGCAGTGTTAACTATGTGCCACCCCAGAGGTAAATGTGGTGGAATAACTTCACCAGCACGTGCACTCTCTCTGTGAAAATGTGCTACAAAGGCACAGTTTATTTTTAATAACATTTTTTTCAGAACATTTTCTGTCCAAGCATCACATTTTAATTAAAAAGTGTTTGGAATATCAATCCCTATAACAAAATAGTCTATAAGCACACCAAAATTCCTTACCAAAAAACACAATCATCGTTCCCAATGCCCTACGCTCTGACTTTTCTCTGAGCAATTGACTCTCTCCCACTTAGAAGCCAAACTCTTCAAAGGATTGAGAGAGAGAAATACAACCAGGATTTCTACAATTTCTCATTGAGGTCTTTAAATATTTGTCAGCAACATCAAGTTCCAGCAAGACCAAGGAGGTGAGTCACACACAATGACATTGAAATTTAAAACCCACCATTAAAAAGGGAGGAGTCTTTGCTGAAATGACCTTACAAAAAGGATTTCACCATAACCCAAGTGTTTTCATTGCCTATACAGTCGAGAGCACTTTTTCCTCTTACTGGCCTAGAGTCTTTTCTCTGTTTTTTTATGGGTAATGAGGTGTGTAGTCATATCTTGATGCTCCAGCCACCATGTTGAGGTTAGTTGGTCTTATCCTGGGCGGCATGCTGGCACCTGGTTAGCACTGCTGTCTCAGAGCTCCAGAGATGTGGTTCGATTCCCAGCTTGAGTCACTGTCTGAGTGGAGTTTGTACATTCTCCCCATGTCTGTGTGGGTTTCCTCCGGGCGTTCTCGTTTCCTCTCCCAGTCCAAACACGTGTGGTTTTGATGCACTGGCCAGGCTAAATTACTCCTTGGTGTCCAGCAATGTGTAGGTTAAAGGGATTCGTGGGACAAATATCTGGGGTTAAGGGGGATTGTTGTCAGTGCAGACTCGAGTGGCCTCCTTCTGCACTGTAGGGATTCTATCCTGCAATTCATTTCACGTCCTGCTTAAATTAGCCATCGAGAGATAGGTGACTGCCAATTATACTGAATCTCAGGCTAGTCTTCCATGCTGAACTGCAGGTACATAACATAAAAACACAGGTTCATGCCTATGATATCTTTACACAACGAGCTCCTGATGTTCAGATCATCAGCAAGAATCACCAAGTGATGATAGCCAGGTGTTTCCTTCACAGGAAAGGGAAGTTACGTCGCACCTTATTACAGGCTTGGTTAAGAACAAATTGTCAAGAGGTCGTTTCCTGTGAGTCTACACCCTCATTTGGGGATGATGCATGGCTTGTCTGCAGTACTGGAAAACATTAAAAAACTTGAGACAAATTTCTTTCACATGACTTGCTTCAAATATTACCTAGCAGGACCACCTTCTCCATGTTGCTTATTTACTGTCAGCCTTGGCTGGCTTGGTAGTATTTTCCTTTCTGTTCATCTGGCCAAGTTCCATGCTGGAGGCTTGAGAACAAGAACCTGGCAGCAATGCTGAGGGAGTGCTGCACTGACAGAGTGCTGCACAGTTGGATGGGATTTTGCAGCCATGCACGCTCCAAGACTGGAAAATCCCACCCGAGGTCAACAGACCATAATCCACCCTCGCCCGCTACGATTCACATGGCGGGACAACAAAATTTCACCCGTCATCTTTCAGATGCAACATTAAACCAAGTCCCTGTTTCTTCTCAAGTGGAAGTAAAAGATCCCAGGGCAGTTAACCCCATTGTCCTGATGAATATCTATCCCTTATTTAAAATCACAAAAAGGAGATTATTTGCTGTTTGTGGGATCTTACTGTAGGGCAAACTGGGTGCCATGTTTCTTCATTACAACAGTGAACACACTGTAAAGGATTTTGTAACATTGAGGTTGTAAAAGGCGCTACACAAATGCAAGGTTTTCATTTTTTCATACTGTCTGCCTGTCCAATCCAGCTACCAATGTGAATGATGTTAATTCAATTCTAGGAAAATGTAACTCACTGTTTAAAGGAATGAGTTTCTGGGCCATTCAGACTAGAGGCATTCCAGGTTTCATTCCTATTCTGTTCATAGAATCCCTACAGAGCAGAAGGTGGCCATTTGGCCCATCAAGTCTGTACCAACTCCCTGACAGAGTATCTTACCCAGGTCCACCACCCTGACCTATCCCTGTAACCCTATGCAATTACCACGGCTAATCCATCTAACCTACACATCTTAGAACATAGAACATTACAGCGCAGAACAGGCCCTTCGGCCTTCGATGTTGCGCCGACCAATTAGGAAAAAGCAATGATCCTCTAACCTAAACCATTCCCTTTTCGTCCATAAACTTATCTACTAACCTCTTAAACGCCACCAAACTTGGCACATCTACAACTGACGCAGGTAGGGCATTCCATACCCTTACCACCCTCTGGGTAAAGAACCTACCTCTGACATCCGTCCTATAACCACAACCCCTTAATTTAAAGCTATGTCCCCTCGTGCTAGCTTTCTCCATCCTAGGAAAAAGGCTATCACTGTCCACCCTATCTAAACCTTAATCATCTTATATGTTTCAATAAGGTCTCCTCTTAGCCGCCTTCTTTCTAACGAAAACAACCTCAAATCCCTCAGCCTCTCTTCATAAGACCTGCCCTCCATACCAGGCAACATCCTGGTAACCTCCTCTGTACCCTCTCCAATGCCTCCACATCTTTCTTATAATGCGGGGACCAGAACTGCACACAATACTCCAAGTGCGGCTGCACTACAGTTTTGTACAGTTGCAACATGACGTTGCGGCTCCGAAATTCAATCCCCCTACAATAAAAGCTAAGACTCCGTATGCCTTCTTAACAACCTTATCGACTTGATTGCCAACTTTCAGGGATCTATGCACATATACACCAAGATCCCTCTGTTCTTCAACACTATTAAGAGTCCTACCATTAGCCCTATACTCTAAACATTTGTTATTCCTGCCAAAGTGAATTACCTCACACTTTTCCACATTAAACTCCATTTGCCACCTCTCGGCCCAGCTCTGCAACTTGTCCAAGTCTCTCTGCAAACTATAACACCTCTCTTCACTATCTACCACTCCTCCGACTTTGGTGTCATCCACAAATTTACTAATCCATCCTTCAATACCCTCATCCAGATCATTTATAAAAATTACAAACAGCAGGGGCCCCAAAACAGATCCCTGAGGTACTCCACTTGTAACCGAACTCCACGATGAATATCTTCCATCAACCAATACCCTCTGTCTTCTATCTGCTAGCCAATTCCTAATCCAATTAGCTAAATCACCTTCAATCCCATACATCTGCATTTTCTGCAGAAGCCTTCCACGGGCCACCTAATTCTCTCCAATACTTTGCCCACAACAGAAGTAAGACTCACCGGCCTATAATTCCCCGGAAAGTCTCTCTTCCCCTTCTTGAACAATGGGACCACATTCGCTATCCTCCAGTCTTCCGGCACTATACCCGTAACCAATGACGACCTGAAGATCAGGCAGAGGTTCTGCAATCGCCTCTCTCGCCTCCCAGAGAATCCTAGGGTAAATCCCATCCGGCCCAGGGGACTTATCTAACTTCAAACCCTCAAGAATATCTAGCACATCCTCCTTATCTACTCAGTACTTTCCAGTTTGCAACCCTGTATCCCAGTGTTCTCCATAACTACATTTACATCTCCCTGCGTGAATACCGAAGAGAAATATTTGTTCAGTGCCTCTCCAATCTCTTCAAGCTCCACGCACAACTTCCCACTGCTGTCTATGACTGGCCCTAATCTTGCCCTAACCAATCTTCTATTCTTAACATATCTAAAGAAAGCTTTAGGATTCTCCTTGATCCTATCAGCCAAAGCCTTCTCGTGTCCCCTTTCAGCTGTCCTCAACTCACTCTTTAGCTCTCTCCTGGCTAATCTATAGCTATCTATTGCACTAACTGAGCCTTCAAGCCTCATCCTGACATAAGCCTCCTTTTTCCTTTTAACCAGCAAATTAACTTTTTTAGTACATCTTGGGATATTAAAGGACAGTGTGGCATGGTCAATCCACCTAAGCTACACATCGCTGGACTGTAGGAGGGAACCAGAGCACCTGGAAGAAACCCACACAGATATGAGGTGAACGTGCCAACTCTACACAGTGATCTGAGCCAGAATTGCATCTGGACCCCTGGTGCTGTGAAGCAGCAGTGCTAACCACTCTGCCACCGTGCTACCTTAAAGTTTAGTCAGGCCAGCAGTAGGGATCCCATAATTGAACATTTCCCTCACCAACAACTATGACAACATCACCACGTTAAAACCTGGAGCACATGGAGTTAAATTCAAACTTTTCAGTGTTGGAAGTCTGCTGCAGGCAATGACACATTCCTGATTTTGGTTGAGGGATGAATGTTGGCTTGGACTTTCAGGGAACTCCCTTTAAACTGTTTTAAATAGCACCTTGGGGTCTTTTATATTCTGCAGAACAGGAGTTTAATGATTCATGCAAAAGGTGGAGCCCTTTGAAATGCAACACCGCCTTAAAGGGGTTTAATCACGCAGAGGTGAGAGTGCTGCTACTAAACTAGGCTGGTTATTAGCAGACGTAATTCCAGGGACATCCCGTTCTCGCTTTTATAGAATCCTGTGTGTCAAAGAGAAAAACAACTATTATAGAAGATGAGCTGCTGCAGACTCCACTGTGTTTGTGTGAACACATTCTGCCTGCCACGGGTGATGGCTACGAGAACATAAGACAAACTTTACGACAGTTCACTGAAAATTATCTATGCTATTGAAACTGGTGTCATCATCAAACCTGCCAGCAGATAACATGCTATTCCCAACTGGTTTCTTCTGATGCACAAAAGGAAGCCCTCAGGCCCATTGAGTCCATGATAGCCATCAAGCACCTATCTATTCCAATCACATTCTTTAGCATTTGGTCAAGGTTAAAGTTATAGAACTCCAAGCTCTATAATAAAATTTGGTAGCCATGATTGGAGACGCCAGCGTTGGACTACGGTGGGCACAGTAAGAAGTTTCACAACACCAGGTTAAAGTCCACCAGGTTTATCTAGCATCACGAGCTTTCGGAGCACTGCATCTTCATCAAGTGATTCCACATAAACATGTTGGGACATTAGCCTCATGCTGAGAGGTTTCTTACAATAACAAAATAGATATACTGATTTAATAGGTAGCCACATCTCGCAGTATATAGCGATTACAATCTAATAGCAACAAAAACAGAAAATGCTAGAAAATCACAGCATGTCTGACAGCATTTGTGGAGGGAAAATAAAGCCAACATTTCATATCAGAATGATCCAGACGTGAAACATTGGCTCTATTCGCTCCCTGATTGCTTGAGGTATTGCCCTGGAAAAAGGTAAGAAATCTCACAATACCAGGTTAAAATCCAACAGGTTTATTTGGAATTACAAGCTTTTCGAACACTGCTCTTTCATCAGTCCATCTCAGTCCAATGCCAGCAACTCCACCCCATAGCCACAGAGAAAGCAACGGAGAACTTTAGGCTCCCCAAACTCTGATGAGCAACTTTTACTGTTAACTGGTGCCCATTAGGAACCAGTTTGAAACTGCCTAAACTAATTCAAAAAAGATGGAAAAATTAAACATATTTCTTTTGTTTGCTGAGAGTGAGTCCCTACACATGAGTGTATGCTGCTTCTAACAAGCATGAATGAGTTGCGTGAGGAGCTTGACCGATTGTCTTAAATCGGTTGCTAATGTAGCATATTGGCACATCCAAGATTGTTGTACTCACAAAAGAGTCCACAAAAGGAATATGTTTGTACAGATGAGTGCAAGGTGAAAAGCTCCAGCAACACCTCACTTCTTGCAGCAACAATTAAAGAAACCACACTCTCCGGGCTGGTTTAGTATTGTGCTAATTATGGAAAAGAGGGGATAAAAAGGGCAGTATGGTGGCACAAGTGTTAGCACTGCTGCCTCATAGTGCCAGGGACCTGGGTTCAATTCTAGCCTCGGATCACTGTCTGTGTGGAGTTTGTACATTCTCCCTGTGTCTGCACAGGTTTGCTCCAATGCTCCAGTTTCCTCCCATAGTCCAAAGATGTGTGGGTTAGGTCGATTGGTCATGCTAAATTGCCCCTTGGTGTCAGGAGATTAGCAGGGTAAATAAGTAGAGTTATGGGGAGAGGGCTTGGGTGGGATTGTGGTCGGTGCAGACTCGATGGCCAAATGGCCTCCTTCTGCACCGTAGGGATTCTGTGAAAATGGAGATGGTTATCTTAACATTCAGTGCATCTTAACAAGGCATAAACCTGTGAGTAAGAAATGTTCTTTATGTCCAAAAGTGAATGGAGCATTTAAAATGCCAAGACAGACAACTTTCACACTGACACTAACTCAGGGGGCAGAATTTTCCCTTCCCGCTCGCCACGGGAATCAGAGTGGGCGGGACACGGACCATGCAATGGTCTGTTGATCTCAGACAGGATTTTCCAGCTTCAGGGCGAGCACAGCTGGAAAATCTTGTCTAGGATGTTAAAAGAGGATAATGGCTATCATGTTCTGGCTGACATTAATGACTACCAATTTTTAAAGTGGATTTTTTAAGTAGTGGGATTGTACTGACAAACAAGTAGAGTTAGAACATCAACAGGTACAGAAACCGATGACTGACGTTAATCTACTGACATGAGGACTCAATTGTGAAACTTAAACTCAACATTGCCAAAACCCAAGCCTCAAAAAAGCATGCCCGACTGCAACATATTTCCATTCCCACACCAGGCGTCCTTATATATTCTAAGTGGAACTGCCAATTTGATGTCAATTAATGTCTAATTATGAGCAATTTTTGCTGTTAACTGGTACCCATTAGGAACCGGGTTGAGACTGCCTAAAGTAATTTCCCCAAGGACACTTGCAGCCAGCAAAGAAAGGAAACTTTAATCCACCAGTCTGGGCTGCACTCCAGACCCCAGGTTGCTGAACTGAAAGGACAGCATGCTACCACACTGCGCCATATAGTATTCCCTTTTTATTTAATCCACTCTGCTGGCAGAAGCTAAATAAAACATCCCCTAAAAGATAATGGCAATTCATCAACTTTCCCTGTTCAGCTCACAAATTAGTCATGAAAGCAAGCCCCCAAAAAATGAAAATTAGAAAAACCTCAAAGAGTTTTGCTGCATTTATGATGGACTTTGAGCAAAATGAACCACAGATTAGTCATTGTCTGAGATTAGGCAAGACAAATTTGCGTCAGCACCAGTAATGCAAGGAGTCACACTGTTGCTCCCACATTATTACTGTACTTTTCGGTGATTTTGTGATTGCAATCAAATAATCAAACAAGCACCAAAATATCTTAACAAATAAGATGGAAGAATACAGCAGTTCTGCTTTGAGCTCAAGTAGGACATAGTTTCAGAATACTCCCCTTCTCAGCATTGTACATTCTTCTCTAGAGCTGGCAGGGCAATGGCAATTAGGAGCCAAAAGCAGAGCATTGGCATGCATTGATTATTAATTCCGCTCACTCTCTGGCTCTTGCTTTTATTTCACCCCTCTGTCCTTGAAGGCCTGGCTTTTAAAATCCAGCTTCTCACTACTTAAGAAACCACAAGCACAAATTCAAGTCCAGCCACATACCACCGAGGCCCAAATCAACCAGGCAGTCAAGGGGAAAGTAAACAGAAAAACATGCTGGATACAGAAAAACTGTATTAGTATTGAAGTTAATAATCCCATCTCTGCAAATACACAATAGGTATAATTGTAGCTGCTAATGGAAGGCAATATAAAAGAGCAAAGAGGGTTAACATATCTTACATACTTACATCAAAAATGTCCATGTTGCAAGTCTGGAAGTGAATTACTTAAAACATGTTATCTTAGGATGTAAGTAAAGCTGGCATTTATTGTTCATCCCCCTGCTTCAGATTAGTGTGCCATGCCACTTCAGCAGGCAATTAACCACGAATCATGTTGATTTTGATTTGATTTATTATTGTCACATGTATTAGTATACAGTGAAAAGCATTGTTTCTTGCATGCTCTACCAACAAAACATACCATTCATAGAGAAGGAAAGGAGAGAGTGCAGATGTAGTGTTACAGTCATAGCTAGGGTGTAAAGATCAACTTAGTGAGAGTAGGTCCACTCAAAAGTCTGATGGTAGCAGGGAAGAGCTGTTCTTGAGTCAGTTAGTACATGACCTCAGATTTTTGTATCTTTTTCATGATGGAAGAAAGTATGTCTGAAATGCATGAGTCTTAATTATGCTGGCTGCTTTTCAGAGGCGTCGGGGAACTGGAGTCACACCTAGGCCAGAGCAGGTAAGGAGGGATGTTTCCTTCATGAAAAGATATTAGGAAACTGGCTGGTAGCATTCTTAAAGAGCCATGATTCAAGACTGATCCTACTTACCACTTGTGCAACTTCCATTCTTTCTTTTCCCTGTTGATACAATGGATATGGGGAGATAGTGGTGTAATGATAATGTCACTTGACATTATCAGGGGTTAAGGTTCAGATCACAGCACAGCAGGCAGTGGAATTTAAATTCAATTATGAAAAGGTAATCTCAGGAACGATGGCAATGAAACCATCAACTACTGTTATAAAAAACCCATCTGATTCAGTAATGCCTTTTAAGGAAGGAATTTTGCCATCCTTACCCAAGCTGTCCAAATGGGACTCCAGACCCACAGCAATGTGGTTGACTCTAACTGCCCTCTGAAATGACTAGCAACTTATTCAGGTCAAGGGCAATTCGGGATGGGAAACAAACGCTGGTCTTACCCAGAAACTCCCACAACCCATGAAAGAATACATTTTTAAAAATCCTCTTGACTGCTTCAGATGCCTTTGCCCCCTCCATCCTGCATATTTTTCTCTGAATTAGGTTAAAATGAACTGTAGGGGATGGAAATATTTCTTGAGTATCAGAATGAGGCTTTGCACAAAGGTTTTATTATTAAATTTGGAAATTGTGACATTAGGATGCTTTGCTTTTTGAAGTAATGAGTGAAGAATTGCAAGTTGGAGGGGAGGGGACAGGGAACTAACTTGTAAGTTACTGACCGCATTGTGTGCCGAAGCAGGCATGATGCAGTCTCTGACTGAGAATAATTCAGTTTCAAGTGGACATGTTGAATTCAGCTCCATCAAACTGTCTAGTTCAGAAACATTTTCAAACCAAACAAGTGTCAGCACTGAGCTCAGCTTGTAGAACTCTCTGACTCAGAAGATCCAGGTTTAAGTCACCCTGTTAAATCTGAAGCAATGAAAAGGTTGCCAATACAGATAGTGCTGCATTGTCGGCAATGAAACACTAAAACTTCATTGTTCAGATCACCTAATGAATTTCCCACATCCCAATTCAAAAAGAAATGCGTTAGTTGAATTGGGTTTCTTGGCCAATATCTTGGGGCAAAATTGACAGAAAGTTGGACAAAAGTGGACAAATCAGATTGGTAAAGAGAAATCTTGTTTTTTGAAATGCTTGAATTTTTTTTAAAAAACGAGATAACAAAAAGAGAGGGTTGATGAAGGTACCGCATTTGATATGGTGTATATGGACTTCCAAAGTGCCACATAAAAGGTTCCTCAACAAAGTCGAGGCCCATGGAGTAAAAGTGACACACACAAAGTTGGGTGAGTAAAAACAGAGTAGTGGTAAATGGTTTGATTTTTGTTTGATTTATTATTGTCACACGTTAGTGTACAGTGAAGAGTATTGTTTCTTTAGACTAAGTCATCATTACGAGGGAGAAAGTATTAGGTGAATCAAAAAGCATTAAGGTAGACCAGATGGTATCTATCCAGATTACTGAAGGAACAAGAGATGAAATTGCTGGGTCTCTAAACAAAATCTTTGCTTTTTCACTGGCCACTGGTGAGGTAAAGTAAGAAGTCTCACAATACCAGGTTAAAGTCCAACTAGTTTATCTGATAGTAAACCCACAAGCTTTCAGGGTTTGCTCCTTCGGCGGGTGAGTGGAGAGTTCTGGTCTCAAACAGACATATAAAGGTACACACAATTTACAGAATACTGATTAGAACGCGAGTTTAATTCTAACCATCAGGAGCATTGACACATAGAGAGATCTGAGAGTACATAGATTCTTAAAAGTGGCAGCGAAAGTGGAAAAGATGGTGAAGAAAGCATATAGCATACTTGTCTTCATCAGATGGGCATTGAGTATAAAAGTTGGCAAACTAATTTACAGTTAGATAAAACATTGGTTAGGCTACATTTGGAATACTATGTTCAATTCTGATTGCCACACCAGAAGAAGCACTTGGAGGTTTTGGAAAGAGCGCAGAAAAGGTTTACCAAGATGTTGCCTGATATGGAGAATATTAGCTAAGAGGTAGGAGAGATTGAATAAACTGGGATTGTTCTCTGTGGAAAGACGGAAGCTGCGGGATGACCTGATAGAAGTTTATAAAATTACGAAAGGTATAGATAGGGTGAACAGTTGGAAGCCTTTTTCCAGAGCAGAAATGACAATTACAAGGAAGCACAAGTTCAAGATAAGGGGTGAAAAGGTTCGGTGGAGATATGCGGGGGAAGTTTTTTTACAGAGTATAGTGGGGGCCTGGAATGCACTGTCAAGTGAGGTGGTTGATGCAGTTACATCACCAACATTTAAGACTTATCTTGATAAGCATATGAACAAACAGGGAATAGAGGGATATAAACAGTTGGTCTAGAAAGTAAATGTGATCATGTAGTCTTGGAGGTTCAAAGGGCTGTTCCTGTGCTGTACTGCTTTTTGTTCTTCCGCGCTTTATAGACAAAGCATACCGTACACAGAGAAGGAGAGACTGCAGAATGTATGTTACAGTCATAGCTAAGGTGTAGAGAAAATCAATATTTTACGAGGTAGGTCCATTCAAAAGTCTGATAACAACAGGCAAGAAACTGTTCTTGAGTCGTTTGGTTTATACTCAGACTTTTGTATGTTTTTCCCAACGAAAGGTGGTGGAACAGAGTATGTCTAGGGTGTGTGGGTCCTTAATTATGCTGGCTACTTTTCTGAGGCAGTGGAAAGTGTAGATGGAGTCAATGGGTGGGAAGTTGATTTGAGTGATGGATTGGGCTTCATTCCCAACTCTGTGGTTTTGGACAGAACAGGCACCATACCAAGCTGTGATACAACCAGAAGGAATGCTTCCTACGGTACATCTGTAAAAGTTGGTAAGAGTTGTACTCAAATTTCCTTAATCTTCTGAGAAAGTAGAGGCATTGGTAGGCTTTCTTAACTAGAGCATTGGTATGGGGGGACCTGGATAGATTGTTGTTGCTTTGGACACCGAGAAACTTGGATCCTCCCGAACATTTCTACTTCGTCCCCATTGATGCAGATAGAGGCATGCTCTCCACTACACTTTATTAACATTGATTATTGTTGCCGCACTAGTTCACCAGATTCTCTAGCTCTTTCCTGTAGTCTGTCTCATCATTTTTTGAGATCCGACTCATTTGTCGAGATCCGACTCATTTGTCATCAGCAAACATGAAAATCCAATGGGAGGGAAATATGACCACACAGTCATAGGTGAATAAGAAGTATTGTAATGTCTGAGGACATAACCCTTCCTACAGGAAAAGGGCGGTGGGACTAACTAAATTCTTCTTGCAAGCGCTGGCATGGGCTCAATGAACTGAATGGTCTGCTGTGCTGTAACAATTCTAAGATTTTATACACCTCTCTATATTCAATATTGCAAAGTCCAAAAAACATCAACCTGTACTGTAGAAAGTGGCTGCCATATTTGTTACCTAACAAGAGTCACTATTCTTCTAAACTGACTGCATATTATGTATATTAAGCAAATTGAAATATGTTGGAAAGTTTTGTTGCAGCTTCAGTCATTAATGACATAGGCCTACACCAAACACATCGCACAGAAACAGATCATTCAGCCCAAATAGTAGTGTCTATATTCCACATGACTGTCCTCCCATTCCATCAACTTCTGCTCAGCCTCTGAACATATGTTTTTATTCCTAAATGGGGTCAAAGCAAAGTATTCCAAGGCCAGAATTGTGCAGAGTCCAATTATGATCAAGCTAATGATATCATTAAAATAAAAACACAATTACATACCAAAAGACAAAGGTGAGTTCAAGTTAACCAATCTTTTCAGGTACATGTTTGTGACACATTCTTTGAAAGATGTCGAGCATGAAAAATCCAAATGCTTTGGATGATAACATTCTTCTTCATTCATTCGTGGGACATGGGTGTTGCTGGCTAGTTATTAGAGAACCAGATGGGCTTTTCTGATAATCGACAATGGTTTCATGGTCATCAGTATATTCTTAATTTAAGATATTTTTAATTGAATTCAAACTCCAGCATCTGCCGTGGTGGGATTCAAATGCTGCTCCCCAAAACATTAGCTGAGTTCTGTAATTAATAGTCTAGAGTCTTGAGTCATCACCTGCCCTCAACACAAGAAGAACAGATACCCAGACAGAAAACCACAGCAGCTCATTACGTCATTGCCAAAATTGTGCTATTCACCTTTCAACAAGCAATGCTTTGCTGTGAAGCCATCCTATATAAGAATGAGTACATGATCCACTGACGTTTCATAATATCATTCTCCAGATGTGGGGTTCACTGGCAGCATTTATTGCCCATCCCTACTGGCTTTTGAGAAGCTGATGGTGGGTCTTATCCACGAAAGATTGCTGTATATATGGTGGAGAAGCATTATAAAAGAGAGAGGTTTAAGTGAGATGACAAAAACTTGGTCAGAGGTATGTTTTAAGGAGTGTTTCAAAGGAGGAAAGTGAGGTGGAAAGGTGTAGGAAGGGTGTTCCAGAGATTTAGGGCCTAAACAACCAAAGGAGCAACCACCAATGGTAGTGTGATTTAAAATCGAGAATGCCGAAGTGGCCAGAATTAGATGAGTGCAAATGAGTTGCAGGCTTGTGGAACTGGAGTAATTTGCAGATTGGGAAAAGTGAGGCCATAGACATAGAGGGATATGAAAACAAGTTTTGGGAATTTTATAATCAACACATTGTTTGATCAGGAGCCAATATCAGTTGGCAAGCACAAGGATAAAAGGTGAACGGAACTTGGTGCGTTTGAAAGAAACCATCTGATAAACTGAAAATCTGAATCCTGATGACCACTTTGATTTATTTCCACAAGGATGAAGTGGATGTACAGTCAGTAGAGTAAGAAGTTTGTAGTAAACAAATGTGTTTGCAGTCGAAATGTTTCCTATAATTTACAGTCACTGTATATTAGATCTTGCCCATTTCACAGAATACCTCAGTCATGTGTAAAGTAGATTGCCTTATGCAGAGTATCAACTCTGAATTCCCTTTGAGGGCTAGACAGCTTGCAAAGCAATGAATCAATTTTATTGCACAGAATACCGTTTGGAAATATACTCTCCATGATTGCAATGTTCAAAACTGCAAAGAGTTAGAAGATGTGTAGAAAAGATCTGCAGCCAACGATCTGCATTTCTCAGAATCAGTAGATTCATAGCCCGAGGAGCTGTTTACACAAACTGAAGAATTCGGGCAGTGGACATCTAGAGATTTGAGGAATTGTTATGGGATGGCACGCCAAACCAAAATCATCTGCCCTAAAGCAAGGGTAAAACATTTACATTAAAATATTGTAGGGCAGGTTATCATATATACTGGTACAACAGGGAAGGAACTTGACCTCAGAATCTCCTTTGCCCCAAAATAAATTCATCATCTCAGCATGTTAGCGGGTTGCTTCCCTTAGGAAGACAAGCTACTCTCGAATAATATTCAGCCTGCTCTGAGTACCTCCAATAGCAGGTTTCCTGTGTTCTTACCTGTCACACTCAAATTGGGGAATGGGTACTCTCACCTTGTAATTGAGGTTGGTGTGGAAGTGGGGCTGGATGGACAATGGTGGTCAGAATCGGAGCTTATTTTACAGCAGCAGAGGACCGCTAAACTTCTGTGACAAAACTAGATCTTCATTGCAAAAATACTTCTTCAAAATCCCCATCCCTCCAATGTGGTCCTGTAACAATGGCTATTTCCCCATCTCCACCATGTCAGATCACCTTCCGTTGCTGTCTTACCATTCTTCCCCTGCCTCCAGATAGAGTAACTGTGTTGATGAGCTCCTCTTACCCTCTAAACGCCACCAAACGTGGCGCATCCACAACTGCTGCAGGCAGGGCATTCCACTCCCGAACCACCCTTTGGGTAAAGAACCTACCTCTGATATCCGTCCTATAACTATCACCCCTTAATTTAAAGCTGTGTCCCCTCGTGCTAGCTTTCTCCATCCTAGGAAAAAGGCTATCACTGTCCACCCTATCTAAACCTCTAATCATCTTATATGTTTCGATTAGGTCCCCTCTTAGCCGCCTCCTTTCTAACGAAAACAACCTCAAATCCCTCAGCCTCTCTTCATAAGACCTGCCCTCCATACCAGGCAACATCCTGGTAAACCTCCTCTGTACCCTCTCCAATGCCTCCACATCTTTCTTATAATGTGGGGACCAGAACTGCACACAATACTCCAAGTGCGGCCGCACTAGAGTTTTGTACAGTTGCAACATGACGTTGCGGCTCCGAAATTCAATCCCCCTACCAATAAAAGTCAAGACTCCATATGCCTTCTTAACAACCTTCTCGACTTGACTGCCTACTTTCAGGGATCTATGCACATACACACCAAGATCCCTCTGTTCATCAACACTACTAAGAATCCTACCATTAGCCCTATACTCTACACATTTATTATTCCTGCCATAGTGCATTACCTCACACTTTTCCACATTAAACTCCATTTGCCACCTCTCGGCCCAGCTCTGCAACTTGTCCAAGTCTCTCTGCAAACTATAACACCCCTCTTCACTATCTACCACTCCACCGACTTTAGTGTCATCTGCAAATTTACTAATCCATCCTTCAATACCCTCATCCAGATCATTTATAAAAATTACAAACAGCAGGGGCCCCAAAACAGACCCCTGAGGTACACCACTTGTCACCGAACTCCACGATGAATATCTCCCATCAACCACCACCCTCTGTCTTCTATCTGCTAGCCAATTCCTAATCCAATTAGCTAAATCACCCTCTATCCCATACATCTGCATTTTCTGCAGAAGTCTTCCATGGGCCACCTTATCAAACGCCTTACTAAAGTCCATATATACCACATCAACCGCCTTACCCCCAGGCAATGGATCACATTGCCTTGGTGTGCCTCGAGAAAGTCAGCAACTCCTTGACCATACCTCATAAGACAAAGACAGTAATCATACCCCAGGGAGAAAGAAAGAATCAGCAGCTCCCCTTATCCATACTGGAAGCTTACCTTCCACTGTTTATTTAAGCAAACACTTCTTTGAAACAATGTTTTTATAAATTTGTTATCCGACTCATCTGACTATAAAAGATTTCCAATCGCCTTACAGGCAATCCCAACTTGGATGACACTCATATATTTCAAAGTTTAATGTAATGCAATAAGCAGAATCGTTTTTTTGTTTAAGAATTGCAGTTATCAACCTCTTCCCTGAAACAACTTGTTTTTACAAATTTGTTTTGCATCTTATCCCCCTAAAAACTGATTACATTTCAACTTTGCAGTTCTGTCCCAGTGGAAAATGGTGCTGAAAATAAAACCCAGCAAACAAACCACCCAACATACTAAGCGATTGTTGTAACATTTCATTGCAACATGAATGTATCGAGTATTTGTTAGAAATCACTTATAATAAACAGAAGGTGTAAAATCAACATACATACACCTTAAATTGACCAATCTGAATAGTTAAAAAAACTTGGTATTATTATTAGATTTTGAAAGGAAAAATAAATAAAAAGTTCAAACACTTAGTTATTTTCATAATGCTGCTTCCAGGGCAGCACAACGGCATAGGCCTAAATGGGAAGACATGGTGGCACTGTGGTTAGCACTGCTACATCACAGCACAGGAACCCAAGTTCCCTGCTTAGGTCATTATCTGTGCAGAATCTGCACATTCTCCCCATCTCTGCAAGGGTTTCTTTCAGGTACTCTGGTTTCCTCCCACAGTCCAAAAGATGTGCTAGTTAGGTGCAATGGCCATGCTAAATTCTCCCTCAGTGTCCCTGAACAGGTGCTGGGTGTGATGATTAGGGGATTTTCACAATAACTTCATTGCAATGTTAATATAAGCCTACTTATGCCTACTAAATAAACTTTAATTTTATAGTTCTGAATAAACAAATGTAATATCAGAAACATGATGGGCTCAACTGTCGTTTCTAAAGAATATCATATCACAAACTCTCATCTGAATATGAGAACAAGAACACAAAGTAACAGCAAGAAGTGACAGTCTCAACACATCACATGATCAAATTGAATATTGATCTGATTAACAGAAATCCCACACTGAACATCAAAATGGTAGAATGCTCTTTAAAGGACCTTATTCCTAATGACACACTGATCTCTGTATTGCTTAATCTGAAGTCGTATTTGTATGGGTGCTGCTTTAATTTAGATTCTGGCTTCTCACTGCTAAATCCAAGTCCCTTATCTCGGTGTTAGACTCACAGGTTTATGACAAATTGATCTACAATTCCACCATAGGAATAAGGGATCCAGATTCAGCAAAGTAAAAGCCAAGACCTTGCTCTCCGATGCCAGACTCTCTGAATCCAATCCGAAGTAGCTTTAACTGTACGCAATTATGTGCCAATGGCTATACTGCAAATATGCACGTTTTATTAGGGAACAGAAAGCTTTGAGCTTTTGTGAGGAAAAAAATGCTTTTTGTTCCAAAAATTGTGGCATTTCTGTCCGAAGATTTAATTCATTTTTCCTTCACAAGTTATTCTCCTTCAGTGCCAGTTAAGATCACCATGACATTCTATTCCCAGGCCAAGAGAAATTTAACCCTGAGCAAACTAATGCTGTTGACTAAAACTATTCTGACTGTGACTGACGGCAGAATATCTGTCCTCAAAGTCTCTATCGCTGCCCATCTTCAGCTACTTGCTAAGAGTTACAGCTCTGTACAGACATGTGTCACCCACTCTATCTATAACTGGGTTAAATTTGCATTCTCTGGTTTTTCTTCTCTTCCCTTTTTTTTTTCAGTGTCTCCTTTTCATCAAGTCAACTGAAACCAGGTGGGTCATTGTCCCAAAAAAAATTCTAAGTGTTGAATTTGTGTAGAAACTGGAGTAAATCATGCTGACTTTCTCAGTGGAAGTTTCAAAATGAATTTCCGACACTTTGTGCACTGCAAAAAGGCTGGGGCCTTTTTCCGCTGGAGAGTCCAGCAGCGTAGAGCTGAACTGGCCACTGCGCATGCATCGATCTATCAGCGTCGAGATCAGCGCACACACTGCCAGCCTCCTGATCACTGGCCAGGTTGATCTCTATTCCCTCCCCCCACCCCTCTCTGCGAATGGGAATAGGGCCCAATTGTTGGCCTCTTGCACGTGCCGAGGTCAGCCTTGTTCTCCCCTCCCCTGCCCCAGCAGGCTGAACCTCCCCTCCTACAACTCGCCCCACTGGTCAACGATTGCTGGCTTCCCTCTCTCCGTCACTCAGTCCAAATGCAGATTGGGAGGGGGAGCCCCAACCTCCACTGATCACCCCCCGAGGCTTTACCCATCAGGCCCTGTTAAAGCCTATGCCGAGTCAGCAGTGCCAAAATGCACCCTGGGCATTGGCACTTTGTCCCTTGGACAATGCAAGAGGACCCAGGCTCATACAGCCAAGATGGCAATGCCCAGGGGATAGCATTCTCTTTCCAGCGCACAACCTCTGGGCCTCGATTGTCCCCAACTCATTAGGCGGGGTCAGATCACTAGTTCCCCATAAGTGGGGAGCTATACTAAACCCCTCTAGAGTGAAATTTCTGGTATGGCGCTGATGGTGCTGAAACTCTGGCTGCTAGAGAATCGCAGAGGCCACAGCCCCCAATAGTAGCCTGCAAAACTTGAGCCTCCTGGCCCCATCGGGAGAATCACCCTCCCAGATGTTTGGTATCTGGGTAAAGGTTAGTACAGATCCACACATTAACAGCCCATGGTGCAATTTAACGCATTCCAAAAATTCATAATAATCATAATAATTCATAACAATTCATAATAATACAACATGTAAACTTTTTACTGTTTTGCAAAGTTGGCCAAGACAGGAAACGTGCATTACCGGTAATCTGAAAGCTACAGACGGAATGTGGCACTGACAGGGGAACGAAAATACTTTCCTTCGGTTCTTCCATGCTGTCTTGCTCTTAACAGCTACGGCCCCTAACTTCCATTAAGGGCAGAGTTGGATTGCCACTCTGTTTCAAGTTACTTATCCTAAAATGTACCTCCAACTTTCTCATCTGAACTTCCAACTTAGGCCAGGTGAGTAAGATGCAGTGCTGCAGATCCCTAAAGCCTTATGCTAGAGCAGCTGAATTGGAGGTAAGAAAGGCAGATGATGCATGGGCTGCCGTAAACCAGGGGTTGATGTGGGGTAGGGAGAGCATTAAGCAGGAGTGAGAAGGATAGTTGGTGAGTTGGGGTTGGGTAATTGGCTGTTATTACTACTCTCAATACCCAGAAATTAGAAGTGGTTTTTAATTCTTCTAACTTTTTCTGGTAACTATTACTATAATACAATTGGAACCATTTGGAGTTTGTGATTTGAATCGCTGTACTGGATGGTTCCCATTACGTCTGAACCTCCCAGGCAATTGCTATGGATCTTAGATGGGAGCTTCCGGGTGTGTGGGTAGAATTCCCCAGTGCGTGTTTCGGATACCCGCAGGTACGAGACCCAAGGACAATACATGCTATTGGAATGCACTGCTCCTTCAATCTTCCAACTGTGCATCAGGGGCCACCATCAGACACTAACAATCAAAGCCAGGCAATGCCAATTACTACATAGAACCACAATCATTTGCCTTTCAATTAGGTTGGCACACAAAGGATAGATTCACCAACACGCTCAGATATTAATTGTATATGCATGAGGGCCTGAACACATATAAATGTATTATTTTGATTCTGCACTTCCTGAACACAAGAATGGATATAAATGAGAGATGGATTTGGTGCTTCTAGATATCAGTGCAATGGAATTTCATATTTGGAACAAATTTCCATTTACCATGGATTTGCACTGGCATTTTGCAAAGACATGAATGCAAAATATATTGGAGGAGTGGACACTAAATATTTTGTTACTTAATAGAATCCCTACAGTACAGAAGGAGGCTATTTGGCCCATCAGGTCTACAGTGACCACAAGTCCATCCAGGCCCTATTCCTGTAAGGCTGCTAATCCCCCTGATACTAGAGTCAATTTAGCATGGCCAATCAACCTAACTAGCACATCTTTGGGTTGTGGAAAGAAGCCGGAGCACCCGGAGGAAACACAAGCAGACACGAGGAGAACATGCAAACTCTACACAGACACTGACCCAAAGCCAGAATTGAACCCAAGTCCCTGGTGCTGTGAGGCAGCAATGCTAACCATTGTGCTGCCCCGCTGTCCCAAAAATGATTTTTTTGAAGTCTCTGGTCTAAACATTTTATTTGGCGGAGTAGAGGAGTATATTTGCATATTTTTCAACTCAATGAAATTTCAGAAAGACAGGGATTGGCACAACAATAAACCACATTTCAACAATAACATTTCAGGTTTAAGGAAAGTGTTGAACAAAGTATAGTGATGTCACATCAATAAATTGTTAAGTCAAAACAGAATAAGCAATAAAAATGACCAGAATGTGAATAGGTCAATGCATGTGAGCAGTTCTTTAAAGAATCTTACAATTAATTTGCTGACAATATATTGAATAAGGAGTCAGCAGGCCAAACAGGGGTGTGTGCCAGACCAGTTAGTGGTCTGTGGGCCATATTTTGGACAAGCCTGTTTTAAAGCAGCCATCCCCATTCAAGTTATAAAGATGGGCAAATAACTGCCAAGAAATCCTCACTAGACTTGCTATGACCATCCCATTCCAAGACCACAACGCAGTTTCTAATGAAGTATAGTGAAATTCATTGACAGTGAGATGAGAGAGCAACTGTTACACTTAAAATCAGTAGATCACTCAGCATAAATACTATCATCGCTAAACACAGATGCAGAAGCCACTGTCCAGGAATTACCTAAATTTTGTAACCAGATCTGGGACAATAGCACTGTTCTCCATGACTGAAAAGATGGATAAACTATCTTGTCTCTAACAAAAAGGCAACCTCATTGAATCTGAAGGGAGTCACTCTCTGATCAATACCAGGTAATATCTACTGTCAAATGCTCTTTAACCATATTTGAGTCATTGTGAATAGTGAACTTTAAAAACAACAATCAAGTTTCAGACTTAATTGATCTTGCAATAAGCAGCTTTTTACACTATGGCACATTATTGAAAACTGCCACATGTTTCAAGCCTTCTTTGCCATCAAATTCACTGATTCACCAAGGCCTTTATCAATCTTCACCCTGGAAGATTCTTTCTTTATTTCACATCCCATCAAGGATAGTTACAGCTATTAAGAAGATCCAAGAGAATTCCAGTTGCTGTGTTAGGTGGTGAATGTTTGAACAAGCTGTTGTTCAAAGATAGTAGTACAGGAGTGTACAATTTTGTTTTTTAAAAAGCATTTAGACAGTTACACGGGTAAGGCAGGTATAGAGAAATATGGGTTAATTGCAAGCAATTGGGATTAGCTTTGTGGTTTAAAAAAAAAGGGTGTCATGAACAAGTTGCGCCGAAGAGCTGTTCCCATGTTGTAAACTTTTAAGACTCTATGGCAGAGGATGTTACAATGCCTGTCTAAAGTCATCGACATGGATGACATCATCACACGTGAGAATACCATTCCCCAGGTACACAGTACATACTCTTGCAACTCGGCCAATGTTGTCTACCTAATACGTTGCAAGAAAGGATGTCCCGAAGCATGGTACATTGGGGAGACCATGCAGTCATTACAACATCGGATGAATGAACATTGCTCGAAAATCACCAGGCAAAACTGTTCCCTTCCTGTTGGCGAACACTTCAGCGGGCACAGGCATTTGGCCTTGACCTTCGGGTAAATGTTCTTCAAGGGGGCCTTCACGACACACGACAGCGCAGAGCTGCTGAGCAGAGACTGATAGCCAAGTTCCACACACGAGGACGGTCTTAACAGGGATCTTGGCTTCATGTCACACTATCTGTAACTCCCATGACTTGCCTGGGTTAGCAAAAAACCTCACTTACCGTGCTGTCTGGAGACAATACACATCTCTTTAGCCTGTGCTCAGTGCTCCTTCCACTCACACTGTTAGCCACTTTAAGACTTGAATAGCAGGTTAGGTGTAAAGATTCACATTCTAATCAGTAATCCGTAAACAGTCTGTGTTGGTATGTGTGCTATTGGAAACCAGAACACCTCATTCACCTGACGAAGACCTTAGGTCGAAAGCTTGTGAGTTTACTATCAAATAAATCGGTTGGATTTAAACCTTGTGTTGTCAGACTTCTTACTGTGTTTACCCAGTCCAACGCCGGCATCTCTACATCGTATCCAAGGTCAAGCAAGGTTGCAATCCTTTCCCTCCTCATTTGTAGTTGCCATTGATTGGGTATTAAAGAAGTCAGTTTGAAGTCTCACAACATCAGGTTAAAGTCCAAAAGATTTATTTGTAGCAAACACCACAAGCTTTCAGAACTGACTATTCCTTCGTCAGGTAGGTGGGAGAACTGACAAAGGAACTTCACTCTGGAAGGGACTAGAAAATACATAAGTTACATCTTCCATCTAAAAGAGTAACAAACACATCTGCATTGCTTTTCCTTGTAAATCTGTAGAACTTGTGACTTAACTGGAAGAGTGTGATAAATATGTTCATAATTTACATTCATCTTTCTACAACATTGAAGCTCAATCTTTCAAATGAAGACAAAGATATTTCAGACTGCACACCCTTGCTTCTTGAATCCTTTGCTTTCTGCCTCTGCCTATTCTTCCAGTTTTCATACAAGTAGTTCCCAGGGCCTTATATGATGTATAAAGAAATAGCATTTCTTTCTTAGCCAGTATTTATTCTGTCCACATGGTGTTTTGTTAATCAAGGGTCATAGAGAGAACATGTTGTAAAAATGCCAGCACGGGAAACATGACTTCCATGAATGGTGCCTGACATTTGTGACCCCTGAACAAACAGTACCAAAGGTCAATGCAATGAAATGCTGCTAAAGAAAGGCAAGTTAGTCCACTAAGAAACAAAAGGTGGCTAGCTAGTGACCACATTCAAAGGGCAGACTCTGAAAACTGTTTAATCTAATAATTAGAGATTTCGAAATCAGCCATACTATATATCTTGTGTTTTCACTAAGATGTTCAAGGAAGTTTATGCTTCACATGGATGCAGTGTGTGGCACACTTCTACTGTGATCTTCTACAAATCAAATTTAGGGCACATAGCTTGAGACCAGCAGAATCATTCCAATTATCACTGAATCATAGAATCCTATAGTACAGAAGGAGGCCATTCAGCTTATCAAGACTGCACAAACTACAATCCCACCCATGCCCTATTCTTGCAACCCCATGCATTTTACTCTGCTAATCCTCCAGATGCTAACAGACAACTTAACATGGCCAATCAACCTAACCCATACATCTTTGGACTGTGGGAGGAAACAGGAGCATCTGGAGGAAACCCATACAGACACAGGGAGAATGTCCGCATTGACAGTGGCCTGAGGCTGGAATTGAACCTGGAAGCCTGGCACTGTGAAGCAGCAATACTAACCACTGTGCCATAAAGTGGTTCATTCAAAGTTTATCCAGCCTGTGCTTGAAAACCTTTGCAAAGTCATGCTTCATTTCTTTTCTCCAACGTGAGCTGGCATTCAAAACTGCACTGGCAGCTGGACACAAGTGAATTGACATCTGCACACATGGAACTCAATGGAACTAGCAGTGGAACTTGAGGCTGCAAATCCATTTGCCCGATTCAGGCATCAAATATAGTGTGACGTTTCCATTATTGGGTATTGAAGGAAAATCAGGGATGTTTCTACTTCTGTTCGTCTGTATCTATTTTCCTTGTTTCTATAGACAGCACAAGTAACCTGGCCTGGGTTCAAACAGCCTGCAGCTGATCAAACCGAATTCCAAACACAGACCTGGATATCACTCTAATCGGTTTAATTTCCTTTGTGTGCTATTTTAGATGCATCAGTAAACTTGCAGCATATATGTACTTACATGCTACTCTATCTGAATCTCTGACATGATGCGTTGACACAAAACACACAAAGTTCATTTAGTTCATAATTAGCTCTTCTTCAGAACATTTCTTGCTCTGGGCTACATATACTGGTGGTGAAAAGTGTGTTTTGTGTTATATTCTTCTGAAGAATCTGTAGCTGTACAAGAAAATAACAAGGATAAACCTGGCCAAGCCAAATTACACTGATATCTTGAATTGGCTCAGATTTGTGCTCATCCCTAGAATGTATACACTCTGTGCCAGAAATTGTCTAGACATACATAGTCTGAGGTAAACATGTCCTACGTCCCCCTCTACCCAGCCGCTGGCCCAAAAGTCAGACATTACTTCAGAAAATTGAAGGATCAGTTGATAAAATTAATACACTAAAATTCATTTTGAGCTTTGAAAAATTGAGGCCAAGATCTGCGAGGGGGGTTAGGGGGTTGCAAATCCACCTGCATTTCAGCTGTTTAATGATAACAAAAAGCAACTTTAGAAAAGAAAATGTATTCCATGAGTGTGTCCCCACATTTCCAAGGTTTTATAAAGAACATTCCCTCGTCGGACTCCATCTTACATTTCATGTAGGATCTTTCTAACAGATTCAGTGTGTTCAAGACTGACCTTATGCTTCTGTTGTACTTGAATGGTTTTTCTCATTAATGACACTGTGTGTACATAATCTGTGCGATAAGATTGACAAGAAAGTTTCCCCCGTGTCTTGGTTATTGCCTCACAGCGCCAGAGACCCGGGTTCAATTCCCGGCTTGGGTCACTATCTGTGTAGAGTCTGCACATTCTCCCCGAGTCTGCGTGGGTTTTCTCCTAGGGCTCTGGTTTCCTCCTACCGTCTGAAAGGCATGCTGGTTAGGTGCATAGGCTGTGCTAAATTCTATCTCAATGTACCCAAGCAAGCACCAGAGTGTGGCGACTGAGGGATTTTCACAGTAACTTCATTGCAGTGTTAATGTAAGCCTACTTGTGACACTCATCAATACAATTTAAATAGTAATATTAGAATATATGGGGCTTAAAAGGATTATAGCAGTCAAACTGGCTGCACCCAAATAAAACATTATTTAATACCAGTGTTTCATTATTTAGTGTCTAGTGTACACTTCACTTTCAAATGTAACACAAGTTTGTGTTAAGTCATGAATAAAAAGGCACATTCTTTAACTAGTATGTAACTACAACCGAAACAAAAAAATGGATCAGTGTCAGTGATAAAACTATTTAACCGGAGAACAATTTATAACTCAGATTAAATAGAGGATTTCTTGTGAGGGACAGCAAAGGTTTAGAAACAAACTAGAATGTTACTTCTGCTTTTGGAACACCTGACAGAAAGATGTGAATGGTCTAGGATTGAACCTTGGCTCCAGGAGTCAAAGGGCAACATCCTAACCCACAGCACCACCCACTCTGCCCATTCTATGACATGTCTTAATGATTTGAACGAACATTTCAGAATTGTAAACTCCTACTGTCTGAAACAAAAGATGACATAACAATGATATTAGAAGTTGTGGGTTGACTCTGTGCTCAGGCTTAAGTAGAACTAAACGGTTTAGCATCACAAGCAACACCTTCCTAGTGTGGCTGGTAGTCACAATCTATCAGAGATTAAGAAAGCAGCCTAGAGTGCCCCTTTGATGTTGAGTGAATTTACAAGCAGGTTCCCTAAAATTCACTGAAACAGCACAACATGCATTAACCTCTGAATGACCACAACCCTACTCTTGCACTACCGTAAAATAATGAGCAGCTTTTCATTAGCCAACACAATACCCAGTCAGAGTTTTTCAAGGTAACCAGCTGCGTGAAGCATGGAAACATTCCTGGGAAATGTGATGAGGGCTGAAATAATTTTTAAACTATGCCATTTTATTTAAAAATAACCTTAGAAATGGAATAATTTCTCATCTTTCTTGCATTGTGCCTCATGACAGTCACAGTGATACATTTACAGTAATCTGTTTTGCAGACTTCACTACCCCAGGTTCAAAGAAACATTCAAGGGTGAACATTAGAAATATGAGCATCAGTAGACCATTTGGCCCTTTGAGCCTGCTCTGCCATTCAATATGATCACTTTCAGCTCCACTTTTCTGTTCACTCTCTATATCTTTCGATTACCTAACACAAAAAAAATCAGTCTATCCCATCCATAAACCTCTGGGGCAGAGACTTCCATAGATTCACAATCCTTTGAATGAGGAAATCGCCCCCTATATGATCAGTCCTTATCCCTAGCTCTAAATGATCAGCGATTGTGCCCCCATGTTCTGAAATCCCCAACCTGGGGCAACCAGAGGACAGGATTTCAACCCTTTTAAATCCCTTCATTATCTTGAATGCTTCAATGAAGCCATCTTGCATTCTTTTAAACTCCAGATAGTACAAGGGCCAAATTTAATCATCATCAGATAATCCTCTCATTTCACAAACTAATCTAGTGAAGCTCTTCTGTAAGCATTTTCAATGTATCTCCATACTTAAATATGGGGACCAAAACTACATCTACTGCTCCAGCTGTATTCTCACCAGATCCCTGTACAAATCTAACCCGTATGCCCATATGCCATTTTTCTTTCAAATTGCTTATTATACCAGCATGCTAACTTTGTGTTCCTCATTTGAGTACACCCAAGACCCATAGTTTAAATATCAAAATTTTCACGTTTATACCATTTAAAAAAATCCTGTTTTTCTCTCTTCCCAGAAAAGCGAATAGTCACTTGGTAGTACAGAATTTGTTTACTGCTGAAAAAGAGACATGCTGTCAAAGTTTTTTCTCTTGCGCTGCTCTGGACAAATTCACAAGAATACCAAACTTTAAAGGGAATAACAATTTATACTCATCTCATACAGCATAAATTGTTCCCTTTGAATCTGATATTCTTGTGAATCTATCCTGATGAGTACAAGGCATAAAGTTTCAATAGCATGTCTTTTTCTCCAGCAAATATGAATTACTTTTCCATATTATACCCCATCTGCCACCTTGTTCCCTACTCGCTTAAGCTGATTGTATCTATTTATAGCATCTTTGTGTCCTAATAAGATGACGGAAAAGACTCACCTGAACATCTCGGTACTTGTCTTTCAAATCCATGAGTCGATGATATGCTTTAATGGCATCACTGAACTCGCCAACATCAATACAGGTAAGAATGTAATTCTCCCAGATTTGCCAATGTTCATAATTACATTTAATGGCTTCTTGGAGTGATCGCAGCGCTTTGCTTCTGTAATACAGAACAATACAAAAAATCTCTCAGAGCTCCTCGATATAATGGATTCTGTGAATTATATTGCACTAAGTTTGATGACTAAAGAGGTGAAATAAGAAAAAAAAGTTTCCCTGCACCTGTTAATTCAAAGCCTGAGATCACACTACAAAGGAAGGTTTTCTAACTCTTTGCAATAAAGGATTAGAAAATCATTGAATTCCTACAGAGCAGAAAGAGGCTATTCAGTTCATCAAGCCTGCACTGACAACAATCCCATCTAGGACTATCCCCATAACCCGACATATTTGACACTAATGGCCAATTTAGCATGGCCAATCAAATTAACCCAAGCATCTTTGGAGTGTGGGAGGAAACCAGAGCACCCGGAGGAAACCCACCCAGACACGGAAAGAACGTGCAAACTCTACACAGTCACCCAAAGCCAGAATCGAACCCAGGTACTTAGCGTTGTGAGGCAGCAACACTAACTACTGTGCCACTATGCTGCCCTATAAAATCTTCCCCTTCTTTATCGTGAGAGATCCTGTGTGTGCTTAGCCCTGCTTGCTTCAGTCTATGCAAAGACTTCATTTTAAGATATTTCTGCCTATGCAATTACATTTAAATGCTAGATTGTAGGGGTTAACTAACACTGCTAACTTGAGTACATTTTAAAACTCAAAAGGCATGCTGGGTTAGCTAAAGATTGACTGCATTACTGAAGTGTACACAATGCAGGCAAAACAAATTTTTCATATTGGCACTTGCAAGGCTAATTTTTCTAGACAGAGACCGTTTGTGCATGACACCGACAATAACAAGATAAGGGTTGAGATATATTGTGGATTTTAATACATATTTTCAGTTCAGTTTCAAGATCCTGTTCAAGCTCAGTTCAGGGACTATCTTAGCGGGCAATGTCCAAGCTGGCTTTTCCTTTTCACTTTTGTCATGTTAGTTTTCTTAAGTTCCGTTCAATAAAAGAAATTCATTTTAAATGCTGTACCAATGCTGTCCCTTCATCTGTTCAAAGAAATGAATGGGCCCAATAGTAAGAATATTTTAAAAATATAATAGCACAAATTTGATTTAGCAGGAACTATCCTTTAGGTTTCAGTAATGTAATTAGTATAAAGTGTCTTAATATTTTCAATAAATGTTCAGTCAATGGCTTATGGACATGATATTCAAAGACATATACTATATGTTGTACTGTGTTAAATCAATACTGAAGGAGAGAAGGCATGAGTAAAGATCAATCTACGTAAAATTTTTATTACATACATATACCGAGGTTTTTCAAAGTAAAATCATATGTCAAAGCAATGCATTGTTAAAGAAGGCCTACTTGTCACAGCAATCTGTCCTTAAATGTATAGAAAGATTCAAAAGTGATTTCACATTAAGTACAAAATTTATAAAAATGCTAACAATTTCTTTATTAGTCAAACTGATGTTTGTTTGATCTCACAATAACAAGAAGCACATCATTAACTTACTTTTCCTTCAATCGAATATACGCTGTTGATAGATTGTTCCAAGCTTCTGCGTTCTGAAAGAACAGAAACACATAAATTAATCCATACTTTCAACTGGACACCAACCAGAACAATTGTTTCATATCTGCCCAAGGATATTAGTTACCAGAAACTGATGAATCAATATATCACTTCAAGTGACGTGCCGTGGCTAAGGAATTGGATTGTGTTGAAAGTTCTTTTTTGAACTGTCCTTCATAAGTGCAACATAGAACACAGAACATTACAGCGCAGAACAGGTCCATCGGCCCTCAATGTTGCGCCGACCAATTGAGAAAAAGCAATGACCCTCTAACCTAAACCATTCCCTTTTCATCCATAAACCTACCCACTGACCACTTAAACGCCACCAAACTTGGAGTATCTACAACTGCTGCAGGCAGGGCGTTCCATACCCTTACCACCCTCTGGGTAAAGAACCTAACTCTGACATCCGTCCTATAACTACCACCCCTTAATTTAAAGCTACGTCCCCTCGTGCTAGCCTTCTCCATCCTAGGAAAAAGGCTAACACTGTCCACCCTGTCTAATCGTCTGATCATCTTATATGCCTCAATAAGGTCACCTCTTAGCTGCCTTCTCTCTAATGAAAATAACCTCAAATCCCTCAGCCTTTCCTCATAAGACCTTCCCTCCATACCAGGCAACATCCTGGTAAACCTCCTCTGTACCCTCTCCAATGCCTCCACATCTTTCTTATAATATGGGGACCAGAACTGTACACAATACTCCAAGTGCGGCCGCACCAGAGTTTTGTACAGTTGCAACATGACGTTGCGGCTCCGAAATTCAATCCCCCTACCAATAAAAGCCAAGACTCCATATGCCTTCTTAACAACCTTATCGACTTGATTGCCAACTTTCAGGGATCTATGCACATATACACCAAGATCCCTCTGTTCGTCAACACTATTAAGAGTCCTACCATTAGCCCTATACTCTATACATTTGTTATTTCTGCCAAAGTGAATTACCTCACACTTTTCTGCATTAAACTACATTTACCACCTCTCAGCCCAGCTCTGCAACTTGTCTAAGTCTCTCTGCAAACTATAACACCCCTCTTCACTATCTACAACTCCTCCAATTTTGGTGTCATCAGCAAATTTAGTAATCCATCCTTCTATACTCTCATCCAGATCATTTACAGAAGTTACAAACAGCAGAGGCCCCAAAACAGATCCCTGAGGTACACCGCTTGTAACCGAACTCCATGATGAATAATTCCCATCAACCACCATCCTCTGTCTTCTATCAGCTAGCCAATTCCTAATCCAATTAGCTAAATCAGCCTCAATCCCATACGTCTGCATTTTCTGCAGAAGCCTTCCATGGGGAACCTTATCGAATGCCTTACTAAAGTCCATATATACCACATTAACTGCCTTACCCTTATCCACCTCCTTGGTCACTTTTCAAAAAACTCAATAAGGTTTGTGAGGTACGACCTACCCTTCACAAAACCATGCTGACTTTCTCCAATCAATTCATTTCTCTCTAAATGACTATAAATCCTATCCCTAATAATTCTTTCCAAAACTTTGCCCATAACAGAAGTAAGACTCATCGGTCTATAATTCCCAGGATAGTCTCTATTCCCCTTCTTGAGCAATGAGACAACATTCGCTATCCTCTAGTCTTCCGGCACTATACCTGACGACGACATGAAGATCAGAGCCAAAGGCTCTGCAATCACCTATCTTGCCTCCCAGAAAATCCTAGGGTAAATTCCATCCGGCCCAGGGGACTTATCTATTTTCATACCCTCAAGAATATCTACAACCTCCTCCTTATCTACTTCAATACTATCCAGTTTACAACCCTGTATCCCAGTGTTCTTCACAACTACATTTACGTCTCCTTGCGTGAATACGGAAGAGAAATACCAAAGAGAAAAACCTCTCCCACCAGCTCTCATTTTAGTGGAGATTTCTTTAATGGTCCTTCTGCTCAAAAATTCAATTAAAACATTTGCAGGAAGTAAGTTTCCAGGGCTATGAATGGAGGACTAGCTCATTCAAAGAGCCTGAACAGACATTATGGACCAATCGGCCTGTCTTTGCTGCTTCTCTAAAATCAGCTCATTATCAGTATCCTCCTCCATCAGGTACCAGACACCAGTGGGGACATTTGGCGACCATGGACTTCCATTAGGGCAGTCCATGATTATACTTGGCAAAATACTGCAATGATTTCCATTGCCCTCTACAGTAGGGCTGACCAGGAAACTCTCCCGTTTTTAATGCCTATTATCAAGCCTATTGCAAAAATTTGCTGGCTGATAATCAAGCAATTCGGCCACTTTGTGCACACACACCTGCCAACAAGCCCTGAAATGGGACTTGAACTCAGAGTTTGAGAGGGGTAGGGACACTATCACTGCGTCACAGGATCTTTCCTGCCATCAATATGGCCCGAATTATTCAGATTAAAGTTTTAGGGCAATCGCTGCAATAACCAATTTATGCCAAAGTTTGGTCAAACCAATAATAACAGAAACTAGAAGCATGGTGCATGACTATATTACATCTGGTGCTTAGGTCATTCTGAGTTTTAAACTTTTGCTGGTTCCCTAGCAGCTGCAGTTTTCAAAATCATTTGTACTTCATCACAGAGGAAGGACTGGAAACATGAAATGGTCTAAAAGTTGGCGTTTTGTGGAAGCTAAGTGAATGTTCCAGCTAAGACTTATACCACATGGGGCATATAATATTCCACTGCGCTCAATTTTCTCTATAATTGTTCACATGGTCTCCAATTTCATGTTTGTCATGGTGAGGAATGTCAGTACTGGGAGCGTTCTCTTACTTTTGGTGCCCATTGTCTGCATTGACCATTTATAAAAGCGTGGAATGTTTGCTCAGTAAAGCTGTTAGAACTCAAGTAGCAAGCGAAGGGCAGCACACTGGAGCCTAGTTTTTATGCAATTACATACTTTACCGACAGAGAGACATATTACATCCTGTGCACCTCCAGTCGACAACCACTGCTTATATATGTACCCAATGAACACCCATTACTTGAATACAATTAAACACCCCACTGACATATAAAGACCGTCCTCTGTTTAACAATGTGCCTCAGTCTGCAGGTAGCGGTCACAATTTTTTTCAGAAACTGAATAAATGCAATGCAAATTATTGAACTAATTGCTCTTATAGGAACACAAGTGGATGAGAGATGCATTGCCATACCAAAATTCCAGAATCGAAGAGGGTCCACACCCAATTAAGAATCATTTAGATCCAAAACATTAACTCTTGTTTCTTTCCAAAGCTGCTGCCAGATCTGCTGAGTTTATCCAGTATTTTCTGTTTTTATCCCAATTCTTGTGATATCTTGTGCATCATTTAAGTCATTATAAATAAATTATCCTATATTTGCATAAATCTAAATAGAACCAGCATCATTATTTTGCACATAAACTAGAGAAATATTGCAGAATTAAACAAACTGACTTCCCATACATTGAAATTGCAAAATACAATACACTATATCAGACCAGCCATTCTTCAAGATACTTTCACTCATGCCCAATACAATAGGGTACCATTTCTACAGCCTGCCTTGCTTCCTACAAACCAATACATAACCTTGTGTGCAAAGTTATCCAATCCATCATGGAGGCAATGGCCTAGCAGCATTATCACCAGAGTATTAATCCAGAAACTCAGCTAATGTTCTGGGGAGCCGGGTTCGAATCCTGCCATGGCAGGTGGTGGAATTTAAATTCAATAAAAAATATCCGGAATTAAGAATCTACTGATGACCATGAAATCATTCTCGATTGTTTTGGAAAATCCATCTGGTTCATTACTGACCTTTAGAGAAGGAAATCTGCCATCTTTATGGTCTGGCCTATATGTGGTTGACACTCAACTGTCCTCAGGCAACTAGGGATGAGTAAATGCTGGCCAGCCAGTGACACCCGTGTTCCACAAATAAAAACAAGAGGGAACAATAAATTCTAGTGCCATAGTGGGTTTTCAGTCGGGCATGGGAATTCCCACTGACAGTGGCAATATCAGAGAATCCTGCCTCTAGCAGACAACATGCCACATCCTGCCAGCAGGACCACACAACTGGGCGGCCGGAAAATCTTGTCCATGAAGCAATAAAAACAGACCATGTGATAAATAAATGTGACAGATAAACAACGTGATAGGATGTATATATTTGGGTGACACAGTGGTTAGCACTGCTGCCGCACAGCGCCAGGGACCGAGGTTCAATTCCCGGCTTGAGTCACTGTCTGTGTGAAGTCTGCACGTTCTCTCCATGTCTACCTGGTTTCCTCCAGGTGTTCCAATTTCCTCCAAAGATGTGCAGGTTAGGTTGATTGGCCATGCTAAGTTGCCCCTAAGTATCAGGGGACTAACTTGGGTCAATGATGGGGTTATGGGAATAGTGCCTGTGTGGTATTGTGGTTGGTGCAGACTCATGGACTGAATGGCTTTCTTCTGAACCATAGGGATTCTATCTCCAGAAGTGAACCACAAATTATTTATTAAGTTACAATTAAACAGAAGCAACAGCAAAACCTGTAGATTTTAGCGCAGAAAAATGTTTGCTTTCAAATAGGCATATAAACCTATTTTCAAATAATAAAACCTTTGAGATTTCAGGAATTCTTGTAAGTTTGGTTATATGCCTGTGAGGAATAACTGAGAAATGAAATTATTCAACTGCCTGGTATTCGCGCGAATGTTTTCAAATTCTTCCTGGTTTCACCTGTCATCATCACTCCCCTTAACCCCCTACACCCCTCCAAAATATTTGCACTCCTCCAATGCAGGTCTTTTCAACATCCCCAATTTTAACTGTTCCTCCGCTGCAGTGCCATGTCTTCAACAGCCCGAGCTTTGGAATGTGCTTCATAAACATCTCCGCCTTACTCTTCTTCCTCCTTTAAGGTGCTTCTTAAAAACAAAGGCAGCAGTGGCATGAAAATGGATAGCATGGTGACACTGTGGTTAGTACTGCTGCCTCACAGCGCCAGAGACCCATGTTTGATTTCAGTCTTGGGTGATTGCCTTTGTGGAGTTTGCACATCTCCCCATGTCTGTGTGGGTTTCTTCCAGGTGTTCCGGTTTCCTCCCACACTCCAAAGATGTGCAAGTTAGGTGAATTGGCTATGCTAAATTGCCCCTTCGTGTCAGAGGGATTAGCAGAACACTACCCTCTGTAGGTTTCCCTCCAAGTCATGCACTCTTGGAAATATATCACCATTCCTTCATTGTCACTGGGTCAAAGTCCTAGGACTACATTGTTAACAGCACTGTGGATATACCAAAACTACATGAGATGCAGTGGTTCAAGGTGGCAAATCACCTTCTCAAGGACAATGAGAGATGTGCAATAAATGCCAATTTCACTGTAATGCCCATATTCCATGAACAAAGAAAAAAGCCATGACATTGGGTGATGGCTATACTCTATTATGGTTTAGAGTTCAAACAAAGCAATGTCAGAAAGGTATCCCACAATTAAATGTATCTTTTAATTACAGGAGGGTGTGAAGACACCAGATAGTTTCATAAAAACCTAGCTCCTGTCATATACCTGCTTCTGCATAAAGCAAAGATGCGTGCCTGATAAAGACAGATTGAAAAAAAACCTCAAGTTCCTTTCTGCAGACCAGCAAGCAAACCTGTTCATTTCTGCCACATATGTGTCCTTGACTGTCAACAGCCTGGGCAGAGATCACCAGGCCATTGTGGTATCCGTGACACACAAAATAAACAGTGTTTACTTCACGTACACTCAGAAATCAAATTAAGCTACTTAGCAAATGGTCAACTGCCAAGATTCCCTACATCATTAAAAATTATAATTACATGTAATTGAATAGGCCCAGGCTTTGTGGTCGAGTGCACTGGTGACAGACTGTGATAAAGACTGCCCACAGAAGGTCTGGCAATTTTTGTGGTATTAATTTCACCTTTCCCGATGTTATTTAACCTGGCACCAAGTTAAGGAGATCGCCATCTCATGAGACACAGGAACAGAATTAGGCAATTTGGCCCATTGAGTCTGTTCTATCATTCAATCATGGCTGATAAGTTTCTCAATCCCATTCTCCTGTCCTTTTCCCATAATCTTTGATCCCCTTACCAATCAAGAACCTATCTATCTCTGTCTTAAATAAACTCAATGACCTGCTCTTCTTAGCCTTCAGTGGCAATGAATCCCACAGATTCACCATCCTCTGTCTGAAGAAATTCCTCTGCATCTCGATTCTAAAGAGTCATTTGTCCGTTTACTGAGACTGAGCCATAGCCCTCAGCTCCCTAAAACAGTGATGTCATCCATCAGAATAAGCAGCCAACCACAGTGAAGAATTCTCGAAGTGGACAAACCAGTCAGAATGATGTGCCATTCATGCTCCGTCCTTTTACAAACTATACAGAAACCGGGGAATAGATTCTAGGAAATAGCAATTTAAAATAGAAAGATCAAATAAACTTCAAAAGGATTGTCTTTAAAAAAAACTGTAAATTTCTCATACTGGGAAGATTGGGCATGAAACAACACAAAATTAGTTTTTCAGGTCATGAGGGATTGTTCAATTGGAGACACGACTTTGTGAGCCTTAAGAACCCAGTTATATCTTATTAACAAGGCTTTTAAAAATAATATTGCAGCATAAGGTGAAAAGGTTCTTCTTAATTCAGAGATTTCTAAGAAATTGTTATCAGTAAATCTCCTACACTGCTCCCCGTGAAGGACTAGGAAACCACTGACAGCAACTTCTAGATGTGTGTGTGATACCAAAAGAAACACAATGAATGCTGATAGTTTCACTATCACTACAACTGCAAATCCAGACCATAGAATTTACAGCAAGAAATAGGCCATCCGCCTCTTATGGTCTGAGTCAACACTTATGTTCCACATGACTTTTCTCTCATTCAGTACAGAGTCACAGAGCCCTTCAGCCCAACTTGTCCACGGTGAACCTGGTACTCTCCCAGCTAGTCACAATTTCCCACTTTTGACCTATATCCTCTAACCCTTTCCCGTCCATGTACTTATCCAAATGCTTCTTAAATATTGCTATTGTATTTGCCTCAACACTTTCTCTGGCAGCTCTGTATACGCACTACCCTCAGCATAAAGAAGTTGCCCCTCTTAAATCTTTCCCCTCTCACCTTAAACCTACGTCCTCTAGTTTTCAATTCCCCTTCCCTGGGAAAAATACTATGTACATTCATCTTATATAGTAGCAAATGGGAGGGTGGTTTGAAATGTGTATACTTTAATGCGAGGAGCATACGCAATAAGGTGGATGAACTTGCAGCCTGGATTGGTGCTTGGGACTTTGATGTTGTGGCCATTTCAGAGCATTTCAGAGTGGATAGAGCAGGGGCAGGAATGGTTGTTGCAAGTTCCGGGGTTCAGATGTTTCAGTCAGAGCAGAGGTGGTGGTAGAAGAGGGGGAGGAGTGGCATTGTTAGTTAAGGACAGCATTACGGTGGCAGAAAAGACGTTTGATGTGGACTTGTCTGCTGAGGTAGTGTGGGCTGAGATTAGAAACAAGAAAGGAGAGGTCACACTGTTGGGAGATTTTTATAGGCCTCCAAAAAGTTCCAGAGAAGTACAGGAAGGGATTGCAAAGTTGATCCTGGATAGGTGTGAAAGTAACAGGGTAGTTGTAATGGGGGACTTTAACTTTTCTAATATCGATTGGAAAAGCTATAGTTCAAGTACGTTAGAGGGGTCAGTTTTTGTTCAATGTGTGCCGGAAGGTTTCATGACTCAGTATGTAGATAGGCCAACAAGAGGTGAGGCTATATTGGATTTGGTACTGGGTAATGAACCAGACCAGGTGTTAGACTTGGAGGTGGGTGTGCACTTTGGTGAAAGTGACCACAATTCGGTTACGTTTACCTTAGTGATGGAAAGGGATGGGCACGTACCGAATAACAGTAGTTATAGCTGGGGGAAAGGTAATTATGCGGCTATTAGGAGAGATTTAGGATGCATAGGGTGGAGCAGGAAATTGCAGGGGCTGGGGACATCTGAAATGTGGAGCATATTTAAGGAACAGCTTCTGCATGTCCTTAATGAATATGTACCTGCCAGGCAGGGAGGAAGTGGTCGAGTGAGGGACCCATGGTGTACTAGGAAAGTTGAATCTCTGGTGAAGAGGAAGAAGGAGGCTTATATAATGATGAGACGTGAAGGCTCAGTTAGGGCAATGGAGAGCTATAAATCAGCCAGGAAGGAGCTAAAGAAGGAGTTGAGAAGAGCTAGAAGAGGACACGAGAAGACTTTGGCGGATAGGATTAAGGAGAATCCTAAAGCTTTTTACAGGTATATATATAATAAAAGATTGGTTAGGGCAAGATTAGGGCCAGTCAGAGATAGCAGTGGGAAGTTGTGCGTGGAGCCTGCGGAGATAGGAGAGACACTGAATGAGTATTTTTCGTCAGTTTTCACGCAGGAGAAAGACAGTGTTGTCGGGGAGAATACTGCGATACCAGGTTGTAGACTGGGTAGGATTGAGGTTCATAAGGAGGATGTGTTAGCGAATCTTGAGGGTATGAAAATTGATAAGTCCCCTGGGCCAGATGGGATTTACCCTAGGATTCTCTGGGAGGCTGGAGAGGAGATTGCAGAGCCTTTGGCTTTGATCTTCATGTCGTCGTTCGCTACAGGTATAGTGCCAGAAGACTGGAGGATGGCAAATGTTGTCCCTTTGTTCAAAAAGGGGAGTAGGGACCATCCTGGAAATTATAGACCAGTGAGCCCGACTTCTGTTGTGGGCAAGGTCTTGGAAAGATTTATAAGGGATAGGATTTATAAGCATCTAGAGAGAAATAAATTGATTAGGGATAGTCAGCACGGTTTTGTGAAGGGTAGGTCGTGCCTCACAAACCTTATTGAGTTTTTTGAGGAGGTGACTAAAGAGGTAGATAAGGGTAAGGCAGTTGATGTAGTGTATTTGGATTTTAGCAAAGCGTTTGATAAGGTTCCCCATGGTAGGCTACTGCAGAAAGTGCAGATGCATGGATTGAAGGTGATTTAGCAGTTTGGATTAGGAATTGGCTAGCTGATAGAAGACAGAGGGTGGTGGTTGATGGGAAATATTCAACCTGGAGTGCAGTTACAAGTGGTGTACCTCAAGGATCTGTTTTGGGGCCACTGCTGTTTGTCATTTTAATAAATGACCTAGATGAGGGTGTAGAGGGTTGGATTAGTAAATTTGCTGACAATACCAAAGTGGGGGGAGTTGTAGATAGCGAGGATGGATGTTACAGTTTGCAGAGGGACATAGGTTGCAGAGCTGGGCCGTGAGGTGGCAAATGGAATTCAATACTGATAAGTGTGAGGTGATTCACTTTGGTAGGAATAACAGGCATATGAAATATAGGGCTAATGGAAGGACCCTTAATAGTGTTGTCGAGCATAGGGATCTTGGGGTACAAGTACATAGCTCTTTGAAAGTTGGCACCCAGGTTGATAAAGTTGTTAAGAAGGCGTACGGTGTGTTAGCTTTTATTGGTAGAGGAATTGAATTTAGGAGCCGTGAGGTTTTGTTACAACTGTACAAAACTCTGGTGCGGCTGCACTTGGAGTATTGCATACAGTTCTGGTCGCCGCATTATAAGAAAGATGTGGAAGCATTGGAAAGGGTGCAGAGGAGGTTTACCAGGATGTTGCCTGGTATGGTGGGAATGCCTTATGAGGAAAGGCTGAGGGACCTGAGGTTATTTTCATTAGAGAGAAGAAGGTTACGCGGTGACCTAATTGAGGCGTATAAGATGATCAAGGGATTGGAAAGGGTGGATAGTGAGAGCCTTTTTTCTCGGATGGTGATGACCAACACAAGGGGACATAACTTTAAATTAAGAGGTGGTAGTTATAGGACGGATGTCAGAGGCAGGTTCTTTACACAGAGGGTGGTGAGGGCGTGGAATGCCCTGCCTGCAGCAGTTGTGGACTCGCCTACTTTGTGGGCATTCAAATGTTCGGTGGATAGGCATATGGATGATATTGGAATAGTTTAGGTTAGAGGGTCCACTGGCCGGTGCAACATCAAGGGCCGAAGGGCCTGTACTGCGCTGTAATGTTCTATGTTCTATATACGTCCTTCAGGATTTTATACACCTCAATAGAAGGTCACCTCTCATTCTTCTACATTCCAAGGAATAGAGTCCTAGCCTCGCCAACCTCTCCCTATAACTCAGGCCCATTAGCCCTGGCAACATCCCCATAAATCTTTGTTGTACTACTTCCAGTTTATCAATGTCTTTCCTATAATAAGATGACTAAGTATGGATGTTGGACACCTGGGCTCCATTCTGGTTCTGGGCCCCACACTTGAAACCTGGCCCTATGCCAGTATTATCAAGAATAAGATGCATCTCCATCACCTGTCGGTATTTAGACACAGGCAACAAATGCTAGCCTGTTCAAAGTTGAGCGGGTTAGGTTTATTGGCCATACTAAATTGACCCTAGTGTCAGGGGAAATTAACAGGGTAAATATGTGGGGTCGTGGGAATAGGGCCTGGGTGGGATTGTGGTCAATGCAGACTTGATGGGTCGAATGGCCTCCTTCTGCACTGTAAGGATTCTGTGATCAGTGATACCCACGTCTTGAGAACAAAATAAAAAAACATGGAATTGCTCCATAACATCAATCAATGCTCCCTGCAACTGCTGAAACTAGGTCAACTGAGGAAAGAAGGAGACCTGCCATGGTGGCTCCATTACAAGCAAAGAATTTCACAGCATTTCAAAAGATATAAACATTTATTTTCAGATGGAGTTGAAATGGAAATGGCTCTCCCTGGACACACTCCTTCAACAAAAAGCACACAGTAATGATTTTCTCTAGGATGTTCCATTCTCTACTTTGATTTTTTGTTTTAAAACAAGGAAGTGCTTGTGGCAGTGATGATAATAAATCTACAGAAGTTGCAGCCTTTGGGTAAGCTAACTTAAGTTCTTATTAAGCCGTACAACTAAGTGGCACATTGGGCCTGGAGCCATCAAAATGCAAAATCAAAATATTTACAGAAAAATGAAGTGCTAATGCATTTTACAGAACTCCTTGCATGACAGCTTTAGCCACAATATGTATATACCATTCAGAATGATCTGCAATTCTATTACACGTCAATGAATAATGAATTAAACACTCTGGGTGAGATTTTATGGCTTCGCTCGTCCCAAAACCACTTGAGGTCAATCGACCCTCTCATGGTCTGCCTCTCGTCTGCTCAGATTCCCGTGGGTGGGTGGAGGGGGATGTTGAGTTTGTTCAGGTAATCTACAGCAGCAGGGGGTCTGACAGCTTTCTCTTTCCGTCTATCAGACCTCTGCTGTTTTTATTGCGCACGTGCGGAATCAGAAATCTACACAGGTGCAATAGCTCCCTCTGCAGTTTCTATTGTGCATTTGCAGAATCCGAGGCCTGCGCACACACAACAGCTGCCTTTGCAGGCTGGCTGGTGCATTAAACTCAACCCACTGCCTGCAGCAGCTAGAAATAGTATAGACCATTTTTCGGTCTAGATTGGGTGCGAAAAGTCAACCAAAAAACAGATTTGTAAGTCTTCTGTTTTCATGCTACTGAACATTTAGAATCATCCTTGTAAAGTTTCATCCTTTGAATGTAACTTTACTTTAAATCTTCTGAATCTCTGTAGGCTCTAAGATGTGTCAAATTCTCAAATCTAAGCATTTTCTACATCAAAACTGAGTTGTTGTAAAAGATTCTGCAAGAATTCCATTTAATGCAGAAGTATTCATAAATCAATTCAGACTGAACAATGAAATATTAGAACTTTAACGCCTGGGTCCCATGCCAAACACATGGACCTCATGCCGGATACCTCTGCCCTATCCTGGACACTACTGACCCATAGTGGATACCCGGACTCCACACCGGATGCCTGCAACCCACGCCGGATGCCTGGACCCCCATGCTGGATGCCTGGACTCGAAGCCAGATGTCTGGACCCCACGCCAGATGCCTGGCCACATGTCGGATACCTGGACCTCATGCCGGACTCCTGGACCTCACACCGGACACCTGGACCCCACGCTGGACTCCTGGACCCCCTCCAGGCATCTCTGTCCCATACTGGACACCTGGACACCACTCACTGGTCCATTGGTTCTCCAGCTAATGGTAACAGTGCACAGTCAGATAAAATAGACACATGCCTGGACAGTTCAGCAAAACTCCATCGTCAGGCAAATGAAAAAAAGAAACTGGCTCATGTGTCTGACAATTACTGCCTTTAAATTTACTTCTGATTTGAGACAAGAGCCTTTCTATGCTGTACTTACATCAGGTTCCAACATCACACATTTTTGAAATGCTTTTGCAGCACCTTCGAAGTTTTCCAATCCCAGATATGCGCAGCCCAAAGAAAACCAAACTCCAAGCTGGAAAAAATAGAGACTAGATTTTATAATGGAATTCTTTTACAATGAACAGCATTTACAAGACAAACATGTCCTTAGTTTGTATAGAGCTTTTCCCAGTAGTTCAATTGGTAAATATACCATGTTCTGTGGTGTTAAATCACACGGAATAGAAAATTTCTGCACCTAATATCTGCACTTGATTCTTGCCCATTGATTTCCAATGTGTCCAATGTTTGATACAAAGACCACAGCAATACATTGAACTGCAACTCATTATAATTGCCAATTCTTGAGCTTTAATAGGGAATTTTAAATTATAATTAAAGTGCTAACTTTTAATAACTTATTCATGAATCAAACTTACCCAATTTTCATTTGACCTCCCCTAATGACTGATGCAAGCGGGGCTAATATCCTACTTGTGTCATCCAGATACTTGACATTTAGACAGAATGGGGCTATGGCCTTTTCACTTTGTGGAGGCATCACAGTCAGATCTGCCCTGCCTTCACCCAATGTATGTTTTCCAATGGTTAATGAAACAAAATCAAGAACAGAAACCACAACTGAATTTTCTTCACTGTGTATTGTGTAACCCTTGCATGGGGTCCCATGAAGCAGGTCTGGCCAGTAGAATTGAGCACCAACCCAAATGCAGACAACTCCAAAACTGGGCTACGTGGATGAAGACCGCAATCCAGTCACATAATTCCTTGTCATGAAGCATTCCAGGTATCTTTTAACCAATGGTTTCAGAAGAGCAAACTCTACTGTTGGTGTGTTGGTGCAACTCATCAATTTTGCCAGTAAAATGTACTGAGTCCACAAGTTGAACCTGTGCATGGGTTCCTGGAAGGCAAATGTCACCCATTGCTCAGGGACATTGTGGTCCTGACTGCGCTACTGTCCAAGTAAGATCAATGGACAGAATCAAGTTTAGATATTAGATACAGAGGTTTTCTATTTCATATGGTTTAATACCGCACAACATGGTATATTTACCTTCTGAACTATTGGGAAAGTTCTATACAAACTGAACTGCAGCCATCTGCTTTGAAGTCAAAATCACTGCATTGTGAAAAAAATTAGACTGTAATCTTGATTTGCTTAGGGTGTTGTATCTGCTCTTTGCAAAATATGTTAATTTCTATGAACAACTTGAAGTTTCCTCACAACTCCCCAATTATCTCTCAATTCCCCAATTATCTCACAATTCTTCAATTATCTTAGAACTCCCCAATTATCTCGCGATTCCCCAATTATCTCACAACTCCCCAATTATCTCACAACTCCCCAATTATCTCACAACTCCCCAATTATCTTATAATGCCCCAATTATCTCACAATTCTCCAGTTATCTCAACTGCGACTGAACAAGAATTTGCAGTCATGTGACTGAGACCACGATCATGCAACTTCCTGTCTTTTGACAGGTATTTCTGCTGATGAACTGGATCGTCTCCAAGCTAGATACTAAATGTACTGTTCATTGAGGTTAGTCAAGTTTGCAGGACGTTCACAGCTGGGATTAGAATCTGTGTTGCTCCATGTTCCAGAAAAAGCAAGATGAGGACAAACTGCATTGGTTTGCTGAGGAAAATACAGAACCGGCAAACTCAACTTCAACTCCGAGTTCTGCGTTGCTCGACAGACAGCAGAAACAGAGTATGAGCATCAAAATCTTGGTGCAATTTCCAATGTTAAAAAGTAAAATTTATGTATTGGTCATAAGTAGGCTTACATGAACACTGCAGTGAAATTATTGTGAAAATTTCCCAGTTGCCACATTCGACACCTGTTCAGGTTAACTTAGCATGGCCAATGCACCTAACCAACATGTTTTTTGGATTGTGGGAGGAAACCGGAGCACCCTGATGCAGGGAGTACATGCAAACTCCACACTGATGGTGACCTAAGTGGGGATCAAACCTGCGTCCCTGGAGCTATGAGGCAGCAGTGCTAACCACTGTTCAAACGTGCTGCCTCGTAATGAATTATGACAAAAGAAGAATATTTTTAATATACACTGTACAGTAAACAGTTTCAGTTCATTTTAGTTAGGTGCAGTTGCCATTAAATTCCATCTCTATAACAATATCAGAACACAGCCTGCATCAGCTCACTATTTTCTCATCCATGCCTTTGCTACTTCAAGTCTTGACTATTTAAATGTTTTCCTGGCTGGCTCCCATCTTCTCCCCTATAATAAATTAAACTAATCCAAATCCCTGCTGGCTACATCCAAACTCTCACTAAGTCCAGTCCACACATCACTCCTCAATTATACTAACTCCCATTCTAGCAATGGCATGATTTCCATCCTTTATGCTTCTTTTCAAATTACTCCATACCTTCATACTTTCCTAATTCTCCAACCTATTCTAGGCACACAACCCTTCAAGAAACCTGCATCCCTCCATTTTGGCCTTTAGCGCGACCTAGATTTTAAATTGTTCCAAAACTGGTACCTGTGTTCTCAGCTATCCCTGCCCTAACCTCTGGAATTCCTCTGGCTAATATCTACTCTTCTTTACCCCAACCATTTGACCAAGCATTTGTTCATCCATCCTACTCTCTCTTATGTGATGCGGTGCCAAGTTTTATTTGATGATGCTCCTGTGGGATATTTTATTATATTACAGGTGCTACAGAAATGCAAGTTGTTGTCGTTTACAGAAAAACAGCAAGCTGGAAACTTGTTTAAATAGCCTTTCTCTAATTGCACCCCCAGTTTAGTCTTAGCTGCTATTAACCAGAACACTAACATCACTTTCTGAGATCCACCAGTAATTTATCTAACATCTGGCATCGCCAAGATCTGTGTAGCATTAACCGCCCTCAGAACAGCAGTGCAGCACTGGATGGGACTTTGCAACAGACTGCTAGACAGCTAAAACGAGTAATTGTAACAAATACTTTTATTTAAAAACATCATTACACCATTTATCCCAGTGGCTTAGTTGTTTTATGTCTCCACAATTCCCAGACCACAGATCTGCCATATTGGCTTGCCTGCATTTCTAGGAGTTGTGGAGTCACAGCTGAGGAATTGGAATAATAGTTGATAAGTCTGGACTTGGGCAAAAATGAATAAAAACATGGTGGAATCAAGTTTCACAAAAATAAAGACCATCAAAGAGGGAGATTCTTATTCATGGTCCTCATCATTGGCTGTCCCTCGATTTGGGGAGAGACATCAACTCAGGGCTGTGAGTGCCAGGGACCCAGATTCAATTCCCGGTTTGGGTCTCTGTTTGTGCAGAGCCTGCACATTCCTTGTCTGCATGGGTTTCCTCCAGGTGCTCTGGTTTCCTCTCAGTCTGAAATACATGCTGGTTAGGGTGCACTGACCATACTAAATTCTCCTCAGTGTACCCAAACAGGCGCCGGAATGTGGCAACTAGGGGATTTTCACAGTAACTTCATTGCAATGTTAATGTAAGTCTACTTGTGACACTAATAAATAAACTTTACTTTAGAGTTTCCACATGGGTCTTCATGTGACTGAACAGGATGATTCTCAACTTGTAGATCTCTGAGCACAAGACAGGCCATCCCATGAAGTAGTGGGATCCAGACTGCAGGATTTAGTTCCTTTCCTCCCCTGCCGCTACTCTGTCTTATCATTAAAATTCTCTCACTCAAAGCATGTTGCACTAGCTGTCACTATTTTGGACGACTGGTATCAAGCTCCTCCCATTTATTAATGCCAATTAACGCCAAGCTGACACGCTTCAAGGAAAGCTTCAGAGTGTTTGCGTAGCATTTCTCTGTCCTCTCCTGCAGTTGAGAAAACACAATGTGATGGAGGAGCACTTGTTGGCAACCTAGAATGAGCGACCAGGTCGCTGAAGTTGATTTTGCAGCAGTTTTGACTGAATGCCTTATGGAACTGACTTTGAGTAGGACACAAGTGCTAGTTTAACGGTCCTTCCATTGAATCAGGAGGAGACACTGCTGATGGAATTTCTCTTATATATCACAGTCTGGGCCTCACTGCAGTACAGGAGTGTGACGATGACAACTGCTCTGTCAATAGGACTTGTGTTCTTTGTTGTCAAACACTCACAGCCAAGTTTGCAGAAGGTTGAGCTGACGCAGCTGATCTGATGTTGGATCTCCTTGTTAGTGATGGCCACTTGAGGGAGACGGATGCCGAGGTATGGGAAGTGTTCAACACATTTGAGAGTCTCCCCTTTAAGATATGCGAGATTGTATGTTTGGCTGTCCACATGTGATTTCATTTTTTATTTAGTAACATTCAAAGTGAGGCTTACTTATTTGTATGTAGAATTGAAGAGATTGAGAGTGTCTTGCAAATCTGATACAAGTGGGCAATGACACTGTTGTATGTCGACAGTGGTAAGTTTAGTTTTGGCATGAAGGTGACTGAGGTTAAAGGTTGCCATCCATCCAACTCTTCAGGAGCAAGGGAAAGAATGACTTGCACTGTATAGAAAGAGGTCTTTTTACAATTCACTGACATGAGTTTTAAACATTTGTCAAGTTGACAGAGTTAAGCAAACAATTCTTTGCCTGCTGCAGACTATCCTAGGCAATAATTTTTAATGAAACTAAAAGGCAAGCCTTTTGTTCAAAGCTAGCAGACTTTGAGATTAATGTATAGTCGTTACAAAAGGTTTGGTTAATTTTGACTGACAGTGAGGTGATATCAAACAGACGCTATTTACCTTCATGGCAGACTAGGTCACATGATTGTGTCTAGGCTCACTTCACTCAGAGGACCAAGAACAATCAACAGACTCACCCGAAGGAGTCCCAGTTAAGCCTTCCAGCTGACAAAAGAATGACAAAAACTAAATGCATATCAATTCTAACTTTAGCGTCAATTTAAAATAGAGCAGGCATACAGGGAAGTGCTGCAGTAAGGAAGGCTTTTGCTCCAACTGCTGGCATCCTATTTCTTCAAATGCCATGCACTTTAGAAAAACATATTCCATATTCTACAAGCATGGCAAATGGTTGCAAAAATTCCAGACGAAGCCGAACATTAGAAAGCAAATTAATCAAAAAGAAAATAGGCATGGCGCAGAAAAAAATACACATGCAAATCCTATAACTTCCACAAAGTTAACTGATACACAATTTTAACATTACAAAAGAGGAACAAACCAAGGACATAGACTAAGAACTGCAGTTGGAGAGGTGGAGATTTGAGGACAGAAATATCTCCAAATTAATCAGCTAAGAAAAATAACCTTACATACATACTTTCACAATGCGTTCTTCCGTTACTTGTTGAGCCATGGACTTTTGTAAAGTTATGATTGTTAAGCATCCCATTTTAGTGCAAGAAGCCTCCGCAATCCTCTCCTTCAATAAGCAGGGATCTGATACATTCCAGCCATGTCAGTGGAGTGACTTGGGAATATATCGCTGTCCCTTCACTGTCGCTAGGTCAAAACCTTAGGATGCCCTTCCGAACAGGACTGTAGGTGTACGTATACCATACGGATTGCAGTGGTTCAAGAAGGCAGCTCACCACCACTTTCTCAAGACTGACTAGGGATGGGCAATGAATGCTGAGATAGCAGGCAAAGTCCACATCCCTTGACTGAAATTAAAAAATTGATTTTTAAGCATTTTACAGATCATTCCTCTACATGCTTTGTTTCCTTTTCCTTCCCTTTGTTCAATTTCTTTCAAATTGTGCTCACTTGCAATTTTCTTTCCAATCTCTGAAGGGTTATATGCCTGAACTATTTACTCCCCCTCAGATGTTGCCTGACCAGCATTTTCTGTTTTCCTTTGACATTTATAGTTTATGCAAACTATTATCTCCTTTGTCTTGTAATTAATGAACAGCTCCCTGGACCACTGACTAAATTCTGCACTTAGCTCTGACTGACAAATTACGAGCTAAAAACTCTGCACTCCCACTCAGTTTTCAATTGCATAACCACTCATTAGTTAAATGATCATGTTCTTTTCCTGAGAGAAAGAAGATAGCTGCTCATTAGGAATTCCAGCCTCTACCCAACCGTGAAATGCTAAGTAAGGAGGCTGATTAATTATTCAAAATACAGTAGCCCCATACCATCCCAGCCCCTATCATCCAGTACAATACACTAGAACCTCCCCTTTACAATGGAACAAGGAAAAATGTAATGTAAATAATGCAAACAACATAGTCATTAAATCTAAAATATGATTTACTCCAGTAACTTTCTTCTTTAATACATAATCAGGCATCTCATGCATAGTTTTGGTCTGCTAATGAGGTTACTTTAAATTTTAAAAGTGGCACATTTTTCACACTGGACACCAATGCATAATTCCTGGGTTCAAAACACAACCAACAAACCTAGTGGGCATTTTTGGCAGGACACACATTTAACACAATGTTCTTGAGGTGATGCCAGTGCTTATGCATAAACTGAAACTTCTCACCATGCTGATCTCTTAAATAAATCCAGAAGGTGTCACTTATAATTCTGGTTATTTGCAACAGAAATGTTTTAACATATTGGAGCCACAGGTTTGTGCCTGAAGATGCTTGCTCAAGAAACAGCAAGGGACAGAGGCCCTTGTGAGAGATAAAGTCCTTCACAAACTGGATGACAATCTGACAAAAGTTTACTTTAACAAAGAGGCAACTTTGCATCCTGGGAAACGGAAACAGATTCCAGCACATTCTTTTCCGAAAAAAGAACTCCAAAAATAACGATGACTAATACCATTTCATTTATGGTAAAAAAAGAAATTTACCAGTTTGTTTGTCTTTTTTACAAAAGAACATGTTACTGTCTTTAGCAGTCCGTGCTGTATGACCTCTTTCATAATTAATTTATAATAGCTATTAGTTCCTTTGGAAACTGAACAAATAACTTTTAAGTTGTTGAGATCCCATACAATCACGCTTCTGAAATATTTCTCTACATTAAAAGTGCTATACTTAGTCAAGGTTTGTTGTTGAGACAGTATAAACTCTGGTTAATGAACAACTGAAACAATGCAATAAGTTCGCCACATATTCTTCCCTCCCAACTTAACAACCATTCACCACTAGTGTTAAAACAAGCTATTTTTAATCTAATGGGCTACTAATCTAATGGGAATTTCACAGTAACTTCATTGCAGTGTGAATATAAGCCTCACTTGTGGCTAATAAATAAATAAACTTTACTAAGAAAGATAAATTGATTGGATTTACTTGTCTACACAAAAGTTAATTGTTCATTTATCCAGGACCAACTACAGTTACTCATTAACTCTTATCCTGTTAAAATAAACTGAACAAATGCACTGATTAATCCTTTAAGGTGCATTTTTAAGGTTGAAAGGAATAGGAAAAGATTACGTAAATAAAGCAATGGTTAAGTAATGCCAAGGCAAAGTTTTTATAAATCTGTGGACTATAGAAAGCAATGGACTAAAATAAGTAAACAAAGGAGTTTTATACCGACAGACCTTTAAAATTTCGGAATCTTTCTAATCCCTTTGAGCGTGTAAACAGCAACAGCCTTACTACAGTATTTGCAGCTCTTATCCAGGAATTATAAAATCTATTTACATGCAATTAAAGCAGTTGGCTTTCTACTTTTGGGAAACAGTTTGAATTGGGGATGTGGGGACGGGGAAACGTGGGTGGAACTTCCAACTCTGGGCAGCCCTGTTTCTTGTCTGGAAAACAAGCATTAAAGAGGAAAATCTATGATCTTCCACATCTATTTATCCTCCTGATCCCAGTCACTGACAGGAGTGACCACTCAGATTTTCCAACGAATACAGGCAGCATGATGAAGTATGTGAATAGGCTCAGACCCGAGTTTGCTGAGTGAATTATAGTCTCAATTTTCCCAATTCAGAGAGGTTAAAGCAGCAGTCCTTGAAGTCATGTGAAGTTAAATGAAAGAGCGTTTTAGATTATTGAGGCTTTGTGAGTGCTGTTGGGGAAGGTTTAAGCAAACGTGGACATGGGGACGTAGCATCAGATAGGGAAAGAAAGTGCACAAAGGATTAGGAAAGGCAGGATGATACAGTGGTTAGCACTGTTGCTTCACAGCACCAGGGACGCAGTTAGATTCCAGCCTTGGGTGACTACCTGTGTGAAGTGTCAGCATGGATTTCCTCCAAATATTTCAGTTTCCACCTAGGTTAGGTGGATTAGCCAAGGGAAGTCCGTGGGATTATGGACGTTTCAGTACAGACTCGTCCTTACTGGTACAGTTCTCCATTTAGAAACCAATGCCGTTTTGTAAAACATTAGAAAATGCTGTACACAGTTTTGGTCTCCTGACTTGAGAAAGAATATACTGGCACTGGAGGGGGTTCAGAGGAGATTCACTAGGTTGATTCCAATGAGAGGGTTAGCTTATGAGGATAAACTGAGAAGACTGAGGGTATACTCATTGGAATTCAGAAGAATGAGGGGAGATCTTATAGGAACATATAAGATTATGAAGGGAATAGATAAGATAGAAGCAGAACCACTATGCCAGCCTGCCTCTCCTAATCCTCTGTGCACTTTCTTTCCCTATCTGATGCTATATTTCAATGTCCACGTTTGCTTTCATTGGCAGGTAAAAGTAGAACTAGGGAGCATGACCTCAAAGCAAGGGCGAGCAGATTTAGGACTGAGTTGAGGAGGAACTTCTTCACCCAAAGGGCTGTGAATCTGTGGAATTTCCTGCCCAGTGAAATAGTTGAGGCTACCTCATTGAATGTTTTTAAGGAAAGATAGATACGATTTTTGAACAGTAAAGAATTAAGGTTTATGGTGAGCAGGCAGGTAAGTGGAGCTGAGTCCACAAAAAGATCAGCCATGATTCTATTGAATGGCAGAGAAGGCTCGAGGCTCAGATAGCTGACTCCTGCTCTTAGCTTTTATAGGCTTATTAAAAGCTCACCAAAAGAAGGCAAACAACAGCAAATTATCTCATCTCCTCACCTGCAAGTAGTTGATCTGCACCGATTGCTCAAAGCATTCCACACATTGTTTGAACTCATGGTTGCGAAGGTGCAGCAACCCTTTGGAACGCTGAGCACGGGCACTGCGGCAGTTGGACAGCTCCCAGGCCCTGTCGTAGTACTGGTGCTCATTTAGCACGTCTCCTAAGAGGCAGTACAAGGTGGGAGTCTCCTTCTTCTCCAACTCTCTGCGAAGAATTTCTTCTGCCTGAAAAAGACAACAGGAAGAAAATTAAAGCCCGGTCAAGTCCATCAGGATTGGCACGTATAATAAGGCGGGTGTTCAATTTCCAGTCAGCATTTCTTCCCAGTGTCCTTGTTCAGTAATTAGCCCATCAACTAGATTAAAGATGTAATAATCATGTTTTTTGTAGTAGTGGAGCTACCCCACTATATTGCTTCATAGAGGTTTTGCTGCATTGGGCAAATCTGATGAGACATTAAGCCAGGGCCTCAGTGGTCTGCCCCAGAGACACAGGTGAAAGTTGAAGATTTGATGGCAATATTCCAAGTTCACCAGGCATTTTTACCTCTGCTTCTTCAACCAATGCCACACAAAAATAACAAATTCAATAATCATTCACTTTATTGCTGAACTAGGCTAAGCTGTTGCATTTGCCTACATAACAAATGTGTTTGCACCTAATTGACTGGGTTAAATACAGCCCAGATATTTCAGTGTGGCAAAATATCATATAAACACAGGAATCATTTCATTCAGGAGAACTCCAGAGAGTAGGATGCTGAATCCATCTTTTGAATCCAAGGAATCACTGTAATGCATGAAAACCCTAGGTGTCAAATATAGGATGGGATTCTTCCAAAAAATTCTAAGTGTTAAATCTGCATAAAGACTAGTAAATCCCGCTGGTTTTTTTCAGTAGGATTTTCAAAATCCCACAATCGGAGCACTGTATAGTACCTCATTGAGATTCACACTGAAAATCTGTTGGGCAGGACATATTTCCGCTAGAGAGACCAACAGCATAGCATTGAGTGAGCCACTGCCATAGTGGAGATCAGCAATGCAGTAGCCCCACACTGTTGGCCTCCCAATCACTGACCAGCACCAATCAGCCTCTTTCCTCCCTCTGCCTGCGATCCAAACTGCAGAGAGACAGTGGGTCATCTCCAATGACAGGCACCATGGGCAGTGCCAAGGTGCCCACTCAGGCAGTGCCAGGGAACCAGGCTGGCACTGCCTTAGGAGCCTCCATCATCTTTCTTCACACCAGTGGGGTTAGTTGCCAGCTCCCCATTAGGGGAAGCTATTGTAAACCCTGTGAAACACTCCTAGCAGTGGGAGAGTGGATGGCAGGCCCAGACATTTCAGTCCCAAGCCTGCTATTGAGATTTTTTTTTTTTAAGCAACACAGCACGGGAAACAGGCCCTTCGGCCCAACGAGCCCGCGCCGCCGTCATACTATATAGTAGCAAATCCATTATTCTATTTTAATATTCCTATATAATAATATATATATTATTCCTAATATGGAAAATTCTCACCATAGGGACAATTTGTTTCCCAATCAGCCTAAGAGCGAATTTTTGGGTTGTGGGAGGAAACCGGAGTGCCCGGAGAAAACCCACGCAACCACGGGGAGAACGCGCAAACTCCCGCAGACACCGGCCCAATTCCAAGTGTCTGCACAGCCACATCGATAGTCTCTGAGCTGTCATGGTGCCCTTCAGATGGTCCACATAAAGCACTCATTTACGACATGAGGTACCAGGCAACCCATGAATCAACATCCAAGAGCTGTACCCGCACCACCTGCCGAATGCATGCTCAATGTTGGTCAAGTATGGACCGAATTACCTGTGGAAAAAAGCCGTAGTTAAACAGTCCTAATATATCCCTCTATCTGCATACCGCTCATGTGGCTGTCCAAGAGACCCTTAAACAGCCCCAGCGTGCCTGCTCCCACCACCTTACTCGGCAGTGCATTCCACACCCCCACTACCCTTTGTGTGAAAAACTGCCCTCTAATATTCGTCCTATACATAGCCCCCCTCACCCTATGGCCATGACCCCTCGTCCTATCCATTTCTAAAGGTGGAAAAAGTTTACCTCCATTTACTCTATCTATACCCCTTATAATCTTATACACCTCTATGAGATCCCCTCTAAGCCGACGTCTTTCAAGGGAAAACAACCCCAGTCTATCTAATCGTTCCTCATAAGACAGTCCTTCCATACCAGGCAGCATCCTGGTAAACCTCCTCTGCACTCTCTCCAAGGACTCCACATCCTTCCGATAGTACGGCGACCAGAACTGGGCGCAGTATTCCAAGTGAGGCCTAACCAAAGTTCTATACAACTGCAACATCAAACTCCTACTCTTGTATTCTATACCCTTTTCTATGAAAGCTAACATACTATACGCCTTCTTTATCACCTTCTCCACCTGTGAGGACACCTTCAGAGACTTGTGAACCTGCACCCCCAAGTCTCTCTGCGTCTCTATGCTCCGTATAGTTTTACCTTTTATCCTATAACTCTCTTCTACATTTTTCCGGCCAAAATGCATCACCTCGCATTTATCCGGATTAAATTCCATTTGCCATCTATCTGCCCAGTCTACCAACCTGTCTATGTCCTGTTGTATTGCCTGACACTGCTCTTCTGTACCCGCCAATCCAAGCATCTTGGTGTCATCAGCAAATTTGCTGATCTCACCACCTACCCCTACTTCCAAGTCGTTTATGTAGACCACAAATAGAAGAGGACCTAGTACTGAGCCTTGTGGCACTCCACTAGTGACAGGCTTCCAGCCGGAAAAAGAGCCTTCCACTACTACCCTCTGTCTCCTCCTCCCGAGCCAGTTCTCGACCCATCTACATACCCGACCCTGTATCCCATGCGCCTTCACCTTCTCTATCAGTCTACCATGAGGAACCTTGTCAAACGCCTTACTGAAATCCATGTAGACGACATCAACAGCCTGTCCTTCATCAATTGTTTTTGTCACTTCTTCAAAAAATTCCACTAGATTTGTAAGACAAGACTTCCCCTTGACGAAGCCATGCTGCGTATCCCTGATCAGAACGCAGCGCTCCAGATGCTCATACATCCTGTCCCTAAGGATCCTCTCCATTAGCTTACCTATAACTGAAGTCAAGCTCACCGGCCTATAGTTCCCTGGGTGATCCCTGGGATGCTCATTATAATATTTAAATCAGCTCCTCGCCAATTTCCAGGAAACCTGCTATATGTCCTCTGCTGATTGCCAGGCTGGGCAAATTGCCCCCCTAGATTTTACAAAATGCCATCTGTCATTTGCAAACCATCCTGCAGGGAAATTAAGAGAGAGGAATTTTGCTGTCAGTAAATGTGTAGCATTGCAATTTGTGCCCAGGCCCAGTCGCTGTAACCTTAGAGACAAAGGAGTATTACACTGAATCTTTCAGAAGAACTTCTTCACAAACGTACATCAGCTTTTTCCCTCTCAAGATTCAAAGGTATCTTCCCTTTAGAAAACAGGTTAAAATTTAGCCAATATTGCATGGAGTCAGATTTTATATTCAATTCAATACAAGGACTATTTAATTACTGAGAACAAGCAGATCAAAAGTGATAACTAGCTACCTACCACATTTTGCAGCACACAGAAAACCACTCTAACAATCCGTGCTGACTCAGCTCACTTGTTACCTCCAAGTGGAATGTTCTCTCACCTTTCCATGTTTCCCAATTCTTTCATAGCAAATAACAACATCTTCCCACATCTCCAACTTTTCAAAGATCTGTTGAGCTGAGCTGGTACATCCCAGATCAAACAGGAGAGTCGCAAGCTGACGCTAAAGAGAAAAAGTAAAATAAATGTCTTTAAAACTTCAGCAATGTATCGATCTATCTTACTCTTCACTTTGTGGTATAAAGAACATTTCCTATAAAGTTTATTTACTAAGGTCTAAAGTAGGCTTACATTAACATTGCAATGAAGTTATTGAAAATCCCCTAGTCACCACACTCCGGCACCTGTTCAGGTACACTGAGGAAAAATTTAGCACGGCCAATGCACCTAACCAGCATGCCTTTCGAACTGTGGGAGAACACCCGAGTACCCGGAGGAAACCCACGCAGAAACTCATGGGGAGAACGTGCAGACTCACACAAACAGTAACCCAAACTGGAATCAAATCTGGGTCCCTGGTGCTGTAAGGCAGCAGTACTAACTACTGTGCCACCCTCACAGGAGCTTTGAAAAATCATTGTCAAAAAAGGCATTTCTCAAAAACTAAAAACATAGTCCACCCTGTGTGAACTTTGTTGTCAAATTTAGTACAATCTGAGTCAGGGCGATATGGTGGCACAGTGATTAGTACTGTTACTGCCTCACAGAACCAAGGACCGGGTTCAATTCTGGCCTTAGTGATTGTCTGTGTGGGGTTTGTACATGCTTCCTGTGTCTGCCTGGGTTTCTTCCAGGTGCTCCAGTTTCCTCTTACAGTCCAAAGATATGCAAGTTGGGAGGATTGGTCATGCTAAATTATCCCTTACTGTCAACGGATGTGCAGACCTCTTCTGCACTGTAGGGATTCTATGATGACAAAATTTATCAGCCTCAGTGCCAGTGTCAGTGCATATAATGCATAAAAATCATACATATATCTGTAATAAGCATGTTTTCAGGTGTCTGTTTGGCTTAGCAATCCCACTCTTAGCACTGAGTCAGAAGCTTGTGGGTTCTGAGGTTTCAATTCAATTCAGTACTAAGACAGCACTGAACTCTCTTTCCACAAGATGGTCACATTATCCTCATTAGAAATGGAGGAAATGTTGAAGAGATCTGGACATACCTGAACAGCACAGTGCAGAGGCACTTGGCAACAATAGAAAATCTTTAGACGCTCCACTACAGGCGTGGTCTTGTCTTCAAAGTGATCTGAAAGAGCCTAAGCAGGAAAAATAAAGTAATAATTCATCAATGATTCAGCAATTTCCATAGTCTTTGCTTAATCAGTCAACCTCAGCCAGGGTGGTGGTACATGCACTTAGGCTGGCTTCAGCATTCCTGTGACAGGTATGGACAATCATTATCCAGTAATGCTTCTAGAATTGTAACACTATCTGCATGTGAACATAAGAGAGGACAGGCCCCTGCATGACCGTGTTTGAATGGCTTATCTTATTAACTGTCAAAGTCCATACATAAATAATGGCCAATGGGCAAGATATCACAGGATAGTTATTGTCCAAGGTACTGAAATAACTCAATACCTGCAGGAGGGTATAAGGATGGACAGAAAGAAGGCAAAAATACACAAGTGTTGCCGTTTCGTTATTTTCTGAAAAATGTGGGAAAAAAATCCACAAATACTTCAAAAAAACTCACAATCAGAAGCAGGAAGAGATTAAAATGATCCATGCAATTTCTACTACTTGGATAGCATGACCTTTCCTCCTTTCCCTCAAGTTATGACTAAAGTCAAAACTGCGAGGGTGGGGAATCTGTGGAATTCACTACCATAGAAAGCAGTTGAGGTCAAAACATTGTGCGGTTTCAATAAGGAATTAGATCTAGCTCATGGGGCTTAAGGAATCAAGGAACATGGGGGGGGAAGACAGAATCGGGATATTGTATTTGATGATCAGCCATGAACAAAATGAATGGTGGAGCAGGCTCAAAGGGTCAAATGGCCTTTTCCTGCTTCTAGTTTCTAGGTCTCTTGCAGCATGACAAATAATGACAAGGAATAAAGCACTCCAGCTCAACTATAACTGAAATTAAATGACATAAAATGTACAAGGAGTTAAAAACAACAGCCATAAGCAGCAGATTAGAAAATATATCCTTTCATACTTGAAATCTACAAAGCTATTGTACAATAATAGGACTATCTTTTCTCTCTCGCTCTCTTTCCCCAGAGTTTTGCGTGAAAAGTTTTGTCGGTCACAATTTATGTAATTCATGGATGTAGGTGCACCATGCAACAGAACATACAATTTTGTATAACTGTTGTTGGTATGGTATAATTATACTCATACTGATATTGCCACATTGACCTGAGAGTGACAGATTAGACAAGGAGATGCCAAGTACTCTCCCGTCCTTAAATGTGAGATACCTTCAAGATGGTTGCCTCACAACAGACTGGGTTTCCAAAGTGTGTAGGTCTCATGCCCACATCCGGAGCAGCCATTCTGCTACTTGGAGAAATCGCATACTCACATCTGCACAGGTGATGTTCCAACTTAGATTGGTCCATTCTTTCCGCCCAACAGGCCTTGTGCCCTCATCCAGGTAGACTGCATGGGCCCCACCAAGGCAGGTCCAATCCCTACCCCCAGATAAGCCTCATGACCAGACCTGGACAATGCTGGCATCTCTAACTAGACAGAACTTATGCCAACTATTTGACAATCAACGCAGCATATTGTCATTCACTATCCAACAAATATACTACTTCAAAAGTTAACCGCTTTTCTTTATATTCAGCTTGCTTTCCAATCAACACAGAAGGAGCCTTTCACAATAATTGCCTGCAAGTTTCACTCAAAACATAAAGCAATAAGACTAGATTACTATTTGGCATTAAGCTACCAGAGCAGACACTGACAACAAAATTCTTCTATAGTCTGAGGCAATGACAGCAAACATGAATTCACTAGGAAATACGGAAAATTAATTGAAAGTGACCCTCCCATCAATCAACTCCATGCTGAAGATCACTGAACTCTTCTCTTCAATGCAGTGTACTTTCAGAAGAACCTTTTTGGAAAAGACACTATACAACAGCGACAGGTACAGAAGCACTTAAATTGTTTTAGAAACTACTTAAATTGACTGAATTCAGCTTAGTAACAGTACACATAAAGAAAATCTACACTTTCCACACTAAAATAGTAGATGTTTCTTTAAAAAAAGAGAAAACTAGACAGTCATTTCCTCCTTTAACATTGATAACATATTCTCTTCCCCAAGGACAGAAGCCAAAGACTTATAAAGCAGCTGATTTACAGAAACTGTCCTTAATAATTAGCCTCAGGGCATCTCTAATTAGCTCTGCATGGATGAACTGCACAGTGACCTTACAAAGGTTCAGAACAAATTGAACGTAGCTCTTTTGTAGCTGCCAGCCATCACAACTATGACCCAGACTTGTCAGGGGTAACACCAGGGGAGAACAGCTAGTATTTAATTTAAAAATGTAGCCATAACAAAAGATTTCCAATGGCCTCATGCGAACTTCATCTTCAGGCACTTAAAAAGCAATTAAGTGAAAATTACAGCATGGTTACTTCGTATATTTGGCAATAAATAATTTGATTGCTTGTGCCGCAATTTTGGCCAACGGTGTTCTCAATTAATCACTTCCGCAAGTTGCTTTTAGTTACTCAGTTAATTTAACAATTCAGTGGAGAGAAGGTACTTGTCGAAAAGAGCACTGAATTTGGAGGCTAAAAAAAACAAAATTAGTAATCAGAAGGCAGCCAACCCAACTAACTGGGCAGAAAGGTTAGCGAATAACTTGACAGATCAGCAGTGCAAAATACAAGATTAGGTAGAGCAGTAATATATTCCCATAAAGTAAAAGGAAGCCACATGGAATAAAAGATCTGCAGACAAATAACATAAATAATACTGCAAATAATCAAGCCTAATATAAAAAGTGGAGTAACGAACTACAAGGGAGATCAGAAGGAATCATTTAAAGTTTATTTATTAGTGTCACAAGTAAGCTTAGAATAACACTGCCATGAAGTTACTGTGCGAATTCCCTAGTCACCACACTCCGCACCAGTTCGGGTACACTGAGGGAGAATTTAGCATGGCCAACACACCTAACCAGTACATTTTTCAGACTGTGGAAGATAACCAGAGCGCCCAGAGAAAACCCATGCAGACTCCACAGAAGTGACCCAAGTCGGGAATAGAATCGGCTCAGTGCTAACCACTTGGTCACTCTATGTAGTAATAAAGTTAAATAATAAAGCCTTTCATGTGCATGAGAACAATTAGGGAAAAGACAAGACCACTCAGGGATGAAGGAAGTAGTCTCATGCTGGAGGGCAAGGTTTTGCAAGCAACATGAGAGAATATGGAACAATTGACTGAGCTACTTTTTGAAAAGAACTTGCTTCTGATTGGTCTGAAATGTGGATAAGCGGATGTCTGTGGTTCACAAATTTAATCCCATTTTTGCGCAAGTAATCAACAATGGAAACACAGTAAATTTAGTATGTATTTAGATTTCCCAAAGGCGGTCTATACAGTTTCGCACCAAAAGATTGGTGATCAAATCAAGGGAACTGGCATCAGGTGAAGGAGTAGCATGGACAGAACATTGGTTACAGGCGGGAAATATAGAGTGTTGCTTGGGTTAGAGAAAAACATACTTCAAGGATCTAGTCCACTTCTGTTTTTGCTGTATGCATGTGATACACAATCTCAAAGCTCATCACAGAGGTAGATGGTCTGGCAAACAGCAACTAGGACTGCAAAAACCTTCAGGAGGAGACATGTTTTATACAATGATTGGAAAGGCAATGAAGAATGCAGATGAACAGTCCATATAAGCATATAAACTGGGAACAGGCCCCTCAAGCCTGCTTCGCCATTCAATAAGATCATGTTTGATCTGAAAGTAACTTCAATCCCACATTCCTGCCTACTCCCAATAACTTTTCACCCACTTGTTAGATCTAAGAGTTCATACATATATTTTGGTAAACTGAATTGGGCAGAATCTATTCTGTTGATGATAGGGCATAGAGGAAAGTTATAGAACAGAGATCTAGGGGTACAGGCTCATACCTCCTTTAAAGTGGAGTCACAGGTGGACAAGGTGGCAAAGAAAATATTTGGTATGCTTGGTTTCATTGGTCAGAACATTGAATACAGGTGTTGGGAAGTTATACAAGACATTAATAATATTTAATATTCTTTCTTCAGAAAGAATAATGGAATCTTGGGTTATATTAACTGAAGTATGGATTACAAAAGTACATCACAGACAAATTCAAAGTAACACCCGCAAAGACTTGAAATACTAGAACTATTTTCACTGGAGCACAGAGAGCAAAGAGGAGATTTAATAAAGAGATTTGAAAATTCTGAAGAGTTTTGAGAGAATAAATAGTATTTCATTTGGTTTGTGAATCTAAAGTGTGACTTATTACTGAGAAGGTGAGAGGAATAAGGACCATTGTTTTTGTACACAAGACATTCATAAAATCCTTACAGTTCAGAAGGAGGCCATTTGGCCCATTGAGTATGTACCAACCACAATCCCACCGAGGCTTATTGTCGTAACCCTCATTTATCCTGCCAATCCCCTTGACACTAAAGTCAGTTAAGGCAGAGATCACTGTGTTGTTTAAGGCAATATTGGGTATCTTTGTCAAAGAAAGTTGAATGAATAATAAATATGCACCACCCATCTTGTGGGAATTTCTTCATTTTGCAGAGCTTTTGCATTCTACGTACACCGTAGTCAACAGAATCATTCTTGCATCTGTTGTGAAGTATTGTTTTGCATAGGGAGGGTGGGGTTAGTGATGAGCAAGTTGCAATTTAGCTTAAATTCAAAGCAGGGAATTTTTTCACATAGAGGGTGGTGGGGGTATGGAATACGCTGCCAAGTGGTGGAGGCGGGCACTCTGGAGTTATTTAAGAAATACTTAGATGGGCACATGAACAGAATGGGAATGGAGAGGTACAGAAAACTGATTTAAAATAGGGATCGTGAGCCTTGGGAGTCCCTGGGAAGTGTGTAAATAGATGATGATATTGATGTACTTGTTTTTATCCTACAGGTGCTTTGGTCCACCTTGTTGTCTAGCAAGGGGCATACATGCGATGGGTCATGAGAGGGCTGCTCTTGGATTTTTTTTCAAGAGTATCCTAGTGCTTCACGTCGTTAGTGTACACTTGACCTGGACCATTTAATGGGCAACATGACAGCTCAGTGACTATCGCTGTGCTGTGCAGATACATGGATTTGGGTCTGTGTCTGTGGGAGTTTGCGCATTTTCCCCGTGCTCGCGTGAGTTTTCTCCGGGTGCTCTGGTTTCCTCCCACATCCCAAAGATGTGCTCTTAGGCTAATTGGCAAAACAAATTCTCCCTAAATTGTCTCAAATTTGGTTTTTAATCCATAGATCTATAAACACAGATAGTGATCACGGGTAGAGGTGGGAACATCGGGGTAGCGACATGCGCTCGTTGGGCTGAAAGGCCTGTTTCCCGCGCTGTTTTGTTCTTTGTTCTTTGTTATTAGGGCAAGCGGCAGACTGTGGGCATGGGATAAGTTTCTGTACGTATTAGGATAGTAAAAGTAACAATAAAAGTAACAAGGCTTTTAGACACATCGGGACAAAGAGGCACAGATTCAAGTGCTGTGAGGAACAACTTTAGCAGAGGACTGGGGGTTGCTCTTCGTGTAATTAAAACTGTAGGAGGTTGCAATGAGGAGGTTGATTGAGGCCAGGAGACGGAATTCATGAAATAAATAGTAAGATTTAGTAATGGAAAGATTGGAGTGTTGATATTCTGAAAGATTTGACCAAACCTGCTAGAAAAGCTGCCTTCTTTATCTCAAACTTATCTTGTAAATGTAACATCTATTCCAAAAAGATCATGAAAACCTCCTTAGTTTATTTAGGATTTACTTTCGCATCAGATTGAGCACACTTCTTTAACTGGAAGCTCCAGTTAAAAGAACAAATAAAATTTCCAAGACAGCATGAGAAGAATTTTTTTGTAACAATGCTCTGATGACCTAGAACACAATGCCTGAAAGTGGGATGGAAGCAGCTTCAGTAAAGAATTTTAAAAGGGAACTTGTAACATTTGCAGTGTAATTTTTAATATTATTTATTAGTGTCATAAGTAGGCTTACATTAATACTGCAATGAAGTTACTGTGAAAATCTCCTAGTCACCACACTCCTGTTCAGGTACACTGAAGGAAAATTTATCATGACGAATGCATCTAACCAGCACATCTTTCAGACTGGGAAATTGGGGAAAGGCAGGAAAGTTGGACTCACTGGAAAACTCTTTCAAAGAGCTAGAATGATAAGCCAAATGGCCTCTTCCAGGGCTGTCTGATTCTATTATGGACAAAATGTTTATTTTTTCATCAGCAAAAAGGAAATGATAATGGTAGGTGCTTCCATTTGTAAATGTTAAACAGTGCCGTATGGATACATATTTAGAAAGTAATTTCAGATAGCAAATAAACTGTTACCAATTTTATGGAGAAGGAAAGCATTTGGGAAGCCACAGCTGTTGTGTGTTGACGCCCACTGTCTCAATATCTCCATGGAGTCTATCGCTGAGGCAGTAATGAGTTGCCAGCATGACTGTCTACTATTTTAACAGCCATCAATTCATATGCTACAGAACACTGTTAGAAATCCACAGACGTCTGACATCAGAAGCCAATAAAATTAAATGCTTCCTGTGGCTATGACCCTGACTTGTATCAATAAACAACTGTTACAGAATTTATTCTTTCAATTACCCTCATAAAGGTGATGAAACACTAAATAGATTTCTCCATCAAAACAAAAGCTGTTTCCAAAACAAAAAGTTGTTCCAAAAACTTGGTGCACAGCAGGGGAATTGCACAGACAGAAAAAGAGCACGGTTCATGTCTTTATGGGGAACACTTTCTCCAATTTCTGCATCTTTTGCAGGTGCGTACAGTTTGTATTTTCGCAGCCCCTCCTTAAATTGTACATCCCATGCACGGACTGGGGAGGAAAGAGAATGACATGTCTGCTGACCACTGCCAACACAGCTCACAGGATGGGCAGGAGAAGAAAGAAAGTGGTTTCTCCAGTGTAAACATGGATTTTTCCCAACGTAGTGATCATCCAGACTTGGGTGGGAAACACTCCCAGGGTGCCTTCTGTTACGAATCAGAGCAAAAACTCCAAGATATTTTATGAAGTTTGCTTAGACCCTAACTTTCACATTTAATTTTGGTATTAGAATGATCATAAGATGTTTCACTCCCGGTATGATTCAAGTGATCCATTGGGAAACTTTTATCAAATGAACTTTATTTAAGAACAGTTAGAGTATGGCGAAAAGAATTAACATAGCTTTACCAACTAAAATACTTAAACATGACAAATAATAATTCTTAACAGCTAGCTATCTCTATTGTTCCAATTTAGCAGTGTTCCCCCATAGACATAAATCCCTTTTTAAGAAGCACTTAGCACAGAAAATGAAATATGCTTACGAGGTGCTAGATTTCTGGCCTTTTAACAGTTCTGGAGAGTGATCCAGACAGACATTTGTCTTCTAATTTTCAGGCAACAACATTCAAAGAAAGCTCTACCTCAAACAGCAGAACGACAGAGAAAGAGACACTTCTTGGTAAATTCTGGGCTCCACTTCAAACAAAACAAGAGATTTAGAGAAAGCAACTTCTCTCTAAAGATTCCTAAAGGGGACTATCTTGAGTTCTCTGTGAAAGTCTCGCTATATCCAGTCATATGATTTTATCTATCAATCAGCATAATCATGCCCTACTATACAATATTCCAATATTTCAGTGGTGGAGGGAATTAATGTTTGTGCCAATCAAGTGGACTGCTTTGACCTGGATGGTGTGAAGTTTCTTGAATGTCACTGGAACAGCATTTATCCAGACAAGTGGAAAGTATTCTATCACATGCCTGACTTGTGGCTTGTAGATGGTGGACAAACTTTGGGGTGTCAGGTAGCGTATTATTCACCATAGGATTCCTTGTGTTTGACCTGCTTCGGTAGTCATATGCTTATTGCTAGTCCAGTTCAACTTCTGGTCATTGGTAAACACCCCCAGGATGGTGATCGTGGGGGATGCAGCAATGGTAATGCCACTGAAGGTCAAGAGATGATGGTTAAATCCTCTTTTGTTGGAAATGGTCACTGCCTGGCACTTGCGTGATATGAATGTTATTTGCCACTTGTCAGCCCAAACCTGGATATTGTCCACATTTTGCTGCACTTGGACTGGGGCTCCTTCAATATGTGCAGAATCACAAATGCTACTGAATATTCGGCAGTCATCAGCAAACATACCCACTTCAGTACTTATGAAGGAGTGAACAGAATTGGATGAAGACTGGTATCCATGATATTAGAGACCTCCAGAGAGGCCGTGATGGATCATCCACCCAGCACTTCCGGCAGAAGACTGCTGCCAATAGTTCAATCTTGTCCTTTGCACTGACATGCTGGGTTGCCCCGTCACTGAGGTTGGGGATATTTGTGGAGTCTTTTCTTCCAGTTGTTTAATTATCCACCACCATTCACGAGTATAGGGAGCATAGCAATAGAGTTAAGAGAGAAATCAGGAGGGCAAAAGGGGGACACAAGATTGTTTTGGCAAGCAAAGCAAAGGAGAATCCAAAGAGCTTCTACAAGTACATAAAGGGCAAAAGAATAACACAAGGGAGAAAGTAGAGCCTCTTAAGGATCAACAAGGTCATCTATATGCGGATGCATGAGAGATGGTGAGATCCTAAATGAATATTTCTTATCAGTATTTACTGTTGAGAAAAGCATGGATGTTAGGGAACTTGAGGAAATAAATAGTGATGTCTTGAGGAGTGTGCATATTACAGAGGAGGTGGTGCTGGGCGTCTTAAAGCGCCTCAAGCTAGATAAATCCCTGGGATCTGATGGAGTGTATCCCAGGACATTGTGGTAGGTTAGAGACAAAATTGCAGGTTCCCTAGCCAAGATATTTGAATCACTGATAGTCATGGATGAGGTGCCTAAAGATTGGAGAGTGGCAAATGTTGTGCTTTTGTTTAAAAAGGACTGCAGGGAAAAGCCTGGGAGCTACAGGCCAGTGAGCCTCACATCTGTGGTGGGTAAACTATTGGAAGATATTTTGAAAAACAGGATCTACAAGCATTTAGAGATGTAAGGACTGATTAGAGACAGTCAAGATGGTTTTGTGATTGGAAAATCATGACTCACAAATTTGAATGAGTTTTTTGAAGTGGTAACCAAGAAAGTAGACGAGGGCAGTGCAGATGATGTCATCTACGTGGACTTTAACAAGACCTTTGACAAGGTACCACATGGTATGTTGTTGCATAAGGCTAAATTTCACAGGATCCAGGGTGAGATATCTAAATGGATACAATATTAGCTTCTGGGTGGTTGTAGAAGGTTGTTTTTCAAACAACGGCCTGTGACCACCAGTGTGCCTCAGGGATCAGTGCTGGGCCCACTGTTATTTGTCACTTATATTAATGATTTGGATGAGAATAATAGGAAGCATGCTTAGTAAGTTTGTAGATAACACTGAGATCAGTGGCACAGAGGACACTAAAGAAAGTTATCTCAAATTGCAATAGGATCTTGATCAATTGGTCCTGTGAGCTGATGAATGGCAGATGGAGTTTAATTTAGACAAATGCAAGGTGTTGCATTTTGGTAGACTGAACCAGGACAGGACAATTAATGGAAGGGTGTTGGGGAGAGTTACAGAACAAAGAGATCATAGCTCCTTGAAAGTGGAGTCACAGCTGGACAGAGAGATGAAGAAGGCATTCAGCATGCTTGGTTTCATCGGTCAGAACACTGAATACAGGAGCTGGGACATCTTGTTGAAGTTGTAAAAGATATTGGTAGGGCCACACTTGGAATACTGTATTATAGAAAGGATATTATTAAACTAGAAAGACTGCAGAAAAGAGCTATTAGGATGCTTCCAGGGCTTGATAGATTGAGTTATCAGGAGAGGCTAAATAGACTGGGACAGTTTTTCTCTGGAGCGTACGAGGCTAAGGGCTAACCATACAGAGATCTATAAAATAATAAGGGCATAGACAAGTTAAATATTCAATATATTTTCCCAAAGGTAGGGGAGTCTAAAACTAGAGGACACAGGCTTAAGGTGAGGGGGGAGAAATACAAAAGTGTCCAGAAGCAATTTTTTCACACAGAGGATGGTGAGTGTCTGGAACAAGCTGCCAGACATAGTGGTAGAGGGCGGGTACAATTTTGTCTTGTAAAAAGCATTTAGATAATTATATGGGTACGATAGGTATAAAGGAATATGGGCCAAATGCGGGCAACTGGGATTAGCTTAGGGGTTTTAAAAAAGAGGGTGGCATGGATAAATTGGGCGATAGGGCCTGTTTCCTTAATGATTCTATGACTGGTTGTGCAGGACTGCAAAGCTTAGATCTGATCATTGTTTGTGGGATTGCTTAGCTTTGCCTATCACTTGTTGCTTATGCTGTCTGGCATGCATAAAGTCCTGTGCTGTAGCTTCACAAGGAGGTACCTCATTCTTAGGTGCTGCTCCTAATATGGTCTCCTGCACTCTTCATTGAGCTGGGGTTGATTCCCTGGCTTCGCGTCTGTAAGGTACTATTCCGTTAGCATGAAAATGTCAAGCTGCTCCTTGACTAGTTTATGAGACAACTCTCCCAATTTTGGATCAAGTCCTCAGATGTTAGTGAGGAATACTTTGCAGGGTTGACAGGGCTGGGTTTGTCATTGTTGTTTCTGCTGCCTAGATTGATGTCAAGTGTTCTGTCCAGTTTCATTTTTTTTTTATTGTCTTTGTGGCATTTGGATACAACTGAGTGTCTTCTGAGGTGATTTCAGAGAGCATTTGTGTGATCTGAGTAAGGTTTCAAATGCAGGCCAGACTATGTAAGGACTTCCCTAAGGAACAGTAGTGAACCAGATTAGTTTTTGTGACAAGTGGCAATAGTTTCATGGTATAGCTTAGACATGTCCATTGAATTCAAATTCCACCATTTGCAGTGGTGGGATTCAAAGCAAGGACCAGAGCATTACCCTGGGTCTCTGGATTACTAAAAGCAAAATGTGGATGCTGGAAATCTGAAATAAAAATAAAAAACACTGGATAAGTTCAGCAGGTCTAGCAGCATCCGTGGAGAGAGAAACAGAGTTAAAATTTCAAGTCCTTTTCTTCTCTCTGCACAGATGTTGCCAAATCTGCTGAGATTATCCAGCATTTTCTGCTTTCATCCCTGAAGTACAAATCCACTGATAATTCCACTGTGCCATTTTCTCCCCAATCCATTTGCTCTTTTACTTCCATGTAAAGATTTCAAAATCTGGATCTTGATACATTTCTATCTTTATCATGCGCATCCTCTGTTCCAAAAGTGTAAAATGTCATTCACCCATGTTAAAGTATATGGCAGACTTTCGTAACCTCTGTCAATCCGATGTCTTCTTTGTCTTCCTCAGTTTGCCATGCCTTGTCTTTTTATTTGCTGTCATTAGTCAACCTTATTATTCCACACTGCCTACAGTAGAATCCTTCATTTACATAAATATATAACATATATTTATACACATTAAATTATCAGACAAGATGCCCGAGATGCAAAGCCCAAGGGCATATTCATGGCTACATGTCAATCTGAGAAATTGTTGGTTGTTTTTCTTCTACATTTCAATCACTCAGCCAACCCCCAATCCGTACTACCTCTGAACTTTTATTTAAACCATGGGTCTTACACTCTCCAACGTGTCACTTTGTCAAAGACTTGCACTCCCTTCGTCTGAGCTCTGACAATTTCCTCAATATAACTGATTTATTGAGATAAGCATGACATTCTGCCCTTTACAGAACTAGCTCACAACAACTCTTCCTGATTTTGATCTTGAGCCATTTTTCCAACATATGCAGAGATGCCTGATCTCCAGGTGCCTGACTAATCCTGTTTCCCCTTGTCAAACTTAACCCTTTGATACAACTCCAGTTTCCAAAGAAGGTTAGAAGTTTCTAACTAGTCCCTCTGCTATTTCATCACGTTTCTGTCCTCACTTTTCTTAACAAGATTTCTGTCCAGGGGATAAAATGGCCCTGATAAAACAGGTTAGGTCACACATTGGATTTGTGTGCAAATATTGGGCAGAAATGAGGCAAGGACTTTGAACCCTGGATGCACTGTGGGAAGCATGAAATCTCACCACAAAACAATAAATCTAAGTAGTGGTAATTGAGTCTGTGTCTATATATGCCTTGTTTGTGAATCCAACTCTCCACTCACCTGATGAAGGGGCAATGTTCCAAAAGCTCATGCTATCAAATAAACCTGTTGGACTTTAACCTGGCATTGTGAGACTTTTTACTGTACTTACACAGTGATCAGTTGTATGAGGTTGTGTAAATTAAAACTTGTACCTTGATTGCTTTGATCTTTAACGCATTTTCACTGTAATACCGGAGTGGGTAAATAAGCACTGAACTTTACAGGCGAGAAACAAAACCTTGGATTTGGGTTGAAGTAGCTGAGGAGAGTCAGAGTGATAGTGATTATAGTATACCTGCCAGTAATTCTGAGGCTGCTAGGGGGAGAATGAAAGGAACGGAAGAGGGGAAATATGAATTAGAGTTCCTGCTCCCGATCGTTAATTAATGGTGTCTGTTTGGAATGTACTTGATGGCTCTGTGCTTATGTCAATGCCCCATTCAAATCACCCCTTTCCTAAGCTCTGGAATTCCTCCCTAAACCCCTCTGACTCTCTACCTCTTTTTCCTCTTTTATGAAGCTCCTTAAAACCCACATCATTGACCAAACATCTGTCCTAATGTCATCTGATGTGGTTAGGTGTCAAATTTTGCATCATAAGCCATCCTGCTATGTGCCTTGGGGCATTTTACTATTTTAGAGGTACTTTATAAATAGGAGTTGGTGTTGTTGAAATGGTTTCCCAGAACTATGCCAAGGGTCATGCATCAAAAGCAGCTGGATTGGTGACAGACCAGGCTGGGACATCCACTTTGTCTAAACAGCCACACAAATGGCAGCTTTGATGCCGCAACCATCACCATTTGGCATCCTCTACATGCCAGGCTGCTGACTCAACATCTTAATTTTTAATAAGCAATGCAAGGGAGAGCCCCCTGCCCTCAGACAACATATGCTCACAGAATAAGCAACCTCTTTTATTAATAAATCCAAACAATAACACTTTGCGAAGGTGGAGGGGATTACTCCAAGTTACAGTTTTTGCAGATACTTCCCACGTTCATTTTTTAAAAATCATATTTTTCCATGAGCTTTCACAGAAATAACCATAACACAACTTTCCACAAAGTGATAACAATGCAGAATACGTACCTAAACCATTGAGTTAGTCTCCGTTTTGGATTAGTAGATACCACGCAATGGGATACATTAACTGCCAAGTTTCAGAGTTTGGGGGGAGGGGTGAGGGGGAGCAAGAAACATCTTCAATATATGCAATGCAAGTTACATTTACCATTCACATTATGGAATCTACATTCCACCATAAAAATATATGGATTGGAACACAAAGGAAGGAATAGTAATTTCCTGCACAAGATGAAATTCTGATGACTGTAGAATGAAACAGCTGAATAAGAGTTAACACTGTGCAACTCACTTTCCAAACTGCACTGTGATTATGCATGAAGCAAGTGGAGCAAAATTTAACCCTTCAAGTTAATTCATTCACTTCACCGAAATACAAAGGGCAAATGTGTCAGGTTCTGAAATTATGAATTTTAGCTACAGAAATGCATGTAGTTTCAAGAAAATCAACATAATTTATTTGATTTAGTGTTGTCACATTTATTGTATACAGCGAGAAGTATTGTTTCTTGTGTGCTATACAGACAAAACATACTTTTCATAGAGGAGGAAAGAGAGTGTGCAGAGGGTTACAGTCAATAGTGTAGAGAAAGATCAGCTTAATGTGATGGCAGTGGGGAAGAAGCTGCTCTTGAGTTGGTTGGCATGTACCTTCAGACTTTTGAATCTTTTTCCTGAAGGTGGAAGGTGGAAGAGAGAATGTCTGGGGTGTGTGCGGTCCTTGATGATGCTGGTCACTTTTCCAAGGCAGCGAGAAGTGCAGACAAAGCGAATGGATGAGGGGCTGGTTTGCCTGAGGGACTGGGCTTCATTCACGACTCTTTGTCATGCCTTGGGCAGAGCAAGATCTGGTTGTACTCATGATACCAGCAGGAAGAATGCTTTGTATAGTGCATTTGCAAAAGTTTGTGAGAATTGTAGTGGACATATCAAATTTCATTAGCCTCCTGAGAAAGTAGATGGGCTTTCTTAACTATTATGTGACATGAAGGAAGCAGGACAGATTGTTGGTGATCTGAACACCTGGAAACTTGAAGCTCTTGACCATTTTCATTTCATCTCCATCGACTAGGGCATGTTCTCCACTACACTTCTTGAAGTTCATGACTATCTCCTCTGTTTTGTTGGAATAGAGGAAGAGATTATTGCCATCGCATTCGTTCACCAGATTCTAAATCTTTTCCTGTACTCTGTCTCATCATTGTTTGAGATCCAACCCGTTACAGTGGTGTCATCAGCAAGCTTGAAAATTGAGTTGAAAAGGAGTTTGGCCACAGTCAAAGGTGTGAAAGGAGTACAGAAAGGAGCTAAGGACACAGCTTTGTGGGGCAAGGAAACCATTTGGCTCATCAAGTTTGTACCATAATCCTATGTATTTAAACCACTAATTCCCCTAACGTACACATCCTGGGACACTAAGGGGCAATTTAGCATGGCCAATCAAACTAAACTGCACATCTTTGGACTGTGGAAGAAAATCAGAGCACGTAGAAGGAAACCTGCGCAGACATGGGTAAGATATGCAGACTCTGCACAGGTAATGACCCACAGCTGGACTCAAACCTGGGTCCCTGATGTATGAGGCAGCAGTGCTAACCACTGTTCCCTCATGTCACCCACTTGAATTGATTTCATTTATTATTGTCACATGTATTTACAGTGAAAAGTGTTGTTTCTTGTGCACTATACAAAGCATACCATTCATAGAGAAGGAAATGAGAGAGTGCAGAATGTAGTATTGAGAAAAGATCACATCAATCCTTTCATAAATTATCAAACCAAAGAATTTCTCGAGTAGGCAAACAACTTATGTGCGCATACTCTGCTCCACAAACAACAATAAATGATGAGTGGTATTGGTTGGGGGGGATAAATGTTGCTCACAGTCCTGAATAAAACCTCCTTTGTTCTTCTTTATAACTTTTTTACATAATGCCATGGAGGCCTTATACATCCACCTCAAAAGAGAGATATCTAACAGTGCAGAGCTCCCTCAGTACTGTACTCAGGCTGAAGTATCAGTGTGAATTATACGTACAAATCCCTGGCCTGGGATCTGAATAAACTGCTTTCTGATTCAGAAGCAGAAAGGCTAAAACTGAGCCAAGGCGACTTGGATTAGGTCTTCCAACAGTTATAAAAGGTCCCTCATCATATGCAGTGATTTCTGAAGTAGGTCAGCAAACATGTTGAATAAAGGAACATCCTGTCTAAATAAACTTTGAGGAAGCACTTGATAAGGTTTCACCCAAGAGGTCATTAGCAACATGTAAAGAATTGGAGGCAACATTGCAGCATGGGATGGAAATTAGTAAGGGAGTAGAAGACAAAGAGAAGGGATAATGGAAACATTCTCTGAATGTTGGGATGTGACAAGCGCTCATCCCCAGGGATCTGTATTGGGCCTCATCTTTTCACTATATATAAATTAATGCTTTGGGTGAAAGTATAATGAATATATGAGGGTGGCACAGTAGTTAACTACTGCTGCCTCACAACGCCAAAGGTCCACATTCAATTCCAGCCTCGGACGACTGTATGGAGTTTGCATGTAGTCTCCAATTTCCTCTCATAGTCCAAAGATACTGCAAGATAGGTAGACTGTCCATCCGAAATTGTCCCTTAGTGCTCCAAAATGTATAGGTTAAGGGAATCGGAAGGATGTGGAGTCCTTGGAGAGAGTGCAGAGGAGGTTTACCAGGATGCTGCCTGGTATGGAAGGACTGTCTTATGAGGAACGATTAGATAGACTGGGTTGTTTTCCCTTGAAAGACGTCGGCTTAGAGGGGATCTCATAGAGGTGTATAAGATTATAAGGGGTATAGATAGAGTAAATGGAGGTAAACTTTTTCCACCTTTAGAAATGGATAGGACGAGAGGTCATGGCCATAGGGTGAGGGGGGCTATGTATAGGACGAATATTAGAGGGCAGTTTTTCACACAAAGGGTAGTGGGGGTGTGGAATGCACTGCCGAGTAAGGTGGTGGGAGCAGGCACGCTGGGGCTGTTTAAGGGTCTCTTGGACAGCCACATGAGCGGTATGCAGATAGAGGGATATATTAGGACTGTTTAACTACGGCTTTTTTCCACAGGTAATTCGGTCCATAATTGAGCACGCATTCGGCAGGTGGTGCGGGTACAGCTCTTGGATGTTGATTCATGGGTTGCCTGGTACCTCATGTCGTATATGAGTGCTTTATGTGGACCATCTGAAGGGCACCATGACAGCTCAGAGACTATCGATGTGGCTGTGCAGACACTTGGAATTGGGCCGGTGTCTGCGGGAGTTTGCGCGTTCTCCCCGTGGTTGCGTGGGTTTTCTCCGGGCACTCCGGTTTCCTCCCATAACCCAAAAATTCGCTCTTAGGCTGATTGGGTAACAAATTGTCCCTATGGTGAAAATTTTCCATATTAGGAATAATATATATATTATTATATAGGAATATTAAAATAGGATAATGCATTTGCTACTATTTGGTATGACGGCGGCGCGGGCTCGTTGGGCCGAAGGGCCTGTTTCCCGTGCTGTGTTGCTAAAAAAATAAATAAATAAATATGTGGGGTTACAGGATAGGACCTGGTGAGATGCTTTGTCTGAGTCAGTGCAGATTCAATGGGCTGAATGGCCTCATTCTGCACAGTCAGATTCTATGATGTCCGATCTCTCAGACGCCACAGTTAGAAAGCAAGAACAAGTTGAGTCCCATTGGGGTGCCCTACCTTAACAAGAATGTCAAGATATACGATACTTCTTTTCTCTAAGTGCCTTCTGGTCTCCAAATCAACTGGTGTTAGTTGTTGAAAATTATCAAGTCAGAATCGGTGAGGGGAAAGTCAGAAGGCAGTACGATTCATAGCTGTATTTCTGTCCTAGGTTTAAGGAAAGATTTACTTCTAAGATCTTGTATTAGAATATTTCTAAGGCAAAAAAAAAAGTTGAACAGTCCTCCACAATCAGCCTAAAATCCCTTCAAGTCTCATGAATTGCCTTTCAAGAACAAGGCTTCATTATGTTCACTAAAGCTTCCACATTTTGTAACCCTAGGCAGGTTTAAATAATGCTTAAATTCATTGTATGTCCTCCATGTACAAAATGTTGAATTACTCTAAGATTCTTCGATACTTGGCAAAAGAAAATTTTGTTACGTATTGAAACCACAGTCAATATGAACTAAATATGGCATAATATCAAAATGAATAATGTAACAATCAAGAAACTAAATAACTAGGCAGGAGGTCCATGGACTGCTCTTTTATTTCCACGACAGTTTCAAGAAAAATAACTTTAATATTTTCACTAAACATTCCCACATAATTTAATTTCCGAATTTGCTTTCATCCATAAATCGAAAGCTGTTATAAGTTGTGATCTCCAGGTTTTCATTATGCACTTCCTGATGGTAAAACAAACATACCCATTTTCACCCACACAGGCTCTAATGAAATAAAACAGGAAGAACGAGTAAACAACAAATGGGTTTGAATGGGACATTATATCCTGTACGACCAAGGGTCTGTCTCGTAACAACTCACCAGAAACATTAGGATGTGACCGCAGTAAACTAAATAGTTGTCGTCATACCCTCTCCAACAACTACTTGGGCATTAGGACCATATAAACATCTCTGCCAGGAACGCACAAGGGTGCACTGTAGAATCAGCCTGTAGCATTTCTAACAGTTCCCAAATTAGGTGTTTTGGAGATTACTATTTTTCTATCAGCATCTTCCATGGCACTCAGGGAGTACATTTCCCAATGAGTAATTTACCTCAACTTCTTTTAACAACGAGGGTACCCAAGAGTGGACTATATGCAATGCTGCTTAAAAGAGTGGACTATATGCAATGACTGTGTACACCTGGAAATGATCACAATCCACAAATATTCATGCTATTCGCTGATTGTATACATTTCCACAAAAAATAGACGCATTGGGTAAGATATACATTTTTTCAAAAAATGGTGATGAGGTCTGTAATACTTCAAATATTTTTCATTTGTAAAATCTGCCTCTGTCTCTCCATTCTGCACATTTTAATTGCCTAAACTCTTTAACCAGGAGAGAGGGCGCATGATTTGTTCCCATATCTTCATTAATGCTGCTCTCAGGGAATAGCAAGTGACCACAGGTTGCCCACCATTTATTTTCCATTTCCCATTCCCATGGGAAGTGCTTCCGTTCACTGCTGCACCTCAGCAGATGTGGCTGAGCTCTGGGATGTGGGGGGAAGTAATGATCAGACTCTGCATTGTGTAGCTTGCCTCACTTGCTGTGAAGACAAATTGTGTGCAGTTCCCTTGTCTGAATCTGTAATCAAATATCCATGATGTGTGTGATGTGGCATTATAGCATTTTGTGTAATTGCAGCTCATCTCAATTGTGCATGAAGCTTTTTTTATTTTATTACAGAAATTGCATTGAATGGAATTTGAAAGACAGAAAGGGATCATTTGACCCTAACCGGTATGTGCTGGTGTTAATGCTCTACAAAAGTAAAGGTTTATTTATTCGTACCACAAGTAAGGCTTACATTAATACTGTAATTAAGTTACTGTGAAATTCTCCTAGTCGCCATACTCTGGTGCCTGTTCGGGTCAACGCACAAAACCAGCACATCTTTCAGACTGTGGGGGGAAACTGGAGCACCCAGAAGAAATGCATGCAAACACAGGGAGAACACGCAAACTCCACCCAGATAGTGAACCAAGCTGGAAATCAAACCCAGATCCCTGGCGCTGTGAGACAGCAGTGCTAACACTGTCACTGTGCTGTCCACAAGCCTTTGCCCACATTACTTCATCTAATCTTTTCAATATATTCTACTATGTCTTTCTCCCTAATGTACTTAATTAGCTTCCCCTCAAATGTATTCGAAAAGTTGGTAGCCATTTCAAAATTGGACAATATTTGACAATAACCTTTCCATTTTGCTGCAGGGAAGAAGGGGCTGGTGTCTTTTTGGACTGGGAGGTGTGCAGATCTGAGATGTTCTTGCTGGAGAATGGAACAGTTTTCCCTTTCACTGTCCACAGTCAGCATCAAGCATTGAGGGCAACAACTTGTATTTATATGTACCTTTAATACAATAAAGTGGCCGAAGATGCTTCACACAAACATTAGAGAGCAAAATTTAACATAAAGCCACATAGGACAATATTAAAGGAAGAGAGAGGGGGTGGAATGACAGAGCAATTTAGGGAGGGAATTTGGCAGCTATCCTACGTGGGGGAATTAAGTATCTTTAAGACTGAGGTAGATAGGTTCTTGATCAATAAGGGGATCAAGGATTACGGGGAGATGGAAGGAAAATGGGGAAGAGAAGCATATCAACCATGATTGAATGGCAGACAGATTTGATGGGCTGAATGGCCTCATTCTGCACCTTTATCTTATGATCTTATGATTAAAATCAAAATTGCTCAAGATGGCAAGATGTGCGCAGTTATCTTGAGGAGCTGAAGGAGATTAGAGAGATGGGATGAGGCAAGGCCATACAGGAATGTGAAAACAAAGATAACAATTTTAAAATGAAGGTGTCAATATAGACCAATGAGCACAGGAGTGATGGTGAATAGGACTTGATGTGAGGAAGGAAATGGAAGCAGTTTTGCTTGACTTTGGCCTTACAAAGCTTAGAATGTGGGGGGTCAGCTTATGGTGCATTGGAATAGTCAAGTTCAGAGGTAGCACTCGGCATGGATGAGCAGTTCAGTTGAGATGAGCAGAGACAGAGGCTGGGTCCACCAACACTAGTAAGATAGAATGAAGTGATCTTCGCGATGGCACAAATATGTAGTCATAAACTCAATTCAAGTAAGCAGTCTGACGGTTTAGGGACAGTGAACAAATTGAGACGTGATTGTGAGGTACATTTTGGGTGATATCAATGTATTTTCAATGTACATGTGAAAATGAGTTTATTTCTGGATGATGTTGCCAAGGGGAAAGCGTGTAAATAAGTAATGAAGAAAAAAGGGTAGATCTTTGGGGTATCAGAGGTAACAGTGCCCGAGTTCTTTATTCTTTGGCTATGATTAGATAGCTAAGAATGAAACCAGATGAACGTAGTTACATCAGTTGGGCCACAGTGGAGGAAAGTAGTATAGTTAATTGTGTCAAAGACTGCAGATGGAGAAAGAAGTATGAGGATGAATAGTCTTGGGATAATAGGTCAAGTAAGCAACAAACAGTGGCATAGTAAAGTTGTATTGACTCCAACAAGATACCCTCACAGCTCTGATTAAGGTTAGCAATTCAGGAATAAATTAAGGGCAGTTTGGCGCAGGGTCCATATCTCCCAGAACTGGGTTAAGATTAATGACTGTGAGTGAAGAGACTTTCATCCCATCAGTCTGAATTGGACACTGGGTTCCACAACAATAATGAGTACAATAATAGGTTTGTACTCATTGGAGTTTAAAAGGCTGAGGGGGGATTTTATAGAGACATATAAGATAATGAAGGGGGTGGATAGGGTAGAGGCAGAGAGAGTCATCCCACTTAGAAAGGATAGCAGGACTACAGGGCACAGCCTCAAAATAAGGGGGAGGGGCGGTTTAGTTCAGAGTTGAGGAGAAACTTCTTCACTCAAAGGGTGGTGAATCTTTGGAATTCTCTGCCCGTTAAAGTGGTGGAAGCTACCTCGCTGAATATATTTAAGTCGTGGGTAGATAGGTTTCTGACAGACAAGAGAATTAAGGGATATGGAGAGAAGCAGGAAAGTGGAACTGATCCACCCCAGATCAGCCATGATCTTATTGAATGGCGGGGCAGGCTCGAGGGGCTAGTTGGCCGACTTCTTCTCCTAATTCTTATGTTCTTATATTCTTATGAGACGAATGACTGCTCCGTTTGCTGGGTTTTACCGGTAGTTCTAGTTGAAGAGGAATGCTGGCTGAGGCAGAGAGCCTCTTTCTCCATTTGAAAATCGCCTGAGGAATCTTGCTATCAAAAACTTCAACAGCGCAATAAATAGGCAGGATCTACATTTAATTTTTTTTGACAATAAGCCAATATTGCAGCAATCTTTCAGTACAGCACTGGAATGGCAGCCTAGATTGCAAGCTCAGGTCATGGTAGAAGGCTTAAATCAATTAATTTTCATGCAGAGGTTTACAGTGTCACCAACTGAGCACCAACACTATTACACTTCTGTGCCTTGACCCTGTCACTTATCTCTTAACCTATGCCACTAAAAACAATTTGTCTCTCAAATTGTGTGAAAACTGGCTGCCACATTTACCTAGATGACAACTTCAATGAATGTGGGGCATCCTGTGAAGAAAGATGGCATATAAATGCAAGTTCTTCTTACTGGCTTATTACTTCATAGAATGCTTCAATAGACATCAGTATCTGTGTCTCACTGATGTATCTTGCCGCTTAATTTTAACCTCCAGAATCTAAGTCCTGTTGGCATACAAGGAAATATTTTCTTCACTCAACTTTGCAAAAAAGAACTTTAAAACATTTGAGGCGTCCACGTTAACTATCTATTCTTCAGTAGCAACAGTGGAGTCGGCAGGTTTCTTACACTACTGAGTGGGTGAGGTGCACCGAAGGGCTCATTCAAAGAATCAGGATGTTCTATTCAGCACCACAGGATCTATAGCTGTAGGTCATTGCTCAGGATGTTGCTTCGTACAAACTGGACCTTGTAACTTGCCAATTTCCTTTTCACCCCAGACAGACAGGGATGTGCTGACACATATCCTGCCTCACATATCCTCATGTTGTAAGTAAAGTGAATAAAAACTTGTAATGGTAGTGGTAGCAGTGTCCTACCTGTGTCTGCATCATTGCACGTTCAATCCGACGGGAGCTACCTTTCTCCAGTTTTGTTCTCAACATCAGTGTGGTCACTTGAATGGCCCAGAACTTTGGCTGAGACAGAATATACTGCAACACAAGAAGAATTATATACAAGAAGTTTTAAAAGGAAAAGTAATACTATATTCAGAATTAAAATTCAATAAATAGCAAAGTTACAAAAATTAAAGCAGACTCTTGGATTAATTTACTATTTGGTGTTTCTTTTCAGAACAGAATATACATTTAATTCCAATTTTATCCGTGAATTGTAAATAAACAATTATTCTTTGTGCCAAGAAGTTGATGTTCATGAGATTCACCTACCACATTTCAAAAATTTCAGAGTCCCAACAGTGCAGAGGAGGCCATTCAGCCCATTGATCACAAACCTATCCAGGCCCTATTCCCATAAGCCAACACATTTACCCAGCTAATTCTCTTGACACTAGAGTCACTTTTAGCATGGCCAATCAACCTAATGCACACATCTTTGGACAAAATCAACATATAGAAAACACCAAAATTAAACCCCTTTAATGCCAGCTTTTGAAACATTCCAATCTCAGTGGATCCGCTGCTGCCTCACAGCGATAGGGTCTGGGTTCAATTATGGCCTTAGGTGACTGAGTGTGTGGAGTTTGCATGCTCTCTACATATCTGCATGGGTGTCCTCCAATAATTCAAAGATGTGTGGGTTATGTGGATTGGCCATGCTAAATTGCCCCTTAGAGTCCCAAGATGTGTAGGGTTAGGGAGATTAGTGGGGTAAATGTGCAGGGTTACGGGGATAGAGTGGGCATCTAAATCAGATGCTCCGGATGTGTAGGGTTAGGGAGATTAGTGGGGTAAATGTGCAGGGTTACGGGGATAGAGTGGGCATCTAAATCAGATGCTCCGGCAGAGAGTCGGCGCAGACCCGAAGGGCCAAATGGGATTCTGTGGTTTTATGACCCAATGTCATCCAATCTTTGTTATATCTAATAAGGGTAATCTGTTTAAGAGAATAAATGGGATGGCCCTGGCTCCCTTACATACAGAAGTTAGCAAATTAAAACATAACTTACTATTTTAAGAGCATTACATTATCAAAGCTTGATGCTCTTCATTATGTGAGCAAAATGAGATTTTATTCCTGGTGTAACATGGATGGATTTGGAGAACCCGAATGACCAGTTTCAATGAACAAACCAGAGAAACAAATGTGTTTATTGACCTTTTTTTTAAAACCTTTAAAGTACAGAACGAATCCAGCACAGCAGCACAATGCAAACAGACCAACCTATGTGCACAGAGGTCCCTTCCTCCTCAATGAGGGTTTGATCCAAGCAATTCAGACTTCCAGCCATGCCTCTGAAAGGAATCCTCAATTCTTAATTGGGAGGGTGGGGGGCGGTATTTAAACAATAAACCTTAGCAGGATGCAATTCTACAATTCAATAGCCTTCCACTCAAAGCCTATCTCACGCAGAAAGCATGGCAACATGCCACTGCAATATATCTGCAACAGGATCAGGAGAGGCAGAGTAAGGCGACAGATAAGTTTTATTAAAAAAATACAACTTGAGATAAGAAACGTGCACAACTGCCAATAAACTAATATTGATTTCAAGTTACTATGTCAACTAACTCTTGAAATAACTGATACACACCTTGACCCGGGGAAATAAAAGGTTGTCAATGCTTTGAAAGGACCACCCAAATGCCCTATGTTTATAGAATCCTACAGTTCAAATGGAGGCCATTTGGCCCTTTGAGTCTGCACAGACACAATCCCATTCAGGCCCTATTCCCATAATCCCATGCATTTAGCTTAGTTAGATCCTCTGACGTTAAGACTGTGCCTAACCCGCACATCTTTTTGGAATGCAGGAGGAAACCGGAGCACCTGAATGAAAACCAACGGGGTTTGCACGGAGGGAACGTGCAAACTTCACGTAGACAGTTGATCCAAGCCGGGAATCGAATCTGGATTCCTGGCATCGTGAGGCAGCAGTGTTAATCACTGTCCCATCCCATACTTTATGCTAAAATATTTCTAAATATCACTGAGTTGGAATTTGTGAGACTTGGCTTGGTTATTGGGAATTCCACTGCATCAGTCTAAAACATTCACTCTAATCAGTTTCTCTTTAAAAGAAACGCATACCAGTACAAAATGGGTAGAATTGATGGAGTGTGCTGAATTCACGCTCAAAGGGAAAAAGAAAGGGTCTGAGGAAACAGGGTAGAGCTAACAGTGCATGAGAAAAAGAGATAGCTTCCTACACATCCTGTTATTCCAAGCACAAGGAGACTCCCATCTTCTGCAGAGCTAATTTTGTTCACAAGGAAGTCAGCACTATTCGTCATGTACAACCCAACATCCTTTAATACACTGAAAGAAAATTCCCACATTAAAGTGCTCCAGTTGATTTGGGATAATGATTAGTTGTGGACATTAAACAATCTGCCAATAATGGATTCAAAAACATCCGAAACCAAACTAAGTCTAATAAGAACCACAGTGTTTATTGGAAAGTGAGTCATACCCATAGGAATTGCTTTCTGCCAGTAATGGTTCTGCTTGTGCAATTTATATGTATTTTTTTTACACATTGCTGCGCAGGTTTCGCTTGGTACCATATCCAGCTGCAATCATTTAAAGCTGCAGTAGTACTAAAATATATTTCATTTTAGTCAGTTACCAAAAGCTGTCCAATGGGACAAAGCACAACAAATTTCCCCAATTTTAATCACGCATAACTTAGTCTGTATATTTACTTCACAAAGGAAGAGGAAAGAATGGTGAGGAAGAGGTTAGGGAAAGAAGTTTAGTTAGAAAGCGTCACGCAGGCTCATTGTGAAGCCATTTTTGAATCACAGAATCGCTACAGTGCAGAAAGAGGCTGTTCGGCCAATCAAGCCTGCACTGACAACAATCCCACAAAGGCCCTATTCCTGTAACCTCTAGCAATTTACCTTATCAATTCCCCTGACACTAAGAGGCAACTGAGCATGGCCAATCCATCTAAGGAAACTGGAGCACCCAGAGGAAACCCATGCAAAGAGAGAACGTGCAAACTCCACACAGACAGTCACCCAAGGCCAGAATTGAACTGGGATCTCTGGTGGTGTGAGACACCAGTGCTAACTATTGTACTGCCTATTGTTTGGACAATGAGTAGATCTGACCATGGGGCTCAGTAATGAAGTGTTGGGCGGGATTTTTTGGGCAACATGGCAGAGGCGGCTCACCATTGGTCAGCAGTTGGCAACGGCATTTCCTATTGACAGTACCACTCGCCGCTGGAAAACCCACGGGGATGAACTGTCACTGGCAGCAGAAAAGATCCCACCAGTGTGAGTGACCAGAAGATCTGGTCCAAGAGTTTTCTCCGTCCAATCGGAGCTTTTTATCACACAACTGCGATGTTCCTTACAACTTTACACAGCAGCCACCTTAATGGCTTTTGTGAGAATTTCAATTTAGGATTAAATTATGCTAAACATTAGGCACTTCTGGAAAAAGGGTTTGCCTCCATGAGGAACAGAGCTACACCTGCAACCATTTCAGATGGGTCTTTATAATTAAGGGAGGAGGAGATTTCTAAGCTAGTGATCTTCCAATATGTGCCCTAAAGCTGTAAGTATGTTGTGCTGACTCAGCGTTATCCAGTTCCTTTGTAAATCTGCAGCTTGCTCAATTCAATCCAATTCCAAGGTGACCTCAGAGGTTTTTTCATTTGTGGAGTTCTATTTGGGTCCAATGGGAACTTGATATCCAAAGTATGACATTTTTGGAGCTATGGCTCCTATTGATTCATTGGGAAGCAAAAGACAGCTGGTCTTTTCCACAGTTCTGTCCTCATGAGTCAATTTTTTAATGGGTTTTCTTACTGGTCATGCAAATGTATACTAGAGACCAGTATCATCAGCAGTTTCTCAATGATTAGGAGGAAATGTCCAATAATTATCAGCTTAAACATCAAATTACCTTTTGGCGTTATTTCTTGTTTTGTCCCACATCATTAATGTATCACTTAGCTCCTATTCCGTTTATAAATTTGTGAGGCCCCTGACCTTAAGACTATATTGAAACATTGGCACAATATCGAAATTATGATGGAGAAAAAACTTCAGCTGTGTCCTGCTGACCAAATGAGGGATTAAGGTTATGTTAACTCTGGAAGGAAAATGGTCTGTGCAGCATAAAGTTGAAGTAATTCCAACTTGTATTTTAGTTCGGCTTGTTGTGAGATTGAATGCACAAATGATACCGAATAGATATCATTCAGCAGACCCAAATATCTTGACAGCTGTACAAAAAGCAGCAAGAAAAAGGTTTGAAGTGTAAGTAAAAATATCTATGATCTTCTGTTCATTAACACTTGCAGGCAACTCATCTGAACTAGTGAGCGCAATTCTGCTGGGAACCAACTGTTAATTAACTCAAATTAAATGCCGTCAGTATGCAGTCAACTTTACTTACTGTTTACATATGAAACTATGGAACTGGGAGTGGCTCGAGCTTTGCTCAGTTTGAAATGCCTGGAAGGGGAGAAATACAAGGGAGCGTGCATGAGCTCATTCTGTGCCTTGAGCTTTACAATAAAGAATAGCTTGGCTTTAAGCACTGAGTTTTACTGAGTAGGAGCCTGCCCATCAACTCCTGTAGACAACAAAAACATAGCTACAGCCAAAGTCAGTTTAGTGACTCCAGTTTTCCCACCCTTGGATGTGTGAGCTTATCTGCACAGTTCACTTAGTCTACTCATATCTGCCTACTGCATAAAATTACTTCACTGTATATTTATTATACGTCTTAGCCCATAGATTGTTATCATCAGGCTTTCTAACTGTTCATAAATCTCTCTCGTTACAGCACGTCTTCCAGTCTTTCAGTGATATCTTCTTTATAATGCAAGTTTTTGCAAAATGAGAGAGCCTGGGTGGCACATTAGAATAAAAGAACATAATACGAGTAGGAGTAGACCATCTAGCCTCTCGAGCTTGCCCCACCATTCAATAAGATCATGGCTGATCTGAAGTGGATCAGTTCCACTTCCCCGCTTAATTCTCATAACCCTTAATTCCCTTGCTTATTAGAAACCTATCTACCCATGACTTAAATATATTCAGCGAGTAGCCTCCACCACTTCAACTGGCAGAGAATTCCAAAGATTCACCACCCTTTGAGTGAAGAAATTCCTCCTCAACTCTGATCTAAACTGCCCCCGCCTTATTTTGAGGCTGTGTCCTCTAGTACTGCTATCCTTTCTAAGCGGGAAGAATTTATCCATAGATCTATAAACATGGACAGGGATCGCGGGTAGAGGTGGGAACATTGGGATGGCGGCGTGGGCTCGTTGGGCCGAAGGGCCTGTTTCCCGTGCTGTTTTGTTCTTTGTTCTTTGTATCTATCTCCTTCATTATCTTACATGTCCCTACAAGATCCTCCCTCAGCCTTCTAAACTCCAACGAGTACAGATCCAGTCTATTCAATCTCTCTTCATAGGGTAACCCCCTCACCTCCAGTATCAGCCTAATGAACCTTCTCTGCACTTCCTCCAAGGCCAATATATCCTTCCGCAAATGCGGCAACCAAAATTGCACCCAGTACTCCAGCTGCGGCCTCATAAGCACCCCGAACAAATGCAACAAGACCTCCCTACTTTTATATTTTATCTCCCTCGCTACAAAGACCAACATCCCATTCGCCTTCTTGATCACCTGCTGCACCTGCAGACTGAGTTTTTGCGATTCGTGCACAAGGATCCCCAGGTCCCTCTGCACCGTAGCATGCTGCAGCTTTTCGCCTTTTAAATAATAATCCCTCCTATTATTATTTCTACCAAAGTGGTAACTTCACACTTGCTAACATTATAACCCATCTGCCAGGTCCTCGTCCACTCACTCAACCTATCCAGATTTCTCTACAGACTTTCCACACGCTCCACTCAATTTGCTTTTCCACTCATCTTCGTGTCATCAGCAAATTTTGTTACTCTACACTCAGCCCCTTCCTCCAGATCATCTTTGTATATGGTAAACAGTTGAGGCCCTAGCACCGATCCCTAGGGCAGTCCACGAGTCACCAGCTGCATTTTTTCGACTACAGAAGTTAAACTAACCAGCCTATAATTCCCTGCCTTTTATCTGCTACCTTTTTTAAACAGCAGCATAACATTAGCCGTTTTCCAATCTTCCGGCACTTCCCCGGAGTCCAGCAAATTTTGATAAATGATTACTAAGGCATCCGCTATCACCTCTGCCATTTCTTTCAGAACCCTGGGATGCATTCCATCCAGTCCCGGGAACTTATCTACCTTCAGCCCCGTCAATCTATCAAGCACTACCTCTCTAGTGACTGCAATCGCATAAGGACTTCATCTCCTACCATCCTTCTGTCTTTAAGATCCGGCAAACTATTTATGTCCTCCTCTGTGAAGACCGATACAAAAAACTTGTTTAAAGCCTCAGCCAGTTCCTCATTGCCCACCGCTAAATCCCTCTTCTCGTCCTCCAAGGGCCCAAAATTCACTCTAGCCAGTCTCCTCTTCTTTATATATTTGTAAAAACCTTTACTGTCTTTTTTATATTTAGAGCTAGTTTAGCCTCATACTCTACCTTTCCTTTCTTTATCATCTTCTTAGTCATTCTTTGTTGTTGTTTAAAACTTTCCCAATCTTCTAATTGTCCATTACTTTTAGCCGCTCTGAATGCATCAGCTTTGAATTTAATACTCTCCTTTATTTCCTTTGACAATCACAGCTGATTTTCCCTTCTCTGACAGTCCTTTTTTACTAACAGAATATATTTCTGATGAGTACTGGAAAAGATCTCGTTAAAAATCCTCCACTGTTCCTCAGCCGTCCTACCAACCAATCTGCATTCGCCAACTCAGCTCTCATCCTATCATAGTCCCCTCTGTTCAAGTATACAGGTTTGGGACGTTACTTTCTCATCCTCCATCTGCATCAGAAATTCAGCCATACTATGATCACTCGTCCCAAGAGGATGCCTCACAAGAAGATCCCTAATTCTACCTGTCTCGTTACGCAATACCAGATCCAAGATAGCTCGCTCTCTTGCAGTTCCGTTACATATTGTTCAAGGAAACCATCCCAACAGCATTCCGAGAACTCTTCCTCAAGCCCACTGCGTCCGACTTGGTTCGTCTAATCAATACGTAGATTGAAATCTCCCATAATTAATGCTGTTCCATTCCTGCACGCCTCAATTATTTGTTTGTTTATAGCCCGCCCCACCTCAAAGTTATTATTTGGGGGCTGATAGACCATAGTCACCAACGTCTTTTTCCCCTTACTATTCCTAATCTCAATCCACAACAATTCCACGTTTTGCTTTTTGGGGCCTATATCGTCTCTTACTACCGCTCTAATATTATCCTTAATCAACAGAGCCACCCTACCCCCTTTTTCTCCCGTCTATTCTTTCTAAACACCTGATACCCCTGGACATTCAGTTCCCAGTCCCTGTCACCCTGCAGCCATGTTTCCGTAATGGCCACTAGATCATATCCATTGGCGCCGATTTGCGCTATCAGCTTATTCACTTTGTTCCAAATGCTTCATGTATTCAGGTAAAATATCTTTATACCAATCTTTGTCTGGATCTTATTTGCAGAAATGCTTCTAACCTCTCTCGTGCCCCCTACTCCTCTAATTGGCGGAACATCCTCAACATTCACCTGCACATTTACCCTCTCCTTTACTATTAGGATTGGATACTGTCCTACTTTCCCAATTGTTAATAAATCTCTGTCATTATTGCATACCTTCTATTCTATTAGTTATGTTTTGTTGTGTACAAGGAAACTGATTGGGTGGCATACCAGGATCAGGCTTTTATTACAGGCAGCTTGTCTTAATTCCAGTAGAGATAAGCAGAACTAAAGTCTTCTCTCTGTGTATACTCATACAGTCTGGACAATTTCAAAATAGCTTCTATAGATTCTGCCCTACAGTACAAAACCACAACCTTGTTTAGGAATGCCACGAGTTCAGCAAGAAGAAACATTCATACTGTTGCAGTTAGTAATATTTGCTGGGCAATTATAGATTTGAAATAAAGCTAGCCTGTATGCGCCTGAGAATATTTCATACTAACACCGAGGTTGCTAAATTGCTCATGCAGAAAGCTGGCTCTGACCCGATGGGCTAAATGGCCTCCTAAATTGTTAAACTAAACTCTCTCACCCCAGAGGATAGTTATCACACTAAACAAATAGTCTGCAAATTATTCTCTGAGTAATCTTTTAGGCTTAATGTCACAATTCTAATTTCATTCTTGATGTGACAGTACAGTTGATGTCACATTTACTGCCCATTTGTAGCTGCTAGGTGGTTTGCTAAATTACTTGAAAGGGCTTTGACAATCAACCTACTGGGTACAATCCAATAGTTTACATTACTGCTAGTTGTTGACTTGTTGGATTCCGTATCAAGGGGCAGTATGGTAGCACAGTGATTAGCACTGCTGCCTCACAGCAAGGATCCGGATTCAATTTGGCTTGGGTCACTATCTGCATGGAGTCTGCACGTTCGTCCCATGCCTGCATAGGTTTCCTCCACGTCTCTGTTTCCTCCCACACTCCAAAAGACATGTTGGTTATATGCATTGGTCATGTTAAACTCCCCTTCAGTATACCTGAACAGCTGCTGGAGTGTGGTGACTGCAGGATTTTCACAGTAACTGCATTGCAGTATTAATGTAAGCCTACTTGTGATACTAATTAATAAACTTTAATAGGATATGACTTGAGCTCATCACCCTGAAATTGTTAGTCCAGGATCACAATCACTTCTATCCTTACATTAGCAGCACAGCTGATCCTTGCATGAATAATTCATTGTGCTGTGGAGTGTGGGAAAGGAAGGCCCACTAGAGTTTGCTAATACACAGCGCTGAAGTCTCTGTACAATCTTTTGTAAATAGCCAGGGGTTATCTGTCCACAAATGTGGTGAACTCAACCTCTGGCCGTTGACAGACAGTCTGAAAAAAATTTGCATAATGTGAAGTACTTTTTCAGCTGGTGTGTATTATTTGGATCACAAACCAAAAATATGAGAAAGGTTGCTGCCAACCCCTAGATGAGGAGATACTGTCCAGAACACTCATTGCACGGTCACAGCTATTGCTCACATGTGCCCACACACTGGTTTTAAGCAATTCAAATCAGTCACGTTCTCCACTCTTCCTACTCAAATGAGTCAATGTGACCTGCTCATCCAATCACGCCCACACCACTTTCCTTTGCCAGTCACATTCTCCCTAAGTCAGTCCATCAATAATATGCAATGTTTGTACTTATGGCAACACCATCATGTTCATTTTCTTGTGTTAATCAGCTGTGGTCGAGAGGTGATGGCCTTGTGATATTATGGCTAGACTAATTATCCAGAAACTCAGCAAATGTTCTGGGGGCTCGGGTTCGAACGCAGCCACAGCAGATGATGGAATTTGAATTCAATAAAAAAAAATCTGGAATTAAGAATCTACTGATGACCACTGATAAAACCATTGTCGATTGTCAGAAAAACCCAAGTGGTTCACTAATGTCTGTTAGGGAGGAAAATCTGCTGTCTTTACCTGGTCTGATTTATATGTGACTCCAGAGCCACAGCAATGTGGCTTGATTCTCAACTGCCCTCTGGACTAAGGATGGGCATAAATTCTGGCCAGCTAATCTTGCTCAGGCCCCACGAATGAATGAAAAAAAAAAGATGCTCTTTTTCGCTCTATTGTTGGTGCATAAGCTCTAGAGGTGCTAGCCCAACAGACCACTGTTCATGTCCAAGTAATGGGCACTGGTTGCTGCTTCAAAAGTGAGGACGAAGAGAGCATCAGGCCAAGCAAAGTCCTATCCCATTCCAACATGGCTACATTCAACACACTTTCTAGCAATGAGTATCAAGGCAGTGAAACTTGGTCGAGTCCACTATGACTGTAGTGCACCATTCTTCTTGACCTGTCTGCAGCCTTTGAATGATTAACTGCATCATCTTCCTTTAAAGTCTTTCCCCTAGAATAGCACAGTAGTTAGCCAGTGACTTGGGTCAATTTCGGCTGTGTCACATCTTCCCAACGTCAGTGTGAGCTTTTTCCGGATGTTCTGGTTTCCTCCCATACTCCAAAGATGAGCAGGTTAGCCTTGCTAAATTGTCCCTTAGTTTCTAAAATGTGCAGGTTCGGAGAATTGGCCATGTGTGTGGTTATAGAGTTATGATGGGGGATATGGCCTAGACGGGATGCTCTTTTAGACAGTCAAGACTCGACGGGCCGAATGGTTTCTTCTGCACTGCAGGATGCCACAGTGCATTATGTTTTTCGCTATATTGAAAAAACTCAGTTGATCAGCCATGCTAAATTGAGCTTCAGGTGGATTAGTAGGGTAAATACATGGGGTTACGGGCCTGGATGGGACTTCTTTTGGTGTAGGCTCGAAGGGCCAAATGGCACCCTTCTGAACTGTAGTGACTCTATGATTCAATGATCCTCTGTACAACAGTCCTTTCCCGGTTCTACTCTTTCCTGTCTATCCAAAACTAGAAAATCCCCTATAATGGATTCTCCTGCCATTCCAACACGCCTACCTCTAAAGATCCTTAAAGGTCTTTCCTCTGCCTCTCTCCTATTTCACACTGACATGCTGCCTTCAGCGACATCATCCAAAAGCATGCTATCACGTTCCACACTAACTTTGATGGCATCTAGCTCTACCTCGCTGTCACTTCCCTTCACTGCCTACAGCAATAATCTGGATATAGACACTGAGGGAGTGGTGTCAAAATTTGTTTTTGTTCATGGTAACAAAATAGGAGGTATAGGTAACACTTTAGATGATCAAAGAAAACCACGAAAAGATACTGAGAAGTTGGGGCAAATGAGTTAAAAGGTGGCGGAGGGAATTTAATATCTAGAAGCATGAAGCGATACGCTTCAGTTGAGGGAAAAACAGTAAACACAATGTCCTAAAGGGAAGTAAGTCTGATGTTACGTAAGAGCAGGGAGACAGGGTACAGGTTCACAGAACATTAAGACGGCTGCTTAGATTAATAAGTCTGCACAAAAGCTAATGGAATTCTAAGTATTATCTCAAGAGGTACAAAATATAAAAGGCAAGAGATAATACAGAGCCCATATACAGAAATTTAATAAAACTTCAGTTAGAGTACAATGTCACAGGCAGAATTGGGCTTCATTGTATTGCAAGAATATTAAAGTTTGAGGGCAGGAACACTGCAGATTCAGTAGGATCTTGCGTGGTATGGGGAAATACAACTACAAGTCCCATGAAAAAACTTTTTCTTTCATTACAGCAAAGTAAATAATAAGGCAACATGATATAATTGTTTATAATTACAAAAGGAACAGATAGAAGCAAAATGTTTCAAATAGTCATGGCATTAAGAACAAGTGACCTTTGAAACAAAACTAATGCAAGAAATTTACAACAACAGAGCTTTACTAGAGGTTGCAAAACTGTGACACTCACTTCCAAGGTCAGCACCTAAGGCAGAGACTGACAACATTCAAGATTGGATTGGATCAGTGGATGTAGGTTGAAAGGATATTGCAACATGTTTAAACTATTCACTTAAATGAAGGTAAATGGCAGGTTGGGCCAAATGACTTGTTTGCATGTTTGCAGCTTCTATGCCTATACAAACCACAAAAAATTACAGGTTGGATCCTAGTCTTTGCTGGCTCGCTGATCTCAAGTGGAGTATAACATTTGGCCTCAGCTAAAGGCAAAATACTGCAGATGCTGGAATCTGAAACAAAAACAGAAAATGCTGGAAAGTCTCAGCAGGTCTGATAGCATCTGTGGGGACAGAACAGTGCCAACGTTTCCAGTCCCGATGACCCTTCGTCAGGGCTGTGTGTGTACACGTGTACATTCACGTGTCTGTATATGAACACGTGTGTGAGCTCATACAAGCATGTGTGTGTGGCATGTTACGTGGGGAAAGGCACGTATATGGGGTGGATGAAGTTCAGACTGATTTCAGATCTACGGTCTCTGACATTCATGGTCAAGAGCAGGAGTTCTCACGTAAAGGATCAAGAACCATCTTATTTGGATTACCCTGTACGAAGCAATGATGGGCAGGAAAGCCCCTCATCTGTTACCGTTATTTACATTATTTTGTTGGCTCTCGACCTCTTAAGTTTGAACAAGCAGATGCGGGGACCACATGGTGGAAAATGTTACATTATTTTCACATTTCTCCTTGTGTTCAGTTGAAGAATGTAGGTGAGAAGGTCACAGCAGCGACGTGTTTGAGAATGATGACAAGGAAAAGACATTTCCAAAAAAATAGAGAGATGGCTGGAAAGATTTTGGGATGTATAGCAAATGAGTGTAACTTGCCTAAATATGAAGAGCCATGATGCAGGTTCAGACACGAAAAATAATCAGCTGCACATGTTGCAGGGCTAGCAGCAACTCTGAAGCTGGAATCCACTATCTTTACAAGGAAAAAAATTAGATGGCTGTGTTTGTAGTGAAAGGCGGAGGAAGGAGTGATACCAGTCCTCAAGAACAGAACCATTATATTTACATGTTGCATCCAGCGTCAGCTTCAAGTATTTCCAACTCAACTAATCAGAATAAAGTTGCCTCTATTCTGTCCCAATCGAAAAAGAAACGGTATTCGAATGGTATCCCCGATGTATGGGATTAAATTCTCCATTTCGCACACCAGCCAATCTTCTGGTCTCTTTAAAGTTTACATTGTTTTGGGGATCAGATGATTTGGTACAAACCCTGATCATCGAGCTCCTAAATAGTGCTGTGTACGTCACTGGAATGCTACTATATTGACAATATCATGCATGGCATTACGATGATACTGTCATTCAAGCATTGCTATCAACCATGCACATACCCAATAACTGTGGGCAAAAACCTGCTGTTTCACTGCAACACAAAACTCATGATTCAACAGTTCACTAACAGTGAACTGGAAAGGGTTCTAACAAGCCACAGTAAAGCAACTAAATAATGGGAACTGCATTATCATCTGGTAACTAAATTGCAGTGGAAACTTGGTGCCTTCTAATTTGACTAACTGACTAGATAAACAATGCACAAGAGAGAATGGCAACTCAGTGCCAATTCAACACTTAATCACTGGTAATGCAGTATAAATCACAAGGATTTATTTCGCACTGGACCCTCACAGCCAGTGGAGGTGAGGCATTTTAATCCCATCAACCAGGTCTATATTCAAGCTCATATGAAATAACAGACAAGAGTTGTTATCCTGCCATCTGGTCGCCCAACAGTGACTCATATCATTGGCTTTAATTCCTATTGTTTTTCCATGGGTCAGAAACAAGTTCAGTGACCACACAGGGTTGGATAAAGGTGGAGAAACACTAAATCAGGATGCAGCCTCAGAACAAAGTATAGGGCACCTTATACAGCACATCAGGAGTCACTGATATGCTAATTTCTCGTTGACGGACATAAGAGTGCTAATCCATTTGCTGTTCCAGAAATCATCATTAACATTGAAACTGTTCAAATGACATGACTCTCCTTTGAAATTACTCAGTGACTTTCCCAAGTCACACAGCTACAAAACACTGGGGACCAGAAAGTGAATCATCAAACTTCTCATTAACTTATTTTGCAAAAATCACATACTGTGAAAAGACTTTGTTTCCTTAATGGTAAAACATTTTGATTAACGATTTGCACACTCCAGATTAGATCAATAACAACAGAGACAATTTTGCACTCTCTGAGAGTAAGGGGCACCAATTTACTGCTGTCACGATGTGATACCTTTACAACTTGTATCATAAATCTCTAGACATCGTATACTCATAGATTAACTCAAGGGATCATGCAGAATGTTTTTACAAATGCAAAACTCATCAGGAGTAATTCATTGAAAAATAAATCTTGCTTATAATGCAAACACGAAAACCATAATTGGATTAATTTTTATACCTATTTACTTATTAGTTAACACTGGTGACAATTCTGCTGTATTTTACAATGCTAATTGAAACCAGTTAAGCCTTATCTGAATCAATATGGTAACAGACCACATTCCCCACACCCTGCCCTGAGACCAAGGCAGGGAGAGCAAGAGAAGAAAGGAACGGCACGCTGTTCTCAAGTGGACACAAGTGATTCAAGCTGGAGGCATTACTAGATTTTCCACCCTGTGGTCTGTGCATTTGCTTTGTTCAAACTTAAGAGGTCAAGAGCCAACAAAGCCCTGAGGTACACAAACATGAGTGACAGACAAGCCTGAGAACCGAACTCCTGGCTCTCAGCTTTGAGATCTGAGATTTCTCCTGATTGAGACTTATAGCGGCCATTATCTGGGGCACGATCAGTAACAGATAAAGGCAGCTCTGCAAATGAGTTTACACAATATGGAGACCTACCAAGTCTCACCATCAATACAAATACAAGCGTTAATCTAATGCGTTCTTATTCCTACTTCTACTGATCTTTAACATTCCCTGTTTAACTAATAATTCATAATCATTACTGCGCATTCTTGGGAAAATATGCATTTTGAGTTTTTCTCCCTGTTCCAAAAAACATTCACTTTTTGTCAGTTGTGTTTTCTGGCATATGCTTAAGAATTTCTAAATCACGCCATTGTGAATTCTTCTGGCTGCATGCCACGCATGCTCAGCAGAGCAAGGATTAATGCAGGGCCGAAGAATAGCACCGCTCACTGTATGATGTAAAGAATCACATGGTAAGAAACCCAGGGAACAGTCTAGAGAGTACACTGTGGAAGCAGCCAACCTGCACGCAAGTAGTGCCATGAAAATCAAATGGAAACAACCAACTGCCAGAAACACAGAGTACAACTACCATCCCTCCAAACGTGACAGGCCGAGATGCGGATGAACTGTCAAGACTCAAAACTGTCTAAAGTTATAAAGTCAGAGACTTGAAGTGGTGGGGCGGAGGGGAGAGGGATAGCAAGTTAACTATAATACAAATAGTTATATTCTATTGGAGAGTTTTCTTTAGAGAAGAATGGGGGATGTTGTGATGCCTGCATGCCAAGGCAATGTGAAGGTTCTCAATAGAGTAAGGGTTAAAATGGGAATGGTGAATAGCAGTATGGTGTATAGAGTCAAATAGTAACAGACTCTGAAAGAACAATGTAGAGGTAAACAGTCTATCTGCATGGAAGCATCCGTCGCATGCCAGTAACCAAGGATCTGTTAATAGCTAAAGACTACCAACAAAGTGTTCATGTTTAAATATGCAAGTATTGAGTTTCTCACTGAAACTTCACCACAGCAGCAAGACACCATATTACAAGAAATTCCAGATTTTATATTTGCCCAACAGACAGCATATTCACTCTTGCCTTGAAGAATATATAGTATTTACCCAAATCCAACTGCATAGGTTGATTAAAGCAAGTCTTGAGAGCCCAAAGCACGTGCAATCTTAGTAAAATCGGGAATTAACATCACAGAAAATACTGATAAAATACTAATAATGTAACATGAGTACATTGAAACCCTGTCTATTGGTTAATGCTGTCAGCTACTGTCCTGAGACTGAATGGGAAAATTTTACTTTACAGAACATCATAACAACCTTTACGTCTTCAGGACATCCCAAAGTAATTAGGTGCAATAATGTAGTTTTAAAATGAAGTGGGCACATGAACAGAATGGGAATGGAGGGGTATAGAAAACTGATTTAAAATAGGGATCATGAGCCTTGGGAGTCCCTGGGAAATGTGTCAATAGATGATATTGATGTACTTGTTTTTATCCTACAGTTGCTTTGGTCCACCTTGTTGTCTAACGAGGGGCATACACGCGATGGTTCGTGAGAGGGCTGCTCTTAGATTTTTTTCGAGAGTATCCTAGTGCTTCATGTCGTTAGTGTACGCTTGACCTGGACCACTTGATGGACAACATGACAGCTCAGTGACTATCACTGTGCTGTGCAGATACATGTGTTTGGGCCTGTGTCTGTGGGAGTTTGGCATTCTCCCTGTGCTTGCGTGGGTTTTCACCGGGTGCTCCAGTTTCCTCCCACATCCCAAAGATGTGCGCTTAGGCTAATTGGCAAAACAAATTCTCCCTAAATTGTCTCAAATTTGGTTTTTAATCCATAGATCTATAAACATGGACAGGGATCACGGGTAGAGGTGGGAACATGGGGGTGGCGGCGCAGGCTCGTTGGGCCGAAGGGCCTGTTTCCCGTGCTGTTTTGTTCTTTGTTCACTGTTGTAATGTAAGGATACGCATCACTCAGTTTCACACAGGAAGGTCTCGCGAACAGCAATGAGATAGATGACCTGAAGTTTAGTAGTCGTGATTGGCCAAGACATCAGGAGAACTCCCCACTCTTCTTCAAAGAATGGAAATTGTTAACCCGCAGAAAGACTACCATCCAAAAGAAAGTGTTACAGTTGACTGCTCCAAGAGGAGTTTAAATTATGTGCTTAAATCTAATTAACACAAGACACGTGGGCACTCTTAAAGGGATAGGTTCCATAGGCACCAAAGGTTCCTTCTATATAACTTGAGGAGATTAACAGAATTTTTAAGTGGGTCATGAGAATCTGGAAGGCACTATCAGAAAGGGTGTTGGAAGCAGATCCGAAGCAACTTCCAAAAAGAAACTGATTTTATATTAGAAACATAGCTGAACCATGGGCAAAGATCAAGGAAGCAGGTTCAATGCCAGCCTCGAGTGACTGACTGTAGGGAGTTTGCACGTCTGTGTAGATTTCCTCCACAATCCAAAGGTGTGTAGGTTAGGTGAATTGGCCATGATTAAATTGCCCCTTAGTGTCCAAAGATGTGTAGATTATGTGGATTAGTCATGGTAACTGTGCACTGTTACAGAGGTGGGGGGGGTGGGGAGGGACACTCAATGGGCCAAATGTTCTCTTTCTGCACCGTCAGGATTCTATGAGATTGGAAGAATGCAGCCAAGTGAATGGCTCTTTCAAAAAGCCTGCACAGGAATGTTGGGCTGAATGGTCTCCTTCTGTCAAAGTAGCGATTAATGTATGTTACGAAAACGAAAAACAAAACCTTGCTATAATCCGATCAGCCCCAGAGGAAAAGGAGAAGGAGCTAATGTTCTGGCTCAATGAAAGGTTAAAATCCAAGCATTAACCTATCTTTCTCTTTCAGATATTAATCTGACCTCCAACCCATTTCCCCCTCATTAGTTCAGATTACCACCATTCAGTTTCTCTCTTTCCTTCTTGCGGTGAAAACAAGAAAAGCCACAGCCAACTTTTCTGATCAAAACCACAGAGGTTTCACTACAGAGCCTGGGAAAAGCACAGGCATATCATGTGCTCCATCAAAACTCATGTACATAATATAATAACAGAAGCTGTTTAGATTTCCCACTTAAATTTACAACGAATACAAAAACACAGATTTTGTTTCCCTTAAATGGAGAGGTAATCACATGCGTGCAGTTTCCGTTGGAAAGCTGAATTAACTTTTCAGACAATAAAGTGGGCCCATGCTGTGTACAGGACAACCATCTAACCAGCCTGCAGATTTCGACACCTACGTGTAGGCTGGATAGATGCCTGCTCATGCACACAACAGCTTCAGAACATACTACAAAGACACAATTTTCTCCAGTTTTGTAAGAACATGCTAACGAGACAGTTTGACTCAGCGCCAACACTCTGACTATTTCAATATTCTCTTGGCTGGACTCTCACCTGCCATCCTCCCCAAACTTGGGCCCATTCAAAACTGTGTTGTGTTGCTCACATTCTTGTTCCTTTGTACATCCCCCTCTTTCCTTCAGCCCTCCACTGGTGGATGTGTCTTTGCTTGCCTAGGCCTTAGGGTCAAGAATTCCCTCAATAAATATTACTGCCCTCTCTTCGCCTTTAAGTTGCTTCTTAAAACCTATCTCAAATATCCCTGTTTGGCTCACTGTTAACTTCTGCATCATACACTCCAGTGAGGCTTTTCTAGCAGTAATCACAGTGAAGCGAACAGTGGCAGAAATCCCGGTTGATTCTTCTCCCTCAGGTGGAGACACCAGAATCAACAGGGAGACAAACAATTTCCACAGCAACCCTAACTTGTGCTCTTAACTATAGTTCCTGGAACCATACCCAGTGTTCCTCATTGGTAACTCCACACAAGGGTGAAGGGGAAAATTTCAAAGGAAAACTGGAGAAGAAAAAAGAACTATTAACATTTTCCAAAGTCTAGCAACAGTGAAGAAATCCTACTGCTCATTTTGTAATATGCACAACACCAGAAATATAAACACAGAATTTCAACCTCATTGTACATGCTCAGCTGCATTAAAATGTACATTACAGTAGTTGGCAAATTCAGTGCATCTTCAACAAGATCAAGTACATGAAGACCTAATTAGTGGCAACGGATTAGCGTGGAATCTCACACTTCACAAATTTTGACATTCACAAAAACTAGAACTGTATACAAAGACAAGCTTAATTTCCTTTGTTAGCAAAGTATGCATATAACAGTGACATGATGTCTGCCATTTTCCAACAGTGATATAGTGTACATAGTAATATGTACATTATATCACTGTGTATATAGTGATCAGTGAAATGAATGCTCCTGCAAACTAGAAATTCTGTGTAACCATTTTGTAATGACTGCCATGATTGAAGTGACATTGTTTAAAATGGTTCAGATTAGATATATTTACAGTGGTCACTATTTAGCAAACACTAGAGGTGTGGGGCACCTCTCAGTGGTTTTCCTGGGGTGATTACAAAGTGAGGCAATTTTCTGCACTCAATGCGCTGAGGGGCATTAGTGCTGAAGAATGAAATTGGGCTCTATATGCACGACTGTAAAGTGACCTCCAGCACTCTCAGGTCCTATCCCAGAGGCCTAGCAAGCTTTCTTTCCAAATGATATGGCTTAACCACAACGGAAAAACACCAGTATTGAACCAAGGGCACATTTCCAACACTACCGTCAGCTATTATTGCAGCACTTATAGAGAGACGAGTAATCCTGCTGCTGTGGACAGAACTACTTCAAATTTGCCAAACTTATTTTTGTAACAATGTAAGTAGCCAACAGAGATGCTCATATTATCAATATGGGTGAAATTCAAAGTCAGGTACCAGAAATGAAACTGCAGTCTGACAAATTACCTCATTATCTTTTCCTTTATCTTTTCTTAATTCCTCTCCCAATAACCTTTATTTGGCTTTTATTGTTAATTGTTTTTACACGCATTGCTCAGATTTTTTATTGCATTTTTATCCTTTTCTCTTCTCAAACAAGACAAAGTTGTAAATAACCATCTTTTTCTATGAAATGCTAACTGTGCTTCTGTTTACCTCCCAAATTCCCCTGTTTGCAGCATTCTGGATTTTCTTTTCACCATTTCTTGTGGTTCTACACTCTTGGTTATCTATAGTTTTCCATTTCCTATTTCCCAATATTGACTTTGCTTTGGGTAGGTGGCTTATACAATAAAAGTCTGCATTGTGACTTCATGATACCTTGAACATCAAATGGCAAGACAAACTCCCAGACAATGGGGTGCTCACACAGTGATTCATGGTGTCAAGTCTGTTCCAACTGAGAAAGATGATACAAGAGTGAGTGAAAGCACAAGATCAAAGCATGTCTCTATAGCCAAGTAAAGTTTGGCAAATTGCTCCCATGAGAACAGAACAATCATAAAATTACCCTAATGCTGTCTCATATTGTTCCAACAATTTCGACGTGACTTTGCTCTATTTTACTTGTCAATTCCCCTACCCCCACTTAGTTCAGGATATTTCTCCTTATCCAATTTCTTCCCCGTTCCGCCTTAACATTTGTTTCAATTATTAAGTTGTTTCACTGATGTACAATCTAAACAATTCATGTAACTGGCCATTTTAAACCCTTTGGTGAGAAAATGAGAGGTCAGCACATATAATCCTTCTATTGTGTTGATGAAATGTCATTTGCTTCAAGAAAACATTCAGAGATGCCCCTCAAGATTCATTGCAAAGAGACCATATTTCCTTCGACAAAGTGGTGCCGACTTTTCAGCCTTAGGGCTGATGCTTTGATCATAAGTTTTAGCTTATGACAGTTGTAAGGTTGAGCCCAGCAAGCAATAAAATGTCTGCAGGAAAATGTACGGTTTGTACTTGTTCTACAACAGTTGACAGGACATGATATTTGCCTTGCATGTCAGTTGCCCAGACCAGGGAATTTTAATAAATACTATCACATCTGACCCCAATTTCTGCTCTGTCAAATTTTATCAGCATTTCAAAAAATCAAAACAGAATGATGAACACAAAATATTTTCCGAATCAGAAACAACGCAGAAGCGTGCACTATTTAAAGAGTATTTGTGTAAATTAGTCCTAGCATTTTATGCTGCTAATTTAGCCTTTTTTAGAGTTTTATTTGTAATGGAACAAATTGTTCATTCAGTGAAAGACTCAAAATTCCTCACACTAAAATGTCAAGGACATTTTAGATAGCATCAACAATAAAGCAGATTTATAAATTATTCAGATTATATCCCTCTGCCATGGCTGGCTATGCCAGGAGACCTAAAAAGGTAAAATGTATTAAACATATATAGTGGAACCCGTACCATAAATACAATGATGTGAAGATGCTGGGGTTGGACTAAGATGGGCAGAATAAGAAATCTCACAACACCATAAATACAATGCAAGCAAACCAGAGGCAGCAATATAGAATGCAGGATTGTAAAGTTGACATAAATGAGGAAAGTAATTTGCCTATCCTATCCTAAATGCTGTGCTACTGTGCAGGCAGCATGGTGGCATAGTGGTTAGCACTGCTACCCCATAATGCCAAGGACCCAGATTCAATTCCCAGCATGGGTTACTGTCTGCATGGAGTTTGCACATTCTGCCTGTGTCTGCGTGGGTTTCCTCATTGTGTTTTGGTTTCCTTCCACAGTCCAAAAGACATACTGGGTAGGTGCACTGGTCTTCGGTGTACCCGAACAGGAACCACATTGTGGCAATTAAAGGATTTTGGCAGTAGTTTCATTGCAGTGTTAATATAAGCTTATTTGTGACTAAATAAACTTTAAATAAGCTTTAAAACTTGTAACTTTATCAGAACTGATAAAGTTTTGTACTGTTTCACCACAGTACAAAATGATTTCATAGTTTCGCCTCCACTGCATTACTCAGAAGGTTATTCCACACACTGAGCGCATGGATTCGAGGAGTATGAAAATTTTACAATCCGCCCCCCTGGGTAATGCTGCAAGATATAGAGATGCCGGCATTGGACTGGGGTAAACACAGTAAGAAGTCTGACAACACCAGGTTTAAGTCCAACCAATTTATTTGATATAAACTCACAAGCTTTCGAGGCTGTCCGCTTCGTCAGGTGAATGAGGTGTTCTGGTCTCAAACAGCACATATAACAGCACAGAGTCTGTTGGATCGGCTGGACTTAAACCTGGTGTTGTCAGACTTCTTATAATGCTGCAAGCACAGATCGTGGTAAGTTCAGATTCAGCAGCACAGCAAAGCAATAAAATTAATGGAAGTTGGATCTCATTACATTTATGATGCTGAAATTTGACTCTCTGCCCCTCTCACAACACGTATATATATGGTCCTCAGAAGTTAAATCACATCAAATCACTTCCCACATCTATATGCTCTTTTGAGTGCAACCACAACTGATTTCAACAATGTAAGCCAATATCACAGGTCAAGTATCCAAATACATCCAAAATCTGCACATTTGTAGAACCTCCTTGTAGCGTGGGAAACAGCCTGAACCTCACTGTGTGCACGCCACCTTTGTTATTCAGTGGAACATCTCACTTTTCTGCCCATTACACTTACTTTAGACTGTAGCTAGCTTAGGCTTCGGCCATTGTAATGCAAGTAGCCCAAAGCCAATAAGCGGTGTTGGAAAATCAAAATGAAAAACCAAAGTTTTCTGTTCTTTTAACAGAATATTCTTCAGCATTTTCATTTTAGGAGAAAAAAATGTTTGCAACTGCACAACTACTACAACGCTGGGGGAGGGCAAAGTATCAATTTCAGGTGATTTTTTTTAAAAAGGGTTATAAATGTTTGGAACACTCTGTCCCTTAAGTAAATCCAAGTCACAGATGGAGAGAATTTTTGATATTAAAAAAAATCAAGGGATACTGGAATAGTGCAGGAAGGTGGAATTGAGGTAGAAGAACAGCTATAATCTTAAAGAATTACACAGTAAGTTTAAAAGGTTGGTAGCCTTCACTTGCTCCCATTTCCGATTTTCTATGCCCTCCACCAAATCACAATATAAGAAACAGATAAATATCTGAGGCTAGAATCCTAAGAGAAAGAGTAACTTCATGGACCACACTACATGACTCATGAGAGCTTGAAATTAGGGTCATAAGACCTTCCTTAAAACGCAAAACCAATGTTTGTTTAGTAGGATAAAAATAATCTCCCATGACACCCACTAGTAACACAGAAGGAAATGAGGTACAAACCCCAAATACAGTGGGAACTGGTCTGACCTTGATCCAGAACAAAGCCTTTTAAAAAAATAATTAAAAACAAATTTGATTCTCTCACAATCTATATACCCTGAAGAAAAAAAGCATTAAAAATTGCAACAGTGACTTCTGCTGCCTAGAAATGCGAGTTTGCAACAGCACCAGGGATTTTACTGAAAATATAATTACTTTTCAGTTTTTGTCTGTGCAGTGCTCAAACTTATAGCTTGCACACATTTTTCAGATTCCACCAAATCTAGTAAATTAGGGGGATCCACCCATCAGGGAAACATAACGTGGAAAAGGGGTGGAAAAGTTTCAGCCACTGTTTGTTCAGGAAGGCTTTCAACTGAAGGGGGAACGCAGTCTGAAAGGGGAAAGATCAAGAGACTGTTGCACTTACTGAGGTGAACGCCAAGAGCTCCTCTTCAGTCAGCTTGTGAACTGGGTTGTTCTTCTGAAAATCCGTGCTATTGGAACAAAATTTTAACATGTATGAAAGCAATAATTAGTGGAGTGTTCAACTAGCAAGGTAGCAGTTAGATACAAAGACATGTAAATCAGTGCATTCTGCACTGGGAGGGGGTTGGGACAGCAAAAGAAAGTTAACTAACTCTGAAAGGGACAGCGAGAGCAAGGTTTCCAGACTTATGGATTTTGAAAAGTGAGAATGCAAGTAGAAAAGGCTAGAAAAAGATGGAGGAGAGTCTGAGCTTAACATCTTGAGGTCTTTACCCTAAAAACAAAGATAAAACCTAGAATTAATTGGAATAAACATTGAAGATAGGAGCAGGCCCTTTTTGGCCCTTCGAGCCTACTCTGCCATCCATCACAATCATGGCTGATCGTCCAACTCAATCGCCCAATCTTGCTTTCTCCCCATAATCTTTGATCCCATTCATCTCAAAACTATATTTAACTGCCTCTTGAATGCATTTAATGTTTTGGTATCAACTACTTGTGGTAATGAATCCAGCGAAGAAATGTCTCCTCATCTCCGTCCTAAATAGTCTACCCTGAATCCTTGGATGTGATCCCTGGCTCTGGACTGAAGCACCATCGGGAACATCCTCCCTGCATCTACTCTGTCTAGTCTTGTTAAGAATTTTATAAATCTCTGTGAGATTCCTCTGAACTCTAGTGAAAACAATTCTAACCTAGTTAATCTCTTCTCATACATCAATCCCACCATCCCCGGAATCAGCCTGTGCCTATAATTCTCAGCATCTCATTATAGGAAAGTGTATTAAAATCATGGAAGATTCACTAGAATATTATCAAGAATGAGAAGTTACAGATGGAGGGAAAAATGTTCACAAGAAGCTCAAAGTAGGCTTATTCACTCAAACAGCAAAAGGTTAAGCGGGGTGGGTAGGGGTGCTATAAAAAAGATTTTCAAAATGATAGAACACAGAACATAGAAAACTACAGCACAAAGAGGCCCTTCGGTCCATAAATTGCACTGATTATATCCCTACCTACTAGGCCTATCTATAACCCTCAATCCCATTAAATCCCATGTACTCATTCAGAAGTCTCTCAAAAGACCCCAACGAGTTCGTCTCCACCACCACCGACGGCAGCCGATTACATTTGTCCACCACCTTCCAAGTGAAAAACTTATCCCTGACATCTCCTCTGCACCTACTCCCCAGCACCTTAAACCTGTGTCCTGTCATAGCAACCATTTCAGCCCTGGGAAATAGCCTCTGAGAATCCACCTGCTCTCTACCTTTCAACATCTTATAAACCTCTATTAGGTCACCTCTCATCTTCATCGCTCCAGGGAGAAAAGACCGAGTTCCCTCAACCTATCCTCATAAGGCATGCCACCCAATCCAGGCATGAAAGATTTTGAGAGGTTAAGTAGGTGAACAACTATTTTGACTTGTTGGTGAAATCACAAGGGGACACTAAATAGGATTGTTGTTAAAAAACTGAATGGACAATGATTGATTCCACACGGGCATTATTGGAACATGGAAGCAGCTACTGAGACTGTACAATAACATTTAAAAGTGAATTCATCAAGGAAAACATATAAGATCGTACAGCAAAAGAGGTGAGAAATGCAATCTAGACAACTCCAACTGAAGAGCTAACCTTGCTAGAGATTGAATCACCTCAGGAGTTGCATGGTGTGATATCCAGAAATGTACACAATATTCCAGCTGAGATTTAACTATTGTTTTATACATGCATAATCTCCTTGCTCTTGAACTCTAGACCACTATTAATAAAATTTAGGAGATTGTATGCTTTATGAAATAGTCTCTCCAACTCTCCTGCCACCTTTAATGATTTATACACACATCCACCCTCTCCTCCCATACACTCTTTAGAGTTGTACTCCCTTATTTTACATCATCTCTCCATACTGGACCAAAATGAATCACCTCACATGGGTTCGAATCCCACTACAGCATTTGAGAAATTTAAATTTGATAAAAACTTGGAATTAGAACTTTAATGACGACCATGAAACCTTTGCTGTAAAAACCCATCTGGTTCACTGATGTTCTTTAGAGAAGGAAATCTTCTGTCGTTGCCCGGTCTAGCCTACATGCGACTCCAGAGCCACAGCAATGTGGCTGACTCTTAAATGCCCTCAAAGGTGAAAGGCAATTCTGGATAGACAACAAGTGCTGGCCAAGGATACCTACCCTTACATATCCTTACATCCAGTGCCAATATTTAACCACTCTGTTACTCTTTATATGCCGTAAGAAGTCTCACAACACCAGGTTAAGATCCAACAGGTTTATTTGGAATCATGAGTTTTCAGAGTGCTGCTCCATCATCTGACTCACCTGATGAAGAAACAGTGGTCCAACAGCTTGTGATTTCAAATAAACCTGTTTGACTTTAACCTGGTGTCGTGAGACTTCTTACCATGCCCATCCCAGTACCTCCACATCTTTATACACCAACAGAAAATTTAGAGATTCCCCTTTGTGTTGGCTGCCGTCTTTCCTCATAATTCTTCCACCTTTCTCTTATTTGCTTTTTGACTTCATAGGATTCTAAAACACTGAATACATAAATATGAAGATGTCATGATATTGCAAATAGGCAGTACAACAAATGGTCTCCCAGATATAAAGTTCCTTGCTATTTGAACAAAGAACAAAGAACAAAACAGCATGGGAAACAGGCCCTTCGGCCCAATGAGCCCGCGCCGCTACCCCCATGTTCCCACCTATACCTGTGATCCCTGTCCACGTTTATAGATCTATGGATTAAAAACCAAATTTGAGACAATTTAGGGAGAATTTGTTTTGCCAATTAGCCTAACAGCACATCTTTGGAATGTGGGAGGAAACCGGAGCACCCGGAGAAAACGCACGCAAGCACGGGGAGAATGCGCAAACTCCCACAGACACAGACCCAAATCCATGTATCTGCACAGCACAGCGATAGTCACTGAGCTGTCGTGTTGCCCAAAAAAAGGTCCAGGTCAAGTGTACACTAACGACGTGAAACACTAGGATACTCTTGAAAAAAAGTCCAAGAGCAGCCCTCTCACGACCCATTGCGTGTATGCCTCTTGTTAGACAACAAGGTGGACCAAAGCACCTGTAGGATAAAAACAATTACATCAATATCATCATCTATTTACACACTTCCCAGGGACTCCCAAGGCTCATGATCCCTATTTTAAATCAGTTTTCTATACCCCTCCATTCCTATTCTGTTCATGGCCCATCTAAGTATTTCTTAAATAACTCCAGAGTGCCTGCCTCCACCACTTCACTTGGCAGCGCATTCCATACCCCACCACCCTCTGTGTGAAAAAACTCGCTGCTTTGACTTTAAGCTAAATTGCAACTGGCTCATCACTAACCCCACCCTCCCTATGCAAAACAATACTTTACAACAGGTGCAAGAATGATTCTGTTGACTACGGTGTATGTAGAATGCAAAAGCTCTGCATAATGAAGAAATTCCCACAAAATGGGTGGTGCATATTTATTATTCATTCAACTTTCTTTGACAAAGATGTGCCTCAGGAACCCACCAATGCTCCTTAGACAGCATCTTTCAAACCCACAAGCACCACCACCTAGTCAGACAAGATGGAGAAACATGGGAGCTCCATTGTCTGAAGCTCCCCTCCAAACCACTCACCAAACTAACTTGAAAATGCATCGCCATTCCTTTCTGGAACTCCCTCCTTAACAGCAGTGGATGTACCCACACTAAATGGACTGCAGCAGTGCAAGAAGGTATTCACCACCACCTTAGTCGGTTAAGTAGCGGGCGCATCAGGCTACTGTAAATGGGAATCTGACTTATCAAAAGGGAGAAAAAAGGTGGAATTAAATATAGATCTTACATATAAGTGGTAATGAAGTGCCCCTGCATGTCATGGTGGCACAGTGATTAGCATTGCTGCCTCACAGCGCCAGGGACCCAATTCTGGCCTTCAGCGATTGTTTGCACATTCTTCCCATGCCTGCATGAATTTCATCGGGGTGCTCCAGTTTTCTCCCACAGCCCAAAGATGTCTAGGTTAGGTGGACTGGCCATGATAAATTGCCCCTCAGTGTTCAAAGGTGTGTATGTTAATAGATTGGCCATGCCAAATTGCTCCTCAGTGTCCAAAGATGTGCAGGTTAGATGAACTGATTAAGCTAAATTGCTCCTTAGTGTCCAAAGATGTGTAGGTTAGGTGGATTAGCCATGCTAAGTTCAGGGGGTTACGGGAAGCGGCCTGGGTAAGATGTTATTTTGGAAAGTTGGCGCAGACTTATGGTTCAAATGGCCCTCTTGTGTACTATAGGTATTCTATGATTTGATGATTTCCCATTAAATGAATCTATCCCTGGGTGCTGTACTGAGTGTGCACCCCAGGCCTGATATCTGATCTGCCTTCAATCAATTGTGTACTTCATGGACATTTGAATTAACCTGGCAGCTTGGAAATTAGCCAGCCCTCCTAGCTTTCCATCACATTATATACGTACAAGCATGGAGCCAATGTGCAGCTTAGGATGGTGAGAGGACTGGGCTTCTGCCTGAATCGACTGCTTTACAGATGAAGAATGGCCCCTTGGGTGAGCTACTGGAGGGCTGCCAGCATGTGTGTAACCACAAAGCTTGACAGACTTTGATGCATGGGAGGGACTCCAGCAGATGTTGACATTTTCCGGGGACTTTCCAAACTAGTGTCCAGAAGATAGTCGTCAGAGGGAAACATTAGGAAATTATTCTTTTTAACAGAATTGATGTGCCAATGTCAACAAATACAGAAAGGCACAATAAATCTGGTGACCTTGTGGACCACACCCCATCTCTTCCCCAAACAACTCTGAGTGTCTAGGAACCTCAGTTTAAAATTTACAGAGATGTATTAAAATTATTTTTAAAAAAGTAGTCAAAAATGGCCAAGGAAAAAGATCGCTCCTTTGAGGACATTTATAAATGATGAAACTGGTAAAGGGTGAAAATATCCATTGGGATATGTACGACTATCCTTTAACACAACTACCACTGATGGATTCCACACGTCGAGAACTGCAAATCAAACTCTGCACAAGCCAGGGGAAAGAGATATTCCAGAAATACTATGCATCTCGACAGGTTGAAATAGTGTTTTAGTGTATTTATGGCATTTGGCACAAACAGTGAAATATGAATCACAGATTAAAGTGAACACTGCTTAACTGTCTCTGGATATCAATAAATCCAAGTTAATTTTGAAATGTAACTAACCGTCCCTTACATAAGAGCGACAGCACAGCCGAATATTTTGAAAATGAGATATGAAGATATCTGCAGCCTGCGCTCAGTTTGTGCCAACTTAAATTGACTTAAAAATGTAAACTTAGAGGAGATGCAAAAACCAGTATGGGAAATGACAAAAACACAACACACATTGATTGCTGAGATCAGTCAATGGCTCCTGAAAACACACACAAATTAATTTTGGAGTACAGAAATTAATTTCATATCTTACTAACTGTAATAAAAAAGCCCCATTAAAATATTACATATTTTATATAACAGTTGCAGTCACTGTGGTGGAAAATATATTAAGAATTCGTCTGTCTAATAATTTTGTTAGCTACTTTGCATTCACTAATCAAAAAAGACAGAATTCCGACAGCACAGTTAGCCGTCAATATGACAGGTAATGAATGCTCATTTGATGTTTCCAAGGACATAATCTTATCTCACACCCAATTAAAGTTCAGCTTATGCATAAAGGAAAGGTACAAACTCATCCACTGCAGCGACTTATTAAACAAACATGAATAGTGCACTTTGACAGTGCTGACATGAACCATCTGCCAAATGTCATATGAAGGGCACTACAACATACGGGCTCGAATGATACGCAATCTGTGGTGAGGCTGTCAACTCCAGCCTCAGAAACAGCATGGAATTCAGTGTTGAGTTCACAATCTGTTTCCAATAATTGAAGTTATTATGATCATCCCAACCAACTCCCCATCCGGTCCCCCAACTTGGTCGAGTAGCTTACTTGGACATCGACGAATCATCATTAGGACATCTAATCATTAGGTTGATTAGAAATAGTCAACATGGTTTTGTAAAAGGCAGGTCGTGCCTTACGAGCTTAATTGAGTTCTTCGAAAATGTGACTGAACACATTGACGAAGGTAGAGCAGTGGACGTGGTGTACGTGGACTTCAGCAAGGCATTTGACAAGGTCCCACATGCAAGACTTCTTGAGAAGGTGAGAGGCCATGGGATCCAAGGGGCTTTGGCCTTGTGGATCCAGAACTGGCTTGCCTGCAGAAGGCAGAGGGTGGTTGTGGATGGCTCTTTTTCTGCATGGAGGTCGGTCACCAGTGGAGTGCCCCAGGGATCTGTTCTAGGACCCTTGCTGTTTGTCATTTTCATAAATGACCTGGATGAGGAAGTGGAGGGATGGGTGAGTAAGTTCGCCGATGACACCAAGGTCGGTGGTGTTGTGGATGGTCTGGAGGGATGTCAGAAGTTGCAGCATGACATCGACAGGATGCAAGACTGGGCGGAGAAGTGGCAGATGGACTTCAACGCGGATAAATGTGTTGTGGTCCATTTTGGCAGATCCAACGGGATGAATGAGTAAACTATCAAAGGTAGGAGTCTTAGCTGTGTGGAAGAGCAGAGGGATCTTGGGGTCCGGGTCCATAAGACTCTCAAATCGGCCTCCCAGGTGGAGGATGTGGTTAAGAAAGCTTACGGTGTACTGGCCTTCATTCATCGAGGGATTGAGTTCAGGAGTCAGGAGGTAATGCTGCAGCTTTATAGGACCCTTGTCAGACCACACTTGGAGTACTGTGCGCAGTTCTGGTCGCCTCACTATAGGAAGGACGTGGAAGCTATTGAAAGGGTGCAGAGGAGATTTACAAGGATGTTGCCTGGATTGGGAGGCATGCCTTATGAAGACAGGTTGAGGGAGCTGGGACTGTTCTCCCTGGAGAGACGAAGGTTGAGAGGCGACCTGATAGAGGTTTACAAGATGTTGAGAGGAATAGATAGGGTGGACTCTCAGAGACTATTTCCCAGGGCTGAAATGGTCGCGACGAGAGGGCACAGATTTAAGGTGCAGGGAAGCAAGTACAGAGGGGATGCTAGGGGAAAGTTTTTCACTCAGAGGGTGGTGAGTGAATAGAATCGGCTGCCGTCGGTGGTGGTCGAGGCGAACTCGCTGGGGTCTTTTAAAAGACTTCTGGATGAGTATATGGGATCCAATGGGATTGGGGGTTATAGATAGGTCTATGGCTGGGTAGGTTTTGATGTGTTCGGCACAACTTGTGGGCCGAAGGACCTGTTTGTGCTGTAGTGTTCTATGTTCTATGTTCTATTTTATAGTGATTGAATTAATCAATTTTCAACTACAGTCTGAGAGAATGGAGATGTTGAGATTTCTTTAGCTGCTTTCTGGCAGCTTACTAAGGCAGTTCCTCTCTAAAAATCTTGATCATGAATCATTGGTCTGGATAGAGTAGTCAGTGACAAGGTAACAATGCTCACTGCCAATCTTGGAGACAGCTTCCACAAAAATCTAGTGATCTCTGTGGCATCAGTACCATATTTCCCAACACTAATTTGAATCCCGCACTCAATCAAGAGGATCTCTAAGTATGAAATAGGAATAGGAGCTCTCCTCATATTGAGGAATTCTCAAAGAAAGATAACAACAAAGTTGAAAGCATTGATTATCTTTCATGTTTATTATCAATTCATACATTTAGGACACCTGGGATGAAATGAAAATATTCACACCTCTTTGCTGAGCTGTACTTGTTCAGTCATTAAATTCTCCTTTTACTTGTCTCACTTCCTGCAAATAAAAGGTGTAGCTATAGGTACCTGCATGACCCCTGCTATGTCTGCCTTTGTATGGCGTATGTGGAACACTTCCTGTTTCAGTCTTACTCACGCCCTCTCTTCCTCCATTACAGCAATATCCATATCAGCACTGCTTCCTCCTCTCATCTGGATCTGGGAAACTTTCTTAATTTTGCTTCCAATTTCCACCCCTGTCTCGCTTTTACACGGTCTATTGCCAACAGTCCCTTTCCCTCCTTTAACCTCTATCTGATGATATACTGATAGACAAATATTCATCGCAAACCCAATTATTCCCACAGCTATTTTGACTATAGTCCTTACATTCCAGGCCCAAAAGGACTCCATCCCACTCTGCCAGCTTCTCCATCTCCATTGCATCTGGTCCAATGACGCTACCTTTGAAAACAGCACTTCAAAATTTCTGCCTCTTTCCTCAACCGAGACTTCCTCTCCCCAGCAACTGTGGTTGACAGGGCACTCAATTGTGTCCATCTCTTGCCTCACCCTTTCCCCTCTCTTCCAGTACCATGACAGAGTCCCTCTTATCCACAACTTTCATCCCTCAGCCTCCACATTCAAAGGATCATCCTCTGCCATTACTGCCAATTCCAGTATGATGCCACCAGTAAACACATCTTCCCCTCAGCTCTCTCGTCAACATTTTGTAGGGAACATTCCTTCTGCGACACCCTGATTCTCTCCTCCATTACTCTGTACCCATCATACAATTCCCAGTTCACAATCCTATCCAATTGCAGAAGGTGCAAAAGGTACCCCTATACCTCCTCCCTCTTCACTCTCCAAGAGCCCAAATATTCTTTTGAAGTAAAGCAGCATTTCACCTGCATCTCCTTCAACCTGGTCTATTCTATTCGCTTCACTTTTTCCACATAGGAGAAATTAAACATGGATTGGTTCACTGCTTTGCAGAACATCTTTGCTCTATCCTCATGCATGGTCCGAACGTTCAGCCAACTCAGTATTTCACCTCAGCATCTTGCTATCATGTCCACGTATCCGTCCTAGGCCTGTTGTAATGCTCCAATAATGTCCAGCGCAAACAGGAAGAACACCACATCATCTTCTGATCAGGAACATTACAGCCTTCTGGTCTCAACACTGAGTTCAACAAAGTTAGATTGCAAATGTCCCCCTCCATTTTAACCCCGCCCGTACCCTTTTCGTACTTTGTTATTTGTTGTTTTTCAGCTCCCTGGCCTCCCCCAACACAACCCCCACCCCTCCCCCACATGGCTACCTGTGCCTTGGTGTTCAGTCGTTCCCATTAACATATTCTGCTATCTTATTGTTTGCTGCTATTAGCACTTTTCTTCCCTTAACGACACCACTAACACCTCCTTTTGCCTTATGTCAGTGATAAGTATGTCAATATCTCCTTTACCCCAACCTATACCTGTTCTTCTAGTCTCCCGACCTCTCCTCCTCCAACTATATAGTTCATTACAAAAACAGCTGGAAAATCTCAGCAGGTCTGACAGCATCTGTGGAGAGAGAATAGAGCCAACGTTTTGAGTCCAGATGACCCTTCAAACTAGTCCCTTCATCATCGAAACATTGGCTCTATTCTCTCTCCAGATGCTTTCAGACATGCTGAGATTTTCCAGCATTTTCCTTTTGTTTCAGATTCCAGTATCCACAGTGTTTTGTGTTTATATAATTAATTACTTTTCCAGTTGCTTCAATTCTGTAGAACGGTCATTGAGACTCAAAATGTTAACTCAGTTTCTCTCCATGGATGCTGCCAGACCTGCTGAGTTTACCCAGCATTTTCTGTTTTTATTTAGTTTGCATTCCAAATCTTTGTAGTTTTGAAATACCACTGATGCAACCTCTGCAAAGTGTCTGGCAAAGTGACGTGCTTCATTCGAGACACAGGAAAACATCAATTTCCTTGTACAAGACATTGCCGAAATTCCAATTTATAAAAAAAAATAATCATTGAAATTGTCCATGTGGCTGTAATGTGATAGATTAACAGGGGAACAGTGAAAAGCATGTTGAAATGTAGAAACCGTTTTCCCTGTTTCTGCCCGAACATTAACCAATTTACACCAAAATATTTGTGTAATTTATTCAAATCCAGGCAGTGGCTACAAAAATCACCTTCTGAATTTAAACAGTATGCACCAGAGGGTTCAGGAATCCTGGGTGAAAGAGAATGACCTATCATACCTGCTCCCTGGAAAGGATTGAATTGGCAGCAGTGGGTCCTTTAAAGGGGACCAGCTGCGCAGAAACACCTGCCAAACATTCCATGAATATTCCATGAATGTTAAGTGCAAACATTAACATTACTCTATGTCAGGCAGCCTTACTGATCATCCCAATGGGTAGCTATTTCAGTAAGGACAATGAGGTGAAGTAGATTTGGCAAAACAGTGCTCAATTCAGCTCAAGCTGAATGTGACAACAGAGGAGCTGTAGCCTTTTCTTTGAGAGAGTGTGGTCCGAAGAAAGTACACGCAAAAACAAAGCAGAAGGATGAAGAAATGTTTGCCTCGCCCTCCTCGCTCTTAGGAGTAGAAAATGGTGCAAGAGATCTAAAGAGCACAGGTATGCATCCCATAAGTTCACCAATACATACGTTAGAATTATTTATGAGGCTAGAGCCTAGAATCATAGAGTTCCGACAGATCGGAAGGAGACCATTCGGCCCATCGAGCCTGCACTGCCAACAATTCCATCCAGGCCTTATTCCCATAACCCAACAAATTTAACCTGCTGATCTCCTTGACACTAAGAGGTAATTTACCATGGCCAATCAATCTAACCCACACATCTTTAGATTGTGGGAGAAAACTGGAGTACCTGGAGGAAACCCACACAGGCACGGGGAAAAGTGCAGACTCTGCACAGGCAGTCACCTGAGGCCGGAAATAAATCTGGGTCCCTGGCGCTGTGAGGCAGCAGTGCTAACCACTGTGCCGCCTGCACACTGGACAATATCCTGCCAAATTATGTGCAGGTTCAGTTCATGAGTCTATATCTGTAAACTGCAGGCTGGCTAGCAACATAAAGAAAATGCTGAAGAAAAGTCTTTAACGGCAACGGACCATTTAATATTAAAAGCACCTTAACACTAAAAAAAACAGCCTCAGAGTTTTCCTTCTATTCAATGGAGTTGTATAACGTATAACTTGCTGACAAGTCGACATACACTTGGCTCACAGGGAATAAATCTCAGATTTCACTACATTCTTTGGGTTAAGAACATAGGATTATCCTCTATCAAAGCTCCAATTAGATCCATGACCTTTCAAAAAAGCCATAATGTAATTCTAATCTGCAGCTATCCAGATGTGATGTGAAAAATAAGGCAGGAACCAATTTTATTGTTTGAAAAAGCAAGCACAATTTGAAAACTCAGGAGCCAGGAGGCACGATCGAAGGATACATTCTTACCGGCTTAATTGGCATTTGAGTTACAAGTGGGAATTTAAAATGCAGCTTTGGGTCTACTTAATGCAGGCAGCACACATTCCTGCACTCTCGGTGTGGGGCGTGATGACATTCACAAAGTAAAATTAATCAAGTGTCAGCATTACCACAAAATTCACTGCAAGAGCCTGAAACAGAAGCATCTCTTAACTGATGGAAAACGCTTAATGATGTTATAAGGGGGGGAGGTAGAGGGTAATTTTCAATCTAAATGAGAGTACAGCACCTCCTTTGAGATGGCCAAGAAGCTTCACTGCTCTAATCCTTTCCCAGCTGGCTTGTGTGCTGAGAAAAGTCCACTTTGCTCCCAGGGAGTTAACTGAAGAGTCTCATCTTTCACGTCAGTTGAGCAGCTAACTAATAGTGTAGAGATCTGAGTAAAGAGGGCAGGAAGTCATAATAATCTAACACTCCAAAGTCTGATCCCACAAAATATGATTCTACTGAATTAATGGCTGGAACTTTCCAGTCCATCCCCGCAGCAGGTTTAATGGTGAGTGTGCATTCGGGGTGGGTGGGAAGAACAATGCTGCAGAAAATCAGTTTCCCACCAGCTACCTCACAGCATCAGGGACTCAGGTTCAATTCCTGGCTTGAGTCACTGCCTGTGCAGAGTTTGCACATTCTCTCTGTGTCTGCGTGGGTTTCTTCTGGGTGCTCCGGTTTCCACTCACAATCCAAAGGTGTGCGTGTTCGGTTGACTGGCCATGCTAAATTGACTCCAGTGTCAGGTAGGATTAGCAGGGTAAATATGTGTGGTTATGGGGATAGGGCTAGAGTGGGATTGCTGTTGGTGCAGGTTTGATTGGTAGAATGGCTTCCTTCTGCACTGTAGGGATTCTATGAATCATCTGTCCCATCAGTGGGACTTCACGCTTGTCCAAGACATGACTAGATAAATGTGGCATGCACATGTTGAGACTATCTGGAAAAAGGCCGGCACAGTCTATGGCTTTCCGAAGACAGAGACCTTCAGTGATGCTGGCTGGAACACTATATGAAGCATCAACCATGTGAATCTTCTCATGGCAGGTGGATGGTTGTATGAGATACTGTTGGGCGGTAATGGTGTGTACTGAAGGTGGGAGAGGAGTAATTGGATGTGGAGGAGAGGAATGAAAAAGTGGGGCAGACATGGAGATCTAGAGGGAGGCACAGGGAGGTTGAGCTGGTAGGAGAAAGACAGAGACACTGAAAAGATCAGAGAATGATTGAGGTGGTATGGAGTAGGAGGATGGGAGTGACCACACTGGAGTACAGGTGGGAGAAGGTAGCCCCTATGAATGGGCATGGCAGGACTTTAAGAGGCACAGTCGGGCATGTTAGCATGAATGAGCAGTGAGGCATGCCAGTGTGAATCGGCACAGAGGGACAAGCCACTTGAATGGGCACAGTAGGTGTGTCTGTGTGAATGGGCACAGTAAGGTATGCCAGTGTGAATGGGTACAGTATCGTGTACCAGTGTGAATGGGCACAATAGGGTGAGCGAGTGTGAACAGGCACAATAGGGAGAGCCAATATGAATGGGCAGAGTAGGGTGTGCCAGTGTGAATGGGTGCGCTGGTGCTGAGGCAGGCTTACTTGGGCTGTCCTGCTGTGGGGCAACTGCTTCAGTGATAGCTGAGGATGAAGTTGAAGTGATCACAGGCAGATTCTGAATGTCCAGATGTCCTCAAAGTCTTGAGTGGAGGCCCCACGGATGTCCAATGGACACATCTCCTCCCTTTGCTTGCCCGAGGGTTCCATCTCTCTTTGGGAGCCTGAGAGCACTGCCTAACTGTCTGAGGAGATAGGGTATCTGGAGGGAAGCTGAGCTGTCCTCTTGTGTACCCATTGCAAAAACTCACCCATGGATACAGCAATGGAATGCAAGTCTGTTTGAATCTCGGGTAGAAACTTGGCATTCTGCAGGTTCTCTATGGTATTCATCACCCTCTCCGTTGAGACCTTGATGCACACACATGCTGGTACCATATCATCAGCCAGCCAGCAAACATAATCCTCTGTCTCAACCGTCGATCTGTTAAAGGGTGCCACACCTCTGATGCTATTCCCCCATCTCTTGCAGCATCTGAGGTAGGGCTTATCCCAGAGACTCGTCATCTGATTTGGATGCCTCTTCCCTCGCAGTCATTCGAGTGCCAATGAGCTTGGCTGGCCCGCCTCCTTCTGCTTCTAACACAAGTCCACGAGGTGACTGCCAGAACGTGAGATCCTGCTTGAACCACATCTGGTAGCTCCCGATCTGCTGTGTTTCTGTGCTGGAAGAGGGTGCGGGTGACTGCTGTGACATCTCTACACTTTCTTCCTCCTCCCTAAGTGCTCAATCCTGTGGAGGAAACATTTCTCTTCTTCCCTTGCCCTCTTCCTGCCAGCACCTGTAAGTGAGAGAGGCAAGAGCAACTGACTGACTGCCTAAGCTGTCTCCAACATGGAAGAACTCAGAACGCTTAGCTTTCCATGTGAATACATTATGCATGGATCTTTACCAGATGAAGGCTGCCTGCTGACCTGTCCATCCGGACAGGGTCAGTACGGTTCCTCCCCTGCCAGCAAACTGCCCACTCCTCAAACTCAGGGAGATTCTGGAGTTCAGTCTGTACCCTCCCATCTTCACTCTCTCCTGTTGTGTCTCAACCTTTCTTGCACAGAAGAGGGAAGATTGGGTTGAGAGCAACTGGATTTCAAATATCTGTCTCATGCTTCCAGTTTTACAAATGATCCAGTGGATTGTGTGCCATTTGATTGGTACGTTGCAGGTTGTTCACAAGGGTTCTGGGTCAGCACCCTTCTGTGACGATTTCAATCAGGAACTGAGGTTGGTTTGCTTGAATATGAACTCCCTGATTTAGGGCCAAATTGATGGTCCAACCAGGAAGCCCTATTCTTAAACTGGACTATCAGTTTCTCTGGCACTCCAGATGTAGACTGCACACTATGAAACTCTGTAGTGTTCTTGGATCTTGTAAGTTAAAAAATTCAGGTGAAGGCACTCACTAGGACTTACTATACTCCAAAGCAGTGAGCTCATGTAGAGAGAGGATAAAGTTCACAGAAGTACATCATTAGCAGTGCTTCCTGCGGCCTTCAACACCCATTTCCCACACCCTCTCTGTAAGCATGTGGGCTGTGTGGGAGAGTCACAGACCCAGAGTAGCTCTTCACCTGCAAACCAGAAGAACTACAGTGGGGCTCCAAGGCACCACTTATCACACTGAGTAGCTCTTTTATACAATGACTGCACAAATGGTGTTCTTGTCTCTGAGGTTAATGACCCCTCTGCCATTCAGTGATGTGAGTGTGGGCAATGAAGGGTTTATTTACCCTGGCATCACAGATAAGGTCACAGAATCCCTACAGTGCCGACGGAGACCATTCGACCCACTGAGTCTGCACCAACAACAACCCCACCTAGGCCTTATTCCAGAAATCCCATGTATTTACCCTGCTAATCCTCCTGGCACTAAGGGGTAATTTAGCATGGTCAATAAATTTAATGCATGTGGGAAGAAACTGGAGCACTCAGAAGAAACCCACACAGACTCAGGGAGAACATGCAAACTTCTCACAAACAGAGACCCAAGGCCGGAATTGAACCCATTGTGAGACAGCAGTGCCACCGTGCCACCCATCATCTATCTATTTCAGAATTGCAGGGCAATCCTCTGGTGGAGACCCTGGGCACTGACCATCCTGGAGATTTCCTCCCAAGCAGGGTGGTCAGTGCCCAGGATACCTCCTCCTTCTATTCTGACCTCCACTACATTGAGCATCACTTTGAGGGATGAGTCACTGGCTTTGGGAACCAAAGCTTCCTGCAACTGGTGGGCCATCTCCTCATTTAATAGTAGATAAATTGGTGTGTGGGAGCTCGGTTATAACAGTAGGGCTGCACATCATCCAGTCCATCTCTCTGCAGGAAACATTGCAAAACCCCTAATTATACAATTAATTAAGCTAGCATCACACAGTTTAGTATGAAAGTTCCACCCAAGGTTCTTAGATAGCCAAGTATTCTTCACTGAAAACACCACACCCAACTCACTCACTCTGATGTTTTAAAAACTGATATGTTAACACAGCGAAGGTGTGTTTTGAATTTTGTTACTACAGATGCTATCCTTTGTTCCCTCACCAAAAGCAACAAAACAAATTGGCTCATCCTTTTTTAGGATCAGAAGGAGATTTCTCTCTCACAAACCAGCATGTTTCCTGGTGTCATGGTCCTGATGTCATGGTTTTTGTATCTATGAATTGGTTCCCATAGTCTAGAATGAATCTATTCTTAATATTTCATCAGCTACTCGAATACCTGTTCTTAACATGTTTTCCTCTATGCTTGTTTGTAACAATTGATAAGTAGATGAGGAGGGTGCATTAAACGAGAATCTCATTTAACCTTGAAAGGACATCAAAACTGGATACTGGCTGTTCAAAAGGGGGAATAAAAATGAAGTTTCCATGGTGATTAAACCAATATTTTTTAGCTAGTGACAAAATGGTACCATGTGATCTTTCTACTTCCAATTACATTATCCAACAAACAAGTTGATGGAGGAGACAAAAGAGATTTCAGCAAATTAATTTCTTACCAATACAAAGCTAATTTTCTATTGATTTGAAGCCTTGATTGCAACTGAACAGTTTTCTGTTTTGATATTTTTTGAATAAAAACCCATTATAATCTTTGCTCTCTCCCATGCTTTACTTCCTTCTGATTTTTCACTGTTCAAATAGCTGACTCTTTGATGAGGCACATTTTCATGGATGTTGGTGGCTCTATGTTAGCGCATGGAATTGCTATTCATGTAGAATATGGCAATGCTTTCCAGCTGTCTATTCAACCACAATAGCCCTGATTTTACCAGCACGCCTGCCCACAAATCAGGGCAGGTGAGACTCACAGATGGCATTCTCCATTAGGTTGGGCACAGTCTTACAAACTTTGGGCCAGCAAAATTCCAGCCAATGTGTCTGATCTATTTCTTGTACTTCTGATTTCTCTCCTTCCCCTTGCTCCCTAAATCAGGATAGTATTCCCCTTGACCTCACCTTCCATTCCACTATTTTCCATATTCTTTGTCATTTCTGCCACTTCTAGGGAGAAGCAACCGCATCTGCCTCTGTTGTTCCAGCATTCCCGAAGGACCATTTCCTCTGTGACATCTTGGACCACTCCTCAGTCTCTCCCAACATCCCCGCCTTTTCCTACAGCAGTAATCTCCAGAAAGTGCAATACCTGACCTTTCACCTCCTTCACCCTCACCATCCATCATCTTCTTAGGATCAAGAAGTTCCATGAGTTTGGAGGTAGCTGATAAGTCCAATGCACAGTCTGCAAACACTGCCACATGCAGCATGAGGCCAAGCACATTGTGAAGTGTTTGGAAGTTTGTGCTCTCTCTCCAACTTCATTTCTCTGTGTTGGGTGCCTTCCCAAATAAACCTTCTCCCATTTTGGTTGGTCACAAACCAGGGACAAGGATGTTTGATTTCTTCGGAAATGCTTTGTAGACAACCCTAACACATTTCTACTGCCCTCCTGGGAATTTCCTGGTGGGACTGAGTTTGGAAAAGTTTTGGGAGTCAGGTGCCGGGAATACAAACAATACGTCCCACCCTGTGGTGTCGATTTCGAGTGAGTATGCAAAAAGAGAGACAAATACAATTATTATAACTACAGGGGTGTCTGTTTGGCATTGGGAAGATCATTGCAAGGATTCTCCTCAATCATCTCTGCCAGTGACCAAAAACTCTTTCCAGAGTCTCAGTGCAGCTTTTGGCGATTAAATGGAACCGTAGACGTGGTGCTCACTGCATATCAATTTCAAGAAAATACAAGAATAGCGGCAACCCCTCTTTTGACCTCACAACAGTTTCTGACCCTGGCGGCCGCGAAGACTCTTGGAACATCCACCTCTCACCACAAAACACTACCTCCAATTTACTTCTACTTCTTTCAATTTAATACAGTCTATTCACTGTTCACATTCTGGGGAAGTTGTATAATTGTGATTAAAAAAAAATTTAGTTTAGTTTTTGCCAATTTCCATCCCTCTTCTTTTCTGATGGCACTCTGCACTGTTGAGTTACAGCTCATTAACATTCTTTTTCACCTTGAGGAGAGATGGGGCAAAACAAATTAGGGAACAAAATACCTTTCCAAAATTGATCTCTCTTCAATCAGGGATAGATCTAATTCCCATTAAATTGCTTTCACTACCACCTACAATCTACAATGCCATGTGCAGTACTGGTGGACTTTCTCCTTACGTAATTGTGCTTTGAGGTCGACTTAAAGTGAAGACCACCTGGACAATGCACAATCACACTTGCTTCCAACCAAATTAAGAACACATGTTCCCTCCGTACAGTCTTCAACATACTTGCAATTAACTCAACTGGAAAAGAAAAATAAAGGACGGAAAGGTTATCTAAACATCTGCTACCTGCCAGATGAGTTAGTCTCATTTCCCTTGGGGAAGCATGACATCATTAATCATGAGCTGTGCTTGGCATGACTTTCATCTATAAATGCCCTTGTGACATAAGACAGATAACCTTAAAGCTCGAGCTCAGATGTTGCTCAAGAAACAAATATTCTGCAAATGACATGAATAAAATATTCAAGAGAAAATGACAAACCATGGCTGAAGACTTTTAGCCACATCATTTCTGCTTCAGAGAATGCAGTCATTTAAGATGACAGATTGAAAATAAATCTTACTATTCTTTACTGAAAGCATTAATCTAACAGGAGAAAAAAAAACAGTTTTCAACAAAGAATGTTAAAGAATTTTTGAAAAAAAGCACTTTATCCTTATTAGTCAAATCCAAGAACAGAAGTGCAAAGTTCCACCAGAAATGGCAGCCTTTGGGATGAATTAATTGGGATTAAATTGGGGCTTTAACAAGGTTCACAAAATATAACTAAGAAAAGTAAGAATATTTGTGTCTTGAGAGGAAGGGAAATTAATACTCCAAAGATTAGCTGATTGACAGAATTTCTGTCAGCGTGTTTCGAATAAAGGAAACTTCACTTACGTCTTGATAGATCACATCAAATTTCATAAGTGGTACTTTAATATTAACATCAACAACTTGTATTTATATCGCATTTTCAACACAGTAAAACAGCCCAGGGCATCTCAGCAGTAACAATCAGAAAATAGTCGACCCCAAGTCAAAGAAAGAAATATTTGGTTAGGTGAGTAAAATCTAGATCACCTCTGTAGAATTAGTAAGAAGATAGAAATCATTAAATTGTGAACCACTTGTTTGGACATCAGCATTATTAAAATCCAACAAAGGAAACAGTAAATATGGTCACCATCCATAACATTAGGAGCAGAAGTAAGCTATATGGCCCATCGTGTTCTGCCCTGCCATTCAATGACATCATGACTGACCTGACACGATAATCCTCAACTCCACTTTCCCACCTTATTCCCATAATCCTGATTCCCTTACTGATTAAAAACCTGTCTACTTCAACTTTCATCATATATAATAACCCAACATCTACAGCTATCATGCGAGTGTACCATCAAGAGAGTTTTTTTTACAAAATCATACATCTTACAGCTCCAGCAATGTCATGGGAGGAGGGGTGGTGGGGCTAAGCTGTGACAATATGGTGATAGGGGTTTTTTCTCTTATGTTTTCAGCTTTGTTTTGGAGAGTGTGTTGGAAGTAGTTTAGCAACATACTAAGAAGCAGTCTCTCTCTCTCTCTCTCTGTTCTTCTGTTTGTTAGGTTCTGAAACTATCATCAGTTAGCTGAAGGAGAGACTTATTGCCATCCTGTCTTAAAGAAGCTGCGTTTTGGAAAACAGATTTGATTACAACCGCTTCCGAGTTTCTTCACAAGCGTTTTTCAACATTCAAGCTAGGAGGCTAGGTTACTGTAACAAATGGGCATTAACCTATTCTGTGTTGTGCTTGTTGAAACACACTGAAGTGAAACTTCTCATACTCATCCTAGCCAAATTCAATATAAAACGTTACAGGTCAGGCGAGTTTCATAGAACACCCTGAAGTATCCAACTTGACTTATAACACAGCCTTCTGTGATAAAGAATTCCACAGATTCTCTACCTACTGATAGAAGTCATTCCTCTTCATTAATGTATTAAACAGACGACTCCTTACTTAAGATTATTCCCACTGGTCCTGGACTCTCTCACAAGGGGAAACGACTTCTCAGCATCTATCCTGTTAAGCCTCCTGAGATCTCTTTGTTCAATAAGGTCACCTCTCATTCTCAGATCCATCTAAATCCTGGCATGTTCATGGTTGTTCACAATGTTTATCAACTTGGCTCCCGGTCAGAAGATTTGAGCTTAAGCACTGCTCTAGAACTTGAAAACAAGGTGGGGGCTGACACTTTGAGGGAGCGCTGCATGGCAAGAGGTGTCATCTTTCAGATGTGGGTCAACCTATTCTAATAGTTCAGGATAACCATCCTACTGTATTGTTTAAAAGACATCATCAACTTCATCTTGTGCCCAGCAAATGTCACTCCCTCAACAAGCATCTTTGAAAAGAGATTAGCTGATCATTCACATACTATCATTTACCAGATATTGTATTTATAATGATTACTGTGTTTGCATACATAAGAATCGCATAACTATAGTGTAATTAATTGTACATTAAGTGCTTTGAGATATTTCTGATGAGGCACTAAATTAATGCAAATCTTCCTTCATTGAATGCCGGTCTATCAGTGCTTTTCAGAGTTTTATAATTTGTCTATCAGTTAATAATAAAATGCCTTCCCTGTTGGTTACACAGCAAAAAACTGTTGTTAAGGGTATTATAATTTGGAGGTAGTGTACTGCTCTATGAAAGTCAAGAAGACACCATAAGAGGCATTTGGATTGAATTTCTGCAGACTTATAAAAACAAATTATCTATATTATTAAATAGAGAATGTAAAACCTTTAATTATTCAGTATCTGACAGAACTAATTAGACTATTTAGCTTTTGTGCCACTCTGCATCATGACCCAGTAATTGCTAGAGATATACTTTAAATCCACATAATGTAATAGTGTGATTTTAATGTAGCAAAGCTTCCCGCAGTGGTGAACAAGAAGCGAAAGAATGCTGAGTGTTTGTAGGAAAGTTGGGAGCAGAAACCAAAGACTTGGGAAAAGAGCTGCATTAAGGAGGAGAGAGCAGTGGTGAGTTTTACAGACAAAATTCAGAATGAGAATGAAGATTTAACAAACAAAGCAGGATCAGAGGAAGAGTATGAAGAAAGAACACTGAGGAAGGAGCGCAAACATAAAATAACAATGCATATGGCAGGGAACAGCCCATAATTTCTACCTTGGGCATCAGATGACTTAAAATCCCTGGTAGAGAACTCACAGCTTATGCTATTACCCAAATTCCTCCTTGCAATACTTTCTCCCCTTGGCTTTCCATAAAATTCTTTGTCCAATCTATAAGTTTGCAGCTTTCACTCAATAATATTTTTTGCATAAATTTTACAGTGCAATGTTTCAGCATTGCTGAAAGACACTTGGCTTTCTTTCCATGTTTTGGTAGTCTGGCAGTTTATTTAACCGTGAACAGCATTGTTCCAGGCCTGGTGCTGTCTTCACCCATCAACGATTTATGTACAGGCACACACAGCGGGAGTTGCTATATAGTGATCAATCACAGAGGTACAGCACTGGCTGATTTATATCTCTTGCTTGCTAGCAGTGCTGAGAACAGTTGTAGCATCCCCAGAGAACAGCTTTGGTCCAGATCAACCTAAGCATTATCGGGATCAAAACCGAGGTCTTCTGGTCTGGAAAGACCAGAAGCACATCAGGCAAATCATTTATCCATTGACTGTAATGTGAGATACAAAGAGGTCATTTTGATTCCACACATCAACACCTACAAATTAATAATTATTTTTATTCATTCATGGAATATGGTGTCCCTGGCTGGGCTTATTGCCCACCCCTGAGGCAGTTAAGAATCCACGTTGCTGTGAATCTAGAGTCACATGTAAGTCAGCCAGGTAAAGATGACAGATTTCCTTCCCTAAAGGATATTACTGAATCAGATGGGTTTTTATGACAATGGTTTCATGTTCGTTATTTACGAACAGTACGGTGGCACAATGGTTAGCACTGTTGATGGAATTAAGAGATGCTGGGCTCAAAAAGTTCATTGATTTACTAAAGCATTGATGCTCTTGACCAGCAATGCTTCAGTGGATTTGGCCCTGCACCATGCCATTCCATTTATAAACTCTTAATCTTAACATGCATCTTCTATAACGCACATTTGTAGACAGTTGTCCATAAAATTAGATCAGGAGAAATTCAGTGTGTCTGAATACAATTGCCAACCCTCAGTTTTTAAAATAATGCTGCTTATGATACAGCACAGGGCAATCTCTTGTTTTCCAGCAGTGATACTTGGGTGAATATTAATCAGACATGGCCACCAAGCCCATTTAATTGTGGGAGAGACTACAAGAGAGTAGAAAATTTCCTGCACTTAATTGGCAGGATGAACTAACATGGGAAGCTTGCCCACCCGTGGTAGGTTGTCGTTCAGACTCATTAAGCCAACTGATGCCAATTATCCCAGAGTACACCAGAATTTAGTGACGACTCTGAATAAATACGAATAATACAGCTGCCTTGTATCTCCTGCTGGAGAGTTTCCACTTTCAAAGATACTTTGAGGTATCTGGCATCAGCAGGGGTTGGCCCAAAAGTCGTTTTGCCTCCCACACAATTGTGCAATGTTGTGTATACATTTTATTGCAGGTGCAGTGCCAGGTACATATGCCGTACACCTCTGTGATTGGTTGAGTCAAACAGTAGAAGGTAATGTGTAATCCAACATGCTAACACAAAATAGGAGTCTATACGCATGCCTGCAAGTGCTTACCAGATAGCCAGGATTACAGCAAGCTCCTCTGCACAAAGATCTGGTGTATTGCGTTCCTCAGGGTCCGCCAGTTTAATTGAATTCAGCAAAGTGTCATCACTCAGTTCAAGGTTCTGTTGGCAGGAAGAACAATACTGCATCACGGGATAATTTGTGACATTCATCTGTTCAATTTTAGCTCCTGAAAAGAATTTTAATACAACAATGTCTGGTCTTGAAATAATGCTTTTAATGTAATAAAACATCCAAAGGAAGCTTTCAGGAGATTAATAAAGCAAGATTTGACAGCAAGTAACAGAAAGAAAGTTTAGGGCAGATGCCAAAAGTATGGCACTCTACATAACATCAGCAAGTTACAACGTGACTGTCAACAGTGTCAGGAGGCTTGTTTGTTTACAAGTGTGCGGGTGTTGTTGGCATGTGCGTTTGTATATCTGAAGAGTCTCTGAATGCTCTGCAATGATTACTTTGTTCCTTCCAGTTAATACAACAATCACACTAGTGCCTAGACTAGAAGACCAGTAATTGAAATACCTTTACATTAGGACCAGCCTGATAGCCAGCTTTGACAAATGCCTCACATCCTTCCGGATCTCCTCGTGAGCTCATTCTCCTTCTTTTCAACGAGATGCACTTCACATTCAACTCTTCCACGGGAATGCTTACGTTTGCATGGTCTTGTGGCCCTGGATTTGAACACCCTCTAATTTACCAACAGTTGTCTGGGACTCTAATACTTGGTCCTGTGCCATTATCTGAAACCCAATCATCCAAACATGTCCAACCAACCAAAACCTGCTAATTCTCTTCTATTTTGTAGGCTCTACCTTTCCTCCCATTCCCAGACCCTCTGCATCATCCTTAGAATCTCTCACAAATATCCCAGAAAATGTTCTGAGTGGGAACGCTGGTCTATATTTTTCTTCATTAACTCTGGGAAGATTGTCAATTATTACATCTCAAACCATTGCTTTTCTACTCTGCATGGATCAAAGACGATTCTGTTGCAACTTTTCATTAGATGCTATTTCTACATATCTAACTTGCCTAAACTAACATCCTTCTAACTTTCCCTCTCATCCATACTTTTGTTACCCCTGAACCTGACTATTCCAATGCTCTACTGGCTGCCTCTCATCTTCAACCCTACATAAATTTGAGTTCATGCAGAGCTCTGCTCCAATTCCATGTACTTGCTGACTCATACTCATAACAGTGAAAAGCTCAATGTTAAAATCAAAACCTTCATTTTTAAATTTCTCCGTGCCCTCAACTTTCCACTTTTTAGGCAAACTGGGCGGCACAGTGGCACAGTGGTTAGCACTGCTGCCTCACAGTGCCAGGGACACAGGTTCAATTCCTGATTTGGGTCACTGTCTGTGTGGAGTTTACACATTCTCCCTGTCTCTGCGTGGGCTTCCTTCAGATGCTCTGGTTTCCTCCACAGTCCAAAAACATGCAGTTTAGGTGCACTGGCCATGCTAAATTCTCCTTCAATGTACATGAACAGGTGCCGAAGTGTGGCAACTAGGGAATTTTCACAGTAATCTCATCACATTGTGAATGTAAGCCTACTTGTGACTAATAAATAAATTAAAATTCTTTTGTTATCTCCGTGCTCTTCCAATTCTGGTCGCTTTGTGCATCCCCAATTTTAAGCGCTCCACCATCTGCCATGCTGACAGCTGCTATGGCTCTGGAATTCCATCTCTAAGTTGCTCTCTCTAATCTCACCTCCTCCACGCTGCACCTTAAAACCTGCCGCACTGACTAAATTTCTCGTCATTTGACCTGATAACTCCTTCACTGTCAATAATGTTTGTACTGATATTGTTCTTGTTAAATGCCTTGAGTTGTTTTGCTACGCTAAAGGCACTATATAAATGCAAGTTTAGAGGTAAATCAGGGAACTATATACCAGTGAGTCTCACATCAGTGGCAGGGGAACTATTAGAGAAAATTTTAAAGGAGAGAACCTATCAAGGTTTGATCAGGAGCAGTCAACATAGCTTTGTCAGAGGAGGTTGTGCCTAACAAATTTGATTGAATTTTTTGAGGAGGTGACCAAGTGTGTAGATGAGCGTAGTGCCGTTGATGTAGTTTATATGGATTTTAACAAAAGTTTTGACAAGGTCCCACATGAGAGACTTATAAAGTGCACACTAGATACAGGGTAATTTGATTCAAAATTGGCTCAGTTGTAGAAGACAAAGGACAGTGACTGAAGACTGCTTTAGTGACTGTAGTCAGTGTCCAATGATTACCACAGGGATCTGTGCTGGGCCCATTACTGTTTATCATTTATATAAACAATCTAGATGACAATGTGGGGGGTATGATCAATAAATTTGTCGAATTGCTGGGTGGTTAGCAGTGAGGCCGAGTGTCTTGGGCTGCAGGAAGATATAGATGGGATGGTCAGATGGGCAGATAAGTGGCAGATGGAATTTAATCCCGAAAAGTGAGGTGATACGTTTTGGAAGTGTAACATGACAAGAAAGTACTCAATGAACAGCACGACACTAGGCAGTTCTGAGGAAGAAAGGAATCTTGGTGTGTTTGTCCATGGATCTCTGAATGCAGAAAGGCATGCTTGTAAGGGTGGTGAAAAAGATATATGTGACACTTGCCTTCATCAAAGACAAGTTTGTATAAATTGATTCAAACTTTGGTAAGGCCACAGCTGGAGCAGCATGTTCAATTCTGGATGCCTTATTATCAGAAGGATGAGATTGCACTGGAGGGATGCAGAAGAAATTCATCAGGATGGTGCCTGGGACAGAATATTTAAGTTATGAAGACAGATTGAGTAGGCTTGGGTTGTTTTCGTCGGAGCAGTGAAGTCTGAGAGGTGACCTGATCGAGGTGTACAAAATTATGAGGGACGTGGATAGAGTGAATAAGGAGCAGCTGTTCCTCTTAATTGAAGGGTCAGTCACGAGGGCACATAGGTTCAAGATGAAGACCAGGAGATTTATGGGGATGTGAGGAAAAACTATTTTACCCAGAGGGTGCTGACGGTCTGGAATGCGCAGCGTGACAGGGTGGAAGAGGTGGGTTGCCTCACATCATTTAAAAAGTACCTGGATGAGCAGTAATATTCAAGGCTACGTGCCAAGTGCTGACAAATGAGATTAGACGGGAGTTCAGGGGTTTCTGGTGTGTAGATGGGCCAAAGGGCCTTTCCTGCACTACATGATTCTGTGATTCTTGTCTGCCTTCTTCCCCAATTATACCAGATCCTTCAATACATTAGAGAGGTTTTCTTACTTCCATGAACAAGAATTTTGCTTTTCATATCCTACTTGCCTTGAAGTTGACTGTACTCCTGTCCCTTAGGTTGGTCAGTGCTATATGGGATTATTAGCAACCGGATATCTGGTTATTACTATTAATGTTGGTAACAGTTTTATTTGGATTTAGCTTGCTTCAACCATTGTTATAAGCCTCTCCTCAGACTGTTCCTTGGGGTACTTTAAACTGTTTTGGCTTTTTAAAAATAAGATTTTAAAAAAACCCCGTAAAATTATAAAAATGTCTGAAGTACAATAACGTGAAAATCAGATCCCTGTAAAATCTAGCTTGGCGTGTTTTTGTCCCATTTTTCCTCCTTTTCGTTTCTATGGAGTTAAGTTTAATGAGAGGCCCTAAACGTAAATTCCAGACATATTACATGGAATAGATTTTTTTAAAAAGCAAGAACTGGTGCATGGCCATTGGCTGCTCTCCAGTGATCACACATCATGCAAGGCAGCAGGGTACAATCAACTCCTAATATGCAGCCGTTTAGAAAGTGATGGTGGCACCAACACAAAACTAATTGTTTTCTCTTGATAAACGCTACCCTCCCCCTTACCTCTCAGCATGCGCAGATTTTAAGAAGGAGGTCCCTTTGTTACTTAAGATGCTGGGATATAGCAGCATTATCACCACAGGGGCTATGCCAAAATTCACTAGTAGCAACCAGCACAGTGACACAGTGGTTAGCTCTGCTGCCTCATAGCACCAAGGACCCGTGTTTGATTCTTAGCTTGGGTGCTGTGTGGAGTTTCCACCTTCTCCCCCTTATCTGCGTGGGTTTCCTCCGGGTCTTCACTTTCCTCCCATAGTCTGAAATAAATCTTACTTGTGACTTATAAATAAACTTTAACTTTTAACTGCAGGTAAACATGTTCACTGCACCACAAGCTGACTTCCACCTCACTGAATTTAGTTTAGCGTCACAAGTAGGATAGTGAGAAGTTTTTTCACAGGGTGGACAAGGGGACAAAGATTTAAGGTGCGAGGGGGGAGATTTAAAGGAGATATACAAGGCAAGTTTTTTTACCCAGGGGATGGTGAGTGCCTGTGGGAGGTAGTGGAAGCAGATAGAACAGTGACTTTTAAGGGCCGTCTGGACAAATACACGAATAGGATGGGAATAGAGGGATACAGTCTCCGAAGGGAAGGGGTTTTAGTTCAGATGGGCAGCATGGTTGGTGCAGGAAAGGCAGTTCCTGTACTAGAATTTTCTTTGTTCTTATATTAACACAGCAATTAAGTTACTGTGAAAATACCCTAGTCATCACACTCCAGTGCTTGTTCGGATACACTGAGGGAGAATTTAGCATGGCCAATGCACCTAACCAGCATGTCTTTCAGACTATGGGAGGAAAGTGGAGCACCGAAGGAAACCCATGCAGACACAAGAAGAAATGTGCAGACTCCGCACAGACAGTGAGCCAAGCTGGGAATCAAACCCCGTTCCCTGATGCTGTGAGTCAGCAGTGCTAACCACTGTGCCACCATGAATCTCAGCCATGGTTCCATTGGGAGGCAACACTGAGTAACATTTAAGATGTTTGTTGAGCCTTTGGGCTGCAAGTTTATTTACCAATTCATCAAAATTTCACGTATGTTAGCAAAGGAGTTGACCAAGATTTATCATTGTTCCGCAACAACAATCAAACAAATCCGGACAGTACCAAGTCAGAAGATACTGGTAATAGATACGATCCTTTTTTTTGGCAAAGGTGTTTATTTATTTCCATGATCAAAGGTATCAGAACCAGCTAGAATGTGGCTGCGGACTCTGGAAAGTGCTGAAGAGCATTGCTGATTGCTGTGGCTAATTTACATTGTTTTAGACCACAAAAATGTGGACAAGCGACTGAATAATAGAAAACTCATCCAGTAAGGATAAATGCCCACTGCATCTTATTCAGCCTGACAAAGCAACACACATGGTTCTTCAGCTGAGGTACTTCTGAAGGGACAGCTCTTACATAAATGTGCAACGTGAATTGAACTAAAACTGCAACTCAACAACAATGCAGTGATTGGGCAGTCATAGATCACAGGATGAAAGAGGAAGAAATAGGTTTACCAGCAACACACAAAGTCTAAGACACCAAAAAGACATCAGATCTTTTATAGGGTCCATGTCAGTACCAAAGCAATGCACTTTTCTCTGAAAGTCCAAAAATTCTTGAGGGCGGGGGATGTCAGGAACTTTATGATGCATTACACAGAAGTGTTCCACACCGATTACAGAATACATCTGCGAAAAAGACTGGAGCCTTCCAGCTGCTTCGTAAAGTTTCAAGGGCTCCAGTGAAAAAATAACAAATGTGCTTATTTAAAAGTGTCTTCGGGCTATTTTAACCCTTTCCATCCAGCACAGACTAGAAAGGTAAGAAATTAAGATCACCCAACCCTTCCCCAACCCTGCAGGACCACAACTGTAAACTACTCTTCTGACCAAGAGAGATGGAAATCAGCGAGGCCTTTTTTAAAAATCATGCATATGCTCAAGTCAAATTACATAATTGAAACCGGACTGCATTTAACCAGAGGTTTCTGTGGGGAAGCTATTGTGGCTTTTCTGTTGGGTTAACAAAGCATGAGGAATAGCTGGGCCTGAAAATATCCAAAAAAGTAATTTTAGACACTTTCCACTGAAACATCAAGGTAGCAGGGGGAATTAAAATTCAACAAATTAATAAATCTGAAATAAAAAAGCTGGTCTTGTGAATAATGATCAGGAAACTATCAATTATAACAAAAACCTGGTTCGCTAATGCTCTTCAAGGAAGAAATCTGCCATCATAGAATCCATACAGTACACAAGGAGGCCATTCGGCCCATCAAGTGTGTACTGACCACAATCCCACCCAGGTCCTATTCCCATAGTCCCACATATTTAATTTGCTAATCCCCCTGATACTAGGGTCAATTTACCATGGCCAATCCACCTGTCCCCCACATCATTGAACTGGGGCGAAAACTGAAGCACCTGGAGGAATCCCACACAGACAATGACTCAAGGCCAGAATTAACCTGGGGCCCTGGCACTGTGAGACAACAATGTTAACCACTGTGCCGCTGTATCCTTACCCAGTCTGGCCTACGCATGACTACAGACCTTCAACAAAGTGACTGCCTCTTAACAGAGCTCTGAAATGGCCAACATAGCAGCTCAATAGTATTAAACCACTACAGAAACAATCTTTGTGGGCATACCCACAATTCAAAGAGGCAGCTCACCATCATCTTTTCCAAGGCTAGGAGGGATAATGCTAGCTTTGTTAGTGACTCTCACATCCCAAGAAAAAAATATTAAAAAAGGAAACCGAGCAAAAAAGTGGGCCCAGTTCTCAAATTGCTGCCCATTTCAGCCTGCATCTATCCAACAATTCTTCCTCCACACATTAAAACAGGAGTTTTGCACCCAGATCACTGTTCGTTGTTTCAACTTTAAGCTGGGCACAATTATGAGTTCACCGCAAGTCATGACAGTAAGTTGAAGATCTAGTGAAAGTTTAACTGCAATTTCATCTGGGAGTTACCTTGGGAAGATATTCCAAGGGTGTGGGTGCTACTGTGAACTCCGTTTGAGGAAGATCATCTTCTTCCCGCTGCACATCCAGGATAAGCTGGGCCAAATAGTTTTCCTGGAATCGAGTACGCTTCCCCAAGGCACCTTAAAAGAAAAGCAAAACCATTTTTAAATTACTGATATCGAATGTGAAGCACTGGCAAGAGATGGTCAAGGAGGGGAGGAAGGAAACCTAATTTCATTCACTAAAAATAAATCTAAGATTTCTTTTAAAGAAAAACTGCACGATTCCTATGGACTATGCTATTAATTACCTTAAAGAATATATTACATATTGTAGACATGTTCCTTACTCAACTTTTACCATCAATCACAAATCTATCATATAAGGAAAGTGAAAGCAGTGTCTTAAACATCTAAATCCTCACATTCTCAGCCATTAAAGTTTCAGACTCCAAAGTGTTTACATCTTCAAGTGTGCTGCAATTCAGATCAGCCTGTCAGCTGATGTGCTTCATCAGTTTGTAGTCTGCCTTTCGATTTTAAAATGCAATCAGATCAATCTGCCAAGAGTTTTGGAGACACAGGGGTCTAAATATTCATTGCTGATCCCAGCTCCAGAACTAGGAGTTGGGACCAATTGCAGTCATTTGATTTGATTTATTATTGTCACACATATTGAGATACATTGAAAAGAGTTGATTCTTGCACACTATACATGCAGAACATATCGTTCACAGAGTACATAGGGAGGACAAAAGGAGAGAGTGCAGAATGTAGTATTACAGTCATAGTGCAGAGAAAGATCAGCTTAATATATGGTAAGTTCATTCAAAAGTCTGATGGCAGCAGAGGCTGTTCTGGAGTCGTTTGGTACGTGATTCCAGACTCCTAGAACTTTTCACATTTGAATATGATGAAAGAATGTATGTCTGGAGTGCATAGGGTAGCACTCACACAAAGACAACCTTGTGCCGTGGGGCATTTTCTGGACCTTTTTTCAACCTCACTCTCTCTCACTTTTTAATCATCCAGCCAATCCTTGATTTAGTTCATCTCCATTCCCACCATTTCATAGGCAGCACGGTGACACAGCGGTTAGCACTTGATACTTCACAGCTCCAGGGACCTGGGCTCAAATCTAATCTTGGGTGACGTGAGTTTGTATGTTCTCCCCTTATTTGCATGGGTTTCCTCTGGGTTCTCCAGTTTCCTCCCACAGTCTAAACATGTGCAAAGATGGACTGGCCATGCTAAATTGCCCCTTAGAGTGCCAAGATGTGTAGATTAGATGGATTAGCCATGGTAAATGTGAGGGGTTACAGAAATAGGAGAGAGGGAGAAGATCCTGGGCAAGATACTCTGTCAGAGAGTCAGTGCAGACTTGATGGGCCAAATGACCTCTTCTGTACTGACTCTTCTATGAGATTACAGAGTAGAAAGTGGCCATTCAGGCCATCATGTATGTGCTGGCCAGCTGAAGAGTCACCCAGCCAATCCCACTTTCCAGCTTTTGGTCCACAGCCTTGAGGGTTACAGCTCTTCCACTTCACATCCAAGTACATTTTAAATGCAATTAAAGTTTCTGCCACTAACACTCTTGTGGACATTGAATTCCAGACTCTCGTCAACCCCAGATGAAAAAAAAATGTTCTCCTCAATCATGAGGGTCCTGCACTTGGGATCTCAGCTCAATAACAGAAATAAATCACTTCCAAGATGAACACTGCATAAAAGTAAAACATTTAAGAAAAACATTATGATAAACAGAATGGGGGCAATTAGATGAATTAAAGCAAAAAAGGGAAGAAGTAAAATAACGGCAAAATGTATTTATAATTAATTCCTATTTTAAAATGTGTGGTTGAGTCTATTCTTGATGTTAGATTAGTGTCACCAACATTTTATTGCCACTTGGTGCAGTATCTAAAAAAAAGTGAAGGATGGAATCACCCAGAACTCAAAGCAGAAGACGAACTCTTTTAACTCTTAATACAAGCACTTCGTTCCCATTAGAAAGAAACCTCTGAAAGTTACAGAGATGGAGAAAACAAATGGTGCATGATGTGGTTACAGGTCTGATGCTTTTCAGCACATTGTTCAGATTGACAATCCTCCTCTGAGCAATCCTGAGAGCCCTAGACAGGCTATCCCAACTGTGCTGATTACAACAGTTAAGTTTTGGACCCACAGCTGATGAACAAGAGTCATGGCGAGTGACACCGAGTGGGGAGATCATGGCTGGCCTATTCTTTTGCTTAGTATATTGCAAGAGTCTGACCTACCTGTCATTGTGGTAGAAAGTTTTGTTATTTTCTGGGCTGCGTTGAAATTATCCTTGGCCTTCTTGTATTCGTAATAGATGGTAAGTATATCTTCCAAGCACATAATCTTGCCATTTTGACTTTTATTGGCTGCACTGCAGTGCAAACACACAACTTTCATAGCTCAGAATATTAGGATTTCGGTGTACAGGACACTTCTTTCCAGGATGTTATACCACAATGTAAAAAGCTCAGAGGGGTCCACTGATTAGAATCATAGAATCCCTACAGCGCAGGAGGAGACTAATCAGCCCATCGAGCCCATACTGACAACAATCTCACCTTGACTCTATGCCCGCAACGCATGTATTTACCTTGCCAAACTTCCTGGCATTAAGGGGCAATTTAGCATGCTAATCAACCTAACCTGCACATCTTTGGATAGTGGGAGGAAGCCAGAGCACCCGGAAGAAAGCCACATGGAGACAGGAAGAATGTGCAAACTCCACACAGGCAGTGATCCAAGCTGGGAATTGAACCCAGGTCGCTGGTGCTGTGAGGCAGCAGTACTAACCACTGTGTCAACGTGCCGTTATTTTTTACAAAATATTTTTATCCACTTTAGAAAAGAGCTGCCCTGACTAGATTTCTGCCCCTGGGCTACATTAGCTAAAGATTGGGAGAGAGAAAAAAAATGAATTATTGAATGCATATTGCAAGAATCTGACCTACCCGTCATTGTGGTAGAGAGTTTTGCCATTTTCTGGGCTGCGTTGAAATTATCCTTGGCCTTCTTGTATTCGTAGTAATATAACAAAGCATATCCACATTCCAGGTGGAACTGGATTGCTAAATTTCGACATTCCCCAGAATTAAAAAAGGCCTCATTTGTCAGCACTAAAAACAAATCAAGAACACAACAACTTTTTAAGTACTTCCTGCCACAGAAAGATGCCCAAGTTTGTACACAAAGAAAATCAGATGAACTACCATTCATTTTCCAGCAAGTCAAGCAAAAACAAAGCTATGATGTGTCTGGACAAAAAGGCTTATAGCGGCTTTGGTCTCTCAATTCTGACTAAATATGATGTGAAGCATAGGGGTAAGATTGTATCAGTCAGTCAAGTCTGTTTTGCCAGTTCTCTTAAACACAAAAGTTCTTTGATATCGGTTCTTTCCAAGTAGCTATCTAGCTTCTTTCTAATCACCTGTATTAACTGTGACTATGACAATATGATGTGGAGATGCCAGTGTTGGACTGGCATCCAGTGTTGCACAGTAAGAAGTCTCACAACACCACATTAAAGTCCAACAAGTTTATTTGGAATCACGAGCTTTTGGAGTGCTACTCCTTCATTAGGTGAGCCTTTTTCCTGTTCTTGGTGTACATGTAGGTGGTGTAATTCCATTGTCTCATCTGCTTGGCAGTGTCTTGCAACTGGGTCTGCTGCATCCTAAGAATATGGACTCTATCTTGGTTTCAACAGGTTTCATTGGTCAGAACGTTGAATACAGGAATTGGGACGTTATGTTAAAGTTGCACAAGACATTGGTATGGCCACACTTGGAATACTGTGTGCAATTCTAGTCACCCTATTATAAAAAGGACATTATTAAACTAGAAAAATCGCAGAAAATATTTATTAGGGTGCTTTCCTAATTTATTAGGATTGAGTTATAAGAGGCTTTATTCTCTGCAGCGTAAGAGGCTGAGGGGTGACCTTATAGAGGTCGATTAAATAATGAGGGGCATAGACAAGTAGATAGTCAATATCTTTTCCCAAAGATAGGAGGGTCTAAAACTAGAGGACATAGGTTTAAGGTGAGAGGGGAGAGATACAAAAGTGTCCAGAGGGGCAATTTTTTCACAGAGAGGATAGTGAGTGTCTGGAATAAGCTGCCAGAGATAGTAGTAGAGATGAGTACAATTTTGTCTTTTAAAAATCATTTAGATAGTTACATGGGTATGATGGGTGTAGAGAAATATGGGCTAAATGCAAGCAATTAGGATTTGTTTAGGGGTTTTAAAAAAAAGAGCAGTATGGACCTGTTTCCACGCTGTAAACCTCTATGACTTTATGACTCTATGACTCTAGGTTTATCTGGATCATGAGCTCTCGGAGCACTGTTACTTCATCAGATGAGTCAGATATTGTGAGACTTCTTACTATGACCATATGGAGCAAGCTATTCATAAATCTTAATAATGTGCAAAGTTTTCATTTTTAATCACTTTAACTGGATTTCCAAGCCAAGTTTCCCATGGTTGCATCTGCAAGATGGATGTTTCCCCATGTGAGAGATCCTAGAGCAAAGAGACAATTTAAAAAATCAGAGATCTCCCATTTATATAATTTGATTTGATTTATTGTCACTTGTATTGGTATACAGTGAAAAGTATTGTTTCTTGCCAGCTAGGCAATGCATACCGTTCACAGAGAAGGAAACGACAGAGTGCAAAATGTAGTGTTACAGTTATAGCAAGGGTGTAGAGAAAGATCAACTTAATACTAGGTAGATCCATTCAAAGCAGGGGAGAAGCTGTTCTTGTGTTGGTTGGTACGTATCCTCAGGCTTTGGTATCTTTTTCCTGGAAGGTGGTGAAAGAGAGAATGTCCAAGATGCCTCGGGTCCTTGAGGCAGCGGGAAGTGTAGACAAAGTCAACGGGCTGGAGGCTGGTTTGCATGATGGACTGGGCTTCATTCACAAGCCTTTGTAGTTACTTGCACTCTTGGGCAGAAGCCATACTGAACTGTGATACAGCCAGAAAAAATGCTTTCTTTAGTGCGTCTATAAAAGTTGGTGAGTGGACATACCAAATTTCCTTAGCCTCCTGAGAAAGTAGAAGCGTTGGTGGACTTTTTCAACTATAGTGTTGGCAAAGAGAGACTAGGGAAAGATTGTCTGGACACTTAGAAACCTGAAGCTCTGGACCATTTCCACTTTGTCCCCATGGGTGCAGATAGGACCATGTCCTCCACTACGCTTCCTGAAGTTGATGATTTTCTCCTTCATTTTGTTGATAGAGAGATTATTGTGGTCGCACTAGTTCTTCAGATTCTTTATCTCTTTCTTGAGCTCTGTCTCATCGTTGTTTGAGATCCAACCCACTATGATGGTGTCATCAGCAAACTTGAAAATCAAGTTGAAGGGGAATTTGGCCACACAGACTTGGTTTAATACTGAGGTAAGGATTTCTTTTCTCTCAAAGGGCCATTCTCTTCCCCAGAACGTAGTGGAGGCTGGATCATCAAATATTTAGAAAACTGAGCTGGAGAGATTTTTGATCAACCAGAGAGTAGAGCAGCATGGTGGTATTGGTTAGCACTGCTTCCTCACAGCACCAGCAACCCAGGTTTGACTCCACCTTTGGGTGACTACGTGGAGTTTGTACATTCTTCCCGTGTCTGCATGGATTTCCTCTGAGTACTCCAATTTCCTCCCACAGTCCAAAGATATGCAGGTTAGGTTGATTGGCCATGCTAAATTCTCCGTCAGTGTACTCGAACAGGTGCCAGAGTGTGCTGACTAAGGAATTTTCATAGTAACTTCATTGCAGTGTTCATGCAAGCCTACTTGTGACACCAATAAATAAAGAGGAGTTGACGTCATAATCAAATCAGCAGTGACCATAATGAATGTCAGAGCAGGTTCAAAGGATCAAATATCTTACTCCTGTTGCTAATGGCCTTGTGTTGTTCTGGGTTTCCAGATCATAGAGAATCATTCAATCAATATCTATCCTGTAAATCTCATTCATTATTTCAAGGATGAAACTTTAATCAATGCAGCCCACCTCAATGCCATACTACATTTGAGCCTTATTGATCTGCTTTAGTCCTGGGGAGAGGTCTAAATCCACAATCCTCTGACCTAGAGGTAAGGGTGTTACAAGCCAAGTTAAGCTGACAATCTAGTGAATGGAGGCATTCTTGATCGCAATATCAGTATGATTGACGTGTTGCCTTTACACATTCTATGTTGGAGGTGTCCTGTTTTTTCTGAACCAGGGCAATGCCTTCAATTCTGCTTTGTCCTTTATTCTTAGTGATTTCTTTCTGCTCATTCGAGGTGTGTCAGTAGCAGATTATATACTTCATTTCACATCCACTAATCATTATCGAACACTCCTGGGTCATTATGGTAAAGGTAAATAAAATGCACGATAAAGCTTCTTTTATTCTTCCAGCAGGAATGCTGGATAAAATGCCACTCATATCTTTAATATACAGGTTTACAAATTCATTGCACAAGGTGCAGAGAGGAAATCCATACCTTGGCCTCACCTTCGGAGCAGGAGTCCTTACTGTAGCTTGTAAAAATCTCCAGCCCCACACCATAATAATTAGAATCTCGGAGTGGGATTTTATGCTGACTAATGTCAAATGTTTGGCAGTTTGGGTTGTTGGGTGCAACTCCAAGTTAGGGTCAGAATGCTGCAATGTTTTCCTACAGATGTTTTGATCTTCAAAGTTCTGACCTCAGAATTTGTTTCAATAATTTTTGCAGCAGGATTGTTTGTTCAGTCATGACAATGTTTGACTCTTTCTATTATTTTCTTATTCAATGACTGTTGAGCAGTTTGTTTGTTTTTACAACCTTTTTCTGGATAAGCATTTTAAAATGATGAGGACATTAAAGAGAAATTTGCACATTCAGGTGAATTTGATTTGATTTATTATTTTGATTGTAACAAATCAAATCAAATTCATCTGAATGTGCAGAATGGAAGAAGGATAATTTAAAAGTTTAAAGTTTATTTATTGGTGCCACAAGTAGCCTTACATTAACACTGCAATGAAGTTATGGTAAAAATCCCCTAGTCGCCACACTCCGGCACCTGTTTGGCGACACTGAGGGAGAATTTAGCTTGGTCAATCAAGCTAACCAGCACGTCTTTCAGACTGTGGGAAGAAACCAGAGCACCCAGAGGAAACCCACACAGACACAGGGAGGACATGCAGACTCTGCACAGACAGTGACCCAAGCTGGGAATCGAACCCGGGTCCCTGTGAGGCAGCAATGCTACCATGCTGTAGGAGCATTGACATTCTAAAAAAAGCAGGCTTAAATGGATTAAAAGGCCATCACCTTGTGAGTATGTATCTAAAAGTTTAACAATCCTTTTTCTGTACAATAAATTAGTATAATGGCAGGATCATTTATGTTCTCATATCAGACTTTTATTTGGGTTTCAGTTTAAGCTTCAGATCTGTGCTCTATATTCTGCACAGGTTTTTGTAACACATTTAATTCTTTGCAAAATGCTTGCAGTTTTAAAGCAATTATCTAACCTGTGAGCATTTTTCAATGAATTACCTGGAATGAACTTACAGAGTAGCGCTCTTACATTTAGTCAGAAGGTTGTGGGTTTAGTATCACTCTGGAGGCTTCAGCTCATAATCCAGTGTGGCACTGAAGAAATGTTGTCTTTCAGATGAGAAAACTGACATTGAGCAAGGCCCTGTATACCCTCCTAGGCAGCTGTCAAAATCCCAAGGCACAATTTCGAAGAGGAACAGGGGAGTTCTCCCCGATACCCTGGCCAATACTCATCACTCAATTAACATCACAACAAGAAAAAAAATTGCTGTTCTTGAAAGCTTGCGGCCTGCAAAATGGCCAACGGATTTCCTGCATTACAGCAGGATCTCCTTTTCAAAATTATTTCATCAGCTGTAAAGTGCTGCAGTCATGGAAAGTGCAACTTAAATGCAAATCTTTCCTTTATCTTTGGAACTCTGCGAATCATTGCTGAGGAGACAAAGACAGATGACGGCAATACTTAGTCCCACATTCATAAATACACCAATGAATTCATTGGAAATATAACTGAATCTACTAAGTACACTTGCACTAATTATCTTGTTCAATTATATTGCGTTGGACATCACTCCTCCCACCCACTTAACCTAAAATCGTTTCTGGTCAATTCTGTGAATTAATAGGTTGTGATAATCTTAAAACATTTTATATATAGAAAACTATGTAATACACAGATATATTTCAATATATACGGGGTATTTCTCCCGTCCCACCTGTTCAGTAAATTGTGGCGGATGGACAGAGAGTAAGCACGCCAAAGTCCACTGACCTTGGGCAGGATTCTCCGGTTTTGGGGTGAGTACAGCCAGAGAATCTACACTTAGTCACAGAATCCTTATAAAATGCAGAAGGAGGCCATTTGGCCCACTAAGTCTGCACCGACAACAAACCAATTCAGGTCCCTTCCCCATAACCTTACATATTTACCCCGCTAATCCCTCTAACCTACACGTTATGGGGCACTAAAGAGCAATTTAGCATAGCCAATCAACCTAACCTGCACATCTTTAATGTTTATCTTCACACCATTTTTACATTTTATATCTATATAATTGTGTCTTCATTTGTAAAGATCACCACCCATGTCAAGTCATGTTGGGTTGGATGTCCTTATAATATTCTACCAATTCTTTGGATTATGCAAATGCAGCCAGTGCAAATATTGAAGTTTGCAGACAGTGCATTATCGGGAACCTAAAGTAAGAATGTTTGTGTGTGTGTGTGTTGCGGGGCTGGTGGTGATAGTGAGGAGGAATAGGGAAACATGGACAAAACATATGATTTATAAGAACATTTGTATGACAATACTGAATAAATATTCATCAGGTCTTTCTGATATAATGCAATAAACTAAATTGAATTAAATCTTCCAGGACAATGTCATAAAAAGTATTAATTGCTCTAAACAATTAAAAAAACATTCATGATAGGAAGAGGGGAAGACAAAAATCAAGTTTCTAAAGCTGGGCTGCAGTTTCCATGCAACCATCGGTATCCTTTTGTCAACGTGATAGTCATACAATAACAACACCACTAAAGCCTGCTACCCCAGCAAACACTAATTGCTGTAGAGATGCTATAAAAGGAAAGAATAAACTCAAAACAATAACCGGCCTTGGTGCACACAGTTCTTTCAAGTAAGATGCTGCTCTTTGGGGAAAACGGCGCACTAAAGGAAAACTACTGAAATGGCAAAAGAATATCAATGCAACATCAGCAAAGGGGAAGGACTGCGCGATCACACACGAGGGTTTTTATTAAAACATATAAGCAAAATACGTATCTGCTGTAGGGAGCTCATTAAGCTCTGGTGCAACCTGAAAGCTGGAATGTCCTCCTGGCACACTCTTAAAGTGCTAAACGTGCTTTTCAGCAGAAAAAACAGCAGCTTTCAGGAAGCAAAGCTGGCAAATGCCTTGCTTCAGTTCCAAACAAGAAAGTAATAAGTAACTAAACTGATCACGCTATTATATTTATGTACTGTATAAGAGGGAATATAAAACGCATTCCACTAACCCCCTGACTCTTCACACAGACAGGAATGTACTGAGCACGGGGAACTTTCCATACAGATTCATTCCTAGGTTGTGAAAAAAAAACTCTAATCCCCGACAAAAAAAGCTTGCTCCGCAACAAAGAGAGAATAAAAGAATGGCGGCAGTGCTTTATTGAAGTGACAGATATCAGAATCACTCCTGCTAAGAAGCAGAAAATCCTTCCACTATGCTCAATTCTCCGAAAAACGGGGGTTAGGAAAAGGTCCTTCGGCAAACCTGATCTCATTCCTCACAAATTAACAATCCTCCATCTTCCCACGGCAGCCAGGGTCGGACGGAACTTCCACCGCCAGCTCATTAGTACAATGGATCCTCGGCTTAGATAAGCCACTCGGGCCCTGCCACAATATCCCAAGGAAGGCAAATCTGTCTGCACTACAGAACACCCAAACAGTTGCTGGAATGCGGCATCTGAGAGATTTTCAAACTTCATTGCAGCATTAATGTAAGCCTACTTGTGACACTAATAAATAAACTGAGCAGGGCTGATGTCTGCAGTCGCCCCACTTTAAACAGCAAACCAGGCAATTTCTGATCTTTGCTGATTGTGCATTTCATGACATTTAATATGGTGGTGGTGGTGGGCTGTGTTAGAAGTTATACAAATTCACTCTAAATTATTATAGTTTTATATACCGGTATTAACGCTTCACACAACGATCTTCTCACTTCACCACCTTTAATGTGGTCAAAATACCCTCCTCTTGCTTTCTCCTTCATATACACACCTATCTTCCCCATGAAGGCATCAACATTATTTACCTGAACCACTTCCAAGAATAGCAAATTCCGTATTCTTCCCAATCCCAACCTGAAGAACTTTCTCCAAAAATTTTTGTTGGATTAGTTATTTATCTTACATTTTTAGCCCAAATTTTTGGGTTTCCTCACAAATGGAATCATCTTCTCCACATTATCAAACTCCTTCACAGATTTAAAACCATGAGGTCACCTCTCAGACTTCTCTTTTCTAGACAAAAAGGCCGCTATTTTTCTCTCTTTCCTAACCTCTTAGTTCTGGAGTCATGCTTGTCAGGCTTTTTTTTGCACCTTCTCTCATGCCTTTATTACCACTTGAAGACGAGAATTGTTTGCGCTATTCAGTAAAAGTTTAACATATCTTGTTTGCTTTTCAATTCCTTTCCTCTAGAAACGAACCCTAGTGTCTTGTTTGCACTTTTTATGGCCTCGTTAACTTGCACTGCTACTTTTAATGGTTTGTGAATGTGTGTCTCCTAGATCCCTTTGCTCTTCCACCTCATTTAGACACTTATTTTGCTGCCTCATATTTCCTCCCACTCAGATTGACTATTTTATCCACAAATGTGTTGAAATTAATTTGCCATTAGCACACCCAATCTGTATGTTCATTAACATTTTCTTAGGTTACACCACTGCCTTCCTCAGCATTAACAATTGAGGATGCTGACTACAGTGGATCGTGACAGAAATTTTAAATGCTAATTCAGAAAAACAACCGGGTTGCTCTACACAATGAATCCAAATAATTTTTTTTAATCATTCATAGGACATGGATGTCACTGGCTGGGCCAGCATTTATTGCCCATCCCTAGTTGCCCTTTAACTGAGCGTCTTGCCAGGTCATTTCAGAGGGCAGTTGAGAGTTAACTATGGCTCTGGAGTCACATGTAGACCAGACCAGGTAAGAATGGCAGATTTCCTTCTTTAAAGGACATTAGTGAACAAGATGGGTTTTTCTGATAACGGTTTCATGGTCATCAGTAGATTCTTAATTCCAAATTTTTTTTATTAAATTCAAATTCCACCATTTGCTATGGCGGGATTCGAACCTCGGTCCCTAGAACATTAGCTAAATTTCTGGATTAATAGTCCAGCGATAATACCTGGACTGTTCCTTGAATCATATAGAACAATCCTACAGTTTAAGTTCACATCTTATATTCACATACTGTTGCTGGGGAGAGATACAAAAGGGTATGCAATTCATATTTTGTCTGCAATTAACATTTTTGTTCTCTTTTAAAGGAAATTAAAGGACTTGAATTACAAACCTTATTTTTAAATGCACTCATATGCAAAGATAATGATGCATACCATGAGGAATTTTTTGTGTTTTAGGAAGCCATAATACAAGGTAACTAAGGCATTCACTGAATCTTTCTACCTTATGTGATTTTATAATTTTTTACTTCATTCAAATAATGGTCCCACATTCAACTATTCAGCATTAAATTTTAAAAGTTCATTTATTAGTGTCAAAAGTAGGCTTATATTAACACCACAATGAAGTTACTGTGAAAATCCCCTGGTCGCCACACTCCAGCACCTGTTCGGGTACACTGAGGGAGTATTTGGCATGGCCAATGCATCCAACCAGCACATCTTTCAGACTATGGGAAAGAACCGGAGCATCTGGTGGAAACGCATGTAGAGACTCCGCATAAACAGTGACACAAGCCAAGATTTGAACCTGGGTTCCTGGCACTGTGAGGCAGCAGTGTTACCATTGTGCCATCGTGCCACCCAACAAAAAATATATTTCCGAAAGCTGGATAATAGCAATTTTTTGTCTGGATCGAGCTTCACCAGAAATATAGTATTTTAATTGAGCATTCTGCCTTTTACTGAAATATAAATTATATATATATATATATATACATACATATATACACACACACATACACCCAATATTCACCTTGCAAATTCGGAATAGAGTCACACAGTTGTACTGAAATGCAAATTAATTTCAATTCAAAGAAACAAAGTCAAGCATTTAGAATGTAATTTTGTTTATCCCGTCCCTTAGTGATGTGCACATTAAATAAAGGACTTTGGAGAAGTTGTACCTTCATCGATACAGCCTTGAATGATGGTGTAGAGCTGAGGGGAACGCTCAGCCAATAATTGCTGCTGAATGTTTACACACCGCATTGTCCACCAGGGCAACATCTACAAAACAAGGAAAGACATTATCATTCCCTCTTTCTACACAAAGGAAAGGTCATATTCAAATCAGATAGAAATTACAACATGGGAATGGGTCATCTGACCCAATCATCTGCCTTGGTCAAACCAGCAGAGAGTTTCTTTGGATGCTGGAAATCTGAAAGAAAACCAAGATATAGGTCAGCAGTCTCTGTGATGGGAGGTATAAGATTAGATTAGCAATTCAGATAGGTAGGGTTCCTGCACCTTCAGTGAAATGAAATTTCAGGATTTTCCCAGAAATTGAAATATTTCATGATCATTTTTTTTCCTTCAAATGCGTCACAAACTCCAGCATTCACAGCTTTACACGAGCCTCGGAACTTTGTGTTGAGAGCCAGCTATCCAAAACGCCCAATTTCTCATAAGGCTATCTTGTTTTGTAGAATTTTCCAATTCTGTGAGAAGTGTTTATGATGAGCCCAGACTATTTTTCCTGTACTGGATTCCAGAAACGTAAAGCAAAGCAAACATCACAGAAAGGGGGAAGTGGACATCGGAAAAAACTTTGGAAAAGGTTGGCTCTCCATCCAAAGTCAGAAAGGTTTTAGAGAAGTCTTTATAAAATTCCACTCCTTTTCGATGACTTTGGGACCTTTCCTTGGAAATTTCCAGGTTTTCCAGGATCCGAAGGAATCCTGGTATAGGATTCTTTGTTGACTGTCCATGGCCTCAGGTCTAATTCAAATCCCTATCCTTAATCAGGTCTTTCCAAGGTCTTGATCTTCTCTATCAGTGTCACCTTGCATCATGCATGTCAACATACAACCTCTGCCTCTTCTTATTCTGGTTTATGTCCCCATTAGTTGCAAAGTGTAGAGCTCTCTTGGTCTCACACCCGCAAAGTTCAGCTTAACCCATTTCTACCACCTACACCAGGCAAAACCAGTCCTTTCCACTGAGCTTTGTCACATGCCCAAACTCTTGTCTCCTGCTTACTATCCATTACACTTATGTCCTTGAAGCACCCTAGAACCATTTCAGTACCTTAAAGTTTCAGCATGGGTAAGTTGCTCTGAATATCACGTGGCTCTTTAGTTAACTTAGAATTATTTGATGATGAAACATAAATGTTAATTGTTGCTCATGTATGTAAAATCCAACCTGAACAAAGAGACTGGTACTTTCCCATCTACAGCTGGTGCTGGGAACTGCATCCACTTTATTTCAGGCATTTGGTGTCTGCACCAGGAAATGTGTCTAACAGTCAGGGGCAGGGTAAATATTCCACTATTCTGTTTCAATAATTTAGCTCTAACCTTGCAGAAGCATTGTTCCATTATACAAGTGTGATTATTTTCCACACTGGCTGTTTCATGGCTTTTCTTTCATCTTTTATCAGGATAGGGACATTGCTTCCTCAGCCAGCATTTACTGCCTATCCCTAAATGTCCTTGAGAAGGTGGATGGTGAGCTGCTTTTTTGAGCTGGTACAATCCATGCGGTATAGGTATACCCACAGTGCTGTTAGAGAGTTTCTGGATTTTGACCCAGCAACAATGAAGGATGGCGATATAGTTCCAAATTAGGATGGTAAGTGGCTTGGTGTGGGATTTGCAGGTGGTAGTGCCCCCATGTACTGACTGTCTTTGTCCTTTTAGGTGGGAGAGATCGTGAGCTTGGAAGGTGCTATTAAAGGAGCAATGGTGAGTTGCTGCAGCGCACTGTGTAGGTGGTACACGCCGGCACTGTGTAGGTGGTACACGCCGGCACTGTGTAGGTGGTACACGCCGGCACTGTGTAGGTGGTACACTGCTCCCACTGTGCATTTGTGAAGAAAGTGAATTTTGAAGGTGGCGGATGCGCCTGCTTTGTCTTGGATGATGTTGAGTTTCTTAAGCTGGACTCACCTAGGCAAGTGGAAAGTATTCCATCACACTGCTGACTTATGCCTTGTAGATTGTGGACAGGCCTTGGAGAGCCAAGAGGTGAGTTACTCACCACAATATCTTTGTACCAACAGTATTTATGTGGCTAACCTGTTCAGTTCTGGTCAATGGTGACACCCCCCCTCCCCAAATGAACCTGGGTCAGTGATGCTATGAGGCAGCAGCACTCACCACTGTGCCACCATGCCACTTTAATTTTAAGGACTGTCTTAAACAAGGAGAGTGAAAGGGACAGGGAGGGTCTCTAATGCTGCGCTGATTATGGTTTGGGGGGATTCCCAAAATAAGGGCCAGGAGTTGAAGGTAATATCACCAAGGGTGAAGTAATTAAAACTGGGGATACTCAGGAGGGTCAGAATTGGAGACGAGCACAGTTTTCTTGGAGGCTTGTAGAAAATAATGGTAGTTACGTAAATGGGGAGGGAAGACTACAGAGATTGGAATAAGACTTTTTTTATTACTGTCACGTGGATTAACATACAGTGAAAAGTATTGTTTCTTGCGCGCTATACAGACAAAACATACCGTTCATAGAGAAGGGAACAAAAATGTGCAGAATGTTGTGTTACAGTCATAGCTAGGGTGTAGAGAAAGATCAACTTAATGTGAGGTAGGTCCATTCAAAAGTCTGATAGCAGCAGGGAAGAAGCTGCTCTTGCGTCGGTTGGTACGTGACCTCAGACATTTGTATCTTTTTTCCAAAGGAAGAATGTGGAAGAGAGTATGTCCAGGGAATATGAGGTCTTTAATTATGTTGGCCGCTTTGCTGAGCCGGCAGGAATATAGACAGAGTCAATGGATGGGAGGCTGGTTTGCGTGATGGATTGGGCTACATTCACAACCTTTTGTAGTTCCTTGCGGTCTTGGGCAGAGCAGGAGCCATACCAAGGAAGAAGAGCATTTTGAAAATTAAGATCCTGGCAGACTAGAGTCAATCAATATCTGCAAGCAAAGCGTGGTGGGTGAACAGAACCGGATTGGACAGTTCCAAAGCATTTTACTAGCGATTCCTACAGGAGGGGAAAGATTTTATCAGAAAGGGCTGGATTTAAATTCATGTCCCAGCTACGAAAGGACAGTGTCTAACCCCCCGTGTCACACACTTTTATGCAGCCAGTTGTCTCTGCTGGCAATGGACCTCCATGGCTACAGGGAAGAGGACAGCGGTTAAATCTCACAGCATTTAAGAAAAATGTATACTACTTTTTTTCAAATAATCTATTAATATATCCATTCCTGATTTTATGTTAATCTCCTTGTTTCAGAAGAGTCTGATCAAGAAGTGTTATAATTTTTAGTTTAAAGTAATAAAAGGAAAGAGACATTACAATTCCTCAGAAGGTACATTGGTGGCACAGACACCTTTCCACTAGATGGCAGCACACATACAAATGTGAAAAGCCAGCCAGTACAGGCTCCACAGCACAGCACCCAGTGAAGCAAGCACTCCCCCTGCTGATCATACATTATGATGTACAGATGCCGGCGTTGGATTGGGGTGGTAAGAACTCAATAAGAATTTAGCAACACCAATTTATAATCCAACCGATTTATTTGATAGTAAAAAAGCGAGCTTTCGACTCTTGTGTCTTCTTCAGGCAAATGCAGTGTTCTGGTCTGCAATAGCACACATCAGCACAGACAGTCAGAGATTGCTGATTAGAATGCGAATCCTTACATCTAACCTGCTATTCAAGTGTTAAAGTGGCTAACAATGTGTGTGAAGGGAATCCTGAGCATTGTTAGAGAATTGTGTATTTTCTCCAGACAGCACAGTAAGTGAGGTTTTTTGCTAACCCAGGCAAGTTACGGGGGTTACAGATAGTGTGTCATGAAGCCAAGATCCCTGTTAAGACCGTCCTCATGTGTGCGGAGCTTGGCTATCAGTCTCTGCTCAGCGACTCTGCGCTGTCGTGTATCACGAAAGCTCCCTTGAAGAACATTTACCCGCAGGTCGGAGGCCGAATGCCCATGACTGCTGAAGTGTTCGCCCACAGGAAGGGAACTGTTTTGACACGAGATCTCCAACCAAGGTTATATACTAGATACATTGATGACATCTTTTTCCTTTGGACTCATGGTGAACAATCATTGAAACAACTGTATGATGATATCAACAAGTTCCATCCCACCATCAGACTCACCATGGACTATTCTCCAGAATCAGTTGCATTCTTGGACACACGCATCTCCATCAAGGACGGTCACCTCAGCACCTCACTGTACCGCAAACCGACAGACAACCTCACAATGCTCCACTTCTCCAGCTTCCACCCTAGACACGTTAAAGAAGCCATTCCCTATGGACAAGCCCTCCGTATACACAGAATTTGCTCAGATGAGGAGGATCGTGACAGACACCTCCAGACGCTGAAGGATGCCCTCGTGAGAACAGGATATGGCGCTCGACTCATCGATCGACAGTTCCGACGTGCCACAACGATAAACCGCACTGACCTCCTCAGAAGACGAACACGGGACACGGTGGACAGAGTACCCTTTGTTGTCCAGTACTTCCCCGGAGCGGAGAAGCTACGACATCTTCTCCGGAGTCTTCAACATATCATTGATGACGATGAACATCTCGCTAGGGCCATCCCCACCCCCCCACTTCTTGCTTTCAGACAACCGCACAACCTCAAACAGATCATTGTTCGCAGCAAACTACCCAACCTTCAGGAGAACAGTGACCACAATACCACACAACCCTGCCACAGCAACCTCTGCAAGACATGCCAGATCATAGACATGGACGACATCATCAAACGTGAGGATACCATTCACCAGGTACACGGTACATACTCTTGCAACTCGGCCAACGTTGTCTACCTAATACGTTGCAAGAAAGGATGTCCCGAAGCATGGTACATTGGGGAGACCATGCAGACACTACGACAGCGGATGAATGAGCATCGCTCAACAATCACCAGGCAAAACAGTTCCCTTCCTGTGGGCGAACACTTCAGCAGTCATGGGCATTCGGCCTCCGACCTGCGGGTAAATGTTCTTCAAGGGGGCTTTCGTGATACACGACAGCGCAGAGTCGCTGAGCAGAGACTGATAGCCAAGCTCCGCACACATGAGGACGGTCTTAACAGGGATCTTGGCTTCATGACACACTATCTGTAACCCCCGTAACTTGCCTGGGTTAGCAAAAAACCTCACTTACTGTGCTGTCTGGAGAAAATACACAATTCTCCAACAATGCTCAGGATTCCCTTCACACACATTGTTCGCCACTTTAACACTTCAATAGCAGGTTAGATGTAAGGATTCGCATTCTAATCAGCAATCTCTGACTGTCTGTGCTGATGTGTGCTATTGCAGACCAGAACACTGCATTTGCCTGAAGAAGACACAAGAGTCGAAAGCTCGCTTTTTTACTATCAAATAAATCGGTTGGATTATAAATTGGTGTTGCTAAATTCTTACTGAGATCATACATTATACAGCACAAAAAGATTCTTCAAGCTTAAAGAAACAATCCTTGACTTTGATCCAATCTTTCAAACACAACATCCAGAGAAATTAGATCTAGAGTTTCAAACAAAACCACAATGGTATTAATATCTGCCTTGTAATCACTCCACCAATTATAATCATTGCTTGACTATTTAGGCAGCGACACTATGTAAAGTTTATTTAATTAACAGGCTTATATTAACATGGCGATGAAGTTACTGTGAAAATCCCTTAGTTGCCACACTCCAGCGCCTGTACAACTCGGTACACCAAGGGAGAATTTAGGATGGCCCAATGCCATGTTTGACGACTGTGGGAAGAAACTGGAGCACCCAGAGAAAGCCCTCACAGGCACAGGGAGAATGTGCAGATTCCACACAGACCCAAGCCGGGAATCAAACCTAGGTCTCTGGCACTGTGAGTCAACATTGCTAACCACTGTGCCAAAGTGTCGCCCTAAGTACTGCAAACTCTGTGAAGTGCTGCACCATCCCTCCTGGCCTTCTCAATCTCTCTGCTCCCTTGTCTCACCATCCCAGGCTAATCCAAACTATTGGCATCCTCTGCAACCTGGAGTTGAGCTTCTGCCAATTTAGGCACTGCAGCTTTCTCAGATCTTCAGATCCAAAAAGATCTATCCATGCCTCCCCCACCCCCTATAACCCCCTCCTCTTCAAAGCTGCTTTTTAGCAACAATATCCAAAGCCATGATATCCAATTCCATGTGACGATACTCAACTCCCCCTCATCACCTCCTCTCTTGCCTGTATATTACCAAACTACATAAAACTGCAATATACCTGTCAAATCCTCAAAGTCAGTCATGTTAGGCCCCAGGCCAAAAAATGTGTCTTGTGAAGTTAGCTTAGATTGCAGGTTTTACATTTAATTTTGGCATTCGGGTGAGCATAAGTTGTTTTACTCCAGGTATGATTTAAATGAGGAAACTTTTATCAAACAAAGTTTATTTAAAAACACAGAATATAAGAAAAAGAACACGTATAACTTTTATCAATTACAAGAACACAATATTTCTTAACAGCTAGCTATCTCTGTTGTTCCAATTTAAAGTGATACCCCATAGAATTAGTTAGCAGAAAAACAATTGTGCTCACGTAATGGCTACATTTTCAGCTTTTTACCACTTTTCAGAGAAGGGTATATCCTCAAAATAGCAAAACCACAAAGAAGCAAACCCAGCCTCCTACCACTCCCAGTCTCCCAAAGCAGCAACTCTGAGAGAGAGATCCATCCTTATCCAGCTGGATCTCCGAGAAAAAAAATTTACCTCTTGGCAGATTCCAGTCTTCAATTTCAGAGAGGGGAAAAGGGAGAGATTCATCTTCCTTTATTCAAAAACAGTGCTAAGTAAGCCCAACTTACCCATCACATAACCATACCTGCCAATCATCTCAATGAAGCCCCACTCTACAAAATCCCAGGGGAAAACAGGAGAACAGCACTAGTTCAGTTAAATCCAACATTCCAATCATTAGAAACAACTATGCTATTGCAGCAGCAACACAGGATGTTGGCAGACAAGACAGCACCGAGTGCATAAAATACTGGCAACAGATCCTGAACAAAGATATACCTCAAATACATTCCTCAAAGGCGCATTATCGTCAGTCACAAACTTTAAAAAAAAACACACAATTAATTAACAGTGTATAGGAAAAAAATAATCCATCACATTAAGATAAAGGGCTAAAACTGTTGGAACAGAAAAACTACAGTAATATTTTATATTCATCAAAATGAATCAAACAAGCCTGTCATTTGTGAGAGTAGACAATACAAGAACATTAAATACAGATATATCCCTACCTGGAATAGATGCAGCTTACTCCTACATTTCACCAGGATTATCCTGGCTAACACCAGCAGGATGGGATTAGCGACAAGACTATATATTGATTCCCCATCCAAAACCAAACTGTTCAACAGGATGGCTCGCAAGCTTTGAGGCTGAAAGAAAACACAGTATAGGAATATGAATCCAACTAAGTTTCTGCGGCATCCCATCCCTCTCCCCAGCAAATCTCTATTTCAATGAATTTTGCGTTCAGCCCACAAAGAGCGCTTACAGAGAGACACCTCAGTTCCCAAACACCAGACCACTGTGAAAAATCAAAACAGTGCTACTATAGCAAGCCTGCATATCATATAACCATAAACAAGTTGTGGCACAGAAAGAGGCTATTCAGTCCATCATGTCTGTGCCAGAATGACAATTTCATGGTCACCATTACAGAGACTAATTTGCTGTTCCAGATACGTTTTTTAATTGAGTGAATTTACAGTCTGTGCGCACCCACACATGTGCACACACTGGCCTAACCAGTGAAATCCACATCAAAAGAATAAATACAAAAAAATTCACAAACTATTCTATATATTGCATCCAGCACAAAACAGCAGTTCACCTCTCTTTGCACAATGTACCAAGCACCTCTGCTAATGGAAAGTTTACACTAAACATATTTACTAGTATTCCTGACCAGCTCAGAAACAACAAGTTATGTTACGAAGCCAGACTAGATTCCAACTGTTTTCTATTTTGGCATTAGTATGAGGAAAAGATGTTTCAATCCTATTCTACTGATAAATCAGGGAGCTTTTATCAAAACAAATAACAAATGAATTAGCTTAATATTTTAACAGTTGAATACTACTTAAACATGACAAGAGAGAAGTCTTAACTGCTAATTTATCATCATGAGTTCCAATTCAAGCAATATTCCTCTTATAAATTTAAGTTCCTTCTTTAAAATTAGTTAGCAAAACACAGGCATGCTTGCTATGACTTAGATTATCAAGCTTGGGAGCTTTCAGAAAGCATTTGGAGAGAGAGCGAGAGAGACAGACAGAGAGAAAGGGAGAAAGATCTTAGGCAGTAACTCCCTTTAATTTTAAAATGAAACTGACAGACTATTGCTTTCCTGCAAGCATGGTTCCTCCCATCAAGCACGTGACTGTCCCTGTAAATCAATCTAATTAAAACTCTACACTGAAATCCCAGGGGAAGCTTAAGTAAACACAAAAGCATTAGCTCTGCTAAAAACAAACACTCTGGCTGGTATTTTCTGACCTTGCTCAGGCAAGGCTTGTAAAATCTCACTAGAGGCCAGAGAATTCCATTCTGCAAGCTGCACTCATCCTGGTAAAATTCTCACCTCTATGTTTAAAGCGAGTACTTATCTTGTTCTCCTAGCCACTAACTTGAAGATTTTGCTAGACAAATCAGCAGCCTACAAAACATCTGAATTCTAAACATACCCCTCAGAAGAAACATGATATAAATAGATTTCAACAAAGCATAGCATTATCACACTAGTCATATTCCAGGTTAAGTCTAGATTTAATTGCCTTAATTGGTGCAATGGGGATCAATAATTCTTGATGTGATTGTTAAACCAAAAGATTCCAACTAAGATCGTGATATGTACCTCCAGTGAGAAGTAGAAGAATTATAATTGATTCCAGTGTACCAAGCTGAGGATTAGAGAATGGGAAAGAAATCTGCCAGAGTTTCTGAAATCACCCCTCCAAGGCTGTGCCCCTTCATGAAATTCAACTCTTTCATAGAATCCTACAGTGCAGAAGGAAGCGATTTGGCCCATCGAATCTGCACCGACCACAATCCCACCCAAGCACCAGGTGTGGTAACCCAGACATTTCACACATTATAAGAACATAAGAATGGGGAGCAGGAGTAGGCCATCTGGCCCCTTGAGCCTGCTCCGCTATTCAATAAGATCATGGCTGATCTTTTTGTGAACTCAGCTCCACTTATCCTCCCTATCACCATAATCCTTAATTCCTTTATTGTTCAAAAATGTATCTATCTTTGCCTTAAGAACATTCAATGAGGTAGCCTCAGCTGCTTCACTGGGCAGGGAATTCAACAGATTCATAACTCTTTGAGTGAAAATGTTTCTCCTCAACTCAGTCCTAAATCTGTTCCCCCTTATTTTAAGAGGCCCTGCCCCTAGTTCTAGTTTCACCTGTCAGTGGAAACAACTTCCCTGCTTCTATTTTATTTATTTCCTTCATAATCTTATATGTTTCTGTAAGATCTCCCCACATTCTTCTGAATTACAATGAGTATTCCAATCTACTCAGTATCCCCTCAAAAGCCAATCCTCTCAACTCCAGAATCAACCTAATGAATCTCCTCTGCAGTCCCTCCAGTGTCAGTATATCCTTTTTCAAGTAAGAAGACCAAAATTGTACATAGTACTCTAGGTGTGGTCTCACCAGCCCTTATATAGCAGCAACATAACCTCGCTATTTTTAAAATCCATCTTTATGGCAATGAAGGACAAAATTCCATTTGCTTTCTTAATTACCTGCTGCACCTGCAAACCAACTTTTGTGATTCCTGCACAAGAACACCCAGGTCCCTCTGCACACAATTCCATAATAGGTGGAATTTTCCCATTTAAATAATATCTATTTGCTGTTATTTCTACCAAAATGGATGACCTCACATTTAACAAATTGTATTCATCTGCCCATTCACTTAGACTAACTATATCCCTTTGCAGACTTTCAGCATTCTCTGCACACTTTGCTCTGCCACTCATTTTAGTGTCATCTGCAAATTTTGACAGACTATATTTAGTCCCCAACTCCAGATCATCTATGTAAATCATAACAGTGGTCCCAACATTGATCTCTGAGGCACACCACTGGTCACTGATTGCCACCAGAAAAACACCCCCACTCTTGGCTTTCTGTCAGTTAACCAATCTTCTATCCACACATTGCAGAGACATGGGTGGATGTACCACTTACTAGGGGGCATAACCATAAGGTTCATGGTGGGAAATATAGGAGGGATGTCCGAGGTAGATTCTTCACTCAGAGAGTGGTCAGGGTGTGGAATAGACTGCTTGCTATGATAGTGGAGTCAGACACTTGAGGAATCTTCAAGCAGTTATTGGATAGGCACATGGAGCAAACGAGAATGATAGGGAGTGGGATAGCTTGATCTTAGGATTGGACTTAGCTTGACACAATATTGAGGATCGAGGGGCTTGTACTGTGCTGTAATGTTCTACGTTCTATTCCCCTTAACACCGTGCACCTTTATCCTATGCACCAGCCTTTGATGCAGAACCTTGTCAAATGCCTTCTGAAAATCAAAATGTACCACATCCACAGGTTCCCACTGTCCACTGTGCATGTAATGTCCTCAAAGATTTCCACCAAATTAATCAGACATAACCTGCCCTTCATGAACCCATGCTGTGTCTTTCTAATGGGACAATTTATATCCAGATATCTCACTATTTATTCCTTAGTGACCGATTCAAGCATTTTCCCTGCTACAGAATACCTTTGCCAGGCTCCCAGATTGGGCAGCAGTAACTACTCAATCAGGGTGCTCATATTCTAACACATCTACTCACAGACCTCATTAAAGTCACGACAGTTTCTACCTTTGACACTCTGTTGCAAAGCTTGGTGTATTGGATATGGAGGGAGAAGGCAAATGCATCACCTCCCCAAACTTATGACTTACTAATACTGACAGCCAAGGCTCCCAACTAATGGATGGAAAGTGAGGAGATATAATCACACTATCAGTATACAGAACCAGTACACAGGAACAGAATGGAAGTAATTTATAATGCAGTTATAAATGGCAGAAAGTATGATGCATAAAATGCTAGGCTACTAACAATTAATTGGTTAGCACTTCACAGTGCCAGGGACCCAAATTCAATGGCAGTCCCGGGTCACTATCTGCGGAATCTGTACGTTCTCTGTGTAGGTTTCTCCGGGCACTCCGGTTTGCACCCACAGTCCAAAAGATGTGCAGGTTAGGTGGATTGGCCATGCTAAATTGCCCCTTAGTGTCAGGGGTATTAGTGAGGGAATATGTGGGGTTATGAGGATAGGGCTTAGGTGGAATTGTGGTCAGTGCAGGCTTGATGGGCTGAACGGTCTCCTTTTGCACTGTAGAGATGCTATGATAATAAAATATTTTGGACATATACTGCTTCTCCCCCAATCTTTGGCATTTCTACTTAAAACAGTTCCTATTGCAAGAATGGTTTAGTTCATGAATTAACTTCAAAATTCTATTTTATAGATTTGGAACTTTACCAAGTGTCTGCTTTCAATTTTAATTTTACATTTAGAATAAGGATTCTGAGTATTAATTTGCAGCATCTAGCTATGTAGAAAAGGCATTACTAAATTCTGATGCTTTCCAGGCGGTGTTTACTTATTTCTGAATTGAAAGGGTCCAAGGTTCACTGAATTCTTGAATCTTTCATTGATCTACAATTTTGAGATCAGTGCTGAAGCCAACAACGATGGTTTCAGCTGCCAGTACACAATGACTGACTGTGAAGGTAACTAAAGATTCTAATCTTGCAATCTGTTATCACCTTTCACCAAAGCACACAATATTGGATATACCCAAGGGCACAGCTACAGGAGAGAGCACACAAGGTTTTGCTCATACTTCATAAACAAATAGGAAAATATTCATAATTCTCTGACTTTTTCTGGAAATAATTATATATTTGTTTTTCTCAAAAGTGGTTTATTATGAAGCACAGAAAAATGCTAATGCACTGTGTCTATGAACAAAAGTTTGGAATAGATTTTACGAGGGGAACAATAGAAGTGGAGCTGGAAAGTGCTTGGTGAGGAAATCAGTGAGAGTCTATATATAAGAGCAAAATACAGATACTGGAAGTCTGAAATAAGAACAGAAAATACTGGAAACGTTCAGCGCTCCACCAGCACCTTCAGAGAGAGAAACACAGAGCCCCAGGGGTTAATCAGCGTAGACAGCTGTAAGATCATGCAGGAGGCAAAAAACTAAGTTTGCGCCCAGTTTCTCTCTCGCACAATATTACCAACCCTGCTGTGCTGGGAAAGGAGGAGAGCATGATCGTTGGGGTGGGGGTGCAATGTCAGGGGTGGGGGGGGGGGGGGGGGGGGGGGCACAGTGCTCTGGGATATAAGGGCACATATTAAATAGCACCCTCTTGCAGTGTGCAATCATTTTCCTGGTGTGAATTGACTCTATCCACTTCCCCTACTGGCGAGAATCTCACTTTGCCTCTTTCTTTTCCTAAATGCCATAAGATAGCATCTGGGATTTCTCCCAAAAAATAGTTGTAATTCTCTCTTGTTTTCATGTTCATTCGGCACTAAAAATTTTTTGCTAACATTGCACCCCTCCCCCATATAACAGTTCATATTCATTGGTGTGAATTTGGATTCACACCAGGGATAGACCAGCTAAGGAGGGCAGAATTCCTACCTTAAAGGACATTAGTGTACCAGATGCATTTTTATGACAATCGACATTAGTTTCACAGTCACCATTAGAATTTTAATTCCAGGTTTTATTGGATTCAAGTATCACCATCTGCCAAGGTGGGATTCGAATCAAGAACCCCATAATATTAATCTAGTTCAGCAACAATACCAGTACTCCACTGCCTCCATCACAGACAGATAAACATTGATGCTAATCTGTTTGCTCCGTCACTAACTCAACCCCGTTAGTTTTTCTAAATGTAATTAATGAGTTCACTTTAGAACATAGAACATAGAACATTACAGCGCAGAACAGGCCCTTCGGCCTTCGATGTTGTGCCGACCATTATAAAAAAGCAATGACCCTCCAAACTAAACCATTCCCTTCTCCTCCATAAACTTATCAACTAACCTCTTAAACGCCACCAAACTTGGCGCATCTACAACTGCCGCAGGCAGGGCATTCCACTCCCTAACCACCTTCTGGGTAAAGAACCTACCTCTGATATCCGTCCTATAACTATCACCCCTTAATTTAAAGCTGTGTCCCCTCGTGCTAGCTTTCTCCATCCTAGGAAAAAGGATGTCTGAAATTTTGTCTGAAATTATTACCACAAATCGTGCTCTCGGTTTCAGAAGATATAAAAATGTTTTCACATGTTCTAAATCTACAGGGCTGACACTGACATGAGCTAAGACACAGAGTTTTGGCAGCAATAAAATAACAAAGTGATGTGACCAACACCAGACCTTATGGCAAATGTAAACAGGTGGACAAGAGCTGTGGAGGATTTTGCATGCAATGTTGCCTTACCTCTGAAAAAGATCCAACCACTGCTGTGGGTAAAATATCCTGTGGCTCTATCTGAACAGGAGGGCCTGTCCAATTACTCTGCACAAACAGCTGCAAGCTGGCGACACCCAGCAAAAACACCACCAATTGCCTGCAACAAAAGCAATAAAGTGGTTTATCAGGCTGATTCCTGGGATGGTATGACTGAGGAGAGATTGACAAGGTTTGATTCTAGGGATGGCAGGACCGGGGAGAGATTGACTAGGTTTGATTCCACGGATTGTTTTCGCTGGAGTTCAGATGAATGAGGGAGGATCTCAAAATTCTAACAGGACTGGACAGATGGATGTAGGGAGGATGTTCCCAATGGTGGGTGTGTCCAGAACTAGGGGTAATTGTCTCAGGATTCGAGGTAGACCTTTTAGTATGGAGGTGAAGAGATATTTCTTCATCCAAAGATTGGTGAGTCTGTGGAATTCATTACCACAGCAAGTAGTTGATGCCAAAGCATTGAATGTATTCAAGAGATAGCTAGATATAGCTCTTGGGGTGAATGGGATCGAAGATTATGAGAGAAAGCCGGATTAGGCTATTGAGTTGAACAATCAGCCATGATCGTGATGAATGGTGGAGCAGAGCCAAACTGCCTAATGGGCTCCTCCTGCTCCTATCTTCTATGTTTCTATGATACAGACTGCGACATCCAACTTTGGGATCTTTTCTTGTCGAGATTTCTGGGTGTTTAAAATTTTTACTCTCAAAAACAGAGAGACGCTTTCCTTCTTTTCCCAAACCCGGTAAAAAATTAAGAAACTGTTGGGAAGTGGGTTTTACCACTGCATTCAAATCAGTCCCGGCTAAGATGCAGCAAAGCAAAAGGTAGGGCTTGAATTTATTCCCATTTCCCAGCCATCCTGTTGATTGTGACAGGTTTTATTTGTGTGCATTTTGATCCACTAGAAGCTGGGCTGAGACATCCCAACCCACTCCATCTTTACAGCTGGCAGGAGTGAAAAAGGGTGGTGACACTCTCTTATCTGAACAAGCTTTGAAGCCAATATCCCAAAGTTGGAGTGACAATGTGTAACTTGCTGTGCTGCCTGCAGCACATAGGTTATTTATCTTTATTATATAGACTTTTTTTTATTTGTTTGTGGGACATGGGCATCGCTGGCTGGCCAGCATTTATTGTCCGTCCCTTGTTTCCTTGGAGGTCAGTTGAGTGTCAACCACATTACTGTGGCTCTGGAATCACATGTAGGTCAGATCAGATAAAGACAACAGATTCCCATCCCTAAAGGACATCAGTGAACCAGATGGGTTTTTCCAACAATCAATAAGATGAGGGAGAGACGCCTTCAGGAATTCCACAATTTTGAAGTCCAAAGAAAAAATGACTTCGAGTCTTATTAAGATATTTTTAAGCACAGGAACAGGTCATTTGTGTCTAACAGGTCCAGGTCAATGTTTATGCTCTTCCATGGTCATCAGTAGATTCTTAATTCAAGAGTTTTATTGAATTCAAATTCCACCATCTGCTGTGGTGAGTTTCAAACCTGGGTTCCCAGAACATTAGCTGAGTTTCTGGATTAATAGTCTAGCAATGATACCACTAGGGCATTGCTTCCCCAGTCATGTCTGGCAATGTTAAACACAGCCAGGATAACGAAACTGTTCTCTGAGGCAACACAGTGGCACAGTGGTTAGCACTGCTGCCTAACAGCACCAGGGACTCAAATTCAATTCTGATCTTGGGTGTCCATCTGTGCAGATTTTGTATGCTCTCCCTGTGGATTTCCTCTGGGTATTCCAGTTTCCTCCCAGATTAGGTTGATTGACTGTGCCGAATTGCCCTTTAGAACATAGAACATAGAACATTACAGCGCAGAACAGGCCCTTCGGCCTTCGATGTTGCGCCGACCAATTAGGAAAAATTTCTCTAAGATGGGTCGGCTAGAAGAACTAGTGGGACAAGTATGTGGAGTTGCGGGGATAGGGCCTGGGTGGGATGCTCTTTCGAAGAATCTGTCCAGACTCGATGGGCCAAATGGTCTCCTTCTGCACTGTAGGGATTCTATGATCAAGGTGGGAAAAATCCTTTTGAAGGAATAGCATGGATTCTATACATATGAGATATATTGGAATTGGAGTATGAGTAAGTGGGCACGGAATTGATGTTTCTATATTCCAGGGAGACCAGAACAAGGAACCATTAATATAAAACAGTCATTAATAAATCCAATAGGGAACTTTGGAAATTTTATTTTTTAACCCAGAATGGTTAGAATGTGGAACTCATTATCACAGCGTGCATCTGAGGTGAATAACAAGAATACACTTAAGAGAGAGTTAGAAAGATACAACAGGGAAAGGGAAATAAAAAGATATGTTTACAGGGTTTGATGTAGAAGAGTGGTAAAAGGAATATAAACCTTGGTATGGACCTATTGGACATAAATGCCCTGATTCTGTGCTTACAAATATTTGGCAATAAAACTTTAATTCACTTTTTCTTTGGACTTCAAAATTGTGGAATTCCTGAGGGTGTCTTGCCTTCATCTTATAAACTTGAGATGCATTCACCCAAACCTCTTGATTTATGTTGCGCCCCCACTCCGGCTCCTGTCGCATAAGATGGAGAGCCAACAAAAAGAATCTCAGCACTTCATCTGAGCTAATCGATGAAATGATAATATCTTCTAATTACTGACTATGGTTTCACTATCATATAGAGAGAATGGCATTCTTCAATATGATGCCAGAAATGATGGTAATTAGAAAGTCACAGTGGCATATATGTTTGGAAAGGGGAGCACTTGCAGGGCTGTATGGAAGAGGAATGAAGTGAGACTAATTGAAATGGTCCATCAAAGTGGCAGGCACAATGGGCCAAATGGTCTTCTTCAGTTCTGTGTCATTCTACCTCATTTAACTGCTATTGGGAAATGGAGATGCAAAGCGTTGAAAATGTGACATTAATAAACATGATGTGTTAGTGCAATGTTAACAAATGCAAACTTGCCTTTCTGCTTGATCTTCTGGAGGACAGTCGAGGTGTGCCAAGATCTGATTTTCCAAATATTGGTCAACAACCTCCCCACCGGGGATTTGGGCAGAGAAAATCTCCCAAATTCTTGGGTTCAATAGAAGATCTTTGAAGTTCCCCTCCGATAGTAGCTGCAGCAAGAAGGCACTTTCTGCATCAAAAGCAACACAGTCTGTTACTAGTGAAGGGCAAAGAAGTGCAAACTATTCAAAAGCATGCAGGCTGACATCTGCAGTAACTATGACATTCAATGATCACTGATCCAGCACTCCTGTACAGGATGGGGAAAGCAAACTGTGACGTTTATTATCCATCTGACACAGCTTTAACACACTGGCAGATAAACGCTGCATTTGCAAATCGATATCCATAAGTGTGCAAGTATGTAACTACACTGTAGGGATTCTATGTATTCTATGATCAGAACCTTAACTGGTTCAGCACTCAGGCACAACAGAGTCCTGGCCTGGGTACTCTGTGGTAAGTAGCAAAGAGCCACTTTGCCATTTTGCTACAACCTTGGTTGGGACCAGTAACCATTTTTTTAAAAGAAGAAGAAAACTGAAATCCCAGTTCTTTACGAAAAGAATGAAGCTGCCAGATTCTACAGTTTACAACAATATATATACTTTTTAAACTGTTAAGAGTTAAGCAAACATTGAATACCATCTTGATAACCACCATCTAAAATCCTGAACAAACTGAAGTTAAACATGAATTAACAGTCAATTATGATAAATTATACATTAAATGATACATACAACTAAGACAGATATTACAAATTGGTACGACAGTGCACTAGTGTGTATGTCATCAATCTCACACTCTCTTCCTCACAAAGAGTCTCAGCTTCTCCTTCACCAGATATAGCCTCATCCTCAGCTGACAGCAGTGCAGAACCAACCAAAGGTTCCATGGATGCTGTCTTCACCACAAGTGACACAACTCTGCTTATCACAAAGATAAAGGCAAAATATTGTGGATACTGGAGCTGAAACAAAAACAGAAAATGCTGGAAAATCTCAGCAGGCCTGACAATGTCTGTGGAGAGAGCAAAGAGCAGAGAGCCAACATTTTGAGTCAGTCCAAAGATGTGCGAGTTAGATTGATTGGCCATACAAAAATTGCCCCTTTGTGCCCTGGGACACGTAGGGTAGAGGGATTAGCGGGTGAAGCATGTGGGGGTGGGGGTGGGGTCTGGGTGGGATTGTATGGTCAGTGCAGACTCAATGGGCTGAAAGGCCTCTTTCTGTACTGTGGGGATTCTATGATTCTATTCTACGATTCTATGATCACCCAGACTTGAAACATTGGCTCTATTGTCTCTCCACAGGTGTTGTCAGACCTGCTGAGTTTTTCTGTTTTTGGTTCTGCAGACCACAGTCTGGACGGGGTAGAATAAATCCAATACTTTCATCTTCAAGTAGCAGAAATGGCTGCCACTACTGCATAATTTGCCTCCAGCTTATGTCTTCTTCAGCATGCCTGTACTGCAGCACTGGAATTGTCATCTGAGCTATGATGGTTCTGTGTCCTTCTGGTTTCAACTAAATTTCAGTCTCCCCAGAATTCCAATTTCTCAGTTTCAGTCTCACCTGGAAGTCTGAGCAACTGGAAGGGTCAGTTTTCTTTAATAGTTTTCCTTTTCCATTAGTGTCTCTCAAAAAAACATAATTAAGCTGTGACAATACAGATTCCATTACAATGCAACTCCATGCTGCAGGCTGTTGGGGCAGAAGTACCACTTTGAAGCAGTAGTGTTCTGCACGACCCAACCCAAAATCTCAAACTGTGCTTGCAAGATAACATTTAAGTGTATTTGAAAATCTAAAAGAAGGGAACATTGGGATGAAACCGTCAGGCAGCAGCATTTGGAGAGAATTCCAAGGAGAGGTCTTCAATACGAAGATTGGAAGCCCTCCTGAGAAAGACAAAGTTTTGTTGAGATTAGTTGACTTGCAATGGGCGATATGGTGGCACAGTGGTTAGCACTGCTGCCTCACAGGGCTAGGGATCCAGGTTTGATTCCGGCCTCGGGTGACTGTCTGTGTGGAGTTTGCATGTTCTCTCCAAAGATGTGTGTGGTAGGTTCATTGTCCAAAGATGTGTGTGGTAGGTTCACTGACCATGTTAAATTGCCCTTTGGTGTCAGGGAGATTAGCAGGGCAAATACATGGGATTCGGGGATTAGGACCTTGGTGGGATTATTGTCGATGCAGGCTTGATAGGCAGAATGGCCTCCTTCAACACTGTAGTGATTCTATGATTCTATGTGACAAACATCTGGTAGTTTGTTGAGGAATCCATGAATTGGGTTTAGTCACATCTATCATTTACTGTGTAGTATGGTGTCAAATGACAGTTCACCTGTTCATTCACGTGCACATCACCCTCACATACACTCCATGACCCCCAACAACCCACAGTGTGCACAGTGCCTGATCTGTCCTCAAGGCCTCTAACGTCAGCACTTACAAAGAGATGCTTGGTCATTCGACCAGGAAACACCAAGACTGGTTTGATGAGAAAAGTCAGGAGATCCAGGAATTGGTAAACCGCAAACATACGACTTTTCTGAAGTTGAGCTAGCAACCCAATTCCACAACAAGAAAGCAAGACAAGCTAAGGCTGAGGTCAAGAAAAAACTCTCAACCTAAAGATGGTGAATGGAGGAAGTGCACTAGATCCAACAGTTGGCCAATAATCATGACACACAAAGCTTCCTTAGTACAGTCATGTCCACCCATGGCCCAAGCACCCAGCCATTGTGGGTTCCACCTCACTGCTAGCCAAAAACAGAGAAGTGGTCACCAAAAACAAAGAGGCAGTCAGCAGCAACTGGAAGGGGCTTTCTGAAGACTTCCTGAACAGAGATCCTGTTGTCAATGTGACAGTCCTCCACTCCATCCAACAGCATGCTACCCATCACCAACTCAACATGGCAGGAGATAGAAAAAGCCATCTGACAGCTAAAGAACAACAAGGCATCAGAACCAGATGGAGTCCTCACCCACCTATTAAAACATGGTGGAGAAGCACTATTGGTGTGAATACATTACTTCTTTCTTCTTACCTGGAGGAGCAGAACATGTTAAGAAACCTCAGAGATGCAATAATCATGACCACCTTCAAAAACGCTAATACGTCTGACTTGCAGTGAGCACAGGAATTTCCCTGCTGTGAGCCACAGGAAAGGTCATCGCAAGAATCCTCCTTAATCGCCTTTCCGTGTGGCTGCAGAGTTCCTCCCAGAGTCAACAGTGAAAGGAATGCATGGCAACACAGGCAGTCCATCCACCCACTCCTCCATCCACCTCTTGCCCTAGCTGTGACAAAAACTGTGGGTCACACATCAGGATTCTCAGTCAGCTGAGCATTCATTTTTAGTGTGGAAATAAGTCAATCTCAACTCCAAGTGACTGCTCAAGAAGAAGATATCATACTCGGAGTATTAGAGTATAAGATAAATATTGTAAATTGTTTTATCTTCCTGAGCTTTTACAGTAAAGTTTACTTTTGTTTGTTCAAAACACTAGGAACCTCATGGCTTTATTCATTTAATAAATGTCCTAATCTCAAACTTGTGTTCACTTTTAAAAAAAGTTATTGGTCCCTAACTGGATCTCCCCCTACAAGCCGAGACCTGGCCAAAGATCATAGCAGCAATACAGAATCACTGCAGTGCAGAAGGCCATTTGGCCCATTGAGCATGCATTGACAACAATCCCACCCAGACTCTATCTCCATAACTCCACATATTTACCCTCCTAGTTTTCTTGATACTAAGTGGCAATATAGGACGGCCAATCAATCTAACCTGCATATCTTTGGATTGTGGGAAGAAACCGGAGCACCCGGAGGAATCCCACGCAGGCATAGAGGAATGTGCAAGCTCCACACAGACAGTCACCCCAACACTGGAATTGAATCCAGAATTTGGACCCAGTGACAATGCAGCAACAGCAATATATTTCCATGTCAGGGTGTGGTGTGACTTGGAAGGAATCTTGTAGGTAGGTGTTCCCTTGCTGCCCTTATCCTAGGCAATAGAAGTCACCAGTTTAGAAGATGCTGTCGAAGGAACCTTGGTGAGTTGCTGATGTGCATCTTGTAGATGGTACACACCATGCAACTGTGGTGAAGGGAGAACATGTTTAAGGTGGTAGATAGTTTGCAATCAAGTGGGTAGCTTTGTCCTGAATGGTGTTGAATTTGAGTATTGTTGGAACTGCACCCATCCAGGCAAGTGGAGAGTGTTCCATCACGCTCCTGACTTGTGCCTTGTAAATGGTGCGACGCAGCAGTGCTAATGCTGTGCTGCAACAATAACTGACTGTGTCAGCATTGCCACAACCTAAAAACATTTTATAAAATGACACCTGCTCCCACCACAGCTGAAATCAGCTAATTCAGTCCAGAGTGGAAGTCAATCTGAGCTCCTTCAGTTTTATATGACTAACAGGAGTTCCCCAGACAGGAACTCTTGTTTTTTTTAAACAAATGGAATTTTAGTTTTCTATTGAGCCACAAGCTACAATGAGAAACACTGAAGAATGTTAACAAAACCAGACATCCAGCCCCAGATGTAAAACATCAACATCATATAAAGTGCTCTAATTTACCCAGTAATGGTGCCTCAACCTGTTCCCAACAACAAATTACACTTGAAGGCAAACATAGCAGCCAATTTACACATTGCAAAGTCTCACAATCAGCAAATGAGAGACTAAGCAGATAATCCCCATGTATCGGTAATGATTGCAATGTAGCACTGTGAGTCACACTTTTACAACCATGCAACCCACCTTCTCCCCCTACCCAAAACAAAAATAAGAAACGTAGATTGATTGGTGCTGCCCTCCGGCCCAGGTGGGGCAATGAGCAGGAAAAGCAACTTCTCTAGGAAGAAACAGTTCTTATTGCAGCTAATTCTTATTTGCACCAGAGAATGAAACACCACACTGGCTTAAAATACATAACAGAAAAACTCCATACCATAAAATGTGCTTAGTCTACCTTAAACCAACAATCATTGGCAAATAGATATTTAAATCTCCAGCATGTCATATTCATTTGGAGACTGTAAAAATCTTTTACTTATACAAATATATTCCACTGCAGCGTGCAGTGATTGCACCTCAGAGTTAGTGATTAATTGAGAGTCTAATGGGACAAATAACAACACTGACCCCCTCAGGGGATGAGTGTCAAAGGTTCTATTTTTAATAAAGCATATTTTGCTTTTGAAAAATCAAATGGTATTAATCAGTTTTTTTTAAAAACATGCAATCACTGTGGGCTACTATCAACCAGAAGCTGAACTGGACCAGCCATATAAACACTGTGGTTAGAACAGCAAGTCTGAGGCTGGAAATTCTGGGGCAAATAACTCACTCCCTGACTCCCCAAAGCCTGCCCACCATTTACAAGGCACAAATCAGGAGCGTGACGGAACACTCTCCACTTGCCTTGATGGGTGCAGTTCCAACAACACTCAAATTCAACACCATTCAGGACAAAGCTACCCACTTGATTGCAAACCATCTACCACCTTAAACATGTTCTCCCTTCACCACAGGTGCACAGTGTGTACCATCTACAAGGTGCACATCAGCAACTCACCAAGGTTCCTTCGACAGCATCTTCTAAACTCGTGACTTCTATTGCCTAGGATAAGGGGAGCAAGGGAACATTTACCTACAAGATTCCCTCCAAGTCACATCACACCCTGACATGGAAATATATTGCTGTTGCTGCATTGTCACTGGGTCCAAATTCTGGAACACTCTTCCTAATACGGAAGGATCTACCTCCATTACATGGATTGTGATTCAACAAAGTAGCTCACTGTCACCTTCTCTAGGGCAATAAAGGGATAAGTAACAAATGTGTCAGCCTAGCCAGAGATGCTCAGTTTCCATGAACAAAATAAAAATAAAATAAAATTAAAATAAATTATAATTCTTTACTCAAAGAGTGATTAGGGAGTGGAATGCCCTGCCTGCAGCTGTTGTAGATGCGCCAAGTTTGGTGGCGTTTAAGAGGTTAATTGATAAGTATATGGAAGAGAAGGGAATGGTTTAGTTTGGAGGGGCATTGCTTTTTATTTTGGTCGGCACAACATCGAAGGCCGAAGGGCCTGTTCTGTGCTGTAATGTTCTATGTTCTATGTTCTAAATATTAAAATGAAAGTCTCACCTAGACACTAAATGAATGGTTCATATTTTACATAAACACTACTGCGATAAATAATACTTTCTTTTTTAATTCATCTGTTTCTAACATTGTCAGGATTTCCACTTCCAAAGTGGAAGATCAAAGTCATGATGTGAATTGTCAGCATCAAGAATGTAAAATTAAATCCTTTGTCAGTATTTTATTTAAATCACCTCTCCTTCTCCCGCTATGTGCTCCCACAATAGTGGACAAATGAACATCACAAGATCTTTCACATGAATCACAAAATGTTAGTATGTAGATAAAGCAAATGATTACGAAGGCAAATGGATCACTAAGTTAATTTATTAGTCACAAGTAGGCTTATAGTTACACTGCAATGAAGTTACCGTGAAAAATCCCCTAGTCGCCAGTTCGGATACACTGAGGGGGAATTTAACATGGCCAATGCACTAACCAGCACATCTTTCATACGTGGAAGGAAACCACAGCACCCTGAGGAAACGCACGCAGACCTGGGGAGAATATGCAAATTCCACACAGACAGTGACCCCAACCAGGAATTGAACCCTGGTCCCTAGCGCTGTGAGACAGCAGTGCCAACCACTGTGCCGCCCCACTGTTTACTGCAAGAGGAATGAAATCCAAAAGTAAGGGTGTTTTGCTACAGTTGTACAGGGTGCAGATGAGACCAGATCTGGAGCACAGTCTGTATAGTTTTGGTCTCTTTATTTAAAAAAGGATATAAATGCATTAGAAGCAGTTCTGGAAATATTCACCGAATTTACCCCTATGATGGGGACTGGAGGGAGCGGTATTTTCATGAGGTAAGGTTGAGTTGCTCAAGCCTGTATCCATTGGGAGTTTAGAAGAACGAGAGGTGAACGTATTGAAATCCTGAGGGGAATTAACTTGGTAGATACTGAAAGAATATTTTTCCTTGTGGGAGAGACTAAAACTCAGATATATGTTTTAAAGTTAGAGATCTTCCATTTAAAACAGAGATGAGGAGAATTTTTTTCTCTCTCAGATGGTCATTTGTCTTTGGAACCTTCTTCCCCAAAAAACAGCAGGGGCGGGATCATTTAATATTTCAAGGCTGAGGAAGAGATTCTTGGCTAACAAGAGAGTTAAAGCTTATCAGGTGGGAGCAGGAATGCAAATTTGAGACCACAATCAGATCAGTCATGATCTTTCTGAATGGCAAGCAGGATTGAGAGGCCAAATGGCTGATTCCTGCTCCTCATTCAAATGTTCTTATGTTGTAGGTGATAGAGGATATGGGTTAAAAAAGTGCTCTCAAAGAAACCATGGCAAGTTGCTGAAATGCACCATATAGATGGTACACATTGCTGCCATTGTTCCCTGACGGTGGAAGGAATGAATGCTCAAGATGGGGTGCCAGTCAAGCAGGCTGCTCTGCCTCAGATTGTAGCAAACTCCTTTGAGTATTGTTGGAGCTACACACATCTAAACTAGGGGAGAGCCTGCTGGCGTGCATAGTTATAATATCACCCACTGGGATTTTAACTCTCAGGACTCCCAAGTATTAAGCATATTTCATGGTGCATTAATGAATCTTAGACCTGTCGGGTCTCCCTCATTTCTGAAGAAGGTCACGCGTTCTAATGGGAAGATTAATATTACACTTTCTGTGTTGAATAGTAAAACCATAACTTCTGCTTAATTCACTCTAAACTCAATTACAATATGTCAGTTCATTCTTAAGCAAAGAAAAACACTATTTTCCACAGTTCAACCTTGGGAATTCAATAACCAAATTTTTTTTTGTTAAAAATCTGATTGATAAGATTGCTAAAACAGAATTCTGCTAGCGGAAAAAGCAATAGGTAAGCATTTCAGCTCATCCCCCGGTTAAAATGTTAGACCTCATTTATTGCACATAGCTCCTTTGCAGTTATTGATGTGACAAGTCTACATTTATGGTCTGAGAAAGAAATGCTAAAGTCTTCTTTCCTTCATTTATTACACTGTTACGTGGACAGCACGGCGGTGCAAGGTCACTGCTGGTGAATGAAAATACTATTTTCATTTAAGGGCTGCGGGTGCTCCCAAATCAAACTCTGCATAGCATGAAGGACCCTCTATTTCACATCAAGAATCTCCCCTAGTCTCAACCTTATAAGAACACATTATTGCTTCACCACAGGAGTGACTTTTGACCACTCGCAGCAGACAAACTATGGTCAAGTGAAATTTTCCAATTTAGACTTTAGTCTGTGGATAATATTCATCTACAATCATTGTTTAAGGACTGTCTGGAGACTACTCAAACATCTTTCACGCACAATCCAGTGGAGAAGGAGTAAGCAGTCATTTGTTTAGGCAAGGTGCAGCCCTTTGTTTCAAAAAAAAAAGTACATGGCGTTTAATCCTCTTCTCCACCCATCTTAACATCAAAGCATCTGACAACTCAAAGTCACTTTTCAAATTCACTAAAGCATTAAGATATTGTATCTATATCAAAGGAGAAGCTGACATGTTAAATCCAGAATAATAAATTCATTGCCCTTGAACAAGATTTCAGGTGAAATGTAAGCAGCACGACATCGGCGAAGTGGACATTTGCCGGCAAAATGAAACCGACAGAATTTTGAAAAGAAAGTATCTACTCATTTAAGAGGGTTTGCATCAAATGAGAACCTGCAAAACCATTCCCAATGCAGACAACCTACCCAAACATGGACTCCACCCTATTTCAAAATGGCATCGGAACTGTGTTAAGACTACGGGCAGGATTTTCCGGCTAATCCTCGCCCTGAAACCAAACCTTTCCACGGTCTGCACCTCGCCTGCTACAGTTCCAGTGGTGGGCGCAATGGGAAAATTCACTCCCAACAAGACTTTGTATGGCAGGATCAAATGGCAGAGGAATACAACTCTCTGCCGAATTCCACTGACTGTGATGAAAAATGAAATGGCTGTTCAGAGATTAATTGTCTCACTTATAACCCCACTATTTAGAACTGCAATAATGAGCCTCTGAGGAGATGTGTTTGGGATGTCACTGTAGGCATTCCATCACCAATCACACTGAAGACAGGAAATGTATTTTACAAACTGACTGATGCATTAATCTGGCATTTTGCAATATAGTCCCCGCTGCTCTAATTTAATTGTGACTGAACACTGCACCATGACAAATATTGCCTAATAGGGCTGGGAAGAGAAAAAGTATTGTACAATTCTACGTACACTGTTTGTCGTATCTTCTGTCGATCATCTACTGTAAATGAATAGTCAGTAGTTTTAGGCATTACCAAAATGGGATGACATTTGACAATTTCGGTCTTCCAACAGATGTGAACCATTTTGGGAGTCCTTTGCAAATTTCAGTGCATCTTGATGGCTACACTGGTTTACCATTTAGTTCAGTAAAGCAGTTTCAGCATGTGAAGCACCTAAAGGAAGTAACAGGCAGCATGCACAAGTAAACCTTTTAAAAGTGGGGGTGGTGTGGTGGCACAAGGGGCAGCACAGTGGTTAGCACTGCTGCCTCACATGACCAGGGACCCAGGTTCAATTCCAGCCTTGGGTGACTGCCTGTGTGGAGTTTTAAGTTTTTCCCATGTCTGCATGGGCTTCCTCAAGTGCTTTGGTTTCCTCCCACACTCCAAAGATGTGCAAGTTAGATGGATTGGCCATGAATAAATTGTCCCTTTGTGTCCCACTTAATCTCTTGAAAGGAGATTCAGCAAAATGTCTCTTCACCTCCTTCCTTCTGAAAGCTACATCTTTCCCTAAAATGATCTGGTTATGACCATATTGCAGTTTGTGAGACTTTCTTGTGTGCAAGTTAACTGCATTGTTCCATACACTACACCTTAAACAAGTACCCAATTGGCTTTGAACAGCTTTGAGCTACCCTGAGGTTATGAAAGGTGTTACATAAATGCAAGATTCCAGTTTCTTTAACTAGATAAGTTTATATTTTTAACAAATTCCATCTCATTTGTAACCAGCAATTAAACTGGGAGGAACTGAGCAGCTAGGTTTACATTACAAGCCACATCATCACTATTCCACAACAAAGCCACAGGAGCGGTCTTACTAAAAAACTTATAAGTGCTGAATAAAGGTGAAAACGGGAAAGAATCACACCCATCTTATCAGCGAGGAAAAAATCAAATTTTACGCCACTTTGAGAAAAAAATAAGGCAAAGTGTGATTCTCATCAGTAGGGGGCGGTGGATGGGGTCTGTTTGCACCAGCAAGCCAGCGCATGTGCGTGATCTCCCAGTGCACTGTGTAATGTGTACACAGTAATCTCACCAGTGAGAACCTCCACCAGCGAGACCATTAAGATAAGTGAACTCAAATGATTCCATCCCAGGCTCACTTATAACATTTAAATCAAGATTTAAGTATTTTAAATCAGCTGACGACACCAGCAATTCAGGGCCACGAGAGGCAAGAAACCTGACACAGACCCTGTTTTTCACATTTCTCATGATCTTACCAACTCTCCACGCAGATCGATCTTTGACAAAATGAAGAGCACGTTATTTACAGAATAAAAAAAAGAGACAGCAGCCCTCATTTTATGTAAAATGCAAAATGTAGATAACCTGAGAAAAGGAGGGCAGAAACCGTGATAATTATAGTGCTAAAATAACAGAAAATTACTTCAAAAGCTGGAGATCTGAAATAAGAACAGGAAGTGCCGGAAAATCTCAGTAGATCTGGCTGGAGAGAGAAAAGGTTGATGTTTCAAGTCCAATATATCCTCATCAGTTCGATGACAAAATGCTGCCAGACCTGCTGAGGTTTCCAGCACTTGCTGTGTTTATTTCATGATAACAGTGCTGACTGTAATCATGCTTTTCCAACTGTAATATACCCCTGTGCATTTCAAGCAAGTGCTGGTAAATCAACTGTGAGTGCTTATTTGCAAGATGTGTGAAGCAATAGTTTCTGACAGCCATATAGCTGGTTTGTCTCTCCCCCCACACAACCACCCATCGCCCCTGCCTCCTTGTATAATCTCTATTTGCAAATAATGTCCATCGGGTTCTCCAGTCAAAGGCACGTTTAAAACTGTTCCCACAGCTCAGCTGTCCACAGGGAAATTGTGGAACCCCAATCAGAGCAGCAATACACAGCTAGGCTTCTGCACTCTGTGATTTTTAGTCTCGTAATGGATGAATTCCTGCTGCATGTCAATAGGCAAGCCACATAAATAACCTTTACACTTAGGTTACAAAGCATGCAGTTCAGCCAAGTCACCATCTCTCTTGACTGTGTTGCTAAATGTAGGGTCTATGAGACTCCGCAGCAGCTGGATATTAACACTGAGCTGTGGTGGCAATGAAAGAGCAAGTTTACTTTTGGATTGGCCAACATTGACAAATGTTGGAATATTCTTCAGGAATTACTGTACCAGTTTCACTTGGAAGTGAAATGATTTCATACTCACTCCCTATAAAGGTTCCATCCCATTCTCTGCCTCGCCATGTCTGAAAAAGATACTTCTGATATGTCTGCCTTTTTCGTTAACTGAGGTTGACCCCCATTCTGGTTATGGGGCACTCAAATGGGTTCAACCTATTTCCCACAGCTCTGCCCTCACCCCTTCCCTTTGTTCCCAGAATTATAACAGGGTCCCCCTTGTCCTCACTTTCCACCTCACCAGCCTCTGCATTAAAAGGTTCATTGACTATCATTTCTGTTAACTCCAGCATGATGCTGCCATGACATACATCTTCCCCTCACCCCCTTCCCCCCACCCCATCAGCATTCTGAAGGGATTGTTCCCTCCGTAACACCCTAGTCCACTCCTCCATCAGCCTCAACTCTCCATCCCCTTCTCACAGCATCTTTCCTTGTAATCACAGAAGATGTAACGCCTGCCTCTTTACGTCCTCCCTTCTCACCACTCAAGGCCCCAAACACTCCTTTCAGGCTCAGCAGCACTTCACTCATATTTTCTTCAATTTATTCTTATATTCACGGCTCCTCTACACTGGGGAGACTAAACAAGGCTGGGCGACCACTTTGTGGAGCACCTTCACTCACTTTGCAAACATGACCCTAACTTTCCTGTTGCGTGCCATTTTAATTCAGCACCTTGCTCTCATGCACACGTCTGCCCCTGGCCTGCTGCAGCACTCTGAAAGATAGTGGCTTGTGCTACCAAATAAACCTGTTGGAATTTAACCTGGTGTTGTGAGACTTCTTACTGTGCTGCAATGTTCCAGTCAAGCCCGATGCAAGCTGGAGAAGCAGCAGCTCATCTTCTAATTGAGTCCAGAGGGCTGCAACATACTCAATGTTAAGTTCAATAACTTTAGATTGTGACCTTTCTCCTCCATCTTAACCCTCTTTCTTTTATAAAATATCCCGTACATGTATTACCTCAATGCATAACAGGGTTTGAGTTATATGGAGAGGTTGGATAGACTGGGACTTTTTTCCCCGGAGTGTAAGAGGCTTAGGGATGATCTTATAGAGCTTTATAAAATAATGAGGGGCGTAGATCAGTTACATAGTTAACATTCTTTCTCAAAGGTAGGGCAGTCTAAAACTAAAGGGCATAGGTTTAAGGTGAGAGGGGAAAGATACAAAAGGGTCTAGAGGAGCAGTTTTTCATACAGAGCTTGGTGAGCGTCTGGAACAAGCTGCCAGAGATCGTAGTAGAGGCGGGTACAATTTTGTCTTTTAAAAAGCATTTAGATAATTACACAGGTGAGATGAGTAGAGAGGGATAGGGGCCAAATGTGGGCATTTGGGACTAACATTTGGGTTAAAAAAAGAGCAGAATGGACAAGTTGGGCAGAAGGGCCTGTTTGCATGCTGTAAACCTCTATGTCCAGGCCATCTGGCTTTTGTTCTTAAAGTTGCTACATTTTTGCTGCAATCTCTCATAGCTACACTTTAAAATCTGGCATATTCTCCCTTTCTTTAATTCTAACAAAGAGACAAAAGGACTCGAAATGTTAATTCTGTTCTCTCTTCTTACAGACGCTGTCAAATCCAATAAGTTTTTCCAGCATCCTCTCATTCTCTGCAAGAGCTAGTTTCACTCCCCGTCCTTACCCCATAACCCTGGAAATTTTCCCTCAATTCCAGATATGAACAAAATAAAATGTTTTTTGTCAATTACCTTTAAACCTAAGACCTTTGGTCTCTATCCACTCTGTCTGGCTCCCCAGTGAGTTTAAATTTAAAATCTTCTTTGAATTTTGTCTTCTCTCAGAACAATCTCAGCTTCTCCAGTCCATTCAAGTGCCTTAACCCTCAGACTCTTCTCGCAAATTTTTACAGCACGTCCTCCAATGTCTTCACTTGCTTTGCAAAGGGCAGAGTCCAGAACTGAACCCCATACTACAGCTGAGGCTGAACCACAGTTTTATAAAGGTTCACCAGAATATCTTTGTTTTTGTATCTATGCCTCAACTGATAAACCTCAGAGTCTTCATGCCTTATTAACTACCTTCGCAATCTAACCTGCCATCTTTAATCATTTTCACACAGATATTCCCAGGTTTTTCTGTCCCAACACCCTTTTCAAACTGTGTCCTTGATTTTTATATTACTTCTCCTGCCAAACTGTATCACTTCATATCCGTTGTGTAAAACATCATCACCCACATGATTGCCGATTTCACCAGCATGTTTATGACCTCTTGAAATCTACACCCTCCTCCTCACAGTTCACAAATCACACCCTGGACACTCCAGTTTAAGCCATTAATAGGTTTAGTGCAGTATGGTGGCACAGTAGTTAGCACAGCTGCCTCACAGCACTAGGGATCTGGATTTGGTTCTCAGTCTGGGTCACTGAGCGGAGTTTGCACATTCTCCCCATGACTGCGGGGGTTTCCTCCCACAGTCCAAAAGACATGCTGGTTAGATGCATTGGCCGTGCTAAATTCTCCCTCTGTGCATCTGAACAGGTGTGATAGCTAGGGGATTTTCATAGTAACCTCATTGAAGTATTAATATAAGCCTACTTGTGACTAATAAATAAACAAATTAAACTGTAGTACGTTAACAAAAGCACCAATGGAAGATGGCAGAAAGGATCGGATATCTGATACTCAGAGTACGAAAGGAGGGATGGCTGGTGTTAGGGGTAAGGATAAGGGGCTAAAGGTCAGAGGGGCAGATCAGGGGAAATCGAGGTTGAAGAGGAGGGTATCAAGGTCGGCGGAAGAGCGTGGAGTTTGAGAGAGGAGGGTTAAGATCAGGCGAAGGGGGTTGAAGTCAGGGAAAGTGGTTTGAGGTCAGGGAGGGCCTTGAGGAGGGGGGAGGATCAAGATCGGGGGAATGGGTTGAAGGTCAGGGAGAGAGAGGTCAAGGTCAGGTGAAGGGATCAAGGTTGGGAGAGGGGTCAATGGCGGCAGTCGAGTCAGGGAAGGGGTCAAATTTGAGGGAAAGAGTCAAGTTTGGGAGAAGGGAGTCAAGGTCAGGATGTTGAAGGAAGGAGGCTAGGTTCAGGTGGGGGTCTAGGTTGGGGGGGAGGTTTCAGGCCCAAGGGAGGACATTGGGTTCAGGAAGAGGTCAGGGTTGGGGGAAGGAGGTAGTCGGGAAAAGTAGTCGAGTTCAGGGAAGCCATTCCAGGAGAGAGAATGGGATTGAATCCTGGGACAGACTGAAGTCAATGTGCGGGTCAAGGTCAGTGGCTGGGGTGGGGTATGGGTCAAGGTCTGGGTGCGGACTGAGGAATGGGGATGGAGCAAGGATTTGGATCTGGGATGAGGGGGAATTAGGATAGGGATTGGGATGGGCTGACCAAACAAGGGAGGGGTGATGGAGGGCTTGGGATTGTGGATATGGAGGTTTCAGGAATGAGGATTAGGAATCAGGAATGGTGGATATGGGGTTTGAAGAGGATTTGGGATTTGGATGTGGTGGGGTGGAGGAATATGGGGTCAAGGTTGGGAGTCAGAAGTTGAGGATAGGCTGAGTGGGGATGAGAGGATGGGGTTAAGGATCAGGATCAGGGATAGGGGGGATTGGGATTGTGGAGATGGGGGTTCCAGTGATGAGGATTAGGGATCAGGTGGATATAGGGGTTTGAGGAGAATTTGGAACTCGGATTTGGGATTGGGATGGGGTGGGGTGGAGGAATATGAGGGTTTCTGGAGGAATATGGGGTCAAGGTTAGGAGTCACGAGTTGAGGATAGGCTGATTGGGGATGAGAGGATAGGGTTAGGGATCAGGATCTGGGATGGGGAGGGGGCTGGGATTGTGGGGACTGGGATTGTGGAGACGGGGGTTCCAGGGATGAGGATTAGGGATCGGGTGGATATGGGGGTTTGAGGAGGATTCAGGATTGGGATGGGGGAACAGGGATACGGTTATGGGGGTTCCGGGGGCTCGGGCCCGGCTTCTTCCTCGGGTTTTACCTCCTTCTCCGGCCGCTTCCTGTTCCCGGATAGCGGCTCTGGCTCCGCTCCCGAATCCCCACAACAGCTCCAGCTCCAGCGCCGCCGCCATGCTGTCTCGGTGTCGGTGCGGGAGGCTGTCAGGCCCGGAGTCCATGTGCTACCGCCGCCTCCTTCACAACGGTCAGAGCCGCCATGACAGAGAGAGAGAGAGAGAGCTGGGTAAAGAGAGAGAGTGACAGGAGAGAGAGAGAAAAAAAAGTGTGACAGGAGAGAGAGAGAAAAAAAAGTGTGACAGGAGAGAGAGAGAAAGAGAGTGTGACAGGAGAGAGAGAGAAAGAGAGTGACAGGAGAGAGAGAGAAAGAGAGTGTGACAGGAGAGAGAGAGAAAAAGAGTGTGACAGGAGAGAGAGAGAAAGAGAGTGACAGGAGAGAGAGAGAAAAAGAGTGTGACAGGAGAGAGAGAGAAAAAAAAGTGTGACAGGAGAGAGAGAGAAAAAGAGTGTGACAGGAGAGAGAAAAAAAAGTGTAACAGGAGAGGGAGAAAAAAAAGTGTAACAGGAGAGAGAGAAAAAAAGTGTGACAGGAGAGAGAGAGAAAGAAAGAGAGAGTGTGACAGGAGAGGGAGAGAAAAAGAGTGTGACAGGAGAGAGAGAGAAAGAGAGTGACAGGAGAGAGAGAGAAAAAGAGTGTGACAGGAGAGAGAGAGAAAAAAAAGTGTGACAGGAGAGAGAGAGAAAGAAAGAGAGAGTGTGACAGGAGAGGGAGAGAGAAAAAAAGTGTGACAGGAGAGAGAGAGAAAGAGAGTGACAGGAGAGAGAGAGAAAAAGAGAGTGACAGGAGAGAGAGTGTGACAGGAGAGAGAGAGAAAGAGAGTGACAGGAGAGAGAGAGAAAAAGAGTGTGACAGGAGAGAGAGTGACAGGAGAGAGAGAGAAAAAGAGTGTGACAGGAAGAGAGAGAAAGAAAGAGAGTGTGACAGGAGAGAGAGAGAAAGAAAGAGAGTGTGACAGGAGAGAGAGAGAAAAAAAGTGTGACAGGAGAGAGAGAGAAAAGAGAGTGACAGGAGAGAGAGAGGAAAAAAGTGACAGGAGAGAGAGAAAAAAAAAAGAGAGTGACAGGAGAGAGAGAGAAAAAGAGTGTGACAGGAGAGAGAGTGACAGGAGAGAGAGAGAAAAAGAGTGTGACAGGACAGGGAGAGAAAGAAAGAGAGTGTGACAGGAGAGAGAGAGAAAGAAAGAGAGTGTGTGACAGGAGAGGGAGAGAGAAAAAAAGTGTGACAGGAGAGAGAGAGAGAAAGAGAGTGACAGGAGAGAAAGTGACAGGAGAGAGAGAGAAAGAGTGTGACAGGAGAGGGAGAGAAAGAAAGTGTGTGTGACAGGAGAGAGAGAGAGAGTGACAGGAGAGAGAGAGAGAGTGACAGGAGAGAGAAAAAAAGAGTGTGACAGGAGAGGGAGAGAGAAAGAGAGAGTGTGACAGGAGAGAGAGAGAGAAAGAGAGAGTGTGACAGGAGAGAGAGAGAGAAAGAGTGTGACAGGAGAAAGAGAGAGAAAGTGTGTGTGACAGGAGAGAGAGAGAAAAAGAGTGTGACAGGAGAGAGAGAGAAAAAGAGTGTGACAAGAGAGAGAGAGAGAAAAAGTGTGACAGGAGAGGGAGAGAGAGTCTGACAGGAGAGGGAGAGAGAGTGTGACAGGAGAGGGAGAGAGAGAGTGTGTGACAGGAGAGAGAGAAAAAAAGAGTGTGACAGGAGAGAGAGAGAAAAAGAGTGTGACAGGAGAGAGAGAGAGTGTGACAGGAGAGGGAGAGAGTGTGTGTGACAGGAGAGAGAGAGAGAGTATGACAGGAGACAGAGAGAGAAAAAAAGTGTGACAGGAGAGGGAGAAAAAAAGAGTGTGACAGGAGAGAGAGAGAGTGTGTGACAGGAGAGAGAGAGAGTGTGTGACAGGAGAGGGAGAGAGTGTGTGTGACAGGAGAGAGAGAGAGAGTATGACAGGAGACAGAGAGAGAAAAAAAGTGTGACAGGAGAGGGAGAGAAAAAAAGAGAGTGTGTGACAGGAGAGAGAGAGAGAGAGTGTGACAGGAGAGAGAGAGAGAGAAAGAGTGTGACAGGAGAGAGAGAGAGAGAGAGTGTGACAGGAGAGAGAGAGAAAAAGTGTGACAGGAGAGAGAGAGAAAAAGTGTGACAGGAGAGAGAGAGAGAGAAAAAGAGTGTGACAGGAGAAAGAGAGAGTGTGACAGGAGAAAGAGAGAGAAAGAGTGTGTGACAAGAGAAAGAGAGAAAGAGTGTGTGACAGGAGAAAGAGAGAGAAAGAGTTGGATAAAGAGAGAAAGTGTGTGTGACAGGAGAGGAAAAGAGTGTGTGAGAGATGGGAGTGAAAGGAGAAAGAGAGAGGAGTATGTGAGAGGAGAAAGAGTATGTGAAAGAAAAGAGAGGGGGTAGTGTGTGAAAGGAGAAAGAATGTGTGACAGGAGAGGGAGAGAGAGAGCTGGGTAAAGAGAGAGAGAGGGAGTGTGACAGGAGAGGGAGAGACAGAGCTGGGTAAAGAGAGAGAGAGAGGGAGTGTGACAGGAGAGGGAGAGAGAGAGCTGGGTAAAAGAGAGAGAGGGAATGTGACAGAAGAGGGAGAGATGGGGAGTGTGACAACAGAGAAAGTGTGTGACAGGAGAGGGAGAGAGAGTGAAAGAGCTGGGTAAAGAGAGAAAGAGAAGGAGTGTGTGATAAGAGAGGGAGAGAGAGTGTGAGAGATGGGAGTGAAAGAAGAGAGGGGAGTATGTGAGAGGAGAAAGAGTATGCGAGAGGAGAGAGAGAAAGACTGTGTGAAAGGAAAGAGGGGGAGTGTGTGAAAGGAAAGAGAGAAATATTCAGAGAGAGAGTGAAAGTTTAAGATTAGAAAAGAAGGGAGAGAGTGAGAGATTGAATAGAAAAAGAGAATGTGCAAGGGAGAGAGAATGTGAGTTTAAATTCATGTATTAGTGTCAGAAGCAGGCTTACATTAATACTGCAATGAAGTTGCTGTGAAAATTCTCTAGTCACCACACTCCGGTACCTGTTCGGGTATGCTGAGGGAGAATTTAGCACAGTCAATGCATCCTAACCAGCACATCTTTCGGAGTGTGGGAGGAAACCGGAGCACGGGGAAAACGTACAAACTCCACACTGACAGTGACCCAAGCTGGGATTCACACCTGGGTCTCTGGCACTATGCTGGCCAGGAGTGTGTGTGAGAGGGATATTTGGGAGAGATGTTTCATTGGATCAGGGTCCAGACAAGGATTTTGGAGACTGTCTATTCTCCCAAAAGTATGCTGATTGAGCATTTGAGTAAAATCATTGCTCTTTATTTGCAACAAATGCTTATATTTTTTGGGCCTCTCCACGAGGTTGGCACTTTTCCTTCATATCTGTATTACTTCTTTGTCATGTCACCTGACATCATTATAAAATTAGCATCATGTATGAACATAGAACAATACAGCACAAACAGGCCCTTCGGCCCACGAGTAGCGCCGATCACATCTACCAATCCACAGACCTATCTATAACCCCCTATCTTATTCTTTTCCATATACTCATCCAGAAGTCTCTTAAAAGACCCCAGTGAGTTTGCCTCAACAACCTCCGACGGCAGTCGGTTCCATTCACTCACCACCCTCTGAGTGAAAACCTACCCCTGACATCTCCTTTGTATTTGCTTCCCTGCACCTTAAATCTGTGTCCTCTCGTAGTGACCATTTCAGCTCGGGGAAATAGTCTCTGAGAGTCCGCCCTATCTATCCCTCTCAACATTTTATAAACCTCTATCAGGTCGCCTCTCAACCTACGTCTCTCCAGTGAGAAGAGTCCAGCTCCCTCAACCTATCTTCATAAGGCCTGCCTCCCAATCCAGGCAGCATCCTTGTAAATCTCCTCTGAACCCTCTCAGTAGCCTCTACATCCTTCCTATAGTGAGGCGACCAGAACTGCGCACAATACTCCAACTGGGGTCTGACAAGAGTCTTATAGAGCTGCATCATTACCTCCTGACTCCTAAACTCTATTCCTCAATTAATGAAGGCCAGTACACCATACGCCTTCTTGACCACTTCCTCCACCTGCGAGGCTGATTTAAGAGTCCTGTGGACGCGGACCCCGAGATTCTTCTGCTTTACAACACAGCTAAGACTCCTATCCCTTATATTGTACTCCTTCATCCCATTATTCCTGCCAAAATGGACCACTACACATTTATCTGCGTTGAAGTCCATCTGCCACTTCTCCGCCCAGTCTTGCATCCTGTCTATGTCCCGCTGCAACCTTTGGCATCCCTCCAGACCATCCACAACACCACCGATCTTTGTATCGTCGGCAAACTTGCTAACCCATCCCTCCACTTCCTCATCCAGGTCATTTATGAAAATGACAAACAGCAGGGGTCCCAGAACAGATCCTGGGGCACTCCATTGGTTACCGACCTCCATGCAGAACAAGACCCATCCACAACCACTCTCTGCCTTCTGCCGGCAAGCCAGTTCTGGATCCACGAGGCCAAAGCCCCTTCGATCCCATGCCCTCTCACCTTCTCTAGAAGCCTTGCATGTAGGACCTTATCAAACGCCTTACTAAAGTCCATGTACACTACGTCCACCGCCCTTCCTTCGTCAATGTGTTCAGTCACATTTTCGAAGAACTCAACTATGCTCGTAAGGCATGACCTGCCCTTGACAAAACCATGCTGACTATTTCTAATCAGTCCAAACTTCTCCAAATGTTCATATATCTTATCCCTCAGAAGCCTCTCCATCAGCTTACCAACCACTGAAGTCAAACTCACCGGTCGGTAATTTCCTGGACTATCCCTGTTCCTTTTCTTAAAGATAGGAACCACATCCGCAATCCTCCAATCCTCCGGAACCTCTCCTGTTTCCATGGACGACGCAAAGATCATCGCCAGGGGCTCTGCAACCACTTCCCTCCCCTCCCACAATAACCTGGGGTACATCCCATCCGGTCCTGGCGACTTGTCTATCTTGATAGAATTTAACAGGTCTAACACATCTTCTTTCCTAACATCCACATACTCAATCTTTTCCGTATGCCGCAAACCTGCAGTGCAATCTCCCAGTTCACTTTCCACCATGAATACCGAGGCAAAGTACTCGTTAAGCACCTCTGCCATTTCTTCCGGATTCACACAGACTTTTCCCCCTTCACCTTTTATAGGCCCTATCTCTTCTCTTCTCATCCTTTTACTTTTCACATATTTGTAGAAGGCCTTGGGATTCTCCTTAATCTTCCCTGCCAAGGCCTTCTCATGACCCCTTCTGGCTCTCCTAATTTCCTTTTTAAGTTCCCTTCTACACACCTTATACTCCTCTAGATCCTTAACATCCCCTTGCTCTCTGAACCTTTTATATATCATTTTTTTCTTCCTAACTAGGTTCACCACTACCTTCGTGCACCATGGTTCCCGCGTCCTACCTGAATTTGATGTATGTTTCTGATGTTAACGCTATATTTCCTCCCATGTCTTTATTCCCCACCACATTTACATCATTCTACATAGACCCGCATTCTCCCCCAAAAAATGAAGTTATCCTTCATTCTTCTAAACTCCAGTGGAAACCTATCCTCATAAGACAACGTGTTCATTCCAGGTATCAATCTAGTGAATCTCCTCTGAACTGTCTCCCTACATCCTTCCTTAAATAAGGAAATCTAACTGCACACAGTATTCAAGATGTGTGGAGAGTTATAAATTAGCCAGGAGGGAGCTAAAGAGTGAAATAAGAAGAGCTAGAATAGGACATGAGAAGATTTTGGCAGATAGGATAAAGGAGAACCTTAAAGCTTTTTGTAGATATGTTAAGAATAAAAGATTGGTTAGGTCAAGATTAGGGCCAGTCAGAGACAGTAATGGGAAGATGTGCATGGAGCCTGTAGAGATTGGTGAGGCACTGAATGAGTATTTTTCGTCAGTCTTCACACAGGAAAATGTCAATGGAGTTGGGGAGAATATGGGGATACAGGGTTGTAGACTAGATGGGTTAGAGGTACATAAAGAGGAGGTGTTAGCTATTCTTGACAGTATAGCTGTTTTCTTATTAACTCACCACTGTAACTTTCTAAAAGGCCAAAACTCACTTTGTATACTCTCTTCCTTTTTAAATACCTGTAGAAACTCTTCTACCCATTGTTTACATTTTTAGACAACCTCCTCTCATACTCTAATTTCTTTCTCCCGACTAAACTTCTAGTCATTCTCAGCCATTCTTTATTTTCTGACCAATTATCTGATCTGCCGGTCACCTTTGTGCAGTTTCACACTTTCTCCTCAAATTTGATGCATGCCTTGATTTCTTTAGTCAACCAGAGATGGTGAGTCCATTTTTTAAAAGTTTTCTTTACAGTGAAAACATTTTTTCAGAGTATTCTGAAATATCCCCTTCAATGTCTGGGCCTGCTTCTCTATAGATCTGCACCCTAATATCCCAGTTCAGTTCAGCTTCTCCATTTACTTGAGGAAAGCAAAATGAACTGGTTGTGAGAAGAAAGTCATATTTGTTTGCAAAGTTACGGAATTGGTCATTCGTAAACTGCGGCCCATTGTCAAGTACTATGATGCCCAGAATTTCATGTGATGCATAATTTCCTGGAGGAATTAGATAACTGCTTCTGCTGTGATACTCTGTTTACTTCAATCCATCACGAGTAGTAATTAATGACAACAAGGAAACTTTTCCCCCAAGACTAAAGTAAGTCCATTCACAGACACTTTCACAATCTTGATGGAAAGTTAGAAGGTAATAGTGGTTCTTTCTGTTCTTGCCTGTTCACAGTACAAGTAAAACAATTCAAAATCATTTCTTCATTATAGCAAGCCTAGCCACCAGACTGAGTGCTGTGCTTTCACATAACATCTTGTGCTTCTGAGGTGACCCTAGGTGAAGTCTTTGAAGGATATCACATTAGAGGAAGGACATATTGCTCCAGAGAGTGCGCACAGGAGATTTGCAAGAATGCTGCCAAGGTTTGAAAATTGCAACTAAGAGGAAAGATTGGATAAGCTAGAGTTGTTTTCCTTCGAATAGTGCAGGCTGAGGGATAACCTAATTGAAGAGTACAAAATTTGGACCTACCTTGCATTAAATTGATTTTTCTCTATGTAATACTACGTTCTGCAGTCTCTTCTTTCCTTCTTTGTTTATGGTATGTCTTGTCCATATAATGCGCAAGAAATAATATTTTTCACTGGATACTAATACATGTTACAACAATAAATCAAATCAAAAAAATTATGAGGCACTCAGATAGAGCAGATGCAAAAGGCTTATTTTTCCTTTCTTAATTACCGGGAGGTATAGTTTTAGGGCGATTGGTAAAAGGGTGAGAGGAGACATGAGAGTGATGGGCATCTGGAATTCACAGCCTGAATTGCTGTAGGCTGAAATGCTCAACTCAATTAAAAGATACCTGGATCTGTGCCCAAAGTGCTGTAACCTGCCAGGCTACAGATCGGTGCAGGAAGTTGGATTTTAAAATGAATAGCTAGATTCTTTTTTCTCAAGTTTTAATTGGTGCAGTCATGTTAGGTTGAATATTCTCTCTGCACCGCCTCATTTCAATAGTAAGTCATCAATCTCAGGGAGATGCGTGTGCTGTTAAAAGTACTGCCATAGTATTGAATTAATAGGGGTATAATCTGGCCATCTTTCCAAACACAATTCTCAGCCTTGGCAGCATTCTTTGTGTTGTTGAAAATGCAGGGAGGGGAGTCCAGAGTTAACCATGGAGCAGGGAAGCTGTCCAGCAACAGGCCTCAGAGTGGAACCTGTCTGGGGTGGCCATTGGAGAAGAGGGGTGTCCAGCATGGGCCTCATGGTGGTGGGAGGTGCAGCCTAATGTGGGCTTTGGAGCAGGGTTCATCCAGAGCAGGATTCATCCAGAGCAGGACTCGGAGGGGAGTGCATATAGAATGAGCTTCAGAGCAAAAGAGGAGTGAGTGTGTATAAGAGACAGGGAGATACAGTTTGTGAGAGAAAGCAGCACCAATGAAAGAGACAGAAAAAGAGATGTGGTCGTACAGACAAGAGTTTGTGGAACAGGAGTGTTCTTCATCAGCAAGAGCTGAAAGATAGTAATCCCCAATTATTTCCTGATGCCACACACTTATGAGTACAGAAATTGGTAATTATAGCTGATGAATATGAGGCTGGAGAGTTGGTGCAGGAGGGAGAGCTAAAGTTTTTTTTAAGTTTATTTTCGTCACAAGGAGACTTACATTAACACTGCAATGAAGAAAATCCAGCGCCTGTTCAAATGCACTGAGGGAAAATTTAGCATGGCCAGTGCACCTAATCAGCACATCTTTCAGACTGCTATAGATTCTTGTACTTCTGGGAAGGGAGGAGCCTGTATAAGCCAGACGAGTTGCACCTCAACAGGGTGGGATCAATATCCTCCCAGCTGGCGCTGTTGGAGAGGATTAAACAAGCTGAGCAGGAGGCTGGGAACCCGACAGTAGATTCAGAAAAGGAAGGAGCAAAATTGGCAAGGCAGAAAATTTATGTTTGTAAGACAGAGGAAACAAAGGCTAGAAAATTATCGACCAGCAGATTTGGCTGTGCTGAATGGGATAAACTTGAATGCTGATAGTTTAGGAGCCCATTTGAATGACAATAAACTATCTTCTGTAAGGACTATAAGAGTTACCCTATGTAGGGCATTGATATAGTGTAAATAAATACTTTATGTTTGTTTGTAATCAAGAAGGAGAAATACTAATACTGTGAGAGAGGAAGAATTTAACATTGAAAATGGTCAAGTACCCAGACTCAGATGGACTAGACTTTATGCTGTTAAAGAAAACAAGAAATAGCAAACTCTGACCATAATTTCCCAATCTTCTCAGGCTAATACTACCAGAGGACTGAAGGGCAGTTAATGTAGCTTTGTTTAAATAAGGAGATAGGGAGAAACTGAATAAAAGGCTAATCACAACAGCCTCACACTGGTGATAGAAAATGATTAATTAAAAGGTTGGATTTATTAACAATAGGGGAACATTGCCCACGCTTTGCTGATATAGTTAGCAATGTCTTAGGCACTACCTACATCACAAATAACTTCAGCACTCAAGAGCTGGCAGGGCTGAGAAGACATCGCTTGATGCATTCTTTTTGACAGGTGACACCACCTTCAGTTTGCCATCACCAAACCACTTCCCTCCCGAGCTCTCACTATCTCACTTGTGGTGAAGTCAGAGAGGAGGCAGACGAGAGAGGGAGACGAATGGAATGGTAAGGGGCCTTGGTATGGTCTCGAGTAGGGTGAGTAGAAGCCAAGAGGTGAGTGCAGTGGCTAACAGGAGGCATTGTAGGGTTAAAAATGGGGAAAGTAGTGGTGAGAAATCAGGAGCAGAGCAGCAAGGGGTCAAAGGACATGTGTGCACAACGGTGTCAGTTGTGGGGGAGAACCACAATGCTTTGGCAGAAAAAGCAGGTATGAAGTTCCTATTTAATTTCAGGACTACTGTGTAATCAAAAATAGTTAGCACAAATTTGAAGGGAAGGTCACAATCGACTAATTTAGTTTAATTTTTTGTGATGGCAACAAGTTAGGTGATGATGTTGTGCAATGGAATAGTTTATATGGATTTTAGAGAGTCTTTAAATGACACCCAATATAGTATTGCAGATGTGCTCCAGGACTCACCATGCCCCAAGCTAAGCTCTTCCAGAACAGCTACAACACTAGCATCTATTCGACAATGTGGAAAATTGCCCATGTTTGAATCAAGATATTCATACACAAAAGACAGAACAAATCCAATCCAACCTACTTTCAATCATTAGTAAAGTGATAGAAGGTGTCAACAGAGCTATCAAGCAGAACTTGCTTTTGGCCTATAAGGCGGCACAGCGACTAGCACTGCTGCCTCACTGTGCCAGGGACCTGGATTCAATTCCTAGCTTTGGGTCATTGTCTGTGCAGAGTCTGCACGTTTTCCGTGTTTGCGTGGTTTCCTTCATAATCCAAAAGACGAGCTGGTTAGGTGCATTGGCTATGCTATGTTCTCCCTCAGTGTACCTGAACAGGTGCTGGAGTGTGGCAACAAGATTTTCACAGTAACTTCATTGCAGTGTTAATTAAGCCTACTTATGACACTAATAAATAAACTTTAAACTTATAACCTGCTCACTATGCTCAGTTTGGGTTCTGACTTGGGTTACTGAGTGCATGACATCATTACAGCCTTGATTCAAACATGGACAAAAGGACCGACTCCTGAGGTGAGAGACAGTGACTGCCCTTGATGTCAAAACATTTAGCAGTGTGTGGCATCAAGGAGCTCTTGCTAAACTGGAGTCAATGGGAATGAGGGGAAAACCTGCTGCTTGTAGTTTGTAATCACATCTAACACAAAGGAAGATGCTTGTGTTTAAAAACAAAAGATAAAAGCAAAATACTGCAGCTGCTGTAATCTGAAACAAAAACAGAAAGCGCTGGAGAATCTCATCAGCATCTGTGGAGAGAGAGAAGACAGCCAAGTTTAGAATCCGGAGGACACTTTGTCAGGGCCGGTGGTTGTTGGAAGTTAGTTATTTCAGCTCCTGGACTCACTGCAGGAATTTCTCATGAGTCCGAGGCCCAACCGTCTTTAACTGTTTTATCAATCACCTTTCTTCTATCATAAGGTCAGAAGTGGGGATGTTTGCTGATTGCACAACGTTCAGCACTATTTACAACTCTTCAGATACTATCCAAATGCAGAGACACCTGGTTTGGGCTGACAAGTTGAAAGTTACATTCCCCAATGAGAGGATCTAACCATTGACATTCAATGGTATTGCCATCTCTGAATCCAACACTATCTACATATTTGGGGTTACGATTAAGCTTATTTATTAGTGTCACAGGTAGGCTTATATTAATATTGCAATGAAGTTATGTGAAAATCCCCTAGTCAGCACACTTCAGCACCTATTCGGGTACAGAGAGGGAAAATTTAGCATGGCAAATGCACCTAACCAGCACGTGTTTTGGACTGTGGGAGGAAACCAGAATACTCAAAGGATCCCTCATAGGCACAAGGAAAACGTGCAGTTTCATCACAGATAGCGACTCAAGCCAGAAATCGAACCCAGGTGCTGTGAGGCATCAATGCTAACCCACTGTGCCACCTTAAATCAGAAACTTAACTGGATTAGCCACATAAATACAAGCACAGGTCAAAATTCAGGAATTCTGTTGCAAGTAACTCGCCTTCTGACTCTGCTGCATAGATTAATTGGCCAATTCAACCAGTGTAACTTGTCACTCCCTTTCAGTGTTATCTCTTGTTTTTACTGATCAATTTACTCCACATTTGAATTTAAGGCAGTTTTAGAGATATAATTTATTATAGCTGTTAGCAGCAGTGGATCACCAAGCATGCTAATTGTATAATTTATTGCATCAAGTTTTCCTGCTGCACAAATTTGTTCAAGAGTGTAAAATTTACCAAAGATTAATGCAAGGAGTTAAATTCTTTGTATTTCTACACTCAAGATGTTATACCATCTTCATGGTATAACAAAGTAACAAACTCAGAAACCATAACTTCGATATAGAACACTAACTGAACCAAAGACAATCTTAAAGAAGAAGAACACTTGGACCTGGGACAAGAAATAGATTATAGAATTCTCTGCCCTATTGCAGTCTGATCAGTGAGGAAGGTAACTGATTGTCAGGGTTGGGATAGTAAGGCATTGAATTGTAAATTTTTTTAAACAAGATTTCCTTGTTTGCACATCCTCTTAAGTTGTTGCCCAAAAAACAAATTTCCCTTGAGAATATCTTATTGACTTTGATTTGAAATGTGCTAGAAAAAAAACAAAAATGTAACGAGGCCTGGCTATTCCCTTGGGAATAGACTACATATCCATTTTCCTTCCTCTCTATGAACATTAATTGAAGCAGAGTTCTCAACTGACCCACAAACATCAGTACCCAGGAAATATGGCCTCAAACTACTATTCCTCAAAATATACCTAATTTATTCATTTAACAAATTTTAAGTCGAGTTACTTCCTGTGCTATTTGCATCTTTGCAAAGTCACACTCCAGTCTCAGCTTTCTGTTAAGCCTAGAATTAGCAAAATTGAAGAACCAGCAGATAGATTGTATTTACATTAAAATTTCAAATGCCATTTTGGATATGCAATATCAACATTACACTCTTGCATTAGTATCATCCCATTAGTTTCCCCAAACTAGGTCTCGTATAGTGTCATCATAATGCTTCTGTGAGACACTTATTTCTGGCCAGGGAGAACAGTACAAGCTGATTCATCCACTGTGCACTTCGTTTATTTGCAGACACACTGCCATCATTGTGCTTTGCAATACAATAGCATTTATTAAAAACATTTGATAATCTACATCATGTACAAAAGTGTAGTATTGAGTAGGTAACTACAGAAGTAGTCAAAATGTAGAATACCAATTTTCTGACATTTCAATACTGAAGAAATTCTCATTATAGATGCAAGATCATTTAGCACTTTCCAAATAATTGCTTCATGTTATTTATCTGTACATCCCACTTTATTTTGTGCTGTCAATCTGGCATGCAATAGGAGGGAAATTTGTAAATCCCTCCACCAGCCATAAGAAATTTACTCCAGCTTGTGATCAGAAGTTTAATGCCAGTGCAACAATAGTAAGAATGCAAGTGTACACTGGCACAGCGATGCCAGTGTAGCATTGCCCTCACGTGACAGTATCTCAGATGTCATTTAACTCATCCTCTTGAATGAGCAATACTGGAAACTACAGGTTCAAATGTAGGACATGTCACTATATTCAATCAAATGTGTGACCCAGGTGACACTCCTTTTGCACTGTATAGAACCCAGTTGGCTTCACAGAATAGAGGGAATCAATAGTTCATTAAATTCATTCCATGTTGGTACATAAATGTTAAACTGCAGGTCATTTTCCTGGATCAGTCTCATCCGGTAATTTTATTAGACCCTAGTTAATGTTTGGGCAAGGAAATTTCTGCCAATTAAGAGTACAGTTGTGGCTTTTTGCATCTCTATTGTTGGGCAGATCCTTGATCCCAAATTAGCAGTTGCTGAACTGAAATGATCTACCCGTTTCCATGTACATCAGGCACTGATTTTATTTTGCTGCCTGTCGAATGAGGGTAGTAGACTTCCTTAAACCAGCATGCACTGGTGTTTTGTAGATTTCATATAATGTATTGGGAGACCATACAAGTTGTCTTCCAAAAGATTAAGAACAACTATAAACGCTAAATTAGTGTTATAGCAGATAATCCCCAGAATACTTTAGGATGGTTACATTAAAATCATTTGAACACATACAGGGTATGATCAGCAATAATGTAAAGACACAAAATACATCTGCCTCAATTTCTGTTGGGATTACAGACTTTGAAGTGGATATTTATGATGATCAAACTATTTAAGTCATTCCAAAATATTCTGACTGTTTGAATCACTTCAGAAATATTACAGTGCCTCAATGAACAGCATGGTTTAGCGATTCAATTCCACTTCTTCACTGATTTGGTGACAGTGGTACTCTGTGACTTACTCAGCGAGCCTACTTAATATAGATTTGATTCCAGCAGCTCCTGGAAATCTGCCTAGTCTTCTTTCCTAAACGAGATTTTGTTAATAAGAAGCCTCTCTATTATTCTAGATTAAAATAGTGTTGATGATCAACCATTCCATTCACTTGCAGGCTCACCTCTGAAGCTCATGTATCCTGACAACCTTTAGAATAAACACCGAATAATTAAGAGTCTTGTGCCTGATTTATACAAGTAAAAAGATACAAATTGACAATAGGCAAAATGCTGCCAAGAAGCGAATAGATTGGTACTAATTCAATAATGAACTCACTATCGTATATTAGAGCTTGTGGTTAATTGGCAAGTCATATTAAAGTGACTGGCAATCTTTTTGCACGGCAATTAAGACAGTCCCACATACCAAGTCTACTTCATCAACAGCTTTCCTTACACCATTGCAAGTAAAACACACTACTTCATTTAGCTTTAAAACAAAATGCCTCTCAGACCTCAGGGGAAGTCTCAAGTCAGCCAGAAGGGAGTGGACAAGAAGCACCTAGAACAATCTATCCGAATTTCTGTGAATAGTGCCAAATTGATATTATATGGTTGAGATTTGAATTTCATGTGAAACTGTAGGCTTGTACCTACATCCTACCACTATATGGAAAAAGAGCAACTATGTGCCCATCACCACAAAATACCTGAAATAAATATACTTTGTTTGTCCCCACATTGTTAGTGTAAGGTTGTATACTCAAAATGCAATAAAATTTGATTTTTGCAGTGCTTCATAACTCCAGAGTCCAATATGCATTTATGTGAACCAAAGCAAGTTATATTTATTAAAAATGTATTTAAGACTCATCATAAAAACGTTCATGAATTCAGTAATTAACAGTACTGTTAACGTACCAGTAATCAATCGTAGCTGTATAGAATGTCCATTCATCTTTTATTGAAGTTACAGGAATTTGTAGAAATTTTAATATGAGCAATGAATATGGCCAAACATTGTTTTGGAGGGAAAAAATGGAGAGGGGAGATGAGGGGGGGGGCTATCAACCTAAGATCTGTATTTTTAAATAAGCGGAGTATCTATAAGGATGACAATATATTCCTGGTTACAACTGTCCTCTAATGGTCAAAACTGAAAAATTAACATTCGGTAAACATTCTAATGTATTTCCCTTATATCAGTGATTTATCAGTTTGTCATCAGTGTATACATGAACAATTTTTTTCAAACATACCATGTAGTGGTTATGTCACAATTGAAAAATAAAAGCACAAAAAAGTTTACACTCTTTTACAGGTAAATAAAAGATCATATTGATTTAAACGGTTTTACCTTTAAGGGCATAGCATAGTTCAATTTTATTACCTATTACATAATTAGCTTCTTACATACAAATATTGACAAAGTTTGGCTTGTGCTTCAAAGCCTTGAGTCTTTCAAGTCCGCGCAGTGCAGATCATAATTTGACATCACCAGGGGAGTGGTCTCTGCTGCTGCTGGGTTTCTCTTCGCCGTGCGATACAGATTCTGTTTCACCGGTCGCAGCCTCATCATTTTTCTCCACTGTCTCATCACATTCTGGCTCAAGACCCTCAGGGCAGGGAAGCTTCATCAGCTCTTCACGTAGCTGTGCTGTGTGGCGCTGAAAGATAATCAGATAAGCCTTTAGTAGTGAAAGGAAGCATGTGACAGATATTTAGTTGGTTATATTTTGTCTGAACCATTCTTATAAAGCTGAAATAAATAATGAATAAGGTTTCTGAAACTGTATTGATAAAATCCGGATGGTTCAAGTGAAAAGTGCAACCCAAACTCCTTCCCGTTTTGTTAGAAAGCATCAAAAGACTATTTAAATTAGATCAGTATTGATCATAATCAGGGCTAGAGGAACAACATGGAAAATTATGGCTCAAGGCTAGAGGAACAACATGGAAAATTATGGCAGAGAGAAGCTGCATTCTATTATGACTATAGATCAGCAATCTCCTGGTGTTAAATAAGTTTGTTAATTAAAAGAAAATCTATGAATTCCCTCACCCCTTCCAATCTCATGCTGGTAAACCCTCTTACCCCGATCCTACTGGTTTCATGTTGGTATTTCTCCTCTTGCAAAATTTTTGGGTTATTACATAAACATTTATTGTAATTGATAATGTTTTTGTTGTAGAACATTTCAGATCGATATACCTGATCCAGTACAACCAGGTTATGTGCATTGAGATTTACTTTTGTGTGAAAGGCTAATTGTCACATTTTGTTCTTCCAACAAATTATTCAAGCAATTTTCTGCTGGATGCAGCTTTTAAATCGAATAGCCATGAGACCATATGCCAATCTTCCTTTGACTGGAAACACAGTCTTTAAAAGCCACTCTACAGCCAATAATATAAAATATAACAACAATGATCATCCATCAGCATGGTATCTTGCAGTAACCGAGACACAAACTCTCATATTCAAGATGGTCACTATTCGGACAATAAATTGATTCAACTGTAACCCTTTTACTGATAAAAAGGGTCTCTGATATTAAATGAATCTTAATTACAGCAAACAAACTGGTTGGGTTTTACCCAAATGATTCAGGTGATTATTCTGACTTCAACATTATTGGATTTCATGGTGCATTAGCATTGCCAGCATTTGTTGCCCACCCTAAACTGCCCTGGAGGTGGTGGTGATGAGCTGCTTTCTTGACTAACTGCAGTCCATCTGGTGTAGGTACATGCACAGTGCTCTTAGAGAGGAAGTTCCAGGCTTATGACTTGGTCACAGTAAAGGATTGGTGATGTAGTTTCATGACAGGATGGTGTGGTGCTTGGGAGGGGAATCTGCAGGTGGTGATATTCCCATGTGTCTGCCTTCCTTGTCTTTTGAAGCAGTAGAAACTGACGGGTCGAAAGGTATTGTTGAAGGAGGTTTGGTAAGTGCAACTACACCACATAAACTGCTGTTGTTTAAGGCAGCAACTAACTCTGATCTTTGAGGGTTATTAAGGGACATATGTTATAGCCAAAGACTCTCACATCCCAAGAATGAAGTTAAAAATTTGCAATGAACCGGAAGGAAAGGTTTTGCTAAATCTGTATATAGAAATAACTTGTTTAATCATCCCTACCTTCAAAGCAGCTGCATGATGAGACATGGTCCTGCCAACCCGTTTGTCACTGCTATATTGCTGAATATCGGCAATCCACTCTTCACACTGGGCCATAACTTCAGCCCGCTTCAAGTAAAAATGTTTGTGTATGACCTGGGAAAAAGATTCAGAGAAAAAGATAAAACATCATCAATTTAAGAGGAGCTTTACATAGCGAACTATAATATCGGAGGCACCTCATCAAGAAGGACAAATAAGGCACACCAATAAGTAGATTCATCACAGACAGCAGAGATTATGAGAGAATTTCCTATTGATTTAAATCACTGTGCATTTGCTGGAATAATTACTTACTATTTATTTAGTCATTTCCAGAAGGCATCTGCATTAGAAGATCCACTACTGCATTAGAAGATCCACTACTGCATTATATTATTGATGATACTCATTCAAGTGCATTTAGATCAGTCAGTTTTTCTCAATTTACAGCAATATTGGGTGGTTCAAGAAAAGAAACCGTGTCAAATGAGTACTGGCTTGCTCTTCTCTCAGCTTTTTATCAGCTTTCTTCTTATTCTTTTCTGTGACCTTGCATTTTTTCATAATGAAAGCTATCAACAAGAAAATAGGGTGTACTGCATGTCACTGGTAACAAGCAGGTTTGCCAAGGGAGGTGTGACTCACTTGTCAAAAACATCACAAACCGCAAGAACAGAGAGAGAAAATTACATTGAAGCTTGATTCACATCATCACAAGCACATATTGTGCTATCTAACATGCAGGGTCTGTTTTCCAGACTTAGTTCACGTCTAATTCATTGTATTGCCCACTGGAAGCACCTGCTTTTTCATTTTTCTTCTTGAATGTTGCCTTGGATTCTTCTAAACCACCTTCCACTTCACCAAAAAAAACCTTATTTGATTTTTGCCTATTTATGATAATGACATTGCTATGCATCAGTTTTGAGGACTCCAAGGAAGCGCAGGTTATAGGATCAAATCCCCCAGTAGCAGGATATATGAATGGAGGCTACCACTGAATTAGAGGAAAGGGAACATCAAGGATTCTTGAGCGAAGCTTGTTTTCACAAAATCCTTTCAGAGATTTCTGCATGTTCTTATTAAATTGCACACTTTTGATTACTCTAAAGTGCAATGTCATCTGTCCAATGTCACTGCATATTGCTATTATTCAAATCTTCACACCCTGTTGACCTAACAGAACCAGCAAAGCGTACAAAGAAAATATTCAATTTTCTTCATATTCAGCACTGTTAAATCACTACCTCATTAATAAACTGGATTTTTTTATATCTCAATTAGTAATGAGAATTGTTATTGGGTAGCAGAAAATTTGCTCATGCTTGAATGTTTATCCAATTCTAAAAACAAATATTTTAAAAAATTTAAATTCTCCATTGCAGCAGCATGGTGGTGAAGTGGTTCGCACTGCTGCCTCATAGCGCCAAGGACCTGGGTTAGATTTCTGGCTTCGGTTACTGTCTGCGTAGTGTCTGAACGTTCTCCCCGTGGATTTAGTTAGCTGAAGAGGGATTTGCAGAATTCTTTTAAAGTTGACGGGCACACTGAGATGAGGTTGGTAGGCAGAGGCTTGGTCTGCTCAACTGGTGATGGCAGGAATCTTTCAGAGAAATAGGCTCCAAGGAGACTAAGGCTGACCAACAGCCTACATCAAATCTAAGTTCTGTTTTGATGCTTGCAGGCTGGGATTCGAACAACAAGCTTAGTTACGAGCCAAAAAAATCTAATACTAAAACTTTCTTAGGTAACATGACATTCCCTATTGCTGAGTCAGCTGCAGGCTAACAAGCAGTTTCTATGCCCCTGGTTAAAATCCATTTTTCACTTTAGACATAGGTAGTAGCTTCACGCGCTTCCACAGGAATGACAAATTTTGATGGCTGTCACTTTGTTATAGGAGCACGCTGTGGAGACAGATCTCGACTGGCCCCTGGTTTCACAGACTATAATGTGTCCTCACAACGAATGGTGAGAGATTCCACAAGGTCTTATAACTGCCTTTTGAATCATGTAACCTGCATCAGCCATCCTTTGGTTTAGCAAGGTCCATTTTTTAAGCAAGCAAATGGGTAAGGTTTGATTTAAACAGTTTATGATGTCTTTCTTGTTCTTAGGGATCACCCTCTGGTGATCAGCCTGCTTTAATCAATTACGGGCTTCCCCCTTTGTTTCTCTCTGTATTCTGGCCTTATCACTTCTTTCACTTTTAAGTGATCCCAGTTAAAGTATCCCTACTACAATAAACTAAACACAAACATTGGTCTCTCCTGATCTGCATGGTCCAGCAGTTTATGAACTTGAATATTTATTTTTTCATATTTTTGGGTATCTGTACATTAGCTCCACTGAAACTTTCAAAGATTACACAGCTTGTACATAAAGCAAACTTTTCCACAAGTGTTCCAGTTCCATGAATTACAGGCTGAAGCAATGGGCTGAAACAAACCATATCTATGGGGAGATTGTTGGTCTCTGCTGGAAACAACTCCAATAGTTCAGCGATCAGGTATTCAATTGATTGGGTGATTCAAATGTGAAACTCATCAATCGGCAATGATGCTCCAGCCCGCTATGTTATGACATTCAATACAGACATATGTAATTTCAAGACATGGAATCTATTTGAGTAGCTATTCGGCTATCAGACAGAGGTTGCTGAAAGCAGCCTGAATTAAAGAGTTGTTTGTACCTAGTTTCTGCACTCTATTAACAAAAAGTTAACTTGCCCCGTCATCTGAAAGTAAACCCAAGGCATTAGGGAAAAGTTAAATTATCACATAGACTAGAGCTAAATTAGTTTAGAACTGGCTATTACACTGTTTCCTTATTTTTCAAGGATCTGATTGACTGTAACTTCTTCAAGTATGAAGATAAACAGAGTAGCTGAAAACCAAAGAGAATGCAATATTGTTCAACTTCAGATGCTATCACAATATCTCAAAAGAAAAATCCTGGAATATATTGAAGGTTTGAAGATTAATTTAGCAAAAGGAATAGCTATCCAAAGACCTATTTCAACTGATCAGAATAGATTGTTTTCTGCCATATCAGATTCAGGGAAGGGGGAAAAAAAAGTTAAGTTTCTACAAGGGATCACAGGCAGAGGTGGGAACATCTGGGTGGCGGCGCGGGCTCGTTGGGCCGAAGGGCCTGTTTCCCGTGCTGTTTCGTTCTTTGTTCTAAATTAAGTTTTGGATAATTTTTTTTAAAATAAAAATTCCTCTTGGCTTGGAGTCAAATGACAAAGCTGATTAAATCCAGAAGACCATTTTTTAGGCTGTAAAAAAGACATTCAAATTCTCATTACCTGATGTTCCTGCATGTCCACGCCCAACTTAGAGTTCATTCAATTGAATACTTACCGTTAAACTACAGCCACAAATGACATCCTCTCAAATCTACAGAGCTAATAGTTCTTCAGGAGACTACAAACTAAAGTTTAGACATTAACTTTTTTTTAAACACAGTGAAAGAGAAGCTTACTGATGGTCGACAGTAGTTAGCAGATTTCTTTTGTTGACTCTCCCATTTGGAGACTGATGTACTCTTTTCTTTCAAAGCATCAGTATAGACCAGAGTAGCAGCTTCCTAAACTCTTTTATGCTGAATTTCCCTCAAAAGATCTCTCTTCAAAGTTCTCTGCTGGTAACGATTGCAACACCTCTGTCCTGCTGTGCTTGTACATGGTGAAAAGCTATGTCTTTTGAGTTATTCAGCTGGAATCTTCAGTATAACATTCAAAAATGACATTACCACAAAAGCCTCATACTTGAATACTTATTCTCCAATCACACCTCTCCACAGCATAAGCAACAAAGCCTTTTTGTAATGCATTGGAAGGCACTGTTAGTTAATCTATCAGGCAAGGACAGACAATCCTGTGACTATTCTCAAAGCCACTGAGGGTAGTTCCTCTCTCCACAAGTGGGAAAGGATTACAACGTCAAAGCTGTAACCTAAACCTGGCCAACTCATGTTGCGGACATGGTAAAAGCATAAACAGAAGTTGGTCATTCAAAGGTAAATGTTTTCTATGATTGAAAATAGTGACAAACAATGCTCAGTGGTTTAAGTTGGGAGAAGGTGCTTTGTTTCAACAGGTGATTGATCAATGGTCCTCCAATTAAGTCAGGTCCATAGATGTTTCTAGATGATGGGATAAATTGTTGTACTTGACAGAAGGAAGCAACGACTTCTCTCCATTATGTTTCTGGTGTTGAACTTCTGTATGTAGCATCCTCCTTAGTTACTTTGCTGGAATAGCAGTGAGAGGATGGGGAGGCACAAATATCTCAAAAAACCCAGTCTGCAGGAAACTGATCCAGCTGTTAGCAGCATTTGAGGCACTGAGAAAAAGGTCCAACATTTCATCACTATCAAGAAAACTTGGAGGGACCATTATGTAAACTCAACTTGGTATGGTACATATTACAACTGAATACTCATGTTGACATTTACTGTTCTGAAATGAAAGGCTTATCTTATGAAGAAAGGTTGAACAGGTTGGGCCTAAACCTACTGGAGATTAGAAGAATGAGAGACAATCTTATTGACACGTAAGGTCCTGAGGAGATTTTATAGGGTAGATATCAGGAGGATGTTTCCTTGTGTGTGAGAGAGAGAGAGAGAGAATAGGACTAGGGGACATGAGAATAAGAGGTCTCACTTTTAAGATAGAGACAGGGATATTTTTTCCCTCTTGAAGTGTTTGTGAAATTCTCTACCCCAGAAAGCAACAGAGGCTGGGTCACTGAATTTATTCAAAGTGGTTAGACAGATTTTTGATAGACAAGGGACTTGCGGATTATAGAACTGAGGCCACACTCAGATCAGCCATGATCTTATTGAATGGCAGAGCATATTTGTGGATTGAATGGCCTACTCTTCCAAATCCTGCATTTATGGTCACAATTGAACCAATCACCACTGCACTATGCATACAACAGGAGACTGGCAAGCCATAAAAAGTCGGTTTAAAAGTCTTTAGGAGATGAAGGAACATTAAGAAAATTTACTAGATGCATATAGATCAGATCATTATGTGTGTGTGTGTGCGCGCGCGGAGGGGGTTGGGCGGCCTGTGGGAAAACAGCAGATAAGATGGGAAAAGGGGCACTAAAACACTGTCTATGATTAATTTACATTTTTTGACTGAAGTTGTGAATAATTATTTATTTCTGCAAACATTTGAGACTCTGAGCATAGTTTTGTAGATTTACATTTACCATCAGTAAGTTAATCAAGTTAGAAAAAAGAAAACACTATTCAAAAATATGGTGAAATTAAAACTATAAAGGCAATTGAGAATACTTTATACACATATGGCCTTTTTTGCCATTTTCTCCTGAAAGTTTTGTCAGATGAATTGTAACTTAATGAACACTGTTCAGCATACACCCACAGATTCATCACTTGAGTACAATACTATGCCTGACATTATCTCAATGGTACTATTCTCTTACAATTTTGCACTTTATGATGCAGGAATTAAAGTAACCTAGCAATTATCTTCAGCCACATAGCTGTGGTACAACAAACAGCTTCACTTCACTTTTAATGTGAACATGAACTCATCATAGAATCCCTACAGTGCAAAAGGAAGCCATTTGGCTCTTCACATTGACAGCAATCCTATCCAGGCCTTATTCCTATAACCCCACGTATTTACCCTGCCAGCTCCCTCTAAATACTAAGGGGCAATTTAGCATGGCCAATCAATCTGATCTGCACACATCTTTGGAAAGTGAGAGGAAACAGGAGCATCCGGAGGAAACCCATCCAGACACAGGGAGACCATGCAAACTCCATTCAGGCAGTCACCCAAGATTGCAATTGAGCCCGGGTCTCTGGTGCTCTGAGGCAGCAGTGCCAAATATTGCCATCATGCCGCCCATAATTCAGAAGTAATTTATTTCAATCTTTAAATGTTTTGATTTGGTGTAAATTTGTTAGTCAATTTTCCAAAAATGGGAAAGGTTTTTAAATAAATAAATATATGGAACGTAGTCAACATATTAACTGTCCTCACCCAGGCACAGATTTAGAATACATTGAACAAGCCAGCATAAATCTTCATATATTATTGAAGTCTTATTACACAAAAGTCCAGTCTTCAACATAATTGATTGCATGGTCGATACACAGGGTGTACAAATTAACTATATTTACATGCCTATATTGTAATTAGCTTGGTTCAAGCTAGCTTTTACATATGTAACATTTTATCTTTAATAGATAACTGCTACTGAGTGAATGTCAATGCTTTTAATATCAAAATGCTAGATTTTGTGACAATTTACCTAGTTCAGTTTCAGTGCACCAACATATTCAACACTCTCCAATTACCAAACTTGAGTTAATTACACCACTTGACATATCTTTATAAGCAGAAATTTAAGCAGATCCAATTTAATATGATTAATGTTTAAACCATCTATCCTCAAAAGCACATGGAAATTGTAGGTGGTCTTTTGGGATGTGTAATTGTCCATTATATTGAAGAGGGAAACATGTTGCCAAAACTTTTAGTCTTGCGTTCAGAATAAATGAGGATGCCAAATTTCAAATAATCACAACAATTCACACCACAAGAAAAAAAGCATGCCGATTCGCTGACAAATCAATTCTGATTGGCCAAAGCATTGCAGCGAGGAAAGCAACTGGGATCTATAAACTCCCCAAGCATTCTAATTCACAAAGTTCACAAGGCATAAACGTATCTCTTTTGTTTGCAGAGAAAGGGTCGCAGTATACGAATACATGCCGCTTCCAACAAGCATAAATGAGCCATGTTACAAGCTTAACTTATCTTGAATTGGTTGTTGTGTAGCTATTAGGGCACTCAGGGTTGTTAAACAAGTGCTGCCCGATCACAGCATCGCATCTAACAATAGAGGTTTGTTTTGGGATTTTCAAGTGCAGGCTAATTGAGTACAATCTTTACTCTGCATCTTATGAACAACCAAAGAATGTACTGTTTGACTCAACCACTGAGATGTATAGCCTATATACCTGGCACTGCACCTGCAATGAAATATATACACAACATTACACAATTGTGTGAGGGGCAAAATGACTTTTGGACCAATCCCTGCTGATGACAGGTCCTTCAAAGTGTCTTTGAGGGTGAAAACTCTCCAGCAGGAGATGCAAAAAGGCTGTGCTATTTGTATTTAATTAGAGCCATTACTAAATTCTGGTGTGCTCTGGGATAATTGGTATTAATTGGCTTAATAACCTACCACAAGTTGGTAAGTTTCCCACATTAGCACATCCTGTCAATTAAATGCAGGAGGTTTTCCACTCTCAGGTGACTGACTTGTAGTCTTTCCCACAATTAAGTGGGCCTGGTGGCCATATCTGAATCAATATCCACCCAGAGTATCACTGCTAGAAAACAAGAGATTGCCCTGTGCTGTATCATAAGCAGCATTATTTTAAAAACTGAGGGTCAGCAATTGTATTCGAACATACTGAATTTCTCCTGATCTAAGTTTATGGACAACTGTCTACAAATGTGTATTATAGAAAATGCATGTGAAGGTTAAGACTTCTTCCCTGCTGGCATCAGACTTTTGAATGGACCTACCTCTCAATACATTGATCTTTCTCTACACCTTAGCTATGACTAACACTACATTCTGCACTCTCTCCTTTCCTTCTCTATATACAGTATGTTTTGTCTGTAAAGTGCATAAGAAACAATACTTTTCACTATACTAATACAAGTGACAATAATAAATCAATCAAATCAATACCGTAACTTTCATCACAATTTCTGATGCAAAGAAGACTTCAAGTGAAATGTTCAGTCTGGGAGAAACCTTGGAAAGCACTAACTGTTGACTGCACAAGAGACCAGTTTACAAATTAACTACCCTCTCCAGTTGTAGGCTCCTTTAAAGTCATTTGAACTGCTACAATAGTTTTGACAGTGAAGAATGGATGAATATAAAATTAAATTGAAATCTTTCTAATGTTAAAGGTTGAATTGAGTTTACAATAAGTGCAAATGAATAGTTTGAGACTGTAGTCGAGTACACGTTTTTGCAGGTAGAGGTGCACTAAATCTCCAAATCAGATTCCAGGGCTAATCTCAAAGTGCAATCAGATGTGTGTGTGTGTGTGTGTGTGTGTGTGTGTGTGTGTGTGTGTGTGTGTGTGTGTGGGGGGGGCTGGTTTTCAGATATGTACATGTGTTGATTGTTAAAAAGACAAATGGGATTTCTGGTTTTATATATAGACATGATGTGAACTGAGGTAAACACAGTAAGAAGCAAAACCTCACTTACTGTATACTGTCTGGAGACAATACACATCTCTTTAACCTGTGCTCAGTGCTCCTTCCACTCACATTGTTAGCCACTTTAAGACTTGAATAGCAGGTTAGGTGTAAAGATTCACTTTCTAAACCATCTGTGCAATTATATGTACTGTCTGAGGCCAGAACGCTCTATTCAACTGACGAAGAGGGAAACCTCAAAAGCTTGTGAGTTTACTATTAAATAAATCAGCTGGACTTAAACCTGGTGTTGTCAGACTTATTACTGTATTTATATATAGATGCATAGAGTACAAAAGAAAGGTAGTTACATTAAAACTTTATAAAACATTAGTTAGGCCCCAGCTGGATTTATCTGTCCAATTCTGGGCACCACATTTGAAGAAGGATATCAAGACATTGTCAGGGTAGAGAAGAGACTTATTGGGATGGTGCTGGGTTTGAAAGACTTTAGTTTTGTGATGAGGTTAAGGAAACTGAGGTTGTTCTGAGCAGAAAAGCGAAGGGAGAGATTTTATAAAGATGTTCTTTATAAAGAGAACACCTATTTCCAGTGGCAGGACAGTGGATAATAGATTAAAGATAACAGACAAAAGAGCCAGAAAAGACATTTGTAATAGGTTGTTCTGATCTGGAACATACTATCCAAAAAAGATGGTGAAAGATTCAATAGCAATTTTGAATAAGGAATTGGTTAAATAATTGAAATGCTAAAACTCTGCATGAATAAGTAAATATGTATTGATTATTCTTTCAAAGAATCAGTACAGGTAGAGTGGCCAAATATCCCCCTATCAGTAGTAACCTTCTATATTCCAAGTATTTTGTCAAAATTCTACATCATTTCAATGAGGGAAATGCTGCAAATAGATCCACAGGGTGGCGACAACTTACAAAAAAGAGAATTCATTTCATAGAAAGAAATTCAATCAGTAGCAAGGCTTCTTCTTTTCAATTATAGTAAGGCAGATACTTTATGGTATGTTGCCATCTGCTTGAGAAGCAAATGGTCTTTGGAACAAAATAGCACGTTACACAGGGAACATCCAAGCTCAGAAAAAATATATACTTTACTGGATTTTCAGCATTTATAATTTCAAGCCTTCCCACAAAGTTTCAATGAAATATACCTCCTTAAAGCATGGTGAGGGATTTCTTATTTGTTCCAGCATGGCCCACTTTACAGTCGCTTGTCTTATATTTCCATCATACTCTCTGGAACTCTGAGTGCCACTAGGTGTTCCCCTTGATCTCTCGTAGCCAGGTTCATTAAAATAAGGCTCTGCCACCAGTATCAAAGACTGGATTGACACTAGCACCTGTTTAAAAAAAAGAATTCACATATTAATTACTAGGTTGGGTTTAGGCAAGAATCACCATGGCTGCAATGTAGAGAAAAAGAAGTCTTAAACATTAGCATTTCCAACTGTCTTCGAAGAATTGCCAAGATTTAGGACTGCATGGTGGCACGGTGATTGGCACTGCCTCACAGCACAAAGGACCTGGGTTCAATTCTGGCCTTGGGTCATTGGCTGTGAGGAGTTTGCATATTCTCCCCATATCTGCGTGGGTTTCCTCCCAGTGTTCTGGTTTCCTCCCACAGCCCAAAGATTTGCCCGTAAAATTGATTGGCCATGCTAAATTGATCCTAGTGTCAGGGAATTAGCAGGCTAAATATGTGAGGTTATGGGAATAGGACCTAGGTGGGATCGTGGTTGGTGCAGGCTCGATGAGCCGAATGGCCTCTTTCTGCACTGCAGAGATTCTATGAGGAAAATCTTGCAAAAGGACCATTTTTATTCACTGAGTCATTTAAAGTATCAATAAAATTATTAGGCAAGCATTAATTTTAAGTCAAGGTAAATACTTTCTATAAATTCCCCTTTTTAAAAGCTCTAATTTTAAATCTTTCTCAGCTTTACATGATATATTGATCCATTTCGTAGTCACTGTTTAGATGTAAAAAGGAGATTGCCTTTGGAATACATTAACTCACAATTGTTGTTTCATTTTACAGCACAGCTGCAAGATTTTCTTTCCAATTCCAACAAGTGTTGCTGAAACACACTGGGAAAGTTTGGTGACTGAACTGCAAACAGACTCACCTTGCCAACACCAATGTTATGGGAGATCATGAGTGCTAAAAAGCTTTACTTCATACTGAAGTAGATTATTTGTAGGATTCAAGATAAGTAATTCCCCCGAAAACTGCAGTTTACAGGCAACAGAATCCATTTTTTCTCCCAAAATGTAACTGTTGCATTTAATTATTTTAATTGTTTGTGTTATGGTAAATTGGATAAACAGAAATCAATGTGCTGATAAAATATGAACAATTACTTAGCTTGCAAATATAAAATCATCTGGTGGATAAATATTTACCAGTTTTCAGCAACAAATTAATATTTATTTATACAAAGCATATAAAGTGTTTTGAAATTCTCAACTTAGTAGTATAATTATATAGTGGTTTCATGGTTTGGGACCAGCAAAATATATGTCAATATTTCAAAGTCCACCTCACAAAGGTGTGAAATTGAATTTACATCTGGCAATTTATGCACTGGTACCATAAAAATAATTACGAGCGTCTCAGGATTGCCTGAAAAAGGCCATGATTCACTGGTATCCTTCAAAAAACTCCAATTGAGTCTGACAAATGAAAGCCCAGTCCCACACTAAATGGCTGAATCTTGATGCAGAAAAATCTGTGTTAATCAGCATGTTTCAGGAATGGCAGTTACCGGTTAATCAAATATGCCAGTTAACTCAGATGCAAGGCGAGTTCTGCGTTTTCATTTAACGAGAAAGCTCCAGGTGATCGCCTGGGTATTGATGTCTCATGAGGGAGCTCACAAACTGAGTTAACAGTGCCAAAGGGAAGATGGTGCTTCAGAATAATGGGAAACTAGAACCAGAGAGTGAGGACAGGCCACTAATAACTACCAGGCAGTGAACTTGTCATCTGCAGTCAAAAAACAGATCCAATGAACTAGAATTTTGGTTATAGAGAGTTTTGTTTGGTGAGATGCCAGAAAATGGAAACTTTACTGTGTTCTATGGAGGTGACTGAGTAAACCACTCCGCTGTGAAACAATTTGCTACAAGTTTGAGGAATAATCCAATAGATCTTGCCAACAATTGAGGTAAAAAAAAATCTATGATTGACCAGGGAAGGAAGAGCTGTCCCACAGAATTGTCGAAAAACTAGCAAGTTTAAAAAAAAACAAATCTACAAGTTAATAATCCCAGACTCTTGCAGCACCATCCCACAGTATATCCTGTTCCACCAGGAAGATAGTGCAGCCAGAGATAGGGGCAATGTGATGTGGACACAAATATAAATTGGTTAATCAATTCCCTGACTGCATCTATCCTGTCATTCAATACAAACTTGGCTCATCAGTATCTCAATTCTTGCCTTCGTTCCATATCTTTTCCTGGTTTAAAAAAAATTGTTGATCTCAATTAAAATTATGAATTCAGCAAGCATTTACTGCTTTCTAAGAGAGAATGCTTCCACATTGCTACCACTCTCACGTTAAAAGATGTTTTATAGATGCAAATTGTTGTGGCGAGTGTTTCTAAATTTTTCCTCATGGGGTGATGTTGATTTTTCAGGTTATGTTCCCTTGTGCTGGATTCCCTCAGAAGCAGAAAACATTTTCACTACCTTAAGTTCTTTCTAAAATACTAAAAACCTTCATCAAGTCGCCCCTTAACCTTCCATGTTCCAGGCAGTATATGTCTAGTTTATGTAATCTCTCCTCACCCTTGGAACTCTGTTAATATTCCAGTGCATCAGCACAGTACTCCTTACACGGAGGACGTATCCCATCTCAGTTAGAGCAAACACAGTATCCCAAATGTGGTCTATCAAAGGCTTGATATAGCTGGAGCAACACCTACCTCCCTTTATATCCAATGCCCTAATTACAAAAACAAACGTTCCATTATTTATTTTGGCTTTTGTTACACTTGAATACTACATTTTAGTGCCCTGTGTACATAAATCCCCAAATCTCTCTAGATTTCCATTGCTCCTATCTTTTTGCCATCTAAATAATCCTCCAAATTATCCCTGTTGGTCCAAAATGAATTATTTGACACTTATTGATGTTGACCTGTCAGTTTCATTTTCTCACTTACTTTGTCAATCTTTGTAATTTTATGCTCACATCTACAGTGCTTTATATAGTGCCAATCATTCTGATGAAGGGTCATCGACCTGAAGCATTAGCTGTGTTTCGTTCTTCACAGATGCGGTGAGACATGCTGAGTATTTCCAGAATCTTCAGTATTTTTTCAGATTTCCAACAGCATTTTGTCCTGAGCTGAACAGTTCTCTATTATGTTATCCAAGTCATTAATAATTACAGTGAATAGTTGAGACCCCAACAGATTCACACGGGATATTAATCTAAATATCCATTATCCCTGGTCTGCCTTCTACTACCTAAACTATCTCCTAACCAAGCCAATTATTTGTCTTCAATTCCATCAATTTCAATTTTAGCTAACAATCTCTTATGTGGAACTTTATCAAACCTGCAGTTCAAACTATGTCAACAAACATTCCCATGTCTGCTGCCGTAGTCACTTCCTCAAAAAATCCAATCAAGTTCATTAGACAAAAAAGCTGAAGCACCTTCTGCCTCTTACAAAACTAAAAGACTGCATCAGAATTCCTCACACAATTCTTCCAAGGTCAAATGTCATACCGATAGGAGATGAAGGATCACCAGTGTTGCTCTAATTCCAGGAAACCAGCATCATTAAGATTTTCCACTGGCCATAAGTCAGCAGAATTTACAAACTGTATTGCATGTCAAATGATACAGACAAATCCCCTATTTTCACAATATAACATCTAGATGCTCTTCTTAAATAGTCTTCCTCGTGGGTTGACTCAAGAAAAGATATTTCTATTGGTAAAAAGTTCGCTGCATACTTTGTGGAGAAACAGGTTTTCAATATCTTCAGAAAAGATTCAGCTTGAGCTTGTGAATTTATAATTTCTAAGAACAGGGACAATCTTTCTTTTGAAGAGGTTGAGTTGCTAACACCCAAGTAAACTATATAACTACAGTAATTTATAACCAACTTTTCATCCAAAGCTGAATGAAAGTCAGTACACAGACCATTTCTGCTACTCTGTTCATCCACTGAGTTTCATGAATAGTCACAAATTATTTTCCATCACTTTTGTGATGTTCAATCACCTTCCTTCAATAATTGATTTTTCAGGATTGCAAAGTAACAGCTCTTCCTAGCCATCACAAAACTGTATCATGGTTCTTGACCTAACTCTTTCAAGGTCATATGTTATACACTATAAAATATCTGTGAAGCATTTCCTGCAGGGTGTTAAAAGTGAGGGCAGATTTTCAAACAATTTTAAGTTTTTGTTCTGTGTTGGAGACCAAATCTGATAATAGCATTAGTTACATGTTGCGAATTAATTGAATTAGTTCCAAATTTGGCCCATAATGTACACAAGTACCAATGCATTGTGGAAAAAAAATCTCTTCAATTCCAGGATTGAAATCATGCAAGAATTGAGATCCTTTATTTTTGTATTGTACTTTTAATTTAGAAAAAAGAGGGGGGTAGGTTATAAACCCTTCGGTTTTAAAAAACAATATCTCTTGTACCAAACCACAGAATTTCTCTCTCAAATTTTAGTTCCATGCACTTCTGTAGGGACAAGGCATTTGGTCTCCTTTCATTTTGCCCTGGACACAACATTTGGCAACATTGAGAACAATTAAATTACACAAGTACAGGTTATCAAATTCTGCATTTTCTGAAATTTTAATACAGGCTGCTGATAAGATGAACAACATTGTTAGGCTTAATTAAAGCAAAATATTGCTGATGCTGGAAATCTGAAATTAAAAACAGAAAATGCTGGAAATATTCTGCAGGTCTGGCAGCATCTGTGGAGTGAGAAACAGTGTTAATGGTTGAGTTCAATATGACTCTTCATCATTAGATTTAAGAATTTGCTTGCTTTTCGAAGACCATTCTACATGAAATGAATAGCGAGTAGTTTCTGCTTACTTGCAAAAAACTAGATGTTTGAGGATTCCACTTCTCCTCTGGTCTTCCATGCCAGGTGTTGAGAATGCTTAAACACACCTGGGGAGAAAGAATCATACCAGAAGTCAGAGGCATGCACTACTATTTTGACATATTGTCCAAGGATTCTGTGGGATTTAACAGTATTGCAACAGATTCTGTAAGCAGTACTGAATTATCCAACAAATACAAATTAATTTTAATGATTTTTGAATCCTATAGCTTGACTACCATCTTGCATTAGCAACACAATGAAGTCGACAGATAAGTGCCTATGTGGAAGACCACGTGACTTAGCTATGAAAGGTGGTAGTCTGAGGTTAATTCCTTGAAGTTGCAAGTTTAATGGTTTTAACAGCCACGTCCCACTGGTAGAGCAAAGAATGCAGAACTATTGGGAAGTAAAAAAAGACAGAGAGAAAAGACAGGGAACTGAGATCAAAAAGATGAAAGCTCGAGGGACCAAACAGCATATTCCTGTTTCTTTATTGTAGTTTGTCTGACTTGAAAGAATAAAGGGACTCTTTCATCAGTTTATCCAACAAATCCTTAAATACCTTCAAGATTTATGCCTCTTTCACATTTCCCAAAAGTCCATTCTAAACAAAGATTTCTTGGTTGGAATTTAACGTCCTTCTCTGAACCAAATTTGGAGGTGGAAAGGCATTTAATCAGATGGGAGTGTGCTGGGTAGAGTTCCCACTGCCTGCCTGTCTCTGTCAGGTATGCTAACAGGCTCCCTTGCCTCTGGAAGGACACAGTGCCACTGAAAACCACACCCTTGATGCTGATTCCTCTTGACCCTCATGTCTGCATCCTGTCTTCAAGGCCGTTGTCTGGGGCCCTCACTGATGTTGGGCCTCCGGTGGGTATACGGTAATGGACAGCTATCAGCTTTCAGAGTGGGGTAGATAGATTTCCGTCACCTGAAGTGTTTTTCATTCCAGAGAAATGCCTCACTTAACACGGTGGGCCCAAGGAGATAACACGGGGTTTTTGTTGGCTCTCCTGCTGTTGTGCAAGACACCCTACACTTCAATTCAATTTTGTCGTTTATGTACGAAGAACATCCAGATATCACCCAGTGGTTTGAATCCTTCTCCTTGTGTTGCTGTCACAATTAGTTTGAATTAGTGAGACAGTACTAGCAGTAAAAATTGACCCAAAACTGCAAAACATATTACCACAAAACACAGTTTCAACATTTAGAATACAAATCATAAAACAGATCATTTTATGCACTTCCCTCACTTATTTCTAAAAGCCTGATACTGAAATTACTTTAGAGATGCCGCCCTCCTTCGTCAACAAAATGACTTTGTTACACGGAAACTCACTTACTTTCTCCTAAAAGCAAACCTTCAAGTAGATTTCCCAGAATTACCTTACACCGAGTAAATTTACTTGCATATACTTGTATCACAAGTTTTTCTTTGTTGTACAAAGTGGAAGACCCCTTTTCAGGATTTCAAAACAAGACTAGCTTTACTTCAACACAATCTATGTCCTTACCTTTCCATCATTGTAAAGATTTGGGTTAAATCGTACACTGTGCCCTCCCGTGGTTTCCAGGTTTACAAGCGGAGGGGAATTTGGATAATCTTGGGGAAAATATACATCAAATTCAAAACAGCCATTTGCATAAGGTGTATCAGATGGTCCTGTGATTAGAACCTGAAAGGAGGAGGAAAGAATCATCAAAAACACACAGTCATACTGGCATAATCATTGGCAGCTTACGATATAAATTTTAAAAGAAAGCAGATGTATGTAAGGAGATGGTTACATAGAACTGACCCATAATGGCTCTATAAATTGATCATAATATATCCTATTGCTAATGAAAACCCATTAATGCAGGAATGTGTAAAATCAGATCTTCCATCAGGTCCAGTTCTACACCTCTTCTCTACAATGAAAAGCAGTTGGATTCCACATAGAAGAGGACATTGAAAAAAGATTTGTTGGGTGTAAATCTTTTTTAAAATGGAGTAAAATATTAGATTTCTGTATAAATTGTGTGGATTCAAATGTGCCAGTACAAGATAGTTACAATGAAGTTCGTGTCTTAGTTACCTCAAAAACATTTTAGCTTCTCTCCTGATTAGGAATTCAATAATGAATGGAATATGAAATAACTTTTCAAACCTAATATAAAATAATGATTTATTTTTAAATTACAAGTCATTTTAGGAAACATTCCCTCAACCTTTAAGTCACTCCATGCCATTATTACTCTGGCCAATAGAACATGCAGGTGATTAGCTACCAAATATTCATCTAGAGCTGGTGACAAAGAGTCATTGAATGTAGATTTGCTTTCTCTCTATCATGAAGTTTACCATTTTGTTCAAAGTCTCATGCGATAGAACATCATTTTCAAATATATGATGGTGCATAATGGATGATTAACATTTTGAATAAACTTGTAGCAAAACTTGTGTGATTTATTCCTGGGCTATTTATTCATTTATAGGACAAGGATCATCGAATCATAGAAAGGATGTGGCACAGAGGGCTCAGTCAAGCCCTTCATCTGTGCTGTTATAACCATTTTAGCTTCAGTATTTTGTATTTACCTTCATAATATCCAATCTCTCCTCATCACAGCGCACAAATACACTGGATGAAGAGGAAAGAGGGAGAGATGTTGAGAGTGTGACAGCTTCCTGGGCAAGACGTCTAGCTCTGGCAGCACTGTTAGCATCACTAGCATTCTTCACCTGAGACATGTAATGGTAATTTACTTTGAAAACCAATTTTCCATCATCATCTTCTGTGACCATCTCAGCAGTATCTAAAGAGGAAAAAAACACTAAGCATAGGTATAAATTTTATACTTCGGCATAGTTAACCAACGAGATAAGCAGAACGACATGGGTATGTACTTGAAGTGCTAAAACCTATAAAGCTATAGACTAAGATCTGGAACGTGGGATGAAGCTTTTGTAGCTGGCTTCCTGCGCCAATATCTTTTGTTTCATCTAAGGTTCTATTATTTTTCTAATATGAAAAATCTCAAAATCTCAAAGTCTCAAAATCAGTTTAGTAATCCTACCATCTTTCTCATTCAGCACATGTATCTGATTCCATCATTGTGATCATCGGACTTTGAATCACTTCAGTTCACAACTTCAAATGGAAGTCGCCTACTTACATACTGGCACTTCTAGAAAACTAGTAGTCCTTCACTCAAATTAAGTTAGTGTCCAAAAACACAAATGAAGTTCAGTGCTAAAATACGGTGTGCAACATTGGTTAAATTTCTAGATTTAGGACTTAGTACCTACAATTATTTACACTTGCATCTATCTAAAAATGCATTTTGGGTGCCTTTTATATCCAACTGATTGGGAAATAGGAGAATTTTGCACTTTCAGATATTAATATCAGCAAGAAACAAAGGCATAGTGTTTAGCATAATATTGCCATTAGGTAGACAGGAAAACAGCCTTAAACACCAACAGAAATTCATTCACTTCACATACTAACCTGAGTCATGGCATCTCAAGATAGCTCAATTTCATATCAACTCTAGTTAGTTTAGTGCTTTTAGATCCAATGCTCTTTAAAAATTGGATTGAAAATATTTCGAATAATTTGGCTTAGAACATTATAGCCAATGAATCAAAAAGGATCATCACTGGGTACGTGTTTAGGGCTCAGGTGTAAAAAGACACTGCACATTCCAGCTTTTCCCCACTGTGTTTACTTTAAGCTTCATTACCATTTCTTAACACTTAGATGCAGGAAGGAAATCACCCTGGTTGGGAGGTGCACTCTAGTATTGGAATAAGGAATAGACATTTAGGACCGAGGAGGAGGAATTTCTTCACGCAGATAAGTGAAGAGTCTTTGGAATTCTTTAATTCAGAGGGCTGTGAACACTCGGACACTGAATATATTCAGGACAGAGACCATTAGATTTCTAGACATTAAAGGATATGAGGAAAATGGCATTGAGGAAGATTATCAGCCATGGTCTAGCTAAATGATGGAGCAGATTGAGGGGCTGAATGACCTACTCTTGCTTCTATTTCTATTTTAATATAATTTGAATCATAGGTCAGATGAACTTTCATGAAGTTACGATTGCATAAAGCTCATTTATGAGAAATTGGAAAACCCAAATGCTTATTAGGCACATCCTTCACATGCTCACACGATGCACTTGTTCATTAAAATGCCAAGAGTTATATTATATGGGTGCTCATTCTTTATTACATCAAATAATATGACTGAATGGAGTTGTTTTTAAAGAATGTTCTTTCAATAAACACGATGCCAACTTTCTCATTATACATTTATCAAATTTTTACAGCTGATTTCATTTGTTGTGAAAGATAGGCTGTGTTTCTAATCTTACGTACAAAGAAATATAATTTTTATCAAACTGAATTACAATGACATGAAGCTGAAATACATCTGATCGGTTGCTGGGTTGAGAAAGAAATCTTGATTTAATATTTTTTTCCAATTTGAGATTATAGCTGGAGAAAGCCAGCCAAATTCACCATAGAAAACACTCTTTCTGGTTGTATCATAGCTTGGTATGGCTCCTGCTCTGCCCAAAACTACAAGAAACTACAAAAGGTCATGAATATAGCCCAACCCATCACACAAACCAGCCTCCCATCCATTGACACTGTCTAGGCAAAGCAACCAGCATAATTAAGGGCCCCATGCACCCTGGATATTCTCTCTTCCACCTTCTTCTGTTGGGAAAAAGATACAAAAGTTTGAGGTCATGTACCAACTGACTCAAGAACAGTTTCTTCTCTGATGTCATCAGACTTTTGAATGGACCTACCTCACACTAAGCTGATCTTTTTCTACATCCTAGCTATGACTATAACAGTACATTCTGCATTCTCGTTTCCTTCTCTGTGAACCATATGCTTTGTCTCTAAAACATGCAAGAAACAATATTTTTCATTGTATCTCAACATATGTGACAATAATAAATCAAATTCCACCTCATTGCACAGATGAAACACCACCAATTTTCATTTATACTACACCCTTAACATAGTAAAACATCCTAACGAACTTCTCAGGAGTGAAGTTGAACAAAAATTGATACCAAGTCAAACAAGTAACTGAGATAGGTTTTAAGGAATGCCTTAACATTGGAGAGAGAAGTGGAGAGGTTTAAATAGGAAATTACAGATCTGAGTCCTGAAAGCATGGCTATCAATATTAGGCAAAGAGAGTAGAGTGGGCAGTGACTAGTGTTGGAAGAACAAAAAGATTTCTTGCAGGGTTGTTGGATGGAGGAATTTACAGGAATAGAGAAGACCAATGGTGTGGAGGAATTTCAAAAATGAGGATGAGAATTATTACTGGTTTGCTTCTAAAATGGAGACATTGGTGGGTCTGGAGCCAACATTGGTCACTGAGATCAGAGAAGATAGCCGAATGGAACTTTGTATTGCTTATGTATGAACATCAGGGTTTTAAATTTAAGGGGGGTGGGAGATAAGATGTCAGGACAGCAATTGAATAGTTGCTGGGAGAGGTATCAAAAGCATTTGACTGCAACTAAGGAGAGCTAGAGGTTACACAGATTCATCATAAGCCTATAGTAAAGGACAGAGGATGAAATGCTAGAGTACCCACAACTCTTGAGCATGAGTTTTCAATCTCAGATATGTGAATGTTGAATGACAATCAAGTGCAACAGAAGAAAAACTACAATAAAGAGTCAATTCTCTATAAGAATACGGGAAATAGGAGCAAAAATAGACTATACAGCTTATCGAGGCTGGTCCACCATTCAATATGACCATGGCTGATTTTGGACGTCAAATCCACTTTCTTATCCAATCGCCACACTGCTCAATTCTAAAACAGACCAAAAATCTGTCCATCTCAGGCTTAAATATATTCAATGATAGCGCATCCGTTTGAGTGGAGGAATTTTTAATTTCAGTCCTAAATGATCAGTCCTTACTCTAAGATTCTTTCTCGATTCCACAGGAAGGGAAATAAACATTTCTATATCTACCCCATCAAGCCCAAATCAAAGCTGCTCTATGCACTCCTTAACAACCTGTTAAGACAGCAATATTGGCAAAGAGCTAGCAATAATAAAACAATCATGCAAAAATCAACTAGACCACAAGTTTAAGGACTAAGAAAAACAATTGTCCGTCCCATTTTATCAATCTCATTGAAAAGCAGGTAGTATCAAGTAGCTCCGACTACTGATTTCATGCATTACAATTGTGATTACAATATTAAAGTATTTCAATGCATGAAAAATGCTTTGGGATATTCCAAGGTTGTGCAAGATGCTATATTAATGCAAGTCTCAGTTTCCTTCTTTAAATAGCAATTCTCAGAGTTACAATGGAGGGCATAAGTGAAAGTGAAAATGAAAATTAATCCAAAATGCTGATTTTTACAAATAAAACACACAGTTTTTGCAAAGATAATCAATCTTCGGAAATTAGCACTCTGCCACAAATCTGCTTATATGATCAGATCCGCACTGACAAAAGATTAGCCTGCACATTTTAAAGCCCTCCTCAGCAGAGCTGGGGATCACATACACAACCAGGCTGCAGAAAACTTCCTCTGACTATAGATCTAATATGGGTAGGCACTCAGTGGGAATACTGGTGGGTGGAACATTTAATGCACCATAATAAATGGAAGCAAGTTCTGTGTACTCAGCCAAGATGTGCTAAATATTGCCAGCATTTTACTGCCTGTGTGATGTTCCTCAGGGTACAGTAAACTTTGGACAGTAATAATTATTTCGATGTCCTGATGGCAACGGAAGAAAGACTGTGTCAGCCGCTTTAAAGAACAGTCTATTTATTACTCACTGCTCTATAACCATACTCAACATTTTAATTTTATTTTCTCATTGTTCAGAAGTTTAATATTTATTTCATTATCTGGCACTTAGTCTGAAGAATCATTTTCTCAAAACACAGCCAGCTTTTCTACCCATTATGATGAAATCACATGATTATATAAATGCACCAAGTAAAAACATGTCCCAGTGTAATAACATGGGCTGGAGATGACTAGCTTTTATTCATCAGAAAGCTGAAACGCCCTAGTGTGCTCCAAAGAAATACAAATGCCATGCTCAGCTGCTGGCTAATCCCCAAATAAGCTGTAAAGATGCTTATCGTTTATAACAAATATTCACATTGCCTCTAATTTTTCTTTGTTGTGCGACTTACAGGAACATTGCCTTGTTTGTATATGATCGATAGTAGCTTAAAAGTCAGTGAAAATTTCACCCACTAAAGCCATGTTTCTAAATGTTAAATTTGTAATCAATTATAAATTCAAACAATAGATCTAAAACGCAATGCCCCACAAGAGAACAACTTAGAGGCTTCCATTCACAGTTAGAGAGAAGCAGCTTTCTGAGCCCCTTTTGTCTCCCTGTCCCCCTCTACCTGAAGGCAACAATCACCTTGAGGTAAATTTCTGTAGTTTTCAATAGCCCTTCAGGTTCTCATTCAAAAAGCCATTTGAGGTGGGACAAAGCTGTAACAGCCAAGTTCAAACATTGTCCAAAATTTACACCTGACACCTGCTGGATAGTTGTCAATAGATGGAACCCTGGGCAATGTTTCTACCTCCCAAGTCTAGAGCACTGACATCCCTATCATGTAGTCCATTTGATCACTATGACGGAGGATGAACTGCATATTTATTCAGTAAGCTATCGAGGGGATGGCACAAATACAGCTTCAATTACATAATTGTTTTATGCATAATACAGATTCTTTTACGTACTGTGTGTTAAATGAAACTTACCAAACTGCAGTTTTTTCATTGCAGCTACATATTTTTCTTCCAGAGAGCGCATGACTGCCAATGGCCTCGGTCTTGTCATAGCTTTCTTGCTTGATTCTGCAATTTTCTTTTCTGAAACACAGGTCAGGGAATTAATAATGAAGCAAATCCAACAGAAGGCAATATTGAGCGGGGAATAACAGTGGGGAGAAAAAAGATTTGCATCGAGTATGAACAATAAGGCTGAATGGTCTGTTTTTTTGCATTGTATGCCCTTATTTGCCATAAAAATGCAAGTTCTTTGTTATCTTTACTTTGATCTTGTTTTGAGAGATCTCGGCCGGTAGAAAGGCTTGAGAATTTTGTCACAGTGTTCTTAGAATTTCTGTTTCTGATTAGCACTCAGTACCACTTCTGTAGCTGCACGCTGACAGGGTCTGGCTCAGCGGTAAGATATTTTACACAGAATATAAAATACAAGTTGTTGTAAAAAAACCATCAAGACTTGTACATTGACTAGATTATGGATATCAACAGCCTACTGATTTGTACACTGGCGAGCGAGGAGTCAAAACATGGGAGAGGTAAACCAGCAGTTAAGGAGGCTAATATTAGTTTTTTTAAAAATTGCTCTGCAGAGCAGAATGAAACTTTTAAAATGCTGCAGTCTGTTATATGCCATGAAAGTAGAGTTATGCAGCAGTTTCTTTGCAAGTCTGCAGGGTTCAATTCTCAGCAGAAATCAGGTAGTTGTTGGATTTGAGAGTTCACAGGTTTATGGCTTAAGGGGGAACAGAAGAGAGAGAATCTGCTGAAAATAGCACTCAACATGAGCAGTTTCATGGTTAAGCAGCAAATCAAAATGAGCGTACAGTGTGCACATTTCCGAATTGTGCAAATTGACATTTCTACAGCGAGTACAGCATCATCCTGAAATATGATAGAAATAAAAATATTCCCACAAAAATAGTAAATATTGCAAAATTTGCTTTTTAATAATAAAAGCTAGGTTGTTCAAATCATTCTAACCGTTATAAAACGTTGCACATAAATGAGTATCATTAAAGTCAATAGCCATACCTTGCGCTGCCTGTCGCAGGCTAGTTGTGGCCAACTGTACAATCTCTGCAGTTTGCTGGATATCAGGTACAAGCAATGTTAGTCCCTCAGATTCTGCTTCAGCTGCATCGTTCTTGGATCCTGCTTTGCTTTTATCTTTCTTAGATCTGTCAGAAACAAAGTGTAATGTTTAGTGGGTTTTATAAAAAGTAAATTGCCCATCTAATTTTCTCAATATGCATGCTTTGGTGAAATCATAAGCAATAATACTGCTGCCAAACGGCATCTCCACAACTCAAAACCTAAGTAAGCAAAGCCAATTCACAACTTGAGATATTTCCATTGTAAAATTAGACACATTTCAACATAGTAATAGTAATTCTCAGTATCCAATAATCTAAATACACCACTATTCATTAGATTTTTGTCAAACATGGTCTTGTGTAAGTAGTGAATTAATGAAACTTCCAAAATTTCCAATCAGAAAGACAATTTGCCTCATTTCAAGTTTGTAGCGTTTGAAAACTATGGCATTATATGCATTAGCAAGCCGGCTCCCAAATGACCAGACTATTATTCCCATCATTTCTGGGAGAGATAATTTTAGCTGGCAAAAAACAATAATACTTTTATTAAAATAAAAGACAACACACCCTAATAATTTCACTGTATCTCCTGGGAATATAAGTGGGCTGCAATCTCATTAAACATCAACAGTCACTGCACTTCAAAAAAATTTCACTTTGTGTAGTGTTTGGAGGCACTTCAATTTCACTGAATAGTACATAGAATTTTAATTCTAGTTCACCTTCATCGGCACAAACAGCATAGCTTCTATGTTGTTCAGTGTCAAACTTTCACAGTTGATCACAACCAATGCTGCCAATCTAATGCATTGTACTTTTCTTTATACTTATGCTCTCAGATTTGAGAGAAACCTGGTTTTGAGGGTTCATGATTTAAGGGTCCATTATGATACATATTAATCCAGCTATAAACTAGGGTAATAATGAAGACTCTAACACGAGTGCTACACAAAACTACTTCAAAGACTGATTACTCCTCTGGAGGCTATTCAGCCCATTGAATCTATGTCAGCTGTCTGCAGAGACAATAATCCCAGTACGCCCAACCCCTTTCTTCGTAGCTCTGCAATTTTCTTCTCTTCACGTGTATATCCAACTCTCTGAAAAAGTCACAATTGAATCGGCCACCACCTCCTGTTCAGGCAGTGCATTCCATATCCTAACTGCTCACCGCATTAATAAGTATTTTCTCATCTAGTCTTTGGATCTTTTACCAACCACCTTAAATTTTTGTCCTTTGGTTCTTAACCCTTCCACCAAAGGGAACAATTTCTCTTCATCTACTATCTAGACACCTCATGATTTTGAGCATCTCAATCAAATCTGCATTCATTGTTCTCTTTCTCAAAAAGAACATCCAAACTTCTCCAATATATTCGAAGTCCCTCATCCCTGCAACCACTCAATTCATTCTGCACCCTCTCCAATATCTTCACTTCCTTTATTGAGAGTGGAATCCAGAATTAGGCACTATAGTCCAGTCGAGGACATGTCATGGTTTTACAAAGGTTTCCTGTAATATCCTTACTTTACGCTGCAAGTTCCTTCATAAAGCCTAGCATCCTGTCCTACTACCTTCAATGCTTTGTGCACATATATCCTCATGTTTGTGTTTCTCCATCTTTTAGAACTGCATTCTTTTATATTGTCTTTCTTCATTTACCAACCAAATGCTTTGCTTCACATTTCTCTGCGCTGAATTTCATCAGGTACGAGTATTCCCATTCCACTAGCCTCGTGAGGTCTATCATTAACTTTCTCACACTTCAGTGCAATTTGTGTCCTGTACATTCAAGTGTAAATCATTGAGATTCAATCAAGAAAAGTAGTGTCCTGGTACTGACCCTTGAGAAACACTATCTGTACACTGTCCTTCAATACCGAACTACAGGAAACTGCCTGTTTCTATCTACTTATCCTATCCCTTCATAATTTTAAACACCAGTTATATTGCCTTACATTCTACAATGTTCTAATGAAAAAGACAATTTTTTGGATCTTCCATCTGCGTATATGTTCACAACAGGCTTCATTCTAGTGAATCTGTGGTGCAGTCCCCTTCTTAAAATCTCGATATTCAGGTTCATGTATAATTAGGAAGGGAAATTGGATGTTAGTCTTTATTGCAAGGAGTTGGAGTATAAAAGTAGGGAAGTCTTATTTGAGAATCGGAAGTTGGCCAATCAACCTAACCCGCATACCTTTGGACTAACATTTATTGGTAACCCTGCAAACATTGCTAACCCTGCAATTTATTTCCCCCTTTATGTTTTTATTCAATTCTCTTCAGAATGTTCTATTGTATCTTGAATGAATTTTGCCACTCTTTCAGGCAGAACATTCCAGATAACAACTGATTGTGTTAAAAATATTTCCTTATGTCACTTCTGGTTCATAGTCAATCCCTTACATCACTATATACTGGTTATCAATCCTTCTACTAGAAAAGATTTCTTACTCTATCAAATCCAAATATTATTTTGCTCACACAGAGCATCCTTCCTGAGGCTGACAATTGCAATAATCTGCAATACTTACTGACACAAGATTTCATGTTTCAGTTTGAAACCACTATAGGATGAAATTAATGGAAGACAAGGGACTTTAACTGAAACTTATTTTTAATATATCAAATTCATGCATAAATAATTATATTATCTTTCCTATGACTAGATGATAAGATGTGGCTAGGGGATGGCAGGGAGATAATTTTTCTTGCCATATTTATGTCCAAGGATATGGAGCCATAGGAGTGGAAATTATTCAAATATCTGCAGACTGATAAAACTGGATTATGTAGCTTCATTACTGTCTGTTTTTCCCATTAGTTGCCATATAAGCAATTTCTGCTTGTATAACATTTTGACCTCTCGTCAGGCTAACAACCTGTCCACAGTGTTATAGTGCCCATGGATTTTTCTTTCTGTTGGATGTCAATGAACAGATGAAATAAGTTATTATGCACGCTGTTAAGCAAGGTAGAGACAGAAAATGATAACAGCTTTATAGCTCAAAGGAAAGATATAACACCGTGTAAAAAAAAAAAATGCCTGTGCAAAGCAAGACCAATCCATAGTTAGAATGGCCAATTTATAAACAACATTCATGAAAATGAACATTACAATGTGATTTTCATTGAGAATTATTTTAAAAATCATCTTTCATGAACAAAACATCTACCCCAGGCTGCAGTGATACATAATTTATTGTATTATACTGATTCAGACAGAAAAATTGCTAGCAGCACCAAGATGTCACTGACATTTACATCACTGAGTCAGTAGCTATATTTTTATGTCAAGTGCAGCCAGTAGATAATGGGAAACAAGAGTTCAATATTAATAAGGTGGAATAACAAGAAATGAAACAGGATGTGGAAGCCGGAAGCCATAGCAGAATACTGGATTCCCCAGGCCCAATGTCCAAATCTCACTTTTCACTGATGCTCAGAAGATTCTACTTCCATTAAGCAGGTTTATCTACTTGGGTAAGAAAACCTAATTACCAGACTGCTTTGAACAATCCTTGCATTCAAGAGCCAGGCACAACACTACCAAGAGCACAAAGAACAAGTTCAAGGGCTTTGATGTCCTAATTCTTGCCCCTCTCAGTGAATGGACAAATGCTTAGCAGTTGGTGGCAGTAATGGGTATGCACAGGAAGAAATTTAGGGAATTGAACCAATTTCAAAAGAAATGACAAAAATAGAGTTTTTACATTCAGAATTTCTTGCAAATAACTACAATTGCATTATTGATGCCAGCTGTAAGCTATGTAGTTTGTGATTTCTTTTTGTCTCAGATTCAGGAAAAAGGCTGCTGTGCTCAGAAACATATTGCACAATCATATTGTACTAAAATGTTAAATACATGAACTAAAATATAAATAAACCCATCTGGAAAAACCAAGTAAATTGTCCTTTGGCTTATGATGCTTTTGTTACAAGCAACGTGTTAGTTATTAATAATGTGGCAGATCAACAAGAATATTTTCATTTCAGTCCAGCATATATAGTCTTGTTAAAATATCAGGTTAACAAATAAAATCGTCTTGGTCAGTGTAGATAGTCAATGATGCAACATTTACATGGGAAATGGTGGGAGCCATGCAAGTAGTAACAACACCACAGTTCAATTTAATCCTACTTCATATTCTTTAATAACAGTCAGCCACTTAGCAGGAGGAAAACGGAGATATAATCAGCAAAGATTAGGTAGAGAGGCCATGATACTCAAATGATCCTATCTCCCTCTACTCTGGATGTATGTGCAGGCCTCACTCTGTAAATCTGTGCTAATTCTCAAGAAAGTTAAACAGATGAAAGAAAATGATGGCTTATGCCAAACTGAACTGGCTGAGAGAAATCAATGATTAGACAACAGATGAGGATCACTGTATGATAAACAGTGGAATATTTTTCTTCATTCAATTTCCAAAATAGTGCTGAAAACTAAAATGTGTATTTTTGAATGAGGCAGTTGGATTCAACCTAGCTCTCTGGAAAATGTTATAAAAATACTCAAATTTTTCCCTTTCTGCTTTGTTTGAAATTAAACGGCACCCTTTTTTTATTTAATACATCAACCACTTCAATTTTGGACCGCAGGAAAAGAATAATGGCCCAAGACCATAATAACTGAATGACAATCAGTTTGGAACACCAGAACAACTGTCAGAACATACCTTAATCTGTTGGTGTAAGTATCCACACATGTTTTCATTTTTGCGAGTAAAGTGCCAACAGAAGTCTGTGTTTCAGAGTGCTCCTCATCCTCTTCACTGTTATCACCAGACAAAGGCAGGAGAAGAGGCACAAGGGATATACATGAAGCAATAGCACGCAGCAACTCCAGTAGAGCTCTATACAGAGGAACATGCCTGGCCATGTCAAGCACTGCAGAGAAATGAAAGACAAATGTTAAAAAAACCGATGTCAATGCAAAACAGTGCATGGAACTTAAAAATAAGCCATTAGAAATTACAAACACAACTATATATTTTATATATATTGCATAAGCAATTTTTCAGTTTTACATTTGAGGCAATTTGCATCAGCCTCATTCCTACGCAAGGGATAACATGGCCAAGTGCAGAGGTACTTTCACTCTTTTGCAATCTCGGAATCCCCTAACTGCACCAATGCAATTTTCTTCATTTCCTATACCAAGTACCCTATGGCATCTGAGGAGCCATGCAGATTTTCAGAATTTTGCTTTGGTGGTTCAGTAGGAACCAACTTGAAAATGACCAAAGTATTTTTTTATCATCACAGGAGGAGGCTTCCAAATCAGTAAGTTCAGGTTGAATTTGGACTCAGACTCACCGAGCGCTGAAAAGTCTGTGTGTTAAACCATTAAATGCACAGGCATTCTCAATTAATTGATTTACATTGTAGTAATAAATGGAATGGCAGAAATTGAACAGAAATAAATAAATCAGTGATACATACGGCTGTAAAAATATTTAAATGCAGTTTGCGATATGCTGACACAGTTAACAGGCAACATTACTTTGCGCCATTGTTACAGCGCTCATGGAAATATCAAAATCTGGTATACAAATCAAGCTTGCATCAATGCAAGGGGTTTTCTCAAGATTATAGCTCATACATCAATCCTCATATTAAAGAGTACTTCTGTGCCCTACACATCATCACATCTCAGTTTCTTTAAAAAAAGTTACACCATTTATGTGAAAAACTGCTTTCTAGTTTTTAATACCAATTATATTTTGAACGACTGATTTCCACCCACCCTCCAAGATTCAATACTACTTTCTGTAAAAAAAAATGTCAGTTCTAAACTAGGCATTGGTAAAGATGTTGACCATTGAATCCTGAATTATATTCCTAAATTCATTTCTTTCTGACTAGCAAAACAGACACAATTTCATTCGTAGAGACCCTTTGGATAGACATTGAATGTCATTCATTTGAAATATCAGGCTTATTCTCTAGCATGGTGACTAGAAAATTACTGCAACTCAGATAGATTTTCATCAAAATTACTGAATCCTCAAATTAATTACATATAATTTTAAAAAGCATGAAAAAGCATAGTTTACTATGCTGCACTATCTGCATTTATATTGCAGAGTTTCAATATACTGTAACTGCCCTTTCCTTCCAATAATCTGGATAAATTCCAAATCCTTCTTAACAGCAGTAACATTTATGATTAATGCTGCAATATTCTTGTCTACATCTGCTTCCAAACCATTTACTGCCAGCACTGTACACATTGCCATTACCTACATGTTCAGACAACAATACGAAACCACTCTTGCTTGGCTGACTTAAAATGAAAGAGCAATAGATACATAGGGTGAGTATTAAACTATCTAGCATGTTTAAGTTCTCACAGGCACCTTTGTTGCTTAACATTCAACACCACCTTTCTTTAAAAAACTGCTTACATATTCTGACCTCGAACTTCAAAAAAAAATTGGAACAAGAACTACATCAGTCCATTACAAAGTCTACTGAATGCTTACTGAGCAAGACAGGTGTGGAATAGAAATAAATTGCAAACAAAAAATGCACACAAATTCGTGATTATATTTCACAATCATAAATAGCCCATCATCACTTTTGAGGACAGGGACAGGAAGCAAAGTGACAGGGATTTTCAGACACCAAGTACTCGATACAAACTGGAACGGTAAGAGCATTGGAGTCTTAACAAGTGAAACATGCAAAATGCAACCCCAAGTGCTACCCAAGTGCCAGGCATCATTTTTAAAGCGCCCAAGTATTGGGGCATCTGAATCACATAGGTGAGATGCTTATTAACATATTGTTGATTGTTGAAAACCCATCTGATTCACTAATATCTTTAGGGAAGGAAATCTGCAGTCCTTACTCGGTTTGGACCTCATGACTCCAGATCCACGAGATTTTCAAATGTTCTGAAATGGAGAGCAGTTAGGAATGGGCAATAAATGCTAGCACAGTTGGCAATCTCATAACCGAATTTTTAAGAAGTCTATTTATTTACTGAGCAAAAGAAAAGTCCTAAGCCGAGCAGTTTCTTCCAGTCCTGCTGTGTTGAGAATGGATTGGCCTCTGGCTGAGTCTGTGGAGTAGACTTTCTGCAGTCGTGTGGCCAGCAGTCCATTTGTTGTAGGAGCAACAACAGTGCTGTTGGGAAGTTCCAGTATTTTAACCCAGTGACAGTGAAGAAATGGCGGTGATATAGTTCCAAATCATGACAGTGAATTAGCTCCAAGTCAGGATGGTATGTAACTTGGGGGAACACATGTACAGGCGGTGTCCTTGTCCTCCTAGGTGGTAGAGGTCATGAGTTTGGAAGGTGTTGTCATATGGTCATAGAGGTTTACAGCATGGAAACAGGCCTTTTGGCCCATCTTGTCCATGCTGTTCCTTTTTTTAAAACCCTTAAGCTAATCCCAATTGCCCGCATTTGGCCTATATATCCCTCTACATCCATCTTACCCATGTAACTGTCTAAATGCTTTTTAAAAGACAAAACTGTACCCACCTCTACTACCACATCTGGCAGTTTATTCCAGACACTCACCATCACCCCCTATGTGAAAAGAAAAATCGCCTCTTTGGACACTTTTGAATCTCCCCCCTCCTCATCTTAAACCTATTACCTCTAGTTTCAGGCTTCCCTACCTTTGGGAAAAGATATTGACTATCTAACTGAACTGCGCCTCTCATTATTTTATAGACCTCAATAAGATCACCCCGAATCCTCCTACACTCCAGGGAAAAATATCCCAGTCTATCCAGCCTCTCCTTATATCTCAAACTATCAAATCCTGTTAGCATCCTAGTAAATCTTTTCTACACTCTTTTTAGTTTAATAATACCCTTTCCATGATAGGGTGACCAGAATTGCACACAGCACTCCAAGTGCGGTCCCATCAATGTCTTGTACAACTTCAACAATTCCTGTATTCAATGTTCTGACTGATGAAACCAAGCATGCCAAATGCCTTCTTCACCATTCTGTCCAGGTGTGACTCCATTTCAAGGAGCTGTGTACCCCTAGACATTTTTCGCTCCGTAACTCTCCAACGCCCTACCATTAACTGAGTAAGTCCTGCGCTGGTTCAATCTACTAAAATGCATCACCTCACATTTGTCTGAATTAAACTCCATCTACCATTTGTCAGCCCACTGGCCCAATTGATCAAGATCCTGTCGTAATCCTTCTTCACTGTCCGCTATGCCGCCAATCTTGGTGTCATCTGCAAACTTACTAACTATGCCTCTATATTGTCATCATTAATATAAATGACAAATAACAGTGGATCCAGCACTGATCACAGGCCTCTAGTTTGAAAAACAATTCTCTACAATCACCCTCTGGCATCTGTCAAGAAGCCGATTTTGTATCCATTTAGATACCTCATCCTGGATCCCGAGAGATTTAACAATGTGTAACAACCTACTATTTCCAGGAAGCCAAACTACAGGGCCTTGGTGGGACCACACCTGCAGTACTGTAGTTACTGTAATGCAATTTGTAGATGCTACACACGATTGCCACTGAATATTTCATTATGTTGGTGCAAGCAAATATTGAAGGTTGTGGGTGAGATGCCAATGAAGAGGATTGCTCAAGGAGATGCTAAGCTACTTGTGTGTTGTTGCATCTGCATTCATCCAAATAAATGGAGTGTATTTCATCACATTTCTGCCTTGTGCCTTGTAGATGAACAGTTTTTGGGATTCAGGAGGCGAGTTCTTCTCCGCAGAATTCCCAGTTTCTGACTTGCCCTTGAAGCCACAGCATTTACATGACTGGTTTCCGGTCAAATGTAACCCCCAGGAAATTGCAGGTGGAAGATTCAGTAATGACAATGCCATTGAATGTCATGGGGAGATGTCATTGAAGATAGTAATTGGCTGGCATTTTTGAGGCATTAATGTTACTTGCCGTTTATTCGCCCAAGTCTGAATAATGTCTAGATCTTTCTGCATTTGGATGCTTCACTATGTAAGGAGTAATGAATGGTCCTTATCATTGTGCAAGCATATGTGATGGCCTCTACTTCTGACCTTATAATGGAGGAAAGGTCATTGATGAAACAGCTGAAGCCCCACCAATTCCGCTCTTTTGTCTGTGTTTGAACCAAGCAATAATGAGATCAGTAGTTGAGTGGCCCTGACAAAATCCCAACTGAGCAGTGAACAGATTATTGCTGAGTGTGTATAATAGTACTGTTGATGGCATTTTTCAGATGATCAAGAGTAAGCAGATGGGATGGTAATTGGCTGGGTTGGATTTGACATGCTTTTTAACAAGAGGACCTACTTGGGCAATTTTCTACATTTCTAGACAGATGATCATTTTTTGCGACTATCATGGAATATTTGATTTGATATTGTCACGTATTAGTTTACAGTGAAAAGTAGTGTTTCTTGCGCACTATGCAGGCAAAGCATATCGTTCACAGAGAAGGAAACAGGAGAGTGCAGAATGTAGTATTACAGTCATAGCTATGGTGTAAAGAAAGATCAATGAATTACAAGGTAGGCCCATTCAAAAGTCTGATGGCAGCAGGGAAGAAGCTGTTCTTGAATTGGTTGATAAGTGACCTCAGACTTGTGTATCTTTTTCCTGACAGAAGAAGGTGGGAGAGAGAACGTTTGGGGTGGCTTGGTGTTCTTGATTATGCTGGCTGCTTTGCCGAGGCAGTGGGAAGTGTAGACGGAGTCAACGGATGGGAGATTGGTTTGCGTGATGGATTGGAATAGATTGGCTAGGGACAACAGCTAGTTCTAGACCATGAACTTTCAGTAACATGACATCGCCTGAACCTGTCTTAGAACATAGAACATAGAACATAGAACAATACAGCACAGAACAGGCCCTTCGGCCTTCGATGTTGTGCCGACCAAAATAAAAAGCATGCCCCTCCAACAACCATCCCTTCTCACCATATACTTATCACTAACCTCTAAACGCCACAAACTTGGCGCATCTACAACAGCTGCAGGCAGGGCATTCCACTCCCAACACCTTGAGTAAAGAACTACCTCTGATATCCTCCTATAACTATACCCCTTAATTTAAAGTGTGTCCCTCGTGCTACTTTTCCATCCTAGGAAAAAGGCTATCACTGTCCACCCTATCAACCTCTAATATCTTATATGTTCAATAAGATCCCCCTTAGCCGCTCCTTTCTAACGAAAACAACCTCAATCCTCAACCTCTCTTCATAGACCTGCCTCCATACCAGGCACATCCTGTAAACCTCCTCTGTACCTCTCCAATGCCTCCACATCTTTCTTATAATGTGGGACCAAATGCACACATACTCAAGTGCGGCCGCACTAGAGTTTTGTACAGTGCAACATGATGCTGCGCTCCTAAATCAATCCCCCTACCAATAAAGCTAAACTCCATAGCCTTCTTAACAACTTTATCCACTTGACTGCCTACTTTAGGGATCTTGACACATACACCAAGATCCTTCTGTTCCAACACTATTAAGAGCCCTACCATTAGCCCTATACTCTACACATTTATTGTTCCTGCAAAGTGCTTACCTCCACTTTCCACATTAAACCCATTTGCCCCTCTCGGCCCAGCTCTGCAACTTGTCCAAGTCACTCTGAAACTAAAACCCCCTCTCACTATCTACCACACCACCAACTTAGTATCATCTGCAAATTTACTATCCATCCTCATACCCTCATCCAGATCATTTATAAAAATACAAACAGCAGGGGCCCCAAACAGACCTGAGGCACACCACTCGTCACCGAACTCCACGATGAAACCCCACAACCACCACCCCCACCCAGCCAATTCCTAATCCAATTAGCTAAATCACCCTCTATTCCACACATCTGCATTTTCTGTAGAAGTCTTCCATGGGCTGTAGAAGTCTTCCATGGGCTTAGGTTCCAGAAATTCTGCGCTGGGTATTAATACCTAAAATCATTGAGCTCCCTACATTCGTCAGGCTAAAATTTAGGAATCTTATACCCCTCCTGCTAATCGTTCATGGCTGCATCATGTTATCACTTCAAAACTATTGCAATTTTCTTCTTTTGTTCTTGTATCTAAACATTTTAAGCTTAATGCCATGATAATGTATACCCAAGGCAAGAGAAACATTGTCAAATCCAATTACTACTCTCTTGGAGCCACGGGAGAAGCAAGAATGTACATAAACGACTCATTGCAATATTATTTCTCAGTGCTACTTACCCCATTAACCTGGTTTACCTGGAATTGGTCTCCAAGGTTTGCCAACCCAAATCAAAGGCTTTTTTTTTTTAAAAAAAAATCAGTTTTAAATTAATCTTGGAACCTTTCCACGACCACAAAAATTAAAAAATTATTGTCACAATTTAATATTTAGCTCAGGCTGGCTCACAAAGAGGAGGATTTCCATAAAAGCCTCCAAGGACTGTCACAAAATGAATGAATAATTATAGGCTACCAGAACATTTTATGCATCATTACACAACTAATCTCACATGGGCACGAACATACTTTATGAAATCTCATGTGGATTCTTGCAGAATACTTATAAAAATCATAGGAGCTATTGTTGAACCAATTGCTCACAATCTGGTATGAATTCACATGCTATTTATTCATTTCCTTCAGACTAAGAGCAGCAGCACAATTTAGTGTTGCTTAATAATTCCAATTCTACCCCTTTAATATACAGAGATGTTGAATGCAAGAATAGCTGCATCTAATGGCCCATTAAATAGGTAATATTGAGCAGCACTAAATTCTCTTTCCAAACCATTTAACATCACAGTACAGCTTAATTGGATAAAAATGGTTATCGTGCCACAACTACATATACGAAAATCTAAACACTAAGACTAATTCATCAGTATTTGAGGTGCAAATATAATCACGAGCATCTAGATTTTTTGTGAGCTGTTTCTACTACATCAGTCCTTAGATGCACCTTAAATCTGCTTATCTTCAATGCACCAATACATAAAAGAAGCCCTTATGGTCTTAAAACTGGAATTATTTTCCTTCCGGTTTAGGGGAAAACTTTTCCAAATTGTTTGGGCTCAAGATTTTCCAGAAAATTAAATTTTAAACTCACACATTGGAGTGGGGGGAATTCTCCAACCTTACCATGCTGTTAGCCAATCATGCCACTCCCAGAAAATACTGTGTGGGCCTAAAATTCCATTTTGCACCCAGTGCTAAACAGTATGCAATTCTGCTGGCATGAACTGATTAGTGTATTTAAAATAACATTTAAATATGCCTTGCCCATTCAATTTTTAAAATTTCATTAATGTAAGCCTCCTTGTGACACTAACATGTGAAGTTACTGTGAAAATCCCCTAGTCACTACATTTCAGCGTCTGTTGAGGTACACAATTTAGCATAGCGAATGCACCTAATCAACACATCTTTCAGACTGTAGGAGGAAACCAGAGCACTCAGAGGAAATCCATGTTTACTCGCAGAGAATATGCGGACTCCACACAGTGACCCAAGTCAGGAACGGAATCCAGGTTCCTGGCACTGAGGCACCTGTGCTAACCACTCAGCACACAGAAGTCTATGGCTTTTGGGCAGGGCATGATAATGGCAAAAATCACTATTAATCTCCACTCGCGAAGACTTAGTGCAATGGTCACACTGGCTGGTTCAAAGGCCACTAAAGCCTTTGGTAGAAGGGTTTGAGGGCAAGACCTGACATTGTCCACTAGGGGTTGCCTGGCAATGGCCACCAGACAGCCTGGCAATGCCAGTTAGTATTGCCACTGTACCAGCTAGACTGAGTGGGGGCCATAATGGGAAGGCTAAGCCGTGGTGAGAGGGGTGGCATATTGGGAATCGGGCGGGCAGGGACACCCATAGGGAGGCCCCAATACTGATAACCAATGTCAGGGAGCAGGTTTACCAGAGATCGGGACACCCTTGCAAAAATGACACCTGATCACTCAGAAGCCAGACTCAGTAGCTGTTTAGTTCCTGCCCCCTCCCCACCCTGCAAAATTCCCAACTCTCCAAAAAAAAGTGACTAAACGTGAGAGGATTGCGATGAGGAGCGCACCTGAGATATCAATGTCTAGCGTGCTCACCGTTGTGACCCTGAAGAATTTTGGAGAATTCCACCCATGGTTTTGGATTTACATTAAACCAGTGAAAATATTGGTGGCAAGAAAGCCTCTCTGCAAGGGAGTTAGAAGCAGATCTCAATAAACAGCAGCATAGGTTTTGAGGGGGCTGAATGGCCTATTCTGATAGGTCCACATGGAAAATTTCTAACCACTGAATGGAAAAGTTGAGCCATTTGGCACTTTTCATTCAAATTCAAACCTGTGCCACAAACAAGCAGAAAGGACATGCAACAAGTTCATTAATCTGCATAACAAAATGGAAACGCTGCCTTTATTTTCTCTTCACAGATGCTGCCAGACCTGAGATTTTCCAGCATTTTTTGTTTCAGATTCGAGCATCTGCAGCGTTTTGCCTTTATCATTAATCTGCATGTTACATAATCATGCTGAGCACTGATTTGGCTGATGGGCCCTTAATTTGCATTCTTTAATAACAGCTACAGTTCGGTTTAGCACAAATATTACACCTAAATTCCACTGTAGGGATATCAAGTCTCCTTTAGTCCAAATGCTCCAGAAATATTCAAAATTAAAAAGTTGGTCTCAACACAATTTTTACAGGTTTATTTGAAATTTATGCCTAAACTGCAAATACAAAATTGTTGGTGTATTGAAAAGCAAAATAAAATGGCTGATAACGACAAAGTTGAAAATCTATGTAGTTAGTCATCAACTTCCGCACCTTTTTACAATATTAACCCTTCCACACACCATCTTCAATGTCATTAGCACTTCCTGATTATAGAACAAACTTTCCCACTTCACATTAAGATACCTCAGAGGAGTTCACAGCCACAAAATTAATATTGAAGTGCAGTAGTTCTAAACTAAATCAGAACGTGTTGTAATCAGTCCAACACTTTAATATAAAAAGGTACTGATAGTTAAAGATTTTTGGACACACATCCTTTACGAAACACCCTATAACGCCCATTGCAGATCATACCACTGCTATTTTTCAAGATGAGTTGTATAATCAGTTTTTAACAACTGCAGTTCCCCCAAACGGGAAGGTCCACATCTCCCCATAGGGAATGAAAATGGTTTAGGTGACCACTAGAGACAGATGTTACTAGTTTAGTTGTTTACAATTCACTGCCTGCCCAAAGCTATTTGCTACTTACATAACACCTCCTAATTTGATAGGTTGCTAATGACTTTGGAATTACAGTGCTAGAGTAAACATTTCGATTCAGAGTATGCATCTTTTTATTACAATACACATATGTTAAAAAACAATAACCAACTTCATAGTTCAGAAATTTAAAAAGGGTAACCCAGAAATTTAAAACAGCTTCCAATGCTTAAAATCCACTCTATATTAAGAATTATACTTCAAAAAGAGCTTTCCACAATGTCTTTTTCCATCCTCATCTCTAGTTTCGATGTTCTTCAACATTAAGAATAAAAATCAAGGATACAAAAAAAAACCTGACTTTACATAAAGTTTCAAAGCTCATTTGACTCTGGTACCTGTAAAGAGTTTACAAGCTGAAGAAAAGATCAAAATTTTAGGTGTTGGATGACTTCCATTGCAGTCAATGATCATGTAGCTTGCTCTATTCCTGATCAAAATATCAATTTTGTACATGAAACCTTGTCCTACACTTCTTTTAGGATTTGCAGGAAATCTGCATAACTGTATGTCAACAGAGTTTGATTATTGAAATTGAAAAGTATTTTAAACATTTACTGAACATATCGATTACCAATGACCACATTGGATACTACCCATTTTAGTCCCTTCATTTTTTTTAAAAAAATGAAGCAGATCGTGGGATGTAGCTAAATGATACACAACATAATCCAATAGTTGTTTGTTGCACATAACCTTTTGCTAAAAAGGTATTGCAAGGTTATTAGCCACTAGTTAGAAAGCATGCTGACTAAGGCAGAATAAAATTAGCTACACAATTTAGGCTCAGATGATTATACTTTTCTTCAATGGAAATCAACCCCACAGACTGAAGGTGCTCTACAAAATTTTGACTAAACATCCTGTTAAATGACCAAGATGTATTGAAACAATCAATCAGAAAATTTCAAAATGTATTGCACCTATCACTGAATTATATTGTAGAAATGACTGCCTTTAGTAACACTGACACTTCTGTTTTTATAGAAATGCAATCAACCACAGGATTCCTTATGAATTTTTTTTTTTAAATGCGACATTTACAGCTTCAACTTAAAATTACAATGAGTGGATCAAGAAGTCCACCTCGAAATTTAGTTACATTTTCATTCATTTGAACAAGAGTTGTGAGAGTAACATTAAGGAAAGCTGCAAATCGAATTTATTATAGATGTATTTAGATCATAGCAATTAGATCAGAAGTCAAAAATGCTGATCTGCTAAATATAAAAAGTAAATGTTGGAAATTGTTTTTATTTTGTCAGAACTAATTGGAAATCTTGTGTGTTTGAGGAAAAGTTCATATTTTAATATGTGAACTATTCTAATGTCACTGTAGTTAACTGTACAAATCAATGAAATGTCAGCCATAATAAACAAATCTACCTCTAATCAGGCTATAGAGCTGCTACATCCATTGATTCCCAAAGAACTAGCAGAGGTCATTATTACAGAAAACTATTTTAAGTCACAGAAAGCAGCACAAAAATTAATTCTTCCCCAATTCAATGAACAAGCAATCTAAAACAGTTTGCATTTACATAGTGCATAGAGCACAGCACAAGGCAACAGGAGTTTTGCAACCACCCATGAAAGCAGAACTTAGAAAAATGTAATCGAAGTAGTAGGTTTTAAGGAACATTTCAAAAGAGAGACAGGAAGAGGAAAAGGAATGAACTCCAGAACTCAAGATATAGAAAAGCAACACAAAATTGTTCAGACCCTGCAAGATGTAAACAATATTTGTGATAATGTTCCAAATTTTGCTGCACATAAGATCTATACACCAATCTGCTTTTGATGAGAGAGCTTGCTTTGTTACTGAACCATTAAAAGGTCCTTTAGTAAGTCTAAGATTAGTTCAGTTGATACAAACTTTATGTATTACCAGATTTATTGAATTCAATTTCTCAACTTGCCATTGGTTTTCAACCATCTCTCTACTCCTTGGTCCACTCACCAAATTTCTACAATATCAGACTGCGGAGAAGACCTCAATTAAAATTTCTTGCAAATGGTTTAATAACAATATTTTAATGATATTAGTTTCAGCTATAATGAAAGGCTGAGTAAGCTGGGATTGTTTCTCTTGCAGCAGAAAAGGCAGAACTGGAGCTGACTGAGGTGTATAAAATTATGAGGGGCATAGATTGGGTGGAAAGAAAGGTATTTTTCCCTTCAACAGAGGATCAATAACCAGGAGGCACAGACTTAAGGGGCAGGAAGAAAATACTTTTTTCACCCAAGAGGTTGGGTCAATCTGGAATTCACTGCCTGAAAGGATGGTAGCGGCAGGAACCCTCACAACATCAAATATTTAGACAAGCACTTGAAATATCATTGCATACAAAGTTACAGGCCAAGTGCTGGAAAATGGGATAACTGTAAATAGGATGATCAACAGTGAGGCAGAGTGTCTTGGGCTCCAAGAAGATTTTGACAGAACGGTCAAATAGACAGATAAGTTTCTGATTGAATTTAACCCTGAAAAGTGTAAAGTTAGAAGGAATAATTTGACAAGGAGAACTCAATGAATGGTAGGACACAAGGAAGTTCTGTGGAATAAAGAAACTTGTGTGTGTTTGTTCGCAGATCTTTGAAGGCAGATGGGCACGTTAATAGGATGCTGAAAAAGACATATGGGACACTTGCCTTTATTAATCAAGGTGCAGGTTACAAAAACAGGAAAGCCATGTTCGAGTTGTATAGAAGTTTTGTGAGGCCACAGCTAAAGTATTGTGTGTAATTCTGGTCGCCACATTATTGGAATGATGAGATTGCACTGGAAGGGGTACAGAGGAGATTTACCAGGATGCTGTCTGGGGTAGAACATTTAATTTACGAAGTAAAGTTAGATAGGCTTGGGTTGTTTTCGGAGTAGGGTGACTTAAATTGAGGTGTACAAGATGATGAGGGACGTGGACAAGTGGATAAGGAGCAGCTGTTCCCCTTAATTGAAGGGTCAGTCATGAGGAAACAGTTTCAAAGTGAAGGTGAGAAGCAGGAGGTTTAGGGAGGCGATGTGAGGAAAAACATTTTTACCCAGACAGTGGTGACAGTCTAGAATATGTTGCCTTGGAGGATGGTGGAGGCAGGTTGCCTCACCTCTTTTAAAAGAGGTGAGCACTTGGCACATCATAACATTCAGGGCAATGAGCCAAATGCTGGCAGATGGGATTAGGTAGGAATTCAGGTGCTGGTGCGGACCCAATGGGCCAAAGAGCTGTGCTGTATGATTCTAGGTGCTTGATAGGCAATGTGGATGTAATGGGCCATGCTGCAAAACTCTGATATGTTGTCTTTCTGACCAGAGTTTTGGGTCTCCAAGTAAACTATATAAAATTACACAACTGCATAACACTAACGTATGCTCATTAATCTAAATTAACCTCATCTAAATATACACTTTCTTAAAGTTCCAAGGGGGTGGAATAATTTGATTAAGGATGTTCTGGTTGCAAAAATTCACAGATGTCATCTTATAAGGCAGTCATGAGCTGAAGTATCACGCAGGTCCAGCTAATAACATTGTAAAAACTGGGAACAATTAAACTGAAGATCTAATCAAATGAAATTCTAAACTTTTTCATAGATAGACAATGCACAAAATTTAGTAAACCGTAAAAGTAAAGTTGAATGTACTTGCAACAGCCTATGTACCCCATTTTTAACTTTTACTACTACTAACCATGGGGTGGCACAATGTTTAGCATTGCTGCCTCACAGCACTAGGGTCCTGGGTTTGATTCCTGGCTTGGGTCACTATCTGTGTGGAGTTTGCAAGTTCTCCCCAAGTCTGTGTGGGTTTTCTCCAGGTGCTCCGGTTTCCTCCCACAGTCCAAAGATGTACACATTGGATGGATTGGCCATACTAAATTCTCCTTTAATGTATTTGAATAGGCACCGGAATATGGCGACTAGGGGATTTTCACAGTAACTTCATTTCATCGTGAATGTAAGCCTACTGTGACAAATAAATAAATAAAAAGAACTTGGGAAGAAAAAGTCACCATCATTGCAGATGAATAATCAAAATCAGGGTTACTTAGTGTTCTCACAAATGGCCATCATGAATAATGCGAGTGAGCAATAAATATCATGCTCACTTATCTAATGTTCTTACATCTGCTTGTACTGGCTGTCAAGAGTACAAATTCAAAAAAACTGTGACTAGCTTTCAAACAATGATTTGAAACTCTTTCTCTGCTAAATCATGCATTCTCCAACATCAGAGTCCATAGCACTATTACTGTTGGTGAGTCTGCCATATACGTCAAGAGTAAAAGGAGTCTTCCAGCACCAAACTACGAGTGAATCCAACAAAATTATCACAGATATGTAATCACATCTCTTTGAAAAGTTCCTACAGAACCAAAGTTGATTCAATAGTTGCAATATAAAATGCTGCACAGAACATTTTTTTCAGCCAACAGCAAGAGATTATACACACGTAATGAGGATTTTCTGAAATCTGCTACTGACAGAGCAGCAATGTGCCCATCTAATTACTAAGCATTCTTAAAACAAGCATTTTCATTTTGCCCATTAAAGATATGATGGTTACTCCAACAGTGCTCTTAACCATGCAGGATTATTAAGCAAACACATTCCCTACTTCCTGTCATATCCTATGGACAGTAAAGCATCAACCATCTGCCTCCCCTGTAAATCTAGCCCCCACAATCATTTTTCTTTCTTCAAATTCTGTGATCGCTGGGGAACATAATAAAATCTTGAAAGAAATTTGTAATTCCTCCTTTATTGCCTTCTCCAATGCAAGTCAACCTTTGAAATAAGTAAGATAGAGCAAAAAAAAAGTGTGATTATCTTCAAGTAGATAGGAAACTTATTTTATTTACCACAGAGTAAAATGCTTGTAGGGATCTGCAGCAATATTTCAACAGACTGTTAATTACAAAGCAATGGGTGCAAGAAATATTCCAGGGGCTGTCATCAGCTTGTGTCTACAGAGAGTAGTTCATTAGCAAAAGTGATATAAAAATGCAAATATTTTTTTCAAAATAATTTAAGAAATGATTAAAACTTATTTCTCTCCAAAAGAAGTGCTTTGCATGACAATTGCAGTTTGCATTGTAATGCTGGACACAGAGTTTGCAAGAGTGGTTTACAGCTCTTGCCTTTTATTCAGTGCCAAGCGTGTATGTATGTAATCAGTATCAGACCATACCAATGTACGGAATGAGGGCACTCATCATGATCCTAATATGTGATTGACAATGAGAGAGCATTTAAAGATTTCCATAAATGCACAGCTTTTGAGTAATGCGTGTTGAGGGTGCCCTGCTCAGAAAAGAGCAAACGTGTTCTCATTTCCAAGCGAAGGCTCTGCTGTTCAGCTGTAATTGAATCTATGGTTTACTGCGTTTGAAATCACAGCATGAAACCCAGACCTCTCTTCAGATGGCTGGCAAGAGACATTTTCAGAATGTTCGTTTGGAAGAAATTCTTCAGTATACCAATGAAAAAAAATGGATGGAGCTCTCAGCACTTTGCTCGCCGACTGCAGCAGTTGTGTGTGACCCACCAATTTCCTGCTACTAAATAACTACTGTTATGTTTGGATGATGGTTTAAAAAAAACTCTACTCTCTTTCGAGGAAGATTTGCACTGAGAATCAAAGCAGCGAGACATCATCTTTTCCACATCATTTGGCCTCAAAAGGGGATTAACGATGCCTAATGCCTGTTCTTGAAACCTTGTAAACCATTTCTACAATTGGTAAATCATTTTTGTTTTCCAATGCCGATCCATGCTTTATACAGATACAAAGCCGCAAGAAATCTAAAGGGGGCTTAGAGCATGTTGATGCAATTTTGTTCCTGATGAAGTGTGGGGTAAGCTTTTATTTTTCGAAAAGCATGACTGAAATATATAGAAATACAATGGGTGATTCATTTAAATCCATAGATTGTTAGCAGTTGTGATTTGTGTCTTGTAAAAAATATTGTTATAGGGTCTTCAGTCCCAAGAACAATGCTGCCTTTACTAAACTGATGTATAAAAGTGCTAGTGCTATAAAATTTAGCTTTTTCCTAAAATGATTTGAGAGATCAAAAAGCCAAATGACCCGAGGTAGAAACTATAGCTGAGGCTAAATTAGCAGGTCTGGGAAGAAACAAGAAAATAGAAGAAAGATTGGAGTGATCAATGATCACTTCTAGATATCAGCCTGCAGAACAATGAAATTTCATTGCTAGCAACCTTAAGAATCTGAATCTTCTCAAATACAAACAGATGACACATTTTTCACAGCAATGATGATTACTTAAGAACTGACTTGAAAAAATTATAAACACTGGAAACATCTTTAGACATTTCCAAATCTGCAGCAAGATTAACTAGCAAGAAAAGTAAGCTATCGTCAGAAGATTGTCAAAGATTCTTGCAGAAATTATCATTTTTAAAAAACCGCATACAATTGAGTAAGGTGGCGGTGTGGGGGGAGAATTTCCTCAAACCATATCAACTTAACCCAATACTTGTATTTAGATACTACAATAAATGATGTTTTATGTACTTTTCCTCAGCAGACAGTTGTTGGATTACTGCTGAAAACATTCACAACAAAAATGGGCATCTCTGCCATTACTGAAGCAGAGGAAGTAAGAATCCAAGGAGAGAAAGAAGACAGAGAAGAATCTGTTCTCGCTCTGCTGGGGATAATAGGAACAATTCTAAACTTGCTTGTGATCATCTTTGTATACATCTATACTACATTCTGAAAGATCGCCAGCTGGTGAAAAAGCAATAAGCTACTACCAAAAAGTTCCTTCAGAATGCATCTGCTCAACACAAGGAGTGCTTAAACAGACATCATCCATCCTGCTGAAAAATCAATACTTCAACATCTAACTAAATGACTTACATTGACAATGTGGAACACCTGCTTTTATGTCAACTAGAATTTTATAACAAACTAACACAGCCAATAGACATTACACTGTCTATCACACAGCAAGTACAGAACAAAAAGACAGGTACCAAAAAAAGACTGATACTAAAGTATTTGTGAACCATGAACAATAGCATGATATTTAAAAACAAATATAGCTTGAACCTTGGGAAAAATGACACAAGAAAAAAAAAACATGTATGTTAAGGCAGAAAATCTGTACAAGGTTTCTCAAAAATCATCTGCAGTGTTTGGATTCGCAGCGTTCGTTATGAGGAATGATAACAGCCAAATTTAAAAGAACAGCAAGAATGGTAAAATCAGCTTTTCAAAATTATATAAAATATCTGTAAGTTGCATCCCAATATGGGTACTGGACATCAGAATTATTTTACTCTTTAACCTTGCACAATATGCTGTTCTGGACAAATCCGTGTTCTGTTAAACTGCTGGCTGTAATTTGTCATTTATGGCAATTTGATAAAACACTAGTGGCTAAATTAGCCAGTAATTCAACTCAACTTTAAAAATGTTATATGTTACATTATGCCGGAAAACTTTCTGAAAAGATGCCTAATGGAAATGCATACACTTACGGATTATACCTCAATAAAAAAATAATGTAAACATTTTGTGTGCCTGTGACCATTTATAAAGCAGCTTTGTCATTTAGATGAAGCTGTGCATTTTTTAAGGTAGTTGTTGGAATTATGTCTAGCAGGGAAAAGCAGCACAGAAGTTCAGTGGGATGCCCCAGTAATTGATATTATTATCTCTACTTTAGAATCGTAGATTCACAGAGTTGCGACAGTGCAGAGCAAGGCCATTTGGCCTATTGCAGCTGACCATAACAATGCCACCCAGGCCCTGTCCCCGTAACGCTACATATTTACCCTGCCAAAGTCCCTGACACTGAGGGGCAATTTAGAATGGCCAATCAACCTAACCCACGTATCTTTGGACTATGGAAGGAAACTGGAGCACCCGGAGGAAACCAACACAAACACGGGGAGAATATGCAAACTCCGTACAGATGAATCACTGCCTCAAAAGCTACTCAAATTTCCAGATAATACTAAACTACGAAGGAAAGTGGAATCAGCAGACAGTTTAGAAATTACACAGTTTGACAAGTGGGTAAACAATAACAAACATTTAATGAGATAAATACATATAGGAAAGAAAAATGGTGAGCACATGTAATCTGTGAATGGTGTTTACATGGCTACAAAGTGAAAAAGACCTTGGAATCTTTATGAACTTAACTCTTATAACTATTAGGCTGCTGGCTTATAGAATTGAAACACAGAATGCAAGTCAGAGAAAGTTAAAAGATGCACTGACCAAAGCTGAAATAATGCCCAATGAGTTGTAAGGCAGATATTCAAATACCGGGAGCAGTGCAAAAAAAAACAAAAAGCTAATCTTCAGGCTTAAAGATCTGTATTAAACGAAGCCTGAAGATTTCTTTGCTTGTCATTTTTGGACAATGCATCCAGGGATGATCTTAGAGGTACACAAGATAGCAAACCTAATAGGAAGGGTAAATTCTGAAAATTATCCTACTTTTGCTATTTAATTTAAAGGATCATAACTTCAAAGTAGTAAAATATAAACTTAGATACGAGAAAATTATTCTTCATGATGATCAACGTTCATAAAATCCCAGGTAGACTAGCAGAGACATGAACTTTTGAATCATTTTAAAATCAACTAAATGAAGCAATGGTGGGACTCCTGAAATTTCAAATTATAATTGTTGGGAAATATGCAGACCAATCAATCAGATCTGCCATTTGACAACATTAAGCAGGAACTGGGGAATGTAGTTTGGGGAGCAGCTGTTGAGGGCACATCCACAGCAGTCATGTGGGAATTTTTTTTAAGGCCAATTGATTAGATTTCAGGAGCAGCATGTTCCTGTGATAATAATGGATGAGGATGGCGAAATTTAGTAATCTTGGATAACAAGATAAATTGTGAGCTCAGTCAAAAAGAAAATGGAGGCATACGTAAAGTTTAGGAAACTGAAGACAGAGAGAAGACACAAAAAATATAAATAAAGCAGGAAACAACTTAAACAAGGAGTTAGGAGGGCCAAAAGGAGGCCATGAAATGTCTTTGGCAAACAAGATCAAGAAAAATCCCAGGACACTTTATGCATATATAACGAGCAAGAGGATAGCTAGGGACAGAGTCCTCTCAGGGTCAAGGGAGGGAATTTATACATGGAGCTGGAGGAAGTGGGTGAGGTCCTTCGCATCAGCATTTATAAAGGAGAAGAGCATGGTGGATGTGAATCCAGAGATGGGTATGTTGATATTCTAGGGCACGTCAATATAAAAAGGTGGTGTTAGGTGCTTGAAAAGCGTTAAGGTAGACAAGTCCTCAGAGCTGATGGGATTTATCCCAGAATACTGAGGAAGGCAAGAGAGGAAATTGCTGGATTTATATATCTTGTACAAAATCGTTGCATTATTTTTAGTCACAGGAGAAGTCCCAGAGCCAGAAAAGCCATGTTGTTCCTTTGTTTAAGAAAGGCAATGGAGATAATCCAGGAAACTACAGGCCAGTGAGCCTTATGTCAGTGGTAGGAAAGTTTTGCTGAAGATTCTTAGGGACAGAATTTACTTATTTGGAAAAATATGGACATATTAGGAATAGGCAACATGGCTTTGTGCAATGTCTCACAAACTTGATTGAAGTTTTTGAGGAAGTGACAAAGATGATTGATGATGGTAGGCCAGTGGATGGACTTGTCTGCATGGACTTTAGCAAAGCCTTTGACAAGGTTCTGCAATGGCAGGCTGATAAAGGTGAAATCACATGGGATCTGCAGTGAGCTGGTATGATCGATACAGAACTGGTTTGGTCAAAGAAGACAGAGTAGCGAGTGGTGGAAGAATGCTTTTTTGACTGGATATCTGTGATCAGTGGTGTTCTACAGAGATCAGAGCTGGGACCCCCATTCTTTGTAACTTATATAAAAATGATTTGGAATATATAGGTTGCCTGATCAATAAGTTTGCAGATGACACAAAGATTGGGGGAGCTGTGGATATGGAGGATTGGCAGAGGATACAGCAGAATATAAATAGGCTGAAGACTTAGGCAGATGATAGATGCATTTTAATCTGGACAACTGCAAGGTGACGCATTTTGGAAGGTTCAATGCAAGAGAGGAGCAAGTAATAAATGGCACAACCCTTAAAAATGTTAACATAGAGAGATCGAGGTTTACAGGTCCATGGTTCCCTGAAAGTGGCAATACAAATGGATAAATTGGCCAAGGTGGCACATGGCATGCTTTCCTTCATTGTTCAGAACAGAGTTTAAAAATTGGCCAGTCATTTTGCAACTGTATAGCACTTTTGTTGAGCTTCATTTTGAATACTGTGTACAGTTGTGATTACCACACTACCAGCAGGCTTTGGAGAGGGTACAGAAAAGGTTTGCCAGGATGTTGCCTGGTTTGGAGGGTGTTAGCTATGAAGAGGAATTGGTTGAGGGGAGACGTAATAGAAGTTTACAAAATTGAGGGGCCTGGATAGAATGCATAGTCAGAGTCTTCCCCTGCCCCCCACCCCCACTCCCAGAGTAGTAATGTTAATTACTAGGAGACATCAGTTTAAGGTTAAAAAGGAGAATAGGCAAGTTTTTGTTCACAGAAGCGGTGACTGTCTGGAATGTGTTGCCAAGGAGGTGGTAGAAGCAGATACAATAGCAGCACGTAACAGGCAATTCGATGGATACAAAATAAGGAACAAAGAACAAAACAGCACGAGAAACAGGTCCTTCGGCCCAATGAGCCCATGCTGCCACCTCGATGTTCCCACTTCTACCCATGATCCCTGTCCATGTTTATAGATCTATGCATTGGAACCAAATTTGAGACAATTTAGGGAGAATTTGTTTTGCCAGTTAGCCTAAGAGCACATCTTTGGGATGTGGGAGAAAACCGGAGCACCTGGAGAAAACCCACGCAAGCACGGGGAGAATGTGCAAACTCCCACAGACACAGGCCCAAATCAATGTATCTGCACAGCACAGCGATAGTCACTGAGCTGTCGTGTTGCCCATCAAATGGTCCAGGTCAAGCGTACACTAACGATGTGAAGCACTAGGCTACTCTCGAAAAATCCAAGAGCAGTCCTCTCACGACCCATCGCGTGTATGCCCCTTGTTAGGCAACAAGGTGGACCGAAGTATCTGTAGGATAAAACAAATACATCGACAATTTACACACTTCCCAGGGAACTCCCAAGTCTCACGATCCCTATTTTAAATCAGTTTTCTATATCCCTCCATTCCCATTCTGTTCATGTGCCCATCTAAGTATCTCTTAAATAACTCCGGAGTGCCTGCCTCCACCACTTTACTTGGCAGTGTGTTCCATACCCCCACCATCCTCTGTGTGAAAAAACTCCCTCTAGCATCCAAATTATACTTTATCTCCCCTACCCTAAGCCCGTGACCCCCCCGTGCTATTCGCGTCCATCCTAGGAAAAAACTTAACTCTGTTTACTCCATCTATACCCCTCATAATCTTGTACACCTCTATTAGATTTCCTCTAAGTCTATGTCTTTCTAAGGAAAGCAGCTCCAATTTGCCTAACCTCTCTTTGTAACTCAGACCTTTCATACCAGGCAGCATCTTGGTAAACCTCCTCTGCACTCTCTCCAGAGTCTACACGTCCTTCCGGTATTAAGGCGACCGGAACTGGACGTAGTATTCCAAATGAGGTCTAACCAACGTTTGATACAACTGCAACATAAAAGGCAAGCTCTTGTACTCTATACCCCTTCCTATAAAGCTAGCGTACCATATGCTTTCTTCACAACTTTCTCCACCTGCTCTGCCACCTTCAGAGACTTGTGCACCTGTACCCCCAGGTCCCTCTGCGTTTCTATACTCTTAATAGGTCTACCCTTTATCATATACCTCCCCCCTATATTCTTTCTCCCAAAATGCATCACCTCACATTTATCAGGATTGAATTCCATCTGCCATCTGTCTGCCCAAGCTACCAGCCTACGTCCTGCTGTATCGCCTGACAATGCTCCTCGCTATCCGCAAGTCCAGCCATTTTGTATCGTCTACAAACTTGCTGATCACTCCACTTACTCCCTCTTCCAAGTCATTTATATATATTACAAATAGAAGAGTACCAAGCCCTGTGGCACACCACTAGTGACTGACCTCCAGCTAGAAAAACACCCTTCCCACTATTACTCTCTGTCTCCTATTACCAAGCCAGTTACTTATCCATCTAGCTACCTGTCCTTGTATCCCATTAGCTTTGGCCTTTTCAACTAACCTCCCATGAGGGGCTTTGTTAAATGCCTTACTGAAATCTATATAGACATCAACGGCTCGCCCTTCGTCCACCGTTTTCGTCACCTCCTCAAAAAATTCTACCAGATTCGTAAGGCACGACCTCCCCTTAACAAAGCCATGCTGTGTATCCCTAATCAGATCACAATGCTCTAAATGCCTAGACATCCTGTCTCTAAGAATCCCCTCCAACAGCTTCCCCTACCACTGACGTTAAACTTACCAGCCTATAGTTTCCAGGGTTAACCCTACTACCCTTTTTAAACAACGGTACAACATTAGCTATTCTCCAGTCCTCTGACGCTTGTCTGGGTCCAAAGAAGAGACAAAGATTTGCGTCAGAGGCCCAGCAATTTCACTTCACGCCTCCCTAAGCAGCCTGGAATAAATGCCATCAGGCCGCGGAGATTTAGGAGTTTTAATGCTACCTAGAAGCTCTAACACTTCCTCCTTCGGTACGGCTATTTCCCTCAACTGGCTTACAGCTCCCTCAGAGACAGGACCGGTCAACAAACCCCTCTCCTTCGAGAATACTGACACAAAGTATTCATTCAGGATCTCCCCCATTCCCTTGGGCTCTAAGAACAGTTCCCCTCCTCTGTTCCGAAGAGGTCTGATTTTTCCTCTAACCACCCTTTTATTCCTAACATAGGATAAAAAGCCTTTGGATTTTCTTTAATCCTATTCTCCAAAACCATTTCATGCCCCTTTTTGCCCTTCTAACTCCTCATTTGAGCTCTCTCCTACTCTCTCGATATTCCTCCAATGCTCTCTCCGTTCCCAGCTGCTTTGACCTAACATACGCCTCTCTTTTCTTCCTAGCCAAGTCCTCAATATCCCGAGTAATCCATGGCTCTCTAATCCTACCTTTCCTATCCTTCCTCTTAGCCGGCAACATTTTTAGTATTCCCTTGAAAGAATCCCACATGACTAGCGCGGACTTACCCTCGAACAACTGTTCCCAGTTTCCTTAAGTTCCAGCCTAATCCGACTGTAGTTAGCCTTTCCCCAATTCAGCACCCTCCCCCTAGGGCAACAAGCATCCTTTTCCATCTGTATCTTAAAGTAGACAGAATTGTAGTCACTGTTAAACACATGTTCCCCTACTACAACCTCTACCACCTGACCTGGCTCATTACTCAGAACAAAATCCAAAATAGCCCCCTCTCTAGTCAGATTAGCTACATACTGCTCCAATGATCCTTCCAGTACACATTTTACAAATTCCTCCCCATCTGAACCCCCAGCTCTAGGTACCTTCAAATCATACCCAGGGAGATTAAAATCTCCCACTATAATGATTCTGTTCTTTCTGCACCTATCCAAAATGTCTTTACATATGCCTTCTTCCATTGCCCACAGGCTGTTGGGTGGCCAATAATACACACCTAGCATAGTAACTGCCCCCTTCCTATTCCTCAACTTCACCCAGTGACTCAACTCGTAACTCCTCTGTATTGTCCTTCCTCTGCCCTGCTGTGATGCTCTCCCTAACTAACAATGCCTCCTCTGTCATGCCTGAAACACTTATACCCAGGAATATTCAGCTGCTACTGCTTCCCTTCATTTAACCATATCTCTGTCACTGCAACCATATCCAAGTTCCTTGCAAACATTAAGGCCCTAAGTTCATCTGTTTTTCCTGTTATGCTCCTCGCATTGAAACAGGCGCACTCCAGATCTCCAAGACCTCAGAACCTCCTTCTCCCTGGTGTATTTCCTGTCATACAAGCTTATTCCATCTTCCATCCCGCTCTCTACTGAGCTATCGGTCTCATCCCCTCCATATCAGTTTAAACCCTGTTGAAACATTCCAGCTAACCTCCCAGCTAAGATATTCATGCCCTTCCAATTTAAGTGTTCCCCGTCCCTTCTATAAGGTGCCCTTCTTTCACAAATACTTCCCAGTTGTCCACAAATATGAAACACTCTGCCCTATACCAATCCTTCAGCCTCGCATTCAGCTGTAGGACCTCATTTCTCCTAGCCCTGCTGTTACCTGGCCTTGGTAGCAGCCCTGAGATTGCCACCCTGGAGGCCCTGTTCTTCAGTCTACCCCCCAACTCCCTAAACTGCCTTCTTATATCCTCCTTGCTCTTCCTTCCTACATCCTTCTCTCCTATGTGAATAATCACATCTGCCTGGGTCCCCTCACCCTTCAAAATGCCCTCTACCCTGTCAGAGGCATCTTGCACCATTGCTCCAGGGAGGCAAACTACCATCCTGGAGTCATGCCTTTGATCACAGAACTGCCTATCTATTCCTTTAACCCTCCCATCCCCAACCACTATCTCCCTGTTAGCTCCCTTCCTCCCCTCTGAGGTACTCTGGTCCTCCTGCCTTACCTTTTTTACCCCTCTGCTCTCAATATTTTGGGGGATAACCACTGGGGAAGTCTTTGGACTATCACCCCTCTCCTTACAGTAACCCACCTGTATGAGTCAGGTTTCCTCCTCTCCTTAGGCTCTGGGATAGGCAGGAAATAAAGGGATATGGACTGTTATGAAGCAAAAGATCTTTAAATTTAGTAAGAGGTCGTGCGTCAGCTCTGGCTTGGTGAGCTGAAGGATTGTTCCTCTGCTGTACTGTTCTTCGTTCTTTGTAAAGAGAAAAAGGAAGATGAGTTTCTCAGGCTTCTATTTTTTGTAGTGCTGAATAGGTAACACCACCAGGAGCTGCAACCTATTCCCTCTCCCCACTGAGACTCTGACTGACCTACAATGCAATTCTAACAATTTGTTTTTAATGACTACACATCAAATTTAAAGCACAACAGCACAAGATCACTCCAAATTGGATTTATTTAGACAAACCCTGCATGTGCTAGATTCTTAAATATTTGCATGAAAATTCAAACTGTAGAAACTTTATTTTTCCATTAAAATAGGGGAACACCATGAAAACATCTTCAGAAGAAAATGTGATCACAGATTCACAGGCAATTGCAAAATTCAGAATATGCTTGGTGATATGTTTCTTTGTTAGTCCCCATAGGAAACACCATGGCTGAATAAAGCACATGAATATTTCATCAACTTAGACTGTGCATACTTAAAATCACAAGTCCTTTACACAGCATGGAAACATTAATTAGCTGATACTTAGCCATTTTTACAGGAAAGAGGACAACTTTCCTGTAAAACGGACAACTTAACATTTTATTTAAGCTTGGGAATTCTATACGGCACCAAATTCACTATAAACAAACAGAAATTTAATGAGAAACAAAAGTAGCAGCAGCATCATTGTCATACCAAAATCTAATCAGTTATAATAAAAAAACATATAAACATACAAATTAGATGCAGGCCACTTGACCCATCAAGCTTGCAGTGCCATCCAATGAGATCATGGGGGATCAGATTATAACTCGATTACCCTCCACCCCGTCCCAAATTCTCCCACCAGTGAAAATATCCTTTTCACATCCAGCCTGTCAAGATCTCTCAGGATCTTACATGCTTCAATCAAGTTATCGAAAACCCCAGTGAACACAAGCCTAGCCTGTCCAACCCTTTCTCACAAGGCAACTCGCCCATTCTAGATATTAGCCTGGAAAACATTTAAATGCATTTACATTCTTCCTTAAATAAGGAGACCAATACTACACATAGTACTCCAGTTATCTATTTATCTACAGTTAATAATTCTGGAGTCAGCAGCATGATTGCACAAGTTACTTTATTTCTTTAAGTTTTTATTCCTCACCCCTAAAAAATTTCCCCAAATATCCGGCTTTTATGTAGCTGTTCAGTGTTCCACTTGGCAGAAGCGAAACTGAAATAGGTCTTAAGGTCACAAGAAAGCTATAACTGAAAGTGGCCATAGAGCTCCATCTTAGTTAATCCATTCAGAAATACGTTAAATGCCCAAATTTCTGCAATCAATTGCTTCTTAATGATTCCAGATTATTCACCCCTACTACTCTTTCCAACAGTCTATGACATATATTGACTTGCTTTATGATACAGAAATACTTTCTGGCATAAGTTTCTTTCATTAGTTTGAATCTACGTCCCCTTGTCCTGCTTTAATTAGATAAGAAGCTTTCCAGTTTCACTTTTTTCATTTCTGGGTTCAAAAACTGACTCTCGGACATTCTTTGCACAGACCAAAAATCTCAAGTACCTGCTATTATCCTCATAATTCTAACATTTAGAACCAGGGAGCCATTTCCATAGTTCTTCCTTTGCAATATCTTGAATGTTTGAGTGACTTCTTTGCATTTTGGTGACCAGAAAGAGGCACAATACTGAATGCAGCTGAATTCATATTGAAATGCTAATGCTGTTTCTCGTTTCACAGATGCTGCCAGGTCTGCTGAGTTTTTCCAGCATTTTCCGTTTTTATGAAACTACTACAAAACTAGAAGGTAGAATAAAACATTCAACTGGCTTTGATGGTTGCTGCTCTGCACTAGCTAGGCAGCTGGTCTGTTGAAACAGCTCGGCCTGTTTTGGCTCAATTCTTAGTTCTTTGGACAGTATTTTAAGTGAGGAAAAATCAGAACCATAAACCGATCTAATTGATGTGATCTAAATCTCTTCCCAAAGCATGCCAATAAGAACAATAGCTGGGGAAAAAAATAAATTTTGTTTTTTGTTTTTGTTTTGTTAAAACGCTCCAAATCATTACTGCAGTTTGCTTTATACATTATATTACAAGGATATAGAAACTAAATCAGAAGCATCTTCATTAAAATGGATTGAGATAATATGTTTTGCAAGAGTTGCCACAATTGCAGATTTTTTCAAAGAAGAAATAAATAAGGCACAAGTATAACAAGCAGAAAAATTTCACTGACTATAGCAGATCAATTACAAATGCCATTAACATCACATCTCACCCAGATTAGTTTTTCAGCAATGTGCAATTAACGCACCCCTGAACTACCGATGAAATATGGTCAATATTTCTCCAGTACACCATAATGACATGCACTGAATTTAATGGAATTACATAAATATTGAAATGCCACATAAATCTAATCATTCTTTTACAATGTGCCAAAGCCTTCAGTTGCAAATTTGTACGCAAAAGTAATTAATTTTTATTGCGCTCTTTGAAAGTTTAGCAGTGTCCCATTTTTCAAACTCACCTGTAGATTGACAGAAATACCCAGCATATGAAATAATTATTAAGCATCAGACATTAATAATGCTCAAAAGACCAACATGGTAAGGAACTCGCAGTACAGCATTCCAGTTAAATAGTAGTACATTAGCGTCATAGCTGCTCATGTCAGTGCTGACTTCAGTAGCAAATTTATAAAGGCAATGAAGAGCTACTCCATCTGGGGTCATCAAAACCCAATGAGTGCTTTTAGCCTATGCCTCCAATGACATGGCAGCCATTGTCCAGCATCATCATTGGTGGCACCAGTAGATACACTTTCACCAATGGATAGACTGCGCTGTGCTGTGGTTTCCCTGACAAAGTCCACCAATAATGTTTTGTGATTAATTATCTGTACAGACCTTTCATTACCATCAAATCATCCCACAACCAGAATGTCATTAATTATGACTTTTAAACAATTTCACATCTTCAGCAGCCCTTTAGCGCCTCATTTTTAAGAGAAGGCATATAGACTTGCGCTGAATAATTAGAATATCTCCGATTGCAAACATGGTATGTGACTGTTCACATATGGGTGTATTTGGCAATCAGAAAACAGCAAGCAAACCTGGCTTGCCTTATGAAAAGACAACACACAAATTAGAAGTAGGCCAGTTGGCCCTGCTCTGCCATTCAATGAGATTGGCCTCAACTCCACATTCCCACCTACTCCTAGTAACTTCTGATTCCCTTGTCAGCAAGAATCTACCTACCTCTGCTGCAAACATATCCAATGGCACAGAGGGGAGAATGTTCTAAGGATTCATGATTCTCAGAGAAAAAAATTCTCATCTCCAGCTTTAACGGAAGGTCCCTTATTTTTAAATTGTATGCCCTAGTTGTAATCCCTTCTACAAAAGGCAACATCCTTTCTTCATCCACTTTGTCAAGTTCTCTTCAGAATCTTACATGTTTCAATAAAATCAATCTAATTTTCTGAGCTCAAAGGCCCAGTCTGTCTAACCTTTCCTCATAACTGCTGCTCCATGCCTCATCCCAGTCAGTGAACCTTCTCTGTACTGTTTCTAATGACAGCAAGGTACACAGGGCTCACTAAGTTGATTCTAGGACTGAAGGCTTTTTCCTATGACAAGAAGCTGAGTAGAATGGACCTCTCGAGTTCAGAAAAATGGTGATCACGTTGAAAACTAAATGACTCAAAGGAGGCTTTGCAGAGTAATACTGACTAGTTGCTTTAATGATGAGATAAGATGATTAGGAACATTGATATTGGGAAGGAAAGTGGAGATGAGGTCAAAGGTCAGTCACAAAAGGGGCTATGCAGTTGACTTTTGCTCAAGGGAACTAAAAGGTTTTCTTCAATCAATTACTGGCTTTCTAATAGCAAGAAGCAAATAAAAACAAAACACTCCCTTTATCCATCCCTCATTTGAAAACAGATTTTAATCAAGGTTTTTAAAATGTAAAAGAAAAGGAAAAGGAAAGTTCAAATCTAATGCTCATTCAAAAATAGAGAAAAAAAAACCTACTCATGCTCTGAAAATTCAGTTCTAGGGTTTGATCTTGATACATTAACAAGTTATATTACTTTCAAATGAATCAAATGATATTTTTAACCTAGTTTGTTTGTTGGCCTTCATGACAAATGGACCTCAACAAGGCAAGCATTGTTAAGATACCAGTTTCATTATATACATGCTTCTTTAGTACCCTGAGCAACATAGCTATTTAAGTATCTATCAATAGATGTCTCTGCAAATGTATTTCAAGACTCTTGTAGCACATAGAGCATATTAACAACAAATGACTTGATTAAATTTGGAAACCTTACACGCGCACATCTTAAAGCATATGGGACAAGGGTTAAGAATATCTTGAGAGAGAGGAATGGAAACTAGTTTGGAGCAGCTGAGAAAAATTTAGGAAAAAGATAATGAAGAACCAAAAGAAATAAAAATCTAAGTGAAAGTAAAAGGATGTGAATGAGTTAGGGTTACAGCATTTAAATATAAAGTTCAAAGAATAATGAGACTAAGTAACCAGGCATACTAATTAGAATGGAGTTAAGAATGCTACTGTCATTTTCCAGAACTAATTAGATGTTGCAACAAGAAACTTTAAAGATCATAAAGTTGAACTAAGGTAGGCTAAATGGAATCATTCACCATTAAACTGAATATCAGTTGAAGAGTTTGCACCTATACAAATGCAAGACCTCCTCTTTGGTGATGTTGCCCACAAAATGCAAAAAGCTATTTGGACTGAAGCTCAATCAACCTGCATATTTATTAACATGACTCATTCACCATTTCCACCTATTTATAGCAATTACATAGGTGATTACATAAACTTAATGAACAGCACTGGATATTATTAAACTAAAATAGTGCAGGAAAAATTTACTGGGTTTTTTCCAGGACTTGATAATTTGAGTTACAAGGAGAGGCTGGGTAGAACGGGACTTTTCCCTTTGGAGTATAGGAGACTTAGAGGTGATTTTATAGAGATCTATAAAATAATGAGGTGCATAAATCTGCTGGTTGGTCAATACCTTTTTCCAAAGATAGAGGAATATAAAACTAGAGGGCATAGGTTTAAGATGAGAGGGGAGAGGGGAGAGATACAAAAGGGTCCAGAGGGGCAATTTTTTTTCACACAAAAGATGGTGGTGAGCATCTGGAACAAGTTGCCAGAGGCAGTAGCAGAAGCGGGTACAATTTTGTCTTTTAAAAAGCGTTTAGATAGTTACATGGGCCAAATTAGCTTAAGACTTAAAAAAGGATGGCATGGACAAGTTGGGCCAAAGGGCTTGTTTCCATGTTGTAAATCTCTATGATTCTATGACACTGCTGCCCAGAAGTGTATTCCAAGGTATGACTTTCCATAAGAACAAAGTTGGGAGTTTTATAGTATAACAACTAAATACATAAATAGTTGTAAAAGGCTGAATACCTCCACTTGGTCAATTGGAAGAAACTGAAAGAGGCAGATATAACTGAGTAACATACTTCATTTCGGGAAATTCATATAAAAAGACAAGAACTGTCCGGCTCACTATTATTAAATGGATCTCCTGTTTTTACAGCCATATCTTGCTTCACCAAAAAGGGCTAGGTATACCATAATCTCCAATGTCACTGGATTAGGCTTGACCTCCATACTGCAGCAGTCCAACCAGACCTTAAACTGTCTACTTTCTGGCAAAACTCAACTGGCTGCTCCTAGAGTATTCTACAAATTGGGATGAATCCATCATTTGAGTTTGGCGCTCAGCTCTCTCCAACCACTCCTGTTCGACCTCACCAAATGTTCATCTAAGTTTAGAAGATTTTTCTCAAAATATATTGCTCCATTTCTGCTCATTTATTCAGTCTACAATTTAATATATGGATTAACTCCAATATGTACATTTGTGCATGCAGTGACTAACAGAGCCACTGCAATGCCAAGTTGCAAAGCTCCCCCCCACTACATCACTTTCCACATGTCAACAGAAGTCATCTGAGCTGTTCAGAAAAGATGGAGTTATTTTTCTCAATAGAACTGTTGAATATGAGTTTCTGGCATAAAATTGAAGGAGGATGCAAGAATGCTTCAAAAGTATTCCTATGGTATATAAATTCTCCTAAAATCAGCTGTCTCCAATCTGGTCAAGTCCTAAAGAATATCGTTGCTATACTGCATCAGGTGGTGAAGGAAGCAAGAAGAGGGAAAAACATACATTACCTCACTCTCAGCAACTTGCCTGCTGCAGATGCATCTGCAGTAACAGTAGAACTGACCACTGCACAGTTCTTGTGGAGACAAATTCCTGTCTTCACATTGACGGTACTCTCCACTGTGCAGGGCCTCTATCATGCTAAATAGGAAGATTTCAAACACATCGAGCAATTCAAGAATGGGCAGCCATAGGACACTGTGGGCCACCATCAACTGCAGAATTGTACTTAAGCACAACCAGTAACTTCATGGCCTGACATTTCCTCATTCTATCATTATCAACAAACCAGTGGATCAACCCTGGTTCAACAAAGAGTACAGGAGAGCACATGAGGAGTGACACCAGACATATCTGAAAATGAGGTGTCAACCTGGTAAAGTTACAACACAGGACAATGTCCATACCAAACACAAATATCCTATCCTCAACAATGGAACAGCCCATCACAACAGTGCACAAGGTGGAAGCATTTGCTACAATTGCGAACCAGAAGTGAACACAAATTAACCTAAATTTCTGTTCTTAAGCTAGTCAATTCTCAAAGCCCAACATGTTAGTCATAATTCATTTCCAATATGCCTTTGAGAATTTCAAAATTTCAAAGTTATGTCAATTTCATAACTCAAAAACAGAGTTCCTGCGTCAATAGAGCTTATAGGATATAACGATACCAACTACATAACAGTTATAAATACAATTTCTGTTAGATATTTGGCACCTCTTCAGAATTTATAATTCGGTCTACTAAAAGCTAGTTTGGAACGAAATTGACTTAAGAAAACAATGTAACATTGTTTCATCGTATTAAAACAACACTGACACAGGAGTGTGTCTAGTTAGTTCGACTTGTTGGTGCATGTTCAGGTTTGAAAAACTTTTCATTCGAAAGCTGGTAGAAGCTTGAGCTTGTGACAGTGAGAACAGCAGACTTGGGAAACAACAGGACAGTGCTTTTCCCTTGATAATTGTGATTAAAGGATTGAGAAATAAACAAAAGGAGGACTGAGAAGGACCATGGATTGTTAGTGAATTCAATGCCAAGTCAGATACAACCAGAATTCAGGGGTATATATTTCAGGAAATAATTGACAGATCTTTATTCTCTTGGAAAGAAAAGGCCGAGGGATGACCTAATAGAGGTCTTTACCACAACAGTTCATAACTTTGGAATGGATATGGCGAGAATATTTTCCACCAATGTGAAAGAACATACTAGAGGGGCAGTATGGTGGCATAATAGTTAGCACTGCTGCCTCACACTGCCAGGGACCCAGGTTTGATTCCTCACTTAGATCAAAGTCTGCACATTCTCCCCATGTCTGCATAGTTCGTCCTCCTCAAAGTCTGAAAGACATGCTGGTTAGGTGTATTGGCCATGATAAATTCTCCCCCAGGAAATCCTGGAATGTGGCAACTACGGGATTTTTACAGTAACTACATTAATACAGTATTAATGCAAGCCTACTTGTGACAATAATAAAATAAACTTTTAGAATTGACTAATATACAATGGTCACCAAGAAATCCAATAAGGAATTCAGAAGCATGCCTTTACCCAAAGAATGATAAGAATGTGGAACTTACTATCATGGAGTAATTGAAGCAAATATTACAGGTGTACATAAAGGAAAACTCAACAAGTATGTTAAAGAAAAGGGAATAGAGGATGATGATGATACATTTAGATGAAGAAATATGGAAAGAGGTTCAAATGGAGCATAAACAGCAGCATGGATTTGATTGGGCTGAATGGCCTGCTTCTGTGTTGTCTATTGCATGTAATTGTACATGTGAAAGGAAATAGAGAAGTGCAAAGAAAGATTGGATGTGGCAACTGGAAGGTTAAATTGTAAAAAGACATTTTTAAATATCCTTAAATATGCTGTCACCAGCCAGTACAACTGAGTGTTCCTTCCTTAGATTCTGTAAAAATTAAATTGGCATTATATCAGCAATGGAGGATACACCTGTAGCCTCAGGCTGCCATCATCAGCCTGCTACAGGGACCCAACTTCAATCACTGATCCATATAAACTCATTCACTTGCACAACTGCAAATTCTATTTGCAACTCAGCAAATAAACAGTAAGTTCCTTGTTTAATTATCATCTGTCACCCTTATGATCCAAGTTTAAGAGAAGGCTTAAAGCATAGCAAAACTAAGTTATAAAAATGATATTTAGTGTGTTAATAATCTTTACACGAATTGTGACACAACACAAAAACGTGACCACTTTCATTTAGTATGCAACCAGTTGTGTCAGCAGTTTGCCACACTAAGAACTGCACCACCTGCTTCAACTACTTATTACACACATAAGATGCTACACCATCACTCAAATGTTTTAACAAGATATTTAGGTTAATTTTAAACCTGAAAATTCTTCCAGGATCTAAGCACTCATAAGTTTTCACCAGAACAGTAATTAACATGAAGCACACCATCAATCACAATTTGGTCCTGTTATTGCTCCGAGGTTACAAAGCACAAAACTATCCCTCCAATCATAATATGGCAAATTGCATCAATAGTCTTATAGCATTAAAAATTTTAAATAAAAATCTCTACATTCAAAACGTCATATTGATGTCCAAAACACTTTCAAGAGTAACCAAACCCATATTTAATACAGCACAGAAAATGCTGGAAAAACTCAGTGGGTCAGGCAGCATCTATGGAGACAAAACAAAATTATCAAGTCCATTTGACTCTTCAGAGATAACACTCAAGACAAGATTTTATTAATTTTACTTACCTGAGTCATTCCTCAAATAGGATGACATGGCAGGAATAAGACAGGATTGGCTAAGTAGCTCCACAAGTACAGAGGGAAGGGCATTATTGTTGTGTCCTCTACTTTCACCAAGTTGTCCATCTCCAGATAAGGTGCTTCCCCCAGGGTTTATGTAACTGGCAAGGACCTAAAAACATAGCAGATAACAGAACAAAAAAAATTCAATTTGAAAGTGAAGAATAGATTTTGATCTTTTGTTTTCTCCCTGCTCTCAAAAAAAATCAACAACTGCTAGAATGTGTCAGAGAATATTTCTTGGTAGTCCTACTCTTCTCAATTTTTGAATGTTGCCATTCAAACCTAAAAGATTAGAGTCAACCAACATATAGCCAGGCAAAAGGAAAACCAATGACCTCCAAACTGACTGTCATTAGTATTACAATGGAGCATTAGGATACAGAAGTTATGACAACGTGGTCAAGGAGGAAAGTAGTAGTTTGGGGACAATGCCAACAAATGATGATTCCACTCTTCTGAACGCTCAGCTGAAGCAAGTTACAACTCATCAATATTATGACGGACAGGATAGGCAATTCTGGGTCAACGGGACTGATGGAAACATTAACACAGCTAGAGCTGGTCTGATTTATTTGTAATGATGCTATGAAGGCGATGCACGTAGATGAGGGAAGCAGAGAGGCAAGGAGGACACTCGGATGCTGGTGGTGCAAGGGTGTAAAGAAAAATTAATTGCAAAGGTACTCAGGTTACAACTGGATAGGAAAAATGGAACAAAGGAAGTGTAATCCCATGGAAATAGACTATATTAAAGTGATTTGGTGAAAATACATAATAGATTATTTCAAAGGCAGCCAAGGAAGAATAAACAAATAATAAATATAGTTACAGAGAATGCTGTCCATGTCTTTTGTTACAGCTTTTTCTAATATTAACATCTGTTCAAAAGCTTTGCACTGAGAAGCTAAATTGGAGACAGGACAGTGTTCTGCAAGAACTGAAGACCAGTTGTTTTTTTTGTGGTGGTTGAGATTTTAAAAACATTGCAAGATGGTGTGTGTGTGTGTGGATTGGGGAGGAGGCGGAATCTGAGGAAAAGGAATCATTCATAATAATCAAGGCTAAAAATGTAAAACCAGGTCACCAGTTAGATGGCAAACTTGAAAAGTAACCCCATGATTTTTGTTGCGGAGACAAGAAGTCCAGAAGTTTTTTGCTACTTGCTAGAGGTGCAGAAGTAGAGGTTTAAGGAGGTGGTGACAATAGAAAAAAAATGCAATTTTTGCCCTGCAGGAGAATCCTTTCACAATAGGCTATTTTTGGCAGAAGAGAGTACAATCCAACAGACCATAATGTGGACAAGATCTAGAGATGGATGGGAGAACCAGTTATGCATCAGAAATGCACGAGTTTGCACTTTGAGAAGCCAAACTGAAGGCTATTTATTCAAGGAGGACCAACTAGGATAGGAAGTAACATTGGATAAAACATGCATTTCCAAAAACAGAAAGTGAGTTTCAGTATTCAACACTGCAGAACAAAATCAGTCACCACTTACCTGCAGAAGACAGGTCACATGCTCCTCCTCCAGTCTCTGCTTAGTTAGAGCCTGCTCCACATCCCAACCTGATGCCGTAGAACCTGTTCCAAAGCCTGTACCCTTGGCCCAATATAACTGCTGGTCTTCAGTGGAAGAGTTTGTGTGCGCACTGGAAACCTGTGGCTGTTTTATAAAGAAGAAAGTGAAAAATTTACATGTGTGTTGCTAACTTAAATTGCAGTTGGAGTCTAAACAGATACAAACGTTTGTACACGTACAGCCAGCTGAAGTCATACTAAGGTGTATCTATTAACGGACATACATCTAATCCTGTTCTCAACACTTTTTCCCCATCCCACTTCCCTGATTCAATACAAACTCTCTCAGAATTGAATCCAAATTTGTTCAGTCTACTTAGCAATTCAATGTTATGGTTAGCAGTTGCCAAATTGCCTGTTTTAAATATAAATTGCCCATTTATCTTCACTTCCTATGCGATTAAGTACGTACACAATCAATGTTGATTTGGTACACAAATTTGCTGGGTAAAAACTAATACATGTATAATACCGAGGTGTAACCTAAAGGCAGAACACAATAAGTAATCAATCCAACAGTCACTGCACTTCAAAACTATTTCATTTCTCCAAAGGAAGGATATTGGATTGCACTGCAGGCAATACAGGGAAGGTTCATTCAAATGCCTCCTGGGAAGAGGAGTTTCTCCCATGATGAGAAGCTGGATAAACTGGGTCTATTTCACTGCAGATTAGATGAATTGAGAGGTGATCACATTGAAATATACAAGATTCTGAAGGGACACGATAGAGATTGTTTCTTCCAAGTCAGGGAATCTGAAACAAAGGTAGTCTCAGGATAAGAGGCTGATCATTGAAGTCAGAGATGCTACAGCCTGTGAGGCTACTGACCAGGTGCATGAATGGGCCTAAAATTAGCAGCTAGCTGTTTTTCCCCCATGATGAGCTAAATGGCCTCTTTCGGCACTGTAACTTTCCTGTGGATCTTTGAAGGGAAACTATTTCACTCAAGAATGTGAATCTTCAGAATTCTCTACTCCAGAAGGATATGGACGGTCCTTTAATGAATACGCCGAAGACTAGGATAGGCAGATTTTTAATCTCTCAGTATCAAGAGGCAGGGAAATGGAGTTGAAGTCCAAGGACAGCCATGATCATAACGAATGGCTGAGCAGCCTGGATGGCCTACTCTTGTTTCTATTTCTTCTGTACATATATTCTAACATAATAAGTTAACTACAACACACTGACAGCAGCTGTTCAAGAAGGGAGATCATTGGCCACTTTCGCAAGGGCAATAAATGCTGTCTTGCCATGATGTCTACATACCATGAATGGTTATATGGATGCTGTTCAATTATGAGATTTAGGCATGAACGGCATGAACTCTTGACAGACTTCAGTTTGTTTCTAAAATCATTCTCTTCTCTGCTTTATATTAGCTTGATGTAGAGATGCCGGCGTTGGACTGGGGTAGTAAGAACTCAGTAAGAATTTAGCAACACCAATTTTAAATCCAACCGATTTATTTGATAGTAAATCTGCGAGCTTTCGACACTCTCGTGTCTTCGTCAAGCAAATGCAGTGTTCTGGTCTGCAATCGCACACATCAACACAGACAGTCACAGATTGCTGATTAGAATGCGAATCCTTACATCTAACCTGCTATTCAAGTGTTAAAGTGGCTAACAATGTGTGTGAAGGGAATCCTGAGCATTGGTTAGAGAATCGTGTATTTTCTCCAGACAGCACAGTAAGTGAGGTTTTTTTGCTAACCCAGGCAAGTCATGGGGGTTACAGATAGTGTGACATGAAGCCAAGATCCCTGTTAAGACCATCCTCATGTGTGCGGAACTTGGCTATCAGTCTCTGCTCAATGACTCTGCGCTGTCGTGTGTCACAAAGGCCCCCTTGAAGAGCATTTACCCGCAGGTCGGAGGCCGAATGCCCACGACTGCTGAAGTGTTCGCCCACAGGAAGGGAACTGTTTTGCCTGGTGATTGTTGAGCAATGCTCATTCATCCGCTGTCATAGTGTCTGCATGGTCTCCTCAATGTACCATGCTTCGGGACATCCTTTCTTGCAACGTATTAGGTAGACAACGTTGGCCGAATTGCAAGAGTATGTACCGTGTACCTGGTGAGTGGTATCCTCATGTCTGATGATGTCGTCCATGTCTACGTTCTTCAAGGGGGCCTTTGTGACACACGACAGCACAGAGTCGCTGAACAGAGACTGATAGCCAAGTTCCGCACACATGAGGACGGTCTTAATAGGGATCTTGGCTTCATGATACACTATCTGTAACCCCCGTAACTTGCCTGGGTTAGCAAAAAACCTCACTTACTGTGCTGTCTGGAAAAATACACAATTCTCTAACCAATGCTCAGGATTCCCTTCACACACATTGTTAGCCACTTTAACACTTGAATAGCAGGTTAGATGTAAGGATTCGCATTCTAATCAGCAATCTGTGACTGTCTGTGTTGATATGCGTGCGATTGCAGAACAGAACACTGCATTTGCCTGACGAAGACACGAGAGTGTCGAAAGCTCGCAGATTTACTATCAAATAAATCGGTTGGATTTAAAATTGGTGTTGCTAAATTCTTACTTATATTAGCTTAAGCATAAGCTGAGCTCACCTCTGTCTGGTTAGCACCTGCATTGGGTACTCTTGGGGCATGGTGGCTTAGTGCAGAAAGGCAAGCCAGTATAAGATGAATTGCTCCAATCTCCAAAGCCATCCGTCGAAGGAGAACTCCATCATCAGTAGTCAATGGTGTGGTACTGAATAAAGTGCACAAAACATGGAATGGAAGGGTAGGAAGAACATTTGCTGAGGGAGATTGTAGGATGTGACCTGAAGAGAGAAAGTCAGCAAGATTTAAAAAACTTTGTTATACTAATTCAAGTCCAACAAAAATTAAATGAGAATTCCTTTTATATTACACAATTTGTCACCCAACATCAATATATACAGGGTACAAGAACATGATACCAGAGAGTTCAATTTAGTCAAAAAGATATTCAAACACAAATGTTTTCATAAGGACACTTACAAATTACGATTACAATAGCAATTCTCAAAATGTACTAATGAGTACACATATTATGAATCTGTAAGACTGCACGAATGTTCTAAGAGCAAGTTAAAGGCAACAAAATTTGTATTTTATTCATTGTGGGTAACAATGTGAATCTCAAGTCATACATACTGCCTTCACCATCATCAGTTACGCCGAGCACCAATCTTAACAAGCACTGGGCATGCTTCCGTTCTTTGAGAAGTACTTCTGCATATCCTGGTAAACGAAGGAAGAGTCCAAAAGCTGCAAGAGAATGTGCTGGGATGGGAGACATTGCAGGGACAGTTGACTTGATCGGTGGTGGTTCTGCAGATATAGTTTCGGGAGCCTCGTAGACTAATTCACCAGACTGTTCTATGGTAACCCATTCAAACTGTTCATTATCCTTCGGCTTTTCTTGTGAAGTGGAGGTTACCACAGGAGCACTGACCTAAATGCACAAAAAGAGATCAAATATTTATGTCAAAAATATGTAGCACTCATTTGCTGAATTGGACTCTCATGGAACGCCTTGATTTCAGGCTCTCGGTCAGCAAGATCTTACAAATTAGATTCCAGCTAATAATCGTCAATCAACCAGCTAATCCACACTAACTTTTAATATTATTATTTTTAAACTTATCAAATCATACACAAGGTTTTGAAGATTTTGTTTGTGTCATTTCTAGTTTCTATTAAATTGGCTAGAAACAACTCACCAGTATTAAGATATTTAAGTTCTTCATTAAAAACTAAACAAGCCAGATGCTATCTTACACAATCTTTCAGAACCCCTCCTTAGCTTGTAATACATTAAGCAACAATGGATGAGTCATTCTACGTTCAGAATAAAATTTCGACAGCTCACATTGTCCTTAACAAACAGCAAAGACAGAGAATGGTGATGTTGGCTGTGCAGCACAGCTCAATTAGGAATTGCAAACGTGGTACAATAGTTAAGAGTACTGCTAATAAAGTCAATAATATTTCAACACACACAACAGCTTGACAACAGGTAAGGATAAAAGAATCTGTGAATACTGCCAAATTAAAGTTGTGGAGATGAGTAGCAAAAGAAACCCTCTACAGTCTGTCGTCATTGGAATCAGAGTAGGTCAAATAAGGGACCTGAAACGAAGTGGCAACAGCAAAATCATCTGGGTATGGATAGCGTATCACCATTACAGTAAAGCTGCTTTGGCAGGTGGGAGAAACAGGGAAGACCCAATAAAACAGACCTCTAAAATTGTGGAACTTGAAATGAGTGATGTTGTAATTAGATGAATCAAAGCTCAGGTTTAAAAGCCTGCGATTTGTAAGAGAAAGACAAAATTGACAGTGGTGAATAGTTTCACTATCTGTAGAACAGATATCTAAAAGGTAGAGCTATAGAGCTACAAGAGACCATTAAAATGGTTTTCTTCAATGTTGGTAATCATATAATGCACAGAATTGCTTTAACAGTCATATAATTTTGAAGACTACGTGGATGACTGAAGGAATTAATTTAAGTTGAGAGGTTCATGCACTGATGAGGGCAGTAAAGCTTCATTATTTTGCAGATACCATCTGGATCCAATTAAAATTACTCCACTCAACACGTAAAATTTCGAAATCAATGCTGACAAATATAACATTGAAATTATATTCACTGAAAATTACACGGCTGCAGAAAAGTCACATGATTCGAGAAGGGTCCAAGTACATAATTTTATTTTTGTGAATCTGTCTGAAAATCACAACAATATTTATTTTGTTCCAACAGTATTATGAGATCCTAATTTTAAGGATGAAAATAATAGAGACAGAAAGAGCAAGCAACCAGCTATAATTTGATTTCTTATCCTATAATATCTGTTCTGGTAATATTTAATGTTGCATCTCTTCTTTCTAACACAAAACATGGGCTTGAATGCAAGTTCATAAACTTTAGCCTATGTCTTTCAGAAAATTGAACAGAGACAAAAGGTTCTGACGCTAAATTGAAAATGGAACCTGAAAATAGCATTAGAATGACAAAATCTGCAATATAATACTTATAGAACATTACAGCACAATACAGGCCCTTCAGCCCTCGATGTTGTGCCAACCTGTGAAACTAATCCAAAGCCCACCTAACCTACACTATTCCAATATCATCCATGTGTTTATCCAACGACCATTTAAATGCGGATAGGATTAAGGAAAACCCAAAGGCTTTTTACTCCTATGTTAGGAATAAAAAGGTGGTTAGAGGAAAAATCGGACCTCTTAGGGACAGAAGAGGGGAACTGTGCTTAGAGCCCGAGGGAATGGCAGAGATCCTGAATCAATACTTTGCGTCGGTTATTCACGAAGGAGAGGGGCTTGTTGACAGCTCCTGTCTCTGAGGGAGCTGTGGACCAGTTGAGGAAAATATCCATACCGGGGGAGGAAGTGTTAGAGCTTCTAGGTAGCATTAAAACTGATAAATCTCCGGGGTCTGATGGCATTTATCCCAGACTGCTTAGAGAGGTGCGAGGTGAAATTGCTGGGCCTCTGACGCAAATCTTTGTCTCTTCCTTGGACACAGGTGAGGTCCCAGAGGACTGGAGAATAGCTAATGTTGTACTGTTGTTTAAAAAGGGTAGTAGGGATAACCCTAGAAACTATAGGCTGGTGAGTTTGACGTTAGTGGTAGGGAAGCTGTTGGAGGGGATTCTTAGAGATAGGATGTATAGGCACTTAGAGCGTTGCAATCCAATTAGGGATACGCAGCATGGATTTGTTAAGGGGAGGTCGTGCCTTACAAATCTGGTAGAGTTTTTTGAGGAGGTGACGAAAACGGTGGACGAAGGGCGAGCCGTTGATGTTGTCTATATGGATTTTAGTAAGGCATTTGACAAAGCCCCTCGTGGGAGGTTAGTCGAGAAGGTCAAGGCAAATGGGATACAAGGACAGGTAGCTAGATGGATAAGTAACTGGCTTGGTAATAGGAGACAGACAGTAATAGTGGAAGGGTGTTTCTCTAGCTGGAGGTCGGTCACTAGTGGTGTGCTGCAGGGCTCGGTACTGGGACCTCTTCTATTTGTAACATATATAAATGACTTGGAAGAGGAAGTAAGTGGAGTGATCAGCAAGTTTGCAGATGATACAAAGATGGCTGGACTTGCGGATAATGAGGAGCATTGTCAGGCGATGCAGCAGGACATAGATAGGCTGGTAGCTTGGGCAGATAGATGGCAGATGGAATTAATCCTGATAAATGTGAGGTGATGCATTTCAGGAGAAAAAATGTAGGGGGGAGGTATATGATAAAGGGTAGACCTATTAAGAGTATAGAAACGCAGAGGGACCTGGGGGTGCAGGTGAACAAGTCTCTGAAGGTGGCAGAGCAAGTGGAGAAGGTTGTGAAGAAAGCATATAGTATGCTAGCCTTTATAGGAAAGGGTATAGAGTACAAGAACTAGCCTTTAATGTTGCAGTTGTATAAAACACTGGTTAGACCTCATTTGGAATACTGTGTCCAGTTCTGGTCGCCTTACTACCGGAAGGATGTGTAGACTCTGGAAAGAGTGCAGAGGAGGTTTACCAGGATGCTGCCTGGTATGGAAGGTCTGAGTTACGAGGAGAGATTAGGCAAATTGGGACTGTTTTTCTTAGAAAGACGTAGACTTAGAGGAGATCTGATAGAGGTGTACAAGATTTTGAAGGGGATAGATAAACAGGGCTAAGCTTTTTCCTAGGATGGACTGAAATAGCACGAGGGGTCACGGGCTTAGGGTGAGGGGGGTAAGGTATAATTTGGATGCTAGAGGGAGTTTTTTTCACACAGAGGGTGGTGGGGGTATGGAATGCGCTGCCAAGTAAAGTGGTGGAGGCAGGTACTCTGGAGCTATTTAAGAAATACTTAGATGGGCACATGAACAGAATGGGAATGGAGGGGTATAGAAAATGATTTAAAATAGGGATCATGAGCCTTGGGAGTCCCTGGGAAGTGTGTAAATAGATGATGATATTGATGTACTTGTTTTTATCCTACAGGTGCTTTGGTCCACCTTGTTGTCTAATGAGGGGCATACACGCGATGGATCGTGAGAGGACTGCTCTTGGACCTTTTTCGAGAGTATCCTACTGCTTCACGTTGTTAGTGTATGCTTGACCTAGACCATCTGATGGGCAACACGACAGTGCAGTGACTATAGCTGTGCTGTGCAGATACATGTATTTGGGCCTGTGTCTGTGGGAGTTTGCGCATTCTCCCTGTGCTTGCGTGTGTTTCCTCCCACATCCCAAAGATGTGCTTTTAGGCTAACTGGCAAAACAAATTCTCCCTAAATTGTCTCAAATTTGGTTTTTAATCCATAGATCTATAAACATGGACAGGGATCGCGTGTAGAAGTGGGAACATCAAGGTGGCGGCGCGGGCTCGTTGGGCCGAGGGGCCTGTTTCCCGTGCTGTTTTTTTTTTCTTTGTATCTCTGACATCTGTCTATATCTATTATCCCTCAATTTAAAGCTACATCTCCTCATGCTAGCCATCTCTATCCAAGGAAAAAGGCTCTCATTGTCCAACTTATCTAATCTTCTGATCATCTTATATAGTTCTATTAAGTCATCTCTTAACTTCTCTTTAACGAAAACAGTCTCAAATCTCTCAGCTTCTCCTCATAAGATCTTCCCACCATACCAGGCAACATCCTGGTAAATCTCCTTTGCAGCCTTTCCAATGCTTCCACATCCTTCCTAAAACGTGGTGACCAGAACTGTATGCAATACTCCAAGTACAGCCACATCAGTGTTTTGTACAGCTGCAACATGATCTCATGGCTCAGAGACTCAATCTCTCTGCCAATAAAAGTTAACACACCACATGCCTTCTTAACAATCCTATCAATTTGGGTGCCAACTTTCATCTATGCATATGGACATCGAGATATTTCTGCTCATCCACACTATCAAGTAACTTACCATTAGCCCAGCACCCTGCATTCCTGTTACTCCTTCCAAAATGAATCATTTTACATTTTTTTGCATTAAACTCCATTTGCCATCTCACAGCCCAGCTCGGCAGCTTACCTGTGTCCTCTTGTAACCTGCAACATCCTTCCGCACTGTCCACAATTCCACAGAGTTCAGTGTTAGCAAATTTACTAACCCATCCTTTTATCCCCTCATCCAGGTCATTTATAAAAATGACAAACAGCAATGGCCCCAAAACAGATCCTTGTGGTACACCACTAGTAACTGAACTACAGGATGATCATTTCCCAAACACCATACTCTGTCTTCTTACAGCTAGCCAATTTCAGATCTAAACCGCTAAATCACCTTCAATCCCATCCCTCTATCTTTTGCAACAGCTTACATGGGAAGCCTTATCAAATGCTTTACTGAAATCCTTATACACCACATGAACTGTTTTACCCTCATCCACCTCTTTGGTCATCTTCTCAAAAAACTCAAGGTTTGTGAAGCACGACCTACCCTTCACAAAACTGTGTCGACAACCCTAATCAAATTATTCCTTTCCAGATGATTATAAATCCTATCTTTTCTAATCCCTTCCAAAACTTTGTCCTCAACAGAAGTAAGGCTCACTGGTCTATAATTACTAGGGTTATCTCTACTCCCCTTCTTGAATAAGGTGATAACATTTGCTATCCTCCAGTTTTCTGGCACTAGTCCTGTGGACAATGACAACCTAAAGATCAAAGCCCAACGCTCTGCAATCTCCTCTCCAGCCTCCCAGAGAATCCTAGGATAAATCCCATCTAACTCAGGGGGCTTATCTATTTTCATACTTTTCAGAATTGATAACACCTCCTCCTTATCCCATTTAGTCTAATAGCCTTTATCTCAGTATTCTCCTTGACAACATTGTCTTTTTCCTGTCTGAATACTGACAGAAAATATTAATTCAGCACCCCTCCTATCTCTTCGAACTCCACATACAACTTCCCACTACTGTCCTTAACTGGCCCTAATCTTACCTAGACATTCTTTTATTCCTGACCTATAAAAAGTTTTCCTTGATCCTACCTGCCAAAGACTTCTCATGTTCCCTCCTGGCTCTTCTTAGCTCTCTCTTTAGGTCCTTCCTAATTTGTAACTCTCAAGCGCCCTAACTGAGCCTTCATGTCTCATTTTGACATAAATTTCCCTCTTCCTCTTCACAAGTGATTCAACTTCTTTAGTAAACCATGGTTCCCTTGCTTGACCACTTCCTCTCTGCCTGACAAGTACTTAGCTTGGTGTTTCTATGTACACAGTACCATTTTTTAAAAAATCAATACATTACATAAATTGTTAAAACATTATTGCCAAAGTTAATCAGCCATTATATAATTTACAAACATCTTTGGCTTTCCATATTTGCCCTATATCTGTTCATTCAAATCTCAACAAGAGTTTCACTGTAAAAGCTGCAAGAACATTGTGGTTACACCTTGCTCATAAAAATGAATAAATGGACTACATTTATCAACCAAAAGTATAGCTGCAGCTGAATATCAGCTTTGAAAGAATTTTGCCTTCCCATCATTAACTTTGCTGTATAACCAATTTCAAATATTTAAATAATAGTGAATTCAATTATGAAATTCGCTTAATAATTGTCACCATTAGAAATCCAAACAGGCAAAGCTTCTTTTATTCATTTCTCAGGGAGGTTCAACTGGTATTCCTCTCAAGATACGGTACGTTCAGGCAATTAGAAGCTTTATGCATTCTATTTGACTGGGAACGTCAATTTAAATCAAATATTCAGATAAACAATTTGTTAAGAAGAGCATAATTAAGGGTGCCATGCACCCTGGACATGCTTCCACGTTCTTCCATTGGGAAAAAGATACAAGAAAAATCTGAGGTCAAGAACAGCTTCTTCCTGCTATCAGACTTTTGAATGGATCTATTTCACATTAATTTGATCTTTCTCTGCACCATAGCTATGACTGTAACACTACATTCCTCCTCTATGTCATAGAGGTTCACACCATGGAAACAGGACCTTCGGCCCTACTTGTCCATGCCGCCTTCTTTTTTAAGTCCCGAAGCTAGTCCCAATTGCCTGCATTTGGCCCATATCCTTCTATACCCATCTTACCTCTGTAACTGTCTAAATGCTTTTTAAAAGATAAAATTGTATTCGTCTCTACTGTGTGTAAGGTATGCTTTGTCTATATAGCATGCAAGAAATAATACTTTTCACTGTATACTAATATATGTGACAACAATAAATTGAACTTGCAAAATCCTATTGTTGGGTCACATTATTATAGAATTCAGCAGCTTTTGCACCAACATCAATGGGATATCTATCTTCAATGTCAAAAGCACCATTATTTAGAAAATTCACGTTTAATTGTTAAATTCAGCCACTTGCCATCTGATTACTCTAAATCTTGTCTCAAAAGTATTTATTCATTTTAAGATTCTTTCATCACAGCATAATTCAAATGATGCACAAACTTTTAATAATGTTGAAATAGAACTTGAAAATATTAGCTCTGCTTCACTAAGCTGAAGCAAAACCAAATCAAGTGGCAGCATGCTGCAGTCAGGACAGTATTAGTAAAGCTTTGTCAGATCAAAGTATCTAAAGGTGCTGAGCTTCATCACACATTAGGAAAACATAAAACGTGAGTACAGTTGCTAAATTCTTCAAATAAACTGGGATTAATAAATTGCAAATGTGAGCCAGAAAGAGCAGGTTCAAGCAAATTCCCAAAAAAATTTTTTTAAAAACTATAAGTTATTCCAATGCTGATTGGATCCAGTGCTGGATGATGGAAGTGCAGTAATTTCAGTGGAAATGCTTAACCATGTCAAACTCTGTATTCTTGTATGTTGGAATTATCAGTATGTATAGAAAATGAACAAAACAGCTTTCATTTGGGGTTCATCATATTAACAATTTGTATGTTTTATTTTATATCCTAAGTGCCTGCTGTGTCACTCATCAGCTGCCACTGTCAGGACTCTCCCCACAATCACCCTTGCAGCTCAGAGGCTGCAACCAATTCCCAAATCTTTCAGCATCACTGCAAACCTGCATGAGGACAATTTCATTTCTCTTTGTTTCCTCAGAGGAATATTCAACTGCTGACCCTCAGCTGCTCAACAAACATCAAGAATTTTATAGGTTCTGCACTCTTGAGCATCATAACTGAAGCAATGTTACATGTCAGGGCAAATTTTCACCAAGATTGGGAGAAGTTGCCACAAACTGAAGATTCCAACTGCATCTGGTGTTTACTAGAGCATTGTGGAGTTTCAAGTGCCTTAAATGTCTGAAGAATGACTTCAGAATATAATCAACAAAAATAACACTTACTTGCTGGATAACATCAGGATACAACATTGGCAGCCTTTCTGCTATGAGTGCAAGCCCACCCATGCCAGCAAACACTTGAAGTGGAGACTGTATAGGGTTAGTTTCCAACAAAGATTCATCCAGGGCACTATCTATGCAGTCATCACTTGGTTGCAACACTTCATCTTCAGGACAGCTAGTCAGGCCATCCCCAAGCTCTGCACAAAATAGTGGATATAAATTAGCCTTCTAAAACATGAAAAAATATGAAGCAATACTGCCAAAGCAAGGAAATGTATTGAATCGATCCATTAAGAGCCAGATAAGGGAACATTTACAAACTTGTACTGGCAAAGGTTATAAAGAAGTCATACAACTGAGCAACTATTACAGAAATACGTTTAAAATGCAATTAGGAGTCCAAAAACTTGAACAAAAGTCTGAGGCTATATTGCAATATTCCCAATCACATTATAACTGCTGAAGTTTGATTGCAAAGCTGAGTTTTAAATCTAGTTTTTATTATTCTGATGATTCCACAGTAAGAATCAGACAAACGCTACTCATTAAAAGATGCTAAATGTAAAGAAGCAATTTAAAATTCAAAATCAATTCAAGAAAACCAGGTTTCAGCTATGTTGAGATTTTAAGTCAGTGAAATTTTGCATATGTATTTGAACTTAGAACAGCTAAATCTATTTCACAGTTATATATGATTTATGGCACAGAAACAAGTTATTCAGTCCAACAGTTCCATGCCAGCACTTAGATGAAAATAAGATGGTAGAAGGCTTGAGAGGAGCCATCATAATCCTCTATTCTCCTCTCCCTCATATACTTGTTCAGCTTCCCCTTAAATGCATCGATACTTTTTACTTCAGCAACTTCCTGTGATAGGATGGCACAGTGGCAGTGGATAGCACTGCTGCCTCACAATGCCAGGGGACCAGGTTCATTTCCAGCTTCTGGTCACTGTCTATGTTTACACATTCTCCCAATGTCTGTGTGGGTTTCCTCTGATGCTCCCACAGTCCAAAGATGTGTGGCTTAAGTTGATTGGCCATACTAAGTTGTCCTTAGTGTCAGGGGGACTAGCAGGATAAGTATGTGGGGTTGTGGGATTACAGCGTGGATGGGATTGTGGTTAGTGCAGAATGGCCTCCTGCACTGTAGGGATTCTATAATGAATTCCACATTCACACCACTCTGGGTAAAGAAATTCCCTCCAAATTCTATATTTGATTTTTTGGTGATCGTCTTTTAATAATGGCCTTCAGTTACACAAAAAAATTTCTCCCTACCACCAAATCAAAACCCTTCATGATTTTAAAGATCTCTATTATTACGCCCCCTCCCACCACCACAGAGAAAAGAGGCACAGCCTGCCAATCCTTTTAATATACTTCTGTTATCATCCTTGAAAATCTTCTATGTTGTGCTGTTCTTTGTGCTGGGAAAGTCATTGATATTGTCCACCTCATGTAAAATTTTCATTTAATTCAGCCAAGTATTTGCTCAAAACATTAATCTGACTCTTCACATCAAAAAATTGATTGAATGAACACATTACAGGGAAATGCAGAAGCATCTTTTCATACCAGCAGAGATTTGCATTTATCTAAGTATTTCAAAAAGGAATGAACTAATCAACCATAAGCAAGAAAAGGGACAGAATAGGAGTTTGGGGAGGGGGGGGGGGGGGGGGGGGGGGGGGGGGGGGTGTTGTTGTTGTTGTTATATGTGTGCGTGTGCATGAATCATTACTAATTGTCAGTGGAGGACATTCAAGAAGCAGGACCAGCAGGCTGAAAACTTCCGCCAAAGGTACTGATAAAGGAACAGGGGATTGCACAAAATGCTGGAGGTACCACAGAAATTGCTTTTGGAATAGGGAGTTACAAGGTACAATGCTGGAGAAAATTGTGAATGTCATAACTGGATTTATAGATGAGGATTTTTGTGGATGGGGAGCTCGTAACTTTCTGTGTGGGTTTCCTCCAGGTGCTCCAGTTCCCTCCCACAGTCCAAAGGTGTGTGGGTTAGGTTGATTGGGGCAATTTAATGTTACTATCGTGTCCCAAGATGTGTAGTTAGGGGGAATTAGTAGAGTAAATATTTGGGGTCACAGTGATAGGGGTTGAGTCGGTGTAAATTGGCCAAATGACTTTCCTATGCATTCTAGGGATTCTATGATTCAACATACTGAACAGGATTTACAGCAGTATGGGATAGACTAATTGTTTTGAAACAAAGAATTGCAGGAGAGACAGCCTATTTGCTAATGAGGCAGTGAGTTTCCCTTCAGCATCACATTTTATAGACAGGTTTGCTGCAACTCTGGATCACGTGAAGCTTATTCTTGGATTTCTCCAGCAGATCTTGTTGTCCAATTAGCAGAACATACGTGGAGAGACACAAGAGACATGAGAAAACTTCACCAACGTTCATTGACTGTTTCTTCATTATATCCTGAATATGATCAGGGATGAGCATATCATTATTTTGTTAACAGACCCACCTGTCAGATTCCAGATACTGCCATTTCTGAAATGGCAGTAAGCTGCTTGCACAAAATCTCTAATAAGCACCAATAACCACAGAACACTATTTCTTATCTGCCCCCAGCCCTTAGGTAAAGCGCTGCCAGCATACCAGATAGGATTTATTATACATTGTGGTGCATAAGTTATATTGTGAAATTAATACAAACTCCACAATTTGGATTCAATAACTGCGAAGAACGAACACTCTGATGTGAAAACTTTCACACGCTGGTTCCAATTTGGCTGTCTACCAGTATTCTGTAACTTAATTCCAAGTCAGACAATCACCTTGGAATATCCTGTATAAGGCAGTTGTCATTCCTTTGTCCAGGATCTAAGTAAACTATTGAGAACTTTCCCTGCTGCATTTATTTTGCTTCCCGTTTTCTACGGTATGGGAAACAGAGAATGCATAAAAAGGCTAATTTTGAGCGTGATGCACTTCCTAAATATATAAATGTTATTCCATAGGATGTGAAGAAAAACAGGAAATGCGCCATTTATGTACACTGTGTAACCAGTGCAGTCTTTGAATAGTTGCCTTCATGGACTTCCATTAAAAGAAAAATATTAAGGAGTTTTCTCCTCAATCACTGAACTTAGCTGCTTGGGTGAGACCCAATCCCAAGGAGCGAAAGATTGCAGAAACAGATAGGAATGCTATGGCAGAGCAAATTATGTACTGCACCTTGGAAATAGGAACATAAGAAATAGGCCATTTAGCCTGCCCCTACCATTCAATGAGATTATGACTGATCTTCTACTTCAACACCAGTTTCCTGCACTATCCCCCCTTATCCTTACTGTTTGTAATATGCAGAAAACTATCAATCTCACTCTCATACGTGTTCATGACTGAACCTCCTCAGCCTCCTGGTCAGAGAATTCCACAGATTCAAAACTGAGGAAATAAATTCCTCCTCAACTCAGTCCTCAATGATTTACCCTTATTCTGAAACTGTATCCCCTTGGTTGAGACATTCCACTAAGAAGTCTCACAACACTAGGTTAAAGTCCAACAGGTTTATTTGGTAGCACAAGCTTTCAGAGTGTCACTCTTTCAGGGTGAGCGACATGCCGAAAGCTCGGCTACCAAATAAACTTGTTGGACTTTAATCTGGTGTTGTGAGACTTCTTACTGTACTTACACCAGTCCAAAACCAACATCCCCACATCATTGAAACATCCCTCCATTTACCTTGTCAAGCCCTGTAAGAATTCTGTTGGTTTCAATGAGATCACCTCATTCTTCCAAACAGCAGAGAATAAAAGGCCCAGACTATGGAATCATTCCTCACACAACAATCCTGACATCCCAGGAATTAGTGAACTTTTGTCGTGCTCCCAACTATACACAATAATAGTTCAGTTAAGATCTCACCAAGGCTTTATGTAATTGCACTGAGGCACCTTCACTCAATTTCTTGCAATAAAGGTCAAGCTAGAAAGGATGCAATGATCAAGGAACTACTTTGGAAACAGCTATGCCATCAGATATGTAATCAGATATGTAATGAAACTGCTAGAGAAAGTGAGGCAGGTGTTGACAATGGGTGAGGGAGATAGTGAATAACAGAGAAAGTGGGAGTGAAATCTAAATTCACAGGACTAATAAATTGTGCCTGGCTATGTCCCATAGATAAAATGTGCATCATGTACAGAAAGGAACAAAATTTAAGGCATGTCTGTAAAATGCACAAAGCCTCTTCTCCCATCTGCAGAAAATACTGTCAATTCATTTGGGTGGCTGATGATGTTGGGACAATAACTGTATCCTTAAGGGACAGGGAACAGAATCAGGAAGGGAATGTGAGGGGAGGGCAGGGCAGGAATCCCAAGTTCCAGTTTCAACTGTGTGGAACGGAGAATACAGTTTTGTTCAAATGTGACACAAACGTGGCGTGAGCTGTTCTTCAATTTGAACTAATTTAGATTTTTCCCAATAAACAGCAGTACTGTTAAAGTGATAAAACCTTTCCACAAATTCTTGAGACATCAAATTTTTTAAACTGAGGAAATACATTAAACAACCATATGTCAGTTGCCCAAACTCTATGCACAAGTAAAACCAGCCATCTGCACAGAGATATTAACATAAATGCATAAAAAGACTGATTAGTTTTAGTTAAGTGAACAGTAAAGAAGTTAAGCCAGATCTGCATTATTGCCATGGTTTTACTGATCCAAACTTAATTGAAAATCTGCACAGATGTATTATATGCCAAATGCCACATTATAGATCTGAAGAAAACCGATGTACCCACTATGACCATGCCGATGCCAGATCAGAGATCACTACTCTACTCCAACTTAATTTCCCTATCCTTTCTGTACATCATAGGATCACAGAGTAGAATCCCTACAGTGCAGAAGGAGGTATGCACCAACAACAGTCCACCCAGTCCCCATAACCCCACTTATTTACCCTGCTAATCCTTCTAACATACGCATCCCACGACACTAAGGGGCAATTTAGCATCACCCTAACCAGCACATCTTTGGACTGAGGGGGAAAACTGGAGCACCCACAGGAAACCCATGCACACAAGGGGAGAATGTGCAAACTCTACAAAGACAGTGACCCAAGGCAGGAATCGAACCCAGGTACCTGGCACTGTGAGGTAGCAGTGCTAACCACTGTGCCACCATGCTGTATATCATCTCACATTCTTCTCTTTCTTCTTAAACTGTTATAATGCTGCCTCAGTAGTCACTTAAGTCTAATTTAAGTGATCATTCTAGCTTTATGTCTCCCTCTTTTGTGGATTTGACAACCATTTGAAACATTTCATAAATTGAAAATCTCTACTAGATTTTCCTTTAACCTTCTCTGTTGGAATGCAAAAGTCCCACCTATTTAAGTCTTTCAAGTTATCATTCAGAATGTTTGTTCTTTGGTATTTGTACTTAATAACAAACTTGATTGAATTTTTTACAGTTCAAAGTTTTAAAAAAAATTACACGTCAATTGTTAATTAATGTAACTAACTATTTAAGAAATGGGCAGTGGTTTTAAAATCTATTTCAAAATATGGCAAAGGTTGGATCCTGCACTCGCTGCAAATGCAATGTTAATTTGCAGACCAGAGACAGACAGCTATGGGCATGTTTCCATGAATACTACCTATGGAATGTTAACCATCTTGAGCTAATTTTTCAAGATGGAGGTGGCAACGGGTTATAGAACGCAGGGATTAGGAATAGCCATTCAACCCCACGAGCCTGCTTGACCATTCGATAAGATCATGGTTAATCTGACTGTGGCCCAACTCTCCCCATAAATCTTGATCAAAATTCTGTCTCACCCAACCATGAATACATTTAATGACCTAGCATCCACTATTCTCTGGGAACAGAATTCCACAGAATAACACTTGAGGAAAAAAAATCAAGTAAATGGAAGATCCCTAATTTTTAACCTACGTATCTAGCTTTAAACTTGTCCACAATGGGGATCAACCTTTGACTATCCACCCCATCAAATCCCCTCAGAGTCTCATGTACTTCAATAAGATCGCCTCTCATTCTTCAAAACTCCAGTGGCTGTCAACCCAACATTCTTAACCCTTCCTCAGAAACCTTGCTTCCAGAAACCTCCAGCCTATTAGTTTTTGGATTACATGAATTAAAAGTTTGGCTCAATAATATTCTCTCTGTAGTCTCAATAAGTCCCAACATCTGCACTTCACTGGCTCACATTTCTCAAGAGGTTCTCTGTTAAGTTCTGCTGGAATGACTGCAGTAAAAATCTTCCTAGATTCTCTTGCAAATGTATTTCAGGAGAGAAAAGTCCCTTTCCAAATCTGACAGTCTGCCAGCATTTGGACTGACACAAACTTACTAATGTGGGCAACAAACAAAGGGAAGAGAAGACTTTATTGCTGTACAAAGACTATGCATGTATGTGCACGTGGGTGATTACGAAACAGAAACATACCTTTGTCCGTGCGAAGACGCTTAAATGAATCAGTTTTTGACAATCTTTGGTCACAGATGACTTTAGACCCAAGTTTGACAGTCAAATCGATGGACCGATAGCCTTGGGGGAGTTTGCGGTCATACAAGAGAGTTAACAGCTGGGCGAGTGTCACCTCTGCTGGCAGCGGTTGACCTAGGAAACAACATCAGATAGTTATTTTGAGGCATCTTAACAATTAGTAAATGATGATCAATGTTTAAAAGAACAATGTACTTTCAAATTTGTACATCAGAAAATCACGTTAGCTTGTGCCAAATTAATATATAATACACTTACTAACCTATTACCAGAGTAAAACAAAGAAAACAGACATCTGAACAGGCACACAGACTTTAAGTTTACTAAGTTATTTAAATGATGACATTTCAGATACCGCAGCTCTCAAGTTCTGCACTAAAACATTAGCTCAGATTACATGCCCAAAACCTGTTGAGTGACTCAAATGCAATGATTTGATACATAAAGTGGTGCAGCAGCAGCAGTTATGCTACTGGATAATTCAGGGCCCTGCAAGAGCCCAGGAAAAAAAACCCTCAAATCCAACCATAGGAATGCAAGACTTGAAAAGTTTTTGTAAGCCTCTAGGAAATAAAAAGCTGGCACTGATAAATATGACCAGATGACTGTCAGAGAGCGAAAAAACTGTTTCATAGAACTCCTTTAGGGCGGAAATTGTCATCCTGACACAGTTTATTTGTGACTGTAATGACATTTAATTGCCTTCTGAAGTGACATAATTCAGTTCCAAATAACCAGGATTAAGTTAGACAATTGCCTGGTTGCAACTTAAACAAGGAAGCAGGAAATGATTGAGGCACTCAATTGAGCCTGCAAAATCCACCTAACATCTGGTGTCAAAGCTATGAGAGCTGTCCCACTGACTGGTCAAGCAATAGCCTGACATGCCTTTGATACTGGCTATTAGGCTTATTCACAATGTCCTAGAACTTCCCCACTGGACACCAGCTCTGCTGAGACATGGAAGGGAAAATAATTTTTTCACCCCCTACCCTGGATAGGCAAACTATGAAGATGGGCAAATTTTTCTTCACTGCCTATAATCAGTTTGTGATAAAAACCTTTGAGACTGGAGGTTGTAATTTACAGTATGGGGTTATAGGTGTATTAATCCTCTAATTTACTCACCTGGTAAAAGTTTGTGGTACAGATGGAACACAGGGACACTAATTGTTTTGTTAGCAGATTCTGTAGATGAGGAAGCAGTTGCCAACTTGTCAGTCATCACTCTTCCTCTTCTTGATGGTGGCCTTGGGGGTGTAGATGAAAGAGCTCTCTTTGACTGGGATTTCAGCCCTGGTAAAGCATGGACACAATGTAAGCCCAGTGACAAACACTCACAAGTAACATCCCTTTATTTAGTTTTAAAGCATAAGAATGAACTCCACCATCTACTGAGGGGATGGCATTAGCAAAGCTTGGTTTACTGAAAACTTTCAAAGTTACTGAAATGCTGAGTTTATATTTATGGGCAGTCAGAAGCAGCACAAGGTTTGCATATCTATCTTCCGTATAGGACTTTTAAAAATTGCTGCAATGGCCAAATTGCAATCTGATCAGCTTTGACAATGCCTTTTAACAGAGCCAATTAAGGAAGTCTCGGACACAAGAAGACTTTGGCTGATAGGATCAAGGAGAATCCTAAAGCTTTCTTTAGATATGTTAAGAATAGAAGATTGGTTACAGCAAGATTAGGGCCAGTCAGAGACAGCAGTGGGAAGTTGTGCGTGGAGCCTGAAGAGATTGGAGAGGCGCTGAACAAATATTTCTCTTCGGTATTCACGCAGGGAGATGTAATTGTAGTTGTGGAGAACACTGGGATACAGGGTTGTAAACTGCAAAGTATTGAAGTAGATAAGGAGGATGTGCTAGATATTCTTGAGGGTTTGAAGTTAGATAAGTCCCCAGGGCCGGACGGGATTTACCCTAGGATTCTCTGGGAGATGAGAGAGGCGATTGCAGAGCCTCTGGCTGTGATCTTCAGGTCGTCATTGGTTACAGGTATAGTGCCGGAAGACTGGAGGATAGCGAATGTGGTCCCATTGTTCAAGAAGGGGAAGAGAGACCTTCCAGGGAATTATAGGCCAGTGAGTCTTACTTCTGTTGTGGGCAAAGTATTGGAGAGAATTATTAGGGATAGGATTTATAGTTATTTAGAGAGAAATGAATTGATTGGGGATAGTCAGCATGGTTTTGTGAAGGGTAGGTCGTGCCTTACTAACCTTATTGAGTTTTTTGAAAAAGTGACCAAAGAGGTGGATGGGGGTAAGGCAGTTGATGTGGTATATATGGACTTTAGTAAGGCGTTCGATAAGGTGGCCCATGGAAGGCTTCTGCAGAAAATGCAGATGTATGGGATTGAGGGTGATTTAGCTAATTGGATTAGGAATTGGCTAGCAGATAGAAGACAGAGGGTGGTGGTTGATGGGAGATATTCATCGTGGAGTTCGGTGACAAGTGGTGTACCTCAGGGGTCTGTTTTGGGGCCCCTGCTGTTTGTAATTTTTATAAATGATCTGGATGAGGGTATTGAAGGATGGATTAGTAAATTTGCAGATGACACTAAAGTCGGTGGAGTGGTAGATAGTGAACAGGGGTGTTATAGTTTGCAGAGAGACTTGGACAAGTTGCAGAGCTGGGCCGAGAGGTGGCAAATGGAGTTTAATGCGGAAAAGTGTGAGGTAATTCACTTTGGCAGGAATAACAAATGTGTAGAGTATAGGGCTAATGGTAGGACTCTTAATAGTGTTGATGAACAGAGGGATCTTGGTGTATATGTGCATAGATCCCTGAAAGTTGGCAATCAAGTCGATAAGGTTGTTAAGAAGGCATATGGAGTCTTAGCTTTTATTGGTAGGGGGATTGAATTTCGGAGCCGCAACGTCATGTTGCAACTGTACAAAACTCTAGTGCGGCCGCACTTGGAGTATTGTGTGCAGTTCTGGTCCCCGCATTATAAGAAAGATGTGGAGGCATTGGAGAGGGTACAGAGGAGGTTTACCAGGATGTTGCCTGGTATGGAGGGCAGGTCTTATGAAGAGAGGCTGAGGGATTTGAGGTTGTTTTCGTTAGAAAGAAGGCGGCTAAGAGGAGACCTTATTGAAACATATAAGATGATTAGAGGTTTAGATAGGGTGGACAGTGATAGCCTTTTTCCTAGGATGGAGAAAGCTAGCACGAGGGGACATAGCTTTAAATTAAGGGGTGGTAGTTATAGGACGGATGTCAGAGGTAGGTTCTTTACCCAGAGGGTGGTAAGGGTATGGAATGCCCTGCCTGCTGCAGTTGTAGATGCGCCAAGTTTGGTGGCGTTTAAGAGGTTAGTAGATAAGTTTATGGAAGAAAAGGGAATGGTTTAGGTTAGAGGGTCATCGCTTTTTGTTAATTGGTCGGCGCAACATCGAAGGCCGAAGGCCCTGTTCTGTGCTGTAATGTTCTATGTCTCATTATCAGCATAGTTACAGAACAACCTATCAGAGAGGAGAGACATGTTAGGGGCATTTATTGAGATGAAAAATTGAAGAGGTTATGCTTTCCAATTTAAATTGAAGGAATTACTTTTAATAAAACATGTTCCCTTGGACTTTTGCACTCCAAGTTCAGCAGCAGAAATTTATTGTGATATTCACCCAAGAGTAGTCAATTTTTAGCCAACCTTGAACGTGCTAATATGTTGTTAGTGGAATATATTCAGGTGAGCATGGATAGTGCTGGAAACAGCCTTTCTTAATCTTACTTGCAATGCTATGTTGCACCTAAGAAAAAGCCCCGCTGAATTCAAGTATGTAAATGAAAAATATGGCTTGCAGTGCCTTTGAACACCATGAAAGCATTGTTTGTAATATAATGTAGCACCATCCAACACATCTTTCAAGTGAATTGCAACATCTATGATCTCTTTGTACTTGGACAGTTGAAAATAACCCATCAGAACAAAAGGTTAGGGTAATCTGTATTTACTCTGCCACAGTACTCTGAAGTCAATCAAAAAGCAACAATCTTTTTCTGCATGATTAAGAGGCCACCATTAGCTGGAGGGGATTTACGTTATAAAACAATAATGCAACGTATACAGAACAGAGTGAGCACAGATGTATTACAAACATTAATTACCAGAGGCAACAACAACACTGTAGTTGTCTTGGAAGCCATTGTCACTCTTCAGCTTGTCTTTCTCCTCTTGGTTCCTTTTCTCCTTTTCCTCTTTTTGTTCACTGATTAATTTAGCAGTGATACTTGGTGTATCTAATGCACAAAAATATATAGGGCAAAAATTCATACATGTCAAAGGACACTACTTCAAACCTAACTTTTATATAATCTCTCAATCTATTTCCAGAATTGCTTTCCCTCATACTAAACACACAACTTACTGAATCATGTTTAATGTGAACACACCGTTTCAATTGCATTTTGGTTTATTAACTGTCCTTCATTCTGATTGAGCCACAAGACTAATGCATCATTGTAGCAACTTTTCTTGCATTAGATTAGTACAGCTACTTGCATATTTTGAAGGAAACAACAAACAACTTATTTATTCAAGGTTTTTTGGGAAGGATACTTTATTAGAGGAATACTGACTAACAAACAATATTTGCCGAGTCTGTCGGATTTGGTACTAATTACTAAAATCTGTAACATGAACTATACAGACTGACCCTGACACCGGAATTAATAAATCTGTAATTGCATTTTCCACTCAATGGTAATTAATGATGGAATCTTTTATGATTCTCTGCCACAATCTTAAAACTTTGAACAATACTGAAAGTGGGAATTTTAATTTTGAAGTTTAAACTGAGAAATGCTGAAGGCTTTGACCGATGACCAAACTGGCCAAGTCTACGATACTGAATGCTTTCAAACAGTATTCTGCTATAAACAATTGATTTGGATTTGAATGTAGGGGTGCAGATAATAATTTTACAAAAATTGGCCATATGGATGATAACGAAAAGTGAAACTGCAGACTGCTATAGTTATCAACAGGCTAGTCAAATGGGCAGAACAGTGGCAAATGGAGTTCAATCATGAAAAGTATGATGTTATGGACTTGAGGAAGGCAAGAGAATACAAGGCAAGAGAATACATGATAAATGGGGGATTAATGGAAAACATAAGAGGAACAGAGAAACCATGGAGTTCATGTCCACAAATCTGCGTAGGTGCCTGCACAGATAGATCAGGTGGTCAAGAAGTAATATGGGATACTTATTTTTATGAGCTGAGGCACTGAATTTAAGAGCTAGGAGATTATGCTCAGAACCACACAAAAGAAATCACTAGTTAGGCTACAAGAAGGGAGAACTATCTGTAACGGAAATATATACTGTGTGCAATTCGGATCAGCAAACGTTAGGACAGATTTGATTGCAATGGAGAGGCCTCCTTCCAGACTGTAAATTTCTATGATTCTATAGTTGGATCAGAATTGATCACTTTCCTCCCACCCATTATAGTGTACACATATCTTTGACCATTTGCCACTGACTTATAATGTTAAATGTCAGTTGAATTTCACATCTCATTTTCTCCTTGACCTTTAATTGTGTAATCCATCACAAGTAAATGTGCATATAATTGAAACAATGTATTAAGAATAAAAAAAATTGGTCCTTCTTAAATATATCATCCCAGTATAATCTTGTCCTCTATTTTAATTCTAGAAAACAGCTTGCAATCAAATTAGGACTTTAAATGCAACCAACGATTATGCATGAATCTACATCATGTCAAGGATTTTGCCACACACACAGAGTTCTGACTGGAGGTGTTTCCAATTTTCAAAAGGGCAGGTTCAATTCTTTAATCACTGTCTAAGGGTGTCACTGTTTTTGCATATACACACCAGCAAATCAAGTGCAGTCAAGGTGAAATATTGAAAAAATTACTGAATTAGGGTTTAATACATACAAGGTTTAAAAATCCTACCTGATACACGGTCCAAAACTTCAGCCAATGTGGTTGAAATTGGCAAATGAAGGGTGCGATATTTATGTCCAGCTCCATACATGGGATGCTGGATTACATGGCTGGTAGCATTAATTCTGCCTTTGTAGAGCTAAAAGAAAAACATTGCGGCAGATAAGTAACTATGGCTCTCAATGGAATGAATTAAAGGCACGTGACACAGGCCAAAGAAAATTAGGAATAGAATTACATCAAAGTTATAACATGGAAATTAGTCTGTGTCAGTTCTTATTCTACATGCAAGCAAATAAGTCTAAATCACATTTACACCCTGCTCCTATTTTTTAATGGCTTTCTTTATTTATCTGTCCAACCTAATCTGCAACATTGAGAGTTACAACAGAATCATAAAATCCATTATACCTCATCAACTACATTCTCAAACTTCCTTGTCATCTACATCAAATCATGCACATATTACACTCATGCTCCCTGCCTCTCCTCCTCTCCCCGATGTTTAGATCATCATATGCACAAATAACAATTCTTTTTTAATTTGCTTGTGGAATGCGGCACATCAGACACGACCTCATTGAATGGAGGAACAGATTTAATATTGGACTGATGACCTATTTCTGCCACTCGGTCTTTGCCTTTCCCTAACTGCGTGTAGAAAGATGTTGGACAAGGCACCCCCTGAACTCTGTAGCACATAACATATTTATATTATGACTTTTATATAGAACACTAAGCACAAACAGGCCCTTCAGCCCACAAGTTGCGCCGATCATATCCATACCTACCAGGCCATAGAACTATCTGTAACTCCCAATCCCATTAAATCCCATGTACTCATCCAGAAGTCTTTTAAAAGACTCTGGCGAGTTTGCCTCTACCGCTATTGACGGCAGCCGATTCCTCTCACTCACCACCCTCTGAGTGAAAAACTTAGCCCTAACATCTCCTCTGTACTTGCTTCCCTGCACCTTAAACCTGTGTCCTCTCGTAGCAACCATTTCAGCCCTGGGAAACAGCTTCTGAGAATCCACCCTATCTATACCTCTCAACATTTTATAAACCTCTATTACATCACCTCTCAACCTTCATCTCTCCAGGGAAAAAAAATCTAGCTCCCTCAACCTAAGGCATGCCTCCCAATCCAGGCAACATCTTTGTAAATCTCCTCTGCACCCTCTCAATAGCTTCCACGTCCTTCTTGTAGTGAGGCGACCAGAACTGCACACTGTACTCCAACTGGGGTCTGACAAGGGTCTTGCAAAGTTGCAGCATTACCTCCCAACTCCTAAACTCAATCCCTCGATTATTGAAGGCCAGTACACCATACGCCTTCTTTACCATATCCTCCACATGAGACTGATTTAAGAGTCCTAAGGACTCGGACCCCAAGATCCTTCTGCTCCTCAACACTGCTAAGAGTCCTACCCTTGATATTGTACTCCTTCATCCCATTGGTTCTGCCAAAATGGACCACTACACATTTATCTGTGTTGAAGTCCATCTGCCACTTCTCCGCCCAGTCTTGCATCCTATCTATGTCACTTGCAACTTCTGACATCCCTCCAGACTATCCACAACACCACCAACCTTCGTATCGTCGGCAAACTTACTAACCCAAGCCTCTACTTTCTCATCCAGGTCATTTATGAAAATGGCAAATAGCAAGGGTCCCAGAATAGATCCCTGGGGCACTCCACTGATGACCAACCTACATGCAGAAAAAGACCTATCCACAACCACTCTCTGCCTTCTGCAGGCAAGCCAGTTCTGGATCCACAAGGCCAAAGCCCTTGGATCCCATGCCCTCTCACCTTCGAGAAGTCTCACCTTATCAAAGACCTGCTGAAGTCCATGTAAACCACATCCACTACTCTTCCTGACATAAGGGTTTGATACAACTGAATAGTTTGCTAGGCCACTTCAGAGGGCATTTAAGAGACAATCACAATTGGCAGATTTCCTTCCTTGTAGTTGCTGAATCAGATGACTTTTTAAGATGAGCTAGATTTGTTATCACTATTAGTGATGTCAGCTTTTTATTCCAGATTTAACTAAATTTAAACTCCCCAGCTCTGTGGTTGGATTCATGTCTCCAGATTGAAATCAAGGAAATTTTTAATCCAGACCTAGAACATTGCAGCTATTATCAGAAGTATCAAGCCAACTTTCATGAATTCCAAAGTTTTTCCATTACATGTCAATTCTACCATAAAACAAGAAATTGGCATACAAATCTATTTGTTGCATATTTAAACAAAGAACAAAAGTTATTGGTAATGAAATGAAAGAACATGTCAATGGCAGACAGAACTCAAATACACTCAACAAATCCCATTGCTACTACAGTAAATTATTGGTATTTTCAATTTTTAAAATTCCCACTCGTTTTGTGTTGCTAATATTAGAGAACATGATATGACTTCACCCAATAGAGGCATTCAAAGGCTAAACATAAAACATTTGTGAACATGTGCTAATAGGTAATAATAATAACAACAATAATAATAATAGCAGCAATAATAGTTGAATAGCTGTCCAAAAGTCCAGAGCCTAAAATCAACTGAAGGTGTTTAATCATGATTATGACATGATCAATCATAACATTTAAATAGGAAATAAGCATTAGGATATTAAAGAGTACAAGAAAGAATGGAGGTGGGAAATAAAGGCAAGCCAAAAAAAAGAGGGGCTAAGCACCATGAAGGAACAATGGAAAACGGTCTCCTTCTGTGCTTAAATTATGATTATTATAAAGGAGTAAAATTGTCTTTGCCTATACTTCTGGTAAAGTAAGTAGTTTTACTTGCTGACTGTAGTTTTTTTTACAAGTCAGTAGTTTTACTTGTGTCAAGGAGTTTTGAATTATGAAATAACAAAGTTGAAACATAATATTACAAACTGAATATTAAATCCATCCACAATAAATAATTCTGAAGTGAAGGATAATTGTTGATACCAGAATCTCATAGCATTTCTCAGCAAATCAAATATGACTACATGCACGTGAAGCAAAGATTCAGAAACCTTACAGCAACTCCACCTTAAGACTCGCTTGTAACATTGAGCACAAAGTCTAAGGAAGCCATCTAGTGGATGCGTCACTACATTGTAAACCAAGAAATAGATTCAGGTTTATTCACCTGAAATGTGGATTGCTGGTTTAATCTGATAGACAATAACAAATTTTACTTTTATTACACAAAGTTCTTGAAAGCTTGTGAATTACGCGATGAAATTAAATCACTTTTCATTAGAATCAGTGAACCATGGGCCTGATCTATATTATCTAAATTAATGGCTTTTCCAATAATCAAGGACACCAGTTTACAGCCAAATTCCATTTCTTGGATTCCAAGATTTTATACTGAATCTATAAAGTCCACAAGTATAAATGATCTAGATATTTAAGTACAGAGCATGCAATTTTAGAAGAAACTACAGAGACAGCAAAAGGAGTAGGCATTCTGTCTGTCATGTCTGCTTCACCATTCAACATGATCATGGCTGATCAGAAACTTCAATGCCTTTTATGCTCACTATCCTCATAACTATTTGCGCTATTGTTATTGCCAATATAGCAGCTAGAAAACTGATACCAAAACGAGTCAGTAGAGGTCACACAGCAGATTATGGGCTCTTTTAAAACAGTATTTGTGAATGTCAGAATGCAAAGTACAAGTGCACGGATCAACTCAAAGTGACAAAAAAAATCTAACATTCCTTTCGTTTGAATCCATCTTCAAACCAGTGTGTGGCCCTTTGTGAATAAATGGATATTTGTACCACCATTCTCATTCACAACTTAAATTGAGCAACAAAAGCACACTGAAGTCAATGTACCTTCTATACACTCAGGCTTACAGCCTGATTTAAATTGTGTTTTATGTATTATACTGAAGTGGACGTAGCCAAGCCCAATTGACTAATATATATACTTGAATGGGATACCTTCCTCAAGACACTATTATAAACATGAGGCACCTTCATGACTTGTAATACACAACCGAGTCTCTAGTCATTGCTGGATCAATGCTCCTGCCACATGCACTCAATATACTAAACACTGCTTTCATTTCATTCAGTAGATCTGACAAGTTCCCCCAAAGAAGCCATGCATTACTTTTGTCTGGTTTCAAGGCAGCATTCAGAAAATATTTAGCTTAGTTGACAATGTCAGTCAGTACTTACAGGGCAAGGAGAATGAAGAAACACAGTCACTTTCTCATCTTCAAGCATTAGCTGCAAGAAAAGTCTCCTGATAAAACCTGAAATATTTCCAGATGTTGGGACATTTGGTCGCTGAGGTGTTGATTGGAATAATTCACACAGAACCTGAAAATATTTAAATTTAAAAACGAAGATCTTAATGGGAATCTGACAAGTTTCTCACAATATTTAAACATATCTCAGCAAAATACTAAAATCCAGTTACTTCAAACTTTTTTCACAAACCTGTACAAGTCCAAAAATGTGCAGGTTAGAATGATTAGCCATGCTAAATTGACCTTATGTCGGGGGGATTAGTAGGATAAATGAGGGGGAATAAGGCCTGATGGGATTGTGGTCGGTGCAGACTCAATAGATCAAATGACTTCCTTCTGCACTGTAAGAATTCTATGAAGTGCCCAAATTAACTTTTCTTAATTTAATTTGGCTATTAAGAATTTAGTGGTTTTCATGAAAGGCACTGTAGAACTTAGAACCACTGAGGGTGATGGTAGAGTTCATAAAACTAAATGAATATCAGACAGCAGAAATTACTACTGCAGCTATTAAATGGCTTGGTGAATGTATCTTGGAAGTAGCTGACTCGTACAAATCAGGATCATCCAAATTTCAATTTCTTGCCCATTTTGAAGGGAAGTTGATTTTAGTTAGGAAGTCAAAAAAAATGGCCTCAATGGCCTTGGTCTACGGGGAAGTGAAATAAGCTAGGATTTCATAACTCATTGCTATTCAATCACACTTGGAGCGCGCGAGAGAGCGTCAGATGATGTTGGAAATTTGAATGCAGACATTTGGGGAGCTAGTGAAAGGATGTTGGCAAATGAAGAACTGGCAAAGTGATCATGAGGGAGAGAGGTGAAGCTTAACAACTGATGAGGAATAAAGTCATTTCTGCAAAGCTTCCTTAATAGCTTGGCAAGTCTGAAGACTTCAGTTGTTCTGTATTTTTTCCACATGTTCTTGTGAAGGTGCTGTACAGTAATCCGTGCTACAAAAATACATACACAGACACAGTAAATTGGGACTCGGGTTCAAATCCCTACACGGCAGATGATTGAATTTTGAATTCAATAAAAAGCCTGAAATCTACTAATCTACTAATGACCACAAATCCACTGTTGATTGTCAGAAAAACCCACCTGGTTCACTAATATATTTTAGGGAAAAAAAATGCCAGTCTTACGTGGTCTGGCCAAATGTGATTCCAGAACCACAGCACTGTGGTGGACTCTTAGCTGCTCTCAGGCTGGGACAGGCAATGAATGCTGGTCAGGTCGGTGACACCCATCTCCCACAGATGAATTAAAAAAAAATGAAGATGGTGCTTATAGAGGATCATCCCACTGAATAAACCATAATATTTTTAAAGATGGAATTATGATTAAGGAGCAGAGATGCCAGAACTCATCAACAGCATAGTCAACAGTTCCAAATAACTCCTTTCCTCCCTTTCAGGGAAAAGGTCTGAATACAGCTTAACAAGTATAATTTTGACTATTTTTTGGATTTTTTTTCAATAATCTGAAAAAAATTAGTTGCAAATATACTTAGGGTTAGTTTCCAAATTCATTTCAGTCATATTCAGTTCACGTGGCCAGTTACACACTGAATAAAGGCATTCATCAATCAGAAATGCTAAAACATTGCCATTACCTGAGCCATTAATTTTTGATTGTTTGGATGACAAGAAATGCACTGCAAGAAAAATGCCACCGTGGAATTTTCAATTGCTGTTCTCTGTTGCGTGGTCAGTCCCACTCCTGAAGGTGATGAGGCAGAAGGAAGATATCTTGATCCAATATGTTGGGACCCATTGTGATGGTGGTGTCCAGAGCTGTTGCTATTGGAGTGGCACAGCAGGAACAAGAGGGCAGTCCATAAGGGGTTTACTTCAGGTCCCCCTAACCAATCCTTCATGGTGTGGCTGCTGCCTACTTCAGTTAGAAACCGCAGAACAGGCGCCACAAGATCTGCGGTGAGGGGGACCTTATTGATCACATGCTGCTGGGAATGATGCCGCTTGTTTCTATCAGTGGTGACCTCTGCATAAGGCACTGCACAATCCAAACTGGAAATATGATTGAAGCAGAACCTAATTAAGCTCTTCACAAGCATTGAAGGTAGACTTGACTCCAAGAGCTGTTTGATAGCTTCTGGAGATTGGGTTGCTGCTGCTAGAGTTACAAGGTGTGATTCATTTAGTGCAATGGGCGCTTGTGCATTTTTGGAGTCATCCGTTAAAGCAGAATCCAAATCCTCTTTCTTGCTGTCATCTGTCATTGAAAGCCTGTGCTGCATTTGTAGAGAGGGCAGAGTGATACCCATCCATCCCATTAGCAAAGAAAAGTAGCTTGGATGAATGTGGCACATGGAACATAGCAAACTGTCTACAGATTTCTTCAGAACCATGTTGCAAGGAAGTGACATTGACCAGTTGTACAGCAATCTGAAAAGACAAAAATTATCTCATAGCAGAAGTTTGAAATTGCTTTGGCAAATAAATGTGGCTGTAGCAGAGAAATTTAAAAGGTTCAAATTTAAGCTACTGTACAAAAAGGTACATTGGCCCACATGAATTGTACATTGCAACAATGTACAGAAATGCAAAAGCAGAAGTCTAACAATACATGCAACAAGAAAACTGTGCTCAAGAAGCTGGATCTTCTCAGTACAGCATTTAATAATCTCCATTGGATTTTTTTTGAATTTGATACTATTTCATCCCAACTTCCCCAATCAACGTAAACCCATAATTTCGCATCTCCTGCGATACCAGCAAAGTGCTCTAATGGACTATGTTATGGGTGCATCTGGAAGCAGATAATAAAAAGTAAAAGGGAAAATTGCTCACTTTGGTAGGAGGAATAGACAAGCAATGCAGAGAAACAACAGAATACCATTTTCAGAATGATCTGAGTGTCTTCATACACTAATCACAAAAAAGTTAGCATGCAGGGGTACAGTATGGTGGTCTTTACTGCATGGGGGTGAAGCAAAAAGTCAGGAAATCTTGTTGTACCCAAACAGGATATCGGTAAGACCACATCAGTTTTGGTCTCCTCTCTTAAGGAGGAATGTATAGTTTCATTAGAGGTTCACAGAAAATTCACTAGTTTGATTCCTAGTACTAAAAGGTTGTCGTTATTAGGAAATGTTAAGCACGTTAGGCTATATTCACTGAAGTTTAGATGAAAAATGCTTTTATTGAAACATACAAGATTCTGAATTAACTTGACAGGTAGATGCCAAGATTTAAATAACCTATAAATCCATATAGAATAATACATATATGAACAGAAATCACTGAAGGTCATTTTGAAACAATGAGATACTTTAAGAAGCACTATACTTACTCAAACAGTTCTCTGTTTAGCAAGCCTGGAAGATCATACTCGACTGGTAACTCGTAGCTATGCCATAAGACAGCAGCTACACAATGCAAGTGAGAAGGCGATGGCATAAGAAGACCATACTCGCGAGTTACATTCTCAGAATTTACAGTGGCCATGTGGCCACTTCTCTTTAGTGCAGCCACTCCTGCAGAGTCATAAACCCATTTCAGCAAAGCTTGTATCCTGAAAAAGAAAAAATTGTGCATTAGCTCAGTGAACTTGAAAACTAAAGTACACAACAATAATTTCTACCATCAAAATGCCATCCAAGTTGGAAATCAACAACACTCTCCACATTATTAAATTGGTAGAAACAGATTAATCGCTGGATTGAAAAGAAGTTCCAATCTGATGACAACCAATAGAATTGGGATACTATTGGTACTAAAGCTACTGGGCTAGGAAGGAGAAGGAAACAAAACAGGCAGGATGCTCAGATATTGCAATGCACTGATGTTTGTGCAAGGAACTTGGAGACCATAGGTAATGTTGGTAGCTCTCCCAGATGAATTAGTTAATCTAAATCACATGAGCAAACATTCCAAAGACTGAAGTTCAACATAGAGACATTAACTACTTCATTGGCAGAAGAAGGTGGAGTTGGGACAGTGACAGCCCACATCATCTTTTAGTGTCTCAAAAAAGTATTCTTGCTTCTCCTTCAGGAGAAGTAATTTAAAGCTAATTTTTTGATATCTTTCCATCGTAAAATTCTGCCAGTAAAATTAGCCAATGGTTTGTATAGCTTCAGCCTATTGTACATTACAGGATTTGCAATCTGCATCATGAAACAGCCTTCAATCTAAAGCAGGTTGGTGTCCTAGCTGCCCGGGAGCAAGCTTCTTGGTGACGAAACAGGTTGAAACTCAGGGATAACTAAGTGCTAGAACATTCAGTTAGAATCTACCCTGCAGTGCTTCCTAGTATTTTATTTTTAAAACAGTTTTTAGTGGCAAAATTGTTAGTACTGTTGCCTCACAGCACTAGGGACCAGTTTGAATCCTGGTTTCAGTCACTATGTGTGTGGAGTTCGCACATCCTTCTCATGTCTGCATGGGTTTCCTCCGGGTGCTCTGGTTTCTTCCCACAGTCCAAAGATGTGCGGGTTAGGTTGATTGGCCATGCTAAATTAACTCGTGTTGAGGGATTAGCAGGGTAAATAAATTGGGTTACAGGATAGGGCCTGGGTGGGACTGTGGTCGATGCAGACTCGATGGGCCGAATGGCCTCCTTCTGCACAGTAGGGTTTCTATGATTCTATATGTGCAGACTTTACCTGAAAATAACATTGCTAACTCAGTACTGAGACCAACAGGATATCATGAAAATAATAAACACATTATTTACAATTTAAAATGTCAGGAAACATAAGATTGGTCACTATGTTATTTTACAAACAGGCACTATAAAATCTCACCTGGAAAAGCTGCTGTGGAGTGTTTACATAGCAGTAAAGTGGTAGTAAAAAGACACATCCACTGCATGGCCATTTTGGCGAGATAAATTATCCTTAACACATTTTGCCTGTTGTAAAAAGGCATGGCTTAGACCATTATATATTAAAATTTCCCAAAGAATAATTTATCCATAGAAAATAACAAAATCTTACCCATACATTATATGATATGTGATACATTACCTGTCTTTAGTACCAGGGTCCTGAGTTGTTCCAAGTTGATACAGGATATCGATTGTTGAATCAGAAGAAAGACCATTCAGTCGTCCAAAAAGCAAAGGGCTGTTCAAATCTAGACAAACAAAAAGTTGTCAGAATGATCAAAGTTACTATCCAGAGGGTTGGTTAGTCTGTGGTTTGGAGGTAGAGCCTTTGGAAAGCAAAGGAGAAGCAAAAAAAGTGATAACTTCTGTCTCTCAGTGGAGGAGATCATCTGACTAAACACTTATTTTGCATTCAGTGGCCACCATTCTAAATTTCTCACAAAGTAAATTAAGGAAAAAAGGCAATTTTATCCATCAAGTTCATCTTTCTACCATTACTATTACTGAGTATAGGAGAAAGGATGTCCATGAGAGTATAGGAATAAGATGCCTTTAGACTATAGAGGTGCAAGGATACCTTGCTACAGTTATACAATTTGGAAGTCACGCTTGATGAATTTATTGAACTTCTATGAGGAAGTGGCTAGTGCAGTAGATAGAGGGGAACCGGTGGATGTGGTGTTTTTGGATTTCCAAAAGGCATTTGATAAGGTGTCTCACAAAAGATTGCTGCAGAAGGTTAGGTGCAGGGAGTTCAGGGTAGGGTGTTAGACTGGATAGAGGATTGGTTGTCTGATAGGAAGCAGAGAGTAGGTATTAATGGGTGCTATTCTGATTGGCAACTGGTGACTAGTGGTGTGCCCCAAAGATCAGTGCTGGGGCCTCAACTATTTACCATTTACATAGATGATCTGGAGGAAGGGGCTGAGTGCAGGGTGACGAAATTTGCTGATGACACGAAGATGAGTGAAAAAGCAAATTGCGTGGAGGGTGTGGAAAGCCTGCAGAGGGATCTGGATAGGTTGAGCAAGTGGACGAGGACCTGGCAGATGGAGTATAATGTTAGCAAGTGTGAGGTTATCCACTTTGGTAGGAATAATGGTAGGAAAGATTTGAATGGCGAAAAGCTGCAGCATGCGACGGTGCAGAGGGACTTGGGGGTCCTTGTGCACGTGTTGCAAAAACACAGTATGCAGATGCAGCAGGTGATCAAGAAGGCGAATGCAATGTTGGCCTTTATAGCCAGGGGGATAGAATGTAAAAGTAGGGAGGTACTTTTGCAGATGTATAGAGTACTCATGAGGCCGCAGCTGGAGTACTGTGTGCAGTTTTGATCACCGCATTCGAGGAAGGATATATTGGCCTTGGAGGGGGTGCAGAGAAGGTTCACTAGGCTGATACTGGAGATGAGGACGTTGGATTATGAGGAGAGACTAAATAGGCTAGGTTTGTACTCTTTGAAGTTTAGAAGGCTGAGAGGGGACCTTACAGAGATGTATTAGATAATGAAGGGGATGTATAGGGTAGTGGTTGAGAGACTCTTCCCTCTGAACAAAGACAGCAGGACTAGAGGGCACAGCCTCAAGATTAAGCGGGGAGCGGTTCAGATCAGAGTTGTGGAGGAATTTCTTCATGCAAAGGGTGGTGAATCTTTGGAATTTTCTGCCTGTTGAAATGGTGGAGGCTTCCTCGCTGAATACATTCAAGTCAAGAGTAGATAGGTTTTTGAATGACAAGGGAATTAAGGGTTACGGGGAGAAAGCGGGAAAGTGGTACTGAACCACTGCAGATCAGCCATGATCTTATTGAATGGCGGGGCAGGCTCAAGGGGCTGGATGGCCTACTCCTGCTCCTATTTCTTATGTTCTATACAGGGCCTTGGTGAGGCCACATCTAGAGTATTGTGTGCAGTTTTGATCTCCTAGTCTGAGGAAGGACATTTTTGCTATTGAGGAAGTCCAGCAAAGGCTCACCAGACTGATTCCTGGAATGGCAGGACTGACATATGAAGACAGACCGGACCAACGTGGTTTGGACTCACTGGAATTTAGAAGAATGAGAAGGGATTTCATAGAAACATAAAATCCTACTGAGATTGGACAGGTTAGATGCAGGAAGACTGTTCCCAATATTGGGAAAGTATAGAACGAGGAGTCATAGTCAAAAATAAAGGGGTAAGACATTTTGGACTGAGATGAGGAAGAACTTCTTCACTGAGTTGTGAACCTGTGGAATTGCCTGCCACAGAAAGCTGTTAGAATCAGTTTGTTAGCTATGTTCGAGAGAGAGCTGGACATGGCCCTTGTGACTAACGGGATCAAGGAGTATGGGAGAAAACAGCAGTGGCATACTGAAAATGCATGATCATGTTAAATGGTGGTGCAAGTTCAAAGGGCCAAATAACCTATTTTCTATTTTTCTAACAAATGCCAAAGTCAACTCCAGATTATTTTTTTTACAAGGGCTAAATTAATGAAGCAATCACCAGCTAATTTTTGCTGGCATGGTGAAAAAGAAATTGCCCGTTTCAGTGTCATCTACACTCATTTCACCTATTATAACTGGATTAGTCAAAGGGCTTAATTAAGTCTGTTTCCCATTTAGCTTAAATAACATAGATTAAAGTATTTCTTACCTGTTGGATCTGTGCCTGAAGCAGCACAATTTCTTAGGAGAATATCAATCAGTTTTAGGCCAATCCTGGTCGACTGCAACCCAATCTTTACCAACACAGCTTCAATATTTGGTGAATGCATACCGCAATATGGTGACATCAACAGCGCTGCACAAGTTTGCAGCAGGTTTGCAGTAGGAGCCGCTGCACTGGCCATCATAGCCTCAAGTTCACTTATATGGGTCAAGCAATGGTGAAGTAGTCGCATCCAACCAATACTGAAAATAGAAGTAAATCATAGAATCATACACAACAGAAGACAGCTATTCATCCCATTGTAACAGTGCCAAATTCAGTCTGAGAACTTGTAGAACATACAAGGAATATTTGGGACAAAGTAAAAGGTTCTTTCCCACCAAATCCATTTTCCATGCTCTCCTTCCACAGCTATTTGCTCCTTGCATGAACTATTCCCATGAGTGACAATAAATCAAATGGAGGGCAGAGAAAGTCCAAGCTGACAACGCAACTATGGATGAGCATCGCAGTTGAAGCAGATTCTGTTCTTACCTCATGTCTGTAAGCCTGCATACATTTGCACAGTACTGGACAGAGATTAGACATAGAAATACTAGTTCATTTTTCCCTACTGAAGCTAATTGTAGCATCTCACCGCTTAGTAACTGAGATCAACTACTTTGAGCATGGAAGAAGGATTAAACCCACAATTATCCAAGCTGATGTGTCCGTCACTGACTTCCAAAACCAGCTATGACTTCAGAAGATCCACCATCAAACAATGAGTAGTAATATAACTTTAGAAAATTGACATTTTTGGATAAAGTATTAAACTCTATACTTAACATTTGGTACATTTATGATGGAAAGATTACATTCTAAGCATGCAAAATAATATAACCAACATAGGCTCTAAAAGCAGACATTTACCCACGACTTTAGATAGTCAATCTGTTACCATCTCTAGAATACATGCATATTTCCAAGTAGATTGATTGGGAGATAGACATTGTTACAAATATGAGACTTTATAAGGTGGTTATGTTTTAAATTGCCTATTTTAAGATAAAAGATGGTTATTCTGCCTCGAATGAAAGAGGGGTTGCAATTGTACAAGAATCTGCCAGGAGACAGGCCCATCTGACTTGACTGCCATACAGAAAAAATTCCAAGCCAAGACCTACTGTGCCAGTTTTAATAAAAGTAGAGATTTTTCTGTTCAGAGATGGAACATGCACAGATTTAGTAACCAAGAAATCATCAGAAATATTTTGCTGCTCAAAAGTGCTGGAAGACTGAGCAAAGTGACATTCAAAAACGTCTGTCTGATGTGGCAGGGAAAAGGGAGCCAGTTGGAGAAGTTGGGAGGGGTAGAACTTGAATCTAAAAGGTTATGTAGTTGCTGGGAATGGGTAATATGTAAACGGATCATGAAGTATTTCTAGCTGATTAATTAGTTAATGAAAAATAGCCTTTGCTTTATATACAGAAAAATATATGCGCACATACATGGTATATTAGTTGCCAACTATGTTTAGCTCATGTCGGTCACCTTACCATCTCATGTGACACTGTCTACCCCTATTGTCTGAATTACAGGTTACCTCTTCAGACCACTTTTTTGTTTTCCTGACCATCCATATTCCCATATCCCTTTCCAACCTTCTGCAAGCAACCTTGCAAAAAACGTTCCCCAAAATCATTCTGAACATAAAATAACTCCTTTTGGACATTTATTGAGCTTTGTTCAGGCATTTATTATTGGCATCGTAGCTCCAACATCTCACCTAGTTTTAGAAACCTGATCTTCAGAGGGCAAGAAAGGGTTATTCACAGTTGCAGATGAGGTGCTGCCAAAGGCAGTTAGGCCCAGTAGCTTGATCTGCGACAGGCCAAGTGTGCTGGCATCCCGTGGGCGGTGCAGTCGAAGGCAGACAGCTGATGCCACCTCAGCTTTGACCAGCTGTATTTTAATGTAGGTTAGCCCACTAGTAATAACTGGAGTCGAAAGGGGCAGCATGTTCACTCCATCTGCACTGATCTCAACTGATACTGAAGAAGGGCAAGCTGCAAGAAAGAAAGTGGATTAAATGTAATGTTCAAACAATTGACTCGTTGCATAACCTAAAATAATTTTTTATATTTTATAATAATTTTTATTCAATGTATACTCAATTACTACACAGAACTGCTTTCAGTTAGAGGATGATTAGAATCATTATGTCCCACATCACCAAGTATTCTCTAAGATGTTAAATGATCAGAATTGTAACAATTCCTAGTTCAAAATGTAAATCACATTTTTTTTTCTTTATTCAGTCATGGAATCAAAACACTCTTGGCAAGGTCAGCATTTATTGCCCATTCCTAAATGTCCTCAAGAAGCTAATGGTGAGCACCTGTCTTGAACCACCAGTCCATCTGGTTAGAACAGCGCTGTTAGAAAGGGGATTCCTGATTTTGGGCCAAGCACAGTAAGACGTCTGACAACACCAAGTTAAAGTCCAACCGATTTATTTGATAGTAAACTCACAAGCTTTCGAGGCTGTCCTCTTCATCAAGTGAATGAGCTTGAGAGTTAATTATCAAATAAATCAGTTGGACTTAAACCCGGTGTTGTCAGACTTCTTACTGTGTTTACCGCAATCCAACGCCAGCATCTCTACATCATTTGGGCCAAGCAACATTGAGGAACGGGATGTAGTTCTGAGTTGGTATCTTGTACGACAAATTGATGCAGTGTATCTTGTAGACAATACACATTGCAGCCACTATGCATCAGTATTGGAGGGAGTCAACGTGTGACATACCAACCAAGCAGGTTGCTTTGTCCCGGATGATGTCTTGATTTTTATATGACCTGTGCTCATCTTCCAAGCAAGTGGAGAGCGTTCCATCAAAACCCTGACTGGTGCCTTGTAGACATATTTCAGGGAGTCACAAGGCTGATTACTGTTTGTAAAATCTTTTAGCCTCTGGCCCATTCTTGTAGCCACTGTATTTATTTGGCTGATCCAGTTAAGTTTCTGATCAATGATAATTCTTATGACACTTGACATTTCAGTGGCAAGTAACATTCAGATTACAGCTCAGCCTAAGCTTGAATGTTGCCCAGGTCTTGCTGCATGCGGGCACAGGCTGCTTAAGCTTCTGAGGAGTTGTGAATGGTGCTGCAATATCAATGAACAACTCCACTTTTGATGGTGGAGAAAGTTACTGATGAAGGTGGATGAATGGGCCAAGGATACTAACTACATCACTTCTTTAAGGCTAGAAAATAACTCATTTGTTACTCATTCTTATGCCTTCTTAGGCAGAATCTAAATCACACTAATAATTTCTATTGTAATAGTTCATGCCAAATTTCGGATCTGTACTAGATGTTCCATGGCTTAGACTGTACACTCTTATAAACAAACTCGATCTTCCCCAAGAACTGCACAGTACACAGTGCCCTTCAGTGCACTGATTCCATACTGTATGCCAATATGGTATCATGTGCTGCTCTTGCAAGAAAAAAAAAAGATACTAGCGTTTAGTCCCCCACCCTCTGTGGACAAAACACCTTGGACAGCAACTAAATGTTTACTCTAATCACCACAAAACCTCAATGGTGAATATACTTACTAGCCAGTGATGCAAGATGAGGCTGAATATGTATCTCCTTCAATAGCACTGCAGCTGGCAGGTGAATAGTGAGATCACACCATGCTTCTTCTGGTAAGAAGATATATGACCACGCTGCAGATCTGGCTCTGCGATGGGGTGGCGTGGCCTGAAGCAGTACTTCGGCTGGCTGAGCTGTTGGGCTACTAGAAGTTATTGTACCTGCAATTAAAAAAATATAAAAGGGAGACTTTTTTTTTCTTTAACGTACATAACTGAAAGGTTTCGTCACATTTCACTGCCGTTTACTGAAACCTGTAAAAACATCATTGTTTCAAAAGGCCGGCAACAATATTGGATACCTGCATGGTATGGTCCTTCAGTTTGTTAGTGCAAAATTAAAATTAAAATTTACACAATGGGCAGAATGGTAGCAGAGTGGTTAGCTCTGCTGCCTCAGTGCCAAGGACTCAGGTTCGATTCCTGGCTTGGATCACTGTCTGTGCGGAGTTTGCATTAGTCCCCACATCTGCGTGGGTTTCCTCCAGGTTCTTTGGTTTCCTCCCACATTCTGAAAGATGTGCTTATTAGACGCATTGACTTGAACAGGCACCAGACTGCAGCAACTGGGGGAATTCCACAGTAACTTCATTGCAGTGTTAGTGTAAGCCTTACTTGTGACTAATAAATAAACTTTAACCTTGGATTAAATTGCATTTAATCAATCAGAATCAGTGAAACACAAGCTAAGCATCACATACCCAATGGGGCGAAATTATGAAGTCCTTCTGCATTGTCTGGTTCTGAGGCTAATACTCTAGCCTTCATGTTTCCGTCAATTGTCTTACCAGGCCCACAGTCAAGAAATTTCATTATGGTAGATACCATACTCCGTGCTGTATTAACAATTGCTCGTGTGCTTGTTACCATGTTATTGCAGATAAGCTGGACTCCCCCTTAAAAAAAAATGAAATATTGAATTAGTTCAATCCTATCCAGCAGAACAATGCCACACAAGAAAGTAATAATGAAATGCTTAATATGTTAATATTTTGTCTTTTGTCAACGAATAAACAAGTTAGCACAGAATGGTTGGTCAAGTGGGCGAAAGAAATACCCTGCTCTTCTTTGAATATTGTACAACATTTTTAATGTCTATTGAAAAAGAGCTGAACTTTCATTAAATATCTTAATTAGGGAAGACGGTAATCAACTGCTAGGCTAGAGTGTCAGCCTAGATTACAAGCTCGTATCGAGTTTGATGCTACAGAATTCTACTTGGAAAGAACTGTGCTTCAACCCCATCTGGTGTTACTGCATTCAGTTCTGGGAAGTGCACCACAACCATGGAAACTATCACAGTGCAGGTTCACTAGATTGACACTAGAACAAAGGGACCAAATTAAGAAAAAGTGAGAATTTCCTAACCAAGGAAACATTATCTCAAAATCAGTCTTACTCATCAACGTTATTTTGGGGGAGCGATGACAGAAAGGGTAGAAGAAATGTGGAACTCTCCTTTATAAAAAGCTACTGAAAAACTGCCTATTGAAAACGATGAATTTCAAAAGATTTCAAAACGATTGTTAGATAAGGGCTCTAGAACCAAGGTGGTTAAATAGAGGCAAGATACAGGCGAGACATAATCTGACTGAATGGCAGAATGGATTCAAGGGGAGATGATGGCTTAGTTCTGGGGACCTGGGTTCGAATCCCACCATGGCAGATGGTGGAACTTGAAATCAATAAAAAAGTTTGGAATTAAGAATCTACTGATGATCATGAAACTATTGTCGATTGGCGGAAAAACCGATTTGGTTCACCAATGTCCTTTAGGAAAGAAAACCTGCCGTCCTTATCTGGTTTGGCCTACACGTGTCTCCAGAACCACAGCAATGACTCTCAACTGCCCTTGGGTAACAAAGGATGGGCAATAAATGCTGGCCAGCCAGCAACTCCCATGTCCCGTGAATGAATAAAATAAAATGGCCTACTCCTACTAAGCGAGGCTGTCACAAAACGTTGAATATTCTTCCAGACTGCTTCTAAACAATCTCAAACATTGGGAATCAAATGGAATAGACACCGGAACCACATTTGAAATTATGACCTATTATTTTCTACTGAAAGTATTCCATTCTTACAAGTCACCTACCCATGTCATGGAAAGCTTTTAGTGCTTCAGTTGAATCCAACACTCGCAAAATAAACCACAGTAGTGGTTCAGATAACTGGCATGTTGAAAGTGAACCCTAAAAGATTAAAAGGTATTACAAAGAAATTACTGAAAAGTAAAAAAAACAGAATGTAGTCCTCATTAACACATCATGGTCAATGTGCTTCCTGCTGAGAAAACAGAACTGTTCACCTTCCCTAAGTTTCTGCCATTCTGGAAAAATGCAGAATAAAAGGGCAGTAGTATGCTGTTTGGCACTAATTGCAAACTATTTATGTGCACTCCCTATGCCTGCAATAAACATTTGAACAGTTTCATTTCAAAAGAAAAACCTGATTAAACTCTGTATGGCTTCAGCAAAATTCTGATTACTTTCAGTAAGTTGACGACAATCATTTTCAGATCAACACAACAATCCACTCCAATTTTCTCCCTCTCTCATCTAGATGGCTCTAATTTTTGCTGTGATGTTTTCATCAATGTCAATAAGTGGATTCTCCTCACCCCCCAGCCCTTGCCCCTTTCACTAAAAGTGCCTTGGCTAAATGCAGTAGCCAGCTGTCTTTACTAGAGATCAGCAACCTGGTGGAAAAGGTGTTTACAAACAGAAGATCAAGGCAGTAAAATCATTCACTGAGGATGCCCACAATCCACCATCCTCACTGGTGAGACCAGTCTCAGATCAGGTCTAATAGTGGGTTGGGAGTCAGAAAAAAACAAAGCAGAGGAGGTAGGAATATTAAACATAGACCGCCCCTCAGCATCATGCAGCAGGCAGCCTGAATCACACCAGCAGTTTTGGACATTGTAGCCACTCAGTGAACGAAAGGGAGATCAGAAAATGAAGCAATGTAGGACCATCTGCCACCTAATGTCTTTACTCAAAGGTTTATCTGCAAAACTGGAGCAAATCTTTAGATGACAGTCCTGAGTTGCTCACGTGGCAAATACATGACAAATATAACAGATCTATGCTCTCTCAATCTGTTAATATAATTTTCACCAAATTTTAGAAATATGATACAACAGCATATTTGATCAACTCTGCAGACATGACAAATAATTCAATTACCTGTCTTCCCATATACCCACAGGCCATATATGTGAGAATTGGCTGCAACATGACCTGTACCGAAGTAGCTTTTTTGCTCAGTGTAGTCAGAATGCTGAAGAGACCATCACCAACTGAAATCGCATCTAAACCACTGTGGAAATTCTCATGCTTAGTCAGATGTAATCCACTAGCACCTGATCAGGGAATAAAAGCCATAAGCATCACTGTTAACTTTTGCAGTTTTTGACGGGCAGAATTAATGTAAATATTAAATAAATCAACATATTTCATCAATTCTAACCATTATGATTTGTGCAACTTAATATTTTCTCTGCTTATCATTTGAAATAAAACTGTGTTAATTAACCTTGTGTAAAGGACAACCTATAAAAATTATATTTAAAACCTGCTCCTTTATTTTAAAAAATTCAATTTCCATTTCCAGGGTAGCTCATATTTGGCTGAATTTAAGTAGTAAGTGTCCTCAGTCTTTTCAATGAATTGCTGTTCTGTCCTCTACAACAACATTCTTATCCTAAATGTTCTTCCTGTTGCCACAACTTTTTACCCACCGCTCCACTTTGTTCAATCTCTTATTTAATTTGTCAAATGTTAACATGGTGACTAAAATGATTAACTTCTTTAAACAGCCTTACAAGTTCATGCAACAAAGTTCTCCTGTGTTCTGTTCTAAATGTGGACATGTCGGCATTTGACTGGTGTAAGCACAGTAAGACTTGGGTTCGTGTCACACCATCTGTAACGCACCCCACCGTGAGTTTCCTGGGCTTGCAAAATCTCACTAATTGTCCTGGTCTGAGACTATTCACACCTCTCTCCACTTGCATTGTCAATATTTGTAAAGACTTAATTACGTAAAGACTCGCATTCCAACCATTATCTTGTAAATTGAGTCTGTCTCTATGTAGAGCCGTGTCTGTGAACACAATTCTTCACTCGCCTGAAAAAGCAACGCTCCAAAAGCTTGTGCTACCAAATAAACCTGTAGGACTTTAACCTAGTGTTGTGAGACTTCTTATTCTGTTCTGAATCACAGACTCGCTGGGTGGATTTTTCCCATCCCACCCACCATGGGAATCGCAGAGGGCAGGGTCAGACCATGCAGAAATCTGTTGACCTTGGGTGGGATTTTCTGATTTTGGATAAGGAGGGCCACAAAATCCCACCCCACTCATATTTTTGTTCCATTATTCTAGATAACTTAACCACTGTTACTATACAGCGTGTAGAATCTGTTATTAATTTTAAGACACAATCAAATCAGCCTACAACTTTATTTTGGATTTGCAACTTTAGCATTAATCTGCTTTTGCCATTTATAATCTTTGTCTTAAAGAAAACAAGCTGCAATTTCAATTGTTTCATCACATTTGTATTTCCCCATTTCAAGAAGCATCCCAGTAATTCAATGGTATACTTTCAGTTTCCTCAGAATCCTTCCAAAACTGCACATGATAACACCCAGCTGGAACACCAAGACTTTATATAGATTTACCATTACATTCAACTTCCATGTTCCAAACCTCAATATATAACAAAGTATTTATTAATGTACAGTGGTTAGCATTGCTGCCTGTCAGTTCCAGAGACCTGCATTCAATTCCTGGCTTGGATCACTATCTATGTGAAGTTTGCACATTCTTCCCGTGTCAGGGTGGGTTTCCTCCAAGTGTCTCCCACAGACCAAAGATGTGTGGGTTAGGTGCACTGGCTGTGCTAAATTGCCTCTTAGGGCCTTGAGATGCACAGGTTAGAGAGGTTAATATGTAGGGATAGTGTCTAGATGGGACTATGGTAACTGCAGACTCGATGAGCCAAATGGCCTCTTTCTGCACTGTCTTTGCATGATTAATTTTTTTAAAATAGCCTTATTCATCTGAGTGTTGCTTTTGATATCACGTGCCTGAATCTCATATCACTCAATTGCAAAAGCTTTTATATTTTTTAAAAAAAATTTACCACCTCACATTTACTGAAATTCCCTCAATCACTTCATTGTTCATACCACCACCTTGTCAATATCCCTTTAAAGTTTCTGGGGATCAAGGGAAATTGTAATTTGAATTCCCAGTAGTGAACATCTCAACCACTAAAGTTTAAGGCCATTCTAATTATTTGTATTTATCTCAGACTCCACCTCAACAGAAACTTCCCATCAATGTTCAATCCAACAAAAATATGAACACCTACCGATTATCATTGCCATAGCATTGCTATTGCACTGGCCCAAAGCTGAAAGAATCTGGCTCATGATTTGCTGATTTCCCAATACCAAGTCGGCAATGCAAGTTGTTGCTCCTTGTGTAAAAGAGCTGTTTGCGTTCCCATCTTTACTGCCAGAGACCTTTTCTTCATCAGACACGCTATCTGAAGTACTACTGGCAACAGGCATTCTGGCACTATACTCTCGATTACTTGATAAGGGCAACTGCACCAAAATATTAACCAGCTTCAGCAGATCAAACATGAGTTGATCTCTCGTCGTCTCCCCACATACTGCTTTCGCATCACCTGGACGGATGATATTTGCAAACAATCCACCAAAACAGGCACGGGCACCAACTGAACTGTCAGAGCCACTTCGTGATATCACCTTGTCCGAGCAGGTGATGTAATGATGCACCAGGAAAGTCACTGATTCAATGACGGCAGAGATTGCGCTGACAGAAACAGATTCAAAGTTTTGCTCCAGTGTAAACTCCAGGAGTTTGACCTGCGCATCGAGCGGTCCTTGCCCAGTTTGGAAGGGGCCTCTGGAGAACACAAATTTTAAATCATTTTTTAAAAATTACAAATCGTGCCACAATTTTTTAAACTGACATCAATACTTTATGCAATACTAAATTTAAATCAATATTTTAAACTAAAGATAGAAAAATATAAAGAGAAATATATTTTCATATCAATTATACCAGGATTTTTAAACTTGAATAGCACTTGCAACATTTGCAACCTGAGATTTAAAAGTATCTACTTTGAATCTTAATTAAGAAGTTGAGAAGAACCAGTTCAAAAATGTGCGAAGTAGGTGAAGTGGCCATACTGAATTGTCCCTTTATATAGATTAGGAGATTAGCAGGATAAAATGCACGGGACTGTGGGGGGATCGGTCCGGGCCAAGTGATCTCTTTCAAGCCTGTTGGGATTCAATGGTTCAATTAAGTTCTGCAGCCAAACGCATTTACTTCTCCTCCAAATCAGAAGACTAACGTTTAAGACTGATCCAGAGATTTCAGCTGGTTCTCAAGTGTTGTATTGTTACAGATGTTATCTCCTGATCAGGCACAAAAACTGACGACTAATCTCTTCAGATGTCACATTATTCAAAGAGCAAAGTATTTTTAAAATTGCAGCGTCGCTTAATCTGGATGTAACGTAGGTCAGTGAGTAGAGAAGTAACAGGTGAACGGGGCTTGGTTTAAGGAAGGACAAAGGCTACAGAGTTTTGGATAATTTCAAGTTTACATAAGATGGAATGTGGGAGACTGGTCAGTAGTGCACTGGGTTGATCTAGTTTGGACATAAAGGCATGGGGTGAGGCTTTCAGCAGACAGGCAGATTTGGATGCTGTTACGAATGTGAAAAGATAGTCTTAGTTATAGACACATATTTTGTTGGAAGCTTATCTTAGGGTCAAATATAGCAACTTAGAAGTGGACACTGTGTAACCCAGTAAAAGCATTCCCTTTTCATTTTACCCCTTAGCAGAAAATATTACTGAGGTCACTACATCAGCAACAACTCGGGAACAAAAGAGAATAGGTTATAATTAAAATATAGCAGTAGAAAATAGCGCAGTAAAAATTGCAGTAAAATGTTTCAAGGTTATGTGCAAAACTACCTCAAGCATACAGGGAAAACTTTTCAAATCACTAAATGGACGTTTAATCACTGTTTTATAGTAAATTCATTTTAACCCAATAACAGCTTTTCTTAACAGCACAAGTATGGGCCTTGGCTTAGTGGCTGCACTTTTACTTAAGTCATATGCCACACTAAATTTACAGACTTGAGAACATAAAGGACACAAACACTCACTGAGGGAGTGCTGCATTGTCAAAAGTGCTTTCTTTTGACTTTGAAGGTTTTATCAGTTCCTTAGACGGATAGTTAAAAAAATCCCATGGGTTATTTGAAAAGCAGAGTTCTTCTTGACGCCGTGAGTCAGTATTTATTACTGAACCAACATGATTAAAATAGATTATCTAACCATTTGTCCCATTATTGTTTGAGACTTTTTTTGCTGTGCACAAACTGGTTTCTGCTTTTCCTACATTGTAAAATGATTATTGTTACATAAAATACATAATAGGCTGATTAGGGATAGCCTGAAATCATGACAAGTTTCACATAAATGCAAGTTATTTCTTTATCTACCTACTGTGATTTAAAATCAGAGAAAGATCTTTTTGAAAAAAGTCAGCAGTAACATGAAATCTTAAAATCATCTCAAGAGATTTTCAGCAAGAAGTTCGTTACCTTTCAGTTGAAAGTATATGGATAAGCTTCAACAGGAATTCACTGAACATCTGAGGATTGGTTGAAGAGAGGTGCACCTGGAGACGTGTGAGAAACTCCTGCATTGCTTGAGTAGCTGTTGGTCCAACCTGAAAAGCAAAAGAGGGGCTAAACCTTTCTGTTAAATGTAATTTGAAGTGTCATTACATTTATATTCCACAGCCACAAAAGTCAAATTAAATATATGCCATAGATGAAGATCATGGTAAGGAATGTATTGCCACATTCAATATCGACAATTCATGGGGTTCAATTCCCAGTCTATGGATTCTCAGAAGTGCGAATAATGGCAAACAGTCATGACAAGGGCTGGGAGCAGGTAAGGTGGAGCGGAGATAGGAAACTAACCACTGTTTCTTCTCCAGACTGCATCCAGTAATTCCTACTGGAAAGTGAGCTAGTGTGCAATGTTAGGATCAAGCTGGGTTTTAAGTCTTCCGCAAATAATCTGTCGACACTTACAATGAAAGAATATAATTTATTCTTTCCATTATCAGTTAGGAGTCAATGGTTTCAGGAAGATGGGGAGGAGGGATAATGAGAGAAATATCAGAGAAAATGGGCAACAAAGAATTCCATCCTGCAATTTTGGTTTACCCTGCTTTTCCTTCAGGGTCCTGTCCATGCAGTGAAGACCATCTTCCCAAAGAGGGTGCTCTTCTCAAATTCTGCAGTATTTTAAAAGGCTTTAGATGCTCATCATGACTTTGATCATTTAAAAGTGAATAATTTGTGGCATCTAGGTATCAAATTAATTGAGGATAACCTTATTATAGGTTATGTGGTTGAAATCATTTGAACACAACCTGCAGACGTAAGATCTCCAGTGAAACCAAGAAAACTTTGCAAGCTTTACTGATGTACATTATGACATGTTCACTGAGTGAGGAAGCTTGTGAAAACAAGTCTTCAGTGTCAGAATAACTTCAATTCACACCAAATGTTGTGGAGACAGTTCAATTTAGAAAAACACTAATTTTGGGGAGAAAACATAAGTAGACTTAAATTCCATTAGTAAATCAAAGAAAAAAAACTAAGAAAAATCATTGCCATAGAAGGCATTGCAAGCGAATGTCCTGGACAAACAAGAACATAAGGCAATGGAAACATCTTGTTTATTAGGCGCTTAGATTCATGGAATCCCCACAGCGCAGAAGGTTGGACGAGAGGCAAACCAGAATAAATTGATAAAACCAAAATACTGTGGCTGCTGTGATCTGAAACAAAAAGCAGAAAATGCTGGAAAATCTCAGCAAGTCTGACAGCATCTGTGGGGAGAGAATAGAGCCAATATTCACTCTAGATGACCCTTCGTCAGCCAATCTCAGAACAGCATTGAAGAAAATCTGTGGTCAGATCATCTGCCTGAGCCAAAGACTCAAGGATCAGGAAAGAGAAAAAACTTAGTTTCACAAGAAAAAGACAAAAATGTACAAAGACAAGTTAAAAGAAATTTAAAAATAAACTAGACAAATGCTAAGCAGAAATTCAACAATATAGAGAATAAATTACTCAACAATTGTCCCAAGGCCACTTGAATAGTCAAGCAGATCACAGAGATTTTGGACAAAGTAAAAGCAAGAACAATGCCTTGAAATACAGACTTTTTTAAAACAAATTGCATAAACTATAGTAAATCAAATACCTGAGGGCTGTGTTGACAAGTGCCATGAGGGCTGGTTCCTGAGAAGAATCTCACTAATACATGAATCATGTTTGGATCAGACACCATCACTTGTGCTGTGTTTTCTTGTAATACCATGCTATTGCTTGGAGCAACTGAAAGAGAAATCTAGACTCTAATAAAATTGTTACTGACATTGTCTTCTTTAAAAATAAGGTACATTTCTCAATCCAATTTATATTTTATAAATACTTTACTTCAGGAACTGGAATTACATTGAATTGAACTCATCACAAGTTAAAACTGAAATTCAGTTCATAGGCATATATTTAATAAAATAATGCAAATATTTCCCACAGGTTTAAACTTGATATTTATAAATTCAATTCTATTTCTATTCTATTCTACATTCTATTTTGCCAAAAAGTAAACAATCTTTTGCAGATACTTGTAACCCAAATTGGGTTAAAATCAACTCTAAAAACTCTGGAATGATAAACATTTCCTGTTTAAAAAGATCAAATTTAACATTCAATGACCACCAGGGAAAACATTTAGATTTGGTATTTCGTTTGGCCCTAGTTGGTACACTGTACCTCCCCTGCATAATATTCAAAAGAACATCTCTTTCCACTCCGAAGATTTCAACTTCTCTCAATTTCTACCATCATGCCCTTTGTTTTCCATCTTGTCCCTTCTCTTATACTGATCACTGTCCTGTCATTCATATATATGTTTGTCTTAATCTATGCTGTGGTTCTGGCATAGCACATTTTATGTTTTTATTAAGGCATGATTTGTTTAACTGTGCTGGATTTAGGGACATCTGCTCAGGAAGAGGGAGGAACTTTCTCTGCTCTTCTTTCAGATATTGCTTTTTGAATTAGTTTCATTATGGCACTGGAGATTGCAATTATATTTTCTGAGTGAGAGGCAATGTTGTAGTGGCATTGTCACTAGACTAATAATCTAGAGATACAAGTAATATGCTGGGTTCAAATCCCATCATAGGAGATGATGAAATCTAAATTAATGTTTTAAAAAATCTGTAATTAAAAATCTAACGATGACCATGAGAATACGGTTAACTTCTGGTTTACCACTGTCCTTTTGGGAAGGAAATCTGCTGCCCCCATCTGGTCTGGCCCACAAATTATTATAGACCTACAACTCAAATGCCCTCAGATCAAGGACGGACAAAAAATGCTGGCCCAATTAGCAATGCTCATATCCCAGGAGTGAATAATAAATAAATTTCTCTACTCTTATTTGCATAGAATTAGAAGTCAAAGGGAATCTACTCATCAGAAATCCTCCATTCTTCTTGCCTATGCTCAATAGCAGCTTCTCAATTTTCTTCCAGCGATATTCAAAAGCCGAGGCCACAGTTTTAATATCATATATTTCATCACAGATTACAAAAGGTACTTAAGAATATGTATTCTGAACATGTAGATTTCCAGGCTCACATCCATAATTTAATGAGTTGGAACACCCACTTATGCAATGTAAATTAGTTAAAATATATTAAAAGGTTAAAAGGATCTTTTTGTGATTATGCTAAATAATATATTCTTCTCACTGCTAATCAGGAGAAATCCACCACATATCATAATTCATGATCCTAAAGACCTCAATCATCTCTGAAGCTTCTTAGCATTAACCCTTCCAATCACACATCACAACAATTACACTAACACTAATGAGCATACACTACACTGTTTTTCAATGTTTTTATACCCTATATCTACTGCCAAACTACAAATGTTTATCGTTATTCACAGAAGAGGAAAGAGATTGTAACTTGTAGATTTCCAGGATCCAATCTTGCGCAAGGAACATATTTGTAGGTTGAATAGCTGAACAGTGGACAAGAATAAAATAGATTGCTGAAGATCTTAGAGGGCAATAAATATAATTTCTCCACTTGATTCCATAGAAACAAAAGCAAAGAGTTACTATTCTGCAATACTTATAAAGCATATGGTAGAAAAACGCTAAGCTCAAAGGGATTACTTACCATTCAGCTGCATATTTGTCATAAGAGTCAGACTATGCAACACAAGGCACCAGGTCCGCAGTGAGGTGTTTGGGTACCATGCCAACACTGTTAACAGGCTAGATATTGAAGCTGTTGTTTAAATCAAAAGACATATTTTCAGTAAGGCATTCAAATATTACTGAGTTCACAAGTTTAAATTGCCAGCTGACAAGGAATCCCTATACTAAAAATTAATTCATCCCTTATCTTTCAATTGTATATAAAATATCTGTAACAGAGAAAGAACACATTCAGCCCATCAAGCCCGTACTGCCAACAATCCCACTTGGCCCCACCTTCACAATCCTACATATCTACCTTAATAAGCTCCTGACATTCCCCTAACACTATGGGACAATTTAACATAGCCCATCAATCAATCTAACCCATTCATTTTGGGACTGAGGGAGGAAACTGGAGCACCCAGAGGAAATAGAAGCAGACACAGGAAGAATGCGCAGCCTCCACACAGACAGTGACCCAAGCCAGGAATCGAACCCAGGTCCCTGACGCTGTGAGACAGCAGTGCTAACCATTGTGCCATCCACTGCCACCATGGTGCCCAAATCAGCAAACATAATTCAGCAATCTTTAGCTATTATTTCACTATAAACAAAATAAAGTGTTTTGTTTACTTGAAATTGAAGTAAACAGCTTTTTTTTAAAAACAAAAAGCAGCTCACCTTGGTTTAAAGGGATTGTTGGTACTCTGCTGGCATTAAATAAAAAAACATCAGCTCCTGCATCTTCATTTCCAACTGAACAAGCATTCATGCTCAACGTAAGCCATAATTGCAATAATGATTCCAACTGAAATACAATTAAGAACCAATTAAAAAAAGGCAAAAAATAAAATAAAATAAAAACAGTCCAAGAACAGAATGAGATAATTTGAACCCTATACCTGAACATGATGAACTTGGAGCATTGAGAATAGTTTGTTGAAGCACGCACTTAGCATAGGAATTGATGGTGGGGGCACAATCAGCTGACTAGATGAATGCAATCCCCTCAGCATGGAGTCATCAGTTCCAGGAGGAGGTTGAGATACTAGAGCAAATAAATTAAACATGTGAAAAGTTACCCAATTAGTGTTTGTCATGAAAACATTGAGAGCTTCGTAAGGCTCATGATCAGCACTTCCTGAACATTTTCTCCCCTTATGACCACATTTTAAGGCTTGAGCATCACCGTGATTCCAAAGTGAGAGCCAGGTGAAGGTTGGAAAGCTGAGGAGAAGGTGGCAGTGAAGTTATTTAAACTGCAGGGATTTTAAAATAAAAAACATTTAGCTTTTTACTGGCTTTTTGGAGCAGGAATCATGCCTCAAAAAAATGGTCAGTTAGATCATTCCCACCATTAAAACACAAGGATTTAAAAGGAGCCTCACAACTGTTAATATCAAGTCTGAGTCCATGCCTGCCTTACTCAACTTCTCTCCACAATGAAATACAATGAAAATCTACACTTGCTGTGTACCCTGTGCTACTTAAGCACCTGTGTCACATTGCAGATCAGCAACAGTTAGATTTAGATCAACAGCAGATTGTGATGCCAGATAATTTGCTACTCAAGTCTTATTATTCATTTGATCGGAGGTTCTACTGCATTCAGAGAAATAAAGGTGACACGGCTTCTTAAATGGAATCTCAAGGCTTTAACATACATTGTAATCTCCTGTGTTAAATTGCCACATTTGCGAAGTGTGTCAAAATGCTCCAAAATACATTCTTTAACAGCAAGCTGCTTTCCCAAAGACAATTCCCAAAAAACTTAAATTGTTTTAATGCAGAATTTCATTACGTTGTATTAATTGCCTTCTCAACTTAATCAAGTGGTGATATAGAAATATCTCCTACGATGAAATTCAAGTATTACCTGGCATTTTCTTAAAATGCAGATACAGTGGCAACTTTGCATTGCTGCAGAAAGTTTTTGGTGCACAGAAACACAAAAGTGCCACGATAACTCATGCTAGTTTCTTGAGCAGTATGAAACACAGCAACTCCCAATCACAGTAATACCTGAAACTTTACCTACAACTTTATTAATGTTTAAACGCCAGCTATTCAGAAAAAATTGCTGGGCGTGCATCTACATGTATAGATTGGTGGTTAAACTCAGTGCAACTTGTAGCAATAGGCAGCAGCATCACCACCTCACACTTCAGAGTCAGACTGATAGCTGCAGCCCAAGATAGGTATCAGGACAACAGTATACTTAGAACAAGCCACAAAGTTATTCCACTTTGTGTACCAGTTTACCATCTGTAACAAAAGAAATGCAACACTGTTCATACATCAGGCTGAGATCTCAAAGTCTACACAGTAACAGAATGAGATAATGTAAATAAAAACAAAAATGGGTATGGAAGTTTTCAGTGGTTTTAATTGATATCAGGAAGCACTTCTTTATACAAAAGATAGTGAAAATCTGGAACACTCTTCCCCAAAAAACTGTTGATACCACATCAGTTGAAAACGTTGAAATAGATTGCTGAATTTTGCAAGGGAGGGTATTAAGGGATTTGGAACAAAATGGGGTTGAAGTACAGACAGCCATGGTCTAACTGAATGGCAAATCAGGCTCAAGGAGCCAAATGGCGTACTCCTTTCCTTATGTTCCTATAAATTTAATTCTGCTCCAGAAATTTGAGCATCTCTCTATCCATCTACCTGTAGGTGATGTATTAGTGAGAGCCTGAAGAATAGAATCAGCTTCCAGTGTAGCCATCATCTTCAACATAAGCTCAGCTTGCTGCTCCAAGCCAACCTCCAGACGAGCATCCAGGGCTGCACCACAAACAGAACCAAGGAAAGTTACTTTCTTTTTCTGCTCGCTTGCAGCATCAAATTGTAAAAAGTAAATTACTTGTGGAGCATACAAACCTTGTGAGACAGAAACAGATACACTTTGAGATCCATTCTTCTCGCTGGTCGGAGGTGGTTTGGGCACCTGAATTCCAACACCTCCAACATAAGGATTGTAGCTGTATGTCCCGTAGTCAGTACCCCAATAGTCGTACCAAGTACTGCTAATCGGCTTTTGTAAATAAAAAAAACAGTGAATGTGATATTAACCTGTTTATTATACATTTTACCACTTCCAACATTTTACTCAAAAATGATCATGTAATTTGTAAATCTACAAAATACTTTAAAAGAATTTTAACGTGCTGGCATCCAATAGAATGAAGGTTGGAATAAAGAAAAGCCAAACAATCTAATTAAAATGTTCCAAATTGTCTTTATTCTGTGCAGTGCCTTAAGTTATATTGTCTAGGCGCCCAAGTATAACTGTTGACCAAGTTTATGAAAACCAAACATGTACACACACCAACTAAAAATATTCTGTGCAAGACAGTGAAACTGGGAATTAATGTTCTGAAGAGCCGTATGATTCTGTGTATTAATTTTAGGTTTTCTGTGCCGCCAATCCATTTTGTAAAATATTTTCCACATCAGTAATATATTTTTAGAGTCAGGTTGATGGATAACAGTGTGACACGCTTGTGTTTCAAATCTCTTGTTTTTACAAGAAAAATGAAAAGGCCCAAGGGAGTTAGAAAAGAAAAACCTCATTTTGCCCAAAGCAACACAATAAAAGTTCATTCCATCAACATTAACCAGAACAAAAATTAGTTTTTGCATGCAAAGATGTAATGTAATTATGTGCACTATACCTTGAATACTTTGGCAGCAAGAGGATCTTCATCAAAGTCAACATCTAGGGGACCAATATCAACATCCATGAGGTCTTGTAGCATGTCAAAGTCTTTGTCTTTATCTTTTTCCAAAGATGATGCAGATGGAGCACCTTTGGATGATGAAAACAGCTTTAACATTGCCAAGTATGTTAACTAATGTATGGAAATGGACCACATACACTCACCAGGCAATTTTAAGGCTGTGCTTTTTCTTTTAATTTATAAAATAAAAAAAATGACAGTAATATATTCTTAAAATCAATAAACAGACAAAATATTCACTATTTCTCCTTACAACTTACCTGTAATATCTGGGGTCAGAGGCTCATCTATAGCTTCCACAAGTGGAATAACAGGCGGCTGTGGCAGGGAATCATCAGGGTCAGCTGCTGATGCTCCTGCATCTTCACCAACAGCTCCTTCTTCCATTGTCTCTACAGCTACTGGTGACAATAGTTCACCTGTTTTCAATTTTCAAGAGAAACGCTTTGAAATAGGTTAAACAACAAACAAAATCTTTGAAAACTTGTCATTTACTAACACCATACACAACCTGGAACACATCCGCTGAAAGTGGGAAACTGAACAATTCAAATCCTGGAAGTCTGAATTAAGAATAAATTCAGAATAGGTCGATCAGCAGCAAGAGAAAGGAGTCAGCTGTATATATTAACGTGGTTGGTTCATTTTAAAAACAAAGATAAAAGAATGAAACGATTGCCACATTGTGGATTGTAAATAGTTCATGGAGCTTTATTAGAGATATTGCTTGTTTATAAACTAGGATAGAAGAGGGAAAATCTCCCAAATGTCTTTGATGTCATCATATAATCACATGGCATATGATTTATTGTCGCACACTTATTGGGAAATGTATTGGTTCTTGCGCACTATACAGACAAAACAGTTCATAGAGTACACAGGGAAGGAGGAAAGGAGATGATGCAGAATATCATGTTGCAGTCACAGATAGGGTGTAGAGAAGGATCAGCTTAATATATGGTAGGTCCCTTCAAAAGTGTGATGGCAACAGAGAAAAAGCTACACAGAAACAAACTGGTTTACAATACATCAGGACTCTGACAAAAAGTCATTTCAATTTATATGCTGATCAACCTGTTTGATATAAATAACAAGTAACAAATTATCACAACAGCACATAATTGCACCCGTAGAATTAATAATCATTAGTCATCAAACTAATTCACTAACAGCTACTTACAGAAAATGGTGGACAAAATTTGGCAATGTATATATATATATACAGTCACAAATTCTCAATTTACTTATAAAATGTAACAGATGCATGCACAAAGAAATGGTGGAAGCGCACACGCATTCATGAGATATGGATGGTGAAAGCATGCGAGCGCGAGAGAGTTGGTGGAATTGCACACATGCACAAAAGGTGCTGTGTCAGAGATGGCAGAAAGACATGCAAGAGTGGGAGATATATTGGAAGGGTATGCAAGTGATACAGCAGAATTGCAAGATGTGGCAAGGTGGGGAAGAGGTGGAAAAAGCATGAAAGGGATTCTGTCAAGGAAGCACATGAAAAAGGGGAAGAGATGGAGGAAGCACAAGGGAGAGAGAAAGTGATACTAATAATACAAAAAAGGACTCACCACAAAAAAGACAGGAAAGAGAAATCATTTAAAAAGTGAATGTTAAGGGGGGCAAAAGGCTTAAATGATTGGAAAAAGATTCATATTCACTGGATATTTTGGGCAATAACAATTATGATTATGAGATGCCAAATACTGCAAGATTAGCAAGACAGAAACTTATGCAACTCATGTGTCTACACACCTCCAATAAATGCCTACCAGTTACACTGCTTTTTTGTGCAACATCTCAAGTATAAATACTTAGCATACAAGAACACAGGGGTACAATTCTTAAGGGATAAACATTTATTGTATAATTTGCTTCCTACCTCCCAAGATATCTTGAATCATGCAGGTTAAAGAGTATTGTGCCCATGCTCCACCCCAGGAGATGTCGCCCCTGTTGAAATCTGTTCCAACCAGTAGAAGAAGAAGTCTTTCTAGCTGCTGCTCATTAACAATTTCGCAAAGATGAATTGTTGGCCTTGTAGCATTTGCTATACGTGCCAGAACCTGCCAAAAAAAATTAAGGAGTTCACTTGTTGCCACTGCTCCAACCCACGACAGAACTTCTGAGTCTTTGAGTTAGTCCATTCACACTTGTTATGTACAATTTGTGAAAGTCCAGTACCAAACCAAGACAAGAAAATTAACTCGCTTAAAATTGCAAAGCTCCTGTGAAGAAGCCAGTAACTATATTCTTGGTCTGATATTTTTCAGTGCTTTGCTACAGCCCATAAATAGAAATTTCACAAAAAAAAAACACTAGCCTTACAAAAAATTACTCACTTCAAAACTTAGATGGACAGGGAAGGCCTGTTCATCAATCTATAGCATTAGTTCCACTTAACGAACATGATACCAAAAGCACTAAATTTCATTCTGCCTGCACACCATATGAGCACTACAAAATTGTAAAACTTGGGACAACGTTTTATATCCAGGAAAAAGCTGTGAAATTTTAATGACTTAATCAAACCTACTGTTAACTAAAAGGAGGAAGAATGAAATAATGTGGACACATATGTACGAAAATTTAACATGCCACCTGTCCAGTTCCAAAGTAGAATGGACATCCTCCTGTTAGAAGGAAGGTAGGTATGGGAAGGGACTTACAGTGTAGTTTAAGGCTGTAATTTTCAAACATAGGTGCAGAAGAGCACTCATTCCCTCCTCGTTGTGGAAAGGGGAAAAAAAAGTTCCAGCTGGATGAAAGAAGATGAACCAAATGGGTTTCTTTATCTACAATTATAATGTGTTAATTTCACAAGAAAGTATAGTATCAGAATGATGCATTTTGCTTCACAATTATTGATGTGACCACAGGTCAGAAAAAACACCCAAAGAGCTTCTTTCACTTGCACAAATTACAAGCAATTTTCCTTGCAATTTATATTAAAATTTATCTTTAAACTGTACTTGCTGTCTTGGCCATTAAATAGCAATAAAGCATTCCAAAGATGAACTACTTAAGGGGCAGAGCTTTTTGCAGTGATTTTCTCTTGTACTCATGCACATATATAATTCCACAGGCATCACTATTCGCCAATATCTTGCTGAACGTTCAAACAGGCAAGTCTAAATAATACCTGTTGACTATTTGCCCACAAAAGACATCAAATTCAGTTTAATTCATACGTGATCTAATAAGGACGACAATGTAACCATTTCTGAGCAAACTCTAGCTGATATTTCCTCTTTAGCAGATCAAAAATGAAACTGGAGCACATCACCCACCCTACTGTAGAGAAACTCAATCAAACGCAGTTTGGATGTAGATTTTCAACATATCAAGTACGCAGATTTTAGCTGTGCTTTTTACACGAATGTCCTTCATAACACTGTATATATAGATAAGGGTAACTTGAACTCCTTTAATATCATTTAATTTCACCTTCATCCACTCAATGTTGCAATTACAAAAAAAAAATTAACTTCCACCACAGTTCTTGAACTACCATATATATGGATAAAAAGGATTATGGGGTAAAGATAGCAGGATCACAGTCTGTGTGTTTCCTACTTTCCATACATCTGTCTGTCGATCAGAGAGATTACAGCCTTCAAATTACTTACTTGAGAAAGGTCAGTGATAAAACCATCACTAAAGAATTTTTTTGAAAGCGATATTTGAAAATTAAAAATTATGACACTTTTCCTTGAAACCTACTGCACACCCATAGGGAAATCTTCAGCTAAGTAAAAGCCTTATCTGTAGAAGGTAGCTATAAAGCCACCAGGAGGTCTTTGTTTCTCTGTACTCTATTTGACCAGGCATCCCACTCGGCCTCAAGGGACTCCAACTGCTCTTTGTGTTTCTGCAACACTTGCCTCAACCTCCAAAAACAAAACACACTCAGGATGTTGCTTCAATTTTATGAAATACAACTTTTCAGTACTGCACTTGAAACCACGCCAGCTAGCCTAAATGATCCATCAGCTACAAATGATAGGAAACAACGTCCTTTAGATTTAACCAGAGGAGTATCAGATGACCATTTTACACAAATATTCACTATTTCTCTGCAACATTCAACATTTCAGTTTTTCAGTTATTAGCTTCCCCTAATAATTAACATTTGGTATGAGAAAAACATCATGCTGAGAGGTAAATTGAATCGTTTGATTTCCACTCAGCAGAGTTCACAAAGAAAAACTTTTTAAGTTTGAGAAAATATTGTAGAAACAGGGCTTCATTTCATCAGAACAAAAAGTGAGAGGAATTTGGTGACATGCTGAGAATTATTTATAATTTTGATAGAGTAACAACTATTACCATTGGTCAACTGGGCTTGAACTTAAAACCAGAAAAGAACCAAGGAAGAGTTCAGGAGAACATTTTTGTTTTACATGTAGCAAATTACTAGGAAGAAATGGCAAATATTTGAAAAAGGAAAATTAAAGAGGAATGGGACTAAATAGTTAACTTTTTCAGAGCTGGCGCAGGTGCAATGGGTCAAATAACCTTCTCTATGCTGTGAACTTTGGTAATCTGTTACATCCTGATTGCACACTGTTTATCCAAGAAAGTTCTAATCATAAAGTTTCATCTGAGGGAGGTGAAATGTCAGTTTAACCAGCTCATGAACCCAAGCACAAATTGTCTGAATATCAGTTATGTAATTATGCTCGATAGGCAACTCTTTGGTAATTTTCTTTGTACACTCACCTTGCAGACAAAGAGCAGCAGATCTGCATGGCAGGTAAAATCCATGGAAAGCAGAAAAAGTGCAAGCTTCTGCACCACAGCAATGCAGCGATCATGGGATAAAGTAAACGGAAGAGGTTCCACCTCTGGGGAGTCTTTTGTTGAGGATGATTCTGAATCTAAAGTAGTGCGAGGCCACTCAGCAGTCCGACGCAAACGAATAAGGTCTTTGAAGTGCTAGTGTGGGATTGAAGTTAAAATGAAAATTAATTAAATTTCTCAACTAAATCCCACAAACTGAACTCAGTTGCATGCAATTACAGTTCTGAAAAGCTAAGACAAAAATCTGAATTTCATTCACTGAAAAAAAACTGCACAATTAAAGACTAACATTTTAGTTAGCAGTTATATACATTGGCAAAGCAAAGCTCTAGCAATAATAAAATGCAAGGTTCAATTGTGTCTCATTTTTCTCTCCTATTTGATCTTATCTGGTCCGTCACCCATGACCCAGTCCCAGCAAACTGCTGTCAAACAACTATTCTTCTTGGCCCAAAGGAAAGGCAACATTTTAATTGGGTTCTTCACCTCAGGTGCCTTTCCCTTCCATCAAACACCACCTCAACAATCTATGTCATTATAAACAACCAACCTGTCTCCAAGCCCTACCTTTTTCAAAATCCTGAGAATACTTGTGGCCTCCTCTTACTTTTCATTTTGAGTATTCTGTGCTCATTTTCCCCAGAACTTTGTGCTTGAATTTCAGAGTCAGGTTTCCATGCCTATTTCAGCATTGGAGTGGCCCTAATCAAAGTTGTAGGTGACATTCATGCCCCTGATTGCAGCCTGCTCCTAATCCCAGCCTTTTCAAAGTCAATTACACCATTCTCACTAATAAAGTCTCCATTGTGCAGTTCAGATGACTACCTCATTACTTGGTCCCACTCTCATCTATCTAATCATAGCCACATCAGCCCCAACAATAGCTTTTCTTCCTGACAGTCCCAGTAGTTTCAGAGTTCCCCAAGGATCTATCCTCACCCCTCCAACCTCCTACTCCTTACACTGGCTTCAATTTGCACATTGCTACCAGTCAGCTTTACCTGCCTCCAACTGCCCTTGCACTACTGAAATGCTCATCAGATATCTCATCCCAAATAAATTGCAATGAAAACACTGCAAAGACTAAAGCCATCACCTTCAGCCTACATCACAAACTGACCGACTTCATATATCTCTTGGCCACCATGTCAGATTGCTAGTAACTTCAAGGTCCAATTCAATCCCAAGACCTTGCATCACTTCACCAATCCATCTCTACCCTCTACGTCAACCCTAACTCGCAGTCACCTCCAAACGCAATCATTGAATCTGATCACACTGTTCTGATTTGCCTTTCTCATCATCATCAACTGTTCATAGTCTCACATCATCCCTGGCCTAACTCACCTACATTGGCCTACAGTCCTCAGCATCTAAAATGCAAAATTCTTGTCATTGTGTTTAATTCCCTTTCCAGACTTCAGCCCTCCCAATCTAATTTCTCAAGCCCAACAATCATCTTCCCGTTGAGCTGTCTATTCCTTTGACACTCTGTGCATCATTTTCCTCATGATTATCTGCCATGCCATGAGCAGGTTAGGCCCCAGGCTCTGAAATGCCCTCCCTTAAGTCTAACTTGTCCATAACACTCTGTCATTAAGACTTTCTTCAAGGTGAGCCACTTGACAAAGGTTTAGCTTACCCTGTCTAATATGACTGTGTTTCCATTTTTTTGGATTACACTTCTGTGGACCACATTGGTACAATTTTCTGTGCTATATATATGCAAAGTTGTTGCTGCAAAAAAAAAGTATCCTGTGCAGGACCAATAATACAGCAACCATTTCAAACACTTAAGCTATAGAACAAAACAGACGTCATACCTTTGACGTAGCTTGCTTTAGTTTTGCCTGTTCTACCAATAGTTTATATGAAGATCCTTTGCTGCTCTGGATCTTCTCTTTCTCTATTTGCTCAACTAATGCCTTTTGTTTTGCTTTTAACAAATTGAGTTGCTGCAAAAAAGGTTAAGTCAAAAGTCAGTTTGATATGTACACATACCCAAAAACACAAACTAAAGCTACAGAGCAAGTCTTTAACATCCCTAATCATTTTTTTTTAAATAAGGCTCTGTATTTGTATCTTTTTCCCCTCCCTTCCCAAGTTTCTCCCTGAAGTTTATTTTATCCCAGGAATGCACACTAAAACCCAATGAAAGTACTTACAACAGGCAATCTGCTCAATGATTTCTGCAAACGCATCTCCTAATACAGCTATAAGCATGCCTGTAATATCTATCCTTCGCACCATACTTCCCTGGGAATGAGTGCTGTACCTGTTTACCAGTACAGTGAAAATTAGGAACTCATATGGGCAATGACAGTGGCAAACGATATCCCAACACTGAGCACAGCAGACCAGATGTACCCGTTTGAAATCAAAGCTGGATCACACTGTATCTCACTGCCCAACTTGAAAGAGACACACTTGCTTCGATGAGCATCTTCCTAAACCACACTAGCTTTCCTTCCCTCAAGTACAATAATTGTAAAGTGGCCCCATGCTGCAAGTTGCGTCTTGGCTATTTTCATTTTGTAATTTTCAAAAGAAATTTAACACAATAGCTTTAATGTTTGCCAAAGTACTGGATTACTAAGCCAAATGCAAAATCTAAACGAAGTTCAAACATACAGCAATAAATGAGGTAATACCTGTTTATGGTGTATGAGTTGCTTTCGAATTTTTCTTGAATATAACCGGTCAAGACTACTGCTGCCTTTGGTGGATTTGCCTGAACACTGTGACTGAAGATTGTTATTGATGAAACTCCACTGGTTTCCTAGAGCAAAGAGCAAACTCCAGTTCTTTACTATGCACTTAAGCCAAACAGATTCAAATCATTCAAGCTTTGACCAAAAAGTTTTCTTAATGTTATTCAACATTAAGCTATTAATGTTATTTAACATTATGGCCTGCTGTCACAAAGCATTTGTTAACTACTACTGCACTATATCACAGAAGCTTTGCCTTATCATCAACTATCGCAAGCGTTTTATTAGAATTGGACGAGACAAACCGATCTGTACCGTCTAGTTAACTGGCGATTCACAGTACTGGCAAACGCAATGCAGATCATTTGCTATCATCTTCCAGGATTGAAGAGAATTCCAGGAAGTTGAAGAAAATAAACTGACTTTAAAATAGCTTGGTGTTGCAGATACCAACACGTTTATAAGTAAACGAATGGAACTGGAAATTAAGCCCCCACTGAAATTTGGTTATGCAGCATACCTGTCAGCATCCGTTCTCTATCTTTACCACTTAATGGCTTTTTGGCTGAAGCTACTTCATCTTCAACACTTGCAACGTAGTCCAACAGTCGAGATACAAGCATTACAACCCAACTGACCATTGGGATATCCAGCACACCTGGGGGATTAAAAACATAGAAAAGTAAATAAGGTGCAGCGAGACGCCAAGCTATCTCATTCCTGGAAAAGCTTAAGAGCAAACTATTTACCAAATGTTTTGGTTTGAAGATTAGCTTTCAGTAAAATGTGAAACTAGCAATGGATTTTTAACCTTCCCAAGGAATTTGAGGCTGTACATACCTACACCTCAATTTTTTTAAAAGTAGTCCAACGAGGATTTTATGTAAATAATAGTTAAAAATTGATATTGGAAAAGAAACTTAATTCCAGATTACTGTCACATTATGGTCTGTTGCACAGCCTACATTCAAATACAAATAGACATTTACCCTCTGTACGTCTGTATGTAGCCATCTGTGGTTGCAGAGAGGACAATAAATTATCCAAAAGGTTCAGTAGGCCTTCTAAGACCCCACTGTTACTAAGCGATCGCTGACCAAAACAGGAAAGTAACATGAAAACCCTGAAACAAAGAGGCAATAATGAAAAATGTAAATTATAAAGCTCCTATAAATAGCAAATATTCAAGTTAGCTTTATATTGTTTATTGGAAATCACAGAAACCCTACAGTGCTGGAGGCCATTTGGTCCATTGTGTCTGCACTGACAACAATCCCACCTGGGCCTTATTCCCAGTAAACCCACATATTTATCTCGCTAATTTCTCTAACGTTTGATCTGTAGTTGAGATTTTTAGATTTCTGCTTTGAAGAAATCCCAATTCTTCTGGATAACTGGGATATTGATATTTCCAGGTTGTACTGTTTTATAATATAATTTTAATTATTTCAAATATTAAGGTTTAAAAACTTGCATTTTATTAACAAGCACTGCTTAAAAAAGATTGAATTCATGTACATTTTGCATAATTAATTCATTTTTTTTTTAAGTGATGCACACCACTCATTATAATGCTCAACAGTATACCTACCTGTCTTGTGGGAAGATGAGATGCTGTTCTGAGTTATAAAGCTCTTGTAAGACATTAGACAAAAATTGTCCCCACCACCTCTCACCACCGCAAAGCTGCACAAGCAGCAGTCCAGCATGCAATCGTATCTTTGGAGTGCCACTGATGCATAGGTGTTTGAATAATTCTTCACAGGCCTGTGCATGGAACGTATTTTGAAGAACTGCTGGCACAGCATGACCTACAAGTGATTTAAAATACATAAATGTACCCTTAGCAGAAAATAATGAGCGTTGGCACTCCCCATCGGATACAGCACATCAACATCTTTTCTATTATTAAAACATTATATGTATCAACATTATCTAGATTTCTATTATAGCACAGATGTGGAACAGGTTACTTGAAACTCTTGAAAGACCAATAATCTTTTGTTTTGTATTTTCACATTTCTGCAATATTTTCAAAGTAGACAAACCACGACAAATGTAATCAAAACAGAAAGTGTTCAAAAAAACTTAACAGTTCTAACAACATTTGTGTAGGGAGAAACAGAGTTAACATTTCAAGTTTGGACTTCTTTGAAACTGGCGAGAGGTAGAAAGGTCATGGGTTTTACACTTTTGGAAAAGAGCAGTGGAGGCACAAGTGGAACCAAAAGGGAAGATCAAGGATAGGTCAGAGTGCTGAGAGTTAATTTACAAAGACGTCATGGAACAAAAGGCAAAGAATGGTAGTCGTAAAGAAACCAAATATTGGTCGAGTAAGTGTTAGTAGCAGAATAAAGATCAGTTCTGAAAGCAAAAACTTCAAAACATAGTTGCAAACTGGCATTCTGGGGACGGGAGGGTGATATATCAAAATGGAAGACAGAGCTCATGGTGTGACATTTTTGAACAGACAGTTGACTCCAGAAGGCTGTAACATGCCAAATCAAAAGGTGCTGTGGTGTCCTTCAGTTTGCGCTGAATTTGTAAGATCACTGCAGCAAGCCAAGGACAGAAATGTTCTCTGACAGCACAATTGGAAAAGATGGTGAAGAAAGCATATGGCATGCTTGCCTTCCTTGGCCAGGGCATTGACTATAAAAGTTGGCAAATTGTCTTAATTATATAAAATGTTGGTTAGGCCACATTTAGAACACTATGTCCAATTCAGGTCCTCACACTAGCAGAAGGATGTGATGGCTTTGGAGGGAGTGCAGAAAAGGTTTACCAAGATGTTGCGTGGTATGGAGATTATTAGCTATGAGGAGAGGCTGAAGAAACTTGGATTGTTCTTGCTGGAAAGATGGAGGCCGAGGGGACGACCTGATAGAAGTTTATAAAATTATGAGGGCATAGATAGGTGAACAGCTGGAAGCTTTTTGCCCAGGGCAGAAATGACAATCACAAGGGGCACAAGTTCAAGATAAGGGGAGAAAAAGGTTCAATAGAGGTGTGTGGGGTTTTTTTTAAACACAGAGTGGTGGGGCCTGGAATGCACTGACAAGTGAGGTGATTGAGGCAGATACTTTAGCAACATTTAAGACTTATCTGAATAGATAGATGAACAGGTGGGATGAAGAAGGATACAGGTAGTTGGTCTAGGAAGGACAATATGAGTGGCACAGGCTTGGTGGGCCGAAGGGCCTGTTCCTATGCTGTATTGTTCTTTGTTCTTCACATGAAGGCGAAGGAAGAATGTCTCAGTGAAAGGATATTTATAATTTTTTAGCTGCACTATGTATTCTCAAACTGAAATACAACTCTGGCAAGTGTTCCAAATGCTCATTTGCTTCTCTTTTCTCTTACACTGCCAAATTATAATAATACCAGTTTTTGAATAATTAAGTGTTAAGAGCATGACAAATTGGAAAAGTAATATATTACTTATATATTTAAATACTCCCTGCAGAGAACGAGTTTCAAATTCAATGCCTTAGGCAAGCAATTATAGGTTTATCAGGATTCAAGCTGCTTTACATCCATCTGTTTTCACTCTACAAATCAGTTGTGGAATACGACACTTCGGTTAGGGATCATTCACCACACATTTAGTTGGAGGATCCCCAACTGAATACAACTGCGTGATTTGTATCAGACACTGCGCCTCTCTCATGGTTACCATTTATCTGTAACATAGCTTCTGCACATATTCATCGTACAGATGTGCTGGCAAATTTGATGAATAGACTTTCTGGCAAATTTTGTATTAATTCTGAGACAACCCAATATAGCTGACCTTTCTTGGACCATAATCTCCAACCTGAAAGTCAGCCAGACTCAAGGTCACAACTTTTCAATTGCTTTTAAACTGGACATGGATAGAAGGCAACAGTTCTTCACTTTGGGGCCTTCCATGACAAGGAAATATCCTAAATGGCACATAGAAACCAGGTTCCATGCCATTACACATTCACTAACAAAATTACTGGTGGTGACAAAGTTTTAAAATAGTTGGAATTATAAACTGGATCTGCATATACTAAATAAATGCAATTTTAATACTACGAACCTCAGAGTTCATCCAGATACCAATATAGATTGCACTACCCCATCTTTAAGTCATTACTAATTTCAAAAAGGTTAATGTCACAAGTGTTACACACATCTACATCAATCTGCAAATCATCTCCTGGATGCTGACGTTTCATAGTTCATTCATATTTATTTAACAGATTCAAACAATCTCATAACAAAACCAAAATAATGGCATAGAAGGTTTCCTCAAGGTTTTATGTAATGATGGTATTTGAAATAAACAGCTGTCTTGATGGAACATCTGAATGGACAAACAATTTACACTTGGTTTAATTTACAATATGATCAACATCATACAGGACTGGTGTGTTTCATGTCTTTGTACCAATCTAAACCCTCACTTTACCTCTGTCCTTCCCAACCTCTGAGCAGGACTGAACAGCATTCAACTCACTCATGTACTAATGGGGGAAGCCATAGGTGCATTCTCCGAACTGATCATTTAATTTAACAAGATGCATGCACATTGTACAGGAACCCTTCCAAAAAGATAAAGAAAAAGAGACACCAACCACTGGACGAATGTAAAAGGCTCAGCAGTGTGTCCAGAAGGTATCGAATGATTGTGCGTAGTTGCTCTGTAGAAGAATTCTGTATTAATTCTGTTGAATCATATGTTTCTGGCAGGGTCTTCCTACTGGATCCAAGTGCCACTCTCAGGCGCTGCACAGCATGATGTGCCAGGTTTAGCTGGAGCTGCAACTGAATGCAGTCCTGGTAGGCTGAAAATACTTTGCTGTCCTCTTCAACGGCTTTGTCAGGTTTCCTTAAGAAATACTGAGCGTTGTTAGCACTGTTCAGTGGAGGAAGGTCAATATTCTGCAACAAAGTTTCCAGCCTATGGCAAGCCAAGTTATATCTGTCAAAGCAAATTAGAAGTAATAAGTAAACGTATTTTAAAAAAGTTCATAAACACGCAACTTTTATAGCCCTATAATCCTTCCACCAGATATGTTTTAGTTCAATTTTTGGCTTCCTTTTTTGTTTCACCTCACTAATATTTGTTGAGAGGAATAGATAGGGTGGACTCTCAGAGACTATTTCCCCGAGCTGAAATGGTCACTACGAGAGGACACAGATTTAAGGTGCAGGGAAGCAAATAGAGAGGGAATGTTAGGGGTAAGTTTTTCACTCAGAGGGTGGTGAGTGAATGGAATCGGCTGCCATCGGAGGTTGTTGAGGCAAACTCGCTGGGGTCTTTTAAAAGACTTCTGGATGAGTATATGGAAACGAATGGGATAGGGGGTTACAGATAGGTCTGCGGATTGGTAGATGCGATCGGCGCAATTCGTGGGCCGAAGGGCCTGTTTGTGCTGTATTGTTCTATGATCATTATAAAGCAACTGATGCTAAACAAATCAACTGATTAACGTAAGAATAGGAGCAAGAATAGGCAATTTAGCCCTTCGAGCTTGCTATGCCATTCAAGCTTGCTCTGCCATTCAATATAATCATGGCTGATCTCAGAATGAATGCATTCTACGATGACAACAGGTGTAGCTGTAAATAGTCCACTATCCCACAATAAATGGTCAAAACCATCCATCAAGAATTATCCCTTAATAGAAAACTATAGGGCCAGCAGTGTGAGAATAGATGTACCCCCAGCATAAATCATCATTTGCAAGAGATGGTTAAAGGAAATAAAAGATCAAACTATCCCTGCATCTAAAGTGATCGACTCACCTGCACTGTATGTCTTCTTGTAGAGCTATCATCATTGTTAATTGCTGTTCCATTTCTGGCTGGCTTGCAGAATCACTTTCACCTTTTAGAGGATCATGTATTAACTTGATCTCACTTTCCCATGGTAGGATGTAAGTGTGTCCATAATACAGTCCCAGTGGTATTTTAGCTCTTGCATTTGTGCTACCATAACGCCCAATCACTGTGATCTGCAAAGGAAATGGAGGACTTGGTTAAAAACAAATTGATGAGAGACAGTGTGAGATTGTTAATAGATTCACGAAGCATTCAAACCTTCAAGCAATTGCCCTCTCGTTGATTCTAAAGTTATCCTTGGCACCAATTACATTCCCCAGACACTGTTTCAGGTTGAACCACAGTGTTTGGAACTTTGCTATCTCAATGCACTGAGCTGACCTTCTGACCCCACAATCGGACCTTCACAAAAACTATCCATATTCCACCTCCACAACAGTGGATCCCTTCATCCCTTATTCAACCAATTTGCTCATCTACATCTTTGTGAACTCTGAACTCAAGTTTTGCACTGTTTTCTTCACTGGCTTCCTATCTTTCATAAACTTCAGTTCATCCAAAATTCTGCTATCCACTACCATGTTCCCTCCAGTCACTGCCTCTATCATTGACCAATACTCATTCCACAAAACCTTAAATTTATAATTCCCAGTTGTGTTCAAATCCCTTCATGGTTGTACCCCACCTCATTTCTATCACGTTCTTCGGCTCCCCCCAAGGGCCCTGGTCAGATATATGTTGAAATTCCTCTTCCCCTCCGATGGCAACTGTGCCTTCAACTATTCAAGCTCTTTCTCTCCTTAAACCATTCCACTTATTTTCCTTTTTTAAGATCCTTCCCAAAATCCACTTTTTTGATTAGGCTTTTGGTTACCATATCTGGTTTATTTATTTGTCACAATAGGTTTATATTAACATTAATAAAGTTACTGTGAAAATCTCCAAATTGCCACATTCCAGTGCCAGTTAGGGTACACAGAGGGAGCATGACCAATGCACCTAACCAGCGCATCTTTCGGAAGAAACCAGAGCACACAGAGGAAACCCATGAGACACAGGGAGAATGTACAGACTCCGCACAGATAGACCCAAACTGGGAATCGAACCCGGGCCATTGGTGTTATGAGGCAGCAATGCTTATCAGTGTGCCACCCTTAATATATCCTTTGGCTCTGTCTCAACTTTGTCAGGCTATATTTTCCTGAGGAACCTCAATGTTTGCATGGCTTAAAAATTTGTGCAAATTTTTTTTGTTGTTGTTTCATGTAGTTCATAGATTGCATACCTTCATGAACCTGCAAACAGGTGGAGGCAGTAAATCATGAAGAATTAATGAGTGCGTACTAATATCTGTAGCCACTACTAAACGCCTTCCATCCACTTCTTCACCCAGAGTCCAAATATCGATTGATAAAGATGCCAAGTCTGCACAGGTTGGGATCAATATATCAGTCAAGAGTATTGGTCTGCCAAAGTCCAGTGTCACAAATCTTCGTGCCCCTAAATTGAAAAAACAAAGTCCAGTTTAAATTGTCAAAAAGAGCAAGATCTTTTATTACAAACTACTTATATGAAAATCATACCAACAATATGCAGGTTGAGAAAATTTACATATTAGTATGGGAGGAATATAAAAATTAATATTTTGTTCAATGTGTGACAAGGTTTTGTAGCAGACAAGACAATCCTGGGAGTATATAGAATAGCCAAATAAAATTGAGCTGTTATCAAAATTATTTCACTTCTGTCCTCCCTTTCTCCAAATCCACTTCTCATTTCATCAAAATGCCCTAGAACCCAAAAAGGGGGCATGATTTAAAAGTTATAGTTGGGCAAGAATTGTTCAACTGTTAATGGCAGCAAATATTCCTGTCGCACAAAACCATAAGACCTGGTAACCGATCTCAACCAAGGCAGCAAGCAGGACATATAGTCAATCTCTGTGCCTCTGGATAGGGAGGGGGATGGAAAAAGAGAAAAAACGGTCAGGTTCACTATTATGACAGCCAGTCAAGAATCCTGCTAAAAAGGAATGCATATGTACATCAGATTAAGATGTCACCAAGCTCTGTTGTGAGGGATTTCACAACTAAATAGCCTGCCTACAATATCTGTTTGGACTTACAGTTGAAAAATGGCCATTTAGATAAGTCCACATCATTTAGATAAGGTCATGAGAACCTACACTTGGAAAAAAGATGCAGGACTCAATGTTTTTAACGGCAGAAGTAAGAAAAATAAATACTTTATACAGCTCTGAAATAATGTAGTGTAACAATATGGCAAAAACTGTTTATTTACCTGAATGCATGCGTTCAATGATTATGGATTGATGAGGTGGAGGTTGCAGTAGGTGAGAAGCATGAGAAATTGCCAGTGCCAGACCAGTTCCCAAAGGACTCTGCAAAACAAATTGATAATTATAGAAAAGTTACACAAAGACCCTGGTGCAATGATCTGTGGTTTACTTGTGAAGTCAACCTGCAATCCCAAACATATTTCTCATTGTGGTCTTCAATAGGCTAACAGAAACCAAACTGAATCATGCCTGTCCATTGAGTGGTTTCATTAGGAAATAAAGCACTGTGCACAAGATGCACCATTCAGCAAATTACAAAGATGCGCGGGTTAGGTTGATTGGCCGTGCTAAATTGCCCCTTAGTGTCCCAGGTTAGAGGGATTAGCGAGGTAAATGTGTGGGGTTGCAGAATAGGATTGTTGTTGGTGCAGACTTAATGGGCCGAGTGGCCTCTTCTTGCACTGTAGGGTTTCTGTGGTTTTTATCAACTCTCAAATTAACATTTTGCTTGTAGATTGCAGGTGACCCTTAAACATCACAGGCAAATAGCATTTTGACTCAAGATAACATCAAAGACAGCATCGGAAAGTGCTTTTTCTGTAATACAGGACCCAAAATTTTATGTAATACACCAACTGCGGTCTAATTATGTTGTATAAACTGATTATTTCTTTACCGTAAGCCCCTACTTACAAAACCTAAAATACTATTGGCCTTTTCAACTGATACACACACTTCACTGAATTATGCACTTAGAACCCCTTGTGTATTTACAAAGCCAACAGCAAGGGTTTGATCCCATTCAATTGAAGTAGACTTGGGATCAGCTTCCTCGCCCTGCCACTGAGTCTGGAAGGCAATGGCAAACCACACTGATAAAACCTGCCAAGGAATCAGCTTAGGATGGAGCATCAGGAGACACTATCAGGAACCTGCCTTTGGGCAGAACAGATATAAATGAATAAACAAATGTATTTAAAATCCCAAGTGTTTCAGCTTATTCATGCCATTCAACATCTTCCCATTTTCATTTTCCTAAACAATAGTTGGACTAACACACACAGTTCTGGTTACCACACTACAGGCAGGATGCAATGGCATTACAGAAGGTACAGAAATGATTTACAAGAATGTTGTCTGAATTGGAAAGTTTTATTTATCAGGAAAGATTAGATACACTCTGAATTGTTTTCTTCGAAATAGAAAGGACTGAAGGGAAGCCTAATTGAAATGCACAAAATTATATGGGCTATAAACAAAGTAGATAAGGTGGACCTATTCTCCTTAGTTGAAAGATCCATGACCTGAATTTACATATCCAGAGTTGCAGGAATTTGTAATTCATTGCCTGAATCGATGATGGAGGCAGAAGCCCTCCTAGCAAAAAGTACTTAAAAGTACTTGGATATGCACATAAGGCTATGGGCCAAGAACTGGAAAGCAAGATTAGGCTAGATGGCTAGTAATGTGGACTTGGCAAGTGATGTGGACATGGACCAAATGGCCTCCTTCCACGCTACAACTATCTATAATTTTTATTTTTTCTTCCAAAATCCACACTTTTCAGCTGTGTTCCTTTTTGTTAAATTTGTATTTACATGTAAAATGGGCCCAGCATAACCCACAACTCGCATTCTCCAATTGAAGTAGCACCTGCAAACACTAAACCTTGTTTCTTATCCAACAAATTTCTACCCATGCTGTTACATTTCAACACACCAATGTTGATAAGAAACTTCTAGCAAAACATCTGGGAAAACCTTGTGAGAATCGATGGGCTTGCTCCAAGACTGGAAATCTTGCCCCAAGTCAATGGACTTTTGCATGGTCCATGTCCTGCCCACTACAATTCCTACGGTGGGCAGGACAGAAAAATTCTGCCCCATGTCTGAATCTTCCTCATTGAGCTAATTTGATTACAAAAGGTAGGGTTTTTTTTAAAAAAAAGGTTAATTGGAACCGTAAGCAATTGGTGTTTAACAGATTTTAAAAACCTAATTATATTTAAATAGGTACAACAATTTTAGAAAAGTAATAAATTAGTGCGACACCCTCCCCCAAACATACCGTTTTGGACTTGTTGGTATTTTTTGAATGAATGGCCACAGTGACAGGATGAGGATCAATAACTGAGCCAGGAAAGAGCTGTGCTAACTCTGCACTGATTGCTGCAGAGACTGCCTCATTGGGTGGCGTTAATGGCGGAGTCATGAACAGTGGCGTTGTTTTAGGAGTGGGAGGAATGACATCAGCAGGATGTATGAAAAAACCAGGTGCTGTGGAGGCACTAGAAGTCACCGAGTTGTGAATAGGTCCGACTCCAGGTGCTGCCGCTGCTGCCGCCGCTGCTGTAGTCTGATGCAACTTGGCTTCCAGCTTGGCTTTCTGTTATATTTAAAAAGAAGAGTGGTCCATTAAATGACCTTATTGCAGCATGTGCGGTTGCCAATTATAAGTTAGAAAAAACACAAAAATGAGGTTTGGTCTTTAGGATCTGAGCTTTTTGTAAAGCAACTAACCCTGCTTTATCTATCCTAACACTAGGTTTTCCTTTGACCAATGATAATGCAAAACTAAATATTCACATTTCAGTTGTGCATCAAAATGGTGCTAGGCCTATTACTATTCGTAGATAAGTTTGAAGGCAACATATTTAAATCCATAAGGAGGATCAGACAAAACTAGGGCCACCAAATTTTAGTCACGGTTTCTGTAATTAATGAATAGAATTAATACTTCTCTGCTCACCTGCTGTTGAAGTTTTAACAATTGCTGTTGTTTCTCCTGCAGGACCTGTAGCTGTTGTTCTGCTGAGGCCATAGCATGGGAGAGGGACTGAAGGGCCACTTGAGCTGCAGAGCTCAGTGCAGTAGAGGCTTCTCCTACTGTACCAGTTGTAAGCCCACCCACTGCTGTGGTAAGTCCAAAGCCAGTCACTAGGCAGTCAAAAAGTAGAAACGAATCACAGTTAAAATAATGATTCAGTGTTTGATCTGAAAGATACATTACACATTTAAAATGTGCTACACATGCATATGGTTTTAAACTTTTGCTCAAATGTCCTCTAAGGGCCCACTGCGCAGATTCTCACCCAATGAATACAAAACAATCCAATTCTGTTAGCTTCCACAGTCATTTATCCCAATAGAAACCATTTATTCCTGCACACATTTTGGGACATTTACTGGCACATGGGAAAGTAACAGTTCTTTTTGGCAATCCTTTTTAAAAAAGGTAGTAAGGCAACTCGTTACACAAAATAAGTGTCCAGGTTCTGAAGAAACGACCATTATCTCGCCATCATTTGATATTTCTCAACTTACTTGCATCATCTCTCTCCACTCTTGTGCCATCACTTGTTGAAATGCAGCTGAAATGCAAAGGTTCCACTTCCAGGAGGCCTGTCAGAGCTGTAAAACTTCCTTCTGCTGCAGCACAACTGCTCATTTTCCCATTCCCTGCAAAAGGAAACATATTTAGAATAATTCCTTTACATTTAGTGCACTTGCAGCTGAAGAATAGGCAGGTGGGAAAGAAGATGAACAGCAAAAATAAAATCAGTGGGGTGAAAGGAGTAACAGCAGATAGAAACACAAAATTAGAATGAAATATCACATTTGACTAGAAGGTTTTACAATATAAAATGACAATTATATCTTTGATAAAAAAAATCTACCTAATATAGTCTTTAACTAAATATTTGCAGATATCATGGTCAAAACTACTGGAATCTTTATCTCAATTATGTCGGGTTCAAATTCTGAAAGGGTAGTGTATTGACAGAGATACTTGACTCAATACAAAGCTGAATATGCTACAACTTCACGATGCTCAGATAGTAAACTTTAAATGCATTAAGAACCTACATCCAGATAGTTTAATTTGAACATTTAAAATAGCGCAATTAATACTTCTTGTCCTTACAATTACGAATTGTGTGGACAGAAAGACGTGCGAGTTAGGTGCATTGGCCATGCTCAATTGACTCTTAACGCCAAGGGTGGGTAGTTAGAGAGATTAGCAAGGTAAACGTGTGGGGTGGCGGGGATAGGGTCTGGGTGGATTGTTATCAGTGCAGATCTGATGGCCAAATACCCTCCTCTTGCATTGAAAGGTTTCTATGATTCTATGATGAATTATCCTGGTATGTGTCGCTCGGTGAATGTGCGCACACACAATGCTTAACATCACTGAATATAACTTGTGCAGATTGGTGGTATGCAAAAAGGGCAACAAATGACAACACAATTTATGGATCATTGTATTTCTCCATATTACAAAACTATAACCTGAAGCAGTGCTGTAATACATTGGGGCTGCTGTTGCTATAAAATCTACCTCGTCTATAGTGCAAGGCAAGACTTGATTATATCAGCTCAATCACACGCACCATTGCAATTTCAATTCACAGAGGCACAACTTGCCCTATGGCTTTTGCAGGAGGAAAGAGGGAGAAAGATCCAAAGGCCCAAATCTTTTGATTATGGTCCTAGGCTGTGTTTCTGACCCCGATCAGACAAGCAACGCACTTAGTTTCCTCCTCTTTTTCTGTCCAATCTTCTGATGGAAGATTCAGTGCAGCAAACCATGGACAGAGAAGAGGAAAGAATCGCACAGAAGCCACACACTTCTTTATGGCACAAGCTGTTGCATTGTGTCAAGGGTTTAAATGTCGCAAAGCTTCTCAACGTGTTGGTGTATGCGCAAGCGGGAAAGTGGGGATGGGTGGTGGTGTAGGATGGCAGCTGGACAGGGTAGCAGCTGAGCAGGGTGGTGGAGTCTCAGGGAAATTAGTTGGAACTTTCAAAGTCAGCGATATTTTCAGAGTTCCAGGGAGTAGGGCAATTCAAACTTCCTGCACAATTCCATTGCGTTGGGACTCCTCAAGTGCCCCAAAGCTCACCTCGGGGAGTACATCAAGTTTCCAATCATCTGGAGACCAAAAGATCTGCTCACACAGATCATCTTTACTCACGCAAAAACCCCATTACTGATTCTAAAAGCAAACATGCCTGCATCTCAGATAAATTGGCATACATGCCACTGATGTTCGTGGAACAGCAGCTGAACAACTTCTAAAGTAGTATGAAAAGCTTTCTTCAACACTGCCTTACAGTGCTAAATCAGAAAAGCAACAATGAGTAGAAAGGTGACAGTACTACACTGAAGGACATAAAATTAAGTTAACAAAGCCAGCAGGCAATACAATCTCATTCTATCTGGTCCTTTGCATAAAGGAGATCATTGTATGGAGGAACTTCAATATTCCAGCTGATGTTTTCTTTCCTATCAATTTCATAGACTTGGAATCTTAATCTAATAAGCTAAAGTTTGCATTCTGTCTCAATTCCTGAAACCAAATAGGCTGAGGAAAGAGTATGATCAAGTGGAGCTTTTCTGAACATCAATACTTGTCTCCACATGCATTTTATATTACCAGCCAACAAGATATTGCTGGAACAGGAGCTACTATAAACTTCCTTGAACAGTGTATTGAGCAAATCACAAACTCAACAGAACTTCAGCAATATCCACAATGAAACTCTATGTTGATTGGGAAACTAACTAATCGGCACTATGCAGGAAAATATTTTCACTAGAATCAAAGTAGCATTTAATGGCTTGAATAGACTATCTCCTCTGCACTCTCACCTGATAATACATCAGAAAGATCGATTTCATCAGACTGCACACACGTGCTGCTGTTATAGGCATTTTTGCAGGATGAGCCACCCATTTCTAAATCGAACAGAACTGGATCAAAGGGGGAACTGTACAAACCATACCTGAAAATTGAAAATAGCGTAAGTACCAAGAAAAATTAAACTGGAAACAGCTATTAAAACCAGTGACTATAAAATTTATAGTACCTTCATATCCATTTAATTAAGCTAGCGTTCAACTAACAAGAGTACTTTAAATTATGGTGAACATTTGAAATCAGTAAAACAGTACTTTTTTTTCCACTAACATTGTTTCCATTTGGATGCCGAGCACTAATCCATTTTATTGGATTTGTAAACATAAAAGCCAGAAAACATTCACATTTGAACTCTTTCACTGCTTTAAGTTAGCTGATTTTAGGTAGAGTAGTAAAAAGAGTTAGAATTTGCCTCAGTGACACTAGGTGAAAAGACAAGGCAGAATCTTGAACCCTCCTGGGATCTATTTCCAGATTGCTATCCAGTGCCTGCTGTTTCCATGTGTGGATATAAAAGGCAGTTACACAATTACAAGGTTTATCTCCTATGTGATTTGCTGACAACATTAAGAGATCAGTCATAAAATATCCACAGTGGAGGAGGCCATTCGGCCCATCAAGTCCGGACTAACAACAATCCCACCAGGGCTCTATCCCCATAACCCTATGGGGAGGTCAACATGAATGGGCAATTTTGCATGGCCAATCCACCTAACCCACAAATCTTTGGACTGTCATGACACTCATGATCATACTGAATGGCAGAACAGACTCAGTGGGCCAGTGGTACGCTTCTGCCCCTATTTCTTGAGATCCATACGTCTGGAACCTTATGTGAAGAATGGAGGAGATACCAAAGGACAACCAAATATCACTGCAAGAAAAGGAGATGAGAAGAAAAGAAAATTGGCCAAACAAACCTCCCATCAATAGTGTTTGTCCAGATGAATAATACAGCAAAATATTTGGTTCAGCATTTCTAATAACAATGCTGTGTCCCAGTCTGTTGTATAAGGATGGTATAGGTCACACATGCTTGTCATGTTTCTCCATATGACAAACAAAAGGCCAGATACCTACAGGGAAGTATGCATGCAAGTTGAGTACTTGGTTTGCCAACACACACAATGTGAGGAGCACTTGAGAGACAGCTAAACAGCTCATACTATCTACTTCTACTTTATCTTAATCTCCATTAAACCTGGTCAATAATGGGAATGAACATCTATAATCAAGGATCAGTAAATATCGGAAATTTGGCATGTAATTTAACGAGCCAATACTTCTGATGCCTAATTCATCTTACTACTTTCAGTAATGACCATTACTTCATCCAATTAACATACAGCCTGCAATGTCTTTCAGCTTGGAAGGATAAAATACAGAGAAAAATTCAACATTCTAGCAAACAAAGTAAAATAAAAATCACATACTATCATTGAGTACACATTTTAACTGTAAAATTGTAACCTGTATTATTCTTTTTTGGATTCCCTTCCTAATTAGTGCAATTGCTCAATTGCACTATAAACAAAAAACATCAATAAAATTGATTTTTTAAAATAGATTATAGCCACAAATATTTTACCCCAAAGTTAACTAAACCTTGCAATAAAAGCACAAAAAAAGATATTAGTATAAGATGTTTTAGTGCTACACAATATTTTAAGTTTATAGGAATTTATAATTAGTCTAAAATGTAGCCTTATGTTGCCTGATATTTAGCAAACTGGAACATTTAACAATGATATATTAGGCAGAAATGAATTGATGGCAATTGTTAATTAAACCAAAACAGTAAAGGAGCTTGTGAAAAGTAAGAGTTCTGAAGGAAATACAGGATGAACACAAGACCAACAGTACAGTACAGGAATAACTCCAGGTTTACCTAAACACATTCTAATTTATTTCAAAAAGCTATGAAAAACATTCAGAATTTTTATCTAACAATCATTTTCAGTTCCTTCCACATTTTTTTATGCTTTCATGGGACACTGCACATCCTTAATTGCCCACCAAGATGGTGCTAGTGAGTTGCCTTCTTGCAGTGTTGTAGGTACACCAGAAGTATTAAGGGATTAAGTTTCAGGATTTTGACCCAGCAGCAATGAAGGAACAGCAATATAATTCTAAGATATGAAGGTGCGTGGCTTGTAGGGGAATTTACAGGCGGTGGTGTCCCCCATCTGTCTACTCTCCCTGTCCTTCTAGATGGTAGAGGCCATGGTTCATCATAAATTAGAAACATCAATAAAATTGATTTTCTTTTTAAGAGATTATAGCTACAAACGTCTTACCCCAAGCTAAACTAAACATTGTTATCGGAGCACAAAAGTTCAATATTAGTGCAAAATACTTCTGTGCTGCAATGTTAAGTAAAAGTAGAGTTTATTTATTAGTCACAAGTAGACTTACATTCACACTGCAATGAAGTTATTATAAAAATCTCCTAGTCACCACACTCTGGTGCCTGTTTGGGTACACGGAGGGACACCTAACTTAACTCACATTTCAAAGATTTTGTTTCACTTTTTTGGATTAACTTCATCTATTTAAAATTTTAATTTTTTGCTAAACAGAAAAATCAACCTGCAAGTTGGAAATTCTCTTGGATCAGTAAACTTAGATTTATCATTTCAAGTAAAATTATCTCTGGTTACAAGTCCATTTGTCTTTCCTGTATGTCATATTCTTTTTGCTAACCTGGTCTGAAGTAAAGCTTCAAGGGGTGTGAGCCGGTCCTGAAGTTGTTTGGAAACAGCAGTGAGAAGAGATGCACAAACTGTGCTGCAACCAGCCAGATCTTCATCCTTAACATAGTTGAGCAGTACAAAGTACCAGAACACAGAACCTGTCACCATCAGAAAGAAACAAGATTATTTTCAAACCTAGAACAGCCTTTTTTGGTGAATGTCATGAGAGTAGTTGGTGTGAATGGCCCGCATTAGTGCTGTAGATATTATGTAGTTCCATAAAATGCAGGTTTAGTCATTCAGAATCTGACTGTGGGCATCCTATTCAGCCTTGGTGTATTTCAATCTGCACTAAACAGTCTAATTAGCGGTCTATGCAGATGGAACTCCATTGCCCAATACTTCAGGGGGATCAATTTAAGAATGCTTTGCATCAATGCAATTTTGGCCCTTCCTACCCACTTTCCAAAACCAGACTGCATACAACAAGGAGAATAGAATAATGAATCATGCTGTCACCTTTAAATTCATCTCAGCTTGCTACATAGATCAAATGTACATCTAAGTTGGAACATAGAACTTTACACTGGCAATTTAAAGCTAGACTGGAGAACATACCAAAAGCTTGTTTCAACTAAACTGCAAGTACAATCATCAAAAACAACAACATAAATTGCGACACAAATGCTGCCAACACTGAGGCACAGGAGACCACACAATGACTTTCAAATTCAGCAATGCAATATTCATGCAACAAAAATGCCACATGTTGCAATGCCAAACAAACCTAATTTTGAAGCCATATACAATAGAATAAATGGTATTATTGATGCTGAAATAATTTTACAGTGAAGCATCCCACAAGTTATGAGCCAAGCTATTCCTATTGCAAGTTTAAAAAATCTACACTGTGTAATGCAAATAATTAAAATACTGCAAAAAATATTAACATTAGAGAAATTGTAGTCAGCACTAACACTAAGGAAGAGGATGAAGTTAATCTTACTCAATTTTAGACTGATTAGTCATTAGTCACTGCAAAGGAATAAAATGATTATTTCACTGCACCATCACCAGCTTTTCCCAGATGTACCCAAATTGCATAAACATGTGCCCCTTAACCAAAGCTCTCCTCGTGGGGAGACAGTGGCCTAGTGGTATTACCACTAGACTCTTAATCCAAAAACTCTGCTAACATTCTGGGGACCTGGGTTCAAACCCTGACACAGCAGATGGTGGAATCTGAATTCAGTTAAAAAAATCTGGAATTGGAAATCTATGATAACCATGAAACCATTGTCAATTGTTGGAAAAACCACCTGGTTCTTTAGAGAAGGAAATCTGCCATCCTGGCCCTCTGGCTGACAATGTGATTCCAGACCCACAGCAACATGGTTGACTCTTAACTGCCCTCAGGGATGGGTAATAAATGCTGGCCAGCCAGTGATGCCCATGTCCCATGAATGAATTTTTTAAAAATGAATAAAAATATTTGATCTTGTCCCAACTCAAAAAAAATAGCATCCCAGGCAGAAACCTAGATAAGGATGACAAAAACAATTTTGCAGCACAAAGCAGCATTGTTATCCCCTGGCTCCCATTGTGTACTTGAATATTCCCCATGTGCAGTGAGCAACATCTAAATAAATCTATATACACACATATGTATATAAAACAGCAGGTATAGGCTTTGATTTTCATGAGTTCCATACAAATAACCTTTTTTTTTTTAAGAAAAAGAAGGCATGGTTCAAGATCTGTATAAATGCTAAACTTTATTTTTGGTGAGTAAGGCAAAGAAAAACAACTTTTGACAGCAGCCCTCGTGGCTTTTTAAAGTTTCTCCAACAATGATAAACTTAACAGATTCAGGATGAGAATTACTTTGTATCAAATGAATGAGCAGAACAGGAAATGGTCATTAATGGAATTGTAAAATCATGCTATTGAGACCAACAGACTACACTTTTCATGCAGAAATATATGGTTACTGATAGAGTTTAACCTACCACCAGTTGCTGCTGCAGGCAAGTATGGCAAATTGTCAAGTAAAGCTTTCAATAGAGATCCTCCAAATCCCAGTTGGCTTGGATCGGTTTTCCCATTGCTGGAAAAGATATGGAAAATCATTAAAAATAGTGGAAAAATAAAAGCATAATGATAGCAAATCCAGCTTAAAAAGTTTACTCACTACAGACTCAGGAAACAATAAAATGATGGCTACCACTCAAACTAGTTACCTGTTTGGTGTTGAAATACAATTAGTGTTTCTTGCAAAAAAATTGCCAGTGAATTATTTCATAGGAAATTTCTGACCTGATGCAAAGCGCGAGGAACCGGGCACACTTGTGAGCTATACTTCGACCAACTTCAAAGAAGCAAACTCGCACAATATCAGAGAGCCTTTTCTTGGTTTTTGCATGCAGACTTTCTTTGCCATCTTTAAAACTGTATTTGAAAAGTTCATAGAACACAAACACATTAAAACACATTCATGGATGGCAATATCTGATATTGCAGATTTCTATTTATAGAACAGCAGTCAAGAACTCAACTGTTAAAGAACTATAGAGCAAACAGCATAGCTGCAATTCAGACCATAATTACTTACATTGTGTAGGTGAAACAAAAAGACATTGCTTACATGCATATATTAATAAAGTGCTGCAAGGTGCACACACAAGTTCCATTTATACACTGTTTCACACTTCATCCTACCTGCACAGTCCATTTGCATGAACTCCTGCCAACCAGCAAAGAATATCTAATACAAGGCTCTGAGCATGTTCTGTGACAGGACCATCATCTGACTTCTTGCAGAGTGTATTAAGCAGCTTTTCATGGAACTCAGAGAATTGCAACATAGCACACCGTTGCACCCTAAAAGACAAAATCAGTAATTACTCCAAGAAACCACACAGCAAAGAATACCTGAAGCAGTTAATGTAACCTTAATTTTACCACTTGCTTCTTTGTTCAAACTGTTAAAATATATACTGTCCTTGTTCCTCGATTTGAATAAAAAAAACTGCTGGCATGCATTTTGCAATATTATGTGCTATAGCAAGACTGATGTACATATCTCTTCCTATCCCTCCAATGTGCAATTTCGATTTTCTAACAGGAATCACCTCCAAAAATTCAATTTACATGAACCTGATAAAAATGTCATGGGAGGTTAAGCTGCACAAAACAGACTTATACTGCACTTAATGCAAATCCAAATCAGTGTGAAACAACATGTGACATATTCATCACTCACATCTTTATTATACTTGGTATTACGCTGCTTGTTTGTTAACGGGACAGAAAAAATTTGCATCATTATTGATGCACTGATATATGTGGCACCTTTAATGTTAAATGAAATCTCAAAGTTAATATCTTTCCTTTAAAGCCCAAGATCAAAAACTGTGCACTGTAATGGTCCTGAAATAGAAAATATTGGTCGAATCTGCAGGCATTCTCAAGTTATATTTCAGTAAATAACAACCACAAATTTCAGTTAGTGATTAACCTGAAAACATCTGTTGCATTATTTGAGCTGCCAGATCCAATGCGAGCGACATTTAATCATTATTTTGGAGCGGGTTTTTCTATGCCCATTTAAATATTTCACCGTCATTTGAAAGGTTTTTTCTCTTCTCTCTTCCTTCACCTCATTCTATAATTAAGTAATCTGCTTATCTTTTAAAAAGCATCTACAATAATGTAGAATTGAGTAATCAGAAGTCAAGAAACAAAGTCATTAGATTTTCAAGCACCATTCAAAAAGCCAATAAAAATCCAGAAATCACCTTTCTTTTGGGATACAAGTTTTCTTGAATCTTCGAATAGTGACAGAAACCTCTTGCAGCAGATCACAGCCTTTAAGATTGTCGGGTTTCTTGGAGGAGCTACCAGTATCAGAAGCCTTTGAGGTGGATGGTTTTTCCTGTTAAAATAAAATATTAGGTTTACAAGCACAGAGAAGCTAACAGTGAATTTTTGCATACTAAAGCAGGGCTTTCCAAATGATGTCACACAGAAGAAGCAATTGAGGTCGCAAGTTCCAAGACAGCATTGGCAGCTGGGGAAGCAAAGACTTATAATTTGACAGCCCTGTGATAGGCAATAAGAAGTCTGACAAAGTGTTGTCAGACTTCTTACATAGGCAATAAGGCCTTTAAATGTGGGTGTTTATTTGCCATTGGGCAAGTCCGTAGTGTCAAGACAAAAGCTGGGGGTTCTTTGTACAATGGGTTTCAGGATGCCCTCGATATATCTTTTGTCTTGACATTACGGACTTCCTACAGAAACTCAGCACACATGGAGCAGTTGAACCAGGGACACTCCTCGTCACAATGGATGTCTCGGCGCTCTACACCAACATCCCCCACGACAATGGTATTGCTGCAACTGCCTCAGTACTCAATGCCAACAACTGCCAGTTTCCGAATGCAATTTTACAACTCATCCGCTTCATCTTGGACCACAATGTCTTCACCTTCAACAATCAGCTTTTCATCCAGATACACGGAACAGCCATGGGGACCAAATTCGCACCTCAATATGCCAACATCTTCATGCACAGGTTCAAACAAGACTTCTTCACCACACGGGATCTTCAACCAAGGCTATATACTAGATACGTTGATGACATCTTTTCCCTTTGGACTCATGGTGAACAATCATTGAAACAACTGTATGATGATATCAACAAGTTCCATCCCACCATCAGACTCACCATGGACTATTCTCCAGAATCAGTTGCATTCTTGGACACACGCATCTCCATCAAGGACGGTCACCTCAGCACCTCACTATACCGCAAACCGACAGACAACCTCACAATGCTCCACTTCTCCAGCTTCCACTCTAGACACGTTAAAGAAGCCATTCCCTATGGACAAGCCCTCCGTATACACAGAATTTGCTCAGATGAGGAGGATTGTGACAGACACCTCCAGACGCTGAAAGATGCCCTCGTGAGAAAGGATATGGCGCTCGACTCATCGATCGACAGTTCCGACGTGCCACAGCGATAAACCGCACTGACCTCCTCAGAAGACGAACACGGGACACGGTGGACAGAGTACCCTTTGTTGTCCAGTACTTCCCCGGAATGGAGAAGCTACGACATCTTCTCCGGAGTCTTCAACACATCATTGATGACGATGAACATCTCGCTAGGGCCACCTCCACGCCCCCACTTCTTGCTTTCAGACAACCGCACAACCTCAAACAGATCATTGTTCGCAGCAATCTACCCAACCTTCAGGAGAACAGTGACCACAATACCACAGCAACCTCTGAAAGACATGCCGGATCATAGACATGGACGACATCATCAAATGTGAGGATACCATTCACCAGGTACACGGTACATACTTTTGCAACTCAGCCAACGTTGTCTACCTAATACGTTGCAAGAAAGGATGTCCCGAAGCATGGTATATTGGGGAGACCATGCAGACACTACGACAGCGGATGAATGAGCATCGCTCAACAATCACCAGGCAAAACAGTTCCCTTCCTGTGGGCGAACACTTCAGCAGTCATGGGCATTCGGCCTCCGACCTGCGGGTAAATGTTCTTCAAGGGGGCCTTCGTGACACACGACAGCGCAGAGTCGCTGAGCAGAGACTGATAGCCAAGTTCCGCACACGAGGACGGTCTTAACAGGGATCTTGGCTTCATGTCACACTATCTGTAACCCCCGTGACTTGCCTGGGTTAGCAAAAAACCTCACTTACTGTGCTGTCTAGAGAAAATAACACAATTCTCTAACCAATGCTCAGGATTCCCTTCACACACATGGTTAGCCACTTTAACACTTGAATAGCAGGTTAGATGTAAGGATTCACATTCTTATCAGCAATCTCTGACTGTCTATGCTGATGTGTGCTATTGCAGACCAGAACACTGCATTTGCCTGACGAAGACGAAAAGGTCAAAAGCTCGCAAATTTACTATCAAATAAATCGGTTGGATTTAAAATTGGGGTTGCTAGATTTTTACTGAGTTCTTACTACTCCAGTCCAACGCATCTCTACATCATAGATATCTCTTCAGAGATATATAAAGCTGGTAGGGCAAAGAGCTGTTCTCTCCCTCTCGAGACTTGAAAAGCAGCAGTTGCTATGACTTGTTTTCTCCCTTGCATTCTCCTTCATAACAGTGATGAGCTATCAATTTTCCTACAGTAGAGTTGGTCTGCTAGTGTCAATATTATCAAATTCAAACCTTATAAGTTCTTGGTAGCTGAGTGCATGCTTTAAATTGATTGAGCAATTGTCTTGTCAAGGCTACTACTTGACTTTCAGATACAAATGTTTCAGCCAGGCTTTGAATGTACTTTACATATTAAACCTCCAACTGAAACAAAATACCAGCTTAAAAGGGACCACACAATGTTATTTTCCCCACTAGCATTTTTCTTTACATCTTTATCAACATCATATTCCAACTTCACAAACTGAACTCTGCAACAAACACGAACAGAGTCTGGAAAATGGTACGTGCCTTAGTTTTTTTTTTTAAGATCGTGCCTGTATTCCTACACATTGAACTCACTTTCCCCATTCCATCCCCTCGATTAGTGTCACTCCTGGGGCACACTCCCAGCCACTCAATTTTCACTATGGGGTCACTCTAAATGTGAAGCATTAAAATGGGGGTCATGGAGGAAAAACATTCAGAAACTACTGCACTAAAGTCTACATGTTAACATGAAGTACAGATTAAAATCAGTTCTTTTTGCAGACCATAACTCTACCTTTCCTGCTGTAACTTTAGCAAGTAATGAAGCAAGAGAGTGACTCTTGCTATTCTGTGGTTTCGAGGCTTGCATTCTCATGACTGGCCTTATTCCGCTGCCATTGGAATTCTCTTCATTTGACTTCTCATTAGCCGATCTAATGTGAACTAAAAATGATCGATATTTTCCACCAGCCATGCCTGCTGAGAAAGCAAAAATAAACAATGTTGAGTTTAAATAGATAAAGCACAAATTCCATCCATTCTTTAACCACAGGACAGATGTTCAGTTTTAGAATACATTCCAATTCCATTATAGTCTCAGAACTTGATATCAACGATATGATAAAGCAAACAGGGAAGCAAAGAGTGGATATTTTCAAAGCTCTTTGTTCTGACATATCTCAAGTAGGGAAACTTCAACTTCAGCCAATGCCTCATTCTTGACCATATATTAACTTCACCATTAAATATAGTTCATATTTTATAAATTCTAGAGTTCACATTTAATTAATGCTAAAAAGAAAGTAATGAAAACAATTTCTGGTTAGATAAGCAAGGAGCTGAAGAAATTGGCATTATACTTGGATTTCTAAGTAATCACTCTCATTTTTCAAAAAAACTCACTTGTTGCTAGTTGTCAGTTAGAATCACCTTTTTATTCTGTTCAGTGCAAGTATATTACTGTATAACATTATATGAAAGCTTTTGCATAAATTTATTTTGGTTCTCCATTCTGCAAATTGAGCCCATGCTTTTCCTTTTGCTTGCTCGTATAGCATAGGTAATCAAATTAGAGTAAAATTTCAACCATGTTCCAAAAATATTCTGTTAGCACAACCGCAGAAAAATAGTCTTTCCATCACTAAGAGAACGAAGGGTTCCAAATCCATACCTAGCATACAAATGATATGAACTGAATGCCAAATTATAAACAATTAACAGTGTAGCTGCATAGCCCCTTGAACCTAGGCTGAGACAGATAAAATTAACTTAACTCACTTATTCATTGATACACTTCCATTGAAAATAATATGGTTTCCATTGCTACGCCAACTTGATCTCACCTTTAATTAGCTTCGGGCTAGTTAGTGTCAGCATCCCAGCATGCCCTGAAAGATCCAAGCCACTGGCCAGCCATACTGGCCCGCACAATACATCTTCTTTGTGTTCCTCCAAAAACTGACACAACCTGGGACCTTTTCAGTGCATAAAATGGAAGAAAAATATTTGGTCAATTGAAACAATTTGCATACAAAGAACAGTTCACAACCAAAGTGGGAACAAACAGAATAAAATCCTCAATAATGCAAATCAACATTAATTGCTGAGCTCGTCTAATACCTATCAAGTTAACCCCAGCCATCCAACAGAACTTGTACTATTCAAGGGCATCACCATCCTCAATCCATTCAAAATCCCAGCAACAAATGTTACCATCGCCATAAAAAGTGCTGCAGCCACTCAGCCTCTAATTGCACAGCTCTCCCACTTATAGAAATGAAATTTAAAGACATTTTGAAACATCAAAAGCAGCAATCTTGCTCCAATTCAATTTCTCATTGCTCTCTCATTTCAGCTTTTCACAAATCTTCAGTACCAATACACAAGGAAGAAGTCTGCAATTAATTCAGTTCCATTTCTAAAACAGTGTTTAAGAGCAAAATAAAGGGTTTTTTTTCAAATTTTTAATCAAAAGAGTCATTGCACCAAACTCAGGGAAGTGGCCCAAAATTTGAGTGCTCAAATTCCGTGTGAAATGTCAGTGACTGGAGTACCTCCTATTGGTTTGAGATTTGAATGGCAGCTGTCGAGAAGTTGGGTACTTCACCATAAGGAAGTAACAAAATCACCATATTAATTAGTATGGACAGCTCCTGGGGGTTCAAAACTCAAACCTACTCTCATCATACTATGGATATGAACAAAAAAATGATGACATGGCAAGTATAAAAAGGATAATGATTTGTTTTGGGGAAAGCAAAATTCTTAAATTAACTTGAGTCCCTCAAGAACCCGAGCATTCTGAGATATTTAAGATGAGTCAATAGAAGTGCTATAAACTGTACTTTCACTACTGCCATGACAGAAGGTGAAAGCCCTGTCTTGTCAGCTTGGATCGGGAATGTCCCAACTTGTCGACACCCTGAACTGGGCTTGATTTGGTTGAATTATAGAACATAGAACATAGAACATTACAGCACAGAACAGGCCCTTCGGCCTTCGATGTTGCGCCGACCAATATAAAAAGCAATGCCCCTCCAAACTAAACCATTCCCTTCTCTTCCATATACTTATCAACTAACCTCTTAAACGCACCAAACTTGGCGCATCTACAACTGCTGCAGGCAGGGCATTCCACTCCCGAACCACCCTTTGGGTAAAGAACCTACCTCTGATATCCGTCCTATAACTATCACCCCTTAATTTAAAGCTGTGTCCCCTCGTGCTAGCTTTTTCCATCCTAGGAAAAAGGCTATCACTGTCCACCCTATCTAAACCTCTAATCATCTTATATGTTTCGATCAGGTCCCCTCTTAGCCTCCTCCTTTCTAACGAAAACAACCTCAAATCCCTCAGCCTCTCCTCATAAGACCTGCCCTCCATACCAGGCAACATCCTGGTAAACCTCCTCTGTACCCTCTCCAATGCCTCCACATCTTTCTTATAATGTGGGGACCAGAACTGCACACAATACTCCAAGTGCGGCCGCACTAGAGTTTGTACAGTTGCAACATGACGTTGCGGCTCCGAAATTCAATCCCTCTACCAATAAAAGCCAAGACTCCATATGCCTTCCTAACAACCTTCTCGACCTGACTGCCTACTTTCAGGGATCTATGCACATACACACCAAGATCCCTCTGTTCATCTAGACTACTAAGAATCCTACCATTTGCCCTATACTATACACATTTATTATTTCTGCCATAGTGCATTACCTCACACTTTTCCACATTAAACTCCATTTGCCACCTCTCGGCCCAGCTCTGCAACTTGTCCAAGTCCCTCTGCAAACTATAACACCCCTCTTCACTATCTACCACTCCACCGACTTTAGGGTCATCTGCAAATTTACTAATCCATCCTTCAATACCCTCATCCAGATCATTTATAAAAATTACAACAGCAGGGGCCCCAAAACAGACCCCTGAGGTACACCACTTGTCACCGAACTCCACGATGAATATCTCCCATCAACCACCACCCTCTGTCTTCTATCTGCTAGCCAATTCCTAACCCAATTAGCTAAATCACCCTCTATCCCATACATCTGCATTTTCTGCAGAACTCTTCCATGGGCCACCTTATCAAACGCCTTACTAAAGTCCATATATACCACATCAACCGCCTTACCCCCATCCACCTCCTTAGTCACTTTTCATGCTGACTATCTCCAATCAATTCATTACTCTCTAAATAACTATAAATCCTATCCCTAATTATTCTCTCCAATACTTTGCCCACAACAGAAGTAAGACTCACTGGCCTATAATTCCCTGGAAGGTCTCTCTTCCCCTTCTTGAACAACGGGACCACATTCGCTATCCTCCAGTCCTCCGGAACCACACCCGTAACCAACGACGACCTGAAGATCAGAGCCAGAGGCTCTGCAATCTCTTCTCTTGCCTCCCAGAGAATCCTAGGGTAAATCCCGTCCGGCCCAGGTGACTTATCCAACTTCAAACCCTCGAGAATATCTAGCACATCCTCTCTATCTACTTCGATACCTTCCAGTTTGCTACCCTGTACCTCAGTGTTCTCCATAACTACGTTTACATCACCCTGCGTGAATACCGAAGAGAAATATTTATTCAGTACCTCTCCAATCTCCTCAGGCTCCACACACAACTTCCCACTGCTGTCTATGACTGGCCCTAATCTTGCCCTAACCAATCTTCTATTCTTAATAATTGGAATAAAAATTTTAAAAAAGGAAACTGCTTTCAGAAATACAAAACTGAGAATAGTTGCGAAATCTACTGTCGAATGCTTTGTTAACTTTGAGCGAGAGTTTAATATGTATTTGATCACATTCCCAAATAGACATCAACAAAGATGTCTTTCCATCTGCCATTTACTCATGTAACTATGCATATAATCAAAATTCAAACTGGTTTATTTTCTTAAATAATTTATTCCTTTAGAAACTTGAAAACCATGAAGTGCAGCAACTTCAGTAAACGGATTATCTATATTATGGTCAGTGGAAGGAATGCAATTTCAGTCAGAATCTAATTTTCTCCACCTAATGCATGCAAAACAAAATGTCAAAACACATCAACAAAAATCAGTACAAAGCACACATGTTCATGACCTCCCCAAACATTTATCTGAAAGAACAAACTTCAAATGTTAATACTGGTTGCAGGTCTGTAGACAATATACATCTCTCAAATTAAGTTTTATTTTAAAAAAATGGGGGGACCAGTCAATGCTATAGATTAAATGTTGAGTTTTCCTCCACAATCCGGTTTCCTCCCACAACCCAAAAATTCGCTCTTAGGCTGATTGGGAAACAAATTGTCCCTATGGTGAGAATTTTCCATATTAGGAATAACATATATATTAATATATAGGAATAATAAAATAGGATAATGGATTTGCCACTATATAGTTATGACGGCGGCGCGGGCTCGTTGGGCCGAAGGGCCTGTTTCCCGTGCTGTGTTGCTCAAAAAAATAAATTGGTACATTTAGCTAACCTTGAGACTCATCCACATCCATCGTGTACTGCACGTCGTCATTTAAGTCAGTAAGCCCTGACCGTCCATTTTTCTCTACTTCCACGTGAGAAGCTGGAGATAAAGGAAACGATATCTGCTTGTCTACTGCAGACTCTACAAAGGATGAAAGAAAGACAGACAGACCATTTATACAGTCTTTCACAACTTCAGGACATCTCAAAGCGCTTTTTAGTCAATGATGTCATCATTGTAACATAAAAAAAGTAGTCAATTTACACAAAGCAAGTTCCCACAAACCACAATGTGATAATGAACAGATAAGCTGCATTAGAATTGCTCACTGAGGGATAAATATTGTCCAGGATACCAGGAAAATGCCCATGGATTTTCTACAAAAATAATACAATTTTATATTCACCTGAGAGGGCGATGGAAGCTGGGTTGAATGTCTCAACAAACAGTACCTTTAGTAGTGCAACATTCCCATACTACTACAATGGAATAGCAGTTTAGATTCTTCAAACATAAAACAGTGCAGAGTTCAAAGTGGAACAGAAAGAAAGACAGAGAGAGAGAGACCATAAAGCAGGAGTTCAGAGTGTCCATAAAGCAGGTGTTCAAAGAGACAGCAAGCCCAAAAAGCAATGAGAGTTCAGAGACTGGGAGAGAGCCTCCACAAAGTGGCAAGAGCTCAGAGACAGCTCAAAGCAGTGGAGAGAGAGCCAGAAGTTTACAGATACAATCTTAAAAGCCATGCTATAGGATTCCCAAGTTGATTGGTTGGTAGGTACAGGCCTTTCCATAGATTTGCTAAATCACTCCTCAGGTTCATGAAATTTAGGTTGCCACAAGTTAGAATCTTATCTCCTGCTTTATCCTTGTCCCTTTCCATAATTAAGTTAAGCAATAGAATTACCACACCTCCACTGTTACCCCTTTTACTTGCTTGGTTTAATTTCCTAACACTAGACCAGAAGTGCGCCTGCTCTTGTTGGACTGTCTAAATAGTGGCCAAAAATGTTTCCCTGAATACACTAAGAATTCTGTTCTCTTCATTCCTTTCATGCTAAAACTATCCCAGTTATGGTAGGGGTAGTTAAATTCCTCTACTGCCCAACTGTTTTTGAATCTGAGATTTTTCTGCATATGCGCTCTGCTATTGCCTTGGGGGGAGGGGGGGTGGTTCTACGGTATACTCCCCATAATGTAAAAGCCACTCTTCTGTTCCGAAATTCAATCCATGTGGCTTCAACTGATGATCATTTACTGCAATTATAGTATATTTTAAATATTTGATCACTCTGCAGATTATAATAGAAGCAATATACAGGATCCTTTAAAAAATAATGCATTTTACCATTTTAAGCCTCCACACTTCCCCCTGTGCAGATAATTTATAGATTAAGGACACTGAATTCCAATTTATTGGAATACATTTGCAATCAAATTTAGTAGAAAATATGGTTGAAAGTTTAAAGGAAAATTCTTACCATTGACTTTACCTAAACCAGGTGCCTTGTTTTTCAATAAAGTGACTTGAATTTGTGGAATGTTTGTGATGTTTGAATTCAAGACAAATTTGAAGTCCACATGTCCGACCATGCAGGCTTTGGGCAGTACCAACTCAAAGACATGTTCTTCCCAGCTGGTGCTATTAAAGTAAAAATCATACAGAAATGTAATGGCACAGTGGTGTTACATTTTCCAAATGCCAATACCCAGAAACTGAAATCAACTCAATTATGCAAATATGAAACATTGCCAATTTTATCTAATACTTCAAAGCTCTAATTTTCAGAAAACAAACCCTGCTGGTGAAGCAATCTGGAAAATAACATGAATAAAAACATCTCTCATTTAGTTTCACAGATAAATAGGGTGGGAAGGGAGGCTGTAAACTGAATTCCTTCTGAACTCCTTCCAGAGCATGAGAAATATTCATAAAAATCCCACCTGCTGTAGTTCTGAAATGTTCAAAAACTGGAGGCAAACCACTATAGACTAATATAAAAATAGAAACTAAAAATCAAAATCTCTCTCTCACAGCTTCCATTTCAGTGCACCTCAAACTGCAATCATGGTTAGTACCATGCTAGTAACTGAACTGAATGGAAGCATTTGGTCTATTACTCAGTGTTAAACACTGAATGGTCCAAGACATGCCTCCACTAAGGAGTATCGCAACAATCAACGAATACATAGCAATAACTTGTATGTCAGTCAACGTATGCTTTATTTTTGCGGCTAGAAAAACAGTTAGCCAATTTTTAATCCATTGCATGCTATTATCCGTTAGTAAGAGTCCATTAGCTTTTACAAGTTGTTACTAGCTAGTAAGAGTCCATCAAATAAACTATCAGTTAAAACCCTTAATTTCCGTCACAGAAACAATACCAGGTTTTATGCCATAAAATGTTAGGAAATGTCATAAAGCAAGAAGACAACGGAGAAGGCAAGGGAGAAGATATCAGATCAGGTGACCAAAAACTTGCTCAAATAAATGGTTTGGTGGTGGTGGTGGTGGTGGGGGGGGATGTGGAGAGAAAAGAGGGGAAAAGAGAGAGAGAGAAGAGGGGAAAAGAGAGAGAGAGAAGAGGGGAAAAGAGAGAGAGAGAAGAGGGGAAAAGAGAGAGAGAGAAGAGGGGAAAAGAGAGAGAGAGAAGAGGGGAAAAGAGAGAGAGAGAAGAGGGGAAAAGAGAGAGAGAGAAGAGGGGAAAAGAGAGAGAGAGAAGAGGGGAAAAGAGAGAGAGAGAAGAGGGGAAAAGAGAGAGAGAGAAGAGGGGAAAAGAGAGAGAGAGAAGAGGGGAAAAGAGAGAGAGAGAAGAGGGGAAAAGAGAGAGAGAGAAGAGGGGAAAAAAAGAGAGAGAGAGAGAAGAGGGAAAAAGAGAGAGAGAAGAGGGGAAAAGAGAAGAGAGAGAGGGGAAAAGAGAGAGAGAGAAGAGGGGAAAAGAGAGAGAGAGAAAGGGGAAAAGAGAGAGAGAGAAGAGGGGAAAAGAGAGAGAGAGAAGAGGGGAAAAGAGAGAGAGAGAAGAGGGGAAAAGAGAGAGAGAGAAGAGGGGAAAAGAGAGAGAGAGAAGAGGGGAAAAGAGAGAGAGAGAAGAGGGGAAAAGAGAGAGAGAGAAGAGGGGAAAAGAGAGAGAGAGAGGGGGGAGAGGAGAAAAGAGAGAGATTTGGTCCAGGAATTCCCAAGCATGGGAATTAAGTACCCACGGCTGTCAATGAAAGCGCAAAGGGTGGAACATTGAGAACACAGAATTTGGAAGTGGAGTAGGTTATTTAACCTTTTCAGACCTTTGGCTTTCTTGTCTACTCCCTTAACGCTCAACTCCCTTGTCCATCTAAGATCTGTCCAACTCTGCCTGGAATAAATTCAATGATCCAGTCTTCACTGCTCCCTGGGGAATAGAATGCCACAAACAAAAAAATTCTCCTCCTCTCCATTTTAAAAGGGAGACTGCTTATTCTTAAACCACGATCCTTTGTTCAATTCTCCCCCTACAAGTGGCGGCATCCTCCAGGTATTAACCCTATCAAGTCTCTTCAGGATCTTCCATGCTTCAATAAGATCACCTCTCATTCTAAATGTCATTGACCATACGTCTAACCTTTCTTCATAAGATAAGGCTGTCATCCCAAGAATGAGTAAAGTGAACCGTCTCAGTACTGTTTTAACGCACATCTTCTTTTCAAATAAGCAGACCAAAACTATATACACTATTCCAGATATGGTCTCACCCCAATGCCCTGAATGGCTGCAGTAAAATTTCCCTACTTTTATAGTCCATTTCCGTTACAATAAAGCCAACGTTCCATTTGCCTTTCTAATCATTTGCTTTAAGCGTATGCCAACTTTTAGTGATGGATGAGAGAGATGTGCAAGATACACAAAAGGCTTGAGTCATTAAGAGAATTCAATGGATGTTACAGTGTTGCGTATGAAAGCAAAAGGCCATGTATGAGCTTAAATACAAGGGTAAGAATTTTAAATCTAAAACATTAGGAATCAAAAACCAAAGTTGACCAGTGAAGACGCAAGTCATAACAGGTGCAAGGATAGGATTATTACAGTAAATATTTGGACAAGCTGAAGCTTTTGGAAGGTGGTGAATAGAAGATATGGCAAGAGAACACCAAAATAGCTGGAAACAATGAAATGTGTGTGTAAAGGCTTCAATAATATATGGGTAGAGATGGTGATATTAGGTAGATAGAAATAGACTTTGTGATGAAAGTAGCAAGTCAAAGGTACAAACTTGAAGTTGGAAAGTAAACCAAGGTTGTGGGTGGCTGGTATTTGGAAGAGAGAAACCTACAACATGGATGGACAAGGATGACGGCTTCACTCTTTGACTGAAGGAAATTGTTTCATCAAGGCTGCAATCTGACAACATAGTGATAGGCAGTAATTCATAACTGTTTAAATGGAACTGAACCAAATTCATTAAAAGAATTAAAGCATGCTGTAAATTAAGAAACACAGCATGGCAATGTTTTTCGGCTTTACAGATTAAAAACGCAAACAGGTTTGCTCAAATCTTGACCAATTTATTTTGCTGTACCTGTCTGATTGTAGCTTCCAGGTGCGTGTGTGCTGGGCTGCATCCCCATGGTGCTGTTGGTGCAAGTGTTGTGGGTGTCGCCTCTGCTGTTGCTCCTGCTGAACTTCCACCCAACATGGAGGGACCGTAGCTGAAAATCGTGGGGTCAATGTCTCAAATCTAGTGAGTTCCACTAATGATGTCAATACTTCTGCAGTGAAAGACTGGTCCACCAACAAGTCAACCCCTACAAGGAAAAATAAAAAGGTCAAGTACATTTAGCAGTAATACTCTCTCTCTCTTCCTCTTCTCCATAACGGAAGCTACTTTTTGATTTCATGAGATGTGAGCATCGCTGACAAGGCAAGCAATTGTTGCCTGTCTAATTGCTGGAGAAGGACAAGACCATTCAGCCCTCAAGCCTGTTCCACTATCCAACAAGACCAGATAATAACCCCAAATTTGCATTACACACATTCCCAATAACCTATCACCTTTGTTTATGAGTAAGAAGCCTCATAACACCAGTTTAAAGTCCAACAGGTTTATTTCAAATCAAGAGCTTTCAGAGCCCTGCTCCTACATCAGGTACTCACCTGATGAAGTGCCCCAAAAGACTGTGATACCAAATAAGCCTGTTGGACTTTAGCCTGGTGTTGTGAGGTTTCTTACTGTGCCCACCCCAGCACAACAACAGCATCTCTACATCAGGGCTTTGTTTATTGAGGATCTACCCATTTCCACTTTCAAAATATTCAACACTCAGCTTCCACAACCTTTTCAGGGAGAGTTCTAAAAGACATGAAAATATTTCACATCAACTCCATTTTAAACCTTACTTTTAAACAGTGATTCCTAGTATAAACTCTCGCACAAGATAACACATAACTTAATCTGCCCATCCCAGATATTAATTTGGTAAATGTTCACGAAACTGCATCCAATGCATTTACATTCTTCCTTAAATGAGGTAACCAATACTGTACACAGAGCTCTAAGTCTGATCTCGCAAATGCCTTGCATAATTGAAACACAATCTCTCTAATTTTGCACTCAATTCTCCTCATAACAAATGATAATATTCTTTATCTTTCCTAACTTTTTGCTGTACCTGCATAATAGCCTTTTGTGATTCGTACACTAGAACACCCAAGGGAACGCAGTGCCTAGAAGTGGCAACACACGTGGCCAAGGTGATTAAGGAGGCATATGGCATGCTTGCCTTCATCAGCTGGGGCACTGGGTATGAGAGATGGGAAGTCATATTGCAGCTGTATAAAACCTTGGTTAGGCCGCATGTGGAGTATTGTGCGCAGTTCTGGTCATCACAATATCAGAAGGATGTGAAGATTTAGAATGAATGCAAAGATGATTCATCAGGTGTTGCCTGGTGGATGGGGTGATGGTTATGAGGAGAGGTTGGTACCATAGAAACCATACAGTTCAGAAAGAGACCAATTGGCCCATCGAGTCCGCACTGTCCACAATCCCACCCAGGCCCTATCCCCATATCGCTACACATTTACCCGTTAATCCCTCTGATCTATGCATCTTAGGACACTAAGGGGCAATTTTAGCATGGCCAATCAGCCCGTGCACCTTTGAATGTGGGAAGAAATCGGAGCACCCGCAGGAAACACATGCAGACATGAGGAGAATGTGCAAATTCCACACTGACAGTGACCCAAGCCAGGAATCAAACCCAAGTCCCTCGAGCTGTGAAGCAGCAGTGCTCAGTACTGTACCACCATTCTCAATCGTAGTTGAATAAACTAGGACAGTTTTCATTGGAAAGACAGCAGCTAAGGGGAGACCTGACAGAAGTCTACAAAATTATGAGGGGCATAGGCAGAGTGGATCGCCATAGGCTTTTTTCCAAGGATGGAAGTGTCAATTATAAGGGAGTGCAGGATCAAGGTAAAAGGGGAAGTTTAAGGAAGATGTGCAGGGGAAGTTTTTCCATACAGAGAGGTAGGTGCGTGGAACGCATTGACAGAGATGGTAGTGGAAGCAGGCATATTAGTAACATTTAAAAGGGTGGGTACATTAGAGGAATGCAGATCAGGTAAAGGTAGAGTTTTTTTTGTTTAATTAGGGAATCATGATTGGCATGACTTTGGAGGTACAAAGGGCCTGCTGCTGCGCTATTTTTTTTTCATTCTTTTGTTGTTCTTTGTATTGCCCGGACCCTTCTGCACTTCAGAGCTCCACAATTTCTCAGCATTTAGATAAAATGTTGCTTTTTTATTCTTCCTGCCAAAATGGACAATTTCACATTTTCCCACACATCCTCCGTTTTCTAGACCTTTTCTACACGTTTTCTAGACTCTTTTAACAGAAAGCTGTTAGCCAGCCAATCTTCTATCCATGCCAATGTTACTTCTAATGACACGAGTTTTTAATTTCCCAATAATCTTTGCCATGACGTTTTATCAAATGTCTTCTGGAAATCTAAGTTCAATACATCCATTGGTTCCCCAGCAGGACAGCACAGTGGTTAGGACTACTGTCTCTCAGCGCCAGGGACTCAGGTCCAATTCCTGGTTTGGGACACTGTCTGTGCCAAGTCTGCATATTCTCCCCACGTCTGTGAGGGTTTCCAATGGGTGCTCCAGTTTCTTCCCACAGTCCAAAGACGTACAGGTTAGGTGCAATGCCAAATTCTCCCTTAGTATACTCGAACCAGCACCAGAGTGTGACAAATTAAGGGATTTTCACAGTAACCAAATTGCAGTGTTAGTGTAAGGCTATTTGTGACACTAACAAAATAAACTTTTTATCCACAGCACGTTACTTCCTCAGATAACTCAATTTGCTAAACACGATTTCCCCTTCACGAAACCACTGATGATCATGCAGTATCTGCAGCATAACTGAGTGGCTGTAGATCTAGAATCATTGTAGGCCAGACCGGGACAGGATGGCAGATTTCTTTCCCTTTAGGAAACAAGGCAACAATGACAATTTTATGGCATGATTACTGAGACCAGCTTCCAATTCGAGCTTAATTGACTGAGCTCAAATTTCACCAGCTGCTGTGGTGGGATCCAAAACCCATGTCCTATGAGCATTAACCTGCACTTCTAGATTACTAGTCCAGTAATCATTGTACCACCATTCCCCTGGAATATGCTGGCCATGAAGTTATCAACATCACTTTTACTCAAAATTATTTTGGATCAACATAAGCAGTACCACAAAAACAAAATCTCCAGCCAATTTTCAAGAAAAATTTAGGAAGGAAAGGGATTTTTTTTTTAAAAAAGCCTCCAACCAAACATACACATTGACTCCATGAAGATAACTGGTTTGTTTGAGAAGTTTTTCCACAGTCCAGCTCAATAACAGCAGCTCTTAACGTCATGTCCTTTGCTCTCTGACCCCTCATCATAGTACAACTGAGCGCAAAGAACACAATTAAGTCTGGTTTATAATCCCTTGGTGAATATTTTCACTGCTGCACTGCAAATTTGTCTCAATAGTCAGGGATTTAAAATTAGTAATTATATACAACGAGAAAGTGTTCACTTTTTAATTAAGCCGATGATTCTTTTGAGTAAAATCTAATCAAGTCTAACTTATGAAAGTCTCAAGAGCATGTGATTATGGATTCTAATTTTCTCACTTGCGAAATAAATCCATAGTCTAATCAAGTTTAATGAAAACTCAGAGTACTTGGTTAAAGCACTGCTTTTGTGTCAAAGATGCAAAAGATTTATATATGTGCTCATTTATCAAAATAGGATGCAAAGAAGTAACTTCAGCAAAACTGCAAAAAAAAAGTTGCTCTGGAAAAGAAGCAATCGCCTGACTCTGACTACATTACTTAATTGAAAAGAAATGTATATTTTAGAGGAGGATTGTAAAATTTGCATTTTTTTTTGTAGGAATGAGACTATTATGAGGGTAATCTAAATGCACATGGACAAACAAAAAGTGGAATAGTGCTGACAACCGTTTCCAAAAATGCGGACATTATAGAAAACAGTTCCAAAATTTTAAATGAATTCTGAAACTTCAGAGAAAAGCAGAGCTTCCTCTCCACTCAACTCAATGAAAGAATCCCCTTTGAGTTGATTTGATTGGCCCAATGGTCAAACTCCAAACAGCCAGTTGTCTCCAGCTCCCTCCTTTTCCCAGATTGAGTATGGAGAGAGAGAGAGACACACACACATTCACTTGACCCTTTTTCTGACATCTAATTCATTCTAATCTTTAGTGCTACAATTCATACCCACATTAATAATCCAAAGTAAACTCCATTAACTACCATTCAGCTCCCCCTCCTTCCTCAAACAAGTAGCTACTAATACATGGCCATGTAACTCACAACTAAACCCTTCCATGTCACATGTTACTGAACATGTTCTCATCTAACCTTCATTACAAAAGACTTGTAGCTAAAAAAAACTTGGAAACCAACGAACCCATTCATTCCACACTTGGACCCATTGTTTGGGAGGTCACATTCTAATCATTTCTCTACTTGGTCACTTTTGATAAGAGTAGAAATTTACCCTAAAACGAGCATTCTTCTGATGTCATCTAAACACCTCAACATAGTTCACATATAATTAATTACTTTGTGCACAGATAATTCTGTGGAAAAACTTGATTGTCATTTTAAGGCAGCAAACTCCCAGAAACAATTATGACAGGAATAACAAATTAATCTGTCTTTGATAATGTTGATCAGGGGGAAAGTGTTGGTCGAGACTGTCATTCAACAATGCAGAGCACAGACATGATTTCTCTTCTTCTTCTCCTCCTACCTTATAACTGAGACGAGTTATCTGAATAACTAATAACTAAGCAAAAGGCCAAGTACCTCCCTGAAAGGAATAAAAAGACTACTACAAGACTCAAACTTAATGCATTACCCACAACACAAGAAACAAGATAAACACTGATCAACTTGCCCAACATCAAAATTCTTACCGGTAATTCCAGGACTAGATGGGTTAGATGTGTATCTGCTTCCTTCAGACAACTGATCTGTCCCTTTCGAAAGATTGCCATCTACAAATATATCGGTTTCATCTGCATCTTCACCAGTCCCTCCAATCTGAAGGAAATGAAGTTCTCCACCTTGGATAAAAATAATTTTATCACAGCATGTTCCTCAGTTCCAATTCCCAACTGAGGGGCAAATTAGTTAGGCAACTATATGGATGCATTCAATGCCCTTCCTCAGTTAGCAGATTTTAACACTTTGAACAAGATTATACTGCAAATTTGTTAAAGGATTAATGTCTGTGTACTCAATGTCCACTCTATCACGATAATAATTATCGATACGTACTTGATGACTATCAGTTTTCAAAATGTCTTTCAAGTCCTTCAGATGGTAGCCAGATTATTTTTTGAGCGATAAACTGAACGTTTGCTGTACTATATTTAATCAGAAATGAAAATTACTGATCACCATCTAGGCTCGTTTAAAACTTCAGGCTCCAAACCATTTCATTAACATAATTCAATTCCACATACTGCTAAATACTGCCTGACATCCCTACATTTTCTCCAGTTATAGTCAATTCTGTATGGTCTCGGATTGCCCAAACTATCCTTTATAAGTGAACCACAAATGCGACCAACTACCCCCTCCTTACATGATCCATATTAAATCCAAAGGCATCCATTTTCTAATTTATAATTTAGAGTAAGACTATTTTTCCAAAGACATATGACCAAACAGCAATGACTGTATTGTCATCTAAACTTTTCAATTGAAATTGAAATTTTCAAAATAATGATAACCAGTTCCAGCCCACTTTCACATTTATTGAAGGACTGAGCTGTTTATGTGATTGGAACAATATAGTATTGCCTCTTGGATACAAGCATGGGTTAATAAATGTAGTGATAAGAATCTAATCTGATACAACTTTAGGCAATCTCACTCCAGGAAGACGGATTGCTGTGCATAAATTGCCCATAATCCAACTTCCATTATTCTGACTCTTACCTGCAATCCGAAATAGCTACCAACATTTTCACAGGGAAAATTCTTATGCAAAATTGCCTGTTGCACTATTTTATTTATTTTGCATTGCATCTTTTTCTGATGAACAAAACCCACTTTTTCATTCTTTTTCTACCAGAAATTGCTTCAAGCAACAACGAACTCGACGATCAAATCTTGGCAAGGAAATTGTAAACTCAAACGAATGAAATGAGGTATTTGCTTACTTATTTGTGCTACATTATCCGGTGTGGCCATCTCTTCCTCATTCTCCAACCGTAGCGTCACCTGCCCAATTCTCCACATCAATAAAACACCCATCCCATCTACAAACATCCATCCTTACATTTTCCCTACATTAAAAAGGACAGAGAACTCAACTGCACAAAAATATTTTAATATTCATCAATGGTGCAAATTCTATAATTAAGGACACTGGAAAACTGATCAGAAATAGATTGATTGTTGATTAATAAGGGGTTATGGGGAAAAGGCAGGAGAAAAATATCAGCCATGACTGAATGGCAGAACAGACTCAATGAGCCGAGTGGTCTAATTCTGTTCCTATGTCTTATGATACAGAAGTTTTTGGGATGTATCCTCTATTTCCTATGGAAAAGTTTCAAACTGTTGTGAAAATTTACTTGTGAACTTGTGAAGGCATTATCTGCCCCTCTGTCACAGTCAGAGTCAGGTCACGTTTGTACTATTCTCTCTCCTTAGAATGGACACAGAGGTTGCTTTTGTTGGTCAGGTTATCTAACACAAGAGGGCAGTTTCAGAATAATGAACTGATTATTTAGAACTGAGACGAGGGGAAAACCTTTACTCAAAAGGTTGTGAATCTTGGGAATTCTCTAGCCCAACGGGTTCCAGATGTTCCATCATTGAATACCTGTTGACTGGCCCAGTCAATAGATTTTTGGTCTTTAAGGGAATTAAGGGATGTGGGGCAAGGAAAGCAAAGTGAAGTTGAAATCTGAGCTTATCCATGACCGTATTACTGGTGGAGCAGGCTTTATGGGTTATGTGGTCTACTCAAGTTCCTATTTCATATAACTATTATTATTACTTCCAGCTCCAGCCTAATCTCCCGCTCTGGAAGATTATGTTGACTGATGAAAAGCCAGAATTCCTGATCTTGAAAAATAAGCTAAGACATTCCAACATAGAGTATGCAGAAGTATTTTATCTTCTGGAACTACAGCTGCACCAGATGGAAGTCAGGAGTGGCATCAAAAGACAAAACGTGCATGACTCTGGACAACTTCCAGAAGGCAATAATATGATTGCTATCAATGACACAATAATTTGGATAATAAATGTCAACCAGAATCTTTCAAACATATTGCACAAATCTAATGGAATTAATTTCTTGTGAAACAGGCTTCATAGATATGGGCAACTTTACAAATAAAACCAAACCAAACAACATTTTCAGGAAATTTTTGATGGTATTCTGCATAATAAAAACAATTAAGGCACATGGAATGAATCAGCTACATTGATTCAAAACTAGGACAGATAGTAGATATAAAACAAATATGAAAGATCTGGTTTGGAAAGGTGTGTACAACCTTCCTTTAGGTTTCCTTCAGATTCTGTGGTCATTGCTGCTCAACAGAATACTAACAAGACAGTCTGCTGATGATACTAAGCTAAATACTAACGTCAATAGCAAAACATCTAGAAGGAATCTAGAATATTTAGATTGGTGGCTTTTCATATGAAGAAACGCAAGATTCAACAATGGAATAGGAAACTTGTCAAGAAATGAAGCATTATTTTCTTGATGAAAATAGAATGGGATTGAAGAGTGATTGATGATAAAAGGAAGTTCCCAATCAACAAATCCAAATCATAAATGAGGCTGCATATCATTGGGCAATCTGGCTAATCAGTGACATGACCAGAATCTAAAGTCAATACTGAACAATCTATACATCAGAAAGCTAGCTTTTCATGGTGTGCACACAATCCCAACCACAATAAATTTCCTGTCACCTTGATTTATATCCCTGATCAAATAAATGAGTTAATATCAAAGAAATTTGATCATAGTAAAAAGAGCTTAAATATTCAATGCAGCACTGAAGAGAATGGCTGATTTATTTTATTTAGTTACTACCCATTTAAAAGACTGTGGCTCAGAAACAAAAAGAGTGCTTAATATGACTCCCTATTGTGACCTGAGCTTTGATATAATAAACTAATTAGATTAAATAGGTTAATTAGAACAAATCTGAAGGGTTGGGAATAATTTGTGCAAATCAAATTAGTCACAACACATTAAAAGAGAAATTACTATACTATATATGGGATGGTTTTCTGGACCAATAGATTGAAGAACCAACTAGACAGTAGGCCTTTCTAGACTGGATATTAGGTAACGAGAAAGGAATAATTGGCAATTTAACATGTGAGACCCCTTGGGGATGAGTGATCATAACATGATAGAAATTTTCATCAAGATGGCCAGTGATATGATTGATTTTGAGTCTGGGGTCCTGAATCTTAATAAAATAAATTACGATGATATAAAGCATGAATAGATAATGATAGATTGGGAAATGTTACATAAAGGGATGACTGTGGATAGGCATTGGCAAAAATTCAAGGAGTACGTGAGTGAACTGCAACAATGTTTTATTACTGTCTGGTGCATAAATAAAACTGGAAAGGTGGTCAAACCATTGGTCACAAGGGAAATTAGGAGACAGTCATACAAACTGGCTAAGGAAACAACGGACCTGAGGATTGGGAGCAGTAGAATTCAACAAAGGAGGACCAAGGGATTGATTAAAAAAGGGAAAATGAAGAATGAATAAAAGATTGTGGGGAACATAAAAACTGACTGTAAAAGTTTTTACAGGCATGTGAGGCAAAAGCAAGCATAGGTTCCTTACAGTAAGGAGTGGGAATTTTTTAAATCGGGAATAAAGAAATTGCTTGACCAATTTTGGTTCAGTCCTCAAAAGGCACAAATAAGATGGCAGAAGTGTTGGGGAACACAGGGTTTAATGAAAGGAAAAAACTGAAAGGGATCAGTGTTATTAGAGAAACAGTGTTGGTGAAACTGATAGGATTGAAGGCCGATAAATCCCACGGCCTGATAATTTATATTACAGAGTACTAAGGAAGTGGCCTGAGAAAAAGTGGATGCATTAGTGATCATCTTCAACAGCTGGCATGATGATACAGTGGTTAACACTACTGACTCAGTGACAGGGGCCTGGGTTCATTCCAGCCTTGGGTGACTGTCTGTGTGGAGTTTGCACATTTTCCTCTGTGCTGTTGCGGTTTTCTCCCATAGTCTAAAGATGAGCAGGTTAGGTGGACTGGCCTGCTAAATTGTCCTTTAAGTGTCCCATAATGTTTCAGTTATGTTAGGAGGATTAGTGGGTTAAATAGATGGGGTTATGGGAATGGGACCTGACTAAGATATTCTGTCAGAGCATCAGTGCAGGTCAAAGGGCCAAGTAACCACTTTCCTGCACTTAGGGATTCTATGAGAATTGAAAAAATTTTAACTGCATGGTCACTTTATGAGCCAGTCACATGATTTGATGGTGATGTCATTAGGATGTTTCATAGACTGCTGTTTATTCTCTATACATGCAAAAACTCCTAGAATAAATCTGCTGTTGTTAGTTTGAAGTTGTGTATGCAAACCACATTTTTTTCTAACATAGTTAGGATATTATAAGATCAAGCATAAGCTGTGGATCTGGAGTCACATGTAGGTTAGACCAGGTGTGGATGGCAGATTTCTTTTCCTAAAGGACATTCGTGAACCAAATGGGTTTTTTGTGACAATCAATAACAGTTCTGTAGTCATCATTAGACGTCCACATTTCACCATCTGCTGCTGTGGGATTTGACTCTCGGTGCCCTGAGCATTACTCTGGATCTCTCAATTATTAGTTCAATGGCAATATCCCCATGCCACTGGTTCTTTTTGAAACATACACTATATGCAACCACTGCCCAAGATGATTGTAAAACAGAAGTCATACACAAGCCTCTGCACAATTCTTCTTCATAACGAATTCCTGATTTTTCGTGCTGCTGTGGGAAATTGGTGATTAATGGAGGCGGGGCGACGAATGACATATAGAAGAGATAGAAGCAAAATTTTTAAAAATGATCAGCAATCCTAAAACGCTTACTTAGATCAGTTTAACTGGGGCAGAGACCTTCAATCTATCCCCTGCAATGAACATGGTCTGAGAAAATAATACAGGAGATACACCAGATGGGAAAGAAGATAATTCTCTTTCTATTGTTCTTAGAACAATAAAGATTCCAAAATAAGCTAATGGAACAAATGATGACTGATTCATATCAGACAACAGAACTGTGCATGCATGGGTGCCTAACTTATCCGCACATAACTGGCGATGCATTTTCAAAGAAACTGTAATACGCACGTGCAAAGTTGTGCCTCTCTGACTGCCAATTGTTATACAGCTCTACTCCCCAGAGGTGGGAGAGTTGGTTTGCAGCCAATCGTGATTTTCCGAAGCTTTGATTCCTCCTACGTTCTTTGTACCTATCTGAAGAATGGCTCCCAGATCACTAACAATATCATTTAGAGTATTATCTGGTGTGCCTAAATGATTCAAGAATAAGACCGTATAATTCTACTGCAAGAGAAGTGAAGGACAGGGAAGATGCATGCATCTGGTGAAGAGGCAAAGATGTGGACAGTAAGAAAAATAAATCCAGCACGTTCATACCACTCCAGTTCGAGTAGCACAGGCTTGGGTATAGATGTGTGCCTTTCAATAAAATCACTCGTCACTCTTTTAAACTTCACAGAACATAGACCCAACTTATTAAGCCTCAACATAGTATGGCTCTCTCAATTCAGAGACCAAGGTAATGTCCTAGGCTCTGCGCAGTTTAACTGCAAGGTGATCTAAATAAGCATTTTAGGATTGCTGATTTTTTAATTTTGCTTCATATCGCATTCATCCTGTGTAAAAATCGTATAGGACATTACCTCCATTGCAAGTACATCCATACTTAAATACGAAGACTAAAGGTGCACAGTTTTCCAGAGGTGGTCTCATCAAAACCCTATACAATGCAGTAAGACTTCCTTCTTCCTATTTTAAATACCTTGTAATAAAATTTGCCTTTGTAATTGTTTGCTAGCTCCTTGCATTCCTGGTCCAAGCACACCCAAATTTCTTTCAGCATCAATATAAGTTTCACATCTTTTAAAAAATATTCTACTTTTCTATTCTTATAACCAAAGTGAATACCATCACACACCCCTGCATCTACTATCTGCCACCTTGCTGCCTATTCACTTAAACCGTATATATTTCTTTGCAGCCTGAATCCTTCTCACAATTTACTTTTCCACCTAACTTTATCATCAGAAAGCTTAGATGAAGAGACAGTGTAATTTATTTAAGTCATTGATCCAGATTTTAAATTGCTAAGGTCTTAGCACTACATTCTTGTGATACTCCACTAGTCACAGCCAGCCAACCTGAAAATGCACCATTTATGTCCAGCCTGTTTCCTGCCAATTGACCAATCCTCTATGTATGTTAATAAACTATCCCAATTCCATAAATCCTCAACTTAAATCATAACCTTTTATGTGACACCTCAGAATGGCTTTTGGTAATCCAGGCATATTACATCTACCAGTTCACCTTTATTTATCCTACAAAATACTCAAGATTTTCATAAAAAGTCTTTTTTAGACTGCCTAAAGTCCATAAGCCTCATTGTGTTTGAGAGACATAAGGGGTGAAAATCGTTAGTGAACCATCAGGAATTAAAATCCAACAGATCATTGCATTTTTCCCATGATTATGGGAGGTTAACTAGCTAGTAGTTCCCCATTTTCTCTTTCTCTCCTTTCTGGAAGAGCAGTGTTACATTTGCCAACTTTCAAGTTGATGAGACCATTCCCTAATCCAAGGATCTTTGGAAAATCATAGCAGATGTATCCAGCACCTCTACAGTCTTCTACAGCACCTCTCTTTCATAACCCTATGGTGTAGGTGATTATTCTCCAGGGATTTGTTGGATTTCAGTTCCTTAAGGTTCACCAATGATTTTCACCTCTTATGTCTCTCCAACACAATGAGACTTACGGACTTCCAAGCAGTCTGAAAAAATCCCATACTGCCCAGAGATACAGCGAGCACGAGGACAGCAGTTGTTGTAATCTGCAGAGGGAAAGGCTTTTTTCGCCATTAACTACTTGACAGAATGCTGGAGAAAGCTTGTTCACTAGTCAAAGAGAAGGAACCCAAGTTGATTTAAGGACACTGAAGATTTGCCTTGGCAAGGCCAGGAGAATAAATCGCCAGAATTGGCCCACTGAAAGTCGATTGAAAAATTCTCAAGACAACGGAGAGAGAGGATCTTTGCTTGTTGCAAGATTTTATGACTCAGTCAAACAGGGATACATGAATCCATTGGAAACTGGTGTGACTTTACAGTAGTGTTAAGATATTAATAAGGGATTTATTTTCTGTAGTTTGGAGTATTAGTTGTCTACTAAGTAATAAGTCAAGGCTGATTTTAGTTTATTACAGTAGAAGTCTTGAATTCTTATATGATTCCTTTAAATTGGTCACTGATAATTCAAATATCTTTTTAAAAAGTTATCAGTCTTTACAAGTATAACAGCAATACTAAATAGATCTCGTGATGACTTCAGCCAGGCTAATGAAGTTGGATTGCTAAAGTATGAAAAGATGTACCTAAATGAGTCTTAATTGATGGTTAAATCAGGGAGCCTCATGCTCCCTATTTAAAGCAGGTGCATCAGACTCCCAGCCTGCATTCAGCAGGAAGCAACTGGAAAGCTGCCTGCGTAGAGATGTTTGGTGTAAATAATGTAACTTGGTGAGGGAACTTTCGCCTCTGTGAAGTTATTACAGATCATGCAGGACACTGATCAACTTCAAAGGAATGTAAAATCCCAATTCACTCCCATTTTCTTTTGAATCATCAACACTCTTAGCAAGCTGGTGCAACAAACATTCAGTTACTTCAAACGCAGTCTAACTAAATTAGATTATTATGCACACACAATACCTAATACTGGAAAAGATCACTCATAAAAACATTTTTAAAATTACCATGAAAGAAACATTTCAAGTCAATAGAAGTAGTCTTTGCTTTTAAAGAGTTACACTTTTCTAAATGACGAAAGTTGGGTGAAGTTTTCTTACCATCGGTGCAAGCACAAAGTCTGTCTGTTCCAGAGCAGTACACTACGGAGATAAAAGGATCTAGCTCATTACTGCTCTCTTTCCTAGGTGGCTCCACATTAGCCAGAGTTTCAAAGTTTGAGAGATCTAAAATTTTTATAAATCCTCCCTGAGTAGTGACTACTAAATGCCCCAGATTAGATGCATTAGATTTCTTTTCTCGCAAAATCCCATTTTTTGAAGTCAAAGGCGTTTCATCTATTACTTCCTCGCAGTCATCGTCTCTATTTTCCAGTACATCCGGTGGAAGTAATATTAGTGAGGTAACTGCGTCCTGTGGATCCTTGATATGCTGGACTTTAACAGGTTGTTCTTCTAATGTTACTATCCTTGTGCTGTAATTCATTTTATAAAGCAGAAGATAACCACCACTCAGAGTTCTTTGCTCAGGTTGGATTATAAGTGGAGTTTTTGTTTCAGTGGGTGACTCTTCCTGAAGAAAACCAATATCTGCATTAATCCCTATGGTAAGGTTGGATTCTAAATCTCCTTTACTTCTATTACACAGTGCAGAGTTCAACTTATTTAAATTATTCAAGGCCTCTACTTGACTCATTGCACTCATGGGTGTAACAGGACAAGTCCGCAGTCCTATCAAAAGATGAATTCCGTCAGCACAGGGTGTGATAGAATCAACATGGAGGTTCTCCTCTTCAGCAAACTTTGGCAGCCGCAGGCAATGGACGAGGGCACCAGGTTTTGGAACCAGTGAACTCCATTTTTCAGAGTCTACAGAGGCAAGGTTAGCTGCAGCATCAGCAAACTGTTGAATGTATGTCATAGGTGGATCCTGCAACAAGAGTTGTTCCTGGCTATCTAATTCCATTTCTATTATCTGTGGAACAGTAAAACCTTCATCATGTAAACTTTTACTCACAAGATTGTTCATTTGTGCAAAAACTTTACTTGCCTTTTCATCAGATTCTTTAATGCTATAAAGCAGTAATAAAGGCAAGGTCCTTCTTACTAATGGCGAACTCAGTTCTGAGAAACTACAGGATTCATTGTCCATGGTTGCCTGCTCTGGCACACTTTCACTCTGAGTCCTGCTTAAAGAGTCCAGAGATCTCCGTGACTGACTACTAATAGGAGAGGCAGCAGCAGATTTGTAAGATAATAAAACTCCTGCTAATAAACACGGAAAGGGAATGTTGTGCTGTTCAGCATGCTTTTCCTTAGCTTTTTCACTCTTGTTGTTGACAGTCGATGTGTTGCCACCCAATTCCTCGAGATCCTTAACGGTGTCCTCAAGTACATTTGCCACTATTTCCCACTGGCGCTTTTCAGGCTGTTGGAGAATACTCAGTGTGGTCACATCTATGCTGACATCCATGTTGCAATCCTTCTGAGAAGTATGCCCTAATAAAAATAAGATTTCCATGTTAATATTGTAAAACATCAGCTAATGCCGCTAGATTTCTTTACATCTAGTCTAATAACACACCCATGATCACAACTTCTGCCCAAAGACATCATTTAAATTTGCTGTCAATAAACTTGTCTGACAGCATTTGCCTCCCTACAGTGAAAATTATGCAATTTCACCAACACAAGCAGTTTGTATTACATATCTTATTACTCTAAGATGTCCACCATGTATCTTCATTACCTCATTTTGAGTAAGATTTACCAGTTAAAAAATTGCAACGTGAAATATATCAAGTATAACTTCAAAACAAATGCTAATTTTTCATTTCATGGAGAACGAAATTGGAAGAAAACTGATGGTAGAATTAATGAACTAGCTGCCTTCTTTCTGGTACATTAATAGAATAGGAAATGGAGCAGGTAATTTTTCTCATTAGAAGCTCTCAAACAGCAATCAAATAAAGACACAGATAATGGTTCAGGTGTTGGTTCAGGGATAAAATAGATCAAACTCTCTGATGGTACTTTGAATAGTGCCATGGAATCTATGTCTACCTGCAGGGGAAGTTGAAACCTCTGTTAAAATGTCTTATTCAAAAGGTGACACTGTCAACAAACAGTTTTAGTAGTGCCCTTAGCACAGCACACCTCTGCCTACATTTTATGCCCACATCTAAAAAATGAAGCCCAAAACCACAAACTTCTGACTTTGGGACAACAGTGTTACTAGAGGGTCCTGTCTGACATCTTAGCTCAAGGAATAAATCTAGCTGTAAATTCTCTATATGGAGAGCAAACTACATTTAATTGGCCTTAAGAGAATATGCTGGAAAATCTTCGCAGGTCTGGCAGCAGCTGAGAGGAGAGAAAAGAGCTGACGTTGAGTCCAGCTGACCCTTTAACAAAGCCAGCTCAAGATCATCCTGATACTCAGGAACAAGTGTAGAATCTGGCTGCTTTCTAAACAATTAGATTTGATATACTGAAATGAGCTTTGACACAGGGCCATCTGGACTTGAAACCTCAGCTCTTTTCTCTCTCAGATGCTGCCAGATCTGCTGAGATATTTCCAGCATTTTCTCTTTTGGTTTCAGATTCTAGCATCTGCAGTAATTTGCTTTTAATTGGCCTTATTGTTGGCTGCTAATCTTGAGATGATCCAGGCATGTGTTGTGATGACGATTGCTGCTTGACTTTCCAACCTACAAAGGTGATAAAAAGTGTTTCAAGTTTACTTTGCTTTTGCCTGATAAGCAAGTCAATTCTCAACTCACTAAACAGTGTAGAATCTAGCTGCTTTCTAAACAATTAGTTCTGATACACTGAAATAAGTCTGTAACGTACACAGATCCTGCAAACTCAGCATAAAAAACGTTATGGAAAATAGTAATTATGGGGAAGGGTGAATTTCCAGTTTTGATCATACCTGTTGCTGAATCTGTTCTGGAATGCTCTTCACTATCGGAATCTTCCAGCTGATCGTCACTATATTTAAAGAACACAGTGGCATACAATATCAGCCTCAATATGAAGTTTTCCAGTAATTGGATTAATGTCAAATTGAAGTATCAATCCAGAAAATTCAAACTTTTACTATAATTCGCTCATTACCTGTCACCTTCTAATTTTGGTATGTCTGAACAACTGGAAGAGTCTTCCAACCATGACAGTGTTGGCCTCCGAGATTCACTAGTTGGCCCATGTTCTACCTCGGGTATAGAAATCTGCCTCAGAATTGCTGCATCATAAGGATTGATGTCAAATTTCAAATGAACCTGCATTTAAAGGAGAAAAAGTGATAGTTAAAAAGGATCTCCAGTGCACAGACTTGAGATTTTTTAATTCTTTCATGGTGATCGGACGGAGCGCGCGAGACAGTGACAGAGTGCACAAGAAACAGTGAGAGATAGCGAGCGTGAACATAAACTCTGGTCTTAATTCTGCACTATCATTCAGAAGGAGGATACATGTAATGATAATTAAAACTCAGACATGCACTCACTAAAATAATTGTGATACCTTCATCATTTTAGATACATCCCAAATACAGATCTTCCCACGCCTTGTTGATGCAGCCAGGAAATGAGGACAGCTTCCAAAGCCAACACATGCTATTCGATCAGGGACATCTACATTGGGAAACTGTGCTGGACTTGTTGCCAATGTTATTGATAGTGGCACATTTTGTGTGTGTTCACCCTTCACAAATGGACAGTTAGGAGAATGCCGCTCGTGTTCTGACCTGCGTTGTAGAAAAAAAAATTCAGAATTATCAAGACTACAGATGCAGTTGGTAAAGCCTTCATAATATCACAATTAGTATTTTATGGAACTAGATTAAACTGCTGCAAAGTCAAAAGCTCGATAAAAGCATTCCAGCCTAAAAGCCACGAGGTTAATAACAAATTCTGCAGCAATGTGGAATCTTAATGTAGATTTGAAACATAAATCTATTTCCTTTTTTTAATGCAAGATAAAATCACAAGTCATGGCAGATAGCACGTATTCTTCTTTTAGAAAAACCACAATAACAAAAACGTTTCATAAAATACCTGCAAGTGCTTACAAATTTGGTCATTGATAACTTAATGCCATTATATGGTTGTAAAATTAATAGCAAGGAACAAATTGAAATCAGTTGCTGGTTTCTGCCTATCTTTCTTCTCCAATATATTATGTAGGTCCCTTCACAAGAGCACCAACTCCAATCTTACTGAATAGAAAGAACTCTCTTATTAACTCTGTAGTGAGTCCAGCTATCTTGAATTTATCCACTCAGTATATACATGACATAGCTTACTTACCAAGGTTCATCTGTGGGCTCCCAGCACACCAAGCAAACACTACATGTAAAACACATGGCCCGGTCATCCCCAGAGGAGGCTGGCTGATTAAAAAAACAAAACAAGGGTTTGGTCAGCTTATTTGATAATGTTTGCTTCAGTTTCCAAAAACTTGAGACAAAATTAAAGATTGCTTTACAAGTTCACTGAATAGTAATCAAGAGCAAGAACACCACTCAATTTATTTCCCTTCCATTAGTGAAAAGACAGAATGTAACTACAGCAGCTGATACAAAACCTAACCACTTAACCTGGCACAAACCAGACATGAATCAATGGCAAAGTCAACTTTTATTCATGATCCAATGTTGAAATACACTGAATGTTTTTTACATAGTGTGTCACCTTGTTATTTCAGCTTCTCCTTCATCTGAACTCACTAGTCACCTCTCATGAAATGAAGTTAAGCAATACACCAGAAAGGTAACAACAAAATTAACTGTTTCCTATATCATACTATGCTTTTCCCAAATCCCAAAGTGCTTATATTTATATAACTGTAATAATTCTGTTCATTATAATTCAAAATATATTAAAAGCAACCAACAAAGACAAGAGATAACTTTACAATATTAGGAATGACTAATTGAGAGCTTACTTGGTGATAAAATCCTGCTTGTGCCATTGGATCAGGCTGAGCCCATCTGTAGCCTACATGCGGCCAAGAGGTAAAGGTTTCTCGTCGGTTTGCCTCGCTATACATTAATGACCTAAAGAAAGAGCTGGAATTGTTTATACTGCAAAGTTTAACAGTAACATGCACTTTGCCTCATTGTCTATGATGGACACAAACCTTTGTTACATGTTGAAGTTGAGGGCACAGGGGAGGAAAGGACTGCAACACTTATAATGCACAAGGCCACGCCCAGATAGCAGTAATATGCAGGGAATAAATTTTTCACATATTGGTTTACTCTATCTCCTTCTTGCAAAGTGCCTGATCAGAATGGACATCTCAGGATTCCTGAGGGAGACAAACGTTCTCACAATTTGTTTCATTTTAAAAAGTGAAACTGATGGACTGGGGAGGATGGAAGAGAGAGGTCAAGAGGAGAGGTAACTAATTTACCTCGAGTGCACTTTCTCCCACAATGATTCTCTCTTTTACTCAAGTTTCTATATGAGTGTTGCTACAGTTCTCCAGATCATTCAACGGGCACTATTTTCACCGACTGAGTGAACATACTTAGCAGATCTAGTTTTAAGTAGGCAGCAATAAATAATGGAACAAAGGCACAATTTTTTGGACTTGTTTATAACCTCATGGTGATTATGAGTGCACCAACTACCATTCTGGACACAGTAAAAAGAACAAAACAACCAGGGCAGGAAAGGGGCTGAATACGAAAGCCAAACTTCTTTCAGCTTCCAAAGCCAGCAAGCAAAATTAGTTGATTACGTAAACACTATTTGCAACACAAATTCTTGCCAAGCACTAGTGACTACACATATAAAAGCCTATGCATAATGGCACTTTATAAATAGCAAATAATCTTCAGCAACTGGGTCTGAACAGATCATTTCACCTCTATCCTTTGGTGACCAAGATAAAAGTTTCAATCAATCAAGTATTTAATCCATATTTAAAAAGCAAGTCCTGATGAGGTTACTAAGGATACATATGCTCTTAAGGGTTCTATACATTTAATGTGCAATGAATTAAGCTTCCACTAGCTTGATACATGAATTCAAATTTCCATTCTATTTAGCATATTTTCCATGTCATCGTAGAAACATAGAAAATAGGAGTAGCAGTAGACCATTTGTCCCTTTAAACCACGATATTGAAGAACACCAAACTTGATCGTCAATTGTTTCCTGTTAAAAATCAGAAGCCAAATCCAAATCTAGTTCACTGCTTTGTTTAGGAAAGGAATGCAACAATAAAACAATGACTTCAATAATCAATCTACCAAAGGACAATGTGACAAAATGATAACACTACTAAATAATACTTCATTAAAAGTACATTAGCTGATCATGTCTCAACCCTAACCCTCCTTTAAGTTAAAAGGGTTACCACAGAGATGAGCTATTTCAGAGCAAAGCATGAACTCCAACTGTTCCATGGTTGGCTAACTGGCAAATTTAACACAATACTCTCACATACCTGTCCACTGAGCGGCCAGGGCCCACACCAAGTTCAGGTCGAGCACTTGGCAAGAGGTAGGATAGCCTATCCATTACAGATGAGGCTACAGACAGGGCAGAAATATTATGATTGGTCTTTTTCAACTCATTTACAATGGCATTAGCAACTGACTTCAGGATATGATGAGGAAGATGAAAAGTGACTGTTGCCCACTGCAAAAAAAAGAGATGTATTATTGCAAACCTGGGGAAATAAAAAGATTAATAACATATGGCAGAGTATCTCACAAAAACACAGATTCACTGAAATCTACATCGTCTATTGTTTACAGTTGCTGATCTTGCCCAGGTTGCTTTTCAAGAGATAGGGATTGGGTGGAGAGAGGATGAATGGTCATAGGCTAGCTACTTTCACAAAGAAAAATTAGTTAGGCAGTGCCAATTTTGGGTTTGACTGAATCACTATGGGCGGGAGGAATGCAGCAGTTTAAACATCCCAGCATTACAACATCATCATGTCAAATATGGATCAACAATAAATGCAGTCGTGCTAGATTGCACACATTTCAAGGAAATTAGGAATAGTAATGCTACAGTGCCTGAATAGCATTGCTGCTTCCCCCAGTCTTGGTGCTGGAGTTGCAATAGGATAGTATTGTTGTTATAGGGTAGTGGTTTTTTTTAAACATTTTATATCTTGACAACATTGCTCAGGACACATTTCCTGCAGCAAAGGACCTCCAACTTTAGCAGCTAGACTATCCTCACAATATGTCAGCAAGTCCTCACAACTGGCTGAAGGAACTGCTCAGGAGATTTCTCTATCTATAGATCGAAGTATTTGGCTACAATATCATCCTTCTAAGAAATTTACTCCTGTTTTGACTAACCTTTGCAACTTTATGATTTGCTGCTGTTTCATGTGAAGTATTTTGCAGCCCATCTTTCAACTGAGAGATGAATTGATCGTACCCTTCTATATATGATACCTCCACCTTCTCCATACAGGCAGACAGCAATTGCTGGGCCTGTCAATGAAAAAGACACAGTGCATACATAAATAAGCAAGCACAAGTTTCAACTAGAATCAGCTTTAGTTTTGTTAAAAAATACTTACGTTGATCACAGAAAAAATACTGAATTTCTTATTAAACTAAACAACTATTAAAAAATACCCATACACAATACAGATATACCAATGACATGCTATGAAACAATAATCCTAAAAGCAAATTGTTCATTATAATGTCAACTTCAAACAGAATGTTCCTTTATTTAAATAAAAACTCCATGTAATTTCTTGCTAAAGAACTAACTCATCCCCTGCTTTAGTTTGTATATTTGTATAGCACCTTCAATATGATAAAACATCCTAAAGCACCCCACACAAACAATATAAATAAACATAAGAACATAAGAAATAGGAACAGGAGTAGGCCATCCAGCCCTCGAGCCTGCCCCACCATTCAATAAGATCATGGCTGATCTGTAGTGGTTCAGTACCACTTTCCTGCTTTCTCCCCGTAATCCTTAATTCCCTTGTCAATCAAAGACCTATCCACTCTTGACTTGAACATATTCAGCGAGAAGCTTCCACCACCTCATCTGGCAGAGAATTCCAAAGATTCACCACCCTTTGCGTGAAGAAACTCCTCCGCAACTCTGATCTGAACCCCCACCCCTCCCAAACTTGAGGCTGTGCTCTTTAGCCCCGCTATCTTTGCTAAGCAGGAAGAGTCTCTCAACCTCTACCCTATGCATCCCCTTCATTATCTTATACGTCTCTATAAGATCCCCTCTCAGCCTTCTAAACTCCAAAGAGTACAAACCTAGCCTATTCAGTCTCTCCTCATAATCCAACACCCTCATCTCCAGTATCAGCCTAGTAAACCTTCTCTGCACCCCTCCAAGGCCAATATATCCTTTCTCGAATGCGGCGACCAAAACTGTATACAGTACTCCAGCTGCGGCCTCACCAGTACCCTATACAGCTACAACAGTACCTCCCTACTTTTATATTCTATCCCCCTAGTTATAAAGGCCAACATTGCAATCGCCTTCTTAATCACCTGCTGCACCTGCATACTGTGTTTCTGCAATTCGTGCACAAGGACCCCCAGGTCCCTCTGCACTAAGTCATACAAGAATATTAATCAGACCAAAATCCCTGATCAAAGGTAGGTTTTAACGAGCTCCTAAAAAGAGGGAAAGCAAAACAGAGAACTGGAGAGATGAGGAGAGTAAATTCCAGAGGTTAGAGACTCAGCAATCGAAGGCACAGCCATCTAAAACAGAGCAATCCAAAATCAGGGAATGCTCTAAAGGCCAAAATTAAACATGTACAGATATCTGAGGTTTACAGAGCTAGAGGAGATGAAGGGGTGAAGAGTTATTTGGAATTTGAAATGTTAACTTTGTTTCTCTCTCCACAGATGCTATCAGAGTTTTTCTAGCATTTCTCCAGCTTGTACTGTATTTTATTTAAGGCTTAATAAATAAACCTTAAAAATCTTGATTAAAAAAGGTCATAAGTAAGCTTACATTAGCACTGCAATGAATTTACTGTGAAAATCCCGTAGTCGTCACACGCCATCACCTGTTCGGGTACACTGAGGAAGAATTTAGTGTGACCAATGCATCCAACCAGCCCATCTTTCAGGATATCAGAGGAAATGAAGCACTGCGGAGGAAACCCACACAGACACGGGGAGGAAACATGCAGACTCCGCATAGACAGTGACCCATGCTGGGAATTGAACCTGGGTCTCTGGTTCTGTGATGCAGCAGTGCTAATCAGTGCACCACCGTAATCTTAGCTTGTCAGGGAGAAGAGAGGGATCGAGTCAATAGGTACAGAATGGAGTTTAAAGGAGTGCCAAAAACAAAAGTTTTAATTTTCTCAATACTTGACTGGAAGAAACTTTAGCTTGGATGTGTCAGATAAGCAGTCCAAAAAGTTAGCAACATCAGAGGAGTCAAGAGAGCCAGTGGTGAGGAACAGCTGTGACACAGTGTGACATCAATGCTGGGTTTCAGATAATGTTGCAGATGAAGAGTATGGAAATGAGAAATAGCAGAGAGGCAAGGGACATAGAAGTAACCATGTGAAAAGATAAACCATTGCAAGAGATACCCATGGATCTTACTGACAAGATCTGTTCTGGTACTGTGCTTTGGGAAATGTGACTGGAGGGATTGAAACAAAGTTCAGAAATAACAGGCACAGATGTGGAGTGGCAACATATTCAGACTTGAGAGGAAGAGAAGGTTGGGGATAGGACAGTAGTTAGGAAGGATAGTGGAGTGAAGTGTTATTTTTCTTTCAAGAGAGGAGATGATGGTAGACTTAGAAGTGCATAACATCTGAAGAGAGAGAGAACCCTGAACAATATTGGCTAACACGGACATCAGCAGTTTAATGGGAATAATATCCAAGGAGCAGATAGAAGAACTCCGAGGAGGAAGAGAAGATTGGACAGAAATTAGAGAAAGGTAAGAGTTTACAGTTGGGGGGGGGGGCGGTTCTTAGAAGAAGTTTGGTCAAGTGGGCTAGTAAAAGGAAGGGACGCAATAAGAGTAACTTCTCTGATGGTTTCAATATTAGAAACAAAGAAAGAAGCTGATAAATTCCCAGCACTGTGTTATGGAGGCAAAGTGGAGGGGATATAGTAAGTAGAGAAAAAAAAAGCCAGGTTTTATCTTTGCATTTCAGGATGATCCTTGAATAACCAGTTTTGGCAAAGTAGAGCAGCCTTCATACTGCTTTGCATGATCTAGTTAGACCTGGCTTTGAATAGCTAAATCTCTTGTCTGCCACATCCTTTCAAGATTGCATCTCTTAAACTTAAGGGAATGAAGATGAGGGTTATACAAAGGGAACAGACATGGTAAGGAATAGGTAGATTTTTAATAAACCTTGGGAAACAAAAATCCCAGAAAAGATGATTGAAACTAATAAAATAAGGAGGCAGGGAAGAAAATCTGAGTTTTAGCAGACAAGAGCAACTTCAATACTGCTTTATGTGGTCCAACCAGATCTGGCAGTGGACAACTAAATCTGCTATATTGATCGTCAGTGACGCTGAAAGAGTTCACAACCTGTGATTCAGCTCTCTTAACGGAAAACAACATACAGCTAATGAAGAAAAACAAAATGAAACCAAGAGCACATGTGCATACCATTTCTTTTCCTCATCCACACCATTACCCCAAATGTGTCCCTTGAACAATTCTGTGCCTTCATTCTAGTAATTATAGTTCAAACCATCAACAAGCAAAATAAAGTTTTCTGACTTTACAGGTATATAATTTAATTCTAACCGGCTAGAAGTATTACCAGTCTGAAATTCTTCCTAAAGCAAAACATTAAGACTTAAAAATTGTCTCAGTAAAATCTGGATCAGTGGAACTAAAAATCAAGATGGATCAATTTACTGCTGTGCAAGACAAAATTGTTTTGCTTGTCAAAACAACCTTCCAGCAAAATAAATAGTATTGCTTCAAAGTTAGACAAATATAACAATTTGCTCGCAGATGGGTACAGCATTTGAGGACAATTTTTTTATGTTGTAAATTACAGTATATTAAATTTAACTGAACATGCAAGAAAATAACTAATTCATTCAGCTGAAAACACTTGCAGATTTCAGCCATACCTTGCCAAGCATGATTTTAATATTTTCAAATTATTCAGATCACTTCCACGTGCATAACCTCACCCTTATCACCACACCAATCCCATTAAATATGCTGCATGACTCCTCACATTGTAAGGAAATTCACTGTTGTTAGCACTTGGTGAATGGGAATAACTGCTTCCTTGACCTCACGAGAACTCAAAGCATTTCATAGTCAGTGATGTGCTTTTAAATAATAGTCACTGTTTTAACATATTGTAGCATTAAATCTGAATGTGAATGATAAACCATAGTTCTTTATTCAATTACAGAATTTCTATTTATCATGCACAATAACATTGAAACCAAAAGAGAAAATGCTGGAACTTTGAGCTTTGTCAAAGCTCAAAGGTCATTTGGACTTGAAACATCAGCTCTTTTCTCTCTTTACAGGTACTGCCAGACTTGCTGAGATTTTAGGGAAACGTAGCAGTTAAATTTGTGCACAGCCGGATCCCACAAGCAAGAGACCTTGGTGACATTAGTTGGAGAATAAATGTTGACCAGACGATTAAGAAAATGCTTTATATCTGTCAAGATGACACCCCTAACATTACAGCATTCCCTCAGCGCTACATTGAAACTTGAAAAAGAGTTAATGATATAAAGGGGAGAAAAAAAACATTTGACAGAGGTTATAAAAGGAACTGGTACAATAATTGGTATTTTGTAATAGCCCAATAATATTTGGAGGGATGAAAGTCCACTGATATCTTCAGCTGATAATATTTGTTACAATAGAGGGTTATTAGATTTTTTGGATCGTGTGATAATTCAGATTTTAATTTTGATTGTGTGATAATTCAGACTTTAATAAGAAAGATGGCAATGCATTATTTGTAGTTTAACATTTTAAAAATAATTCTTGAAATGTGAATGTAAAGATTAAAATATCAAAGATCAATATTGTTGTATAAACGCAAATTACTACATATGCTGGAATTTAAAACCAAAAGAGAAAAATGCCAGAAAATCTCAGCAAGTCTGGCAGTATCTGTAAAGAGAGAAAAGAGCTGATGTTTCAAGTCCAAATGACCTTTGAGCTTTGACAAAGCTCAAAGTTCCAGCATTTTCTCTTTTGGTTTCAATATTATTGTGCATGATAAATAGAAATTCTGTAATTGAATAAAGAACTATGGTTTATCATTCACATTCAGATTTAATGCTACAATGCTAAACTCACTGGAGAGCGTCATGCATCAAGTGATTGGCATGACACATACTGGCAGGGAAAAAAAATCACACACTGAACACATGAACGTGATTGAAATTGCATAGCTTTGTCCCTTTGGAGTTAGACACATGAACAAAACACTTGTGCTTCAGGACATCACAAGAATTCTTACAGAATGACTGGCTTGCAGTCATTCCCAAGTATCCAGATCTTTTTGAATATCCTAAAATAAGCTGTTAACACCCATGGCTTCACCCATGGTGAAGTGGAAAGTGACAGAAAAGAGAAGCTTGCATAGTAATAAGTCAATTGCCAATTTTGTTAAAAATCTGTCGTAGGAATGGATGAAATACTGAAAAATTAATGACAATAACATTGAGATAAAGTCATTCACTTTTGCAGTTAGTCTTCTATGTAAAATTCGCTAATGATCTTAATACTTGCACAAAGTTTTTAAGAAACGTTTATGGTTATATAATTGAGGATGAAAATTCTACTGCATGTCTACAGTTAATATGGTAACAGTTCCAGAAATGCCACTTGCAAAATTGAGTAATTTTTTTTTCATTTCTAAATTCACAACAAAAGAAAAGAAATTTCACAGTAGGAAGAACTGCAGTATTTTTTTTTAAATTTCTAAAAAGTAGATTTTTAGTAAAAGTAGATTTAGTACTTTTAATAAAAGTAGATTCGAGAATACTTTATATTTACGATTCATCATCAATTGACAAAGCTGCTTATAAATCACTAAATGAAAACTTAAAATGAAAAGGTTCCTTTCAGCTTATAATGGCAAAATGTGTTGACGGGGAATGTTGAGAAATGCTCCCAAAGTTCTGGGCAGGGGAGAATGAAAATACACTCAACATCTTTTTGCAATCACTTTTTAAAATGTAGTACACTGATTAAGTTTTTAGAAATTAAAACCTTGGGTTACTTAGCTTTCACAATCCTCTATATGGCTGAAAGTGTGTTTTAATTGAACTATTTCCATCTCACTAACGTAGCTTTTTCAATACCCACAAAGAGGTAAATGGGCCATTCCTAATTCAATCACTGTAGTTTCTAAAAAGCAATCAACATAATATAGCCAGGTCCCTACACTATCATATACAGAGGATTCCAACACCCACTACACCACCTAGGCTTAATGATAATTTTTCCAAGATTTCAAATAAACTATTAACTGTTTAATTTTTTTGTACTTTTGTGTACTTTAACCACCAGGGAGATAGGGTGGGATTGTTGTCAATGGGCCAAATGGCCTCCTTCTGGACTGTAACAGTTCTCTGATCAAGTTCAAGTTATGCCTAGATAGTATGTCACTGCAGGTTGATCTGTCCCACTAAAGGGAAAGAAAATCCAATGCTGTTGAGAGAAGGCCTACCATCAACTCTGTGGAATTGGTTGACCTTTGCATCAGGTGTCAACAGGTCATCAGTGCTAATTTGAGCAACAAGGTCAGGGCTAAAGTCAGAAGATACACTGCCTAAGTGTGCTGATTAACTAACAAATATGCAAACAATACTCATCAGCCTCAGAATTAGAAGTAATTTATCCTTCTTCACATGCACCAAACCCAGTCTCTGCTTAGGTAGAATCTTTACAATGCACAAACTAATCATTGAATTTCAGTAAAGGAAAAATAGGTGGGGAAAAAAATCCTTAACATGACTTCAGGAAATTAGATCTCATCCAGACACAAGAAATGTTCCTACCTCTGTAACTGGTAATTCAAGTTGAACCATATCATCCTGCTTTGAAACTGGGGTCTGCAGTGCTGTATCAAGCAACAAGATGCCATTCAAGTCTTTTCTACATCCAACCGCATAGTCATCCACAAAGACAACTTTATCCACTGCTGGAAAGTACTGACATCTCACCTGGCCTCCTGGCTTGGCTGAAAAAGATAACAAAATTGAATCAATAAACATGAAGTGTCTTTTCACAATAAATGAAACAGTGACATTCCAATCCATAACTGCTGCTGAGTAGCTGTTGCAGGCAAATGCTCAGATCATTCTAATAGGTGGAAACACAGGAAAAGGCCATTCAATCGACTTAACTGCTTAATCAACCCACTGCCATCCTCCATTTGAGCAAATTTTCTCAGACAGTTGAGACATTAAACATCCATCTTGTTGGCGCAAATCTAAGACTACACTGTCCCATCTGATGAAACTGGAGTTTGAACAACAGCATTATTCACATTAGAAGATCAGTTTTGCAACTAAGATAACAACTGATTCTGGACAGCTGATCTATGTAGTTCTGACAAAAATAGAAGTTAGTGAGAATAACAACTACCTTGTACCTTTAGGTATGATACCTGTTAATGGTTAATCCTTCAAAATCGCACCAACTCTGCTGAGGTTGACACGTGTCATCTCCAGCAAAATGCTTCTCTGATGTAGTTTGCCCACACCTCAGCTGACTTTCAGCTTTTGTTCATGCCACAGTAACAAGATCGGAAGCAAATGTTTCCACTGAGATCCAAACAGAGCACTATCACATACCAGCGGCTCCCTCACCTTGCTAAAAACTGGCTGAGGAAAGAGAAATTGACCAAATTTGATTTGATTTGCTTTTCCAAAATAGAGCAGACAATTTTTCATTGTCGTACAGATACCAATTTCAGCATCGATGGAAAAGTTTGCTAAGGAAGTTGCTAGGTTTTCTGTATTACAAAAAAGTGATGTTGTAAAGAGTCCAATAGTCTTGTCCATGTCCCATTTCGATTAGCTGCTTAATATTCTCATATGGAGCAAAGCAAACTGTCTGGATGCGGGCTGGCATCCATGATGGTGCAAACTTCAGGAACAGGCTGAAGAGGATTGTCCTCTCAGCACTTTTCTTTCGCCACATCGCACCTTCAGTCTAGTTTCTTTCACTCTGGTTTTTGAAAAGCATTGCAAAGTTCACCTAAAAACCACTGCTAAATTTGAAGAACAAACCCAAATAATTTTTTTCTTGCCCATAGAACTTGATCAGATCCTTATTTGTTTCTTTCCAAAGCAAAAGAGACCTGCTAAACAATACTTTAGAAATATTTTACTAATTAATGCACACTATAAATCCACTCAGAACAGGAACAAAACGAAAGCAAAATATTGAAGTGTCAAGCCACCCTATAAAGTTAAAACTCCTAACATCGAATGAAAAACAAATATGCGAAACACAAAAATATGCATGTACTGATACAGAATCCGTCACATGGTTAGATGGTTAATCAGCTGAGCACAAAGCAGACTCAATCTTTGGGCCACTCTGTACAAGGTGCTTACGCAATCTGTTTTCACTGTTTAGACTAATTTGGATTTTAACTACTTTCCCAAGAAATCCATTAACTCAATTCTACACTAATGTAGAGTTAGTACACAGAGTTCTTCAATTTAATTTAATGGACAGCCAAGACCAGTGATAAGACAGAGGCTTACCATACTGGATCATACTCCCATATTCACCCCATAATGGGAAGCCAGAAAGAAACACGCAGCTTGTCTGGGTTGGGTAGCTAGAAAAGAAAATAGATTACGAGGATGATGGACTGTAGAAGTACAGCATTCATTGGTTGAGAGGTCAGACCTCATCTGGCGAACTGCATGGATTTCTGGGTCCCTGAAGCTCAGGGAACACATACTAGCCTTGGAAGAGGCTGCCATGGAGATGTACCAAAATACTGGTAAAGTGATAACTCTCAACAGGAGATGGCATCTCAAGATGACAGAGGGACATAAAATTATTTGTTTTCCATAAAAGAATTTAGATAATCTAACTTAAGATCCCCAAAATTATACAAGAGGTACAATCATTTCTTTATATCAATTTTAACAATGAAAATGAAGAGTTAGAATGGGTCACATAGGGGTAAATACAGGAGCATTATTTGAACTTGCTTGAAATCAGCAGTTCTCTGCCTCAGAAGGCTGTGGATATTGAGCAAATTGAAATTTTTCAATCCAACATAAACAGATGTCTCTGAGTTCATTTTTTCAAGTCAATGATCTTTCATCCAAGATCCTTTTGACAAAAGTTGATAGACCTGAAATTTTAACTCTGCTTCCCACACCACAGAACACTACGGGCATTTTGTCTTTACTTCAATTTTTTTCATCTGCAGTACTCTGCTTTTTATCAATAGGTGAAATGTTGGCAGAGGAGTCAAGGGATTATGGAGCAAAAGTGGACAAACTGATCTTTTTTCTTCGTTCACAGCATATGGGTGTCATAAGCCAGCAAGGCCAGTGTATATTTTCTTTCAATAATTGCCCATGATGAGCTGTTGTCCTGAACTACCACAGTGTATAAAGATTCTCCCAATCGTGCTATTAGTTCCATGATTTGAACCCAAAAACAATGAAAAATTGATGTCTTATTTCCAAGTCAGGATGGTATACAAGTTGAGAGCAATGGTTTTCCTATGCACCTGCTGCTCTCATCCTTCTTGATGATAGAGGCCACTAGTTTGGAAGGTGCTGCCAAAACCTTGGCAGGTTGCTGAAATGCATCTTGCAGCTGGTATATACCACACTCCACTGCTGATGGAGGGAAAGAATGGTTAAGGTAGTAGATAAGGCTGCTTTATCTGGGTAGCATTGAACATCAAGTGTTGTTGACCTGCACTGATCCAACAAAGAGGGAGTATTCCATCCTGACTTTCACCAGTGACAAGGTATAAGGCTTTGGAGTTTACGGATGAAGCACAAGTCACAGAATACCCATTCTCAGAAGTAAAAAAATCAGCCGTGATCTGAATGAATGGCAAAACAAACTGAATGGCTCACTTTTTTTTAATCACTATACTCTGCCAGAGATTTGTAAATATTGAGGGCATTATTGTATTTAAAGTACATTTTCTTGGGAAACACACATTTCACTTTTAATCACTCTTACAGGAATAGAGCATTATTTAGCTTGCAAACATCAAGCCCATCATTAATTTCTACAACTCCCCAGATCATTATGGACCCAATGCCACTTAAAATTTGTTTTGTAAAGTATCAGCAGTTGCATGTTTCTATATATTTTCCTTCTACACCCATATCCTAATACTGAAAATCCCATGAGTATGAAATCGTGACTAAATGTGAAACTGAAACTTGGGCCACACATCGAAGAATTAGTTTCACAAGAGCAGCTAATCAGGGACACCCAACAACCACACTGTTATTTATGTTGACACTCAATAGCCACACTCTATTTTACTCAAAGATATTCACATTCCTGATCTTGAAGGCACCATTTCAATACAGTCCAAACACCAGAGAGAATGAAAACATTCACCTTAGCTGACATGCCATGTATGTTGCAGTAACAGCTGCTTGTAATCTCAAAGGCGGATGGTAATTTTTCCCCATTTAATGCTCCACTGCATTATTCCTCCCCCTCACTCACAGAGAACAAACAATTATTGGAAGTAGTACAATTTGATTATTGCAGGAAAAACACAGCATGTTTTGGTCCAATTTTTGCTTCCTCTCACGTATTACACTCTCTCACTCGTTCAAACGGCAAGTCATTTATCTACATACATCTTTCTATTATATAATTAGAACCAGTCAACTTCCTTCCCTCTGTGTATCAAGTCTTTTTTCTTATTTATTGGCACAAAACCAAATCACATTCCACCAAAATATACCAAACTAACAATGTGACGAGAGCACACAGGTACCATTATCCTACCCATTGTCTCAGTTGGCCTTTTAAAACGCTGAAAACGAGTTTGCCACAGCCTGGAAGCTAGATTCAAATGCAAACAGTACTGATGGAATTAAAACTGATCTTCTGCTGTAAGGTTACAAAAGCTTCATATTAAACAAGTTTGGATAGGCGCAAACCAGTTCTTGATGTGCATGCCTTTACAACACAAACTGACACTAACTAGAAATCTCAGGAGGGAGGTTGCAGGGTAGTAGCAGCAGCAGCAAATGGATTACTACACTTGTGCAATAGAGGTCAAGGGCATGGTAGGAGTTCGGCCTGCATCCGTGGTGCTATTCCTAATCTGAGGAACACTTGCTCACATTTTCCACAGATGGCACAATCATCACTGGAAGCCCAGCATGTGTTTTACCCATCCCTAATTACTCTCAAATGTGGTGGAGAATCATCTTGAACGGTTGCAGTCTGTGTGGTGCAAGTACAGCTGTAGTGCCGCCAGCTAGGGAATTCGAGGTTTTAAACCCAGCAACAGGTGAATGAATAAAGAACAAAACAGCACGGGAAAACGGCCCTTCGGCCCAACGAGCCCACGCCGCCACCTCGATGTTCCCACCTCTACCCATGATCCCTGTCTACATTTATTAGATCTATGGATTAAAAACCAAATTTGAAACAATTTAGGGAGAATTTGTTTTGCCAATTAGCTTAAGACCACATCTTTGGGATGTGGGAGGAAACCGGAGCACCCGGAGAAAATGCACAAACTCCCACAGACACAGGCCCAAATCCATTTATCTGCACAGCACAGAGATAGTCACTGAGCTGTCGTGTTGCCCATCAAATGGTCCAGGTCAAGCGTACACTAACGACGTGAAACACTAGGATACTCTTGAAAAAAATCCAAGAGCAACCCTCTCACAACCCATCGCGTGTATGCCCCTCGTTAGACAAGATGGACCAAAGCACCTATAGGAGAAAAACAAGTGCATCAATATCATCATCTATTTACACACTTCCCAGGGACTCCCAAGGCTCATGATCCCTATTTTAAATCAGTTTTCTATACCCCTCCATTCCCATTCTGTTCATGTGCCCATCTAAGTATTTCTTAAATAACTCCAGAGTGCCTGCTCCACCACTTTACTTGGCAGCGCATTCCATACCCCCACCACCCTCTGTGTGAAAAAACTCCCTCTAGCATCCAAATTATATCTTACCCCCCTCACTCTAAGCCCGTGACCCCTCGTGCTATTTGAGTCCATCCTAGGAAAAAGCTTAACCCTGTTTACTCTATCTATGCCCCTCATAATCTTGTACACCTCTATCAGATCTCCTCTAAGTCTACGTCTTTCTAAGAAAAACAGTCCCAATTTGCCTAACCTCTCCTCGTAACTCAGACCTTCCATACCAGGCAGCATCCTGTTAAACCTCCTCTGCACTCTCTCCAGAGTCTCCACGTCCTTCCGGTAGTAAGGCGACCAGAACTGGACACAGTATTCCAAATGAGATCTAACCAGCGTTTTATACAACTGCAACATTAAAAGCCAGCTCTTGTACTCTATACCCCTTCCTATAAAGGCTAGCATACTATATGCTTTCTTCACAACCTTCTCCACTTGCTCTGCCACCTTCAGGGACTTGTGCCCCTGCACCCCCAAGTCCCTCTGCGTTTCCGTGCTCTTAATAGGTCTACCCTTTATCGTATACCTCCCCACTACATTCCTTCTCCCAAAATGCATCACCTCGCATTTATGAGGATTGAATTCCATCTGCCATCTATCTGCCCAAGCTGTCAGCCTATGTCCTGCTGCATTGCCTGACAATGCTCCTCACTATCCGCAAGTCCAGCCATCTTTGTATCGTCTGCAAACTTGCTGATCACTCCACTTACTCCCTCTTCCAAGTCATTTATATATATTACAAATGGAAGAGGTCCCAGTACCGAGCCCTGCGGCACACCACTAGTGACCGACCTCCAGCTAGAAAAACACCCTTCCACTATTACTCTCTGTCTCCTATTACTAAGCCAGTTACTCATCCATCAAGAACATCAATATAGTCCCCAATCAAGTTGGTGGATGTTTGAGAGATGAACTTGTAAGTGGTACCTATGCATGTACTGCATAGAGGTTGTGGATTTGAAAGGTATATCTCTTCTATCCAGAGTGCTTGAAAATCATTTGAAATGCTACACTGGTTTCACAACGCAATCATACCACAATACAACTTCCTGAAGTCTATTGGACGGACTTGCCTGACCAACCTCTTCTTGTCCGTTTTGAAACGGTTGTAATCACACAAACATGAAGGCAAAAATGGAAAACAAACAAAACAAAATGACCGAAGAACACCAGTATAAAATATATATTTTGGTTAAATATTTTAGTAAGCTTTGCTTGTGATCAATGCCACAGATTAAACCTAAAAATAATTTGCTTTTCTTCCATTGCAATAAGTGCAGTCTGAAGGGTAGAATCATAAACAAGGATTTAAATTTTATTCCGACCAAGTCACAGGATAGCAATGCATGTCAAGAAGCAATTCAAAAGGGCATTTCCAAAGCGTGTCCTAAGATCAGAAATCGAAGGGAACAAAACGCCATCAAGGCATCATTCTGCATCTTGTCTGTTAACCTGTGTGAATTTACAACTTCTACAAATTCATAAGTTTTGATCTAAAGATGCCCATTGGGAAACTTTGCCAAACAAAGCAATTAATAGAACAGATTTTCAATCAATTAAGTATGGAAAAAATACAAAATACATAGAACCTTCTATTGCTTTGGTAGGTTGGCTAGTCCTTTAGATACATGATCCTCACATCACTCTACAAAAATCACAAGAGTCGCTTGATTCAAAGCAAAGTTTAGATGAAACTTCAATACTGATGGCGGTGTGAAACAAGTGCTGCTGGAAAAATGGCCATTACTCTCTGCCACATTTTCTGTCCTTTAACTCAGGTGGGATGGAAAACTGGAGGCTGATTCAATAACTCCCATTTTTTGCCCTCAGATGAAACTTTTATTTATCATGTGGACCTACTAGACATTTTCAACTTGCTGTTTGGGGGGGTGGGGGGGAGCTTTCTGATGTAAAATTGGCTGCTGTGTTTCCTACATTATAACAGAGATAATACTTCAGAAGTACTTCACAATTTGATAATTCAGGACAAAATTAGTTACTCAAGTGGGTTAGTTAAAAGGAACAAACAGGAGCATGATGGAATACTCTCTACTTGCCTGGATGAGTTCAGCTGCTACACAAGAAGCTTGACATCATGCAAGACAAAGCAGCCTGCTTGATTGGTATCCCACATACAAACATTAACTCCCTATCCCACCAATGCACAGTAGTGCCATCCACAAGGTGCACTACTGGAACTCTCCAAGATTCTTCAGATAGCACCCTCCAAATCCACAACCACTCCCATCTAGGAAGACAAGGGCAAATTCATGGGTGCACCACCACATGGAAACTTCCCTCCAAGCCATACACTATCCTGATTTGGAAATATAGTGCTACTCTTCCTTTGTCACTGAGTCAAAATCCCACACTCTTTCCTTGACAGCACTGTGTAATTGGACTGCAGCACTTGAAGGCAGCAGCCCAGTACCTTCTCAATGCAATTGGGGATGAACAATAAATGCTGGCCTACCCAGCGAAGGCCACATTTCCCCCTGAACAAGTACATAAAATCTGAAAAGTAACGATTTGTACATCTACAAAGAAAAGGCAGGAAGTGGCACAAGCTGAATTGTTCCTTCTGAGGTCCAGCAGAGCCATAATGGACCAAATGGTCTCTTTCAGTGCTGTAACTATTCTACCAAGCACTTTGGGATGTGAAAGGAGCTTATAAAGATGCAAGTCTTTATTTTAATGCTTGCTTCAATAGTCTGCGCATTACCACTAAAAACAAATGCAACATTTCAAATGCAATAGGGATCAATTGTCCATAGAATGAACACTAAATATTCAAATTGGATTTTCTAGTACTTTATAGGTGAACCGAGAGATTCCTGGTTATTAACAAGGAAATTATATGGAGTGTAGCTTCAAGACATGGCATATACATGAGATCACTAAAGTTTTGTCCTTCAGAATAGTCAACCAACTGAGACATAGCCATAGTATTTGGTGTTACAACAGTAAGAGCTGGAAAATAATTTCAGCTCACAAGCAGGTTTCTGATGACAACACTAGACAATCTGTTGAGTTAAAATAAAAACAAGTGCTGGAAACACTCATATCTGGCAGCATATGTGGAAACAGAATTACCAGAGATCATGGTATGCAAGTCTTCACGACGCAAAGCATGACACATTTTTAGCCTCAGAAATCAGGTTTTTCCATACATTCAGTGCATAGATCAACCCCTTTTTCAGTTTGGACTTGCTATATCTACGTTATCAGCTTCAATTTTTCAAACCTTACCAGTACTTTACTGATTGGATACAACGGATCATGATGTGGAAATGCTGGCGTTGGACTGGGATAAACACAGTAAGAAGTCTCACAACATCAGGTTAAAGTCCAACAAGTTTATTTGTAGCAAAGCCACTAACTTTTGGAATTGGCTGTTCTTTTGTCAGATAGATGGGAGTTCTGATCACAAAGACACAAAGGACATACAAAAGACACACACTCAATTTACATGAACAATGATTGAAATGTGAATCTCTACAGCTAATCAAGTCTTAAAGATACAGACAATGTGAGTGGAGAGAGCATTAAGCACAGGTTAAAAAGATGTGTATTGTTTCCAGACAGGAAAATTAGTGAGATTTTGCAAGTTCAGGCAAATTGTGAGGGTTACAGATAGTGTGACACGTGACAGGAAGATCCTGGTTAAGACTTTCCTCACGAGTGCGGAACTTGACTATCAGTCTCTGTACTGCCGTGTGTCGTGAAGGCTGCCTTAGAGAACGCTTACCCGAAGATCAGAGGCTGAATGCCCGTGACTATTGAAGTGTTCCCCAAGAGGGAGAGAACAGTCTTGCCTGGTGATTGTCAAGTGACGTTCATTCATCTGTTGTCATAGTGTCTGCATGGTCTCCCCAATGTACCATGCCTCAGGCCATCCTTTCCTGAAGCACATCAGATCGACAACGTTGGCCAAGTTGTAAGTGTATGTACCATGTACCTGGTGGATGGTATTCTCATGTGAGATAATGGCATCCGTGTTGATGATCTGGTACATCTTGCAGAGGTTGCTGTGGCAGGATTGTATGGTGCCATGGTCACTGTTCTCATCAAGGCTGGGTAGTTTGCTGTGGATAATGGTCTGTTTGAGGGCAAGAAGTGGGAGTGTGGGGATGGCATTGGCGAGATGTTCGTCTTCATCAATGATATGTTGAAGACTCCAGAGAAAATGTCATAGCCTCTATGTTCCGGGGAAGTACTGGATGACGAAAGAGACTCTGTCCACTGTGTCCCATATTTGTCTTCTGTGGAGGTCAGTGTGGTTTTTGGTTGTGGCATGCCAGAACACTTGAACAATGAGTCTTCTACAGACCTAAGCATCTGTTTTTATTTCAGATTTCCAGCATTTGCAGTATTTTACATTTATGATCTATTCACCTTCTGGTTTTAAAAGATTAGAAGGATGATACAGTTATCATGCACCCAGGACAACACTAATACATTTGGACCTTGATTAGGGGCTCAGGAGTTGTCGCAGCAGCAGAGTAGTTAGCACTGCTGCCTCACAGCACAACATTAAACTTCAAAACTTTTAACTGATTGTATTTAAGAAAAATCAGATCCAAATATTTGAGGGCCAATTCTTTGAATGAATTGTGGGTCTGAAATAATATTAGGGATCACAAGGCACACTAAAACAAATTACAATTTTAACATACCATAGCTCACAAACTGACAAGATAAAAGCAACCTGATAGTGAGGGGGGAAGGTGAAAGGCAAGACTAATTAGCAAAAGTTTACCACAGTAGTAAAGTAGCAAGTTACAATACTGTTCAGTAATTGCAAACATTTGAGTGTTTTGATTATTTCAGTATTGAACAGCAGAAAGTGCAAAACTTGCGTTAAAACTAATCAGCTTAAAAGGAGCCAGGAATTTTGTGCATCTTCTAATACTTAGTGGGATAAATATCTCCTGCATCTTGCAGCACAAAATACTCAAATTAAATTAACTTATAGAAATGTTTAATTCATAAATCTGGAAAAATAAGATCCAGTTCAGATCAAGGGAAGAACAGAATATTTGGCAAGTAATTTTTATGTTTTTCAAATTTTTATCTCTTTTTCTCAAGCTGAGAAATCAAGTTTTCCAGAGATTCTATCTAGCCTGATGCTTATCTCAAGCATTTTCTGTTGCAGTATCTACACAATGTTCTCACTTTTCTTCTGGAATGTCCACCTTCTATTCTCCTTTCCAATGTGACTTTAGTTAGTCTCTATTATTCCGTTCAATTATTTTCCTTAAACCCACTTTCATGTTGTATCTCTTCTCTCAGCAACAGCCTCCAGCTCTGACTTATTCCACATGGATTCTGGTTCCTCCATCAGTAAAACCTAACTCCCTCTGTAGTTAAGCACTCCTTTCTTAATACTGACTCCCTTGTATTTAGATTTGACATTGTTGTTGCACAGAGAATGGGTGGCTACAATGTGTAGGCTGAACTCTAATTCTCTAACAATTCCTCCATCTATTTCTGGAACATGCTTCCATCACAACACACAATGCCAACATTTCCCAATCCATCACACATCTCATCTCCACTGGAGTTTCTTCCGCCACCACCACCTTGACCTCCAACTTCATAAACTTCAAATCGCACAGTCCCCAAAGTTCGGGATTCTGTTAACCCAACACGTATCACTCCACAAATGCTGCCTGACTTGTTGAGCATTTCCGAATTTGATTCTTCTTTCTAATTCACAACATCTGGAGTATTTTGCTTTTCATTTCGTTGTTTTGAATGTGACAATCCAGCATACCAATGTGAAATGAGTCCCCAAAATTTATTTCTGGTGCAAGGCATCAACATGGTTGGAAGGATTACAAAATTCAAGGTAAAGCTGGATGGCAATCCCATGTTTTAAAATGTTTCTATGCTTTAAAAGCTTGACTATAGATGAAGGCTTTGGCCAATATCTGTCCCTCACTCAACTTTCTGCTTTCCCCTCCCCTTTCTTACATACTGCCCTTAGTATCATCTGCAAGTGCGTAAAATCAGTTTCAATACATATATCAATGATACTCAACCCACATTTCTATCTTATCAAATGTTTGCAGGCTATGAGAGAGCCAGAAACTTCTCCAATGGAAAACACAATAAAACCTTCTAACCCAAATTATTCACTCAGACTGAACCAAGTCATACCTACCTTCAATGCCATTTTAACCTGAGTAGAGCATCAAGCCACATACTCTATTTATTATTAAAACGGCACAACTCATCACCTACAACCATTAAATAACTGAAAAACTTAGACTTCTTAAAGAACTTCCATACCTGTCTCCCTTATCAAATTACAACTTACTGCAGTAGTTCTCACATATCTGTCATCAGTCTTCACTGATCTTCAATGGTTTATCTCCCAAATTACCAATTCACATTCTTCACTGTCATTTATAAATATCTCCATAGCCTCGCTCCAACTCACGTTTGCCGAACCCTTCGGCTGCCTCCCACAGCCCACTAACAATGGTATTCAGTTTGTCTTTTCACCAGACACCACTCCTAACCTAGTGACAGTCTTTAGCCTTCAGTTTGACATTCTGAAACCCCCTCCCAAAACCTGTTGAAACCTGGCTTTGCACTGTGCTTTCATCCAACTTTAATTTCTCTGATGTTCAGTCCATCTCTCTATTGAAGGCATCCAAGAGGGACTTTTATTACATTAACAGAATGGAAATGCACATTGAAATGTCAGCCTTGGATAATTAGTGGCATTCTCACTGCAACAAGGTCACAGGTTTAATCTCCAGAAACTGAAGCATTAAGCATATAACATAGAATGACACTTCACTGGAGTGCTGAGAAAGATTGGATGATTGCCTTGCTGAGCATCTTTGGTCTGTGCGTAATCAGGACCCTGACCTTCCGGTTGCTTGCCATTTTAATAGATCCTGCTCCCATGTTCACGTCTGTCCTTGGCTTGCTGCAATGTTCCAGTGAAGCTCAAAGTACACTGAGGGAACAGCATCTCATCTTCCGGTTAGGCACTTTACAGCCCTCCGCACTCTCAGCATGGAATTCAACAAATTCACATGATTAGCTCTACCCCACCTCAATCCTTTTGTTTTCATTCTATTTTCATTAGTAGTTTTAAAGTGTTCTCTACTTTTTATTTCCTTATTGTCTTTCTTCATTTTTCTTCAGCCCCCCCCTTCTTTCTCCCTACCCTTACCTTTTCTCTCCAACCACTCCCCCAACTCCCAACTTCCCCTTCTCTACATTTTACAGCTTCTCTGCCGTTTGGCCATTCACACCCTTTATTGTCTCCGTGGACAGTTATTAGCAGTCTTTTCCCCTGGTTTTGATGGATATGACTCATCTTTCATTCCCTCACCCTCCAGTATAAATATCTCCCTACTTTCTATGCCTTCTAGCTTTGACAAAGAACCATCTGGAACTCAAAATACCAGCTGTCTTCTCTCCTTACAGATGCTGCCAGACCTGCTGAGACTTTCCAGCGCTTTCTTCCTTTGGGTGCTGAGAAAATATGATTCTAGTGAATAAGTCAATAAACTGAGGTTACGTCAGCCCTCTCAGCTGAATGTGAGGATCCTACAGTACATTGTGAAGAAAAAGGAACGTTCTCTAGGAGTTCTGGTCAACCTTCATTTAAGTATCTGATGAATTTTGGATGCCACATTGTTAGCTACCATTTTTTTTCATAGTCTCTTTGCCCCTCATTCCCTTTATCGCTAAACTTTGTTTAGGCAGCCCAATTCTCTCATATTAACAATCTGATATCTAACAAATATCCTCAGTTTGCTGCATTTCACTCTTTCTTCCATCATCCAAGGAGCCTTGGCTTTGGTTGTCTTATCTTTTCTCCTCAGGAGTACCCAAATCATGTCTTTAAAAGCATCCCAATGTTCAATTTCAGCAATCTTTGATTTCAATTTATCTAGGATAAACCCATTCTTAACCTGCTGATCTCCAATTTAAGTATCTTTACTCTGGATTGCTCCTTGGCTTCTTTCACAGTTCATTTAAATCTTTGGATACAATGATCACTGTTCCTAAACATTCCCCTACTGGTATCTGATCCAATTCAACTATTTCAGTCCCTAAAACATCTCATACTAAAAGCAAAATACAGCAGATGCTAGAAATCTGAAATAAAAACATAAAATATTAGAAAAACTCAGCAGGTCTGGCAACATACGCAGAGAGAGAGAGACAGACAGACAGAGTTAACATTTCAAGTCCGTATGATTCAAAGAAGTTGGGAGGACTCGAAACATTAACACTGCTTTCTTCAGATGTTGTAAACAGCAGGTGTTGCACCTTCTGCAATTGTATAGGAAGGTGCTATATGGGAAAAGATGGCACAGTGGCAAGCACTGCTGCCTCAGTGCTAGGGACCTGGGTTCGATTCCAGGCTTGAGTCACTGTCTGTATGGAGCTGCACGTTCTCTATGTATCTGGGAGCTCCAGATGCTCCAGTGTCCTCCCACAGTCTGAAGATATGCAGGTTAGGTGCACTGGTCATGCTAAGTTCTCCCTCAATGTACCATAACAGGTGCCAAAAGTGCGGCAACACAAGGATTTTCACAGTAACTTCATTACAGTGTGAATGTATGTCTACTTGTGATTAATAAACTTTACTTTATAGAAAAGGGGCTGATGAGTGGATCAGGCGTTCCAGAGGGAACAACCCCTGTGGAATACTGATAGGGGGAGTGAACAGAAAATGTGCTGTGTGTTTGGTATCATGATGGAGTTGACAGAAATAGCAAAGGATTATCCTTTAAATGCAGAGACTGGTGGAGTGAAAATGAAGACAAAGGAAACCCTATCCTGGCTCTGGGAGTATGGGCACAGTGGGTGATGAAAAAAGAAGCAAGACATGTCAGCAGCACCATTCTAGGAAGTGGCATCATTGGAACAGATGTGATGGACAAAGGAAGTGAGGGAATGGGATGGATTTTTTTTCCTACAGGATGTGGGGCACGAAGGGCTCTAGTCAAAAGTGGAGTCATGAGCTTGTAACAGATACTAGTCGACAGTCTGTCAGAAATGGAGACACAGGGGTCGTTGAAGGGAGGTTTTGGAGTTGGACCATGTGAAAATGTTAGAAGGGTGAAAATTGTCATGGTTAACTTCAGACTTGTTTGAAGTTTAAGAAACTTTTTGCGTAGCTATTCCTCTTCCTACCAACACAATGCCCTGGTCTGTCAGAATTTCATTGCCTAATAGTATGTGAAGAATGCAAGGTGGTGTCATCTTTAGGGAATCTGCAAATGAGCAAGTTATCAGGATATAGAACTGTATGTGACCAGCAGGGTAGACGTGTGTATGCAGAAATAGCAGCAGTCCTGTTGTTATAAGTAACAGTTGCTGAATCAATAAAGTAGATCACTCTGCTGAGCCATTTTATACTGTATTTTTAAATAAACCAAACCTACATATAGTTAATCAACCCTGGTGTGAAATCAGTAACTGTGTAAAGCAAATGTAGAAACACAATATGGTGGCAGCAATGTGAATCTGATGACGACAGTACAAGCCACAGACAAGATTTGGTACAATATAGAAACTGTAGATACACTGAAACCCGATAGAGCCCCTCTACAGTGTTTTACAGAAAAATGAGTACCAAATCTGTGAACTAGCTGGGTTATTAATTAATGGGAGTAATTCAGTTTTAATCAGGCATGTAAAGTTGCAGGGCCATTTCCGTGTCCTCAGGTGCTATTTCTGCACAAAAGATGAAAAAAATGCACAAAACAGGAAAAGAACCCAAAGTACAACACAAAAAATAGAAAAAGGACAAAACACAGCAACTGCATTATTATATCAAGATGATAACCACAAATTGGAATTGGAAGGTGACAGATATCTTAAGTTTAGGTTTTCCAAACAAGGGATGAAACTATAGTTTTTAGATTCATTTGCCAGAGAACCAGTTAAACAAGTGTAAAAATAAAAATAGCCACTAGAAATAAGGGGTTGAATACAGTCATCGGTTTGGCTTTTCCAAGGAGGACCCTGTCAAGTCATGGAGATGGAAGATTAGATTTTTGTAAAAATTAATTTCAGAATTCACCATTTGGTGCTGACATCCTACAAATGTCCACATGAAACAATTCAACAATTCATCAGCAAATGATGTAATAAAGACAGGGTTTGAGTTTTTTCTAGGCTGAACTGTTTGAACTGATAATTCAACACAAATTAAAGCCCTCCAAAAAATATATTTTGGAGAACACTTGACACACTATTAAAAGATGGCAGTAAATACAAAGCCATTGTGGATGGACAACACTACCAGAAAGCATTAAGAGCAGCTACCAGGATTGGCACAGTGGTCAGGACTCAAAAAAGCAAGTACGCTATGTGGGAAGTGTGGCTGATGCCCCCACTGCGAAGCTGCTCTGTGTTCCAAAATCTTTGCAAGTTATGCAGTGTGAAATGACATTGGACTCACACATGTAGAAATCTAGCTCCGGAAGTGCAACCAGAGGGTTACATTAAAATGCAACCAAGCCAAAAGTACATGCAGCATACTGGCAGTGCCTCAGAAAACTGCTTAAGCATATACAGGGTTTAATAGTCAGAGACCAGAATGAAGATTCATACACAGAGTTTAACAGTCAGATTCAGAATGGAAAAATGATAAACTGGAAAGTGAACAAGCTTTCCACATCGTGGATGAGGCACTAGATGTGGACAAAGTAAACAACTAGAGGCTTAGTATTTTGCTACTATCAGCATTGTATGCCCAAAGAAAAACACAAACACATCTCACACCTAAAGTCGACAACAGCAAGTGCAAATATCTTACTAGTCAGAATCCTGAAGGATATCTATCTGGATTCTGGTTCATTGGGAGTCAATAAATACAATCTACAGCAGACAAATTAACTGCATACAAAGGGATCTATTCATTACATAGGGACATTGACATTGAAATGCAACTATAGCAAGTCTGCAAGGAAATCACAAGTATTCTACTTTGATGGACATGAGCACATCAGCAGTAGCAGGTTTACAAATGTGTTCAGGATTCAAAATTGTAACCAAATGTGCCTGAAGAGGCCAAGAATAATCCCACTGAGTCAGTCTGTGACCTATAGCAGGCATACCCGCACAGATCTGACACTTATAGGAAACTTCAGAGGTGATGCTGTACTCAAATGTAATTCTGTTGATCAACTCTCCTAGAAAGTGCAGTGTGCACACAGGAGAAAGTCAAAAGCGAGTTGGACAGCATGGAGCATGACATTATTTGTCATGTACATTAATGCACAGGCTAGTGCAGTTCATGAACTGGTCTATCACATGCCTACTGAAAAGAAAAAGCAAAAATCAAGATACGCTTGGATCCATGATATCCAAATCTTGCTCTAAAGAGATGCCCACACAAGATTCCAACTTTAGATTAATTATTCGTTTTCTTCAAGTTGGAAGCCAAACATGGATATTGTTAGTTTATTTGGCAGTGGGATCTTAAGAAGTCAGTGTGTTCAGGACACCATTCAGAAGATACCACTTCCAGAGATTACCTTTTGGTTCATCTATTCCATAGCAGATGGAATACTTCTGAATGCAAATGCACTGCTGATGACATTGCAGTGACAGCCAAAGCCAAAGGGGAGCATGACTGCACTCACTGATTGCCAGAGCTCACCACAAAGGACTCGCCTTCAACAACTAGTAACGCCAAGTGTGCTTATGACAGACTAACCTTTTGGGCCCTACTTTTTCAAGTTCCAGCATCCATCCTGACAAGGGCAAACTCAAAGGTCTGTGCCACATTCCTGCTCCCCAGGGTTTGCAGAGATGCCTTGGATTTTTCAAATATTCAGTGCCATACAAACCCAACGTTGCCAATAAGACATCATCACTAAGATGGATCTTAATGAATAATGATCCATACTTCGAACAAGAAGACCATCAATATGTGTTTGAGTAATTTAAGCAGGCATGGTCAGAAGTGACACGTATGTACAATACTATGAAGTCTCACAACCCCAGGTTAAAGTCCAAAAGATTTATTTGGTAGCTCAAGCCAATAGCTTTTAGAGCACTGCCTCTTTCATCAGGTGAGTGAGAGTTCTGTTCACAAACAGGGCACACAAACTCAAATTTTATAAAATAATGTTTGGAATGCAAATCTTTATAGGTAATCAAGTCTTAAAGGTACAGACCATGTGAGTGGAGAGAGGGTTAAGCACAGGTTAAAGAGATGTGTATTGTCTCCGTGCTGGATCATCGACATAGATGCCATCATCTCACATGAGAACATCATCCACCAGGTACACGGTACATACACATGCAATTCGGTCAATGTTGTTTATCTGATATGCTGCAGGAAAGGATGTCCCGAGGCATGGTACATTGGGGAGACCATGCAGATGTTACGACAACAGATGAACGAACACTGCTGAACAATCACCAGACAAGTGTTCTCTTCCTATTGGGGAACACTTCAGTGGTCACAAGCATTCAGCTTCTGACCTTTGGGTAAGCGTTCTCCAAAGTGACCTTCAGAACATATGACAATGGGAGTTGCTGAGCAAAGACTGATAGCCAAGTTCCGTACACGAGCGTGGCATCAACCAGGATCTTGAGCTCATGTCACACTATCTGTAACCCCCGCGGCTTGCAAAATCTCACTAACTATTCTGGCTGGAGACAATACACGTCTCTTTACCTTGTGCTTAGCCCTCGCTCCACTCATTATCTGCACCTTTAAGACATGATTACCTGTAAGACTCATATTTCAACCATTGTTTTGTAAATTACATTTGTGTCTTTATATGCCATTCATGAACAGAACACCACTCACCTGATGAATGGGCAGTGCTCCAAAAGCTAGTAGCTTGTGCTACCAAATAAACCTGTTGGACTTTAACCTGGTGTTGTGAGGCTTCATACTGTGTTTACCCAACCTGGGAATCAAACTTGAGCCCCTGGGTGCTTCGAGTACAAGACAATGAAGGGGCTAGATTGGGTAAAGGTAGAGAGATTCTTGCTGCTTAGAAAGGATAGCAGAACTAGAGGGCACAACCTCAAAATAAGGGGAGGGCTGTTTAGAATAGAGTTGAGGAGGAACTTTTTCATTCAAAGGGCAGCGAATCTCTGGAATTCTTTGCCTAGTGAAATGGTGGACGCTACCTCATTAAATATATTTAAGTCACAGGTAGATAGATTTCTGATAGACAAGGGAATTAAGGGTTATGGGGAGAAAACAGGAAAGTGGAACTGATTCACTTCAGATCAGCCATGATCTTATTGATTGGCGGGGCAGGCTCAAAGGGCTAAATGGCCTACTCCTGCTCCTATTTCTTACGTAACATTATGTTTATCCTATTCCAATGCTGGCATCGCCACATCACTATGACCCAAAGAAGGAGACTGTCTTGGAGGTCAACATATCTCAAGAAGTGTCAGCAGGCTGTACCATAATAATTGGCAAATCGATTAGCATTTGACTCCAAAAGTCTACCACAACTAAATCCAATTATATAAACATTGAGCGTGAGACATTCACTTTGGTATCTGATATCACAAGATTCTACACATAAATAAGTTGCTGTAGAAACTCATCATAACCCAGTGGAAAAAGGTATTGCACAAACAAGCCAATGACATGCACGCCACCCAGGCTGCACAGCTTCTGATGAAAGTATAGAATTAGAGCTTCAAAGTCAGTTATAAACCAGGTAGCAAAAAATGTTTAGACACACCGGACAGTTAACAAATAGGGAATAAATGTGGATGTCTGGCTGGACCTCGAAGTAGAAGATGCAAAGTCAATCTGATGAGTTTTGTCAATACAATTACAACAAACTTCAGGAAGATACAGCAAATGATCCATAACTGAAGACATTATGGGCAGTTATTGTAGAAGGTTGGCCTGATACAGGACAAAATGTGTCATACACACAAATCTTTTTGGCCTTATACAGACAAACTAGGTATTTCAAGAGGTGTGATTTACAAAGCAATAAAGCTTGTACCTGAAACTCTTCACCAGAACATACTATCAGAATTACAGCAGGAACAAATGAGCCTAAAAACAAAGAAGACACCTGTAATGTCCCAACTATGTTAGGGATTGTGGGTTTTATATAAAAAGAAAAACTGTAGTATGCACATGTAGATTCAAAGTAACACGTTTTATTGAAAGTGATGCGTTGATTTGTTACATTATTTATCTGTGTCACAAGCAGGCTTACATTAATACCACGAAGAAGTTACTGTGGAAATCCCCACGTCACCACACTCCTGCACCTGTTCAAGTAAACAATTTTTTAGCACGGCCAATGCATTTAACTAGCACATCATTTGGGCTGTGGGAATAAACCAGAGCACCCAGAGGAAACCCACGCAAACAAAGGGAGAATGTGCAGACCCCACATAGACTGTGACCCAAGCTGGGAATCAAACCTGAGCCCCTGGGTGCTTTAAGGTAGCAATGATAACCAGTGCCACCCACAGTATCGGGATAGTGAAAAGCATTTCCTGTATGTAGGATACAGAGTTGCAGTTACATGTAGGGTGAAGAGAAAGATCAGTTTAATGTACAATAGGACCATTCAAAAGTCTGATGACAATAGGGAAGAAGCTATTCTTATGTTTTCAGACTTCTGTATATTTTTCCCAATAGAAGAAGGTGGAAGAGAATATGCCCAGGGTAAGTGGAGTCCTTGATTATGCTGGCTGGGAGAGATTATTGTCATTGCACCATTTTTCCAGATTCCCTTTCTTTCCTATACTCTATCTTATCATTGTTTGAGATCCGACCCACTACAATGGTATCAACAGCAAACCTGAAATGAGAAGAATTTGGCCACAAAGTCACAAGTGTATAAGAAATATAATAATAAGGGACTGAGAACACAGCTGTGGGTCACCAGTGTTGAGGCTAATCATGGAGGAGGTGTCATTGCCTATCCTAACTGATTGTGGTCTGCAGGTTAGGAAGCCTAGGATCCAGTCACAAAAGGAAGAACCAAGCCCTCAGCCCCAGAGTATGGCAATCAGTTTTGTTGGGATAATGGTGTTGAAGACTGAGCTGTAGTCAACAAATTGAAGTCTAAAGTAAGTATCCTCGTTTCCCAGTTGTTCCAGAACGGAATGTGGAACCAGGGAAATGGCCCTGCTGCGGATCTGTTGTAGCAATAGATGAACTGCAGTGGATCCAGGCAATCTGGGAGAGCAGAGTTGATCCGTGCCATGACTAACTTTTTGAAGCACTTAATAATGATGGATGTTAGAGCCACTTGGCAGTGGTCATCAAGGCACAATGCCTGGCTTTTCTTGGGTACATGGCTGATGGTCATTTTCTTGAAACAGGTAGAGACTTGAGATCAAAATAAGGGGAGGTTAACGACGTCTGCAAATACCTCTGCCAACTGGTCCATGCAGGATTTGAATGTGCATCCAGGTCAGTTGCTTTCCTTGGGTTAACTTTCAAGATCTATCTGATGTCTGCAATGGCAACATTGGATTTCAGTTCGACCGAGGCTTCCAGGGCAGACAGCATTCTCTCGCTGACCTTTTCAAGATTGCCACAAACTGAGCAATTCTTCCCTTCCATTTGATTATTCCATCATTCCACAATGATCACTGGTTTTGGAGACTCTAAGGACTTTTGTCAAGTCATCATATCTTTTGGTTCTTGGCTTTTCAGATCAATCCAAGTTCCAGAGCAAATTAAAGGTTTTATTTCTATTGTGTTGTGAAAAACTGGTACGTGCAACTCATTTTCAATTTTATTTGCCTGTACAAAGCTCTGAAAACGCTCAACATAGAAACATCATGATTCACTGAGAGGGTCATGGATCCTAATTGACCCACCAATTCTCTTGCAATTTTCTTTTTGTGTAACATCCCAACTATGTTAGGGATTGTGGATCTTAAACAAAAAAAATAATGGTTGGCACATGTAGTTTCAAACTAACAACAGGTTTTATTGAAAGATGCTCTCTGTTCTGCACAGAGTACAAACTGAAAATAAAACAGCAGACTTTGAAATACTAACATCACCATCAAATCATGTGATCAGCTCTTAAAGCAACCTGCAACTATTTAAATACATAACACCTGGCAAGGAAACCATGCATTGGCCTAGGATCAATAATGATAGAGAAGGGAGTGAAGACATGGAAAGCATTCGAGAGTCATCAACCATATCAGCACAAAGAACTGACACAGCCTCATAAGAATCAATTGTGCCATAGACCATAGAACACTAGGTACATAAACAGGCCTTTTGGTCCTTCTTGACTGTGCCAAACCATTTTTCTGTCTAGTCCCACTAACCTGCACCTGGACCATATCCCTCCACACCCCTTTCATCCATGTACCTGTCCAAGTTTTTTTTAAAATGTTAAAAGTGAGCCCACATTTACCACTTCACCTAGCAGGTCATTCCTACCACACTCTGTATGAGAACGTTCCCCCCTCCCCCCCCAATATTCCCTTTAAAACAACTTTCCCCTTTCATCCTTAACCCATTTCCTCTAGTTTTTTTTCTCCTAGCCTCAGTGAAAAAAGCCTGCTTGCATTCACTCTACCTAAACATCATAATTTTATACATCTCTATCAAATCTCCCCTCGTTCTTCTACACTCCAGGGAATAAAGTCCTAACCTATTTAACCTTTCTCTGTAACTCAGTTTCTCAAGTCCCGGCAGAATCCTCGTAAAGCTTCTCTGCACTCTTTCAACCTTATTAATATCCTTCCTGTAATTAGGTGACCAAAACTGCACATGATACTCTAAATTCAGTCTCAATGTTTTATACACCCTCACCATAACATTCCAACTCTTATACTCGATACTTTTGATAAAGACCAATGTTCCAAAAGCACTCTTTACGACCCTATCTACCTGTGACACCACTTTAGGGAATTATTATTACACTTTTAGGGAATTTTTAGAGAACACCATTCTCAGACGTCTCTGTTCTATTACACTCTTGAATGTTCTACCATTTACCTTGTATGTTCTACTTTGGTTTGTCCTTCCAAAGTGCAATACCTCACACTTACCTGCATTAAACTCCATCTGCCATTTTTCAAGCTAGTCCAAATCCCTCTGCAAGCTTTGAAAACCTTCCTCATTGCTCACTACACTTTTTGTATCCAATCTTTGTATCATCAGCAAATTTACTGATCCGGTTTACCATGTTACCATCCAGATTGTTGAACAGATGAAAAACAACATGGACCCAGCACCATCCCAAAACCTAGAAGAATGAGGACGGGGCATGGGAACTCTGCCACCTGCAAGCTCAACTCAACTTTGAACTACATTGCTGTTCTGTCATCATCTCAAAGTCAAAATCCCAGCACACCCTACCTAGTAGCACTGAGTGTGCTTGCACGATATGTACTCAGCAATTCAAGGACATTGCTCGTTACCATCTTCTCAAGGGCAATTAGTGATGGGCAATAATTGCTGGCCGTGTCAGCAACACCCATATTCCACGAATTTGAAAGGTCAGAAAAAATTCTGTTGGTTTACAAAATACAGTAAGTGCAGATTGCTTTTGAGTGGAGGGGTAGCACAATTATTTCAAATATATAATTCACTCTTCTGGGGAGGTGCAAATGTGGAAAAGATATATTTTCAATTTGAAAGTACTCCCTCAGAAGCACACAGGATTTAGGGTCAGGAGCAGGCCATGTAGTTCCTCAAAACTACACTATCATTTGATAAGGTCATGGATGATCCAATTGTGACCTCAACTTCACCAATCTGATTGCCCCCCATAATCCTTGACTCCTTTGTCAATCAAAGATCTAACTCAGCTTTGCATACATTCAATAACTATGCCTCCACTGCTCTCAGGGGAAGAGACTGCCACTGACTAACGACCTGCTGAGAAAAAATATTCTCATCTCAATCTTAAATGGGAGATCCCATTTTTGAAATTAGTTGTCCATAAAAGGTTGCAGCATGTAGCTCTTCTATGGGCAGTTCCAAAATCATCATGTAGAAAAATATAATTTTGAGTCTGATTGAAAGACACCCAGTCAGTTGCCTGCTATTAACAGCTCAGGTGAAAATAAACATTCTTTCAGCTCCTGAACGCTGGCACGAGGACTGTAGTACGTTTCAAAGTGCTGGGAAATCGTCCAAACAACATCATGCTTCTAAAGTGCATTTCAACACCAAACAGTTATTTTAAAAAGAGCAGCAACACACAAGACTTAATTTTATAAAAGGAGAAAGGCTGTCCACAATAATAATGAAGATCTCCTGGGACAAGATATTTTGCAACTCTCCTTATCCTAATTTCTTTTCCCTGAAGACAGCAAATCTTCATATGTAGTTCTATTCTATTCGTGTTGGCAGTTCTTCTCTTTGAAGTGTAATTCCAAGACATTCCTCACGTGTTAGGTTTGGATAAATACCAGATTATTCTATCAGTAAAGACATTACAGTCAAGATAGTTACATCCACACATGAAAAGATATAGTAGGTGAGCAGTGTCATCTTTGGCCAACAGGTGCTTAGAGAGAAGTCTCACAATACCAGGTTAAAGTTTCACAGCTTTAAACACAACAGGTGCTTCCACAGACCAGAAGGGACAATATTTTGCAGCATAGTAATGTTTTCAAACAAATCTTTGAAAAGGTGGATGGGATTGGTAGACTTTGAGTGACAGCGTGAACTTCAGTTTTCTTTGAAAAATTGTGTAACGTTAGAACAATTCAAGGAGCTTCCCGATAATGTCATGGTAATCACTTTCCCACCCCACCTAAATTATTTTATCGAGCAGAAAAAAAACATAGCTGCCCAGGTTACAGAACAGAATAAATACTGGACCAAGTCAAGATTTCTACATGGGCGCTACCATAATTAATGATCTATGCTTAACTGAATCATAAGACATAAATGGCTATAGAAAACATTACACTGGATTTTCTGTTGAATTTTTAGTGCTGTCAAATAAGCCAGTGGGAGAAAGAATTCTAAGTAGAGTCATCACTTCCTGCTCACTGATAAAAATACATGATGAAACAACATCACAGCTAAGGAGGTCACTTGAGGTGCAAGTCAAGCTCCCAATAAATTAGAAGTACTCAAACTGATTGCACCTGGTAGTCAGCGGACACAAGCTAACCGCAAACTCCAAAGAATAAAAGTGCAGCATCACCCAAGATATGTTTTATCTTAATTAACCTGCTCTAGGAATAAATCAAGTCAGGAATAAACCAAATCTAAGGGTAACTCAAAATTGTCATGAGGAAGTCATCTATCATGTTGCAGTATGAACATAAAGATGTATATACAGAAATTTAAATTTTAGGCTGTTATTTCACATATCTGGCACTACTTTATCAAGGTTTTCCCAAATTCATCATTTTTTCAAATTGGCAAGCCATTTTTATTTCACTTCTTGTTTAATTCATTTCTCATTTTATCTGCCTAATCCTTCTGCAGACTACAGCTGCCAAACTCAAATATGCTCAGGTTAAAAAAGTCAGCTGTTGACGTTCTTTAAGAAAAATAATGACAGAGTACAAAACAGAAGCTGTTAAAGTAAAATCAATTTAAGCAAACTTTTCCTGTAGCAAAACAATTTACAAAGTATTGACACCAACTAAATCTATGAACGTACATGAAAAATGCAAGTTTACTTTTCATATATAACTATAGCAACTATTTATCACAAACATTTCACAAATACCCACCAGCTTGCATTTCCAGCATTTTCTGGTTTCACTTCATGTTGGTTTTCTTTTCCCTCATTGTGTGCAGCAAACCAAATAAATGATCAGTCACAAGGCACCATATTCCCAATAGTAATAAGAATTTCTTGCTGTATCTATAAACTAGCATTTTCAAGCTCCTCACATTATACTTTGACTATTTACTTGGAATAAATTAAAACTTACAACAGCAAGACACCTATTATCACAAGAATTTGCATTCAAGATGAATAATTCATCATCACCCAACATAACTGCCTTTCATTATTTACTAATCAATGGTTTATAGGTTACTCAAAACCACATGGCAAGAACTATTTAACCTGATGCTCTATGTTTTGGATCACATGTGCAATGCAAAAAAGAGCGCAGATAAATTTAATCTGAACAAGAGTTGGATTGAAACGACCACCTTGATCTTAAAAGAATCCAACTGTAGCAATGAACTGACTGAGGCAAGGTGAGTGCGGGAAACCTCAGTTCAAAATAACAAGAGTGGGAAAGAAACGCATAACTATATTTTCGCACATAAATGTAAGATGGCATTTCACCACTGCTTGGATGTTTCTGAACACTTTTTTTGAAGCAGAGGATCCTATAAGCATTGTAAAGGATTTGCATACAAGGTATTTTTAAACCAAGATATATTTACATTATTTTGTTGTGACTATATGTTTATACTGCACTATCCGAACAACACTTTGCATGACAATTCTGAGGACTCCACAACTCACCCAACAATTAACCACAGACTGCTTTCAAAAACAGTTCTACCTTAACAAATACTGAGATGAAGTCACTGGGTAATGAAAAGTAAACTGTACATTGTGCCATTCCAATTATAACACAAATTTCAACCTTTCAGCTAAGATCAAGCTCAAGATGGGATGCAATGTATTGTCTGCTTGGATCTGTTTGTCTCCCTTGTGGACCATGTATTTAATCCAATTTGAATGTGGTTTTTGGAGCAAGCAAGGAATGGATTTGGGATTGCCTGGTCCATTCTGAGCATTGGCTTTGAAACTTATAAGGATGGAGTAATTTTTTAAGAAATTATAATACAAATAGAAATCTTAATGCAGTGCAGGCAAATAGCATTCTTATTTATTAACTTTTCCCTACATGAGCTTACAACAATGAAGCATATACTTATTAAAACAAGATGAAAGGTCATATCATACTAGGTTATAGTCCAACAGGTTTATTTGGAATCACAAGCTTTTGGAGTGCTACTCCTTGGTCAAGTGAAACTAGTCCACTTCTAGATCAGATCTATTTTTACTAGTTAATAAAAAATTGAAATGTATAGCTGTATTACCCATAGAAATGCAAAGTATATGTTACAAATGATATTGTACTACGACAAAATAGGTGAGTAAAAGTTATGGATTATATCATTAAAATATTGTACAAGTTATGCGCAATGCACATTATCACCATGGATTTGTAAAATATTGTACCAACATGGACGTATAATATTTTAAACGCAGACTGAATCCTGTACATATATGAGCATATTTCATATTCGAAATGCCAATGCTAATTACGTCCACATTTGCAAATGTGTACGGGTTTATACGTGTAGCACATTTTTTGACAGATGTACTGATAGATACATTTTGTTTCCAAGGTAGAGCAGTACGACGAGAAAAAACGCTAATTTTTGGGCCATTTTAAGCAGCAAGAATGGAGGCAGCAGAGAAACAGAAAGAAAAGAGGAGACCGGCGGTTCCGGGTGTGAGAGAGAGGGGGAGGGAGGATGGGGTAAAGGGGAGGAGAGTGAAAAGGGGTGCGGTGGTTCGGTGCGGCTTATATTTAATCCCCCACACATTGCCCCCCCCCCAAACTCCGGACAGCAACCTCTGGCCTGGGGCCCCCGGCTTAGGACAGGCCGGTTTCCGGCCCGTCGAGGTTTAAATTCGCCGGTGAACGAGTTCAATCTTGCCGGCGAGGTGAAGGGCCCACTCTTCTCCCAGCTCCTCTCACACACTACCACCAACCCCAACCACCATCCCCCAGGCCACTATTCCAACTGCCAGGCCGGGGCTTGAGAGCGGCCTCCCACCGGCCGCTCGGTGTTTAATGGCGAGCCGGTTCGGGTCTCCCTTTTCTCCCTGCCCTTCTCCACCAGTTTCCCCCATCCCGGGCCCAGCCCTCACTGACTCACCGTTTAACCGGGACACCTGCAGCACGGTGCCCGAGGTGCCGTCGATGACTTTGACGGTGGAGCGGTTGGTGACGGCCAGGATGGCGTTGAGGGACGGGTGGTAAGCCAGGCTGCGCAGGCCCTCCTCGCAGCTCAGGCAGCCGTCGCGGGTGAGGAGCCAGTCGGACTCGGCCCCGGGCCCGGCCCCAGCCCCTGCCGCCGCCGCCATATTGGAAGCAGCTGTGAGACAGGAAGGAGCTGCCACCGCCGCCAACTTTCACCCCGGAGCCGCTCGTCACAAGGAGCCTGGCAACCACACAGGAAGCGACGGCCCAACGTCACCCAGGGAGGAGGCTCTTCACTGCATAGGGTTAATGAACCCTGGTCGGGGACAGAGGGAGAGGGTGATGTGGGCGAGACACAGGAAAATGTAGCGGTGGAGGAAAATGTAATTGGGGCAGAGATTGTAGGGGGAAAGATAATGAGGAGGGAACAGGGTGAGTGGGAGGAGGATATGAGGAGGGAACAGGGTGAGTGGGAGGAGGATATGAGGAGGGAACAGGGTGAGTGGGAGGAGGATATGAGGGAGGAACAGGGTGAGTGGGAGGAGGATATGAGGAGGGAACAGGGTGAGTGGGAGGAGGGTATGAGGAGGGAACAGGGTGAGTGGGAGGAGGGTATGAGGAGGGAACAGGGTGAGTGGGAGGAGGGTATGAGGAGGGAACAGGGTGAGTGGGAGGAGGGTATGAGGAGGGAACAGGGTGAGTGGGAGGAGGGTATGAGGAGGGAACAGGGTGAGTGGGAGGAGGGTATGAGGAGGGAACAGGGTGAGTGGGAGGAGGGTATGAGGAGGGAACAGGGTGAGTGGGAGGAGGGTATGAGGAGGGAACAGGGTGAGTGGGAGGAGGGTATGAGGAGGGAACAGGGTGAGTGGGAGGAGGGTATGAGGAGGGAACAGGGTGAGTGGGAGGAGGGTATGAGGAGGGAACAGGGTGAGTGGGAGGAGGGTATGAGGAGGGAACAGGGGTGAGTGGGAGGAGGGTATGAGGAGGGAACAGGGTGAGGAGGGGGGAGGGATGAGGAGGGGGGAGGGTATGAGGAGGGGGGAGGGTATGAGTGGGAGGAGGGTATGAGTGGGAGGAGGGTATGAGTGGGAGGAGGGTATGGGAGGGGGAGAGGGTATGAGGAGGGGGGAGGGTATGAGGAGGGGGGAGGGAGGGTATGATGAGGGGGGAGGGTATGAGTGGGAGGAGGGTATGAAGGGGGGAGGGGAGTAGGGAGGAGGGGGGAAGGTGAGTGGAGGAGGGTATGATGAGGGGGGAGGGTATGAGTGGGGGGAGGGTGAGTGGAAGAAGGGTATGAGTGGGGGGAGGGTAGAGGGGGGAGGGGGAGTGGGAGGAGGGTATGGGGGGAGGGGAGGGTGAGTAGAGGGGGCAGGGAGGGTGGACGGGAGGAGGGGGCTAGGTAGGTAGTTGGGTGAGAGTGGGCTCCCACTGGCTCTCGGTGATCAATGACGAGCCGGTTTGGACCTCCCTTTTCTCCCTGCCCTCCTCCACCTCTTCCTCCAGTTTCCCCCATCCCGGGCCCGGCCCTCCCTGATTCGCCATTTAACTGGGAGCACGGGAGGGGGGCAGGATAGGAGGGGAAGGCAGTGGGGGGAGAGGTAGGAGGGGGGGAAGGGGGCAGAAAAAGGTGAGTAGGGTGGGTGGAAGGGGGCAGCGAGAGGAAGTGGGAGGGGGAGCGAGGGGGCAAGGGGGATGGTAGGACAGGCAGAGAAAGCTCCCAGCGAGGAGCACAGGGTTAATGAACCTGCTGGGGGTGGGGGGGAGAAGGTAATATGGGGGAGACACAGGAGAATAGAATGTAAAGGTGGAGGAATGTGTAATTGGGACAAATTGTAGGGGAGGGGGTGGAGAGGGTGGCTGTGAGGGCAGGGAGAGGTGTTTATGGGCAGGGGAGTGAGTGGTAGGGGAGGGTGGGGGCAGGGGGTTTCATGGGGGATGGGGGCAGGGAGGGGTGGGGGCAGGGGGTTTCATGGGGGATGGGGGCAGGGAGGGAGGAGTGGGGGCAGTGGGTGGGAGGGAAATGTGGGAGGGGATAGGAGGAGGGGGTGGGGAGGAAGGGTGGTGTGTAGGAAGTGAGGAGGAAGCACGAGGAGATGGGGTGGGGGAGGGGGGACATGAGGGAAAGGGGGCAGGTTGGATGGGGTTTGAGAGGAGGATGGGGCAGAGGAGTGGGGGAGAGGGGAGGAGGGAGCAAAATGGAGGGGGACACTATGTGACAGTACAGGTGCGGGGAAAAGGCAGAAGTGGGTGTGCAGGAGAAAGGGGGGTTTTGGGTACAGATGAAAAGGTGATAGAGAATACAGAAAGGAGAGGAAGAGGTATAGAGCACTGAAGGGAAGAGATTGGGGAGGAACAGTTATCCTTAAAAACAAAGGTAGAAATTAGATAAATATTAGAACATGGAATATTTTACTCCATTGTTATGAAATAAGAGATAGTAAAAGAGTGTTTGCTCCATACAGAAACTGCTTGATTTTGGAATTAAAGAAAAGGGACCCCCATTTATGAGGGTGGGGAAATCTGCAACATTCACTTTATACTATAGTAGTAGATCGAAAATCTATCTGAGACTGTATCATTATTTAAAAGGATCATCTGAATGATCCTGTATTGATCTTTGACCTTTCTAGATATAATGTTTCAGACAATCTGCCACTGCAGTTCAAGGGAGGACTTTACAGCTGAATCCATTGTTCAGTTTTGCTGATTATCCTTTCTCCTACCTAATTATTGGCAGATTGGTCAGAGAAGGAAGTTGGTGACTACTTAATTGTTAACGTAATGTTTCTGCCAACATGCTTCTTTTCTCCTGTTCATTAATTTTATCAATTACACAACCAGTATGTTTTCCTTTCATAATTTGTCACGTGAGACTATTGCTTGATTCACCAAGATGGCAAGAATTAACATTAATGGTTCTGTGCATATACTGTACATGTTTTTACAACATACTACCTATATCTCAATTCACTGTCTTACATTCTCTTAGCAAAATAATTTACTTTTATGCTTAATATAGAATTTTCCATTAAATTTGAAAATGATGTTCAATGTAAAACTGAAATATGAAGCTATGAGCGACTGTTGGCTGTGGTGGATAGGGAAATATTAAAAGATTTGACAGTAAACAGGTGATAGCGAGTATTTAAAGAATTAATAAAAGGTTTACAACAAACATATATTTCTTTAAGGAGCAAAAAGCAATGGGAAAAGTGAATCATTTGTGGCTAGCAAAAGAAGTTAAAGACTTTTAAATTAAAGGAAGAGGATTATAAAGTTGCCAGAAAAAGTAGTAAGCCTGAGAATTTGATCATTTTAGAGTTTGAAAAAGAGAACCAAAAGACTGATAGAGGAAGAATGAAAACTACCGAGAAACATAAAACACTTAAAAAAAATCTATAGAATGCCTACAGTGCAGAATGAGGCCATTTGGCCCATTGAGTCTGGACTGCCTTCCAAAAGAGCACTCTACCTAGGCCTAGGCCCAGGCCCATCCCCATAACCCCACAGATTGATCATGACCAATCTACATATCTTTGAACAGTATGGGGAAATTTAGCATGAACTCTGGGAGGAAACCGGAGCACCTGTAGGAAGCCCACCCCGTGCTGTGAGGTAGCGGTGCTGACCACTATCCAACTTGATGACTTTTTTTCTTTTCTCCACCCACAAATGGTAAACCTATGGAATTCACTACCACATAAGACAGTTGAGGTTAAAATGTGTTTGTTTTCAAGGAGTTAGATACAGCTGTTGGGATAAAGGGAATCAAAGGAGATGGGGGCAAGTTTGGATTAGGCTATGATCATAGTGAATGATGGAGCATGCCTGAAGGACTAAATGACCTACTCCTGCTATTTTCTATGTTTCCACTGGTTGTTCAAGAACCAGGGGAAACAGTTTCACAGTGAGTGGCAAGTCATTTAGGACTGAGATGAGGAGGCATTTATTCACTCAGGGTAATGAATCTTTGGAATTCTCTATCCCAGAGGATTATGGAAGCTCAATCATTGATTACATTAATGGCAAAGATCAATAGATTTCTAAATAAAGATGATGTCATGGGGTATGGTGATAGGATGTGAAAGTGACGTTGAAGTTGATGATCAGCCACAATCTCGCTGATTGGGGAAGCAGTTTCTAAGGGCTGAATAGCCTGTTTGTTTGTGTGTTCCTTGTCATTTCAAAAGAAGTTTGAGTTTGTTTATTTTCTTTGATTAAAGATAAAAGAAAATATATTGAACAGATAATGATATTGGCTATAGATAAAACGCATTTGTACAAAATGTAACATTCCTTTATTTAATGCAGAGTAAAAAGCCACGTGGTTGAAGTTTTTCATTTTGCACTCATCAGAGTAGATGTATGAATGCCATGTTTCAAAGGGAGCAATGATTTACACAGAATGAGAAAAATGTTTGTTGGTGAGTTTACTCTGGTCAAGGTTTTGTCATGAAGAATAACAATGACTTATTGTCCCTATGCTTTTGTTTAACTTAATGGGCAATAAATGCTGGCCAGCCAGTGACGCCCATGTCCCACGAATGAACACAAAAGAAATTGAAACAAAGGCACAGTGCCTGGACATGATTTATTTTGCCTACAGTGGTTGGTTCCCTGCATTTGAATATGTGTAGGTTCTAGCAAGGTATCAGCCTTTATTGTGGCAAAGGACTTGAATATTGAGTTATGGGTAACTTCGATTATCTGCCGATATAATAATGGAAATTAGTTGATCATTAGAAGTTCCCAACATATGACCTTACACATGGTACAGCATGGTGGCCCAGGTGTTCCTACAACAAAGAGATCAGTGAAACACACAATAAATATTGCCAACAATTTGCAGTATTTGTTGGTTTTCCAATAAGTATCATGGTACATCAGGAGTAAGGCAGGCAGCAGTATTACTTGAATTAAATATTACTTGAATTAAATATTACTTGAATTAAATATTACTTGAATTAAATATTACTTTGGAAGCCTTGAAAAAACATTTAAATTATCTGAAAAATAGTTTGCTTTGTTTAACACAACAATGAAATAAGAAGCCTGGGTAATTTCTTATAACACCACAACCCTTTCCCAATTCAAAACCTGACAGCTCCTGCCTCAATATATTCAGACAGCTCACTCATGTCCACATGAATACAATGGTGTTTTGCTGAAAAATATACATTTTGTCAAAGTTTTTCACTTTTCACTGAACAGAACATTCACATTCACAAAAATATCAATATCAAGGAAAACAACAATTTCATACTGTGTGAGAAGAGAGCTCTGGTTGGTAAGTGGACACTATTTGAGGCATTGTCATGGAGAATGCATCGGTTAATGGTGACTAATGATTAATTGCCAAGCATTGTTTGAAAATTTAAATCAGGCGGCTTGACTAATTAGTTGAGATATTTGTATAGAGTGTTGATGAGGTCACAACAGGAGTAATGTATGCAGTTTTGGTGACCTTATCTGAGGAAAAATGTTCTCTTTGCAGATGGAGTGCAGCGAAAGTTTACCTGGATGATTCCTGGGAAGGCAGGCCTCTCACATGAGGAGAGACCAAGTCAATTAAGATGATATTCATCGGACTTTAGAAAAGTGAGAGGGGATCTCATAGAAACTTATAAAATTCTAACAGGGTTAGACAGGGTAGATTCAGAAAGAATGTTTCTGATAGCCCAGGTCGTAGTTTGAGGATAAGGACTGAGGTGAGGAGAAATTTTTTTACCCTGAATGTGCTGAATTCACTACCACAGAACGTAGTTGAGGCCAAAATGTTATGTGATTTCTTGGAGCTGAATTGATATGGGGAGGGAAGAGGAATCAGGATATTGAATTTGATGATCAAAATAAATGGCAGAACAAGCTTGAAAAGCCAAATAGTTTACTCCTATTTTCTATGTATGTTTCTGTATACTTTTAAAAACCATAGGGAGCAGACCACGCTCGTCAAACTGGTAGTAAGGAACAACCTATTCATGATTTAGTTCTACTGCATTGAAAATAAGGTATTCTTCAGTTTAAAATGGCATTAATTTCCTTTCTTCTTCCTTTTTGTTCAGTTTTACTTCACATTTCATTTTGCTTTTCTTTTTGCTTCTCCCTCCTCCCTTTTAATATTCCAATGGTTCCTATAATCTTTTTGCTCAGTGTCCAGTGACACAACACTGTTAAAAGTGAAAGGTTTAGAAATGTTGCACTGTGAATTTCATCATTTCCAATGCAGCCATTTGGGTCCCTCATTCGCATGACGTTATGCACCTGAAATGGGAGAATATTTGTCATATGTGGTGGTGTTGATGAGCCTGCTTCATGCTTCTATAGAAATCTTTATCATCCTGGAATAGTACGTTCAGGCTCTACACAAAGTCAGCAAATTCTGCTTTCATTTCAAAAAGTAGCAATTTCTCCCCGTTTGTATGGGAAGATCTCTATCATGTTCAGCATTATGAAATTGATCCATCAGGAGTTGTGTATGGCTTTGCTACATAGTATATGCAACTGTTTATTGTGACAAAATAGTGATTTTAGTCTTATTTGATTAATGACCTACACCATCTTTCCAAACAGCATCTTACCCAGGCCTGCCCATATAACCTCACACATTAACCATAGCTAATCCATCTAACCAACATATTTTTGGATTGTAGGAGGAAACTGGAGCCACATAGATACAGGCTAAATTGCAAACTCCAGACAGGTAGTCGCCCAAGGCTGGAACTTAACTTAAGTCCCTGGCACTGTGAGATAGCAGTGCTAATCACCATACCGTCATTAAAAAATGCAAGGAATGGATAATGGAATTCGCTCAGATTCATGTGAATGTCAGTTCCTTTTCAAATCTTATTGTCAAAAAAATTCAAAGTCCAGGACGTCCCAGTGACTCTTCTAGGATATAAAGGGGATGATTTTGATCTTCTTCCAAAGAAAAAACTGATCAGTTTGAAATTCCTAAAAGAAAAACATCTAAATGGCAATCTGTGTAAATAATCCAGAATGATATGTTGTGGAGGAAGAAAAATAAATATTGTCAGTCATTTCTAAAAAGTTAGCATAGTTCTTAGAGTTGTGTTTTTTTTTTATTATTTCACCATTTATAGACAAACAGTATAACAGCAATTGCGCTCCAATGTACCTCCTTAACTATAAAATGTGCTGGGATGACCTAAAGTCTTGAAACGTGCATGATAAATGCAAATTCTTTCTTCAATCAACCTTTTACTGTAAACATGTATCACTGTTAGAATATTAATTTGTTGACTAATTAACTAATTTGTCCATTATTTGTTAAACTGAAAACAAAATCTGATGTGATTTCGAAACAAAAAGTGCTGGAAACATTGAAAAGGTCTTGCAGCATCAATGGAGAATAAACAGAGTTAACCTTTCAGGCTTGTGACCTTTCATCAAAATGTGATATGTAGCTTCATTTCTCAAAAAACTTCTCATCCCATCATTTTACTAATCCTGCTGTTGGAATACTAGAAAATTCATTTTTATTTTAATAATGCATTTGTTACACCAATCCATTTGCTAATAGTATCAATATATGGCATTGTAGCATTTTCTTTACTTGGAATCTTTCCTGGTCTTCAGCTGGAATGAATCTCCAAATCCCAGGTTCAACCCTCCTGTGGATCAAAAGTAAGCAATTAGGAAGAGTGACACAGTAGTTAGTACTGCTGTCTCATAACACCATTAACCTGGGTTAATCTCCGGCCTTGGGTGACTATGTGGAGTTTGCATGTTTTCCCTGTGACTGTGTGGATTTCCTCTGGGTGCTCCAGTTTCCTTCCATACACCAAAGATGTCCAAGTTAGGTGGATTGGCCATGTTAAATTGTCCTATGATATATAGGTTAGGTGGATTGGCCATGCTAAATTGCTCCTTGGTGTCAGAGAGACTAGCGGGGTAAATAAGTGGGGTTACCGAGGTAGGACCTAGGTTGGACTGTTGTCAGTGCAGACTTGATGGGCCAAATGGCCTTCTTCTCCACAGTAGGGATTCTACGATTCGATGACAAACAACGGCAACGTGCTACCATGAAACACATTTTCTCTCACCCTTCCTGTTCGCATTCCATAGGGGCTGCTCTGTCCATGGCACCCGGGTCTTCTTCTCCATTATGCCCAATTCTCCATTCTCTTCCCACAGCACCTTTCCTTGAGGGTGTTACACTTGCACCTTAACTCCACCCTCCTCACCATTCATGGCCCCAAACACGCCTTTCAAGTAAAGCAGCATTCCACTTGCACTTACTTCAATTTGGTCTACTGTATTCACTGCTCCCAATGTGATTTCCTCTATACTGGGGAGACTGTGCAAATTGGGTGACCACTTTGAGGAATCCTTTGCTCAGCCTGCAAGCATGACCTCAATCTTCCTTTTCCTTGTCATTTTAACTCGTACTTTGCCCACGTGTCTATTCTTTACCTGCTTCAATACTCATGAAGTCCAATGCAAAATGAAGGACGGCTCATCCTCTGTTTAGTTCTGATAAAGAGTCAGATGGACTCAAAACATTAACTCTTTTTCTCTCCCTACAGACGCTGCCAGACTTGTTGAGTTTTTTTCAGCATCCTCTGTTCTTGTTTCTAATTCCACAGTATTTTGCCTATTTCAGTGTTTAGTCCGTGGCGATTTCTCTTCCAGGAATGCCTACTTTGAGGAAGTACAACTTTTCTCTCCAAAAGCTTTTCTCTTTGTCTCTTTTATTATGTTCACCTTCCAATTTCCCTGTTGATGTTTACCAAAATTTGTTTCCACAGCTGCATTTCATTCTTCAGACAAATAATATGTTCGCTTTTGTTACTAAAGGATTGGATTATGAGAGAAAAATAAGCTTTACAACACTTTTAGAGAGCATTTGTGAAATTTGGAGTACTGTATGTAGTTTTGTTCTCTTACCTTAATAAAGGACATACTTGCCCTAAAGGGAGGAAGAAAGGTTCACTAGGCTGGTTTCTGGGATGCGGGCAATTGCCCTATTGTTAGCTGTGGCACAAATGTTAGTGCTCACACCTCTGAATTCAAATCCAAATTTTTGTCCATTTATATTTCTGTGGAAGGCCAATGAAATGTTTTGAAGTTAAAGGCACTACATGAATGTAAGTTGTTGGTTTTACACAATATGAACTTACATTACACTATGTGACCAATGATATATTACAAGGTTATTAATTTCTGATAGTTCAGAAATTAAAATTTTGTGATGTGACAAACAATAAGTGTTGCCACTCTTGCAATGGTTAAATAATGTGATCATGCAAACATTTTCCTGGAAATTGGTAAATCAATAGTCTTGATTATTTACTTGTTTGCATTTTGAGTCTGATGTTTTAATAAAAAGAATCCAGAATGCAGAGGAATATGTTAGGGAAAACCTCCCAATCTTTAGGGGGAAAAGCTTACAGAAATACCATTCCTTTATGTGAGAGTTGGATCTGTCAAGAGCTGAGGCAGAGATCACCTTGCACAGATTCCCAATTGTGAAAATCAGGAAAAATATGATCTCCTGCACTGGTTTCATTTGCTTAAATTGGCCCAACGGGATTTGTTTTTTGTTTCTCTGCCCAGTTAGCCTGTGTTTATATCTCTTTCTTTTCCCAGGAGATACATAGTTCTAAGGGAGAAATTGTATTTAACCTGCTGGAGTTTTTTGAGGAGGTAACAGAAAGAACAGATGAGGTTAAAGTCCTTTATGTGGTGTATATGAATTTTCAGAAGACATTTGATAGTACTACACAACAGACTTGTGAGAAAAGTTGTAGCTCATGGAATAAAAGTGACAGTAGTAACGTAGATACAAAATTCGCTGAAAAGTAGGGAACAGAGTGTAATGGTCAGTGGATATTTTTCAGGTTGGAAGAAGGTTTGTGGTGGTGTTCCCCACCGGTCATTATGGGATCCTTGCTTTTCCTGATATATGTGATCTGGATCTTGCTGGGGGGGGGGGGGGGTGCAATATCAAAGTTAGTGGATGATACAAAGCTTGGAAATATTGTAAATTATAAAGAGGACAGTGTAGAACTTCAAAAGGACATAGGTAAGTTGGTGAAATGGGTACGGACAGATAAGTGGTAGATTAAACTCAATGTGGAGAAGTGTGAAGTGATGGAGAGACAATACAGAGAGGTAAAATTCTTAAAGGAGTGCAGGATATGTACATAAGTGAATAAAGGTGGCGGGACAGATGGAACAGCTAATAAAGCATATAATCTTCTGGGCTTTATTAACAGTAACAGACTACAAGAGGGCATTAGATGATTAGTCAACTAAAAAGTGTAAAGGGCTGTGAAGAAAAGACTAAATCATAATGCTCATTTGGAGAACCATAGCAGATGTGTTCAGCCCAATGGCTTTCTCTGTGCTATAACAATTCTGTTTTGCATCATAAGTTTCCAGATTCAAGTCCCACTCTGGACCTGTGCTTCTTCTTAAGCAGTCCTCTGGAATTAAGGATTACTTGCTTCCACACCAGTTCATTGGACAGTTCACCATCTCTGAATCCAATGCACAGGCTCCATCATATATGGGGAGATGGTGCATGTAAGGTGAGGTAGATGAGTTGTTGGGCAGTTTATGCACTCTCTTCAATAACTCTATCTCTGCCTGGTCCCAATGACATCTTTGGGTGGGATTGGTGCCAATGCAAGTGAGTCTTCCCCATTTTACTCAGTCATAAGCTAGAGATTCCCATGAGTTGGTGGGAATGTTTGACCTCTTCAGAAATGCTTTGAGGACATCCCTAAAGCATTTACATTCTCTTCCTGGGAATCTCCTGCCATGATTAGGTTCCAAATAATTACTTGAAGTGTCTGGTGTCATACACATGAGGTATTCTCCCCACTGGAGCTGGCTTTGAGTAATTAGCTTCTCACTGAAGAGCCTGTTGGCTTGGAAAAACAATGTTGCTATTGGATCACCTTCCTTGCCACTGGATGTGGGGGTTCTTAAAGAAACACTACTACTGATGCTACTTCTTATAGAGGGTATAGTGTTAGGATACAACAGGCAAAGTTTAAAGGGGATGTACGAGAATTTTTTTTATACCAGGTGGGTGCCTACCTGGAACTCTCTGCTGGGGGAGAGTGGAAGCAAATACGATAATTTTTTTTAAACATGACAAATACATGAATAGGATGAGACTAGAGGGATATGGTCCCCACATGGGCAGGGGCTTTTAGTTCAGTTGGATAGCATGGTCAGTGCAGGCTTGAAGGGCTGAAGTGTCTGTTCCTGTGCTGTAATTTTCTTTGTACTTTTCCAATACTGCTGTATGTTGTCCAAGTCTCTGAAGCATAGAGGGGCTTGGGGATCACTGGTAAACCCTGACAATCTCAGGTCCTCAAATACTTCTCAGTTAACTGTAGGCTGAATGTGGGTAGCCAGGATGAATTTTACCCACTGCTGTCTTCATTAACAGGAGGTTCACAAGATATGAAAAATGGTTCACCTCGTCCAAATTCTCAGCATTGATGTTAAAAGATGGGAGGGTGTGCTGTAGGAGTGATGTGGAAAAGGACCATCATTCACTGCTGAGTTCACGACTATACTTAGGAAGAGAGACAAGTTCAATTGTGAAAGCTAGAAAGGAGACTCCCTGCTGTCGGCTGCGGGGAGGACCATTGCAAGGATCTTCCTTCTTCACCCCTCAAAGTGGCTGAACAGCTTCTTCCAGGGTTGTAATGCAGTTTTCACCACACAACTTGATCTTCACTGTGTGGAAAATCCAAGAAAAATGCAAGGAACAGCACCAACCATTGTACAGGGCCATTTTAACCTCACAAAAGCCTTCAGCACTGGGGAATTATGGAGTATTTGCCTCAAATTTGACAGCCCTCAGAAATTTGTTAGCAACATCCATTTACTCCAAGCTCTAATCTTCACATACAGAACTGCATCAAACTCTATCATGTGATGACTGGGGTCAAACAATGCTGTTTTCCCCCCTCACCACAATAATGCGTCTCACAGCCAGAAGGTTATTCATAGGCATGGAGATAATTTACAAAACAGACAGGAAAGTGGTCATCTTATGCTATCTTCAATCAAAAATCATTTTTCAATTTAATAACTGAGTTTCAGTATGCAGATGACACTTTTGTGTTTCCTCACCCAAAAAACAACTCCAGGTCAGTACAGTCGATTTCCTCCTCTGACACATGAGAAAATGGTCCTTTCACTAAAAACTTGGAAGCTTCCAGGGCTTGACCACAAAAAGCAAGACTGGCTGTCTAATACTGATGAAGCATTGCACAGTCCTCCAAATCACGTATGTATAGTGAAAAGCTGCAGCCCCAGTGGTACACCATTGGTTACTGCTTTTCAACCTGAGAAAGACCCCTTCTTCTATCCATGCTAAGATATTAGCTCCAACACCATGAACTCCTATCTTGAATAGTAGCCTTTTGTGTGGCATCTGTAGCAGGAGATACTGAAACTCCTGCTTAAGGGGCTTTCAAACCAAAATAGATTAGGTAGGACCATATTGTGCCTTCTCTATATACTAAAGGTATCATAATATGCCTCCTACGTATTTTATACAAATGTATTGCATATTAACTACATATATAATCAATAGTAATGGATTTTTAACAAGTATTGTAACTTTGAACTGTAGATTTAAAATTGTGATTAAGAGTTTTCGTTAAAAGCAACTGCCTCATAGCACAATATAGAAAAGTGAAATCAGACTGACTGCATTCTCTGGTAACTATAGGGTACAGAATTATTAAAGCCCTTGCAGCTGGAGAATTGCTGAAATTATAAATAAATAGAAATGTTCAAGTGCTAATTTCAATGAATGGAACTATTCAGCTTTTACTGATAAAGATACAACAGCCAGACAGGGAAAGTGACTTCTTATCAATTTTCACAGCCTAACACCAGCCTGAAGTACGTAAGCAGACTGCTAAGCAATGAAGGAAAGATTTTGGGTTCAAATTAGCCAAAGAATTCCTAATTATGGCAGGTGGAAGAAAAATGGCAAAGGTAGATAATGTGTATTAACATAACCGGACCATCCAGTTTGTATGACAGACTGGGTGAGGAATATAAATCTTTGCAAATAGTTATATTAGACGTGTTCGCGTGATGTAATTTTAGAGAGAAGTTGGAATTCATCCGGTGTGCATTGGTCAAATAAAGAATGTCTTTGACTGCGTACTTTCTCTTGCAAGTTTTGCATTAGCTTCATCTGAATGCAAGACCTCCAGAGGGAAACTTCCAGAAAATTCCTCTATCACACCTTTTCGATATCTTTTGAAAATCCAAATATAAACATTAGCTGATAAGTCCTAAAAGAATTCTATTAAATTTGTCAAACATGATTTCTCCTTCATGAAACTACTCTGACTCCATCATTTACTCAGGAACATGTTCTTCCACAATTTATTCTGAGTCTGTGCTGGTTCACTGTAGATCAACCTAACCCTCTCTATCTTTGGAATCCTATATGTTTAGTTGCTCAAGTGCCCATCCAATTTCCTTCTGAAATCATTCATTTTCACCATCTCTCTAGGCAGAGTCCCTAATCATTATCACTCAGTGTAAAAAAGATTTTTCCTCAAGCCCACTGCATCTCTTGCCTGAACATTTTAAATCTGTCTCTGTTCTTGCTCCAGCAGCTAACGGAAACAACTTTTGTCTATTTCATCTCAACCCGTCCTAAATCTTGTGCTCTCTCATTTATCACCTTTCCTCCAAAGAGAACTCCAGCTTCTCCCTCACCTGTAGAACCATTCTCCTCTACACCCTCTCAAAGATCCTCATCCTTTCTAAAATTTGATTTTGATGCAAAACTGTAATTGTGGCTTAACTATAGCTTCATACAGGATAAGCATAAAGCCCCTGCTTTATACTCAAAGGCATCTGTGAAGCCCAGGATTGCATTTGCTAACTAATCACTTCCCACTTTCAAAGACCTAGATCTATGAACACAAACCACTGAGTCCTTCTGTCTCTATACACTTAAAACCATGCCATGTTGCTTCTCCCTTTTATTTTTCAAAAGTGTATCACCTTACTGAGTAGTATTAGATTCCATTTGCCACTTGTCTGCCCTGTTAGGCTATGTCCTATTGTAGGCAATTGATGTCATCCTCACTGTCATCCACATCTCCAGTTTGGAATCATTGGTAAATTTTGAAATTTTACTTTGTATTCCACTATCCAAGTCATTATATACAAAAAGCAATGGCCCTAGCACTGACCTTTGGGAACACCACAACTTACAGTCCTCCAGTCTGAAAGACCACCATTCACCATCATTTGCTGTTTTCTGTCCTTAAGCCAAATATTTTTAAAATCCAAGCTGAAAATTGTCCTCCTATTCCATGAGCCTCAACTGGTTAATTAAACTTTTATGTGGTACTTTGTTAAAGGATTTCTTTAAATCCATATTGTGAACAAATCATTAGTATCATATCAATCTCTAACTACATCAAAAAATTCAAAAAGTTAAACAATCTTTTTTTTGTTTACATCTCCATGCTAGCTCTCTAATTATCTCAAATCTCTCCAAATACCTGCTATTTTTCCTCAAGTGTTTTTAAAACATTATCCATCCCTGATGTTAAAATTATTGGTTTGTCATTACTAGGTATGTCCTTGCACCCTTTCTCAAAAAAGGTCTCACTTGCCACTCTGCAATCCTCTGGGACTCCCTATCGGCAAGTCCTTCTGTTGGCACCGCTCCTATTTCCTTAAGCAACCTGGGCTGGAAACAATCCTGATCAGGTGACTTCCCCATCTCACTGTAGAGATGCCGGCATTGGACTGGGGTAAACTCAGTAAGAGGTCTGACAGCACCAATTTTAAATTCAACTGATTTATTTGATAGTAAACTTGCTAGCTTTTGGCCTTTGTGCCTTCGTCAGGCACCTGTGCTCAGTGTTCCTTCCACTCACATTGTTAGCCACTTTAAGACTTGAATTGCAGGTTAGGTGTAAGGATTTGCATTCTTAATTAGCAATCTGTAAACCGTCTGTGCTGATACGTGTGCTATTGCAAACCAGAACACCTCATTCGCCTGGCGAAGGCACAAAGGCTGAAAGCTAGCAAGTTTACTATCAAATAAATCGGTTGGATTTAAAATTGGTGTTGTCAGACCTCTTACTGAGTTCTCCATCTTATGCATAGCCTTTTCAGCACAGCTTTCTTATCAATTTCATCAACTTCATTTTCAAAGATTGCAGTGAATCCATAAAATATTGGTAATCTGTTCAGAGATTTTTTGATCTCTTAAAAGCACTTTACACCATATAATTCATATTTTAACTTGTACTTTAAAAAGTAGAAAAAAAACACTAGGGTACTCAAAGGTAAGAAACAAGCCAAAGGAGACATTGGGAAGGATAACTGGGCTCGACCAGCATAAAATGCCACCATAGCTGTAATCCTTTCATCCACCATTCAGCTGGAACTCAGTTTTATATCAAAGGTTGGAAAAACTTGGCACTCTAAATGTTTTTTCTTGCTGAAGTCATCCTATCCAGAGGCATGCCCTCTTTTACAGTTCAAATAATTTTTCCATCCAAAGACAATCCCTACCTTGTGACCTCCAGAGATAGATATCAAGCACATTGATGCAATGATAGTGTGGGATGTAGGTGGTAGTTGAGGTCTGATTTTACTTATTTTGCTTGTCTTCTGAGGAAATGTAATTATTTCAGCCTTTCCTTCCATTAGAACAAACTGAAAGCAAGTAGGCAGTTTCCATAAGCAACCAAGCTGAAACTTAATCCTCATACATTCCATGCCATGGTAAAATGCAAAGACCATACAACTTAGTTTGTTGGACAGCTGGTTAGTAATACAGAGTGATGCCAATAGCACGAGTTTAATTCCTGTACTGGTTGAGATTATTCATGAAGACTCACCACCTCAACCTTGCCAAGATATTGTTATCTTCAGGTTAAATCACTACCAGTTCACTCAAAGGGGAGAACAGCCTATGGTCATCTGGGTCTATGGCAACTTTATTTTTTATAGCCAACACACTCTTCAATCTTTTCTTTAAAACTTTGTAAATGCACTGTCATATAATTACAATCAGGATAAAATTCAGATTAATCAGCAAGGTTAATCTTACAAATAAATTTTGAATCAACCCACAGAATCTAAATTGAATTCTTTTCAGAGTGCAGAAATAATTTACCAAAGACTAAGATGGTTTAAGGTATTGAGATGATATTCCTATCCCCAGCATACAATCCAAGTATTACTTATAATAAAGTTGGTGACTAGGTAAAGACAGTGCCTTTATGTCAAAGGAAACTTTATGCCACAAATGTTGAACTGGAGATATTAGTGGTTTTTTTTAAAAGCAGATACTTGGTTAGGTTAAAAAATATCAACTTCTCAACTCCCTGCTGGAAACTTGCTTGCACAAACAATTCAAAAATAAGAGGCCAAGTAAAAATTTAATTATATTTTAATCGTAGCACAGACACAAAACTGTTTAGGAAATGTAACCTGTTAAATCAAAAAGCCCTGTAGCAAATCCAAAAGAATATTTAATTCAAATTCCTGTCCAAAGTCACATGAAAAAGGCAATATATTACCAGTGCTATTGAAAGTGAGAGTCTACAAGATGTCTATCTCAACTTCTAAAAATGTTTGCCACATTTCTATAGAAAGCTACTTATGCTTAAAACAATATAAGATCTGAGAATGAATGGTGCCAAAAGAACAAAGAATCAAATGTAAGGGACTTTAACTGATGTACCATTTTCAATTATTGCACTCAAAGTACTCAACGAACCAAGTCTACAATAAAGTGTAGTCACATATTCTGGTTAAATCATGCCTTGTATTCTTTCAAGTCTGGTGATGGCAATTCACAGAACACGACATTGATCAGTCCACAAGCCCGCATTGAGAATAGAATGGAAAAACTTGAGTTTTCAGTCTTAAAGGAATTGATTAGGAGAGATTTTTATTGATAGTAAAGCTGCTAGAAATAATAGATTTGGATTATTGCAATTGAAATCATAATGCTAGAACAATGAAGTACATGTTCAAATTTGTATATAGCAAACTCTGCATGATTGAGAATTCTTTCATACAAACATCAATATAAATAGTATAGGTTGGGTTAGTACAATAGTGGTATATCATTAAAGGGAAAGTGAATATGTTCGTATGCACATATACAAAGAGTCCTGTATGTGCAAAAAAAGTCTTTTACATGTTTCCTAATTGCAGATACTTAAAACAAAAGGCTTGATTCAATTATAATGTAGAATAAATCTTACAAAATGGGAATGGTCACTTGCCTCGTCTGTCATAATTATGCTTATGTCAAATTATGTTTTGTACCTCAACTCGATGTACAGATGCATTGAATTAGTTGAATACTTTTAGCAGGCCCCCACACATTGCAAGATCAATTAAAGAGAGAGTCTCTACTGCCATTGACTGTTAGGTTTCTAATACTCGTAATTACATTGAGTGTGAAACATCTGCTTCGACAGACAGGTAAAATTGAAGCATCTTCAGAGACACATTGTTGCTCTTAATGGCGGTAGACCTAAGCAGTTAAGATATGACAAATATAAAACTGGTTCCATAAAGGAAGCTGCTTACCTCAAAAGACTTTAAGATATTGCAATAGTACTAAGCCATTCAGCCCATTGAATCTCATCTGTCATTCAATAAGATCATGACTTATTTACGATAATTCTCGACTCCATTTGTCCACCTTATCCCCATAGTCTGATTCCCTTACTGATTAGAAACTTGTTTATCTCAGCCTTGAACATAAATAATTTATTTGAACCAGCTAGTTTGAGGTCACACCAGTAGGATGGAGTTTGACCCAATAATTCAGCATAAATTCATCCATTTTCACATTGGTTATATAGCCTTATCCATTCTTATGAATTATGCACTTCCAATCCATCAACCAAGTTATTTAAGCTCATTGTTCTTTTAAAAAAAGTTTAACAAGAACAATGAAATATTGTCATGCAATTTAAACCCAATACATTTAGAGGAAAAAAGTCAAATTGTACCATTGAATTCAAATATGAATAAAAACAAATAGTTTGTACATATGTTTTAAAAAAAGCAACCACAGACATCTTATTTGCAGTTTATTTTACAAATGCATGAATAATTAACTATTGTATACAACAGCCAGAAAGCAGCTAAAAAAAATCCAAGCAAAAGGCACCCAACTTATACCGAAATTTGAACTCATGTGCACAAAGTGAACTTTTAATATGCTTGGAATAAATCAGTTTGCAGGATTATATTGTCTTAAATAACGTTATCTACAAAATCAATTTCATTTATTAGAATCGCATAAATCTGCACATTTTAAAAAGGTACAATGATCTCAAAACACAATGCTTTAACATTTATTTTTTTGAAATCCAAAATGCATTTGGCTTTTCATTCTTGATGCTTTGGCACAGGGCAAATAGCACTGTTCCACCATCCACTTCCAGTCAAACTGGTCACAGCCTTCGTATTCGGTCCAAGTTGTTTTCACGAAAACCAAAACAGCATAAAAAATATTAAATACAAATGTATCAAGCTTCTTTCTAGTGTTTTAAAACCTTAGAGCTATGCTTTAGACCTGAAAATAACCACTTGAGTCTGGAGGTCAGGGAAGAAACCCATTTTCTTCAACGTGTGGAGTCAATAGCACTTCTCTTCAACAATTTCTTTTCAACAGATCTTGCCAAACTGAGTCCAAAAAGTACTTCCATTTTTAGTCTCTTGAATATCAGACACCAGTGTACAAGGATAAAAAGTAAATATATAGAAGAAATATTGGATATATCAGAAGAGGTTTCTTTGTTTTGAATTCTTCTCCAACCAGCAGGGAAGCAGCGCTGTAAGCAGCCCAGAATACACCAAATAGCTGAAAAACAAGATTTGTCAGTAGAATTCATTACCAGGTCTGAACATCTTCAATATGTTATGCCAGAATAAACAAAGAGACTTGCATCCTAAATTCCATATAGAGCAAATTCCAATCCTCAAAATTCATGTTCTGGGAAAGGCACTGAAGCTACACACCAAATTGTATATCAACAGGGGACCAAAATAAACTCAGATCTTAACTTTTACAGTTAATGTTTTACAAGTTTAGCATTGATGCATAAATCTGCTCCAAAAATGGTGGCAGATAAAGTTTATACTTCTTAATTGTATCACAATAAGCTAATGGTACAAGAATAATTTTCATGACACAACTATGTGGTGTGGTGGCACAGTGGTCAGCACTGCTACCTCAGCACCAGGGACTTGATTCAATTCTGGCCTTAGGTGACTATCTGCGTTGAGTTTGTACGTTCTCTCCAGGGCGAATTTTCTGCTCCTGCCCTCCATGGGATTTATAGTGGGCGAGAGACAGACGAAGGTCCGTTGCCTCGGGCAAGATTTTCCTGTTTCAGAACAAGTGCAACCATAAAATCCCTCCACGTGTGCCTGCATGGATTTGCTCCAGTTTCCTCCTATAGTCCAAACATGTGCAGGTTCACTTCATTGGCCATGCTAAATTGCCCCTTGGTATCCCAAGATGAATAGGTTAGGGGGATTAGTGAGATAAATGCGTGGAATTACAGGATAAACATCAGTGCAAAATTGATGAGCTGAAAAGTTTCCTTCTTCACTGTAGGGATTCTACATTTCTATTTAAAGATAATGATTTGAAACATTTGAAGTAGGAACAAGATAGTTGGTTAATGTAGATCTAGTGCCATTGGTCTCAGAACAGTAAAATGAATCACATACTTTATGATATTCACCAGTTTTTGTACATACATTGTGATGATGTAATGACAGCTGCATTTACGAGAAATGGCTACATGTCACTAACCACGCACAAAATGTGCGATCAAAGCAAAAAATGTCCTTTTAACAAGATACATACAAAGGTTGAAGAAGCACTGTCCCGCTGAAAGATGTCACAGTTTTTTCACACACTCCAAGTGTAGTAACTAACGCAAATGAAACCAGCCATTTTGGCATAATAAATATCTGACAGCACAGGCATAATGCTCTGAGTATGGTAAGAACCTACAGCTACTTAAACACACAGACAAGGTCTAGATTTGATATTGCAACCAAATATGTCATTTCTCATACCACAGCTCATCCCCTTTGTTATACTGAAGCATCATTAGAAAGTATGGGCAAACCAAGTAAGATTGAAACTCATTGCTTTGATTTAAGGTGAAAGACCTACTACTCATCCAGACATTTTGAAGATTTTTTATGAAAATAACTTAATTAGTCAAGCTACAGAATGCTTTAGCAGTTATTTCTAAAATGGGTTGCACATTCCCAATGGACTGGATGAGAGTTTAAACCTAACAAGGGTACTGCTGTGGAGAAAGAGAAATATGGTGTATGTGAATGTGATGTAAAGATGCCGGCGTTGGATTGGGGTGGTAAGAACTCAGTAAGAATTTAGCAACACCAATTATTAATCCAACCGATTTATTTGATAGTAAAAAAGCGAGCTTTCAACACTCCCGTGTCTTCCTCAGGCAAGTGCAGTGTTCTGCACTTGTCTGAGGAAGACACGGGAGTGTTGAAAGCTCGCTTTTTTACTATCAAATAAATCGGTTGGATTAATAATTGGTGTTGCTAAATTCTTACTGAGTATGTGAATGTCACAGGGAAACTATTAAAATAGCTAACTTGAAAAGAAAACAAATCAGTTGACAGTTGAAATCAATATTCTAACTGAATTTTTTTTATATTGTATGACAGCAGAGATCCAAAGCAAAGAAAGATTTGGCCATCAAAGTGGGTACCTGAATTCAAACTTCAAAGACATTAAGGCGTTAAGAAATGTACCATTCATAAGAATATACCTAGTATGGTCGTAATCTAGACAGAGTATCATAGCTAAAAAGCAAGATTTTACATAATCACAGTAACATCTCTCAAGATGAATGCTTTCACCAATGAGACACTAACCTTTATCACCGTAGACAAAAGCTCAAAAGATTGAACAACCAAAAGGACTGGAACAATTACGATCAAAGGGAGTAGAGAATATCCAATTACGCCGAGAACCTGACCATACGCAACCTATAAATTAGGATAGCCCAGTTATGATTTGGATTTGCAAAAGTACCAGATCCATACAACTGTCATCTAGTTTGGGTGAAAACATACACCAAGAAATAAGCAGTACTTACCTCACCACCAAGAACCCGAGCCAATAAGAAGATAGTTAGCGATCCAATTATCCAGATGGTTATAATCCAGGAAACAACCTAAACAATTCATAACAAGATGTGGCATTTTAAAAAAACAACAGAAACCTGAAATAAAAACAAAATACTCAGCATCTACAGAGAGAGAAGCAGAGTTAAATCAAGTCTGTGACCTTTAATTGGAACAAAAATAAGATGTTTTCATTTTCTGGGAAAGAACAAGTAAGGAAGAAAAGGTAACACAGCAGATGGTCAATAAGACAAATTGCAGTTTATCTCATTATAATCAGTACCGCTAGATATCATAACCTTTAAGTAGAGATTCATAAGTGCACAAAAGTAGATTTTATCTTCAAGGAAGTTTGCCATATCAGCAAGATGTGGAGATGCTGGCGCTGGACTCGGGTAAACACAGTAAGAAGTCTGACAACACCATGTTTAAGTCCAACCGATTTATTTTGCAGTAAACTCAAGTTTTCGGGGTTTGCCCCTTCTTCAGCTGAATGGGGAGTTCTGGCCTCAGACAGAGCATATAACAGCACAGTTTACAGATTACTGATTAGAAGGCGAGTCTTTATAACTAACCTGCTATTCAAGTCTTAAAGAGGCCGACAATATGAGTGGAAGGAACATCAAGCATAGTTTAAAGAGATGTGTATTGTCTCCAGGTAGTACAGTAAGTGAGATTTTGCAAACCCAGGCAAGTTATAGGGGGTTACATATAGTGTGACATGAACCCAAGATCCTGTTCAGACTGTCCTCTTGCGTGTGGAACTTGGCTATCAGTCTCTGCTCAGCAACTCTGCGCTGTTGTGTGTCGTGCAGGCCGCCTTGGAGAATGCTTACCTGAAGATCAGAGGCCGAATGCCTGTGACCACTAAAGTGTTCGCCATCTGGAGTATTCGACACTGATGAAGACGAACATCTCGCCAGGGCCATCCCCACAGCCCCACTTCTTGCCTTCAGATAACTGCACATACTCAAACAGACCATCGTTCGCAGCAAACTACCCAGCCTTTAGGAAAACAGTGACCACAATACCACACAATCCTGCCATAGCAACCTCTGCAAGATATGCTGGATCACTGAATGGATGACATCATCACGTGAGGATACCATCCACCAGGTACACGTTACACACTCTTCCAACTCGGCCAATGTTGTCTACCTAATACGCTGCAGGAAAGGATGTACTGAAGCACGGTACATTGGGGAGATCATGCAGACGCTACGACAAAGGATGAATGAACATCGCTTGACAATCACCAGGCAAGACTGTTCCCTTCCTGTTGGCGAACACTTCAGCGGTCATGGGCATCTGGCCTGACCCTCGGGTAAGCATTCTCCAAGGCGGCCTTCACGACACACAACAGCGCAGAGTCGCTGAGCAGGGACTGATAGCCAAGTTCTGCACATGAGGATGGTCTCAACAGGGATCTTAGTGCAATATGAACCCATCTGTAACCCCCATGACTTGGGTTTGCAGAACCTCACTTACTGTACTCTCTGGAGACAATACATATCTCTTTAACTTGTGCTTAATACTCCTTCCATTCACATTGTCGGCCTCTTCAAGACTTGAATAGCAGGTTAGTTGTAAAAATTCGCATTCTAATCAATAACCCGTAAACTATTTGTGCTGTTATATGTACTGTCTGAGGCCAGAACTCTCCATTCATATGAAGAAGGAGCAAACCCCAAAAGCTTGTGAGTTTACTATCAAAATAAATTGGTTGGACTTAAACCTGGTGTTGTCAGACTTCTTACATTGTCAGCAAGACCAGCATTTATTAACCATCTCTTCTTTCTCTGAGGTGATGTGAACCTTGATAAATTGCTGCAGTTTGTATGGTTATGATACAACCAACAATGCTGTTTTGAAGGGAGCTCTAGGATTCTGATGCAGCAATAGTGAAGGAATGACAATATGTGTTGAAATTATAATGATAGGTAATTTAAAGGAGAACACGTGATAGTGTTTCTGGATTATTCTAGATGATGGGGATTAGAGGTTTTGCCAAAAAGCCCTGGCAAGTTGTTGCAGTGCAATCTGAAACTATGACACAGTGCAGCCATGATACACATGATGCAGGATTTAGTTTAGATTAAGAGTCAAACAAATGGATTGTTTTGTCAGAGATGGCATTGCGCTACATCTGAAAGCACAGAATAGTTTTCACATACAAGCTGACAGCAAACTCATTCTCTGGACTCTTCCACTGTTGCTAAATTATTAAACTGGTTAGTTGACAAGCAGTACTGGAGGAACAGAGGTTTCTTCTAACTAAATATCAACAATACTGAAGCCATTATTTTTAGTCCCCATTCCAAACTTGGTTCCTTAGCTACTAATCACTACAGCTACTATCACTCTCCATAGCAACAATCTGAGATTAAAACAGTCTGTTCACAACCTTTGCCATATTTAATCCTGAAATGAGCTTCTGACCTTTCATTCACACCATCACTAAGACCACTAATTTCCACCTCTTTAATGTGGATCAGCATCAGCTCATCCACTGCTGCAACCTGGCTCATATCTTCGTTATCTCCAGACTTAGTCATTTCAATGCACTCCTGCTTGGTCTCCCATATTCTAGCCGAAATAAATTTGAGGTTGTCCGAAATTCTGCTGGACACAACCTAACTTGCACCAAGTCTTGTTCAATCATCACCTCTTACTCACTGATCTACACTGGCCCTTAATCAAGCAACATATTAATTTTAAGATTCTCATTCTTGAGTATTGCTGAAGAACAAACACAGTGCCTAACTTTTCAACTTGCATTCATTAGGACATGCAAGATTATCAATTTCAAAGGAAGCTTCAAGTGCAAGATAAAAAGGGTGGCACAGTGGCACATTGGCTAGCACTGCTGCTTCTCAACACCAGGGACCTGGGTTTGATTCCTGGCTTGGGTCACTGTCTGTGAGGAGTTTGTATGTTCTCCCTGTTGTCTGTGAATTTCCAATGGGTGCTTGGTTTCCTCCCACATTCTGAAATGTTGGTTAGGTGCATTGACCCGAACAAGTGCCATAGTATGGCAAGTGGAGGAATTTCACAGTAACTTCACTGCAGTGTTAACTTAAGCCTTACTTGTGACTAATAAATAAACAAAAAAAGTTTTGACAGTCTCTCTCTCTCTTTTCAGCAACAATTATCCTTCTTTTCAAATCTTCCCATGGCCTCACCCACCCACATCTTTGCAATCTCTTCAAGCCTTAATCTCAGATAGCCGAGCTCACCTAATTCTGGCCTCAAATTTAATCACTCCACCATCAATAGCTGCAACTTTAGTTGTCCAATCTTCAAGTTCTGGAATTCTCTCCCTACATTGCTCTGCCTCTCAACCTTGTTTTTCTTCAAGACATTTCTTAAAACCTCTGATCAAGCTTCTGGTCATCTAACTAATATTTCTGTATATGGCTGTGTCACATTATATTTTATAATGCTTCTATGAAGAGCCTGAACATCTTTTATTATATCATACTTATAAGTTGTTGTTGCAGCCACCGCCATCCTGGCCAGTGTGCAGCAGACCCCACTAGTAGTTTACATAACAGGAATAGACCATTCAGCTCCTACAGCATGTTTCCTTTTACAATTAGGCCAGAGATAGTATATGCCATTACATCAATTTTTTGCTTTTGCTCCCTGTTCCTTGAGACGCTTACTGAACAAAAAGCTGTGCACCTCAGCATCAAAAATTTAAATTGACCCAGGCCCTGCAGTTTTGGGGCAAGAATCCCTGGTTTCCACTTCCTTTGGTATGAAAAAGTGTTTCTTGATTGCATGCCCAAATGATTGATTCTAATTTTAAAATACTGTCTTCTTGTTTTGATTCCCCCGTCAGAGGACAGACAGCAGTAAGTACAAAGAAACTGTCAAATCCATTTTGCTGGCACATCTTGTCAGTTATTGTATTCAAGGGTCATGCTTTCCACCAAATGGCAGGAAAATACTGTTATGCACCTTTTAACTTACAGCTGATATTCATCTTATCTGTTGTCCCATCACCAATACACTTACCCGGAATTGTCCATATAGCGAGATCATTGAAAACAAGAGGACTACGGCCAGCGGCCCCCAGAAGTCAGGATTATCTCTCACCACCTGTCTATTGAATCCCAGTGACGGCATTGGCATCAACACACATCGGATTTTGTAGTAGATGTCCTTTAGATCAATGTCCAACTCTTCCCTGTAGCATTAAAAGAAATTTAAGATAACAGAAGAGAGAGTTGATATCCAAACCATTATACTAAATACATCTTAAAAACAAGAAGCAGCTCAAGATCAGTCTCTAAAGGGACCATGAATATTGATTCCAATGTCACTGAGTTCCAGCCTATAAGGGTATCCTTTGCTTTCCTAATAGCTCAGTTGCCAGTATGCTTTGATCTCAATTAATAGGGCAGCAAGGATGGTGCATGTGTAAACATTAACTGAAGCAGGCAGGTTTAGCCGTAAAGTTTTTCTTTAACTAAACTTCTCACTGCCTGTTACCATTCAAATTCCAGACTGGAGATGACAGACTGTGAGGCAGATGAGACTGTTAGGCAGATGATCAAAATATGAGCATAATGGAACCATTCACCATAATCAATGTCTTAAGCAAGGAAGGTGGAAGAAACTCTTCCTTGCTGAACCTAAAGGAGGTTTGTAATTAAGAACTTACTCAATTTAACCAAAAGCTTACAGATTTTTTTCTCCAAACGGATATAGTTAGTGTTTGTCACTGGAAATTCGGTTAATAGAAAACACCAAATGCATCTCTAATTGTCAACTAAAACTGAATTTTAAACTCACTAGCGATCCATTCAAAAAAACAAAAAGCATGGATCAAGGCTGCAATAGATTTAAAAAAAACCAGAATTTTTATTTTATGTTCATGAATTAAAAAAATTAGCCACATTATTTTAATTGCATCCGTATTCTCAAAGAACTGAAGCGAAAATAATCAAAGCATTTGACAATAACACTACTGTAACGAGTTTTTAAAATATTCAAGCTAAGTAATTTCAAAGTACGAGAGAAGACATTTAAAAATTGGATCTCAAACCGCCTGCAGTTTCATGATTCTGTAGTCATGATCTCCATTAGTTAATACTCCATTTACAGAAACATTTGCCAAGTTGTATTAAATGGGCTGTGACTCTCAATGCAAGACCACATAGTCAAGCGCCCAGAACAACGAAGCAATGATCTTGGCAGCCTATGACAATACACATAACCAGGACATCCGTTAAACAGCACGAAAGCTACTCAGTCAACCAAACCAGAACTTCAGAGGATCTCAGATTGAAGCCCAAATAAAACTGATCTGATTAGACAATGTTCCTCTTCTCTTCCAGCCACTTTGTCAATAAAACCATGGAAGATAAAGGGACATTAAATACAGGCCTCCCTCTATTTATTGCTTGTAACAAGTCTACTTCGTGTGTTTAATTTCCACTTTGAACTTTTGTACATCTTTCAGAGATCCAATTCATATTATGTATTCAGTCGGATACGTACAGAAATGGCAGCACTTGCAGATAAGGAATGCTAACAGTTGGGTGGCAAATGGCTGTCCGGTCACAAATTTAATTCTTGTGCACATTTTATTAGTCATCACTATTTGCCATTGAGTAAATCGCACTGAACCTATTTGAATCCCTTCAATATATGGGGTGAAGGTACTCTCCCACAACGCAGGTTTTGTTGGTATCCAAATTTAAATATTTGTCTCATGCATACACATTACATTGAACATATACCACCAAAAGAATTAGACATACAGGAGTGGTTTTGAGTCCTCAGAATCATCTTCCTCCACCTCCAGAAGCCATCCATATCCCCTCTTCCTGAGGAACGCAGTTGCTGAAGCATCTTTTGCAGAATCTGTATCCATATTAAGCTTAACCTCTGGGGCAGCCATAGAACCACTGAGGTCTACAAAAAGATTAAGCAAAAAGTGTCATAACAGCTAGAATTCAAAAGGACATCTATGTAATTTTAATATTGAGTTCAAATAAACTGCATATAAAATATGTTTAGACAAATGCACTCTCACATTTTCTTCTGCCCAAAGATAGGTTCCGCTGTGGATAAATACCACCCAAACACTAGACAGAAATATTTTAACGAACACACTAAAATAAACTTCCACAAAAAGGAATCTTTAATTAGTGAACAGACTTGCACCATAAGAAACACAGATTAAAAAGCCAATGTTATCTGGAAGACACTATGATCTTCCTCTCCACCTAATTCCCTCATTTATTGTGCTCACCCCTTTTTACATTTACTAAATAACCTTCATAAACACAACATGAACAACATATCAACGTTTTACATTAATTAGACTCATCTCACTGTTGCCTTCACTGTTGTATAATGCAGCCAATTTCCAGAATTTATTCCGTTAACCTAAATCTTACACATCCACGTAGTTTTCCGGACTTGCCAATTTCATAATTCTAAATTAATTCACTCCACAAATCTGTTTAGTTTTCTGCTTTCCTCTGAATAACTGGGGATGTCCAATTTCATTTTCAAAAATTTATTTGTGGGACATGGGCATTGCTGGCTAGCGAGCATTTACTGCTCATACCTAGTTTCCCTTGAGGTGGTGGTAGTGAGCTGCCTCTTGAATCATTGCAATCCATGTGCTGTGGATTGACCCACAGTACCATTAGGGAGGGAATTCCAGCATTTTGACCCAGCAACTGCAAAACAGTGGCAATGTATTTCCAAGTCAGGACGGTGAGTGGTTTGGAGGGGAACTTGTAGATGATGGTGTTCCCATATACCTGCTGCCGTTGTCCTTCTAGATGGAAATGATCGTGGGTTTAGAAGGTGCTGAGAATCTTTGGTGAATTGCTCCAGTGCACTTTGTACATCTCCATACTCTTCCAGAAAACAGACAAGTTCACAACCTCTATCAATGCACTTTGAAAATTTTCCACAGCTAAAAGAATGAAGACTTTGCTTCATCCAACAGCCATATTTAAATAAAAATTACAAAAGATAAGGTAATTTTGTTTCTTGACCTTGGTCAGAGTGCAGGTGGTAATCTTGTTGAAAGATTAAATTGGGTAACTTTTCCATTGAAAAAAATTACCTGCTGTTTACCTGTGTAAGCACAAATGATTCAATATGTATTTGACTTGACAAACCAGGTTAACCACATATTATAACAATGTGCATTTACAGGATCATAGAATTATCACAACACAGGAGGCTATCGGTTTCCTGTATTTGTACTGGCCTTCCAAATGAGCAATTCCCTCAGTGTTGTCCCCTTGCCATTTCTCTATAATGCTGCACATTCCCCAAGTCTTCAATGTAAACGAGACATCCCCAAGGAATGTAAAGGGACAAAATTTAACTTCAAAGAGATTTTAAGACAGATAGGTGACTAAAACATTGGTTAAAATAATAAATTTTGAGGAGCATCTTAAATGAGGAGAGTTGAAGAGGCAGAAGGCTGCAGGGGAAGAATTAAAGAACACAGTGACTCAATGACAAAACATGGCCCCCAGTTGTGGAGCAAAAGAAATGGGGTGCACAATAGCCCAGACTTGTCTTTAAATGTACATTTGGAAGATAACATCTAAGTTATGATATATCATATTGCTGAAAGGCAGTATGTAGATAAGAATAAGGAAGGGGCTCAGAATAGGTCCCTTGACTACTTTAATGGCTTAGGACAGGAAGAGAAGCCTTTCCAGGAGATTCTCTGGATGCAACTGGATAAACAAGAGCAGAACCAGATGTAGGAAGTCCCCGCATTTAAGTCAAGAATTCCAAGGAAGATCAGAATACTATGCTCATTTGCGACTTTGATTTGAGCTGCCTCAGTGCTGAGACAGAAAAACTGACACTGCAACTCTAAGGGCAGAAACCAAAATTATAGCTTTTAATTAAGTAAGCAGTACTTGGACAGCTACTCTTAAGTCATTAGTCACAGTTCTATGGACCTGTGTTCGACTCCTGTCTTGAGTCATTGTGTGGAGTTCGCACATTCTCTTGGTGCTCCAGTTTCCTCCCAAAATCCAAAGATACGTGGGTTAGGTTGATTGGCTATATAAAATTGCCCCTTAGTGTCCTGAGATGCAGAGGTTAGAGGGAGTAGCAGGTAAATATATCAGGATATGGGGGTAGGACCTACGTGGAATTGTGGTCTGTGCAGACTCGATGGGCCAAATGGCCTTTTTTTGCACTGTAGGGTTTCTGTGGTTCTAGAATATCAAAGGCTCTGAATTTAATATTTATTAAAGCAATGCACAAAGTTGCTGTCAGAATCTCAATCTGAAATTCAGTTGTTAAAGAAATTCTTCAAAAGAATAACTGCAATATTCATAAAAGAAGGAAAATTTGGACAATGCATCAAGAATACACACTTCTTACACTGGATAAGATGTGTAGGTGATACAAAAATGCCAGATTGGAAGTAAAAATTCTGACTGGCCAATAATTTATAATTTATCCAGTTCAGTGCCACACAATAAAAATTACTAACCAGCTACAGGCATTTAGCTACAATGAGACAAGATATACTGCTTTAATGCTATGTAATAGAAGTTAGCGCACTTCATGTATATTTTACTTAAACACCTGTCCCCATTTTTACTGAACATATAAAGTACTCACTGATTAATAAACATTCCCAATTTTACCTTTATCTTACCATTAATAAAAAAGTGCAGTGCATGAATACACAGTGCAATTACAAATATTACAATCACATTCCTAATGGCCATACTTAACTTCTTTGACTGAATTCAATTATTTACATCTGATTCCCAGCTAACAACAGATGGTCAATGGCTTACATATTGGATAATACAGTTAATTAAGTGGAAATGTTAAAACTGAGGCAATTTAATCTTGCATTAAGTCAACATTATGAAAAACTTTGTCTTCATTATGAAAATGACAAAACTGTAGAAAGAAATAAAAACATTAACTCCCTACTCTATTCACATTTCAACTTTTAAATTGGTCACAATGACTGAACCTACTTTTAAAAGGTTTATTCTTTGATAGGATTTAAATGCTGCTGTAAGGTCATTTGTTGTCCATTCCTAATTCTCCTTGAACTAAGTGACTTGCTAGACCATTCTAGGATGCACTTAAGAATCAATTACATCAGTGTGGGCCTGGAGTCGCATGTAGCCACATCATTAAGGATGGCCGATTTACTTCCCTCAAAGGAAGTAAGAGAACCAGATGAGTTAACAACAATCAATGATATTTTCATGGTCACCATTATTAAGACTAGTTTTCAATTCCTGAATTTTTATTAACTGGATTTGAATTCATGACCCCAGAGCATTAGTTCTGTAGAAGGGTCATATGGCCTCAAAGATTAAAACTGTTTCTCTCTCCACTGACGCTGCCAGACCTGCTGAGTAAATCCAGCATTTTTTGTTTTTATCCCCAGAGCATCAGCCTAGGCCTCTGGAACACTAGTCCAGTAACATTACCACTACAAAACTATCTTCCCATATTGGGTGCAAGAAATTTAGGATGGTTTAGTTTCACATTGAAAAATTAAGGCAATACATAATTTAAAATTATTTCTACTTTACTGTATTAAATGCAATGAGTTGAGCTTTTAGAAATAATTTATCTTCATGGCCTATTGCGGATCGGATCATCAAAGGACATCCTACCTCTGATACTGATTGCTCACAAAGACAATCTCATTTCAGGACAAAACCATCTGATTATTTGTTCAGACAACGTGTACAATTATATGATCTGTTAATCAGATAAAGAAATAGTTCCCTATTAGCAACATGAATGAATTTTGGGAGAGTCTGAGTATCAGCCCATGGGACCATTTTAGTCAAAGCAGTTCAGGCTGGAAATAAATATGATGAGCATTGACCACTGATTTAAATTCCTGGATTGTGCAACATACTCAAGTTTTACGGAAAGGTAGAAGAAAGTCTGTACTGCAGAGTGCCAGGCCCTGTTGTGATGGTATGGGAAAATGGTTTCACATTAAATTACTTTTCTTTAGGTTAACTTTACCAGCAGCTCATTAAGGAGAGTAATACCGAATCTCAATTATCAAAAATCCTGCACTTTTGTGGGTTAATGACCCAAAACAAAAATGCATCACTAGTTCTAAGTCTCATATGATAGCCTAGCTTGGGAAACAGAGCATCAAGGAAGGTACAACTGTTTTGGTTCCAGAATGTTTTGTCTGGAAGAAATTGCAACTCATAAGGTAGGCCAAAATTATAGCCATACACTTGCTAATTTCATTAAATGGCTATTCCAAGTCACACTTTGGAAAGCTAAGTAATCTACTGTATTTGCTCAGACAGAACAGCAATTTAAGAGACATATTATGTAAAAGTTAAGAACTTCAAATAGTGTGTTAAGTGGAATTCTGTTACACGTAGGATTAGCATGGAGTGGGAAGGGCAGCACAAAAAATAAACAGAACTAAGTTGAATCTAATATTGAGCATTCTACAAAATCCATAAAATGAAGCAACAAGGTTGATAACTCTGTCCAATCAAGGAATATCAAATTGTCCAAATTAGCAGATTTGCTTCATGCTACAAGGAAATCAAGAGTTGTGACAGTTGGGACAAATAGAAAGTGGAGACAGGAATCAGATCAACCATTGATGCCGAAGCAGGCTCAAAGGGCCTGGTTTATCCCAGAGGGCAATTTGAGGATGTCTTCAGCACAAGTAAAATGCACTGAATACCAATGAAACAAAGAAGCAGTGGGAGACTGGGTGAAAGTGGACCTGGGTTCAAATCCTGCCAAGGCTAACAGAAATGTCTGACTTTTTGCTAAGATCAAGCATCAGATCAAGCCTAAGATGGGGTACAACACCATATCTTATCAACTTGGATCTTGTTTGTCCCTCTAATGCAGACCTTGAATTAGATTCAATTGGACTTTGAATTTGGATTTTGGAATGAGCAAGGAATGGATTTGGGTTCACCTGGTCTATTCTGGGCATTGACTTTGTAACTAAAGATCGAGAAAAATATCTGTTACTATAATAACCTTGTAACTGACAGGATTTGAGCCTTTTGAATTATTTGGGATGGGCCTGCAACACAAAACCTAGTAGAAAAGTCAGGGAGCACAAAATCCAAACATCACTGGCATCAAGAAACAGAGAGGCAACTTTCCCAGGTTGTGAAGGAATCATCTTTTCCACAGCAGCCTTGTGTTCCACCCACCCAGACTATCACTGCCCTCACTCACTCACTCATACCCGGCCATTCCCCACTCACCTAAACATCCACAACCTATTTCCACTCCAAAATCCTATATTATGTAAAGCTTCTGTAGTGCAATGTTCCCAGCAGTATATAAGGCTCTTTTCCTATGCAAGATATCAATATGTAAACGTTTCTACTTCTTCTCAAATCGTGGAAGATACCATCTGTACAATCCTTGATTACATCTTTCAAACTTTGTAGAACATTTTAAGCTTCTACAATAATTGATTCAATAAGTTATAAATGGCATTATTTATAACTTTGATAATGATGCACTTTCTGTCCTCATTCTTTTCAACATCTCTATAGCCTTTGGTTGATCAGACACAGGAACACACCAACACCTCCAACATCTTTTCTCTGTTGTCTGAGTGGGACTGCCCTCACCCATTTTCATTCATCTACCCATCTGTAGCCATGGCTGCTCTTCCCATCCTAATGGCTGTTACTCTTAAAGATCCTAATGACAGATCTATTTTGTTTCCTCCCACATTCCGAAAGACATGCTGGTTACGTGCATTGACTCGAACAGGCACCAGATTGTGGCAACTAGTGGAATTTCATAGTAACTTCATTATAGCATTATTGTAAGCCTTACTTGTGATTAATAAATAAATAAATCTATAATCCTCTCATCTGCATGACATTCCATGGCAATATCATTCAAAGACAGAGGGTCACTTTCTAGATGTACTCATGCCATCTTGTTGTACCTCCATCATTTCTCCCAGACCTTCAACTGTTTGTCTTGTCAGTCTATTTGCCTGCTCCCCAGTCTAGAATGTTTTGTTTGGAATAAATTGCAACTCATAACGTAGACCAAAATTATGGCCACGAACTCTGCCTTAAACTGTGCAATTTTCTCAAAATTCACCTCATTGATCACATGCTAAAACATATCCTAATATTGTTTTCTTTGATTTGGGATCAATTTGTGACTGACCATACCTTGGGGCATTTACTTGTATTATAGATGCAATGAAAATACAAGTCATTGCTGAATTATCACTATCCCAGAGGGCAATTTGAGGATGTCATCAGCACAAGTAAAATGCACTGAATACCAATGAAACAAAGAAGCAGTGGGAGACTGGGTGAAAGTGGACCTGGGTTCAAATCCTGCCAAGGCTAACAGAAATGTCTGACTTTTTGCTAAGATCAAGCATCAGATCAAGCCTAAGATGGGGTACAACACCATATCTTATCAACTTGGATCTTGTTTGTCCCTCTAATGCAGACCTTGAATTAGATTCAATTGGACTTTGAATTTGGATTTTGGAATGAGCAAGGAATGGATTTGGGTTCACCTGGTCTATTCTGGGCATTGACTTTGTAACTAAAGATCGAGAAAAATATCTGTTACTATAATAACCTTGTAACTGACAGGATTTGAGCCTTTTGAATTATTTGGGATGGGCCTGCAACACAAAACCTAGTAGAAAAGTCAGGGAGCACAAAATCCAAACATCACTGGCATCATCAAGAAACAGAGAGGCAACTTTCCCAGGTTGTGAAGGAATCATCTTTTCCACAGCAGCCTTGTGTTCCACCCACCCAGACTATCACTGCCCTCACTCACTCACTCATACCCAGCCATTCCCCACTCACCTAAACATCCACACAGCAACAAACTTTGGGCCTACCTTCACCGTCAGCTGAAGAGACGAAGGTGAAGTCCCCGTTGCTGGGAGTGAAATGCTGCTGTGACAGGCCGCTGCTGTGCGAACTCATGGTGCCGGTACCGCTGAGATGGAGACAGGGATTAGGGGAGGGGAAGGGACTTGGACTCCAGAGCCCCGCGAAGCGTTTACCGTCCGATCTCCTCCGCCCCTGCCGCCAGCCTGGCTTTCCCGACGACGTCACACAAAAGACGAACACCGCCACCACCGAGCGCGCGTGCGGAGAAACGCCACCAGCCGAGCGCGCATGCGGAGAAACTCAACCAGCCGCAGGAGGATGCGGAAAAACTGCCATCAATCGAGCGCGCATGCGGAGAAAGCCCCTCTCCAACGAGCCGGCGACGAGGGGGCGTGGCTGCGCAGGAGGCGTGGCCGATGCGGTTACTCTCCCCGTCCAAGCCCCGCCCCCCAGCCGGGCCCACCTCCCAACACAGCGCTCTCTCATTGGACTTCGCGAATGGCCAACTGAAATTCACCTTGCTTGCCTAAACTTTTGGCGGGTAAACGCCAAAGCGCAATTAAATGTTTGCGTTTTCGACTTTGAGGTGAGTTCTGATATTAGTCGCCACCAGATTAAAATAACAAACAGTATGAGGACTGATAACAGGGTCTATATGCTTTTTGAAAGTGGGTATCGCCAAAAAAAAGCCGATGGAATGAAATGGTTAACAGTAACATTGGTTTAAATATCCCCGCTCGGAGGCTGTCGCCTCCTGAGTCGGCGCCGGCCGGGGTCATGGTGGCTGGGGGAGGAGGGGAGGGCTGTGATGTGTAGCAAATATGGTTGTGTTCTTACTGTCAATGCACAATAATACATCTCCTCGGGTTGAGTTCGATCCGGCCTCCCACCCTGGAATATGGATCTGAATCAGCCCAAGAGGAGCCGGTGGGTTCAACGCTCTGACTCTTTGGCTGCTGTTCTAATCATTTCCGATAGCAACTTGCATTGAAGTATCGGCTTGAAAACCATAACTCTCCCCAACTCCGGACATTTCAGGGGAGCGTTTTGTGTTAACCAGAACCACAGGGGAAGAAATGAGGATAGGTGGCCAAAAGTCTGGCTGAAGAGGTAGGCTTTTAGGAATGTCTTAAAAAATATATTTAAAGGGAATTCTAGAAGTTAGGGCCCAGGCATCTCAACGCACAAATACCAATGGTCCAGCGATTAAAATCTGGAATGCTCAAGTGGCCAGAATGAGTTGAGTGCAGATAGCCTCACTTTGGCTTGACTTGTATGTGGTCAAACTGGCCACATCAACCTTTTATGGTTTAATTTTTCCTCATTATCTCTTTGCATGTCCACTTTTATTGTGTATTACTTAAAATGGATGCCAGTATATGCAAAGTAATAACAAAATAATTCACCCAAGAATTGTATGTAGGACAAGTGCAGATTGTTTATATGTACCAGTTAAGTATAAAAAATAACGTGTTAACCATTGGCTTAAATGACTGAAGTATTTTAAAATAAGATGGTTATGTTTACTGAAGGCAGTCAATAAAGATAGGGGGATTGTGTAAATTTTAGTGTGAAACTTCTGTTGAGAAATATGTCAAACTTATTTGAGTATCCTAAAGCAGTTTATATTCTGCCCCATGCGGATGTGAAGACTGCACTTGATGAAATACATAAAATTGCAAGTGTAATTGACAAAACATCTCGCAGTCTTTCTATTGTGGCTGGTGACATTCAACAAGGCCAACCTCAAGAGTGTCTTACCAAGAAAACATCAGCATGTCTCCTGTCCCCCCACAGGCCCAAACATTCTTGACCACTGCTACGCAAACATCAAATATGCCTACTGCCCTCTCCTCTATTTGCACTTTGACAAATCAGACAACAAGGCGGTACTCCTACTCCTGGCTTACAAGTATAAGAATCCAATAAAGAAAGTTGTGCAATGTCTAAGCTAACGGAATATTTCCTATTGGGACTGCTTTGAATGGAGGACTGGTCAATATTCAAGAACACAGTGACCAACCTAAATGAGTACTCCACTTGAGTAACTGACTTCATTACTGTGTAGAACGTTGTGTACCAAAGAAGTATTCCAAGTGTTTCCCAACCACAAACCATGAATGAACAGGGGCATCCTCTGCCTAATGAAGCTTACGTCTTATGTGTTCAAATTGGGTGATCTTACCTATACAAGAAATCCAGATATGATCTACAGAGAATTATTAAAGTTACCAAGAGACAATACCAGACCAAGTATTGGTGAACACCCATTAATTGTGGCAAAGTCTACACAACATAACAGGCTCTGAGATGAAGATGTGCAGAAATGCTGGCAACAATGCATCGTTCCGCAATGAGCTCAATACATTCTGTGTTCATTTTAAGCAGGGGATCAACGAGGGTCGTCATCCACACCAACAATCTCAGTCAAACTGGTCCGAGGTCACCATCACAGATGTCAAATCAGCCTTCGTGAAAGAGGTGGTACGGTGACACGGTGGTTAGCACTGCTGCCTCACAGCACCAGAGGCCTGGGTTGGATTCCCGGCTTGGGTTAGTATCTGTGTGTAATTTGCACGTTCTCCCCATGTCTGCGTGGGTTTCTTGCGGGTGCTCTGATTTCTTCTCTCAATCCGAAGATGTGCTGGTTAGATTGATTGGCTGTATTAAATTGACCCTTAATGTCAGGGAACTAGCTAGGGTAAATACATGTGGTTATGGGGATAGGGACTGGGTGGGATTGTGGTTATGGGGATAAGGAATGGGTGGGATTGTGGTTGGTGCAGATTCGATGGGCCAAATGGCCTTCTGCATTGTCGGATTCTGTGAGCCCACAGAAATCGATTAGCCTGCATGGGCTCCCCAGCAAAACATTTAGATCTTGCATGCACCAGTTGGCATGAGTATTCACAGACATCTTTAACCGCTCTTTACCCTGATCTGAAGTTCCTGTCTATTCAAAAAGACGACCATTGTCCCTGTACCAAAGAAAAGCCAGCCAGCGTGCGATAATGACTATTGCCTCATGGCTCTGAAATCCATCATTATGAAGTGCTTTGAAAGGTTAGTTATGTTACACATCAACTCCAGTCTTCCAGATTGCCTGCGTGCACTAGAGTTCGCTGTTGCTGCAACAGGTCCACAGAGGATGCCATCTCCTTGGCACCACATTCAACCCTGGAACACCAACACCTCTATTTTCTCAGGAGCTAAGGAAATTCAGCATGTCTGCTCGATTCTTGCCAACTTTTACAGATGCACCATAGAAAGCAACCTTCCAGTATGTATCACTGCTTGGCGTGGGTCCCGCTTTGATTGAACCGCAAGAAACTGCTAAAGGTTGTGAATGAAGCCCAATCCATCACGCAAACCAGCCTCCCATCCACTGACTCTGTCTATGCTTCCTGTTGCCTCAGAAAAGCAGCCAGCATAATTAGAACCCTACGCGGCTGGACATTTCCTCTTCCACCACCTTCTGTTGGGGAAAAAAATACAAAAGTCTGAGGTCACGTACCAACTGACTCAGGAAAGCTTCTTCCCTGCTGTCATCAGACTTTTGAATGGACCTATTTAGCTGATCTTTTTCTGCACTCTAGCTATGACTATAACATTATTTTCTTCACCTTCTTCTTTCCTTTTCCCCTATGTATTCTTTTAACTGTATGTTTTCTCTGTATAGCGCAAGAAATAAACATTTTCACTTTATCCTAATATATGTGACAATGAATCAAATCAGATACACCTTAATAACAAGGACAAGGACAGATTCCTATTTATACAGCTCACTCCAAACTCTGGCGTAGAGCTCTGTTCATCCCTCTCTGGTTCTTCGACTTCCTAACCCATAACCCCAATCAGGAAAGAGAGATAACAACACCTCCACAATTATCCTTCATACTGGTAACCTGCAAGACTGTGTTCTCAGCCCATTACTATAATCTGTATTCCTTTGACTGTGGAGCCAAATTCCACTGCAATTCTATCTTCAAATTTGCTAATGACACCACTATAAAAGGTTGGATCTCAAAATGATGAACAGACTACAGCAAAGAGCTAGAAAATTTAGTGAAATGTTGCAACAATAATAATCTCTTCCTCAGTATCAGTAAAACAAATGAACTAGTCAGTGACTTCAGATAACATAGAGGAGGACATGCCCCTGTCTACATCAGTGGTGCTGAAGTGGAGCTTCAAGTTTCTAGGTGTTTAGACCACCAACAATCTGTCCTTGGCTCTCCACAACCATGCTACAGTTTAGAAAGCTCACCAATGCTTCTACTTTCTCAGAAGGCTAAGGAAACTTGGTATGTCTACCACAGTTCTCACCAATCTTTACAGATACACTATGGAAAACATTCTATCCAGTTGTATCACAGCTTGGTATGGCTCCTGCCATACCACAGGCGCAGTGGTTAATCCTGCTGCCTCACAACGCCAGGGACCCCTGTTTGATTCCCCGCTTGCATCATTGTCTGTGTGGAGTTTGCACATTCTCCTTGTGTCTGTGTGAGATTCCTCTGGATGTTCCAGTTTCCTCTCTCAGTCTGAAAGATGTGCTGGTTAGGTGCATTGACCCGAACAGATGCCGAAGTGTGGCGACCAGGGGAATTTCACAGTAACGTCATTGCAGTGTTAATGTAAGCCTTACTTACATTAAATAAACTGTAAAAGAAACCACAAATGGTTGTGAACATAGCCCAGTCCGTCATGCAAATAAGCTTCCCATTCATTGACTCTGTTTACACTTCCTGCTGCCCCAGAAAAGCAGCCAGCATAATCAACTACACCATGCATCCCAAACATTCTTTCATCTTTTGTTGGGAAAAAGATACAAAAATCTGGAAACATATACCAACTGACTCAATAACAGTTTCTTCCCTGTTGTCATCAGACTTTTGAATGGTCCTATCATATCTTAAATTGGTCTTTTACTTCACCCTGCCTGTACTCTGCACTGTATCCTTTTCCTTTATGGACTTCATTAAAAGTGTGCTTTGCCCATTTAGTGCTAGCAATAATGCTTTTTACTGTATCCAAGTGCACGTGAAAACAAATCAAATTAGGTAGCAAGTACTTATGGAACAAGAATTGTAAAGAAAACCAGAGGATGCTGGAAATATTAAGCAGGCCAGGCAGCATCAGTGCAGAGAAACAGAATCGGTTACCTTTCTAAAGTCTAGGGGCCCTTAAAAAAAAGTCAAATAAAAGTTACGTTCATTGCATCAGACTTGAAACTTGGTAAGACTGCCAATGAATGTAGGAAGGATGTAGAGGCTATTGAGAGAGTGCAGAGGAGATTTACAAGAATGCTGCCTGGATTGGGAGGCAGGCCTTATGAAGATAGGTTGAGGGAGCTGGGACTTTTCTCACTGGAGCGACGTAGGTTGAGAGGCGACCTGATAGAGGTTTATAAAATGTTGAGAGGAATAGATAGGGTGGACTCTCAGAGACTATTTCCCGGAGCTGAAATGGTCACTGTGAGAGGACACAGATTTAAGGTGCGGGGAAGCAAATACAGAGGAGATATTAGGGGTAAGTTTTTCACTCAGAGGGTGGTGAGTGAATGGAATCGGCTGCCGTGAGAGGTTGTTGAGGCAAACTGACTGGGGTCTTTTAAAAGACTTCTGGATGAGTATATGGAAACGAATAGGATAGGGGATTATAGATAGGTCTGTGGATTGGTAGATGTGATCGGCGCAACTCGTGGGCCGAAGGGTCTGTTTGTGCTGTATTGTTCTATGTTCTATGAATGATGATAGCAGAAACTATTTCAGGTTTCGAGTTAAGAATATCAGAGAATCATGTGTGCCAGTGTTTATACTCCAAGGAGCCCACACTCACTTCAGTTGCCTCATTTCATTCTGTCTCCATAATTCTCTATTCCCTTCTTCTCCTTTGTTTGTGCATCAAGATGTGCCTTAAATGTGTCAATGTTAGGTACTTAATTGTTTTATGTAATCATGAACATCTCATATTGTTGCCATTTTCTGTATAATTGATTCTCTCTTAATCTTTAAATTTATGCCCCCTTGTTCAAGTGGAACAATTTCTCTACATCCATCTTTTTAAAATCCTTTCTGATTTTCACAACCTCAGGGAAAGATGCTCAAGCTATTCAACTTTTTGTGATAGTTACATCTTCTTCATAATGATTGCTTCCTTGTAATTATTTTCTGCATCTTCTCCAATGGTTCACTAAGTAATGTAATTCTAGATATCGTAATTCATAATTATAAATATAAACAGGAAGTGACACCCCCACAGGCATCAGTGTAACGGAAAAAAAATCACACTGAGGATTTGAGTAAAATTGGAAGAAAGGATGCCTATTGAATGCACGTTAAACAATGTTATTTTGATTTTGATCTAAAATGTTCCTCTGGCACTGATTGAAATATCACATTGGAATATGTGCGAGGCCTATAGTGGGGCTTGAACCTGTAACCTGAATCCAAACCAACAGTTCTACCGACTGAGCTAAGTCCCCTTTTTTTTAATTCTCAAAGCAGATTTGGAAATTGGGAAGTAGTAATGGAAGGGAATTTATTTGATAGTTAATTGCGACAGGCTTTATTGCTCAGCTACGTTTTGGCATATTGATGCTTTACTGTTAGAGGCAGCTGTCAAAGTTGTATCCATTTTCAATTTTTGTATAAAATATTCAATAACTTCATTTGATAGTATTAAATTTTGAAATGTTTATCAGGACTTTAGATTTGAATTGGTCGTGGTCATTTTAACTTTTAATGCTATTCAAATTGCAACCCACCCATTTTAGCCTGAAAGTACTTATGAAAACTAATTCTTCAACAGGAGTAAAAGTTGACCATGGGGATTCAAGGATTGCTACAGTTTGTTAAGGAAGCTTCAGAACCAATCCATATCAAGAAGTACAAAGGACAGACTGTAGCTTTAGATATGTACTGCTGGCTTCATAAAGGAGCTTTTGCATGTGCTGATAAATTAGCAAAAGGAGAACCGACTAATCAGTAAGTCCTTTTTGCTGTCTTTGAACTTAGTGTTTACTGTACTTTGAAATGATAAGAACAAATTTAAATTTGCATGTGCTAAGAAGGTTTTTATAATTTGTATAATTCTTATCAGTTAAATAATAGCATCCATAGCTGTATAGTGAAAAATAACTAGACTATGGTAGATAATGGCAAAGTACTGTGGATGCTGAAATCTAAAACAAAAACAGAAAGTGCTGGAGAAACTCAGCAAGTCTGACCATCAGCGGAGAGAGAATAGAGCCATCATTTCAAGTCAGGATGACTCTGTCAGAAGATTTAGTCTACATGATTCTTATTGGAAAAACCTTTAAATGCTGACCACTGAGATGCAAGAACCTTACAACGTAATTTCAGGATTAAAGGAAAGGGGAGAGATGGAATCTGTAAACAGTTAATTAAGCAAAGTACTTCATTTTTATAATAAATGTGACACATGGCATAGCGGTCAGCACTTGCCTCACAGCGCCAAGAATGTGAGTTTAATTTCCAGCTTAAATCACTGTCTCTGTGGAGTCTGCACGTTCTCTCCATATCTACGTGGGATTCCTCTGGCTGCTCCGATTTCCTCCCATGGTTGGAAAAATGTACTGGTTAGGTTAATTGGCCATGCTAAATTCTCTCTCCTTGTACCTGAACAGATGCGGGAATGTGGTGACGAGGGGATTTTTACAGTAACTTCATTGTAGTGCTAATATAAGCCTACTTGTGATACTACTGAATAAACTTTAAACTTTGGTTGCAAGTTGTGAGACTCCTGAGTGCATTACTTTTTATTGCAGTTCTGTTCAGTTCCTAGTGAGTCCACAGCTTAAAACCGACCCGTACTGGCACATTAAAATTGGCAATATCATGCATTGAAGCAATAACAATAGTTAATTTGAGTATTGGGAATTCTTATATGCCATGGGAATTTCTGGCAATTTCTGCTTTTATTAATCAGATCAGACAACATCCGTGTAGAGAAAACAAGATATTTCAAGTTAATGACCTTTCATCAAATGGCGTAGTTTATGCTGATTGCAATATAAGATTTTATCAGATTGTATTTTATTTCCACTACTATGTTGTTTTATATTTGTGAATCATCCTAATACTATCCATGTATCTGTTTTGTTTCAGATATGTCAATTATTGTATAAAATTTGTTGAAATGTTGGTCTCATTTGGAATCAAGCCAGTCTTGGTTTTTGATGGGTGCACTTTACCTTCTAAAAAAGAGGTTGAAAAAGCGCGAAGATTGTAAGTAGTAAATTAACAATATTTAGTGCGAATTTTAAGGCTCATGTGATTTCTTAGATTTTCTTTTGTGTTTCAGTCATGATAACTTGGGAAAAGCTGGATGTTTCACTTCGTACTTAACAAGATGAGAAACAAAACTGGCTAATGCTTTTTCAGTTATTAAAAATGATATTTTTCTTCAAATATTAATATTTCAGTCAAATTTATTTGTATACAAATTACTTCTAATCTTCCTGAGGACTAAATTATTAAGCATTAAATCTAATTAAACTTTTAGTGATAGCCATGCAATATATCTTACTTTTCTATTTTTGTTAGCAGTCATCTGAGATTATATACTAATGTCCTAATTTGTGTCACTTATCTGCACAGCTGTTGATGCATGTGGTTTAGAAACATTATGCTTAGATGGTTTTCTGTCTTACAGACGTAGGCAAGCAAACTTGCAGAAAGGAAAGCAACTCCTTCGTGAAGGGAAGTCAGCAGAAGCCAGAGAATGTTTTACTCGCTGTGTCAACATAACACCTGCCATGGCCCATGAAGTCATAAAAGCAAGTGATTTCAGGTTTACTTTCCACTTCTCTTAATTTGTGCATAGTGCTCTGTATTTGTAGATTTTGCATTTCTGTCTGCTCCGGTGGTTTATCAAAAATACTGTGCATATACCAGTTTTAGCAGTTTCACAAAGTGTATATCACAAGAATGGATCATTCACCCACAACTGGCTCACGCCAATGTATAAGATTCACACCAGGCCCCCACCCCCTACTTTACCTAATCCCATCAGAACATCCTTGTATACCTTTTCCCATGTGGAACATGGAGTAAATTGTGGAAAATAGTATTGATGCTTTAAGAAGCTAGGTAATAGAACATAGAACATTACAGCACAGAACAGGCCCTTCGGCCCTCGATGTTGCGCCGACCAATATAAAAAGCAATGCCCCTCCAAACTAAACCATTCCCTTCTCTTCCATATACTTATCAACTAACCTCTTAAACGCCACCAAACTTGGCGCATCTACAACTGCTGCAGGCAGGGCATTCCACTCCCGAACCACCCTTTGGGTAAAGAACCTACCTCTGATATCCGTCCTATAACTATCACCCCTTAATTTAAAGCTGTGTCCCCTCGTGCTAGCTTTCTCCATCCTAGGAAAAAGGCTATCACTGTCCACTGGTAATGGACTTAGCTTCTTAAAGCATCAATACTATTTTCCACAATTTACTCCATGTTCCACATTCTAGCCACTCTTTGGATAAAGAAGTTTCTCTTGATTTCTTTCTTATTTATTGGAGCATAAGGACTTTTTTTTGAAAGAATAATCCATTCAGCTCCTTGATCTATTCAGTAAGGTAATTGAGGATTAGTGACTGATTTATGGTCTTCTGTCATCAAACCTGTGGATAATTTCAGACCTCTTCTAGAGAAAAGAGTCCCAGTCTATTGAGTCTTTCTTGCTGGTGAAAACCTCTCAGTTTTGTTATCATCATTTTTGCTCCTTCTCCAGTGACTTTAGACTCTTTTTTATATAACAACAGAGACCAGAGCTGTGCTTGGCATTTTGTATTGATGTATTTTTATTGGTGTGAATTGAGAAAAATTATCACTTGCTCTGTCTTCTTGCCTGCCATTACTGGGTTAAGAACTTTGGAGAGCCATGAGCAGGATTTGCAATTCAGAAATAAGTAAAAGAGATTGGAAGAAGTGAATTTGTGAAGAGGGAGAAGTAACACACTTTGAAGAGAATCAGTTGCATGGAGGGCAAAGCATGGCTTAAGGGAGAACTTAAATACAGATGCTAATATGCAAGTTATACAAGCAGCATTTTTAACAAACCCTCATGTAAAGGCACGCAATTTGATGAATTTCTTTTAACAGTTTTTAAAATTTGATTGTAAAGTTGGCCTGAGGAACTTGGCATGATGCTTTTACTTTATTCTTCTCTTGGAAAATTGCTGGCCTTTGGCTGCCTAATTTCACAGACAAAGTTGAGATGTGTGAACAAATGCATGCTGCTATTCTGGCACAACAGGCTTTATATATTTATTAAGGTATGATTAATTTAACTGTGCTATCATATCGGATTTAGAAGCTTCTGCAGAGGAACTGGGAGGTAATCCTCCTTGGTCTCCTTTCAGGCATTGCCTTTTGCTCACATTTTAAAAAGACATTGGTGATTGCACTATCTGTTACCCATAAGATTGGCAAAGAGGAATAACAAAAGCAAATTGCTTTAAAGGAGAGAGTTAAATATGACAATTAAAAGAAAAATTTTTTTTTATCAATACAGGCAGCAAGAGCAAAGGGAGTGGATTGTATTGTAGCACCTTATGAGGCAGATGCTCAGTTGGCTTACTTAAACAAGATTGGTATAGCTCAAGCAGTAGTTACAGAAGATTCAGATCTGTTGGCATTTGGATGTAAGAAGGTAAGTGGAAAATGTTGTAAGCAATTTTTGTTCTCTTAAAGGGACTCTTTTTTTTTGTCAACACACTGTTGTACTACAGGTTTGAGTAGTTTGTCCCACTGTGTTGGGCAGGAAACTCCTTATTTTTAAGGGGGAGAAAAATCTTAGATTTCTATTTAAAATCTAGGAAAGTTATTCAGGTTTTTTAAAATCTGCTCTTTCACCCACACCATTTCTCTTTTTAGAATGTATCACGTTCTAATTTATATGCAGATTGTTTTTCTCCATCCCAACTGAGACTGGCTATTTTAACAGATATTGTATCAAACCTGACATCTGCCTGGTCTGTAGGTTTAGGCCCCCATCTGGTATATCATTTTATCTTATCTTGCCTGACTGAGATTGCCAAATTCCTTGTATTTTAATGTGGGACTTTACCTTAAATGGCCTAATTTATGGATGCCTGAATTCATTTGCAAGGGCCTATTACCACATCAGAGGAGGAGGATTTCCTTCAAATCAGGACAAACATGATTTGAATACTGGCGTTGAAATAAAAAATAAAATAATTTTTTTTGATATTTTTCACTGCACTTTTAGGTTGTACTGAAAGTGGACAAGAGTGGGAGTGGCATAGAAATTGACCAGGCTCGGTTTGGCAAATGCAAACAGCTGGGTGATGTTTTCACTGAAGAAAAGTTCAGATACATGTGTATTTTATCTGGATGTGATTATTTGCCATCTATACATGGAATTGGTTTGGCTAAAGCATGCAAGCTGCTTAGGATCGCCAACAATCCAGATATCATTACGGTGGGTTGATAAGCTTGTGCTTATTGTATTGATGGGTAACAAAAATAATCCACATGAGAATGCATATTTCAAATACTTATGAAAAATAATCTAATAATGCTGAAGTCTTTCGGAAGTTTAATTGAATTAGGACTGCATATTTGTTAGGAATACCTGCAGCATATAAAACAAGAAAACAAAAATTATCTTCCAGTAATATCCCTGGAGATTATTGTAACTTTGGAAGAAAATTGGTTTAAATAAAATCACATAGCTCTTCATATTGATACACAGGGCTTTCTGCTAAAGTTACAGCAAGAGGTTGGGAATCCTTATAGAACTTTTTCTCCATTCTCCCTCTTAGACAGTTTGCACTTGTAATGGTGTACCCTTGACATAATCATTTTTCTATTCTTATGTTGTACTGTTTTTAATAAAATCTCAAGTGTCACATTTCTTCTCTTTTTTTCACTGTATAATAAAATCTAGAATTGACATTGTATTCCAAAGCCATTTTATAAAAGTATTTTCTCAAGGGAGTTTTCAGCGATGTTGGAGCTTCATCTGGTTAGCTCTTAGTAATCTGATGCAGGTTTGCTGAGTTGGTCTCTCACACAAATTTCCAATCTTATTTTTACCAGCACTGATCTAGCTTGATCTCCCAATATTCTACTGGCCTTTCCTGCAATTGTTTTGTCATCTGGACAGTGACAAGTTTGCTTTTACTCTTGGCCCTTTTTCATCATGTTTCCTTGTGCTCATTCAATTCAACTTAATTTATCATCTATTTGTAATCAATCTAAACATGAAGAAATTTATGTTGTGTCACTGGATTTCATTTGCCTGCTCAATTGCATAGCCAAATTTAAAATCTTTCCGTTAATATTTTGTTGTATCCTTTTTCTCTGCTGCTCTTGTAATTCAATGCTAAAATTAAAAGTGTATACACATAGAAATGACAGCACTAGAATCCTACTGCAGACTGCATAAGTGACAGCTTTCCATCAAGTAACAAAAAAACTTCAATTCCATTGCGTAATTGAGCTATAACTTTATTTAAAACTTGAATTCTTCTTGAAGGTGTATAAAATATTTTGAACAAATTTGGTATCCAGAGCTAACTTCTGTTTCTCCCATGCATTCTTTTTATCATATATAGGTGATCAAGAAAATGGGACAGTATTTGAAGACAAATGTGACCGTAACAGAAGAATATATAGATGGATTCATTCGGGCAAATAACACATTTCTGTATCAATTGGTGTTTGATCCATTGAAAAGGAAACTTGTTCCTTTAAATGCTTATTCTGATGGAGTTGATCCGGGAACACTTGACTATGCTGGGCAGTATCCTTCACATATTTCCATATTTGTTCATTAACCAGCAGCAATAAACTTAACCAGTGTTTTTGTTAAATCTTTTCCTGATGCAGAAAAATGTGGGTATCCATTGTATGATTTTTGTAAGAACAAAGAAGGAAGACGTATGGAAGTAACAAGAGAGCCGAAGCTGCTCACAGCCACAACAGAAACTTTTGCACAATTGGTTTGTGTGGTTGGTTGTGCAAAACGTCCTTACATTATCAAATTAAAAGAAACAGAAGTCTGAATTTAAAACTGACATAATTAGGAAATTTATTTGCAAAATGTTTATGTGCAGCCTAATTTGTCACTGCTGCTGTTGACTTCACTAGTTCTGAAGTAGCTTGTTTGACAAGTGCCATTTGCAGTATGCTGCACCTGCATGGGGGTGTATTAACCAACATTGTGATGTTGTTTGTGTGTTGCGGTAGTGTCACCCAGCTTTTCCAATTAAAATCAGGAATCAATTCTTTTGCACAAAAATCACTAAAACTACACTAATGGTATAGGAAAAAAATCAACAAGGTTTAATTAACCTACACAGCCATTTGCTTATTAAATTCAGCAAATTTAACTACTTTTGATACCAGGTTTGCAGTGAAAGTGAAGGCCATTTCTCAGTGGATGAACCTGCCCCACTTGCCTGTCACCGGGAACCCAATCGCGATCCTCTTGGTGGGCCACTGCTTCCAGTGGTGTTGCCAGCAATGGAGAGCTGCTGGCTTGTGATTGGGGGCAGTATTCTGTTATTTGTGGGCCTTGGTTGTGTGGGAGGCCAAACACCGTCCAGTTAAGTTGCTTGAGCTCACTTGGATTATGCCAGGCCTCACACACAGAGGTTATGAGGGGCTCTGACTAGTTCTCCAATTAGTGGGGAGGGGAATTCATTTCCGCTCTGGTCAATTATTACTAAAACATCAGTTTACACATGCATCCTGTCATTTTAGCGTGAAATAGACTATTAATGCATATTTTAAAATACTATATTACCTGTTGAATTTATAAAGAACTTCTTTGGCACATTCTTGCAGCACTTTATATATCATCCTTTTATTCGGGAGCTCAAAGGTGGGATTCTATGGCCTCGCTCGTCCCGAAACCATAAAATCTCACCCAAGGTTGATGGACCTTTCCATTCTCTGCCTTCGACCCCTCCAACTCCCTTGAAGGGCAAGGCGGTAAAATTCTGGCTCAAGTGCGTTTACTCATTGGGCCTTGTGGGTAAGCAATGTTACACTATAGTTATGTTTTTTTTCCCATTTATGTTTGTCAGTTGTATTTTGTGCCTTAACTTGGCTATTTTTAGCCACTTTGGTGATGAGAAAGCTCTTCATATTGCTCTTGGAAATATAGATGTCAATACTTTGGAAATCTTAGATGATTACAGCCCACATATTTGCCAGGTAACGTTCAAATTACCCATGAATTTCAATAGCCATGTGCCCATTTTAACAGTATTTACCCTAAAGTCAACTAAAATCCTGTTTCAAGTTTATAATGCAACATGATAAAGTATATTTTATAATTCATATTTGATGAGTAAGAGAGTAAGTAAAGTTACTTGTTTAAAATGTCCAACTTAATCAGCTTTTATCACTTTTACCCCTGCTATTTTGGACACCTTCTCCCAAGTATGCGTTTTTACTCCTATTCTGAAACAGCACTCTATATATAATCTTATAATCTGTATATAATCTTACAAATTAGAGTTCAAAGCCAGGATTTTCTGACCCCTCACGGCGGGGCAGCGCAAGCGATGCGCCATTGATCACCAGTGGGATCTTCCAGTCCTTTTTGAAGTCGATGGCTATTTGCATTGCCCATCGGCCAAGTTAATGGGTTAAAACCATTTTAATCTAAGCTATAAAAATGTTTGTTTCTGATGTTTTAACTCGAAAGCATACATTCATCCATCTGTTTCCTCTAGCCAATACTTCTTCCTCACCCAACTTTACAAACCAGATTGTCTTGTCATTGCTGTTTTTGGGATCTTGCTCACAAATTGGTGTTTCCCTATATTACAGCAGTATTACATTGGCGGTGAAATACCTTAAATATCTTGAAGTTGTATGATGCACTATGTAAATGTATTTTTTTTTCTTTCAGGTGTATAATATTTGCTTTTTTTTTACCAGCTTCCAGCAAGAAGATCTCATGGATGGAATGACACAGAAAACAATAAGCAAAAAGAGTCGCATATGCTCAGTATATGGAGCAAAGAATATAAACCATGTGGAAATCAGCTATTAGTCCCAAAGGCACAAATAACACCAGAAAAACCCTGCACTAGAGGTATCGAGAAAGTAATCAACATCAAAAGATTGAAACTTCCCAATAGGGCTATGACAGCTAAAAGGCCAAGAGAAGGTAACATAGAGCTGACTAGTTTCTTTTCCATTTACAATACTACATTTTGAAAACGAGTTCTTCAAGCAAAGTGAGTTAAATATTCTGGAATAAGTACTAATTGAGATAACTGCAACATCACTGATCCTTTCTGTGCATTCTTATGTGTGGCATCTAATGCATTTGATAGCTGGGAACAAATCTTAGCAACCTTCTTTCCCTCCTAATTACTTACTCATTGCTGTGAATGGATCAAGAATAACTGCCTAGCTGTACATCTCCCTCTAAAATATCTGTTTACTCATGACGAAGGCCCATGTGCTTATTTTAAATGATTTCATTGACACTGTTGCTTTGAACACTTGATTCACAGTGGGTGCTATATTGCTCTTTACTGAAACTGCTTGGATGTCTCCTGCTGCTTCTCTAGACTTTGTCTTTTGAGCATTTCAAATAATTCTACCTTTCGTCCATCCGTCAAAGACTTTGTTCATAACTACACCCCCCTACTCAAGCTCTTCACTGAGATATATTCCTTCCTATCTTTCTTCAGTGTCAGCATGAATCTTATCTCAGCCTTGTTCATTTCAGTTTTCAACTTGACTCACCTTGCCATTCCACTGGCTTCTCTAATTCTTTTGCCTGGATCACAGTAAAGGCTATCTTGGAATGTTTCTCTATCCCTCAGCAGCCACTTCCCCTTTAACCTTCCATCTCCACTCTTTTGTTTTGTGTTTGCTCTTGGAGTAAAGTTTCAACTACTCAGTAGCTTAATTGTGTGAACTCATTGCCAATAATATTTATGCAACTGTTGACCTTGACTTCCACATTGCCACTTGATACTGTTGCTCCCAGCAAAAAACAGTGCTTGTTCCAAGAAAATATCCATTGGTTTGCATTCTCAAGGGCAGAGACTTAAACATATCTGATTTAATCATTTTTCATTAAATTGAGCAGATCACATCCACCACCATTGAACCTTACCCACCTCTCCTCCACCAAAGATACTTACTACTTCAGGATTGCTCCTGGAATCCAAAGTTAACACCTGCCTTATTTTCTCTATGATCAGCTATTTCCTTTAAATCCAACTCCCATCTCTACTCTCATCTCCAACAATGTGAGGATCTCAATGACTTTTTTGTCACTACTTTTGAGACCATTCATTCAGTTGCCTCTCCTGCATTTCCACCTCTATCCGAATCTCTTCCACCAAGCAAACCTCCATGTCCAGCTGTGTTTGGTGATAGGGTGTTGGTTTTATGGTATTACCTCTTCTGGTGTGTGCTGTTCATTCAGATCATTAAAAAAATCTCCAAACCCAGCCTTTACTAAATTGTAAAATGGATACTACAATCTCATACTTGCATGGTGAAGATCCAAGGCTCTCAATTTTTAATACAGTAATATTTGATTAATTTTTTGCTTGAGGATTTGATTTAGTGTTTTTACTTTTAAATTATATACATTATGTTATTTACATATTTATACCTTATATATCAATCAATATTAAAAGGATTCATTGTTTTCCTTTGAAATTGAAGTTTCCAATATGAGTACTTAGTTTCTTGTGTTATTGTAAACGTTAACCTAATCCAATGATGCAGAATAAAGTTATGGTGGACTGTGAAAAACCAGCAATATACCCATTTGGGATGTAAGAAGTTCAAACTTCTTTCCAGAGCTGTCACTGACAAGTTTATTGCTGATTTGAATAGTTGTTCTTTATCCTATTATCTTCCTAAGAAACAAAAGGAATAACTAACTATCACATTTAGAGTATTTTAATATATCACTAATATATAAAAAAAATTATACTTCAACCAGTAAACTAAATGTAGCAGAGTAAGCTAAGTTAAATATAAATTACACGTCTCTTTAAAAACAAGCTTCTTGCTATACTATCTGTATAACTTTATTAAACTTAGTTAATTAGAAGTTTTATTTTGCTTAAGATCCCTCCTCCAAAGAGGGATCCGTTCCTCCCTCTGCAACTGGATCGTAGACTCCCTAACCCACAGACCGTAATCAGTAAGAATAAGTAACAGCACCACCTGCATGATCATCCTCAACACTGGTGACTCACAAGGCTGTGTCCTCAACCCTTCTATACTTCTTATACACCTTAGACCGTGTGGCCAATTTCCCCTCCAATTCTATTTTCAAATTTGCTGATGACATCACCACAGTGGGTCAGATCTCAAACAATGATGATTTGGATTTAATTATAATCTCGACCCCACATTCCTGCCTACCCCCTGTAATTTTCCACCACCTTGTTAATCAAGAATCTAACTAGCTCTGTCTTAAAAAATATTCAAAGATCCTGCTTCCACTGCCTTCTGAGGGAAAGTTCCAGAGATTACATGATCCTCTGGAGGGGAAAAAAAAAACTCATCTGTCTTAAATGAGCAAGCTGTTATTTAATTTTAGATTCTCCAACAGAAGAATGTCCTCTCCACATCCACCATGTCAATACCCATCAGAATCTTGAAAGCTTTGATCAAGTCACCTTTTACTCTCCTCAATTCTAGTGAATACAACCTAACCTCTCCAACCTTTCCTCATATGACAATGTGGTCATTCCTGGTATTAAACTCGTAAACCTCCCCTGAACTATTTTTAACACATTTGCCTCTTTGATAAGGAGACCAGTATGTACAACAGTAATCCAGATGTGGTCTCACAAATGCCCTGTAAACTGAAACATAACATTATTTTTGTTATGAATAACCTTTACAGACTATATCATTCCATAAGCTTAATTTCTTACCAGGTACTAATTATTTAATTTAAATATAAAATCTCGGTAGCGCTAATGCAGTATATAAATTAATACGAATGTAAAGTGGTTTTATTTCTATTCATCAGATGAAGGCCTTTCAGATGGAGACTTGCTAAGTCAGTACTCGTTTCCAAATAGTAAAAAACATAAAGAAGCTGCTGAAAAGTGCCAATCTCCACAATTTTGTCTAGAAGACGAGGAATCCTCATTGACAGACCACACAGTCGGCAACGAAAGTTCAAGGCCTCACTCCAAAGTCCGGAATCGGTTTGCCACCCTGTTGCAAAGGAGGAATGAAGATTCGGGTGCTGTTTTTGTTCCTGGAACCAGAAGCCGGTAAAAATGTGATTTGTTGTTTTTTTTTTAACTAAATGCTGCTTAGGCGATAGCACATTGTCCTGAGAGCAGCTCTATAACAAGTTGAATTGGAGAGACAAGTAAAATAATTGAAAAGTATATTTTCATTTGTCCTGCAACAGAGCTCCAGTCTATTTTTTCATTAAACCTATGTTAAGATTATTTTATTGATTGTGGGTTGTTACTAGACACTCTGAAATGTGCAAGCATAGGGGAATAAAAATCAGTCCCTACTCAAGACAACCATCCAAGGTCACCTTTCCACTCCTGTGGTTTCAACAGCCTAAAAGGTTCAAGTGTTGGTGAACATCTCTAACATATTAATTAGAAGTCCTTCTTTTGACAGAATGAATGTGTCATCCAGCCTTCTCTCCATAATATTTGCTAAAGAATAACTATCAGCTGCACCGTGCAAAGAATTGGATTCTAAACAGAGAAATATACTGCTGTTGTGGCAAGGATGATTCTACCCATTATTGCTCACAGATATTAATCCTAACTTTATGATACAGAGTAAAGTTAAGATAGACTATGACTAACCTGTAATATACCTGACACTGGGTGCAAAAAGTGCAGGTATTTTTCAGAGCGCTCATTGATGGCATCTCTTGCTCATGCAAACAATTATTATTTTGCTCGTAACCTCTCTAAGAAACAAAATAAATAACTAACCACCTTAATTTCGAGCATTTTAATCTATCTCTAATTTCACTCAATCACAGAAAACCTCTTGATATAATTCAGTTAGTAAACTAAATGTAGCATAGTATACTAACTGAAAATTAAATGTTAAATGACATTGTTTAAAAATAATTGCTTACTGTTCGAACCATATAACTTCATTAAATTTAATCAGAGAGGTATTTGCTGAAGATTCATACCTTCTGCTTTGTGAAACCTTCTGGTGGATAATCACATTATTCAGCATTTGATTTGTTTTCTTTTCATATTTCTTTTGTAGGTTCTTCTGTAGTCCCAAAATAGCTAGCGTTTCTGATCAAAAAGATGGAGCATCTGATCAAAAGATAGGAGAAAATGCAACAGAAGAAGGCAAGAATTTGAACTCAATTAGCTCTTGCAATAGTGAGAAAAATGACTCCTTGGTGACAAGTGTAAGCAGAAATGAATGTGAACAAGAACAACAATTACCTGAACTTTTAAATGCCAGCCCTAATACCAATACAACTCTTCGAGATTTTCATTCAGTAACCAGGAAAAGTTTAAGTGCTTTCAGTTGGCCTGGAGACCTGAGGGAAAAGTCAAGGATACCCAGTTCTGCTGCAAGCATATCTGTATTGCAGCAATTCTGCAGAAAAATGGCATTCTCGACCGTGAGTAAATGTAATGACAGTAAGGCAGTGGCAAAAAGCGACCAAAGTGCAATCCAGCACCAGCAAAACCTTCCGGAGCAATCTGAGGAGCCCATGAATGATGACTCTGAAGTTATGACCTCCCCACACTCACCTGTTGGCATTAGTTCTTCTCTGGGCAGCTCATGCAGTAGTTTTGAATGCTCAGGCTCTTCTCAGAAGTCCAGGAACTCTGACTTGGATGTACGATGCTTTATGCTTATGTTGGAATGCTTTTAAGAATTTTATTGAGGTGATAAATGGCGTCAGTTTGTTTATTAACGCACTTATCTTTTTCTTCATGAAAGGAAACTGGTGATGATACAGCATCACATGATCAAATTTCTAGTCCTGGCACATTGCTGGAATTATCTGAGAAAACTATTACAACTGTAAAACACTGGGTAAGTGCTCTAACTGTTTGTATACTTTCCTAAACCATATAAACTTTACCTCAACAGCGTACTTATCTCCGATTATATAAAAATTCAGAATAATGAAATTAGAGAGTCCTTAACTAATTCGTCATCATTAATGGGATGGGAATTGATCTTAGCTATAAAGTCAATATACCACAGTAGAATTGCCTAGTGATATTGGATGGCATGAGGGAACAGTAGTTAGCACTCTGTGGCCTCACAGAACCAGGGATCCAGGTTTGATTCCAGCTAGGGTCACTGTGCGGAGTGTGCATGTTCTCCCTGTGCCTAGGGAAAGACATGCTGGTTAGGTGCATTGACCATGCTAAATTCTCCCTCACTGTACCTGAACCGGTGTGGTGACTTGCGGATTTTCACAGTAACTTCATTGCAGTGTTAATGTCAGCCTACTTGTGATATTAATAAATAAACTTTAAACTATAAACTTTACTGTCAATTTCTTTGATCACTTTTATGAAAAGTAGCCATTTGGATGATGCACCTGTGGAACTACGGTGCACCCTCTTGATGTCGCAAAGGGGATTTTTAAAAAAAAAATAAAGATTAATACATCAAGAACTTTTGAAATTTGTACTGGAATTGTTTACATTAAGCCAAGTTTAATGTGCTTTCCCTCTCCATTCCTTGCCCCATTTTAGCTGATTATTCCAGTAAGATGAGACTCATCTGATTATTCTTTTTCGTATTAAGTACAGCCTGAAGGGCATTTCTTTATTTCAGTCCTAGTTGGTGTTGCAGAAATTTAGGACAAAAAAAACATGGTTTTTCTGCTTTTTCCAGAAAAAGTAATTCTTCTGGAAAGAAGTTGATCTGTTTGGTAACTGATGATTAATCGGATATATTTTACTCTTTTTAATGTTGCCCTGCAATAATGTTTTAAAGCAAAACGATGTTCAGAAATGGATTTGACTGTAATGCTGCTGTAGAATAACCAAATGCACTTCTTGTTCAGGTTCCTGGGTTACACAAGCTGACCCCTGGGTCTTTAAGAAAGTCTGCTAAGCTGAATCTTCCAGGACCAGCCAAAGCCAGTGGGCTAAGCAAAAAGTCACTGTCACTGCTGAAGAGGAAATCTGCCTCAAATAATGAGAACAAGCCTGAACTGCAGGCTACTATCCGTGACTTGTGGCAGAAATTTGAGTTTAAGGGGTAAGTACTATTAACTGGAATGGTACTTGTTTTAGGTCATGGTTTGTTTGGTGCCCTATTTCCCTGCCTCTTGTTATGATTGTGAGCCATGATACTTGACATTTTGAACTTGCTGGGACAGCCAAAAGTTGTGTACATTCTTTAAAAACTTTATTGCACAGATACTTGAAAATTGAATGAGTGAAAAAGGCACTTGGAAAAAAACGGAGAGAACATAAAGAATTGAAGGAGAGACTTGCTTTCAAGTGGCAAAAAATTATTTCTATAAAGTGCATTCCCATACATTGTGGTGGGCTGTGACTGAGGTTGGTGACTGGCGGTGCTTTTTGTGTTGTCCATTCTGCTGCAACCATTTAAAAAAAAAAACAGATCTATTAAAATGGAGTTTGGCCTCTTACTTTTCCTGTGGATTGGACGGAGTGCTAATACCATCTAAGATTTGGGACCTGGGATTAATATGTGTTACGTGTTAGCTTCCTATGAATGCAGTTACCAGTAACCAATCCTCACGTTGTACAGCTAACCTCTCCACTGCCTCATAAATTAGGTTTTCTGGTTTAGTCTGGCTCTGAGGTAACAAGCATCTGATAAACGTCTGATTCCTTTCTGAAATGTCAGTTAATGCAAATGATCCATACTTGGCTGACCTTGTGTTGCAAAATGTACACAACATCCCTCTTTTTTCTGATTTGAGTTAGATGGTTTACCCCTATGTTTCAATTTAAACTACCAATCTCTCCTTCTACATTGAAACCTACACTCATTTCAGCCACTCCCACTTGCTGCAAAACCAGGTAACCTCTTCGCTCAGCAATTCATAGAATCCCTTCAGTGAAGAAGGAGGCCCTTAGGCCCATCGAATCTACACAACCACAATCCCACCTAATCCCTATCCCCATAACCTCACATATTTACCTGCTAGTCCTGACACTAAGTGGCAGTTTTAGCAAAGCCAAGCAACCTAACTCGCATGTTGTTGGAGTGTGGGAGGAAACCCATGCAGACATGGGGATAATATGCAAACTCCACACAGACAGTGACTTGGGCCGGGAAATCTAATCCAGGTCCTTGGCTTTGTGAGACAACAATGCTAACCACTGTGCCGCCCACAATGGCTGTGAGAGGTCTTGGTATCTTTTTGCTGTTTTACCCCATTGCCTATCAAATATTTCTTGTCTTTAGTGATCCTGTTCAGAGAATTTAAACTAAATACATTTGTTCACTGAAAATGATGCCATTTTTTCAATGTAATTCCAAGAATTAAGAATGATAAATACGTAGACCAATTCTGGAGAGAGAGTTGTTTGATGTGCATTTTTTTTTCAGTTCTACTATTATAATAATATATTTTGATCCCCACAGGGAATCCAAGAAATTTCAATTTAGTCAAAAATCTGACCCAATGACTCCTATCGAGGACAACTTGCAAGTGTTGACCCCAGAGACTGATCAAAGTATTTTATTGAGGTCAGAATGTAGTTCTGTGCAAAGAGCCATAGAGTGGTGAGGAAATCCATGAATGTTTAAATTTGATTCAACGTAGGTAGAAATATGTGACCATAACAGACCTCTCTATTTTAACTATGTTGAAAATATAAAGGTTGGTGCAGATTGCAAGGTGGCAATAATCTACATAATTGCAACCTTTGGAAAATGCTTTGAGATATGTAATGGCAGTAACTAGTATTCAATCTTTTTTTTGATAACTTATCTGTGAAACCAATATCTGTGGCAGAAAAAGTGATGGTTTCATCCTAGACCTCTCCTACTCGAATCCCCAGCAAATGAGGATTCAGAAACTTCAAACATTGTTCCAGTTCTTTGAAGTTGTGGAGAAAGATGTCTAGTGTGTATCATTGAGAAGTTTAAATTATGCTAAATCTGGTAGGTTTCATAACAAGGAGAGAGCTATCCAAACTGGTAACTTACTATCAAGGCAACAAAATTGAAAATTATCCTTTGTCTACAGAAAAATATTGAATTTATCTAGGGCCATACTATGTTGGTAAAGCAAGCGTTTTCATGTAAATTAAACTATTTTTAGTGTCAGCCTAAAAGATTGCTTCAAGGATGCTGGAAATTCCTGATGCACCAGAGCTGGTCATTACAGTTTACAAATATTAACTAACAAAAGAAAATCATTTTTACGTTGCTTCATAGTGATGCATTGAGGAAACATTAATTTGCTGCAACCTCAGAATCAAATGTATTAACTTTTGATGGCATCCACAAACTAAAGAATATGCGATTCATTGTTAATGTGCCACAAACTGTATCAGATGTCAAGCAGGTACAACCAGTGGAATGAAATAAAGCTTATCTCTCTTCTTCCTCCGTTCCAGTCCTGTCTTTAATTGTCTTCTCCAGCAATGCATTGACAAAGTAACAAGCAAGTTTGTTTTGTTACCTACTATTAGTCAAGCAGAGCTATTGAGACTTTATTTGCAGGAGTGGCTTGGTTAATGAGTTATTGTGATATGAAAAAGAAAGAAAACTATCTTGCATTTATATATATTACAGCCAAAGACCCTCTGTTGTAAAGGTACCAGTCTTGATTCAGTCGTAGTGTTCTCATCTTTTAGAGTCAGTAGGTCATGAGTTCAACTTGTATGACAGAAACATGGGGCAGAATTTTACAATCCATGTTGGCAGGTTTGCAACTAGAGGAGTCATCAAATTACCCAGGTGGTCTTCCATCCTTCCCAATCTGTTCTCAATTTTACCAGGAGCAGATGTGTTTGAAACATCCTGAGGTTGCAGTATCTAATGTATAATGCAGGATCTCCTTTCTGCCATAAAAACAAGGCAACTCAGAAATCCAGTAGAGGATGTAGTTTTCTGGGTCTAACTGGAGGGCAAACACTGCCAGTGGTAAACATAAATTGTCAGAATGATTGCACATATTTGTGGACTTTGTAGGTTAAATTCCACATTGCTGCTAATGCTCTAAAATCTTTCTCAGAAAATAAATAGGTTAGATTTCAGACCACTGGCAGCCTGATTGTATTGCTTCAGGGGAAATGTGCTAAAAGGTTTCAAAGCTATTTTAATCAAGTTAGTGAAAGTGACCTTGTAAAATAAGTCTTAAGATATTTTACACCACAGAAATGAATATGTATACAGCATTTTGTTAATTTTTTTGTATTCTCATAAGAGGAGTCTGTCTTTTGAATCCGTAGTAGCTCACTGTCCTGTAAAACATCTGAAAATAAAACCCTGAAACACATTTTGTTTGCTTTATTGCACATACACTCTTCATCCCTATTCTGTTAAACACTTCTACCCTTGCACAAGGTGCTGAAAGGATATTGTAAATGAATATTGTCAATAATCATGCTTACTGATTCATAATTTTCACAAGTAGTGGCCCCTGAATAGAGGCCTGATAATTAGATGTCAATTTATTCGAATGCTATAATACTGGTGGGAAGATCGCAATGGGACTTCCTGCTGACTTATAATAAAGTTTTGGCCACTGATGAGATCTTGCTCCCATCAGCATTCCCTTCCGATATAAACTGGTGTGCCAAGATCCCAGCCATTATTACTGGGATGATTTTGGAGAGGTTTTGCTCCTCGTGTAGTCAATTTGTCATGTGAATTTTAGTGCACTTTTGTTTGATCTTATGAAAATTAAAACAAAGTTGCAAATGTGATGATCAGTAAATATATTTAAACCTCCCATTAATAAACAAGGTCAAATGTTTTACAGAAATTGCTTAAAATACACAGTAGATATTTCAGAATAGAGGCTAATGATAAATTTGCTTTTTTATCACTCAACTTTCAATTTCCAATTTTGACAAAAGGTTTAATTACCCATGATAATTCACCTTTTCCATTTATAAATTGACTGATTTGGTTTATATTTTTCAACTTTGCTGTTTTTATTTCTAAAGCAGCTTGCAAACATCTTTACACTTGTCAGATAAACCAGAATTCAAGGATGACGTGCCATTTGTGAAAAAACACCACAATTTCTCATTTCTCTTCTGTGCGAGTCTACTTAACATAATTGTGAAGCCATTGATAATTTCTTCCTTTTTATTGAATGTCCAGCTCTCTAACAACAACAATTCAATGGTAGTTATCTTTAATGTAATAAAACAACCCAAGGCACTTTATTGGAACAATGTATAACAAAGTGTGACACTGAGCAATGTAAGGTCAGATGTCCAAAAACTTGGTGGGTTTTAAGGAGTGTCTTTCAGAAAGAAAGAGATAGACGGGCAGAGAGTTGTGGGGAAAACATTCCAGAGCTTGGAATATCAACTGCAGATCTAAGCAGTTGAAAGCATGATCATTATGGTGGAATAATTAAAATGGGGAATGCACTCGAGGTCAGAATTAGAGAGGTTGCAGGATCAGAAGAGATTAAGAGGTAGGGAGGGAGACTGAAGAAAATGGCCTTGGTGCTCCCAGTATTCAATTAGAAGAAATTTTTGTTCCTCCAGTAATGGATGTTAGATGAGTTATAAGATATTGTAGGTGTGCAGAGGTGAACCTGGGTATTGTCAGCACATCTTTGGAAACTCAAGTTACGTTTTTGCATGATGTTGCTGCAGGGCAGCATGTAGATGGAAATTGGGAGGGAACCAAAATTACATTCATCCAAAATCTTTCACCCAATTTAAATTCTGTTCCTGTTTTTTTTTACAGCAACAAGAAAGTGACAACTGCCAGGATATGGAGGTGGGGAGGGGCTGAGACCAATAGCTCAGTAGAGAGCGAGATGGGACTTAGAGTAAGCTTGGATGAGAAGAAATACACCAGGGAGAAGGAGGTTCCGAGTGAGCTTGGAGGTCTGGAGTGTGTCTGTTTCAATGTGAGGAGCGTAACGGGAAAAACGGATGAACTTAAGGCTTTAATGTTTGCGAGGAACTTGGATGTGGTTGCAGTGACGGAGACGTGGTTAAAGGAAGGGGAGCAGTGGCAATTGAACATTCCTGGGTATTAGTGTTTCAGGCGTGACAGAGGAGGGTCCAGAAGAGGTGGAGGAGTGGCGTTGTTAGTTAAGGAGAGCATCACGGCGGTGCAGAGGGAGGACAATACAGAGGAGTTAGGAGTGGAGTTGCTGTGGGTGGAGTTGAGGAATAGAAAGGGGGCGATTACTATGCTAGGGGTGTATTATAGGCCACCCAAAGCCCTCGGGTAATTGAAGAAGGCATATGTAAAGATATTTTGGATAGGTGCAGAAAGAACAGAGTCGTTATAGTGGGAGATTTTAATCTCCCTAGGGTGGATTGGAAAGCACCTGGAGCTGGGGGTTTGGATGGGCAGGAATTTGTAAAATGTGTACTGGAAGGATCGTTGGAGCAGTATGTGGCTAGCCCAACTAGAGAAGGGGCTATATTGGATTTAGTTCTGAGTAATGAGCCAGGGCAGGTGGTTGATGTTGGAGTAGGGGAACATGTGGCTAATAGTGACCACAATTCTGTCTACTTTAGGATACAGATAGAAAAGGATGCTTGTTGCCCTAGGGACAGGGTGCTGAATTGGGGGAAGGCTAACTACGGTCGGATTAGGCAGGAACTTATGGAAACTGATTGGTAACGGTTGTTCGAGGGTAAGTCCACGCTAGGCATGTGGGACTCTTTCAAGGGAATACTGAAAATGTTGCAAGATAAGTATGTGCCGGCCGAGAGGAAAGATGGGAAAGGTAGGATTAGAGAGCCATAGATTACTAGGGATATTGAGGACTTGGTTAGGAAGAAAAGAGAGGCGTATGATAGGTCAAAGCAGCTGGGAACGGAGACAGCGTTGGAGGAATATAGAGAGAGTAGGAGGGAGCTCAAACAGGGAGTTAGAAGGGCAAAAAGGGGCATGAAATGATTTTGGCGGATAGGATTAAGGAAAACCCAAAGGCTTTTTATTCCTATGTTAGGAATAAAAGGGTGGTTAGAGGAAAAATTGGACCTCTTAGAGACAGAGGAGGGGAACTGTGCTTAGAGCCTGAGGGAATGGCGGAGATCCTGAATGAATACTTTGCGTCGGTATTCACGAAGGAGAGGGGCTTGTTGATAGCTCCTGTCTCTGAGGGAGCTGTGGACTGGTTGAGGGAAATATCCATACCGAGGGAGGAAGTGTTAGAGCTTCTAGGTAGCATTAAAACTGATAAATCTCCGGGGTCTGATGGCATTTATCGCAGGCTGCTTAGGGAGCTGCGAGGTGAAATTGCTGGGCCTCTGACGCAAATCTTTGTCTCTTCCTTGGACACAGGTGAGGTCCCAGAGGACTGGAGAATAGCTAATGTTGTACCGTTGTTTAAAAAGGATAGTAGGGATAACTCTGGAAATTTTAGGCCGGTGAGTTTGACGTCAGTGGTAGGGAAGCTGTTGGAAGGGATTCTTAGAGATAGGATGTATAGGTACTTAGAGCGTTGTGATCTAATTAGGGATACGCAGCATGGATTTGTTAAGGGGAGGTCGTGCCTTACAAATCTGGTAGAATGTTTTGAGGAGGTGGCGAAAACAGTGGATGAAGGGCGAGCCGTTGATGTTGTCTATGTGGATTTGAGTAAGGCGTTTGACAAAGTCCTTCATGGGAGGTTAGTTGAGAAGGTCAAGGCTAATGGGATACATGGACAGGTATCTAGATGGATAAGTAACTGGCTTGGTAATAGGAGACAGAGAGTAATAGTGGAAGGGTGGTTTTCTAGCTGGAGGTCGGTCGCTAGTGGTGTGCTGCAGGGCTCGGTACTGGGACCTCTTCTGTTTGTAATATATGTAAATGACTTGGAAGAGGGAGTAAGTGGAGTGATCAGCAAGTTTGCAGATGATACAAAGATGGCTGGACTTGAGGAAAGAAGCATTGTCAGGCGATGCAACAGGACATAGATAGGCTGGTAGCTTGGGCTGGCAGATGGAATTCAATCCTGATAAATGTGAGGTGATGCATTTTGGGAGAAAGAATGTAGTGGGGAGGTATATGATAAAGGGTAGACCTATTAAGAGTATAGAAACGCAGAGGGACCTGGGGGTGCAGGTGAACAAGTCTCTGAAGGTGGCAGAGCAAGTGGAGAAGGTTGTGAAGAAAGCATATAGTATGTTAACCTTTATAGGAAGGGGTATAGAGCACAAGAGCTGGCCTTTAATGTTGCAGTTGTATAAAACGTTGGTTAGACCTCATTTGGAATACTGCGTCCAGTTCTGGTCGCCTTACTACTGGAAGGACGTGGAGACTCTGGAGAGAGTGCAGAGGAGGTTTACCAGGATGCTGCCTGGTATGGAAGGTCTGAGTTACGAGGAGAGGTTAGGCAAATTGGGACTGTTTTCCTTAGAAAGACGTAGACTTAGAGGAGATCTAATAGAGGTGTACAAGATTATGAGGTAAGGGTTAAGCTTTTTCTTAGGATGGACTCGAATAGCACGAGGGATCACGGGCTTAGGGTGAGGGGGGTAAGGTATAATTTGGATGCTAGAGGGAGTTTTTTCACACACAGGGTGGTGGAGGTATGGAATGCGCTGCCAAGTAAAGTGGTGGAGGCAGGTACTCTGGAGTTATTTAAGAAATACTTATGCACATGAATAGAATGGGAATGGAGGGGTACAGAAAACTGATTTAAAATAGGGATCATAAGCCTTGGGAGTCCCTGCGAAGTATGTAAATAGATGATGATATTGATGTACTTGTTTTTATCCTACAGGTGCTTTGGTCCACCTTGTCTAACGAGGAGCATACACGCGATGGGTCGTGAGAGGGCTGCTCTTGGATCTTTTTTCAGGAGTATCCTAGTGCTTCACGTCGTTATTGTACGCTTGACCTGGACCATTTGATGGGCAACATGACAGCTCAGGACTATCGCTGTCCTGTGCAGATACATGGATTTGGGCCAAGTCTGTGGGAGTTTGCGCATTTTCCCCGTGCTTGCCGTGGGATTTCTCCGGGTACTCCGGTTTCCTCCCACATCCCAAAGATGTGCTCTTAGGCTAATTGGCAAAACAAATTCTCCCTAAATTGTCTCAAATTTGGTTTTTAATCCAAAGATCTATAAACATGGACAGGGATCGTGGGTAGAGGTGGGAACATCGGGGTGGTGGCGCGGGCTCGTTGGGCCGAAGGGCCTGTTTCCCGTGCTGTTTTGTTCTTTGTTCTTTGATAATTCCACATTACGAACTCCGCATTTATTTCTTACACAATTCCTTGATGTGTTTTCTTTTAACGTGCCAGCAGGTGGTGCTAGCAGTCCCTAGTTTAAGACTTGTTGATGTAATTTTGTAATGTCAGCATACCGACTATCCTTTGCTTTTTGGGAAAATGTCTTCAATTTTAAATTTCCAAATGTTCAGTTTTAATTTATATATTTACTTTGTCTGCACCCAGAAGCCAACCATTGTGGTGTTTAGTTCATGAAGCTGCTATTCAGTGTCACATAATACTTGACACCGAGAGCAAGGATGCTAGAGCATTGATTTCCAAAAGGGTTTCCTCATGTCCTGATGCTCAGAGAGAAATGGGCAACTGCTGGAATTGAACCACATTTAGACCATATTTGGTATATTGTTTAGGGTTCCAGTCAGCACTCTACCTGAAGGATGTGGAGGCTTTGGAGAGGGTGCAAAAAGGTTTACCAGGCTGTTGCCTGATTTGGAGGATATTAATTATGGGGAGAGATTGGACAAACTTGGTTTCAGTTGAAGATCAGGGGCAACCTGATAGAAGTTTACAAAATTATGAGAGACATGGATGGTTGGAGTCTTTTTCCCAGGCTAGATATATCAATTACTAGGAGACGTAGGTTTAAGGTAAAAGGGGGAAAGTTTAAGGAGGTGAGAGGCCAGTTTTTCTACAGAGAGCAGTCAGCACCTGGAAAGCGGTGCCAGAAGAGGTGAGAGGAGCAGGTGCAAAGAGGCATCTTGAAGAGGCAGGAAGTGGAAGGGTATGGTCTGTATAGAGCAAAAGGTCTTTAGAGGCATGTTCCATGCTGTATTGGTTTAATGTGCAGTAGCAAAACTGGTGAGGCAAAAAACATGTTTACCAATGCTGTGTTTTTTTTTGTTTTTTATTCCAATTCAATCCAATCAAGTCCAATTCAGAGTCTCAACAAGTTGAGACATTCCCGACCCAAGCTGACAAGACAGCGTTCTCACCTCCTGTCTTGACTTAACCTACATGATCCAAGCTGATTGGAGTAAGCATAGCTCCTCCTCCAAGGCTTGATCTCATTTGCATCTTAGTCAAAAGGTGAAGATGCCACTTTAAAAAATTGCTTCAAATGAAGCTGAAATGTGATCTAATGACTTCAAGCAAGCACAGCATTTTGATACTGCACTTGATCTTAGCCAAAAGGCCAAGAAGCATTTTTTTAAAACTTTATTCCAATCTAATCAAATTAAATCCAATTCAGAGTCTCAACAAGTTGAAAAGACAGGGCTCTCACCACCTATCTTGGGCTTGATCTACATAATCCAAGCTAATTAGAATAGGTATAGCTCCTCCTCCAAGCTTGATCTTATTTGCATCTTAGCCAAAAGGCCGAGATGCTGAGAAGTGTTATTTTTTAAGCGTTTTTAGGCTGAGCACAGATAATATTTATGTAAACAAGTACTTGTGCTTGGATTTTGGCCATGTAAAGTGTTTCTTGATCAACATCTATGTAAATATAACAGGCCCCAGGCTTGATCAGGCAACCCTTGTCAGTGCATTTTGAATATGCCTTAAGCCCCACATGATTATGTCAATTTCCATAGGCAGAAGAATCGACATTCTATAGATTGTGGCTTATGGTATAAATTAACATGCAAATTCATTAAGTTATACTAGCTAGTGAATAATAAATTTTTTGCACTTACAGGTCTTATTCTACATGGAGAAAATCAACAAAAACAACTTAAAAATACCATATTTCCATATAACAATTATATACACAAATGGATGATTTTCACGTCACTCGACAAAGATTCAAATTATACCAAGAACAGGTATTTCATACCTATTCATAACTTCATAAGCTGCTGGTAATGCACTTCTGCATTACAGCCCTTTACCAGGCACTGCTGCCTTACAGAATTTTAAACGTACCGTAACTACAGAGAAAAATAAAGTGAAGTAATAATAATAAAAGCTCTACCAGTGTTTCTCTTTCTATAACAATCCTGAGAAGAAAAAATATTGGTGATAGGTATTTAAAATCATGAAGTGTAGCAGTGTGCCTTCTAACCTATTTTACCTGGGCTGACTCTGCGAAAGTGGTCATACAGCTCGCACTGATGTGCATTTCTCCTATAAAATCATAAAAGTGCTTAACACAGAGATTCTGTATTCACTGTGGCAGATAATTGAAGCACTGTAATTTATTCAGTGGAATAAAATGGCAAACTATATCAATCAATATTGTTCTAACACATTCACGCCAATATAAATATTGAGAATAAAATTAAGGTTAATTGCTCAGTCTATCATTGCGTAGTCTTTATTGCCTATTATCCTTATGTAGGTAATTCATCTACCTTGATGCTTGGCAGGTTAAATTCCTCTTGGGTGGGGAAGATGTGACAGCCTGAAAGGTAGTCAACAGACTGTTGATTTTCTAACATCCTGTAAGTGAAAGAGGCAATAAATACTCATCAAAACGAGGCATCATTAAAGATCTCACAGAGTTGCTAAGAATTCACAATGTAATGAGAACTATATGAGAACTCAGATTTCTCACAATCGCTGCACAGGAAGGATTTACATTCAACTAATCTTCAAGTGGTGTCTAAACACAACAATCACAAAGGCAAGTCACTGCATATTATTCAAGCAGCATCTGAGGCACTCTTCATTTGCAGAGTCCACAGTCCCTGCATTTTTGAAGGCTCATTTAGATGGGACTGATGGCAGCTGTCCTCTGCAGTAACCCCAATGTGAAACCCTAAAATAGCAGAATATAAATACATGCTTCATTCAGACTTATTGTGGATTACAATACTCAGAAACCAAAACAAAGATTTCACTGTTTGCATTACTCAGTGCTTCTCTGCAGCCCATCAAAAGTCATCATAATACCAAGTAAACACGACACAGGATGAAAGGGGAATTTCATGATGGAACAACAGCTGAATAGGAGGAATCAGCAGAAACAGGAAAATTGTTGTAACAAGCATTCATTTATTCATATAATTCCTGATCCAGCCCCTGCACAATTTTTGCAGATGATGCTACACCATGTAATAATTATAAAAGTTTTATCTGCCATCTTACACCATCTAGCTGACATCAGTTGTATCTTAACATGGCTTTTTCCAACAATAAACTGTCTGTGCTGAGTGGAAATAAAATATTCAACTCTTTCAGAATCATCTCCATAAGGTGCTGCTAGTGACTACTGCCATGCTTTTCTACCACTGTGTTTCATGCTCAGTGGGAGGATCAAATATAGTTCTTTTTTACTAAACCAGACTACACCCATTTCAGATTGTCAATGTTTGCATTCATCACGATAAAAAGAATTGAACATTTTCCCATTTTAGTTTCAACAACCAGCATCAGAGGTCAAGTGTAGCAATACAGCCAAATGTAAGCTCTACTCTATCATGGCAACATTGCTTTTCTCATGACCTCACCCACACCAGTTTTGCTTAGGACCAATCTAATTGTGATTGCCAGTTAAGAGATAGTTTTGTGTTCCAGGCCCATTCTCATTAGGCATTGCACAACCACTGCCTATTTCACACTATATAGTGCTTCCTCTATGATTCCTCCTTAAATTGGGTGTGTTAGCAGCAGAAAATGAGGGAAAATTGAGACGTACTGTCACCAATTTGCATTTTCATCTCCAGTATGCTTCTTTCCTGGGCAGCATTATAGTCAGCACTCCTGCCTCAAGAGCCAGGGACCCAGGTTCAATAACGGCCTTGGGAAACTGTGGAGTCTGCACATTCTCCTCGTATTTGCGTGGGTTTCCTCTGGGTGCTCCAGTTTCCTCCCACACTCTAAAGATATGATTGGCCATGTTAAATTGTCCTTATTGTGAGTGGGATTAGCAGGGTACATACATGGGATTAGAAGAATAGGGCTTTGGTGGGATTGCTGTAGGTGCAGATTCGATAGGCTGAATGGCTTCCTTTGTAGTCTCCTCTGGATTCTGCTGGTGTCCAACTACTTACTGCTGCTGTATGGGGCTATAAGCCCTGGGAAACATAATAATGTCTTGAATCCCCAAATCAAAGATGAGGGCCTCCACGTGCAGAATCTATTTTGTTTGTCATACATTTATGTAGTAATTTTCAAGATCTCAATATGCCCAAAAGCACTTTATAGCACATGATGCACTTTTTGAAGTGTAGTCACCGGTAAAAAATGCAACAGCTAATTTTATGCACAGCAATGAGATAAAAATGAAATATTCTGTGATGTTGGTTGAGGCTTAACTATTGGTGAAGGCATGGTGGAGAAGTCTTCATTAAAATATTGCTGTGGAATATTTTACATCCATCTGTGAGGGCACTTGGAACCTTGGTGTAGCATCTGATCCAAAAGTGGCACTTCTGACAGTGCAGCATTCCCTCAGCACTACACTGAAGGGTGATCCTAGAGTTTTGTGCTCAAATCTCTGGAATGGGATGTGAATCAACAATCACCTGACTCTGAGCTGGGAGTGGTACCCACTGAGCCATGGCTAACACAACTCTCCTTTGTAACTGCAGACTATTAGGATGCTGATTCCCCAATCTTTGTATCACTTCTGCCTTTTTAACTGCTTGGAGGCTTCTAATGCTTCTACAATGACTGTCCCATTGAAACTCTATACTGGTGAGGAGAATCCAGCCTATTAACTCTTAATCAATTTTTCCTCTAAGCTGCATGGCCACTTAGCAACCCAAGCACAAATTGGCATCCTGTTAAATTACTGCGGGTGCGCTGTTGCACAAAAAATGTAAAATGCCCATGCACTTAACTGAATAGACCAAACAGAACAAAAAAAATTAGAGGGAACATTTCTCTTAACTGCTTTTATTTGTGTTCTCCTTTTTAAAGTTTATTTATTACTGTAATAAGTAAGCTTGTATTGAAGTTACTGTGACAATCCCTTAGGAGTCACATTTTGGCTCCTATTGGAATACACTGAGAGAGAATTTAGCATGCAGCCAACCAGCACATCTTTCAGATTGTGGGAGAAAACTGGAGCACCCAGAGGAAACCCATGTAAACAAGGGGAAAATGTGCAGATGCCGCATAGTGACCCAAGCTGGGAATCAAACCCACATCCTTGGCGCTTTGAGGCAGCAGTGCTAACCACTGTGCCATTGTTCAACCCCAATACTAGGGCATTTGGCTGTATTTGGCCCAATTTTCATAGAAATCTTTTAGTAGTATTTCTAATAAAAGCAAAACGCTGCAGATGCTGGAATCTGAAACAAAAACAGAAAACGCTAGAAAATCTCAGCAGGTTTGACAGGATCTGTTGAGAGAGAAGAGAGCCACATTCCGAGTCTGGGTGACCTTTCATCAGAGATTTTTATCATTTGTCATGATTGTGAGGAATAGTTTCAAAATCCAAATTGATTGCATCTCAATTGAAAGTAAAAACATTAGGAACAGTCTGTTTGTTTTAAAAGTCACTTCTTGAGATTGTGGTGCAGTGATTTTGTAGAACTAATGCCTTTAACCTTACATCATTGGATGTCTCTTATTCGTTTCTCCTTATTTGAATAAGGCACAACCCAAAACAAATATTTCCAATTAAAGAATGCAAAATTGACAGGAGTCTGGCAAATCTTGGCCTCTTGTTGATAATTTACCATGTACACTGATTAACAGAGCAAATGTTAACAGCTAACAATAGATGATGATTAAAACTTGTGACCATTGCCAGCTAAATGGAGAGGCGTGATGTGTCCCTATGAACTATGTGTTGCTTTATTATGAATTAACAGAACTTTTTCCCTCACCTTTTAAAACATTCTTTCATGCCTTTTTAAATTTTAAAAAGGGACCGAGATATTTAAGAAGATGTCCCAGGTTTCACCAGTGTTGCCAGGCAGCCAAGATCCCAAAAAAAACTCTTTGTAGGCTTTCTTTTAATTGAGAGGGAAAAGGTCGGAGGGCAAACCCTCAACTTCCTATGTGTAGAAGGAACAAAAGAACAGGGAAGCACATGGTTCTGGCACTGTCAATAATAGATAACACCAGTATAATTTAAGAAGAAAAACAAGGCCAAGAACAAACTTTGGCCCAAGTCAGAGGTAGGGTTGGTCAAAGGAAGCTATAACTTAACCTATTAACAGTGCATTGTACTTTTATTATTTCTTTAATACCAAGTGGCGGGTGGAGACAGCACAGTGGCACAATGGTTAGCGTTGCTGCCTCACAGCACCAGGGGCCCAAGTTCAATTCCAGCCTCAGGTCACTGACTGTGTGAAGTTTGCATGTTCTCCCCATGTCTCCAGTTTCCTTCCACAGTCCAAATGAAGTGCTGGTTAGGTTGATTGGCCATGCTAAATTGCTCCTTAATGTCAGGGGGCTAGCAGGGTATATATGTAGGATAATGGGGATAGGGCATTTTATGGGTCGAATGACCTTTTTCTGCACTGTAGGGATTCTATGAAGTGGGGCAAAATTATCTCTAAATCTGCTTGCCACCACTATTACTCTGTACATTAATTGATTACCAAATAAAGTCGCTTAATGGTTTGTATTTGGCCTTATCTCACATACATATTAATCAGTCTATCTCTTTGGTCGATAGAAAGGTGCAGATGAGGATATGTGGGTAACCAGTTCATATAACAAGAGAGTTCTTTTGAAACATACATGGTCATGTTATCATATAATTAGATTTTATACACTACAGGTTAACCCCAATAGTAAAAGGTTGAAGGTATGCTTATGAAAACCATCTGTGATGCTGAATCCGTGAAACTCTCTTTTTTAAAGTTTTTTTATTAACATCACAAGTGGGCTTACATTAACACTGCAACGAAATTATGGTAAAAATCCCCTAGTCATCACAATTCGACGTCTGTTCAGGTACACTGAGGGAGAATTTAGCATGGCCAATGCACCTAACTAGCACGACTTTTGGACTGTAGAAAGAAACTGGAGCACCAAAAGGAAATCCACACAGGCACAAGGAGAATGTGCAGACTCCGCACAGACAATGACCCAAGCCGGGAATCAAACCTAGGTCCCTTGTGTTGTGAGGCAACAGTGCTAACCACTTTGCCTTCATACACCCCAGCATAGGACCAAAGTTTATAATTGGGCTTCATTATCTTTGTCCATTGCAATCTTTGCATTGTTCATTGTTACATTTGACTGGTAAACAATAAAGGCATTAGAGCTTCAAAACCATTGACCTTTATCATTTAATTAAACTGCAAGCTGTTGTCAATTATAACAACATATCCAGGTCAAAGGAACAGAAGGGAGCCTCCTTTACTTGACATTTCAGTATGAGTGAGAAAATGCATGAACACTTCAATTGCTATTCTTCCTCTATAAGACCTCACAACAGGCATAGAGCTGGGAATGGCAACGGCAGCATAGACAAGTAAAGGAGGCTGTCTTCCTGCTACTTAAAGGGATAGACAGGGTAGATGCAGATAAGGTGTCTTGTCTGGCAAGTCTAGAACCAGGGGATACAATTTCAAAATAAAGGGGAATCCATTTAGAACTGAGATGAGGAGAAATTTCTTCATACGGATGATTGTGAGTTTTTGGAGTTCTCTACCCCAGAGACCTGTGAAAACTCAGTCATTGTGTATGTTTAGAGCAGAGATTTATAGATTTCTGATTAATAATAACTTAAAGAGTTAGGGAATAGTGTGGGTAAAAGGCATTGAAGTGTTCGATCAGCCATGATTACATTGAATGGGGGTAGAGCTGGATGGGCTGAATGACTTACTCCTGTTCCTAAGCTCCTATGAAGGGAGAAAAGAATCAAATGTCCCCTGGCCTTATAAGAGAAAATGGGGCAAATGGGGTCATGGCACTTGATAAGGAAGTACTGATACTTTACAGGTGGCCTTGAGAGTGGGTATTCAGTAGGAAAGTCAAAGCACCATCTGACAGAATGTGACATCAAGGTGCTCTAGCAAAACAGAAGACAATGAAACAAAACAAAAAATGTTGGAAAAACCCAGCAGGTCTCGTAATATCTAAGGAGAGAGAAATAAAGTTAATTTTTTGAGACTGCGCGACTCTTCTTCAGAGATAAGGAGAGGACAAACCCCTCGGCAAAGAGTCTATCATTGAAGATGGAGCTATACCTGGAGATGATTGACAACCAGTGCTGCAGAAGATTACAACTCTCCAGGTAGTTGGACACATCTCACATCTCGCAATACTGGTTGCTGTGCTCTTCCAGTGGCTGAATCTCTTCACTTCTGGCACCTTCCAAAAATCATTTGCAGTGTTTAGTGGCATCTCAGAATTAGTTGCATTTTTCTGGTCACTGCTTTCCTCTTAACCATAGCTAGACAGTGGTGTAGTGGTAATGTCTGGATTAGTAATCTGAATTCAACAATTTCAAACTATGTGCTCTCCCCTCCTCTTTGTTAACCCTCTGTTTTAATCTCACTTTTTTTCCCCAATGATCCAGTCCCTCCACAGAGCCATCTGTCACTTACTTGGAAGTTTTGCTTTCACAGTTTGCTGTTTTCCTGCTCTCAACACATTCTACTATGTTACCTTTATGCCACTCTCAAATCTTCTTTAAAATCTTAACACCACCATTAACACTCTCATTGTCTTGCAGCCACAGCATCTTTGTCAAATCTCTCCTTTATCCCTGACTTTCTGCTCTGCTCCACTTGTTCCACCCGCTATTAAACAGAAGAAAATCCATTATGTTCCATCCTCTCCTTAGCTCTGAAGAAGAGTTATGCGGTCTTGAAACATTAACTCTGTTTCTCTCTCAACAGATGCTGCCAGGGTTTTTCCAGCATTTTCTGTTTTATTTCATTGACTTCTGTTTTGTTAGGGCACTTTGATGCCACATTCTGTCAAATGGTGCCTTGATGCTAAGGGTAATCACTCTCACTTCACTTTCATCTATAATCCAATTAGCTGTATCTATGTTATTCACTCAATTAGTCCATGTGGTAAGGAAGCCAATCGTTAAAGAAGTGCTGGGGTGGAAACAAGAAAATGGAGTTCAGGCCAAAATCAGAACAGCCATGGTCTTACAGAATGGCAGAGCAGGCTTGTAGGACGAAATGGTTTACTCCTGTTCTTAGTTGTGTTCTTCAAGCAAGTTCTACATTCTAGCCCTGACAATGGGACTCAGGTGTCTACCATTGGTGGTCTAACCTTGTGATTCAAATCTTCAGCATTCTATATCAGCAGAGTTGGCTCTATTTGCCTTTTCCTGGACCTTTGTTCTCAGAGAGCTGGTGTCCTTAGACAAAATAGGTTAATTTTTCATAAGGAGAATCATAGAACACAACACAGAATTATTTAGGCCTAATGATAACCAACTTCTTATTCCAAAGGCTGAATCTTTAGTTCACTGTAACTGGAATTCATTTTCCCTATAGAGTGAAGCCAATAGAGAGCGGTTCCTGTACCTGCAGTCAACTGCACATTGAAATTTAGAGACACCTACAAAACAAATCAATTTTAATACCAAATTAATGTTTTGGCAAATTTGGTGAGTTTGCAGATAAAATTCAAGGAAACTGTGAACATGGTGCAACACATGCATATTGTAATAGTGTCTGAGCTTAGTAGGTGGTTTGGAGTTGAAAGTAGATCCACCCCTTAGTGGACCTTAACATTAATAAGCTTAGGGGTAACTGCAGCACACTGGGACACTATCCTTTCCTCTAGACAACAGACAGGTTATGTCACTTTGGTTCAGTTGGTTGCTTGGTACCCTTTTGCATTTTGTGAAGCAACTTTTCTTTACAAGTTTGATCCTTGTTCCTATTTTATCATTGTCTTTATATTCATTGCAATTCGATGAAGCTTTTCCCGTATCTTCTCATTTGACCACAAACAAACATGACCCAACTCAGGTGATTAAATAAAGTAGAAAGAAGATCCCAGCATTTCAATTCACAACTGAGTTCATGAGCTGACCAAATTCAGGACAAAAATTTACCATGCAGGGACAATCTTCTTGTAACTCTAAGGAGCAACAAAACATTAGTTCACCATGGTGGCAAAATATAATCTTTGTCTGCATTAAGCTTTTAACATGTTTTGCATTGCAAGGTACAACATGCCAAAGCATTAGCGCCCAAGATTATGCCAAGCATTTCTCAACCGAAGTACCATCAGTTCCAGTCTAACTGCTGGATTGTATGGATTTCTGGTGCCGTTACATTGAGATGGCTAAGGTGCAAATTTACATAATTGACCCGCAAAATTATATTCAGTTGCGAACATCCCTGCAGAAGGAAGACATTTAGCCCATTGAGTTCCCACTAACTCTGAACACAGCATCTTATCCAGGGTCTATCTCTGTAATCCCAAGTATTTACCCCACTAATCCCTCTAACCTGCATATCTTGGAACACTAGCGGGCAAGTTAGCAATGTCAATCCACCTAACTTGCACATTTTTGGACTTGGCAAGAAATCTCACACACTAGTTAAAGTCCAACAGGTTTATTTGGAAACATGAGTTTTCAAAGTGCTGCTTCTTCCTTAGGTAAGTGGACATTCGCCTGCTGAAGGAGCAGCACTCCAAAAGCTCACGATTCCAAATAAATCTGTTGGACTTTAACCTGATGTTGTGAAACTTCTTACAGTGCCTATCCCAGTTCAATGCTGGCATCTCCAAACCATCTTTGGACTGTGGGAGGAAACCTGAGCATCCGGAGGAAACTCACTCAGGCATGAGGAGAATGTGCAAACTCCACACAGTCAGTCACCCAAGCCAGAATTGAACCCAGGTCCCTGGAGCTGAGAGGCAGCAGTGCTAACCACTGTTCTACCACTGTCAGAGAAGAGCTATCATTTAATTTTTGTAGATACCTGTTTATTTTAATTTAATTAGTTAGAGATGGAGCTCTTGATTGCCTTTTATTTCTGAATAACCTTATTTCATAGAATCCTACAGCACAACTAAGTACGCACCAACTACAATCCTACCCAGGTCCTACCCCCATAACCCCATGCATTTGCCCAAGTTAGTCCCCCTGACACTACGGGTCAATTTAACATGACCAATCTACCTAACCTGCACATCTTTGGACTGTGGGAGGAAACATATGCTGATACTGGAAGAACATATAAATTCCACCCAGTCACCCAAGCTGGGTATTGAAGCTGGGTCCCTGGCACTGTGAGGCAGCAGTGCTAATCACTACGCCACTGAGCTGCCCTATTCCCATTCTGTGAATCGAAACACAAACAGATCAGGCATGATCTTAATGAATGGTAGAGCAGGTTTGACGGGCTGAATGGCCTACCCCTGCTCCTGTTTTAATTGTTCATTCTTCAGGAGATAGTTTACAGGCAACTAAGTGGTCAGGACCTGCAAGTTGATCTGGTTCAGGACCAGTGCAATGTAACATCAGACTGAAGCTACACCCTACAAACTTTTGTTTGAACTCATGATTAGAGGGAAACCAACAGATGGCTTTGTTATTTTTCATATTGGGAAGAGTTGAAAAATGCATGTCCCACTGCTTTTAATCTGATACATTCTCCTGTTTAATAACAATAAAATCACTTATTACTTCAGAGCCCAAGGCATCAGCTGTGCAGAATATATTTGCAAGTTGCTCTTCAATGAGAGGTGAAGCAAGTGGCTGCCTGTGATACATCTGGTAGCTGATTTACAGAGTAAAGGTTTTTTTGCTCCAATTACTCAGTTTTACTTTTATGTGCCAAGACAATAGGCGGAGAAATATGCATCACAAATTGAAGCAGCTGTAAGGTTTAATTATAAGAGTATCTGGTGATATTGGCACCAGGAAATTAACAAATGTGGATGTGATAGTCATGATTTTCATTTGCTTCTTTTCTCCACAACTTGTTCATCCTGTTTAACTTGTTTTAGTAAGAACGCAGGTATGTCTGGAATTATAATCACTTGACATAACTCCCTGTTCATACCCGATCATGGCCCTTAGACATGCAGAATACTGAAACCTGGTAATATAATGAGCTGTAGCAAGAATGCCACTGATTCACATAAACCAGGAGCCACTGGGCTCAGGGGGTCTACCATGCATCAAGCAGAAACTGCTCAACTTACTCACATCTTAAAGACAAGTTCACTGAGGACAATGGAGTGGATAGAATGCAAATGTTATTTTGTAACTGACTGCCTAGCTGTTGATAACAAACTGCTGAAAAGCATTTTCCCGTGCCCATTACAGTTTTTCCGGAGTGAAAACAAGTTTAAGTTAAGTTTATTTATTAGTGTCACAACTAGGCTTACATTAACACTGCAGCAAAGTTACTGTGAAAAATCCACTAGTCACCACACTCCAGCACCTGTCCGGGTACGCTGAGGGAGAATTTAGCACGACCAATGCACCCTAACCTGCACATTTTTGGACTGGGGAGGAAACCGGAACACCCAGAGGAAACCCATTCAGAGCGTACAGACTCCACACAGACAGTGATCCAAGCCGGGAATCAAACCCGCCCTCTGTGCTACCATGTTGCCAAAGGAATTTTAAAAACAAGGAATCTCTGCTAAAGGTTGGAAGAGAGTTCTCACAAACAGAAGGAATTATTGCTTGAAAATCTTTAAAGTACAGTCGAGTATTTGAAGACATTCTGCCTATTCCTTGTGCAGCTATTCACTGTAATAACAGGTACTGAGCAGAAGGAGTGGGAGTCACCTGGGGGTTAAATCGTGAGTAGGTTTTCAGTGGAATTTAGCTAAGTTGATAGCCTTTTTGCTTTAAAATATCAATGTATTTCAGAATTTTAACAAGGTTACTTAAACACCATGGAAGATGAACCCTCAGCCAAGCAAACCTCTGAATCAATAAATGGTCTGATTTGGATAAACCAGGTGAATAAGTCATAGCTGGTATAAAACAATACAACATATTTTTACATCTTGCAGGTATCTGCAAGTATGCAGAATATGAAATATATCAGGGATTGAAAAAGTTATAAGTAAAATTTGGGAATTTCTGACACTATAAGGACCACCAGCGACTTGCATGTAGTTCCAATGTAAACACGCACAACTGTTTGGCAAAGGAACTCAACAGCATGAGTGGAATTTCACACAATTTACAAAGTTTATTTTGGCAGATTTCTAACTGGTAACACTCAAACCCTTGTAGAGTTGCAAAGAGCAATCAGCCATTAAAGTGTTAATGGTTATTCTCATCACAAATTAAAGGGGATATTAGGATATCCTTCTGAGTAGGTCATTCAACCCCTCAAGCCTGTTTTTCCATTCAGTTAACTAATTTCTGATCTGTCTCCTTAACCTACCTTGGTTCCATAGCCTCATCAAGGTCAATATTTTTCCAGTTCTTCAGTGCCTAGAGCTCAAAGCAATACTGCAGAAGAAAGTTGACCATGTAAGACTCCATACAGCTGGAACTTGCTATTTTTGTACAAGCATGGCAGTGAACAGTTGATAAGTATATTGCTACCTTGTGTTGAAAGCATATTCTTGCAGGTATTAAAATGTTGGTGCGATGATTGAGCACAGTATACTTTCAGTAACATGGCAGCAAACATAAAACCCATTTTGCATGAAACCTGAGATGCATGAGGAACAAGAAAAAATTTACACATGTATTTACCACTGTGTTAGCTCATCTTTTGGCAAAATATGTAAGCTGCATTATTGTGGACTGAGGGAATGTATGTGTTTAAAGAGATATAAGGAGGTGTCACCTACACATATAAGTACATTAATGATATGCCTTGGATTTCATTCTCAACAGGTATTGATAACTGTTGAAGTTAAATTTGGTTTCTATGAATAGAAACAACTGATACTTTAAAATATTTCTGATAGGATATGGCAGAAATTCCATTTGTCTTTGAAGAATGTGCCACCATATCTGTTCATCTTTTATTCTTGAGAATCCATAGCACTCATGGCATCTCACAGTTTAGCAATAGGGAACCGTTTTTTGCACTGACTGGTAACAAGCCTCACTGTAAACTATGGTTAGACCAACTTTCATATTTGTGGATTATGACCACTATCAAAAAAAGGCAGATGTAGTCATGTGAATTGTCATAGAGTGGACAAACAGGGTGAGGAAGGATGTTTGCTGCTAACTGGATAGTTCAGGAGTGGATGGCTGGGAGGAAAATTGGGCAATTAGGGGAGAAGTGCTTCAATAGTTTGCCCTGCAGTAGAAGTATATGAGGTAACAGTCAAATCTGGTGGAATGGAAGATTTCGAAGGTCAGCATCATATAAGAGGAATCTGAAAAATATACATTATTATCAGAAACAATGTCATTCAGGGCCAGATTATAACAGCAGTCTGCTGTCAACAATATCAGGTTGCAGCTTTCCTTCCCAGACTCATTGTTTTGTAGCAACTATTGAGACCTCTGAAATGGTCAGTTCTATTGAGCCCCAGTATAAAACTCAAGACAGAACAAAGTGACAAAAGAGCAGGTAATAACCATTGGAATTCCACATTTTGAAATGTCAACTGTTGACTTAATGACATCCACATTCCTTGATGGAACTTTCTTGGCCCAACCATCTTCAGCTGTTTTATCAATGATACTCACTCTGTCAGCTCCTGCTATGTCCAAGACTGCAAGAAACCACAAAAGGTTGTGAATGAAGCCCAGTCCATCACTCAAACCAGTCTCCCATTTACTGACAATGTGAACACTTCCGGCTGCTTCAGAAAAGCAGTCAGCGTAATCAAGGACCCCATGCACTCCAAGCATATTCTCTTCTACCTTCTATTAGGAAAAAGATATAGGCTTCTTTCCTGCTGCCATCAGACTTTTGAATGGGCCTATCTCGCATTAGGTTGATCCTCCTTTACACCCTAACCATGACTGTAACACCAAATTCTACATTCTCTCTTTTCTCTCCCTATGTGCAGTACACATTGTCTGTATAGAGTGCAGGAAACAATACTTTTCACTGTATATTAATACATGTGACAGTAATAAATCAAAATAATGTCACAAGTGGGGCTGTTTCCAAAGTGCTTTACGTGAAGTGTGTGTTTTCAGATGATGATGTTGAGAGACAGTGTGCAGATGAGAAAAAGGAGGGGCCAAGGATTGATCCTTGGGGTTTGCCAGAAGTAAAAATTTAGGAGTAAGAAGAGAAACCATTGCACTTGTTGCTCTGGCCATGGTTAGATCGGTTAGAATGAAAACAGGCAATCCCAGTAATCAGCCCCACCCAGTTGGGGTTGGTGGAACGGTGCTGGAAAAAGATGGTCTGGTCAACTGTGTCAAAGGTTGCAGAAACCTTGAGAAAGATGAGAAGGGATAGTTTTAGCTTTGTCACACAATATTGATAATTGATCATTTGTCATTAACATTGAAAAAGATGTATAAAAATGTATCCTAGACCTACATTCTTTGCCATTTTTGAGGTGTGCAATGAAGCTATATGACTCAGAGTCCCATGATATTAGTTTTATATTCTACAGGTGCTACTTTCTCTACTTTCAGTGTTTGAGACACATAATAGCACTTTATTTAGCATTGTACGGAGCACCTGATTTTGTTAAGGTGTGTTTTCTGCCTTGGTACAGAACTCCCCATTTTAGCAGTATTTTTTAAAAATGTAATCTACCCGGTTTCCAAGTTGGGCGCTTTTCCTTTTGACTGAGACGTGAGGTGATTTCCCTTTGCTGTTGACAAATCATATCATGACACAGTTGATGAGGAATGCTGTCAGCTAACGTGTTCATGTAAAACTCATGCAAAAATAGTGCCATGTGCCATCAGGATGATGTCAGAAGACTATGGCTGGTTTATAACCTTCCCACACACTAAATGTATTTAACTCCCCAGTTGTTGAAGGACAGGTTCTGTTGGAGACAGAACAATAAAGCAGATCCCAGCAAGGCTAAAGGCCTGTCCATTATTTTCCTTAACTATGCAGTGGTGAGCAATTATTGAGGAATTTGGGCACTTATTCCTCTGCATTTTTGCAGTTTTACAATTTACAGGCTTTTGAAATCCAAACTGAACGTGTGTGGCATTACACCCAGCACATTGGTCAGGAATTGCATTCCCAGGTTTTTTAGGCATTAAACATCACTTTGAATATCTTTAATACTTGAGGCAAAAGGAGTTATGTAGAGCATCAGAGCTATTGGAACTGTGTGACTATATATGTTGGGTTTAAAAGCAATGAAACTAAAGAATAATCCTGTCTTCACTGATGGAAGAGATTAGTGAATGAATAGAATGCATTTAGGAACATTGTCTTTGACCACATTCTTTTTTTTTGTTCCTAACACAATAGCCAAATGTTTTTGGGGTATCCCATAATACAATGAAAATAAAGTCTTACACTTCAGTACATTCTCGAGAAACCAACCATTAGGTTAAAATTTACTTTGTGCAGCAGTAAACTACAAAACTCCAAGAATGTTAGAAACCAGGCTCATAATTGCTTTAGGGCTAGTAATCTGTCTCAACTGGTAATGCAAAATGGATGACATTAGATTGTCCATTGTGAATCTCAGGTATCTCAGGTATTTCTTGGCTGGGTGGTCAATCTGAACTTGCTCATTGATCACCACTGCCCCTGGTGAATTTCTACCCCCAACCTAAAGATTTTTGGGTTTAGAGCAAAGGCTATGGGCCTGAAATGTCCTGGCTGGAAATCAGTGCTCCAGAATTAGTTTTGCTATAAACCAAACTGTTTCCTACTGCTGCAACACCGGCATCTATTAGGCTGCGTGGCAAATTGTCCAGGTATAACCTGTTCATAAAAGAGACAAATTGTAATTGGGCCATTAATTGATTGGCCATTTTAGGGACTGCTTGGGTTGACAGGGAGTGGCAGATCTTGTCTGCTCCACATAAAATTGCACAAAGGTTAGGGCAGCAAAAATGCAGAGGAATAAGTGCCCAAGAACAAGTGCCCTCTAGGGAATGTTATGTATCGCTCCACGTGCAAACCCACTGATGGAGGACTGTAAAATTTTGCCGTATGTTATTGAGCCATGAATTTTCAAATATTGGAAAAAATTGGCTAACAATTTACATTGATACATGGATCTTCCTCTCCTCTCCTTATGATTGGAGCACAGTACAGTAATCAAGCTCACAATATCTCATCCGAACTTTGCAGTTTTTGTGACTGAGCTGGGCTATGAAGATTGACAGGATATTCAACTTTATGAGGCATCACACCAAGTCTTTGCCACCAGCACTCGTACAGACACACAAACATACACATTTTAAAGCAAAGGCACCAGATAGTAATCAGAAAACATGTCTGGTTTTTCCTTTATCTAATTCAGATGCATCGATCCCAATCATAAAGATTAATCCATTATAATAATAAACTAACTCACTTCAGCAACGAGATTTAACCCATTAAATTAATTGCCTCTATGGACAAACTGCGCATTGGGACACATTTACCGTGGATTACTGTTCTGGTTCCCACTCCAAAGCTTATTGTGTTCTCAGTGATGGGATGTTTATTCAATAAGCATATCTAAAGCTTATGTTGAATCAACTCATTGAGAGACCTACCTTTTTATATTTTTCGATGCATTCTTCTGTGGTTATATTACTGATTATATCACATAAAAATATCACTTGTGCCAAAATGCCTTCCTAACTTATCAGGAATTGACCTGGTTATAACGTTGCTTTGTTTCAATCTCAGGTGACGGAATGCTTAAAACATCTCCTGTAGCAACTTAAGGGAACAAACATTTCTGGCATCCTGCATGTGCCACTCCCAGAAACTGTTTATGGAATGAGAAACTCTATTAATATTGTATCAAATATCTGCTTTAGATTTGCCAAATGTTAAATGAGCTATCTCGCCATTCAAATAACTAACCTCAATGCATTATATCAGAGCATTTACAGGAAAATGTCCAAAACATAAATGAAAGCCAGTTGCTAATAATTCATATTGGAAGTTCTTCTTTATATAGAGACTGGACTTTGCTACCACATGGGGTAGTTGAGGCAGACAGCACTGATGTGTTTAAAGGGGAACAACAAGAATAATAACTTAAAGGACGGCATGATGGTCAACACTGCTGCCTCACAGTGCCAAGGACCTGCATTCAATTCCTGGATTGGGTCACTGTGTTGTATGTGCGGAGCATGCACTTTCTCCCTGTGTCTGCATGGGCTTCCTCTAGGTGCTTCGGTTTCCACCCACAGTTAGTTATGCTAAAGGCATGCTAGTTAGGTGCATTGGTCATACTAAATTATCCCTCAGTATACCCAAATAGGTACTGGAGTGTGGAGGCTAGTGGAATTTCACAGTAACTTCATTGCAGTGTTAATGTAAGCCTATTTGTGACACTATTAACTAAACTTAAAACATCCCAATGTGTTTCACATCAGTATTATAAATCAAAATATGACACTGAGGCATATAGAGGAATATTAGGTCAGATGATCAAAAGCTTGGTCAAATTTATAGACTGGAATCTTATCACTGTTCACATCGACAGGATTTTTGTCAAATTCTCCAACCTCGCGGCAGCGGGAGTGTAATGTGAATGGCTGGTAAGATCACACCCATTGTTCGAAACAATGTCTTAAGGAGGAGTGTGAGGCAGAGAGGTGTAGAAAAGGTTATTCCAGAGCTTCGAATACGCAGTTGAAGACATGGCCACCAATAGTGGAGCATCCAATTGGGGATGTTCAAAGCCAGAATCAGAGGAATGGAGGGAACTCAGAAGGTTCTGGGAGGAGTTACGGAGAGGAAGGCCATAAAGAGACTGGAAAACAAGTAGAAGAAGCTGAAATAAACATCGGAGGAAGAAAGAAATGTAAGATTATTTAGATAGGATGAGAAGAAGTAGGATAGTAATAAGATCATTTGAAGCATAAATGGCAGTATTAACCAGTTGGTTCAAATGATTTGTTTCTGTGCTGTAACTTCATGTAATTCTTTGTAAAAAAAAAGGATGACAGCTAATTGTATTTAGTCAAATAACTATAGGTTGAGTTGTAATGCATGGATCAGTTCATTATAGCAGAGATTACAGGAGAATTAGGAAACACCCAGGTATATACGACAATGGTCCATACATGTCTTTGTCATCTATTGAGTAAGATCAAGTTAAGAAATGGAACAATTTATTTCCTGTTCATATGAGTTGAAGCAAAGGTTGGACTATTCTTTATTACGTGATCGGTTGTTTTCCATCATTGTTGTCTTCCATGCAATGCAATATTTCTTTTATTTTCTTCTATGGGGAATCTATTAAGGCCCAGAATGGTAGACAACAATGTCCAAGTCATGAAATCCATTGATCTGTATGTCCTTGAATGTTAAATTCACAGGCTGTGGAGATTTAGCATTCAAGGTGCAGGAATGTTTCAATGCTTGTTATATTTGTTCCTGTCTAGTTGCAGGTGTGGGAGTCTCTGGGAGTGTTTGATAGGTCGCTAAGTCAATCAAGGATCAGTGAACATCTCTTCTTGATGCAGTCAATTTGATGCAGATTGGCCAGCCAATTGGCACAGGAACAGGCTCCAACTTAAAGGAAGAGCTATAAGGAGGGCCACTGGGTCATCTGGAGGTATCCTTTTGGAGCAGCAGTCTTCTATTTGGCATGACCATAGATGTGAAAATGTTTTTAAGTCAGTGTTTGAGTGTACTTGGGAATCCAGGGGGAAGGAATTTAAGGCCAGATTGAAATGCTATAAGGTAGACCATTGTTAAAGCCACCCCAAATAGAAGAAACGTTTGGAGAGAATTCCAAGACAAGATTTTCAAAGGTGGGAGATTGGAAATACTTGTGAGAAAGACAAAGTTTCAGTAAGATTGGCTGATCCATAGTGGGACAGACATCTGGGTGGTTTCTTGAGAAATCCATGGACTGTGTCTTAGTTGCATCTGTCATTTAATCTGTTGAGTGGTGTGTTCAACCACAGTTCATCTGCTAATTCTTATACCTTGTAAGAAGTCTGACAACACCAGGTTTAAATCCAACCAATTTATTTGATAGTAAACTCACAAGCTTTCGAGCCTCTGATCTTCGTCAGGTGAATCTCAATTCTCATGGCTCACATATCTCATAAATAGCCTGAATGGCAGTGTGTAAGGTACCTATTGTAAATTGTTTTATCTTTTTAAACTTGTACAGTAATACTTATTCAAAATCCATGGAATCTCGTGGCTTAATTCCAAAACAAGTTGCCTTGGATCTCAGCTTTTTTCTCTTTGAACAAAATCACAGAATCGTAGAATTATTATGGCGCAGGAATAGACCATTTGATTCATCATGTCTGCACTGGTTCTCCAAACGAGCATCATGAATTTGTGTCTTTGACTTGCTCTTTCCTCATATTCCCGAACATTGTTTCCATTCAAATAATCATCTATCTCTCTCTTTAATGCCTTAATTGAACCTACCTCCCATCATCCTTCCAGGCTGTGCATTCCAGATCCTAACCACTCATTTGCTTCTCTAGCAAATCACTTTAAATCTGTACCATCTTGTGCCCTCTCATTTTTGATCTTATGAATAGGAAAAGTCTCTCCCTATCTACTCCGTCCACTCTCATGATTTTGAACATCTCTATTGAATTTTTTTATTAGCCTTCTTCTCTCCAAGTGCCAACCTCTCCAATTTATCCTCATAAATGAATTAACTCATCCCTGGGATCATTCTTGTAAACTACATTTTCACTCTTTCTAATGTGTTCACGTTCTTATTATAGTGTGTTGCCCAGAACTGTACATAATATTTTAGCTGAGGTCCAACTATTGTCTTGTATAAGTTCAGTGTAACCTTCTTGCTCTTGTACTCTGTGCCTCTCTTAATGAAGCCCAGGATACTATGTGCTTCATTAACTGCCTTCTCCACCTGTCTTGCCAACCTCAGTGATCTACGTGCATATACATACAGGTCCCTCTCTTTCTACACCCCTTTAAGAATTTTACCCATTACTTTATGTTGTCTCTCAATGTTCTTCCTACCAAAATTCATCATCTCACACTTGTCCACATTGAATTTCATCTGCCACCTATCTGCCCACTCCACCAACTTGTCTATGAACTATTGAAGTTCTATGCTGCTCTCTCCACATTTTATAATATTCCAAGTGTTGTCTCATCTACAAACTTTAAAATTGTCCCCTGCTCACCAGATCTTTAATATATATTAGGAAAAACAAAGTCCCAAGATCGACCACTAGGGAAACTACTACCAATTTTCCTCTAATCCAAATAATATCCATTGACCATTACTCTCTGCTTTCTGTTTTTCATTCAGATTTGTATCCATGTTACTACTGTCCCTTTTATTCCATGAGCTATAACTTTTCTCAAGTCTGTTGTATACACCATATCAAGTGTCTTCTCAGACCCATCTATACCATATCAACAGCACTACCTTCTTCCACCCTTTCTGTAGGCTCCTCAAAAAACTCCAGCACCTTAGTTAAACACATTTTCCCTTTAGAAATCTATGTTGACTCTTTCTAATCAACCCACATTTTTCCAATGGTTACTAATTCCATCCTGAACAATGGCTTCTAGAAGCTTATCTACTGATAGACTTTCGTTACAACCTTTTTTGAAAAAGAACAGAACATTTGCAATTCTCCAGTCCTCTAGCACATTCCCTGAATCTAAAGAAGACTAGAATTTCAATTGTCACTTCCTTGAATATCCTTGGATGCATCTCATCCGGTGCTGGTGCCTTGCCAACTTTCAGTACCAATAGTCTCTTCAACACTTACTCTTAATCATCCTTCGAGAGACAGAGTTTACTCATTTGTCACCATGTGCTGGTACCTCCTTCGTAAAGACACATGCAAAGTATTTATTTAATATCTCAGCTATGCCACCTATTTCCCCACATAAATCTTTATGTTCCCAGTTGCCTCTACATCTCCGCTTATCCTTTTACAATTTATATGCCAAGAGAATATTTGGGATTGTTCTTTATGTTGGCTGCCAGTCTTTATTCATTATCCCTCTTTGTTTCTCTAATGTGCTTTATCACCTCCCCTCTGAACTTTCAGTGCTCTTGATTCTCAATTGTATTTTCAACCCGACAACTGTCATAAGAACACAGAGTATTCCTTATCTTAACTTCCTTCTCCTTTTTCATAAAGTGAGCTCTGGATTAATTTGCCTAATCCTCCCATTTTATCTTGACTGTTGCAGTTTGAAGGTGGCCCATTGTTCAGTTACAGCTTTTCCCAATAAGCTTTCATTCCATTCTGACTGGTCCAGCTCCATTCCTGCCCCACTGAAGTTGGATCTCCCTGAGTTAAATATTTTTATGCTGGATTGTCTATTTTTCTTTTCTATCATCATCCTAAACCTTCCAACACAATGATTACCGTAAGATTGCAAGTGTATGTGTATGTTGTGTTGGGAGAAGATGGAAAATGCCTCTGCTCTAGACAGCTGTGGGGCAGGTTTTTTGGGCTAACTGGTCTGTTTCTAGCCATCATTTTCATATGTTCATGCCTGTGAATATTAAAAATAAGTCCAGAATCATTGGGATAGCTTGATCTTGGTTTCAGATAAAGCTCGGCACAACATTGAGGGCAGAAGGGCCTGTACTATGCTGTACTGTTCTATATTATATGTTCTAAATCAATTATTTTGTTCACACTTTGCTCACACTTGTCATGTGTGAGCAATTTTAACTGTAAGACTGGGTTGCATCTTCACAGTACTGCCAACTCCACTGTCTGATAACTCAGAAGACCAGTTCATAAAAATTAAGAGATTTGGTATACAAGTCATGAGTTTCCATAACTTTTAAACATGAGTATAAATTAAATAGTCAATATAGGTCCATATATCTTATTAGGGACCTTATTATGGTGCAATAGTTGTATCCCTCTGGGTTTGAGTCCCACAATAGGGCTTGACACAATAGTTATAGTATAATGTGGCCAAATGGGTTGATTATCTGTGAGCTAATGGTAGGTGCTAAGTGTGGGAGAATCGCCTGGCTAACTTTGCTTGATGTAGAGTGGCATACCTCAAGCTAGCCTTTAACTCATGACCAATTCTAGGGAAAACTAACTGTGAAAACAGACATAAGGACATATTTTATCTGCCTGATGTATCATTGAATGAGGGAAAGCCTTTGAGTCTATTAACATCATTAGCAGCTTATTTGATCTCCAGGTGAAGTCAGGCTTAGTTTCACAGTTTACATATGATTATAAAAGCAGATCCAGGGTGTAGTGCTTATAAACTCTTCATCTTCATGTGCCCAACTACCCATTTAATATCCTTCCTGCCTCCAATCCAAATTAGGATTCCATTTCCACCTGGAAAGAAATACATTCCATGCTCTTATTTTGAATACTGCCAAAAAGACAGACATGCTACAGAAGTTTTTAATATTGCACTCATCAGGAAAAATGCCAAATTTCAAACAATTAAAACAATTGATACAATGGGACAAAAATATCTTAATTGTTTGGCAAGTCGACTCTGACTGGCTGAGAAATATCCCTGAAAGAAGCAACGTGGAACTCTAAGCTCTGGAAGCTTCGATGTAATTCAAAAAAGATACAAGGCTTAAACACATTCCTTTCGTTGGCATCAAAGTCAGTGTGCACGAATGGGTGTTATTTCTAGCTATTGTAAATGAGCCATTTTACTAGTTGGACTGATGAGCTTAAATTGTTAGTGTATCTATTAGCGCACTTAAGATAGCTCAGCAAGTGCTGCCCAATCATGGAATCACGTTTAATAGTTGATGTTTTATTTTGGGTTTTGCAAGCATGATCTGGTTGAATAGTTTGTACCTTATTATATAATAATTATGTAGTCTATTATGATAATGTAGCTTATTACGAATAACCAAAAGAATGTGCAGTTTGATTCAATCAGCCAATTACTGGTGTATATAGCCTACTTACCTGGCATTGCATTGTCACTGATATTTATACACAACATTGATCAATTGTATGGTAGAAAGAAATCTTTCTGGATGGCTCCTGTTGGTGGAAAATATCACTTATATAGCTGCTGCAAATGACTTCTTTAATCTGTTGTTCAAGATTTTGAGAAACTTTGCCTTTCCAGGGTCATTTAATATAGATGGAGCATTTCTTAGGTCTAAAAGTGGCGACCTTGGCCCATTTGTGAGTTTGGGTAATACATAGCGAACAGTGATCTGACCAGGATAGGCACTGTCCGATAGGGTAGCTTCGAAATGTTCTATTTCCATGTTAAGCTTACAAGGTGAGCAAATGGCTAGGGCCCTATTTATAAGATTGCTGATAAGGCCAATTTGTGAACCTTGGAAAGCCTTTAGTTCACCGTTGCTCTCTTCACGGCAACACCTTGTTGATTGTCAACCATATTCCTACAATACAACTTGTTGTGATAGTTTGAAATTTGGCATTCTTGTGTTTGTCCTGCTAACTGCAAGATGAAAAGCCTTGACAAAATGAGTCGCTTTTCAGCAACAGTTGTATTCCGTACTAGAAAGTGACAACTGGTGGGATTTTCCAGCTGTACTTCCCCAATGTTGAAATTCCTGCCCGAGATCAATGGACTTTTGCATGGTCCAATCCCACCCACTATGATCCTAGTGGGAAGACAGGATGGAAAAACTGCCCAATGTGTTTCCCAGGGATGTGCCAGCATATTTGCTTTATTCTTGTACTATCAATTTAAATTATAATGAAATTAAAAAGATGCTTGTTTTTCTTAAATCTTTTAAGATTAAAAAAAGGAATGGGCCAGCCAGTTGAAAGAAAGATTTGCACTTAGTGCCTTTCACAGGACATCCCAAAGTACTTTACAGCCAATGAAAACTTTTGAAGTGTAGCCAGTGTTGTATTATAGGAAATGTGGCAGTGAACCTGAGTAGCGCAGTTTTCCATCAGCAACAATACAATAAAAACCAGATAATCTGCTGCAGTGATGTTGATTCAGGGATAAATATTGGCCAGGATATCAGGGGGAAAGCCCTGCATGTCTTTGCAATAGTGACATTGACAGGAGTCTCACAACACCAGGTTAAAGTCCAACAGGTTCATTTGGGAGCACAAGCTTTCGGAGCATTGCTCCTTTATCAGGTGAGTGCATTAGGCATTCACCTGATGAATGATGTTGTGAGACCACTTACTGTGCCTACCCCCATCCAATGCTGGCAACTCCACATTGAGAGGAGGCTTGGTTTATAATGTCTTATCTGAAAGACAGCATTGGTGAAAATATAGCACTCCTTCAGTGTTGAGCTGGAATGTCAGCTTTAATGTTTAGTGCTCAAGAATGGAACCTCTAACCTTCTGACTCAAAAGCAAGAGTCCTATCATGTAAGCTGAACACTGTTCAATTAGATCACGGCTGACTGGTATCTCTACTCCATTTATCAGCCTTGTTTTCATATCTCTTAAGACCTATTAGTAAAAATCAATCAATCTCAATTTTGATGTTTTGAGTTGAACCCCAGTTTTAGCAGCTTTTTAGGCACAGATAAGCAGATTTTGTCTATCCCTTCTTTATTTTGCAAACTCTTTAATTTTAAGGTATGCCTCCATATGCTGGACTTTTGTTTTTCTCTATTGACCCTATCCATTTTTAAATTATCTTAAACATATCAGATAGATCTCTATTAAGCTCTCTGCTGAATGGAGATTCCCAGGCAGGTAGATCCAATTGTTACTTCCATCTTTGGCTGACAATATAATCTACCCAAACTCTCAATAACCACCTTGAGTGCATCTCCCTGTCTTCCTGGATCCTTTAAGAATTTTGTATTTTCAAGTATTTATCCACTTTCTTTTTAAAAGTTTGTTTCCAGCATGAATCATGGAGCTTTTTTTAAATTTATTCTTAACAAGTGGCCATCACTGGCAAAGCCTGCATTTATTGACCATCTCTAATTGAGAGATTTGTCAAGACATTTCAGAGGGGATTTAAGAACCAACCACTGTGTGAAGAATCTTCTCGCCCAGTCCACCACAGGAATTGTAGCAGGCAGGACACAGACCATACAAAGGTCCATTGACTTCGGGTGGGACTTTTCAGTCTTGGGATGAGCATGGCCGGAAAATTCTGTCCTATGAATCTGGAGTCACATGTAGGCCAGACCAGGTAGCAGATTTCCTTCCCTAAAGTGCATTAGTGAATCAGATGGTTTTCTTTTAAAACAACAATCAATGATAGTTTCATGATCACCATTACTGAGAATAGTTTCACTTTCCAGATTTATTAACTGAACTAAAATTCTATGGGTTACCATGGTGGGATTGGAACCCATGTCCCCAGAACCTTAGCCTGGGTCTTTGAATTACTCTCCCAGTGATATTACCACTACCATATCCACTGAGGATGAATCTGCTACCCCATCACCCCCCCACCCCCAACTATTCAGGCAGTGCATTCTATTAAATTTTAATGTAGGTGTGACTTTAACCATAATGTGATAGATTTTGCATTGTGCAAGATGATACCTGAGCTTTCACTCTGATAGGTCACCGAATTGAGCTGAAGCATCCACACCAGAGGCAGGTATCCTCCAAAGTGCTCAGATAATTGTGCCTGAGTTATATTGCATAATTGCCTGGTTGCCAGTTGAGAGTTTCTCCTCCCTCCTTCCCCCACAGAAATTCCTCTCTTACCTCCAAATCCAAAAACAAGATGGCCATCTTGTTCAATGGAATGCCATAGTTGCTATGAGGGTAAACCAGCTGTGGTGGGAGCATTGCTGGAGGACTAAAGGCATGTTGCATTAATATAAATGCATGAGCATTTACATGGGAAAAGATAAAAGGTCTCTGCTAAACTCCCCCTTACCCAATGAGGATGGTGGTGAAAATGCAGTTAAAATTAGGCCAGTCTACTTACTTGCTCAGGGTCCAGACACACCCCACCACCATTTTGTCTTCACTAATATCGAAGCCGAGACCTAATTTGACTTCAGATGTTGTGTCCCATTGATGTCATTGATGCAACAAATTTTAATTAGGGGAGGCCTATCCAGTGTCAAACCTCAACCTGACAGCAGCGAGAGGCACTAACTGGCTACACAGAAGGAGTGGGTTTGGGGAGGGAGTAGACAGGTGGTTTTGATGGCATATTGGTCATGTTACTGGATTAGTCATTCAGAGGCCCAAGCTAAAGCTCTGGGGACATGTGTTCAAAACCCAACCAAGCAGCTTGTGGACTTTAAACTCAATTAATAAAGAAAAATCTGCAATTGAAACCTGGGGGATGATTCTCCCATCGTGACCCACAACTTTTCTGGTGGGTTGGTCTGGGAGATGCGATCGTCAGCCTTTTTCCGGGACTTGCGCATGTGCTAGGAATACATGCACATTTCCTTGAGCCGGAGAAGAGTCGGAGTCCAGACCATGCTGGAAACTGGTGAGAAGACAGGGAAGTGATTTGAGTCTTTTTTTTAACGTACTTTAGATGTGTTTATCATTTCATTATCGGGAACTTGCCAATCCTGATTGATTCTCCCAACCAGTCGGGAATATTTCATTCCGGCGGGGTTGAGTAGCTTCCAACATTCAAGAAACTAATGAGACTCCACCCCAGAATGAAGGGGAGGGCAATCAGGACACCCCCCCCCCCCCCCCACCAAGGGGTCGAGCAGCAGGAGGGGTGTGCCCCATGGATTTGGCACTCTGGCAGTGCCAGCCTTTGCCCCTGGCACTGCTCAAGGGGCAAAGTGCCCATGCCTTGGGGGATTGCCCATTAGGAATCGGACAGTGCCGAGGGGGCAGGGCCTATTGTGAGCAGGACCTAGGGGCAATCAGTGGGAGTGGGGTTCCCATTGCCACTCTGCAGTTAGGATGGAAGGAGGGCAGTGATTGGGGTGGGCTAGGAAGAAGGGTCTGCCGGGAGGGCAGGAGGAGGGTTCTGTCAGGGTGAGGGGTATGGATGAATTGGAGGTGGGCTAGATATCAGGGTGCTTGTGGGGGGGGGGGTCAGGGATGGCCCTGAAATTGTTATGGGGGCCGTGATTGGGCCGTGGAGGGGGCTGGAGGGGCAGGCCAGCAATTGGGGAGACTGACAGATTGGGGCCACAGTGATGTGCAGAGTTCCAGAACTGTCAGATAGGCCTGGACTCCTGGAGTTTTAATAATATACACAACTGGGGCCTCCGCAGTGCACAGAGGAAGATTTGAGTGTGACGTTGAACTGAGAAAACAGCCGTGATCTAGAACAGTTTTCCCATCAATTCAGGGCTTTTGGAAGAATCCACCCACCCCCCTTGGGTGAGATTTTCTGGCTGTGCTTGCCCCAAAACTAGAAAATCCCACCCGAGGTGGGACCTTTCCATGGTCTGTCCCTCATCCACTACAATTCCTGTTGCAGGTGCAACAAGAAAATTTGTCCCCTCGTCTTAGTGATGGTGACCATGAACCTGTCATTCATTGATGTAAAAACCCATCTGATTCACTAATATCCTTTAGGGAGGGAAAACTGTTGCCCTTACTTGGCCTGGCTTACATGTGACTCCTGACCCATAACAATTTGGTTGACACTTTACTGTCCTCTGAAACGGCTCAGGAAACCACTGAGCTCAAAGGCAGTTCAGGATAGTCTTAACATCCCATGACAGGATTTTTAAAATGGCAAAGTAAATAAAAAAAAACTAGCTTTAGTGTGAAATGCTTGAGAGCCAGGAGGAGCAGGAGTGTTCCCCCATTTCCTGCAAGAAGTCCTGGGCCTCCCCAGCCACTGCCTAACTGAGGTTCATGCCCAGCAGTAGTGTCAATTGGACTATTCCTTTGAATCCCCAGGGTGCAAAAGGCTTCCAACACCACCCAAAAATCACTGTCAGTTAAAACCCCTTCATATGTTTTATAATATAACATTACCTCTTGACCAATACTGGACCTAAGTTACACCTTACAATAGGTGCTTAACATTGCTAAGCAACAGGAAATGCTGAAGTTAAACATTATTGCTGATAGCAAATATTTAAACGAACAGGATGGATGATGGAAGGAAATTTGGCATGCCAGCTACATTTCTCACTGACTTTTACAGAAGTGCCACAGAAAGCATTCTTTCTGGTTGTATCATAGCTTGGTATGGCTCCTGCTCTGCACAAGACCACAAGAAACTACAAATATATCTCAATCCATCTTGCAAACCAACCTCCCATCCATTGATTCTGTCTACATTTCCCGCTGCCTTGGCAAAGCAGCCAAAAGGACTCCATGCACCCCTGACATTCTCTCTTCCATCACCTTCTGTCAGGAAAAAGACACAAAAGTTTGAGGTCACGTACCAATCGACTCAAGAACAGCTTCTTCCCTGCTGCTGTCAGACTTTTGAATGGATTTACCTTGCACTAAGTTGATCTTTCTCTACACCCTAGCTATGACTGTAACATTACATTCTGTACTCTCTAGTTTCCTTCTCTATGAATGGTATGCTTTGTCTGTATTGTGCACAAGAAACAATACTTTTCACTGTATGTTAATATATGTGACAATAATAAATCAAATGATTGATGGGCATTTGTCAAATAGTTTGATTCTAGGGTCTTTAATATTCATAGAATCCCTACGGTCCAGAAGAAGGCCATTCAGCCCATCAAGCCTGCACTAACAACAATCCCACCCATGCTCTATGCCCGTAACCCCTCTGCATTACCCTGCTAAAACCCCGACACTAAGGGGCAATTTAGCATGTCCAATCAACCTAATCTGCACATCTTTGTACTGTGGGAGGAAACCAGAGCACCTGAAGGAAACCCAAACAGACACAGGGAGAATGTGCAAACACCACACAGACAGTCACCTGAGGCTGAAATTGAACCCTGGAGCCTGGTGCCAGAAGACAGCACTGTGCCACCATGCTCTCCCCATTTGTTGTTCGGGATGTGATCTAATTGTTTAATCTGCTTTAGCAGCCACAACTTGCTCTTCTCAGACACCACCTCCAAAGTACAAGAGGAATTGCTGCTGGGAGCCCTCCTGAAGAAAATATTTAGTGGACTGGAACCTAGAAATACCCCTGGGGTCAGTGACAACTTTTTTGTGTCACAGAGGCCTTTCCCTTGCGTAGCTGCACTGCAATTCCAGTGGTCGGGAGAATTCTGGTTACTTTAGATGATTATTTCAGACAATTGAATTAATGTCTGCACTTTAAAATAAAGCGTAAGTTGTCAGTCAAGGCTTTAAATACCTGTTGCCAACACAGTTTGTTTGTTAAGAATCAAAGTTACTGTCTCAGAGGTATTGCCTCTAAAGATCTTCACTAGCTTACATCTCTGTCATACCAAACCTCTGCACAATAGCATAAAGTGAGAAGTTAAAGTTTGGTAGGTTGATGTGTTTAGGATTCTCAGATGAGTTGCTGTTGCTAGGTGTGGTACTAGTTAACATTTTATTCACTGTAACAGAATCGGGCTGAATGAATTTGTATCCTGTTCGCCTGGGTAAATAACGTCACAGAAATCCATCCTTCTGATGATGGTTTGGTCCCCTATTATTTATGAAACTGCCCTGCTGTATAAAATGAGATTTGTAATCAGATCAGCTCCAGCACTAAAAGGGGGTTACTTGATTCGCTGTACTTGGGTCATAAAATAAAAATAAAATACTGCAGATGCTGGAAATCTAAAAAAATCAGCAGAGATTTTGGGAAGACTCAGCAGGCATGGCAACATCTATGAAGAGAGAAACGGTTAACGCTGCAGGTCTGCGTGACTCTTCTTCAGAGCTGAGTCAAAATTTTAACTCTGTTTCTCTCTCCACAGATGCTGCCAGAGTAGTTCAGTCTTTGCAACATTTTCTGTTTTTATTATGCCTGGGTTCTAGACCATAATTGAAACTCTCCTATTGTAATCATAACTTCCCTGTTATTTCCTACAGTTCAAAAGTAATTTACTGGTTGACATAAATTTGGGGTATCCGTTTCATATATATTTATACAGCTGAAGCTATGGAAAAGCAAATCTTCCATTATGTCTTTCCTTATTTTTCTTTCTCCTCAATTTTCTCTTTCCTGTTCATTCTTTTATTTTTGGAGCATCAAATGTATAATTTCTCTATTTGGCAGAAAGCAGGAATTCTTAGCATTTATAACCTTATCCGTGATTCTCTCTCCCAAAGTTCTTTCTTGATTACCAATTTTCAATATCCAGTGGCAGACATACCTGGGCCATGGAATGTGCAATAACCTTGGTTCTTGAATGCCGGAATATGATCTTATTAAATATTGGCTCCTTTCCTCAAGAGAAGCAACATCATCTTATGTTACCTGGGGGCACAGGTGATTGTTTAGGTAGCCAAGGGCTAAAGCATAATAACAGGGTTTATGGTACTGTCATGGGTATGCAATTGCTCTAGTCATCTAGAGGTTTGGGCTAATATTCCACAGATTGTGACTTAAAATCCCACTATCGTAGTTTGAAAATGTGAATTCAATTGCAGAAATTGAGAAGGCTGTCACTAAAAACCTAGTTCCTCATTGTTCTTACATTGTCTGGTCTGTATAGTGGTTAGTACTGTTGCCACACAGCGCCAGGGACCTGGGTTCAATTCTAGCTTCGAGTGTGTGGAGTTTGCACATTCTTCCCCATGTCTGCATGGGTTTCCTCCGGGTGCTCCAATTTCCTCTAAAGATGTGCTGGTTAACTTTATTGGCCATTGCCTCTTAGTATCAGAGGGATTAATGGGGTAGATGGGTGGGATTGTTGTCAGTACAGGCTCGATGGGCTGAATGACCTCCTTCTGCATTGTAGGGATTCTATGATTCTATGATACATGACTCCTAACCCACACCAAAGATATTGATGCTGAACTGCTGTCTGAAATGGCATGGGAAATCATTTAAAACAGCAACTATTGAGATGGGCAATACATGGTGATCCTTCCAACCATGGCTACGTCCTGAGAATGAATAAAAAATAAAAAGTTTATTTCTGATGCAGTGCCATAAACCTATACAAAAGACCTAGAAAAAGCCAACGATGATTTAATGTTCCCTTTTGAAACTTTAGACTTTTCGATGTGAAATATCATCAAAATATTTATTTTACCTTCTTCTCCTGCATGCACATTGGATATGGCCAACTAGTAAGGAAACAAAATGTTAATGTTAGAAGATAATAGTTCAGTGCAGTGTGGTAGCTACACCATTCCACCCCCGTCTTTCACATATAGCAGCCTATGTTTTTACTCTGTGGCAATACCTGAAATTGCACTCCATTATCATGCACTCAAAACGTTTCTGCCGTGGATCCCATGAAATGCTAATGAGGAGGTAAAAACATCTCGCCTGGAATCCAACCACAACAGTTCCAGTTTACTTTTCAGTTCACATAAATCCTTAATTGCAGCAATTTAGAAGACGTTTGCAGGCATAGGAAAAAGTGAGATAGAAATTGGTTTAGTTCTTGTCCAATTTCTGAGTCCAAGGTGGGAACCCAAAGATTTTTTAAATTGCTCATGAAATGTGGCCAGCATTCACTGCCCATCCCTGATTGTCCTTGAATTAAATGGCATGCCAGGCCATTTCAGAGGGCAGGTAAGAATCAACCACATCGCTGAGGACCTGGAGTCAGACCAGGGAAGGAAGACATTAGTGAATGAGATGGGTTTTTATGACAACCAACAATGGTCATTGTTAGGCTTTTAATTCCAGATTTATATTGAATTTAAATTTCAACATCTGCCATGATGGGATTCGAACCAGAGTCCTCAGAGCATTAACCTGGTCTCTGGATTACCTGTCAAGTGACAATATCACTATGCCACAGCCTTCCCTATTGAATGCTGGAGTGCCCTATTCAGGCTCATGATAACACTTGTAGGGCATCTGATGAATTGAACACTAACTAGGTGACCTGAGTAAAAACAAAAGCATTCTTAAAACATATTAATCCAGATCAATTCAGATCCATTTGGGAAATTGGTGTCTGTGCACTTCCAAACCTTACTCAGCAAATAGTGGAGTAGCCACGAAGCAGCCTTCACAAAGACAACCATTTGAAAAGGTCTTTATCTTAATGGTGCCCATATTTTGACAAATAGTGCACAAATCCAGTGATGACCAGGTCAATATACTCAGAGCAATGTTGATCTCACAGTTGATGTCTTCATTTGCATTCTCTACAGCAAGATTTGGTTGCATCCAATCTCACTAGCAATCTGATTCCTTCTTATCCCCCTGCCATTGATTCTGTGCACTGATACTGGGAGCATTTAATGTAGCAGCCTAGCCATTCCTCTGAATGATATGTGGTATCAATCACTGAACTAGAGCCTACAGCTGGGATTTTCCAGTCCTGCCAATGGTGAGAAATGTTGCACACGGGATAGAAAATTTGGAGTGGCAGCCAAAAGTCTATTGTGTTTCAGCAGTAATTTTGGGTCTTGCTAGAAAATCCCAGTCTACAAATGTACAGTTGAGCAACACTTCTTTCTCTGCTCCCTCACTATGACAGAACGTTTCTGGGCTTAAACGTCTGAAAGAGAAGGCTTTAAACTAAATAGTCTCTCCTCACTAAATGTAGCTCCTGTCCACAATGTCCATCATCTCTCCTTTCAACAGGAACAGCACATCTATGAATGGTATCCCTCTGACTGTCTGTTCCCTAGGCATGTGGGACTCTTTCAAGGGAATACTGAAAATGTTGCAAGAAAGATGTGTGCCAGCTAAGAGGAAAGATGGGAAAGGATTAGAGAACCGTGGATTACTAGGGATATTGAGGAGTTGGTTAGGAAGAAAAGAGAGGTGTATGTTAGGTCAAAGCAGCTGGAAACGGAGACAGCATTGGAGGAATATAGAGAGAGTAGGAGGGAACTCAAAAGGGCAAAAAGGGGGCATGAAACGGTTTTGGCAGATAGGATTAAGGAAAATCCAAAGGCTTTTTACTCCTATGTTAGGAATAAAAGGGTGGTTAAAGGAGAATGTGACAATGTTATTTCTCTTCTACATCAGAGAAAAGATTTTCTTTCTCTCAGAGATTCATCAATCAGTGAATTTCGCTTTTCCAGAGAGCAGTGAAGACTGGCTTTTTGAATTTATCCAAGGCTAGGTTAAATAGATTTTTGATAAGTAAAGGGGACAAGGGATATGGGGGGCAGACAGAAAAGTGGAGTTGTGAACCCCAAACTGAACTTTCCATGATCTTATTGATTGGCAGAGCAAATTCAAAGGGCTGAATTGTCAACTCCAGTTGTTAAGTCATCTGCTCTTCTTCCTGTAAGAGATATACTTTGAAAGATGAATATTGTGTCACTCTGAACATTCATCTGCAGAACTTTCTGAGGTGGGGTAGGGCAAGAAGTGCTTCAATGTTCTCCTGTTTCCTGAAGACATGAAATCCTTTGCTGGATGTAGGTCTAGGAACCACCATTTCTCTTACCCCAAATGGCCATTTCTTTCAATGCAACAGTGACCGCAGTTTATTTTCAAGATTGAGGATGTATATATGTATATATACATATCAGGGTAGAATAGCATTACTGGTGTGAAATATGGCAGAGGTATGAGGGAAGTAATAGTGTTTGAGGAGTGCAGTGGATGAAGAGTGCAGGACAAGCAGAGGAAGGGGGAGTAAAGTGTCTGCAGTTGTGGTAGAGAGCTTTGACTGGGGACTGAATGGACAAGATTAAAGATGTGAATGCTGGGTCCAAAGGCTATGTAGTATCAAGGAGATAAATAATGACAGATAGGAATTAGGATGCTTACCTTCGTTAGCCTTGTGAGATTATTTAACTTTTTCTTGCATTGCAGCCATGATTCTGCTGCTCACTTGCTCTGCCACTCTGCCCCTTATTCTGGGCAACTTGCATGGATATCTTTCTGCTGCCTGATACTTCCTCCTGCTGATCTCTGAATATCCATTTTAAATAGTTGGCAATGCTTTTTGTTTCTCTGATTGTTAGCTTCAATCAGTTGGTGGCATTCTTGCCTCTGAGTCACAGATTGTGGGTTTACATTGCATCCTCGGATTTCAGCACATAATCTGAGTCACACAGGGAATAAAGTGGAGGAATGGGACTAACTGGATTGCTTTACAAAGGTGCTCACATGGACTTATCAGGTTGAACTGTCTCCTTCTGTGCCATAATGGTTCTATGTGTTACACCGCAGACATATTGGACAGGATTTTCTGGCTGCACTCACGATAAGACTGGAAAATCCTGCCTGAGGTCAACGGATCTTCGTACAATTCATGTTTTGCCTGCTACAATTCCCATGACAAGTAGGACAGGAAGATTCCACCCGTTGTATTTCTGGCATGATGACACAATGGTTGATATTGCTGCCTCACAGCACCAGGGACCAGGGTTCAATTCCCGGCTTGTGTCAATGTCTGTGTGGAGTTTGCACATTCTCCCCATGTTTGCATGGGTTTCCTCTACGTGCTCTGGTTTCCTCCCACAGTCCAAAGATGTGTGGGTTAGGTTGATTGGCCATGCTAGATTAATCCTAGAATTGGGGGATTAGCTAGAAGTTACAGGAATAGAATATGCTAGGGGTGTATTATAGACCACCCAACAGCCTGCAGGCAGTTGAAGAAGGCATATATAAAGACATTTTGGATAGGTGCAAAAAGAGCAGAGTCGTTATAGTGGGAGATTTTAATCTTCCTAGGGTGGATTGGAAGATACCTAGAGCCGGGGGTTTGGATGGAAGGAATTTGTAAAATGTGTACTGGAAGGATCGTTGGAGCAGTATGTGACTAGCCTGACTAGAGAAGGGGCTATATTGGATTTAGTTCTGAGTAATGAACCAGGGCAGGTGGTTGATGTTGTAGTGGAGGAACATGTGGCGAACAGTGACCACAATTCTGTCTACTTTAGGATACAGATAGAAAAGGATGCTTGTTGCCCTAGAGGCAGGGTGTTGAATTAGGGGAAGGCTAATTATGGTCAGATTAGGCAGGGACTTATGGAAACTGATTGGGAACGGTTGTTCGAGAGTAAGTCCACGCTAGGCATGTGGGACTCTTTCAAGGGAATACTGAAAATGTTGCAAGAAAGATATGTGCTGGCTAAGAAGAAAGATGGGAAAGGTAGGATTAGAGAGCTGTGGATTACTAGGGATATTGAGGACTTGGTTAGGAAAAAAAGAGAGGCATATGATAGGTCAAAGCAGCTGGGAACGGAGACAGCATTGGAGGAATATAGAGAGAGTAGGAGGGAGTTCAAATGGGGAGTGGCAAAAATGGTTGTGGCAGATAGGATTAAGGAAAATCCAAAGGCTTTTTACTCCTATGTTAGGAATAAAAGGGTGGTTAAAGGAAAAATCGGACCTCTTAGGGACAGAGGAGGGGAACTGTGCTTAGAGCCCAAGGGAATGGCGGAGATCCTGAATGAATACTTTGCGTCGGTATTCACGAAGGAGAAGGGCTTGTTGACAGCTCCTGTCTCTGAGGGAGCTGTGGACCAGTTGAGGGAAATATCCATACCGAGGGAGGAAATGTTAGAACTTCTAGGTAGCTTTAAAACTGATAAATTTCCGGGGCCTGATGGCATTTATCGCAGGCTGCTTCGGGAGCTGCGAGGTGAAATTGCTGGGCCTCTCTCACAAATCTTTGTCTCTTCCTTGGACACAGGTGAGGTCCCAGAGGACTGGAGAATAGCTAATGTTGTACCGTTGTTTAAAAAGGGTAGTAGGGATAACCCTGGAAATTATAGGCCGGTGAGTTTGATGTCAGTGGTAGGGAAGCTGTTGGAGGGGATTCTTAGAGATAGGACGTATTGGCACTTAGAGCGTTGCAATCTGATTAGGGATATGCGGCATGGCTTTGTTAAGGGGAGGTTGTGCTTTACAAATCTGGTAGAATTTTTTGAGGAGGTGATGAAAACGGTGGACGAAGGGTGAGCTGTTGATGTCATCTATATGGATTTCAGTAAGGCGTTTGACAAAGTCCCTCATGGGAGGTTAGTTGAGAAGATCAAGGCTCATGGGATACAAGGACAGGTAGCTAGATGGATAAATAACTGGCTTAGTAATAGGAGATCCGTGAGCTTTTGACACTATGTTGTGCCTTCATCAGGCAAATGCAGTGTTCTGATCTGCAGAGGCACTCATATCCACACAGACAGTTACAGATTGCTGATTAGAATGCGAATCCTTACATCTAACCTGCTATTCAAGTGTTAAAGTGGCTAACAATGTGTGTGAAGGAAATCCTGAGCATTGGTTAGAGAATTGTGTATTTTGTCCAGACAGCAGAGTAAGTGAGATTTTTTGCTAATCCAGGCAAGTTATGGGGGTTACAGATAGTGTGACATGAAGCCAACATCCCTGAAAAGGGGGGCCTTCGTGACACACGACAGCGCAGAGTTGCTGAGCAGAGACTGATAGCCAAGTTCCGCACACATGAGATCGGTCTTAACAGGGATGTTACACCCCTGTTTATTTCAAGGTTTTGAGTTGCTCTGAGATGATTTGTAAACAGTCAAGAGTGGGAACGTAAACATTTTAAAAATATACAGAAAAAGTTTGGGCCAGAGACGATAAGATGATTCATGAAGTACGTTCTCAGGTAGCAAAGTCTCCAGAGCCTCTGTGAAGTGGCTCCACCAGCGAAGAGGAAATTTGAAAGCAGGCGGAGTGCAGCCAGGAGGGTGGGGATAGCCTCGATCCACTGGTGTGTTTTCAAAAGCTGCATACCTGACTGACTGTGTGTGTTAGTGTGTGGCCAGGCCCCTCCCTGAGGGGTTTCTAAAGCACACCCATCCCAGTTTGTTTTCTGATAAACCTGTCCGATGACTTTCCGAGGCAGCAGAGGCAGGGAGAACGCTTCATTCCTACAGTGCACCTGCAGCACAGAGAGCGGTACCCCTGTAGACAGCTGCTGACAATCACTGCAGGTAGGAGGCTCATTTCTGCGTGCTGGAATATAATGCTTTGGACTAATATTGATGGCAGATCAATTGATAACTCTTAAAGGAAAATTGTTATGTGATTTTAAAAAATACTAATTTTAATCTCATCTGCGCGAATCTAGTCCCGCATGGCTTCAGAATCAGATTGCCTGTGTAGTAGGTTGTTGAATACCTTGGCATGTGCTCATAGATCTGGGAGTAGGCTAGTGGCAGATTTGAGGGATATATGACCTAAAAGGAAATCAGTTATTTGTCAGTCACTTGGATAGGAGGAAAAATAACCTGCTGGAAATCATAGCTGAATTTTGACGTTAGATAACAACACCAAATACCAAAGCTTACAGAAATAAATTTCATGAGATAGGGAAAGATTTTTCATCTTGTATAGTGGCCAGGGTTTGATTGAATTCTTGGGTGACTATGTGGAATTTGTACATTCTTCCTGTGTTTGTGTGGGTTTCCTCCCACACTCCAAAGATGGATAAATAAATTGGATAAATGGATAGGAAAATTTTTGAACAGTAAAGCAATTAAGGGTTATGGTGAGTGGGCAAGTAAGTGGAGCTGAGTCCACGAAAAAAAAAATCAGCTATGATCTTATTGAATGGCAGAGCAGGCTCCAGGGGCTAGATGGTCTACTCCTACTTCTACTTCTTCTGTTCTTATGCACAGGTTAGGTGGATTGGCCATGCTAAATTGCCCCTTAGTATCCAGAGATGTGTGAGTTAGGTGGATTAATCAAAGTAAATGTGTAGGTTCGCAGTGATAGGGCAGGGAGGGAGGGCTTGGGGTGGGGGGTTCTTTCAGAGAATCTGTGCAGACTTGGGCTAGATGTTTTTTTCTGCAAAGTAGGGATTCGATGATTCTAACCTGTGTACATTTGTAAGGCAATAAAGGAAAAATATTATAAAGCAGGCAGATGCAAAGATTTTTCCTGTAGAATGTATTGAGGAAGTTATATTAAAGATGTGTAACTATAAGTTCAGGAATTAAAATATTACACTGTAGAGGTATACAATTGTTTCTGTACTGCTTTATAAGAATACAGCCTATCAAGTCACCTCTGCCATTCCAATTCCAGAGCTTTCCCAAGGATTGCCAGACTAACCGACTTATTCATCCCTGTTTTTCTTCTCCTTTCTTTCTTGAATAGCACTGTTACGTTTGCTAATTTCCAGTCTGCTGGAACCATTCCAGAATTTAGGAATTTTTTGAAAAACTATAGTCAGTGCATCCATGATATGGAAATAAGTTGTAAATCAGAAATGTTTAAACAATAAGTGCTATAAATAGGTCTGTTGCGGTTATGTAAGTGAATTTGATGTTTGTAAATCATTTTAATTTTACTCGCTCTCTTCTCATCTGTGTATTTTCTATCAAGCTGTTCTTTCCTCTGCTTGGTAATAACAATGTTGGTGTCCCTGGAAATGTAACCCCAGGATTCCTCATGCCCTCTCATTCCCGCCAAGTCTATAAGGATCCCTACAGAACATGTTTTCATCTTGCTAGCACTTCAGAGCTCGCGGCAAAATTTTTATTATGTTGCATAATGACCAGAGAAGGTTTGCTCCCCATAGAGTTAGGGTCATCCTCTTGTACTTGCCCCAAGTGCCCATTATTTTCATGTATGAGCAAAAATTGGCAGTGAATCTGACCAAAGGGGATATCACAACTGAACCTGATCCCTTCCTCAAAGAAGGGCCATCCACATGCATTTTTGATGGCAGTGGGTGAGCTGGGGTAGGCACGGGGGTGTAGGTGGTATTCACTAGTTAGCAGCTGAAAGCAGGAATCCTGGCAGATCTTTTCCCCCTCTTTAACACACTCATATTTGAGACAAAATTTGCATCTCAAATGCTGAATGTGCAATCTGCTCCAGAAATGCAGCCCAGAGACTGAACCTGGAACATTCTTTATGGGAGTTTATTAAAGTGTTGAGATTGGTAGCACCCTCGTGGCTGAGACAGGAGGAAATGGATTCAAGCCCCATTCCCAGACTTCAGTAGGAAGAGTAACTCAAACAGATTTAAATGTTAGAATGAGAAGTACTGAATAGGACCTTATCTACAGCAAGCAAAGGGCCAAGTTTAAAAGCTGGAGGTGAATGAGTAGGCATGCTAAAATGTATTGCATAACTTTATTTAGGAAAATTTGTAGAATTTTCTCTGAGATAATTAGGTAAATGATGATGCAGGATTTATTGTAGGACAGATATGTCAGGCTTGCATAAGGAATGAGCCTGATAAATAAATCAATTTCTCTCTTGTTTGGGGAACAGAACTATGGGGGAGTGGAGGGGGGCGATTCTCTAGGTGTTGGATTTGTGTAAAAACTGCAGTAAATCATGTTGGTTTTTTTCCAGCGGAGATTTCGAAATGAATCTCTCACTGCAGAGCGCACTGGCATCAATGCCATTTAAATTCAGGGGGTGGGGCTATTCCTGCTGGAGAGGCAGGGAGCTGAGCAGGCCACTGCGCATGTGCCGATCTGTCAGCGCCCGAGGTCAGCGCATGCGCAGTGGCCCCTGTCGGCCCCGGAGCAGTGGCCGGTTCAACTGCCAACCGCCTCCCCCCCTCCCCCCGAAAATGCCTGGGTCATCCTCAGCACCTCCCCCCAATCTCCCTGATGGCCTGATCTCCCAATATACTCCCCCCGCCTCCGACCCTGATGGCCAGCCCCGATAGCTGGCCTCTCTCTCTCAGTCACTCAGCTCAAATATAGAGGCAGCGGGACCACTCACACCATCAAATCCTAATATGTCTTCTTCCCGAGGCCTCATGCTCCTCATTTGCCCCTGCCCCCTTGGGACTGCCCCTTTTCCTGTTGGCCAGTGCCAAGGTACCCCTTGGGCATTGCCCCCTTGGGCTGTGCTGGGGGCCTAGACTAGCACTGCCAAGGTGGCAATGCCGAAGGGACACCCCCAACCCTTGACCCCCTAGAGAGCCCCCCATAGCCTCCCCTTCACGCTCAGTGGGATTGGGCCGCCAGTTTCCTGCAAGTGGGGAGCTGTATTAAACCCCAGAGGCTGGGGGTGAGGCCCGGGACTGAAATCTCCTGGCCTGCTAATGATATTAAAATGTAGAATTTAACTAGCATATGTAGCTGTGTGCCAATTTCAAGTTAACCAAAGTTAACCAAAGGCCTCGGCATGCGGTTAATAGTGGAGCAAAGAAACGATGGGCAAAGGAGAAATCCGTCTTTAGAGCGACACAGCTGCTCTATAAGAACAATAGGCGTCAGCTTGCCAGACAGATCATGGGCGCGCCTACACAAATGAAATGTCCACTTACAATTGAGGAACTGGAGGCAAGCTTTCGGGAGAAACTCTCCAGCCAGAACAATAAAGCAAATATCAATAAGTTCCAAGCATACAGTGGGAAAACCGACAACGGTGAGTTAATGAAGCCGATCACCGAAGAGGAGGTTACCCAGGCCATCAAGGGCGTTAATGAGGATAGCGCGCCTGGACCGGATGGTCAGAAATTGGACGACATTCGGAGTATCCATGAGGCCTATGAAACCCGCATACCTCGCCTCTTCTCCTTGTGGTTGGCTTCAAAGACGATCCCAAACTGTATGAAACAGAGCCGAACGGTCCTGATCCCCAAATGTGAGGACAGGGAACGCCTGAAAAACATTGACAACTGGCGACCAATTATCATCGGTCCATTGCTGCTGCGCCAATTCACAAAGATCATGGCGAAAAGGCTGAGTGAGACAGTCGACATAAACCCGAGACAGAAAGGGTTTTTGGCAGCTACTCCCGGATGCAACCAAAATATCGCAGTGTTGTAGAACATCATGAAGGGAGCCAAGAAAAACCACAAGGACTTCGCAGTTGTCTTTGTTGATTTGGCGAAAGCGTTCGACTCGGTTGGTCACAAACTACTCATTAAAGCACTACAGAGAGTCAAGCTACCAAACGCCTTTGTGGAGCTCATCCAGAACCTCTACACTGGCAACACAACGGTGGTGGAAGGCGAGAAGTCTAAAGCCACCCCAATAATGATTGAGAGGGGTGTCAAGCAAGGAGACCTGCTCTCACCGGTACTATTCAATATTGCCTTGGATCCGCTGCTATGCAGTCTTGAAGCGGCTAAGTCTGGTGTCAGCATGACGCTAGATGGAGCAAGAGTCAACTGCTCGGCCCTTGCGTTTGCAAATGACATTGCCCTGCTCAGCGACTTGCACACTGGGATGGCACGAAACCTGAAGATCCTCCAGACTTTTTGCGAGATGACTGGTCTTACCATCAACACCAGTAAGACCAAGGGTTTCCACTTCACCTGTAAAAGGAAGACCTTCATTTACAACCAATGCAAGAACTGGAGGATTCAGAAGGAGGACATTGCATACATCCCCCCAGGAGAGACAGAGAAATACCTGGGAGGCCGGATAGACCCGTGAGCTGGTGTGGAGGAAGGAGCATGGGAGGACAGGCTGAAGACTTGGATCTCCAGTCTACAGGCAGCAGCTCTTCGCCCACGACAACGCATGGAGCTGCTCACTGTTCATGTCATACCGAGGCTGTACTACCACCTGATCCTAACCAAAGGGTCTCAAAACACGCTAGTAAAACTGGACCAATTGATCCGCAATGCTGTCAAGCAGTTCCTGCACCTTCCACCTCATACAACAGATGGCATCCTCTATTCGCGGGCTCGGAATGGAGGTCTGGGAATTCCCAAACTCGAGATCCAGATACCGTCTGGGGTGATCCGAAAATGGGAAGCACTGTCTGCCTCTACAGATCAAGTCATTCGCGCCTCGTTCCAGTTCTGCGAGCAGAACGTTGGCAGAAACATCGAAGATCTGAGATCTCTCAAGGCACTGAGAGAAATCGAAGACTTCATGCCAATAACGGAAGACGGCGGCAGTGACGAAACAGCGATGATCAGAGCCGCATTGCCAACACTGGCGGCGGAGGAGGCAGGGCCCAGCAAGCTATTGAATAGATATGCTGGGTGGAGGGAATGGGAATTCCAGAAATGGAGACAGCTCACATCACAAGGTGTGGGAGTTCACTACTACCACAATGACAAAATCTCAAACAGTTGGATGAAGGCTGCATTATCAGCTGAAATCCCATCGCCTGGTAAACAACATGCTACTTCGGTGTAACCTATACCCGACGAGGGTGACCCTGTCAAGAGGGAACCCCTCTGCCACAAAGACCTGCCGAAGGTGTGAGGCAGGTCTAGAAACACTCGGTCATATTTCAGGCTTTTGCCCATTTGTGAAAAACTGCCGGATCAAACGCCACAATAAGATCTTGGACCAACTGCGTAAGTATGTCGGAAAATACGGCTGGACATCCTACGTCGAGCCAAGGCTCATTGCCAAGGACGGCAGCCTCTGGAAGCCTGACATTGTCTTCAAGAGGGAAAAGGATCAGCAGGTAGCGGTGGTGGATGTGACAATCCGGTTCGAGGACAACTACGACAGTCTGGAGAAGGCGTGGCAGGAAAAGTGCCAGAAATACCAGCATCTGGGACCAGAGATTGAAAAATTGACAGGATGCCCGAACCCCAAATACTTTGGATTTGTTGTTGGCGCCAGGGGCAAGTGGTTGGAAAAGAATAACAGCCTCATGGCCTTCCTGGAAATAAAGAGATTCCGTTCATTCGCCCAACAAATTTCAAGGCTCACCCTGTCACTCACGTTGGAGATACTGGGGATAGAACATAGAACATAGAACAATACAGCACAGAACAGGCCCTTCGGCCTTCGATGTTGTGCCGACCAAAATAAAAAGCAATGCCCTCCTAACTAAACCATTCCCTTCTCATCCATATACTTATCAACTAACCTCTTAAACGCCACCAAACTTGGCGCATCTACAACAGCTGCAGGCAGGGCATTCCACTCCCTAATCACTCTTTGAGTAAAGAACCTACCTCTGATATCCGTCCTATAACTCATACCCCTTAATTTAAAGTTGTGTCCCCTCGTGCTAGCTTTCTCCATCCTAGGAAAAAGGCTATCACTGTCCACCCTATCTAAACCTCTAATCATCTTATATGCTTCAATAAGATCCCCTCTTAGCCGCCTCCTTTCTAACGAAAACAACCTCAAATCCTTCAACCTCTCTTCATAGGACCTGCCCTCCATACCAGGCAACATCCTGGTAAACCTCCTCTGTACCCTCCAATGCCTCCACATCTTTCTTATAATGTGGGGACCAGAACTGCACACAATACTCCAAGTGCGGCCGCACTAGAGTTTTGTACAGCTGCAACATGATGCTGCGGCTCCTAAAATCAATCCCCCTACCAATAAAAGCTAAGACTCCATAAGCCTTCTTAACAACTTTATCCACTTGACTGCCTACTTTCAGGGATCTATTGACACATACACCAAGATCCTTCTGTTCCTCAACACTATTAAGAGCCCTACCATTAGCCCTATACTCTACACATTTATTGTTCCTGCCAAAGTGCATTACCTCACACTTTTCCACATTAAACTCCATTTGCCACCTCTCGGCCCAGCTCTGCAACTTGTCCAAGTCACTCTGTAAACTAAAACACCCCTCTTCACTATCTACCACTCCACCAACTTTAGTATCATCTGCAAATTTACTGATCCATCCCTCAATACCCTCATCCAGATCATTTATAAAAATTACAAACAGCAGGGGCCCCAAAACAGACCCCTGAGGCACACCACTCGTCACCGAACTCCACGATGAAAATCTCCCATCAACCACCACCCTCTGTCTTCTATCTGCCAGCCAATTTCTAATCCAATTAGCTAAATCACCCTCTATTCCACACATCTGCATTTTCTGTAGAAGTCTTCCATGGGCCACCTTATCAAAAGCCTTACTAAAGTCCATATATACTACATCAACCGCCTTACCCCCATCCACCTCTCTGGTCACTTTCTCAAAAAACTCAATGAGGTTAGTAAGGCATGACCTACCCTTCACGAAACCATGCTGACTATCCCCAATCAATTCATTTCTCTCTAAATAACTATAAATCCTATCCCTAATAATTCTCTCCAATACCTTGCCCACCACAGAAGTAAGACTCACTGGCCTATAATTCCCAGGAAGGTCTCTCTTCCCCTTCTTAAACAATGGGACCACATTCGCCATCCTCCAGTCCTCCGGAACCACACCCGTAACCAACGAGGACCTGAAGATCAGAGCCAGAGGCTCTGCAATCTCCTCTCTTGCCTCCCAGAGAATCCTAGGGTAAATCCCGTCCGGCCCAGGGGACTTATCCAACTTCAAACCCTCGAGAATTTCTAACACATCCTCCCTATCTACTACAATACTCCCCAATTTGCAACCCTGTACCTCAGTGCTCTCCACAGCTACATTTCCAGCACTCTGCGTGAATACCGAAGAGAAATATTTATTCAGTGCCTCACCAATCTCTTCAGGCTCCACGCACAACTTCCCACTGCTGTCTATGACTGGCCCTAATCTTGCCCTAACAATCTTCTATTCTTAACATATCAAAAGAAAGCTTTAGGATTCTCCTTAATCCTATCAGCCAACATCTTCTCGTGTCCCCTCTTAGCTCTCCTCAATTCACTTTTTACCTCCTTCCTAGCTAATCTATAGCTATCCATTGCACTACCTGAGCCTTCAAGCCTCATCCTGACATAAGCCTCCTTTTTCTTCTTAACCAGCAAATCAACTCTTTTCGTACACCAAGGCTCTCTTACTCGTCCATTTCCTCCCTGCCTGACAGGGACATACTTATCAAGGACTCTCAGCAGCTGCTCCTTGAATAAGCACCACATTCCAGATGTTCCCAGTCCCTGTAGTTCCCTAGTCCAATCTATGCACCCTAATTCTCTCCTGATGGCCTCATAATTACCCTTCCCCCAGCTATAACTACTGCCCCCAGCTTCATGCCTATCCCTGTCCATCACTAAGGTGAACGTAACCGAATTGTGGTCACTATCACCAAAATGTTCACTAACTTCCAAGCCTAACACCTGGTCTGGCTCATTGCCCAGCACCAAATCCAATGTAGCCTCACCTCTAGTTGGCCTATCTACATACTGAGTCAAAAAACCTTCCTGCACACTCTGTACGAAAACTGACCCCTCTAACGAGCTAGAGCTATAGCTATTCCAATCAATATTAGCAAAGTTAAAGTCCCCCATCACAATTACCCTACTACTTTCACTCCTAATCAGAATTGACTTCGCAATCCTTTCCTCAACCTCTCTAGAACTATTAGGAGGTCTGTAAAAGACTCCCAACAGGGTGACCTCTCCTCTCCTGTTTCTAATCTCAGCCCATACTACCTCAACAGACAAGTCCTCATCAAACTTCTTTTCGATCACCGTGATACAGTCTTTGACCAGTAACGCCACTCCTCCCCCCCTTCTACCCCCTTCTCTACTCCGACTAAAAGCTCCGATCTTCAACGACAGGTGAGAGACGATCAAAACCGGAGGACAAGCTGGCCACTTGTCAGAGATCATGGCACAATGCCCTCAACGGAGCCCATATATTAATATGGCGGACTCTTTGGTGTTTGTCGGGCTGTTTGTGTGTGTGTTGTACAGTGTGTTATGGGTTAAGTGTAAATAAATGTAAATAAATGTTAAGTGTAAATAATGACACCTATTCCTCCTACAGGTGCCACAGTCCGCCTTGTCTACGACAAGGGGCATGCACTCGGTGGGTGGTACGTGGATGGCTCTTGGGTGTTGATCCGAGAGTTGTCCAGTACTTCACTGCTGTTAGTGCGGGCTGACATGGACTGACATTTGGGCAGCACATCAGCCCGGTGATTAGCACTGTTGGCTGGGCAGCTACGGAGACTTAGGGCGGATTACCGGCCACGGTCAATGTCTGCGGGAGTTTGCACATTCTCCCTGTGCTGCGTGGGTTTTCCCTGGGCACTCCGGTTTCCTCCCACATCCCCAAAAACGTGCCATTATAGGCTAATTGGTGAAATCAAAGTGTCACTCAATTGGATCCCCTTAATTCGGCATAAATGTCCCCTAAATTTCCACCCCTCACACGAGAGAGCAACCCGAGCACACAGGACCGACAAAATGGCTCACCAGTAGGCCCATAGACATCTGGGATGACAATAAAAGACCTAGCTATAACACCTTAGCTGTGAACCCAACTCACGTTCCTAAGCTATAACATCTTAGCGGTGACTCCAACACATGTACCTCAATCAAGATCAAGTGAGCCCTGACTGGGGTTTCGCTAGAGGTTGACAAAAACGTCGACGAGCGACGTAAAGACTCGAACTAGGCACTCAGCCGAGTGTATTTAAATAGTTGTGTGCCAATTTCCAGAACAAAGCTGACCCTGCCAGAAAGCCAGCTGCCAGCGACATGCAGAGGCCATGGTGCCCAGTGGGGACCCTGCAAAACCACCTTTGCTGGAGTCTCCCCACTCACTGCTACAAAAGTAGTGCACAGGAGAATCAATACCTCCTGCCACATATATTTTTATCAGAAAATTTTCAGAGTAAATGACAGTTTTTCCAATGTGCTTAATAGTCTAATGGTGTCCAAAATCTTAGACAATGCTACAATCAGAACTGTTTTAAGTAATTCTAAGGAGCACAGAAGTTGCAGGAGGATATTGATGGTGTGATGGGGCAAAAGTATCACAGGTTAAAGCCATTTGGACATCATTCAAGTGCGGGTAAATATTCGTTATTTTTTTAAATTGGACTTTGTAGATTTTTAGAAAAATTATTAGTGGTACAAATTACAGTGCAATTGGTAGGTAATGGTGCAATTTTGAAAACATTTTGGAAAGATAATTGCCATAGTTTAAGGTAATTTGAGAGCCGTGAGTCAGAGAAATGATATTTCTTTCTCTCCACCCTCTACTTCTACCTCAATGTGAAATTTCTTCTCAGACAAGTACTCAAAATCCAGTGACTGACTGGACACTGGCCCAAGTCACTGAACTGTCAGACCACACTTGGAGTACTGTGCGCAGTTCTGGTCGCCTCACTATAGGAAGGATGTGGAAGCTATTGAAAGGGTGCAGAGGAGATTTACAAGGATGTTGCCTGGATTGGGAGGCATGCCTTATGAAGACAGGTTGAGGGAGCTGGGACTGTTCTCCTTGGAGAGACGAAGGTTGAGAGGTGACCTGATAGAGGTTTACAAGATGTTGAGAGGAATAGATAGGGTGGACTCTCAGAGACTATTTCCCAGGACTGAAATGGTCGCGATGGGAGGGCACAGATTTAAGGTGCAGGAAAGCAAGTACAGAGGGGATGCTAGGGGAAAGTTTTTCACTCAGAGGGTGGTGAGTGAATGGAATCGGCTGCCGTCGGTGGTGGTCGAGGTGAACTCGCTGGGGTCTTTTAAAAGACTTCTGGATGAGTATATGAGATCCAATGGGATTGGAGGTTATAGATAGATCTATGGCTGGGTAGGTTTTGATGTGTTCAGCACAACCTGTGGGCCGAAGGGCCTGTTTGTGCTGTAGTGTTCTATGTTCTATGAATCTGCAATCTGCAAGGGACTCTCACACTTGAGGCCTTCAAATTTAACAAAAGTAAGAATTCATAATGTTGAGGAAAATTCAGAGTGTTCAGAATTCTAGATTGAGTGCGAGTCTGCCCCGACTATTGTGATCTTTTAGAGAAGGGTTTAATTGGAAAAGATAGAAAAAATTTACAATAAGCACTTTTGAGGCAGAAGACGTTCAGGATACACTTTGCATCTGTGTTCCATCTAGGCAAAAGTACACATTGCTTAATGCGGCCTTTTCCTACAATTAACATGAACAGTTCTCTAATTGCATTTGAGATGGGGAATAAAACAGAATTTAATGATAATTGGAAGAAATGTTCAACGTACCAAATCTGCATTCCAATTAGTATATAGAGTTTATTTATTTATTAGTCATAATAGAACATAGAACATTACAGCGCAGAACAGGCCCTTCGGCCTTCGATGTTGCGCCGACCAATTAGGAAAAAGCAATGGCCCTCTAACCTAAACCATTCCCTTTTCGTCCATAAACTTATCTACTAACCTCTTAAACGCCACCAAACTTGGCGCATCTACAACTGACGCAGGCAGGGCATTCCATACTCTTACCACCCTCTGGGTAAAGAACCTACCTCTGACATCCGTCCTATAACCACCACCCCTTAATTTAAAGCTATGTCCCCTCGTGCTAGCTTTCTCCATCCTAGGAAAAGGCTATCACTGTCCACCCTATCTAAACCTCTAATCATCTTATATGTTTCAATAAGGTCTCCTCTTAGCAGCCTTCTTTCTAACGAAAACAACCTCAAATCCCTCAGCCTCTCTTCATAAGACCTGCCCTCCATGCCAGGCAACATCCTGGTAAACCTCCTCTGTACCCTCTCCAACGCCTCCACATCTTTCTTATAATGCAGGGACCAGAACTGTACACAATACTCCAAGTGCAGCCACACTAGAGTTTTGTACAGTTGCAACATGACGTTGCGGCTCCGAAATTCAATCCCCCTACCAATAAAAGCTAAGACTCCGTATGCCTTCTTAACAACATTATCGACTTGATTGCCAACTTTCAGGGATCTATGCACATATACACCAAGATCCCTCTGTTCTTCAACACTATTAAGAGTCCTACCATTAGCCCTATACTCTACACATTTGTTATTCCTGCCAAAGTGAATTACTCACACTTTTCCACATTAAACTCCATTTGCCACCTCTCGGCCCAGCTCTGCAACTTGTCCAAGTCTCTCTGCAAACTAGAACACCCCTCTTCACTATCTACACTCCTCCGACTTTGGTGTCATCCGCAAATTTACTAATCCATCCTCCAATACCCTCATCCAGATCATTTATAAAAATTACAAACAGCAGGGGCCCCAAAACAGATCCCTGAGATACACCACTTGTAACCAAACTCCGTGATGAATATCTTCCATCAACCACCACCCTCTGTCTTCTATCTGCTAGCCAATTCCTAATCCAATTAGCTAAATCACCCTCAATCCCATACATCTGCATTTTCTGCAGAAGCATTCCATGGGCCACCTTATCGAACGCCTTACTAAAGTCCATATATACCACATCAACTGCCTTACCCCCATCCACCTCTTTGGTCACTTTTTCAAAAAACTCAATAAGGTTAGTAAGGCATGACCTACCCTTCACAAAACCATGTTGACTATCCCCAATCAATTCATTTCTCTCTAAATAACGATAAATCCTATCCCTAATAATTCTCTCCAATACTTTGCCCACAACAGAAGTAAGACTCACTGGCCTATAATTCCCTAGAAGGTCTCTCTTCCCCTTCTTGAACAATGGGACCACATTCGCTATCCTCCAGTCTTCCGGCACTATACCCGTAACCAACGACGACCTGAAGATCAGAGCCAGAGGCTCTGCAATTGCCTCTCTCGCCTCCCAGAGAATCCTAGGGTAAATCCCGTCCGGCCCAGGGGACTTATCTAACTTCAAACCTCAAGAATATCTAGCACATCCTCCTTATCTACTTCAATACTTTCCAGTTTACAACCCTGTATCCCAGTGTTCTCCACAACTAAATTTACATCTCCCTGCGTGAATACCGAAGAGAAATATTTGTTCAGTGCCTCTCCAATCTCTTCAGGCTCCACGCACAACTTCCCACTGCTGTCTCTTACTGGCCCTAATCTTGCCCTAACCAATCTTCTATTCTTAACATATCTAAAGAAAGCTTTAGGATTCTCCTTGATTCTATCAGCCAAAGTCTTCTCGTGTCCCCTTTTAGCTCTCCTCAACTCACTCTTTATCTCCCTCCTGGCTAATCTATAGCTATCCATTGCACTAACTGAGCCTTCAAGCCTCATCCTGACATAAGCCTCCTTTTTCCTTTTAACCAGCGAATTAACTTTTCTAGTACACCATGGTTCCCTTACTTGACCATTTCCTCCTTGCCTGACAGGGACATACTTATCAAGGACTCGCAGTAGCTGCTCCTTGAAGAAGCTCCACATTTCAGATGTTCCCAGTCCCTGTAGTTTCCTAGTCCAATCTATGCACCCTAATTCTCTCCTGATGGCCTCATAATTACCCTTCCCCCAGCTATAACTACTGCCCCAGCTTCATGCCTATCCCTATCCATCACTAAGGTGAACGTAACCGAATTGTGGTCACTATCACCAAAATGTTCACAAACTTCCAAGTCTAACACCTGGTCTGGCTCATTGCCCAGCACCAAATCCAATGTAGCCTCACCTCTAGTTGGCCTATCTACATACTGAGTCAAAAAACATTCCTGCACACTTTGTACAAAAACTGACCCCTCTAACGAGCTAGAGCTATAGCTATTCCAATGAATATTAGTAAAGTTAAAGTCCCCCATAACAATTACCCTATTACTTTCACTCCTGTCCAGGATCGACTTTGCAATCCTTTCCTCTACATCTCTAGAACTTTTAGGAGGTCTATAAAAGACTCCCAACAGGGTGACCTCTCCTCTCCTGTTTCTAACCTCAGCCCATACTACCTCAACAGACAAGTCCTCATCAAACTTCCTTTCTGTCACTGTGATACAGTCTTTGACTAATAATGCCACTCCTCCCCTCCTTCTACCTCCTTCTCTACTCCGACTGAAGCATTTGAACCCCGGAACCTGCAACATCCATTCCTGTCCCTGCTCTATCCATGTCTCTGAAATGGCCACAACATCAAAGTTCCAGGTACTGATCCAAGCTGCAAGTTCCTCCACCTTATTGCAAATACTTCTTGCATTAAAGTATACGCATTTCAAACCATGCCCTACTCCACCCATACGCTGCTGTGCTTTACAGTTCTCATCTATGACCCCCCTATTCTCGTCCCTCTTAACATCCAAGCTACTCGGGATCCCACTCCCCCCTCTGAATCAGTTTAAACCCCCCTGCATAGCCTTTGCAAATTTTCCCCCCAAGATATTGGTTCCCCTCTGGTTCAGGTGTAGACCATCTCTCTTGTAGAGGTCCCACCTATCCCAGAATGAGCCCCAATTGTTCAGGAACCTGAACCCCTCCCTCCTGCACCATCCCCGCAGCCACGAGTTCAAACATTCCCTCTCTCTGTTCTTCTCTAAACTATCCTGTGGCACAGGCAAGAGCCCAGAGATAACCACTCTGTCTGTTTTGGCCCTAAGCTTCCACCCCAACTCCATAAATTTCTGTTTAATATCCCCTTCCCTTGTCCTACCTACATCATGTGTCCCTACATAAGGCTTACATTAACCCTGCAATGAAGTTACTGTGAAAATTCCCTAGTCACCACACTCCGTTTGGGTCAATGCACCTAACCAGCACGTTTTTTTAGACTGTGGGAGGAAACCAGAGCACCCAAAGGAAACCCACGCAGACACAGGGAAAGCATGCAGCCTCCGCACAGACAGTGACCCAACCCAGGAATCGAACCTGGTGCTGTGAGGCAGCAAGTGCTAATCATTATGCATCATGCCACCCACATGTGAGAATTATATTAGCATCCTTAATATAAAGAAATGTCCCAAGATCAAGATTAGCCACAAAAGATGAAGCCATTCTCATGCACTTGGGAATGTACACTTGCTTGTTTGTAGAAGGCAATGAATCAATTTAAGGCATTTATTTTGAATCCACCCTTCTTCACTTTATGTCTACAGAATGCAGTTTTCAAATTTAAAAAAAGGTCAATAGTTTTCTGTTTTTGTTAGGAGTGGGGCATAGTAACAAGGTTGTGGCCCAGAAAGTTTGCTTTTTCAGATGGGTGTTAAGAATCCAGAGTGAGATGATGTTAGCAATCCCAATCATTTGCCAGGAGGCAACTTCTTGAACAATTGGAATTTGTGTTAATTGACACTGGGTGCTTTGGGCGGAGTATAATGTGAGGTCAGAGTGGGAGGATTCAATTATAAAGTAGGCTTATTCTTGCATTTCATCAACAGGGAATTGGTGATCTAGTCAAAACTTTATATTGGTGCACTTCATATCCATCAGCAGACCATTCAAAACCATGCCATCTTAATGATATTGAGCTGGGTTCTGACTTATATATGCTCCATCACCAGCTCATTGTATTCTGGCCTTTTGTGCACCCTCAATTCTCATTGGTTGGAGAGAAGACAATGGAGTTTCCTGAACTTATGTATGGGGCTTCAATGACTTCCCTGGAATGTTGATGCGCAGTGAGCTGTAAGATGTTGATACTGACAATAAGGATCCTGAGGTGTGAACCAGAGGGTGACCTTGATAGAGATTGGCAATGCCCTTCTTGCCCCTGCTGTGCAGTAGTAGGTTTGGTTGGACGAGTTGAAGGGTGTCTGGCCAGCTGCTGGAGAATGGCGATATTATCTGCCTGGGGAGCAGGCAGCTTGCTGTGCATTAGAGTTGGACATTGCAATACATTACAGTATTTTATATTGGTCTTCAATATTGGTTGTGAAAGCTGAAAGCATTGAAACTGAGACAAAGATTGTGGCGTGCTTTGCTTACAGATCAATAACTTGAGAACCTCGTTAACATAAGAATATAAGAACTAGGAGCAGGAATAGGCCATCTGGCCCCTCGAGCCTGCTTGTGGCTGATCTTTGCGTGTATTCAGCTCCATTTATCCGCCCACTCACCATAACTTAATTTCTTTACTGTTCAAAAATGTATCTATCCTTGGCTTAAAAACATTCAATCAGGTAGCCTCAACTGCTTTACTGGGCAGGGAATTCCACAGATTCACTGTCCTTTGTGTGAAGAAGTTTGTTCTCAACTCAGTCCTAAATCTGCTTCCCCTTATTTTGAGGTTATGCTCCTAAGTTCTAGTTTCACCTGCCTATGGAAACAACTTCCCTTCTTCTATCTTATCTATTTCCTTCAATAATCTTATATGTTTCTATAAGATTTCCCTTCATTTTTCTGAATTCCAATAAGTATAGCCTCAGTCTACTCACTCTCTCCTCATAAGCCAACCCTCTTAACTCCGGAATCAACCTAGTGAATCTCTTCTACACCCCCTCTAGTACCAGTATATCCTTTCTCAAGTAAGGAGACCAAAACTGTGTACAGTACTCCAGATGTGACCTCACCTGCATCCTGTACAGCTGCAACATAACCTCGCTGTTTTTAAACTCCATCCCTCTAGCAATGAAGGACAAAATTCCATTTGCTTTTTTAATTTCCTGCTGTACCTGCAAACCATTTCCTTATGATTCTTGCATAAGGACAGCCAGGATCTTTTGCATAATAGCATGCTGCAGTTTTTTAAATTTAAATAATAGTCCATTTTGCTGTTATTCCTACCAAAATGAATGTCCTCACATTTACCAACATTGTATTCCATTTGCTACAACCTCCCCATTCACTTAGACTATCTATATCCCTTTGCAGATTTTCAGCATCCTCTGCACACTTTGCTCTGTCACTTATCTTAATATGAACTGTGAATTTTGGCACACTACACTTGGTCCCCAACTCCAAATCATCTATGTAAATCATAAACAATTGCGGTCCCAATACTGATCCCTGAGGCACACCACTAGTCACCGATTGCCAATCAGAAAAACACCCATTTACCTCCACTCTTTGCTTTCTATTAGTTAACTAATCCTCTATCCATACTAATACATTACCTGTAACATCATGCACCTTTATCTTATGTCGCAATCTTTGGTGAGGCATCTTGTAAAATGCCTTCTGGAAATCCACGTACACCACATTCACAGTTCCTCATTGTCCAAGTCAAAAACTTGAGCTCATGGCTTGTAGCATTATTCAGGGAAGTTATAATTTTAAAACTGCTCTAATCTTTCGGAATTCCAGGATTATAAAGGATCCATAGCATAATTAAAAAAAAAACTGATCCACAGGATAAAAGAGATGAACAATTAGGAAAGATCTGAGAAGTATAAGCTGTAAAATCTAAAGAGAAATATGTTTGGGGTGGCTTTATTTGACTATTAAATATTGTTAAATTGTATAGATGGATAAGCACAGACTGGATAGTCAGAATGGCTTGTTTCTATGCCATATTATAGAATACCTACAATGCACATTCAACCCATTGAATCAGGACCAACTTTCCAATAGAGCATCCCACCCAGGCCCTATCCTTATAACTGCAAGTATTTACCCTGCTAATCCTAATTTACACATCTTGGGACACTAAGGGATTAGTTAGCATGGTCAATCTACTTAACTTGCACATTTTTGGATAGTGATAGGAAACTGGAGCACCCAGGGGAAACTCACACAGACAGGGATAGAATGTGAAGCTCCGCACAAGGCTGTAATTAAACCTGGGTCCCTGGCACTGTGAGGCGGCAGTGTTAACCACTGTGCTACCCTTATATTCCAGGTAAGATTAACCCAGATTAATACTGTCAAGTAAACAATTATAAAGTAGGACCAAAGGACATGTGGAAATAAGTGAATTATAAATTGTAGGGGAAATATACTTTGTTTTCTTTATTCTTTCATGGGATGTGGGTATTGCTGGTTATAGGCCAGCATTTGTTACCAATTGTCCTTAAGAAAGTGGTGGTGGACCACTTTCTTGAACCACTGCAGTCCATCTGATGCAGATACAGGCAAATGCTGTTAGGGAGAGAGTTCAAAAATCTTAACCCCCCCCACCCCGCTCCGCGACAATGAGAGAACCAAGACATAGTTCCAAGTCAGTATGACGTGTGGGTTGGAGGGAAACTTGCAGTGATACTCTGTACAGTATTTTATGTTGGTATTCAGTATTGGTTGTGAAAGCATTGGAACTGAAAGTAAAGACTTTGGCCAAGAAGTGAGAACTAACAGACACACGTCCGCATGCCGAATGACTGTATCCTATCCTTGAAACACTGCTTTCTTTAGTAGAACTGTTGGGTGTATTTTTATTCGGTGGGTTGTGGACAGCTGGGTATTTCAATCTCTGCTGGCAAATGGTGTATTCCAACAGGGAGTTCTAAACAAAACAGAACTTTTTTTACTTGTTAGTGTAGGGTGGGAAGGAATGCTGTAAATCCCGTTACACAGGCAACGTTCTTCTCCCTTAACAAACAACCTTAGCTTTCTTTTAGTGATAGTGGGCTGTGTGTCAATACAAAGGGTATTGGTCATACTGTGTACAGAGCAATAGACTATGATTTTATTTTTAATTTGATTTATTATTGTCACATGTATTAACATACAGTGAAAAGTATTGTTTCTTGAGTACTAAACAGACAAAGCATACCATTCATAGAGAAGGAAATGAGACAGTGCAGAATATAGTGTTACAGTCATAGCTAGGATGCAGAGAAAGATCAACTTAATGCAAGGTAAGTCTATTCAGAAGTCTGACATCAGCCAGGAAGAAGCTGTTCTTGAGTTGGTTGGTACATCACCTCAAACTTTTGTATCTTTTTCCCGAAGGAAGAAGATGGAAGAGAGAATGTCTGGAGTATATGGTGCCCTTAATTATGCTGGCTGCTTTGCCAAGGCAGTGGGAAGTATAGACAGATGGGAGGCTGGTTTGCGTGATGGATTAGCTACATTCATGACCTTTTGTAGTTCTTGCAGTCTTGGGCAGAGTAGGAGCTAATCAATCAGAAAGAATGCTTTCTATGGTGCATCTGTAGAAGTTAATGAGAGTTGGAGCTGACATGTCAAATTTTCTTAGTCTTCTGAGAAAGTAGAGGTGTTGATGGGCTTTCTTAACTATAGTGTTGGCATAGGGGTCCAGGACAGGTTGTTGGTGATCTGGACATGCAGGAAAGGATGTCCCAAGGCATGGTACATTGGGGAGGCCACGCAGATGCTACAACAACAGATGAATGAAGACGACTCAACAATCATCAGGCAAAAGTGTTCACTTTCTATTGGGGCATTCAGCCTCTGATCTCCGGATAAGCATTCTCCAAGGTGGCCTTCACAACACACAACGACGCAAAATCACTGATCAAAAACTGATAGCCAACTTCTACACACATGAGGACGGCCTCAATCAGGATCTTAGGTTCATGTCACACTATTTGTTACCCCCACGACTTGCCTGAGTTTGCAAAATCTCATTATTGCTCTGGCTGGAGACAATACACATCTCTTTAATCTGTGCTTAACCCTCTCTCCACTCACATTGTCTGTATCTTTAAGACTTGATTACCTGCAAAGACTCGCATTCCAACCACTATTTTGTAAATTGAGTTTGTGTCTTTGTATGCCCTGTTTGTTACCTGAAATTCCACTCACCTGATGAAGGAGCAGTGCTCTGAAAGTTAGTGGCTTTTGCTACCAAATAAACCTGTTGGACTTTAACCTGGTGTTGTGAGACTTCTTATTGTGTTTATCCTAGTCCAATGCCAGCATTTACACATCATGTTTTCTGGTTACCAACTGTCCTGCCAGTGCTACATTTCTGTGAAATAGAATTACAGTCTCCTCAGACTGGAGCAAGCACTGAAAGATGAACAGCAAGTCAACATCACTTAAATACTTAATCCAATGTTTTCTCCTATATTTCATTTCTAATTTATACAGATTTATTTTTATGTTTGTTTACTTCACCAGCGTGCTCATTCTGTACTTTATTGAGTTACTGTGCAAAGGAAGGAAACATTATGTATTAAAGATTTAGAATTTCAGATCTTAACGCACTTGAAACCATGTGTTCCATTTGTGATTAAAGAGCAGATGGAGTTTTTGATCCCAGGTTAGAGTTAAATAATTGATGCAACAACTTCTATCAATATAAACAGTTCTGAAATAGAGCCACATTGGACTGGAGACCTTGGCCAGTCTCGCACGTGTCACTACTGCTGCCAGTGGGAATGGAGAATTTGGTGCTCAGCCAAAGCTTCATTCACTGCAGCGGGACTGGAGACAAGTCAGAGAATTTTGGCTGTTAATTCTGTTTCTCTCTCCAGAGATGCCACCAGAGCCACTGAATTGTTTTGCTTTCATATCGATGTGGAATTGCTTTTACTATAAGCTGAAAAAACTAGTTGTTTGTTGTTATTTTCTGTCTTGTGCAGAAAAAATGTGAATTGAAATTCGAATAAAAACATATTTCCTGACAGGTAGAGGAGAGTCTGTGGGACAGATTACTAAGAAAGGTCATTTATTTATTATCAATTGGTACCTTTAGAGGAGAACCAATTGGAATTGACAGATTCCAAAAGTGGTGATCTTTGATGTTCTTTGGAGATTTATAATTTTCTTCTGCAATTTTCATCTATCATGATTTTGCTCCAATCAGAAAGAAAACTAATATTCTTGTTTACTCCTTTGTGGGAGAGTTAAGGGATGGAGATTAGTATCTTTTAAAGGAGGATATAAGCTGTTGGTGGCACTGAGGGAAAGGAAGTTTATGATTGAATAATTAAAACATGAACTTTAAATTAAGTAGTATGAAAGACAATTCACCTTTGAACATTCTAACACTAGTATGTCTGAATTCTTACGAAAATGTTCTTTCCTTGCAGTATTTGTTATTAAGGTTGGTTAGGGCCATTAGTACATAATGTGTGTGTGTGCTCGTATAGTCAAATATGAATATAATGTTGTTAAAATTATTTAAATACTTAGAATTCTAGAATTTTGGAGGGCAGAAGGAGATGATTCAGCCTATCATGCCAGTGGTGGCTATTTGAAAGATATCCAATTAGTCTCACTTCATCATACTTTTCCCATTGTCTGGTAATGTATTTATTTCAAAGTATTTATCCATTTCACCTTGGAAAGTTACTACTGAATTTGCACTTTCGCTCTATAAGGCAATGCATTCTAGGTTGTCACCTGAGTTAAGAGAATCTTTTCATCCCACCTTTAGCCCTTTTACCAATTACCTTAAATGTATGTTCTCTAGTTACCAACTGTTGCCTCCATTCTCTGCTACCAACCATCCAGTTTCTCCTCAGCACTCCTCATAATTGTTAACATCTCTATTAAATCTCCACTAGAGCTTCTTAGGTCTAAGTTGATTCCAGTTTCTGCAGTCTGAACATTTAATTTGATTTTAAATTCCGATTGAATTTAATCACCAAAGCTTACCATCACCTATTTGTATACATATGTAAATTTACTTAAAATACATGTTTATTGCCCTACATTGAAGTAATGGATACAGGAATGTACTTAACAGCACCATGGGTGTACCTGCACCTTATGGACTGCAGCGGTCAAGAAGACAGCTCCCCGCACCTCCTCAAGGGCAACTAGGGTTGGCAATAAATGCTGGTCTAGCCAGCGGCACCACATCCCATAAGATGAATTTAAAATGAATTATATATGAAGTTCAACAATTGGAATTTTTTGAGGGCTGTCTTTCAGATGTGCACTCTGTTTCAGCATCATCACCTCCCCATCACCCTACCCCAACTACTAGGAATACATAATGATTTGTCACAAAGAACATAGCCACAACTTCCTGATATATGAACTGGCTTGGAACAGTTCCATACTGGAAATAGTTATTGGTAAATTTTTAAAGAAGCAAGAGATTAAATGTCAGAATTTCAATAGTTGCTAATTGGTGACATACTGGTGAACAATTCAAACATTTTAAATTGCATGGTTGAGGCATACAAACCAGAGTGATACACTGTTTTACAATGAGGATGTGAATGCATTGGAAGCAGCTTAGAGAAGGTTTACTAGACACGTACCATGGAAAGGATGGGTTGCAAGATATTGCCTTGCAAAGAAAATCTTAACAGGCTAGACTTGTATCCACTTGAGTTTAGAAGAGGCAGAGGCAACCAGAGGAGCCTTGGATAGACGTGGAGAGCATGTTTTCTCATGTGGGTGAGCCTAACACTAGTGGTGACTGTTTAAAAATAAAGTCTTGTCCATTTAAGAAAGAAATAAGGGACAAGAATTTCTTGAAAATTGGCAAAAGCAGTTTTCTCCAACATAAGTCCAGGGGCTTTGAGTAAAAACTTTCAACAATTGGGTCCCATGATATATCATTGGCAAGGCAACCTCTGGCTCACCCACCCTCCCATCAATTACAAATACAAGGATCTGAATGCCGTTTTTAAAAGCCACCCCAGCATACTGCGGCCAAATCAGATAACTCTGGAAGCATGTCCCTACCATGCACTACTCCGACAATGCCAGGAGGTGCCTGGGTAGTGCTTGTGGGTTACTGGGGATATCAGAGTGGTAACCGGGTGTGTCCCTCTCCAACCACCCCCACACCCTCTTCCTGCGCAAAAAGTGCTGCACTCGCCTGAGCCCCCCACAGATTGTCAGGTGCATGCCTTCGGAGACTAGTTGTGATTTGTGCTGTTCTACTGTCACATTGCCATAGATGATTTTTTGACAGTGAATTGGGCTGTGGGGGGAGGGGTGGGGGCGGCAGGGTGGGAGTGGAGAGCGGTGACTCCAGCCTAGAGACTTGAAAATGATGTGTTAATTTATTATTATAATGATGTGCGTAATGTTCAATGTTGGGAAATGTGATCCATTACTGTCAGTTACTGTCAGGGGAAGGTAGCAAGCACATCACGCATTTATGCTAACCTAAAACGCGACTTTGCACTTCATGCAATATTTCCACTCCTGTTACCAAACTTGAAATCCTGGTGGGAAAAATCTTTTTCTTAGAGGCTCATGAATCTTTGGAATTCTCTTTCTCAAAAGAACTGGAGACAGAGTCCTTGAATGCCATTCTTGATTCTTGATAAGCAAGGGGGTGAAAGGTTATCAGGGATAGGCAGAAATGTAGAACACAGGTTAAAATCAGATCACCCATGATCTTATTAATTAGTGTAGCAAGCATAATGGATCCAGTGGTCTGTTCCTGCTCTTAATGCTTATGCTTTTATATATGTATGAGGAAACTAATTGTGTTGTACTAATAACTAATTTTTCCTTCCAGACTAAAGAAAGTTTTATTATTATTTGTAAGGTGTTCTTATGAAGGGTAATTATCCAACATGGAACTTGTTTTTTCTATGGCCCAACTTCTCCATTCTTGTCTGCCTTGGGAATCACGGCAGGCAAGACAGAAAATTTGGTGGACTATTTAAAGGTTCATTGAGTTTAGGTGAGAACTTCCAGTCCTGGGGCATGCATGGCCAGAGAATCCCACCCTATGTATTCACATATTGTAATTGATTAATTTGACACTTTTTTGTAGTTTTGTAGTAAATATAAATACTTCTAATTGTTTTACCCTGTAAAATCTGACATGCACTTATATCATAAAACTGGTGAAATTATTCAAGTTGTGACATTGTTAACCCTCAGGATATGATACGGTGTTAGGGGGAAATTATCAGAAGAGCTGCCGTTCTAGATCACAGGGGATTAGGTCCATATATGAAAAAATTGTTAAACTGTTGTGTAAAGATTCAACAGATAACATGTAATATATGACCGTTGGTTGCATTGTGGCTAAATGTTTTTACTCTCAACTCTTTCTTTTGTAAGTCAGATAAGCTCATAGGAATGGATTAGTTTCTGGGCTATTGCAATAGGAAAGTAGTGGTCTGCTTTGGGCTGTTTGAGATGCTTATTTCCATTTAGAGAGAGAGAGAGAGGCAGACCAAGGGTGGAATTTTCACATCCCACCCGCCATGGGAAAAGTATCAGGCAGGACAGGGCCATGCAAAAGTCCGTTGACTTTGGATGGGATGTTTTGGTCTTGGGGCGAATGTAGCCAGAAAATCCTGCCCCAAGTTTCAATCTTCCGAAAGTCAGTTGCCACTGTGATGAACATGGAAAACTTTTCAATGGCATGAATAATAGAACATTATCATTTTAAAAATTTATTCATGGGATGTGGGCATTGCTGATTGGGCCAGAATTTATTGCCCATTCCTGATTGCCCTAAATGGAATGGCTTGCTCAGCCATTTAGAGGACATTTAAGGATCAAGCACATTGCTCTGGATCAGGCCAGACCAGGTAAAAACAGCAGATTTCTTCCCTCAGAGGATATTAGTGAAGCAGATGGGTTTTTAATGACAATTGACAATGGTTTCGCTTTAATTCCAGGTTTTTATTGATTTCAAATTTCACCATCTACCATGGTGGGATTCGGACTTGTATCCCAGAGCATTACCCAGGGTCTCTGGATTGCTAGTCCAGTAGAATACCTTTGCAGCAGCACCACCCCCACCACTGCCCCCAACCAAATTTAAACATTTGGACAAAGAAACTCCAAATGCTTGAAAACTGAAGCAAAAACCCAAGTTGCTAAAACAAATACGCATCAGCATCTGTAAAGTGTTTGAAACCTTCGGTTGGAGATGGTTTTTAAAAATTTTCTCATTTAACTAGCATCACTAAGCACCTTGCATCAAAATATATTTACATGCGTATGTGCACACAGGCAAAAGATCAAAAATAACTGTAAAATGGTTAGGGAAGTGAAACAAAAATGAGAGTGAAGCAGAAAGGCAATACAAAAATCTTCATATAAAGGTATTTGTATTGTCATTGTGCTTCACTGTTTTTTTCTCATAAGAACTCAGTAAGAATTTAGCAACACCAATTTTTAATCCAACTGATTTATTTGATAGTAAATCCACGAGCTTTCAACACTCTGTGTCTTCCTCAGGCAAATTCTTACTGAGTTCTTACCACCCCAATCCAACGCCGGCATCTTTACATCATTTTTCTCATAAAACAGAGTAACTAATTGTACCAGAAGTATTGATGGAAGCTATAACTACACCTGAGATATGCAAGAAAAGGATTCAAAATGTGCCAGAAACTCCTGAAACTACAAATACCGTGTTCCCAGTTTAGTTTTGAGCCTAATGCTTGACAGTCACATATCTGTGTGAAAGGGCAGAAGGCATTTATAGAACATAGAACATTACAGCACAGAACAGGCCCTTCGGCCTTCGATGTTGTGCCGACCAAAATAAAAAGCAATGCCCCTCCAAACTAAACCATTCCCTTCTCTTCCATATACTTATCAACTAACCTCTTAAAACGCCACCAAACTTGGCGCATCTACAACTGCTGCAGGCAGGGCATTCCACTCCCGAACCACCCTTTGGGTAAAGAACCGACCTCTGATATCCGTCCTATAACTATCACCCCTTAATTTAAAGCTGTGTCCCCTCGTGCTAGCTTTCTCCATCCTAGGAAAAATGCTATCACTGTCCACCCTATCTAAACCTCTAATCATCTTATAAGTTTCAATAAGATCCCCTCTAAGCCGCCTCCTTTCTAACGAAAACAACCTCAAATCCTTCAACCTCTCTTCATAGGACCTGCCCTCCATACCAGGCAACATCCTGGTAACCTCCTCTGTACCCTCTCCAATGCCTCCACATCTTTCTTATAATGTGGGGACCAGAACTGCACACAATACTCCAAGTGCGGCCGCACTATAGTTTTGTACAGTTGCAACATGATGCTGCGGCTCCTAAATTCAATCCCCCTACCAATAAAAGCTAAGACTCCATATGCCTTCTTAACAACTTTATCCACTTGACTGCCTACTTTCAGGGATCTATTGACACATACACCACGATCCTTCTGTTCCTCAACACTATTAAGAGCCCTACCATTAGCCCTATACTCTTCACATTTATTGTTCCTGCCAAAGTGCATTACCTCACACTTTTCCACATTAAACTCCATTTGCCACCTCTCGGCCAGCTCTGCAACTTGTCCAAGTCTCTCTGCAAACTATAACACCCCTCTTCACTATCTACCACTCCACCGACTTTAGTGTCATCTGCAAATTTACTAATCCATCCTTCAATACCCTCATCCAGATCATTTATAAAACTTACAAACAGCAGGGGCCCCAAAACAGACCCCTGAGGTACACCACTTGTCACCGAACTCCACGATGAATATCTCCCATCAACCACCACCCTCTGTCTTCTATCTGCCAGCCAACTCCTAATCCAATTAGCTAAATCACCCTCTATTCCACACATCTGCATTTTCTGTAGAAGTCTTCCATGGCCCACCTTATCAAACGCCTTACTAAAGTCCATATATACTACATCAACCGCCTTACCCCCATCCACCTCTCTGGTCACTTTCTCAAAAACCTCAATGAGGTTAGTAAGGCATGACCTACCCTTCACGAAACCATGCTGACTATCCCCAATCAATTCATTTCTCTCTAAATAACTATAAATCCTATCCTAATAATTCTCTCCAATACTTTGCCCACAACAGAAGTAAGACTCACTGGCCTATAATTCCCTGGAAGGTCTCTCTTCCCCTTCTTAAACAATGGGACCACATTCGCTATCCTCCAGTCCTCCGGAACCACACCCGTAACCAACAAGGACCTGAAGATCAGCGCCAGAGGCTCTGCAATCTCCTCTCTTGCCTCCCAGAGAATCCTAGGGTAAATCCCGTCCGGCCCAGGGGACTTATCCAACTTCAAACCCTCGACAATTTCTAGCACATCCTCCCTATCTACTTCAATACTTCCCAATTTGCAACCCTGTACCTCAGTGTTCTCCATAGCTACATTTCCAGCACTCTGCGTGAATACCGAAGAGAAATATTTATTCATTTATTTATAGTTCTGTTTTGCAGTGGCAACTTCCACAAGATATAATTTGGGGGTAAAACCTCAAAAAAGGCTGAAGGTTTCCTAGTCTCAGCCTGAGGGGCTTGTTGGGCCTGCACAAAAGAGATATATGCATTAAAAAATGACTGGATAGCTGAAACCCAAATGTGGACCCAGATCTGAGGTTTAGCCTTGAACATTGAAAGACTTTCTGAAAGATTTAGTTTTTCTAGTACCCTATCTAAGAGCTTCCCATTGTAGTAAACTGAGGTTTTAGAAATCAGTTGTATTTTAAACTAGAAACTCAGGCCATATGTTTGTAATCAAATAAACACTGTGAATATAACCTAAGTGAAAGGACGTACCTCAGGAATGCCATATATGGTCTTGAAAGAAATTGATCTGTTTCGTTTTTTATGTGATATTAAAATTTCACTGTTATGCCCTTTCCAAGAGCAATTAGGGATGGGCAATTAATGCTGGCTTAACCACATCCCTTGAATGAATGGAAGTAATTTTTGTAAATGTCATAAAGTAGATTTTTGGGGGAAAAAGATGTTTTTTGGAGGAGAGATTTAGTCATTCTCGCCACACGATTTCCACCCACCCTTCCCCCACCCCCACCCACCCACCAACAGTGAACAGTTGAAGCTTCCCTAATGGCCACTTGGTTGGCAACGTCCAACACTTGCCTCTATTGGCAAGAGAGCTCATCACAAATATATAAAAGAAGGGATCTTCCTTGGCCAATGAAGGCTGGGGGAGAGACAGTCTGCAGATTAATTCTGGCATTTATGCCCCAGATGTTGCCCCTGTAAATTTTCTAGGCCGATACTACAAATACCTGGTTCCTGGTTCAGTTTTGACCCTAATGCTTGATAGTCACATATGTGTGGGAAATCTGCCTTGGAAAATAATGGATATTTGGAACGATTAATCACAATTACTGTAACAATAATTAACAACTGTAATTTGGGCTGTGCCGATATGTTACATATATCTAGTATCCAGTTGGAATGACTTGTGGAATGCCACAACCTTCTTGACGTAGATCGTTGGAATCTGTTTGTTGAGAGCGTAAGGCCCCACCCCTTGGCCAGGTGGAGATTTCAATTTGATTTTCGTTTTGGTGGCAACGCCTTCAGAATGTAATGTTCTCGTGGCAACAAGCTAATGATGTTGATGTAACTGAACTAAACAGTTTACCAACAGCAAGGAATACGGAAGAATGAAAGGCAATATGTTGTACTGACATGTTAGATTGCTAATATCGCTCTGTGAACCTGGTACAAATTTAAAGCTAGATTTTTCCTCGGTTGGATTTGAGCCAAACTAAAGGGCACTTTAGTTTGTGCACACTTGGTTACATATGCACATGCAAATCAGTAACCCAAATTATCTAATAGTATTATTTTAACATCAGTGTTAACTAAAATGGATTAGCAGCAGCTCTAAATTAACAAAAATCACAAAACCTTGTCCAGTGCAATTATAATTCTGCTTCTCATTTCTTTTGATCAATAAAAAACATCTTTGATAGGTCAAATATATTGCCATCTCAGCATTGATGCCGCACAAATTTTGCAATTCACACATAACCACTATTCCAGTAATACTTAAAGTCAAAGAAGAACAAAGGAAAGTACAGCACAGGAGCAGGCCCTTTGGCCCTCCAACTTCATGCCAATCTTGATGTCCTAACTAAACTTAAAGAAAAACTTCATTTGGACTATAACCTATTTTCTCCTTATTCATGTACCCATCAGATACCTTTTGAATGTTGCTAATGTGCCTGCTTCCATATCTCCTCTGGCAATGCATTCCTGGCACTCGCCACTCTCAGCATGAAGAACTTTCCCCACACATCTCCCTTAAACTTTCCTCTTTTCACCTTGAACCTGTACCCCCTTGTAATTGACATTTCCATCCTGGGAAAAAGTCTCTTAACTATCCACCCAGTCAATGGCTCTCCTAATTTTGTAGACTTCTATCAGATATGCCCTCAGCCTCTGTCTTTCCAGCGAAAACAAACCTAGTTTATTCAACTCCCCTCATGCCAACATCCTCGAGACCAGATAACATCCTGGTGAACCTTCTTTGCATTCTGTACAAAGCTTCCACGTCCTTCTGATAATATAGCAACCAGATCTGCACGCAATGCTACAAATGCAGCCTAACAAGGTTTTATATAGCTGCAGTCATTTTAATTTTTGGTCAATATGTAAAATGAGGTGATATTGGATTAGTCAACAAACTCTAATCTGCCTCAATACAGATCAATATATGAAGCTAGCAGCACAGATCACCACGAGCATGAACATCTGCCAAACTGGTATCTTTTGTGCCAGAGCAACATCGCACGAAGTCAGATCGTTAATATTAATAAACATACATTAAGTCTTGTCAAAAGTTGATACTGTGTGATGAATTGCTTTTGGCCTTACTTGCAAAGTATTATGTGATTTTTTTTAAAGAAAAGACTCGATGTTGCAGAAGAGGCTTATTGCGTCCTGGTTAATACTTATTTCTCAACCAACAATCACTGAAACAGATTATCTGGTCATTATCACACTGGTGTTTGTGGGAGCTTGCTGTCTTCAAATTGGCTGTCGCGCTTCCTACTTTAAGGCAGTGACTACAACAGCACAACAACAACAATAACTTATATAAAGCACCGTTATTGTAATGATATTCCCCAAAAGGGGCTGATCTGTCATCTATCACTGAGAGGAAGAGCACTGACCTCCTCTTGGTCAACATCGCCTGACCTTTCACCTTGTCAACTCACTGCCTTCTTGCAAAAGTTTTTTCAAAAATCTTCCCCTTCTCAATCGCTTTTTTTAAAAAAAATTAAAATTGCCCCTGATTCTTCAACATCCTCCTCTTTCCCTTGTGAACTTCATTACTGTTTGTCTGCGCAATGAAATGATTTCAAGCTGATGATTTGGTCTTTCAGGTGAGAAATATTACTAAAAAAAAATTGGTTTCTGATGTCACTCTGATGTTGTCAAGCTTTTATGTTAATTGGCAGCAGGGCCTCTGAGACTATAAGCAGTGTAGTGGATGCCTCCTAGTGGACCATGAAATATTGCACTGCTTACCCTTCATCTGGATTCTCTGTTCCAGGTTAAAGTCATCTTCCCATTCTGTACACTGGATCGAAGTTAGTTGGCTTCAATCTCACTACTGTTGAGTCAGAGTAACTTATCTGCCTGCTGTAACTGTGCACTCCTAACTTCTATACTCTTTGTTCTCTCTCTCTCTGTCAGAGTTTTTTTTAATTCATAAATCCCTTCAGTTCAGAAGGAGGCTATTTGATCCATTGAGTCTGCACTGACTTTCCAAAAGGACAGTTATCCAGGCCTTCCCCTTTACTCCATGCATTTGTTATGGCTAATCCACCTAGTCTACAAATCTCTAGACACCGAGGGGCAATTTAGCATGGCCAATCCACCCATCCTGCACGTTTTTGGACGTTTTGGGAGGAAACCGGAGTCTTCAGAGGAAACCCATGCAGACATGGGGAAAATGTGCAAACTCCAAACAAATACAAGGCTCAAATCAAACCCAGGTCTCTGTCTCTGTAAGACAGCAGAGCTAATCACTGCAGCACAATGCTCTCTGTACTTTGAACTATGCATTTAGTTCTATGCACTATGCACAGGTTCTTTGCACTTAGAAATGCCGTAACTACAGGACTATGTAGGTGGAGCTGGGAAATGGATTGTGATTGGATAACTTTTTTTGGCTAAAAGGGCGTAATGGGCTGAATGGCCACCCTCTATGCCAAAGGCTTTCTATGTTTCTATGTTCCACATGAACCAAGCACTAACAAATTGAAAGGCACAAATGATGCAAATGAAATTAGGTGACTTGACTTGATTAGTGGATGCAGAACCAAAGAACACAGCAGAGATTGGAAGAATATTTTCTCCAATAGAAACAGATTTCAGAAAACAAGTGGCATCATGATGTATTGATTACTATCTTTCATGAACTTTGGGCTCACGTGTGAAATCTGTGGTTGAAAGGCTGGCGATAGTCACTAAATAATCTTATTTGTGCACATACTGGTGCTTTTGGAATGTCACTGAGCAGAAACTGAGAGCCAAGTTCTGCACGCACGAGGACAGCCTCAACCAGGATCTTGGGTTCAAGTCACACTGTCTGTAACCCCCCTGACTTGCTTGAACTTGCAACATCTCACTTACTGTCCTGTCTGGAGACAATATATATCTCTTTAACCTATGCTTAATGCTATCTCCACTCACATTGTCTGCACCTTTAAGGCTTGAATAATAGATTAGCTGTAAAGACTCGCATTCTAATTAGTATTCTATAAACTGTGTGTGCCTTTATATCCCCTGTTTCTGATCAGAACTTTCCATTCATCTGATGAAGGAACAGCGTTCTGAAAGCTTGTGGCATTTGCTATCAAGTAAACCTGTTGGACTTTAGCCTGGTGTTGTGAGACTTCTTACTGTGCTTTTGGAATAAACCAATGCCTTCAGGGAAAAGAGGGAGGAATTTAAGGGCAGAATAAAATTAAGCATAGTGTCAGTATTGTAGAACATGCAAGATTTTCATTTTGATTTTTTTTCTGCCTTCAGAAAGTTATATTGGAAGAGCAATGACTGAGGAGACAAAATGGTATGTAATTGTCTTTCACAAAGCAACCGTTATCCTATGTTTAACAATGTGAACTTGCTATTAGATTGGCACCTGATACTTTCGATGTTCCATTCCCCCTCCTCCATCATTCTGATGCAAAGTCTGTCTGGTGTATATATTCCTCTTGCCTACTAATATTAGAAAAATATTTCCTAACAAGTGATTATAATGGAATTCTTCTCTCTGTGGTGTATCAGGTCTGCAGTGTGTAATATTTATAGGCTGCACTGGGTAATTCTCAAAACTTTCTTTGACTATACCTTCACCATCTAAAAGGACAAGGCCTTTGGGAGCATGGGAACACCAGTGCCTTCAGGTTCCCCTTTGAGTCTCCTGCCATTCTGACTTCAGAACATATCACTGTTCCCATTCCTTCATTGCTACTGGGGACCAATCTATAAGGATGCAATCAAGATGTGCATAAACACCAGGTAATCTGAACAAGTCCCCAAGGTTGCTCTTTTAGTTGCTGTAGGAGAGCAGGCATGCTGGGATGGGCATGTTTGCAGATATTTTGTATTGAGCTACCCCAGGCCACCCGTCCTCTGCAACATTCTAATCTTGAACCCACTGACAACCTTGAATGGGGAAAAGTCATTTTCTTTCAGTGCAACACTGTGAAACACATAGAAATTGTTCACTAACTCAGAATCTATGGATGAATTATCAGACTTTGAGCATAACATCCCAAGTCCTTATGCATGATTTTTTTTCTGAAATTAGAATTTCAGCTTTGACCAGAACGCAACAGTAGTTCTCCCAGGGAGTGCGGGGACTCTGTCTGATGGACTTACCCTTGGCGATGCAGCTGATGGAGGTGTTATTATTGAGAACATTCAGAAAGACTCTCCAGTTGCAAGAGCTGGTACTTTGAAAAAAGGTAACTATTGCTTTTTTTCTTGAATGTGTGATTATGAATATTGAATGTTGGAGGTGATTCAGACCTAGAATCAATGCAAAACAAATAGATGAAAACTCATTGACTTAGAAATTTGTTGGTGTCATGCTTGTTTTTCAGCCACTTAAGTATCCGATATAGCTGGCAGCATAGTGCCTGCATTCTTTCCCTGTACAATGCACCAACATTGCCTTATGTGCTCTCCATCACCATCCTGGCATCTTTAGGATTCAAAAAGGTTTCCCCTCTCCCACCATCCAGCTTATTTGCCTGCTCATGGAGGTGACCACACAATTCGCATTGAGCATAATGGATTCCTTACTTGTGGGAAACCTTGATAAAAGTTGCACTCTACTACTCTAAGCTTGGAGCCATGTAGTACAAGCTTGATGCCAGATGGCCATGTTATTGCAGATAACATTTCATTGCTTTCAGAATATGTCTGCAAGTTGCTCCATCATCAGCCCCAGTTAGCTTCTTGCTAGTGTTGGAGTGGGGTGGGGTGGGGTTGTTTGTTGTTTGTGTGTGTCAGTGACACTGAAGGCCTCACAATTAAATGCTCTGACTTGCCCTCCCCTTTCCTCAGGTTGCCCAATCCCTCCAATTGACAGTGATCCCAGAGATGCCCTCTTAATTGGATCCCTCTTGGAAGAGCGTACCATCAGTCCTGTTGCAATGGCAATCGAGTTTGTGACTTAAGAATGGTCCCCCCATCCAGGAGGAAACCTAAATTGGCAAAATTCAGCCCTATTAATTTCCTGTCCACCATCTAGACTAAAGCCTGCAAGCAGCATCAGAGAATCTGGATGTTTTATCTGAGCTTCTCTGCTACCTCTTCAATAAGGGAAATATCACAGCTATCTACTGCTAGACACATCTTCCTTTTTTAAAGGTACTATCATTAAACATGCCTGATTTTCTACCCTGACATGAACCCTCCCCGTCCCCAAACAAACAATAACATTGGGTGCACAGTTACGGCATTTAAATGAGGTTCTAGCATATTTGGGACAATGGAACAGGTAAATACACCATAATAACCATACCTGATTCTTCTTAACACTAATTAAAGTGTTAAATGGCCAGTCCATAAGTCATTCAATTAATTTATTGAAACATTATCCAGAGAACATTACTTTGCACTTCACCATACTTGGCACCCAAGAAAACCTACATCTAGCCTGTTCTGATAATTGTTTTAGAAGCCACCTCATTGCCAGGATACTTGCTGTGGTAATGTGCATGAGGTTAAAGTGACATGAGGGCAAAGTATTGGAGAGAATTATTAGGGATAGGATTTATCGTTATTTAAAGAGAAATTAATTGATTGGGGATAGTCAGCATGGTTTTGTGAAGGGTAGGTCGTGCCTTACTAACCTCATTGAGTTTTTTGAAAAAGTGACTAAAGAGGTGGATGGGGGTAAGGCGGTTGATGTGGTATATATGGACTTTAGTAAGGCGTTTGATAAGGTGGCCCATGGAAGACTTCTGCAGAAAATGCAGATGTATGGGATAGAGAGTGATTTAGCTAATTGGGTTAGGAATTGGCTAGCAGATAGAAGACAGAGGGTGGTGGTTGATGGGAGATATTCATCGTGGAGTTCGGTGACAAGTGGTGTACCTCAGGGGTCTGTTTTGGGGCCCCTGCTGTTTGTAATTTTTATAAATGATCTGGATGAGGGTATTGAAGGATGGATTAGTAAATTTGCGGATGACACCAAAGTCGGAGGAGTGGTAGATAGTGAAGAGGGGTGTTATAGTTTGCAGAGAGACTTGGACAAGTTGCAGAGCTGGGCCGAGAGGTGGCAAATGGAGTTTAATGTGGAAAAGTGTGAGGTAATTCACTTTGGCAGGAATAACAAATGTGTAGAGTATAGGGCTAATGGTAGGACTCTTAATAGTGTTGATGAACAGAGGGATCTTGGTGTATGTGTACATAGATCCCTGAAAGTTGGCAATCAAGTCGATAAGGTTGTTAAGAAGGCATATGGAGTCTTAGCTTTTATTGGTAGGGGGATTGAATTTCGGAGCCGCAACGTCATGTTGCAACTGTACAAAACTCTAGTGCGGCCGCACTTGGAGTATTGTGTGCAGTTCTGGTCCCCGCATTATAAGAAAGATGTGGAGGCATTGGAGAGGGTACAGAGGAGGTTTACCAGGATGTTGCCTGGTATGGAGGGCAGGTCTTATGAAGAGAGGCTGAGGGATTTGAGGTTGTTTTCGTTAGAAAGGAGGCGGCTAAGAGGAGACCTTATCGAAACATATAAGATGATTAGAGGTTTAGATAGGGTGGACAGTGATAGCCTTTTTCCTAGGATGGAGAAAGCTAGCACGAGGGGACACAGCTTTAAATTAAGGGGTGATAGTTATAGGACGGATATCAGAGGTAGGTTCTTTACCCAAAGGGTGGTTCGGGAGTGGAATGCCCTGCCTGCAGCAGTTGTAGATGCGCCAAGTTTGGTGGCGTTTAAGAGTTAGTTGATAAGTATATGGAAGAGAAGGGAATGGTTTAGTTTGGAGGGGCATTGCTTTTTATATTGGTCGGCGCAACATCGAAGGCCGAAGGGCCTGTTCTGTGCTGTAATGTTCTATGTTCTATGACTTTCCTTTCTCAGTGCTGAGTCCCGAAGTGGACTAGCAGTAGTTTATGTCCTGGCAATGGTTTATTGACATGCTGGTGCTGAAGATTAACTTTCACCTTTGAAGACATCTAGGGGAACTGTTCATAGTGTTTTCCTTTGCTGTTGTAATGAGAAAAGGCAATATCATTCTGTGTGCACTCCTGTAATCCCACTGGTAAGAATAAAGAAAATAGGTGTAACAGATCCAATGGAAGAACCGATCTTATGAACTCATTCAAGACACTTCAGGATAGATTTTGACAGTGGCAATAAAAACTGAAAGATGTAGAATGGGCTGCTATTTCATTTTACATTATTGCACCAAGTCAAAACTTGCCCTTTAATTCCATGACAGCTAGCTCTCGATACCATTCAAGCCTGAAGTGTTGCCCTGGATACTACAGAATCCGATAGGTATAATTCTCTCCAAATCAATCCCAAGGCATGCAGTCAACTTTACTACACTGGAAACAATGATTGGCTTGGAGGCCTTCGCCAATAGTGGAATGTTTGCAGATGTCCCTATAGCCGCCAGGTGCTCCAAGTTATGCTGCATTCATATGAATCATTCTCGGAATGGTGCTGTACAGTGTAATATTTGAGTCAATCCCAGCCAAATGCTGTCAGTCTTCTGAGAGTTTGCTGCATGCCTCCACATGTGCACTGCTAGCATCCTTACTTTCGTGGCAGGATGCCTGAGATCTAACTAACTCTGCAAAGAAGAAGGAAGGAGCTGACGTCTCCTAAACCTCTGCCCAGCAACATCAAGTTTCAATCCACAGCTGCTTCCTTGCATTCCATTTCTTACTCAATATTAAATTTTCATTTGTTTATTTAGTTGCCCTATGTGTGTATCTGTGGCAATGAGAGTGCAAGAGATGGGAAATGAATGAGGGAATAATTGAGCGGCCACCATTATTGCCAGGAGTAAAATTTTGCTGTCCATCCTTCTCCTAAACGCTGCTTTCTGGCTTTCAGTTCCTGGAAAGACGGGAGTCACAAAGATAGCATTTGATCTTCCACTGCCATTTCTCACCGCTTTTAGTTCTTAAGAAGAATGTATACTTGATATTTAGGAATTCTGCAGACATACAGGATGTCACCTCAAACTGACTGTGTTCCCTCTTCCATCACCAAAATTCTTGGGCAGGGTTTGTGTGAAGGATTACTTCTTAATACCTAGGTTGTGTCTCCACTTAGGTCCCTGTTCCTTATTTTCGGCAGTGACTCGTCCGCGAGAAAAATGCATGGTCTTAAAATTAACTTTCAACACTCTCCGAATCTTGTTATAGTATTCTGTTTGCTTCTGGTCAAAGGAAGCATAGGTATCCAAAAATCTAGCAAATTCATTCAAAGTCTCCTCCTTATTTTTTAATTATATAAGTCACTGTTTTAAGTTGCCCCTTTTATTATGGTTCTGCTTTAATCTTGCAGATATAGTGGGACTGTTATGTGCACTTAACATTGAGATTTCCACATTAGCACATTTCACGCTAGGACTTGCATAAGATGCATAATCTGATCAATGCATTTTGGTATGGCTTCTCTACCTCCCCGACTCTTCAACTTTCTGCTGGCTCTCTCCCCCTTGTTGACTCTCTCCCCTCCCCAATTCTGTTTCTTCTGCCTGCTAATTCCTGCGCCCCCCCCCAGTGACCAGCTCTCTCCCCATTCTGACTCCCTCTTTTACTTGTTGTTTCCCCCAGGCTCACCCCCACTTGCCAGCTCCTGACTTTCACAGACTCCTTGGCCTTCAAGAAGGTGTTAGGCATAGCTCTTGGGCTAAAGGGATCAAAGGATACAGGTGGGGGGGGGGAGGGGAGAAGCAGGTGAGTTGGGTGATCAGCCATGATCATAAAGAATGGTGGAGCAAGTTCGAAGGGCCGAATAGTTTACTCCTGCCTCTATTCTCTATGTTTCTATGTTTTCCCAGCTCCTGGTTCTCTCCCGTTCACCAGCTCTCTTCCATCCTCTGAATATAGATATAGGAATTTCAGAATGTACAGTATTTTAATTTAGAGCACATAATATTTCAATTTTTTTTTCTGATGGGAGAACATAACATAAACATAAGAACATAAGAAATAGGAGCAGGAGAAGGCCATCTAGCCCTTCCAGCCCAACCCGCCTTTCAATAAGATCAAGGCTGATCTGAAGTGGATCAGTTCCACTTTCCTGCTTTCTCCCCATAACCCTTAATTCCTTGTCTATCAGAAACTACTAGTAACTTAAATATATTCAGCGAGGTAGCCTCCACCGCTTCAATTGGCAGAGAATTCCAGAGATTCACCATCCTTTGAGTTAAGAAGTTCCTCCTCAATTTTGATAAAAACTGCTCCCCTCCCCCTTATTTTGAAGCTGTGCCCTCTAGTCCTGCTATCCTTTCTAAGTGGGAAGAATCTAAGTGGGAAGAAGTCCTACAGAATCTAACTACATTTTTCATATTGTTTGCAATGAGAAAATCTGATTCATTTAAAGTTGCTTTGCTTAAAGCTGCAACGTTTAGGAGTGCAACTGCAAAATCAAGTGAGGAATTTCTCTACTCTTCCATGGCAGAGCTTTTTGCCTTCTGCTTTCCATTATTAAGGAAGTTTTCAATCAAACTAATTAAACTCCCAGTTGTTGCACGAGTTTTAATCTTTTCTCAGATCCACAGATGCAAATGCCTTCTGAAGATCAAAGTAAATTATATCCATTGATTAGCCCCCCAAGTTATATGATAATTTGACACTTGTGCAAAATTTTGAATAAAACATGTCTTGATATTGATATTTGCTGGCGTTTATTTCCATATTCAACTGTTAGATAAATTTTATTGCGACAGATTTTATTATCTGGAAGCTTGTGGTATATGTTGTTATATTAAATAAAATTAAAAATCTATCTTTGTTATCTTGTAGGTGATCAGCTGAATGCAGTGACAATACATTTCGACAATTTAGACAGCAAAGAGGTCAGCAAAATACTAAAATATTCAGAACCATACAAAACAAGTCTAAAGCTGAATTCAGATGAAGAAATCATGAGTCCGGATTTCAGATTCAGCTCTCCTGTCATGGTAAAAAAAGTTCATCTGGGTTCTGAAACTGAAAGGAGCAAGTACCAGTAAAGTTGGGTGTGCAGTCCATTAAGTTCAATTTAAAATGCATTTAAATGGCCGTTGTGCCTGTTTCAGGCGCAATCCTGATTGTGGCTATTTTTGGGCGTTGGTAAAGAGGGAACCAGTGGGGAAATCACCTTAGTTGCCTCACACCCAACTCTATCAAATTTTCATGCCCGAAATCAGGTGCAACTTGATGGGCTGTTTGGGGGCTTGTCCAATTTCCTCTGATGTCTTAACATCAACTTTGCACATACCCAACAAGCCTCTTGCCTTTCTGGATGAGCCTTCTTCACTTTGGTCCATCATGGGCCTGAGATTTCTACGATTAGGCAGAGTTATTTGATCTCTTGAAGGATGATCTGAGCATGTTCCTAAAGCATTTAAATCATGGAACCCTACAGTGCAGAAAGAGGCCCTTTGGCCCATTGAGCCTGCACCGAACGCACTCCCACCCATACCCTACCCCCATATCACTACATATTATAATCCCTCTAATCTACACATCTCAGGACACTAAGGAGCAATTTAAGATGGCCGATCTATCTAACTGCACATCTTTGGACAGTGGGAGGAAACTGGAGCACCCGGAGAAAACCCATGCAGACATGAGGAGAATGTGCAAACTCCACACAGACAGTGACCCAAGCCGGGAATCGAACCCAGGACCCTGGAGCTGTGAAGCAGCAGTACTAACCCATTTCTGTTGACTTTGTGGGAATAGCCTGTCACAAGGAGTTCTGAGTAGACTGATGGGGGTGGGGAATTAGTTAAATACTAGGAAACAGAGAGTTGGGATAAAATTGTAATTTTCAGGTTAATAAACCAATGGAATGCCACAGGATCAATGGAGGGACCTCAACTATTTACTATCTATATTAATGAGTTGGATGAACTGCATTGTAGCCTAATTTGCTGACGTGACAAAGGCAAGGAGGGATCAAAGTCTACAAATATATAGGTTTTGTGAGTAGGCAAAATATTTGGCCCATGGGGTATGATATGGAAAAATGTGTGATCATTCATTTGATAACAAGGACAGAAAAGTAATAAACTATTTAAACAAAGGAAGACTATGACTGAAATTTTCCCATCTCACCCATCACAGCAGGAGTTGCAGCAAGTGAGACAGAAAATTCGGCAGACCATTCAAAGGTCTGTTGAGCTTGGGCGGGATTTCCAGTTTTGGGTTGCACTGCCAGAGAACCCTGAGCTATAGCAGGAATTTTCTGGCTCTTCATTAGCGGGTTTCTCAGCAAGGGGAGGTGGCATGCCATTTGCCAGTGGCAGGATTGTCTGGTCCTGCCGCTGTCAATGGGATTTCCCATTATAGCCACCCCATGATGCCAAAAAACTTGTGGCAATATTGTGCTGCTGATGAGACTAGAGAATCCACCACTATAATGATGACATTTTTACATGTTCACACAGAATTGTTTTGAGGAAATTCCATCCCTCCACTGTACTTTCGTGGGTTTTCTCTGGGTGTTCCGGTTTTCTTCCACAGTCTAAAGATATGCATGATACATGGATTGGCCATGATGGTGGATGTGCAGGTTAGGTGGATTGCCTCTTAGTGTCCACAGATTTATCAGTTAAGTGTATTAGACATAGTAAATGTGCAGGGAAACAGAGATAGGGCGCCTAGGGAAGGGCCAGGATGGGATGCATTTTCAGAGAGTCAGTGCAGACTCAATGTGCTGAATGACCTCTTTCTGCACTGGAAGGATTTTATGATTCTATGGGTGTGACATAAGGTTGTGTGACCCTCCTTCTTGCCTACCATCCCTCTTGACAACCCACCCAATCACTGACCCTCAACCAAGGAGGGGGCAGGGGAGCAGGAGGGGCAATGGAGCAGGAGGATTGGCATGGAGAGACAATGTGTAGAAGCACAAACACCATATTACTTTTATATTTTCAAATTTATTTTAGTTTAAAAGGTAGCACATTTATGAATTTAGCAATGTGCTGCATTTCAACTTACAAGGTTTTTTTTTCCTGAGAAGAAAAGTCCAACAGAATCTAAGCACAGTTTTTACATTGGTCTTAATAGGAAAGTCTGATTCACTTAATATTATTTCACTTAAAGTTGCACATTCAGGAATGCAGCTATGAAATTAAGTGAGGACTTGTTGTATATTCAGAGTTAGATCTTTGATATGCATGAGAATCAAGGTTTTGCAGAGGCAAGCAGGAAAATAGAGTTAAGGCCACAATCCAATTAACCATGATCTCACTTTTTTTATTATATGTATAAAGTGCTTGCACACTGATGAAATCTATTGCATATACTTACATTACCTTTCTTTTCTTTGTAGGGATCTGATGATCAGGCCTACTTAAAACTATACAATAACAAGATTAAGCCACATCTTAAACCAGCAAAGGCAGACCTGAGTATCGATGGCCCAGATATAGATATCAATGCAAAAAATAAAATGTCTTCATTTGATGTAAAGGGGCCCAAGCTACCTTCTGATATTGACATGAACTTAGAGGCAACTAAAGGTAATCTCTATGCTTAGATATTCAAAATACCAACTATTGTCTAGCTTTGATATTAATGGTACAAATGGTTTAAATATTAAACTCATGAAGCTGGAGCTCACATTACATTCCTTTCATAATATTGAATTCAATTAAGAAATCTTGAATTAAAAAATTAGTCATCTTTATAGTCAGTAAAGATGACTATAAAACAATTGTTGATTGTCATCTGGTTCACTACTGCCCTTCAGGGAAGAAAATCTGCCACCCTTCCTGGTCTGGCTTACATGTAACATCAGATCCACAGCAATACGGTTGACCCTTAAATGGCCTCTGAAATGGTCTAACAAACCCATGCAGAATTGAAATGGAACAGCATTCTGGTATTGAGCAGACGCCACTGGAAATCTGGTGCTGGGAGATGTAAGCAGGGCACGGACACTTGAGCAAACTCTGCAAATCGGCTGCCACAGGATTCTACCGCAAAAATACTACAACCGGATGGGAAACTTGCTTTACCAAAAAACCATCACAAATTTAACGTCCCTAATATTAAATATCTCAAAATTATTATCAACAGGTAATACATGGGCATTAATGCTCAAGTCATAGGACAGATGTGAGATTGGAGGTTCCAAATTTTAGAAAGCCACATTTTGGAATTTCAGGGACAAAAGGAAATAATGTGCATTTGGACAATTTGTAAAATTTCCTACAGCTGATATACAAGAAAGCAAAGGAGGGGTAGGATTTTTTTAAAGTAGACATTAAATAAAAATCATGATCGATACAAATTATGATATGAATAATATGGACCTCGAAGTTCCACATGCAAAATTAAAAAGAAACCAGTTATAATGTATTTTATTAACGTGGCTCTATCAAACATTTCCATTTCAGATGTTGACCTTAAACTACCAACAAATATAGATCTCACTGCTCCAAAAATCCAAGCTGATATCAAAGGTCCAAGTCTTGACATAGATACTCCAAGGTTGGCTGGTGCTAACATCGAAGGGAATATGAAGTCTCCAAGTTTTCAAAAACCATCGTTTTCAATTCCAGGAGCAAAAATGGATGTATCTGTACCTGAGCCAAAGGCAGATATAAAAATTCCTGATATTGATATTGGCGAAGCGAATGTCCCTGGAACAAAAGCAAATTGGAAAATGCCAAAATTGCACATGCCTTTCTTTGGAATTTCAGGACCAAAAGGATCAGATGTGGATCTCAGTGGTTCAGTGAGAGGACCTAATGTTGATGTGTCTCCACCAAACATCAAAGGGAATGTTGATCTAAATCTCCCAAAAGGAGATATAGACGCAAACATCCCAGATGCAGAAAATAATAAACGAAAATTCAAAATGCCAAAATTCAACTTGCCAAATATGTCAGCGCCAGACTTTAATTTGAATGCACCAACTGTGACAAGTGATGTTGATGCACAGTTGAAAGTACCAAAGCTCAAGAAGCCAAGTTTGGAAGTTTCAGGACTTGAAGGACCTAATGTGAATTTAAATGGTAAAGTAAAACTTCCCAAAGCTGATATATCAGCTCCAGAAATTAAAACCGGTATGAACCTCAGTAAACCAACAATTGGTGCAGATTATGATATGCCTGACATGAACCTTGATGTTCCTGATGTAAAACTTAAAAGCCCAGGGATTAAGATGCATTCACTTAATATGTCAGGAAAAGGCATTTCCAGCCCAGATGTGGACCTCAATCTATCAGCAGCAAATATAGATCTTGCAGCTCCGAAAGTACAAGCTGATGTGAAAAGTCCAAATGTTGATATAAATACTCCAAATGTTGATGGCTTTGGTACAGAAGGAAAGATTAAATTTCCAAAATTTAAAAAGCCCACGTTTTCAATTTCTGGAAACAAATTAAAATCTGCCAAACTGGATGCATCAGCACCAGATTTAAAGGCAGACATAAAGGCTCCAAGTGTTGACATTGGAGGTCTAAAAGGAAGTGTTGGTATTCCTGAAGCAAAAGGCAAATGGAAAATGCCAAAATTGGAAATGCCAGAAGGACCAGATGTGGATATTGATGGTTCAGTAAAAGCGCCAGGTTTTGGTCTGTCTGTCCCTGATGTTAAGGGAGATTTCGATGTTCCAAATGTTGATCTAAATCTTCCAAAAGGAGGTATAGATGCAAACATCCCAGATGCAGAACTTAAAGGAGGAAATTTCAAATTATCAGGATTTAAATTGCCAAGTGGTAAATTATCACTGTCAAGTAAAGATAAAGGACTGAAGATGCCCAAAGGTCAGGTGGACCTTCCTGCTCCTGATCTTCAAGGAGATATCAGGGGCCCAAGCCTAGATATGAAAGGCCCAAATATTGATGTCAGTGCTCCAAGTGTCGATGTTCCTGAAGCAAAAGGCAAATGGAAAATGCCAAAATTGGAAATGCTGTCTTTTGGAATTTCAGGGCCTAAAGGACCAGATGTGGATCTTGATGGCTCAGTAAAAGCACCAGGTGTTGATCTGTCTGCACCAAACATCAAAGGGAATATTGCAGCTCCAAATATCGATCTAAATCTCCCAAAAGGAGATATAGATGCAAACATTCCAGATGCAGAATTTAATAAACGAAAATTCAAAATGCCTAAATTCAATTTGCCAAATGTGTCAGGGTCAGACAGAAACCTTAATTTGAATGCACCAACTGTGACAAGTGATGTTGATGCACAGTTGAAGGTACCAAAGCTCAAAAAGCCAAGTTTGGAAGTTTCAGGACTTGAAGGACCTAATGTGAATTTAGATGGTAAAGTGAAACTTCCTAAAGCTGATATATCAGCTCCAGAAATTAAAACCAAGTTTGGGAGTGCTGGTATGGACCTCGGTAAACCGACAATTGGTGCAGATTATGATATGCCTGACATGAGTCTTGATGTTCCTGATGTAAAACTTAAAAGCCCAGGGATTAAGATGCATTCACTTAATATGTCAGGAAAAGGCATTTCCAGCCCAGATGTGGATGCCAATCTACCAGCAGCAAATATAGATCTTGCAGCTCCGAAAGTACAAGCTGATGTGAAAAGTCCAAATGTTGATATAAATACTCCAAAAGTTGATGGTTTTGGTACAGAAGGAAAGAATAAGTTCCCAAAATTTAAAAAGTCCACGTTTTCAATTTCTGGAAACAAACTAGAAGGACCCAAATTGGATACATCTACACCAGATTTGAAGGCGGATATAAAGGCTCCAGATGTTGATATTGGAGATCTAAAAGGAAGTGTTGATGTTCCTGAAGCAAAAGGCAAATGGAAAATGCCAAAATTGGAATTGCCGTCCTTTGGAATTTCAGGGCCAAAAAAACCAGATGTGGATATTGATGGTTCAGTAAAAGCGCCAGGTGTTGATCTGTCTGTTCCTGATGTTAAGGGAGATTTTGATGTTCCAAATGCTGACGTAAGTCTTCCAAAAGGAGACATAGATGCAAATATCCCAGATGCAGAACTTAAAGGAGGAAATTTTAAATTACCAGGATTTAAATTGCCAAGTGGTAAATTATCATTGTCAAGTAATGGTAAGGGACTGAAGATGCCCAAAGGTCAGGTGGACCTTTCTGCCGCTGATCTTCAAGGAGATATCAGAGGCCCAAGCCTAGATATGAAAGGCCCGAATATTGATGTCAGTGCTCCAAGTGTCGATGTTCCTGAAGCAAAAGGCAAATGGAAAATGCCAAAATTGGAAATGCTGTCCTTTGGAATTTCAGGGCCAAAAGGACCAGATGTGGATCTCGATGGTTCAGTAAAAGCGCCAGATGTAGATCTATCTGCACCAAACATCAAAGGGGATTTTGAAGCACCAAATGTTGACATAAATCTTCCAGAAGGAGATATAGATGCAAAGATCCCAGATGCAGAACTTAAAGGACGAAATTTCAAATTATCAGGATTTAAATTGCCAAGTGGTAAATTATCATTGTCAAATAAAGATAAAGGACTGAAGATGCCCAAAGGTCAGGTGGACCTTTCCGCCCCTGATCTTCAGGGAGATATCAGAGGTCCAGGTTTAGATATGAAAGGCCCGAATATCGATGTCAGTGCTCCAAGTGTTGATTTTCCTGAAGCAAAAGGCAAATGGAAAATGCCAAAATTGGAAATGTCGTCCTTTGGAATTTCAGGACCAAAGAAACCAAATGTGGATCTCGATGGTTCAGTAAAAGCACCAGGTGTTGATCTGTCTGTTCCTGATGTTAAGGGAGATTTTGATGTTCCAGATGTTGATCTAAGCCTTCCAGGAGGAGAGATAGATGCAAACATCCCAGATGCAGAGCTTAAGGGAGGAAATTTCAAATTATCAGGATTTAAATTGCCAAGTGGTAAATTATCACTGTCAAGTAAAGATAAAGGACTGAAGATGCCCAAAGGTCAGGTGGATCTTTCTGCTCCTGACCTTCAGGGGGATATTACAGGCCCGAGCCTAGATATGAAAGGCCCAAATATTGATGTCAGTGCTCCAAGTGTTGATGTTCCTGAAGCAAAAGGTAAATGGAAAATGCCAAAATTGGAATTGCCGTCCTTTGGATTTTCAGGGCCAAAAAAACCAGATGTGGATGTTAATGGTTCAGTAAAAGCACCAGGTGTTGATCTGTCTGTTCCTGATGTTAAGGGAGATTTTGATGTTCCAAGTGCTGACCTAAACCTTTCAAAAGGAGATATAGATGCAAATATCCCAGACGCCGAACTTAAAGGGGAAAATTTCAAATTACCAGGATCTAAATTGCCTAGTGGTAAAATATCACTGTCAAGTAATGGTAAGGGACTGAAGATGCCCAAAGGTCAGGTGGACCTTTCTGCTCCTGACCTTCAGGGAGATATCAGGGGCCCAAGCGTAGATATGAAAGGCCCAAATATTGAGGTTAGTGCTCCAAGTGTTGATGTTCCTGAAGCAAAAGGCAAATGGAAAATGCCAAAATTGGAACTGCCGTCCTTTGGAATTTCAGAACCGAAAGGACCAGATGTGTGTCTCGATGGTTCAGTAGATGTACCTGATATTAATGTGTCTGTTCCAAAGGTTAAGGGGAATTATGAGACTCCAAATGTTGACGTAAATCTTTCAAAAATGGATATAGATGCAAACATCCCTGATGCAGAACTTAATAAACAAAAATTGAAGTTCTCAAAATTCACCAAACCTAATTTAGGAATGTCAGGAATTGAAGGATCAAGTGTGAGTTTAGGTGGTAATGTTAAAGTTCCAAAGGCTGATGTATCAGCTCCAGAAATTAAAACAACGGGATCTGCTGGAATAGATTTGAAAAAGCCTGCAATTGGTGGAGGTTTTGATATGCCTGGCATGAACCTTGAAGTACCTGATGCAGAAGTCAAAGGCCCAAGTTTAAATAAGCCTTCACTTAACATGTCTCCAGGAAATATTTCCATTCCAGATATGGATATCAATCTACCAACACACGATGTAAGAGGAGATGCAGGCATTCACATGCCTGGTGGAGGAGCTCAGGAAAGAAAATTGAAAGACCCCGATATATGTATAAGAGATGCAAAGGTTGATGTTAATTCACCAAATCTGCATGGTGATTTTCGAGAAGTTGGTGTGGATGTGGGCACTCCAAGTCTCTATGCTCAAGTGAACGCTCCCAAATTAAATGTTGGCAATGAAGAGAATATTAACACAAAAAATACATTTTCAAGGGAAACTTTTAAAATCAGAGCATCATCTTTATCTGATCTTGATGACGTATCTACAGTACCAAAAAGTGACTCTAATTTAAAAGGAAGAACTTCAAGTACTCTTCATGTCACTGATGCTGATGTGAGTAAAAAAGGGAAGTTCAAATTTTCAAATCTCTTTAACTTCAGTCACAAATCAAAAGGATCAGTTGATTTCACAAAGGCCAAGGAAGCATCTTCTTCTGGGACATTTACATCAAAGTTCCCAGAACTTGAGCTTTCTGTATCTAAAGACTGAAGACTTGCACAACTGGCATTAAGTTATGATGCATATTCTGTATCACCAACAAGTATATATCTCCTACAACTCAATTTAAATACACCGAATCTTTGACATAAACATGACAATAATGTAACAAGCAATTTGTATTTTCTCATTCATGTTGGGGAAAAACAAAGCTAAAAAATGAAGAATGTAAGACAGTAAGGAATCAGTCTGGAATATTGAGTTTGTTGTGCTCGATCACCCAAGACATCTGCTGTCAGCTCAGGACTTCAATGAAACTATTTTGCTATGTACCTTAAATATACAGCATGAAGAAAAGCTTAGTACTCTTTGCAATGGTATTCTATTACCAACTAATACATATAAATAGGTATTACATTTAGCAATCAGGATTTTTTCCAAGAAATGCTACATATCATTTGACACAAAAATATGTTGATATTAAAAAGACCAAACATTAAAGTAATTCAGACAGTCCTCACAAAACAAAACAAGGATAATGCCTTTATAATTAGGTATTTCTTGAAAGCACATTTTAACTCTGATAACCTCCTGAGATCTTATAAATGAGCTTAATACCTCTAATACTTTAAAATGATATACATGCCTCATACTCAGTTAAAAGCTTTCCTTCATCAAAACTTACATATACCATGAATTACTATAATAACACAATTGCTAACATATTCAGACATGCTAAGTATATTTACTTAAATGGTAATGTAAGACTCAGGATTGTATAGATTTTCATAAGTCTTAATTCAAAATCAATTTGTAAAGTATTCTGACCCTTTAATATTTTGACAATTAAAAATTTTATAAAGAGGCTTTATGGATACATTTTGAATGGTTAATTATACAGTCTTACAAGAGCTTAAAGTGGTAACCTCAATGGTTATTCTTCTACTCAATGTTATTGTTTCTTTCTGATATGAAATATTCCATTTTATTGAATTTACCATATAATTGATGTATCTGTAGAAATACAATAGTAAACACTGTTGGGATAATTTGTTTGAAATAGGTTTGTTTGATTATCAGCTGTTGTGACTCAAACTTTTAACACGTGCTGTCTGCTTCTTTGATGTAAGTTCTCAAAGTAGATAACATAAAGTTTTTCTCCTTCAGAAAAATAAGAGTTGTCATTGCTTTATGATTTTGTGGAAATCCTTCTGAAAATATGAGAATTATGGTGTGCGCCAAGCAGATCGTCAGTAGCACATTTAAATTGAAAATGAGGCAGCAATGTTATCTAGAGCCACTAAACCTCCCATCATACTACTAGCACGCAGGGATATTTGCAGCAACCTACTTTTGCTGGATTCAAGTATCAGATCTGAAATTTAGATGATGGTCACATCTAAATTCATCTTTTACAAGGCAATTAAACACATATGAAAGTAAATTATCAGAATGTAGCACCCAATTATGGCAAATGTGTTTACCTCCATTATGCACTGAGCCCAGTAGATCAGGAATGTTCTAGATACAATCTTCACTCTGCTGATCTCAGATTCAATAGTATTACAAGTTCTGCAGTTGCTGAAGGCAAAAAAATCAGTTGGGTTCACATTATTGACTATACTCAAGTGTCTATTAGCTTTAAGAACTGATTATAGTAGACACAAACCATAAAGCTCCCATAGTTGGGTAATTTCCTAATATTTTCTAGCCCTACATGTAAAGAATGGGCAGTTGCTGGAGAGATCAGAGAGTACAGCATTCACAGCATGAGTCAGCATATTTAGGTGCGAATGGGATAAATTCATACATTATCATTAATGCCTGATCCAATTTCAGTTTTATAAAGGTCAAGCATCTTTTATATCTCTAATCTGTCTGCGAGGCAAATGCTTCATGGCAGCTAACCTAAATCTCATTCTAAACTCTTTCTTTACAAAGCACAAATAGAAGATTTGTATATTTTGATATATATTTGCAAATCCTTTCCATTTGAGTCTGCCCAAGGTTTAATTTGTTTGGTATAACAGCATGAACAAGTTATAAAGCAGTGATAGGCATCCTAAATTAGTGAGTGGACTGTATGAGTGGCCTTCCCTCATCACAGTGGACTGAAAGACTGAAATCAAGCATGTGCAGTAACCACGACTCCATTGATGATGAAATACATTTAATACATGCTGAATATTTCATAACAAGATCTAAAAAATGCTTAATCATTTATATAATAAAACTATCACATCAAGTGGTTAAAATAAAAATATTTACACTTTGTGGAGTGCATGACTCACAATGTTGTGTGCAGTCAGTACACACCTCACTTCACATGCTGTTGCTTTATGTGTGTATCACCTCAATCATACCAGTAGGAAAATAACATGGACGGAATTCAGTGAAATGTTGCAACTGTGCAAGTGGCAACAGTCAACAAGATGTCCTATGGGCTGCACTGAGAACTCTCAGACCACACCTGACCCCCAGGCTGCAGGCTGCCCACCACTATTATAAAAAGAGCTGAATTAATGTTATCATATACTATATTTAAATTACCTTTTAGAGTGTCTGCCACTAACACTATCGGTATTTAAAAATTAATCTTTAAAATTACTGTTTCATTCTGTCATCTATACTAAAGTAACTTTTTGTGATAAAATGAATTCAGTTTGAGAATTAAGAGCCATGTAATAGTAATTTAAGAAGGAACCTCCTTCACAAAAGGGTGATTGGTAAACCATTTTATTGTTGGTGTCTGACTATGCAATACAACGACAATTCCATTGAAATACATTAGTGTTACTTATGTGTTGTCATTGTGATAAAAAAAACGCAAGGCATCACTCAATAGCAAAGGGTATGCCAGATCTCCTTGTGAATTTAGTACTCTTTCAATATTGTAATTGACTGATCTGTTAGCAATAAAGTCTATTTCCAAACAAAAGAAGTAATTTGTTGAGAAGCTAAAAATTATTTACTTGATTTGGTATTACAGATGGTCAGGCAAAGGTACAATGAAGAAGATTAATATGACCATCCAGATTAGCATACAAAATCACAGATTAGAATGATTCTCATTTGATCACATCCTTCCAAAATTATAAATCCATCACCTTTACAACAACATCTAGCCGTTTATTAAATGTATCTGGTATTCTGATCTTAACTGTGCTTCCTGGCAACTGAGGCTTGCTGCTGAAAACTTTAGTTTCAAAGAATCAATAGACATGGTGCATGAATATTATTACACCAATTGTAGTGTTCATTGAAAATCAAATGACTAATTCCGTTCCAATCAGCAATATTCTGATTAATTAGTACATTTTAGATGACAGGCAAAGTTTATTAACTTTCTTTAAATTGTAGTACAAATGGTTTGGGACAAAAGAATTGGAAGTATATGTTTCAGCAGTCAAGAAGCAAATTCATATTGCATGGACTTCCTATGCAAGACAGTCTTCAAGAGTAAACTGGTATTCCCCAAAAGGCACTGTATTCTTGAAGAAAAAAAGCACAAGAAAATGGAACAATTTATGAGGGCATTCAGGAAATCTCCCAATTTCCTGGAAGCCAGTCCAAAGTTATACTGCCTTCTCTGTGTGGCCAGAAATTGTCTTTGGCAGTTGAAATTACACTCAAATTTTAGGTTATGGTTTTTTAAAAAAGCTGCAAAGTAGAGCTCTATGTTGGACTCCATAAAGGTCTAAATATTTTCCCACACCTTTGTTCATCCTTATCAAAATATTCTTGTGTGTATGGATTGCCTGTTGTTTAAATGTATGAAGAAAATAAGGAAATATTAAACTGTGGAGAGAATTGAGAGGCAGACAAACACAAATACATACAGCTCTTTCAACTATTTCAGTGCTTGATCAATTTTGTTCCATCACTTTGTATGCAAACTTAAAAGTCCAAAATTCAGAAATCTGTTTTTAACCTATTTGATGCAAATTGACAGAAAATCTAACTATAAGTGAAATGATTACAACTAGAAAAAATATGAATTCTTTATTTCTTCCAAGGTTTATTTTATTTTGTATGCCACAGCTTTGGCCACTCTTTCTCCACCCATGTCTCCAGCACTTTCAGCACATCAACCCTCTTGTAAAACTTGCATAGGTCAATCAACTGTGCTACTGTTTGTTCACTGTTCCTCAACAAGAACTCTAGAGTGGGACTTTGCTGTTTCTGTTCCAAAAAGCACAGTTCATCATAGGTCATGCCCCATTTGCTGGCAAAGTTCCTCCAGTTTTTGATGGTTGGGTGGTATGGATCCAGTTTTAACCTCAGTGTGTACAGTAAATCTTCATCATTCATCAAGTCACCAATATAAGGAGGAGAGATGCACAACGATGAATGTTTACATGTAGTTCCTGAAGAGTCTCTACATCGGTTACTGTCTTTCATATCTGTAACCAAGAAATGGAGATTAGCTTTAGGAAATAGTTGTTATTTAGCTTTCTCTGAAATCTGATTCTCCTTTTCCCCCTCTTTAAAATACTGCATTCAGGTAAATAGCAACTACCATCAATGTGTTGCTCTTTTAAATTTTTTTGTGCGTCCACACACAAAGACGGTAACTTAAAGGGTCACCCCTTTCTGTGTGCACCCTCCATGGGGAATTGTAGGGTTTACATGGTTATACAGATTAGAAGGAACATAGTCCACAAAGTCAGCCCTGGAAGTGACATGGTCCCAAGACACTCAAAGCCATCCCAAGAAACATTTTCCACCAATCTTTCAGAGGTGTTACAGTAGAAACAAAAATCCATGCATTTCAAATCTTGGTCATCATCTGATTGGAAAATTAGTTCATGTCGTAATCAAATGAGATCTTAGCTCCAATGGTCTTCATTATTGAAGGCTGCAGAGGAACTATAGCTTCAAGGGAGTCAATGTATCCGAAATCCCGAAGTTGTGGTCCACATTAAATCGCTCGGGGGGTTGCGAATCCTATCAGCATGTAAATCAGGGTGATTTGCCTGGCCCTTGCCTTAATATTGACACTGTATCTAACAGGTGTAAAATTTGTGGAGGAGTGCAACTCTTTAAATCCTGCTGTCCGTGAGAATGCCGGCAGGTGCTCTAGATCCTAGAAGTCACAGAACTCGCCTGCAAAACTATGATTTCAGATCATCCCTACCCCCCCACTGGCGACATCATCAGGTTCATGCCCATTATCATTAATTTAAATATAGTTTCAGATTATAACATGCTTCTTTGCCAGATATCAAGTCCCCGCCACATTACAGTACGGCTGCAACTGTGGTGGAAAGGTGCAAATGACTGTGGTGGAGGTTCAGAGTGAATGCCAACTCTGAGGGGGGGGGGGGGGGGGGGGAGGTGAAGTCAGAGTTAAGTGCTGGCTTTGAGCATGAATGAGGGGGAAGTCAGAGTTGAATGCAGCTCTGATCGTGAGGAGCCCCTGAGACCTCTATGGTGGGCTGGATGGGAACCTTATTGCTGTTCTGATTGAGGCACCCTGTAAACACGATGCCCCCAATCCAGTGCAGTCAGCTTTTGCTGGTATATTGAGGTCCCATCCCTCTGCATGAGCTGATAAGATCACAAGAAAGCCAAGAAATCAGGTTTGTGCCACTTGTGATCTTACTGGCACTGGAAATCCGGCATGATCAGCTTCATGCCCAAAAAGGCTGATTGTTTAAAACTATTTAAATTGTAATTTGAATGTATTTAGTGAGCTCGGGACCCTTGCTTCTGTGGCCTCACTGAGGAAGGTTCTGTCCGGCAAGCATCACGTATGATCCCACATAGGATCATAGAGGTTTACAGCATGGAAGCAGGCTCTTTGGCCCAACTTGTCCATACCATTCTTTTCTTCTAAAACCCCCAAGCTAATCCCAATTGCCTGCATTTGGCCCATATCCCTCTATACCTATCGTATCCATGTAACTATTTAAATGTTTTTAATAGATAAAATTGTACCTGCCTCTACTACTATCTCTGGCAGCTTGTTCCCCACACTCACCATCCTCTGGACACTTTTGTATCTCTCCCCTCTCACCTTAAACCTATGTCCTCTAGTTTTGGACTCTTCTACCTTTGGGAAAAGGTATTGACTATCTACCTTGTCTATGTTCCTCATTATTTTATAGACCTCTATATGGTCACCCCTCAGCCTCCTACATTCCAGAGAAAAAAGTCCCAGTCTATTGAGCCTCTCCCTGTAACTCAATCCATCAAGTCCCAGTAGCACCCTAGTAAATCTTTTCTGCACTCTTTCTAGTTTATTAATATCTTTTCTATAATCGGATGGCCAGAACTACACACAGCATTCCAAATGTGGCCTTACCAATATCTTGTACAATTTTACCAAGACATTGCAATTCCTTTATCAATGTTCTGACCGATGAAATCAAGCATGCTGAATGCCTTCTTCACCACTCTGTCCACCTGTGACTCCACTTTCAAAGAGCTATGAACATGTAGCCCTAGATCTCTTTGTTCTGTACCTTTCTCCAGCGCCCCACCATTAACTAAGTTCTGCTCTGGTTCAATCTACCATAATACATCACCTCTAAATTAAAACTCCATCTAAATTAAACTCCATCTACTATTCACCAGCCCATTGGCCCAATTGATCAAGATCCATTGCAATTAGAGATAACTTTCTTTACTATCCACTATGGCACCAATCTTGGTGTCATCTGCAAACTTACTAACCATGCCCCCTATATTCTTACTGAAATCATTACATAAATGACAAATAACAGTGGATCCAGCATTGATCCCTGACGCATATCACTGGTGACAAGCCTCCAGTTTGAAAAACAACTCTCTATATCCATCCTCTGATTTTTACCAAGAAGCCAATTTTGCGTCCATTTAGATACCTCACGCTGGATCCTGTGAGATTTAATCTTATGCAACAACCTATCACACAATACTTTGTCAAAGGCTTGCTAAAGTCCATATAGACTATATCAATTGCACTGCTCTCATCTACCTTCTTGGTTACCCTTCAAAAAACTCAATTGGATTTATGAGACACGATTTTCCACTCACAAAGCCATGCTGACTGCCCCTAATTGGTCCTTGCATCTCTAAATGCCTGTAAATGCTGTCTCTCAAAATATCTTCCAACAATTTACCCACCGGGATGTGAGGCTCACTAACCTGTAATTCTCAGGCTTTTCACTGCAGCCCTTTTTAAACAAAGGCACAACATTTGCCACTCTCCAATCTTCAGGCACCTCACCCATGACTATTGATGATACAAGTATCTTGGCTACGGAACCCGCAATTTCCTCCTAGCCTTGCACAACATCCCGGGATATATTTATCAGGTCCCTCAGCTTTATCGACTTGATGCGCTTTAAGACTTTGAGCACTTTCTTCTCTATATTACGTGCACTCCTCAAGACATCATTATTTATTTCCCCAAGCTTCCTAACATCCATGTTTTTTGCAACAGTAAATACTGATAAGAAATTTTCATTTAGGATCTCACCCATCTGTTGTGGATCTACACATAGATGACCTTGTTTATCCTTAAGAGGCCCTACTCTCTCTCTTGTTACTCTTTTGCCCTAAATGTATTTATAGAAGCTCTTTGGATTCTCAATGGGGACAAGACGTGATGGCTTCACAGGTAGAGGCCTGGCCCCCTGGCACTGTCTACTGGCCATCCTGACTGTACCAGCCTGGTACCATGGCCAGATTGCAGATGGGATATTTGGAGGGATGGGAGACCATAGTGCATTTTGCACATTGATTGGTGGGGACCACTACATATTCTGCACAGAACTCATTGGGGGGAGGGGAGGACCGCTGCGCATCTCAGACAGCAATGGTTGGGGGGGGGGAATCTGCTCCCATTCTGCAAAGGTGATGACGGGGAGAGGTGGTGAGGGGAGTGAATGTCACGATTGTGATTGGGGAGGGTTCACAATCAGCTGCGAGGCTTTTTGGTAGTGGGGGGAGGCTAGGATTAGGCCATGGAGGCTGGCAATAGCAGCACAGGCACTGACAGATCTCTATTGCTCTCAGAGCATGAAATCTGCACATGTGCAATGGTGCCTTCTGCTGCTAACAGCTGGCCTTTGGATGATTTAGACCCCATCCATTCCCCCTACTGGTGAATTTCAAATTTGTCAAGTTTTTTTGTGGGAGTGTGGTAAGATTTGATTTTTAAGTCATCTAAATAAATGGTGTGCGTTTTTCCTGTTTTCATGCTCATTCAGCACTTAGAATCCTTTTGGTAACATCCCCCCTACTGAATGTCATGAGATCTGAAGAGAAAAGTGAGAATCTCACCAGAAAGACCACTCTGCCATTTTTTGATAAGATTGTGCCCAATAAGTTTGCAATCACCATGCTGCTCAATTAAGGTACTTTTGCTGAGGATGCTGCTCAAGAGCAGCTCAAAAGAAAATCAAACATGGAAGGAGAAAATTAATTACATTGATATTAAAATAAATAAAATTAATGAATGAAACCTTATTAGCATTCACATTTTATGATTGGTTTAACAATAAAATTGACAAACAACATACAGTTTCTTGACTGTGAATGCATATAGAGGAATGAAGGAAAGGAAATGTGGAATGGATGGAAGTTTCAGAAAATCTTATCAGTGGCAATGATAGCAATCAAAATAATCTTTGTAGGATTGATTTTCCTGACCCAAATTTTGTTATACATGATCCCATTCAGAAATGTATATATTTATTATGCTTGATGTGCTGGGGGCATCCCTAGTGAAATCTACTTCCCAAGTAGGGCTCACTGATAACCACACAGCTACAGTCCCCTGAGTTCCTAAATGCTAATCCTTGGATTTTGTTGAGAAATAGTTGGTCCTTTGGCACATTGATCTGGATTTCATAGAATCACAGAATACTTGTAGCCCAAGAAGCCATGTAGCCCTTTAAAAAAGCAAATTATTGCAGATGCTGGAATCTGAAACTAAAAGAAAAAATGCTGGAAAATCTCAGCTTGTCTGGAAGCATTTGTAATGAGAGAAAAGAGCTGAAGTTTTGAGTCCAGACTAGCCTTTGTCAAAGCTGGATCCCTTTCTGTGTGAACTGCCTTTCTGCAAGAGCAACTCAGCTAGTTCCACTCTTCTGCTCTTTTCCTGTCTCTTCACATATTTTTATCTTCAAATAACTATCCAATTTCCTTTTCAAAGCCACAAATGACCCTGCCTTCACTACACACACAGCTAATGCACTACAATTCCAGATGCTGTATTATAAAGTTTTTCCCTTCATCACCTTTGGTTCTTTTGCCTTGCACTTAAATCAGTGTCCTCTGATTATTATCTCTTCCACCAGCACAACAGTTTTCTTTGTTCCCTCTGTCCAGCTGTCATGATTTGGATACTTCTGTCAAATTTGCTCTCAGCCTTCAAGGAGAACAAATCCAGCTTCTCACATCTGTCCACATAACCAAAGTTCCTCATCCCTGGAACCATTCTCATAAATCTCACTAAAGCTTTCACAACCTTTCTAAATTCACTGATAAGAATTATTCAACATGTTCCATTTGAGGCAAAGCTAGCATATTATAAAAATTCACCGTAATTTTCTAGCATTAGTACTCTCTGCCTCTATTTACAAAGCTCAAGATCCCTTAACTATTTCCTCAACCTATATGCCACTTTCACTAATTTATGTGCATGTACCTGCAGGACCTTCTTTTCACTGTATCTCAATACATATGACAATAATAAATCAAATCAAAAATTTTTGCACCTCGTATAGAATTCTTTATTTTGTATTGCTTCTCCTCGTTATTCCAACCAAAATAAATCACTTCACGCTTCACTGCATTAAGTTTTATCTATTATGTGTCTGGCCATTCCAACAGAATGTTTATGTTCTTCAGTGGCCTATCACTATATCTTTCTCACAGTTGACAATACGTAAGTTTTGTGTCATCTGCACATTTTGAAATCACGCCCTGTACACCCAAGTAGTTTAAGCTATTAATATACATCAAGAAAAGTAGTAGTAGCTTTTGCTCTGTCCCTACAAAACCTAATGTGTACCTTCATGCAATCTGAAAAACATCACCAGAATTCTCTATTTCCGGTCACTCAGCCAACTGCATATTCGTGCTGCCACAGTCTCTTTCATTTCATAGACTTTAACTTTGCTGACAAACCTGTTATGCGGCATTTTATCAAACACATCTTGAAAATCTATGTACAACATATCAAGGCTTAAGGGATCCAAGCGCTAATCCAGTGCCAAAATTTAGGGGGCTGGGGGGGATGCCCATGCATCTGGGTACCTCTTAACTGCAAATCTGAAAACGGGAATTTGTGATGTTTCCTTTCTATCTATTCTTCATGCCATTGCTGGACCTGCAAAGGACCATCCAACCTAGAAATCATAAAGCAACATAAAAAGAGCAGAAAGGAAAAAAAAAATGCTGGAAAGTCTCAGCAGGTCCAGCAGCATCCAGGGAAGATAAACAAAATTAACCATTTGAGTCTGTATGACAATTTTTCAATGCTGAAGAGAGGTAGAGATAAAATCAGTATGGATTTTATACTGTTGATTTTAGAATTATAGAATCCCTACAGTGCAGAAAGAGGCCATCCTGCCCATTGAGCATGCATTGACAACAGTCCCACTCAGGCCCTATCCCCGTAACCCCATGCATTTACCTTGCTAATCTCAGGACACTAAGTGGCAATTTAGTATGCCCAATCAATCTAACCCCCGCACATCTTTGGACTATGGGAGGAAACTAGAGCATACAGAGAAAACCCACACAGACATGTGGAGAATGTGCAAACTCCATACAGACAGTGACCTGATTCCGGAATTGAACCCAGGTCCATAGTGCTGTGATATAATTGTTAACGTGGAAATCCCCAAGTCGCCACACTCCAGCGCCTGTTCAGATACAGTAAGGGAGAATATAGCACGGCCAATACACCTAACCAGTGCGTCTTTGGACTGTGGGAGCAAACCGGAGTACCCAGAGGACACCCACACAGACACGGTGAAACAGAGTGTAATTGGCAAAAGTGCAGTGCCCTGCAGTGGCCACAAGACAGCTTGGTAGTGACCATCAGGCAGCCTGGTGGTGCCGATAGTGACCCAAGCCAGGAAATGATCCCAGGTTCTTGGCACTGTGAGGCAGCAGTGCTAACCACTGTACTGTAGTTGTCACTTCCTTGAGGTTGCGTGTTTTGCGCTGGTACTGGATGACGAGTCCTAAACAAGATGGTGAACCCAGTTTTTGAGCACTCAGGCGCTGTTTTGCAAAGGTGCCCCAATTACAGAGAACACTGGGAGACCCCTTCCCGCTTCCTCACAGACATTGGGACCCCTCTCAACAGCAGCACGTTCCCCCATCTGACATGCGCCACCAGCATCGAATCTTTGGGGCTCTCTCAGTAGTTTCCTCTGCCTGACTGCCCTGCGCCATGCCCCCCCAATCAAGTTCTCCAAATTCACCCCCAAAACACCCCTGACATGCCTCCTCCCAAGGCCCTCAACATGCTCTCCATTAAGGTTACCTTCATGATCCACCCCTGCACGAACTCCCTCCCCATCAGATTCCAACCCATCCCCACATAGTTCTCTTCCTCTTCCTCCCCATCTCCAGGGTGACCCCCACTCAGCAGTCAAGCTGCTCCCCTGTGGCACAGCCTCTGGCACACGGGTGGTGCTCAACTGGCACCACTGGTCTACCTGGTGGCCACTGCCAGGCTGTCTTGTGGCCATGCTGGGTATCACCTGTTTGCCAGATAGGCTCTATGCAAGGAGGACGTTGCCAGGTGCCCAATAGGCAATGCCTAGCCATGCTTCCAGCCACCTAGGGGCTTCAGTGGCCCCTGACCACCCCCCCCCCCCCCCCCCCCACCGACATGACCATCGCGCCAGATCTCCACTAGTAGAGATCAGTAGTGATTCTTGCCGTTATTGCACTCCATCCAAAGGCCAGTGAATTCTGTGCACTGGGACTGAACATTCTGTGCATATTTAAGTACTACTTTAAATATGCCAGTAGGATGAAGGAAGGGGCTGGATAACAGCAAACTGTTTGGCGTCAGGTGCAAACGAATTATTAGGCTTGTAGACTATTCTCCAGGACTGATGAGATCTACTAAGGGCACAGTAAAGTCAGAGAATCAATCCCGACAACTCTATTTCTCTCTCCACAGATGTTACCAGACCTGTTGAGTTTTTCCAGCATTTGTTTTTATTTCAGATTTCCAAAGTCCGCAGTTGAAACGGAGCAGAGACTTTGCAGATAGCTTTGGGTCCCATTTCTCTTGACAACTGGATCTGGAGAATTATTAGGAAATTCAAGCACCCTGGTTTAATGCAAGGGATTTATGAAATGAATATGCGAACCAAAAGATTGAAAAAAAAACAACTGCAGCATAAATGAAAATGAAGGGTTCCTGGTTCAAAAAGACCTGCGCTTCAACTTTTAAGGTAATGTCTATCAAGTCACATTTGATAAGGCTGACCCATAGTTCAGCCCAAATAACACCAGCTTTTGTAGTCATGATAATTAACCATAGAAATATTTCATTTTACCTTCATCTGATAAACATTCCCGTTCAGTGTGTTGACTGTCTTTCTCTTCAGGCTGCATGGCAATTACAGTGTATTTCAGTGAGGTTAGTGGAGTAAGAACAAAACTTGTTTGAAGCATGGGAAGAATATTTTTGAACAAAAGTAGAAAGCTAGGAATTCATTTTAAACAAAGGTCATATTTTTAACAAGTTTGCAATAAGATTACTGAATTTTTCTGTCATAAAATATGCATAGCATTCAAGTCATTACAAACAAAGTCAAATTTCAACTGTCATCTCTGATTAAATCGTGCCTGAAAAATGCATTCCCATCCTGTCACTTGACCACGGGGAACTCTCCAAGACAGTTCAGGTAAATAAAATGCATATGAGTAATCACAATTTCATTTGATAATATGTAATCATGGGCTCTTTATGCTGATTTCAATCTATTCTACAAGAAGTCTGTATTGTAATGAAGAAATTTCATGCACTTTCATCTCAGCTACAAGAAGTCATGACTTTTTTCTTTGTTGCCTTTCACAACATTACCCTATGTTAATAATTACTTTATATGTGGCAGGACAAAAGTTTTGATGTATCTTCTTGTTGTCAAGGATGCTTATAAAATAAATAAGTTTTAAATATACATCTATTTTTATTATGATTTGGTAATTTTTCTTCCTTTACCTGGCCATGCTGTAGATGGTCCTGACATGTGTGGGTAGAAAACTAAAGAAAAATTAGAAATAATAAAATCTCAGAATGATACAAGACGACACAAATCACTTGGTTTCCAATGCTTTTCTCTACATGAACCACCTAGTTTAATCAAGCTTTCCAGTTCACTTATCATACTTTTTATTATTCTATTCTTTCAAGCAACTGTTTGAAACAAAACAAAAATCATAAACAGTAGTTTGTGGAAGAGAATTCCACATCTTCACCATCTTCTCTGTAAAGTTAATTTCTCCTCTCGTTACTTTCTCACTAATCAGGGAAATTAATAGGCTTGATTCACCAGGTAGCATGTTTCTTTGATCTGTTTAATATTCAATAATTCTATTCATGTTTTTGCAATAATTAATAATCTTGATGAACTCAATAGTTTTAACATTTGGTTCTAATGAAACTTATCATGTCATTCTTCTTAACTGTAACCATACACCTTTAACTAGCATCTTGCCGAATAGAGATTGCACTTCTAAAAATTGCTTTTATATCCCCTCTGATCCAGTGCTGTTAAGCTTGGCCAGCAGAAAGCAGATGCACTTGTAATGCTCCAAATGCTTGGGAATTTGTGCAGTTTTGAAAGTCAGCTTGATTAGGCCTGTCATGGATGTTCTCCACTGAAAACAGATATGAAGTACACTACAAAAAGATATTTTTGAATAAACTGTTGCAGCTAACAACAAATTTTGAACAAGCAGATAAAGAGAGAAAAGAAAATCTTAGAAAATAACAAGATAACTGAACTGGGGCAGCTGCCTTTTGAGTGTGATTGTCAATTTTATAAGAACAATAGAAAGACTGTCGCAAATTACAAATTACCTCAAGTAAGAGATTTCCTTTTTCAAATTCTCTAATATTCAATTTCCTTTTTTAAATATTCTCATCCAAGACACAAATAGGATTCCCAAACTCCGCTCAATCCAGGAAAGCCTGGAAAGAGTTCAAGGTGCCCATCTTTCAATTTTCCCTTCTCTCTTGTTATGTTACAGCATGCTGAAGTGCTAAAGAATCTCTAATATGCTAAATAAGTGATTTTAAAATTCTCTTCACAAAGCTGACGTGTGCCATCTTACTATTTTGAAACCACTAAAGTTTTAATATCTTACTTTAGAGGCTGAAGCAGGTGTTATGTACATGAGACCTTAGGTGTGATTGCAAACAGATGGAAAGAAATTTAAAAAATCCTTTCAAGTTACTTGCTAAACTTTGAAACTTAATCTGCGTAAAAGCTCCAAGCAAGTGAATAAAGTAAAAATAAACTTGTTCCTACCCGTCTTGCTGTTTGAAGTTTTGCAGCTAAATGTTCCAGGTTAACAGTTGCCATATCCTGAGCTAAGAGATCTGAAAAACCTGCCAGCAATATTAATTGAGCTTTAGTAGATATTGATAGATGACAATGCTCAATAATTTAAAAATAAATCACCGTAAAGTACTCTCCACTTCAGTTAGCCAAGGCAGGGTATGGACTTTTCTTTAGAAATGATAATATTCTCCAGATAACATACATGAGGACTAAATTGGCACCAAAAAGTGATATTTAAAAACAAATTGAAGTGATGTGGGTTTCTAATTTGGAGGAGCATTTATTGCCCATTCCTAATGGCCCTTGAGAGGATAGCGGTGAGGTGATGTTAAGGAGCAGATCAGAAACTCCAAGATATTTTATGAAGTTGGCTTAGATCCTAATTTTTACATTTGATTTTACTATTTTAGGGTAAGCTTAAGATATTTCATTCCAGATATGTTTCAAGTGATCCACTGGGAAGCTTTTATCAAAACAAACTTTATTTAAGAACATACTTAGAATATAATAAAAAGAATTAGCATAACTTTTATCAATTAAGATACTTAAACATGACAAAGCATAGTTCTTAACAGCTAGCTATCTCCATTGTTCCAATTTAACAGTAACCTCCACAGACATGAATCCCTTCTTTAGAACTAGCCAGCACAGAAACCAAAAATCCTTACTTAGGTACTACATTTCTAGCTTTTTGGCACTTCTGGAAGGTGATCCAGACAGACACCTGTCTTCTCTAGAAACTCCCAGAGAAAGCACTACATCCAAACAGTAGAATCTCAGAGTAAAGATTTATTGTTTGGCAGATTCCAATCCCCATATCAGACAGAGTAAGTGACACAGAAAAAGCAATCTTTCTCTAACAATCCCAAAAGCAGACTGCCTTAAATTCTCGGTGAAAGCACAGCTGTACCCAGTCACATGACTCTACTTATCAATCAATCCAATCAAGTACTACTGTGTAATATCAAAGCAAAACAACAGAACCCTGCATTAGTTCAGATTAAACAAACAAGCAATTATGCTGTTACAGTAACAATACAAAGCTTCTGAATCCAGACAAAACAGTTCTGGTTAAATGGAAAGGATTAGTAAATGTATTCTGTACATTATCATGACTAAAATACATTTCCTAAAGGTATGAAGTGTCACACTAACTGCCATTTGAAGCTTTGCTGTTAAATGTTCCAGATTAATAGTTACAATATCCTGAGCTAAAAGATCTGAAAAACCTATGATAATATTTTCCAAATAACATGCATGACTACTAAAATGGCACCAAAAAATGATATTTAAAAATATATAATGGAAGCAATGTGGGCTTCATTAACTAGCACAGCATTTATTATCCATCCCTCATGACCCTTGAGAAGATGGCAGTGAAGTGATGTTAAGGACCAGATCAGAAACACCACTGCAGTCGCTGTGGTGTAGCTGCATCCAGAGTGGTGTTAAGGCAGGAGTTCCAGGATTTCAGTCCAGTGACAGTGAAGAAATAGTGATACATTTCCAAGTCAGGATAGTGAGTGGCTTGAAGAGGAACTTCTAGATAGCAATTTTCCCATCTAGCTGCTCTCCTTGGCCTTCTAGATGGTAGTGGTTATGGGTTTGGAAGGTGCTTCTTAGAGAACCTTGGTGAGTTCATGCAGTGCATCTTACAGATGAGATGGATGGCTTCTACTATGCCCAATGGTAGAGGGAATGAATGTTTGTAGATGACATGTCAATCAAGCAAGTTGCTTTGTCTGGATGGTACCAGCTATTTGAGTGATGTTGAAGCTGCATTAATCCAGGGAAGAGGAAGGTATTTCATTACATACTTGACTTCTGCCATGTAGATAGTGGACAGGCTTTGAGGAATTAGGAGTTGAGTTAATCGCTACATTCCTAACATCTGATCTGCTCTTGTAGCCATATTTTATGACTATTCAGTTAAGTTTCTGGTCAATGGTAACCCCCAGAATGTTCATAGTGGAGGATTCAGCAATAGTAATGCTATTGAATGTCAAGGGGTGATAGTTATGTCCTCTTTTTATGGAGATGGCCATTGCCTGGCATTTGTATGGCGCAAATTTGTCAACCCAAACTTAGATATTGTCCAGCTCATGCTGTGTTTGGACATGGTATCTGAGAAGTTGTGAATGGTGCTGAAATTGTGCAATCATTTGTGAACATCTCCATGTCTGACCTTATGATGGAAGGAAGATCATTGATGAAGCTGCTGAAGATGGTTGGACTTAAGACACTACTCTGAGGAATTTCTGCAGTGATGTCCTGAAACTGAGATGACTGACTCCCAACAGCCATAACCAACTTATGCTGTGCTAGGTATGACTCCAATCAGCGGAGAATTTTCCCTCTGATTCCTATTGACTCCAGTTTTGGTACGGTTCCGTAATGTTTGTGAGTCACATATTTGCATTGTTCTAATACAGACAGCACATGGTGTCACATCTTTGGAGCTTTTATGCACTAGACTATAGTGTGACAAGTTGCATGTTAGATGAAGAGATCCAAAAAAAAGCAATACAGTAGAAAATTAAAATACCTCATTGAAAACTTGTTAAGAAATGGAACATTTCCATTCGATAGCCAACCATCCACTCAAGCACCAATGTGTATGGGTCCAATGCATACATTGCAGCAATTATAGATTATAACAGTTCAAAAAAAGAGTCACGCTTGCCTTCTCAAGGCAACCAGGGGCAATAAATGCCGGTTTTATTAGTGACTCCCACATTTGGAGAATGAATTTTTAAAAAATACTGTAAAATTGCAAGTTGTTTTACGTTGCAGATTAACACCTATTGAGGACGGTATTGAAACGATTATAAATAAATTTCACATTGTCCCTTATGGTCCAGAAGAAAGTGCATAAGCACTTATGTCATTTTTTGATATGGATCTCAGATGTAAAAAGACAGTTGCCATTAGGATCCTGATAGTAAATTAACCTGTTCTGGGCAATTGTAGCTCAAACAGTGACACTGATTAGTTCAAGTCATACTCCAGAGACTTGAGTACAAAAATCTATTCTGACATATACCAGTCAAGTACTGAGAGAGTACTGAACTGTTTTTTAGATTAGATATTAAATCGTGGCTCCGTCTACTCTCTCAGATGGAGGTAAAAAATTCCTTTGGATGATTTAAATGAAGAGCAAGGAAATTATCCCTGGTACCCCGGCTAGGATTTATGCCTTGATTAAGATCACCACAACAGGTTGTCTGGCCCATCATCACATTGTTGTTACGGGGGCTTGCTGAGTGAAAATTAGCTGCTGAATTTCCTACATTACAACAATGACTATACTTCAGAAATACTTTACTGGCAGTTAGGCACTTTGGGATGTCCTGGTGTTTTGAACAGAGCTACAAAACTGCAAATTTTTCCTTCAAATTAGTTATCGAGAATTGCTTCTTTCCCCAAAATAAATTTTTACCTATGACGTCCAAGGTATTGACTTATTTAGCAAAAAATAACACAACAATGCATGTTACTTCTGCATCTGTATGGGGAAGCTTTCAGATTGGTTCTCCTTTGTAAGGAAACAAAAATCTATGTTAACTTCTATTGTTGCTTTAGCATCTCACATATTTGGATTCTGCCTGCAGTTTCTCATCTCTGCCCATGATATCAGGGAGGGACAAGGGATAGTGATTGCACATCTCCTCAAAGAAGGTAAAGGAGAAAACTTTAGAGGTCACCACCCTGGGCTACTCTCTCAGAAGTTGGCCCAAGGATGCAATTAGCAAAAAACTCACCATATTAAATATATCACAAGAAAGCCTGGAAGTGGTGGAGTTGAAATGCAGTTGTTAATAAACTCATTACTGCATTCTTTGAAATTGTTTTTCCTCTAACTTAACAGAAACACTGACTTATTTATTAAATTTGAGATTGCTGATTTATTTTAAATAGATTAATACCTTTATTTAAGTAGTAGATAACAGAATTTCATACAAACATCTAAAGCATATATTATTAATTTCACAAACACATATTCAAGATCAGAAATGTAAAAGTGCTTGAATTGCTTTGTCCTTAAAATCCAATTTTTTACAGGCATAAAATCTAATATGGTTGCTGATGAAAAGAAATAGTAGTGGCCATTATACGAACAAAGCAGCTTTTATTTCAAGTAAAAGCATAATTCACGATTCAATATCGTTGTCTCAATTACAGTTTCCATGAAAATTCTGACAGTGTCTACTTTATCCTAGATCAAAAATTCGTACCTTTCGTGGAAATACTGTGATCTGTAGCTTGGATAGGATATTTTTCAATCTGTGGAAGCAGAAAGATAAAAGCAGTAAATTACACATTTACAATCAATTGTTAATAATGAAAGCCTTTTATACATGAAACTGGGAGGAAAAAGTTACAGATCTTATTTCCAACAGAAGTAAATAGAATTATGGACAGAATTTTATAATCCACTGCCAAAGGGCTTACAGATGGTGGGTGGGGTGGGGGAACAGGAGCTTGTAAAATTCTCCAGGTTGCTTTCCTGTTGCCTTCCTGCCCATCTTCAACCAGTCTGCAATTTTATGTGAGACAGGTGAAATCTAGGGTTTGCCTCCCATTTATGAGCCAGTTACTGGCCACTTAATAACTGATTTCCTCTCCATTTTGATGCTGGTGGGGGGGGGGGGGGGGAAAGGAGTGGAGAAAGCTATCACGTTAGTCTGCTTGGGCCTTGGATGGGAGGGAGTAGCGTCTCCCTGATAAGCCCCTCCATACCAGATGCCCCTCAAGATCTGTCCTCTTCTTCCCTGGCTTCTCCATTCAGGCCTTCACCCCCACCATGAGATCCTCAGCATTGAACTTAATTGGTCGTGGCATCAGGGATTTAGAATCTGTGGATTACTTGTAGTCCCAGTCTTGGCCACTGTTACCACAGGCACTGCAGGGCTACAGAAATGCTGGTCAATCAGATTGATTGACAGCTCCTTGATACAGGACTTCCGCCACAGCAAGGGGTGAAAGTCCAAATCCAGTCAATTAAAGCTGCTTGGAGCATTAAATGCTTGAATGACTATTATAGATCCGTGGATAAATGGATATGCATTTCCCACCTACTCTTCAGGTAGTGGGGCAGAAAACCTATCGTCCAAAAAATTCTGCCCTTTGTAATAGTGGTTCGGGAATCCATAAAATTTTTTGCTGTAATCTTGTCATCACACTGGATTTAAACATGTTGAAGTTGTAAGACTTGAGCCACAGAAGAAATAACAAGAGGAAAAATACACTGGTGGGAGTAGTCTCTAGGCCCCCAAACAGTAGCAATATGGTAGGTTGGAAAATAAATCAGGAGATAATGAGGGCATGTAAAAAAGGCAAAACTTGATTCATGGTTGACTTTAGTCTTCATGTAGATTGGGAAAATCAACTTGATAGAGGTAGCCATGAGGAAAAATTTATTTGGGACAGTTTTCTAGAACAATATGTTCTGAATCAACCAGGGATCAAGCTAATTTGGATTTGGTAATGTGTAATAAGGCAGATAAACTAGCAAGTAATATTGAGACAGACAGTAAGAGCTTCTTTAAATTTCTATAAAAAGGAAGAGTGAGGCCAATACGAACATAACTCCCTTGGAGAATGAGACTGGGATGTTAGAGTCGATTATAAAAGGATAGCAGAGCATTTAGAAATACATAATATAATCAAGCAGAGGCAGCATAGCTTAATAAAGGAGAATTATGCTTGACAAATAAGGATTTTCGGAGGCAGTAATGAGCAAGATAGATGCAATATACTTGGATTTCCAAAAAGCATTCAGTAAGGTACTATACAAAAGGCTACTTAATAATATAAGAGCCTATGACAATGGGGGTGGTATATTAGCATGGATAAAGGATTGGCTAATTGATAGAATACAGAGTTGGCAAAAGAGGGGAATTTTCAGGATAGCAACTTATTACTAGTGGAATGCCACAGGGGTCCATGTTGAGTTCACAATTTATTTATATTACATATTAATGACTTTGATGAGGGAAGTGAACATACTATTGACAAGTTTGCAGATGACACAAAAATAGGTGGGAAGGCAAATGGTGAGGACGATGCAGTTTACAGAGGGATATAGATAGTTTACGTGAGCAGGCAAAAAATTTGGCAGATGGAATATAATGTAGAAAAATGGGGAACAGAATTCTCCTTGCCCGCTTTGCTACTTGAAAAGTGCACCAGTCTGGGAGGCAACAGCAGGAGGCCTTTAGCAGATACCGGCCGCAAGTTTCCCAGGCCCTTTTTCACAATGTTCAGATTTGTGCCAGAAATTGGCACAGAGCTGATTAGCATATTGAAATCTGAATTTCAATATGATTAGCAGGCCTGGGATGGTAGTCACCAGTGTCTCTCCCGCCCCATCCCACTGAGGAAAGTTCCTACCAATGATAGTTACAACTGTTCCCCACTAATGGGGAACAGGTGTCCTCACATCCCTGTTAGGGACAGAGGTCACTCAGGCCACCCAAGAGGTCAGGGACAAAGAGGTGTGTCAATTGAGCAGTGCCAGCCAGACACCAGGTAATATCAAGGAGGAGCATAAAGGGGGCCAGCCCAACTGGGGTAATGGGTGATGGGATGACCCGCTGCCACTCTGCATTAGGGATTGGTGAGAGAGCAAGGGAGGAGAGCAATCGGGATTGGTCATTGGGGGAAGATTGGGCTGGCCATTAGAAAGGGGGAATGGTGGAGAGGTCCAGTACAGCAACTGGGGGGTTTGGAAAGGCCGTCAATTAGGAGGGGAAGCCAGCAATTGGGAGACTGATTATGGTAGAGGGTGGGTGCAAGCAGTGCACACGCGTCAATCTCCCCATTGGCAGATTAGCACATTACAGTGGCCTACTCAGCACTATGCTGCCAGTCCCTCGGGCAAATGAGACCTGGCCTCCCAACATTCCAATGTGAATGTCTCTAAGGAACTCTGTGACTATACAGTCTCCAAGATTTATTCAAATACATCCTGGGCACTTAGTTTTTTTTGGGAGAATCCCAACTGTGAAGTTATGCACTTCAGTACAAAAGAGTAAAGGGGTTGAATGTTATTTATATGGAGAAAGACTGAAAAAGGCTGCAGAGCAGAAGACTTGTGGGTCCCCGTGCATAAATCATAAAAAGCTAACATGCCACTTCAGTAGGTAATTGGGAAGGAAATAGAATATTGGCCTTTGTTTCAAAAGGAACGGAGTATAAAAATAGGAACATCTTGCTAAAATTATACAAGGCACTAGTTTGTCATCACCTGGAATACTGTAAACTGTTTTGGTCCTCTATCTTAGGAAAGATATACTGGCATTGGAGGTAGTTTTGAGAAGGTTCACTAAATTGATCCTGGGTATGGAGCAATTTTCTTATGAGGAGAGGCTGAATAGGATGGGCCAGTACTTGTTGAAATTTAGAAGAATGAGAGGAGGCCTTATTGAGACATATAGGATTGTCGGAAGGCTGGACAGGGTACATGCTAAAGGATGTTTCCTCTTGTAGAGAGTTTAGGACCAGAGGGCATAATGTCAGAATAAGTAGTGCCCATTTAAGACAGAGGTGAGAAGAAATTTTTTCTCTTAGAGGATAGTGAATCTTTGGAATTCTTTATCGCAGAGATAGAGGCTGGGTTGTTAAAATGTTCAAGGCGGAGATAGATAGATTTTTAATCAGTAAGGACTCAAGGGCTTTGGAGATAAACAGGAAAGTAGAGTTATGGGTTATATCAGATCAGCCATGATCTCATTGAATGATGGAGCAGACTCAATGGACCGAATGGCCTATGTCTGCTCCTACATCTTATGGTCACAAGGCAAGTCTTTCTAGACTGGGGCAGTAGTGGAAACGGATAGGAAACAAAACGTGAATTTTCCAAATCTCATCTCCTTCCCAGCAGTTAAATACTTAACCTGTTGTTAATGTCTTTTATTTTGAGAGGTAATACAATTTAAAGGGGATTGAATTCTGCCTTTCAAAAGTATTCACCTCTTGCATTGCCCATATTATTAAAACTAGAAGCTCCTGTTGCAACATGAACTTGGTACTGCAGTCCAAGCATAAATCTTCACCATATCCTTCGGAGGAAGCTGGTCAAAGAATATAGCTAGTTGGAAACTGATTAAAACTGGGAAGTAAGAGTACTGATCTTAATTTTTTGTGTAATAATGAAGAATTTGTATATATATATACATATAGGATCTTTCATTTTCTCAAGTTGTCCCAAGCATTCCATGACCAATAGATTGATCTTGAAGTGGTCACTATTGTTTTATAGTAAATCTGGTAGCCAAACTCTTCTACAAAATTGTAACTAATTCAATTTCAAACCCGCCATTCACATGCTTTAATGCCTGCATGAATCTATGTTGTTGTAAAACAGAAACTTGCTGTATGTTTCTCTATAGAGAATGGAGGGGAAATGTCATGGGCAGCTTAATCACATGGTTATTGTCACACAACTCCTTAAAGTCATCTGAACTTCTGCATGAAGGAAAAAATGATAAAGTAGGAGGAATCCCAACTTTGTAAATGGAGAAAAGGATATGATGCCAAACAGTGGTTTATTACCACATCAAACATTCAAGATATATGTTAATAAATAGATTGTTGCACCATTGATTTGAACTGATGAGAATGTTCTGTTATAAAAAAGTTAGAAGAATGTTATTTTTACTATTGTTTCACACTTATAAAAACACATCTGAAATATGTTATCACTGTCACAATATTGCAGTTGCAAATTTTATTCATGTTAAAGTGGCTGTTTGCTCCAAAAATTAAGGAAGCTGAGGATTTAGTTTCAAGGCAAATAAATTAAATAAGCAAAAGCACCATTATTCATACACTACAGTCATTCAAGCCCTTGGATAGGTTTACAAAGTCAGTCATACCGTTTCTGGGGGAACGCTGGGATCTGTATCCTCAACTGGAATTCTGATATCTTCTTCTGTTAAAAGCATAAACAACAGTTCATCAAAAATAAGGAAAAATGAATAATCTACACAATATTATACAAAATGAGATGTCATAATTGAAAAACTCATAATAAAATAAATGCACACAATTTATGATACAATATGTTGGAATTGAATGTATTATATTAATCTCACTCAGTCTCAGGAGGTGGTAAAGGGAGCCAAAGACCTTATGCACAGACAGAGAAAAAAGATCCAAGAGAATGGGTCCCTGATTCCTAAGGCCACTATTGCAATAAAATTGCTGGAGGGATGATGCAGGTCTACTTCTTGATCTGGGGTGGGTCAATGGTGCAGGAAGAACTGGAAAAAGACAAACTAAAAATAACTATAACAGAATTTTCATGGGTAAAATGTGAGATCACCCCACTTTGGACTCAAAAAGAATCAGAATATTTTCTATGGGGAAGTAGAGAGATTTAGAAGTTCAACTGCATAAATCAGTAAAAGTAAATGGAAAGGCACAAGAATAATTTAAAAGATTAATGGAATGTTGATCTTCACCTCAAGAAAACTGGAATACAAAGGGTCAAAGTTATGTTACAGATAAAATAAAACTTGGTTAGATGCCATCTGGAGTACTTCATTCAATTCTGGGCACCTCATTTCAGGAAGGATAATCAACCCATCTTTTTTATCCATGTGACTACTAATTCCACCCTGTATAATTGTTTCTGGAAGCTTTCCCACTATCAATGTTAAACTGATTGGCTGGTGATTGCTGGGATTGTCTTTACAACCTTTTTTGAATAAAAGCATAACATTTACAATTCTCCAGTCTTCAAGCACCTCCCCTGAATCAAGAGAATACTGGAAGATTATAGCCAATGCCCCTGCAATTTCCATTCTCACTTCCTTCAAATTCCTAGCATACATTTCATCCAGTCCCCATGCCTCGTCAACTTTCAGTACCAATAGTCTATTCTATAGACTGATAGTCTATTTTATTTGATAGAGGGTGGCACAGCGGTTAGCACTGCTGCCTTCCAGCACCAGGGACCCATGTTTGATTTCAAGCTTGGGTCATTGTCTGCGTTCTTCCAGGTTTTCCAGTTTCCTTCCACAGTCCGAAAGACATGCTGGTTAGGTGCATTTGACATGTTAAATTCTGATCTCTGAAGGCAGAAGGCAAGTTAATAAGCTAGTAAAAAGACATATGAAGTACTTGCCTTTACAATCAAGACATAGATTAAAAGTGCGGAGAAGTCATGTTGGACTTGTATAGCACTTTGATGACACCACAGCTGGAGTGCTGTGTGCAGTTCTGGTCGCAACATTATAGGAAGGATGTGATTGCACTGGAGGAGTGCAGAGGAGACTCACCAGGATGCTGACTGGGATGGAATATTTAAATTATGAAGAGAAGTTGGGTAGGCTTAGATTGTTTCGTCGCAGCAGAGAAGACTGAGGGCCAATCTGATCGAGATGTACGAAGTTACGAGGAACGTGGGCAAGGTGGAGAAGAAGCAGCTGTTCCCCTTAATTGAAGGGTCAGTCACAAAGGGACATAGGTTCAAGATGAGAGGCAGGAAGTATAGGGGGAATGTGAAGGAAAGCTTTTTTATCTAGAAGGTGGTGACGGTCTGGTATGCGCTGCCTAAGAGGGTAGTAGAGTTGGGTTGTCTCACATCTTTTAAAACATACTTTAAAAATGCACTTGGCACATCATGATATTTAAGGCTATGGGCTGGGTCTAGTAGATGGGATTGGGTGGGAGTTCAGGTGTTTCTCATGTGTCGGTGCAGACTTGATAGGCCAAAGTGCCTCTTTTTCACTATATGATTCTATGATTCCCTTAGTATATCTGAACAGGCACCTGAGCGTAATGACTAGAGGATTTTCACAGACTATAGGACTTAATTCAAGCCTACTAAATAAATTTTAAACTCTATTCAACACTTCCTTTGCATCAATTTTGAATCCTTTATTGGACAGTTTGCTTGTCTGTCACCATGTCCTGGTATCTCCATGGTAAAGACATATGCAAAGTATCCATTTCATATCTTAACCATGCTCCCTGCCTCCACGTGTAAATTCCCTTTTAGGTCCCCAATCAGCTCTTTGCTTCCATTTACTTTGGGACTTTCTTTGATGTTAGCTGCCAGTATTTTCTCAAAATCCCTCTTTGTTTCTCTGATGTGCTTTATCACCTCTCCTCTTGGTTTTCAGCTATATTTTCTACCTGACAACTGTCATAAATACACTCTTTTTTACCTTATCTTAATTTGTATCTCCTTTTTCATCCACAGTGCTCTGGATTTGTTCACTCTATTTTTTTCCTTTTAAGGGAATAGACCTTGATTATGTCCTGACCATTTCTGTTTTGAAGGCAGTCTATTGTTCAGCTAGACCTAATAGGGGTGTACAAGATTATGAAGGGTACAGATAGAGTGAACAGTGGGAAGCTTTTTCCCAGGTTGGATGCGAAAATCATGAGGAGTCATGGGCTCAAGTGAGGTGAGACGATATATAATTCAAATGTAAGAGGGATGTTTTTCACATAGAAGGCTCTGTGGGCCTGGAGTGCACTGCCAAGTAGGGTGGTGGAGGCAGACATGTTAGGGTTGTTTAAGACTTACCTATATAGGCACATGAGCAGACTGGAGATGGAAGGGTACAAAAGAATGTTCTAGTTGAAGATCAAGAGCCTCAGGATGTTCCTGGGCATTAATAAATTCCCATCAGCCATCCAATAAATTTTAAGGTTCACCTGTCTCTTACGTTGGAGCTATTGGGGATCTTCCGCTAATGTCTGTAAAGTCTGTTGTATGTTTATTGATGTCTCCTTTTTACATCCACAGGCAATTTAGTTTGCCTTGTTGGACAACAAGGAGTATACACACGGTGGGTGGTGCGAGGGCTGCTCTTGGATGTTGCTTCTAGAGTTGCCTAGTGCTTCACACCGGTTAGTGTACGCTTAAACTGGACCAATTGACGGGCAACACAACAGCTCAATGACTATCAGTGTTTGCTGTGCAGTTACAAGGACGCGGGTCGGATATCCAGCTTGGGTCAATGTCTCTGGGAGTTTGCACAGTCTCCCTGTGCTTGCATGGATTTTCTCCGGGTGCTCTGGTTTCCTCCAACACCCCAAAAATGTGCTATTAGGCTGATTGGTGTCAATAAATTGTCCCTAAATTGGATCTCCCTTAATCTGGCGCACATGTAATTCCCTAAATTTGTACCCTCTTATTGTGGAGTCCACTACATGTAGACAAAAGTCATAGGTAGAAGAAGGACTTGAATAAGGCACTCATTGAGTGTAAAATGGGCGGCGTGGGCTTGTAGGGCCGAAGGGCTTGTTTCCTGTGCTGTGCTGTTCTCTGTTCTTCATTCTTTTCTCATTCAACCTTTTATTCCAGTCTGACCAGTCCAACTCCATTTTTGTCCCACTGAAATCGTCTCTCTCCCAATGAATTATTTTTACTCTAGATTGCCTATTTTCCTGTTCTGTTATCATCCTCAACCTCACAATACAATGATCTCTTAAATGTTCCTCAACTGACGTATGATCTATGTGGGTCCATCTCAGTTTCAAGAACCAAAGTCCAACAATGCATCCTTTCCTGTTGGACTGGATACATGCTGCTCTTAAAAATATTCCTGAATACAATCTAGGAATTTTTGCCCCTCTCCACCCTTTACACTATAGAATCACAGAATCCCTGCAGCACGGAAGGAGCCCATTCACTCCACCAAGTCTGCACTGACTCTCTCAGCCAGGCTCTCTCCCCTGCTCTACCACTGTAATCACTTCACTGACACTGTCTACATTTGGGTAATTGAAGTCCCCCATTGAAACTACTGTATAATATTTGCACTCTCTGTAATTTCATTGGAGATTTGTTCTTTTACATCCTCCTCGCTAGTTGGCAGTCTATATAGACGACACCATGCAATATTATTGCACCTTTTCATTCCTTAGCTCTAGCCAAATTGATTATGTCTTTGGGACATTCTCTTTCACCAGTGCTGCAATGCTCTCTCTAACCAATACCGCTAGCTCTCTTCCTTTCCTTTGTTTCCTATCTTTTCTGAAGATCTTGTATTCAGGAATATTTAACATCCAGTTTTGCCCTACTGTTATCATCATAACATATTTCTACTATGCAATCTGTGCCTGTAACTCCCAATCTTATTTGGGATTATTTCACACATTCACATACATAGACAGAAACCTTGATTTAGATGTCATTTCTTTATCCCTTAGCCCAACGTTGCTTATTAACATACTATTCTCTATATTAGTGCTTTTGTCCCTCCTAGTATTTTGTGCATCTTGGTATTCCTCTCCAATACTTCCTTTTAGTTCCCTGCTGAGTTAGTTTATAGTCCTCCCAACAGCATTAGCAAAATGCCCTGCAAGGAACTCCAGCCCAGTTCTGTTCAGGAGCAACCTGTCCGACTTGTACAGGTGCCTTCAGCCAGAGAGCTAATCTCAGTGTCCTAGGAATCTAAAGCCCTCCTTCCTGCATCATTTTTCTGGCCACATATTTATCTGCCTTTTCTTCCTATTTGTGTATTCACTTCCACATGGTAAAGGGAGCAATGCCCATTTGTTTGTGTTAGTAGAGGGATCTGCTTTCACTACACTCATTCACATCAGGTATGGCTTTTGCAAAATCAGGGCTTAAGCCTTGATCGATTAGTTTAAAATATAATTGCTTAGAGCTTGTTTAAGATGATAACTGAACCAATGTCCATGAAACAAACGCAACTATCTTTTCATTGCATGACCTGAAGGGTTGCTTCATTTTTACACAAGGTTTTTTGGTTCATCTTGTATAAAGAGAAGGAAGATTAGTGCTTGCCCTGGGGTGATTCTGATGATTTGACACTTCCATTTCTCTGAAAATAGAGATTTGATTAAATGTATGGAACTGTTCCACAGAATTATTTTATAAATCTTCTGCATGATTGATGTTGTACTGTACTGTCAGTTAGAGTAATGAATTAAACCTTCAGGGCAAGACATTTGAGAACTCAGTGAATACTGTGCTTACAACGTTACAAAAATTGTACCTAACAGCCACAATGTTTTAAGGCAAATATGCATCTTGTAAAAGTGTCTGACTTATCAGAAAGTTTCAGTTTACTGAGAAATGTAGATGTCAGTGATAAATAAGCAGTTTAAACAAAAACAAAAGATGTGAATGTTTGAAATAACAGGAAATGTTGAAAGTATAATTAGGCTCAGTTAGTGTCTAAAAAGAAAAATATTTTAGGTAAAACTCGTCAGAACTGTTTCATTAGATCCATCTTCATATTTCACCAGGATCTGCCTCTGGCCTCTTGCTTTTTTTTCGCATCTTTCCAACAACTCCAACTGTAATATCCAATAATTCAATCACTTTTACAGACACATACTTGTGTTCAGCTGTTGCACACATCCATCTGAATTCCCTCCAATATTATGTCTGATATATGTTGTTATGACGGCCAGGAAGGACATGAGAGATCTTCAATTGAGTGGATATGAACTCTCTTATTGAGGGAGTGAAGACTTGCCCAATGAAAAGTGAACAGTGAAAGGTTAAAAGCTGTTGCTCTAATTTGGACTGTTGTTATAGGTCCTTGGGTACAGACTTACTTGCTATTAGCCACAGGGGTGGTTCTTTCTTTATTTTCCGGTAAAAGGTTCTTGTGATGGGAAACTGGCCTTGGCTGAATTTCTGCAGGTGTTATATGATGTCTTATTCACAGTAAATTATATTCCTCTAAACTTCTCAATGTGACCTTCATTTTAACCTGGACATAACTTGTCAATACTGGTGCGTAAAAAGATTCCTCTAAACGTGAACAAGGTTAACATTGGAGAGCAATAAATTGCCACCTCCAGATTGTTGTTGATCAGATCATGTCCTTGGCTCATTTTCCAAACGCCTTCCTACTCATTTGTACCTGAGAGTTATAGAGTGATAAGGCACAAAAGAAACCATTCTGTTTGCATCCTTAGTGGAGTCATCCAATTAATCCTACCCCCATGCTCTTTCCGAAAACTCCTGTTTGTGTGAAACTACTTCCATTATCCTTTTAGGCAATTCAGACAAGGCCATGGTTCGCTGTGCAATGAATTCTTCATATTGCCTATGCTTCTATTGTCAAACACCTTAAATCCACGTGCTCCATTTACCAATCTTTCTCCCACTGGAAACTGTTCTTCTTTACTTACTCTTACCAAAGCCATTCATGGTTTTGAATACATCTATCGAAACTCTTCTTAACCCTCTATGGTCAAAGGCGAACAACTCCAGCTTCTTCAGTTTCTCCACATAACCACAATCCCTCATAACTGGTAACATTTGAGTAAATCTGTACCCACTTCAAGGCCTTGACACTGTTCCTAAAGTTTGTTGTCCCAAATCAAGCACCAAAGTCCAGTTGATGCCTAACCAATATTTTATAAAAGTTTGGCATAATTCCTTGCTTTTGTACTCTGTGAATAAAATCAAAGATCCAAAAATCAAAGATCCAGTTCTGATTTAATTTTTTTTCTCTATTTTATGTGCTGCTGATCCTGCTGAACTGACAATTCTGTTTTTAGCATTTTAAGGATTTCTTTTCTTTAGTCAATTTAAACATACTTTCATTAGAGTTACCAACTCTCAAGGATTGATCTGGAGCAATTGAAAATCAATCTCCTGGAAACTGCTTAGCACAACTCTGGAGAAAAATCATCAGAACATTGAAAAGGTTTTTTTTGTCATTTTCTTTGAACATTGGGTGGCACGGTGGCACAGTGGAAGTGTCACTGCCTCACCTAGGGGATCTAGGTTTGATTCTGGCCTTGGGTAACTATCTGTGTGGAGTTTGCACAATCTCCCTGTGTCTGATGGGGTGCTCTGGTTTCGTCCCATAGTCCGAAAGACATGCTGGTTAGGTGGATTGGCCATGCTAAATTGTCCCTCAGTGTCCAAGGATGTTTCAGTTTGGCGGACAGTCAAGCATCATCCAATTGGGTAATGAATCTTCTTACTAAATCCACAGATGTGGGCAATACTGGCAAGCCATATTTGTTATCCATCCTTACTGCTCTGAGAATATGTTTTCTTATGAGCCACTGCAATCCTTATTGTGATGGTACTCTTTGACCCAGTGACATAGATGTAGTGGGGTGGGGAGGAAGGTGGTGCTGCTGCTGCTGAGAGTGACCAGGCCACCATACATAGCTCCTGGCTGGCATTTTCATCCTTGAAATCCTAGGGTGCCCATGGTGTAATTCCATAAGTATTGGGTGTCACAATGGGTGAAGATCAACTGTACAGGAACCCCAGAAAATGATGCCATCTCAACACTGAGTTTGCCTTTCTTCGTAACCCAGGGTTTCATTTCATTTGAGGGCTGCCTGTGTCCCCATGTAATATTACATTTTTTAATTATTCAGGACCGGGTCCTTTTGTGACCAGGCCTTAATTTGCCTTGCAGATACTGGCAAGGTGTTCAGAAAATTGAGTGTCACCATGACCACTTCCAAGCTGGTAACAAAGCCAGGCATATGGGCAATGGCAGATGATTCAGTGCATCAGCATTAGCTATGTAGATCCTGGGGTGATGCTGTGGGAGGTATTCATAAGCCATCAGTAATAAAGCTTAATGTTGTATTCGGGCAGAAGCAATGATGATTATTTCCTTCTCTCTTCAAAAAGTCCCAGCAATGGTTTATGATCAGTTACTATGATGAATTATGTACCGTTTATGTTTGATGGATTTTTTTTAAGGATGAAGACAACTGCCAGCCTCTCTTTCTTGATCTGGGAATACCTCCACTGAACGTCTGAGAGAGTCCTTGGTGCATACACAATAGGTTTTTCTATTCCATCTCTTCAGCAATGTGCCAATATCGCCCCAGTCCTGCAAGGGGAGGCATCGCATGTCAAAATAAGGTTCTTTTTGAGATCAAAATGGGCGGACAAATTACAAGACATACATTTCTGTTTAAAACTGCTGAAAGCCTCTAGCTGTGATGACCCCCAAGACCACCTTTGATGTTCCTATAGTAAGGTATGCAATGGGGCCAGTGAAGAAGCTAAATTCAGAATAAATTTCCTGTAATAATTCATTAACCCCAGGAAGGATTTTAATTTCATGGAGTTCCTTGGAATTGGCACTTCCTTAATGAATTTAATTGTCCTACACCTGATGAAGGTCCTTGCCATCCACTCAATAGTCCAAATAGCTCATGGCACTCGACTGGAAGACACATTTTTCCCTTTTAGGTTTACCCCAACCTCTGAAATCATCTTAAAACATCTTCCAGGTCTGGTAGGGATTCTGAGATTCTTCGATTGGATAAAGATGTCATCCAGGTACGTCTTGGAGTAACCTTTGGAGTATGTTCTCCACGACCCACTGAAAAATGGTACATGCAGACAAGATCCCAAAGAGCAGGTGAGTCTACTCGAATAAACCTTTGTGCTTATTAATTGTCACATACTTTCAGGAAGGCATGTCTAATTCAAGTTGCAGATATGCATGGCTCATGTCCAACTGTGTCCAATTAATCTGGCATACATATGTTCTATCCAGGATATGGATACCTGTCAAGTTTAGGAATCCTATTGACAGTAAGCCTACAGGCTGGAATTCTACCACCTCGCCTGCCACAGGTAAGGGGGCGGACAATGGAAAGGTCTGTTGACTTCAGACAGGATTTTATGGTTTTGGAACAAGCAAGGCTGTAAAATCCTATCCACAGTCTCCACATTTCTGGCTTAAGGACATGAAAACAGATGTGGTCCGCTCTGCGAATTGTATGAGTCTTATTGTACCCAGCTTTTCCCAGTATTCCAGTTTTGACTCTACTTTTTTCAATAGGGAGTATGGAATTGGTCCTGCTCTAAAGGCCCATGAGGAGATCTATAGATGATCTCCCATGGCCATCATAACATAAAGTTATTTGATGTTTCACAAAAAGTCTGGAAGTTTGTTTGGTTGAACATAAATTGTTTATTGTTAAACACACAATTATGTACATATCTCCAAGATGTTGCTAATTCCTCTCAAAATCTTCTAACACCACGCTGCTTCCTCTCTACCGTCATGTATCTCTCTACATTGTACTGCAAGAGGTTCTATTCTCCAATCCCACATTAACCCTTGATATGACAACACTCTTATGCTACATTGACTAAATTTTCCTCATAAAATAACTCAAGTTAGATCAACATCATATGCTTTATACAAATATATAAATATTAAATAAATCTTAAATACAAATACAAATCCATGCTGCTTTTCTTTATTAACCTATATTTGTCCAACTAGTTAGTTTTGTCTCAGGTTATTTTATCTAAGTAATTTCCTATCACTGAAGTTTGGCATGTAGTTGCTGGGCTTATCCTTTTACTCTTACTTGCAAAAGAGTGTGACATGCAGTCTGCAAAAGCAAGACAACAAACACTGCTAATTTGTGGGTGGGGCATTGAGAGGGTAAAATCTGGAAAATTAAGATCAATCCTTAATATATACTAGTACAAAAGACCACAATGATCTTCCTCTGTAAATTCACATGGGCTGCTTTGTATGCTGAAGGATTAGATAATTTATGTGGATATTATTGCTAGGAAGATGGCATGAGATCACAAGACATTAGTGCTGTTGACTCACTTTCATTATAAACATGTTTCTAGTGCATTTTTTTAATCAAATCTATCTTTTTCCTCTCCTGTTGTTGTTAACGTTTTGTTGGAGTCCTGGTCCCGTGATAAGTCATCCTTCAATTCTTGCCCAAGTGTTCATTGGTCATATCTTAGCCTTGTCAGCAGGTCACTTAGCACAGGGGATATCACAGTAAATGCACCATGTCTTTATTAAAAATCCACATTAACACTTCTTTATATCCTGTCTCCATTTAACATCCAGATTATTGCCTTTTCAACAAAAGTGTCCACTATTCAAGAAACTATACACCAACATTTTCAGGAAAATAGCAGGGAAGAAAATTTTTCCCAAAATGTAACAAAGTTGTTCATTCTACAGTATCTGTACCATCAGCAGTTGCAGAAATATTGGGAGGAGGGTTGGAGAAAATGGATAAGAAAGAATTAACTTATTATACAATATGCGATTGATCATGAAACATATTCCTCACCATCAATTAAAATTTATTGAAAACATATTTGGTTTTTAAGTGGAAAAATAAAAGATCCCATGATTTTGTTCATGTTCTAACGACACTCTATGGATTAACATGCTATAGTTGAAAGCTTTCTCATTACAAGTTTCCACATGCCAAGATGTTTGAAGTGAAGAACTTCAAATGTGAAGGAATCTTTTTGCTTGACTTTTCCATTATCTGTAGATGACAAACAACTGGTTAACTCTTGAAATTCTGGGTTATATTTACAACAAAACATATTTTTTCTGAGTCATAGAGCTACAGAATTTTAGGTTCAGTAAATTTAAGAAATCAAAGTATAAATTAGATGACAAAATTTGAAAAAGATCTACTTTTAGTCATTTTAGTAGTAGATCAGGTGTTAATTTTGGAAAGATCTAATGCAAGTTAAATTGATGTCCCAGGATTCTTCATGGAGGATAGCAGTATATAAATAAATCTTCATTTAATGGCATCCTTTAAATATCATTTTCATTATTTCCAAAAGTGTAGATAATAAAGGAGGATAGACTTGCAAAATGTATTGTGTATGTTTTTAGCTTATACTCAAGGGGAGGAATATTAACAATGGAAATGGAACATGTGATGATTTTCCCTTTAAGGATAGCACAGCAAAAGAGGGTCAACTGGCTTGAGACACCAATTAGGACTGAGACTGGGTAATCGCACCAGGGGTGGAGTCCTCTCTTAAGCAGAACACATCCAGAAGACACGTAAAAGACATGTAGGGACCTGGACTGCCAGGGGGGCTGCTTGGAAACAGCAGTAAGGCTGTGAGCCTCTTTAGTTTTTCCTTATTAATACTCTTTGTGTTTCTGATGAAGTCTGTTAGCATCATTATATGCGGCAATGAGGATAAAGTAGATTTTGAGAACATTGCCTAAGGCCTGCATGGTTGAGTATCCAGTTTTAATCAAAGTCTGAAGGAAAAAGATACTCACCCAAATGTCTGTCTTTGGGTGAATAAATCCAGTGAGATGTTGAGATATTGCCAGACCCTGAGGGATGGGTGTGGAACAAAATATATCGAACAAAATGAGAAAATAACCGCCAGAAAAATGGAACTTAAGAAAGAAAAATAGTTGCTGCAGAGTTTTTTTTAAGAGAAAGCAAAAAGAACACAGGGCAGTGTTTTGAGTGAAAAAGCAAAAATGCCCCAAGGAGCTGCAGGACATGTCCCAGATGCACGAGAAACTGAAGTTGCTGAGACCACAGCAGTCTGGAGGGAGGTCTGGGTGGTGATCCCTGCATTAAGGGACTGCAAGCAGTGAAGTTTGAAGTTTATAAAAGAGAAGATGGCCTCCATCTGTAAGAAATTTTTTAAAATGGTCTCTTAGACATGATCTCCAGTAAAATTGACGAAAAGGGGCACATCAAAAAGCGGAGGGAAACAGACTCTTCAAATCGCCAGAAGGATAAAAAAACTGCAGAGATCGCTGAGAGCTTTCCATTATTAAAAGAAAGTGAAGTTTTAAAAGTTTTAAAAAACTTTCAAGAGAAAAGCATCAGGTTCCTACCAAAATTTCAAAGCATGGGATAAGCATATAGAGAGAACCGGCAGCTGCTGATAGTTTTTTTAAAAAGTTGACAGTCTTAAACTGTAATGTATTTAAAGTGGCAATGCATTTAATGCAGCAACCACAAGACGAAACACACAGCAATGGGCAGGAAAATTGGAGAAGACTCCAGATAGAGGGCAACTCTCAAGAAAGATGTTGTTTTGTGATGATATGTGCCAATCTACATCATAATGTAAGGCGTTCAGTAGAGCAAAGGTCAATGTAGAACTAGAGAGTGGCACCACCTACAGAGTACAGTATATAGTTACATGGTCAGAAAACAATCCAGAACTGAACTCAGTTAACAGTTTAGAAGATTGCAAGGCAAGCCTACCAATAGAAATGTTTACTTTTGGATATACAAACCTCAAGATCTCAGCAGTGAGCTATCACCAATGCAGCAATAAAAAAGTCATTAAGTACATAATATAACATGGTCCCATAATATGAAACTCTGGTAGCGGGATCAAGTTAGAACTCTGGAATTAGTGTCCTTGTGACTGGACTCCTGTCGTACCCAGAAGACATGGAGGGACAAATCATTCATAAACATATGGATCACTTGACGAGTGAATAAAGGAATAATGTTTGAACCTGTAAGCACTGAAGTACTTGATTGACTTGTTATAGACATAACTGAAAGCCACATGTATACAAATGGTAATGAATTGCTTGTACTAGAAGATTATTTGCAGTTCCTGTTAATGCCGAATTAGTGGAAGCATCTCAAATTTCATAATTCTACAAGAATCTGAAAAAACCCTTCAAAGACTTGATTCATAATTGTTTAATTAGTTAAAGGGTAGGGCTGAATAACATAGTTATTAACGATGGTATAAAAGAGTTAAAAGGGGAGGGATGTTGTTATTGCCTCTTTAAGGGCTATAGAGCTGAAGAGGGATACCTGGCTTGGGGGACCAATTGGGACTGAGAGTGGGTAATCACCTCAGGGTTTGGAGTCCTCCCTTAGATAGAAGATATCTAGAAGGCATGTAGAAGATGTGTAGTGATTACAGCAGCTGGTGTGGGGGGAGGGGAAGCTGGTGCTGCTAGCCTCTCTACAATCTTTCCTTGTTAATAAGGACCCTCTTGTGTTTCTGACAAAGTCTGTGAGCTTGCATCGTTATTGGTTTCTTACATATTTTTGACAATTTAAATGTAAGTTGCACTTAATTCTTTATGCCATATTTCTAGAGCCATGACTTGTTAGCAGAGAACAATTAGCTGTCAGATTCTTCTTAATTGCAAGCCCCACAGACAAATGCCTGTAACAACAAGTCAAATGTTTCAACAAGCTTTACTGAAAACCAAGACTGCTTTTATTAACACAATTGCCCTTTGCTTACTGAGCCAAAGCTGGATACGTACACTTGGAGATCCCTTTCCTATTTTATTTCACAGCACAGGTACAGAACACATTTCAATCATTTGATGCATAAATATCCATGATTGTGGTTTGTTGGATTGTGCTACTCCAGGTTGGAGTCTTGGCTGCTGCAAACCTTAGCCTCAATTATTTTCACTGAGAATCCTTTACAATGTTCTTCGTTTCTGATGTCACTTAGTGGCCTAGTAATGTGGAAGACCCTGACTCATTTACAAATATTTCATAATATTTAGAAAATATATATTTGATCCATTTGAATCATCTGGATTTTCTTCTCTCTCTTTTTCAATAACTGTCTTTGATCCTGATTTTAATGCCATTGTAGTAGGCATAGGCAGGGTGGGGATAAGAGGTGAATTTAAAAGGGGACAGTAACTTAGACCTGCTCCTTCCTGTCATGCTCCCATATTAAGCAGTTCATTTCAGCAGATGAGCACCCATAAGAATGAAGCAGGGTGACAATGTGCAGACTCTGCACAGACAGTGACCCAAACTGGGAATTGATCCTGGACCGTGGCACTGTGAGTCAGCAGTGCCAACCACTATGCCACCCATTATACTTGCTAACCTTGTCTGTCTAAATGGTATCATCATGGGTTTGGAAAGTGCTATTTAAGGAGCTTTGGCGACTTCCATCAAAGCATCTTGCAGATGGATCACACTGTTACCACTTTGCGTCGGTGATTGATGGAATGAATGCTTGTGGATGGGGTGCCAGTCAAGTGATCTGCTTTGTCTTGGACAGTACAGAGCTTCTTAAGTGTTGTTGGAGCTGCACTCAAAAAGAAAAGCGGAGAACATTCCATCACACTCCTGACTTATGCCTTGTAGGGAGTGGACAGGCTCTGGAGAGTCAGGAAGTATGTTATTTACAACAGGATTTCTAACCTCTGCCATGCTCTGGTAGCCGCAGTATTTATAAGGCTAGTCCAGTTCAGTTTCTGGTCAATGGTAACCTCAGAGAATGCTGATAGTGGGGAATTCAGTGATGGTAATGCCATTGAATGTCAAGGGGTGATGGTTAGATTATCTCTTGGTTGAGATGGTCATTGCCTAGCACTTGTGTGGTGCAAATGTTGCTTGCTACTTGTCAGCCTAAGCCTGGATGTTATCCAGATCTTCCTTTGGAAATGGACTGCTTAATTTCTAAGGAGCTGTGAATTGTGTTGAACAGTCATCAGCGAACATTCCCACTTCATACTTTATGATGAAGGAAGGTCATTGATGAAGCAGCTAAAGACGGTTCTGTTCAGGACACTACTCTGAGGAACTCCTGCAGCTCTGGAATTGAGATGGCTGATCTCTCACCATAACAATCATCTTCCTTTGTGCCAAATATGAGCTCAACAGCAGAGGGATTCCCCTTATTCCAATGGCCTCCAGTTTTACTAGGATTCTATTTTGCCACACTTTGTTAAATGCTGCTTTGATGTCAAGAAGGTCACTCTCACGTCAGGAATTCAGCTCTTTTGTCCATGTTTGAACCAAGGTCAAGAGACCTTCTCAGAAAACTAAGGAAATTTGGCAAGTCAGCTATGACTTTCACCAACTTTTAAAGATGCACCATAGAAAACATTCTTTCTAGTTGTACCACAGTTTGGTATGTCTCCATCTCTGCCCAAGATTGCAAGAAACTATAAAAGCCCAATCCATCACACAAACCAGCCTCCCATCCATTGATCCTGTCTACATTTACTGCTATCTTGGCAAAGCAGCCAGCGTAATTAAGGACTCCACGCACTCCAGACATTCTCTCTTCTACTTTCTTCCAACCTTGTCACATACTAACAGACTCAAGAACAGGTTCTTCCCTGCTGCCGTCAGACTTTTGAATGAACCTACCTCGCATTACGTTGATCTTTCTACACATCCTAGCTATCACTGTAACACTGCATTCTACACTCTTTTGTTTCCTTCTCTACAAATCATATGCTTTATCTGTGTAGCATGCAAAAAACAATACTTTTCACTTTGTGCTAATACATGTGACAATAATAAATCAAATCAAAAGGAACTGAGTGCCCTAAGGGAACCCAAACTGAGTATTAGTAAGCAGGTTGTTGCTAAGCAAGTGCCACTTGATAACGTAGTTGATGATTCTTATGTCAAACAAAATATGTAATATCATATCTCCTATTGTGCACCTAAGGGCAAAACACCTAAAGAATTTGGCCACATTGAAGCTAATCCAAATCTGTCAATTCCTGAATTCCTTTAGAAGTTATCAAATATGTAATTCAGTTCGCAGAAAGCTTTCTGGAGCTATGTGAATGCTTTCAGCAATGCACATTTGACAAAAAGGACAACTTTTTTTTATCCGTTCACGCTATGTGGAGATCGCTGGCTGGGCCAACCTTTATTGTCCATCCCTGAGGGTACGTAACAGTCAACCACATTGCTATGGATCTGGTGTCACATGGAAGCAGACCAAGTAAGGACGACAGATTTGCTTCACCAAAGGACATTAGTGCAACCTGAAGGCTGCCACCAATATCGTAAAGAAAGATGTGGTGAGTCATCTGGCTGTAAAACCTTCATGGTTCAATTGCCCTCAAACACTGGTCTAGATCCACACTCTCCATGTGCCTCTCACATCTCCTCCACAAATGGAATTTCAAGGACAGTTCTACATATAACTATGATCAATGTAGACTGTTCAATGCATTATGAATTAAGCTATTTCCTAGTTATATTGGTGTACAGTGACTAAATTATATTTTAAACCTTTATAAAAGCTTTCTATTAGTTTCCTTGCATCCAAAAGATTCAACCTCACAGGCCTGAATTTTTGGATCCTCCTCACAGGCTTGAAACGAACAGAAGTTCTAATAGTGATTCATTCATCTTTAAAGCAGTTTTGTGGATGGGGCTGCTTCCAGCACAATATTTTTAAAACTTAACATAAACAATTTCAGCAATCTGAGTTGCACTGAACTTAATTTTTAATTCTATGATCTTCTGCGCTGATCTTAAGTGATTGCACCAAAATATTGATTGCGCAACAATGAGGAGAAAACCCAAGTCATAAGAGAGAACAAAATAATTTCAACATATTGAAACTATATCTCCCATTCCATCAAAAGCCCTTAGTAAGCATTAGATTAATTTATCGCCCTCAAATGACAAAATTCTGGGTAGTTTGTGTTAAGAGAAGTTGACTATACAACAATTATAATGCTAGATGAAACATGGGTTTGCACAAACAAAATTTGATGAAACTTGGAAAAATATAAGTTCCATTTTTTACATTGATAAAGAAATTATTTGAGGTCCATAAATAGAAACTGTCAAATACAAGGTAAAACTTTATTTGAAACACAGCTATTTTGATGTAAGCTACAAGAAGAGATTAATAAACAAGGAGAGGTGGGGGGGGGGGTGATCTTACCATTGCACCTTGTTGGCCAATGAGTGGGGTACGCCGTAAAATCGAGAGAGCCGAGAAATCAGGTTCACGTCCGATACCCTGCCTCTCATGATCTTACTGGCATCAGATATTCAGTAATATCAGCCTCATGTCCATGTCCAGTGCAAAGCTGAATAAATTATTTAAATATATTCAAAACATATTTTGCATTGATTTAATGTACCTGGGACGAAGTAATCCAGGCTCACTTGCCTGTATGACCTCATTGGGAGAGGTACTCTCCAGCGAGACATTCCTGGCAATGGGGACCAGTCCTGATGAATTCGCTAATAGAACTGGAGGCCACTGAGGCCCCCGAGAAAGTTATAGACAAGAGGTGTGCCCTTGAGCAGTGCCAACTTGGCATCCTGGTACTGCCCACAGGGCACTGACCACTGTCAAATGGGACGGGGCCAAAACAGGGAGCGGCCAGTAAATAGTGGGGAAGACCTGTTGCACACTTTGTATTAGTGATTGGCTGGAAGAGGGAGGCAGGCCCACTGCCTCTCTACATTACAGATTGGTATGGGGAGTGGTTGGACTGCCAATCGTGAGGAGGATTGAGGGTTGTTTTGTCCGGGTGGATGGGGGAGTTATGATGCGGATGGGCCCCACGGTAGCTTTGAGGGTGTACTTTGTGGAGGCCATGGAGGCAAGCTGAATGCAGAGCTGAGGGACAGGTCTCTGCTCTAGACGCCTGCACATGTGCAATGGAGCCCTCTGTTGCCCTCAGCCAACGTTTGGATGATTTAAGCCCCAACCCTCCCTCTATAGGCAAGAAACTGTTTCCGCTGTTTTTTGATGCACTTGAGTGCATAAGGTCACAGATTTGAACTCACCCAAAAAATAGATCTGAAACTCCCGTTTTCATGCCTATCCTGGATTTTGAATTTTTTTTTTGGTAAGATTGCCCCCAATTTGTTCACAAACTGACAATGTGGCCAAATTCTTTAGGTGTTTTGCCCTTAAGCGCACAATAGGAGATATGATATTACATATTTTGTTTGACATAAGAATCATCAACTACATTATCAAGTGGCACTTGCTTAGCAACAACCTGCTTACTAATACTCAGTTTGGGTTCCCTTAGAGCACTCAGTTCCTTTTGATTTGATTTATTATTGTCACATGCATTAGCACAAAGTGAAAAGTATTGTTTTTTGCATGCTACACAGATAAAGCATATGATTTGTAGAGAAGGAAACAAAAGAGTGTAGAATGCAGTGTTACAGTGATAGCTAGGATGTGTAGAAAGATCAACTTAGTGCGAGGTAGGTTCAGTTAGTCTAACATCTGATGCGGTACAACACTCAAGGTATTAAATTTGTCCAACTGTTTCAGTTTTCATTTTCACTATCATTCTGTATTTATTCTAGCTATTCTGTTCATGTATTTGTCTCTTAACTTTTCACATTCTTACCCCTTTATGTTTCTTAATTGCCCTTACTCCCTACTGCTCACATCCCACTATTTTTGTGAAGCCTTAATCACACTGACTGCTAAATCACAATGAAACATTCTCACTATTGCAGAAAACTGCTCCCCTGCCAAAACTGGCCAATATTATAAGATTATTCTGAAAATTAAAGGGACTCTGGCTAAATTTTTCACTAACAACCATTTCTATTATTCTCTGTCTGCTGCCCACTTCATTCTTATGTCCTTAAACCCACTGAAGTTTTCAGCACTAAGGCTGAGACGTTCAGCTGCCTCTTTACATCTTCATCTTGCCCACCCCTCCACAGCACCCATTCACTCTGAGCCTGGACTCTTAACACTTTAGTTTCTCTCCCATTTCTTACCACATCTTCTCGAAGCCTTGATACCCATAAGACACGTTCTCTGTTAGTAACACACAAGTCTATACACTTGGTGCTAATTTCATTCTGACTTCCACAAAATGCACCACTACACTCTACTATTCCCATGTGACTCTCTACAACACAATGTGAGTGGCACTGTTTCTTCAGTCCCACATTAATGTTTATAGTCTCAAACACTCCAGTACGAAACCGCCCCTCAATACTTTACCCAAATGCAATTACAGATTCAGGTGATCTGGAAGGTTTACTATTTAAAATTCAAATTAACTAAAATAGTTAGAAACAAACAAATGACTAGGATCATGTGGATCCTAAAGTAATGATTAAAAACCATAATACATGAAAAGAAAAAATGTTGACAAGGGAGGTGACAGGAGTAAATCTAAAAATAGGCAATTGTTAATGTGAGGTATACCCACATCTTCAGGTAGAGAAGATAGTGAATTTGTAGAGGATAAATTGAAAAAATGTCAGAAATTGTTAATAAGCACTTTGCTTCAATTTTATGGAAGAGAAAAAAGAATATGTTAGAGGAACCAGCTCTGTTAAAGGAGGTCAGGTTGCAAGGGCCTGGAGAGATACATCTAAGAACCCTCAGGGAAATGGGGAAAGCAAAACAGGGATCGATGAGAGTATCTCAGGGCTTTTAATTAAGAGTAAGTGTGTAATAGAAGACTGAAGAGTGGTCATATAATAACCATTTTCAAAAAGGGAAGCAAGCCTAATACAAGTGATCACATGCCAGTTAGTCTAACATCTGTGGTGCGGAAAATTGAATTTTTAATTGAAGAAAAAATGATTAAACATCTGGATGAAGAGAAAATTGGCATTAATTTCCACTGAGGTATTTCTAATTGTTCATGTAACTTTAGCAGAAGATCAGTGAAAATTCTGGAGAGATATTGTTTATACTAAGGTTTTCATCAGTGTTCTGTGAATGATCAGGCTACTCCACTTGGAGATTGAACTTAAGTCTCAATCAAAAGTTGCCAACATTGCAGTCAGAAAGGAAAATGTTCCCATTGAATTGAACATACATCAAGTTGCAGATATGAATAGATTTTATTGTGCCGATTTAGGCCTTTTCACCAATAAAGTAAAGAATGCAAAGAACACAAAGAATGACTCTTGCCAAACTTAAGGGATTACAAAATTCAAACTGGACAATAAAGGCAAATAGAATAGAGTTGCCTAGACTTTGGTGCAGTAGATTCCATGCATTTGCAAACATGACTTGCAGCCACAATTTAGAGTCATAGAGGTTTACAGCATGTAAACAGGCCCTTCAGCCCAACTTGACAACACCACCCTTTTTTTTAAAGCACTAAATTAGTCCCAATTGCCTACATTTGGTCCATATCCCTCTATAGCCAACTTACCTAAGTAACTCTCTAAACGCTTTTTAAAGACAAAATTGTACCTAATTCGACTACTACCTCCAATAGCTTACTTCAAACGCTCTAATTAAAAAATGCCCCTCAGGACCCTTTTGTATCTCACCCCTCTCACCTTAAACCTATGTATGCCCTCAAATTTTATATTACCCTCCCTTTGAGAAAAGATGTTGACTATCTAGCTGATTTATGCCCTTCATTATTTTATAGACCTCTATAAAATCACCCCTCAGTTTCCTATACTCCAGAAAAAGAAGTCCCAATCTATCCAGCCTTTCCTTATAACTCAAACCATCAATCCTGTTGCATCCTACTAAATCTTTTCTGTACTCTTTCTAGTTTAATAATATCCTTTCTATAATTAGGGTGACCAGAACTGTACACTGTACTCCAAGCATGGCCTTATCAATGTCCTGTACAACTTCAATATGACATCCCAACTCCTTATTCAATGTTTTGACCAAAGAAACGAAGCATGCCGAATGCCTTCTTCATCACCCTGTTCATCTGTGACTCCACTTTCAAGGAGTTGGGAAATACCCTGGATTTCTTTGTCGTATAATTCTCCCCAGCACCTTAACATTAACTGAGTAAGCCCTGCCCTTGTTCGATCTACCAAATTGCATCACCTCACATTTATCTAAATTAAATTCCATCTGCCATTCAAGAGCCCATTGGACCAATTGATCAAGATCCATTGGAACCTTAGATAACCATCTTCACTATCCACTATGCCAACAATCTTGGTGTCATCTGCAAACTTACTAACCATGCCTACCAAATTGTCATTCAAATCATTAACATAAACAACAAATAACAGTGGATCCAGCACCGATCCCTGAAGCACACTATTGGTCACAGACTTCCAGTTTGAAAAGCAACCCTCTACAACTACGCTCTGTCTTCTGTCAATTTTACCTTTGATCCCATGAGATTTAGCTTTATGCAACAACCTATCATGTGGTACCTTATCAAAGGCCATGCTAAAGTCCATATAGACAATATCAACTGCACTGCCCTCATTTATCTTCTTGGTTACCACTTCAACAAACTCAATCAAATGTGTGAGACATGATTTTTTACTCACAAGGCCAAGTTGACCGCCCCTAATCTGTCCTTGCCTCTCTAAATGTCTGCAGATCCTATCTTTCAGAATATCTTCTAACACTTAGGTATTACAGATTTTAAGCTCACTAGTCTGTAGTTCTAGGCTTTTCCCTGCAGCCTTTCTTAAACAACAGCACAACATTTGCCGTCCTTCAATCTTCAGGCACCTCACCTGTGGTTGTCACTGATTCAAATATCTTTGCAAGGGACCCACAATTTCCTCCCTAGCCTCCCATAACATTCTAGGATACAGTTCATCAGGTCCCAGGGATTTATCTATCTCGATGCACTTTAAGACTTCCAGTACCTCCTTCTTTGTTATATGTACATTCCTCAAGACATCACTATTTGTTTTCCCAAGTTCCCTAACATCCTAGGATGTCTCGGGGATGGTGATCATAATTATATCTCCTTCACGATAGGACTCTTGCTGTTTGTCATTTTCATAAATGACCTAGATGAGGGAGTGGAAGGATAGGTTAATAAGTTTGCCAACGACACAAAGGTTGCTGGTTTTGCGGATAGTCTGGAGGGATGTCAGAAGTTGCAGCAAGACACAGATAGAATGCAAGAATGGGCGGAGAAGTGGTAGATGGACTTCAATGCAGATAAATGTGTTGTGGTCCATTTTGGCAGAACCAATAGGATGAAGGAGTACAATATCAAGGATAGGAATCTTAGCAGTGTTCAGGAGCAAAAGGATCTTGGGGTCTGGGTCCATATGACTCTTAAATGGGCCTCGCAGGTGGAAGATGTGGTCAAGAAGGCATATGGTGTACTGGCCTTCATTAATCGAGGGATTGAGTTTAGGAGTCAGGAGGTAATGCTGCAACTTTATAAGACCCTTGTCAGACCCCACTTGGAATACTGTGTGCAGTTCTGGTCGCCTCACTACAGAAAGGATGTGGAAGCTATTAAAAGGGTGCAGAGGAGGTTTACAAGGATGTTGCCTGGATTGGGAGGCATTGGGAAGATTGGGAAGATAGGTTGAGGGAGTTGGGTCTCTTCTTCCTGGAGAGACGAAGGTTGAGAGGCGACCTGATAGAAGTTTATAAAATGTTGAGAGGAATAGATAGGGTGGATTCTTGGAGGCTATTTCCCAGAGCTGAAATGGTCACTATGAGGAGACATAGGTTTAACGTGCTGGGCAGCAAGTACAGAGGAGATGTTAGGGGTAAGTTTTTCATTCAGAGGGTGGTGAGTGAATGGAACCGGCTGCCGTCGCTGGTGATGGAGGCTAACTCGCTGGGGTCTTTTAAAAGACTTCTGGATGAGTACATAGGATTAAATGGGACTGGGAGTTACAGATAGTTCTATGGCCTCGTAGGTATAGGTATGATTGGCACAACTTGTAGGCTGAAGGGCCTGTTTGTGCTATAGTGTTCTATGTTCTATCCATGCTTTTCCCAACAGTAAAGTTTTTCATCTTGCACTCATTAGAAGCGATGCTGAGTGGTAGCAAGAAGTTTCAGATTGGTAGAGGCATTGCCACGGAGGATGCAGCAGGGAACAGTTAACTTTAAAGCACTTCTTTGATTTCAAGCTAGGCAAGTGACTCTGATTAGTTAAGCCATTGCCATGGGGAATGAATCAGAGAGTGGCTGGTTTCCAATGGCAATGTCTTGATCAGAGTCAGGCTGGCTGGTTTGTAAATTAAACCAAAGTTTGATGCATTCTTAGTGTTCTTTATTTATTGGTGCCACAAGTGCCTGGAACAAGCTGCAGAGGTAGTAATAGGGTTGGGTACAATTTTATCTTTTAAAAAGCATTCAGATAGCTACATGGGTAACGATGGGTATAGATGGATATTGGCCAAATGCAGGCAATTGGGATTAGCTTAGGGGTTTTAAAAAAAAAGGAGGCGTGGATAAGTTGGGCTGATGATCCTATTTCCACACTTAAACCTCTACGACTCTGTAAGTAGGCTTGCATTAATACTGAAATGAAGTTACTATGAAAATCTCATAGTCATCATACTGCGGCACCTATTTGGGTACAGTGAGAGAAAATTTAGTAAGGCCAATGCACATAACCAGCATGTTTTTTGAACTGTAAGAAGAACCAGAGCACACTGAGGAAACCCACACAGAGTTGGGGAGGATGTGCAGACTCTGCACAGACACTGACCCAAACTGGGAATTAAACTTCCCATTAAGATGACCAGAGCCTCTCTGTTCCTGGAATCTCTGGTGTGCCTCCCACATCATTACTCATGCACACTATTTCCTCACGCTTTGATAAGATCAGGACCATGGTTACTAATTAAGTGAAAAAATCATTCTTCTTTCACTTCCACTGATTTTTCTCTTGTTTCTTTGTGATTTCCATTATTCTCTAAGGAGCGGAGGAAACTGAACCAGATGATTAAAATTTGAATCAAGCCAAGGCTGCACCAAAGATTACTTCAGTTGTTCATGCTAAGTTTCAAGTTGAGCCAATAAAAGGGCATTAAATTAAAAGTACAGATATACTGAAGAAATAAACAAGAGAGATATGTGGTGGAACAAATACTGTAGTGAAGAGTCATCATAAAACTCATAGACACGAGTTATTAATGGTGTCCATTATTCATAGGCACACAGTCATTAAAAAAGACAGCAATAATTTTGTGTGGACTTCTATACTCTGCTTGTGATTATTGGTGAAATCCTTTTGCAATATTCATGTAATACAATTGACAGTGATTTCAAGGAAGATCATTATCTTGCAATTGGCATAGAAGGAAACAAGGGTGCAAAATGCTGAAGTAATTGATTATTGCATAAACACCTCCTGCAGAATCCAACTTCAAAGGCGTTTGGGGATAAGGAATGATTCCTCCAAGAGATCATCCACCTGAAGTGCTGTGGCTTGGGTCTCCCTTTTTCTGGTGTCTCTTGCTCACCGTCATCCATATTACACTTTAGGTCTCCCAGAAATGCAAAACAGTGTAGAGCATTGAACGAATGTATCTTTCAGCCCTTAAACCTAGTAATTCAATCAGATTACGGCTGATTTATATTTTAACTCCATTTATCAGCCTTGCTTTTCTGCAATCATGTATGCAATCAGGATGCACACATTGCAAGACGCTGTCAGTTCACCCGAGTGGCAAAAGGTGCTCTTTATCTCTTTATGCTCGTCTGCACCATGAGCTTTTTTGTTGCGATGGCTTGGTTGCATTTGCCGGGGTCTCAGTGGAGTTATGAGGCAAGGCTTTGGTTTGCAGGATCTACCTATTCACATGGAGAAGGTTAGGGAGTACTGTATTGAAAGCTAAACAGATCATCGCAATTAACTGCATGCTTGATTTTGGCAAACAGGATCTTCTGGTTGGCATCACAGACAATCAACATATTCTGCAAATGGAACCCTTTCTTTTCATGAATCTCAAAGGCTTTTCTGTTAGTGTCTTCAGAACCATGTGTATGCTATTTATGGCATTCTGCATTCTGGGGAATCCAGATTGTTGGTAGAACTCATTTGCTCTCACTGTTTGCGCTCTGGGCCTGATAACAATTTGTTCCATTGAAGGATAATACTATCAACAGTCATATGACTGCCATGACTGCACCCTGACAGATGTTACATGGATTTCCTATGGCAGCTTAAAAGGATTCAAAACCAGGAAAAGCTGGACAATGATAACTTACACTTATATTGCACCTTTAACATAATGAAATAGCTCAAGGCAGTAGTTATTTTCATCACTATAGGACAGTTCTGGCAATTGATCAAAGCTGATCTTCAGTCGAAGTTTGCACATCTCCACAATAGCAGCTTTAAAGAATCACACCCTTCTATCATAAGATTCCTCTGAACCTTAAAAACTGGTGTAGCAGTTATCTTGAGACTTAAATGTGGAGTTAAAGTCCAAAGACGGAGACGCACGAGGAGACTAGCAGGGACCGGGGTGGTTGACAAGGTAACGTGCAAGTCTCAGGGACCACTCCCACAAACTATAGGTTTGAAAAAAATGTGAAGCCCGAAATCTGCGAACAAAGCTTGGGGCCTCGTTAAAGCTCCAAACTCCACCTTAAATATGTGACTATGAGAAGCAGAGTACCTTCACATGCTGCATGTCATCTAAAGTGCAATTGTAGCTTAAAATCTAGAAATTCTCACCTATAATGCCACTAAGGTGACTCGCACATCAAGCGAATAAAACAGGAAGATGGGCAGGCGGACAGTGAACATTGCTAGAAGGAATACGGAAAATTTAATTTGCCCTTCACATTTACATGGCTAAAAATGCATTTTTCCATCCTACCGGATAGCAACGGCACAATACTTGCTCGATAGCATGGAAGCGCTGAGTAAAACATTGTATTATTCTATAATATCTTGAGTCGAAGTAAAGAAATTAATGTGATACAAAATAACTGGCTCAATATTCTAACGGATAAAATAGGAGCACGAAGTTAAAAAAGAGGAAGAGCAAATAACATGAAACAAAGTTTAAAACCACTTTATAACGCTCGACTTTAGTTATTCAAAACGTTTAAAGGTCCCTTGTACAGTTTCCCAGTGTTCAAACTCATATCCGATGTTGGATCACAATTTTTATCCAATATGCATACTTAACAGAGTAAAATACCCCAGAAAGGAAACACAAATGTTAGATTGCATGCCTGTAAAACTATAACATCAAAGAGTAGGCGCCTTCAGTGCATTGTCATTCCCTCTTTGGAGAAATAGGATACCAACAAGCGGACGCCAAGATTGCGCCAGAGCACGTTTACAGTACCTTGAGGCATTTCGCCCTCCTGGGGTGGAAGGTTAGCCATGCGAGCGGACTCTGATCGAGGTGGGCTGGAAACGATAGTGTAAGTGGAGACCCGAATGAAACAAAATAGAAGTGGAAGGTAGGACGTGCGGGAGCTGGGCTTCACTTCCTGAGACCTGAAGCTGCGGGAAGCGCAGCGTGTTCGCAAGGAGAGGGAATTTGCTACACGGGCGCTCCCTGCAGGTATGAAACAACTCCAGGTACTGCCTAACGTTGTTGCTCGTACCCTGTCAGTTTTACACGGTACTGAGACAGAAACCCTTGCAAAGTCCTATGTACGTGTGAACATGGGAGCAAGGTGCTGAGTTAAAATGGCAAGCAACAAAGATGTTCTTGCAAAGATCTTAAAAATTTAATTAAATATTGCTAATGACAATTATGAAAAATACTATTTATAATATTTGAAATGTTGCTAATGCTACAATGCCAAACTTTCAATAGAGCGGCAGTTTGGGAATACCAGAATTCATTCCTTATGCTCATCTCTTAATTACTTTGGCCTGGGTTTTCACAATGACGGAAAGTCTGTCTGTCATCAGAGTGAGAATGAGAAGACCCAGCCCCAAAACACAGCACCCACCTTATTTACAAAGGCAGGAATGGGAGCGGGTTGTGATTCACACGTGTTTTGCAGAAGCAGCTACTCATCTAATCAGCAGCTGTCAAAAGCAATTGTCAAGGTGTCAGAAACTTAAATCTCCTGTCCATTAAATTTGAAGATCTGGAGTGTTTCAAGAAAAATAATTGCTTTCTATTTTATTCTGTCTATTAACTTACACTTGAGGGATATCATCACTAGATTACTGCTGCATGACTGATTTCATCATCCTCCATTATCACAATAGGTTGCCTATCATTTCACAATATGATTGACCCAAACAGTTATAGACTCTTTGAAGTGGGACTATGAATTCCAATACATGTTTTATAAGGGGTTATATACTTGAGTGAAATGTTTGTTTTTATAAGGGATTATGTAATTGAAGGAATTTAAAAGTAGTAATTGGCTTTTTATGAATGAATGTTTTTAAGAAGTCCACAATAGACACTTTGAACATTATACTATTTAATCTCTGAGGTATACACTTACTGGGTACTGAGTTAGTTAGCATGGTGGGCATAAGGGCAAAAGGATGGTTGGTGGGGCATGGATAGCCATGAGTTAGCACTGAGTTAATAAAAAAAAACTATGAAGGGCCATGGGGACTGGACAGAAAGATACGAGGTATCATGGAGGTTATGAGAAGCCTTAGGGTAGGCAGAGAGGCACAGGTTGACATGGCAGGTTTGAGAGGCAAATAGGGTTGGCACAGTGAGTTTGTGGAGCTTGTTTTATCCGTTTTCTTTAAAAAGAAGCTTACGCATGGTGCCAGAGCACTCAGCCAGGCCTTGAGCCCAATATGCTTCCATAATCAGCAGTTTATGCAGTTATTCTAGAGTTATCCAGCCCAACTTCCAGAGAAGCATGCCACCCAGAATGAAAATCACAATTCTGTGACATTTTCTCCTGAGTTGCGTTTGCAGAGTTCCAGATCTGGAAACGAAAATCCAGGCCCTTATGTCCACTGAGCTGTTCCCATCGAAAAAGCATTGTTTTATCTATTTTAGATAGAAATTTGTTATAATTGCTGGACTTTATTTACTTTCATAATTAATACAAAGATACAATGCACAATAATGTGCCTATCTTAACAAAGCAGTTTGAAAATCCTAATATGAGCAGTCAACGTGGTCTTATGAAAGAAATAAACTTCTTCAAGTTTTCTGAAGATAAAAACATTCAATGAAGTGTCACACAAAATGTTCACATGGAAGATGGGGAAAAGGGGATGTAGTGGTATTGCTACTGGATTGCTAATCTAGAGACTCAGGGTAATACTCTAGGGACCTGGGTTTGAATCCTACCTAAGAAGTTGGTGGAATTTGAATTCATTAAAAAAAATGGAATTAAAAGTGGTGACTAGGAAACCATAAAAATCCATGTGGTTTGCAGTCCTCACGTGGTCTGGCACTCACGTGACTCCAGATCAGCAGTAATGTGATTGACTTATAATGGCCTCCAAAATCGGAAATAATGCTGACACCCACATTCTATAAATGAATAAGCAGAGTTAATAGCTCATTGATTTGGGAGCAACTGATAGAAGATTGGTTAGAGACAGGAAATAAAAAAATAAGTGGAAATAACACATTTTCAAGTTGGCAAACTGTAACTAATGGACTGCTGCAAAGATCATTTACAAATTTACAATCTGTATTAATAAAGAATAGACTGAGATAAAGTTTGTTGTTAACACAAGGTGAAATGTGAACTAGATGGAAAGTGAGGAGGATTCAAAGAGACAGCAAAAACTGGTTAAGTGGGAATATAATGTGATGAATATAATGGTTGTAAAAATACTATTACACCCACAGTAGATGTTATTTGTTGAGAAACCAGATCTCAGAGGGAAATCTGCATTATCAATCAAAGCCTTTTATTGTATTTTGAAAATGAGGAGGAAAAACTATTGATCTCAAAAGCATAGAATTCCACTAATACTTTTGATTTTAAAAATCAAAAGATTATTAACGAGAAGAAAAAACTTAAGAAGAAACAATTTGAGTTGCACAATTAAAACAGCCTTACAAAACATGCCTAAAAATAAAATGCTTGGTCAGAACACACAAGTAAGCTTCTTGGATACAATTCTCTATATGGGAATTGCCTTTTTTAAATATGAAAGGCAGTGTTTGCTTTTGATAATATTTAAATATAAAAATCCACTAATGTTATCAAAGGCAAAAACTGCCACACAACATCCTGCTGTTGAAATCTAAGAATGTTCAGAAACAAAGTGCTTTCCAAAAACTAAAACATTTTTGGCTTGAAAACTAAATGTTTGTTTCAAATTCATGACTTTCACACCTTGTCACAGAACAGAAATGGTCTTCACTTTTGTCATCATCAACTGATCTTATGACATCTCCTCATACAGCCACCCCAACTTAGCTCAATGTCTCTCCTTAAGTATCATTTTCCCTTTTAATCTCATTTCCATTGTCCTAGGACACCTCTTTGAACAGAAGTTTTCCAAAATATGTTTTCCTATTGTCCCTACTTTCAGGTCAATAAGGTGTAATAACCTTCCCTATTTCCTCCTCCATTTACTTCCCGTGTCACCTCTAAACTCTCTTTGAAATTTAACAAATGAAAAGCCAAGATCTTACCAATCTCCTAACACAAATTTTAAACTCAACATATTTACTTGCAAATCTAACCTCACCATGGCTTCTCTTACAAATACTTGCACCTAGCACCTTATCCTTGTATCTCTCAACTCTCACAGACAGGCTTGTGGAATTTTACTGCCTCGTCTACCCAAGGCTTGTAAGATCTTGCCTGAGATCAATGGAGAATATCGTGCAACAAGTCTTGCCTGCCCCAATTCCAGGGCAGGCATTCTGGTAAAATTCCAGTAGCTGTCTCTATTAAACTTAAAGTCCACAGTTTGGAACTTAACCTTGTGAGTTAGTGATGAAGACTCAATGCAATATTCAAGATGTGTAGTCTGACCAGAGCACTGTAGTTTTAGAACTTGGATTCAGACTATATCTAGTCAACTTATTTGACAATGTAATTCATCTTTCAGTTTACATTGTTGATTGTTTCTCTGTAACATTTGCTTTATGTTGCGTTTGAGTTTCAGTTTTGTAGTGCTGATCTTCCTGCTCAGTCTTCTTTACAGAATATCACCATATTCCCTCAAATATTAAAAACAATAACATCCAAAATCAAATCAATCCAAAATTTTTAAAAGGTGTTAAACTTCCAAAAAATTGTTGTTCAGGGAGATGTAGGTATACATGAACAAGAGACAAAAGTTAATTTTTAAATATGGCAAGCAATTAGGAAGGAAAATGGCATGATGGCTTGACAAAGTAGATACTCAGAATTTATTTTCTTGGCTGGGGAATCTGGAATAGCGGGACAGTCTAATGGGATACAGGGTTGATTATTTAGTACTAAGATGAAAAAAATTCTTCACTCAGGAAGATGTAAACCTTTGAAGGTCTCTACCTCAAAGGGTTATAAATGGTCCAGTATTGTGCATATTGAGGGCAGTGATTTTTGGACTCTCAGAATCGATTGATACAGAGTGAGATTCTCCAGCCTGCCAGCCATGTTTCCTGCTGGCAAGAGCTGGCATGTTGTTTACTAGCAGCGGCATTTTCTAGTCCCACTGCTTTCAATGGGGTCACTTCATGCAAGTGGGAAACACATGGGTGGGGGTACACTGTCGTCGGGACCAGAGAATCCTACTAGTCTGAATGGCCAGACAATTCTGGCCATGGAGAGCAAATACAAACATAGAGTACAAGTAAATGATTAACCATGATTATGTTGAATGGCAGAGCCGGCTTGATGGGCTATATGGTCTACTCCTGCTATGTTAATTGTTCTTGAAGCAAATAACATGCATTTGATTTGATAAATTATTTAAGATTGTGATTGTATTTTTAATTGGTGAAAACTTGCCAAAAGCAACAAATGAAAATTGGTGACGAAATTTTACTCCTTGCACTTGACTGAAATGTTTCCAAAACAGCCAGAAGCCACACAGCAAATCACTCTGATGACAGCTTTTAACTACTGTGTCTATCCTATTTACCCAATCATGTTTGTCCTCCAAAATATGCTCTTTATTTTTGATAAGAACATGTTATTTCTTGTTTCTGTCAAAAACTGAAGATTTTCCAAATGAATACTTTTAACTCCTGTTTGGACTGAAGCTCATGGACTAGAAAATAAAAATGGAGATTTAGTCATTTTATATCATTAATTTTAGCTGAGTCACCTCCAGCAATCAATAAAATGGAATATATTTAAAAGTCTTAAGATCAAATCTTTCTAAACATTGTTTTAGCTAATGATCATTGATTTACCATTGGTAATTAATTTTGTTGAATAGTTTTCTTTCAGATGATGAAAAAGATGAAGAAGTTAAACTTGAACTCGGTGTCCAGATTAAGGAAGTGAAAATGGGTCAGGTTTTGTCTATTTTGTCATTATGTGGTGCTTACTTATGGAATATTTCAGAATATATAAGGAAAGGACAGAAAGATTGGTTTAACTAATATGCTCCCTGAGTTTATGGTCCTCTAGATTTCTTTTTAAATGCAGTGTATTCCATAAAATTTAGTTGTATAAAGTGCAATTAAAACAGAGATAAGGCAACAAAAGTGTAAAGGAAATAGTGTAGAAGCTAAAAACCCTTGTCAAATCAGACAACAAAAAGATCATATAACCCACCAACCCATAACAAAGGAATCCTTCAAGACAAAATTGTGCTATCTCTTTTTGTATGCTTATGATCATGGAGAAAAACCATGGAATTATATACAGAAATATTGGACTTTAAAAAAAGACCTGTGTTTTAACTTTTAAAATGACAGAAACCCCGAAGAATGTACAGCTAGCTATTGACAAGAATGACTGCCGGGTGTTTCTCCAAGAAATAATGGAATGGGGAAGGCAGATGAGCTGAAGGCATGGATTGACATGTGGAAATATGACATTATAGCCATTAGTGAAACTTGGCTACAGGAGGGACAGCAGATTCCAATGTTTCAGGCATGAAAGAGATGGAGGCATAAAAAATCCCGGGGGTGGGGGGGGGGGGGGTGGGGGGGGTGTGGGGCATTGATGATCAGGGAAAATGTTACAGCAGTACTCAGGCAGGATAGATTAGGGAGCTTGTCTACAGAGGCCCTATGGGTGGAGCTGAGAAACAGGAAGGGTATGACCACATTGATGGGGTTGTATTATAGATCACCCAATAGTCAGCGAGAATTGGAGGAGCAAATCAGCACAGAGATAGCAAGAAACAGAAAGTTGTGATAGTAGGGGATTTTAACTTTCCACATATAGATTGGGACTCACATACTGTAAAAGGTTTAGACGGAAAAGAGTTTGTTAAATGTATTCAGGAGAATTTTCTACATCAGTATATAGAGGTGCCAACTAGAGAGGGTATGATATAGGATCTCCTATTGGGAAATGAGTTAGGGCAGGTGATGGATGTGAGCATGAGGGAACACTTTGGATCCAGTGATCATAATGCCATTAGTTTCAACCTGATCATGGATAAGGATAGATATAGTCTTTGGGTTGAAGTTCTGAACTGGAAAAAGACCAAATTTGATGAAATGAGAAGGGATCTGGGAAATATGGATTGGCATAGGCTGATCTCTGGTAAGGATGTAAATGGAAACTGGGAGGACTTCAAAGGAAAAATTTTGAGACTGCAGAATTTGTATGTTTCTGTCAGGATTAAAGGCAAAATAAATAAGGATAAAGAACCTTGGTTCTTGAGGGAGATTGTAATACTGATTAAGAGGAAGAGGGAGTTGTATGAAATGTATAGGCAGCAAGGAACGGATCAGATGCTCGAGGAGTATAAAAAATGCAAGAAGCTACTTAAGAGGGAAATCAGGAGGGCTAAAAGAAAGCATGAGGTTGCTTTGGCAGACAGAGTGAAGGAAAATCCAAAGAGCTTCTATAGGTATGGCAGGAGCAAAAGGATTGTGAGGGATAAAATTAGTCCTCTTGAAGACCAGAGTGGTAGACTGTGTATGGAACCAAAAGAGATGGGGGAAATACTAAATGGGTTTTTTGCATCTGTATTTACTAAGGAAATGGGCATGGAGTCTATGAAAAGTGGGCAGACAGATAGGGAGCTCATGGAACCTTTACAGATTAAAGACAAGGAGATGCTGGCTGTCCTGAGGCAAATCAGAGTGAATAAATCCCCAAGGCCGGACAGGGTATTCCCACGGACCTTGAGAGAGGCTAGTGTTGAACTTGCAGGGCCCTGGCAGACATATTTAAAATGTCAATATTCACAGGAAAGGTGCTGGATGATTGGAGGATGATTCATGTTGTTCCATTGTTTAAAAAAGATTCCAAAGAAATCTGGGAAATTAAAGGCCAGTAAATTTGATGTCAGTGGTTGGCAAGTTATTGGAAGATGTGATAAGGGATAGGGTCTACAAATATTTGGATAGATAGGGAGAGTCAACATGGCTTTGTGCGTAATAGTCATGTCTGACCAATCTATTAGAGATTTTCGAGAAGGTCACCAGAAAAGTGGATGAACAGAAGGCAGTAGATGTTGTCTACCTGGATTTCAGCAAGGCTTTCGACAAGGTCCCTCTTGGGAGGTTAGTTAGGAAGGTTCAGTCACTAGGTATAGATGGGGAGGTTGTAAATTAGATTAGACACTGGCTCAGTGGAAGAAGTCAGAGAGTGGTTGTGAAGGATTGCTTCTCTTAGTAAAGGCCTGTGACTAGTGAGTGCCGCAGGGATTGGTGTTGGGTCCATTGTTGTTTGTCATCTATATCATTGATCTGGATGATAATGTGATAAATTGGATCAGCCAATATGCTGATGATACAAAGATTGGATGTGTAGTGGACATTTAGGAAGGTTTTCAAAACTTGCAGAGGATCTTGGACCAATTAGAAAACTGGGCTGAAAAGTGCTAAATGGAATTTAATGCAGACAAATATGAGGTATTGCACTTTGGAAGGACAAACCAAAGTAGAATGTACAGGCTAAATGGTAGGACTCTGAAGAGTGCAATTGAACAGAGGGATCTGAGAATACAGGTACAGAATTCCCTAAAAGTGACATCACAAGTGGATAATGTCATAAAGAGTGCTTTTGGTACATTGGCCTTTATAAATCAGAGTATTGAGTATAAAAGTTGGAGTGTTATGGTAAGGTTATATAAGACATTGGTGAGGTCGAATTTAGAGTATTGTGTACAGTTTTGGTCACCTAGTTACAGGAAGAATGTAAATAAAGTTGAAAGAGTGCAGAGAAGGTTCACAAGGATGTTTCCGGGACTTGGGAAGCTGAGTTACAGAGAGAGATTGAATAGGTAGGACTTTATTCCCTGCAACGTAGAAGAATGATGGGAAATTTGCTAGAGGCGTGTAAGATTTTGATGGGTATAAATAGAGTGTATACAAGCAGGCTTTTTCCACTGAGGCTAGGGGAGAAAAAAAAGAGGGCATGGGTTAAGGATGAAAGGAGAAAAGTTTAAAGAGAATATTAGGGGGTGTTTCTTCACGCAGAGAGTGGTGGAAGTGTGGAATGACCTGCTGGACAAAGTGGTAAATGCGGGATCACTTTTAACATTTAAGAACAACTTGGATGGTTCACGGATGAGAGGAGTATGGAGGGATATGGTTCAAGTGCAGGTTAGTGGGACGAGGCAAAAAATGGTTCGGCACAGACAAGAAGGGCCGAAAGGCCTGTTTCTGAGCTGTAATTTTCTATGGTTCTATGGTTTTCTATGGTTTAACTCCAGTTTTCCAGAAAGGGTATTTCTAAAGAATATGCAAAGACAAAGAAACATAACAGCTATCTCATCTGAAGGACCATGTTATAATTGCCATTTCTGGAAAAGATAACTAAATATATTGGTGAGGATTGTGCAGTTGATGTGTTTCACATGGACTTCAATAAGTTCTTTGACAAGGTCCCACATAGAAGGCTGGTCTAAAAAGTCAAAACTCAAGTTGACAAATTGGATCCAAAATTAGTTTATTAGCAGGGGGCAAAGGGTGATGGTGGAGAGCTGCTTTTGTGATTGGAAATTTGTGATCAGCTGTGTACCACAAGAATCAATGCTGGGACCCTTGCTGTTTGTTATATAAATTAACGACTTGGATATAAATTGAGAAGATATAATTAGTAAGTTTGCTGATAACTTAAAAATTGGTGTTGTTATTGATAGTGAAAAGAATAGTCTTAGGCTGCAGATTGATATTGATCAGATAGTAGATTGGGTAGACAATGGCAGATGGAATTTAATCCTGAAAAGTGTGAGGTGATGCATTTTGGGAGGTCTAATAAGGGTAGGACATACATGATGAATGATAGGTCTCTAGCAGTATTGAGAAACAAAGAGATCTTGGTGTACATCCATAGATCCCTGCAGATGGCAGCATAGGTAGATAGGATGATGAGGGGGCGGCACACTGCTGTATCACTCCATGATTCTAGTGGATTCCAGTTTGAGTACACAAAGATGGGGTTAAAAACCTTTTGCCTAACTATGGGTCTGCCTGTGTTTGCCTTCCCAGGGTCTGTCTATCAGTCTGTGCATATGTGCCATGAGAGAAGCAGCTGAATGTTTTCCCCATTGAATGTATGATACAGAACCAAAGCAATACCCATGCAAAATAACTATCTTCTGTTGTAATATCCAAAAGATCTCTTTCTCTCTCTGACTGTGAGCATCACTTAGTCAGCAGACAGGTCACAGCTGGGAAAAATAACTGAAATCTCTCTATTAAGTCAGGGAACACTTGAACCAACGAATCAATTATTTGCCAGTAGAAATCAACACTACTGAAATCAATCAGTATAGCAACAACACTTATCGTTTACCCCTCGTAACTCAAGGACTGTTCTGCATAACTATTTATTTATATTTACTAACTATTGGACTCAGTTCCCACTTCTAAGCTATATGAATGTAGATAGATATGTTTTACCATTTCTCCTTACCCTTTTAGTAGTTATCAAACTTACTCTATCTCAAGAAAGCCTGCTTCATTTGACTCCTTTTTAAATATAACTATTGCGTCTGGAAAAGTTACGCAAAAGAAAGGAACATGCTAAGATTAAACCTTTTTGCTATCAGCAGAAAGTGAGTTGAATAAAGACATGGGGCCAGTTAGCCCTTCTCATCTGGATTTGTAATAATTTAGGGGCTTTCCCAGCCGGATGGTGACAAATCAAGGAATCTCATCCAATTCAACAACTTTAGGGGAACATCATCCTGAGGCTGGTCGTAATACACTCTTCCACCTTGCTGTTCTCCCTAGAATTCTTCCCTGCTTCCAGCTCTTTCTATAGCATTTCTCAAATTGCTGGCTGACCTGCTCCTCAAGCCTATCTCTATTCTGCACCATTGTCAGTAGGACCTTTGGCTAAATGCTCTGTCTCAATCAAAATAACAGTACTTCCCTTGTAGTTATGCTCCTTTTTGAGTAAATTCATGTAAAACAATATCAGTGAGGGCATGTCTTGAAGGAACCACTGAAGACTGCAAACTGAACTTTCCCACAGTCATCAATTCAATTGCTTTAATACATGCCACACCCATCACCAAAACACAAAGTACTAATAGAAACAATGGAGCAAAACTGTACACAGAAAGAAATGGAACAAAGGAGATAAACAGACAGATGGAAAACAGTAAAATAAAAACAAAAGACAGGCAAGAGAAAGATCTATTCTCTGAATTACTATAGCCATATTAAATATGTTAAACATTTTGCATACAACATGTAATCCCCTGTGTACATTACCTTATTTTCTGCATTACAGTGGGAATATCCTGTAAGAAAGAACTTCCCAAATTATACCTGGAGGATTGATATTGACATTTTGGAAAAACAAAGTCATAAATGCAAATACCAAATGTTTAATTGACCTGGTGCTACAAGTATGATAAACCAATCAAAATGCTATTTCTGAAACTATTCAAAAATTTCTCAGGGCTTGCTTTATCATGGAATTTAAAAGCTTTAGCTCACTTTTGCCAGGACTGTGGACTCTGCATTTTGAGAATCAAAGCTATACTTCCAAGAGACCCATGGAGTCCTCTGCTGCAGCACAGAACCACATATGTCTGGATTCAACTTTCAGGCATTTCTTTGGGGCTTCATCTTGGTGATTTTCCTTATGCACATCTGTTTCTCAAGCTTTTCCCACATCCCAAAGATGTGCTCTTAGGCTGATTGGCAGAACAAATTCTCCCTAAATTGTCTCAAATTTGGTTTCAATCCATAGATCTATAAACATAGACAGGGATCATGGGTAGAGGTGGGAACATCAGGGTGGCAGCGCGGGCTCGTTGGGCCGAAGGGCCTGTTTCCCGTAGTGTTTTGTTCTTTGTTCTTTGTTTTTTTTTCAGGATAGAATGCTTCTTCGAGACTATATGGTGGCACAATGGTTAGTACTTCTGCCTCATAGTGCAATGGATCCAGGTTTGATTCCAGCCTTGAGTGACTGTGTGGAATTTGCATGTTCACCTGTGTCTATGTGGGTTTCCTCTAGGCACTCTGATTTCTTCCGACAGTCCAAAGATGTGTGGGTTAGATGGATTGGCCATGCCGAATTATCTCTTAGTACCCAAAGATGTGTAGGTTTGGTGGATTAGTCACAGTAAATATGGGGTTATGGAAATATGATAGAGTGATGGGTCTGAATAAGATGCTCTTTCAAAGAGTTGGTGTAGACTCGATGGGCTGAATGGCCTCCTTCTGCATTGTAGGAATTCTATAGATTTGAATTTTTCTTTAGTCTTGTAGGATTTTAGTTTTCCTCTGCATTATTTGTGACATCTTTGGTTTTTCCATTTGCTGCCATCGGATGTTGGATACCTTATGGTAAATCTTAATTAAGTCTTTGTAGTCTTAAGTAGATTAACTCCAAAAGTTGTGCAATGTATACAATAAAGGATTCAAGTTAGGACTATGCCTACTTATTCATATGACTCTGTTCAAAGCTAGACTGATTCCTTGGTGCTGGTCATCTATTCTCCTACATTACCTGATATTATACTCAGTCCCTCATTAACCCTATATGTGCCAGACCATTATACTACATATTCCAGAGCTTCATGATTGACTGTGTTTAAAAACAATATTTACCTGATTTTCTTGCCAAGTGTCTTATGTACCGGTCATCTGATTACTGACCTTCCTACCAGTGGACGCAGTCAACGAGCTAAGAAAGCTGTTCTTTTCCTATGTCATCTTCTCTTACTGTAACTTTTAATGCTACATCATTTTTGTTTCAAACATGGTTACATGATTGCTCTTATCTGAAATAAAGAGAAATTTTCCCAGCAAGCAGGGCAGGGAGGCTCAGAGAATGGCATTCTCTGTTGGCCTCGGGCGGGATTGTATGCACCTCAGGTGAACATATCAATAAAATTCCACACTGTGTGTGTGATCACATAAACCCTGACTAACTTTCCTGTTCAACATTTTCATATCTTGTTAAAGAAATACCCCAATTATTAGTGATGCCTTTCTATATTAATATAGTTTCCTGCAAAAGTTCAGAATTCTCATTTTTCTGATTTTTCAGAATTCTGATTACATGCTTTCATATTATTGTATTTTTCAATTCTTAAATAAACCAATGGACTGACAGAAAGATTTTAAGCAATTCCAACTTGTGAATCAATACTCATAAAGGTGTTTTATCTAGAAGTTGTCAACTGATTGACTGCATTTCATTTTGAATGACATAGTAGAAGATCAGGTAAGCCAATTTTCTCTTCATTTCTAATATTTCAATTCACTAACACTAACCCTGTGTGGTTTGAACTCTCCCACACAAAATCCAAAAACATCGAGTTAATTATCCTAAGTTTTTTGAAGCATTGCTTATCCTTGGCCTCATATTTATTTGAAAGGTGCCATTTGTTGCTCATTATACCAAAATATTTCTCTAACAATCAGGAGTTTACTTATTCATTAAACAAGTCAGCCCAGATTCACCACTATATACAATTCCAGCTTGAAAGCATTTGTGGTTCCAAGGTATAATATTCCCACTAATTCTAGGTGAATGGAAATTACTCTTGCTCTGAATGCAGTATCTATTTAACAGAAGATCATCTGACTTATCCTTGTTTGTTTTGTCTTTTGATATCTATACCCATTTATAAGTTTTTGTATAAAAATATGACACTTATTCCTCTAGGGTCTAGGCCACTTCAGGGAACATTATCTTAGAGTAAATAAGATATGTCCTTTCTCTGCTGCTTGTCCTAAAAACTAGGGCAGAGGTTGCTTACTTCTTCATTTCTGTTATGTGATTCAGTTTTTATAATTCCTGTCTTTTTAAATTTATCAGATTATGCTTCTATGGGAATACACGAGGGCTTTTTATGTTCATGATACAGTAGAAAGATAAGTTGGTATGATGGTAATGGTGATCCTATTGAATAATTGGAGGATTTCTTTAATGAGATATGAAAATGTTGAACAGGAAAGTTAGTCAGGGTTTATGTGATCACATACATAATGTGGAATTTTACTGACACGTTCACCCGAGGTTTGTACGATCCCGCTCAAGGCCAACAGAGAATTCTCTGAGCCTCCCTGCCGTGCTTGCCCATAAAATTTTGGCCATGCACACATATTATGTGATTCTCTAGTCATACTGTTTTCCTCAGTACCACATTAACCATTGTTCTGGCAAATACCCTTACACTAAAATAATTCAAAATTGTTATGAGTTTTATTTCCAAATGTCCTTTAGTAAAGAGAAAAAAGAGGAGACTTGATACAAATTTTTTAAAATTGATACTAGTTTTGATAATTTAGGTTTGAAGGAAATGTTTGCATTTGTAGGCTACCAATCCAAGATTGCTATTAATACATCCGAAAATGAAAGGAGAAATTTCTTTATTCACAGAATAGTTGGATTGTGGAACTCACTATCACAGGAAGCGATTAAGGCAAATAGCTTGTTTCCTTTAAAAACATCTAAATATTTATTAGAGTTTTTTGAGGATGTAATTAGTAGGGTTGATAAAGGGAAACATGTAATATACTTGGATTTCCAGAGGGACTGAATAAGGGGGTCATGTAAAAGGTTAATACGTAAGGGCTCATGGAATTGAGGATGATATATTTGCATGGATGGAGGATTGGTTAATGGACAAGAAGTAAACAGTATTGATAAATGGAGTATTTTCATGTAGGCAAGCTGTGACTAATTGAATATCAATGCAGGGGTTTCAGCTATTTACAATATATATTAATGACTTATATATTGATGTGACAGTTTACAAGTACAGCAAGATAACAGGATGAAATGCTTGCCACATGATTTTGTTACTTAACCAGTTAGTCGAGCTTTATTAGGCGTTTCAGAATGGAAGTGAGGGAAAACCTGTGAATGTCTCTGATAATGTCACTACATATTACATGACTAATCAAACAGACACATTTCGTTTAAAATACATAACATCTCTCCGTCTTTAAAAGTATGACAACAAACTTTAAACATTAACATTTAACCACTATGAACATTAAGTTATATTACCAAGTAGTATTATGTACATATGTACAGTTAATACAAGAAGATTTTTGGTATACAATGATTTCTGAAAATATGACATTCTGGAGTCTTCAATATTCTCGGTAGTCTGCTCTTCACTAATATCATCTCGTGAAGTTGTTTCCTTCTCAGTTTCCATAAATGCGGATTGTTCTACCGGAGTAGAATCTGAACCTCTGTAGACACACTTTCTCATCTTGTGCCCAATTCCGTTGTTGATTAGCATACCACAAGGTATGAAGTGGTTTCAACAGTGTTGCAAGGATAGGAATTAATTTTCCTTAATCATTTATTAGTCCTAAAAATGATTGCAACTGTGTTACATTCCGTAGTCTTGATGCCGTTAGGATCACTGTCATTTTTTGGTTCTTTATGGGGGTCATCTATTAAGAGACCTGGTTACTTATTAATGATTTGAAAAATGCACATTCTTTTTTTCACACAATGATTGTTCTTTTCTAATTGCTCCAATGTTTCTTTTAAGTTTTGCAAATGTTCTTATTCATTTTTGCCCGTAATTAGAATGTCACCCAGATAACACTGGAAACCCTTGAGGCCACTTAGGATTTCATTCATATATTTTTGGAATAAGGCCAGCACTGATGTTATTCTGAGAGTAGGCTTTTACACTCGAACAACCCTTTATGAGCAACAATTGAAACTGAGTAGTTTCAACTCAGTTACCACTTTCCCCAGTACTGGTTGACAAATGGTACTGAATTTTTCATTGCCTTGAAGTCACCTTAAATTCTTATAGAACCATTTGATTTAATGATAGGGATGATTGGAGTTATCCAATTGCTCGTGGTTACTGATTCAATCACTGCATCCTTTTCTAGTTTCACTTCTACTTCTGGTTTAATTGTATATGACATAATTTTGCCTTTAAGCATTTAGGGGTTCTATCAGGTTAGATGTTGAGTCTTGCTTTGACTTTAATCATGGACCCTAAAGCATCCTTAAACATCTTATAATACTACTGTACAAGTTTTTGTAATGTGTTACTGTCATCAAATTGGTTAATTGCTCCCCAATTAAGCTTGATTTTATTTCATCGTGCACTTCCAAAGAGTGCAGGAAAGGAAACTTCCTTTTATTATGTGCAGCGGCAATTCTGCTGACTATTAGCTTCTACTTGAACCATGGTGTATCCCTTCAGTGGAACTATCTCCTTGATTAGGATTACATTTGATGGTTTTAGCAGTAGATGTTTAAGCTTCCGATTGTACCGATTTTCTGATATGAGTGATATAACTACTCTGGTATCTACTTCCAGCTTTATTTCTTCCTTGTTTAACTTTGGATAAACCCAGAATCTTTGTGTATCCCCTTGCATGGTTAAGAGGCTAAGTTTAAGTTCTTGGATCTTCTGTACTATAGAATTTCTGTCTTCATCAGACATTTTGTAGACCCCTTTTGTAAATCTTGATGCATTCTTTCATTTACACACCTCTGGGATTTGAAAAGTCTGTGGTGTCTAACACATCTTTGTTATGTGGCCTTTCCTGCCACAGCTTCTACATTTATTTTCTCTGTTCCAATAGTATCCCATCTAAACACATGTCTGGCTTGCATTTTAAGAGATTTTTTTCTGTCAGTTCCCATCTTGTGTATTTTGATTCCAGCTCCAATTGGTAGCTTCTTTTTATGCGGTGTCAGATACTGCCGAATCCAAGTGGAGAGGATCTCCAAGAGGATTGCACATATTGACACAGACATCAAGTTTCTACAGAGATGCAAGAAAGCTTCTTTTTATGGCCAATTTCATGGACACTGATCACAACAGTAAGTTGTGAATAGTAAGTAAACAACAGTAAGTAAACTGTTAAAGAACTTTCAGTGAGCAATCATCTCTGAATTTTTCATTTTATAGTCCACAAACAAGCCTGTCTTTATGATCAGGATGGGCAAGATTCTGCAGTAGTGTAAAGGTTTTACAACCTAAGGAAAGTAACTATTTTAAGTTCATTTGGTATCCTTTTTGCTTCAGGATAATATGAAATATGAAATTTCTCTTCAAAAACATTCCATATTTCCGGTTCTTAGGTCATAGTAATTTAAATTCTTCTCTTATTTTTTCTCTCCCTTTTCAATTTGTATTCTTTCTTTTCTTGTTTCTTTAAATTTGTTGGGCTTTTGTGAAGTTCTTTTAATGTTCAATCACCAATCCAAAACAAGAAAATATAAGCATTAATTCTTGCTTGGTTTTGTTAGTATAACTTTATTTCTGGAGTAGTAGCTTTCCCCTTTTTTAAAAGGATGCAGCTTTCTCTTTCTCTCTCATCGAGTGTGAGGATCTTGATGCTGTAGCACACAATGTGCAAGGACTTGCAATTTGGAAATATTTCCCCTGGTTTACCAGTAAGTAATTTTTTTAAAATTTAATAACAGCCTACTTACTAACTCTAATAGCTTTCACGATTTCTAGAAGTTTTTTTTTGTTGTTCTTTTTGTTGCATCTGCTATTTTTCTTTGACTTTTTCAATTGATTAACTGGCTTTTTTTTCTGGTTTCCTGAATCCAACTCTCTGTTCTCTCTGGGGTCACAGTCGAGAGAATAAAAAGTTAAGATCGGTCCACAATAGTATCTTATAATTTTAGAAAGTAATCACTACTCCTAGCCTTTGCTAATACATGATTCCCACAGACAGTTTTACCGTAATGCAAACAATGATGATGTGGTTTTTCTGGAAACTGTTCCTTGACTAGATCTGAGTCGCTTTCTTTCCCTAACTGTTATGTTGAAAAATGCTTCTCATTGCCAGTTTTGTCTAAAACTGGTCTTTATAGACAATCTTACTGGAAAACATGCCTCATCATATTAGCTTTTACTGTTATATATTAGTGCGGTCAGCTCACTAGTATAGCAAGATAAAAGGATGAAAAGGTTGCCACATGGTGAATTACTTAACCAGTTCGTCTGATTTTATTAGATAGGTGTCACTTGCTTGCAGTCCAAGATGGGAAAGGGGGGGAAACTTAAGAATGTCTCTGATGATGTCACTACATGTCACATGACTAATCAGATGACTTGGTTTACAATACAGAACAATGTTAATCACTACACCATCTATTCTCTATTACCTATTTCTTTACACCATTGTTCACTCCTTAGTTAGATTAACATTCATTTTTTTCTGCATATCAACAAAATCCTTTAAGAGCTAAGTATTGTGGATGCTGGTATCTGAAATAAAAACATAAAATGTTGGAGAAATGAAACAGATCTGACAACATCTGTGCAGAGAAAATAGAGCCAACGTTTCAAGTCAGGATGACCCATTGTCAGCGTTCACTTTCCACAGATGCTGCCAGACTGCTGAGATTTTCCAGTATTTTCTATTTTTGTGCACCTCAAGGTAACTACATTCATATCAGTTTCCCCTTTATCCAATTCTTTATTTTAACACAATTTGACTTCTAATCTTGATTTTACTCAATCCTTGACTTTTCCTTTTATAGTAAGAAGTCTAACAGAGATTTCTCTGTTGTGAGATTTCTTACTGTTTACCCCAGTCTAACGCTGACATCTCCACATCATGTCTTCCTTTTACTCCAGTATCCTAACATTACCTAATCGATAAAATGGGAATAGTGTTCACTATCTGAAGAGCAAGGAACCTCGCGCAATGCTCTGACCCACATCTTATCTCTCAACCAACCACAGAATTTCAGCACAGTGGTTAGCACTGCTGCCTCATGGTGCCAGAGACCTGGGTTCAATTCCTGGTTCAGGTCATTGTCTGTGTGGAGTCTGCATGTTCTCCCCATGTGTTTTCTTTGGGTGCTCCGGTTTCTTCGTGTATCTGAAAGATGTGTTGGTTAGGTGCATTGGCTATGCTAAATTCTCCTTCTGTGTATCTGAACAGGCGCTGGAGTGTGGCAACTGGGGGATTTTCACAGTATTGCAGTGTTAGTGTCACAATAGGCTTCCATTATTAAATAAAATTTATATTGCTGAGAATAACAATGTTTGTACTTCAAAAATATCATAGAATTCAATCAGAGAGAGGCCATCTAGCCCACACTGACTGACCATGATCCCACCCAGGCCCTATACCCCCTATTCCTACACATTTTGCCCATTAATCTCTCTAACCTACTTATTTTAGGACACTAAGGAGTAATTTTAGCATGGCCAATCAACCTAACCCGCACATCTTTGGACTATGGGAAGAAACTGAAGCACCCAGAGGAAACTCACACAGACATGAGGAGAATGGGCAAACTCCACACAGCCAGTGACCCAAGCCAGGAATCGAACTCAGGTCCCTGGAGCTGTGAAGCAGCAGCGCTAACCACTGCGCAACCGTGCCGCCTGTCATCTAACCAGTAAATCGACATTTCCTCCGTCCTGGTACACAAAAAAAAATTCGTGTAAGAGGAGCGAACAAGATGGGTGGGGGACAGCAGACTAGCTAATTGAAATTGACACCTGCCTGGTGACGGCGCTGTCGGCGGAGGTTGTGACTTGCTGCGTCGCTATGTTGATGCGTCTTGTTGACTTTTTTTTAACGGTCGCTGTTTAAACAGTTGAAACGTTCCCGCGATTTGGTCCGCGCGAGGAGACCGTTAAAGAGCCTGTGGGGGGGTGGGGCAGCGACAGACACAGCGGGGGGAAGAGAGGCGGTACTGACAGCTCAGTGAGTCCTAAAATCTCCTGAGGGCTCTGTTATGTGGACGGCGTACAAGTGCAGGGGTTAAGCATTTAAACGAGAGGGGGTTTAATTATTTAAAGGAACGGGTGCAGCTAGTTTGTGGGTCCTGGGACAGATCTTCCTGAAAAGCAATTCATATTGTAATTTTTTTTCCTCTTCTTTAAAATTTGGGCATTTGTTAAAGGGGAGGCTTCAGCAATGGCAGGACTGGACTTTACAGACCAAGAGGTTAGAGAACAACTGGATTTGTTAGGCTACCGCAATATCCCGCAGCATCAACTTCGAGAGTTCAGAAAAGGTAAAAAAAAGCTGCACCACGCCCAGCTATGGTCGATGGAAATAGCTATTTATTTCCAAAAGGAAGGCTACTGACTTCCTACTCAGAAATTCATTGATAAATTGTGTTTTGCATTTTATTCATATCTTTAAAGATGGAGGTGATGGATTTTGTAACTCCTGTAGTCGTGATAGGTTGATCAACTGGTCATTCCCAAGTACAGATAGATTTCTTTTTCACTGACTATTCCTGCTGACGAAGTTGGGGCAAAGCCAGAAAGTGGTTGTAGAGTTGTTTTTCAAACTGGAGGCCTGTGACCAGCGGTATGCCTCTGGGTTCAGTGCTGGGTCTCTGTTACTTGTCATTTATATTAATGATTTGGATCACAATATAGGAGATATGGTTAGTAAGCTTGTGGATGACAAAGTGGTGGCATAGTGGACAGTGAACAAAGTTTTCTCCAATTGCAACAGGATCTTGATCAATTGGGCCAGTGAGCTGATGATTGGGAGATGGAGTTTAATTTAGACAAATGTGAGGTGATGCATTGAACCAGGGCAGGACTTAATTAATGGAATGGCATTGGGGAGAGTTACAGAACAAAGAGATCTATGGGTATGTGTTCATAGCTCTTTGAAAGTGGAGTCACAGGTGGACAGTGGTGAAGAAGGCATTTGGCATGCTTAGTTTCATTGGTCAGAACATTGAACTCAGGAATTGGAACGTCTGGTTGAAATTGTACAAAACATTAGTAAGGCCATACTTGGAATACTATGTGCCACTCTGGTCACCCTATTATAGAAAGAATATTATTAACTAGAAAGAGTGCAGAAAAGAGTTAGTAGGGTGCTACTGGGACTTGATGGATTGAGTTATCAGGAGAGGCTGAACAAAATGGGACTTTCTTCTCTGGAGCCGAGAAAACTGAGAGTTGAACTTATAGAGACCTATAAAATAATGAGGGGCACAGATCAGCTAGATAGTCAATATCTTTTTCCAAAGGCAGAAAAATTTAAAACTAGAGGGCATAGGTTTAAGGAGAGAGGGGAGAGATATAAAAGGGGCCAGAGGGGCAATTTTTTCACACAGAAGGTGGTGAGTGTCTGGAAGAATCTGCCAGAGATGATGATGATAGAAATGGGTACAATTTTATCTTTTTAAAAAGCATTTAGATAGTTACATGGGTATGATGGGTATAGAAGGATATGGGGCAATTGGGACTGGCTTAGGCATTTTTAAAAAAAAAAGGTTGGCATGGACAGAAGTTGGGTGGAAATTGACTCTAGGTGGGGAGAAAAGGAAGATGTTCAGTCCTTTTAAAAAGAAAAGCAAGCTAATGCACGGCATCTTATAAGATTGGAGTTGTTAAATTCCAGCAGCTATCATAAAAATTGATTTTTTTGTGAAAAAGCTACACCAGTTGAAGCACAAGTTGATTGTGATTGTTCCTTGGTTTTCACCCCCTCCTACCAAACCCTGAAGGGTGTTATCTGTTGCTGAGATGTACCTTTTAGTGGTTTGACTTGCTCTGCCCAAATCAGGGTTGCAATAGGGTACATATTTGGGTGCAGTCTGGTCTGCATTGTAACTCAGAAAATAAAATGTGTGCTAGATGTGTGTATCAGCTGTGGCTTAGTTGGTAGCACTCTCTTCTGAATCACAAGTTTTTGTTTCAAGCCCCACTCGAGGCTGATGCTGCAGTGTGGTATTGAAGGAGCATTGCACTGTGGGAAATTATGGCAGAATTTTCCCATTGTGCTTGCCACAGCAATCGTAGTGCACAGGACATTGATCATACAAAAGTTTGTTGACCTTGGATGGCATTTTCTGATTTTGGGGTGAGTGCAGCTAGAAGATCCCACCCTATGTCTTTAAGATGAGACATTAAGCTGAGGCCCATCTGCCTGCTTGATTTAAAAGATCCTATAGTACTATTTCAAAGAAGAGCATGGTGAAGAGATCCTTGGTGTCTGGCCAATATTTATGTCAACATCACAAAGATTATCTGGTCATTATTGCATTGGTGTTTTAAAGTGCTTTAATATGTCTAATGGTGATGAAACATGGGATATAGATGTAAGTTTTTCCCCCCATTTCTAGGGCTAAAGGTAATGACACATTCTCTTTCAGATCTGGAAGAGCTGATCAGGCATGAGCGTTCAAAAAGTCAAAGTTCTGGGAAAGACAGTGATAGCGTGGAGTCACGTGGCAGTATAAAGTCGTCAAATTATGGTATGATTACTCGTGCTTTGTGTGAACATGTGATTAAAAACAGCTTGTTTCTGGATTGAAATTTTATGAAGGACTTCTTGGATCATTAGAGTTGATGACTGTAGAAATATTTGTAATTTTAAAGGAAGTTTTACAAACATTAAGCTTAATAATGGAACTTTGGAAAAGAATGAATATTAATCATTTTGTCAGTCATAGCACTTCACTACAAATTTAATCCAGTCATTTTGCAGAAAGAAGCATAGAGATAGCAAACAGAACAATCTTGCATATCATGTGTACTTTTCACACAATGTAAATGCAACATATAGTAATTTGGTGCAGCCACAATTTTAATTAATTACCAGACCTAGGATAATCAAAATTATGAAGATTAATGTTAATGAGTTCATATGTGGCTCAATTGGTAGCACAATCCTTTGAGTCAAAGTGTGGCCTCAAGTCCCACTCTAGACACCTGAGCATGAAAACCTAGGCTGACAGTCCATTGAAGTACTGAGGTAGTGCTGTGAATAGGACATTAAACTGAAAACCCCATTTGTGCTCTTAGGCCAACATTAAAGATCCTGCAGCCTTGGAAAGTAGTGCTGAGAGATGTTGCTGTTATCCTTGGTATTCTGACCCAAAATGTATCTGTCGTGTAAAATAATTGCTTGGAATTCTCCCAAAAAAATTCAGTGTTGAATTTGTATAAAAACTGGAGTAAATCCCACCTCTTTTTTTAAGCAGGATTTTCAAAGTGAATCTCCCACACTTTGTGGATCTGACTCCTAACATGAATCACACTGAGAATCAATGGGCAGAGCCTATTCCTGCTGGAGAGGCCAGCAGCAGAGTGCTGAGCGGGTCACTCTGCGTGCGCTAATCTGTCAAGTGTCGAGATCTGCGCATGTGCAGTAGCTCTGCATTGCTGGCTAGCAGTCTCAGTGCTGCTAGGGGGCCAGGCTAGCACGGCCAAGCTTGCAATGCTCAAGGGCCACCCTCTTACCCGTAACCCACTGGCTTCACTCCAGCTGGGTTGGACTGCTAATTCCCTGCTAGTGGGGAGCTGTTGTAAACCCTGTTGGAGCAAAATACAAGGAAGAGCTGTAGGCATTTTTGAGCATCTACTCAAAAACTAGTTCATTTACATTATAGTATCTACAGCATAGTAAGTAAATTACAGGAATGGCATGTACACAACCACTCCCACAATGGGATGCCTATCTTCTTCCTACACTACCTCGGTCATCAGTGCCTCATTGTAATGTTCCCTGTAGATCAGTATATACTACGCCTCACCTGAACACTTTTTAACAACAATATGAAACTATATTTATATGATCTTTTGTTTTTAAACTATTGACAGTACTCTCTCCTATGCTTGCACACGCACATGCGTGAGTCCTTCAGCGACAAGTTGAGTCTCTGCAGAGGCTTTATCATTCTTTCAAGAGTGAGCTGGTGACTACTGCGTGGGGTCAGAGGATTGAGAGTGGGTCCTGGGGTTGGACAATACCCCTCAGAACAACAGGAGTGTTTAGAGGGTCTTCTGTCCAGATTTTGTGAAGTCGAAACCTTGTAGTCTGGTGGGAGTGATGGTGCCTGGAACAAACATGACTGCAGATGCTCTGTGCTAGTGAGAATGAGATCTTTGATTTTTTTTGTTTTTGGTACCAGATCCAGACTCATTGGCTTGGGATCAAAGGCAGCAAGGATTTTGCTCTGTCTGATATCGTTCTATTGGCATTTTTTATCTCTCTCTCCCCCAAAATTCAACTCCTTTGTCATAGTCAGAGAGGGATGATATGAAGCTTAAATTTTACAGGCAGTTGGAAAACCTGTGGTTTTTAAATGACAGTCCCTAAGAAATTCAACTGGAAAGGATCTTTTGGTTCAGGGAGTCGTCAGATACTGCATGAGAGCTGTACGGCAATCTGGATTCTTGAACATCGGATCCTTGTTGGTCTTGAACTGTTCACTCAGCTTGATAATTATGACAAGACTGGAAAACCAGCAGGTTGTGTGAGGTGGAAATAGCACCTCGTGTAACACATGGTCAAGTTTCTCCTTGACCTTTGGCAGACACAAGTTTGACACATTCTTATGGATTAACAGATATGGAGGCATGACAATAGGAGCTGTTGAAAGATTTGTGGGAATGAGTGAAAATGTCCATCCTACTAAAAGTAAAACACTCAGTACCCATTATTGGGCAATCCTGTCATTTTTGCTGCTGTCTCAAATCAGAGCACAGATCTGTTTCTCACCTGAACTGTTTCAGTGAGCTATGAAATGGGTGGAGTTACCCAGTTTGGGCACAGTAGTCCGAAGCAAGGGGAAGGTCCCTTCTAACATGGTATTGATGCTCTGATTCACATTTGGCCCCACAGAAGGAAGAACTGATCTAGATTGGTTGTCAATTTTCATTTTAGAGCAGTTAGTCTGAATCTCGAAAATGAGCGAGATAGGAACACTGGTATTGCAGTGCCACCATTGGTCTGTGTATGTCTGTATCACTGGGATGTTTACTGAGGAGTGGGAGATGTGCCAGGCCATGATGTTACAGATTGTGGCTGAATACAATTCTGCTGAGCTGACAACCCACATCACTTCATGATTTTTTTTTCATTCATAGGTCATGGATGTGGTTGGCTGACCAGCATTTGTTGCCCATCCCTAATTGCCTGAGAGCAATTGAAAGTTAACCACATTGCTGTGGCTCTGGAGTCACATGTCAACCAGACTAAGTAAGACAGCAGATTCCTTTGCTAAAGGACATGCTCAGTTTTGAGTTGCTAGATTTGTTCAAAGTTTGTCACATTTAATATGGAGGTAGTGCCATACAACACAATGAAAGATATCCTCAATATAAAGATGTGGGGGTCATTCTATTAGTGGGCAGATGCATTTGTAGCAGGCAGGTTGGTGAAAATGAGGTCAAATATGTTTTTCCTCCTTGATCCCCTTACCACTTGCTGCACAGTCTAGCATCTATGTCCTTTAGGATCTGGCCAGCTTTGTCTGTGGTGGTACTACCCATCCACTTTTGGTGGTGGAATTGAAGTCCCCTACCCAGAATATATTCTGTGCCCTTGCCATCCTCTGTGCCTCCCCCATGTGGTGAGGGGGGGACAGTATTTGGCAGGAGGTTTGCTTGTCCATGTTTGTCTAGTGCCATGAGCCTTCATGGGTTCAGAGTTGCTGTTGGGATCCAACTGCAACTGCCTATTTCCATGAGAAAGTACCCAGAGCCAAAAACAAAAATATTCCTTCCTCGTGAATAAGTTAAACCCATCATGAAACAACTGTAGATATCTCATCTCCACAAAGAAATGCAGCAAGGGGCCACCCATTGTTTAACATTTTCCCATGTCTAGTTGCGACATGAAATAGATGAGCAGATAGTGAAGGAAGCCAGTGTGTGGCGGCATGTTGAAACCGAGGATTGAACCATGGACCTTTTAGATCTTCAGCGTAATGCTTGCTCAACTGAGCTATTTTGATTGATTAGAATTTAAATTCTATCAGTTGTCATGCTACAATTTAAACACGTGTCCCCAAAGCATTAGCTAACTTCTGGATTGTTAGCCTAGTGACATTACCACTACATCACCATCTAAACTCACGCCATCCTTTGAATAACAGTTATTTCAAGGCTGTTTATCAGTAAGAAAGGATGTCCCGAAGCATGGTACACTGGGGAGACCATGCAGACATTATGACAGTGGATGAATGAACATTGCTCAACAATCGCCAGGCAAGACTGTTCCCTTCCTGTGGGTGAACGCTTCAGCGGTCACGGTCATTCAGCCTCCAACCTTCGGTTAAATGTTCTTCAAGGTGGCCTTCACGACACACGACAATGCAGAGCTGCTGAGCAGAGACTGATAGCCAAGTTCCGCACATGTGAGGACGGTCTTAACAGGGATCTTGGCTTCATGTCACACTATCTGTAACCCCCATGACTTGCCTGGGTTAGCAAAAAACCTCACTCACTGTGCTATCTGGAGACAATACACATCTCTCTAACCAATGCTCAGGGGTCCCTTCACCCACATTGTTTGCCACTTTAAGACTTGAATAGCAGGTTAGGTGTAAGGATTCACATTCTAATCAGCAATCTGTGACTGTCTGCGCTGAAATGTATGCTATTGCAGACCAGAACACTGCATTTGCCTGACGAAGACGAAAGTCGAAAGCTTGCAGATTTACTATCAAATAAATCAGTTGGATTTAAAATTGGTGTTGCCAGACTCTTACTGAGTTGCAGTTTCTCACCAGGTGTTCCCCGTTATTTTACATTTAACAATTCAAACTCTAATGAAATGTTAACTGCTGAAACATGTCATGAAATTAGACATTTTAAAGACAATTGTCTTGTGATTCAATACTGGTTTGAATCGACCAGTACAATAGTAATTTACATAAATGTAAAAGTTGTATTTATAGAATTATTATTTGATATGTTCCACCTATAAACAATATTATCAAATGAAGGTGTACTCGGGTAGGTAGATAAAAGTACCTGTAACCATGGAGCAAAATGGAAGACAGATTGAGTTAATTATCTTAAATTGTTTATGTTTATGTTTCTTGAATGATTTTAGTCTCAAGTTAATGGCTAATCTTTTGGAGATTGTTTTTGTATTCCACAAACAATGCAAAATATATTGTGCTAAATGAAAAGTTTCCCTCTACTGACTGAATTAATTTACAATACTTACGATGGATTAGAGTGTACTATTGAATACATTTGAATGGAACTGATTTTAGCAAAGTTTTGTAGAGAGTAGGAAACTATTTTTAATTTTTTTCATAGATCCTGTTTTCTATTAAGTTTCGCAGGTGAGAAATAGGTCCGTACAGCCCCTTGCAGCACCTCAAACTACAGCTTGGTATGAGTTCAACTCAGGAAAAGAGAACCAGGTTAGTTTTTGTTTGCTAATGGCACAATAGAGAGAATAGTAGAGGCAGAGGATGCTGCTCAATATTTGCAATTCTGTTTGTTATACAGTTGGTTAAAGAACTCAACTATTACATTCATAAGAAAAGGTCAAAAATGTAGTGTGTATGTATATAATATATAAAAATTAGAGAAACATTGAATGTTAATGGCAAACATTAACTTTCACTTTCCTGAACAACAAAATAACAATGAATGGAAGTTTTTTTTAGAAACCCTACAGTACAGAAAAAGGCCATTCGACACATCGAGTCTGCACTGACCACAATCCCACCCAGGGCCTACTCCATATCTGTACATATTTTACCCACTAATCCCCTAACCTAGGTATCTGTGGTCAATTTAGCATGGCCAATCAACCTAACCTGCACATTGTTTGGATTGTGGGAGGAAACTGGAGCACCTAGACGAAACTCTCGCAGACACGGAAAATGTGCAGACTCCACGTAGACGGTGACCCAAGCCAGGAGTCGAGCTCAGGTCACTGGAGCATACTGAAAGCTTTTAAATTAATTGCAGCTCTAACTCCCAAAGCAAAAACAGAATTTGGGCTGCTTTACCTTGTAAGCATTGTAGACACCTTGGCAGGATTTTCCAGCTGTGCTTGCCCCAGGACCGGGAAGTTCCACCTGAAATCAACAGACCTTTCATGGTCTGACCTTTGCTGGCTATGATCCCCACAGTGAGTGGGACAGAAAAATTTCACCTTTTGTCCCCAGTTGCCCAGTTAAGCCCATCTGCTGTGTTTCATGTCATACCGTTTTAGTTAATCCCTTAAGGCACTCTTAGTGCAATCGTCTTCAAATTGCTTTAGTTCCATTTTCTACAATTGAACTTCCCAGAACTTGCAATGAATCATGAAGTAGATATTTATAACAGATATGACATTACTAAACTTAGAATGGGCATGTAATTGGCAAGTGACTTCAGAGTAGTGGTATATAATGTGAAATGGTACCTTTCTATAAGAAGTGTAAGGAGAAACAGGACATAGATAGGTTGGTAGACTGGGCAGATAGATGGCAAATGGAATTTAATCCGGATAAATGCGAGGTGATGCATTTTGGCCGGAAAAATGTAGAGGAGAGTTATAGGATAAAAGGTAAAACTATACGTAGCATAGAGACGCAGAGAGACTTGGGGGTGCAGGTTCACAAGTCTCTGAAGGTGTCCTCACAGGTGGAGAAGGTGATAAAGAAGGCGTATAGTATGTTAGCTTTCATAGAAAAGGGTATAGAATACAAAAGTAGGAGTTTGATGTTGCAGTTGTATAGAACGTTGGTTAGGCCTCACTTGGAATACTGCGTCCAGTTCTGGTCGCCGTACTATCGGAAGGATGTGGAGTCCTTGGAGAGAGTGCAGAGGAGGTTTACCAGGATGCTGCCTGGTATGGAAGGACTGTCTTATGAGGAACGATTAAATAGACTGGGGTTGTTTTCCCTTGAAAGACGTCGGCTTAGAGGGGATCTAATAGAGGTGTATAAGATTATAAGGGGTATAGATAGAGTAAATGGAGGTAAACTTTTTCCACTTTCAGAAATGGATAGGACGAGGGGTCATGGCCTTAGGGTGAGGGGGGCTATGTATAAGACGAATATTAGAGGGCAGTTTTTCACACAAAGGGTAGTGGGGGTGTGGAATGCACTGCCGAGTAAGGTGGTGGGAGCAGGCACGCTGGGGCTGTTTAAGGGTCTCTTGGACAGCCACATGAGTGGTATGCAGATAGAGGGATATAGTAGGACTGTTTAACTATGGCTTTTTTTTCCACAGGTAATTCGGTCCATACTTGACCAACAATGAGCATGCATTCGGCAAGTGGTGCGAGGACAGCTCTTGGATGTTGATTCATGGGTTGCCTGGTACTTCATGTCGTAAATGAGTGCTTTATGTGGACCATCTGAAGGGCACCATGACAGCTCAGAGACTATCGATGTGGCTGTGCAGACACTTGGAATTGGGCCGGTGTCTGCGGGAGTTTGCGCGTTCTCCCCGTGGTTGCGTGGGTTTTCTCCGGGCACTCCGGTTTCCTCCCACAACCCAAAAATTCGCTCTTAGGCTGATTGGGAAACAAATTGTCCCTATAGTGAGAGTCTTCCATATTAGGAATAACCTAATTTTATATAATGATAATGGAATTGCTCCTATATAGTTATGACGGCGGCGTGGGCTCGTTGGGCCGAAGGGCCTGTTTCCCGTGCTGTGTTGCTCTAAAAAAAGACCTTATGTGAAAGAAGTGCAAAATTGATTGAAGAGTGGTATGATCTTGGGTATAAGACATAAGAGCAGAATTAGGCCATTTGGCCCATCAAATCTACTCCACCATTCAATCATGGCCCATTTTTCTCATCCCCATTCTCCTGCCTTTTCCTCATAACCCCTGATCCCCATATTTATCAAGAACCGAAATGTTATGCTAACACTTTGAAATATTAAGACTTTGCAGTGCGCTAATCTCAAACATAAAAGTGATTTTTGGAGAAAGGGCAGAGAAGTTAAAGTCTGGATGGAAGAAAGTTAAGCTGGAATCTCTGTATTTAAAATAGACAGAGCTAAGGCATCCCACAACCAAATGAGTCAAATCTAAGCTTTGCAGTCGTGAGTAGTTTTGGGAGGGCATAGGGGGCACCCATTATTTCTGTGCAAAAGATGAAATCTTTCATCCAAGTGGATGATCTGTCTCGGCCTCCTCCTGAGGTCCCAGCACCACAGATACCAATCTTCAGCCAATTCGGTTTGCTTCATGTGACATCAAGAGAAGGCAGAAGGCAATGGATACTGCAAAGGCTATGGACTGTAATGACATTCTGGCTTGTTACTGAAGACTTGTGCTTCATTTGTGGGGGACGGGAGGAACAGACACTGATAAGTGGCAAGTATATTTATGCCACCCAAGTACAGGCAATGACTATGTACAACAATCCAACCATCTCCCCCTAACATTCAATGACATTGCTGTCACTGAATCCCCCACTATCAAGATCCTGGGGGTTACTATTGACTTAAAGGAAACAACCACTTAGCTACAAGAATAGATCAGAGACTGCGAACTGAGGCAAGTAACTTCCCCAAAGAATGTCAACCATCTCCAATTTTTAATCCAACTGATTTATTTGATAGTAAAAAAGTGAGCTTTCGACTCTGTGTCTTCCTCAGGCAAATGCAGTGTTCTGGTGACCAGTGACCAGAACACTGCATTTGCCTGAGGAAGACACAGAGTCGAAAGCTCGCTTTTTTACTATCAAATAAATCGGTTGGATTAAAAATTGGTGTTGCTAAATTGTTACTGAGTTCTTACCACCCCAATCCAACGCCGGCATCTGTACATCATAACCATCTCCAAGGCAGGAGTGATGGAACACTCTTCACTTGCCTAGATGAATGTGGTTCCAGCAACACTCCAGAAGCTCAGCATCGCACAGGACATAGCATTCGGTTTGATCAGCACCTCATCCCTCAACCTAAATATTCACTTCATCTATCTTTAATGTACAGTGACAGCAGTGTGTATAAAGTACAAGATGTGCTGCAGCAACTCAACAAGACTCCTTTGAGACACTCACCAAACTTCAAGTTTTACCACCCTAGAATGACAATGGCAACAGATGTAAGATCCCCACCGTCACATCATCCTGACAGATACCTTAGCTCTGTCTATTTAAAATACATCAGAGATGTTGCTGGATCTCTTGGAACTCCTTTCTCCTTTCCGAACAATATCATTAATCTTCCTATACCAAATGAACTGCAATAGCTCACGACCCTTTTCAAGGCAATGTAGGGATAGACAGTAAATGCTGGTAATGCTCACCTATTATGATTTAAAAAAAAATCCAGTAAGAGAATCCCTTAATAATACTTGGAAATGGCTGGAAAGCAAGCCAAAATTAGCCAAACATGATTAGATATTGGGAAGTATTTATTTTCCCAAAGATTGATAAATACTTGAAATCTACAAACTAAGTTACCATTAAAGGTAGGAATGTTGTGCTGCAACAGGAGCATTTTGGGTCTGGAGCAATTTTACTTATTAGTATCCCTGACTTCAGTTTTTAAACAAATGATTTTAATTCATTTTTAATTTTAATGAGTGAAGCAAGTAACTGACCCTAAAGTGAAGTGACAAATCTAACCATAATTATTGATGAGAAAAATATGTTTATATGGGGAAAATGAGGTATTAGCAGAGTAAATATGAACCTAGCAACATAAATGTCCACCTTCTAATGCTTATTATATGAGGCAAAATCAGAAACTTGTTACTAATAATCAGTAACTTAATTTAGTTATATAAAAATGACTAGCTTTAATTAGTGCATTCTCTCCCAATTACAGTCATCAAATAGGAGGGGGATTGAGACTTTATATCATCATCCTTCAGAATTTCATCACTATGACACATATAGCAGATACTCAGTAGCCCCAAATACATTTAGATGTTCATCGGCACCTATTAGGCTGAATCTTCAGAACCCTCCAAATCAGCACAGCAATGACAATCAAGTACAGTATGAGAACAGCAGCACAAGCAATTCTGAAACACCATCTGAAAGCATCAGAAAACCAGTTCTCCGGAGGAAAGTATTACGGTGAGTAAAATGAAATCTAGCTTTTTTTTTTGAGAACCGAATGCATGTTTTGGTGAGATAAAGTTTGTGAAAACTGAATGCATATATATCTGTATCTTTAAATGAAAAGTAGCACTAAATTCAGACACTGGCCCAGTGGAATTGTCTTTGCCCTAATAATCCAGCGACCACGAGAAAGATCTGTGGACCAGTGTTCAAATCCTGCCATGGCATCTTGTGAAATTTGAATGTTTAAAAATCTGGAATTAAGAAGTCTAATAATAACCATGAAGCTATTGTTGATTGTCATAAAAACCCATCTTGTTCACTAATGTCCTTTTAGGAAAGGAAATCTGCCTGCTACCCTTACCTGACCTAGCCTACATGTGATTCCAAATGCACAGCAACATGGTTGACTCTCAAATGCCTGCTGAAATGGAGGGCAGTTAGGGATGTTCTATACTCATGTTCTATAAAAATTAATTTTAAATTATTTAAATAACTTAATTTGAATTATTCAGTTTGAGAATAAAAATGACTTTGGTCAGGAATAGATTGTAATCCAATTAGTTGCTGTCTCAGCTATGTTGAAGTGTTAAAATAATATTTTGATTCTTGAATTTCTACGGTAATTCAAAGTACTTTCGCCCAGATAGTTAAGTGCTGAATAATATCTCTGTATATGGATTACAGGTACTGCACTCCTTAACTGATGTCTCAAATTTCAGAAGGACCGGAAACCAGCTACATTCATAGCTGGCATCCTGGATAGAAATTTTGAATAAAACCATTTTATTATTTATTTTTCTTACTTTATGCATTACAAGATCTGGAACCTAAAATTCCCAAATCCAGCAAACGTTTGGTCCTCAACTTTCCTATTATGTGGCTAGGTACCTGTATATGGAATCACAGTATGTTTTTCAATTCATAATACAAATGAACAAAATCAGAAACTTGTTGCATTTTGTTTTCAGAGTTTGTTCATCAAGTTCTCAGAATAAAATAGCTATAATTCAAGTGTGGGAATTGTCAGGATTATAATTCAATAATGGTAAATTAACAAATGACTTATCACATTTGGTCTGGACCACTATTGAATTATAGAATTTCTACTGTGCAGAAGGAGGCCCTTTTGCCTTATCCCCATGTATGTACCCCACTAAATTTGAGGTGATCTCATTGAAAGATAAAAGATTCTGAAGGGATTTGACAGATTAGACATTAAAGGATTGTTTCTATGGGCTAGGAAATCTGGAGCATGGACACATTGTCTCTGGATAAGGAGCTGATTATTTAGGATGAGATTTTTAAAATCCATTTGAGATGTGGGTGTCACTGGCTAGGACAAAATTTACTATCAATCTCTAATTGCCTTTGAGAAGGTGGTGATGATCTGCCTTCTTGAATGGCTGCAGTCCATTTGGTGTAGCTATATCTACAATGTTGTTAGGGAGTTTCAAGATTTTGACCAAGCAACAAAGAAGGAATGCCTATAGTTTCCCAGTCAGGATGGTGTTCCCAAGTATCTGTTTCTGTTGTCCTTCCAGAGGGTAGTGGGTGTGTTTGGAAGGTGCAGCCTAAGGAGTCTGTGAATTTCTGTGGTACGTCTGAGAAACTCCATTGCTTGTGAATTTATGGAATTCTGTACCTCAGATGGCTGTGAATACTTGACCATTGAGTATATTTTAAAGTTGAGGTAGACAGATTTTTGGTGCTTCAGGGATATGGGGAATGGGCAGGGAGGTCATTCTGTGATCATATTGAATGACATAGCAGGCTCGAGGAGCTTTACGATCTACTCCTGATTCCAATTCATGTGTTGGACTAGAATTTCTGTGGGAAGACTTACTACCATCAGATTGCCACTCTGCTTCTTTCTACTTATCCAGATCAAGAGTGGCATACTTCTTACCCAGTCTTCTAAGGTTGATCTGGTGAGAAAAGTGCAGGCAACAACTACTGTAAGCCAGTTAGAGGTATCAACCACTTGAGAAGACAAATAGAATGTAAGTGGGTGAGGGATTAGGGTGGTCATGGAAGATGTTTGAGGTAGTCTAGGGGTTGAGGGTAAGTAGTTGGGGTGGGGAAGAAGGCCAGTATCTATCTTATCCAGGAGTTAGAAATGGTTTTAATCCTTCTAACATTTCTTGAATAACTAGATTTTATTCTTTTTAACTTTTTCTGGATAACCATTCTGCTAAGAGTTGGAATCATTTGAAGTCTCTGATTTAATTCTGGGTATTGAATGGTTACAGGTGCAGGAACGATTGCCCATCGGAAGTTTCTGTCATGCATTTGAAAAGTTAATTTATCTGTGCTTTGCAGAAAGAAGAATGGACAGTTGCAAGTTTGTGATGAATCAATGATCAGTGAAACTGACTCTGGTAAATATAATAGGCTGGTTATTTATCACTTTTTAGAGTGTACTTCATATATTTCTACTTCCTCATCAAGTGTGTTCCATTAGGCAGATTGGTTGAAATGAGATTTGTTTGTCTGTCTAGGTATTGGCTGTGCAGTAATTAAATGCTGCTTAAAACCATTGCACCCTAAGCCTCTTACTCTTATTATTCTGTTGATGAAAGAGTTTTTAAGCCTCTCCATCTGCTGAGTTGTTGATGTTGTTGCTAAACTGCTAGTTGTTGAAGAGGAGTGGAGAAAACTTGACTACACCTAGCTTAATATGTTGCTTGAATAACTATGTACAAACCAACACATGGTCACTCACTGATCAGTGATGAAGAAGAGAAGCTGTCTCTGTTTTGGTTTGACCAGTCAAGTAAAGAGAACTCTGAACAATCCACAGTAAATCATGAGAAGTCATGGGCTTTGGGAAATTTTGAACGAAATACTTTTTCAGATCACTTAACTGGGAATGATATTTTAAGTCAAAGGAAAGACAACTTAGAAGATCAGATCATCAATGATTCAACCAGTTTTTTCAATCAGAGACTTCTGTTTGCATCTGATAACATAAGAAGTGATGTGCCATTTAATAATGCGGATATTGTCAGCCAGCACAGCAGACTCCTTAGAAGTGAATCTTCTCACTGTATTTTAACAACAGATCTCAACAAACCACAAGAGGTTTTTGGTAAGAGCTAGTGTTTTAGAGGTTTGATGGTTTGTCAACATATACCTTCTGTAGTTTTAAATCTCTGAGTGTAAAGGAAATTATGTTGGGTTTTTAATATAATCTTTGTGATTTGCTTTGATTTTTTTTTAAATAGAAATTTTTTAATAAACTGAGACAGGAAGCTATGTTTTATAATCACAATCACCGGTTTGAACTGTACTGCATTTTTGTTGCTGCGCTGTCTGAGTCATGAAACTTGGAGATTGAACCTGCAGTCACTGTTGTATGGTGTCTTGTTTGTCAGTTTTGTGCTGATCAAGACTAGGAAATGGATCACTTCTCATTTGACTACTTAGTATTAACATCAAGAACTGCAGTCACACGTGAAATGCTTAGATGTCAAGTGAACCACCCTGTACCTCCATTCCAGTTTTCAGAGAAACAAGTTCCTCTGCAGAAACCTGTGATCTTTTTGGAGAGGGTACACAATAAAGCAGTTCTGTCACACAAATCTAATCCTGCAAACCTCATCCAAATTCTGTAGAAATTTATGGGCAAAGAAAGATCAAGATCCACTTGATTTGATTTATATCATTCTGGTACTAACACATCTCAGTAATAATTGTTATTGACTAATCATGACAATCAGCTTTCATCAATTATTCTACACCCAATCCATATGTGAGACTAGAAGAATCCCAGGAGTGGAAAGCTTTGGGAACCTTGGATCTAATTTCATCTTGTTCCCCAAGCATACTCCATTTATAGATATACTGCAATTGATAATAATGAGATGTATGTGTAATATTTCCTTTGAAAGGAAGCTACCTAATTTGTATTCAAGGGAACCAACATTGTCTGCTTTCACCATCTCCCTAAAATTGCCTGTTTTGTTCACTCAATTTTACGAAGATTAGTGGAAAAACAATTTTACGAAATGAGTAGAAAAGCAAATTGCGTGGAAAGCCTGCAGAGGGATCTGAATAGGTTGAGTGGGCGAGGATCTGGCAGATGGAGTATAATGTTAGCAAGTAGGAAGGATTGTAATTTAAATGGCGAAAAGCTGCAGCATGTGACGGTGCAGAGGGACCTGGGGGTCCTTGTGCACAAAGCGCAAAAACACAGTCTGCAGGTGCAGCAGATGATCAAGAAGGCAAATGCAATGTTGGCCTTTATAGCGAGGGGGATAGAATATAAAAGTAGGGAGGTACTTCTGTAGCTGTACAGGATACTGGTGAGGCCGCAGTTGGAGTACTGTGTGCCATTTTGGTCGCCACATTTGAGGAAGGATATATTGGCCTTGGAGGGGGTGCACAGCCTCAAAAAAAGGGGGGGGTGGTTCAGATCAGAGTTGAGGAGGAATTTTTTCTCTCAAAAGTTGGTGAATCTTTGGAATTCTCTGCCTGTTGAAGTGGTGGAGACTTTTTGATTGACAAGGAAATTAAGGTTTACGGGGAGAAAGCGGGAAAGTGGAACTGAATCCACTGCAGATCAGCCATGATATTGAATGGAGGGGCAGGCTCGAGGGGCTGGAAGGCTACTCCTGCTTCTATTTCTTATGTTCTTATGTTTTTAAATATGATTCCTCAAATTAGTTTTGAAATTATTCTCCAAGTTTAGGTCGTTGTTTAGCTCTACTGCCCTGGACAAAATGAAATAACTTGTCGTGGTCTAGGTTACCTAGTCTAGAAAAAATGATTTAGTGCTTGAAGTAATATAATGAGTGCTCAGTTTAATAGCTCAGTTATTGTATTAAATTTCTCTGCCATTACAGTCATTTATTATTTTAGTGCAGGAATCCCTTGTCTAAAATGTGTTCCAATAGCAAGTTTTAATTTTGGCATTATTTGTAAATAACTTCTTGAGGAACACAACCTCCATTTTCAATTTAGCACTGTTAGTGTGCATATACATTCTGTTTTTTAACACACAGCTGCTTCTCTTTTATAACTTTCCTACACTCTTTCTGCCTTCCCCCTCCCTTTCCCATCTTTGCTGCTTTTTTCCCCAATTCTCCCAATAGCTATTTTCTTCCCCTGATTCCTCACCCTTTTTTCACAGCACAATCTGCCTGCTCATCCCTCTCAAACTGCCTCCTCGCTACCTCTCTCCTGAGCCCTTGCTGTGAGTGAGGGGTGGTGAGACGAAAGAATTGTAGGAGTGAGGAAAGGGACAACAAGGAGGACAGGAGAGGAGAGAAAGTAATGAGCAAAAAGGCTGTCAAGTGGGAGGAAAATAGAGTAGTAAGTTGATGGGAGCAGCAAGGTAATAAGATTTTGGGCCAGTGAGGTTCAAGGCAGCTCATAGATTTTTAATGTAAAACAGTTTTAGGTCAGGCATTTAATCCACATGGTTTCTTATAGGAAAGTGATTTTGTTTGACATGTTTTTGTTTTTAGGAACACATTAAGAGTGCTAAACAAAGTATTGCCAGTATGTAATCTGAAAATTTCAAAATTGGGTATTAGTAGTTTCACTGGAACTGACAAATCTAAAAGTTAAAATTTCTGGGGTAAAACATTTACCATATAGCAGAGATTATACAGAAGTAAATAATCCTGTTTTAATAGTTGTAATTAGGACCTTGTGTATGTACAAAGTCCTGTAAAAGACCGGGGGGGGGGGGGGGGGTTGTTGTAGTAGTAGTACTGCCAGAGAGGACATAGCTAAGGTTCCTATATGCAAACGAGAGAACAGAAATCTGGAAATTGTGGACCAGGTCAGCTTGTCATCAAAAGGGGAAAAATACTTCCATCTGTATTAAAGGAAGTGATAGAAGAAACAGAAAATCCAACTTAAAAGGCATGAGGGAGAGTTTTTTTTTTTGCTCCTGTTTTTAGCGGTGAGATCAGTGGCTGGAGGGGAAAATTGCACGGAATTCACAAACTGTGATCTATACTGGTGGGATTTCCTGTCGCAACTGCAGTCTGCCAATGTCATAACAGGAACTCTGATGTTGGCTGTTAGTTTGTCCATTCACGTTGGCAAGTGAATCATGATAGACCTCCCAGAGCATTCATCTGGTGAGCAGAATCTGATAGAGGAGTTCAGGTGAGTTTATTCCTTGGGGGGAGGATTATACCTGGGCACTGTCCCAAAGTGAGGTGGGGGGGTGGGGTTCTACTAATTTCTACAACATAATATCATGAGACCCGCTACTTCAGTTTTTTTTTTGGCTGTATGCTAAACCATATAGTGGGAAAAGTCATCTTTGGTTCCTGTTGCCATTTTTCCTGCCCATAGTGCTGCTCTGCCAATTTTTGGGAAAATTCCACTCTTCAAATTTTTTGAAGTGGTAACAAAAAGAGTGGCCAAAGTTAATGCAATAAATTATACATACTTGAAATTTCAAAAGGCCTTTGAGAAGCCACATAATGCTAATGACAAACTTCAGGTCATGTGGCATCCGAATAGATAACGTTGGTTTAAAATCTGAAAAACAAAGTAAAAGTTAAGGCTAGTTATTCAAACTAAATGAAGGCAAAAAGCAAAGATCAGTGCTGGTATCACAGTTCTTAATTTGTATTAATGACTTGGAATTCAGAATAAGTAATTTGAGGTCAAAATTTGCACATAATACCAAATCAGAGTTGTAGCCAACATTGAGAATACAACATAATACAAGAGCACATTAGTTAACTTACAGACCATGCATTTAAATGGCAAATAAACATTCCCATTCATGGGAAAAGCAGAAACAATGCCTGCACCTTTAAATTAGAAATAGAGTAGCAAAGGGATCCAAGGGTACAAGTAAACATAGAATTAAAAACAGCATCAAAAGATCAGCAAACAATTAAATACTAGGAATACACCAGATTTACTTCTAGGGAAGTAAGCGTTCAAAAATAGTGAAGCTTTGTTTCACTTGTATAGGCAGGCCACACTTAGAACATTATGCACAGTCAGAAGGAGAATGTAGAATCAATGGAGAAATGTTGAAAACGATTTACGAGAATGGTATTAGAACTTAAAGATTATAACTATCAGGAAAAATTAAGTTGAGGCTTTTTCTAGACAAGAAGGTTTATGATTGATTTGATAGAGGTCTTTAAAATTACAAATGGTTGAAAAGGTTAGACACAAAGAGAATGCTTTCTCACTTGTGGAAGAATTCTGAACTAGGGGCTGTTAATACAAGCTTGTTACTAAATTCTAATAGGGAGGTGAGAAATTTCTTTGCTCTCATTAGAATGTGGCACGTAGACCACAAGAAGCAGTTGAGGCAAATAACTTGGATGTTTTCAAAAGGATGCTAGACAAGTATATGAGAAAAAGTGTGCTGAAAAGCTGAACTGATGTAGATAGAATGAGGCAAGATTTGTGTATATTGAAAGCATTAGTTGGGCCAATGGCTTGTTTCTGTGCTATGTATGTTATGGATCAAAGGCATGGATAAAGGTATCAGCAGCTGCTAAGCCGAGGCCAGGTGGAACAGCAAAAGCTGTAAACCGGAGAACCCTGTCCCTCGGCTGTACAATCTTCAGGACTCCAGAGAAATGTTAAAGTTCCTTTCAATACAGCTGCTCCAGGGACAGAAGTGGTGATCTTTATACCAATCCTATTCAGAAACAAGAGGTAGTGCAATACCGCCAATTTCATTCTTCTTGCACGTTGTTGATGGTGACAAACTTGCCAAGATTTCACCTTGTTAAGAAGCATGCTGCAACTTCTGGTCCTTTTATGAAGCAGCAAAGGATCCATAAGACTCTGTAGGAGAGGGAAAAGTGGGGAGCTGACCTGCTTTGTGGAATTCTTTGCTATCACACGCAGCAATTGATTATAACCCTAAACTGAAAAATACTGGAGAACATTGCATTGCTATTTAACTTAACGTTAAAACAAATTTTTTAACATTAGTTCCGTAATCTTCTATTAAACATTTTTAAAAAGATGCAGCCAGTGAATTGGGACAGAGGATCGGCAGATTTCAGACTCTCAACAATGAAGCAGAGTCTGACAGAGAGAGTGAAGAAGTCAGCAGCACACCTGGAAGCATTGCTGGAAGACGACTAAATTCTGCACAACCCTTCTTCACAAGAGATCTGGTAACTAATCTGAACAGTGACCTTCCTGGCTTTGCTTGTTTTTGTACCAGTTTCAATCAGTGACATTTCTTTCTCCAATACATTTCATCCTATATGTTAACTACAGTTAAAACTGCAGAATGAAATATTCAATAAGATGAGCAAGCAATTTTCCAATGAGGATGCGCATGGAAATAAAATGCCCTTAATAAAACTTTATTTTTTTGAGATGTGGGTAACATTGGTTAAGGTATTGACCAACTGGAGGGCAAACAGGAATCGTGTATAGACAGCTTCCCTTCCTTGAAAGTTTTATACTGCAGAATCATGTTAATTCAGAAACGTTTTCCTCTCCTCTATAGTGGACCTCTAGGCCTGGAGGAACTGAAGGCTATGGTTGTATTTCAAATGCACCAAAATCATGTGAGTTTTATGGTTTTGCCTTTCTTGTATGTTAGTTTCTCACAATTTACTAACCTATGTAAATCTTTTGTACAAAGGATCTAATATCTAGTGAAACTGCTAAACTTTATTTCAACTGAATGGTGTTACTTTCTTGGTTCATAATTTGGGTTTTTTGCATTATAAATCTGGTTCTGTCATTCCAATAATAAATTTAAAGTAGTAGGTAGCACTTTCAACCCAAAGTGTGCCCCACGAGAATTGAACTATTAATCTAGGGCTGTACTCTGTTCATTGTTGTCATAGATGTCATCTTTTATATAAGACATTAAATTAATAGAAAATGTCTGTCAGGTTGAATGTAAAAAGAGGAGCAGGAGTAGGCTATTTATCCAATGTTCACTAAGATTGTTGCTGATCTGGCTGTGGCCTTAACTTCATTTCCTTACCTGCACCCCCACCCTCACTCAACTCTTGACTCACTTGCTAGGCAAACAACCTGCCTTGAATATGTTCAATGATTCAGCCGCCACTGCCCTCTGGCAAAGAGAATTCCAAAGACTAATGACCCTTCCATATTCCCTATTAAATGGGAGATCCCTTTGAAATTGTCTCCTAATTCCAGATTTCCCTAATAAGGGGAAAATCTTCTCAGCATCTACCTTGTTAGGTGCCCTCAGAATCTTGCTTCAGTAAGATCACCTTTTCTTCTAAACTTCAATGAATATAATGGCAAATATTGTGCCTTTGTTTAAAAAGGGCTATAAGGAAAAGCCTAGGAGTTACAGGTTGGTGAGCCTCACAGCCTGTGGTGGGTAAGTTGTTTTAACGTCTTTTGAGAGACGGGTATTTAGAGATGCAAGGACTGATTAGCGACAGTCAACATGGCTTTGAGTGGAAAATCATGTTTCACAAATTTAATTGAGTTTTTTGAAGGGGTAACCAAGCAGGTAAATGAGGGCAGTGCAGTTGATGATGTCTGTATGGACTTTAAAAAGGCCTTTGACAAGATACTGCATGGTACGTTGTTGCATAAGGTTAAATCTCACGGGATCTAAGATGAGGTAGCTAAATGGGTACAAAATTGGCTGAATGATAGAAGCGAGAGGGTGGTTGTAGAGCCTTGTTTTTCAAACTAGAGACATGTGACCAGCGGTGTGCCTGAGGGATCAGTGCTGGGTCAACTGTTATTTGTCATTTATATTAATGACTTGGATGAGAATATGGGAAGTATGGTTAGTAAGTTTGCAGATGACACCAAGGTTGGTGGCATAGTGGACAGTGAAGAAAGTTATCAAGACTCCATTGCAATCTGAGATCAATTGGGCCAGTGGGCTCCAAATGGCAGATGGAGTTTAATGTAGATAAATGTGTGGCGATGCATTTTGGTAGATTGAACCAGGCAGGACTTACTCAGTTAATGGGAGGGCGTTGGAGAGTTACAGAACAAAGATCAAGGGATACAGTTCATATTCCTTAAAAGTGGACTCTCAGGTAGACAGTGAAGAAGGCATTCAACATGCTTGATTTCAAGTCAGAACATTGAATACAAGGAGTTGGGGTATTTTGTTGAAGTTATACAAGACATTAGTAAGGCCACACTTGGAATACTGTGTACAGTTCTGGTCATCCTATTATAGAAAGAGTGCAGAAGAAATTTACTAGGATGCTACTGGGACTTGATGTTTGAGTTATAGGGAGAAGCTGGATAGACTGGGACTTCTTTCTCGCGAACATAGAAGACTAGGAGGTGATTTTATCGAGCTCTATAAAATAATGAGGGGCATAGATTAGCTAGAATAATATTTTTTCTCAAAGGTAGGGGAGTCTAAAACTAGAGGGCATAAGTTTAAGGGGAGAGATACGAAAGGGTCCAGAGGGGCAATTTTTTTTTTTCCAGAGGTGATGAGTATCTGGAACAAGCTGCCATAGGTAGTAGTAGAGGCAGGTATAATTTCGTCTGTTTAAAAAGTGTTTAGATAGTTAAATGAGTAAGGTGGTTATCGAGGACTGTGGGCCAAATGCAAGCAACTGGGACTAGCTTGGGGTTTAAAAAAACAAAGGCAGCACGGACAATTTGGGCTGAAGGGCCTGATTCCTTGCTGTAAACCTCTGAATCTAGATCCAATCTCCTCTTCCCTTTTGTAACCTAGTGAAATTCTTTTAATAAACTCCAATGCAAGTGTAACTCTGATATTCCAGGTATGGTTTTGCCAATGCTCCATAGTTGTAATAAGACTTCACTGTTCCATCTCTTTTGCAATATAATTCAAAGAATGGCCATAAAGGATTCTATAGCTCTATCCAAAATAGAATGATCAAATTTCTCCCTTCACTAATGCAGCTTAACTAATCATTGTCTTTAGGACCCTACTGTGTGCAAATTCCTTGCATTTATAAGAGGTTTTCCATTCAGAAACATTAATTCCTATGAAATGCTTTGAGATGTTCTTGATAAAGACAAAATATAAAAATACATTTTTTCTAATTGGTGTTGGAATATTATTTTAATATTGCAGTTATTAGACCATTAATGGATCATCCTCACACAAGAAACATAAAGAAAAGTGATCCTGTAGCAAAGTAAGTGCTGAATTTGTTAGTGATTTTCATTTTTAAAAATCTGCATTACAATTGGAATAAAAGATATTTGTTCTAAACCACTGACTTGTGTAGCTTGTGTCTTCATTTTCCGTTCCACTTTTCTCTGCAATTTTTAAATTCACTTCAAGGATGTACAAATATCCTTCCCCTTTTATTACCCCTGCTTTCTAAGGGGCCATTCTCTTTATTCATTAGTACATCATCCTATCTTCTTTCTGCTGTTCCCTAGCATTTTCCGTTGCAATAGAAGGACTTGTTCATACTTTCTTTCCCCGTTGCCTGGATCCCCAGATATTTTGCATGAAAGAAAGTGCTGTACATTGAATTTGGAATGATGGATTAGAAGAAAGAAATGTCCATGAGTGCAAATGGCCATGTTTATTTTATTTACTCATGTGATGTGACTCATTTCAGTTCTCTCAAAACGGCTTTCTCATTGGTCTTTTTAGCCCCTCTGTTATTCCAACTCAACTCTAGATTCAGGAACTCTAACTTTCTGATGCACACTGGTCAGCGTTCTGACTTGAAAGTTGCTAATTGTTAACCTTTTTAATTACATATCCAAGAAAAGCTCAGAAGAGGGGAGGGAAAAGAACTGTTGGCATACAGCAAATGCTGTGGTCAATTTCTTCAGTGTTCTGCTGTTTCTAATATTTGAATTTCTTTCATCTCCTTTCCTGCCCCCCCCCCCCAATTCATTTGTTCTCTTTACTTTTTTGTTCCTTCATCATTTTTTGTATTTGTTTTTAACTCCGTATTTCTTTCCATCAGTGCTATTAATGTATATTTCCCTTTTGCCAGTTACTGATATGCCTTCATGTCTGTCACATTTTAAGCTATGCAATGGTTTCTTCTGTTCAGGGATAGGAGGTCGTGATGAGTATTAATCTTGTATACCCTATTCCAATATTTGCTTTTATGTTTTTATGGTCAGTTGAAAATTTTCTGTTTATAATCAAATTACCAAAGGCTTTCCCTTTTTTTTTTTTGCTACACACGTCACCTAGACTGAGTATTCTGAAGAAAGAGATTATACTGGTTTGCTTCATTACAGTCAAATTTATGCTCATGAAACCAGTCACTATAGATATATATATATCACTGCCAAAACTCATGATTTTAGAATCCTCAGTGAAGAGTTGAGACTTTTATTCTATAACTTTAGAGCTGTTTTCTTGGAATTCTCTTACCAACAGATTACTTCATTTTCAGCAACATTTTAATCTAGTGATAATCTGCATGTACCTGTTTGAGCAGAGTTCTCACTATCTATATCCAATTGTATCATTAAGGTATTTTGAATATAAACAGAACTGGGAAACTTTCAAAGCTCCTGGAGAAAAGGATCGTAAAGAATTGCGATGGGGAATAAGGGTATGTATATCTAATGGTTTACTGGAACAGTTTTAAACTAAGGATGTCATCTCTCTTCAATAATCATTTCATGTTTAACTTGTTCTTCCCAGGAACAAATGTTCTATAAGAACGAACTCTCTCTTGTGAGTAGTCAATTTTTTAAAAAATTTTCTATTGACTCCCACTATCACTTATGTAAACCAACTTCTCCTTAATTATGATGGTCACGTTAACTTTAAAATAATGGTATATACGTCTTGCTGTTTTTAGTATTTTACATCTTGCATTTTGAATATAGTTGATTTTGATTTATTGTCACATATTAGCATAGTGAAAAGTATTTATTTCTTGCATGCTATACAAAGTATACTGTTCAGAGAAAGAAATGAGACTGTAGAATACAGTGCTATAATAGCTATGGTGTAGAGAAAGAGTGGATTAATCCACTCTAAGTCCATTTAAAAGTCTGACAGCAGCAGGGAAGAAGAAGCTGTCCTTTAGTCGGTTGGTACATGACCTCAGGCTTTTGTACCTTTTTCCCGACAGAAGGTGTAGTAACAGAATATGTCCGAGGTGCGTGGAGTCCTTAACTATACTGGCTGTTTTGCTGAGGTAGCAGTAAGTGTAAACAGTCAATGGATGGGAGGCTGGTTTGCGTGAAGAATTGATTATGTTCATGATCTTTACTTTCTTGTGATCTTAGGCAGAACAGGAGCCATACCAAACTGTGATACAACCAAAAAGAATGCTTTCTGTGGTGCACCTGTAAATGTTGGTGAGAGTCATAGCTGACATACCACATTTTCTTTAGTCTTCTGAAAAAGTAGAGGCATTGGTGCACTTTCATATCTATAGTGTCAGCTTGGGAGTACCAGGACAGCTTGTTGGTGATCTGGACAGCTTAAAAAAAAGTTGAAGCTCTCAACCCTTTTTACTTCATCCCCATTGCTGTAGACAAGGGCATGTTCCCCTCTAAGTTTCCTAATTTCCTTTTGTTTTGCTGACATTGAGGGAGAGAGTAATGTAATGTCTTGTCCATTGTTTGAGATCACTTCCACTACAGTAGTCTCATCAGCAAACTTGAAAATTGAATTTGACAGGAATTTGGCCACAGTCATAATATAAGTAGAGGGGGCTGAGAATATCACGGAGAAGATGTTGCTTTTCCTTACTGATTGTGATCTGTCAGTTAGGAAGTTCAGGATCCAGTCACAAAGGGAGGAGCCAAGATCCAGGCCATTGAGTAAATGAATACCTGCTGCAGTTTATATCTACAATATCATCATTGATCATTGGATATACATTTATATTGTAAATGTTTTGAAAACTGGCTGTTAAATTTCTCCTCTATGAATTCACCCCACTTTAGAAACCTCAACATGTTTATGTTCCAAATAACTACGTTGTACCAACAGAGAAGAAAAGATCTGCATTGCGATGGCAAATTAGACATGAACTAGCAAGTGGAACCGTCCCACAGAAGTTTTTCTGTCCTTTTTAGCTGGATTAACTTAAGTGTACTTATGTAAATTACCTCCTTTTGAACTGACCAAACATGAATTGCATAATGAAGTTAAGATTTTTTTATTCAATCATCAAATAAAAGTGCTTTTTTTCTGAATGTTTTCTGTACAATTCTTAAGGAAAGTCTTTGTAAGGTAGTTTGAATGGATAGAGGGGGGAGAATCTGGTATTATGCCATAGTAGTTTCTTCTCCAGAAAACTGACTGCATCCAATGTTAGAACCAAGGTCTCATGTTTCAGCATGCTGTGAACATTCAGCCCTGAAAGAAAAAAATAGCTACATTTCAAAGCTGATAACCAAACCATGTTTTAAGTGTCACTTCCATTTGTTTAATATTGATTTACAACAGGTTGCAATCCACTCAAAGTGGATGGGGGGTAGAGGGGTATTGGTGGTTTGAATATGCTGATGTTATTTTTACCCCTTTTTTTTATAAAAACAGTTTACATTATAGGATTCATTGAGAGCCTTCTTGATAACTCATCAAGATGACTTTGTTGACAGGTAACCCAGAAAATGACAGTCTAATGCTACTTTATCCACATCTAAGACGTATAAACACTTTCATAAACATTAGCTTCTAACCCTCTAATAGAATGAGAACCTCTGTCTAAATTTCTTCCCCTTGTTGGGCCTTCCTGTTTTGGAAAGTATACTATTGTATGGATTTACCTACTAAGTCAATGGATGAATATTGCTCATTGTGGCAAGTAGACTTAAATTATTTGATTGGGATTATTGGATATTTTGGAATTCAATTTATTTTTTAAACCAGGCAATGAGAAACAAAAATAAATCTTACCTATAACAGGTATTACTGTTACAGTTTTAGAATATTTTGTTGCTGCTAAAATATTTTCTGGCATGTCTTCATTACTAAAGGAATGAAAATAAAAGAAATTTCACAATACATAAACACTGACCACAACAATTAGTGGATAATTGTTAGCATTTTTTTTGGAAGTGTGAGATTCTTTTAGGTCATTAACTATACCAAAAACAAGCTTTTTTGGTAGTTAGACAATATTGAAGTGCACGTTTGCAGAATCCACTAAAAATATTTGTCTACTTTTTGGTTTATCATCTAATTGGTTCCATTTTTAAATGGACCTCTTGTGCAGTCATAGTTTGTGTGGTAGATAATGTGTTTGAATGACAGCTGCAGATTGAACATTCCTATTATAGGAATTCGTACTAATTGTACATGTGTACAAATTGTTTTTACCAATGACTGGTTTGCCAAATCACTTGAGGGTTGTGTGCAGGCGAACAGTACTGGTTCCTGAAAGATTAGTGCACCAGTTGGTTTTTATAACTGTCTGGAAATTTGCACAATTGTTTCTTGGCCATTAATGAGCAGATGTATGGAACTCAATTTCACAACTTACCAAAGTAGAACTGAAAATGATTACAAGTGCTGGTCCACTATCTACCTGTTGCACTATGATACCATGTATAATGTGAGTAGCATAATTCAAATAAATATATTTCAACTGACTCTTACTTATTTGGTAGTTTGTTTTGCATTTTTCTAAAATAATTTAGTTCCCAGAATGCAGCTAAAACTTGGTTCAAATGCCATCACAACTGTACAATGACAGAATTAGATTCAGATCTCTGGTGCATTTATTAACATAAAACAGCATAGCAAACCACACCTTAATTATCATTACTAGATCAAAAGACTAATATTAATTTTCACTGTTATTGGCTGAAATTCTTCAGCTGTTTGTGCTGGCAGGATTCTCTGGTCCTGCTGGCAGTGCTCTCTACCCATGGGTCTCCTGCCAGTAGAGGGTGAAGTCAATGGGAATTCCCATTGAGTGTACCAGGACTAGAGAATGCTGCCATTAGCAAACAACATACCTCCTCCTGCTGGTAGGAGGCCAGAGAATCTCATCCATTAATTCTATGATAGGGAAGTCACAAATATTACCATCTAATATAAAGAACAAATACTTACACGTCTACAATAAGGACAGAATCTCCCCAGTGTCTATACTGTGCCAATTCAAAAAGATATTGAGGATCTGGGCTGGGCATCTCAAGGGAATCAATAATGTGAAGGTAATCCTAAAAATACAGGTAATATTTATACAATAAGTACAAAACAGTGGCAGAAAAATATTGCAGAACTTGGTTATCAGTTTCTGCTTGGCAATTCTGCATTGTCATGTCTTAAAGGCCACCTTGGAGAAGATCAAGGCTGAAGCTGTCCAAGGTAGCTTTCAAGACAATGTTGAATTGCCAAGTAAAAAACTGATAGACAAGTTCTGCACACGAGGATGGGCTTGACTGGGATGTTAGCTTTGTGTCGCACTATCTGTAACCCTCTGACTTGTAAAATCTCACTGTCCTGGCTTGAGACAATTCACACCTGTAACCTGTAAAGACTTGATTACTTGTTAAGATTCACATTCCAATCATTAGCTTGTAATTGAGTTTGTCTCTCTATATGCTGTTTGTGAACCAAATCCTTCACTCACCTGATAAAGGGGCTGTGCTTCAAAAGCTCATGTTACCAAATAAACCTGTTGGACTTTAACCTGGTGTGAGATTTCTTATTGTACCTACCCCCAGTCCAATACTGGCATTTCCACATCATTTTAGCTAACTGGTAGTTCATGAAGGTTTATGTCCTTGCCTTGTCCTATACTTATAAAGTGTTGCCTTTCAAGTTATAATGAATTGTCTCTCTCTAATGGAGAGAGATGCCCTCATCTTTTGTGGACTATGGCTAATTACCTCAATAGTTAGTGATGGATGAAGAAAGGCAAATGTAAGTCCAAGTAAAGTATAAACACCTACATGGAGTGGCTAGGCCAAATGACCTTACTAGTTGTATCACCTGAGGTTAAATATATACTGGTGCAGGGCACTGGTTACTTGAGCTCAAATCACTGGTTGACATGGTGAAAGTCAAGTTAGGTGTATGTACCCATAATGATTTATCAAATGAATCTCCATTCAGCTATAGAATTCATTCCATTTTGCATCTATCTCAAAGATGCTCCTTAAAACTCACCTCTGAACAAGCTATTCATCATCTGTCCTAATATGTGGCTCAATGTCAAATTTTTTTTGATGCTGCTACTTGTAATAAACTTGGAATGTTTTACAATGTTAAAGGTACTTTGCAAATTTGAGTTGTTGGTAAATGGAACTGGTTTGTTTCCTATCTAGAAGGGAAATGGTATAAAATTAAAAAGAGATTTGATAAATGAGAACACAGAGTTTCTTACACGAAGAGTTTATACTACAGAACAAGTTAATGATTGAAGGATGAGGTTGATGGGAAAAGATGGACGAAGGTGATGGAAACAGGGTAGGTAAATTGGAAATAGGGAAGGGTATATGATTAGTAAGTTCACAGATGACATGAAAATTTTTGTGGAAAATAGCAAGACGACAGCTTGATATAGATGGCCTGGTTACATGGGCAGAACAATAGCAAATGAAACAACTCAAAAATGAGAGATGATACATTTTGAGAGGGCTCACAAGGCAAAGGAATATACAATAAGTGGTCTGATGCCAGTAAGCACAGAAACTCAAGAGAGTTTCTAAGTTAAGATGGTTAATGCAGTATATGGGATACTTGTCTTTACTAGCTAATACACAGAATAAATTCTATCAAGATAGATAAGTCGCCAGGATCAGATGGGATGTACCCCAGGTTACTGTGGGAGGTGAGGGAAGTGATTGCAGAGCCCCTGGCGATGATCTTTGCATCGTTGATAGAGACAGGAAAGGTTCTGGAGGATTGCGGACGTGGTCCCTATTTTCAAGAAAGGGAACAGGGATAGCCTGGGAAATTATTGACCAGTGAGTCTAATCTCAGTGGTTGGTAAGTTGATGGAGAGGATTCTGAAGGATAGGATTTATGAGATTTAGAGAAGTTTAGTATGATCAGAAATAGCATAGCTTTGACAAGGGCAGGGCATGCCTAATGAGCCTAGTTGAGTTCTTTGAAAATGTCACTGAACACATTGATGAAGAGCAGTGGGTGCAGTTTACATGGATTTCAGCAAGGTGTTTGATAAGGTTCCCCGTGCAAGACTTCTTGAGAAGGTGAGAGAGCATGGGGTCCAAGGGGCTTTGGCATTGTGGATCCAGAACTGGCTTGCCTGTAGAAGGCAAAGAATGGTCGTGGATGGGTCTTCTTCTGCATGGAGGTCGGTCACCAGTCGAGTGCCCCAGGGATTTGTTCTAGGATCCTTGCTGTTTGTCATTTTCATAAATGATCTGGATGAGGAAGTGGAGGGATGGGTTAGTAAGTTCGCCGATGACACGAACGTTGGTGGTGTTGTGGATAATCTGGAGGGACATCAGAAGTTGCAGTGTGACATAGATAGGATGCAAGACTGGGAGGAGAAGTGGCAGATGGACTTCAATGCGGATAAATGTGTAGTAGTCCATTTTGGCAGGTCCAATGGGATGAAGGAGTACAATATCAAGAGTAGGAGTCTTAGCAGTGTTGAGGAGCAGAAGGACCTTGGGGTCTGGGTCCATAGGACTCTTAAATGGGCCTCGCAGGTGGAGGATGTGGACAAGAAGGTATATGGTGTACTGGCCTTCATTAATCGAGGGATTGAATTTAGGAAGCGGGAGGTAATGCTGCAACTTTATAACAAAGAACAACACAGCACAGGAAACAGACCCTTTGACCCAACGAGCCCATGCTGTCATTTCAACATCGTGAGTGCCCTCCTCTACCTATGACCTTTGTCTACGCCTATCGGGGAAGATTGAGGAAAGACTAATTTAGGGACAATTTGTTACACCAATTAGCTTAAGAGCAGCTTAGGATAAATGCCATCAAGCCCTGGAGATTTATCAGTTTTAATACTACCTCGTAATAGACATTTCTTTCAACTGGTTTATAAGACCCTTGTCAGACCCCACTTGGAGAACTGTGCGCAGTTCTGGTTGGCTCACTACAGGAAGGATGTGGAAGCTGCTGAGAAGGTGCAGAGGAGATTTACAAGGATGTTGCTTGGATTGGGAGGCAATGCCTTATAAAGATAGTTAGGTCCCTTCTCCCTGGAAAGACGAAGGTTGAGAGGCGATCTGATAGAGATTTATAAAATGTTGAGAGGTATAGATAATGGATTCTCAAAGGCTATTTCCCAGGGCTGAAATGGTCACTATGAGAGGATACAGGTTTAAAGTGCTAGAGAGCAAGTACAGAGGAGATGTTAGGGGTAAGTTCTTCACTCAGAGGTGAGCGAATGGAATCGGCTGCCATCAGTGGTGGTGGAGGTGAACTCGCTGGGGCCTTTTAAAAGACTTCTGGATGAGTACATGTGATTTAATGGGATTGGGAGTTACAGATAGTTCTATGGCCAGGTAGGTATGGATATGATTGGCACAATTTGTGGGCCAAAAGGCCTGTTTGTGTAGTGTTCTATATTCTAAGAACAGGTTGGTTACAATGGAGCTGTCTAAAATGCTCATTAATCCATAGGTGACATACGGTGTGCAGTTCTGATTGTCACACTATAGGAGGGATGTGATTGCACTAGAAAGGTTGCAAAGGAGATTCACTGGGGTGTTGCCTGGGCTGGAGTGTTTCAGCTAGACAGGTTGGGTTTGTTTTCCTTACAGCAAAGAACAAAGAAGAACAAAACAGCATGGGAAACAGGCCATTCGGCCCAATGAGCCCGCGCCGCCACCTCGATGTTCCCACTTCTACACGCGATCCCTGTCCATGTTTATAGATATATGGATTAAAAAACCAAATTTGAGACAATTTAGGGAGAATTTATTTTGCCAATTAGCCTAAGAGCACATCTTTGGGATGTGGGAGGAAACCGGAGCACCCGGAGAAAACCCACGCAAGCACGGGGAGAATGCGCAAACTCCCACAGACACAGGCCCAAATCCATGTATCTGCACAGCACAGCTATAGTCACTGCGCTGTCGTGTTGCCCATCAGATGGTCCAGGTCAAGCATACACTAACGATGTGAAGCAGTAGGATACTCTCGAAAAAGGTCCAAGAGCAGTCCTCTCACGACCCATCGCATGTATGCCCCTTGTTAGACAACAAGGTATACCAAAGCACCTGTAGGATAAAAACAAGTACATGATCCCTATTTTAAATCAGTTTTCTATACCTCTCCATTCCCATTCTGTTCATGTGCCCATTTAAGTATTTCTTAAATATCTCCAGAGTACCTGCCTCCACCACTTTACTTGGTAGCGCATTCCATACCCCCACCACTCTCTGTGTGAAGAAGGCTGAGGGGGAGTTCACTGAGGTGTACAAAATTATCAGGGATATAAATAGGGTAGAAGGGAACAAACTTTTCCCCTAGTACAGGGGTCAATAATAAGGGGGTATAGATTTCAGACAAGGAGCACAAAATTTAGGAGTTATTGGAGGAAAAGTGTTTTCACCCAGAGGCTGGTGGAGATCTGGAACTCACTGCCTGAAAGAAAGAGTGGAAAGAACCAGGAAGCCTCACAATATTTAAGCAGCATTTAGATAAGCACTTGAAATTCCAAAGCATACAAAGGTACAGACAAACTGCTGGTTTTGAACCCAGTGTCCAGAGCATTACTCTGGGTTACTGGATTACTAGTCCAATGACAATACCACTAGATACTGCCTCCTCTTAATTCTTGATTAACAAAGGGATAGGCAGAAATGTGGGAGTGAAGTTACAATCAGGTGAGCTTTAATCTTATTGAATGGTGAAGCAGGCTCAAGGGGCTGAGTGCCTACCTACTCTTCTTCTTTATTCATATGTCTGTAGATAAAAGATCTGCCCTGGTTTGTCATTCAGACTGGTTGTTGGCTACAATAGACTTATTTCTGTGCTGTAAAGCCTATGTAATGGCACTCCAACTCATCTGGAATGGTGGAGTAAAGAACTGAAAAGGCTGATCTATCAAAAGGTACTTCCACATAATTACATGAAGAAAATGCTTACTTGTGGAGAGAAACAGTTAATCTTCTGGCTTGATGATAATGACTTTTCATCAGAACTTTCTCTCCACAGATGCTACCTAACCTTCTGGGTATTTACAACATTTTCTGTTTTTATTTCAAATTATCAGCACCTGTAGCATTTTGCCTTTGAATCAATTAATAAAATTGTCTTGGTTAGATACGCCATCTAGTGGTCACAGTGAGAAAGCTCTGGGTTTGGAGATGCCAGAAAGTGAAATTAAGCAGATAACGTTTACAAATCAGCTAGAAAGAGTACAGACTAGTTTTTACCTGAGCAAGCTTCATAGTGAGAGCCACTTTCAAACCCATAACACGGACTTTCATGGGCAACATATAATAATAACTAGTTGGCCCTCGAGGACCATGGGCAACACCACCTATAAAACAAAATAATTTCTTTGATGCTTGACAATCTTATCATCCACATCTTTGTCCAACTGTATTAGTATTTTGCTAAGTGTTCTTCCTCCAAACTGGTTTCCAACAATTATTTCACTATAGATAGCAAACATTTCCTCATTGTTCTTCCACAGTTCAATTATTATTTAAAATTTCTGTTGAACTGAAAATTACCTTATTCTATCATTGTTAAGAGCATTAATTTTTATATATATGTTCTATGAGCATTGCTCAGGATTCCTAATATTTCAAAAAAAAGCAACTTCTAAAGCGAACAGTGAATAAATATTAAAAGCAGAGACACAGGAATAGGGAGACAATACAGTATGTTCTAGATTGCTCTGCAAAAATCCAAATAACCTCCTCTGTTACATTCAAAAGCCTATTGTTTTATGATTCTGCTTTATTCTATCCATTTTATTACAATATTACTGTAAGTTTCAGAACTAGGCTTTCCTTAACCAATAAAAATAAGCTTTTCTGACAATTTATTAGGTAGTTATTGAAGCACATTTAATTAAAAGGTACACATTATTAGAAAAGACCAAGGAATGCAGCTATTGCAAAAGATTAGAAATGTGGTTAGCCCGTATAAAATTCTAGGGCAACAAACACAAAATGCTGGAAAATCTCAGCAGGTCTGACAGCCTCTGTGGAGAGAGAATAGAACCAACATTTAAAGTTTCAGTCCAGAGGGCTGTAAAATGCCCAATCACAAAATGATGTGCCTTTCCTTCAGTTTGCATTGAGATTTACTAGAACATTGCAAAAGGCCAAGGATGGACATGGGGAGAGGAGAGCAGGATGGTGTTTGAAGTGGCAAGCAACAGTAAGGTCTGGGTCCTGCTTGTGGATAAACTGAAGGTGTTCAGCAAAGTGGTCAGCCAGTCTGTGTTTGGTCTCTCCAATGTAGAGTAGGCCACATTGGAAGCAGCGCATATGACAGACTAGATTGAAGGAAACATATGTGAACTGCTGCTTCACCTGAAAGGGGTAATTAGGACTTAGGACAGTGGGCTAGGAGGAGGTAAAGGAGCAGTTGTTGCACTATGATTGCATGGGAAGGTGCCATGCAGTTGCAGGGGTTGAGATGTAGGGTGTGATAGAGGAGCGGACCAAGGTATATCAAAGAGAACGGTCCCTGCGTAATCCTGTTTCCCAATGTACCAGGGACTCTATTGCTCCGGCTGGTTTCTGGAATTCAAAATGAACGCAAGAAATAGAAAAAGAGCAGGTTACACTTTGCTCCCTGCTCTCCATATCCCTTCTTTCCCTGAAACACAAAAGGTCTGTCCAAAATAACAAAACACTGCCAAAGCTGGAGATCTATTATAATGTCAAAGTATTGGAAAAGCTCAGTCGGTCTACCAGAATCTGTGCAGAGAAATAGAGTTCAGAGTTCATGTTGAGTCCAGTACAAGTTTTCTTCAGAACAAGCTCATGTTGGACTTGAAATATTTATTCTTTTTCACGCCACAGATGCTATCTATCCCAGCCTTAATTCAATGATAGATCATCCACAATCCTCTGAGGTAAAGAATTTCAGATACACCAGTATTAAAAGATTGGTTCCTTGTCCTTAGACTGTTTAGACTCTCTAAACAGTGGAAACAATCTCTCAACTATTAAGACCCTTCAGAATTTTGTACATTTCAACTAGATTATTTCTCATTCCTTTTAACGCCAAAAAAAACCCAAATTATTCTGCCTGTAACCAATTAAGTGAAACTTCAGTGTACCACCTCCAAGTATTAAATTTGGAGACCAAAACACCAAGGGAGCATAGAGTATTCCAGATGTGGTCTCATGAAAATCCTGTACAATTTCAGTAAGATTTATTTCTTATATTCCAATCCCTTTACAATAAAGATCAATATGTCATTTGTCATCTGAATTGCATGCTAACTTTGGTTGTTTGTACAAGCATACCCAAATTTCTTTGAGCATCAACACTTGAAAACTTAACTCTTAAAAAAAAAATTCTGTTTTTCCTTTATGACCAAAGTGAATAACTTCACTATACTACATTATACTCCATTTGCCATTTTGTTGTCCACCTTGTTGTCTAACGAGGGCCATACATGCGATGGGTCATGAGGGGACTGCTCTTGGACCTTTTTTGAGAGTATCCTACTGCTTCACGTCGTTAGTGTATGCTTGACCTGCACCATCTGATGGGCAACACGACAGCGCAGTGACTATAGCTGTGCTGTGCAGATATGTGGATTTGGGCCTGTGTCTGTGGGAGGTTGCGCATTCTCCCCGTGCTTGCGTGGGTTTTCTCCGGGAGCTCCGGTTTCCTCCCACATCCCAAAGATGTGCTCTTAGGCTAACTGGCAAAACAAATTCTCCCTAAATTGTCTCAAATTTAGTTTTTTAATCCATATATCTATAAACGTGGTCAGGGATCGCATGTAGAAGTGGGAACATCGAGGTGGCGGCGCGGGCTCATTGGGCCGAATGGCCTGTTTCCCATGCTGTTTTGTTCTTTGTTCTTGTACCTCCCCACTACATTCTTTCTCCCAAAAAGCATCACCTCACATTTATCAGGATTGAATTCCATCTGCCATTCTATCTGTCCAAGCTACCAGCCGATGTCCTCCTCAAAGGTAACCTTTCCATTTAGATTGGCAGCACCAGCCTAGCTTGACATCATCAGCAAATTTAGATATCTTACTTCATCCAAGTCATTAATACAGATTTCAAATAGCTGAGACCCCCCCATATTGATCCTTGTAACACTCCTCTATTCATTCCGTACCAACTTTAAAAAGTTCAATTTATGCAACTCTACGTTTCCTATCCATTAACCAATCCTCCATCTATGCCGATGTTACCCCCAACTCCATGTTCCCCTATCTTGCCTGTTAATTAAAATTATCCAAGAAGGCATCTATAGATTAAAGTCTTTCTTATTATCACAGCGTGGTAGAATAATTGAAAGAGGGGAGAAGTTTTCTACTGCTTGCTCTTTAGAACGAAGTACTTACTTAATATATTTGTCATTTTGTGATATAGAAAAACAGAAAAAAAAAAACTTACCCCAAAGTGTGCATGAATAGAAAGTTAAATAAACACAATTACTGAAATGATTATAGGTGCTTAAACCATTAGATTACCTCCTCTCCATATTGGTGACCGGATGCTGCCATGGCGTGCTCTACCACTTCCTTTCTGTTTCCATGGCTTCCTACCTCCACCTCGCACTTCAGCTCGTGTCTTTACCTTAGCATGGCTCTACAAAATTGGCAGAAGAACAGAATTAAACCACATTTTTCTTCTCTCAGTATTCTTGCAGTCCTGAATTATGTTACAGTGTTAAATTATAAGGACAGTTCCTTAAACTTAAGATTCTAAATTCTTGGGATTGCAAGCTAAATGATTAACATTATATTTTGACAGAAGCAAAGAAATTATTTCCGCTAGGATAGTGGAAATCTGGAACCACTGTCCCTCCCCCACTCCCACAAAAGGCTGTGGATTCTGCATTAGTGGAAATACTCAAATTATGATAGTTTTTTTTAAATTAAGAGTTTCAACGGATATAAGGCAAGAGCAGTAAATAGTATTAAGATACAAACAAGCCTTGAACTAATTATATGGTGGACAAGCTAAACGGGGCATAGATGACCTATCCTGTTCCGAGGTTATGAATTTGAGAATGAACCTAGTTGTGAACTGAATAGCCTGTATCCAAAACAAGCAAAAGGAATGGACTTACAATTCTTTTAAAGTTTTTCTGCCAAATTGCAACTTCATGTAGAATATCAATTCTGTTGAAAAGTAAAAATAAAATGAATTATTTACATTTGTTTTCTAAAGTAACAATTGTACATACATCATTTTGGTCAATATAAGTACAGTTACTATGATAGATAAAAAGTGCAACAATTTCTTCAAGAAATGCATTTCAAGTAGCTTACAATTACATCAAAATGTTGGTCTATTTTTGACACTCAAGGACAAATCTACCACTTCTCATCAAGTTTAAACCTTTACCTACTCCACACCAGTATACCATACCAGTGTATTCTGTTCACAAGTTGCACTGGGGCAATATTCTTGACAGCACCTCCACCACCAAGAAAGACAAGGGCAGCAGGTGCATGGGAGCAGTGTCACACATCATCTAAACTGGGACTTGCATCGCCATTCCTTCATTATTGTCAAAATCCTAGAGATGACTCACTAACATCACTGTAAGAGCTTTTTAAACATACAGACTGCAGTCATTCAAGAAGGCCCCCACCATAATTAAGGGCAAATAGAGATCAGCAATAAACAATAACATTTCAATAACATTTTCTTTAATTTCTCTTTGCTGTACACAGTCTATTGCATTCACAGTGTGGTACCTTTAAGAATAACAATATGTGTAGATCTTAAAGGGAACATTGGTTGTGTGGTCTGGTTTCCTCCACATTCCATTCTAAGTTGGTACAAGAGCTTAAACAGGGAACTCTGCTTGCCAGCAATCCTGAGAATGAATGAAACAAATCTCTTCTTCCATGTCATTCCCTCCAACTGAATTTTAATAAATACTTTGTATATAAACACTTAATTTTTAACTTATGTTTATCTCTGCAAATTGAACTTTATCATAACTTTCAAGAGATATTTCAGCTTTTTGTAAAACTTCCATTTCACAATGTTGCAAGAGCTGCGGTGATTTTGATTATAGAGAACTATATGACTTATGATTATAATAGACAAATAGGAAATATCCACTTGTGGCATCTTAGTAAACTAACAGCCTTTTTAAAATTTTAGTAATTTTAAATGGCTTTTTAAATTTGCATTTTTCTTGATGTTACAAAATCACCAAGGTAATGAAGATGCAGTATATTATCCAAATCACCATGAGTATTGCCATGAGAGGTCTGTTGATTGGATGGTAAAAGACTTGCGTATACTTTGCACTTCTTGCAAATGTCACATTGGCTTCTGGCATCAGATTTCTGAATTATCTCATCATACTTAAACTTAGCATACATTATACTCATCTTCCACTACCTCCCTACGGAGACTTGGCACTGCTCTCCAAAGTGCCACCTTCTCAGGTTTATTAAAATCGAATGTGTTGCCAATGCTTCTCACACTATTGAGCCTCTTTTCCTCTTTCTGAGATGGCTAAGTACCACTGGCTACAACTTCTTCCATGACTGAACCAATTGCTTGCCTCTTTCTCCTGATCCCACATTGCAAAGGGCTTGGTTTTGCAAGTATATGCTGCGTGCCCAAATGCTATCTGCAACATTGCTATCATAGTAAAAGTATTTAATACTTATTAATTAATAAGAATATATTTCAATAATTTAGTTGCCATAAATCACTTGTCCTTATAATATACTATACCTGACAGAACATAAGACAGCGTTTCCTCTTGATTCATTATCAGCTGTGCTACAAATGATCCACTAGTTAGTATATCAAATTATACCTTGCACAGGGGCTAATTTGTGAACTGAGCAGTATTACCCAATAAACTTGACTCCATTTGTTTTTACATTTATTTGTATAGATACAAACTGTACAACTACATAGTATAATTTGTGCAAATGCATAAAGGAACAAGCTGATTATATATTGCCAAACTAATATAATAACAATCAGTATTTTCTTTTATGGCAGTCAGGAAAGTATGGAACATGAAGATAATCTTAACAAATCAAATACCTTAGCTCTTAAAATGTAGTGATAACATTACCTTGGAGGTACTGCAAAAACATCAGGATGCAAATCAACGATACCTAGCTTGTCATCAGTATAATCCCGCAAAGACTCTAGCCAAGCCTGCCTGGGTTTCAGATGTGAAGGAACTGCTATTTCACACTTTCTCAAAATAGGCAATCTGGATTCAATTGGGGGTAGTCCTGAAATATATTAATCAGATTGTGAATGCTACTGTAATAATAAAATTGACCATACTTGTCCAGAAGTACAATGTTATCAATTAAAACTATGCTGTAAGAAGATTATATTGCTTCAAGTCCATTAAAAATGTAAATTTAAAAGTACACTCTACTTCAGGCTGAACACTATGTGCCCAATTGTAAAGTTCACAGTGGACCTTACAACTTTTGGATGCAGCTATTGAAATCAGAATTCCCTAGAAGAATAAAGAGAGTCTTGGCTTTGGTGATTTTCCTCTTCCACTTGCCAACTTTATTGGTCATTTTATTACTAACTTTCTAGTACCATTTTTAAAATGTATTCATTCAGGGGATATGTGTATCACTGGGAAGACAAACATTTATGTTTCTTAGGAGTGTGTGTGTGTGTGTGTGTGGAGCAGTGAGGTGATATAATGCCAAGTCAGAATGGTATGGCGCTTGGAGCTTATAGGTGATATACATCTGATGTCTTTGTTCTCTTTTGTTTTTTTATTCATTCATGGGATATAAGCATCGCTGGTTGGGCTCTTGAACTGTAAGCCACATTCTTATGGATCTGGAGTCACATGGAGACAGGATAAGGATGATTTCCTTCCTTAAAAATCTACTTAGTTCATTAATATCTCTTTCAGACAACTGGCAATGGTTTCATTGTTATTGGATTACTAGTTCAATGACAATACCACGTTCCCTTAAGACATTAGAGGTCAAAGGTACGGAAGGTGCTGTCGAAGGAGGCTTGGCAAGTTCCTGTAGTGCATCTTGTCAATGTCAACACTGCTGCAACTGGGCATCAGTGGTGCAGTGGTTCCCAACCTTTTCAGCATCATGGCACATTTCAATGAGACAAAAAATTCCACAGCACTTTTTTTTTCAACTAAATTGATTGTTCATAAACATTACATTTACTCTTAGAGAGAGATTTGCAACACTGTGCATACAACAAGCCAAACAAAGATCAAATCTATTGATCTATTTGATCTATTTGATGTTTCAAATCCGTCAAAGTCTTTGACAGCAAGCAGACATTTTCAAAATCTGCCTAATTCAACTATTTCTAAATATTAGTAGTCCTAAATCTGTTGCACACGTAGTACTCAGTTCAGTCGTCTGAATTTTGCCTTTTCGCGTTATGAATTTCATTTTACATTGCAGCGTTTGACGACTTTTCCCTGCAGATGGGGCGTTCAGATAAGGAGCGTGTGACATCTCCTGCCATGAAAATCCAAAGATCTCATTGCACTGTCTCTGAATATTTCTTGGTTTTCTTCCTTGGGGTTCAGATCAACAATTGAGAAAGCAAAGGTAGTGCCTCTTTTAACAACAAACTTCTCAATTTCTTCTTCGATCAGGGGATGTAAAAAAAATCCGGCAAAGTAAACGTTCAATTTTGCTGAATCTGCTAGCTTGTTTTGTCTTGTTTTACTATCAGTAAAGTGTGCAAACACCATTGCATGGTTTCTATGGTAACTAGTAAAAACGACCATATCATCTTAATTTCACCTGTGACCACCTGTATTTAGACATGTTAGCGTTTTAGAATCAAAAGACTGATACCTCATTTTTAAAGTATTTGTTAATTAATTTTCACAAGTTTTAAGAGTTGTAATTTTGGTTGGATTTAAGATGAAACAATATATTTGTTTTACATTGATTTTCATTACTTTTCTATAAAATTTCATGGCACACTTCAACAGTTCTTGTGGCACCCCGATTAAAAACTATTGATGTAAGGAGTGAATGTTTAAGATGGTGGATGGGGTGCCAATCAAGTGGCTTAATTTTTCCTGCGTAGTGCCAAGTTTGAGCATTGTTGAAGTTGCACTCATCCAGGCAAAGGAAAGTATTCCATCACATTCCTGATTTGTGCCCTGGAGATGGTGGACAGGCTTTGGGCAGTCAGGAGGTGAGTTATTCACCACAGAATTCCCAGCCTCTGACCTTCTCTTGTAGCCATAGTACTTTCAGTCCAGTTATATTTTTGGTCAATGATAACTCCTGGGATGTTGACAAATTTTATGAATTTGCAATTAGTAAACCTGATTTTCTTTCTACATGAACTAACATATAACTGAGGAACAGGAGGCCATCAGGCCCTTCAAGCCTGCTTTGCCATTCAATAATCCAATTGTGGCTTTATTCTACATTCTGCATACCATTCCCCACTCTTACAGAACTCTCTGTAAGCTATAGATGATACAGACTTATTCTTTAAATTAAATACAACAGCTACAACTTAAATTGGAAAAAATAACTTTGAGGCGCTGAGGCCATTAGGGCCAGCTAGTAATTTTATCACCCTCAGATAAGCTGATCAAAACTACTGACTATTTATAACATGTAGCAAAATAGAGGATTACTACAAAGGAGACAGTGATAATGTATTTAAGTTTCAAAGTTAAAGTTTATTTATTAGTCACAAGTAGGCTTGCATTAACACTGCAACGAAGTTACTGTGAAAATCCTCTAGTTGCTACACTCTGGCGCCTTTCGAGTACATGGAGGGAGAATTTAGCATCGCCAATGCACCTATTAGCACGTTGTTCAGACTGTGGGAGGAAATTGGAACACCAAGAGGAAACTCACACAGACATGGGTTGAACGTGCAGACTCCACACAGACAGTGACCCAAGCTGGGAATAGAACTCGGGTCCCTAGCGCTGTGAGACACCAATGTTAACCACTGTGCCACCATGCCGCTAATTTGCATAAAATTGGTAGAATAGATGGATGCTGTGCCATTCCATTGCTCGTATTCCTTGTTTGGACATTTTCAATTTTCATTATACCAGTGAATAAAAAGAGAATCAGATATCAGAATATTCATACAAACTATGGAGTGGGATTCCAGTGCTTAGATGTTTCATTAAACAAAACAGTGCTGAATAGCATACCTTTTTGCTCTATCTCAATTAAGTTTGCTTGGAGATGGAGATTGGATGGCAATTCATTTCCTCCAGAGACAGTCGACAAAAGCTATTTCAAGAGGAGAAGAAAGCATTTTAATTAAAATAACGAGAGCACACTCTACTTTCTCAGAAGACTAAGGAAATGTGGCATGCCAGCTATGACTTTCACTAACTTTTACTGATGCACCATAGAAAAGCATTCTTTCTGGTTGTATCACAGCTTGGTATGGCCCCTGTTCTGCCCAAGGCTGCAAGAAACTACAAAGCATCATGAACATAGCCCAATCCATCACATAAACCAGAGTCCCACCCACTGACTCTGTCTACACATCCCGCTGCCTCAGCAAAGCATCTAGCATAATTAAGAGCTCCACACACACTAGACATTCTCTCTTCCACCATCTTCCATCAGAAAAAAGATTCAAAAGCCCAAGGTAATGAAGCAAATGACTCAAGAATAGCTTCTTTCCTGCTGCCATCAGACTTTTGAATGAACCTACCTTGCATTAAGTTTATCTTTCTCTACAGCATAGCTTTGACTGTAACACAAATTCTGCACTCTTTCATTTCTTTTTCTATGAACAGTATGCTCTGTCAGTAAAGCGTGCAAGAAACAATACTTTTCACTGTATGCTAATATATGTGATAATAATAATAATAAATCAAATCCCATTAGACTCTGTCTTTATTCATTTAGATTTTGTGTTACTTTTGATTCATAAGACACAAGATAAACAACAATCAAAACTTCAAATATAGTTTTGCTTCATTTTTCAGAACCTGTTTCCAAAGATGTGCAGGTTAGATGGATTGGGGGAGGTGCAGTAGAAAAATCTGGCACATGTAGGATTAATATGGCACATGACGCACATCCACAGTTAATCTACAGTCTACGGTCAGGGCTACGTGCATCACCAAGTATGGAGACAACTCCTAGCTTGTACCCTTCACTGTTTTTGATAATGGTCATAAGAATAAAGACTTAGTTAACCTACTTATGACACAGCAAAGGTGCTAAACTTGTGTGTCTATTCACACCAAACAAGAATTCCCTAACTACTCATGAAACATGTGCAGCTGCATATGGGTAAAATGACAAACATGGGAGTCATCCCCTGAATCTCACAGCAAATGCCAAGGTGTTCTAGGATGGTCCCAGTCCCAAAACTATCTGTATTAACACCGATCTGACTTGGATTAATATAGCCATAGCTGGAGAAATACATTTCGTCCCTATTGGATGAAAGTGCGGATGGAGAAAGAACAACTACGACAATGATTTTAGCTTTAAAGGGCTATCCTGGCTGAGAGTTAAGTGTGCTGGAATTTTTGGTTAACTTATAATTAAAACCACATGCAGTTGTAAATTTATTCTCACTCAGGACCTGGTCTGGGAATGGTGATCTGAAGCTTCCTATGATGATCAAATATGGGAAGCTGTTTACTTTCAAGTAAACTTGGTGACATTGAATTTTATTGGCTTTGTGTGAAAGACATGCAATCTGAACCAAACATATGGCATTGTTTACAAATAATTCAACTGGGGCTGTTTGAGCCATGTGCTCGGTTTATGGATGACAGAGAATATTCTGGAAACAAGTGAAAGAATTTGTAGATAAGATATATGCAGTCCTTTGTTTCTAGTGACAACTCTATAGAGATCCACCATCATAAGAAGGGTGCCTTGAAGGAACTTCATCAAAGACCACGAATAGATTCTACATCGAGACTACTTCTGGCCAAGTTTTCTCCTAAAACCCAGGAGTGTCTATTTTCAGTTAAACAATTAAGTTAATGTTCAGTTAAGAGTTGAGATGCAGCAAAAGAGTTCCAACTGTTTAAATTGGTACCTAAAGTATGAAATAAAGCAAGATTGTTGAATGAAAAGTCAGCTCCTGTTCTTGTTTGTCTCATTAAACTGGAATGCTTCAAAGGCATTTAAATTAATAGCTGAGTAATAATCCTGACTGAACTTTTGAATCACAAATCTCTACAATGCAGGAGGAGGCCATTCAGATCATCAATTCTACACTGACTCTGACAGAGTATTTTTCCCCAGCTCACCCTGCAATCACACCTGTTACCCTGCTAATCCCCTACACATCTTTGAACACTAAGGGGCAATTTAGCACAGTCAATCCATCTAACCTGCATATTGTCAGACTGAGGGGGAAAACTGCCTCACACAATTCCTTACCAGGCCATGGGAGAGGCTGAGCATTGACCTGTTTGTCTTCAAAAGCAAAACATTCCTTAATGTGGTGGCCTACTTCACCAGATGAATTAAGGTAAGGCCGCATGCATCAGCAAGCAAAAAGATAACTCATTTCTTGAACTCTTTATGGTATATTTGTAAAGAGTCCTAAGAATTAATAAAATCTTAGTTAACCTACATACAATTTCAAGACTTCTTCAGACTTACCAAACTGTAACCAACACTCACCCTACAGTACAATCCTTGTATTACAGTAAAGAGTCTCACCACACCAGATTAAAGTCCAACAGATGAGTCTGATGAAGGAGCTGCACTCCAAAAACTTGTGATACCAAATAAACCTGTTGGACTTTAACCTAGTGTTGTGAGACTTCTTACTGAGCCAACCTATGCCCATCTCCATATTATGGCTATTTGAATTATGTAGGTAGCAGGTAAGAGAAAATAGATTATCTTACAAGATTTTACTGATTTATTTTTCAAAGATTTCAGAAAGACTTTAACAAAGAACTGGATTAATTGAAGTTATTACTTAATCCTTTGGTTTACAAATAAAGATCTTTGTATATATGCATCGATACTGTGACATTGTGAACTTGGCAATAAGAACATAAGAAATAGGAGCTGGAGTAGGCCATCTAGCTCTTCAAGCCTGCCCTGCCATTCAATAAGATCATGGCTGATCTGAAGTGGATCAGTTCCACTTACCCACCTGCTCCCCATAACCTTTAATTCCCTTATTGATCATAAATCTATCTAGCCATGACTTAAATATATTCAATGAGGTAGCCTGGACAACTTCAATGGGCAGAGAATCCAGAGATTCACCACCCTCTGAGAGAAGAAGTTCCTCCTCAACTCGGTTCTAAACTGTCCCCCCCCACCCTTATTTTGAGGCTATGCCCTCTAGTTCTGGTTTCTTTTCTCTACCTCTGCCATATCTAGTCCCTTCATTCTCTTGTAAGTCTTTATAAGATCCCTCCTTAGCCTTCTAAACCTCTGAGTATAGGCCCAATTTATTCAATTTCTCCTCATAAGCTAACCCCCTCATCTCCAGTATCAGCCTGGTGAACCTTCTCTGTACTCTCTCCGAGGCTAATATATCCTTTCGCAAATAAGGGGACCAAAACTGCACACAGTACTCCAGCTGTGGCCTCACCAGTGCCTTGTACAGTTGCAACAAGACCTCCCTGCATTTATATTCTATCCCCCTTGCGATAAAGGCCAACATTCCATTCATCTTCTTGATCACCTGCAGACTGAGTTTTTGTGATTTGTGCACAAGGACCCCCAGGTCTCTCTGCACAGTAGCATGCTGCAACTTTTCACCATTTAAATAATATTCTATCCTACTAAAACTTCTTCTAAAGTGGATAACCTCACATTTGCTAATGTTATACTCATCTGCCAGGTCCTTGCCCACTGACTCAGCCTATCCAAATCTCTCTGCAGACTTTCCATGTCCTCCATGCAATTCGCTTTTCCACTCACTTTCATGTCATCAACTTTGTTACCCTACACTCAGCCCTCTCCTCCAGATTGTCTATTTATATGGTAAACAGTTGAGGCCCCAGCAGCGATACCTGCGACACACCACTAGTCACCAACTGCCAACCAGAAAAGCACCCATTTTATTCCAAATCTCTGCTTTCTGTTAGATAGCCAATTCTCAATCCACGCTAACACTTTATCCCCAACTCAGTGTACCCTAATCTTCTGCAGCAACCTTTTGTGAGGCACCTTATTGAACGCCTTCTGGAAATCCAAAAACACCATGTCCACCAGTTCCCCTTTGTCTACTACACTAATTACATCTTCATAAAAATCCAGTAAGTTCGTCAAACACGACTTCCCTTCACGAATCTGTGCTGTGTCTACTTGGTTGAATCGTTCTTTTCTAGGTGTCCTGCTATTTCTTCTTTAATGATGGATTCTAGCATTTTCCCCAACTACGGACGTAAAGCTGACCGGCCTGTAGTTACCCACCTTTTGTCTGCTACCTTTTTTAAGCAGCGGTGTAACAGTAGCTGTTTTCCAATCCGCCGGCACTTCCCCAGAGTCCAGTGAATTTTAATAACTAACTACTAACACATCTGCTATTATTTCTGCCATTTCTTTCAGAATCATGGGATGCATTCCATCCGGTTCTAGGCACTTGTCCACCTTCAGTCCCATTAGTCTACCAAGCACTACCTCTTTAGTAACAGACAAATTCATGGACAAGTTTATTTGTGTTGCTAGATGCAGCAGTGATATTTGATACAAAATACCCATTGATAACCCACCTCTAATAAAAAAAACACAGATGCCTGTAAGTGTACTAATATTTTCACTAATAACAGTTTTGTGTAAATGTGTGTGTGCGCATGTCTGGCATTCCAAAATTCCAACTGCAACACTGTCATCAAACCAGCAACAGAGGGGCCATCGTTCTACTGAACCGAAAAGATTTCTGCAAAGAAGCATACTGACAACCGAACAACAGGGAATACGACAGATCGTTACTCGCAGATCTGACAAAAGAATACACCCATCAATTCAAAAGATTGATCGAGACCTTTGATCTGGACGTTCAGAGCACCCTCCATGCTCTTATCCTCTGTACTCCCCACGTTGGAGATCTCTATTGCCTCCCGAAGATACACAAGGCAAATACACCCGGCTGTCCCATCCTATGGGCAATGGGACCCCGTGCGAGAACTTCTCTGGCTACGCTGGGGGCATCCTGAAACCCATTGTTCAAAGAGCCCGCAGTTTTTGTTACAACACTGTGGACTTCTACAGAAACTCAGCACACTTGGAGCAGTTGAACCAAGGGCACTCTTCGTCACAATGGGTGTCTTGGCACTCTACACTAGCATCTCCCATGACGATGGGATTGCTGCGACTGCCTCAGTACTCAACATCGACAACTGCCAGTTTCCAAATGCAATTTTATAATTCAACCATTTTATCCTGGACCACAATGTCTTCACCTTCAACAACCAGTACTTCATCCAGACACACAGAATAGCCATGGGGCCCAAATTCGCATCTCAATATGCAATATCTTCACGCACAGGTTCAAACAAAACCTCCTTACCACACAGGACCGATGCTATAGATACCTCAATAACATTTTCTTCATTTAGACTCATAGGGAATAATCATTACTATTATATGACATCTACAAGTCCCATACCACCATCAGACTCACCATGGACTACTCTCCAGAATCAGCTGCATTCCTGGACACACATATCTCCATTAAGGACGGTCACTTCAGCACTTCACTGTACCACAAACCCATAGATAACCTCATGATGCTCCATTTCTCCAGCCTCCATCCTAAAGAAGCCATCCCCTAAGGACAGGCCCTCTGTATACACATGATCTGCTCAGATGAGGAGGATCGCAACAGACATCTCCAGACGCTGAGAGATACTCTCATAACAGCAGGATATGGTGCTCGACTCACTGACAGTTCTGACTCGCCACAGCAAAAAAAATTGCACCTCCGCAGAAGACAAACATGGGACACAATGGACAGAGTATCTTTTGTCATCCAGTAATCCCCAGAGTGGAGAAAGTATAACATCTTCTTCGGAGCCTTCAACAGATCATTGATAAAGACGAATATCTTGCCAAGGCCATCCCTACATCTTGCCTTCAAACAACCGCACAATCTCAAACAGACCATTGTCTGCAGCAAACTACCCAGTCTTCAGGAAAAACCACAACACCACACAACCCTGACACAGCAACCGCTGCAAGATGTGCCGGATCATCGACACAGATGCCATTATCTCATGTGAGAATACCGTTCACCAGGTACACAGAACATACTCTTGCAACTCGGCCAATGTTGTCTACCTGATGCTGCAGGAAAGGACGTCCCGAGGCACGGTACATTGGGGAGACCATGCAGACACTACGACAACAGATGAATGAACACCGCTTGAAAATCACCAGGCAACAGTGTTCTCTTCCTGTTGAGGAACACTTCAGCGGTCACAACATTCAGCTTCCGATCTTCAGATAAGCGTTCTCCAAGGCCTTCACAAGACGTGACAGCGCAGAGTCACTGAGTACAGACTGATAGCCAAGTTCCGCACACATGGAGACGCCCTCAACTGGGATCTTTGACTCATGTCACACTATCTGTAACCCCCATGACTTGCCCAGACTTGCAAAATCTCACTAACTGTTCTGCTGGAGACAATACACATCTCTTTAACTGTGTTTAACCCTCTCTCTACTCACATTGTCTGTATCTTTAAGACTTGATCACCTGTAAAGACTCACATTCCAATCATCATTTTGGAAATTGAGTTTGTGTTTTTATATACCCTGTTTGTGAATAGAACTCGCACTCACCTGACGAAGGGACAGTGCTCCAAAAGCTAGTGGCTTTTTCTCCAAAAAAAACCTGTTGACTGTGTTATCAGACTTCTTATTGTGTATTCCAACAGGCCACAGTATACATCATCAGGTAGTAACTTAAAAGTCGGAAGTGCCACCAAAAACAAATGTGGTTTTAACTGACGGAGATCTGGGCAGCACTCATTTATTCTACCTCACGTAAAATACACCTGATAAGTGGATGAAGTGCCAGTTTAAAAGAAGACAAATAATTTGGGACCATTTGCAAACATACAATAAAGGGTACAAGGTAATTGTTGTCTCCATACTTGCTGCCACACATGTCCAATTGTAGATTAACCCTGGGTGCGAGTCGTGTGTTCTTACTATGGGCAGGTACTGTACTCAGTACCACATTGGTCTCGTTTGTGCAAAACCTTTGTGCTTCTTAAAATGCTTCAGGCACGTCGGCATTAGAATCGGCGCTTTCTCCTTACCCTTTTCCCGAAATTCCTGCAACAAAAGCGGGTAATCTTAGCCGCTATCATCATCCCGAGAAGTCCTTTCTATCAAACCTTTCTCAGTCTCCAACATCCGCCCACAATGCCACAGTAAAGGGCAGGAGGGGCGGGTGGTGGGGAGGAAGCCTCGCGAGACTGACCGGGCGAAATCCCGTGCTGGCAAACGAGGGCAAACAACTCGGCACGAAAGCCGCCGCCGCCATTTTGCTAGTGGGTAACGATGACGTCAGGCAGTTCGAGCAAGGGTGGCGGTTAACTGTCAGCGCGCGCGCGCCCTTCTCCTCAGGAACCGGGACAGCAATTGTAGATGTGGTTTAGCGCTGCAATGAAAATCTCTGGCACCGAAGAGAGAGAGAAAAAAATGCACTTCATATTTGAAAATGCTCAGCGGGGCAGGGTAGTATCTGTGGGAAAAATATTGCTTATCTACTCCAATTCTCACAGAAACCACGAAGGCAGTATCTGTGGGGAGAGATGAAAGACAATTAACGTGTCAGGTCGATCAGGAGTGGAACAGGTTAGAGATTTACGAGGATAAATGTCCAAGTATTTGGTCTATAATCTGGATGGGTGCTCAATCTTCCAAAATTGTCCTGGAATGAAATATTAATCTGGAACATCTCCGAATAAAATCATATGGGAATGGGAAAATGGTTGTTTTTAAATTCATGTGAATCTTACTATTACAATCATGGAATCCCAACCTTTTCCCATTTGGATTTCCCCTGCAATATTTTTCTATTCAGATAATCATTCAATTTTTTTTAAGCAATCCTTTTAGTAACCACAGGCTTGAGCATTGCATTCTAGATCCTAACAAGTCACTGGGTAAGAATATTTTTCCTCATTTTGCTCTTTGTTTTTTGCCAGTTACCAATGGGAGTAGCTTCTCCCTATCTCGTCTGTCCAGACTCTTAATTATTTTGAGCACCTGAATCAAATCTCCCCCTAATCTTCTCTAAGGAGAACAGTCCCAGCCACTTCGAGTGATATAGGTCACTGAACTGGTAAACCACAAACGTAGAGCAAAGCTCTGGGGTTCCAGGGAGAAAAAAATCTTTGTAATGTAGTGGTTATCACATCTGCTTCTCTTGTGAAAGGTCTTTAGTTTGAACTGGCAATTTATCCATGTAACTGAAATCCTTCATCCTTGAATCGATTCTTGTTCTGAATTTTCTCCAGTGCCTAGAATTAAACATGACATTCTGATTGAGTCTAAACTAATAAAGGTTTGCCATAATGTCCTTGCTTTTGTATATGACACCAGCATTTATAAGTTGAGGATTCAATGTATTTTATTAACTGCTTTTTCAACTTGCCACCTTCAATGATTTGTGGACATACACCTCATGTCCTTCTACTCCTGACCCTCCTTTAGAATTGTACCCTTTATCTTGTGCTGTCTCTCTTCATTTTCCTGTCAAAATACATCACTTCACACTTCATTTGCCATATGACTGTATGTAATAAAAGTATTGGAAGTCCAAATATTGGACAACTCAACTGGATATGTCAGTTGGAGGTGAAAGATTGTTTGATGAATGCTTTAGCAATATGCCCAATCAAAAATGAAAAACTTGATGTAATAGGGTAGAGGGAAGGAATTGCTAAATGATAGAAGCAATGATGGTGAAGAACCCCAAAGAGAGTGATAATGGGACAATGATAAACCAAAAGATGAGTCCTTGTTAAAGACCAAACTATTATGTAAATAAATTATGTGTGAAAATGGGAGTCCTACTTATAATCTGAATTTGTTGAACACATTGAGGCTGGATGGTTGTAAGGCACCTATGGGTGACACAATGGTTAGCACTGCTGCCTCAGTACCAGGGGGACCTAGGTTCACTTCCCAGCTTGGATGACTGTCTGTGTAAGTTTGCACATTCTCCCCATGTCTATGGGGATTTCCTTCAGGTGCTCCAGCTTCCTCTCTCATTTTGATGTGTTGGTTAGATATTTTGATCCCAAACAGGCCCCAGACTGTGGTAACTAGGGAAATTTCACGATAACTTCAGTGCAGTCTTAATGTAAGCCTTCCTTGTGCCTAGGAAATTAATTGAAAAATACATATGTATGAACAAGGAGTGGGAATGGGCCATTCAGCCTCTTGAACCTGTTCTGCCATTGAATAAGATCATGACTGATCTAATAGTTAACCCCAAACCTGCATCCTGTCTATCCCAAATAATCTATTACCATCTTGCTTACCAAAAATCTGATCAACTTCTGCATTATAAATATTCAAAGACTCTGCTTCCACCACCATTTCAGGAAGAGTCCTAGAGATTCACAACCCTCAAAGAGAAAAAAAAGCCTTATCTCTGTTTTAAATGGGTGATCTCTTATTTTTAAACAGTGACCTTTACTCTTAGATTCTTCCACAAGTGGAAACATCCTCTCCACATCCACACTGTTAAGCCCCTCAGGATCTTATATGTTTTAATCAAGTCACCTCTGACTCTTCTAAACTCAGGCAGATACAAGTTTAACTGTTCCGACGTTTCTTCATAAGACAACCCAATCAATTCATGGTATTAGTCTAGTAAACCTTTTCTGAACTGCTTGCAATGTATTTACATCCTTAAATAAGATCACACATATGGTATGATTAAAGCATAACCTCCCTTCTTTGTATTCAATTCCTCTATTAGTTTTCCTAATTATTTGCTGTATCTGCATACTGACCTTTTGTAATTCATGCACTAGGACCCCCAGATCCCTCCAAGCAAGCACTTCAGAGCTCTGCAACCTCTCACTATTTGGATAATATCTTCTTTTATTCTTCCAGCTAAAATGGACAATTTCGCCTTTTCCCACATTATGCTCTATTTGCGAGACCCTTGCCCACTCATTTAACCTATCTGTGTCCCTTTGTAGCCTCCTTATGTCCACTTCACAATTTACTTTCCAACCTATCTTTATGTCATTGGCAAATTTGGCAACAGTCTCTTCAATCATTTCATCCAAGCCATTTATATAAATTCTGAAGTTGAGGTTCTAATACTGAACCTTGTGACACGCCACTTGTTACATCTTGCCAACTTGCTTTCTGTTAACTAACCAATCTTCTATCCATGTCAATATATTACCCCTAGTAACACGAGCTTTTATTTTCTGCAGTAACCTTTGATGTGGTACCTTATCAAATGTCTTCTGGAAATCTAAGTACAGTGCATCAACCAGTTCCCCTTTATTCTCAGCGCAAGTTACTTCTTCAATCAACTCCAGTAAGTTAGTTAGATGTGTTCTCTGTTTCACAAAACCACGTTGACTCTGCTTGATTATCTTGAATGTATTTAGGTGCCTTTTTATAACATCTTTGATAATAGCTTCAAACATTTTCCCTACAACAAATGTTTAGCTAACTGGCCTGTAACTATGCTTCCTGTCTCCCGCCCTCTTTGAATAGTGGAGTTACATTTGTTTTCTTCCAAATTAATGAGACCTCTCCCTTCAATAGATGTTAAGCAAATTGGCCTGTAGTTTGCAGCTCTCTATCTCCCTCCCTTTTTGAATAATGGAGTTACATTTGCTATCTTCCAATCTAATGGAACCTTCCCTAAATCTAGTAAATTTTGAAAAATTAAAACCAAAGCATCAGCTATTCACACAACACTTTTTTTAAGACACTAGGATGAAGTCCATCAGGATCCAGGTTTTTGTCAGCCTACAGCTCCAATAATTTACTCAATACCACTTCTCTGGTGACTGTAATTTTCCTGAGTTCCTCCCTACTTCCATTTCCTGGTTTATAGCTTCTTTTGGGATGTTATTTGTCTCCTCTATAGTGAAGACTGATGCAAACCACCTGTTCATCTGCAATTTCGTTATTTTCCATTATCAGTTCTCCAGATTCACTTTCTATAGGATCAGTTCTCTCTTTATTAAACTATTACTTTCAAATATTTATAAAAGCTCCTGCTATCTAATTTTATATTTCTGGCTAGCTTTCTCTTGTACTCCGATTTTTCCCACCTTGTTAATCTTTTAGTCATTCTTATATTCTGTCCATTCATCTGATCTGCCACCTGTCTTTGCACAATCGTATTATTTTTTAAGAGTTTGACACTAATTTTAACCTTTCTAGTAAACCATGGAATGTGATGGCGTGGGGGAGGGGGGGCTTCTGTTCTTTGTACGTTTTCTTACTATTTGGAATGTATCTGTTCTATGCATTTTGAAATATCCCCTTAAATATTTGCCGCTGGCCCACTATTGAGCTGTCCCTTGACCTAATTTGCCAATTCATTTTAGCAACTCAAGTCTCATGACCTCATAATTGCCATTATTTAAGTTTAACAATATAGTTTCAGACCCATTCTTATCTCCCTCAAACTGAATATAAAATTCAGTCATTCTATAATCGCTGCTATCTAGGGGTAGTTTCACTAAGAAATCATTAATTAGTCCCATCTCATTACATACTACTAGGTCTAATATATCCTGTGCTCTGGTTGACTCCAGAATATGCTGTGCTAAGAAATTACCCTGAAAGCATTCAATGAACTCCTTGTCTAAGCTATCTTTTCCCGTCTCACATTTCCAGTCTATATGTTAAAATAAGTAAGTTAAAATTCCCCATGATTATTGTTGCGCCTTTCCAACAAGCTCCAATGATTTCTTCCTTTATGCTCTATACCACCATGTAGTTAGTATTAAGAGGCATTTTACATGACTACTACTTATTGTCTTTTTTATTTCTCAACTCTATGTAAACTGTCTCCATAGTCTGTTTTCCTGAATTTAGGTTGTGGTAACTTAAAATCAAAAATAGTCGAATGTATTGTTTAAAAAATGATCTTTATATGAATAAATAATGAAGTTTAACATTAACAGTAACTCAACAGGAATAACTATGAAAATAGCACAAATCAACAGATGTTACTTAAATTACTCCCTTTAGTTTTACTTCCTCTAGTTTAGTGTATATAAGAACAGTAAAAATACTAACAAGATTCCATTTACTAATGCAGCTGCTCTTCTTTCTGAGGAAAGATAGAAATAAAAAGGGGCACCTCTTATCCTCTTCACTGAACTCTCTCAGTCATCAGATTCCAACTCAAAGTAGCACTCCAGTGCAGAAAAATAAGGTAGTGTTTCTCAAGTTTACATTGAGGAATTATAAATAAGGTCAAGAATGGGAAGATCAGAATGGGGGGCTTGCATTAACTACTAATTCTCATTGCCAGATGAGTCACCTTGGTCCCAAAAACACCTTGCGCATCTTGTAGCCCTGGTTACTTGCTCAGAGCTGATGAGTGTAAGTTTGATATGTTGTCATTGAATCAAATATTTATAAACTGGTTACAACGTGGGCCATTCAGCCATTGCATCTGCACCAGCACTCTACAAAAGCAGTACAACTAGTCCCAGTCCCTCACCTTTCCCTCTAGCCCTGCAATGTTTTCTCTTCCAAGAGTTTTATCTAGCCCTTTCTGAAAGCCCTGATTGAATCTGCCTCACCACACTCTCGGGCAGTGCATGTTACATAGAAATCTTATTTCACCATGTTGGTTTTTTTTGCTAATAGTTTTAAATCTGTAGCCTCTGGTTGCCTGGACCTTCCATTGATAAGCACAATTCCGGCCTTGGGTGACTGTGTAGAGTTTGCACGTTCTGAACGGGTTTTCTCCGGGTGCTGTGGTTTCCTTCCACAGTCCAAAGATCTGCAGCTTAGATAGATTGGCCGTGCTAAATTGCCCCTAGCATCCAAAAGATGTGTGTGTTGGTTGGATGGATTAGCCATGGTAAGTGCGCAGGGTTACGGGGATAGGGTAAGAGCATGGTTGTGATGCTCTTTTGGAAAGTTAGTGCAGACACAGTGGGCTGAATGGCCTCTTTCTGTACTAAAGTGATTCTGTGATTTCCTCCTATTGACTCTGTCTAGATGCTTCATGGTTATGAACATCTCTACAAAATCTCTTCTCCACTTTCTCTGAGGTGAGCAACTTCAGCTTCTCCAAACTATCCATGTAACTATAGTCCCTCAACCCTGAAACCTTTCTAATATATATTTTCTGCACCCTCTCTGGAACCTGCACTTTGTTAGTAAAGTATAGTGTCCAGAATTGAAAGTAATATTCTAGCTGAAGCTGAACCAATGCTTTATAAAGGTTCATCATGACTTTCTTGCATCTATCTTTTATACTTCTTTTATAAAATATTTTATTTATTTGCCTTTTTAACTTTAACTTTTCCTGCTGCCCTGCATGATTTGTACTATCCTGATAAATATTAAGATAAAATGGGAATTTAATTGACACAATTTTATAGTTTATGCATCTCTGTAATTTTCCTGGAAATTTGCTCCTCTGTATTTTTCCCATTAGTTGATTGTCAAAAGATTACACCAGTAGTCTGATAGTATCTCTATTGTTTCTTAACTCTTAACAAAATAGATTATGCTCATGATCCCTCCTGGATGTTCACTACAATATCTTCTTCAATTAAAAGTCTTTCTTTCCTTCCCTATTTTTCCTGAACATCTTGTATCCAGGAAAATTAGTATCCAATTCTGTCCTTTTTTGATTCCATGATATTTCCATGTGTGGCTATTTGTCTTTGCAGCTCACCAACTTTATTTACCACTATTTTGGCATTTATAAACATTCATTGAAAATGTAATTTAGATTGGATTGTAGTTCTTCTAATTTTCACCTCACCAAATACCTAATTACTTTTTATTCTGTTGTTATTGGTCTCTTCAAATCCATTGTTTGCCTTGTTTCGTTTTTCTAATGCAACATCCAGGTTCTCATCCAACAGCAACATTTGTTTAAACCCTACCAAACAATACCAATATTCAGTGGTCCTCATTTTGTTTCAGTACAATTTATCTGCCCTGTATAGATTCCACCTACCTAAGAACAGGTTTTAATACACCAGAAATCGAAAGGCTTCTCTCGTGAATTACCTTTCTGGCCGTGCATTCATCTATCATCTGGCAGCAAAAGCTTTTCATGAGCACTATGGCAAGCAGCAGATCTCACCATAAAATATGAAGTGGATGTGAAGAAAAGATCCCAATTTTTACACTCAAATAATTGAATCTCTGCAATACTCAGCAGTGTTCATATGTGTAATGCAAAGAATAAGCATTAAAAGAGTGGTGGAACAAGATCATTATTACTAATAGAGGAAGAGCAGGAAATATGTTTTGACAAAGCACCTTTTAGGTTAACTGTTAAGCAATTGCGGTAACTTAACATTATTGCCATATATAAACCACAATATCTATTTTAAAAAAAGTACACAGAACGATAACGGTCTTTGCAATCATAAATATTGTCAGTAACACAACTGGTAAAACACAAGTAAAGCAGCGGAAGGGGGCAGCACTATTGTAGTGTAATTAGTGTCTATTCGCAATCTTGAAAGGGAAAGAATAAATGCCAGAATTTAATCTTATTGTTCACAGAATCCCTATAATGCAGAAGAAGGCCCATTGAGCCTGCACTACAACAATCTCATCCAGATTCTATCCTCACATATTTACCCTGCTAATCCTCCTGACACTAAGGAACAGATTAGCTTGAACAAGATAATGTTAAAAAAAAGTATGAACTTTTTAATATAATTGCAATATTTGTATCATGTATTCACAAGAAAAATACAACTGAATATTTCCACAATTTTTTTTAATAAATGGATACCTGTTAAATCCCTGAGACTTTAATTGTTACATGCTGCAAGTCTTAGGAATGTATTTATGCACTCAAATAAATTTTGGTGTGTACTATGTTATTGTGCTTTGTTCTTAAATAAAATAGTTAGGATTTAATTCTCAAATAAGACTTTACATTCACTAAAATGGTCTATGAAGGGGATTAAATTCTCCTGGCTTATTGTTGCAAGACGTTCTATATTACCACAAATGAAAGGAAGCCTGACAAACATCATATTAGATCTAATGCGATGTTAAGGAGCCTGAGCAAAACTGGAGTCAATGGGAATCAGAAGCAAAACTCTCCCCGATTGAAGTCATATCTAGCACAAAAGAATATGCTTGTGGTTGTTGCAGGTTGATCATCTCAGTTCCATAACATCACTGCAGGAGTTAGGATAGCATCCAATGCCCAACCATCTTCAGTTGCCTCAAGAATAACTATCCTTCCATCATAAGATCAGAATCGGGGATGTTGCTGATTACTGCACAATGTTCAGCACGATTTGCAACTCTTCGGATACTGAAGCAGTCTATATCCAAGTGCAGCAAGATGTGCATAATATCCAGTCTTGTACTAACAAGTGGAAAGTAACATTTGTGCCCCATAATTGCCAGGCAATAACAACAATGTCCAACAAGACAGAATCTAACCATCGCCCCATAACATTCACTGAGTTCTCCACTATCAACATTCTGGAGGTTACTATTGACCAGAAACAGAACTGGACCAGCTATCTAAATACTGTGGCTACAAGATTAGATCAGAGACTAGCTGAGTAACTCATCCTGACTCCCGAAAGCTTATCCATTATCTACAAGGCACAAGTCAGGAGTGTGATGGAATACTTTTAAGTTGGGCTGGAAGGCCCAACAATTCATGCGTTTTTCAATGCTATCTTGTTCAAGTTCGAGCTAAATTATTTCTTAGTGACAGGAGGATTAGCAGGGTAAATGTGCAGGGATAGGGTCTGGATGGGATTGTTGTCGGTGCAGCCTTGATAGGCAAAATGCTTTCTTCCACACTGTAGGGATTCTATGAATGATAAGATTAAACTCTTGACATTTATTCATTTTATGCTTAAATCTCTATGGCTTGCCACTTTTCTTGATGAGTGCAGCTCCAACAATACTCAAAAAGCTCGATACTATCTGGGACAAAGCAGCTTGATTGGCACCCCGTCCACAAATATTCACTCCCTCCATCACTAACGCACCGTGTGTACAAGGTGTACTGAAGGAACTCACTGGGCTCTTCAGACAATACCTACAAAACCCACAATTGCTGCTACTAATATCTAGAAGGACAAGAGCTGCAAATGAATGGGAACACATACCTGGAAGTGCCTCTTCAAGCCACACATCTTCCTCACTTGGAACTATATTGCCATTTTTTCACTCATTGGATCAAAATCCTGGAACTCTTTCCCTAATAGCACCGTGGGTGTACGTGCACCACATGGACTACAATGAGTCAAGCTGTCTGATTTAAAGTTTCAAATAATGCTTGGCAATTAGTTGTCAATCAACATTGGGGTTGGTGCATTCACCATGGCAAACCACCACCACAATCAGTGCTCACTTGCAAACCAATCAGCATTCTCATCACAAAGTATAAAGTTGTTGTTTCCCCAGGCATTGGTTTCTTGCAATTGACCTGATGAGTGCAAATGATAAGCTCTGGCAAAATATCTTCTTTCAGTAATAATCAAGTTCTGTATGACCAAATTACTAATTAATAATTGAGAGTGTGAAGAATTGTGCTAACAACCAATTTAAGATTATCAGTTGGACTTACAATTTGTCTCACCGATCTGTCAGTAGAGAGATCAATATGTGTGCAGTGGCTCCTGCATCGCTGGTCTTTTGATCATCAGCTTCCCAATTTCACTTCCAGGCCTCTACCGCTAATCGCTAGCTTCCCAATCCCCCCTTATCGTCTGTCTACCTGAACTCCCTCTCCCTGATCAGCACCCTATACGAAAATCATGTGCCCTGATCTCCTCCTCTCGCAGTCCGCCATTGATCCCATTATAGAATGTGCAGAACTCCCCCCATGCCCAGTGATTAGACTGTTTCCTCTGGCCCCAGCCCCCAACACTGCCTGATCGATAGTGCCAGGATGCCTGGTGGGCAGTTCCACGTTGGAGCTTCAATGGCACATAGGGTGATCATGTCAGGTCCCTCTTGATGGGGCCCAAATTAATCCCTGCAAGTGGGAAGCTCTTTGGGTGAGATTGGGGAAGACACTGGTGAGCCCAGAAACCAATTCCCAGGCTTGCTAATCATATTTCAATATGGAAATCAGCCTTGCGTCAGTTTCCAGCACGAGGCTGATTACATTGAAAAACATTGCCCGGGAAACTCATGATCGACCAGAAGCCAAATCACTAGTCCCACTATAGGGCCACTGATGTCTTCCGGCCCATTGCAATCCTTAAGGAATGCAGTGGGCTGGGAGAATTGTTCCCCCGTATGTTTTATTTTGGACAGGATTGGGTCTTTCTATCCAAATACAATTTACCTTGACCTTAACAGCAATATATTCAAGAAGTTGAGGGGTAACATTATTTCTTGTGTGGTACTGTTGGTGACGATATGGTTCAAGGCAGAAGAACGAGACTCAGAATATCTGTGTCTGATATTTTGGCATCTGGCTGTGTTAGAATTTGTTGTATGCTGCTAGAAGTAAAGCCCACTGCTGGATTGTGGCCAGTGCAATAGAAGGAGTAGGCTTGTCCTCATAAAATGACTCTCATAATAGCCTGTGATTGATGATAATCATGAAGTAACGCCTATTACATACTAATGGAACTTTTTAACTCCATAAATGATGGCTTTTTTAATTTGGGAGAATTTTCTGTTGGCATCAATTAAGGTAGTCTGAGTTACAAGAAGTTAGGCAAATTGGGGCTGTTTTCCTTAGAAAGACGTAGACTTAGAGGAGATCTAATAGAGGTGTACAAGATTATGAGGGGTATAGATAAACAGGATTAAGCTTTTTCCTAGGATGGACTCAAATAGCACAAGGGGTCACGGGCTTAGTGTGAGGGGGGTAAGGTATAATTTGGATGCTAGAAAGAGTTTTTTCACACAGGGTGGTGGGGGTATGGAACACGCTGCCAAGTAAAGTGGTGGAGGTAGGCATTCTAGAGTTATTTGAGAGATACTTAGATGGGCACATAAACAGAATGGGAATGGAGGGATATAGAAAACTGATTTAAAATAGGGATCATGAGCCTTGGGAGTTCCCTGGGAAGTGTGTAAATTGTTGATGATATTGATGTATTTGTTTTATTCTACAGGTGCTTTGGTCCACCTTGTTGTCTAACAAGGGGCATACACGCAATGGATCATGAGAGGGCTGCTCTTGGATTTTTCGAGAGTATTCTAGTGCTTCACGTCGTTAGTGTACGCTTGACCTGGACCATTTGATGGGCAACACGACAGCTCAGTGACTATCGCTGTGCTGTGCAGATACATGGATTTGGGCCTGTGTCTGTGGGAGTTTGCGCATTCTCCCCGTGCTTGCGTGGGTTTTCTCCGGGTGCTCCGGTTTCCTCCCACATCCCAAAGGTGTGCTCTTAGGCTAACTGGCAAAACAAATTCTCCCTAAATTGTCTCAAATTTGGTTTTTAATCCATAGATTTATAAACATAGACAAAGATCACGGGTAGAGGTGGGAACATCGGGGTAGCAGCGTGGGCTCGTTGGGCCGAAGGGCCTGTTTCCCATGCTGTTTTGTTCTTGACACGAAGATGATGGGCCATTCTACACCATCCTCTGTTCTATGAGACAACACTGCCAAATGGCAAAGCAACATGCTATCTTTCTCTTTGTACTGAAATAGACTAGCAATCCTGAAGATAGTAAAGCAAGTTTAACTTTCTCAAAGGCTTCTTTTTATGGCTCGCTCAAATACCAACTTTGATATTAGTTTAAAAGTAAAGTAAGGGTACTAATAATGTTGATAGATTTGGTATCAACCAGCCATAGTAATTAACCATGCCCAATAAAAGCTTTGCATTCTGACATGTTCCTGGATGCTGGTGCTTCCTTTATAACTTTTAGTTTTTCTTCTAAAGGATGTAGCCCTTGGTGTTGACTTTAAATCCAAGGTAAGTGATCTTGTGGGCTTGAAAGATACACTTCCCTTTTTTAAGTCATATTCCCGCCTCTTTGAATCTCTTAAGCAACTCTTTGAGGTTTGTTAAATGCTCTTGTTGGGAAACTGCTATGATTAAAATATTACTATTTTGGATACATCTTGCAAGAAAATTTCTACGGTGCTCTGGAAATAGCTCAGGCAATTCAGAGTGCAGAGAGAGGCTATCTCAAGTTACAGTGCATGCATAAAGGCAAGGTGAATTAGCTGTGACTTTGCAAGTCAGGAGAGCAGCATTGAGTTTGCTGAAGAGAATGCAGGAACACACTGAGCAAGGAGGGGAGAAAAGGAAAAAAATGGGTCAAAAAAATCAGATATTCTGATGAATGTTATAGATGCGAGGGAGATCATCCCCAGGAAAATGTACATTTTGGGATTCTGCCTGTGCCAGGGGCAGTGCGTAGGAGCATTGCCATGGTAATTGCCTAGCCTTGTTCCTCTCTCCGAGAGCTATACTTATCTCAACAGATTTATGTTTTAAAAAAAACCTGCCAAGTCACATTGGCGAAGTATGAATATTCAGTGAGGGGACATAATTTGGCAAGGGGATCGTTAATAGTACGGAAATGTATTAAAATGTATTAATATCAAGCTCTTGCTTATTATGGACAAGAACCTGATTACATCATTAGCAAAGGCCAATGAAAATCAGAATGTGCAATCATGCCAGTGTGAACTGTGTTTTTTGATTTTCATGGGATTTTGACCCCACTCTGCCAATCCAGTGTGCGGAGAATGTGGGGTGTGTAACTCAATGTAACAGATTCAGCATGAGAGTAATAAGGAAGGTGGATGGAAATGGAGCCAGAGAACATTGCTACTGACATTTCATCCAGGATTTTATGCCAGGCAATCAAATTTTAACATTAAAATATTATAAATTTTGGAATAAAATAGTAATACAATTTGATAAAAATTTTAAAAGTTCTACTTATTCTTAATTTCCTGGGAATACAAATGATTCATAAACCTACATAATGATACAACAAAAGACAAATGTTAAAAACTGTTTGAAATGCAGCAAAGAATGGATCGGTGAAATTATTTTTCCAAATAGCCAAGTGCTTTCAAAATAACATCTCGACCAGAATTCACAGTAGATGTAGTTTCTTGTTCTGTTTTTCCTAAAGATGGATTAACTTCCACTAAATCAATTGCTGACAGCAGGCCTGCAGAGGAAAATATAACATATACAGTACAATTATATACCGAGAAACAAAATTTGTTAGCAGAGACCCGCAAAAAATGTGGTCAAATCAGTATATTTATTCTAAAAGAATTTCTTTAAACGCATGATTTCTATTTATTCTTTCACCAAAGACTTGAACAAAGTCAAAAGTTTTTATTCTGGAGAAGCTACATAAAGCCGTCCATATGTAAAATTGATCCAGGAGAATAAATACAATTTTATTAAGAATCTGACCTTATAATTTATTTAAAGTATATTTATTAGTCACAAATAGGCTTATATTAACATTGCAATGAAGTTACTGTGAAAATGCTTTAGATGCTACACCCCAGTACACTGAAGGAGAAGTTAGCACAGCCAGTGCATCTAACCAGCACATCTTTCAGACTGTGGGAGGAAACCGAAGTACCCAAAGGAAACCTGCAGAGACATGGAGAGAACATGCAAACTCCGCACAGACAGTGACTCAAGTTGGGAATTGAACCAGGGCCCCTGGCACTGTAAGGTAGCAGTGCTAACCACTGTGCCACTGTGTTCTAGTCATAGAATATGGAAGTGTAATTGGGAGCTGAAAAGGCTGTCTTACATCTGATAGGCTCAATATTATTCAACAATAAACATTCTACTGAAATATCCCTGTTTCAGTAACTAAAAATCAAATAAAACAGCTTCCTAAGTATCAATTGTTAAAACTTCAAAGCAATATTATAAGTACTCCTTGAGTTTTAAATTTGTTGGGGACCTGGGGGTGCAGGTGCACAAGCCTCTGAAGATGGCAGAGCAAGTGGAGAAGGTTGTGAAGAAAGCATATGGTATGCTAGCCTTTATAGGAAGGGGTATAGAGTACAAGAGCTGGCCTTTAATGTTGCAGTTGTATAAAACGTTGGTTAGACCTCATTTGGAATACTGCGTCCAGTTCTGGTCGCCTTACTACCGGAAGGACGTGGAGACTCTGGAGAGAGTGCAGAGGAGGTTTACCAGGATGCTGCCTGGTATGGAAGGTCTGAGTTACGAGGAGAGGTTAGGCAAATTGGGACTGTTTTCCTTAGAAAGATGTAGACTTAGAGGAGATCTAATAGAGGTGTACAAGATTATGAGGGTATAGATAGAGTAAACAGGGTTAAGCTTTTTCCTAGAATGGACTCGAATAGCACGAGGGGTCACAGGCTTAGGGTGAGGGGGTAAGGTATAATTTGGATGCTAGAGGGAGTTTTTTCACACAGAGGGTGGTGGGAGTATGGAATGCACTGCCAAGTAAAGTGGTGGAGGCAGGCCTCTGGAGTTATTTAAGAAATACTTAGATGGGCACATGAACAGAATGGGAATGGAGGGGTATAGAAAACTGATTTAAAATAGGGATCATGAGCCTTGGGAGTCCCTGGGAAGTGTGTAAATAGATGATGATATTGATGTACTTGTTTTTATCCTACAGGTGCTTTGGTCCACCTTGTTGTCTAACGAGGGGCATACACGCGATGGGTCGTGAGAGGGCTGATCTTGGATTTTTTTCGAGAGTATCCTAGTGCTTCATGTCGTTAGTGTACGCTTGACCTGGACCATTTGATGGCAAAACGACAGCTCAGTGACTATCGCTGTGCTGTGCAGATACATGGATTTGGGCCTGTGTCTGTGGGAGTTTGCGCATTCTCCCCGTGCTTGCATGGGTTTTCTCTGGTGCTCTGGTTTCCTCCCACATCCCAAAGATGTGTTCTTAGGCTAACTGGCAAAACAAATTCTCCCTAAATTGTCTCAAATTTGGTTTTTAATCCATAGATCTATAAACATAGACAGGGATCACAGGTAGAGGTGACAACATCGGGGTGGCGGCGCGGGCTTGTTGGGCCGAAGGGCCTGTTTCCCGTGCTGTTTTGTTCTTTGTTCTTATAATATTAGAGATAGATCTAAAAATCATCTTCACCTATAGAATCAACACTATTCTCCACACATAATTTTTCTAAAACATTTTAATTCAAATCTCAAGAGTTTTAATTTTCTTAATAAGTTGTATCAAATAATTGTCCCCTCCATTTTGCCACACCTAATCAATTTCATCATGTGATCTACATCTCCCATGCCATCTTCTCCATTCTTGCCGTCTCTATCGTTCCTTTCCCAAACTATTCCTTCTTTTCCTCCCATGCCGCTCCTTCCCTTTCATCAATCCTCACATTTTGCTGTTTTCTCCATCAATCCCCCACCCAGCTGCTAACACCAACAATTGCTAGCCACATGTGCAACATGCACTTATATCCCTCATGTGCCCCTCATGCCTCTATATGTGCCAGGCAATAAACTCTCCCTTAATGTGTCTCTTAAGCTGACCAATCGAACAGTCCAGTCAATCAAAAATTTGAGTATTATTAGAGAATGATCAGCACAAGCATCATAGCATTAGTAACTAACTAGCGGAGAGTACAAAGATCATAGATTATTAAAGAGTGTCTTAAAAGAAGAGTGAAAGTTACTGTATTTTAGGAAGAAAATTCCAGAAAATGCTTAAGAGGCCAAAATTAGATGAGTGCAGATACCTCAGAAGGTGTGGGGCTGAAGAAGATTGCAGAGAGAGGAAGGGACAAAGCCATGGAAGAATTTGAAAGCAAGGATGAGAATTTTAGAATCAAAGTGTTGTTTGGCCAAAAGCTAATGTAGCACAGCATTGATAACTGAATGGGACTTGATAAGAGTAAAATATATGGAGATTATATCACCTTATGGAAAGTAGAATTTAAGACAGCAGCCAGACATGTGTTGGAATTCTCAAGTCTTAAGCTCAAAGAGTCATGAATGGGGTTTCAACAGTTGAATAGCTGTGGCAGGTGTTAAGAACCAGCCAAAGACTCCAAAGTATTTTGTGAAGTTAGCCTAGATCCTAGGTTTTACATTTGATTTTGGCATTGGTGAGCATGAGGAGTTTCACTCCAGGTATGATTCAAGTGACCTATCAGAAAGCTTTTACCAAACATTTGTGTTTAAGAATACAGCTAAAATATATTAAAAAGAATTAGCATAACCTTTACCAGTTACAGGACTTAAGCATGGCACAGTATAACTTCTAACAGCTAGCTTTCTCTGTTGTTCTAAAGTAATCATCATCCCACAGACATACACCATTCTTTAGCCATAACATAAAAACAAGTATTTTCATATAATGTTGGATTTTCAGCTTTGTGAAATCTATGGACAGAAATCCAAGCCAGCTGTTTGGAGAGAAGACTATCTCCTCAAAAGTGTCAAACTTCAGAAAAGTAAACTCAATCTCTGGCAGCTTCTAACACACAACACTTAAACAACAAAACCCCAACTCCAGAGAGAGAGAAAATCCACTACTGTTTCTCACAGCTTCAAGCTATTTCTGAAATCGAATCTAAAACTGAAAGGCTCTGTGAAAAGTATCTGTCTCTAGCCACATGATCTGAATAAACTCTAAATAAACTCTACTCAGCAATCCTATGGAACCATTAAAATCACAGAACACTGCATTAGTTCAGATTAAAATCAATATGATATCAGTTATATTACTTCAGTAATAATAAAGGACACTGGCTACAGACAACAGTGCTGACAAAACATCCTACAGAGAAACATGATTCAAATACATTTCTTAAAGATAGTATCGTCGCACAGGGATGAAGTTGAGTGATGTTGTGGAGGTGGAAATAGACAGTCTTTATGATGGCATGGACAACTGGTTGGTAGCTTATTTCAGGATTACATACTTTAATCTAGAGATTCTTTATTTTTAGTCCAAAGAATAACTTCCAAATGGTAGGTTGACTCAAATAAGTGTTCCTTCCATGTTGCCTCTCTGAAATTTGACTCTTTTGAGGATATATCTTTGTCTCTAAACAGCTGACTTGGATTTCTGTCCATAGGTTTCAGAAAGCTGAAAATGCAGCATCACATGAGCATACAGTTTGTTTATTTTCAGAAAGTTGCTTGGAAGAGGAATGGAACTAGAGTTTGAAGGAGGCATTGAAAAGTTAGTTTTCCAGATGTTTACTTGGAAGAAAGTTCTGCTCATTCAGGGAATATTCATATTGTGTGAAATACAAGGTGAATGTCTAAGAGAGACGTTGTCAATGCAAGTAATTGAGAATATAACATTATTGTACTGAGATAAAGCCATTTATCCAATATGTTCCATATTGCAAGTTTCACTTCAGTTTCTGATCTGGACATTTTCTAAATTCTTATTGTCTCCCCTTGGCTGAATTAGGATATTTTCCAGTATATTTTTAATGATTTAGTTCAATTATTATTTACTATGTGCATTAACAGTCAATAACACAAGTCAATGATTTGAATATTCTTTCTGGTGGTGGTCTACCGATGGTAAAATCTCCACCTGGCGATGCATTTTCCCATGTCAGATATCAATGATATGCACTTGTTACAATTCCTGCTGCCTAATGAGACCCTGCCATTGATTGGCCATAAAATTGCCAGATTGCTGCTTTAGCAACAATACAACATACAAGAGTATAATTAAATGGGCAGAAGAGCCCAAAGAGAGGATGTTGTCCCACTGAAGGCCTTGTCCAGGATTAGGGTCTTTGACAGTTAAGTAGTGTGAAGGGAGAGGAATCCAAATCAAGGCCTCTCAGATGCCAAGGGTCATTCCTGCCACCCCGACTGCCTGCATTGCCTACAGTTCGCCTGTCGCCACAACATGCCCACAGCAGATGCCATCTCCCTGGCCTTACACACAACCCTGAACACCTAGATGACAAGGACACCAATGTCAGACCCCTATTCATGGACTACAGCTCAGCCTTTAAGACAATTATTTCTATAAGACTCATCTCCAAACTCCATGGCCTGGGGCTCACTCCTCCTTCTGCAACTGGATCCTAGATTTCCTAACCACAGACCGCAGTTAGTAAGGATAGGCAACAACACCTCCTTCATGATCATTCTCAACACTGGGTGGTTTATAAGATTGTGCCTCTTACAATATTCCTTATACACCTCTGACAGTATGGCCAAATTCCCCTCCAATTCGATTTCAAGTTTGCTGATGACACCACTGTTGTGGGTCAGATCTCAAACAATGACAAGATACAGTACAGAAAAGGGATAGAGAATCTGGTGAACTGGTATAATGAGAATAATCTATCCAAAATGAAGGAGATGGTTATCAACTTCAGGAAGCATAGTGGAGGGTTTGTCCTTGTCTACATCAATGGGGTGAAGTGGAAATGATTGACAGCTTCAAGTTTTTAGGTGTTCAGATCACCAACAACCTGTCCTGGCCCTCCATGTGGATGCTATAGTTACAAAAGCCCACCAACTCCTTCTGTTTCTTAGCAGACTAAGGAAATTTGGCATGTCTGCTACAACTCTCACCAACTTCTATTGATGCATCATAGAAAGCATTCTTTCCAGTTGTACCACAGCTTGGTATGGCTCCTGCTCTGTCCAAGACTGCAATAAACATAAAAGGTTGTGAATGAAGCCCAGATCATCACTCAAACCAGTCTCCCATTCATTGACACTGTCTACACTTCCCATTGCCTTGGAAAAGCAGCCAGTATAATCAAGGACTCTACGCACCCCAGAAATACTCTGTTCCACCTTCTTCGATCATGAAGAAGATACAAAAGTCTGAGGATTCAAGAACAGCATCTTTCCTACTGCCATCAGACTTTTGAATGGGCCTATCTTGCATTAAGTTGATCTTTCTCTACACCTAGCTATGACTGTAACACTACATTCTGTACTCTCTCCTTTCTTCTCTATGTATGGTATGCTTTGTCTGTATAGGACACAAGAAACAATACTTTTCATTGTAGACTAAAACATATGACAGTAACAAATCAAATCGAATTATGGTAATTTCAATCGTCTACCATCAGTTTCCCCTTGATAGTCATTGATGTGATATATGGAAGAGAAATCCGCCAAGAACCCAAGCCCCACCATTTCTTTTTTCTAAATAAATAGTGAAAATGAAGGAGCAGTTAGCATCATTCTGGTTAAGGTATGGATTGTGGTAATGAACACTGATCAGGCCAGGTAATGAACTAACAGTATGGCTCACTGCCTGACTTTTCCCATAGGTCACCCTGATCACATAGAAAAGCACCCAGTCAAATAATTCTAGATTTGAAGAAAGCTTCTCCTAAAGTAGGCATGTGTCCTTTTGTGTGCTATTGTTTTTGTGTTTTGGTTCTCTGAAAGATGGATTCACTGATTCAATGCTTCCAGCAGTAAGAAAGAAAAAGAGAACCTAGTAAAGAGAGAACTTGGCAACTTAAATTTACTGTAACTATCAGTTCTGATAGAAATTATTAGAAATTTTAAACTGGCTTCCTCTCAAAAAGCAACTGCAATACTACAGACTGTGCAGCATGAACCGAAGACAATGGTTTTCTTTTCTAGGTTTTGTTTCCTATTTCCCTCTTGGATAAATCACAACCACCCATATTCTGGTATTTTCATACCAACAAACTGTTATGGGATGAAATTTCATTGTTTCCCTGAGTTTCTCAATTTGCATAATTTGTTCAATGGGGCCAATCACATTGACAACATAAACATCTTTTACTGTGTTCCTCTTTATCATACCTGTTTTATGGATTTCACTTGCCACAAAGATACCTTGTTCATATGTGAGACCTCCCTTTACGGGAGTTCCCGTAGCAGGTGCCAGACTGGGATCAAATCCATCAATGTCAAAACTAAGATGGATCGGTTTCTTTATTCTGTGAGAAATTGTATATTACATCTGAGTGAGAATATAGTACAAATAGGTTGACATACAATAAAAATAATGGACAAAAGAATGTCATGGAAACTTAAGTTTCTGTGAAGTATCTTAAGACATTTTTTAAATGTTAAAATCTCTAGATGAATGCAAATTGTTACTAATTTTCTAGACATCAAACAAACTCATGGTTGGTAAAATCCATACCTTGAATACAGGTAATCGCTGGTCATCTCCATGACTTTCTCTATTCCCATGTGATTTATATCCTTTGCTAGGAAGAACTTAATTCCTAATCTATTTATAATTTCCCTAAAAAGAATCAAATAGTAGAATTACTGATAACTAAAGCAGTATAAAAGCACAGAAGAAGGCAACTCAACTGATCATGCCTCTTCCATTTCTCACAATTTAAAAAATTTATCTTTTGCAAAATCACATCTGTGGTACCGTGACCCCTTTAACAGGGTATTCCCTGAAGGCTATGTGATCAGGCTAGACCCTATAGAGTGTTGAAGCTGGAAACTGAGCCAATTGAGTGCAAGAGGAGAATCCTCAGTTGGAGCCAGGGAGGAGTGTTGCAATGTTGCATAGTTAATTCTGCCAGACCCTTCGTTGTTAGCAATAAATAGTTAATTGGTAATCCTTTGTTACTTTGAGCCACATCCATTACACTGGCGATGAGGAAAACCTTTCAGAGTCATTAAGGATTGCAGTGTGCAGCTAGAGGGGGAAGAGACTTGAGTGTTGAAAATACAAAGAAATAGTGTATGTACCTACATTAAAATGCCTTTGATTGGAAATATTGAATATTTTGACCCAGAAGTGGAAAAGTAGGGACATTGTGTCAAAAGACTGTATTACTTCTTTCTGGCAAATGAAACAACAGCTGAAGAAAAGCAAAACTTCGCCTGACTTTCCAGACACAGTGCAGAACTCTCCACCCCCGTCCACCATGGGAATTGTAGTGGGCAGGGGATGGACCATACGAAGGTCAATTGACCTCAGGTGAGATTTTCTGATTTTGATATGAGCGTGACTGGAAAATTCCATCCAGTCTTTTGAATTTGTAAAATATAATTTTAATTCCCGGCTTCAATCATTATGCTGAGATCCAAATTTCATTCAGCAGTCTGGGAAACAGGCTTTGTGGCCACATTGAGAGGGTTAGCAGAGCACTGCTTTACTAGAAATGTTAAGTGACCATTTGGGTCTTTGATATAAATAGCCTAATTATACAGAAGTTGTTACTGGCCAAGACTAAAATAGAAAAAACTGTGGGAGTTGACCCTGGTGCACTGAGCAAGATGGAAGCAAGTTGCAAAGCATGCCAAATGAGCTGAACCATTTATGGTGCTAAATAGCTATTGTGAAGAACAGATTGAGGGTGAGTGCAGAAGAGCATGAAAAAGGAATTACAGCAATGAGGCGGAAGCTTGTTTTTGATTTGGGGGCAAACACTCCCAATAAACATCTTGCTGATGCAGAAATTACAAGAGTGGTGCACAGTGAAGTAGACAGGACAGAATGTGCAAAAAAATCCCCACAATGGTTAGTTTAACCCCTTTCAAAAAAGTAGATGAGGAACCCAACAAGAAACCTGAGTCATTTATTCTAAATCAGGTACAACTAAGTGCCCTTATAGATAGCCTTGATGGCAAATGGCAAATCACTTAAAATGGAAATTGTCAGGTACTGTGACTGTAGTCATTGGGAAACAGGCATTTTGTTACCTTCAAAAAGGTCTCCCGATCACTAAGATTGAGTGAGTCAGGAGCCATATCGTCTACATATACCAGAAAGACATTTCAGACCTCATGGGCAGTAGCAGTCATCGTGTCCTACAAATATCAAATGACACAACTACCTGTGTCTTGGTAATTAAAGGTCATAGACCTTGTTTAATGTACTGTTTGGCTCAAGCAGATAAAATTAAATTGGTTGGAAATATTAAACTTTCAGGATAGAGATTTTCAAGAACTGTTGTCTAAATGTTCTGGGGTCCTTCAAAATGAACTAGAATGTATAAAAGGAACTAAAGCCAAAATACATCTGAATCCATATGCAATGTCTACATTTTTTAAACCTGTCCAGTACCCTTTGAACTTCATCATAATTTTGAAATCAAGCTTGGAAGACTGGAAGATTTAGGTATTATAAAACCCATACAATTCTCCAAATGGATTGCCCCTTGTCCCTATCCTTAAACCAAATTGTATTATAAGAATTTGTAGATATTATAAACTAACAGTCAGCAAAGGAGCTCAGATAGATACATCATTCCTAGAATTGAGGACTTCTGTGCCAAACTAGCCGGGGGTTTAAAATATACCAAGTTAGAACTCAGTTCTACCTACCAGTAGTTGGAATTGGATAAGGATTTGCAGAGGTTGGTTACTATCAATACCCGCAAGGGTCTATACTATTATGTACGTTTATCTTTTGGAGTTTCATCAGCATGTGCCATTTTCCAATGGAAAGTTAATTACAAGGCATCTCTGATGTAGTGGCTTATCTCAATGACATTTTAATTACAGGAGCCTCACCTGAAGAATACAGATCAAATTTGGAGGAAGTCTCAAGAAGATATAAAGACGCAGATATCAGGTTGAAAAGGAAGAAATGCACTTTCCAAGCAGATGGAGTTAAATATTTGGGTCTTAGGGCATGAAGCAAAAGATTTACATCCTTTGAAAGATAAACTTAAAGCCATTAAGGAAGTTCCACAGCCAAAAAAGTAGCAGAGTTAAAGTCATTCCTCGGAATGGTGAATTATTATGGTGGTTTTTTAAGTCTACCATCTTAGCCTTATTCCACCAGCTGTTAAAGAAACATCAGTGTTGGAGGTGGGGAGATGAATAAAAGGAAGTGTTCACAAAAATTAAGCAAATTCTGCCATCATTGGCATTGTCGATGCATTTCAATCCAACCAAGCTGTTGGTAATGATTTGCAATGTATTATCATATGGAATGGGACTGGTTTTGTCCCATATGATGTCTGATGAGTAGTAAGGCCAAATTCCTTTGCATCAAGAACATTATTAGATGTGGAAGAAAATTCTCAGATAAATAATGAAAGTTTGGCGGTCACTAACCCAGTCAAAAACTTTAATTTACATATTTATGGATGGCCTTTCACAATAATTTCAGACTACAAGACATTGTTATGTTTATTCAGAGAAGATAAGCCAGTGCCACCAATTGCCTCTGCAAGGATGCAGAGATGGACTCTGTTGTTAGTAGCATGCAGCAACATGTTCCAGCATTGCTCAGAGTCACAAATATCAAATGTAGGTGCATTAAGCCATTTGGCCTTGTGACAGACAATAGTACCACCACCAATCCCACAAGAAATGGTGCTGGTGCTGCACTTTATAGACCCTTTGCCAGCCTCAGCTAAGCACATAAAGATGCTCTTAGACTGATTCTTATCAAAAGTTAAGGTGATGATGCAAGGGTGACGTATAAGTTAGAGCTGCTTAAACCTGACCAACAGAGAGGACAGAGATGACATTTGAGGATCGTGTTTTGTTGCTGGGGCTAGGGTTATAGTCCTATCCCAAGGAAGACAACTTTTATTACAGGAATTGCACAACTCAGATCCAGACAAAGCATGATGAAAACACTAGCCAGATGTTATGTTTGGTAGCTGGGCATTGATAAAGAAATTGAAAGCATGGTCAGTCAATGCCCCAGTTGTGAAACACAATAGGCCTTTCTGCTGACGGCGAATATGCATCCTTGGGAGGGGCCGGGCAGACCCTGTGCAATAATATATATGGATTTTGCAGGGTCAGTTTTCTGTCAGCTGTTTCTTATATTCCAAGTAGTTGGATGGCCAGTTGATGAAGTCCACAACAGCCACTGCCAACATTACAAATTGAGGAAAATATTTGCCATTCATGGCATCCCTGAAGTCTTAGTATCAGACAATGCACATCATTCACAGCAGAGGAGTTTCAGAAATTTGTCAAATCAAATGGTATTTGGCATGTTAGGTCACCTTACACCCAACCTTACATTGGCAGAACGGACTGTATAAATATTCAATCTTTTGATGAAAAATCAAGTTATTAGGCCTTTACCTCTATATACAGTTAGTTTTTTGCTGCCACACACCATGCGAAATGCATCCACAGGCATCATGTTAGTTGAGCTACTAATGGGAAGCTGCTTATGGACTCAGTGGGATTATGATATTTGCAGATTTGTTGGGGAGGATGGAGGCTAGGCAAGCCTCCCAGAAATAATTTCATTTGGTTCATTATTGTCACATGTAAGTACACAGTGAAAATTATTGTTTCTTACATGCTGTATAGACAAGGCATATCATACATGGAGAAGGAAAGGAGAGAGTGCAGAATGTAGTGTTACAGTCATAGCTAGGATGTAGAGAAAGATCAACTCAATACGAGGTAGATTTATTCAAAAGTCTGATCGCAGCAGGGAAAAAGCTGTTCTTGAGACAATTGGTATATGTACTCAGACTTTTGTATCTTTTTCCTGATGGAAGAAGGTAGAAAGAATATGTCCCAGGCCCTTGATTATGCTGGTGCTTTTCCGAGGTAGCGGAAAGTGTAGATAGAGTCAGTGGATGGGAGGCTGGTTTGCATAATGGACTGGGCTTCGTTCACAACCCTTTGTAAATTTTTGCGATCTTGGATAGAGTAGGAGCCATACGAGCTGTGATACAACCAGCAAAAATGCTTTCTACAGTGCATACAAAAATTGATGAGAGTCATAGCAGACTGCCAAATTTTCTTAGCCTCCTGAGAAAATAGAGGCGTTTGTGGGCTTTCCCAACTATAGCATCAACGTTGGTGGGGGGAGGAGGAGGAGGACCAGAACAGGTTGTTGGCGATCTGGACATCATTCTCACTTTGTCCCTGTTGGTGTAGACAGGCGCATGTCCTCCACTACACTTCCTGAAGTCGACGACTATGTCCTTCATTTTGTTCACATCGAGGGAGAAATTATTGCTGTTGCACCAGTTCATCAGATTTTCTTCACACTTTCACAATATCTTTCCTGTACTCTGTCTTATTATTTGAGATCTGACCCACTATTAGAATTAGGAATTGGTTAGCTGATAGAAGACAGAGGGTGGTGGTTGATGGGAAATATTCAACCTGGAGTGCAGTTACAAGTGGTGTACCTCAAGGATCTGTTTTAGGGCCACTGCTGTTTGTCATTTTTTATAAATGACCTAGATGAGGGTGTAGAGAGTTGGATTAGTAAATTTGCTGACGATACCAAAGTGGGGGGAGTTGTAGACAGCGAGGACGGATGTTACAGTTTGCAGAGGGACATAGATAGGTTGCAGAGCTGGGCCGTGAGGTGGCAAATGGAATTCAATACGGATAAGTGTGAGGTGATTCACTTTGGTAGGAATAACAGGCATATGAAATATAGGGCTAATGGAAGGACCCTTAATAGTGTTGTCGAGCAGCGGGATCTTGGGGTACAAGTACATAGCTCTTTGAAAGTTGGCACCCAGGTTGATAAAGTTGTTAAGAAGGCGTACGGTGTGTTAGCTTTTATTGGTAGAGGGATTGAATTTAGGAGCCGTGAGGTTATGTTACAACTGTACAAAACTCTGATGCGGCCGCACTTGGAGTATTGCGTACAGTTCTGGTCGCCGCATTATAAGAAAGATGTGGAAGCATTGGAAAGGGTGCAGAGGAGGTTTACCAGGATGTTGCCTGGTATGGTGGGAAGGCCTTATGAGGAAATGCTGAGGGACCTGAGGTTATTTTCATTAGAGAGAAGAAGGTTACGTGGTGACCTAATTGAGGCATATAAGATGATCAAAGGATTGGATAGGGTGGATAGTGAGAGCCTTTTTCCTCGGATGGTGATGACCAACACGAGGGGACATAAATTTAAATTAAGAGGTGGTAGTTATAGGACGGATGTCAGAGGCAGGTTCTTTACACAGAGGGTGGTGAGGGCGTGGAATGCCCTGCCTGCAGCAGTTGTTTTCTCGCCTACTTTGGGGGCAATCAAATGGTCGGTGGATAGGCATATGGATGATATTGGAATAGTTTAGGTTAGAGGTCCACTGGCCGGCGCAACATCGAGGGCCGAAGGGCCTGTACTGCGCTGTAATGTTCTATGTTCTATGTTCACTAAGGTGATGTCATCAGCAAACTTGAAAATCAAGTTGGAAGGGAATTTGGCCATACAGTCATAAGTATATAAGGAGTATAGTAAGGGGCTGAGGACACATCTCGTGGGCACCAATGTTGAGGATGACCATGAAGGACGTGTTGTTGCCTATCCTTATTGATTGTGGATTGTTAGGAAGTCCAGAATCTAGTTGCAGAAGGAGTAGCCGAGCCCCAGGCCACGGAGTTTGGAGATGAGTCTCGTAGGAATAATGGTATTGAAGACTAAGCGGTAGTCAATAAATAGGAGTCTGACGTAAGTGTCTTAGTTATCTAGGTGTTCCATGGATCAATGTAGGGCAATGATGTAGAGCTGCTGGCGTTGGACTGGGGTAAACACAGTAAGAAGTCTCAGAACACCACATTAGAGTCCAACCAGTTTATTTGATAGTAATCTTACAAGCTTTCGGAAACGGTGTTCCTTCATCAGGTGTTTGGAAGGTTCTGATCAGAGAAGGGCGTATAAAGTCACACATAGTTTACAGAATACTGATTAGAATGCAAGTCTTTACAGCTAACCTGCTACTCAAGTCTTAAAGATGCGGACAATGTGAGTGGAGATAGCATTAGCATAGGTTAAAGAGATACGTATTGTTTCCAGACAGGACAGTAAGTGAGATTTTACAAGCCCAGGCAAGTTATGGGGGTTACAGATAGTGCGATATGAACCCAAGATTCTGGTTGAATCTGTGCTCATGTGTGTGGAACTTGGCTATCAGTCTCTGCTAAGCGACTCTGCGCTGTCATATGTCATGAAGGCTGCCTTGGAGAACGCTAACCCGAAAATCAGAAACCAAATGCCGGTAACCGCAAAAGTGTTCGCTAACAGAGAGGGAACAGTCTTGCTTGATGATTGTTGAGTGATGTTCAAATGTCCGTTGTCGTAGTGTCTGCATGGTCTCCCCAATGTACCATGCTTCAGGATATCCTTTCCTGTAGCGTATTAGGTAGACAACGTTGGCCAAGTTGCAAGAGTATGTGCCGTGTACCTGGTGGAAGGTGTTCTCATGTGAGATGATGTCATCCATATCGATGATCCAGCATGTTTTGCAGAGGTTGCTGTAGCAGGGTTGTATGATGTTGTGGTCACTGTTCTCCTGAAGCTGGGTAGTTTGCTGCGAACAAAGATCTGTTGAAGACTTCGGAGTTTTCAACATATTGATGAAGACAAACATCTTGCCAGGGTCATCCCTACACGCCCAATGCTTGCCTTCAAACAACCACACAACCTCAAACAGACCGTTGTTTGCAGCAGACTACCCAGCTTTCAGGAGAACAGTGACCACAACACCACCCAACCCTGCCACAGCAACCTCTGCGTGACATGCTGGATCATTGACACGGATGACAACATCTCACGTGAGAACACCATCCACCAGGTACACAGCACATACTCTTGCAACTTGGCCAACATTGTCTACCTAATAAGCTGCAAAAAAGAATGTCCCAAAACATGGTAAATTGGGAAGGCCATGCAGACGCTATGACAATGGATGAATAAACATCGCTCAACAATCACCAGGCAAGACTGTTCTCTCTCTGTTGGTGAACACTTCACCAGTCATGGGCATTTAGAACATAGAACATAGAACATGTTCTAAACATGTTCGGATAAGCATTCTCCAACGCGGCCTTCACGACACACTACAGCGCAGAGATGCTGAGCAGAGACTGATAGCCAAGTTCCGCACATACGAGCATGGCCTCAACCGGGATCTTGGGTTCATGTCGCACTATGTGTGACTTTATATGCCTTTCTCTGATCAGAACCTTCCATACACCTGACGAAGGAACACTATTTCCAAAACCTTATAAGATTATTCTAACCTGATGTTGTGAGACTTCTTACTCAGTGTAGGGTCACAGAGATGGCGTCTGCTGTAGACCTATTGTGGTGATACATGGACTGTAGTAAATCTAGCCAAACCAGGAGGCCGGAATTAATTCATGCCATGATTAACCTTTCGAAGCACTTCATAATAATGGATGCCAGAACCACTGGACGATAGTCATTAAGGCAAATTGCATGGCTTTTCTTTGGTACCCAGGTGATGGTCATTTCTATGAAACAGATAGAGACCTTAGATTGGTGTAAAGAGAGGTTGAAGATGTCTGCGAACATTTCTGCATGCTGGTCCGCACAGAATGTAAGTGTTCATCGGGTACCTCATCTGGGCCAGTGGGTTGACTTTTGAGAAGGCTGCTTTGAAGTCTGTGATGATGACCTCAGATTACAGGCAAAATAATTGGAGCCTTTGTAATAAATTTGCAACTTACTGCACAATTAATCAACGTGATTATACTCCCATATATTATAAGATACTAAAAGATGTACTAAATGAATAACAATTGCTTCTAATATTTGAAAGTTAAATATTAATTAGATGAATTATAAGTTCTCAACATATCTTCAATTAAGAAACTCACTTCTCACCAGGATCCACATCTCTCAGACCAATATAAACAATATCTTTTGCAGATAAACATGGTTTCAGCCAACTGAATCCCGGGACAGCTGGAATCTAAGGTGGAAAACATGAAGAATGACTTAGAGAGTGTTCAAAGAAATTTCGACCGCTCACTAACAGACTGAAAAATTGCTTTAGATTGAGGTAATCTGAAAGTCTAAGATGAGTGTTTTATAATTATTTTAATGGTAAAGAGTGATCCCAATTACAGTTTCCCTATACTTCCTGGGATGTGGCGAACAAAGGCCATGGAATAAATCTATGCTGAACAATTTATATATATTGAATATAATGTTTATTAAGTGTTCCTAAATCATACCTAAGGACAGAATAATGTATGTGTTTGGGGGCTGTGCCCAGAGTTCCTAGTGTAATATGGGGCATCTGCTAAAAATCATAACACAGCAGAACAGCAGCAGCCAGTGGATTAGTTTCATTTAAGCATAGTATATTGTGGTATAATGTGCTTCATTATTAGCTGAGTGTGCAGATATTCTCTGGGCTTATTTCTTCATATATTTTGTTACATCTAGATCCTGATTTTTACCTTACATACTTAACAGAAAAGGTATCCAGAAACTTTCAAAAATTTCATTAATAATATTTAAAAAAGGCAAGTACTAAAAACCCTTGTACCTGTGCACACACTTTGACAATAAAATATTTCCTGTTGTCAAGTTTATGTCAAACTTTAATGTTAGAAATTGTACTGAAAAAATTATGTCCAGATTTATAATGGAAGTTGCCTGAAAACTTGTCTCTGTTCTTTTGAAGCTTGGCACTACCCTCCTCACAGTTCACAATGCTTCACATTGCACGTTTTGAATTTGAGCTCTATAGAAGTGTCATCCAAACTTGAAAGATTAACCTATTCTCTTTCCACAGCTGCTGTGAGTATTTTGGGCTTTTGTTTCAGATTCCAGCATCCACAGTAACTTGCTTTTATATTTATTAGTCAAGTACAATCTACCTTTTACAAATTTCAGCTGGGTCTCCTTAATTAACTCAAATTTCTCCAAGTGCTTCTTGATTTTTTTTTGCTGATTATGTATTCCAAAACCTTATTCAACACTGATGCTAAACTAACTTACCTGTCGTCCCTAGTATTGTCCTTTTATTCTTTCCTTAGTTATATTTGCCATCCCAATCCCATGGCACCTACCCCTTTTGTATCGGAAAAGTAATTTGTAGTTTACAGTAAAGAAATCTATCAAGTGTGACCAATCATCAACAAAGTTCAGAAATTATTGCGTTGAACTAGAGACAAAGGGCTGCATTCTACAAGGTGCGTGGGTGGATAGGAGGACAATGGGAAGTTGGCTTGGGGACCAGACAAAGCCTTCCCCACAGCCATATCACACTCAGGCTGGCAAAAGTAGTTGAGGGTGGATGGAACTTCCACTTCTCACTTGAAGGAAGTCCCACTCTCAAGGGCAGCCAGCCAGTCTGCAGTTACGGTGATGCCAGAGCATTGGTAGCTACTGCCAAGACTGCAAGAAGGCTCACAGAAAAGAGGAAAGATCTGTGGTTTTTGAGTAGTGAGGTTTCCTGGAGCCCAGGGAGGGAAGAGGGTAATTAACTTTTAATTATTTATTTAAATATGGCCTGCAGGCCGACGATTTCAGTGCCCAGTGTATTATGGGGTCAGCTCAGTGGTGAACAGGAATATGGTAGACTAGCTACCAACCTATTTTACATGACACCGGTCAAGTACACGCTTGGGAGGGAAGGTAAAATCCTGCCCACACATTACTTTCATTGTTGGTGTGTGTACTTTTCCTGTAGCAATAGTTTTACACTGACTGTTGGTATTCTGTCAAGATTAAAGAATACAGTTAAAGTAGCTATTTGCTCATGTTGTGTTAAGCGTGTTTTGGCAACTGAAAATGCATTTCATTCAGTGCTTTGTAATAAACGCAGTCAGCTGTGGGATAGCCAGGAAGTGTTGAGAGATGGTACCACAGAGCATCAGGCTGAGAAAGATTGTTTACCAAAGAACAAAACAGCACGGGAAACAGGCCTTTTGGCCCACCAAGCCTGCGCCGCTACCTCAATGTTCCCACTTCTACCCATGATCCCTGTCACCTCTGTCTATGTTTATAGATTTGTGCATTAGAATCAAATTTGAGACAATTTAGAGAGAATTTGTTCTGCCAATCAGCCTAAGAGCACATCTTTGGGATGTGGGAGGAAACCGGAGCACCTGGAGAAAACCCACGCAAGCACGGAGAGAATGCGCAAACTCCCACAGACACAGGCCCAAATCCACGTATCTGCACAGTACAGCAATAGTCACTGAACTGTCCTGTTGCCCATCAAACGGTCCAGGTCAAGCGTACACTAACGACGTGAAGCACTAGGCTACTCTCGAAAAATCCAAGAGCAGCCCTCTCACAACCCATCGTGTGTATGCCCCTTGTTAGACAAGACGGACCGAAGTACCTGTAGGACAAAACAAATACATCAATATCATCGACAATTTACACATTTCCCAGGGAACTCCCAAGCCTCATGATGCCTATTTTAAATCAGTTTTCTATATTCCTCCATTCCCATTCTGTTCATGTGCCCATCTAAGTATTTCTTAAATAACTCCAGAGTGCCTGCCTCCACCACTTTATTTGGCAGCGCATTCCATACCCCCACCACCCTCTGTGTGAAAAAACTCCCTCTAGCATCCAAATTATACCTTACCCTCTCACCCTAAGCCCGTGACGCCTCGTGCTATTTGAGTCCATCCTAGGAAAAAGCTTAACCCTGTTTACTCTATCTATACCCCTCATAATCTTGTACACCTCTATTAGATCTCCTCTAAGTCTACGTCTTTCTAAGGAAAATAGCCCCAATTTGCCTAACTTCTCTTCATAACTCAGACATTCCCTACTAGGCAGCATCCTGGTAAACCTTCTCTGCACTCTCTCCAGAGTCTCCACGTCCTTCCGGTAGTAAGGCGGCCAGAACTGGATGCAGTATTCCAAACGTCTAACCAACGTTTTATATAACTGCAACATTAAAGGCCAGCTCTTGTACTCTATACCCCTTCTTATAAAGGCTAGCATACCATATGCTTTCTTCACAACCTTCTCCACTTGCTCTGCCACCTTCAGAGACTTATGCACCTGCACCCCCAGGTCCCTCTGCGTTTCTATACTCTTAATAGGTCTACCCTTTATCATATATCTCCCCCCTACATTCTTTCTCCCGAAATGCATCACCTCACATTTATCAGGATTGAATTCCATCTGCCATCTATCTGCTCAAGCTACCAGCCTATCTATGTCCTGCTGCATCGCCTGACAATGCTCCTCACTATCCGCAAGTCCAGCCATCTTTGTATCGTCTGCAAACTTGCTGATCACTCCACTTACTCCCTCTTCCAAGTCGTTTATATATATTACAAATAGAAGAGGTCCTAGTACCGAGCCCTGCGGCACACCACTAGTGACCAACCTCCAGCTAGAAAAACACACTTCATTATTATTCTCTGTTTCCTATTACCAAGTAAAATCTGGCAACATCAATTTTAAATCCAACCGATTTATTTGATAGTAAATCTGCGAGCTTTCAGTCTTTGTGGCCTTCGCCTGACAAAGGCCACAAAGGCCAAAAGCTCGCAGATTTACTATCAAATAAATTGGTTGGATTTAAAATTGGTGTTGCCAGACTTTACTGAGTTTACCCCAGTCCAACGCCGGCATCTCTACATCATCCTATTACCAAGTCAGTTACTTATCCATCTAGCTACCTGTCCTTGTATCCCATTAGCCTTGACCTTTTCAACTAACCTCCCACGAGGGACTTCGTCAAACACCTTACTGAAATCCATATAGACGACATCAACAGCTCGCCCTTCATCGACTGTTTTTGTCACCTCCTCAAAAAATTCTACCAGATTCGTAAGGCATGACCTCCTTTAACAAAGCCATGCTGCGTATCCCTAATCAGATCGCAATGCTCCAAGTGCCTATACATCCTATCTCTAAGAATCCCCTCCACAGCTTCCCTACCACTGACGTCAAACTCACCGGCCTATAATTTCCAGGGTTATCCCTACTACCCTTTTTAAACAACAGTACAACATTAGCTATTCTCCAGTCCTCTGGGACCTCACCAAAGCAGAGACAAAGATTTGTGTCAGAGGCCCAGTAATTTCACCTCACACCTCCCTAAGCAGCCTGCGATAAATGACATCAAGCCCCGGAGATTTATCAGTTTTAATGCTATCTAGAAAGCTCTAACACTTCCTAACTACGTATGGATATTTCCCTCAACTGGTCCACAGCTCCCTCAGAGACAAGACCAGTCAACAAGCCCCTCTCCTTTGTGAATACTGATGCAAAGTATTCATTCAGGATCTCCCCCATTCCCTCGGGCTCTAAGCACAGTTCCCCTCACCTGTCCCTAAGAGGTTTGATTTTTCCTCTAACACCCTTCTATTCCTAACATAGGAGTAAAAAGCCTTTGGATTTTCCTTAATCCTATCCGCCAAAACCATTTCATACATCCTTTTTGCCCTTCTAACTTCCCGTTTGAGCTCCCTCCTACTCTCTCTATATTCCCCCAATGCTCTCTCTGTTCCCAGCTGCTTTGACCTAACATATGCCTCTCTTTTCTTCCTAGCTAAGTCTTCAATATCCCTAGTAATGCACGGCTCTCTAATCCTACCTTTCCCATCTTTCCTCTTAGCCAGCACATATCTTTCTTGCAACATTTTCAGTATTCCCTTGAAAGAATCCCACATGCCTAGCGTGGACTTACCCTTGAACAACCGTTCCCAATCAGTTTCCATAAGTTCCTGCCTAATCTGACTGTAGTTAGCCTTCCCCTAATTCAGCACCCTGCCTCTAGGGCAACAAGCATCCTTTTCTATCTGTATCCTAAAGTAGACAGAATTGTGGTCACTGTTAGCCACATGTTCCCCTACTACAACATCAACCACCTGCTCTGGCTCATTACTCAGAACTGAATCCAATATAGCCCTCTCTCTGGTCAGACTAGCTACATACTGCTCCAACGATCCTTCCAGTACCACGTGGCATGAAAAATATATTTACATTGTTTTGAGCCATTATTTACAACTACAAAGTTATGTATAAATTATTGATTAATTTCAAAGCAATGATTACATATAAATGTAATTAGAAACTTTCCATGAATAATTCATTAGTTACTATGAACTTCAGTAACTTGTAATTTTAGATTGTAGTGGCTGCAATTAATGATGACTTATTTTCAGTCATTTCCAGCAATAACAACAGCCAGGCATATAATAGATGTAAATTAGAAGTCCATGACATTGTAACAGTGGCTGGTAGAAATATCCTTTGGTTTTAGATAACCAGCATAGCTATGGCACTGCCAGGGAATTAAAATGCCAAAAAGCTTGTGCAATCTGAGATAGTTATTTGAATATTCTTAACTTTGCTACCAGTTGTCTCAAAAGCTGACTTCAGCAAAGAAACACAAGTAACTTATGAATGCAAGTACACTTTCTATGTTAAGGCATTTAGAAGACAAAATAATCCGAGAATTATATTATGTTAAGTACATGAACGTTATTTTCTTCATTCTTTATAATAGCATAATATAAATACATGTTTTAAAACTTTAATTGTTGTTGGGATAGACAACAAGATTCCTCTCAGACATGGAACTTCTGATTATCAGATCTGATTATCAGACTTGAGTCAATGGTAGCATTCTCTCCCGAACCTGTGAATTCAAGTTCCACTCCAGGGATTGAGCACATAACCTAGAACTGATATCTCAGTGTAATACAAAGGTGCTTTCGGATGAGAAGATAAACCAAGACCTGGGGAACTATCTGCCCTCTGAGTTGGATTTAAAAGACCCTGCTGTCACACAATTCAAAGAGCAGGGAGTTCTGGTAGTGTTCTAATCAATACTTATCTTTCAAACAATATCACAAACAGATTATCAACAAATCAGTTGTCTCATTTCCCTTTGTAGCACATAGCTATATTTAATTTGATTGTTGTTTTCCCCCATATCACAACGGTAAAAATACTATTTCATCGGCTATAAAACACTTTTGGGTTCATTGGAGTTTGTGAAACAGGTTGTATAAGTAAAGGTGGTTTATTTTTTCTTAAATAATTTGAAGCAGAGTAATTCATACAACCCAAATTTATCATCACATCATGAGCACTAGGATAATGGTAAATATTCACCTGAATAAAGAATGGGCAATTTGAATTTCAGTCCCAATTATTAGTTTTCTTTCATAATGGCAGATCGCAGAATTTATCTTTGTGTCAATAGTTATTTTAAGCTCTCACTGTTGTATGGATAAGATAACAAGTTTCCTCAGAGAATGAACACTTCTGACTGTATTACAGAATTTCAACCGTAGCAATAATATACTTCTGTCTTCCAATTTTGTGCTTTTTCCTCTGTGAAATGCTTTGGCATTGAACCCAACACTTCCCATGATATAAACTGCATAGACTGGAAATTCACCATAGATGTACAAAGGCAAGCCCACATGCTAGACTAAATTTTATTCTGTTATAGAATTGTGTTGCACCCCACCATGTTATTTCAATTAGCCTACTTGTGTTTAGACAGGCATTTTGAATGCCACTTGTCACTTCTGCTGAAATATCAGATGGGAGGAGATTTGGAAGATTGCAACAACTTCTCCTTCATGCCTTGGCTCACACTATCCATCAAACATTCACATCCCTATTTCTCCATTGGTACAAATATGCACCTCTATTTTACTTAAATATAAACCTGCTATTTATTTTAGAGTTTAACTAACTTCACTATGCTAACAGCAAATTTTGGAAACTTCAAAGATATAAGATTGCAATCTTATTCAAACTCCTCTCCAGGCAACATTTTTGAGTATTTATTGTAATTCAAATGTTGTTAAAGTGACATTGATTGAAGAGTTTCAAATTATGTCACATATGAAATAATACAGTACTATTTACATTATTCATAAAATATTACAATGAGGTTACATTTCTTACCATATTATCATTGGGTGATTCCAGCAGCATATATAACTATTATTCACTTCCAAACTATGTAAAGTGCAATTAGATGTATTCTGTAACAGCAATAGGCTGTATCCTCATCTTTAGAAGATAAACCTAGCACTGCACCTTTGTGACATATTTCCAATGCCCACACCAGCAATCATGCGGCATCACTGAGTGAGATTGTAATTTCGTTTTGACTCTATGGATATGTGAGAAAGAAACAAGCAGCTTGCTCTTTTAGGAAACTTTAATGTTTTAGGGTTTCAAAAAGTATTCCTAATGTTACAAGTCAGTTTGGATCCTTCAAGATATTCTTTGAAGTTCGCCTGACTTATAATGTTTTACATTGAATTTGGCTAGGGTGAGCATGAGATGTTTCACTTCAGGTGTGTTTCCACTGACCCATGAGGAGCTTTGTCAAAAATAAAGTTTAATTAAGAATATTGTTGACATATTTAGTAAGACACTTAGCAAGAACCTTTAACAATTACAAACAAGAAATGTAACAACCACAATAATGTTATTGTTGTTTGTCCATTGATAGGGACCTTGACACCATTAATCATTTTGAAGCTGGTTGCGGTGTGTCCGAAGATGACTGATCAGGCCAATTCAGACACAGAATATCCTGGCATATATTGTACAGACTTATGTAAACACTGTAGATGCTGCGCTGGTGGCTCTGGACTTGTGCAGATCGTGCTTAAGTTGTGCTTCAGCAATACATCTTCCTTCATAAGCTTGACAGCCTTTGTAGATGAGGCAGTGCCAGGTAGGGTGGTTTTGTGCCAGCATTTCCCAGATAGTCTATGTCAAGCAACTTCAGAGAGGCCTTGAGTGTGTCTTTGAAAAGTTTCTTCTATCCTCTATGAGAGCCTTCCAGCAGAGAGTTCCCCAAAAGGGAGTTGCTTGGGTATGCGTTCGTCTGACATATGGATGACATGACCTGCCCAACGGGTCTATGCTCTCATCAGCAGTCTGTTCACTGATGGCAGACTTGCTCTAGAGAAAACTTCAATGTCTGGTACTTTGTCTTGCCATTTGATCCATAATATTCTGCAAAGACAAGTTATATGGAAATGATTGAGCTGTGTTGCTTGCCTTCGATACGTTTCACAGGCATACAGAAGGGTAGTGAGTACTGCGGTGCTATAGACCTTCAGTTTTGTTGCTGGGCTGATTCCTCGACATTCCCATACAGTGGAGCGCAATCTACCAAAAGCAGAACTTGCCTTTGCTATTCTGCAGTTAATTTCTGTATCAATAATCACTGCTTGGGAGCGGGTGCTGCCAAGATAAGTGAATTGGTCCACTGCCTGTAGTTTCTGCTCTTTGATTGTGATTATGGATCATACTTGCCATCCACTCTGTACTTGAGACTGACTCCAGCAACACTGTCCTGGAAGACATCATTCTGCATGACTGTTCAGCATGATGTTTACTATGTGGGTGCGAGCACACAGCCCTATTTGACACCATTGGTGACTGGGAGTACCTCAGAGGATTCTCCGCCATCCAGTACTCTGGCCATCATGAAACTGGCGTACCATCTGAATGAATTTGGAGAGGTAGCTGAATTTTGACATGATCCTCCAAAGACCTTGTTGGCTTATGGTGTCGAAGACTTTTGCGAGGTCAACAAAGATTGTGTAGAGCTTGCGATTCTGCTCCTGACACTTCTTCTAAAGTTGGCGCGCAGCAAAAATCATGTCAATAGTCCCGTGACCTTTGCAGAAGTCACACTGTGACCCTGGAAGCAGACTCAGCTCCAGATGAGTGACCAGATGATTTAGCAGGACTCTTGCGAGGGTCTTTCCTTTGATGGAGAGCAGCAAGATTCCTCAATGGTTGTCGCATACTAGCAGATTGCCTTTCCTCTTGTAGAGGTATACAATGGAAGCATCTTTAAATTCCTAAGGAATTTGCTTCCAGAACAACTTGGTGAGCTTCTCGATAAGTACAAGACTAGCAGATTTGTAGATCTCTGCGGGTATCGCATCTGCCCCTGGAGCTTTGCCACTGGATAGTTGGCTGACAGCTTTTGTGACTTCGGTTACTACCGGTGGGTCATCCACGGCGCTGTTGATATCAACATGGGGAATCCTGTCTATTGCCTCATCATTAATAGATGACAATCAGTTGAGAATGGCTTCAAAGTGGTCAGCCCATCTCTGCAGGATCTGGGCCCTCTCTGTAATGAGAGTTGTACCATCTGTAGTCAGGAGAGGGGGGAACCTCCCAAGAGATTGAGGTCCGTAGAGAGTGTTGACGGCTATTAGAACCTGTACTTCATCTGCCTTGGCGCTCAGCCAGGCATCCTGCATTTTATGCAGTTTATTCTGGACTGTCCTGCGAGCACTGGTAAAAGCATTTTTCTTGGCAGATGATGATAGATTGTTCTGACTGGCCCGATGAAGGTGGTGCTTTTCAACAAGCAGAGCCTGTATCTCCTCTTCATTCTCATCAAACCAGTCATTCTGCTTGTGGGTAGAGAGTTTGAGCATCTCCTGTGTAGATGTATGGGCAGCATCCCTGAAGTGTTCCTAGTCGTCCTTAGCGTTGCCTGCGAGGTGTATGTCAGCAAGCTTGTTTTCTGGGCATGTATGGGGTGTCAGGAAAGGGTAGTACCTCTGGTGGGGGAACATGTTACATCGTTTCAGGGTGGTTTGTCCACCCTTTGTCCCCATCTGGCACTCAGTTCTCACCTGTGGCTCCCCATAGCTGTTTGCATGTGACAGCGGCCACGCCTGGCAATGGCTTCTACAAGCCAGCAAAACCAGGTGAAGGTAGCCAATGGGTCTCAACCCTCGGTGAGATAGGGAGATGTCTGTCCCAGCACGTGAAGACAGACTCCGGCAGATTGAGTGGATGAAACTAATGGAAGGTCCAACGGTCAAGAAGGCAATCTCTGCAAGCATCATGGAACATGAAGGGCAGAACAAGACACAGAACTCATCCTGGTCATCCACTGTGCCTAGTCCTATCTCCAGCCGTCTTGACTCTTGTCTTGCCACTGGATCTAGATGGGAATTGGGAAGAGAGTGAGGATGACACGGCGCAACTCACCCTCACTTTAATCCAAATCAAACGCGAGTCTCAACACTATCATCACCATCATCATCATCAGTGTCCTGCTCAACCCTTGAAGTCTTGTGGCGATGGACGAGCGATGAAGCAGCAAGTGTGGATACACTGGAAGCTGTAGTCTCGGACCTGCACACAGGCGGTTCAGATCTAATGGTCATTTTCTGCTGACCGAAGCAGCAGTGAAACTCGGCGTCTATCTGGGCAACTGAGCAGTTCTCTTCAGGAATGCACTGCTCACCTCCGTAGAATGAGGAAGGGGCTAGAAAAGGTGCCCTAAACATTGCCTGCTTCACTACACCCTGGCCAGTTTACTGCGGCTGGCAGGGATCCCATCTTGCACTTGAACGAACAAAATAAAACACAAGGTAACACCGCTCATCATTGGCACTTGGAACACGTGCACACTTTTGGATAACCCTACAGCACACAGACCAGAGACAAGAACAGCCTTAGTTGCCAGAGAGCTTGCAAGATACAACATTGACATTACAGACCTGAGTGAAACTTGTCTTGCTTACATAGGTCATTTGACTGAAACTGGAGGTAGATACACTTTTTTCTGGAGTGGTCGCAGCAGCAATAAGCATTGGATTCACCATCAGGAGTCACCTTGTTGTAGACTATCAAGTTTCCGAACAGGTGACTATCCCAAGGGTATGAACGATCGGCTTATGACATTATAGCTTCCGCTACAGAACAGAAGTCAAACCACCTTTATCAGCACCTATGTCCCCACAGTAACCTGGACAAGTTCTATGAAGAATTAGATGCCTTATTATCAGCAGTGAGCAGTACCGACAAGCTGATCTTGCTTGGTAATTTCAATGCAAGAGTAGGATGTAACTCTGCAATCTGGCAGGGAGTCATTAGGAGGCATGGAGTGGACAAGTGTAACAGCAACAGCCTACGCTTAATAAAGATCTGTGCAACATACGACCTCTTTATCACCAACACAATCTTCTGTCTGCCGACTTATAACAAGACTTCTTGGATGCATCCCTGCTGTAAGCATTGGCATCTTATTGACTATGTCATTGTCAGGAGAAAAGATAGGCAAGATGTCAGAGTGACCAAGGTCATGTGTGGTGCTGATTGCTGGAAGGATCACAGGCTCATTGTTCCAAAATGAGGCTCTGCATCCGACCCAAGAGGCAACCACAAGGAAGCAAGGTTATGAAAAGAATCAATGTGGCCAAGCTAAAGAACCCCAGCATAGCTTCATCACTGGCTGAAGACTTAGAAATCAAGCTTGCTGACATACACGATACTGTATAACTCTTAAGGAAATATCTCTAATTTGTTCCAACTAAAGCCAACATCCAATACAGAAAGCCCTCCAAATAAACACGATACAGTATAGATTAATGCTCATTTGTTAAAGGAATCCTACCTCCTGGGTTGACGCTGAAAATCCTTGGGAAGAAACACAAAAGAGATTGTAGTTGAATCTATTCCCAAAACACAGCTTCTTTAAGGCAGAACCAAACAAAGAGAAAAAATAAGGGGAAGAAAGAGACAGCTTCTTAGCTTGTTGCTAAACTGCTTCCCAAACAAAATTGCCCAAAAACGAAACTGAAAGCCCAAAGGAAAAACCCCTATCACCTGACTGCCTCAAACTAAACTAAAAGCCTTATCACCTGACTGCCACAGCTTAGCTCCACCCCTAATGACATCACTGAAGCTGTAAGTTGCAGAATTTTAAAAAACTTTTCTTAAAGATACACTTATGACACTAACCAATGAATTACCTTTGAAGTGTAGTCAGTGTTGCTTTCTAGGCATATGTGAATGCTCAAGAAACTTGAGATATTGCATTTGTTGTGGGCTTTCATTTTAGGTTGGATTCAAATCCAAGGACAGAGATGAAAAAATGTTGACCATATTCCCTTCCCTACCCCATGAAAGATAATTTTATTACAGTATGCAATCACATCTCTTTTTAAAAAGTTCTTGAATGCCCTGTATGAATCTGACTGCCTGGTACACATCCACCTACTTAAAAAAGATGCTTCAACTGTTTACAGTATTTTTTTTCCTTAGTTTCCTGATGGTGGAGGTCTAGATGATTTGTGTATGGAAGTAACCCCTTTGAATAACATAGAAAACGAAAGGACATACTAAAACAGGACGAAAGAACCAAAGGAAATTATAGCACACGAACAGGTCCTTTGGCTCTCCAAGCCTGCACCGACCATATTCCCGACTAAACTAAAACCCTCTACCCTTCTGGGGACCACATCCCTCTGTTCTCAGATCTAAACCACCTGTGTGCAGGTCCGAGACTACAGCTTCCAGTGTATCCACACTTGCTGCTTCGTCACTCGTCCATCGCCACAAGACTTCAAGGGTTGAGCAGGACACTGACGATGATGATGGTGATGATAGTGTTGAGACTCGCGTTTGATTTAGATTAAAGTGAGAGTGAGTTGCGCCGTGTCATCCTCACTCTCTCTCTTCCCAATTCCCATCTAGATCCAGTGGCAAGACAAGAGTCAAGACTGCTGGAGATAGGACTAGGCACAGTGGATGACCAGGATGAGTTCTGTGTCTTGTTCTGCCCTTCATACATTTGTCCTGATACCCTTATAAGTCACTCTCGTATCTGCTTCTAGCACCTCCCCTGGCAGCAAGTTCCAGGCACCCACCATCCTCTGTATAAAAAACTTGCCTTGTACATCTTCTTTAAATCTTGCCTCTCATACCTTAAATTCCTTCCAGTAATTAACTCTTCCACCCTGGGAAAAAGCTTCTGACTATTCACTCTGTCCATGCCCCTCATAATCTTGTAGACTTCTATTAGGGAGCCCCTCAATCTCTGTTGTTCCAGTGAGAATAAACCAAATTTCTCCAATCTCTCTATACCAGGCAACACCCTGGTAAATATTTTCTGTTCCCTCTCCAAAGTCTCCACATCCATATCCTTCTGGTAGTGTGGCAACCAGAATTGAACACTATATTCCAAGTGTAGCTTAACTAAGGTTCTATAACGCTGCAACATGATTTGCGAATTTTTAATGCCGATGGATTCTGTATATGGTTCTCTAAAAGAATAAACCCAATAAGCTCAATAATCTTTTATTCCACTTCCTTTTTGGGGAAAAACATTAAAAATAAACAGAAGGTTAACTGAATCATGATAACAGCTGCAACTGTAATGCAAAAATAGATTTTGATCACTATTTCAGTATTAGGCTGTTCATAGCACCCACACAATTTTCATTCTGTTAAAATCAATGAAATGAAAGCTATGCAAAAAAACTACAAGACCATGCAAGAGATTGGGTGGGTGAATCGTTTAATTCCCAAAGCCTTTCCACTGTATACTCTTGAGTTGTGCCTTCTGTAGGCACTTGCCTGGTTGAATGCAATACGAACAACATTCTTGAGGTTTGACACTATCCAGAATAAATCAGATTGCTTGATTGGCATTGTATTATGACGACCATAGGGGATCATCAGTACATCTCCGCCTGGGTCTGATTACAAACTCCCCTATTAAGTGAGCAGAGGCTCACCCAATAGGAAAGGAGCAGTGGGAGTTTAAAAGCAGCTGCTTCTACTCAGGCCAGCAGTCCTTGGTTTGATGTGTGTGCTATAGTTGCTGAAGCTGTACTTTATTCTCTATGTAAGTAAAGGATGTTGTTTTCTTTCCTACATTTGTAGGATGTGGGCATTGCCAGCTGGCCAATATTTATTGTCCATTCCTGGTTGCCCTTGAGAAGATGGTGGTGTACTGCCCTCTTGAAATGCTGTTAGGAAGGAAATGTCAGGATTTTTTTACCCAATGGTTGTGAAGGAATGGCAGTATACTTTCAAGTCAGAATGGTCAGTGGTTTGAAGGGGAACTTGCAGGTGCTGGTGTTCCCATGTATCTGCTGTTCTTGTCTTTCTTGATGGAAGTAGTTGAGGGCTTGGAAGGTGCTGTCTAAGGATCTTTGGTGAACTTCTGCAGTGCATCTTGCAGATAGTGCACATTGCTGCTACTGAGTGGTGATGGTGGAGGGAATGGATGTGGTGCCAGTCAAGCAGCCTGCTTTGTCCTGGATGGTGTCAAGCTTTTTGTGTGTTCTATCACACTCTTGATTTGTGCCTTATTGATAGCCTTGGGGAGTCAGGAGGAGAGTTACTTGCTATAGTATTCCTAGCCTCTGACCTGCTCTTCTAGCCATTGTGTAGAGCCCAGTTGAATTTCTAGTCAATGGCAACTCCAAATATGTTGACAATGATGGAGTTAGCGATGGTAGCACCATTGAATATTAAGGGTCACTGATTAGATTGTCTGTTTTTAGTGATGGTCATTGCCAAGCATTTGTGTGGCGCAAATGTTACTTGCCATTTGTCAGCCCAAGTAGCAACTAACAGAACGTCCCTGTTTCTGACATTACGACAGAGGGAAGGTTATTGATGAAGCAGAAGATGGTTGGCCTAGAACACTATCTTGAGGGACTCCTGCAGAAATGTTCTGGAGCTGAGATGACTGATTCCCACAACCATAACCCTTTCCCTATGTGCCAGGTATGACTCCAACCAGCTGAGAATTTATCTCCTGATATCTATTGATCCCAGTTTTGCTAAGGCTCATTGGTGCCACATTCAATCAGTTGCTGTCACTCTCATCCTTAGTAATGGAAGACTGGCCTTGCCAAGGTTATTACACATCCCATCCACCACCTTAACATTCAATTCCTTCAACACCAGTGCACTGCAATGTGTAGCATCTAAAGATGCACTGCATTCTTCTCTGACAGTTCCTTCCAAGCCAGTAATGTCCACCATCTAGAAGAAGCAGGTCCATAAAAGCACTACACCATTCTGACTTGGAAGTATGGTCACTGACCTTCAGGTAAAAATCTTCTAACTTCCTATCTGATAGGCTTATAGATGTAACTTCACCACACTGGCTACAGCAGTTCAATACTATCTTAAAGAGTTAGGAATGGACAATAAACGTTAACTTTGCAGCCTTGCCCACATACAGAAAAAAAAATTTTCTTTTAATCCTATAACTTGTCTCCAATACATGTGGCTCATTAAGAATCGCAATGTGGCTATTTGTATTATTGATTAATAAGTAAAACATGATTAAGCTTGTGATATATTCATACATTGTATATACAGGCATAAAATTATGCATTTTATGGTATAATTATCAGATGAAAAACAGAGCAGGAGCAAGTTTTTTAAATTATCTGTGCTTTATTTCCTTGGTTATTGGTTATCTGCTAAAATTGTGGGTAATATAAGTGAAAATGCTTAATTTCAGTGTCATGGAAACACCAGCAACTTCTTAAAGATGAGAAGTTGGTTAGAATTTAGAATACACTTCCTGATAGGGTAGTTTGTACAGATTCAGTAGTAGTCTTTGAAAAGGAATTAGATACTACTTGAAGGAAAAAATAAATCAGGAGTACTGGATAAGAGTGGAGAAAGGAAACTAATTTGATTGCTTTTCACAAAAGAAACTCGAGATGATAGACCAAATGCATTCCTTCTTTCATGCACTATTCTAACTGACATCGTGGCCAGCTTGAACAATCAGTTCAACAATCAGAACAACAAACGATCACTCCAGATCAGCAAAAGAAAGCAAGCCCAACAAATGGCCAAGAGTTCTAATAGGACATATCGCGCTAAGGAAAAGCATCCAACTATATTATGGATAGAGAGTAGGAGTAGGTCTTATGCTGCTTTTTGTGAACATTAGCATCCTTAGTAATTGTTCCAGTAAGGTCAAAGTACTCATTGTAAATGCTTGCCAAAAATCTAAAAACTGCACTAAAATGTCATGAATCTGATAAGTTCATCGCAGGCTGCCAAAATGTGGTGAAAGAAAGAATGCAACATTTCACTTGAATGATGTATATAATAGTTAAGTAAATATATATGTAGCACATTTCCATGCTTTATGTGCAAGGCATTTTCTAAAATTATTGCTGTAGCTAAAACCATGTTATCATAGCAGTACCTGTGGTGAATTGCTGATTTTGTATTGGACAACAGTGTTCTCTAAGTATTGCACACTGTTCTGCTAGATTACTACGGGCAGTGAAATGGAAAATCCAGTCTAATTGGTCTTCACACAGTGATGTATTTAATTTTTGCATGTAATTTCACACTTACCTCAGTCTTGAGTTCCTTGATGAGAAATGACACAGGTTGACCATGCAGATTACCTGATGGTGTTGTACTAGGGGTGTTAATGTCAGCATGGGCATCTACCCAAACCACACACAAGTTTGAGTGAAATGCTGCATCCCCAGAAATTGATCCGATTGCCAAACTGTAATAAAATATGCATTCATTATATCAGCAATTTATTTCAACTTAAATATATTTCAAATTGTTTCTTTTGTAATAAGAAGTCTACACATTCTGTTTCTACTTTATAGTTTTGTGATGCATTGCTAGATGTTTGTCTCCATGAGAATGTTGATAAGAAAATATCTCTTGGAAATCATAGAGATCAAAGCCCAAGTTGAACAAATCTGTTTGTACAAAGCTACTGACAAGTAGCACAAATCTAATTAATGGAGATACTGTCAGGTGTAGTTTTTAATGATTATCAGCCTGTTTAAAAATTAATGTTTCTCATTTTTCCTATCCATCCTACTGGTCACAGTTTTTCTTGGAATGTGCCAGCAACATTCACTCATCTCTAATTGATCTTGTGAGCGGCTTGCTTGGCCATTTCAAAGGCAGCTAATTGTCAACCATATTGCTTTCAGTCTGGAATCATATGTAGGCTGGACTGGATAAGAATGGCAGATTTAATCTGCAGAAAGATGTTACTGAAGCAGATGGTATTTTAAGACCATCCACTATCTTCATGATTATTATTGGTGCATCTAGTATTTTATTTATTAACTGAATTTAAATTCCCCCAGCTGATGTGGTGGGATTTGAACTTATGCCTGCAGTGCATCAGGTCTAATTCAATAAAGTGACTACTATGCTATTGTTTTAACAAGGCATTAAAGTGGACATTTCTACCTCCCATCTTTTAAATGTATTTTCTTTGCAGATGTCACTAAAGAGTCTTTGGTGCAGTCATGCATATGAAGGACGAAGGAAAAACTGAAGTTAAATAGATCCAAGTACAAAACAATTATTAGGATAAACATATCTTGTAGTGAATGAAAGAGGGACAGGTGTCTAGAGTCAAGATTTTGAAATGTCAGCGTGGACTGGGATAGGCACAGTAATAAGTCTCTCAATACCAGATTAAAGTCAAACAGATTTATTTTGTAGGTTGAGTTTTGAGTGCTGCCCCTTTATCAAATGAGCCATATTTGGTAGCACAAGCTTTCAGAGCACTGCCCTTTCATCAGGTGATGAAGGGGCAGGGCTCTGAAGTTTTTGCTAACAAATAAACCTGTTGAACCTTGGTATTGAGACTTCTTACTAGAGTCAAGGTCAGAGGTCCCATGATAGATAAGAGTGATGGAGAGGATGGAATCAGCATAGTTTCAACAAACTATTGGCCAAGCTCAAATGCAAGTTTGGTATGTGAGTGAAGTCCAAAACCCATTTGAAACAATAATATAGGGATGCTTGGATTTCAGTTGCTTACATATTTCAGGTGGAGAGGATTACAGTGGAAAATTGGTTTTATTATGTGAAAGGTGTTAAATAATTACAAATTGGTGCAAAAAATTAAGGTTAGTAATAGGGAGAATTAAAATGAAGTTAAATTGATTTAATTGAATAATATATTGTATTCCATCAGTTACTCTAATACTGTGCCTTTGGTGTTACCCAGCATTCACCCCACTGGTATTTCTAGGATTAGCAGGGATGCATCTGATTCGCATGAGACCTGCAGACACCTGTGCCTATAAACAAATCTCCTGTAGCTGCCATCCTACATGGCTGGGAAATCTAGTGCTTGTGAAATGTGTAGCCACCTTGACCTCCCCTTCCCACATCCGCCTGAAGATCCTATCTGCACCCATCAACAGCCAGAGGGAGGGGACATTTTGCCTTGGTGACTGTCTGCAGTATTAAGTCAGGTCTATTCTGAGCTGGAGAAGCAAAACCTTTCAGTTCAGGAAATCCCTATTTGCAGCCCCATCTCCTCAGCATCTTTGGCATTTTGAGAGGCAAAATTTTACTTTTGGAAGTACTGGGAGCTCCCATGAGTTTGATAGTAGTCTGGCATGAGGAAATTAGTGGTCAGATTATCTTCCTTAGTTTGAGTTCATTTTTGGAAAAGGTGTTTTTTTTTTTAAATTTTGAAGCAAACACCCTTCAGTTCACAAGATTATGACCCATTGACTATTACAGAATGTAAACATTCTAATCACTAACAGCTTTTGGAAATGGAGACAAGCCTAATTTATTTCCTTGTATAATTTTTTTTTAAATAAAAAGCAAACAAACTGAATTTGGGAAAACTCTAAAATATTCTTGTTTCATGTATAGTGTTTAGAATCTTTATATTTAAATATGGGAGTGAGACAGAGTACAATTTAATTGAGGCCATAGGAATCTCACTTCTCAACTGGACAGCCAATGAGATCTGTCACCTTTCTGGGAAAGGTCCTCCATGTTAATGCCAGTCAGATGCTTAAGTAGCCAATGATGGGCCTTCTCAGGATCAAGGACTTTGGGAGGCAGAAATCCCATCTGATGAGAGAAGGTAATTGGAGGCTGGTAGCCCTTTATTGCATGAGGTCAGTAGTGATAGTTGCTGACAATGCATTCAGCAGAAGGCCAGGATTTTCAAGGACCTCAGGCAACAGGTGAACTGAAGTGGGATAAGGGTTGTATGAGATGGATTGGCAGCAAGGAAAGAAGGATGGCTGTTGGCAGACCCTCTCTTAGCAAAGCTGGGTTCCATCAAAGTTTGCTTTCCAGGCTCCCTATGCCTTGTTTACCACAGTTGAATACCAGCAAAGACAGGATAAGGCCCTTAAGCAATAATTGCCCACTTAAGGGCCTCAATTCATGGCAGGGCAGGAAGGCCATCCTTTGCTGCCTAAACATAATCAAGGTCTAAATGGAAAAATGGTAGGGCCCCCATTAGGTGCCCTCCAAACCAATTAAATGCCTTAACATCTCCAACTTTGTCTCAGGGAAGAGTATTAAATTCCATCAGTGTAGAAAAAAGAGGCAGAGACAAATACAGAGATACATGTAAACAACTAAATCACCAACTTCATTGTTTACATTGACATCTTAGGACAATTGTGGTCAAATTGGTGTTTGTAAACCCTAAGAATCTATAGATTCTTACAGGGCAGAAAGAAATCATTCAGCCCATTGAATCTGCACTGACCACAATCCTAATCCCATGCATTTACCCTGACACTAAGCAGCAATTTAGCATGGTCAATCTACCCAACTTGTATGTCTTTGGACTGTGGGAGGAAACTGGAGTAACCAGAGAAACCTATGCAGATATGGGGAGAATGTGTGGAGTTTGCACATATACTGACCCAAGCTGTGAATTGAACCTAGGTCTCTGGTGCTGTGAGGTAGCAGTGCTAACCACTGTGCTACCCACTGTAGAAACTTTCCATGTAGTTCACAAAATAATTTGGTGGGACCCAGAGGCAGAGTGTATCCATCATGAGTGTCATCTACCTGCTGCATTTTACAAATGAGAGGAAAAGTAAACCAGTATTACTGTTACCCAATTTATACCTAGGAGATTTTTTTAAAAACTCTATTTATTGACTGTCTGTAATCTATTTGTTCAAATAATGCTTAAGAATGTCAATTGCTCTGGCTTTCTGTCTATCTTTGTTTAGCTGTATGTAAAGGAAATTAAATAATTCATTAAAAAATGAAAGACATTAGCTGTGATTCTCCCATCGCAACTTGCAACTTTTCTGAGCAGGTCGTGCTCAGATACGCGTCACCGGCTTTGTACTGAGATTTGTGCATGCGCATCATCCACAGCTGACAAACAGCCAGTCAGACCATGCTTGGAAACCTGTGGGAAGACCTGTTGGAAACTTGTGGACAAGTGATTCGTATCTTTTTAAATATGCACTTAAAATATTTTTAGCAGTTAATTATCGGAACTTTCTGGTCCCCATTGAATCTCACTCTGCCAGAAGTACTTCATTCCAGCAGGGTTTACACTAGCTCTCCACATTCAGGAAACTAGCGGGAGACTCTGCCAGACTGAAGGAGGGGGCCATCCAGAGAGTCAGTTAGTGAGGAGGTGGTGTCCCTGGCTGTGCCCCCTGGCACTGGCCAAGGACAAAGTGTCCATGCCCTGGGCTCACCTTGGAATTGCCCATTGGACAGTACCAAGGGAGGTGGGTGTTGAGTGGGCCAAGGACTTATCATTGGGCCTGCTGCCATTCTGCAGACAGGATTGGTCTGGCATGGAGGAAGGGCAGTACTTAGGGCATGGGGGAGAAGTCTGCTGGAATGAGGTAAGTGGCTGTGCATTGGGGTGCTCTGGGATGGGGGTGGGGTTAGGGCTGGCCCAGGAATTGTTGTGGGGGCCGCAATTTGGCCTTGGAGGTGGGGGGGGGGGGGGGGGGTGGCTGGAGGGGCAGCATCACGGGGGTTGCCGAGCTGGCCAGTGATCGAGGCCACTGCGCATGCGCAGATTTCCAGAACTGTCAGACAATGAGTTTTAATGATATTCATGACTGGGTTCTGTGCAGTGCATAGAGCGCGGAGGTGCGGGTGAGAAGCTGATTGACAAAACAATCGGGATTTAGAAGTTTTCCTGCTAATTCAGCATTTTTGGAGAATTGCAGCTGTTGCTTTGTAAAGGTTGGAATAATTAGTTATATTGTCAAATGTCTCATTGGTTTAATACTGGATGAAATAGGTTTCATCTGTTCAGACCTCCAGATGGAACCGGAGCACTGCATTCAGTCTGGACACCTAACGTAAGGAAGGAAATTTCACCTTGGAAGAGACCCAGCACAGATTAGACAGCATGATAATAGGGCTCCAAGAGTTACGTTGATATTCAATCTACAAACCAGTGATTCTCAAATGGAATCCGTGGACTTTTACAGCACTCTAGAGATTTCAGAGGGTTCACAAAATATTTGTGTGGCAGTAGATGGTGCCACATTGTAGACAGTGTATATACTGTGCTGAACAGCCTTAACTTTCACTGGTGAGGACAGTGCTGAGAGCTGCATGGAGATGTAGACCCAGTTACCAAATCTGTTGGTGTATGCCAAGTTTGCTAACCTTGTATGAGGGAGATTTTTCAAATGTAAGTGCTACTGTGTAATGAGAAGCAGGCACACCCATCTCACTGATGGTTATAAGTAAACATATGCTTTCTTAATCATTATTAAAACACTCTTTACATACAATCTTTCAGATTGAGTATTGTATTATAATTTAAATGGCAATTTTGTGATCATTTGTCATTTAAAAAGAGATCCTTCAAATCAAAGTAGTTTGAGAACCACTGTTTTAGAATATTGTAGCCTGCTATTGAAGCCTTAGTTCATACAAAACTTCATCAAATCAAAACTACCTTTGGAAGATAACATTTTGGATATGAAAGATAATGGCAACAATTATTTGAAAATTAGGATTTTTTTTACCAGACTAGAATCTCAGCCAACCATTATTGTCAGAAGCACTGCATTCAAATACTAAAAACCTCCAAGTGAACGTTCAACCACCTGGATTTGATTATTGTTCAATAAGTCCGATATACACCCAAAGAAACCAGTAGACTTCAACTTCAGTCTATGGTTGTCTGCACTGATGTGACTATTTTAACACCTCCCACTCACCTAGCTACCTTCATGAACAGAAAAGGCTTCTGCTTGGTTGCATTAACTTTATAAACATATCTATATTCTGTTAAACCCGCAGGGTAAACCAGGCATAACCTGACAAAATGGTTGTCCTGATAATGAAAACTTTTAAACAGAAATCATTTAAAAATGAGTCTTGAAGATTTCATGCAATGGAGTTGTGATTATTTCCTTTCACAGCTTGTTGCCAAGGACAATGTCACAGTGGAGTAAAGCAAGTGATTACCAGCCATGGACCTGAGGGAACAGGATTTGCAAACCATTTCACAAGGTAATATTAAGTGTGATCAGGCATGGAACACAGCTTTTTTTCTCTTCATTCTTCACTTTAAACTGCCAGCAGTGGAGCCATCAAATTCTACTGCACAATCCACACAATGGAAGAAGTGGATCAGACTAAAGAACTTGATGGACAAAATACTTTTCCCCAAAATCTTAGGCCCACTGGCCATGTTGAATGCTTTAATGAGATCTATGAAAATAAGAGATATTTCTTGCAGTTGGCTTATGGAGAAGAACAAAGATCAATACAGCAGAGGAAGACTCTTCAGCCCACCAAGTCTGTCGCAACCCAGATGCTTCTCTAATCTAATTTTTTGTCTCTGGTCCATATCCCTCTACTCCCTGCTTATTCATGTATCTATTCAAATGCCTCTTGAATGTCATTATAGAATCTCTTCCATCTCCTTCTCTGGCAATGCATTCCAGGCATTCACAACCCTCTGTTTTTTTTAAAAAAAAACTTGCCCCTTACATTTCTTTTAAACTTCCCCTTCTCATTTCCAACCTATGCCCCTGGCATGGTAATGGACCTTTTTGACTCTGACTATCCACTCTACAAGATTATGACAGGCTTGGATAAATATCTATCAGGTCCCCCACTCCCTTATCCTCAGACACTCCAGTGAAAACAAAGTTAGTTCAACCTTTCTTCGTTGTTCATATTGTTCAAATCAGGCAACATCCTAGTAAATCTCTTCTGCACCTTTTTCCAATGCATCACCATCCTTCTGGTAGTGTGGTGACCAGAACTATTCCAAAAGTGGCCTAACCAAAGATTTTTACAGCTGCAGCATGATTTTCCAATTCCTATACTTAATGTCCAACAATGAAGGCCAGCATGCCATACACCTTCTTGACTACCTTGTCCACCTGAGTTGGCATCTTCAGGAAACTGGATTTGCATGCCTAAATCCCTCTATGCTAATATTGCTAAGGGCTCTACCATTTACTGTATACTCACAGATTTTTCCGATTAGAAACTGCAATGATGTGTATCTGGATACACTGTCTGTAAATAGATGCAATCTTTTAAATATGATCCCAACAAAGACTTTCACCGTGATTCTAAGGAGTGGAATATCCCCATATACTCCTGCTCTGTTATCTTTGTTTTTGCACAGTGATGATTTTTGCATCACAAATCTCTTGTTGAATGGAGTCTACTTTTCAGCAATAAAGAAAAGGAGGAGAATATTGGAAAGGTGTAACAATAGATAGAACTTTTTGTGCCTGAGCAGTTCAGCTGAGATTCCATCTTGCCTTTGTTTCCTAATCAGCCTATATCCATATCAAACTCAAGTGATGAGGGGGTCTTCATCTAACTCATCCATGACAGGAAGCTGTAGAGAATATCAAATACAGGCTGGGAGATGTTAGTCTCACAGGAGTACAATTTAATGGCCTTCAGGCCAGAAGGACATCTGTTTATAATATCTAATTTAAAAACAGAGTACTGGATAAACTCAGCAGATTTGGCAGCATCTGTAGACAAACAGTTAATATTTGGATCTAAATGATCCCTGTACAGAACTTTTACTTCTGTTGGTGAATACTTCAAGGGGGCAACTTTGGGGATAGGACCAAGCACCCTCTTAATCCTTTCATTCATTGCTCATAGGTTTTGATCACAGGCAGTTTTGATTTCTTGACACAAGTCAATCCAATGTTTATTTGCACAGTACCTCCCTATCTTTTGCTCAACTGTCTTGAAGTAACTTCTGAGTTTCATCGATACCAACATTGACACTTCCTGGTAAAGCTTTGGCAAGCAACAATTGAAGTGCTGGTACTTGGCATCATTACTTGTGCAAGGGATGTTGATGTGTGGTGGGCTGTCAAGTTTGGAACTATGAAATTTTCAGGGGTGCATCTTCACACTGCTGCTAACCAGAGGGGTGGGAGGTGGATGTTGCAGTATGAGCTGTGATAGGTCAGGATGTTAGTACACTAGGAAGATTGTGCCTTCTCATGATGGTATATCCAGTTGGTGCCAATATTTAGATATTTGGTGATGCCACAATAATTTGTGACAATGTTTGCCTGTAAAGGTGTTGGTGATGTCAGTTTCATTCAGGGCAAAGCTTGAGGTGGTGTTTGTTATTGTTGATTTTGCTTATCTTATGATGACTGAGGCACATGAACCATGAATCACTGTCCACTCTATCATATGCATTGAAATCATTCAGAATGAATATCTTCACACCATTTGGAATGTTCCTCAAAACATCACTTAGGGAGTTATAGAAATACTTTTTGCCTGAGATATTGACAAAGAGTTGGTGCACAAGTGCTTATGTTGTGGACTGTATATCCATCAAGTGATAGCTGCAGGGAACTGAGGCACTCAGATTGTGACTGGTGACCCAATTGATTCTTTCAGCTAGTTGCTCAATGCAAAGCTTACATCATGGTCATTGTGGTCTTCAGTGCTTTTCCATGCCTATTGAAGATGTAAATAGCCTCATGAGTAGAGGCTTACTTTAGCTAATTTAGTATGAATTGTGAATCACTGTTCATGCTAGGGCACATACTCCTCATGTTTCAGTTTCCTAAACTGAAAGTTTACACTTTTGTATCTACTTCTCAATCTGGTTTATATAGAGAGGAAAAACTTCTGCACCTCCTGCAACTGACTAAACTCCAGGTTTTTAAGTGGCTATTAGAAGGTGCTAACTTGAGGGGAGTATTAGCAGCCAGACACTCCATTCAAGATTTTATGTTGAGTTTACTCTCTTAGCCATTAACTCTAGTCCTTCTGGTTGAAAAACATTGACGATCACGGCCCAAATCACCACAGATGTAGATGTGATTTTGTTCTCCAGATGTGCCATTCCCTTCCTCAGGTATCTACTGGTAAAACCCAGCCAACCCAATAATTCTCTTCAATAGAGCCCCCATCTCAACAAATTAAATTAAGTTAAATAAAACACCACTCAGTCACTAAAACTGTTTAGTCACCTTCAGTAAAACCCATACCTTCAAATTGCCACAGTATAAGCACTCAACAGATTCTGGACTCTTGCACATTCCCTCTTTTAATCACTCCACCTTTCGCTGGCCATTTCTTAGGACTAAGCTGCCTTACTCCTAAGCTTTGGAATTCCTCTGTACACCTTTCATATTGTTTTCTTCCCCCAAGACACTCCATGAAAACTTACCTCTTTGACTAAGCTTTTGGTCATCTGATTTAACTTTTCATGGCTAGGTTATTCTATTGCATAATGTTTCTGTGCAGTGCCTTGGGATGTTATACTACATTAAAGACGGCTTCCAAATATAAGTTGATTTTTGTCATTGAGTCATGCAACCAATTAGAGCTCTTTGAGGAAGTTACAAGCAAGTTGGATAAAGGGGCACCAGTAGATATGGTGTACTCCAGATTTCCAGAAGGGGCAATTTTAAGAATAAGAAGTCTTGTTTAAAACAGATGAAGATTTTTCCCCTCAACTGGTGGTTAGTATGAAGAATTTTCTTTCCCAGAAAGCAGTGGAGGTTGGTAATTGAAATTATTCAAGGTAGAGTTAGACATATTTTTGACATAATGCAGTCAAGGTTTATTGAAAGACAGATGGAAAAATGAGCTGAGACTACAACTAGATTAGCCATGGTGTTATTGAATGGTGGAGCAGGCTGAAAGGTTGAATGGCTTACTTCTGTGCACAAGTTCCTGTGCTCCATTTCAGTGCAGTACTGAGGAGGCACTGGAAATACCTCCTTAGGGCAATAAAAGATATCATTGTACTATTTAGAGAATAGTAGGAATTCTCCCTGATCGTCTTACTAACAGTTACCATTCAGCCAATATCACTAAAACAAAATTTCTGGCTATTATTTAACTGGTATTTGTGGGAACCTTGTTGCCTTGTGAAGCACTTTGGGATATCCTGAACTGTGAAAGCCACCACATAATTGCAAGTTCTCTCTTATTCTTTTCTGCCTGTGTACTACACATCTTTGGTGGAGAAAGAAGTACTCAAGTGAAAACCACAACTGCAAAGTTCTTATTTCCTGCCAGATTCCTTTCCTTCCATAGTTCAAACATATGGCCATAACCATGTTTAGAAAATCTCTGCTGTTGTAGCATTCAAAAACATTACTTGTGCAAATCTCTTGCTATTAAGTTTGAAGATTATAGGAGAGCTAAAACTTAAGATAGTAAACTTTTAATGTATTATATTTTAGCCACTTTAAGACTTGAATAGCAGGTTAGGTGTAAAGATTTGCATTCTAATCAGTAATCTGTAAACCATATGTGCTGCTTTATGTACTGTCTGAGGCCAGAACTCTCCATTCACCTGACAGAGTGAACCTCAAAAGCTTGAGTTTACTATCAAATAAATCGGTTGGACTTAAACCTGGTGTTTTCAGACTTCTTATGGCAGGGAAGGTACCAGAGGACTGGAAAGTAATATTGCTGCTTAAGAAGGGAGGAAGGCAACAGATGGGAAATGATAGGCTGGTTAGTCTGACTTCAGTCATTGGCAAGATTTTAGAGTGTATTAGTAAAGATTCAGTTACTAGGGAGCATAGGCTTAAAGTGCAAGGGGCAAGTTTTAGAAGAGGCAGATTTTTTGAGTTATGGATGCCTGGAACTTGTTGCCAGAGGAGATAGTGGAAGCAGATACAGTAGCAACTTTTAAGGGATGTCTTGACAAGTACATGAATCAGATGGGAATAGAGGAATATAGTGCCTGGAAGTGTAGGGAGTTTTAGTTAAGTCAGGCAGTATGGTTGGTGTGGGCTTGGAGGCTGAAGGTCCTGTTACTGTGCTGGAATGTTCTTTATTCTCTAAGATTGCAGAGTACTTGGAAGTGTGTGATAAAGTAGGACTAAGTCAATGTGGCTTTGTCAAGGGGCATATCTGACAGATCTGTTTGTTATTTGAGGAGGTAACAAGGAAGTTAGATAAGAGAGCCAGTGGATGTGATTTAGATTTCCAGAAGGTCTTTGTCAGGGTGTCACATAGGAGACTGTGAAATAAGTTAAGTGCCCATGATGTTGAGGATAAAATCCTGGTATGGATAGAGGATTGGTTGACTGGCAAAAAGCAGAGTGGGAATAAAAAGGTTTTAAGATGGCAGCCAGTGACTAGTGGTTGCCTCAGGGGTCAATGCTGGAACTACAACTTTTCACAATATACATGAAAGATTTGGAGGAAGGAACTGAAAGCAGTGTTGCTAAGTTTGCAGATGATATAAAGATACAGAGGGAGGGGCAGTATTGAGGAAGCAGGGGGCTGCAGTAGAACTTGGACATGTTAGGAGAATGGGCAAGAAAGTGGCAGATGGAAAAGTGAGATTATTCACTTTGGAAGAAGGAATGGAGGCATACACTATTTTCTACATAGGAAAATGCTTAGGAAATCAGAAACACAGACTTGGGAATCATTGTTCAAGATTTTTTTAAGGTTAAGTGCAAGTTCAGTCAGCACTTAGGAAGGCAAATCATGTCGAGTTAGAACGTACAAGCAGAGATGTACTTCTGAGGCTGTATAAGACTCTGGTCACATCCCATTTGGAGTATTGAGCAGTTTTGGGCCCCGTATCTGAGGAAAGATGTGCTGACCTTGGAAGGGGTCCAAGGAAGGTTCAGAAGAATGATCCCTGGAATGAAGAGCTTATTGTACAAGGAACGGTTGAGGACTCGGTCTTTACTCATTGGAGTTTAAAAGAATGAGGTGGGATCTCATTGAAACTTAGAGGATACTGCGAAGCCTGGATAGAGTGGTTGTAGAGAGGATATTCCAGTTCTAGGGAAAAACTAGAACCAGAGGGCAAAACCTGAGGCTAAAGGGACAATCTTTTAAAACAGATGAGGAGGAATTTCTTCAGCCAGAAAGTGCTGAAATCGGTGGGACTCTTTGCCACAGAAGGCCATAGAAGCCAGATCATTGACTGTCTTTAAGACAGACAGATTCTTGTAAGGAGATCGGGGTTGTGGGGAAAATGGAGGTGAGAAGAAAAAATCAACCATGATTAAATGGCAGAGCAGACTTGATGGGTTGAGTGGCCTAATTCTGCTCCTATGTTTTACAGTCTTGTGTTTAAAGAAAATATTGGAAGCAATTTTACTATTAAATGTAGACAAGGAAATCAGGTATGTTATTTACAGGTGTGCTTTCTGATCTTATTCTTTGCATCCAAGCAATCCTGTGTTCTTGGATGCTGACTTGAGAACATCACTCCATAGTAATCAATTGTATAATGTTAATGTACAAACAGACAATTAACTTGCTACTTTTCTGCCCATGCCTTATGTGGAATTTACATGCTCTATGTAAGGCCAAATAATTGATTACACACTTGCTTCAGAGTTTACTGAACACTTAAGTTTTATCAGCACACCATCATACCTTATTTACACTCGAAGTACTCCTGTAGCAATTTCAAAATATCTATTTATGTAACTAAAATCCATCTAATCTCCATTGGCACCTTTGAGGCACAATTTTTCTGGTCTGCTGTGCTACTCCAGTAAGACCATTGATGGAGATCCACACAAATGGAGAACAGACAACAGGGACCAGGTGCAATGGCTTTGATCATTAAGGCCCCCAATGTGGTCGGGAGTAGTGGGGCAGTGCTATAGAGGCAGGATCAGCTGGGGATGCAGCTAGATTGGGGAGTGGGAGAGGTAAGAGGAAGGAATTGGGGGAACAGTGCATTGAGAGGTGGAGGATGGTGGTGAGGCCAGTGCATGGAGGCCCTGTCTGGCCATTGAAGTCAGTGATCAGGGAGAGTGGGGTCAGGGCCAGCAATCAGGGTGGAGCTGTTGATTGGGGTTGGAGGCAGCGATTTTCAGATGATTAGGGTGGGGGAGGTTGGGACTGGCAACTGGGGGGGTGGGGTATTAAGGGCACCCAGGTCAGTGATTGGGTGTGGGGGGAATGGGTTTTGGACCAGTAATGTTGGGACAGAGGTGGATGATGGTCAGGGCCGATGATCAGGAGGTGGGCCAATATAGAACAATACAGCACAAACAGGCCCTTCAGCCCATGAGTTGTGCTGATCACATCTACCTATCTATAACCACTTATCCTATTCTTTTCCATATACTCATCCAGAAGTCTCAAGACCCCAGTGAGTTTGCCTCAACAACCTCTGATGGCAGTTGGTTCCATTCACTCAACACCCTCAGTGGAAAAACCTACCCCTGACATCTCCTTTTGTATTTGCTTCCCTGCACCTTAAGTCTGTCCTCTCGTAGTGACCATTTCAGCTTGGAAATAGTCAGAGTCCACCCTATCTATCCCTCAACATTTTATAAACCTCTATCAGGTTGCCTCTCAACCTATGTCGCTCCAGGGAGAAGAGTCCCAGCTCCCTCAACCTGTCTTCGTAAGGCCTGCCTCCCAATCCAGGCAACATCCTTGTAAATCTTCTCTGCACTCTCTCCATAGCCTCTACATCCTTCCTATAATGAGGTGACCAGAACTGCACACAATACTCCAACTGGGGTCTGACAAGAGTCTTATAGAGCTGCATGATTACCTCCTGACTCCTAAATTCTATTCTTCAATTAATGAAGGCCAGTACACCGTATGCGTTCTTGACCACTTCCTCCACCTGCGAGGCCGATTTAAGAGTCCTATGGGTCTGGACCCTGAGATCCTTCTGCTCTACAACACAGCTAAGACTCCTACCCCTTGTACTCCTTCATCCCATTATTCCTGCCAAAATGGACCACTACACATTTATCTGCATTGAAGTCCATCTGCCACTTCTCTGCCCAGTCTTGTATCCTGTCTGTCCCACAGCAACTTTTGGCATCCCTCCAGACCATCCACAATACCACCGATCTTTGTATCATTGGCAAACTTGCTAACCATCCCTCCACTTCCTCATCCAGGTCATTTATGAAAATGACAAACAGCAGGGGTCCCAGAACAGATCCCTGGGGCACTCTGCTGGTTACTGACCTCCATGCAGAACAAGACCCATCCACAACCACTCTTTGCCTTCTGCCGGCAAGCCAGTTCTGGATCCACAAGGCCAAAGCCCTTGGATCCCATGCCCTCTCTCCTTCTCCAGAAGCCTTGCATGTGGGACCTTATCAAACACCTTAAAGTCCATGTACACTACGTCCACCGCCCTTCCTTCATCAATGTGTTCAGTCACATTTTCGAAGAACTCAACTAGGCTCGTAAGGCATGACCTGCCCTTGACAAAACCATGCTGACTATTTCTAATCAGTCCAAACTTCTCCAAATGTTCCTATATCTTATCCCTTAGAAGCCTCTCCATCAGCTTACCAACCACTGAAGTCAAACTCACCGGTCGGTAATTTCCTGGACTATCCCTGTTCCCTTTTTTAAAGATAGGAACCACATCCACAATCCTCCAGAACCTCTGCTGTTTCCATGGACGACACAAAGATAATCACCAGGGGCTCTGCAACCACTTCCCTCACCTCCCACAATAACCTGGGGTACATCCCATCCAGTCCTGGCGACTTGTCTGTCTTGATAGAATTTAACAGGTCTAACACATCCTCTTTCCTAACAACCACGTACTCAATCTTTTCCATATGCCTCAAACCTGCAGTGCAATCTCTCAGTTCACTTTCCATGTCTGAGCAGAGGGGGGAGTGCATGTCAACTGATCTCCCAGTATACTGGGAGATCTGTGCATGCATACAGGCTCCCTCAGCATTCTAATACTAGCCTCTTGGGTGGAATTAGGCTCTGACCTCCACCTGACCCACTGGCCATCAGGGGATTCATGCTGGTAAATGTGATGCATAGATTACCATAAATTCATGAAACTCAATTTGCCCAAAAACAGGCACTTAGATTTACTTTGGGAAAATTGCCCCCTTGATATTTCAATTTGATGCTCTTACCCTTCAATCAAATAATGCCTATTTTCCCATTTTTCTGTATGAATGGGAAATATACTTCATACTTTAATGAACTTGCTATATTTTTGGCAGTTGCATGAAATAGTGATATGCATTTTAGATAACTTTCTTGTACATATGTTTAAAGTTTTTATTTGAGCAAAAGAAAAGAAATACCTGTGATCTCCCCCAAGAATGACGCAGATCCGACCATCTGCTTTCACATTCTTTACTGCTCGAGATACTTTCTCATTTGCTTTTCCCACCGTCCTTGGCCTTTTGACAGTCCTGAATGTTTCATCTTTTGGCACATCTTCAAATTTCAAGTCACCATAGTCTTTCAGATTACAACCTCAAAGAAAACATTGAATTGAGTGGGTGCTAGGTGAATGTAAAGTCAAACTGACTAAGTATAAATTTAAGAGTAAGTAATACCTTCTAAGGACCCTCTGGCTCATTTGTTAAAATGCACCTGTCAATGTTGCAAGAAAATACCAGGTTGGTTGTTGTTGTTGTTTGGACCAATCCAGAGTGTATGGGGTTCAATAACTGTCTTCAGACTGCAGGCAGTAAAAAAGAGCCAGCATTCTCATTTTTGATCATTTTGAGATTTTTTGCTTGTGCGTAACTAACTATTATTGGATGAGGAATTATATTGGCTGAGCTCTGATAGGTTTGTTTGTATTGGACCCACATGAAGTGCGGATCGTGTCTTTTGTAACATAGTATTTATTTAAATATGCCAGTAACATTTTACACTGGAGCCTTTATGTTGCATTGGCAGAACAACTTAGCCTACTCTAATCTATCTGCTCAAGCTCATGCTTTATCATTGATATTAGGCAATAATTTAATTAAATGTTTGTCAATAACCTCAGTTTAAGCAATGTTTTAAAGTTCATTTTCATATTGAAAATACAGCGGAATTCACTCTCTTGAAAAGAACAGAATCCCACTCCTCACTAGTCTTTTCGAAAAAATAAGATTTATTACCATTTATACCTCTTTTAGAATGATAAAAGCAAAATACTACTGATGTTGGAATCTAAAACCAAAAAAGGGAAAGGAGCTGGCATTGAGTCCGAATGATGCTTCGTCAAAGGGTCAAAACTCAACGCTTTGTCAAAGCGTTATCTGGACTCGAAACGCCAGCTCTTCTTACAGATGCTACCAGATCTGCTTAGATTTTCCAGCATTTTCTCTTCCATTACTAAATCTTTTCGCCCTGTACCATCATCCATAAACGTTTGTCTTTTCCACTTTATCAATGTTCTTCCCTTTCCTTCTTTTCTCCATTCTTTCTCTGCACCAGTGCTTGTTTAAAAATCTATCGCATCGTACAACTGTTACTGGTCTGATAAAAGGTTAAGAACCTGATTTCTTGAACTATTCCGAATTTGTTTTGGCTAGCCACAGCCAGCTTGACAGTATTATTTTCGAGTTGAATAGGTCTGTTAATATTGACTGAAAGTTCCAGGCACTTATTTATTTAATAAATTAAAAAAACCTTTTCAGAGTGTTTGTACTTAAGATTTTTTCTAATTTTGAATTAAAAATTAATCAGCAAGATTCAATTTTCTCCCTTTTGTAGGTGCAGTTGATCGCAAATAAAATGATATACGTTTATATCAGTCTTTAATTATAAATAAAACCACATTTTTATAATCAACCAATTTTATTCCTAGCATAAAATTAAAATGAAAAGTTTCCAAAGATATTTTGTTGCTCCTTTTTAGAGTAATCTCGATTTTTACCATTCTTAATGATCTTTCGGATTATTACCTGCAGTCTGAAGCGCTGTCAGCAGCCCAGATTTTCTTAAAGCGTCTGGTCCCATTCTTACGCCCTCATTTCCCTATAGGCGTGCAAAGGGAGTTTACGGTGAATGAAAATAATCGCTTTTTAAAATAACAATTTTCCGATTCCTAACTGTTGCATCTGTATACAGTACCTGTCCTCTCGATAATGGTGCTCCAAGGATACCGATCTTGTGTTTAAATCTTCTATTGATCGTTCTGACGCCATGGTTCAAAAGAACCAAATTCTTTCCGGACAACATTTTGCTTCTTACTTTCTAACAGACAAACCTCAGGCAACTATTAGTAATTCCTCTGCAGTGAATCATTTACTATTCCCAGGTTATAATTCAATTAACTCAGATATCCTCTAGCAGAACAAGGGAGCTTTATCGTTGATGAGAACAACTGAGGCAGAAACACACATACTCCAAATTATTACTTAAATCTGCACGCGATGCAACAGCATCACAGATACAGATGAGTCACAGCAGCACCGAGGTTATAATCCTCGGTGCCCCTCTCTCAGTAATAATTATTGGCAATCAGGTTCATAAAATATATAAATATATACAAAACAGAGACTAACAACTTCTCGGGTCTGGCAATGTTTAGTAGCGAGGTGTAGCATTTGGAGTAAGGATCCTCTGTTAAAACGTGACATAAAACTATGTCATAACAGTGCTGTGTAAGTATGACCAATGATTGCTTATAGCCAATCAAATTGTAAAAAAACCAAAACAAGATGTGGTAGCTGAAAATCAGAAATACTGCAATTGGTCAGCCAGTCAGGCAACATCTGGGGGGAAAAAATATAGTTAATGTTTCAGATTGGTGACCTTTCATTAAAGGAAACTACAGTTGCTCCAACACTGTCGTTCAATGACCAGAGTTGGAGGGAACAAGAATATTACTGGAGAAAATAATATAAAAGGCAGAGTTGAGGATGTTGTAAGAACATTGGCCTTGGAATCAGAACAATCATTCCACTGACACATATGACAGCAGGTGTACCAAGGTGAAGTTCAAGATGATTGCTCACAACCACCTTATCAAGAGTAATTGAGGATCAATAATAAATGCTGGCCTAGTCAGCAATACTCATCCTTGCAAATTTTTTATAAAGATCTGAGTTTACATTAATAATGGAAGGGTTATCAGTACTGACCATATATAGACTAAATCAGACAACAATTTCCAAAGTGCATCCACAATTACACACACATCTGGATTTCTTATCTTTCAATCTAATCAGAATTCAGAGAATGTTGGAAAATTAAAACTAATAAATCAACTATCTCATTAGTCACTTTCTTCAAGATTTTATGGTTAAGTTCATCTAGACTCAGTAATTTGTCAGTATGCAGATCCAACAATTTACAAAATACAACTTTCCTTGTGGTGGTGATTTTCCTGAGTTCCCCTCTCCCTCCCATTTTCTGATGTACAGCTGCTTCTGGGATGTTGCTTGTCCTCCTACAGTGAATGATGCAAAGTACCTGTTTAGTTCATCTTGATTTGATCTAATTTATGTATTGGCAATGGAAAGTATTGTTTCTTGCTCACTATGCAGACAAAGCATTCTGTTCATAGAAGGAAACAAGAAAATACAGAATGTAGTGTTACAGTTATAACACTAGGCAACTCTCAAAGCATCATCCAAGAGCAACCCTCACAACTCACTGCATGTATGCCCCTTTTTGGCCAACAAGACAGACCAAATTGCCTGTGGATGTAAAAAGGAGACATCATTAAACATCAATAGACATACAACAGTCTATGCAGAAATTAATAAAAGATCCCCAATGCAAGTGACAAGACAAACCTTAATTTGTTGGACAGCCAATATGAATCTATTAATTCCCAGGAATGTAATTAGGGTCTTGATCTTCAACTAGAACATGCTTTTGTATCCCTCCATCTCCAGTCTGCTCATGTGCCTATCTAAGCAAGTCTTGAACAACCTTAGCATGTCTGCCTCCACCACCCTACTTGGCAGTGCATTCCAGGCCCCCCATAACCCTTTGTATATATTTAAAAAAAAAAGTAGACAGTCAATGGATGGGAGTTTGAATGATGGATTGGGCTACATTATCAACATTTTGTAGTTTCTTCTGGTTTGGGTAGAATAGGAGTCATAACAAGCTGTATACAACCAGAAACAATGCTTTTTATGATGTATCTGTAAAAGTTGGTGAGAGTAATCTCTCATAGCCCTCCCCTCAAGTCTTCCCCCTACTACTGGAAGGACAGTCTCTGGAGAGAGTGCAGAGGAGGTTTACCAGGATGCTGCCTGGTATGGAAGGTCTGAGTTACAAGGAGACGTTAGGCAAATTGGGACTCTTTTCCTTAAAGACATAGACTTAGAGGAGATCTAATAGAGGTGTACAAGATTGAGGGGTATAGATAGTGAACAGGGTTAAGCTTTTTCCTAGGATGGACTTGAATAGCACGAGGGGTCACAGGCTTAGGGTGAGGGGGGTAAGGTATAATTTGGATGCTAGAGGGAGTTTTTTCAAAGGGTGGTGGGGGTATGGAATGTGCTGCCAAGTACAGTGGTGGAGGCAGGCACTCTGGAGTTGTTTAAGAAATACTTAGATGGGCACATGAACAGAATGGGAATGGAGGGGTATAGAAAACTGATTTAAAATAGGGATCATGAGCCTTGGGAGTCCCTGGGAAGTGTGTAAATAGATGATGATATTGATGCACTTGTTTTTATCCTACAGGTGCTTTGGTCCACCTTGTTGTCTAATGAGGGGCATACGTGCGATGGGTCGTGAGAGGGCTGCTCTTGGATTTTTTTGAGTATACTAGTGCTTCACGTCATTAGTGTATGCTTGACCTGGACCATTTGATGGGCAACATGACAGCTGAGTGACTATTGCTGTGCTGTGCAGATACATGGATTTGGGCCTGTGTCTATGGGAGTTTGTGCATTCTCCCCATGCTTGCGTGGGTTTCCTCCCACATCCCAAAGATGTGCTCTTAGGCTAACTGGCAAAACAAATTCTCCCTAAATTGTCTCTCATTTGGTTTTTAATCCATAGATCTATAAACATGGACAGGGATCGTGGGTAGAGGTGGGAACATTGGTATGGTGGTGCAGGCTTGTTAGGCTGAAGGGCCTGTTTCCCATGCTGTTTTGTTTGTTTAACACTGTAATGGGGGTATTTTCAGCTGTTCAGTATTGTCTTGGAATCAGTTGGAGCAGGACCGAATCAGGGTTGTGAAGTGGTTTGGAGATCTTTGCTTTTGAAGGGAATGTTGTAAACTATTGCCAGCAATTCTTGATGTGGGGACACCAGTCTCTTCAGCTTCTACCAGAATCAGTATCCTCATTAGCCAGAGGGGCAGATGTGGGGTCAATTTCCAATCATGGCTTGACACTAGCAGTGGTTGCCCCAAGGCTGGGAATGAGGCCTGCACTGGCATGGACTCCCTACTCCTGAGATGATCCAGGTGCTTCCTATTAATTTTGCTCTGCATTTCAACCTTATGATTTGGAGACCCAACTTAGGCTATGCCTAAAGTTCCTTATGTGGACTAGGTTGCCAGTTTTTTGATCTTTCTGTTCTTTCCTGTTCATGATCTGTTCTTTTTAAACGTTACCTTACAGAATCATAGTTCTTATGGATCTCTTGTTGGGACTTTACCAATCTTGTCCAAAGTCTTCATTCCATTAACAATTCCACTGAGGCAATTCTTGTCATGTGTGGAGGATGGTTCTGTAGTTCTGTGCCAGTCTGATCTCTGCTGCAGATTGTTTCTTCTTGCCAAGCTTAAAAGTCTTTACCGCTTGTTCAGCCAACTCATTCAATGACGAGTGATAAGATGATATCCTAATGTATTTGATTCTATTGGAAAGCATGAAGGTCAGAAATTCAGTGCTAGTAAAGCCATTGCCATTGTCAGAGATCAGCACTTCAGGTATCCCGTGCGTGCAGAAACTTTGTAGCTTCTCAATGGTAGCATGGTAAGTGGTGAATTCCATGCAATGTACCTCCAACTGTTTGGATAGTGCATCAACCATAATTAAGAGCATGGATCCCATTGGTGAAGTCTACATGCACTTGCACCCAGGGCCTACTAGACCATTTCCGTAGATTATAAGGAAGCTGAGAGGAGTAGCTTTTGATTCTCTTGGCAGGTTGGTAATGTCTGTGTCAAGGCTGAGTCGTCATATATAGCTCTTAGTTAGCATTTTCATTTTGGAAATTCCAGCATGGCTATGATGTAATTCCATAAGTATTGGATGGCACCCTAGGCAAGAGACTAATACGTGGGAACCTCAGAAGATGATGCCATACTCAACACTGAGCTCAATTTTATTCATTGAATAGTTTTTCATTTCATTTGAGGAATGCCCTCTGAATCCCCCATGCAATATTAAGTTTTTAATTTAGACAGGTCTGGCTCCTTTTGGGCCAGGCCTTGATTTGCCTTGCAAGCACTGGCAAGGTGGCCAAAAAATTGAGGGTCATGACCTCTTCCACAGCTGGTAATGAAACTGGGCTTCTGGGCAATGGCAGCCAACTCAGTGCATCATTGTTAGCTATTCAGGTTCTGCGATAGTGCTCTAGGACATATCCATAAGCCGCCTGTGACAAAGCTGTATCTAGGCAGAAGCAATGGTTGATATTGCCTCATCTCCTCTTTAAAAAAAAAAAATTCCACCAGTGATTTATGATCAGTTACTATGCAGCAGTGTCTATGATAGACATATAGATGGAATTTTTTTAATGCCAAAGCCAATTGCCAACACCTGTTTCTTAATCTGGAAATACCTCCATGTGGTGTACAAGAGGGTCCTAGATGTGTACATAATAGGATTTTCTGTTCTCTCTCTAGCAATATGCCAGTGCCATCCCAACCCTGGAAGGGGAGTCATTGAGTATCAAGATCCTTTTTGGGGTCAAAATGGGCCAATAAATAAAAGGACAAAGGTTGCTGTTTAACGCTGTGGAAAGCCTCCAGCTGTAATACCTCCTAATACAACCTTTGTTTCCAATAGGTTGTGCAAGGGCATCAACAAAACAGGAATGAACTTCCAGTAATAATTCATTGCCAGAAACTTCAGTGTTTTATGAAGTAAGCCCAGACCCTAAGTTTTACATCTGATTTTTGGCATTCAGGTAAGTGCAAGTTGTTTAGTACAGGTATGATCCAAGTGATCCCTGGAAGCTTTTATCAAACTAAGTTTATTTAAGGACACAATTAGAATATAACAAAGAATTAGTATATATTTTACCAATTATAAGACTTAAATATGACACAGTATAATTCTTAATTGCTAGCTATTTTTGTTCCAATTTCAAAGCAATACCCCATAGATATCTACCCTCTTCAGAATTAGTTAGTACTAAAATTAGTAGGCTTCCAGTTTTTAACACCCAAGGACAGAGATCCATGCAGCAATTTTCAGAGAAGCATACATTCTCAAGACAGCAAACAGAAGTAAACTTAGTTTTTAGTAGCTCCCAGTCTTCAGGAACAGGAAAGGATATTTCTATCTCTGTAGTTCCAAAACAGTATCTGAAAAACTAAGCTGGAATTCTTTGCAAACCATAGCTGCCCCCAGATATGACCTGACCTATCAATTATCCCAATCAAGCTGTACTCTGCAATCCCAGGGAAACACTGAAACAACAGAACATTGCATTAGATGGATTAAAACAAACATGTCAGTGATATTATTTCAATAATAAAGAATACCGACTGCAGACAAAATGGCTTGGATGAAATGCCAAAGACTACTCAAAACATCCTGCAAAGAAACATGATTAAGATACACTTCTTAAAGGCATAGTATCATCACATCATTAACTCCAGGGAGGATTTCAATTTTGTGGGGTTCTTGAGTTGGCACATCCTTGATGGCCTTCTTGTTCTCCATCAGATGAAGGCCCTTGTCATTTACTGAAAGCCCAAATAGCCCATGGCTTTTGCTTGGAAGGTGCATTTTTCCTTTTCAGGCATATTCTGACATCTCCCAGGTTCTGCAGGTATTTGTGTTCCAAAGGTTCTGTGATCAGCATATTATCCAGTTATGCTTTTACCTGAGATAACCCTTGGAGTATGTTCTTTGTGACCTTTTGAAGAATGATTCTGACAGACAAGACACCAAAGGTCAGGTAAGTGTAGTCCTATAGACCTTTGTGCATATCAATTGTCACATACTTTCAGGAAGGTTCCTCCAAGTCAAAAAAGGTTGTGTCCAATTTCAAAATGTTTGTCTCCTGGTAAACCAAGTATACAAATCTTCAATTCCAGGCATGGGGTATCTCTCAAAATTTGGAAACCTCATTGACAGTAAGCTTATAGTCTGCACAAAATCAGACTGATTTATCTGGTTTAAGGACAGGAACAGCAGGTGCTGTTTTCTTTATCCATTTATTAATCTCTTTTGAAACTAATGAACTTAAGTACTTATTCAGGAGACTGATTCAGGGACAGAGAGGGATCTGCAGTTTTTTAATTACTTTCATATTCATATCATGACAAATTCCAAGACTGTAGAAGATTTATAATATAACAGACCCGAGTTGCATGCATAGAAATGTTAACGGCAGATGCAGCCCACTCCACAAACTAAATAAATGGATCTAATGCCCAGCTTTTCCAAATGTTCCAGTTCCAACTCTACCTTTTACAACAGGGAGTATGGAACTAGTCTCACGTACCCACTTCTGACCATATGATGGATGAAGATTATTGATGAAGCAGCTGCAGATGACTGGGCTGATGACATTACCCTGAGAAATTCCTGCAGTGATGTCCTAGAACTGAAATGACTTACCTAGTTACAGACCAAGATGGGAAATTGTAGAGTGATTTCTAGACCCATTTCTTCACAAGTTGCAGCAAAAGTTTAAATGTTCACCTTGCCCACAAAATTGACTAATTGATTACCTTTGATACTGTTATTTCCAGGATAAAAAGATTCCAACCAGACTTTCAGTAAATGCAAAACATAACTATTTTATAACAAAAAAAAGCATGGGAAACAGACCCTTTGACCGAACAAAACTGGTTAACGTGCAAGTTATAGTTTGGAAGTGTAATTATCCCTTGTCTAAGAGCAGGTTTTCAAACCCTCAAAAGGAGGCCTCATTGGGATTTTCTACATACTTCATGGCAGGAGAGGTGGCCCACCATTGGCTGGTGTTAGGATCTTCTGAGGTTTTCCATTCTATGTTCCTCCTGCTGCTGAGAAACTCATGGTAAGGGTTCACTGCCAGCAGGACCTGCAGATCCAGCCAGCAAGAATAGCCAGAAAATTGATAGCCATTGCCTTTGTGTCAGTTCTCCAAAAAAAAACAACTCAGCTGATCCCACTCAACTTTTTCTCTGTAACCTATAAAATCTTCTCTCCAGATAGTTCATGGTTTTCAAAATTGAACCAGATAATTATCTCTACCACATGCTCAGGGAACAAATTGCAGGTCCAAACCATTTGTTGCATAAAGAGATTTTTCCTCATGTCACTTCTGGTTCTTCATCCAATTCCTTTCTTTACCTTCTGCCGATGGGAACAGTTTCTCTCTATTTACACTCCAGACCCTTCATAACAAATCTCCTGTGGACTCTTTCCTTTTCACTTTACCAAGAAGAATAGTCCCAACTTCATCATTATATTATGGTGTATCTCATGCTGAGAACCATTCTATCTTTATCCATTAACCCACCTTTATCCTCCTGAAGCCTATCATCCAGTCTCCTCACAGTTCAACACTTCCACATTTTGCATAGGATTTTCACCTAGATCTAGGTGGTAAATATAAATCCAGGAAAGCAGTGACCCCTCCATATAACATCCCCAGTCAGAAGTAAAGTATTCTGTAACTCATTTTTAATAGGATTAAAGTAAATAGTTAACTGCTACATAATATAATTCTAGCTTTTTTTAAATAAAGACTAATGTTTCAAAATATAATGTAATTCAAAATAAAATGCCTATTGGCACTCTCATTTTTCACTTAAGCATTGTTTCATTATCTTTTCAGACTAAAATAATAATACATTGTTTTCCTATGTATTCACTAGTTTTAAAAATGATACAGGTTAAACATTTTCTTGGAGCTCCTGCACCTTAAAATTTCCCACTCACCACTGGCATCCTGTTCCCAGACTTGGGTTTTGGTCTCCTCCTGCATTTCTCCTTCTGTTGTTGGAGGGATGTGAGACCTGTTTTCCAACCAGATTGCTGGCAGTTCTGCAAGGTGGATGTTTGCCCAGAGTGAGGGGCAGATATCCCACCTGCAGCCACTTAACACTCATTTCAAGTGTAAATTTGGCTGCAAGGCATTGTTGGCAGGAATGCATTCCTCACTGACTCTTCAGTTGGATCCTGCCATCTAAAAAATCAGCCTTAAAAGTTAAACTATTAAAATTACGAGACATAGGAAGCTGTAGAAAGTGGATTGTAGATAGGAACAAGAATGACCTACCATAATACTTCTAAAATATAAGTAATAGAATGGAATGTTAATGTCCAGTATTGTCTGAAGTGTATTGGTTAGCAATGTTATGATTGCTCCCCCTAATGGCACTATGTGGCATATTATTAGATCAAATAGACAAAAAGATGCAAGGTTTAACTTCTGGTCCGCACTCATCATACCCAGGCAGCAATTTGATAAGGCAGAGGAAATCAGTCATGTTTTTAGTATCCAGGTATTGAATGAAGATAGGATCAAATATTGGCAGTGTTGATCCTGTACAGATTGCAGATTCTCTCCTACTTCCTTTTTCTCCCTGTGAATTGTGCACATTAAAATATTGTGCATGCCATTGGACCTCAAAGCTGGTGTCATTTGTGCTATTTGCAATTGGGAAACAAGGTGCAGTCCAGTTAATACAGTGAAACTATTGGAGAAAGATCAAGAAAAACATGAAGGATAAAATTGTAAATGGGATTCATATTCTACTGTAGAATCATAGAATGATCACTGCACAAAAGGATGCCATACAATGTTGTGTCCATGCTGCCTCTCAAAGAAATCAACTAGTTCCACTCCCCTACCAATTCCCTGTAATCTTGCAATTTTTTTCTTTTTATGCAATTATCCTGTTCCATTTAGAAAGGTGCAGATATATCTGCACCTACCTCATTCCCAGGTAATGCATTCCCAATCCTAACCACTTGCTGTGTAAACTATTTTTTCCTCTGTCTTCCCTTAGGAGAACAATGCTAGCTTCTTCAGGTCTATTCATCTCAAAGATCCTTCATCCTGTAGACCACTCACAAATATTTTCTTTACTGCTAGGATCTCTGGAGATCAATGACCTAAAAAGAAACTTCCCACCACATCTTTACTGCAATAAATCAACATAAATCAAACATGAATTAATTGACAAATTGTGTATACTAGAGATTATAAATTATACTTTAAAAAACTAATGTAATAAAGAAAGATCACAGATTTACTGACAACTCCTTTGGTGTACATGGCATTAATCTCAGCCACTAAGCCCCTCAAATTATTCCTCAGGTACAATTTCATTCCCTTTACATTGTCCAATACGCAAAAAACTATGAAGGGTCATGAACAAAGTCTAGTCCATCATGCAAACCACCTTCCCATCCATTGATTCTGTCTACACTTCCTGCTACCTTGAAAAAGCAGCTAACATAATCAAGAAACCATGCAGCCTGGATATTCTCTCTTCCACCTTTTTGCCATCAAGAAAAAGATACAAAAGTCTGTAGACACGTACCAACCAATTCAAGGACAGATTCTTCCCTGCTGCTATTAGACTTTTGAATGGACCTACCTTGTATTAAGCTGATCCTTCTCTACACCTTTAGCTATGACTGATCACTACGTTCTGCATTCTCTCCTTTCCTTTTCTATGAATGGTATGTTTTGTCTGTATAGCATGCAAGAAACAATACTTTTCACTGCACACTAATATATATTGTATTAAATAAAATCATGAAGACATTAAGCATAAAATCCAATCCTTCAGCAGTTTTACTACATAAAGGCATACTTTACCACATTCCACTCAGCTCTGCTCGCAGAAACATCGGGGCTGATTTTAGCATCAAGTTGCACCCATTTTTGGGCACAAACTAGGTAAAGTCAGGCATGAGATGAATAACATGACTTGTACCTGCCTTTGCACCAGTTCCCCATTTACCAAGGCCTGAATGGCTGCAATTGGGACCACAGCCAAAATGGGCTTGTCAGCCATTTAAATATATTTGCATGCATTTAAGTTGACTTAATGGGCTGCACACCCAACATTATCAGCACTTCCTCCTTCAGCACCATTTTCATCCATGCAGAATTGGCACAAAACAGTCAGGTTCCACAAAAGTCTGATTTGGGCGCTCCAGCTAGTGAGGATGTAGGTGCCCATCATCCAAGAGCTCTCTGCTTGAAATTAATGGTGGAGGATAGGGCATGGGGTGGAGTCGTCCAATGCAATTCTGCCTAAAATCAGAGGAAAGAAGTGGTCTTTTGCCACTCTGCCTGAGATCAGTGGGAATATAAGAACTCAGAGCAGGAGTAGGCCATCTGGCCTCTTGAGCCTGCTGTGCCATTAATAAGATTGTGGCTGATCTTTTTGTGGAGTCAGGTTCACTTATCCACCTGCTCACCATAGCCCTTAATTCCTTTACTGTTCAAATTTATCTATCTTTGCCTTAAAAACACAGGTAGCCTCAACTGCTTCACTGGGCAAGGAATTCCACAGATTCTCAATCCTTTCTGTGAAGAAGTTCCTCCTTAACTCAGTCATTAAGGCATGCTGCCTTGCTTTTTTTTGGTAATAGGATAATTGTCTTCTTGAAGCAGATTGGTATAAAGAGGTTAATGATATCTGCAAATACCCCTGCCAGCTAATCCACACAAGACATGAGTGTTCATCCAGGTACTCCATCTGGGCCAGTTGCTTTCTGTGGGTTAACTTTTGAGAAGGCTGTCTGACATGGTAATGGTGACCTTGGGCACAGGTTTATCCAAGGCTTCTGGGATGGAAGGCATGCTATCTCTGATCACTTGCTCAAAGTGGGCACAGAATGCTTTGAGCTCACTGGAGAGGGATGCATTGGAGCTGGTGACTTTACCTGCCTTTGTCTTGTAACACCCATGACCAATCAATTGGGAACTTTCCAGAGACTGGGGCCACCATTTTCCAACCCCTCCATGGTGGGTTTTCCTATGGCAGAAGTGGCCATACCAGTTGGCTACCAGTAGATCTTCTGATCCCATCAAAACCTATTGGCATTTGTGTTCTGCCACTGGGGAACAGGCAGCTGAGAGTTGGTTTGATGGGACCAAAGATCATGCTGGTAGGAAGAGCTGGAAAATTCCACCCTAGAGGTAGTCTATGCAGAAATTGAAAATATCAGTTGACTCTTGGTAGCCATCCTTGCAGCTTTTTTTAATGTCTTGGAAAAAAAAAGACAGCCCCAGAAAATTCTATACAGAATATAGTCCATGTTTGAAGTTGGGAATATGACATGTCTTTACTGGGCATGATAATTCTAATAGCATAAGCAGCATGCAGAGCTCAGCAACCCAATTACCAATTTATCAGATCAAAGCTCTGAAATCCTTCCACATCAGTCACAAATGGTGGTGGATAATTAAATAACTAATCAGGGGAGGATGTTCCACAAACATCCCTGCCCTCAACAATGAGGAGTCCATGTCCTTGCAAAAGACAAGGGTGAATTAAGCCAGTAATGCTGAGTGGATGATCTATTTCAGTCTTCTACCAAGGTTTCAGATGCCAATCTTCAGCCAATTTGATTCACTTCACATGATATCAAGAAATAGCTGAAACTTGACAAAGCAAAGGCTATGGGTGCTGATTATATTCAAGTTATAGTACTGAAGCTTTGTGCTCCAGAAGTAGCCATACCTCGAAGAGCTATTATAGCTACAATGTGGAAAATTGCTTGTCATCAAAAATCAAGACCAATTCAATACCACCCCAGCAGTCTACTCAGTATCAGTAAAATGATGGAAGGTGTCATCAACAGTACTGTCAAATGGTATTTGCACAACAATAATGCTTACTAATGCCCAATTTTGGTTTTGTTAAAGCTATTTGACTCCAGACTTCTTTACAGCCTTCTTCAAAACATGGACAAAAAAACAGAATTCAAGAGGTAAGGGGAAATGATTTGACATCAAGGCAGCCTTTCACCAAAGTGTGGCCTCAAGGAATTCTTAAAATTGAAGTGATTGAGAATCAGGTTAAATCCTCCATTGGTTTTAAAGTTGCAGGAGTGGACTGGCAAGCATAAGGTGATTTGACCTTTATCTACTTCAACACCAGGAGCATCTGGAATAAGGTAGGCTAACTTGTGGCATGGGATGTATCTGAGACTTCAATGTTATGGCCATTTCAGAGACACAAATATAGCAGAGACAGGAATGGTTGTTGTAGTTTCCAGGATTTAGATATTTCAGTAAGATCAGGGAAGGTGGTAAGAGGGATAGGCATGGCATTATTAGTCAGGGACAGTATTACAATGGCAGAAAGGACATTTGTTGAGGACTCAGCTACTGAGGTAGTATGGGCTGAGGTTAGAAATAGGAAAGTAGAGCTCACCTGGGAGTCTTCTATAAGCCTGCAAAAAGTTCCAGAGATGTAGAGGAAGGATTGCAAAGATGATTCTGGATAGGAGCAAAAGTAACAGGGTAGTTGTTATCAGGCCTTTAATATTTAGGTCATCATTATCTACAGGAATAGGAAGACTGGAGGATAGCAAATGTTGTCCCCTTGTTCAAGAAGGGGAGTAGAGACAACTCTGGTAATTATAGACCAGGGAGTCTCATTTCTGTGAGCAAAATTTTGGAAGGGATTAGAACATAGAACATTACAACGTGGAACAAGCCCTTCGGCCCTCTGTTGTACCGACCAATTAAGAAAAAGCAACGACCCTCTAACCTAAACCATTCCCTTTTCTTCCATAAACCCATCCACAGACCTCTTGGCACATCTACAACTGCAGCAGGCAGGGAATTCCATACCCTTACCTCCCTCTGGGTAAAGAACCTACCTCTGACATCTGTCCTATATCTACCACCCCTTAATTTAAAGCTATGTCCCCTCGTGCTAGCTTTCTCCATCCGAGGAAAAAGGCTATCACTGTGTCCACCCAATCTAAACCTCTGATCATCATGTATGTTTCAATAAGGTCTCCTCTTAGCCACCTTCTTTCTAATGAAAACAACCTCAAATCCCTCAGCCTCTCTTCATAAGACCTGCCCTCCATACCAGGCAACATCCTGGTAAACCTCCTCTGCACCCTCTCCAATGCCTCCATCTTTCTTACAGTGTGGGGACCAGAACTGTACACAGTACTCCAAGTGCGGCCGCACCAGAGTTTTGTACAGTTGCAACATGATGTTGCAGCTCCAAAATTCAATCCCCCTACCAATAAAAGCCAAGACTCCGTATGTCGTCTTAACAACCTTATTGACTTAATTGCCAACTTTCAGGGATCTATGCACACATACACCAAGATCCCTCTGTTCATCAACACTATTAAGAGTCCTACCATTAGCCCTATACTCTACACATTTGTTGTTCCTGCCAAAGTGAATTACGTTACACTTTTCCATATTAAACTCCATTTGCCACCTCTTGGCCCAGCTCTGCAACTTGTCCAAGTCTCTCTGCAAACTAGAACACCCCTCTTCACTATCTACCACTCCTCAGACTTTGGTGTCATCTGCAAATTTACTAATCCATCCTTCAATACCCTCATCCAGATCATTTATAAAAATTACAAACAGCAGGGGCCCCAAAACAGATCCCTGAGGTACACCACTTGTAACCGAACTCCACGATGAATAACTTCCATCAACCACCACCCTCTGTCTTCTATCAGCTAGCCAATTCCTAATCCAATTAGCTAAATCACCCTCAATCCCATACATCTGCATTTTCTGCAGAAGCCTTCCATGGGGCACCTTATCAAACGCCTTACTAAAGTCCATATATACCACATCAACTGCCTTACCCCCATCCACCTCTTTGGTTACTTTTTCAAAAAACTCAAGGTTAGTAAGGCACGACCTACCCTTCACAAAACCATGCTGACTATCCCCAATCAACTCATTTCTCTCTAAATAACTATAAATCCTATCCCTAATAATTCTTTCCAATACTTTGCCCACTACAGAAGTAAGACTCACCGGTCTATAATTCCCAGGAAAGTCTCTACTCCCCTTCTTGAACAATGGGACAACATTCACTATCCTCCAGTCATCTGGCACTATACCTGTAACCAACAATGACCTGAAGATCAGAGCCAGAGGCTCTGCAATCACCTCTCTTGCCTCCCAGAGAATCCTATGGTAAATCCCAGGGGTCTTATCTATTTTCAAACCCTCAAGAATATCTAACACCTCCTCCTTATCTACTTCAATACTTTCCAGTTTACAACCCTAATAACAGGATTTATTATCATCTAGAAAGGAATAATTTGATTAGGGATAGTCAACACAGTTTTGTGGAGGGTAAGTCATGCCTCAAACTTTGAGTTTTTTGAGAAGGTGATCAAAGAGATGGATGAGGATAAAGCAGTTGATGTGGCATATGGATTTCAGTAAAGTGATAAGGTTCCCCATCTTAAGCTATTGCAGAAGATGGGATTGAGGGTGATTTACCGATTTGGATCAGAAATAGGCTCTCTGTAAGAAGGCAGAGGGTGGTGGTTCATAGGAAGGGTTTATCCTAGAGTTCAGTTATTAGTGGTGTACCTCAAGGATATGTTTTGAGGCCACTGCTGTTGGTCATTTTTATAAATGACCTGGATGGGAGCATGAGTTAATAAATTTGTGGATGACATTAAAGTCGGTGGAATTGTGGATGGTCAGGAAGGATGTTGCAGGTTACAGATGGACATAGATAAGCTGCAGAGCTGGGCTAAGAGGTGGCAAATGGAGTTTAATGCTGAAACGTGTGAAGTGATTCACTTTGGAAGGAGCAACAGGAATACAGAATACTGGGCTAATGGTAAGTTACTTGGTAATATAACATTACAGCGCAGTACAGGCCCTTCGGCCCTCGCTGGTCAGCCGACCAATGGAACCAATTTTATGACCCTCTATCCTAAACTATTCCAATGCTATCCATATGCCTATCCACTGACCATTTGAACACCCTTAAACTTGACGAGTCCACAACTGCTGCAGGCAGGGCATTCCACTCCCTTACTATCCTCTGAGTAAAGAACCCACCTCTAGCATCTGACCTATAACTACCACCCTTTTTTTTTTTAAGAGCAGCACAGGAAACAGGCCCTTCGGCCCAATGAGCCCATGCTGCCATCATAACTATATAGTAGCAAATCCATTATCCTATTATATTATTCCTATATAATATGTATTATTCCTAATATGGAAAACTCTCTCTATAGGGACAATTTGTTTCCCAATCAGCCTAAGAGCGAATTTTTGGGTTGTGGGAGGAAACCAGAGTGCCCGGAGAAAACCCACGCAACCACGGGGAGAACGCGCAGACACCAGCCCAATTCCCAGTGTCTGCACAGCCACATCGATAGTCTCTGAGCTGTCATGGTGCCCTTCAGATGGTCCACATAAAGCACTCATTTACGACATGAGGTACCAGGCAACCCATGAATCAACATCCAAGAGCTGTACCCGCACCACCTGCCGAATGCATGCTCAATGTTGGTCAAGTATGGACCGAATTACCTGTGGAAAAAAGCCGTAGTTAAACAGTCCTAATATATCCCTCTATCTGCATACCGCTCATGTGGCTGTCCAAGAGACCCTTAAACAGCCCCAGTGTGCCTGCTCCCACCACCTTACTCGGCAGTGCATTCCACACCTCCACTACCCTTTGTGTGAAAAACTGCCCTCTAATATTCGTCTTATACATAGCCCCCCCTCACCCTATGGCCATGACCCCTCGTCCTATCCATTTCTAAAGGTGGAAAAAGTTTACCTCCATTTACTCTATCTATACCCCTTATCTTATACACCTTTGAGATCCCCTCTAAGCCGATGTCTTTCAAGGGAAAACAACCCCAGTCTATTTAATCGTTCCTCATAAGACAGTCCTTCCATACCAGGCAGCATCCTGGTAAACCTCCTGCACTCTCTCCCTTAATTTAAAGCTATGTCCCCTTGTGTTATCTATCTCCATCCGAGGGGGGGAAAAAAGCTCTCTATCCACCCTATCTAATCCTCTGACCATCTTGTGTCTCAATTAAGTCACCTCTTAGCCGCCTTCTCTCTAATGAAAATAACTTAATTCCTTAGCCTTTCTTAAGACCTACCCATCATACCAGGCAACATCCTGGTAAACCTCCTCTGCACCCTTTCCAATGCCTCCACATCTTTCTTATGTGGCAACCAAAACAAGTGTGGCTGCACCAGAGTTTTGTACAGTTGCAACATGATATCTCAGCTCTGAAATTCAATCCTTCTACCAATAAATGCTAACACTATACGCCTTCTTAACAACCTTAACTTGAGTACCAACTTTGAGATCTCTCTGCTCATCTACACTACTAAGCATCCTACCATTAGCCTTATATTCTGCATACATTACTCTTATCAAAGTGAATCACCTCACATTTTTCCACATCAAACTTCATTTGCCATTTCTTGGCCCAGCTCTGCAACTTATCTATGTCCCTCTGCAAACTGTAACATCCATCCTCACTGTCTACAACTCCTCTGACTTTGTCAGCAAATTTACTAATGTGGATGAGCAGTGAGATCTCGGTGTCTGTGTGCATAGATCCCTGAAAGTTGGCACCTAGGTTGATAGGGTTGTTAAGAAGACACATGGTGTGTTAGCTTTTATTGGTATTGAGCTTTGGAGCCATGAGGTCATGTTGCAGTTGTACAAAACTCTGGTATGACTGCACTTGGAGTATCACATACAGTTCTGGTTGCCACATTTAGGAAGAATGTGGAAGCATTGGAAAGGGTGCAGAGGAGATTTACCAGGATGTTGCCTGATGTAGTGGGAAGGTCTTATGAGGAAAAGCTAAGGGACTTGAGGCTGCTTTCGTTAGAGAAGAAGATTAAGAGGTGACTTAATGGAAGCATACAAGATGATCAGAGGATTAGATAGGGTGGATAGTGAGAGCCTTTATCCTCGGATGGAAATGGTTAGCATGAGGGGACATAGCTTTAAATTGAGGGGTGGTAAATGTAGGACAGATGTCAGAAGTTCTTTACTGAGAGTAGTAAGGGTGTGAAATGCCCTGCCTGCAACAGTAGTGGACTCACCAACAATAAGGGCATTTAAATGGTCACTGGATAAACATATGGATGATATTGAAAGTGTAGATTGGTTTTCACAGTTCAGTGAAACATCAAGGGCTGAAGGGTCTGTACTGCTCTGTAATGTTCTATGTTGGTTGGAATAATACTAGCTCAAAAGAAGAAATTGTGATTGTTAGAGGTCAAATATCTTAGCCCTAGAACATTGCGGCAGGAGTTCAAAGTCACATCCTAGGCCCAAACACTTTCAACTGTTTTGATGTGACTTCTCTCCATCAGATTGGAAGTGTGGATGTCTCTGATTTTACATTTATGACTGCTCAGAACTGAAGAAATCATGTGCACATCTAATCAAGACATAGACTTGGGCCAATAAGTGGTTAATATCCCCACAGCCTCTCCATCACCTACAAAGCATTATTCAAGAGTGTGATGGAACACTCTCCACATGCTTGGATGAATACAACAATATAAGAAGTTGGACACCATTTAGGGCAAAGCACTCTAGCCATCACTTTACACATTATGAACCCTGCTGATTCAGTGCAAGGGCCTCCCAAATTCCAGAATGGAAACTTAGAATGCCATTTGGAAAATGTGAGAAAATAAATGAAACCTGGTGAGGAAGGCAGTCAGTCTTGTAAATATTCAAATGGCAAAATGTTTATTATAGTTTAATACACAAAAAGACAGCAGTACAGAACAACATTTACAATTAAATAAAGAACATAGAACTACAACACAAACAGGCCCTTCGGCCCACAAGTTGCACCAATGACATCCATACCTACTAGGCTTACGTATACCCCTCAATTCTACTAAGTTCCATGTACTCACCCAGAAGTCTCTTGAAAGATGCTATCAAATTTGCCTCCACCTATTCCACTCACCCACCACCCTCTGAGTGAAAAACTTGCGCCTAAAATCTCCTCTGTACCTACTCCCCAGCACCTTAAACCTGGGTCCTCTCATAGCAACCATTCCAGCCCTTGGAAAAAGCCTCCGAGAATCCATCTGATCTATGCCTCTCAACATGATATACATTCTATCGGGTCATCTCTCATCCTTTCCCTCTTTAAGGAGAAAAGACCAAGCTCCCTCCACCTAATAGCTACCCAGATAGTACAGCCCTCCTTTTCCCCCCCCCCCCATTCCAATTTAAATCTATTGACATTCTTAAACTCTGAGAATACACTTGCCCCAAAACAACATCTACAGGTTGTAACATCTCAAACCAAATCCAACAAATAACTACCACACTAGCTTTCCTTTGGGAACTGTTCATCTAGTTTCAAATAGAACTGATGTGGTTTCACACAGATATCTGCTGCCGCCTTATCTGCACACAAAAATTCTGCTTTGCAAATGGGTATGGCTATGGCTATGATCTAGATCCCTAGACTGCTAACTTCCACTTTCCTTACCAATGTACTTGTTTTATTCTGCTGCTAGACTAATCTGCATCTCACAGGTCCTCAGTATAGCTAAATCCCTATCAGTTTTTATTCAATTGTTTATTTTTCATTTCATTCCAACTTCCTAACGTTCACACTCTCCACTACCAGCATGAAGTGGCAGTAGTATGTACTATATAAAAATACATTGCAGCAATTGGCTACCTCCTTCTACAGCACCTTCTAATCCTGCAACTACTACTTTTGAGAAAGGTAAGGGTAACAGACACATGGGAATACCTTCACCTGCAAGTTTCCCTCCAAGCCACGGACTACCTTGACTTTGAATTAAATACTTTTTTCAATGTTTGAATCCAATGCCTGGAACTCTGGCTCTAATAGTACTGTGCATGTACATTAGATGGACTCCAGCAGTTCAAGAAGGTTTACCACCATCTTCAAGGGTAATTAGGCATGGGCAACAAATGTGGGCATAGCCAGCAATATGCACCCTGTGAGAGATTAAGAAAAATAAGTAGGTAGTCAGCTGCTTAACAATCCATCAGATGACCATTTCTTGGATTTGTCAACTCCTTTACCAAGATGGCATTTTATGGTGAATGTGGGACTAATTACTATTACAAGTCAAGACCTCATTTATAGCTTCCTTTGAGATGAGGCATTTGGGTTTTCAGGGGACAGGTAGCTAGATGGATAAGTAACTGGCTTGGTAATAGGAGACAGTAATAGTGGAAGGGTGTTTTTCTAGCTGGAGGTAAGTCACTAGTGGTGTGCCACAGGGCTCGGTACTGAGACCTCTTCTATTTGTAACATATATAAATGACTTGGAAGAGGGAGTAAGTGGAGTGATCAGCAAGTTTACAGACGATACAAAGATGGCTGGACTTGCAGATAGTGAGGAGCATTGTCAGGTGATACAGCAGGACATAGGCTGGTAGCCTGGGCAGACAGATGGCAGATGGAATTCAATCTGATAAATGCAAGGTGATGCATTTTGGGAGAGAATGTGGGGAGGGCATATGATAAAGGATAATTCTATTAAGGGTATAGAAACAGAGGGACCTGGGGGTGCAGGTGAACAAGTCTCTGAAGGTGGCAGAGCAGATGGAGAAGGTTGAAGAAAGCATATAGTATGCTACCTTTATAGGAAGGGGTATAGAGTACAAGAGCTGGCCTTTAATGTGTTGTTTTGTTCTTTGTTGTCTTTAAATCAAAGAATAATGTTGAGGAAAAGGAATCTCAAGTTGTGTGTAAGAGAATCTTACATTGTAAAGGGGGAACTTACATTTTTACATACGGAGATTTGCACTTTTGAATAGTGTTTAGCACTGTGCACCCTATTTGCTAGTTTTGACAGCTGTATTTCTCCCCAGCCTCTGGATTATACACTCAAAGTTCATTGATGGATGCCCATAATAAACAGTAACACAACTGACACAAATATTTAACAAATTGGTTTTTTGATGTCAATGGTTATGACATTTGGTGCACAAAAAAGCATCTCAGTGAGAAGAGTCAACAGATATCACCGGGTGTATTTACAGTACACAATTCACAATAGCTTCAGGCTACTTTTGCTAATGTAGCTGCCTGCAAATTGTAATGTAAACTGTCAGGTCATGTGTAGAGACAGTTTTGTTGCAAATAGCTTTAGGGGAATACATTAAAACCAATATAGTTGTAATGTTGGTTTTCCAAAGTGAAAACATGACCTATTTCCAAACCACACTGGAGAAAGGTGTCACGTGAAAATCGAGGGACATTCAGCCCATTTTCCAAAAAACAGTTGATTTAAAAATATAATGCCTCAGTTTTATTGCGCAGTTACTCCACTTAAAACATTTGCAACAAACCTGAAATATCTCAAATACATAGGGTAAAATAATTAATTCCATTTCCATAAAATTTGATAAATATTCTATGTATGTGGTGCCTTGACATTCTCTATCAGTTTTGTGCTGTCATGCTGTTTTTAGTTTGACCAATTCTTAATATCTAACTAATATTGAAAGGCAGGGGAACAACTTACTAGCAGCTATAGATATGGCAAGTATATAATTTTTCAACCTATTTAATTAAATATGGGCAACACGGTAGCACAGTGCAAAGCGCTGCTGCCACGTAGCACTAAGGCCCCAGATTCGATTTGTGGCTTGGGTCAGTATCTGTGCAGAGTCTGCACGTTCTTCCTGTTCTGCGCGAGTCATGAGTTTCCTCTGGGTGCTCTGGTTTCATCCCACAATCCAAAAGATGTGCTGGTTAGGTGAATTGACTATGCAAAATTCCTCCTCTGTGTACCCAAACAGGTGCTGGAGTATGGCAACTAGGGGATTTTTACCGTAACTTCATTTGTGTGAATGTAAGCCTACTTGCAACACTAATAAATAAACTTAAAAATAATGCTATAATGTGCAACATCTGTATTGGAAATGCATTCCAAAATATGTGCTGTACCTTTATGATATTTTATAATATAGATTTATCTATTTATACACAGTAAAATAAAAACATGCAAATGTTAATAGTTGGCACCAATAGTTTGTAAGGAGAAAACTTTTACTCTGCTCATAAATGTGATATCTGTGGAAATCTGGGGCTGCATATCAATAAACTGAGTTTTCTAAAAATAAGAGGCAAGTAAAGCTCAAAGGTAAAAGGTTGCAGATATCTTCATCCAGTGTACAAAAATATAAATTTACTTTGAAGAGGCTGACTAAGGCTTTCTGATTTGAAAGCTGATTATTTGAAAACAATGAACTCCCACTAAAGCTTCCTTAAACTGTGAAACCTCATACCACATTTAATAATTTGTCAAACTGATTGCATGCCTTAGTCATTACTGTTCCTCAAGTCAGAAATGACAACCACTCAAGTACATAATTTATACCTTGGGTCATCATGTGACTTAACAGGTGAATTCTCAACATGCCTATATTAGGGCATATGGGGCAACATATCAAACGATGTAATGGGAACTGGACTGCAGATTTGCTTCCTTTACTTCTACCACTCTGCTTCATTAAAATATCAAGACTTTAAAAGTGATGTAGTTTGATGGACAGGTTATTGCCATTCTAAACAATTAGTAGCAACTTCTCCAGTGGCATCATGGTTCAAGGAGAGCTTTAGAGTAATTTTGAGGCGTGTTCTCACAGAATGTTAGCCATCTGAGAACAGGACCTGGTGACAAAGACCATTTTTGGGCATCCAGGCACCATATTCAGCCATAGAACATTACAGTGCAGAACAGGCCCTTCGGCCATACTATTTTGCAGTATTGCCTGAATGTTTGTGGAGCTGACTTCAAGTAGGACACCAGTGTTTATTTTAGCCATCTCATTGAATCTGGAGGGCAAGGTGCAGGCATTACTGATGGAATTTCTCTTGCACTCTTATGTGCCACTAACATAGATTGTGGATCTCATTTGAAGTACAGGACATAGTGACAACTACACTAGATATTTTGTTGACTTATGGAGGTCTTTATTGTTAAACACTCACTGCTGTAGTTTGTAGCAGGCAAAACTGTTGCAGCTAATCTGATATTGGATCTTGTCAATGGTGACATTTTTTTTTTGACAGATGGGTGCCAGGCTATGAAAGGTGTTCAAAACCTACCAGAGTGGTCCATAGTCTCTCTTCACACCACTGGGAGTCAGAGGCAGCAGACCTGCAAGGGCTCAAAGCAGGTAAATTATGGATGAGGCTTGAGGCCTACATCACTTACCTGGAAGTCAAAGGCAGACTAATCAGCTGCATGGAACTGGCCCATGCTGAGTTCAAAAGGAGAGTGACTAAAAATACAATTAGTGACATCACAGGAAAATCACAAGTTCATTGGTTGGCAAGAACCTGCTGTTAGCAGCTGTCTTTAAATTGCTGTAAATTAGAAGGGCATATTATTTTTAAATTTAGCTATAGTTGGAATTAAGTGAGAGACCAGGGATCTGGGGGTGGTGTTTGGTAACAGTTTCAGGGCCAGTATAATAAAGCAATTAGTAATTCAAAGAAAAACAAAGTAAACATTAAGAGAAGTGAAGTTAAGAAATGGCAGGGCAGAACAGTTGAATGGAATGTGTGACCTGTAATATGTGGGAAACCATGGACACTACCAGGGTCCTAAACAACCGTAAGTGCAGGAAGTGCTACCAGCTGTAGAAACTTAAGCTCTAGGTTTCAGATCTTGAGCAGTGGCTGGAGTTGCTGTGGTATAACCGTGAGGCTGAGTTATGTGGAGCACATTCAAAGAGTTGGCCACACTGCAGCTTGGGACTAATAGCAAGAAGGGAATGGATCACCACTGGGCAGTCCAAAAGAACTGCAAGATACTGCAGGAGTCCCCTTGGATCCTGCTCATAAATTGATTTTCCTTTTTTGAAGTTGGTGAGATCTCTGGTTCCTTGGAGTGCTGTTAGAACCAAGGTTGTGGTACCATGAGCAGCCCGTCTGTACAGGAGGGAGGCTGACTAAAGTAGGGGAGTCGATTGATAGTATAACATGTTGGTGTTTGTGTGTCTGTAGACATTACTCCCAGATGGTACGTTGCCTTCCTGGTGTCAGGGTCAAGCATCTCAGAGCAGGGTATTCCTCTGAGAAGATGAACCACCAGAGGTTGTGATCCACATAGATAATACTGACTTAGGTGGGAAGCAGGATGTGGCCCTGCAATCAGAATTTAGGGAGCTTAGTAGAAATGAAAAGCAAGTAGGACCTCAAATTTAGTAATCTTTAGATTACTCTTGCGTGCAAGTAATAGGGGGAATAAGGAAGTTGAATGAGTGAAAGATGTTACAGGAGGAATGGCTTTAGATTCTTGGAACACTGGGACAGGCTTTGGGGAAGGTTGCCCCTGAACAAAGTTGGGACTGAGTTCCTTGTAGGGAGTTTTGCTCATGCTAGTGCTTTTTGGCAGGGGTTTAGATACCAAGGGAAAATATGAAAGAGGAATACCAGGACACACAATACTGGGAGAGACCAGCAGTACTGAGTCTTTGCTCACAGTGTCAGTTGAGCTGTATTCAAGGGCAATGCAGTGCTGGAGAATGAGGATATTCCAAAGGATTCAAGGATAGTATTCATTTGACTAGAGTCAAAGAACAAGAAGGGTGCAATTACATTTCTTGGGGTAGTCTATAGACCATCAACCAATGGAAAGGATATAGAACAACAAGTCTGCAGGAAAATTAGAGATGCAAATATTTTAGAGCAGTTATACTGGGGGAACTTTAATTGCCCTAATGTGGCCTGGGATGGTGGTAGTGTAAAAGTTAGGGAGGGGCAAATGTTCTTAGATTGTGTTCAGGAAAATATTTGACAGCAGTGTTTCCAGTCCAACAAGAAAAAATGCATTGTTGGACCTGGTTTTTGGAAATGAGGTGGACCCAATAGTCAAATGTCAGTGTGGGAAACATTCAAGAGACAGTGATCATTTTTCATAATGTTTATGATGATTATGGAGAAGGAAAGAAGGCAATCTAGAGTAGAAATAATTAACTGGGAAAGAGCTAACTTCAATGTGACAAGAACTGAGCTGGGTAAAAGTTCACAAAGTTGGTACAGAAAAATTATAGTTGAACAATGGGCTACTTTCAAAAAATAAATGGTTTGGGCACAGGCAAAGGTAGGACAAACAAATCCAAAGCTCACTGGATGAAAAAAGAATAGAAATTAAGATAGAGAGCCTGCTTATGACAGATGTCAGATAGAAAATACGATTGAGAACCAAAAGGAATATTGAAGATTCAGAGAGGAGATGAAAAAGTATATTAGAGAAGCAAGAGGGATTATGAGCAAAAACTGTTGGTCAACTTAAAGGGAACCCCAAAGTCTTCTATTAGCATATAAATTATAAAAGAATGGTAAGTGGAGGTAACAGGAGGTATAGGGCCAGTTAGGGACCTATAAGGGAATTTACAGTCAGAGCATGACGGAGGTATTAAATAATTATTTTGCAACTGTCATTACCGAGAAAATAGGTGCTATCCAGGCCATGTTGACAGAAGCAAACTGTCACTGGAAAGATGCAAAATTGATGAGTGTTGGCCACAGTTTTGGAGTTTTTTGAAGAGGTAGTGGAGAGGATGGATGAGGTAGTGCTGTTGATGTGGTGTAATGGACTTTCAGAATGCATTTTATACACTGCCATACAATAGATTTGAGAAGTTATAGCTCACATTGGCTGAGTAACACAAAAGAGTAATGGCCAATGGATATTTTTCATGCTGGAAGAATATTTGTACTGGAGTTCCTCCAATGTCAGTATTGGGACCCTTTATTTCCTGATGGATATTAATGATCTAGCTCTCGATTTTTCAGATCTGGATCTTGATCTGTAAGGGACAATTTCAAAGTTTGTGAATGACATAAAATCTGGAATTATTGCAAATTGGAAAGGACAGTGTAGAACTTCAAAAGGATATGGACAAGTTGGTGAAGTGAGCAGATACATGGCAGACCAAGTTCAATGTGGAGGAGTGTGTGGTGATGCATTTTGCTAGGAATAACATGGAAAAATAATATAAAGTAAGGAGTACTATTCTTAAGGGATGTGGAACATGTGGATGGGTGGATATGAGCATAGATCATTGAAGAAAGCAGGATGAATAGAGCAGTAAGAAAATCATCAGTATCTTGGGCTTTATTAGTAGTGACAGTACAAGAGTAAGGAGATTATGCTGGACTTAGACATGAAATAGTTAGACCTCAGGTAGAGTATTGTGTACAGTTTTGGACTGCAGGAAGAATGTGAACACATTGGAGAAAGTACAAAAGAAGTTTCTAAGAATGTTTCCAGGGATGAGAAACTTCAATTATGAGGATAGATTGGAAAGGTTGGGATGATTCATCTTGCAGAAAAGGCAGCCAAGAGGAGACTTGATGGACATGTTTAAAATCATGAGGGAATTATACAGGGATACGGAGGAACTGGTAAAAGGACCAAGAACTAGAGGGCACATATTTAAAATGATCTGTAAATAAAGAAAATGTGCTGAAAAACTTTTTCATACAGCAAGTGTTTGGGTCTGGAATGCACTGCCTAGCGGCAGTCTCTTTTTATCCTGGAGATGAAACAAGCCAGTGTGACTATAAAGTCCCTTTCATCCTGGAGATGATCCATATCCTGTTATTCACTCATCCAGGGTTGCAGCCTGTTTGTCTTAGTCTTTAAACTGCAGCCTGTCATTTTAGTTGTTGCCCAATTGTCCCAGAGTGCTTTACAAATTGCCATTTTAGATGTCCTGTTTGGCCACACCTTTTGTACAGGGTTTCCAGGTAGATGGAAGTGCATTTTCCATTCATCTTCTTTTAGCCTATACAATATTTCTTTTCTTGCACAGTGCTTTGTCAGTACATGCTTCAGATGTTGGGCACTGAAGAGAAATTATAAAAAAAAAAGCTCCACTGATAAGTTAAATGCTTTCTGGTCATACTTCTTGTGTATAAGACATAAGGGAACCATGAACCCTCATTTAGGAGGGAGGTATGTGACCTATGTGCCTCCAGTACAGTAGTAGTACCTGATTGGACTCTTATCGATCAGGAGGATCAAGTCCTGATCAATTGATTGGCAATGGCCAAAAGGGGTATGAGACCAAATGGGATATAAAGTGTGCTGCACAACCAAATATCTCTCTGACCCAATGAACAAGCCATTGTCAGTGAAGACCAGCATGAAGAGAGCCACCACACCCAAGAAGGAAGGAAGATCAGAACCAGAGTGCCAAACCAGACCAAAGGACCAGACTACGCAGATGACTTCCAAGACCAGTACATAGATAAAGGCCAATTACTGCCATCACACAAAGTTAAGTCTAGGTCTTGTATTGGACTTGAATTTTAGTATTTTCTGTAAGATAGCTTATTGTAGGTCGAGAGAGTGATTAATGATTGTATGGATTTAAGTAAATATTGGTTGTACTAACAAGACGTCTACTCAAAGTTATTTGTCCACCGTATAAGGGTTAAAAAGACTGTGGCAGGCAATAAAGGTCTTATTGAAATTCTGGTTGTAAAAGCATGTTGCATCCAGATCAGGATATAAATCCTTCAAATCTAATTGGAACTTGCCTGATTGATAACATTCAATGTGGTTTCACTTTTGTTGCAAATGTGACAAGACCAGAAATAGAATAAATGAATTGTTTGATTTTAAAAGTAGATAAAAATCTTTACATTGGATGTCTTGTAACAATATATATTTATTACATTACAAAATTACTGAAGTGGGTTTTTATACATATTAACACTTAAATGTATAGTGATATCACTGCTTCATGATAGCAGAAATGTGCAACAAAAGATTTTTCTATCAATTATTTTTAAGTTACTCCTGTTTTAAGTCTCTAGTATTTGATAGAAAGGGAGAGTAATTGCTTGCTCCAAGGACCTTGCTGAGTCTACTCAAGAACTGAGCAATTTGATTGGTCCCCTTGTCCTATGCAATTGAGATAGCACAGTAAGAAATCTCTCAACACCAGGTTAAAGTCCAACAAGTTTATTGGGTAGCAAAAGTCACTAGCTTTCAGAGCTCTGCCCCTTCGGCAGGTTCGTCACTCAACTGACGAAGGGGCAATGTTCCAAAAGCTAATGGCTTTTGCTGCCAAATAAACTTCTTGGACTTTAACCTGGTGTTGTGAGACTTCTTACTGTGTTTACCCCAGTCCAATGCTGACATCTCCTCATGATTGAGTTACCCAAGTTTCTCATGCATCACCAACTGTTTGTTCTACCAGTCAATCACTGTATAGGCATTGCACACATACAATTCTCTTAATGGAAAGCATGCAGGTTGACATTGGTTCTTTGCCTGGGTGATGTTCCCGGAGAGTGTTATTCCCATGGTCCTGGTTGCCTTTGGTAACTGTTGCTTCATTGCAGTTTATGGGGGATGGGAACTTCTGGAATTAATAGTAGTTCTGTACTCAGCACAGCTGGTGAGATCCCTTCTCTCTGTCCATCCGATTGCTGTAGCAGCTTTACTAGTTGTTCAGATATGCCTGCAGTTGCACCAATACATTTGTTTGCTCACTTTCTCTGTGTACAATAGAGGTGACAATTGCTCTGTGTGTGCCAAGTTTCCAAGTGGCCTGATTCAAGTTGAGTGTTCAATGTTTGCACCCAAACTGGCTCAGCTTTGGTGTAGTGGCTTTGTAAAACAAACGATTGTACTATTCCTTAGCTGACTTGAACTTCTGCTTATATTTTATGACGTATTATCCAGTTGTTATATTCCACTTATTAATTCAACACAACTTGAAGTATAATTCTAGGTGTGCAGACCTTCTTTATATTAAATTAACAAGAGATTTATGTACTCATATCCACAGCAGACACACAAGTGGAAATTCTGTAGTTCAGTATTAATATGCTCTGATGCTATTGTGGTGGTTGGAGGGGGTTGACATCTCTCAGTACACATCCCTCTACCTTCCCCCCGGTATGATTGCCACCAGACCAATCAACTCACCTGCCTCCTGATTGCTGGAGGCTGATCCCCCATCTTCCAGAATGCAGAATTCCCCCTACAGAACTCTCTCCTGCCATGATCCCGGCTTGCTTCAGGCCCCCCAGTGGGCACCGCTAAGAAGCAGATTTTGCTGACAAATCAGTGCCGGTAACATCGTGATTTTTCACCTCTCGCCTGATCTTACTGGCTTGCCATGCCAATTAACCTGCAAGACGAGCAAGTAGGATCACTCCACTGTCCTTTTACTACTGACCTCCTTTCCTTCCCACTTTTAGCGCAGCAATTCTTCATAAGGAGTGCTGCTCTCAACAGCATGTCAGTAATATACATCTGTTTTCCTTGCTTGTACATCACGTCCAGATGTCATCTTTGGAAACAAAAACATTCTTTGCAGTCGCCTTGGAGCAGATACTAGTGATTTTGTGATTAAACTGTCAGACTAATTTGTTCTGAGTATCATGTAAAGGTTTTTGTCAGACTTTCTGCTGATAGTTCTTCTGTGACCAGCTTTATAGGTTTTGCTTTTTTTTGGTCACCAAACACTTGTTATAAAATTATTCTCTTCTTGCAGTTGTAACATTGCTTTCTCCATGCTGGACAATTCTTTTTTGTGTAATGCAGCCCTCCATAGCATTTGCATCTTGTCCTGTCTCTGCAATTGCTCAACTCTTTTGGCTTGGACTGTCTCTCGGCATTATTGGGGAGGCAGTGGCCCAATGGTATTATCATTAGACTATTAATCCAAGAACTCAGCTAATATTCTAATAACCCAGGTTCAAATCCAACGATGGTGGAATTTGAATTCAATAAAAAAATCTGGAATTAATAATCTACTGACAACAATGAAACCATTGCCAATTGTCAGGAAAAACCTATCTGGTTCACCTTTTAGGGAAGGAAATTGGCCATTCTTACCCGATCTGGCCTACATGTGACTCCAGAGCCACAGCTCAACAGCCCTCCAAGGGAAACTAAGGATGAACAATAAATGCTGGCTCATCAGCAACGCCCATGTCCTACAAATGAATAATGTATCTTCTGGTCTGCTCTGCTGTACGTTCAAGCTGATGTTTCACAACTTCTCTATTTTAATATACATCTATGGTTCTCCTTAAGATCAGTTTCTCATCTTTCCAGTTGACTTTTCTCACTGACGGGTCTCACATGCCTCAGAATAATCTATTTTTCATCAGATCATATTTTAGCTGTCCAAGTTCACATGATTCTGCAGTTATTTACTGCAGTCATGTATCATTCAGTTATTTTGTTTTCACCCCGAACTCAAGTGTTGAGTACATTATGTTCATACATAACATTCAGGGTTCAAAATTTGTATTTGAGGTAGTCAAAATCTCTGCCACCTGTTTACTTGTCAGTTAGACTTAGAGTGGTATACACTACTTTTTAGCAATCTCTTCCCAGCAGTGTTAGGAGTTTGGCCACTCTCCTCATTCCGGCTTGTTAATTAAGTCACTTGCAATTTCAAAGTTTTTTGTCTTTAAGTGGAAAAACTGCCAGGTCCAATGTTTCTGGAGATGGATGAGAAAATTTAGTTTTATTTTTATTCAGTATTTACTTGCAGCTTTTCTTTGTCCTTTTTTAATAATTTGTACTAGAATTTGAACCTTTCCCTGTTTCTGGGTTCTTAGTGTCATCTCTGCATAATTTTGAGGGTTCAAATGACTATCTTCACTTCTGTACACCACGTGATATGTATCAGGGCAGTTGAAGGGCCTGTTTCTCTGCTGAACTGTTTGTTCTGTCTTGAGCTTATTGAACTGAGATGGCAGCCTACAGTACTTGCCTTATGGCAGAGTCACATGAGCATTGCAAACCATGTAGTACACTTAAGATTGCATTTTCAAAATCCAAACTCACTACCCCCAAGGCCTTTCCTACACTCCCTGTCCTAGGACACCTGACACTTACCATTCCCTCGGATTCTGGACTTGGTCTCAGGCCTTCTGATGCAGTTCTTCATCTGGCCATAGGTTGCTGCAGGGACTGAAGAGCTGCTGGCAAATCTCATTGGCCAGCAACTATCAAGGCCACACTTCCTCCAGAGTGAGGGATGTAAGTTATGCCTAATGCTAATTAATGCTTGTTAGTGTAAATTGGCAGTGAGGCAGCCAGAGCCAACTCTTCAGGCCACTGATTATTTCTCAATGCAGATGAAAATTTAGCTCTTCATATTTGATTATCTCAGTGTCTGTCATGTTAATGGCAAATTAAATCTTTAAAATCTGAGATAAATACATACCACAGAAACAAAAAATTCAGGTTGAGTTTTTGCTTTATTATCTATTATGTAGTAACGTTTCACTGTAAAAATGAATTAATTTAATTATAACAGATTTTCCCACTGTGACCCCTCCCTTTTAATGCTTTTAACTTTTTGTGATCCAAAGTGAGCAGGAAAAGAGCTGCTGAAAATTGTAAGAGCTGGGTGTTACAATTCCATTTTGAAGGCTCTGAACTTTGCCTTAATTGATCCCCAACAACTGAAAGAGAATTCCTGCCTCTCTGCTTGCTGACCCCTTATGATTTTGCAGAGTCCATGGATCATGTCTATGTTCCATATTATAGACTGCACTACCATTTCAGTTATCTAAAAAACCTTTTATTGATGTTCTGTTTGCATTTCAGTTGCATGCTCCTGATTTTACAGGCAGAAGAGGACGGGGAAGGCAGAGGATCTCCTCGTGAACTGTGTGTGTGTGTGTGTTCTGTTAGAGATGCAGACATAGATTAAGAACACTAGACAGATGCCAAATTCCATGTGCAGACTGGACCAAAGGCTTGTCCATGTTCTGAATGCTGTTGTGGCTTTGTTATATGAGCACTTGGCCTGCTGAGTTTTTCTGGCATTTTCTGTACTTATTTCAATTTGATAATTATTACATGTTCTCATTTCACTTGGCAAAGATTGAAAGCAAGCTTTAAGATCTGCTTTTAAAATGTTTACTAAAAAAAGATAAAAGCACAAAATATATGGAACTAATTCTATTTATTGCATCACCTAAAAGTTGGTCATCTATATATGTAGTCTTCCTTTGACATAAACATGCTTTAATTTGGTGATGAATTATTTTCACTAGTAGCTCTATACAAAGAGCATACAAAGAATTACCTTGCAGAAGACCAAATATTGCCATTGATGTTGCCTGACATTTTCTTGGTGCAAAAATATATATTTCACTTAGCAATTGTTGAGTGCTTATTTCTCTTTTTGATTAATTTTACAAATGTTATTGATGAGACTGCATGATATCTGTGAATCAAAATAGCAGCATTTGGTTGTTGATTGTTTAGCCCATGGTTATCATGGAATATAAAAACATTTCCTAATCCATGTTGTAGTTCATCTTTTTGCTATCATGTTGTTTTTTTCAGCTTCAAATCTGTTTGCCAACAAGCCAGGACCTATGAGAATATAGAATAAAAATTAATCTTCTGTTATTACAAAAAAAACCTCCATTTCACAAATAAGCCATAAACACATACAAAATTGCAAATTAAGGAGCCCATTCAGACTTTACAGAATATTCCCTCTGATGAATTATGTACAAACTGCATTGCCATTATTTCATTCTAATTGAGTTAACCTCTTGAGCTGGACCAATGGCCACAGGTAAATAAATGATTCCCTGGTACGCCATTCTTGCTTGGTGAATCTCTAGAAACTTTTATTAGTTCCCAATAGACTAATTTAACGAAAGCTTTGAAATCTTATTCTTCTGCTTTATTTTTCACTTTCTCACTTCCAAACAGCAATAATCCACACTGGAACTGGTTATACAAACACTATTAGCCTTTCAGCATCTCAATCAAGTGATTTTTCTTTGTAGATGAATGTTGGCAGGCTTTTCCAACATACCAATACGTTAGTTGAATTCAAAGTTGCCTTTGTATTATCTCCAATTACATAGTTTCCAACATCATTTAATAATAAGTCTAAAACTGGAAACCTTCCCAACTCAAAATTGCTAAGATCAATGATAGCGCCTCAGCTTTGTGACTGAAATCATGGCATTTTCTTGTATTTGTTAGACATTTCCAGCATCTGCAGATTACCTTTGTATCATTAATTTGAACTGATCATCTTCACAATTGAAATGGCTACTCACCTCCAGCTGGTTCTGAAATAAATATGTATACTCTTGCAACTCGGCCAACGTTGTCTACCTAATACGTTGCAAGAAAGGATGTCCTGAAGTATGGTACATTGGGGAGACCGTGCAGACACTATGACAGCGGATGAATGAGCATCGCTCAACAATCACCAGGCAAAACAGTTCCCTTCCTGTGGGCGAACACTTCAGCAGTCATGGGCATTCGGCCTCCGACCTGCGGGTAAATGTTCTTCAAGGGGGCCTTCGTGACACATGACAGCGCAGAGTCGCTGAGCAGAGACTGATAGCCAAGTTCCGCACACATGAGGACGGTCTTAATAGGGATCTTGGCTTCATGACACACTATCTGTAACCCCCGTAACTTGCCTGGATTAGCAAAAAACCTCACTTACTGTGCTGTCTGGAGAAAATACACAATTCTCTAACCAATGCTCAGGATTCCCTTCACACACATTGTTAGCCACTTGAATAGCAGGTTAGATGTAAGGATTTGCATTCTAATCAGCAATCTGTAACTGTCTGTGTGGATATGAGTGCCTCTGCAGATCAGAACACTATTTGCCTGACAAAGGCACATAGTGTCGAAAGCTCGCGGATTTACTATCAAATAAATTGGTTGGATTTAAAATTGGTGTTGTAAAACTTTTCTGAAATAAATACCCAGGAAAAGGACTGAGGTGGGGGAGTCAAAGTAAGGAAGTACTAAGCAGGGGAGAGCTACATTTTCTTTATGGAGCAGTCATGCTTCTAGACTCTCAAAGGAAATAAACTTACATGGAGGAGTTGATCATCTTCCTGATCCATTTCACCTGACGGGAAATGTCGTTTCAAGTTAAAATAGCCTTGTAACAACATTGCCCAATTAGCATATATGAATTAGAACCCCATTTTTAATCAGTTGTTCAACATTGTTATTTAAAATTGGGTGTGGCAGAAACCATGGAGCTTTCCAGCTGGTGACTAACAGGGCATTTTGGTGCAAACAACACACTTCTCCTTCACCCCCCCCCCCCATTCATGACTTTTCATTCAAATCTTCAATTTTCTACAAATTACTTAGATATTAGGCAAACAAAAACAATGTCATACAATTCCTGACATGATTCCAAGACCTCCCAGCATGCGGTCTCCACCGGTGCAGTTGATGCCTTCCAGGTCCGTTGGACACCACAGGGGCTGGGGTGCATTATTGACTCTAATAATCACATCTTAATTTGATGTTTTCAAGTTTCCTTTGTACTTTGATTTTGTTGGGCTATTCCCCTTCCTTTTGGGGAGCTGTCCCTTTTACTTTGTCCTGATTTAACTTGAGTTTGTTCATTTGGTTTGACCTTAAGAAGCCAAGAGCTCTCAGTCCTCTGATGGTAGTTTACTTGGGACTGAAACCTTATGTTTTGTTTCAAATAGGTTGAAAACAGAGGTGCCAAGTAAACATCAGACATTTATTTTGCGTAACCTTTTCTGAGGTAGGTTTGCAAGGCAACTCTTTATTTAATATGCAAGTTATTTGATACTACCAGAGAAACAGTGATACATATAGACAAGCAGATGAGGCAGCTTAGTAAATAAGCAATAAGATCCTGATCAATGTGACATTAATCTCAGTTAACTAAAGGTACAGGATCCTATGACTTCAAAATAAAAGAAGTCAAGGTAATGCATTAAATATAGCTTGGAGCTGATCTCAGATAAAGGTGACAATAGTGATACTGGAACTAGCCTCAACTTCCCAGGGCTGGAGACAGGACCAATCAATCTAGGTTCCTGCTCCTGATTGTTATCTAATGACCCCTGCTGGAAAGCACATGTGTTAATATTATGCTGATCACCATCAAGCCCATTCCTGCTCACGTCAACAGACTTCTGACGTTCACATCCAAACTTGTGAAACTGATATCCTGACACGAGTGAATATCTTCGAGAGAAAAGGAAAAAAGTGGATGTAAATAAATGTGGTTTGGAATGAAGAATGTATATAAGGTATGGGAAAAGCAGCCGCAACTCTTTTGGGAATATCATTGTCTGGTAACCAACTAAACTGATATCTTCATATTGGAAGCAATCTTTTAGTTTTATTCTTGGATTCTTACTTTACATTGGAGGCTTGCAAGATATGAACAGAGCTATTCTGAAATCCACTCTCTAGACTGATGAGATTCCATTGTGCCTTGTGCAATTAGCTCACAAATTTTTCAGAAGTTTAATTATAATTATCTATATTGACAAAACCAAACCAGTTTTCATCAATAACTATTTTTCTTACTTTTGTAAATGAAAATACTGTACTAAATAGGAATAATATTTACTGATTTGCTATGAATTAATACAGGGAATTCAGATGATATCACAATGGATGAAAGTCAATTAGCTTCTGAGCATATTGTGGACCTCGAGTTGAAATACACCTTTAAACCTACTTCTGTTATTTGTTATTTTACTTATATGAACTTACAGATTTATGAAATTGCTCATCTTAGCATTATGCATTGTTTTATGACTACTGTTAAATATGGAACCAAGTTCCTTTAAGGCCACTAAGTCCAGGGAGTTTCCAGACATTGGCCATCTCCAACAAGAGAGAATCTAACCATCACCCCTTGACATTCAAAGCAACTGCCATCACTAAATTCCCCATTATCAATATCCTGGAGTTACTACTAACCAGAAACTGAACTAAACTAGCCACATGCAGTAAGGACAGGTCAGAGGTTGGGAATTCTGTGCTGAGTAACTCACCTCCTGACTCCCCAAAGCCTGTCCACCAACTGCAAGGCACAAATAAGCAATATGATGGAATACTCTTCACTTGCCTGGCTGAGTGAAGCTCTAATAACACTCAAGAACCTTGTCACCATCAAGGATAAAGCAGTTTGCTTGATTGACACCTCATCCAGAAATATTCACTGCCTCTACCACCAATGTACAGTGGCAGCATTATGTATCATCTACGAGATGCACTGCAAGAACTTGAAAAGGGTTTTTAGACATCACCTTTCAAACCCACAACCTAGAAAGATAAGGGCAATTTACATATGGGAATACCACCACTTAGACATACCATCCTGATTGGAAATATATTACTCTTCCTTCACTGTCACTGGATCAAAATCTTGGAACTTTCTCCCTAACAATACTATGGTGTACCTGCACCCATGGGCTGCAGTAGTTCAAGAAGACCTATCATTACTACCTCCTCAAGGGCAATTAGGAATAGGCAATAAATGCTGGCCTGGGCAGCAATGCTAATTCCATGAAATATATTTTTTTAAAGTCCATGCAAATAATTAGTAGCAATGAGGTGGGTTACATTTAAGACTAAAACTCTTTTTCTCAAATTAGTAATTGTGCAGTGATATGGGTTTTGAAGCGGATTTTTCCCAAGCAGGTGGGTTGGGTGCATATGAAGTATTAAGTTTATATATCAGTCTCACAGGTAGGCTTATATTAAAACTGCAATGAAGTTACTGTGAAAATCCCCTAGTCACCACACTCTGGTGCCAGTTCGATTGAGTACACTGAGGGGAACTTATTATGGCAGCAGTGTTAACCACTGTGCTATCATGCCACTCTAAATCTTCTAAAGGTGATGTCAAATCAGGAACTTGATGTCATTCTGTCTTTTTCCTGATTTTACCCGAGTGGTTTGAAGGTGAGTGGGGAATTCCATTGCAGCTGTTGGATAAATCATTCAAATACTCAACTGTATTAAGTTGTGTTTTAACCAAAGATATTAGGTTTAACAGCCAGCAGAGCTATTTTCCAAGTTGGCAGTAACTCTCCAGGCTTGCTCAGGTGACTATACAGAGGGAAATGCTATTTCACTGAAACTGGTAGGCTGGTGATCAATTTTCAGTGAAATGTAGCCAGATTAGATTGCTGTACACAGTACAACTCAGAGAATGCTTTTGATGCTTGTCAGTTGATTGTCAGCTTCTCAGAGGTCATTTCATTTGTCTTGCACTTCACTCACCTTTGTTTCAGCCGCATCTTCCTTAAGCCAACTTTGACCAGAGTGGGGAGTACCTTATGCAGCTCCACCTTACACCTCTGACAAAAAGCAAGAGAAACAGCAACAGAAACTCCAGTGCCTTATATCCAGCCATACAATCACAAGGAAGAGAGGATTAACATAGAAATCCATCTCTAAGAAAGTGGGACTCTCAACATTGCAGTTCTGTATTTCCAATTGCAAGACTGCTGCTTCATTCATGTCAAAGCAAAAACATACAGAGGATTAGCTGTCTCAACATATATGATCACCTGTGTCTGAGGAGAGAGCTATGAGTGTTGGCAATAGCTTGTCAGGATAGAGGAGAACAACTTCAGGTAGAGAATGACCATGAGACATGGATGCGACAAGTAATAGATGTTGATCAGTATGAGTGTTGATTATTCAGATGTTAATGTTAGATACCTGGAGAGAGAGAGAAATAAGTGCAGCTGCATCTGGAGTACTATGTACAGTATTGGTTACCTTAGTTAAGGAAAGATGTAAATACATTGGAAGCAGTTCAGAGAATGTTTACTAGACTAGCCTGGAATGGGCGGGTTATCATGAGGAAAGGTTACACAGGCTAGGTTTGTATCTGAAGAATATGAGGTGATGTGATTGAAACAAATCTAGGGATCTGAGGAGTCTTGACAGGATGGATGTGGACAGGACATTTCTCCTTGTGCGAGAATCAAGAACTAGGAGTCATTATTTAAAAATAAGGGGTCATCCATTTAAGACAGGGATGAGGAGAATATTTTTCTGAGATGGTCATGAGTCTTTGGAACTCTTATTCAAAAGACAGTGGAAACAAATTCTGTAAATATTTCTAAGGTAGATAAATTCTTAGTAAGCAAGAGAGTGAAAGGTTATAAGGGTTTGGGAGAAATGTAGAATAGAGGTTACAATCAGATAAGCCATAATCTTATTGAATAGTCAAGCAGGCTGAAAGAGCCAAATGGCCTACAGCTCCAAATTTGTATATTTGTGTGTATCTATTAACAATATAGAAAGGAATTAGCTCCTCTTGAACACTTCACTAATATCTCCATCATTCTTTCAGTTCTTTCCTATTTTTCAAGAAAAAAGCAAACTTTCTCAGCCTTTTTGTTTCCCTGCTTCCTATTGCCTTTTAACTGGGTCAACTAATACTGAGGACAAAGACGTTCACACTCTCAAATTATTGTACAACAAATCTCTATTATTGAGAGATTAAGTTACCACCAAAGTCTCAAATTATTACATATATTTCTGTAAACCAAGCAACAAATTTTGTAATACACAAAGTACTTAACCTCTGACTTACTTCATTATACCCACCACTAAGTAGCTAAGCTCTGCCTGACTTTGTTAACACAAAGTATTCAGAAGGTATCAAAGGTTTCACAAAGTATCCAAACTCATGACTTGGAGATAGACATACGCATGGAAGACAAAGTGATGGGATTCCCTCCCGATAGCCTTTGTTCTGGTGTCTTCGAGTCCTAGACTTAAGAGTTTTGCTGCTTCTTTTGTAATGGTTGATCCTTGGGTCTCCACATCTATCCTTCTTACACAGATATTGTTGGCACTGATCATGCCTCACAGGACAAGCACTAATCAATCATGTCTTCATGGTCAGGAATGCTGAAGAGTCATGCTTCTCTCAGGGGTCATAATTCCCTCAGGAGCACAATACACGGAGGTCTGTGTCAAATCAACTCTCATGCTTGTTCCACGGCTGCACATTCTGCTCCTTGCTGCTCTCACCGTTCTCAGCCTGATAGAGTTAACTCTTTAACCATCAGGCTTTGTTGGTGCCTTCATGAATACTCATCAGGCTACGTTGACATACCAATTTTGGGTTCACTAATGAATTCATTGATTTTACTCAATTGAACAGAAGTGATATATTGTGTTATCTAATTTATGTGACTTCTCATTTTTTTGTGGGTTACACATTCCTAGATTCTCCTAATTCTTTTTACAAATTATACAGTGACAATGTATATTGATCGATTTTCATTTATACTTAACGCCTGCTCAAAAACACTGCAATCTATTGTGTGCACTGCTGCTTAAAAGCTAAACCAACTGCATTTTGGCACCTGACTCATTAGCAATACAAAATAATAGGCCTGGATATGGGTAATTGATGGGTAGGGTCACCTTCTCCCCGAAACAACACATTACCAAGATACTTGATTTTCTCAGCAATACAGTATGTTCAACTTTCACTGCATTGTAACCATCTGTATGTGCTTAGACTGATGCGGAGTCAAATGTATTCTCAGTAGGATGTCATTATTGCTCCAAAAATACCAAAAGAATTGATATTAATTCAACTATCAATTCTTGTTACCATTTTCACTTTCCCCAATGGTCTCTCACTTAAAAAAATATTCATGAGATTTTTCAATCACTCATGATTAAATGTACATGAGATTAGAAAGATATCAGAATTCCATCACTGATCTGTATTGTTGACGTAATTGTGATGGCAGAACAGTTGGCCTAAGCATCCCTTAGCTAGGAAAGGGCAAATAAAAAGATTTCTGTTTTGGATCACTAATTTTTCCTAATGGAAGAGGGAATAAATGATTGGTAGATGAGAAAGTTAGATGTGCTATCCCATGATATCAAATAGCCTGCCAACACTCACTGTCTAGATTCAACATATGGAATGGTTTATTTGGGTTGATAATGGAGGGTAGCCATTGCTTCAGGAACTATACTCAAATCAAAGTTCACTTTCTTTCTATTAGAGGAATTAAGGCTATAAATGTGCTCATACCATGGATCTTCTAACTGTAGGTGTTGTTGATCTTCCAAACATGTGACAGTACATGTTTACCTGTTCTGGTTCTTCCAATCTGACCATCCCAATCCCATACTAATTGAGGGCCCTAATTTTCACAATGCAGATTGGCACAGTGAAACCTCTGATACATTTTGTGATGTTCTGCAAAATGTGATTTTCCAATAAAAATTTTGAAAAACTATTTTAGTATTCAATTATCATTTTCAAATTAATATGTCTGTTGAAGTCCTAATTACAAAGTGGAATGGTTAGAAAATATTAGATCACTAAAATAAATAATTAATTGCTCGGGAAAATTGCTAGGTATGTTCTGTCCACAAAAAAAAAATGACAAATCCAATCTGGTCAATTAGTGTCCCAGCAGTCTATTCTCAATCATCAAGAAAATGGTAGAAAGTGTTAAGGCAGTGCTATCATGTGCACCAATGCTTTGTTTGAGTTCCACCGGGACAACTTGGCTGCAGACCAAATTAGAAAATCTAACCATTTCCCCTTGATATTCAATGGTATCACAATCACAGAATTCTCCCGTGGTTAACATCCTGGGGGTTACTATTGATCACATATTTAACTGGACCAGCCACAAAAATGCTGTGGCTATAATCAGAGGTTAGATATACTGGGTAATTCTCAAGTCTTTACAACATCTACAAAACACAAATCTGTGTTGTGATGAAGTACTGTAATTTGCTTGAATGAGTTCTTTCTCATAACCAATAACCCTCCAGAAACTCAACATTATCCAAAACCAAATAATCCACTTGTTGACACACCATCCATCATCTGAATCATTCCCTTGACTCAACACCGATAAAATGTTTCTGCAGTGTCTACATCCATTAGATGCATTACAATAACTTGAAAAAAGCTTCTCTGACAGCAAACGCTTAAACTCACCACCTTTACCAGAAGGATAAAGACATTGGGAGCAATGGAATACCATTACCTCTTAGTTTTCTTCCAAGTCATGGACTCACCTATCTTGAAAATATGTTGGTATTACTGTACAATTGCTATATTAAATTATGGATTTCCAAACAAAGCGGACACTATGGTAGTTTAATCAATGTATGTACTGTAGTAGTTCAAGAAAGTGACTCAGCAGCAGCCTCTTAAGGGAAGAAAGGGATGGGCAATGTCCGATGTGTTGGGTAAAATGGTTTCTGCCCAAAGCCCTTGTTTTATGCAAGATAACCTCAGAGATCATATGACCATGACAAGCACCATGCATAAAAAGCAGCAATGCACAAAGGCATTTCATCAAACAATGTACGTTGCAAAATGTAGTATTTGCAGTCAGAAGTTATCCACATACACTCCATAAAAAAAGTCATGTGTAAAGAGGAAAACTGTTCATTGTAGTCAATCTCACTTTCATTTGTCTCTACACATGCATTGCAGATATAGGCTGAAATTTTCCAGCCCTTCCAGCTAGCAGGATATTCCAACTCCATTGATATTATGTTTCCCAGTGGAAGAGGGTACCCTAATCTATGTGGACATTAGCAGGACCAGAATATCCCGCCACCAGCTAATGGTGGGCTGCCTTTGCTGCCAGAAAATATGCCATGGAGGGGTCAGAAAATCCCACCAAACATTCAGATTTTCTAATGATACATGTCAAGGGTTGTTAGTTAATCGTCTGGTGTCTGCTGGCTTTTGGGGTGACATTACCTCAGTTGAGCACTCTGCTGCCTTTTGTGACTGTTTTGCCATACTCGGGTGATCTCTGAGCCACCTTGAGTTAAAAGCTTTGGAAACCCTTCACACTGAACTGGCAATTAATGGTCTTGCCAGTGATACTTGTATGCTGTAGATGAATAAATTAACGATAACAAGCTGTGTTCAATTAACAATTAACAATTAACATATTGAAGAAATTAACATAATTTCTCAAAGGAAATTATCTTTCTTTTGTATCCAATTCAAAATATTTACTACTGTGAACTTAGGAATAAATGCTGTTTGTTTCTTTTGTGCCTTCCATTTTGTCCCTTATTTTTCTTCTAGTTTTTTTGTTTTCCTGTAGTGAGAATCATAGTCATAAAAACCCTACGATTCAGAAGGAGGCCATTCAGCCTATCGAGCCTGCACTGACAATAATCCCATCCAGGCCCTAAGGTTCACTTGGTTTGGTCCAACTGTTTCCAGACCTTTGATCACGCATTTCTCCATCTGCCCACTGTAGATACAGGTACACATATTTTAAGTGTAGGTTGATATCTATCAATTGGCAGTAAAAAAAAATACAGTTTAGATAAACTGCACACACTGTATTCATCTGAATTTTTCTGAATGGAGGTCGGCTACCAGTGGAGTGCCCCAGAGATCTGTTCTAGGACCCTTGCTGTTTGTCATTTTCATAAATGACCTGGATGAGGAAGTGAAGAGATGGGTTGGTAAGTTTGCCAACGACACGAAGGTTGGTTGTGTTGTGAATAGTCTGGAGGGATGTCAGAAGTTGCAGTGTGACATAGATAGGATGCAAGACTGGATGGAGAAGTGGCAGATGGACTTCAATGCAGATAAATGTGTATTGGTCCATTTTGGCAGATCCAATGGGATGAAGGAGTAGGAATCTTAGCAGTGTAGAGGAGCAGAAGGACCTTGGTGTTCAGGTCCATAGGACTCTTAAATAGGCCTTGCAGGTGGAGGATGTGGTCAAGAAGGCATATAGTGTACTAGCCTTCATTAATCAAGGGATTGAGTTTAGGAGTTGGGAGATAATGCTGCAACTTTATAAGACCCTTATCATACCCCACTTGAAGTACTGTGTGCAGTTCTGGTATCCTCACAAGAAGGATGTGGAAGCTATTGAGAGGGTGCAGAAGAGATCCACAAGGATGTTGCCTGGATTGGGTGGCATGCCTTATGAGGTTAGGTTAAGGGAGCTAAGTCTTTTCTCCCTGGAGAGATGAAGGTTGAGAGGCGACCTGATAGAAGTTTATAAGATGTTGAGTGGTATAGATAGGGTGGATTCTCGGAGGCTATTTCCCAGAGCTGAAATGGTTGCTATGAGAGGACATCGGTTTAAGATGCTGGGGAGCAGGTATAAAAGAGAAGTCAGGGGTAAGTTTTTCCACTCAGAGGGTGATGAGTGAGTGAAATCGGCTGCCGTCGGTGGTAGTAGAGGCGAACTCATTGGGATCTTTAAAGAGACTTCTGGATGAGTACTTGGGATTTAATGGGATTGAGAGTTATAAATAGGCCTAGTAGGCAGGGATATGATCAATGCAACTTGTGGGCCAAAGGGCCTGTTTGTGCTGTAGTGTTCCATGTTCTATGAATTGATTTTATTGTCACAAAAGTATAACTTATTGAAATTTAGATGTGAAATTGAATTTAGGCATCCAGTATAAAGCAAATTTTAAGAGTTCTTCAACTTAATCTGTTGTATCTCTTAAATACTAAAGAAATAGACAAGGTGGCTGATTACTGTGTTTCCATATGAGAGTCCTTTGGGACTGAGGTGACCCTTGTCTGACAGCAACTAAGTTTTGAAACGGACTGACTGTAGGCCGTAGGTCTTGTGCTATTGCATCAGCAACTTGAACATGCCTATTTATATTATGCGTAGACATCAGAGGATGTTGTCAGGAAGTCAGATTTGTGCTGCTATTCTGAAAGATAGTATCACGATTTAAGCACATTACTCCAATATAGCTAGTACTGCTCAATAGTACTAGGACACGTGCAACAATTTGTAAAAGAGCATACTAAATGGTACTAATGAAATCAGTTATGTTTTTCCACATCTTCAATTGCAACTGGTTATCAGTTTTTTCTGGAAGCAGCCTAATTGTCCAGCAAAGAAGCACAGATTGCCTAGATGCTTTTGTAATAGAACTCTGATACAGACAGTCCTGGAGCTGTTATACATGAGATGGTGGACAATTTCTTACATTTGTGCTGAATAGGCTGCTCCATGCAAGTTGCAAATGCAGCATTGTCTGATATGACCCCTTCTGTGTATATATTACTGCTTGAAGTTCTTCCATCATGATTTATAAATGCAAGATCCATGAGCTGCTGATCAACAGTCTCTTAATCTGACATGTAACACCTTTAACCAATCTTCCAACCAATGTCATCTGTTTGCTTGTGCACAGTGTGTCACAGTGCACAGCCTCTGCTTAATCCTATTCACTTACTTTCCTGGTGTGAATGTTTCTGCCAGTGAAATTTGTGATTGAGGGAGCAAATCATGGGATCACAGGATATTCAGGAGTCTGCTTCTTTCTCTTGCTATGGCATATTTAGAAACAAGTTAGAATAGTCTCTAACATGTCATTACTTTGAGTTGAATAAATAAGACAAGCATTTCACAGTATATTAACAATGAATACATTGTGCGATAGGAAGAAAAAGTAAGTGTCATGACAAGCTATTAGCTGAAATATTTCTTTCTACTTCTTCCTCTCCAACATTGTAACGTCTGCCTTACTAAAATCTGTAAAGAACTGCCCTGAAAGAGGATGAGCGGCCTCAGCTTCTGTGGCCCCTACTCCTCCTGTCATCACTTTCTTTTGGTCATTATGGACTGTCTTTGCCTTGAAAAAGAAAACAAGAAGTCAGAATTACCTTTTGTCCCTTCACATTGCAGTAAACCAAAGTATCAGAATGCAGGCTATAATGGATGTGATGACAGGTGTGCACAACAAGCAATTTAATTCCACGTGAGGCTTTTATGGGAGAAATGCAGATAAGGATGTGAGTCAAGAAACACTTCCAAGTGATCACAGGGGTATGAAGGTGAGAGTGCTACTTGATGAGCATTAATGGCAATCAGTTCAAGCAATTTAATACAATGTGAGGGGGAGGTAATTGTAAATGACAGACATGTGTAACAGTGCATTCTTAGAAATCCAGCTCTTTTTTCCCTTTATCAGGCCTGATATGGTAATGAAACTTTTTTCCACACTGACCACTGTACTTATTATCCTGACTACCACCTTCCACTGCCCGAAATTGTTCCTCTTGGAGGCTTTTCACTTTCCCTTCTTTTACTGCTTATACTCTAGTAGTAGCACTATTTTAAAACTATTATTAAGGATGGGAATGCTATTCTTAATGCCTGCATTTATTGCCAATCCCTAGTTGCTTTTGAGATTTTGTTGCTTGGGCTTTTCCTTGATGAATAGCTACAAAACGTATAACGACAGTATCCCTAAAATACTGTCAGGTCAGAAGTTCTATATTTTGACCCAGCTTCAATGGAGAAATAGTGCTATCTGTATATGTCCAAGTCAGGATGGCATATGACTTGGGGAATCTGATAGTTTTCCCAATTATTTTTAATTAAGAGAGATTTTTGAAATGATTTACTTGTCTACCAATTACTACATGAACAGATGAATGTGACTGTAATTTTAGCATTAATGAGGATGGTTAGTAATTTTCCAATTATCTATTGTAACATATGACATGGTGATGACATTGTCATGTAATATGGTTTCGATATTGCATAGTGATGACATCAGCTGATTCCTATTACTAGAACTAATTTTCCTTTGTAAATTAATTTGTAAATATCAGGTACTCAAGCCACATTGGATGAGAATAATTCAATTAGTACTAGTGATCTCTCCATTTGAAATCTCTATTTATATTTCCACATGCACAGTTCCCAGCATGATCAAAACACAAGTTAGAATAGATATAATTTTGCATAATGAAACCCTGTAGGATAAAATGTATAGCCAGCTTCTAACACCAATTTGATAGCACATAGAATTATAATTAGTGTTAGAAGTAAATTTGTATTTAAAAAAGAAGTCTGATTTAATTGCTAGTATGGAGATATGTCTATAGGATGACATATGATTATAGGATGACTAGGATTGGGAACTGAATATCTAAGAATATTTGATTTTTAGGAGGGATAGGCAAAAAGGAAAAGAAGCAAGATCAGACATTAATAAGTGAGTAATTTGGAACAAAGGATCTAAATTCAGTTTGAGTGGAGCTAAGAAACAGCAAAGGCAGCAAACATTCTGATGTTTGGGGCAGAAAGGGAAGGGTGCCAGCATAGACTGTGTGGGTGGAGGGGATGGGATCTGATGTTTCGGGGGAAAGGTACAAGCACTGACTGCTGGGAGATGTCTGATGTTCATGGGGAAAGTGGGGTACCAGCAGTATGGGGGTAGGGAAGGGGGCAGAAGTGTGGGTCGCGGGGAGGATTGTGTTAAATGCCGGCTCTCCAAAGAAACACACCGCTTTTCTTGCCAGAACCCATATTTTGTCATTTTTTGCTAGGATTTCATCCATAATGCATGGTCTACAACATTCCTCTAAGGAACAAAAACTCAAAGGAAAAGATGAGCCAAGAGAGATTAATGAAATAAGTTAAAGATTGTATTAGATCAAAGGAAGTGACTTATAAGGATGCCAGAAAATGTTGTAAGCCTGAAGTTTGGGAACAATTTAGAATCAAGCAAAGGAGGACTGATAAAACTGATTAAGAAAGCAAAAAGAAAATATAAATGCAAACTAAAAAGGAACATTAAGGTCAACTGTGAAAGCTTTTCTATGTATGTGAAAAGGAAAAGATTGGCTTGGTCAATTACAGGTGAGGATAGGAGAATTTAAAATGGAGAACAGTGAAATGGCAGAGAAACTAAACAATTACTTTGCATCTCTGTATCATAAAAGCCTTAAGAACTAGGAGCAGGAGTAGGCAATTTAGCCAATCAAGCTTGCTCTGCTATATAATATGATCATGGCAGATTCTAACAAGGCCTCAACTCCACTTACTTGCTTGTTCATCATACCTCTTCAAACTCTTACTAATTAGAAATCTGTCTCCCTCATACTCACAGTTCTAGCATTCACCATGCTCTGGTGAAGGAAATTCCACAGATTCATGACCCTTTGAGAGAAGTACTATCTACTCATCTTTGTTTTAAATCTGTTACCCTTATCTAAAACTTCCTCACTCTAGATTGCTCCACATCTACTTTGTCAATCCACCCTATCATATTGTATACCTCAATTAGAGTTCCTTTTGTTCTTCTGAACTCCAGTGAGTATAGACCTAAACTACCCAATCTCTCTCCGTAAGTCAAACCCCTCATCTCTGGAATCAATCTTGTGAATTTTCTCAGAACTGTCACTGATGCAATTACATCCCTCTTCAAGTAAGGGGACTAAAACTGCACACAGTATTCTAAGCGTGGTCTCACAAATGCTTTGTACTGTAGCAGCAACACTTCACTTTTATATTCTATTGCCTTAGCAATAAATGCCGAGATTTCATTTGCCTTCTTTCTCACCTGCTGTACCTGCATACTAGTTCTCTGCAATTCATGCTTGAGAACATTTAGATCCTACTGCACTGAAGCACTGTGAAGTTTCTCTCCATTTAGATAATAATTTGCCTTGTGTTTTTCCTTCCAAAATGGATAAACACATTTATCCACGTTAAATTCTGTCTGCCAATTTTTGCTCCATTCACTTAATCTATCCGTATGCATTTGTAATTTTTTATTTCATTATCAGAATTTACTATCCCACCTATTTTAGTGTCATCTGCAAATTTGGCTACGGTACCTACTATCTCTGCATCCAAGTTATTAATGTAGATAGTAAAGAGTTGGGGCCCAAAAACTGAATTCTGAGGCACCCTATTGGTTATATCTTGCCAACATGAGAAAGACCAATGTATCCCGACTCTCGGCTTTCTGTTCGTGATAGAAGATATGGAAAATCTCCCAGAAATACTAGGCAACCAAGGGGCTCATAAATCTGAGGAATTTTTTAAAAATTAGGATTAATAAAAGAGCAATACTTGAAAAGTTAAGTGTGTGAAGAAGATTAATTAATCCCCTGGACCATATGAGCTTCATCTCAGAGAGCTGAAGGAGGTCAGTAAAGATAATGGATGCATTAGTAATTATTTTTCAAAATTCTAGGGATTCTAGAAGGGTCCCTGTGGAATGGAAAGTAGCAAATGTAATTTCAATATTTGAAAAAGGAAGAAAAAGGAAGTGAAGAACTATAGACCTGTTCCTTTGACATGAGTAGTAGTGAAAATATTAGAATCTATTATAAAGGCTGTGATAATGGAGAAAAGAATGAAAAAAAACTGAGCAGAGTCAACATGGATTAAAGAAAGGGAAATCATGTTTAACAAACTTGTTGAAGTTTTGAGGATATTGTTTGTAGCATTGATAAAGAGAACAATGAATGTGGTGTATTTGGATTATTTTGATAAAGTCTCATATAGGAGGTTAGGAAATAAAATTAGACCACACAGGAAAATACACTAGCATGGATTGAGAATTGGGCTGGAATTCTCCAGTCTTGCATGCAACTGGAATTCTTCAGCTTCGCTGATGTGAAAGCAGAGTTCGCTGAGTGCCAAGTTCTCCACTCTCACTAGCAGGAGCAGCGGGGCACGTAAGACTGGAGAACTCCAGCCTTGGTTAACAGACAGAAAACAAAGAGTAAGAATGGAGGTCTGGAGTGTGTCTGTTTCAATGCGAGGAGCGTAACGGGAAAAATGGATGAACTTAGGGCCTTAATATTTGCAAGGAACTTGGATGTGGTTGCAGTGATGGAGACGTGGTTAACGGAAGGGGAACAGTGGCAACTGAACATTCCTGGGTATAACTGTTTCAGGCGTGACAGAGGAGGGTCCAGAAGAGGTGGGGGAGTGGCGTTGTTAGTTAAGCAGAGCATCACGGCGGTGCAGAGGGAGGACAATACAGGAGGGGAGTCGCTGTGGGTGGAGTTGAGGAATAGAAAGGGGGTGATTACTATGCTAGGAGTGTATTATAGGCCACCCAACAGCCCGTGGGTAGTTGAAGAAGGCCTATGTAAAGACGTTTTGGATAGGTGCAGAAAGAACAGAGTCGTTATATGGATTTTAATCTCCCTAGGGTGGATTGGAGACTACCTAGAGCTGGGGATTTGGACGGGCAGGAATTTGTAAAATGTGTACTGGAAGGATCATTGGAGCAGTATGTGGCTAGCCCGACTAGAGAAGGGGCTATATTGGATTTAGTTCTGAGTAACAAGCTAGGGCAGGTGGTTGATGTTGTAGTGGAGGAACATGTGGCTAACAGTGACCACAATTCTGTCTACTTTAGGATACAAATGGAAAAGGATGCTTGTTGCCCGAGGGGCAGGGTGCTGAATTGGGGGAAGGCTAACTACGGTCGGATTAGGCAGGAACTTAGGGAAACTGATTGGGAACGGCTGTTCAAGGGTAAGTCCACGCTAGGCACATGGGACTCTTTCAAGGGAATACAGAAAATGTTGCAAGATAAATATGTGCCGGCCGAGAGGAAAGATGAGAAAGGTAGGATTAGAGAGCCGTGGATTACTAGGGATATTGAAGACTTGGTTAGGAAGAAAGGAGAGGTGTATGATAGGTCAAAGCAGCTGGGAACGGAGACGGCGCTGGAGGAATATAGAGAGAGTAGGAGGGAGCTCAAACGGGGAGTTAGAAGGGCAAAAAGGGGGCATGGAATGATTTTGGTGGATAGGATTAAGGAAAACCCAAAGGCTTTTTACCCCTATGTTAGGAATAAAAGGGTGATTAGAGGAAAAATCGGACCTCTTAGGGACAGAGGAGGGGAACTGTGCATAGAGCCTGAGGGAATGGCAGAGATCCTGAATGAATACTTTGTGTCGGTATTCTCGAAGGAGAGGGGCTTGTTGACAGCTCCTGTCTGAAGGAGCTGTGGACCAGTTGAGGGTACAACTGGATATCCAGACCGAGGGAGGACGTATTGGAGCTTCTAGGTAGCATTAAAACTGATAAATCTCAGGGGCCTGATGGCATTTATCCCAGGCTGCTTAGGGAGATATGAGGTGAAATTGCTGGGCCTCTGATGCAAATCTTTGTCTCTTCCTTGGACACAGGTGAGGTCCCAGAGGACTGGAGAATAGCTAATGTTGTACCGTTGTTTAAAAAGGGTAGTAGGGATAACCCTGGAAATTATACGCTGGTGAGTTTGACGTCAGTGGTAGGGAAGCTGTTGGAGGGGATTCTTAGAGATAGGATGTACAGGCACTTAGAGCATTGCGATCTGATTAGGGATACGCAGCATGGATTTGTTAAGAGGAGGTCGTGCCTTACAAATCTTGTAGAATTTTTTGAGGAGGTGATGAAAACGGTGGACGAAGGGCGAGCTGTTGATGTCGTCTATATTGATTTTAGTAAGGCATTTGACAAAGTCCCTCATGGGAGGTTAGTTGAGAAGGTCAAGGCGAATGGGATACAAGGACAGGTAGCTAGACGGATGAGTAACTGGCTTGGTAATAGGAGACAGAGAGTAATAGTGGAAGGGTGTTTTTCTAGCTGGAGGTCGGTCACTAGTGGTGTGCCGCAGGGCTCGGTATGGGACCTCTTCTGTTTGTAATATATATAAATGACTTGGAAGAGGGAGTAAGTGGAGTGATCAGCAAGTTTGCAGACGATTCAAAGATGGCTGGACTTGCGGATAGTGAGGAGCATTGTCAGGTGATGCAGCAGGACATAGATAGGCTGGTAGCTTGGGCAGACAGATGGCAGATGGAATTCAATCCTGATAAATGTGAGGTGATGCATTTCGGGAGAAAGAATGTAGGGGGAGGTATATGATAAAGGGTAGACCTATTAAGAGTATAGAAATGCAGAGGGACCTGGGGTGCAGGTGAACAAGTCTCTGAAGGTGGCAGAGCAAGTGGAGAAGGTTGTGAAGAAAGCATATAGTATTTTAGCCTTTATAGGAAGGGGTATAGAGTACAAGAGCTGGCCTTTAATGTTGCAGTTGTATAAAACACTGGTTAGACCTCATTTGGAATACTGCGTCCAGTTCTGGTTGCCTTACTACCGGAAGGACGTGGAGAGTCTGGAGAGAGTGCAGAGGAGGTTTACCAGGATGCTGCCTGGTATGGAAGGTCTGAGTTACGAGGAGAGGTTAGGCAAATTGGGACTGTTTCGTTAGAAAGATGTAGACTTAGAGGAGATCTAATAGAGGTGTACAAGATTATGTGGGATATAGATAGAGTAAACAGGGTTAAGCTCTTTCCTAGGATGGACTCGAATAGCATGAGGGGTCACGGGCTTAGGGTGAGGGGGGAAAGGTATAATTTGGATGCTAGAGGGAGTTTTTTCACACAGAGGGTAGTGGGGGTATGGAATGCGCTACCAAGTAAAGTGGTGGAGGCATGCACTCTGGAGTTATTTAAGAAATACTTAGATGGGCACATGAACAGAATGGGAATGGAGGGGTATAGAAAACTGATTTAAAATAGGGATCATGAGCCTTGGGAATCCCTGGGAAGTATGTAAATAGATGATGATATTGATGTACTTGTTTTTATCCTACAGGTGCTTTGCTCCACCTTGTTGTCTAACGATGGGCATACACGCGATGGGTCGTGAGAGGGCTGCTCTTGGATTTTTTTCCGAGAGTATACTAATGCTTCACGTCGTTAGTGTACGCTTGACCTGGACCATTTAATGGGCAACACAACAGCACAGTGACTATTGCTGTGCTGTGCAGATACATGGATTTGGGCCTGTGTCTGGGAGTTTGCGCATTCTCCCTGTGCTTGCGTGGGTTTTCTCCGGGTGCTCCGGTTTCCTCCCACATCCCAAAGATGTGCTCTTAGGCTAATTGGCAAAACAAATTCTCCCTAAATTGACTCAAATTTGGTTTTTAATCCATAGATCTATAAACATGGACAGGGATCGTGGGTAGAAGTGGGAACATCGGGGTGGTGGCGCAGGCTCGTTGGGCCGAAGGGCCTATTTCCCGTGCCATTTTGTTCTTTGTTCTTTGTTCTTAATAAATGGATCCTTCTCAGGGTGGCAGACTGTTACTAAAGGGGTATCACAAGAATGAGTGCTAAATCCACAGTTCACAATCTGCATAACTGATTTGGATGTAGGATCAATTGTAATATTTTCAAATTTATTGATGATACCAAAGTAGGTGGCAACATAAATTGTGAGGAGAATACAAGGAAACACCAAGACAACTTAGACAGGCTGAGTGAATGGATTAGAACATGAGAAATTTAATATAATGTAAATAAGTGTGAAATTATTCATTTTAGTACGAAAAAATAAAAAGAATGATTCTTAATTGGTGAGAAGTTAGAAAGTGGAAGTATCAAAGGAACTTAGGTGTCCTTTTTCATGAGTTCACTAAATGTTAACATGCAGATGTATGAAGCAATTTGAAAGGCAAATTGTCCTTTATCACAGGGAGATTTATGTACAGGAGTAAGACATATTGTATAGAGTCTTACTGCAGTTGTAAAGGGTCTTGGTGAAACCTCACCTGGAGTATTATGTACAGTTTTAATCCCTTTATTTAAGGAGGGATGTACTTGTCATTAGAGGAAATGCAACAGAGAATTACTAAATTAATCTCTGAGATAGTCTTGTGAGGAGCAATTGAGGAAACTGACCCTATATTCCCCTGAGTTTTGAAGAATGAGGGGTGACTTTATTGAAATTTACAAATGTTTATAGGATGTGACAGTGTTTTTGTAAATAAAATGTTTCCCCTGACTGATGAGTCTAAAACCACTGGACATAATATTAGGATAAGGGAGTTTTAAGACTGAGATAAAGAGGAATTTCTGCAATGAGGGATTGGTGAATCTTTGGATTTCTTGTCTTGGAGGCTCAATCATTGAGTATGTTTAAGACCGAAAATGCTACATTTCTGGAGACTAGTGACATGAAGCGATATGGAGATAGCGTGGGAAAGTGATATTGAGATTGCTGATCAGCCATAATCTAATTGAATTGAATGGCTGAACGGCCTACCCCTATGTTCCTATGCTCCCAACCAGGTCTGTCCACTTCTGCAATACAGAAGTAGTGATTCTTATAATAAATTGTCTCTAGATACTGAATGAGATTGTTTCATTTAACATTAGTGTGAAATTTGAAGTTGTTGCATCATTTAACTTCTCAAAGTTCAATACATGGATGTTTTAGAACTCGGTGCTTCTGTACAGCATCTGGAATAATGTTAAAATATTAGAAATTTCATGGAGGAAATGCAGCTTTGAGATTATATCCTAAGAAGGTAATCCTGCAATTACAATAATTTTGCAAAATAGTAAGTCTTCATTCATCAGCAGAAATTTTAAAAATCAGTTATAAAGAACCATGGTGAAACTTGAAATGTTATTTCTCCCCTTTCTATTGATTAATGAATACTTTAGATAAAGCAATGAATGTTAATAATATCAGATTCTGGAATATATCTCGATTCTCTACAATATATATTCATAAATATAGTATGTCAAAGCACAGGTAAATTCCTTTTCTATTTGGCACAAAATACTATTGGTTTTCTTTTTGTTTGTAATTCTTTCTTCAGCTTTATGATGTAAAAAAGAAGGCTGGTGTGTCAGTAAAATGTCTTTTGGCAGTAAAGCATCTCTTATAGAAGATGAAAAGCAACATCCAAGGTGACCTTGTGCCGCTTTGTGCAGTAATCTGTGCCATTAATTACCCAGTACTAGAATGTTTGCTAAAATCATGTGATCTAATCTGCCAGTTAGTGGTCACCAATCCCCCCGATAGACTTCCGTATTCTGAGAACTGAATATACATCAGGGCTGTGAATTAGTGGAGCAGGGTTTTATAACGTGATTGCCTATAACAGCACTGATATTGATTCAGCAGTGATCTAATACTTCTTGTACCCTTGGACTAAAACGTTAGAAATGATTCTCTGTGGATTCAAAAATAAGAATTCACTAGTGTGTCTTGATCTTGGAAGCTGTTCAAACAGTGATTTTTATTTCTTGTCCATTGTCATGGGAAAGATGATAGAATCAATTATTAATGAGATTATAACTGGGCATTTAGAAAAACTCAAGATAACCAGGAAGAGTCAGCTTCTTTTTCTGAAAGGGAAATCATGTTTAACCAATTTATTAAAGTTTTTTTTGAAGGAGTAACATATACTGTGGTTAAAGGGGAATCAGTAGATGTACTGCAGTTGAATTTCTAGAACGCATTTGGTAAGTTGTCATATCAAAGATTGTGAAAAATAAAAGCTTGTGGTGATTAGAGCAATATATTAGCATGGATAGAAGACAGGCTGGCTAAAAAACAGTGAGTATGCATTAATAGATCTCTGTGTGATTGGCAGGAAATGTGAGTAGAGTCCCATGGGGTGGATGGAAATGTGGAACTCCAAATACAAACAGATCAACTATGATCTTATTGAACTTGAGGGGCTAAGCAGCCTACTTCTGCTCCTATTTTGTATGTAAATGGGAAACCACTTATGTCAGCAAATTATTTGAATATGGGGTAGAGTCATGCCCCCATGCCTATACATGTGGATTTTTCTGAAAGATAGGTGCCATGATTGAGGTTTCCCCTTTTCTTCCCAAGCCATGGTGTTGTAATGATTTGAAACACCCCAATATCCTCCCAGCTGAGATTAGCCAATAGCACACAGGCTTAGTTTCACTATTTATGAGCTGAATCAGTACATTGTTTTAAACAGAAACCATTTGAACAAAGAACAAAGAACAAAACAGCACAGGAAACAGATTCTTCAGCCCAACGAGTCCACGCCACCATTTTAACATTATGAGTTCTCTCTTCCACCCATGATCCTTGTCTACACTTATGGGACTCCACATTGGAAACTAGATTGAGGAGAGGCTAATTTAGGGCCAATTTGTTACACCAGTCAGCCTAAGAGTACACCTTTGGGATGTTTGGTAGGAAGAATAGGAAAGCATTTTTTTTTTTAAAGTGGAGAGGCAAGTAAATATTGGTGGTCAGAAAAATTTGTGTTCTAGTACATCAGTTGGGAAGATAAATGATGATAACCATTTTTTGAAAGGGCATTGGAGCATAGGAGTGAAGAAGTTTTACTGCAGTTACATTGTGGTTTGGTGAAACTAGATCTGGATTAATGTGTACAGCTTTGATTTCCATACCTCTGGAAGGATATGGTTGCCTTGGAGGTGATGCAGTCAAGATCCACTGGATTGATCTCCCAGATGAATGGTTGTCATACGAGGAGAGATTGAGTAGAGTGGGCCTATATATTGTGTAGTTTAAAGGAATGAGAGATGCTCATTGAAACATATAAAATTATTTGAGCACATAAGAGAAAAGGTGCTGAAAGGATATTATTTGAGATTGGAAAGTCAGAAACTAGGGAAAACAGCCTCAGGATAAAGGGTTGGCCATTTAGGACTGAGATGAGGATCAATTTCATCACTGAGAAGCTTTGGAATTCTCTGCACCAAGTGAAATTGATAGATTTTTGAGCTCCAAGAGAATCAGCTATTATGAGAAAATGGATCTGAAGTAGTTAGTGATTAAACAACATCTTACTGAATGGAAGAGCAGACTTGAGGAGGCTTATCTCTGCTCCTATTTCTTACATTCTTGAAAAGAATATACGGACAGCCATCATCTCTCCATTAAATAGTATAATTCACCTTATCCAATGGAAATGAAGAAATGAAACAGGTATGTTTAACATTTGCTTGCTAGCTAGCATTACTGAAAACAGTTTCACGTTGATCTCAGTTACTGAGTGATAGTGAAATAATATTTTCTCACTGTGGTCTTTTGAGCTAATGTGTTTAATATTTCATCCCCAGTGCACGGTTGATGGTAACCTCAATAGTTTGCTTGCTTTGTGCACTGTAGAACTACATAGACATGAAGGATCCATGTTTGGCCTCTGGCCTGTTTTGAGCTAGTTCCTCCACCCACCTTGGAAATCAGGTGCTACTTTTGGCTTCAATGTTCTGGGATAGGGAGTCAGAAGAAGGGTTGGGGTAGGGGGGATGCAAACTGGACTTCAATTCTTGTTATTCATGAATCCTTGTTGGAAAGTGCAAGAGGAGAGGATTTAGCACTGTTTTTTCGTTCCTCCATGGAAAATGTTGAAATGCAGGACTATTGGACATATTCCATCATGTCAATATTGTTGAGAAAATAGAAGAGGAAAGAAAATTTCTCGTTAAACTACAGAATAGAGGAGTAGAGACGCACTCCTGAAGCTGATTTATCTTTGTTGGAGAGCCTTTGGGAGTATTAACCATTATCCTCAGTTTAAGTTCATTTTGGAAATATTTACAACTCTGATCAGACAAGTGTTTCCTACCTCCTGTCCAAAAGGCGCAGAATGTTGGCATGTGGAACCTTGGGCATTTGTCATTCCCCATGCATGAAAGCAATAAATAATGGTAGACCAGTATAGCGGGGAGTGAATGTAATCACAACCTAATTCAATCCAAGTCTTGCCTAGCATCCACGCACATTGTGCAGCTGAAGTGAAGAGTCGCGAAGAACTTTCCCACCCACCCCGCCTCACTATCGCTGAGATCCAATTAACTGCGCAGATTGAGCGAATTCAGATAATTCAAGCACAGATGAAAGACTTCTGGTCTGTCTATTTAGCAACATACTGGGCGATGCATTTGCCGATTGGATCAGGGCAGCTTGCGTTGGCAAATCTCAAAAATGTTTTAAGAATTTACATCAATCATGAGATTTGACTTCAGTGATAATAATGAACCTAGGAACAAGGTATACTCATGTTTAATCCTGGAACTGCGCTTGCGTCAAAAATTTCCCTGGATGATTAAATTTCTAATACATACACAGTTCCTTATTCAATGTCACCTATTTATTATAATGATGTAATCTGATAATTGAGTGTAAATATTCCGTTACCCAGTAAAAGTGATTTTTAAAGGTGCCTTGGAGCGAATATACACTGGGGCTGATAGGACAGAGGAGAGGCATTAACGACGCATTCCTTAATATTATTTTGGAGACTGGTCATTCCTCGAATTATATTTCCTTTTAAAATCCATTAAAGCAAACATTTCTACAGCGGAAGAACGCACTGGTACTGCAAAATGATCTCTCCCTGTGATTTAGATCAAACTAACTCATGTGCAATGTTAATCAGGCTGAATATACGTTTAACTTTGGAACTTGTTGATGCTGTTATAAACACTATAACTGAAATGGATTTTGTGTAATAAGGAACTGTCAGGTTGTTCTTACTGAATCTCTATTAATGCTAGTCGGAACGGCAAAGGTTATCATTTAACCTTTGGGTATCGCAGCCAAAATAAATACAGATTGATATGATTCTATTAATCTTCCCCAACGCCCACCTCTCCGCTCCCCCCCCCCCACACACACACATACACGCTCATTGTGCTTCTTTAAATTCCCTTCACCCCCTAAAATTTACATTTTATTCAATGGATTAGTCGAATTCTCTCTCAGAATGTTACTTTTAAATTAGAGTTCAGAAAACAAGACAAAAAAAATCAAAATACCAAGATGGCAACTTTTAAAAGTGACTCGTGTTTTAAAATGAATTGCAGGATAATGTTTAAACTAACCGGATTCAGACTGTAAATGTAAACTCCACAGAACAGAGTCTTGGTGTCAATTACTTGGCTAGAATGGAAACTTGTGAGGAAATCTGAATACATGCCTACTCATACCTCTGTAATGAACAAAAGTTAGAAAAGTACTTAGATAAATAACCACGCACACAAACAAAGATTAATGTACAGACGGTGAAAAGTTGTGGACATGCATATAAACGATACCGACACGGAGAAATTAGCTTGCATTACAATAAGGGAACATGCTTCAATCATAAGCCTGATGATAGAAGGTAAAGGAAATTGTTTAATTAACAAAGTGACTTTGTTGAGAAAAACTTCTGAATATGGCATATATTTGCATATGTTGCTTAAAATATCCGTAACCGAAGTATTGTCATGATTATATTTACACAATTATAAATTTTACTTGTTTCTTCGTTGTTTACCTCTTACGGTAAAACGCCAGTTGGAGCAGTTGTGTACATAACATCATCTTTGCTGTTCTGTGATTATGTAAGGTTCATAATTAAGCATCGCTTTGATGATGTACTTTGGAACGAGTGCTGTGAATATGCTCCCTCAGAAAATAGAACATTTCGGCAAATCCTACTAATAGCATTTCAATTTCTCTTTAAAATACTACAACATCAGTTCTATTAACATAGTAATATTGTATCAAATATTAATGTTTAAAATTCATTGTAATTAACCGCGCCGCTAAAACATCTGTAAATGAACTGTTCGAGGAATCTGAAATGTCCATTTTACCTGAGACTGGGTCGGTTGCAATCGATCTTATAAATAGCATTGCTGTTCATTTATTTGCAGTGTAATTTAAGAGTTTCTTCAATTGATTTTTAAAGTATATTTAATATTAGAAAAATGTAAACTATTCAGTTACAGACATTTAATAAATAGATAATTATTAGAATTAAGAATTTTCTAATATTTAAAACATACATTTATAATGGTGTTGTTTGCAAGTCATAGCCAATTATTCACACGTGTATATAAATAAATGGTTCATATTCTGTCGACTTAAATCACAGCCTTCTATCCACGCCTTGCGTTCAGCTAATTCACTAAATTTACCCTTCGTTTTCAGTGACAACTGAACATTTGTTCTGCGTTAATACCCCACCCTGGTTTCGTAATGTGCATCCTCCTTTTAATTTTTAAAACATATTTCCTTGCTGTTCAGAATCACACCGTGACTGAATTACTGCACTTGGCTAATTTTACGTCACATTGCTTACATAAACTTTGCCATCACATTTATATCAGATTCTACAGAATATTGGTCACAATTCTGTTACTTTATTGTATGCGCTCCAGCCACACAAGGCGCCTCTAACCCGCGTGGGATTTATCTGTGATTGCAACATTTCAGGTTATCCAAATTAATACTCTTTCCTGCTCTCTCTTTTGAACGTGTTTTCTGGTTTCCTATTTTAATCACTTTTTAATGTTTTTAACACCACAAGAGTAAATTGAAATTCGTACCATCTTGTCATTTCACAGAACTCAAGCATCGCTGCGCATAGCAGCCCCACTCTCACCTTTTTAGTTTATTGTTCAATCTAATGTTTTGGGTGGTGACTGAAGCGCAAATGCTCGTGACAAAGGAGCGAACACTATTTTTTTGGTAAGAGCTCTCGGCGATCTCATTCCTCAATCACATTCTCACAATACTTTCAATGAGACGGCTACTGCGATTTACTGTTTCCCTGGATTTGGGAATTGAACATCGACTTTCCAAAAATCAAAGGCACAAATTCTCCCATCAATAAAAAGCTGTAGAGAAAGCCCAGCAGCACTGACCCACAACCGACCGTTTCTAATGAGCGTCCGAACCGCCACTTCCTAATCCCAATTAGCACTTAACAAAAGCACTCTTAAATACTTTTTTCCCAGCAGTATTTTACTTTGTTTTGGTTCACTGACCTCTCCTCGATTAATTATTGGGGATGTTAATGCACACGTTAGCAGTGCGGCACATCAAACAGGTGACTTTTGAAGATCATTGACCTAAAGATGCAAACTGTTCGCTGCCACTAATTAAAAATGAGTACAAACAGTGAAACTGTGGCCGGTAAACTGCGATGAATGTATCAATCTGACTACTGCTATCCGCCAAATTTCTCCAACAACAAAAATAAATCTGAGAAGTTGTACAAGAGATAAAAAGGTGACCATCTATCTGATTTAAACAGGTTTGCTTGACTCTTATTTGGATTTATCTACGCTACTGCTGTCCAACAAGTCGCCGATGTTTCACCCCAGTCAAATTTAGAACAAAATAAGAGAACAAACAGTGAATAAATGACATAAGAGCGCAGTGAATGGTAATCGATCCATTACCTGCATGGCCCGGTATCCTCTTTCTTTGCCTAATCCACTTTATAGACTGTGTTGGTTACTTTCAAATCAATTTCAGAGTCCAAATAGATACACAACATCTTTAAGCTGATTGGCTCGAAAGAGGCGGGTTAAAGCGTCCTCTATTCAAACCTGATTGGACACTCATCGGAAATATTGTTGAAAGTAACTTATTGATGGAGGCGTTCCTTTCGATCCCCCCCCCCCCCTCCTCCACCATCTCCAGTTAATTACCTGTTTTGATGCAGGTTGTCCCGCTCTGTTCCTCACCAAGTATCTTCCTGCCTACACCGTTCCGATCGCTCCGCCGCCGTGCTCCCTTTGACCTTTTAGTTTAAATTATTTGAACGAGGAAGAAGAGAGGCGAGGATTAAAAAAGAGCGCGTGATGTTGAGCATGGGAGATCAGAAGCAGCCGAAAATGGTTCCGAAATCCACCTCTTTTAGTATCAAAAGCCTGCTGCTCCCCGAAGCTGTTCAACAAAGTGACAACAATCAGAACAGAGTCGGGCTCCAGAGCGTCAAAAACGGGGAGCCCGAGAACGGGACTCTTAAGTCTGACTTTAAATATCAGGACAATCCGGAGACACAGGTCTCTGCAGAGGAGGACGATCCCAAGAAGGACGAAAAGAAACACGGCAAATACGACAAGCCGCCTTTTAGTTATAACGCCCTAATCATGATGGCAATCCGGCAGAGCCCTGAGAAGAGGCTGACTCTCAATGGGATCTACGAGTTCATCATGAAGAATTTCCCTTATTACAGGGAGAACAAGCAGGGCTGGCAGAACTCGATTAGACATAATCTCAGCCTCAATAAATGTTTCGTGAAAGTGCCCCGACACTACGACGATCCCGGCAAAGGGAACTACTGGATGTTGGACCCGTCGAGCGACGACGTGTTTATCGGCGGGACCACAGGGAAATTGCGGCGGAGATCGGCCACGTCAAGGGGCAAACTAGCCTTCAAAAGAGGGCTTCGACTTTCACCGTCGGGACTGGGGTTAATGGACCGGGCCAACCCCCTGTATTGGCCCCTCTCTCCGTTTCTATCTCTACACCATCCCCACAACAGCCTCAACTACAGCAGCGCTGCCTCGAGTTTTTTGAATCAAGCTCCCACGTACAGCTCCTTGCTTTCCGGCTGTGGGTCTGGGGTCGATCAGATGGCCAGCGGGGACCTCTCTCACCCGTTGTTAAGGGGATCCGTACAGTGTGGTTTAGCCAACGGATACACGGTAAACCCTTGCTCTGTCAGCTTGCTGTCGGGACAGGCTGGGTATTTTTTCCCGTCTCTACATCACTCGCAGTCTGTGCAGCACCAGAGTGGAACGGGGATGGGAAACCCAGGGGCCCCTTCTAGCTCTCCTCCAGCAGCCTCGTCTCTCATCACCGAGACCCTCAGACCGTCTCTGTCCACTTTCCCGTCCGGACTCGCCGCTGGATTTACCAGCTACCTGTCACAGCAGAACGGCGGGACTTCTAGCAATTCGTTTTTGCACTGATTTAGGCCCAGGACATGACAGTAGGTAGCAAACAATGCTATGCAAAACTACAGCTGCACCTTAACTTCAGGAAGTCTATGCTGATATATCTGCTAGATTATTATATCTGGTTTTAGTCGAAATTTGACTATTATATGCTGTGGAAAAATCATTTAAAAAGTCTCAAGGCTGTAGTTTCATCCTGTAATAATAATATTAATGTCGAAGGTATCTTGCACACGTGCTACTGCAACAGCGAAAAATATTCCTGCCTTTTTTATAGTTTGATTGGGAAGGGAGAGAAAAAAACAATGCAACCGGTTTGCTTTGCAATATTAACTCGACACAAAGGGAAAACGTTACCTTTAGTCTGAAACCCGGACTTCTCTCTAACCAAAGGTAACAACATTATTGCATAATCCAAAATACTATCCAAACGTTTGGAATGTTTGTTTTTTTTTTGCTTTTGTGTGTTCAACACTATTTATTATTTATAAAAATGTACATATATGTATTTATAATTTAATAAGTTACACCGTAATGTCTCCTCAGCATTGTAGATTATTTAATTCTCTTGTGCTAATTAATTATCTTGGAAGTAGTAACACGTGGTGACATTTTATTTTTGTGTCCCTATCTGAAATGGTTGCACCATTCGTTTTATTACTCTCTATAAAAGCGCCTTAATAAACACAGACAAACAGGGTTTCTATAAAGCTTGGACGCTGTGAAATATTTATTTCTTCATCGAATTATCATAGCCTTAAATTGCTGAAACCTTGTTTGCATTGCTCAGGATTTCATCCCAGCTATTTCAACAGAAACTGATAAATATTACTACAAAGTTCACTTGTACTTCATTCTTGTGTGTGTATGTGTGTTGAATGTTGGATGTGTACGTGGGCTCGTTGCAATACGTTCAACACATTGAAACTGTGCTTTCGGATTTAAAAAAAAATCATGGAAACAAAAAATGCTTTGGTAGAATTCTGGAACCCGAGAATTTCCCCAAAAAGTCTGGTTTGATATTCGGAAAGAACAAAAATCTGTTTCTGGAACTTGAGTTATTTGTAGGTTGTTATGCGATGAAGGATGTTTGATCGGATTTAAAACGCTCTATGAAAGTGATGCATGTGGTGATCTTGTTAGAAGCGTTAGACTTCATGGAATTGAAACTAGTGCCAAGAGCGGGATGGCAGGATCCCTTGGTCTGAGTATCTGTAATACTGTACATATTTGCTTGAAGAATCACGTGTCAAAATCCCTACATTAGATGGAAGGCCCAGTCTGGAAGTTGTACCGTAGTCCATACTGAATATGATTTGTCCTAAGGTTTCTTCTTCAGATTTTGGCATTACCAATTTAGTCGAACTGAAATCCGAGATCCAGCAATGTAAATGTTCCCATGAACTGAATTTATTTTCAGACTAATTTGAAACTGATCGAGCTCTCAATAACCAGTAATACAAACGCAAATCGAAACTGGGAAATGCAAGAGACTGCGCTAGGAGTCATCTAATAATCTGACACTGACTTTCATGCAGCCCCACCGTTCACTTATATATTTTACATTGTTGCTGAGGGTTGAGTTCAGACTTCTTGCCGATTTGCCAAACAGGGTCTATACCTCTCTGTCTGTGTACACGGCCTCTGAGCAGTACATTGTGCCCACAGCTGGGCGTTCCTCTCCCTCCCCCCTCCCCCACTTTGAACAGAGAATGGTAAACATGAGGTTTGATGCAAAACGGTGAAGACAGTACTTGTCTGAAAGCGAGCAGAGGAAAACAAGCAGAAGTCTCTCTTTGTACCTCCTGGTTATTCTAGTGATATTTGTAGCAAACAGTTGCACAATGCACGGGCGAAGGAATTGTAATTATAGTCTTGATTCACAATCGTGTTCCCAGAGCTGTACGTGTGTGTGTGTGAGAGAGAGAGAGAGAGAGGGAGGGGGGGGGTGGCAGGCAGACAGAGAAAAGTATAACTCGGTGCTGTTGGTCCCGCTACAACGTAGGTTCTTTAAAAATAATATGTTTTCTAATTTATTCATATACTAAAACCCGACTAAAAATGTGAGATTCAATTTTATCTTCTGCTGCTTCGAGTTGCTTCGAAAATAACCGGATCAGTGTCAAGCCAGCTCTAATATTCGTGCGCGTATTCCAGGTCCATTAGGTTATTTTGTTTTTTTTTCTTTTAATGCTATCTTCAAGCTGTCCCTTGGTTCGTTCGAATAGCAGCAACAAATACTTCCCCGGCCTATCCTAGCCCAATGTGACATGATCATTGTGTTCAATGCAGTGCATGACTCCCGGGCGCTCCCAGAGCTATTTTAAGGGACGCTGTTCCTTTGTTTGAACTGTACAATTTGATTCGCAAGCTAATTTTGCAGTTTCATTTTAATTTTGTTTCGTTTTATGATTAACGATTGGGCCAGAGTTTAATTGTTAACAGCTGAGGACATAATATGAATATAATGTTAGGATACAATATTGATTAGAACGAAGCCTTATACCGATTTGCAGTTATCCTGCAGCTGGAAAACATTATTAAAATAAACACGGACAAGTGAATAAACCCAAATCACCAATAAGAATTACATGAAAATTGCCAGTGTAAACACATTCGCTGCTTGTGTGCCTACTTTGTAACGAAGCCTTGCTCCAGGCCTTTTGATGCTGCAGTCTACCTCACAATGGTTGTTATATAAAGCGGATCACATACAGCAACATTATAAGGAGTGCTTGTTAAATTTTTAAATCACGAAAAGCAATCACATTACATTCATTGCTACCGAACTGCTCTCTCTGCCTTTTTCTCTTCCCTCTATTGCTGGAGAAAGTTGACAGTGATTAGCCCCTTCGCTATAATATTCATTCTGTCTTAAATTCATGCTATGGAACCGATTCATGACTTTGTACGTTTAGCGAATGGAACTCAATAAAAGTTTTGCTCTATATTATTAATATATATTATGTACATATATATATCAAGAAACGATCTGGCATTTCTGTGTACACTTCAATTTTTGTGCTCTGTCCTCTCTGTGTTATGCACAAGTAAATTTGAAACACTTTTAATTGGATTGTTTCCAATGACTATTGGTGTATAAAAAATAAATAATATATTTACCTAAAACTTCTTCCTCAACTTTTGAGTAACTTAAAACGGAATAGAGGAAATAGGCCTCTTGTGACAACTCAAGTGTCACTGGTTTTCTTAAAGTTCAAGAGAGCTATAAAAGACGTTAGCACAGGACGTAGCTTTCAAGACGAGTTCGATATTTTCTGATACGTAAAATAAAAGAAATATCTGCGCGTTGGGAGCTCATTTAGGCCCTTGTGTTTGCTCCAATGTTCCCTTCGGAATGGCCTGCTCAGAAAACCGTTATCCTTCGAGCTTGTGTTTAATTTCTTATGAAATTGATTCAATTCCAGTAGTCACTTCAACATTTTATTGGGATAAAAAGATGTTCCGAATCTCCCCGAGTGTGTTTTTGGTCCCACTCCGGCCTTTTCACACCCGTTCACAATTTAGGCTTAAATAATTTGAGCAGAAAAGGATAAATGTGTACGATATTAGTAAATAAACTGTTTCTTTCTGACATAAACGTATTTTTAAGGCAAAAGGGTAATAGTTTTCAAAAAATTAGCAAGCCCAGAATAAATTACTTGCCTGTGGAGATAGATGTGTCCCTCCCCATTTTGATTAGGATTAGTTAAGACTTGGTTTTGGAGCTCTGATGCTGTAGCATCGATCCAATATCTACAACAAAAGCTGAAAGGTTTGCTTTATATATGAATCGCCTTCCTTCCATCCATATTCAATCCACAGTTCCATATAAAGATAGTCGTGTTTTTAATGGCGAAGAGCGATTTTAATGTTGATAATTGTAAATACCTTAGATTGTATGTTAACACATACTGTTCTATTAACGATTCCTCAGTCTGTAGATTTTATGAAACATGGAGTAGATAAAAATACATATACAGACATATCCTTTAATGTACCTTTTACGTGCACGGTGACCAGGCTTTCAGCGCTAGACATTAAATGGGAAAACGGTAAAACAAGGCCCTGATTCTAGACGGCTGAATAGGAACACAAACAAACCGTTCAACATCAAATTCCCCTCTGCCCCACCGTCCTCAACATTCCCCTCCCAGCCCCCTCCCCCCATTCCCCACCCCCCTATACACACTCTTTTTTTGTCTCTGCATTACCCAAAGCCACTGCCAGTTGTCACCGTGCTTTTTTTTGATAATCGATAATTTTATCACAAGTTTTGATATAGAATCTTACATAGAATCCGACAGTTGCAGAAGGAGACCATTCGGCCCATCGAGTCTGCACCGACCATAATTCCACCCAGGCCCTATCCCTGTAACTCCATGTATTTACACTAGCTAGTCTCCCTGACACTAAGGGACAATGTAGCATGGCCAATCTAGCTAACACACACACCTTTGGAGTGTGGGAGGAAACCGAAGGAAACCCACGCAGACACGAGGAGAACGTGCAAATTTCACACAGACAGTGATTCAAGCCGGAAATCGAACCCGGGTTCCTAGTGCTAACCACAGAATAAGGTTACTCGGCTGTGCTGGCTCTTTAGTCTTATTTCCCGCTGTTTTTCCGCCGGCCTGCAATTTTCTCCCTAACATTGTTTATTCAATTTAGTTTTGAAAGTTACCATTGAATCTGCCCCGCCACCGTTCAGGCAGTGCATTCCTGATCATAATTGGCTATGTGAATAAAATAAAAACTCCTCATTTCCCTTCTGATTCTTTTACAAATTACCTTAAATGCGATCTACTTTTTTTAAAAAGCGAATAACAAAAAGCTGCAGAGATGCTGACCGTGTAAGACGATTTAACTCGCGTTTTTTTTCCTCTGGCCGAAGGTAGATCCGACCCACAGGACCAGGATAGGGCAAGGAGGGAGGTCCAAAATCCACCCCACCCGGAACAGGGATCAAACCCCATACTTTTGGTCCATATTAGCCATCTCAGCCAACAGGTTGCAACAGACACTTTTACATGGATGTTGTAATTTGGGCTTGTGGATAGTGATTGCAGAGATTTCGATTTCTTTCCATCATATGAATCTCTGATAATCCTGGTATCTGCCATTGATATAAATTCGAAAGATTTTGCAGATTTATATTCAACCTGTCCCGCCACTTTATGAACATGCCTTCCTTGGCCATCAAGTCCTGAAGGACTTCAACCCAGAGTTTCCTGTTCAGAGGTGAAATCCACTGTGCCACAACCTCTTTTCAGGGTGTGTTAGCTTTTGCAATTAATCTGGGTTTTGGTTGCTTTTCCAGTTCGATTAAAGCAGCTAAATGATAGACCTTTATCACGAATTTTTAAAAGGCCGAACATTACATTACTTATAAAACACATGCAAACTAGGTGATATTTAAAACATATTTGGATTGCTACAGCTCTTTATTTTTTAAATCCCACATGTTTAATAATAGCGCAATTATAATCTCACACAACAGCTTTAAATGTTCCAGTTTTTACCAAGTTTGACTTTACTTCGAAACTCCAGTTCCCTGATTTTCAATTGGGATACAATACTCACAAAGAATGTAGCATTCCCACATTTCCCAAATGATAAAATACTTGAGAAAATTATTTTATTACAAACAAGTGCGTTGTTTGAGAATGTTTGAATTCAGGATCGTTTAACTATTGAATTAAACGATTTGAAACTTTCCACAAAACATTGTTGGCAAATCTTGCAGGATATTTTGGTAATGTAAATGTGGGATCTGGTCAGGAGGCTTTGGAAGTAATATCCAAGAAACGGCCGAGTGAATGCATCATAGTAAGTGAAGAAATTGTTCTCGATGGTTGTAAGGCTCGAGCTTTTTCTAAATGTGCCATATGTATGTATATACGTATCTGTGTGTGCATTTGTATCTTCGTGTATTCCGATATTTATCTGTGTGAGGTGAAATGGGTAGAATGAATGAAGGATATGTTGAATGGTGCCTGTAATGAGTTGAAGTTCTGCTGTAGTAATTTTGATTAGTTGGACTTCTTTAGATTTGTCATATAATTGCTCTGACCAATCAGAGAGGAATAGGACCACACAAGAACCATGGAGCCCAAGAAGACCGACGAGAATGATGAATGCCCACTGGTTTGCCCACCTTTTTGCATATTCGGTGCTGTGAAGACTGTGGGGATGCCCTGGGATTCTGCACTGAAGCATGAAAATATCAAAAACATGTCTGACTGCACGGATGACATGTGGGGCCAGTCCAAATGCAGCACAATAAAACAGGAAAGATTACAGAAATTTTATCAGACCTAACACCCTGACATTTTTCAAAGTAAATATATGGCCTTTTACAAAGCCAGGTCATTGTAAAGTATGAACAAATTGAATAAATACTTCTTTGCACATTTGCTGCTTTACTATGTTTTAATTTGGCATTTGAATCTGTTTCAATATGAACTCCATTTGTAGGCTTTCAGGTTACATAAAGATGCATTCTTGTTTGAATGGGATCTCCTCAGCTATCATAAATGTCCACTTAACATACATTTGTGGGCAGATCCCCTGGATATGACTCATCAATAATTTATTGTATCTGTCTCTGTATCTGAATGTATCTGCCTACATATGCATAACTGCATGACAGTGTCCTGGTTGTCTATGTTTATTTGTCTGTCTGGATGATACCAAGATTGTAGAAAATTTTTCATACCTTGGCGGTGTGTCTTGTAGAGATACCACTAGCAATGAAGATATCACTGAAAGCATCCACAAAGCTACTTCTGCCTACAGCTGATGCCATGATCATGCCTGGAAACAGCGTGGCATTAAGCTCAAGACTAAAATCAAACTGTAACAGGCCATTGTCCACACCACCCTTTTGTATGTTTCAGAATTATGTGTCTACTATCGGGGCCACATCAAAGCTCTGGAATTCTTCCATCAAAGGCATCTGAGGTCTATCAAGAATTCAATGGCAGGTCAAAATCATGAACAACAATGCCCTTCATCATGCTGGCTCAAGAACTTGGAGTCTATCCTCCAGAAAATTCAACTTAGATTGTCAGGCTATGTTTCTTGCATGGGTGACTACACAATCTCCAGACAGATTTTCCATGGGAAACTGTCTCAAGGCAGACAACTTCAAGGAGGTCAGTACAAAAGATAAAAGGATAATCTAAAAAATAGCTATACAAACCTCTGCATTATAGACCACCTCTCTTCGGAAATCACTGCCATTAACTGAGCTACTTAGAGTCAAGCACGGAAATTTGGTTCAGTATGTTTTGAATATATACCCTAAACTCATAGCATCGAATGCGCCAATGTGGCCAACACTGACATAGCAAAGGAAATTCCCTTGAGCACCAATAACGATAACATGAACTGCCAGTTCTGTAGACACCTATGATGATCTCAGTGGACTCTACAGTCATGAGAGGTGTCAAGAAACAGAGGTAATTTTAAGTGATCCATAATTGTATTGTTAAACAAGGTGTAGGTTTAAGAGCATTTAGTTTAATACTTTTGAGTAAGAAATCTACTCTAGTTAGATTCATGTAAAAACAAAAATATTTGCATATTTGGAAAGCTTTTGATTTCAGTTCAAACTGTGACTGTATTGAGAATGCTTATGACAGGAAAAGTGAACAAAGCTTGGGAAAAGAATGTAACTGTTTAGCAAACAGGGTCCACTTTAGGAGAATAACCTTGTGATTGTGTTTTAGCTGAATTTGTAGATGGATGTAGGAAGCTAGAGAGAAAACAGCTCTCAGCTCTGTCAGCAGCAGAAATAGGACAAGGGAGCTGCAAAAAGGCCATGATCTCAAAAAGCACATAATAAACAAAAGAAAGCTGGTTATGGAGACTAAAGAATGAAAAGAGATATTTTAGGAAGTTTGAAGTCAAAGGAACAAACAAAAATTGGAATTGGAACGGAGTGCTGTCCATGGAAGTTGAAGACAAAACTGAGAAGAAAAGCAATTGGTTAAATTGGCCAGTGAGAAACCAAAAATCCCTGAAATGATTCTAAGGTTTGTGATATTTCTCTCTGTGAAGTAGTAGTTGAAGCTATTAATGGCTGGATCTCTGAGAGTTTGTATTTACAGGCACAAATGGTTTGTTTACAGGCAGCACAGCGGTTAGCACTGATGCCCTCATATGCCAGCGCCAGGGGCTTTGGTGATTGTGTGGAGTTGCATGTTCTCTCTGTGTCTACATGGGTTCCTTCTGGGTGCTCTGCTCTCCTCCCAAACTCCAAAGATGTGTGTTAGGTTGATTGGCAATGCTAAAGTGTCCCAATATGTGTGGGCTATGGGCTTAGCAAGATAAATGCGTGGGATTATGGGGATAGGCCCTGGGTGGGATTGTTGTCAGAGTCGGTGTAAGCTCAGTGGGCCAAATGGCCTCCTTCTGCACTGTAGGAATTCTATGAAAGCTTGAAAACATTCAAGACAAAGAATTCTGAAAAGAGAGTTGTAAAACCTGGAAGTGGACTCTTGTTGAGAAAACGTTGTGTGAAAAAAGATCCCAAGGTGTGTCTTCTTGAATGTGGAACATGGTATCACTCGTGTGGAAGTCAGAGTCCAGTGAGATAAGTTGGCTCAGGGTATAAGAATCATCTGGGGAGATTTGAGAAGTTTATTTGGGCACTGTCTGCCATTTGATTTCTGAATATTATGTGTCTGGCAGAGGATCCACAGAAGATGATGAAAATGCTTACAGCTTCGGCATACTTGAATAATGAGGAGCATCCCACCAGATATTTGTGTGCATTTGTAATGTGGATTCTATGTGTCTGTGTGTCTGTGCATCTATAAATATGAGTATTTATGTACACGCCTATATGTACACGCATTAAACATCCCTACAAATGTCCGATTACATTTTGCAAATTCTCATCTTCCTCTTTGCAAATTGCATATACTTTAAGACAAAGAACTAAGCACTGGTTTCAAGGGTGCTGCAGGAAACGAAAAACACACTAAAATTTGCCAGAATTACTGACTTTACATGTTTACCCCCTGAAGTACAAATACTGGAGCGCTCAATTTCCGCACGGATGTCATGTTATAAAACTTACAAAAAGATTGGACGAGCCTTATTCTTGAAACATGATTTAATCACATTTGTGATTGCGGTGTGTCTATACAGTCTTTCTCAGTGACCCCAGAGAGTGAGCTGTGTAACAGTTTTTCTCCTCCGCCCTAATACTATCGTTATTCCAAGCATCAGTCTTTCTGTTTGTGCGATAACCCGGAATTTGGAACTAAACGGGAGGATAAAGTAGAATAATCAGTTGATAAAAGCGTTGAGAAAATCACAGGATTTTTTCAAAGGCAATTTAGTTCGGGATAATGTTTGCTCTACACATTCATTTCAAAGCTGGAAACATTTAATATTAAAATTGTTTGAGTTTTTTTGTTGTCATTGCCCCTATTTCTTTATTATAACTTGAATGTTAACGACACTCCAATGGCGTAACGCACAAAGCATATGGAAGAGGAGCTTGTACAGATTGGTCTCCATGAGCAGATACGGCAAAGCCTCATTAATGTCTGAACATGCCGCGTTTTCACTCAGTCCCATTGATGTGCCTCTAAAGCCCTTCGCGAAATAAGTGCAAACTAGTGGGAAAGCACAGAAAAACAAGATAATCACTTATTGTAACCCTGGCCTTAATCCTCTCTTTTCCACTAATTACATCTATATTATTATATTCTTTTGCTCTTTTTTTTATTTTACACCCTCTATCTCCCCCCCCCCCCCCCAAAAACACACCATACATTCCAATCCTAGTTTTTCTGTTTCAAAATTGCAATTTGGTGGGGTTTTTAAAGAAAAAATAAATTGTCCTTTTTACATATGAATATGTGGTTCCTTACATAAAGAAAAAAGTAATATTAAATTGAGGCAAGCTTGCGTAAACGTCCCTTATAGGAGCTTATGAATCGATCAGATTACGAGTTTTAAAATGTTAAAGGGTTTGGATCGGCAGATACCGAGAAACTGGTCAAACAGACGCAAAGGGCTGAAATGATCTAATCCTGATCAGAGTTCGAATGGAAGCACGTGATATAAACGGGGAAGAAATTTAATCAAATAAGAACAGGCAAAGCGGAAGGGTGTCGGGAACAATGAAAGAAATTGGAGGGGAGAGAGCTCACTATTTGTTTGTAATGTTTGCAGAACCAAAGATTGGTGACCGAGGTTGCTGTGGATCCACAAACTGGGTGAACCAGGAGGTTGCTATGGACCCACAGACTTGGTGTTCCAGGGGGGTTGCAGAGGGCCGATAGAATTCTGGGTACCTGGAATTCTGGAATCCCAGGCTACTGTAGGCCATCAGACTGATTGTAATGAAGGCTTTTTCCAGCATGCAGGGATAGAGTCGACCTGATCGATGGGCAAACCTCGGGGCGAGGCAAGTGGTGAATAGGGTTCAGCTGCGGCCCACAGAGCTCCAAGCCCTGTAGAGGAAAATAGAGGGACTCCCATCACTTCAGATCTCACCATGACGGTGTTGGACTGGGGTAAGCGCAGTAAGAAGTCACACAACACCAGGTTAAAATCCAACAGGTTTATTTTGTTGCACGAACTTTCGGAGCGCTGTACCTGTAAAGACTCCATTATCTGTTAAGACTCGCATTCCATCTATTATCTTGCAATTGAGTCTGTCTGTATGTGCCCTGTTTGTGAACCCAATTCTCCATTCACCTGATGAAGGAGCATCGCTCGGGAAAACTCGTGCTACCAAATAAACCTGTTGGACTTTAACTTGATGTTGTGAGACTTTTTACTGTTCAGATCTCCCCCGCAGTGAATTCGCTTCCATTCATTCTTCTACCCATATTTTCTACATGAGTGAGAACGTTTTGGACAAATTGAGCCACTGGGGCCCTCCGTGAGCAAAGATTTTCAGAGTAAGAAGTCTCACAACACTAGGTTAAAGTCCAGCAGGTTTATTTGGTAGCAAACACCACTAGCTTTCGGAGTTTTGCTCCTTCGTCGCTCACCTGACGAAGGGGCAAAGCCCCGCAAGCTAGTGGTGTTTGCTACCAAATAAACCTGTTGGACATGAACCTGCTGTTGTGAGATTTCTTACTATGTTTACCCTAGTTCAACATCGGCATTTCCACATCAAAGATTTTCAGGACAGGGCAAGCAGAAGAAGTTGGTGCTGCAGAACTTTATCGAGAATTTATAAATATTCCCTTCACCTCTGAGTGCAGCTGCTTGCCGACGATTCAGCCATGCGGCATCCCGGTTTGAGACAGATTGCGTTGTTTCTTTACCCCTAGCCGGACTGCAGCTGGAAAGATTTCCAAATCTTTCGTAATATGCTGAGGAAGAACATGTTTGAACTGAGCTCCTTCGCTCGTCTGAAATCCAATATTTTTGCAACACACTGTAATCGAAAGAGAGCCCTGACATAACCTTGTTCGAAATATTGACTCCAGTCCATCGGCGCCCTTAATCTGGGGGATTTTCGCCGTTTAGAAATAGCCCCGCTCCTTATTTGAATGTTGATCATCTCAAGTCGGAGTGGTTTATTCACAAAATTAATGTTCTTCCAGAAGCAAGTTTTTACTTTTACAGGTCAGTGCTGTTCGGGACCAACACCTGGGCAGTAATGCTCGTACCACAACATACATATACACACACACTCAAATCTGCAGATAGTAAATGGGATAGAAACAATAGTGGCGACAGTGCAACCAGAACCCCCGGGAACGCAGTCAACCTGCATTTCAGAGAGAAATATTACTGTTTGTTTTGACTGTTTCAAAGCTGCCCTGCGCGTTTCCTATCATCGGGTTCGACAGTGCCTTATGGCCCTCCCCAGAAAAATACATGCATAGACATTAAATCTGTAGCCGAACAGGGCTTGATTAAATCGGAATTATTCTCATCTCGCACACAGCACTGGAGATTCTCCCATTTAAGTATCTCGTGACGAAACAGAATAGGAATGTACTAAAAAAAACCAAATAGCATTTCGAACGATAGTGTATACGGCGCAAGAGTCCAAATTGTAACGTTCCCAAGCGGGAGAGCTCAGATCGGATCACCTCAAGGGATTCCACAATCCCTCATCCCATTCTTCCCAATGTCCGCGGAGTCACGCAGGGTCGGCCATTTCATATGAAGAAAATTATTACGAAATGCAAGGTTGAAAATGTAGACGCGGCATATTATTAATACTGATTTGCACCGGGTTTTATCCCCCGAAAAGTGATTATTCAAATCTGCAACAAAGTATACATGAGTCGAAATACTATAGCTGCGTTTTTCCATGTGGGAAGGCAGTGGTGAATGACGGCTAAAGTTTATAGTTCAGGACGTTTAACATTAATGTCATTCTTTGGGGGTCATTCTCCGAAATTGAGATGTGCTGCAGTTGCATCTGTTAAGCAGCAGCCCTGAACCCACCATCTGGGAATGCTGTGCCGATTTCTGTACCATTATAAGCCACATTGAATCCTTCAGGAACTCTATTTTACAGTGAACCAAATTATTCTGTAGATAAGAAGTCTCCCTTTCCCAATATAAAACATAGTTTATAACTTTTCCTTTCGAGGTGCTGGAGTCGATGTGTACTAAACAGGTAATGTAAAAATTTTAGTCGTTTCGTGCCTTTTGTTTATTAGAATACAGTAAATGAAACAACAATAGCGGCATTCCCAGCTGCTTCCAATGAATTTCATTGAATGAAACGACTGACGCGCTCCACAGAACTAATACTTGCAGGATAAAAACAAACACAAATAAAGAATCAGATGATTTGTAAACAGAGAAGACCAAAGGAACACAATGAAATTAGTATGGATGAAGTCTTTAAAAGTATTGGAAACAACAGTATTATGCCCACGTTCGCATATGCACCTACCCACTTGTTTGAGAACTAGTCATCCTGAGCATATATACATTTGTTCTTTTTTTATTAGATAACTGAGAATTGACATATATTTACAACATGCCCTTTAAAATGGTGCGAATATTTGATTCTGATTAAAAAGCTGCGCAAAATTTAACTTAATCTGAAGGAATCTCAAAGTAGGTCGGCGGTGCGCTCTTTCTCTTTATTATGTTTAGAAGTGGATTAAATGTATATTTGTTTAATTTCTGTGGTTATTTGTTTAATTTATGACACTGTCCACATTCTCATTCACCGAAAAGAACGGGCAATATATTTCAAGGTTACAGCTGAAAGAAGATATCACCTGGTGTCATATTCTGTTCCTTCGGCTTTTAGACCGATTACCTGCCAATTTCTCCTCCTCTAACCACTTCTACCCAACCCGCTGTATTTACCACATGACGATAGAAAGTGATTATTACTGAATTCTGTGCCATATATTGAAAAGACTAACATTTGATATGGAATTTGAAGCAGAAATTTAACCTTGTGTTTCTTGTTAATATTCATAAACCACAAAAGTTTCCCTCCAGGAATTTGTAACATACTGTAAAATCGAATCTGCTGACTTGTAACTTTGTCCATTGTCACTTCTTGGACTTGTCTGCACCTGCTGTATGCGGAAATGTGTGTACAAATGCATTCTCTCTCTTTATCTCATCACATCGAACCAGTGAAAGCTTTCAGATGGCAGATTGTGCGAACCATTCAGAATATTTCAAACATTTTTTTTAATGTGAGTTGCAGGTTTTAGTTTTTCAGAGGCATGGAGCAACTCTCCCGTTTGGTCTCAGTAAAGCTTTTTGGAAAAGTCTACGTTTCGTCAAAATTTAAGGAGTTGCCCTTTGCACCCAGTAGGAATTTCGAATGTTATGATTTATTTATATTCTTTACTTGCCCACTTGTATAAAAAATCGCACAATTCCTTCTTGAGTTTTTTTTAATAAACACCACATTTAATGATTCTTGCTTTATGCTTCACTATAATTAGATCTACATAACACATACATATTGCATTACAATTTTATTTTCAACATATTCATTCAGTTTCCAATTATTCGATGTTGTAAGCCAAGGAAGCATTTATAATCAAGCATAATCTGGATTGTAATACACCGAGCAACGTGATGATACTACTGCCAAGTTTGCCTGATGGATTGATTGGGTGATTTAGTTTAATCCATTGTGGACAAGTGTTTTTATGTGCTCAATATACATTAATACAAAGTGCGTGTCCATTTTTTAACTTTGCTTTGAATTCCATCGAGTCGGATGAGTTGAGGTTAAAATGTGCCAACTGGCTATTTTTATTTACAGTCTAAAGCGTTTTTGATCCGAACATATTTCTCAAGGAACTGCAAAGATGATATACAGTGAGGAATAATGGATCACGACGCCCGAGAAGCAAGCTGAGTTGGAAATAACGAATTAACCAGTAAGTTATAAGTCAACGGTGAGTCAGAAATAAAATCTGCTCATCGTGCATTCTATTTGTGTCAACTATTTGTTAAGTAATTACGTTTTTTAAACGTTAGGTGGAATTTTACCTGCAGTAACTAAATATATGTGAGTATAAAATTGTCATTGTATTTATGATCATATCTCAATAATATCCAAAGAAGTCCAGGTAATGCTGTATTTTGAAGTGCAGTGATAGTTGATGTTTAGGCAAACTGATAAGAATGTTAACAATGGGGGGAAAAAAGCAGCTAAATCTAATTCAGGCCACACTACAACTTTTCAGTTCTAGATCCGAAAAGAGATATTGATAAATGTGCAAAAGATGCCTAAGTAGGTAGTTGTGGTATCTTACACCTTTGAAATGAAATCCGGCTACAATTTTATGTATCTGTAAAATTCATGAGAGTAGTTTACTCTTTTCGGTAACTTTACGAAAACGCCTTTCAGTTAGAAGTCGCTGGATTCAGTGGAGCTGAAGGGCCGCTGAAAGGCGGTAAAGTAGATAATTATTTGGGGCAGCACATGATCTTCTAGAGCAGTAGGAAAAATGTTGGAATACAATTTTCTGATTTAATTTATGAACAGCCATTAGAAATCGAAAAGTAAAATACCACCGGTACTGGAATTCGGAAATGCAAATAGAAAATGGAAAGACACAGCAAGTGAGGCATTAGAGAGAGGAAGGTAGGGTTAATATTTCAGATCGATAAATTTTCGTCACGAATCAATCTCTCAATATTTATACTGTTTCTTTTTAAACAGAAATCTTCACCTAAAAATCTCTTCACTTTAATAGACCAGTGTCTACTGCCATCGATTATTTTTCAGCGGGTTCTGAATTAGTGACTTCACATAAAATGCAAACTCGGAGCTTAGAGCTCAAACAAAAGACAGGAGAGAGCAACGTGATAAGAATTGAAGTAAAATGCTCATTGCTGCAATTTTACCTGAGCTATGCTGTTCAACTCGGGAAATGCGCTAAAAACTCTGGAAAGATAGTTACTGTGATAGAATAAACGGTCCCTTTTACTATTTTATAATAGAAGATAAACCACATTGTTTTGCAAACTTATAGGTTTGTAGATATATTTCATAAATTACGATAGCTCTCTTGTCTACTGGCGATTGATGTCTGGTGTTATTTCAAATGGAAGCAGGAACTTTTATTTGGAAGTGACGAAGCTAATTCCAATAAATCTTCAACAAAGCGATTTAAAAAAAAATTAGCTGGTTAGAAATCTGTCAGGCGCTTCCAAACGGACAATCCGTTGATTTAATCCTTACACTACAATGTAATAAATTCCAAGTAGTATAGTTGCCGCAACGTCCGGGCTCTCTCTTTAGCATTTGGTTCATCTGTTTTTAGGAACAGGTAAAAAAAAGTGCATTGATTTCACAAGTTGTAGTTATTTATAAGGCAAGCATTAAAAGTCAGCAATTCTAACGGTAGAAAACAATCCTGGATAGACCAACCACTAAACAGTGAAAAGTAGTTAATGAGAGGGGGATTCTAGTGCTGAAAATAAAGTTTCAAACAAAATATTAAAAAATCTACAACACAATTAAATCAATAAATTAAACAGCATTTCTGTTATTTGAGCGCTGTAATTAACTTTAAATTGAAGACCTATCAGTCTCTCCCAATGCTTGGTTTTGAGCTTAATATTCAGAGTTATGTTACTCTGAGCTGAATTGTTCAGTGCAAGTGTTTGTCTAATTCCTAATTCTCCCGCGATGCATCAATTCAGTGACCTGCAATGATGATGTATTTATTTATCTTAAGTTTTTGGCAATATGTCCAAAACATTCTCTATTTTGCTTTGTATTCAATGTATTTGCAGGTAATGTGTCTCTGTGTTTGCACACGCTATTGAAAAAATGACAATGCATTGTATCATGTGAGTTTTTCCAACTTCACAAAGTGTATTGAGAGAGAGAGAGAGAGAGAATGGGCCACATAATATGGGAAAAAGGATATAAGTGGAGTTGGACTGTGTCTCTATATTGATAGGACTTTATTTTTTAAAAAGTTGAATTTTCTGACCACCTGCTATGTTTACTTGACGGTTAGAAAAGCTAAATGTTAATCACCCAGGAGATACATAAATATTGCTGAAAAAACTGAGCGAATTGTCCTGATGAATGAAAGACGAAAGGTTCAGCAATGGTCTCTTTTTTCAGCAATGCACAAGTTTTGTACCACTAAAGACAAATGGTCAGAATTTTACAACCTCACTTGGGTGAAGCTCATAAAATCTTGTTTGAGGCCAACGGAGAATTTCATTCTGCGTGCCAATAAAACATATATAAACATTTAGAGTAAAAACCCAAATCTGTCTAAAAATATTACTTCTGGTTTTTATTAAATTTTTCATTATATATTCTGATGTCTTTATTTACAATGGAAACTGCTGTAGTTACACCCTTCCATTAATGCTGATGGACACGATAACACAAAGATGATGGAAAAGTGAATTGCATGGGAGGATGCAGGAAATCTGCAGAGTGACCTGAAGAGGCTGAGTGAGTGGGTGAGGACCTGGCAGATGGAGTATAATGTTAGCAAATGTGAGGTTATCCACTTGGAAGAAATACTAGTAGGATGGAATATTATTTAACTGGTTAAAAGTTGCAGTATGCTATTGTGCAGAGGGACCTGGGAGTCCTTGTGCATGAATCGCAAAAACTCAGTTTGCAGGTGCAGCAGGTGATCAAGAAGGCAAATGAAATGTTGGCCTTTATGGCAAGGGGGACAGAATATAAAAGCAGGGAGGTCTTCTGCAACTGTATAAGGCACTGGTGAGGCCGCAACTGGAGTAGTGTGTGCAGTTTTGGTCCCCTTATTTGCATAAGGATATATTGGCCTTGGAGGGAGTACAGAGAAGGTTCACCAGGCTGATACCAGAGATGAGGGGGTTAGCTTATGAGGAGAGATTAATTAGACTGGGCCTGTACTCACTGAAGTTTCGAAGACTGAGAGGGAAATCGTATAGAGACTCACAAGATAATGAAGGGGCTAGATAGGGTTGAGGTAGGGAGATTCTTTCTGCTCAGAAAGGAAACCAGAACTAGAGGGCACAGCCTCAAAATAAGTGGGGGGGTGGGTGAAGTTTAAAACAGAATTGAGGAGGAACTTCTTCACCCAAAAGGGTGGTGAATCTCTGGAATTCTCTGCCCAGAAGTGGTGGAGGCTGACTCATTGAATATAATTAAGTCACGGGTAGATAGGTTTTTGATAGGCAAGGGAATTAAGGGTTGTGGGGAATAGGCGGGAAAGTGGAAGTGATCCACTTCAGATCAGCCGTGATCTTATTGAATGGCGGGGCAGGCTCGAAGAGCTAGATGGCCCACTCCTGCTCCTATTTCTTATGTTTTTATGTTCTTATGCTGGCAATGCAGCAACTTAGATTTAGGACTCCCAGTTGTTCAAGATGTATTACAGATAAACGTTAGGGTGGTCACTGTGCTCAGTTTGTTCAGTTGTCCAAATTTCCCCACGTGTTGACATGTCATAACGAATAACACAAAATAAAATAATTATATACAAAGTACAGAATGCAAGATTTTAAAATGGGGATTGAATTATAGTTGTGCGCCTGAATCATTTATGTCTCAATTTCTAATTCACTCCCTAACGCTGTAGTCCAACATAGACTAGCACCTAGTATTAAGAAATCTTTTGTGACATGTATATGGTTAATTAATTATATAAAATATTAACTGAGCTGAAGGAAACTTTAGAAACCGTCTCCACAAGCACCACCAGTATAGCCAGCGGCATTATCACAGTCAATTGTTTATATACAGGATTTCCATTCTAAATGTTTACATTGTTAAATGTTGACACAAAGCAAGACCAAAATAAAATAGAAGTAAGAAATTTGGCTGAGAGCACCGGCATACATATGTAAACACATATACGAATGGGAACATTGTAACCATCACAGTACATTAAGAATCCAGAAGGATACGACACCCGTTGCTCTATTACACAAATAACCCGGGACAATATATTGGAATTAACATGTATCGATTGTGTATAAGGCATGCTGGCTGTCACTTTTGAGGACCGTGTAACACTACACCCATCCGTGTCAATAAACACACCGGATATTGTTGATGTAAACAACAATGTTTCCGCCACAGAATTCACTGACTTTAATGCATTTTGAAAAAAAGAAAGAATACTGGGCAGTTCTTTGCCCGCATGGTGAGGACATAAGTTAAATATTTAACTTCAATTAAGACAAACATCCTTAAAAGAATTGCAAAAACAACTTTGTCATACACTTTCAGGATTACATCATATTTCTGTCTGATAATTATAATTTTCTTTAGTTTCGCACATAATATTTCTTCCCGCAAAATTGACATCGCATTTTATGTGAGTTGAAGATAATAAAAAAAATCAATTTTATTTTAAAATGATGAATGAACCTGATGGCTTATAGTTAACGTGAAAGTTGGGAAAGCTGGGACACCTAGGGCCTCCGACAAGGAAAGCCTTTGAATATTTCTGAACACCTTTTTTCTTTCTGCTGGGTAAACGTGTAATCCTTTGTTCACTGACAGCAACACTCGTTCTTCTTCAGCTTCGATTGGGTTCCTGCATATTTGTACTCGGCTACAATCATAGCCACAGGTACAATCTGCGCGTATTGTATTAACAGCAATACAGCAAACTGTTTGGAATACTTTTCAATCATCGGGAGTTACACAAAAATTCAAACTTTCATCTCCGAAATAAGACCTGGATATTTGGAATGTTGTATCTATTGCTGTAGTAATTCCAGTTTTCTGGGAGATTCATTTCAGGCTTCTGCTAAAAAAAAGCCTACGTGAAAATACAGTCACGAGGTTTAATTTTTCAATTTCTTCCCGCCTCATAGTTTTCATACATACAGTAGAGCTGAGTGGTGTTCTGGCCAGTCAGAAGATTATTAATATATAAATTAACAGGTGATTTGCCTTCAATAGTTTGAGTAAAATATTGAAAGTTGCGAAGTGATGTATAACATTCTAAACTTGTGGTTTTCTAAACAGAATTGGATAAGCACCTGAAGGTGCAAAAATTTCTGCTGTTATAGGAAAGGGGTTAGAGATAGAACTAAATAGCATTTGCAGAGAGCAGGTACAGACACGCGGGCAAAAAGGCCTCCTTCTTTGGAACCAGACCAATTGGAATTAATTAATAGACGCTATTCAGGTAGACACCAGTATGGGGATTGATCTAGTCATTATGAGAACGCTTAGAGTAGCTTCCTTGCATTTAATTTGTGGTGCTCACAAATGGCTGAAGCTACCTGACCCATAATCCTGCCCACAAAATTCAATACAATCATGGCTGATCTATGCAAGCCTCAACTCCTGCGCAATTTCCCCATAACCCTCTGTTCCTCAATTTATAAAATATTTATCTATCTGCACTTTGAATACTTCTAATGATGCAGCTTCCACCACTCTTTGGGCCAGAAAATTCCAGAGATTTGCCATTCTCTGTTAGAAGAAATTTCTCTTCAGTTTTAAATGACTGGTGTTTAATCTTGTAGCTATGTCCCCTTACCACTAGTAAAAATATCTCACGATCAGTGTAGTCAAGTCCCTTAGGATCTTTTGATTTGATTTGATTTATTTTGTCACATGTATTAGCATACAGTGAAACGTATCATTTCTTGCGTGCTATACAAACAAAGCATACCATAAGGGTAGGAAGGAAAGGAGAGAGTGCAGAATGTAGTGTTACAGTCATTGCTGTATCAAAGATATCATGATGGTAATTGACAAAGCTTTATTTCAAATTAAAGTTTGGGCTAGGGTTAATTTGCCTTTTTCTAATCATCATTGTAAGTCCTGCATTGTGCTGTCTTGCAGTGCTAGAATAAGGACATGGAAGGGAACTGGAGTGAATTAGAAGTTCTGGTACACTTTTGTCTTAACAATATAGAGAGCACAGGTGTTGAGATCCTCTGGTCAGACTTTTAGGAGATCTCAGGGAGGAAATCAAAAAATAGGACCTCTAAGGTAGTAATATCTGGGTTACACGCAGTGTCACTTTCTAATTTGATGTCATGCCATAGGAACAGGAGGCCATCCAATGTCCATGGCAGTGAAGATGAATTAAATTTTTAAACATCCAATTCATTTCAAGGCACAGCCACAGTCTTTATTTTGATTTGATTTGATTTATTATTGTCACATGTATTCGTATACAGTGAAAAGTTTTATTTCTTGCATGCTATACAAATAAAGCATATCATTGATAGAGAAGAAAAGGATTGAGTGCAGAACACAGTGTTACACTCATAGCTAGAGTATAGAGAAAGATAACTGAATGGAAAGTGGGTAATTCAAAAGTCTGATGGCTGCTGGGAAAAAGCTGTTCTTGAGTTGGTGACCTCAGACTTTTATATCTTTTTGCTGACAGAAGAAGGTGGAAGAGAGTTTGATGGAATGGGGTCTATAATTGTTATGATTATGCTGGCTGCTTTGCCGAGGCAGCGGGAAGTGTAAACAGAATCAGTGCTTGAGAGGCTGCTTTGCATGATGGATCGGGATATATTCATGTCCTTTTGTATTTTCTTCCAGCCTTGGGCAGAGTAGGAGCCAAACCAAGTTGTGATACAACCAGAAAGAATGCTTCCTATGGTGTATCTGTAAAAGTTGATGAGAGTTGGTCATTGGTTAGATTTCACAATTAGTAGCCCCCAAATGTATTAGACTTAAGTGTTTTATATTAGAGAATATCATTATACATCAAGTTGAAATGAATGTGGTCAATAAAGCCCGGAGAGCTATAGGCTTTGATTTAGTGGTTGACTTTCCTGAAGTGAAGTGGCAGTCAAGCCTCCTATAAACAGGCCTGGCATATTTGTTACTCATTCAAGATGTAACTGGTTTGTGACAACCTGAAGGCAATTCCAGAAGTCTCAAGTGTCTCATCTCTTCATGCCTCTATGCAGTGTCAATGGATGGTTACTGGCTGAGATGGGATATATCTAAAGATCTGGCTGTTGACACCAGTGCATCAACTCCATCACAGAGGCAAACAAGAGGTTCTCTAGGTACCTTCTATCTACAGTATCACCAGAGTAAATCATTGTGTTCGGGACCAGATTAGAAACTCCAGGATATATTATGAAGTTAGCATACACCCCCAACAGTTTTTGATTTTGGCATTAGTGTGAACAGAATGTGTTTCACTCCAGATTCTATTGATCCACTAGGAAGCTTTTATTAAAACAAACTGTATTTAATAGTACAGTTGAGCTATAACAAAATAATTAGCATAACTTTTACCAATTGAAATGCTTAAACATGACACGGTATAATTATTAACTGCTAGCTCTCAGTTAGTTCTGATTTAAATAATATTCCTAACAGATTTAAACTCTTCTTCAGAATCAGTTAACAAAAAACTCACAGGTTTACATGGGTTGCTAGTCTTGCAGCCTTTTAACACTTCTGGACAGAGATATAGAGAAACGGCTGTTTTCTGACTCTCGAACAGCAGCCCCCAGAGAGAGATGAGGGGTTAGGGAGTGGAGTAAACATCTCTTGTCTTTGGAGACTTCTGGAAAGAAGTACCTATTTTCAAGCAGATTCAAGATTTCAATTTCAGAGAGAGAAAGAGCTACTCCTTTCAAGTTCAATCAGCAACAACCTGCTTATTGCTTTGTAAACCTGCTTCACCCATTCACATTTTTTTCTGTTGTCATTTAATCTAATTAAACTCTACTCTAAAATCCAAGGGGACAACTCCAGAAATAACAAACCTGCATTAACTCAGACTAATACAAATGTCCCAATAGCTAAGGGCAATTATACTCAATATATGGACTGCCAGTTATAGACAATCAACACCTTAATCAGAGCTGAAATATAAAACAGTCCCTTTATAAGAAACACGACACAAAATATTTCTTAAAGGCACAATATCATCACATTGGCATTCTCAAAATACATTTCAGATGCTTTGACCACTCTGGTGGCACACATTAATAAAGGCAAGTAGCATTTCGCACAGAGTGGTGATGTACTATTTCCTGAATGATCTTGCAATTCAAAGAAGACTGGCTGGCACCAAAGGATACTGGTGGGACAAAAGCTTCCTCAGAAGAGGAGGATGACAAAGAGAATGTGGCAGCAGAGCATGAACATCCAGAGGCTCATATGAAACATCCTGGTGTCGATCTAGATGCCAGAGAAGCCTGCAACACCCTCATCCAGATGCACTTCAACTGAGGACAGTGAACCCATCATTGTCCCTGTGTAGTTCTTGTCCTGGTGCTCACACAACATCCTTGCACACCGTCCCTTTCCTAACAAGGTCGCCACACTGTTAGGACACAACCACATAATATCTTCTATTCTTCATTGAAAACCTAGTCTCATACTTGAACCTAATCATGGTCATTGTATGATTGGAAATTAGGTCACTATGACACATGTATGGGAACAAAACATGGTTCTTTGAAATAAAAGTTTATCGTTCAACAAGTATATTAGAGCTACACCCTTGTGTATCCATTTGTGCCAGTAAGACTTTCTCAGCATTCCCTTTTTCTTCTGTGTGGTACTGCCCCTGTTTCTGCAGCACAGCAACGCAACTTACTGTGGGTGAGCATCTGGATATATTTGAATGTAGTTGCAGTCATTGAAGTTATTGTTTATTCAGTGCTTTTCAATATAGCCAGCATTAGATGAAGGCCATTGTCATGTGTCTTTAACCAGTCATTGGCCTTTCATATCTCCATGGCCACACTTACAATAGAGGCTGTCACATGCTAATACTCAAAACATCATGGCTATGCTGAACTTTTCCATGCTCAGTTCTAGGTACCAGACCACCCCTGGGATACTTGATAAATGACCCCTTTGTTGCTCATGAATGATGCGAATGTATAGCTTCAGAATACCACTCCTCCTCTGAGGACCACACTGTCTCGTTTCTCAATTTTCACTGTCCCACCCAATTTTCTACACTCCCAGAGATATCCATCAGGAAATAAAAGTAAATAGTGAGTGTGGCACATGGCTGACAACAAAATATATTTCGTTGATAAATATATTTCTTCTGTTGGTGAACTTAAGTCACATTTTGACTGCACGTATCATAAGTAAGTAATACACTCACTCTCACACTGCAGCACCCCCATCGCTCCATTGGTGACAACACAAATTCCACCCTGCCAATTTCTAGTCCATCCTCCTCCATTGGCATCAGTATGACCAAGTATAGCATTCCCAGCTCTACTTCATATTCCAGAAGTTGCATTCTCTCTTCTGCACTGAGAAAAGAAAATAGGTGAAACTTGTTATTAGAGAAGTGTTTACTTAGGACATAAGCCGGTGAGTCTGACCTCAGTGACCAATGAGTCTGACCTCAGTGGTTGGTAAGCTGATGGAGAGGCTTCTGAGGGACAAGATTTACGAGCATTTGGAGAAGTTTAGGTTGATTAGAAATAGTCAGCATGGTTTTGTAAAAGGCAGGTCGTGCCTTACAAGCTTAATTGAGTTCTTCGAAAATATGACTGAACACATTGACGAAGGAAGAGCAGTGGACGTGGTGTACATGGACTTCAGCAAGGCATTTGACAAGGTCCCACATGAAAGACTTCTTGAGAAGGTGAGAGGCCATGGGATCCAAGGGGCTTTGGCCTTGTGGATCCAGAACTGGCTTGCCTGCAGAAGGCAGAGGGTGGTTGTGGATGGCTCTTTTTCTGCATGGAGGTCGGTCACCAGTGGAGTGCCCCAGGGATCTGTTCTAGGACCCTTGCTGTTTGTCATTTTCATAAATGACCTGATGAGGAAGTGGAGGGATGGGTGAGTAAGTTCGCCGATGACACGAAGGTCGGTGGTGTTGTGGATGGTCTGGAGGGATGTCAAAAGTTGCAGCATGACATCGACAGGATGCAAGACTGGGCGGAGAAGTGGCAGATGGACTTCAACACGGATAAATGTGTTGTGGTCCATTTTGGCAGATCCAAGGGGATGAATGAGTACACTATCAAAGGTAGGAGTCTTAGCTGTGTGGAAGAGCAGAGGGATCTTGGGGTCCGGGTCCATAAGACTCTCAAATCGGCCTCCCAGGTGGAGGATGTGGTTAAGAAAGCTTACGGTGTACTGGCCTTCATTCATCGAGGGATTGAGTTCAGGAGTCAGGAGGTAATGCTGCAGCTTTATAGGACCCTTGTCAGACCACACTTGGAGTACTGTGCGCAGTTCTGGTCGCCTCACTATAGGAAGGACGTGGAAGCTATTGAAAGGGTGCAGAGGAGATTTACAAGGATGTTGCCTGGATTGGGAGGCATGCCTTATGAAGACAGGTTGAGGGAGCTGGGACTGTTCTCCCTGGAGAGACGAAGGTTGAGAGGCGACCTGATAGAGGTTTACAAGATGTTGAGAGGAATAGATAGGGTGGACTCTCAGAGACTATTTCCCAGGGCTGAAATGGTCGCGACGAGAGGGCACAGATTTAAGGTGCAGGGAAGCAAGTACAGAGGGGATGCTAGGGGAAAGTTTTTCACTCAGAGGGTGGTGAGTGAATGGAATCGGCTGCCGTCGGTGGTGGTCGAGGCGAACTCGCTGGGGTCTTTTAAAAGACTTCTGGATGAGTATATGGGATCCAATGGGATTGGGGGTTATAGATAGGTCTATGGCTGGGTAGGTTTTGATGTGTTCGGCACAACGTGTGGGCCGAAGGGCCTGTTTGTGCTGTAGTGTTCTATGTTCTATGTTCTATGTTCTATGTTCTAAGCATTACTGTGGGATACAGAATGTTAGCTCAACAATTTGAAGGAGGATGTGGTTGTTATCTTTGCAAATGTAGAGTTAAAGTATAGCTCGAGTATGCATTCTTGGGTGTGGTTGCAAAAGAGAACTTCAAAAGATATGTGCACTAGAGAAGGCTATAGAGGTGAGAGACCACTGACAAGCTTGAATGTCACTCAGCTTGCTGGACTTCAAGAGGTTACTGAAGTTCTGTCTGCATTGGTCCATGTCCTCCACACAACATTGATGCTCCCTTCCCCAGCTAAGCCTTTTTGATGAGGTTTGTGGCTCCCTAACATCCAGTGGAAAGAATACTTGCCTTCATGCCATCACAGCTTTCAGCATCATTCAAAGACCCATATCCATAAATCTGGATCTGCCCTTCTTCCTCTGGCATCTATCTTCCCCCTTTATTTGCTTCTGGCATTTTGCTGTCTAAATGTACAGTTCAGTAAGTTTGTTTGCTACTGCTGTCCTTTTAAGTCTTGCACCCTTAAATAGGTTTTTGGCTGCTTTCCTTGCTCACTGCTAATTAAACATCAAACTTTAAGCTTCTTTCTTATCTAGGAAAGTTCACCCAGATGGCATATTATGCATTGAATCAGGTTACAAAGCCATATATGGTCCTGATCCTCTTTCAGAATCCTGGTCTGTAAGATTTTGTCTAATGGGTGAAGTGTTTTAAGATGTTTTCTCATGACAACATATTGGAGTTATTGTCTTAGTATTTTATCATAATGATTATATAGGCATTTGATTGTTTATCCTTCCCAGAAAGAAATAGGCCAACCATTTTATTTTTGTGAAGAAACATCCTCTTAAATAGCCTGATTTTGAAACCTACCATCATGCACCTTGCCTTTCTTTATGATGTTCTTCTAGAATGATTGTAGGTCAAGCTCTAAGGCAAACCTGCTTTGTGCTTTTAAGTTAATGTGCACTATTACCTGTCTTACAAATAACATAATAGGAAATTTCCGTAAGAATACATCTATGACAATCTGATAAAATATCCAAAATATTATTATTCTGAGCATAAGAAAGACAAACACTGGTTTTATAATTAATCTGAATTTATTTGATTGTGTCGAGCCGCATCTAAGTACACCACAAATTGTAAATTATAATGGCTGGTAATATAAATATTTTGACTATCTGTCATCTACTGTTTCTATTATAAAATGATTCACTGTACTTAAATATAGATATTCTCTTGTCAGTGACTCCCTTCCATTAAAATTGTTTCCAGAAATCATTGTGGTCATAATACTTCATACATTCTGAAAAAATGGTCCTTTTTTAACTCACATGCTGCAACACAAAATATTTGAAAATGAATGAAGTGTGCAAGCAAAGTAAGGCACCTGTTTAAGAGGCACCTGACATTGCAAAGTAAATAAATTCTAGTCTGGGGATGATTTCTTGAAATTTGATCAGGAGATCTGTTACAAGCTCTACTTTCTATATATCTGATATTTGAGCTGAAGACTTACAGGAACCTTTAACAAGTGGTCACTTAAGGGACTCCTCCCTTCGACATTTGAAGATCAGCATTTAATGTGCAACCCACCAGACTTCAGTGCTTGGGCTGATGGCTGAGGAAAGAGGGCTACATTTTTTACAGGACTCAAGTCCCCCTGAAGTCTCCCAACCCTCAAACCCTCTTTCTCCTCTCTGTCTGCCCTGGCCCTCCCCATTTCCTTCATCCTACATGCCAGGACCTGCAGTCTAACCCTAGCAATTCTTCCTTTCAATCCCACATATTTGCATTCAGCTCAATTGACAATTGCTGTTAGGACTTGATGTCGGAGCTCTCGAGACAAAACATCCTTCCCTTTTGAGAGCAGAAGTTCTGGCCCTCAGCATAAAACCCCAGTCTTTATTTCTGTCTCTATACTTGATTCAACTGTGATTCACCCACTTTAAAACAATTACCTATACAGTCACTTTCTTTGTCAACTCTTAAATCCCAATTATTGAGGAGATAAGCAGTCAGGACAGGACCCAGATGACTCTTAGTCGTTGCCATGCTATAATCTGCTTGAATTTCCAGCCAGTTATAGCAAAACAATTTTGTGCTGCAGGGTATATGAAAAGTCTAACATGTTAAGTATACCTACTGATTGTGAGCATTCTGGGAACAGCAAGATTAGGCTTTTTGAGATCAGAGTTTGGCGAGACCATATTTTATATAAGATAATGTAGCACAATCTCCACTTTTCACACCTGAATTTTTGGGAAAAATAATTCGATCTTTTGGCTGCTCGCTATGTGTTTGTCATTATAACTTCTTCCTATATATTCATTCAGCACACAGTTACATCCATTACAGTGATTAGCACTGCTTCCTCACAGCACCAGGGATCTGGGTTCAATTCCAGCCTTGGATAACTGTTTGTGTGAAATTTGCATGTTCCTTGCACCTGAGTTTCCTCCAGGTGCTCTGGTTTCCTCCTCTGGTCCAAAGATGTGCAGATTACGTGGATTGGCCATGCTAAATTGTCTGTTATTGTACCAAGATATGTAGGTTAGTTGAATGAACCATGGTAAATATGTGGAGTTATGGGAATAGAGCAGGGGAAAGCGCCTGGGTAAGCTACTGTTCAGAGAGTCGATGGAGAGTCAATGGGCCGATTGGCCTTCTTCTGCACAGTTGGGATTCTATGATCGCACAATTGTTGTGGCATAGATAAAGGCTCTTTTGCCCATCATACCTTCCCAAATGTTCAATTCACCTTGTGCCAATCCCTTCCTTCTCTCCTTAACCCAGCAAATCTTTCCTTTTTTAGATAACAGTTTAATTCCCTTTTGAATATTGCAATTGAACCTGCCTCCAGCACACTCTCAAACATCGCATTCCAGACCCTAACTATTCACTGCACAAAAATGTTTTTCCTCCTCACACTTTTGCTTCTTTTGCTAATTACTGTACCCACTCGCTCTCAATGCTTTCATAAATGAGAACATTATCTCCCTATCTACCCTGTTCAGACCCGTCATGATTTTGAATATTTCAATCGAATCCCCTCAACCTTTTTTTCTCTAATGTGAGGATGGTTTTCTAAACTTTTTTGGGGGGTATATTGTTATTCTGTATAGAAGTCTGTGTAGGGAGATTGTGTAATTGTGTGATGTTAATGTACCTTTAAGAATTTTTTTAAAAAGTCACGTTCTCTGCCACTCTCAGCTCTAAGTGTTGCTGAATTGTCTGTAAAAGTGCTTTTATTGCTACTTAAATGGGGTTTGTTTATTTTTACTCTGGAATGTTTTATCACCCTGCATTGTTTGGAGAAAGACTGGTGATAGGTCATGTGTTTTGGATAGTTTTTTCCTTCATAGTGAATTTGAGATTTCATTTTCTGTTTTGAGACTACCAGCAGTTTAGTTTTTATAAGAGACAATAAGCTGAAAAGAAGTGGTTTTGGAAATTCTGCTGGTTAGCTGAAAGCAAGGCTTCTGACTTTCCTGGCGTAGAGAATCTGCTGTTGGCAACTCAGCCAGAATCTTCCCTGGTGTTCCAGGAAGCTGGTCTGACTCCTAACTTGTCTGTGTCTGCCTCAAGAGAACTGTAGCATTCATCCAAAGGCCTTAGTTCTAATATCTCATGAGCATTAGTCTTTGCTGTGTTAACAGTTTTGTTTAATTGGAACATTTTATGTATCTTTGGTAAGGGTTATACGTTATAGTTGTTTTGTTTTTGTCTGTAATTGATAAAAGTTATTGTTAATTTTCTTTGCATATATGTTTACTATATTCTTAAATTAACTTTGATAAAAGCTCCTTTGTGGGTCATTTGAAACTTACAAAGTGAAATATATCATGCTTATCCTAGCCAAAATCAAGGTGCAAAACCTATGATTCTGATGGGCCTCATAAAACACTTTGTAGTTTCTGACCTGAATTATAACAATTAAGTAAGAAAAAGGTTGATGGAGACAGACTGTCTGGGATAATAGAGAAGTGAAAGGAGTAGGTGTCTCAGATGCACACATTTGTAATAAAGCTATAGTCAAGAAATTATTTAAATAAATGAGTAAAGTTTGAACATTTGCATTAGAAGATAGAGACTTTTCTTTATTCAATGTTAAATTTCAAAGAGGAGTAAGGCTTGTACACTTTGCAAAGATTTCATAAATGGCAATGTGCGGGTTATTATATCTGATTTGGCCCTAAAGGGGAAGCAGTAGAAAAAAATTGAAGATTTCTTACATTTGGAACATAAGTTCGAAGGGGCGCTGAAGACAGTAGAATCAAAAATGAAAGGAAAAAGAATATTTAAGGAGAGATGTTCAGTTGGGTTGTGTCGGCTTTGTGGGGAAGACCTTCTTGGGAACAGAACTATGCTGGGAAAAGATGCAAAATTGGAATTACAGTTACCTGCATAACTGTAATCTTGTGTTGCTTAAGCCTATTTTTCTTCTTGTCAACAAATTTTCTTCTGCTCTTTAAGTATTACTGGAATTATTTGCTGCTGTGATCAGTAGATTTCTTCTCATTTTCAGAATACAAAAAGGGGTTGTGATATTAGGCGGGTTTCCCTCTGGTGTTTGGTTTGCTGAGCAATGCTATAGTCATAGAGTCATAGAGGTTTTCAGCATGGAAACAGGCCTTTCAGCCCAACTTGTCCATGCTACCCTTTTTTTTAAACCCCAAAACTAATCCCAATTTCCCGCATTTGGCCTATATACCTCTATACCCATCGTACCCATGTAATTATCTAAATGCTTTTTAAAAGATAAAATTGCACCTGCCTCTACTACTACCTCTGGCAGCTTGTTCCAGACACTCACTACCCTCTGTGTGAAAAATTGTCCCTCTGGATACTTTTGTATCTCTCCCCTCTCACCTTAAAACGATGCTTTCTAGTCTTAGATCCCTTACCTTTGGGAAAAGATATTGACTGTCTACCTTGTCTTTGCCCCCCATTATTTTATGGACCTCTATAAGGTCACCTCTCAGCCTCCTATGTTCCAGAGGAAAAAGTCTCAGTCTATTCAGCCTCTCCTTATAACTCAATCCATCAAGTCCTGGTAGCATCCTAGTAAATCTTTTCTGCACTCTTTCTAGTTTAATAATATCCTTTCTATAATAGGGTATTCAAGTGTGGCCTTACCAATACTTGTATAACTTTAACAAGATGTCCCAACTCCTGTATTCAATGTTCAAACCAAGCATGCCGAATGCCTTCTTCACCACTCTGTCCCCCACTTTCAAGGTGCAATGAACCTCTAGATCTCTTTGTTCTTTAACTCTCGCCAACACCCTACCATTAACTGAGTAAAAGCTGTTCTGGTTCAATCTACCAAAATGCATTACCTTGCTTTTATCTAAATTAAACTCCATCTGCCATTTGTCAGGACATTGACCCAATTGATCAAAATCATGTTGCAATTGGAGATAACTTTCTTCACTGTCCACTATGCCACCAGTCATTACATTAAGAAAAACAATCCTAACTTTCCCAATCTGTCTTCATTCTCATGAATTCTTCCTATACCCTGTCTTGTGCTTCGCATCCTTCCAAAAGTACAGTGCAGAACTAAATGCAGTATCCCAGCCGAGGCTGAACTAGTGACTTTTACAAGTTCAACATAACTTTCTTGCTCTTTCATCCTATGCCGCTATTAATAAAGCCTGTCCGCTTTATTAACAGCTCTGTCAATCTGCCTTGCTACTTTCAATGCTTAATACATATATACACCCAGATCCTCCTGCTATTCCACTCCCTTTAAGAGTTGTACCTTTAATTTGTACTGTCCAGCCATGTTCTTAGTAAAATTAATCATCTGCATTGAATTTTATCTGCCATATATCCATCCATTCTAATTCAACTCATCTATACTCCTTTGAAGTTCTACACTATCCTCCTCACAATTCTTCCTGCCAAGTTTTGTATCTACTGGAAACTTTGGAATTGTGGCTTGTGTACTAAAGTGTATGTCATTAATAGATACAGATATCAGGAAAAGTAAGGATCCCAGAATTGATCCCTGGGGAACACACTAACAGACCTTCCTCCAGCCTGAAAAATATCCATTAATAATTATTTCTTGTTGTTCAGCTAATTCCGTATCAATTTTGCCACTGTCTAATCTAATCTTTGATTCTTGGTAGTTTTTGTTTGATAATTTTGTGAAAAGTTGCCAAAAGACTTTGGCATTCCTTTGGCTACTTTCCACAGAAGTGAATGTACTTCAAGATTGTTGTAACTATAAGGAAATTCTTGTGGGTGGTGGTGGGGGGAGTACAAAGTAGAATTGCCTTCATAGTATAAAGAAAGATAGTCTTAAGTTAATAGTGCTTGTTTTATTTAATTCTTATATACAATAAAGTTTGTTTTTGTTTCAAAATGTAGAATCTTGTGGGGTAGTTCTGTCAGTTCCCGGGTATCTGCTGCTCTTGTCCTTCTGGATGGTAATAGTCATGGGTTTGGAAACTGCTATCAGAGGAGCTTTAGTGTGTTACTTCCTGCCTGCTTATCTTGTAGGTGGTATACACTGTTGTTACTGTGTGTCTGTGGTGGAGGGAATGAATGTTTGTGGAAGGGATGCCAATCAAATGGTTTGCTTTGTCCTGGAAGCTGGAGCCCATGTCCTCTTCACTCACGTCAAAAACTATTATAATTATTGCATTTTGTGCATGTGAGCTTTATGTTTACTAATCATAACACACATCAGTAACTCAATGTCACCAGTCAGATGTTATCTGCAGCTTTTTAATGGCAAGAAAAGTTTCTTGCCAACAAGTGATCTCTGCGTAATTTTAATGATTTTTTGGTTTAAATTAGATTCATTTTGATAGACTGTAGTAGCAATGCTCAAATATTGTATATAAAGGGGCACCAAATCCAAGACATATGTGCAATGTCAATTTATAGATAACATCAAATTGGGGGAGTGATATTACTAATATTGAGGAAAACTCTGAGAAAAGATGTTAACAAGTTTGTAGAATAGGTATTAATTGACAAATCAATTTCAATATGAATAAGTATGGGATGGTATATTTTGGTAAGAAGAATAAGGAAGCCACATATTGCTTGGATAATGAGAATGCATTCAGGGATACAGTTATACAAATCAGTATAAATAACAAGTTAGGTGAGCAGGTTCTAAAGAAAGGTTATTGCCAGAACTGGAATTGAAAAGTAGGCAGCTTGTTAAATTTGTAAACATGATGAGACCACAGTTGGGATACTATGAACAGCATTGCAAAAATATTTTACAAAAGTGATACCAGAATTAAAAGTTTATAACTATCCAGATAGAATGATAGATTGGGGCTCTTTTATCTAGAAAAGAGAAGACTAAAAAGTGAACTGTTCATAATCCTTAAAATGATGCAGGAATTCATCATGCGAGTGGATAAAGAGAAGAGAGATTGAAAAACTAGGGGCCATGGAAATGCAGTCCCCAGTAAACCCAATAGGGAATTCTGGAGAGACATCATCACCCAAAGTGTAACAAGAATAGTTACTGCAAATAGTATCCTTGCATTTAACAGAAAGTTAATAAGCACATGATGGAGAAAAAAAATAGGAGTGTATACTAATTGTTTGGATTTTCTGGTCCTGTCCACAACAGATCTCACCGTGTGCAAAACCTGAAAACTTGGAGAGACAGGTTCATTGATTTTTGTAGCTATGGTTGGGGCCAGAAAATCCCAGCTCCAGAGTTAGAAGGGAGATCACAAGTTGTAATACAAACTAGTTTGGCTGAATGACCTGTTTTTGTGTTGTAGTTTTGTTGTAACATGTTTCAGGGTGCAATTTAGAACACAGTTACCAAAAACCATTTCCAATCAATGTTATTGTTGTAAGTGGGATAACTTAGGGTAAAATCACATACCTTGAATTCAGGTTGATGGTATCAGGGCATCTTCAGGAGTGCTTCTCACATGTACTTTTGCTGGGTACTGCTTATAGAACAAAGTGTAAAGTCCACTTTAAAGTGAAAACCTTTCAGATGTTAGTTTTAAGCTTAATAATTTTACCAGATTGCCTCTCCGCTCTTTGCAGATATTAACATTTAACTGGTATTTAAAGCCTTCATTTTTCATTGGCAGAGAGCAGTGTGCAGAGGTGGAAATATAATTCAGGACAGTTCTAAGCAGGAATAAATCTGAAACCAATTATTCAAGTATAATTCTGTTCTAAAATTTAAGCTTAAAGCACAGTTCTAAAAATTAGACAGTCTCCACTCTTTGATTCAACAAACAAAAATTCTTCACAAACACCAGAACATCTTCAATGACATGGAAAATAAGTAACAGATACTACAGTGTGTGTTTTCGGGCACACAATGTCTAATGAGTATTAGCAATCTGTGAACAGAGATTGCTAGAATCGGTGACCTTTCAAAAGCTTTATTGATCCATCACAAATGTTTCTTGAAAATTGCCCAGATTTATATCCAGCTGCAAAGATTCACCACCACCACTTATTTTAAGCCTGAAGCACTTTCCAAAGAAGAATGCAATTATAAATATAAAAGATAAGATGTACACCGTAATTCTTGTTGCATGAAAAGAAGCTCCACACAGGTAATACTTAGTGCATCACTGAACCATCCTTGTACTCTTGACACAAGCTTTTGAATGTGGTGACTGCTGCTGTATAACTGAAATGTTCCAAGTTTGACTTGGAATCAGAATATTTACAGTTTATAAAATCTCTTAAAGAAAGGTATCCAATATTTTGGGATGGGCTGCTGCGACAATTAATAAATGCGCCACATAAGATTAAATCACACAGATTATTAATAAAACATTTCGTCCAACCATAATATAAAAGTAAATTACTGTGGATGCTGGAATCTGAAATAAAAACAGAAAATGCTGGAAAGTCTCAGCGGGTCTGACAGCATCTGTAGAGAGAGAATAGAGCCAACATTTCAAATCTGGATGACTCTTTGTCAGAGTAAGTCCAACCAATGTATTTTATACATATGGAATCTTTTGGATTATACCATTTCCATCTCCATAAATCTTATACTTTTGTTCCACCTCTTCATTTTTGACTATCTCTTCTTTTACCTCCTTTCTAGCTCTCTCATTTCTCTCCTGCTCTTTTTCCTTTTCACCAGTACTTCTCTTATTCCTTCTCCTTCATTAACTGTTCCTGTTTCCATGGACAAGGTAAAAGGAATTTTACCTTGGTAAAATTTTACCAAGGTAAAAGTAAAAGGAATTTTCTGTTTTGCTGATGGGGTATCAATTTAGGTGGGAAAAACAGCCTCATTGTTAGATTTTCCCACCATATTTTATGACACTGTAGTTGGCTGCCATGACATCACGCTGACAGGACGGGCTCTGAATGAGCTCACCCCACTAGCAACATCAGCTTTCAAGATCCTGATCTAAACATAATACTAAGAAAAAGGGTCACTGCCACTAACATGGAACTCTCTGCACCACCAACCTCCCCCCCGCCCTCCACTCCCCAGGATACTGCTCGGACATGACTCGCTCCCCCCTGAGGGCCATACATACTTGTGCACCCCTGATGAGTTCTCTTCCCCAGGCCCTCATTTGTTAAAAGTTGCTGTAAACCCTGTCAATTTATCTAATGTGAGGAGAGTGGGGAAGCTGCTAATGATATTACAATGTATGCCTTTGAGGTTCCCGACCTTTCATTGTGGGAACTCCAATATATTATTAGCAGGGGCAAGAACAATTGGAATGGGAAATCCCAACAGCAAGAAAGGGATTTGGGGACTCCTGTTGGACTGTCTTCCCCCGCCGCCATTCCTGCCTAGCGAAAATGGGGCTGGAAAATGCCCTCCAGTGTCTTTAAATTAAGCCGGTGGAATGAATCATAGGTAGTAGCATTAAGAATCTGTGGACAAGATAGAGGCAACAGCAACAAGTTCTAGGTAGGTGGAAAAAAATAGCTTTGGAGGTACATGAGATATAGTGGACCATGATGATAGATGCAGAGACCACAGTTTGTGTGTATGAAGAAGAGTCTTGGTCAGTGCTTCTTGCAGAGGTGCAATTCATTGTGTAAATGGTGCATGTTGCTGCCATGTGGAGTAAATACATATTTAAAATGATACTGTTATCAGGCTGTATCCTGCTGTTGTACTGTTTAATGTAGAAAAAGAAGGAAAAGTCCTTTATTCAAGTTAACAGTCATAGCAAAGCGAGAAAATTAAAAGCTATGCTACATCAAGTTACTCTGGAGCTCCTCCTGGAGGCTGTAATGAGGCTGGCATTGAAATAGGAACATGGAGCATGTCAAAAGTGTTCCTTTCTCAAAATTTCTCTCCCTCTTTTGGGGAACAGTAGTTATTACTGTGAGCTCAGAGCTAATACCCAAACTCATTCCTAGCATTCAGTAACCCTCGATCTGCCCAACATTAAATGCAATATCTAAACATTTAAAGTGAATGGATAGCTCAAAGGGACTAAGGTGTTATTTATTTATTTATTGACAATTTCTCACCACAGTGCTGTACTCGATGTGTGAGAATTGGTGAAGTGGTTCTTGGATGGTATAAAGGCTCACATATGGCAATGATACATCCACAATAATAGTGTCACAAAAATATTGAGAAATGTATTTAAAACCTAGTGAACAGGCTAGTAGTAATGTGACAATATATGATAGGTTGTGAAAGCAGCCAAGCAAATATAATACTTTAATGCAAACATATGGACTAAGAGCAGAAGTAAGCCATTTGGCCTCCTGGGCCTGCTCCGCCATTTGATAAGGTCGTGGTTGATTTTTTTTGTGCTTCAAGTTCTATGTCCCCATCTACCCATGATAACCTTTGAATTTTTTACCTAACAAAAATCTATTCACCTTCACAATAAAATATTCGCTGACTCTGCCTCCACTGCATTCTAAGCCCAAGAGTTCCAAAACCATAAAAGCCTCTGAGAGAAAAGATTTCTCCTCATCTCCATCCTAAAAGAGAGACCCCTACTTTTAAAACAGTACCTTATTATAGCAATCAGGATATGACCTAAACATCATTAGAAATTGCAAGCACCTTTTTTAAGCAGACTGTTTTATTTCAACATTTAAAGAGCTAAAGATTGAAATGACTTGATCGCTTGACAATTCCACATATCCACTTCTTACACATATTCAAATGTACTCTTAACAATTCCAAAGAGCTCCTGACTTCTCACAAAGGAATAATTGACCTCTCCCAAAGGGGTACCTGATTTTCCCAAAACAGTACCTGGTCTTTCCAAGTAACTTGGGTAGGCTTAGACTTTATAATCAAATTCGAGTCATGCTTCAGAAACCTGGTTGACCAAATTTCTTTCTTTTGAATTTGCCACTGTCTCCATGAACTATGGATGCATGAAACACAGTTCCCACAATCACCCCACCATCCCAGCAAAATTGGTGGCTTCCAGGTTTGGGGGCAGGACTTCCAGAATGGGAACTGAGTCACCATTTGGCTAGAGAGTGGAGCCCTTCTGACTTTGCAAAAGTTTGATCAGGAAATACTAAGCATCAAACTAAACATTCAGTTTTCCATCCTTCTGACGACAGATCTGATCTCCATCCCAATTGAACCGTGCTACTCAGAAGGAAGTTGTCTTCATCTGGGGAGGGAACACTCATCTATTGTAACTCAATACATGATGATTTCTGTCTCACATAAATACTGACACTTCAAATCTGCAAAAGGGAGTTTTATCTTGTCAGAAGAAATATTAAACTGCTGGTACAACTGCCTGTTACAGGGGATGTAAAAAAATCCATTGCTATTATTTGAACAAAAATAAGCTGAAATTCGCAGTGTTCTGACCACTATTTCTCCTTGAAACAGTTTAACCGATCATTTACCTTATTACTATTTGTGAAAAGCTGCTGTGCAAAAATTAACTGCCATTTTCTTTCCATTGTAACAATAGTGACTATACTTTATATAATAATTCATTGTTTCTGATCATTTGTAGTGGTCTTAAAGCGCTTTGGGGCATCCCAAGGATATGATAATTAAGTTCTAAGCTCTGGAATTCCTTCCCTTATTAAGACTCAAACCAGAAACTCCAAGTGTTTTGTGAAGTTAGCCTAGACTCTAAGTTTTATATTTGAGTTTTCCATTGGAAAGCATAAGTGTTTCATTCCAGGTATGATTCAAGTGACCCAATAGGAAGCTTTTATTGACCAAAGTTTATTTAAGAACACAATTACAACATAACAAAAAGAAATAGCATAACATTTTTCAATGACAAGACTTAAACATGACAGAATATAATTCTTAACAGCTAGCTAACTCTGTTGTTCCATTGTAAAGCAATACACCGCAGGCATACACCCTTCTTCAGCATTAGCTTGCACTTGCACAAAAATAAGTATGTTCACGTAATGCCGGATTTCCAGCATTTTAAAACTTCTGGACACTGAACCTGACAGCAATTTTCAGAGAAGGATATGTCCTCCAAACAGCAGAACCTCAGAGAGGTAAACCCAGTCTCTGGCTGTCTCCAAAAAAAAAAGCTAATTAGACAAAAGAAATTCTAACTCCAGAGAGGAGGAAAACATTGCTGTCTTTCTTGGGTTCAAGCAGCTTCTGAGCTTGAGTATTCTGCGAAAAACCCAGCTTCCCTTTTACATGGCCATATTTGCAAATCCTCCCAATGAAGCCCCACTCTGCAAAATCCCATGAGAAAACAGCAGAACAGCATTAGTTTAGATTAAAACCAATATGATGCCAATTATACTGCTTCAGTAACAATAAACGATACTGGCTACAGACAACACGGTGCTGACAAAATCCCAGGAATGCTAATACATCCTACAAAGAAACATGATTAAAATACATTTCTTAAAGGTACAATATTGTCATATCCTAGATCTTCCCACTTGACACTGCTTAAAATGATCTCTGACCAAAGATAATGTCTCCCTGTGCATTTTGCTATCATATTTTGTTTTGTGAAGTGAAGTGAAGTGAAGTGTACTGGAAGATCAAATGTGCAACCAGCACCTTGCAAAACTGTGCTTTGGTTCTCCAGTGTCTGTTACTTCACTTAATTGGTTCTTTTAAAGGAAACACTTCCACCGACTTGATCTCAATATAAATTTATAAAAGCACGTTTTGAAATCAGGTCTCCAAACATACCTTTAGATCAAAGCCACGGATACCATGCATTTTATTATTTAAAGGAGCAATATAAATACAATTTGTTGCAATTGTGTGAATGAACGATCTTTCTTTGTGTAGCTGCTTCCTTTCCTGCACACAGTTGCAGAAGTTTAGACAATTTATTTGTATCTTTGCCAAGGAGATGGGACTGCAGTTATCCAAATAATTAAAATGTTGCTGTAAAATTCTATTTATGGCCCTTAAAAATGACAGTGCTGTCACCATTATGAAGTGCCTCGGAGGCAAGGCTAGTGAACAGAAAAACTACCATGCACGGTATAATTTGACATTATATCTGCAGCAGTTGGAATGAATGGCCAAACTATTTTCATAATTTTTTGAAACTTAAATTGTTATTTCATTTCCCTCTTCATTTTGATTCATCATTGAATACTTTATATCTATTTTTAACAAAGAAGAAGATGCTACCCAGGTGATGGTGACAAAAGAGGTAATTCAGAACTAGAAGGGTTTTAAATTGATCAGAAGGCAAAATTGGATAACTTTATATTTCAGGTTGATAAATCACCAGGATAGGATGAGATGCATCCCAGAAAACTATGAGATTTGAAAATAGAACATAGAACATAGAACACTATAGCACAAACAGGCCCTTCAGCCCACAAGTTACACTGATCATATCCATACCTAACAGGCTTATCTATCACCCTCATTCTTATTAAATCCCATGTAATTATCCAGAAGTCTCTTAAAAGATCCCAATGAATTTACCTCCACTGCCACCGATGGCAGCCGATTCCACTCAGTCACCACCCTCAGAATGAAAAACTTACCCCTGACATCTCCTCTGTACCTACTCCCCAGCATGTTAAACCTGTGTCCTCTCATAGCGACCATTTCAGCCCTGGGAAATAGCCTCCAAGAATCCACCTTATCTATACCTCTGAACATCTTATAAACCTCTATCAGGTCGCCTCTCAACCTTCGTCTCTCCAAGAAGAAAAGACCTAACTCCCTCAACCTATCTTCATAAGGCATGCCACCCAATCCAGGCAACATCCTTGTAAATCTCCTCTGCACCCTTTCAATAGCTTCCACATCCTTCTTGTAGTGAGGCGATCAGAACTCAGCACAGCACTCCAAGTGGGGTCTGACAAGGGTTTTATAAAGTTGCAGCATATCTCCTGACTCCTAAACTCAATCCCTCAATTAATGATAGATTAAAATAGAAATGCAGTGCCATTGGTCATAATTTTTCAATTTTCCTTAAACTCAGGGGTGGTGCCAGAGCATTGGAGGATTGAAAAATTATGCCGTTGTTTGAAAAAGGATTTAAAGATAAGCTTAGCAACTACAGGCAACTCAGTTTAATTGTAGATGTGGGAAACATCTAGAAACAATAACTGGGGACAAACTTATTAGTCATACGGAAAAATGTGAGTTAATTAAGGAAAGCCAGCATGGATTTCATATGGCAAAATTGTGCTTAACTTGCTGGAGTGTTTTGGTGGGTTGATGTAGACAATGCTGTTGATATTGCGTACATGAACTTCTGAAAAGCATTTGATATAGTGCCATATGACAGATTTGTGAGTAAAGTTATAGATCATAATAGGAAAAACAGAAACATGGACACAAAATTGCGAGTGACAAGAAACAGTGAATTAACAGGTGTTTTATAGGCTGGAAGAATTTTACAGCGGAGCGCTCCAGGAATCAATGTCGAGACCTTGCTTTTCCCAATATTTATATTAATGGTCTGGATGTTGGTGTACAGGACACAATTTCAAAATTTGTAGATGATATAAAACTTAAGCATTTAAACTATGAGCTGGTTGGAGTTGAATTTCAGAAGGACGTAGACAAGTTGGAGGATTGGGCACAGAAATGGCCGATGAAGTTTGATGCAGAGAAGTGTAAACCGATTTGTTTTGGTAGAAAAAACATGGAAAGACAATATGAAATAAAAGGTATAATGCTAAAAGAAGAGCAGGAAGAGAGGAAGCTGGAATATATGTGCATAGATCATTGAAGATAGCAGGGACAGGTGGGGAAATTATTCTGGGCTTTGTTAATAGGCACATAAACACAAGAGCAAGAAGGTAATGTTGAACCAGTATAGGACACTACTTCAGCCTCAGCTTGAATATTGCATCAATTCTGGATGGCATTGTTTAGGAAGGATGTGAAAGCATTGTAGGGGGTGCAAAAAAAGATTCATGAGAATGGTTTCAGGGAAAGGAACTTCAGGTATGAATAGATTGGATAAATTAAGACTATTTCCTTGGAGAAGAGAAGGGTGAGAGGAGATTTGATAGAGGTCTTCAAAATCATGAGGGATCTGGAGTGAATAGATAAAGACAAACTATTCCCATTCATGAAAAGATTGAGAACAAGGGGGTATAGATTTACAAAGTTTACAAAATAAACAAAAGCAATATGAGGCAAAACTTTTTTATGCAGTATTTGGTTATGGTTTGGAATGCACTGTATGAGAGTGTGGTGGAGAAAGGTTTAATTGAGGCATTCAAAAGGAAATTTAGAAATGCAAGGACTGATTAGGGACAGTCAGCATGGCTTTGTAAGTGGAAAATCATGTCTCACAAATTTAATTGAGTTTTCTAAAGGAGTAACCAAGAAGATAGATGGGGGCAGTGCAGTTGATGTTATCTGCGTGGACTTTAGCAAGGCCTTTGACAAGGTACCATATGGTAGGTTGTTCCACAAAGTTAAATCTCATGGGATCCAAGGTGAGGTATCTAAATGGATACAAATTTGGCTTCTTGACAGAATGATGTAGAGATGCCAGTGTTGGACTAGGGTAAATACAGTAAGAAGTCTGACAATACCAGGCTTAAGTCCAACTGATTTGAAGCCAGAGGGCGGTTGTAGAGAGTTGTTTTTCAAACTGGAGGCTTATGACCAGTGGTGTGCCTCAGGGATCAGAGCTGGGCCCGCAGTTATTTGTCATTTATATTAATGATTTGGATGGGAAAATAGGGGACATGGTTAGTAAGATTGCAGATGACACAAAGATTGGTGGCATAGTGGACAATGAAGAAAGTTATCTCCAGTTGCAATGGGATCTTGATCAATTGGGTCAGTGGGCTGACAAATGGCAGATAGAATTTAATTTAGACAAATGCAAGGTAATGCATTTTGGTAGATTGAACCAGAGCAGGACTTACTCAATGATAGAGTATTGGGGCGAGTTGCAGAACAAAAAGATCTAGGTCTACATGTTCATAGCTTCTTGAAAGTGGAGTTACAGGTGGACAGAGTGGTAAAGGAGGCATTTGGCATGTCTTGTTTCACTGGTCAGGAATTGGGACATCTATTGAAGTTGTACAAGATATTGATAAGGCCACACTTGGAATACTGTGTGCAATTCTGGTCACCCTATTATTAAAAAGGATATTATTAAACTAAAAAGAGTGCAGAAAAGATTTACAAGGATGCTACCAGGACTTGATGGATTGAGTTATAAGGAGAGGCTGAGTAGACTGGTACTTTTTTCTCTGGAGCGTAGGAAGTTGAGGAGTGACCTTATAGAAGTCTGTAAGATAATGAGAGGCATAGACAAGGTAGATAGTCAATATCTTTTCCTAAAGGTAGGAGAGTCTAAAACTAGAGGGCATAGGTTTAAGATGAGAGGGGAGAGAAACAAAAGTATCCAGAGGGGCAATTTTTCACACCAAGGGTAGTGAGTTTCTGGAACAAGCTGCCAGAGGTAGTAGTAGAGGCAGGTGCAATTTTATCTTTTAAAAAGGATTTAGATAGTTACATGGGTATGATGAGTATAGAGGGATATGGGCCAAATGTGGGCAATTGGAATAAGCTTAGGAGTGGACAAGTTGAGCCAAAGAGTCTGTTTCCATGCTGTAAACCTCTATGACTCTATGAAATTAGATTGTTATCTGTAAAGGAAGAATATGCAAGATTATGGGGAGAAAGTGAGAGAATGTCACAAAGTGAATTGTTCATTTGGAGAGCTGCGACAGAAACAATGGGCCGAATTGCTTCCTGTGTTGTAACAATTCTGTGTTCATTATTTTTCACAGTTGACCTTCCCTCAATTTTCAGTGGCCACTTTTACGTTTCAATTGAAAAGTCGAGGCAACAATGATCATTCCTGTTCTCACGTATACATCCTCTTTCTTCTGCTGTCCCCAACCGAGGGCCTGTACAGGCTGAATGCCCTAGCTTATAAGGGCAAGGGAATTAGGCTGTAAGTATTTTGAGGTTAATGGGAATGAGAGCAGCTCAACTTATTAAATACCTAGTGTCACTTACCTTTCTGTCTTTATCTTAGTTACTTAAATTTAGACAACACAAGAATAGGATATTCTTGTAAATTCAGTCCATAAGTAGCCATGGAAGAAAGAGTGGAAAATAGGACAGTGAGGCCTTCTGCTGCAGCCAGATTCCTCTACTACTTGAACAAGTGCTCCTCACACTTTCTCCATCTGCCACATGCAATAGGGAAGGAGTTCATGGCTAGAGTCCTTATCAGATCTTTCTTCTCTTTTTGCCTATTTTACTCAGTTTATCATTGCCATCATAAGACAGGTCTCAAAGGAAATAGTAGTAATAACCTTGAAGTGCCCCCATTGGATGATGGGGGAAGGGATTGAAGCAGCTCACATCAAACTCCATTCTTTCCTCAAATATCTATTGAATTCCCCATTCTGGGACCTGCATTCTGGTTTTTGGGGTGTTTATGCTTAGACTGGACTTTCAAGTGTTACAGTGACCCCAAATCCTCCTTTTTTGCCAAGGAAAGTGTAGAGACTTTTGGAAGTAGGGTCGGGTGAAGAAATGACTATGCAAACCCAGTCTTGATTTGAATGCAGCATTTTCCAACAAAAGCTCTTTATCTGCTTATGTGTTTGACAGCTTGTAAATAAATTGCATTAATGAGGAGAAGATGCACAGCGGAGTCTGATTATTGGGCAGGGAGGAGCATTGGTGGGGAGGTTAAGCAAACAACTGGCACACACGATAGTAATCCAGCTGTGCCAGGTCACCCTGTGTCAGCACAAACTATTGTGCCTCTTACCACAAGGCAACAATTTGCTGCTTTACTGAGCTGAAAAACTAACAGTTTTTATTGGGTGATCATGATCTGCTATTCCACCAAGATACAAGGGGAACAAAAGCAACTACAATCCACATCAAGAACCCAATGATCAGCAGATTCAATTAACCTCAACAACTATCATAACAAAGATCTGGACAAACTTAGGTTCTGATATGCAGACCACTACCATTGAAATGTGATTAAATGAACTTAAGAACAACTTTACTGTTAGAAATGTTATTGTTTTAACAGGAGCTCATTATATCATCAATACTGCTGCAACCACTAAATGGTTTCCAAAAAAATAGGGCAAAGGAATGATGTGAGTCCTGTTGAGATGATTAAGAATGAGATTAAGTGGTCCTCACTGCTGCCTTATATCTGTGGCAGATTTGTCTAGTGATGAACCAAGTGAAGACTGGAGAAATGCTAAATAGAAGTTGTCATCCACCTGGCATTAATAGTAGATGATGAAGAAAGATTTTTTACATTTTATGTGTGGCATAATGGGATCAAAATAATTAATTGTATAGACCTCACTGCCTTTGACACATATGAGGCAGAAGTGTATATCATCTAAAGTAACTTTAATTTTGGAAACGCGTAGACAGATTTTGGTTGCTGTCAATTCTCAGTAATAGTTATCTCAGTCACTTATAAGAAGAAAATGCTTTAGGTCAGCAAGACAGGAACCTGCTGCATGAGAGTGTTACTAGAAATATGAAAATGAAAAGCGCTGGATATGCTTGGGACAGAGTGGCTTTTACTGTAAAGCTATTAGCTAAGATGGAAGCACTTCATATTCTATTGGCTCCCTTCCTCACCCGCTTCTCCTAATCAACTGGTGATACATTATAAACTCCCAGTTCTTCTTGTGGCAGTGTGCCCTGCCACAAGAAGAATACATTGTACTGTAAATATAAAATATATTCTTTTATGACAGGAAATTATGCACTGTCACATGTTGCAGCAGTCATCTTAATTAGTAAGCCTGCACTATGTGAAGAAGCAATAAGAAGTCTTTAAAAAAGATATATATTCAACCTCTATCTTTGCCTTTAGAATCCTTGCCTTTAGTATCCTTTGCATTAGTATCGAAGTAAATCATGATGGCAGCTGCAACGAACTAATAGTATTCAGCAGCAACTGAAAGCAACACTTTAAATTGGAAGCCCTACTCAATGCGCCATTGCTGCATCATTTTCACATCAGAAAGGGAACTAAGCGCTCTCTTGGTTTTGCCTGAATAACAAAGGAAGCATCAACAATTTCGACTATAGATCAGTGTAGCATCAAGTTTTGATATATAGCCTTCCCACCATTACCGCATTTACCTGCCATTTGCTGACCTCAATTGCCTTGGAAAAACTGAAGGGACATACCATGAAGTACATGTGATTATGAGGCAATTATCACAGGAGACAGGTTTGTGAGTTTTACATCAGTCTTTGCCCCCTCACCTGTCATGAAATTTGAACATGCGAGGATATGACATAGAATCTCCGTTGACCGCTGGCGGGAATTTCTGATCTCGCTCGAGCGAGGCCGTAAAATCCCACCCTTAGGGTCCAAAATGTTTGTAGGTACAGTATCTTAGGTACCCAGGCAGAACAAGGTGTGTGGTAACTGAAAATTCCCTGTAAATTATAAAGATTCCTGACATACACCAACAGGTGCAAAGCCTGTTGCCTTAGAGACTACAGGGCCAAGCTTTGCTGAAGGTCCAGCAGCAGGAACATAGAGTGGACAGTGCTCAAACCACAGAAGTACATCACACAGAGATGTACTCCAAAACACAGACTTGTGTACAAAATAGGATAATGCCTCACCAAAATGGAGGACAGGATGGGAACAATGCTTTCACATGATCACCTTAGCAGAACAGGTCAATTCTATTAACAAAACAAAAAAGAGAAGTAAAAAAGTATAGCATAGATCAGGGCTTTCGGTCTTCCAATCATATGATCATGATGCCGTAACTGAACTAAAATAAAAACCTTCTTTCCTTATCTCGCCCATATCCCTCCAGTCCCTCCATATTTATGTACCCATCTTAAACGTTGCTAATATGCCTTCTTCCACTACCTCTGGCAGCATGTTCCAGACACCCATCACTCTCTGCGTGAAAGTCTTCCCCCACTCATCTCCCTCAAACTTTCTCCCTCTCACCTTGAACTTGTACTCCCTTGTAATTGACACTTCCACTTTTGGAAAAACCTCTGACTATCCACTCTGTTTATGCCTCTCATAATTTTGTAGACCTTTTCCCTCAACCTGAGTCTTTCCGGTGAAAATAATCTTTGTTTATTCAACCTCTCCTCATAGCCAACATTCTTGAGGCCAGGCAATATCCTTGTGAACCTTCTTTGCACTTTCTCTAAAACTTCCATTTCCTTTTTGTAGTGTGATGACAGAGCGACACACAATACTCCAAATGCGGCCTGACCAAGGTTTTATATTGCTGTAACATGATTTCTCAAATCTTGTACTCAAAAACTTTTGCATTACTCTGAACAAATCTGACAGAAAAGACTAACAACAAGTGCCAACATTCTACACTTTCACATTCTCAAAGATGCGTATGTGATTCATGGAAGTTCATAGCCCAACCACGTGTGAAACTCACAAGATTCAATGGTTTGACAATAACGTACCTAGATTCCTTGGACCTGGAATGCAAGTACAAGAAGTCAACATGGTGTTTTACATAGTGGATGTAGAAGTTTACCAGCATGCTATCAATTTAACATGGTCATCATCCATGAATTGACCCAGTCTGAAGACCACAAAAATTAAGGTCAGAGCAAGAGAACCAACCAGAAGTGATGAGACCAGCAGCAAAGAAAATCTAATGGTAGCCCAGTGTCCAGCCACGTGGTGTGGATACGTGCACATTTCCATAGGGAGAGAGTCTCAGGATTTTGACCTAGTGACAGTAAAGGAACAGTAATATACTTTCAAGGCATGCGGCAATACAACCAAGAATTTCTTTTTACATTCCAGTTCATAATAGTCTATGCTCTGAAGCCCAAAGAACTGCCAGCAATTGGTGATATTACTCTTGATAGTATTAAACTACAGAAAGAGCTTGTGCAACTCATGACACACTATTGCCACCATGGAGCAAAATAGCTACAGATTTGTTTATGGTGGGCAGAGAAAATTATCTGCTTGTGACTGGCTACCATTCAAAGTTCCTTTAGGTATAGAAGCTTCAAGCCAAGACAGACACAGCAGTAATCAGCACTATTAACAGCATCTTTACTTTTTTGGTGTTCCAGTGAAGTGATATCCAGAAAATGTCCACAATACAGTGGAAGACTGTTCCAAGACATCTGTGAAAAATAGTCCATCAACCATGTCACATCATCATCCCGATATCCACATTTGAATGGGATGACTGAACAGGTCAGGACAGTCAAATCCTTGACCAAAAATGTTCAGAAACCAGACAAGATTTCAAAGATGCATTATTGCATCTCTGTTTAATATTACTAGCTCCAGATTACTGTCACCAGCTGAGATTCTTTTCAGTTGGCTGGAGTGAGCCGCCTTGTTGAGTTATCATCTCACCAAATCATCCACACTTACAGACTATCCACATTAGAGGCAGGATAAGACGAAAAACATGCATGACATGCATGTAGGCACAGAGTTGTCATCATTATCCATTAGCTAGAAGGTGAGGGTCCTTTTTTTAATCCATTCATTCTAGGCTAGCATATATTGCCCAATTTTAATTCTGTTTGAAAAGGTGGTAGTGAGCTGCCTTCTTGAACCGTGTGTAGGTATATTGACAGTTCTGTAGGGAGGGAGTTCCAGGATTTCATCTCAATAACAGTGAAGAAACAACAATATATTTTCAAGACAGCATGATGAATGACCTGGAGGGGAACTTCCAGATCGTGGTGTTCCCATGTATCTGTTGTTCTTGTTCTTTTAGATGGTAGTGGCCATGATAGTGGTCATAGGTTCAGAAGGTGGTGTCTAAAGAGTCTCAGTGAGTTCCAGCAGTGCATTTTATAGTTGGCACACATTGCTGCTACTGTATGTTGGCAGTGAAGGAGTGCATGTATATAGAAGAGATGCCAATAAAGTATGCTGCTTTATCCTGATGGTGTCAAGTTTCTTGCGTGCTGTTGGAGCTGCATTCAAGCAGGCAAAGGGAGCGTTCTTTTTGTGTCTTTTTGTTTGTGAACAAGCTTTGAGGAATCAAGATATGAGTTACTCGTTACAGGGTTCATATTCTTTGACTTGCTCTGGAAGAAATGATGTGAAGATGCCGGTGTTGGACTGGGGTAAACACAGTAAGAAGTCTCACAACATCAGGTTAAAGTACAACATGTTTATTTGATAGCAAAAGCCACTAGCTTTTGGAATGCTGCTCCTTTGTCAGGTAAGAGGGAGTTCTGTTCACAAGCAGGACATATAAAGACACAAACTCAATTTACAATATAATGGTTGGAATGTGAGTTTTACAGGTAATCAAGTTTTAAAGGTACAGACAGTATGAGTGGAGAGACAGTTAAGCACAGGTTAAAGAGATGTGTACTGTCTCCAGCTGGATCACTTAGTGAGATTTTGCAAGCCCAGGAAAGTCATGAGGATTACAGATAGTGTGACATGAACCCAAGATCTTAGTTGAGGCCATCCTCATGTGTGCGGACCTTGGCTATCAGTCTCTGTCATCATGTGTCGTGAAGTTCCATGATCTGGTCGAGTCAGGTGATAACAACCAGTACAACTACTGAGATTATAAAGCATAGGCCACATTTCAAAAGCAAAGTTGCAAATGCCCTTGTCATCATAGAATCCCTACCGTGCAGAAGCAGGCCATTCGGCCCATTGAGTCTGCACTGACTCTCTGACAGTGTATCCCACCTAGTGTCTATTCTGTTAAATCCAGTATTTATCCCACTAATTCTCACCCACCCCCCTCAAAAAAACTTTTTTTAGCAATATCAACCTTATCTGCATATCTTGGCACTGTTGGAGGAAGCCAGAGCACCTGGAGGAGATCCACGCAGACACAGGGAGAACGTGCAAACTCCACACGGTCACTCAAGACTGGAATTGAACTCAGGTTCCTGGCATTGTGAGGCAGCAGTGCTGACCACTGTGTCACTGTGCTGCCCATGTTATGAAATGAATGTTCCTTGTTAAATAGTCTTATAGTGCCAATTGTTATGTTCCATAAGGGTTAGATTAGATTATATTGATTTTGTTTTATTCAAAGAAGAGGGAATGTTATGACAGTGTCCTTGATTGTATGTAAAATATACTAATAGTTAAGTCAATACATGAAGTGATGCAATGTCATATGATGTAGCAGCTATTTTTATAAGTCCGCACAGTGAGCAGCAAAAATTGCAGCCATAAGAAGTCTTTTTTTATATCTATAGAGAAATCTATATTCAGCCACTACAGGTTCTAGAAAATGAATTGTTCTCTCTCATACTTGGTTCTCTTAATTTTCCCTACTGTCGGTCCTGTGACACTCAGAAGGAAAAAACCAATTCAGAATTTTCAAATTCCAGTAAAAATCAGTAATACCAGAGTTCCATTTTAAGGTCCAGTTTGGGCAAGTTTTACTTATTTTGCCCTCGATCCTCCTGATTCCTACCATCCCTGGTCTACTGATTCTCTCCCTCATTCCTGGTCTGTTGGCTGTCTATATCCTGCTGGATATTATGTTCAAATACTTTACTTACTCCAGCAGCCCCTCCTATTCATGATGGATTTTTTGAAGATTTTATTGATCTCTGTTTTTATAAAATGATTAGTCAAAGCCCATGCCCTCCACACAGGACGAACTGGATCCCTCTCATTGATGAATTGTGTGTAATTTAGAGGTGCAAAAGAATCGTAAACTCATTAAACCAATTCTCGAAGACCATATCATGTTATAGAGAGCATTGTGTGATAGTTTACACGTGTAAATTGTCATCTTTAGTATTCACATATTGCAATTATTATGCTTGTTGAGAGGCAGTGAAATCACATACAACAAAATGTTTTTGCTTCTGGGGGCATTTTCCCCATTTATTAAAGACTGTAAATGCCAAACTAATTAATTTAAAGGGAAAGTATAAGAGAGCACTGATAAACACTCCAGGACAAATCATCCTAAATGCACAATCACATTCTTCAATCTGACAGTGGCAATTCAAATTATATTTTCAAATCACTTGACACAGGGAAGATTGTAAACACAACTGAAAGATTTCCTGTTTTTGATATTTCGAGGTAAAATATAAACACAGCAAAAAATAATTTGCCATCTTATTAGAATCAATAAGGAAATTTATCTTCAAAGTAAGAGAAATACCTTAAAATAATGAGGCTGATGCCATTTGGGTAGAACAAAAACCCAACCTTTCTGCAGACTAGTAAGAACACAATTATAGTCTTTAATCCTTGAGGCATGGAACTTCTGGCACCATTGGCCACACAGTGTTACTGGCATGCCACTTCCAATGAGCACCTTCCTTACTTGGGTTGATAAGAGGAAGATAATCTTATCACTATTTCAAAATGGCCCTAAAGAAGGATCTTAATTACCCTAATTAGCTATCCTTCTCTATAAAGTAGGCAGCCAGGTTTGGTCCCAGCTTACCCCTAAAATGCTTCTGGAAGGGAGGATTGTGAATGGAGCCAGCCCAACATAGTTTCTTCCCATTTTCCCAATCCCTCCAATTCCATCTTTGTGGGGAGAGGAAAGTTCAGCTTTTGATAACTGTTAATTTCTCCATTAATGTGAATATGAAAGTTTTGTATCTAACCTGCAGACATCACAACATGAAAAGGGCTACACTTATAGGTGGAGATTTTGTGGTCTCCCATTGGCGGATATGACGTGATAGCACTCCAAAAATGAAGGTTATTTCATCAGGCAAAGTTGTGGCCAACCATTTGATAGAAACAGGATTAATAGAATCTTCAAGAAATCCACCACTCTTTAGAACTGTTTTTTAACTTAACTCCTGAAGGGCCTGACTCTAACTCTTAAGACTATGCCTCCTAGACATAGACACTGCAACCTGCAGAAATAGCTTCTGTCTCTGTTATGGACAAGGGTGGTAGAGAACTGAAAGGCCTGTTTGGCCACCAGCACCAGGATCGAGCCTCCTAGTCTTTAAAAAGTTCCATGTGTCAACCTGAGAGAGTGTAATGTGTCATCAAATAAATGTTATTTCGAACAGTGCAGTGTTCAATATTGCACTGAAGCATCAGCCTAGATTGTGTGCTCAGGTTGGAGTGCATTGTATCCATTAAATGCCTCCTTTATTTTCCTTGAAGAGAGAACACATTTTGTCTTAGAGGCCAAAAATTTGATCAAAGTATTATGAAAATTACATCTTAAGCATGTATTTTACAAGCTTTGGTGGATTTTGCTGGTGAAGAAAATGAGTGCTTGGAAATCAAACAACTGTTTACTTTGGGCACCACATGGCAGCATCCAACACAGTCAGCTTATGTTTAATAGATTCCAAGTAATGTCTGGTTAACCTATAATGAGAGGAATATGATCATATGTCCTGGTCCAAAGAGAGAGTTGTGTTAATACTATTATAGATGGGAATCACATTGCGAAAATAATTTTTTAAAAAAAGATTTGACAATGAAGGACTGATATTATTAGATGAAAAATGTATCTGGATCTGTTGAAAAGAACAAACCTTTAGGCATTGAACATAAAGCCCGTTATAGTCCATTAAGCATGAAAGTGACAGTAAAGGAGGTGATGATTAGTGAGTACCACTCTGCTGGCAATCTTTAATGCAGTTAAAGAAAGAAAAATAATTTGCATTTATATAATGCCTTTTACTCTCTGAGTATGTCCTAAAGCCCTTTCCAAAAAATTAAAAATCACTTCTGCTATGCACTATTGTATCACAGGGAAGTATCAATGAGATACATGATCAGATAATCTGTTTTTAGTGATATTGGTTCAAGTATAAATGTTGGTTCCAACACCTGCTTCTCTTTAAATATACCATTCTCATCTACCTGAGAGAGCAAGCAGAGACTCAGTTTACCATTTTATCCAAAAGACGACACATCAGAAGATTGAGGAGACATGGCCCATGTTGTAGAACAAAGAACAAAAAAAAAGTACAGCACAGGAACAGGCCTTTTGGCCTTCCAAGCCTCTGCCAATCATGGTGTCCAAAGTAAATTAAAATAAAAAACCTTCTGCCCTTCCTTGGTCCATATTTCCAGAAGGCATTTGATAAGGTACCTCACTAAAGGTTGCTGCAAAAAGTTAGGGTACATAGAGTTGGGGGTGAAGTGTTAGTGAGGATTGAGGATTGGCTATCTAACAGGAAGCAGAAAGTTGGAATAAATGGGTGTTTTTCTGGATGGCAGTTTGTGACTAGTGGAGTGCCGCAGAGATCGGTGCTGGGGCCTTAACTGTTTACCATATACATAGACAATCTGGAGAAGGGGCTGAGTGTAGGGTAACAAAATTTGCTGATGACATGAAGATGAGTGGAAAAGTGAATTGCATGGAGGATGTGGAAAGTTTGCAGAGATCTGGATAGGCTGAGTGAGTGGATGAGGATCTGGCAGATAGAGTATAACATTAGCAAATGTGAGGTTATCCACTTTAGAAAAATAATAGTTGGATGTAATATTATTTAAATGGTGAAAAGTTGCAGCATGCTACTGTGCAGAGAGACCTGGGGGTCCTTGTGCACAAATCACAAAAACTCAGTCTGCAGGTGCAACAGGTGATCAAGAAGGCACATGGACTGTTGGCCTTTATAGTGAAGGGGATAGAATATAAAAGAAGGAACGTCTTCCTGCAACTGTTCAAGGCACTGGTGAGGCCGCAACTGGAGTGCAGTTGCGCACAAAACTGTGTGCAGTTTAGATCCCCTTATATGCAAAAGGATATATTGGCATTGGAGGGAACAGAGAAGGTTCAACAGGCTAACTGGTAGCTTGGGCAGATAGATGGCAGATGGAATTCAATCCTGATAAATGTGAGGTGATGCATTTCGGGAGAAAGAATGTAGGGGGGAGGTATATGATAAGGATAGACCTATTAAGAGTATAGAAACGCAGAGGGACCTGGGGGTGCAGGTGAACAAGTCTCTGAAGGTGGCAGAGCAAGTGGAGAAGGTTGTGAAGAAAGCATATAGTATGCTAGCCTTTATAGGAAGAGGTATAGAGTACAAGAGCTGGCCTTTAATGTTGCAGTTGTATAAAACGTTGGTTAGACCTCATTTGGAATACTGCGTCCAGTTCTGGTTGCCCTACTACCGGAAGGACGTGGAGCCTCTGGAGAGAGTGCAGAGAAGGTTTACCAGGATGCTGCCTGGTATGGAAGGTCTGAGTTACAAGAAGAGGTTAGGCAAATTGGGACTGTTTTCTTTAGAAAGACGTAGACTTAGAGGAGATCTAATAGAGATGTACAAGATTATGAGGGGTATAGATAGAGTAAACAGGGTTAAGCTCTTTCCTAGGATGGACTCGAATAGCACGAGGGGTCACGGGCTTAGGGTGAGGAGGGTAAGGTATAATTTGGATGCTAGAGGGAGTTTTTTCACACAGAGGGTGGTGGGGGTATGGAATGCGCTGCCAAGTAAAGTGGTGGAGGCAGGTACTCTGGAGTTATTTAAGAAATACTTAGATGGGCACATGAACAGAATGGGAATGGAGGGGTATAGAAAACTGATTTAAAATAGGGATCATGAGCCTTGGGAGTCCCTGGGAGGTGTGTAAATAGATGATGATATTGATGTACTTGTTTTTATCCTACAGGTGCTTTGGTCCACCTTGTTGTCTAACGAGGGGCATACATGCAATGGGTCATGAGAGGGCTGCTCTTGGATTTTTTTTTCCAGAGTATCCTAGTGCTTCACGTCGTTAGTGTACGCTTGACGTGGACCATTTGATGGGCAACACAACAGCTCAGTGACTATCGTTGTGCTGTGCAGATACATGGATTTGGGCCTGTGTCTGTGGGAGTTTGCGCATTCTCCCTGTGCTTGCGTGGGTTTTCTCCGGGTGCTCCGGTTTCCTCCCACATCCCAAAGATGTGCTCTTAGGCTAATTGGCAAAACAAATTCTCCCTAAATTGTCTCAAATTTGGTTTTTAATCCATAGATCTATAAACATGGACAGGGATCACGGGTAGAGGTGGAACATTGGGCTGGCGGCGTGGGCTCGTTGGGCCGAAGGGCCTGTTTCCCGTGCTGTTTTGTTCTTTGTTCTAACATTAGAGATGAGGGGGTTAGCTTATGAGGAGAGGTTAAATAGACTGGGCCTGTACTCGTTGGAGTTTTGATGGGGATCTTATAGAGACTTACAAAATAATGAAGAGGCTAGATAGGTAGAGGCAGAGAGATTCTTTCCACTTAGAAAGGAAACCAGAACTAGAGGGCACAGCCTCAAAATAAGAGGGGGGAAGTTTAGAGCAGAACTGAGGAAGATCTTCTTTCAGAGGGTGATGAATCTCTGGAATTCTCTGCTCATTGAAGTAGTGGAGGCTACCTTGTTGAATATGTCTAAGTTACGGGTAGATAGATTTCTGATAGATAAAGGAATTAAGGGTTATGGGAAGCAGGCGGGAAAGTGGAATTGATCCACTTCAGATCAGCCATGATCTTATTGAATGGCAAGGCAGACTCGAATGTCTGGATGGCCTACTTCTGCCCCTATTTCTTAAGTTCTTATATTCCTCTATTTCCTCGCTATTCATGTACCCATTCAGATGTCTCTTAAATGCTGCTGATGTGCCCACTTCCACCATCTCCTCTGACAGCGTGTTCCAGGCACCCACTGCTCTCTGCATGAAAACTTTTCCCCTCTCACCTTGAAGTGTACCTACCCCCCCCCCCCCCCCCCCCCCTTGCAATTGATACTTCCACCTTTGGAAAATACCTCTAACAATCCATCATTTTGTAGATTTCTATCAGGTCTTCCCTCTGTCTTTCCAGTGAAAACAATCCTAGTTTATTCAACCTCTTCTCATAGCCAACGCCTTTGAAACCAGGCAACATTCCTGTACTCTTTGCACTCTCTCCAAAGCTTCCATCTCCTTCTGTAGTGCGCTGATCAGAACTGCACATAATACTCAAAATGCGGCCTAACTGAGATTTTATATATCTGCAACATGATTTCCCAACTCTTGTGCTCAGTGGCCCAACTGATAAAGGCAAATATGCCATATACCTTCTTAATTACCTTGGCCACCTGTGTTGCCACTTTTAGGGAACTGTGGACTTGCATGCCCAGATGCTTCTGGATGTTGATGTTTCCAAGGGTTCTGCCAATTATAGTATAAGTTCTCTGGAGTTTACAAAAATTCTTACAAGGCTTGACAGGGTAGATGCAGGAAGGATGTTTTCCATGGCTGGACCAGGGCACATAGTTTCACAATAAGAGGTAGGCCATTTAGTACTGAGGTGAGAAGGAATTTCTTCATTTAGAGGGTGGCAAATCTTTGGAATTCTGTACTTCAGAAAGGATTATAGTGACTCAGTTATTGAGCATATTCATAACAGAGAGTGATAGATTACTAGATATTAAAAATATCAAGGGATATGGGCTTAATTCAGGAAAACTACAATGAGGTAGATCAGCCATTATCTAGTGGTGGAGCATGCTCAAGGAGTTGATTCTCTACTCCTGCTCCTATTTCTTTTGTTCCTATATAACATTACATTACTGCTTGCACCAAAATATCAGCTTGGATTGAACAATATTACATTCTGACTGAAAGGAGTGCTATTACTGAGGGAGGAAAATCTCACAGATTCTGAAGTTTCTCAGCTTACTTTTTCTATGTATTCACAGAATATGACTTTCAACTCTATTGTCAGATTGTTATTGTGTTCTGCAACCACAGAAATAGATCATGGCAGTTTGCATGTTGGAAACACCCAAATTTCCACTGGACTCTATGATCTGGAATAGGCATTCAACTCATTGGGTGGAATTTTACAATCTCTTTTCACCCATTTTTTGGCAGAAAAAAGCAATAAAATCTGGTGTAAAGCGGCTAGTGGGAGTGGCACCTGTTTTCACACCCGTTGCCATCTTACCACAGGAAAAGAAATCAATGCGATCAAGAGTCTGCCTAAAGTGGACAAGACATCAATTTACATGATTTTGTAAGCATCATAATGTCATTGGCAAACTTCACCCCCAATCATCCCAGCTGACCTGTGTTTACAATCTCGTTCACCACAGCCAGATCAGTCCAGAAAACAGCTCATCCACAAAGTCAGATTCTGACGCTTTTTCAGTGAGAGTGAGCAAGGAGGTAAGTCTCAGTGTACAAACTGTTCCATGCTGCTCAGAGAGGGGGTTGTTTTGTGGTGGCCATATTGCATTTCAAGGGGAGCCGTTGTTGATCACAGAGTCCAACCTCGGAGTCTCAGCATGGACCCACATCTGAGTGCTGACCTCGAGTCTTAGGGATGTTTCTGGGTCCTAGTGCAGGCAGCAGGGTATACTGTTGCAGGTGGGGGGGGGATGTGCTGGAAACTCTTTGAAGTGACAGTGCTGAAGCTTCAGGACCTGTCAAGCAGCAGTGTTTGTGGTCACACCTACATGGGTTCTAGATATGTATTAGTGGGGGATGTGGTGGGAAGTTTGGGCAGTCGGTCTTCACAGTGGAAGACACAAATAACATGCCAAAAATTGATAACAGGATGGCTATGGCAGGTGAGAACCTAGAAACTGTCATTGTCACGAAAGAAGTAGTGTTGGGCAAGTTAATGAGGCTAAAGGTAGACAAGCCTCATGGTCCTGATGGAATGCATCCCAGGATACTAAAAGAGATGACGGAAGAAATAGCAAATGCATTGGTGGTAATTTAACAAAATTTGCTGGACTCTGGAGTGGTTGCCATAGATTAGAAAACAGCAAATGTGATGCCACTATTTAAAAAAGGAGGTAGACAAAAGGCAGGTAAACTATAGGCCAGTTAGCTTAACTCCGATAGTAGAGACAATGCTTGAATCTATCATCAAGGAAGAAATAGCGAGACATCTGGATATAAATTGTTCCATTGGTAAGACACAGCATGGGTTCATGAAGGGCAGGTCATGTTTGACTAATCTAGTGGAATTCTTTGAGAACATTACATGTGCAGTGACAATGGGGAACCTGTGGATGTGGTGTATCTGGATTTCCAGAAGGCATTTGACAAGGTGCTGCACCAAAGACTGCTACATAAGATAAAGATGCACAGTGTTATGGGTAATGTATTAGCATGAAAAGAGAATTGATTAGCTAACACAAAGCAAAGAGTGGGAGTAAATGGGTGTTTTTCTGGATGGTGATCAGTGACTAGTGGTGTGCCTTAGGCATCGCAATCGGGGGGAAGTGTAGTGTGTCAAAATTCGCAGATGACACTAAGATGGATGGAAGAGCAAAATGTGTAGAGGACACTGAAAGTTGCAAAGGGATATAGATAATCTAAGTGCGTGGGAGAGGGTCTGGAAGTTGGAATACAATCTTAGTAAATGTGAGGTCATTCATTTTGGTAAGAATAACAGCAAAATGGACTATTATTTAAATGGTAAAAAATTGCAGCATGCTGCTGTGCAGAGGGACCTGGGTGTCCTTATGCAGGAATCTCAAGGAATTGGTTTGCAGGTACAACAACTAAATGCATGGATGAGGGATTGGTGTAGGGCAGAAGGCTTCATATTCATTGATCATTGGGAGGTCTTCAGGAGGGAGAGTCACCTATTCAAGAGGGATCGGGAGCAGTTGACTGGGAGGGGAACACATATTTTAGCTGGGAGGTTAGCTGGAGTGTTTCAGAAGTGTTTAAACTAATAGGGAGGAAGGGTGGGGAGAGAGAGGGAACTGGGAGTGGGAGAGAGAGGGATGATAGGGTAACACCAGAAGGTAGAAAGGAATATCCGAGAGCTGAGGGTCTTCAGTGCATGTGTTTTAATGCGAGGAGTGTGACTGGCAAAACAGATGAACTGAAGGCAATAATGTTCACGAGGAGTTTAGAAGTGGTGGCGGTGACCGAGACGTGGTTGAAGGAGGGGCAAGACTGGCAATTGAATATTCCAGGGTATAAGTGTTTTAGGCGTGACAGAGTTGGTGTGAGGAGAGGCGGGGGAGTGGCTTTATTAGTTAAGGACAACATCATAGCAGTGCAGAGGGAGGGAGGTATGGATGATTTAGGAATTGAGTCTCTAAGGGTGGAGTTGAGGAATAGGAAGGGAGTGGTTACTCTGTTGGGAGTTTACTACAGACCGCCCAGCAGCCCGCGAGCCGTGGAAGAAGGGATATGCAGGGACATTTTAGATAAGTGTAGGAAAAATAGGGTAGTAGTAGTGGGAGATTTCAATTTTCCTGGAGTAGATTGGAGAGGGCCCAGAGCTGTAGGAGTGGACGGGGAGGAATTTGTACAGTGTGTTTTGGAAGGGTCCTTGGAGCAGTATGTGGATGGCCCGACTAGAGATGGGGCTATACTGGATTTGGTTCTGGGGAATGAGCCAGGCCAGGTGGTTGACGTCGAGGTAGGAGAGCAGGTGTCAAATAGTGATCACAACTCTGTCTGCTTTAGGATATTAATGGAAAAGGACGAGACCGGCCCAAAAGGGAAGGTATTTAACTGGGGGAGGGCTAGATACAGCCAGATTAGGCAAGATCTTAAAGATACCGACTGGGATAAGCTTTTCGAGGGCAGGTCGACGAGGTACATGTGGGAGTCTTTCAAGGGAAAACTAAACTCTCTGCAGGAAAGATACGTGCCGGCAAGGAGGAAGGATGGGAAAGGTAGGATTAGAGAACCGTGGCTTACCAGGGAGATTGAGGACTTGATGAGGAAGAAGCGAGAGGCTTACATTAGATCTAGGCAACTGGGGACTGAGACAGTGCTGGAAGCTTATAGAGAGTGTAGACGGGATCTTAAAAGGGGTATTAGAAAGGCAAAAAGGGGCCACGAGGTGGCTCTGGCAGGTAGGATTAAGGAAAATCCAAAGGCATTTTACACCTATGTAAGGAGCAAAAGGATGGTTAGAGGCAAGATTGGACCTCTTAGGGACAGAGGAGGGGATCTATGCTTAGAGCCTGAGGGAATGGGGGAGATCCTGAATGAATACTTTGCGTCGGTATTCACGCAGGAGACTGGACAGATGCCTGTGCCTGATGTTGACGAAGTTGAGGATCAGTTGAGGGAAATAAGGATTACGAGGAAAGAGGTGTTGGGGCTGTTAGGCAGCTTAAAGACATATAAAGCTCCGGGGCCTGATGGCATTTACCCCAGGCTGCTAAGGGAGTTGAGGGAAGACTTGGCTGGGCCTCTGACGCAAATCTTTGTCTCTTCCTTGGACACAGGTGAGGTCCCAGAGGACTGGAGGATAGCAAACGTAGTACCGTTGTTTAAAAAAGGTCAGAGGGATCACCCAGGGAACTATAGGCCGGTGAGCTTGACTTCAGTTATAGGTAAGCTAATGGAGAGGATCCTTAGGGACAGGATGTATGAGCATCTGGAGCGCTGCGATCTGATCAGGGATACGCAGCATGGCTTCGTCAAGGGGAAGTCTTGTCTTACAAATCTAGTGGAATTTTTTGAAGAAGTGACAAAAACAGTTGATGAAGGACAGGCTGTTGATGTCGTCTACATGGATTTCAGTAAGGCGTTTGACAAGGTTCCTCATGGTAGACTGATAGAGAAGGTGAAGGCGCATGGGATACAGGGTCGGGTATGTAGATGGGTCGAGAACTGGCTCGGGAGGAGGAGACAGAGGGTAGTAGTGGAAGGCTCTTTTTCCGGCTGGAAGCCTGTCACTAGTGGAGTGCCACAAGGCTCAGTACTAGGTCCTCTTCTATTTGTGGTCTACATAAACGACTTGGAAGTTGGGGTAGGTGGTGAGATCAGCAAATTTGCTGATGACACCAAGATGCTTGGATTGGCGGGTACAGAGGAGCAGTGTCAGGCAATACAACAGGACATAGATAGGTTGGTAGACTGGGCAGATAGATGGCAAATGGAATTTAATCCGGATAAATGCGAGGTGATGCATTTTGGCCGGAAAAATGTAGGAGAGTTATAGGATAAAAGGTAAAACTATACGGAGCATAGAGACGCAGAGAGACTTGGGGGTGCAGGTTCACAAGTCTCTGAAGGTGTCCTCACAGGTGGAGAAGGTGATAAAGAAGGCGTATAGTATGTTAGCTTTCATAGAAAAGGGTATAGAATACAAGAGTAGGAGTTTGATGTTGCAGTTGTATAGAACTTTGGTTAGGCCTCACTTGGAATACTGCGTCCAGTTCTGGTCGCCGTACTATCGGAAGGATGTGGAGTCCTTGGAGAGAGTGCAGAGGAGGTTTACCAGGATGCTGCCTGGTATGGAAGGACTGTCTTATGAGGAACGATTAAATAGACTGGGGTTGTTTTCCCTTGAAAGACGTCGGCTTAGAGGGGATCTCATAGAGGTGTATAAGATTATAAGGGGTATAGATAGAGTAAATGGAGGTAAACTTTTTCCACCTTTAGAAATGGATAGGACGAGGGGTCATGGCCATAGGGTGAGGGGGGCTATGTATAAGACGAATATTAGAGGGCAGTTTTTCACACAAAGGGTAGTGGGGGTGTGGAATGCACTGCCGAGTAAGGTGGTGGGAGCAGGCACGCTGGGGCTGTTTAAGGGTCTCTTGGACAGCCACATGAGCGGTATGCAGATAGAGGGATATAGTAGGACTGTTTAACTACGGCTTTTTTTCCACAGGTAATTCGGTCCATACTTGACCAACAATGAGCATGCATTCGGCAGGTGGTGCGAGGACAGCTCTTGGATGTTGATTCATGGGTTGCCTGGTGCTTCATGTCGTAAATGAGTGCTTTATCTGGACCATCTGAAGGGCACCATGACAGCTCAGTGACTATCGCTGTAGCTGTGCAGACACTTGGAATTGGGCCGGTGTCTGCGGGAGTTTGCGTGTTCTCCCCGTGGTTGCGTGGGTTTTCTCCGGGCGCTCCGGTTTCCTCCCACAACCCAAAAATTCGCTCTTAGGCTGATTGGGAAACAAATTGTCCATATAGTGAGAGTCTTCCATATTAGGAATAACCTAAATCTATAATAGGATAATGGAATTGCTACTATATAGTTATGACGGCGGCGCAGGCTCGTTGGGCCGAAGGGCCTGTTTCCCGTGCTGTGTTGCTCTTAAAAAAAAACAGGTAATTAAGAAGGCAAATGGAATTTTGTCTTTCAGTGCTAGAGGGATGAAGTTTAAAAACAATGAAATTATGTTGCAGCTGTATAATATGCTGGTGATGCCACACCTGGAGCAATGTGTACAGTTTTGGTCTCCTTACTTGAGAAAGAATATACTGGCACAAGAGGGGTTGTAGAGGAGATTCACTAGATTGATTCCAGAGTTGAGAGAGTTTGCTTATGAGGAGAGACTGAGTAGACTGGGCCTACACTCATTAGAATTCAGAAGATCTGCAAGATCTTACAGAAACATGTTAGATTATGAAGGGAATAGATAACATAGAAGTTGTTTCCACTGTGGGTGAAATTACAACTAGGAGGCATAGCCTCAAAATAAGGGGAAGGAGATTTAGCGCTGAGTTGAGGAGGAACTTCTTCACACAAAGGGTTTGAATCTGTGTAATTCCCTGCCCAGTGAAGCAGTTGAGACTATCTCATTGAATGTTTTTAAGGCAAGGATAGATACATTTTTGAACAGTAAAGGAATTAAGGGTTATGGTGAATAGGCAGGTAAATGGAGCTGAGTCCACAAAAAGATCAGCCGTGATTTTATTGAAAGGCAGGGCAGGCTCAAGGGGCCAGATGACCTACTCCTGATTCTTATGTTCTTACGTTCTGCAGTGAGCTCCAGAAGCTCTGGAATCACCTGCGTTCTAACCATGGTGCTCGAGCTCTCTGCAACGGCAACTGGAATTGGAAGCCAGCCATCAATGGCACCAGCTGGGGCCCACTGAAACTGGGTCATGTTCTGCAGCCCCTCAGCCATGATCCTCTGTGACTGGGACACATTCTCAAGTGATGTTGCCGTAGCCCGCTGAGTCTCAGTACTGTCCTGCTGAGTCTCCTGCAATCTCTGAAGCCTCTGAGCCATGACACTCTGTGACTGGACCTTATAATCAAAGGCTGCAGCCATAGCCAGCTGTGTCTTAGCATTATCCTGCTCAGTCTACTGCAAACTTTTGAGCCTCAGCCTGTTAAGGCCCTCAGCTGTATTCTGCTGCGACTGGGCTGTAGCCCTCTAAAGGACTCCGTTATGGCCTGCTGTGACTCGGCCATCGCTTGGAACTTGCCATTCATGGTGAGGATCACCTGCCCCAGGCTTTCCACCAGATGCCAGTCTTCCAGTGTTGGCCTGGAAACCACACAGACAATAGCTGGTCAGCCTGAAAGATTTGGAACTCCTCCCAAGATGGAGTCTCAGTTGGCACAGTATTGCTGCCAGTCCTTCCTCCATTCCCTGGCACTGTTGTTGCATCTCCAGCAGCTGATGAAGAAGTGATCTCAGAGGCCCAGCACGTAGCCTGGGACCAGCTGAGTCTTCACTTCCGGCAGACCCCTGTGTTCCAGAGGCATTGAATGTTTTCTTCTCCACCTGATGTATATCAGCAGATGTGTTCTGCACATCAAAGAGTAACCTAGATGCTTCACCATCAACTTGACCCACCGGTGTGAGAGTCTCTGGGATGGTGAATTGCGAAGTGAAAGCTGATACCAGACTGGTGCAGGCCTTGGAAGTTCCTTCACCGGTTCCCTCTGAGGAATCCTCTGAGCTGTTTGGGCAGGATGGGTGGGAGCAGCAGTGAGACTATAATGCCAGATGGCCAGACATATCAGGGTCCTTTCCTGCAACGCAGGACACAATGTTAAGTGCAAGGGAGGGAGAGGAATCTGGGCTGCATGCAACTTAGATGATATTTCTCCATAAAGTGGAGGATTGGCAGGTGCTCACTTCTATGCTTCAGCTGACCATGCTCTCGCTAATGGTCTGCATCCCTTTGACTCCTGCAAACTCCAGCGCCTGCTCCTCAAAGGGGATGAAGACTTAATCAGGATCACCACTTGCTGTCTTCACTGTTTCCTGCTGGTTATGGGTACCCTTCTCCTTTGGGGACATAAGGAGTCATAAAAAATCTGGCAGAAGTCCTACAGGACATCAGAGAGTGGCTCTCAGAAGGCAAGTGCTGTGATACTCTTGGGGGGGAGGAGGGAGGTGTTTGAGGTCAGGAGTTGGAAGCATGCAGGGTGCTGAGGGTGGGGAGATCTGGGGGCCATTTAAGGGAAAGATGCTAGATGAAGTTAAACACTCACCCTTGCTGGAATTTTTGTTTTTAGCACTGCTTCCCAATTCTCCGGGCTAGTGCTCTGGCAGTAAGATCGTTTCCATAACCTCCCCTGAGATGACAATTTCCTGAGGGGAAGAAAGTGCCCCATCTTGCCTCCACCAGCCTGGCCAGGTCCGATTCTGAAAATTTGTGTGCTGACTTCCTGGAGGTCATTTCTTGCTGTATAGTGCAGTTCAGGAAATTCCAGGAGGTCTGTCCGTTCTTGGGGTTTTTATGGAGCTGTCCCTTATTAGAGCAGTTCAGCTGCAGGCAGTTTGGGTGAATCAAGTGCCCATTAAAGCATTTTAGCAAGTTTAATAGAGGTTGTGTTATTTAACATGGAGGGAAAACCAAGTCACTTGTAAGTGCACACTTGTGTGCAGATAGGGCAGGGAGGCAAGGTTGGAATTTGTGTCTCTGTGATGATTGGGGGCGGAGACCGAGGTTCATGTCAGGCAGCCACTGGGACCAGTGGGTGATGGAGGACCCTTGTGCAAGTGGGTTGGGGAGGGGTAGTAGTTGAGTGAGTGGTGGATAAGGAGGTCAGTTATGTTGGGGGAGGGGATCTGATGTCCATGGCAGGGAGTGGGTGGTTGTATCTGGCCCAGGTGGGTTCTGCCTGGAGAGCTATTTTATTTTTTGCTTTTTCTGCGCACGTGCAGTTTGTGGCTGAGATCTAAGACGCAGGCTCTGTAGTGAGTTAAATCCTACCTGCTGCCTCTTGTAGCCAGAAACATACTAGGCCAAAATTTCAGACAGAGAGTGCATAAGATTGGGCATGAAAACTCACTCACAAAATGGATCTGGAATTCTCCCATTTTCAAGCTAGCTGGACACTGAGAAAAAATCTCATAAAATTCTGCCCATTGAGTTTGTTCTCTATTTTAATTCCACTTACCCACTTGCTTTTATATCACCTAATACTCTTGCCTAACAAAAATTAATTAACCTCAAATTGAAAATTCTCAATTTAGCTAGTCTCATCAGCTTTTTGGGGAGCTAAATTCAGATTTCCAACACCTTTTTGTCTGCTTCCTGACATCATCCCTGGGGAGTCTGGTTCTCATTTTAAGATTATGACCTCTTGTTCTGGATATTTCCACTCCCTGCACAGGACGAAATAGTTTCTGGCCTATCCTATCAAGAACTTCAATCATCTTAGCCTTTGAACTTTTGTACGGAAGGGAATACAATCTAGACTGTGCAACTAAAAATATACGATCACTTAGTATAATACAGTGTGTGGCGGTGCAGGCTTGTTGGGCCGAAGGGCTGTTTCCCGTGCTGTTTTGTTCTTTGTTCTTTGTTAATTTGAGTGAACCCATTTCTTCACCACATTCCTGCAAAGCCACTAGCCCTGCACCCACACACTTCACATATAGGTATTTAGCACTCCTTTAACTTTCTGTAGGAGTTTCAGCATCAGGTTCTGTAGGGAGTTTCAGGCTGAGATAATTCTTGAGTCAGAGTACCATCTTCTGGGGGACTCTTCAAGCATCGAACTCTTCTTGTTCCTGATAAATCTGTGAATTCATTTTAACAGCAAATGTTGCAGAAGTAGCAGTCTTATTTCTTGGCCAGTCATTTACTGTGACATTTAATATTTCCAGTAATAGGCATATTAATTGCAGTATTCCAAACTTTCCTTAGAAAAATAGGCATTTTTATTTTCTTTCTACTTATCTACAAATACAAAAAGTGTTTTAGCTTTGAAGTGCAGTATGTGTCAAAATGTTAAAAACTTCAAAGAAATATTTCTTTCTCGCTCTGAGCTGCGTAGGTTACATACCACATATGGATAGGTGATTATGCCATCCCCCATCCAACTTCAAGAAAAATGACCTGGGATGGAGCTAGAGAAATGGCATATTGGCTAGCAGGACCGTTTTTAGCTTCCACCCACCTCAGATCCTGGACCTGGCAGGGATTTATAGTCAAGCCTTTAAAGACAAAATGTTTCATGTGCAAGGTCAATGACAGTTAATCATAATGGGAGATTTTTGTCTTGCACCATGAAACCTCTGATACAAACCAGTTATTTTATTCTTCTTCCCTCCTCCCCTGTTTCACTTGTCAAAACCTCGCTAACTTTTCTGGGAGAAAGCTCCCAGACTCAAAATGTTGATCTTTTATTTCGCCACAGGTGCTGCGACCTGCTGAATATTTCTAGCATCTCAGTGTTTTGCCTTTGTACTAAAAACAGAGTTGCGGCTAAATGACAGCATCCAGTTAGCCCTGCAGTGAAGGACAGAACCTTGAAGCCTAGTTTTTAAAGACATAATCTTTAATTTACAGAGACATACATTTCATATTATGAACTTCCAAACAACAACTCCTCTTTCTGCCAGCTGCTGTATTTATGAGCACAGGTAAATCCCCAGTTAATATCCAACACCTGAACACATTTAATGACACTGAATAGTTATACATTTAACTGAATGCAGAGTACCTTCATCCTCTTTATTTCTTCTTAAGGAATCAGAGAGAAGAAAATATCACCTCACTTCCAATGTTATCACTGCAAGTGATCAGCCAGAACCTCCTGCCAAAAGTGATGAATGCAAGAACACACCAGAATTGCCATATATGGGGAAGGATGGTGGGCTTATATATTAGGAAGTTTGTCAGATTCAATTAGATATGTTTGTCACTAATTGGATATGCACAGAATGACTTAACCAAAAATGGGATTCAAGTCTGAAGGAATAGCAGCATGATCTCCAAAGCGGAACCTTGGCAGTTGTGGAAGAGTGCTGCATGTCAGCAGGCCATAGAATAGGGTATTATAGCACACTGATGGGACAGATTATTTGGTTCAGTTATTTGCCAGGCCAAAGAACAACTGCATTTATATAGAATCTTCCACAATCCAAACACCTCAAGTGCTTTGCAGCCAATGTCGTACTTTCAAAGCGTGGTCACTCTTGTAATATCATTCCTTACAAGTTGTGCCCTCAGCTGGCACAATTCAGTTACTGTCAATTGAGGAAGAAGCAACCTTTTCAAATATTGCTGAGGGGCAGGGAGATATGGCTATTGGTGACAGTATCCTATAGTGCTTGACCAGTCTGTCATCTGTGATATTAATCCTTTTGATTCACCTCTTCCTAAAAAAAGAGAATTAAAAGTTTATTGAGACCATAACTAGATTTTCGCAAAGATAGCGAGTTTGTCTGTCATCAAAGAAATAGTGGAGGAGGACAAAATTTAAAAGTCCCACAGTTGAAAGTATCACTTACCATTTTCAAATGGGTGGAAAAGGGATGTCTCCAGATTTGCACATGTGTATTTTGTGGAGGCAACTTTCCATTTAAAATAGCTGCTGCCTCTAGTCATGTCTGATTTTCTTTAGCTGGGAAACACAATGGGTAGTATTTTCCATTCTGGGCACAGAGTACTGGTTGAAGTGAGAAAACTTGTATGCAGCTAGCAGGCTGCGCAGCCAGGCTTTCTCTGCAGACCCTCCATTTAATTAATTTTCTGCCTTTTTATTCTTCCTGCCAAAGTGAACAACTTCACATTTTCCCACCTTATACTACTTCATCTGCCAGAATTTTGTCCACTCACACAACCTATCTATATATATCTGCAAAATCCTGTCTTTTTCACAACATACTTTCCTATATATCTTTGTGTCACCTGCAAATTTAGCAACAAAATCTTTGTTCACTTCATCTCAGTTCGTGATTTAAATTCTAAAAAATTGAGGCCCTAGCACAGACCCCTATGGGACTCCACTCACCATATCCTGCCAATAAGATAACTTTTTTCTGCCAGTCAGCTAATCTTCTATCTATGCTGATATATTACCCCCTACACAATTATTTTCCACAATAATCTTTGATGTGCCAATTTATCAAATATCCTCTGGAAATTCAATTACAATACACCTATAGGCTCCCCTTTATCCACAGTACATATTCCATCAAAGAAATCCAGTAAATAGAACTGTATGGAATAGTTAAAAAAATTACTTGTTCATTCAATCCATTTGTTGACCTAAATGTGAAGGATATCACTACTATGTTAATGCTCCATGAATGATTCACAATTTCCGTTATCATAGTGAGCTGCCTGTAATTTCACAGCTTGATTGACAGCTACAAGTCTCTATGCAGTCTATCAAACTATTCTAGACGAGGTACCGTGCAACGAAAAAGCATTAATTAACAACTTCGTTGTATGGGGGTCCCTTAGGGAAGAGCAATCATAATATGACAGAATTCTTCTTTAAAATGGAGAGTGAAGTAGCCAAATCTGAAACTAGGGTCTTGAATCTAAATAAAATGAACTACAAGGATACGAGACTTGGCAAAGGTGGTTTGGAGAACCTTACTAAAAGAGATGATGGTGGATAGGCAATGGTTCATTCTTGTCTGGTGCAGAAAGATGACTCAACCATGGCTTACAAAAGGAGTCAGAGATATTATTAAATCTAAAGAGAAGACATGTAAAATTGCCAAAAATGCTACAAGCCTGAGATTTGTGATCATTTTAGAATTTAACAAAAGAAGACAAAAAATTGATCAAGAAATGAAATAGAGCATGAGAATAGAGAATTGTAGAGAACATAGAAATTGACCTTAAAAGCTCCAATAAATATATGAACAGAAGATTAGTAAAGACAAATGTAGACCCCTTACAGTCAGAAGACAGGGAAATTATAATGGAGAACAAAGAAATGGCAAAAGAATTGAACACATATTTTGGTTTTTGCAGACATAGGATTTTTTACAGTTTAAATCATTGACTGAAATGAAGCCAACAAAGATTTTGTTGCTAAATTTGCAGGTGACACAAAGATAGATACGAAAGTATGTTGTGAAAAGGACATAGGATTTTGCAGATGGATACAGATAGGTTGTGTGAGTGGGCAAAAATCTGGCAGATGAAGTAGTATAAGAGGGAAAATGTGAGGTTATTCACCTAGGCAGGCAGCATCAAACGAGGGCACAAATGACATCCCAGGATTGTCAGGGAACCAAGGATCTAACCAGAGGGTGGAATTAAATAAAGTCAGTACTAGTAAGAAAATAATGCTGGAGAAATTGATGGGGTTAAAGGCTGACAAATCACCAAGACCTGATAATCTATATTCAGAGTATTAAAGGAGGGAGAAAAAAAAGAAAAACTGCAAACATCAGCAGTTAGTCTGAAACCAGCAGTGGGGAAGATGCTAGAGTCCATGATAAAGCACTAAGAAGATTGGACAAAGCCAACATGCATTTATGAAAGGCAAATCTACTTGCTTAACAAATTCCCTGGAGATTTTTGAGGATGTAACTAGTAAATTAGATAAGGAAGAGCCAGTGAATGTGCTATATTTGGACTTTCAGAAGGCTTTTGATAAGGTCTCTCATAAGAGTTAGTGGGCAAAAATTAAAACACATGGGATGGGGATAAAGTATTGGCATGGATTGAGTATTGGTTGGTGGACAGGAAATAGTTGGGAATAAATGGGTCTTTTTCCAAGTAGCAGGTAGTGACGAGAGGATGCAAGATGACTTCAAGGTGATTTAGACAAATTGTGCAAGTGAGCAAACACATGGCAGATGTACTAAAATGCCACTAAATGTGAAGTTATACACTTTGGTGCAAAAAATAGAAAGGAAGAGTGTTATTCTAAGTGGTAATATATTGAGAAGTGTGGATGTACAAAGGGATCTGAATATTCATGTACATCAGTCAATGAAACAGGTAGGTGCAGCAAACAATTGGGAAGGCAAATGGTATGTTGGCTTCATTGCAAGAGGATTTGAGTTCAGAAGTAGAGATGTCTTACTACAGTTATACAGGCCCTTGGTGAGACCACACTGAGTATTGCATGCAATTTTGATCTCTCCACCTAAGAATGGATACTTGCCATATAGAAAGTGCAGCGGAAGTTCATTAAGCTGATACTGAGGTTGGCAGGATTGTCTTATGAAAAGAGATATGTCCGACTGGGCCTGTACTCCAGTAGAGTTTAGAAGAATAGAAGGGATAAGATTCAAATGTGTAACATTCTAACAGGGCTGGGCAAATTAGGTGCAGAGAGGATGTTTTCCTTGGTTGGAGAATCTAGAACCAGAGACACAGTCTCAGCATACGCGGTACACCATTTAGGACTGAAATGATGAAAGATTTCTTCACTCAGAGGGTGGTGAACCTGTGGAATTCTCTACCACAGAAGGAGGCAAGATCATTGACTGTATTTTACAAAGAGATAGATAATGTTTTAGATTTTAAGGACATCAAGGGGGAAGAGAAAAGTGAGTATATAGTGTTGAGATCAAGGATTAGCCATGATCATATGAATGGTGGAACAGGTTTGAAATGCTGAATGGCCTACTCCTGCTCCTAGCTTCTATGTTTTGAAGTGGTTATAGACTCTTTGAAGGGATTGTGAATTCCAGTGCTTGTTTTTTAGTAAGCGAATAAGCACAGATGGAAACATTTAGCTCCCCTGAAATAATCTTGCGCATTAAACATTTGTCCTTACCTGTATTCCAAAGGGTGTGTATGATTAGCAACACATGCAATCACCTGACCAAAGCATTCTCATTGAAGTCAATCAGTAGCTGGGGGAAACTATAGTGTGATCCTTGAAATGAACATTTTACTGGCCAGGATTTCAATGGTGAATAGATGCTGACACTGGTAGCAAGGCCTTGAAGCCACAGTTAATCACTAGTTTTCACCAGAAGTAGGACTTTTGGATGCTGATGTTCACTCATGCCTTCTAATTGATCCTTCAGAGAGGAGACCTTCAGGAAGATAGAGGCTGCATTTATTGTTTCCTGCACAACTGCCTGCAACTGGAAGATAGCAGGGAACATTGCGATGGCAGTGTCAGGCTCACCAAGAGAGGACCTTCATCTGATGAGCATGGGGCAGCAAGACTACCTCCAAACACAAAGGATGAGGCTCAGAGAAATGTTGCATGTAGACGGGTCCCAAGGTTGAGCGTCTACGGAGCACATTTGTCTTTTCTGCAGATGAGGGAAAGAGAGCGTTACTCTTGGCTCTTGTGAACTTGAAAATTCAAACACATTATGGAATCCTCAAGGTTATGGATAATCAACAGCACACATCAGCTTCATTACATCCTCTCTCCTTAAAGTTTAAAGTTTATTAGTGTCACAAGTAGACATACATTAACATTGCAATGAAGTTACTGTGAAAATTCTCTAGTTGCCATATTCCGATACACAGACACGAGGAGAATTGCAGACTTCACACAGACAATGATTCAAGGCTAGAATTGAACCTGGGTCCCTGGCGCTGTGAGGCAGCAGTGCTAACCACTGTGCCACTGTGCCACCACCTAGCCCATTGCTGCCCTCAACATTGTGCAGATGTTAGCTTGATTTGAAGACATCAAGAGCATGCTCAAAGGCTGCATTGATTGCAACACATCAGCATTTGATTTATCATTGCAGGAAGTGAGGTGGTGTTTAGGTGAGGGATCATTGTATAATGAATGTTCAGGTGCTGCATCCCTAATTCTGACAAGAGCCTGTTGGCCCAATACAAACAACTACAATTTGGGAAATATTCATGTTGTAGCTTTGAGTGCCCAGGATAATAATATGGATATGATGAACAGATCTCTGACACATCGAGATGGGAAGGCTCTCACATATTTTGGGGAGGTTCGCAGATGTACACTTGAAGAGTCAGCATCATGCAAGGTAGAAAGGAGCATGCAGAAACTCTGAATCTGGTCTCAAACCTTGAAAACAGTTGATAGAGAGTACTTGGAGTTTCAGAAACTATTCCCCTTCTCCAGGCATTTTGACATCTCTTCTTCTACACTGAACTTTTATCTTCCAAGAACGCAGAGCGAACACAACCTATATCTTACACAGCCAAGAGTGAACATGACACAACCAGCAAGGTATTTGAATGTGGTGCCTTCCATTAGCACATTTTACATTGAGGCTGAGGCATCATTGGACTCCAAAATTAGCTGAAAGTGAATACACTGGTGAGATAGATGCAGAGGACATGAAACTGAGGGACATGATAGTGAAATCTGTGATCAATAGAGGGAGCGATCATGGATACTTGATTGATTATGACACAATTCAGAATGAAGAGGAGGCATTCACAAGGGGAAATGTTAAACAGGTGCCCTTCTACTTACAGTGGTAAGAAGTATATACATGTTGTAAGCAGCTGTGCCACCATCATGCTCAAAATATTTATTCCTTTCCCTAATTATACTAACACATTTTTGTGCATCTCCAGCATCTACAGTGGAGGTGGAGAAAGCCTGCTGACTGCTAGGGGCTGTTATCTGTGATAAATTTGGTGGGCATCCTCTGGATGGCCAAGACCTTGAGGGCACCAACCTGCTTTGGGTCTTTAGCTATGGGACAACTGCACCCTCCTTGGCCTTGGAGCTGGAAATGATGGAGTCATAGAATGATGGGATTAAGATATGCTGGACATTCCCAGAGTCATCTGGGTGGATGGCCCCAGAGTTTCCAGCTACTAGGCCTCATCCCATTGGGTGCCTGAAGGTCCCTGGCTGACTCCTTGAGAAGAAAGGAACTCTGGTGAGATTGAGTATCCTATCTCACTCTTGCATACCCAGAATCATGGTAGCACCATAATCTCAGATTGAATGTGGATGGACTCCTCCATCATACATTGCAATCTGTGGAATCTAGCCAACAACCCTTCCTGACATTCCCTTAATTGTCACTGCAATTCCACCAACTGAGTTAAGACGAAGTCTAGAGGCTTGTCATCTGACTCAAACTCACAAGAATCCTAGTCTCCAGCAGTCCTCTGAGTGCAGGTTACTTTGGATATCCCTACCTCTGCTTATTTTAGACCATATTCAGTGCTGTGCTCACCAGTTTGTGATCCAAACATAAAATTGACACAAAACTGCATGAAATTAGATACATTTGTACATTAGTTATTAGAATACTGATGTTTTGTCATATTTTGCTATTTTGAAACAACAGTTTTATAAATAATGTAAACCTATGTTTTCATGCTGTTACTTAATATCTGTTTTTGTTAATTTTATTTCTTAATAAACCTGATTCAGAGTTTGTAGTCTGAAATGTGGCACCTGTCACAGTATTATTAGTCTCCAGTCTGGAGTTTTGGAGTTACTATTCTTTGAATCATATCCTGAGCATGAGAAGTTTATTGTTCATCTTGAGAGTGCTACATTATCAGATACTTTTCTCAAAAGATCACACGTTAGTTAATTGGGAACAGACATTGCCTGTTAGAACAGTCTTTTGTGCTAGGCATGAAATAAGAATTCAATAAGAGGTCAAATCACAAGACCTCACTCTCTTCTAATGTGAGCTTAAACTTCATTCATGTAAGCTGATCACAAGTAAAGACGGTAAGCATTTTATGAATGAAAACCAAATAATCAGTCATTGATTAAGAATGAAGCTACAGGTCTGGTCCAAGTTCTCAGCTTTATGTAAATCACAAACAGGAACCTTCCCCCATACCCTCCACCAACCTCAATGCTTGCCTTGACAATAATTGATGCCAATAATTCTCCTGACAGAAATACTTCAACAAAATTGTTGGCTTCAGTAATAACTTGGGACACAAAAATTGTGTTGACTGAACCTACTTATGTTGCTTTTAGGTTGTCAGGTAATCTACAAAAGGGAGTGGGTTACATTGGTGAGGATCCAATAAAAATAAAACATATAGTTAAATGTAAGAATACTGCCATCAAAGAGAATAAAAAGCAAATTAAGGAAATTAAAGTAGGCCATGTATACCACAAGTTAAATTGTAGAATTCAGAAAAAAGGATTAAAGTTAGATTGAACGTAATAGAGTGCCAATCCTAAAACTCAAGGCTACTCAAAAACTCTGAATTGATTGAAGCTAATTATCAGATTGACTAAATTCAAAGTGACTAATCTGTTTTTAGACATGAAAGAACATTTTAGCTTGGCCCTGTCAAAACTTATCAAAAACAAACATATTACATTTTAAATCATTTTAATGAATGTATAGAGTTGGGGAAGAAATGTTATTATTAATAAATATTTTCATTTTAACAAACTTATAAATTAATCATCATTTCATGATTGAGCTGAAATAGCCATGCAAGCTGGGAGATTTGTGGGGTCTGATTTATAATCATTGAATAATCTTAAATACAAAGGTAATTTTAAGCACAAAAATGAATAGTGAGGTCAAACCCAACTTCACTCATCTGGTTGCAGCTTTAAAAGAGATGGCAAAGTTCACAGGCAATCCATTCTAAGGAGGCAGATTGGCATATTAAATATCAAAAGAAGACTGAGAGCCTCATTATTATGCTAATTTTGGAATCTCATTATGAACAGCCAGGTTTCCCGCTCTTTATGAAACCTCGCATCTACATTCAGATGAGAACTGCTTGAGCCTGGAAGTAAGTGCCTTCTTAGCTATCTTCCTGGATACATCTTGCCTGTCCAAGTGACTTCTGCAACTGGGGACCCCTTATCAGAGGTCTCACCCACGAGGTTTCTGACCCCCTTACCATTCAAGACTTTTGAATACCTAGCTCAGACCTTGACCTGTCCCCCACCCTCCAACACCTCTAATCTTCTTCCCAATTAAGCCTTCAATTGCTTCTCTATCCAGATACCAATCAATCTTCCACCACCTACTCTTCAGCCTTTGATTCTCATCCCAGGTTATTGACATTCTCTCCACAGATCCTGAGATTGTCAGTTCACTGGGATGGCCACACCCCCCCAAACCTCCCCCCCCCACTCCTCCCAACTTCACCCTTCCAATCTCTCATGATCTACCCTCCTTCCTGGTCAACTTCAGTCCTTGCCTGAGATTGATTTCCCCTCCCCTTGTGAATCAGACTAACTTCCAGGCAAAGAACAAAATGAAACTCCACAGGGTGCAGGAGATTTTTGTCCTCCGAGTTCTCTACATATTCCCACCGATCCCACTCTTGATGATCAGATTGGTTAAAATTCAGGTTGTAGAATGCAAACTTTAACACATGAAAATGTCCCAAAGGCAATAGATTCAAAATCACTGAAAATTAAATAGCACATAGCAAGTCAACATTCTATTTTAAAAATTCCATTACCACCAATTTCCACAAAATTAAGGAATGGTGAAAATCATTGTGATAGTGGACATTAACATGCATAATCACAGACCAGCTTCCCATTCATGGACTAGTATCCCATTCTTTTTTGAGAGGGGTGACATCTCAATCCATGGGGGCTTTTAATTTTGTTATTTCAATCACAAACAATACCATTTCTGATCAATTGCATTCTTCAGTTCTCCTCTGCCTCTTCCAACCCCATTGCGCCTGACAAAATTCTCCCTCAGTCATGTACAATTGCATTTCTAAACTTAGTTTTTGCTCCTATTTGCTACAACATTCCTGCAATTGCCAATCTATTCAGGCACTTTCTTACCTTCTCCTATGATGCATTTTCCATGGCTAAACCCTACTCTCTTACCCTCTATTGAAAACATTCCAAACTAGTCTGAATTCATATATAAGTTTTCACATGGTACATCTGAGTTCCAAAATAAGAAAATATTCATATCTGTCTTATAATCCAATCCAAGGCCTGTTAACTCATCACAACAGGGCTCACTGTCTATGTTTGCTCACAGTCAACCAGTACTTCGATTTTACAACACTCAATTTTTCATTCTTGTGTTCAAATCCCTTCATGGCTACTACTCTCCCAATTCTGCAAACTCCTCCTGCTCTCCAAATTTCTAACAACTGTGCATTGCTCCAACTCTGTAAGGGTTGAAAAAATCAATTTCTCAGCTTTTTATGGCCATTTCCCTAAGTGCTATCAGTATAGCATTATTAATGTTGTTGGTTTTCACAATCTATCATTATCACAGTGAAGAAGATCAGAGGTGTTGACAGTTTGATTGACAGGTAAAAGCGGTTATTAAAGAATCAGCTCTCTTTGATGTTGGGCTAAGAATACAAATATTTTTTATAAGGAATTAAGTACACAAAGGGTTTTAAATATATTGAATGGGTTTTCTTTATTTGTTTTTAATTGTGAAGTCTATAATAGATATAAATTTAAAGCTTTGTTCTCCTTCAGCTCAGTATGGCTCCTGAGGTCTACCTAAAATGGATACTTAGTGATACTGGCATGGAGGATGTGAAGTCAAAATGTTGGATGGGTGAGGAGGCATGTGTGGCATAAGGGTCTGAGAAGATGATGGGGTGGATGCAGTAAGGATGTTTCCCCTTTTGGGTGAAACTAGAACTGGGAGTGACCGTCTAAAAATAAGGGGTCACCTTTTAAGATAGATATGAGGAGAAATTTTTTCTTTCAAGGGATCATGAGTCTTTGAAATCCTTCACCAAAAGGTGATGAAGGCAGAATCTTTGAATATTTTTAAGGCAGAAATAGGTAAATTCTTGATACCTGAAAGATCGAAAAGCTGTCGGGAGTAGACAGATATGTGAGGCTGAGGTTAAAATCAGAACAGGCTAGAAGTATTGAGTGGTCCTGCTCCTAATTCATATGTGCGCATGTATTAAGTTGGCAAAGGGACTATAAGTTGTCATGAGTTAGCACTTAATTGTTATAGGGTCTATATGAGAATGGTTAGGTGTTCATGAGTTTGCACCAAGTTGGCATAGTGCTATCAGGGGCAAAGAAGTAGGTTGGGGAAATTGGTTGGCATGAAGACCCGTTGATGTGGGTAAGGTACATGGCATGAGATGATATGTATGAACATAAGGGGTGGGGTGGGGTGGCATAAAGAGGTGTAAATGATGGGAGATAGATAGAGGGTCTAAAATGTAAGACAATAACTAGGAGAATGTCCCAGAGAATTGAGGTGGACCTATTAAACAGGCTGCCTTGACATTCAGCAGCCCCTGTAGCTGCCTCCTATCCGCATCCAGGGGCACCAGGCCTGATTCCATCCACAATTGCCTTCGAGTTGAATGAAGATCATGATATTTGGGGCACTTTTTCCTAAAGAGAGTGAGCAAGCCAGGACATTTCCTGACTTCTGCTAACAGACTTAGGTGCAAAAACCCCAGGCCAGTAAGTCAGAAAACACACTATATTCCATTGTCAGGAAGTAAGTTTGGACTATGATATCATAGATCTCAGTCTCAGTAGTTGTGGAACAATTATGCCTGAAGGTGCACATTAGCGCTGACCCTTCCACAGTGCTCTGAGTATAAAGGCCTGCATGCCATTAGGCTTTTTGATTATTTCCTGTAACTATTCATAACAATTTTATGATCTATTATTGTAAGCAGACCACCAAGTCTCTTTGAACTGCCATTCTTTCTTACTTTATACCATTTAGAAACTATAGCATTGTTTTTAGGTCTAAATAGATTGCTTCACATTTGCCTACGTTGATTCCATTTGCCACAGTTTTGCCCATCACTTAATCTATCTCTTTGTAATTTTATGATTTAATCTTCTGCTTTTTGATTATCACCTTATCTTTGTTTCAAGTTTGAATATATGACTTTCTATAAGCCATTAATAAATATGGTGGATAGCTGAGGATCCAACATTGATCCATTGGTTATATCTTGCCGGTTAGACTTGTTATCCCTACTCTTGATCTTCCACAGCTCAGTCATTTTCCTAACTGGATCAATGATTTATCTTCAAGAGTTCAATTTATGAGGGATGTCTGTTTTATTTAGTGTCCAGATCTTGCTGATAGCTTTGTAATATGGCCTCACTATGGACTAGGCATCTTGCTGGCAAGCTCTGGTGGTCAGTCAGCATATTCTCTGCCAATTACCCATTAGATAGTTAAAATTCATCCCTAATTCCCTCCCACCTAATCAATGTATGACAGATGTGCCGCAAGATCTTTCTCAATACCACCTGTGACTACAGATCTTTAGGTTCTGAGACTTTATAGAATTGAAAAAAACTTACAAAAGTATTTTTAATTCCAGAAACGAATTGTATTTGTGTTGCTGAAATTGATTATTTTCCAGTTTGTGAAGGCTGTCTTAGTGACTGAAGTAGAGTGTAGCCATATAATATAAACTATTAGGGTTGCTGATTAATGGTGAATGAATAAACTAAGCTCCATTTTCTACATGATTAATAATCACAAATTTGTAAATCTCTTGAATTATTATTTGTTACTGTTCGATGAATACAAAATCTGAGTGAATCAGGCACAAAAGAACATGTATATATAAAGCATTGATAATCTAATAGATTATTTATGTATTTATATAATATATGTATGCATGCATTATTTGCATGTTCATATATATTTGTCTTTCTAGTTCAGTAAAATGCTAAAGTAAAATGTTGTCTTTTTTCTTTAGCTCAGAGCAAGGCCTTCTACATACTGTGTATTTTAAAATTATTCTCAGGGTGTTGTACATGAAGTATAAAATAATGACAAATAAATGTCCCTGCAATTGTCGTGGCAAATCATTGTTAGAAAAACATCCTATTTGACTTTTGGAGTTTGCTTGTTAACCCCAGTGTTGTACTCAGCAAAACACAAACAACAAAGGCAAGTGAGAAGACTCAATTCTAGATAATAGAGTCATTCTTCCTGTGGAACGTGGCCACAATGCTCCATTTCTATGTATCTAACCACATAGATATCTATATGTTTTTGATTACTGTATATCTGTTTCTGACCCTTTTCTGTGCCTGCAGCACATATCGATAAAACCATTATACCTGAATTTAAAATGAAATGCATTAGACAAGACTTTGGGCTATCTTCCACACTGGAAACCGGAGCTGCTTTTGTATTGTATTCCACAATTGGTTCACCATATGCAGCATTGCTGGAGAAAGGACCCTGCAGATGGAGCATTGTGTTTTTATCTCAAGCTTTGGCGGCGGGCAGTCTGTGCAACGTAAACTGATCTGTACCTTAGTTTAGGTCAGGGAACAGGGGACCTCCCTCTCCTTACACCTGAAAGCTATCCCCTTTGCCTACTGAACAAAGTTCTACCTGTGCAAACAAGGCTTGTTTATCTACTATCTCAGGCACATTGTATATCATTGTCCTGTAATGTAGCAGGCCTGCTTTTCAGGGAACAAGGTCATGGAATAGTAGCAGATGCGCATAGCTGATTAAAAATTGCACTGCAGCAAAGCATTCAGACCCTCTCCGTGCCTGCTTAGTATGCTCTGCCTTCTTTCAATCATAAAACTCCCTACAAAAACTGAAAAAAATCAGGAACAACCTGTTTTTAGAATGAAATACTAGTAAACTTTTTGTAAACAATTCTTGGGGTGTGTAAGACCGAAATATTCCAGTCTAAGTGTCATCTCAGGTGGGAAAAATGATGAGAATTCTTCCAGGTGGGTCGGCACAATCCACATAGCAATTTAGCCACACTTAGGCCGGAATTCTCTGACCCTGCCTGCGGCAGGGATTCTCCACTCCCGCTGAAGCAAATGGAGTTTTGGCTGAATGCTGAATTCTCTGTCCTCGCTGGCAGCAGTGGCAGTGTGAACAAGATTGGAGAGTCCCAGCCTTAGCCATTTTCTTCAAAGCTTAGGTAGATTTCCATTAGTAAAGAGATATGCGCGACCAACTCCTCAGAGATTGGGGAGCCATTTCCAAAAGGGGTTCTTGCCAGAGTAAATTGTGTTTGGCCCATCTTGTGAGATTCTCCAGCCATAATGCAATTTGTGTCAGCACGTATGCAGCTGGAGAATCACCTCCCAGTAACCTAGTAATATAACCTGACATGACCAAAATAAATCAGTTTTATCCAAAAAGGTAGCTGAAGACAGGTGGAAGTCAAACACTGTATAGTTGAGCCAACCTGTATCATCAGAAATCCTCAAGCTTGATTCAAACTATTAAATTATAATTTCCCTTGAAATTAAATTGTAAAGGTAACTCTGGCTCAGTTCCCAGTATCCAGATAAAAATAATGTGGATGTACTATTTTTAATAAAAATTCAATCATGCCTGGCAAATATAAAGCTAAATATCATAACTGGTTCACTCAAAGTGCAGATACAAAACTAGAGTTGTCCATGAAGCTTATTCCAAATAAAATACTATTGAACTTCCTGTTGATCGATACTAGAAAACAAATTTTCTACTCACACCAGAAAAGTTACCATTTGGCAATTCATTAAGGTAGATAAGCTAGTTCTCACTTGTGAATGAACAAGAGATAAGTAGATCACTATTAGGATTGTGACCTTAAAACAAAAGGAGAATAAGTATCCCTTTTCTACATCATGTGGAAACAAATGGTAAAGGAACTCTAAAGTGAAACACTCATGTTATGAATTGAATAAGACCAAAGGTTTTGAGTCTGGCTCACCTTTGTATCTACAGATATCAACTTTCCAGAATCAAAGATATTGAATCACTGATTTAGAATTCTGTGATAAACAATTATTATTGCTTTCACAGTTACATTTTGCAGATAAGTTGGGAGTGACAAAGTTCTTGAGGAATGACAGAGGATAAAAACTGTTTCAGTGTAGAACAGCTGAAAACTGATGTCATCTGGTTGGAGCAATATCAGCAGGGTGGACCAGAATGGCTTTCTCAGTCCAACAACAGTGAGTGGGGATCTATTAGAGGTATATAAGATTATGAGGGGTATAGATAGAGTAAATGGTGGTAAGCTTTTTCCACCATTAGAATCAGATAGAACGAGGGGTCACGGCCTTAGGGTGAGGGGGGCTATGTATAAGACGAATATTAGAGGGCATTTTTTCACACAAAGGGTAGTGGGGGTGTGGAATGCACTACCGAGTAAGGTGGTGGGAGCAGGCAAGCTAGGGTTGTTTAAGGGTCTCTTGGACAGCCACATGAGCAGTCTTCAGATAGAGGGATATAGGAGGACTGTTTAAATACTTTATTTCTTTCCACAGGCTAATCGGTCCACCTTGTTGACCAACAAGGTGCATGCATTCGGCAGGTCGTGCGAGGGCTGCTCTTGGATGTTACTTCAGGAGTGGCCTAGTGCTTCACGTTGTTAGTGTATGCTTAAACTGGACCATCAGATGGGCAACATGACAGCTCAGAGACTATCGCTGTTGCTGTGCAGACACATGGATTTGGGCCTGTGTCTGCGGGAGTTTGCGCGTTTTCCCCGTGGTTGCGTGGGTTTTCTCCGGGTGCTCCGGTTTCCTCCCACATCCCAAAAATGTGCTCTTAGGCTGATTGGGTAACAAATTGTCCCTATATTGGACTCTATGTCATTAAGACGTTAGGACGGCGGCGCGGGCTCGTTGGGCCGAAGGGCCTGTTTCCCGTGCTGTGTTGTTCTTTGTTCTCTTTGTTCTTTGTTTATGAACACGTTAGATATGCTGAAACATACCCAAGGGCTAGAGCTATCAAAGTTCTGGAAAGCAACAAAATGCTTTAAAGTGAGACTGAAGATTGGTTCCATTAACTTGCATAGCATTAAGTCTACAACCTTGAGATATCTTGCAATGATTAAAGTGATGTCTCAGACACCCATATCAAATGGTCAATCTGGCATGTTTCCCTGCACAGACTTGTGATGGGCAGGAAAACTCTTTGGGAACATTCTTTAACAGATTCTCCTCCATCCAAGGTTATATTTCCAAGTTTCCATCCCACCATCACACCATCTTGATGGCCACTTTTATGTGCAGCTACCTCAAGCTATGCCCAGATTATCAATATGCAACACTACACGCTAAGATTTTACCTGTCCCCAGTATTGCAAAAAATGGGCCTGACTACATTGCTCCAGATCAGTCTCAGTTCAACTGTGCCACACCACCCATCCCTCATAGAGAATATATATGCAAAAGAACACCTTTGGCCACAAATCTATCAGGCAGTGATCCACATATAATGTCTCCAAGCCCCAACAGCAGGAGCAGTTGCTCTTGTCGGATGATTCCCTGGACAGACAAAGTCATTTGGCAGAATGCCTTATTGTCAGGAGTTTTAACCCAGCATCACCATGTAGCTGGGCTGGTGGTGAAAAGGTCAGATCTTTTCTGTCTGCCAGCAGTCTAATTTTGTACACTTCCTTCTGGAATGTGCCATTGCAAAGCAGGTCTGGAAAAAGATGCAGTGGTTTGTGTTGAGATCCATTCCAAGCAGCACCTGACACAGGATTCCATGATCTACAAGCTCTTTTAGGCAGTATACACCAAAGTAAGCATCAACTGGAGGGCCATCAACTCTGTGATTGTTCTTTGATCTGTCTGAGATTTGTTGGTCTTCCAGTGCAAAGTGCTGACTGATGTTGCAGACTGGCACATTCCAAAAGGTCCAGGATTATGTGCTGAGGGATGCCCTAAGGCTTATGGTAACTGCCTCAAAACTGCAATGGACAATGACCACTTTTAAGCCCTTCAGTCATAAAACGCCAAGGGACGGAAACTGAAAAACTGCCTTGGGCTTTGTGTTTGATTTGTAACAAACATTGTAATATTGATTGTAATTACAAATGTGAAGAACTTGGAAGAAACTGATATTTGGAAGAAACTGAACGTAAGAATTTAGAAGAAACTGATTTATTTTGCATTTTATGTACGGTCAACTTTGAACAGTCATTAAATATACTTCTATAAATTATACAAATAAAATATACTTTTGGGATAAAAACAAACTGTAGTAGAGGGGACTCATGTCCATAGCTTATTTTCCAACCATTTGTTAGTCAGACATACACAACAGTAAGCCTAGTGATTGCAGACAGAGTTTCATTTTGGCTGAACTATCTCTGCAGCATCTACAAGGCATATGTTTATGTTGCATTGTGTTACAAACAGTGTCTTAAAATATTAGTTGATGGAAATATCTAGAAGTGTATTTATGACAGCCAGCTGTCAACTTGAACTCTTCAAAATCTAACCGCACCAGATTATGATATGATTGTTCCTATAATTGGCACAGCAGTAATCTAGCAGCAAGCACAAGGCCTTCCTCTAATGTGGTTTCATTTTCTTTCAGCTAGCCAATCATATGTGGGATCAAATCACAATACGAGAAAAGGCTTCACTCAAACTTTCCTCCACCAATGCCCATTTCTCAGATTAAAATATTTTGCCTGAATAAGGCTTGTATTTAACCTATCCTGGTGGATCTGCCTAAATTTGAAATTGTTTGCATTTGTGGCCCAGAATTATCCTTTTTTTAAACTGTGGCATTCATAGCACCACATTGAGCAGTGAAGATTTGTCATGACTTTGCTCAACAAGTTGGATTTTTTTGTTTGGAGTTGGCACCACTGGATTGGCTGTCACATGCCTCATTAAAAAAAGTGAAGTCACCAATGGATATGTGATTTGTTCCTTGTGGTGAACAAAGGTCACAATTTTCCTGTCCCACATGTTATGGGAATCGTAGCAGGCGGGGACAGACCATGCAAATGTTCATTGACATTGGGAAGGAATTTCTGGCCTTGGGGCAAGCCTGGAAGGAAAATTCCATCCAAAGAATGATAGAGTAACAGTAATGTGAAAGAGTCCCAATATGTCTTTTGAAGCAAGATATTCAAGACATGGTTATTTTGTAATTAGTTTCTGCAACTAGAAATTGGGAGAGTACTTTAAACAGAATATACTATCCCTAATTTCTCCTGAAGCAATGTGGAATAGAAAATGCCCTAAATATTCAGCAAATGAAGCAGTATCAGTGGAAGGAGAAACAGAGTTAATGGCCATAACTTGCTGGGTGCTCATGACAGAAATATTCTGGTCCTGCCAACGGCACACCCCTGCTGCAATTTCCCAGCTATGAGGTGTGTGTTCTATAGGAGACCCCATTGACAATGGCAGGACCAGAAGATCGCATCCCATTGACTAATGGCTGGTTACTTCTGTGAAACATGTGATGGGAAAATCCCAGAAATTCCTTCCCAAGGTCAATGATAGGGTTGAAGTTAAAAAAGATTAAATTACAAAATGAGGTGATGATACAAGGCAAAGGGTGATTACGACAAATGGGACAAGTAACAAAAGATGAATCAAGTAAAGGTATAAATGAGAATTGCAGAATCTTCACCAATGGCTTTTGTCTGAAAAAATGGGGACAAAGAATATGATCCGAAATTGTTGGACTCAATTTCAAGTCCAAAAAGCTGTATCGTCTGGCTTGATTCCTGGAATTTTACAACACCAATTTTAAATCCAACCAATTTATTTGATAGTAAATTCACGAGCTTTCAACTTTATAGCCTTCGTCAGGCAAATGCAGTGTTCTGGTCTGCAATAGCACTCATATCCACACAGACAGTTACAGATTGTTGATTAGAATGCGAATCCTTACATCTAACCTGCTATTCAAGTGTTAAAGTGGCAAACAATGTGTGTGAAGGGAATCCTGAGCATTGGTTAGAGAATTGTGTATTTTCTCCAGACAGCACAGTAAGTGAGGTTTTTTGCTAACTCAGGCAAGTTACGGAGGTTACAGATAGTGTGATAGTGTAGTCATCAAACCAGCAGACAAAGGAGGCGCCACCGTCATATTGAACAGAACAGACTACTGTGAAGAAGTGTACCGACAACTAAACAATGTGAAACACTACAGACAGTTACCAGCAGATCCGACCAAAGAACACACTCGTCAACTCAACACTCTGATCAAAACCTTTGATCCGGACCTTCAGAACACCCTCCGGGCTCTTATTCCACGTACTCCCCGCATTGGAGATCTCTACTGCCTCCCAAAGATACGACAAGGCAAACATACCCGTCCCATCGTATTGGGCAATGGGTCCCTGTGTGAGAACCTCTCCGGCTATATCAAGGGCATCCTGAAACCCATTGTACAAAGAACCCCCAGCTTTTGTCTTGACACTACGGACTTCCTACAGAAACTCAGCATACATGGAGCAGTTGAACCAGAGACACTCCTTGTCACAATGGATGTCTCGGCGCTCTATACCAACATCCCCCACGACGATGGTATTGCTGCAACTGCCTCAGTACTCAATGCCAACAACTGCCAGTTTCCGAATGCAATTTTACAACTCATCCGCTTCATCTTGGACCACAATGTCTTCACCTTCAACAATCAGCTTTTCATCCAGACACACGGAACAGCCATGGGGACAAAATTTGCACCTCAGTATGCCAACATCTTCATGCACAGGTTCGAACAAGACTTCTTCACCACACGAGATCTTCAACCAAGGTTATATACTAGATACATTGATGACATCTTTTTCCTTTGGACTCATGGTGAACAATCATTGAAAAAACTGTATGATGATATCAACAAGTTCCATCCCACCATCAGACTCACCATGGACTATTCTCCAGAATCAGTTGCATTCTTGGACACACGCATCTCCATCAAGGACGGTCACCTCAGCACCTCACTGTACCGAAAACTGACAGACAACCTCACAATGCACCACTTCTCCAGCTTCCACCGTATTCACGTTAAAGAAGCCATTCCCTATGAACAAGCCCTCTGTATACACAGAATTTGCTCAGATGAGGAGGATCATGACAGACACCTCCAGACGCTGAAAGGATGCCCTCGTGAGAACAGGATATGGCGCTCGACTCATCAATCCACAGTTCCGACATGCCACAGCGATAAACCGCACTGACCTCCTCAGAAGACGAACACGGGACACAGTGGACAGAGTACCCTTTGTGTTCCAGTACTTCCCTGGAGCAGAGAAGCTACGACATCTTCTCCGGAGTCTTCAACATGTCATTGATGATGATGAACATCTCGCTAGGGCCATCTCCACCCTCCCACTTCTTGCTTTCAGACAACCGCACAACCTCAAACAGATCATCGTTCGCAGCAAACTACCCAACCTTCAGGAGAACAGTGACCACAATACCACACAACCCTGCCACAGCAACCTCTGCAAGACATGCCAGATCATAGACATGGACGACATCATCAAACGTGAGGATACCATTCACCAGGTGCACGGTACATACTCTTGCAACTCGGCCAACGTTGTCTACCTAATACGTGGCAAGAAAGGATGTCCCGAAGCATGGTATATTGGGGACACCATGCAGACACTACGACAGTGGATGAACGAGCATCGCTCAACAATCACCAGGCAAAACAGTTCCCTTCCTGTGGGCGAACACTTCAGCAGTCATGGGCATTCAGCCTCCAACCTGCGGGTAAATGTTCTTCAAGGGGGCCTTCGTGACACACGACAGCGCAGAGTTGCTGAGCAGAGACTGATAGCCAAGTTCCCCACACATGAGGATGGTCTTAATAGGGATCCTGGCTTCATGACACACTATCTGTAACCCCCCGTAACTTGCCTGGGTTAGCAAAAAACCTCACTTACTGTGCTGTCCGGAGAAAATACACAATTCTCTAACCAATGCTCAGGATTCCCTTCACACACATTGTTAGTCACTTTAACACTTGAATATCAGGTTAGATGTAAGGATTTGCATTCTAATCAGCAATCTGTAACTGTCTGTGTGGATATGAGTGCTATTGCAGACCAGAACACTGCATTTGCCTGACGAAGGCTATAAAGTTGAAAGCTCGCGAATTTACTATCAAATAAATTGGTTGGATTTAAAATTGGTGTTGTAAAACTTTACTGAGTTTACCCCAGTCCAACGCCGGCATCTCTACATCTTGATTCCTGGAACCAAGTTAATGCAGATTATTCAAGCTGTTACTAATGCTCTCTGTAACTGACACAATGCAGATTAGATCAGAAACTGAACAGAGTGGAAGCTGAACTTGTTTAGATGGAGCATTGCCTTCAAAGTGGATTCTTGCACCACTCAAGCATTTATCATTCATTTTCTTATTCAAAATAGAACTCAAGGATCACTTGTGCTTCAGTATTTACATTATATCTTATTCAAGAATCATTTTTCAAAAAGCATAATGATTAGAAAGTCCAGTTAATCATTGCTATAACCCTCATCCTGCTTCTTCAATTTCCAAGTCTTCACCTACTGGTTTGCGTTCTTACAGATAACTGCACAGTTATTATGGCTCACTCATATCTATGTATATATTTGATTCCAGGTATTGTATGGAATAGGCTCACAAAACATGTTTGGCAGTCAGTGAACTCCAGAAATTGACAGATCTGATCAGCATATGTTCACATAACATTAGAAAGAAATAAGAGATCAATGTTTTTCTCAATATCTGCCTATATCAAATTTAATACTGTATGAATCTTTTGGCTCTTCTATTCCTCAACCAATTATTATGTATTAACTTGAACTGTCCAAGCATTATCAGTCACAAGCCCAGTGATAGACATAAACATTAGGCCAGGAACACTGTAGTATTGCATCATTCAAGCTCTCAGCAAAATTATTCTATCATATTTTATTCACATTGTTGCCTCAAAGGAAAACAGATCTCTGCAAACTGATATTTTTATCTGACCAAACAGTCTGTTGAATAGCATTTACTTTAATTTCTCTACGATTCCTATTTTCCTTTTGGTTTTAGCCTATGACAAGAAAACAATTTTTAACAGGGCAGTCTTTTATAAATGTAGTGTACATATATCAGGTGTAATTAGAGTCACAGAATCATAGAGGTTTACAGCATGGAAACCCAAATTGTCCATGCTGCCTTTTTTTTTTAAACCCCTAATTTAATCCCAATTGCCCACATTTGGCCCATATCCCTCTATACCCAACTTATTCATTTAACTGTCGAAACGCTTTTTAAAGGACAAAATTGTACCCACCTCTACTACTATCTCAGGCAGCTTGTTCAAACACTCACCACCCTCTGTATGAAAAAATTGCTAGACACTTTTGTATCTCTCCCCTCTCACCTTAAACCTATGCCATCTAGTTTTAAACTCCCCTACCTTTGGGAAAAGATATTGATTATTCAGTTATCATTTTTGTTGTGGAACAAAAATAGTCAAATTTAACAGCCAAAGACAAATAAACAATATTAGAACTTGATGTTTCAAAGCAACAATCAACAGACATTATTTAGTTATATTTCCAAATCAGGCTGCTTGTTTTTTTAATATTAATCCAAAATCTGTAACTTGTAAGTTGTAGAAGAGAGGATACTAAAGCATTGAAAGACTGTAAGAAGGAGTTGATTCCAACTGGAAGCTGAAATCATTGATGAGAGTGTTGTAGATATTACAACACATAATAAAACAAGAAGATATAATTCCAGTGAGGGCTGTATAGTTGCTAAGCTGATCAATAGGTCAATCCCTCTAAAGCAGATGATGTCAGAAAATAGTTCATTTTGTATTCACATGTATATCACTCTTCTGCAGCAAAATGCCAAGACGAACCTATATTTTTAAAATGTCTTGAATTATTATTTTAGCCTTTATGTTCAAGGACTGAGACTCTTCTTACAAATCTAACACTAACCAGCCCCATGATAACAGCAAGAATGATCCAATGTAATGTTTCCTCCAGCATGGAAATCTTTGACTTACGTTTTGCACATCCCTGCAAATCATGACTACAGTTGAGAATTCATAATTATAGAAGTTATATTCTTCAGTCTGTTGCACTTCAGATTGTGCCCAAACATATCACACTAGATGAGAATGTTTAAATAACATCCCCTCACACTGCAACATTTTACCTGAATAAATTAAACACGTGAGCAGTGACACTATTGCATCCACCAATGGGACTTTTGGTAGGATTTACAGTTAGTTTACAGAAAATCAGCAAACAGAGTCTATTTAAATAATTTATCCTGAAGAACAAAGTCTATTTAAAAAAAGTATTTACAGAACTCTTGACCGAGACTACAACAAAGTCTCCCGATCCCCTGAAAAAGTGGGAAAATGCATTGAGTACAGAGTATTAAATAATACAAATTATCTGACACTTCATGCAGACAATTAAATATCAATTGTGATCATAGATAAAGCAGCTCTGAACCATTGGAAACCTGCAAAAGAAACTGGAAGTGCTGGGGTTGCACAATGTCCAAAACAAAAATAATTTAACTTGTCAAATAGGCCCCTTTCCAATACAAGGCTGCATCTGAAACAAACTGTGCTTATCTTTTAAATGCTGACTGATGTGTACTTCAGCATTTTCTATTTTTATTACCATTAACAGGCTTTGTTATGCATGTATGTAGACAGACACAAACTGCACTAGAATTCACACGCAAGCTCTATCAGAAAAACAGATTACAGTTTAGAGTATAAAGTAAGATAGACTGTAAATATTTATCAATTCTTCAGCTTTGGGATGCTCACTGTCAGCTGTAAATGGACTTAAATCAACATTTTAAAGCTTTAAAGGAGCACTTCAGACTGATGGAGTTCCTGTCTAAAGTGGGTTTTTCCTTTAAAATTGAAGTATGAAATTTAACCTTGCAAGAAAAACAAATTGTTACAGGATATGTGCCTTAGTATTTCTGCAACCAGATTTTATCAGACATTTCATCCTAGAAATAAATAGTAGATTACATAATTAATGTATTACATGCTTATAGCATTTCTCTACCTGTTATTTTGATGGAGACATTAAAATAAAGTGTTTAAAGTAGCATTGTGGGCAATGTTATAATAAATTGTTGTGATAAATAGTCATTTCCTATTCCTGCAACAATGACTTCTAGGATTTTGTTCTTTTTACTGATAATCGATGAAGGGTTAGGGCCTCTGATGTGGACACTACTAAGGTTGAAAGTGCAGTGAAAGACATTAAATATAGTTTAACAGTAGTGGTAATGTAGTGGTCAATAGATTTCATATTAATGTGTTTGTACGCTAATACTATGCCTTGCAATCGATTCTCACTAGACAAAAAATGGTTAAATCAGGCTCACTATCTTAATCCACATGATGTGCCAGTGTCTGCGCTGGTGCTGAGGAATAATGAAGCATGTGACAGTGAAAGCAGGGTAAGATTTTCCTCCTGTGAAGTATCATCTTCTACAGATGCTGAAAAGGATCTAAAGCAAGAAGAAATGTGAGAAGAGTTAAAATGGCATAGAAGAGTTGGCCATGAGAAGATTACAGACTTGAGAGTGTAGCTGAGAGTTGTGAAGCTTGTTGAATATTTGCCGAAGTAAATAAATGATAAAATATAGACACCCTATCCTCATAACTATTAGCCTCACTTTCTCAAAACTCATGGCTCTGCCCTAGCCATTAAACAACAGGATTTCTGGCTCTGCTTTTGTGAGAGCTGTGATATTAGATATTCCTTTTCTGAATTTGCTACTGTAATCAAACTGTCCTATGTTTGGTTTTGCCACATGGAAAGACAAGATGGGAGTCAGCAAGTACATCCTGGAAAGGTAAGTCCCCATCTTCCAGATGCCTGAACTTCTGCTTCAGCAACCCTATGGTTTGCTCATGTGCAGATACTTGGAAACACCAACACCTTAAATTTCCTTCCAAAGCACACATCCTCCTGACTTGAAACTATATCGCCAATCCTGTCACTGGTTCAAAATCCTGGGACTCTCTTCCTAATAGCACTATACGCCTACACCAGGTAGACTGCAGTGGTTCAAGAATGTGATCACTAATACCTTCTCAAGAGCAAGTAGGAATAAATAATGTTGGCCACCAGCAATGCTCATCAACTTGCCCTCAGTTCAAAGATAACATCTACTCAGGATTGCTATGGATCTTCATGTGGCTGAACAGGCCCATTCTTACCCCACAGATCTTTGGGCATGTGGGACAGGATGCTCCCTAAGGTAATAAGATCCAGAGTATGGGATTTTCTTGTTTCCTTTCTTCGCTGCAAGTATTCTGCCTTATCACTGAGGTCTTGGGGCTTAAAGCATTTGTTTAACAGTCATTCCATTGAATCCAGAGGATGTGGCAAAGGCATCAGTGATGGAATTTCTCAAGTGCTCTTATGTATCATTGATGCAAAGTCCAGGTCTCATTGCAGTACAAGAATGTGGTAATGACAACTGTTTTGCACAATAGAATGTTTGCTGATTTGCTGACATCTTTGTGGTCAAACACTTACTGCCATGGTTTGTAAAAGGTCGGGCTGGCTCAGGTGATTAAATCTCCTTGTCAATGGTTGTTTTTTGAGAGAGATCATTGCCAAGGTATGAAAGTACCCTGTATACTCCTGAGTCTGCCCCTCAACATATTTAGTAAATTGAATATTTGGCATATCATGTGTGCATTCATTTATTCATTTAAGTATAGGCTCAGGAGATTGAGAGTGGCTTGCAACTTTGGTGCATAATCTGGTGCAAAGTGGACAATGACACTGCGGTCATCCACAAACTGTAGGTCCTCAATGTCTACAGTGGTTAATTTTAGTTTTAGTCTTGGCACAGAGGCAACTGAGGTTAAAGAGTTTTTCCACTAGCTGCTATTTAATATTGATATCAGATGACATCAGAGATCTTTGTTGAGGTGAATAGCCACTGTCAGATAGATTTACAGTGGGCGGCACGGTAGCACAGTGGTTAGCACTACCGCTTCACATCTCCAGGGACCTGGGTTCAATTCCTGGCTTAGGTCACTGTCTTAGGTCACTAGGTGACCAGTGTGGAGGTGTGGAGTTTGCACATTCTCCTCGTGAATGCGTGGGTTTCCTCTGGGTGCTCTGGTTTCCTCTCACAGTCCAAAGATGTGCAGGTTAGGTTGATTGGCCATGCTAAAAATTGCCCGTTTGTGTTGTGAGATGCATAGGTTAGAGGGTCTAGTGGGTAAATATGTTGGGTATGAGAATAGGGCCTGGGTGGGATTGTGGTCGGTGCAGACTCAATGAGCCGAATGGCCTTCTTCTGCACTGTCGGGTTTCTATAAAAAGAATTGTAAATAATATGGCAGCAATCACTTGCCTGCCTCCTTAGCCTCAGAATGAATTTTGAAATGTCTGTTCAGGTTTCCCCTTTGAGACAGTTGCAGTCATATCATCATGAAGCAATTGCAGGATTGTGATGATGAAGTTTCTTGGATCCTCAAATCTTTGGAAAACAATCCAAAGTCTTGCAATTTACTGATTCAAATGCTTTGGTTGAATTGGTGAATGCAATGAAGATTCCTGATGTTGATCTTGACGTTTTCCTTGGATTTGTATGGTAACAAAGACCATGTCAGAGGTTCTTCTAGAAATAAGGATATCTGACATAGCAAAGGTCAATGTGGGACTAGGAAACGATATCACCCACAGTGTGATGTAGAGGAGAAAAATGACCTGAAACTGGGGTTAGTTGTGGACAAGACAGAAACCTGTGCAGAAGCAAGCATAGAGATATCTTATAGCTTGGGCTATATGCTGTGTATATATATACAGTCTTGCAGTATTAATAAACACTTAATGTTCAATCAATCATTCAGAAACCCTTTGTGAGACTTACTGAACATACAACTTGCCACATGGCAACAGTGAATAGAAAAAACCAAGGCCCCAGAGAAATTGGAGCAGAAATTCATAAGCTGTAAAAATTAAAGGAGCCGTACTCTGACCTGGCTGAAAAGCGCCTGAAGTGAAGAAAAATAAGAATTGGAAGCAGAACTGCAAAAAACATCCCTATTGCGGACTAAGGACTCCATAAGATCTTATGGAAATTTATTGTGAATGCTCACAGAGTGCAGTAAAAGAACTTGACAAGAGTAAGCAAAAGATTCTTTCTAAGCTAGGACTGGCATAAAAATCTTCAGTACTGTAAAAAGGTCAGAGCAGTCTGGTTGCGAAAGCCCTGCAGCAAGCATGGGTTCAGAATTTGCACCATATTATATGGTGGCCCAACTCAGTGCAAGAAAGGAAAATAAAAGTGAATGTCAACCAAAGCCAGGAATTAATTGTAAAATGGTTGGAAGTCCACTGATATTGCAGGGAATGCCCAGAACTGAAGTTCCCAAAAGGCCCACCAGCAAAGAGAGTCTCAACTGGGTCTTCAGCACTGAGTTATCTTGAACCTGCTTGTCCAATTCATTCGCAGGCAGTAGAAATTCTTCTTTGATCGGACCAATGAAATCTTCAGAAAACTACTACTTTGCCATGAGTGGAAGACATGCAGGAAAATGATATGGAACAGAAGAATGAAACTAACCCCAGCTTCAGTGATTGCTGTTACATTCCTTATAGGCACACTGCAAGACACTGCAGCCGACACACAAAGATGTACGACAATGTTGAAGCAAAGAACTAATGACCATCAACTCACCAGAACACATTTCAGTGAGGCACAGAGACACATGGAAGAACATAATGTTACAGTAAAAGCCAAACTGCAAGGTGAGCCCACTGATGAGGAACATCCAAACGATAGAGAGAGAGATACCTTCAACTCCACATCACAACTAATCAAATAGATAAAGAAAAACCTGGTTCATACTACAAATAAATGAAGTGAACTCTCTCTCTGGAAAGATCGCAGCAAGTCAGTGGACCCCAACTAGAGCAGATGAGGAATTGAAAAGGAAAATTCAACTCAAGGAGTGGAAAAGGCATATTAGACAAAGCCAATCAATAAAGGTTTGCCAAATCAATTGAATGTACTACTTCATTCGAATGCAACAAGAATGAGATCTGTAAGAATTGTCAAGCTCAAGATTGTCCAAATTTATGAAGTCAGAGACTTGAGTTGGAAGGTGGGGTGGAAGGGAAGGGGTGACAAAATTGTAATGTTGGGTAAAAACTTGTGAGGAGGTGTAGTTGTAAGTGTTTCTGGCATAGCTAAAATTAATGTGTGGCTGAGAATCAGTACCACCCACAACAATGTAAAGATTCATATGACCTGAGACTAGGGTCAGTTATGGACTAGACAGAAATCTTGTAGAAGCAAGCATGGAGTTAGCTTGTAGCTTGGGATATATCCTATATATGTACAAGTTAAGTGATATTAATAAACACTTACGTCAGAATTCTAATGCCCTTCCCACCACAGAATTGAAGCAGGCGAGGGACGAGAAATGGAACTGTCTGTTGACTTCAAGTGGGAGTTTCCAGTCTCACTCGAGCGAGACTGCAAATCCTGCCCTTAATGCTCAACCATACTAGACTCAGAATCACTTCACGAGATCAACTAAACATACAACTTACATTGACACTGTATTTCTGAAAGGATTTCCTCAGCTGCGGGAAGTATGTAATTCATGAGATCGTGAGTCAAGATTTTCTCTGCTGTGGACAAAATAGATCCCATAGCGTGATTTATCTTACTTATTGAAAATAATTACAATTGTCATATTCCTAAAATTAGTAGAGAATTCTTTCTTCTACCAGATTTGTAGGATGAGTGCATGGAATCTTGATGTGAGCAAAAGTCCGCCAGTTTTGAAGACCTCAGCTGTAATACCATTGGGGTCACAGGCTTTGTTGTTTTCTATCCGTTTCATTACTTGTTGCAGCTCTCCCATCAATGATGATTCACCCATGGATTCGACCACAGAGTACTGAGGCGTAGCCTGGAGAGTATCAGCTGCCACTTTGGATTCATTATTGAGCAGTTGTTGAAAATATTCTTTCTAGCATTGACAGATGGCATTGTCATTCTTATGAGGAGAAACATCATTTTGAGAACAAAGGAGATTTTGTCCATTTGAATGTGGTCTATAGATGATCCTGGTGATTTCATTAAAGCTTTGCATGTCATGATAGTCAGCATAATGTTGGATTTCCCATGCTTTCTTTTCCCACCACATCTCGTTTGTCTTCCCGTTTTTGTCTTTGGCTGTCAGCCTTTTTCTTTACTTTTGATAAGTTTTATTGTGAATTGGTACTCCAAAAAACAAAGAATGCAGCTTAAAACTGGATGACTTGGTCTCTTCTTATCTCTTCCCAGCTCAAAGTGCTTGCATCTCTTGATGGCCAGCATTCTCTTTGACCGACAGTGGGACTCGACACACTCCAGTCTCAATCTTCTTCATGATTTTAGCCTTCTTCAAAATAAAGACTCTGCTTTCTGTCTACTGTCTCTTAGCCTGTGCATATAAGGAATCCTTTCCCTTTTTGTACTAGGTAACTTTGTGGGGCTGGTACCTACGACATTTTTTGCAATACATTCTCCAGGTCTTTGGTACGTTGACCATCCTTTCGAGTCTTAATGTTAGAATGGTGCCTTTTTGACTCACAACCTTGAATTGATCTGGCTGCTCCAATAGTCTGGCTATAGGAGTCTAGTATAGCTGACGTTATTGCATCATACTGTTTTGTAATTGAGTTGAATGTGTGAAAATTTTCTAAAATGATCATAAGCTGAACTTGTTGATTGGGTTGCTTCAGGACTGAGAAATTAGTTTTCTTCCTCTTGAACTTTTGAGTCTTGCGATTTATTTGGTTCATTACCAATCAAAAAAGTCAATGTTCTCTACAACAGGGGTCAGTCTCTCACTTGGATTCAGCAGTACAGGCATTATCTTTGACCTGCATGATGACATAATCCAGCAGTATCAATGATTTGATGTAGGATGCCTCCTTGTGGTTTTATGCTTATCCCTCTGACAGAAGAGAGTGTCATAATGAGATCACGCTGAGCATACTTTGTCAGCAGGAAAACACTATTTCCATTGTTTTTCTCCACCCTGCTTTTCCCAATGATTCTGCTCCTGACTGAGGTGGTCCAAGTTTTCCGTGTCGGCTGGATTCTCTGGTTCTGGTACTATGAATGGGATTTTCCATCGAAGCCACCCCACACTGTCAGGAAACCTGCAGGACCAGAGAATCTAGCTGCTAGTGAACAACCTAAGCCTTCCAGCCTTAGAATCTTGAGAGCTTAGATGACACAATTGCAGTTCTTTTTGTATTGTCACTCTTGAAATTATTCATGAGTATTCTAACATCCCAAGTTGCAAAATTTAAAGTTTTTTTTATTTGACCACAAGGATGATTATCTCACAAGCTGTGATTTCTCAGCCAGAAAAAAGTGGGACATCTTATTTTTAAGGTACCTTCTCTAGCCCCCTCCCCATTAGGATCAAGGGATCATCAGAGACACAAGCCTTTCCACCACAACAAGGTGGCAAACAATGACAAAGCATTGCTCACATCCCATGAAAGAAGATCCTTCTGGAGGTTTCCAGGCTTTGAATATACTCATGTTACTCAAGTGTGATGCGCTTGTGGGAAGGTGACCCTTGCTCCCAGCCACCATTCTATCATTTCATTGGAAGGGCCAAATATTTGACGATAATAGATTTTCTGCAAAATAAAACACAAATGACAACTTTCTTATTTTTCATAATCGAAGACTACCTGGTCATTAATGGAATTGCAGCCTGTTCTGTTGTCCTGAATGCAATCTACAAAGAAATAAACCTAAATAGAGATCAGTTACTCTGGCAAATCCTCAAGTTTTCTCTTATTATCTGTTGAGTTCAATGGGAAGAAAATGTACAGGTTACAACACAGTAAAAATAGATATAAAATTCTAAAAGAAAAGTATCAGTGAAATATTCTGAAGCAGGACTATTAGGGTGTTGGGCAGAGGATTCAACTCCAGTCAAACAACTTCATATACTGTGAGTGAAGCAATCTGTGAGTTGTCTGTGCTTAAACCCAACCATATAGATTTAATTCCCCAGCAGATGGTGTTCAATCTGGCCCCATTCCCAGTACACAGTGAGCTAACAAACAAAGCTTCTTTTAATTCAGCCAAGTATTTCAAATCTAATTTTACATGTATATGTAGATTTCCCAATCATCAATATTTTAATACCAGTGATTACCCATTTATTTTAAACAACATGACAGGAAAACAGTTGATAGCTTTGGTTAGAAAGAAATATGAGGAACCCTCATGTATCCAAGTTCTATCTGTCAGCTATTAACAAATAATAAGGTGGTATGAGATTAAAGTTAAGTGTGGCTATTTACTTTGGCTCATACAAATGTTCATAATTGTTGCATTTGAATATAACAGGTACAAGGTGTATTTGGTCAGTGACTTCGCCTTTAGAACGGCAGGTGATCTTAGAAATCAACAGGTTTTAACAGCAGAATTTTAACGGCCAAGACATTTGGGTTCGAATGGTGGATGCGGGGGAAGAGTTTGAATACCTGAAATGTAGCTACAGGTTTAGAACCAAACCTCATCCCATCCTGTTCCAGGTTTAAACTAGAGAGATTCATAGGCAAGCGGGGAACCCCTGTGGAGCTGTTAAGTAACTAAAATATGTGCTACTGCAATAAAACTGATAGACTGGGACCAGCTCTCTTGAAATGTGTGAATATCGCCATCTTCTCAGGTTTCATTTCCAAACCATTGTGACTGAAGCTTCAGGAATCAATGTACAGTTCAGCCATTCTGCATACTGCTGAGAGCCATGTAACTAGAAATCCTTCATTCAATGAGTGAGAATCATCTTGCCCACCCTCTCTGGTCAGGAAACGTGGAAGAGGATACAAAAAACGTGGTTGAGTTGAAAAGCTATGGCAAATCCCACCACAAGACCAACTACTGGTCTCTCTGCTTTGTCTTAACTGTTGTGTTAAAATTCTACTTTTGATATATGAGAACTCTGAGGCCACTCTTAAGTCATGTTATATAGTGGTGGATGACAGAGCCTGTGATAGACAGGTGCCCTAGCTGCTTTAAAAAAATCCTACTAAGAGGACAAAGGTGGGAATCATACATGAACAGGGAAGTGGGTTAAAATTCCAATTTTTGTATGAGAAGAATCAAAGGGCTAACTGCGAAACTTCACATTCCCAAGTTCACTCACAGGCACTGCTGCTCTGAACAGTGACAGTGCAGAAATTCAAGGTGGTGCCTCACCTCCATCCTCTCAAGGGCAACTGGGAGTTGGCAATAAATGCTGGCTTTGTCTGTGACAATTGCATCCCATGAATGAACAAAAAAAGACAGTAGTGATATGATATTGCAATTGGATTGCCTGGATTTTTGTGGAAAATACAAAAGCATGCAGTTCCCTTGACCAGTCCAAGCACTTTGCTCAGCTATACTACAATAAAAAGGGATAACACAATAAGTAATAAAAAGTATGCTTCACTATGACCCACATTATACAATTAAGAAGTCAAAATCTGCCTTCACTTCCATATGAGAAAGCCCGCAAGTACAACAGGCAGTAAAAAAGTAAACTATGTATGCCTTCATAGTGAGAGGATTTGAGTGTAGGGATGGGGATATTTTACTGCAATTGTATAGGGTATTGATGAAGCCACACCTGAATTATTGTAAGCAATTTTGGTGTCCTTATCTGAGGAAGGATGTCCTTGCTATTGAGGGAGTCCAGTGAAGCTTTACCAGGCTGATTCTTGGGATGGCACGTCTGTCATATGAGGACAGACTAAGTCGATTAGGATTATATTCGCTGGAGTTTAGAAGAGTGAGAGGGGCTCTTATAGAAACTTATAAAACTTATAAAAGAAGAGGAAGGGCCAAGTCACCCAGTTCTAAGCTGCATTCTTTGTTTTTTGGAGTACCAATTCACAATAAAACTTATCAAAAGTAAAAAAAAGACTGACGGCCAAGACAAAAATGGGAAGACAAAGGAGATGTGGTGGGAAGAGAAAGCATGGGAAATCCAACATTATGCTGACCATCATGACATGCAAAGCTTTAATGAAATCACCAGGGTCACCTATAGACCACAGTCAAATGGTCAAATGGTTAGTCAGGGTAGATTCAGAAAGAATGTTCTGGGGGAGAAAGAATGGTAGGCGAGCCCAGAACTCATATAACAGGTAAACCTTTTAGAACTGAAATAAGGAAAACTTTCTTCACCCATTGGATAATGAATATGTGGAATTCACTAACACAGAAGTTTAGTGATTTAATGATTTAGTGATTTAGTGATTTAAAGAAGAAATTAGATAAAGCTCTTGGAACTAAAAGGATCAAGTGATATGGGGGGAAGAGGGATGAAACTTTATGAGAATGATTCTAAGTGTCCAGGTAACATGAAAACGGAGGAGGGGGGGAGGCAGGGTTCCTGATCCATTTTTTGCGCGTGTTTTCATGCCAATCTTATGTACTTAGTCATTGAAAAAATGGTGCAGCTGCTGCAGGCAGAGGGCTGGGCTTAATTCACCAATTAGCTTGTAGAGGGAGCTAATACGCATGTGCAGACTTCTGATGCTGTACATTCACAGTTGTAACAGAGAGAGCTGTCAGGACCCTGTTACTGCAGGCAGCCCCACAAACCCTTTTCTCCCTGCCACAATCATGAGGTAGAGATGCCGGCGTTGGACTGGGGTAAACTCAGTAAGAATCTGGCAACACCAATTTTAAATCCAACCGATTTATTTGATAGTAAATCTGCGAGCTTTCGACTTTTCGACTTCGTCAGGCAAATGCAGTGTTCTGGTCTGCAATAGCACACATATCAGCACAGACAGTCACAGATTGTGGATTTGCATTCTAATCAGCAATCTGTGATTGTCTGTGCTGATATGTGTGCTATTGCAGACCAGAACACTGCATTTGCCTGACGAAGATGAAAAGTTGAAAGCTCGCAGATTTATTATCAAATAAATCGGTTGGATTTAAAATTGGTGTTGCCAGATTCTTACTGACAATCATGAGGGCCAATGGCCTGTCACATGTCCCACAATGCACGAGAATCTAGCTCCTGCCATCTAGATCGATCGCAACCTCATGATCCAATCCCATCCCAGATTGGCAGCGGGTCCCCCTCCCCCAATCCAACCTTATTGCAGAATGGCAGCAGGCCCTTCCTTCCCTTGAATGGGCTATCCATTCATGCCATACCCCTTTATGCACCACACCTTCAGGCCCTGCTTGTATAAGCCCTGCCTCAATAAGCCCAACCACTGGCATTGCCTAAAGTACCCACTGGGCGTTGCCCAGGTACCAGGCTGGCATTGCCAGGCTGGAACTGCCCAAAGGGCAGCCCCCTTTTCCCTCAGCCTCCCCTGAGGGTCTCAGTGGCCTCTTGTTCCACAGCAAGGCCAACACAACTCTTCCCCGATTGACGGAGCAGGTTTCCTCGAGAGAACCTCTCCGTGCAACAGCATAAAGGCAAATGAGTCCGGATAATTGAGTGCCAGACTCACTAAAGACATGCAAACAAATATTACAATATATTTAAGTAAATTATCAGCCTCTCACCCATTTCCAAGTAGTGGCTGATGTCGCCGGGAATCCAGCTCTTGTAAAATGACAACAACTGAGAAATCGGGCGTGATCCTGATTTCTCAGCTCTCCTGCAATTTTACCAGCTTGTTGCACCCATCAATGAACAGAGCGAGCCTGTGAAGTTCCGGCCATTGAATTTGATGGTCAGCCGTGATCAAAATGAACGGCAAAGCAGGCTCGAAGGGCTATATGGCCTACTCCTGCTTCTAGTTTCTATGTTTCTATGAGCAAATCCTTCCAATTGGATGATTATCAAGTGTCTCTCAGTGATGGCACTGTTAGAGGGGGTAATTAATAATAATCTGAAAGATACAACAAATATTCTTTTGTTTTCCTTAGCTGAATATTATTGGAAATGTGGTTAAAGTTCTAACTTAAGAAAATATTATCAGTGTTTCAATGGATTTCCTCTATCTTTTGTTTTATGATAATTCATAATGATTCTCTCCCTATTATCTTTATTCACTTTTATGAGAAATACAGCAGGAAAGTAGTGAGCAACCATTAATAACAGTAGGCAATTCGCAAATAAATAAGATAAATAAAAACAATTGAAAAAGATTGTGTTCGTCATAAGCACTTATAAAAGAATAATGTTATTTGTGGGAGTAAAAAATAACATGTCTAAATGGATATAAAGAAAAAAGAGAGATGCACAGTTTATTGAAACTTATAAGTGAAAATCTTTGATACAAATGGATCACTTATTTCAGTGTTCCAATTTCTTCTCCTTTGTAATATCAATTTTGTACTAAAAACAGAAAATAAAAATGCTGGAATTCTACTATAAAAACAGAAAATATTGGAAATATGAGATCCAGGTTCAGCTGAAAGCACATCTGTTGATGAAGTAAGGTGAGAACAAGGATTTCTAACAACTGGAATTTGATGAGAGTGGGATTCAGTGGTGACTGGCAGATAAGCTGTGGTTAAGTAATACAGAACTTATGCTCCTTATTGAGCTGAAATTGAAGCTTAGACTTTAGCACACATAACTGCAAGTCAATTGACAGGTTATTGTTAATCAACTGTAAGTAGGCCACTGGTCAGGTGTTAATTAGTTGGGGAAGCTGAATGCCTGAAAGGTATGTAAAAGAGAGATTATTACAAGTGTAGTGGAAACAGAGCTAAAAGCTTCATGTAAGAGGAATTTAGTCAGAGAATTAGGTGAAAAGAAGAAAGTTTATGTGATTTACCCATATAAGCTAGCTAAAGAAACTGATGTTATGGTAAGTCACACCAGTCATATAAATTGTTAAGTAGAATAAACAAAACCTAAAAATGGCAATACAAGAAAGGGACAATGACGTGGTAAGTGGGAAGTTTTGAGCACCAGACTTTGGCACTCATATCTGTAGGATATATCACCAATTCACTTTCATGGACTCAAAATCTTGAAACTTGAGAAAGAGATGGGGACAATATGACACATAAGGAAGAAACACAGTTTTTAGAGTGAGCTTGAGATGGTAATCACCACCATTTTTTTGTACCATACTGTCGAATGGTTTAAATGCATGGGCCCTTTCAGTGTTTTTGCATGCTTCACGCACATGCAGTAACTTAAAGGGATGGACTTGTGCATGGCCTGCATAGAGATTTTCTAATTGCTAAGTGACTGCAGTCTTGAAGAAACATTGGTAGTCAAACCCTGATGAAAGATAAGGAGCAAGTAATAGAATAAGAAAATGTTGGAAATTTCAGCAGGTTAGGCAGCATCGATGGAACGAGAAATAGAGTTAAATAGCTGAATTTTATCATGCAATTAAGAAGTCCCACTACCAGTACAGAAAGCTGAACTCAACCCAGTCTTTGCAGCCTTAGTCCAACTGAGGTACATGTCTCCCCAGAGCCATTGGCCCATCAGAAAGCTGGCAGCTCAATGGTCTTGGCATGAACCACTGCTAGCAATCACCACTTCTAAGGCTTGAATGAGGAAGAGGTGTCAACGTACGAAGATGCAGTTGTATCAAACATTGGTCAGACCTCATTTAAAATACTGCGTCCAGTTCTGGTCGCCTTACTACCGGAAGGACGTGGAGACTTTGGAGAGACTGCAGAGGAGATTTACCAGGATGCTGCCTGGTATGGAAGGTCTGAATTACAAGGAGAGGTTAGGCAAATTGGGGCTGTTTTCCTTAGAAGGACGTAGACTTAGAGGAGATCTAATAGAGGTGTACAAGATTATGAGGGGTATAGATAGAATAAACAGAGTTAAACTTTTTCCTAGCATGGACTCAAATAAATGGATGGAATCAAATAGCACAAGGGGGCACAGGCTTAGAGTGAGAGGGGTAAGGTATAATTTGGATGCTAGACGGAGTTTTATCACGCAAAGGGTAGTGGGGGTATAGAATGCGCTGCCAAGTGTGGAGGCAGGTACTCTGGAATTATTTAAGAGATACTTAGATGGGCACATGAACAGAATGGGAATGGAGGGATATAGAAAACTGATTTAAAATAGGGATCACGAGCCTTGGGAGTTCCCTGGGAGGTGTGTAAATTGTCGATGATATTGATGTATTTGTTTTATCCTACAGGTACTTCGGTCTCACTTGTTGTCTAACAAGGGGCATACACGCGATGGGTCATGAGAGGGCTGCTCTTGGATTTTTCAAGAGTATCCTAGTGCTTCACGTCATTAGTGTATGTTTGACCTGGACCATTTTGTGGGCAACACAACAGCTCAGTGACTATCGCTGTGCTGTGCAGATACATAGATTTGGGCCTGTGTCTGTGGGAGTTGGCGCATTCTCCATGTGCTTGTGTGGGTTTTCTCCGGATGCTCCGGTTTCCTCCCACATCCCAAAGATGTGCTGTTAGGCTGATTGGCAGAACAAATTCTCCCTAAATTGTCTCAAATTTGGTTCCAATGCATAGATCTATAAACATAGACAGGGATCATTGGTAGAAGTGGGAACATCTATGTGGCGGCACGGGCTCGTTGGGCCGAAGGGCCTGTTTCCCATACTGTTTTGTTCTTTGTTCTTTGTCCTTATACCCTCAAAGACGAGGTAAATTTTTTTTGTTTATAATACAAGGCAGACCCAGGTGATGTGGGGGAGTGATGTGGCCTTTAATTGCCATAATTGACCATCCAATGTATAGCCACACTGCGTAGGTTCTAACTGCTGACCATATCCCATGGCAGCCGGAAGATAGTGGACACTCTTCCTATCACATTTCCCCACTACATTGTTGGCCCTCTGAGCCTCTCACTCTGTTTTCTTCATTGTGGTTCGTAATCCAACTAAGAATAGCCTAATAGAGACTGCTGGAGGCAGCACTGTTGTTAAACTTTAACTTTTTTAAAACATTTTCTAGCTTATATATCAGGAGATGATTAGCACAGGGCTTCACATAGAACTATCTCAGCATACTCTGTTGTCATGTAATCTTGCATCACTTATAATGATGGTTTATTTACATTAACTGTTTACACTAGTCTTCAAAGACCTGATAAAATCTAGCTCAATGCTTCAGGTTGATCTTTTCAGCAGTCACAAAATTTTGCTTTTTTATTGGAGAAAGAAAGATGAGTGAATATCAGAGGAAAGAGCAGGAAGAGTGCTTTTGAACAGGAGTTACCAGAAAAACTTATACTTCCAAATAATTATCAATGATGTAAACAAATAAGAGATGACGAGGGAGGAGGATGGAGTGGAAAGAGATTTTTAAGGTAACTAAAAACGCAGTATCATGAGCCCCATCCAAAATGGCAGGTGTAGCCTTACAGTGTGAAATGAACATGCATGCATCATCTACCATATTGGACCCTGAGGCACTCGTTTCATGCCTGTAAAATGGGCATGGTGCTATCCAATTTCTAAACTATGATTTCAATCTAGTTTTCAGCAGGTTTTTGAAATGCTGTCAGACATATCCTAGAGCTAAGCAAATAGCTGGATGTGGCAACAATATATCATTTGTAATATCAGCATAAGAACAGAACTGTGTCAGCACATTGGATGAACGAACAATCATTAATGCTTTTTTGCAAGCTTGGTGTTGAAACCACACATAACTGTCACATCAGCACAATAGCAGGGACAGGTGAACCGAATACAAAAACTTTGAGTGTACTGAGAACTATGCAAAGTGCTGTAACATGATCATGGAGAAGGTAAGTAGGACTAAGAAAAGATAAGGCTGGATTTTTTCACACACAGAAAACTTCAGTGACATCCAGCCCCTAGTGCAATTTCATTAGACCATTCAAATTGAACTCTTAACCTCTGAAGATCTGTTATAAGACGTGTGTACAGAGGTTATCGGTCTAGTGAAGTGTCAGTATGTCTTGGGGAATACTTAACAGTCCTAAGACCTTATTATAATTTGCTTAGCAGCATTAGAAGACGACAAGGGGCTACTGCCTAGAGTAATTATCTTTGTATATTCACTCCCTGTAAATTCATTCTTGGGAGGAGAAAAACAACACTCCCGGAAGTCTCCCCTTGCAAAATAAATGCAATTGGACAAAAAAGAGAAAAAACTAAATGCTAAGTTCCAGCCCAAATCTTACAACTTCCTAATAGTTTGAGCAGATGGGAGGATGTGGTGAAAGTAAAGAGCAAAATAAGCCCAGAAGTGTTTCTTCATAAAGTTAGCAGATGCGGTTATATAGATTTAGAAAATATAGTGAATAAGGTGTCAAGTAGCAAAAGACCCTTCAAAAAATTTAGTTTTATCATAGGTCATAGTTAATCAGAGTTTTGAATTATGGATTATAGATCATCTTGACAGTGTTGAAGAAACCATGCAAAGAAACCATGCATGTTGTTGATGTTTGTGAGTTGTTGGATCTCTTGTGGGCTTTCCACTCATCATTTGTTCGATGTTGTGAGTTTTATGCTGTACTGCGGTGTTCAGCTGCCTGAAAAACTTTGCCTTTTTCTTGAGGCATGGTAAGTTTCCAATCAGTGAAAGCTCTACACTTGTGCTTGACTAGGTCATGAGCCCCTTGGTCACTTCTATCAAAGCAGTCACAATGTTTTCTGGTGGAGAGACTAAGGACCACTTTGCAAGTGCTTGTTATGGTGGATTCTAGGGTTGACCAGGCATTAGGGGTACACTGTAGCTCCTAGCTGAAAGTTGATAATGAGGTGCTGACTAAGAAGGGCTGCCTGTGGTGATCTTTGAGGCCTATGACATGAATTTTCTTGTCTCATTGCTTCTCTTCCCTCTGCTGTTTTGGGGCCAGGCTGATGGACATGGTAGATTGGATGAAACAGCAACTAATACAACAGTCATCAATACCTGCCATGGCATAGCTGATGTGGATATTTCTGCAGTCTCTTGTTCAAATGCTGATGTAGTTAAGAAAATGTCAGTATTTGGACCATGAGTGTTGGCATGAAGGGGGGTGGTGGTGCAATGGCTTAATGGTTTTATTGCTAGAGATTAATCCAGAAATTCAGGTAAAGTTCTGAGGACCTGGGTTTGAATCCCCTACAGCAGATGGTGGAATTTAAATTCAATAAAAAATACTTGGATGTAACAACCTACTGATGACTATGAAACTATTGTTGATCATCAGAAAAATGCATCTGGTTCACTAATGTCCTTTAGGGAAAGAAATTTGCCTTCCTTACCTGATCTGGCCTACATGTGACTCCAGAGCCCAGTAATGTAGTTGATTCTCAACTGTCCTCCAAGGGCAACTAGGAATGGGCAATAAATGCTGGTCAACCATGTCCCACAAATGAATGAATAAAAACTAAAGTGCTGTGCTTGTCTTGCTAGCAGACTACATGTCATGACATTCACTAATTTTAGTAGAAAATGCCTTATACATACAGACACACTTATATAATACATGCACATATACTTAAACCACCGATCAGTAGCCAAGAAAGTAAAGCACTCACAAAGATCAATAAACATTCACACAGTAGTTTTGTTGCCAATCTAGGCATAGGAAGGGTTAAAGTACATCTACATCCATTGTGCAAGTATAGATACTGAGATCAGATGCCCAACAACAGCCTATTAATTTTTAATTTACTAATCAAATATAATTAGTCAAATCTGGATTCCCAATTTGTCACAAGTAACGGGTGGCTAATGTAAAGGGCACTACTATTCTGGACTATTAACTGGTCCTTATTTTTAGAACTTGATCAAATCACTTGGGGACTTATCTATTCTTAGTATTTGCTCCCGAATGCGTTCTTGTTTTCCTAAATGTTTTCTGTTTATTCACTTAAATCAGAATGGAAAATCAACAGATCAGATCATGATGTTACGAGCTGCCAATGATAAGATCATTTTACAAGTACGGCACTACTCGGGGATGGCTGATTTCATTGAAAACGCATAGATTGGATTGGATACCATTTAACAAATATGTAAACCAAATATACGTCAAGCAGAAAACAAATAATTATATTTAAAAATGCAAATTGCACATAATTCAAAAAGAAAATTTAAATGAGAGGATTATAAAATAGAAAAAGGATGAATGTATGCAGGTAGATTAGGACAACAGAGCGCATACCTTAAGAGATCAGCTTGTGGTTGAACCAGAGATCGATGTCAAAAACTGGAAAGAGATCAAACAAAATAAGACACCATTAACTATCTTTGAGTACCCAAGAATTCAAATTTTAGAAATTGGAGTCAAGGCTCATAAGCTTGATGAGATAATCAGACAGTGCAATTTAAAAAAGATCTTTTCTGAACATTGACAATGGAAGGATCCTGTTCTCGAATTAAACCGAGAAGACAAACGGAAGAATAGCATTTTAATGCAGAGCCAATAAAAGATTCACAGACAGTAACTTAAGTACATTGAAGAAGACAAAACTGTTTCAAGATTCTATAAAGTAAATAATCTCAGAGAATCAACCAAAGTTGACCTAACTGACCTAGTTCAGATCCTAAGAAATGTGGGTTCATAAAAGCGGCAATATGTTTCTCTGTGAATTCTGATTACATTGATATTCAGCTTTTGAAAGGTCATCCATATAAATCTGTCTTTCACTCTCCAATACTTCACCCATTGAGTGTTTCCATCGCCATGATGGTGGAATCTAAGGCTTTGATGCCATTAGCTGAACTGTTGCAATGGCTCAGACAACACAACTGGAATCTAGAATCCTAGACCAGGCAGGGAAATACAAGAGTTTTGTTGTTTCTCTCCCCACATCTAGTAGTGCACAAAGCAGACTTACATCTATTCCTGTAGTGAGATTTCTTTTTCCGGGCATAGGTCACTAGCCTGTCACCACAGGCTTGTCGCTTAAAGGGCACCACATCCCATCAAGCATGGCTGACAAGGAGTCACTCCCACTCTCACTGCCTGCCATTGTTGGAAGGATTTTACATGTTGGTTTTCAACCTGTTGGCCATGTTATGAATATGCCTTCCTTGGCTATCGAGTCCTGGAGTGGGACTGAAACTTGGATCATCTTCTTGAGAGGCAGAGACACTAACCATGTTGCAAGATCTCCAAATATAAGAGTAACATTCTAATTGCAGACGATACAAAGATGGCTGGACTTGCGGATAGTGAGGAGCATTGTCAGGCGATACAGCAGGACATAGATAGGCTGGTAGCTTGGACAGATAGATGGCAGATGGAATTCAATCCTGGTGAATGTGAGGTGATGCATTTCGGGAGAAAGAATGTAGGGGGGAGGTATATGATAAAGGGTAGACCTATTAAGAGTATAGAAACGCAGAGGGACCTGGGGGTGCAGGTGACAAGTCTCTGAAGGTGGCAGAGCAAGTGGAGAAGGTTGTGAAGAAAGCATATAGTATGTTAGCCTTTATAGGAAGGGGTATAGAGTACAAGAGCTGGCCTTTAATGTTGCAGTTGTATAAAACGTTGGTTAGACCTCATTTGGAATACTGCGTCCAGTTCTGGTCGCCTTACTACCAGAAGGACGTGGAGACTCTGGAGAGAGTGCAGAGGAGGTTTACCAGGATGCTGCCTGGTATGGAAGGTCTGAGTTACGAGGAAAGATTAGGCAAATTGGGACTGTTTTCCTTAGAAAGACGTAGACTTAGAGGAGATCTGATAGAGATGTACAAGATTATGAAGGGGATAGATAGAGTAAACAGGGTTAAGCTTTTTCCTAGGATGGACTCAAATAGCACGAGGGGTCACGGGCTTAGGGTGAGGGGGGTAAGGTATAATTTGGATGCTAGAGGGAGTTTTTTCACACAGAGGGTGGTGGGGGTATGGAATGCGCTGCCAAGTAAAGTGGTGGAGGCAGGTACTCTGGAGTTATTTAAGAAATACTTAGATGGGCACATGAACAGAATGGGAATGGAGGGGTATAGAAAACTGATTTAAAATAGGGATCATGAGCCTTGGGAGTCCCTGGGAAGTGTGTAAATAGATGATGATATTGATGTACTTGTTTTTATCCTACAGGTGCTTTGGTCCACCTTGTCTAACGAGGGGCATACACACGATGGATCGTGAGAGGGCTGCTCTTGGATTTTTTTCGAGAGTATCCTACTGCTTCACGTTGTTAGTGTGTGCTTGACCTGGACCATCTGATGGGCAACACGACAGCTCAGTGACTATCGCTGTGCTGTGCAGATACATGGATTTGGGCCTGTGTCTGTGGGAGTTTGCGCATTCTCCCCGTGCTTGCGTGGGTTTTCTCCGGGAGCTCCGGTTTCCTCCCACATCCCAAAGATGTGCTCTTAGGCTAATTGACAAAAGAAATTCTCCCTAAATTGTCTCAAATTTGGTTTTTAATCCATAGATCTATAAACATGGACAGGGATTGCGGGTAGAGATGGGAACATTGGGGTGGCGGTGTGGGCTCGTTGGGCCGAAGGGCCTGTTTCCCGTGCTGTTTTGTCCTTTGTAAGTAAAAAGAAACTGTTTCCAGTATCTGAAGGGGTAATAGCAGCAAAGACAGGTGACTGGAAAAAGGAGAGTTTTTTTTAATGCCAGTTATTATGATCTAGATTGAACTGCTTGAAAGGCTAGTGAAAGCAGATTTAATAACTTCCAAGGACATTTGAAAACAAATTGGAGAAAGGAAAAATTGTTGTAGGGTTTCAGACTGATGAATGAAATTAATTGGATAGCTCTTTCAGAGAGCCAGTATAGCCATAATGGATTAGTAAGCTCCTTCTGTGCTGTATCATTCTATGATCGCATTACAATGCAGATTTGATGTAAAACTGCATAATTAATATTGGGAAAAATCCATTTTTTTCTCTTGCTCATTAAACCTTTGGATAATTCAGATAAAAAAAGTGAGAATATAGATACTGCACAACTCAGTAAAGTAGAGCTCGCAATTGTATGCATATGTCTCTTATGAACAGGATAGATGGAGAGCAAGATAACCATGGTAACCAATGAACTACTGATCTCATGAAACAATAATAGAGCTCCACTGGGGCCTGAATTTGTCTGTTTTTTTAAATCAAAATAAAAATAGATGCGCCCAGGTATCTTCAAACAAATTCCATCTGCCTTTAAAGAGGCACAAAGCTCTTTCACATGTTGCAGATAAAGTCTATTCAGAATGCAATCTACACTTTGAGAAACAGTTCTTTTAGATCTTAGAAGTGTCCAAGAGCTACAGAATTAAGATTTTTTTTTAAATTTTCAATGGCTGGAACAGTGATGTGTTGTATGTGTGTGTGTACCTTCTGTTTATCAAATTGTAAGATGTACTGGGGAATGGAATATTTTCCATGTTTTTCCACCTATTGTCAACATGAAGAACTCCCAGGTCAACAATAGCATGTGCCAGATACAAGAAGAAGTTCCTCTGTACTTCCACAACAAAAAGCCACATCTCTAACCTCAAGGCATTTTCAGTTCCACCAGTATAACATCTCACTTTTCTCTGTCATCATTTTTATAGCTTGAAAAAATGAAACTTGTGTTGGAATTATAGGTTGTTCATGTCCTGGACAAGTGCCCAGTTGGCCACAGAATGAAGCAGCCTAGTTATTCAGTATTCCTCTTCATTTCCCCTGTTGGTTATACGTTATAGTTTATCAGCAGGGGGAAGACAAGCAAGGATTCAGAATTGATTTATTGGGCCTAATTTTTCTGAAGTGTAGTTAATTAGGCCTTTACCTATACCATATAGCTTCAGATTTTTGCATCCCAATTAATGTAAGTATGAGCTGATAAAGATGTGGCATAGATAAGGATGCATCTGGGATCTTAGTGAGCAGATGGATCCACAGTCTACCTACTTAAACAATAAGATTTAAAGATTGAGAAAGAAAGAGAGGAGTCACTGTGTAGGATAAATTAGAGCCAAATCAGATACAAAATTTGAAATAAAGTGCAGGAAAAATGAATAGATCAAGATAGAGAAAAGAGGCAGAAAGCCGAGGTAAGAAATGCTTTTAAAATTTGACATATTTAGAATCTCTAATTTATTACATGTAAAAACCAGTCTCAACATTTAAAATGGATCTCTTTCTGGGTTAGGCAGATTGATTGGCATTGCAATGACAAGTATCCTGTCATTTATAGATTACCAATGCAACTAATTAACTTAAGTGCCAGCTGTGCCTATTGGGCAGCAGATGTGGCAGCAGGCAGAAGTTTGCCCTTGTCCTAGTGCCTGCATTGATTTCTTCCAGGTGCCGCAGTTTCCTCCCATACTCCAAAGATCTACAGGTTAGGTTGATTGGCCATGCTAAATTGTCCCTTAGTGTCAGAAGAATTAGCAGGGTAAATATGTGAGGTTACGGGATAGGGCTTGGGTGGGATTGCTGAAGGTGCAGGCTCAATGGACCAAATAGCCTCACCCTGCATTATAGGGGTTCTCTGATATCAATAAAGCATTAGCCAAAATTCTACCCCATAACCATCATATCAATAAATGCTTCCTGTTCGTGGCATTGAGAGTAAATAAAAGCATTATAATATAAAATACATTAACAGGAGCAGACTATTCAGTTCCTCAAACTTGCTCCATTATTTAATAAGATCATGGTTGACCTGATTGTAATCTTAATCCACTTACTTCCTTGCTCCCATAACTCATAATTAAATTCTTGTTCAAAAATGTGTTCAACACCTAACCTCCACTGCACTCCAAGATGGAGAATTCCAAAGAATAATGACTCTTTGAGAGATGAAATTCTTCTTTATTTCCATCTTAAATTGAAGACCCTGTATTCTGAATCTGTGCGCCTAGTTTTAGATTCCGCCATGAGGAGAAACACCTCCATATTTAGCCTGTCAAACTCCCTCAGAATCTTGCATGTTTAATTCTTCTGAATTGCAATTAGTGCAGGACCAACCTGCTCAACCTTTCCTCAAAAGACCACACTTTCATCCCAGAAATCAATCTTTTTCTACATTGCTCTCAATGAAAGAATATCTTTCCTTAAAAAAAGCAACCAAACTGTAAGCAATACTCCAGGTATGATCTCATAAATTACTTGCATAGTTGTTGAAAGACTTCCCTACTTTTATATTCCATTTCCCCTGCAATAAAGGCCAATATTCCCATTTGCCTTCCTAATTATGTACCATAGTTGCATGATAACTTTTTATCATTCATTACAAGGACACACTGATATCCCTTTGTATCTCAATATTCTGTCTCACTCTGTTTAAATAATATGCTGCTTTTTTGTTCTTACCAACAAAGTGGACAATCTCGCATTTTCTAAATCATATTCTATCAGCCAAATTTTCTGCATTCATTTAATCTATTATATCTCTTTCTAGACTCTTTAGGCACTCCTCACAATTTGCTTTTCTACTTATCTTTGTATCATCAACAAATTTTGCTATAATACATTCAGTCTTTTCCTCCAAGTCATTAATATTAGATTGAAAATAGCTGACATTGCAGCACTGAACTTTTTAGTACAGAATGAGTCTTCAATAGTGCTATCAAGTGGCACTTTCTTAGCAATAACATAGAACATAGAACAATACAGCACAAACAGGCCCTTCGGGCCACGAGTTGTGCCGATCACATGTACCAATCCACAGACCTATCTATAACCCCCTATTCTATTCATTTCCATATACTCATCCAGAGGTCTTTTAAAAGACCCCAGTGAGTTTGCCTCAACAACCTCCGACGGCAGCCGATTCCATTCACTCACCACCCTCTAAGTGAAAAACTTACCCCTAACATCTCCTTTGTATTTGCTTCCCTGCACCTTAAATCTGTGTCCTCTCGTAGTGACCATTTCAGGTCAGGGAAATAGTCTCTGAGAGTCCACCCTATCTATTCCTCTCAACATTTTATAAACCTCTATCATGTCTCCTCTCAACGTACGTCTCTCCAGTGAGAAGAGTCCCAGCTCCCTCAACCTATCTTCATAAAGCCTGCCTCCCAATCCAGGCAGCATCCTTGTAAATCTCCTCTGCACTCTCTCAATAGCCTCTACATCCTTCCTATAATGAGGCAACCAGAACTGCGCACAATACTCCAACTGGGATCTGACAAGAGTCTTATAGAGCTGCATCATTACCTCCTGACTCCTAAACTCTATTCCTCGATTAATGAAGGCCAGTACACCGTACGCCTTCTTGACCACTTCCTCCACCTGCGAGGCCGATTTAGGAGTCCTATGGACCCGTACCCCGAGATCCTTCTGCTCTACAACACAGCTAAGACTCCTACCCCTTATATTGTACTCCTTCATCCCATTATTCCTGCCAAAATGGACCTCTACACATTTATCCGCTCACATAACCTGCTCACTGATAGTCAGTTGTGATCTGCCAGGGTCATTCAGTTCCCGATGTCGTTACAGCCTAGGTTCAAACATGGGACAAAAGAACTGAATTCCAGAGGTGGCATGATAGTGACTGCCTTCAACATCAAGGCAACATTTGATTGAACAAATACAGTAAATCTCTTGGTAACAAGGCTACAAGAAGCTAACTTTACGACTTTCAAAGAGAGAATCCAAAAACCACTTTGATATGAGGTTCCAGCAGTTGAATTACCTAAACTAACCTTCAGGAGTGAAAATGTATTTTTCATCAGACCTACAATGCATGTTTTCCAGAAGAGGAAATCGCGTAAATTATGAACTATTTATTTTGTTTATAACTTATAAAAGTTCTCTGTACCCTTCAATTGTACTTGTCTTGAGTGTATTTGTGTGTGTGACAATGTGAATGAGTATTGTAGCATTAGATTTTAGAGAGAATGCAAGGATAAAAATCCTCTTCATTCAAACCCATGAATGAAGTTTTACTCCAGTCCAAATTACCCCAGTCCAACGCTGGCATCTCCATATCATGTAACACAGGAATGTAGATTGGAGAATTGGGTTTGGGGTTCAATATGTCTAATTTACAATACCCTTACTATCCATTTTACCATTTATTAATAGAAAATCAGAGGTATGGCAGATTAAATCAATAACTTCCACACTTGGTTCTCCAGCCTGCTATCTAATCAAACATGGCACTATGACAAAATGTACTCTTTAAAGTAAATCAGCATTCCTCCTCTTGGGTTGAATCAGTTGCTCTTTCTCATCAAATTTCATTTCAATTTAATTTACTTTGAAATTCTTTTGCACCAGACTGTTTTTATATAAATGATCATTGTCTAATGATTATTAACCCATTGTCTATAGCAACTTCCCAATCTTTGAACTGCTTCTCTTGTTACCATAGAATCAGAGAATAGTTACACACAGATGAATTTTATAAGACTCATGAAACCCATGCAAGTTTTCTGCAAGATCAATCCAACTGGTCACATTTCTCTCCCTTTTCTCCATAACCCAACAATCTATTTCCCCTCATTTCCTATATTTGTTTAATTCCCTTCTGAAAGCCCCAGTACACTATGCCTTAACTACCCTTTCAAACAGTGCAAATCCAAAACTTGCTGCGAAAAAAGGTTTTCCTCATGTTATCTGACTATGGTTAGCACTGCTGCCTCACAGCACCAGGGACCTGGGTTCAATTCCTGGCTTGGGTTACTGTCTGTGCGCAGTCTGCAAGTTCTCCTTGTGTCTGCGTGTGCTTCTTCCAAGTGCTCTGATTTCCTCCCACAGTCTGAAAGATGTGCTAGTTAGATGCATTAGCCATGCTCAGTTCTCCCTCAGTGTGCTCAAACAGGCGCCAGAGTGTGGCAACTAGGGGATTTTCACAGTAACTTCATTGCAATGTTAATGTAAGCCTACTTATGACAAATAAAAATATAAAATGTCCTCCAGTTCTTGTCCCTACCATCAATGGGAATAATTTATCTTTATCTACTGGCTCTATACACCTCATGATTTTGAACACCTCTATTGAATCTCCTTCCAACACTCTCTACTCTAAGGAGAAGAACCCTAAATTCTTCAATCCATCCACCATCCTGCTTCTTGGAATATTTATATTTTATATCATCCTTGTTATGTTTGTCTCTTGAATAAATTTGAATTCAATAAGAAATATCTGTAATTAAGAATCTACTGATGACCATGAAACCATTTGTTGATTGTCAGAAAAACCCATCTCGTTCCCTAATATCCTTTAGGGAAGGAAATCTGCCGTACCAACCTGGGGTCAGGTCTACATATGACTCCTTGAGTCACAGCAATGTAGCTGACTCTCAACTTCCTCCAAGGCAACTAAAGACAGGCAATAAATGCTGGCTAGCTACATACGCCCATATCCCATGAATAATTTAAAAAAAGCATGGTCTTCAGAAGTAAGCGTGGCAACTTGGAAGACATTGCTCTAGACCCTGTCTCTAATAATTATGGATTATAGTCATTGGAGTTTAAAAGAATGAGAGGTGATCTTATTGAATATAAGATGCTGAGGGGGATTTAAAATGATGGATATATTCACTTATGTGTGAGACTAGCGCTAGGGAACATAGTTTAAAAATAAGATGTCTCCCACTTACAGTGAAGATGAAATCTTTTTCTCACGGAGGGTTATTAGCCTTTAGAATTTGCTTCCTCAAAGAGCACTGAAGGCTGTTTATTGAATATATTCAAGGCTGAGTTGGATAGATTCTTGAATGACAAGGGAGTCAAGTGTTATGGAGGGCAAAAAGGAAGATGGAGTTGAGTCTATATTCAGATCAACCATAACTTTATCAAATGATAGAGCAGGCTCAAGAGGCCAAATGGTTACTCCTGCTCCTACTTCATACATTCATATCTATGTTTGTATGATTAGGAAATCTGCAAAAGCAATCCAGATTCATTTGCCAATTCTCCATTGAATCACCTATAATACAGAATTGGCTGTAAACACATGGCTGTGTTTACAACATATTTCTACTGAGCAAAATGTTTAATTGCTTGTGGCAAATAATTATCCCCAGGAGAATACTGTTCGAATCAGCAGTGACAAAATTAATCTGAGCCTACATAAAATGCAAAACTGGAAGGCAGCCAGACAGAGCAAGAAGGTTGAAGGAACCTGCCTGTAAATCCCATCATTTAAAGCACACAAATATAACCCCTGGTCACACAGTCATATAACTAGGAGTTCCTCCACTTTTGTGTTAGGAACATGGAAATTGCTTTGTTTGACTCTTTCAAAGTCTGCACTATTAGCTGCTGGCTTCAGCACCTCCCCAGCTTCTTGTGTTTGCTGAAACTAGCAGTGCAAAATTATTTGATGTGAATTCAGCCTTAAGCATCACATTTCATCCAATACAAAGATTGTTTATTTTTACATCAGGGACATTAATTAAAAATTAAATCTTTGCCCATATGTTTTTACTTTTATAAGTGTCCTCCTCTAATGCTCTTTTTCACAAATTTCAGTTTATTCGAAGTTTCTTTGTCTGTCTCCTGTCCTATTGTATCTGTTACATCCTCACCGATTTCCATACTTGTCTTCTTTGTCTTTGAATGTATCAAAATCACATGGTTGGCTTCATTTCAAATCGTTTACCCTTTTTATGCAACTGCTTTGGCATTTACAACAATCTGTTGTCTGGTCCACTTATTCTTGTGTACTCTTCACCCTCCTTCCATTCCAGCATTAGTGACAAAACTTTTCACCATTTCAGTTCTAAGCATTGGCACTTCTTTCCTAAAACTTTCTGCCTTGATAACTCTAAACTAACCTTTTGGTTTTCCCTACCTTTGGAACTTCTAATCTATGTTTTTGTTTGAGAAGATGCAACACTACAAGTTCAAATGCATGTTAAACAGAGGAAATAGCATGTTATTGATGGAGCTAAGTGATTCTACAACCCATGGATCAGATAAAACTTCAGAAATCCTTCCACACCCAGTCATGAACAATGATGGATGATTAAACAATTAACGTTAATAGCCCCAAGCTTAATGATAGTGTAAATCAGCACATCAGTACCAAAAGACAGGACTTAAGCATTTATATCTATCATCAGCCAAGTATTGAGTGGATGGCCTTTCTCAGCCCGAGGTCCCCAAAATTACAGATGGGAATTTGATTCCCTCCACATGACATCAAGAAACAGCTGAAGGCACAGAAGCAGTAAAAAAGCTGTGGACCAGGACAACATTCCAGTTGTAGTACTGAAAACCATTGGATGGGATTCTCTGTGTACCCACCCCCTGCATCATATTGAATACATCCCCTGCCATGGGAAAATCCCTGGGAAACTGCAGGACTGGAAGATCCTACTACCAGAAAGGCCAGGCGGAACTAGTGGTGCCCCTATATAACCAATCCATTCTAATATATTCACAACACATATACTGTGGAAAATTGTCCAGGTATGCCCTGTTCACAAAAAAGCCAATCTAGCCAATTTTCAGTCTATCTTCAATTATCAGCAAAGTGAAGTTGACAGTGCTACCAAGCAGCACTTATCAACAAAAATCTGTCCACTGATGCTCAGCTTGGGTTCTGTCAAGGTTACTTGGCTCTAGATTCCATCACAACATTGGTACAAACATGGACAAAAGCGATGAGGTGAGAAAGAAAGGCAGTATTTGACGATGTGTGGTATCAAGGAGCTTCAGCAAAATTGAAGTTGATGGTAATCAGTGAGAAAATTCTCCACTAGTTGGAGTCATATCTAACACAATGACCGTGGTTGTTGTAGATTAGACTAGTGCTCAGACCCTGATGGATCAGCTGGCAGGGATATTTACAGACAATTGTGCAGCCAATTCAGTATCCCAAATTGAAAGAAATAAAAGTAAATCATAGCTTCACCATGAAGAGTGTTTGGAGATATCAGATCTTATTGCATGCAGACAATAAAGTCCCTACCTGGTTCAAGAAGACAACTATCATCCCGTTATTTAAATAAAACCAAGCAGCATGCCTTAATAACTATCAGTGGTTCTGACATCCTTTGTTATGAAGTACTTAAAAAGGCTAGTCATGGCACAAATCAATTCCAGCCTCCCAGATTACCTGGATCCATTACAATTCACCTACCGCTGCAACAAGTCCACAGCAGATGCCACCCCGCTGGTCCTGCACTCAACATTGGAACACCTAGATAACAAAGATACCTATGTCAGGCTCCTATTTGTTGACTACAGCTCACCTTCAACACCGTTATTCCCATGAAAATCATCACCAAACTCCATGGCCTGGGCCTGGGCTCCTTCCTCTGTGACTGGATCCTGAACTTCCTAACTCACAGGACACAATCAGTAGGAATGGGCAACAACTACTTCTCCACGATCATCCTCAACACCAGCACACCACAAGACTGTGTTCTCACCACCCTCCCATATTCTTTATACACCTATGAGTGTGGCCAAGTTCTCCTCTAATTCGATTTTCAAGTTTGCTGATGACACCATCATAGTGGATTGGATCTCAAACAATGAAAAGACAAAGTATAGGAATGAGTTAGAGAACTTGGCGAACTGGTGCAGCAACAATAATCTTTCCCTTAATGTTAACAAAACGAAGAAAATTATCATTGACTTCAGGAATTGTAAAGGAGAACGTGCCCCTGTCTACATCAACAAGAGTGAAGTAGAAAGGGTAGAGAGCTTTAAGTTTTAAGTGTCCAGATCACCAACAATCTGTCCTGGTGCCCCCATGCCAACATTATAGACAAGAAAGCCCACCAATTCCTTTATTTTCTCAGAAGACCAAGGAAATTTGGCACATCAGCTATGACTCTAACCAACTTTTATAGATGTGTCATAGAAAGCATTCTTTCTGTTGAATCACAGCTTGGTATGGCTTCTGTTCTGCCCAAGACCGCAAGGAACTACAAAACGTTGTGAATGTAGCCCAATCCATCATACAAATCAGCCTCTTATCCATTGACACTGTCTACACATCCTGCTGCCTTGGCAAAGCAGCCAGCATAATTAAGGACCCACACATCCCAGACATTCTCTCTTCCACCTTCATCCTTTGGAAAAAATACTGAAGTCTGAGGTCATGTACCAACCGCCTCAAGAACAGCTTCTCTCTTGCTGCTATCAGACTTGAATGGACTTACCTTGCATTAAGTTGATCTTTCTCTACACTTTAGCTCTGACTACATTCTGCACTCTCTTGTTTCCATTTCTATGAACAGTATGCTTTGTCTGTATAGTACGCAAAAAACAATACTCTTCACTGTATGCTAATACGTGTGACAATAATAAATCAAATCAAGTCAAATCAGATCAATCCTTTTAATCAGGATATCACTACAAGATTCCTCTGGGTAGTGTCCTAGGCCTAACCATCTTCAGCTGCCATCAGCGATGACATTCTTTTCATCATAAGGTCAGAAATATGGGTGTTTTTAGATGATTGGACAGTTTTCATTACTTCTAAGATACTAAGTAGCCCGTGCCTGCATGCAATAAGATCTGACAACATTTCCAAACACTCTTTGAGGTGAAGCTATTATTTATTTTTACTTCTTTCAATTTAGGATACTGGATTGGTTGCTCACAATGCAGCCTCCGCTATATTGAGATGTGATTAGATGACCGCTTTGTTGAATGTCTTTACTCAGTCCACAGTATGATCCTGTCATTCCGGTTTCTTGTTATTTTAATTCATCACCTTGCTCTCACACTTATATTTCTATCCTTGGCATTAAATGACAAAGGACACTGTTCCAGTGATGCTCAACAAAAGCCTGAGGAATAGCACCTCATCTTCCGACAGGGCACTATACTTTCTGGACCCAACATAGAGTTCAACAATCTCACACCATGACGTCCCCCATTTTGATTCTGCCTTTTTTCCATGTTCCCGTTCAAATCTTGTTTTTCATGCTTTTGATTTTGGACCGAGCTTTTCATTATTTTGGCATTTATACTTATTGTGGACAAATGCTTTGTCTTTTTATATAATTACTATCATTCCCTTTATCTTTTGTTCCATTGTATCTTTTTCAATTAGAACATAGAACATAGAACATTACAGCACAGAACAGGCCCTTCGGCCTTCGATGTTGTGCCGACCAAAATATAAAGCAATGCCCCTCCAAACTAAACCATTCCCTCCTCTTCCATATACTTATCAATTAACCTCTTAAACGCCACCAAACTTGGCGCATCTACAACAGCTGCAGGCAGGGCATTCCACTCCCTAATCACTCTTTGAGTAAAGAACCTACCTCTGATATCCGTCCTATAACTCATACCCCTTAATTTAAAGCTGTGTCCCCTCGTGCTAGCTTTCTCCATCCTAGGAAAAAGGCTATCACTGTCCACCCTATCTAAACCTCTAATCATCTTATATGCTTCAATAAGATCCCCTCTTAGCCGCCTCCTTTCTAACGAAAACAACCTCAAATCCTTCAACCTCTCTTCATAGGACCTGCCCTCCATACCAGGCAACATCCTGGTAAACCTCCTCTGTACCCTCTCCAATGCCTCCACATCTTTCTTATAATGTGGCGACCAGAACTGCACACAATACTCCAAGTGCGGCCGCACTAGAGTTTTGTACAGTTGCAACATGATGCTGCGGCTCCTAAATTCAATCCCCCTACCAATAAAAGCTAAGACTCCATATGCCTTCTTAACAACTTTAATTAATCTCTCCTGTCCCACAACCTAAACCAGACATTCCCCTTTGTTCTTCTCCCCTTTTGATGCCGCCAGATCTGCTGAACATTTCTAGCACTTGTATGGACTTACCTTGCATTAGTCGGGTTCTAATTCTGGACAACATTCAGTTTGGGCTGTAGGTAAAATGATTGCCATAACATTACTAGGCAGTAATCATCTTTGACCAGCAAGAGTCTAACTATCTCTTCCTGATATTTACAAGTATTGCTATCACTGGATTCCCCACTATCAACATCCTGGGGCCACCAACAACCAGAAATTTTACTGGATTAGCCATATAAATATAGTGGATACAAGAGACAGAGAAGTTGGGAATTTGGTGGTGAATAAGACACCTCTTTACCGCTCCACCATCTGCAGTGAATAATTCATCTCTTGATCCCTTAAAACCTTTCCAGCATCTCCATTATCTTTCTACATCAGTGGTGTCCAAACTCCGATCGCGATGCAGCCTGCTGCAGGCCGGATATGGCCAGCGGGCCATAATTTGGAGACTGCTGGTCTACATCAATGGGGATGAAGCAGAAATGGTCAAGAGCCACATTTATAGGTTCCAACAACCTGTCCTGGTCTCCTTATACCATCATTATGGTTAAGAAAGCCCACTAATGCCTCTATTTTCTCAGCAGACTATAGAAATGTGGCATGTCAGCTACGACTCTCACCAACTTTTACAAATGCAGTATAGAAAGCATTCTTTCTGGTTGTATCTGAGTATGGCTCCTGCTCTGCCCAAAACCATAACAAATTACAGAAGGTCATGAATGTGGTCCAATCCATCATGAAAACCAGCCTCCCATCCATTGACCATCTACACTTCCTGCTGCCTCAGAAAAGCAGCCAGCATAATCAAGGATTCCACACATCCCAGACTTACTCTCTTCCACATTCTTCTGTCGGGAGAAAGAAAAAGTCTGATGTCACATACCAAGTGACTGATGAACATATTTTTCCCTGCTGCTATCAGACTTTTGAGGGGATCTAACCCACACTAAGTTGATCTTTCTCTACACCCTAGCTATGACTGTAACACTACATTCTGTAGTCTCTCCTTTGCTTCTGTATGAATGGTATACTTTGTCTGTGTAGCATGCAAGACACAATATTTTTCACTGTATATTAACACGTGACAATAATAAATCAAATCAGGAACAAGTCATGAGTATGTGGAATACTCTCTACTTTCTTGCGTAAATGCAGTTCCAGTATCACTCAAGAAACTCACACCATCCAGGATAAACAGCCCATTGATTGGTACCCTGTCTGCCACCTTAAATGCTCAAACCTTCCATCATTATTGCAGTGATAACAGTATACAATCTACAAGATGCACTGCAGTATCTTGTCAAGTCTTCTTAATAGCATGTCAGCAGCATGTCTCAAACCCCTGCCCTCTGCTTCCCAATGAAACAGGGGAACACCACCAGCTCCCCTCCTGGACAGCACAGTGGCACAGTAGATAGCATGTTTTCCTCACAGCACCAGGGAGCCAAGTTTGATTCCTAGCTTTGTGCACTGTGTGTGTGTGTGTGTGTGTGGAGTTTGCACATTCTCCATATCAGCATGGGTTTCCTCTGGGTACTCCAGTTTCTTTCTGCAATCCAAAGACTAGGTGGATGGGCTATACTAAATTGTCCCTGAGTGTCAGGGGAGTAGCTAGGGTGAATGCATGGAATTATGGGGATAGGGCCTGGATGGGATTGTAGTTGTGCAGACCTGATGGGCCAAATGGCCTCCTTCTGCACTGTAAGATTCTACGATTCTATGACTTGGAAATGTATTGCTATTCCTTCACAATTTGCTAGGACAAATTTCTGGAATTTTATTCCTAACAGCATTGCACACTGCAGCAGTTCAACAAGGCACCATCACCTTCTCAAGGGCAATTATGGATGAGCAATAAATTCTGGCCTTGCATGTGTTGTTCAGGTGCCACAAATGAGTAAGTTAAATAGTAATCTTTGTTATAGACAGTAATGGCTGGAAATCCCTAGCTTCTTTGCTTCACTGTATCAGGAGAGACATTTAGACTTTTATTTCAAAGGAACTAAATTCAAGTGGCAAAAAATCAGTTTGTTTTATAACTCTCTTGCCCTGGATGAGCATGTTTTAAAGAATTGAAAAACAATTAGTCTGCGTTATCAGAATTGTTAATACTTAGGAGTGGGTACAAATCTGAACTTGAAACCTGAGTGGATTCAAACTTGGGCAGTCAAGGAAATCTGAGCTTTGATAATTCCAACTCTGGATAAATGGCGATTTTCTTCCTTTTCTCTAATGGCAAAATGGAATATTGGAGTTCTGCCAAGTCTTCAGTTTACAATTTCAACAACGGAGGGAATTATAATTTTACTGTTTTTGGATTAAATTCAAATGGGGCCTGAATTTGGCAAAGACTCAATGGGGTGATATTCCCTGTGCAATTATTCTTTTTAACATTTGAGGTTTGTTTTGTTGAGTTATTCCTTTCAAAAGGTTTTTTTTTACAATATATATTGGTGTACACTATTACACTTTCATTAACTTATTAAGAACTTTAAGCTTTCACAGCCGCACAATGTGTCCTATTAATGCAGTCCATTAGAACAATTCATAATCTTCCTTTTGATCCTGTTATGCAGCTTATCCAAGGACTTGTTTCCATGGCAACTGAAACTAAAGAAAAGAAGCAATGTTCAGATCAGGGTGACAGCTCAATCAGTGTTTAAGGAGACTTCCTTCTGCTGTTGAGAAGAATAGCAATGGCCGCTGAAAGACTCTGGAAATTTTAAAGGAGCTTCGTCCAAACTCCCTTTTATATCATCCAAATCCCAAGCATATTGTCTTCAAATAATGATCCTCCTGTGAAAGTCAGTTGGCTGATACTATATCAAAGTTAGTGGCAAAGAGTTTGACTACCATAACCTATTCTTTAAGCACAGTTAAAGTCTGTTTTAAGAATGTAATTTTCACGAGTATGTTCTCAAGAAGATTACAGTGCCCACAATCCTTCTTATGATAAAGATTGCCCTCGGAGAATTGTCATTTTATTTATATGATTTTGTCAGGTATGTTTACAGAACAGAAACAGCCCATTTGGCTCACCTTGTCAAAGTCAGTGTTCATCCTCAACACAAGCCTCCACACATCTCTCTGTGTCTAATCCTATAAATTTAACCTATTTTATTTCTTGTGCTTATCTAGCTTCCCCTTAAAAGCATTGTTATTTTCCTCAATTACTCTCTGTATTGACAGATTCCACATTCGTGGCACTCAAAGTGTAAAGAGATTCCTCCTGAATTTCCTATTGAATTTATTGGCAGCAATTTTTTATTTATGGCCATATGGTTGAGGGTCTTTTCTCTATCTCTACCCTATGGAACTCACTCATCATTTTAAAAACCTCTGTTGCTGGACCACCTTCTTAGCATCCATTTTACTGAAATATTTTAAGGTCTGTTTTTATAACTAATCTGAAGATTTTGCTACTCTGAGTATTAAAATGTTAAACAAAATAACATCCCTCATTCACATTGCCTTCCCCGCCCCCACAACACACATGTACTTCACTAAATATTACTGTCAGTTGTGAGCTCTTTACATCATTGCATTCCCACTGCTACATCCATAATGATAAAGGACTTGACAGACAGTGTGAGGAATGAGTTAGGTAGATTCATTACCTTCAGGTAAGGTTAGTTAAGCTTTCTATTCAGTAATTCTTCACATATTATGGATGCATTGAGGAATCTGACAAGAGACATTATTGGAGCTGCCTGTGACTTTTATCTGAAAATAATGAAAGTTGTTTTCGGCTTTGCAAACACACAGGGGGCGATACTCACAAAAAAATTTTTAGTGTTAAATAAATCATGCTGGTTTTTTTCAATGGGAGTTCTAAAGTTAATTTCCCACACTCTGTGCACTGCAGAATGCACTAGCGTCCAAAAGCTGTGGGTGATACCTGTTGCTGCTGAAGAGGCCGGACCAATAGCGCTGATTGGGCCACTGCGCATGCCCCCATCTGTCAGTACCAAGACTGGTGCATGTGCAGTGGCCCGTCTGCCAGCCTCCCGACGCTGCCAGACCTGTGACCCCCACACTGCCAGCCATGCAAACCCCTCTGATAGCCCGGGCCAGCTTCAACCCACCCATCCCTCCCCCAGCTCAGTGTTATCCTCCCTGCAGGCCCAATCTCCCAATCCTCCCCCCATCCCATGGCACCCCTTGAGCAGTGCCAATGTCCAGGCTGGCACTGCCAAGGTGGCAATGTCCAGGAGCATCCTTCCGGTGCCTAACTCTCTGATTGCCCCCTCCCTTTCACTCCAGCGGAGTTGGGCTGCCAGCTCCTGCAAATGGGGAGTTACATTAAAGCTGTTGAAGTGAAATGCTCCTGCTGGGAGGAGTGGGGGAGAGGCTAATGGAGTGAAGACTTCAACTCCAGGCCTGCTACTAAGATTCAAATATATTAAAATTCTCATTTAAATAATTCACACAGCTCCACGCAGACTTCCAGTGCAAAGCTGATGGTGCCAGAAATCTAACTGCTGGAGACATGTGGAGGCTGTGGTGCCCAGTGAGGACCCCATGAAATGGTCTCCATTAGAGTCTCCCAGCCCTTTGTGCTACTAAAGCAGTGCAACAGGCTGGGAGAATCGCCCTCACAGTTCTTCTCCATCATGCAGTATTTATCAATGTAACATTCTGTACATTTGTGAGGCTAGTGTTTGAAAAACAAATTTCAATAAGTTAAAAGAAAGTTTGTAATTTTACAATAAAAACAAAAATTGCTGGAAATAGTCAGGAGGTCAGGTTGCATCTGTGGAGAAAGAAAGAAAGGTAATATTTAAGGTCAATGACCTTTCATCAAAACTGTTCAGACATTTGCTCCACTCTAATTCTATCCGCTAAGGAATCCCTATTTTTAACCATATCCCCATTGTTAGCTTTGCCTTTAGCTTTCAAGCTCTTGAGCTTTGGATTATCCTCCCTGCTCTTCTGCCTCTTTACTTTCCATCTTTAAAACACCTCTTAAAATCATAGAATCCCTACAGTACAGAAGGCCATACAGCCTATCAAGACTGTGCCAACCACAATCCCACTCAGGCCCTATTGCAATAACCCAGCTTTTACCCTGCTGATCCCCCTGATACTAGAGTCAATATAGCATGGCCAATCAATCTAATCCACACATCTTTGGAGTGTGGGAGGAAACCCATGCAGACACAGGGAAAATGTGTAAACTCTAGTGACTGTAGGCTGGAATTAAACCTGGTGCTGTGAGGTAGCTAACCACTGTGCCACTTTGCCATCCCTTCGTCTAGCTTTTCTCATGTGACTCTGTCATACAGGTGTTTTGATTAATATCGCTTATGATTTATTTTTAGATTTCTAAATAACAATGACATAGAAGGAGGTTGGGTTAATGTGGAAGAAAGGCAAGAAAAGGATGATCAGCCCTATTGTATTGAGTGATGGAGCAGGTTTAATAGGCTGAATGGCCTACATCTGCTCCTTTGTCTTATGTTTCTTTTTGTGTGATCTCTGCAGTTTGTCTACATGGGTTACTTACAGTTCTACCAAGACAAAATAAATTTGGCAGCATACAGTTATGTGGCAGAATTTGCAATAAAATTGTATAACCTTGAGCTATAGCTGTTTCCAACAAATCACTGGCAAATGATTTAGTACTTTGAAGTTTGTAACAAGTTTCAGAAATGGGATTTAGCAAAAAGATATCAACTTATAGTTTTTAACAGGGATTAACTTTTATGAGAGCAGGATTGGAGAATAGAGCATTGTGAGCTGAGGTATGGAGGAGCCATTCACTGAAGCAATGGTTAAAGTGAAAGATCTGTTTGTCATCTTATTCACTGAATAGCATATACCAGCAGATTCTTCCAAAATAATATATTTAGGGGAAGTCAGTTATGCTTGCATACAACTTATGGTCAAAGTTCAAAACCAAATTTTTTTCCCTGTTGGTTTCAAATTAGCTGTAAAAGAACTTCAGTTAGGCCATATTTGGAATATTGCATGAAATTCTCATAGTCACACTAGTAAAAGGATGTGGATTATTTGGAGAGGGTGCAAAAAGATTACCAGAATGTTGCCTGATCAGAAGGATTTTAGGTATGTGGAGATGTTGAATAAAGTCAGATTGTTTTCATTGGCGCTATGTGAATGCTGATCCATGACCACCCATATCTGAAACCTTCATTGCAGTGTATTTGGAAGCGTGCTACAAAATTCAAGCCCAGCACTGCTGTCAGCTATGAAAACATTCCTGAGTTCTTCAAACATCTTGGTCCATGTACTCACTGCTAATTGGCTCAATTACCCTCAAGGGTTATCTCTAAATAAAGACTGCCTAAACCAAAGTATCTGAAGTCTGAAGTCATCGGCCTCCCACCGTGCTTGCGTGGGTTTTCTCCGGGCGCTCTGGTTTCCTCTCACACCCCAAAGATGTGCTCTCAGGCTAATTGGTAAAACAAATTCTCCCTAAATTGTCTCAAATTTGGTTTTTAATCCATAGATCTATAAACATGGACAGGGATTGAGGGTAGAGGTGGGAACATCGGGGTGGCGGTGCGGGCTCGTTGGGCCGAAGGGCCTGTTTCCCACGCTGTTTTGTTCTTCGTTCTTTGTACTCAAGCTATTGACTAATATCTCTGCCCTCTGTATGCTGCAAGGCCTCAGAGCAGCTAATATCATCAAGGATAGAGCTAGCAACTGATGAAAGCTTGAATAAGCTGGCTTTTGGCAAACATGAAGCCCATGCAACCAGGCCCTTGCCTTAACCGCCTTTATTGAAAATGGCTTTCAAAATAACCTCAAAACAGTTGCAATGTTTTCAATCTCACTGAAGTATACAACATGATTTGGCACTCGGGTCTCCTTGTCAAAATCTCAGGAGTCCTCCCTCAGTGGGTTACTGATGGCATCAAACTATGAGACACATAATTCAGGGTGCACGGGGTGGGGGGGGTGATAACAACAGGCGCCTGGAGGAAACAGCCCAACAGGCTTCCCCAGAGATCTGTTCTAGCCCCAATCCTTTTCAATCTCTATATCAATGATCTGCTTCTAACCTTGTCTCAGGAGTTCAGCTATACTAACAATATTTGCTATGCTTCTCAGGCTTGGACATTTTCTAAACTAGACGCAACACTAAACAACAATGTTGCAAAACTGACCAAACACTGTAAGACATGGTACCTTGAGCCCAGCAGCACCAAAACAATCTCAAATATATTCTTCTTCCACAATCTGAGAGCCAAAAGGGATCTCAACATTTCCTTCAATGGCAAGTGACAGGATCATGAACAAAATCCCATTTATCTTGGTGTTATCCATGACTGAATATTAACACTCTGAAAACATCTGAGCAAGACAGCGGCAAAGATCAAAATGTGAAACGACCTCCTCAACAAACCTTCTGGGTCTCTTGGAGCGCAAATGCTTATACCTTAAGGACCTCAGCTCTTGTCATTGGCTACTCAACTGCAGAGTACTATGTATAGTATAGTGCAACTCATCCCACAACAGTGTTGTAGGTACTCAGATCAAAACAACAATGCAGATCATCTTGGGTACCCTTTGATCAACTCAACTCAGCTGGCTTCATGTCCAAAGCAACATCCTGCCCCCTCCCATAAGGAGAAAGATTGCAATCAGAAATTTCCCTGGGCAAAGTTTGCATCAAACAAAGTCTGTTGGGAACTATACAAATCCATTTACTGCTGACCTCCTATCATATTAGTCTATATGGCTAAGACCACTGTGCCAAACAATAACAGCAGAGGTCCTGTGGCATCAAAAATGGAACCAACACACCACCATTGAAAACTATTTCCTCATCATAGATCCCACAGCCCATCTACCCATCTTCAAACTGCTACAACAACACTGTGCACTCTTCAATTTTTTCTGCACTGGCTGAGAGGTCTCTTTATAGCAAATTGGCATAAATAAGGCCTTGCAGAGAGCCTTGTCTGCAAATATGGTGCACCCCAATCAGTGACTCACATCATTGAAGACTGCCCCCAACAAAGTTCAGTGGAGGGCTTAGAGGACTTCTTCTACTACTGCAGAAACTATTGCCTGGCTTGGTGAATACTGTTCATGTTAAAAAACAAAAATGGCATTGCAGTTCCAATTTTTTTTTGTATGGTCTGTTCAAAACAGTGGTTGGGACATTATTAGTTTATGCAGGACAACAGTTAAGCTTCACACAAGTAAAATTTGTAAATAAACTAGGACCTTAACATTAATACCCAAGATGGACGAGAGAAGGTGAAAGATTGTACATGGGGAACATGACCTGAATAGTTTTCTTCCCAATATTTATTTTACTCCCAAAGACAGGCACAACCAAAATTGATTTCCTCCTCCTACCATATCCAGCATAGTCCTTTGCTCAACAAGTTTTAGAAAGTAAGAAATTTTGCAGATTTGGTATGACTTCTTGATGAGACTAATTGTAGCTGATCTCTCAAAGGATTAGAGTTGATGGATCAAATGGTCTTTTCTTTATCTTACTTTCTAATGATTGGATTAACTAATCTTTGTTTCAATCATTATTACAATGGAGTGCTTACAAGTCAGAGTGTATTAATACATTATTGCATTTTTCTTTAGAGTGAGAATTGTTCCAAACATCATACCTCATCTCTTTTAACATACAGTAAAAGCTATTTTAACCTTTTGTTTTCATTAAAAAAGGAAAAATTATATTTTTAAGACTGTTCAGTAAAAATGATTGTAGTGTTCAAAAAGTGATCTCTCATTGTTTTAAGTTGAGCTACAAAATGTATACAAATTGGCTGTTAGCAAAGTCAGACATGACCTTTAGGGTTTTTTTTGCCTTTTCTTTAAGTTTCAAAACAATTGTAATTGGTAGTTTGCAGATGCTGTGATTGTGTTTAAAGCATGAATTTTAGACATGTTTTACTTCATGAAACATGACAGCATCAGATTTCCCTGTCAGTGTGATTTAAGCTGTTAACAGGCTATTGGCACCAGTTCAATCCGCATGTTTGCTGCTCTATCCTAGAGGCTAGTGCTGATGTAAAGTGGTCTCTTCCTTTTATTGCAGACTGCAGTACTGTCTTAATTTTCATTCCATGCTGGTTAATAGCTTTTGAAGGTCACAAAGCAAATACGTGCTGTGTCACTCACTGTACATTATTGAAGCAAATATCTTGTTCATTCTTTAGAACACAGTTAATTCAAGAGGTGAATGATTTTCTACACAGTTACTCCCTGCAGCTCCCCCAGCAGCACCCCTTCTCTCACATGCACCCCCAAATTAGTGCTATATTCTTAGTTAAAGGAAACACAGTCCGGAGGCAAGCTGGTTAAGCAGACACCAGATTGTCTATCTCCCAACTAGATGGCCATGAGCTTAAGCCCCAAGATTGCTCATCATCTTCACGTCACTGTTGGTGTCATCATCCTTTATCGCGATCATAAGACAGAGCAGTACATTAAACCATATAAAGCTAAGATGATATCTATTATAAGTGATAAGAGGATGGCAGTCAGCCTGGAGCAGCACAACAACCAAACACAGTGAATTGAAAAATGTAGACAAATTCTCAAATGAAATGAAGTTTGATGAGGAGATATGGGTAGTGCTGTTGTGGCATTTCAAAACACCAGACAAGAGCTTAGGGAAAAAAAAACAAATTTACAATTGTCAAGTGACTAAGAATCTATAATGTTTACATACTAAGCAATTTGCTGTTATGGTGTTGAAACCTGGAGTACATGCCCGAAGATTGAATTCATTTCATGTGTTGCTTGAGAAAGATCTTTGTGATCCATTGGCAGCCTGCAGTCCTTAACACGGTGGTACTGCAGATTTCTAATATAGAAAGTAACGTGGCAATGCTGAAACAATTACAATAGTTGGGCCACATTGTTAGAATTGATCAATTCAAATAGAACAATTGGCAGTCAAAACTGAAATACAAGGACTCACATATATGCAATATTGTCATCACGTAGATAATTTAAAAAAAATCTCTAGTGTACAAATGCAACATGGTCTTTAATGTATAGCTAATATGAATACATTTTATTGGTCTGAAAATAGCAGTACTAATCCCATTGAACTTTGCATTTCAGTTCGCTTGATGTGAACACACACATGACAACAGTGTTGTGCAATGTCAAATGGGTCATTGAGCAACAACGTGTTAACACATTAACAGTGGGAGGGCTGGCACATAAACATTAGGAATACTGGAACTTGCAGCTGTTGCCCTGGCTGTTTGCAAATCAGCTTCAGTATTAAACAATGCTGGTGATTATCAGAGTGCACTGAACCTATTACCCTTTACTATAGGTAGAAAACATATTTTTTCCTCTTCAGCTGAAGCCTTTTCTGTAGTTGGGTGAAGGGTTAAACAAAGCTGGTGATTATGAGAGTGCAATGACCTGAATTTGTCTGTTTTCAGGATCCAGTAAATATGATGTCTGATTCTGTCATTGTTGTACATGGCAAAAGACAAAAATAAACTCAAATATTTTGTTAATCTTCTGAGAAGTTGTTCATGCGGCATTTGTAAGTCTCATCTCTTTAAATCTTGGATTTTATTTGAGGGTAAGATATGAAAATGAGGAAATGTATGAAGTGAGGTCACTTTGATTGCTATTTTGAAAGTGTTTCTGAATGCCCAGATTGGTTGTAGGCAGAATTTTCCCATGTACACACTGGGCAGTCGGCTCAATGGTAGGGAGGAGGTCGTGGATAGAATTTGGCAGGAGGTCCAGAAAAGTTGGTTTCATGCCAATGTGAATTTACAGCAGTTTCTTCCGATGCTGCCTTGCATGGCAGATCAGGAGAACCTCTGGAGGTGAGAAATAGGTCGGGGAAGTCAATGTGGATTGAGGTGGGGATTTCAGAAAGGAATGGAATATGCATGTTCAGAAAGACAACTGAAAGAGAACCGCAACGGGCAACATTGAAAATGTTCAGGACAGTGAGATGGTTGTTATGGATGAAGGCTGCATGTGTGCAGGGGGAGTGTTTACAAGAGACTGAGAGCCTGCCACAGATACTCTTGCCTCCATAATCACTCATGGTCAAGCTATTTGCAGTTAACTGCTAGCGGAGACTGGAGTTAGAAGCAGAATGTCGTCACAAAGCCTATATAATGACACTTAAGTACAACAGTAGACATTATATAATGAGTTGATAAATTTGCATAGTACAGTGAATGTTCACCTGCACATGCAACCATGTGATCAAAATGTACTGATTTTCCTTTGCCTACATTTCTTCTAGGTGCTTCTGACATTTTGCAAGGGTACAGATAGCCTGTGGAGTTGTTTGCTTTGTTGCCTTTGATTGCCATCCTCTGGAGAGCCAAAGGCCTGGAGATCCCAGCTTACTTTGCCTGTCTCCCATGAGCCACCTGCTCACTTTGTGATGATAAAAGACAAAGTTGATGATTTGATTTGATTATTATTGTCAAATGTATTAACATATAATGAAAAGTATTATTTCTTGCGTGCTATACAAAGCATTACATTCACTGAAAAGGAAATGAGAGAGTGCAGAGTGTAATGTTACAGTCATAGTTAGGATGGAGAGAAAGATCAATTTAATGCGAGGTAGGTCCATTCAGAAGTCTGACAGCAGCAGGGAAGAGGCCATTCTTGAGTCGGTTGGTACATGACCTCAGACTTTTGTATCATTTTCCCGAAGAAGGTGGAAGAGAGAATGTCCGGGATGTGTGGGGCCTTTCATTATGCTGGCTGCTTTGCTGAGGCAGTGGGAAGTGTAGACAGAATCAATGGATGGGAGGCTGGTTTGTGTGATGGATTGGTGACATTAATGACTTTTTATTGTTCCTTGCGGGCTTGGGCAAAGCAGGAGCAATTCCAAACTGCGATACAACCAAAAAAAAATGCTTTCTATGGTGCATCTGTAAAAGTTGGTGAAAGTTGTAGCTGACATGCCAAATTTCCTTAGTCTTCTGAGAGAGGCATTGGTAGGCTTTCTTAACTATAGTATTGGCATGGGGTCAACAGACAGATTGTTGGCGGTCTGGATATCTAAAAACTTGAAGCTCTTGACCCTTTCTACTTTGTGCCCGTTAATGTAGATACTGGCATGTTCTCAATTATGCTTCCTGAAATCAATGACAATCTCTTTCATTTTGTTGACATTGACAAGGTATTATTGTTGCCACACCAGTTCACCAGATTGTCTATCTCATTCCTGTACTTTGTCTCATCATTGTTTGAGACCTGACCCATTACAGTGGTATTGTCAGCAAACTACAGTAAACTTGAAAATCAAATTGGAGGGGAATTTGGCCACACAATAATAGGTATATAAGGAGTATACTGTCACAGGCCGAGGCAATTTGGAGGGAGAAACTCTGGATGTTCTGAATGGATGACCTGGCATGTCTGGCTGCTACTGTTCCTCCTCTCTTTGGGTGCCAGAAAATTCTGGCCTGATTCCTTGAGGGAAAGGGACATCTGGAGGGAGTTTAAGGTGCCTTGTCAATGATAAAAGGTTAGCTCATCTCTCCCACTGAAACACCCTACATGATAAATGACATTCTCTAAGGCTATGACCATGTTGCATTATCCTTCCTCAGTCTCATTTTTCAATGCAGCTAATCATACCATCATACTTCAATATCTCACAACTACAGAACCTTTACAGGGCAGAATGGGACAACTTGGTCCATTGAGTCTGCACCAGCTCTCTGAAAGAGCATTCTACTTACTCACATTTCTTTGCCTCATCTCTGAATCATTGCTGATTCTTTCTTTTAGACAGCATCCAATTCCCATTTGAATATCTCAATCGCACCAGTCAGAAGTTCATTCTAGATTCCAACCACTTTTTAAAAAAAACTGTCCAGCTCAGTGGGATTCACACAACTGCACATGGTCAGTACATCTCTTGCAAGGGTTCCTTTCCCCCCTGTTATTAGCTCTGGAGTACCTCAAGGATCACCTTGATCTCTTCTCCTCATCTATGCTGCACTTGGTAACATTACACTTAGACACTAAATTCCACCAGTTCACTAATGTAATCCATTGTTCTTTCTTTTCACATCCCTGGGCTCTTCCACTGATTTCAAGACACTGGATTAACCACAATTTCATCCAGCCAAACAAAGCCAAAAGGCATTGCTGCTGGATTTTAAGTCCAAGACAAACTGGGAGTGAGGGAGCATGGGGGAAATCTACCAGGGTGTGGAAAATTCAGAAGTCAGTGCAGTTTGGCTGTCAAGAGGGTTTGCAAAAAGACTCTTGCAAAAGACATTACTATTTAATTTCAGTGCTTTCCATTCAATAAGTTTCAGCATTCATGATGACAATCTGCATGAAACAATTTCAACTTCTGTACTTAGAAGTACACTCCCCAAATGCAATTTAAATAAGTTTAGGTTTGGCAGTCAAATAGAGGGGAGTGGGAGAATGAAATCAAGGTCATACGTCACACCTTGGTTCATTGACACTTTTCAGGATGTGAGGGTCTGAAGGAATTCCCGAGCGATGAGAGAAAGAAGCTACTGGGACCACCGAGATGAGACGTTGGAGGTAGCAGTGTAATTGCAAATTACAAGTGAGTGTAGAAGATGGTGGAAACAGGGAATGTAGTGAATGAAGAGTCTGCATCAGAGGGTGCAGAATGCTCAGCTGGAGACAGCTGCTTTACTTTGGGGATGAACAGAGGGATCTTGGTGTACGTGTGCATAGATCCCTGAAAGTTGGCAATCAAGTCGATAAGGTTGTTAAGAAGGCATATGGAGTCTTAGCTTTTATTAGTAGGGGGATTGAATTTCGGAGCCGCAACGTCATGTTGCAACTGTACAAAACTCTAGTGCTGCCGCACTTGGAGTATTGTGTGCAGTTCTGGTCCCCACATTATAAGAAAGATGTGGAGGCATTGGAGAGGGTACAGAGTAGGTTTACCAGGATGTTGCCTGGTATGGAGGGCAGGTCTTATGAAGAGAGGCTGAGGGATTTGAGGTTGTTTTCGTTAGAAAGGAGGCGGCTAAGAGGGGACCTTATCGAAACATATAAGATGATTAGATGTTTAGATAGGGTGGACAGTGATAGCCTTTTTCCTAGGATGGAGAAAGCTAGCATGAGGGGACATAGCTTTAAATTAAGGGGTGGTGGTTTTTAGGACAGATGTCAGAGGTAGGTTCTTTACCCAGAGGGTGGTAAGGGTATGGAATGCCTTGCCTGCGTCAGTTGTAGATGCGCCAAGGTTGGTGGCGTTTAAGAGGTTAGTAGATAAGTTTATGGATGAAAGGGGAATGGTTTAGGTTAGAGGGTCACTGCTTGTTCCTAACTGGTCGGCGTAACATCGAAGGCCTGTTCTGCGCTGTAATGTTCTATATTCTATAACAGAATACTTCTGGATTAGCAGCAGGCATTCCAGTTGCAAACCATGTACATAATTTAAAGTTTATTTAAAATTTTAAAGCTTGTCATAAGTAGATCTTACATTAATACTGCAATGAAGTTCCTGTGAAAATCCCCTAGAGAGATATTTCATGAATCCACTTCAAGCATGTTGGAGAGCTTTGTGCATATATCATCAAATGTGTGGCCATTTGCATGGATCTCAGTTTCAGGACATCACTGCAGAAATTACTCAGGGTAGTGTTCTAGGCCCAACCATCTTCAGCTGCTTCATCACTTACCTTCCTTATATCATAAGGTCAAAAGTGGGGATGTGTGTTGATGACTGCACAATGTTCAGCACCGTTCATGACTCCTCAAGATATTGAATCATCATGTTCAAATGCATAAGTCAAGAATGTGATGGAATACTCTCCACTTACCTGAATGAGTACAGTTCTAACAACACTCAAGAAGCATCATCGAGGACAAAGTAGTCTGCTTGATTGGCACCCCATCCGCAAACATTCACTCCCTTCATCATCGAAGCACAGTGGCAAGTCAGTACCAACTACAAGATGCCCTGAAGAAATTCACCAAGGCTCCTTAGATAGTGGTTGCATGAGCAGCAGATACATGAGTAAACCACGAGCTGGAAGTTCCTCTGGAAGTCACTCACCTTCCTGACTTGCAAATATTTCATCACTTCTTCACTGTACTAAGTCAAAAGCCTGGAACCCCTACCTAACAGCACTGTGGGTATTACAGTGTCATTCTTGCATCAATTCTGATGGGAAGGTTTTTGTGGTGCCAAGTTATATAGTTGGGATGGGATAGACAGGTGACCTGCAGGGTCACTTGCCTGGCTTAAGTGATCCTCAGCTGAAAAAGTTTGTGTGATCAGTGACTTGAAAGAAGAACTCTTCCAAATCTCTGTTTCATTGTATACGTAACCATACTTGGTGTAGTGGTGCCTGAAATTTTCACCGGGAACACAGTTGAAAATAACCCGCCATCTTAATTTGAGAATATAAGTACACTTTGACAAACTGGATTATTTTTAAAAACCTAATTATCTTAATGTAGCATTAAATACAAATAAGTGCAAATTTACTGCTGTTCAAAATGCTTTGTCATTTTGACTTTTTAATTTGCTAGTCAATTTAACAGCAACACATATCAAAACATAGCCTTTCAACATATTCATGTCAGACTGAATCAGATTTTGTTATAACTAAGCCAGCTTTTTGTTTAGAAATCTGATTTTGTACCTTTGATACCGAACACTTCATACCTATTTTAATAGTGCAAGCTACAGCATATATTCGTAATAAGAAATTCTGTACTTTTAATACAAAATATTTTTCACAAACATTTCTCTAGAAAAGCCCTGAACAAAAAGATCACTATACAGTTTATTTCTCATAACACAAAGGTGTGGATTTTATCCAAATGATATTTACATTGACAGAATAGTCCTTACAATGAATATAACCAAACCACACAATCAAAAATGACTACTTATACTTGAATATCTGAAGAAACTACTGTAGATAATGCATGGATATCCTGGATTCAACAACACAGCTTAACAGACCAGTCTTCCCTTAAGTCATAGAATCAGAGAAATCCTACAGTGCAGAAGGAGGCCATTCAGCCCATTGAGGCTGCACCAACCACAATCCCACCCGTCCCCTATCCCCGCAGCCCCACATATTTACCTGCTAGCTCCCCTGACACTAAGTGGCAATTTAGCATAGCCAATCAACCTAGCTTGCACATTTTTGGACAATCCATTAATCCTAATGGAAGACTGGTTTGTCTCCAAAGCAAGTATGTATTCATTAACACTGAAAGCAATAATTACCCCTTTGTTGAAAAGTGAACGGAGAGGTTAAAATATAACCTGCCAAAAACTGACATTAAGATTTATATTTCCCTATCTGAATAAATATATTATACATATGCCTTCAAATGGTTGACATCTACATCAGTGCTGTTACTGTCAGTGTTGCAGTGCTTGTTACAGTATCTACTGTGAAATTGGTCTGCAAGCTGCCAAAACTAGCATCACAAGCTAAGTCACTGCCTGAGTTGCTGCAATGTTTAGAAAAAGGCATTTGCATAACTCGGAGGTCACTTGAAAAATAATGTTCCAAAGTGACGTGGATCTTCTATTTGTTCATGGACGACTATTCCACAAAATGGCAGATTTCTGATCTCATCAAGATTATTAGATGATCAGGAGAACACTATTGGGGAGAGGATGTCCATTGATTCCTCAGTAGGACACTATCTTTCACAGCCTGGTGGTCAATATAAAGTACCATTTTTGGCAAAACCATAATCACAGCCAAGTGATTTTTGTTAAAGCACTCTGGCAAGGATAAATATACATTTAAGAAAGCAGATTACATTGTTGTTTTAGTGTAACATTCCAGGTATATTCACAGCAATGTAAATGCATGATTAAATGCAAAAACTCTTAAGAAACTAAAATATGACTAGTCCAGGAATGATCTTAAATATATTGAGGTAATAACACAAAATTATATATCCACAGTTAAAAATCTTTTGCAGTTACAGTTTTTAGTTTAAGAGGAATCAACTTGAAGCACACCTTTGCATCATATACCACTGTTGCATACTTATGATCTGAATTGGTTAACATGTCCTTGAGTGCCTGCTCCATATCTACTTGGAATATTAATCAATCCAGTTCTGAATCCCTGAGTCATTCCCTGTCCAGGTCTTCCGATGCCCTGATTAAAAGTGCCTCCATATGAAACAGCTACATAATTGAGTCCTAAGCCATAAGGTCTAGTTGATGGAGCAGTTGGTAGGATGACTGGGTTGATGTTTTTACCTGGTGTGTTGAAGGAAAATTCAGGAGGAGGACTGGTTGGTTTTGCTGGGGTAGAGGTAATAGGGTTCATTTCATCCAAGGATTTGACAGGTGAAACTGTTGGAACATTACTGTGATCTAAGGGATTCAGTATGTTGCTCGGGATTGATCCAGTAATCAGTGATGGCCTAACCCAGTCGTCTTTAAAAATTTGAACAGCTAAAGTTTTAACGAGTGTGGAAAGGCGATTGGTCACATGTGCCAGCACCAACTGTTCATTTGCGTCTCTCCTGATCCGCACATGTACAGAACCAGCCTAAAGAAAATGAAACAAAGCCTGTTTAAAAAGATGTTACAAATCTGATTTGAAAACACAAGTCCTGTAAAAGTACATCATTTCAATCAGAATTTGAAGATGAAACCTTTCAGCAGAAATTAAATTATTAAAATTTACACTTAAAACATTAACTAGTTTGATCTTTCAGTTTATTTGCCATTCTTTTCTGTTTATACTAAAATGTGCAGAATGATCCCCGTCCCTATCATTTCTTATGCATTATGTCCTGTCTTTCAAAACGCTTACATTTTATGACGTTAGACAAGACAACATTTTACTCAGATATAACTAACTTTATTCTTGTGTATTGATATAGTCTTGTTATTTTGTGTACTGAACAGCTTTTAGCAGCTCTTTAAAAGTGTCCATTTTTAAAAGACACCCAAGTCATCTATTTCTGAATATCTGAAAATGAAAATGGAGAATTGCTGGATATCTATTAACCAGCATTTATTCCAGTTTTAGTTATAAACAGCTTCACTTGGTTGCTGCCAATATTAAAAGTGAAAAGTTATCAGATTCATAACAAAAACAAACTTATTTTAGTTACTGCTACTCAGATTTGGCTTCCAATTTAGAGACCACCTATTTTACACTTGGATTCTAATTAATATGTTGCTATTTGGTGTTCATTCATTTTTTTAATGTGAGATCAGAAATCAAACTGGATTAAAAAAATAGAATAAAAGCAAATACTTGAAAAATGTTGAAATCTACTGGATTGAAGGATCTGTGTCAGCCACTAATGTCAGTAAGAAAAACGCATGGGTATGAGAGGAGATGAGAAAAAGAGGAGAAATTTTACCTTAAAAGTTTGTGCTATAGCACTACAGTTCAAGCTCTTAACTGTACTGCCTTGGAAGCCAATGTCATTTATTTAAGTTAGGAGCTTCAGGTTTAAAATTTAGTGGCAATAACTTACTCAGCCCTGACTTTTAAATGGCTTTTATTACCAAATTTGGGGTTATCAGTCCATTAGACACAGAACCAGCATTGTATAACTTAGTACCAAGTACGCCTTTAACGGAAAACACTTATTACCCAAACACTTGTTTAATAAATTAATAAAATCATGAACATTGCAATAGTCACTAGAGTGCAACAAAGTCTGATCGAGACATAAAATATATTTCACGTCACAAGGGGATGATAGTTAAATGAAAAGACAAACTCCTATATGTTTCCAATGATTTAGCTCTGGTCATTGCACAATTTTGATTTCTTAGTATTTCTTAAGCTTCCAAATGCTGTGTAGCCTTTTATCTCATACTATTTACTAACAATATTCTAAATACTGCTCAGATCTCTCTCTCTCAAAAACGGGGAAGAGCAGCCTATGGGACTCTGGAGATTTTCACGCCCCAATAACAAGCAGACAATCTTTTTTTAAAAATTAGGTTGGTTGAGGGATATTGATATTGATCAGGATGCCCTTGCTCTTCTGCAAATTCTGCTGAGATCTTTTACAACTAAATAAGGCAGGTGCACTTTGGTCTAAAGTCCTATCCAAAAGACAGCAAGCACCTTTGGCACAGCAACACCTCCACAACACTGCAATAGAGTATCAGCTTGAAATTCTGTGGTCAAATGTTTAGAGTGGACTTGAACTCCAAACTGAGGTGATATAATTAAATAGGATGTGTATGGTAGGTATATACACATGCAATTAATTTTTAAAAATAAACAAACCAGCCAGAGATAGATATTAAAATTACTTTCCACATGAATTTCTACATTGCCGAATGGTTTTGAAACAAGAGTTGTGTCCACATCTGTGTGGATAAAAAAGTGCCCCATTTCTATAACAAGCAATATTTGGGTGTCAATGATGATCTTAGCCAGTGACCTGGATGTTAACTGAAGCTGCTGAAAACCTTTTAAATTTGGACTCGTTCCAAATTTTAGTCCACAGATGAAATCACCCCATCAACAATTCCAAACCATCCAGCTGATCCATGACCGTCTGCAGAACAAGGCTCCAGCTGTTCAGCGTAGAAGTCATTAGCAATGAAGTAATGACCATTGTTTACACTGCTGTAATCCTTAAACCCAGATCTTACTGGGGACATTAAATACTGAAAATAAATCCGGAGTGCACACAGATCACTTGATTGAATTAAAATCCAATAGAAATATTAACTTCAATCAATGTGTTGCCTTTTTGAGCAGCACACATAAAAATAATTCAGTTTTAACATGGTCAAAAGTTGTATGACCTTGTGTGTATGTGTTCCTATTGGCCATTATTGGATAGAACTTATGTCATTACAAGACTGTCTGCTTTATTTTGAAAGCTAAAAGGCCAGGATCAACAGCTCTGAATATAAACTTTTAAAACTATGAAATAGAAGATGAACTAAATAATAAACTAATGCCTGGAGATATTATAGTGAATATTGCTTACAGGATTCAAGGAGGTGGAAGGGTGCATGGGATGGATGGCACATTTGAACACTCTGGGAACAAAGGTGAAAAGATGATTATCTAAAGTTCAGAAGCATAATGCTTTAATTTGGCAAGGAAATAAAAATGATAGGGACAAACGCTTCCACTTTTTTTTTAACCTCAGTCATAATCAGCAGAATTTGGGCAGAATTGGCTGAGTGCACAAAACTGATCATGGCATTTTTAAATATGAGTTGTGCCTAGAACTGGTCAAGCTTCTGTGATCTTTTATGCTGAATCAAGATCAGTTCACTCAATTCAATAAAAATAGAAAATGCTCAGTATTTCTGGCGGCATTTGTGGTGAAAACTGATGTTAACATTTTATGTTTCATCAGAGCCATTTAGAAAGTTAACTCTCCACAGATGCTGCCAGACTGGAGCACTTCTAGATTTAACTTTAGATTTCCAGCACTGGCAGTATTTTGCTTTTATAATCAGTCAAATCTGATCCTACACCCAAAAACTAAACCCATCTGCAGGTGAAAATCAAATGTTTCGGTGGCTGTGTTGGGATAGGTTCTTCTAATTGTGCCCATGTTCTCCCGCACACAAACTCTAAAGGCATGATCTTGAAGCATTTTATGTCAAAAAATATTTAGCTAAGAAACTGGCCACGGGGTCAACTTATGTCAATTGGCTAGGTGATATGTGGTTCAGAAGAATGTCAGCAGGACAGGTCATAGATTTGGGACATGTCTCCTCCAACAGCTCCTGAGAGTTGAAGACAATGGCAAGTCACCACCGACAAATTATCAAGAAAATAACTCTAGATGAAGCATTAGCAGACTATGAATCAAAGAGCTACCTTTAGGCAGGATACATATGACAATGATGAAATGGAATAGTGTACACCAATTACAGTATTAAGTAGTTCAATACGTATATTTTCAAACATCAATTGTTTTCAATTATTTTTAAATCAGGTTATTTACAGGTGGAGAACTAAACACTTAATAAAAGTTGATATTTTTCATTATGTACCTACTTTCAGCTTTATTAATAAAAGGCATCAAGGAACTCATCAAATATATCAATAAATCTACAACATTACCAGATTGCATTTGTTCACAGTAGGGTTTAGGACCATGAAAATGCAAATAGTTTTGTAAAGTTAAACTAACAACCTAAATAGTGCAGGTTTTCTGCTTTATGGATGCAACCTCCCAAATCGCTCAAAGCGGTTACGATGCCAATGGAACTGCATGCCCATTTTATTCTGTTCCAAATACACTTGTCTAGGTGCATTGTAGCAGTACAGTTATATTAAATGGCAGCTCAGAAAAGAACTGTTATTTCTGCTATATTGTACCTGAGCAAATCTTCTAACAGTAGAATATTTTAATTGACTCTACAGTAGATAGACATTTTACAAATACTTCGAAGTGTATTTTTGAAGATTAAAAGTGCATGATGCTGTATTTGTGAGAGCTCCAGGTTTCTTCAGGGTTCAGGAATGTTCTCTTGATTAGGCAGATTCACTGCCTCAAAATCTGTATGGCATAACTGAATAGCCCAATTGCATCCGCACAAAAGAACAAATGAAGTGCATTTTTTTCTCCCTTTCAGACTCAGGGAAAAAATTGTAAAGTCTTTCATCTCTTTCTCCATTTATGTTTCTTGCACTATGAACTATGATATTGTAGAGATGCAAAACCCTGGTCTCTCACTCTGCAAACATGTTTTTTGTTTTACTGATTCACGGGATGTGGGCTTCGCTGGTCATAAAAGGATGTAGCTATTTAATGCCCATTCCTAGTGGCCCTCAAATTGGTGGTGGTGAGCTGCCTTCCTGAACTACTGTAATCCCTGTGGTGTAGGTGTACTCACTGTGCTGTTAGGGAGGAAATTTGAGGATTCTTGGGGCCGAACAAACTGTGACTCTCTTTGCCAAGGTAAAAAATAGTTGGAAAAGAACAGTCTGCAAATCCTCCTCCAATTGAGGTACAAATAAACCACTCAGAAGAAAATGAGATGATCAAGGGCATCCTATCCAAGCATGGTATAAATTGTGGTTTCAAGGAGGGAAGGGGAAATTAACCAACCTCAACCCCAATGCCCTGCCTTTCTCACCCACCTACACACACTGAGGTAGTTTTTCCTCCATCCATCTTTATCCTGCTTTCTTCTTGTCTTTATACCTCCCTTCCTTCCTCCCATCTCTCTTCTCTCCTTAAGTAGGACTTGCCATAATGAAAACAAAATTGCTTTAGACTCCCTGGTGGAATTTTAACTTTGGATGATAATATGGATCGGGCAATATCAGATTAGTTGTCCAGTTAGTTATATATAGCTTTCATTGACTTCAGTAGAAATGAAACAAAATTGGGAGGTGCATTAGCACTGGGTGAATTAATATTGCTAATACCAGCTAAACAAAAAAGAAAATTACTTCAGTGCCATGGGAATTCAACTAATGTAGTATAAGAATGAAATATAGTTTCTTCAATGTTTCAGTACCATCCCAATTTAGAACAAATTACACTTTGCAGTTATGACAATAAATATTACATCTATTTCGCAGCCACAATTCCACAAACAGGAAGGAAATATATGACTGGATAATTTTTTTGGGGATATGAGCAGCATTGGCAAGGCTAGCATTTACTGTCCAATCCTAACTGCTCTAACAGTGAACTACTGCAGTCTAAATGGTACGACAACACCCACAGTGCTGTCAGGGAGTGAGCTCTAGTTTTGTGACTAGCAACAACAAAGATATGATGATATAGTTCTAAGTCAGGACGATGCATGATATGGAGGGGAAGTTGCAGGTGGTAATCTTCTCATACTTCTGCTACCATGGTCTCTTCAGGCAATTGCAATTATGGGTTTGGAAAGTGTTGTTGAAAGAAGCATAGTGAGTTGCTGTTGTGCATCTTATAGATGGAATACATTGCTATCTACATGTGCTAGTGGGGTGGAGGAGAAAATGTTTAAAACAGGATACGGCACTGATCAAGCAGGCTACATTGTCCTGTATGGTGTTGAGTTTCTTGAGTATTGTTAGAGCTGCATTCCTCCATTCAAATGGAGGATGTTCCATCACTTGTGCCATATAGATGGTGGATGGGTGGAATTACTCACCATAGATTTCTCAGCCTCTAACTTGTTCTTGTAACCATAATGTGGAGATGCCAGCATTGGACTGGGATAAACACAGTAAGAAGTTTACAACACCAGGTTAAAGTCCAACAGGTTTATTTGGTAGTAAATGCCACTAGCTTTCAGAACGCTGTTCCTTTGTCAGGTGAGGTGAGGTAGAGCTGGGGTACTGTGTTTACCCCAGTCCAACGCCGGCATCTCCACATCATGCCTACCATTGACAACGCAAACTGCCGACTCCAAATGGAGAAGATTGCCAAGAAGATTGCGCATACCGACATGCATCTGATGAAGGAACAGCATTCCGAAAGCAAGTGGCGTTTACTACCAAATAAACCTGTTGGATTTCAATCTGGTGTTGTGAGACTTTTCACCTTGCTCTTGTAACCACATCATTTATATAGCTGGCTCAGTTAAGCTTACAGTCAATGGTAACCATCCCCGGCAAAACCCCACCCCCTTCCCCCATCAAACTTTGATCGAGAAGTTTTAGTGATGGTAATGCGATAAAAATTAATTGGATTCTCTCTTACTAGAGATACTCATTATTTGGCACTTAAGTGACACAAATGTTATTTGCCACTGATCAGATCAAGTTAATATGTGCAGATCTTGCTCAGCGTGGGAGAGGTATTTTTCTATCAGAGACAGGAACGTTGATCAGAATATCCTGCCTTTTCTTTAATATCATGAGATTCTGCTCGGTGGTATGCTATTTAAATGCAGTTGTGAATAAAATGGACCAGTATGTAATTTACAAATGGATCAATGGCACATTTACATGATTAGAATCACCATTTTTTTCAACAATTGAATTCAATTTGCTTATTGCTGAAAAGACAGACATGTTATCACATGCACATCACTAATCAGGACAACTGCAGAAATAAAAATTTCAAATGGAGCAACAATTTAGAAAGAATGCAAATTATTTGACAAGTTAGCTCTGGTTGGTCGAAGTTCCATGGCAAATGCACCAGGGAGTTATTTCCCTCCCCATCCCTGCTTAGTTTATTCGAAGAAGTGCAATATCTGGACATATTCCTATTGTTTGTAGAGGACAGGTTCACGCATATAAATATATGCAGTTTCTAGCTATAGTGAGAGCCTGACTGATAATCTTACATTGGTTGTTAGTGTAATCCTTAGCACACTCTGGCTTGTCCTTCAAATGCTACCCAATTGTGAACTCATCTAATGTGAGATATTATATTCTGAGTTTTGCAACCACAGGTTAATTTTGATTTGACTTATTATTGTCACATATACTGGTATACAGTGAAAAGTATTGTTTTTTGTGCAATATACGAAGCATACCATTCATAAAGGAAGAAAGGAGAGAGAGTGCAGAATGTCATGTTACAGTCATAGCTAAAGAAAGAGCAACTTATGTGAGGTAGGTCCATTTAAAAGTCCGATAGCAGTAGGAAAGAAGTTGTCCTCAGAATTCTGTTTCTTTGTCCCGATGAAAGGTGATGGAAAAGAGTCTGGGTGCTTGGAATCCTTAATTATGCTGGCTGCTTTTCCAAGGCAGTGGGTAGTGTAGACAATATCAATGCATAGGAGGCTAATTTGAGTGATGGACTGGGCTTCGTTCATGACCTTTTGTAGTTTCTTGCGGTCTTGGATAAAGAGGAGCTGTACCAAGCTGTGATACAACTAGAAACAATGCTTTCTATGGTGCATCTCTAAAAGTTAGTGAGAGTCGTAGTGGTCATGCCAAATTTCGTTAGTCTCCCGAGAAAGTAGAGGCATTAATGGGCTTTTCTTAACTATTGTACTATTGCCAGGTTGTTGGGAATCTGGATCCCTAAAAACTTGAAGCTCTCAACCATTTTTACTTTGGCACCATTGATGGAGACAAAGGCATGTCCCTCCATCATGTTTCCTGAAGTTGATTGCAATCTTCTTTGTTTTGTTAACGTTGAGGGAATAATTATTGTTGTTGCAGTAGTTCACCAGGTTCTTTATTTGTTTCCTGTACCCCGGGTTTAGTCAGTACTGTGCCGGTTGGGAAGAGTTGAAGGGATATAATTGATATGACTAGCCTGTCACTGGCAGATACGGCCAAAGTATATAGCTTTGCATGTGATTCACTGATTGTTCAGAAAATGCTGCCAATCTTGTGTGAAAAGAATTACATCAAACAACCAATTTAAGATTATCAGTCACGTGCAGGAATTTATCCTCAGTAAGCAAAAGGAACATGCCCAAGATATTGCATCACTTTTGTATTAACAAAAGCATGGAGTCAATAGTTTCTTGGCGCATTCACAATGGCAACGTCTCAAACAGGGAGCTGACTTTCCAACCAATCAGCACTCCTTTGCTCAAGCAGTATAAATGGTTGTTTCCTGTGAAACTCACCAGTTTTGCATTGGTTCTGATCAGTGCAAAACAACATTGACAGGATGTCTCTTTTTTCAGTAATACTTGAATTCTATATATTGATGATGATAAATTTACACTTTACCAATATTGTAGATTGGGTGTTAGCAACATCAGTTTTTACACCACGTTATAAACCAAGCACAATGAAACTATCTAATGTTATGCAAAGACAAAAGTTTTGCGAAATTTCTAAAAGGTTTTTACAGCATGAATTTATATAAATGCTTGCCATATTCACCTTAATCAAACCAAATTAGTTCATGAACTTTCAATGATTACAAGATGATCATGTGTGTGATCATTACTTAAAACTGATCAAAATAAATCCCATATTAACATACTAGCAAATACTGTGATTTTGAGGCAGTAATTTAATCAGGAGTTCAAATGCCTGATTTTAGTTCCTGTGATTTTTAGAATATTGTTGAATAGATTACCAGCTTGCAATCATTCCCAGATTTCATAACACTACAACAACGTAAGGGATGTCAATCCACAATTAACACTTTGAAAGTGAGGTACCAGCATTAAGTGGAAGAGACTTTAAATGGATTGAAATCATTAGCAAGACTGAATTTAAAAATAGGCTGAAAGCAAGCAGACAAATGGTTATGAGGACAAAATATTAACTGCTTTTAGAGAGCATTTTCATGTAAACCACAATCTTAAACCATGACTTTTTTGACACCTTCTGTTCATGCTGAATTAAATTCTCCACAGACATCACACATCTTCCACTATCAGCACAAAGCATTTCACACAACCAAGCTCTAATGGTTTGGAGACAAGATGCTGCTTCTCAGATGTCATGTCATTAGTATGCAGCTGCTTTTGTAGTGAGTTAATAAGTAGTTATTTGGCCTAACAAATAATAGTTCTGCTAGATCTGGTTTAATCCAATCTGCTCGCATCACCACTTTTACATAGGATTCTATATTTACTATACAGTTAAAGCAAAAAAAAACATACCCTTGCCTAAGAAGTGAAAAACATCTAGAATTTGGTCATTTATGTGCTGTTGTTTTGAAATATTTATTCTCATTTATTTCTGATCAAAGATCAAAAGGTGATTAGGAGAGTTTCAGGTTTCAAACACTATGAAAAAAGACAACTTTTCTTAAGAATAACACAGCACGCATGCAATTAAAGTTTATAATTGAAGTTTACCTAATTCTTCAAAGTGCTTTTGATAAGTTATTAAAACCATATTAAACTAAAAAATTGCCGATTTCTATTTCATAAGGTTGAAATGGAAAAACATAAGGACCAGCGAATCATAAAAGAAAACTGCAGCGGCACTTCGTATTTCATAAGAGCCCATAAATATCATATTTAGCTTGTGAAAGTTTGCAGATTCTAAAACGTTAAACCACTGTCCCATTGTTTGCTTGGTGCCTGTTCCTACATAGTGGCACTATTTGGGGTATCCTAACCACAGAAACTACAAGATTTCATGAAGAATCTTCATTACCACCTTTCAATGGCATTTAGAGATGAGCAATAAAAGCAGATCTTGTCAGCAACATCCATATCCCAAGAATACTTTATAAACAGCATCTAGCCATTTAGGTAAACACAAGATGCCATGGCACCATACTAAAAGTAGTAAGCAGTTCTTACACTGACCTAACCAACACTCCACTTGCATTAGAAACATAAAAAAAATTAACTGCCCATTAATTTCACAGAATTCCTCAGTGCAGAAGGAGATCATTTAGCCCATTGAGTCTGCACTGACCACAATCTCACCCAAACCTGATCTCCAAAACCCCACGTATTTATCCTAATCCCTCTGACACTAACTGGCAATTTAGCATGGCCAATATACCTAGCCCACACATCGTTGGACTACAGGAGGAAACTGGAGCAAACCTACGCAGACTTAGGGAGATTGTGTAAACTCCATATAATGACCCAAGCCAGGAATTGAATCTGGGTCCCTGGTGCTGTGAGGTAGCAGTGCTAACCACTCTGCCAGTGTTTTGCCAATTTAACTGCTGTTTGTGGGGTATTGCTGTGTTTAATAGAATGCAGTACTGGCTATATCTCTGTAGCTGTTATGCTCTGAAGCTAATGAATTTGTTGTCAATCACAGATACTATGAGGATGGAAGATACTATATTAAGGTTTCTTTATTTATCTGAGTAATGTTGGCATCACTTACAAAATCATGAATAAGGCATCTAAGGGACAGCTGTATGATTACATGAGGGTAAAAGGTACACAGGGATCAATAGAGTTAGAGGAAGGGAGGGTGAGAGGATGTTTGCATACAGCATAAGTGCTGGCATGGACCAACAGTCTACTTCTGTATGTAAACGCATTGCTTAATTACTGACCTCTGCTAAATTGGCTGTGAGGGAGAGCAGCAGAAGTTTTCCACGTGTGAGACACAGTACTACAGACAATGCTCTAGCAAAAAGGAAAGAGCCATTTTTTGCAAGAATGTCTTAAAAAAACTCTGTCAATGGAAGACAACTAACCAGCAAAAAGAATTACAGTTAGAAAAAGATTTGAAATAGCTCTACTAAGTCACAGGCCACCTGAATCATTGAATCAACTACTCAGTGGCAGAAATCAATAAATCTGGAATCAATTTGTAACAGCTGCACACTTCATCATTTACTTGCAAGCGAGGAGGGGCAATCTTACCAATGAAAATTTGAAGTGCCAAATGGAAGAGAATCACACTCATTTTTTCAGTGAGTTTTCTGACACGTTTTTATGCCATTTAGTGCAAAAAAAGAGGTGGAATGGATGGAGTCTATTCTCGCCAGAAAGCTGGCTGCTTACACTACAGAGTGCATTCATGCATGCGCAGATCTATGTAACAGAACAGAGATTTGTCAGCCCCTCCCCTGCACCCCATCCCACCACCACTATATCAGATCCCCATTGATGGGGACCATATCTGATTCTCACCTTACTGGTGGGACATCACCAGCGAGACTGTTGAGACAAGTAAGCCTTGACAAATCCATCCCAAACTGACTAGTTATATTTCAAAATTAAAATCAGCCTCAAGAAAATTAGGTTATATTAACACCATTTTAAACATATCTGGAAAAGATATTGAAGGGAAAAGGTTAGATTAAAAATTTGTTGCTACCAGCAGAAGGTGGGTTGAATAAAGACAGGGAGGCAGTCATCCCTTCTTACCCAGGACTGTAACAATTCGGAGGGTATTCTAAATTGGTGACAAATCAAAGAGTCTTGCCTGGATCTACAACTTTTAGGGAACTTCACACGGGCTAGCCATGTTTGGAACGGTGACTATCACTGCTGCCTCTTAGCACCAGGGACGTGGGTTCAATTCCAGTCTTGGGTGACTGTGTAGAGTGTGCACATTCTCCTGATGTCTGCATGGGTTTCCTCTAGGCATTCCTGTTTCTCCCACAGTCCAAAGCTCTGCGGGTTAGGTTGACTGGCCCTGCTAAATTGTTCCTTATCGTCTGGGGTAAATATGTGGGGTTAGGAGGCTAGGGCCTGAGTGGGATTGTCATGGTGCAGGCTCGATGGGCTGAATCACCTCTTTCTGCACTATAGGGATCCTATGATTACATAAGAGTATATTTATAGCAGGCTGTCAGCATGGTTTCATTGGTACACTTCACAACAATGCACCATCCATTCAATAACTAGCCTCATTTATGAACAATCACTTGTGTGGAAGACTGTTGAACAAAAGAAGTCTGCATTTCAGAGAACAGTACTCCCAGAATAAGTTACAGCCTGTAGGAGAGGCAATGTTGATAAAAATCTTCCCAGCATCATTTATTAAAATTCTCCAGAGTGCACAATGCTGAATAAACAATGTTTGAAGAATTTCAGATTTATGAGATGTTGCTCTTATTCCCTGCAGGAGATATCTATCAAATCATGATAGTGTAATATTGTAGCATGAGGAGGTTCTGAATCCTGATAGAAGACAATTAAATATTTTCCATCTACAGCAGTATTTATCTGTAATGGACAGAACATTTTCAGTTAATTTCAAATGGAAAGGTACAAACTTAATACATGACGGACATTGCATAATTTTTTTTTACATTTAAGCATGTAAAAAAAATGAAAAACCTTAATAAGCTTCCCATGTAAAGTTTTGTACAACCCAGGGTCATAGGCAATATATACCAACTCAAAAACATCTTTGTTACTTTGACTCAACAGTATTGCTGGGAAACCATTTTGCTTTGCACTGCAGATCCAACAAAATTAAACAAAGTTTTTACCTCACAGTCACCAGGGAACTTTGCTCCCACAAGACTACCATTTTGTTAGAATGCTACACTGCTTAAAGGCTGGAAACAAAATATATGTTTGTGTAGGACTTCCCTAGAGTGCATCAACATGCATTATCAAGAGTATTTCTTGTTGATGTGCTAAACCCACCTGAGATCAGCATATCTACTTCCCCATCTGAAGCACAGCTATGGTGGTTCACTTGGGACAGTATTAACTGGCGCTGCACAGGCTCTATTTTGAGAAGCTGTGACTGTATCCAAGTGATAGAACATGACCAGACATATCCAAGTAAATCTCTAAAATTCCCTACAGATACAATTATTTGGTTATTCTCTTTTGTGCTAGTGTTAACTTGCTAAGTGGTTAATAGCTTGAGCTCTCTGCCATTTAAAAAACTTTTCAGTTGAGTCCCTACCTTTGGTACTTAGAAAAAAGATAATTAGATATTTTCTGAAAGGTAAAATATTTACTGCATTCTAGTGTGATGATTTATAAGCATATAATCACATCACAAGAATAATTTAATCTCCTGTTTTTAATAAAATGTATTGAGATATTTTGTTCCAATATTACATAATCTGTGATATACAACTGTAACAAATCAGCACAGAAAGGTTGTAAGAGCATCTTATCTGCAATTATATCAGATTTGCAACCTGCAGTGGGATATGCCACATTAGTCCTATATTGATGATTTGTCATGTGACAAGGAAGCAGTTGAACCATGATAAGGAACCGCATTCAGCTTACAATTAAAAATAAACTATCACAGGGTGAGAATGTTACTGGTAAGGTCAACATTAATTGCTCATCCCTAGTTGTCCACAGAAGGTAGTGTTGGGCCTTCTTATTCAATCATGGGTAGTGAACTGATACAACCTGAATGCATGCTTGGCCATTTTGGGAATAGTTAGACATTATATACTGGGCATGTGACTGGGGTTCTATATAAAACCAGACCAGTTAAGGACAGTAGGTTTCCTAGTCTATAGGAATGGTAAGCATTCTTTATTAAAAAAAATCCAACTTTTTTTTGATACCAACAATCTAACTCTGGTTTTATAAACTTTAATTTAAAGAGAATGAATTCACGTTGTCAAACACACTATCTCCATGGTGAGATTTGAATAATTTATTTGGATGATCAGGCCAATACTCTAGATTAGTCTGCTAACATGGCCAATAGATTGCCATACTACACTTAAAGACTGAAATATGGAACGGTTCCAGTGACATAATTACCATTTGCAATAGGAAATGTTATTAGCAACAATGACTCATTTAGAAACAAATACTCAAAACTACAGATTACAGGAAGTGAATACTGTTTAGTAGATTTCGCAACTTGTAATGTCCAGAAAGCTGACATGGATAATATAAGTGAATTAAAATTTGCCTCTCCACCTGAGTCAATTTCCAAAACAAACAGAAAAAAATAAAATGACTCCACCTGTTGTAGCAGAATATAAGAACAACTTGTTTATTCTACTCTAGGGAAAGGTGTTTCCAAGTCAATGAAAGGGCTTTCCCTGCTCAGGGAAAGCATCAGGTAGCCCCACTGTTCTGCTTGTGTGGCTTGTATTTATTAACTTAGAAGCACATAACAGTCACCAATTAAGCCTTGTGTGCATAAACAAATCAGTTGCAATAAGTGTGCTGTAACTTTCAATTATATTTCATACAATAAACAAGATTTTAAAATGTTCCATTGTTAATGCTATAAAGAGTGTTTCATTTTGTTTTATTGACAAATTTGAATGATTAGATCTTTATTTATCAGCAGAAACAACTGAATTAACAAGTCAATCCTGTTTCTGGCAACAAACTGGGAACATCAACTTTTCTTAATGCCACAGGATTGGTTACATGAACCTTAATAGAAAGGCGGTTTAATGTTCTATCCAAAAGACAGCTGTCAGTAATTTCTGTAGCGATCCTCTTGCTTTTCTGATGTAACTTTGATGGAAGATGATCAGAAATCTAGACAAATGTGATAGCTACTTACATCGATTCTACAGAGATTTTGTCTTTAGTGGTGCTGGTAAATAGGGAGGTCACTGAGGAAATCAAAAGTACCAGCCTGGGATATTTTCAGGTTGGTAACTATCTAGTGCTGGGGTCTCAACTAATGACAATCTATATTAGTAACACAGGTGAAAGGTCACAGCTCATTGCTTTCCAATTTCCTGATGACACTTGGACAGGTAAGAAAGCAAATTGTGAGGAGGACACAAGAAGGCTGCAAAGAGATATAGACTGGTTCAGTGAATGGGCAAAAAACTGGCAGAAGACGTATAATGTGGGAAAATGTGATGTTGACCACTTTGATTGGAAAAGCAGAAAGGCATAAAATTATTTAAAATCATAGAGGTTGCAGAATGTTGTGGAAGAGGAATCTGTGCTCTCATACATGAGCCTGCATGTGCTCAGCATGCAGGTAGAGAAAGCAAGCAGCAAACTAAATGAAACATTGGCCTTTATTGCAAGGGTGTGGAGGATAAAATTGGGGAAGTCTTGTTAGAAATGTACAAGGCTTTGGTGAGACCATGAAATACTGCATGCAGTTTTGATTTCATTTAAAGAGCAGTATGCTTGCTTTAGAGGCAGTTCAAAGAAGGTTCACCAGGTTAATCTCTAGGATGGAGGAGTTATCTTACCTTATACGGAAAGGTTAAGCAGGTTGGGCCTGTACTCCTTGAAGTTAAGAATAACAAGAGGTGACAACCTTACTGAAACATGTAAAATTCTAAATGAGCTTTACAGAATAGATGCCGAGACGATATTTTCTCTCATATGTGTAATCTAGAACTAGAGGACACAGTTCAAATTAAGGGGCTCCCCTTTTAAGATGGCAAGAAAGTATTTCTTTTCTCAAGAGTCTTTAATCTTTGGAAATTTGCACAGAGCAGTGGAGGCTGAATTAAACAAACTTTTGATCTATAAAGGAATCAATGCTATAGGGGACCAACAGGAAAGTGGACTTGAGGGTACAATCAGATCAGCCATGATCTTACTGAATGGTACAGCAAACTTAATGTCCTACTTCTGCTCCTATTTCTTATTTCATCACGTGCCCTGAATCCAAATTTCTGACAGCCAAGAGTGCCACCACTGAGTCACGTTGGCACTTAAGTCATATAAGCACTTCTCTTCTTCCAAACTTGGCATTATGCAGTCCTCTCCACAATAAATATGTGGCTGAGGAACTCTGGGACATATCCTAACCAGACCAAGTCATATTTAACCTCCACGTGGGGCTAGGGAAATATCAAGCAATCTTCAGCTTGTTATAGGTCACAAAATGATTTTTATCAGTTCCTTCAGGCACTGAAGAACCTCAAAAGATGCCAAGGTGGGGTCTTCAGCTGAAATGTGGGTTTTGTCAGCAAGATACCACCTTGGAAAGGAGGTAGAACACATAAGGAATTGACCATTCAGGAGATTGGTAAGGGGTTGACTGTCTCAAGGCATTTTGATGAAAAGTGCTTTACCTAACAGCACAACTGAACATGAGTAAACAGGTTATTGTCAAGGATGTTGAGTAATATTTAAATGTTTATTCGTCTTTTACTGCTCTTTTGTTACTGAATGTTTGAAGAAAATTTTGAAACACATGGGGAAACTTCCTGGAACAATTTTTCGAGATTTCAATGTAAATTAACATTTCCCTGCAGATTTTATCTAAAAAGAGCAAGTGCTTTATCATCCTACCTGACTGCACACCACACTGGCGTCACCACGAGAAAGCATGATTATTGGAATCGTGCTAGACCAGGCAAAGCAGCAACTGCTACAGCAGGAAAGACGGAGGCAGGAGGATGAATGAATCCCTTCTATCCTGTGGATACAGGACATCCTTTCACCCTTGGTTCTCCTCAAACAGAACTCCAGTGCCCCAACTAAGAAGAGGTGACTTGAGCCATCCTGAAACCTGCTGTCCCATTAGTCAGAGCACTCTACATATTCAGTGGAAATGGATGAGAGTAGGCCACAAATACTGCTTTACAAAAATTGCTTCAGGTTGGTGATTGAATCCTAAACCTGCAGGTATCTTTGGTAGTGCCTCCAGGCAAGTTCAAATGATGGCAATTAATTACACCCAAAACTATGTGCTGAAACCAAACTTTCAAATAAGCTTGTCTTAATGGCATAGCTGATAGTCGAATAGATGATAGCCCATGCTTTATGTTGAGTTTGCTATTGGCATGGGACTAACAGTTTACCAATGCCTGAAAAAACAAGGATGCCTGTAAGCAAGACCTCACCAGGATTGTTTTGATGCATCAGAACTCTTCGCTGCTGACTGAAGTGCCCAGAAACAAGTAGTCAGGAAGGGTGTGAAAAACACAAAGAACAAAAGAAATTAGTAGATGGCAGAAAAGAGAACGATTTAGAAGAGAAAAACATCAGTAGACCATGGGCCAATGTCATTCTTCTGTGCCAATTATGGAAGGTTAGGCTGATTCGCTAAGCTAAATAGCTCCTCAGCGTCCCGAGATGAGTAGGTTAGGAGGATTAGTGGATAAATATATCAAGGGGGATAGAGTCTGGTAGGATACTCTGTCAAAAAGTCAGCATGGTCTTGATAGGCTGAATGGCCTCATTTTGCAATGTAGGGATTCTATGATTGCCACTCACAAGCTATGTTCATTAAATTCAGTCTGCACTGACTGACAGAGCATCTTACCCAGGTTGTCTCCCCTGCCCTAGCCCTGTAACTGCACACATTTCTGGGCACAGTCCTCAGAGGTGGACGGTTTCAGCTTTTTGCCTGTATTGACTCTTTGATAGAACTATCAAATCAAATCCAGTACCTTACTCTTTCCCCCCAAAAACTATGTACATACACCCCCTGGTCTATTCCTGAATGCCCTTTAAAACTGTATCATGTCTGTGTGGGTTTCCTATGGGTGCTCTGGTTTCTTCCCACAATTCCAGAGATGTGTAGATTAGGTGGACTGGCATGTTGAATTGCCCTTTAGTGTTCCAAAATTTGTAGATTAGATGGATTAGCCATGGGAAATGTGTGGAGTTACAGGGCTAGGGCAGGGGAGACAACCTGGGTAAGATGCTCTGTCAGACAGTCAGTACAGACTGAATGGCCTCTTCTACACTATAAGGATTCTATGATTCTATATTGCTTCTCTTCATCCTTCCTATCAAAATACATCACTTCACACTTCTTGGAGATAAATTTTGTCTGCTGTGTGTCTGAACATTTTTATAAACTACATTCTCTTGAAATCTATTATCTGGATCATTGTCCATTACACTTCTGGGTTTGTACCATCTTCAAACTTTGAAATTATTCCAACTGCTATTCCAAGTTATTCTACCTCAGTCAAGGTCATTAATACATGACCAGAGCAGTATTGGTCCTAATACTTACGGTGCTTGGGGAAATACCACTATTCACTTCTTGTCAATGTGAAAAACAACCATTTGCCACTAATCTATGCTCTTGTCACTTAGCCGAAGTTATATCCAGGGCTGTCACTATCACTTTAATCCTATCAGCTTTAATTTTCTTAACAGGTGTGTTAAGTCGTAGATTAGCAAACATCTTTTGAAAGTCTTTAAAGGCAAAAACATCAATCACACTATCTCATCAATCCTTCCTACTACTGCATCATAAAGAATTCAATCTAATTAGTCAACTAAGATTTGCTTTTAATAAATCTGAGGTGGTTTTCATTTATTTGCATGCATTTTCCAAATACCATTTTTAAAATCCCCATCCCTACCACCGATGTTAGACTGACTTGTCTGCAGTTGCTGAGTTGATCCGCTCTTTTAAAAATAATACACAGGTGTAACATTTGCAATTGTCCAGTCTTCTGACATTTTTTTCCATGTCCTAGAAGGTTGCCAAACTGCAATTTCTACCTTTACTTTCTTCAGTAACCTTGGATACAGTCCAACTGTACTGGGTGACTTTTCTACCCTGTGGACTGCCAGTTATTTTTAGTTATCACCACTTTATCTGTTTTGATCCCACACAATATTACTACTGCCTCCTGCTTTGCAATTACATCAGCATAGAACATAGAACATTACAGAGCAGAACAGGCCCTTCGGCCTTCGATGTTGCTCCGACCATTATAAAAAAGCAATGACCCTCCAAACTAAACCATTCCCTTCTCTTCCATAAACTTATCAACTAACCTCTTAAACGCCACCAAACTTGGCGCATCTACAACTGCCGCAGGCAGGGCATTCCACTCCCTAACCACCCTCTGGGTAAAGAACCTACCTCTGATATCCGTCCTATAACTATCACCCCTTAATTTAAAGCTGTGTCCCCTCGTGCTAGCTTTCTCCATCCTAGGAAAAAGGCTATCACTGTCCACCCTATCTAAACCTCTAATCATCTTATATGTTTCGATTAGGTCCCCTCTTAGCCGCCTCCTTTCTAACGAAAACAACCTCAAATCCCTCAGCCTCTCTTCATAAGACCTGCCCTCCATACCAGGCAACATCCTGGTAAACCTCCTCTGTACCCTCTCCAATGCCTCCACATCTTTCTTATAATGTGGGGACCAGAACTGCACACAATACTCCAAGTGCGGCCGCACTAGAGTTTTGTACAGTTGCAACATGACGTTGCGGTTCTGAAATTCAATCCCCCTACCAATAAAAGCTAAGACTCCATATGCCTTCTTAACAACCTTATCGACTTGACTGCTTACTTTTAGGGATCTATGCACAAATACACCAAGATCCCTCTGTTCATCAACACTATTAAGAATCCTACCATTAGCCCTATACTCTACACATTTATTATTCCTGCCAAAGTGCATTACCTCACACTTTTCCACATTAAACTCCATTTGCCACCTCTCAGCCCAGCTCTGCAACTTGTCCAAGTCTCTCTGCAAACTATAACACCCCTCTTCACTATCTACCACTCACCGACTTTAGTGTCATCTGCAAATTTACTAATCCATCCTTCAATACCCTCATCCAGATCATTTATAAAAATTACAAACAGCAGGGGCCCCAAAACAGACCCCTGAGGTACACCACTTGTCACCGAACTCCACGATGAATATCTCCCATCAACCACCACCCTCTGTCTTCTATCTGCTAGCCAATTCCTAATCCAATTAGCTAAATCACCCTCTATCCCATACATCTGCATTTTCTGCAGAAGCCTTCCATGGCCACCTTATCGAACGCCTTACTAAAGTCCATATATACCACATCAACTGCCTTACCCCCATCCACCTCTTTGGTCACTTTTCAAAAAACTCAATAAGGTTAGTAAGGCACGACCTACCCTTCACAAAACCATGCTGACTATCCCCAATCAATTCATTTCTCTCTAAATAACTATAAATCCTATCCCTAATAATTCTCTCCAATACTTTGCCCACAACAGAAGTAAGACTCACTGGCCTATAATTCCCTGGGAGGTCTCTCTTCCCCTTCTTGAACAATGGGACCACATTCGCTATCCTCCAGTCTTCCGGAACCATACCCGTAACCAACGACGACCTGAAGATCAGAGCCAGAGGCTCTGCAATCGCCTCTCTTGCCTCCCAGAGAATCCTAGGGTAAATCCCGTCCGGCCCAGGGGACTTATCCAACTTCAAACCCTCAAGAATATCTAGCACATCCTCCCTATCTACTTCAATACTTTCCAGTTTGCAACCCTGTACCTCAGTGTTCTCCACAACTACATTTACATCTCCCTGCGCGAATACCGAAGAGAAATATTTATTCAGTGCCTCTCCAATCTCTTCAGTATCCTCTTTAGTGAAGACATGCAACAATTTAGTTCCCTAGCCATGTCCTCTGCCTCCACAAGATCTCGGTTATGATCCCTGCCCAGCCTCACCTTTCATTTAACCACCTTTTAAATGCATTAAAAAAATGCAGTCATTCTTAGAATTTCAATCCACAAAAGGGTTTGAATTTTCCATTCCCTTCCAAATCCTCATACATCATTTTACATTTTTTCTCTATCCCATTAGAATTTAAAAATTCCGTCACTGCCTACCCTTCTAAGTGTTGAGGAAAGCTGTATTCAATAGATTCTTCTGAAGCTAGTCTCTACACAACGTAATCAGTTAAAAGGTGAGACAAGAATGATCTTGAACAGTGTTACAATGGTCCTGAGCCAAAGCACTCCACTGTGGTAGAGGACTCACAATATTTTTCATTTTTTGTGCTGCAATAACATGTTATTGCACTTTGTTTTATAACCCAGAGGGACAAATTTCCAGGATATGGCATATACATGTGTACAAAACAGACAAACTGCAAACTTAAGATTCATAAACAACAAATAAACTCGATGATTGCAGCTGGTGCAAATGGTACAATGAAGCAGCATATAAACAAAGATCCCCTAGTTGAGAGAGGAAGCTACTCTATTGGTACACACTTAATTACATGAATAAATCATTGCTCTCAAATCCAAGAAATTATAGAGGAGACAAGCAAAAAAAAACAAAAAAGAAAACCAAAAAGAGAAGTTAAAAGATTATAATAGTAATGACTTAGTTACTACATTCAAATTAAAAGATTGAAGAATGACTGAGACTTCATTGGGATGAAGACAATTTTACAGTATGGCCTGAATGAATGATGGAAACATATCAATTTTGTAGCTCTGCACATGTACACATGCTAAAAAAAAGCATTTAAAAGGTTCATAATAATTTTTAGTTGATGATCTGGGCTTTCCACGGTATAACCCAGAAGATTTTCCACCGAATCTGGCAGAGTTGGATATGGAAAACAACTTGCTGTTTTCCACGGAGCTAGCCTAGTTCTGACAAGGGACTCCACTATGTGCCTGCTCATGTGTTGATAGGCATATGATAAAGAGATGCCATGTTTCCCACCATTAGCATTCATGGAATGCTTGATGTGGGCTGCCTGTCAGGCTGGCATACGGTGATCCAAGATTGATGGAACCCTGAACAGAAACTGAAAAGAACTTTTAGAATGCTATTGTAGAGATTTGTTAATTACATTTTTTGATAAATTTCTATCGTCAGGCTGGGGGCGCCTTCCATATGAAAAGGACCATAACACTGGAAATATGAATAAGTTGTTTTATGGAAGCTCTTTCATGCCAGAGCTGCACTCCAAATAGGACCTGGACCAAGTTATCATGCCCAAATGGTCTACTCTTTGGAATATTCAATGAAGTTTGCAATTTAGAAAATATAACACTTCAATAAGGTTCATAATTGAACAGCAAAATATTCAACAGATATTTTTCTAAAATGATTTGAAATTATATAAAAGGATCAGGGTGGAAAAAGGATAAAGCATAAAGGAAAAGGATAATTAAAGGCTTTGTAGCTTACACGAATAGCAGGAAACTGCTGAGCACCATAAGGAAAGCAAACATGATATGTTAATGCCATACCTCCCAATCTCACTAGTGAAGGTGAAAGATCTGCTGGCATCATTTGAAGAACAGAGGTCTCTCAGTGCTTTGATGATATTTATATCTCAAACTGAAGCATTGAAACACATTATCCAGTCATTATCCATAATGCTGGTTGGGAGATTGCTGTGTGCATACTGGCTTCCACATTTGCCAATATTAAACCATGCAAAATTCCTATAATGCAGCTTTAAAGCCGTGGCCTGAATTACATGCTCAAAGTTTACAAAGGGTCTCTAACTCATCATTTTCTGACTCAGAAGCAAGTGTCCATTCAACTGAGCGAAGCTAACACTAAAGGTAGCCAACATGGTGGATTTTGTGCACCCTAATTGCGTTCCTACAAACAGGATAGCCAGTGAGAAAACAAAAGAGCTTCCTATATCTGATGTCTGACATTTGTATAAAGTTTAAATACGGAGGAGACATATCAGAACACCACAGGCTTTAGCCGTTCTTTTTAACATTAGTGATTAGTGGTTTATTTGCACATGGTAGGAGCTACAAAGATGTAAATTACATTTCACTATGCCACCTTGTTGTTCCCAGAATCCACTATCATTGGATAAAATTAGAAGGAATTTAGAAACAATGCCAAAATGTTGGCTTGCTAATGTGGTGTTAGAGAAACATTACCCACGTAGCATTACAAATGTTACATAGCAGAGCTTAAAAATACCTGAAACTCAAAATCTCAATATTAAAAATGGAAATGGGGAAAGAAAGTGAAAAATTAAAACATCATATATCAGGAAACAGAAGTATAAAAGCCTCAAAGCACTGTATAAAGAGATGTTCACATGTGGCAAAGTGCAATGGGATTTCAGTGGAAACTGTGTGTGTTACATATATAACGAATGAATAGATCCAGAATCTATTTTCACACCTGCTACTTCTGATTTTCTGCTGTTTCTGAGTGTGTGGCATGTTCGCACTTGATGTGGCCTGAGACTAAATCTCTACAATGCTGATTTTCTCTCTTGGGCCCAATTGTTTGCAACAAGTAATTAAACATTTTGCTCTGTAGAAATATGTTCCAATATGGTCCAAACATAACCATTTGTTTACAGCTAATTCTGCATCTTGTGTGCAATACATATCAAATAAAAGCTTGAAAACTGGATTCATATCATTGTGTACTTTTAGAAGCAATCAAACATGCATGGTATTTGCATCTGTTAAATTTGGCAAAAAAGAAAATCTCATATGTGTTTCTATGTTTTATAGACAGACAATATGTTTTGTGATGAAGTCTGTTTGTTTAGAAACATCTCCCAGGTGAATTTAACTCAAATGTTGCAAGATCTATTTTTATCCAGAAGTATGAGGTGCACAACTCAATGTGTGTATATGAGGAGAAGCAGTGACTTAATGGTTTATTGACACCGAGCTTGAACATAAACAAATGCAACAGAATTACATGGGAAAATACACAACAGGGGAACAAAACATTGGCAGAGAATTGAAACATGCTTTGCTCTAAAGATAGCTAGAGCCTTGGAATGTTTTTCAACGGTTAAATATTTGATACTGGAAGCTAATAGCTGAATAACACAATTATCAACAATTCCATATAGCTTAACGACTATCTTAGCTGTTCCATCTGAACAAAAAAGCTATGGTTCTCTGGATCAAGGACTCTGCTAATTAATTCAGAATCCCATTGCAGGCATCAATTGTTCCTTGTGTGATAAACGTCCTGATTTTCTTCCAAAATTTGCCCTTTTCACTTTTCTCAGGCCACATCAAGTGCGAACAAGCTGCAGACTCAAAGTCTGAAATAGATACTGGATCTTTCAGGTCTTTATGAGGTTGCCTCTTAAGCAACTTTTTACAAGTTAACGTTATGAACTTAACTTTCTCTTTTTCATAGTTCAATCCTTATTACCTTAGAAGTAAACCAAATCTCTAAAAACTGTCTGATATTTAAAATAAATGCTTGTTTTCCACGAATGCCTCTCCATTGACTGGAAACCTGGACTTTAAAACAGGGTAAGAAGCCAGCCTGAATTTTATGGGGCTGTCCTGTAATTGAGGCTGTTCTCCCGTTCCTGGATGTTTTGATGCTGGGATGCTGTTTGACTCATATCTTCAAATCATTACTTCAAAGACCACACCTGACTCTTCACATTCTGGCTTCTTGAATTCATTAATTTGCATGCATGTGCAGTATGCGTCTGTGCTGCTAACTCATCCCGATGGCGAGCTCCTACAGTTTGGACAGCATTCTCTACGCCTTCCAACTATACTCTGGATGAACACCTTACTACCAAAGTCTAGACAGAAACCCTAATTCCGACAGTTTCCCAGACCAGCATCTCTTATTTTCCCCACCCCTCCCCGCTCACTGAAAATTGGTACCCTGCTTTAAAATTACTAAAGGAACTTTCAAAACAAGTTCCTCTCACCTTTCATGCCTACTATTGGCTAGAAGATATTACAATTTTTTAAAGCATTTAAGATAGCGGGCGATATTTCATGTAACTTTGGCAAAATGAGTTCCAGACCAGAACTCAAACATACATGATTAAGGTCTTGAGTGATGGAATTTCAAAGCCACCTAAAGTTCACAGATCTCATTGTTTAACAATGGAACAAACAGGGTTTGCAGAAACCTGTTGCCACTTTCACTTGGGATACTGAAAATCCATGAACGGCAGATAAATATGAAATGGATGGCTCCACATCTGAAACAAAGAACTCAGATGTCTCAAAGTGTAAGAGACTACAACACATGATATGTATCAGGCCAACCCACCACCTTTTTTTGGAAGGATGACTTTGGATTCATAATGGGTTTTAGATAGCCATATTATTACCTTTTCTTTCAAAAATAACAGAAGGAGTTCAGGTCCGAACCAGCCCTGATAGGTATCACCTGAGACACTATATGAAAAGCTATCAAACCAGTGACGAGACAACCAAACAAGGTAAAACAACCGTACCTTGAAAGTGGGAGAAGGAGTCTCCCATCCTGCTCTATCTTCAAGTTTATGTGAGAGCAATTCAACTATAAGAAGCAGGTTACTGAGACACCTCTGCTTTACAAGACTTCTACTCCATTCAAAGGATTAATTCATCTCAGAAACTACAGGCCTACCACGAAAAGGACTGAAATAATTACTACATATAATTTCTTCATTTGTGTGTAAATTTTGTATGTGAGATAGTGTGCGTAAGATGTCATGTTAAACCTCGCAGGTAACTGTGATAATAAATAATCTTCTTTACTTTTAAATTCAAGAAAAGCTTGCTGCTAGAATCACTTGAGGGCAGGGAAGCACATTAACCTCATACACAAGAGAACTTTGATCACAGACAACAATAAAATGCAAGCTCTGACCATGATAAATTTGAAACATCTTTAGAAAAGAGGATTGGATAAAATAAGATTGATTACAGAAAAAAGTAAAACTAGGATTAATTAAAAATATAGGGGAGAATACAAAGAGAAAAGGAATACTGTGAGAATTAATGGTTTATTTTAAATACTGATAATTGTATTTTTAGTACTTTAGCAATTTAGGAAGAGTTGGCACTAACAAGTTATTGTATTAATAAAACATACCTCAATGGAATAATATAGTTCAGGTTATTTCAGTGCATACCGTCTATTATAGATTAGAATCATAGAATGCTTTATAGCACAAAATTAGGCCTTTTGGCTTGTTGTATCCATGTCAGCTCTCTGCAAGTTCAATTCAACTAGTTCCACTCCCTTGCATTTTCCTTACAGCCCTGCAAATATTTTTTCTTTTTGTATGTTCATTCAATTCTAACCATTATTAAATCGACCTCTGCTGTATTCTGAGGCTGTGTAAAAAGCATCTCTTCCTTGTCATTGTTGATTCTGTGGTCATTCTCTTTGGGTTAATGTTCCAATGGAAATGGTTTATCTCTGTCCACTCTATCTGACATTTCATGATTTTTGAATCTTTATTAAATCTGCTGCCAATCTTATTTTCTCCAAGAACAGCCCAAATTCTGTAAACTACGCTTACAACTGAAGTCTTTCATCTCTGGGACCATTGATACAAATCATTTTTGCATCTTTTCTCATGCCTTTGCAGCCTTCCTAAATGTTGTGCCCTAAACTGAACACTCCAATTGAGGTCCAGTGATTTATAAAGGGATCCTATGCCTCTAATAATAATGCTCAGAATCCCATACGCATTAACTGCTTTCTCAACCTGCCCTGTCACCTTCAATAATTTGTACACATATATACCCTTAGGCCGCTCTCCTTTTGCACCCTCTTTAGTATTATATCCCTTTCGTTTATATTGTCTCACCTTTTTCCTTCCTCCCAAAATGTATGATTTGATACTTGTCTGCATTTCACTGGCATATCTAACTTCTCGAAGTTTTTTTTCCATTCTCCTCGCAGTTCACTATACTTCCAAGTTTTGTGTCATCCGCAAAATTTGAAATCATGCTCTGCATGCCCAAGTCAAGGTCATTAATATACCTTCCGCCACTCTGAAAAGCCAGCATTCATTGTTACTCTTCGTTTCCTGTCGCTCAGCTACCTTCATATTAAAGTTGTTACTGTCACCATCATCAACACCTTACCATAACCTCATCAAAAACTCAATAAATTATTTAAACATGATTTTCCATTAAAAATCCATGCTGGTTTTTTTAAAATCAATCCACATTTGCCTAAGTGACCGTTTTTCTAAAAGCTATCCCACCATCAAGGTTAAACTGACTGGCCTGTAGCTGTTGCACTTATATTTACACCCTTTCTTGAACAAGGTCATCATATTTGCAATTCTCCAGACTGCTGGCATAATCTCAGTTTAAGCAAACTTGTAAAACTATGGCCCAGTGCCTCCACAATTTCCACACTCACTTCCTTCATGAAAGTGCCCAAGGATGCATTAGATCTAAACTTAGTGATTTAAATCTGTATCTCTAACATCATAGTCATAGAGATTTACAACATGAAAACAGGCCCTTTGGCCCAACTTGTCTATGCCACCCTTTTTTTTAAAACCCGTAAGCTAATCCCAATTGCCTACATTTGGCCCATATCCCTCTGTACCCATAGTTATCTATGTAACTATCTAAATGTTTTTTAAAAGACAAAATTGTACCCGCCTCTACTACTATCTCTGGCAGCTTGTTTCAGACACTCACCACCCTGTGTGAAAAGACTGCCTCTCTGGACACTTCTGTATCTCTCCCCTTTCACCTTAAATCTCTGTCCTCTAGTTTTAGATTCCCCTACCCTTGGGAAAAGATATTGACAATCTACCTTGTCTATGTTCGTCATTATTTTATAAACTTCTATAAGATCACCCTTAAGCCTCCTATGCTCCCGAGGAAAAAGTCCCAGTCTATTCAGCCTCTCCTTATAACTCAACACACCAAGTCCCAGTAGCATCCTTGTAAATCTTTTCTGCACTTTTTTTAGTTTAATAATATCCTTTCTATAATAGGGTAATCAGTATTCCAAATGTGGCCTTAACAATGTCTTGTGTAACTACAACAAGACATCCCAACTCCTGCATTCAATGTTCTGACCAATGAAACCAAGCAGTCTGTCTACCTATGATTCCACTTTCAAGGAGCTATGAACATGTACCTCTGGATCTCTTTGCTCTGTAACTCTCCCCAACGCTTTACCATTAACCGAGTAAGTCCTGTCCTGGTTCAATCTACCAAAATGCTAAACTCCATCTGCCATTCGTTAGCCCATTGGTCCTATTGATCAAGATCCCATTGCAATTGCAGATAACTTTCTTCACTGTCCATTACGCCACCAATCTTAGTGTCGTCTGCAAACTTATTAACTATGTCCCCTATATTTTCTTCCAAATCATTAACATAAATGACAAATAACAGTGGGACAAGCACCGATCCCTGAGGCACACCGCTAGTCATAGGCCTCCAGTTTGAAAAATAATTCTCTACAACCACCCTCTGACTTCTCTCAAGAAGCCAATTTTGATTCCATTTAGATACCTCACCCTGGATCTCGTGAGATTTAACTTTATGCAACAATCTACCATACAGTACTTTGTCAAAGGCCTTGCTAAAGTCCACGTAGACAATATCAACTGCACTGCTCTCATCTGCCTTCTTGGTTACCACTTCAAAAAACTCAATTAAATTTGAGAGACATGATTTTCCATTCACAAAGCCATGCTGACTGTCCCTAATCAGTCCTTGCATTTCTAAATACCTGTAGATCCTATCTCTCAAAATACACTCCAACAATTTACCCACCAGAGATGTGAGGCTCATTGGCCTGAGCACCCAGGCTTTTCCCTGCAGTCCTTTTTAAACAAAGGCATAACATTTGCCGCTCTTCAATCTTCAGGCACCCCAGCAGTGTCGATCAATAATTCAAATATCTCGGCTAGGGGACCCACAATTTCCTTCCTACCCTCCCACAACTTTCTGGGATATACTTCATCAGGTCCCGGGATTTATCTGCCTCAATGTGCTTTAAGATTTCCACCACCTCCTTCTCTGTAACATGTACATTCCTCAGGACATCACTACTTATTTCCTCAAATTCCCCAACATTCATGCTTTTCTCAACAGTAAATACCGATGAGAAACAGTCATATAGGATCTCACCCATCTCTTGTGGATCCACACATAGATGACCTTAAGAGGCCTACTCTCACCCTTGTTACTCTTTTGCCCTTTATGTATTTGTAGAAGCTCTTTGGATTCTCCTTTGCCTTATCTGCTAAAACAATTTGGTGTCCCCTTTTTGCCCTCCTGATTTCTTTCTTAACTTTACTCCTACACCCCTACACTCTTCAAAAGATTCACTTGATCCCAGCTGCTTATGCATGTTAAGTGCCTCTTTCTTCTTCTTGATCAGAGCCTCAACATCCTGAATCATCCAGCGTTCCTGACTTCTGCCAGCCTTGCTCTTCACTCTAAGAGGAATATGTTTATCCTGAACCTGATTAACACACTTTTGAAAGCATGCCATTTACCTTTGCCTTCCCACAGACTCCCCCAATTAACTTCTGAAAATTCCTACCTGATATAATCAAAATTGGACTTGCCCCAATTTAGAATTTTAACTTTCGGGACAGACTTACTTTTCTCCATAACGATCTTAAAACTAATAGAATTATGTCTCAAAGTGATCTCTCATTAACACTTCTGTCACGTTATTTCCCAAGAGATCAAGTTTTGTCCCCTCTCTGACTGGGCCGTCCACATATTGAATGAGAAATTCCTCCTGAATACATTCAACAAACTTCTCTCCATCCAACACTCTAATACTATGGCTGTCCCAGTCAATGTTGGGAAAATTAAAATCTCCAACTATTACCACCCTATTTTTCTTGGAGTTATCTGTAATGTCCTTAAATATTTGCCACTCAATTTCTCACTGACTATTTGGGGGCCTACAGTACAACCTTGTCAAAGTGATTTCCCCCTTCTTATTTCTCAGTTCTACCCATATAGAGTCATGGCCGAACCCTTGGATAGATCCCCTTTCAGTATGGCCTTGATGCTTTCCCTAATCAAAAGTGCAACTCTCCCTCCTCTCTTACTTCCTGTTTTATCTTTCCTATAGCATCTGTACCCTGGAACATTAAGCTGCCAGTCCTGTCCTTCCCATAGCCATGTTTCAGCAACTCCTACATCCCAGAACCACATACCCAACAATACCTGAGTTCTTCTTGCCCGTTCGACCTCTTGCATTGAAATAAATGCAATTTAATCTGGACTTCCCTTGCTCTCTGTCTTGCTTTTGCTTGATCTGTCTGGCACTAGGGTTACTGACACTGCCACTACTAATTAATGTGGTCTTTTTAACTTCTGCGCTGTACTCAAACTTCTCTTCTGTCTCCCTACTGCTTTGGATCCCACCCCCACCAAACTAATATAAACCTTCCCGAGTGACTCTAGCAAATCTCCCTACCAGGATATTAGCCCCCCTCCAGTTCAAATGTAACCCATCCCTCCTGAACAGATCAGCCCTTCCCCAGAAAAGATCCCAAAGATCCAAAAATCTAAATCCCTGCCCCCTGCACCAGCTTTCAAGCCAGACATTCATCTGCCTAATCCTCCTATTCCTACGCTCACTAGCATGTGGCACTGGCAGTAGTCCTGAAATTACTATCTTCGAGGTCCTGCATATTTAAGGATCTCATCCTTTTTCCTATCTATGTCATTGGTACCAATATGTACAACCACTTCCGGCTGCTCACCCTCCCCCTTAAGAATATCCTGCAATCGCTCAGGAGACGTCTGGTCCATCTATTTTTAGTTCATCTACTGTCTCAACTACTCCTCTTTCAGTATGTCTTGGGTAGCATCTTTTTCTTCGGTTAGGATGTAAATAACTCATTTAGTATCACTGCAATCCCATCTGCCCCCATGTTGGTTCATAATCATCATAATTCCTCTTTTTAATCACCTTTTCACATGCCTATAGACATTTGGATTTCTTTTATGTTAGCTCCCAGTCCCTTTTCATGGTTTCTCTTTGCTTCTCATTTCTTTTGTCACTTTCTCTCTGAACTTTATATAGTCAGCCCTCTTCTCACTTGTATTATCAATCTCATACCTGTTATGAGGACCTTTTTTCTGATTCATCTCACCCGCTATCACTTTCATTATCCAGGTCTTGGTTGTCTACCTTTCCCTCTTGTGGGAATATACCTTGACTTACTAGAATTATCTCCTCTTTAAGTTACATTCTGTTTTGCCTGCAATTGATTCGAATTTACCTGAGTCAAATCCGTTCTCACTCCATTCAAAGTAGCCCTCCTTTAATTAATTGTTTAACCCCAATTTGGTCTTTGTCCTTTTCATTGCTAATCTAAACTGTATGGTGAATCACTGACCCCTAAATATTTCCTTACTGATTGGATTGAGATTTTCAAAGCCATGAAGGGACTGGACAGAATAGATAAAAACTGTTACTACTGTTGCAAGGATCAAAAACAGATTTAAAGTAATTGGCAAAAAAAGCAAAGCCGACATTAGGTAAACTTTTTCATACAACAGTCTGGGATGCACTGCCTGATAGTGTAGTGGAGGCAGATTCAATTAAGGAATTCTAGAAGAAAGTTGCATTATTATTTGAAAAAGAAGGATGTGCAAGATTACGGGGAAAAGGCAGGGCAGTGGTATCAAGTTAACTGCTTCTTTGGAAGGCTAGCACAGACACAATGAACACAGGTTCATGAGCTGAATGGCCTCCTTCTGCACTAAAACCACTGTGATTTTTTTGACACAATCCCCTTCTTATTCTCATGAACCAAATCCAATAAAAGCTCAGTAATTTAAAAATGACAACATTTGGTGTTTTAAAGCTAAATTCTGTATCTATTAAAAGGATCATACCAGAGTTCCAAATCCAAGGGTCCAAAAATGCTCATTCCTCACTTCAAGAACACCATCTAGAGTAGAGACCTGAAACAAGGACATTAAAGCATTTATAGACACATTTTAACTTTACTTACAGACAAGTTAGACATTTCTAAACAACAGACAAAAATAAGATCAGGTTATTTTTTAATATTTCACTGTAAACTTCACAAGTTACCTGCATATGTAAGCTTACAAAAAAATGAATACCTTTTGGTTTCCAAAGACTAATTTGTCCATGTACACTGCTTCAAACTAGCAAACTGTCAAACTCCTTTTACTAAAATTTCAAAAGATTAATATTAAACATAGGAACAAAAATAATATGTCTAGCAATGAAAAAGTAAAATAAATCTGTCAGCCAATCCGTCCCTTTTCTTGCTTCAGGCTTGTTTTTGTGCTGTCATACGTCTTCCTTTAGTCAGGAATGCGGAATACTGTCCTGTAACATGAGCGCTCATTTTGCATGAAGCACAGACATGTTGTCACAAGACACTCCATCCTGCAATCTGGATGTGGGTCAGAAAGTCTTTTCCAATGCAAAAGCAGCAAATTGAAGTTTGGATTTAACATAAAACCTTATGGCTGGGAGTCCAGTGCTGTTACTAGGATGCTCCTGATGAATCAATGTCTTGAATCAATGCTTTATGTGAACAAGAAATTTAATGTTTTCTTCATGCTATTGGGAATTTACATCATATTCAGAACTTCAAGTTCTAGGTTTCAAAAGAACTAAGATTTGACACTGAAATTAAATATTTCCAAAATAGTTTCTCAGGCAAATTACATTGCTAGTCTTATTAGCTTAAGCCAATGTCTTAAAAGAACAATTTATATTTACATGTCATTTTCCATGACATTAGGATGTTCTAAGGCATATTATAACAAATTAAGTATTGTACAGAGGTGGGGAATGGCGTGCTTGTACATGAATCACAGTAAGTAAATATGCAGATACAGCAAGAATTTAGAAAGCAAAATGTTACATTTGTCCCTTTGTAAGAAAAAGAGTAAAGTTATACAGAACACTGGTGAGGGTACATTTGAAGTAATGTGCACAGTTTTAGTTTCCTTACCTAAGGAAAGGAATTATTAAGAAATTGAGGTTGTTTTTAAGTAATTTATATATTTGTGAGTGTTGGGCATAACCTATAGTTTTAAGTTTAAACTTAATTTAAATTTATTCTGTTTTAGTTTCATTTTTAAAAGTAGCATGCAAGTCTTTAGATTTGCTTAGATACCTGCATTGCAATTTTTACGACCCCTAAAACAAACAAAGGGAATGAAAAACCTAGGCTGTCGCTTAGCACACTGGAGTCTACAGAGATAACAAGAAATAATTTGAATCATTTGGAATAAGGTAACCCAGAAAAAGCAGGATTCCACAGACACTGCAGCACAGACAGATCAATATGTAAGGGCCTGAAAACAAGTTCCAGAAACTAACCAAGAAAATCTGAGAAACCAGGAGAAGGGACAGAAGCAAGTTCAATGAAGAGTTTATCAAAGGAATAAAGAACAGGAATCTGGAAAAGAAAGGTCCTGTTCAATGAAGTCAAGAGTGAGGAGCAGAGCAAAAGGTTCTAAGTTAAAGATAAGATTGCAACATGCAGCCCCGGGGATGCCAGCTTGCAAGAATCCAGAAATCCAAGCTGACCAGAAGCGGTGATGTTCCATTGGCATGACTGGGTATCACAGTACGTGAAATGCACGTGACAATTCAGGAGAGGAATATCAGAAGGACAGGTTGGAACACTGGAAGTGGATTCTTGGTGAAGACATCTGAGAGAAAGCGTTGTTTGGAGGAAGGTTTCGAGACACGTTCTTCAAGAGTGAAAATTGGAAACCCTCATGGGGAACACAGAGTTCCAATGAGACCAACTGGCTCAGACAAGCATCTGGAGAACTGATGAAAAATCCACAGAAATTGTTTGGATGGCAGCTGCCACTTGGTGCTGTGGCAGCTGCCACAATTTACATGGACTGTGCATTTGCTGAGAACATTAGAGTATGAGATAAATTTTGTAACTTGTGATCATTGATAGGCCTGTGACTCTGTTTCTGCCTTCCACCTTCCTAAACAAAAAAAAGTTAGAATCTATCAAGCTAGGTTACAACCTGGCATCTTGACTTGCCTAGTAGTAACATCAGCTGGGATTGTAACAATGGAGGCGATTCTCCCATCCCGCTGCGGGCAATGCCCCCTGGACATGGACACCTTAGCAGTGCTGGCTTGTGCCCCCCGTCACTGCATAAGGCTGATGCCTCTGCCTTGTATAGAGTGTGGAAGATTCTAGTCTGAGTTCTCACTAAAAACACAGCATGAGTTACTCCAGTTTCCCCACTAATTCGACTTAGAATTTTTTTGGGAGGATCACCTCCAACATATTTGCCTAGAGTACAATGAACGTTCACCAAACTGGTACCTGGGATGAAGGGATCGTTCTGTGAGAAGAGATTATGCAGACTAAGCTGAAATTTCTGGAGTTTAGCAGGTGAAAGATGATCAAATTTGAAACATAAAATTCTCAACAGGCTTGACAGGATAGGTGGGGCCTATTTCTCTAGTTAGGGCCATTTAGGATTGGATTCAGGAAAAATTTCTTCACAACTGAAATTCTGTATTCCAGAGACCTGTGGATGCTTATTCAAGACAAAAGTCAATACATTTTAGGAAGTGAAGGGAATTAAAAACTACGGAAATAGAGTGGGAAGATGTTGTTAGACTTTTAATTCCAGGTTTTTTTTTTATTGAATTCAAATTTCATCATCTGCCATGGTGGCATTTGAAGCTGGGTCCCCAGGAAATTGTCCTGGCCCTTGGATTACTAGTCCAGTAACAATACCATTATACCATTGCTACCCAATATACTGTTGGAATGAAAATAAATTTGTTAGCCAATCTTGCAATCCATGCCCATGAGATTTGTACAGATAAGCTCCTTGGGATGTCATGCTACATTAAATTTGGATGGCACAGTTGCACAACGGTTAGCATTGCTGCCTCATAGCACCAATAGCAAGTTCAATTCCAGCCATAGGTGGTGTATGGAGTTTGCACATTCTCCCTGTGTCTGTGTGGGTTTCCTCTGGGTGCTCTGATTTCCTCCCATTATCCAAAGATGTGCAGGTTAGGTGGCCATGGTAAATTGCCCCTTAGTGTTCCAAAATAGTAAGTTAGAGGGATTAGTGAGGTGATAGGGCCTTAGTGGCATACTTGTCGAGGAGTTGGTGCAGACTTGATGGGCCGAATGGTCTCCTTCTGCACTGTAGGGATTCTATGATTCTGTAAAAGGAACTATTTGAAGACAGGTACTGGGAACACCATCACCTGGAACCTCCCCCTCAAAATGCACATCATTCTGACTTGAAACTTCATTGCTGCTCATTCACTGTTGCCTGATCAAAATCCTGAAATACCCTTTCTAGCAGCACTATGGGTGCACCTGCACCAGATGGACAGCAGTGATTCAAGAAGTGACACACCACTGCTTTCTCACAGGCAATTAGGGGTGAGCAACATATATTGACCTTCCTAGTGATGCCTGCATCCCACGAAAAAAAAACAAAACCTGTAATTTTTAACTAACTTGATAATATTACATACCTCTCTTAAAAGTTTATCCAATTGGCCAATCACATGAGAAGGTGTTGTCTGCAAAAATAAAGTCAAATAACTATGTTATGAACCTCAGCATCCTCATTTATGATTATTTATGCAGAAAATATATTTATTCACAAAATGAATGACTTTGCCTCCCTCATTTTCAATACCTTGTTACTTGCCATCACAATCTCAGATACTGCCCTTGAATCAACAACAGAAAAGAAAATAGTTGTTTGACCTAAGAACTCTACGTTCATTATGTGAAGTTCCTTTCATCACTACTAACAGATCTGCCTACTTTGTAATTATCACTGTTGTATCATTCAAATTCTCTTTCCAAACACAACTTGGGTATGGTAGAACAAAGTACCCAGTTCAAGTGGATACAGTATGACAATTTCATGTTTTCTATAACACTTTAATATCTGCTCTGCAATCTCATGAAAAATCAGCATGCCTATAGTTATGCTTTACTGAAATCCTAACTTAATTTACTGTGTTGCCATTCCCCAAAGTTTGACATGATGAAAAAAGATTCCTACCTGAAGTAGCACCTTTCCACTGTAAACACTCATAGGATACATGGTGCCAAATGTCATAACAGCAATGGCTATAGCTGAGGCTGTGTCCACTGCAAAATAATTACTGAAAATAGAAGGAAATAAATAGGTGGGCAATACATGGCTTCAACACATGGCTAGTTAAAAAGCATCGACGACTTGCATTTATGTAGTACCCTTAACATTAAAGAATGACATGTTGTAATCTATAGATAGAGTTGAGCAGATTGAGCCACAAAGTTGGCAGTTAAGAAAGATGAATGAAAGCTTGGTTGAAACATGTTTTTATTTAAAGTTTTTAAAAGTGCAGGTAGCGAAGGAGAGGTCGAGAAGTTTAAGCAGGGAATTTGGGTGACGGTCAGGGTAAGCTACACACGTGGCTAGACTCAGAGTACAGATTATTGATGAGAAAAAGCTATGGTGTAAAGGAGAGCTATCAGATTTGAGGAAGGTAGTAAGTAATTTTCTAGACTTGGATCACTGTTATTCATAATTTATATTAATGATTTGGACTTGAGAACAAGTAACTCAATATCAGAATTGGCAGATATTACCAAACTGGAGGTTGTAACCAATACTGAGGAAAGATGGAAAAATAATAGAAGTCAACATTACAAAAATCTCATTGAACAGGTAAGTAATAAATGCATTTCAAAAATAGATAGATGCAAGCTGATGTACTTTAGTAAAACAAATAGAAACAAGACCTATACTTTAGGAAATAAGAAACAGATAGGACAGATGAGCAAAGAGATTCAGGAATATAAGTAACAATATCCAATTGATAAACATGAAATCCAGCAGAAACTGTAGGCATACGCCCAGAACCAATTTTATGACATACAAGCATGAAAGGTATGACAGTGTAATGAAACAAATGCCAAGACTGAACAGTATCACAACCAGAAACACTTGAGCAGTCCTTTGTGAATTATTTTGTATAATTTATTCAGACACAGTAATTTTCTTTAGCTGTTATGTAAATAGCTTGATTCTCTGAGAGTAAACCTTTCGTTAGGAAAAAGGGAGATGTTGTGATGAAGTATGTATCCATTGAGGAAGCATTATCTTAAACTGCTGTCATTCACTGCCATCTTGACAGGATGCCACATGTTTGTTTTATGTCTTGTAGTCAGTCTACATGCAGCAGCACAAATCAAATTTACTACAACTACCCTCCACATTAACATTATTTGTATATTACCTCACCTTCACATAACGAACCTGCATTATTGTTTCACCAATCCATGGGTATGATTAGCACATGTACATTTAAGAGATGCACTTAACCATAATCAGGCCAAAAATGTGGATGAGGTATTCAGCAACTGAAGGTTTTGATTGTGGAGACATCACAGTTGAGATGCAAATGGAAATAAGCAGCCTTGGTGATTAACAAGCTCACGGGTTTGAATCTGAATTCAGAGTCAATAACAATGCCGAATTTTGTGTTGCTTGGTTCACTCTAATCAAATAATTAGGGAGAAGGATGAAGTTAATGGTAAGGGAATGAAGCTTAGGACAAAGAACAAAATTTATAGCTTCAGTCTTCTTGATGTTTAGCTGATAGAATTTGACTTAACTATGATGATGTCAAAAAAGAAGTCCAAAAGCAAAGAACTGGCTCTTGGGGCAAAAGAAATGCTGGAAGTAGAGCTGGGTGCCATTGACAATGAGTCTGACACCAGCCTGCCTACAGATAATGTATGCATGCAGCAAAGGAATTAAAACAGAACTTGGCAGAAAAAAATATAAGTAGCTAAGGATAAATCTTTAGGGGAACAAAAAGCAACAGATCAGAGTAGAAAAGAGAAAATTGTGCATGGAATGGGTTGATTTCATGCCATTAAACAAGAGGCAAGAGCAGTTCCAAGGAGCTGGCCAATGAAGGAGAAACATGAAACAAGACAACTTGATCAGCCGAAATAGAGCAGTTTGAGAAGTCAACAAGGACAAAGAATAATGTATTGTATTATTTGCATTTTAATACATTGAGAAGCATAATTCTGCTACAGAACCTTAATTGCATTTTCTGGTTACGTGCATTGGCCCATGCTAAACTCTCCCTCAGTGTACCCAAACAGGCGCCAGATAGTGGCAACAAGGGGATTTTCATTGTAATTTCATTGCAGTGTTAATGTAAACCTACTTGTGACACTAATAAATAAACTTTAACTTTTAAAATTTTAAACTTCAATATTTTCCAAAGATCAGACACAATACAGAACTTAGTGCATATCACTTACTTTATTTCAATCAGCATATAGGTGATGCAGAGTGCCAATGCTCCTGCAAGGTCTATTAGGACAAATGGGTTCATGCGAGGAAGCAAAATACTGCTTAAACTCGGAATTAATCCACATAAACTGAAAATAAAACATAAGTAGGATTCTTAGAAACAACCCATTCCTGAAACTATGTTTTAGAATTTTTGGCAGTTGAATCTTCATAAGTATGATATCTTTCTTTTTTGCTTTTTTAAAATAACTTTAATGGACGCAAAATAACAATTTTAAAAGACATTTGCTTTTCCCTTGCCCCATATCATTTATTATCCCAAATAACAGATTTAAAAGGTTCTAATTCAGAAAACTGTTACCAGAAGTTGTGCAAGAACAGCCCACAGTGTTACTAGTTCTGAATTTACCCTCTTTTGGGTTTGCAACAGCTCCCCACTTCCCAGTGTGGATAAATTCAGCAATCTACAATGTGGCAGACAAGCTGGTAAACTGTGTCCCATTACACTGCAACTAATGTGCTCAAACACCTCAAATGGCCAAAATATTGTGCCATTTTAAATGACTTAACCTTTCCATTTTATCTTACCTATTTCTTGCAACCTACGCATTTATAACCTGGCACTGTGCAAGACTTGAAAATTCATAATAAAGTACAAATGGATAGTAATGATTAATACTTGCACAGATGGCACAAAAATTCATTTTACAGTACGACTCCCTCTAACCAACCCAAAGGCAACAATGCACAGATCCCTGGGTGTGATTGAGAGATAGTAATTTGATCCAATGATGTAATAAATTTCAACAGCAAAGCTTTAGTGCTTTATAATTATCTGAGCACAACGATGAAATTACAGCCCTGAAATTACTCCAGGGTATTTATTTTATGTATCATGCAGCATACATTATATATTATGCATACATTCAACTTTTTGTTCCTGTTCTTAAAATGTTAAAGGTTATTGTGCTCCATGCTGTTACAACACAATGATATCCATCCTTAACAATTATGTGATCATGTTAAATGTGTGCAAGTGAAAATATTGGCACAGTATTATGTGTACGTACACTAGCTGTTAACATAGATCAATGAGGCCGACATGAAAATTGCATTTCTCTTAACTACAGGTTTAATTCTTTTGCCAATGAAGCAAGTTTGAGATTATAGTACAAACTGCTCAAATGTTTGATCTTTAGCAGGTGGTTTTGAAAAAGTGCAGTCCACAGGGACACTGCATGATCAGTATGCCCCTACTCAACAAGGTTCTTTATCTAAATCATATCAATCTGTCAAATTGTGAAGAAAGAACAAATTACAGCAACAATTACCTTTCATTTACTTCAAAAACTTCTTATTTAGCATCTTGTAGTAAGATCAGGGTATTTAATTTGGGTTTTGAAGATGGCTTAAATTACACCCTACTACACAATGATTTCTTTTGTGGCAGAGAGACTTTACACCAGGCTTAAAATGGCTGCAGGGACTCTGCTCAAATTACATGCACTAGCAAACCTAACCACCTTGATAACACCCCTCAGCTATCCTCACAAACTCTCAAATATAAATCTTGTGAATTGGTAGTGGACAATTAACAATTAACAGCAGGGGGAAGCTCTAGAAATATTCCCATTTTTCAATGACGCATTAGTACAAAAGGTAAGGCTGAAGCATTTACAACCATCTTCAGCAAGTGCTGGATTGGGTGATCCATCTCAACTCCTCCCGAAGTTCCCAGCATCACACATCCCAGTCTTCCAACAATTTGATTCATCCTTGCAATATCAAGAAATGGCTGAAGGCATTGATACTGTACTCTGATAACATTCCAGCAACAGCACAAGGACTTGTGCTCCAGAACTAGCTGCGCCCCTTGCTAAACTGTTTCAGCAGTGCGACAACACTGGCATCCCCTAGACAACAGGGAATTTTTCTCAGCTATGACCTGCCCACAAAACCAGGACAAATTCAAGCCCACCAATTATCAACCTATCAACCAATTTTTGATCAATAGCAAAATGATGGAAGGCTTCATTGACAGTATTATCAAGTGGCAATAATCTTCTCACTGATACTCAGTTTAGGTTCCATCATGGCCATTCAGCTCCTGACCTGATTACAACCTTGGTCCAAACATGGAAAAAAGAGCTGAATTCAAGAGCTGAAGTGAGAGTGACTGTCCTCCACATCAAGGGTGCAATCTGTGACATCAAGGAGTATGAACAAAACTGAAGTCAATGGGAATGGGGGAGAGGAGAGGTGGGTGCTCCCCACTTACTGGAGTCATACCTAGCACAAAGTAAGATGGTTGCAGTTTTTGGACATCAATTATTCCAGCCACAGAACAACACTATAGGAGTTTCTCTGGGTAGTGACCTAAACTCTATCATTTTCAGATGCTTCAATGATTTTCCCTCTCTCACAAGGTCAGAAGGTGGGATGTTCACTGATTAACTGCACAATGTTCAGCACAAATTGTGATTTCACAGATGCTGGAATAGCCTGTGTCCATAGACAGTAGGAACAGGACAATATTAAGGCTTGGGATAATGTGGTAAGGAACAAATAACAGCAAAGATCATCTCCAAATAGCGAGAACTAACCATCTCATTATCATTACTGGATCCCTGATTATCAATATTCCATTGGCTAGAAATGGAACTGGACCAGCCACATAAATACAATGGCTGGAAGAACAGGTTAGGGGCTAGGAATTCTGTGGCAAGTAACTCTCCTCCCATAGCCTTTCCACTATTTACAAGTTTGGAGTGTGATGGAATATTCTCCATTTGTCTGGTTGAGTGCAGCTCCAACAATACTCAAGAAAATGGACAGTATCCAGGACAAAGCAACCCACTTACAACCACCCCAACCACCACTGAATCTCAGTAGCAGCAGTTTGTAACATCTACAAAATGCACTGAACCAATTCACCAAGGCTCTTTTGGCACTATCTTTCAAACTTGCGACCTCTACAACTAAAAGCATGTTTTTTAAATGTTTTTTCCAGATGCCTTTTACCAAATGGCCGTCCTCGTGATCCACATCACATTTCTTTACTACTTTACTACAAGCAGGTGAGCCTGCTTGCTCCTCACGATTTCATTTTAATCAGATTCAGGTGCAAAGTTCAGACAGTTCCTTTGTGCTGTCTTTACCTTTGTGAAAATGAAAATCTCACCTTGCACATGAAGGTTGTTGTGAAGAACAATAGCAATAAAATGCTTGATATACTCAGCACTGAATATTCCTGGGAGATGCTAATCTACAATGATGAAAATCTCACAGACCTATAGTGTGTTTTTAATGGGCTGTCACAGATCAGGTGCAGCAATTCAGTCTCCTCACTTGGAGTCAGCTGCAAGTTAGCAACTGACTCTGAGGTTGTGAACTCAAAGCAATTTTTGACCCACCTCTTTTTCAAATTGTCAAATCTCTCTCTGGAAAGTAACAACAAACTGTTGATCAGTGTAGCAAAATGCAACTGAATAAGGCTCATTGGTTTATTTTTTTCAAAGTGCCACGGCAGTGTGACAAACATTTAGTAGTTGACACTTTTCAATCATACTTGCCAAGCATGCAGTGACTTTTGACAACCATCTATTTTTAATCATACTCGCCAAACATGCAGTGACTTTTGACAACCATCTATTTGTATCAATGCTGAAAAAAAAAACATCCTCCTTTCCTTGCAATTTTAGATTCAGTTTGTTTAGCATCAAAAAGATGTCTGTTCGCTGAGAGTTAAAATCTAATTTTCGTCCCCAAACAAATTCGTCAGAGAAGACCATTTCTCAAGGAGGAAAATGTATATTTCATATCTCAGTTTGTAAACTCTACAAAACACCTGACCTCTTGACAGTCAATGTACCTGTGTGGGGAAGAATAAACGGGTATGCTCAGGCCCCATTTCAGAACATAGAGCCTCAAAAAGCCAGGTTGGAGTGCACTGCGTTTAATAAAATTCATGACTTTCACAGTTCCTCTCAATACCACTTCAAGATTGGATGCAATTGCTTTTGATTCCAGTGCTTCGCAGTGAATAAAGTAATGATTCCAATGTTCTGACCATCTGCATCCTTAATCCTTTTATAAATCCATTTCTTTTCTCCAGTCATGTTGGCTGTCCCATTGCTTACGACTCCTCTGCGATCAACCCAGTTGAATCTGCACTTTACAACCACCTAACTATTCAATACTTAAAAGATCTGTGCATTAGTTGTGCTGATCAGTAATGTCAAGCAGCACCACAAATCCTCAACAAATTCATTGCGCCAAACATACTTAAAGTAAACTAATTAGGTTGCGCAATCTGTAATGTCTGTACTTTCATCCAGTTGGATTAAGAAACCTCCGTTAACTTTAACTGAGAAATAAGCTGTACTTCTAAATTCTCAGCGATACCACAGATTTGATGAGACACATTACTAAGCGGAATGCGTTTCAGTTTTTGAGGTGACTTCTCATCAAAGATCACGCAAACCATATCTTATGTGACAGGGAGAATTAATTTCTCAGAAATCATGCACTGTGCAGTTAGCCAATCTCTAAAAGGCTAATTGTGCTTTGTTAGTTTATGTTAAATTTCTGAGAACTTGAGCTGATGATTTCAGTTCTTGCTGCATCCTTTGAAAAAAAAAACGAAAGCTTTGTTCACCAGATTGCCATACTTAGTTTTCAGATGTCTTTGCACTTTCAAAGATTTTAAACATTTGCCAATATTTCCCCACATACAACACACATGGGCTTTACATCCTGGTTTGCATTGGCACAATTGACAAAACCATTACTCAAAAAAGAACTCAACTTTAAATAGCTTTGTCCCTGATTTTAGTTTTTTTTTCACAGGCTTTCACCAGAGGCCCTGGCACTCTGTTTACAGCTAACAGTAGTACAGCTCTGTCCTGTCATGGACCGGTCAGAGCAACTAGTATTCTCTCTGGCAGATTCAGATGTGAGATTCTGGTCAGCAGATTTATCAGTTATTCATGTCTCTGGTTCTTTCTCTCATGTAACAAAACAATCCATGCCTACAACTGGCTTATTAGAAAGGGAAAGAAAATTAGTGCCAAGTGCTATGTTTTAAGTGAACAGTGCCAAAGTGCACATACACAGCATGCTGACCTGTTTATACCTCATGCACTATAATGTGCTGCAGTAAGAATTTACGCAAAGAGAAAACAGTAAAAAGGGTTAGTCAATCTTTGAGGGTTAGTTTTGAGTGATAATAGAGGAATATTCCTTTCCTTTGTGACTAACTGGGGAGAAAGCTATTGATTACAACACAACTGTGATTAACCATAACTATTTTCTTCCTCTCAAAAGCAGTTTTATTATATAGTTTGTTTGCAATGCATACATGCCAATAAAATTCAATAATGGTGAACATTAAGTATCTATCAATGTGTCAACTGCTTGCACTGAATTGACGAAAGGTCATGGACATGAAACGGTAACTGAGTTTCTCCCCACACATGTTGCCAGACCGGCTGTGAATTTTCAGCAAATATTTGTTATTATTTCTCAATTACACTTACCTTCGGCTTAGATCAGCAACGTGTTCCTGGAGCCAACTTGTACTAGCAGCTGCAAAGATAGTGGAAAGGCCCATTAGATTTATTTTCCTATTGTTGTCTGTGAACTAACACCTGAAGAACTTCAGATTGAATCCAACGCTCTGTGCTTTTACTTTCCTACAACAAATCATTTGTTTTGATTTCCCAATACTACAGAAAATATTTACTTGCAGTTGACTGGACAAAGATCAATTGATTATAACACAACTATTGGCAAAAAAAAATCAAGAATCTGCCAACTTTTCAAATGCCTGCCATTGAATTGCATGGAATAATCCTTATTCTAATGAAATCATCACCCACATCTAATGGAAAGATAGACATTGCCAAGCACTACTTGAAAAGACTATTAATGTTGATTGCAAGTCTCAACACAGTCCTTATCACTTCAGGTAATGGTTCGGCACTGACAAGAAGGGCCAAAAGGCCTGTTTTTGAGCTATAATTTTCTATAGTTCTAAATGTTTTTTTCTTTTTGGTTTTAAATGCTCATGAGGACAGCATGGGAATCTGGTGCTTTAATATCTGAACTGAGAAAGGGTTGCAGCCAGAAACATTAGACACTCTTTCTTTCAGAAGAGGATTCATCAATTGTGTATTTTCACCATTTTCTATTTTACTTTACAGCTTGTGTGCAAGGCAACTACTCAAGTGACTCTGATGGACAAATGTCCCAGTTCTACTCAACAATTTCTCAAACACAGTTGGGAAATATATTCAGCATAAATCTAATGAAAATACCAGCCAAACAACATCTTCCTTCTGCCTTCTGGGCTTTGCAATTTTGAACCTCTGTTCCTTCTTTTCTCCATAGTTTTACTTTATTTTAAGCCAGTTTTACTTTTCTTTCTAATACTTTTCTTCAGTCATATCATGTATTGTGTCTGTGGAAATAATTTTAAAAATGATTTTTAAAAATGTATGTGCTCCTGAAGAGGTAATGTTCTCTAAATCAATAAAGCAACCTTCAACAAGCATTCAAAACTTAAGTCCAGAAGATAGACTTTCCAGGTGATGCTAAAGACAGGAGGTCCTCTAACCTCCTAAGTTTGAAACAGGTGTGGGAAACAGTTTGTGAGATTGGATCAATTTTATTGTGTCCTTTTCAGACAGAAGCTTGAACCCTGTAGCACTTCCTCACATTATTGTCATTCAGGATCGTTAAGGGATCAAGCGCCATTGGATTAATGTGCACCTTCTCATCCAGGACACTCATTTTCACATTGCCAGAAGTTGGAGGATCTGAGGCCACCCCAGCAATATGTAGATCTCTACATGGTGGTCGCAGTGCTGCAAATCCTTCCACACTCAGAGCTGGGGATTGAGGCAGGAGCTGAGGCTGTCAGAAAGACTGACCATACTGGGGGCTGGTTCCTGGTGGGTGTGCCCCCCTTCCCCAGTGCCTAGAGAAGCCTTGGGCCTGTGTGGAGCGTGCAGCAGGTTGGGCTCATAGTAAAGCAGACTGGAAGGAGTCCAGAGCAAGTCATGAACACTATGATGCAGACGAGTAGGAATAGTGAAACAAGTTTTGATCACTGAAATGAGAGAGAAAAGAAGAAAAATCCATCTGCAACATCACAGGCAGGTCATGAGTTGATTGATTGATGAGTGTTGGATCTTTGTTACCCTTCAAAGTTAGGAAATTAGTCTAAGAAATTGGGATATTAAAAATTTTATTTCTTTATATTAAGGGTTAAATAAAACATTTGAATCAACCTTTATATAGTTAAGAGAAAACAGAAGACAAGTGAATAGTTTGTTCGTTTTTAAAAAATTATTATTTGATAGAGGAGTGGCAGGGTAGCTCGAACACCCACAGTACACATCCCCTTCCATCTGTGAACTCTAGGACCTTTTTTGTGTCCGTGATAGCTTTATATGCAGGAAGCATCGCCAATTCCAGCTGCTCAAACTCTGGGTTTTGGGACTTGATCAGCAGCTGGAGTCACTACAGCATGTTTGTATTGTTGAGAATTTTGTAGATCGCACGTTCACAGATGTGATCACTCCAAACTTGGGAGTATTGTGAACCTTGAGGAGGATAGCATGGAAATTCAAAAGGACATAGATTAGTGTAATAGGTAGACAAATGGCAGCTGAAATTTAATTTTCAGAGGTGTAAAGTGATTCATTTTGGAAGGAAAATGTTAAGAGTCAACATAAAAATAAAGGATATAGTTCTAAAAGATGTGCATGGGAAGAGGGACCTGGGTGCATATGTACATAAATCCTTGAAGATGGCAGAACAGGTTGAGAGCGTGATTAGTAAAATTATGACAATGGGCTTTATCAATAGGAAGTGCAGAATACAAAAGCAAGGAATTATGTTAAATATGTATGAAACAAACCTGTTCAACCACAACTGGAGTACTGTACCCAATTCCGAGCACAACACTTCAGGCAAGATGTGAAGGCATTACTGAGAGTCCAAAGAAGATTCATGAGAATTGTTACAGGAATGAGAAACTTGAGTTACAGGACAGATTGCAGAAATTGGCATTGTAACCTCGTAACTCATTGTAAGAAGTAAAGATTCAAAGGAGATTTGATAGAGGCATTCAAAATTATGACAGGTCTGAACAGATTAGCTCAGAATAAACTATTCTCATTGATAAAAGGATTAAACAGAGGGCACAGATTAAGGTAACTGGCAAAAGAAGCAATGGAAACAAAAGGAAAATCATGCAATGAGTGATTAGGTTCTACAATGCAGTGCGAATGTGTGGTGGAGGCAGAGTCAATTGAAACTTGCTAAAGGAAATTGGGTCATTATTTGAAAAGCAAACATTTGCAGGGCTGGGGAAAAAGGCAGGAGTATGATACTTGGTGAATTGTTTCTTCAGCAGGCCAGCACAGAGACAATAGCGAAGTGGCTTTGTTCAGCACTGTATTTATTTCACTATTCCAAGAAGATTACAAATGACAAAAAAAGATACTACTACTCAGAAATAGTTTCAGATTCAATAAATTAAAACTGTTGAGCTCACTACTTTTATTATCCTGCTCCAACAAATATATTCTTTTATTAAAATTAAAATTAATATCTTTGAAATATATATATTATATATATATATGTCAAGATTCAGGAATTAATCAAGTGTATTCACGGTGGAAAGTGATCTGGGAGGTTGTACTGCAGGTTTGAGGCAAATGGAAAAGATTGAGTATGTGGATGTTAGGAAAGAGGATGTGTTAGATCTGTTAAATTCCATCAAGATAGACAAGTCGCCGGGACCGGATGGGATGTACTCCAGATTATTGTGGAAACAAGAAACAAAGAACAAAACAGCACAGGAAACAGGCCCTTCGGCCCAATGAGCCCGTGCAGCCACCCCGATGTCCCCACCTCTACCCGCGATCCCTGTCCATGTTTATAGATCTATGGATTAATAACCAAATTTGAGACAACTTAGGGAGAATTTATTTTGCCAATTAGCCTAAGAGCACATCTTTGGGATGTGGGAGGAAACCGGAGCACCCGGAGAAAACCCATGCAAGCACGGGGAGAATGCGCAAACTCCCACAGACACAGGCCCAAATCCATGTATCTGCACAGCACAGCGATAGTCACTGAGCTGTCGTGTTGCCCATCAGATGGCCCGGTCAAGCATACACTAACGATGTGAAGCACTATGTACTCTCGAAAAAGATTCCAGAGGCCCTCTCATGTGACTGGACAAGTGCAGAGCTGGGCCGAGAGATGGCAAATGGAGTTTAATGCTGGAAAAGGCGAGAGGAATGCACTTGGCAGGAACAATAAATGTGTAGAGTATAGTCTAATGGTAGGCTCTTAATAGTGTTGAGAACAGAATGATCTTGGTGAATGTGTCAACAGATCCCTGAAAGTAGGCATCAAGTGATAAAGTTGTTAAAGGCATAACTTCTAGCATTATTGGTAGGGGGATTGAATTTAGGAGCCGCAGCATCATGTTCAACTGTACAAAACTCTAGTGCGGCCCACTTGGAGTATTGTGTGCAGTTCTGGTCGCCACATTATAAGAAAGATGTGGAGGCATTGAGAGGGTACAGAGGAGGTTTACCAGGAATGTTGCCTGTCATTGAGGCCAGGTCCTATGAAGAGAGGTAAGGCATTGAAGGTTGTTTTCGTTAGAATGAGGAGGCTAAGGATGGATCTTATGATCATATAAGATGAATTAGAGGTTAGATTGGTGTACAGTGATAGCCTTTTTCCTAGGATGGAGAAAGCTAGCACGAGGGCACAGCTTTAAATTAAGGGATGAGTTATATCAAGGACGGATATCATAATTAGGTCTTTAACTCAAAGAGTGATTAAGGAGTTAATGCCCATGCCTGCAGCTGTTGCTAGATGCGCCAAGTTGGTGGCGTTTAAGAGTTATTGTTTTAATTATAAGTATATGGAGAAGGGAATGGTTTAGTTTGGAGGGGCATCGCTTTTTATTTTGGTCGGCACAACATCGAAGGCCGAAGGGCCTGTTCTGTGCTGTATTGTTCTATGTTCTATGACCCATCGCGTGCATGCCCCTCGTTAGACAACAAGGTGGACAAAGCACCTGTAGGATAAAAACAAGTACATCAATATCATCATCTATTGACACATTTCCCAGGGACTCCCAAGTCTCATGATCCCTATTTTAAATCAGTTTTCTATACCCCTCCATTCCCATTCTGTTCATGTGCCCATCTAAGTATTTCTTAAATAACTCCAGAGTACCTGCCTCCACCACTTTACTTGGCAGCGCATTCCATACCCCCACCACCCTCTGTGTGAAAAAACTCCCTCTAGCATCCAAATTATACCTTACCCCCCTCACCCTAAGCCCGTGACCCCTCATGCAATTCGAGTCCATCCTAGGAAAAAGCTTAACCCTGTTTACTCTATCTAACCCCTTCAAAATCTTGTACACCTCTATCAGATCTCCTCTAAGTCTACGTCTTTCTAAGGAAAACAGTCCCAATTTGCCTAACCTCTCCTCGTAACTCAGACCTTCCATACCAGGCAGCATCCTGGTAAACCTCCTCTGCACTCTCTCCAGAGTCTCCACGTCCTTCCGGTAGTAAGGCGACCAGAACTGGACGCAGTATTCCAAATGAGGTCTAACCAACGTTTTATACAACTGCAACATTAAAGGCCAGCTCTTGTACTCTATACCCCTTCCTATAAAGGCTAGCATACTATATGCTTTCTTCACAACCTTCTCCACTTGCTCTGCCACCTTCAGAGACTTGTTCACCTGCACCCCCAGGTCCCTCTGCATTTCTATACTCTTAATAGGTCTACCCTTTATCATATACCTCCCCCTACATTCTTTCTCCCGAAATGCATCACCTCACATTTATCAGGATTGAATTCCATCTGCCATCTGTCTGCCCAAGCTACCAGCCTATGTCCTGCTGCATCGCCTGACAATGCTCGTCACTATCCGCAAGTCCAGCCATCTTTGTATCGTCTGCAACTTGCTGATCACTCCACTTACTCCCTCTTCCAAGTAATTTATATATATTACAAATCGAAGAGGTCCCAGTACCGAGCCCTGCGGCAAACCACTAGTGACCGACCTCCAGCTAGAGAAACACCCTTCTACTATTACTCTCTGACTCCTATTACCAAGCCAGTTACTTCTCCATCTAGCTATCTGTCTTTGTATCCCATGAGTCTTGACCTTCTCAACTAACCTCCCATGAGGGCCTTTGTCAAACGCCTTACTGAAATCCATATAGACAACATCAATGGCTCGTCCTTCGTCCACCGTTTTCGTCACCTCCTCAAAAAATTCTACCAGATTTGTAAGGCACGACCTCCCCTTAACAAATCCATGCTGCGTATCCCTAATCAGATCGCAACGCTCTAAGTGCCGATACATCCTATCTCTAAGAATCCCCTCCGACAGCTTCCCTACCACTGACGTCAAACTCACTGGCCTATAATTTCCAGGGTTATCCCTACTATCCTTTTTAAACAACGGTACAACATTAGCTATTCTCCAGTCCTCTGGGACCTCACCTGTGTCCAAGGAAGAGACAAAGATTTGCGTCAGAGGCCCAGCAATTTCACCTCGCACCTCCCTAAGCAGCCTGGGATAAATGCCATCAGGCCCTGGAGATTTATCAGTTTTAATGCTACCTAGAAGCTCTAACACTTTCTCCCTCGGTATGGATATTTCCCTCAACTGGTCCACAGCTCCCTCAGAGACAGGAGCTGTCAACAAGCCCCTCTCCTTCATGAATACTGACGCAAAGTATTCATTCAGGATCTCCGCCATTCCCTCGGGCTCTAAGCACACCCCCCCTCCTCTTTCCCTAAGAGGTCCGATTTTTCCTCTAACCACCCTTTTATTCCTAACATAGGAGTAAAAAGCCTTTGGGTTTTCCTTAATCCTATCTGCCAAAATCATTTCACATACTCTTTTTGCCCTTCTAACTCCCTGTTTGAGCTCCCTCCTATTCTCTCTATATTCCTCCAATGCTGTCTCGGTTCCCAGCTGCTTTGACCTATCATACGCTTCTCTTTTCTTCCTAACCAAGTCCGCAATATCCCTAGTAATCCACGGCTCTCTAATCCTACTTTTCCCATCTTTCCTCTTGGCCGGCACATACTTATCTTGCAATATTTTCAGTATTCCCTTGAAAGAGTCCCACATGCCTAGTGTGGACTTACCCTGATTGTTCCCAATCAGTTTCCCTAAGTTCCTGCCTAATCCGACCGTAGTTAGCCTTCTCCCAATTCAGCACCCTGCCCCTAGGGCAACAAGCATCCTTTTCCATCTGTATCCTAAAGTAGGCAGAATTGTGCTCACTGTTAGCCACATGTTCCCCTACTAAAACATCAACCACCTTCCCTGGCTCATTACTCAGAACTAAATCCAATATAGCACTTTCTCTAGTCGGGCTAGCCACATACTGTTCTAACGATCCTTCCAATACACGTTTTACAAATTCCTGCCCATCCAAACCCCCAGCTCTAGGTACTTTCCAATCCACCCTAGGGAGATTAAAATCTCCCACTATAACAACTCTGTTCTTTCTGCTCCTATCCAAAATGTCTTTATGTATGCCTTCTTCAACTACCCGTGGGCTGTTGGGTGGCCTATAATACACCCCTAGCATAGTAATTGCCCCCTTTCTATTCCTCAACTCCACCCACAGCGACTCCACTCCTAACTCCTCTGTATTGTCCTCCCTATGCATCGCCGTGATGCTCTCCTTAACTAAGTGAGGGAAGTGATTGCAGAGCCCCTGGCGATGATCTTTGTGTCGTCCATGGAAACGGGAGAGGTTCCGGAGGATTGCGGATGTGATTCCTATTTTTAAGGAAGGGAACAAGGATAGTCCAGGAAATTACCAACCGGTGAGTTTGACTTCAGTGGTTGGTAAGCTGATGGAGAGACTTCTGAGGGACAAGATTTATGAACATTTGGAGAAGTTTATAAGGATCAGAAATAGTCAGCATGATTTTGTCAAGGGCAGGTCATGTCTTATGAGCCTAGGTGAGTTCTTCAAAGGAAGAGCGGTGGACATAGTGTACATGGACTTTAGCAAAGTGTTTGATAAGGTCCCCCATACAAGGCTTCTGGAGAAGGTGAGAGGGCATGGGATCCAAGGGGCTTTGGCCTTGTGGATCCAGAACTGGCTTGCTGGCAGAAGGCAGAGTGTGGTTGTGGATGGGTCTTTTTCTGCATGGAGGTCGGTCACCAGTGGAGTGCCCCAGGGATCTGTTCTGGGACCCTTGCTGTTTGTTATTTTCATAAATGACCTGGATGAGAAAGTGGAGGGATGGGTTCGTAAGTTCTCCGATGATACAAAGGTCGCTGGTGTTGTGGATGGTCTGGAGGGATGTCAAAAGTTGCACCGGGACATAGACAGGATGCAAGACTGGGCGGAGAAGTGGCAGATGGACTTCAAATGCGGATAAATGTGTAGTGGTTCATTTTGGCAAGAATAATGGGATGAAGGAGTACAATATCAAGGGTAGGAGTCTTAGCTGTGTTGTAGAGCAGAAGGATCTTGGGGTCCGGGTCCATAGGACTCTTAAATTGGCCTCGCAGGTGGAGGAAGTGGTCAAGAAGGCGTACGGTGTACTGGCCTTCATTAATCGAGGAATTGAGTTTAGGAGTCAGGAGGTAATGATGCAGCTTTATAAAACCCTTGTCAGACCCCACTTGGAGTACTGTGCGCAGTTCTGGTCGCCTCTCTATAGGAAGGATGTAGAAGCTATTGAAAGAGTGCAGAGGAGATTTACAAGGTTGCTGCCTGGATTGGGAGGCATGCCTTATGAAGATAGGTTGAGGGAGCTCGAACTCTTCTCCCTGGAAAGACGTAGGTTGAGAGGCGACCTGATAGAAGTTTATAAAATGTTGAGAGGAATAGATAGGGTGGACTCTCAGAGACTATTTCCCCAAGCTGAAATGGTCACTATGAGAAGACACAGATTTAAGGTGCAGGGAAGCAAATACAGAGGAGATGTTAGGGATAAGTTTTTCACTCAGAGGGTGGTGAGTGAATGGAATCGACTGCCATCGGACATGGTAGAGGCGAACTCGCTGGGGTCTTTTAAAAGACTTCTGGATGAGTATATGGGAACTAATGGGATAGGGGGTTATAGATACATCTGTGGATTGGTAGGTATAGATGTGATCGGCGCAACTCGTGGGCTGAAGGGCCTGTTTGTGCTGCAGTGATCTATGTTCTATGTCTATGTTGAAATGTACACTGTGTATTGAAGGCGTACAAGATTGCTCAATCATTTCGATGTGACTTGTCTTCGCAGAATATTATGCATTAAGAACAAAGAACAAAGAACAAAAACAGTACGGGAAACAGGCCCTTCGGCCCAATGAGCCCGCGCCACCACCCTGATGTCCCCACCTCTACCCACGCTCCCTGTCCATGTTTATAGATCTATGGATTAACAACCAAATTTGAGACAACTTAGGGAGAATTTGTTTTGCCAATTAGCCTAAGAGCACATCTTTGGGATGTGGGAGGAAACCGGAGCGCCCGGAGAAAACCCACGCAAGCACGGGGAGAATGCGCAAACTCCCACAGACACAGGCCCAAATCCATGTATCTGCACAGCACAGAGATAGTCACTGAGCTGTTGTGTTGCCCATCAGATGGTCCAGGTCAAGCATACACTAACGATGTGAAGCACTAGGATACTCTCGAAAAAGATCCAAGAGCAGTCCTCTCACGACCCATCACGTGTATGCCCCTCATTAGACAACAAGGTGGACCAAAGCACCTGTAGGATAAAAACAAGTACATCAATATCATAAACAAGTACATCAATATCATTAGGTGACAAGATAAACTACCAGACACTGAAGTTCTCTCTAGAGCAAGTCTACCATTAGTCTACACACTGCTGATGAGAGCGCACACACGGTAGGCAAGTCATATCATGTATATGTCAGACGAGCGCATACTCAAGCAGCTCCTTTTTCGGGAACACTCTGCTGGAAAGCATTCGCATGGAGGGCAGAGAAACATTACAAAAACAGACTCAAAGCCTCAAGAAGTTGTTTGACATAGACACGACCACTTGGGAAATGCTGGTACAAAACCGCCCTACCTGGCGCTGCCTCATCCACAAGGGCTATCATGCTTACGAAGCAAGATGCATTGCTGTAGCACAACTTAAGGGCGAGCTGCACAAATCCAGAGCCACTAACACAACAACTACAATGCCTACACAAGTCTATCCACTATGTTCAAATTGGGCTGATCAGTCATCTTCGGACACACCGCATCCAGCCTTAAAATGACGAATGGTGTTGACGTCCTCATCGATGACGACGGACAAACAACAACATTTAAAAAAAATTATGGTGCTCAGGAAATGCTTTCTTTAAGTTGGTTGTTTTAATGTGGGAAATTAAATTATCTATTCAAAGCTATAAACTGTGTAAATCTTCTGAAAGTTCAAAACAGGAATTGGCACATAATGTAATTTCTGTGTAAATGTTTATGTTTCAAATGTAGATACTGGGCTTTAAATAGAATGAGACATTTTGTGAGGACCACACATTTTTTTTCTTCAGTGCACCTGTACTTTTACAAATAAAAATGTGAGTAGGAGGCTGTTCCACCCCCCAGAATCCTGTCAAAGATCTGACTTAAAACATCAAGGGAACAGATTGGAGAAGTTACAGAGCACTAAATTAACAAAACAGTTGAAAATGAGATAAAGGTTAATGAGCAAATGCCTGCTAATACTGATACAGGCCAAGAAACATTTTTGAATTCTGAACCTGATAGTAATTTTAAAAGTGAAAAAAGAAAAAATAATAAAGTTAATCATATCCTGACAAATAGGTAGTATACAAAATGAAGAATTGCTCTTTAAATCTGAAAGAAAATGTCATCTTTCTTTTAAAGAAATCCTATTACGGTCAAAAAAAAGTTAATGCAGAACATTATGTGTCACTTGGCAAGGTGCCAGCCATAAAATAGAGTGTCGCAGAATGTGCTTCATGCTCCACATGCAAAGAACCACTGTTATTTTTTATTAACTTCTGTTTTAAGGCCAATTTATGTTATTCTTTTTGACAGATTCTTGAACATAACTGACATTCTTGGAGGACATTAACAATTGTCTTGTAGAAAGCAATTGCTACCACATTGCAGCTAGTATGTGGCTTTTGGGATTGGAACTTACCTTCAGAGACATAAGCCAAAGCCTTGTTCCTTAAAGACAGCATGGTAAGCAAATTGAAGAACAGGGCCACAAAGGTACCAACAAGAAGACGCCCCCTGCAGGATAGAGTTTGTTTCTCTTTTAGCAAACTATGGAAACTGATTTTTATTTTAATTGCATATCATGTAATTGTATTTCTAAAAATTGATTAATCATGTGCTTTGTATTCACTAAATACACACAACTACCTGTCAAACTGAGATTTGTTGCATTTCTTCAAAACCAACTTTACAAAAATTGAAATTTACAATCAAAGTATCTGTAAGCTTAGGATCATTTCAGTATTAACTGGCAAGAAAATCTGGAGACGGATGACAGAGAAGGCAATTTTATTTTGCAAAGGGTACATACCTATTGTGCAAAACAATATATAGTCACTATTGGCAGTTTTGTGACATTGATACCCCTCAAGTATCATAAATCAGCTCTGTAGCAACTGGAGGTTATGAATGAACTGGCCTGAATACAACTTTGAAGCTACAGGTCTGGCTGAAAACCAAGACAGTGGTGGGTATGGTGTCCATCTATTATTGTTCCATACAAAATTTGAGGTCTTTAACCTTTAGTAGTAAAATCAGGAATGAGGGAATGACTAAGTTTCAGTGGAATTTAAGGCACGGATTCTTCGAAAAAATATTGGTTCATTTCCTTACGACACAGCGCTGATGTGTATGACTCCTTTGGTGAATGGTCAATTTGTGTAAATGTCTAATTTCATGATTTATATATTGTAGGGATGCGACTTGTAATTTTGGGAAGTTAAATTTGTAAGATAATTGAAAGTCAAATTCAGAAGTAGTCACATCACCCAAGGTATTTACACATTAAAGGTCTTTCTCGATACACTTAAAAAAGTCAAAGTTATAAAGATGAAAGCCAGTAAACAGCAGGGTGGCCTAATTTGCCATGGTGCGCAAGACAGCAGATTTTGAGGAATGCCCTGTCTTTATTAGAGATGTGAAATATTCATGTAATTCCCCAGATCAGTGAAACTGGTAAACAAGGAACAAAGGCAGAAGAAGTTGGAAGAACTCAGCAGGTCTGCCAGTATCTATCAGGAGCGAAATAGTTAACATTGAGTTATGGACCCTTCGTCAGAACAGGAGGGAGAAAATTAGAGCAAAAGAAACTGCAACAAAAACATATTTTGCATTGAGGCAAAAATATGTATGGTATATTTAAAAAGGTGGGGGTGGGGGTTGTGCTTTAAGATGGAGGAGGAAGGTCAAAATATAAAGTTGCTAAATTCAATGTTGAGCCCAGGGGCTACAATGAGCACAACTGTAAGGTGAGATGCTGCTTCTTCAGCTTGTCATGATGTAGAGATGCTGGCGTTGGACTGGGGTAGAAAGAATTCAGTAAGAATTTAGCAACACCAATTTTAAATCCAACCGATTTATTTGATAGTAAATCTGCGATCTTTCGACACTCTCGTGTCTTCGTCAGGCAAATGCAGTGTTCTGGTCTGCAATCGCACACACATCAACACAGACAGTCACAGATTGCTGATTAGAATGCGAATCCTTACATCTAACCTGCTATTCAAGTGTTAAAGTGGCTAGCAATGTGTGTGAAGGGAATCCTGAGCATTGGTTAGAGAATTGTGTATTTTCTCCAGACAGCACAGTAAGTGAGGTTTTTTGCTAACCCAGGCAAGTTACGGGGTTTACAGATAGTGTGTCATGAAGCCAAGATCCCTGTTAAGACCGTCCTCATGTGTGCGGAGCTTGGCTATCAGTCTCTGTTCAGCGACTCTGCGCTGTCGTGTATCACGAAAGCCCCCCTGAAGAACATTTACCCGCAGGTCGGAGGCCGAATGCCCATGACTGCTGAAGTGTTCGCCCACAGGAAGGGAACTGTTTTGCCTGGTGATTGTTGAGCGATGCTCATTCATCCGCTGTCGTAGTGTCTGCATGGTCTCCCCAAAGTACCATGCTTCGGGACATCCTTTCTTGCAACGTATTAGGTAGACAACGTTGGCCGAGTTGCAAGAGTATGTACCGTGTACCTGGTGAATGGTATCCTCACGTTTGATGATGTCGTCCATGTCTATGATCTGGCATGTCTTGCAGAGGTTGCTGTGGCAGGGTTGTGTGGTATTGTGGTAACGTGAGGATACCATTCACCAGGTACACGGTACATACTCTTGCAACTCGGCCAACGTTGTCTACCTAATACGTTGCAAGAAAGGATGTCCTGAAGCATGGTACGTTGGGGAGACCATGCAGACACTACAACAGCGGATGAATGAGCATCGCTCAACAATCACCAGGCAAAACAGTTCCCTTCCTGTGGGCGAACACTACAGCAGTCATGGGCATTCGGCCTCCGACCTGCGGGTAAATGTTCTTCAAGGGGGCCTTCGTGACACACGACAGCGCAGAGTCGCTGAGCAGAGACTGATAGCCAAGTTCTGCACACATGAGGACTGTCTTAATAGGGATCTTGGCTTCATGACACACTATCTGTAACCCCCGTAACTTGCCTGGGTTAGCAAAAAACCTCACTTACTGTGCTGTCTGGAGAAAATACACAATTCTCTAACCAATGCTCAGGATTTCCTTCACACACATTTTTAGCCACTTTAACACTTGAATAGCAGGTTAGATGTAAGGATTCGCATTCTAATCAGCAATCTGTGACTGTCTGTGTTGATATGTGTGCGATTGCAGACCAGAACACTGCATTTGCCTGACGAAGACATGAGAGTGTCGAAAGATCGCAGATTTACTATCAAATAAATCAGTTGGATTTAAAATTGGTGTTGCTAAATTCTTACTGAGTTCTTCAGCTTGTGCCAGGCTTCTCTGGAGCATTGCAGTAGGCAAGGACAGACATGTGTGCATAAGGGCAAGGTGCTGAGTTAAAATGTCATGCAACAGGAAGGTTAGGATCATGCTTGCAAAGTGAGTGAAGGTACTCCGCAAAGTGGTCGCCCAGACTGTGTTTAGTCTCCCCAGTGTAGAGGAAACTGCATTAGGAGCGGTGAATATAAGATTAAACTGAAGGAAATACAAGTAAAATGCTGCTTAGCCTAAAAGGAGTGTTTAGGGCCTTGAGTGGTGAGGAGGGAGGAGGTAAAGGGGCAAGTATTACATCTTCTGCGATTACGCTGTAGAACAGGGATGGGGAGTTGAAAGTGATTGAGGAGTGGACCACGGAGGTACAGAGAGAGCGGTCCCTGCAGAATGCTGACAGTGAACTAAGAGGAAGTTGTATTTAATGGCAGCATCATGCTGGAGTGGACAGAAATGGTAGACAATGATCCTATGAATGTGAAGGCAGGTGGGGTGAAAAATGAGGACAAGGAGGACTTTTGGTTCTGGGAGGGATGGGAAGGGCAGAAGTGCGCGAAATGGGTCAAACCCAATTGAATGCCCTCTAAAGCACAGTGAGGGAGAAACCTTGGTTAAAGAAAAGAAGCAGAGGCACAATTTTTGAACATGGCATCATCAGAACACATGCAAAGAGGCGGAAAAACTGGGAGAATAGGGTGTAGTCCTTAAGGGAGCAGGACCCAAGGAAATGTAGTTGAGATAACTGTGGGAATCAATGGATTTATAATGAATATTGGTGGCCAGTCTGTCATCAGAAATGAAGACAGGTCAAGGAAGGGAAGTGGAGTGTCAGAGATGGACAATTTGAAAGTGACGGGAGTGGAAATTGGAAGCAAAACTGATGACTTTATCCAGATCTAGAAGAGAGCATGAAGCAGCACCAATGCACTCCTAAATGTAAAAGAGAAAGAGTTGTGGGAACAGGTCTGAGTAGGACTGAAACAAGGAATATTCCATAAAAGGACTATACGGGTACCCATAACCACATATTTTATTTGCAGGAAATGAGACAAATCATACGAGAAATTATTTAGTTACAGAACAAGTTCAGCCAGCAGAGGAGGTGATGGTGAATGGTGATTGTTCCGGCCTCTAGTCAAGAAGTGGAGATCCTGCAGACCATTTGATGGGGATGTAGATGTAGGAGGATTGAACATCCATTGTGAAGAGTAGGATAGGGCCAGTGAAGTGGAAATTGTTGGTATTATGCAAGGCATCAGATGAATCACAAATGTAGCTAGGAAGAGACTGGACAAGGGGATAAATGGATGGAATCAAGATAAGAAGAAATGTGTTATTGGGGGAGGAGCAGGCATTCACAGTATTTTGCTTATTTTAGTAAACAATGGAAGTTCTTACATTCCATACACATTGCATCATTATTATCTGAAAAGTTAATTAGATTAAATCTCTATCTGGGACATCCCAGGTGTGCCACACTTAGGTAGACAATAAGACATAGGAGCAGAATTAGGCCATTCAGCCCTTTGAGTCTGCTCCACCATTCAATCATAGCTGATTTTTTTTCTCAACTCCATTCTTCTGCCTTTTCCCCATAACCCCTGATTCCCTTATCAACCAAGAACCTATTTGTCTTAAGACACTCAATGACTTGGCCTCCACAACCTTTTATGGCAAAGAGTTCCACAGATTCAGAACTCTCTGGCTGAAGAAATTCCTCCTCATCTGTGTTTTAAAAGATTGTCCCTTTAACCTGATGATGTGCCCTTTGGTTCTAGTTTTTCTTACTACTGGAAACATTCTCTCCACATTCACTCTATCGAGGCCTCTCATTATTCTGTAAGCTTCAATAAGATCTCCCTTCATTCCTCTAAACTCCAACGAGTGCAGACCCAGAATCCTCAACTGTTCCTCACATGACAAGTTTTCCATTCCAAGGATCATGCTTCTGAACCTCCTCTGGATCCTTTCCAATGCCAGCACATCCTTCCTTAGAAATGGGGTCCAAAACTGCTCACAATACTCCAAATAGGATCTGACTAGAGCCTTACACAACCTCAGAATTACATCCCTGCTCTTGTATTCTAGCCCTCTCCACATGAATGTAAACATTGCATTAGCCTTCCTAATATTAACCTTAAGAGAATCTTAAAGAAAGACTCCCAAGTCCCTCCATGTTTCTGAGTAAGCATTTTCCCATTTAGAAAATAGTCTATGCCTCCATTCCTCACACTTTTTCGCACTGCCATGTGCCATTTCTTTGTCCACTCTTCTAACCTGTCCAAGTCTTTCGGCAGCCCCTCTGCTTCTTCAACATATCTTTTTATTATCTGCAAATTTAGCAATAGTGCTTTCAGTTTCTTCCTCGAAAACATTAATATATATTGTTAACATCGTGGGAACTTAACTTATTTAAAGTCTCCTCTTCTGCACCTTTTCAAAGGCCTTCTGGAAATCTAAATAAATCATGTCCACCAGCTCTGCTTTACCTAACTTCCTTATTACCTCCTCAAATAACTAACAGATTTGTCAGATATTATCTCCCCCTGACAAAGCCACGTTGACTCAGTCCTACTTTATCATGCACTTCCAAGTACTCTGCGATCTCATCTTTAATAATGGGCATCTTGCCAATGACCGAAGTCAGGTTAACTGGCTTATAATTTCCCATCTGCTGTGTTCCTCCCTTTTTAAACAACAGTGTTAGATTTGTTACTTTCTGGTCCTCTGTTACCCTCCTTGCCTTCAGTGATTCCTGAAAGATCACCACCACTAATGCCTCTACAATTTCCTCAGCTATCTCTTTTAGAATCCTGAGGTGTAGTCCATTTGGTCCAGGTGATTTATCCATCTTTAGACCCTTCAGTTTCCCCAGAACCTTCTCCTTAATAATGGCACTACATTCCCCTGTGGTCCCTGACTCTCCTGGAGCTCTAGCATCCCACTGGTGTCTTCCATCATGAACAGTGATGCAGAGTAATTATTCTGTTCTTCTGCCATTGCTTTGTTTCCTATTATTACTTCTGTAGGTACAGATTATAGGGAGGCAATCTTTTGTTTTGGGTTCATTTGTGTATTTTCACCCAGTCCAGACAGCTGGAACCTGGAATCAGCTTTAAGACAAGAGAGAGAAATATGCAAGGAGCTGTGGACTATTAAGTAAGAAAGCAGTGAAACTCATGTTTGAACTGGGTGAGATGCTTAAAGAGAATTGAACAGTTTTTGCTGAATGAGAATGGAAGATCCACCAAGAAATGTCATATCTAAAAGGATAGCAGGAACATAGAGGAAAAGCAAAGTAAGTTCCTGAGAGCTGTGGCACACCTTGGTTTTCTTTACCAGGAGAAGTGAAATAACTTTGAAGATTATGAAAAGTACAGGCAAAGTCTTAGCTGGAATTAAAATCAAAATGGGAAGTGGCCTGTTAAGATTTTTAGCTTTAAGGAATTAGGGTTTTCAAAATATGGTGTAAAATTTGTAGCACTTACTTAATTCTTATATGTAGAGGTTTTTGCTTAAAGCATGACATCTTGTGGTATTTAGTTAATAGCAGGGATTTTGAATTTAATTTTAAAAGTTAACAGTTGACTTTGCAATCATAACACAATTCACTTAAGAAAAATGGAATACCATTTAAATTTGCTATCAAGATACACATAAAAATTTATTTATGCAGAACTAAATAAAAAAAACTTACGTATGAATTTCAGGTGGCTCTAGAAATCGTTCCACGCTGTTTTGAAAAGAAGTTAAAAGATTTAAACTGCTGCATTGCTAAAGGAAGAGAAAGTACTTCGTGAAATGAAGCAGAAGATATTAAAAAGATTTTAAACATAAAAGGTTACAACTGCGCTTTTGCTCACATTGTCAATCCATTGGTAGGCAGTCACAACATGTTATTTAGTTTTATTTTTTATAAAACCTTTTGCAATTTTCCATCCATTCTTCTCTTCTGAAGATGTCAGCTCATGACAGAATATAACTACAAGAACGTTGGTCCCTGCATAGTACCAAGCCAACATGGCCACTTGATGCAAGGTTATTCTGGTTAGATTTTTCTTTCCTAGCGCAATGGCGAGTGCTGGTGATGGAGGACAGGGTGCAAGATCAATTCCAAACCCCCAAAGTCTATTCCAACTCAGATAGTTCAGCATGGCCTAGAAATCTAAAATGGATGATATATATAGCTCAACCATGCAATATATCCACCAATAGCCATTAGAGGACAGGTGGTGTAATGCATCACTGTTAAATTTTTGGGCAGCTTGGCAAGTAGGTATTTTCCATAATCAGATAACTTATACAATTTTTTTCTGGAATCATCAATACTTAGTGTGACAATTAATTCAGATAACTGAAAGCTGTCTGCATATTTCAAAACGTTTCAGGAATCAATGCAAGTAAAGAATTGTAAATATCTGATTCTAAGAGTGATGTTTCTCTACCACAGAAAAGTTGGATTTAAACTTAATGCATGCAACAGTTCATAAGATTTAAAAATCATGATACACTAGCAGACCACATTTAACACACAAGATACATAAGCATGTTGACAGCAGGCAAAAATGCTACATAGCTCCAGATTTATTACACTATACAGAGATTTAGAAAACAGATATTGTTAAATACTGACTACCTATTTTTCCCACATTAACCTTACACAGTTTGGAAAGAGCTTTATCTTATTTCTAAGCAATCCATCTGTAGCATGGAGCACATTAGCAAGTAGGTTCCTTTGCATTAGGCTGAAAATAAAACAATACCTAACCTTTCTAATCAAGGTGTTCTAATTCACACCTCATGGTGCTAGACATAGACAGAAGAGTTTCTGCTCTCTGTACTTAGAATATCTGACTCTAAAATGCTGCCCCTACTACCTACCGCAGGAGTTCACCTCTTATGCTGATAGCAATTTACATCCCACCACACGCAGCAAGAAGATTGTGCTTGATGAAATGTACACCATCATAAATAACCTCGAGATGAAACATCCCAAGGCCTTATTCATTGTGGTCAGAAATTTCAATCAGGCCAAGCCCGAGTGTGTTCTGTCAAAATACCTTCAACATGTCTCCTGTTCCACCAGAGGCTCAAACATTCTAGACCATTGCTACACAAATATCAAAAATGTCTATCACTCTATCGTTCGCCCACAGTTTGGTAAATCAGATCATTAGGCTATATTTCTGCTCCCAAATCAGAAGTAAAAACTGAAATGGGAGAATCCACTCAAAGGAAGTTGTGCAATGCTGTCTGAAGAATCGGATGATATCCTAGGGGCTGCTTAGATAAGCAGACTGGTCAATATTTAAAAACACTGTGACTAGCCTGAATGACTACAGTAACTGATTTCATTAGTAAATGTATAACTGCGTGGCATAGAAGCTAATCTCTATGTTTCCCAGCTGGAAACTATGGATAAAAAGGAATATCCTCTGCTTGCTGAAGACCAGATCTGAGGTATTCAAGTTAGGCAACCCTAACCTATACAAGAAAACCAGATATGATCTATCAAAGATGAAAAAAGACAATACCAGACCAAGTTAGAATACCAAGCTAGCCATATGGGATCTTGCCGATTATGGCAAGGTCTGCAAGACGTAACAGGCAGGTAAATTTCTGGCTCTAATGCAACCGTCCTCCATGAGCTAAATGCCATCTATGCCCAGTCTTACCAAGAGGTCTGTGTGAGTACATTCTCCAGCCCTGAAGCCTCGGATGAACCCGTATCCAAAGTCACCATTGCCGGTGGCAAAACAGTCTTCTCAAAAGTCAATCCATGGAAAGCAATTGACTTAGATGGGACCGGCTAGCAGGGGTATTTGCAGACATCTTCAACCTCTCTTTACAAAAATCTGAGGTCCCTGCCTGCTTCAAGAAGACAACTATCATCTCAGTACCAAAATAGAGCTAGGTAGAGTGCCTTTGCCTTTATGACTATCACCCAGTGGCTCTGACATCCATCATTATGAAGTGCTTCAAAAAGTTAGTCATGGCACAAATCCAGACTGCCTGGATCCACTACAGTTTGCCTATTGCTGCAGTAAGTCCAGCCCTATACTCAACCCTGGAATAGCTAGATAACAAAGTCACCTATGTCAGACTCCTGTTCATAGACTATAGTTCAATCTATAACATCATTATTCCTACAAGATTCATCTCCAAACTTCATGGCCTAGGGTTTGGTTCCTCCCTCGAGATTGGATCCTGAACCTCCTAACACACAGAACTACCACCAGTAAGGACAGGCAGCAGCACCACGTCCATGATCATCCTCAACATTGGTGCTGCTCAAGGCTGTGTCCTCAGCCTTTTACTATGCCCCTTATAAATCTTTGACAGCATGGCCAAATTCCCCGCAACTTGATTTTCAAATTTGCTGATGATGCCACTGTTGTGGGTCAGATCTCAAGTAATGATGAGGGTGTATGGGAAAGACAAGATAATCTGGTGAACTGGTGTGATGACAATAATCTTTCCCTCAATGGCAACAAAACAAAGAAGATAGTCATCAACTTCAGGAAGTGTAGTGGAGGGCACGTCCCTGTCTACATCAATGGGAGGAAGTAGAAATGTCAAAAGCTTTAATTTTTTAGATGTCCAGATCACTAACAATCTATTCATGCAGACGCTATAGTTAAAAAAAACCCACCAATGCTTCTACTTTCTCTAGAGACTAAGGAAATTTGACATGTCTGCTACAACTCATACTAACTTCTACAGATGCACCAGAGAAAGCATTTTTTCTGGTTGTATTTCAGCTTGGTATAACTGTTGTTCTGTCCAAGACTGCAAAAACTACAAAAGGTCGTGAACAAAACCCAGTCCATCACTCAAATCAGCTTCCCATCTATTGACACTCTCTACACTTCCTACTGCCCCAGCAGTGCAGTCAGCATAATCAAGGACTCCATGCATCCTGGACATACTCTTTCACCTTCTTCTGAAAGGGAAAAGATACAAAAGTCTGAGATTATGTACCAACCAACTCAAAAATAGCTTCCTCCTTGCTGCCATGAGACTTCTGAATGAAACTACCTCACATTAAGTTGATCTTTCTCTACACCTCAGCTATGACTGCAATATTACTTTCTGCATTTTCTCCTTTCCTTCTCTATGTACCATATGCTTTGTCTGAATAGCGTGCAAGAAATAATATTTTTCACTGTACACTAATACATATGACAATAATAAATCAAATCAATCTCAAAAAGGCACAGGCATTTTTAAATAAAGAACAGTACCCTCATCTATCAGGAAAATAAAGGTATTTCTCTTTGAACTCTTTCATGGCCTTCGGCTCAAATCTAAAGACAAGAAATACCTCAAATTAATTTATATTTTTTGACAAATTGGTGTGGTGCATGGCACTTTTATGGGATGTGGGTGGCACTGGCTAGGCCAGCATTTATTGCCCATCTTAACAATTGCAGTCTTGGATAGAATAACTGTTATATTCTATCAATTCTAACAATTGCAGCTTATATTATTTAAGCTGTGATACAACCAGAAAAAATGTTTTCTATTAATTTGATCCCTACTTCATCCCAGTGATAACAAAATTATTTCTTTTTCTGTGTCCTTGCAATTGAGGAAGGCTGGGGGCAGGGAAAAATTGAAGTTTTTATTAAAGCTAAAGTTTTTATTAGTCACAAGTAAGACTTATATTAACATTGCAATGAAGTTACTGTGAAATTCCCTTCTACTAGATTTTCACTCTATTGGATAGGGGCAAGCTTAAGGTCAGCAATCATTAGCATTCTCATAAAGAACCAGACATGCAAAAATAGCTGTTGGTACCAATTGAAACTGTACCACAGCAGAAGACAAATATATTCAATCAAAAAGGGGAGAGGGAAGGAAAGCAACATCAGAAATTGAGGGATGGAGCAAGTTTGTGGAAGGCTCGGGGGGTGTCTTTGCTGCTGGCTGGTGACAGTCCCATGTTGTAATTGGTTTTGCTCACCAGCATCACCAAGGAAGCAGTGCCTGCTAAGGGAATGACAGCCATCACAGGCCCAGGATTGAGGGGCAAACTATACTAGAAATAAGTCATAGGAGGGGTTTTGTGGGGAGATTCAGCAGCAGTAAACCCCCCCCACCTCCCCCAATATCACAAGCAGCCTGAACTGGTTTACCAGAATTTATCCCCAAGTACTGACAGGCCCATTGTTGGATTAAATTCAGCAGCACAAGTCCTTTAAGTGAACATTAATTTTCCACTTAAGGGCCTCAATTTGCAGCAACCAAAATGGACCATGGGCCATCCTACCCCAGATTTTATTGGCAAAGACAGGGTAGTGCTCAATGCCAACCTCTTGCCTGATTAAATACCCTCCTTGCCTCCAAATATGCCACAAAAGGGGCACAAAATTTCCCCAATAAGTCTGATTCTTTCAATCTTCACTTCTAGGCTCGAATTCGATCTTCTCTTTTAAAGAACAAAAAGTAAAATAAAACATAGGTCACAAGATCATTATGAATAACAACTTGTCATTCTACCAATCTTATTTCATCCTTCAGAATGAACCTGTAGAATGCATTTTATGTTGGTGTTTTATTGTATGTACTGGTTGGCAACAGTTAAATAGTAATCTAGGTAAATAGTGCATTGTGCCAGAGTATGAGGAAGGAGTTTCATGGATGTGATACTGAATGTTCGTTTAATATATCAACCTACTGGGGACAGGAGGAGACAACAAACAAACCTTAACTGTTTCCTACGTAGTGGGGAAAGGCGAGAGATGGAACAGGAAGAATAGGAGTTAATCTTGCTAGATATGCCTCGGATACTCAGAATCACAGAATTGTTACGGTGCAGGAAGAGGTCATTCAGTCCATTGTATCTGCACTAGCTCTTTAAACGGGCATTATGATTTAATGCCACCCTCCTGCCTAGTGCCTAACGATAAAAAAAAAAGAACACATGGCAGCCTGTGAGCAGATCTCCAGGCCATCATCTTAATCAGGAATCATTTGAAGGAGTGAAGAGCAAAGATCAAAAAAGGGAAATAACTTTTGAAAAATGGTATAAAAAAATTCATGTTGTTTTTTCACTATTAGTGATTGGCTGCAGAAAAAGGGGTTGGAATCTTGGATCAAGCCACCTGCCTTGTTCTTAGGTATGTGGCATGAAGGAAAAAATTGAAACAGTGGGATAAATCTAAATACAAGATGAAACTCAGTCAGGAAAGTCAGATAATATATCTATTCTCTTTCAAACATACTGCTGATATCGAGTTCCCCTTATGCTCCAAATTGTCAGGTATGTTTACAATGGTCCAATAGTGGCACTTTTTATTCACTTATTTACTGACAGATTGAGTAATGCGATTGCTATTCCATGTATAGTAGTAAGATGTGCTACACCCCTGTAGTTTAAAACCGAATTGTCACGTAAACCAAGAATTCTTCACATTGAGAAAACTTACAAAAATTAGCTAATAAGCTCTGACATAACGAACTTCAGAACACTTGGTTTTTTATTAAACAGCAAAAGGTATTAATGGAAATGATGGCTTTGTATTTATTAAATCTTTGGTTTGGATATCCTCAGTCATTCTGAATCTGAAAAAAACTTTAAAGTAACACCAAAATGTAGCCAACAAAGCACATCACCCTTTCCTCTCTTTTTTGGCACAATTCTAAAATACTCTCAAATTCCACAATTATTGCTTTAGTGCTGAAAGGAACAATTGTGCTCTTGCATTTATAAAATATTGATTAGCCTGATGCATGTCAGGACAGGATAAATTTTCACGGTAAAATGTTACGTGTCAATCAAAGGGAAAAGGACCCACATTCCTACCTTTCTTTGAGTATAAAGAGAGCCCCAAGCTGTGCCAGGACAGTGGCAGCGAACACTGCTAATACTTCAAACCTCTCAAACCTGAAATTTAAGCATCAGGCAGGAAAACAAGTGTCACGATTGTAAAACAATCCATGCATGGTTCTCAGTAATGCATAAGTTATTCCACGCAGTGTAGAATTAGGTGCAAGATAGAACTAAAATAGCTCAAACATATCATTCACTAACCCTCCAATTAATGCTAAAATCTTTAAGATGGTTGAAATAAAAGTTCCTGATTTCTACTGACAAATGCAATCCCATTCAGGTAAAAAAATTAAGGTCATTTTCAAATACATTGTTTATATATCTTATCTTGAAAATAAATTTAAATTTAATACATTTAATACTAACATTAAATACAGCTGAATCTTACTGTTAAAATAAACTTCAGGAAGATGCAATAAATTTCAAATGTATTTTCCTGTTCCAAATTTTTCCCTTCCAGGGATATTTCTTCCGTGAGGAGCAACTAGACAAATAAAATTAATATGATTTGTCTTTCAGACAAGATGTTAAACCAGTCTGTCCTTTCAATGAAACAGAAGACCTCATGGCATTACTTTGAAAAATAGGGATTTCTTGATCATTTTTAATTCCTCAACCTACATCACAGAATCACAGGCACATAAAATTTTGGAGCAGGAGTAGGACTATTTGGCTTTTCAAGTTTGGTTTGCCACTCAATAAAGTCATAGCCGATCTGATTGCAATTTCAACTCCAGTTTCTTGTTTGTTCCCTAGTAATCCTCGATTCCACTGTTTATCAAAATTCTACCCACATCTGCAACCACTGTTGTACATGAAAGAGAACTCCTGAAAGAAAAATATTTTCCTCGCTCAATATTTTCTTAAACTGTTTTTCCCAGTTCTAAATCAGAATTCTTTCAAAAAAATTCTAATGTTGAATCCACGTGAAAACTGGAATAATTCATGCTGATTTTTTTCAGTGGGAGTTCGGAGAAGAATCTCCCACATTCTGTGCAACACAAAGACCACTAGTGTGAATGTCATTAAAAATAAGGTACGGGGCACATTCCTGCTGGGGAGGCTGAAATCAGCGCACTTTATATAATGTCCTACATAACAGTAGGAGATTCCAAAATTATTCACACCTTATGATGAAATGCTGTAATTTAGGAAATATGGAAGACAATTTGCATACCAAGCACCTACAAACTTTAATGATCAGGTGATCTGTTTCAGTGATGCTGGTTGAGGGATAAATATTGGTCAAGATAACAAAGCAATATGCCTGCATTTCTTTGAAATACTGCCAACAACTCTTTTCTGTGCATCTCAGAGGGGAAGGTGAAGCCTTAGTTTAGTTTAATGTTTCATTTGAAACTTTGCATCTCCCAACAGTGCAGCTCTTGCTCAGTACTGCAGTGAAATGTCAGTCTGAATTATGTAATTTGAGTCACCGGTGTACAACGAAAAACCCAGAAAGCCAGATGTGTGACCACTGAACCATGCCTGACAGTGGGCAAGTACAAGCTATACTGTTGTTCACCAGAACACAATGTACATTTGTTCATTTTATATCCACGTTATTCAGTAACAGGTGCTCCGAATCATAAGATGTAGGAAAAGAAGTGCCATTTGACCTATTGAGTCAGCTCTGCTATTCAAGGAGACCATGACTGATCTGATAATCTTCAGCACCACTTTCCCACTTTACCTTATAACCCTTGATTCCACAAATGATTAAAAATCTATCTCAACCTTGAACATATTTAGGACCTGGCCTCTACAACCACTGCAGTAAAAAATTCCACAAATTCATTGAAGTTCTTCCTCATCTGTCTTAAATAGGCAATCCCTTCCTCTGGTTCTAATTCTACACAAGAGGAAACAACTGCTCAGCATTTGTCCAGTCAAGCCACTAAGAATGCTATATGTCTCATTAAGATCACCTCTCATTGTTCTAAACTCCAATAAGTACAGGCCCAACCTACTCAATCCCTCCTCATAAGAAAATCCCTCTACACCTGGGATCAACCTAGTCAACTTTCTTTGGATTACCTCTAATGCCAGTATATCTTTCTTTAGCTGTTCACAGTGTTCTAGATGTGGCCTAACTAGTGCATTATATGGTTTTAGCAAGACTTTTTATATTCCATTTCCTTTGAAATAAAGAACAACATTCAATTTGCCTTCCCTATTACCTGCTGAACTTGTATGCTAGCTTTTGGTGATATATGCATGAGGGCAGCCCCCCATCCCCCGCTTCCCCAAATCCCTTTGTGCTGTAGCTTTCTGCAACTTTTCTCCAGTTAAATAATAATCCACTCCTTCATTCTTCCTAATGAAGTGCATAACTTCATATTTTCTTGTACTTATATTTCATCTGCCAAGTTTTTGCCCACTCACTTATTTTGTCAATATCCCTTTGTGGATACCCTGTATCATCTCTCCATCTTCTCATTTATTTTTGCGACATCTGAAAACTTAGCAATGATACATCCACTTCCCTCATCCAAGTCATTAATACATACTTGTAAATAATTGTGGCCCCAGCACTGATTGCTGTAGCACTCCACTAGTTACAGATTGCCACCCTGATAATGCCCTCTTATCCCAATTCTGTCTTCTATCTGTTGGCCAATTCTCTATCCATACTAGTATACTATCCCGAAAACACGTGCATTTATTTTTTTTTTCAATAACATATTGAACCATATTGATATTACTGAAAATGATCCGTTTCGGTCTCCTCCTGCGATCCTCACCATCAAAAAAGCCAATCTTAAGTCAATTCGATTCACTCCACATGATATCAGGAAACAGCTACAGAATATAGCAAAAGTCACTGGCCCCAACAATAATCCACTGTAGCAAAGATGTATGCTCCTGTGCTAGCCGTGCCTCCAGCCAAGCTGCTCCAGTTCAGCTACAACACTAGCATCTAATAGACAAAGTCACAAATTGCCCAGGTATGTTCTATTCACCAAAAAAAGGCAAATCTCATCCAGCTAATTATTATCCCATCAGTCTATTCATCAGAAAGTTGATGCAATGCAGTGTTTTGTCCATAGCAGAGCAGATAAAGGATAAAACTTCACTATATGTGAGATGTGGCTGGTGACTCCATGAATCTTATGTTGTGAATACAAGAGCCATTACAACCTGTTACTTTATAAATAGGCGCCATGAAAACAAATGTTTTAAAAGAGCTGGATGTCTCATTTTTGATAAAAAGGATAGAAGCACTCATCAAATTAGTATGGGTCAAAGGATCTACTTCATCTAAATGTCCATTGAGTAATGTTGAACATACACTTACCCAAAAGAGTACCCTGGACTAGGTTTCTTCAAAGTCACCCAGAAACTTATTAGGCAAGTCACCAAACTAGTAAGTAAAGAGATTAATATCAAAAGTGGCAAAATCAAATATATTCATAAGCTTCAGACCTTCTTACAAAGTGTTTTTTAAAATTAATATTTCATATAAAAATCCAATAATGTGTATGAGATATATTTTACAATTCTAACCCCAGTCCAAAAAATAAACACAATTTTGTGCAAAATTATTCATCATTGACTCTCAAATCGGCCTCCCAGGTGGAGGATGTGGTTAAGAAAGCTTACGGTGTACTGGCCTTCATTCATCGAGGGATTGAGTTCAGGAGTCAGGAAGTAATGCTGCAGCTTTATAGGACCCTTGTCAGACCACACTTGGAGTACTGTGCGCAGTTCTGGTCGCCTCACTATAGGAAGGACGTGGAAGCTATTGAAAGGGTGCAGAGGAGATTTACAAGGATGTTGCCTGGATTGGGAGGCATGCCTTATGAAGACAGGTTGAGGGAGCTGGGACTGTTCTCCCTGGAGAGACGAAGGTTGAGAGGCGACCTGATAGAGGTTTACAAGATGTTGAGAGGAATAGATAGGGTGGACTCTCAGAGACTATTTCCCAGGGCTGAAATGGTCACGACAAGAGGGCACAGATTTAAGGTGCAGGGAAGCAAGTACAGAGGAGATGCTAGGGGAAAGTTTTTCACTCAGAGGGTGGTGAGTGAATGGAATCGGCTGCCACCGGTGGTGGTCGAGGCAAACTCGCTGGGGTTTTTTAAAAGACTTCTGGATGAGTATATGGGATCCAATGGGATTGGGGGTTATAGATAGGTCTATGACTGGGTAGGTTTTTGATGTGTTCGGCACAACTTGTGGGCCGAAGGGCCTGTTTGTGCTGTAGTGTTCTATGTTCTATTGGGGGAGACATGGATGGTGTTTTTGATTTATTGGAATTATTTAATTAATGATACTGAATGTCATAATCTCGACAGTAACACTGCCCATACTCTGCAAAATACTAAGCTGTGCCTCATAAATTCATGTAGAAAATTGGTTCACAGTGAGAAGAACAAACTACAGTTATTCCTCTTTCCAATAAAAAAAAGAGCACGGTGACCAGACAACCATTTCTTAAAGTTAAGGTAACAAGTGCATGCACGAATTGCATTTTACAGATCTCCCAATCATATTTTCTGTTGCCGATTTAAAAGTAACAAAATCCAACCTGACTTTGCTACAACAAAGTTTGCCATTTTCCATTCTGCCTGAATGATCTCATCCTAACAGTCAATTGCATTACTCACTTTCATAAATGACAGCACGTACCAGATTGATAATCATTCCCTAAGAAAGACAGGAAAAGCAGGCAACTAGAAGCATTCCTTTGGAAATATTAATCTCTTGCCACTATTAAATGGACTTCTACATTTTTCTACCATGCGTGTCTTTTTTAATGCACATCTCTAGGGATTGATTAATGTTTTATAATCTAATTCAAATATTGACTGTCCTTTGTACTTTACAAACTAATGAGTTTTGAACAGAATTTTATAAAAATGTTGCAGAAATTTCATGTCAAAATTCCAAGAGACTTATTCAGGGATATAGACCAAGGTATAGAAGGTTTAATGTTCTCAGAAACAAAACAGTTATTTTAAGATATCCACCATCAGAACAAATATAATTTTTGCATTATTGCGTGGCAGAACAACCAAATTAAATGAGTTGTGAAATTACAAAATGCGAAGTAGGCAAAACTGCATCGTCATGACAGAGTGAACCATGGCAGATATGTAATCTCAGAGCTGTGTAACCAAAGAGAAGCTACAGTGAGCAGACATCAGGCATCATCCCTGAGAATGCGGATGATCTCCAAGTCTATTCTTCTGAACATCCAAGGAGCTGTGGTAAGAGCAGCAGGGGTTGGGGGCAAGAAACAAGTCACTTGTCCACCCTCCCACAAGAAGGTACAAACGCTAACGAAATAAATTGATAACTTGCCAGTTCCATTTAAAAACAAAACTGACCACAGAATGACAACTAATCCTGAATATATTTCACCACAGACATTTATAAGATTTGAGAAAATAAATCCAGCTTTTATGAATTAAGCTTTAATATTATTAAGTACAAATGCACTAAAAATCGAGGTTCATTATAAAAACAATTACCTGAAAAAGTCAAAAATGGTAAGGTATGTATAGGCAGTCAAAGCTGTAGAGAAAAGGAGGAGAAAATGTCAAATTAACGTTTTGAGTCAAGTAAACTTTGGTTCATTCACAGCAAAATATAAATTATATTATTTTAGTCTAATTCAATGTAATGTTTTGAGTCATTTTATCTTTGAGAAACTCTCAAACCTGACATATTTACAATCAATTTTATACTCAAGAACCATTTCAAAACATGACTGCATACGAACTGTGCCACATGAATGTAGACTTGCCAATAAAAACAAATTTTGTCTCTTCAGATTTCTTTCTTTAGCAATTCAAAAATCATTCCATTGCACACGTAAATTTAACATTGCAAAATGCATCAATCCTGTAACATCTGCCAGAATACATTGCTTATTTTCAATTTTCTAAAAGTCTGTACTATTGCTATAACCAAGAAAATTGTAATTATATCAGGTACTACTCTGATGCTTCATCTTAAGCTTGTTGGCCAACTTGACAGTAATGTGGCCTGGATTTATTTTAGGAGGATTCAGACAAAATATATTCTAGCGAATTGGACAGAAAATGATCCTATTAGTAAAATGGATGGGTATTAATACTAATGAGACTGGAGTTCTTGAAGATTTCCATTTTAATCCATGTTGCTTCAATAGAAATAATCTTTACTACAGCGTATAAGATTCAATCGAAGTGTATACAAAATACTAGGAAACACCTGCAGCTGTAAAATCATCACCAACTGAATATCATCAAAGTTCCTATGATTATCCTGCGCATCAAAGGCAGGGACATGAACCCTGGTGTCGTGTTTCAGACTGTCCATGATTGCTTCTTCATTGAATTGTTATGCACTGCAGCAATGTCATGGCTTGTACTGTTGTAGATGTTATTTGCTAACTACACCCTTTTATGGTACTTCCTCAGTCAAGGGTTCCACTAACTATCTCCACTGATAGAAATCATGAGCAGAACATAGGAATCAAAAATGTTCAAGAAGATTTATGGTTTAAAAAACCATAAAGTCTTTATTATTGTATTGTATGAATGAAAAATAAATAACAGCATCATGTCATGTTTATCAAATTCTGACAACATACAACTGTCCATCAACATTACCTAACAAACCTAACCTTGCCACACAATTGTGTTTCTTTTATTAGGTCAAATGAAAAGACTTGCATGTCAAAAATCATTTTTGAAATGGGTTTATCTTTTGCTCCTGTAATACTTAACATTTGAAATCCATGGAGCAATTCACTTTGACACCCTGATCCAACCAAAACCGCATCAGAATCCTTAATTTACAAAAGCACTTTCGAAATGACTTGTATTCCCAACAACTCAATTCCTAAAATACATGTTTACGGGGTTTAAAACCAAAGACAGCATTAGAAGAGAAATAAAGCCTACTGGGGCTGTTTAGAAAGAGATGATGCAGGTTTAATTTTCATTCCGCTGTTCTTGATCTCACGTGTGCAACTGTGTGGAGTAGCCAAAAAGCCAGGCATCTTATAAAGCATAAATAGGAAGTAAGTAAATCTTCCTCAGAACTCTTACCAAGCTTAAAGACAACACTTAGGACATCTTGTTGAAGTTGTACAAGACATTGGTAAGGCTACACTTGGAATATTGTATGCAGTTCTGGTCACCCTATTATAGAAAGGATATTATTAAACTAGAAAGAGTGCAGAAAAGATTGACTAGGATGCTACCAGGACTTGATGGATTGAGTTATAAGGAGAGGCTGAATAAACAGGGACTTTTTTCTCTGGAGCAAAGAAGGCTGAGGGATGTCGTTATAGAAGTCTATAAAATAATGAAGGGCATAAATAAGGTAGATAATCAATATCTTTTCCCAAAGATAGGGGAGTCTAAAACTAGAGGGCATAGGTTTAAGATGAGAGGGGAGAGATACAGAAGTGCCCAGAGGGGCAATTTTTTCCGTAGAGGGTGGCAAGTGTCTGGAACAAGCTGCCAGAGATAGTAGTAGGCGGGTACAATTTCATATTTTAAAAAGCATTTGGATAGCTCATGGGAATGATGGGTATAGAGGGATATGGGCCAAATTCGGGCAATTGGGATTAGCTTGTGATTTTAAACAAAAAAGGGTGGCATGGACAAGTTGGGCTGAAGGGCCTGTTTCCATGCTGTAAACCTTTATGATTCTTTGACTTCTGGAATGCTGGCAGCAAAATATTTATAAGAACAAAAATCTACTAAAAAAATTTATTTATTAGTCATAAGGCTTACATTAACACTGCAATGAAATTACTGTGAAAATCCCTTAGTCGTCACACTCTGGCACCTATTCAGGTGAGTGAGGGAGAATTCAGCATCGCCAACGCACCTAACATGTACATCATTGGAGTGCGGGAGGAAATTGGAGCACCTGGCAGAAATGCATGCAGACACAGAGAGTACATGCAAATTCTACACTGACAATGATCCTGACGAAGACCAGAGGGTTGAAAGCTTGTGAGTTTACTATCAAATAAATCGGTTGGATTTAAACCTGATGTTGTCAGACTTCTTACTGTAGTGACCAAAGCCAGGAATCAAACCCGCGTCCCTGGTGCTGTGAGGCAGCAGTGCTAACCACTGTATCAACGTGCCTCCTTTTTGCTTTTCTCATACTGCTTCTAGGTTTTTTGCAAATCACCTTAAGTCAGTGTCCGTTGGTTGTCAATCTTTCAGTTGTTGGAAATAGTTTATGTTTATTCACTCTATCTAAACTTTTCATGATTTTAAACACTTCTATCAAATCTCCTCTACACTTTGAAAACCTCACAGAGTCACCAATTTCACAGTTCATATGCAAATTGTGCTAAATAGAATGGAAAATAAGGCAGGATGTACAAAAAGCAGTTTCTATCATGTTTTCAGTGAAAATGACCCCCATTTCACTGCCTCTAATAAAAGAAAAAAATATGCATATTTGCTAGAAATAATGCAGGCTAACGTACTGCACATTCAATAGCATTTGATGGACTATTCTATCAATTATATGGTCTGGTGGTGCAAAACATTACTGTGTAATTAAATATACAGAAACATTGAAATATTTGGAGGTTATTTCTACTGTTTAGATTGAAAAATCATTAATGGCTGCATGAGTAACAATCTTGTTGAAACGAAGAGTAACCTTTCCCTCCCTAGTTTTCTAGTTGGCAGGCTTGGGAAGAGAGGCAACAAAGTAACAGTTTGGGTTAGTTTTTTTCTGTTTTTTTTTGCAGAACATAAAGTATCAGTTTACTTACATGTGTCTCTGCTCATGAAATTAATTGTCTTGAGCTTCTGTAGTAGGTAACACTAATTCCCAAATTAATGACTTACAACCCGACAGTATTAGTAACTACAATAGTCATGCTGATGGCTATTGGCTATCCAGGATAAAGGAATTAGGATGATAACTTCAAGACTATTGTAGCACGGCAGCATACTGGTTAGCACAGCTGCTTCACAGCTCCAGTGTCCTGGATTTCATTCCCAGCTTGGGTCACTGTCTATTTGAAGTTTGCACATTCTCCTCATGTCTGTGTGGGTTTTCTCCAGGTGTTCCAGTTTCCTTCCACAGTCCAAAGATGTGCGGGTTAGGTTGACTGGCCATGCTAAGAAATTGCCCCCTTAGCGTCCAGGGCTGCGTAGGTTAGAGGGATTAGTGGATATAATATGTAGGGATATGCTGGTAGGTTCTGGGTGGGACTGTGTTCGGTGCAGACTCGATGGGCCGCTGGGCCTCCTTCTTCACTGTAGGGTTCTATAATTCTATGACTACTCGTAGGGGCAAGGTATAGATAGTTGCAGTAAGAAGATCCCTTGTGTATGCAGCTGATCCTTAGTTGCTACAACAAATATACACACAGCAGCAGAGATCATCCTGAAATATACAGCACACTTTTTAAGTAAGTATTGGAATGTGCTGACAGCTACGAAGAAATATTCAACAATGTTTAGTCATATAAATACTGCCACGGAACAAAACTGTATGCTTTATTATCGACTAACACAATTCACTTCAACTAGTTAAAGCTTTTGTGAATTGAAAATAAATGCCAGAGAGCACAGAGGAGATTCACAAAAATGATACCAAGAATAGACAACAGCAGCTATGAAGACACATTGGGGAGGTTGAATCTTGAAGTATTCAAGATTTTGAGGGGTGTGGACAGGATATACAGTGAAATACTGTCCCATCTCAAGAGTACATCAAGAACTAAAGGGCAAAGATTCAAACTAATAGACTAGAGGAGTAAAAGTGATGTGAGAAAAAAGTTCACAGTGGGTGGCTGAAGTCTGAAATGAACTTCTTCAAGAGGGGATGTTGGCAGGTTCAATCTTGTTTTCAAAAGGGAACTAGATTGCTATCAGAAAAGAAAGAATGTGCAAGGTTGCAGGGATAAGGCAGGGAAGCAGGACTAAGTAGAATTCTCTTTCAGAGAATCAGTGCAGACTCAGTGGGTCAAAAGGCCTCCTTCTGCACTGTAAAGATTTTGTGATTTATAAACTCAAATTAATAAACACTGTGAAACACGTAGAAATTTGCAACAGTTGGAAATAAACAATTGGGTTGATATGTGCTTGTAGGCTGTCAGATAGGTTTATAAACGACGAGAGAAAAGCGAGAGCAATCATTGACCGATGAGCCAAAGGAGATATTTGAATTTGTGACAATATATAAAAACTCAAAATCAAACTTTCACAAAATGAGATGCTGCTACTAGGACATCTCGTGTGCTTGAAATATGGATTTATTCACAAAAAAGGTGGCTACACTCCAGCAGAAGGCATCAGAGTGATAATACTGATTGGCTGCTGCAGGGAAGATTTGTATAGGTGTAGTCACTGTTTTCAAAAGGTGAACCTCCAGAAGATACCCCTCCATGTTCCAGTGAAGGCAAGTGTCTAGCAGAGGGCAGCAGAGTGGTGATGCTGATTGGCTGTTATGAGGAAGATTTGCATAGGTGCAGTCACTGCTTTCAGAAGGTAATCACCCTCCATGTTCAGGTGAAGATAAGCGTCCAGCAGATTGAAACTTGTGGGGCTGCTAACATCGGCCTTTTGGCTAAGATCGTGTAGTATTGACATGTTATACTTGGTTGAAGTCATTAGGTCACATTTTAGCTTCATTTGAAGCTTTTTTTTAAAGTGGCATCTTGGCCTTTTGGTTAAATGCAAATGAGATCAAGCCTTGGAGGAGGAGCTATGCCTACTCCAATCAGCTTGGATCATGTAGATCAAGCCAAGATAGAAGGTGACAACCCTGTCTTGTCAGCTTGGATCAGGAATGTCTCAACTGGTTGGGACTCTGAATTGGATTTGATTTGATTGGATTGAATTGGAATAAAGAACAAAAAAATTTGAATAATTGACAGCCACAGATGAGATGCCTGAAGATTGGAGGGTGGCAAATGCTGTGCCTTTGTTTGAAAAGGGCTGCAGGGTAAAGCTTGAGAACTACAGGCTGGTGAGCCTAATCTCTGTGATGAGTAAGCTGTTCGGTATGCTGAGAGGCAGGATCTACAGGCATTTAGAGAGGCAAGGATTAGGGGCAGTCGGCATTGCTTTGAGTGGAAAATCATGTCTCTCAAGTTTGATAGAGTTTTAAGGAGGTAACCAAAGTGGTAGAGGAATGCAGTGCAGTTGATGTTCTCTACATGGACTTTAGCAAAGCCTTTTACAAGATACTCCATGATAGGTTGTTGTAGAAAGTTAAATCTCATGGGATCAAGGGCAAGATAGCCAAACTGGTACAAAATTCGCTTGATAAAAGGTGACACAGGGTGGTTGTAGAAGGCTGTTTTTCAAACTGGAGGTCTGTGAACAGCAGTGTGCTTCAAGGATTGGCACTGGGTCCACTGTTATTTGTCATTTATATTAATGATTTGGATGAGAGTTTAGGAGGCATGGTTAGTAAATTTGCAGATGACACCAACATTGGTGGCATAGTGGACAGTGAAAGAGATTATCTAGGATTGCAACAGAATCTTGATCCATTGGGACAGTGGACTGATGAATAGAAGACGGAGTTTAATTTAGATAAACGTGAGGTGAAGCATTTTGGTAAACTAAATCAGGGCAGGACTTACTCAGTTAACGGTAGCTTGTTGGGGGGAAGTTATAGAAAAAAGATATTGTAGGAGTACAGGTTCATAGCTCTTTGAAAGTGGAGTCACAGGTGGACAGAATGGCGAAGACTGCATTTGGTATGCTTGGTTTCATTGATCAGAACATTGAATATAAGAGTTGGGACGTCTTACTGAAGTTGTGCAAGACAATGGTAAGACCTCACTTGAAATACTGTTTACAGTTCTGGTCACCCTATTACAAAAATAATATTAAACTAGAAAGAGTGGAGAAAAGATTTATAAGGGTGCTACCAGGACTTGATGGTTTGAGTTATAAGAAGGTGGGCAGAGTGGGACTCCTTTTTTCTGAAGTGTAGGAGACTTAAGGGTGATTTTATAGAGGTCTATAAAATAACGAGAAGAAAGATCAGCTAGATAGTCAACATCTTTTCCCAAAAGTAGGGGAGTCTAAAACTAGATGGCATAGGTTTAAGGTGGGAGGGAAGAGATACAAAAGGGTCCTGAGGGGCAATTGACTCTCACAGAGGTCTGGAACAAGCTGCCAGAGGCAGTTGTTGAGGTGGATACAATTTTGTCTTTTTAAAAGCACTTAGACAGCTACATGGATAAGATGGTCATAGAGGGATATGGGTCAAACGCGGGCAACTGAGACTAGTTTAGTAGTTAAAAAGGGCAGCATGGACAAGTTGGGCTGATGGTCTATTTCCATGCTATGAACCTCTGTGACTTCTGACATCAAGAATAGTTCTTTCCAAGCTTCCAAGTATCCTAATATTGTGAAAAAACTGGCTTGAGAATTCTGTATTTGTTAAGTGATTAGTGCAAACAAAACATTTTTTTGATGGTTGACACCTTATTGGGATCCATGTAAACCACGTCAATAACTTCAGGATATTGACATCTCTATCTATACCATTGCCTCAGTAAAATGTGGCAAAAATCATGTGTTAAATCAGGGCTGAAAAGTCAAATTTAAAATGATAACATTATTCTGATAAATAATCACATGAATCACAGCAGGGTGCAGTAAATGATTTATTTCCTAACGATTGGATTTGAGCAATTTTCACTCCAAATTTATAAATTGAATTGATAGAGCATCACCCAATCAAGAAAACCCACCTAATTCCAAAAAATTATTTTTGTAATTAGCAAAACACACTAATGATCAAATAAAGATGAATTATTAGAATATAGAGGAAAACAATATTACTGTAAGACAAGTATAGGGGATGAACAGTGTCCCAAGTTACCAATGTTTTGAAGTCATCCTTTATTACTGGTATTGGAAATGCTGACAAGAGACAGTCTGGGGAAAAGATTTTATGACTCCTGATTTTGCCACATCCTCCTCCTACTCTAATGTCTCAAATAGGGACTGTGAAATTGTATGCAGCACTTGCGATTCATACAGTCATCAGATCTGAAATTCATATCATTGGCTCCCTATTCTCAATACTGTTTTACTCTGGTCTTCATAAGAATTATAGCCAGAAATCTATTGGAAGAAAGGGAGAATGGGGATTGAAGACCCCATGAGATACCCTCTCCTTTCCTGGTGCTAAAAAAATTACATTTTTGGTCCTTTCAAGATCCATCAGTACACACATAGCCACAGGAGATGATTAACACTGAATCTGTACTTTATTGCTTCAGTAATCAAACTAACACAAAAATGAATTCTGCAATCCCAAAATGCACTGGCTTGCAAAGCATAGCAAGTCAGACAAGGCATACAAAGCACAACAATATTGGATTTATTTTTGAGTCCCCAATCATTAATTTAGAATCTCTAGAAAAACATTAGTTAACAGTGCCAACTCTTTACAGAACTAGCACAATTGAAAATGCAGGCATTGTGTCCACTTATGCTTGCTTGTGACCAATTTAGTCTCCCATGTGTGAGTGAAAATAAGCTAAAAGAAAAGTTGATTTGTTAGGGCTGAAATGGGATCCCTGTATTCACACACAATTACCATGGCTACAGCTATTAAAAATAATTATAGAACATTATGGCGCAGTATAGGCCCTTCGGCCCTCGAGCTTCGTTAACCCTGTCCTCAGGGAGCAGCCTAGTCAAGGAAAAGCTGTGGGAAGTGACAAGTATAAATTAAGAATCTAGATCTTTTCTTACTCCATATGCTAGGTTCTGTAGTGAGGCCCACATTAGTGGCTATTGGACTGAAATCATCCATTAAAATAGATCTCTTGAATAAGGTGGAATATGTGTACTATTCAAACTTGGACAATCATGTTTTCACCAGATTTAACAAATCAGCACCTGAACTACCACTCTTTTGAAACACCAAGTTCAGAATCAGTTATGGTAAATAACTGTAGAAAAGGCAATTCAGCAGAAGATGAGGATGGTTCTGCATTATTTTGCCTCCGTTAAAGTACATTGGTGGCCATAGTGTTGCACACTGATGTCTTGGAGCAACATCATATCAGCAGGATAAGGTCAGCTGTGTATGTTTACAAAAGTGGCCAATCAAGATAAAAGAAACAAGAACAATAAAGGTAAATTAATCTATCTTTTTGGTTTAATTTTTAATGCTGACTGCAGAACAGAAGACAAACATTCATATACTCCGCTCTCTCATTTTATTTGTGCCATTTTATTTCCTGCCCTGGGGACAGATACATTTCTTACATAACTGCAGCGTTGTTACCAAGGGATCAGCAATGTTAAAGGCTCTGCCCTTTCCCATCCATCTATGCTACATTTAGCCTGTTCCCCTGGCAGGGCTGCAATTGAACCAATAGAATGGTGTAGAAATGTTCGATTTCCAATATCGAAATCTTAGCTAGTTTTCAGACTCAGAGAAGGAGATTTGCAAACTACAGCATTCTGCTGTCATTGCTTCATGAAACACATATCGACCACTCAGTGTCGGATGTCGTAAAATGCTCTCCATTAAAAGAGAATTCTCCAATAAGTAAACTAAAAGCTTTATTGACTGAAAACAAGAATCCACTTGGTATACTCTGAAAAGAAATTTAAGACTTTAAAAGGAAGCTTTGCGTCAAAGCGTCCCTGCAAAGTCACCATTAATGGCTGTGGATTCAAGTTGATAAAGGCAGCCGTCTCCTACCAGTCACTGAGACAATCTTCCCACTTTAGCAAACTCCAGACATCCAGATGGATTGAGCTGTCATAACATTACAACAGATACTGTCAGCTAGGCTGTACAGATTTCATATCTCATCTGAGATTTCCACTTTGCTGCTTCACGGCACAGTCTGCAAGTTAAGTCTGTTTACTATGTTCTGCCAGACTTGGTTTGAAGGTTAATACAGAATATTTGAACAACTGTACAGAAAAATTTGAAAATGCATTAGCCCATATCCCAAGGTAATGCTCACATACAAAGTTTATTTTAATTAAATATGTCTCTTGCAGTAATGATCTCTCTGCTTGCCTCATTCCAAACATTTGCTTCAGTCTCTCCATATTTTACACAGTGTTTGATCCTGTTATTATTCTCTGCTTCTCAGTCTTTGCAACCATAACTTCTGCCTCCCCACCCTGCCCCAGCCAAATCTTTAGGTCTCACAATTCACAACATTGCAATATTAATTGAGTTTGCATCTTTTACATTTTAAAAGTACAGAATTCCCAGTGAAATCACAATGAGCACGGTTGTGAATGGGGATGTGGAAATTGTGTATGTGAAATGTTTTCAGGTAAAAGTGTGATGGGGGAACTAGCAAAGCATGGTGTGAAATAGTAGAAGCTTGGGGAGTACAAGATGGAGTTAGGGAAACAAGAGTATAGACCTAAGGAAAGAAGCACTCAAGGCACACAGTTGTTTAAAGCCAGCCTGCAAGGGATTAATTATCAGCAAGGAGGGTGGAATTTCCTTCTTCAATGCTAAAGATATATTTTCATGTACTGTATTAGGTTAATATCCAAAATGTAAGCAAATCTATGTACGTGGTAGCTGTAACTTAAGAATGCATAGTTTTGATATTTGAAACACCAGATTGTCCCAGCTTTTTATCTGATTTGATTTATTATTGTCATTATTAGTATACAGTGAAAAATATTGTTTCTCACGCACTATACAAACAAAGTATTCCATTCATAGCGAATGAAAGGAGAGTGCAAAATGAATCTTTACAGTCATAGCTAGGGTGTAGAGAAAGATCAATTTAATGCGAGGTAAATCCATTCAAAAGTCTGATGGCAGCAGGGAAGAACTTGTTTTTAAGTAGGTTGGTCTACGACTTCAGACTTCTGTATCTTTTTCCCAGTGGAAGAAGGCAGAAGAGTGGGGTGTGTGGGGTCCTGGATTATGCTGGCTTTTTGAGAGGCAGCAGGAAGTGTAGACAGAGTCAATGCATGGGAGGTGGTTTGTGTAATGGACTGGACTACATTCACAACCTTTTGTAGTTTCCTGCCATCTTGGACACAGCATCAGCCATACCAAGGTATGATACAACCAGAAAGAATACTTCCTATGGTACATCTGTAAATGTTGGTGAAAATTGTAGCAGACATGCCAAACTTCCTTAGTCTCCTGAGAAAGTATAGACGTTGGTAGGCTTTCTTAACTACAGTGCGGCATGGAGGGACCAGGACAGGTTGTTACTGATCTTGTTACCTAGAAACTTGAAGCTCTCAACCATTTCCATTTCATCCCCATTGATGTAGACAGAGCATGTTCTCTACTATGCTTCCTGAACTCGATGTCTATTCTCTTTGTTTTGACAGTGAGGGAGAGATTGTTGTTGTCACACATGTTCATCAGATTCTCTCCTTCCTATACTCTGTCTCATCACTGTTTGACATTCGGCCCACTATTACGGTGTCATCAGCAAACTTGAAAATTGAGTTGGTGGGGAAGTTGGCTATACTGTCGTAAGTATATAAGGAGTATAGTAAGGGGCTGAATATGCAGTCTTGTGGAACATCAGTGTTGAAGATAATTGGGAGGAGGTGTTGTTGCCTATCCTTACTGATTGCGGTCTGTAGATTAAGTATGCTGGGTTCAAAAAGTGCCAAAATATCTTCTATTGAAAATTTACAATAAAAAGAAAATGCTGAAAACATGTGGATCCAAGTAACAAATGTGGAATGAGAAAGTGCGCTAGTGCGCAGAATTTTAGCATTGGCACCTGTTCACAGCAAAGGAAAGGTTGTCTGCAGCTAGGGAACTTGAAACCTATGGGGTGAGCTTTGCTGTGACTGTGTTAAAATGCGACCCCACATCGCTGGCCTACCAACACTCTCACAGTCTGATCACTGGCCCACCAAAAATATCCAGGCCCAACCCTGACACCATCCCTCACCTGCCGCTCATTCTAAGACTATGATCACGACCGTTTCTCCTCCATGATTTAAACTATCCAACCAGTGAAAAAATCCCTCAGCATCTACTCTATCAAGTCTCTGCAGAATTTTTCAACAATACCACCTCATATTCTTCCAAATCCCAAAGAATACAAACCTAATTTACTTAGCCTCTCATCAGAAGGCAATCCCTTCATCCCAAGGATCAGTCACAGTAATAAACTATCCTCTATAAAAAGCCATTAATTGATGATAAGTGAGTTGCATGTTAAAAGTTTCAAGAAGTTATCATGGTAGATTTTAATAGTTGCAAAAGCATTCAGACCTACATCTTAAACTGTAGGAAAAAAAATGCTATAAAAAAACGAAACCACACTATATAGAGTCAGTAGTGGCTGAGCACAAATGATAAAGAAAAACATTTGATTATAAATGCCTGCCAAAAATCTGAATGATTAATAAGGTCTTTGCTGCACTTCAGTAATTCAGTACTACAGATGCTAGAGTAGACTAAAGACATTAGAGAAGACTAAAGGCATTAGAGTAACTAAATGGCAATTAATGGATAAGAGTGAGGACCCATCAGAACTCAAACTCGTATTACAGCAGGAAGCTGAGGTCACTTTCCCAGGAGGATTAATCCACAACATAAATGATAGGCATTACTGTTTCTTGAATGAGAATAAACATTTATTCTCTCTGAAAACTGTTTTGTACAATTAGCTCCTACCCACCTCCAACAGCAATGTATTAGAAAGACATTAATATAAACTTCCAGTATATAAATGCCTCTCCCAGTGACATTAGTAAAATCTGTGTATTTCAAAGTTGTGGAAGGAGGAGGAGAGCAAAGGCATGTATGAGCAGTGTTTCAAAATCCTCTCTTTATCAACAAAATAAAGTTGTTGCAAGTGTTGGCAAAAATTATATTTTGAAACCAATTTATGGAGTGCATAGAATCACCAGATTTGAAGGAGGAAATCTGACTGGGGAGTTTGTGTTATAGCAGAATTAATAAGTTTTTCTGCATCAGTTTTTTTAAACGGAAGTAAAAGTAAAAACATAAAAGGTATTGAACAATTGATTGAACTTAATTAAAAATAGTTTATTTATTAGTCACAAATAAGGCTTACATTGACACTGCAATGAAGTTACAGTGAAATTTCCCTAGTCTCCACATTCTGGCGCCTGTTTGGGTCAATGCACCTAACCAGCACATCATCAGAACGTAGGAGGAAAATGTAACACCCAGAGGGAACAGGAGAACATGCAAACTCCACACAAACAGTGACCCAAACCAGAATCAAACCTGCGTCCCTAGTGCTGTGAAGCCATAATGTGGAGATGCCGGCTTTAGACTGGGGTAAGCACAATAAGAAGTCTTATAACACCAGGTTAAAGTCCAACAGGTTTATTTGGCAGCATTAGCTTTTGGAGTCTCAAGCTGTTAGGTGAGGAACCTCACCTGAGGAAGAAGCTCAAGACTGAAAACTAGTGCTGCCAAATATACCTGTTGGACTTTAACCTGGTGTTGTGAGACTTCTTATTGTGCTGTGAAGCAGGAGTGCTAACCACCATGCTGCCCATGGTATACGTTTAAAGAAAGCAACTATTTTGATTTATTGTCATTGTTTTTGCGTGCTTTAATAGACAAAAGATACATACATAAGGAAGCAGAAGTGCAGAATGTAGTCATAGCTGAGGTGTAAAGAAAGACCTAATGTGAGGTAGATCCATTCAAAAGTTTGATGGCATCAGGGAAGAAGGTATTTTTGAGAGCTGAGTGTTGATGGACAGGGCTTCGTTCATGTCCCTTTGTAGTTTCTTGTGGTCTTGGACACAGCAGGAGCCACACCAAGCAGTGATATAACCAGAAAAAGTGATTTTTATGGTGCATCTATAGGGATTGGTGCGTGATCTCAGACTTTTATCTTTTTTCCTAATAGAAGGAAAGAGCATGTCCGTGGTGGAAGGGGCCCTTGATTATGCTGACTGCTTTTCCGAGGCAGTGGAAAGTATAGTCAGAGTCAATGGATGGGAGGCTGGTTTGAGTGATTGACAGGTGTTTGTTCACAACCCTTTATAGTTTCTTGTGGTCTTGGACAGAGCAGAAGCCATACCAAGCTGTAATACAAATGGAAAGAATGTTTTCCATGGTGCATCTGTGGAAGTTGGTGACAGTTGTAGCAGACATGCCAAATTTCCTTAGTCTCCTGAGAAAGTAGAGGCGTTAGTGGACATTTTTAATTATTGCCTCTGCGTAGAAGGACCAGGACAGGTTGGTGGTGATCTGAACACCTAAAAACATGAAGTACTCAACCATTTTTCTACTTGGTCCCCATTGATGTAGACAGATGCATGCCCTCCGCTATGCTTCCTGAAGTTGATGACTATCTCTCTCGTTTTGTTGACATTGACATAGAGAATCTGGTGCGATGACAATAATTTCTATCTCTTTCCTGTACAGTGCCTCATCATTATTTGAGATCTGACCTACAACATTGGTGTCACCAGCAAACTATAAAATCAAATTGGAGGGGAATTTGGCCTCATAGTCAAAGATGTATAAGGTGTACAGTAAGAGGCTAAGGACACAGCCTCGTGGGGCAATGATGTTGAGGATGATTGTATGGAGGAGGAGTTGTTGCCTATTCTTACTGACTGCAGTTTGTGAGTTAGGAAGTCTAGATCCAGTTGCAGAGGGAGAAACTAAGCTCAAGCCACAAAGTTTGGAGATGAATCTCATAGGAATAATGGTGTTAAAGGCTGAGCTGTAGTCAGTATAGGAGTCTGACATAGGACTCTTTGTTATCTAGGTGTTTCAGGGTTGAGTGTAGAGTCAGGGAGTTGGCATCTGCTGAGAACCTATTGCAGCGATAGGTGAACGCTAATTGATCCAGGCAGTCTGGGTGGCAGGATGTGCCATGACTAACCTTTTGAAACACTTCATAATGATGGATGTCACAGCCACAGGATGATAGTCATTAAGGCACTCTGCCTATCTTTTCTTTGGTACTGGAATGATGGTCGTCCTGAATACATTTATAGAATGCAAGGTGAATAAGCCATCTGGCTTAGACAGCATGCACCATTGTCTGGCAAGCAAGTCAGAAGGGAGAGCAGATGCTCCCTAAGTATGCTGAGGGACTGCAGAATTCTCAATGTAACATTCTTGTTCAAGATAGAGAAGAATAAGAAAATATGTGCAACCATTAGCTCTTCTGACTTTGGTTGTGAATAAACTGATAAAAATCCATGATTGGAGATAAAAATTAGTGAGGGATTATAGATACACAAGTTAGTCATCAAAGACCAGTATTGATTTATTAACAGAAAGTCAAGTTTGTCAAGTTTAATACAGTTTTTTTTAAAGGGATGAATAAATAAAATAAAACTCCTGATGTTGTGCGTCAGTTTTACGACAATATTCAGTAGAGGTATCTCACCAGAGGCGTGCTTGTGAATGTTTAGGGAATATGGTACATAGCAGCAACAACAGAAAGCTGGCTGAAAGACTAAAAAAATAAGGTAAATCGGTGTTGCTTCAAATGGAAAATGCCTGGGGTCAGTGTACTTTCGTTCTTTGTGATTGAGATTTGGGTATAGGAAACATGATCTCAAAATTTGTTGACAATATAAAGTGGGAAGGCATGGAAAATAGTAAGAAGGGACAGTAAAAGACTTCAAGAATCACAAGTTAATCAGAAGAAAAGAAAAACAAGTGACAGATCCTATCATACTCATTAAATATGATGTAATATCTTTTGGGAAGATAAACAAACACTATACAGTTACAAATAAAATGTATATTGTGGGGGTGCCCTAAAGGGTGTCAATTAACAAGTGCATATAGATCCCCAATACATAATTCCTTTAAAATGTGTGTGTTAGCAGATGAAGCCATAAAAAAGGTCAAGTGGATTTTGTGAAGAAGAACACAGAGGAGTGGAACAAAGAAATCATAATAAACCTAATTTGTTAGACCAGTTATAAAAATAGCAGTACAGCAGCACAGAGTACTGCTCGAGTTTCATGTTCTGAATTATAGAAAGGATAATAAAGCTGTAGATAGTGCCCAATGTTGACATTACGGACAATGCCAGGAACAAGAAACTATAGTTATGAACTGAGATTTTATATAATAGGATTATTTCCAGTGGAGTTGGGGAAATTTAATCAAGATTTTAAAATTCTGAAGCGCTTGAATAGTCTTAAACTATTTTTGTCTGGTTGGGGAACCAATGTCAAGAGCAATTGACAGCTGGAGTATGTGCTAATTTTGTATGAATGGAATCCATCAAGTTGAAATGTAGACTTAATATGACAAAGCTTTTGTTTTAAACATTTTCGTCACTAACAGAGTAGGATTTCCTAATGAGGGTATTGAAAACTGAAGAGAAGATTGGGGGAATGATGGAAAAATCTACAGTTCAAGTATCATATGCACCCATGAATAAGTTGAATTTATGAGATTAGATTTTTAGGCAAAAGGTGTGGGTTGACTTTTGCATGAGAAATGCTTCTGAGTTCATGCTGGCAGTTGGGTATTGCAGCTAACAGCTCATGGTTCTGAATCCCCAAGCTATCTTTTTCTGACGGTTTAAATGAGAACAGAACAATTTAGAACAGAACAATTTAGAAAAGAGCAATTATGAAAAGGATTAACTGGCCTGATTCTGCTAATCTCAATCCCAAACCAGAAATGAAAACAAACAGAACTCTTATTCATTTATTAGTGTCACATGTAGGCTTACATTAATGCTGCAATGAAGTTACTGTGAAAATTCCCCTAGTCATCACACTCCGGTACTTGTTCGGGTACACAGAGAGAATTTTAGCATGGCCATGCATCTAACCAGCACGTCTTTTGAACCATGGGAGGAAACCCACACAGACACAGGGAGAGCGTGCAGACTCTGCACAGACAGTGACCTGTTAATTGAATCTGCTTCCCTGGTGCAGTGAGGCAGCAGTGGTAACCACTGTGCCACCACGTTCAAAATAGAAAAATGGATAGCACACCAGAGCAAAACAGTGAATATGAGTGAAAACAGAATAGGTGCACAAGACGGGAAATGGAAATCTGGTATGGAAGAAAATGGAAAGCATACATGCAAGAGGAAAATGGTGAGAGAAAGTGTAAGGGACAAAAATTGAGAGAAGAATGAGCTGGAGATGCTGAATGTATGCTCAGTTTTGTCCTGCACAAAGAAGAAAAATGGTGAACAAAAACACAAATAATACCAAATCTGTGTTGGTGTAAAAGAATGGCCAACATGAGCAACAGTGAGAACACATGAAGGAGAAAATAGCCAGTATGCATTTAGGAAGTGCAGGTAAGAGAAAAGTGATCATAAGAGGAAAACAAAACAATGAGGGGAAAAAGCAACAAGTAGAACAGAGCACAAGAAATAAAAATAGTGACATGGATAGAGATAATAAAGCAGATACAGCAGGTCTAGTAAAACAATCCATATTTACTATAGAGCAAGAAAAATATGAAGTTCCAGCAAAAACAAAATACTGCAGATGTTGGAAATCTGAAATAACATCAAGAAATGCTGGAAATACTCAGCAGGTCAGGGCAGCCCCATTGGCGAGAAACTGTCCAAGTTTTTCAGGTTAACATCTTTTCATTCCAATCTGAAAGGTCATTGAACTGAAATGTTAACTCTGTTTCTTTCCGTAACAGCAATTCCAGCAATTTTTGTCTTTTATTACAAGTATCAAACATGTAATAACATATCAAAAGTGCCACACAAAAGAGCTGATTAAAATCCTTAAGTGTGGGGAAAAAAGAGAATTTGCAGGCCTGAAATAATCAGAAATGAGTTTTGTATTTGCAATGATCAATTACTTCGATAAATAAATGCATCGTTCAGATATATGCTCATATTTGATGAAGACGTGCGAGCAAATTTGTTTTTAAGAGGTAATCATTAGAGGAAATCAAATTATTGTATGTAATTTTGTCTTTGGGGCGATGTGGATATTCTTCCATCTCAAATGTTCTGACTGGGTTTCAGGTCACCTTAATCTTCCATCTCCCTCTACATAATGACATTCCTAAGTGATTAAGTGTCAATAGCTGATTGAAACCAGAAGTCAAAGGTTCACATGCTGCAAGTAACCATTCCTAGATCATATAATAATTGTTCTTTTGTCGAAGTTCTCTTGGGATCAATGCCTGTGGTTACTGGCTTCTGGTTCTGAATTGGATAATGATTGTTCTTTTGTAAATAACATATTCAGAGTAATGTTGGTGGTTTGGCACATTGTTCATTCTTGTTCAAAATTTGAACTTTACCTTTTAAAATTCCTGGATTGATTGTATTGTTATTTTTGAGTCTGTTAACATTTGCATATCCCTCCTCATAGCAGCTGATAGTGGTTTATGTACTCTCCTTTGATCTAATGGTTACATTACAACTGCAAGGTCTTCAGTACCATGAATGCTTTCAGTCCTGCAGGATAAACAACCCAATAACATCTCCAGAAACAGCAAAAAAGTTGTGGAATTTAGTTGCTGTTTCTGACTCAACAATCAATGATTTAGGAATTTAGTCCACCACCTTGTGGGGATGGCAGTGGGTTATAGGCAATTTGATCTGTAGGTTCACATTTGCAAGACAGCAAATATTAGCAATCAGCAATTAGCATTATTGCAATTATTAATTAACAATATTTTGCTAATGTTGTTTGCAGCAATCTTTCCCTGGTATTAGAAGATTAATGGTTTGAATGATGAAGAATCAAATGCAATTGTGCATCAATTCTTAGTGTGAGAAATTGACATAAATACACTAACATTACTTTGGCGTTTATAATTTTAGACAATCACAGAAGTGTACATTCTCGTGTTGCATCACATTTATCTTGCCACCAATCAGCTGTAGAATAGCCAAGCTATTATCACGTGTCCTCAAATAGGACGCAGATTCTGGGTCAATGGAAATTTTCAAGACTTGAAATTTAAATTTTTTTAATATATTGGTAAAGGACACAAGGAATTTGGATCAAAGGTGGATAAATTGAGTTGAAGGACAGAATCAGCCATGATTTAATTAAATACTGGAACAGGTTGCAGGAGTTGAATAGCTTACTCCTGTGATACTGATAGCCCATTAAAACAAGGCTAATGCAGCAGGAATTCAAGTCATTTTACAATAAAAAAAATCTCCACATTGTTTGCAATTGATCTCAAACATGATAAAACCCAAAGCACCCTTAAATTTAATTAATGGAAACTTCAGTGCATTTTCACAAAAACTTAAATATAAAAATATGAGCCACAAATTTAAAATTGCAGAACTCATGGGCAAATGGAATGGCACATCCTTTTAAACAGAACCCAGTAAGTGAAACTACATTCTGCATCTTCTCCTTGCCTTCTCTATGAACGATATGCTTTGTCTGTGTTGCACGCAAGAAACAATATTTTTCACTATATACTAATACATGTCACAATAATAAATCAAAGCAAAAATAGTGTTCCTTAATGTCAGGGAGACATTCAAATGTTCAAATGCAGGGTAAATACTTGGGATTATTGGAGAGAATTATTAGGGATAGGATTTATAGTTATTTAGAGAGAAATGAATTGATTGGGGATAGTCAGCATGGTTTTGTGAAGGGTAGGTCGTGCCTTACTAACCTCATTGAGTTTTTTGAAAAAGTGACTAAGGAGGTGGATGGGGGTAAGGCGGTTGATGTGGTATATATGGACTTTAGTAAGGCGTTTGATAAGGTGACCCATGGAAGACTTCTGCAGAAAATGCAGATGTATGGGATAGAGGGTGATTTAGCTAATTGGGTTAGGAATTGGCTAGCAGATAGAAGACAGAGGTGGTGGTTGATGGGAGATATTCATCTTGGAGTTCGGTGACAAGTGGTGTACCTCAGGGGTCTGTTTTGGGGCACCTGCTGTTTGTAATTTTTATAAATGATCTGGATGAGGGTATTGAAGGATGGATTAGTAAATTTGCAGATGACACTAAAGTCGGTGGAGTGGTAGATAGTGAAGAGGGGTGTTATAGTTTGCAGAGAGTCTTGGACAAGTTGCAGAGCTGGGCCGAGAGGTGGCAAATGGAGTTTAATGTGGAAAAGTGTGAGGTAATTCACTTTGGCAGGAATAACAAATGTGTAGAGTATAGGGCTAATGGTAGGACTCTTAATAGTGTTGATGAACAGAGGAATCTTGGTGTATATGTGCATAGATCCCTGAAAGTTGGCAATCAAGTCGATAAGGTTGTTAAGAAGGCATATGGAGTCTTAGCTTTTATTGGTAGGGGGATTGAATTTCGGAGCCGCAACGTCATGTTGCAACTGTACAAAACTCTAGTGCGGCCGCACTTGGAGTATTGTGTGCAGTTCTGGTCCCCGCATTATAAGAAAGATGTGGAGGCATTGGAGAGGGTACAGAGGAGGTTTACCAGGATGTTGCCTGGTATGGAGGGCAGGTCTTATGAAGAGAGGCTGAGGGATTTGAGGTTGTTTTCGTTAGAAAGAAGGCGGCTAAGAGGAGACCTTATTGAAACATATAAGATGATTAGAGGTTTAGATAGGGTGGACAGTGATAGCCTTTTTCCTAGGATGGAGAAAGCTAGCACGAGGGGACACAGCTTTAAATTAAGGGGTGATAGTTATAGGACGGATATCAGAGGCAGGTTCTTTACCCAAAGGGTGGTTCGGGAGTGGAATGCCCTGCCTGCAGCAGTTGTAGATGCGCCAAGTTTGGTGGCGTTTAAGAGGTTAGTTGATAAGTATATGGAAGAGAAGGGAATGGTTTAGTTTGGAGGGCATTGCTTTTTATATTGGTCGGCGCAACATCGAAGGCCGAAGGGCCTGTTCTGTGCTGTAATGTTCTATGTTCTATGATTATGGAGAATTTGTCTGGTATGATTACCCCCTACTGTCAGGGAGATTACATAGGATTACAAGGTAAGGCTTGGGTAGGATTGTGGTCGGTGCAAATTTGATGGACTGAATAGCCTTCTTCTGCACTGTAGGAATTCTATGAAATGACTGTCAAAGAAAAAAGTCATTAACTTAAATAATTCATTACTGGAAAAAATAAGCCCATTATATACAAACAATAGAATTTTTAAATTTTATTCTTGTTATATTGCTATAATGCTATTAATTGTCTATGTGGTAATTTTAGTGCAGTATGAAGTTTCTAAATTGGAACTGATCAAGAAATAAAGTCATTAATTAGCTTCTAACATTAACATTGCAATAGGGTATAACACTGGTTCACAGCTGTTAAAATTTGTTTACATTATGTACAACAGACAATTTCAAGTCAAGGTGCTTCTTGCCACTAATATAAATTGGTTGGTCAATTAATCATTATATTTAATAATGATTAGAAGTAATTACTGCAGTGAGATTGGCTGTCACCTCTGGAAATTAGTTTAACTATGTTGGCTTGCTATAAGAACTACTAATTGTGACAGGAAAATGAAGTATGATACCACACCAAAAAAAATGTATTGGTAATCACGGAATCTGAGGGAGATGGAGGAAGTCTGTTCTATGAAACATTTGATTATCGGTACCAAAATTAAGTTTTTCTGAATCATATTCAACTAACTTTTTTTGAAATGCCTATATAATTAGCTCTCTTTAATGAGAATGGCATAGCAGCTCAGACGTTAGCACTGCTGCTCACAACTCCAGAGAACTGGATTCAATTCCTGGCTTGGCTCACTGTCTGTGTGGAGTATGCACCTTCTCCCTATGTTTGTGTGGGTTTCCTCTGGGTATTCCGGTTTCCTCCTATAGTGCAAAGATATGCAGGTTAGGTGCATTGGCAGCGATAAATTGTCCCTTAGTGTCCCAGGATACATGAATTAGAGGGATTAACGGGGTAAATATGTGGTATTATGAGGATAAGGCCCAGGTGGGATTGTTGATGGTGAACATTCGATGGGCCAAAATGGCTTCTTTCTACACTGTAGGGATTTTATGATTCTATGAGACAAAAACAGAAAATGATGGAAGACCTCTTTTGTTTTTGACTTCAGCATCTGCAGTATTTTGCTTTTATATCTTTAATGAGAGTCTAGTTGACAAATTGGTAGGAGAGAAGGTGGAAACAGTGAGGAGGAAGAAAAATAACTGGAGTAGTAGTTTCTGCTTAATATTATCAGTGCAATTCTCCTTAAGTCAGTCAAATTGATGGATTTTAAGCACAACTTGCATCCAGCTCAAAGTTTTTGTGATCTTTTGCTCTAGGTTAAAGAAAGACACTAGAAGCTGGCCCCATCCCCAAAACTGCCCACAGAATCAAATTAATCATCAATGTAAGCTCTGCGAATGAAACCTATTTGCAGGCCTTTGAGGAGGCTATTGAACAACCAGTTCCTTTTGGGTGCTAGGACCCTAAATTTTACTTTCTAAGTGTTTCTAAATACAATTTTTAGTTTGCTAAGAACCGACTACTGCTCGCCAATTAAATCAGCGAATACTTTGCATATTTTCTTAAAAACAGATTATTCTAAGGTGGTAGACTAGCATGAACTAAAACACTTGCTGTCATAAATAATTTTCAGCTTATTAATGCAAGATTGCTATTTCAAGGACTTTAAAAAAATCTATTCTAAAATATCCATTGGTCAATGAAAGATTTTGCAAATGGCAATATGCAAATAAGTTTGAGTGGAAATGTAAGCAAAAATGCTTCTCAGGCCACAATTTCGGATGCAATTTTCACTCTAAACACCGACTGATTTCAAAGTGGAAACTCTGCCCTAGTTTTTTCTGAGGCTTACCAATTTAGTACTAACCATCTCTCATTTTGAAATCACAGTTGAAGGTAAATTACATTATCAGCATTCTACAGGCAAGGATCATGTTGCCTCTCAATCTTCTCTGCTGACAGCAAATCCAATTTAACCATTCTATTCTGATAACTTGAATCTCCAGGGGTAGCCTTTCTTTCATGGTCAGCAAGTATTTAACACAAGCAGCAACCCATCAGCATGTTTAAGAGTGTCCATGCCAAGTTACTGAGACGTCAAACACTTGGAAAGAGTTACTGTTTGTCAATACAAAGCGTATACTTTCCTCCTGCACATGTCCCAGTTTATTCAAAACCTGAGAGCTTTGCGCAGGTTGGAACAGACATGGTTTGTGGAAATCAAACTGGAAATCAATCATCTAAAACAGCATGGTTTTCTAATGCTGAGTGATGGTAAACTTTCCGCTGCTATTTCAGATTGAGATATCAACCCATACACAAGTGGGAAGATCCAAGTTCCCAATGACAGGTTTAATCTTCCAGATCCATTAAACATTCAAACTACCTAGCCAGTCACTAGCAGTCCCTTGGCATACAGTGAACCTGCATGTTTCAGGTGCTAAGTTACAGGATCTACAAACACACACAGTTTTGAATTTGCACTGCTAAACAGGTCACCTTGACCTCCAACTAACTTACTCTGTCTGCCTCCAATACTGACCACGTTCCCCTTGCCCCTACTTCCCAGAGGGTAGTCACCATCTATCAAGCGAACATTTAAACCTTTGTTTGGAGGATAGCAAGAGTGAGATCATTGCAAGTGGGATAGTGAGCAGCACACGCCACATAAAATCTGTCAGAACAACACTACCATTTCCTGACCATGGCAAAGATAAACACAATATCCCTCCCCATTCAATAGTGGTTTCATCAGAAGTGCAGAGTACCAGAAATAGTTGCTCGGCGACCAGATCTGCTGGGTTAATCATAGTAGGGAACAAGCAGTCGATATTAATATTAGTCGTAGAGTCATTGAGGTTGACAGCATGGGAACAGGCCCTTTGGCCCAGCCTTCATGCCACCCTTTTATTAAAAAATTCCTAAGCTAATTCTAATTATTTGCATTTGGCCCATATCCCTCTATACCCATTGTACCCATATAACTTATCTAAGTGCTTTTAAAAAAGATCAAATTGAAACCGCTTCTACTATACCTCTGGCAGCTTGTTCTAGACACTTACCACCCTCTATGAAAAATCTGCCCCTCTGGACACTTTTGTATATCTCCCCTCTCACCTTAAACCTATGCCCTCTAGTTTTAGACTCCCCTACCCTTGGGAAAAGATATTGACTATTTATCTTATTTATGCCCCTCATTATTTTATAGACCTCCGTAAGGTCACCCCTCAGCCCTCTAGTTACAGAGAAAAAAGTCCCACTCAATTCATTCTCTCCTTAAAGCTCAATCCATTAAGTCCCGGTAGCCTCCTAGTAAATCTTTTCTGCACTTTTTCTAGTTTAATAATATCCTTTCTATAATAGGGTGACCAGAATAGCATGCAATATTTCAAGTATGGGCTTACCAATGCCTTGTACAACTTTAACAAGATGTCCCAACTCCTGTATTCAACCGATGAAACCAAGCATGCCAAATGCCTTCTTCATCACTCTGTCCACCTGTGACTCCACTTGCAAGAAGTATGAACATGTATCCCTATATCACTTTGTTCTGTAACTCTCCCAAACACCCTACCATTAACTGAGTAAGTCCTGCCTTGGTTCAATTTACCAAAATGCATTACCTCTCATTTGTCTAAATTAAACTTCATCTGCCATTCGTCAGATCACTGGCCCAACTGATCAAGATCCTGTTGCAATTGGAGATAACTTTCTTCACTATCCACTATGCCACCAATCTTGGTGTCATCTGCAAACTTACTAACAATGCCCCTTATATTCTCATTCAAATCATTAATATTCATTAAATCATTATAAATCACTATATTCTGAATCATTAAATCACGATATTCTCATCCAAATCATTAATATTGGTAGTTCTAGTAGTAGGAGACAAACTCTATTCTAAACTTCTATGGAGAGAGAGAGAGGGAGAATGATCCCTCTTAGGATTATCCAATGTATGGCAACAGTAGGAAGCTATGCCAAATTCAATCATTTGTTTTGTTCATAGAACAACTAATCAGCATTCATACACAGTGTTTAGTTAATTACCCAATTAAACTTATTACTTTAGTTTGAAGTACGTTCATATGTTGATCCTGAATTAGTTGAGGTGGCTAAAAAGAGAACCAAACTGCCTTTTGAACTAGCAGTTTCCCACTAGGAGGTAACATGTACCTAAGTCTGTGCTCCTTTTAATAGGCCATCAATTCTATTTCAGAATAATCTACAGCATGCTAAATTCTATGCTAAATAACTTCTTCTAATATGTCATCTCAATTTCTTTCTCTCGTTTATATCATCAAGCTATTCATTATTTCTGGCAAAAATCTGAGAACTAACTGAGACATTCAATCCTGATGAGCAATATCTCTGGTTAATATTTCAGTACCTCTAATTGTATTGATCTGGTGGTTCTTCACAATTTTCCATCAATTTACATTTCTAAGACCAGGACAAAAAATGAGTTCAAATCTTAATATTTTAGATCATAGAACGGACATGGTTATATGGACCTCAGGAGGATACTAGTATCCAATTAGCAAAAAGATAGCATAACTATAGCAACAATTATTGTTGATATTAGGTACTTTTCCCCCCTTTGTGTTTTTTATTTATCAACTTTCCATTTAACATTAAAAAAAAACTTTAAGGACTATTAGGCAGAAAATCATTAAGACTAACACACCTGTGACATCTCAGGAGGTTCAGTACTTATCCCTAGAGCTTTGCACTCTGATTTTTAATACATCTTTATTGTATAATAACAACTCAGCTACTTGTTTATTAGACTAGATTTGGTTTTCCTGAATCTGCCAAGCAGGAAAACATAAGGTTTTTAAAAATTATTCATTTCATAAAATACATATTTCAACAAAACAATCCCAAGAGTAATCTTTTCAAACTTGGGCATCGATACCTTCCTCAATTCTTTCCAAACCCTATACGTCATTTATTATTTCCATAAGTCACTCATCATGTTCTGACTAGAAGGCAGGTTCCAAGATATCTACTTCATACAAAATATTGAGAAACCTGGGTGATGGATCACAGAACAGTACAGTACAGGCACAGTACAGGCTCTTCGGCCCTTGATGTTGTGCTGAACTATGTCCAAACCCAAGATCAAGCTATCCCACTCCCTATCATTCTGATGTGTTTCATGTGCCTATCCAATAACTGCTTGAAAATTCCTAAAGTGTCCGACTCCACTGTCACAGCAGGCAGTGCATTCCACATCCCAACCACTCTGAGTAAAGAATCTACCTCAGACATCCCTCCTATATCTCCCACCATGAACCTTATAGTTATGCTCCTCCTAATAGCTACATTCACTTGAGGAATTAGTCTATTAATGTCTACTCTATCTATCCCCCTCATCATCTTATAAACTTCTATTAAGTTGCCTCTCATCCTCCTCCGCTCGAAAGAGAAAAGCCCTAGCTCTCTCAACTTTCCTCATAACACCTGCCCTCCAAACCAGGCAGCTTTCTGGTAAATCTCGTCTGCACTCTCTCCAATGGTTCCACATTCTTCTTATAGTGGGGTAACCAGAACTGCATACGATATTCCAAGGTCCTGTATAGCTGAGCATAACCCCACAACTCTTAAACTCAAACCCCCGTTAATAAACGCTAACACACTATAAGCTTTCTTCACAGCTCTATCCACTTGAGTGGCAACCTCAAGTATCACAAAAAGGCTTACATTAACACTGCAATGAAGCTATTGTGAAAATTCCCCAATCACCACGCTCTGGCACCTGTTCAGGTACAGAGGGAGAGTTTAGCATGGTCAATATACCTTCCAAGCATGCCTTTCGAACTATGAGAAGAAACTGGAGCACCTAGAGAAAAGAATGCATACACAGGAAGAATGTGCAGACTCCACACAGACACTGACCCAGGCCAAGAACCGAACTCGGGTTTCTGGTGCTGAGAGGCAGCAGTGCTAACCACTGTGCAACTGAGAGATGCAAGGAAGGCTGAAGGAGGCAATGAACACCATTCTGAACAAACATTAATAAATTAGATTAGGAAATGGTGGAATGAATGATTTTAACATGGGTGTCGATAAAGGGAGAGCATAAATGAGTGTATAGGATGAATTAAAGTTTAGTAAGTGCACTATGTGACAAAGTGTAAAAACACAATTGCTTTGGGTGATCTATATTTTCCATTATTTCTTCGACACTGTAAGAAAACTCCTTGTTTTCTTTTCCTATGCATTATAAAAATCTTAACATTCATAATTCAGATTCATACCAATCAAGCTGCATTTGGATAATATTTTTGCAACAGTTTATTGGAAAGTCACCTTTACACTTAGTAAAATGGTACCCATGTAATAAAACATTAAAATTTGAATTTTAAAATACATTTTGTTAAGACAAACTTTTTCAATGAAAGCATAAAGCAGATGTTGCAAATATGCAGCAAGTATAGCAACATTTGTGGAGAGACAACAGAGTTAACATTTCAAGATAAACATGATTCTTCAGAACTGAAGGAATGTAGAAACGTGGTGGATTTTGTGTTCTTAAAAGGAGGGAAGGAGAGGAAGAACAAAGTCTGGAATGGGGTAAAATGCAAATGAAAGCAAAAAACATGAAAACAAGGATAGTGAAGGGCATACGACATTGAAGGAGAACAAGAAGCTAGAAAAGTTGGAGGGATGGTTCTGTTAATTATTGATGGCACAATAGAGACAGATGACCTAACTTCAGGAATCAGGACATAGACGCAGTTTAGGTAAGGATAAGAAATTATAATGACAAGAATTTATTTGTGGGAATAATGTATAGCCGCCCTAACATAATCCACATGATAAAGAAATGATGTAAGCTTGACAGAAAGATAATCATGACAGATTTTAATCTAGTAAGAAGTTTCACAACACTAGGTTAAAGTCCAATCTGTTGGATTTTAATCTGGTGTTGACAGACTTCTTACTTTACCCCAGAACATCACTGGCATCTCCACAACAGATTTTAATCTATGCAGACTGGAAAAAAAATCAGATGGACAATGGTAGCCTGAAAAATTCATCGAATGTGTTCAGGATAGTTTCTCAAAGTAGCACGTTCTGGCATAATACAGTGTGTCCTTTTGATCAAACCAGCACACAACAAAAATAAAGGAAATCAAAATGGGGTACAGAGCTCATGGTCTAAAATTATTGAAGTCAATGTTGAGTCTAAACGGCTGCAAAATGCCTAATTGGAAGGCGAGATGCTGTTCCTCAGATTTGTGCTGAGCTTCCATCTTCCATGGAAGCAAATACAAGCACAGAAATGGGAGTCCAGAATATCACTGTGAATTAAAAGGGCAAGCAACCACAAGTTCAGGGTCATATACAAGGACTAGACAGAGGTATTCTGCAAAGTGGTTACCCAATCTGCATTTTGCCTCCCACTGTAAAGATTGTTTTGTGAGCAATGAAAACAGTAAACTAGACAATGAGGAGAAAGAGGAGGCAAATATTCAAGTGTTATGCATTCAGCACAGGCAGGTATTATGGGAAGGGAACAAAGTGCTGGGGGTAATCAAGGTGCAGACAAACATATTAAAGAGAGGAAGTTCCTTCAGAATGCTGACAAGAGAGAGGAAGGAAGATGCTCAGTAGTTGCATCATGCTGTTGGTGGCAGAAATGGCATAAGATAATCCTTTGAATGTGGAGATCAGTAGGGTGGAAAGTGAGGATGAGGGGAGTCCTATTGTAGTTCTGGACAGAAGAATAAGAGGTGAGAGCAGAAATGTGATAAATGCGCTGGACATGGTTGAGGGCTCTGTCAATTGTAGTGGGGAGATTTGTTGGTTGAGAAAATGTGAAGATGTATCAAAATTGCTGTTGTGGAAAGTTGCATCATTAGAACCATCATGTTGGAGACAGAGAAACCAGGAGAATGGAATGGAATGGAATCCTTATATGAAACAGGGCTTAAGGTATAATCGAAATAGCTGCGGGAGTCGTGGGCTTACAATGAATATTAGTAGACCAATCTATCTCCAGAAATGGAGTCAGAGATGTAAGGGAAGGGAAAGGAAGTGTTAAAATTGGACTATACAAAGATCAGACAAGATTGGAAATTGGAAGCAAAGTTGATGACATTTTCCAGTTCTGGCCAAGAGCAGGAAATGGCATCAATACAGTCAACGTACTAGAAAAAGAGTTGAGGAAGGGGGCTCAGAGTAGGACTGGATTAAGAAATGATCCACATATCCCACAAAAAGACAGATGTAATGAGGATCCATGTAGGTACCCATAGGAACACCTTTTATTTTGGAGGAAGCAAAACAAATTAAAAGTAGAAATTGTCCAATGAAGGAACAAGATCAGCCAGGTGGAAGAGTGGTGATGGATGTGAACTGGTTTGGTCTCTATTCAAGGTTGAAATGGAGAGCTATCAGACCATTCTGGTGGAGATTGTGTGTAGAGAGATTTTATGTCCGTACTGGGAAGGTGGTGGTGAAGACCAGGGACTGGAAATTGCACCTTCATCTTTTTTTCCCTCCCCTATGTACTCTATGAATGGTATGCTTTGTCTATATAGTGTGTAAGAAACAGTACTTTTTACTATATACCAATTCATGTGACAATAATAAATTAAACAAATCAAATAATGACATACAGCATCAGAGGGTCACAAACTGCTTGGGGGTGCACGAAAGCAGCTTAAATTTACGCCTTGACAGACTACATACTGAGGCATTTTTCCCCTGATAGGGGAATCTGGGGTACAATCTCATGGTAAGGGGTTGATCACTTCATTCACTCAAAGGTTTATGAATCTTTGGAACTGTATATTTGTGGGTGTTCCATTGAAAATATATTTAAGGCTGAGATAGACTAATTTTAATTTCTCAGAGAATCAAGGGATATGGGAACAGGAAGGAAAGACAATTGAGACAGAAGGTTAGCCAAGATTATACTGAATGATGGAGCAGGCCTAAGAGACTGTATGGTCCAGTTCTGCTCCTATTTGTTATATCATGCTCATTAGGACTTGAAAATTGCTAATCTATGACTAAAAGCGGAATGTATGGAAAATTTGATCTGCAATAGTAGATGCTGGTTGACTGCTTAGGAATACATCTCCTTCACCGTGGCTCTTGCCAGCGTACAATATTTCCAAAGACTGCAAAATGAAATATAAGATAATAGATGGCTTGAAACGAAGTTCACATTTACAGTTCATTTGATATCAGGAGAGGCAAGTGTTTTTGAACAACAGAAATTCTATCAGTTTATTGCCAGCAATAATTATGCTTTCTTGTATGAAATTCTGATTTATACAAAAACATTTAAGCAGCAGCAGATAAAAAGATTAGTGATGCACAGTGACACAGTAGTTAGTTCTGCTGTCTCTCAGTGCCAGGGATGAGAGTTTGATTTTTGCTTGGGTGACTGTCTCGTGTGATTTCCACATTCTCCACGTGCTAGCATGATTTTTCTCCAGATGCTGTGGTTTCCTCTCAGTCCAAATATATGAGGGTTAAGTGGACTGGCTATGCCAAATTGCCCCTTAGTGTCCCAAGATGTGTAGGTTAGATGGATTAGCCATGGTAAAGGGTTACGGGGATGCTCTTTCCGAGAGTCGGTGCAGACTTGATGGAATGAATGGCTTCCTTCTGTGTTGGTTCTTGGTTCTATGATGCAAGAAAGGATGGGCTATGCTGCTTTTTAAAATTAAATCAAATGTCAGCAGAAAACTTGGGAGTTCTATAACTGATTACTAAGAATCTCAACATAATATAACCTCTATCTGTTCAGCTCTATACTCTGTTGTTCATCTTTGTTACCATGATTAATATTCATTTAAATCTTAATATGAAATTTATACTAAAAATGTTACAAAATGTTAAAAAAGCTACGGAAATATTTTTAAAAATTCATTATTAGAATTTGGCACAGTCAATATTTATTTCCTCTCTCTAGTTGTCCTTGAGTATCTTTATAGAACAAAGAACAAAACAGCACGGAAAACAGGCCCTACGGCCCAACGAGCCCGTGCCGCCACCCCGATGCTTCCACCTCTACCCGCGATCCCTGTCCATGTTATAGATGGAATTGGAATTATGTAAAAGGTTAGACTGGATCTAAAGACAAACTATTTGGGTTTTAATAATAACGTAACTGTTACTACTATCAGAATTTTGTTTTCTTTTGTTTTCATTAAATTAAAATTAAATATTCCAACTGCTACAGTGGGACTTGTACGCAACATTTGTCCAGGAGTCTCAATTAGTAGCATAACTATTACATTACCCTATCTCAGATAAGTTGTATGTATGAACATTACGTTTAATCTTCAAGTATGGACACGTCCTGTCTGATATACAATAAACACTGCACAGAACAGGAATAATCAGTGCCAAGGATGTATGGAAGGCTCCTTCATGACTACTATAAAAATCAAAATAATCTATAGGGACCCAGCTTTTCCTTTCATTTCCCAAATGTAGTTAAGTCTTAGGGCTTTGAAAGAAGAGGACAATAAAACATTAAGTAAATTTTCTATGAAATATTTTGGAAAAAATTACCAGACAAATACACCAAGCAGTTCATGCTTCAATATTAGATGCACATTAAAAAAAAACTAACAAGTTTTCTCCATCAGGATCAACTTTCTCTTGTGAAATTCCTTCCCCTTTCTCCACAATCCTACCCCTTTGAATGTCAAATGTGAGATTACAAAATTCAAGGCTCAATATTTTTGAATTAAAAGAAACCCTTCCATGCACAGATCTCCAGTTCTTGAGTGAAACCATCCGGTCCCAAGGCCCCCCTCTCTAGCCTCCTTCCAAGCAAATGGCAATCTTTGGAAAACGAGCTAGACAAACTTAAAGCCGGACACACTTTCCAAAGAGAACTGAGGGACTGCCGTTTGCTCTGTTTCACAGAGACATGGTTCATTCCTGCTTCACTGGACTATGCCCGGCAACCAGAGGGGTTCTCAATCCACCAAACAGACAGAGGCCTCAAGCAAGACTAGGGAAGGTGAGGTCTGCCTCCTAAGCAATAGCTTGTGGTGTATAGCTATAGCTACATGGTGGGTTTCTGCTCCATGATCTAAAATATCTGATGGAAAATGCCGCCCCTATTACTTTCCATGGGAGTTGACCTCTTATCCTGACAACAATTTACATTCCACCCCAGACACGAGGACCATGCTAGACAAAACATACACCACCACAAACAGACTTGAGACGAAACATCCGGATACCTTGTTCATCATGGCCAGGGATTCCAATCAGACCAAGCTCAACAATGTTCTACCAAGATATCACCAACACATCTCCTGTTCCACACAGGTCCAAACATCCTACACCACCACTGCATAAATATCAAAAACGCCTGCTGCTTTATTGCCCGCCCACACTTTGGTAAATCAGACCACAAGACTGTGCTCCTGCTCCCGACGCAGAAGCAAAAATGACATGGGAGAATCCATCAAAGAAAGTCATGCAATGTTGGTCTGAGGAATCAGATGATCTCCTATGGGGCAGATTAGAGTCAGTAGACTGGTCAGTATTTAAGATTTCTGTGACTAGCCTGAAGAAGTACACAACTACAGTAACTGATCTCATTAGTAAATTATTGAAGACTGTGTGAGAAGAAGTAAATCCATGTGTTTCCCAACTGGAAACCACAGATGAACTGGGATTTCTACTGCTTGCTGAAGTCCAGATCTGAGGTGTTTAATTCAAGTGACCATGACCTTTACAAGAAAGCCAGATATGATCTACAGAGATGCACCAAAGATGCCAAAAGACAGTACCGAGTCATGCTAGAATTCCAGGCGAGCCACACAAACTCCTGCCAACTATGGCAAGGTCTGTAAGACATAGCCAGTTATAAAATGAAGGGAGGTAAAATTACTGGCTCCGACACATACTTCTCCGAAGCGCTCAATGCATTCTATACCCTTTCTGAGCAAGAAGTTACTAAGAGCATGCCCTCCATCCCAGAAGCCTTGGATGAACCTATATCTGAGGTCATCATTGCCGATGTCAGAGCAGCCTTCTCAAAAGTCAACTCATAGAAAGAAACTGGGCCAGATGGGATACGCGGATAAGCACTCAGGTCCTGCATGGGACCAGCTGTCTTCAACCTCTCTTCACATATCTTCAACCTCTCGTTACAGCAATCCGAGTTCCGGTACCAAAGAAAAGCTAGGTAGAGTGCCTTAATGACTATGCTCTGACATCTATCATTATGAAGGGCTTTGAAAAGTTACTTGTGTCATAAATCAATCCCTGTCAACCAGATTGCCTAGATCCACTAGTTTGTCTACTGACGCAACAGGTCCACAGCAGATGCCATATCCCTGGCCCTACATCCAACGCTGGAACATTTAGATAACAAAAATACCTACGTCAGACTCCTATTCATAGACTACAGCTCAACCTTTAACACCATTATTCCAACAAGACTGAATAGCACACCAGAAATAATACTTATCAATGTATACTGGTACATGTGACAATAATAAATCAAAATGTCTTGTGCAATACTAGCATTCTGGATTAGAAACATGAAACTACATTTCAATTCCGATCGGATCTCCAGAAAATGACAATTTTGTGGCACTCCTCTTCTTTTATAAACCTGATATTCAGCAACTATTGAACATTAAAAAAAACTAAATATTTTTCCTATGTAGTGTAATGAACGTTTGCTGAATTGTATAATATTCTGGTTAAAATCAATTCAAAATCAAAGACAAATCCTGCTCAATAAATAACATGTTTATTATAATCTACTACACTGTAAAACAGTCTCCTTTAAATTTACCAAATAAACAGATCTTATCAAATCATTTGATGGCTTAAGTTCCTCCATTAGCTCAGAGAAGAACAAGTACGTTTCTTTTCCTACCCTTCTCGCTAGCTTGTGGAAACTTTCCTTATGCTGTGTTTGTCGTGGCTTTGTTGACACCTAAATCTTAAACCATAAGAGCTTGAACTTTCTTTCGTGGCAGCAACTGCAGTTACACCCAGAAACATGCTGGCAGTTGCTCCCATGTTGATGCAAGGTTACACCTAAAATACCTCCCAAATTCATTCAAACACATCCAAACCTAAAGCACACATATGAAAAACAATAATTGGTATGAAGAATTGGGGTTCGAGGAAATGCTGAAATACAAATTCTTCCTTGAGTCTTAAAATTGGAAGTTTTAACTACTTAGCCATCATTCATTCACGTTAAGTATCTTTAAGAATCTGCAATTTGAGAAGTTTTTTTTAGTTCTAAAAGTAATTTGTATGTTGCCTTAAAATGCATTCGAAGGAATACATAATACAGAACTGGTCACAAAAAAAAATGACTTTCCAAAATCTCTCAAACAGATTGCAATTAAAGGACCAGAAAACTCCCTACTATGCCTAAAAACAATATTAAACAACTCTTGAACAAGTCCAATTGGAGGATGCTTGCATACGAGAGCCTAGGCTGTGGTCCATTTTATATACTGAGATTCGTTAGGCTGGCAGATTTGATGGATCGATGTTAAAGACTGAGGAAACTTGAGCACATTGTAGTTACATGCATGACTTATTATGTTCAAAATTCCTCAATCTTCTAAGTCACACAGACAATAGTGTGTGTTATAATGGAAATGCTCTGAACGTCTGTAATTACACCTTCCCACCAGTATAGTGCTGTTGTCTCACATTTGCCTCTCTCAGATCTGCTATCTGTGTTATAAATAAATTCTTCCACTGCAACAGCTCTATTTCTATGCTTCTCAAACTACTCCAAGTTACGGAAACTTTACTTTTATCAAAATTGACGAAGATGCTGTCCAAAACTAAAGGAATTCAGATTAAATCATCTCAAAAAAGATCTAGAGTAAGAAGGATAACAAAGACCCAAATACATAATAGTAATTTTGCATCATGCAAATCAGCTGTTTGTTTTGAGTCACTGAATTCAGTCAAATATAGCAATGGGTTATTACAATTGGTTGAAAATCTCTGAACTAGAAAAGGAGAGGAAAAAAACTGTCTCGTCTGGGGAATGTTATCTAACTACATTTGTGGACTGTCATATGGGTAAGTTTATCAAGGTAGGCCAACATAGGTAGCATACTTCAATCTTGGTTGAGAAATAAGCTCACATATAAAGGGCAACAAATCGAAGGATGTGATGCACACAAATCTGTGACTATTTTTCAAATCAAATGTAAAGTCGGTGAGTACAGAAATTTCGTACTTACCCATACTATTTGTAGAGCTGCACCACATCAACAGAAAGCCAGTGCAAATCAAGTTCAATAATCCAAACAGTAAGATCTTCCAAGACTGTGGATTACAAAAGTTGCATCAACAGCATGGAAATATTCAAACATATTTTACACTAAATTCAGTTTTTATCATATTAATCGACAGAAGTAACTCTGCTGTTCAGCTCAATGAAAGTGTTGTCTAAAATGGCTGAATTTTCAACATTCTGCTCAGATGGCCATGTGACAATAGTGTGTATTCTGCACACAGCGAATACAAACAAAGCCCGATTTGCAATAATTGCAAGCAAAAATTGATTTTCTCAATTCTTCAACTTTACTAACTGCAGTTTGTGTGCATGTTGGCTGAAAGCAATGGAGTTTAAAATAAACTGCATTTGTGCATGCAGAATTCATGTTAGCTAAGAAAGTTAGATAGGGAGTTAGAGAGGAGAAAATAAGTTGCTCTACTTGAATTCTCAATTCTGTTAGCCGACTGTTGAAGTAACTGGCAGCAACCCAAATCACCTCATGATCATGATTTAAAAGATATTGTCCACTTAAATGAATTGGTAAATTTAAAAACCAGGGCAGCAAACACAAAATTAACGGAAGTAAGGATTGAGTCAATTTCTGTATTAACCTGCAACATTAAGAAACAGTATGGTGTGGATTCATGCCTGCAGTTCCCTAACTAACTTTGTTAGCCCAAGCCAGACAGGCAGAAGCACCAGGTAGATCCTAGGAAATTGTCCATGGAGGAAGAACAAAAAGATCAAAAAAATGAGATTGGGGGTTGGGGAGAGGGAGGGGGGGGGTAGAGGGAGAGACAGAGAGAGAGAGAAGGAGAGGGAAGTCCTGGCTGGCCAGCAAAGAGGGAGGCTGACAGTTCCCGGCCACAGTGCATGCACAAGAGGCCCTGAATTGTCAGCCTCCTGGGTGGGGATAGACCCCATCCCCCTGAAATCTAATGATATTAGATTAAATGCAGTGGCCTCTGCATTTGTACAGAGATTGTGGAAGATTCTAGTGTGAATTCCCACAGTGAATTTGATACTTACACACCAAAGAAATGCATACAGGTGATAGCAGAAAAGGAAACAACTATAGTTTATCAGTCAACACGGTCAATAATATGGCTTTTTTCCAGTTCCGGGGCCCTGATCAGCACCTAGATGAATTCTCAGGTTGTGAACCTGAAGATGGATGTGGCAGAACCCTGCAGGAGATTTGAGAAGGTGGTCATTTAAGAGGGCACCTTTGGGATAAAGGACAGCAAATGGGCTCTATCACTAGGGCACCATTTCATCTCTGAGCTCTAGTCAATCAGGGGCAATCCAGACAATGTATGTAGAGTACCCTCGATTGACACAATTGGCTTAAATGATGGGCAGATAGTAATCAATCCCCAGATGTCACCCCTCCATCTCAAAACTAGGCTGCAGACTGGAACATGCCGTTAGAGCAGCACAACACCTGGTAATAAGAAAACGCCACCAAATTCTGGCCTACCAACGACTGCTTTCCTGACTTAAATGAAATATGCTGGGAATTGACAGAGAAGGGAAAACTGGGTTCAGCACTGCTCATCTGCCACTAGCATTATAGAACATAGAACATAAAACATTACAGCGCAGAACAGGCCCTTCGGCCTTCGATGTTGCACCGACCAATTAAGAAAAAGCAATGACCCTCTAACCTAAACCATTCCCTTTTCATCCATAAACTTATCTACTAACCTCTTAAACGCCACCAAACTTGGCGCATCTACAACTGCAGCAGGCAGGGCATTCCATACCCTTACCACCCTCTGGGTAAAGAACCTACAAATGGTTTTATACAAAATATCTTTTATATCTTAAACTTAATTGAAATATGTCCTTTGTAGCTTTTGTTAAAATAGCTTTTTCCTCCTTTGCTTACTGAGGAATTTTGTAAGTGGGATCAATTTTATGAAACACATTCTTAAGGTTCTAGGTGGCACTACTGCCTCACAGTGCCAGGGACCTAAGTTTGATTCTGGCCTTGGTGTGGTGTTTGCACGTGCTCCCTTTGTCTGTGTGGATTTCCCCTCTCAGTCCAAAGATAGGTAAGGAAAGTTTATTTATTAGTCACTAGTAAACCTTACATTAACACTGCGATGAAGTTACTGTGAAATTCCCCTAGTCGCCACATGTTGACAACAGTTTAGGTCATTGCATCTAATCAGCACATCTTCCGGATTGTGGGAGGAAACCAGAGAACCTGGAGGAAATCCACACAGACATGGGGAGACCTCCGCACAGGCGGTGATCCAAATCGAGAATTGAACCTGGGTCTCTGGTGCTGTGAAGCAGCAGTGGTAACCACTGCCCCACCATGCTGCTCGCTATGCAGGCTAAATGGACTGGCCATGTTAAATTGCCCCTTAACGTCCAAAGATGTACAGATTAAGGGTCATAGGGATAGGGTGGGCATCGATTAGGTGTTTTTTGGAGAGTTGATGCAGATTCAACAGGCCGAATGACCTCCTTCTGCCCTGCAGGGATTTTATGGTTCTGTATAAAAAGTGAAATAATGTAACTGAGGGACAGATAAATGCAAGCTACAAATGGTGCATGATCTTTTTACTGCTTCTGAAAATTACTGGTGTACTGTACAGGGAATGCTACGCAATGAAAATATTGTTAATGGTATTCCAAGAAATCTTCAGTGATGCATTACAAATATATGCAAAACCAACATGATCATTCAGAATTAAATGCATTTTTCAGCTGTGAAACTAATGAGAACATTTGGAACATCCAAACAGTACGAAACTTTTTGAACATAAAATATAAAGCTAGTAAAAGAAAGATAATATCCAAAATCTAATCTTGGAATCTATAGATATTGGCTCAGAGATGAAGGAACTTTGCTCCTTGACCTTGAAGTGGATTTCCTCTATTCTGACATGACTTTGTAAGAGGAACCACCTTTAGGGGATCCAGGAAAACAGCAGACTCATCAGATGTTAGATAAAAAGATCTCTGAGGCAACAAAGCAGGAAGTAAAATTAATTTTAAAATAAATCTTTTCCATCACAAAAGTACAAATTTGCAGCCAATACTGCTCAAATTACCAGCCAATACTTTATTTCATACACATTAACAGATATTGGTCTCGCAAATAAATAAGCTGTCATTTTCTCAATGTATTTGATGATCAAAACCTGTCCTGCAACCTCTATGCTGCAGAGGGAATAAACATTTTAACACAACAAGGCTATCGTTATTAGGTGCAAGTTTTGCACAACACTCACCCGCCTGTCTGCTGCCACCAGAAAGAATTCTTGTGTAAACTTTCCACCTAAAGATCTGTGTGTTTTGTGGAAAGGATGAATGGTTCCCTTTAAAAAAACAAACAAAAATTCGATTTTAAGTATCATCATATTTTATTACAGAGAAATGCTAATGACTTCACCAAATATTCTGTGCTGACACTTCAGTGGATCACAAAAGATATATGCAACATCACAGGCACTACCTTTTAGACATGAAGTTAAAGTGGAAATCATCTACTTTAGGTGGATCATTAAATCTCATTGTATTATTCAAACACTGCTTCCTCAATGAACAAAAAAAGACCAACCAATCCAAGATTATATACATGAACCTCTCTGAAATTTACAAATGGCCATAACATAAACTGATAAAGCATAGATGAGAAACACTTAATTGCTGTCTGATGACCCAGCTATTTGAGTTGACTCTTTATCCCATATAGAAATTAACTCTCTGTGCCACAAATTTAACCATATCAAAAATGTAGAGGTAAATTCTTTCCTAGTTTGCATTTGTTCTTTTATCACAACTCAAGTGAAAACAGTGGAAATCAATGCAAAAGATAAGAGAATTTTAAACACAAATGTCAGACAAGAATAAAATTTCCAGGATGTTTAATACAGTTTTAAAAATCACTTTGCCCAAAACCAGCCTAAAATTAAAATAATGAGGATGGTGAATTGTTATCAATTGTGGCTGTTTAAAGAGAGTGTTCAAAATGGAATACATTATCTTAGGTACACAGGAATAGTAGGCATATTTTAGAAATTTCATATCTGAAAAGATATTCAACTTACTAAGAAATTGAATGGTCTTTTTCAGAGATTTAATATGAGGCTACTCGTAGGTGGAATATCACACTTACTAAATTTCATATAAATCCATTTCCAGCTATATTAATAACACTGTACAAGGTTGTCACTTTTAAATAAAATGAATATTTTTAACACAAAGGAAAATATAGGACTATGATCTATTAGATTGATGCATGGAAAATTTTGTTTGTAATTTCATACATAAATTTCAGCAGAAGTTTGAAGTGCAATGAGCCAATGTAACCTGGGTTCAAGGCTCAATTGATCCCAAAAGCAGAAACTCTACCCCATTATAACTCATGGCAAAATCTGTTCTTAGCTAACCAGCCAAATATCTAAAAATGCAATAACGTCATGAACATAAATTTCCTTACTGCAGGCATTTGATGTAATTTTACTACTGATTTGCTTATTAGGTAAAAATGTCTTGCAAAGAATAAATTGCCAGATGAAACAACCATTTCTAATATGGAGAGACACTGCTTTTGAAAATCAAAAGCTGAACTGTAAAATGGTAAAACTCTCCAGCTACCTATATGGGAAATTTAATTGAAGAGTTCATATAAAGAACATCTTGATTTCCAGGAAAACTTCAGGATTAGAGGTACATAACAGCCAGGCGTTGTGAAAACTCAAATTAAAACTCGAATATTACTGCATTTAAACAAAAACATTTACTATATTAATTATACTTTCCACTTCTGGCTCACTATCATTATACTTTGAAGATGAAATGACTATAGACAGACAAACAAAATTGAATGACAACCATCTATTTATTAACAATGAAAAACTGTATGAAATGATAGTGTAGCGGTAATGTTACTGGACCAGTAACCTAAAGGTCTAAAGGACACCAGCACGGCAACTCATGGAATTTAAATTTAATACACCTGGAAATAAAAGCTAGTCTAATGGTGACCATAAAATTAGCATTGTTTGGTTCTTTTAGGGAAGCAAATTTGCTGTCCTTAACCTGTCAAGCCTACACGTGATTCCAGATCCACAGCAATGGCCTAGCAGGGCTCAGTTCGAAGGTGATTAGGGAAGAGAAACAAATGCTAGCTTGGTCAGCAAGAAAGAATAAACAAAAACAGAAAATTCCTATGAACCTACAAGATAAGTCACAGGAAATACTCAAAAATGTAGGAATTACTGTGTGTAATGTAACTACAAATGAGGTGGGAAAAAGATAATATACATATATTTAAAGAAGTAAAAATCTGAAGACAAACTTTAAACTAGTATCCTGGATTCTCCAGGTTACAAATTGTGTGTTCACTTATCATTGAAAACCTACACCATCTGGAGAGATTACTAGGAGGCATGATAAATCATGGTCATTAACTGAAACATTATCCTGCTAATACAGAACACTGTATCCATTAAAGTCGGAAAGTTATGAAGTTCACCCTGCAACATGTGCAAGCAAGATTCCATGCACTCAATACCGGTAATGGAGATTTTTCAGTGACATTTCAATTTGCCATACTTAGAGTAGCTCTTTTGTTGTCAGTTTACATCTCCTTTCACTCTAGCAGAGGCCGACACAAATTACTGGGTTTTACAGCATACAGGGGATGCATTATTTTGACTGCTTTTGTAAAGGGGGACATTTTACACTTCATTTGTCATCGAGTAAGACAGCTGTTCTCTGGTTAACCCTTCAAATACAGAAAAATCTTTGTAACTATCAAACTACATAAGGCTTCTCATCATAGAATCCTACAGTACAGAAGGAGGCCTTTCAGCTCATCGACTTTGCACTTACCACAATCCCATCTGGACCCTATCCCCATAGCTTCATGCATTTACCCTAGCTACTCCCCCTGACACAAGGAGCAATTTAACATGGCCAATTCACCTAACCTGCACATCTTTGGACTGTGGGAGGGAACCGGAGCATCGGAAGAAACCCAACAGACACAGAGAAAATGTGTAGACTCTGCACAGGCAGTGACCCAAGCCAGAAATTGAACCCAGGTGCCTGAAGCTAACCATTGTGCTGCCCAATAATTTTTCTGGCATTATAATTAAATGTATTTTAAAATTACATTGTGTTAAGCATCATCAAATACAATAATTAAAACAAACCAGCTTAGAAAAATGGGGAGAAAAACTTGAGAACAGAATGGTGGATCTTTTGAGCAGCAGCAGCAAAGCATAATCCTATAAAGTGACTTTAATTCACTTTGCTTTAAACAACATTGTTTATATAATTAATATCAAAAGGCTTTCTTACATTATAGTACCCATTTAGAGTGATGCTGCGTAGTGTAGCAAGCTGTTCTAAATATGGAGGCAACAAGTTACGCTCAATTTTTTTTCAGATTGAAGGGGAAGCTACGTAAAACACAAAGCCAGATCCACTCTCTTTCATAGTCTCACAACTATGAGCATGGACAAAGATGGGAAGATGTTAATCTGGATGCAAGATTTCTTTCTTTCATGATGTGTGCACCATGGTAAAGCCAACATTTATTGCCCATTCCTAACCACCCTAGAGATCACAGAATCCCTACAGTGCAGAAGGAGTCCATTTGGCCCATCGAATCTGCACCAACCACAATCCCATCAAGGCCCTATCCCCATAAATCCATGCATTTACCTTAGCTAGTCCCCCAACACTAAGAGACAATTTACCATGACCAATCAACCTAACTTTTGGTTTGTAGGAGGAAACTGGAGCTCCTAGAGGAAATGCACACAGATGCAGGGAGAACGTGCAAACTCCATACCAGACAGTGACCCCAGCTGAGAATTGAACCCAAGTCTCTGGTGCTGTGAGGCAGCAGTGCTAACCACTGTGCCACCCAAGTGATAGTGATGATTGACCTGCATCATTTCTAAGTCAGCATGGAAGCTACGTAACTTAGAGGCAAGAAGAGATCTGGTAAAAAAACTAACGATTTTTCAAAACATGATTTTTCAGCTATAAACTGCTACTATCTAACAGTTTGAAACTGAACAGCTCAATATACTCCAGTGACATTCATATTAAGTAGATTTACTGAATATGCCAACATCTAATGACAATATAAATCAATTTTTCCTTTTCATTTAAATTAATTAACTGGAATTAATCAACACAATGGAGGCATAAATCATGAATCAGATTTATATCTTTCAACACATAGGTTTTAAAACCTAATTTTAAAACAGAATTTTTACTGGTATATGTGAAGTTGATATGACATGCATTATGCACAGGTTATATTTCACATTAAATTGGAGGTTGGAATATTTGTTTCTGAAGAACTGTCAGTTTAAGTATCAGACCTTTGGCTACATTTATCTGCTGCAACGCACTGCAGCGATTTAACGAGGCAGCCCATCATTTTTTGAAAAGGTAAATAGTGTGATGATACTGTGCTTTTCAGAAAAGTGTTCATATCATGTTTCTTGTGAGGGGTATGTTTAAAATTCAGCAGTTTACGACATCTCCATGCCAAGAATGCAGGCTAATGCTTGATTTTAGCCAGTGAGGTGTTTGTTTTAATCGGACTGAATGCATTTTTGTTTACTTAGTCTTCCCCCTGGGGTTTTAGAGTAGGGTTTGGATTAGATTAACAGAGGCAGAGTCATGTGAATGGGTGGAGCTAAGCTTGCAGGAAGAACACACAGTTCTCTTTTATTTTAAAACAATCAGTTTTCTTCATGGTCCTGCAAGAAGCAAGTGTTTTTCTGTTTTCCCCTTTCCCCCTGGAGTCTGCTGTAAAGGATTGTCAGAAAACAAGTGTCCCTCTGTCTGTCTGTCTATCTCTCTCTCTCTCCAGAGATGCCTTCAAAACTTGCTGTGAGTGCTGATAAGTACAAGCATGTAAGCTTAGAGGTTGCTAGCTGATTTTGAAGAGGGGCTTTAAGTCTGTAACAGGAATATTGCTTCAATTGGAACTGAGAGATAGGTGAGCAGCTAAGAATTGTATCTTATCATGTTTAAATATTGTTCAATTGGTAAATGTTAAGCTAATCAATTTGTTATAATTAAACTGTATTGTTAAGTAAAGTTTATTTGATAAAAGCTTCCAAGCATGTCATAGAATCACACTTGGAATGAAATATTTTATCGTCAAATTAATGCCAAAATACCATATAGCTGGGTCCCAGTCTAATTTCATAATATACTTGGGGTTTTCAATGTTGTACCCTAACAGTAGAGATATGCAATGAATGCTGTCCTTGCAGATAACGGACACACACATAGCAAGAATTAATATAATTAACATTTTCATCTCTTGTAATGAACTAGAGATCAACACATTTGTTCCTTATGCTTTTCATGCCCTTCTTAATAATGGAGTTTCCAAGGTTACACAGGGATAAGTCCAAACCAAATTCAGCCGTTTGTACCTTTTCCAATTTACATTATAGCTTAGCTCAAATTCAACTCCATTTTCCTACCATTGATTCATTTCCTTTGACATCCTAATACAAATGTCTATCTAAGACCTGAAAATCTCAATGCACTCAGTTCTTTTTACACTGACATTTCAAATTTTCACTACGATTGTGAAATGCTGTTTCTGATTTCATATCCAAATGGCTCACCTCTAATCTTAAGATTGTATTCCCTTGCTTTGGGCTTTCCATCAGATGAAATAGCTTCCCTGTACTGACTCTATAAAATCTCATTATTTTAATAAACTTGTATTAAAATGCCCTTAAGCCATCTAAGCTCATGGGAATACGAGCACGTTTGTATATTGTAGTGAAGACATAATGAAGACAATCTAAGCCATTTTTAAAAGTCTGCAGTCTCTAAATATACATCATCAAGCAGCAGAACAGTAATACACAAATAAACTTGAAAAACTCAAATCACAATTTTTAATTCCTACTTATCTTATCATTTATAACCCATCTCACTTGCAACAGATAGTGAAAATACAGAAACAGGTTGAGACCATGTTATTCCAACTACAAGCAAATAGCAAACTTTCCCCTAAACTACTTTTCCTTTTTTTATAACCTGTAAGATCTGCACTGTATGAATCAGCATTTAAATTTCCTTTCTCAAAAGACCACCAACAAAAATCTGTGTCAAAAATGGCAAACATTAACTGAGGGGTAATGAAGAATTGGATGGAAAAATCAGCTGCCTTGAGAAACATATTCTGCACAAAGATTAGCTGCTTAAGAAAATGAAAACGGTTTAGATAAGTAAAATATTCCCAAATGTACGCATGACATACTGAGTCAAAGGCAGACAATAGAAGTTGTTTATTAATTTATTGATTTATCTAGTGATGACACTTCACAACATTTTCTTCTGCAAGTTAATTTATTTTCAATTAACTGTATCATAAGAAAACTCCATTTAGTACCTGGTTGGGTGCAGTTCACTACAAACATCACTATAAAGCACCAAAACATTGTTCAAAGACTACACATGAAAGAAAATGACTAAAATTTACATTGCACCTTTGCCCCGATGTGCTCACAGCTTCTCACCCGCCAGATATCAGACATATCTGATGAAAGGTCAGACATGAAGTATTGTAGAGTTTAGCAACAGCTACGACCAATAGTAACAAAAGGTTAGTACAATTATACAAATAAATAATGTTGAGTAGGCAAAACCAGTGACAAAGGAAGTATATATATATATATCTTAATGATTCAATTTCAAGACTATTTCTCTTTGCAGTATTACACCAACTTTCACCAATTTTTCACACTTTTCCTCATTTCATAGTACTTAATTAATCAGAAAATATTCTCTTATTTTGATATGGTTTTCCCACTTGCAAATGATGAAGTAAAACATAAGAGCTGTTGATTAGTTTTCCGATGGCCCCACCTAGTGGATGAGTCCCAGATTTTTCAATCTTTTATCAGGTTCCCATTTTCCAATTAGATTCCTGTCAAACTACGCACTCAAGAGCAATTTCAGACTTCTATCTTCAGAACAAAGGTCCTAAACACAGCTTGATTTTGTGCACAAAATTAGGCCACCCTATTTTAAATTATGCCATTGCACATCTCACTCCAAAGATGACGACTGGGCAAGAATGATTTTTTTGCTCGTTCTCAAATTCCCAAAGCTAGTCAGTTTTTAAATAAGTATTTTAATTGAATCTGTCAAATAATTTTAACATTATTTTTAATTTATGGGATGGGAGCAAAGAGCAACAGCTCACGTAGGTGAGAACCATTTCAATTTACAGACTTAGGTCTCATGGCACAGGAAGACTCTAGTTATCATAAAGTATTGACAGAAATACCACAAAGTCCTCTCACACATACTGATACCTGGCAAAGAGGAGCTTTGGTGAAGTAGGTTAGCTATCTGCTCAACTATAGCAGATATTGGACATTTGTCCTTGGGACATTTTATTACATTACATTAGAGGCACTATATAAACGGCATTAATGGAGAAGAAGGAAGGTAATTGCTGGAGAAAATTGCAAACAGAGTGACTCCGAATGGCTTTTCTTCAGATGAATCTGGGAAATGGAATTCTATCCGCCAATCAGCTGGTGGAGTGAGAGGAATATTGTCACAAAATGAAAGGAATTTAAAGGATTAAGAGAATGATCCAGCCATTAGGCCCATTGAGTCGTCTATACGGATTTCAGTAAGGCGTTTGACAAAGTCCCTCATGGGAGGTTAGTTGAAAAGGTCAAGGCTCATGGGATACAAGGACAGATAGCTAGGTGATAAGTAACTGGCTTGGTAATAGGAGACAGAAAGTAATAGTGGAAGGGTATTTTTCGAGCTGGAGGTCGGTCACTAGTGGTGTGCCGCAGGGCTCGGTACTGAGACCTCTTCTATTTGTAATATATATAAATGACTTGGAAGAGGGAGTAAGTGGAGTGATCAGCAAGTTTGCAGATGATACAAAGATGGTTGCACTTGCGGATAGTGAGGAGCATTGTCAGGCGATGCAGCAGGACACAGATAGGCTGGTAGCTTGGTCAAATAGATGGCAGAGGGAATTCAATCCTGATAAATGCGAGGTGATGCATTTCGGGAGAAAGAATGTAGTGGGGAGATATATGATAAAGTGTAGACCTATTTAGAGTATAGAAACGCAGAGGGACTTGGGGGTGCAGGTGCACAAGTCTCTGAAGGTGGCAGAGCAGGTGGAGGAGGTTGTGAATAAAGCATATGGTATGCTAGCCTTTATAGGAAGGGTATAGAGTACAAGAGCTGGCCTTTAATGTTGCAGTTGTATAAAACATTGGTCAGACCTCATTTGGAATACTGCGTCCAGTTCTGGTCGCCTTACTACCGGAAGGACGTGGAGACTCTGGAGAGAGTGCAGAGGAGGTTTACCAGGATGCTGCCTGGTATGGAAGGTCTGAATTACGAGGAGAGGTTAGGCAAATTGGGACTGTTTTCCTTAGAAAGACGTAGACTTAGAGGAGATCTAATAGAGGTGTACAAGATTATGAGGTGTATAGATAGAGTAAACAGGGTTAAGCTTTTTCCTAGGATGGACTCGAATAGCACGAGGGGTCACAGGCTTAGGGTGAGGGGGGTAAGGTATAATTTGGATGCTAGAGGGGGTTTTTTCACACAGAGGGTGGTGGGGGTATGGAATGCGCTGCCAGGTAAAGTGGTGGAGGCAGGCACTCTGGAGTTATTTAAGAAATACTTAGATGGGCACATGAACAGAATGGGAATGGAGGGATATAGAAAACTGATTCAAAATAGGGATCATGAGCCTTGGGAGTCCCTGGGAAAAAAAATGATATTGATGTACTTGTTTTTATCCTACAGGTGCTTTGGTCCATCTTGTTGTCTAACAAGGAGCATACACGTGATGGGTCGTGAGAGGGCTGCTCCTGGATTTTTTCGAGAGTATCCTACTGCTTCATGTCATTAATGTACGCTTGTCCTGGACCATTTGATAGGCAACACGACATTTCAGTGACTATCGCTGTGCTGTGCAGATACATGGATTTGGGCCTGTTTCTGTGGGAATTTGCGCATTCTCCGGGTGCTCCAGTTTTCTCCCAGATCCCAAAAATGTGCTCTTAGGCTAATTGGCAAAACAAATTCTCCCTAAATTGTTTCAAATTTGATTTTTAATCCATTGATCTATAAACATAAACAGGGATCACAGGTGGAGGTAGGAACATTGGGGTGGCGGCGCAGGCTTGTTGGGCCGAAGGGCCTGTTTCCCATGCTGTTTTGTTCTTTATAAATGAAAATCAATGTTTTATGTAAGCACTGAGCTTCTAAAACCAGAACAAGTTAAGGGAGAAAATAAATTTCAGAAATATAAATACATAAAAAAAAAGCTTGGTATGCATCTGTGAATGCAATACTGAAGATTTATTATCCATCCATGAAAAAGAAAATCCATATTGGCAGGGCAAAGAGCCACTGAAGTAAGATTAAGACTTAGTTTAGTCTCACTTGATTAAGGTTTTTGTATTCGTTTAAAAATGGCCTGTTGATTTGAACCGTGGTTAGAAGTAATGAAATTGTTTATTCCCATCATGCTTTAGGGTTTACTGACTGAATATAGTTGTTGAGTTACAGGATGTTGACTTCTTTTTCTCACTGTTGTGACATTATTTTAAAGCAATATGTATATGAGTAATTAATCAGTATGTAAAGCAGCATGTAGAGTGCATTTAGAAATTCTGGCTGTGCTATCTCTCTACGAGTAATGGTTGTGAATCCCTAAAGTAAATCTGTGTGCTGAGACATTCTGTAATGCACCTTCACATAAACCAGACCCAAATATAGTGAAATTGTGGAAGATCACCAGGAAAACAATGAGCATTCCAATACCAGACAGGATGCCAACACCTACAAGTTAAGAACATCAAAACAACTAGTCCACATCTCAGCGAGATCATAGTATCATGATATCCAGAAGGATCAGTAACCGACCTATACTTTATGCAGATCCTCTAATATAGGCCTATTTTTTGTAGTAATAGATTTTCTACCAATGTACTGTGATGCATTTCCACTGCTATTGTAATGTTTACTGGGAAAGAAAAGGGAATGTTATAATACCACTAAGGGTAAATAGCAACCAAGCACTGTATGTGTGTGTGCACATGTGTAGAAATTGCAGCTGTACTGTCTCTGTGAATAATGGTTGCTGAATGCTAAAGTAAATCTGTGTGCCGAGTTATCCTGTAACATAACCTCAAATAAACGGAACCCAAGTATAGTTTACTAGCTCTGTGGCAAATGCCAACCAACCCTGTGAGATTAGTGAGTTTGTAGACACAGAAACATAACAGTCAACACACTCTGACATGAGATATGAAGCAAGACAACAGACCAAAATGGTAAAAAAGTTGGTAACTTGCACTTTGTAGAAACTTTTCTCTGACAGTCTTGTTCACAATAATACTTGTCATACCATAATCAATCATCTAGATCTTGTGTGAGAGACTAGGGGCCTATAAAGATCTTGGGATTTCCTTCACAATCCATTGGGAAATATAGAAACAAAAGAATTGATGAAGGTCATGCCTCTGCCCAAGATAAAATAATGTTTATTTATTTACATGATCACTGCTTAGACATTGAGCATGTCAGCGTTTAAGTTGCAAATCATATTTAGTGTCAGATTCAAATTGTTTCAAGGGCCAAAGAAAATGAAATAGAAAGTGATAGTGGGATATGGATACTGTGGAATATGAGGAAGTGGTTGGATTAAATCTCATCAGTCTGCTTCTGAAATAAACTACAAGTATACTTTCTAATGTACAATACATAGACTTTCTACATAGACATTCTTAGACTGGAGAATATAGGTGCAACAGCAAACTGTGTCAGATGTGGAAACTTATTTTGTTATTGTTATGCAGCTTACTGTGACAGCATAGATTGGTGAAGCTAAAGCAGTTAAAACAACTGCCTGTTATGAAATTGGCTTCCAAGATTATCTCAAGTTGAATGGGAAGAACCTTAACTTCCAACAGCAGCTCTCTTCCCTTCAGATATTCTCATTGTGACAGACTAGATGATTAAGCATTAACATTATCCTGGAGTACTGTAGACTTATCCTAAGCACAAAGTAGATTACATAATCTACAACAGAGAATTATTTTGATTGCAATTCCCTTTCACTCTTTATGCAATGCTGGGACCAACTCGACTTAAAGGAATCTGTTTTATTCTTCCTCAAGGAGCAAAGTAATTAATTTTTAAACAAGTCAAAAACACAAATTTGAGCCCACACTAGGTTCAGGAATCCCATTCTAGGTAGCATGGTGAGCAGCTTGTGAAATATGAGTGACTTGCCATTGTCATTCTAATTACAGCATGGATGCACAGCATGCTAATCCAAATAATTACGTCACTTCTAGTGCAACAGGAGCTTGACCATAGTAGGCACCAAGCTGTCACAAATTGCTACAGAGTGTTATTTTCAGTACAGAATGCACTTTTCTCCTACATAATTGTTTTACTGGTGTCTGCTGAGGGTTCGGGGCCAATGCGAGTTGAGGGTTTTTCAGTCTGCAAGAGAATGTTCTGCAAGCAAGATCTGTTTTACTAGTGCTCCTATTTTTATAGTTATTACTGTTCTGTTGAGCTACTGTTATTTGTATAAAGATCATTCTTTAAACATTGCATTTGACTACCTTATCTGTGATCTTAATTTACCACACATACCAACTTCTGAACTGCAGCTATTGTCTGTAACCTCAGAATTTGTTCCCCACATATTAACTGACCACTTTATGATGTCAATAATATTAAAGGTCTAGATGTTCATGTTTAATGCCGCCTCTTGTTGCCAATTACTTAATACAGGCCTTATGAAGGGCTTTTGGCAACGATGCACAACGGATACAAGATAACACCCCCTTACAAGTTGCTTAACATCCTTGATGTAGGATGGAGAGACATGATCAAATATTGCTGCTGCATATGACTGACTTTAAAGTCAGGTACTCTAATAGCTAGACATGGAAAAAGGTTTAGCTATAAACCTAAATTAGGTTATACATGAACTTTTAATCCTGGGTCTCCAAGTCAGGTGAATCAGTAAGTATGAAATGAAAATAACAGATAGAAGTTTAAATGGAGTCCCAAAACACCAAGCACAAACTAACATTGAACTATAACATTAAATATGGATGAATATCAGAGCCAGAATTTAAATTAGGATTGCTTCATTTTATGACCAAATATCCTGCTGTCTTTTACAACCCAAACACTCAAATAACTATTTCTGGTAACCTGGTCAAACAGTAAGAAGTGAACCTGACGAAGAGGATAACCTCGAAAACTTGTGAGTTTACTATCAAATAAATCGGTTGGACTTAAACTTGGTGTTGTCAGACTTCTTACTGCGTTTACCTCAGTCCAACACCAGCATTTCTACAACCTGGTTAAAGACAGAGGTACCAGATATTTTCCCTTGTCTAGTGGAGAGTTTGCTTCAGATTTTCTGGCAAATGCAACAGGTTTGATATTGAATAAATAAACTCAAAATATACATCAATAAATATATGCAAAATCAGAAGAGGAAAATCTGAACACAGGAGTTGGGACGTCTTGAACTTGTATAAGACATTTGTAAGGCCACACTTGGAACACAGTGTACAGCTCTGGTCACCCTATTATAGAAAGGATAAAGAGTGCAGAAAAGATTTACTAGGATGCTACCAGGACTTGATGGTTTGAGTTATATATCAGGCTGGGACTCTTTTCTCTGCAGGGTGATCTTACAGAAGTCTATAAAATTATGAGGGATATAGACCAGTTAGATAGCCAGTATCTTTTCCTAAAGGGAGGGGAGTCTAAACCTAGATTTAAGATGAGAAGGGAGAGATATAAAAGGGTTCAGAGGGACAACTGTTTCACATAGAGCGTGATGAGTGTCTGGGACAAACTGGCAGAAGTAGTAGTAGAAGCAGATACAATTTTGTCTTTTAAAAAGCGTTTAGACAGTTACACAAGTAAGATGGCCATTGAGAGATATAGGCCAAACGCAGGCAATTGGGACCAGCTTAGTTGTTTAAAAAAAAAGGGCGGCATGGACAAGTTGGGCCGAAGGGCTTGTTTCCATGCTGTAAACTTTTATGACTCTATGAGGTGTTAGATACAACTTGAAACATTAACTTTGTTTCTCTGTACACTGTCGTGCCAGAGTTTGAGTACTTCCAGCACATTGTTTTTATTTCTGATACTGGATCTTGTTTTGTTTCCCTATACTTCTAATTAATAATGCTTTATCTATTTGTTAACCTTTTGTCAAAGATGAAAATCCCAAGCACCAACATGCCCTCAAGTCACATGCACAGACAAACTACAAAGCAACTCAATTTTTAAAAAATATTTGTTCATATTATTCATTTTATATTCAATAACCATTTTCTTTCCACATCTCAATGCCATTTACATTCAGAGGTGCAGATGAGCAACCCATTGGCTGGCTTCTGCCAATGCTTTTGCTCCATTGCAGAGATGAAAAAGAACTGTAGCTGTTCTTTTTCACTGAACTGCTAGATCAGTAATTTTTTGAAAAGCCACATGTGGCTGACTTCCTCCTCATCAAGTATGAGATGCTGGCAATGGTAATATTAGTGAATTAGATTCACGAGGCCCAGACTAACGTTCCAGGGATACCCATCTTATCACAGCAGCTTGTGCAATTTGAATTAACTTAACTAATAAATCTTGAATAAAATGTTAATCTCAATAACGGTGACCATCAAAATTACTGAACTGGTTAGAACATACAGAACATAGGACACTACAGCACAAACAGGCCCTTCGGCCCACAAGTTGCGCTGATCACATCTATACCTACCAAGCCACAGACCTATCTATAACCCCCTATCCCATTAGTTCCCATATACTCATCCAGAAGTCTTTTAAAAGACCCCAGCGAGTTTGCCTCTACCACCTCCGACGGCAGCCGATTCCATTCACTCACCACCCTCTGAGTGAAAAACTTACCCCTAACATCCCCTCTGTATTTGCTTCCCTGCACCTTAAATCTGTGTCCTCTCGTAGTGACCATTTCAGTTCGGGGAAATGGCCTCTGAGAATCCACCCTATCTATTCCTCTCAACATTTTATAAACCTCTATCAGGTCACCTCTCAACCTATGTCTCCCAGGGCATGCCTTGTATCTTCCTAAGGCATGCCTCCCAATCCAGGCAGCATCCTTGTAAATCTCCTCTGCACTCTTTCAATAGCTTCTACGTCCTTCCTATAGTGAGGCGACCAGAACTGTGCACAGTACTCCATGTGGGGTCTGACAAAGCTGCATCATTACCTCCTGACTCCTAAACTCAATTCCTCGATTAATGAAGGCCAGTACACCATACGCCTTCTTGACCACATCCTCCACCTGCGAGGCCGATTTAAGAGTCCTATGAACCCGGACCCCAAGATCCTTCTGCTCTACAACACAGCTAAGACTCCTACCCTTGATATTGTACTCCTTCATCCCATTGTTCTTGCCAAAATAGACCACTACACATTTATCTGCGTTGAAGTCCATCTGCCACTTCTCTGCCCAGTCTTGCATCCTGTCTATGTCCCGCTGCAACTTTGACATCCCTCCAGACCATCCACAACATCACCGACCTTTGTATCGTCGGTTGTCCTTATCCAGTCTGGTTTTCATATGGCTCCAGACCCACAGTCATGTGATTGATGCTTAATTAAGCACTGAAATGGTCTTACAAGCCACCCAGTTTTATCAAATGATAACGCAAAAGTCAAATAGTAAAACTGGACTGACCACCTTGCACAAACTTTGGCACAATAAATGACAAAGGCCAGTTGGATCTGTAAAGTTCTCCTCGCTAATCTCTGGTGACTTTTGCCAAAATTAGTAGAGCTGTCCCACAGTTGAGTCAAGCAACTTGACAGTCATTGGCTGCAAAGTATGATTCGGTGACAATGTGCCAGACTCCTCCAGAAACATTCCTGTGTATATCCTTCCTGATCAGTAGGACAGACCTCCCAGAGATGGCAACACATTTAGAAGGGAATGACACTGGAGTGTTAAACATTTATTCTGGACCCCAAGAAGTATCACGGCATCAAGTTAAATATGGACAAGGAAGCCTCCTATTTTTTTACCACCTAGGAAGCTCCCTCAACTGATGAATCAATGCTCATTTACATTGGAAGTAATACATACCCTAAGAACAATTAATACAAAATCATTTGTTCACTGGTTAGCTCTAGGATGATACCAAAACAGGAATATTTGGGGTCGGGGAAGAGAGAAAAATACGCACTTTTTAAAATCCAGTTCTTTTATGGTAGACCTGTGCATGTGATCAGCCACAGAATGAACACGTGAATTACTTAGTTGGCTCTTCCTTCAATTCTCTTTAGCTCCAAGGGAAAAGATGTAGTTCTACTTAGCATCTGTGGTATCACATTAAGACCAGCATTCTAATGTTTAATGAAAACTGTAATAACAATCCCACATCTTATCATTCTATGCTATTGTTTAAATTAATATCTATATAAGCAGCATATCATCTCTCTCCCTCCCGCCCTACCTTGCCACCCCCTTTTTCAACAGGAAGGTTTCAAAACTATATTTATGTTCAAGAAATCGAAACTAATTGAAAAAAGTAACTCAAAATTTTGGTCATCACGCAAAAAAATACTGTCAGATGTCATCAATTAAGAGATAGGAGGTTCAATAAGGTAACTTGTCATCATTTACACATACATTTCCTCAGGCAGCATGGCCACAAACAAGTGAAGATGTACTCTTACTCAAGTTTTGTACGAGTAAAGGAAAAGGAGAGATATGGACAGTGTTAAATGTTGTACTTACCAGAAGGTAAGTACTGGTATCCTGTTTTCTCCTGTGACCTGGAAGATCAGGAAAAAGTTGATTAAGCTCTACATGGATTTGATTAAGTAATTTTAAAGCAACTGTACTGTTAAAGGCACAATTTCAAACATATCAAGTACAATATAAACTATTTTTTAAACAAGGTACCCTTAATAACCCTTTATTTGAACAAAAGGAATTTTTATTGCAATCTTGAACTTTTCTATTTAGCATTTTCCCATTTCCTGTCTTTCAAATCAGATTGGAAAGCTATATACTGAAAACCTTAGCAATGCATTTGATGTTTTGAAAAAAACAGCAAAGAAAGAAAGAGACTTCATGGAAATACCAGGTATTATAAAAAAGAATATCAAACAAACATTTGGACACACAAACAGTAATATGGAGTCCAAATGTTAGTTTATAATCATTTTTTATAAACTCCAATGCTTCCATTCAGTATTGATGTATTTGTTATAGTAGATGTTACCATGAAAAGCATTATATGTAATCATACCAATACCATAATACAGATTATTCTCTGTAGATCACAAATTTGTGGCAAATTCTTGAGTTCATATAAGATTTTTAAAAATCAGTTCCTGCAACTCTTCCAATGTCTAAACAGTTGCATAGCAAGTAGTATGTTGCAGTCTAAAGTGATCCCAGATTAGGGCGTCATGGCATTGTCACTGGACTACTAATTCAGAGACCCAGAGATCGAGAGATCATGGCAGACGGTGAAATTCGAATTTAATAAAAATCTGGAATTATAAAACCATTTGTCGATTTTGATAAGAATCCATCTGGTTCATGATCTTTAGGAATATAAATTTGCTGTCCTTACTGATGTGTGACAACAGGTCCACAGCAATATGTTGACTCTTTAATTCCCCCAATTAGGTGGCAATTAGGAATAGGCAAATAAATGCTGGTTTAGCCTGTGACACCCACATTCAATTAATAAAACAAAATATTCAATCTCCAGTCTGTGCTGTCATTTGTGTGTCATTTGTTCAGTCTACAATTCCCTCCTTACATTTGCAGCTTCATCTTGCCCTATCTCAGCTCACATCACTACTATTCCAACTATAATCCACATGGGTGATAAGATTCATACTGGTGCCTCAATTGATATTATATTTCTTTTACCCATATCCATGAAGTTGATGGGCCTTGCTGGTCAGTACCATTAACATTAACAACAATAACACTGAGGGTTAAAAGCAACACAAAATCTAGTGGTTGGCCTTTCATTCAGGCAAGCACCCTTCCAGCAATTTCTGCAACCAAATCAGTCATATAGTTTTGGTCTTTTCTCTGGAAAGATGTTGAGAAGGCATGTCCTAGATGTTAGCCACGTCTGCACCTCTAAAAACTAGGCATAGGTTATTCAAGCAAACAAAGGGAAAATTTTCCAGCTAAAATACCATTGTGCCCCACACAAACAATGATCCATGATTCACTTCCATTTATTGCATGTTAAGAACACAAGACTGCCATGAGCATGGCTTAAGCTTCATAGTTAGCAACAGATTGCTACAATCAACTCAGCACTAGTAGCAACTTCTGAAGGCCTCATCTCCTCGTGCCTATCATCGGATAGAGACTGTCAACATCAACAAGTAACAATCTGGCATTCAATGCCTGAAAGGGTAATGATACAGATTCATCACTAAGTTTCCAAAGGAGTTGGATAAAAACTGGAAAAGAAAATATTTGTAGGGTTATAGGAAATCGCAGAAGAATGATTCTAGCACCAAGAGCGAGTGAAAGCACAATGGATCAAATAATCTTCTGTGCTGTAGGATTCTTTAATCTATGCACTAGACACTTTAGAATTCAGAAATTTTATCTTCAAATTTGCAAAATAAATTTATAAAAGATTATCTTGTTCGAAAACAATGTTCCATATTTACAGACAAAAACTGAAACAACCTGCCTATGGACAGTCTAGGATTTGGAACATGGTAACTGCTGTTTGACATGGATTTTTCATTCAAGACAAATTAACTAAGTTATATCTAATATCGTTCGCCTATCAGTAATCCCTGAGGATAGCTGTAAGATTTTTCTCAAAAGATTCCAGAAGAATGCAAGGTAAAATATCACAGATTGCACCATATATATCAACCTTTGAAGTTATGAAAGCCTTTATGTACATGTGGAGTAAAAAATGTTGGTAAAGGAGGACACATTTTCAATCATTAATCAACGTGTGTGATCTCCTGTGTGTGGGTATATCTTAAAGTCCCGTGCAGCTGCTTGGCAACACAATGCTGAAGGCTGAGCTGTAGTCAATAAATAGGAGTCTGACACGTATGCTTGTTATCTAAGTATTCCAGGGTTGAGCGCAGGGCCAAGAAAATGTCGTCTGCTGTGGACCTGTTGCAGTTGTAGGCAAACTGCACCAGATCCACGTAGTCTGAGAGGCTGGAATTGATTCATGGCATGACTAACCTTTTGAAGCACTTCAAAATGATAATGTCAGAACCATCAACCAATAGTCATTAAGGCACGCTGCTTGGTTTTTCTTAGGTACTGGGATGATAGTCGTCTTTTTGAAGCAGATAGGGATCTCAAATTGTTGTAAAGAGAGGTAGAAGATGTCTGTGAATACCACCGCCAGCTGATCCATATAGGGTCTGAATGCACATCTGGGTACCCCATCAGGCCAGTCACTTTTCTGTAATTTGACGTTTAAGAAAGCTGCTCTGACATCTGGAATGGTGACCCACATACAGGTTCATCCAGGGCTTCCAAAGGTGGAGGGCAAGCTCTTGCTAACCTCTTGCTCAAAAGGGAGAGGTGTGTTGAAGCCAACAATTTTACGTGCCTTCATCTTGTAGCCTGTTACGTCTTGCAGACTTTGCCACAGTCGGCAGAGGTCAGCGTGGCTAGTCCGGGACTCTAAGTTTGGTCCGGTACTGTCTTTTGGTGTCTTTGATGGACCTCCTTAGATCGTATCTGGTTTTCTTGTCTAGGTCAGTGTTGCCTGACTTGAACATATCAGACCTGGACTTCAGCAAGCAATGGATATCCCCATTCATCCATAGTTTCTGGTTGGGGAACAGACAGATTTGCTTCTTTGGCATATTAATGAACTTAGTTATTGTACTGGTGTACTCATTCAGGCTGTTCGCAGACTTTAACCTGGTGTTGAGAGACGACTTACTGTGTCTAATCCAGTCCATCGCCGATAACTCAACATCATGCAGTGTTATTGTAAGCCTGCTTGTGGCTAATAAAAATCTTAACTTGCTGCATGTCAACTTATATGCTGAGTAAAAGTCTAAACATGAAAAATAATGTAATGATTTGATAGCTGGTAGAAGTTTCTTAAATCTTAAAGGATTCCTGGAATTAGATATAAGACTGTGACATCTGAAATGCTTACCTTGGCCGAGATGTGACTCTAGAGACACAGCATTGATGTTGACTCTTAACTGCCCTCCAAAGGCAACCCGGAATGGGCAATAAATACTGGCCAGCCAGCAACACCCATGTCCCTCAAATGAATAAAAATCAATCCACCTCCCATCTGAACTTCATCCCACCCCAATAACCTTGCCTCCCACTCCTCTTTTCATCCATCCATTTCCCCTCTCCCCACCACCACTTCTCCTCACCCCATTCCCTTTCCTCCCACCCCCGTCCCTTCACCCACCTTCACCCCTTTCCCTCCCAACTCCATCACCTTCATCTCCCTACCCTTTGCTCCCTCACCACCCTCATTCCCTCCCCTATCTTCCACCCCTCCTCTCACATCCTCACCAACCATCCCTCCTCCCCTCTCTCACCCTTCCTCACCCTTCCTCCCTCAATACCCTGTCCCTCCCTCGATCCCCACTCCCTCGATGCCCCCTCCCTCCCTCCCTGCCCCCTTCCTCGATACCCTCCCTCAATACCCCCTCCCTCCGTCCCGATCCCCCCCCCCCGATCGCCCCCTCCCTCCACCCCTCATACCTTGGGGGAAGGGGCGGAGGGAAGCGGGGGAAGGGGCGGAGGGAAGCGGGGGAAGGGGCGGAGGGAAGGAATGGAGGGAAGGGGCGGAGGGACTAGAGGAGGGACCGGGGGCGATCGAAGGAGGGGCGATCGAAGGAGGGGCGATCGAAGGAGGGGCGATCGAAGGAGGGGCGATCGAAGGAGGGGCGATCGCCCCCAATACCCCCTTCCCTCCCTCCGCCCCCAATACCCCCTCCCCTCCGCCCCCCTGCCCCCAATACCTCCCCGGCCCCCCAATACCCCCCCTCCCTCCCCTCCGCCCCCAATACCCCCCCTCCCTCCCTCCGCCCCCAATACCCCCCTCCTCCGCCCCCCCCCCCCCGCCCCCCCAATACCCCCCTCCCTCCCCCCCGCCCCCCTCCCCCCCCCCATACCCCCCTCCCTCCTCCGCCCCCAATCCCCCCTCCCTCCCTCCGCCCGCCCCCAATACCCCCCTCCTCCCTCCGCCCCCAATACCCCCCTCCCTCCCTCCGCCCCCAATACCCCCCCTCCCTCCCTCCGCCCCAATACCCCCCTCCCCCTCCGCCCCCAATACCCCCCTCCCTCCCTCCGCCCCCAATACCCCCCTCCCTCCCTCCGCCCCAATCCCCCCCCCCTCCGCCCCCAATACCCCCCTCCCTCCCTCCCCCCAATACCCCCTCCCCCCCAAGACCCCCCTCCCTCCCTCCGCCCCAATACCCCCCTCCCCTCCCTCCGCCCCATTCCCCCCCCCTCCCTCCCCCCAATCCCCCTCCCTCCCTCCGCCCAATACCCCCCCTCCCTCCCTCCGCCCCAATAACCCCCCTCCCTCCCTCCGCCCCAATTACCCCCCCCTCCCCCGCCCCAATACCCCCCCCCTCCTCCCCCCCCGCCCCCAATACCCCCCTCCCTCCCTCCGCCCCCAATACCCCCTCCCTCCTCCCCCACCCCCTCCCTCCCTCCGCCCAACCCCCCTCCCTCCCTCCGCCCAATACCCCCCTCCCTCCGCCCCAATACCCCCCTCCCTCCCTCCGCCCAATACCCCCCTCCCTCCCTACCGCCCCAATACCCCCCTCCTCCCTCCGCCCCAATACCCCCTCCCTCCCTCCGCCCCCATACCCCTCCCTCCGCCCCAATACCCCCCTCCCTCCCTCCGCCCCATCCCCCCCTCCTACCCCCCTCCCTCCCTCCGCCCCAATACCCCCCCCCTCCCTCCGCCCCAATACCCCCCTCCCTCCGCCCCTCCCTCCCTCCCCCAATACCTCCCTCCCTCCCTACCCCCTCCCTCCCAATCCCCCTCCCTCCCTCCGCCCCAATACCCCCCTCCCTCCCTCCGCCCCCCCCCTCCCCCCTCCCCAATACCCCCTCCCTCCGCCCTCCCCCAATCCCCCTCCCTCCCTCCGCCCCCACCCCCTCAACCTCCCCGCCCCAATACCCGCTCCCTCCCAATACCACCACACCGCCCCAATACCCCCTTGCACATTCACCACATCCACCGCCACCATGTCCGGCTTGTCAAGGGCGATGCCAAACGGGGAAATCTTCCTCTCAGTCACCCCGGAGGGCACCACATCGGGTTTGGGCCCGAATTTTCGGGGGTAATAATCCCCACTCAAGAACCGGGACGTGTCTTCCGCCATCTTCAGCCGCCGGCTTGGAGCTGCCCCCCCCACTCTCCGCCCCCACTGGCACCTTAAAGCTGGACACCCCCCACCTCCCCCTCCAAAAAACACTCACCCAGCCATAATAAACAACACTCAGCAAATAAAATACTCCTTTCACACTAAATCCACCTTACCGAAATGTAATAATTATCTTTAATCCCTTCAAAATGAATTCTGATCCATAGATAGAAAATATATCATAACTATTTATTCCATAAAAGCAAATTACTGTAGATGACTCGTTGTTTATTTTATGTTTATGATATTTGATAAACCAACAAAATGGGAATTTTCAGCCAATTAGTACAAACAGATAACTGGGACAAGGGCTACCAACCATCAAATTTTGTTAAGGTTTGCAAACAAAGGAAGCAGAAGTAATACATGAAAAAATAAGCTTATTTATTATTGTCACAAGTAGGCTTATATTAGCACTGCAATTAAGTTACTGTGAAAGTCGCCAAGTCACCACACTCCAGCATCTGTGTAGGTATACTGAGGAAAAATTTAGCATGGCTAATCCACCTAACCAGCATATTTTTCAGACTGTTGGAGCATCTGGAGGAAACCCACACAGACACAAGAAGAATATGCAAACTCCACACAGTCAGCCACCCAACCCGGGAATCGAACCCAGGTCTCTGGGACTTTGAGGCAGCAGTGCTGACCACTGTGCCACCACAAGATGTTGGAGAGTTGGATAATTCTGTAATTTTACTTTAAATGACTGCATGGCTGGGCCAAATACACATTATTTCAAAACAGTAACAGATATTTTTTATGGGTGCACATAAAAAGTAAAATGGGATTAATTTTCCATTCATTGTTGGTAAAAATTTTGTTAAGAGTAAGTACTAATCCGGCTGGTACTTTTATCTGAACTCTGATTCACTGCCAGGCAGTTGTGCTGGGCTCTGAGCCCAGGCTGGGAATTCGAAACGGTGCAAACGCTTTTCTCTGGGTGGACGGTGTCCCGCTGGAGTGAGTGGAGTGCGCAGACTCGGGAGTAGTCTGGGTGTGGGGCTGACCCTGGGGAAGGTGAGAGTTGGTGAACTGTCCTAATACAGCGGATGGGGGAAATGGATACAACACATGGTCTCCGGCTATTTGGGAGACGCTTTTAGTGCATCTGAATCCAGTGCTGAGGGTTCAGTGTCGATAAGTACAGGCAGATACTGAAGGTTCAGTGTCTCTGGTTACAGGCAGATACTGAGAGTTCCGTGTCTCTGGGTACGGGCAGATGCTGAGGGTTCAGTGTCTCTGAGTACAGGCGGATACTAAGGGTCAGTGTCTCTGGGTACAGGCAGGTGCTGAGGGTTCAGTATCTCTGGGTACAGGAAGTACTGAGGGTTCAGCGTCTCTGGGTACAGGCAGGTGCTGAGAGTTCAGTGTGGGTACAGGCAGTACTGAGGGTTCAGCATGGGTATAGACTGGTACTGAGGGTTCAGTGTCTCGGTACAGGCAGATGCTGAGGGTTCAATGTCTCTGGGTACAGGTAGTACAGAGAGTTCAGTGTGGGTACAGGTAGATACTGAGGGTTCAATGTCTTCGTACAGGCAGATATGGTGGATTCAGTGTCTCTGAGTATAGACAGGTACTGTCTATACAAGGTTCAATGTTTCTCTGTGTAGGCTGATACTGAGGGTTTAATATTTCTGAGTACGGGAAGGTGCCAAAGGTGTGGTATTTCTAGGTATAGGCAGATACAGAAGACTCTGTCACTGGGTACAGGCAGGTACTAAGGGGTTCAATGTCTCTGAGTACAGGCAGGTACTAAGGGGTTCAGTGTCTCTGGGTACAAGCAGATATTGAGGATTCAGTGTTCTTGGGTGCAAGCAGGTACTGTTCAATGAATCAAAGAACAAAGAACAACACAGCACGGGAAACAGGCCCTTCGGCCCAACGAGCCCGCGCCGCCGTCCTAACGTCTTAATGACATATAGAGACCAATATAGGACAATTTGTTACCCAATCAGCCTAAGAGCACATTTTTGGGATGTGGGAGGAAACCGGAGCACCCGGAGAAAACCCACGCAACCACGGGGAGAACGCGCAAACTCCCGCAGACACAGGCCCAAATCCACGTGTCTGCACAGCAACAGCGATAGTCTCTGAGCTGTCATGTTGCCCATCTGATGGTCCAGTTTAAGCATACACTAACGACATGAAGCACTAGGCCACTCCTGAAGTAACATCCAGGAGCAGCCCTCGCACGACCTGCCGAATGCATGCACCTTGTTGGTCAACAAGGTGGACCGAACAGCCTGTGGAAACAATTAAAGTATTTAAACAGTCCTCCTATATCCCTCTATCTGCAGACCGCTCATGTGGCTGTCCAGGAGACCCTTAAACAACCCTAGCGTGCCTGCTCCCACCACCTTACTCGGTAGTGCATTCCACACCCCCACTACCCTTTGTGTGAAAAAATGCCCTCTAATATTAGTCTTATACATAGCCCCCTCACCCTAAGGCCGTGACCCCTCGTTCTATCCGAATCTAATGGTGGAAAAAGCTTACCACCATTTACTCTATCTATACCCCTCATAATCTTATATACCTCTAATAGATCCCCTCTCAGCTGACGTCTTTCAAGGGAAAACAACCCCAGTGCGTTCAACCTTTCCTCGTAAGACAGCCCTTCCATACCAGGCAGCATCCTGGTAAATCTCCTCTGCACTCTCTCCAGGGACTCCACATCCTTCCGGTACAACGGCGACCAGAACTGGACGCAGTACTCCAAGTGAGGCCTAACCAATGTTCTATACACTTGCAACATCAAACTCCTACTCTTGTATTCTATACCCCTTCCTATGAAGGCTAACATACCATACGCTTTCTTTATCACTTTTTCTGGATATCTGGATACAGATATCCAGAATCTGGATACAGGTTGATAGAATGTTCAGTATTCTGGATGCAGACAGGTGTTGAGGGTTCAATATATCTGGGTACATACTGGATACTGAAGTTTTGTAGCTCTAGATATTGAAGATGCAGTCTTCATGGGTATGGGTTGGATGGTGAGGTTTCATTGAATGGGTACAGATCATGAATCCAGTCTTTGTGCAAGTTGCAACTTGTTAGTTGCAAGTGGTATTCAGTTTGTGGTCAAGAGGATTGCCTGACCACTGACTTGAGAAGTTGGTCATATCACAGAACACCAATAACTCAGTACCTGTTGGTTAATTGTTGCCTGTGTACTGTCATTTATCCTTGCTTTAATGCATTTTAATCAGATTAAATACAGTAATTGTGTTCATAGAATTCCTGCAGTGCAGGAGGCCATTTGGCAATCAAGTCTGCACTGACAACAATCCCACCTTAAGTCTTATCCCCATTACCCCACACATTTATCCTGCTAATGCCTCTTACCTATGCATCCTGGAACACAAGGGGTAATTTAGCATGGCCAATCAACCTAACCCACACACATTTGGACTGTAGGAGCAAACCCATGCAGACACAGGGAGAATATGCATACTCCACATAGACAGTGACCTAAGCCGGGAATCGAATCCGGGTCCCTAGAGCTGTGAGACAGCAGTGCTAACCACTTTGCCACCCAATGTGTTCATAATGAGTGAAATTGTTTTCTCTGACATATTGTGTAATGAATTTATTCTTGTGGCATTACATTTTTGAGGTTTGCCTGCTGCTTGTTATTTTGTAGTGAATAAATGGTATGCATTTATAAATAATAACAACACATTTAATATGTCAAATGCTAGATGACAAGTAGGAGTTAAGAACAACTTTTGGGGTGGAGGCTGAAAATAATCAGAGAGCTTTTGAGGATGTCCTTGAAGCTGAATGAGGTTATAATAGATTTCAGGTTTGGGAAGGAGATACATGGAACTGGATTGTGAATACTTAAAAGTTGCTGGTGCTTGAGAGGGATAAGAAAATAGTTGACTAGACAAGGCTGCAGACACACCAAGACCATGAAAAGATTTATAAATGAAATTTATATCATTTTAACATCAAAGCTTTGTGAGTTGGGTAGACAGTGTGATTAAGTGACTACAGCTCAGTGACTATCGCTGTAGCTGTGCAGACACTTGGAATTGGGCCGGTGTCTGAGGGAGTTTGCGCGTTCTCCCCGTGGTTGCATGGGTTTTCTCCGGGCGCTCCAGTTTCCTCCCACATCCCAAAAATTCGCTCTTAGGCTGATTGGGAAACAAATTGTCCCTACATTGAGACTCTTCCATATTAGGAATAACCTAAAATTAGGATAGGATAATGGAATTGATACTATATAGTTACGACGGCGGCGCGGGCTCGTTGGGCCGAAGGGCCTGTTTCCCGTGCTGTGTGTTGCTCTAAACACTAATAAAAAAAGTGCACAGTAATTGGTTCTGGGCAGGATGTGTGTGACAAAGTTAGAGCTTATCTTGGGGTTAACTGAGTAATTGGTGAGAACAGTATTGCAGAAGTCCATATTTAAAGTGAAACTTGAAGCTTGGTTCAGGTTTGAAGACAATATCATGTGTAGAGATTTGAGTTCAATTTGAGCAAGTTGACTGAGAGGCAAGTAAGGAAGATGTAGTTTCTGGTGGACTGACTTCACTGTTCTCACAGCAAAGGTAGTGACTGATTTAGAATGTTGTTTGTGGGTTGAGGAGGAACTGGAGCAAGAAGAAGCCTTTTCCATTAATTTATCATCCAGGTGGTACAGAACACGTGTGGCTTGAGAAAGGAGGAGTTCACTACCCAATTGTATCATAGATACAAGCTGGAATCATTTTAAAGGAAAACTGTTCAACAGATTAAGAAAATTGTGGGTTCTGTTGGATGGGCAGAATGAGCACCCTCGTGTGCATCTATCTTGTGACATGCCTGTTTATTTTAATAAATCACTGCTTTAGAAGATATGAAATTAAGTGTGGAGAAATTTACTTTTCAATATAATTAGCAACATTGCAAGTTACTCAAAACTGATCCTGTTCAAAAGACATCCATCAGAATATCAGTATATAAAGAATGTTGTGTTCCTTGTTAGAAAAGAGTATCAGTTGGTCAAAACAAATTTTTGACACTCTTTCGATTTGTTGTGGCGTGTTCTCGTTTAGTGTTTTGATTATCAAGTCATTCTAAGGAAATGAAATAGTCTCAGTGGTGCTTTTGCTATATCCATAAAGATTTATCTGACAGTAATCTGCTTTTGTTTTCTCTCAACTTCACCACAGGAAATGTTCATTAGTGGCACAGCCATGATAATTAAATAACTTGGAGTCAAATCTACTATTTGGTAGTGTTCCATCTGAAAATGGGCCACAGTCACTGATGCAAATTGGCATGTGTATCACCATTAGGGAATATATTGCAAATGACAATTTTTAAAAAAATTGTATTTATTTATATCCTGTAAGATTAAGTACATAATTAACCACTAATTATTAAAGTTGCTCCATTTGGAAAAGGCTAACATTTTAATTCTTTGGTTCAATTGGTAGCACCCTCACTTGAATCAGAAGCTTTACGTATTACCCAGGATTTCAGCACAAAAAAAATCAAGGCTGATACTTCAGTGGAGTACCAAGGGCATGCTGCACTGTCAGAGGTGCTTTCTTGCAAATGAGATTTTAAACTAAAGTTTCATCTATTCTCTCAGATGAATGTAAACAATCACAAAAACTACTTCAGAGAAGAATAATGCAGTAATCCCTCAGACATGATAAAAACAGATTATCTTATTACATAGCTGCTGTGTGGAATGAACAAGTTAACTGTAATACTTACTACATTACAATAGTGATTACAATTCAGAAGTACTATTGGCTGTAACTTTGGGACATTTAACGACTTGAAATAGACCATTTAAATGCAAGTTTTTTTATACCCTGTAAACTATAATATTACAAACTGTTTATGGAATCCCCATTTCTCTTTAAGAATGATGCCTAAAACTATGGAACCATTAGCAAGGAAACTCTTCAAGGGAGTTTTATTCCTGGAAGTTGCAGGAGCAGTTGGAGCATATTGGTTATTTCAAAGGATGAATGTGAGTCAAGGTAAGGATGACTGACTGCTACCTTCATCCAATTTCTTCCTTCATTAGTTTAACCACCTATAAACTAGATCTGATTCACTTTGCTTCAGTTAACAACTGATTATTTATACTTTCTGCTAAAATATCAGGTCAAAGCACAAAGAGAAATGTGTTTAGAATCATAGAATGGTTAAGCAAAGGAGACCAATTGACCCATTGTGTCTGTGCTGGCCCTCTAAAGGAGCAGTGCACCTGGTGCCATTGTATGCTTTTCTCCCCCTTAGCCCTGCAAATGTTTCCTTTAAGTAATAATCCAATTTTCTCTTGAATGCCTTGATTGAAGTCCACTAGACTCCCAGACAGGGCATTCTAGATCCTAACCACTCAGTGAAAAATTTACTTATCGCCATTGCTTCTTTGGCAAATCGCCTTAAATCTGAGGCCTCTGGTTCTCTCACCCTCCCATCAATGGGAAGTTTCTCCCCATACACTCTGTCCAAACCCTCTCATGATTTTGAATACCTCTACCAAATCTTCTGTTCTACAAAGTCCTATCTTCATTTCATGCCAAGACTATTAACACACCATGCTGCTTCCCAATTGTAGATGTTTTCACTGTGTTTTGTGAAAAGTTAAACATTTGATTTGCCTTAATATTTTTTCATTTGTGGGACATGGGTGTTGCTGACAGGCCAGCGTTTATTGCCTATCTCTAGTTGCCCTTGAAGGTGGTGGCAAGCTGCTTTGTTGAATTGCTGCAGTGTGTGCTGTGAGTTGACCAACGATGCCATTAGGTAGGGAATTCCAGGATTTTGAACTAGCGACTGCTAAGATATGGCAATATATTTCCAAGTTAGGGTGGTGAGTGGCTTGGAAGGGAACTGGTGATGTTCCTCTGTATCTGTGCCCTTGTCCTTCTTGATAAAAGTGGTTGTGGGTTTGGAAGATGCTACCTTGTAGATGTACACACTGCTGCTACTGAGCATCAGTGGTGGAGAGAGTGGATGTGGTGCCAATCAAGTGGGCTGCTTTGACCTGGCTGGCATCAAGCTTCAAGTGTTGTTGGAGCTGTACCCATTAAGATACATAGGGAGTATTCCATCACACTCCTGCCTTGCGCCTTGTAGATGATGGACATGCTCCGGGGAGTCAGGTGAGTTACTCGCCACAGTATTCCTAACTTCTGGTCACTAGTAACCCCAAGGATGTTAACAGTGGGGATTCAGTGATGGTAACACCATTGAAAATTAGTGAAGATGGGTGGGCTTAGGACAATATCCTGAGGGACTCTGCAGAGATGTTCTGGAGCTCAAATGACTGACTCTGCACAACCATCTTCCTGTGTGACAGGTATGGCTCTAACAAGGGGAGAGTTTGCCCCCTGATACCAGTTTTGCTAGGGCTCCTTGATACCACACTCAGTCAAATGCATTCTCGATGTCAAGGGCTATCACTCTCACCTTTGGAATTCAGCTCTTTTGTCCATGTTTGAACTAAAGTATAATGAGGTTAGACGCTGAATTACCTTGGCTAAACCCAGACTGGCTGTCACAGAACAGTTTATTGCTGTGTCAGAGAATTGTTACAGCGCAGGATGCCATTTGGGCCACTCTTTGGACCAGCTCTCCAAGTAATTCACTTAGTGCCATTTTCCTGCCTTCTCTTGTTAACTCTGCCCATACCTCCATTTCAGATAAGTTTAATTTCCTTTCTGAATGCTTCAATGGAACCTGACTCCATCACACTCTTAGGCAGTGCATTCTGGACTTAACTAATTGCTGCATGGAAGTGTTACTTTAAATCTGTCTCCTCTCATTCTCAATCCTTTTACAAGTGGGAACAGTTTCCCACTTTCTACTTTGTCCCAAGTCCTCGTGATTTTGAATACTTCTATCAAATCTGTCTTTCACGGGCCTGTTAAAAGCTTTTGCACTTTGGTTGGTTATTTCTATAATGCTTTAAATGAGATTAAAGTGCAGTTGAATTTCTGAATCTTTTTCCAGAGTTCAGACATACAGTAAATAGACGGTTTCCCTCAATTTTGGAAGGTGAGTACTGTCCTTTTTGTTCAAATCAGGTTAGAAAGGAGATATTTTCAGAAGTTTCTAAGCAATTCTTCAATTCAGTTTGAAATCACTCGAATTCAGTTGAATTTATAAAAGTTAGTTACAGGATATATATCCATGGAGAACAAAACACAAATAACCAAGATAATGTGGAAAATGTTTGCTAATCTCTCTGAAGAGCAAAGGTGGCTTAATTTTGGTACAAACTTGTGTGCTTGTCTTTAATAGCTAGAAATCAATATAAAATATCAACTTAATCTGGGCTTTGTAATTAGCACTCCAATCTGTCGTCTTCTGCATATAAAGACAGTTTTAAAAAAGCAAACAACTTAAAGTGGAGAAGGGAGCGTAAAACAGAGGGATTATTCCTGATGCTGACTAAAGACCAAAAATACACTGACAACCATGACATAATTTGATTCAAAATAAATTTCTTTACATTTTCAGTTTATTATAAATCCAATGAGTGGGCAGGAATTTATGGAATCCGAGAACACGATCAGGAAACCTGGTCCAACAAACATAATCAGTAAATATGTAAGTATAAAGTCTAAATATATAAAAGTTGACTTGGGAAAAAGTTGAAGAATGTTTTATAAATACTGGTTTAGTAAACATTGTTCATCTCTTTAAAAATCTTTTTTGTTTATTTTGCAGTTTCTTGGATTTGAAGTTCTTCTTCTGCTTACGTAGTGTTCGTGCATCTTTGCCTCTAATCCAAGCATCACGATCAGCTTCCCATTGTAGCTGCTTCACACCTGGGGAAATATCATATGTTTGATACTCAGTAGTGAGCCACCATTAGAGTTTCAAATGGGAAAGCTTCTATAATATACATCCAGCCACTAGGAGAATGTTATATCTTGACACAATAATAGAACCTGATTTTTACATACATAAATAAAATTCTTTCAAGATGTTAAACTGAAAATTGCAAAATGGGGAGTACAACTTTTGTATTTTTAAAATCAAAAAATACAAGTTACTATTGTCCATTACTTAAGTGACACGAAACACTGCTTTTCCTCTGTACTGATAGCAGTACTTACTTGCTTTATCTTTGTTTGCCATTGCATTTATGCCAATGTTGTCAAATTTTGATCCTATATTTTCATCCAGCAAATAGCCAAACTGTGAAAAGGACAAAAGTGAATTTAAAACACTGCAAAAAACACATTAAAACAATACTTTTTACCCTTACTGTATTAAATGGCATTAATTATTTTGTCACCTCACGTTTTTTGCTTGACTCTGAGTTCTAAATAACTTATAAGAATAGTCTGGCTTCTTGGAAGATTGCAGGTTACAAAATAGTGGAGCAATTTACACATGCATATTAAGTAATTGCCTGAACCACAGTCAAATACAGCAGGACTGTCTTAACCTATTGTCACCTTAAGAACAGTGTGCTACTCACCTCTTCTGCAGCAGCAAACATGTCGGCATCATCCTTAAAACCCTTTTTATGTTTCTTTCCTGCAACAGTGCATACATTTTAGGATATCTAGAAAATAACTAACCGCTCAACAAAATCTATCTTTCGCTTTATTTACACACAAGAATCTAATGCATGTAAAACTCAAATCCTAATAAGTTCCCTTTAATTTATGCTGCACAGAACTGAAAGCTCAGACAATCTGATTTTGCATGTCCAAGCATAGGTTAGAAAATAGAAACAAGTAATGAGATGTCTTTGGTCAACAACAAAAAAAGTAAACTTTGGATCGCTTCTCTCTTTTGCTCCAAGGGCTGATGTACTGAAAATATGAATTTACAAATGTTTAGGCAGTGATTTTTTTCTAATGTCTGGATGTAAGAAAATCAGGTAAGCCAATATTTAAAAAAAAAAGCAACTGTTAAATATTTTGTTGTCACAACTCTTCTGAAGGCAATGAATCATCACAACATTATGATTCTTTGGATGGCTAGTAATTCTGTTATTACTCAAAATGCAATTTTCCCTTTTAAAAAAGTTGAAATGTTGAGTGTTCCCATTATAGCAGAATAGATTTCCATCCCCATCCAATACACTCCTTTAGCACCAAATACATGGCAGCCAGGGAATTGCAGGACTGATCTTTTAAGTCCAGATGTTTCTCCTCCCTCCCCTCAACCTCATCTGGGAATGCAAAGGAAAGTATTTCTTAAGTATCTCCTTCAGTAAATCAGCTAATTAATCACAGTAGGGAATCTGGAATTCCCCTTCTTATACAGCTCAAAATTAAAACACAAAGTAAAATCAATATGCTGTAATTAACACAATAAAAGTCAAATATTGTGTGAATACTGGAAATCTGAAACAAAGCTTAGTAGTCTAGCAGGATCTGTGAACAAAGAAAAGGAGTTAATGTTTTGAGTATTCCTCAGAGCTAAAGAGAGAGAATATTATAGTTTTCATACAATTTGAGAGCCTGGAGATCAGGGATAAGTAGAAACTGTGAGATTTGACAAAGATTTTTGGACAGAAGACAAAGGAAATGTTAATGTTAGTGTTGCAGACTAAAGATGATGTTGATAATGACATAAAGGTAACGTAACATGTCTATAGCAGGACAAATGTCAGCACCCTGAAAGCAAAACTTAAGAGACAGATGGCACCATGAGGTGGGAGGCTGAGACAAAAGATTTGGATTAAAGAAAGGAAGTCAAGATTAAAGCGTTCAGTCTGAAGTTGCTGAACTCAATAGTAAGTCCAAAAGGCTATAAAACACCAAGTATTATTCTTCCGGTTTGCATTGGGCTTCAGTGGAATGTTGTACCAGGCCAAGGACAGGTATGGGCATGAAAGCAAGGTAGTGAGTTGATGTGAGAAGTGACAGAAGGTTAAAGTTATGCTTGTTTGCGAACTATGTAGTGTTCTGCAAAGAGGTCACCAAGCATGCAGAGAAAACCCAATGGGAGTGGAGAATACAGTGGACAAAATTGAAAGAGGTGCAAGTGAAACACTGCTTCACCTTAAAGGAGTGTTTAAGCTCTTGGACAATGAGGAGGTAAAGGGGCATGTTGCTCTCTTTGCATGGAAAGGAGATCAGGTTGAAGGCAATGGAGGCATGTAGCATGTTGTTATGGAGGGAGCAGTACCTGCAGAATATTAATGAGATTTGGGGGTGGGGAAGGGGAGTTGTTAAAATGTGTTTGTTGGTGGCAACTTGCTGGAGTTAGTAGAAATACTAAACTTTTCGAAGATAGAAACAGCTATGAGAAGCTGAGCAATTATGGGAGGTGACTGAAGAGACTTAAAAAAACATTTTGTAGGCAGGCTTTTGAAGGGTGGCAACAGTAAGAAATAGTACGGTGCAGAAAGCTTAAGACTCCCATCGACAATTGAATGGGAAGTCTGTGTGGTACACACAGCCACACAGAATTAGGAGATTGTAGAAGTACACGGTGAAGTTTTGGAATGTTGTATGAATGAAGAATAAGATTTTGAAACAATATGCTGCAAGAAAGTAGAACAAATAACAGGGAAGTGAGATATAAGTGTAATACAAGATGCAGCTACTGGAATTTAGTATCAATTAAAGTTTTAGGATAGAGCATGGAGAGCAGCAAAGACTGATAGTGTGGTGACTTAGCTCAATTAGCCACAGACATCGCTGCTCAATTTGGGAACTATAAATCAGCAATGATTCAACTTCAGATTGTCATCCACTGATTGTTAATGCCTCCACAGTCAAATAACACATCACTAGGCTGTATGGACAAATAATATCTTGACACTTGTGAAAGCATAATGTGATTCAGGAGAAGTGAAATTAGTGCTAGAGCAAAAATCCCAGAGATGTTCTTCTAACCTTAGAATAACCTAAAGATACAAATGTTTTAACTGATTTGCTTTGTAAATATACCAAAAGGTTAAATTCCAAAAGTAATTTTCTACCTGTAACAAATTTGGCAAAATCCAAGTCATTTTTTTTCCGTTTAGCAGACTTGTTACTTTTCTTGATTGCTGCAGTGTCAATCTCTGTATGTTAACATGAAAAAGTATTATACATGAGTATTTCTGGTTCAATGATCTGTATTGAAAAATCTTTTTACTGATTATAGATTTGTGCAAAGTTTGTAAATGCAGTTACCTTCAAATGCTTCATCATCAAGATCTGAAAATAGAACAGATGTTTAGTATGTATTCTCATTTATCAAATGATGGTAAACAATGATTTATAAGATTTTAATACATTCTGTGGAGTTCATATTGTAAATGAAGTTTTATTATAATATTGCAACAAACGTGAATGGTACCGTGTGTATCATCATCTGGTTCATCCATGAAAACACCTCCTCCTCCTCCGACCACTTCCCCAAAATCTTCCTCATCCAAGCTTCCTAGTGATAGCTCTTCTTCATCCAAATCACCCATATCCTCATCATCTAGGTCTGAATTGGCTTGCTCCTCAGGATCTTTCGCATTTTTTGATGATTTCTTTTTCATATTACTATGAAAATTGTGGACATTTGTTATAGAAGTTAGCATCTTATTTTCTACCATTGCCCACTAATAAGAATTGCATAACTTTAAAATTATCAAATGCAAAAGCAATATCTTGGTTGTTTGTTTTCCCTCTCTAACCTTTGAAATATAATAAAACACATCTGTGTATGAACAAACAAACAAAGAACAAAACAGCACAGGAAACAGGCCCTTCGGCCCAACGAGCCCGCGCTGCCGTCCTAACGTCTTAATGACATATAGAGACCAATATAGGGACAATTTGTTACCCAATCAGCCTAAGAGCACATTTTTGGGATGTGGGAGGAAACCGGAGCACCCGGAGAAAAACCCACGCAACCACGGGGAGAACGCGCAAACTCCCGCAGACACAGGCCCAAATCCATGTGTCTGCACAGCAACAGCGATAGTCTCTGAGCTGTCATGTTGCCCATCAGATGGTCCAGTTTAAGCACACACTAACGACGTGAAGCACTAGGCCACTCCTGAAGTAACATCCAAGAGCAGCCCTCGCACGACCTGCCGAATGCATGCGCCTTGTTGGTCAACAAGGTGGACCGAATAGCCTGTGGAAACAAATAAAGTATTTAAACAGTCCTCCTATATCCCTCTATTTGCAGACCGCTCATGTGGCTGTCCAAGAGACCCTTAAACAACCCTAGCGTGCCTGCTCCCACCACCCCACTCGGTAGCGCATTCCACACCCCCACTACCCTTTGTGTGAAAAAATGCCCTCTAATATTCGTCTTATACATAGCCCCCCTCACCCTAAGGCCATGACCCCTTGTTCTATCCGATTCTAATGGTGGAAAAAGCTTACCACCATTTACTCTATCTATACCCCTTATAATCTTATATACCTCTAATAGATCCCCTCTCAGCCGTTGTATTTTGCTACCATGCCACCAATTTGTCCTTTGGTACAGTAATACTCAACTTGCTGCCTCCATTCTGTGTTGTGGATACAGTGTCTTCACTGGCAGTGAGAAATTTAAACTTAATTGAATTAAGTTAAGTAAAGAAACCAATCAAAACTGAAATGGCTTTTAAATAATCAAGTTATAGTTACTGCACATGTAAACTCAATCTTCTTAAAGAAATTCAGAAGAAATACTGTTAATGTAAGCGAGGAGGAAAATGGGCGAATTGAATCAAATTCATTGCAACAGAAATTTAAGCAAAGATCAGCATTAACTGTTGCATTAGCCATTAGAGCCGCAAACTGACATGCATATTACTAATGCCAAATTGTCATTATTTCTCATCCCTTATCCAGTATGCATTTTCCACTGAAATTAAACATTTAATTGTACAGTCAACAAATCATTTATTTTCTCTTGCAAAAAAATAGATTTGTTATTAGTGATGTAAGAAGCTGTTGTTACAAATGCTTTCATGAATATTTTACATGATTTTATAAATTTATAAAATTCTGGGTAAATTAAATAATCATGAAAATATTGGCTATTACAATGTAGCTTTAGCATTAAAAGTTGAAATGCTTTAAAATCGAAAGGTTTATGATATCAAAAGTAAGCTGCCAAAGAATGTTGCTTTCATCATAATAGTTTTGAAATTGCTTAATCCAGACTAATCACAAGCTCCACATTTCTGTTAGTTTGCTTTTAATTTTTAGTCTACATTCCAGCAGCAATAAAAAGTCAAATATGGCAAGCTTCTTCATTGGCAGGTCCTCAGCTGTGCCTTTCCTGACAACATATGAAAACTGAGTCTTTTATGGACACAAGTGAAAGTTTCAGAGGAACTGTGAAGCTTAATTAGTCTTTGTCCGTTCATATTCATCTTTCCCAGGCCATGATGAGCAAGCCAGTAAGGCCATATCTCATGGTCTGCACTCTCAAACTCAAGTTGCAATTAAAATGCTTGGTGTAAAAAGCCCATGATAGACCATCCTGCCCCATTGCCTATAAGGGCCTTAAGTGGTATATTAATGACATTTAAGAGCCTCATCCACGCAGCTGCAAGTGGACCTGTTGCCATGTTCTGTACATGGTAGTTAAAATTTCATGCCCAGTAAAGAACAAAACAGCACGGGAAACAGGCCGTTTGGCCCAACGAGCGCCACGCCGCATGTCAACTCTAGAGGGGGAGAGGAGTCCTTTGCTCAAAAGGTACACTGTGGCTGATTAAACTTGTTGAGAACAAGCTCACTTCCTGCCAACTACCCCCTACTATTTTTTAGTCTGTGGACTTGGGTTGCACTGTGATCTTGGGTCTCTGGTAACTGTTTTTCCTACAGCAGGCAATGCTTCCCATCTGGCGCTACTGAGCTCAAGAGTTACAGGTGTCTGCTTGGCTGACAGGTCTTGATAGTGAGACTTCTGCTGATGAAGTCTCTTTTCCAGGGCAAGACCTGGATGGCTTGTACTTTGGCTGGCTTTCTAAAAATAGGGAGCATAGGTCCTCCATTACTTCCTAACTGAGGGACGAGATCCCCAGCAGTTCATTAAGATTCTGCCCTTTACTCCTATTATCTGTCTTTCTTTTATCTGTCAATTTAAAATCCACATGCGCCATAAGTTTTGCTGATAATCTCTTGTGAAAGATCTTATCAAATGTTGCTAGAACTCAAGCACTTTCCCTAGAGTTCAGAATCATTTGGTTAAAACTGACAATTCCCCAGTTTAAGATCAAAAGAATGGATCAAAATACTGTACACAAGGGTAAAATCTCTGAAAAAAGGCAGTTTTTTAAAATTAACTGTAAACTAGAAAACAACCTTACCTGGCAAAATCTAAACCATTATCAATGAGTGTTTCAAAAGATTTTTCTCCTTCATAGAAATCTGAAATAGTAAAATGGACAAGATGAACACAAAATGTTTCATACTTAACATATTACTGTGAAATGTATTAACAGTACATTAATCATTCTGCCAAGATGACATATTGCTTGCCAACGTAATCTTACACATTTTAGGCAAAATTCTATCGATCAACAGCACATCTTCAAGATGTATTAAGTATCTGGTTTAATAATGCTTACCAAGCAGATGCTCAAACTCGTCATCATCCACATCTTCCACAGCTTCATTGTCTCTTCGGAATTGTTGTAGTTTCTGTGATGCATTAAATCTTTTGTAATATCTGAATAAAGTTAAAACCCAATAGAAAAATAAGACACTTTAGATATCACAAGTTTTAATGTTGGATTTTATTTAGCGCTGTTGCCATTGGAATCAAAGAATTCAGATTCAGAACTGATCATGACCCAGTCTCTACATTCAACTTGCCCCAGCTGAAATTTTGATTTAGATAATAGCCATAGGCTGAAAATTAGTTGCAAAACCTATGTTTCACATGGTAATTACAGTTTCTTTTGTTAGAGTTACACATTTAAATTAGCTATATGTTCTTAAAATAAGAAACTTTCTATGCTGTTTCATTAAACATTCTGTAATTCAAGGCGTGGTTCAGCAGGATAAGACATGTAAAGAAAGACTAAAATACAAAATGATGACCTGCCACCTGGGACAACAATCCTGGAAGAAATATCAAGTTTTGTTATATATTGTTCTGTGGCAAAGGATGGGTACTAAATGTTGGCTTTGGAATGTGGATATCATTAGCATGAACAAATGAAAAAAAAACAGTATAAAAATCACAATTTTCGGAATCCCTTAAATGCAGAAAGAGGCCATTTAGCCCATTGAACCTACACTGACAACAATCACAATTTGTATTCTCCCATAGTATATAAACCAATGACTCACAAGCATCAAACTTCTTCATATCAGAAATAAATTACTGCAAATGCTGGAATCTGAAACAAAAACAGGATATGCTGGAAAATCTCAGCAGGTCTGACAGCTCCATTCTCTAACCAGATGCTAATGTTTCAATTTGGATGACTTCGTCAGAACTGAAGAAGGGTTATCCAGACATGAAACCTTCGCTTATTCTCCCTCCACGAATACTATCATACCTGCTGAGATTTTCCAGCATTTTCTGAAAAGGAAACATTAGGACAGGTGACCAAAAGCTTGGTCAAAGGTATGGGTTTTAATGAATAAGAGAAGAATAGAGTTACTCAGGCCCAGACAAAGGATTCACTTCAACAGCATGGAGCAGTTACTCCAACCCAAGTTCTGCAGGTAGCAGGATAAGTTGATGCACAAAATTTGAAAAATGCGATGAAGCTGTTTATCCAATTAGATGGACAAGCTGGAAACAACACAAAATCCAAATTTTCAGATCAGAGCAACTGCAGACAGTGCAATAATGGGAAAAGCTGACGATTTAGTGGGATGGGAAGTGAGGAAAGTGGGTCTTGGAGTGAGAAAGAGGTCTGAAAGCATAGCGAAGGGGAAAACGGGGCAAAGTTTAAGGTGGAGGCTGTATGGGGGATCACCAGGACATAAAAAAGTGTGTTCAGGGTTTGTCTTTGTGCACTTGTGAATGAAAAACACGTCTTGCACAAGAGATAGGAGTGTGTGCATGAGAGGGGTGCATATCTCTCAAATCATCAAAGTTTTTTTGTGTTTAATCGTTCAACACTAAGTGTTTCTGGGGGGTTCCATCAGTATTCCAGAGGTCAAAAGGGTTCTGTGGCCTAAAAGTTTGGGAAATGCTGGCATAGAGAATACACTAGATAGAAGACAGACATGATGGAGAGATTTGACAAGTTTTCAGATGTCTTCAAGTTGCAACATGTAGTTAAGAAATAAGAGAACCAAAGAGAATTCCAGTGAGACATTAGAGAAGACAGTGCAGGGTTGGAAAGACAAGCCACTATAGGAGATTCTCTAAATACAACCGGAAAGTTAAGAATGGGACCAAATGAGGGCAATCTTACATGGTCAGACACCAGAGCAAAAGCTAGAGATCAAGAGGAATGAAGAGGGAGTGTGCCCTGTGATCGCAGTCTTTTCAACTACTTTTTGGTTTCCCCCATTACTCCTTATAAAGCATTTCTAAGTAGTTTTATTAAGGGCTAGATAAATGTATGCACTGTCGTGTACCAATTGACCCTTGTCAGGTACAATTTCATGAATTTTAATAAGATCCAAATGCTATAAAATGCTTACCTGTGGAAGAATATTTCATCCACTGGGATCTGGCTCTCCTCACGTTCAATAAACCTCTTACTGTTCACTGTAAATATTATAAAACATATCACATTAACAGATCTGTAGAGTTCTATTCCAGACTCAGGACTACAAGCATGTGATTTAAAAGAAACATCAGAATGAGATTCATTTGCTATCTTAGAATAAAGCATGATTTCATGAGTTTAGTAGTAGCTTTAAAGATGAAGATAACAGATGAAACATATATTAATGCAGCAAAACTATATTTTAATCCATGTAGTTTCAGAAACATCAGATTTGTCTATATTCAGCTCAGTTCAATGATATAACCAGCCATATTTTCTAATTTCAACGTTTCCAAATGTCCCATTCGCCTCTGTTCACAAATGAATATTTAGTATTTACAAACTAAATTTACAACTCACTCATGAGAAACATGATTTAATGATTGTTACAAAATATGACGATGTTGTGACTGACTTTTTTTTTAATGTTCCTTCCTCATCTCTACAATTAATCCAAAGTCATAATCACAGCACAAACAATATAGTCTTTCCCCTTTCATCCTAATCATGGGGATTAATTTAACCACCCTATTCCAACATATTCATGTGGTTTTTTTTTAATATATATTCCCAAGTCAAATTAGTTAATTGTGTACTGATCAGTATCTTCCTTGATTTGTATCACACCACACTGCCACCTACCTACTAAGCTATTGGTTGAGCTGGTTGTTACTGCTCTATTAGCAACAGGATTCAATGGAAAATACTGGCACTCACTGACACAATTGATTTAATATGATCATGTTACTGAGCTGCATTATGCAAAATCTTTGAATAGAAAGAGCTGAGAAAGAAAATAAAAGTTATTTTCAAAATACATTCATAATACATTTAAAACAAGATAGATGATTATATTTCATTGCTGGAATTATTGTTTTGTTTCATTAATTACCTGGCAACATGCGCGCATTATTTAGCAGAAGTTTGTTTTTAGGCTGCATCACAATGCTGTCAGTGTTTTCTGCAACAACAAAGACATTCTGTTAAAAGCTACATCTAAGAATGTAATCAATTGTAATTTAGTCAAGATAAGAAAATAAATGTTTAAGAATTTCCTCTAAAAAATAAAGCAGGATAAAACTTTTGGTGTCCAGTGCCAAAAAAGAGAATATGCATTAGGCTTCAAAATAGCTGAGCACCTGTACAAAGTCTTTTGTAAGCACAAGAGCTTCAAAGATACAAGTTGTCAAAAAAAAACCAAGAACTATAAAATTTGTGTGAAATCTATGGGATCCATAAAATTAATAATGTGATGTCAATTTAAGTCACTATTATTCTCATATATGTAGTATTTTATATAGTTTCATCACAATCTCCCTGCTCTTATAGCCTATGTCTCAGCTAATAAAGGCCATGTGCCTTCTTAACTACCTTATCTAACATCTACCTATACTGCTCCCTTCAGGGATCTTTGGATATGGCTGGTCAGGGAGAATCCTATGTGTTGAGATGGGACTGAAAGGAGGATTCACATTGAGAGATTGGCAGTAATTGAGAGGGTGAGATGGTGAAGAGCACCCTGCGGAGAGGGTGTCAATCTTGGTCTTTGCAATAATTACCCAGAAATTAGAAGATAATTTAACTCTTCTAACTTATTCTGGGTAACTATTTGTGTAACATAGCTATAGTGATCTGAAGTTTGTGATTTAAATCACATTTTTGGATCGTTTCTGATGCAGGGCAATTGCTCAGAGGCAGCTTGCACTTCTGAGCAGTTGCTGTATAAACCCTCACCTGGGAAGTTCTGAAGTGTATCTTTAAGCGCTGTGGATCTCAGAACTTACGACCCACGTATTCTCAAGACTGTAGGTCAGTACACAGCACAAAACGTTTGGGTTTCCTTGTTTTAAGTTGTGATTTTAAAGATTATTTTCAAAGTTTTTTCTTTAAACACCAACATCCATGTTAAAATTTATTTTATCTTTAATTAAATACATTATTTAATTACAACTAACTGATTCTCCTTTTTGTACATATTTTTTATTTGTAAATATTTGCAGGAACTAACTACAACAAAAAGTTAGGATAGATTTACCCACACTTAATCGTGAAACCTGAAGAAAACACACATTTATTATTATTATTACTACATTATATACGATAGTAAAACACGTTTATTATTTGATCTGATTTTCACAGGTTGTTTATGTTTACAGAAATCTCATTCCAGATTCTGATCAATAGCAAATCCTTCTCCTCCTTCTTCAGGTATCACGCCTTAAGACAGTTTTGGTGACCATGGACTTCCACAATTATGCTTGTCAAGGTACTGCATTGGTTTCCTGTCACCTTCTGCAGTATGGCTGACCAGAAAAGTTTCCCGCTCTTACTACCTGCTATCAGGCATATTGGAAAGGTTTATAAAACAATATTGTTTGGATTTCACATTACGAATCCATTTTCTACAGCCATGAAATCTTGAACAACCAGGAGTGCCTGACCCAAAGGAAGGGACACTACAACTGGGATCCAAGACTTCTGCGCAATAGATATCACAATTTGTTAATCATACATGGAAGTGATATTGTTCAAGAAACTACTTATAGAATTAACACTAGTAGTATACATTTTGCAATGATAATATAGAACACTTTTTGTAAACAATAACTAAGACAGAGCCTACCTTTGCCTTTGTTCTGTTTGGGATTTCTGTATACAAAACGATCAAGAAATCTCATTAATGTGAAATCCTGCAGAGGGTCGCCGGAATATTGGATTTGGTTACCCTACCAGAAATCATACAAGCAACAATTTTATTTTTCCAACTTACAACAGGTATTATTTTCATAAATCCAATGTAACAAATGGACAATGTTCATAAAATTGGTTTAGAGAGTAAACTGGCATCTGACAAAATCAAAATTGTAAAAATCATTTATAAAACAGTGTAAGCAAGAAACCATATCTATCAAAAATCTCTAAACAACATTGTGGGATAGGGGAAAAAAGCACAGATTACAGGCAGTGTTCTTGGGCCATTATTCCAACTCCTAACCACTGTTAAGTCATCCTTAGCAAGAGGATTATACACAAACACATTTAAACTGAATTGGATTTGCCTGCAGCATGATGTCCTGCAAATATAATAATTTGTCAACCAATACACAAGAATTGTCTTTTGGCTGATGCAGTAAGCATTTTGGTGATCTATGGTACTGTACCTCAAGAATAAAATTGAAGGCAGTGGAAGGTGGCAATTGTGAGATAAATACTGATTTGACAATAGCAACTCTAACAACTATTCTAGATGTTTTTTTGCAAGAGAATTCCACATTTAAAAAGTAAGCGAATAAACATTTTGTTGGAGAAAGAGGCAAAAAACAGCATACATTTATGTGTTTTACCTGCAGGATAGTTGTTGCAAAGAGTGCCACGGATGGGTGAAAATGTTCACTTAGCTGGGAAGAAACAACAAATTTAATGAATGCAAATAAACTTTAGGAGAAACTCTTCACACTTCTCAAAGTTTTCTGTTCATGCACATTTAGAAACAGTTTCCATAACATTTAGAACATAGAACATTACAGCACAGAACAGGCCCTTCGGCCTTCGATGTTGTGCCGACCAAAATAAAAAGCAATGCCCCTCCAAACTAAACCATTCCCTTCTCTTCCATATACTTATCAATTAACCTCTTAAACGCCACCAAACTTGGCGCATCTACAACAGCTGCAGGCAGGGCATTCCACTCCCTAATCACTCTTTGAGTAAAGAACCTACCTCTGATATCCGTCCTATAACTCATACCCCTTAATTTAAAGCTGTGTCCCCTCGTGCTAGCTTTCTCCATCCTAGGAAAAAGGCTATCACTGTCCACCCTATCTAAACCTCTAATCATCTTATATGCTTCAATAAGATCCCCTCTTAGCCGCCTCCTTTCTAACGAAAACAACCTCAAATCCTTCAACCTCTCTTCATAGGACCTGCCCTCCATACCAGGCAACATCCTGGTAAACCTCCTCTGTACCCTCTAAATTTAAAAAAATTTAAAAAAATATATATTTTTTAAATAAATGTATATTTAAAAAAAATATTAAAAACTTAATAAATATTAAGTACCCATGTTATTTATACCTCAATAGATATACTTGGAGAATTCTGAAAAACGATCTTTCCTGCACCGAAAACTCAACACTAAAGTCTAGAAACTGTTCATCCAGCTTAGCAACAATTCTGATAAATTAATTTGTTTATTAACTGAAGAATTTTTGTTGAATTTGTTTCTACGAGTTCCTCATTTAACCATTTCAAGTGTTCTCTTTTTGTGAGTAGCATTCCAGTGTTCTCTTTTTTTTTCCTCAAATGCATCTTTCATATGTTAAAACTGATTCTCAATTGGCTAAGTATAAATTCTTCTGTGCTAGCATTCAAACTCAAGCTTAAATGTGCTTCTGCTAATTGCTTTCAAGACTTTGCATGCTTTTTTGGAAGAACTTCTACTTTCTCTTGCTATTCTGAGTTTCATCTCTTAATATATGTCCTTGGAAATGTAATGTTTTTTTCCAGGTTTTATTCCAAATGTATAACAATTTTCTTCAGCTCTGCAGTCTCTTTATTGTACCTCTGTGATGCCTCAAAATGCATTTGTTAAGATCTTGAATAGTTTGGTTTATTGGCATCTTCAATGTCTCGTTTCCAAGGATATATACTCAGTTTGAATCTTCCAATTCAGTTCTGACAAATATTTTCCAACCTTATTTAATTTTCCTTTATACAAGATTTGTTTATTCTGCATTTTATCAGCTAGTTTTCCTTCATTCAAGCCAGTTGTTAGCTCTGCACTGTGTTTGCTGTTACAATTCTGGTCACGTGTAAGGATTTCCAAAATATATATTTTTGAGACTTTGAGAAAAGTCCTACCTATCTGTTGCCCTCCTATGGTTTTATATTATCCTTTTCTCTTTTATCCACTGGAGGGTTTCTGTGTTCCTTTTAAATTACAAGCACTCCACAGCTTGAAGATTAAAATATTTGGTAAAGCCTTTTAATATTTATATTTAATATTTCAAAGCTGATTGAGGATTCATCAGTGCACTGCATTCGGATTACTACATCAGCAGATTCACAAAGCCAGTATAAAAAGACATTTTATGGACCTTTTCTCACTTTCTACTTACATCTGATGTATTCCAGTAGATAAAACTAATCTTTTCCAGGATGCACTTTTCCATTAGTTTGATTCATCCAAGAACTAAATCTGATTTGCAAGTTGGATATTTGATCCATGGTTACAGAATTTAAAGGTGAGATTCTCTGGTCTCTTCTCATTGTTTTTATCAATGGCAGGAGGTGAGGTGCCATTCGATGGTGGCAAGATGTTGTCTCCCATCACTGTCAATGGGAATTCCCATTAAATCCAGCCCACGCTATTGGGAAACTGAAGTAGCAGGTGTGCCACCAGAAAATCTTTTTGCCATGAACAGCTGGAGAATTTCAGCTAGCCTACGTGCATATTCAGCTTTAAGAAACTGCAGAAATCCAAAACGGCACTGCTGTTCACGTCAAGATAAAGCATTTATCCTGGTTCATTGGTATTGGTGGGTTCTGGCTATACTGGTGCTTGTGCGGAGTCTTAAAAACATTTTTTAAACAATGTGTGTACAAATCGACTAGCTGGAGACATCTCCATTCCAATGCTATGCTCTAGGGTTGCAAAAACATTAAATCCTCACTCCTGTTGGTTTTCCAAACTGATTCTTTAGTTGTGATTGCTCATTAATTAACTAATTCCCCCTTTTTGGAGCGAGCTCAACTCTTAATTCAGGAATCTATTTTTTCCAAATATTTTTAAGCTGCAATTTCTGATCACTGAACTATTTAAATGTTTTTCGGACTTACTGTGTCCTGTAATTTAAAAGTTTTTGCTTATCCCTGCTTGGTTCTGCTAAGTCTGCACTCTGGGAACTGAAAGTAAACTTCCTATGACATCCTCTGTTGCAGTGAGGAATTCTAAATTTCTGTTTTCTGCTTCCAAAACTTTCTTTGCAGCTTTTCTTAGTGATTTTCCTCTGTGCATCTACTTAAGCTTTGGTACCGTTCCTTAAAAAGGGTAGCAGGGATAACCCGGATAATTATAGGTCGGTGAGCTTGACGTCAGTGGTAGGGAAACTGTTGGAGAAGATTCTTAGAGATAGGATGTATGTGCATTTAGAACATAATCTCATTAGTGACAGACAACATGGATTTGTAAAAGGGAGGTCCTGGTGAAATTTTTTGAGGTGGTGACAAAAATGGTTGACGAAGGAAAAGCCATAGATGTCGTCAATACGGACTTCAATAGGGCATTTGACAAAGTCACTCATGGCAAGTTGGTGAAAAAGACTAAGGCCTGTGGGATACAAAGCCAGCTGGCTAGATGGGTTGAGAACTGGCTTAGCAACAGGATCAGAGGGTAGCAGTGGAAGGGTCTTTTTCTAGCTGGAGGTCTGTGACTAGTGGTGTTCCACAGGGCTCTGTACTGGGAACTCTGCTATTTGTGATATACATACATGAATTGGAAGAGTAACTGGTGAGAACAGCAAGTTTGCAGATGTCACAAAGATGGCTGGACTTACTAATAGTGATGAATAGTGTTGGACAATACAGCATGATATAGATGGGCTGGCAAATTGGGCAGCGAAATGGCAGATGGAATTTAATCCAGATAAATGAAAAGTGATGCATTTTGTAAGAAATAATGTAGGGAAGAGTTATACAAATGAATGGAAGGACGATTAAGAATATAGAAACAGATGGACCTAGGTGTACAAGTTCACAAGTCCTTGAAGGTGACAGCACAGGTGGAGAAAGCAGTGAAGAAGGAATATGGTATGCTTGCCTTTATAGAAAGGGGTATAGAGTATAAAAGCTGGCGTATAATGAAGCAGTTGTATAGAAAGTTGGTTAGACGTCCTTCCACACTACCAGAAAGACACGGACGGCTTGGAGAGAGTGCAGAGGTTTACCAGGATGCTGCCTGGTATGGAAGGTCTTAGCTCCGAGGAGAGATTGGGCAAATTGGGGTTGCTCTCCCTGGAAAGAAGGAGAATGAGGGGAGACCTAATAGAAGTTATAATATTATGAAGGGTATAGATAGAGTAAAGCTTTTTCCCAGGTTGAGTGCGAAAATCGAGGGGTTATGGGTTCAAGGTGAGAGGGGCGGGGTATAACTCATATGTTAGAGGGAAAGGGTTGTAGGGGCCTGGAATGCACTGCCAAGTACGGTGGTGGAGACAGACATGCTAGAGTTGTTTAAGACTTACCTATAATGGCACACGACAGATTGGAGATGCAGGGAAACAAAAGAATGTTCTAGTTGAAGATCAAGAGCTTCAAGATGATCCTGGGAATTAACAGATTCCTATCGGCCATCCAACAAATTTTAAGGTTCACCTGTCTCTTATATTGGAGCTACTGGGGATCTTCCATTAATGTCTGTATAGTCTGTTGTATGTTTATTGATGTCTCCTTTTTACATCCACATGCGATTTGATCTGCCTTGTTGGCCAACAAGGGGCATACACACTGGGTCATGTGAGGGCTGCTCTTGGATGTTGCTTCGAGAGTTGCCCAGTGCTTCACGTCCATTAGTGTACACTTAAACTGGACCAATTGACAGGCAGCATGACAGCCAGTGACTAACACTGTTTGCTGTGCAGTTACAGGGACCCAGGTCAGATCTCCGGCTTGGGTCAATGTCTGTGAAAGTATGCACCTTCTCCTCATGCTTGTGTGGGTTTTCTCCAGGTGCTCCGGTTTCCTCCCACACCCCACAAACGTACTTTTAGGCTGACTGGTGTCAATAAATTGTCCCTAAATTGGTGACATATAATTCCCCTAAATTTGCACTCCTTTACTGGGGAGTCCACTAAAGGTAGACAAAAGTAGTAGGTACAAAAAAGACTTGAATAAGGCACTCACTGAGTGTTAAAATGGGCTTGTAGGGCCGAAGGGCGTTTCCTGTGCTGTGCTGTTGTTTGGGCTTTTCTTCAGGATGTAATGTTTCTTTGAACTTTTATTTTGCAGGAATTTAGTTTCTGCGTTTTTTTTTGCAAAGTTTTGTGTTCTTCCATTTGCTGCTGCCATGTTATAGCACGTTTGATATTATTTATTAAGTCTCAAAAAAGTCTTCATAATCTTAAATTGGTTAGCTTAACTGCATAAATACATTCTGCAAAGGATTCAAGCTGGAAGCTGTTTTCATGTCTGTTCACTTTCATACCTTTGTCCAACACTAAACTGGCTCTGAGGTGCTGGTCACGTGTTCTCTTACATTACTGTGTGGGCAGTAGTACTCAGTCCATGTTAACTCTCTGTGTGCCAGAAGCTTAAGCTACCAACATTAGGTGTAGGGAGTTACTTATAATTGTGGGTTTGCAGAGTTGATGTCAAGTTTTTTGATTACAAATGAATGATCAAGTACTTAAAGCTCTTTCTTTTAAACAAGATTATCACTGTGCACATAACTGATAATATTTAAATCAAGAAAATTGTATTTTACCCTTTTCAATTCCCAGAGGCACGTGTGGTCTGCTCCACAAGCAAGGGGATTTCTGTGGAATGGATCATAATTTCCCAGAGATTTTCCACCTAAACAAAGAGCACAGCTTAATAGAACTAGCAGCACTATGCATAATAGCATTTCATGTCAATAAAACTTTTTATTACTAAAACAACAGTCATAATGTTGTTTTTTCTAACATAAATTTAGAAGTGAACCTCAATATACAGAAGTCTGAGTTTTATAAATAGAGGCATATGTTACAAAAACAAAGAAATATGGTGAATCTTTATAAATCACTGTTTAGGCCTCAGCTTGAATAGGACTCATCAAGAGGGAGAGACCTCAGTTTAATATCTCACTGGAAACAACAGAGGTTAGAGTTAGATGGAGCTAGGAAAAGAGTCAGTGGGTGGGATGGGGACGGGGTGGTGTTGGTGGTGGGGGCTGGGAGGGGAATATTTGTATTAGATATAGCAATATAAAAAAACAACCTTGCAACTGAGGAAACTTTGCCTCATAGTGGCCTATTTAAATAGTTTATCACCTTGATTTATGTGGTGCAACCACGATCCAGATGTTGTTGATTCTGTTTTGATATCTACAATAGTATTATGTACACCCATTTTTTGTCCTTTGGCAGTATCTTTTATGTCAGCATTTAAAAATTTTTCCCCTTCATCTTCTGCATTCTTCAATATTTCTTCATCAAGATCTTCAAATTTCTCTTCCTCATCACTGTTGTCAACGTCTCTAAAATGTTCTTCTTCATCCAGTTCCTGAGCAAAGAATATTTGGCACATACATATAATAAGAAATGATTTATTCATTAAATGTGAGGGCATTTATTCTGATGAAACAACTATGTAACTTGTATAATGAAATATCTGCAAGAATAGAAAATCGCTATTACAAGTATCAATGTTTTTCCTAACCCCTCTTGAAGGTCCTGCCTGTACTAGGGTTATGGCTCCACAATTGGGAGAAGAGAGGATGGTTTGGTGGTGGAGGGTGGTAGCAGCCTCTAGTATCTTATTAAAGTAGTTTGTCTTTGTTTAGGACATTAGACAATGTGTCAGTGAAGCACTATCACCTTGATAATCTGGTTCTTATTTATTATTCCTGCACATCCCACTGGGTTTATTTGAGAGCCATCAAGAATGGAAGTCTTCCAGGCCCCTTGAAGGACTCAATGTACATTACCTAATTTGATGCAGTACAGGAATTGTAACTGGAACTTCTTATCCTTAATGCATTAAGCCTCTAGACTATAAGGGAAGCATTCTATCTTTAAATTACATCAACCTATATCCTAGATGAGGATTAAAATACTTGTGCCCTAAGATTTTTAGAATAAGCCTTATTAATTATCCACAGTATTTTCATATTTTCAAGTTCTACGTGAACCTGTTTCCTAAAGTATTAAAACACCTAATTCCTCCACTTTTATCAGATAAAACGTTAATCACGAGGACTTCAAAAAATATATTTTCAGTTACATCAAATGCACTTCAAATTAGTACTTAAGTCGGCAATTGACCGTAACACCTCGCTCCACTCTTGGGTTTTTTGACTTAATTCTCATTGCCTTGCACAAAAAAGATAAATCGTTAACAAGTGCTGTGAATAACATCTCTGATATCAAAAGGGAAAACAATAGTATGAAACATAATTGAATGATATAATAGTAGTTACCCCTTGTTCCTGTAACAGGACTCGAATGCCTGGCTTCAGTTTCAAAATCTCAGAAATAAGATAGAGAGCTCCACATATAAATGCTGGCATCTGGCCAGAAGAGGTCTGCAAGATCCGTTTTATAAATGCCTTAACACGACGAAGCACAACATCAGACTTCAAAGACTTGTACAACAAATTCAGAAACATGGCTTGCTTAGAACATTGTGCCAGTCCTGGATCCAACAGTTTCCTGTATATAAAAGACAAATGATTTTTTATTACACCAGATATAAAAATACTTAAATGTTTGATTTATGCATATTGAATGATAGAAGAGGCATAAAAGGCCATTTCATCTACATGGCTGTCAGTGCTAGTTTCACACTGGAATTATGAACAGTGAGTAATGTTGAAAAAAGGGACAAGTTATCAAAGCTTTTCGCCCTGTATTCATTAGGCTAGCTTGCAAGAAACGATTAACTGTAATGGGGGGAACAACAATTTATACTGCAAAAAAAGAGTGCTGACTGGTTGGCAAATGGACCCCAATTAGTAGTGGTACTGCCATGGAGAATGCAGCTTGTAACAGGTAACTGTCCAGCTTTGCTCAAATTCAAAAATAGCATAATGGAATTATATAGTAGTGAAAGCAATGTCCAATGTTTTTGTAACATGGCAGGTTGACTCAATTTGTCAACACATTTTGTGAGAATGAATTTTCTAAGCTTTTGTTTAGCTTAAAGAAGGCACAAGGATGTGGGTGTATTTCTTTCTGTCTGCAAAGGATAGGGCCTTGTGTGTGAACAAATGTGGCTTCTAGCATGCAAAATGAGCCACACTGCAAACCTGACTGACAATCTTAAATTGGTTTTCAGTGTAATTCAGAGAAGGGTGACCACTTCAAATGGAGTAGCAACTTTAGCAGAAATTTTGAGCTCATGTGAATCTTACCTGCATCATATGGATAATTCACACAAACAATAAAGTATAAGCCACGAATTTAAGAAACTATAGCAAATGCAACAAAATGTTGAACAAAACTTATTTTAGCCAGAAAATAAACAAAAAGTTAATAATGTTTAAAATATTTAAATATATTGTTCAAAGCATGTTCATGAAAGTGGAGGCAGCTTTTTATATATGATCCAGATAATTCAGTTACTAATTGTTATATCATAAAGATCCTATCTTTGAATTCCAACATTTAAATTTCAAAACTTTAAAGTTTAAGTTAGCAGTCAGAGTGCTGTGAACCAGGATATGATTTAGACAAAGAATATCTTTGCAGTGTTTTATTATCTTTCTTATACTTCAATAAATACTTTTATTTGTTTGTTTAATAGAACAGAGGTCTGAGTGCTCAGTGCTTCTGCAAACATGACCCCTCAATTTATATGTTACAAAACTCCAGTGATATTATGTTCCAACTTGAAACATTGGTTTCATATAATGTATTATTTTTCTGGATTAATGAAAAATTGGCTTTGCATCACTCTTCCTGCTATTGCTTTTTCAACACCTCATATGTATCTAAACTGCTTCCTGGCCCACAGCTGTATCAGTTGCAAAGAAAACTCTGTTTCTATTATTTCCCTTAAATGCCACCTAGACATAGCATTCTAACTTTACATGACATAATTTGTACGGAAGGTGGTATTTGGAATGAGCTGCCAAATGGGTACAATTTTGTCTTTTAAAAAAGCATTTAGGCAGTTACATGGGCAAAATGAATTTAGAGGTACATGGGCCAAATGCAAGCAATTGGGGCTAGCTTAGTGGTAAAAACTGGGTGGCATGGGCAAGTTGGGCTGAAGGGCCTGTTTTCATGTTGTAAACCTGTATGACCTACAAAAACATGGTAATTGTTTTTGATTTCTTGATAAAACCAGATTTCTTAAGCGTATTTCTGCACATGAATTACATCAGATACATCCACATGTCGTACAAGTTAGATGGAGGCAAGTTAAAAACAAATAAAAGTAATGAGTCATTATTAACTAACTATATTTTCATTAAGTTGACAGATGTTGCTGTTAGCAAACAGTACTTCATCCAAGGTCACCAGGTCTTTTCTAGAACAGGTATAGCATATTGGGATTGTGGGAATGGGGATTTGCTTTACCTTAGCTTCACAAGCATTCCTACTCCAGCAATTGTCATATATTAATTTGTCACATCAGCTAAACCTATACACCCCAAAGTGGATGAGGGAAAAAGAGAGAGTTTGGTGTTCATATAGCGATTGTCAACAGTATAAAATACATCAAATATCTCCCTCTTTAACTCTGAAGTGTTTCTCCCCTCACATATGCTGTCAAACCTGTTAAGTTTTCAACATTTTCTAGTTTTATTTTAGTTTAAAATCTAATATCTAGGAATTGAATCCAAGTTGAAAACTACAAATGCACTGACTGTAGTAACTTGCCAAGGAATATTGTTTCTCTTTTAAAGTGAAAATTATAACGAATGCTATTGGAACCCAGTAATTTTCATTGGCCAACTTACGCTGAAGAGCAATGCAACAGTGCTGTGAAAAATACTTATTGACAAGTAAATTTTACCTGTAGAGTGCTACGTAATATCGATTGGAAATGGCTTGTTGAGAGTCCATCACCTGAAATAGTAACATTAATGCTTGAACACTTGTGGTGAAGTTCACAACATGGACAACCCTGAACAAAGTATCCATTTGTTCCATCATCTTTTCATCATTTGTCTTGGCGTAAGGAAAAGCACGATTGACACCTGTCAGCAATGCACTTAACATTTTGGAGTCTAATTCTTTCTTTTTAACATACGCGTGGAAAAAAGTAAAGTAAACAGCTATTAGTTTTCCAGCCAGATCTCTCTCTTCATGGCTCAAGACCATTTGGTTAAGAAAGCAAATGGCATAGTACTGAGTTTTCGAACTAATGTTAGGCCTGTACAGAAGTCGCTCAACTTCACAGCACACAATCAGTTTCATATTGGGATGCTTATGGAGCAAAGTTTCCAAAAGGTAGGAGGCTTTTGTGGCCAATTTATATTGTGGGTCTCCTAATTTATTCACTAACTGGGTCAGCAGGGATTTCTCTTGCTCTGGCTTATTGCACAGGATCTCATGGACTGTTGCCAAAGCACGAGCTTTGGTTGCCTGTACATTGTCATGGGCCAAAGTTTCTAACGCCTGCACAAATTCTGCAAAATGATGCTTCAACTGGTGTTCAAAGTACCATAATATTAATCGCTTGTCTCGGGCATCTTTGTTCCCACTAGCAAGCTTCTCTAGGTTTTGAAAAGGATGCTGGGAAAAGGTTTGTAGTTTTCTATTGTCCGGAAGGAGGTCAGAGATCAGCAGTTCTGTTAATGTGGTCAAAGCCATTAAGCATTGCCGCCGATTTCCCTTCTTCTTGATTTGGTTGATTAATCCCTCCACAAAATCTAGAGTATGTACTGGAGCATCTTGAATCATAAGTGTCATAGCTGCCATTCTATCTGCTAATGTGCCTGTTGTGACCACAGTTTTCATCCATGTTGAGTTTGCTCTTTTTTGTATATTTTTCTTACTCTTGTACAAATTGATCTCATGTTCATACAGCTGTTTAGCCAAATTCCTATACTGCGCGACCAATGATTCATCTTGTAGTTCAGAACAGTGCTCTTTGGTATATTCTGCATCATACCACCTTCCTTCTGGTTTTATCAATAAGTATGATTTGGGTTGAAATTCAAAGGTGACCTGTTGTTTGGATTTCCTGCCCGATAATCCAGATGTACTAGATACTTCATTATCCTGAATGAGATTTTTCTTTCTATCCTTTTTTGGTAGTTTCTTTTGTTCTTTTCTATCTTGGAGTTTCTCTTTCAGTCCTTCATTCTTTTTATTCTTGCCTTTCTTGTCAACTTTCTCTTTCCCCTTTATTTGGTTTTTCTTTTTAGTGCATTCTTCATTTCCTTCCAGCAGAAAATTAGAATATTTGCTTATGCCAAGTTGATTGATGAAAGCTTCTAATTCACCTTCTTTCAGATCATCTATTGCCTTCTTTTTTCCACCATCAACTAGTTCTTCATTATCATTTATGGAGAACAGCATTACATAGTCAGCCTGTGGAGAAATGAAATAAGATTACACAGAAGCAATATCACATATACAAATATAATGTGGAATACAAAACAACATGCAATTTTTAAAACACAAGTTGCCGCCTATCAATTGGGGTAACTGGAGTACAAAGGCAAGGAAATTATGATAGATCTCATGATAGAAATTATGATAGATTAGTATAAAATACTGGTCTGGCTTCAACTGCCAGTTCTGGTCATCGCACTTTCGGAAGGATGTGAGGACATTAGAGACAGTGCAGGAAATATTCACAAGAATGGCTCTATGAATGAGGAACTTCAATTATAGAGATAGATTAAAGAAGTTGGGACTGTTTTTCTTGGCAAAGGTTGAGCGGAAATTAGATAGAGATATTTAAAATCATGAAGGGTCTGAACAGAATAAACAGTGATAAACTGTTCTTATTGGTGGAAGAGTTGAAAACCAGAGGACCCAGATTGATGATAACAGGCAAAAGGAGCAATGGCAACACGAGGAAAAATATTTTCATGCAGTGAGTGGTTAGGAACTGCAACGTACTGCCTAACAAAGGCAATCAAGGTTTTTGAAAGAGAGTTAATTTGATCATACATTTGAAAAGGAAAATTTTGCAGGACTACCGGGAAAGTGGCACTAAGTGAATTGTTCCTTCAGAGGGTCAGCACAGATAGAACAGACAGAATGGCCTCGTTCTGTGCTGTGACCATTTTATCATAAAAACTCACATTTCTGTAATGCTTTTCAAGACAGACATTTCAAAGTGTTTTACAGTCAATGAAGTACTTTTGAGGCATAATCACTGTTATAACATGAAAAACACAGCAGCTGATTTGCACATAATAAATGCCCATAAATAACAATGAATAGCTAATCTGTTTTTGCGATGTTCTTGTGAGATAAACATTGGCAACAGGAGGAATATTATCCAAAGAATATCTTAATGTTAACCTGAAAAGTCAGACAGGACCGCTCCTATCCCAAAGGTAGCATCTCCAACAATGCAGCACTCACTCAGCACGGAGCCTGCCATGTTAGCCTGGATTGTTGTCTGTCAAGTCCTGGATGATGCAGCTACAAAAAGGGCAACATGGTGGCAGAAAGAGGCCACAGTGCCAGGGATCAAGGTTCAGTTCTGGCCTTGAGTGACTGTCTGTATGGAGTTAGCACATTCTCCCCATATCTGTGTAGGTTTCCTCTTGCACTTCAAAGATGTGCGGGTTAGGTTGATTGGCCATGTTAGATTGCCCCTTAATGTTGAGGGATTAACAGGTAAACACATGGGATTATGGTGATGGGACCTGGGTGGGTTGATTGGTGGTAATGGGCTTAATGGGCCAAATAACCTCTTTCTGCAGTGCAATGATTCTATGTTATGCAAAAGGACTATGTATCAGCATGTACGAGCATGAAGTTTTTATGGGGAAGGTGGGATCAGAATATTGAATATATTGAATCAGCCAACGATCAAAATGAATGACAGAGCAGGTGCAAAGGGCCAAACTGCTTATTTCTGCTTCCATTTTCTGTATTATGCTTCTATGTAATGCTGGTATCCTGGAATGCAGACCTCAACCTAAACTAGAAGCAAGACAATTACTGTGGAACTTTTATTTGTATCACAATTAAGCTTACATTAACTCTACAATGAAGCTGCAGCCCTCTAGTTACCACATTCCTATGCCTGTTCAGGTACACCGAGGAAGAATTCAGCACAGCCAATGCACCTAACCAGTACATCTTTTGCACTGTGGGAGGAAACTAGAGTGCTCGAGGAAACTCATGCGGACGCAGGGTGAATGTGCAGACTCCGCACAGGCAGTGACCCAAGCCAGGGAATCGAATCTGGGTCCCTGGCGCTTTGAGGCAGCAATGCTAACCACTATGCCACTCCAAGCACAGTAAGAAGTCTCACAACACCAGGTTAAAGTCCAACAGGTTTATTTGGTAGCAAACGCCACTAGCTTTCGGGACTTTACCCCTTCATCAGGTGATGAAGGCGCAAAGCCCCGAAAGCTGGTGGCGTTTGCTACCAAACAAACCCGTTGGCTTTTAACCTAGTGTTGTGAGACTTTTACCCCAGTCTAACGCCGGCACCTGCACATCATGACCACCCTCAGCACTGCAGGAACAGCAAATACACTAGTGAGGGCCGACACTAAAGTATTTCAAACCTCCCGTGCATTAGGTTGACTGGTGACTAGCGGGACACAAGCAGCAGCACGTGTACAGAGGCACCTCTCCAACGCAGGCAGCCCTGACGCTGGCATGTAGCCCTTTTCCTTCGCCTCTGCTCACCCCCTTCTCACCTTGGTCCCTCCGAGCCGCCGCACCACATCCATCGTGAACTCATCATCCCCTTCCTCGGCGTCGCCGCACTCCGACTCATCCTGGCTGCCCTCTTCCCCGTCCGAACCTTTCTCAAGCTGCTCGAGCTCCTCCTCCGCTGCCGCCGCCATCTTGTCAATGGTCGTGGGCCTAGTCCCTGTGGGGGAGGAGGGGGCAGTCAAAAAAAAAAGAAAACTGGTTTAAAAAAATCAAACCCTTGCGAATAATAAATGAACATAATCGCGACAAGTAGATCTAAAACGGCGTTTATTAGTCTTTGTTTATTGCCAAAATGACCCGGGAGAGGTGAGGGGTGGTAGGTTGAAGGGCAAAGGTTACATAGCCCTGCCGACGCGACGACCTGCAGGTTGCTATGGCTTTTCACGGAGATTAGGTGCAGGAAATTGTTAAACTGGAAACGATGAGATTCCTTCCCGGGCTAAAGTATTTATGCAGGGAATTTTCCTCCGATATTGCTAGAAAAACCTCTCCAGGTATTATTTACTGTGGGGTAAACCGTCAGTGGTTCAGCATCAGTGCTGACAAGTTTGTCTTTCGTTTTAAAGTCAAAAATCAAATCCTGATTCACGTGTCACTTACTCCCGAGTGTCCAATTGCAGCCTGCGCGTCATTGTTACTGATTGTGTCTACCTATTCTAAATATTAGATAAAAGCGAATTACTGCGGATGCTGGAATTTGAAACCAAAGTAAAAAGTACTGGAAAATCTCAGCAGATCTGTAAGGAGAGAGAACAGCTGACGTTTCGACCCCAGATGACCCTTTGAATATTTCCCAGCTACACTGAAAATGAAGAGAGTTATGCCAAATTTCAATCATGATCTTACCCTTAAAGTTCAGTTTAAGGAGGAATTGTCAGCTCTCCCAGTTTTAAAATTGAAAAACAAACTCATTTTTCTTAACTTGATATAGCTTGAACAGTACCAGAGACACGGGTTCGATTCCTAGCTTGGGTCACTGTCTGTGCAGAGTCTGCACGTTCTCCCGGTATCTGCATGGGTTTCTTCTGGATGTTACGGTTTCCTCCCACAGTCTGAAAGACGTGCTGGTTAGTGCAGTGGTCGTACTAAATTCTCCCTCAGGATATCCAAACAGGTGCTGGAGCGGTGACTGGAGGATTTTCGTAGTAACTTAATTGCAGTGTTAATGTAAGCCTACTTATGACACTAATAAAAAATTTTAAAAAAATAAACTGATGATTTTTGAGATTCTTCTCCCCATAGTTGATCACATTGTCAGGCTTAGATCCCTCCAGTAATGTACAGTTAAATTCTTTCATTGTTATAAGTTGTCACATTGGAGTACCTGGAATACTGCTTCAATGTTCTTTTCCTTTCTTGCAGTGTGTGGAAGATTATGCACAACTCAATGGAGATCATGCTCCAGAACATCGGAAAGTACAAAAGAAAGCAACCAGGATACTATGATGTTAAAGCACTTGATTTCAAAAATAAAGTCAACCGGCCCAATTTCAGTAGCGGAATATATGAGAGAAGTATTAACCAATCCTGTCACGGTATATAATTGACTATTACAATTACTATTTATTTAATGCTACTAACTAAGCCACTAAGAATTAATGTTCGCTTCTGAGTTAGAAGGTTGCAAGTTCAAGTCCCATTTCAGGACTTGAGCACAAACTTTAGGCTGACACTCCAGTGCAGAATGTGCTGCACTGTTAGGGGTGCAATCATTCAGCTGAGACATTGGAGCAAGGATTTTTCTACCCTTGGGGGTGGATATTAAGGATCTCGTGGCACTAATTTAAGAAAAAGTAAGAATATTTATCCCACAATCAATATCAGTATATAATCTGGTAATTATTAGATTGCTGTTCATGGGACCTTTCTGTGCACAAGTTCACAGCTGTATTTCCTACCTTACAGCAGTGATTAACATTGAAAATACTTAATTATGAAAAATATGTTTTGAGATGCCCTGAAGTTGTGAAGGACTTTTCTTTCTTTTTTATCTTCAGCTATACAATTATTGACAGTCATCTGCTTTAGAATAACTGTATGTATCTTTTCTAAAAGCATAATTATGTAAATTAGCAAAATGTATGCATTATTAACTAAGATTATTGATGTAATCTGTTCCAGGGATATTATCAACACCGAGATGTTCTAGGATCACAAGGAGATTTCATTACATCACCTGAAATTAGTCAGATCTTTGGAGAAGTAAGCTTATGAGTAATTAGTTATGATTCTGATTATTAGCAGAATAATTTGATTGCAAAACCATATTTTGATAATTTTAGAATGTAATCTGATTTGGAATGGCTAACAGTATATGCACTATTGAAATGGATTGTTATTAATGATATGCATATTATAATTATCACATGATATTTACTATATCATAGAATTGTAGAATCACTACAGTACAGAAGGTCCATCAAATCTGCACCAACTCTTCAACACAGCATCTTACCCAGGCTTTATCCCCATGCCCCATGTATTTAGCCCACTAATTCCCCCCCCCCCATCCCCAATGTACAGATCACGGAACACTAAGGGGTAATTTAGCTTGACCAATCCACTAAACCTGCACATCTTTGAATTGTATCTAAATTACATCAGTTATATTGAAGAGTTATCTAAAGTATTTTTTCTTCCCACCTCAAGCTACTTGGAGTGTGGTGCATAAGTGAGTGGATGGCTGCTGGTAAACCAAAGATGTTTCAACTTGTAGAACTTGGCCCTGGCAGGGGTACTTTAGCAAGTGATACTCTAAGGGTAAGATGTCAACTATTTCTTGGTTTTATGAATGCACAAACTAAAATTCCAGAGCATGAATTTGATAATGACTTATCATCTTACCTCTAGTACAATATAGGTTTTAATTTTAGTAATTCTTTACACTCCTATGTTTTGTAATTGTGCTAAATATAAGTCAGCTTCCTTTAGTGATGGTATGGTTAATGGCTTATTTTATAGTACATTTCATAATGAATTCAAAACATTGTAATTGAATATTGCAGCTTTGGTGCTCCATTATTGCTGGCTTTATCTGGCCTCATTGGCTGGGGCCCATGCTGCAGTACTGCATGTTTCATTGTAAGTCTGCCTTTGTCCTGGGGGGGGGTCACAATTAGCCAGAAACTGAACTGGACTAACCATGTAAATACTGTCACTTTAAGAATAGGTCAGAAGCTAGGAATCCTGTATTGGGTAACACCTCCTGACTCCTTAAAACGTTCCAGCATTTACAGCGCACAAGTCTGGAATGTGATGGAATACTTTATGCTTCCTTGAATGGATGTAGCTCCAACAATAGTCAGGAAGCTTGCATCATCCTGGACAAAGCAGTCCACTTGGTTGGCACCCCACCTACAAACATTCACTTCTTTCACCACTGAAGCACATAGCAGCAATGTGTGCACTGCAGTAACTCATGAAAGCTCCTTAACAGCATCTTCAATCCCATGATTACTACCATATAGAAGGACAAGGGAAATAGACACATGGGAATACCAACACCTACAAGTTCCCCTCCAAATCACTCACCATCCTGACTTGGATGCTGTCCCTTTACTGAATAAAAATCCTGGAATTCTCTCCCTAACAGTACTATGGGTGCACCTACATGACAGAGATCACAACGATTCAAGAAGGCAGCTCACATCTGCCTTCTCGAGGGCAATTAAAGATGGACAATAAATGCTGGCGTAACTAGCGATGCCCACATCACATGAGTAATTCTTAAAAGTAGAAAATACTTTAACAATATAAGAAAGACTGGAGTAAAGATAGTCAATAGTTTAATTTCAATGCTTTGGAAAATGTAAACCGTATATTTTGTGTTGTTTCACAAATGTTGTCGAGAACATAGTGCTCATTGTTACGGAAGTCACTGTTTCACAGTCACTGAAATCCATGAATTTAACTAAGCTAAACTGACTTGTATAGATTTGTTTGAAAACTAAATATTTCAGTATGATCCTTTTCAGTTAAGTTAAATGCAATTTTCTTAAAGAACGAGGCCGGATACTCCTGTTCCATTGTACTAATTTTTTATAATTTTTTAATACAGAGGGTCAGGAGAATTCCATGGTGGCCGTTTTGTGGAGTTTACATGATGTTTGTGCTCTGCTTATGTCTCCCAGTGCTGGATTTCCCACGGTGTCTGCTTTGTGTGGAAATCAGCAAGGAGATGTACAGGTCATTTTAATATTATTTGAATATGATTAGCAAACATGGGACTGAAGCCTCCAGGCCTGCTAGCATCTCCCACTCTGCCAGAGTATTTTACTCCAGTGGGGATCACTTTGTGGGAACAAGTGGCCTGACCCTGCTGGAAGGAATGTGGGGGAGTCTGCCTGCTGGGTATTGGCACTCTGGCAGTGTCAGCGTGGGTCCCATGACACTGCCTAAGGGCAGTACCTAAGGGGTAATCAGTGGGTGAAGGGGTCATCGGTGGGTGAAGGAGGTCCCACTGCCACTCTGCGGTCGGGATTGGTGGGGGAAGGAGGGAGGCCAGTGATCAGGCAGGCTGGGGGGTTGGGGGTCAGCTTGCTTAGGGGGAGGTGTAATTGTCAGAGGGAATTGGTGGGAGGGGGTGATTTCTGATAGACAAGGGAATTAAAGGTTATGAGGAGAAAGCGGCAAAGTGGAACTGATCCACTTCAGATCAGCCATGATCTTATTGAATGGCAGGGCAGCTCGAAGGGCTGGATGGTCTACTCCTGCTCCTATTTCTTATGTTCTTACGTAGGTGACTGGAGATCGGGATGGGTGGAAGTGGGTCAGGGTTCAGCCAGGGAATGGTTGGGGGACTAGCCTCTCCTGTGGGAATAGACTCCATCCCCTGTTTACAGTGATTTTCACACTGGTGGCCTTTGCAGTGTACAGAAGGAGGAAGATTCTTCTCTGAACTCCCACTGAAAAAAAGTGTGAATTACTCCAGTTTTCATGTGAATTCAGCACTTCAGAGTCTTTTGTAGGAGAACTCTGCCTTAAGTGTTCAAACATGGGCATTTTCTTTTTTTTAATGCAGCTGGCGAAACCCACCAGTGTTGCAAAATTGACAAATTACATTGGCATATTAAATCCAGTGCCTGTTTTAGTTCAACAGATAATGATATTGTATGAATCTAACTGACATTGCCCTTCTTTACTTTTTTCATTTCATATATAAAGCGTTGAACTAACTAGTCCTTTGTCTCACCTGATAAAGGAGCTTGTGATTCCAAATGAATCTGTTGGACTTTTAACTGGTGTTGTGAGACTTCTTACTGTGTCTATTCCAGTCCAATACTGCATCTCCACATTATAAATATTACCCCCTTCATTCTAGGGTTACACATTGACTGCAGGATACCCAAAATGGAATCGTTGCCAGCAAAGAACTTTTCAATATAGTCTAATTTATGGGGCTTCCAAGTCAGGGATTGGGAACAACAATAAAAACTTCAAACAATAAAGAGGAAAATAGAAAAGAAATAACAAAATTATGATATGTGGTCACCAAATGAACAGTCTTGGGTTTATATTGTTGTCTGAAACTAAACAAATTCAATTGTCATGTATTTTAAGTGAACTAGCTTTGGAAACCCTTTGTTTTTAACATTTAATGTTTGTTTGTACAATTAGGTTTTCAGCCAACTTCATTCTGTGCTGAAGAAAGCTGAGATTTCAGTGCATCTAGTTGAAGTCAGCCCAAAGCTTAGTGAAATTCAAGCACAGCTTCTCACTGAAGGAGAGCAGCATTTATTACATGATCCCTGTGGTGCAGTTTATAAGACAGGTGTTACCAAAACAGGGCTTCCAATCTCATGGTACAGAGATTTACAGGATGTACCTAAAGGTGAGACTATCCCATTATTAAATAAAATATAAGAGAAGGAAAATTAAGAAAAAAAATGTAATATATCATGGTATGAAATAGAAAAATTAAATGTAAATTTCTAATACCCAATTATGACAGACAGATGCCTGGAGCATAATATAAATATCATCTTCACAATGGAACATTTCTTACATAACTGATTGAATATATGTAATTTACAAGTTCTTCCAAATCTAACTGCTTCATTTATTTTAACGTTCGTTTTACTGCATGCAACACCTTCTCTGAACATTTCCCTGAAAATTAGATACCTAGAATTCTGTGATTGCTTCAAAGCCTTTCTACTCTATTTCAACTCCATATAATTGACAACTTATCTTACAAATGTTAAAATTGTAAAATCTTTAGCAGAATTGTGTCTGTACCTTTTTCAGTCTCATCTGTCATCAACAAAGATGGAATGAGTCTAAATTATTTGTAATTAAAATGGCTTGGATGAAATTATCATTCTTTTGTTGTTTTAGAAAGATGGAAAGAAATTTTTTGAAGTTATTGAAGTAAATAAATGTTTATTTTGTTTTATTGTCAAGAAAACAAAGGTAATTTAAGGGATTTATGAGTATTGCTAAATATTAGAAAGTATCGTTTTAAGTAATCAGACTTAAAGTGGGAAAATCAATTTCAGGAGTAAATCAAAAGTTTGGTACCATCTTAATACAGTCTAGGAATCAATAGTTAAAGCAATTACAAAGAGTTTGTGCAACTGTCAAGACAAAGAAATCCTATGGGGGAGATCTAGGCCGTGATTCTTCCATCCCGCAGTGCTAATTTTTTAGCACAGTGGGCTGGGAACTTCTCGCATGGATCAATTCACAGGTTTGCACAAGCGTTAGACACCAGCTTGCACCTCCCAGTGCCAAATTTCTGGTGATATCTGCTCTGTACTGAAAATTGGAAGGGGGGATGGCTGGAGACTGTGGCAAGGGATGGCTGGGGCTGGTCCTGGGAATGGTCGGAGGGACAGTGATTAGGTTGTGGGGATGCAGGCTCATCAGCATTGTGGAAGCCGTGAGGCTGGCCAATGTTTGAGCTGGCCAGCAATCAGAAAGCCGTCAATATGGGGCCACTGCGCATGTGCTGATCTTGGCACTGACAGATCGGCGCAAGTGCAATAGCCGGCTCAGCACATTGGTTTCAGCATTTTCCGCAGGAAAAGGCCCTGTCCTCTCTGCAGTACGCAGAGTGAAAGAGATTCTTTTTTGAACTCCCACTGAAAACCAACGTGAATTATTCCATTTTCATACCAATTCAACACTTAGAAATTTTTTTGAGAGGTTTCCGTTCATAAAATCCAGATGTTGGATTTCTTGTTAAAAATGGAACATAAGCTTTGTCTGAAAGTGTAGTTTGGAAATCTTGGAATGAATTTTTTAATACAAACAAGTGAGGGAAAATATTGTTTAAAAGAAGATTTAAAAATGTATCTTTTTGAAAATGGAATTTAATGTCACCATGTAGAAGCCAGAGTTCAATCAGACAAAGTGCCTTATGGAATGAGAATATCAGGAAATTTTGAGGAGAAATCCACAGACATTCACTTGTGTTCAGAGTGGAGCGTGTGTCTTATCACAGCCAGCCTATTTGGTGAAACAAACTGTGATACTGTGACCATTATAGCCCAAGATATAGTTTGTAACCTGTGTTAACCTTTAAATATGTTTGGGAACTAAGGAGGGAGTAAAGGAATATTGTATCATGATCAACCTTTTCCTGTTTAGTAAGTATTTTATTTATTATTAACAAAGGTCCTGTGACTCTATTTCTCCATGTTTTCTAAAAGAAGGTTATGATCTTTTGATCCCATTCTGGGATCTTCCTGTTCAGTTATAATACCAGGTGGGATTATGATAAGGCCATGTGTCTCAATCTACGTGCGTTTCTTTTTCAGGTTTCAGCTTTTATCTTGCACATGAGTTTTTTGATGTACTTCCAATCCACAAGTTTCAGGTAAAAGCATCAAATTTTGTATCATTGCTGCTGACCTATTGTTCTGTACCTATTTTACAACTTCAGTTCCTTCATTTCATTCCCTTGATCTCTGATTAATCTCCAGCTAAGGCAAGGAAATGGATTGATTATTTAGTAAAGTCATTCAGGATGACCAATACAATGGAAGTCTTTCATTCGCCTTCAGAATTTTATTTTACTAAATGACAATATCCTCTACTTACTCCACCCAGAGATTACAAAATCAAACCTGTTTGTTTAAGTAAATGAACTTGAATATGAAACATAAATAATGTTGGTCTTGACTATGCTCTTATGAAAAAAAAGGCAATGAAGAAACAGATTCTAAAATAGCAGAATGATTGCAGTTTTGGCAGCTACTTAAATTCTGTAGCTGTGAAATCATTTACGATACAACAAAGCAGTGCCTCTGCAGTATTATCACAACTTTAAAGAGTCAGATATCATAGTAATTATGACTATAGTTTTTAATTATTTCACTGAACTGTCCATTTCATAGTTTGAATTTACACTAACAGGTGAGCTATTAATTATACCTGATGTTGAGTTAGATCTTTCATGTCAATATTTCCCCACAAACTTGGCACCATAATTTGCTTTATCAAAGCAATAATGTCAATTTACTTATAAAGTATGAGATAGATAAGTAATTGATATTGTGTGTCCTGTAGTATTCACTTAATTATGCTTTAATGAAAAGTTACTGCTTTTCAAATAGCACATTATATTTTCTTGAATGAGGTAAACTGGCAAAATTGATTAGCATAAACTAATTAGCATCTGATAAAATATTAGCTCTACCTTTATTAAACTATAGCCATTATGTTTTTATAATTGCTAACTATTCATCACAGAAAACTAAGCAGGGATGGCGTGAAATACTGATCGACATTGAACCAAAGTCACCAGGAAAGCTTCGGTTTGTTCTTGCACCTCATGCCACTTTGGCTTCCAAAACATTGATTCAGGTAAAGTAAAGCAAAAAGTTGCACCTCTGTATGCAGTGTTTATTCTACATTTATTCAAGTTTTAATAATCCACTCGGTGAATTTCCTCAGAATTCCAATTTAAACAGGATTTTAGCCAAATATCTGCCAAAGATAAGGCAGCAAAGGGGAATCCCAGCAGTAATTGATGATGTGAATATCCAGTTTAAAAAAACTTTAAATGAGAAACTCCTGTACAGTAATTACTTCATCATGCTTGCTGTACAAACAGTGAGAGAAACAGCCAATCTTGTTATTCCTACGTTGGATTGGCCTATTGTGTCATATGTCGAACATACCATGTTATCAAGGATGGTGTTCAAGGTTCTCCCTTATAATTCCACATTATGCTTTTCTGATTTGGATTGGTCATCTGACAGCGAGGCTTAACAAAGCAGGAGAATGAACCCATATTGCTTTTGGATGGTTCACTTATCTCCAGTTACTGCACTATGAGCATTCCCAACTCTTACAAAATAGTGAGCACGTTGACAAGTCATAGAGACAAAGGAAATACTGAAGTGAATGACTGAAATTAGAATAATATGTAAATAATCAAACCAGTTGAGAACTGCAGTTGGAATATTAAATTTTCTAGAAAAGTTTTCTTTATATAGTCCCGTGATAGCTCTAATTCATTAAAGACTATTTGTATTACCTCAGATACTGATGTTAAAAGAACTATAATCAAACCTTTCTATCGCAGAAATATGGAAACATAAATGCTAATGTTATTGAATCAATAGGTGCTTTGGATGTTTAGAGAAGTCAGTGTAAAATTTATCATAGTTTCTCACAAGAAAAGTGACAAAAGCAGTTACCTCAATTGATGAAACATTGCATGTCACATTCTCTCCTCCTCTCATTTTCTACATCACTGTGTTAGAAATCCAACTGTATGAGTTTGGTTTACCTTAACTGATGGGAATTATCCTGGTAGTACAGAAAAGTTAAAATACCAGTTGTTTTAAAGGGTTTCTTCGTCTGTACTGCAAGCAAAATATGCCTTTTTCACTCAGTATTTTCTACATTTCTTATTTTTATTTTCCTTTCCAGCAGCAAGATGATGACAGAGACCATATAGAGATCTGCCCTGAGGCTGGTGTCATCATTCAGAATTTGGCCAGTCGAATTGCTGAAGATGGGGGAGCAGCACTAGTAGCTGACTATGGGCATAATGGAACAAAAACCGATACATTTAGAGTAAGTTCAATGAAATACGTTCTTAACAAATCTTTAATATTCAGAAGCCTCCCATCAAACTATAATGATCCTCCAAGTATACATAACAGAGTAGAAATTTCTTTTCTTAACTGGTCATATTATCATTAAATATGGACCTTAAGAGTTTCAGGTTCTGATATTGTATGCCATAGAATTGAAATAACTTGGTGTTGTAAGACTTCTTACTGTATTTACCCCAGTCCAACGCTAGCATCTCCATATTATATCTTAGAATACCCTGAAAGAGCAAGGTATCTCAAAGATTTTAGCAACAAATGTTGCTTGCAGAGTAACACTGCCACTATGTGGAGCAATACCGGTGGTATTCTCCACTAATAGCATGCTGTCATCAAACCAAAAGGACATTTTGTCTATCTTACAAATGAATAATGTGCCATATGAATTTCTGTGCCAGTGGGATGCTAAGCATATGGGCCAGAAACTACAAATACTGGTAGATCATATTAAACAGCATGCCCCTTCTGCTGCTTGCAACAATCAAGGTCTGGATCATACCCAACCAGCCCACACTTGGAAAATTCAGATGTGTCCATATTAGATGTGATTCTGTGATTGGACAACAGTTGGAATTTTACCACCCCACTCATCATGGGAATCAGAGCAGGCAAAGGGTGAATCACCAAAGTCCGTTGAGCGAGATTTTACAGTTTTGGGATGAGCAAGACCATAATATTCCACCCAACGTTTGTAAACTAATCCTCAGATTTAAGAATTACGCTAACAAGCAATTTATGATTGTTGGTCAGGCTTGCAGTATGGCACATTTACGTGTCATGGAAACTACATCTATTAGTATACAGGGCCCTGTTCTTTTTAGACAGAAAGCACGTGTTCGTGTATTGCGACTGTTTCAGCTAAACAATATGACAGCCATTTGCTTGTTTAGTTCTTTGAGCAAGGATTTGACCAATCAGAGTCAAGCTGCATAATTTAAATTTCAAACAGTGCTTGGCAGTTAGCTGTCAGTCACCACCAACAGGTGGCAACATCTCTACCTCAGTAAGAAGTCTCTCAACACCATGTTAAAGTCCAACAAGTTTATTTGAAAACACAAGCCACAAATTTTCGGAGCACTGCCCCTTCATCAGGTGAGTGGGAATCGTATTCACAAACAGAGCATATGTAGACACAAACTCAATTACAAGATAATGGTTGGAATGTAAGTTTTTACAGGTAATCAAGTCTTAAAGGTACAGATAGTGTGAGTGGAGAGAGGGTTAAACACAGGTTAAAGAGATATGTATTGTCTCCAGCCAGGACAGTTAGTGAGATTTTGTAAGTCGACACAAGTTGTGGGGGTTACAGATAGTGTGACATGAACCCAAGATCCCAGTTGAGGCTGTGCTCATGTGTGCAGAACTTGGCTATCAGTTTCTGCTCAGCGATTCTGCATTGTCGTGTGTCATGAAGGCCATCTTGGAGAACGCTTACCTGAAGATCAGAGGCTGAATGCCATGACTGCTGAAATGTTCCCCAACAGGAAGATAACACTCCTGCTTCTGGTGATTGTCAAGCGATGTTCGTTCATCCGTTGTTATAACATCTCCATGGTCTCTCCAATGTACCATGCTTTGAGACGTCCTTTCCTGCTGTGTATCAGATAGGCAACGTTGGCCAAGTTGCAAGAGTATGTACCGTGTACCTGGTGGATGGTGTTCTCAAGTGAGATGATGGCATCTGTGTTGATGATCTGGCATGTCTTGCAGAGGTTGCTGTGGCAGAGTTGTGTGGTGTCATAGTCACTGTTTTCCTGAAGGTAGGTAATCTGCTGCAGATAATGATCTGTTTGAGGTTGTGCAGTTGTTTGAAGGCAAGAACTGTGAGTGTGGGGATGGCCTTGGCGAGATGTTCGTCTTCATTGATGACATGTCAAAGGCTCCGGAAAAGGTGTCGTGGCTTCTCCGCTTCAGGGAAGTACTGGACATTGAAGAGTACTCTGTCTGCCGTGTCCCGTCTTTGTCTCCTGAGGTTGGTGCAGTTTTTCGCTGTGGTGCGACAGAACTGTCGATCAATGAGTCGAACGCCATATCCTATTCTTATGAGAGTATCTTTCAGCATCTGTTATAATGCTCCTCATCTGAGCACATCCTGTGTATATGGAGGGCTTGAACGTAGGAAATGTCTTCTTTATCATGTTTAAGGTGGAACCTGGAGAAGTGGAGCATCGTGAGGTTATCTGTGGACTTGCGGTACAGTGAAGTGCTGAGGTGACTGTCCTTGATGAAGATGCGTATGTCCAAGAATGCAGTTGATTCTGGAGAGTAGTCCATGGTGAGTCTGATGGTGGGATGGAACTTGTTAATGTCATATAGTTGTTTCAGTGATTGTTTGCCATGAGTCCAAAGGAAGAAAATGTCATCAATGTAGGTAGTGTATAGCATCGGTTGAAGATTTGTGCGATGAAGAGGTCTTATTCAAACCTGTGCATTAAGATGTTGGCATATTGAGGTGCGAATTTGGTCCCCCTGGCTGTTCCATGTGTCTGGATGAAGAACTGGTTGTTAAAGGTGAAGACGTGATCCAGGATGAAGCGGATGAGTTGTTAGAACTGCATCTGAAGGTTGACAGTTGTCGATATTGAGCACTGAGACAGTTGCAGCAATGCCATTATGGTGGGGTATGCTGGTGCAGAAGACATCCATTATGATGAGGAGTGCTCCTGGTTCAACTGCTCCATGCTGAGTTTCTGTAGGAAATCCATAGTGTTGTGACAAAAGCTAGGGGTTCTCTGTATAATGGGTGTCAGGATGCCCTCAACGTAGTCGGAGAGGCTCTCACAAAGGGTCCCATTGCCTGATACAATGGGATGGCCGGGTGTGTTGGCCTTGTGAATTTTCGGGAGACCATGCAGACCCTACGACAATGAATGAATGAACACCACAATCATCAGGCAGGCGTGTTCTCTTTCCATTGGGGAACACTTAAGCAGTCACGGGCATTCAGCCTCTGATCTTCAGGTACACGTTCTCCAAAGCGGCCTTCATGACAACGCAGAATTGCTAAACAGAAACTGATAGCCAAGTTCCGCGCACTCGAGGAAGGCCTCAACCTGGATCTTGGGTTCATGTCATGCTATCGGTAACCCCCACAACTTGCCTGGGCTTGCAAAATCTCTCTAATTATCCTGGCTGGAGACAATACACCTGTGCTTAACCCTCTCTCCATTCACATTGTCTGTACCTTTAAAACTTGATTACCTGTAAAGACTTGCATTTCAACCATTATCTTATTCATTGAGTTTGTGTCTATATGTGGGTTGTTTGTGAACATAACTCCCACTCACTTGATGAAGGGGCAGTGCTCCGAAAGCTAGTGGTTTGTGCTATCAAATAAACCTGTTGGACTTTAACCTGATGCTGTGAAACTTCTTACTGTTCAATGCTGGCATTTCTACATCACATCTCTACCACTCAGAGTCCACTTGCTAACCAATCAGTATAAATTTGTTGTTTCCTCTGACATTCCTACTCTGGTGAATTGGTCTGATGAGTACAAGATCAAAAACTTCAACAAAAAAAAATTTCAACAATAATCTACAGTAAGCAAAAATAGCATTATTAGGCTAGACTCTGATTTTTGTGTATTAACTTGAGCCATAGAGTAAAAGTTTCTCAAATAAAACTTAGCCTTAGACAAGCAACAATATTTTCAATAGACATCTCACTCATGAATGAAATGTTCTCACAGCAGTAGCTCTGTTTGTTTGTATTTTTATTAGACGAAACTTGATCTACTTTTGTTGCCAAGGGGATTTCTTGTCTGAAAAGAATGAATACACATTTATTTCCAAATGGTATTAATTAGTCTTCATCATTTCCAGAATTATTAAAATGTTTGCATTTTCAGTAAAACACACAGTGCTACTACTGATTTAAGTTTTCCAAGTTTATTTAATAGAAAATAGTAGGTAGGTAATTGCAGAAGGTTTCTTGACATTTAGACATTTTGACTTGTAAATATTCTTGATTTGTAAGTGCTAGACCATGATTCCCCCATCCCTAATTTTTTAGCACAGTGGGCTGGGAGAATCACGTGGGGGGAGATATGAGGGTTTGGCTTGCGATAGAGTCTCCCAGCATCAGAAATCGGTGGGGAGATAGAACATAGAACATAGAACATTACAGCACAGAACAGGCCCTTCGGCCCTCGATGTTGCACCGACCAATATAAAAAGCAATGCCCCTCCAAACTAAACCATTCCCTTCTCTTCCATATACTTATCTACTATCAGATGCGGAAATGTTTTAAATAGTAATTTAAATATCTTTTACATACAATTAGCAAGCCTGGGATTAAGTCTCTGGGCCCGCTAACTTCTCCACCCCCCGCCAGGAGTATTTCATTCCAGTGGGGTTTAGATTGGGGAACTAACAGCCCTAACTGAATAGAGTGAAAGGGACAATTGAGGCTCCTCAGAGGGTCAGGCAGCGGGGAGGTGGGGTTTATTCTGAGCATTGGCACCTTGGCAGTGCCAGCTTGTGCTCCCTGGTATTGCCCAAGGGGCAAAGTGCCAGTGTCCAGGGGACGTCTTGGCAGTGCAAGAGAGTGGGGTATATGGGGATGGGACCTGGGGCGAAACCCAATTGGGTGGGGCCTGGGGGCGATAGGGATCAATGGGGGAGGGAGGTCATCGATTGGGTTAGCTGGGGAGGAGAGGAGTCATCTGAGTTGGGGTGGTCAGCACTGTGAGAGGCAGAGGTAACTACTGGTGGAGGAGATGGTTTGAGATCGGGTGGGCAGGTGTGGCGGGGAGAGGAAATTGGGTGTGGACCTGGAAATTGTTGGGTAGGGGCCAACAATCGGGCCACCGGGGGGCCGGAGGACCAGCATTGCGGGGATTGTCGGGCTGCCAGCAATCGGGAGGCCGGCAGTACTGGGCCACTGTGCATGTGCTGATCTTGGCATTGACAGATTGCCGCATGCGCAGTGGCCCAATCAGCGTGCTGATTTCAGTCTCTTCAATAGGAATATGTGCCATCCCCTGAAATTTAATGATATTCATGCTTGTGGCCTCTGCAGTGCACAGAGTGTGGGAGATTCTTTGAACTCCCACTTGAGAAAAAACAGCATGAATTATTCCAGTTTTCATTTGAATTCAACATTTAGAAATTTTTTGGAATAATTCTGGCTCTAATTTCAAGAAATCTATGAAATTGCGTGCTTACCTTTTGAATATTTACTATGATGTGATAGGGCATCCATGGTTTTCCACACCATTTCTTGTATACTATTGCTGATCTAATTGCACCTTGTATTTGTAAGCACCAGGGTGAATGGATGTAGTTGAAGTGAGACAAGAATGGAAGGGCAGAATCACTGATGTAACGATTGCAGTATTCACAGTAACATCATTGCAATTTTAATGTGATCCTACTTGTGACACACATAAATAATTCCATTTTTCCATCTTAATTGCAGAATTACTTCACTGATCTGTTTCCTCAGAAGTTTCAACAAACCAAAAAGTCAGTCATCATGCAAATATCAGTGTTAAATATTGAACCATAGAATGTTACAAGTCATTGGGCCAACCGAATCTCCTATTACCATCACATTTTCTTGCTCATTCTTTTTCTTTAAAACATTTTAAAGGAATTGTCTTTTAAAAATAATTAAATATCAACAGTTTGGATATTTAAGTATTTAGAGGAATGTGAGGACAAAAGCATTGTTTCTGAAAATATTTGTGGTGCAAATATGACATTCTTTAAAAAAAAATGTGCTTTTCTTTCACAAGACGGGGGCATCTCTATCTAGGCCAGCATTTTTATTGATCATCTCTAATTGCCCTTGCATAGATGTGATGTCTTTTTGAACTGTTGCAATCCATTTGGTGATGGGTACACCCATGATGCCTCTAGAGAGTTCCAGAATTTTGACCCAGTGACCATAAAGGAACTGTGATATTGTTCCTATCAGGATTGTATGTAGCTTGAAAGGAAATTTGCTTATGGTGGTGCTTAATGCATATGCTACCCTTGATCATCTAGGTGGTAGAGATCATGGATTTAGAAGTTGCTGTCAAAGGAGGAAATTGGTGAATTGCTGTAGTGCATCTTGTAGCTGGTATACACTGCTGATGTTATGCTGGTGTGGAGAGAGTGAATGTTTATTGAAGTGATGGGGTGCCAATTAAGTTGGCTACTTTGTTTTGGATGGTGTCAAGTTTCCTGAGTGTTGTGGGAGCTGCATTCAACCAGGCTACTGCAGAGTACTCCATCAATCTTCTGACTTGCACCTTGTGGATGATGGATAGGCTTGGCTCTGCGGAGTCATGAGGTGAGTTGCTTTTGGCAGAATAACCAACCTCTGACTTGTTTTTGTAGCCCCAATATTTATTCAGTTTCTGGTCAATGGTAATCCCTAAGATGTTAATAGAGAGGAATTCAGAGATATTAATGCTATCAGACGTCAAAAGGATGTGATTAGATTCTCTCTTGTTGGAGATGGCCATTGCTTAGCACGCATGAGATGCAAATTTATTTGCTGCTTACTAGACCAAGCCTGACTGGTATCTGGGCCTTGATATGTTCATATGTGGACTGCTTCAATATCTGAGAAGTCACTAATAGTTCTGAACAATGTCTAATTATGAGTGATCAACCTCATTTCTTATCTTTTTTGATGGGAGGAAAGTCACTGATAAAGCAGCTTGAGATGGTTGGACCTAGGATACTACCCTAAGAAACTCCTGCAATGATTGGCCAGGTTGGATTTGTCCTGCTTTTTGTGTACAGGTCATACCTGGATAGTTTCCACATAGCTGGGTACATATCAGTGTTGTAGCTGTACTGGAATAGCTTAGCTAAGGGCACAACTAGTTCTGGAGCACAAGTCTTAAGTATTATTGCTGTAATATTGTCGGTGCTCATAATCTTTGCTGTATCCGGTGACTTCAACCATTTCTTGATATCATGTGGATGGAATCAAATTGACTGAAGACGGCCAGATATGATAGTGGCGATCTCTAGAGGAGGCTGAGAGGATCATCCACTTGGCCTTTTAGGCTTCAGCCTCATCTTTTCACATGATGGGCTTCACCATCAGTGAGAGCCTCCAGTTAATTGTTTAATTGTCCACCACCATTATGAGTGGACGTGAAGGACTGCAGGGGTTATATCTGATCTGTTAGTTGTGGGATCGCTTAGCTCTTTTTATCACATGCAGATTTTGCTATTTGGCATGCACATAATCCTTTATTGTAGCTTCACCAGATTGACACTACAAATATGCCCTCCTGCAATCTTCATTGAATCCTAATAAAATGAATTCCATTTTGAACTATATTTTAGAATTGCATTTGAATTGTGATAATATGCAAATTGACAAATTATGCATGACTGTGAATAAACCAGATAATCATTCAAATGTTGACCAATAAAAGACCTCCCTGCTTAGAAGATAAACATTGAATGCTTTCTCTGTCACAACTACTTTGTTCTAAAGAGGAACATGTATGAGCAGATATTTCTGGATGTATTTAATTATCTTTCTTAATGTTCCCATGCTTAGTAACCATTATTTTGTGAAGGGTTTTCGTGGGCATCAGCTACATGATGTACTATCAGCGCCTGGAACTGCAGATCTGACAGCAGATGTTGATTTTAGCTACCTTCGGCAAATAACAGAGGGTAAAGTGACTGCATTAGGACCAATTCCACAGCACGAGTTTTTGAAGAATATGGGTATTGATGTGCGACTTCAGGTAGGATGTTGCCAACAATTCTGTTTTTCCCTCTTTTATGTTTTCAACTATTTTGTGTCTGATTGGGTTTTGAACCCAAATCAAAGTATTTTCTCTTGATCTCTTTCTCCATTGTCACTGTCACTTGGCAATTTCCTAGATTGTTGAATGATCAAGCTGAGATTCTTGGAGTCTATGAGAGGATCCAGAATGTACTCAAGCTTATCTGATTTCTGTCTGTTTTGGTATTTGTTGACTGATTCAGATAATATTGCTGCGGTTATATATGCAAAATCTATTATGCACTGATTTCTTTGGAGAACTGAAGAAACGAAATGCTTCATCTTGGAATTTTCAGATTAAAAAATCATACTGCAAGGTTGCTGTTCTTCCCCTGAATGTTTTTCCTACTTCAGTCTTTGTTCTTTCTGAAGGTTCCAGATCATAGTTATTGGTGCAATTTTATAGTTTCCTCATCAGAATAGATGCTCCTCAATAACGGATTCTAACAGTGAGTGTTATCAAAGTAACAAAGAGGTAGTGGGTATGACAGCCACTCAAGTCCCTACCTCAGCCAGTAGCCACTGATGTACATTTTCCAGCAGGGATATTTCCAGGAGTAACAACCTGGTTAATTTTCTCTAAACTGGAGACACAACAGTGGACTGTAACAGTTCTGTTACTGCTCTGGCTGAGAGCAACTTATTCAACGTATGGATTCAACTTGGAACTCTGTTGTCTCAGACTCGGTTACGTTCAGTGAGGTGGAATTACCATGTGGCTAGTTCCACTTTTCCACAGCACATTGATTAACTTTCATGACAAAGGATTGTTTGGCCAAGTCAACCATTTTAGAATTTTAATCAAAATTGTAATAAAGCATCCATCTTAGAAAGCTTTCTAGTTATCTACATTAAATATTCTGCTTTCTACAGTGATTATTTGCTTTTAATTTATTTGCTCATTTCTTTACCTCAGGGAAGCTGCTGTTTACGATTGTCTTGTAGCAATCACAGGGTTAGAAGAAGTCAAATTCTGTCCTTTTTCTTACATAATAAGATTGTATTTTTTAATAGACACAATACTGTGTGTCATCAAGAACATAATAGCTGATACTTTCCTGCAACTAACAATAAAAAGAATAGGCATTGTTTCTTCCCCACAATATAGGATTATTTGGCACAGAATTGTGTAGATATATAAAAGGCTAGGATCTTTCGTAAGGATGGTTTAGATGTCTATTCAGCGATTAAATGATCTTTACTTTTCATTTGCATATGGTTTTTGATCCCTATTCCATTATCTAAATCAGATTTTTTTTGTCAGTGTGTTGAGATCCTGCTTTGATATAGGCAGAGCAATACGTATGTGTTGATTGAAATCTGTATGTGTTCAACTAGATATTTTATTTACATTTAAATGAAATTATATGGTCAAAATAATGGAAAATCTCTAATTTACTACTTTTCCTATCAGTTTGCATGCTATTCAGAAGTATTATTATATGGAGAAAGCTAGCTATGATAGCAAAGCTTCTAGCTGTAAAGTCTTGAAGAACAAACACAATTGCAATTATACAGTCAAAAAGAGAAAATGCTGGAAAATCTCAGAGATCTGGCAGGATCTGTAAGGAGGGAAAAGAGCTGACGTTTTGAGTCCAGATGACCCTCTGCTGCCCTGTTCTTCTAGATGGAAGTGGCCATGGGTTTGGAAGATGCTATCTAAAGATCTTTGTTGGGAAAATTTGATCTTTGGCCCAGAACCACCATCTGTAGATGTCAATTGACAAAGGGTCATCTGGAAGCAAAACATCAGCTCTTTTCCCTCCTTACAGCCAGACCTGCTGAGATTTTCCACAATTTTCTCTTTTGGTTTCAGATTCCAGCATCTGCAGTCATTTGCTTTTATGCAATTATATAGTACTTTTCACCTTCTGGGGCATCTCACAGTGTATCAGAAGTAACAGTTTTGAAACCATTCAGCCTTGCTGGGCCGTGAGCTGGCAAATGGAATTCAATACGGATAAGTGTGAGGTGATTCACTTTGGTAGGAATAACAGGCATATGAAATATAGGGCTAATGGAAGGACCCTTAATAGTGTTGTCGAGCAGAGGGATCTTGGGGTACAAGTACATAGCTCTTTGAAAGTTGGCACCCAGGTTGATAAAGTTGTTAAGAAGGCGTACGGTGTGTTAGCTTTTATTGGTAGAGGGATTGAATTTAGGAGCCGTGAGGTTATGTTACAACTGTACAAAACTCTGGTGCGGCCGCACTTGGAGTATTGCGTACAGTTCTGGTCGCCGCATTATAAGAAAGATGTGGAAGCATTGGAAAGGGTGCAGAGGAGGTTTACCAGGATGTTGCCTGGTATGGTGGGAAGGCCTTATGAGGAAAGGCTGAGGGACCTGAGGTTATTTTCATTAGAGAGAAGAAGGTTACGCGGTGACCTAATTGAGGCGTATAAGATGATCAAGGGATTGGATAGGGTGGATAGTGAGAGCCTTTTTCCTCGGATGGTGATGACCAACACGAGGGGACATAACTTTAAATTAAGAGGTGGTAGTTATAGGACGGATGTCAGAGGCAGGTTCTTTACACAGAGGGTGGTGAGAGCGTGGAATGCCCTGCCTGCAGCAGTTGTGGACTCGCCTACTTTGGGGGCATTCAAATGTTCGGTGGATAGGCATATGGATGATATTGGAATAGTTTAGGTTAGAGGGTCCACTGGCCGGCGCAACATCGAGGGCCGAAGGGCCTGTACTGCGCTGTAATGTTCTATGCTACGTAGTAGCCATAATGTCCATTTCTGGATTTGTGTTTATGGACATGCTTGACATCCTGACATGTGGAAGGAATGCTGTATTACTCAAGGTGGCATCCTTTTAAAAAGACATTCAAACCAGGGCTAATTGCGTTGTCAGGTGCCATGTTAAAAGTCCCTTACAAATATTTAAAATACTGCAGAGAATTTTCCCAGTATTCTAGCCAAAGTTCTACCCTCAATCACCGAAACAAATTAACCGATGACTCATTCACTGGCTGGTTGTAGATTTGAGTGAACGTTGTATGTCATGTTTTATAGACATAATGCTTACTCCACTTCAGACTAATTATTTGCAGAAATTTTTGACAGATGTAATTGTGACTCTTTCCTACTTTCTGGAACACATAGAATAGTATTCTAGTAAAATCAGCCAAAAGCTGAAGAACTAATTATTTTGTTTAGATGAGTCGGATGGTTATTTGAAGATTGAGTTACACCATTTTGTTGCTAACTGTTGCCCCCTCATCATGACAGCTTTTTTCATATATTGGATGCGATGCAACATAAATTCTTGCTACTTTACAAGACCCTGGCCAGACAGTATGCAGGAGGTGACTATTTATAATTTAATCTTGTTATACTACCAATTTGGTACCTAATTTAGATAGACACTCGTATGAACCTAACACCAAATTGGTGGTGTAAGTTAAAAGTCAATCATTGCATGCTCTGTTCTGCTGTGCTGCGTAATACACCAGCAATGAATGTTAATACTGCCTGATCTTCCGAAACCAATCATTAGATTTATTTTTTAAAAAATTCATTTGTGGAACATGGTATTGCTGGCTGGCCAGCATTCATTGCCCATTTGTTTAGGTTAGAGGGTCATTAGATTTGTTCCACTGCTCGGCGCAACATTGAGGGCCAAAGAGCCTGTACTGGACTATAATGTTCTATGTTCTATCGGTAATTGCCCTTAAGGTGATGGTGAGCTGCCTTCTTGAAATGCAGTCAGTTTCACCTGATGAAGACCATAGGGTGGAAAGCTTGTAAGTTTACTATCAAATGAATCGGTTGGATTTAAACCTAATGTTGTCAGACTTCTTACTGTGTTTACCCCAGGCCAACGCCGGCATCTCTACATATGACTTCTTGAAATGCTGCAGTCTACGTACTGCGCATTGTCCTACAAAGCTGTTAGGGAGGGTATTCCAGGATTTTTGACCCAGTAACTTTGAAGGAATGGTGATTATATTTCCAAGACAGGAGGGTGATTTACTTGGAGGGGAACTTGCAGGTGATGCTGTTCCTATGTCTCTGCTGCCCTGTTCTTCTAGATGGAAGTGACTGTGGGTTTGGAAAGTGGTGTCTAAGAATCTTTGATAAAGATCTTTGTTAGCACCATTTGATCTTTGGCCCAGAACCAACATCTGTAGATATCAGCACAAAGTATGAGGAAGTATTTTGATTCAAAGTCTTTGTACTCCTACGTTTTGGTCTTTGTATCCATGTATCAGCTCCCAACTTCCATGATTTCAGGCAAGCTTGAATCTTTCATTAATATCAGGAGGCAAGAGCTGCATGGATGATCAGGGATCATTCTTTACAACTTTGAAGCGCTCATTTGGAGGAAGGGGAGGCTCAGCTGTCTCTATCCAATGGAGACTTAGAGCTGTTGCCATGTACTTACTGCCACCCTTCTGCACATGTTCGCAGGAAAGTGAATGGAGTGCTCAGTAGTTTGGTAATGTGGAAAACACAGCTGTTACATATATTGTTGTCCAATATACGTGGAGTATCTTCAGATATCTGTATGTTCTTACACACATTTGTATTGTACTCCAACTAGGAAGATTTAACAGCTACTCTCAACTCTTTCCAGGTACTGCTGAGAAATGCATCTGATCCAAATACGCACAAAGGCCTAATCGATGCTTATGATATGATAATGAATCCTGAGAAAATGGGTGATCGATTCAAGTTTTTTGCCTTGTTGCCTTATAATAGAGTTAATTCAAGACAAGACACGAAGACTATGAAATGTGGTCCAACAGCACCACCTGTTGCAGGATTCAGTGAATTGCCCTTGTAAAGGACATTGGTTCAAAATGATTGTCATTGGCATACTGCACCTTGGTGAAATGAAGCTGCAGTATCATGTTGAGATATCTGATCATTAATGTAACATCACAAACTATTAACTTTTACTTATATTCATAGAAAACAGATTTTATTACAAGTAGAGAATAAAAGGGATGCTAATTTACTTCAGTTTCTGTAAATTCATGACTCAAGAATATATAAATGAAATTATGTTCCAATAATGGTGTTGTTCTTGTTTTTAATGGTAGTAATTGTGGGTGTTTTACAAGCACACTTGTTAAATTGGTACCGTGTTTTGACCATGATGCCCAGGCCATTGACAATCTGGCTGTGGACTCAATCACGTAACTTATTCTGTTCTGGATGACAAGAAGTTTGTGTGTGTCAGGCAACAAATGGTGAGTAGTTCATCCCACTCTTCACTTTAGCCATGCACACAGCTGTCAGTGTATTCTCACAGAATTCCCTGCCTCCTTCTACCCTGCTTATATACCAACATTATCAAAATGGCTGGAAGAGATAAACCTCTGGATAGGTATTTCTAGGATGTTGAGTGTAGGACATTTTTGTGATGATGGTACCAATTAACAGTAGGATGCTAAGAAGTATAGAGGAGTCTTGGGGTGTATGTATGTCCAAAAATCCCTGAAGGCAGCAGGACAGTTAGATAGGGTGGTTTAGAAGGCATATAGGATACTTTATTAGCCAAGGCTTTGAATACAAGAACAGGGCAGTATGAAATACTAGCTAGACCACAGCTTGAGTATTGTGTGCTGTTCCAGTCACCACATTATAGGAAGGATGTGATTGCAAAAGCATGGGTGCAGAAGTGATTCATCAGAATATTGCGTGGATTGGAGCATTTCTGCTAAGAAGAAAGATGAATTAGGGTGGTACAAAATCTTTAGAGTACTTTGGGGCAGTGATCAGCAAACTACAAATCTTTGCTTGATTTTTGTCTGGTTTTGAGCCATGTGGCTCCTTACAGCTGCTGTTTTTTTTTTGCATTAAGGCAACCGTGTTCTCACTTCAGGAGATTAGTATTCATGGTAAGAAAGCTAGATTTTCTTTTAGCATAACAACATACACGTGGTGAGATTCTTGCTACCATGTCAAAGGAGGCCTACCAGGAATGAGGCAACACTAAAGCACAATTATCTCTCCAGTATAAAATAGGTTACTCAACAGTACATACTCAGCATTGTGATCATCCAGTTGTCTCATTTGATGATCCTTCTAGCATATCTTCCTCATGGCTATAATTGTTTCATTAACGAATATTGCTAACCCACTTTTTTTAATTCTCTAATTGTCTGTAACCAGGAAAGTTTGAGTTGTTACTTGTGCCTTTTAGTCAGGAGTAACCTTTAAGGAATAGAAGAGCCTCAGAAAAGAAAATCTGCTGGCTTTTATACTCAGTTGTCTCCATCCAGTATAGATTTAGGACTTATTACGATCTATTTATTGTCACCTTTCTCCAGGTGTTTCCAGGAAAGTAGATGGAAGGTTGTTCAACATGACCGTCTTGTCACCAGCGTTTATATGGGATGGGATTAGCCCAATCCAGACTGAGGTAGTAAAGTTATTAGGTGAGGTATGATCCCACTTCTTTTGAAGAGAGAAAATCTATCGCTATATGTGTAAGACTAGCTTTGAGATACCAATTCCCAATGATGAGTATTGAAGAGAAGATCTAAACTGGACCATTTCTCCATTAGATTCACAATTGAGTGGATGGTCAGAATGGTTCTTCAATGGAATGTAAAATCAGACCCTCAAATTGCTTGTAACACATTGCTTTTGGATCTTCACTTCTGGCGCTGTGACTTCTGACATTAGATAGTTCATTCAATAAGGAATATAGGCTCAGTTAAACCATCATGTTACAGATCAGTTTCACTTTAGTAACTGATGCACTGTTGCAGTTGTAATACAATCTGCCATTTGTATTGAATGTTGCAGACACTGGAATAATAAAGGAAAACAATGCATTTATAGGTTTAATTAAAATCTCTGATAGGTGAAAGTCAGTACTTTGATGGCAGCAGGCCAAGAATTCCTCACTGAAGGGCACAAGTAATAAGACAAATTTTCCTGGTTACAGGGTTCTCATGCAATAGAGACTTAAAAAAGTGGGTTAGCAATATTAGTTAATGAAACAGTTAAAGCCATGAGGAGTGATGATATGCTAGAAGGATCATCAAATGAAACCTATTGGATGATCACAATGCTGGGTGTGTACTATTAACCCTTCCTCTCCCAGTCAGAGGGCAAAGAACGAATTTCAGAAAGTGCAAAAACTGAAGATATTAAGAGTAATGGCAGTGTGGAAGTTCAGAAGGATCTTGGGGTCGGGGTTGATAGGACGCTTAAAGCAGCTTTGCAGGCAGAGACTGTAGTTAAGAAGGTGTACGGTGTACTAGCATTCATCAATGAGTTTAGGAGTCGGGAGATAATGCTGCTGCTGTACAAGATCCTGGTCAGACCCCACTTGGACTACTGTGCTCAGTTCTGGTCGCCACGTTACAGAAAGGATGTGGAAGCCATAGAAAGGGTGCAGAGGAGATTTACAAGGATGTTGCCTGGATTGGGTTGTATGCTTTATGAGGCTAGGTTGAAAGAGTTTGATCTTTTCTCCTTGGAGAAACAAAGGATGAGGGGTGACCTGATAGAGGTGTATAAAATGATGAGAGATGTTGATTGAATTGATTCTCAGAGACTTTTTCCCAGGGCTGAAATAGTTGCCACAAGACAACACAGGTTTAAGGTGCTGGGGAGTAGGTACGGAGGAGATGTCAGGGATAAGTTTTTCACTCAGGAGGGTGGTGGGCATGTGGAATCGGCTGCCAGCAGTGGTGGTGAAGGCGGATTTGTTAGGGTCCTTTAAGAGATTTTTGGATAAACACATGGAAGTTAGTAAAGATGGAGATTACTATAGGGATGCCTGGTAGGTAGGGACATATTCGGTGCAACTTGTGGGCTGAAAGGCCTGTTTGTGCTGTAATTTTTCTGTGTTTCTAACAGAGCACTAATAGTTGGGGATTTTTATTACCCTAATAATAATTGAGATAGAATCACTTCAAAGGTGTACAGAATTCTAAGAATGGACTCAGAAGAACATTTTTAACCTGTACATAACAATCGCAATAACAAAAGAGCAATTCTGACTGAGTTTTAGGGAATGAAGCTGGGCTGAAGAATGGAGTGTCAATGGGAGAACATTTGCTGGTAGTGATAATTGTACAATTAGATTTGGCATCATTAAAGAAAAGGAGAAAAATAACTTGGCAGTAAGAATTTTTAATTGGAAAAAAAGGCAAATTCTATGAAGCTGAGATGTGACTCAACAAAAGTTGACTACAAATAGAAACTTAAATCAGTGGCAGAGCAATAGTGAAGATTCAGGAAAAAAAATGTTCTCACAAAGGATAGAATAACAAAATCTAGAGTTCCTGGATGTTAAGATGCAAGCAAGAAAGGACACAAAAAAAATGGGCGAGTAACATCATGGGAGCCTCCAACGATGTTTTAGAAATGTATAAATTTCAATAGAATCATTAAGAAAACAATGGAGGCCAATTAGAGGCCAAAAAGGCAACCTATGTGTAAAGGAGGAATATATGGGCAAAGTTATTAATGAATGTTTTGTCCGTCTTCTCAAAAAATGGGTAACAATAAGACATTATGGATGATGAAAAGTGAAACTTTGAATGGAATAAACATAGTGAAAGACAAAAATATTAAGTTTAGCATCTTAGCAAGTAGAAAAAATTTCTAATGTTGAAATGCATTCTGGATTGTCAAGAGATGGAAGATAGAAATAGCAGTCTCTGACCATTATTTTTCAGTACTCTCCGGTTTCAAAGGTGGTGCTGGAGGACAAGACACTTGCGAATGGTATGCTATCATTGAAAAAGAGATAAATTATGTAATTGCAGGTCACACATCATAGCCTGGGTATTGGGCAAATCATTGTAAAAATTATATATATATATATTATCATATATCCATATCTATGGACTTGTCAAGAGGTTAGAAAAGTAGTGAATGGGTTTCAAGCCAGAGAAGTGAGATAAGGCAATTGCAGAGGGCAAACAAGACAACGGAATGCATAAATAATAGGATACTAAGAATTGTTGAAGAACATAAACTTTGCAAAGTAACAGGACAGGTAGTTAAAGAGATTAAGGTGGAATATTGATTGAGTTATACAACATATGATTAGCGAAATTAATGCTTAAAAGTATAGGCCACAATTAAGGTTAATCTGGACAGTTGTGGTCATCACAATACGAATGTGATTGGACTAATAAGGATAGCTATGACATATGACAATGTTGTTAGAAATGGACAGCTTTAGTTGTGAGGAAAGTTGGATAGACTGAGGTTGATTTCTTTGGAACAGAGGAGGGTGAGCAGAGAATTAATTAAGATGTATAAAATTGAGGGACCTGGTAAAGTGGAAAAGAAGGCTCTATTTTTAGCTGAGGGGTCACTAACCAGTGTATAGAAATTTAAATTAATTAGTAGCTAAATTAGAGGTGTATTGAGGAGAACTTTTCTAGAAGATGCTGGAGGTCTGGAAAACTCTTCCTGAAAGCGTGGTACAGGCTAAAACCATCATCACATTTAAAAAGTACTTGAATGTACACTTGAAATGCTGGAACCCACAAGACTACGGACCAAGAGCTGGGAAGTGGGATTAGGCTGAATGGGACTTTCTTGGTAAACAGCGATATGATAAGCCAAATGGTCTCCTGTGTTATGAATTTCTATGATTCTATGTTTTGTATTGCTTTTATGTGGCAGCCCGTGTGTTTGTATTCATACATTCTAACATATGAAATATGGATTAAAGTAGAATTTAGAGCTGTTTTTCATAATGACAAAAAGAATTTTTTTTCTGAATTTCACTTAACATGAAGCCTTCAGAGCCAGAGAATAAGAGCTCTCATTATAATATTGCCATATCCGAGCAAGAAGTGAACCTCCAAATGCATTGATAGATCTGGCTCTTTGGGTGATGCTGTCAGTTGGTGCTGAAGTATATGAACAAATTTGTGTTGGAGCAAGAATTCTCAAACTTGTGTGTGTTCCTGAATTACTTAATTCTCAATTTGAGTTAGCTGTTTCTTTAGTTTCTGAGGGAAAATAGTTTGTGTCACCCAAGAGGGCAAAAACAGTGCAATGCTTGTTTCTTAGTGTATTTACATTATCTTCCCAAACTTCATCTGAAACATAAAATGCATTTTTTAAGATTGAAATTATTGACGGAACTGACTCTACCTTCTTTTTCTCTCTCTGCCTTCAAACTGCTCCCAGATTCCAAACCATTCTAGACTTAAAACCTGTCCTCTTAACATGACCCATTCTGCCGCTAAAGCTCACTTTAGTCGATCAATTCCACTATCTTCATCTGCAAAGGCTTTTCCAAGTAACTGCTGATCATTCAACACTTTCTTTTCTGACAGTTATGCCAGTGACATCAATAATTTGTTTCCTCTTCACCTTCTCTCCCTTTGAAAATAACCATCACCCTTTTTTCACAAAACTTACTCCTGAATTATTCATCCAACACCCATCCCTTACAAAGGTCTTTGTATCCATGGGGTTGCATTTTACAAGTAGCATGGTTGAAGGGTTGTCTGCTACCTCATCCCACCCCAAAAAGAGTCAGTCAGAAGCTAACACAACTGGAAGAAACCCACCCCACAACTATAGCATGCTTAGGGTGGGCTAAGTTGGTTGGAACTTTGGCCCTAGCCAATCTGATTGCCCAGAGGGCCAGAGCTCTGTAGTGAATGGTAAATCCTGTGATTTAGGGACGGAGAGGAATCTTAGAGCCTCAAGTGGGAATATCGGCTAGGTTTTGGAGGGCAAGTGATGCAGAAAAATGTGGGTGTGGAGGGGTGGACTTGGGTGGGGGTTGACATCTTAGGATGGGCCTCCCTGACTGAGGTGCCCCTCCCCCTTTCCATCCCTGTCCTATGATCTCAGCCCATTAAAAACAGACTGTCCACTCCAGATTATCTTCTCATGCCAGTCACATTATGACATGGGCAGAATATCATGCAGGTCAGTAGTCTTGCTTACTTATTTATATAAGACAAGTGATTTTAGCTTCAATCCACTTAGCATATTATGCCAGTCAGCTATGGTTTGCAAAGTAATGGGCTATTTTACATCCCCCTGCCCCTATCCCCACCTGCCAAAAAAAAACACATCTGGTGGGAGCACATAAAGTCCAGCCCCGTGTTTTCTATCTTTCAGCTCTCTTTCCATTAACATTCCCAGTTTGGCTTCTACCCATCATTAACAGCTCTAGTCAGTGCTACATTGTTTGTGACTGGGATAGTTCCCCAAGGATCAATTCTTGGCTTCCCTCTTTTTTCCTTCAGATATTGCCCCAATGACAACTGCAGGAAGAGGCAGCTTTCATATTGTATACCAGCTCCATCTCTCTTCATTTTACCCTTCAACCATTTCCATCCATCAAACTGCTTTGTGCGACATTCAAGCCCTAGATGAATTAGAACATCAGTTTAACATCTGGAAGACTGTAAAGACATCTTCTGTAGCCACCATACCTCGTATGCACGTATTCCACTTCACTGCTTCTATTAATTCCTTCTCTGGTCACCCTTACATTGAAAGCTCAACCTTTCACAACCTTGATATCCGTTTTGAAAAGGAACTGGCTTTAAACCTCACATCTTTTCCATCACCAATAGCAATTTCTTCCACATCTGCTACCTCTTACTGCTCCTCCTACCTCCACCTCTTCGCTGACATTATCTGCTCCTTTGTCATTTTTAAACATAATTTTTTCAGTGCTCCTCTTGCTGGCCTGCTCCATCTTGTCCACAACTTATCTGTCTCATTCTGTCTCACAATCCTATTCATCCTTCAACTCGATCCACATTCCTTTACTGCCCTCCAGTATAATGTATTTATGATCACAACCAGACCACATATACTTAGGTACTCCATTCCTGATTCTGACGGCTTGTGCATTTGAGGTCCCTCCCACTCCACTGTCCAAAGATTGGCAACAGAGCCTTTAGCTGTCATAGCCTTACTGTCTGGTATTCCCTCCCTGAATCATTTCATTTCTTGACATATCTACCTTGAAAAACTTTAAGACCCAATTTTTTGTTCTCTCTTCCAAATCTCTTCTTTCTTGACAATGTTGCTAATTTACGTGTCTTTTAGTGAAATGTTTGGGGCTATCCTGCAATCAGAAACATGTTGTTGTTTGAGCACTGTAAATACCTGTAATTTGCAATAAATAAGTAAAATTAGCACAATCTGAAATTACAATTAGAGTTTTATTAAACTGTAGGTACTAAAATATACAAAAACACTTTTCCATAAGACTCCTGCCAAGCCAGTGGCAACACTGATGATGTAAAGATTCTCAGGAATAGCCTGTAAATATTTCCCTAACAGACACCATCATTTGGTCCTTTGTGCTGTTGTCCAAAGTCTATGGTTCCTTAAATTCCATTACACTTCACAACAATGAGTACGGACCACAGCAACTACACTGACCAGCTAAAGTGCAGTGTAAAGATGCTGGAGAGCCCTTATTAAATCACCTCCAGTATCTCATGACTATTCAGCATGCAAAAATTGAATTTCTTTTTAAATCGCACAGAAGCAAACACACAAAGGCAACAATTATTGCAGGACAAGCCAATGCAAAAAATAATTCTACAACAAGTATTTATATAGTGCCTTTAACATAAAATGTCCCAAAATCTAAATTAACAGAACAAATTGGTTTCATCTTTCATTTTTAGCCCTTGAACTGCAAGCTGCAATTAACTTTTTGGGACAAAATGTTAATAAAAGTGGAAACTTATAGCAGTTTTGTTATTATAGTCTGTACCAGAACCCAGGAATATGGCATGGGTAATATGACATATATATCTCAAATCATGATGTGGCATGATTTATTGGTAATGAGATTTACTGATACTGCTGGTCCATGCTAATTTGTCACAGTACATAATTTGTGAACAATCTTATTCTCTATGCATTGCTGAGCCAAGAACTGCTCCAATCTTTTATCTACAGTGCCAAGTGGAGTTGAATTCTTATTAATTATCAGAGGGTACATCAATATTAAATGTCAGGATGATTAACTTAAACAAATGCCTTTCAAAATGTGTTTTCTTTTAATTCTAGGTAATTCTAACTTATAACATGTGGATTTTAACCACTTTAAATGGTGCAGGGTTGCATTATTTTGTTCATTGCCTGTAGCTCAATGTTGTTGAGCGCATTGGATTGGACCACAAGGTGCTGTCACACTGGCAAATCTCTAAAGTCAGATAACAAACAGTAAGATTGGAAGCAGTTGCTTGTTCATGTAATTGGGAATGCACAAATTACAAACATGATTTAATTTACTAGAGCTACCAAGCATAATGTAGCATTTACTAGCCTTGAAAAACCAACTTTAGAACATTCAGCACGTCTTAAGGAAAAAAGCAACAACGGAAATAAAGAACCCTATTAAATAGGTAAAAGATAAGGAATGCAAAAGCATTTTTTTTTACATTGACCATGATTAATAACCACACAGGTTTTGCACTTCAAGATAATTTCCAAAATGAACTCAAATTTAGAGGGAAACTTGAATTTCACATTCTTTGCTCCACCAATGTGGTAACTTTTTTCTGTACCTTTTCTAGTGCCCAGTTTTGGTTTTGGTTGATAATTAGGTGTGTGCAGCCAAACTCTGGTGCTAAGCAAAAACTGTCCTCATGGCAGAACCACAACATAAGCATCTGGCTCTACAAAATATGCTGGATAACATATCTTTTGAGCTGTGTTCCATTTATTAACATTTGATAATAACTTGAATACACAAGGTCACAATCCAAATACAGGTTAATTTGCACACCCCTAATCATAACAGGTTCAGAAAATAAAGTAAACCTTGTTCTTGACAATATCTTAAATCTTTAAAATAGACTCTACAGTTAAACGCTTTTCCTTTGCCAAAATTGCACTTAAAATCAAATGGCTAGAGCAAAGAAGACAACAGACATCATACTTTCAACATATAAAACTATATTTATGAAACCAGAGCTAAAGCCACTGGGGTAAAGTTTATTTTTGGGAATGTTTGTCACTATAACCAGGTTGCTTCACTCCTTATATTATCTTCCAGTATTGGAGTGCACAATTTATTTAGTCAAATAACACACTACTGTGATTGACACAGGACAAAGTATAGCACACTTAAATACACACTTAAAAGCAAAATCAGTCTAAAACTAAAGCATAAAATGGGGGCTCCTTCCCCCTCAAAAAATACTTAAAACTCATTTATTCAAACTTGCAGGCAGCAAGTTCACAAAATGCAAACAAAACTAAATGTCTCAGGTAAAGTCTTGGTCTCGTTGTAGCTGGTGCTTCAGAATGTCAAGATCTAGTCTTTTTCTGGTATTCCAATAGCAACAAACATTATAGCAAGCTGTATTCAAATTTAGTGGTCCCTGTGCATTTGTATAAAACCTAAGCATACAAAACAATGGAAAATCTTTCTCGCATTGCATAAGGGTAAAATCGTAGCTTATTCACCTATTCTAATTGCTCTATGACTGACTATCCTTTCAAATAGCATCATGAATGTGCCAGAAACTTTTAACATCAAAATATCATAAAAAGTCTATGTTCTTAATTCTACACATTATTCCTTCATATACAAATCTTTTCTTTAAGCCCAATTTGATTAACAGACACCATTTGACAGTATTGATTATTATCTTCCATTGCAATTCTTTTGAAGCAATTATTTTTGAGTTAGCTGCAAATCAGTTGAACTTATTTTCATCTTAGAAAAAATGAAGTTACAGCATCCTAAAATAGACAGGTTTTCAAATGAACTCAGAGGTCCATACAGTACTGTGTGTTAAATTAAGTCATGTTTTTACAACAATGTTTTTTTTGAAGGGACTAATATTTTAGTGTGTGGAAAAATAGTTTGCCAGCAACTTGCATTTCTATTCCACTCATCACACACTAATAGCACATTGGAATTTTACAAAAGGGAGAGGTAGACATTAGCAATAAATAAACGAGTTTTGAGTTTGGGGAGGGGATCTAAGGCACAGCTGAAGAGCTTTTTTTTAGCAGCCATGGAGAGGGATTAAATGTGAGGTGGATTTAAAAAAGAATGTCAGGAATGTATGTAGCTGCAACATCTATCTCTGATAGATCCAGTAAATCCAGAGCGAGTGATCAAGAGACAAAGGAATGCAAATTGGAACTGAAAGCTGAAGAAGATTTCTCAAATAGAATGGGATATTGCAATGAATGAAATTCAAAAAGAAGGATGTTACCAATTCACTGTGGCACTCTTTTTCAGATTTCAGATTTACTGCATCTTAGGCCCAAGGTAAGTGGACAGAAAATGCAGTCCAACTCATTGAAAAATAAAATGCAATAATACTGCAGCAAATGATAATTATTGCTGAGAAATGGGCGTTGGCCCCCCCACTCCCCTTACTACAGGACTCGAATAGATTGAGGCTTAGTGTAAACATCAACATATCCCTTGCAAACCATCACTTTGCACACAGATAACACAGGTTCTTCCTTCTTCCAAACAAAAAAAGATACCCTTTTGCCAGGGACACTGCAGAGCTATGAATATGACAGCTTACCAAGAATTTTACTTATTAAATCCATTCATTAGTCTCCAGTAATGGAACAAAAGAGTCAAGGAAGAGGCTCAAGCCTCAAATTCTAGCCTCAAAGTCTGCCCTCAAATGAAGAGGGGACTGCAGGCTACTAATGCAGACAGATAACCTCCCCAACTCAGTTTGGTGCTACTTGTGATCTTACCAATTTCACAGCAGCAACACTGACACTGAGCAAAGAAAGGATTCAGAGTTCAGGAGATCTGGATATTTATGTTGGGAGGGGGAAGAATTTGGACTCTAAGTGATTAACAACCAATCAGCATTCTTCTTTAGGCCTGCCTAATTGAGAAGCATTGGTTGTCTGCTAGTTGTGATAGGACGGGATATCAATGCACAGTATTGTACATTTTAAAATCCAATGAATTTCACCATTAATTTCTATCATCCAAAAGATCATTGATCTAATTTGTGGTGCCAAGATATTTACTTTATCATAGGTACCTATCTGAATACAAACAATTGCTGAATCCAATGATTTAACTTCAAGGGAGACGATAAGGTAATTTTTGAATAAGACCATGTGTTAGTGGAATATTTAATGTCAATTAGACCTCAGACAACTATATACATGCAATACATACAACAAGGTCATTGGCAGATGCTACTTTCAGGGGGAAATGGCTCATATATGTCATGTTATCCTTTGAAAAGCATAGCCTGTTTTGTGTAAGTTATGCATTTCATCATGTGTAGTTTCTCCAAGAGTTTGGATTGGTCAAATAGTAAAAAAGACCATGCCTCTTTCTCCATCCTAAGCAAGCTGCATTTCAATGTAATGCACCTTTCAAATTATGCTAACTTCAGTTAGACAGTTCTCTGCTATAAATCAATTGAAAAATTCCACATGATAAAACTGCTCAAGAAACAAGGCAAAGGGATCAGCAGGACTTTCCCTACCTGCACCCACCTCACCATCCGTCTCTCTCCTCCCACCTCCCCCAACACACACACACACACTCGTTCAGAGAATTTTGCATTTATATGAAGTTTGAAGTCAAAAAAAGTCTCAACTATACAAGAATTGAACTGTCTCAGCTGTGAAGGTGCAAATAACTGGTGATTGAAGTTATGATAATATAAATGTTGTCAAAAATTTCACTTCTGACGGAATTGTGTTCCTTCCTAGTATAATAAATGTGCTTTCAGTCTATTATTTCTCTGCCTTTATTTCCACTAATGTTATTATCTGGTTGGACGGATGTGGTGAATATTTAAACACAGGAATAAAGTAATACTGGTTTCCTGCTGCCAGTAATCTACTAACTGATAATAGCTGACGGAGCAGTGGCACATTCTTACCTGGTGGAACATGGACTGGCAGTACAGAGTGGTACCTTAAAATGCTCAAAAATGAAGTGTTTTGCACAATTGAGATTTGCCCTACTGTTATTACGATGTGACAAATGCATAATTCTTACAGAGGCAGCAAGTATTTGGAGCTGAGTAGTGGATTTCCTGGTACAAAACAAACTGTCTCTGCAGTGTCCTCTGGTGATGACAGCACATTATAACAGGTTTTTACAATTTATAGCCCAAAAATCCACACTCGCTTCTGCCTCAGAGACTGCTCTCTAGAGTTTTTAAGTTTAATCTGGTGTAATGGGTCATGTTTATAAGCGGGCATTTATAAACTTACTGACTCCAGTATTCTTCCTTTAGCACCTTTCTTGGTCCTAATCCAATCGATGTCTCTTTATTCTAGCACTAATTGTCATATTTGGAACCACAGTACAAATGGATCAACATTTGAATGATTACAGAAGATACTGGTCTTCCAATTTTATCACTAGTTTTAAGAGGGAGATGCTGCAGCTTTTCTTGACTTTTTAAAAACTTGCGCGCAAGAATGTTTTGGTGACTTGATTATGTTAACTTCACAATGCAATCAATGAAAGCAATACTGTCATTTTTTTCAAGAGATCCTTCACAGTATAGTAATACTGTCCCAATAACCAGGATTTGTCTACACCACAAGACCATCTCTGGAGAGAACAGGACATGTGAAGATACTCAAGAGAGTTGTGTGTGTGAAATGGAACAAACTGCGATTTACACTGAAACTGCCAATCTTTATCTAAACTGAATTTGGTCCAAGCAATAGCCCTTGTCCTACAATGGACAGTTATTTTCGCAGTAATTTTCCATCTCTTGAAGTATTAAAAAAACACTTGTGAAAAACAGATTGTCTGATCTAGCTTTGCATTTAGTAAACAAGTAAATGTATGGCTTGGTCCAAAGTGACTAGTTACCAGAGAGGTACTTGGGTGGATAGTATTAAACCAGCTAAATACTAAAAAAGGAATGTTTGGTTTAAAATCTAAAGCTCACAGCATTCATTTGTCCTCTTTCTCCACAAACACCAGTCACCAAGTCTGGACCTGTGCAACTGCAATATGCTACAGGATTGCGCAATCTCCATTTACGTCATTTCCCTTCATTGTCACATGGGCTGATGTAGAGAGTTGGGCAGCATCCAATCCACTTTGGCTGTGCTGTACAACAAGCAGCAACAAATCTTGGCTTCCTTTTTCCCTGATGGCAGTACAGTTCCACAACATAGCCGTGATATTATTCAGTCATGGCGATTTGCCCAGTTTGATATATTAAGGGTCTTCCTCCATATCATCTAGATTGGGTGCCATGATGAAGTGTTTGGGATACTGGAGACTATGTTCTAGGGAATATTCTTCCCAACGTGCATCATCACTTTCATGCGTGATGTAACGCTCTCCTTTCCTGGTCTCAAACTCTCGGAGATCCAGCCAGGTCTGATAATCCTGGGAACAAAGTAAAGTTTATTTGTTAGAAACTGGTAGATTTATATTAACATTGCAATGAAGTTTCTATAAAATTACCTAGTTGTCACACTCTGGCACCTGTTCAGGTAACTGAGGGAGAATTGAGCATGGTCAGTGCACCTAATCAGCACGTCTTTTGGACTGTGGGAGGAAACCGGATCCACACAGACACGGGGAGAACATGCAAACTCTACACAGACAGTGACCCAAGCCAGGAATCAAACTTGGGACCCTGGCGCTGTTGAGGCAGCAGTGCTAACCATTGTGCCACTGTGCTGCCTAGAAACAGACAAGAGAATATTTAAATCTTGGTCAACATCAAAACACTTAGGAAGACAAAGGAAAATATGGTGAATTTATAAATTTGGGTACAATAATCTATCCTAGGTAAAGCAGAGATCATTAGTAAAACACAATAGGCAAACAAATTGACTTTATTGAAGTATGAAGGATAAAATCTTTTAAAATCCAAAGACTGAATATTAAGTCTTATCTCCCCATCACCATAAATTTATAACCAGATACATGTACCACAAAGCCCAATCTGTTGAATATCCAGAGCTCAAGTTTACTCTATCAAATAACATTTCAACACTGCAGCACTTCAGTGTTGGAATCATTGACATGGTGCGAAAATAGTATTAAATAGAGCAGGGTCAGATGATGCATCATCTGCTCTTGATCTATTTAATACCATTTTGAAACTGATGATCAGCTAAACAGGTGTACCGGCAACATAAATTCTACTCCTTTAACAAATGGATGAAATATAAAAGGAAAAGTTAGGAAATCTTAACCTTAGCATCAAGCACAATTTAGATTTTATTGCAGTAAAAATTTAAGTCTGGCTGCATGAACCAAAATAGTTTGCTGATTCTTAAAAAGCTTCCATTATTATCATTTACTGGGGCAGTAAAGAGCATTTGAATTCATGCAGCAGCTTCTGAGTTCAACTCTGGGATATAAAATTCACATTTAGTGTTTTAAATAACCAGGAGTCCGGTACATCATGCAACATCCACCTTACCTGTAACCATGGGTGACTGAGCGATTTGTCCACACTGTAACGTTTCCTCATCTTTACTTGCAACAGGTTGTTAATTAGATCAATGGCTATCAAAAGGGACAAATGCACTGAATTAGTGTGATATCCTAACAAATAAGCAATGCACAAGAATAAGCACACAATGCTCCATCATATAAATATAATTACAGGATATCAGATTCTGGACCAATTTATACTGCCTAATTATCTGCCAAAAAATGGAATTCGGGGTGAGTTACTGGCATTGTAACAATATTTCAAAAATACTTAGTTGTTAAACATTTTGGAATTTCCTAAAGTGCTGTAAAGAAACCCAAATCCTCTCTCCCTTTCCTCAATTTGATCCTCAGTTATTTTGTTTGCAGACAAAATGTTAACAGATAAAAATTTAAACCAAACAAATACATTTCTGAGTAATGCCAGAGAAACAATTCAGGCTAGGAACCTTACAGGGTCAGGAAGTAAAATATAGTGAGGAATGGAGAGGGAGTGGAATCAGTGGAATTGGTGATGAGAACTGAAGATGAGGTTCAGTCAAGACTGGATGTCAGACTTGCAGCCTGCCAGCAAAAGGACAACGGAAGGATCAACAAAGGTACAAATAGGTGCCATTAATATATTATGTGGAAGCTACCGCGATATCTATAGATGATATTGCCAAGGGGCAATAAGTAGATGAGGATGAAAAGTTACATAGTAATCTTATTTAGTTGTTAATATCTTATGGATTGCAGTCCTCATTAAAAGCAGCATGTGCAATTCAATTTCACATCCTGAGAAAATCCTTCACTCATGACTAATGGAGTACTGAACCACAACTGGCTAGTAAACTACAGTCCACCAATTACACATCCACAGTTTCTATCATCATCTTCATTCTTAATGTACTAATTAGGAAATGGATAAAGTCTTACCTTCGCTAGAGGTTTCTTTCCATGGATTTGGTGGATACATGAATGCTGCATTTTGAATCTGATCATTAATATCTTCATCTTCATTGAATGGGAAAGTGCCACTAAGGCTCACATAGATTATAACACCCACTGACCACATATCAAGTGACCGGTTGTAACCTTTACTTCGGAGAACTTCTGGTGCAAGATAGGCTGGGGTTCCTACCACAGATCGTCGGAATGATTTCTCACCAATAATACGTGCAAATCCAAAATCACAGAGCTTTACCTGGGAGAAGAATATCGGAGCTTTTCAGAACAATTGTAAAAGTTCAGCCTTCATTCCAGAATTGCTTCAAGCAAAGGATAACAATATCTACATTCAGGCACATCAGCTTGTTTGCGGTAGCTAATTTTGAAGTCTCAAGCATTGCTATTCAAGATTCTGCCCATATGGTAGGCTGAGCCAAAGTTCCACAGGTAATAGAAACAGGCCATTTGGCCCATAAAGGGAAGGCATTTTCTCTGTGTGGTACCTAATCCAACTCCAGTTTCTTGCGCACTCAGCTTGATCTTCATCTAATTCATGCAAATGTTGAATTTCCTTTGAAAAAATAAATTTATGGACGTAGTAAAATTTTTCAAAATGCTTCTTTAGTTCCTGTAGTTGTCTAAAGTTGTCCCTCAATTTTAACACCTAACACCAATCACAGTTTAATTGCAATCCTTCATAATCTTAACAATTCCTGCTAGATCACCCCTTAACTTTCAAATGAAAAAATTCTAAACTTTCAAGACAGTCTCCACAGTTGTAACCTCATCCCAGATAATGTCCTAGTTAATCTATACTGGACATTTCCCATTAGTTTTTGTTTCTTCTCTATGCTCGAGTTCTGAATAATGCGAGCATTAGTCTAATTGCACAAGTTCAACATCAACTCTTCCGTATTTCATGCCTCTGCAATAGCAAGGAGTTAAATGAATGGCAACTGTATGTCAGTTCTGGGAATCAGTCTGATGAACCTTCACTGCAGTCCCTCAATAGCAATGGGCAGATGGATTTAAATGGGGTTAAGTATGAGGTTATCAATTTTAGCCCAAAACAGGACAGATCAGAGTATTACTTAAATGGGAAAAAGCTAAGAACAGTGGAGATTCAGAGAATTTCAGATCCACATAACTAGATTACTAAAATGTATTATGTCATGTACAAAAAAAAGTGAAAAAAGGCTACTGGAATGTAAGGCTTTATAACTGAAGACTAGAATGTAAAAGGAAAGAAGTTTTGTTCCAGCTATATAAAGTTCTGATTAGACCACATTTTGAGTACTGTTCTGGGCACTGCACCTTTGAAAGGATATACTAACCTCACATGAGGGCAATTCAGAATCACCAGAATGTTATCATTGTTCTATGGATTAAATTATTAAGCGAAAACCCTTTATTTCTTTATTCTTTAATAGGATATGACTGTTGTAAAAATAGGCATGCTAACACCATTCTGGCACTTTAGCTATGCTGAAGTAAAATAGGGAGTAGATTATTTGATTTAGCTAATACAGTAAAGTCCGACCAGGTCCAATTCACTGTATTTCTGATAAAAATTGCTGGACAGCTATTGGGAATAGTTTGCCCTTTATTATTTACCCTTAACTTGGGAATGTGGAATGTAATTGCAAACAGCCCTAATCTGATACTGACTAAGTTAATAAAGGCCCAAGATCGACTCTGGAATCTCCCCATTTCATCAGAAATCACCGTGTTACAAATAAAGTACATTTATTGTACAACTCAAAAACTTCTGACAGAATGACACACTTGGGAGATAGGGGGTTATTGAAGAATAATGTGTGACTTCATGAAACCTTTCCTTCAGAAATATAACTGAATTGGCTATAGCTCATGACTCATGTTTTCTGGATGAAGTCTGCAGTTACTTCCCAATTTATCCCACTAGCCTATTAAAAATGTTTAAAGTTTTGATTTAAAACCAGAATCTTCATCATACGGCCTTGTTGTACAATGTAAAACATAGAAACATAGAAAATAGGTGCAGGAGTAGCCATTTGGCCCTTCAAGCCTGCACTACCATTCAATATAATCATGACTGATCATGCACTTGCAGTATTCCACTCCTGCTTTCTCTCTATTCCCCTTGATCTCTTTAGCTACAGGACTAGTCTTCAACAATATCTAATAAACTGACCCCAAGAGCTTTCTGTGGTAGAGAATTCCACAGGTTCACAACTCTTAAGTGTAGAAATTCTTTCTCATCTCAGTGTTGAATGGCTTACTCCCTATTTTTAGACTGTGACCTTCAGTTCTGGGCTTCCCCAACATTGGGAACATTCTTCCCATATCTAACCTGTTCGGTCCCATCAGGATATTATATATTTTTATGACGTCCCCTTTCATTCTTCTAAATTCCTGGGAGAGGGGTCTGATGTCTGATGCCGGCTTTGAGGAATTTGAGGACCCATTAAAGGAAATAATCATTACAAGGGACGAAGTGTTGGGGCTTTTAGGTAGCATAAAGACTTATAAAGCTCCGGGGCCTGATGGTATTTATCCCAGGCTGCTAAGGGAGGTGAGAGATGATATTGCTGGGCCTCTGACGCAAATCTTTGTCTCTTCTTTGGATACAGGGGAGGTCCCAGAGGACTGGAGGATTGTAAATGTAGTACCGTTGTTTAAAAAGGGTCAGAGGGATAACCCAGGGAACTATAGGCCGGTGAGCTTGACTTCAGTTATAGGTAAGCTAATGGAGAGGATTCTCAGGGACAGGATGTATGAGCATCTGGAGCGCTGCGATCTGATCAAGGATACGCAGCATGGCTTCGTTAAGGGGAGGTCGTGCCTTACGAATCTAGTGGAATTTTTTGAAGAGGTGACAAAAACGGTTGATGAAGGACAAGCCGTTGATGTCGTCTATATGGATTTCAGTAAGGCGTTTGATAAGGTCCCCATGGTAGGCTGATAGAAAAGGTGAAGGCGCATGGTATACAGGGCCAGGTATGTAGATGGGTTGAGAACTGGCTTGGGAGGAGGAGACAGCGGGTAGTAATGGAAGGCTCTTTTTCCAACTGGAGGTCTGTCACTAGTGGTGTGCCACAGGGCTCAGTACTAGGACCCCTTCTATTTGTGGTGTATATAAATGACTTGGAAGAGGGGGTAGGTGGTGTGATCAGCAAATTTGCTGATGACACTAAGATGATTGGATTGGCGGATACTGAGGAGCAGTGCCTGGCAATACAACATGACATAGATAGGCTGGTAGATTGGACAAATAGATGGCAAATGGAATTTAATCCGGATAAATGCGAGGTGATGCATTTTGGCCGGAATAATGTAGAGGGGAGTTGTAGGATAAAAGGTAAAACTATCCGGAGTATAGAGATGCAGAGAGACCTGGGGGTGCAAGTTCACAAGTCTCTGAAGGTGTCAGTACAGGTGGAGAATGTGGTTTTAAAAAAAAGCGTATGGTATGTTAGCCTTCATAGGAAGGGGTATAGAATACAAGAGTAGGAGTCTGATGTTGCAGGTGTATAGAACGTTAGTTAGGCCTCATCTGGAGTACTGCGTCCAGTTCTGGTCGCCATACTACAGAAAGGATGTAGAGGCCCTGGAGAGAGTGCAGAGGAGATTTACCAGGACGCTGCCTGGTATGGAAGGGCTGTCTTACGAGGAAAGATTGAAAACACTGGGGTTGTTTTCCCTTGAAAGACGTCGGCTGAGAGGGGATCTTTTAGAGGTATATAAGATTATGAGGTGTATAGATAGAGTAAATGGTGGTAAGCTTTTTCCACCATTAGAAATGGATAGAACGAGGGGTCACGGGCTCAGGGTGAGGGGGGCTATGTATAAGACGAATATTAGAGGCCAATTTTTCACACAAAGGGTAGTGGGGGTGTGGAATGCACTGCCGAGTAAGGTGGTGGGAGCAGGCACGCTAGGGTTGTTTAATGGTCTCTTGGACAGCCACATGAGCGGTCTGCAGATAGAGGGATATAGTAGGACTGTTTGAATATCGGGAGGACCAAATAGTAGTAGACTATCTTTTAGTTTCGTCTCGGGAATGTCTTAGTTTTTTTAGCATGTTTAATTAAGTCTTATTTGTTTCCGCAGGCAATTCAGTCCACCTTGTTGACCAACAAGGGGCATGCATGCGGCATGTCGTGCGAGAGCTGCTCTTGGAGATTGCTTCAGGAGTTGCCTAGTGCTTCACGTCGTCAGTGTATGCTTAAACTGGACCATCTGATGGGCAACATGACCGCTCAGAGACTATCGCTGTTGCTGTGCTGACACGTGGATTTGGGCCTGTGTCTGCAGGAGTTTGCGCGTTCTCCCCGTGGTTGCGTGGGTTTCCTCCGGGTGCTCCAGTTTCCTCCCACATCCCAAAAACATGCTCTTAGGCTGATTGGGTAACAAATTGTCCCTATATTGGTCCCTATATGGGAATCTTCAACAATAGGCATAGCCTAAAGTCAAGGATATGTCATTAAGACGTTAGGACGGCGGCGTGGGCTCGTTGGGCTGAAGGGCCTGTTTCCCGTGCTGTGTTGCTCTTTGTTCTTTGTTCTTTGTATTCCAGTCTCTTCATATATCAGTCCTCCTATTCTGGGAATCAGCCAGGATGTCCTTCCTCAGACTAGGAGACCAAAACTGCACACAATACGCAATACAAGGACACAAGGCAAGCATTTTGTATGGTTGAATTCCATTAGACACAAGCAGCTGAAAGAAATCTTACCCAAGATTTCTGTAGAAGGGATAAAAATAGCTAATTTGCAAATCAATACAGTACACTGTTTTTAATATTCATCCTGCCATTCAATATAATTAAAAATGGAGAATATTAAACTGAAATATCTGTTGTAGAGAAGTCAATAGATCTTAAAATGTGACATCGCTTCAGGGATAAAATGTCAGTGGATGGATTACATTTAATGTGCTGAGCTAAAATCAGCTAATGTTTTATGCTTGAATCAGGAATATTTGCAATCCCCAGCACTGCATCTTTCAAAACACAGAAACTGCTCACGCAGAATTATTACCTAAAGCACAAGATGCCACAATGTCTCAGTTAAGAATAGAGGACAGTGGGGGAGAAACAAATGATACTGTCAGCAAAGCCAGCTCATAATCTGTGCCACATTTTAGCTCATTGAATACTAATTATATTTACATCTCAAGTTTTCAAACATTAATTACTCCTGTATTATATGATGCAAACAAAATGGGCATGGAGCTGCTATTGGATGCAATCCAGACTTTTGTAGCATCCTGGTTTTGATGACTTTACACTGGTGGGACCTATGTTTTTACTTAGTCATTCAAAAAAGAGACTTTTTAAAAAAAAAAGAAAATTAAGATCGATTTGCTGACCAACAATCTCTTCAGTATTGAAATTAAGTAAAACGCTGCTTGGTAATTATTCTTTTAAGATTGATGCATTTGTAGCAGGAAATAAATCCAAGAACTTAGCAACTGCCGTTTGTCGAATACAGTGCAAGATAATTTATGCACCTTTTTGTTCTGCTCAGGATGACCTCTCGCAAATGACTTATCATGTATTGTTTTCTACTGTTGGTTAGTTTCCACTTTTGAGTCATTAGTTATATTGTATAATGGGGAAGTGTACTTGAGGCATTTAAAGCATGTGTTTCCAAGTCAACATAACATGGCACTTGGGGATCCATGAGGAGATAAGGATAATAATTTGCATTAGTACCTGGAATACTGCATACATATTTTCAATACAATATCTACAGATTTTAAAGTGAGTTGCCATGCAAATACAAGGAATCCTCTTTAAAAATCAAAAACAACATCACTAGCCTTAACATATTTCAATTTACTTTACTTATTATAGAAGTATTACTTTCCCTTTTGAATATTTTTGCCTAAGCAGTAAAGGGTCATTGGTCAGTGGTGCCAATGAAAGAACACCAAATTAAAGTTAATCTAGATGCCAAGCATTAACACTGATTCAGCTTTGATCCTGTACAAATTCAGTGACATCTGCAAAGAAATGCCGTTGACTGTGTTAATCACAAGCAATATTTGAAAGAATCAAATATAGAAAAATGCAGAGGAGATATGTGTGAGGCTGTGGTGTACGACTGATATCCCACTGATGAGCTGATGTGATAAAAAGAGCGAGTTATTGAAAGCATAATATAAAAATCTTTGGAATCCCAAATATAAATAAGAACTGATTTTAATAATGTAAAATTATAAACTGTTGGGCTATGGTCAGCATTTACTTTGGACAAAGAGAAAGAATTAATATTACAAGATAAAAACATTGCTTTAACAAAACACTGTATCTTATTACTAGACTGGTGAACAAGAAGCAGGGACTAATGATCAGAAGATACGAATTAATTTTCCCATAGCAGCTGGGAAACTTAAATTCAGTTTAATGAATCTGTAATTAAAGAAATTAGTAACAGTAACGTGACCACTTTCATAATTCTGGTTCAATAATGTCCAGTAGGGAAAGAAATTAACTGTCTAGCAGTCCTTGCTACATGCGACTCCAGGCCTACAGCAAAATAGTAAGTTTATTTACTTCCCTCTGAAATGACCTCACAAGCCATTTAGTTGTATAGATGGAACAATAAATGCTGGTCTTGCCAAAGATGCCTGAATCCTGTGAATAAATAAAAATAAAACTCACCTGAGGGAAAGGATCTGCTGAGGCAAGGAGTACATTCTCAGGCTTCAGGTCACAGTGTACAATGTTCTTAAAGTGTAAGTGTCTTAATGCCACCAGAATCTTAAAAGAAAATGGTAAAGTCATTAAAAAGATATTGAGACAAATACCTTGTAAGCTTTCTGGGTGATAAAAGTACTTTTATTCCAGTTTACAAGTAAGACAGGCATCAAAAGGTTAAAGTGAATGATACTGGTACTATATAGTACAGGCAAACAAAAAAATGTTTAAAGTGTGTTTTAAGTCTATAAGATAAATATCGCTTAATTGGAACTGGATAGTGATAAGTTGGCAATTAAAACTGTTTCCTTTCATTTTAAGTAATATTCAACTGCTGAACTAATTAACTTGTTATAGTTAGACTGTGTTGTTAAATAGAGTTAATTTTGATAAAAGCTCCCTAGTTTGCCAGTAGAATCAATGCCAGGAGTGAAACATCCTATTCTCACATTTATGCCAAAATAGAAAAAGCGTTGGGATTTAGTCTGACTTCATAATATACCTTGGGGTTCTGATCAGGCAGTTGATTTTTAAAGGTTTCCCAATCTTTCAGCCCGTTACTGGCTTTTGCAATACAGTTTGCCTTTTTCTTTGTCTTTAGTTATCTTAAGCTTTCTTGTTCAGCCATGAACTATTTCATCTTCTTGCAATCTTCCTTCCTCTCTGGAATATATTTTAGTTGGGAAGAATTGAATATCTCTTAAACATCTCGTCAACTGTCTACCTTTTCATCTTCCTATCCAGTCTGCTAGGGCAAAATCTGTCCTCATGCCTATGTAATTGCATTTGTTTAACTCCAGGATGTTAACATGGGAGTCTGGTAGCTCAGCCACAAACTGAATTTGAAATTCTAGCAAGCTATGATCACTGTTCTCCAGAGGATCCTTAACTATGAGATCCTTAATTAATTCCTCCTCATTACATAATACCAAATCTAGAAGGGTCTGCTTCTGGGTTGGTTCCACAATATATTGCTCTAAGAAACAATCTCTAATACATTGAATAAAATCTCCCTTAAGGCTACCTTGCCAATTTGATTAATTCAGTTTATATGCATTTTAAAATCATTCATGATTACTACTGTACCTTTCTTACAAGCCTCCTGTATTTCCTAGTTTATACTGTGCTCTACTGCATAACTACTCTTTGGGGATCTGCAGACTACATCCACTATGGATTTCTTTCCCTTGCTACTTCTTATTTCTACCCAGATTGGCACAGTTATTAGCATTGCTGCCTCACAGTCTAGGGATTCGGGCTTGATTCCTGGTTTGGGCATGATACTATGTCAGAGTCAATGCAGATTTGGTGGGCTGAATGGCCTCCTTCTGCACTGCCAGGATTCTATGATTCTAAGGTGCCACAGATACTCCCATCTCAATATTGGGGGAGCCCAGCACATCAAAACAAGAGATTTGCAACAATCTTCAGCCAGAAGTGTCTTTTGGATGATCCATTTTAATCTCCTCTTAAACCAGTCTTCAGCCAATTTGATTCACTCTGCGTAACGTCAAGGAGCAACTGAAGGCACTGAATAAAGCAAAGGTCACGGACCCAGGAAACATTTTGGCTAAATAATTAGTTGCATCCTTAGTCAAGCTGTTCAAGCACAACCACAAGACTGGTATCTAATGTGCGAAGCTTCCCAGGCATGTTATGTCCACAAAAAATGGACAAATCCAATCCAATCAATTACTCATTAGTGTACTGTCAATCATTAGCAAAGCAATGGAGGGTGTTGTTGACAGAAGTAACCGTTCACTGACGCTCAGCTTGAGTTTGATTAGGATCACTTGGCTCTTGAACCTCATTAGAGCCTTGGTCTAAACATGGAATAAAGAGCTGAACTCGAAGCATGGTGAGAATGACTGCCCTTGACATCAGGCAGCATTTGATCAAGTGTAGCTGCAAACCTGAAGGCAATGGAATCAGGGGAAATACCTCCATAAGTTGGAGTTGTACCCAGCATAAAGGAAGATGATTGTGGTTGTTGGAGGACATTGTTGCAGATTTCCTCCTGGTGGTGTCCTAGGCCAACTATCTTCAGCTGCTTTAACAATGATCTTCTGACCTTATGATGGAGAGAAGTAAGGATGTTCACCGATGATTACTTTGTCACTTACGATGGCTCTACGTCAATATGCAGCAAGATCTGGATGACATTCAGATTTGGGTTGATAAGTGGCAAGTAACATTTGTGCTATTCATGTGCCAGGAAAATACCATCTCAGAGGTTAGGATATCTCTTGCTGAAGATGGTCATTGATGTTTAACAGCATTACCACTGCTGACGCCCCCACTATCAACATGCTAGGGTAGCCATGATGTGTAGATGCCTATGTTGGACTGGAGTGGGCACAGTGATAAGTCTCACAACATGAGGTTAAAGTCCAATAGGTTTACTTGGAATCATGAGCATTTGGAGCACTGCTCCTTCCTCAGGTGAGTGACTCAGGAGAATTTAGCATGGTAGTGCATCTAACCAGCACATCTTTTGGATGGGGGAGAACAGCAGAGCACCTGGACGCAACCTATGCAGACAGTGGGAGAATGTGTCTTTTGCAGTGAAGAGCTGGGTTCCCCATCATTGAGATGGGAATATTTGTGGTACCATAGCATTATAGAATCCCTACAGTAAGAAGGAAGCCATTTTAGCCCATTGAGTCTGCACTGAGTCTCTAATAGACTATCTTACTCAAGTCCTAAACCAGTAACCCCATGCACTTACCACGGCTAATTTAGCCTACACATCTTCAGACAGTAGGGGGCAATTTTTTTTTTCCCATTGCAAATCCACCTAATCTATACATCTTTGGACTGTGGGAGGAAACCAGAGCATCTGGAGGAAATCCACAGAGATACAGGGAGAATGTGCAAACTCCACATAGACTGTCACCCAAGGTCAGAATTTAAGCTAGGTCTCGGGCATTGTGAGGCAGTACTACTAACCACTGTGCCACCCATTTTCTTCTGGTTAGTTGTTTAACTAAAAGTAAGAACTGGGTTGGGATGTGACATTAGGATCTGAAAAATTAAATAGTTGCTCATATTCTGCACAAAATTCACAACTTCTTGAGTACTCTCAATTTCTGACACAGCGATTAGAGAGTGACAGCCATGTATAATCAAATAGGATACTTGTGCTGAAACCTATTGGCATTGTGAGATGTGCGACTGAATGTAAGGGTGCAAGATAAAAGCAAACAAAAATTACCTGTGTGACTAAAAATTTGGTGACACGTTCCGGCAGCCGACTTTTCTCACTGGAAAGAATCATTTCCAGCATGTCTCCATGGAGTTTTTCCATGACAACGAAGACTCTTTCAGGAGTTTCAAACATACACTCAAGATTTACAATTCCAGGATGATGAAGATTCTAAGTGTGAACAAGATTTATTTTTCTTAATTTTAAAAACAGCATGTGAAGGACTCACTACAAAACTTCATATTTCTATTCAAAATTAGACTTGCTAATAAATACTGCTGTGATTATACAGATATTTGTTTGACATTAAACCACCACTTTAAGGGCAGTAGAAGGGGCAGCATGAAGTTCACACTGCTCTATTCAGGCAAAGCATAGCTTTGTACCTAAAAGAGCTAGAATAGCAAGGAGCAAATGTCGCTCTGTCCAGATTTGTCAAAATCAGGGAAATTTTACAAGTGAGGTTTACAATTAAAAACTGCTACTATTGTGATTCCTGAAATAACTGAGGCTGTGCTGATCTGACTGTCTTTTCTCCTCCACCCACCCTGAGGCTGTCAATGGGAATGCCCTGGGTACAAGTCCTGCAAGTCAGGGAATAGTGTTCAACACCTCATATCTAAAAGCTTGATTCCATCCTGCTAATCCTCCCACGTCCTCCAGTGGGAGGCCAGCAGTAATGGAACAATACCCTAAGTATGATTCAGCATCTTTATGACAAGGGAGGAGAAAACTGGAGGAGGGAGAGAGAGGATTGAGTATGGTAGGTGCAGTGGGGGCTGTTTTAACAATGTGTTGGCCTACTAAGACATCCTACTATAACACAGTAGGATGTGGGTTTGTGGCCATGACTCCTACTCAGATGGCAGCTAGTGGAGATGATGTATTTTCCATTGGGGGTTGGTCTGTGGGGAACAGGTGAGGGGAGAGTTTAACTCACACTGGTAGCAGATCACTTGCAATATTATCTTAGACAAAAATAATTCAAAAGATTGACCTGTAAAATTATCAAGATTTTATTACAGACTTTTCTTTATATATATATATACATATATATATATATTCATTTAACAACACACATGGTCATTACACCAACATAATAATCCATTTGTAAGGTTATTTATTCACCTAGATCTTTTGAAAGATATTGCATAAAAGAATGTATTGTAACAAAATTTGCTTTGATAGTTCAAAGGCAATCAAATTTGAAACGCTATGTTACCAAATATATAATACTTTGTCATTGGGACTTCAAAGTAAAACTAAAAGAATTTTTCAGCTCATCCAGGTACAATTCTTCAGTGCTTTGAAACACTTTCATGCCCACTACAGGCATAACCAAGATAAATACTGCACAGCTTCTGTCCTCAACATATGCTTTAGCTTAAACCTCAGAACAGCAAGCAAATTAATAATTTATATTTATATACTGCCCTATTATACCCTTAGGACATCTTAGACAGCTTCTGTCAGTGGCTTAGTTTTGAAATGGAATCACTCTATTGTTATCTAGGCAAATATTGCAAGTAATTTTGTATGCAAGTAGCAATGAGATAAAATAACATTTTTTTTTAGCAGTGTTGGTCAGGGCACTGTGAATTTGAATTGAGATTGAAGAATAGATAGGGTTTGGTTTAGCTCCATCTGAAAAATTGTACCTCTTGCATTGTGGAATAGATGATGTGGCCAAGTCCTGGACAGGGGATTGAATCCTCTAACTGAAGTCCTATTACTAAGTGACCCAAACACTGACATTTTTTCTTATAACAAACACTGTTTGGTTGAGACTTTATATCTATTAATTTTGTATCAATTAATGTTCAATTAGAAAATGCATTACTATACATTTTTGCCCACAGGGAAACAGATTAAGTAGGCCCAAATTTATTTCACTTATAACCTTTGTAGTCAGCAGATGAGTTTCATCCCATCGATCTGAGCAGAAAATGCAAAGTCAGTGTTATTACCTATTGAACTATCCAAGCAAAAAGAAATTTAAAATAAATATGGATCTCAGCAAATGCTGCACTTCTTTAAGATTAAAAGTGACATCTCGGACTTTTGGCTAAGATGCAAATGAGATCAAGCCTTGGAGGAGGAGCTATGTCTACTCCAATCAGCTTGAACCATGTAGATCAAGCCCAAGATAGGAAACGAGAGCCCTGTCTTGTCAGCTTGGATCGGAAATATCTCAACTTGTTGAGGCTCTGAATTGGACTTGATTTGATTGAATTGGAATAAAAACAAAAAAAAAGTTGCAATGATTGCTTTTCCTACCTGAAGGATGGCCACCTCATTGCGAAGCTGGCTTTCTTGCTTTGTGGGGAATCTCATTTTATCAATCACTTTGATTGCCATATCCCTTCCAGTCTTCCTGTGCTTTCCTACATACACATAACAGATCTTACAACTTTTACATTCAGCAAATGTTTCTCAATCCCACTCCATTAAAACAAAATGTGGTAGATGAGTTTTGATGCAATGAAAAAGATTGGCTTTAGAGTCACTAGTTCCCTATACTGTCACAACCAGGAGGATTGGGGAACTTGCTATATAAGGAATCCCAGTTGACAGCCACATTTCATTTCTGCACAACATATTTTGGAGTACAAATATCAGTGACACTATCGTGTTTTCATAAAGTATGTGACGCAAGCTTGCAAAATTCATAAATTAAGGGGATGAGCAACCATCTGTAAAATTTATCATTTTACATCATACTTTCAAAAGTAAGCTTTCCCAAATATTTTTCAATAGCAACCCGAGTCCTGGTGGTCTTATACAACAGTGGGTGATATCTCTGCCTCTGAGCCAAAAGCTCCAGGTTTGAGTCCCACCCCAGGATTTGATGGCCAAGGAAGATGTGTTCACAATGTAGCCAAAAAGGTTGAGCATCAACCAGCAAATCCTTTCAATGACAGGAAATAAGAGCAGGAGAGATTCCTTGGGGCCTCTGTAATCATTATCCATAGCTCTGGACTAAAAGATGCACGCAAAGGTGTATGTTGCTGCAGCATCTTCGACTCTGAATAAACTGTAATGCATCATCACCACCCAAACATTCTGAACTCTCTTCTTCATAAATTGATCAGCTAGCTTGACTGATCAAGTTAACCTGCTAAACCTTCCGTGATTACTAGAAGACTGAACTTTAATTATCAATAAAATTCTAATTCTGTTTACCCAATAGAGACAACAGCAAACTGGAATCAGATGTTTTGATAATGCCATGCTTAGAACATAGAACATTACAGTGCAGTACAGGCCCTTCAGCCCTTGATGTTGCGCCGACCAGTGGAGCAAATCTAGTGACCCTCTAACCTAAACTATTCCAATGTTATCCATATGCCTATCCACTGACCATTTGAACGCCCTTAAAGTTGGCAAATAGAACTCCTTTAATATTCTCCAAAACATCCAATATTATATGATAGATGAGATTTCTGCCAAGTTGATCTAGTACATTAGATGTCTGACTAGGGTTACTATCATAGACATTCTGCTCCTCTCCATGGCGAGATGCTTAGTTTCTGTTTGTATTTCCTCTGAAAGCCTGTCAATAACAGGCTGTGGAGAAATGCTGATGTGAACCAGCAATACCCACCAAAGGCATCAAGAAAGTCTAACAATGCTAACTGAGCTTCTCAGATCCCAGAATTTACTTTCATCCCAAATGAGATATGTCTGTCATAATTATCTCATGAATTCTGTGCTTGTTTAATTCTTCTATTCGTCCCCTCCCACATAAATGACAAAGTATGGAAACTTTCAATTTCATGGGTAAATCAGAAAAAAGTAGCTAATGCAAGTATCTGCAGCTTAAACTTTAAATTAAGGTGCGTTTGTATATGCAAGTTGACATGACTATTATTGAGTTACGATGTAGTACTCTGGTACTTAGGCAAATTATTGTCGCAATGACAGGCTTACAATAACAAATGCTTGTTTTTTTTTAAGAAAAATTGATTGCTGTAACCAGAAGTACTGTTTGACTTACCACCGTATACTATTCCAAACTGCCCTGAACCTAGCACCTCGTCAGCAAAGATCTGGTAAACAGAGCTGATATCCTGTAACAAAGACAGTGCAAGGTTGAAACAAAATGCAGTGTGTAAATAATTAATGTGATCATCTGTCCTTTCTGGATGACTTCTCTGCTGTCCTTGCACTGCCCGTATGACCACATGTTCCTGTTGATAAATGAATTGTGGGTTGCTCTTAACAATTGGATGTCCCAATTTAAGGGATTAGGAAAGCTAATACTATACATTTAGAACATAGAACATAGAACATTACAGCACAGAACAGGCCCTTCGGCCTTCGATGTTGTGCCGACCAATATAAAAAGCAATGCCCCTCCAAACTATCCCATTCCCTTCTCTTCCATATACTTATCAACTAACCTCTTAAACGCCACCAAACTTGGCGCATCTACAACTGCTGCAGGCAGGGCATTCCACTCCCGAACCACCCTTTGGCTAAAGATATGATATTTATCTCTTACTTTGTAGGATATCCAGGTGGCATCCTGAAATCACTAAATGGGAAGCTGTAGTCAACAGCATGGATTTAAGACAGGATGCTCAGACTGTAATTTTATAGTTACCACAACATTGAAAATTGTGTGTGGAGAAGTTAGTCTAGTTCAAAAAAGGCAAAGATATTGGCTGGAATTCTTTGGCTCTTCATGCTGGCTGGATTCTCCAGTTCCACCAGCAGTGCACCTACTGGCACGGGTTTTCCGCTCGCAGGGAATAACATCAATGGGAATTCCCATTGATAGCGCCAGCACCAGAAAACCCCACAATTAGCAAACTGCTCACTGGCTGGGAGGCCAGAAAATTTCACTAGTTGACTCCAAGTGGTCAAGCTATAACTACAGCATTTGGAAACCTGTGCCTAGCCACTGCGTTTTACGCATACCTGCATTTTTAAAAAGTCAAAAGCTACAATTATACTTTGGAAATCTAAGTTTGCTTTATAATTCAGATCTTTCTCACATGGAGTTCGCTTACTTTTCTCCTCTTGTCATGAATCCTGACTGTTTTACTTACAGGAAAAATGTTTATTGCCAACTGGACCAAGCTGCCACATTAGGTTAAACTAATGGAAATCAAGGAGTGTAACAATGGTAGGTGAATTAAATTAATGATAATAGCATGTTACATGAAAACAAATATTACACATATCTATATGGACTGTGTTGAATTAGTTTAAGTGAAACTGAGACATACTTAAGATGATCAGCAAACTCATCAGTCCAGAATTTCCTCAAACATTATGGCAAAACAATGCAAATACGACTTATTGCAACATTCAAAGTGAATGATTAAGGAAATTCACATGCAAGTGACTTAAGTTGCTTTCACACATGCTGGTGCTTCCCTGATCTTGTGTCAATTCGGCACAAACTTGCCACTAATTAACATGGCTCTGCCCCATCCAATAGGCTGGAGAATGCAAGTTTATAACCACTTAGATGAATTTCAGACTGACTATAAATTTAGGCACAAATGTCTGGCGTAACAAGGCACAAAGCCATACTTCTGACGTTCCATGGAAATTTTCTAAAACAATTCCTTGTTATATTTCCCTTAAATATTTAATATGTATTTTTAGTAATAGAATCAGTGATATTAAAAACTGCAAAATCTCAGGAACACATTTTCCTGAAAATGCTGCCCCAACATGCTGGTTAGGTGCATTGACTTGAACAGACACTGGAGTATACTGGTTAGGGGAATTTCACAGCAACTTCATTGCAGTGTTAATGTAAGCCTTACTTGTGACGAATAAATAAATTTTAATGTATATAAATGATGGTTTAATGGTTATGAATTTTAACTCTTATATTTGAAGATGGACTTAAAATGAGGAATTCGGTGTACATTCTATGCTTCCCTCAGGTCCCGAATGTTGCTTCTGATCATCCATTTGCTTAAGCTAGTTTTTCCATTCTGAACTCAAAATTAGATTTTCAGATTTTTCAGCACAAGTGTCGGTTATGAATAAAATGCAGCTGAAGTGTAACTGGCCTCTTATGTTTTGTAAGGAAATTCCGTGCCAAATTTCCATCTTCAAGTTATGAAGATAGATACCGCTTACAGGGTGTGATGAACAAGTGAAATGAATCACTGAGCAGAGCCGTGGAAACAAGACCTTAAGTGGATCTTTAATATTAAGACATTGTTGTATTTATTTTTGTGTGAATAAGCCAAGATGGGCCAAATAGCCATGCTTATGTTTATCTTGTGAAGTTGCTCAAGAAGGCAGAGATTCATTTTATAGTTACACACTATTTCAATATCATTTAGCAATTGTCATGTAGACTGAAACAATGGATCAACAACATAATATGAATAATACAGCAGCACAGACACACAATTTGGTCCATGGGTCTGTGCCAGTACTTTGCTCTATTTCTAACCCTGCTTGCTTCCCATATCTTAAGTACTCTCTTTCAAACAAGTATCTAATTCCCTTTTTTCAAGAACCTGTAGATCTGTGACACAGAATTCCACTCTCTAACCTCACCAATAAGTCACATTTGCACCTCACATAGACCATACAATTACTATCTGCAATAAGAGGGAATCTAATCAATTCACCTTGATAGTCAAAGGCATCGCTGAATCCCCACCAACAACATCCTGGATGTTATCATTGACCAGAAACCTAACTAAGTCAACCATATTAATATTATGGCTACAAGAACAGGTCAGAGGCTAGGAATTCTATAGTGTGTAACTCACTCATTCCCAAAAATCTCTCCAGCATTTATATGACACAAATCAGGAATGTGATGAAATATCTCCACCAGCCTGGATAAACACAGCTTCAATAATCCAGAAGTAGTTTAACATCATTCAGGACAAAGCAGCCTATTTGATTAAGACCTCATCCACCATGTTTAATCTTTTACTTCTCCACCAGCAGTGAAGAGTGGCAGCAGTGTGGACCAACTATAAGATGTTCTGCAGCAAATACTACTTCAGCAGCATCTTCCACGCCTGACATCTATCACCTAGAAGGATAAAGGCAGCAGATCCAAGCAAATACCATCACCTGCAAGCTCCCCTAGAAGCCACACACTATCCTTATTTGGAACTATGATCATTGTTACAGTGTCAAAAACATTCCTGATAGCACTGTAAGTATATCAACACTAAGTGGACTGCAGTGGTTCAAGAAGATGGCTTTTTAAGGACAATTAGAAATGGGCAACAAATACTGTGCTAGCGATACCCACATCCCACGAAAAATATAAAAACAGGATAATCTAAATTTTCTAATTGCCTGTTTCAATTCATTTTATGATTACCTTAAACAGTCCCCTCTTAAAATCTTTCTGACCATTGGAAGTAATCTCCCACCTTTATATCTTTTAAAGATCGCAATAATCATACAGACCTCCATCTGGTCGACTATCATCCTTCTCAGCTCTAGTGGAAAAAAAACAGATCTTGCTGCATTTGAAAATGGACTGTCTTAATATCTGAGCAGTTATGAATGGTGCTGAATATTATGAAATCATCAGCATGCATCCCCACATCAGATCTTATGATGGAAGGAAGGTATTGATGAATCAGCTAAAGATGGTTTGGCCTAGGATACATTTGTCCACATTGAACTGCAACAGCCACTTATTTAGATAATCTACTGGCTTATCTATATCCTAATGATGTCAAACACACCAATCATCTTTTTGAGTGCATCACAATATTGTTTCCCTAACTTCTCAAAGTCCAGATCATTATATATATATGTACATAAAAATATATAATTTATATTAAACCAATGATCACCTTGTCAATATTCTTTAAAAAATCTATACAAACTATTCCCACTGCCTTTCCTTTATGCAAGATTCTAATTTGTTTGAAGAATTCTACAGGACCATTGGAAAATCAATTCTCAATCAATTGACTGGCTTGTTCTTCAAGTGCTTGGCAATTTTGTCCTGCGTTTAGAGTTTCTGATACTTTATTCTCAATTTAGTTAATATTAACCAGCCTATAATTTCCTAGTTTAAATTGTAAACTATTAGAGTTCTAGGGAGGAAAATAGGGCTATACTTACCACATTCTCCTGGACTTGGCAGTTAGATACGGAAATGCTGAGAGACAGGTCTTCTGTGGAAAAAATGACAAAGATAGTCAATGAGCAGAGTTGTATTAAGATTATTTAGTAAATCAATTATTTTTGTATCATTAAAATACTGTTCCACTGTTACATAGGATTACATAAATTATAAAGCACAGAAAAAATCATTCAGCCCAACTTGTCTATGGCAGTTTTTAAGCTTCACACAGTGTCCTCTCGCCTTATCAACATACCAGTCTATTCCTCTCTTTATGTGTTTAGCTAGCTTGCGCTTAAATGTATCTATCTACTTTAATGACTCTTGGTTCCTCACTTGTCCCTTTACTTTGCAACACAACTATACTATTGCTTTTGAAGCAATTATAACTTCACATACACACGTTGTGATTTGTAAGAGGTGGTATTTTTCTACTGGCACCTTAAATCCCTCTTTCAACACTAAATGATTCCTTCAGAGCAGGCAGGTGATCTATTCCTAGGTTTCTGTTACTAGAAGACATCAGCTTTTCAAACAGATTCTCCAACCAAAGAATAATGACTGAGTGAGGTGAGTTGAAGTAGGTAATTGTGTGGTCTTGTGTAGTGTTGGCTGTGGGATTACTCAGTTGGTTTTAAATTTAAAATAGAGCTTGGGAATCTGAAAAGAGAGCCTCACATTTCAATTATAAAATCACCTGTAGGCTACCATTAGTCTGTTTCACAGCATGGACATCTGCATAAAGGAATCATTTTGAATAAAGAGTGACTTGAAAGATTGATATAGATTAGCTGAAGCCAACAGTAGGAGAGGAAGGAAAGACAATAATGCATTAATTAGCATACAAGGTATGGAAAGAAATACAGTTTATAAATTTGACAGATCTAGGAAGGAAAAATGAAATCGAGAAAGAATAGGTCAGTCAGCCCATTGAGGTGGCTCCATCATGTCTTCAGTCAAATAATTTCTTTTTAAACCCAATTCTTTTGGCTTTCGACATGTCGCTTTAACTTTACAGCTACCGTTTCCTGGTATTTCCAATTTTTACACCATGAATTTTGCATTATCAAGTAATTCCAATTAAGGAATATAAAATAGTTAAGTAATGTAGTGCTATAAATGATCAAGACAACGTGAATTAAATAGCACAGACTGTACAATCTTCAAGGAATATAGTACTTAGGAGCAGGAGGTCATTCAGTCCTTCAAGCATGTTCCATCATTTGATAATGGCTGACCTGGTTGCAGTCTCAAGTTTATTTTGCTGTCTGTCCACCTACCCATTACCCTTGGCCTGCACAACTATCAAAAGTCTGTTAAACTTTGCATTGAATGAATTCAATGATCCAGTCTACACTGCTTTGTGGGAAGAGAATTTCACACACTAACAAACTTTAGAGAAAAATTTATCCATATTTCAGTCTTCAACTCTTATTCTTAAACTGTGTTCCTAAGTTCTAAGCTGGAATTTTACTGGTCTGCCCACCACAGGCGGAGCAGGGAAGGTCTTTTGACCTCGAGCGGGATTTTATGATTGTGAGACAAGCGAGGCCGTAAAATTCTGCCCACAGTTTCTCCCATTAGTAGAAACATCCTCCCGCTATCTATCTATCAAATCCTCTCAGGATCTTAACATTTAACATTATTAGAATGCATTCTGTAAATTTTTTTTCTGGTTTCTCTTGGATACAGCTAGATAACATCTCCTCTTCTGCTAAGAATTGTTCCTTGCCACTTAATTCTCAGAGGAGGCAGTGACGCAGCAGTATTGTCACTGGACTAGTAATTCAGAAACCCAGAATAGTGCTCTGGAGATTGGGGTTCAAATCCCACCACAGCAGATCTGAATTCAATAAAAATCAGTAATTGAAAATCTGACCATGAAATCATTGTCAACTGTCATAAAAATCCATCTGGTTTAAGGAAGGAAATCTCCTGTCCTTACCCAGTCTGGTCTACATGACTCCAGATCCACAGCAATATGGTTGACTCTTAAATCCCCTTAGGGATGAACAATAAATGCTGGCCTAGCCAGCAATGCCCACATCCCATTAAAATGAACAGAAAAAAATTACTTTAAATAGCTCAATCTCCAAGGGCAATAAAACAAGTGCTAAATCTCTAAATCACTGACGAATCTAATGGACAGTACTTAAAGGCCTGTATATCCTTGCGAATATGGAAATGACAAAACTGAGCACAGTTCTCCAAGTGAGATCTTACTAGAATTTTGTATAATCACAGCAGCATTTGCGTGGCACTTCCTTGCCTTTGACTTCTGGATCTCTGGTAATAGAATCATTGGAATTTATATTGCAACAATACCTTATCACATTTATTCTGACTCTGGTTGAGAAATCCAAGAATGAATCCCACTACTTTTCTCAAACTCCAGCAAGCTACTTGGCTATTTGATTACTTCTTGCATTTCCAAACTTGTTTTTTTATTTACTTAAACCTCTTTTGTTCATCCTTATCTTGCAATGATTCCCCATTTAGATATCTCAAAAGACATCAATTAAGGAGTATGACAAAACAGCCTCGGCTTGCCTGCAAGATTGCACCTCCAACAAGACAAGAACTTCAACAGAATGCAGGAAAAAGCTGCTTGTTTGATCTGTACCCCTTTTACTACCTTAAAATGCACTCCAAACACCGACAAGTGCAATGTGGTTGCAGTGCACAACAATAAGATAAACTCACCAAGTTCTTTGATGATACCTCCCAAAGTGCAACCTCTACCCACATAATAGGACATAGGCAGGAGACCATCATCACCCAAGCACCTCCTTCAGCCCAAATACACCATTCCAACCTGGAAAGAGTTTTGTCAGTGTGTGAAAATTCTGGACTTTTCCCCTCCCCTACAGGAGTCCTGAAGTACAGACATAAATGGAAATTGCCCAGGAAATTTAAACTTCCAATGGGCAATTTCCTGTTGTTGGGAACTCTGCGGGAAAGTCTTCAACCCAAGCCTAGGGTGGAAAATTGGATAAGATAAATGTGACTTAATTTTGTCCAGGAAATGTTAGACTTTTTAAAACCAGGTCTATTAGCTGGGTAATCCCACTGCCATCACTGCACAAGACCACACAATTACCAACCGCTATTCACCTCACTCATTCAGTTACCCACACATTCATTAAAGTACTTGACCCTAAGTTACTTGTCAGAGTAAGGCAACTACTGTCTTAAATAGGGGAACGTTCACTCCATTCCTTGACTCTATCATGCTCATTGGAAAGGAGGTCTATACTTCCTATCTCTGTCAGTTTAATCAGAAGATTCCAAAAGAAATGGGCAGCAGCAACAAGTAAGAATAATCTTCATCAGCAGCGCAAATATGTGCAGAATCGCCACTGACTGGAAGATTTGGCATTTTTTTCTGTTCCTAAACCCAGATACATATACAAATGAAAACTGTAGCCCCTAATCGTGGGGAATATCACTTGTTACTGTAAAATGTCCCTTTTATCTCAGCTCTCTGGCTTTAAACTTCCTTACTCACTCCACAGTCAGTCCCGAATGCCATGTGCCTCAATTTTAAACAACAAATTCTTGAACAGAATCTTTTCAAGATCCTTCTGACAATTCAAGTATGTAACCTCAATGATCGTCCTCTGTTCATCATCCCAAATGACCAAAAAACTTTCATAGATTAGACAGCCATAAAATACTTCACAAACCTATGTTGACTCTCTAATTACCTATAATTTTCCAAGTACTCTGCCACTTTCAATGGATTCAAGCAATTTCTCTACTGCTGCATTTAATTTATTGGTCTATAATTATTTGTTCTGTCCTTTTTGGGAAGCATCCAGATTAGCAAGAGTTCATCATTAAAGTAGATTAAGGGTTAGGCTGAATTCTCATTACCATTTTCTGCTCAACTTTGCTGCAATATGCAAATAAAAGTCAAATTTTGCTGCTCTTGCTTATTTCCTGGTAGTTGGTTGTTTCGTGGTTTTGACACAGCCCTGGAGAGAAGATATAAAAATGTGTATTTTCTTGGGTGGGGGAAGTGGTGCGTGTGAACATAAAACAGGAAAATAAAAATGGGGGATGGGTGAAAAAAGTGAAACTCTCCTATTAAAACCAGTGTTAATTGGATCATAGAGATTAGCAGAAGCCTAATACGTAGTGAAATAGATCAAATTTCAGCATTATTGTAAATTTTAAATTGTAACTTGTTTAAACAACGGACAAACATAAATCTCTTTCTAGTTTAATCAAATCCTATTTAATAATACTATTTTAAAAAATATCAAAGGCCAGCCTTTTGTTTTCCGTAGGCACTGTATTGTCATGTTGTGACAAGCTAAGAAGAACGCCACCAAAACAGCTTTTAGCTGCCGCAGTGGATTTGTGCTCGGTAAATGTGTGTCACAAATTAAGTTCCCAATTAATATATTGCAGACCCCCAAAGTGTGAAGTGATTCACTTTGGAAGGAGTAACAGGAATACAGTGTATTGGGCTAATGGTAAGTTACTTGGTAGTGTGGTTGAGCAAAGAGCTCTCACTGTCCATACTCTTCAGATCGTATAAATCTTTCACCTTTTACTAAAGATTTCCATGTGCATAGATGCCTGAAAGTTGGCACCCAGGCTGATAGGGTTGTTAAAGCAGTGTACGGTGTGTTAGCTTTTATTGGTAGAGGGATTGAGTTTAGGAGCCACGAGCCCACGTTGCAGCTGTACAAAACTCTGGTGCGGCCGCACATGGAGTATTGCGTACAGTTCTGATCGCTGCATTATAGGGAGGATGTGGAAGCATTGGAGAGGGTGCAGAGGAGATTTACCAGGATATTGCCTGATAATGGTAGGAAGGTCTTATGAGGAAGGGCTGAGGGACTTGAAGTTGTTTTTGTTAGAGAGAAGAAGGTTAAGAGATGACTTAATACAGGTATATAAGATGAACAGAGGATTAGATAGGGTGTATAGTGATAACCTTTTTCCTCAGATGGTGATGGCTAGCACAAGGAGACATAGCTTTACATTGAGGGGGTGATAGATATAGGATAGATGACAGAGGTAGGTTCTTTACTAAGAGAGTAGTAAGGGTGTGGAATGCCCTGCCTGCAACCATAGTGGATTTGCCAACATTAAGGGCATTTAAATGGTCATTGGATAAATATATGGATGATATTGAAATAGTGTAGGTCAGATGGGTTTTAGATTGGTTTCACAGGTCAGCGCAACATCGAGAACCGAAGTACTGCACTGTAAAGTTCTATGATCCAAGTATGACATTAAGGAATCCACGCAGACTGGAGTGAAATGGGAATGGGAATTGGGGGAAATGGAAATGGGAATTGGGGATATATCTACACCAAATTTGCTGGTGATACAAAGATGGCTAGGATATTGTGAGGAGACTGCACTGACTTTGCAAATAGATATACTTGGTCAGGTGAGTGAGCAAAACATTGGCAAATGTTGAGCTCTGAGTTCTGTGGTAAGTACCATTGTTTTGCAAAATCCAACCTAATACTTAATAGATCCTTCAGCATGGTACTAAGCAGAAGACTGTACTTTCTGCTTAAGGAATAGTGTGCACAAGCCATATTCAGCCAAGTGTACACCCAGCCACCCTATACGTGCACACAAATACCCATGAGACACACATTAGACTGCTGCAGTTCAGAAAAGCAGCTCATGACCAGCTTTTCAAGTGGAATTAGGGAAGGGCAATGAATGCTGGCCTAGCCAGCAAAGCCCATGTTCCCTGAATGAATAAAAATAATTCAGAAGTTATTACCAGTAATTCTATCTTCTCAGAAAGTACTGTTGCAATCAACGAGAAAGCTACTAATTAATGAGAACTTACAAGCAGTTAGACTCACAGTAATATTCCTTGAAAAATTTGCACCCTGTTGAACAAGGTTTTTAATGGGGTACTATATTCATAATTATTGCTAAAACCTATGCATGTCCTGAAAATCTAAAATTATGTTTGTGGGATGTGAAATTTCTTCAAATTCCACATACTTGAAAAAAGAATAAGTGATGAATTTTAGTTCCCCTTTTAATCCAGTCATAATCATTGATTTAACTATCTCAGATATTTAAATTGCAAATGAAGGTATTCAGTGTTTTAACTTCTGGTCTGCTCTTTGTGAATACTTCAATGTGATTTGCTGTTTACCTTGCACCACTGCTGCTGTTACCTGGAGAGCCCATTGTGTTGGCACCAAATTTAAACTGCTGTGGGCTAAGTGGAAAACCAGACCATAGAGATCACTAGCTCTGAGTTCTGTGGTAAGTACCATTGTTTTGCAAAATCCAACCCAATACTTAATAGATCCTTCAGCATGGTACTAAGCAGAAGACTGTACTTTCTGCTTAAGGAATAGTGTGCACAAGCCATATTCAACCAAGTGTACACCCAGCCACCCTATATGTGCACACAAATATCCATGAGACACACACATGTACACATACACAAACACTCACATATACACATTCCCCCCACATACACCCCATCCTTCCCACACATATGTACACACATACATACAAACACACCCTCCCTCCCACACACACACGCACACACCTCATCTCTGTAACGCTATTGTGTCTTAAAGAAATGCATTTTTAAAATCATATTCTCTGCAGTTTGTCAGCAAACCTTTTGTTTTTGTTACTGGCACCGAGCTGCCTGTTTAGAGGTCCTTTTATTGTGTTTAAATGTTTTATATGGGATTTTGTTTATTTCTAATCTGGGCCGAATGCGATGCCCTGGGCTTTTACGAATTTACTACCCTTCTGAATTGTTAGGGGGAAGAAAAATTGACAGGTCAGATGACAAGAGTTCATTTACTTTTAGGTTTTGGCTGTTGGTTGCCTGGTTGAAGGCAGTATGTGTATTCCTCCCCATGTTATTAGAAATTCTGCTGCGTTAGAAGAAGTTTTTCTTGCCTCTCTCAAGTGAAAATTCTTCTGTCAGTGAATTACTAGCTAGTGACTAGAGACAATGGTTTGCCGGTTAAAAGCTAAGAGCCAACAGTGGCTTTATTTTTACTTCGAGATCTGCTATAAGTTACAAGGCTGGGAAGTCAGAATTTCAACTCTCCAACCAAAGGGTTAAGTTTCAGCATCCTGTGAGCATTCTTATTTTTCTGTGCCAAACCTATGGAAGGTATATATTTGTAAGCAGGTTTGTTGTATTAGAACAGTACATTTAGCTGTTAAAGCTTATACAATATCTTTTTTTTTTTATATTGTTTGTAATTGGTAGAAGCTATTGATGATTTTCTGTGTGTTAACTGTTTTTTCTTAAATAAGCTTTGTTTGATAAAGGCTCCCTAGTGGGTCATTTGAATCAAATTGAAATAAATATCTTATCCTTACCGTAGCCAAATTCAAAGTGCAAAACTTATGGTCTAGGCTGACTTTATAAAATGCCTTGGAGATTTTGACCTGGATTATAACATTTCCTAAATGCACACACACCCACCCTTTCCTATATATGTACCCCCTCCCTGACATGTACACATACACCATCCCCCACATGTACATACATTCCCTCCCCCCACATGTACACACATATCTTATCCTTCTGTTAGGTGTGGCAGCATTTCTCCATAAGATGCTGCCAAACATGCTGAATTCATTCAGCATTTTGTTTTCAGTTTAAGATTTCAAGCACTTGCAAGTATTCTGTTTTTACTGTATTGTAGCCAAATTTGCTGGCGATACAAAGATGGCTAGGATATTGTGAGGAGACTGCAGTGACTTTGCAAATAGATATACTTGGTTAGGTGAGTGAGCAAAACATTGGCAAATGGAATGCAATATGGGAAAATATGAACTTGGCAACATTGGCAAAAAGACATGCAATGTATTATCTAGATGGAAAGAGGTTGCAGAACTCTGACATACAGAGAGATCTGGATGCATTGGTACATGTATCACAAAATGTTAGTATACAAGTAAAGAAAGTAATTAGGAAGGCAAATGAATGTTGGTCTTTATTGCAAGGGGGTTGGAGTATAAAGTAGGGAAATCTTGTTACAACCGTATTGGCATTGGTGAAATTGCACCAGTGTACAATTTTTGTCTCCTTACTTGTGGATGGAGATAATTTGGAAGCAAATAACAGAAGGTTCATGAGGTAGATTCCTGGGACGAAGGTCTTCTCTTATGAGGAAAAGTTCAGTCTTTCATAATTGGAATTTCGAAGAATGAGAGGTGGTCTTATTAAAACATTTAAGAGTCTGAAGGGGTTGATAGGACAGATGCTGGGAGGCTGTTTTCTATCATAGGGCAATCTAGATCTCAGGCAGTTTAAAAGTAATGGTCTCCCATTTAAGATAAAGAGGAGGAGGAATTTCTTTCCTCAGAGGTTGTTAGCTTTTGGAATTCTCTTCCAAAGAGTAGTGAAGGTTTGATCACTGTATGTATTCAAAGTTAAGTTAACGGACAAGGGAGTTAAAGGATTATAGGGAACAGGCAGGAATGTAGAATTAAGGCTATAGTCTGATTATTCGTGATCTGACAAAATAGCAGAACAGCCTCAATTAATCAAGTGGTGCACTTCTGCCTCAATTTCTTAAGAGCATATTAGAATGCCTTTGTTTGTCCTCTAACAGTGCAAATTTCACTCATCTGAGAGGGCTGAGAAGGTCTCAGTTTAACAAATCATCTCAAAAGCGGTGCTTCAAGCAATAGAGTAGTCTCAGTGTCAGACCAGATTATTTCCAACAGTGGGATTTGAACCATTTCTTCTAACAGAGATAAGACTGAGTCAGGGCTATAGAAAGAGGAGGAAATTTAGAGGAATGAATGAATGGGGCAGAGAGGGAGAGAGAGAGAGAGAGAGAGAGAGGAAAACAGCTTAATTTAAGAACTGCTAACAATGATAATTTCACAACCAAAGAAAATAGCTCAAAGCATCGCAAAATATTAACCCGATTTCCAGGGTGAGCAGTCAAAAGGAGATATTGCAACATTCCAGAATTCAGGAGAAATTGTTATCACTTATTAGTGATTCACAAAACCAAGTTTACATTGAAAGGCAATAAAAATCCAACTCTAAATGTATCAACCAACAAATGAAACTGACTAGCATTGGGAAAATAAAAACAGATCTGACTTAATTGAGACTACTTGCTCAGTATTACTCAAATATCAATGATCATAGACCAATCACCACAAAATACAACATCCCAACCTAATCTATGAGCATAGGTAACGGCAAAGAAAACGCAGTACATACTGTGAATGCTCAATGAACTCAGCACTGAAATTGAATCCAAGCACAAACCTGTTTGACTCTCTCTTTCAAATTAAATCGATGGTCTTCAATGCTTTCAAAGATTAACAGAACAAGAATCACTTACTGTGCTCTTTGCCTTGTCCTGCAGTGGTGCAGACACTGGCTTGTGGAGTGACTGGCATGAGGGCCTGTCGAATGGCTTTCTCCCAGCTCTGAGCAACATCTATACCTACTCCCGTGGCAGCCAGAGCATGATTCTGGTAGTTGCCTCCAAGGTTCTCTCCAACATAATACACCATCGTATCAGTTATGATCTCAAAACAGTGAGGATTGCTGCCTTGAGCCAGATTTGTAAAATCCCGAGGTGGATCCAACTGCAGAATTTCTGACAATGGGATTTCCTGAATGAGAAAAAGCAAAGACTTGCCTTAAGAAAAGGTCTGCAAATATTAAGAGTCCATTTTCAAAATGTGCTTGAGCTGGTTAGCAGAGCATTGTAAATAAGATTAGAAATATATTCTGTCCTTTTAGTAATCTGTCAATTATATGCACAGCCAACCCAAAAACGTTTAGCCAATAAGCTTGAATCATTGCTCGACTTCCTGAGCAGCCTCACAGTTTACAACTTGTAATGAAGGCTGTGGTGGTTAAGCTAGAGACAGATGTGAAGATACTAGCACTTCGCTATAATTAGAGCCAGTGTTTTTCATGAGTTGACACAAGGCAGAAACTTTACACACAAGACCAGGCTAACTGTCTTCAGCTGATGTGAGGAATCAATGCACTGATGTTAAATTAACAACTCCCCTTAAGTAATTCAGGGGGAAATCCCCACATTGATGGTGACAAGGGCTGGTAAAATCCCATGCAAAGAGACCATCATTTTAGAAATATACATTAAATGTATTGAACTGAAAGGAATTTTAAATAAATATGGCGACACAAGTTTATTTCTATTACTTCATGAAAAATATGTTGGTACACCATGACATTTTAGATGAAGGCTCAACAAAGTATGTTACATAATAGTTGCTTTTACAGCTATCATTTCCATGTATAGCCGTTTATTTATTATGTATGTAAATGAGAACACCCAGTCATGGTGAATTCATTCTGCATGTTTGAAAGTCCATAGATAATCAAGATAAATCACCTCGAAGTACCAACCAAAAATGTTTGTAACACTTTCTATATAAATATGTCATGCTCTGCGTGCCATCTTAAGTAACAACAGAGAAAAGATATTATTTTATCTAAAGTGGAATGAGCATTAAAAGCAGATTTTTGCTCAACTTCCTCTAAGATTGTTCAACTGCTCCAGCTGCTCCAAGCAATGTGGTCTTGATCTGATAGTGTATTTAGTTGACAAAGCAGTAAAGATGCTTCAGCATAAAATAACTTTACAGAATGCTGTAGTTCACAAAACCAAGTGAAAGTGAATCTACTGCAGGGATGGATCACACCAAGTTCTGGGTTTTATTCACCAGGCATCACCAGAGGCTGGCTCTTAAAGTAGAAAATACTTTGAGAAAAGAAAACATAACTTTTATCACAACATAATGTTAAAATAATAAGATTTTGAAATAAATATTTCATCAGTTTAAAATGCCTTTCAGTGTCACAAATATTATACATTGAGTTTCCATAGGTATAAATATTCTGGGTAGGTACATTGACCAGAACAGATGCCGAAATATGATGACTAGGGGAATTTCACAGTAGCTTCATTAACACTACAATGTAAGTCTTACTTGTGACTAATAAATAAACTTATTTCAAAATACCTCTCTGTGATCTCTGTACTCAGATTCAAAACTGTCCTCAATCTATCCTGCTCTATCTCAGTAACCTCAGACAGCATTAAATATACCAGCACCAAATATTTTGACCTTCATGGCTTCAGCTGCTTAATTCCCTCTTTAAACTCATAACCCTTCTCTTGCCCTCTCCTCCTGTAAGATCTTTTCAAAACACAATCTCTGACAAGGCTTTTGAATCGCCAACTCAATACGTCCTTCTTTGACTGCATACTCAAGGAAAGTAGAGATTGACAATAATTGTAGCCTCACCAGCAATGCCCAACTGTTGGAAACAAAAGATTCTTGATATAACAGTCTCCTGTGGCATTGTTCATCAGAGAGCAGGCTGTTGCTATAGTGACAGGAGTGCTACACCAATGGTTACATAATAGCTATTACATCCAGAAAAAAAATACAATCTGTCACTTTTTCCATAAACATGTCTTGTTCGTTTCTTCTTCTGTATTACTAGCTTATCTTTTTACTCCAGTAATGTTTCTTATTCTGTTTATCTTTCTATTTCACATGTTCTTGTATATCCACTTCCTCTTTCTCTCTCACTCACACACAACTCTTACCCACTCTCCCTGCACAGTCCAATCCACTTGTGCTCTCATTCATCCATGTTCTTGTTTGACCTTGTTCTTTATTTTTCCCCTCAGTGCTCATACTCCCACTTACAATCCATTGCATTCCATAAAATTATATGAGCTGCTACTGTCCGGTATTAACTGATTGCTAAGTCTGGGATAAGCAAATTATATTAGCACATTTGGGTTATTTATTATGTACACTTAGTCTTCTGGCTATCCTCCAAAGACTCAGAAACTACTATAGATATACAAAAAATGTGGCTCTTAAAACATATGCATCCACACATACATACAAATAAGAGGTATGTAATTCTGCTCCGCCATTCAATAAGAACTTAGCTGATCTGATTGTAATTTCAAATTCACATTCCCTTCTACCTCTGATAGATTTTCAGTGGATGAAAGGTTATCTACTTCTGCCTAAAATATTTTTCAAAGATTCAACTTCCACTGCCTTTTGAACAAGAGTGTTCCAAAGACACACAACCCTCAGAAAAAAATTCTCCTCATCTCGGTTTTAAATGGACAATCCCTTATTTTTAAACAGTGACTTCTAGTTCTAGATTTTCCCACAAGAGGAAACATCCTTTTCACATCCACTGTGTCGGAGATCCTCAGGATCCGTTATGTTTCAACCAAGTCACTCTTTTAAACTCCAGATGATATAAGCCAAGTTCTTTAGAAGGATCATTTGGATCCAAAATGTTAACTCTGTTTCTATCCATAGATGCCTTCCAACCTACATTTATCCAACAATTTCTGTTTTTATTTCAGATTTGCAGCATTGGCATTATTTTGCTTCTATTTGATACAAGCCTAACCTGTGTAACTCTATCTCACATAATTAACAGTGCATCAAGGGTGCCTTTATTGTCACAACTAAGCATCTTACTTTATTTTATACTTTACTTTAATATAAGTATCTTATTTAACTTGTGGCAGTCATGTTCTGCCATTGAAAACACCATTATTTAGTCAAAAAACCAAACAAGGCAAAATGCATCATTCGCCTTTCAGAGAAATACTTATCTTAATTAACTGGACATAATGCCAGAAAATGGAGACTGCTCATCTTTAAAGAGTAATCCAGAATAATACAGCTTCAGCATTTCCATTGCAGAAATTGATGAGTAAAACCATGTTATCTTAAGATATTTCAAATCTATCTTCATCAAAATAACAGGCACTCAGTAGGAAATTAGACTTCTATGGGTTTCATAAATTGGTGTTACATGTGAATGCATGAACGACTGTGCAAAGACTGACATACATGCTTGACTGGCACAATTAGTCATCTGACATTTTTTCATACCAAGGTCAGATGAAGAAACCTGATTTCAATATAAAAGGGCAGAGAAAGATTCAATCAGAATCTTTCAGCTACAACACACCTGTCATCCTTTTGAGAGGAAACATGGTCAATGGTCCAACAAAGTCACAAGTCAATGAAGCTGAATGTTAGATGGGGTATAGAATGGTGACCTAATTCAATGCTGCCCAAGAGAATTTCTATGTCATTGTTGTTTGTGCCATTGACAAATTGGCAGCCCCATTTCTTATGTTATAACAATGCCAACACTTCAAAAGTGTTTCTCTGTCTGCAAAACACTTTGGGACACAATATTGTGAAAGTCACCATACGAGTTCAAGTTTTTTTTTTCTGACTTGTTCTTTCTGGTTTTCTGCTTGAATTTACAAAATATAATGTGTATCAGACCGTACTCTTGCATTTTAGCCCCACATGTGCAGGGTACTGAACAAAGGTAAATAAAAACTAGAAAGGAACAAGTTAACTTGATTAGGCCAAAAGCTCAGCTGCTCTATGTACATGTTGAGTATTAGGAGATTAGGCAATGGTTTACTATTTGTGGCAGCAAATAGTTCATCTCCACTAACATGGTATCAGAAGTTAGACAGTATCAGATAGAATGGATAAGTTACTATAAGCTCCATTTGTCATTAAGCAGAATTTTACCAGCACTGGCCCGTAAGAGCTGGAAATGGAAGCAAGTTAGTAAATTTATGGAGAGCTGTGGAGGATTGGCTGTTCAACTATCTCATACCATTAGGGAAACTGTTTTAAATATGTAATATATCAGGCCATCAATATGTTGCTGAGGGCGATTCCCCACTCCGCAAGGAAGCAGCCAACTAAATGGATGCAGCCACCTCAGCATCCGCCTAGTGCAGGGTGGGGGATTTTTCAAGCAAAGGGGGATTTCCCTTCGAGCAACTGGCTTCTCAAATATGTTAATTAATTTATTTTTTTTCTTACCTGCTGAGTGCAACAGGTCTCCAGCAATGGCCAGTGCTCCTGGTGATACTGATGAGGCTGCTAGCTCTCTGATTGGGGTGACTGCCAATACTGAATAGGATAGCAACTCTGACAGCAGCAACTAAGTTGCTGCTAAGTTCAGAGGGAATACCCACTGGCAGTCTCTGTGCACCAAGGACACACATTTCTCACCAAACGATCAGTAGAATTCAGCCCATTATTTCAGACATTGAAATAGAATATCTAGCCATATCACCATAGCTTTCGTGGTGCCATTGGCATCTTGTTTCTTTTCTGACTTTCTTCACGCCTTCCTCAATTAATATCTCAATGTTATCCACCTGTTTGATTTTTCTTCCTATTCTGTTTTTAACCCTCAATTTCTTCTTTAAATGCTGCTAAGTTGTTTCCAATGTCCGTACTTGGTTATCTTTCTCTCTCTAATTGTATCTAGAAACCCTCTTGATTCCTGAACTTCTCTTAAGCTAATGTACTCCTTTGTCTTTCTGCCCATCCAGCTGATTGATCATACTCTGCCATACCCACATTTCAAAATGTGGTATATCCTCCTCTCATCCTCACTTTTTTCAGAATCCAAATCTTGCATTTACAGAGTGTAATATCCCACACTAGCAATGTTTCTTTAACTTCACAATGATGTTTTTTCAAAAGGTTAAAGTTTTTAAGTTTAAAGTTTATTCATTAGACTCACAAGGAGATTTACATTAATACTGCAAAGAAATTATTGTGAAAATCCTCTAGTCACCACACTCCAGTGCATTGAGAGAGAACTTAGCATGGCCATTGCATCCAACCAGCACGTCTTTAGAATTGCAGGAGGAAACCAGAGCAACAGGAGGAAAGCCACGCAGACATGGGGAGAACATGAAAACTCCGCACAGACAGTGACCCAAGCTGGGAATTGAACTGGGTCCCTGGCGCTACGAGGCAGCAATCTAACCACTGGACATCCAGATGCTACTTAAGTAACTGGTCATGCAATGGCTAATCTACTCTAGATTTCATTGTTTAATAAACTTTGGTATTTATCACTGAGCTAGAACTTACAACTCTACAGTACAGAAACAGGCCCTTCGAGTCTGCACTGACCACAATCCCACCCAGGCCCTATCCCCATATCCCTACATATTTACCCACTAATCCCTCTAACCTACACATCCCAAGACATTAAGGGGCAATTTAAGCATGGCCAACCATCCTAAGCTGCACATCTTTGGATTGTGGGAGGAAACTGGAGCACCCGGAGGAAACCCATGCAGACACGAGGAGAATGTGCAAACTCCACACAGACAGTGACCCAAGCCAGGAATCGAACCCAGGACCCTGGAGCTGTGAAGGAGCAGTGCTAGCCACTGTGCCACCGTGCCGCCCTAAAAGACTTGGTGCTGCCTCTATTCTGGGATTTCAATTTGTGACTTTTCTATTTCCATATACAGCAAAAAGTATTTTTTGCTTCATTTATCTTCAGTTCAAAAGACTTTTTTTTTGATGGAGCCTGCTATTGTCTCTAGTTCTTTGTTTTGATGATGAGCATGGTATCGTCTGATTACCTGAGATTCCATATGCTACAACCTTCTCCGAGTAGCCACATATCTATAGTAACTCTTTTCTTTCACAACATTAACCTATGCATGTATCAGAAGATATCCATTTCTGATTCCTACTAAGAGTGGAATTAATTTATTTGCCCATCACCAACCCTGTTGACTCCTTATACATTTCTGTACATCTCTTGTATTAGCCACACAAGATGTCTTCCATAGAGCATCATACAGGATAATGTGAAAAGTTTTTGGCATTCAATGAATATGAGTCAAAGTTGAGCTTCTTGTTTATTTTCACATTATTCCAGGAGATTTTTGAACACAACCAGAACGTCAGTTGTATCTTTTCCAAGAATTATGCCAAACTACTTCTTGGCCGCTTCTCTATTCACACTTGTCCCTGGTAGCATCAAGTAATACTTTAGTTTCTATTCTGATGGAATTTAGAATACAATAGTTTGGATAGTCTTTCGTCCCTGTCATCTTCAGCACTGTGACCTTCTCAGATATAGTCCACTTTCTAAACTTGTTGTCCATTTCTCATCAATAATCTTTCATTGCACTCATTACTGTTTTCACCTCCCACTTTTAGTGCTTTTTTTCTGTGATTCCACCTTTGATGTTGCTTAGAACTTTTCTTACATCCTCCTTCAGTGGCTTAGGTTCAGATTCTTCTTTTAAATTCTAATATTAAACTTTTCTGGTTCTTCTTCAAATAGTTTCCTGCAATAATTTTCCCTTCTGAGCCTGATCTTGAAATTTTTTTACTAATTCAAGAAATGTGGGCTTCACTTGCTAATCCAGCTCATCTCAAATTGCATTGGAATGATGGTGGTAAACTGTCTTCTAGAACCATTGCTATCCATGTGGTGTGGTTACTCCCACAGTGCTGTTATGAATGGAGTTTCAGGATTTTGGTCCAGTGACATTGAAGGAATGGTGATATATTTCCAAGTCAGCATGGTGGTGGTTTGGAGGGGAATTTCCTAGTGGCGGTGTTTCCATGTATCTGCTGCTCTTGTCTTTCTTGGTAGTTAGTGGTCTTGGGTTTGGATAGTACTGTCATTATCATATCACAAGTTCAACCAGATAAGAATTAATTCAAATTCATACACTTAACTTTCTGTTGGTGGTAGTATTTTAAAATTTCTTAACCTCCAACTCCATGTCCATCATAGACCCTATCTCTACAACCATATTCCTCTGATAAACAGCTAGGCAAGTTTCTACAGTTTGTGAATTATAAACTCACTTCAATCAAGCATTTTGTCAGAAGACAAAAGCAGAATAGCTGAGAAACAGATCCACTTAAAGGAGTTTTCCTTCTGTCTTGTAAGCTATCTTGTCAAAGCTCTCAAAACATGCCTCCCTGGGAATGCCCCAGAATGAAGGTCAGTTTAGATATTAGCCCCTTGGGGAAGTCCAAGAATGAAAGTCATTTTAGCTGAATGTCTGATTTGGAAAAGACCAAGTATTAAAAAAAGAATGGAGATACATTGATCTCCCTGCATTTCAGTGGCTCAATGATGATAGAAAGTATATTAATTCTAATCAGGACATATTAATTCTAATTAATTAAAAATTGATTAATAAATCAACATTTTGATTCATTAAAAATACATTTCTTTCTCTCCCTCGTGGGAGGAAGACAGATGGCGCTTTCAGTTAGTGAAACAAAAACCCAAAATAAAAGATAGTAGCAGTCCCATCAGGTGACTATACAAATGAACACTCATCACAGACCTGGCTCTTTAAAGAGACACATTTGTCTCTGTGGTTTGCGCTAGCAGCATTATGATGTTAACATTTTCTGTTCATGTGGGCAAAATGAAAAGAAGTTGTTTAAGCAGCAATTCAATTCTGAACTGTACACTCATTTGATTGATAAAAAAAATTAAGTGATGGTAAGTGAAATCCACGACTGATTAGTTCTTGTAGCAGTCCAAAGCAGCCAGTGATGAGTGGTGTGCCTCATGGGTCAGTGCTGGGACCACAACTTTTCACAATATACATTAACAATTTGGAGGAAGGAACTGAAGGCCTGTTGCTAAGTTTGTAGACGATACAAATACATGTAGAGGGACAGGCTGTATTGAGGAAGCAGGAGAGTTGCAGAAGGATTTGGACAGGAGAGTGGGCAAAGAAGAGGCAGATGGAATATGATGTGGAAAAGTATGAGGTTCTGCACTTTGGGAGGAGAAATGGAGGCACAGACTATTTTCTAAATGGGAAAATGCTTAGGATATCAGAAGCACAAAGGGACTTTGGACTCCTTATTCAAGATTCTCTTAAGGTTAACATGCAGGTTCAGTCAGCAGTTAGCATTCATGTTGAGACAGCTAAATACAAGAGCAGGGGTGTACTTCTGAGGTTATACAAGGCTCTGGACAGACCCTATTTGGAGTTTGCGTGCAGTTTTGAGCCCTGTTTCTAAGCAAGGATGATCCCTGGAATGATGAGCTTGTTGTATGAGGAACGGATAAGGTCTCTGGGTCTATAGTCTTTGAAGTTTAGAAGGATGAGGTGAGGGGAGGGGGGTGGAATCTTACTGAAACTTACAGGATACTGCGAGGCCTGGATAGAGTGGAGTGGAGAGCATGTTTACACTTCTAGGAAAAACTAGAACTAGAGGGCACAACCTCAGGCTAAAGGGATGATTCTTTACAACAGAGATGAGAAGGAATTTCTTCAGCCAGAGAATGGTGAATCTGTGAACTCATTGCTGCAGAAGGCTGTGGAGGCCAGGTCATTAAGCATCTTTAAGACAGATAGGTTCTTGATTAATAAAGGGATCAGGGTTATGGGGAAATTGCAGGAGAATGGAGATAAGAAAAATATCAGCCATGATTGAATAGTGGAGCAGATTCAATGGGCTGAGTGGCCTAATTCTGCTCCTATGTCTTATGGTCGAAGGAGGTCCATATTAGTTTAACTTAAGGGCAACAGAACATTCATATTTGCACAATTATTTGGCCTATAAATTGAATTCACTTGCACTTGCACCTTAATTTGACATAAAACGACAGACATGGCTCTGTTAGTAACACTCTTCTTCTGAAGGAGAAGGTTCAAGTCTTCCTCCAAGAATTCTTTACAGAAATCAAGGCTTGACACTCTAGTACCGCACTGAAGGAGGCTTTTGAATGAGATGGTAAACTGAAGCCTTAGCCACCCTTTCACCTGAATGTAAAAGGCACCATAGCACTATACTGAGGGATGTGAGAAGAGGGTGGAATAAGGAAATGGAGCAGGTATTTTACAGGTGGGAAGAGAGACAGGTGAAAAGGAGGAAAGGAGTGGGTAGGATGGCGAGAGGCCAGGGACATAAGGTTAAGGGAGAGAGAGGAAGGACTTTTGCTGTTAGGTATAACAGTACCTACTGGTGTAGTACCATTAAAATCTGGAATTCTCAATCTTGAAATATATGAAACATTTCTAAAATTTTTATATTTGAAATAATTTACTGAAGTCTTTCACTGAAATCTTTCAGTGCTTATCTTGGGCATTTCAAAACTGGATAAAAACAATAGGGAGATAAAAGAATTGAAAATTTGTGGACATGGGAAATAATTTGATGGATCAGTATGTAACAGATAGAGGTTTAAAGTTCACTAAATTAATTAGAATGCATGGCTGAAAAAGAATACTTAAGTTCAGCATTTACACTTCAGAACATGCAAAACAATTATGCAATTAGATTTTTAACTGCAGGCAAATGAATCAAACAATAAAAACAAGTTAGAATTTGAAAATAAAAAATCATAAGGAAGATCTATATGGTATGATTTACATCTGTTATAAACAAATAGCTCTCAAGGAAAAATTATGATTAGTGCCGTATGCTGGATATAAATCTCTGGAGCCTTAATGATATATTTTGCTTGCGCCATCAATTCAAATGGATCTGATAAAGAATTAGATACGTAATAATACATAAGATTGTTTTAATACAGCATATTTCTTTGTGAGTTAGTTCCAAATCACAGTAGGTAGTGCACATGCTAGTTAAGCTATTGTTGTGGTTTGTAGGTTTAGAAAGTTTATGCCCTGACATTCATTTTATGATCATAAAGAAGGAAAAATTACTTTTGATAATTCAATTGGGACGCCATTTCTGTGAACTCTCAAAATTGCATATCATATCAAAGTTTAATGTGTCACATCCCCATCCCTCCCCCAAGTCTTAATTTGACATTAATTTCTGAATGGGTGCAGTGAGACAATCAGGTATTTACAATCATTGTCAACGACACTTAAAAGTGACTCTCTTCCTGCAGATGGCAAATTTAGCACTTGCATAAAGCTACGCTCACAACAAGACAAGGTTAAAGGTAAACTTACCAGCAACACAGTACTATAAGTTGTCTGCATGAAATCAAAGAATAGAATTATTCCCCCAGAACAAAAAACTGTCAAGATGCTTTGGGAATGGAATGAGTGGTCACTAGGTAATTCTGATTTGGAATATGATTTGGAGATAAGATGACCACTTAAATATACCCCCGAACAAACTGATAAACAGAGCATGAGCAGAAAGCTGGGATCAAATATCTCACTTTACTCTCTGAACATTTGTACATCTGGGAAAGAACAGAAAGAGAAACTGGGGGAAAATAGAAGGAAACTTATCCAAAACACCCTGCTTTCTCCCTAACCAACACCCCCCTCCATAACTTTTCTTCCTCTTTTACTGACTTTTTCTTTTTTATCTTGACATCATATTGTTGTTTCTAACATTATAAAATATTCAGATAGCTGCATATATTACTTACTTCTTTTCTCCACGCATCAGTGTTCTGACTTCCTTTTTAATTTCAGTACTTTCGCGTCTTCCTTTTCCTTTCTTAATATTAAAGTAGCACAGCTTATTAACTATATTACCTCTGTATTCAGCATAGAGCAGCACTCAGTTGCAGGCAGCTGTATAAGCTGCATTCCAAATTCTTGTGCACGATTATAGGAAGAAATATAACTGCGAGTCTCCTAGTTTCTGTGCTTGGAAGTTACATCATTGCCATTGCACAATTTATAGTCACGGTAAATGCTGGTAACTGACCAAGTTTCTGCAGAGATTTTATGCATGTTTTGAATTAATTTACCTAACAACAGTTATTTTAAGTGCTCAGAGGAAAAAGGCCAGAAGAAAAGTTAAAATAATTATTGAAATGTCATCCATGAATATAATGGTACAAAGACATATTTGACACTATCAAAATGTACGTGAATAGTCATTACAGAATATACAGAAAGAAGGAAATAATTATTCCCAAAAAGATACTTTGAATAAGACTCCTAAACATTAACAGCAATTGATGGGTAATTTCACAGATATTATGCACTGAATTGAAGTTGTAAACCTACCCCTGAGCCAATGAAATTTCACTGGCTGCCTGGTTAAATCAGTCACCTCACCATTTTTCACATCTTGGGTAATTAATACAAGTGGAAATCAAAATCTCGAGTCAGGAGAAACTGTGTCTTGATGCTCGAAGAGGCAGATGTGACCTGGTGCCTTACTTGTACCAAACAAGACAACTAGCATCAATGTATTCAAGGGGAAGCTAAATCAGTCAATGATGGAGAAGGAATAAAAGTATATGGTGATAGAGTTTGATGAAAGAACTGATAGAAACCTTCCATCAATACCATCATGGACCTGTTCAGCCAAATAGCCTGTTTCACTGTTGTAAATTCTTTAAAACTTTGTGGAAGAGAAGTGTAAATAAGTAATTAGTTGAAGTGCACAGGGGATCACAGGCATCACTCTCCATCGAGAGTGGGCAAGTGATATCATAGTTAATTTTCTCCAGAGTCACTAACTTGGTGTTATAAACTCAAATCTTTGGTCTCTAGATTGTTAGAGGCCAGACCCAAGACAGATGATGCAAGGCAGTATCCTGTAAAGTCCTGATGCATGGACATAAATGGGAATTGCCGCAATAGTACAAACTTCTGATGGCAGTTGCTGCATGACCATTTCCAAACTCTCCCATCCCCACCAAAGCACAATTTGGCCTCAGCTATCTCCCCCCACCCCCCCACCAAACTAACCAGAGAACAATCTGGCCTCACTCTCCCATCCCCCCAGAGAATGCTCTGGCCTCACTCTCCTCCCCCCACAAGAGTAGTTTGGCCTCACCCTGTTCCGGAGAATGCTCTGGCCTCACAACCCCACCAGAGAATGATCTGCCCTCTCCCACCACCAGAGAACGATCTGCTCCCCACTCACCTCGCAAGAGAATGATCTGGCCTCACCCCCATCCCCCACCTCGCCAAGCGAAAATGATCTGCCTCACCCCACCCCTACCAAGAAGATCTACCTCCCAATGGTTTGGCCAGAGGAACATTTGACCTGCCTCCTCCTCCTTGCCCACTAGACAAAGATCAGCCTCCTCCCCCCCCAACCTCACCACCAGATAACGATCAGCCCTCCCTCCCTACCCCTCTCCCCACTCCAACAGAGATACATCTGACTCAACTTCTCCTCTTCTCCCCCCACTGGACAACGGTCTGGCCTCATACCCCTCCACCTTACCCCCAACTGGAGAATGATCTGACCTGCCTCCCCTCCCACCACTGATCCGAGTCAGAGAGCTGTTGGAAGCTCTGAACTTGCTGGAGCGCCCAATTCAGACTTTTATTTAGCATGTTCACTTCAGCATGATTCCGGATCAGCGAATGCAGCGGTAAAGGGGGAAATGCTGACAAAATTGGGTGCACAGTTCATTAATTCAATTGAAATACATGCAAATACGTTTAAATCACCATTGTGCCCATTTCAGGTGCGAAGCAGATTGCCGGTAAAGTGACAATCTGCGCGGACGCGGGCGATGATCATGTTAATGCCTCACAACTGACTTTATCAGCTTTTTGCACCTGATGCAAAGGTAAAATAGGGCTCAAAGAGTGGATATAAAGGGTTGTTTTTTTAAACTGGAGGCCTGTGACCAGTGGTATGCTTCAGGGATTAGTGCTGAGTCCACTATTATTTATTATTTATATTAGTTATTTGGATGAGAATTTAGAAGGCATGGTTAGTAAATTTGCAGATGACACCAAAATTGGATGCATAATGAACAGTGAAGAAGGTATCTAGGGTTGCAATGGGATTGTGATCAATTGGGGAGTGGGTTGATGATAGGGTTTAATTTACAAAAGTGTGAGGTGGTATTTTTTGTAAATCAAATTGGGACAGGATCCATTCAGTTAATGATAGGGTGCTGGGGAGAGTTATAGAACAGAGATTTAGGGGTACAGGTTCATAGCTCCTTAAAAGTGGAGTCACAGGTGGACAGAGTGGTGAAGGCAGCATTCAACATGCTTGATTTCATTGGTCAGAACATTGAATATAGGAGTTGGGATGTCTTGTTGAAATTGTAGAAGATATTAATGAGACCACACTTGGAATATTGTGTACAGTTCTGGTCACCCTACTATAGAAAGGATATTATTAAATGACAAAGAATGCAAAAAAGATTTATTAGGATGCTACCAGAACTTGATGGTTTGAGTTATAAGGAGAAGCAGGATAGACTGGGACATTTTTTCCTGGGAGCACAGAAGGTGTGTTCTTACAGAGGTCTATAAAATAACAAGGGGCATAGATAAGGTCAACATCTTTTCCCAAAGGTAGGGGAGTCTAAAACTAAAGGGTTTAAAGTAGAGGGAGAGATACAAAAGTGTCCAGATGGACAATTTTTTCACACAGAGTGGTGACCATGTGGAACAAACTGCCAGAGGCAATAATAGAGACAGACACAATTTTGTCTTTTAAAAAGCATTTAGACAGTTACATAGCTAACTTGGGTATAGAGAGATATGGGCCGAACGTGGGCAATTGGGACTAGTTTAGTGGTTCAAAAGAAAAGGCAGCATGGAAAAGTTGAGCCAAAGAGTCTGTTCTCTTGCTCTATGAGTCTATTGCTGCAAAAGGGGGAGTGTTCTCACGTTCACTGACTCTGTTTACTGGTGTTAGTCAGAATTTTCTACGCAGCCGACTGGGATCCTACATGAAATTGGCAGTGCCATAGGGTGAGGAAAATCTTCATTGTCACTAACAATGCACCCAGCATTGTCATTGACTGGAAATTCTAAGCAATGGCAGTGGTTAGCATGGCTGCCTCACAGCTCCAGGGATCCAGGTTTAATTCCAACCTTTGTTGACTGTTTATGTGGAATTTGCACATGCTTCCCATATCTTTGAGGGTTTCCTCAGGTGATCCGGTTTCCTCCCACAGTCCAAAGATACGTAGTTTAGGTGGCTTGGCCGTGCCTGATTGTCCCTTAGTGTCCCAATATAACGGGGAGGATGGTGTGCCATCTCCAATCACTCTGAAATTCCGCTTCTAGCGACTTTCAGTTTTAGCCTCTGCTCATCTTTGAGAGGGCAAAATCAAAGATGCTCGTCTTGACAGACTGTTGCATAGGTTGTCTGATAAGACAACAAAACCAATTTATCATAATCATTAAACTTCCAAGGGGAAGAGGGAAAGGAAATAAAAACATATATACAACATAGTACTCCATGTATTAGTGCAATAACATGAACATTCATATGCCTGGATAAAAATGGGGAGTATAACATATTGCATGCATCTGTAGGGGTTTGTAAAAATCAATACAATACCAATTTAGTTACATGTATTCAAAACAGTTGGATCAGAATAGGTGTACACTGCCAAAGAAAGGTCAATGTGATCATATAAGTTGCTCAGCTAAACATGCAGGAACTTCAACTTTCTGCAAAGAACCAAACGTTCATTCTGCACTGCATATCTTGAGGTGCAGTTTTATCTTCTCTGCTCAGAACTGCAACACAGGAAACTCAAACTTAAGTCACTGAAAAACAGTTCACAGAGAACCTAGCTAGACATCAATAAAAATGTAATAATGTGACTGAAGGACTCGGATGATGTTACTATTGCAAGAGTGAAAAAGTAGTTGGTAACTAACAATTAAAGCTCAAGCTAAATCCTTGAAAAATCACTTCAAAAATCTTTTTCATACTTAGCTATAAGGAAAGTCCTTGTTCTTTTTGGGAACGGTATACACCAATAAGTTTCTGCACTGTTGGTGCATGATAATGCCTACACTAAGGGACCAAATAATCACACATTGTTGGTATAAGTGTAATCATTGGGCTCACTTCTAATTTTGGCACTATGGTAACAGATTTGGTGCTCCAAGCCATTTGTTGCTTCTTGGATTCACTTAGAAATTGGCAATTTCATTGCGTGTGACTTATGAAAAACAGTATTCAAAGCATTTCTTGTTACTTGCAGTAACTGCAGAAACATGTGAGATATGTCACAGGATATCACACTTTACAGTTGGTCTTATTATTGCTTTATCTGAAGCTCTATAAAATCATCTTATGACGTTTTCTCAGTGATGTTACCTGACATTGAGTTTTTTTTATTTGAAATGGTAGTTGAAGTATAGGTTTCAGCAAGGTAGTATCCTGTTAATACCAACAGGATATAACCTGAATTACTTACACAAGAGCTTCTCTCCCAGCAAATTAATTTAAAACAAATTGCTGTTGGCCCACTTTATCCTTAATATCTAGAATTTATACCTTGGTAGCCTTCCATAAGGTAATAGTTTGCATCTTGTGTTAAATAAACACAAGCGATATAGTGGCACAGTGGTTAACACTGTTGCCTCACAGTGCCAGGGACCTGGGTTCAATTCCTGGCCTGGGTCACTGTCTGTGTGGAGTTTGCTCATTCTCTCCGTATCTGCGTGGGTTACCTCTAGATGCTCCAGTTTCCTCCCACAGTCTGAAAGACATGCTGGTTAGGTGCACTGACCCAACATGAGCAGGCACCAAACTGTGGCGAGTAGGGAAGTTTCACAGCAATTTCATTGCAGTGTTAATAAAAGCCTTACTTGTGACTAATAATTAAACTTTTACTTTGTTCTAAATATCGTATGGTGTGGAAACCTCACTCTAGCATGCCAGTTTCCATCGCATTTGTTGCAGATGAAAACAGCGGTTTAAAAAGATTTTCTAGTCTCTGTTTGCTCTGGGCTTTCTTTTTAACCAACCTAGCTTTCTTTTTGCCTTGTTTCTTTGATGCCCCTCTAGACAGCTAGTTTCTGTTAGCAACTCTCTGAAAGTTGTCTGTGTCTACGACTGTCATTTTCATAGATTGTTTGCAGTGTTTTTATAGCAAAGATATGGCTGGTTTACTGGTTTAGGTGTATATAGTTATCACCCATTTGATCGCCTTTGGTTTAGTAAAGATAGGGCAATAATGCTCCAGGATCTTTGAGCTGGTGACTTGGCCTGCCAAGCTTTTGGCAAGCCAAGTCACCAGCTTAAAGATCCTGCTAGTAACATGGCTCCATGCTAGTAACATGGCTCATATACATTCAATTCAGAAACTATCATGTCATTTTTCACCATTCTTAATGCTCAAAAGGTAGATGGCTTGGACACAAGGAATCAGTTTAGCCACATTAGAGATTAATGGATTAAGAGAAAAATAGTTCCTTAAAATTTAATACTATTAGACTTAAGCAGTGAGGGAATTGACATAATAATGAGTACAGCAAGCAAAAATGTAATCCACCCTTGTTCCAGCACAACCTTTGGGACACAAGCATTTTGTATATTGCGAGCAGCTGTGAACTAATGCAAATGTCCTATTACACAGCATAGAATATAACATAAAGATAGCTTGAAAACAATTCCAAGGGCCTCATAAGAAACTGTGCTAAGTAAACAAGTCTGACAATGAGGGTGATCATATTCTGTTTGATTATAGAGACGAACAATATTTAATTAATTTTAAAAACCAGTAAGCCAGTAAAAAAAAGTAATTGTCTGCAAAAAAATCATCAGAGCTCTAAAAATAGCCAAATTCCAGGAAGATAATGATGTAGTACTGTTTGGGAACTTCCTTTTCGCAACTAAATTGGACTTTTTGTGGTTGGCAGTAAACTTACTTTCAATCGCAACCGAGAACCCTGTACTTTTATCTTTAAAATTAATAATGCTTATCATGCTAATAGTTATTAACGACCATCAGCCCAGAGTCAAACTTTGGGTTATTACAAATTCACTAAGCTAAAGCTTACAGATTTCATTAAATTGTGCCTTTTTTTTATTCATTCGTGGGACACAGGCAACGCTGGCTAGCCAGCATTTATTGCCCATCCCTATTGCCAGAAGGCAATTGAGAGTCAACCACATTTTGCTGTGGCTCTGCAGTCACATATAGGCCAGACTAGCTAAAGACGGCAGATTTCCTCACCTAAAGGACGTTAGTGAACGAGCTAGGTCTTTTTTGTCAATTGACAATGACTTTGCAGTCATCGGTAGATTCTTAATTCTGGATTTTTTTTTATTTGAATTTACATTCCGCCATTTGCTATGGCAGGATTCGAAGCTGGGTCACCAGCATATTAGCTGAGTTTCTGGGGTGGCAAGATAGCCCAGTAGTTGGCACTGATGCTTCACAGTGTCACGGACCTGGGTTCAATTCCCAGCTTGGGTCACTGTCTGTGTGGAGTTTGCACATTCTGCCTGTGTCTGCATGGGTATCCTCCAGGTATTCTGGTTTCCTTCCACATTCTGAAAAACGTGCTGAACTATGGCGAGTAGGGGAATTTCTCAGTAACTTCATTGCAGTGTGAATGTAAACCTTACTTGTGACTAATAAATAAATTTTACTTTAATAATCCAGCAACGATACTACTAGGCCACCTATCAACTTTACAACAGTTACATGGATGCTATCAAGTTTCAGAATCCACTGACAGGCAGGTGAAATTTAATATAGAGTGCTGAGAATTGAACATAGACGAAAATTCAACACAGCAGGAGAAAAATAAAAGAGGGCAGCAGTCAATTACTGGGAGACACAGCTGATCAGTCAATTACTGGGAGACACAGCTGATCAGTCAATTATTGGGAGACACAGCTGATCAGTCAATTATTGGGAGACACAGCTGATCAGTCAATTATGGGAGACACAGCTGATCAGTCAATTATGGAGACACAGCTGATCAGTCAATATGGAGACAAGCTGATCAGTCAATTGGGAGAACAGCTGATCAGTCAAATGGGAGACACAGCTGATCAGTCAATTACTGGGAGACACAGCTGATCAGTCAATTATTGGGAGACACAGCTGATCAGTCAATTACTGGGAGACACAGCTGATCAGTCAATTATTGGGAGACACAGCTGATCAGTCAATTATTGGGAGACACAGCTGATCAGTCAATTATTGGGAGACACAGCTGATCAGTCAATTATTGGGAGACACAGCTGATACATAAACACTAAAATTCATATATGTTGTTGTTCAGTCGTGAATAAAACAATATATTTTTGGACTGACAGTAGCAGCATCCTATCAGTGGAAAATACTACTCATGTCGCCACTGTATAATAGCAACATGAAATGGTTTGCTTAATCCATTGCTCAACTTCAGAAACCTGGCCTTTCCAGGGTAATTTGAGTGAGGCCGTGTAGACCAGGACCAAACTGATCAAATCAAACAACAGATTCCTCCGCCTATTCATGTATAATAGTAGAGTACAGATTATACCTGACCAGCATGTGCTCACAAAACCCAAAACAAAAGGTCAACTTTTAGATGCAGAATAAAAACAGAAAATATTGGCAGGTCTCGCAGCATCTGTGGAGAGGGAAACAGAGTTTCTCTTCTTCAGCCTGTGTATTGGTTTGTGTTCTCAGCACCGTCGCTTAGAATCCTCAGAATTCCTACAGTGCAGAAGGAGGCTATTCAGCCCATCGAGCCCACACTGATCACAATCCCACCCAGGCCCTATTCCCATTATGCCAAATATTTAGCCTGCTAATCTCTTGACTATAGGGTCAATTTAGCATGGCCAATTAAACAAACCAGCATATCTTTGGAACGTGGTAGGAAACACGTGCAGACATAGGGAGAGTGTGCAAACTCCACACAGTGACCTGAAGCAGGAACTCGCTTCCCTGGCACTGCTAATCATTGTGCCACCCGGGACAACTTATGTAAGTCAAGAAAAGTACAAAGAACAAAACAGCACAGGAAACAGACCCTTCGGCCCAATGAGCTCGTGCCGTCACCCCGTGTTCCCATCTCTACCCATGATCCCTGTCAATGTATAGATCTATGGATTAAAAACCAAATTTGAGACAATTTAGGGAGAATTTGTTTTGCCAATTAGCCTAAGAGCACATCTTTGGGATGTGGGAGGAAACCAGAGCACCCGGAGAAAACCCACGTGAGCACAGGGAGAATGCGCAAACTCCCACAGAAACAGGCCCAAATCCATGTATCTGCGCAGCACAGCGATAGTCACTGAGCTGTCGTGTTGCCCATCAAATGGTCCAGGTCAAGCGGACACTAACAACGTGAAGCACTAGGATACTCTCAAAAAAAATCCAAGAGCAGCCCCTCTCACAACCCATCGCGTGTATGCCCCTTGTTAGACAACAAGGTGGACCAAAGCACCTGTAGGATAAAAACAAGTACATCAATATTATCATCAGATGTGTGGGTTAAGTTGATTGGCCATGATAAATTAGAATTAGAAACCCTACAGTACAGAAGGAGACTATTCAGACCATCGAGTCCGCACCAACCACCATCCCACCCAGGCCCTACCCCCCCAGCCCCATATACTTTACCCTATAATCCCTCTAACCTATGCATCTCAGGGCTCAGGACACTAAGCAGCAATTTTGACATAAATTGCCCCTTAATGTTGGGGGGATACTGACGGTAAATATATGGGGTTACCGGATAGGGCCTAGGTGGGACTGCCGCTGGTGCAGGCTTGTTGGGCCGAACGGCCCCCCTCTGCAGTGTAGGGACTCTGATTCTATGCTGAAAATAAACAGAAGAACACAGAATGTGAAGTTTGTCAGAGGTGTTCTTGGGGAAGAGTACAGAAGGAAAGTGGCAGATTTTCAAGGAATGTTTGTCTAGGGCACTGCAAGACAACATTCCGAGGAGTCAAGGAGGTTCTGGTAGGACGCAGGAACCGTGGTGCACGAAAGTAGTGGTGAACCTACTTAAAAAGGAAAAAAAGGTATATAAAAGGTTCAGAGAGCTAGGGGAGGTTAGGGATCTAGAGGAGTATAAAGTGTGTAGAAGGGAACTTAAAAAGGAAATTAGGAAAGCCGGAAGGGGTCATGAGGAGGCCTTGGCAGGTAAGATTAAGGAGAATCCCAAGGCCTTCTACAAATATGTGAAAAGTAAAAAGATGAGAAGAGAAGGGATAGGGCCTATAAAAGGTGAAGGGGGAAAAGTCTGTGTGAATCCGGAAGAAATGGCAGAGGTGCTTAACGAGTACTTTGCCTCGGTATTCACAGTGGAAAGTGAACTGGGAGATTGGCCTCGTGGATCCAGAACTGGCTTGCCAGCAGAAGGCAGAGAGTGGTTGTGGATGGGTCTTGTTCTGCATGGAGGTCGGTAAACAGTGGAGTGCCCCAGGGATCTGTTCTGGGACCCCTGCTGTTTGTCATTTTCATAAATGACCTGGATGAGGAAGTGGAGGGATGGGTTAGCAAGTTCGCCGACGATACAAAGGTCGGTGGGGTTGTGGATGGTCTGGAGGGATGCCAAAAGTTGCAGCGGGACATAGACAGGATGCAAGACTGGGCGGAGAGGTGGCAGATGGACTTCAACGCAGATAAATGTGTAGTGGTCCATTTTGGCAGGAATAATGGGATGAAGGAGTACAATATAAGGGGTAGGAGTCTTAGCTGTGTGGTAGAGCAGAAGGATCTCGGGGTCCGGGTCCATAGGACTCTTAAATCGGCCTCGCAGTGGAGGAAGTGGTCAAGAAGGCATATGGTGTACTGGCCTTCATTAATCGAGGAATAGAGTTTAGGAGTCAGGAGGTAATGATGCAGCTCTATAAGACGCTTGTCAGACCCCAGTTGGAGTATTGTGCGCAGTTCTGGTCGCCTCATTATAGGAAGGATGTAGAGGCTATTGAGAGGGTTCAGAGGAGATTTACAAGGAGGCTGCCTGGATTGGGAGGCAGGCCTTATGAAGATAGGTTGAGGGAGCTGGGACTCTTCTCACTGGAGAGACGTAGGTTGAGAGGCGACCTGATAGAGGTTTATAAAATGTTGAGAGGAATAGATAGGGTGGACTCTCAGAGACTATTTCCCCGAGCTGAATTGGTCCCTACGAGAGGACATAGATTTAAGGTGCAGGGAAGCAAATACAAAGGAGATGTCAGGGGTAGGTTTTTCACTCAGAGGGTGGTGAGTGAATGGAACCAACTGCCGTCGGAGGTTGTTGAGGCAAACTCACTGGGGTCTTTTAAAAGACTTCTGGATGAGTATACGGAAAAGAATAGGATAGGGGGTTATAGATAGGTCTGTGGATTGATAGATGTGACCAGCGCAACTCATGGGCCGAAGGGCCTGTTTGTGCTGTATTGTTCTATGTTCTATACAGGCTGTACAAGGACTGAAATCAGATGGCCAACCAGCAGCCCCCTTGCTCAGGTTCAGAGAGCCCAGTTTAAATCACGGCTAAATAATTACATTGCTCAGTTCTGAATAAATTAACAATAGTTTCATTTGCAGTTATGATAATGAGTAATTTTGCCAAGCTTCCACTTCCACACTTCAAACAAATATTGTGCATCTGTTGGCAAGACAGTACTGAATATGGAAGTTCATCAGCATAATTGCAGGATCAAAACATTTAAAATCCTGTATTGACAGGGTGGATGTGGAGAGGATGCTTCCTCTAGTTGGAGAATGTGGAAGCAGAGATTATGGTTTTAAAATAAAACATTGCTCATTTAGGATCGAGATGAGAAGAAATTTCTTCTCTCAGACAATGTTCATGAGTCTCTGGAATTTCTACTCCAAAGTAAGCAGAAGCAGTGATTGACTATTTTTAAGGCAGTGCTAGATAGATTCTTGATTAACAAGGGGAAGAAAGATTATTGGGGATAAGTAGGAATGTGAGGTTGAAGTTACAATCAGATCAGCCATGATATTATTGAATGGTGGAACAGACTCAAAGGGCCAAATGACCTACTCCTGCTCCTAATTCGTATGTTTGTATATGGTCACATGAGCCAAATGAATGACAGCTACATCTCCAAAGAGATGCTCTCTGGTGAGTGTGCTATCACCATAAGATCTCTCAAGTCTGTAACACAAAGATTTTGCTTTGATTCGATTTATTATTGTCACATATACTAGCATACAGTGAAAAATATTGTTTCTTGCTCGCTATACAGACAAAGTAAACCGTTCATAAAGAAAGAAACGAGAGAGTGCAAAATGTAATGTTACAGTCATTGCTAAGGTATAGAGAAAGATCAACTTAATGCAAGGTAGGTCCATTGAAAAGTCTGACAGCAGCTGGAAAGAAGCTGTTCTTGAGTCAGTTGGTACACAGCCTCAGATAGCCTTTTCCAGATTTATATTTTTTAGATAGAAAACTAAGGATTCTTGGAACTCTCTTTTGATCTGTGTTACCTTGTTTTATGGCCTGTTGTAACTGCAGAAAGTCCCTGTGACTTTCCTGCATAAAATCTTCATTTCAGTTGAATTTTCTCCCCCTATTCTTACTTCTGAAGTATAAAACTTCAGATTTTCTTTGTACCCAATTACCCAGTCCACTAGCTTCCTGCTGAAGGTTTTCATACTCTTAATTATGTATTAATTTGGTCCCATTAGAAAATTTCAAGACTGTTCCCACATTTCCAAAGTCTGGATCAACTGTTATAGATAATAAATATGGATTACAGGTACCATCAGATCCCTTGTGCAGGAAGCCTGAGAATGGATTTGTGGATTTTGGGTCTACGGGGAATAGGATAATAATTAATTAAAACTCGGGCTGATTTCCCCACCCCAGGGAAGAGATAAGGGACGGACCAGGCCAGTTTCTCTGCCATAAATAAGGCCAGGCCCAAAGAGGAGGGATCAATGCATCATGACCTGGATATGACAGGCAGTAATGCCCAATAGGGATTTCCAGTGTAAGGCCTGATTTTCATGTCCTTGTGGATTTTAAGAAGCTTGATTGGGGTAGCTGTATTACCTAAAGCCATGAGCAGATTGGTTAATATAGGGTAAATAATGTTAGGAGGTTAAATGCATAGCTCCAAGATTGATGTGAGAGAATTAAGTTTCAATTCATGGGTACGAGTACCAGTACTGGGGAAAAATAGTAGCTGGATTTTTGTGGGAACTGTTCACCAGAATTTATTGGAGTTCTTTAACGAAGTAAAAGCAAGGTGGATAAAGAGAAACCTGGGGATATGCTATACTTAGATTTCCAGAAGGCAATAAATGTCACATTAAAGATTATTACACAAAATACGAGCTTAGGGTATAGGGATAACACATTGGCATAGTTAGTGAATTAGTCAGCTAGCATTGAAGAAAACAGGGTTAAGTTGGTCATTTTGGGGTTGACACGATGTAACAAGTAGATTTATGATCCTGGATCAGACCCCTGGATTTTTGTAAGATCAATATAGTGTTTTGTTTAAAGCAGATCAAGCTTGAGATACTAGGCACTTACTAAGAGAATAAAGTCATAAGATTTTACAGGTTTTGAACAAATAAAAATAATCTTTACCATACGAAGTCTAGCACCAGTGTTCTGGTGAGTCATTTACTAGACAGCACTTTAAACTAAATAGTGGAAATGAGGAATCAAATGAGGGAAGATGTAATAAATTAAAGTAAGGGGACAAAGCAAGTGAACAGGGTAGCCATAAGGGAAATGATAATCAGTGTGTGGCCACAAGGGATAGAGTGTACAAACTTAATATGCTAGCAGGTAAGACTAGAAGTTGCAAAAATAGTAAAAAGTCAACTAAATTCTCTGTATCTGAAACTATATAGTATTTACATTGGAATGGACAAATTGATAGTTTGGATTTAAATGAACCTGTATGATCTAATCACCATTATAGAAATGTGGTTACAAAGTGATAAGTGTTAGGACCTGAATATTAAAGGGTATATGACGTTTTAGAAGAACAGGAAGCTAAGAAAAGGTTGAGGGGCAACTCTGTTAACCAAGGATGACATTTGTACATTAAAGAAAGAGAAGATCTTAGATCTAAAGATCGAGATGTAGAATCAGTTTGAAGAGAGATAAGATACATTAAAGGTAGGAAGTCACTTGTAGAATAGTTTCTGGGCTCCCAAACAGTAACTATGCTGTAGGATGGGGTATAAAGGAAGAAATAATGGGGGCTTGTGAGAAAGGTATAGCGATGATCATGGGTGATTTTAATTTACATATAGATTCGAAGGATCAGATTGGCAAAGATGGAGAGGAAAACTACCAGAAAATTTTTGGGACAGTTTCTCAGAGCACCCTGTTCTCACACCAGCCAAACAGCAGTCTATTATAGTATACTATGTAATTATTAATTGATTAATTAATGACCTTAGAATAAAGGCATCCCTAGTTTGCTAATGATTATAACATGACTGAATTTCACATTTAGTTTGAGGAAGAGAGAAGGTTTATGACTAATGTTTTAAACTTTAAGGGCAATTTAACTCCCAAAACAAAACTTGGCTTTTTTTTGGAAGCAGTGTAGCACCCTCTGTCCAATTCCCTGCTAATTAAAACATGCTGTTTTATATTACCTTCTAACCATTAATTTCCTTAAGTCAACCATTTTAAATGCAACAGCTTTCAAGCTGTTTCTTTCTTTGCACTTATCCCAAACTTTACAGCGAAAAATTACCTCTAAAATATTACAAAGAACCATGCACTGTAGTTATAATAAGTGTTACAGGGTTTGTGCTGGGGCTTCAACCAATTACAATCCATATCAATGACTTGGATGATAGGATCAAATGTACAGTTGCTAAATTTGCTAATGACACAAAAATAGATAGAGAAGTAATTTCTGAAGAGAACATAATGAGACTGCGAAGGGATATGGATAGGTGGGAAAAATTCAGCAGATGGAGTATAATGTAGGAAAATCCTAACTTGTCTATTTTGACAGGAAGAACAAAAAAACCACAGATTATCTAAATGAAAAGAGATTGCATAACTAATACACAGACAGATCTGTGCATCCTGATATACAAATCATAAATGTTAGTATGCAGATACTGCAAGTCATTAGGAAGGCAAATGGAATGTTAGTCTTTATTCCAAGGGAAATGAAATACGACAGTAAGGATATTTTATTGAAGTTGTACAGGCCATTGGTGAGATCAGAACTAGAGTGCTGTGCATAATTTTGGTCTCCTTATTTAAGAAAAGGCATACCTGCATTAAAAGCAGTTTTGAGAAGGGTCACTGAACTAATTCCTGGGATGTTGATGTTATGGGGAACGTTTGGACAGGTTGAGCCTGTGTTCACTGGAGTTCAGAAGATTGAGAAGTAATCTTATTAAACATATAAGATCCTGAAGGAATTTAATAGCATTGATGCTAAAAGAATGTTTTCCAATGTGGGAGAGCATGAAACTGGGTGATATAGTTGGAATCTCTTATTTAAGAAAGGGGTAAGGCAATTTTTTTTCTCAGAGGTTTGTGAATCTGTGGAACTCTCTTCCCGGGGCAGGATTATTGAATATTTGTAAGGTAGAGATTTCTAGATTCTTAACTTTTGACTCCCTTGTTAATCATCAGGTGTAAACAAGGAAGTGTTAAGGCCGCAAGAGCCACAATCAGATCAGCCATGATTTTCTCAAATACAAAACTGACTCAAGTGATCATTTACCTACTAATGCTTTTTATTCATACTTCCATATATGGCTCCAATACTGACCATTACGAAATTAATTCAACTTTCCAGTCTGAAGGTCTCTCTTTCAATCCTACCATTTGCTTTCTGTCCACAATCAATTTTCTATCTATCTGATCCATATGCTCCTTAATTAAAAGCACACCTCTTTGCCATGAGTCTCATATGTGAAATACTTTTTGAACACCTATTTAAACTGGATCTGCTATTTTTCCTTATTCTACATACTTCTATTCTTCAGACCACTAATGCAATTTAGAATATATGCTGTTTGCTACGTATTAATTCCTCTTTTTCTAAGCACTTCCAAATTTCATTCCACTTTACAGACACTCAGTTGGGCAATAACTACAGCAATAATTACTTACATAATTTGATGGTTTATTTCTGTGTTTATTTTTGAAGAAAACCATCAGATTTTAGTCATCTGGTAAGTTGCTCTTTCCACATGTTTTGGAAAAGTTGCTGCTACTTCCATCAGGATCATTCAAATGTAAATCATTATGTGTCACTGATTTATCAACCTCGGGTAATTCTTTGAAATAATAAGTGGCACTATTTGTTTTTCATTTACTTTTGGTGGTTCTACAATCTCAATATCTAACTTTTCTGCAAAGCAAATTCTTTGTTAATATATTTGTTATTCCTTTCCTCTCTATTTCAAACTCATCTCCTTTATCTTAGTGGTTTTACTGATTTCTTAAAAAGCTGCTCACTATGTGATAATAAAAAAAACATTGTCCTTGATTCTTTTTCTAAACTAATTTTCTTTCATTTGCTCTCTTAGCCTTTTTCATCTGCCCTATCATAGTTTTCCTAAATGCCTGATATTTCATCTGGCTTATCTTGTCATAATCTGTCCTGCGGTTTCACATTTTAGCTAATCTCCCTAGTCATCCATGAAAATCAAGCCGTTGGCACAATTCCTTGACTCTGGATTTCTGCTGTTTATTTTTTCTGCCTAACTTAAATACCAAGACAAAGCCTCACTGAAGAAACTAAGCAGAAACTGTGTATATGTGCACAATTTCTCAACATGAAGGGGGTCTCCCAATTAAAACAGAGATGAGGATTTTTATTTCTCTCAGAGGGTTATGTCATGTCAAATGTTCTTCTCCAGGCAGCATTGGATTCACGGTCATTCAATATTTTTAAAGCTGCATTACATTGATTATTGATTGCCAAAATAGTCAAAGACAGCAGGAGAGGTCAGAAAAGGAGTCAAGACCACAATCAGATCAGTTATAATCTTATCAAACAGCCGAGCAGGCTTGATTGGTTGACTGACCTATTCCTGCTCCTAATTCACATATATACAAGCAGCTTCATATATTAAAACAATTACTTCCTTCAAATAGACTATGGTGACAATAGTAGTGAGGAACCAGACCCATTATTTTAACAAATGAAGCCAGGCAGGCTTCAAAAGATTCCTGCTAGATTACTAAATAAACCTTATACTGTGGTGAAGACATCACTTTAAGTCCAATTATCTGGCAAAATAAAGAAACTGCCCTGCACTGTCATTCTCTGCTCAAAACGTTGAGATCAGAAAAGTCAATGTGCATTTGAGAAAAAGCCTTTTTAAATACTTTATACAGTTTGGAAAAATATCTTCTGCAGTTTAAATATACTTTTTAAAAGTACATATGAACATTATTTTCTGTTTTTTTTAATGTAAGACACATCAGCTGATAGAATAGGCAGTAGCAGCAATCTTTCAACTAATACAGTCTCAAAGTAAACATCCACAACAACCATGTCTATTTCCGTCAGCACAGCAATATATATAAGCAACAACTACCACTTGGTCATGCTACAGCATTTTGTTATTGTCCACATAGCCTCTTTCAAGATGGAAAGTATGTTTACAAAGGTTAATTATCACAATTTCCCATACTGCATAGCCACTTATTGCAGTACTTTTGCAAAACCAATAATAAAAATGGAACTCAAAACTCTACTGTGAAAGGAACAACAAATTTGGCTTCTGTCAATCATTCAATTTTAAGCTATGAATTATGTGCTTATTTTTCTCGTGAATCCACATCCTCTCTTCCCTTCCACTGCCCCAATTGTGTTGTACATATACAGACACACAGTACTTAACAGCAGCTCAATTCTGAATTGGTGTTTAAGCTAACGTCCACAACACATTACAATCTGAGGCAGTCATTTAACTAAACTATCTGAGGCAGTCATTGAAATTTGGCAGTTATCAATGCAACATACATAAAACAGCAATACAATCATTTAAAACATTTAGGAAACCATTGAAATTAAAATAATAAAAAAAAATACAGCAGGTCTGCAGCGTCTATGAAAACAGAAACACAGTTAATGTTTTGAGTTCCTATGATTCCTTTTCAGAACTAAAATAAGGGAGAAATGTAATGGATTTTATTTGCTTTTAGAGAGGGGATAAAGCAGGTGGAGTGAAATAGGTCACTGATAGGTGTGAGCTAGGAGAGATAACATAAAAGGTGTTAGGGAAAAAGAGAAAGGAAATGTTAATGGTAATGTAAAGTGCTATGGAGGGTGCCGATAGTGTCACAGAGATAAAATAGCAGAATGTGTTAATAAGAGAGCAGAAGTCAGTACTCAGTAAAAGCAAAACTTAAGAATAAGGGGCAGGGGGAATCATTTTTGGTATTTAAAAAAGGGTCAAGATGCAGAAGAAAGTTCACAGTCAAAAGCTGTTGGCCTTAATGTTGAGTCCACAAATCTAAGGGCAACCTTAGTTGAGAAAAAAGGCAGAAGTACTGTTCTCAAAAGTGGCACCATCAGAACAGATTTGATGGAAGCAGAGAAACTGGGAGATTGAGATGAAGTCCCTACAGTGGGATGTGAGGAGCTATGGTCAAGATGACTGTGGTGGGTTCATAATGAATATTGGTGGTCAGTTGATCAGCACAAATGGAGACAGAGATGTTAAGGAAGGGAAAGGAAATGGCAGAGAAGGAGCATGTGAAAGTAAGAGAGGGAAATTGGAAGCAAAAATCAATTTTTTTCTGAGTTCATACAAGAACACAGATATAGTCAGTGATGTAACAGAAAAAGAATCGTGGGAGGGGGCATGAGATGGTATTAATTTTCCAAACTTTCCTAGATTCAGGGAACATGCTATTAGATTGGAAAATAATAGTTTCTTTATTCAAAAAAGGGACAGAGTTAGAAAGCAGGAATCTGCATGCCAGTTAGTTTAATATCTGTCACAGGAAAAATGTTGCAAGTTGATATTAAAGAGATTACAACAGGGCACTTTGAAAAATTCAAGGCAATCAGACAAAGTCAACATGATTTTGAGAATGGGAAATCAGATTTAGCCAATTTATTTTATTTCTTGAAGAAGTAACATATGCTGTGGATAAAAGGAAACCAGTGGATGTACTATATGTAGATTTCCAGCAATCACTTGTTTGATAAGAGGCCATGTTAAAGTTATTGCAAAAAATAAAAGCTCATAGTGCAGGGGTTAACATTCTGACATGGGTAGAACATGGTTAGCTAACAGGAGACAGTAGGTATATTTTCTGAATGGCAAGACTGAATGAGTGGTGTGCCACAGGAATCAGTGCTGATACTTCAGCATCTTACAATTTGTATAAGTGCTTTGGAAGAAGGAATCAAAGGAATGGTTGTTAAGTTTGCTGATGACACATAAATAGCTAGAAAAGTAAGCTGTGAAGAGGACAAAAGGAATATTGATAGACAAAGCATAAGTAAGTTAAGTAAGTGAGCAACAATCTGACAAATGGAGTGTAATGAGGCAAACATGAAACTGTCTACTTTTGTAGGACAACCAAAAAAAGCATATTATCTAAATGGTGAGAGATTGCAAAGCTCTGAGTTGCAGAGTGATATGGGTATCCTGCTAAATGAACCACAAAAGGCTGGTGTCCAGGTACAGCAAGTAATTGGGAAAGCTAATAGAATTTTATTGTTTATTGTGATGGGAACTGAATATGAAATTAGGGAGGTTATGCTTCTGTTATATAGGGCATTGGTGGGACCACTTCTGGAGTATTATGTACAGTATCGGGTTCCATGTGAAATATTCTAATGGTATTTAGAGAGGTAGAGCCCTCCCAGCTTCACTTCTCCTCTACAAACTGTCTTCTTAAACTCCTCTCACCTGCCCCTTTTACCCTTGCTTCCAAGCGTGATAGAAGGATTACCAGAACAATACCTGGAATTGACATGTTGTTTTATAAGAAAAGATTGAAAAGGCAAGGCTTATATCTTCTGGAGCTTGGAAGAGTAAGAGGCGGTTTGATTGAACCACAGAAGATCCTGAGGAGTCTGGACAGGTGGATTTAGAGAGGATGTGGGAGAATCTGGAACTAGGGCTCACTGTTTAAAAATAAGGGAGTGCCCATTTAAGACACACATTAGGAGAATTTCTTTTGTCTCTGAGGGCTATGGGATTTTCTTTAAAGGGCCGTGGAAGCAGAATCTTTGATTATTTTTATGGCAGAGGTAAATAGGTCCTTGAAAACAAGGTGGTTAAAAAGTTTTCTGGGGTGGGTGGGAATGTGCAGTTGAGGTTACATTCAGCCAAGAACTTAAAAGGTAGAACAGGTATAAGGGGCTGATGACCTGTTCCTGCTTCCAATTTGTGTGTAAGTATGCAAGTTCTCTGCTCATCTTTGAAATAATGCCATGAGATCTTTTCCATCTATCTGAAGGGTTTTAACATTTCATCTAAAACAGGAGATCTCTGATAGTGCAACTCTTCCTTAATACCCGAAGTAGGGCTGAGTGGGGCTTAAAGGCAAGAGTGCCACCGACTGAGCAATGGCTGACACAATCAATGAAAAATCACCCCAGCATGGAGTGAATCATTTCCAGAGATTTCTCATATTCATCCAAGCTTTCTTGGCAACGTTACTGTGCCATACATATTCTTTCTCACGTTAAGCGATAATAACTTTCAGGATACAAAGCTGGTTCAGCATTAAGAGAATCACTCACTGAAAAGCTGCATTGGGCAATTACAGTATCTGGAGAGGTTCCTGTCTAAGGGAGAAGGAAGAAGCTCAAATAGATAATACTGCAGATTCCAAATTCTGATGCTCTGAATTACTCTGACAATAACTGTGGCAAGGATTGTCACTAAAAAATTGGATTATTAAGTAACTTACCATGTAACTGAGCTGCTCTTTACTACTTATACTACTATGTTGAGAAGAGCATTAATTATATTCTGCTCTGCATAGCCATCTTAACAATGCTCCACTTGGTCAGTTAACATAAAGAAGAATCTGTTATATTAAGTCACCATTCATATCATAATTAAACTTCTGCTACCCACGTAAGATCTATATTGGCAAACCAGAAGTATACTGTTGACTACTTATTGCTTCCATATTAATACCATAACTGCAAGAGCAAGTCAGAGACTAACTCACTTCCTGACTCTCCAACATCCGTCCACTACCTACAAGGCACAAGTCAGGAGTGTTTTATAATACTTCACTTGCCTAGATGAGTGCAACTCCAAGAAACCTGACACAATCTAGGACAAAATGCCATACTTCATTACACCCCATCCACACACATTCACCCCATCCACCATTGACGGCAGTGGCAATCATCTGTACTATTTACAAGACGCATTGCAGTAACTCACCAAGGCTCCTCTAACAGCACCTTCCAAACCCACGGCCACTATCATCTAGAAGGACAAGGACAGCTGATGCATAGGAACATCACCACCAAGAGGTTCCCTTCCAAGTCACTCACCATCCTGGTTTGGAAATATATCACCGTTCCTTCCCTGACACTAGGTCAAAATCCTGAAACTCCACCTGTAACAACATTGCTGTTTGCCTACAACGCATGGACTACAGTTCTTCAATAAGGCAGCTCAAGGGCAATAAGGAATGGTCACTGAATGTAGGCCTTGCCAGCATTGCCCACATCCTATGGATGAAAAAAAATAGTGCTGAAATCTGCTTACTAGGTTGCAGAGGAACATTTGTGGTTATGACCCTGTGTCAGGGAAATAAGCATAGATGGGGATGTGGTGTACGGAGGAAAGGAAAAAGAATTGCAACCAGCAAGGAGCCCATAAATTGGCCCAACTTCAAGAAGATAGTGCCAGCAGAGGAGCACAAACATTACCTCTCTTTATATTTAAAGTTTGATAAACTTATGCAAAGTTTGAAGAAATTTATGTTTAAATAAACAAAGTTTGATGAGATGATGAAAGATGTGTCATAAACAGTGGTTAAGACTCTTGCTTATAATTAGACTAGGGCAGGACAACCATGTTAAAAGCAAAGATCAAAATATGAAGTAGACTCTGAAAAGCTGTCAGCACATTCATCTATATTTCTGGAACACAGTGGTAACCATGAATACTTCCCTTTTTATCAATCTCCACTTAACCTGAAGGTTAACTGTATTTTGGCTGATAGCCACTTTGACATCACAGTGTACACACCCTAAAAATACTTACATCAGCAAAATTAAACTTTAATCTTTATTGTAAATTACAAGCAGGACACAGCCTGAAAAAAAAAGTCTCACAACACTAGGTTAAGTCCAACAAGTTTATTTGGAATCACGGGCTTTTGGAGCATTGCTCCTTCACTCGCTTGATGAAGGAGCAGTGCCCCGAAAGCTCGCGATTCCAAATAAACTTGTTTAACCTGGTGTTGTGAGAAGTCTTACTATGCGAACCCCAGTTCAATGTTGCCATCTCCACATTACGAAAGAAAAAGAGGTCAACTTTGTCTAGTTAACATCTTCTCTGATGAACTACAAAATTACCACCTTATTTCAACCCTGATACCAATAACAGTCAGATTCTGATGGTTACATTAGGAATAAATCAGGTGGCCCACAGTATTTTCCTTTCAATCCTCTCTCAAATAATTTCCTATTAACCTTGACAATTCAAATTGGAATATCACATCAGGGCCTTACCCAAGTTTTCATTCTTCAAACTCAAACCTGAAAGTGAGGATTCAGCTGCAGGAATACTCAAAGGCAATTCCAATCCTTTCTGCAGCCAGTGTCCACACATGCATTTTTCCAATAAGGAGAAACAACAGAATGAGAAGAAGCAGGAGTAGGAATGTCAAAGAAAATCTCAAACTCCGAATTTGCTGGATTGCATTTCTAGCATCCCAGGAAACCAGGAACTGAACTAGAAACATAATTGGTCTGTGTGACTCACTAGTACATTGTATGAACACCACAATTTTAATAATTAGAGTGCTTTAAGACTGCATGGCATCTGGAAGTCTAAAATACAACTCTACACTGAAATTCAATGAACAAGTCATTTTCCTAAGGCTTCAGTAAGGCAATTAAATTAAAAAAAATTTACATGGGATGTGAACATTGCTGGTTATTGCTTTAAGCATTTATTGCTTGTTCCTAATTGCCTTTAAGCAGTCTTGGGGCTCCAAATCCACGACCAGCAGACAAGCAACCAAAAATACTGAGGGATGTGAAAGTGGAAATTTCAGAGGCACTGGTGATAATCTTCCAATCTTCCTTAAATACAGGTGTGATGGCAGAGGACTGGAGAACTATGAATGTTACACCAGTGTTCAAAAAGAGATGTAAGAATAATGGTAGCAAGTATACGCCACTCAGTTTGACTTCAGTGGTCAAGAAATTTCTGGCAACTAAAGTCCAGGACAAAATCAGTCATTTAAGACAGATGTAGGATAACCAAAGAAAGCTAGCATAGGATTATAAAGAGAAAATGTTTAGCTAACTTGGAGTTTTTTGAAAAAGTGACAGAGAAAGTTGATAAGGGCAATGTTGCTAATGTGATGTAATAGATTTTCAAAAGGCATTTGATACGGTGCCACGTAACAGACTTGTAGACTCATGGAATAAAAGAAAAAACTGGCAGTTGGATACAAAATTGGTTAAGTGACAGGAAATGGAGAATAGTGATACTTAGTGATTTTTCAGATAGGAAGAAGATTTGGAGTACAGTTCCCCGGTGCAGGGAACCCTTCCTAATATATACTCATGGACCAGACTGTGGCATGAACAGCATGATTTCAAAATTTTCAGTTGATGCAAAGGAGCATTGTCAACAGTGATCAGAATAATCTTGAACTTCAAAAGGACATGGACATTTTGGATGATTGAATAGACAAGTGACAGATGAAATTCAATGAGAAAGTGTGAGGTTATTTATTTTGGTAGGAAGAAAATGAAGAGACAATATAAAATAATGGGAGATACTCTTAAGGAGGTGCAGGAACAAAAGAATCTCGGTGTGTATGTACATGTGCTACTAAAGGTGGCAGAGCACGATAAGAAAGCAGTTAATAAAACATACAGTATCCTAAGTTTTATTAGCAGGAGTGCAAGAGAAAGGAACTTACATTGTCCATATATGAGAGACTAGTTGTTGTTCGTCCATCGTCAGCAACGAAGACCTAAACACCATCAGTCATTTTGAGGCTGGTTGTGGTGTATCTGAAGATGACTGATCAGGCCAATTTGGGCACGGAATGTCCTGGTACATATTGGACAGATTTGTGTAGACACAGTAATTGTTGCACTGGTGGCTCTGGACTTGCACAGCTTACGCTTTAAGTTGTGCTTCAGCAACACACCTTGCTTTGTGAGCTTGACAGCCTTTGCGGATGAGGCAGCGCCAGGTAGGATGGTTTTGTGCCAGCATTTCCCAGGTGTCGTGTTAACGTCAAGCGACTTCAGCAAGGCCTTGAGTGTGTCTTTGAAACACTTCTTCTGCCCTCCAGGAGAGCGTCTTCCAGCAGAGAGTTTCCCAAAAAGGAGCTGCACGAGCATGCGCTCGTCTGACATACGGATGACATGACCTGCCCTCCGGGTCTGTGCTTTTATCAGCAGTTTGTGGACTGATTATTGACTTAGAGAGAACTTCAGTGTCTGGTACTTTGTCTTGCCAACGGATGAATAATATTCTGCGAAGAGAAATTGTGTGGAAATGATTGAGCTGTCTTGCATGCCTTCGATACACAGTCCACGTTTCACAGGCATACAGGAGGGTAGTGAGTACCACAATGCTGCAGACCTTCAGTTTTGTTACTAGGCCAATTCCTCGACATTCCCAGACAGTACAGCGCAGTGTACTGAAAGCAGAACTTGCCTTTGCTATTCTGCAGTTAACTTTTGTATCAACGATCACTGTTTGGGAGAGGGTGCTGCCAAGATAAGTGAACTGCCTGTAGTTTCTGCCCTTTGATTTTGATTATGAGTTCTGTGTACAGTACATGTGCAACAGGCTGGTGCGTGAATTCAGTCTTTTTAATGTTGATGGTGAGTCCAAAGTTGTCTCAAGCTGTGGAAAATTTGTCCATAGTGACTTACATCTCTGGCTCTGAGCCAGCAGACAGAGTACTGTCATTGGCAAAGAGGAAATCTCTCAGAACAGTCTCCTTCACTTTGGTAATAGCTTGAAATCTCCTCAGGTTGAACATCTTCCCATCTTCAACCTCTGTATTTGAGGCTGATTCCAGCAACATTTCCTGGAAGGCACCATTCAGCATGGTAGTAAACATCATGCTGAACAGTGTGGATCCAAGCACACAGCGCTGTCTGAGGCCATTGGTGACTGGGAATGCCTCAGAGGATTCGCCGCCATCCAATACTCTGGCCATCATACCATCACGGAATTGGCATACTATCTGACTGAATTTGGGAGGGCAGCCGAACTTTGACATGATCCTGCACAGGCCTTGTCCGCTTACTGTGTCAAAGGCTTTTGCATGATCAACAAAGGATCAACACTTCTCCTGAAGTTGGCACATAGCAAAAATCATGTCAGTAGCCCCATGACCTTTGCGGAAGGCACACTGTGACTCTGGAAGCAGGTTCAGCTCCAGATGAGTGACCAGACGATTTAGCAGGACTCTTGCGAGGGTTTTTCCTGTGATGGAAAGCAGCGAGATTCCTCAATGATTGTTGCATACTTGCCGATTGCCCTTCCTCTTGTAGAGGTGTACAATGCAAGCATTTTTAAGTTCCTGAGGAATGAATCCTTGCTTCCAAAAGGACTGGAACAATACCTGGCTGACAGCTTTTGTGACTTCAGCTATTACCAGTGGATCATCCATGGTACTGTTGATATCAGCTTGGGGAATCCTGTCTATTGCCTCATCATTAATAGATGACGGTCGGTTGAGGATGGCTTCAAAGTGTTCAGCCCATCTCTGCAGGATCTGAGCCTTGTCTGTAATGAGAGTTGTATCATCTGTGCTCAGGAGGGGGGAGCTTTCGAGAGATTGAGGTCCATGGAGAGTGTTGAGGGCTTCATAGAACCGTTTCAAGTCATTTCTGTCAGCATATCCCTGTATTTATCAGTATTGGTGCTCAGCCAGGCATCCCGCACTTTATGCAGTTTATTCTGGACTGTCCTGTTCTGGGGTGGGATCCTGAATAGTTGGGGTGCTAAGAGGGATGAGAGTAAGGGGGTCATAGAGGAAAGCCGTAAAACACAGCAGCATACGGGTGGGGTAGGGCATGGATTGAAATGCGTATACTTTAATGCAAGGAGTATTCGCAATAAGGGGGAGGAACTTGCAGCTTGGACCAGTACCTGGAACTTCGAGGTTGTGGCCATTTCAGAGACTTGGGTAGAGCAGGGACAGGAATGGATGTTGCAGGTTCCGGGGTACAAATGCTTTAGTCGGAGTAGAGAAGGAGGTAGAAGGGGGGGAGGAGTGGCATTATTAGTCAAAGACTGTATCACAGTGACAGAGAGGAAGTTTGATGAGGACTTGTCTGTTGAGGTAGTATGGGCTGAGATTAGAAACAGGAGAGGAGAGGTCACCCTGTTGGGAGTCTTTTATAGACCTCCTAAAAGTTCTAGAGAGGTAGAGGAAAGGATTGCAAAGTTGATCCTGGACAGGAGTGAAAGTAATAGGTTAATTGTTATGGGGGACTTTAACTTTACTAATATTGATTGGAATAGCTATAGCTCTAGCTCGTTAGAGTGGTCAGTTTTCGTACAAAGTGTGCAGGAAGGTTTTTTGACTCAGTATGTAGATAGGCCAACTAGAGGTGAGGCTACATTGGATTTGGTGCTGGGCAATGAGCCAGACCAGGTGTTAGGCTTGGAAGTTAGTGAACATTTTGGTGATAGTGACCACAATTCGGTTACGTTCACCTTAGTGATGGATAGGGAGAGGCATGAAGCTGGGGGCAGTAGTTATAGCTGGGGGAAGGGTAATTATGAGGCCATCAGGAGAGAATTAGGGTGCATAGATTGGACTAGGAAACTACAGGGACTGGGAACATCTGGAATGTGGAGCTTATTCAAGGAGCAGCTGCTGCGAGTCCTTGATAAGTATTTCCCTGTCAGGCAAGGAGGAAATGGTCGAGTAAGGGAACCTTGGTGTACGAAAAAAGTTGATTCGCTGGTTAAAAGAAAAAAGGAGGCTTATGTCAGGATGAGGCTTGAAGGCTCGGTTAGTGCAATGGATAGCTATAGATTAGCCAGGAGGGGGCTAAAGAGTGAATTGAGGAGAGCTAAGAGAGGACACGAGAAGACTTTGGCTGATAGGATTAAGGAGAATCCTAAAGCTTTCTTTAGATATGTTAAGAATAGAAGATTGGTTAGGACAAGATTATGGCCAGTCATAGACAGCAGTGGGAAGTTGTGCGTGGAGCCTGAAGAGATTGGAGAGGTACTGAATAAATATTTCTCTTCGGTATTCACGCAGGGTGATGTAAATGTAGTTATGGAGAACACTGAGGTACAGGGTAGCAAACTGGAAGGTATCAAAGTAGATAGGGAGGATGTGCTAGATATTCTTGAGGGTTTGAAGTTGGATAAGTCCCCTGGGCCAGACGGGATTTACCCTAGGATTCTCTGGGAGGCAAGAGAGGAGATTGCAGAGCCTCTGGCTCTGATCTTCAGGTCTTCGTTGGTTACGGGTGTGGTTCCGGAGGACTGGAGGATAGCGAATGTGGTCCCATTGTTTAAGAAGGGGAAGAGAGACCTTCCGGGGAATTATAGGCCAGTGAGTCTTACTTCTGTTGTGGGCAAGGTATTGGAGAGAATTATTAGGGATAGGATTTATCGTTATTTAGAGAGAAATGAATTGATTGGGGATAGTCAGCATGGTTTTGTGAAGGGTAGGTCGTGCCTTACTAACCTCATTGAGTTTTTTGAAAAGTGACTAAGGAGGTGGATGGGGGTAAGGCGGTTGATGTGGTATATATGGACCTTAGTAAGGCGTTTGATAAGGTGGCCCATGGAAGACTTCTGCAGAAAATGCAGATGTATGGGATAGAGGGTGATTTAGCTAATTGGTTAGGAATTGGCTAGCAGATAGAAGACAGAGGGTGGTGGTTGATGGGAGATATTCATCGTGGAGTTTGGTTACAAGTGGTGTACCTCAGGGGTCTGTTTGGGGCCCCTGCTGTTTGTAATTTTTATAAATGATCTGGATGAGGGTATTGAAGGATGGATTAGTAAATTTGCAGATGACACTAAAGTCGGTGGAGTGGTAGATAGTGACGAGGGGTGTTATAGTTTGCAGAGAGACTTGGACAAGTTGCAGAGCTGGGCCGAGAGGTGGCAAATGGAGTTTAATGTGGAAAAGTGTGCGGTAATGCACTATGGCAGAAATAATAAATGTGTAGAGTATAGGGCAAATGGTAGGATTCTTAGTAGTCTAGATGAACAGAGGGATCTTGGTGTGTATGTGCATAGATCCCTGAAAATAGGCAGTCAGGTCGAGAAGGTTGTTAGGAAGGCATATGGAGTCTTGGCTTTTATTGGTAGAGGGATTGAATTTCGGAGCCGCAACGTCATGTTGCACTGTACAAAACTCTAGTGCGGCCGCACTTGGAGTATTGTGTGCAGTTCTGGTCGCCACATTATAAGAAAGATGTGGAGGCATTGGAGAGTGTACAGAGGAGGTTTACCAGGATGTTGCCTGGTATGGAGGGCAGGTCTATGAAGAGAGGTTGAAGGATTTGAGGTTGTTTTCGTTAGAAAGGAGGCGGCTAAGAGGGGATCTTATTGAAGCATATAAGATGATTAGAGGTTTAGATAGGGTGGACAGTGATAGCCTTTTTCCTAGGATGGAGAAAGCTAGTACGAGGGGACACAGCTTAAATTAAGGGGTGATAGTTATAGGACGGATATCAGAGGTAGGTTCTTTACCCAAAGGGTGGTTCGGGAGTGGAATGCCCTGCCTGCAGCAGTTGTAGATGCGCCAAGTTTGGTGGCGTTTAAGAGGTTAGTTGATAAGTATCTGGAAGAGAAGGGAATGGTTTAGTTTGGAGGGGCATTGCTTTTTATATTGGTCGGCGCAACATCGAGGGCCGAAGGGCCTGTTCTGTGCTGTAATGTTCTATGTTCTATGTCCTGCTGTAGATGGGTCATTCTGACAGGCCCGATGAAGCCGGTGCTTTTCAACAAGTAGAGCCTGTATCTCCCCATCGTTCTCATCAAACTAGTCATGCTGCTTGCAGGTGGAGGGCCTGAGCATCTTCAGCGCAGATGTATGGATAGCATCCCTAAGCATTCCCAGTCATCCTCAGCGCTGCCTGCAAGGTGTAGGTCAGCAAGCTTGATTTCTAAGAATTCAGCCAGTGCTGAAGCTATACTGGGGTTCTTTAGCTTGGCCACACTGATTCTTTTCATAACCCTGCTTCCTAGTGGTCACCTTTTGGAGACAATGAGCCTGTGATCTGTCCAGCAGTCAGCACCACACATGGCCTTAATTATTCTGACATCCTGCCTGTTTTTTCCTCCTGACAATGACATAGTCGATAAGATGCCAATGCTAGAGCAGGGGTGCATTCAGAAGGTCTTGTTACGGGTAGGCAGACGGAAGGTTGTTGGAGATGAGGAGGTCGTGTGCTGCACAGATCTTTAGTAAGAGTAGGCCGTTACTGTTACACTTGCCCACTCCATGCTTCCCAATGACTCTCTGCCAGATTGCAGAGTCATACCTCACTCTTGCATTGAAATCGCCAAGCAAGATCAGCTTGTCGGTACTGCTCATTGCTGATAGTAGGGCACCTAGTTCTTCACAGAACTTGTCTTGCATTTTGTCCAGGTTGTTCGTTACGGGGACATAGGCACTAATCAGGGTGGCTTGACTTCTGTTCTGTGGTGAGAGCTATAATGTCATAAGCATTACATTCACATCCTTGGGTAGACAATCAAGTTTCCGAACAAAGTGATTCCTGACGGTGAATCCAACTCCAGCATCACGATGCTCATCGCTGCTGTGACTGCTCCAGAAAAAAGTGTATCCATTTCCAGAGACTAGTTAGGCCTCATCTGCAGCACTAAGTCCAGATCTGGGTGCCATATTTGAGGAAGTATATGAAGACACTGGACAGAGGATAGAGGAGATTCACAAGAATGATTCCAGGAATAAGCAACTGTAGCTATGAGGATAGATTGAGTCTGTTTTCCTTGGTGAAAGGAATGTTGAAAGGAAACTTGATAGAGGTATTCAAGATCCTGAAGGGCATGGATAGGGTAAATAGTGAAAAACTGTTCCCTCTCAAGAGTACATCAAGAGCTAAAGGTCACAGATTCAAAATAATGGGCAGAAAAGTATAAGTTATGTCAGGATTTTGTTTTCATCCAGAGATGGTTGGAATCTGAAACAAACTTCCTGAGAAAGCAGTGGAGGCAAGTTCAATCAAGGTAATGCAAAAAGGAGTTGGATTGATATCTGAGAAAGAAGAACATACAAGTTTATGAGAGTAAGGAAGGGGAGTTAGATTAGTTTCAGAGAGCAAATGCAGATCAATGGACTGAATGGCCATCTTCTGCACTGTAAAGATTCTGTGATTAGGCTGGATTATGAGCAACAACCTGCATTTTATATAACATCTTTAATGTGGTAAAACAGCTCTAAACACTTCACAGCAACATTATCAAACAACATGTGGAAATATTAGGACAAGTAAAGTTTTAAGGAATGTCCAAAAAGGAGAGAGGCAGAGATTTAAGAAGAAATTCAAGAGTTTAGCCCGGGCAATTGAAGCATTGCCATCATTGTCTGTGAGTAGTACTTCTACCAATCTTGGAGACCAAGATTGGAGGACTCATGAGCAAAATATTCATTTATAGTTATGACAAAATTGTTATTTATATTGTTAATAGGCATAAAAGGGAAGTGTTATAGGAAATAATCCTTAAAGAGGCATGGGAGGGGGAGAGAGAAACTATTTAAAGTATTCTACTGCATAAAATAATCTGTATTTTGTCAGGATAATTTCTCACAGAATTCTTGAAGTATGTGATTATATCCATGATTGGTTAAGGAAATGCAGTAGATATAGTAGCCATTGATTTGAGGAAAGCAGATAGGGCTTTGATTTAAAAGTCTCAGCCAAAAGATGTCATTTCTGACCATGCAGCATACCCTCAGCGTCAGCCTAGATTACGTGTTGAAATCTCACTTGAAAACACAATCTGTAGACTGAGAGGGAAAAGTGTTGTCACTTAGCCACAGCCAACATCTCTAAACATTACTGATAATAAAACCATACCTTGCTCATGCTCCCCCACCCCCACTCCATTGGCTCCATCCCCTGGCACTCTCCCCATTGGTCAAGCCCCCAGCACATCCTGGTGAATGGTGCCAAGATGCCCAGTGAGCATGCTAGACTGGCATTGCCAAAGTGTCACTACCCAGAGGATACCCCTGTCTTGTACTCGGTCTCCCTGGGGGTGTCAATGGCCTCCGGTTCCACAGACAAAGCCAACGTTCCCGTTCCACGAACCTCTCCCGGTGAGGCCATAAAGGCAAGTGAGCCTGCACAACTGAGTGCCGGGCTTGCTAAGCAGATGTATAACAGCATTTAAATGCATTTCAATAAATGATTCAGCATCTCGCCCATTTCCAGTGAGAGATTGATCACACCGGAAATCTGGGTTTCGTAAAATCATGAGAGCTTAGAAGTCAGGATCATGCCCGATTTCTCTGCTCCCACGTGATTTTATCAACTGCTCCACCCATCAATGGGCAGGGTGAGCCAGTAAAATTCCTCGCGTTAAGATCAGATTTATTATTATAATGAATTGATTGAATGAAGAAGACTTGTGGAAACTAAATCATTCAGATAACTCCATAGAGGTGCCCTTCTTAATTGGTATTGGTACTGTGTCTTTTGTAACTATAGTCTTCCGAACAGAAAATCCCAAATGTTTCATTTCAGAACTGAAGACAGTGATAAATCCACACTGAAGCTATCTTGTTTAACGCCATTTCTTTCAAAATGCCCTTTTCCATGCTTTTAGCATTGACTGTCAAATGGATATATCAGCATAGTGATAGTGATTATGGAATAGATTAGCCTCTCAAATGGGAAGCTATGAAAGGGAATTCAATAAATCAAGGTACGATATCAAAAAATCCTCATGAAAATTGCTACTTTACCTTAAAAAAAATTATGTCCATCAGGGCAGACAGCATGCCTTCTCCTTTCCCTGATCTGGTTTACATGTTCTGGTTGAGTCTTTGGGCAGTATCTTCCTTGTGGAGGCAGTCTGTCCCAACATTTCTATGCTAAAATGCTAAAATGCCTGTTTTGGCTGACCTTCAGACTGATGAGAGTCCAGCAGTGAAGCAGGTCCTTGGCTCCAGTGGCAAAGTGTAAAAGGAGTGGCGCGAAGGAGAACATCTCCCCTCGTTTTACTGCACAAGCTAGTGAGTATAAGTGTCCCATTGAAATTAAAAGGCCAGGAAGAAGTTAAATGTCTAAGTTATGGGATGTGGGTGGGGGTGGGGATGGGGGTGGAGATGGGGGTGGAGATTGGGGAGGGAGGGAAGAAGAGGAAAGAATTGCACATCGAGTGGGAGTTGGGCGTGTGGGGTCACTCACCGGATGTGAGAGTCATCCATCAGGAGTTCAGGCCCAGTGTGGTCAAAGATGGGGAATCCCATGAGTAAGTGCGTAGGGGTGGGGGGTAGGGGGGAGGTGGTGTTGGTGGTTGAGTAATATGGAGGTTTCCCCAGGGAAGTCGGGGATGTAGGCATGAGTTCGGCTCTTTAAAATAGTCATGCTGAAGTAATTTTATTCTTTCTAGCTCTTTCAGAGTAACTATGAGTGTAAAATTGAGTGAATCATCCAAAGTTAATGACTTAAATTGCTTTGGTTTCCAGCGCAGTGAAATTGTCCAGGAAATGTTAATCCTGCTGCATAATTGATGGGTGAATCCTTACCTGAGAACCATCTGGAAGGATTCTCCCAGCATGTCTTTGGTGTACCCCTCAAATATGACACTGGGCAGCCAGAAAGTTACAGGTCTTTATTACCTTCTGAAGTGGCTTAACAAGTGTACATATAAAATCATACTATTTTATGGTCCACCATCAGCTTCTAAGGGCAATGAGGAATGGGGAACAAATGTGGCATTGCTACATCTCGAGAACATATATAAAACAAATCTTATGTTGACTAGTTACTGATTCACAAACAGGATGGGTGGCGGGTACAGTATTTTGACCTTTGTTGACCTATACAACAAAGCTGTTTATTGTATAGAAAAAGTGGTGGGCAGGACCTACCACACAGTGAGAACGTTTATTACCAACGATTTCAAGGTTGATCTAATTGCCATAAAATTGCTCTGCAATATTCATGAACTATTTTGATAGAAGGTCGACCTGGAGTAGTGTCTCAGGCAGCGACTCACTGCAAGATGCTCACAGGTTTTGTCCAATTAACTGTTCATAGCCAGCATGTCACACTATTTATTCACACACATACTGTATGGATTCCACGAACATTAAAAAGTGATGTAAATGATGAAGAAAAACAAGCCAAAGCCAACAGAGAATCTACAAACCATTTAAATTCTAAAGAAGTAAATGATGACTGAGCCCTGACTACAGTCAAACTTTACCACATAAACAAGTCATAGAAAAATTTACAAACTTGACTATTTACCAAAGCCGTTGTTACAAAAGGTCATATTAATTTGCAACTACTGTATAAGATTCAGCCCACACAAGGACATCAAGATCAAACTCACCCTTCAAAAGTTCAATTGAACTGTCTCAGCTAAGCCCACTGAGCTGATAAGATCATTGTCATTTCAATGTTTCCTGTTGACTTATCACAGTTGCGCTCAAATAAACAATTTGCCAATTACATTTGAGTTACTCTGGTGTTTCTTCCCAAATTCCCCATTAAATTATTCTCCTCCTTTCCCGAGGAGAGTAAATTATCTCGGATAGGGGTCAACATCCAACCCCTTCACTTTTAAAACTTTCCTAAGGTGGCTTTATTTCAACCCTGGCTCAGTGGGCTATTTGACTATGTGAGACTCCACATGTGAACCATTTCTGTTCTCACTCAATGCATACACCCACACACCCGGAAAGACTGGATGATAATTTTGGCTGATTACTGTCACCTTTATTCACTGATGACAAATGGAGCATTCCCAATTGCTTGAACCAGTTATGCTGGCATGGTCTGGATAATATATCTGGATAACTTATTGGACGAGATTTTCTGACCCTGTCATGGCGGGTTCCCTGCAGCGGATGTGGCAAATAGTCAAAAGTGCATTCCCTTTGTTGGGATTGGAAGATCCCACAGTCTGCTTGGGCTGGAAAATTCTGGCCATAATTTATGGAAAATGTCTCACAATCTGATGGCTATTGCTCCAGCATTTATCACAATGCACTGGGATCAATAAGGCCGTTTAAAATAATTGCAGAAGAACAAACATTACAAAACCTTACTAACAGTTACAATGTACATGGCAAATCCACTTTAAAACCTCTACCCGAAAATTACAATGCAAACAAATCCAGGACAAATAAAACAATACATTTTATAGAAATAAACCAAGTGACATAATATGCCGAAAATATTCCTCACCATATCAATTATCTTAAGTCATTTACATTGCCACACGGGACTGAATGACGTGCGCTTACCTTGTAATACTTGGATCCAGTGTCATTCTGAAACAGTGTAAGGCACTTGCTGTCCAGTCTCCAGTAATGTCTTTTTCTCTGCAAGAAACAAAATCACTATGAATTTATTTCATATTTATCTAGAAGATCATGTCAGAATCATTTTACTAAATAGAAGGACAAGCCTGATTTTAGTTGCTAAGCTTGTTCAGATCGAAATGTCTCTTGACCAAAGATGACACAATCGAGATGACCCCTGCAACAATACATGTCAATAAAATGAAACTTTTCAAATCAAATACTTTTATTGGATTTTAAACAATATGAAATTCGATCAAAGATACTGGATGAGGAAAAAAATAGATCGTATCATTTAGTTTTAAAAATGTTCCTCCCATTCTCCTATAGATCTCTTACAATTTTGCTGTGTACTAAAGGAAAATACCCAACATCTCCAACTTCTGTTGGGCAACATATCATTAAATTATATTGCCTCTGTAAGCACTTCAGTGTATCAACTGGTATGGGTTCTTTACATCCCGAGTTCCCTAAATAGCTGTACCTGAGGACCAGAAGATAGTGCATGTTAAACAACATTCATAAATGAGTGAAAAACATCATCAATAGCAGTGAAAATGCTCAATGGCATTTTAGCAAATGCTACCAGAGTTCCCAGAGGCCTTAATGAATGCTTATCACAGAAAGGCAAGTTGTGGAAGTGAAAAATGCTTTTAGTAATAAGACAAATTATGAATTGGGAGGTATCTTGAGAGCATTTCACAATTACAGAAAACAAATGATTCTAATTGCACATTGCCATAGTTGGAATAATACATACTATTTAGGTCACTGCATTCAAAACAAGAAACGGCATTATATTGATTAAGAAAAAAAAATGAAATGAGCGATTATGGGACATAAGCCAAGTTAAGAATGGAGGAGACACACATCATGACTTACATAAAAAAAAATTCTTTTCATGTGAAAAAACATTACAAAAAGCTGCACAGAGCCTTGATGTACAAAGAGACATTGAGCCAAAAAAGCAATAATTAAAATGGGTCACCAGAATCAAAGCTATGAGTCTTAAGGCGATATAGAGAGACGTGGGGAAGTATAAAGTAAATACTCAATCATGAAACCCAGATAACTAAAGTTATGATTGCCATTAATGAGGTAAGAGGAAGAAAGAACATAGAAGATTCTGGAGTTAAATAAAGAATAAGGGTTTTAAACTTAAAAGGCAATACAGGTCAGCCAGAACAGACTTAATGGGTAAACAGGAAGGAATGTAGACAGAAGAGTTTTGGATGAGCATGCAGCATACATTAGGTAGAGAACAGGAGGCTAACCAGGAAAGCATTGGACTAAATAGAATTTGGAATGGAAAAAGCATAAATCAGGGCTTCTGTGGAAAATTGGCTGAGGTAGGATGGTTAGCAGAGTGGAATAAGGCAGCCTCAGCTATGGAAATGGCACAAGTCAAGAATTCAATTCAAGATTGAAAAGAATACAGAAATTGTAAAGACTCATAAATAAAGCAGATGAAGAAGACTTGTGAGGAGGGCATCTCAGCCCGCGCTCCCCCCCCAGCAGAAAAGCAGGAAGGTGCTGCAGGCTGTCAAATGACTACAGATCAGAAGGATGGTGGAGGGAGAGCAACAATTCAGGTAGGTTGGGGGTGTGTTCTGCCAATGGGGGCCTGCCTCTGAGGGGTGGGGGCTGATCGCACAGGTTGCCTCTTGGTGGGGTGGAGGGGCTGCCGGGATGGTTAGCGTGGGGTCTGCAAAGGGTGTTCGAGGAGGATGGGCTTCACAGTTTCTCCTCCAGAATAGGAAATAGTTTCAATTTTTTACTCTGCAGGTTGACAACAGCGCAGATCCAAAGACAGTAAAGTAGGATTTGGTGGTAGAGTCGGGTGTGCAGTTCATTAAATCGATTTAAATACATGCTAATGCATTTAAATCATGGGGCCGCTCGACTGGGGTGCAGAATTGGGTATCAGTAAAGGCACGATCTGCTTGGATTCAGGTGCAGTTCACATTACAGGCCCAATGCTCGAATTTACCACGATTTTGCAGAATCTTTGGTAAAATCGGGCCATAGGGTCGTACAGTGTAGAAAAGGCTCTTCGCCTATCAAGTTTGTATCAACAATAATAACACTAAAGCCATGCTAATTCAATTTTCCTGCACTGTTCCATATACTTGAATGTTATAATACTTCAAGTGCTCATCCAAATATTTTTTAAGAGGTTGTAAAGTTTCTGGCTTCTACTACATTCCCAAACAGTGCATTCCATTTCTTACCACTCTCAGTGAAATTTTTTTCTGAAATCCTCTCTGATTTTCCTGCCCTTTGTCCTAAAATTATGACCCCCACCACAATACTGACCTCTCAACCAAGAGGAACAGCTGCTTCCTATTTACCCCGTCCGTACCCCTCATAATCTTCTACACCTCAATCATGTTTCCCTCCCCACCAATCCTCTTTTCATTAGCTCTATAGAAAACAATCCAAGCTTATCTAGTCTCCAAAATTTCAAATACTCTATCTCAGGCAACATCCTAGTGAATCTCTTCTGCACTCTTCTAGTGCAATCACTCCTTCCTATTCTCAGGGGACCAGAACTGCACGCAGTAGTCCAGCTGTGGCTTCACCAATGTTCTACACAGCTCCAACATAACCTCCTTGCTCTTATACTCTATGCCACAACTGATAAAAGCAAGTATCCCGTATTCCTTAACTCCCCTATTCATCTGCTCTGCTGCCTTCAGGAATCTGTGAATGATTACCCTAAGATCGATCTGTTCCTCTGAGCTTCCTAGTGTTCTGCCATTCATTAAATATTCCCTTCTCTTGTTACTTCTTCCATAATGCATCACCTCATACTTACCAAGGTTAAATACTATCCACCACTCTCTGCCCATCCAACCAGCCCAACTATATGTTTCAGTAAACTATGACCTTCTTCTTCACTATTGATAAACATTTCAATTTTGGCGTCATCTGCAACTTGCTTATCATTCCCGCCCCACATTTCCATCTATATCATTTGAGTATATAACAAACAAAAAGGACACAGCACTGAATCTTGTGGTATGCCACTAAATATCAGCCTCCAATCACTCTAACAATGTTCTACAACCACTCTTTATGATCCATCTCACCAAGTTTCCCTGAATTTCGTTTGAAATTAAATCTCTCCTTCTCAATTTTCTAACCACCGTCATGAGATACACCAGTCTGTAATTCCCTGGTTCATCTCTAGTACTTTTCTTGAAAAATGGAGCCACATTGGCCATCCTGCAGTCCTCCGGCATTTCCCTCATTATGTGGAGATGCCAGCATTGGACGGGGGTAAATGCAGGAAGAAATCTCGCAACACCAGGTTAAAGTCCAACAGGTTTATTTTAATATTTTAATAAACCTGTTGGACTTTAACTGGCGTTGTGAGGCTTCTTACTGTATTTCCCTCATTAGCCAGATAATAACTAAATATTTATGTCAGACCCCTACAATTTCCTGCTTTGCCTCCCACTGCAGTCTGGAATGCAATTCATCCGGGTCTAGGGATCTGTCCATTTTTAAGCCTGAAGTCTCCAATGGTTCACTTCCTATGTCAAACTACTCGAAGTCCTCACAGTCCCTTTTGCTTAATTTTGTGCCTATGTTTTTCTTTTCCTGAGTGAAGACCAATGAGAAGTATTCATTTAACAACCTTCCAAAGTCCTGCAGCTTCACGCACAGATTGTCCCCTTGGTCTCTAATGGGCCCTACTCTGCCCTTGGTTAACCTCTTCTCCTTAATGTATTATAGAATATCTTGGGATTTTTCCTAATCTTGTTCACAAGTCCTTCTTTTATGTCCCCTCTTTGTTCTTATAATTGCTTTCTTAATTTCCCTCTTGCACTTAGAATTACAAATTGCTATAGGGCAAAAGAGGCCCTTCGGCCCACTGAATCCACACCGACACTTGAAATGCGCTGATCTGCGTACCTAATCCCACTTGCCAGCACTTGGCCCATAAACAAATTCAATTTCTTATGTTCCTCTAGGGCCACAGCTGATTCATTCTCTTTGGACTTGCTAAAAGCCTTTCTCTTCTTCCTCATCCAGTCCTAAATTGTCCTAGTCATCCTGGGTTTCTGAAACTTGTTGCTCCTACATTTTCCACTTTAGAGGACATGTTGAAGTTGTACTCTCCCCATTTCCTTTTTGAATGCCCCCAACTGCTCTGTTGTAAATTTTCTCACAAGGAGTTGTTCCCAGTCAACCTTGGCCAGACCCAGCTTTATTATAACAATATCTACCTTTCCCCAAAACAAACTTGAACCATACCATATTGTGATCATTATCACTAAAATGACTAAATGTGAAGGAACATGATCTGAGCTGATGCAAGCAATGTATTAAGAAAGGTAGTTGGTCAAAATGAATATAGAATGTTGTTTTACATGGAAGTTCTAAAAATCTTTTTATTTTGTTACAATTGTCAAACACGCTGATAGATAAGTCTAAATACTCAGTCTGAATGTTAGTGAATGGGTGAATAGATGAATATGTGAATGGGCAAACAGGTAGAACAGCAGGCAGGTAAATGGATAGATGGAATCAGGTCAAGAGAGGTAGCTGAATAGTCAGCAGTAAGCGTGATTGGTTGTGGAATAATTGGGTCATCAAGTCGCCGTAACTATCCGTGGTAAGAATCACAGAACCATCTGAAATCTCCAAACCTAGTTAGGTCAGATACTTTTGTAGAGGGTTCTGGAGAGCCAGGAATTGCCCACTGAAAGTTCCAGATTCCGGAAAGCCCCATGGAGGACAGCACATCAAGACGTCCATGAATCCAGAGCTCATCTTGGGTTATATATCTGATCTCTGACAATCCAGAGACTAGAGGATCTGAGCCAAGGTGTGAAAGCTGTCACTTGATTTTCAACTGATTTTGGGTTTCATTTCCACTACCAGCAGATCACAGGGTCTGTCTCTGGGCAGAGATTTAGTATGGACAACAATCAAAGCCTGGCCTTCCCATCTCTTGCTGCTGTTTTAAGTATTTACTGAAATTTTCAGGCAATTTAATTCAGGCTCTTTAAGTTGAGAAATAAAGTCCAATGGTTATTGCACAAGAAACAACATTTGAACAAAAGCTCTTCTGTTCATCAATTTGAGATCTTCACATAAAACATAACAAGTTAGTGATAGTACCTACCCTGGTGTGAGCATGCTATTACTGTTGCCTTTCTGTACTTTGCAAAGATGGGAATGGCAATGAAAATATCCCTTTTTTGACTCTCTTCATGGTTTTCTTTTCACCGATCAAGAGATTTGCCAACATTGTTATTATAGCTGCTTCGTTTGTTACTCAGAAGCTTAGAAAAGCTTGAGGAAGAGAAGGACAGCAGAAGTGAAAAGGATCTATAAAAAGCACAAGGTGTACACAACTTCTGGTGTTGAGAAACAGAAAGAATGGCTTCAGGAAGTAAAATTTAAAATCAAGCCCTTGCATGCAAGTGTGAGGGTTTTCTTGCAGAATGAAATTGTTCTGGACAGCTGATAGCACAGTGAGATTTTGCAAATTGAATACAAAATCAAAAAGGTGACAACAGTCAAAAGGAAACCCATTGTGAGATCAAAACAAAGTGATGGTTCAAAGGTTGATTATCACCAACGTGTTCATTTGACCAAATTAACCAAAGCATCAACTTGGTAGTTTTCTTCCATCAGTTAAGGCTCAACTTTGTTTTATATTTGCAATTTTGGGAACAGGGGTGGTGGAGAATGTTGATCAAGGTGAGGAGTGTCAGAGTTCGTAATGGAAAAGGTTTGGCAACACAATAATTACATCAAGCACTCAATTCAGATATATAGACATAGGATAAAATTATTTCTCTCAACCACAACAAAACACTGTAAAATCAATCTTAAAAATATCTTTTTCAACAATGTGATCATTTCCATTTCCCAACCATCTTGACAACCCCTAAGTGAGAATTCTAATTTACGGCCAAACCTTCTATCGCCACAACTCTTGACCTAAAGAAAATTAATGGAATAAAATTTTATTACTAATAAATGAGCATGGATAGAAATTTGAACGCCTCTGTGTCCAATTGTCCAAAATGACTGAGCTCTAGAAATCTCATCTTGGTTAAAAACTGGATTGAAAATTTGTTAAATCAATCTTATTAGATGCAAATTGTTAAAGTCAACAGGATGTTCACTTTAAATCAAGCTATTATAGTTAAGAAAGTCCACCAATGCCTCTACTTTCTCAAAACACTAAGGAAATGTCTAGTATGTCCACTACAACTCTCACCAACCTTTACAGGTGCACCATAGAAAGCATTCTTTCTGGTTTTTCACAGCTTGATATGGCTCCTGCTCTAACTAAGACTGCAAGAAACTACAAACATCGTGAACAAAGTCCAGTCGATCACTCAAACCAGCCTCCCACCAACTGACATTGTCTATACTTCTCACTGCCTCGGAAAAGCAGCCAGCATAATTATGGACCCCGAGCACCCCGGACGTTCTCTCTTCCATCTTCTTTCTTCAGGAAAAAGATACAAAAGTCTGAAGACACTTACCAATTGACTCAAGAACTGCTTCTTCCCAACTGCCATCAGAGTACTGAATGAACCTACCGTGCATTAAGCTGATCTTTCTGTACATCCTAGCTATGACTGTAACACTACATTCCGCACGCTTTCCTTCTCTAGGAACTGTATGCTTTGTCTGTCTAATGCACAAACAATATTTTGCATTCTATACTAATATATGTGACTATAATAAATCAAATCAAAATCAAATATTAGAGTACAGGCCAGAGATGGGAATGATTGTAACTCTCTGCTCCTCATTTCACCCCGTTTTGAAGTTATCTGAAAGTCAGGCAGGAAACAATATCAGCCTGAAATTATTGTTGGCATTAGATGTCAAATGTTTAAGTGCATTTATGTAGCAATCCTTGGTTCTCTTTTACAATAAGTTAAAAAAGCAAACAAGGCAATATGCTGAGTTTAATAAAGGTGCACAAATGCAGACCATGATAATTTCTAGTCCATTTCTGACAGGCTGGCAATGCCCTTCTGACCACAAACTTCAAAGCAAAGATCAAGGATTGTTTGTTTGGTAAATCTTTGTAAAAGGTTTTAAGTGTCTTTCCTTGGAACCAGGAGACAACTTCTTATAAAAAAGAATAGAGCAATATTTTTGTATATATTCTGGATGTTAGGGCTGGAAAAATGGAACTCTTCCTATTTCAGGCACAAAGCTCAGCATCAAACAATCTCTGGCTAAACGTCATACATGAAAACATTGGGCAAAGGTCCATTTACTCAGCCCTAATTCTAATAGTCCCAAACGTAACACCTCTTCCATTTTCTGCATCTGCTACCTTGGGGCTTTTCTGAATGACATTATCAGTTAGTGCTGGATTACAGACAATTTTTGAATGGTAGGCTAAGGACTGGATTCATCTGACACACATAATAATTTGATACCTCAACCTACAAGAAAACTTTTAATTCCCATTCATCTGTGCCAGATTTAAACAAGCCAGCAAAGGTACAAGGCTATATCTAAGGTACTAGGTAATAGTTATTTTGTTAAATGACTCGAGACATGTTTTCACAATTTATGTTAGGATGCACTCACCAGCTTCATCTTCAATTTGTTTGCAATGGACAAACAGCATTCCTATTTACAACATATACAACATTTTCTCAGTTTACAAGTTGTAACACATCATAACTTTTGGAACTGGTTGAACACCTCTGTTCATAATAGTAAAAACAATCAAATATTTGAATTTACTTTTAGATCTCAGCAGCTGATCTTTCTGATATCCCAATTTCACTAGGTCTGCAAATATAAATAGTTTCAAAAGAAATGTACTTACGAGATTGTCTTTGCTGGTGTAGTGAACCATCCAACCTTCTCTCACCATTGTGCTGCTCTTTCTTTTTGTGTGCTTGACAGACTGTACCACTCTCATGAGAGGAATATTGTTGCTTGTTGAGGGACTAGAACAAAATGTTCCAAGTTACTGAACAAGGAATAATTATACAGAGCTGAGATGGTGAATTACAAATACAATGGTCTATCAAAATGTATTTTTTGTGTTTTCCAAAAATTAACATAAGATTTATTTTGACATAATCCAGTATTAACCAGAGAACAATATTAACCATATTGTAATGATGCAGCTCTACAAGACTCTATAAGACTCTTGTCAGACCCCAGTTGGAGTATTGTGCGCAGTTCTGGTCGCCTCATTATAGGAAGGATGTAGAGGCTATTGAGAGGGTTCAGAGGAGATTTACAAGGATGCTGCCTGGATTGGGAGGCAGGCTTTATGAAGATAGGTTGAGGGAGCTGGGACTCTTCTCACTGGAGAGACGTAGGTTGAGAGGCAACCTGATAGAGGTTTATAAAATGTTGAGAGGAATAGATAGGGTGGACTCTTAGAGACTATTTCCCTGAGCGGAAATGGTCAATACGACAGGACACAGATTTAAGGTGCAGGGAAGCAAATACAAAGGAGATGTCAGGGGTAGATTTTTCACTCAGAGGGTGGTGAATGAATGGAACCGACTGCCGTTGGAGATTGTTGAGGCAAACTCACTGGGGTATTTTAAGAGACTTCTGGATGAGTATATGGAAAAGAATAGCATAGGGGGTTATAGATAGGTCTGTGGATTGGTAGATGTGATCGGCGCAACTCGTGGGCCGAAGGGCCTGTTTGTGCTGTATTGTTCTATGTTCTAGAACAGTACCTAAAGAAAGTGCTGTTAAACAAGAACAGCATCAGTTGGGTATCAATCATATAACTTGAAAGAAACAATGGCCACTGAAACTGTATCAAACATTTTATTGTATCTTTAAAAATTTGTGTGGTAATCATGAAGCTGTTTCTGAACCAACAAGGTGGCAGGTCTTTAAAGTGCTGAAAAGCATTGTAATCTGGATATATGTACAAGAGAGAGAAAAGTTAAATTCAACTGTGTTTGCAAAACAAAAGGCTAAAAGTATAAAAATCTGGATGGCCTAAACAAGATTAATAGTAACTATTAATTTTCTCCCATAATGTAAAGTCATGGAAAACTTTTGTCCAAAGCAATTAATAGCATTTAGATGACACTCCTGAGAAACATTGGATAAAGATCCAGTTAGGAATGGGATCAAAGACTAGAAGGGTAACAAAGCATGATGGACAAAAGATGGAACTATTACTCCTGAAGAATACACTGGTCAGTGTTGTACAATAAATTCTGGACTAAAATTATTGGGCTTTGATTGACTACCTTAGGGAAGGTCAGAGAGACATTTCTTAAGGGAGTTTAACCTTTTTGGAAGTTTTGCCTTCAATTATGTAGCTCCCTTACAAGTTTAAATCATAAACTAAGTCGAGTTCATTCAAAGTGACATGTGTTACTTGTTTGTGAAACAAAGGTTTGATAGATTGAAGAGCCCATCTTGTTTTTACTTTTTCTATGTGATTTTCTTACTGCTGAAAGAGAAGCTCCTCAACAATCCATTGACAATCTTATACAATCACAATTATATAATGAATAAATTGATCTTAGTTACAAGTAATTACTTTAACTGTCATAGAAGTACGTATTACAATTGACTCATGTTTAAATATATCCAAAGATGGATGCATTGTGAGTGCTAACTGGAGCAATTTGTTTATATACAGATCATATTTGCTTTCAATATACAGAGTCTAACCATGATCCAACTAAATAGCTTCGGAGTCTGAAATGCAATATAAAATTCATTGACCATTGCCAAATGAAAGAGGTATATCTCTCCCTTTGATGGATAATACCTGATTGTTCTGACAGGCTCTTCATCTTTGTCACCATCCAGATCAGACGAATCCATAAAATATAACTTTTCTTCTGACGTAGATGGCTCTTCAGTGTCATCCAACATTCTGCTGCCATCACTGTTCATATCACCGCTATCTACCTCCATGGGCATGTCTGAATCAGGTCCTGGGCTAGCTGGTTCTGCAAACAGTAATTACATTAAAGTTGCAATATAAATTTTCAATATATAGATTGAATACCTGTGATAACAATTCACAATTTGATTTAGTGGAACTTGCACAAAGGTAAAATAAAAGGCTATTCAATACATTCATGAGCCATGCAGGCCAGGAAGGTCCTCCGTGCAACAGACTAGAAATTGAACTATCTAATCTCATGGAGGAGGTTGGTGTGAACTTCAGCATCCGTTTTAAGGAAAACAAAATCAGCAAGGTTTCTGCTCCTGATTGGTACCCAGAAACAGTTGCTTAATGTCAGGTGAAACAAGATCAAGCTTGGCAGTGATGTCTCCCATCATTGAAAAGCTTGCCAACAGTCATCATTCAAGGCTTGCAAGTAAATAACGATAGCTGGTTAATTTTCCATAGGAATATCCAAAATGAATGCACTGTGGGCCAATTATGACAATTTGTTACTTCAGATCATCAGATTTGCTTCCAAGATACTGGATTCGAACCATGATCTATCTAACTCTGCAGTAAACAAGCATCAGAATCTTAAATACAAAAGAAAATACAATGAATTTTGTCAAATAAAAACTGTTTCCAGTCTAAGCATATCCTAACTAGATGTAAACATCTTCAGAAGAAAGATTGGAAGAAAAATGAGACGTTACAAGTGTGATGATACTGTGCCTTTATGAAATGTGTTTTAATCATGTTTCTTTGCAGATTTTTCAAGCAGCTCCTAGCATTTTATTTTGACACCGTAATGTTATAACCGGTGTCCTCTAATTGTTACTGAAGCAATATAATGGATATCATGTTTATTTTTAATCTGGCCTAATGCAGTGTCCTTGGGTTTTAGGATCCTTTTGGAATTGCTGGGTATAATTGACAGACCAGGTGATGCCTGGGGACAGTTTAGTTTCGGTTTGCTATTGTTAGAAGCGAGTGAAAGAAGGCAGCGTGTTTCTGTCTCTCTTTCTCCAGAGGCATGCTGAAAGTTCCAGGACTAGGAAGCCTCAAAGTTTCAGTCCAATATTCAAAGACCAATTTAAAGCAGGTGTCAAAAAACTGCAAAACCTAATATCACTTGCTTTTTGTGCCAATCTTAGAAGGGATGTTGAGTGTTGTTGGACTTGGAAAATTATAGTTAGCCAGTTGTTCAGGTTTACACAATATCAAGTTTCATTTCCATAACTGGTCAAAATTATGCTAAATATTTTATGATAGTTTATTTAAGAACTCAGTAAAAGTAAGTTTGATAAAAGCTTCTTAGTGGGTCACTTGAATCATACCCAGAGTGAAACCTTGCAAAAACTTAAAGAGTCTAGGCTATCTTCATAAAATACTTTGGAGTTTCTGGCCTGTATGTTTACAAAGGGGAACTCTATTGCAAGATTAAAATCTATATTCCTTCTTGGTTTGGGATCACTGGATGCAAAAATGGCGAGTGATGAGTATATTTGTGTTTTATTTCCAGGTGCTGCACAAGTATATTTGTGTCTTATTTCCAGGAGTAGCATTCAGTTTAGAGAGTATCTTGTGGAATAACAGCTCTTGAACTGGCTAAAAGTTTTCTAAAGATAGAAGTCGTCACTCAGGATGGTTTGGAAAAGGTGAATAAAATAAGGCGTTTAGTATTGACAGTTGGTATCACCTGAAGGGAAAGGCAATGGAAAGGGAAAAAGAGAGTGAATTTGAACTTTAGTAACTGGAACTGAAAATTGCAAGTCAAATTAAAATTGCCTGTAATTCAAGCAGTTTCAATTATTTTGTTCTTTGTTCCTCCCTTTCTCTTGCATTTTCTGCTGCAGTAGCCACCCTTTTCTTGCTTTTGCTACTCTCTTTTTCCTTTGCTTCTACTTCAAGCTACATTATTTGGAGGTAAAGGGAAAAGTACAGTTTGGAAGGAATGAGGACAGTGAGGAAAGTGTCATAGTCAGAGGCCTAGTGGGGATCTCTTTAACCATGTGCAAACCAAGATTTGATGAGAGGGATATAGAAGTCTTTTTTATTTCATTCGAGAAAGTAGTGAAACAAATGAAATGGCCATAGACCATGCAATTCAAATAAAGCTGGTAGGTAGAACTAGTGAGAAGTTTGCATCAGAGGTGGTGTCTGGGGATTATGAAGAGGTGAAAAAAGCCATCTTAAGTGCATATGAACTAGTGCCAGAAGCCTACAGACAATCTAAGGAAAAAACCTGATCAAACTGAGGTATACAAGATGATAAATGGTATGAATAAGGTAAATGTGAAACAAATGCTTCTGCTGGTGGGGCATTCTAGGATGAGAGATCATAGTCTTAGAATAAAGGATAGCAAATTTAAATGGAGATGAGGAGAATTACTTCTCCTAAAGAGTTATGAATCTGTGGAATTCGCTACCCCAAAGTGCGGTGGATGCTGGGACAGTGAGTAAATTTGAGAAGTTAGACAGGTTTTTAATTGGTAACGGTTGAAGTGTTATAGGGAGAGGTAAGAAAATGGGGATGAGGAGTACATCAGCCGTGATCAAATGGCAGAGTGGACTCGATGGGCTGAATGGCCTAATTCTGCTCCTATATCTTATGAACTTATAAATGTACATAGAATTTGAAAGGATCAAACAATACAAGGGCCTTGAAAATAGACCAGGCATATGATGTTCTTAGAAAAATGATTATTTTGGAGTTTAAAAATTCACTTCCCGAAGTAGTGAGAACTCATGTAGAAGAGCAGAAGGGTTAAAACTGCGAGGTTGGCAGCAAAAAAGCAGATGATTGTGAACTAGTTCACAATCAAAGTTTAATCAAAGTTTAGCTTCAATATCAGTTTCAGCCTGTGAGGGGGAGAAACTGGGGGAAAATAAAAGCCTTAGATGATAACGGTAAAGGAGAGCTCATGGGAGATAATAAAGACTGTAGCACAGATTAAAAAGGAAACACATGAAAGTGGAAGAGAAATGAAAAGCCTCAGATGTTTTCACTGTAACAAAGTAGAATACACAAAATCATAGTGTTGGTGGTTTAACAAAAGCACTGGGAAGACTGATGTGGTAAAACAGGAAAAGTCAGTGAAGTTTGTTAAAGTGGTAACAGAAACCCTTGTTCAAGCAAGAGGTGCAGAAGGACGTACAGCCTGGTCAAAGGGTAAAAAATAATGATAAAAAAAATGATGTAGAGATGCTGGTGTTGGACTGGGGCAAACACAGTAAGAAGTCTGACAACATCAGGTTTAAATCCAACCGATTTATTTGATAGTAAACTCGCAAGCTTTCGACTCTATGGTCTTTGTCAGGTGAGTGAGGTGTTCTGGTCCAGATTTAAACCTGGTGTTGTCAGACTTCTTACTGATTAAAAAAAACAGATCTCTTTAAAGAATTTACTTGTATAATAAAGTTTACTTTATTATACCAGGAAAAGTTGGTAAAGAAATTAAAATTTTAAGAGATATGGAGCAAGTCAATCTTCGATGGCAAGAAATGAGGACTTGTGCAGTTTGGGAGGAGTATTGCCAGAAAAGGTGATAATGTGTGGAATTCTGGGTGAGAAGAGTAGTGTACCATTATACAAGGACAGCCCAGTGAACAGTGATGAATTAGAAGTAAGAGTAATAGAGAAATTACTTTTGAGGGATACAGTTTATCTTGGATAACAATATAGCTAGATCACAGGTGGGAGTGCTGCCTGCTGTGGTTGAAAAGCCAGTGGGAAATAAAACATCTGATTTTTTAAAGGACACATGTCTAGGGATTTTTCCCGATTGTATGGTAACAAGGTCACATAGTCACAGGTTAAGAGGAGAAATCAAAGAATGAAGATAAAAAAGTTGAAATTCAATTATCAGAAATGATATTTTGATCAAAAAAAGCACAAAAACAGGTGGAAGATGAAATGGATATTTTTAGTTCAGGAAAATTGGCAGTTACAACAGAAAGATATAGAGATAAAACCGTATCAGAAAGTATACACAGATGAAGAATCCGAGTGCGTTCCAGAATGTCAGTACTTAAAAAATATTATCTTAATGAGGAATTGAAGATCTTTACATATTCAGGTGGGTGAAAAATGAGCAGAAATTCATTAAGTGGTGTTAGTGGTAGGGTATAGAAAGGAGGTATTGTGGGTAGCACATGGGTGGATAGTAGGGGGTTATTTGAGAGTAAAGAAAACTTGAGCTAAAATACAGAAAAATTTTTATTGGCCTGGGCTGCATAAAGGCGTGCAGTGAAACCTTGACTTACGAGTGACCCAACTTACGAATTTTCTGAGATACGAGCCGTCGTTAGGTCGATTTTTTGCTTTGTGAAGTGAGCCAAGATCTGAGTTACGAGCGAGCGAGCTTACGCCACCCGCCACTAGGTAGCCCAGCGAGTGTTCAGTTCACGTGCACGATTACAAGTGGTGACTGCAAGATTAAGCCACTACTCGTTTATCACTCTGAAAACCCCAGAGCCTTTAAGTCTCATAAGATACTTAAAGGCTCTGGGGTTTTCAGAGTGATATACTTAAAGAAAAGTTAAATTTAACAGTAAATAGAGCACAAAATGAAAAACTCCCCCAACCTCCTCCGCCAGCATCTTTGTCTGATTTTCAAGGTAAATACACTTAATAAAACCAGTTTATTTCTTTACATTCTCTTTTATTACGTATTTTTTTTAATACATTATTTGTTATTTATAAAGTACATTTTTCTTATTTAAAAACACGTAACAAAAAAAATTGGTGTGGTTTTTGGGGGGCTGGAACGGATTAATAGCATTTCAATTCATTTTAATGGGGAAATTTAATTTCATATATGAGCAAATTGAGTTACGAGCTCGGTCACAGAACGAATTAAACTCGTAAGTGAAGGTATTACTGTAGTTGAATATTGCCAGTCATGTCACATGTTAGACAATGGGGAAACCTCATGCAATGATAAAACATCACCCATGATACCTACTCCAGCATTTCAGGAATTTTTATAAGCATCTTAATTGATTTTTGTTTTAGACAGGGGTCCTACACAAAGTGGGAATTCAAATCTATTGACCATAATGAAGTGTCTGGTAGATTTCCAGAGGCTATTCCATTAGGTAATATTACAGCTAAAAGGATTGTAGGGGAGTTGCTTAAATTTTTTACTGGATATGGTTTACTCATAGGAATATAATCAGATCAAGGATATTCAAAGAGATGATGGATAGCTTAATAAAACAATTTACTATCCAGAATTGCAGGGAGCGTTAAAGCGATGGCATCAAACTTTAGACACAATGTTGAGGGCTTATTGTCAAGATTATCTGGAGGATTGGGATAATGGAATTCTATTTGTACTTTTTGCAATTAGGGATGCACCTAATGAATCAACTAAATTTAGTCCATTTGAATTATTTTTGGTTATGAGGTAAGAGGACCACTTAAATTAAGCAGAAATTGGTGAGACAGCATTTCGAGACTACATTATTGAACTGTGTGTCAAATCTTACGGAAAGACTGAATAGAGTAGAATGAGGTGCCTGGATGATATTTAAAAGTGGCACAGCATGTGATGAAACAGGAAGCAGATAAACCAAAAATTCGCAGCTTTTGCTAGTGGGGATAAAGTTTTGGTAATACTACCAGTAGAAGACAAACCTTTAAAGGCAAGGTTTAGTTGGCCTTGTCAAATTGAAAGTTCAAAGTTTATTTATTAATGTCACAGATGGGCTTACATTAACACTGCAGTGCAGTTACTATGAAAATCCCCTAATTGCCAAAAAGGAAATTGAATGAGGTGAATTATTTGATGAGAATACCAGATAGAAGAAAAACTCAGAGTGTGTTGTGTGAATAGTATTGCTGATATGGAAAAAAAAAAGTGAAAAGAGGATGCGTTAGTGATTACAACTCAGAATAAAGAACCAAATACAGGGTGGCATGCTAGCACAGTGGTTAGCACTACTGCCTCACAGTGCCAGGGACCCGGGTTAAATTCCAACCTCAGGTGATTGTGTGAAGTTTGCACATTCTCCCTGTGGGTTTCCTCTGGATTCTCTGGTTTCGCCCCACAGTTCAAAAATGTGTGGGTTAGATTGACTGGCCATATAAATTGTCTCATAATGTCAGGGGGATTAGGAGGGTAAATATATGGGTTACGGGAATAGAAGCTGGTGGGATTAGTACGGTGGGTACGGCTCAATGGGCCCAACGGCCTCCTTCTGTATAGTAGATTCTACAATTTTGAATTTGACATTTCTCAAATTAATAATAAGGAAGTTATCAGAAATTGGAATAAATTGTTGAGTTACAATCCAGAGGAAAATCCAAATGACCTCAGAGTTATTAAAATGACATGGAGAGATATGTGGGAATAAGCTGAGAAGTACTAAATCAGTTATAAATGAGGTAATCATAGAAAATGTTGCTCCAGTTGAGCAATATCCCTGCAGACATAATCTTCTCAAGTGCAGAAGAAACTGATGTTTACTTAGTCTGAGGTTCAATTCCCGGCTTGGGTCACTATCTGTGTGGAGTTTTCACATTCTCCCCATGCCTGCGTAAGTTTCCTCCGGATGCTCCGGTTTCCTCCCACAGTCCAAAGACGTGCTGGTTAGGAGCATTGACCATTCTTCCTCAGTGTACCCAGACAGGCATGAGAGTGTGGTGAATAGGGGATTTTCACAGTAACTTGCAGTGTAAATGTAAATGTACTTGTAACTAATAAATAAACTTTTTTTTAAATGCAGCAGCTGAAAGTCTTGATCAGAAGGTGAAGGTGGAGAAGGGGAACTAATTACTGGACAATAATGTGAATAAGAAAGTGAACAGGTTTTTAGGTGTCCAGATCAGTAACTACTTGACCTGTTCCCTCCCATGCCAACACTGTAATTAAGAAAGCCCATTAATGCTTCTACTTTCTTAGAAGACTAAAGCAATTTAATATGTCAGCTACAACTCTCACCAACTTCTACAAGTGCACCATAGAAAGCATTCTTTCTGGTTGGATCATAGCTTGGTATGGCTCCTGCTCTGCCCAAGACCACAAGGAACTACAAACGGTCATGTATGTAGCCCAATCCGTCACTCAAACCAGCCTGCCATCCATTGATTCTGTCTACACTTCCTGCTGCTTCAGCGAAGCAACCAATATAACTAAGGACCTGGTGCACCCCGGAATTCTCTCTTTTGCCTTATTCCATTGGGAAAAAGATATAAAAGTCTGAGATCACGTACCAACCGAATCAAGGACAGCTTCTTCCCTATCTGCTGTCAGACTTTTGAATGGACTTACCTTGCATTAAGTTGATGTTTCTCTGTACCCTAGCTATGACTGTAATACTACATTCTGCATTCTTTCCTTTACTTCTCTACGAACAGTATGTTTTGTCTGTATTGCACATAAGAAACAACACTTTTCACTTTATGTTAATACATGTGACAATAATAAATCAGATCAAAGATGTGGACACACGCACAAGACAAATTGACCGTTTTGGAACTGTTCCTAAGTTGTGGAAACTACCTGGAACATAAATTGCAAGATTGTCAAAAACAGCTCATGTGAAGGAAAATGTAGATGAATCACCAACCATGTATGATCTGAGGGGCAGAAGTATACTACTACTGCAGACAAAAGACAACAGTGTGAAATAAGACAGTTTGCTGAAACTGTACCATCATTCAAAATGAACTGCTGGAATAATGAATGTACAATCTGCACAGACGTGGACATCCAATGAAAATGTACTGTACACAGTTGACGTTCAAGTAAATTACAGTGATTTTCATAGTAACAGTCACAATGATTTCTGGGACCATACTTGTAATGGGTCCGGACACCTAGAAAGACGATCTACTATGTAATTTTGCAAGAGATTGTGCAGAAAGTGATGGCACAAATCCAGAGCAAACAAAGGCTGCTGACTGCCTAATGGAGGAGCTAAAGCTAATAAACTAGAAAGGGGATAGTGATAAAATGATTTTTCTGAATGGTCCTAACTACACAAATGTAAAGTTTTATAGTTCTAATCTGCCTAATTCTCTGAGGACATTACTAGAGCCATTTTATCATTATAACAACAAAAGTGAGCTCAAATTTGGAATCGAAGCAGGATTAAGGATTGAAGAATTTTGGAGAGGAAGCAGCTGAAAAATGGAGTGTCGCAGGAGGAAAGAAGGAATATTCAATGATGGACAGCATACCACCACAGACCAGTGGCCTTTGCACAGTCCTCCCCGCCAAACCAATCCTCTCTCACTCCCTACCGATCACTGTGCAGAGCACACTGCAGTCACCACCTCCCTCCACATGCTCCCCCCTCCCACCACCACCACCACCATCACTGTGCAGAGCATGCAGCATCCCCCCTCCTCTCCCACCAATTGCTGTGCAGAGATGCAGCAGTTTCCTTTCCTCCCCATCAATCACTATGCAGAGCATACAGCAGTCCCCCTCTTCCTCCACTTACCACTTGCACAACTGTCACTCCCTCACCAGTCGCTGTGCAGTGTGCAGTTGTTAGTCCTCTCCTTCCCAACTGATCATTGTGTATCTGTCTGGTCCTGCCCCCCGACACTGCCAGGGTGCCAGGCTGACACTACTCAGTTCTACCGATGAGGCTATCACATCTGACCCTGTTAATGGGGGAAACTATGTGTGATCCTTGTCAGACAGAACCTTCCCCAGCAAGGCCACACAGGGCCCAGATGACTGTGTCCAGGTAAATTAGGGTTTACATACATTTAAATAATTTATTCAACCTCATGCCAGAAATCGAGGCTGGATATCTGGATCCAGCAAGCTCGCAAACCTGATTCCTCGGCTCTCCTGCGACCTTACTGAGATGGTAAGATCGCCCCCAAAGTGTTTTGTCTGCACTTCTTAGAGCACTGTTGCTACTTATAAGGATCTATAAATTGATTTCTTAAGTTTAATTTCAGACAATTAATTTCCAAAGAGTAGTTGGACTCCATATTCCTACCTCACACCTACTGAAATTCATCTGTCATTTATACATCTTTTCAGCAAATGTGACTTCTTGTATTTCATCACAGTTTCTCTCCGTATTAACTATGCTCTTCAATTTGGTGCAATCCATATATTTTTAATATTGAATTACTATCGAACACGATGGTGGGAAACAAAAGGATCATAATTAGAGTATATCAAACCACATAAACAAAATCTTTTGTATGTTATTCTGCAAAGAGTGTGCACTGTTGCAAAAAGTAGTCATGCCTATGAAGCTCATACTATTAACATGCTGTTCTAGCACCTGGTTTTCTATTAATATTATTTTTTTCAGCTTTGCCCGCTTTTGATTTTCATCTTCCAAAACATAATAATCCAGAGAATAATTTGTAAAGTCAATTTGACATAAGCATCACAATAATGAAAAATAGTAAAATGTTTCATATTGCCCATAGTATGAGAAGTATTTTATACAACATATTTATTTTGTAACACTGTGTTCCAGTTATCTTGCGTATATAACGTAAAGCAATGTGGTAACAACACAAAGCTTTCATGAGTCTGTAATAATTGAAAAATATTCAGTCAGGCATGAGTATCAACTATATTGCAGCTATTTATGTCAAATAATGATGAAGTCTTTTACAGAAAAATCTGTTTCTAAAGCACTCTTAAGAGTTTTCTGTTGAATAAGAAGCACAAAAATAATTGTTAGATGGCAGAGCTTTCATTGTTATTTTATGCTCATGTATAAAACAACATTCTCCATTAAACCCATTTTATTTGCTAGCAAACACACAATATTCAACAATCTTTTGTTTCTGTGAGCACAAAGATTTGTTGAAATTACTCACAGATGTAGATTTAAAGTTTCTAAGCAGTTGACTAACACTGCCTACTGAATTAATGAGCAAAGCTGTTGAAAATGATGGAGCATATCACTTTTCAATTGCACTTGTGCATTACATTTACGAAAAAAAATAACATTTTCTCCACTCCAGGGCTCCTTTCATTAGGTGCACGGTGTACTTTTAATTCTCCATGTTGAAGTGCAGCATGTTGGGAGCTTTATGCTTTTTCTTTCTCTTTTTTCATCCAGGCTGAAAAGATTGAGACAGCACGTGAGACTTTGTAGACAAAGCGAGGTTGGAAAAGAGCAAAAGACTTTGAGATATTGTAAGGCTATGCAGGAAGGGACAGCATGTACAAACTTAAGAATGTGACAGCAGATAAGGCCAGAGCTTGCAAAAATAGCAAAAAGATAGAACTAAAGGCTTGATATCTGATTGCCTGTAGCATTTGTAACAAAACAGATGAAGTGGCAGTTCAAATAAAAATAAGTACATATGATTCTACAGTTACAAAGTGACCAATGCTGGGACCTGAATTTTCATGGGTACTTGACATTTTGAAAGGACAGGAAGCTAGGAAATGATGGTAGGATTGCTCTGTTATTTAGTGATTACATTCATGCAACAGCAAGAGATGACCTTAGTTCTCAAGGTCAAGACACAAAATCAGTTTGGGTGGAGATAAAAAAAATAGAGGGAAGTTGTCAACTGTAGGAATTCCTAACAGTAAAGCCACTGGAGGGTGGGGTTTGTAAGAAAGGAATTGCAATTATATGAGTCATTTTAATTTATGTATAGATTGGACAAGTCTGATCTATACTTGTAGCCTGGGAGATGAATATGTGGAGTACTGTGGGTATGATTTCTTAGAATATCACATTCTAGAGATAACCAGAGGGCAGGCCATTCTAAACATGGTAGTGAGCAGTGAAGCACGATGGTATAAATGAGGTAGCAGTGAGCTTAGTATGACTGAATTTAGCATTCAGTTTGAGGAAGAGAAGACTAGATCTAAATAAGGGGAATTATAAGGGTGTGAAGACAAAGCTGGCTAAGTGAACTAAGAAAATAGTTTAAGAGGTAGATCAATAAAAAGCTCAGGAAACTTTTTGGGAGATATTTCATAATGTGTAGCAAAAATACATTCTATTGAGAAAGAAAGACTCTAAAAGATGAAGGCACCATCCATAGCTAACTAAGGAAGTTAAAGATAATGACTGAGATACTCCAAAACAAAAAGTTCTACCACCAGTGGAAAAGTTGGACTGATTCCATTACCACTGGAGAGCTTCCCAGGTGATATTCAATTTATGTAAATGATTTACTGTAGGAAGAGTTCCACGTTATGTCTTTTATCAGAACCCAAAAATCCATTAATTCCTATAACTGAATTCCTCAGTAAATATGTATGTCATTATAAGACTGAATAGATATAAATATAATGTCCATATAAAATATATGATCCAACTGAATCCAACCTCTAGGTTTCCTTACAATAACTGCATCTCAATGGCTCAATTCTTCACATGTATTCAATGAGGTATACTTCGAAATTGTAGTTAATGCAGGAGCATCATGGTGGCACAGAACACTAGAGTTTTTAGCTTGTAAGCAATAAAGCAGAGAATTATACATTATTACATATAATGTCTCATGAGACTCCCAATCACATCTAGCCATTGGAATGAATCAACAATGCAGGCTTTGATCTCCCTTCAGTCAACAAGCTTCTAGTACTAAATGGACGATCTGTTCCTTATGTAAACAAACACAGCTAATTCCTTCTTTCATGCAATTAGGGCTGTCAGTCAAATACGCTCATAAGATAAAAGACAAGTCAACAAATCCCAGCATGGCAAGTGAGACTGACAGCTCCAATCAATCAAAGCAGTTCAAAGAGGTCCCAGCTACAGCTCATTCAAGATTGAAAGGGTCTTCCATTGAAATTAAATACTCCTTTCAAAGTAGTTTTGAGAGCCGCTGGAGCTTTTGAGCGAAAACAAAGGGATCTCCCTATTGAAACTGACAGATCATTTCAGTCAGAGCACTTCAAAGAGGTCAGTTAACACATGGGCTTAAAAAAATTAACCAAGGTCAATCCCAACTGTAGAGGTATTCAGGAGTCATGTACTTTGATGCGAGCACTCTGGGCGAGAATGTGATCCAGGCCAGTGGAAGGGGCCGGTCGACCCGCAGCAAGTTTGATGGCCAATGAGAATCCCTTTACGCCCTCACGCCCAATTCAATGGGCCATCTGGAATCGTGCCTGCAGCTAGCAGCCTCAGAGAATCGCCCCCAGTATCAAACTGACAAAAAAGACAAAAGATTCTGCCAAGATCAGTGATAAGTCAGATTGGACAGAATTTAAAAACCAGCAAAGAATTACAAAAATGCAGTAAGAAAGGAAAAATTAGAACATGGGAGAAAGTGAATCATAAATATAAAAAAGACAGAAATTTCCAAAAGAATTTAGTGTAACTTGAGAGATGAATCTGGGAATTAATACTGGGAAATAACAAAGTGGGGGAAGCACTGAACAAACACTTGGTGTCTGTCTTCACTATAGAACTCACAAAGAGCAACTCAGAACTACTTGTAAATCAAGAGGTGAAAGGGAGGAACTTAAAACAATTACAATCATCAGAGAAAGGTGCTGAGAAAATTATTAGGGCTGACAAGTCTCAAGGACCAGTTGGACTTTACCCTATGACCAAAAATATGTGGCTGGAGAGATAGTAGGTGACTAGACTCTGGGAATGGCCCATCAGATTGGAAAATATCAAATGTAACTCCTCTTTCATGAAAGATGGGGGACAGAAAGCAAAAAACTACAGGCCAAATTAATGTAACATCTGTCAAAGGGAACAGACTGGAATCTATTTTAATGGAGGTTACAGCAGGGCACTTAAATCTCAATACAATCCAGTAGATTCAAAATGCTTTGTGAAGGGGAAATTGTATTTGACCAGTTTATTTGCATTTTTGAGGAAATAACAAGTAATGTGAATAAAAGGGATCTGTGCTTGAATTTCCAAAGGCATTTGTTAAGGTGCCTCATTAAAGGTTGTTACACAAAATAAAAGTTCACATTATGGGAAGAAACACATTATCATGGATAGAGGATTGGTTGACTAACAGGAATTAGAGAATAGGGATAAATGGATCATGTTCAAATTGGTATGATGTAACAAGTAGAATGCCATGGGGATCACTATTATTAAGGCTGGAACCTCAACTATTTACAATGATTTGGATGAAAGGACTGAATGCATGTAAATTGCGAGGACATAAGAACCCACAAAGGGATTTAGCTAAGTATGTGGGCTACAAATTGGCAGATGGAGTACAAAATAGGAAAATGTGAACTCATCCACTTCAGCAGGAAAAATAAAAAAGTATACTATTTAAATAGAGAAAGACTGCAGTATGGGGAGGGGGGAGTTGGGGGGGCGTTGGGCCTGTATCCATAAGATTTCAAAAGAACAAGGGGTGATCTTCTTGAAACAAATGAGATCCTGAGGAGAATTGAGTGAGGCAAGAACTTGGTAACCTGCTCCTCCTTCAGGTATCATGCCCTAAGAGGATATTGGTGATCATGGACCTTCTATTAGGCTGGTTTATGATTATGCTGGTTTATGATTATGCTTAATAAAGTACTCCAGAGGTTTGCTGCTGCCTTCTGTAGTATGGCTGACTAGAAAAATCTCCTACTCTTACCACCCATCGTCAGGTATATTGTCCATGTTATGAATGCACCTTCCATGGCCTTCAAATACTGAAGTGGAACTTAAAGCAAGTGCCTTTAGCCAAGAGGTATGGACATTACCACTGCAGCACAAACCCTCCCTTAAAACTAGAGAACACAGTTTAAAAAAAAAGGTTTCCAATTCAAGATGGAGATGAGAAGAATTTTGTTCTCTCAGAGGGTCATTAATCTATTGAATTCTCTTACCCAGAGAGCACAGGAGACAGGATCATTGAATATTTTAAGGCAGAGTTAGGTATATTCATGGTTGACAAGGGAATCAGAGCGCAGAACAAAGAACAAAGAAAATTATAGCGCAGGAACAGTCTTTCGGTCTTCCAAGCCTGCATCGACCATGCTGCTTGACTTAACTAAAACCCCCTACACTTCCAGGGACCATATCCTTCTAGTCCAATCTCATTCATGTACTTGTCAAGATGCCTCTTACCGTATCCACTTCCACTACCTCCCCCAGCAACGAGTTCCAGGCACCCACCACTCCTGTATAAGAAATCTGCCTTGTACATCTTTTAAAATTTGCCCCTTGCACCTTAAACCTATGCCCCCTAGTAAGTGACTCTTCCACCCTGGGAAAAAGCTTCTGACTATCCACTTGCCCGTGTCTTTCATAATTTTGTAGACTGCTGTCAGGTTGCCCCTCAACATCCTTAGCTCCAGTGAGAACAATTCTCCAATTTCTCCTCATAGCTAATGCCCTCCATACCAGGCAGCATCCCGTAAATCTTTTCTGTACCCTCTCCAAAGCCTCCACATCCTTCTAGTAGTAGCAGGAGAATTAAACACTATATTCAAAGCATGGCTTTACTAAGGTTCTGTAAAGTGTCAACATGATTTGCCAATTTTTAAACTCAATGCCCCAGCCAATGAAAGCAAACATGCCGTATGTCTTCATGAACACCTTCTCCACCTGCATTGCCACTTTCAGTGACCTGTGTACCTGTACACCCAGATCCCTTTGCCTATCAATACTCCTAAAGGTTCTGCCATTTACTGCATATTTCCTATCTGTATCAGACTTTGCAAAATGCATTACCTCACATTTGTCAGGATGAAACACCATCTGCCATCTCTCTGCCCAAGTCTCCAACTAATCTATATTCTGCTGTATCCTCTGAAGGTCCTCATTGCTATCCGCAAATCCACCAACCTTCGTGTTGTCTGCAAACTTATTAATCAATCCAGTTACATTTTCCTCCAAATCATTTATATATATATTACAAACAACAAAAGTCCCAGCACTGATCCCTGAGGAACACCACTAATCATAGCCCTCCACTCAGAAACACATCCTTCACTGCTACCCTCTGTCTTCTTTGACTGAGCCAGTTTTGTATCCATCTTGCCAGCTCACTCTGATCCCATGCGACTTCACCTTCTGCACTAGTCTGCCCTGAGGGACCTTGTCCAAAGTGAAGTAAATTCTCTGGCAATATAATTATACAGGGCATCTCAAGGCAATATTAAATAACAATATTGATTTTATATAAAAATGACTAATCTGGTTACGAGATCATATGTAACCGGAGCCAAAATTGCCTCCTGCATTAGAATGATAGTTAATAAGACATAAAAATAACATGAAAGCAAGTCATTCAGCCCAACCACTCCATGTTGGCATTTACTTTTCATGTAAACAAATTTACCCACCTTGTACTTGCACTCTGTTAATCCCAGCTCTTCATCCATCTATTCAATCAAATTTTCAATATTGACACAAGATTATGTCCTAATGATTAATCTCATTGGTGAATTCCACAATCTCACTATTCTCTGTAAAAAAATTACTCCTGTTCTTGTCGTAAATCATGTTTAATTATGTCTCTATAGATCCTTCATTCTTGGCCCCTGAATTACTTCAATATATCTGTCTCATCTTTTCAGTTTCACCCATTTCAACTATATCACAAAAGAAATCTTAACCAAACAAAAAATGCAATCTCTTACTCTGCATTTTCCTGTACCAGATAGCATTCTGGTGAATCCTCAATATCCTTTCCACAGTACAAAGCACAATATTACATAAGATACTCTAACTGAGGTTTTATTGAAACCTTACACTGATTCATGATCACTTCTTGGCTTTTGTATTCCATACCTTGTGATTAAAACTTGCGATTTCATGAGCTTTCCTTGCAGCCTTATCATTGCCTTTAAGACGCTGCACTCCCAAATCCCTCCATATTTTGTAGCACAAAGCTTACTGACATGAGCCAGATTACCAATAGCTTTGTTTTTGGAAGAATCAAATTTAAGATTCTTAGGACTACACGATAATATTAAATCACAACACACATCTTAAAAAAGCTCTTGTGTTCAATCAAATAATTCCACTTATTTTACACTGGATACCAGAATGATACGATTCAAGCCTAGTTTGCATGCATTTGCTTACCTCCATTAAATACGACTTCTCCAAGACAGTCCCTGGGTACCTTGGATGCACATCGCTTGTGGCAATTAAACTTGCAGTCTGAAAAATCAGAGCAAGCTAACGAGTTAATTCATAAAGAATATAAATTTATTTGAAAAGTATTAATTTTATTTTGAGGTATTTTAGTTTACTAGATTCCGTGCGAATGCATTATAAAAGTGAAATATGAAAAATATTTTGGATCAGTTGGAAAATTAAATTCGAAACACATGGTTACAGATGTGTGCAGTGAAATAATGGGGCCTAATAAAGACTTAATAAGTTAAATCTAAAATGCATTTTTGTCATGTCTTCCAAATACTACACATAGCTGCAGACACAATGTGATTGGATATGTTAACAAATTGAGAAATAATAATGCAGAATACTTATATAGTTGGATAAACAGAAAATTATAAATAGTCTTCAAAGTAACAATAGCTATAAACATCCAGATATTAGATTGTCGTGTTAGCATACACATGCTTAATGTTTTCATATGAAGTTACTTCACCTGTTATTTCACACAAGTTCAGATTTCACATGCTAATATTGGACAGTATAATTTATGAGCCAGTAATAAAACATTCTTAGTGAATTCTTCAGCAGTTATGACCCAAAAATGGCAATATAATGCTTCAGCCACTGACAATATTACATGTACAACTTTTACCTCTACATTGCATTCCTTGCCGAAACAATCCTTTTAGTAATCGCTTGCAATATTGACAGATGGTGGGTCGTGTATAGGAGTGTATGACAAAGGTATGTGGTACTTTGACTCTCCCCAACACCATTTTCTCCATCCAGATTGGACGTCCACTCCATGAGGGGATTCTTTTGCTGGTTTCCTGGTGGCAACGCTGCAAAGCCAATTACATGAAATGACTAACTCTATGATGTTAAAGTGAAACTATTTACTTAACTGAAACTACATTTAAAAAGCTAAATAAATTAATCAGAACACACTAGAGCACTTACACTTGTATGAAAGTTGACTATTGTGATTTCGAATGGCACTGAGTAGGTAAGCCCAGCAAAAACTTGTGATATGAGTAAATAAACTTTTAACTTTAGAACTATTCTCTGAACTTCAAATGGCACTGGGGAGTCCAAGAGACCAGCAGGTGACAAAATGTTAGAGAGTGAATTCTCTAGCTTCTCTGCAGCATGTTTTTCATCGCGGGATAAGATTCCTGGCTTAAAAGAATGGAACCGAAGAGCTTGATTTATTTATTTCAGTGTAGACTTAGAGGTGACCTGATAAGGGGGTTCTAAAATTAAAGAGCTGAATGCCATGTTCATTGATTGATGTTTTTTTCCAGTTTAACCAATGACATAGAAACATACATAGACAATTGAAGCAGAAGTAGACCACTCAGTCTTTCGAGCCTTCTCTGTCATTTATTATGATTATGGCTTCTCCCATATCTCTTGATCTCCTGAGCCCCAAGAGCTATATCTAATTCATTCTTGAAATCACACAATATGTTGGCCTCAAACTACTTTCTGTGATAGTGAACTCCATAGAATCACAAGTCATTCGATGAAGAAATTTCTCCTCATCTCAGTCCTAAAAGATTTACCCCTTATTCGCCTAGTTATAATGCCTAGTTTTGGACTCACCACCATTTACTAACTGGAAAGATGACTTAAAATACTTGTGATAGGAATAGAATGGTCATTAAGCAATATTTCTGTCAGAAAGTAGTACACTTCTGGAATATATTGGTGATGGACGCTGATTCTCTGTATACTTTTAAGACCAAGTTGCTCTGAGTCTTGAATGAGACAGAATTCGCATCATAAATGAGCTCAGCAGCTTTATAGATAATACATGGTCATTGTAATCGTCTGGACTGGTTTTGATCAGCTAAGAAAGTCAGATAAGAATTTTCCTGAAAATTTAAATTTTTTTTTATCTTGGGCTTTTCTCCATTTTTTAGTTCTCTCTCAGGTGATTAGATCATAGATCATAGACACTGAGTCATAGAAGAAACAGGCCTTTCAGCCCAACTTGTCCAAGCCGCTCTTTTTTTTAAACCACTAAGCTAGATTATATAACCATAATCAAGGAATGGAGGGGTGCGGGATGTGGTGAAGAGTGAGAAAACATCTATTTGTGATGCTCTCACCAACATGAGTACAGAACAGGTTTGATACACCTTGCTGGTGTTTTCCTGCTGGTCAATCCCAAATTTTTGAACATGTGTAAAATGGCCACACGTAGGCTTTAAAGATGCACAATTCAACTCAAATTTCCCATTCCTGTTAATGTGCAAATCTGAGCAACATGCTTTCACTCAGACAACAGCACTGCTTCCACATGATGCACTAACACTTATATTAAACTATTTCTTCCCAAAATTTCAGACAGTTTGTACACCAGGATGCCTTGCAAATTTTTATGTATGTGTTTGGATTAGAGGGCAATAGGCAAGTTATAATAAATATAACTTGGAGAGTGAATATGAATTTATTTCTTTAGCAAAGAACACAAGGACTATAAGGAGAAACAAAAAAAGTCTCTACCTTCAAACTGAACATTTGACAGCAACAGAAAATAAATTTCTAGATTTTCTAATCATTTCACATATTTACCTTAATTAAACGAACTTCATCACTTCTTGGTTGGATCGCAGTTTGCAGCCCCTGTTGAGACGAACAGTTTTTTTTCAGTAGAGAGGAAAACAATTAAGGCAATCAAAAGGATGTAGCAAGTTTACATATCCCCCTTTTTTCACCTTCCTTCCAGACTTCACCACCATCCTCACACCGAAAATAAGTACAACCAAAGCCTTGTACTTCTAAATTAGGAAATCACAAATTCAAAACCATTTACAAGCAGGACCCCAAAATGCTTAGGCTATTCCTTCACTCTCAAAATCACAAATTCTAGAATTTAACAGAAATTGTCTTTGTTCATGTTAACATAAGAATCTCTCGTTGAAGCTCTGCCATAAGTAATTAATTGGGACAATAAATTTAATCACAAACTAAAAACATAATGTGTGTTTTAAGATATTATCTTTGATATTTTCAAAAAAATAAAGAACTAGCATTTATATTGTGATCAAAGTGCTTTTACAGCTGATGACATTTTTAAAGTGATGTTACTGTTCGCACACTGTGAACTACAACATATAGCAATGTAACAATGAACAGATAAACTGTTTTAATGATGTTGATCAAGAGATAAATATTGATCAGGAGACCAGGGATCAACTCCTTGGATCTTCTTCAAAATAGCAGCATAGGATCAGATTAAGGTCTCATCCATTAGGCAGCACCTCCAACAGAGGTCAGATTCCTGCATTATGTAGCTTCTAGAAAATGTAAGTGAGCCACATTGCATGTCTGATTGATAGTTTTAAATTGGTTGTTAGTGCAATTCTTAGCTCCTTTACACTTTTGAGTGCGACCCTCCAAGATTTTTGTACTCTTCCAATTCTGGCACCTAAACATCCTAAAATTTCTTTTCTTCACCATTTACAGCCAGTCTCCAGAATTATGTTCCTATTATCGATCTGCATTTATACGCATCCAAAACTGATTTGTTTTGTACCATATCCATGAAGTCAACTGCCCGGAAAATCTAAACTGTAACAGCAACGGAAAGCTTCATTATCTCAAACTGCACTTTAACAGATTGCTGGATACAATTCAGAGTAAGAAGTAAACTCACAAGCAAACTATCAAATAAATCAGTTGGACTTAAACCTGATGTTGTCAGACTCCTTACTGTGTTTACCCAGTCCAATGCCGGCATCTCCACATCATGATTACAATTCAGAGATCAGAATTTGGGATCAATTGAAAGCAATGTGGTGCTCTGGGATATATTCAACCATTTATTCAAAACGTTAGCAAACAACTTAAATACCTAATAGAAAGTAGTCTAAAATTAAGGAGTTAGCCTGTGCAAAAGTAAATTAGGATTGGTGTCATGAGAAAGCAAAGAAGGCTTTTCAATGTTACTGACTGTTTTCAGCAAGGCTAACCAACAACTGCATCATTATAGGTTGAAGCAAGCTACACTAGTCTTGTATGGTTGACTGCTCAGGTTTTTTTCTGGAAGCTTGCCATAGATTATTTTTGGAATATTTATGAAACCATCATCAAAATGATTCTGAGAAGAGTTGTGAGTATGTTTCTAGGTTATAGTCTACATTTCTGAAAGCCGAAATAAATCCAACAGGATTTAATTTAAAGAGGGAGATCCAAAAATGGATTCACATCTTTAAAATACCGAGAATCATGGGTAATACAGATGCAAATGTACTATTCAGCTTGCACTGCAATTGTAGAACCAGGAATACTAAAATTAAAAAGCTTCAACTGAGGTCGGAGCTTAGTAGAAATTATTTTCCTATAGAGTAGTGAATATGTTGAATACTCAGTAACATAATTAATACTGTGTCAATTAACTCTCTAAAAAAAGAACAGGATAAATATCTGGTTAGGAATGAGATTGAAGGCTATATAGCGATAAAATTAGACTGTGTTAAGATTTTCATGGCACAAATTAGCTGCAATGCAGCTAGGAATGCCATCTGTGGCAAGTAAACTGCTCAAGTTTAAGTAATGATGATGTATGCATAAAGAAATACTGTTACCCAATGCACCCACTGAAGAACCGACAGGATCAGACTGTCTCTTTTCACAACCTGCTTTTATCTGCCATAGACTTTGATGAAAAGCAAAATTGGATGAGGTGTAAAACAAATATCTAACCTGATCACAAGTTTTCCACCAAGAATCATGACGGCAAATATTCCCTGAGTTCAGTAATTAAGCAGGACAGAGTTCCTGCTGGGTCAGATTATATACACTCTGTGGAAGGAACACATTCCATAGACCAAATAGCCTTTTCTTGATCCATATTGCTGTTCCTCAATTGCTTAAAAGATAGCTATACTGACTGAACAGCAAGATAAGTTAACTGCACTCTTTGGATTTTACAAAGAAGGAGATAGAGCAGATCAAATGGTGATAATTATTCTGCACAAAAGAAAAAAAATCATGGTCTGGACCTTTAGGGGTTTGATAAGGGTCAAGTCAGTACTGGAAAAATCATTACTGCAGCTGAAAATGCCAAAACACTATATGCTTCTCAATATTCTGTGGGTATGCACATGTTAAATCAAACGGTACGCTCTCTCTTATCTCTATTATCCTCATGTTGCTGCTTCTCATCTTTTGCTTCTCTCTCTGCTTTTCTTTTTAATTTTCTTTTTATCTTTCCTCATCTTCCTTTCAGGTGGGAAGTAATGTTTGATCTGATAGGAAAGGACTTGGCAATGTTAGAAGGCAGAATTTGTGTGGGAGTTTTGGAGAAAATTTGGCTCCAGTTCTCTTCTGTCAATTACTTGGACTTCTATGTATTCATCCCGTCATCTTGTCCCCTATCCCCCTGACTTTCTTTTTGCTTCTAAGCTTGCGTGCTCATCACTATCCCTACCTCTTTTACTGCAAACTAACAACTTAACTCCTCTTGCTTGGTTGTCATCCACCTCAATCTTAACACTCCAAATGCTCCCGTCACTTCCTTTCCCCAGAAGGGGTGATAAAAACTAGAGGCCCTTTCTCCCCTCAGCAAACTTATGGCCTCTCCTTCCACCGCTAACCTCTGTTTTTTATTTGCTTTCCTCAAATAGGTTCTGTTTGTTTTCAAAATTAAACATCTTTAAATGAAATACATCAAGTTAAAAATCAGGAAAGTAATTTCATGTCACATTCTGTTTGAGTTTTTGGTATCACATCTTTTGGATATTAATAATGTGGTATAAGGATTATAAATACAAGTTGTTATGCTCTTACCAATGAAATATCCCAAGATGCTCTACAAGAGCACTATAAAACAGAAGTAGATACTAAACTACAAAGAAGGTATTAGATCAGATGACCAAAAGCTTGGTCAGAGAGATAGGTTTTAAGAACTGTCTTCGAGGCAGAAAGCAAGATGGAAAGGCAGAGATGTGTAGGGAGGGAATTCCAGAACATAGTGCCTAGACAACTGAAGACACACCCACAGATGATGGAAAAATGATGATTGGGAATACACAAGAGGCTAGAATTAGATGGACACAGATACTTTGATGGGCTAGGGGTTGGAGATCATGATATGGACACAAGGCCATGTAGGGATTTGAAAATATGGTTGAGAATTTTAAAATCAAGATGTTGTTTGACTGGGAGTTAATATAGTTCACCAAGCTCAGGAGTAATAGGGGAATGGGTCTTGCTGAGTATTAAGACAATGATTCCCAGCTTAGAAAGGGTAGAAAGGAGATCAGCCACATAGCATTGGAATAGTCAAGTTTAGAAGTAATAAAGGCATGGATAACGATTTCAGCATCAGATGAGCTGAGACTGGAGCAAGATTAAACAGTATTATAAAGGTGAAAGAAGGCAGCCTTAGAAATGGCACAAATATGAGATTAGAAGCTAACTTCAGAATTAACCGTGACACTAAGGTTGCAACAGATTGACTAACTCAGACTGTTGCAAGGGAGAAGGATGAAGTCTGTAGATGGCAATGGAATTTGGAATGGGGACCGACTACAACAGTTTAGCATTACCAATATTCAATTAGAGAAAATTTCTCTTCATCTGGGGTATCAATCAGATAAACACTAATAGTTTTGTAACAAAGGGGGAAATTAGAAGAGGTAGTGGTTTGGTAGAGTTGTGTGTCATGAGTATATATGTGAAAACTAATGGACATAAGGCCATGTAGAGATTTGCCTTCAAATGATCTCATCAACGAGCAGTTTGTAGATGAGAAATAGGAATGGGCTAATGACTGGGGGACTTTGAACAGTGGGGAACACTAGCAGTAACAGTGCAGGAAAAGGTAGAGAAAGACATTGCAAGTGATTCTCTGGCTATGATTAGACAGTTAAGAATGGAATCATGCAAGAGCAGCACTAAACTGGATGACAGTGAAGATTCATTGGAGGAAGATATTGTCTACAACCTTTGATCTGGTTGATAAGTTGAGAAGGGTGAGGAAGGAATGATTATTTTGTCACAATCACATACGATGTCACTGTGGCTGTGACAAGACCTGTTTCATGACCAGTACAAACCCATTTCAGATCAGCATTGCTTTTTTTCTGTCAACAAGAAGAGGATTTGCATTTGAGTAGCACCTTTCATAACCTCAAGTATTTTATTTGGAGTTGCTACTGTAACGTAGCAATTCACTTGGCTTTCAATTCACTTGTAAAAAAAAAAAGTCCTATAATAGCAATGAAGCAAACAAGATGAAATTTGATCGTTTTAGTGAGAGATAAATAATGTCCTAGATACTAGGCAGAACGTTCATCTTGAATTCCAAATGATTTGCATTTGATACTGTTTTAGGTCATACAAACACTCTGAAATGCAAATAGAAAGTTACAGGTTAAGATGTTAATGAACATAGTAAAACCTGTCTCAGAGAAGTAGTCCATGAAGAACAGTGTCACAGACAATAATGATTGATGCCTTCATATCAAGTTTGATGCTTCAGATTAGCTTAACACCTTGTGATCTGGATAAATGGCCACACAGTTCCAAGTATCTAGTAATTCTGATTTGACATTCTCTTGATTAAATAGATGTAAGCAAGCATAATAAGCTGTCAATACCCATCCAATCCACTAAACATACAGACCAGAATTCTCCGGTTGTTCACGTCAACAAAATTCTCTGGTCCCACTGGCAGCGCACCCCTTGCCACAGGCATCCTGACGACATAGGATGGCTTCAATAGGAAGTTCCATTGACAGCAGTGGGACCAGAGGAACCCATCGCCAGCGAACAGCATGCTACCTCCCACCACCAAAAAACATGCAGCTGCGGAGCCAGAGAATACTGCACAATACCTCACACACTGACCTCTTTAACAGTATGAGAAATGAAATAAATCAGTGGCTGAATTCTTTTAAAAATGTTGGGAAATTCCTCCCAGACTCCATGGTAAAGCAAGTGCTGGGAGACCATTTTCATCAAAAATGCATCGCTAAACACATGCAGCAAAGCTACATACCAAATGTTGATTTCTACCCTGTCTTGAGATTCAGGGGTATTTATGAGTAACATCACTTCTCAATTCCTGGTTACTTTATCATTGGACTGTGAGCAAAAATAATTATTTATAGACTGGGAGAGCATTAGACTTTTTTCTCTAACCTATACTATACAGTGAAGTCGTGGAGGGAAAGCTAAGTTTAGATAGGAAGTGATTGAAAAATTGATTAAATGGTTCTTTATAGCTTTAATAAATACAATACCAATGATATGAACCACTAATTTAGGTGCAAAACCAAATTTCAAATATCTAAATCTTCTTATAAAAATCTAAATAATCCTGCTTATTAAAAATACTGCACCATTTTCAAGGTGCTTTGCCACAAATTTCTATTATATTGTCCAGACTTGAGTCATGATATGGTAATAAAACTATCAGAGGCATGCCTGAAAATGCTGATTGCGTGGATTATTATCAGTTGTCCTATAAGCTGCTGCAGAATCTCTTCCACGTAACCCTAACTCCTGCTAACAATGCTGCAATCCTCCCACAAAGAAGTGGACTAGTGGATTGCATAGTTTAAACAACAATCAGATATAGTAAACAGCAGCATGAACATTTAAACTTCTTAAAATATAAATCAACCTTAAAAATAAACAAGTAAATTTACCATTTTACATAGAAAGATAGAAAGATACACAACAGCATTCTCTTTAAGAAAATAAATTCAGTGTGGCTGTTTCACCTGCAAAGTGACCTCTCACCAGACAAAGTTAAAGAACTGCAGCATTGATAGATATCAGCCATTACATATCATAAATAATATCAAAACTTCACTTCTGCCAATGTGAGGATACACATTAAAGCTTGTCTTAACAAGTCAATTTATATAAAACCTGCATGCAATAGTATTAGAAATTCAATAATTTCATTTATAAATAGAATGATGGCTGCTTGTGTGATTTAACTTGACAAGATAAAATTTCAAAACTTCCTGTTGTTTCTATACAAAAGTTTACTCAGAAAAGATCTCTTTTATGGAGATGAAAAGGAAGATAAATTGGTAGAGGATAATAATAAAATACAATATGCAAGATTGCAAAACTTATTATTGTGTGTACCTACACCACATTCATAAAAAAAGTGCTCTGAACCTAAATGAAGAGATATTATTTTAGAATATAGAACATAGAATACTATAACACAAAGAGGCCTTTCAGCCCACAAGTTGTACCAATCATATCCATACATACCAGGCCTATCTATAACTCTCAACCCCATTAAATCCCTCATATTCATCCAGAAGTCTCTTAAAAGACTCCAGCGAGTTCGCCTCTACCACCACTGATGGCAGTCGATTCCACTCACTCACCACCCACTGAGTGAAAAATTTACTCTTGACATCTCCTTTTTACTTGCTTCCCAGCACCTTAAACCTGTGCTCTCTCGTAGCGACCATTTCAGCTCTGGGAAATAGCCTCCAAGAATCCACCCTATCTATACCTCTCAACATTTTATAAACCTCTATCAGGTCACCTCTCAATCTTTGTCTCTCCAGGGAGAAGAGACCTAGTTCCCTCAACCTTTATCAGGCATGCTTCCCCAATCCAGGCAACATCCTTGTAAATCTCCTCTGCACCCTCTCAATAGCTTCCACATCCTTCTTGTAGTGAGGTGACCAGAACTGCGCACAGTACTCCAAGTGGGATCTGACAAGGGTCTTATAAAGTTGCAGCATTACCTCCCAACTCCTAAACTCAATCCTTTGATTCATGAAGGCTAGCACACCGTACACCTTCTTGACTACATCCTCCACCTGCGAGGCTGATTTAAAGGGTCCTATGAACCCGTACCACAAGGTCCTTCTGCTCCTCAACACTGCTAAGAGTCCTGCCCTTGATATTGTACTTCTTCATCCCATTTGACCTGCCAAAATGGACCACTACACATTTATCTGTGTTGAAGTTCATCTGCCACTTCGCTGCCCAATCTTGAATCCTATCTATGTCTCACTGCAACTTCTGACATCTCTCCAGATTACCCACACCACTACCAAACGTCGTGTCATTGGTGAACTTACTAACCCATTCTTCCACTTCCTCATCCAGATCATTTACGAAAATGACAAACAGCAAGGGTCCTAGAACAGAAAGGGGCACTCCACTGGTGACTAACCTCCGTGCAGAAAAAGACCCATCCACAACCACTCTCTGCCTTCTGCAGGCAGGCCAGTTCTTCATCCACAAGGCAACAGCCTTTTGGATCCCATGCCCTCTCACCATCTCAAGAAGTCTTGCATGGGGGACCTTATCAAATGCCTTGCTGAAGTCCATGTAAACCACATCCACCGCTCTTCCTTCGTCAATGTGTTCAGTCACATTTTCAAAGAACTCAACTAGGCTCGTAAGGCACGACCTGCCCTTGACAAAGCCGTGCTGACTATTTTATAGTCATACTAAACTTCTCCAAATGTTCATAAATCCTGTCCCTCAGAATCCTCTCCATCAACTTACCAACCACTGAGATCAGACTTACCAATTCCCAAGCTATCCCTGTTCCCTTTCTTGAAAATAGGAACCACATCCGCAATCCTCCAATCCTTCGGAACCTCTCCCATCTCCATCGACAACGCAAAGATCATCGCCAGGGACTCTGCAATCTCTTCCCTCACCTCCCACAGTAAGCTGGGGTACATCCCATCCAGTCCCAGCCACTTATCTATCTTGATAGAATTTAGAAGTTCCAACACATCTTTCTTAATGTCCACATACTCAATCTTTTCAGTCTGCTGCAAACCTGCAGTACAACCTCCCAGATCGTTTTCCACCATGAATACTGAGGCAAAGTACTCATAAAGCACTTCTGCCATTTCTTCTGGTTCCACACAGACCTTTCCCTCTTCAGTTTTTATAGGCCCAATCTCTTCACTTCTCATCCTTTTACCCTTTGCATATTTGTAGACCTTTTGTGCATCTTTTTAGCTTCCAATACTGTAATTGTTACACTATATATTCTGAACTGGAAGGGCATGAGATCATTACGTACACACTCTAAATATTGCCATATTTTTGAGGCAAATAAAATTGCTGCTCAACTCTATAAAAACAAATAATAACTTTCCGAATTTCATGCACAAAACTAGTTTCCTATCACACCAGTGAGGAAACAGAAGAAAAGATCCTTTAAATGGTTTCCCCACCTACTGAGTTTGAGTTACTTTTTTCCACACCTGACACTTCTTTCCTTCCTTCCACCAACGTTCTTCACTGTGGATGCTTTCCTCCTACATTCTTTTCTTTATATTTCCCCAAACAGAATTCTTCCTATTCAAACAAAATGTTTCAAAATCTCTCATCCTGTAGATCAAGTACAGAACAAACTTCTGGGCTAGAAAGAGGAATTACTTACTTCAATGTAAAACTTACAAAATAATAGATCACACAATGGTGGAAACAACACCTGGTGCGAGTTGCACATATCTGATCCAAAGTACAAAATATTCTGATGTACTTTGTTAATATTGCCAGACAAACTAAAACCCACACATTTAATTCTGCATGTTATGCTTACCTCCTCTGAGACCGAGTCTGATGGTGCAGGTCTTGGAACAGAGAGCCCTGGCAAAGAGACATTAGACAGCCGTCTTTTTCTCACTCCACTGCAGTTGTTTGGAATTTTGAAGGCACATCGTTTGTGATAGTTCAGCCCACATCCTGACCAGAATTGATGGTGAGGAAAGACAGTAAATTGATTAGTTCACTTACGAGAGCCAAACTTGAGAACTCATTTTAGTCTGTCAATCACAGATTAAGCTGCAGCATTTTAGAAGGGCCTATTTCTCAAGACTGTTACCATGAAGCTCTAACAAAATGCAAGTTGAGGTGGTTAGCTCATGTGTCGTACATGCTGTGGTTATTCAATCACTTCTGCATCAGTCGTCTACAGGTGCTCAGTGTTGTAATTAGCAACAGATTTTAAATATTCAATTTGATTCTATGCACACTGATTGAAGCTAATAGGATTTGACACCATCAAGGAAGCAGTAACACATCGCTTTAAATTTCCACCAAGTACAGTATAATGTTAGTTTCATTGGTGCCCATGTGATCCAGCAAACGGTCTGGCAACCTTTGAGTCATTACATGAAATGCTTTTAATGATACATCCAGCCCATTTCTTAATACTAACTAGTAGCTATCATGGGCACACATCCAACTGCACAATGCAGAAGCCTTTTGTGGTTGACTATTATGATCTGGATTCCTGCAGATGTCTATTCACCTTATGGTTTGCTAATTGCACATGCAATTTACAGATATCCAAAGCTGCAGTATATTCCCTCCAAAAACAATATACATCAATGACCAAAAGTATCAAGTAAACTCCATACTAGGCTCTTCCGTGACTTAAAATCGATAAAATCTCTATAATGCAGAAAAAGGCCATTCAGCCTATCAAGTCTGCACTAACCACAATCTCACCCAGGTCCTATTCCAGTAACCCCACATATTTACCCTTCTAATTCTCCAGACACTAGGGTCAATTTAGCATGGTCAATCAATCTCACCCGCACATCTTTGGACTGTGGGAGGAAACTGGAGCACCCGGAGGAAATCCACACGGCCTGTGTGTGAACTCCACACAGACAGTGACGCAAGGTCAAAGTTGAACCTGGGTCCCTGATGCTGTGAGGTAGCAGAACTGCTGTGTCACCATGCCGTCCTACTTGATCGAAGTAGGGGAAAAGACAGGAAAGGAAGAAAACAGGCCAAATTCATTTTGGAATCAGCATGTAATAAGCCCATGAGACAAAACTTGTGTTACAGCTACCAATTTGGATTGTAAGAACATAAGATATAGGAGCAAGATTGAATAATTCAACCTCTTGAGCCTGTTCTACCATTCAATATAATCACAATTCCACTCCTGCTCCCCATGCCTCTTGATTTCCTGAGAGGCCAAGAATCTACTGCTCTCCATCTTGATCATACACAACAATGGATCACCACAACTCTTGGCAGCAAAGAATTCCAAAGATTCACAAAGTTAGTGAAGAAATTTCTTAGTCCTAAAAAACTGATCCTTTATCTGTGACTATTCATCAGCCAAGGTAAGCGAACTTTAGTGTTTTCTCTGTCAAGTCCCTTCAGAATTTTGTATTTTTCAAAGAGATCAACTCTCATTCTTCTAAATTGCATAGTCATGGGCCAAATTTACTCAGCCTTTCATCAGAGGACAACTTTCCTGTGTTTTAGTAATGAAGTTAAATTAATTCGTGCATCAAGAAATCTACATTTTCATTTTACTAATACAGGAGGATGCTTTTTGGCCAGGTTTTCCAGCTCCACAGTAGGAGCCACATCTGTAGTTGTCAATATGAATTAAAAGTTAATTGGGCTATGATTGCACCAGGACTTACTCATAGGTTTGTTTCACTGTAAATAATGATGTTTAGCTCAATTTATTAAATACAAAGACAACTTTTACAGACAATCACTGATTCAAACAAAAAAATAAATTCCTGAAATAATTTCTATTACACAGAACAGCAATGGTCATGTTATTCAAGTTTTATAATATTCTCTAATGCTCAAAATATTAATACAAGTTGGAGACAGAATTGTATCACTGATATCTGTAACTAATGAATTGACCTATACTTCCCCTCTCTGCTACATCAGCACAATTCTTAACCTGCTTTAAACAAATGGATTAAAACTTTAATTAAAATAATGGAGAGACGAATATTACAGAAATATCTTAAGAGTTCACACGTGAATGTCCATTAGCATAATTCTAATTCTGCAAATAGCTTGCAGAAGAATCCATACTGAGACTGTCTGACAACTGGTATTAACAAAAGGTTGGACAGGCTGCCTCATTACGAATGCTTGGCTGAGCTCCAAGAATATCTATTTCATTTAAATCTCAACAACAATATTTATACAGCTGCATAGGGAGAGAAAGTTTTATTGATTGACATCTCTATTACCACGTAATAATCTGCCATTTCTTTGAAGAAATTTTTCACTGGCTGTGTGTTTATCTCCAAAAGATTAAGAGGACTAAAGTGGCCAAGAGCTTCTGAAATTGATAACTGATACTATAAATGGCTGTGATTGACAGCTGTAATAAGGTAAGAGGGCCAATATATTTAAATGGCAACGCTAAATGCCTATTTTATTTGGTTGATAACATGAGACTGAGGTGCCTCCTCAGTCATTAGAATTTAAATATTAAATTGCTTTCTTTTTCCTCAATGCTGCAGACCTGCTGAGTTTTTCCAGAAATTTCTGTTTTTATTTCAGACTTCTAGCATTCACAGTTTTTCAAACAATAAAATATTTCAACATCCTACAGAATCCTATAGGATGTTGGAAGTAAATCAGACATTGCCTTTCGGTCAAGTGGGGAGAGATGGCAGAGATTTGGATTGTGGATGCAAATGCCATTCAATTCATCTTTTAAAGGTCATTAATATACCTTTAATTCTATGCACTATTCAATTTGATGCTATATAAATCTTACATCTACATGCGTTTTATGCCAATGTTATGCATTTATAATAGAAAGAGCTTGTGTAAGTAAACATTCTACACTGTATTTACACCTTTCCACCAGCAGCGGACTTGCAACACCTCCATTGGCAGGAGAAAGCAATTACACAGACACTTTTCATTATAAATGAAATGGTGGTAGGAAATGTGCACAAATGTAACATTTTGAAAATATAGCTATAACTCGTAATGGTTCAAATTTCCAATCTTATCCCAGCATCAGCATGTTGACAATGTTGAAATTAATCACAATGGTGTCAATATATACATGTTGAGTTGCATAATTAGACTCATCGCCAAAAAAAGTAAGCAATCATGATTTTAAAAAAGTAAAGGAAATTAAATTTTATAAATTGTAATAAATGGGTGGATCCCAATTGGCATCTGCACATCCAAATTGGGCTTGTGCCAAAAAGTACAGTTTGAATTTTGTTTGCACTTCAAAAAAGGTTTTAGTACACATTGAGCTAATTTTGTATGGACATAAACCTCAGTTGTGCCACAGTGTGAGCCAAAGCAAATGGAGACACTGTTGACTGTGTAAATACCAATACAAGAACGCAATTATGTTAGCAGCCAAGACAAAATACAAGAATTGTTTTTATAACTTGAGAACATTGCTAGTGCCTGTATATTTCTTACTTTCCAGAGTTGTTCCCACTAGAGGGCACCAAGCACTGTGTGACGCACAAAGACACTGCATTAAAAAAATGGAACACAGGTTTTAAGATACTGATCTTAACATTGCAAGTGGCATTCCCAAACATGATGAATTCATCTAAGTGCACCAAAAGTACACTAAGTTAATTTCCTTTTGTTCTCACCTCACATTTCATCTGCATTACTTCATTCAGCCCACATCAACATATAAATGAGTTGCTAGTCAACACTCACTTAATGGTGATGATCCATCCAATAACCAGCCAGCAGGAAAGAAAATGGGGAGACAGTGGGATAGTGATAATGTCAATGCACAAATAATCCCAAGGGTCAGGTTAATCATGGGATCAGAGCACCCCCAATGCAAAAGACAGCTATTCAGCTCAGTGAGCCTGTACCAACAACAATCCTACCCAGGCCCTATCCCCATAACCCCATCTAAAAATCCAAGTATTTATCCTGCTAATCCCACTGACACTAAAGGGAAATTTGGCATGGCTAATTAACCTAACCCACACATCTTTGGACTGTGGGAGGAAATCAGAGCACCAAAAGGAAACCCATGCAGACAGAGGGAAAACGTGCAAACATCACACACAATCCCCAAGGCCGGAATCGAACCTAGGTCCCTGGCAGCAATGAATTTTGGCCATGCACCTTTGGGCCCTCGGGTGCTTCATCTACAGCTTAATGCCTAAGGTTTGAGCATGCTACTATTTGCCAGCTTCACTTTGCACAACGGGCTTGTGCTGTAACGGATAATGTTTCTGACTTAATGTTCTGGGACAAGGGGTCACTAGGGCAGCTGGTGGAATTTAAATTCAATTAATAATTCTGAATTGAAAAGCTAATCACCACAATGGAATGAAATCCTTACCTGATCTGGTCTTTATATGACTCCAGACCTACAGCAATGTGGTTGATTCTCAACTACCTTCTGAAATGACGTGACAAGCCATCAGTTCAAGGACAATTAGGGATGGGCAAATGCTGGCCTTGTCAGCAATAGCCACAACACATGAAAGAATATATTTTTCAAATTATTGGTGTTAATAATGTATAGTAGGTGAATGCAGCTGTGGAATGGACATAGTTTGCACATGCGTGAAACAAAGAATAAATTATGGAAAGCTTGCTTCATTCTTGAGGTTTGGTAGATTAAAGGGCTGGAGCAATGTGAGGGAATTAAGCATCCTCTGAAGTAGATAGGCAATCTCATAAACCAGTGACTTTAGGAATCATGGACGGTGATTAAACACCCCTCACCTATCACGGAGGAATGTGTTCAAAGCTATGTTTTTCATTTTAAAGAGATGTGCCAAGATAAGCGTGACATTAGTGTACCTTTAAGAATATTTTAAAAATCATGTTTCCTGCAGCTATGATTTTGGTTTTGTTGCTGCCAAGCTGTCTGGTAGAAATCTTTTATTTGCTTCTTCAATGGTTTAAATGCGGTTAATTGTTTTTACTCTGGGATCTTTTATGACGCTGCATTGTTAGGAAGAAGATCACGTTTTAGACAGTCTTTTTCTTCCTAGTGAATTTAAGGTTTCATTTTCTGTTTTGGCTGGTTGCAAGGAGGACAATGCTCGTTGACCTCAAAGAACAAAAAAAAAGAACAACACAGCATCTCGTTTGGGAATTTCTGGTCTTGCTCCAGTGAGGCCGTAAAATCCTGCCCCATGTTGCTGCAGCATTCTCTTTCATTCCATGCAGATGATAAAGTCAATAAAATGCAAGCATTGGTAATGGAATTCCATCGTAACTATAGATAGAACTTCCTTGTCCATAGCACTCTGGTCATAATGTACATCATTCAGAATGGTGACAACTTGTCTATTATGCTTCAAGCAACAACATTTTAATGAAGAAGAGGACAGTGGCAGAGAAAGGAAAATGAAGCAGATCCTGCACTCTGAATCCCACTACCTCTTTAAAACCTATATTGACCCATATTGATACAGGCTTGGAGGCTATGCAGCCAGAAAGAGCACTGACGTTTACAGGCACATTTGCATGGTCATAACTGTAGATGATTACTGTAATAAAGATTTTAAAATTCATCCAAGTTAAAAGCAATGTCGATGCTTCACCACAAAACATTGTTTGTACTCTAAATGAAGCACCAATATGCATATCAATGACGATCCTATGCTATTGTCTCTTAAGTAAAGTTTTACAACACCAATTTTAAATCCAACTGATTTATTTGATAGGTAAATCCACGAGCTTTCGGCCTTTGTGGATTTACTATCAAATAAATCGGTTGGATTTAAAATTGGTGTTGTAAAACTTTACTGAGTTTACCCCAGTCCAACGCTGGCATCTCTATATCATTGTCTCTTAATGCAGAAGGCCATAAGTTGAAAATAAGAAAGCTAGTTCCAAGGAATTGAAATGCTCACCTTTACATTTTGTGAAATCCACATTATTTGAAACCGTCACCAGCTTGGGCATAGTATATTAGTAAATTAAAGACACAAATGGCCAAAGAAAGGGCGGACTTAGGGGCTTGATGTGGCCAGACTCCTGCTGAATATTGTCTAATATGGCTTCTGGTCTTGCTGCATTTCTTTGAGATTTTGACTTTATGCAGCCAGTTCTTTGCAAGTGCTAACAGATGGACTGGTAAGTATACAGAGATTGACACAAGCTCCCTAGCTACAGTTGTTTGTTCTGTGCCTAGCATTATTGCACAGCATTTTTCAGGAATGTTCCTGACTGCTATATGAATGTGTAAATATGAGTCACACCAACAAGGAAGACAGCATTTGGTGCTTGTTCTGTAATAAATTGATCTCAACTAAGATAGAGGCAGGCGTACTAAAAATGTTCTGAGCAACATAGACCTACCAGTACAGAAATTCTTAGGTTGCCAGCCTTACAAAATTTTAGAAAAGTTCCTCACTCAAGGACCTGTGTGGGTGATCTGTACTTCATGTGAACATGACCATAAAGTGTTTTTTTTATATATGGCCTCCTTCCTCAAACTTTAATTCCCAAAGTAACTGGATGAAATTCAGAGGCTGGATTTTATGGGGTGCTGTGAACACATGTTTGATCCAGCCGTAATCATATGCTGGCTGTCCTTTATTCGAGGATGATGTCTACTCAGCATTGTGAGTTTCTGCCAAAGGTCTTCAAGTGACTGCAGAGATTGACTTTGGGCACATGGGTCAGTTTATGTCTTACAGAGGTACTGGGATCTGAAGGGCAGGATTTGCTTTCTTTTCCTTTCTGTGCCATTGCTCTACTTCATCATTAAGATGTTGTTGCTCAAAGCATGATGGGCAAGGTGGCACCCCTCTGAATTCTGACCCCAGCCATTAATATCAATGCTGCTGCACGTCAAGAAGATGCTCAGAGTTTCTCTGAAGCATTATCATTATTCTCCCCTGGAACATTGGTCAATTGAGAAGGAGATGGGTTTTCAGCCATCTGGACAGAGTGGCTACTCCATCAAAGTTGTTTTCACAGAATGTTTGCCTGATTACTTGTGGAGCTTTCTTCAAGGCTTCCTTCTTTGATGGTCCCTCAACAATTATGGAACTTTTAACTTAAGGGTCATGACAAACCATTGTTCCACTGCACTTACAGTCTAGCTCGTCTTGGGTGACAACATCCATACAAAGAGCATTTTTTACATTTTTGAATTGAGATTTGTTTTCCTTTGGACCATTTACCATTCTTTAACTTTTGTTGTTTGCATGACATGCAGACCTGGCACAGTAGTACGAAACGTTTCACTTTCAAGCTAGCCATCCTTATATTCTATCAGAATGAGACTGTCAGATTAGTTCCAGTTATGTAGATTTATGCGTGCCTTTCGGGATGCATGCTGTACCAAATTCCCTTTAATGAGAACCCTTGCTGTCAGGAAAATGAGATTTTAATCTCTTAAATCTGTGCTGGATCAGAACCCAGATTCCAAAGGATTAAAGATAACCACTATACCATTGGAGTCAGCCTTATCCTCAAGCCAACTAAGTCTGGTGGATCTGTCACAAGAGTAATCCTTAAAAATATAGCACGCAGAACAACAGTCTTAAAAGTAAGAATATCTAAGATGCTAAGAAAGTTTTACTTCAAATGACTCCAGCATAAATATGGACAAGATTTCTCTCTAGCTGTAATTCTTGTTCATTTTGACTTCTCATGAACTAGAGAACATTACATGTTCAACATTTTTTTTAATTCACTTGTGGGAAATCAATGAGCGTCACTAGCTGACCAGCATTTATTGCCCAGTCCTAGTTGCCTTTGGGGGGCAGTTGAGAGTCATCCACATTGCTGTACCTCTGGAGTCACATGTAGCCCAGACCAGGTAAGGATGGCAGTTTCCTTCCCTGAAGGGCATTACTGAACCAGATGGATTTTTCTAATAATCAACAATGGATTCATGGTCATCAATAGATTCTTAATTCCAGATTTTTTTTATTGAATTCAAATTCCACCATCCGCCATGGTGGAATTCAAAGCCAAGTCTCCAGAACTTCAGCTAATTTCTGAATTAATAATCTAGCGATCACTAGATAACCACTAGGCCATCACCTTCCCAGTTACTGAGCTTAAACTCCCTGTAATACATGTATGGAAATGCCAATTAACCAAATAATATTTCTTAAATCAAACAGAGATAAATATAATTGTAGCATTACTACCTAAATTTATAATAAATTTAAACTGAATTATTAGCCAAAGTTTTTCTGAATGCTTGACACCATGACCAAAGAAAGGAAATCCAAATAGCCTCTTGAGAACCACACAATTTGATCACATATGTGGCAGGGAAGTCCTCTCAATATAGATTCTGAATGGGCAAACAATATTTAAATCCTATATACAGGACTGAAAATAAAATAGAAATGACAAGGATGCAATCATTTCTATCTGGATCTGGTGGAAATCACCACAGTATATCTATTTTAATCTGTCAAGTATTAATTTGAAAAGTAGCTCCCTTGAATATTTATGAAATAAAGAGAATGATTTTTTCTAATGGTATTTTCCCACCCAGCACTGACCCAAATAACCAACCTACAAAACTTCAAAGTAATTAGGCAGTCAACGTGTTTGTGAAAGGGAAATCATGTTCAACCAATTTTTTTGGAGTTGGGGACTCTTTGTGCCCTCTTCACAACTTCGTTTCCCATCTATCTTTATGTCAATAGCAAATTTGACAGCCAAGTCATTTATATAAATTTGTCAACAGTGGAAGTTCCAGCACTGATTCCTGTGGCAGATCACTTGTTGCACCTTGTCAACCAGAAATAGACAATTTATGCTTCTTTTCTGCTTCCTGTTAGACAGCCAATCTTCTATCCATGTCAATATGTTATTCCTTATTTCTGCAAAAACTTTTGATTGGCACTTGATCCAATGCTTTCTGGAAATCTAAGAACAGTATATCCACCCATTCTCCTTCATTCAGAGCACAGGTTATTTCCTCAAAGAACTCCAATCGGTTGGTTAAACATCAGTTATCAGGGAGGCAATGGCCTAGTGGTATTATCGTTAGACTATTAATCCAGAAACTTAGCTAATGTTCTGGAGACCGGGTGTCGAATCCCACCACGGCAGATCGTGGAATTTGGATTCAATAAAAAAAAAATCCAGAATTAAAAGTCTACTGATGACCATGAAACCATTGTCGATTGTTAGAAAAATCCATCTGGGGCACTAATGCCATTTAGGGAGGAAAATCTGCCGTCCTTACCTGGTCTGGCTATACATGACTCTAGAGCCATAACAACGTGGTTAACTGCTCTCTGAAAAAGCGCAACTAGGGCAATAAATGTTGACCAGCCAGCGACGCACGTGTTCCATGAATGAATAAAAAAAATTATGGTTTCCTTTCACAGAACCATGCTGACCTTGAATTTATCCAAGTGCCCTGCTATAACTTCTTTAATAATGTGTTCTAACATGTCCCCAAGACAAATGTTAAGCTTCCTAGCCTGTATTTCTCACTTTGTGCCTCCTTCCCTTTTTGAAAAATTCCCTGAATCTAGGGAGTTTTGGAAAATGAAGTGCAATGCATCAAAAATCTCTTTAGGCACTTCTCATAAGACCCTAAGATGATGTCCATCAGGGCATTGTCAGCCCACAGCTCCTAATCTCCCTCCCTTCCATTTCAGGGTTTATCACTGCTTTCGAGGATGTTATTTGCATCCGCTATAGTGAAGGCTGATGAAAAATACCTCTTCAATTCATCTGCCATTCTCTTATTTTCCATAATCAATTCTTCAAACTCACTTTTGAAAGGACCACTCACTTTGTTAACTTCTTCTTTAAATATTTATAAAACTTGTGTTTTTCTGGCTAGGTTCCTCTTATACTCTAATGTTTACTCATTATTAGTAATCCTTTACTGTTTCTTGTATTCTGTTCAATCTTCTGACCTACCACCTGTTTTGCGCAGGTGCCAGCGTCCGATAAATTGGAACTCATTTCTCCCACGCCACTTTTGCAGCCATGCATTCAGTGCTCTAACCTGATTTGCCTCACGTCAATTTGGATTTGGCCCAGAGATTCTGACCTTTGAAGTTCTGCTTCTTAATTTGGTATCTAGATCCCCACACTGACAATGCAGAATGTCCTTCTTTGTCCTGCCTATGTAGTTGGTGCCTACATGGACCAAGATAACTGGGTAATCCAGCTCCCACTGCAGGTTCCTCTCCAACCCTGATCAGGTGTCCTGAACCCTGGCGTTAAGCAAGCAACACAGCAGTCTAGACTCTCATTCTTTGCTGCAGAAAATGGTGTCAATTCCTCTGACTATACTTTCTCCTATGACCACTACATTCCTTTCTGCTCCCCTCACTTGATTGGCTTCCTGTACAAGGGCATGGTCAGTTAGTTCATCCAACCTGTAGCCCCCATTTTTATCCAACAAGTTGAGAAAAAAACTCAAACTTGTTGGACAACTGTAAAAACTGAGCCTTCTTGCTCCTGCCCTTTGAGACCCTTATCTGCCTCACTTGCAATCACGCTGTCCTGTCCCTGACCAAATCAAAAGACCCTGCCTTGAAAGATATGACTACCTCCCAATACAAAGAATCTAGGTAAAATTTCTCCTCTCTGATGCCCCACAGTGTCTGTAGTTCAGCTTCTGGCTCAAACTCCAAGCCAAAGCTGTTCAGATTTCAAACGTTTATTACAGACTTGTTTGCCCTGAATCAAACTGGCATCCAGAAGTGTTCACATGCTGCATCTCTGACACATCACCTGTCCTGCCATCTTTAATGTGTTCTAATTAACAATTTCATTATTTTACTTAGTTATATATTTTACTGGTGTCCTAGTGCATGAATCATATGAGGTACTTTGCATCAAGTGTTCACCAAAGAGAAGGACTTGATGGATGATAAGTCTGAGAAAGGAGATGTAGGTAGTTTGAGTGAGTTGATAGTTTGAGTCATGTTGAGATCAAAAAGGAGGAGATATTCGGATTCTTGAGAAACATTAAAACAGACATGTCCCCAGGGTCTGACGTGATATACCCCAGAATACCGAGAGAGGCAAGGGAGGAAATTGCTGGGGCTTTGAGAGAAATCTGCATCCTCAGTGATTTGGGGGATGCCCCAGATCATTGGAGAATAGCCAATGTTGTTCCTCTCTTTAAGGAGGGTAGCAAGAATAATCCAGGTAATTACAGGCTGGTGAGCCTTACATCAGTGGTAGGGAAATTATTGGAGAGGATTCTATGAGATAGGATTTATTTGGAAATAAGTGGATGTATTAGTGAAGGGCAACATAGTTTCATGAAGGGAGGTTGTATCTCAGACTTGATCAAGTTTTTCAAGGAAGTGACGAAGATGATGGATGAAGGTAGGGCAGTGGATGTTGTCCACATGGCCTCTGACAAGGTCCCTCATGGCAGACTAGTGCATAAGGTAAAGTTACATCAGATCAGAGATGAGCTGATGAGGTGGATACAAAACTGGCTTGGTCAAAGGAGACAGAGAGCAGCAGTGGAAGGGTGCGTTTCTGAATGGAGGGCTGTGACAAGTGGCATTCCTCAGGAATCAGTGCTGGGATCTTTGCTGTTTGTAATATAAATAAATGATTTGGAGGAAAGTGTAACTGGATTGATTCGTAAGTTTGTGGACGACACAAAGGTTGATGGATTTGTGGATAGCGATGAGGACCATCAGAGAACATAGCAGGATACAGACCAGTTGGAGACTTGGGCAGAGAGATGGCAGATGGAGTTTAATCCCAACAAATGAGAGGTAATGCATTTTGAAATGAATAATACAGATAGAAAATATACAGTAAATGGCATAAACCTTAAGAACATGACAGGCAAAGGGATCTGGGTGTACAGATACATAGGTCACTGAAAGTGGCAGTGCAGGTGGAGAAGGCAGTCAAAAAGGCATTTGGTATGCTTGCCTTCATCGGCTGGAGTATTGAGTTTAAAAACTGGCAAGTCATGTTGCAGCTTATAGATCCTTCGTCAGGCCACTCTTGGAATATAGTGTTCAATTCTGGTTGCCACGTTACCAGAAGGATGTGGAGGCTTTGGAGAGGGTACAGAAAATATTTACCAGGATATCCTGTATGGAGGGCATTAGCTATGAGGAGACATTGGAGAAACATGGTTTGTCCTCACAGGAATGACAGAAGTTGAGGGGCAACTTGATAGAAGTTGACAAGATTATGAAAGACATGTTCAGAGCGGATAATCAGAAGCTTTTCCCCAGAGTGGAACAGTCAATTACTAGGGGGCACAGGTTTAAAGTGCGAGGGGCAAAGTTTAAAGGAGATGTACGAGGCAGATTTTTAACAGAGATAGTGGGTGCCTGGAACTTGTTGCCAGTGAAGGTAATGGAAGCAGACATGGTAATGACTATTAACTATTTCATTATTTTACTCAGTTATATAATGTTATATAGGAAGTGTTAGGTGATTAAGGAAGCATTAAGGTAGACAAATCCCCAGGGCCAGGTGGCATCTGTTCTAGATTACTCAGAGAGACAAGGATGAAATTGCTGGGCCTCTAACAGAACTTTTTGTCCTGTTATTTAAGAAGAGTGGCAAGGATAACCTGAGTAATTAGAGCCAGTGAGCTTGATGTCCGTGGTAGGGAAACTGTTGGAGAAGATTCCTAGTAATAAGATCTATATACATTTAAAGCTGAATAGTCTCAGTGGCGATAGACAACATGGTTTTGTATGAGGGAGGTCATGGCTCACAAATTTGGTTGAGTTTTTTGAGGAGGTGACAAAAATGATTGACAAGGGAAGGGCCGTGGATGATGTCTACATGGAATTTAGTAAAGCATTTGATTAGATCCCTCATGGCAGGCTGGTACAAAAGGTTAAACCTCACAGGATCAAAGCTAGATGGGTACAGAAGTGGCTTGGCCATAGACGACAAAGGGTAGCAGTGGAGGAGTCTTTTTCTGATTGGAGGTCTGTGACTAGTGATGTTCCACAGGGCTCTGTACTGGAACCTCTGTTGTTTGTGATATATATAAATAATTTGGAAGAAATTATTTGGAAGAAATTACAAAGAAATTTGTAATTGGTCTGATTAGTAAGTTTCTTGATGACACAAAGATTGTTGGAGTTGTGAATAGTGATAACATTATCAGAGAATACAGCATGATACAGATAGGGTGGAAAGTTGGGCGGAGAAACGGCAGATGGAATTTAATCCTGATAAATGCAAAGTGATGCATTTTGGTAGATCTGTGCAGGTGGGGAACTATAAAATAAATGGCAGAACCATCAGAAGTATAGACACATAGACGGATCTGGGTGTGTAAATCCACAGATCCTTAAAGGTGGCAACGCAGTGGAAAAGGTGGTGAAGAAGACATACGACATTGAGAGTCTTAGAACATTACAGCGCAGAACAGGCCCTTCGGCCCTCGATGTTGCGCTGACCAATTAGGAACAAGCAGTGACCCTCTAACTTAAACCACTCCCTTTTCATCCATAAACTTATCTACTAACCTCTTAAACGCCACGAAACTTGGCGCATCTACAACTGACGCAGGCAAGGCATTCCATACCCTTACCACCTTCTGGGTAAAGAACCTACCTCTGACATCTCTCCTAAAACCACCACCCCTTAATTTAAAGCTATGTCCCCTCGTGCTAGCTTTTTCCATCCTAGGAAAAAGGCTATCACTGTCCACCCTATCTAAACCTCTAATCATCTTATATGTTTCAATAAGGTCCCCTCTTAGCCGCCTCCTTTCTAACGAAAACAACCTCAAATCCCTCAGCCTCTCTTCATAAGACCTGCCCTCCATACCAGGCAACATCCTGGTAAACCTCCTCTGTACCCTCTCCAATGCCTCCACATCTTTCTTATAATGTGGGGACCAGAACTGCACACAATACTCCAAGTGCGGCCGCACTAGAGTTTTGTACAGTTGCAACATGACGTTGCGGCTCCGAAATTCAATCCCCCTACCAATAAAAACTAAGACTCCGTATGCCTTCTTAACAACCTTATCGACTTGATTGCCAACTTTCAGGGATCTATGCACACATACACGAAGATCCCTCTGTTCATCAACACTATTAAGAATCCTACCATTAGCCCTATACTCTACACATTTGTTATTCCTGCCAAAGTGCATTACCTCACACTTTTCCACATTAAACTCCATTTGCCACCTCTCGGCCCAGCTCTGCAACTTGTCCAAGTCTCTCTGCAAACTATAACACCCCTCTTCACTATCTACCACTCCTCCGACTTTGGTGTCATCCGTAAATTTACTAATCCATCCTTCAATACCCTCATCCAGATCATTTATAAAAATTACAAACAGCAGGGGCCCCAAAACAGATCCCTGAGGTACACCACTAGTAACCGAACTCCACGATCAATATCTCCCATCAACCACCACCCTCTGTCTTCTATCTGCTAGCCAATTCCTAATCCAATTAGCTAAATCACCCACCTATAGTCTTAGCTATAGGTAAGATTGAATAAACTAGGGTTGTTCACCCTGGAAAGACGGAGGTCTTTCAAACAGAAGTTCATAAAATTATGAAGGGCATAGATAGGGTGAACAGTTGGAATCTTTTTTCCCAGGTCGAAAATGACAAACACAAATTCAAGGTAATAGCAGGGGCAACGTTCAATATAGATATGCAGGGAACGTATTTTACACAGAGGGTGGTGGGAGACAGGAATGCACTACCAAGCAAGATGGTTGACCCAGACACACTAAAATCATTTAAGACTTATCTAAATAGCCACATGAACAGACTGGGAATAGAGGGATACAAACGGATGGCCTAATTAGAAACACTTGATCAGTGCAGACTAGGAGGGCTGAAGGGCCTGTTCCTGTACTGTATTGTTCTTTGACTTTTAAGGGGCGTCTTGACAAGTACATGAATAGGATGGGAATAGAGAGACATGGTCCCTGGAAGGATAGGGGGTTTTTGTTAAGTTAAGCAGCATGGTTGGTGTAGGCTTGGAGGGCTGAAGGGCCTGTCCCAGTAATTTTCTTTGTTAGTATGTGGGGACAATAATTAATTGGGAAAGCCAATAGAATGTTATTTTTTGTAGTGAGGGAAATCAATTACAAAAAGAGAGAGGTTAGGCTTTAGTTGTACAGGACATTGGTGAGACCACATCTGGAATACTGTATTGGTTACTATATTAATACAGTATTAATACAGTCTGCACATTCTCCCCTGCTTATTTAAGGCAGAATATAAATGCAAAATTGGTATAAAACATGTAAAAGACATTTGAAGAAGTATTCTGAATCTATTCTTGGTACGCTAACAATAGGATCTCCTACCAATATCTGGAGAAAAATTGTGGCATGCTCCAAATATACGTGTGTATAAAACATATAAATACATACACGGTGCACGGATGAAGAGCATGACTTCCCAACATCTAAATAGCACCAAATCTACAATAATGATCTGTATGCATGTTATGAAAGGTTCAATAAATTAAGGATGATCTAAGCTTTCTGCAAACATTGAATGCATGTACGTTGTTAATATGTCAAATTCTCCATTAACTCAATATAGGTTTTGTTAAAAGATCCAACTTCTTCCAGGCAAAGATTCTAATGAGTATTTAAGATTTTTATTTCCACAGATTACAATGCAACCTAGATTTGACCAATAGATGGCACTATTGTCCACCTAACTCATGCCTGATTCTCAGGGATGATTCCTTCATCATTCAACATTAAATCATTTTCACTAAAGTATATACATTAGGTTGAGTTAATTCCACACAATTTTGACTGAAATTTTTGGATGCTTTCAAGACTTCTAAAACGTACTCATTATTTTTATTGATTAAAAAAGAATCATCTTTCTCACAAGTTTATTTTGGAAGAAAAGTGCATTACAAGTAAGATTTTTGAATTGTCAGCTTTACAGGGGAATGTGTCAGTTTTTTTAAAACTGTTTAACGTTTGCTAGTTTTCTGATTTGGCTTAAATGTATTAATTTAGTTAATACAAGACAGCATAGTGGCACAGTGGTTAGCAATGCTGCCACACAGAGAACTCAGTAAGAATCTAGCAACACCAATTGGTGTTGCTAAATTCTTACTGAGTTCTTACCACCCCAATCCAATGCCGGCATCTTTACATCATGGCCACACAGAGACCCAGGTTTGATTCCTGGCTTAGGTTACTGTGTGGAGTCTGCACATTCTCCCCATGTCTGCTTGGGTCTCCGGGTGCTCCAGTTTCCTCACACTGTCCAAAGATGTGCGGGTTAGGTGCATTGGCCATTCTAAATTCTCCCTCATTGTACTTGAACAGGTGCCAGAGTGCTGTGACTAGGGAATTTTCACAGTACATTCATCGCAGCGTGAATATAAGTCTACCTATGACTAATAAATAAACTTTACTTTTAGTTCCATTCTAAATAACTATGATGACAATAACAGTGTTGCTTCTTTCTGAACACCCCTGAGTTAGGGGAATGCATTAGCAAACTGATTTTTGGAAATCAGACTGCAGCTCAGATTGACTTCAGGCAATAATGCACCAACATCTGCAATGTTTTCCGTGAAAGGGATGTATATTGTTCTGATTTCTCCCACACTATCTCAGTCACTACCAGCCAAATAAACAAGAATGAAATAGATCACACAACGAGTACAAACTAGGACCAAAAGAGAGATTTTTAAAAGTCCTAAAAAGTAAAACAGAAATAATTTTGATCAAGAAGCAAGTGTGTTTAAATTGCATTAGCTGGCGCATTGCAACTACATATGAATGAGTTTACTGGAATCCCTCCGATTATGTTATTGATGTAAACCTCTCCCCTTAACTTCACAACTTTACTTTCCTTAATCAAGGGGATAAGTCTCATCAATTCAGAAGGAAAAACTTGAATTTATATGGTACCTATCACAACCTCCCATGTTCCAAAGTTACAACAGTCCACTGCATAATCACAGCTGTACTGTGAAGAAACACAGCATTCAATTTGCACATAGTACAATTCGCTCTGCAAACAGCAATGAAATGAACTGACGTTGGACAAGGTATAAATATTGTTAATGACACAGAGACAACTCACTATTCTTTAAATAGCGCTATGGGATTGTTGATATGTACCTGAAAAGACAGACTTGCTAAAAGACAATGCCTCCAAAACAGCAGCGCTATGCGATCAACTGACCCAAGGCTGATTTAAATGTAAATGTATTAGCACCAATGCAGAGGTTTGTATGATGGTGCAGAGGGGTGTGAGTGACTGCAGGATGATGTGAACTGCAACTCACTAATGGGTAATGTGTACAATTATACACCTGGTGGCGCTGCAGTACTCCCCTCAACTTTCCTTGAGTCCAGATTCTACTCATTTCAAAATTCAAGACACCTCTAGAAACACAGGTTCAATTTAGCAGTATTAGATTTTTCCTGTGTTTAAAGCCATCTGCTTTCTGGTCCATAAGCCTTTGCAACATAAATTTCTTTTTAGGTCCATATGAGCCCTTGCGTTGCTGACTAGCTCAGAACTAAATCAATGGCTGCACCAACTTCTGTCTCCACTTCTAAATCTGCCTTTATCTTCAAATGCAATAAACAACCTCCCTTGCCCTAAAGAAATTTTCAAAAATGTGTTAATGCCCTGAATGCTGCAAGTCTATAGTGCGTTCTTTTATTTTTGTGTCCTGGCATCCCATGTGACGCATGGGTCCTCACCATCAGTCTCTTTTCAGAAGGAAGCATGTACAGTCTCAACAACTATCAGCACCCAGATTAAACTAGCACAGCATTTGAACCAATGACTTCCTGCTCTGTTTGGTTCAGTACCACAATGGGCAGTACATTTAATATGTGGGTAACCCTCAAGACTTCCATATGCAAAACGGAAACAAAAACAATTTTATCATTTTGTACATTTAAGAATACCTCGTGAGATATAGGTCAACAAATGGAGACTCACCTTCACATTTCAAGCCCTGGCGTACTAATCCCCATAACATCTCTCCACAGTAGTCACAGAAAGTTGGGGCTTTGTAAGAGTGTACATAAAGAGCATGTGGTCGGATCTGGAAATCTTCAACAGTAGCTAGTGCTGATAAAGAAAGAAACAAACAAAATTAGCCCACTTAAGGGGAAAACAGTGCTTCATACATTAAAAGAACAAATAATGCATGATTTCAATTAAAATTCTGCTTAAGGAAATGAAGTTCAATTCTCCACGAGTCTGTATCAAAGTGTGTTGCCCATCCCACAGTATATCAGGACAAGTCTGTATATTCAAACATGGTAGAGGAACCATGATTCACATTGTAATTTTTGAATAGGTTCAAAGATTGGGCATGATACATAGAACAAGATTACACATTAGTTTTCAATTGCTGGCCAAGGTGCAGCTCAAAATACTGAAACTTGCAATTGCAATCAAAATCAAATCTGCTAAGGAAATTAGTCCATAGTGCAAAGAATAAAGAAACAACTAACGTTCAAGCTTGAAACTGCCCACATAATATGGTGTATCGCATACTGTATAACGACTTAACATTTCTTAATTTGTGACATTATCACCATAAATCCTGTTCAAAACATAATCCACTGCACAATTAAAAACTGTTTAAAAAAAGGAGATAGACAAAAGGTGGGTAACTATAGGTTGGTTAGCTTAACTTCTAATAATAGGGAAAATACTTGAATCTATCATCAAAGAAGAAACAGTAAGACATCTGGGTATAAATTGTCCAATTGGAAAGACATGGGTTCATGAAGGACAGGTTATATCTGATTAATTTGGTGGAATTCTTAGAGAACATTACACGTGCAGTAGACAATGGGGAACCTGTGGATGTGGTGTATCTGGATTTCCAGAAGGTATTTGACAAGGTGCCGCACTAAAGGCTGCTGCTTAAGATAAAGATACACAGTGTTACAGTTAATGTATTAACATGGGTAGAGGCTGGTTAACTAACAGAAAGCAAAGAATGGGGGAAAATGGGTGTTTTATTGGTTGGCGATCAGTGACTAGTGGTGAGCCTCAGGGATCAGTGTTGGGACTGCAATTGTTTATGATTTACATAGATGATTTGGAGTTGGAGACCAAGTGTAGTGTGTCAAAATTCACAGATGGCACTAAGATGAGTGGCAGAGCAAAGTATATAGAGGACGCTGAAAATCTGCAAAGGGATACAGATAGTCTAAGTGAGTGACTCATAGAGTACAAATATTGGTAAATGTAAGGTCATCCATTTTGGGGACCAAAATTGCACATAGTACTCCAGTTGCAGCCTCACCTATTTGAGAGCAATGAAAGGCAACAGGATTATTAACACAATGGCTATTCTGAAATACTAACATTACCAATTGGTCCATGACATAATGTAATTAGCATGAATCAATCAACTCATCGGAAGAAAATTCAACTCTTTGTCTAACATTAAAAAAATTAAATTATGTTTTAAAGATGATTACATAATTAAAAGTTTCAATTATTCACCAAAACTGTACCTGCATTTCCAACCTATCTTCTACCCACAGCCTCTCCCCTCAACAAACTTAACAATGTGCTCTCATTTGGTTAGCAGACAGCATCTTACAAATCTGCACTTATAAGGTCCAGCCAAAAATAATGAACACATGCCAAGCAAACCAAAGACATGAACATAGCAAAATATGCATTGATTCATTCCTCTTCCCTTGGCCTCCAGCTTTATTCTATTAAAAACAATAAAGACCCAGCAAGGAAGATTCATCTGTCGCTCACCAGAGAAGTTAAGCGTAGCATTCAATTAAACGACGAGGCTTATGATGCTACAACAAATAACAGTAAGCCCAAGGATAGGGAGCATTTTGGAAACCAGCAAAGGGCCACCAAAAACAAAAACAAAATTTAGAATGTGAAAGTAAACTAGACGGAAATACAAAAAATTGTGACAGCTTTTTCAAGTATATAAAAAGGAATGCAGCCAAAGTAAGCATTGGACCCTTAGAGGCAACAACAGGAGAAATGATGGGGAATGAGGCAATGGCAGAGAGGTTACTCAAATATTTGGGGGTGACTGAACAGTGCAAGGGACCAGGAGAAATAAACGGAAGCCATTCAGCAGACTCCTTGCTAGATGCCACGGTCTCCACACATCCCCAGCCAGATTTTTGGTGTTGTTGGCTCCATGCTGGAAATCAACTGGCCAGCAATTGGGAGACCAGCAGTGCAGGGCAACTGCGCATGCACCAATCTCCGCTCTGACAGACTGGCACATGCGCAATGGTCCACTCAGCACTATGCTGCTGGTGTCTCCAGTCGGAATAGGCCCTGCCCCTGGATTTTTATCATGGTTCACGCTGAGGCACTCGTCCCAGAGCTCTTGGAGCTGCAAAGGCAAAGTTGTGAGCATCAGAAAGGGATAACAACATTTTTCTTTGGACTGCAAGACCATCTAGAGGAGCCCCATAGCCTTATATCTGAGGAGATTCTGTGGCGATCACTCCAATGAAACAAGGCCAATACTTAGTCCACAGTGCAAACAGCATGTGACTTGCACCCCATGGTGATGGATGTCCATTCTATGGTCAGGGCAGGTCTTTCATGGCTGAGAATATGAGTTCCAAGGTGCAGGGTTATAAGTGCTGCATGGTGCAGGCATTATTTGGAACCCATGAGTCAGTGCTAGAGGACAGCAGGACTTCTGGATCTCACTCTAACTGCCCCTCTAAACCATGGAGGAGCCCAGAGTCCCCCAGGCACCTCCACCTCAGAGGAAATACAGCCTGGAGCCTTCCACCTAGAAGACACTGAGTTTCAGTCCATCTGAAACCCCTGTCCCTTTAAGCGACACACCTTCAATCCCACACACAGCGAGAGCAGGACTGTAACCTCCCTGTTGTCCGAAAGCAGGCCCGGACACTCAAGGGGACGCCAGCAAGGTCAACTGAGGTAACGGGGCACAGCAGTCAGCTCGCTGCCTCAGCATGCACACGCACACACCAACACTCCTGAGGAGCCATAACAACCAATGTGTGCTATGTAGCTTTGCTGGGCTCCTAAAGCACTGTTCAATGCAGGTTGCATTCAGCTCTCTATCAGATAGGAATGAGACATTTTGTGGAGGTGAAGAGGAGCATCACTCTGTCCTCACTGCAAGTCACAATCATTCTCCTACAGGTCTGAGAAGCATCCTGACCATAATGGTGTGACCATGTCAATCAATGATCTCCTGCAGATTTCATAATACTGATAAGATGCAAGACCCCATATAGAGAGAGGGCTTGATGCCCTAGTCCTGGTCATTCACAAACAGAAAGGCAATGAGGGTATCCTAGCCCTGTGAGCCTTCTGGGTTCTGCCTCCTCCACGTGTTACCCCTTGGTTCCCTTCTCAACTTCATCTGAGCAGATGTGACACTCCTCCAGGTCAAGCTACAAACTGCAGCACACCACTATGACACTGGCCATTCTTTAGGGATGGCACTGGAATCACATCTTCATAGAATCCCTATAGTGCAGAATGAGGCCATTCGGCCCATTGAGTCTGCACCGACCACAATTCCAGCCAGGCCCTTTTCCCATAACTTCATATTTACCCTGCTAACCCCCTTAATGCCAGGGTCAATTTTAGCATGGCCAATCAACCTAATCCACACATCTTTAGAATGTGGAAGGAAACCAGGACACCCGGAGGAAACCCACATGGGGAGAACGTGCAAACTCCACACAGACAGTGACTCAAGGTCAGAACTGAACCTGGATTGTTGGCGCTGTGAAGCAGCAGTGCTAACCACTGTGCCACCGTGCTCTATGCTGTTTATAGAATACTAGGGGAGCAGGAAAGGATAGGATGCAAGATATAATGCTGCAGTTACTGATTAAAAAAGGTCAGCTTAATACACAAAAGGACCATTCAAAAGTCTGATAGCAGTAGGAAAGAAGCTGTTCTTGAGTCACGTGATATGTATTTTCAAATTTTGGCATCTTTTTCCCAATGGAAAGAGATGGAAGAGAATATGTCAGCGCTGCACGGCATCCTTGATTATGCCAGCTGTTTTTCCAAGGCAGTGGGAAATGTAGATGGAGTGAATGGATGGGAGGCTGGTTTATGTGATGGACTGAGCTATGTTCACAACCCTTTGTGGTTTCTTGCGACCTTGGTGATAGCAGGAGCCATAGTGAGTTGTAATACATTTGGAAATAATACTTTCTATGGCACATGGCTAAGTATTGGTGAGAGTTGTAGAGAATGCTGAATATCCCTTGGAGTTGGTGGGCTTTCTTAACTATAACATTAGGACAGATTATTGGTGATAAAGTAAGCAATGGAGACTCCTGATAATACTCTTTCATATTCTTCTATGCACATCCCCATACGCAAACACCTTTTCAATGAGCTTCACTCCCCTCCCTTTCACTCAATGGTAAAATGCCCACAATTGCACCTCTCAATTCCACCTAACGGAAGGACTTCGATCCCTTAGGCCTCATTGGGCTGAAATCCCTCCATTCCAGTAAACAGAACACTCTATCCCACAACTCAAATGACCTTCAGCAATATTGCTGGAGGATACCCATTATATTCTTTCAAGTAATTATGGAATACAACAGTAGTTTGATACCTTTTCATCAAAGCAAATTGGAAAGGAAATCCCGCAAAATTCAGATCAGAAACGACCGATGTGCAAAAAGAAATTTCAACTGTAAATCAATTAGAAAGTAAAATACCTAGTTAACCCAAAATCAGATTAGGGAACAGTTTCAGACAACATGGCTCCAATTATTCACTCCTGCTGTTATACTTACACTGTTGACTTCCTTCAGCTGTGGTGCCTGAGGCTATTCCTACCTTTCTCTCCCATGAACCAGATTCAGAAATACATTTGCAGAGTTCTGCATTGCTTAGATAGTCAAGAATGGCAAAACTGGCAGTAGCTTTTATTCCATCATTTATCTCCTGAAGTCTGCACATTACCAAGATTAAAGTTTAGAAATCTACTGTTTGTGATGTCTATGTTGCAATGAAACATTTTAAATAATCTTTGACATAGCTTTGCAGCTTTATAGAAGCTTTCATGTTGCGGTTTTATAGAACTTTAATTAGGCCACACTTGGAAAATAGTGTTCAATTCTGGTCGCCATACTACCAGAGGATGTGGAGGCTTTAGCGAGGGTACAAAAAAGATTTACCGGGATGTTGCCTGGAATGGAGGTTTGCTCTCACTGGAATTACAGAGGTTGAAAGGCAACCTGATAGAAGTCTACAAGATTATGAGGGGCATGGACAAGTGGATAGTCAACAGCTTTTTCTGAGGGTGGAAGAATCAATTACTAGGGGGCTCAGGTTTAAGGTGTGAAGGGCAAGATATAAAGGAGATACACGAAGCAAGTTTTTTTTTAAGTGGAGGGTGGTGGAAAGTTGGAACTTGCTGCTGCTGAAGCAGATACGATAGTGAGTTTTAAGGGGTTTCTTGACAAATACATGAATAAGATGGGAATACAGACATATCATCCCCAGAAGCGTAGGCGGTTTTATTTCAGATAGGCAGCATGGTTGGTACAGGCTTGGAGGGCCAAAGGGCCGGTTCCTGTGCTGTAATTTTCTTTGTTCACCATTTACTTTCTGTTACTTTATAGGTTGACATGTTGCATGTAGCAAAAATTATTAAGTTTGACATTTTGTTGATAGCCACAAATCTAGCTGACACTCCACAATCCTCCTCCTCCCCAATCAGTAGATATACTTTATTATCAGGTGTGCTGCAGGTCAAAAGCTTTGCTTGCTGCCATGAAAATTAAAATCCCAATAATGGCACCTCGATAGTAAAATAGGCTTTTGCTACCAAATAAACCTGCTGGACTTTAACCTGGTGTTGTGAGATCTCTTACAGTAAAATAGGAAACAGAAAGGGTTCAAGTTCAAAGTCAAATTTGTGCATATATTGATTTCATTAAGTTTATAGGTAGAGTACAGAAATTGCCTCAGTTCCACGAGTTAGGGAGATAAATTTGGACCAAGATATGTCTCCCTCATGACTATATAGCAATCCACACTGGAAAGGCAGTAGGTGACAAGATGAACGAGTCATCTTCTGGCACTTATTACGCTAGTCAAGTGTGAGTGGCACAAGAAACAAATACACTTCTGAAACTACATCAGCAAGGAGTCATGGGGTATATATATATCTTGACCATGTGAAAACGTAAAATAGTTAAAGTGATCAGTACTTACAAGAAGCTTCACTGAATCAGCCACTTCAGAACTGTAACTACAAAGATGAGGATTTTGCCATTTGCATTTGACTCTTAATCCCTCAAAGGTTACAAATATCTATGTGATTCAAAGTTAGGCGTCAAATCACACATCATTCTGATTTGGATATTCCTTAATTATCCCAGTGCCCAAAATCGGAAATCAGAATCGAATGCAATTTTTGGAAGTATTATCATGGACTGCAACGGTTCAAAGCAAACCCTCGTCACCTTCATGGAGCAACTAGACATAGGCAAATAAATGTGCCCTTGTGAACATTACCCACAATCTATAAACAACTGAGCAATTAAAAGAAAAAATAATTATGCAAAAGCCTTTACGTACAGCAAATGCTGTGCTTAAATGTTATTTGCACCTATATTCAAACATTTGAATTGCTTTAAGAAACAGTTGCATCAAGCAGCAAGTGGCATCAATCAAGATAAAAGTTTCTGAAAACTTCAAATGCGAAAATAAGGAATATAAGGTTAACCTGTATAGGCAGCCACTGAACCCTTGGGCTATTTAGCTCCGGTTTGGTGAAAAATGTCAATTATATAATGGTCTTTTCTGACAAGTCATCATATGGTTGTAAAACATGTGTGAACATCACGTGGTTGAAGGTCACATGATCAAATTTCCAGGAAAGCCTCCAGAGTTGGCAATCCTACAAACAGCATAAGATTGTAAAGTGCAAATCCAAGAAAGTAAGTCAGAATCACAGAACTGTTACACTGCAGAAAGAAACCATTTGGACTATGTTTGCACAGGTTCTCCAAACTAACAATTCAGTTAGTGCTGCTTTCTTGCAACCCTGCATTCACCCTTTCCTAATAACAGCCTAATTTTATTTTGTATGCCTTGATTAAACCTGTTTCCACCATATTTGAGCAGTTCCCTCCAGATTTTAATCATTTGTTGTTTCAATTTTCTTTTTCAACACTTTTGCTTCATTTGCTAATTACTTAAAATCTATGTCATCTTGATCTGGATCCTTTCACAAGTGGGAATTGGCTTCTGCCTATCTATATCTCTGAGGGCACAGTCGTTAGCACTGCTGCTTCACAGTTCCAGGGACCTGCGTTCGATACCTGGCTCGGATCACTGTCTGTGTGGAGTTTGCACATTCTCCTTGTGTATGTGTGGGTTTCCTCTGGGTACTCTGATTTCCTCCCACAGTCCAAAGGTGTACAGGTTAGGTTGATCAGCCATGCTAAAAAATTGCCCCTTAGTGTCCTCAGATGCATAGATTAGAGGGATTACAGGTAAAATATGTAGAGATATAGGAATAAGGCCTGGTTGGGACTGTGGTCGGTGCAGACTCGATGGGCCTTTTTGCCCGGTAGAGTTCAATGATCTATTCTGCACTAAAGAGTTCAATGATCTATTCTGTCCAGACCCTTTATGATTTTGAATACCTAAATCAGATCTCTTCTCAGCTTCCTCTTTTCAAGGAGAGCAGTCCTAACTGTTCCCATCTATCTTCACATCGGAAGTTCCTCATTTCTGCAACCATGCGCATGAATCTTTTCTGCACTCACTCCAATACCTCCACGTTCTTCTGAAAGTGTGGCACCCCTAACTGGATGCGATACTCCAGCTGACACTGAACTAGTGTCTTACATAAATTCAACATAATCTCAGAAACAGAAAAATGCTGGAAAATCTCAACAGGTCAGGAGCTGGAGCTCTAATTAAGGATCATCTCGAAGGCTCAAAACATTGGCTCTATTCTCTCTCCATAGATGCTGTCAAAACCTACTGAGATTTTCCAGCATTTTTCCAACTCCAGAATCTAAAGTATTTTGCATTTATTCCACATAATCTCCTTGTTCTTATACTTTATGCCACTATCGATAAGGCCTAGGATACTGTATGCGTATTTATATATTATACATTTGTAAGTCAGTGGACACATTGGTGTTTTAGATTAGCAAATTTCTTGCATATGTGGGGAATTATATGTACTGTAATATTATGTTGACTATCAGGCTTAAAATGTGGGGTATTTCCTGGATACAACTTATTTTTCTGTCCTGAATGTTGAAGGATTGACCTCATCCACAGTAAACTAGAGATTTTCATTAAAGCTCATATAAAAAAATATAAAAATGACTATTTTTAATCAGTTATTCCATACAATTATCAGAAATTGGCAGTCTCCTGAATAGGAACAATTGTAAGAAGAACTGAACAGTCTTCCTTTTTTCTTAACCCTAATTAAGTTGACAAGTTAACAAAGCTGGAGAACTAAAATATTCCCATTCAGCACTTGTTGACTGCTCAGACATAACATACAATTACTATGGGTGATGATCTCCTCCTTCTTATGAGGATGGGTATCTCTACATTCAGAATTATTTTGACAGCATGATCTCAAAAATTGCTTTCAACTGATTGGTCATGGCAGAAGAAATATTGGAAATGGATTCTCTGAGTGTAAGACAGTGCCAAAAAGGCTTTCATGTTGATGCTTGTCCTATTTAGACAGCACAAGTTTTCTCATCTCAACAGCAGAATCGTAAAACTGCTTCCAACTTTCCGCTGATCCAAACAAAACTGCCAACATAAAAGTGCTTTAAAAAGAATTTACAGCCGAATGTATCTGACGCAATATGGTTTACCAACTAAGAATTAAAGCTAACACATTGACCATAAGTATGACTCAGTTATTTGCAAAGACTATACATAGAGAATCAAGCAGTCCCTGAGAAGGAGACTGACTCTCAACAATTCTACCTAAGCTTTACTGACTTGAAACTACTCCCATCTCATTGGGGTCCTTTACAATACAGCTTAATTAAAACCTCCCTTAGGTTCTCCTTCTTTAGGGGCATGCAAATTAGCAGAATGAATGCCCTAATTACCTTTGCAGAGATGACTTTTCCTTTTAACCAGTAAATTGTTGAGCCAGAGACAGAAGAAAGGCATGGTCAAAAAGGAAATAAAGAGGGGACAGCCCAACATGTTACCTCTAGGGTGACAGGAAGGAGTAACAAGCTCAGGGAACCTTCAGTGACCAGAGATATTCACAATACAATGAGAAGGAAATAAAAAAAGAGGTTTTAGCAGGCACAAGGGGAGCAAACCAGAATTATTGGAGTACAGAAAGTGCAAAGTGGAACTTAAGAAAGTAATTAGGAGAGTAGAGAGGGGACAGAGAGTAGAGAAAACTCTGACTGGTGAAAGTAGGGAAAATCCCAAGATACTCTTATAAGTATATCAATGGGAAGAAGACAACCAAGGGAAAAAAACAAGTCCCATTCAGAACCAAGGGGACAAGCTATGGGTGGTACCAAAGAACACTGAACATAGAACATAGAACAATACAGCACAAACAGGCCCTTCGGCCCACGAGTTGCGCCGATCACATCTACCAATCCACAGACCTATCTATAACCCCCTATGCTATTCTTTTCCATATACTCATCCAGAAGTCTCTTAAAAGACCCCAGTGAGTTTGCCTCAACAACCTATGACAGCAGTTGGTTCCATTCACTCACCACCCTCTGAGTGAAAAACCTACCCCTAACATCTCCTTTGTATTTGCTTCCCTGCACCTTAAATCTGTGTCCTCTCGTATTGACCATTTCCGCTCGGGGAAATAGTCTCTGAGAGTCCACCCTATCTATTCCTCTCAACATTTTATAAACCTCTATCAGGTTGCCTCTCACCCTACATCTCTCCAGTGAGAAGAGTCCCAGCTCCCTCAATCTATCTTCATAAGGCCTGCCTCCCAATCCAGGCAGCATCCTTGTAAATCTCCTCTGCACTCTCTCAATAGCCTCTACATCCTTCCTATAATGAGGCGACCAGAACTGCGCACAATACTCCAACTGGGGCCTGACAAGAGTCTTATAGAGCTGCATCATTACCTCCTGACTCCTAAACTCTATTCCTCGATTAATGAAGGCCAGTACACCGTACGCCTTCTTGACCACTTCCTCCACCTGCGAGACCGATTTAAGAGTCCTATGGACCCGGACCCCGAGATCCTTCTGCTCTACAACACAGCTAAGACTCCTACCCCTTATATTGTACTCCTTCATCCCATTATTCCTGCCAAAATGGACTACTACACATTTATCTGCGTTGAAGTCCATCTGCCACTTCTCAGTCTTGCATCCTGTCTATGTCCCGCTGCAACTTTTGGCATCCCTCCAGGCCATCCACAACACCACCGACCTTTGTATCATCGGTGAACTTGCTAAGCCATCCCTCCACTTCCTCATCCAGGTCATTTATGAAAATGACAAACAGCAGGGGTCCCAGAACAGATCCCTGGGGCACTCCACTGGTTACCGACCTCCATGCAGAACAAGACCCATCCACAGCCACTCTCTGCCTTCTGCTGGCAAGCCAGTTCTGGATCCACGAGGCCAAAGCCCCTTGGATCCCATGCCCTCTCACCTTCTCCAGAAGCCTTGCATGTGGGATCTTATCAAACGCCGTACTAAAGTCCATGTACACTACGTCCACCGCCCTTCCTTCGTCAATGTGTTCAGTCAAATTTTCGAAGAACTCAACTAGGCTTGTAAGGCGTGACCTGCCCTTGACAAAACCATGCTGACTATTTCTAATCAGTCCAAACTTCTCCAAATGTTCATATATCTTATCCCTCAGAAGCCTCTCCATCAGCTTACCAACCACTGAAGTCAAACTCACCGGTCGGTAATTTCCTGGACTATCCCTGTTCCCTTTCTTAAAGATAGGAACCACGTCCGCAATCCTCCAATCCTCCGGAACCTCTCCCATTACCATGAACAACGCAAAGATCATCGCCAGGGGCTCTGCAACCACTTCCCTCAACTCCCACAATAACCAGGGGTACATCCCATCCAGTCCCGGCGACTTGTCTATCTTGATAGAATTTAACAGGTCTAACACATCCTCTTTCCTAACATCCACATACTCAATCTTTTCCGTATGCCTCAAACCTGCAGTGCAATCTCCCAGTTCACTTTCCACCATGAATACCGAGGCAAAGTACTCGTTAAGCACCTCTGCCATTTCTTCCAGATTCACACAGACTTTCCCCCCTTCACCTTTTATAGGCCCTATCCCTTCTCTTCTCATCCTTTTACTTTTTACATATTTGTAGAAGGCCTTGGGATTCTCCTTAATCTTCCCTGCCAAGGCCTTCTCATGACTCCTTCTGGCTCTCCTAATTTCCTTTTTAAGTTCCCTTCTACACACCTTATACTCCTCTAGATCCCTAACATCCCCTAGCTCTCTGAACCTTTTATATACCTTTTTTTTCTTTCTAACTAGGTTCACCACTACCTTCGTGTACCATGGTTCCTGCGTCCTACCAGAACGTCCTTGACTCCTTGGAACGTTGTCTTGCAGTGCCCCATTCTACCCCATTGGTAGAATGTTGAATGAATACTTCACATCTGTCTTCATTCAAGAGAATGAGGATGAAGGTGTGGAACTCGGCAAAAGAAACTGTGATGTTTTTGATCAAATTGACAGAGGGAATAGAAAGTTATTGGAGATATTGGCAGGCTTAAAAATTGGCAAATCTCCAGGTCTGGATGAACTGTGTCCCAGTCTGCTGAAGACAGCAAGGGAGGAAATTGCAGGGGCTCTGGCCCAAATTTTTAATTCCTTTTTGCCCACAGGGGAGGTGCCAGAAGATTGGAGAACAGCTAATGTGGGTCTGCTAGTTAAAGAGTGTTATAGAGATAAGCCTGGGGACGATAGACCAGTGAGGCTACATGGTAGGAAATTAATGGAGAAAATTTTGAGGAAAGGATCTATGAGAGAGATAGGCTTTAATAGGAGTGGATTGAGAGAGAATATTTACTCTTGCAGGGAACAGCATAGCTAGAGGCCATCAATAGTCATCAGAAAATTGTATAGGCAATTTAAGATAAACTATTTTATCCAAAGGTTGGCAAGAATGTGGAACTTGTTACCACAGGGAGTGGTTGAAGTGAACAGTATACATGTTTTCAATGATAAAGTAGACAATCATCTAAAGGAAATAATGGTAAGATCAAATGAGAAAAGATAGGAGGAGGCTACGTGAAGCATGAACACTTATACTAATTAACTTAAATGCCTGCTTCAGTCATATATCTGAAGTGATTATTTTCCCATTTGTATTCCAGTGATCCTGATTTAACATTTCCTATTTGCTGATTCACCAGAAAGCGAAAACAATCTTGTATTATTTATCCTTTCAAAATCTCGGAAACCTTGCCTTAATACTCGTTCTAAATCAATAAAAAGCCCTTTTTGAAGTCTTGTTTTATAATGATAACCATTTGTTGTAGCATTCCAGTGAAACTGTGCTGTCTCATGAATCTGCGCTATATACTTCCCACAGATGTAATACATTTCATATGAAGCCTAAGCAACCATTTGTACGAACATAACATTTGTTATGTTCAATACTGCTACATACCAAAATCATATTGTCCTCTTTATAGCTCTTCCCACTTGCATTCTTATCTTTGAAGGACAACACATGCCCAATCCTACAGCCTACTATTCATTCAGTTATTTCTTACTGGGGGTAAATTTCCTTTCATTTTTCTTTTGAATTGCAGCCAGATTGTATCTGTTGTTCAAGGTCCACTTCCTAATTTTACAAGTTTTGCATGCCCACTCATTTGTCCTTAATCAGCAAGGTTCACTATCATTCCTCAATGTCCAAATAATTCAAATAAATAAAGTACAAAATGGAAGATATGCCTAAGGCTATCCTGATCCCACCTTTCTGCCAATCTCAGCTAACAATCTCTGTTCTTGGCCATCTCTCATAGCCACACTGCTTTTAATGCCAACAGCATATTGTTTAAAAAACACAATTTTGGCAACATATATTCTTTCTGAAAAATCCACATTATACATACATACACAACATTCAATATTGTGTCAATTCATAAAGAAGGCCACTGGGGATCTTCAACAGCCTATGCCCTGTCCTGTGGAGGAACAGAGTGTGACTGACACTAACCTCAAGATTTTCACATGTATCTGCGCATGTGCAGGTGCCAGAAATTGTTGTCAGTTTCACTCAGTAATGATGCTGAATACTGATGGTTTTGCCATTATTATAACCACAAACTTCAGGGTGGTGATATTTCAAACCCAAAGTATTTTATGAGGATTTATAAGAACATCTTGAAGTGAAACTATCTACATTATTTTACCATTCTGGCATTTTCAATGCTCAGGTGGGTAAAGTCACCTTTAATTTGTGACCACGAACAGAACTTATAAACTGGTTAACTGCATAACATAGTACAAGACAGGTGGCCTAGTCCACCATGATGAGTGAATCTGGACTACTGGACTATGTTCTGTTCTCTATTTCAACGGTTCTCAACCTCTAGTCTGTGGACCACTGGTGGTCCATGAGGATACTGCAGGGGGTCCAAGGGAAAAAAAATGTCAGTCTTCTCATTAGGTAAGCGTTACCTATTTCCAGTGATAGGCCTAATGCGTGTGTTGTCTCTAGTGCCATGTATTTGAGTGTGTGCATCATAAGCTATCAGCTGTGTTTTTAATACCTGTTGATATATAAATTTGACTCCCTTCATCCATAAGCTACGTAATAAGCAGGTGTATAACGACTTGCATACATTGTGATCCTCAATGCTTTTGAAGACTTAGTGGTCCACATAAAGGAGAAAATTGGGAATCACTGTTCTAATTTAATTATCTCAGAGCAGTGTATGTTCAGTATACAGATCAAGACATGCATCTGCTGCCCTTGTCTCTGGGGTCATGGGTTTGGAAGGTGCTGTTGGAGTAGCACTGGTGAGTTGCTGCAGTGCATCTGTATACAGTATATAGTGCTGTCACTGTGTACCAGTGACAGATGGGGCACCACTATTAAAGTTGCATAGTTTAAGTCAGGTGTCAAAATCCAAAGTAAAGTAGTGATTTTTTCCAATGTCAGGTCAGGCCACATTACACTGCAGTTCAATCTGAATTGGCAAACATTCCCTGAAAGGATGTCACAAAGATGCAACAGGTGAAAGCATAAACTAACACATTATACAACCAGTAAATATGTGAACAAAGTATACATCTGTAACAATGCAAACAACTTACCTGCATTCACTGTGTTGAGAGTGATCCGGAAATGCTTGATGTCGAACTAGGTGCAAAATGTGTAGGAATATTTCAAATTCTCGCAGTGACAATCTGCCACTTCAGTGGGTGCAAAATTTACTAAAAACAAATCTTTACTTCTTCACTAGAAGACTTCAGAAAACACAAAGGCCATGTGGATTGTCTGGATGTTTTCCTCAAATTCTTGGAATCAAAAAAGGTGGAAGATACGCTAGAATAACTGACTGTTAATTCATCTAGAAAGCGAGTTAGGATTGAAGATCATACTAAGAACCAAATCTGAGGGCAACGACTTAAAAACAAAACAAATGTTAGATGAAACATAGTAAATAACTTAATGCTAAATTCCAAGTATCTTGGGTAAATAAAAAATAGATAATTCCAAAATTCACATTTGGAAAAAAAGTCAAACACCTCATGGACACAACTGATTCTTTATGTGTTAGCGCGGCTTCCTTTTTCAAATAAAGTTTGTACAAAAAAAACAGAATCAGCTGCAATAAAAGGAAGTGGGTTGAAAAGCTCTGAACTGCGGTCTGATGTAGGAAACTGTTGAGCTAGAGGGCTGCAAACAATGCACTGCCATTTCAGTACCAACTCCCTGTTCAACACCTGGTGTAGCACCCTAGCAAACCACAGGCAGCTGCGTTAGACAACGGAAGTTGTGGTGTTGGAAAACATCATTGCAAACATCTGTTCTGCTCCGTCTCATAATTTTGCATTCTCATTCATTCCCTTCAAAGTGAAACATAGCTTGTACTACATCATCTAAAGATGTGCTCAAATTTATGGCGATGTGGAATGCAATTCCTGAAAAGGCGCTGGGAGGGTTAGGGTTCATGTTAGGGTTAAAGAAAAATACTACTGTGCTCCTTGAAAGAAGGGAATGTGACCAAATGGAAAGCGCTTTCAATTTATTGGCACAGGCATGTTGGGTTGAATGGCTCCCTTGTGATGTAATTTTCTGGAAATCTGAGCAAAATGGGTTGAAAATGATACTCTGAGCCAGTCACTAAGAAACATACAAGTGTTCTTCCAAAGGCATTTAAAAGAAAAAAAGAATCAACTGCATTTCTGATAAAATCTCCATTAGAGACCAATAAAAATATGAGCAGTACAGCCGTACTATGAATCAACACAGAAATAGCCAAAAGGTTCTCATATTCTAATAAACATTACAAGTATATAAAATGAGGCAAGATCATAGAAAAGCATTTACATGCCACCCTGAACAATCTCAGGATATCCAAAGTGCATTATAATCAAGGAAAAGCTTTTGAAGGATAATCTCTGTTTTAAGGTAGAGAAATGCAATAACTAATTTGGGTAATTCTGTATATTTGTCATTCTATGGAAAACATATTTCTCTTTCGTATAAAGAGACTCATCACACCTTTTTTGGTATTTGATGAAACTTTTGGAGGTCGGGAGCTCCGATTCCTGACAAACTTTTTTATATCTTTTTCCTGACAGAAGCAGGCAGCAAAGAGTATGTCTGGAGTGCATGGAACCTTTGATTATACTGGCTGCTTTCCAGAGACAGTGGGAAATGTACATGGAGTCAATGGATAGAGGGCTGGTTTGCATGATGGACTGAGCTACGTTCACAACCCTTTGTAGTTTCTTGTAGTCTTAGGCACAGAAGAAGCTACACCAACCTGTGATACAATGTTTCCTACGGTGCATCTGTAAAAATTGGTGAGAATAGTGGCTGACATACCAAATTTCCTTAGTATTCTGAAAAAGGAAGCATTGATGGGCTTTCTTAACTATAGTGTCAGCATTAAGAGGAGCGAGGCGGCCGGGCCTGGGGGGGTGCGGGTTTAACCAGGATAGGTGATGATCTGGACACCTAAAAACTTGAAGCTCTCGACCCTTTCTACTTCATCCCTTTGATGTAGACAGGGACATGTTCTCCTTTACACTTCCTGAAGTCAACGACAATCTCTTATTTTGTTGACGCTGAGGGAGAGATTATTGTTGCCGCATCAGTTCACTAGATTCTCTATCTCAGTTCTGTACGATGACTCATCATTGTTTGAGATCTGACCCACAATGGTGATGTCGTCAGCAAACTCGAAAATCAAATTGGGGGGAATGTATAAGGAGTATAATAGGGGGCTGAGAACACAACCTTGTGGGGCGCCAGTGTTGAGGATGATCATGGAGGTGGTGTTGTTGCCTACCCTTACTGATTACAGTCCGAATTTGGAAGTTCAGAATCCAGTCGCAGAAGGAGGTGCCGAGGCCTAGGTCACAGAGTGTGAAGATGAGTTTTGTGGGAATAATAGTGTTGAAGACTGAGCTGTAGTCAATAAATAGGAGCCTGACATAGGTGTCTTTGTTTTCTAGATTTTCCAGGGTTGAGTGCAAGGCCAGGGAGGTGGCGTCTGCTATGGACCTGTTGCGACAGTAGACAAACTATAGTGATTCTAGATAGTCTGGGAGGCTGGAATTGATTCGTGCCATGACTGGCCTTTTGAAGCAACTCATAATGAATAGATGTCAGAGCCACCAGCTGATAGTCATCAAGGCAAGCTGTTTGGTTTTTCTTAGGTAATGGGATGATGGTCGTCTTTCTTGAAGCGGCTAGGGACCTCAGATTGTTGTAAAGAGAGGTTGAAGATGTCTGTGAATAACCCCACCAGCTAATCTGCTAGAAACTTAAAAACCTAGATACTTAAGATTATATTTGTTTGCTGAAAACCCATGGAATCTAATGGCTTTCACTTAGTGTCTTGAATTTCACATTTCATCTACTTCAACCAAAATATTGTTGTCTCCAAATATCTCTGCTCCTACCACCCAGGGTCTGCCAACTATCATGATAATCTAACCTCTCACTTGACATTGATAATTTTCCAAGCCTTCCACTTGGTTGAAAAGATAATCTTGCCGATAAAATTATATCTTCTCAGACGAAACTTTAAACTGAATTCAGGCTCCTATCTCATGCAACTACGTCTTCGTTTGCCAAAAACATGCTGAATTGTGTACAGTGGAAAGCACACTGTGTATTTTTTTTAATTCCTGCACAGTAAACTTTATCAAATCTTTTACTCTTTTCCTGTTATGTTACTTAAACTCAAATAATTTCCCGAATGGAGTGATAAACTAAATGCTCTGGTTCCAGTGTGGACTTACAAAAAAGGCATCTTTCTTAGCAACTACCACAAATTAAAAATGGCATTAAAGTCAACAGCACCAAGCATAAAGAGATTGTTGTAAAGGATATGCAAAACTGTTCAAAGTTTTACCAAAATTGTTCTAATTTATACAGATTTCTAAGAGTTAAGAACACATTGATTCAAATGAAAGCACTATTATCCAAATGTTTGATATTGAAGACACACACGTTTTTGAAACTCGTCTTGCCAATGACTGAAACTGGAGGTGGATAACTTTTTTTCTAAAGCAGTTGCGGTAGCGATGAGCGCCATGATGCTGGAGTTGGATTCGCCGTTAGGAATCACCTTGTTCGGAAACTTGATACTCTACCCAAGGATGTGAATGACCGGCTTATGACATTACAGCTTCCACTACAGAACAGAAGTCAAGCCACCCTGATCAGCAATATGCCCCTACAACGAGCAACCTGGACAAGATAAAAGAGAAGTCCTATGAAGAATTAGATGCTCTTTCAGCAGTGAGCAGTACTGACAAGCTGACCTTGCTTGGCGATTTCAATGCAAGAGCAGAGTGTGACTCTGCAATCTGGCAGAGAGTCACTGGGAGGCATGGAGTGAGCAAATGTAACAGTAACGGCCTACTCTTAATGAAGACCTGTGCAACACACAACCTCCTCATCACAGTGTGTCTACCCGTAACAAGAACTCTTGGATGCACACCTGCTCTAAGCATTGGCATCCTATTGACTATGTCATTGTTAGGAGAAAATATAAGCAGGACATCAGAATGACCAAGGTCATGTGTAGGGCTGAGTGGTGGACAGATCACAGGCTCATTGTCTCCAAAATGAGGCTCCGTATCAGACCTAAGAGGCGACCACAAAGAAGCAAGGTTATGAAAAGAATCAATGCAGCCAAGCTAAAGAACTCCAGAATAGCTTCAGCACTGGCTGAAGATTTAGGAATCAAGGTTGCTGACATACACCTTGCATGAAGCACTGAGGACGACTGGATATGCTTCAGGGATGCTGCCCATACATCCGCACTGAAGATGCTCGGACCTTCTCCTCACAAGTGGCATGACTGGTTCAATGAGAATGATGAGGAGATACAGGTTCTACTTGTTGAAAAGTACCATCTTCATCGGGCCTGTCAGAATGACTCACAAAAGATTGCTGCAGAAGGTTAGGGTGCAGGGAGTTGGGAATAGGGTATTAGACTGGACAGAGGATTCGTTGTCTAATAGGAAACAGAGAGTAGGTATTAATGGGTGCTATTCTGATTGGCAGCTGGTGACTAATGGAGTGCCCCAGGGATCAGTGTTGGAGCCTCAACTATTTACCATTTACATAGATGATCTGGAGGAAGGGGCTGAGTGCAGGGTGACGAAATTTGCTGATGACACGAAGATGAGCAGAAAAGCAAATTGCGTGGAAGGTGTGGAAAACCTGCAGAGGGATCTGGATAGTTGAGTGAATGGGCAAGGGCCTGGCAGACGGAGTATAATGTTAGCAAGAGTAAAGTTATCCAATTTGGTAGGAACAACGGTAGGAAGGATTACTTTTTAAATAGTGAAAAGCTGCAGCATGTGACGGTGCAGAGGGACCTGGGGGTCCTTGTGCACAAATTGCAAAAACACAGTCTGCAGGTGCAGCAGGTGATCAAGAAAGTGAATGCAATGTTGGCCTTTACAGCTAGGGGGATAGAATATAAAAGTAGGGAGGTACTTTTGCAGCTGTATAGGGTACTGGTGAGGCTGCAGCTGGAGTACTGTGTGTAGTTTTGGTCGCCGCATTCAAGGAAAGGTATTTTGGCCTTGGAGGGGTGCAGAGAAGGTTCACTAGGCTGATACCGGAGATGAGGGTGTTGGATTATGAGGAGAGACTAAATAGGCTAGGTTTGTACTCTTTGGAGTTTAGAAAGTTGAGAGGGGATCTTATAGAGACGTATAAGATAATGAAGGGGATGAATACGGTAGAGGTTAAGAGACTCTTCACACTTAACAAAGATAGCAGGACTGGAGGGCACAGCCTCAAGATTAGGGAGGGGGGCGGGGGGTTCAGATCAGAGTTGAGGAGGAATTTCTTTACGCAAAAGGTGGTGAATCTTTGGAATTCTCTGCCTGTTGAAATGGTGGAGGCTTCCTCGCTGAATATATTTCAGTCAAGAGTGGGTAGGTTTTTGATTGACAAGGGAATTAAGGGTTACGGGGAAAAAGCAGGAGAGTGGTACTGAATCACTGCAGATCAGCCATGATCTTGTTGAATGGCAGGGTAGGCTCAAGGGGCTAGATGGCCTACTCCTGCTCCTATTTCTTATGTTCTTATGTTCTTTATGTTCTTATGTTATGACTCATCATCAACATGCTTCCAGAAAAATGCTCGCAGGACAGTCCAGAATAAACTGCGTAAAATGCAGGGTGCCTCGCTGAGCACGAAGACAGGTGAAATACAGGGATACACCAACAGAAACAACTTGAAACAGTTCTATGAAGCCCTGGACACTCTCTACAGACTTCAATCTCTTGGGAAAACCCCCTTCCTGAGTACAGATATACAACTATCATTACAGAGAGGGTTTAGATTCTGCAGGGATGGGCTGAACACTTTGAAGCCATCCTCAACCGACTGTCATCTATTAACAAAGAGGCAATAGACAGGATTCCTCAAGCTGATATCAACAGCGCCATGAATGACCCATCAATAGTAGCCAAAGTAACGAAAACTGTCACCCAACTATCCTGTGGCAAAAGCCATACTCACAGAGATCTATAAAGCTGCTGGTGTATTTCGAGAAGCTCACAGAGTTATTCCAGTCCTTTTGGAAGCAAGGATCCATCCCTCAGGAACTTAAAAGATGCTTCCATCGTTCACCTCTACAAGAGGAAGGGCAATTGGCAAGTATGCGACAACCACTGAGGAATCTCACTGATCTCCATCACAGGAAAAACCCTGTCAAGAATCTTGCCACATCGTCTGGTCATTCATTTGGAGCTGGGACTGCTTCAAGAATCACAGTGTGGCTTCGCAAAGGTCGTGGGACTATTGGCATAATTTTTGCTGTGTGCCAACTTCAGGAGAAGCGTCATGAGCAAATTCACGAGCTCTACACAACTTTTGTTGACTCGCGAAAGCCTTCGATACTATCAGCCGACAAGGCCTATGGAGGATCATGTCAAAGTTCCCCCAACACATTCATTCAGATGGTACGTCAGTTCCATGATGACGTGACCAGAGTACCGATGGCAGAGAATCCTCTGAGGTATCAAACAGGGCTGTGTGCTCGCACCCACATTGTTCAGCATGACATTTATTGCCATGCAGAATGATGCCTTCCAGGACAATGTTGCTGGAATCAGTCTCAAGTACAGAGTGGATGGGAAATTCTTCAACCGAGGAGACTCAAGCTATTACCAAAGTGAAGGAGATTGTTCTGAGAGATTTCCTCTTTGCCAATGACTGCGCCCTGTATACTGGCTCAGAGTCAGAGATGCGAGTCGTTTTGGACAAATTTTCCAAGGCTTGTGACAACTTTGGACTCACCATCAACATTAAAAAGATTGAAATCATGCACCAGCCTGCTCCTCATGCATCGTTCACAGAATCCATAATCACAATCAAATGGCAGAAACTACAGGCAGTGCACCAGTTCACATATCTTGGCAGCACCCCTCCCAGGCAGTGACTATTGATGTAGATGTTAACTGCAGAATAGCAAAGGCAAGTTCTGCTTTTGGTAGACTGCACTCCATTGTATGGGAACATCGGGGAATCAGCCCAGCAACAAAACTGAAGGTCTACAGTGCCGCAGTACTTACTACCCTCCTGTATGCCTGTGAAACATGGACTGTGTATTGAAAGCATGCAAGACAGCTCAATCATTTCCACATGACTTGTGGATCAGATGGCAAGACAAAGTACTAGACACTGAAGTTCTCTTTAGAGCAAGTCTACCATCAGTCCACACACTGCTGACAAGAGCATAGACCTGGTGGACTGGTCATGTCATCCGTATGTCAGACAAGCACATACCCAAGCAGCCTCTTTTTGGGGAACCCTCTGCTGAAAGGCGCTCACATGGAGGGCAAAAGAAACATATCAAGGCCTCCCCTGAAGTCACTCGACATAGACACGATCATCTGGGAAATACTGGCACAAAACCACCCTGTAGAGATGCCAGCGTTGGACTGGGGTAGTAAGAACTCAGTAAGAATTTAGCAACACCAATTTTAAATCCAACCGATTTATTTGATAGTAAATTTGCGAGCTTTCGACACTCTTGTGCCTTCGTCAGGCAAATGCAGTATTCTGGTCTGCAATCGCACACGTATCTGTGACTGTCTGTGTTGATATGTGTGCGATTGCAGACCAGAACACTGCATTTGCCTGACGGAGGCACAAGAGTGTCGAAAGCTCGCAAATTTACTATCAAATAAATTGGTTGGATTTAAAATTGGTGTTGCTAAATTCTTACTGAGTTTTCACAAAACCACCCTACATGCACTACCTCATCCACAAAGGCTATCAAGCTTATGAAGCAAAGTGTATTGCTGAAGCACAACTTAAGTACAAGTTGCACAAGCCCAGAACCAACAGCGCAACAACTACAGTGTCTACGCAAGTCTGTCCAACATGTGCCAGGACATTCCGTGCTTGAAATGGCCTGATCAGTCATCTTCAGACACACCACGACCAGCTTCAAAATGACTAATGGTGTCGAGGTCCTCATCAATGATGATGGACGAACAACATTTTTTGAAAGATGTGTTTTATTTAAAAAGCTGCTTACATCAGTGGATTATATAAATACAATTCCACACTAGTCAGTTTCAAAAAAATGCATTGGAAGAGAAACATTTCTAAACTCCATTAAATTTTGTGTTACTCCATCTTCACTCTGTCTTTCCAATTAAGAAAGCAAACTAAATGTTAACAGAAAATAATTTCCATCCAACAGAAACTTGAGTGTCTTTAGGTTTTTAACAGCAATCCAGCAAATACAGCCAGATATGCCGGCTGGGAAATTACAAGTTATTTAGGTTTCCAAGATGATTCATGTTTAGAATAGGTTTGGGCTTTAGAGTTTACATTATGTCAATTTAAAACAAAAGAATTGGAAAATATTCTCACTTGGACATTAAATGACAAATCCAGCAGTGCAGTCTTGGAAGATTTAAAAAAAAAATCAGAACAGCTTGGCACAGGGAAAGCCATGCATTTTATTCATCAGTTTAAGGAAAATCTTGTACAAATCTTCTTTGAAAGCATTAGCAAACATATGATTTTTATTGAGTACACAATCTCACTTCAAAGTTATTTATTCCTAAAAATCCCTTGGTATTTTTTTCAATGTTAACATCTGTGTCCATTGTGATCCTTTTTCCCTCTTCAGCAAGAAAATATTTTGTTCCAAAATCTGCTGTCATGCAGAATTTGACGGACTAAAAATGAGGCACATGAGGTTATTGAAAATTCAGTGGGGAAATTCACTAGGAAAAGGGTCAATGAATCAAGATCTGGGTAAAATTTCTGCTTCTAACCTGCTTTTCACTAAAGTGAGAATGTAGTCATATCCTTGTGCTGGAGGATGGTATGGAAAGTCAGTCAAGGTTTATGTTCTAACATATATTCAGAAACTTATTGTACTATGCAAGTTTTTTGGTTAGGTGAGAAATGAATTTAGAGGCATGGTTCTCAAATAGCCTTGCAACATTCAATGTTGAGGTTCACACCTCCAAAAGACAAGGAAAGAAATCAAAAAATGTTACACCAATCTAAAAATTCTTCAAGTTACTAATATCTGCTGAATTTAAAATGCTTTTTAAAAAAGTAACAACATGAAAATGCAGAATTATTAAAATACATACTAGCTTAATCAGTAAGTAACCTTTAAACATACCAATTCAACAAAGCTGACAAGCTTTGCACTTTCTGCATTTGAAATTTAACCTTTTTATTAACATACTTGTTTTATAATGTTGTTTTTGGGAATTACATGACACTGGCAAGGTTCCATTTATAGCAACCATTAACTCTGGTTGCTATGCGAAGATGGTGGTTGGCCATTTTCCGACTGTAGTTCTTTGATAATAACATCCACATAGTGAAGCACCAGTTTATAAAACTGCACAGCAACTGCTGCTAGACATATGCTGCTGGCATCAATATCATTTTGGCTCCTTTAACGAGGAAAGAAAAGAGACGGGCTAAGTTGAGTCTCTCTGCACTATTCTGGGGATGGGACCATATACAATGTATTCTATAGTTCCATGTACACGTGAAAATATGAACACTGAAACATATGAATTAGGTGCAGGAGAAGGCCATTCAGCCCCTCGCACTTATTCCACCATTTAAAAAAGTAATGGCTGATCTGATTGTGACTTCAAACTCTTTTCAGCCTACCCCAATAAAGTTTCAACCTCTTATTGATCAAAGGATTTATCTAGCTCAGCCCTAAAAAAAATTCAAAGACTCTGCTTCCACGACCTTTTGATGAAGAGTTCCGAAAACTCTCAACCTCAAAAAAATTTCTCTGTTTTAAATGAGTGACCCCTAGTTCTAAGTTTCAATAGCATATGTCCAGGTTTGCAATTCTCAATGTGCAGTGAAAATCATTACTACATAACCAGTACTCTCTTTAATGCCACATGTACTAAAAAACTGTAATATAATTTATTGAACATATTTCCTACATTAAACATTGGATGGTGACATGATTATACCTAAAAAGGATATGTATGTATTTACACTTCACATACTGAGGGAGTTCTTCTAGTGAAGTTATAATTTAAGCAATGTGCAGAACCAGCAGTACACGATCTCTTCTGCCAGATAGTTTTGCAACCAATGCCAAATTTTGCTTTGCTGAGCAATCAGCAGAATTACACCACATATCTCATATTAGTGTGGCACACAAGGCCATACTACACGGAGCCAAGACATATAACATTGTTGGAGCCTAACACAAACCTTGGCAATTACAAAAATTCTTTAAGTTGTATCAAGAATGTTTGGATTAATTTTATATTGTTTTTAAACAGTGAGTGATGATATCATCAGGCAGCTGAATACTAACAGCTGAAGCACTACTGGATTAAATGATTCCATTCTCACCTTATCATTTAATCTGTTCTAAGGAAGCTTCAAAAAAACCAAAAGTGTGTTTAAGTTAATTACTTTTCATGCTGGGGAGGAGGCATTGGAGACATACTTAAATGATTTTATTCATTTACAGGATATGGACAAAGCTAGCATTTATTGTGTATCCTTAATTGTGCCAGGGAAGGTGGCAGTGAGTGCTTTCTTGAAATGCATAGTTGCACCAAGGTTTGTAGGATTTTGACCCAGCAACAGTGAAAGAGCAATGATGTAATTCCAGCTTGAATAGTGTGAGATGTGGGGGGCAATTTGCAGCTGCTGCCCCTTATTCTTCTAGGCACATCTTGTAGAAGGCATACACTTCTGCCACTGTGCATCAGTGATGGACCAAGTGAACAATCAATGGGTGGATAGGGGTACTGATGAAGCAAACTGCTAACCCATTAGAAGTCTCAGCGTCATCAAAATATTATTTTCTGATTAGATTTTCCAGTATGAGAAGTGAAGTCCAAGCAATATTGAAAGCAGAAGATTGATAAATAATTCATCCCTTCAAAAATACATATCCATCAGGTTCTGATGGATATTCATTTCTGATGGATATACATATCTTGGATTGCCAAAGCCAAGATGTTTCCAGGCCTTGCTACATACAGGCAAGGATTGCTTCAATATCTGAAGACTTGCAATAATTTTGCTGCATGGAAAGATCAGTTCCACCTCAGAGTGAACCTTAGCGAGCCAAAGGATGTGGTCAAATGGATTGAAGAATTATTTCTTCTGAACCTAAAAGTGAATAGGCAAAATAAGTTGAAACGAAAAGGCAACAAAGCGCAGGTTCACAGTTGTATAGGGCAAGTTTAAGACAGATAATACAAAATATGTTGTGCGAGGATGATGATCAACACCATCTAGAATGGGTTTCAAAGATGGGTTGCAGAAATCAAGGACATTGTTCATTTCCAAAAAAGCCACATTAAGATATGGAGAAACCTTTGGATTAATAGTCTGAAAGGATGTGGTCAAATGGATTGAAGAACCATTTCTTCTGAACCTAAATTTATATGCCTCCCAAGTAGAACATTTGTATCTAAAAAGAATTAGAAGCATAATTCTGGGCAATTCCAACAATTTGAAACAGATTTTTAAAATATATTCATTTTTACCTAAGTATTGCATTTCAATTAGATCAGGTCTGTGCTAATATAGAAGACAGATTTTCACTAGATTGAGTGAAGGACAGCACTGCTGCCTCATAGGGCCAGGAACTGGGTTCAATTCTTGGGTAACTGAGTGAAGTTTGAACTGGCTCCCAGTGATTGTGTAGGCTTGTTCCAGGTGCTCTGGTTTCCTCTCATAGTCCAAATATGTGTAGGTTAGTTGGATTAGCTATGGACTTATCCTTTGGTGACCCAAAATGTATAGATTAGAAGGATTAGAAGAGTAAACGTTTGGGGTTATGGGGATGTGGCCTTGGGCAAGATGCTCTGTCGGAGAATCGGTATAGACTTGACGGGCCAAATGGCTGCCTTCTGCACTGCACAGATTATATAATTGAATACAGCAAATGAAGTTTAATTGTGAATCATTTCCTAATATTCGCCACAATGTTTCAAAGTCCTACTTTTAACAAATGAACTAGAGGTTGTCACTCAGAGTCCAATGGATATACATTTTTGAAGGGATGAATTATTTGTCAATCTTCGCTTTCAATATTGCTTGGACTTCACTTCTCATACTGGAAAATCTAATCAGAAAATAATATTTTGATGACGCTGAGATTTCTAATAGGTTAGTTGTGGCTCAGTTAGTTGCACTCTTGCCTGAGACAGAAGGTAATGGATCAAGTTACTTGAGCACAAAAAATAAGGCCAATACTCCAGTGCAGCACTGAGGAAGAGCTGCAATGTTGAAGGTGCTGTCTTTTGGATGAGACACTAGACTTGAAGCCCTCCTTTCTCAGGTGCTTGTAAAAGATCTCATTGTATTATTTCAATAAACAATAAGAGATTTATTCCAGTGTCCTAGTCAATATTTCTCCCAATAATCAATGCCATAAAAATATCAGTATCATGTTGCCATTTACCTAAGTGCAAATTAGTTGCCATGTTACGACAGTGACCACACTTCAAAAAGTACTTCATTTACTAAGATAACTGCACTCTCAGGAAATAACCATACACATTATTGACATATCAAAGGCCATGGAAAATTCCATTTATGAAAAGTTCTTCAGGATTCAATGTTTTATAACGTAAGGATAAACACTGCTGTAAAACAAGTCAACTTCAAAATGAAACTCACCGAGGGTATGCAGATACACAATTTAACACAACACATACTTCACTCAAATTTTGAAACAAGTCAAAGTTCCACCCCATTCTCTAGTCAAGAACATGAACAAGACTTGACAGCTGACATTCTGTCCATGAGAAGGTGCCCATAAATAAACTAAAACGTTTCAAATTCCTGCAGAGATGCACCACACTCCAGCTCCTCATATCTAACGACACCCTGGCTGAGGTTGGGAACTCACCACAGGAGCATATTTAATCTTTAATGTCAAACAAATGGGGTTGAGGATGGAAGAAATCTTTGGACGAACCAAAAACCTTGAACATTATCCATGTTCTTTTAACACTCCAGTGAATTTTGAATACATTTATTCACGTTGAGCCCTATGACACTTATGGATAATATGTTAATCATAAACAGATGTTTCAGTGTTTCTTGGAAACCAAGAAACACTGGAAGATCTGTTTATAATTAACATTACTGCTGTAACTTTTACCCACATTGGCTACTTAAGCCTGTCCTTTCACATGGGACCAATGACAATGTAGACAATCTGAACATTACAGGTAAAGGAATAGAACCATGTTTGATATTTCCCCCTTTTATTAAATTGTAGCTTGCTTTTATGGAAATAGTACATATGCCAGCCTCTTGACAGTTCTTCCATCTATGATCCAATATCCCTGGCATCTTTCTGTTAAGTATTTCAGCAAAACAGTTTTACAACTCACTAAACAGTCCATCCAAAATATTTTTAAATATAATTTATGAATTAATTGTATCCCAAAGAAGTGATCTGAATATTAAGCAGGAGTGGATATCACCCGCTTTTGATTATCTAGATAAATGAGCTGAAAATTCAATGTTTTGTAGAAGGTATACAATAATTTTCCTCATGGCATATGCTTTTTGTTTGAAAGGGTGGGTGGAATGTGAGATTCCAGATATCAAAATAGTTTAGTGAGTTCACTTAATTGGGGATAAATAAAATACTAATTTCACAGGATGTCGAGATATAATTTGGTCCCAAGTCAGTGGTGACACTTGACTAATTCTTAGGTCACAACTTTTACCATTGCCAACCAGTAGAATTCTTTTCTTATTACAGATCAATGGTAATCCTTAATCAGTATTCATTCCCAATTAATGGCCCAGAATATTAACTCGATGTTTCTTTCTGCAGATGCTGTCTAACATGCCTTCCACAAATATTCAATCCCCTTTGAGCATTTTCTGTTTTTACTTCCAACAACTGAAGTATTTTGTTATTTGTATCGCAGTTCCTTTCTCCATGCATTACATAGTGCTAACAAGACTTTTTAATGCTTTAATCCATCCTCTGCAGTAAGTTGCACCCAACAATCTTCAAAGTACAATTCAAGACTAGTGCAAACTTTCAGAGAGTCACTTCCTGCTTTTGCACTGGAGAAAATGAACCAGGTCTGAGACAGAAATAAATATTTGCATTTATATATTATATAACTGGATATCACTTGGCGATATCCAGTTATATAATATATAAATGTAACCAATTAAATATTTTTGAAGTGCAGTCACTGGTGTAATGCAGAAAACACAGTAATCAGATTGCACATAGAAACCCCCACAAATAGTAATGATAGAATGACAAGTTTATCTCTTATTTGTGACATTTATTGAGGGATAAATAAAGGCTAAGACACCAGGGATAGCTCCCCAATTCTTCTTCAAAATAGTTCCTGAAATCTTTTACATCCAACTGAGGAGACAGGTGAGATGTTACTTTAACACCTCATTAAAAAGGCAGCACTTTTGACAATGAAGCACACCCTCAGTTCTGCATTAGATTTGTCAGCCTTGCTTTTTTGTGCTCAAACCTTGGAATGGGATTCAAACCCACACATTGTAATTCAGTGAGATGGAAGTGCTACCAACTGTGTCACAGTTGATATCTAAATAGCAAATGTAGTAACTCACTCAAGTTTTAAAGTTGATTTTTAAAAAGTTAGTAGAGATATGTTTCCAGGTTAGCACAGCACTTTGAGTTTACACTCTCCCAGTGAGTTCCTATGGTCAACTATGGGAACATGAAGTGTTACAGCATTCCTCGAAAATAAGGTGAAGGAAAATTAAAGAGCAAGTCACTCCAGGATCCAGGATAGTTTTTAATTGTTACATAGGTAAAGGATGAAGGAAATGTTTACAAGCACCTTACTGTGGTCTTCGAACATCTCAAAGGGTTTAAACATCAAACAAATTACCTGTGATGTGTAGACACCTGTGATGTGATCAGTAGATAAACATACAGCAAGGTCTCATTAACAACAAAGTGCATTAGTAGAGGAAAGAATGTTAGCTAGGATACATGAGAACCCAGTGTTCTTAGTCAAATACAGTCATGGAAACAGGCAAACAGTGCCTTGATTTAATGCTCTACGCAACAAACACTAGTTATGAAATAGTGAAAGAATAAAAACAGTGCAGTTCAGTACCAACTAATACAGCAGCGTAAACCTATTTATAAGAGAAATGTGGACTGGCTTCTATGTGCATCTCACCCCCTTACATTGTGAAAAGCAGAGACTTGCAAGTAAAATTCAATAAAGCTCCACATGCAAGATTGACTTGTGGCAAACTTGGATGTTGCTAACAATTTTTTAAAAATTTACCAGGACGTGGGCATCGTTGGCTAGACCAGCATTTATTGCCCATTCTTGTTGACCTTCAGATGATGGTGGTGAACTACCTTCTTAAACTGCTGCATTCCTTGATAAGGCACATCCACAGTTTTATTAGAGACAGAATCCCAGTATCTTGACCCAGCAACAGTGCAAGGATGGTGATATATTTCCAAGTCAGAATACTGAGTGCCTTGGAGGGAATCTTAACATTTATGAGGCATCTGCTCTCTTGTCCTTTTACATGGTAACAGTTGTGGGTTTGGCAGGTGCTGCCCAAGGAACATTGTTAACTTCCTGCGGTGCATCTTGTACATGACACACATGACTGCTAGTGTTCGTTGGTGGTGGAAGGATTGAATATTTGTGGAAGGGGTAGCAAGCAAGCAGAATGCTTTGTCTTGGATAATATCGAGTTTTTTGACTGTTATTGGAGCTGCACTCATCCAGGCAAGTGGAGAATATTCCAACACACTCCTAAAATGTGCGTTGTAGATGGTAATCATTGCTTGGCATTTGTGTGGCGCAAATGTTACTTGTCACTTATGAGCCAAAGCTTGGATATTGTTCCCACCTTGCTACAACACTATTTGTTCAATGACATATGTGTATATTGCCTTTCACTTATTAAAGGGCAGTTCACAGGTACAAAAATGACACAGAGTCACATGTGGAGAAACTAAGTCAGTGGCAAACAATAAGTCAGCTGTAAGTTTTAAGGAGTGTCTTAAAGAACGAAAGAGAATTAGAGAGATGTACGGAGAACATTTCAAAGCTTAGGACCTAGGCAGTTGAAGACAAGCCTACCAACAGTCGAGCAGTGACTACTGACAATGCTCAAGAGGCAATAATTAGATGATCACAGAAAACTGGACAGATGTCAACAATTCCCTGAGAAAAGGTACATTCACAGTTCTATTAGAATCTCAGAATCTTGGCCTAGCTACAATGGCTCTGGAGTCACATGTAAACAAAATCTGGTAAGGTCAGCAGATTTCCTTAAAATCACAGAAATCTGCAGAAGCATACCATTCGGCCCACCAAGTTTGCACCAACTCTCCGACAAAGCGTCCCACCCAAACTTGTAAAACACAAACATTTTTAAAAGTCATCAGGATCTGTGAATTTGTGGAGGATCAATACCCTATGACTAAACGTTCAATGCAGAAACCCTAACGCGACAGCAAATTATGTTTGATCCAATTTTTGAGAATACTGCATAAAAAATCCAGAGTTTCAACAGAAGGGCCTATTTCTGTTAAAATTACTCATAATTGAGCTGTATTAAAATGCAACTGTAACTTTAACCAAAGCAATTCATTCCATTTAAACATGCAACTGTGTTCACAAGTGGTGCTTCTAAATCAAATTATACATAAGAAATAGGAGCAGGAGTAGGCCATCCAGCCCTTCGAGCCTGCCCCACCATTCAATAAGACCATGGCTGACCTGCAGTGGTTCAGTACCACTTTCCCGCTTTCTTCCATAACCATTAATTCCCTTGTCAATCAAAAACCTATCCACTCTTAACTTGAACATATTCAGCAAGGAAGCCTCCACCACTTCATCAGGCAGAGAATTCCAAAGATTCACCACCCTTTGTGTGAAAAAAATTCCTCCTCAACTCTGATGTGAACTGCTCCCCCCCACCCCCAATCTTGAGGCTGTGCCCTCTAGTCCTGCTATCTTTGCTAAGCTGGAAGAGTGTCTCAACCTCTACCTTATCCATCCCTTCATTATTTTATACATCTCTATAAGATCTCCTCTCAGCCTTCTAAACTCCAAAGAGTACAAACCTAGCCTACTTAGTCTCTCCTCATAATTCAACGCCCTCATCTCCGATGTCAGCCTAGTAAATCTTCTCTGCAACAACCCCCCCCCCCCCTCCCCCCCCCCGGCCAATATATCCTTCCTCGAATGCGGCGACCAAAACTGCACACAGTACTCCAGCTGCGGCCTCACCAGTACTCTATACAGCTGCAAAAGTACCTCCCTACTTTTATATTCCATCCCCTTAGCTGTAAAGGCCAACATTGCATTCACTTTCTTAATTACCTGCTGCACCTGCATACTGTGTTTTTGCGATTCGTGCACAAGGACCCCCAGGTCCCTCTGCACCGTCGCATGCTGCAGCTTTTCGCCATTTAAATAGTAATCCTTCCTATCGTTATTCCTACCAAAGTGGATAATCTCATACTTGCTAACATTATATTCCATCTGCCAGGTCCTCACCCACCCACTCAACCTATCCAGACCCCTCTGCAGGCTTTCCACACCCTCCACGCAATTTGCTTTTCTACTCATCTTCGTGTCATCAGCAAATTTCGTCACCCTGCACTCAGCCCCTTCCTCCAGATCATCTATGTAAATGGTAAATACCAATGTGCTTCAAGTGTTAATATGTAACTTAGTGTTTTACTTTGATGCCTTCAACACAGATTCATCTTACCCCTGAAAACACAGAACATAGAAAAACTACAGCACAAACAGGCCCTTTGGCCCACAAGTTGCGCCGATCATTTCTCTACCTACTAGGCTTACCTATAACTCTCAATCCTATTAAGCCCCATGTACTCATCTAGAAGTCTCTTAAAAGACCCTACTGAATAATGTCACATTATTCTAAATCCAATGTTTTTCCCGAACACTGAATATCATCCATTTCTACTGTGCAAACCTCTGCGGCTATACCCCAACCAAAACAGTGTTGTGTTATGTAATTTATGGAATACTTTTTAAAGCCATATTTTTCAAATGTAGCCAAGCATGTGCAGAACTGATGTCATTAAGTACAAAATTATGCAATCTGTGTCTCATCAATCATTTTAGTGAAATTTTATAACAAAACTGGTTCCATATAAAGTGGTCATAAGGATCCAAACCCAGTCTGCATCCAATATGTAACATATATAATTGTACATGCTTTGATTACAATCATTATTGTTTCTGTACATTTTATGCTGTCTTAGGAGGCAGTAGGCTGATTAAAACTGAGATAAATCTACAAGAATAATAAGAAAACTTCTATTTTCCAGACATGTTGCACCAGTTCTTTTCCTTTCATCCATATTATTCAATTTTCTGTAAGAAAACAAACGTAAGGAAACTTTGCAAATGCCTGTATTTGGTCATTTTTCCAAAGCTGCCGATTTAATAACGATTTATAGTCATCTGTGTATTCCTATTTCAATGAATTGCACCAACAATTAGAACACCAAATTCGAAAGAGATTGCTGAATTGGATAAAATTAAAAATAGTTCATCATGCTCATGCCTCCTAATCATAAAGGGAATAAATAAGCATCGGTGGAACTGCAAAAAGATTTACCAGAATAATACCAAAATTCTGAGATTACACATAGCAGCAAAAATTAAATAGGTAGGGCTGGTATCGGTAGAAAAAAAGTACATTAGGTGATCTGAAAGGGCAGGTGCAGAACAGAATGGGCCACAATTGCTAAGGAAAGACAACCAAAATCAGGTTGCCACACTGCTCTTATTTATATATCCAAGTTTGGAGTTACACATTTCCCAACCGGACTTCAGAGTTGGATGGTTGGGGAAATTCAGCTGGTTGGGAGGTTAATTCGGGAATAGGAATGGAGGGAGCGTGTGGCAGTGGTCAGTACCATAGTCAATTAGAAATGTTGTAAGCCTTCTGACTTCCCCTGCACAGCTCTTCTGCAAAGAGAGCCAGAGCTATTCAAAGTCACTGATCAAAATTGGAGTTGTTGGATGGTTCACAGTGCAGAGTAATTGCCCATTTGAAGTTGTAACTTCCCAGTAACTGATGTGCTGTCCTTGTATGGGGACTTCTGTGCATCTTCATATCTTCGGGATGCAAACCCCAACCGAGTGATCAGAAGTTCTGTGCCAACGTATTTTTACTTCCAGGAAAGACCAGAACTAGAGGTCACAACTAAGATATCATCTTTAATAAATCCAATAAGGAACTGAGAAAGGTTCTTTATCCAAAGAATGGGCAGAATATGGAACTCATTACTATAGAGTTAGTTGAGGGGAGTAATATAGATACATTAGTGGGGATAAACACACAAAGGTATACAGGTTATGTTGATGAAGTTAAATTAAGCAGAATGGGAAAGGTTCATGTAAATTGTTTGTACCTCTCTCCTGAAGTGGGCATTACAATAACCAATAGTGAGACATCTAAAGTAACTAACTGAAATGGTACTGAATAATTTCAATTCTCCTATGTATCACCCTTGCATTGCCATGATCATGGAAAATTTAGTTGGCTAATTTTTGTTAGATTTCCACGGAATTCAAATGTTGGGGAAATCTTAACTAGATACTTCATACAGGATCAGCACTGGGGTGTAGAAATCTTGCTGAGATTAACTATAAGGTGTTATAAACATTAACGACAGAAGATAAAAGTTACTCAGACGTACTCATCAGTTTTGGTGAGCAACTGACTCAATACAAAGCATTTAAGTCCTATATTTCAACATTTGTCTATTGCTGACAAAGCCCCTCAAAGTAATCACATTTGAAATACATCCAATTCAGCCAGTTCCAGAAGTGGCTGCAACAGATTAGCTTGTTTCACTGTAATAGAGGCTACCTACAAAGAAAAGTAAAAGCAACAGTTCCTTTTCATGCCAGTAGAAATTTGGCAAGAGAGAAGAATGCATTTCGTTCAGCACATTGGTTGCACAGCTGCAATCAACTTGAAAACATAAAATATTATTAGTGGTAGGCCAGGGCAGTTATGATATATCTTACAGACATTCAAATAAATTTCTTACTTTTTACAATTATTGATGCCATTCTCTTTTACAACAGATTGCTGCTGGAAGCACACTGTTCAGGAAAATACATTTCAAGATTACACTTGTACTTAAGCACTGTTTTTCAAAGCATTATGAACAGTGTCCAAACACAAGAAAAAGTACCCTTCAGCAAATGTATGGATCAACTCAATCATTTAAGATCTGTAAACTTTCCTTCCATTGAAGCCTCATTTGTCATCCTTATTTCCACATGACCTACCATTAAACTGCCGTTAAGTATATAACTGCGCTCTTTTCCTCAAAGAAAAGTGTTGAAAATATCTGGATATTTTAAGACAACTGGAGCTCTGTACTTAAGCAAATTTCATAAGTAAACATCAACTTTGTGCATCAATTATGCATGAATAGTGAGTTAATGTGTTGCAATCACTTAAAACACATGGCAGTACCATTTTCTGGAACAGCCTACCCAAAAGGCCACTGTCAAATCTTAATATTCACCATTGCTACTCCCATAAGAACTTTAATTCTGCACACCAATATTTAAACAAAAATGAAGATAAATAATAAAGCTGTAACTCTAAACAAATTTGAAGTTGAGGGTTTTCACCCTCAATAATTACACAGTGCAACCATCTGCTGTGCAAATAAAAAGTCATCAAAGAATAGCAACATTAGTCCTTAAAAGTGAAAGATAAAACCAAAGTACATTAAGGTGCCTGTTGCACACATTTGTAGCTACTATGTATGAGTTAGCAGCCTAAAAGTATCAGTTAAGTTGGAGTTAACATTCTTAAGGAAGTATCACGCAAAAGATTATTGTTTCTAGATGGGAAATATTACAGTCATCTTTTTTCCTTCCATCCTCATCCCAAGCGTATCAGATATAATTAGTGATTACTAGAAAAGCTTAGCCCTTCAGACATTGCCTCTATCCCCACGATTTGTTTCATAACTCTAATAGATATCCGGTTAAGAAGAAGCAATTCTTCAACTGCAGTCCACATGACTGGGAGTTGGCTAGACTCCAGTGGTAGTTAATTTCAGTAAGGAAAGCAGTGAAACCAATACTAATATGTGGCCCAAGTTCTTACTCAGACAAAGCAAAGCTAGTTTGGCAAGACAAGGGATGAAAGCAACAATTCAAAATGGCAAGGCAAAGTGGAAGAAAAAAACCTCTTGCATTTAACTTTATTAAATCAGCTTAAAGCAAAAATAGTCATAACTACTTTAAGTTAACAATAGCCAAATGCATGGGGGAAGATGGGAGTGGCTATGTTTTTACAAGTTCTGGCACTACTCATCTTTTAATCCATTTTTTATTCTGATGCACAACCCATAATTATCCAATCCTAATGTATACAATCTGCACTATGTTCTTGGAAGATCCAGGCTAAATTTTGGCAGAGGGGCCCACTTAAGTCAAGAAAACTCTGTTTAATCAAGACGGTCACAGACAGCTGGGGCGGGACCTAGTTTGCAATGGTGGTTTCGGTGGTGAGTGGATCAATGCTTCGGTGATGCTACTTGCATAAAAGTGATGACTGCCATTATGACTGAAGTTGTGGACAATAGTCTCCGCTCTCCAGCACAGATTTTTAGCACTCAATTTGATGAACTGCGAGATATCCTAAAGCGAATAGATGAAATGGAGAAGAGAATCCTGTCAATTGAGAGGGCAGTTTTCTCAGATAGGATTCACCTTCAAACCTTGGAAATTCTGCTACATGGTATGTTGTAAATCTTGGCTGCTTCGGGAAATTGGGACTCGGAAAGGAGTATCCTTATGCCCAGTTTCCTGAGGGGTGCTGGGGGTGAATTCCCGGCCGAATTTCAGAATTTGCCACCAAGTTTTCACAACCCCTTGATTTAAAGGCTGAGTCTCTCAATTTTGATAAAGCACATTGTATCCAATCTTCAAGGTTTGGGTCAGTCAAAGATTCTGATCATTTGTCTTACATTGTCTTGACCTCCATGTTTGTCAAGAAGGGTTGAAGGCACCTGAATGCATCAGATCTTTGCTATCCATCTGGCCTAGGATTTTTTCCTGCAGGGCTTCAGGATAATGATAAGGCAGAAATGCAAAGGCTTTGGTGAAGCTTTGGATGGATGCTGGATGTTGCTCAACAATCTTATCATGGCTTTGGCCTTTTCAAGCTTTGTTTTATAGTTCTATTATCCTGCAGTTCATCATTAATGCTGAACTTCGTTGCCTTGTGTTTATACTCCTGATTTTGAGATATTATCTCCTATCCTGACATATCCTGATATATGAGTACCGAGATGCTTGTCGTTAGTTATCTTGTGAAAATCAAGATTGTCTATTTTTTCTTTTTGATGATATTCATCCACTAGCGTGCTCCGACAGTGGAACAAGAGAGGCCAAAGTTTACTTGTTTGTGGGCCTCCTTTCCATTGGGAAGTATGCTGAGTTGGTTGTATGACGTGAGGGTTGAGTGATGTTTAACTAATTTGTCTTTTTATTACATGGTGTGATCCTTGCATTTAAGCTGAGGGAGTACAATGTTTAGTAATCTTCACTTCACTTTTTAGGTATAATCAGTGGTACTACAGCAGGGTGGGAGGTATGTGTATTTGGTGCAGGTACGGTTGATATGGCCTTGTAAGTCCTCATTGTGGGGGAGGCAAATCCCCTGTTAAAACTGTTGAGGTCATTTTTTTTTTGTAATTTTGAAGTTTTGAGATTAAAAAATCCTTGCTTATTTCCTGAAAAAGTACAGACAGCTTGTGTACAGTGGAAAAGATTGAATTTTTTTTTTTATTGGCAACCCTAGTGTTGTAGGAGTGGGGGAAATATGTTTTAGTTCACACCCGGTGGTAGTTGACTAATTCTTGGATATCTAGCCTTGTTAGATTGGTTTTCTAGTTTGATTTGGTTGCACGTATAGTGGCAGTGGTTACTTGATTACTTGGCTCACGGAATGTGTCGTGGGCATACTATCCAGTTGTTGGGGTTTCTCTGCCTATAGGAAAATACGTCAAATCTCATTAGCAGCAGGGCCTAAATGGCATCTCTTGAGGTACCTAGAGAAAGGAAAGTTTGCTTTGATCAATGTATAAGAATGGTGTGAATATTCTTGGCTTGCTGGCTCTGATTCTAATGAGTCTTTAAGCAAGTTCAGCTTTGGATTCTGTTCTGGATCAGGTGGATGGTATGTTGGACTGGAGAATAAGTTGCCCTCCCCCAAGACATCTACTTTTGGGAGTGTCAGGACTGCTCTTTCTTTACTGCTCTCATTCTAGAGACATGATTCCTCTGGGGATGTAGTGTCCTGTTGGCTGTGGGGCCTCAGTGTGAGTCTGGATCTGGGTATGCTTGGTTCAGCATACTGGAGTCACTCCTCAGTTGCAGATTAGGCTTGGTGGAGAAGTGGTCTCATATGGGGATTTCCAGCCTGTCAATCTTCTAGGTTTGGGCTTCCCTCGGGAGGATGTATCCTATTCCTTGTAATGTTTTGCTTTTCTGTTCTTGGTTTTCTTCTTATGAAAGTTTATGCCGAAAGACTGCATCTGGTGTTTATTGGAATATCCTGACGCTCCTCTCTCTTTGGAGTTTCCTTTCTTTATCCAGATAGGTGCAGTGTTGATATATAGCTGATCTATTATAGTTAATCTTAGAAGATTTCCCTTATTTTGTTATAAGAGGAGGGTCATGTTTCTCCCAAGATACATTGATGATGGATGTCTGGACAATTCTTCTTTACTTTGTCAGCCAGTTTCTTTGGTGGAATATGGTTTAAATTTTCCAGTGATGTGGAACCTGATCAATGTCTTTCTTTGATATAGCTGGAGAGGAAAGAGGTTTGTTATGTTGTGCGCCTAGGCAAGGTGTACAAATGTCCTTGGATTACTGGTTCCTGAACATGAAAGAGTATGTTGCTGTATCAGAACTTGCACTGATGGCAGTATCCTTATGTCCCATTTTTGGAGGGTTTCTCTTTCATTGCTTGAAGACCCTGGGATGCTGTTTTAGGTGCCAGTTGGTTGGAAATTACTCCACAAGGGATTCCATATATTGTGTAGATCTGTCTCTGTTATCTTGTGGAAGAGGGTGAGCACCAAGGGTCATGTATGTTAGGTTTTACCCTGTTTCCCGAGATTCCCCACTCTTTCTGATATCCTTTCTTTATCCATAAACAGGAGAAGCTAAATACAATGATTGATCATTTGAATCATTTGTAAGAATATTCACTGTTTCTTCTGTATGCTTGTGTGGTATAATGATTACTTTGTACTGTACTAGATTTTATGAATTTGTAGCAACTTGTGGTAAATGTAAAATGGAAATCTTTCTATAAAAATATTTTTAAAATTACCAAATGCATACAGTAAAGGTGGATTAAAAATCATACAAAATTGATTTCTACAGGCTCTGACACTGTCTAATTAATTGAATAATTAGAACATGAGAGTTTTTATATGTGGTATTAATTTTGAAGAGATACTGCAGTTATACAGTTCTGCTTGGAACATTTTTTCTTAACACATGCCTTGATTGCTGAAATCCAGCTGAAGTACAGCAAGCACTTTCATGACTACATATTCTTAGTTACCTCCAGAAATACACGACCATGAATTGCAGCACCAAAACTCACCACACAAGAGCCAAATGAAGTAAACCTGAAGATAAGGACATGAATGACAGGAAACATTGATTTTTGGCAATGGACAAAATATTATAAGCAACTTCGCAGAAAAAAATAAACCATTAAGATGATAGCCTGGTCTCTCCAAATAACCACTAGCAACGGTAATTTCAATCACTAGTACAAACACTATTTTTTATTTATTAGTCACAAATAGGCTTACATTAACACTGCAGTGAAGGTACTGTGAAAATCCCCTAGTCGCCACACTCTGGTGCCTGCTCAAACACAGTGAGGGAGAATTTAGCACAGCCAATGTACCTAACCAGTACGTCTTTGGATTGTGGGACGAAACTGGAGCACCTGGAGAAAACTCATGCAGACATGGGGAGAACATACAGACTCCACGCAGTGACCCAAGCTGGGAATCAAACCCAAATCCCTGGTGCTGAGAGATATCAGTGCTAACTACTTGAGCTATCATGCCACTCAGGTATTCACGTTTTGTGCAATAAAAGGAAATGACAACTTAAGTTCATCTCTGTGATGAATGATCAAGTCAATGGCTACCTACCAGAAAGAACAACCTCAATCAAGTCCCCTTCATGAATCTCTTCTGCTGATACAAGTCTCTGTAGAATGTTCTCAGAATTGAGGTCATGGCGAAAGAGTAAGATCTTGTCATACATTCCAAAAAAGCCACATTCTGGGAACTAAAATAAAAACAGATTAGAAATGTACAGATGCCAAATTCTGCTAATCTAATAAACAATTTATTTTCAGTGTGACTCAATATCTAACAACACAAGTTTTACCCACAAAAAAATCCTAACGTGATGAATGGCCTTGCTTGGTTGCTATCACAACAAATTCTAGAAATCTGTTTTCTTCAAATAAAAAGTGTACATGACAATCAAGTTAAATTTATATACACAATACATATTTGGCAATATTGCATAACATATTAATTAACATCATTAAAGAGTAATGTTGAGCTTTCAGACATTTTTCTGCAGTATTTGTATTTTGCACTTAATTACCATAAAGTTGCAAATGAATTCTTAGTGATCATAGAGTAACATGTAAAACTGTCCCTAATTTTGCATCATTTGACCATCTCACTTAGAGGCACATAATAATTTTAAAGCAAAAAGAAAAATCCCACTGGGACCGAGTTATAATTCAAATCCTCTACTTACAAATAAACAATTTTCTCTTTTCTAAAATAGGAAAGATTGACGAAAGCACTTTTCCTCAAGTTACCAATCGTTACTGAAAAGAGTTTTAAGAAAAATAATGAATCTCAGAATGACAGAGTATAGTTTAAGTTGGGACAACTCAAGGACATGAAAGATGTCAAAATCGCATGTTTTTCTTGAAAAAAACTTCTATAGCTAAATGTTACATATCATTTATTGACACAGCAGCAAACATTTATACAGTGCATTTATTAGAATAGACATTCCTAGATACCTCAGCGAAGGGACCAAAAGTTGATGAACATAACAAATAGAAATTGCGGCCAAAGGAAAAATTGGTTGGAGGTGGAAGGAACTTCTTAAGTTGGAAGGTGGTAGAGGGATTTATGGAGTGAGTTCCAGCATATAGTACACTCGATTAAAAAAAACTTCCACTTGTAAGTGTATATTTTTCACTCTCCACTACCTCTACAGAACATCATTTCGAGAAGTCAATTGCAGATGCTCCCCACCCCACTGCTGTGACTTCCAGATCCTGGTTATGGGCAGCCTCTGATGAGCTCCAGAGGTAGTTTCAGGCATTATTCAGATAACATCTGTATGCAACATTGTTCCAAACATGTTTCCTGCCGGTATTCTGGAGAATTTGACTTGGAGTGCCAGACCCATTTGTGTCCCATTAACAGAATTCAAATGAGGTTTACGTCAGCCTCTGCTGGTGCTTCCAACCTGCCATGGCGAGCAGCAGCAGAAGGTCCTGTCAATTCATACCAGTGTGAAACTGATTCCTGGGCCTCCTGCCATATTCTCCCACCATGCCCAACATCCAGCTGGCTAGGGCTTGGGAGAATTCCACTCTCTATATGCCAGGCCATTTCAATTCAATGAAAAGGTTTTGTTGTATCATTAAATTTAATGGTAATACAAAGCTCAATTTCAGCCCCTGACAAGAGGCTGTAAGTGGCATATTGTAAATTTACCACTATTTCAGTGCTGACGTTTAGATTGTCAGTGCTGATGTTTAGATTGAATGTGAAATAAATTAGAATGCCTTAACCCTTTTGGGACCGCACTACCATTTGTTGCACCTCATCACAAAACATAAGCTCTGAATTGACTGCTTTCATAGAGTAGATTACAAATCAAGATAGTTTCCACGTGTTCAACAGTTTGTGCTTTGTTGTTAACTATTATAGAGAAATATAATTTGAATAAATGAATAAATCATTTAATCATTTTTTATTTCAAAATTGCACTATATCACTCGTACCAGTCAAAACAAATCCCAGATATCATGGATGTAAACTTAAGAGTGATTAAGCTTTTGTTGGAGTTTTGTCATAACAATAAAAAGTGGTGCAATTTATTGGTTTGATAACCCATTATTAAATGCAAAAAAAATCAAGAGCTAAATTTTAAATTACTGATCAGGTGATTTAATGCAAATCTACAGAAAATTCTCAATACTTATTTACAATCAAAACCCAGTGACATATAAGGAAAACTAAAAAGCATTGTGGGAAGTGTGTGACTGCAGGGATTATTTTAAAGAAATGAGAACAAAACAATCCTGAATTGACCGAACTGAAGAAATGAAATGAATATGCTTTTCATAAATGCAAAAATACTGAGGAAATACTCTGTAGAGAATTCCACTACAGAATCAGTACAACACAACCATAAAACAAATTGAGTATGAAATAAATTTAATTGAATTAATTGCTGAAGGTAGACAATAGCAAAATCAACCATCTGTCACAAATTCATCAAAAATTGAAATAGAGCAATCTAAGCAAATTTTCCAAGTTGCCTCACCCTACCCTTACTCTGGCACTACATCCTAGGTCTGGTCCAACTCTTGGCTTAAAGTGGGGAGGTAAAAAATATGCACTTATAAGTGACTTCACACAAACTGCAACTTTTATACATTTCCACATGATTGGAAAAAATAAATAGCCAAACATCCTGGCAGTTAAGAAATTTCAAAAAATACCAAGCATCCCAGTTTTTCCAGGATATGACAAGCACAAATACAAAATCACTTCCTACTCTGTAAAAGTGCTAGAGCTTCCCTGCTTATCATTTGCAAAATAGGATTAGATAAACAATTCTGATGTTATAAAGGGTCTAACGATCTGGAGCTGTTGTCACAGCAGCTTTCCAAATTATATTCCCTTAAAAAAACAATAATTTACAATTTTGAAGACCCACTTCATACATCTTTGTATATTGAAAGGAGATATGGCGTACACATGGGATAAGAATTCAAACGCTCAAAACCATTCAAGACTTCTTGAAAATGTGATAGATCTACTCTCACTAATTACACAATGATTATTTTGCTAAACTGGGTGGAGCATTTTCCCTGACCCACATGAAATAAATCAAAACAACAGACTGATGTATTTCCTTATTTATAAAGGAAAAAAAACATCAGAAGCAGTTCAGAAGGTTCATTCAACTGATTCCTAGAATGAGAAGTTATCTTATGAGGAAAGATCTATTTATTAGGTGTCACATGTAGGCTTAGATTAACACTACAATGAAGTTGCAGCAAAAATCCCCAAATCACCACATTCTGATGCCTACACAGAGAAAATATAACAGGCCAATGCAGCTAACCAGCACATCTTCAAATTGTGGGAAGAAACTGGAACATCCAAAGGAAACCCACGCAGACACGGGAAGAACATGCAGGTTCCGCACAGATAGTGACCAAACCAGGAATCAAACCCAGGTTCCTGGCACTGAGAGGCAGCAGTGCTAACCTCTGTGCCATCTGGTTGAGCAAATTTTGCATATTCTCATTGAAGTTCTGAAATGGAGATGCCAGAGTTGGACTGGGGTGGACACAGTAAGAAGTCTCACAACACCAAGTTAAAGTCCAAAAGGTTCATTGGTAGCACGAGCTTTTGGAGCACTGCTCCTTCTTCAGGTGAGTCAAGAGTTGGGTGCACAACCAGGGCATATATAGACACAGACTCAATTGCAAGATAATGGTTGAAATGCGAGTCTTAACAATAATCAAGTCTTTGCAGATACAGATAATGCAAATGGAGAGAGGGTTAAGCACAAGTTAAGGAGATGTGAACTGTCTCATCAGGACAGTTAGTAAGATTTTGCAAGCCCAGGCAAGTCATGGAGGTTACAGGTAGTGTGAAAAAGATCCCAACTGTCCTCATGAGGATGACTTCAACTGGGATCTTAAACTCAGTTTTATTGAGGGTGAATGATGGATATCAGACACGAGAGCATTGGAATAGCCAGATAACAAAAGTAATTACAACAATTTCAATAGCACATGGCAAGAATGAGTGATGCTAGAGGGGGAAGGCGGCAGTCCTTGTTTTGGAGAGGATATGGGATCAGTGCTAAACTGAAGTTCAATCAGGGCAGGGAAGCTGAAGGCAGACTGGCTTAGTCTGAGGAAGAGGTCAAGGAGAAGATGAAATGAATAATGATGAAATGATGTTTGTGTTGGGGTCAACAAACAATGGCTCTCATCTTCCCAATGCTCAACTGGTGCAAAATGTGGCTCATCGAGGATTGGATGCAAAAAATTGGTTTGATAATAAAGGGGACGGCGCAGATAAATGAAAATTGGGTAATGGAACATACTTAAGGGACTAAACTGCCTAATCCTATTCTTCCATCCTGCTTATCCTAAATACACATGGTTAAGTACTTAGTTGCTCAACTTCAATCTTTGCTTCAAACCAAAAGTTTTGTCAATACACATTATTCAACTCAGAATGTGTCCTTCTTCCAAAAGGAATTGCTTTCCTGTCCTGTAACGTACCTCTACAGATTCTCTTTCATTAAATAGCTGTTAGGAGAGCTAGAATAGTCCAAATACTTCCCTATAATTCTGAATTTAATCAACCTATAGGGATCTCACCTATCTGGGAACCCCCAACAGTTATACGGTGTTGCCTGACATTAACATGCCATGTTGACACTTAAGTGGCCATTGCCAGATCTTTGCTGGGATTCAAGACTCCAGTAGCAGAAATTTCACCCATCTAAAGTTACTGGCCACAAACTGGCAGCTATCATTGATGTCACTGCCACCAGGAGCAGTGAAAGTTGTCAGTAATTCACCCACTAGGGGCCGAAGATCATCAAGGGACCCCAGGCCGAAGTGAAAGTGGGATAGTGATCATAGAGTGGAGGGTAAGGAAGGTAGCAGGGGGTTGGAAGCAATAAAGGGCTGGGAATGAACCTCACCCCCACTGATGCCAGATATCGCAACTGAACATAGAATACTTGCCAACGAGGAACCCATTTATCACATACTGCTGCTGAGCAATCTTCATGAGCACAGAATTGCCATGCAGTTCCCATTTAACCCAAGATATCACTAGATTGAAGTGGGTTCAGGGATAATGGGTGTCATGTGGGTCATTAACAAGCCTCATTCACATCCTGCTGCTGCTGTAAGGAATACCTCATCAGCCTCTTCTGTCTTTTGATTTAAATTGCGGGAAGTTCTACCACTGACTTCTGCCATGATTAAGTGGGCCAGCGAGCACTGGTTCCTGCTGTGATGAGCCGGATTAAATTCTGGCCATTCTATTTCTTGGCTTTAGGACAGCAAGCAACAGGTCCATGTTTTATACCACACACGATGGCACTGCCAAAACAATACATTAACATCCTGTGATGCAACATCTTGGAAACCTCTCATACTGTATTATTCTGCCACACCATCTAAAATTCATTTATATAACATGTAAAGTTACGCTTAATAATAATAGAAAAATACTGTGGATGCTGGAAATCTAAAATTAAAACAAAATACTGGAAAAACACAGCAGGTCTGGCAGCAATTACAGAGAGAAACAAAGTTAATGTTCCGTTCTTCAGACCTAAAAGCAGGGAGAAAGGTGGCAGATTTTATACTGTTTGAGAGTGGGTGAAGCAAAATAGAAGATCAGGGATAGGTAGGAGCTATGTCATGGAATGTAAAATTAATGGAGCATTAAAGACTAAAAGATGCTGATAGTGGCATAAAAGATAAGATAGCAAAATGTGTTAATAGCAGAACAAAGTTCAGCGCTGGGCGAAAGCACAATTTAGGAACAAGTGACAGATGGCTTTGCAGGTCAGGTAGACATATTTACAAAGAAAATAATTGAATTAAATAAAGGGTGTAGACAGAGAAGTATTCGTGGTGGGTATATGTTATATAACATATTCTACTTGCTTCTACTTGATTGCAGCAAATTTTTTTTTGGCCTTTATTTTGTACCACTTCAATTATCGCATCCAAGTTGCTTGAATCCAAAATAGTTTTATTTTGACATTTACTATAAGAATTTGCACTTCAATAATGAAGAAATATGCAAATAAAACAAAATAGTTGAAAAAGAGTGCAGAAATGTATCCCTTGTATTTATCTGCAAGGTCTTTTTTTGGGATTTGAAACAACTGAACTTTCTGTCTGTGAGCAAACTTTCTTTTCCCTTCAAGGGTTATCTGGTTTGAAGGTTTATTTTCCTTCCATTCCTTGTTCAAGACCCAATCCTTGACCACGTGGGCCAGTAGAAATTTTTCTTCAGAACATCATTCAATGTAGTTCTGAAACTGGACACTAGGAGGTATGCAATAAGCTCTCTCTAATTTCCCTACTCCCACTTGGAAGTGGAGCTGCTGGCCTCTGTTCTTCTGCTTCTCAGGATAGTTTAACTAAGATCACATATATATATATAAAATTGGAACTTGAAATGCAAACCATACAAGTCACTAACAGCACTGTGCTTCCAGTAACACTCCGCAAAAGTATAGGGAGTCTCGTCAAATCATGCAAAGGAGAGCTTTTAATGGAACAATCTTTAAAGCAGCAATTTGCACTGTATATCTAATTATTTTACTACACTGCTTCATAAATCCTTAAATTATATAATCATTGTGCACTTTCTAAAATGGTTTGACGTTGGTTAATGTAGCAAGTTATTCAATGTCTCTACATCACTTGTTAGAGCGCCACTTTGCTGATTCACCATGTTAAAATCCATGTTAAAGTACATATTTCAGAAAAACATCTATTTCTGCAGCAAAAATATCAAGTTTTACTGTTCCGTGGGCCGATCATTTGAAACATTTATCACAAAGTTCAAACGATAATTTTTGGTCTGAACAGTGCTCCATCAAAATATGACCTGCACTGGCAACAATATTGAGGTATTTACTTATCAAAAACCTAAGTTCTGACCTGAAAATGTGCATTAATTACAGAAAATTGAGTCATCAATGTTCTTTGTCGGTGAATAATTGGGGGTATATCAATGAATGAACTCTGACATAACGGTGTTGTTTTTACAGGTATTTCGATCTTCCATTTTTAAAAAGACAAGTGCCCAAAGAATGAAGGCATCTTGAATTCTGAACACAAGTTTTAACTTTAACTAGTGCCAAAACTGTTACAAAGAAAGACTTGCATTTACACAGTAACTTTCAGACCAATGAAATAATTTGAACTGTAGTCACTGTTGTAATATAGGAAACGTGGCAGCTATTTTATGCACACCTAAGCAAGTTGCCAAAAACAAAGTTGTGATAATGATCAGATAACCTGTTTTTGTGAAGTTCGTCGATGAATAACTATTGGCCACAACAGTGAGAATTAATTTTTTGGTCTTCATTGAGATGATGCCGTGGGGTCTTTTGCATTCGTGTAACAGCAAATGGGATCTGCCACCTCAGTCATGGATGAGACGCAGGAGGAATATGCCAAAAAGCGGCATGCCATAATACAATCCTGTTTGATTTCACAGTGGATCTCAAAGGGTTCTAACATTGCCTAGTCTTAGCTGACCTTAACCATCATATTGTCATGAAGAGAGTAGGTTATACTGATTTTTGATTTGATATGTCACAAATACTAGGATACAATGAAAAGTTTTGTTTCTTGCGTGCTATACAGACAAAGATTACTGTTCAAAGGGAAGAATGAAAGGAGAAGGTGCAGAATATGTTACAGTCATGGCTATGGTGTAGAGGAAGAGAAACCTGATAAACTGTAGGTACATTCAAAAGACTGTTGTCAGCAGGGAAGAAGCAGTTCTTGGTTGCTACATGATTTCAGACTGAGCAGCTTTGGTGAGAGAAATGGAACAATTAAAAAACAGACTTTCATATTTTCATCACAAATCAATATACAAAGGTAATGCCATTCTCATTTTAAATTAGGTGTTAATTCAGTCCTACAAAATAGGTGATAATAGATGGATGAAAAGATATGCATTTAAGAGGTAAACCCTTCATTTATCACAATTCTATAGTTGCTAATTTTTCTGTTATGTGGAAGTTCATTAGTATCAATGTTTAGAGTCATATGGCCCACACCAGTTTAATTCCACCCCTCCACTCCCCACAATATTTACAAGAAAAAAAAGCCAAAAAAAGGATGCATTTGGAAAAGCTCAGCTAATTCAGTACTCGAACTTCATAAGAATTGGGTAGTCCACCAAATAATTAACCAGTACAAGAAATAACAATGTTGCATTGGTATCTAACCTCAAACTAACTTTTGGGAAAAATAGGAAGAACAAAGTCTGAACTGTGGGCATTACTTGTTTGACTTGGACATGCTAACACGTTTTAGTCTTTGGGCTTTTGATTATCTGAGAGGTTCTAGCCAATTTTCTGCAAGTTCTTAAAAATTAATTTACATGATGTGAGCATCGCAGGCCAGATCAACATTTATTGCCTGTCCCTAAATGTCCTTGAAAAGCTGGAGGTGAGCTACCTTCTTGGACTACTGCCATTCTTGAGGTTCAAGTATATCTACTATGCTTTTTGGGAGGGAGTTCCCGGATTTTGATCGGGAAAATGAGTGTGACTATCTGGAGATCAGGATTATAATTCCACTAAATTACTCCTCACATTTGGATAACTTTATTAACATTAATGCAACATTAGTAATTAATTCAATGCTACTGTCACCTAAAAAATGTCACCTAAAAAATGACAGCAAGCAGATTGGAATATTCTTAGAACTGCTACTATTTTAAGGATTTTAAGCTAATATCTCAAAATATCATATGCACAGCTAAGCAAGTTTCCACAAACAATGTTGTGATGATGACCAAATAACCTGTTTTTGTGATCTCTGATCTGGAATTCATAAAAACGCATATGTTTTTCATTAAAAAGAACTGTCTTTTTATTTATTTACAAACATTTATTAGCATAATCATCCCAACCAAAAAAAATGCCTTGTCTTTTCCCTATTTTTAAATAATTAGGCACAAACATGTGCTTTCATTACACTACTGAAAGCCAAAGGACACCACATTTAGATATAATAGTTCAAAGATTGGCTTGTATTTGAAGTGTGAAAGAAATCTTTTCTAACAGATCATCATGTATCATGGAATGGCAGAGCACGTTCAATAAGTCTGAGTGGCTTGATCAACCACTTCAAGTTTGGAGTCATATGTAGAACAAACTGGGTAAGGATGGCAGATTTTCTTCCCTAAAGGCCAGTACCGAACTAGATGGGTTTTTACAACAATCAATAACAGTTTAATGAGACTAGTTTTTAATTCGTGTTCATCAACTGCTATTATGGGACTTGAACCTATGTACCCCAGTAAAAGCTTTAATGAAACCGCTGTTATAAAAGGCAATTTAATGGATAAGAATAATCACTTTGCCATGAATAATCTAACTACTTATTTAGGTTTAACTCTTGCTTTGGAAATATGGAACACGGGATAAGAAAATTCTAAAATCACTGACAGAATTATAGAGAGTCAACGACCAGGCTGTACAACCCAGTGTGAAATTTACACTGAACGCAGCACTTAAGTTTATGTCTCAAGTAAGCGTAGATTAACACTGCAATGAAGTTACCGTGAAAATCCCCTAGTTGTCACATTCCAGCGCCTGTTCAGGAACACTGAGGGAGAATTTAGTATATCCAATGCATAACCATCAGATCTTTTGGAGGAAACCAGTGCAGCTGGAGGAAACCCACACAGACACGGGGAGAATGTGCAGACTCTGCACAGACAGTGGCCCAAGCCAAGAACTGATCCCGGGTCCCTGCTATTGAGGGGCAGCAGTGCTAACTACTGTGCCATTTTTCTCCATTCCCAATCTGGAGACAAATTTATAAAGGAAAAAGCTGACACAAAATATCTGACAATAAAAAACAGAATTTAGGGCCATCACCTACTTTTTGATTCTCTTCACACTTAAAGTCAATAGTTTAAAGAGAGGTCAATGCTGCAAATGGATTGTTAATGTTCCTAGATTTCATTAAAATGTTTCAGTTAGGTTAAAGATTAACAGCTTAAGCTATTAAATACTTCACTGCAGTAGCTCTTAATCTGCTGTACTGATTTAGCTATAATTTGGCTACTTTTACAAATCAAAAAAAAAGTCAGCTGTATCCTTACAAATTCCATTTCCAAAATGAGATTTTCACCATCCCTACTCAACCCACTTTCCAAAATGAGATTTTCTCCATCGCTTCCTGAACACACTAGTTACTAATTTCCAAAAATTTGCCTTGCCTATTCTGCCTTTGTCATCATCACTGAAGCTAGTGATCTTCACTGGACATGGTTCAATGAATAGCATCAGCCTGATACCCAATCCTAGTGATCTGCATTCTTTTGTAAAGCTACACAGTAAATGTTGGTGGGCAACTGGACTTTAAATGTGTAAAAGTGGGCCCAATCTTGACACCTTCCAACATTCATGACTGCAGCCAACAGTGGTCACCCAACAGTAATCAGAACGGCAGGTGTCTGCCAATCTTTCTCTCTGCCTTAGAACCAAAGTCATTCATAGTAACCATTTTGTCAAAAGACATAACTCAACTAAATCAGGAATTTCTTTCAGGAAATGCACCTTCTTTGGGGCCTATATGGTTCATTTCGACACCAGATAAAGCAAAAACACTAAACAACATTTAAAACTGGCAAATTTCAGTCAATACATGTGTCTTTTTATGTCTGTTATTTATTGGGGTACTCAAGCAGAAATAAAATCACAAACATGTCACCGTAACATATAATTGTTCATGGAGAGCTTACAACGGCCATTTTACAGTCCACTGCTCCTCAGTTAGAACTCAACCAAACTTCCGTCACCCACACTTCCGTAAGGCTTCATGAACATCTCATTTACAAAACAAGTGTGCTTTGCTCATACAAGTGGCATTAAAAATTAAGACAACAAAGTAGAGTGACAGTTCTCAAATGTTAAACTTGAAAAAACAAAATTGTCTCCTTCCCTCATGCCTTTCACCAACAGATGCCAAAATGTTATTTCAATGCAGTAATCAGATGTTGCTTCTTAAATGGTCAGAAACTGACAGACTGTAATACATTCCTATTGTATTGCTCCCCTCTTTACCAAATTCTTTCTTTGTCCAGGATGCTAACACTTGCTGAGATAAAATCATACCCAGGCACATTTTCTCCCATATTTTGAGATTGCCATTGACCATATACCATTCCAAAAAGTCAAAAAGATTTAAGGACAACAGAATCCTTGATATCTATAAATGGAACTACAACTGGTGACATGGGCATAAAATTTCACCAGACTCAGAAAACACGAACTTCAATGGCAAGATCTCAGTTTTCCAATTCTCTCTTCTCTCTCTACCCCACCTCATTCGCTGATTTGATGTAATGAGGTAATGATTCCTGCCAGGGAAACACACTTCAGTAAATTTTATTAGCGGGTTCTCTGCTATACTGGCCACCTATATTTGGAATCTTTTTCCTCATCGACATGATATTACATTGGCAAAGAATGGGAAACAGGCAAAGAAAATCCACCTGGGTCACCCAAGTAAGTACAGCTCCTAGGGGGAGAAGAACATATCCTGGCCAGTACCCTGGTAAAGCCCCTCAGTGTCTGGAGAGGCTCCTTTGGGGAGTTCCGGGGTGGCGGGGATGTCGCAAATTGTTTGGTGTTTGGTGGGGGGGGGGCATTCAGAAATCGAATGATAGATGCAACCTAATCAGACTTCCATGAATTTTTCTCCAAATGCCCCCAAGTGATTGTCACATGAGTGTTTCCAAAGTCAGCTGTCAAGTAAGACACTTTAAAATCTTCTATCAAATAACACTTACCCTCAGTTGTTTTGGCAAAGATCCACCTCCAGGTTTTCCAACTCTCCTTTTAAGACTTCTTCTGACTTGAATTGCCATATGCATCAAACTTTTACACAAACTTTCAGGTGCTCAGTCCTAACAGAATACTACTGTTTCAAAGATTGGAAATAAGGGCACCAAATGTTGCGATTACTTCAAATATGTGGCTTTTCTCTAGCCAACCTCATCAGCTCTGTTCTTCCCAGGTGTGGTTTTAACTTTAACAAACAGTGTCTTGTTCCAAATGCAGTTCTTCTTGGTTCTTTTTTACTTTAATTTTCCTGGAAACTACTCTTCAATCTGTCCTTACTCAATGAGATGCCTTCCCTCTTTTTAGCAAAGTTGAGAGCTGTTTACTCTCTAACGTCTTAGCTCCAGTTGCCTTTTCACATCCAAAGAGGTTTCATTCTTAAAGATAGCAGCTGGTTGCTAAGCAACACAACATTCTTTATCCAAGCCCATGTTTACATTTCTGTCATAAATTCATTCACAGCACAACTGAAATACAGTTTATAATGAAACCAAAAATTCCCAGGCATACAAACACCTTTGTTAATATGAATCTAACTACAGTTTAGAAACACTAAATTAAACTCACTTAAATCCATACCTTATTTCTAATATAATAATATCCAAGCACACAAACATAAATTACTTATAACTATCTCCACTTCCTGAAACCCATACAGAATTTACAATGAAGCCCTGAAGGATTCTTCATTATAACATCATTCTGGCTTGCAGGTCAGTTTTTATATATATATAATGTATGTATGTGGCATGAAAACTAGAGGAATTTGAGCTAAAGTATGTCCATTCTATTGGCATGACAGTGTTAAAGATACTGAATTGTGGGAACCTAGTTAAACAGCTGGTCAAATTTATGCCATTGATAGCAGTAAAGTCATACCCCAATAACAGCAGTAATGGTAGATTCTTAAAAACAAAGATTGTACAGTATTACCTTTATTTCCTATTCAGTCATGCTTAGTTTAAAAATTTCCTTCATAAATATAAATTAAATACAATCTGTTAGAAAGAACAAATAGCAAGTAGTGAGTTTGCCAGCAATTAAATCTCGTAACTCTGATCAAAGTTAATCCATTTTAATCTTGCTCACAAGAGCTCATGCCATTAATCTGATTAAATACTCTAAAATTCAACTGGCAGCCAACCTTTACTGGTGTTTGATAGTCAATAGAATATACTGGAGAAAAACATTTTTGTCCACAGTATTTTTGCACCATTCAATGTTCAATTTCCATTTTGAAACCTTGTTTACAAAATTGCAGAAAAACAGATCTTGAACAAATTAGAACTCACTGATGAGGGGCTTGATTACAATAAAACTAATTTAAGGTAACAAATTATTTTTGGAAATATCTTTTTGGATATTAAATTTGGAAATATCTCAGATTTCATATTGCTTCTCAGATCCACAGATATGAACGGGTAGCTCTTTTTGGTCAGAATGGACACAATAGCATCGCCCTGTACAGTATTCTTTTCCATGTTGCTATGCTGTTTTAATTCTTAGAGAACAAAATCTTTACACCCCAGCTACTTGCATTTCCAATGTTTCCTGGCCTATAATTTAGGAAGTAGGTATCCATTTTGGAAAATGAAACAGGAAAAATATCCAAAAACATATTGGATATTGGGCAGGATTTTATGGCCTCACTCATCCCGAAACTGTAAAATTCCGCTCACGGTCATGCTCCACCCTCACCTGCACTGATTCCCGAGGTGGGCAGGCCAATAAAATTCTGGCCATTAAGTATTTTAGGTAACTTTCATTATTTTTTTGAAAGAAGAGATTGGGTAATTATTTAATTAACTCGCTCATTACTGTAGTTCAAGGAAACTGACTTAATAAAATAAAAATTAGTCACATAAACTGGATGAAACATTAAACATAGACCACGAGGTAAACACAAAAAAATTTACATCTCTTATTACAATTCTTCATACTGTAGCTAAACTTGTTTCCAGCATGGAAGCCATATTTCTATTGTGAAAAAAAGAGATGTGTTCTTAACCACTGGTGAAATCACAATTGTAAAATAAACTTGTGGGATTGTTTCAGTTGGTTTAATGATGCACCAAGGAAAGAAAAATCACTTCTCAGAACTACTGAAGCAGTACCAAACTCCAGTCCTTGCCAAAATTAAAATGTGGCATTTCGATTATCATTTATCATATAAGTTCTCCCCAGACTGCCTAAATTGAATCTCAGCTTTTCTGTCTTCTTGAATCATAATTCAATGTCACATCAAAAAAAGTACACTCCATACTTGGCGTCATTTCAATAATCCTCTCAAAATAAATTAACTGATGACAATGGGACGAAGAGTGATTCCAGAAAGACACAAAATTGGTCAGCTAGGCTAGAATTTTTCAATCATTGAACTATATAACACATTATTAATAAATTGGAAATTGAGGTATTGTTCTCTATTATTCCTAGGTAGAAAGTTATAATACTATGTCGTATTAACTAATACGAACAGTGCATTTAGGACTTTTTAAAAATTGTCAGTCACATCTCCGAAAGATTGTAAGTCATATGCTATGGCTCAAATTACAATTATATTGTACTGTCCACTCAATATTGCAGGATCTTCCATGTGACAGGCCAAGACGATATAACCACTGGGTCATTTTTCCATGAATTTTATTATATAATCTGTTTACACAAAGCAGCATTGATGGAAACAATGCACATGAAGCTCATGAAGAAACATGATTACACTTTGGTGTCAAATGACAAAGCTATAAAACATAACCAGGAGGAATGAAGGAGTTCCTTCAGTCCTTGGAATGTTACATTGTAACAAGGAAATCAAATACATTTCTCCTCCCTCACAAATTTCTGTTCATACTGACAAGAGAAAATGACTGAAATGAGTAAATACTGTTCCAAAATTCCATAAGACCTTCCCAGACTCATTCCACCATCAGATGTTTTTTGTTGATTTACTTTTAACATGAACTTTCAATTCTGGCGTTGAAGGTCAGCAGCATAAAAACTAAGGGCAGATTTTCTGGCTCTTCTCGCTGGTGGATTCTTCCAGACCCTCCCCCTCCGAAGTCTATGGAGATTTATGCATTTGCCATGGGAAAACCTGCAGCCACAGGGCTGAAAAATCTCTGCGTAAGTGCTTAATTAGAAAAAGAACAAGGCAGAGGTATAATTCCAATCTCAATCAGCCCCTGGAACAAAGCTCCCTCATGCAATTCTCTCCCATATAACTTTTCCAGACTCTACCAATAATGCTTCTAGTTTCACCGTTCACTCCTTTATGGTGAGACTGGAATAAAGCCAGTTCTTGGGAGTTTCTGTTTTTCAATCCATTTTGCTTTTTTTGCTTTAAAAATATAAAAGAAATGAAAGCACTACATATGGAATCAGGCCCACTATTCAGCGCATAATAGCTGGACAATTGTAAGGCAAAGTTGTGTTTAGTGGTTATAAATAAGGGCTTAGAAACCAGAAAGTACATTGCTCTTCTGAAGATTGAGAGAGTTTATTGCTTTAAGCAAACTGTATCCAACCTGGAAAAAAAAGGTGTGCCCATGCGGCCTTGCGAAGAACAACACTAGTTACTTCTGGTAGTAAACCTAACTAGACAAGTTGTGGAGATGTCAGTAATGGACTGGGATAGACACAGTAAGGAGTCTCACAACGCCATGTTAAAGTCCAACAGGTTTATTTGGAATCATATGCTTTTGGAGCTCTGTCCTTCATCAGGCCACTCATCTGATGAAGGAATAGTGCTCTGAGAGCTTGTGATTTCAAATTAACTTGTCAAACTAGATGAATATACTTCGAGATGAAGTGAGCCAAATGAATGGAAACACTGTGCAAGGTTCAGCACTATCCTGTTCACAAAAATGTACCATTCAGGTATTTAAACAACAACTGTACATAAACTGACAATTAATAGTAAAATGGTGTTTATAAAGACAAATCTAGCAAAATAAACACTACAACCACCAAGTTAGCGCTTGTGTGACCGTGCTTAAAATTCCTGACTGAATTATTGCACTTATCAAATGCTGATTGTAATGTGGACTTAATTACAGAAGACAGGTCACCATCATATCAGAGTACCTTTATTGCGTACTTATGGGAGCAATGATCGTTTTACGATCATTGTTATTGAGATTAACTTTATGTTGCACATTTATTAATTGAACTTAAATTCCACCAGCTGCTGTTGTGAGATATTAATGTGCGATCCCACTGGGCCTTGGATTACTAACCAGTGATATTACCACTACATCACCATCTCCTTATTGACTCTACACAGTGGCATCCCCTCTATGACTTTAAACTCTCATCTTATAAACCTGTAAGTAAAACTAATATGGCCAACCAACAAATCAGTCATTATTCTTTGTATGCTTTCACATAAAGATAGGAGGCTTTGTTCTACTTTAAGTTGTGGTCTTGCGATCAGATTTCCACCAATGCCACAGTATCAAAATGGCTGTGACAAAGGCAAGCTATCCCTCCTCATTCTTCACTAATTGTGTGGAGCTTTGACACACACACACACACACCAACTCCCTCGTGTGCCTCTCCACCGACCACCAGCTGGATGGGACTATTCACCTAATCACATTCTTGTGTAACTATACAAGAGAATTGCTAACAATCACTTATTTCCACCTTCTGCTAAGTTACCTCTACTGTCCCCCATGATTTATCCAAGATCCTCTCCTATTTCTCATTTACATGCTGTCATGCAGTAACACTGTCCAAAAACATGTCAGTTTCCACATGTATGTAAATAGCATGCAATTTTATCTCAAATTCAAACTTCGTTCCCTTGTTGTTTTTAAGCATTCAACGCTTTGGTGTATTAGTTTTTAATTTTAATTCATCATGCGCCTTATTTTGTAAAAGCAAAAGATCCTTCCAATTACTTAGTTTTTATGATGCAGCTTCCACATCACCGTACTTTGAGATCTTACATCAGCATAAGCAGCATCACTATTTCTCACACAAGAACAAGACAGCTTCCTTCATCTCTAAACTATTCTCCTGAATATGCTTCCAAATGTACAAGACACTTCACAATTGGTAACTATGACTTCAACTGAATAGATCCTAACAGGATTCAAAATACATGAGGGTGAAGGACAAATTTGCTCTGCAAAGCCCCCAGAAATTTCAGGAAAATTCAATAGGGCAACTAATGGTGGCCCATGCATGGAATTAACAGAATCTATGAGAAGATGCTCCGCCAATCACAGGCTGATTCTCTCCCACATTTGCTGCTGGTTGGAGGAGCATTGGGAAAGTGAATAGCAATGCATGAGCCTGAGCACTGGAACATCAATGGCACCCTGCCACCTTCACCCTCTGCAGCATAGAAGGAATGAAGCATCACATCAGAATCAAAAGTAAAGCTATGAATGCCTATTGAAATAAGAGCAATAATTAGATAGATGCAGATTATCCAACTGCAGTAGTTATCTGTGGGATCAATGCCGGATAAGCTGACCTTCTTTTGATGCCTAGTCTTTCATTGCCTATAATTTGTTAAGTTTTTCTTCATTTATCTCTATCTTAAGGTTCACATTTTATTTTAAAAAATATATATTAAGAAGTCTCATCAATTATTACCTGGTGTTGTTACAAAGTCCAATAACCATCTCTCCAAGTCAATGCCAAAATAGATAGTGAAGGTCAAATTTGGGCTTTTTTATGTATCGACAAGTTTGTACAAATGTAAATGGGTGAAAACTTTAATTTTGGAAATTAAGTACGAGTGATTTATTTATAATACATTAACCAAAACATCTCTTTTACAGATTCCAAGTTAAAAGATTTACATATACTTATTTGCATACACATACATTTTCACAGTAACTTCATTGCAGTGTGAATGTAATCCTACTTGTGACTAATAAATAAACTTCATACATAGTCTTTGCTAATTGTGCTACCATATTTTTCTATATTAGAAAATCTTTTAAAAAAACATAAATAGTAATGTTACCACATGATTGTATTACTTAAAGTATTAGTTAGAACAAAAAAGAAACCAGAAGAGGAGAAAAATAGCCCCCAAAATTCAAAAAGTAACCCTTGAGAAAATCTGAAGAGTCCTTAACAAAAACATTACATTGACCCCTTGTTCAGAAGCTCAGAAATTCCCTCCCTACGCATCTCCACCTCTGTATCTTGTGTTCCTTCTTAAGGCATTCCTTTTTGATTAAGCTTTTGATCATTTCCCTTAAATTTAAATGGTTCAGTGTCATACTGTTTTGCAGTGCTACTGTGAAATGCCATGGTGGAATTGTAGCGAAGTTTCACAGACTGGTTCTTGGGTGGCATGAATGTTGTAGAGAAGATATTGGGTAGACTAGACCTATATTCACTAGCATTAAGAAGAATAAGAGATCTCAATGAAACATATAATTCTGGGCTGGACAGTCTGAACTCAGTGAATGATGTTTCCTCTGGCTGGGGAGAGAGGCTAGAACAACAGCTTGCAGTCTCAGGATATGGGACTTTAGGATTTTAGGACTTTGATTAGGAGAAACTTCTTCATTCAGAGGTGGCTAGTCTGTGGAATTCTCTGCCCTAAAAGACTGTGGAGGGCAAATCATTAAATATATTTGAGGAGGAAATACATTTCTAGACTCTAAAAGTGTCAAAAGGTATAGGAGAGTGCAGGAGTATTATGTTGAGATAGAGGATCAGTTGTGATCATGTTGAATGGTGAAGCTGAATGACCTACTCCTGCTCCTAGTTTCTATGTCCCCATATAAATACATATTGTTGTTGTGATTGATTCCACCTATTTTGGGAGTGTTTCTTCGGAAGTACTTGTCAGTTTTTTCATTGAATAAACATTTGTTCTAAGATTACTTTAACCACAATTGTGACGGAGCCTTGCGATATGATTTGATTTATTGCCACATGTATTAATATACAGTGAAAAGTATTGCTTCTTGCACTTTGTACAGGCAAAGCATACTGTTCCTAGAGAAGGAAATAAGAGAGTGCAGAATGTAATGTTACAGTCATAGCTAGGGTGAAGAGAAAGATCAACTTAATGCAAGTTAAGTCCATTCAAAAGCATAGAAAAGGCTGTTCTTGAGTCGGTTGGTATGTAACCTCAGATTTTTGTATCTTTTTCCCAACAGAAGGTGGTGGAAGAGAGAATGTTCAGGGTGCATGGGGTCCTTAATTATGCTTGCTGCTTTATCAAGGCAGTGGGAAGTGTAGGCAGAGTCAATGGATGGGAGGCTGGTTTGCATGATGGACTAAGCTCCATTCAGTCTTTTGTAGTTCCTTGCAGTCTTGGGCAGAGCAGCAGCCATACTATGCTGTGAAACAACCAGAAAGAATGCTTTCTATGATTCATCTCAGAGATGGGTATTGGGAGAAGGGAATGCAAAGCAGATTGATTACACATTCTTCCACACTGCATAGCCCTATCCACACCATGGAGCCCATATACAGCATTATTTTAAACAAATATATAAATTAACAGTTGATCCATATATCATCTGGAATAGAATGTTTGAAGAGTGTGTTAGAAGCAGATTAAATACCAATTTTCAAAACAAAATTGCTTGAATGCCTGAAGCTGAAATTAACATTAATTCATTTTGAAGCCAGTTGACGAAGTAGGCAACCAAGGAGGTGCCAAATCTTTTACTTAATAATAGATTTATTATTCTGTAAATGCATGTTATTCCACAGGAAACAATAACCTATGTAACATTTAAATGGACAAACTTTTCTTAGAACTATTTTTAGAATAGAATTTCCCCTAAAATATTTGGCAAGTAAAATCCAATATCTACTGCTTCTCTAAGAGCTTTCAAAGTACTTTTTAATCAGCCTTTTTATTTTCCTAGCTTCACAGGCAAAAAGACGACATGTCCATTTTCATCCAACAAGATTATAAAGTCAGTTGTACTTGAATACTCATCTGAAAGATTGGCATGAGAAACATCATTAAAAATGTTTCATATACTCCAAGTCCCTCAAGGCTGGAAATCTGCAAATGCATTTCTCCATATTTAATTTTTTAATTGTTTTATTTTCCCTCAAAATCTCTTTGGCTATAGTGCACTTCATCTAGTATTTAGTTCTAATACATCAAAATTAGCATCAGGTCTATTCTGAACATATTACCAATTCAAATTTCCAATCATGCTTCTTAACTGCTCTGCTTCTTTAGATAGAACATCATCAATCCCAATTAACCATGATGAATTTTCCGTAATAGGCTGACCACTGTGCTGAAGAACTGCTGTCATACCACCATATCCCTATCATTTTACCAGGACCTTTCCACAAAATTAACTGAGATTATAATTCTGTCTGAAAAAAGGAATGTCAGTTTCCAATCTTCATTCTCTGTTACCATGTTATTTCATTCTGAAGGCAATGGAAACTCGACACCTTTTGTTTTACAAAATATTTAATTTATCACAGACTGCAACAATACAGATGTCTGCTTTCTCCCTAACCAACACTCAAAGTCCCAAAAGTGTCTCCTCATAAGTACTCAAGGTACTTAAATCAATACCCTTTACCAACATATCAATATAATTAGCATACCAGTAAGTTGCAGGGCAATGGAGAAGGAGCAAGGAGCAAGAGTAATTCAATAGCTTTTTCAAAGAGCCTGTATAAGCATGATGGACCAAATGGCCACCTTCTTTGCTGTATCATTCTAGATAAATATATCACCTTATGTCGTACAAAGTCACAGCAATGCAAATGTAGATGTCTGGTGTTAATTACAGAATTTTGATTCTGATGACATATTTTATTTTATCCTGGTTTCAGATGCTGACAGAGCTTCCAGGTCAAAAAAGTCTTCAGTGCAGTCTTACATTCCCAAATTGCTTCAGAATAATTTTAACATTTGTTCATGACTGCTCACTAAATAAAACCAGTTACATTTGAAACCAGCTACATTTTCTGCAATGCATCAAGAACAACAATGACTAAGTGTCACATGTTCTCACACTACAGTGCTTTCGTCACAAACTGAAAAGCCTACCAATTTTTGAAAATTACATAGCAACAGTTTACAAAGATAAAGACATTGAATTTCCAAGAAATCAACTGTAGGTACACTTATGGGTAGAAGTTTAACAGTGACATCATCATCAAGTCCTCACATTAAAGTCACTGCATAGTGACCTGTCAATAACTGCTAATATAAATCCCTTCAGAAGACCTCTGATGTGGTCCCTATTCCTCCTCAGTATACCACTATAATTACAGACAAGCAACATACTGGAGAATTTCAACATCAGATTTAACCTCGTAATTCACCTAACTTGTCTTGATTCTGTTCTGCTCTAAAATTTATGGCATTATCAGAATTCCTGGAACAGACTGTGATATCGTAACCACTTGCAAGTATTCATTACTGCTTCCAACACTGATTTTGCTCAGAGTACATTTGCTGTTAGAATCCAGATTCAAAAGCTGCCGGATTTACATTTCCTACATGAGAGACCAGCCGCTTTATACTGTAGGCAGTTCAACCAACTGACAAGGGGAAAAAAAACTGCTGCAATCAGTTGACCCACTTCTATTTCATTTTAACCTCTCCAGCCTTGCATTATTGTTCTCTTCTCGATACTTTGAAATTATCTTAACATACATTTTTTTAAAATCACATCACCGTCATTCTAAAGTAATCAAAACAGATGGTCAATTTAAAAGGTACAACAACTAATCTGAACACTGAGTCAAAAATAGCAGGTGGCAGCTGTTTCTTCGTGCCAAAACAAAGATCAGTGTTCACAGCCTCCAATATCTATGCTGGCAGCAGCTCCAGATGTGTTCAGAGTAAACAGAACTCCTTGGAGATCATTCATTCCTCAATGTTTCTGTCCTTTGTCTTTCAAGGTGGTGAATAAAGCTATCACTTAGTTTCAACTATTTATATGATTTTACATGACAACTCTGAGTTTATGGCAAGTGGGTACTAAGCAGATATTTCAACCAACGTATACCTAACTCTACTTAATCCTGGCTGTAGAGTTACACCAAAAAACCCCATTTCTGATCAGTGTCTATACACAGCATTGGGTCAGCCAATGGGTTGAAGCCAGGGTGAGAAGTGCAGCAGCAATCAATCCATTTTGCAGCAAAGTCTAATTACAGATCAAAATCTATTTAAACTGTACAAAGTTTATTTAACAGGACTGTTTATGAACTACAGCAAACTGAATTCTTAATCAAAACTGCCATAGCAATGTCTCTCAATAAAAAGGATGATTCACCTAGCAAAATGTAATGAGTGGCAATGGATGGCTACATAATGTAAAGTTTTTGCAAAAACCATTAAAAATGCTAGAAACACATTTCCCATCAGACAAAAAACTGAGCCAACAAACATCGGTCAAGAATTGGGTGAAACTGACACAAAGGAACTAGAGAAGAGATTATTCAAATGCTCCAAATTTGTGTGAGAATCACACTGGAACAGTGAATGTATGAATTGCTGATTGGAAACATTGTCAGAGTAAATAGAAGTGAACCATAAATGTGGCTCAGGAATTACACAACAGGACAAAATAAAGACAGCTTCTATGTTTATGCAACCCCCTGCCCCATCTACAAATCAAACATAGTATCAAAGGGAAATCTAATCCGCTAAAATTTGAAATTTCAGTTATTTCAACACCTCATCACTCAAACAGTTGTTTATACATGTGCTGCTAAAGGTAAGCTACTCATGGACACAGAGCACCAAAGTAATCCTACAATGAGGCCACACCATTTCATCACCAACACTGAGTATTTCTTATGAATGGCTTCTCTCAATGCAGCCTTATTTTTATTTTAATACACAATACCAAATAAGGTTAGTTTTCCAAAAGGGGGAAAAGAGAAACATTGTTAATGAAATTTTATAGCATCTTATTTAGATATTTATTTTAAAAAATCATTCTTAAAATCATGTGCACAAATACCAGAATGTTTTGCAATTCAACTGGACCAGAATAGCACAAGTTATATAAATGTAACAACATTTTTCCATCTTAGTAATTAATAGTTCATGTGTATAGAGAAATTCACATCTTAAATGCACCATTAAAATAAAATCTCTAGCATGATTTTAAATGTTAAAAGCTGTAAGCAGTCAAGAGGACCTAAGTGGCACTGAATTTGGAGCATTTGGGCTATTACACTCTTGCAGTACATTCAGGCTAAAAATAAAGAAGAAATGGAAATGCAAATTAAAAGGTCAACCATAAAGAAAATGATTTAATTAAATCAGTTTCTCATTAATACATTTGTTTTATAAATATGCTGTATTAATTAGAAAAAGTTGGGTGTCATTCTAGATTCATTTCCTGGAATTTTTTTTGTATTGGTTACTCTTACATTGCAATAAAGCAGTAACAGTTAGTCAAGAAGTTATATTTTACAGGACTTGATATGTAAACACACACTGAATCTTGCCATGGATACTTTGAAATTATCTTAGCGTACATTTTTTTTAAAATCACATCACTGTCATTCTAAAGTAATCAAAACAGATGGTCAATTTAAAAGGTACAGCAACTAATCTGATCCATTTTAGATGGGAAAATGCAATGTTAGCTTTAGAGGTTCATCCAAGTGGATTCAAAGTGAATGCGCTACTGTAGTAAAAATGAAGGTTATCACTTATCTGGTTTGGGTCGAGCACCTATAAATGGCCATAAATTTCTAAATTCTAACCTGGACTTAAAGTAGAAGCACTTTGCTCACCAAGTGTAATGGAAACAGGATCTATATGAAAGCACTGGTGATGCCATAACACACCGCAATGACATAAATTCTTCCTTTCCAAAAATATGCTGCCACACACCCAACGGTGAAGGTATAATTTAGGTAGTTATCAAAGGTTTTCGACTGCAATTCAGCAAAAATTAGAAGTGAATTAAAATAGCAATGCTGAAAGTATTTAACAGGTTTGGCAGCATCTGTGCAGAAAGAAAACAAAGTTCAAATTTCAGGTCTGTGACCTTTCATCAGAATTAAATCCATAATATATCTGCTCGCTCACTCTACTTTTGCCTTCTTTCCTGTCTAAACTTGCCAAAAGCTAGGAGACCTTTCAAAAATACAGTTGTAAATGTTCTTATTCAGCTCAGCCAAAACCACAATCACCAAATCCCATGAATGGTTTTCCTGTAACCATACCAAACTTCCCTTCTTGTGACTAAAAATCAATTACACCACATTTCAACTTCATTACGTTGTAAAGAACAATTTTATAACCGAATAATTATAAATCATGCCTTGTGCTTGATGTTGTCAATCACTTGGGTCTGTTTAAATAGACCATTCTAAAAAGCAGGGAATTATAATGGAGAATCATCTTGGGTATGTAGGAGTTGTGGGATGATATTAAAATTCATCAGCTGTCAGAGTGAAATTTTACATGATATCGCAATCATGGTCTTGCATCATAGTGACTCGGCAAATACGTTTAAATGTTTAAGTGAAAGATAACTAGTCAGCTAAAAACAGGGTAAAACAGACTAAAAACCAAATCCAAGGACACAGGGTGGAGGCACAGTATCTATGTAACATTTACAAACAGTCTTCTTCAGTATTGGATAGGCACAATTCTCTTGAATTAAATGCAACTGAGATACTGCAAGAGTTACAGTTGCAGACAGTAACACTCTTCCATTCTGAGAATTAATACCTCATTACCTGTCCCAGGGCTCTGATAGACACCACCACTATCACATCTCCTACACGAACACAGCCAATCCAATGACCAGCACTTGTCTCCACTCTGCCTCTTCATGGTCCAAAGCAAAGTCAAAATTGATCAAATCCAAAAAGTGACTTCACAAATGATTTGCTGTTTGATTGACTTTTCTGCTCAAAGCATTTGTAGCCAGCTATAATCCAGGTTTTTATTGGCCTATTGCAGTAAATAGACAGAGGAGGTCTCTCAACAACATGCTTTGCTGATTGGTCCATCTCAGAATCAGAGCACAGGCGCAAATGTACATAAATGGCATTCAAAAATAGAGTCAGAGTATTTGAGGGCAAGAAAGGGACTCTTCTAGAAATGTTCCTTGCTCATGAACACAGTACTTTGTCTGAGCACAGCACCCAAGTGTCTCCTAGCTAAGAATAACTTGCGTAAAATAGTCAACCTTCCAAAAAGGAAAAGATACATTTCAATAGTGAGAACTACGATGCCGATGACTAAGAAGATACCTGGTTAGAAATGAATCCTACTACTGACAGCTGAATAAACTACCAAAGAGAAATGTTAACAATATACTGTATGTACCTATATCTGTATCTATTTACATTTAATTCATTCTTCCCTATGATTCACTACAGTGATGGCAAAAATCTCAACTAAATGTATTCACGTGAATAAGTGAGGCTCAAGGTTTGTTACTCTACATCAACACAGAACTACAGAATCTCTCCACTGCTGAAGGTGGCCATTCGGCGCAACAAATCTGCACCAACTCTTCAAAAGAGCCTCTTATACAGATCCATCTCTCACCATATCCCTATAATCCTGCATATTTAGATAATCTACTTAACCTGCACATCTTTGGATTGTGGGAAGAAACTGGAACACCCGAAGGAACCCCACGTAGACAAGGGAGAACATGCAAACTCCACAGTCACTCAAGAATGGAATTGAACCTGGGTACCTGGGAGGGCTGTGAGGCAGCATTGCTAATAATAGTGTCCTATCATGCCAACTTTTCAGATTAATGACCCACTACAGCAGTTTTAGATCAGCATTTTCTGCAATAATTCAGTATAAAATACAGCATTAATGAAGCTTTTTCAGTATAGATCAAGGCAATTCTTACTTTGATCTTTCGTCTTCTAAGTTAGCTGATCTCAATGATAGCACTGGTATTTCTGTGTCCTTGGTCTGGGGCATGAGCAAATACAAGCAACGAGAGAAATCTGTCATGAGTCCTGTCCCTGATTACTGCTCTGTTGGAAAGGGCATGCATGCAGATGTAGATGTCAATTGGCACAGGGTCAGACTCAACTAGCCAATCCCACAGTCAAACAACCTGTTAATATTCATATTTCTGAGCTTTTTGTACCTTAACATTAGTACAGAATCGGGACATTTAGCTAACAGACCTATGCTTGTCTTTGTTCCCCGCACAAACCTAATGCCAAATGACTCACTCAGTCCTGTAATGTTTCTATCTGCTTGCTGAAAGAAAACAGTGTGTACTTTATATTTGTTATGTTCTGCACAGTGATCTATAGAAAAAGCCTATTTTAGCCCATACAAACTACATCAATGTCATAATGTTAGCTGTGTCTCTGGAGTGTTATAAAACTTGTAACTGCAGTAACCACCCCATTCAGCAGTTAATTGCCAGCTGTATGTGTGCGTGCATACGTTTGTTAATATTTCCTGCTGATTGCCAGAGGCAATGTTATTTCTGCAAGTCTTATCTTCATTGCATGATAAGATCATGAATAATGCTGCAGGTTGAACACATTCTAAATTGGCAACTAATCATGAAGATCTGAGAAAAGTAAGAGATCATGAAATGACATGGCTTGATTCCCCTTAAAAAACAATACTCAATAGTTTGATCAGGACTAATTTTTCTTGTATTTTTAAAATCAGAGAACAATTTTTGTTGTTCAACAAACAGTGTGGGGAGTAAATATATTTTTGTTAATAAATGGATTGGCAAATCAATGCCACTTTCAACACCTTGTTTATTTATTTAGGTAGGCTTACGTTAACAGTGCGATGAAGTTACTGTGAAAATCCCCTAGTTGCCACACTCTGGCACCTGTTCAGGTAACTGAAGGAAAATTTAGCATGGCCAAAGCACCTAACCAGCATGTTTTTCGGACAGTGGGAGGAAACCCATACAGACATGGGGAGAACATGCAGACTCTGCACAGACAGTGATCCAAGCTGGGAATCAAACCCGGGTCCTGGGCAGCAGTGCTAACCACTGTGCCACCGTGCCTGAAAATGGCTGGGAAAAAGAAAAGTTAAAATGAGACAAGTTAATTTGCTAACTTAAAGATCAATCTCCTGGTCATCTTTATCATCACCATCTTGTATTTACATATAATGTATAATATATCTCAAGATACTTAACAGGTTATAAGCAAAGCTTTAACAACAAATCACAAAGAAATAGGGTAGATGATCAAAAACTTGGTCAGAGGTAGGTTTTGGAGTAGAGAGAGGACTAAAGGAGGCAGCGGAAGAGAGGAGGAAAGGTTTAGACAAGAAATTCCAAACCCAGGCCTTGGTATCTGTAAGTGCAGCCACCAATAGTGGAGTGATAATAACTAGAAATGCACAAAAGGCCAAAATTATATACCTTAACAGGTTATGCAGGGTTACAGAGATAGAGAGAGGCTAGATCATGAAAGGATTTGCAAACAACAATGAGAATTTTAAAATCAAGGCATTCCTTAACTCATGCCCAATGTAAGTCAGGAAGCATGGGGGTGATTTTGGAAATGGAACATGGCACAAGCAAAGATACCAACATTTGTGTTTTGTTTGATCATATGTCAATAGAGAGAAGAATGCAGAAATCCAGACAGGAGTGCACTGAAATAGTTAAATCTGGAGGTAACAACATAGTTGAGAGTTTCAGCAGCAGATGAGCTAAGGATTTGGGCAATGTTAGAGGTGAAAATAGCCAGTCTTAGTGATGGTGTGGATTTATGATTGGAGACTCGCCTCTGGGTCAAATGTGACACCAAGACTACAAGTAGGGCTAAAACATCATCAGTGGCTAGAGAGATACAACAATCAAGGTAAGATTTTAAAAGGGCACCACACAACTTAAATAAGAATTCTTCAGACTTGAGCTTTACTGTCAACTTGCTTTGTTGATTTCTATTTCACAGAGGTTGGATATATCGAGTGTACTAATATGCTTTTGAACATTTTCAATTTCCATTAGCTATTTCAAACTCTAGGTATCAACTATGGCTCAATTATGCCTCAAGAGTCTGAAAAGTATGGATTCAGATTACATTACAGACAAAAGGACAAAATATTTTTGAAAAATCCTAAGGTTGTGAAAGGTACTACAAACATGCAGTAAATGACCAATGTGATGCACAAACTAAGGAAGTATTTTTTGTTTGTACAGTATAATTGTACATTTGATCTGTACAACCCATTTCTGCAGGCATAAATCACTGATGTTTTTCACTGTAAAATGCGCTATGCATAGTTCATTTGGCAAAACATCCAGCAGTGTGTGTGTCCTTGTACCTTTCTAAAACACACACCAGAACCACCAATTCACAAACACAAACTTGTTCAACAACAAGTCTCAACACAACTCTCAACACTTGTGACACATTTCAGCCCAGAGTTACTTACCCTGAATGGTTTTACATCAGGAAGTACGGGGGAGTCATTTGAATGGAATGAGCAGTAATGGAAGCAAATGAATCATAGAAACCCTATAGTGTAGAAGGAGGCCATTTGGCCCATCGAGTCTGCACCAACCACAATCCCACACAAGCCTTATCCCTGTAACCCCATACATTTACCCTGCTAGTCCCTCTAACCTACGCATCCAGGGACACTAAGGGGCAATTTAGCATGGCCAACACTTCTAACCCACACATCTTTGGCTGCTGAACATTGACTTGATGTTCACAATTTTTCAGCTGTAACTCAGCTGGCAGCACACTCATCCTGGAATCAGAAGGTTGTGAGTTCAGGTTTAACTCCAGTGTAGAAGTCTAAACTGACACAACAGTACAGTATTGAGGGAATGCTGCACAGTCAAAAGGTGCCATATTTCAGGTGAGACATTAAACTAAGTCCCATTCTGTTTTTTTGGTGGACATAAAAGATCCCACGACGTTAATTTGAAGAGAGGATTTATCCGTAATATCCTAATTAATATTTACTCCTTAATCAACTTCATAAAAACAATTGTTCACTCACTGCTATTTGTAGGAGCTTACTATGCATAAATTGCCTGCTGCATTTTCTGCATTACAATAATGACTGCACTTCAAAAATACTTCACTATTTAATTGTAATCCTTTGGGATAAGCAAATGGCATTGTACAAATTTCTTTATTTCCTGTTGAGTTGTTTTATTATTATATTACTGGGCCAAACATATAAAAAAATCTACGCAACATTCATTTGCCAACTTGCAGGGTACACTTCAAATTGATTATTGCATATATTTGAGAATTCTACAGATGGGAATAAATGTATAGGCTGGGCTCTCTGCTCCACTGAGCTTTATGCAACATCAGCAGCAGTTGCATGGACGACAAGCGTACAATTTATCAATCTCTCAGGAATTTGCCCACTGATATGGTCAAGAACTCCAGACTCCATGACATAGAGCTACAGCCTTCAATATACTAAAGGACAGAATCTAAAAACCAGAATGGAATTCAGGCAGTGAATTGTCAACGCCAAGTGCAGTAATGGTTCAATGTATTACCAGCAGGGAGTTATGGAAGCATCAGGAGTCTCTTATCTGCAGCAGCTCAAAATAAGCAACAGAGCAGCCCCATAAGCATACAAGGCCTCAAAACTAGACAAGAAAGGGCTGTTTCTGCTAATAGGCAGAACCATTTGGATATGCATAATATGTCAAGGCAAGGCGAAAGATTAATCAATTGGAGAGCTTCATCAGAACTGTCTGATGGCTTCAACACCAGTTTGCTCTGATTATGTTTTACACAGTAGTAGAATAGAAAGAAAACTTTCAAGACATATTTTACAAAGAGGAAGTAGTGATATTTGAAATGAAGAACATAATATATTCTCATGTTATTTTCAAAAAAAGTCAAAATCATACAACAGTTTCCAATCATGGTTTTTTCCTAAGTTAACATTAACCATGAAAAGTAGCAGCAAAGCAATAGCTACCAAGAAGAAATGCCCAATTAAGCTTAAACATAGGCCTCAAAAGGTCAATAATATCCTAATGAGAAGTAATCCGTATTTGTTGCTCAGGCTTTTCTCATCATTATTCTTAGCAAATTTCTCTTCCTTCTACATTCTTGAATTGTGGCTGATTTGTTTGGGCTACATGGGCTCCCTAGAGCTGTCATGAGCCACTTCCAAGTTGGCAACACTTAACTACAACAGGCTAGACAATTAACCTGACATTCCCCAGAATTAGTCTGGAAATCAGCACTGCCATTTGAATATCAAGAACATTTATTGGTGGCACTGCATTTATATACACATGATTCACAATAGTTCAGTCCGTTTGGATCAAGTAGCAAGTAATTTTCTTCCCTTATACATACTAGGATTTTCAATAACTGTTTGAATGGTTGTTAACATGGTCACAGTCAATTACATTCAACAACATTGGCACATCACAAACCGCATAAAGCTATTTCACGCTTTGGCTGCTGACAAATGCAGACACTGATAAGGACGTAATCAATAAAATGTCTCATTAGGGCATCAATGATCTGGACAATGCAGCAGTGAACCGCAAATTGTCTGATCCTTGCCAGGTCTCCTGCTATTGACTGGAAGGGATTTGTGCTAGAATTCATTGAGTGCTCATCGCAATTTTTATTGGCAGTATAATCTTGATGAAATATTACTTCTGGATGATGGTATAATTCAGAAATGACTTCCTTGGTGAGGCATAACCTCCTCACACACTGCTGTTCAGTAAAACCAAAGCTTCACTTTCATCAAAAATACAGAACTATGTCTATGGAATAGTGTTCCTATTCTATTGCCTTGGACCACCTCAAACCTTTTCTACTGCTCATCATCCTGCTTCTTCATGCTGCTGTTTTAATTGAAAGGACAAGAGTTGTTATTGTCAATGGTTTCCTGTTCAGTTCTGTTTGGATCCATGCCAAATCTCTTCACTGCACCACTGCTGACTATTTAGTAGGTGCGCTTAACACAATGCAAACAGAAAGGGAAAGATTGAACAAATGTGCACATTCACTGTTAATTGATTCTCTTTGCATTAACATGAATTGCACCAGATTACTCTTAAACATTGTAGAACCTTGGGTCAGAAAAATGCACCTCTAACAATTTGGACTTTACCCAAATTAGATCTTTTAATTTGTAACATACCTACAAAATTAGATTTAGATTATAAAGAGTTAACTCAACATCACCCGGTTGCCTAGTTTTTAATCACAATAATAAGGTCTTGAAATTTAAATTACCAAACACAAGTGGAGTTGTTATTACAATCTTGACCATTTCTTAAAATAGCTTCACTCAGTGTTCCTCCATGACACTTTAGGATACAGGGTTTCGACTCTTTCTTCTGGGTGACCCATGTCCTAACAAGCAGCAAAAGAGTTAACAAAGCCAGTATCTTAGTCAAGAAAGAGTTCAAGGAGCTGGAATAAATTTAGTTTGGAGTTGTGCATAATCTCAACAATTGTTTTTCTACTCTAAGAACATGAAAATGCATTTCATGGTACATAAAACTTGTCAGTTGCTAGTATCTAGAGCAAGGATTCCAAGTTACAAATTTCAAGTCAAGCTTTCATTGTGGATACTAGGTATAATAAGGTAAGCTGCAGAGAATGCAACACTTTTATGAGAGTAAAGGATAAGAACTAACTACAAACCCAAGAATTGTGGCGCATTCTTTAAAGCTAACACGGAAGGTTAGTATCTCTTAATACACACGGACCTTCTGCATAACGGGTAGCAAAGCAATGAACATAGTTGCTGTTAGGTAACAGGACACTGCTTTATTGCACAATTCAATAGGAGGCGTGAAAATGATGGGAGAGGTACAGAATGCAAAGAATAACAATGAGCAACCCAGTAATCTAAAACACAAATAGACAGATGACCTAATGTCAGTCACGTCAATGAGCTAAATCAGATTTGAATTTCCATTTAAAATGACTAATGCCAAGACCACCAGATGTCATTTTCTACACACAGCTGCTTTAACAAATATTCGGAGAAAACTGTAAATTAGGACATATCCATGGTTTTATTTCACCTTTGAATTAGAATGCTAAAAGCAAATGGAGGAATTTGGAAACTTTTACATAAGAAAATAGTATACATCTTGGAAGAAATGATGGTCAGTATTCAAACAGTGGAACATATTTTAATATTTATGTAAGATCTATCAAAAAATTTGTACTTCATCTCCGATTTTAAAATGATCAGTTGCAACTGTGCAAAGAGAACACCTGAATCACTAGACTCAGAAAAAACTGGAGCTGTCAATTTGGATTTAATTTATCCCTTTAAAAAGAATACATAAACTCTAACCAACATACATCATCGTTTATAGATGCAACAAATTCTTCCCCAAGACGATGCAAGATGCTAAGAATCATCTGATTTCATTGCTAATAATGTGCAAATTATGTTACCTACTGTTTGCAGTACCTGAATGGCAGATTTGCACCCAAACCATTGGCTACTTTTTGGACTATATGGTGGCACAATGGTTAGCACAGCTTCAGGGACCTGGGTTCAATCTCAGCTTGGGTCACTGTTTGTATGGAGTTTGCACGTTCTCCCCATGTCTGCGTGGATTTCCTCCAAGGTGCTCAGGTTTCTCCCTACAGTCCAAAAGATGTGCTGGTTACGTGCCCTGACCATGCCAGTGAACCCGAACAGGTGCCAGAATGTGGCAAATAGGGATTTTCACAGTAACATCATTTCAATATTAATGTAAAGTGTACTTGTGATACTAATAAACCTTAAACTTTAATTGTGTCTGGGAGCAAATTAGATGCTATCACATTGCCCCATGTGCAATGCTCCCAATTCCCAGATTTCAGTTTGGAACTAAAATGCACATCCAAAATGCTGCAATTATTTTGCTAAACCTTTCAGCACTGGCATTAGGAATCATTGGAAACATGTTCTCATTGCTAAGCACACTTAGAAAAGTTGCTAAAAAAAGTATAAGTTGCTGCTCCCATGACAACTGATAACTAAATCACAGCTATACCTGAATAGTGCTTGTTTGAACAGCTGCAGCAAGATATCCTAATCTTTCATTTTAACTGAGAGTAATTAGATCTACAAAACCCAAGCATATATCCATGCACAAATTGAGACAGAACAGAACTGGAGAATTATTAAATGGTAGCTAACATTTTTGCTTTCTGGTAAAGCCATATAAAGTATTCCATAAAGTATTCCATGTATTGTTCTATGTTCTATTGTATTGTTCTATGTTCTATGTTCTAAACATATATACATACATACCTTTTGGCACTATTTTAAAGAAGAGCAGAGGACTTATCTAGGCAAATATTTATCCCTAAATCAATATAATCTACAATCTTGGGCAGATTTAGGTTGTCCCCATGAACAAAACTGGTCAAATATGCAACAACAGAGAACTTTATACCAGTTGCTTTGCATCAGATGGATCAGAAATTGTTGCACACAGTAAATTTTGCATCTAGGTGCTAGAATAAAGTACTAAAATATCTAATCAAACACTGCCCTCCCACAGGTGCTAAACAACACCTACAGGCAGAATGCTAAGCAAGATCCATAAATCTAACATAGGTCATCAGAACATAAGGAAGGAATTAGTTTTATGAAGTGAGTTTCCCTGTGCAGGTTCAGTGGGCAAATCCTCAGTCATAAAGATTTCATGAACTTTTACTCAGTATATCCATTTAAAAGCATATAGGTCCCCTATCAGTGCACAGCACTCTTTATGGCATTGGAGGGGTGGAAAGGCAGGACCGCAGCAGAGTTGACCCAGTAAGGTTATAAGTGAAGCTACAAACCTGTTCCACTTTCTAAGTCGACATGGCCTTGTGTTTAGCTCGGGCATAATTGATTCTATTGAATTTTAATTCCATAATTAACACTGTTCAGTCATTGTTCAAGCCAGGGTCGCCAACTGGTCCATTCTGAGATCCAGGGCATTGAACTGAATTATATAATAAAGCTTCAGGCAATGGCTTTAGATGGACAATGAGGAAAGGCTAATATCCAAGGTTTTCAGCCATAGTACATTGCAGAACCCCTCAGGTGCCTGAGATGGAATTATTGTAAATATCGAGGGTGCTAGCATTGCATTGAGACACCATAGTGAGTGGGGCAAGCTGCATGAAGAGAAGTTGAATTCTAAGACACTTGCAGTAAATTTCAATTTGAAAAATTTTACAATGAACTTTCACAAATTTTATGAATAAAGTATACTTTTAGAGGGAAAAAAAAAATCACAATTTTCAAGATGATAGAATTAATTAACTCACTAATTTGGCTGCAAATGTTTTGTGCTTTTCTGCTATAAAAAATCTGATCATCACATTGCTATTTTGCAAACTTGATGCACACAAGCTTCAATTGGTTATAAAAACCTCTGGGATGTCTTGAGGTTACGAAAGAGGCTATATATATGTAAATATGTCTGTTTTTATGGCTCCTCACTGGGTATGGTCCCATTCAAAAACAGTTTATTTTCTGCTGCCATCAGACTTTTGAATAGACCTACTTCGCATTAAGTTATTTTTTTCTGCACCCAAGCTTTGATTATAATACTGCATTCTCCATCCTCTCCTTTCCTTCTCTATGTATGGTTTGCTTTGTATAGTGTTCAAGAACAATACTTTTCGCTGTCTATTAATATACATGTATGTATATTAAAACAAGGGTTGTTTTCCCTTGAAAGACGTCGACTTAGAGGGGATCTCATAGAGGTGTATAAGATTATAAGGGGTATAGATAGAGTAAATGGTGGTAAACTTTTTCCACCTTCAGAAATGGATAGGACGAGGGGTCATGGCCTTAGGGTGAGGGGGGCCATGTATAAGACGAATATTAGAGGACAGTTTTTCACACAAAGGGTAGTGGGGGTGTGGAATGCACTGCCGAGTAGGGTGGTGGGAGCAGGCACACTAGGGCTATTTAAGGGTCTCTTGGACAGCCACATGAGCGGTACGCAGATAGAGGGATATAGTAGGACTGTTTAACTATGGCTTTTTTTCCCACAGGTAATTCGGTCCAACTTGACCAACAAGGAGCATGCATTCGGCAGGTGGTGCGAGGACAGCTCTTGGATGTTGATTCATGGGTTGCCTGGTGCTTCATGTCGTAAATGAGTGCTTTATCTGGACCATCTGAAGGGCACCATGACAGCTCAGTGACTATCGCTGTAGCTGTGCAGACACTTGGAATTGGGCCGGTGTCTGCGGGAGTTTGCGCGTTCTCCCCGTGGTTGCGTGGGTTTTCTCCGGGCGCTCCGGTTTCCTCCCACATCCCAAAAAATTCGCTCTTAGGCTGATTGGGAAACAAATTGTCCCTACATTGAGACTCTTCCATATTAGGAATAACCTAAAATTAGAATAGGATAATGGAATTGTTACTATGTAGTTATGACGGCGGCGCGGGCTCGTTGGGCCGAAGGGCCTGTTTCCCATGCTGTGTTGCTCTAAAAAAAAAGTATGTATATTAATAAATATTAATAAATCAAATAAAAAAACAAAGGCACCAGAAAGGAACACCATTTATATAATTGTTAATCAAAAATCAAAGAACTCTCAACTCATTGAGAGTGCCTCTCCAAATCGCTTTCCAAATAACCTTAGCAAGCAGCAAGCACTAGTCCCCATTCTCATGTCCCAATATCCTCTCCCTTACAATATCTTTTAATACCGTAACATATTGTTGTTGCCTGTGTGGGATATGAGAATTGCAGTCAACTTTCCAAGCCAAGAAAATAAAAGGCTGATATCTGTTAGGAAGGAATTTAAAAACTAACTTATTTGAGGTATTTGCTTTAATATATGAAGTAAATTGTTTATTTTTACATCAAAAATTATAAAAATCTTAATCCCCAGCTGTACTGATTGATATTGATAATTATGAATTTGAACCTGAAGCTAGAAGACAAATTTGATAGGTACAGTAAGATTAGAAAAACTTATGATTATTATGATGCAGGCAGTTTCTAATGAGATGCTGAACACAATGCCCTATTAATCCACTAGCACTATTAATTTATTCTAGAAAAACATTCACGGAAACACTGATGACATTACTAGCCACCAGAGACTAAAATAAATAGAAACTATGGAACGAAGTGCAGAGGTTTGTGTAATTAAGAATTGAGAGGCCATGGAAGGTTGATACTTATATGTATGGAAATATACAAGGAGTACAAGTGTGTGTTTCCATTGACACTAGTTTGTTTTTTAAAGTTTTTTGCTTATTTCAAACTTAAAACACTCCCCGGATCATCTTCTTGCTTTATAGTCTAAGTACTCCCTGCTTTATAGCAGATAATAAACTAGCAATATTTATTGAAGTTTTGCTTTTTCAATGCTACAATGGCTTTTCTTAATCTTAAGAAAAGCCATTGTATCTAATGCAAAAATAGACAAACACACAGAATGTAATCCATACTACATCACTGTACAGTCCATCCCAGGTTAAATTCTAACCACACTCACTGATTTACCTTAAAGCACTGACTCTATAGATGGTAAAATACTAAAATGCTATATAATAAAATGGACTTTAAAATTAATCCAGTCTCTATAAATTAAATCTGGAGAAAGGAAATTGTTTTCTAAGGCCATAGCCCCTCAAGGCACCTGGTTGGGAACAGTCAAAATACATTAGCTGTAGAATCTGTTGCAAGACATATTATTACAAAAAGCTCAATTCGATAGGTTTTATATTTCTATAAATTATAATTAGCATTTTATCACAGCTCATTTAATTGTTCCAATCTTTAAAAAGTAGCTTAAAGGATGCTGACAGGAAATATTGTTTTGCATACATCATTGATTCCAAGACTTCAAATTGGGTGACATTTTAGATTTAGATCAAAAGGTCTCCAGTGATTTAGTTGATGTTGGCAGGGATGAGTGTATCACTCTACCTCTGTGTTAGAGAGAAGAAAAAGAAAATCAGCCAGAGTTCCTGTTCCCAATTGTTATCCAGTGACCTCTGCTGGGAAACACACAAAAGACATTGAGACTGAGTTTTTTCCAACACTCATCGACACGAAAGAAGAATGTTTGTGCAAGGTCACTGAAGGTATGTGCAGTATGACACCCTAGTGAGTGACAATATCTTCAGGCGAGGAGGGGAGAAAACTGAGTGGCGGGGGCATGGAAGAAGTGGAGGAAATTACAGCAGGAGCTCCATACAACAATAATGTATGAGAAGTAATCCATAATTATGCTTGCATAATTGCAAAACAAGTATCTGATGTCTCCCACAGTACTTGTGGAATTACATAATGATAAATACTTTTTTTTAATGCTTTGGTGCAAATACTGGAAATTTCAAAACAGGGTCAAATCATATCCAGGATACCATTTTGTTTCAGTGTTCACCAGATGACACAGAAATGACATCACTGAAACAAGCATTCTAATTGGCTCAAGTCTGAATTGCCTATCCTATTAGCATATCCCTTAATTATCCTTTCTTTCAAGGCTATGCAGCTTTTCCTTCAACCATTAATTCCAGCAGTATAATCTACAACCACAAGCTCATTTGTGTGTGAAATAAACAAGTTCTGTTGTTCTTCATCTTAAAATCTGTCACATTTAATCATGCATCTATGTTCCCTGCTTCTAAACTCTTCAACCGTCAGAAAGTCTTTCTATTCTGTCCTATTCCTCCATAACTTTAAACCTTTAATCTTCTAACAAAAGGAGAATTAATTTTTTGAGTATTAATATTTGTATTAGCTTATATCAAGCAGCATACAAGAGATTATTAATAGTGAGTTCCTCATAGCATAGAAGCCAGAAGCACAAGTTAGCCATTCGGTCCTTCGAGCTTGGTCAGCCATTCATTTTGATCATGCCTGAACATCAAATTCAATATCCTGATCTCTCTTCCCATATATCCCTTGATCCCTTTAGTTCAAAGAGCTATATCTAATTTCTTCTTGAATTCACACACTTTGGCCTCAACTAATTTTTTTAAGTTTATTTTATTATTGTCGCAGTATTGTTACTGTGTTACATTTCACAGTAACAATGAAGTTACTGTGAAAATCCCCTAGTCACCACACTCCAACGCTCGTCAGGTACACTGAGGGAGAATTTAGCATGAGCAATGCACCTAACCAGTACGCCTTTCGGACTATGGGAGGAAACCGGAACATTTGGAGGAAATCCACGCAGACACAAGGAAAACTTGCAGACCCAAGCCAGGAATCGAACTCAAATGCCTGGCTATGAAGCAGCAGTGCTAACCATTGTGCCCAATTTCTGTGATAGTGAATTCCACGGATTTACCATTCTTTGGCTGAGGAAATTTCTTCTCAGTCCTAAAAAGTTTACCTATTATCCTCAAACTACGATCCCTAGTTCTGGACTCCTCCATCATTGGGAACATTTTTTCTGAACCTACCCTGTCTTAACCTGTTGGAATTTCATCAGTTTCCAGGAGATCTCCTCTCACTCTCCTAAACTCCAGTGAATATAATCCTAACCGATTTAATCTCTCTTCATATGACACCCCAGGAATCAGCCTGGTAAACCTTCGCTGTCCCTCTATATCAAGGACATCCTTCCTCAGATAAGGACACCAAAACTGCAAACAATATTCCAGGTGTGGCCTCACCAACATCCTATACAATTGCAGTAAAAAACACCTCTAATCTAGTACTCAAATCCTCTTGCTATGAAGGCCAACATAGCATTTGTCTTTTTTACTGCCTGCTATACCTGCGTTCTTATTTTCAATGACTGATGCGCAAAGACACTAAGATCTCGCTGAGTATCCAATTCAACTGGAGATACGGCATACTTCTATTATCTCAACAATCTCTCAAAGTTATGAAGTCCAAAACTACAAACTTAGAACAAGTTTCATCAATGATAAGACAATAAAGAAGCAATATTCCTTTTCCAAAACATCTAAACAAAATTATCCCTCATGACCTCTGTTGGTTTGAGTTTCTTCAAAAGTCTGATGAAATGAGAAGAGTGGACCAATGTTATCTTTGAACTATTTTGAAATTGGAGCTAAGCAGTTCTGAGACAGAATTTAAATGAGATTGATGCTGTCAGTATCATATCCTGTGCGCCCTAGAATACTGCTTCAGCACTATGCGCGCATGTGGATATGTGTGTGTGGCAGGGGTAGGGAGGCTGTGTTTACATTTGCTTAGCACTCAAGTGCCAACATAATTCTAGGAGGAAATGGGTAAATCAGAATAAAAGATCTCAGGTAGAATTTAAAATGCATATCAACTATGCTCAAAACCAGTTACATTACTGCTCTCCGTGAGTTTTTTATGCCACTTTGAAGATTCAGTTTTCCCAAATCAGCTTCTGAATACTTAAGTGTTCATGCCCTAAAGTCAAAATTGAGAGCTGATTAAATTGTGTTCATTTTCTTGACTGCACAGGCATCTGCAGCCATGTTTGAGACATTTTCCACATCAAAAATACTTAATTTACTAAGAAGCCAGCCAACTAAATTACAACTGAATTATTTTCTAGATTAAGGTTATTTTTTGTATCAATTTTAAACCAGGTCAAAGGTGAAAAACCTTTTTAAAAAGACTGTTTTTTGGTGCTAGCCCCATTCTCGGCTACACTAATAAGACACTCAAAAACACTGAGTACTTTATAATGGAAAGGGGAAAAAAATAAGAAAAACAAGAAACAATTAATAACATTGCCTGTTCACACTAGCTCATGAAAGATTTTAGTTTGCATTTGTACAAATTAATTTTAGCAGAAACTTGAAGAGTAACCAAATCATATACTCAGCTTGAGTGCAATTTCCCATGGGAAAATCTACCCCTATATGTTGATAATGATATCTGGCTGTTTATCCCAGAAAACTGTCAGAATTTGCTATTTGTTATATAGTTTATTTTGTTAACCATCTTTATATAAAATTTTAAATAATTTTAAAGCCCCCTAGAATGAACATCAAGATCTATTAGCTACTTCACCAAGTTTGATAGGATTTATCCAGATCATCCTGGGATTAGACAGAAGTAAAATGGATTAAGATTACAAATCACCCAAGGACCATGGCACAATACTTGCTAAATACTGCTTTAGAATCAGGTTTAGCCTTTGACCAGTGCTAAGGAATATGATGCATGCAAAAAGAGTAATAACCCTAAGGAGATTCAAAGGTAGGTTGGTTGCAGAATTGGGCTGAAAATCCTTTCATCCGTAACTTTCCAGGCTAAAATCGCTATCAATCCTTACTTTCTATTAACTGAAAGCACTGCCGAAATATAATACATTTGTTTCCAAACCAGTACTGCCTTTGAATAGACGCATGTTTAAGCATTGAAAACATTTATAAAGTATTAATAAGACTAATGAGAACAAGATTTAAATCCTGCAAATATCTGAATGTTTTTCCTCCAAACTATGAAAGACACTCCTATGAGACTATCGGAGCTGTATACTAAATTGGTTAATTAATATTCACCCACTTTACAATTAGAATTTTCTTTCCTTATTCAATATTTCTAAACATCAAATATTAACCATTCCCAAGCAATTTTTTTCTACTTTGTCAATACTATTGTAAATTCATGAATCGCATATCTATACTATGAGCCCCTTCTTTTTGTTTAATATATAATTTGAGCTTTTATCTAGCATAAATGCTACCTTTTGCTATTAGCTGATATCCACATATTGTATGATCAACAGTCGAAAATTACAGGAAGTCATAATGATTCAGTTGATTAAATGACATATTACTGAGGCAACACTAAACACATTGGCCCGTAACTGTCTGGTGCCCCAGCGCTAAAGTTGGGGATACCTCAAAGATGTGCAGGGTAATTCGTATCGTAAGTTCCCAGGTAAGGGTTCACCCAGCAATTGCCTAAATGCGCCAACTTCTTCTGGAAAATTGTGCAGTGCTGGGGACCATCCAATAACTTCAGATGGCTCTGTCAGTGATATGGTAATAGTTACTCAGAAAGAGTTGGGAGGGACAAAAGCACTTCTAACTTGTGTAACTATTTTAAATACCCACACCAAGCCCAACAATGAATACCCTTTTACTCTCCCACAACCCCCAAAGTAAGCACCATACCTACACCCTCAGTGTATATTAACTAGCTGCAAAGATTACCTTGGAAAAATCCTAAATCTCCTCATTATTCACAACTTTCAAACTCTATAAGTTATTCACGTTCAAATTATTTTTGCTCAAAAATTCTATTTTGTTTTTCTAGCCATGGAAGAAATATATAAGAAACTTTAAAACTTAAACATTAATAACTGAACCTATGTTTTTAAATTTATTGAAATTCCATTTATTATTAATAATGATTTTCCTGGAAAATTTAGTCATTCGCATATATCACAGTTACATAACTAACCGTGCATAACTAAAAAGCTGAAATTGCATAAGTCGATCCCTTGAATATAGTAAGCTCAAAGAGGTTAAAGTTTACACTTTTCATTGTTTTGATATTTCATGGAAGGAAAACAAATGCACGTTTATCTTTACAGCATTCAGCAATAGAAATAAAAGATCTTCTATGGATACATTGTCACCCTTCTTCAAATATTTCTGAGCAGGGCAGGACTTACAAACATGTTTGTAAACCCACTTGTATTAAGATCAACTTTCAAAATGTGGTTGGATTCAAGGAAGGCGGCTTTAGTGCATACTCAGAATTCTTTCCACAAACTGCTCCCGTACACTCAGGTGCATGCACAATGAGAGATATAGTCAGAAATTAAATTGAAGCAGGATACAGCCATTATGCCTCTTGAATCTGATCCACCATTCAACAAGATTATTTATACTGATTTTCTAGCTCAACTTCACCTTGCCTCTCTATCTCCATATTCCTTAACTCTTTTACGGTCCTAAATTCTAATGATCTCATTCTTGAACTGTGTGTATACGGTGACCGCTTCTTTAAGACAGCAAAGATGAGTCACTTCACTTGAGAGACCAATGGAAAACTGAGTTAGGGAATGGCTACACTAGAGAGTGGAGCCCTCTCTGAGGCAGGATCACTGAGCAGCGATGAAGTGCATATGTAAAAACTGGAACTCTGCTCTAAGGCAGCATAGAGCTGCAAATCTCCTGTACCCGTTTTGCTATTCAGTAAATTCTTTTCATTCCGAGTCTGATATCTCTTGATGACATTAGAAAGCCACAATATAACATGAACATATTTAATAACTGAACAATCAGAGCTCAAGTGAAGAAATTTCTCATGTCAGATCTAAATAAATCCCTTTATCTTGACAGTAATGAGCTATAACATTGTTTGGGCTTTCTCTTGAGATGACAGGATGAATACTCTGGCAAGTCAAATGAACCCTTAGGTTGCATTAATTGGACTTCCTGAGTTTGTTGTTTGACTCATCCATCAGTTTTTCTGAATTTTGATTCATATGATACTCATTTTCTTGTGGAAAGGGATTTCTATCCAACTAATAAGATTTATAGACAGAATGTAGTCTTTCAGAAGATAAAGAACAAAGAAAATTACAGCATAGGAACATGCCTTTCGGCCGTCCAAGCCTGCACTGACCATGCTGCCCAACTTAACTAAAACTCCCTACGCTTTTGGGGACCATATCCCTCGATTCCCATCCTATTCATGTATTTGTCAAGGCGCCCCTTAAAAGTCACTACGGTATACACTTCCATTACCTCCCCTGGCAACGAGTTCCAGGCACCCACTACTCTCTCTGCAAAAAATCTGCCTTGAACATCTCCTTTAAACCTTGTCCCTCACACATTAAACCTATGTCTCCTAGTAATCGACTCTCCCAGCCTGGGAAAAAGCTTCTGACTATCGACTCCATCCATGTCTCTCATAATCTTGTAGATTTCTATCAGGTCGCCCCTCAACCTCCGTCGTTCCGGTAAGAACAAACCGGGTTTCTCCAACCTCTCCTCATAGCTAATACCCTCTATAACAGGCATCATCCTGGTAAATCTTTTCTGTACCCTCTCCTAAGCCTCCAAATCTTCTGGTAGCATGGTGACTAGAAGTGAACACTATATTCCAAATGTGGCCTAACTAAGTTCTATAAAGCTGCAACATGATTTGCCAATTTTTACGTTTGATTAGCAAAAGTATATTTCATATCAGAATTAGAATTATAATTGAACTAGCATCTACTGGGAATACAATTAATGGGAGAGAATCCCACATTACCATCAACCCTTGTGTGCTGTACCCAGAATGGTACATAGTGTGCCAAAGCCTGTCAAACCAGGGTTTTGATAATTACTCCAAAACTTCTCCAACATTATATCCTCTACCTGTAGGGTAATAAGGGCTAACACTCAGGTACAAAGTGTGACAATACATTTGGAAACACATAGGGCTCAAAGGATAGGGGACAAAATGCACCTGGGTCACACACAAGTAAAAGGAGATGTTTCCCTTCCTTCAACTTAAGAAAATGACTCTTTGCTGGGGTGGAGTTTAAAAGATGTCAACCATTCCTCAGTACCCCACCCAAAGCTATCAAATGCCTCAAGCAACTAAGATGGTGAGAGCTGCTACATTTTTTGACTATGGTGAAGGGGAAATGTTGTGCTGTCAAGCTAAATTCAAACCTTGTCTTGTTTGCATACCCATTATGAATCACTGGATAAAATAGAGGAATAGCAATAGGTAATGCCATACAAGTAAAATCGAATAATAGTGCAGAACAGGATGCAAGGCCACTTGCGAAAAATTACCTGACTCTCAATAACTGCATTGGAAGGAGATTGGAGAATAGATATAACACATTTTAAGTCACCAATTATTTCTTCGGCTCTACAATTGACCTAAAAATGACACCAGGACAGAGAGAGCAATAAAGAGCATGGGAGAAAAATGAGTCTGGCAAATGAGAAAGAGAGAAAACATGAAAGACTAAGAGAGCACATGAAGATGAGAGACAGATGCCAGGAGGTGGATGGGGGAGTGGAAATCAGTGCAAGAAACCCATATACGAAAACAGAAATAAATCACACATAAAAGATACAGAGGCATATTGGAAAAGATAAAATGGGTATTGAATAATTGTCAGGACAAAGAGTACACGAGAGGGAGAGTGAGCAAAAGCATGAGAGCCAAACGTGAGAGCAAGAGGGCAAAATACTGAGTGAGTAAACAAAAGATACAAAGAAACAAGATAAATAGAAAAAGAACATTCACCCAAATAGGTTCGCTGTGTGCAATGGCCCCCACCTCCTCAGTTATTTAGAGTCATCATGTTTTGCAGGTGATCATCCTGCATTTGAAACCAGTTAACATTTGGCTCCAGACATAAGTATAAACATCAGACCCAAACAATTATAATATTTATTGGAATGACAATAAAATAATATTATGGATGGGGTGTTAGGTCATCCTTTGATTGAAGCTTTTATTGTATCTTTGTCTTCACTTAACAAAAAGAAGGCAATCAAAAGCTTCAAATCTTGATTTTGGCACAGCTAACCAGTTTTGCATGTACAGGATCCTAGGCTCAATTTTATTAAACGTATGAATAATAAAAGGATAGCAGAAAGCTATAAAATTCCTGACAAAGCGAACATTAATCCTTTCAACTGCGATTCATGAGATTATTCACTTCTTGAATATCAGAATCAGGACTTTTTAAAATAATATCTAAAAAAGGTTAAGTGCATTGAACAAATTTTATTTACACCTCATAACATCCACTTAAATATGTGCCAATAAATCTAAAATATTACTTTTAACTACAATCTCAGTGTCATTGTTCAGAAAGTAAGCTTGGATTATCAAAAACAAAGCAATGTTGTATAATTCTTCCAAGCCTTTTTTGAAAATCTACCCTGGTTTCAGAAATTATCTTCATTATTATTAAATATTATTATGTGATAAAATGTAACTTGAGATTTGAAATCTGTCATTATACCAATATGCAGACCCACATGGAGTCTTCCAAGCAATTGGAATATTCAATCCCAGAGCAGTGCCAAAAAGTCAAATGACTCTGCAACTGGATGTCATCACCCCAAATATAAACATGTAATAATTTTCATCCATAATATGAAAGCAAAATACTGTGAATGCTGGAATCTGAAACAAAAACAGAAAATGCTGGAAAATCTCAGTAGGTCTGAGGTGAGAAGAGAATCGAGCCTACGTTTTGTGTCTAGATGAGTCTTCTGGACTCAAAATGTTGGCTCTATTCTCTCCCTACAGACACCATCAGATTTTCATCCATGATTTCCACATACTGGAATTACAAAGCACACCACGAGATCTCTGGAAAGTGGCTGTAGAAACCAGCAAGCAAGCTTTAAAAGAAAAAATCCAGAACGGATCATTCCTGAACCATTTCAGCAACACTGCAGTAGTTAGATTATGAGCGGTACAGGAGGATTACCTGTCCTCACTTCTAATCAAGAAAGTACAAATTGAATCCCATTTATTCAAAAAAAACGGAATGTCCAAAAACTGGACATTTTTAAAACGGCACACCAGTCTGGCACACAGTTCCAGTGCTCCTGCTATACTTTAGCAATGATAAACAGAATCTGCCACTGCCCACCCTTCACTTTTTAATACAGTGTAGTTCCCTTTTCATAGCTCTTGGTATATTCCTCAATACAATTCCTCTTTAATCATTTCAGACTTAGCTGGATGTGAAGTTTTGTGCACATATATCTGTGTAGCACCTTTAATCAGTAAGACATCCCTAGGTACTTCATAAGTACAATTACTAAACAAAAGCAAAATACTACAGAAGATGGAAATCTGAAACAAAATCAGCAAATCCTAGAAATACTCAGTGTGTCAGATAGTATCTGCAAAGACAGAGAAACATAAGAACATAAGAACTAGGAGCAGGAGTAAGCCATTTGGCTCCTTGAGCCTGCTCCGCCATTCAATAAGATCATGGCTGATTTTTTTCTTGGACTCAGCTCCACTTATCAGCTTGTTCACCATAACCCTTACTCCTTTACTGTTCAAAAATTTATCTATCCTTGCCTTAAAAACACTCAAAGCTAACATGTCAGTTTGCGTATTTCCAGCAATTTCTGCAATACACAGAGTCATATAAAGATATCGGGGCAGATGACCAAAAGTATGTAAATCAGGTTGGTTTTAAATAATACCTTAAAAGAAGAGTAAGGGAGAAAGGCAGAAGAAAATAGGAAGAGAATTGCAAAGCTTAGGTCTAGTAAGCTGTAGGCATAACCAAAAGGGAAGCAGCATCATTCAAAGTCATGACATTGCTTGCCATTATCACTATCATCAATAATCTGCTGTCTGGTTGCAAAGGCAACTCATATTTTCAGGTTGAAAATCATATTAAGCTAGAGCTAGAACTTCAGATTTGTAGGAAATCTTAAAAAGATTGTATGGAAATGGAGAGACAGGGGTTTAAGGAGGACATTCTGAGAGCAGAATGTGCCATGTTTTTGAATAATGTGGTTCATTCATACAAGTCAACACTGTCCAATTAAACCAGTGTCTTGCAATTGCCTTTTTAACTGACTATATATTTTCATGTAAAACAAAACTGTATAGCTTTTTTAATGCTTTTTAAAAATGTTTAATTAATACTATTCCTGTAGTTATATTTTTCAAAGTGATGCAACAAAAGCCATCTTTAAAATAAGTCAAAAAATGCTAGACAAAATATTGAAATAGTCCCAGAATCCATTTACCTCCACAGCTGAACTATGCATGACTGAAACACCATTGTTGGAAAGAAAGTTCTTGATGGCAGACATATCCTACCAAACAGGCAATGTGGTTAAAGGATGAGTTACAATTTGTTTCCCTTCAGTGATACTTTTGTGTATTTATCACTTAACCGAAGCTCTGAACAAACATTACAGGAAGTAGTTTTGCAATAACTGCTGTTTGTGCTTTGGACAAGATAAGAATCTATGCTTTGGGAGTCAGTAGATCACATCACTTTAGAGTACTGAAACTAACAGTCCATATAAATAAGCTTTTGGCAGTCCAAAGCTTAAATTATCAACAATAAAACTAAATGTTTCACTCTTTCACAAAGGTATGTGATTCAATACGATTCAAAACAAAGCTAAAATTTACACACAGTTTTCAACACATCAATGGATTCTAACTTTGAATGCATGATTAATACCATGGCACTGGATGGTTCCACAACAGGATGAGCTCTTTAAGACAAACTACCTTTCATTTCTCTTTTTGTAATTACTCATTGTTCATATTTGAATAAACTTCTTGTTTCCTCAGTCTACTTCAGGTATTCATTAAAGAAGTTTTTTTTTTATTTTAAAAAATTGGATGCACTTATCCAATTTGCAGTCAAGTACAACAAGATTTTAATCAATGGTTCCAACATGGCATAAAAGACCAACATAACCTTCGTACAAATTAGATTTCATCTCTCTAATAGATGCCAGAGAGAATACTACAACGCAGTACCATGAAAGGAATTGGGGATCATTCTTCTCAAACACACATCATTGAAGAGGAGCTTGGATTTGTATAACATCTTTCATGAATTCAAAACTTCCAAAAAAGTTACAAATCCCAAGTCATTATATGTGCTTCTCAGATGCCTTACACCAAGTAATGGAGAAGGCATTCTATGCCTACTATGGTAGCCAGCTGCACCCACTGCATAGAGTACCATGTTGTTGTTTGTCCATCATCATCGAATGAAGACCTCGACACCATTAGTCATTTTGAGGCTGGTTTGTGTGTGTCTGAAGTTGACTGATCAGGCCAATTTGGGCATGGAATATTCTGGCACATATTGGACAGACTTGTGTAGACACTGTAGTTGTTGCACTGGTGGCTCTGGACTTGTGCTTAAATTGTGCTTCAGCAACACACTTTGCTTCGTGAGCTTGACAGCCTTTGTGGATAAGGCAGTGCCAGGTAGGGTGATTTTGTGCCAGCATTTCCCAGGTGGTTGTGTCTACGTCAAGCAACTTCAGGGCAGTCTTGAGTGTGTTTTTGAAATGATTTTTCTGCATTCCATGGGAACATCTTCCAGCACAGAGTTCCCAAAAAGGAATTGCTTGGGTATGCGTCTGATATACGGATGCCATGACCTGCCCACCGGATCTGCGCTCTCATCAGTGGTGTGTGGACTGATGGTAAACTTGCTCTAGAGAGAGCTTCGGTGTCTGATACTTTGTCTTGCCATCAGATATGTAATAATCTGCAAAGACAACTCGTGGAAATGATTGAGCTGTTTTGTATGCCTTCGATACACAGTCCACGTTTCACAGGCATACAGGAGGATAGTGAGTTCCGCAGCACTGTAGACCTCCAGTTTTGTTGTTGGGCTGATTCCTCGATGTTCCCATACAGTGGAGCGCTTTCTATTGAAAGCAGAACTTGCCTTTGCTATTCTGCAGGAAACATCTGTAACGATAGTCACTGCTTGGGAGAGGGTGTTGCCAAGATAAGTGAACTGATCCACTACCTGTAGTTTCTGCCCTTCGACTGTGATTATAGGTTCTATGTATGGTGCATGAGGAGCAGGCTGGTGCATGACTTCAGTCTTTTTAATGTTGATGGTGAGTCCAAAGTTGTCACAAGCCATGGAAAATTTGTCCATATTGAATTGCATCTCTGGCTCTGAGCCAGCAAACAGAGTGCAGTCATCGGCAAAGAGAAAATCTCTCAGAACAGTCTCTTTCACTTTGGTAATAGCTTGAAGTCTCCTCAATTTAGGTTAGAGGGTCCACTGGCCGGCGCAACATTGAGGGCCGAAGGGCCTGTACTGCGCTGTAACGTTCTATTAATGTTCTATAAATGTTCAGGTTGAAGAGCTTCCCATCCACTCTGTACTTGAGGCTGATTCCAGCAACACTACACTGGAAGGCATCATTCAGGATGGCAGTAAACATCATGCTGAACAGTGTGGGTGCAAGCACACAGCCCTGTTTGACGCCATTGGTGACTGGGAATGCTTCAGAGATTCTCCGCCATCCAGTGCTCTGGCCATCATGCCATTATGGAACAGGCTTACCATCTGAATGAATTTATGGCGGCAGCCAAACTTTGACAAGATCCTCCACAGGAATTGTCAGCTTACAATGTCGAAGGCTTTCGCAAGGTCAACAAAGGGTGTGTAGAGCTCGCGATTCTGCTCCTGACACTTCTCCAGAAGTTGGCACGCAGCAAAAATCATGTCAGTAATCCCACAACCTTTACGGAAGCTATGGAAGCAGACCCAGCTCCAGATGAGTGACCAGACGATTTAGCAGGACTATTGTGAGGGATTTTCCTGTGATAGAGAGCAGCAAGATTCTTCGATGGTTGTCGCATACTTGCCAATTGTCCTTCCTCAGGTAGAGGTGTACAATAGAAGCATCTTTGAAGTTCCTGAGAAATGGATCCTTGCTTCCAAAAGTACTGGAACAACTTGGTGAGCTTTTCGATAATTGCAGGACCAGCAGCTTTGTAGATCTATGCAGGTATGGCATCTGCCCCTGGAGCTTTGCCACTCAATAGCTGGCTGACAGCTTTCGTGACTTCGGCTACTACCGGTGGGTCACCCATGGCACTGTTGATTATCAACTTGGGGAATCCTGACTATTGCCTCATCATTAATAGACGACGGTCAGTTGAGGATGGCTTCAAAGTGTGCAGCCCATCTCTGCAGAATCTGAGCCTTCTCTTTAATTAGAGTTGTACCATCTGTACTCAGGAACTTCGAGAAATTGTGGTCCATAGAGAGTGCTGAGGGCTTCACAGAACCATTTCAAGTCGTTTCTGTCAGCATATCCCTGTATTTCATCTGCCTTGGCTCTCAGCATCATGCATTTTACACAGTTTATTCTGGACTGTCCTGCGAGCGCTGGTAAAAATATTTCTCTTTGCAGATGAAGATGGGTCGTTCTGACAGACCCGATAAAGATGGTGCTTTTCAATAAGTACAGCCTGTATTTCCTCATCATTCTCATCAAACCAATCATGCTGCTTGCAATGGAGGGCTCGAGCATCTTCAGCATAGATGTATGGATGTATCCTTGAAGCGTTCTCAGTCATTCTCAGCGTTGCCTCAAGATGTAGGTCAGCAAGCTTGATTTCTGAGTCTTCAGCTAGTGCTGAAGCTATACTGGGGTTGTTTAGCTTGGTCGCACTGATTCTTTTCATAACCTTGCTTCTTTGTGGTTGCCTCTTGGGTCTGATGCAGAACCTCATTTTGGAGAAAATGAGCCTGTGATCTGTCCAGCAGTCAGCACCGCACATGGCTTGGTTATTCTAACATCCTGCCTGTCTTTCGTTCTGACAATGACATAGTTGATAAGATGCGAATGTTTAGAGCGAGGGTGCAACCAGGAGGTCTTGTTACAGGTAGGCTGATGGAAGGTTGTGTTGTGTGCTGCACAAGTCTAGTAAGAGTAGGCCATTACTGTTACACTTGCCCACTCCATGCCACCCAATGACACCCTGCCAGATTGCAGAGTCACACCTTACTCTTGCATTGAAATTGCCAAGCAAGATCAGCTTGTCGGTACTGCTCACTGCTGATAGTAGGGTGTCTAGTTCTTCGCAGAATTTGTCTTTCATCTCGTCCGGGTTGTTCATTGTGGAGACATAGGCGCTGATCAGGGGGTGGCTTGACTTCTGTTCTGTAGCGGAAGCTGTAATGTCATAAGCTGATCGTTCACACCCTTGGGTAGACTATCAAGTTTCCGAACAAGGTGACTCCTGACGGCGAATCCCACTTCAGCATCACGATGCTCATCGCTGCCATGACCACTCCAGAAAAAAGTGAATCATCTCCAGTTTCAGTCAACTGACCTACGTTGGCCAGGCGAGTTTCACTCAGGGCTGTGATGTCAATGTTGTATCTTGCAAGCTCTCTGGCAATTGAGGCTGTTATTCTCTTTGGTCTGTGTGCTGTAGGGTTGTCCAAAAGCGTGAGCGAGTTCCAAGTGCCAATGATGAGCGGTGTCGCCTTGTGTTTTATTTTGTGTGTTCAACCACAAGATGGGATCCCCGCCAGCAGCGGTAAACTGGCCAGGGTGTAATGAAGCAGGCAAAATTTAGGGCACCTTTTCTAGCCCCCTTCCTCATTCTATGGAGGTGAGCAGTGCGTTCCTGAAGAGAACTGCTCAATCGCCCAGATAGACGCCAAGTTCCACTTCTGCTTCGGTCAGTGGAAAACGACCATTAAACTTGAGCTGCCTGCATGCAGGTCCATGACTACAGCTCCCAGTGTATCCATATCTGTTGCTTCATCGCACCCCCACAGCCACAGGACTTCAAGGGTTTAACAGGACACTGATGATGATGATGATGGTGTTGAAACTAGTGCTTGATTTGATTAAAGTGAGGGAGCGTTGCGTAGCATCAGCCTCATTCTGTCTTCCCAATTCCCATCTAAATCCAGTGGCAGGACAAGAATCAAGACGGCTGGAGGTGGAACTAGGCGCAATGGACGATCAGGATGTCTTCTGTGTCTTGTTCTGTTCTTTGCGTTCCATGACACTTGCAGAGACCGCCTTCTTGACCGTTAGACCTTGTGTTGGTGTCATCTGCTCAATCTGCCGGAGTCTGTCTTCACATGCTGGGATAGACATCTCCCTATCTCACCGAGGGTTGAGGTCTGCTGGCTACCCTCACTTGATTTAGCCAGCTTGTCGAGGCCATTGTCAGGATGTGACTGCTGTCACATGCAAATAGTTATGGGGAGCCACACATGAGAGTTGAGTGCCAGGTGGGGACAAAGGATGGACAAACCGCTCTGTAAGGACACGACATGTTCCCCCACCAAAGGTAATACCCCTCCCTGACACCCCATACGTGCCCGCAGAGTAACATAGTGCTGTTGTCAATACAAGAAATTGATGGTCACAGCCACAGACTGTTCCAGGATTGGTTTTATTAGCTGCAGCTTTGTTGTCTTTGGGCCAGGAGGTTATGAGATCATGCTCAACTCCACAAGCTTGAACACAATCGAGGTCAACATACAAGAACAGTGCAGCACTGAGGAAGTGATGTACTGTCAGAAGTACCACCTCTCAAATGAGATGTTAAATGGAGGTCCAACTGTCCTCTGTGGCAGGCATAAAAGATCACATGCTACTATTGTCTCCTCTGGACTTATTTTTCCTCTCAATCAACCTCACTAAAATAGATGATCTAGTCAGCATTGCACTGGGTCTTTGCCATATAAACTACAGCAGTCACTAGCTTTAAAAAGGTTTAAAGAATTGGGACATCCTAAGTTCTTGAAAGTCGCTACTGAAATGGATGGCTTTGTGTAAACTATTTAATTTGCTTTTCAGAGACACTAATTCTAAAAACAATGATATGATGTGTGCTGAGCACTTCAAACTTCTGCTCATGATCAAATGAATGACAATCTACACTTGAAGATTTACAAGATGAAAATACAGCATAACATTGCAGGTCAGAAGGCATTAATATTAGTATGGTAACAATAGAGGTTTTCCTGAGTAATGCACATCTAATCTGCCTGAGAAACTTAAACTAGCCATGTCCAGCTTCATTCCTTCCAATGTGTTGAATTTCAAAATAACGTAAACTCGGCCTTTTTTTAATTTCCTGTTTAGGTGAATGACAAATTGTTCACAAAGTCAACACTTGTAAGCGTACTGTGCACACTTAACTGAATAAGGCTAAATCTCATGTCAGTTCAGTGGATAGTCAATAAGCAGAAAAAATAGTTTTTGTATTTACTGGTCTGAATTCGATTCCTACAGATTAAAATGATTTGCATGCATTTGTGTATTGAACGTTTTTAGTGGGTTGCTTTAATTAAATCTTGGAGGAGCAATCAGCTAAGCACATCTGTGGAAACACTAGAAGAGCACTTCGTCATTCATCTGGCTTGCATTTATCATTAGAGTAGCTGCAAGGTTTTGAATTTGCTCACAGGATCATGCTACAAGCCAGAAAATTTTTAAGATTCCTGCAGAAAAAAACCATGAGATGTTTAATACTCCCCAGTGACACTGACATCAGATATAAAACAAGTATTGTAGTGAAAGTTCATCAGCTGATGGTCTGTGAAATCAGCTATTAGATCTAAAACTCCTAAAGCAACAGCTTCTTTCTCTTTCATTTCCACTACTTCATCACATTAAAGCTTTTACTTTATATGCTAACTCAATCCCGTTAACTGTCGAACATAAGATATCAACATTTCCTCTGACAGTGCAATAGTGACAAGGATGCTGAAGGAACAGAAATGTGTAAAGAAATACAGTCAGAAAAGCTGGTGATCGAGGCAACATTTTGAAAATACATACACAGTAACAGCAGCTAAATAGCTAAATCTATGCAAGGTCAATGAACAATGTAACTTAAGGGATGACATTTGAGAATTAAACTCAATACTAATCAATATTTTCCCAAATACTAAAGACTAGGCATATTCTAAGGAAAATGGATTCTGCCAGCATAATTTAACATAGTATTATAAACTTCTGATGAATTCAATGAGATGAAACACACAAATGTACATTGGAAACTGTTGAGAGATGTTCTGCAGATCCACATGAAACTACTTAGTTTACTCAGAAGCATCCACAGCTCCATCTTTAATGTCCTAGTCCCCAATAAAATAAAGGCCGTATTGTTGTTATCAGTACAGGAATTTAATGGTCACAGCTATGTGCCGTTCCAGCATTAGTTTCATTAGTTGTAGCATTGTTGCCCTTGGGCCAATAGGTTGTGGGATCATGCCCATCTCCACAACCTTGAACACCAAATCTAGGCTGACACAGCACAGCACTGAGCAAGTGCTGCACTGTCAGAGGTACCATCTCTCAAATGAAATGTTAAATGAAGGTCCAACCGTTCTCTGTGCCAGACATAAAAGAATAGTGCAGCGTTGAAGATCACTACACTGTCAGGAGGTACCAATTTTAAAATGAGATATCATACTCTGACAGGACCTCAATGATGCTTTCTTAAGTCCAAGAGATGCAGACTTGAAAGAATATGGTAGGCAAGTCATTTAACCATCCATCACAGATTGGATTGGGCCACTTAAAACACTACAAGGCCCTGATCTTGAATGCTAAAACAGCTCACTATTCCGGAATCTTTACATCCTGGATAATTCTTAGCTTCTTTACTATTGAAAACCGTTTTCTTCAACTCCTCTCCTTTGTTCCCCCCTTGACTCTTGCCTCCATGGACTTAGTCACAAATAAGATTGATATGAAGTGATCAGTTGCCTCTGCCATATCCCTCTCTTCTTTAGCCCACGCTGTCAAATTTCCTTTAATGCCTCCTTCGTCCAAGCCCTTAACTCACATTTTTCTCAGAGACCCACTTGCTATTCCCTTGACTTTATTCCTAATAAACTGCTGATCACCTCCCCTCCTGGCCCCTAAGTTACCTGATACTGTAAATTGTTCACTCTCTCTCATTAGATATTGTTCCTCCCTGTCTTAAACTTGCCGATAACATCCCTTTCCTCAGAAAAACTACTCTAGACTCCATTATTCTTGTTAAGGGTAGTCCCATCTCCAACCTCCCTTTCCACTCCAAAGTTGATCATGTTGTCACTTTCCAAATTCAGTATCATGTTTCCTAGAACTCCATATTTCAATTCCTCCAATCAGATTTCAGCCACAACTGTCAACAGCTCCCAAAGGTATAAATGACATCTTGGATGACTATGACAAAGGTAAACTTTCCTTCCATATCCTTCTTGAGCTGTCTGCCTCCCTTGACACATTTGATTACATTATCCTCCTCCAGTACTTCTCCACTATCATCCAGCAGAGTGGGAATACTCTCATCTGGTTCCATGCTCACCTATCTAATTGCAGCCAGATAGTCACTTGCAACAGCTTCTCTTCCTGCTCCTGTCTCTTGGCAACATCACCCAAAGGCACACTGCTGATTTTCATATATATGTTGATAACATTTAGCTCTTCCTCACCACCTTCTTGCTGGACTCCTCCACTGTTGCTAATTTATCAGACTGCTTATTTGACATTCAGTTTTGGATGGGCAGATATGGCTCCCAATTAAATACTGGGAAGAATAAAGCCATTGTTTTTTATTTCCACTTCAAACCCTGTCGCTATCTACAAATTCCAACCCTCTCCTTTGCATGATAATGAGATTATGTCAGTCTGTTTGGGACTTTGATGTCACTTTGATTCTGAATTCAGCTGCATCACTAAGATCAACTATTTTATGGTTGGAATAAGCCAGACTACCTGTCTGAACTCATCTGCTGCTGAAGCTCTCATTCACATCCTCATTGTCTGTAGACTTAACTATTACCATACACTCATGGCATTTTTCCCATTAATTGCAGCCATTCACAACTTTGCTGCCCTTTTTTACCTTCCTTGCTCTGAAGTCACTTCCAGATCTTACAACTGTACGTGACAGCTGCACTCCTCTAATTCTTGCCTCTTGTGCATTCCCAGTTTTAACTGCACCTCTATTGATGGTCATGCTTCCAAATGACTAGGCCCCAAGCTCTGGATTATCCTGCTACACCTCTGAACACAATTTCTTGTATACACACAAGAAATTGAAACAGGAGTAGGCCACCAGGTCCTTCAAGCCTGCCCTGCCATTCAATATGATCATGGCTGATCTATGCCAGCTTCAAATAATTTTCTGTGCCATTTCTCTCATTGCCCTCTATTCCTCGATTAATCTAATATTTATCCACCTTACTTCAAGTATGATCCAAACACCACCTCCTTTTGGGATGGAGAATTCCAGACATTCACCGTCCTCTGTAAGAAGAAATCTCTAAGTACCTCAGTCTTAAATGAACGGCCCTCTGCCTTGTAACTATATCTCCTTGTTCAAGAATCTCCCACAAATGAAAACATTTTATCATCTACCCCATCAAGCTTATCTGTACCTCGTATCTTTCTTTTAAGATGCGCCATAAAACCACTTTCCTTGAAGCTCTGGGTGGGATTTTCTGTCCAACCCATCGCATGTTTCATGGCAGCAGAGACAGCTCAGCGTTAGTCAGTGGCACATGGTAGCAGAGATGGCCCAGCATTGGTCGGTGGCAGGATCTTCTGGTCCCCACTGTTTTCAATGAGGCTTTACACTGAATTCAGCCATAACTGCTGGAAACTCAGAGCAGGTGTGCACCATCGACAGGACTAAGAGATCCCACCAGCATGAACATCTGGAAAATTCATGCTAATATCTCCACACGTGGCTCGGAGTCATCTTTTGTTTTATAATACTCCTGGGAAGCAAATTTGGAGATTTCAACACATTAAAGGCACTATTATAAATAAAAATGCTGTTGTTTTGAATACAGAACTGCAATAACCATTACTAAACATCATGTAAAAATTCAAGAAATTAGCATCAATTTAATCCTCATTTTTGGTTAAGATTGGTTAAAAAAAGGAATGAAATTATTGATTAATATATTGTGTTTTTACTTAAGAAGAGACTTGCGAAAAAATGGTTTCCTCACAAGTAGTTTGTCTACTAATCGGAATGACAGTAATACAAGACAGACAAAACTCATATTTTCACATACTTGTAAGGACAATGCACCCACTAGTCAACAAGTGCTACTATGAACCTCATATTGATCAAATCACTTATTTCATGGTTCAGGTGCTTCTCAAAATTTTATTCACTATCATCTCTGTTTTTCCTTCTGAACCACTTTTGCCATTAATTTCCAACTTTTTTCAGCTCGTGATTCTAAAGTGTGGCTCCCAACTCTCAGTTTTTTTGGTATGTTTGATAGAATAACACGTTATTTTTGTTGATCAACCCTGTTAAGACCTCATTCTGGCAACAGCAGCTGTATGTGGAGATGGTTAAAATACATTTGAAAATTACAACAGGGAATCTTCAGGACTGCATCAATACTTACAGCACATCTTTCTTATGAAGAGTTTAAAAACAAATTTTCTAGTCATGCGATTTCCAGTATTTTCCCATGTGCTTTTCTTTCACAGCTTCCGTCATGCAGCTCTCTTCCTCAAACTGTCTTTTTTAACATCAGCAAAAACAACAGCTTGAACTTTAATATAATGTAGTTAGAAGTCCCAAGGTACTTCACAGGAAATAAAGTTTGACATCCAGCCATGTAAGAAGATATTATGACAGTTGATTGAAAGCATAGTCAAAAAGATAGCTTCTAAAGAAGGGAACAGGGGTGGAGAAATGGAATTGTTTATGGAGGGAATTTCAGAGCTCAGGATCTAGGCCAATGAAAGCACAGCAATCAGTATTGGGGTAATGAAAATGGAAATTGCGCAATCTGCACAAGAGGCCAGAATTATATAATTTTAGTACCAATGCTTGCTTTTGCTGCTCTCTAAGACAACAATTTATATCTATATAGCATCTTTAGCATAATGAAACATCCCAAGCATTATAAGGCAAATGTAAATATATGACTATAGCTCATAATGAAGAGTTTGAGGAGTAGGGTGGAATGCATAATTACACTATCAAGGAAAATATTTCTTTTAACACAAGTGCAAAGGTAAAAGGTAAAATCACTAGTCTCATAGGCCGACTGGTGGTGATTTAACCTGAGGATTGCCACACGCTAGGTGAATGGCATGGTTAAGAAGGGAGACTTTCTGAATAACTCATTGCTGAACTGAAATTTTACATCCAAAATTTAATGTTATTTAAGATTTCCATCCTGACCATCATGGCAATTAACAAGCACATCAACAAAAGAACATACTCATAAACAGAATGTTTGCTCAGGCACCCAATTATCTTAATAGCTTCCTGAATTGATTAATTCAGTCAGTCATTTTTAAGCAAAAATTTTAGCCAGCACACCAACTCATTCTTTAGTGGATGACTCAGTCAAAGATGGATTACAGGTCTGTGGGGGATGGTTTGAATAAATGAATAATCTTGCAACTTCGTGCAGTATATTCTGGATATGAGGATGTCACTTTGGCCAACCAGTGTAATTTTGGTGTGGTATACAAATCTTTCCAGAGAATTTTGGCTCCTGTCAAAAGAAAGCGCATTTCTGAACCATAGAATCTCTGGAAATTTTTATAACACAGCTACAAAATACCAACAGGCTACAAATAATTGCACTATTTCCAGAATCCATTGTATGAAAACCGAATGGAATCATTCCCCAACCACCAACTTTCCCACCCAATTACTTGGCAGTGATATAATCCATTGCAACAAGCAGGGCATCTGCTTAACACAGACAAATAGGTTTCAAGATAATTGTTTAAAAATTTTAACTGAAATAGAAGGACAAATGTTTGAAGAGTAATCTCAAAAGTGAGCATCATTTGAAACGTAAAGTTTTTCACCTACAACGTTTACAATTTAGATATTTCTACTATATTACGCTTACAGGTGGAAATCTGTAAACTGCACATTCTGCCAGGTGAGGGATAAAATGTGTTCAAAGGAATCCCATCAACTGGCTGGAGAATGACAAATGGGATTAAAAGTGGACAGGAGACTGTAGTCTCATTTTAATTGTAAGTTACCTTTTTCTACATTAATTAAATACAAAATTCTCACTTTGTTTTGAACTCTTCTTCAATCCTATAACTCATACTCTAAATCCATACTTCCATTGGCATTAACCTTGTCTATCAAGATCATTCATCCCTTACAGGTGTCTAACACCTTGGAATACCCTTCCCAAACAATTCCACCTTCCTCTTTACCATTAAGATTGCTTAAAGTTTACGTGTGACAATTTTTTGGTGGCCATTGTTAATATCTTCATTTGGCACGGTGTCAATTAAAAAACATGCTTCTGTGAAATTCTACTGAAATCTTTCTCTAAAGTAAAAACGGCACGAAATAATTTATGAATAATTTGATTTTTTAGTGCAGAAAGTTAGAATAACAATTACAAATTAACTCCGCAAAATACTGCGACTGGAAACAACTTGTACAGAAAATGACAAAAATATTCATCATTTAATGGAAGTTTTCAATCTGTGTGATGTGATCGTTACAGAAGGAAGGAACTAGCTCTGTACTTGAGGCCCTTCCCAGGGTATTTGGTTGTGAACTGGAAACACTTTTTAAAAAAAAAGTGGGCCAATGAATGCCTTCTGATTTAGCGGGATGGGTATAGGGAGGGATGATTTCTGCTTACTGGTAGTTGTACGAAGTTATGGTTCATTCAATTCTTGGTGTTTTATACTTTGTGAGAAGGAAGAGTTTATAAGTTCTCTGCACTGCTGAGATAGATGATGACAAAGATTGGGCTCAGATGGGCACAGGTGGATGGGAGAGAAAGATAGACACATATTTGTAGCTGTTGCTAGCTTGTAATATTGTTGCTTATTTTAAAATATATTTTGTTCTACAGAAACAGAAATATGCTTGGATCTCTGTTTAAAAGAAAAGGCTCTATCTGCAAGTAGTTTTCTTCAGTAAAGCAATCAAGGGATCTTGCACTAAAACGGTCTGGAGTTGAGGTTTAGGTTGCCTATGATCTAACAGTGGTGGAGAACACTTGAGGGGCTGAATGGCCTATGTTTCTATTTAGAGTATACTAACAACTCTGGAGTCAAGTCACGTTGACAGAGGTCAAATTGACGACTGTGTTTTTGAACATTTTTTTTAAAACAGAAGAAACTGCAGGATAATATTCTTAGTTGACAGATACTAACAGGAAAATCTGACTGCCAAACCTACATGGTATCAAATTAAGGGACATCAATTTACTCTCATTATAATATGAATACAACTGGCAGCTTCTACAAATGCTCTGTTACATGGGTCATAACTGGAAGAGCACAAAAGAACACCGAAAATAAGCTATAACAGAAATTTTAAAAAGTGTGGAGAAATTATTTTACTGGCTCAAATACTGGATTTTCATTTTTGCTTGATTGGAAGTGTTTTCTTGATCAATTGTTTCCATCAGAAATGGACGGCCTTAAAGAAATGTAGAAATAGAATGGTCACAAACTCCTTCAGCCTGAACAGATAAAGAGTTAACCTGAATTCAGTGTGCTCACTGTAGACAATGAGTAACAAGCAGAATTGCGTCTACTTCTCTCCATCTTTCCTCTCTTGGAAATAACTCCATGATTCCATGACTCACACAATAATGAGGTCCTTCCAATGATAAATTCCCTTGACAGATTTATAATAGTGATTTATTGCTCTAGATAATTTCAACTTTTACTTTATTATTTTGTTAGTGACACTGACTACAGCTTCAAGTAGAGATCAATTCAATTAAAATATATTCTGTCACCTGGGAACAAACAAAACACAAACATATTTTAAAAAGGTTCCTTGTAACAAAACAAAAATATTTTCTCAAACCATCTTGCAGCCCTAGAACTCCATAGCTGATCGTAACTCTCTGATGATCATTGTATCCATTGGTTGTCTCTTGCTCCTATTATTTTTGACTCTTTATCTTTGTAATCTGAATTTATTTCACATGCTCGCTGGGCCTGTTGTGTATTTCCAACATTTTCTGCAATAAAACAGGTGATGCTTTGCCCAAAGTTTTACCATCTGAAACTACAGGATAGCAAATGGTAGAGACACTATCATTTAATAATTCTGGACCTTCTCTTTTGTTGTTTTCTCCAGCCCCACCCAGCCCCCATTCCTTGACTCTGCACTTGCTTATTACACAATATTCCCCAGTTCTGATCAGGGAATCAACCTGAAATGTTAATTTTTCACCTCCTTAGGTGCTGCCTGACTTGCTGATTGTTTTTCACTATTTTCTCTTTATTTCAGAATTGCAGTATCCACAGTATTTTGTTTTTGTGGAAGTATAAAGATAGCTTGACAAGCTGTTCTCCTCAGTGGAAAAGCACAACTGTTTTGCTTTCCTCACTGATAATAAAGCCGCTGATTAATTGGTATACCTATGCGGTATTTAATTCCTTTGTTATTTTCATTTTAAAATTGGTGTTTATCTTGGGTCATCAGCCCAAAACATTGAGCGGCACGATGGCACAATGGTTAGCATTGCTACCTCATAATGCTGGTTCAATTCCAGCCTTGGGTGACTCTGTGGAGTTTGCATGTTCTCCCAGGGTCTGCATGGATTTCCTCTGGGACCTTCTGTTTCCTCCCGCAGTCCAAACATGTGCAGGTTAGGTATATTGGCCATGCTAAATTGCCCCTTAGTGTCCCAAGATGTGTAGGTTAGACGGATTAATGGGGTAAATACATGGGGTTACAAGGGTAGGGCCTAGGTGTGGCATTCTTTAGGAGAGTTGGTGCAGACTCAATGGGCCAAAATACTTCCTTTTGCACTGTAGGGATTTTATATGTTTCTCTCTCCACAGATGCTACCCGAATTGCTGAGTGTTTCCAGAATTTTTGGTTTTATTTTTTGAACAGGTACATTTAGAAGAGAAAACTTCCCTCACAAATGGAAAGAGAGAAACCTGTAACTGATCAGGTAGATTAGACAGAACACAAATTTCCTGCTTTTATAAACAGACTTCAAAAATAGTTTCTTTTTGTTTTGATGGGGAGGGGTTCAAATACCAATGTTTGATGATTCCAATTTAAAATGTTTTAAATCAACAAGTGTGCTATCACAACCTGCATACAATGCATTAATCCAGAATGACATGGGAAGAGGACATTTGGTCCATCATGCCAAAGCTAGTAACATGAAGGTATGAATTAGGAGCAGGAGGAGGCCACTTAGCCTCTCAGGTTTGCTCCACTATTCATGAGAAATTGGCTGATTCAATTTTAACCTCAACTTCACATTCCTCTTGCCCAATAATCTTTCACCCCCTTGCTTATTTAAGAATCGACTTTTGTCATAAAGATATTCAAAGACATGCTTCAATTATCTTTGGAGGAAGAGAATTCCAAAGTCTAATAACCCTCACAAAAAAAGTTTTCCTCATCGCAGTATTCAATGGGCGATCCTTATTTTTAGACAGTGACCCCTAGTTATAGATTTTCCCACTAGAAGAAACATCCTTTCCATAGCACAGTGATTAGCACTGGTGCTTCACAGCTCCACGGTCCTGGGTTCGATTCCTGGCTCAGGTCACTGTCTATGGAGTTTGCACATTCTCTTCATGTCTGCGTGGGCTTCCTCCAGGTACTCCGGTTTCCTCCCACAATCCAAAGATGTGTAGGTTAGGTTGATTGGCTATGCTAAGAAATTGCTCATTAGTGTCCAGGGTAGCGGAGGTTAGAGGGATTTGGTGGGTATAATATGTAGAGATATGGAGATTGGGTTGGGTGGAATTGTGTTCGGTGCAGACTCAATGGGTCGAAGGGCCTCTTTCTGCACTGTAAGATTCTATGATTCTATGATACATCCACCCTACCAAGACCCCTAGAATATTACACGTTTTAATCAAGTCACCCTATAATTTTCTACATTCCAGCAATTACAAGCCTAGCTTGTCCAGCCTTTTCTCATAGGACAGTTTATTGCAGGTATCAATCTGGTAAAACTTCTCTGAACTGTTTCCAATGCATTTACATCTTTCCTTAAATAAGGAGCAATAACTTTCAACTATAGTTTCTCCCTGACAAAGTCCTTGTTTACTTCCCAAGTTAAAAAACAAACAATGGGCAGAATTTTTCAGTCCTGCTGAAAGCAACTATCCCAGGCTGGGATGCCCAGCATTAAGACAGGCAAACCACACAAAACGCCATTGACTTTGGCAGGACTGGAAGATCCCGCCAACAGCTAAAGGCAGGCTGTCTCTGCCGCCAGAAAACATGCCACTAGGAAGCCAGAAAAGCCTGGTTGTCTCTCTGATTGCGATTTAATTTCTGCATAAAAGCAATGAAGATGTAAATAGATGTAGGGGATTTACCCACATAAGCAGTTAGTAAAGTAGCTTTCTCTTTCACCTACAAGTAAATTTGTGGATTTCTTTTATGTTGAATGGATGAAGCTCAAGGGTGAGTCGCATTTGACTATGATAATTGAGCCCGCTAAAGAGCCACCTCTAGAGTGGGTCAGACCAAAATATTCAGAGAGTTTCCACCAGTTTGTGCTGATTTAATTCACCAAATTGGACAAAGCAGTGTGAAAAGATCAAAAATTTACATACAGACTATGTCTGGCACATATCGAGCTTCTGCAATCTTCCACAGGAATTTTAAAAATATCATTTTTGTGCTGTGCATTTTGTGCCTGAAGTCGGCCCTGCCTACAAAATCAGGCCAGGGCCCAGAATGGATTTAGGAGAATGCCAAGTTTCTGTTGATATTGTGTGTTTGCAGCCATTTGAGGAGACTCTTCAAACTAAGCAAAGAGCCCAATAGAATCTTTAAAAAGTTTTGAATATTAACATTTAAATGACTAAGCCAGATTGCTTAATAAAGACACTTTATTTTTGTGAAAACCCCATTTTCAACTGCAATAGTAAAACAGCAAGTTATTATAACTCAATGGAATATACTTTCTTGTGAGGGTTACAAAGTCTGAATATAAAACAATATTTTCATTTCCATTGAATCACCTATTTCTTTGGCAAAATAATGAAATCAAAACTGCTCAAGTCAAATCAGTACCTTTGGGAACTGAACAGTCAGCATTAAATAGCTTGTTAACAGCTTGAGCACTATTTGTGCCATTTACATTTCATATTGACACTGCAGAATAGGGACATTTTCAAGATTTTTATAGAGCTTCAAAACCTCAACAAAGCTGTTATGCAAAACAACGCAGGAAATAAAAGCAGACAAAGAAAAGAAAACAAAAAAAGTGGTAAGGATCGAATAAATATTCTCAAATTTATAAGAAACCTGATGTACCAAATTCCTGTGCTAAGCACCATTACTAATTCTACAGGTGAGATTTTCCATTCAACTTGCTTTATGCTTTGCAGCCCATCACTGGCCGGTGACAAGATCTTCTGGTCCCATGGCATAAACGGCCAGAAAATTCCAGCCTACATCTCAAATAACGGCAACCATGAAATAAAGTTAATGAACACAGTGCAGGTAGAACACCAAGATTATTTTGGCACACTCTCCCAAATGTTTTTACTTGAATCCCACAACGCATTTTCATATTACTACGCTTGCACTCAAAAGGAAAATAGCATTTCTGCTGAAGCCAGCAAGATGAGAGTAAGTTACAAAAGCACTGCCCAGGATGCAAGAGGAATTATAGCCACAGTACAATAGTACATATGAACATATAAAATAGGAGCAGGAGTATGCCATTCAGTAAGATCATGGTTGATTTGTTTACATAGAGCTCCTATTTTTTCTCAAAAACTTTTCATTCTCTTGCCCAAGAATCTAGTTACCTTTGCCTTAAAAACATTCAGTGACCCTGTCTCTATTGCTTCCTGAACAGAGAATTCCAGAGTCACAAAGCCCTCAGAAATAAAATTCTCCTCAAGGAAATTTCAGAGCAGTGCTCCTTAACTCTGGATGCACCCACATCTTTTCCACATCTGCCTTGTCAATACCATTTAGGATCCAATGTACTTCAAGCAGTTCCCCACCCCCTTCCCAAATTTTCTAAACTTTGGTGGAAACAAGCCTTTCCAACTAATAGTAGAAAGAGACCCTCGAGCTAGGGGAAAATTTAATGTAATTTGCCAGCCAGGAAATCCACATGATTGGATGAGTCATTTGCTTTTCACCCCATTCTATATTGCACTTCATTGGCTTCTGTAGAGAGTAAAATTGGGCAGCGTGTAAAACATGCAAAATACTTGATGTTAGTTTGCCAACTGATGCCTGCAACATCTCTACAAATCATTATAGCTAATTAAAAATCTTATACTTTTAGGAAAATTACTTTTTAATTTGAACATTGCAAAACACAAGAGCCAGGGAGTTAAGTACAGTCAAGCTAAATAGCAATCATTTAATTTGTGGAAATCATTTTTAATAGGCTCATTCTCAAAGCCCGCTACAAACTTTCTGGTCCCTTTGAAGTAAATGGTCATTTGTATTGCTCACCAGGCAAATGGCCATGGGGGTCAACCTCGGCAGGACTGAAAAGTGCCATTCACAAAGTCAGAAAATTGTAGCCACTGTCTTTTATTACCTATATTGTGATGATGGAACAGTACATATGAAAAAATATATATTGGAAAATATTACTATTTTAGGAGTGTGACATATGTCAGTCTTTGATTGATTCAGTGATTTAGATTTATAAAGCACCTTTAACACAAAATATTTCAAGTCTCTCAGTAGATGTGTGATAACTAAAAAGCAGCTATCAAAGTTTCATCAGATGTCAGATTTAGAAAGACATAAGTGGAAGTACAGAGCTGTTTTAGGAAGGAAGTCCTGATTTGATTTGGTTACTGTATTTGTATACAATGAAAAGCATTGTTTCTTGCACTTTATATAAAGCACACTGTGCATAGAGAAGGAATGGAGTACAGAACGTAGTGTTATAGTCACACCTAAGGTGTAGAGAAAGATCAATTAAATGCAAGGTAGGTCCATTCAAAAGTCTGATGACAGCAGGGAAGAAGCTGTTTTTGAGTTAGGTGATACATGATCTTAGACTTTTGTATCTTTTTCCCAAAAGAAGGAGGTTGAAGAGAGTGTGTCTGGGATGCATGGGATCCTTGATTATTCTTGCTACTTTTCCAAGACAGTGGGAAGTGTAGATAGTGTCAATGGATGGGAGGCTGGTTTCGGTGATAAATTGGGCTTCATTCACAACCCTTTACAGTTTCTTGCGGTCTTGGACAGAGCAGGAGCCATACCAAACTGTGACACAACCAAAAAGAATGAGTGTGATGCTTTAACGGTTCAAGTCATGTCCATCAATGATTGTGGTAAAAGACGTACAAAAGGCCAAAGTTAGAGCTTGATGATCATATGGAGACATGGTGAAACTAGGTCATGAATGAATTTAAACATAAGGGGTAAGAATTTTAAATTTGCCACCATGGGGGATGCGAGCATGTCTACAGAAAAGGTTGGGATAAGTCATGGTTATGAAGGCGGCAGAATGATGCAAGGCTGGCTACACATCCACAGCAAGATGGAAGGTCAAAAAAGGAGAGGAGAGAAGCATGCTGTGGCTGTTCTTGGTTACAAGATATTGTGGCACTTGAATTTGGAACGGCTGTTCACTCACCTAGTCAAATTGAAAGAAATGGAATGTAGATTCTAAATGCACCTTTGTTCTTCTTTAATTGCATACATCGAAGACATCATTGTGCCAGTACTACACATCAAAAAAATGCTGCATTTGTATTATAATTTTAGAAAAACAGTCCATTTAGTAAAAACCGTGTATACTGGCTAATTTCATCATAGCTGTTGCCAAGTAGAAGCTATTACAGCAGAAAGTATACCTTTTCTTCTAATTTGTATTATTAATACTTGTTAAATATTAACTTTCTGACAACAGATTGCTTTCAATAAAAGACATTTCAACACTTTAAAGAGCCATATGCCACAATTAAAGTCGCACAATAATTTTAATTATTTATGTCCTGCTGTAAAGGTTCCTAATTTAGTTTTGCTTTTTTCTTTCCCCTAAAGTGGCCAACCTACCCCTTTTCTAGAGTGATTTTCCTTTAAAAGGATTAATTTAATGTTGGGGTCAAAATAAACTGGAATCACTTTGCTTTCATTAAGTGGTCTGATTTTTCTTTAACATTGTCAAAACATCACTGTATCCAACTCTGGATATAACAGCCCAACTATCCAATCACAGATTTATCTTAACACATTCAATAGATATAGGAAAGAAATGGGGGGATAAAAATTCTATTGATATAACAATGAACCTAGTTGTTAATTCAAGTGCCCCAGAAAAAAGGGATGCTTTAACGGTCAAACTGCCGTAAATTAGGTAACACGCACACCATTTAATGCAGCTGAAGGATTATTCCCTTCCTATTCCCCAAAGTATTAGCTCATCTTTTCAGGTCCAAATTAATCTGTTGCATATTTACAACAATGTTTCTTTCTTAAGTATTACTGTTTCTTTTCAATAAAATGCCTTATAAGTGTAATTCAATGACTTTCACAAGAAGCTTTTAATGATTTTATAAATAAAACAAGCCACAAGAACAGCACTCAGTGAAGATTTGTTCTAATAATTTAATGCTGCATACCATTAATACCATAACAATACAACCAAACAAATAATGATCTTTAATGGCAAATCACCCACTTAAAAAAAGTGGTTTGGAGGGAGTGAGAAGGGTGGTGGCAAGTCGAGGAGAAAGTGCAAGTGGGTGTTGCTGGAAATACTTTCTGCAGAAATCCAGAACTTACAGTGATATCTTAAAGCTCTTAATAGCCACCTTACACATAGCACATTTGACAAAACAGCAACAAAATATGAGTGCACACTTAAATGACATAATTTACTTTTCTTTTTCACTTGACTGTTTCATTTGAAATGTAAGCAAGATGGCTGGGGGAAAAATTAATGCTAAGAGACATGAGGACAAAGATAAACAGGGTGGGTAGTAACAGCTGCCTGCACAAGATCTCATTACAAATTAAGTTTCTACTATCACAAATATTACTCCAGAAAGTATTCATTGCACTCTGTTAATTGGAAATAGTAAGAAACAGAGAAATGAGACAGTTTTGTCTAAAAAGTACCTATGATTACATCTCAGTTATCAGTGAAGTGTGTGTACCATGATAAAGGTCAATTAGCTTAGTTTTACCAAAAGTGCTTCCGAATCATCCCACAGCATTATCTAGCCTACATCTCCCATACATTTCATGCAAAGTTCAATATAATATTGCAAAGCAGGAGGATTTCCTCATCTCAAAATCAGATTACAAATAAGTAAACTTCCCCAGCTTGAATCAGATCATCATTCCAGAACGTCAATACTGACCTAAAGAAAATGCTGTGAACGAGAGAAAAGCTTTTCAGAGTTGAAAGCAGCTCAAAAAATAAGAGTTAGAAACAGGTCCTCATTTATTACACAGAAATGGCACAGAATAAGGCCACTTGGCTCAATATGCCAACTCCAATGTCTATGTTCCATATGAGCATTTTACAACCTTGCCTGATCTTGCCTTATCAACATATCATTCTATTCCTTCAGCTGTCATGAACTTCTCTAGTTTCCCCTTAAATACTGCTACTTGTTTCGATCACACCATGTGTCAACCGACGAGTCCTCTCCATTTACCAAGCAGACAAAGAGCAGCAGTTTAAATTCTTCTTTTTGCATGAGATAACTATTAATATTTGCTGTGGTTCAGTGGCACTTCTTTTAAAGCATGCAGACAATAAATTTCTGCTGTGATCTTGTTTCCCTTTTTACTTCAATCACTTTGAGCTAAGAACACACAAAAAAAATTTTAGAAACATAGGAACAAAAATAGGCCATCATTCAGCCACTCCATCCTACCCTACCATTCAATTAGATCATAGTTAATTTGTATTTTAACTCCATCAGTCCACCTTGATTCTGTAACCTTTAATAATGCAGGTTTTTTTTAAATTTTGAAATTTTCAATTGACATAATAGTTTTGTGCAGAACTAAGTTCCAGATTTCCATTACTGCAAAAAGCCATACAGGCAGATTAAGTAAATGGGCAACAAGGTGGCAGTAGGAATAGAATGTGGGGAAGTGTGAGGTTATTCAGCATGCTTGTAAGACCAGAAAAGCAAAATATTTTTAGAGACATGTTCAGAAAGTCTTCAATGTACTCTTACAAGGAACACAAAGTTAACACGCATGCAGCAAAGCCTTACTATCTGTTTGCCAAGAGGGAAAATGAGAACAAATATAAGTACAGGTGTACAGGACTTAGATGCAACCTTGCTTCAATTACAATGCAGAGTTTTGGGCTCCACTCCTAAAGAAGTCAATGAATGCATTGAAAGCAGTACAACAATGTTCACTGATTAATCCTAGACTTGTCCCATCATGAAATACTGAATAAATTAAGAGAGCAACACAGCACAGGAAACAGGCCCTTCGGCCCAACGAGCCCGCGCCGCCATCATAACTATATAGTAGCAATTCCATTATCCTATTCTAAATTTAGGTTATTCCTAATATGGAAGACTCTCACTATAGGGACAATTTGTTTCCCAATCAGCCTAAGAGCGAATTTTTGGGTTGTGGGAGGAAACCGGAGTGCCCGGAGAAAACCCACGCAACCACGGGAAGAACGCGCAAACTCCCGCAGACACTGGCCCAATTCCAAGTGTCTGCACAGCCACATCGATTGTCTCTGAGCTGTCATGGTGCCCTTCAGATGGTCCACATAAAGCACTCATTTACGACATGATGTACCAGGCAACCCATGAATCAACATCCAAGAGCTGTACTCGCACCACCTGCCGAATGCATGCTCAATGTTGGTCAAGTATGGACCAAATTACCTGTGGAAAAAAAGCCATAGTTAAACAGTCCTACTATATCCCTCTATCTGCATACCGCTCATGTGGCTGTCCAAGAGACTATTAGGCCTGAAGTTAGGAAAAACAATATACAACATCCTGAAGGAATTTGTCAGCATGGATCTAGAGATTGGTTCCTTTGACTGGGTAACCCAGAATGTGAAGGCATAGCAGAGGTCAATCATTTATGAACGAGGGGAGAAATCTGCTCATTCAGAATCTTGGGAATTAACTACCACGAGGGTTATGGATGCTCCATCATTGGGTCTATTTAATGCAGGGATAGATGAATATTTGGTTGCTCGGTGGATGGAGAAATAGGAAAAGCAGGCACAAATGTGCTGAGCAGATCAGCTGTGATGACACTGAATGTCAGAGCAGACTGTAGAGACCATATGGTCCATTCCTGCTCCTATGTCAGATGGTATAGTGTGTGAACTCCATTAAATCAATAGACAGAGCTGTTCACCAGCTCTATATTCCAGTAGTAAACCATTTATATAACTCTAACTTCAAGTTCTGAGCTATTCCTTGCATTATTCGCTTAATAATGACCAAATTTCTTTTATTCTGTCATGGGATGTAGACTTCACTGGGTAGGTCTGCATTTATTGCTCATCTCCAATTGCCCTCAAGAAGGTGGTGCTCAGCTGCTTTCTTCAATCACTCCACTAGATGCAGGTGCATTCAGTGCTGTTATGGATGCAGTTTCACGATTTTGATCAATGACAGTGAAAAAACAGCCCTTGAACTTTTAGAATGGTAGAGATTGTGGGTTTGGAAGTTGTTATTAAAAGGAGCCTTGGTATGTTGCCGCAGTACATCTTGTAGATGGTACACACTGCAAGAGTGGAAGTTGAAGATAGTGGATGAGGTGCCAATCAAACAGGCTGCTTTGTTCTAGATGGGTGTTGAGATTCTTGAATGAGGTTGCAGCTGTACTCATCCAGGCAAGTGAGAGTATTCCATCGCTCACCTGACTTGTGCCTTGCAGATGATGGACATTTGAGTCATGAGGTGAGTGCTCTTTGCAGAATTCCCAGCCTTTGACCTGCTCTTGTATCCACAGTATTTATATGGTTGGTCTAGTTTAGTTTCTGCTCATTCAGAATCTTTGGAATTATCTACCACGAGGGTTATGGATGCTCCATCATTGGGTCTATTTAACGCAGGGATAGATGGATATTTGGTTGCTCAGTGGATGGAGAGATAGGAAAAGCAGGCACAAATGTGCTGAGCAGATCAGCCATGATAGCACTGAATGTCAGAGCAGACTGTAGAGACCATATGGTTTCTACACTATGAACATCCTGACAGGATGTTCATAGTGGGAAACTCAGTTTTAGTATTGTCATTGAATGGGGGACATTCTTTTACTGGAGATAACCATTGCCTGGCACTTATATGGCATAAATGTTACTTGCTACTTATCAGCACAAGCTTGAATGTTGTCTAGGTCTTGCTGCACACAAGCACAGACTGCTTTAAATTATGAGGCCAAATGCTGCTGAACATTTATGGAACTATCAGTGAACATCCCCACTTCTTACCTGATAAGAAAGGCCATTGATGAAGCAGCTGAAGATGGTCAACTGTAAGACATTTGCCTGAGGAACTCCTGGAGTGATGTCCTGGGACTGAAATGATTTTGACTTCCAACAACCATTTTTCTTTGAGATAAATATGATTCTAACCAGTGCTGAACTTCTTCCCTTCCCATGGTCCTTGATGCCACATTTGTTCAAATGCTGCCTTGATGTCAAGGGCAGTCACTCTCACCTCATTTCTGGGGTTCAGCTCTTTTTCCCATGTTTAGAAAATGGCTGTAAAGAGGTCAGAAGCTGAGTGGCCCTGGCAGTGCTAAAACTGAGCATTAGTGAGTCGATTATTGCTGATCACTTGAGAGATCTGCTGGTGATTCATTCCATCACTTTGTTGATGATCAAGAGTAGACTGATGGGGCATTAATTGGCCAAATTGAATTTGTCTTTCTTTGTGTGTGCAGGATGTAGCTGGGCAATTTTCCATGTTGAGGGTAGCTTCCAGTGTCATGACTGTTTTGAACAGGTTGACTAAGGCTGCGGATAGTTCTGGTGCACAAGTCTCCAGGACTATTGCTGGAACGTTGGCAGACCCATTGCCTTTGCAGTATCTAGTGACTTCAGTGGTTTCTTGACATTAAATGGAATGATTGACCAAATTTCACTAAATTGATTGAAGACTGGCATCTGAGATGCTGGGAACTCCTGAGAAGGCGGAGATGGATCTTCCATTCTGCATCTCTGATTGAAGATTGTTGCAAATGTTTCCCAACACTAATCCCAGTTAAAACATCATGAAGGCCAAATGAATCATTATGGTTTTCCCCTCACTCCTCCTTGTGATTCTATTGCTGTACTTCTAAACCTCAATTCTCATTATGTGTAACAAAACAGACCAAAGTTTTATTCACAATCATAAACCTGAATCATTTACACACATAATTCCCAACAAGAAATGGATGTTATAGCAACTCGACCAACTTGAATTTAGAGAATATTTGCCACTTAAGCCAGGGAAAGGGAAAATGCCAAGAAACATTCACAATTCATTGCTGAGAATATTGAATAGTGTAATTTGCCACGGATACCAAATTCAAAAATTTTAGCAATGTCCATTATTTCAATTTGATAACAGCCCTCGGCCAGACTCGTACTGAAGAGAAACGAACTGTCCCACATTCAGGCTGGAGAATTAATCAATTTTGGATACTTTACCCAAAACCCAAGACTTGAATAGAAATAAAATAAATTGGAAAATAAGAAAGGAAGCACTGACAAGAACACACAGACCCTTCAAGCCTGCTCCGCCATTCAATATGATCATGGTTTACGTACAGCACTCTCAAACTCCTTTTCTGCACCATTTATCCACTGTCCTCTGTTCATTAACCTATCAAACATTTATCCATTTCCACTTTGAACACTTCTAATGATTCAGTTTCCACCACCCTTTGGGACACAGAATTCCAGAAATTCATCACCCTCTGCGAGGAGAGATTTCTATGCACCTCGGGTTTAAATGTCTGGCCCTTTACCTTACAGCTGCATCCCCTTGTTTGAGATTCTCCCACTAATGAAAACATCTCACCATCTACCCTGTCAAGTCCCCTTAGGACCTTACATGCTCAAATAAGGCCAACCCTCACTCTTTTAATCGCCAGGAAATACAGAATGAGGCTATTTAGTCTCTCGATACGACAACACTCCCATTCCAGGAATTAGCCTGGTGAATATCCTTTGGACGCCTCCAAAGTTAGGTAAGGGGACCAAAATGTACGCTGTATTCCAGGTTAGGCTTCACCAATATCCTGTACAATTGCAACAAAACCTTCCCATTTTTAAACTCAATTTTTTGCAATAAAGGCCAAAATAGCATTTGCCTTCTTAATTACTTGTTGGATCTGCCTGCTAGTTTTTTGTGATTCATAAACTAAAACACTTCTGTACTTCACTCATCTGCAGTCTCTCTCCATTCTGAAATTAATCTGCCCTTTGGTTCCTCCTACTAAAGTGCATGACTTCATACTTCCTCACATTAACCTCTATTTTCCAGTCACTCAATCTAACTATATCACGTAGCAGAGTCCTTATCACAACATGCCCTTCCACCCACCTTTGTATCACTGGCAAAATGGAAACCTTACATTATGTTCCTTCCTCCAGGTCATTAATGTAAATTATGAACAGTTGCTGACCAAGAACTCCACTACTTACATCTTTCCACTCTGAAAAGGATCCATTTATTCCAACTCTATTTTCTATGTAACAAACCAGTTTTCAATCCATGCTAACACACTCCTTCCAATCCCTTTCTTTCTGCATCAGTCTCTTATGCGGCGTCTTGTCAAATGCTTTTTGGAAGTCCAAATGCACAGATTCTAGAGAAGATAGATAGAGTCTATCTGCTCTACTGACATCAACTACTGGACAACAATGTCTATGGCAGCTATCAATCACTGTCTGTAAGTAACTGGAGGCCATAGCTTTCATTTCTTCATTTTTTGTTTGTTCTCACATACTGTTAATGAATAATCAGAAATGGTTTCTATTCTCCTGGGTTTAGAAGGCTAATTAAGATCTAACTGATGATCCTAATTGACATGGGGTAGAGAGAAATAGATCAGCAGTGATCGAACAGAATGGGGGAACATGTTTGAGTGACATGAAGTGACATACTCCTGATTTTACATTCATCTACCATTATTAAGAATCATTTTGCATTTGTCAATTTTTATATAAAATCAATTCTTAAGTACTGTTTTGTCAGACTTGATTTAGAGGCAACGTCCTGAGTCACAGTCTGCTTATCATTTGCCACATTATGCATTATTGTCTACAAACAAGTTTTTGTTCTGAAAATCAGAGAAAGGGACTTTTCCTTTCACCACAAAAACTGTTGAATAGTTTTTGCGGCTTTTTTTACTGTTTAAAGTGAGGTTACTGTATGTTCCCACATACTGCAGAACTAGGAAGCAGCAGCTTGCAAATGAGTTGACAGACTGCATTATAAATTCACACCTAAGATTTAATGAAAATGGGGAACTCCCTGTTTTGCACCTTTATTAAATATATTCCAATAGGAGTTTTTATGAAAAGAAATAGACATTAAGTGAATTAATTGGATTATAAGACAATTTAAACATTATACACTTTTGCAAAGGGGTGCACAAAATAGCTAATTTTTATTTCAAAAATGAGCTATTTTTACATAATGAATGATATTTGAAGGGCTGCACAGTGGCACAATGGTTAGAGCTCCTGCCTGACAGCACTAGGGACCCGGATCTGATTCCTAGCTTGGCTCACTGTCTGTGCGGAGTCTGTGAGTTCTCCCATTGTTTGCGTAGTTTCCTCCAGGTGCTCCCACAGTCCAAAAGATGTGCTGCTTAAGTGCACTGACCATGCTAAATTCTTCCTCATTGTATCAGAGCAGGCGCTGGATGTGATGACTAGGGGTTTTCACAGTAACTTCACTGTATTGTTAAATGTAAGCCTACTTGTGACACAAATAAGTTAACTTTAAAACTTGATAGATCTATATATATCTAATTTAGCACACAAGAACCCAACTGAAACCTAAATCTACTGAGATAGTCACTGTGAAGTGCTGAGCAGTAGAATACACAACAATTAAAAACTTTTTTTTAAACTGGAAACCAAGATTTAGGTGGATTGTTAGTAAAGTAACAAGTTATATAATGCTCCGTTTATTTAGAACACCAGATCTACTCACTGTCCAAAACAAAGTGCTGGTGTCAACCAATGGTGATGTAGTTCATCATGAATTGAGGCATGCATACAATAGCCATTCCATTTCCATGGGAACACACATTCCAGTTCACATCTCACTGAAGGACATTTACAATATAATAACAGATTTTTCCATCCGTTTTAAAATAACTTGCTAGCATGAGGAGAGAAAATAAAAAGTCATGTTGCAAATTAAATTACTAACAATTCAGAGTGTAATAGCAACCCATAAAAGAAATGGTCACAGCAAAAATATTCATGCAATTATCTGGGAACTGGTTATACTCTGAATCCTTACTCTGAGAAATTACTTTTTTCTGTAAAATGAAATGATAACTACGCAAGTATCAGCGTTGGTAGCTTCTAACCTCCTTGCTTCTTAATTTGAAATGTCACAGAATTCAGTCATATTCTCGAGAGTTAAGCACATAATCTAGGCTGGCATGTTTGTATAGTACTGAGGGAGTGCTGGACACTGTCAAGAGGTGTGATACTTTTATCAATTTTTAAACTGACCATCTGTCTGCTCTCTCGGAATGGTGCAAAAGGCGCTACTGCACAGGGGATAGATAGTTCTTCAGGTTTTCACATCTATGTTTATATCTCAACTACAACCAATCTGATCATTTATTTTATTGTTCTTTGTGGGATCTGGCTGCGCACAAATTTGTTATCTTGTTCACTTACATTACAACAGTGATTACACTTTAAAAGTAAACCCCTAGCTTTGAACGTATTGGAGATGTGAGCAGCGTTATGCAAATTCAAGCTCATGAAATCTTTCCTAACTGAAACTTCTTAAGTTTTGTTTACTACTACTCCAGTTTACACCAGCAGTTTTTCTTCAGGACGAAGACGTTTGGCCACAAAAACTAATGCTCACAAAAACAGTTACTTGTATGCTTTCTCTTCAAACTTCAATTATTTGTTGTATTTCTAAATCTTCCATTCCTTCAATATTATTTCCTCACTTTTCTTTTTAATGTCTTTTCAAGTGTTATAGAACTAGAGGGGGAGAAGGAAAAGTGCTCTTCTGGTTGGTTTTCCATTCTATGAAAAGTCTTCAGCTCATCAAAAACTTAGCTGCTTATATTTTATTCTACACTAACTCACCAATTCTCTTTTGATCCTCAATGATCTACATTGTCTTCTAGCCTTCAAACATCTTCTTTACATCTATTTGATGGAAATTGCAGATCCCCCAGCCAAGATATTTGAATCATCAATTGTCACGAGGTGAGGTGCCTGAAGATTGAAAAGTGACAAATGTTGTACCTTTGTTTAAAAGGAGATGCAAGGAAAAGCCTGGGAATTATAGGCCAGTGAGCCTCACATCTGTGGTGGGTAAGATGTCGGAAGGTATTTTGAGAGACAGGATCTACAGGCAATTAGAGACAAAATGACTGATTAGGGACAGTCAGCATGGCTTTGTGAATGAAAAATCATGTCTCATAAATTTGATTGAGTTTTTTGAAAGGGTAAATACGTAGAACGTAGATGAGGGTAGTGCAGTTGATGTTGTCCATATGGACCTTTGACAGAGTACTGCATGGTAAGTTGTTGCACAAAGTTAAATCACACAGGATGCAGGGTAAGGTATCTAAAAGGGATACAAAATTGGCTTCTTGATAGAAGCAGAGGGTAGTTATAGAGGGCTGTTTTTCAAACTGGAGGCCTGTGACCAGTGGTGTGCCTCAGGGATCAGTGCTGGGTCCACTGTTATTTGTCATTTATATTAATGATTTGGATGAGAATATAGGAGGCTTGGTTAGTAAGTTTGCAGATGACACCAAGATTGGTGGCATAGTGACAGTGAATACAGTTACCTCCAATTGCAGCAGGATCTTGATCAATTGGGCCAATGGGCTGACGAATAGCAGATGGAGTTATTTTAGACAAATGTGAGGTGATGCATTTTGGTAGACTGAACCAGGCAGGATTTACTCAGTTAACGGTAGAGTGTTGGGGAGAGTTACAGAACAAAGAGACTAGGGGTATATGTTCACAGCTCCTTGGAAGTGGATTCACAGGTGGACAGAATGGTGAAGAAGGTACTCAGCATGCTTGATTTCATCAGTCAGAACACCAAATACAGGACATCTTGCTGAAGTTGTACAAGACATTGGTGAGGCCACACTTGGAATACTGTGTGTAGTTCTGATCACCTTTTTATAAAAAGGACATTATTAAACTAGAAAAGTGCAGAAAATGTATTAGGATGCTACCAGGACTTAATGATTTGGATTATAAGAAGAGGCTGGACATACTGGGATTTTTTCTCTGGAGTGTAAGAGCTGAGGGGTAATTTTATAGAGGGGAGTCTGAAACTAGAAGACATAGGTTTAAGATGAGAGGGGAGAGATAAAAAAAGTGTCCAGAGGGGCAATTTTTTCACGCGAGTGCTGAACTGCTATTAGCAGTAGTAGAGGTGGGTACAATGTTGTCTTTTAAAAAGCATTTAGATAGCTATATGGATAAGATGTGCATAGAGTGATATGAGCCAAATGCAGGCAATTGGGATTAGCTTAGGGGTTTAAAAAAAGGGTGGCATAATAAGTTGGGCCAAAGGTCCTGTTTCCATACTGTAAATCTCTTTGATTCTATAAAATTATTCTTACGTTTAATCCCTTCATAGTCTCATTTCTCCTACTCACTATAATCCCATCAATTTCTCTATTCCTCTTCCTCTGACCTCCCCTTCATCTCACCATGATGGCTATTCCCTCAACTCCATGAGATCATCCATTGTGGCCTAACAGCACCATGGATGTACCTACACTGCAATGACTGCAGCAGTTCAAGGTAGGAACTCACAACAACCTTCTCAAGGGCAATTAGGCATCAATAATAAATGCTATCCTTGTCAGCAATGTTCACATCCATGAATAAATATTTAAAATCCATCTCTTTGTTCAAGACTCAATTCTTTGATTCATTTGTCAGGCAGTGTGGAATGTTTTCCTTCAATAAAGATGCTATGAAAAATATAGTTGTTGTTGATAGAGAAAGACAGGAGGAAAAATGAAAAAGGAAGGAGGAGGAAAGATAGGAAGAGAGACACAAATGCTCCCAATCCAATGCTCACCTACAACTCCCTCAGTACGTCAAAGAAAAGACTGCAGAGTTTTGCCTACTACTACACTGATGTGTGAATTATAAGAGAAAAAAACAACTTTTAGGTTTGGTTTTCTTGATAAGAGAGAAAGAGTGGGGCTTTCACCTTGTCGCTTATCCCTATTTTATTAATTATTGTACAATTATTTTATCTTTTTCACTGCAGATCTACTTGTGTGGTGGGGAGGAATTGATGAGGATTATTATGCATTAATCCAATTTTCAATGGTTTAGCAGTCGAGGGAGACATATTTCAGAGCACACTTACAATCAAAGAAAGACTTTTCCCCTGTCCTAGTGTAGCAATCAAGGAAAGGTTTTTCTGCTGCCCTAGTGTAATGTTAATATTGGAACATAAGATTAAAGATTTGAATTAAATGTTTCTGAATCTAAATGCTCAACCCTTTTCCTCTAATAAGAACTCAGAAGTACTAATCAAATCAGATTAATGCAATCCCTAGAGGCAGTGAAACAGTTCAAGCACCATTAATGTGGATTAGAATGATCCGACACCTGTTGCCAACAGGATTATTCAAAATCTCCCCCTATGGAGCCATATTTCACATCTCATGCTGTACTAAATCGATGTGTCACATTTGGCTAGGGCAATAAATATCAGGCACCACTGACAATTCCTGCAATAGGAAGGATATGCATAGGTAGGCTTTCATTATTTATCCACATTCATTTATGGATTATTTAAAAACATTGCAAACAATAAGCATGCTTCCTCCTTATTTTAGATACTGCTCACTCTGTAGAGTTTAACACATTATTAGATTACTTAAACAATGTATGATGATGTACACAAGGTGTCAGCTGTGACTCATATCATAGAATCCCTAAGTGTAGAAGGAGGCCATTTGGTCCATCGAGTGTACACAGACCAGAATCCCACCCAGGCTCTGTTCCCGTAACCCCACATATTTACCCTGCTAATCCCCCATCACTGGGTTTAATTTAGCATGGTCAATCAACGTAACCCAGACATCTTTGGACTGTGGGAGAAAACTACAGCACCCACAGGGAAACCCACATAGACATGGAGTGAATGTGCAAAGTCCACACAGTGGCCGGAAGCTAGAATTGAAGCCAGGTCCCTGGCACTGTGAGGCAGCAGTGCTAACCACTGTGCCACCATGCCACTCAGTTGCCTCAGGTGTTGGTTCAAACCCCGCTTCAAAGATTTGATCCAAAAAAAAAAGGCCAAACTTGATCCAAAAAAGAGAGTCCCACTATAAAATGTGCTAATTTCTTTAGTGACCTAATTTCACTTTGTATTATTAACCTGGTGCCAGAACTGCTGCATAACTTGCTGACTTATTTTTTTCTGGAATTAACCCAACAGATATTAAACAGTATTCAAACACAGAACAACATTGAATTGCTTTAATCTCATTTTAGGAGGAACTGGTCAGAGCATCTATTCTTTTGAAGCAATGTATTTAACTGTTGATTGTTTCACAGAGTGGGCATATAATTATATTGAAAGACTATAGAGAAATTTAGGCTTTTTCCAGCTTGGAAAAATTGTATGGGGAATTTTTAAATTTTCATCCTCATTTTCAAATCACTGTGGTCTCACTCTTCCCATCTCTGCAACCCAGTCCTAAAACTGAGCTTTTCTCATGCCGGCAACTTGCACAACCTTGTGCAAATGTACCCAGTCCTAAAACTGAGCTTTTCTTATGCCGGCAACTTGCACAACCTTGTGCAAATGTATGAATTAGGAGCAAGCCACTTGGTCCTCCAAGCTGCTCAGCTATTCAATAAGATCACTGCTGATCGGATTCAACCCACATCCTTACCTATCCCCAATAACGTTTCATCACCTTGCTAATCAAAAATCCAATGGTTCCACCTTACAAATATTCAAAGATTCTGCTTCCTTTGCCTTTTGAGGAAGAGAGTTCCCGAGAGTTTCAACTGTCAGGAAAACAGTTTTCCTCATCTCTGTCTTAAATGAGCAATGATGTGGAGATGCCAGCATTGGACTGGGGTAAGTACAGTAAGAAGTCTCACAACACAGGTTAAAGTCCAACAGGTTTGTTTGGTAGCACAAGCCACAAGCTTTTGGAGCGCTGCCCCTTTATCAGGTGAGTGAGAGTTCTGTTCACAAACAGAACATATGAAGATACTAACTAAATTTGTAAAATAATAGCACAAGCCACAAGCTTTTGGAGCGCTGCCCCTTTATCAGGTGAGTGAGAGTTCTGTTCACAAACAGAACATATGAAGATACTAACCAAATTTGTAAAATAATGGTTCGAATGCGCGTCTTTAAAGGTAATCAAGTCTTAAAAGGTACAGACAATGAGTGGAGAGAGGGCTAAGCACAGGTTAAAGAGGTGTGTATTGTCTCCAACCAGGACAATTACTGAGGTTTTGCAAGTCCAGGCAAGTTGTGGATGTTACAGATAGTGTGACATAAATCCAAGATCCTGGTTGAAGCCATCCTCATGTGTATAGAACTTGGCTATCAGTCTCTGCTCTGTGATTCTGTGTTGTTGTGTGTCGTAAAGGCCGCCTTGGAGAACGCTTACCAGAAGACCAGAGGCCAAATGCACACGACTGCTAAAGTGTTCCCCAACAGGAAGAGAACATTCCTGTCCGGTGATTGTCGAGCAGTGTTCATTCATCTGTTGTCATAATATCGGCATGGTCTTCCCAACATATCATGTCACAGGACATCCGTTCCTTCAGGTAGACAACATTGGCCGAATTGCAAGTGTATGTACCATGTAAGTGGTGGATGGTGTTCTCACGCAAGGTGATGGCATCTGCGTTGATGATCTGGCACATCTTGCAGAGGTTACTGTAGCATGGTTGTGTGGTATCACAACCTGTTTTCCTGTGCGGTTGTTTGAAGGCAAGAAGTAGGGGTGTGGGGATAGCCTGAGCGAGATACTCATCATCATCGATGACATGCTGAAGGCTCTGAAGAAGGTGTCGCAGCTTCACATAAATGATGATGTTGTCATCACATTCCTTCCTTTGGACTCATGATGAACAATCAGTGAAACAACTATACAACAACATCAACAGGTTCCATCCCACCATCAGACTCACCACGGACTACTCTCTGGAATCGGCTGCATTCTTGCACATACGCATCTCCATCAAGGACTGAAACCTCAGCACTTTACCGTACCACAAGCCAACTGATAAGTTCACAATGCTTCACTTCTCCAGCTTTCACCCTGAACACCTTAAAGAAGCCATCCTGTATGGGTGGGCACTCCGTATAAAGAGGATCTGCTCAAATGAGGAGGATTGTAATAGACACCCCCAGATGCTGAAAGACACCTCATAGAACAGGATATGACACTCGACTCATTGATCAGCAGTTCTGACGTGCCATAGTGAAAAACCGCACCAACCTCCTCAAAAGACAAACACAGTATACAGCAGACAAAGTGCCCTTCGTCGTCCAGTACTTACTGGAGCAGAGAAGCTACAACATCTTCCCTGAAGCCTTCAAAGTCATTGATGAAGGCAAACAAGGCCATCCCCATACCCCTACTTCTTACCTTCAAACAACTGCACAACTACCCAGCCTTCAGGAGAACAGTGACCACGACACCACACAACCCTGCCACAGCAACTTTTGCAAGATGTGCCAAATCATTGACACAGATGCTATCATCTCACGTGAGAACACCATCCACCAGGTACACCGTACATATACTTGCAACTCAGCCAACGTTGTCTATCCGATACAGGAGAGGATGTCCCAAGGTATGGTACATTGGGGAGACCATGTAGACGCTACGACAATGAATGAATGAACACCGCTTGACAATCACCAGGCAAGAGTGTTCTCTTCCTGCTGGGGAACACTTCAGCAGTCACGGGCATTCGGCCTCTGATCTTCAGGTAAGTGTTCTCCAAGGTGGCCCTCAAGATACATGACAACACAGAATTGCTGAGCAGAGACTGATAGCCCAGTTCCATACACGAGGATAGCTTCAACTGGGATCTTGGGTTTATATCACATTATCTGCAACACCTCCCTGCCAAATTGCCTCGGCTTACAAAATCTCACTAATTTCCTGGCTGTGCTCAACCCCCTGTCCACTCACATTGTCTGTATCTTTAAGACTTGATTATCTGTAAAGACCCACATTCCAACCATTATTTTGTAAATTGAGTTTGTCTCTTTATATGCCCTGTTTGCGAACAGAACTTCCATTCACCTGATGAAGGGGCAGCATTCAGAAAGCTTGTGGTTTGTGCTATCAAGTAAACCTGTTGGGCTTTAACCTGGTTTTGCGAGACTTTTCACTGTGCTCAAATGAGTGACCCTTATTTTTAAGCAGTGACTCCCTAGTTCTCGATTTTCCGACAAGAAGAAATATCTTCTCCACACCTACAGTACAGTACCCCTCATGATCTTAAAGGTTTTCATCAAGCTACCTCTTACTCTTCTAACTCTGGTGGATACAACCCTAATCTCTCCAACCTTTCTTCATATAGCAACCTGCCAATTCCTGGCATTAGTCTCGTAAGCCTTCTCTGATCTGCTTCTAATACATCAGCACCTTTCCTTAAATAAGAAGGATATTATTCACAATACTCGAATGTGGTCTCATTAATGCCCTGTAAAGCTGAAGCATAACCTCACTACTTTTCTAATCACTTTCCCTCATATTAGTGATAATATTCTATTAGTTTTCCTAATTAGTTGTTGTACCTTTTGTGTTTCATGCATTAGGAAACTTACATCCCTCTACATCTCAGAGCTCTGCAATCTCTCACCATTTAGATAATAAGTTTTTTTATATTCTTCCTGCTTAAAATGGGCAATCTCACATTTGCTCACATTATATTTTATTAGCCAGATTTTTAATCACTCACTTAACACATGTCCCTTTGTAGCCTCCATATGTCCCCTTCACAATTAACTTTCATAACATTTGTCATCAGGCAAATTTATTAACCATACATTGAGTCCCTTCATCCCAAGTCATCTACATAAATTCTAAAAAAGTGAGGCCCAGTATTGATCCCTGAGGCACACTATTTGTTACATCCTGCCAACTATTTCCTGTTAGCTAGTCAATCTTCAATCCTTGCCAAAATGTTACCCACTACATCAAGAGCTTTTATTTTGAGCAATAACTTTTGATGTGGCACTTTATCAAATGTCTTCTAGAAATCAAAGTACAGTATCTCCACTGGTTCTCCATTCATCACAGCAAATGCAACTCCTTCAAAGAACTCCATCATAGATGACCATGCCTTCAGCTGTTTAGACCCCACACTTTGGAATTTCCCCCAAATCTCTTCCTCTAATTCTCTCTTTTCCACAGGCTTTTTAAGAAGATTTCTTTGATCAAATTGTTCCTTGGGAGCACTGTGGAGAGGCAGCGATTTGCAAGTGGAGAGCTTGTGAGTGAGTAGAGCGATTTTTTTAAGTCTAAATTTTACTAGTTTTTTAAAACTTTTTAAACTTGTAAACCCGGAAGGTGTTGCAAAGCACCTTGGGTAGTGTAGTTTTTTTTTCAACCTCACTATAAATTGGGGTGGTGTGGAATCCCGATACTCTACACAAGTAGAGTATCCCAACCCCCCCTCCTCTTCTAACCTAAAAAAGAGAGAGAGAGACAGAGGAGCTCTGAGAAGGAGCAGGTAAGTTTGTTTTTGTGTGAGCTGTAAGGTCCTTGGCTCACAGGGCCTAAGCAGAAAGGGGAGGCAAGGTAAGTTTTTTTTTAATCTTTCTTATTTTTTTTGTCTGGGTTACTAAAAAGGGGCAAGCATGGGTGTGAGGCCAGCATGTTGTTGCCAGTGTAACATGTGGGAGGTCTTGGAGGCTCCTGGTCTCCCAGATGTCCATACCTGTGATCACTGTGTGGAGCTGCAATCCCTACGGGACCAGGTAAAAGAACTGAAAATGCAGCTTGAGGACCTTCGACTCATTAGGGAGAATGAGGAAATTATTGATAGGAGCTACAGACAAGTAGTCACACCAGGGCAAAGGGAAGAAGGCACATGGGTAACTATTAGGAAGGGGAAACCTCAGGTGGAGAGTACACCGGTGGATGTCCCCCTTCAAAATAAGTACTCTTGCCTGAGTACTACTGTGGGGGACAGCTCATCCAAGGGATGCAGCGGTGGCCAGCTCCCTGGAGCTGAACAAAAACAAAAACCTAAAAAACAGAGCAAAAAGGCAGTGCTTATAGGGGACTCCTTAGTGAGGGGGGCGGACAGGCGTTTTTGTGGCCGCAGACGGGAGTCGCGGATGGTGGTATGTCTCCCTGGAGCTGGGATTCGGGATGTCTCTGGACGCGTCCCAGACATCCTGAAAAGGGAGGGTGAGGAACTGGAAGTCGTAGTACATATAGGTACTACTGACATAGGCAGGAAGAGGGAAGTGGACGTGAAAAGGGATTATAGGGAACTGGGTAGGCAGCTGAGAAAGAGGAAAGCGAAGGTAGTAATTTCAGGATTGCTGCCTGCGCCTCGGGAGAGTGAGAGCAGGAATAGTATGAGGTGGAGGTTGAATACGTGGCTGAGGGACTGGAGCAAGGGGCAGGGATTCCGGTTCCTGGATCATTGGGACCTCTTTAGGGGCAAGTGGGACCTGTACAGCAAAGACGGGTAGCACCTGAATCCCAGGGGGACTAATATCTTGGCGGGAAGACTGGCTAGGGCCACTGGAGGGACTTTAAACTAGAAAGGTTAGGGGGAGGGAATAGTGATGTGGAGACTGGGAGCAAGGAAGTTAGCTCCCAGGTAGGGAAGGACTCTAGGCAGGATGAGAGGCAGATTAGACGAGTGGGGGAGAAGGGAAATGACCAGTCTGAGGGGCTGAGGTGTGTCTATTTTAATGCCAGGAGTGTAGTAAATAAGGCAGATGAACTTAGGGCGTGGATTGCTGCTTGGGATTGTGATGTGGTGGCCATTACAGAGACTTGGATGTCTCAGGGACAGGACTGGGTACTACAGGTCCTGGGATTCAGATCCTTCAGGGAGGGAGGCAAAAGAGGTGGTGGAGTGGCACTGTTGATCAGGGACAGTGTCATGGCTGCAGAGAAGGTGGATACCGAGGAGGGAATGTCTATGGAGTCTCTGTGGGTGGAAGTTAGGAATAGCAAAGGGTCGGTGACGTTGCTGGGTGTATTCTATAGGCTGCCTAATAGTGACAGGGAAGTTGAGGTGCAGATAGGGAAACAGATACTGGAGAGATGTAGAAATAACAGAGTTGTTGTGATGGGAGACTTCATTTCCCAAACATCGACTGGAATATCCCAAGGGTAAGGGGTTTGGATGGGGAGGAGTTTGTTAGGTGTGTTCAGGAGGGTTTCCTGACACAGCACGTGGACAAGCCTACGAGAGGAGAGGCTGTACTGGACCTGGTACTAGCTAATGAAGCAGGACAGGTGATGGATCTCTCGGTAGGAGAGCATCTTGGGGATGGAGATCATAATTCTATCTCCTTCACCCTTGCATTGGAAAAAGATAGGATCAGGCAGGCTAGGAAGGTGTTTGTCTGGAATAAGGGGAAATATGAAGACATCAGGCAGATGTTGGGGCGAATAAACTGGAAGGTGGTGTTCTTGGGGAAAAGCACAGAAGGAAGGTGGCAGATATTCAAGGAATGCTTGTCTGGAGCTTTGCACGACAACGTTCCGGTGAGACAAGGAGGTTTTGGTAGACGCGGGAACCGTGGTGCACGAAGGCTGTGGTGAACATAGTCAGGAAGAAAAGAAAGGTGTATAAAAGGTTCAAAGAGCTAGGAGATGTTGGGGATCTAGAGAAGTATAAGGCTTATAGAAGAGAGCTTAACAAGGAAATTAGGAGAGCCAGAAGGGGTCATGAGAAGGCCTTGGCTGGTAGGATTAAGGAGAATCCCAAGGCCTTCTACAAATATGTGAAAAGTAAAAGGATGAGAAGAGAAGGGATAGGACCTATAAAAGGTGAAGGGGGAAAAGTCTGTATGGAATCGGAAGAAATGGCAGAGGCTTAATGAGTACTTTGCCTCAGTATTCACGGTGGAAAGTGATCTGGGAGGATGCACTACAAGTTTGCGGCAGACTGAAAAGATTGAGTATGTAGATATTAAGGAAGCGGATGTGTTAGAACTTCTAAATGCTATCAAGATAGACAAGTCTCCGGGACCAGATGGGATGTACCCCAGGTTATTGTGGGAGGTGAGGGATGTCATTGCAGAGCCCCTGGCGATGATCTTTGCGTCGTCGATGGAGACGGGAGAGGTTCCGGAGGATTGGAGGATTGCGGATGTGGTCCCTATTTTCAAGAAAGGGAACAGGGATAGTCCTGGAAATTACCGACCGGTGAGTCTGACCTCAGTGGTTGGTAAGCTGATGGAGAGGCTTCTGAGGGACAAGATTTACGAGCATTTGGAGAAGTTTAGGTTGATTAGAAATAGTCAGCATGGTTTTGTAAAAGGCAGGTCGTGCCTTACAAGCTTAATTGAGTTCTTCGAAAATGTGACTGAACACATTGACGAAGGAAGAGCAGTGGACGTGGTGTACATGGACTTCAGCAAGGCATTTGACAAGGTCCCACATGCAAGACTTCTTGAGAAGGTGAGAGGCCATGGGATCCAAGGGGCTTTGGCCTTGTGGATCCAGAACTGGCTTGCCTGCAGAAGGCAGAGGGTGGTTGTGGATGGCTCTTTTTCTGCATGGAGGTCGGTCAGCAGTAGAGTGCCCCAGGGATCTGTTCTAGGACCCTTGCTGTTTGTCATTTTCATAAATGACCTGGATGAGGAAGTGGAGGGATGGGTGAGTAAGTTCGCCAATGACACGAAGGTTGGAGGTGTTGTGGATGGTCTGGAGGGATGTCAGAAGTTGCAGCATGACATCGACAGGATGCAAGACTGGGCGGAGAATTGGCAGATGGACTTCAACGCAGATAAATGTGTTGTGGTCCATTTTGGCAGATCCAACCGGATGAATGAGTACACTATCAAAGGTAGGAGTCTTAGCTGTGTGGAAGAGCAGAGGGATCTTGGGGTCCGGGTCCGTAAGACTCTCAAATCGGACTCCCAGGTGGAGGACGTGGTTAAGAAAGCTTACGGTGTACTGGCCTTCATTCATCGAGGGATTGAGTTCAGGAGTCAGGAGGTAATGCTGCAGCTTTATAGGACCCTTGTCAGACCACACTTGGAGTACTGTGCGCAGTTCTGGTCGCCTCACTATAGGAAGGACGTGGAAGCTATTGAAAGGGTGCAGAGGAGATTTACAAGGATGTTGCCTGGATTGGGAGGCATGCCTTATGAAGACAGGTTGAGGGAGCTGGGACTGTTCTCCCTGGAGAGACGAAGGTTGAGAGGCGACCTGATAGAGGTTTACAAGATGTTGAGAGGAATAGATAGGGTGGACTCTCAGAGACTATTTCCCAGGGCTGAAATGGTCGCGACGAGAGGGCACAGATTTAAGGTGCAGGGAAGCAAGTACAGAGGGGATGCTAGGGGAAAGTTTTTCACTCAGAGGGTGGTGAGTGAATGGAATCGGCTGCCGTCGGTGGCGGTCGAGGCGAACTCGCTGGGGTCTTTTAAAAGACTTCTGGATGAGTATATGGGATCCAATGGGATTGGGGGTTGTAGATAGGTCTATGGCTGGGTAGGTTTTGATGTGTTCGGCACAACTTGTGGGCCGAAGGGCCTGTTTGTGCTGTAGTGTTCTATGTTCTATCTCTGGGTCACCTGTCCTAAAGAAGTGTCAAATCTTGTGAAACCCCTTGGTAGTTTATGAAATGTTAAATAGTGTTATATAAATGCAATTATTGCTTTGATATAGCTTACACCTGTGATCAAACACCTGAAACAACCATCTGTGTAATCTGAATAATTTAACACCCCAAAAAGGTCTCTCAATAACTGGGGAAGTCCCCAAATTTCACATGTAAGTTGTCCCTCAACTCCTCTTTTATTACTTCTTTCCAGATGGAAAATTCTTTCCTTTCATTGTCCTTTTAGGTTATGAAATAACTTTCTTTTCCTTTGAGCATGCTATTTTTTGTTTTTCAATGGCAAAGTCATCATCAATAGCATTAGTGAAACCCTCCCCTTCCTAGTATTCTACTTTCCCAACAGTCTCAGTTGCTGTTGCTAGCCTTTCAAAAGTTCAAGAAATCATCTCCATAGAACAACATGTTGACATTAACCAATAAAATAGCCAATATATTTTTAAGTTTTGTTTATTAAAATGGCAAACTTTATACAGATCAAATGTAGGTACTGATTGAAAATCCATTCTAATTTTCACATTTTGATTTTTTATTAACTGAAAGATCGATTTTTTCCTAAACTTTTTTGGCTGAACATTTCTCAGGAACACTTCTGTTCCAAAGTCTTAATATATGCATCCAAATTGGTACTAAATGGGACAAGAGGTTATACATGACATAGCAGAATAGTAATTCACACAAAGGAGGACAGTCGCAGTGTGCCAGAGGATACAAGAGATACTGATCATAACAAATCAGGAAATTGGCAATTTCTCATATAAATCTGATTGGCCGAGTACTTACTGAGAGAACAAAAATTCAACTACAAAGTTAACCAGTGCTTCCAATTCGATAACAGCAAGCCAGGCATTCATAGCAGAAAGCACTCTTGTCAGGAGATGGAGGAGAAGTACTTAGAGAATTTATATGCATGGTTTATCACTGCAAATCAAATGGAACTTTAATTTAAAAGGAACTCTAGTTTAATGTAATTGTTTTCTTTTTAACGCACATTTGACTACTTGGATCCAATACAGTTTGCCTACTGCCACAACAGGCCCACAGAACTCACTATTTCCCTGGCCCTGCACTCAATCCTGGAACACCTAGGTAACAAGAACACCTATGTCAGACTCCTGTTTATTGATGACAGCTCAGCCTTCAACACTATTATTCTCACAAGACTTATCACCAAACTCCGTGGGCTGGGCCTTGGTACCTCCCTCTGTGACTAGATCCTGAACTCCTTAACTCTCAGACCGCAATCAGTAAGGATAGGCAACAACACCACCTCCAGGATCATCCTCAACACCGGTGCCCCACAAGGTTGAGTTCTTAGCCCCCTACTATATTTATACACTTATGACTATGTGCCCAAATTCCCCTCCATTCAATTTTCAGGTTTGCTGATGACACTACCGTAGGGGGTCGGATCTCAAACAATGACGAGACAAAGTACAGGAATGAGAAGAGAATCTAGTAAACTGGTGCAACAACAATAATCTCTTCCTCAATATCAACAAAACGAAGGAGATTGTCATTGACTTCAGGAAGCATAAAGGAGAACATGCACCTGTGTCTACATCAACGGGGACAAAGTAGAAAGGGTCGAGGGCTCCAAGTCTTTAGGTGTCCAGATCACCAATGACCTGCCCTGATCACCCCCCCCATGCTGAAAGTAAAGTTAAGAAAGCCCACCAATGTCTCTACTTTCTCAGAAGACTAAAGAAATTTGGCATGTCAGCTATGATTCTCACCAACTTTTACAGACGCACTATGGATAGCATTCTTTCTGGTTGTATCACAGCTTTCTATGGCTCCTGCTCTGCCCAATACCGCAAGGTCGTAAATGTAGCCCAATTCTTCACGCAAATCAGCCTCCCATCCACTGACTCTTTCTACACTGCCTGCTGCATTGGCAAAGCAGCCAGCATAATGAAGGACCCCATGCACCCTGGACATTCTTTTTTCAACTTCTTCCATCGGGAAAAAAAATACAAAAGTCTGAGGTCACATACCAACCAACTCAAGAACAGCTTCTTCCCTGCTGCTGTCAGACTTTTGAATGGACCTTCCTTGCATTAAATTGATCTTTCTCTACACCCTAGCTATGACTGTAACACTACATTCTGCACTGTCTCGTTTCCTTCTCTATGAACAGTATGTTTTGCCTGTATAGTGCACAAGAAACAATACTTTTCACTGTATGCTAATACGTTACAATAATAAATCAAATTGAGTTGTTAAATGGAATAAAATATAAGTCACTTATTTAAATGCAAAATCTATATCAATATAAAGCTTATTTATTGATCACAAATAAGGCTTACATTAACACTGCAATTAAGTTACTGTAAAATTCCTCTAGTTGCCACAGTCTGGTGCTGTTCAGGACAATGCAATTAAGCAGCATGTCTTTCAGAACATGGGAGGAAACAGGAGCACTTGGAGGAAACCCATGCAGACACAGGGAGAATGCGCAAACTCCACACAGACAGTGACCCAAGCCAGTAATTGAACTTGGGACCCTGGTTTCTGAGGCAGCAGTGCTAACCACTGTGCAAACTATACCATCACAAACTATACCATCACAAACTATACCATCACAAACTATACCATCACAAACTATACCATCACAAACTATACCATCACAAACTATACCATCACAAACTATACCATCACAAACGCAGGTTTTTTTTAAAAAGCTCTTTGAATGTAAACTGATGAAACAGCTGGAGAAATAAAATTCTATATGGAGGGCAAATAGAACACTGCAGACTTCTTAAAAACTAAACTCTAGATTTCATGAAAACTTTGTAAATTAGCAAATGGCATAGTGATTAGCACTGCTGCTTCATAGCGGCAGGGACAAGGGCTCGATTCTTGACTTAGGTCACTATCTGTGCAGAATCTGCATAGGTTTCCTCTGGGTGCTTCAGTTTCCTCCCACAATCCAAAGATGCGCAGGATAGGTGCATTGGGCGTGCCAAATTCTCCCTCACTGTACCTGACAAGCACTTGTGACAACTAAGAGATTTTCACAGGAACTTTGCTGCAATTTTAACATAAGCCTACTTGTGATAATGAATTACAAATAAATAAACTTTAAAAAAAAGCTGAACCAGAAAGGGCTCAGGCTCAATCACTAAAATATACTGAGAAAACTGCTATCAGGCAAGTTAGTACATTTGGCCTCAATCCCATTTTAGCAAAAGGAATACATGGTGAAGGTTCACATTGATTCCATGGAATATAGTTTCTTTCATCAAGCTTTCAAATTGTCTGAATTACTTCACCAAGACAAGTATGTATTGCAACTCCATTCTCTGAATACCATGTAATACGTTACAGAAAGAAATATACACGAGTTTTATCACTAAGCTCAACGCTGGTGCTATTCTCTTGCCAAATACTACTTGTAGTGACAGTGCTAGATCCTAAGTGCATGGCAGCAGACCACATTAAAAGGACCTCATGAATGCACTGTCACAAGCAATAGCTGTCAGCACCAACCATTTCAGCAAGTAACCAAGAACGTTTTTGGTGCAAAAATGAAAAGGCTTGGCTATTAAGCAACAAAAATCCATTTGTACATCTACGCTGAAACCATGGCAACAGTTCACTGTATAAAAACATTGAAAACATTGAGGCAAGCCACTTATAATGTTTAAATGCAATCTATAGTTAAAACTGTACTCAAATTACAAACAAATTAAGAAATCACAACCAGTAAAGACACAAGAACAGAAATTACTGTTACTGGTAACAGCAGACACACAATTAACACCCCCATGCCTGTTGTTTTAATGCAGTAGTAAATTGTTTAAAACAAATTTAAAAATTATTTGTCAGCAAAAACCATACAATTCCTATTGTTAACAGTAACTCCTAATCAACACAGTGGGCATTGAAGCCTTCACACAGCCCACCAGTATAATTATCTTTGATCTAGCAAAAATTTCAAAGCTTTATTTGTTTAAAGTTGATTTCCCCTTAATTTCTACAACTCAACAGACTTTATTGATCAAATATCTGCTCAGTTACAAAAGGCCCACTATTATAGAATAGAATCAATATCTAACCTCTGTTTAGTGTTTCATCTTGCTCATCTTCCAATTATAGACTTCACCCCTCAGACTCTCTTTCCATCTGTGAAGGTACCTGCACTTGTTCTTTGCTTTCAATTTTTCCCTGCCCTCAACTATACCACTCTGTGTGAAAGTGAGACCATCAAAACACACCCCATATTTAAAACCGCTTTTCAATACAACATCTCTTCTTCAAGTATCATGGCAACTTTATTCAGTTAAACAATACATACAAGTGAACTGGAAAGTAATCTTTTAGTCATAAAGTCATCACAGGCCTTGCTACCATCAGCTGGAATTTCTGTTGCACTTGACATTTTTGAAATTCAATTATTTAGTAAGCAAAAATGACTATAAAAAACCTTTGATACAGAGTACAACTGCAATTGAAGTCTGTGGATGCTACATTACAGGATATAATCAGATCTACTATACAACATTGTTCCCATGCAACTCAAGGACATGCTTGCTGCCTCCTGTCTGAAGGCCAGATGATAAGCTATTCTTGAAGTATTAAATACGAACTGCTGTAAAAACATATGTTTCACCATCCCAAAATTTACTTCTTCAATTTCCCCCCACCCTCACAAATACCTGAATTGCAGTCATTTAAGAACTCCATCTCAGTCAACACATTCAAGGCATTATATGTAATTTTGAATGATTAATACTGTGCATAATTGTAAAATGGAATTAAAATCTCTTTGATTCAGCACGTTTGCCACTATAAATACAGCAAATGCCAACAATGACTTAAATGTAACCCATCTTCTTGGTGGGATGATCTCAGAAGTAACCTCTGACTTGGCTTTTTGATCCTCATTTACTGCAGGGACTGTAAAAACACAATTTTCAACAAGCAATAGACATCTGATTGCACAAACTTTCTCATTCGTTCTCATGCTGCAATTTAAGCTGTTTTACAACCAGACACAATCATATCTGTTCTTTACAGGCTATTCAACTCTGGAACAACCAACTGCCTAATAATGTTATCAGATACAGACAGCGCAACTACAACACCATATCCTGATAGAACACCCTCTCAAGCCACATTTTCTGATCGGTAATGCTTCAGAGTATTGATCCTTTGGCTATACTTCTCCAGTTTTATTCAGTAAAAGATGTGCAAATAGAATGTTCAACCAGGTGCTGAGAAATTCAGAATTAATTCCACTCATCTGCACTGAAATGCATCAGCACATCAGATTGCTATGAAGTCTTCTTCACTATATTTCAATCACAGTTACACAATTAGTTCCTCCCAGCAATGAACACTTCCCCTTGTTCTAGATAAGTTAACAGCATAAAAACTAGTTAAAAGGTATCTCGGGTATCCTGAACACAATCTGGGCATTACATCAAGAAAGTTTACAGAAGTAATTTATTTCCTGAAATACTGCTATTCTGATATACAGTTAAAACAATCATAACTCTTTATATTTGCTTAACGGCCCTGGTTCAATTCCATCTAATTTTCAAAAAGCAACTCTTGTCAAAGAGATTTGCTGATGAAATTGTTAACCTGCCAACAGAGAAGACTTAATGGGTCAACCCTGCAAAACCAGCAATTGCTGTAAGGGAGAATAAACAAAGATGAAAACTGCACTGTAAAGTACAAAGTTCCAACTCCTAAGGGTAGAACATAGAACATTACAGCACAGAGCAGGCCCTTCGGCCTTCGATGTTGTGCCGACCAAAATAAAAAGCAATGCCCCTCCAAACTAAACCATTCCCTTCTCTTCCATATACTTATCAATTAACCTCTTAAACGCCACCAAACTTGGCGCATCTACAACAGCTGCAGGCAGGGCATTCCACTCCCTAATCACTCTTTGAGTAAAGAACCTACCTCTGATATCCGTCCTATAACTCATACCCCTTAATTTAAAGCTGTGTCCCCTCGTGCTAGCTTTCTCCATCCTAGGAAAAAGGCTAAGGTACTTTCTTGATTTATTTTATTCTCCTTGCTAATCATTTGTTTCTTTCATCAGCACCCATACCTCACCCATCTGGCCAATTTTTCCACATGAATCTAAATGTTCAAATATGACAATGCAGTGAATTACAGATTCCACTCTCATTGAGCATCATGTATACAGGCACTTCCAAGCAAGGATCATTGGATAGTAACTGAATGTGGGAATCCTGTTTTTCTTTTCCATTCAGCCAACAGTTACTGAACGCAACTGCAGCTACTCAGACTCTGATTCAGCCAAAGACAAGCAAGCGCTGGCTAGGAATCAAACTTGGGCTGTTATGGTCTCATTAATTAATACTACTCTTAATAGTGGGTTTCCTGCTAACACAATTGTACTCAGACAACAAACGCAACATCAGTATAGACCTACATAAACTCCTTTTTCTATTGGATTAGGAGTTAATAATTATGAATTTTATGAAACCACTTCAAATTCCAGAAATCTAAACTATTAACTCAAAAATTCTTTGCAAACAGAATAAAATGGAAAAATACTACAAAGATGTATCAGGCTTTATTAAACAGATGAGGAGCGTGCACCTAAACTTTAATCATCTAGTTTTCTCCATCATCACATCTCTTAAGAGCTACAAATTCATTGGTTCATTTGAATTTTGTTGATGTCCCTTCCATCTTGTGTCGATGCATTTACAGTCACATAAAATAAATGTTCATTATCAACCATTAAGTGTTTTTAGATTTTCTATTTCTTGTTTCATACCATGTTTTGGAGAGAGTGTACTCGGACACAATTTACAATTCCTTTTACCTCTGAATATTTACTGTTTTTAATACAGCTTTTGGATCTGTTTGTCAAAGCAGAGCCTTGATGAAAGGCGAAAGCCCAGGGATATTTTTGGAGATACTCTGGTGAAAAATAAACACTAAGCTGCACATCTTTTTGTTATAAACAATCTGAAAACATAGCCTCATTTGTGAGGTTTTTACCAAAAGCATAGCTATGTTTATTGATCTACAATCAAACTGAACTGTAGTTAGGCCAGCCCATTTTAGAAATAGAGTGTAGGCACTCCAAAAAAAATCTAATTTCATAAAGACTGCATCTCCCAATGTAGCTCTAACAATAACTGGAAATGGACTTCATCATCCTGCTTGGACCAGCCTCAGCTATAGCCATGAATCTGATGATCTGTAAGGTTTTTTTAATATATCAGCATTACTGCAATTGTATTAATGTACCAACAAGAACATCAGGAAGATATAGTACTGAAATATTCTGGTTTACTCAAATCCAACAATGTGTTATTTGCTGGAATAATTTTAGCTGGCTGGAGAACAGGGAAGTGGTTTACGATGGTCAAGAAAAACGCTTAGAACATGGTAATTCGTCTGTTAATGAAAGAACCTTATCACTGACACACGAAAGTACAAACATAAGGAATAATGGAGGAGAAAATTAAAGAGCGCTAGAGGGAGGCATCATTAATTAGAGACCCTGAGATAAAAGATCATGTGTTCCATGACCTGCAGCTTTAAAATGACAATCGTTCACTGAAAATTTCTGATTTCATATGGAATTGATCTATGAAAAATATAGAAAGATACTTTGCTAAATCTGATACAATTTATTTGACCTCTGAGCAGCAATAAGCATGATTGTGAAGTATTTGAAAAACTATTCACAAAATGTTGACATGCATTTGAGTTAAAGACAGAGTGGGTGAACATGAATTATAAAAAAGAATACAGAAAATAAGAGGAGTTGGTCATTTAGCCCCATTCCACTATTCAAGTGAATCACGGCTGATTTGTTTTACACTGACACCATTTTCCTGCACTATTCCCATACTCCTTTATATCTTTAATATGCAGAAATTTATCAATCTCAGTCTTAATATACTCAGCAACAGAGCCACCATACCCCTTTGGGGCAGAGAATTCCAACAATTCAGCTCTCAGTGAAGAAATTCCTCTTCATGTCAGTCCTAAATGGCTCCTGAGACTCTCTCTTCTAGTTCCAGATACATCCCACCCCAAGGGAAACATCCTTCCTGCATTTACCCTGTTCAGCCCCACAGGAATTATATATGCCTCAACAACCTCTAGAGAATTTGGGCTCAGTTTCTGTCTCTGCCCACAGAGCAACTTTTCATCTAAAGGATGGCAAACCTTTGTTGTATTACCTCTATGACAGATATATCCTTCCTTCGATAAGTGGGGGGAAAAAATTACACAATACTCCAGATGCAGTCTCACCGAGGCTCTATACAATTGCAGCAAGACATCTTTACTCATACTCAAATCCTCTGACATTAGGATAGATGATCAAAAGCTTGGTCAAAGTGCGTTTTTTTAATCATTGTTTTAAAGGAGAAAAATGAGGTAGAGAGGAAATGAAATAGCGAGGTGTAGGGAATGTATTCAGCAGCTTAGTATACTATCATTAATGACAAAGCAATTGAAATCGGAGTTGCTTAAGGGCCCAGAATTAAGAGGATTTCAAAAATCTCAGAATTGTGGAACTGGAGGAGAAGGAAGGGTATAGAAACATCTAAAAAAAGTACACATTTTAAAATCAAGACTTTACTTGACAGCAAGCCAACAAAGGTCAGCAAACAAAGGGATGATGGGTGATCAGGACTTGCTGCGAACTAAGACATAGCAACAATGTTTCAGATAATCTCAAGTTGGTGTGGATTTTAATCTTTCCTTCCAGCTGTCAAACAATGTGGCCTCTCTATGTGTCACTCTTGCCACCAACTTCAAATTTGCTGATTACAAGGCCAGTTTTCTAACTACTTCAGAACTGAAGCTAGCAAGATCAATCTGTATCATTTACTTCATTCAAAGCTCTTAATAAAACAACATCCAACAGATCAACTCTTCTATTACTACTGCCAGATTCTAGCACAGAGAAAGTACGGAGAGAAACAAGGGCCAGAATTCTCCCAACCTGCCTACGACCACTGGAATTTTAGCAGGTGGGTTGTGGAGAATGTGAAATGCTATTGATGGTCAGATGGGAATTGCCAGCTTTTAGACCAGGACAGTCAGATAATTCTGCCTAAGATCAAACTGGTCAGCAAAAGTACTCTACATTCCAAAAGAAACATTAGGTTTTTTGTTAGCTCTCCATCATTTCAAGGTGGCCATTTAGCAGTGGGCACCAAGGAACTCTAATATACACACAATTTTCTGGAGAAATTTAAAGTGACCAACGCAAGATTTTTTTGATAGAGCTTTCAATTTAAATATTATACAGACTGCAAAGAATAATATCATTGAATAATATCCAGGGTATAAGCTAGGGAAAACTGCAACAATGATGACTTATACGTGAATGCCAAAATGTGCATGCAGCACAAGTGTGTGAATCTTTCCTTGCTTTGCAGGGTAACCATGTATACAGTTAGTATATTCCATTTTTTTTGTGGGGTGGAGGCACGTCATGTTCAGTATAAACATGAGTATGTTGGATATTATGGATTGAAAGATCAATCATACTTTGCAAAAGTGGCCAGAAAACCTGTTACAATGGACCTTTACATGTGACTATGGGAATTCAAACTGTGGAAAATATTTGATTCTGTGGTGAAATTTTACTTAAACATGGACCTGAATAAGGGTACTTTGCAGCCACCTGATGTTTACACAACACATTGTATGGACCTGCATTTGAGGAATATGGTATCTTTGGATGGTTGGTCTCCTGGAAGGGTTCTTGCACCATAACTCCCCAGCTGTAGCAATAAAGACCTGTGCAGCAAAACTAGCCAGACCAACTATTACACCAGTGAAAATTACAACGGTATGTGCTATCTACCGTAAAAAGGACAAATATAATCCAACCAATCAACTTCAAAAATCAATAATAAAGGAGTCATTAACAGTACCACCTAGTTACAGGAGTATGCGTAAAACAAAGGAAGATGGTCATAACTTTTAAAGACCAATTATCTCAGACCCTGGTCATCAGAGCAAGAGTTTAGCAAAGTATCTTCAGTCTGCTATCTTCAGCAGACTGTCTCTCCAGAATGAAAAAAGAAATGGGGCTCTCACTGATAATTTTTCACTATTCAGTTACATTCACAATTTCTCCAATAATGAAATTGGATGAAAAGTTATAACCGAAAACCATTAACTGTGTTAACTCACACCACAGATGCTCCCAGATTTCCCAAATACTTCCAGCATTTTCTGTTTTAATTTCAGATTTCCAACACCCATAGCATTTTGCTTCTCCAACAGTGAAGCCAATGCCAATCTATAAGGCCTGGAGAATATCCAGATCTGACAAGTAACAAACTACGCTCATGATACCTATTTACCAGGAACTGACCATTTTCAAGATAAAAAAAGCTTTACTGTTTGTCTTTGTCCTACAAGGGCAGTATTTTCAAGGTTCAGTCAGTTTTTTGCCAATCACCATAAAACAGAACTTCAAACACAGCAGCTACATCAAACTATCTATAAAAGCAGAACAGAGGCCACATGCTCTTCAACGTGGCTTATCTCCAAGCTTCAAATCAAAACTGCAATGGAATGCTCAGTACTTAGCTAGATGAATGGAGCCACATCACTATTCAAGGTGGTCAATACCAACTGGAACACAATTCATTTGATTAACGAAGTTTATTGGAGTCAATATCCATCCCATCAATCACTGGCGCATTGTGGCTGCAGTATGTCGTATCTACAGGATGCACAGCAGTAATGTGCCAAGCTAACTTCAACAACCTCGCAATCCAAAGATTCATACAACTTCCCAAAGCAAACTTCTACAGAAAATTATCTCCCTAATGTTTTAAGATAAATCAAGCATGCATTACAACTGAAGACTGTTCAAATCTGGTCTGAAACATCCAGTCATCTTCACACCCCTAGCCCCACCATGTCTTCCCTTTCCTCTCTGCTCTAGTCCAAGTCCAACGCATGATGAGAGTAGTAAATCATTAGAGTCTATTTCAATTACCATGAGCCTTCAAAACCCATTCCTAATCAGCTATCTACAGATTCCATTTTCAAACACAATTATTTTTTATGGGAATTACTTTCATGCTTTTGCCACTTTTGAAGGCAAGAAAAAGTTTTGCGTAATCTAATCAAAGACTTCACTTGTAGTTCATTAATTTTAATGATATGTCATCTAATTCTATGCTCATGCTCTGAACCAACCAAGTCTATTCACATTTACATCATCCAAATCTCTCAGCATTTTAAAGAACTTCTCATTTCTGGAACAGATATATTTTCAACATTAATACTGTGCTGGATTAAGTGAAATTTGCTGGCTAGTTTCAGTGAAAAGCAAGAACCTATTATCGTGCACAACACTAAACTGAATCATCATGAAAAACAATTAATTATGGCCCCTACCAATTTTACTATCTATAAAAGCACTCTTTACGGTTTTACAATTACATGAAACATAACATTCAAGGGACGATTAATAGTAATCCTCATTTTCCAGCTTTACATTTACGCAAGGCAATTCAGAGACATCAAAAATCTGTGTAATCGCAGCTTAGCTACTGACAATTCTATTATTTTAAAAGCCTTTTGGTGTTGAGAGTTGGAACACAGGTCACTGCAAAAATGTCTGTTGTGTTGCTGTTTAATACATTCTGAACAGTTATTCAAACAATACTTCAATGAATGCTTCAAGAATAGACATTGTCCAGACTGAAAATTTTGATATTTTGAATAATGAAAAATCAATCTAATGCTGAGGAAAGTCACCATATCTTTTAACCACATGTCCAAACATCCAAATTTTCTGCATCTCAGACCCTCAAATGTTATAATCTGCATCCCTCCCTTATCCTAAAGAATGATCATCGTAGTTTTGAATCACCCCACAGGCAGTGTAAAACTGCTACAGCAATCCTTTCCCATTTTTTTGCTCCTGCACATGAATTTAAAAGGTATGTTAAAAATGACAGATCTACATGGAAAATGATCATTTCAAATATAAAAAGTTTACAAATAGTCACCAAAAATTATTCAAATGTACAAACATTTAGCTATTGCTTGGGGGAAAGGGATAAATGAACAGCATTGTATTTATAAAAATAATTTGAAAACTGAATACGTTGGACTTCTCTCCATCTCTTTCGTCCGGTCAGATATTCCTTAAAATCTCTGAGTAAGCTTTGATCATCTGCCCTAATTATGTCCTTATGTAACTCAGTATCGTATTGTGTTTGCTGATGGTCTTGTGAGTGACTTGGGACATTTTATTATATTAAGGGCGTTATGTAAATATAAGTTGTTGAGTTGTTCTTACTAAATAATGTTTACAGTAGAGGAGTTTAAACTTCAAAAGATTGAACACAAGTAATAAAACTAGTTTCACTGTTTTCAAGCATCTAGAAAAAAGCAGATTGAAACACAAGATTCAGTTGTCAGTAGATGAACATCATATCTGTTATTGTATTCATAGATCCGTTAGTCATTTCTTGAAACTACTGCTGCGCAGATGTCACAAATGCCATATGTATTTAGAAATACCAAAAAAAACTTAAGAAACTTTTGTGGGTTGATTATAAACAAATGTTAAAGTTTTTAATTTTCAGAATAAAAATCTTGCAGAACGTAGTAGACTACTTGCTTACCAAAACACTAATGAGGGTGCATGAGCTTGGCTTACTAATGGGCCATTCAAAAGGAATCTATCTTTTCTCTTCCGCTTTTAACCTCCTTCCAGCACACAACTTTGAGTAGGCATTTGACAAAAATGAGTATGCATGGAATTAGAGGCAACCTATTGACTTGCACAGAAAATTGGCTATGAGGCAGGAAATAGAGAGAAGGGAGAACAGATATACACCCAGAGTGTCAAGACGTGACTAGCAATATTTCCCAGAGATTTCTGGCCTTCAGCTTTTCAGTATATTTATAAAGGACTTAGATGAAAGAACACTGAGCCTTATATCCAAATTTATGACAGACACAAAATTAAGGGCACAATAAGTTTGATTTGATTCATTATTGCCACATGTATTATTATAGTAAAAAATACTGTTTCTTGTGCGCAATACAGACAAAGTATACCGTGAGAAGGGAAGGACAGAGTACAGAATACAGTATTACAGTCATAGCTATGCTGTAAAGATCAACTTAATATGAAGTAGGTCCATTCAAAAGTCTGATGACAACAGAAAAGTTCTTGAGTGGATTGGCACGTCACCTCAGATTTTCTGTCTTTTTTTTCCAAAGAAATGTAGATTGCAGGAGAAAATGGCAAGAAAACGTTGATAAATTCTGAGAGTGGATAAACTGCAGCAAATATCGAGTTCAATCTAAAAAAGAATGAGATCACCTATGTTTTGGACGCAAGAATCATAGATCAGGGCATTTCCTAAAAGCTAGGAACTCAATGAGCAAAGCAATGGAATCACAGCAGATAGAATGAGTTAACATACTGAATGGTGGAACAATCTCAAGGTGCTTAATTTCCTACCAATCACTACACTCCACTGATTTACCACACCTGGATTCTACATCAAAAACTGGCTAACTTAGGAAGGAAGGCATGTTCATAATTGAGGGGATGGGTGGGGAAGGAGAAAGAGGAGGCTGCTTAAGATAAAAGGACTAGAGCAAAAACAAAGCACAAGGGATGAGTGAAAGAAAATTAGAAAGATTTCAAAAAAAAATCAGGGGCAGTAACAAGGATATCAGTAAGGCAAAAAAAAAATCACCAGTTAACAAAACGTACATTACAAAGGCTTGTGAATTTTACTCTTCTAATTCATTTGAGAGTGTTATTTTGAGATTCAGAACATTTTCCAGAAGCTTTGTACATAATATAAATTTAATTTCATTTTTACCCTTTTTATTTGACCCATTTGATTTTAAACTTCTTTGTCTGTTCTCATCTGACTACTTTGAGAAATCGCCCAAATACAGGAAAAAAAACATCAACTTCCCATTCCACTCAGTGACCCATCCCCTTCAGATTTTTCCTGTCAAACAAACAGTTGGCAAAACAGTTATCATGTGGCAGCTGGCTTAATGCAACAAGCAATGTGTGTAGACACAGTAACTCAGAGCTGATCTCACATAGGAATAACTGATTTGTATTATTTCCTGCTTCAACCAAGTTAATTGGTTTCAGCTGACTAATGCTACACCAAGTACATTATTATCCTATATGTCCTGTGTAAAGAATTCTTTGTTCTGGTCCTACTACTAAATCACTGTTAAAATATCTACTTCATCAGGACTAAGTATGCACACATTTAACACCTTCTTCTCAGTTCTCTCTTTAATGCCGTGTGACACTGCTTTTATTTTAGGAGTTCTATTACCCCAACTTTTTGAATCTTACTTTAAGGTGCAATTGTTATGATCCAGCAGATGTTAACTGCCACACAAAGCAAATCACAAAAAGAGAACCTGACTGACTTATCATTTTCTTTCGTTATTTGACAATGAAAAGATATGTCTACAGAAGACACAAATTCCACTAACATTTTTGGAGATTTTTTAAATATTAAACATTTAAGAAAAATAAAAATTAACATACACAATTACATTTGTACAGTTAAAATTAGCCTTACTGAACATTCCCTCAAAAAGACTTCCTACTTGGTTAAACTCAAATAAACACTCTCCAAACACTATTTTCTATAGATGCTTAAATATCACATTCCAGTAATATTACCTCAAGGCAAAGCTACTGTCATTTTTGTGAGGCATATCACACAATAGCTCACTCTTCACTTCCACTCTGATGTGGAACTTCAAAACTTCAGATACCAGATTGCTTTTTGCAGCGTCAATACTTTAATGACTTAATTGAGTGACTGATGTAAAATAGCTCCCGGAAAGCTGTTTCAAATGTCTCCAGTATAGAGAGGTGCCCCAGGAAGTCACATGTTGCCACGCCCAGCAAAGCTCTGATATCTTTCCTTAAGTATCCTTTTGCTTCTTTCATCTTGGATTCCATTGTAGTTAACCTGTCTTTGAAACATAACCTATAAGGATATTAAAAAACTTTCACATTTTCCCTATTGCCCCTATCTTTGGGTCAGAATTTAATAATCTTTTCTAAGTTGTAAATGTTATCAAATTTAACTAAAAACAACAAATCCCTTATCTCCTAATGCAAATCTCTACCCACAGCTTATCTGCTTATAGAAAACTAACTTGCCTTCCTTACTTCAATACACGCTTTTCACAACAAGTCTTCTGTGATGTTCTAAACCTTTCAGACAATCAGTCTTCAACTTAATTAATTTGGTTTTGTATCAGGGCACACACACACACACACACCCACACTCACCTTCAGATAATAGACAGGCATAAAGTTTTACAGTGACCACAGGAAAATTAAATATTGTTTTACATGGGTTGAGGTATTCCTTTACATAGATCAGTAGGCTGAAAACTGATGTTATAGAATTTACTTTCCCAGCGGTGTTAACTTTGCACACTGGGATCAGTGTTGTGAGCAATAGCACACATGTCCAACAAAAACAGCTAAAGATGAGGTCAAATGTTCAACCTGAGCAGTGCTCTTTCTCTTTGAGGCTGTCAATTACATGGTAAATGTCAGACTGAGCTTTACAGTTCAGCAAGGTGACATGGGGGTCTGTCTTGTGGAACCAATAATATTACCTTGCTGAACTGTAAAGGTCAGTCTGACATTTACCATGTAATTGACAGCCTCAAAGAGAAAGAGCACTGCTCAGGTTGAACATCTGACTTCATCTTCAGCTGTTTTTGTTGGACATGTGTGCTATTGCTTACAACACTGATTCCAGTGTACAAAGTCAACGCCACTGGGAAAGTAAATTCTACAACATCAGTTTTCAGCCCACTGATCTGTCACATGACTCCCACTTCTCCACATTGTTTTTGACAAAGGATCTGTATCTCTTGTCTGAGTCCCCAAGATTGCTGAATGTCTCAATTATTAAGAATTAAAAGGAAGGTCACAGAATCCCTGTCTTAGCACGAGTAGATTCGTCTTGGTCATCCTAGCTTATGAAATGCAGATGGCCTTTGTATAGTGTTCTTTGAATTTGTCCATGCAACCTACTCAAAGACATTAATAGCTCCCCAGAGAATGATGTGTGAATCTCCCCAAAGTTGCCAGATAACATCTTTTATACAGAGGTCAAAGACAGACATAAATTCAGCTATTTTTAATGATATCTGTATACAAAAATAAAAACACTGTTAGGTATTAGTCCCTCACAACACCATGACAATATGTTACGATGTTTGCTTGATTAGTTAACTTCCATCTCCAGTCAAGTACTATTCCAGCAAGAATTTGATTTATTAGGAAAAATAAATCTGGGTCATCAAAACAGTATAGTTTTAAACAGGACCAAATTTTATCATGTACTGTGTCCCATTTGTAACTCTCATAGTTCCATATTATCACATACACTTGCAATGTATTCACACTATAAATGAATATTCCAGAAATTCTGTGCAGAGGCAAAGAACCAGGAAACAACTTTAAACTTGCAGAAAGCAAACTGAATACCAGGGCTCAACCAAGTCCAAAGGAAGCGCTTTGTAGCTCCCCCCACAAGTCACACTGGATATAATTTGAATTATAAACCCTGTCTTGGGCTTTTAAGGCTATTGCTTGGCAAATGATAAATACCTAAATAAATCTTCATTATTTAAAAGATATCAACCATATTTTAACCAGGGAAGTCTTAAAAGAATTAAAATGTACAATAGGGCTAGTGATGTACTAAGATGACATCCTGTATCTAAGACATGTATGCTTAAATTAAAAGTGCATTCGCAAAAGTTGAGTTGGTGCAAGGTGGTTTAGTTTCAAAAGAAACTTGTAAAAATCTGAATTAGTCGTGAAAATCTGAATGAACTCCAAAGCCAAGCAAAGCTCCTTCCTCCATTTACTCGGATTTGCTGCTGGGTTAGTTCAGATACCAGTCCAGAATACAATGATCTGACAGCTGCAATGTGAACACATTTCAAGACAGCAATTCAGGTCTAATGCACCTTCTGCACTTATTATTCTTTTGTTGCATGACCTAATTTCATTTGCAATTGTTACTTGTAATTTGTCCATCAATCACATTTATGTTTAAACAAAAGGATAGGAAAATAAATGGATTTCAACAGAATGAACATTAAGGTAACTAAAACAGGAGGGAAACCAATGGAAGAAAAAACAATTGTGCAAAGGAAAATTAGGGTGAAAGACGGGTATATTAGGGGATGAGAAACCCAACCCCATGCTTAGATTAAATGCTCTACTTTTTGTTTACTGGAAGAGCTGCTATATAAAATGAACTGACAACCTCAACCCAATCCCTAATAAAAGATTAGACAAACAGGAACAATAATAGGAACTAACTGACATCATCAGCCTGAGGCTGCAGGATGAACCTAGGGTAATTTTAAGTTTATGCAAAAATAACACAAACACGCATACCTATAGTTCAACAGATATATACATTAAACACTACCCGACTGATTATAGAATGTAAGAGATTTGAGCAGGCACTACGTATCACCTACTGTTGTAACTGCTGAGTAAAGGTTTATTGCTATCCTCTGACTGCAACCTTCATTGATCTTTCTCCTCCTTACAAATATCCCTCTTTTTGGGTACTCCACAAACAACTAGAACATGACAGTTTCAACAACTTGGTACAAAACAAATGATTTCATTAGAAATCTCATGGTACAGCATCTGAAGTCAATTAGGAATTAAGAATCATACAGCAGAGAAACAGGTTCTTTGGTCCACCTTGTTTATTCCGACCATCAAATACCAATCTACAATAATCCAATTACAGCAGTTGGTCCACAGCCTACTACGCTCTGGCAATTTAAATGTAGTCCTGATACTTCTTAAATGTTGCGAGAGCATACGTCATTCCTCCTCCTCCTCCTCCCCCCCCCCCCCCCCCTCCCTCACCCCAGATGAAAATATTTTTCCTTACATCCCCTTTAAACCACCTGCTCCTCACCTTAAACCTAGGCCAAGAGGAGGAGAAGAGGCTGAAGGGGGAATCTGAGATTATAAAGAATTATGAGAGGAGTAAATAGGGTACATTATGAATTTCTTTTCCTCTTGGTCTAGGTTTAAGGTGAGCAAAACCAAACCTAGCACATCCAATCTCGCAGAAGCTTTCCATCCCAGACCGTATCCTAGCGAATCTCCTCTGCACTCCCTCCAGTGCACTCACATCCTTCTGATAGCGTGGTGACTATTGCACAGAATACACCATTTATGACCTAACCAATGTTTTATTATGGTGTACCTAGACATCCCTGTTCCTACACTCTATACCACAGCAAATAAAGGCAAGCATTCCATATGCCTTCTTCATTACCCTATCTACCTGTGTTGCCACACTCAGGGATCTATGGACCTGTAAACCAAGATCCCTTTGCTCCTCAATATTTCCTAGCGACCAATCTAACTTTCATTGCGTATGTCCTACCTTCACCCAAAATGCATGACCTCACATTTATCAGGATTAAATTCCATCTGCCATTACTCTGCCCAACTTACTAGCTGATCAATATCAGTTTGCTGCCTAAGACTATCCCCCTCACTATCAACAACACCATCAATTTTTGTGATGTGGAGATTCCAACATTGGACTGGGGCAGGCACAAGGAAGAAATGTCACAATACCAACAGGTTTTAACGACCAACAGTTTATTTGGAATCACAACTTTTAAGTGCTGCTCTCTCTGGAAATTCATGATTCCAAATCAACCTGTTGGACTTTAACCTGGTGTTGTGAGACTTCTATCAATTGTGTGTCATCTGCAAACTTAGTTATTATACTTTCCACATTCACGTTATTAATGCATATGACAAAATAACAAGAGTCCCAGCACTGACCTCTGTAGTACAATTAGTTCACATTAAGCCAAGAACGTTAAGTTGCTGCCCACTAACAGCAGTTCACAATGGGAAGAAAGCAAAGGCCAATTTGATACTGCTTTCATTTCACTTGATGCATCTACATTTATACTGTCGTGAGCTCCACTGCTAGTTAATTTGCAAATACATTAAGTGAACAATAGCATTGGTCTCATTTTCTCCAAGTGAAACATTAGTTACTTAATAATCTATCTCTGGATATCTAGTTATAACTAGAACTTCTGCATGGGTCTGCATTTCAATGCTTGTTCATGGATAGTCTTTTGCTATCCACCCCTCTTATTATTAAAAAGATCAAAGTGACTGGAAAAATCACAATCAACGGGATAAGCTTTGTCTTATTTTATTTCAATGCAGCCCCCTCAGTCAAGTAACATTAGTAAAACAGCTAAATGAACTGGGTTGTGTCATTAGTGGTCAAGTGAAAAATGGATGGAATATCCCACACTACTTTAACTGGTCTTCTGCTGCTGTAAAATATACCAGATGTTACAACAAATCAGATTATAGATTTAGCTGTATATTGTATTAGCAGAAAAATATTAGTTTGATTCCCTGATTAAACTCACCTCAGAGCCCAAAAGCAGAATTTTACTATCTCATTGAACCCATTTTTGCGATGGAAAAAAGCCATACAAGTCAGGCATGATGCAACTAGCGGGAATGGCACCCGTTTTCACATCCATTCCCATTTTAACAGGAAGAAAGAGAATCAGCATTATTGGTACCCTGTCAATTTGAACGTCACTTTGAATTTTTTGCATTCATCACAATGTAGTTAGCGGGCTTCACTCCGAATCGTCCCAACTCACCTGCCTTAACAACTTTGTTCGCTGTAGCCAGATCAGTCAGGAAAACACCTCAAGTATAAAAGTCACATTCAGGTGCTTCAGCAGTGAGGATGAGCGAGGAGGAAGTCTCTGCTTTCAAACTGTTTCATTCTCTTCTTCCAGCCGCTCCCGATGGCTGTGAAAGTAATGGCCGCCTTAAACGTTTATGCCACTGCCACCTTCTTGACCACCAGGGGAGATTTTTGTGGCATTTCCCAATCATCTCTCCACAAGTGTGTCAAGGAGTTACAGATGCCCTGAATACCTGGACTAACTAGTATATTAAAGTTGACTTGGACCAGACCCAGCAGAAAGGACAGGCTGCAGGATTCATTGCCATTGTGGAGATGCCATATGTGCAGGAGGCTACAGATTGCACCCTCAAGGCCCGGTGAAGAATCATGAACAGAAAGGGCTTCCATTTAATAAATTTGCAGTTGGTGTGTGACAATGAGCTGAACATCATGCACATCTGTGCCAGGCACCCCAGCAGTACGCACGACAATTTTACATTGAGGAGTCCTGATGTCCCGGAGGTCTTTGAGGAGCAGCCCTGGGTGCAATGATGTGGGGGACATGGGGTACCCACTTCAGACTTGGCTGATGACATCTGTGCCGAGGCCTGAGACTCAGACCCAATATAATGAGGCCCAAGTTGCCACTTGTTCAATAGTGGAGTGGTGCATAAGGCGCCTCAAAATCCAGTTCAGGCATCTGAACTGGTCTGGGGGAGTCCTCTAGTACTGCCCAGTTATCATTCCGCACTGTGGTTAGGTGTAATGCCCTACACAACCTGGTGCAACAGGTTTCTCTTTTTTTAGAGAAAGAAGGCATGGAGGCCGATCAGCCAGGCATTGCTGGGGAGGAGGCCGCCAGCAGGAAGAGGAAGGGGAAGAGGAGGAGGAAGGGGAAGAAGAGGAGGATGATGGAGATGATGGAGGTGAGGCATATGAGGGACGTCCTGATCACCACGCGCTTTGGTCATTAGGGGCCTGTATTACTGCATAAGATTCAGCATGAAAACTCACCTGAGAAACGGATCATTTTCATTATCTAAATATAGCTAGAAAAAAATCTTGTAAAATTCCACCCCAAGTCTGATTTTCAATCTCGTCATAGGACTTCAGTCCACAGTTTACATTGGCACCTCTATGGAGTACTAAAATTTTTGGATAACAAGTTAAACTGAGATTTCAATTGCCCTCTCAGATGCGCACAGAAAATCTTGTGACAATTTTCAAATAGTTGGAAAGCTCTCTTTCACTGTCTGAGAAAATGTTCATCATTCAACTAAGACCACCAAAATCAGATTAACTGGTCTCACTACCTTAAGTGTCTTGCACAATCAACTGCTGCATTTGTTTACAAGTCAAGTGATTATACTTTACAGGTATATTCACCGATTCAGTTTCTGCAAAACCCTTCAGGATTAGGTTCGCACTTAAGTTCTTTCTTTAAGAAACATTTTTTAAAAATCTGAAGATGTAAAATTTGATAAGTGAAATAAAAATGCAGATATTGCCACACAATTAGACAGCATGAAATCCATTAGATATGTAAAACGTAATTATTGAGGACAGAAGCCACCATATTAAACATTTTACCACCTCTTCTAGTTTGTAAACAGAATTAAACAGTGCAGGAATGTCACAAAATGCTTTTATTTATAAATTTCCGTTAGTTTACTTCTTAAGAGGTCATGATAATAGATTGCGCACTTTTAACCCAACCAGCGACATCTAACCCTTTAAGTAGATGGAAATTAAATCAAAGAATAAATGTATGCTCACAAAGCCACAAGTGATAGCATGTGACAAGCAACAAGATTTGCAAGTTGGAAAGTTGCTTTACTTCTCAACTTACCTGACCTAAATTGGCCTAGACAAAATTTATTGCAGCAGTTTCTTCAGTTAATGCTCTCACTCCTTTATCTGAAGCCTTAAATCCATTTTCAATTACCTCCCACTGGCTTGTGGAGGGAAGCAAAAGATATTTTACTGCCATTCATAAGACTACTAATTGTTGTCTTATTAATCTACAATTTGGCCCTAACTTCATAGAATTATTCCATAAAATGTTGTTGATTAGAATCTTGAGGCATCATTAGATTTCCATACTTCACAATTTGGCAGAATTTAAATTCTTAGAACTTTCAAACTTCTACTCATATCTAAAAAAAATTGCTTAACATATTTTAGTTAGAAAAATAGTTATATTATAGAAAATCCCCAAAATCTCAATCACATGGTAATCAATTTAAATTAACTGGAATGACAACACCTGAACTGCAAACCAGATGAGGGGCTCATTTTTTTTAAAAACAATGTATACTTAAAAATTGAACTTAATTTTGTTTTAATATATAGTAAAAATTTAAAGAATGTTTTTCAGCGTTTTTTTGTATTATTTATTAGTCACACATAAGGCTTACATTAACACTACAATGAAGTTACTGTGAAATTCCCCTCATCATCACATTTTGGCACCTGTTCGGGTCAATGTACTTAACCTGCACATCTTTCAAACTGTGGGAGGAAACTGGAGCACCGGAAAGAAATCCATGCTGACACGGGGAAAACGTGCAAGCTCCACAAGGCAGTGACCCAAGCCGGGAATCGAACCCGGGCTCCCAGTGCAGTGAGGCAGCAGTGCTAACCACCATATTATCAAGGTAGCATCTATGACAATCCCAATGAAAGATCATAATCTGAAAATGTGGGCAAGATTCTCCGGCCTCCCAGCCACATGTTCCCCAGCATAAAAGCAAATTATTGCTGGAATCTGAAACCAAGAGAAAATGGGCAGCATCAGATCCCTGTCTGTGTGGAGTTTGCACGAACTCCTCGTGTGTGCATGGGTTTCCTCCAGGTGCTCTGGTTTCCTCCCATAGTGCAAAGATGTGTGGGTTAGGTTGATTGGTCATTCTAAAATTGCCCATTAGTGCGTCCTAAGATGCTTAAGTTAGAGGGATTAATGGGTAATAATATATAGGGATATGGGGGTAGGGCCTGGGTAGGATTGTGGTTGGTGCAGACTTGATGGGCCGAAGGCCTGTTACTGCATTGTAGGGTTCTATGAAAATGCAAGAAAATTTCAGCAGGTCTGGCAGCATCTGTAAGGACAGAAAAAAGTTGACTTTTCAAATCCAGATGATCCTTTGTCAAAGCCCGAGTTTCCCAGCAATGGACAGCAGCATGTTGTTCACTAGCTGTGAAATTGTATTGTCCCACCACTGTTGATGTCACCCTACATGGCTGCAAAACCTGCGGAGGGGGTGTGCTGCTGGTGGGACCAGAGAATCCTACTTGTATGCTGTTTCTCTTCATAAATGCTGCCTCACCTGTTTTCTAGCAACCATGGTATTCTGCTTTGGTACCAATTTACATACTGTTCTGGATTAAATAAAGCACTTCATGTGGGGAAATAAAGTTTATTTATTTATTAGTCACCAGTGTTACATTAACACTGAAATGAAGTTACAATGAAATTTCTCTAGTCGTCACAGTCTAGCGCCTATTCTGGTCAATGCACCTAACCAGCACACCTTTCAGACTGTGGGAGGAAACTAGAGCACTCGGAGAAAATACACACAGACATGAGGAGAAGATACAACTCCCCACAGACAGTGACCCAAGCCGGGAATCAAACATGGGTCACTGGCGCTGTGAAGCAGCAGTGCTAACCACTGTGCTACCGTGTCGCAGATAGAACATAGAACATAGATTAATGTAATAAATCAATCCCCATTACAACAGTCCTTGTGTGAACAGTAAGACATATTTGACAATTTCCTGATCTTATCTACATTGTGCGGAAAGCCACAAGTTAGAAAGTGGGAAGAATGAAAAATAAAAATGGTGTTCTCATCAGATTGCCAAAATTACGTTTGGTCGCCGTGCAATCTCTAAGCAATAAACTACCAGACCTACCTCTCAAACAGAGAATCAAATAAGCCAAAAGAATATCTGTGTGAAGGATAACCTTAGTACCAAAGAGGAATTGCACTAACCAAATACTTTCAAAGTACCTGGGAAAAAAAGTCAGGTTTTATTTCCTATCTTATTAAGAAAAGTTGACTAATTAATATTGACTATTGTTTTATCACAAATTAAGAGGTTAATGCAAAGTGCCCTGCTTCATGGATAAGAACAGAATAAAATTAATAATTAAATCAAACAGACTTATTCCAGCTTCAGAAAATAAAAGAAATGATTAATCTTTATCTTATTTAAATATTTAGGTGCACTAACATTGGGGAAACCAAAATTTGATTATGCCCAGCAATGATAGAATTTTACAGAAGAAATGTATTCTGCAGGCTTCAAGTAGTCCAACTTGGAAGATCTTCACTTCCATCTGAAACGTTCTACAGCTTAGGTCATGGAGGCTATAGTTAATATTTCTAGACTGATCAATTTATAATAGTAAAACAGCCATAAAAATATCAGAACAAATTATTATGATGACAACTCTGCTACTAAATCAAGGAAGATGAACTTATTATTATTGACAAAACGAAGACTTGGTATTGTGAATGAATGCCTGAGGATGCATGGTACTGAAACCACATACTAAACAGTCTTTGCACTTATCAATGTTGTATATGAAAAGTTTCAACATCTAAATTAATGAGTGACACTTAGGTTATTTTGAAACCATTTTCAGGACTTCATGAAGTGCCAACATTTTACATAACAGAGCCTTCAATGCAGAATAGAGCAAGACCTTCATGAAATTTCAACACTGATGTCATCTATTTAAATTTACTTCCTACAGGAAATTATCTTGAGTAAAAATTAAACATGACCACTTTCGTATACAGTAGTTCAAGGTTTCAATAAAAGACCTTCATCAGCAGAGTGTCACAGCAAACAGAGGTATTTATTTTTTCATTAAAACTAGACTTCAAGGTCCATTTACGCAGGCTAAATAAAGAACGTAGCATTCCGCAAACAATCACTTCAAACATGTTATTATGTCAGCATAGTACTCAATTACAATTCATTTCTTCTATTTCCACATAAACTTCAGCTTTCTGCAGTTACACAATTGCCCAGGGTGGCATTTGGAGACATTGTCTTTATAAGGTTTCAATTATCAGAAGACAAAAGTAGATCATAAAAATAATGGAGCCTCATGTAATTTTGAACTTGTGGCAAATATTAAATGATTCATTATTGTACATCTTGCTCCTGACCTAATTTGATACTATTGAGAAATAAACTAAAGTTGCACAGAATCAATTACAGTGACTTCAAACTTTGTGTCACCCTGTTTAAACTTGTTTTGATTTAAAGTTTAACATCGTTTTTTAATGGGTTCATTATTTGTCTAGATTTGTGAATTTGCATCAACATCTTTTTGTGTTGGGTGTGACACAGGGGCACTCACGAACCAGTCAGCACAATTTTGGAGAGGCAATTCCAAAGGCCATATTCCAGTTTGCCATTTACCTCGCAAAACTTGCAACTCGAAGCTGCTTTAATTCCGTGCATTGCCTCTTATTACTCTTCTTCTAAGCCCCTGCTCACAGCAAGGATTTTCAAGAGAGAGAAACAGCAAACAGCAGGGTCAATTAGTACAATCAGCGTGAGCCAAATGGTCAGACAGCAGAAGCGATGATAATTGGGAGGAGTGGGAATAAAAAAGAAGAAATGCTAGTTCTAAACTTATTTTAAACATTGCTCATTTGCAAACTCTAAAAGAAGTAACATACAGTGATTAAACTTACAAGGTATAATATTTTAATGTTTATTTTCTGAGGGGAAAGATCCTACAAAATAACTTCCAGTGAAACAGATACAAATTAAGCAATTGGTTTGGCATTTATTGATCGTTTGGTGTTGATCACGTCAGGTCGAGGGAAAGGAGGTAAAGGATTTCATAAAGATGGAGCCAAGCAGCACTGAAAGGTGCTCCGTGACAACATTCAAGGCATTATCAAGCTTGCCATCAGGCATGTGGCTCGCCATGGAGGCATCAAGTGTTTCTCTGGCTTGATCTACGAGGAAGTCCATGGGTTGTTGAAGGTGTTTTTGGAAAATGTGATCAGGGACTCGGTGACCTACACTGAAGATGCCAAGCGCAAAACGATGACCGGCACGGATGTAGCGTAAGCACTAAAGCACCAGGGACGGACCCTGTGCAGCTTTGGTAGTTGAGGACAGCATAAAGGGGAACAGAGCCATTTCTAAAACAACATAACACAATTTACTTTGGAATGACCTATGTTGCCAACTTTCTCCACACAAACTACCTTTTTCACTCTTATTTGCTCACTTGCTCCTTAAAACTTTTCAGATTTCTCTTGGTCATGTAATTATTTATTTCCTTTTAAAGGAATTTATGAGTGTTACTGAAAGAATAATGTTGTGATAGGAAGGTAGAATGTTGTAATAATCTACAATGTAAATACTTTCTAATCTCAAGTGTTATAAATTCAAGTCTGATACAGATAACTTCTGATACAATAGAGTCATTTGCTCCCTCTTAGGCAATAAAAACATAAAGAACATAAGAAATAGGAGCAGCAGTAGGCCATCCAGCAACTCGAGCCCGCCCCACCATTCAATAGATCATGGCTGATTTGTAGTGGTTCAGTACCACTCTCCCACTTTCTCCCTGTAACCCTTAATTCCCATGCCAATCAAAAACCTATCCACTCTTGACTTGAACACATTCAGCGAGGAAGCCTCCACCACCTCATCAGGCAGAAAATTCCAAAGATTCACCACCCTTTGTGTGAGGAAGCTCCTCTGCAACTCTGATCTGTACTGCCCCCTCCCCACAATGTTGAGGCTGTGCCCTCTAGTCCTGCTATCTTTGCTAAGCGGGAAGAGTCTCTCAACCTCTACCCTATCCATCCCCATCATTATCTTATATGTCTCTATAAGATCCCCTCTCAGCCTTCTAAAGTCCAAAGAGTACAAACCTAGCCTATTCAGTCTCTCCTCATAATCCAACGCCCTCATCTCCGGTATCAGCCTAATAAACCTTCTCTGCATCCCCTCCAAGGCCAATATATCCTTCCTCGAATGCGGCGACCAAAACTGCACACAGTACTCCAGCTGCTGCCTCATCAGTACTCTATACAGCTGCAACAGTACCTCCTTACTTTTATATTCTATTCCCCTAGCTATAAAGGCCAACATTGCATTCGCCTTCTTAATCACCTGCTGCACCTGCAGACTGTGTTTTTGCGATTCGTGCACAAGGGCCCCCAGGTCCCTCTGCACCATCGCATGCTGCAACTTTTCGCCATTTAAATAGTAATCCTTCCTACCATTATTCCTACCAAAGTGGATAACTTCATACTTGCTAATATTACACTCCATCTGCCAGCTCCTCGCCCACTCACTCAATCTATCCAGATCCCTCTGCAGGCTTTCCACATTCTCCATGCAATTTGCTTTTCCACTCATCTTTGTGTCATCAGCAAATTTCAACACCCTGCACTTAGATGATCTGGAGGAAGGGGCTATATAAATGGTAAATAGTCGAGGCCTCAAATCCAAACCCTGGGGCACTCCACTAATCACCAGCTGCCAATCATAACAGCACCGATTAATACCTACCCTCTGCTTACTATTAGAGGACCAATCCTCTATCCAGTCTAACATCCTACCCCCAACTCCCTGCACCCTAACCTTCTGCAGCCATCTTTTGTGAGGCACCTTATCAAACGCCTTTTGGAAATCCAAAACCACCACATCCACCGGTTCCCCTTTATCTACCAACTTGTCACTTCTTCATAGAACTCCAATAAATTCATCAAGCACGACTTCCCCTTAACGAACGCATCTGCTTGATCAAACAGTTCATATCCAGGTGCCTCGTTATTTCTGCTTTGACGACAGATTCAAGCATTTTTCCTACTACAAACGTTAAACTAACCGGCCTGTAATTCCCTGCCTTCTGTCTGCTACCTTTTTTAAACAGCGGTGTAACATTAGCCATTTTCCAATCTTCCAGCACTTTCCCGGAATCCAGCGAATTCTGAAAGATAATTACCAGGGCATCCGCTATCACCTGTGTCCTTTCCTTGAGGACCCTAGGATGCATTCCATCTGGTCCCAAGGACTTATCTGCCCTCAGCCCCATTAGCCTGTTAAGCACCACCTCTCTAGTGACTGTAATCTCATCAAAGACCTCATCTCCTATCACCTTTCTATCCTTAATTTCGGGCAAGCTATTTACGTCCTCCTCCATAAAGACCGACAAAAAATTTATTCAAGGTCTCCGCCATATCCCTATCATCCACCATTAAACCACCCCTCTCATCCTCCAAGGGTCCTACATTAACTCTGGCCATCCTCCTATTCTTTATATATTTATAAAAACTCTTACTCAAATATGTTCATTTGACCTAACGCAAGTTGATTTAGGGGACCTCGGGAACAACATCAGCTCTTTGTGATCAGAGTCAGTCCCTCTCTTCTGTGTTCTTCAAAAAAAAATTAATTGATCGCCTGCTTCCCCTCCACCACTATCCCATCTTCAAAACTCCTTTTCCTCTCCAAAGTCTTTGAATATGTTGTTACCTCCCATATTTGCTCCCACCTTTCCTGAAACTCCACATTTGAATTCCAATCAATCAAGTTTTCACCCTTGCCACATTACTGAACCAGCTCTCAAAATCACAAATCACATCTTATATGATACGCCAAAAGTAAACTTCCACTCCTTGTCCTTCCCGACTTATCTACAGCCTCCAACACATCCTCTTCCAACTGTTCTCCCCACCTGGTTCCATTCTTATCTAAGTATAGCCATTGAATAACTTGCAGTGGATTCTTCTCCTGCTTGGTTACCTTTGCCCACCACCCCCCACCTAATCAAGGATCTACCCTTAACCCCCCCCCCCTTTCTCATCTATTTGCTGCCCCTTGTAGCACCAAAGGCATAGCATTAGTTTTCACTGTATACTGACAACATCTAGCTTTACCTCTTTACCGCCTCTCTCTATGACATCATACCACTTATCTGACATCCAATACTGAGTGACCAAAAATTTCCCTTAAATAAAAATTGATAAGACTGTAGCTATTGTTTTCAGTCCCCGCTCCAACTCCGTTTCCAAACTACAAACTCCATTCCTCTTCCTCGCAATAGTCATCAAGCCACTCAGTCTGAAACCTTGGTGTCATGGTTGATCCCTATTATGACCGCATTCTTGTCATTGATAAGTTTGCCTATTCCACTCTGTAACACTGCCCAATTTCGCCTTTCTCAGTTTATCTATTGCAGAGACTCTCATTCATGTCTTTATTACTTCTAATCTCAACAATTCCAATAATTCCTGACTGGTTATCCATATTCTACCCTGCAAAAATATGAAATAATCCAAAAATCTAACGATCATGGAATAACTAGCACTGTTCCCCTATTACCCTTGTGCTTCCCAACCTACATTGAGCAATATTTTTTGTTCTACACAGATATAAAGTTGTCTTCAATCTCCATAGACAGACCAAGTTAATATAAGATGAAGCAAAGCTTGGTTTGAATGATTAAATTGCATTACTTGGCAGTACGTTTGACAACAAATGTGATCAGGGTTGCTTTATACAACTTGTGTAGCCTACATTCATGTAATGACACAAATAAAGAACACACGATACTTCCTCCACTCTGGTGAGCCATATTGGTTTACTTAACCTAAATAATCAAACAATGATAGCAACTTGCATCCAAACGTATCAAGTGTCAGATCAGCCCAAGATGAGGTACTTTCCCTTATCTTGTCAGTTTGGATCTTGTTTGTTTCTCTTCTGGGGATCCTGAATTAGATTTAAATTTGTTTTTTGGAGCAAGCAAGGAAAAGATTCCGGTCTGTCCAGTCCACTCTGAGCACTGGCTTTGTGACTTGAAGAATGGAGTTAAAAAAAATTTAACAGCACTTAATTTACTTAAAAAGGCATGTACTTTGGTAACTGGTCAACAAAGTGCACCTGGTATGAGTGGAGAGAATTTGGTGTGCTTGCTTGCTTCTTGTTTTCAGCCTATTAGCAGATATGCAAAGAGAGCCAAATATGCCAGTCTCTCCATATCACTAGTCAGCCTCTCTACAAGTAAAATCCAAAATTATTTTTATGTTGGATCAACTTTATATATCCTTTGCATAAAAACATATAATAAGACAGCTGGTTGTTAAAAAAAATGCAGCTGATTCAACGTCTGAAAAAAAAAAGGCTCAAAGTGTGTGACTCAAACTTTACAGGTAGTGGGGAAGAGTTCATTTAACCCTAATTAATTTCAGCATGGGAATGTTATAAAAATTCACTTACAGGATGTGATATCACTGACTAGGCCAACATTTATTGCCTGTCCCCATCTGCGTAAGACAACAGTTTGAGTGCACCACTTGAACTTCAGAACAAATTAATGCAATGAAAATCAGCCAAAAAGCAGACTGACTAATCAAGAGAATTTGCTCATCCGTTGATTAGCAATTAACGATAGATCCCAACCAAGTTCTGGATTATCATCCCACGTACTAACTCTCCAGAGTCCTCTAACTACCTGTAAAAAATAAAACTGAGAAGTGGCAAGTGATTAAAATATCTTATTAAAATTCTGTATTATTTGGAAATGTTTACAAACATTGCTTTATTAAAAAAACTGGAAAGTACTAATAAGAGGAAACTCTTTCTCACTGGGCATGAATATATAAAGGAGTTGAGTGAGGAAAACTATTGGCCCCATAAACATTTACTGCCTGCATGTTCAACAGTGAAATGTGAATAAATAAAACAATTTGGAAGCTGACTGACTGAACATATTTTTTCAAGAAAATAAAGAAAGATTCTAAGCTACAAATTGTTGCTCACTATCCCACCCCAGAAGAAAAGCCAGTCCCAAATGGACCAGTTTAATAAAAAGTCTGTTCCACCGCAATAACACGCTACCAACAGCCAAAATAGACTGTGTGTCAGATTTCACAACAGCACAGTGGTTAACACTGCTGCTTCAAAATGCCAGGGACCTGGTTCAATTCTGACCTTGGGTCATTATCTGTGTGGTTTGCACATTCACTCCGTGTCTGCATGGGTTTTCTCCAGGTGCTCCAGTTTCCTTCCACACTCCAAAGATGCGCAGGTTAGGTGGATTGGCCATGCTAAATTGCCCCTTAGTGTCACGGGTATTAGTAGGGTAAATACATGGGGCTGCAGGGATAGGATTGTTGTCAAAGCAGACTTGATGGGCCAAGTAGCCTTCTTCTGTAAGGCAGGAATTCTATGAATCTGCTCTTCAGTCAAAGTCCCATCCTCTGAGTATAGTACAAAGTAAGAAGTCTCATAACACCAGGTTAAAGTCCAACAGTTTATTTGGTAGCACAAGCCACTAGCTTTTGCAGCGCTCTGAAAGCTAGTGGCTTATGCTACCAAATAAACCTGCTGGATTTTAACCTGGTGTTGTGAGACTTCTTACTGTATTTATCCCAGTCCAATACCGGCATCTCCACATTACAGTACAAAACATACAGTGATGTAAGAGAACATATGGCCTGCACTGAGTTGCTTAGCTGTGTTGTATAAAGCTGTGTGCACAAACAAGCATGGAGAGAGCTCCCAGCTTGAACCCTTTACTGCATTTATTAACATAGTTTTTGTAGCTAATGTATACATACTGGTTAACCTCCTTAAGAATAAAAAGACTTAACCAGAGTAACATTCTACAACATCTTTCAAGGGCAGAGTCAGTCACAACTATTAGCAAAATCAAAGCAAGCACTCTAACAGGGTGACAGCATTATATTAGATTGAATTTTATTAATAAGTATGAAACTTGGAGAATTATGGAACGTATAAAACTAAAATGGAATCAACAAATCTTCTTCAATAATCTCATGAGAGCAAGATCTTTTAGAAATGAACTAAAAATTGCTTTATAAATTACAAGACTTGAATCTGAATATTTCATCAGTTCTTCACTCTTACAGGTTGCAACTGTTGCTAATGCCACTGGCCAGGCAAAAAGCATGACCATACATGTGGCAGGAACAGTAATTTATGAGATTTACAATGGGCCTCTCATCTTTCAGTTGGAGGTTCAATAATTACTCTCATTACTTTACAAGCTAAAATTATGGACAGAAATTGAAATAAATATCTACCTCAGCACATACCTATAAATATATTCACATTGAAAATCAGTATCCTCCCTTTGTCAGTACAATGAAGTCTGGTGCTGAGTGACTGCTTTATCCACTCATGCTTCCCATCCCCAGCTAAAGCTGCACCAAAATCCTATTTGTATTTGGATGTGAATTTTACCTTTATTAAAAATATGCTGCCATCATTTTTGGCACTCATCAAAACTGTTATGTCACAGCTGGTATTACATCAACACGAGATTTGAGGTCTTGTTTGGAACAAGAGGTTTTTATTGATAAGAGAAACTTAGGTACAAGAGGTTTATGCAGCACAAATGCTATTTTGGGGCAGTACTCAGTTCTCCATGCTTACAACATGGCTTCTAGATGATTCTGCCTGAAAGAAAACTCCACTCTCCAATGTGATCATTCACTTGAAATTTCCAATGGTCTCTCAAGTCAGGTGATTCACTTCTCTAATATTTTAAAATGGCAAATACCCCATGGACAACAAAAAGACATTTTTAATTTAATATTTGCAGCCTGCAATTCAGGAGAAATTCCAGGCTTGGTAAAATCAATTCCCAAAAGATTCCCTGCCAAGTTATTATAATTATATTTGCATACTTTTCTATTTTGAATTAAGTTAACAAAATATTCCAAAGGAAAACATTTTTAATTATCATCTAAGTGATATCAGTTGCAAAGCAGGAATTCGTACACATGTCTATTTGTAATTAATGACCACGGGTGGAAAGAAGGGAGAAGGGAAGGGAGAAATCAAATCTTTCAATGCTTCAATTAGATTCGTCATTAAACTTCTCTGGCTATTATTTTGTTCAAATCTACCATCAGTACACCCTTCAGCTACTGACATGTCAAAACAGATCTATTCACTCCACTGCCTGTTTATGCCACAACTTTTAAACATCATTGGCATTAAATGTACCTTAAAATGGAAGCTACCTTAATGTGCTTTATAAGTGCTTTTCAAACAGCCAAATATGCCACATGAACTGCATCCTCGAGTCACTGTGCATATTTAATTGAATTCTTCCAAACAAATTACTTAATTAAATGTGGTCTGCTCTTCATAAATCCAATTAGCCTATACCTTTCAATTATCACTGACACTATAAGGTGTTTACCCAAAGATTAGCCCTCTGATATACCATCTGCACTTAATGACAAATGGAAAATACTTGCTGCAGATCAAGATGGGCACTAACAATTGTCATGTTAAACAGGATATTTTGGACTCTCTCCCATCCTGTTGCCTCCACTTAAAAAGTTATTTTTTAGAAATAAATGAAAGGTTTGCTGCTGAAAAAAAAACACCTTAAATCACAGATCACAACGTAGCTTCATCCTTGTCAGGGTGCCAGTTTTTTAATATCAGAGCTAACTATTGTAATCCCATTTCCTTGTTCCCCCAAACTGTTAGAAGTAGTTTACAATTCAAAGTTAAAAGTCAATATAAAAGTGGCCACATGTGATTATGAATTTCATCTCCTAATAGCTCTACCTGGAAATTTGTTTCTAAACGTCCCTTTCTTTTCTGCTACACTAATTTTTGACGCTTTCTCGTTAACAATTCTCTACTAAATGCAAATAATCTACTTACTTTCTCAAACCCACAAATTTTTCAATACTTCAATTAAATTCCCCACTCAACTTCTCTGGGCCATTATTTGTCCAGATCTACCACCGTACACCCTCTTAGCCCTAGGATCATTCATGAATTCTACATGTCACCTCTTCCATCTTTCCAATGCTCTTTTGACAAATGCTCAAAACTGACCAAAGCTAACATCTTGCATTAATGTTTAATATCCTTCTTTCATATTCAGAGCTCTTCTAAATAAAACAACAATTCTATGATTTTCTTTTTAACAACTTTCATAGATTGGTGTATGGGTCTTCAGAGTTATTTGGATTGCTACTCCATTAAGAACTTCACATTACAAGGAACGCCCAATTAGAAGAATAACTGCATCTGACAGATATAAATCCACTCTTCCAATGTATATGACCTACTGCAATAATGCATATTTATCAGGTCTCTCTGCCACTTATCTATCATTAAACCATTTGTGAAAGGGATAGCAAGAAATATTCCATAGTTTTCCCACAGCTATTAACATGTCAAAACATTCACCCCACTACCTGTTTATGCCACAACTTTTAAACAGCATTGGCATTAAACTTAACAACAATTGCCTTAATGTACTTTATCAAGTGCTTTTCAAACAGCTAAATATGCCATATGAACTGCATTCCTCAAGTTGTTGTGTGCATTTAATTAAATTCTTCGAAATAAATTACTTAGTTAAATGGAGTCTATTCTTTATAAATCAAGTGGATGTCCCCAGTCAGCCTGTACCTTTCAACTGTCACTGACACTGAGATGTTCCCCCAAAGTCAATTATGAACAATGCATCTTCTTACCCGTGGAATGAGAATTTCAATTTACAATAATTTCGCAAAGCCTTTTTACTTATAAATATAGTTTATTTCATCCTACTGCTCTGGAAGTTACCGAAGAAAAGATAAATTACTGACAAAATTAACTAAAATTTACAATAAAACAACACTAATAAGCATAAATCAATATTAGTCCATATTCTATGCAGGCTTGATACATTTTGAAATTGGGGTTTTGTGTGGTCTGAAGTTAGGTCGAGTGGTTGTAAAGTTGTCACTGCAGCTGTGAAAACTTCTACTGTCAAATTGCCAGAGGCTGTTTTAATATGTAACCTAGAAAATGGGATTGAGGGGAGAAAAGCAGGTGAGTTTCTTTAGTTCTCTTTCAAGGATCTGCTGTGGGGCCCCTTTTTTAGCTTGATTGACCCAGCAATCCAATGTTTGCACTTGTTGATTTCTTTCTCTATGTTGAAGCGTTTGTCTACTTCTTTCAAGATATTTTTTCTCTCAGCTTCCTGCCCTTTTGGGCAGTACAGTAACACAGTGATTATCACTGCTGCTTCACAGTGCAAGAAGCTGGGTTCGATTCCTGTTTGGCTCACTGTCTGAGTGGAGTTTGCACATTCTCCCCATATTTGTGTGGGTTTCCTACAGGTGCTCTGGTTTCCTCCCACATTCTGAAAGACATGTTGGTTAGGTGCATTGACCCAAACAGGTGCCAGATTAGGGCAATTTCACAGTAACTTCATTACAGCATTAATTACTCGTGACTAATAAATAAACTAAACTTTTCAACATTTTGTGCAGGAGTTAAGATGGCCACAGTTATTATGTAACCTGTGCAATGATGCCAAGTCCAAATATCAACTGTTCAACTCCAAGGCACAATTTACATTTTACGATGAAGCACAAAAAAAACTTTGTCACCTCTTGGATGTGACCACAGTGAAACATAACTAAATTAAGTATTGTCTCTTGTCTACTCAGGAGACCCAGTCTGAAATCTACAGTTCCATCGTATAGCTTGGATCAGATCGCAATAGATCCCACGAATGGAGTATTACTACTTTAATTAATCTCTCCACTACTTTTGCATATTATACACAGGCACACAATCACCACACGGCAGCAGTTGGTCATATAAACATATAGCTTATATGTTTCACTGTGGTCACATCCAAGAGGTGACAAAGTTTTTTTTGTGCTTCATCGTAAAATGTAAATTGTGCCTTGGAGTTGAACAGTTGATATTTGGACTTGGCATCACTGCACAGGTTACATAATAACTGTGGCCATCTTAACTCCTGCACAAAATGTTGAAAAGTTTAGTTTATTTATTAGTCACAAGTAATTAATGCTGCAATGAAGTTACCGTGAAATTGCCCTAATCTGGCACCTGTTTGGGTCAATGCACCTAACCAACATGTCTTTCATGTTCTGAAACTTTAAACTCAGAACAAAGTTTTCTTACGTTGAAAAATATACCCTTTAAAATAATTTTTCTGAAGTTTTTAATATCATAACTGTGCACCATAACACAATACATATGTTATTATTTGCCTATAATGCTGCTGATCAAAAATCTGCACATTTTAGTTCTTAAGAAAACTATTTACAAATGAAACCAGAGTTGCATCTATCCTAGGTTAATAGCAAGTTGCCATTCACAAGCTTACTCAGTTGCCCATCTCCCATATTTCATTAGGAGCATGTTATTTCTTCAGTAAAACTCTTAGCATTCACAACAGATGTCACAAAGTTATATTAGCAGTGGCCCAAGACTAGAAATAGAACTGGTAGGATCTGCAGCTGAAAACTGTAAACATAATATTTACATCATTATATGCCATGCAGTCTACTATCAATGCCAGAATATGGAGATCTTGATCTATTCTGCTCCTATTAAAGCAAGCTTTTTCAAAAAAAACCTGGATCAGATCGCAATAGATCCCACGAATGGAGTATTACTACTTTAATTAGTCTCTCCACTACTTTTGCATATTATACACAGGCACACAATCACCACACGGCAGCAGTTGGTCAGCATATGATTACTTCTATAACAAAATGAGAAAACGATGAATCAGTTTGAAGTGTTCTTAAATAAGATTCACATATCACTGAAATTAACTACTCAAATTCTGAGGAAAATCATCTAAACGACACACAAGTTCAGAGGAAATACATCTAATTATGATATATTTTATTTATATCTCATCCAAGCTCAAACCCAGTGTGTGGTCAGCTCTGCCTGTTTACATGTGATCCAAGTTCAGACCCAGTGTGTGGTCAATTCTGTCTGTTGTCACAAATTCTATTGCCTGAAATTGCAAAATGTTGCAGCAGCTTTTTAAGAAAATCTTGGTCAGCTCCCAGAATTTCTAGATGGAACTGCTTTTTTCAGCATCAAGCAAAGAATAATTAATGCCTTCATTATATTAATTACAATGACTGACACAGTTGACGATTACAATACTTTATAAACAATTTAAAAGATTTTCCAGCTCAAGAGTTGTGAAGCCACTCTTTTCTGAAGGGATGTAGGGATGGTCATATGAGAAGAAATTACCTAAGTTTGTTTCACTATCCCTAAAAATACTACTAGCGCCCACCATTCCAAATTCTATATCCCCATTTCAACTGCGTAAACTTTTCAATCACCCCACATCATAGTTATACAATTTATGTCCCATTCCTCTAAATTTAAAGAACACTTCCAGTTATCCCAGACTTTGGTATCCTCTTTTCCCAGCAATTCTGCAGTTTCAGCACCCTATAATTTTGTGACCGTACCCTCCACTGATGATTCCAGACCTCAGCATTCTTGATAATAATGCCACATTCACAAACCTTCTTTCCTAATCTTCCCAGCAACCTAACTGCACCAAAACTCCATCATACAATACCCACTGCTGCAATTTGTTAAATCCTCTTCTTAAGATCATTTTTTTAAAAAGTCGGCCATTGGCCCATCGAGCCTGCTCCAGCATCCAATAGGGTTCTCATCCAATTTAGCCTCAACTCTACTTTTCTATCTTTCCCCATAACCCTCAATTCTACTATTAGTTAAAGGTCTAATTTGGCCTTTAATATAATTAATGAGCAGCTTCCACTATTCTGTCAGAGAAAATTCCTAAGACTAACAACACTCAGAAGAAATTCCTCTTGCTCTCCATCTGAAATGGCAGCCCCCTTATTTTTAAATTGTGCCCCCAAATATAGGGCTCAGATTTAGATCTGTGCCCTACAACAGGAAAGAGCATCTCAACATCTACTTTGTCTAGCCTCCTCAGGATCTTGCATGTTTCAGTAAGATCATTCTTTTGCACTCTAATGAGTACAGGCCCAACATGCTCAACCTTTTCTCCTAAGATAATTCTTCATACAAGGCATCAGGCTAATGAGCCTTCACTGAAATGTTTCCAATGCAAGTAGATCCCTCCTATATCACCATTCCTGCACTGCCTTGGATCAAACTTCTGGAAGTCCTTCTCAAACAGCACTGTAGGTATACCCTACACCACATGAACTGCAGAGTTCAAGAACGCAGCTCACCACCACCTTCTCAAGTCAATTAAGGATGGCCAATAAATGCTAACATAAGAATATAAGAAATAGGAGCAGCAGTAGGCCATCCAGCCCCTTGAGCCTGCCCCACCATTCAATAAGATCATGGCTGATCTGTAGTGGCTCAGTACCACTTTCCCGCTTTCTCCCCGTAACCCTTAATTCCCCTGCCAATCAAAAACCTATTCAGTCTTGACTTGAACACATTCAGCGAGTCTCTCAACCTCTACCCTATCCATCCCCTTCATTATCTCATACGTCTCTATAAGATCCCCTCTCAGCCTTCTAAACTCCAGAGAGTACAAACCTGGCCTATTCAATCTCTCCTCATAATCCAACACCCTCATCTCTGGTATCAGACTAGTAAACCTTCTCTGCACCCCCTCCAAGGCCAATATATCCTCCCTCGAATGCGGTGGCCAAAACTGCACACAGTACTCCAGCTGCTGCCTCATCAGTACCCTATACAGCTGCAACAGTACCTCCCTACTTTTATATTCTATCCCCTAGCTATAAAGGCCAACATTGCATTCGCCTTCTTAATTAATGAGCAGCTTCCACTATTTTGTCAGAGAAAATTCCTAAGACTAACAACACTCAGAAGAAATTCGCCTGCTGCACCTGCAGACTGTGTTCTTGCAATTCATGCACAAGGACCCTCAGATCCCTCTGCACCGTTGCATGCTGCAGCTTTTTGGCATTCAAATAGTAAGCCTTCTACCATTATTCCTATCAAAGTGGATAACCTCACACTTGCTAACATTATATTCCATCTGCCAGCTCCTCGCCCACTCACTCAACCTATCCAGATCCCTCTGCAGGCTTTCCACACCCTCCACGCAATTTGCTTTTCCACTCATCTTCGTGACATCAGCAAATTTCATCACCCTGCACTCACCCCCTTCCTCCAGATCATCTATGTAAATGGTAAATAGTAGAGGCCCCAGCACCAATCCCTGGGGCACTCCACTAGTCATCAGCTGCCAATCAGAATAGCACCCATTAATACCTACCCTTTCCTTCCTATTAGACAACCAATCCTCTATCCAGTCTAACACTCTATCCCCAACTCCCTGCACCTTATCCTTTTGTAGCAATCTTTTGTGAGGCACCTTATCAAACGCCTTTTGAAAATCTAAAAACACCATATCCACCGGTTCCCCTCTATCTACCATACTAGCTACTTCCTCATAGAACTCCAATAAATTCATCAAGCATGACTTCTCTTTAATGAATCCGTGCTGCGTCTGCTTGATCAAATGGTTTGTATCCAGGTGCCTCGCTATTTCTGCTTTGACGAAAAATTCAAGCATTTTTCTGACTACAGACGTTAAACTAACCGGCCTAAAATTCCCTGCCTTCTGTATGCTACCTTTTTTAAACAGCGGCGCAACATTAGCCATTTTCCAATCTTTCGGCACTTTCCCGGAATCCAGTGAATTCTGAAAGATAATTACCAGGGCATCCGCTATCACCTCTGCCATTTCCTTGAGGACTCTGGGATGCATTCCATCCGGTCCCGGGGACTTGTCTGCCCTCGGCCCTGTTAGCCTATCAAGCACCACCTCTCTAGTAATCTCATCCCCAGGACCTCTTCTCCTACCACCCTTCTATCCTTAATTTGGGCAAGCTATTTACACCCTCCTCCGTAAAGACCGACAAAAAACTTATTCAAGGTCTCCGCCATATCCCTATCATCCGCCATTAAACCACCCCTCTCATCCTCCCAGGATCCTACATTAATCCTGGCCATCCTCCTATTCTTTATATATTTATAAAAACTTTTACTGTCCTTTTTGATATTTCGAGCTAGTTTAGCTCATATTCCATCTTTCCTTTTTTAATCACCTTTTTAGTCACTCTTTGCTGTTGTTTAAAACTTTCCCAATCCACCGATCACCCACTATTTTTAGCTGTTCTGAACACCTCAGCTTTTGATTTAATACTCTTCTTAATTTCCTTGGAGAACCACGGCTGATTTTCCCTTCTCCTACTGTGCTTCTTCACCATCGGAATATACTTTTGCTGAGTACTGAAAAAGATCTCTTTAAAAATCCCCCACTGTTCCTCAGCATCCTACCAACCAACACACTCTTCCAATCTACAATTGCCAATTCCTCTCTCAACCCATCATATCTCCTCTGTTCAAACATAGTACACAGGTCCGTGACGCTACTACTTCATCCTCCATCTGCATCATAAATTCTAACCTAACTAACATCCTTTGAATGAATAAAAATATGATACTGATGATGAATTTCCCACACAAATTACCTTTCTGTAATTTGCACCCAACACTTCCCACCATATTCCTTGTACCTTAAGACAAAATGAAGGTATAAGATGGAATAGACACAAACAAAAATAATCAAGATCACCAATTTAGATTCTCAAAAACCAGAGCGTAAATTATTTGAACAGTGAACCTAAAAAAAATGAATATACCCACAAGTACTTAGAAATAACATTGCAATTTTAATCCAGAATTCATAACCATGATATTTAACATTATGCAACATAAAAATGTACCATCTGATCTCATGAAGTGGACATTTTTTAGTAATAAATGCCAGTGGTTTATAGCACTTGTTTCTTAACACACTTGAATATTATAATCTTCCTGTGCATTTACCTCTTATTTGCCAAATATTATCATGATACATCTGTCTGAAATGGCAACACATTTATTTTATTTGACTTCAACTAGCTGATTCTAACAGCATAAACACTGCCCCAACTCTATCTTTCTCAACTTTGTGAAGTCAACAGAAGGCAGCCCTTACAGACATCTGTAGTTACTTAATATCCTTCCAATCAGTCAAGAGCCCTCATTTCCAACTCCACTCCGGTCATCAATAATCCTTCAAATCCTGAATTTCATCCCCATCACGTTGATAACTTATGACAGAAACAATGCCCAGGTATTCTTCATTTCAAAATAGTTTTTCTTTAAGACAATGCCCTTTAAAGAGGAACAATTCTCCAGTTTTACATATTTGCTGCAAAAAGGAGCCTTAAAAAAAACACATTGCTTCAAATGCCATCTTTGTTTTAAAACATTAAAATCAAAGCTGATTGCAATAGAAAATTAAAATACTATATCTCCAAAAAGAAATTAAAGACACACACTTACTTAGCACTTTGAGCCTCATATATCAAAGCAATTTACACATAATTACTTTAAATTGCAGTGGTTTTTGTGACAGTCATTTTGTACACAGGTAACACTCTCCACAAAAGAATCTCAGTATCTTACAATATAGAAGGAAGCCATTTGGGCCATCATGTCTGTGCCAGCTTTTTGAAGAGTTTTCCAATCACTCATTCCCCAGAACATTACAAATATTTCCCACGTGAGTACTGAAAGAAATGGCTTCTCTCACCCTTTTAGACATTGGATGGGATTTCTAGCCTCCCAGCCACATGTTTGTTGTAGCAGGAGTGGTGGCCACTCACTGCTGCCAGTGGGATTTCCTACTGATTTTATCCCACACCACGAAGAAACACGCAGGAGTACACTGTCAGTGGACCAGAATATCCCACCATAGTGAACAGCCAGAGAATTCCAGCCAATGTGTGATGATGATTAGTTAATCTGCTTTTATGCTACTTTTGAAAGTATGTTGGTTGGCAAATGTTGGTCTTTCATGTAGGGATGAACAGTTGCCTTTATTATTAATAAACAGGAGCAAACCAGCCATTAGATTCAGTCATCTGCAATTTCCATAATATTTCATTAAACACTTACATCACAGAAAAACTCACAATTAACCTGCATAAAATCCAGTCAATTTTCTGCTATAAGGTTGCCAGCCTTTGAATAATCCTGGAGTCTCCAGGAAGTAAAGATAAATAGTGCTCTGAGCGCCTAGCAAATGCATTTTAGGGCAATAAAACAAAAATAATTGAAAAGGTTTACATTTATCATGGAGAGAAAAGGCTGCTTGATTAATTTGTCAAAAACCTTCCAATCGACAAACAGTGTCTATTTACTTCCCAAATAGTGTGAAGAACACCACAATTATGGACATGTTAGGCAACCCAACATGGCAGGAATTGAGACAGGAGTTCATGTAATGGCACTTCTGCACATGTTCAGAGTTAATAATCTATGCCATTGCATTACTTCCTTTCCCATGCTCACTGTGGATCAGATATGGGGATGGACAAAGTTAAACGAAGAACTAGCAGCACTTCAGTCATAAAAAACTGCATGTACCTCCCGAGACACAAGTTGGCCAAGGATTGGACTAATAGTGGACAGCAAATCAGGAAATAATAAACAAATAATTAGAAGTTAAGATCTTCATAATGCAGTGACAGTTCAAATATTCACATATCAAAAAAAAACTGCTGCATCAGCCAATATATGTTGACAAATACACAAGACTCCATTACAATTATTTACACAGTAAATGGTGTTATCTGGCACTCTATCAACCAGAATTTCTGATGTTCCCTTGATATTAATTATCATTTTACCAACCAAAAGCAATTGCAGAATTATTCAGAACTCGTACTTGAATACTGTATTATTTTATACTTTATGTTTTAATGTATGGTTGAAGATTAAAAGTAAAAATAATATTGTTGTCTACTCAAGTATTTGTATGCTGGTTCATGCTAAAAGTATTGTGCTGTATTTCACTGACAAATGGAACTCTCCATTAACTGGCACCAACCACTCCTGGCATTTAGATTTTACTGCAAAATGTGCTTCTGTAATCTTGAATTTAAAGTTATTTCATCCAATATTGCACAACAAGACTGTGAATTTGGATATCTAAAAGGGAAAGCAGACCACCCTCTCAGTTCTTTTTCATGTAACCTCAGCGGTAGTATGAATGTCATTCATGCCTACTTGTGTGGTCTTCAAACAAAGGAGCAATAAATGTTTTACCAATATTGATCCACATGTGGATTAGTTTATCCAAAGGGTTGAAAACCACAAATATTATTTCCATGAGTTTCTGATAGGTAGAGTTTGAACCAAACAATATGCATTTTAGTTTTATATAAAAACCTTTCATCTGTTAGCCATGCAAAGAAACAAGTATTGTTAAATAAAGTCCTGTTCGCATATGGCATACATTATCTTAGAAAGCATGAACTAGATACAATGGAAATTCAAATGTGTAGTATCCATTTTAAACACAGATAACATGCAATCAGTGTACTACAATGTTAAAACGGGAATGCCAGCAGGTTCTATACTGGGAGGTAAGATGGAGAGCCAATTAAAATAAGATTTGGAATGTAACCTCTCAGGGATTTTTGCAAAATAGTTTTATTTTTAAACCGGTTCATGGGATGTTGGTGTCGCTGGCTGGGCCAGCATTTATCGCCCATCCCAGAAGGCATTTAAGAGTCAACCACATTGCTGTGGATCTGGAGTCACACATAGGCCAGACCAGGTAAGGACAACAGATTTCCTTCTCTGAAGGACATTTATGGTAACAGGTACCAGTGGACTTGAGTACAATGTAATGCCTCTTTCTCTGCACAAATGCGATTGGTGCAAATTTGCCTTACCCACCTCAGGAACTGGTTCAGTTTTATGGGGAAATCCTGAACTAATGTTAAAAAAAAATGGATGCCAGAGCATTCAGTCAATATTGTCACAGTTTAATGCTGAATTACCTGATTTGATGCCATCCAAATTAAGCTGTTGTCAGAAGCAGGCAGAAATTCCATGCTAATAGTTTCATTAGTCTACAAATGAAGGAAGTTACAGATCTGCAGGCCTACATTCAGATTTGTGCAGAAATAAACTGAATATAATTTTTATCTGCAAGAAAGCAAAACTACTCATTCACTGCTGACTAGCCTACAAATACAAATTGGGAAAAGCAGTGCACAAAGATAGTTTGAGCATTATTCTCCTGGGTCCTGATTATGACAATTAATACATGAAAAACTAACATTTCTTGGGTAGGATTAGAATTAACAAGGGAGATTTAGTTAGTGAAAACCTAAAATTTTAAAGCTAAATTAGTTGCAGGAGGTTTTCACCCTCGAAATGTTAGTTCAGCTTTTTCCAATTCTCAATATGTTCACACCAAGACAAGAATACAAAAGACCATTATACATGCAAACAATTTAGTATTTCATACATATATGCCCTGTTGTGAGAGAGTTAAATAATTCTTTTAAGAAATATAAAGCTCTTCTAAACTCAGACAAAGTGATATCATATAATCAGCACATGCTTTGTTATAGATTGACAAGAGCTTTACTTATGAAGGTTTACATGCAAGTTAGCATGTTTAGGTTTGTTAAAGCAAACATTTATTTTGATAAAGCACAATGAAAACAATTCACATCTATTTTGCTTGGCAATTGTTACTGTGTAACAGTTTAAAAAGTTACTGTGAAAATCCTCTGCCGCCAGATTCTGGCCCCTGTTCGGGTACACAGAGAGAAGTTAACATGTCCAATGCACTTAACCAGCACATCTTTCGGACTGTGGGAGGAAACTGATGCATCCAGAGGAAACAAACGTAGACACGAGGAGAACGTGCAGACTCCATACAGATAGTGACTAGGCCGTGAATTGGTGTGAGGCAGCAGTGCTAATCACTGTGCAATGTCTGAGGGATAAATTGTGCACTTTTTGAAACTTGTCTGAATGACAAGCTACAAAACAGCAATAATTTTACCAACAGGGTAAATATTACAGAGGGCTACAAAATTCAGCACTGCAATATCACCAAGTACATTCTGAAAGTTTTTAATGACTCTTTTGTCAATTAAAAGCAACTTAAAGCAAGACATGTAAACACTTTATACACATTGCAGTTAATATTCCTGATTCACCAGTCTTTACAACAGAACACCATAAGAACCAGCTTGAACTTTAGTACTATACCTTTACTAAAATGAATAAATCCCCACCACAATCACAAACATTTTTAATTTCTGTAATGATAAACAGTTCCATTCAAGCAACTTAAAAGAATTGATTGTTTTTAAATATAACATTTGCATTTTTATTCCTCGGAAATTAACATAAAATTTGTGACTACAGTAACTGCAAACGGGAGACACAGTAATTCACAAAGTTTATTGAAACCAGAAAGCACTGTGATCAGATATAAAGCAAAAAATACACTAGGGTAATTTTACTCTTCACCGCCCGCTCACTGCGTACGCATGGAACATCAGTGAAGCAAGGGGGAAATTAAATTTTCAAAAATAGGAAATCTAACCCTAATCTGACATGTTTATGTCAAGTTTAACTGTAGCAGGTTTGGGGTTGATGGAGTTATCTCCTCTGGAGAGCTGAGTTTGTAATTATCATATTTAAATAAGGCTGTATGCCTCAGATTTTGACATCAGTCAGAATTTATAAGCTGTTGGCTGAATTTCACAAGGCTCAGGAAATCCAGCAGCTAATGGGAGGTGGCAGTACTCAACTACACCAGGCAATTGCTTTTCAAGCACAGTTTTGCAAATCAGGAGGAGGTGAGCTACATCCTACCACTCCTCACATGTAAACCTGTCATGTTCATCCAATGCCACCCAATACTTACCCCCAATCTTCTCAAGTAGCAACAGTCCAGGTTTATGTCTACTGTAGCCTCTCTCATCCCACAGTCAGTCAGCTTATCAATCTGGCCAGCTGCCAGGTGGGAAATGGAATACAAAAATTCTAATAAGGTCCACCACTAAATTTGACAGGACATCTACAGTTCTGGCATTTCTGGGTTTCCTGGCCACTATCCCTCCCAATAAATGTTAGGACCAGTTAACTTATTTCAAAGTGTTACAATTGTGGCTTGTTATTGTCAAACAAACCTCAAGTCTGTTGACTAATTCAGTAAGAAGTCTCACAACACGTCTCTACATCATGATTAATTTAATTGTCATTGACTGCATGGAGGAACCATTCCAAGGCTGTTGTAGTGTAACATTTTTATTGAAAGAAAAGGAACTAAATAAACAGATCAGGATTATGTAAATATGTAAATTTTAATTCATTTGCAGTGACAGTGAATTACAAATACATTCTCAGCAAATGAGAGCTACTATCAATACAAATCACAAAGCTTGTTGAGTATTTGACTTAAATGTATAATGAAGCTGCTAAGTTAATGTACAATAAGAAGTCTGACAGCACCAGTTTAAATCCAACTGATTTATTGATAGTATCAAATAAATCGGTTGGATTTAAACTGGTGTTGTCAGACTTCTTACTGTGTTTACCCCAGTCCAATGCCAGCATCTCTACATCAAGTTAATGTACAGCATGGCTCAGTGGTAATATTTACATACTGGAGTCAGAGGATTGTGTGTTGAAGCACCCTTGGCAGCACGTAATTCAGGGAAATCCAGAATTTATGAGGAAAACACAATTTACCTTGTAAGCCCATTCTTGACATGCAACTTGAGTGCAATTTTGATTGGACTAAACCTACTTTATTCTCATGTACATTCTTTCTAATCGTGTGTCTGCAGTTGTCTCTCTCTCTCTATATCCCACCTCCACAACCCACCACACCCATCTCATCCTGCGCATCTCCACCCATGGTGTAAGCTACTCTTTTTTGCCAAAGCTGATGTGAGTTTCACAGGAAAAAGGACTGCCTTGGTGCTGCTAATGGCTAATTTAGAACTTATCTACCACTAACAGCACTGAAGGCAGCCGTGAAAATTTAAAGACAGAATAAACAGAGATTCAAATAGAGATGCAGTTTACATGTGAAATCCCTAAAAAGGCCCCCCTCTCTCAGTCAAAATATGAAAGATGCCATGGTACTTTTTCCAAACCAGAACATGGGGTTCTCCCATTGTCCTGAACATTTATCCCTCAACTGTGTGCAAATTTGCAGCAGCATCTATCTCCAAAAAAGCAACAACAGTTTAAAATAAATTCACTGGCCACGAAATGCATTGGGATTATACAAGAAAATGAGAGGTGTTTTTTAAATCCAAGTTATTTCTTTACATCAGGAACATTGCACACAGATGTTGCAATACAAACATACATTTTATTCAAGCTTAAACAAAAATGCTCTGTGGAGCACAGACCTTTATAAAGTTTAAATTATTTTATTGTTTTTATTTCCTTGCCTCTGCTATATGATATCCTTTAGATGTGGAGGCATGTAGCCAGACCTCCAGCAATGCATTTAGGAAGTGTGCCAGAAAGAAAGAACTTCACACCCTTCGCAACTTTCACAATCTCAGGACATCCCAAGGTGTTTTCCAGACAAGGCAGTACAATTCAAGATGAAAGGCCCATGCATTTAACTTGACTTCTACGAAGAAATTACTCCAGCTGCACTTTTGTGTTTCTCCTTTCTCTTTCCCAAGGATTTTAAACTCAGCACACAAACCAATGTGCTATAATGATGTGATCTGCTGTGTTTACATCCAATGTAATTACACTGCTGGATCGCTGCCAATTTGGGACAAAACAGAAGTTGAGTAAAGATAACAAAGAAATGTCACTAACAAGTCGAAAGGAAAAGGGGGAATTTTCACATCTTGCATGCCAGTTGAACCATAGCATACGGGGGCTGGAACATGCAAAGGTCCATTTACCTCGGGCGGGATTTTCTGGTTTTGGGATGAGAAAACCCCACCCGAGGTTTCTACCTCCAAAGCAGGTACAAACGATTAGGAATAGCGGGTCTTCAGTTATGTGGAGAGGCTGGAGAGGCTAGGGTTGTTCTTAAACCAGAGAGGAATAAGGAGATCAAATTGAAGTACTCAAAACTAGTCAAAAGACGAGCTCTTATTAGTTTCTTCCTACTTGCCATATTTACTCTAAAAACTGGGTCAGTGACCAGGGCAAAAAGAGAGGGGAGATCAGAAACTTCTTCATACAGTGTTAAAATCAGAAACACATTACCTGAAAGCATATCCAGATACAGAATCACCTGAAATGACTTTTCTTCCCATTCAAACAACATTACTTCTTGTGTCCCCAAAGTATCTGTCTTGCCCCACCCTCCAATTTCTCAACTACAAACATCAAGTTCCACTTGTAAGCCAATGACACCCACGACTTTACCATCATCTCTCTTGACCCTTTCATTGTTCTGACTGCAAGTAGTGTATGTCGACAAGAGAAGCAGAGATTTCTTCCAACTAAATGTTGGAAAGACCAAAACCATTGTCTTTGGTCTCAACCATGACCTTTACACTCCAAACATCTTGCTGGCAATTGTCTGAGCCATAACAAGCCCATTTGTAACTGTGCTGCTCTATTTGAGAGCAAGATAAACTTCCAAGTAAATACTGGTGCCATCACAAGGGTCCCCTATTTCCTCCTTCATAACTACACCCAATTCAATCCCTGCCTTAGTTCAATTACTGCTGAAATTTTCATCTATACTTTTGTCACCTCTGGACTTCGCTGTTCCTCAAAACACCAATGGCCAGTCACCAATTTTCCATTTTGCAGAAATTTAAGGTAATCTCAAATTGTATTCCCCACGTCCTATTCGCACCAAGTCTTTTTCACTGATCATCCCTGTCCTTATTGCACAGTTAAAAAATACCTTGAATTTAAAACTTTGATTCTTATTTTCAAATATGTGCGTGATCTTACCCCTCCCCATCTTTACAACTTCTTGCAAATGCCTATGCTCCTCTCATGATGGCTTATTTTCACTCTTGACTTTAAATCACTCCATTCCAATCTCTACTCTGGAATCCCCTCCAGAAGCTCTGCTCTCTTTCTTCCTTAAAACCTACTCCAGCCCAATTCCTAATATCCCTTATGTGACTCAGAGTCAAATTTTATTCGCTAATACTTCTGTGAAGCATCTTTGAATATTTCACAGGGATCGAATCAGCCATGGTTACAAAGGTGGTCCTAGTGATGGCAACGATATTTATTTGGAAGCTCATCTTGGGATCAAACAGACCATCACAATTATAAACAGTTTGGTTGTGTCTCAGACAGCTGCTAACAAGATTATTGGAGTACAAAGTTAAAAGAAAATCTATAAATGCAAATTGCTGCTGTTAACTATTGCATTGTCTTCATATTAGGAACTAGGATTCAAATCCACCTCAACAGTGTTAGTATCTGCGCATCAACTACAAGGACCCTTCAGAAATCAGTCCAAACTATCTCAAGCCAGTATCTGATGTGTGAACACGAAAACAATTTACCCACAGCTTAGTATCTGCATTCAGCTTATTGGACTGGGCAAGCGGAAGTGTTCTTTTAGAAGGACAACACAGTCTTCTTCACTAACGAAGAATTAGGAAACATTGTTTCCCCAGATCTTTTCTCCAACATAATCATGTACTCAGAAATAAGGTTTTATTAAAAGAAACAAGAAAACATTTATCAATATCCTGTGAATTATCATTGACCAGACACTGAACTGGACCAGTCATATAAATAAGATGGCTACAAGAGGTCAGCAATTGGGAATTTGGCAGAGAGTAACCAATTTCCCAAAATATGTCCACTATCTACAAGACAGTAGTCAGAATGGAATGATATCCAATTGCTTGAATGAGTGCAGCACCAACAGCAAAAGCTTAGCAGAATTCATGACAAAGCAGCCCATTTGAATGGTACTCTTCAACATTCACATCTTTCACCATTGACACAGTGGCAGCAGTGTGTGTCATTTGCAAGATTCGCCAAGCGTTAGTTGGACAGCACCTTGCCTCAAAGGATCAGGGGAACAGATGCATGGCGACACGACCACCTTCTAGTTCCCTTCCAAGCACCATACCACACTGACTTGGAACTATAATCGTCATTCCTTCACTATCTCTGATTCAAAATCCTGGACTGCCCTTCCTAACAGCACTGTGGGTAGACTCACACCACATGGACTGCAGCAGTGGATGACAGCAGCTCATCAACATCTTCTCATGGTTGATTAGAGATGGGCAATAAATGCTGGTCTATCCAGTGGTGTCCACATCCCACAAAAGAATAAGAAGAATTAATACCTAGAAGGTCAGTAAATTTTCAAACAAGACCTTAGGTGGAGTGTTTCTGTTCTGTCAATTGACCTGTACACATCACGAGAACAGTGCCCGAAAGGGCTGCCTTTAAGTTCCATTTGCCTTAGGCTGCAAATGCAACACTGGAGTTCAGCTATTGATCAATATCAAGAAATAGGTTTGCAAATGTTTTAAGTAATGACATTGTAAAATCCTGAACCATAAGTGAAGAAGCACTTATCCAATCATGAACAAGCAGCAGCTTATATTTACATGAAGTTCTTTGTTTTAAAGTAAGGCTGCAAAGAAAGGGACAAGGTGAGGGGAAGGTTGTAAAGTGCAGCCAAGCTGTTTTAAGCACAGATTTATTAAGGATGATCAAGACAAAAGTTACAAGATTTTCTGACACATGGGCAACTGAAGTTTTTATTTTTCTTTGGCAGGTGTACCAATCTTTTTGCCATTTTCTGTTTTAATTAGAAGATGTCTGCTTGATTGCCTTTCAATATGAACTTCTACCTTACCAGCAAAATGCACTTTTAAGAAATGTCAGGAAAATTGTTTTTCAAAATGACGATCTTGGCAGATCTAAGAAGCTACTCTAAAGTAATCTTATTTATTTATAACTTCAGATTCTGGTCAATGCTATAGCTAATATTCAGTATCCTCTAGTGTTGATTTACGCTACACATGTCCATTAATAATTTGTTACTCACCTTCTTGTTGAATTTGATTACATTTATGGATGTCTAGTAAGCATTTGTGTGAGCAACATTAAATGCAGATTAGTAACCAATGAAGTGTTTAGTTCACAAAAATAGATTAATAAGCAACTTTAAAGAGAAACCAAAAGTCATTTATAAACGAAAAATCTTCATGTGGAGGGAGAGGATTTGTTGAAGTGCTAAATGAATATTTTGTATTTATCTATACTAAAAGAGAAAATGGAGTGAATGTTAAAGTAGGAGAGATGATAGACAAAACTTGATGAAGAGAAGGTACTTAAAGCAATACTCAAGCTAGGATACATCCCAGATGTAAGTAAAGACGTGAAGGGTAGAATCTCTGGCTACAATTTTCCAATCTTTCCTACGTTCAAGGCTGTTACCAGAAATCAAATGTTATATCCCTGTTCAAAAAAGGGAAGGGAAATTCAAGACAAAGTCAATAGACATTAGGAAAAATATGGCATAACATTTAAAATCCAGCATGTATTTATTAAAGGAAAAACGTATTTGACCAAATTGATTGAGTTCTTTGATGAAATAACTAAGAAGGTTAGTTGGGGTACTGTAATTAATGCTGCATATTTCAAAAGGCACTGGATTAAACACCACACAATTGATTTGTTAGTAAAATTGAAAGAGACTAAAGGATAAAATACAGAAAAGCTATAGCAAAGAGTGTTTTCCAGTCTTGTGGGAGACATGCATGAGCTTTGGCATATAGCACATAATTTCATAGTTTGCAGATGACATGAAACTTAAATGTAGTAAACAATAAGCAGGCAAATAACATAAGGGGAAAGAAAGACCTGATACATACATGACTATTGAAATGAATGCTGTCAAATGTGAAGTGATTCATTGTTACAATTTTCAAACAGGTTTAGGGGCAGAGAAACCTGGGAGTATATGTACACAAGTTTTTGAGAGTTGCGGAATAGGTGGAGCAAGTTACTAAAAAAGACATATGCAATCCTTATCATTATAGATTATGAAACAAGAGAGTTATGCTAAGTCTTTATAAACATCGGTTAGGCCCAAACTGGAGTATTGTGGTCAATTTCAAGCAATTGACTTTAGACATTTTGGCGACGGTATAATAAAGATTTATGAGGATGAGACCAGGAATGAAAGACTTCAATTACATGCAAAGCTACAGAAAATGGGGTTATTCTCATTAAAGCAGAGGATTTGATTCAGGTGTTCAAAATCATGAAGTGTTTTGATAATAAAAATAATGATAAACTAAGAAGGGTCAGAAACCAGATGTCACAGATTTAAGGAAATTGACCAAAAATTTCACAAAAAAATGCAGCAAGTTATCGTCTGCAAGGCATTGCCTGAAAGGGTGGTAGAAAGGAACTAGTTCCACATTAATGAAAAATATGTAGGTTATGGGAACAGAGTATGTCTATTTGGATAGCTTTTTCACAGAGCCTGCACAGACATGATAGATTAAACAGCTTCTTTCCGTATCATTCTATTCTTCTTGGTTGGTGATTTGGCATTAAAGTTAACTGAGAGTTCAGTCCGAAGTGGTTAGTGAAAAAAATTAATCAGGCATCATTTATCACAGTCTTTTTTTTATTCATTTACAGGATGTGGATACCATTGGCTGAGCATTTATTATCTATCCCCAATTGCCTTCCATTTCAGTGTGCATTAGGAATCACATTGCTGTGAATTTGGAGTCACATGCAGATCAGCCCAGGGAAGGATAGCAGATTTCCCTCTCCAAAAGAGGTTAGTGAACCAGATTGGTTTTTTAGAACAACTTACTTTTGATTTTATGGTTACTACCATTCTAGATTTTTTTAAAATTGAATTTAAATTCCACTAGTTGCTGTCATGCGCTTTAAACCCATATTCCTGGATTACTAGGCCTAAGAGAATGCCTCTATGCCACTACCTCCCCTAGCTAAATTTAGCTATAATGAAATAGGGTGACATCAAATGATGTCAGTGGGGAAGGGATGTTGGAGGAGGGGTAAATACAAAAGAAATTATTGACCTTTTGGGAGAGTGCAGTATAGATGTATCCAAATAATTCCTTCCCTAAAGGACACACATGAACCAGATTGGATCAATCAATAATTGTTCCTTGGGAGCACTGTGGAGAGGCAGCGATTTGCGAGTGGAGAGCTTGTGAGCGAGTAGAGCGATTTTTTAAGTCTAAATTTTACTACTTTTTTTTAAACTTTTTAAACTTGTAAACCCGGAAGGTGTTGCAAAGCACCTTGGGTAGTGTAGTTTTTTTTTCAACCTCACTATAAATTGGGGTGGTGTGGAATCCCGGTACTCTACACAAGTAGAGTATCCCAACCCCCCCTCCTCCTCTAACCTAAAAAAAAGAGAGAGGGAGACAGAGGAGCTCTGAGAAGGAGCAGGTAAGTTTGTTTTTGTGTGAGCTGTAAGGTCCTTGGCTCACAGGGCCTAAGCAAAAAGGGGAGGCAAGGTAAGTTTTTTTTTTAATCTTTCTTACTTTGTTTTTTCTCTGGGTTACTAAAAAGGGGCAAGCATGGGTGTGAGGCCAGCATGTTGTTGCCAGTGTAACATGTGGGAGGTCTTGGAGGCTCCTGGTCTCCCAGATGTCCATACCTGTGATCACTGTGTGGAGCTGCAATCCCTACGGGACCAGGTAAAAGAACTGAAAATGCAGCTTGAGGACCTTCGACTCATTAGGGAGAATGAGGAAATTATTGATAGGAGCTACAGACAAGTAGTCACACCAGGGCAAAGGGAAGAAGGCACATGGGTAACTATTAGGAAGGGGAAACCTCAGGTGATGGAGAGTACACCAGTGGATGTCCCCCTTCAAAATAAGTACTCTTGCCTGAGTACTACTGTGGGGGACAGCTCATCCAAGGGATGCAGCGGTGGCCAGCTCCCTGGAGCTGAACAAAAACAAAAACCTAAAAAACAGCAAAAAGGCAGTGCTTATAGGGGACTCCCTAGTGAGGGGGGCGGACAGGCGTTTTTGTGGACGCAGACGGGAGTCGCGGATGGTGGTATGTCTCCCTGGAGCTGGGATTCCGGATGTCTCTGGACGTGTCCCAGACATCCTGAAAGGGGAGGGTGAGGAACTGGAAGTTGTAGTACGTATAGGTACTACCGACATAGGCAGGAAGAGGGAAGTGGACGTGAAAAGGGATTATAGGGAACTGGGTAGGCAGCTGAGAAAGAGGAAAGTGAAGGTAGTAATCTCAGGATTGCTGCCTGCGCCTCGGGAGAGTGAGAGCAGGAATAGTATGAGGTGGAGGTTGAATACGTGGCTGAGGGACCGGAGCAGGGGGCAGGGATTCCGGTTCCTGGAACATTGGGACCTCTTTAGGGGCAGGTGTGACCTGTACAGCAAAGACGGGTGGCACCTGAATCCCAGGGGGACTAATATTTTGGCGGGAAGACTGGCTAGGCCACTGGAGGGACTTTAAACTAGAAAGGTTAGGGGGAGGGAATAGTGATGTGAAGACTGGGAGCAAGGAAGTTAGCTCCCAGGTAGGGAAGGACTCTATGCAGGATGACAGGCAGATTAGACGAGTGGAGGAGAAGGGAAATGACCAGTCTGAGGGGCTGAGGTGTGTCTATTTTAATGCCAGGAGTGTAGTAAATAAGGTGGATGAACTTAGGGCGTGGATTGCTGCTTGGGATTGTGATGTGGTGGCCATTACAGAGACTTGGATGTCTCAGGGACAGGACTGGGTACTACAGGTCCCGGGATTCAGATTCTTCAGGAAGGACAGGGAGGGAGGCAAAAGAGGTGGTGGAGTGGCACTGTTGATCAGGGACAGTGTCATGGCTGCAGAGGAGGTGGATACCGAGGAGGGAATGTCTACGGAGTCTCTGTGGGTGGAAGTTAGGAATAGCAAAGGGTCGGTGACGTTGCTGGGTGTATTCTATAGGCCGCCCAATAGTGACAGGGAAGTTGAGGTGCGGATAGGGAAACAGATACTGGAGAGATGTAGAAATAACAGAGTTGTTGTGATGGGAGACTTCAATTTCCCAAACATCGACTGGAATCTCCCAAGGGTAAGGGGTTTGGATGGGGAGGAGTTTGTTAGGTGTGTTCAGGAGGGTTTCCTGACACAGCACGTGGACAAGCCTACGAGAGGAGAGGCTGTATTGGGCCTGGTACTAGCTAATGAACCAGGACAGGTGATGGATCTCTCGGTAGGAGAGCATCTTGGGGATGGAGATCATAATTCTATCTCCTTCACCCTTGCATTGGAAAAGGATAGGATCAGGCAGGCTAGGAAGGTGTTTGTCTGGGATAAGGGGAAATATGAAGACATCAGGCAGATGTTGGGGCGAATAAACTGGAAGGAGGTGTTCTTGGGGAAAAGCACAGAAGGAAGGTGGCAGATATTCAAGGAATGCTGGTCTGGAGCTCTGCACGACAACGTTCCGGTGAGACAAGGAGGTTTTGGTAGGTCGAGGGAACCGTGGTGCACGAAGGCTGTGGTGAACCTAGTCAGGAAGAAAAGAAAGGTGTATAAAAGGTTCAAAGAGCTAGGAGATGTTGGGGATCTAGAGAAGTATAAGGCTTATAGAAGAGAGCTTAAAAAGGAAATTAGGAGAGCCAGAAGGGGTCATGAGAAGGTCTTGGCTGGTAGTATTAAGGAGAATCCCAAGGCCTTCTACAAATATGTGAAAAGTAAAAGGATGAGAAGAGAAGGGATAGGACCTATAAAAGGTGAAGGGGGAAAAGTCTGTATGGAATCGGAAGAAATGGCAGAGGTGCTTAATGAGTACTTTGCCTCAGTATTCACAGTGGAAAGTGATCTGGGAGGATGCACTACAAGTTTGCGGCAGACTGAAAAGATTGAGTATGTAGATATTAAGGAAGAGGATGTGTTAGAACTTCTAAATGCTATCAAGATAGACAAGTCTCCGGGACCAGATGGGATGTACCCCAGGTTATTGTGGGAGGTGAGGGATATCATTGCAGAGCCCCTGGCAATGATCTTTGCGTCGTCGATGGAGACGGGAGGGGTTCCGGAGGATTGGAGGATTGCGGATGTGGTCCCTATTTTCAAGAAAGGGAACAGGGATAGTCCTGGAAATTACCGACCGGCGAGTCTGACCTCAGTGGTTGGTAAGCTGATGGAGAGGCTTCTGAGGGACAAGATTTACGAGCATTTGGAGAAGTTTAGGTTGATTAGAAATAGTCAACATGGTTTTGTAAAAGGCAGGTCGTGCCTTACGAGCTTAATTGAGTTCTTCGAAAATGTGACTGAACACATTGACGAAGGAAGAGCAGTGGACGTGGTGTACATGGACTTCAGCAAGGCATTTGACAAGGTCCCACATGCAAGACTTCTTGAGAAGGTGAGAGGCCATGGGATCCAAGGGGCTTTGGCCTTGTGGATCCAGAACTGGCTTGCCTGCAGAAGGCAGAGGGTGGTTGTGGATGGCTCTTTTTCTGCATGAAGATCGGTCACCAGTGGAGTGCCCCAGGGATCTGTTCTAGGACCCTTGCTGTTTGTCATTTTCTGACCTGGATGAGGAAGTGGAGGGATGGGTGAGTAAGTTCGCCGATGACACGAAGGTCGGTGGTGTTGTGGACGGTCTGGAGGGATGTCAAAAGTTGCAGCAGGACATCGACAGGATGCAAGACTGGGCGGAGAAGTGGCAGATGGACTTCAACGCGGATAAATGTGTTGTGGTCCATTTTGGCAGATCCAACGTGTTGAATGAGTACACTATCAAAGGTAGGAGTCTTAGCTGTGTGGAAGAGCAGAGGGATCTTGGGGTCCAGGTCCATAAGACTCTCAAATCAGCCTCCCAGGTGGAGGATGTGGTTAAGAAAGCTTATGGTGTACTGGCCTTCATTCATCAAGGGATTGATTTCAGGAGTCAGGAGGTAATGCTGCAGCTTTATAGGACCCTTGTCAGACCCCACTTGGAGTATTGTGCGCAGTTCTGGTCGCCTCACTATAGGAAGGATGTGGAAGCTATTGAAAGGGTGCAGAGGAGATTTACAAGGATGTTGCCTGGATTGGGAGGCATGCCTTATGAAGACAGGTTGAGGGAGCTGGGACTGTTCTCCCTGGAGAGACGAAGGTTGAGAGGCGACCTGATAGAGGTTTACAAGATGTTGAGAGGAATAGATAGGGTGGACTCTCAGAGACTATTTCCCAGGGCTGAAATGGTCGCGACGAGAGGGCACAGATTTAAGGTGCAGGGAAGCAAGTACAGAGGGGATGCTAGGGGAAAGTTTTTCACTCAGAGGGTGGTGAGTGAATGGAATCGGCTGCCGTCGGTGGTGGTCGAGGCGAACTCGCTGGGGTCTTTTAAAAGACTTCTGGATGAGTATATGGGATCCAATGGGATTGGGGGTTATAGATAACCCCCTATCTATCTATCTATCTATAACCTATGGCTGGGTAGGTTTTGATGTGTTCGGCGCAACTTGTGGGCCGAAGGGCCTGTTTGTGCTGTAGTGTTCTATGTTCTATAATGGTGTTACATTATGTCCAAAATTTTGTTGATTTCAAATTTCATCATTTGCCATGGTGGGATCTGAATCCAGAAGTTGCCCCGAGTCTCTGGATTATTAGTTGAGTGACAATACCACTTCCTCCCCCAGAATATAGCCCTATATGCTTACTTAATAAGGATTTACAGCATCTTTGGAATTTGTCTGATATGTCAAGATATAGTCGTAGGAATATTAAAATCCAACTTTCACCTCTTACTTTCAATTGTTGAAATAATTTTGCTAATATTTACCTATTTTTTCACACTGAACAAAAAAAAGGAAGTTTCCTTAATTCTAATGTACTTCATCTTCAGAAGACAGTCATGTGTGGTTAGAATTCATCTGTACCAATGTACAAAATAATTCCTCAATTTTTTTGGGCTTGACCCAAATTAGATTTTAGATAGGAAATCTAGATTTCCTGAGCGCAACACAAAACTCATTTCCAAATTTAAAGTAGAACTGGACATAAGTGGAAGAGGTCAGCCTTTGTTAGTTTATACTGGCACATGTTATCAAATCTAAAATCGGCGAGGTGAACAGATAGGGACACAAGAACTTTACTGTGAATGCTGGAATCTGAAATTAAGACAGAAAATGCTGAAAAATGTGAAGATCTGACAGGATTTGTAGAGAGAGAACAGAGTTAATTGCCAGAATTCTTCTCGCCTTGCCCACCATGAAATTGGGGTGGGTAAGGGGTGGGCAACGGAAACGTCTGTTGACCTCAGGTGGTAATTTCCGGTCTCACTTAAGTGAGACCAGAAAATGTTTCGAGTCTGGATGATTGTTCTTCGGAACAGATAGGGATATTGCTCTGGATGAAAATTAAATGAAGACCATAAATTATCTGTCCATTAAATGCAGCACATTTTTTTTTACAGTTTACATTCTTTAAAATTAAGACAGTTGTCAAGATCACTTGAAATTGCAATCACAACACTTCCTTAAGAGAAGAGTCATCTCTACACAACTACTCAGGCCATATGGAATCCAGTTGGAGTCTTCCATCCCTTTCTAAGGGTTATAGGTGAATTAGCATTACTGTAAACTGTGGTTGAGGTCATTTTTCAATTTAGTACTTTACAGCTTTCTAAATTCATTGAATGTAAAAATTTCAAACCATAATTTTGTCTTGTTCCTCACACCCCTTGCTCAAAAACCTATTGCATTTATAACTTTTTCCAGTTTCACCTGAAACATTAACTCTGTTAACTTCTCTCTCCACAAATACTGCCATAATTTGCTGAATATTTCCAGCATTTTCTGTTTTCACTGTTTGCACAGTCATAATTCTGGTTTACTCTTTCTAGTTTATAATGATGTCAGAAATGTCCAGTAATTATTTACATCTCAGACCAATTTATAAAATCAATTACTCTTCAAAAAGTCTAAAGTCTGAAGACAGCATTTCATGAGGTAATAGTACCCTGTTTTGACACGAAGTAAGGGATAAAATGCAACTTTGTACTTACCTAATCCTTGTAAATACTTTTGCTCCCAGAATTATTTTTGTCAAATTCTGTTTATCCTCTTCTTACCTTTTGTGACTGGCCGTCAATGGCTTTACTTGAAGTCAATTTTAACAACTCACCTATACTATAACTGTTCGTGATTGACTTTTATAAATTTACCATTGTTTTAAAACAAAATCTCCGAGTTGATAATATCCATCTAATAAAGCAATGCAAGGCACAACTGAATAACTGTACTTCCCATTAACAATAAAAAGACTTCATTGTTTATCGTAATTGCATTACACTGGGATGCCTTATGCATTAGGTCATAGGGAGTGTAGGGTCACCTATGGAAGCTGACTTATTCATCAAGGGCAAGAATCCAAATCATTACACATGAGCGCAAATTGTGCTATTATATCTGCACACCACCACGAACAAAAACAAAGATACTGTGGCGCCCAGGTGGTCTCACTGAGTAATACGGCTTGAGTACTGGAATGAGAAACATCCATTGTAATTAATGAAAGCTATGAACAATGTAATAAAACAATGAACAATGATGACTTTACCACCAGTTTTAGTTACTTTTAATATGGACGAATTTGACAGTTAAATGCTAGTTTCCACATGAGTTCAACACTTCTATTCCAAGGATCAAGGCATATCGCCAATATACAATTATTCTCTGTACGTCTGTCAAGAAACTATACTTAGTCAAAATCAGTGGAAATGCAGAAATGATTATTAAATATTCAATAATAACATTACTACTAAATATATTTTTGCAATACTTCGATCTATTGCTCAGAAGATTATCCAAATATGACAAAAAGTTTTTTAGTGGAGTATATTGGCAAACTTTAATGACCATTTTGACTAAAGGCTGTGAGAAGTCACTGAAATGTTTTGTCCCATGATTTATTTTGGAAAGAAATCAGAAATTGTAGCAAGTCATCCAGCCCCTCAAACATATTCCAACATTTCATTAAATAATGGCTAATCTAAATTCTAATTACCCATTGTACCCCATCCTTTTCTCATATAAAAAACTTTGACCAGTCTTAATTTTGAATTGACAAAGCATTCACAGCTTTTTTTAAAAGGAACTTTCAAATGCTTTTATGTGAAAAAGTACTCCTTATTTCACTACAAAATAGATCAGTTCTAATTTAAAGATTGTACTCCACTTTGTTCTGAATTCCACCACCTGATGAAATATCCTCATCATTTGAAACATCATAATAATTACATTTTTATATTAAAGTTCAACAGACTCAAGGCAATACAAGCCCATTAATATTGAATTGCACTGTAAAGTAATACATCGCTGCAATTCGTCATATGACATGACATGATGTTGCCAGAGGCATTTGCGAGTTTTTATCTCTTCCATGTTGGTCTTCAATAATACCTTGTAAATATTGATCTGTTAAAGTAATCCATGGTGCGATACCTCGGAAATCCTTTTTCCTTGTGTCAAATCAGTCAGAAACAATTGCACGAGCATAACCAGGAAAAACTGGCAATGAGATTGGTTTTAAGCCATAATAAATGGGATTCTGAAGTTTTTCTTTTCAATTGCAATTTTGACGCAAAACAGGGCATCAATGTCAGGAAGGTGGAAGAAAAAAATTCAACACTTTGATTCTGAAACAGATCAAAAATATCCTCCAATACAAGAAAAAAAATCTCAGGATTAAAGAAAACTGCAAGAACAAAAAATAAGTTGCCTTTGGAAAAAAGATCCTCACACTTGGATGAGAGCTTGTTCATTCCAAAAATGGGAAACCACTACTCCAAACAACAGATTCAAATAACACAAATTAATAAGAGACAAAGAAATAAGAGGGGAGGAAAAGTGAAAGTAGTATAATTTAATTACCAGTAACTGCAAATACAGGCTATCAAGGCATGAGAAAAAGTGTGGGAATATAGAATGCTTACCAAGAGAATTTCAATACTATCTGACTTTCTGCAATCCATGTGCAAGGACACCCAGATTCTTCTGCACCGATACACTTCTAATGTGTTTCCAATTTAAATAATTTGCCCCTTTATTTTTCTGGCCAAAATGAATAACCTCATACTTATCCACATTAAACTCCATCTGCTAAATATTAGCCCATTCTTTTCACTTATCAATATTTATCTCTAAATTCTATCTCCCCATCACAGCCTGCTTTCACGTTGATTTTAGCAACATCTGCAAATTTTCCGATGTTACAGTGCAGATCATTTACATCAATTGTAAATAATTGAGATCCAAAAATTAAACTCCGCTAGTTACAGTTCTCAATCCAGAGAACGATCCATTTATTCCAACTCTTTGCTTTCTGTCAGTCAGCCAATCCTCTATCCAAACCAATACTCTACCCCCAGCCCTCCTGGATCTAACCTTCTTGAGCAGAATTTTATGCGGCACTTTGCTTCTGAAAGTCTAGATATACTACATCCACAGGATTCTTATTATTTACTTTGCTGGTTACATCTCAATTAAGTCCCACACGTTTGTTGCTTCCAAGAAGAAAACTGAGAACAAAATTTGATCCATTTACACCACCTGACACAACTATAATAATAGAGCAACAACAACAAACACAATTACTAACTGTGAAAAACATTGAAATGGAGAAGTTTTAAACAAGGAGAAAATGACTAACAAATGAGAAGTGGTATCTGCAACCACTCAGCTGAGATAGTGACAAGAAAGGCTTATTATGTCAGACACCCAATATTGGGAAATCCCTGAATAAAGGATTATTACAAAAGCAAGTTCTACTCTAGTAGAACAATCAACATCTCTGAAAGCTGAGAACAAAACAACTTCACAAGATGAAGTGTCTGATATTTGAGAGGAATAGACTTCTGAAGCTGTCAAAGATCAGACTCAAATGTCATCCCTTACCAAAACAAAATCGATGTCCACCAAAAAGATCCTCACATTATCTCTACATATGTAGATAATACATTGTAATGTAACTGCATAGTGAATAATCATCAATGTTTAATAGTTTTTGTTGTACTGCTCAAGTAAAGGGGCAGGGACATTATGTATTGTGATTAATCACATGACATGTGATATCACCAGAGGCATTCATAGGTTTTTAATCTCTCTTCCATGTTGGACTTCAATGAGGCAGCAAACTATAAATAAAGTTGCACTAATTTGTTTAAGTAACCCAGTGTGGCATCTCAGAAATCCTTTTTCCTAGTTGTCAAATTGATCAGATTGCATATACAAAACAAGAATCAGCCTTCAGAATTCAAGCATAGTGGTAACCCTTCTGTTAGGAAAGGATTAATGCATTGGCTATCAATTCAGAGCAGTGTTTGTTTTATTTTTGATTTATTGTCACATGTATTAGTACACAGTAAGATATAGTTTCTTGCATGCTATACAAAGCATATTGTTCATACAGAAGGAAAGGAGAGAGTGTAGAAGGTAGTCATTTGGTGGAAATGGGTGCAATACTTGTTAATTGTAACGATACTACTGAATTAAATGGAACAATTTGAATTGAGTAGAACTATCTGTTAATCACAGTATAAAAGCAAAACACTGGATGTTGGAACTGGAAATGTTGGAAAAGCTGAGCAGGTCTGGCAGCATTCATGCAGAGAAAACAAATTAACATTTCAAGTCCATATGACTCTTCAGAGCACTGGCGCAAAAATACAAAAGAGGAAAGTGGCCCAACCATGGCTAATGGAAAAAAAATTAAGGATAGTATTAGATCCAAAGAGAAATCAAGTAAAGTTGCTAGGAAAAATAATAAGCCAGAGGACTGGAAGCATTTCAGTATTCAACAAAGGAAGACAGAGATTAATAGAGCAAAAATAGAGTAAGAGAATGAATTTGCAAGTAATAGGAAAGCGGAATATATATAATATATAAAAGAAATGAGGAAGGTGCTGGTCTAGTGGCATTATTAGTAGACTATTAATCATAAATTCAACTAATGTTCTGCGGACCCGGGTTCCAATGTCGCCACAGCAGACAGCAGAATTTGAATTCAATTAAAAGAATCTGGAATTAAAAATCTACTGATGACCATGAAACCATTGTAGATTGTAAGAAAAATCTATTCTGATTCACTAATGTCCTTTAGGGAAGGAGATCTGCCGTCCTTACCTGGTCTGGTCCACATGTGATTGCAGACACACAGCAATGTGGTTGACTCTCAACTGCTCTGAACAAGAGCATCTCGGGATGGGCAAGTAATGCCAGCCTGTCAGCAACGCCCACATCCCATGAATGAATTTTTAATAAAGTTAGTGAACATAAATGTAGATCTCTTACAGTCCAAAACAAGAGAACGTGTAATAGAGATCAAGGGAATGATAGAGCAAATAAATACCTACCTTATTTGTCTTCATCGAGAAAGACACAAATAACTTCCCAGAAATGCTAAGGAACGGAAGGAAATTAGTATTACTAGAAAAATAGGCCAAAAACTAGTAAATTCCCAGGACCTGACAATTTACATTGCAGGTTAATAAAGATGGCAGTCATGGAAATAGCAACCAATTCATTCACTATCTTCCAAAAATCTGTAGATTCTGGAACAGTCCCAACAAATTGGACGGTTGCAAATGTAACTTACTATTTAAAAATGCTACTCCGAAAAAGAAATTCCCAATCCATGCCAATGTTAGGAATAAATAGGCCTTTTTTGAAGTAACAGGCAGTGACTAGTGGGATTCTCTAAGGATCAGTGCTTAAGCCCTAGCTATCATAACATACATTAACGATCTGAATGAGGGAACAAAAAGTACTATCTCAAAGTATACTGACACAAAATATGGTGGGAATGAGAGTGGTGAGGAGGATGTTCAAAATGATTCAGATAAGTTGAGTGGGCAAATACATGATAGATACAGTATAATTTTGATAAATGTGAAGTTATCTACTTCAGATGGAGAAAAGAATGGCAGAATATTATTTAAATGGTAATAGATTTGGGAGTGTTCACGTACAAAGGACCTGGGTGTCCTCATACACCAAGCACATAAGTACAGCAAGCGGTTAGGAAGGCAAATGATACATTGGCAAGAGGACTTAAGTACAGGATTATGGATGTCTTAGAGCTATACAGGACCTTGGTGAGACCACACTTGGAGTAGTGTGTGCAGTTTTAGTCTCGTCCAAGAAAGGATACACTTGCCATAGCGAGAGTAAAGCACACGTTTAGCAGACAGATTCGTGAGATGGCAGAATTGTGGTAAGAGGAGAGGTTGGGTTGACTGGGCCTTTAATCACTGGAGTTCAGAAGAATGAGAGGAGGTTTAATTGAAAGGTATAAAATTCTGACAGGGCTGGACAGATGGGATGCAGAGATATTGTTTCATTCAGCTCTGTGGGGTCTCAACAAATGATCACAGTCTCAGGATTAAGGTAGGCCACTTAGAATTGAGCTGAGGAAAAACTTCTTCATTGAGGGGATGGCAAACCTGTGGAATTTTCTACCATAGAAGGCTGTGGAAGTCATTATGGAATATACTTGAGAAAATAGATTTCTAGACTCTAAAGGCATCAGAGGGTATGAGGAAAGAGTGTGGAAGTATAATATTGAGATAGGGGATCAGCCATGGTCATAATAAATAGCGTAGCAGGCTCGAGTGACTGAATCAATTACTCCTGCTCCTATCTTCTACATTTATAACAAAAAGCAGAAAATGCTCGAAAAACTTCAAATGACTTTTCTTGAGAGCTCTGAAGAGAAAGCAAGCTGGTTGAAATCAGTGGAAGTGGATTGAATTCAGACAGGTAATCAAAGCAAGAAAAGTAGTCCTACGTGGCTAAACCAGCGCTCATCAATTTGGGAATATACTAACCAACCAACAGGTGGTCATGCACTCAATTCATCTCTTCACATTCAGAAGAGGACTGTGCATGAGCTCTTTCAAAAACTGTTTTCTTAATGTAAATCACTGAAAAGGCCCACACAGCAACAGTGAAAAAAGCATAAGATACATCAACAGGAAGAGTTCCAGTGAACCAAAATAGAAGATCTCAGTCAAGATCAGAGCTTAACAACCTACAGTCGTCTCAGATTGACTACTTAAAGGGTAACTGTAGGATTTAATTGGAACTGTTTTGTGTAATGGAATTATGTCCCAGGCTGATGTGGGAAGCAAGGGAGGAAATTGCAGGAGCTCTGACAAACTTTTAATTCCTTTCTGGCCATCAGGGAGGTACCAGAGAACTGGAGAACAGCTAATTTAAGAAAGGTTGTAGAGACAACCTAGGGAACTAGAGACCAGTAAGTCTCATGTCTTGATTGGAAAACTACTGGAAAAGATTCTGAAGGAGAGAATCTATCTCCATTTGGAGAGGCAAGGATTGTCAGCATGGTTTTGTCAGAGGGAGGTCATGCTTAACAAATTTGATTGAATTTTTTTGTGTGTGTAACCAAGTATGTGGATGAGGGTATTGCAGTTGATGTAGTTTACATGGATTTCAGCAAAACCTTTGACAAAGTCCCACATGGAAGACTTATTAAGAAGGCAAATGCATATGGGATACAGGGTGATCTGATGAGGTGATTCATAATTGGCTTAGCGGTAGGAGACAGAGGGTGATGTCAGATGGCTGTTTTAATGATTTGGAGGCCAATGACCAGTGGTGTACTTCAGGGATCCATGCTGGGTCTCCCCCTGGTCATCATTTATATCTATGATATAGATGACTGTGGGCAGATGGGATCAATAAGTTTGCTGATGACACAAAGATTGACCGGATCTTTAACAGTGAGGTTGAATGTCTTGGGTTACAGGAAGATAATGGTGAGAAGGGCAGGTAAGTGACAGATGGAATTTAATCCTGGAAAGTGTAAAGTGATACACTTTGGAAGGAGTAATTTGACAAGGAAGTATACTATGAAAGGTCTGACAGTGGGAAGTTCTGAATAACAAAAGAGACCTTGGCATATTTGTTCATAGATTTGTAAAGGCAGGTTAATAAGATGGTGAAAAAGATAAAAGGCACACTTGCCTTTATCAAATGGGTATAGATTACAAAAGTAGAGGGGTCATGGAGTTGTACAGAACTTTGAGGCCACAGCATAAGTAATATCTGCAGTCCTGATTGCCATACTATAGGAAGGATGTGACTGCACTGTAAGGGGTGCAGAGAAGATTCACCAATATGTTGCCTGGAATGAAAAGTTTAAGTTACTGAGAGGTTGGATAGACTTGAGTTGTTTTTCTCTGGAGCAGAGATGATGGAGGGTGACCTGATTGAGGGGTGTGGACTGAGTGGACAGGGAGCAACTGCTCCCCTTACTTGAAAGGTCAGTTACAAGACAAGTTAAAAGTGGATGGTGCAAAGTTTAGGTAGGATTTGAGGAAAAGCTTTTTCTCCCCCCCATACAGTGGTGACGATACTTCTTGGGAGAGTGATAGAAGCGGGATGCCTCACATCCTTTCTTGGATGAGTTCTTGGCATGCCACAGCATTCAAGGAATGGGCCAAATGCTGGCAAATGGAATTATGCAGGCAGGTCAGTGTCAAAGGACCTCTTCTGCACTGTACTATTTTGTAATTCTGTAAAATTCTCAAAAGTACAGTATTTATCAATTATATTTCTTGTCTCCAAGAAGCCAAATCACCAAGGAGACTATTACATCATTCCTGAGCTATGGTGCCCAGAATTGAACTGAGTACTCCAGATGGGGTCTGGCCAAATTGAAATGTAGCTGCCTCTCTTTTGCATCTCAATTCTCAAAATAATAGCCAAAACTCCATTAACCTTGTTTATTACATTGGTATCTGTGCTAAGCTGTAAATTAACACTTAGTAGCATTTTGAACAATTCATTACTCAACTCAGCATGACACTTTATTTATAAACTACACCATGTTAATATTTCTTGCAGTAGCTGTTTTGCAATGGTGATTCCTTTATATTTAGAAAGCATTTAAAAGAACGAACCCTCAGACACTGAACAAGCTTGAATATAAAAACACTGAAGCTCCCAAGTGGTCAGTAGCACGGCTGGGCAATGCCCACCAGGCACAGCTAGCAATGTGCTAGGCAGTGTCAAGGGGTGGAGCCTGAGTGATAGCTATGACAATAGGGCCCTGATGCTGCTGGAGGGTGTGTGTGCGCGTGTGTCAATGCAGTGAGAGATTGGAGCACCCTTGCCAAATAGCAGCTGAGCACCCTGGAGTCACATTTATGTCCCATTCTCCAGTAACTGTAGTGTGGTCCACAGTTGAGACAGTGGTATGGATTGCCCCATTTATAAAAATTTTCCATTGGGGGGGGGGGATTTCCACCCCACATTTTTCATCAAGACTTATTATAAGCAGTCCTAATATTTCAGCATTACCTAACAAATGTTTTCTATCCTTTCCCACTCCTCAAATGCAATTTTGTCTTCCATTACAAATTTTTTTGAACGGATAGACTCCCCAAAACTGACTGTTTAAAAGCAGATTTGACAAAGATTTTCAAAATTATAAGGTGCTGACGGTAAATTGGAAAAAAGGTCCACTAGTTGGTAATAAAAAGCACCACTCTATTCCCAAAAGAGGAAAAGTAACATATAGAAGGATGCTTTACTAGAAACAGTAGTGAAACCAGATCCATAACAGCTTTTAACAAAGAAATGGATTTTTTTAAACTTTGGGCAAAGAATGGGAAATTGGGATGAGCCAGATAACACTTGAGAACTGGCACAGGCATAAATGGACTAGATGGTTTCTTTATGCACTATAAAATTATAAAAAGGGCAGAGAACATTATTCAAGGTCAGCAGGGCCCACTGGCATTCTTTGCAAATGATAAATCTCTCAATCAAATGAGTCACTTAAATGAGCACATTTGCAGAAGAGCATAACAGCAAAATATTCCAGGCTGAAAGGTACTGAAAAGTGTGGTGTTATGACAATATTTATCATTATAAAACACATTAAAGCAGCAAACTAATGAAACTTGCACCAATTAACAGTTTGCACAATTGTACAAGCACTGCTGCCTCACAGCAGCAGGGACCAGGTTCAACTCTGGCCTTGAGTGGTCGTCAGTGTGGAATTTTCACATTATCCCCATGTCTATGCAGGTTTCCACCCACACTCCAAAGGTGTGTAGGTGGATTTGCCATGCTAAATTGCTCCTTAGTGTCAGGGAATCTAAATACATGCTATGCTGTGAGTAGGGCTGGGTGGGATTATTGTCAGTTCAGGTTCAATGGGCTGAATGGCCTCTTCTGCACTGTAGGGATTCAATGATTCTCTGAATTGAGTAGCACTCTGTACCTTTTTAATTTGTTTAAATGTAATAAATCAGGAGTTGAAAGAATAAATAGATTATATAATCCTGCATCAAATTTGGGTGAATGTCATTATTTGTCTGTGGTTATTAATAATCTTGAATTCTCCAATGTAGCTGTGCTGCATTATCACAGTCAGGTATCTCAGTCACTTTGGAGCTTGACCAGACGGAAATGTGGCATTTTTCTAATTTCTCTGCATTGTTGATGCTTATAAGGGCATTGGCTAGAACATTCATTGGTACCATAATGCCACTCCATCAATACAGCAAAAGACGAGCTAATGTCATTAATAAGTTTATTTTTCAGAAAACCAACGCTCAAGAGAATTTTGTACTGATACTTCAAAATTTCTTTGGAAAGTAACAACTTACGCGGGAAATGAAACAAATGTGCTGCTATAAACAGCAAAATTACAATACAAAAATAATGATTCTGTAACATTCTCTTCTAATATAAATATTGCAACTGATGACAGGATTCCAAGAATTGTGGCACCTGATTCCAACTACTGTGACTATCTTTCAGCAGATAATGATAAACACAATTTCAAAAATAAAAGTTCAATAAATAACAAACAAGTTTATTTCATTATGATTCTGTGCTTCTAAGAAACTTGAGTTTGATGTATACTAGACCATGAATTCACAAAAAGGTTTCAAATAGGCTGCAAAAAACACAAGAGAATGCGTAGAAGAAAAGTTGGTTGTGATAAGTGGCATGATGGTTAGTACTACTGCCTCAGAGCGCCAGCGATCCGGGTTCAATTGTCGACTTTGTTCTCCCTGTGTCGGCATGGGCTTCTCTGAGTGCTCCAGTTTCCTCCCACAGTCCAAAAGATGCATTGGTTAGGTGCATTAGCAATACTAAAATTCTCCCTCAGTGTACCTGAACAGACGTCAGAGTCTGGCAACTAGGGGATTTCACAGTAACCTCAGTGCAGTATTAATATAAGCCTACTTATACTAATAATAAAAAAAATTTCAGATTATATGCATTAAATCAGTCGACAGAATTCTACGTCCACATTTTCTTAGCTGCATCATTGGGAATTAGAATTGTGTTCAGTACAATATTTATATACGTATTTTCATAAAAATTCTTGCTATGCTACAAAAAACTTGTGATTAGAGACAGAACTGAGAGATGTCTCTATTATTTTGAATGTGGAGAGAAAATCTCAGTCTTAAAAAGCGCCTGGAGAAGCATCAGTCAAGCTGTACATAAAACAAAAATAATTTTGTTTGATTGAAAAACTAAGTTTCAGACACACAGAAATTACTTATGCTGCATTAAGAGGATCTGTGGAATTTTTACAGTGCAGAAGGGAGTGCATCAAGAAAAGAATAAGTTCAGAACCTCTGTACTAAACATGGAGGTTAATAAAAAATGAAACAGGCACATTTCATTTCTCGGACTAAGCAATAAAAGCAGGCTTGATTAACATCTGTCTTCGTCAATTCTCAGATTTGCATATGAATCCAATAAATTCAAGGGCTGCAAGCCTCTTCTCTCTTTCTTCCAGCTATACAGACCTTAAATGAGTTAGGCAGTAAGTCTTACCAGCAGTAGACACACAAACTAAACACAAGAATTAGGAGTAGGCCATTCAGCCTAATGAGCCAGCTGCATTATTCAATAAAATCAGGGTTGATTTTTTCTTATCACAGCTCCCATAATCTGTTACTCCCTTGTCAATCAAAGATCTAACTCACACAACCTTAAATATATTCAATAAACCAGCTTTCACTGCTCTGAGAAGACAAATTTCATAAACTCAAATCTCAAGAAATTTCTCCTTATCTCAGTCGTAAATGGAAGATTCCTAATTTCAAACTATGCCCCTTGTTCTTGAGCACCCACAACAAAAAAAAAAACACCCTCTTAGCATCCACCATGTCAAGTTCCTACACGATCTTACACACTTCAATAAGATCACCTCTCATTCTTCTAAACTCCAGCAGATAAAGAATTAACCTGCTCTCATAAGATAATCCTTCAACCCAGGAATTAAACGTGAACCTTTCCTCAAGTGCTTTTAATGCAATAATATATTTTCTCAAGGAGATAAAAACTATGCACACCATTCCAGTTGTGATCTCAACAAGTCCTTGTACAGCTGAGCAATACTTTCGTATTCCAACCACTTTGGGATAAATGCCAATATTCTATTTGTCTTCCTAATTACTTGCTGCACCTGCATACCAATTTTTGTGGCTCATGCATCTGGATAATCATATCCATCTGTACCATCCAGTTCTTACTGCCAAAATACAAAAGTTTGCATTTTTCCCACATTATACTGCCAAATGTTTGCCCACTTACTTCAGCTATCTATACACTTTCTGCATACATTTTAAGCAGAATTTTTTCCACGTACCCTCATTACATGTTTTGGAGTGGCAGAGGTGGACCGCCACCACCACTGAACAGGATCCCCTACCCCACCAGATAATTCCAGTCTTTGCAACTCATCACCATGCTGTATTTCAAATTGACCTATCTTTGCATGAACAAATTTAGCTACCATATATTCAGTCCCTTCATCCAAATCATTGATTTGGATTGTAAATACGCCCCAGAATTGATCCCTGTATTTGTCCATAATAACAGTTTGCCAACATAAATTATCCTTTTAACCATATTCTCTGCTTCATGTTAGTGTACCAATCCTCAATGATAACATGATACCCCGACACCATGAGCTTTTCTTTTTGTGGCAAACTTTGATGTGGCACCTTACTGAATGAACATAAGGGCATAAGAAATAGGACAGGAGTAGGCCATCTAGCTCTTTGAGCTTGCCTTGCCATTCAATAAGATCAAGGCTGATCTGAAGTAGATCAGTTCCACTTTCCTGCCTGCTCCCCATAACCCTTAATTCCCTAATCGATCAGAAAGCTATCTACCTGTGACTTAAACATATTCAACGGGCAGAGAATTCCAGAGATTCACTACCCTCAAAAAAGAAGTTCCTCCTCAACTCTGTTCTAAACTGCCCCCTCCGCCTTTATTTTGAGGTTGGGCCCTCTAGTTCTGGTTTCCTTTCTAAGTGGAAAGAATCTCTCTACCTCTACCCTATCTAGCCCCTTCATTATTTTATGTCTCTGTAAGATCCCCCCTCAGCCTTCTAAACTCCAACAAGTATATGCCCAATCTACTCAAACTCTCCTCATAAGCTAACCCCCTCATCTCTGGTATCAAACTGGTGAACTTTCTCTGCACTCCCTCCAAGGCCAATATATCCTTTCGCAAATAAGGGGACCAAAATTGCACACAGTACTCCAGTTGTGGCCTCACCAGTGCCTTATACAGTTGCAGCAAGACCTCCCTGCTTTTATATTCTATCCCCCTCGCAATAAAGGCCAACATTACATTTGCCTTCTTAATCACCTGCAGACTGAGTTTTTGTGACTGTGTTCTTTTGCACAGTAGCATGCTGCAACTTTTCATCATTTAAATAATATTCCATCCTACTATTATTTCTTCCAAAGTGGATAACCTCACATTTGTTAACATTATACTCCATCTGCCTTTTGAAAATTCAAGAATACCACATCTGCAGGCTTGTTTGTTCCTCAAATAACTAAAATCAATCAAAAATGATTTCCCTGTCATAAAACTTATGGCTTCATTAACAGTGGATCAGAAAAATAGAAATGAAGTAGGGAATTACTCTTCAGAAGCAAATTTTAGGATGCAAGGAGCTTACAGTAGCATGTTAATTCCAAAAATACAGAAAAATTGAATTCCATAAGTTGGTATCCTTTACCTTACGCATAGCTTTATGTAGCATCTACCAGGCTATGCGTAAGATAAAGGATACCAGTTTATGGAATTTATGGAAGCTTTCCTTACGTGAAAAGTGGTAAGCAGAGTTAATTGTGTACTGGAGTTCTGCTGCTGGAAAAGATTTGATGAACCCTTAACAATATCAGAAATGATTTCACAACTAAAATAATGTGTGTAGATGTATGTGCTAAAAGCTGCCTTTTTGCATTGACTGAAATAACAGATTTTTTTATTTTGAGTTTGCTGTAGGTGAAACAGAGATTAATGCCTGAAGGTAGGGAAAGTTACACTTCCAGTCAAACTGAAACTTATTTCAAAAAAAAAGTGTGAAGAATGACACTTTTTGTCAAATGGTATGTTAGTAAAATAAATAACATTTTCTTATGTTTTCACCAACAGGTACTCAACTGCAGGCAAATTAGGTTAGCTTAGATGGACTTTTTGGTTGACATGGACCAGTTTGGGCCAAAAGGCCTGTCTCTATGCCACACATTCTATGATTCTATGTACTGGAAATGTTCCAGTCAAACTAGGTGGCCGACTCATTACAAGTGCCTTTGCAAGTAGCCATTAAAAGTAGTAACAAATTGAAAGGTCAAGCATTCATTTCTTGATGAACAGAAAAGAAGGGATGTAATAAGTTTTTATACAGAAGTTTGATTAAATCATGCTGGGAATTGTGTGTGATGGTCTGGCCACTGTACTATAAAAGGAAACATATTGAAGCACTGGAGAAATTAGAGGCAAGAATTTAGAGGATTTTATCAAATTTGAGAGGCAGCAACCATTGGGAAAATAAGTGGGTTTGGGCGCTATGCTAGAAAAAAGGTGGCACAATAGAAATCAACTAAATTATGAAGAGATTAAATAGGATTAATATGGAGAAATTGTTTCCACCTGTGGGGAAAAACCAAGATAAGGAAAATAAATAAGACGTAGCTAATAACAGATCAAATAATTAGTTTAGGTGAAATTGTTTTACAAATGCTGCCATATGGAGTGATTGAAAGATTTATTGATGGTAATATTAATCTAATCAAATTTAGCAAGAAACTCATCACACAGAATGTAGCATTTACACTTCACACATTTATATCAATAATGAGTAAAACTGCTGTGGGCTGTAAAACTAGGATTGCACCCAGTCAGTCCAGTTTGTTGGTTAGTTTAATATTTCCCCCAATGTATTTAAGAAGAGTATTGATGCATACATGAGGGAATAGGTTACATAGAGATATAAAAGTTACAGTAGGAAGAATGGTCTCCTTTGCCCCCCTGTTGATTTCATTCAATTGTGTAAAATACTTCCAACCATACCACCACAGATAAAACGTCCTTGATCCTAAAAAAATTAGCACAGTACACCACTATGTACTTTTCTAAGTCAACAAACCAAGCTTTCATTCAACAAACTGAATTGAAGTTTAAGTATTTATGCCACTTGAAGAGACCATTGATGACAAAATTAAATTTACCAAAAATACTCATTCTCTCTCTCTGCTCCAAGTGTATCTCCTAAATCCCAAATGCAAGGGGCTGAATATTGTTTTGTTAACTCATATTTTAATGAATGATGTTTCATATACAGAAAAATATTCACTGGAGTATTTTAAATTATAGTCATAAAATGAATGCATGCCCATTTTTCAACTGTATAATCCTATTATATATTTTAACTACACTTAAAAAGGACTTAAGCACCAGACTGCTTTACTTAATTTTGCAATAAGGCAGTTAATATTCTGAATTTAAAATATACCAGTAAAAGACTATTTTAAATTTCTCAAGGCTGCTGTTCTACTGTATGATTGAAGAATTACTACAATGGATTCTCTGTACTCACTGTAATCAATTACATAATAACCAGCATTTTATGCATACTTGTTGAAGCAGTTGACCCAGCAAAAAAGTTAGTTTGTAAGAGATTGTTGTGCAGTTGCCAGCCTGCACAGAATTCAATCGTCTAAGATGTAAAGACCATCACGCCGTTTGAAACGAGAGTTTATATTTGTCTTGGTCCTCAAAACCACATTAAAATATCTAGTGCACTATTTTATGCAAATATGAAAAAAACTTATCAACTGCAAGAATATTGTAAGTTCTTTACAAATTAGCATTAAAAAACGTAGTAACCAACCACTTGTATCGGTTTACCAATTGGCTAGGTTAAAAACCAAGTCATAAACATAAACATACTTAAATAACAATGTAGTTTGCCTCCGACATTAGATGAACTGGACAGGTATCAGTTCTGATGATTTAAGCCACATAATTTCAGCTCCTATGGCGGACTATAACCATAATGAACCTTTTGCGCGACAGGTCGCTGCTACCAATTCTTTTGCGGAGGGGCACGCCACATTGTTATGAAACTAACTGATCAGGAAACTACTGAAGAGAACATTGCAACCGTGCCCTGACAGGTCGCTTTTGCCGTGTTATACCCATACCAAAGGAACCGTTAGATATACGAGCCGTTCCTATATGATTCAAGCAGGTTTTATAGTTCAGTACTGAAACTTTTAAGTAACTTTGACAACATATTTTTATATTCCCCCCCCCCCTCCCCGAATTTGATAGATCTCTGAATGCCCTCCCCTTCCCAAAAAAAAAACTTTCGCGCTAGATAAAAAGATAAATGTTTGGACCGTTATTTTTCTTTTAAACAATTAGTTACTGTACCTTTTGGTCCACGATGGAGCAGACGAGGTCTTTGACGGCGGAGAGGGAGATGTCCTGTGCCTCGATGGTAACCGGTTCCCGAGTGAGGCCGATCTGGAGGAGGAAGGAGACGCCGTTGAAGGATCCCCGGGAGTTGGTGGGACTCGGGGCGCTGAGGCTGCCGTTGGAAAGGCGAGCAGAGAGCCCGCTGGCGGTGGCCGGCGGGGACAGCGATGGGGTCGGCGACGAGGCGGGCAGCGGCAACACCGGCGGCAACAATCTCTGCGACACGGGAGGAGACGAGTTGCTGCTGTTGGCTGACATCTGGCTCCCCGGGCGATAAATCTCAACTTGGAAACTTCCAGCCTTCCAAAGCCAAAAACAAATGCAAACCAGGAAAAAAAAAACAACAGTCCAAAACAAAAACCCACCCTGTCGTCGATCTATCAAGACAGCAACCAAAGAATGTGCAGACTAGCGAGCTGGCATTTGCTGATAACTTTATTCAGCAGCAGCAGCCTGTTGAAGTCCCACTCATTTTCCCCCCTCGCTGCTTTTCTCCTCTCGCCTTCCCTCTCTCTCTCTCTCTCTGCTTCTGTAGTTTCAATCCGCCGTCGCCAGACGCTCAATCCGTCACCGGAAATACTCTGCAAAAGAGGAGGGGGGAGGCTGGATGAAAAGATGATGTTTTATTTTATTGCCAACGTGCACATTAATATCAACAACCCTCCACCCCACCGCCCCGAGGATGTGCAAATATTTAGGGCGTGTGCAATCATCCGGGGTGGAGGGGGATGATTTTTCAGTGCTTGATGGGCATGTTGCTCACACAACAGAGGGCGAGTTTTCTACTTAAAGCGCAAAACCAGTAACTTTAAAAGAACTGAGAGCAGATACAGCCCCCTCTTACTTTTGCATTGTGACAGAGCTCTATTTCATTTCCCAGTAAACAGACAGATATAGTGATAAAGATGGGAGGTGGAGAGACGAACTGTATTAAGCAAATGGACCGGATGGTCTCCGAAATCTCTAATATCCGTTCATCTCCATTCACATCAATACACTCGTTCATTCTTTGTTTTTAACGTTTTTTGTGTTTCTTTATAATTCGTTCCTGGAATCAGACTGTCAAAAGGATGACAAATAGACACCATCATCGGAAAAATAATAAGTTACCAAAGCACAGGGGTCCCCGCTGCGCCTGACACAAAAACAGCTGCTTTCGACTGAAGATCCATAACAGCGTTACTGATAGGCAAGCGGAGGTTACTACATCCGCTGTATAATGTGCTGGAGCCGTGATGTTACTTTTAACCTGTATTCTGACTGACAACGTGTTACCAAACGTTCATCCGGCATGCGATAGTGCGATCCCCAGTTCGCACCTCAATTTGCCATGGGTGGACCTCCTTGGATCACATGATTTGCAAAGCGCCTTTGAAGTGATTCTACTGCCAAACAAGCCTTCAACCACAAAATATATTATGCATTCAAAAGTTCATAAGCTGGATGTTCCCTGACACATGCCTTCAGTATTAACAGTTACCACAAGCGGCGCAGTTAACATACAATCTAAAGACGTGTACAAGGTAAGGCCATATGTTAAAAAGTGCACTTGTGTAAAAGTATTGGATCTTTCCATGGAGCATTGTAACACTTGAAGAGGATGTGAAATCGGAATAAGGAGATCCGACTGGATGGCTTCAGTTTAAAAGCTAATGCCAACACAGCTGCAATGTAGCCAATGGCCCTTATCGGAGATATAACTGAACCTATATTACTAACTGCTTTAATGTTGATGTAATAAAATACAATTTAAGAAATTAATGTTTGCAACGTACACAAAACTTACAAGCTGGTTTTGTTATTGTACAATGCTTAATTATACATTCCTTCCATAAACCACACGTGAAATGTGACAGCTGTGGTACAAATGTCACACATTCATTACAGCAGAATGATCAATTTGCCTCTCATCAGCAGTGATGGCGAGGAAGGACATCAAAATTACTGCACAAGTCAAAAAGAACTTACTGGTTGGGCCAGTTCTCAAAACTAATTTGGTCTCATCAGAGAACAGTCGCTGTCTGTGTGATGCTCACTTGGCACGTCCCTGTTATCTTGCAATGTGATCGGCGCCAAGAGGCAACAAGGACAGATTCTTCGCGCTGACTGGCGTTAAACTGCAATTTACAAATAAATGAAGTACTGTGAGACAAGTCTCTTGAAGGAGAGTGGAGGGAAGAGGACTTTTTAACGCATTTAGTTTTGTTCTGAATCCCGAGTTGGACTGCTGTTTCGCACCAATGTGCACCACTTTATAAAAAGCGCGAAATGAATAAAATACATAAATGCATCATTTATAGTTGATGTAAATTCTTATCATCCTAGTGTGTTTAATGCACTAGGGCGTTTCAGAACCGTACAAATATATTCTGATCAAGAAACCTTAACTTACTGATGCTATCTAAGCAGTAAATCGCCTGCTTCAATTGTGATAGATTTTCAGACTATCAGTTCTCACTAGTCACTCCTATTTAATACTGCAACTTTGGGAACATTCATCTCTTACTTTTCTTGAGGGTTATTTTCAAGATTGCTGAAACGCAAACACATTTTCAGCTGCTGGGGTTCAGCGGTGTTCTTTATTGATATGGTAACAGCTTCAAATGCTGAAACTATTAGAAAATACCAGAAATATATAGGTCAGCCATCGCGCGTGAAAAGAAATGGCTGAGCATTTGGATAAATCCCTACTCAGAATATCTTTTGGATTTCTCGAACTTTACATGGCTATACTGTCAATAATAGAGCCAAACAACAATAACATTAGGAAGAAAATTTAAATACTGGGATGAAAATACCCCATTAACCCTTTACCTTTAAGTAGTTTATCGTACAGTAAGGTTAATCAAAATATTAAACCACTGTCAATAATGCACAGCTGTACTGACATCTGCAAGTACGTTGCGAACTTGGTGACTGCGATACATACATACTCCTATATCTCAAAACTTAGTTAAGTATTTTAGTTCGGTTCCCAAAACAGAATCAATTTAATCTAACCTACAGATCTAATGTCCTCCGTCAGTTTAAACATTAAAGAGTCAAGGAGCATGCAACTGCACTTGAAAGATAAAAGTTGACACCCAGATCTGCATATTTACTAAAGGGGCGGTACCACAACGGGGCTAAGAATAATATGGCTTTTATTTGCAGTAGTGTTCATATTAAGGCATTTTTTTAGATTTTACTTTCAAGTGTTTAATGATGTTGAATTATATGGCTACGTTATTCACAAACCCGTTTTATTATTGGCGAATACAGTTAGAGATGGAAGTCTGTATGTACGAAAAGTTGTATTTTCTTATGACACGATTAATAAACTTGCATGTGCAAAACATTAGGAAGTGTTGGAAGTGGAAAAGAATATGCGATCAAATTTCATTTGAACACGCAGTGGTCATAAAATACTCTAAAATTAATTATCTTTAAAATGGAGCGAAAAGTAACCAGAGACGCCCACTTCCAACTATTTACCAATGGGAGGATTCCGTTATTCCATGGGGATTTCCCATATCGGTCAATCTCGTCACGCCACTAGAAAGATGTAGCCAGGATTGAGAGTGCCATTTAATTTTGTCCAAAGAAGGGAAAAGTCTCGTGAACTCTTTCATATCAAGTGGAGTTATGCGAGTATTGGGTGCTTTAAGAAGGGGTATTCCCTCTCTTAGTATTCAATCGCCACTGTTATCCTTTAAAAGTGCAAGCTGCAGAAAGATGTGCTGAAGATGCTCACCAGTCAGAGCTCTCCACGCGCTGCACCTTTCTAAACATGTCACTGAATTAAGGAAGGAAAAAGTTGCCACAGACTGACATTGGTTAAAACATCCGCGTCGTAGCTGATCAGTCATATACAAAATAAATTCATCTGCATGAAAGTCAGGAGCGTGAGGTAGCATATTTCGCAACCGTGTCATAAGAATATTTTTAAAAAGTTAGGCATGCACAGCCAACATTGGCAGCACCTATGAAGAAAAACTGGATCCAATTGTCTTCACACCAGAACTTTGCCCATCAATGAGCAGCATTGCCAACACCATACATTTGCTGATGAGTTTTCTCTCCCTAGCATCAAAGGTTTATCCCTATTTACTTTAAACCGCAGCAACTGGTTTGTTATTTGGCAACACTCACTCTTTTCCGCCGAGTTACCCAAGTTTTCTTTGCGCCGTCCACTACATCAATGCTTCATGTCCCTCAACTGCGTGTCTGCAGGGAGGGGGGGGTCGCATGGCATTCTGGGAGTTGTAGTCCACCGGGTGAGGGACTCTCCCCACCTGCAAGAGGAAGTGACATCATCAGAAAACTACAACTCCCGGCGTGCTCGGTATGCCGCCCCACCGCACATGCTCAGTAACTCTCAACCCCTCGGCCGTTATGGCCGAAAGGGGGCGGGGCGGTTTCTAACGGTTCAGCAGAGAGAGGGAAGACCGGGCCTGGGAATTTGCCCCAGGATCTCTGCGGTTGCAACGCTGTTTGTACACGGATTGGGAGGGTGGGAGTTCGAGGGTGATATTGCATCCGCGCGACGCATGAGAAAAAGAAAGTCCATGGCCGCCGAGCTGGGTGGAAGAGCGGGCTGTTTCCATGGAAACGTCCAGCAAGCACTGCTGGCCGCCCGTTCACAATTCCGAGCGAGAGCTCCCTTTGCTGCAGTAGGAGCACAGTAACTTGACCTCTCGTAACCCTGACATATTCTATCATTTTATGGAAAAAGTCTGCCTTAGTGGTCTGTTCTGAAAAAAAGTGTATTCGACCCGAGGTTTCTTTTTCCCCTGACTCTTTTTCTCCCTCCACAGATGCTCCCTGAATTGCCCAGAACTTGCAGCATTTTTTGTTTTCAATTGCATCAGTGTGCTGCCTGACTGGTCTTTTTGGAAATCAGTCTTCGACTTAATTTTAGGGAATGAATATGGGTAAGTAAAACGCAAGAACTCAAAAAAAACCCACCATTTGGCCCCTCCTCTATTCCACCATTCAATTAGAACATGGCTGATCTGATTGTAGCCCTATCTCCCCTTCCTTGATTGTCAGTAGGCGAGCATTTAGTGGCAAATAACATTCCTCACAACTTCAGCATGGTGGCATTGCGGTTAGCACGGCTACTTCACAGCGCCAGGGGACCCAGGTTTGATTCCCGGCTTGGGTCACTGTCTGTGTGGATTGCCTCCGGGTGCTCTGATTTCCGCCCACAGTACAAAGATATGCAGGTTAGGTGCATTGGCTATGCTAAATTCTCCCTCAGTGTACCCTCATAGGTGCTAAAGTGTGGGGACTAGAGGATTTTCACAGTAACTTCTTTGCAGTGTTAATGTAAGCTTATTTTAACTAATAAACTTTTTTACTTTAAGGTGAACTGTCACAAGCAAACTGCAATGGTAATTTCAGATTAAATTTAACCAATACAAAGCATTTTGACATCCTTGTAAGCTTTCCCACATTCTAGTTGTCCAACCCCAATGAATTGTGTAATGGCTTCAATAATGTAGCTAAGTTAGGAATAAAATAATTATTAATCCCTGAAAGGACCTCAACAGTGTCATATTCATTGGATATAAAGCTTCAAAAATAACATCCTTTTCTTAGGTGTTTTATGTATGCCTTTCACATCAATAATGTGACCAAAGTACTATACTAACATCTGGAAGAAGTCATACTTCCTTGATATGTAGACCACGCAACTGAAGACGTTCCAATATTGCTTCTAAATTATTCAAGTGCTCCTGTTCACTGGACTCTGTAATTAGAGTATCATCCAGGTGACATTGGACACCAGAGAGAATACTTAAAATCTAATTCATCGGTCTTTGGAATAGGACTGATACAGATGTTATTCCAAAAGTCAATCTTTTATAATGAAAAAGACCTTCATAAGTAACAATGGTAAGCAATGGTTGTGATTCAGCAGCTATATTAATCTGTAAGTATGCTTGTGGAAGATCAATCTTGCTGAATTTCTGTCCATCTGATAACCCAGCAAACAAATCTTCAATAAAAGGAAGCGGATGTTGATCAGCACACAACAGTGGATTTATGATTGTATTTGTGATTATTTTAAAACAATCTGAACCATCTGGTTTCATAACAAGTTCGATGAGAATAGCCCAATCGCTCATTGTAACCAATGCACCCGTGTTAATAAGTCGTACTTTTCTGACTCTGGGATGAATTGCATATGGCACTGCCCTTGTTTTAAAACGTTTTGGTTGACTATCAGGCTTTCACTTAAATTCCCTTCATTGACCTAACTGTCTCTTTGAAAACACTTTTGTATTTACCTAGAAGATTTGGTAGATCTGTTTTTACATCAACCAATCCACTGATAGCACGCCAGTTAAACTTTATCTTCTCTGATCATGATCTTTCAAAGAGTGATGGAAAATTATCACAGACCACATTGGGAAGTAACTCACCATTTATGTAACATTTTAATGGCACAATCTTTTCTGTGTGTGCTTAACATCAGCTAGTTTTAAAGGCGCCATTTCCATCGACATTGTGATTTCTTTAAGTCAAAGCATTTTCAGTAGGCAAGCAGCAAATTTTTATTTATTTTCAGAAAAACAACAACAACAACAACTATGCATACACAGATTTGTATGAATACAATTGCAACTTATCACAAGCATGATTTTACAGCAAATGCCCACAGGTGTTGCTCATGTATACCTAATATTAAGCAATGTTTGCAAACCCCCAAGAATTAAAGACTAATCGGAACAAGCATAACCAGGAGAAAAAGATCATTGGGTCATTCAAAAATATATTATTAATTATCTTTTGAATGGATGTTTAGTTGCTTAAATATTAGGGATGCAAAAATATTTGACATATAGGGGTTTGGGTGGGGGAGCAAGTGGAGTTAAATGTTGAAGTTCATCCGATGTAATCTCCAGTAATGCATCCAAGCAGAATTAGGAACCTCACTACAAAGTCACTGAGCTTTCCATTTCATTCTAACTCTCAACATTGACTTTATCTGCTGATGTGATTTTTCTCATGTTTTTGCAGATACAATCTACCTTATGGAGTTCTGCCTCTGATACTTTGCTGGAAAGCAAATAGGATATTAAAGGGTACAAATAAAGATGGTTGCATCTTGCTTTGTTCAATTGCTGTCAATTATACCAACACAATGCATTAATAATTCACAATTACCTTATCTGTTTGCGGGCATGAGGTCTGTTTCAATATGTGTGCTGACAATAGCCAGTTTTATCTCTTCACCAGTTTAAACTTCATTATCATCCATATTTTTTATATGACATAGTCATAAATATTTTCCTCCAATTGAACAGGGTTGGATCTTGTTCAGTCCCACCGAAACTCTTTCCCCTGGGCTGATTCCATTTTATTCCTTTACTGCTTGCACTGGATGAACTGTATATCTGTTTTCTGTTTCACCCATCACCAGCTCTCCTACTTCCAGTTCCACACCACTAACAATCTTTATCTGTACCTCACTTCACTGCTATTTGAATTTGTCCTGACTCCACTTCTTTGAAGACCCCCCCCCTTCCCTGTCATCTAAAGCTCCACCCTACAGAAATGCAAATTCATGAAAAGCCAATTGCAAAATTTTAACTTGCACTCAATCTCACTCACCAATCAGTATTGCCTGTTCCCCAAAACAGAAAATTCAAAATGCTTATTTTTCTTCATGGACTTACCTCAGCCTAATTCTGCAACCAACTCCTGTCCAATGCCCTGATCCATATCCTTTGATCCTTTGACTTCTTGTTCTTGTGCTTCAGACTTTGACTTGTGGCAGTGTTCCATAATAAGGTCAGAAGTGAGGATGTTGCTGATGATTGGAATGTTCAATGATATTCGTGGCTTCTTGGATACAGAAGCAGTTGTGCCCAGTGCAGCAAGCCTTTGGCAACATTCAGTCTTGCCAGATATCTGATATGTAAGATCTGTACCAGACAATGACCATCTTGCCATGACATTTAATGGTGCTATCATTACGGCATCCCCCACCATCAACATCCTGGGGGTTTCTATTGACCAGAAATTAAACAGGACCAGCCACATAAATACTGTGGCCAGAAGAGCGGATCAGAGACTGATTTTTCTGTGATTCATGTGTCAGGGCATTTGAATCCTTATGTGCTGCAAAGTTTTGCAGTTCTGTGGTAACGCTCCTCTTGACTCTCCAAAGCTTGTCATTTTACAAGGCACAAGTCAGATGTGTAATGGAATATGCTCCAATTGCCTGGATGAATGCAGCTCCAACAAATGCTAGCAGCCTGACAGTATTCAGGACATGTGGAGATGCCAGCATCAGACTGGGGTAAACACAGTAAGAAGTCTCACAACATCAGGTTAAAGTCCAACAGGTTTATTTGGTAGCAAACGCCACTAGTTTTCGGAATGCTGCTCCTTCATCAGGTGAGTGGAAGCAGTGCTCCGAAAGCTAGTGGTGTTTGCAACCAAATAAGCCTGTTGGACTTTAACCTGGTGTTGTGAAACTTCTTACTGTATTCAGGAGAAAGCAGCCCATTTGATTGGTACCCCATCCGTTACCGTTATTTTACTTCCAGCATCACTAAGTGCACAATTTCAGTAGTATGTTGCAACTACAACATGCACTGCAGCAACCTGCCAAACCTCCTTTGATAATACCTTCCAAACCTGCAATCTACATCACCCTATTAGTACATGGACAGCAGACACAGTGGAATAACACCAGCTGAAAGTTACCCTCCAATTGGTCTATTTGGATTTCTAAAAGCCATTCCATAAGGTCCCACGTCAAAGATTATTCCACAACCGGTGGAGGAGTAACATACTAGCTTGGATAGAGGGATTGGTTAGCTAACAGGAGTAGAAAGTAGGGATAAATTGGTTAGTTTGGGTTTGAGAGCTGTAACTAGTGGAGTGCCACAGCTTTAGTACTAGAGCCTAACTATTTACAATCTATAATCAATAAATGTTTTTCCAACATTGCCGTTGGGCTGTTTAAGCCAGAAGTCTTAAACAGCCCAGTGAAATTGACAGGCCAGGGAGAAGGCATGTGTCCAGGTGAGTGGATGGGATTTGGCTGGTCAGGGGAGTTGGAATATAAAAGAGTCAGACCTGCAGGTTAGGAGGAGTTCCACAAGGTAAAGGTAGGAAAATGGCCTAGAAAGGTGAGTAGTCAGGAGATGGGGGTTCAGAAAGTTGGAGATGTCCCATGCAGGGCTCAGTCTGGATGTTTAAAGTTAGAAATAGTTTTATTTCTTTTTGAATAACTATTAGCTTAACAATCAGAACCAGCCGAAGATAACTATTTATTTTGTTGGCTGGTTCCCAGTGCAGCATAATTGTCAAGAGGAAGTTAGCGCTTCTGGACAATTGCCACTGAGACCCTTACCTCTGAACTTCTGAGGGATTCCACAGCCAGGTTGCTACAAACTTACAGGTCAATGATTCTGCATGCAACAGTGATGCAGTAGAGCACTGCCAATCTTTCAGCTTTACACTATTTTATCTTTGAAACAGCAATCTAGGATATAGTTTTGCTGTGGCGTCCACAGTGCCTGTGGAACACAAGTTTTAAAATAAATATATAACCTTCTCTTTGGGTAGTGTCAGACCTCTTTTGCATAGACCCTTAATAAAACAATTTTGTGACTTCTCTACCAATGTTAAAATACTGGACACAGTTCTGTCATGCATTTATACATCTCAAATTAAAGGAAGTACATATTTTCTTCATTCACACATTATCTTAACATACCAAATGATAGGCAAGTGCACTGAAAAATACTGAGTATAGGAAATGGAGAGCAGAGATCATGGCAGGAAGCTGGAAAGTGAAGAAGCATGTCCCTGAGCAATTTTCAATCCCATAAACCACAGATTTGCCAAAGAAGTTGGTAACAATGAGAAATCTATGCAGCTATGGATCATAATCAGTTATTACATAAAAGTAAGTTTTTAAAAATATTACAAATATCTGTTAAGATTCATTTTTTTCCTGATACAACTTTCAGGCTGAGAACCAATATTTTTCATTGCAAAACAAATGAAAACATTTGGTTTGGGAAGCTGGCAAACGCACCTAAAAAAAAAGTTATTGTGAATCCAAGGGTGACCTACATTTATTTTACAAGGTCATAGTGGAACATATTGCAAACTAAACGATAGGCTATGTCTTATAGCTTCTTATTAGACATAGAATGTCTACACTGTCTCAGTAAGAAGCTTAAAATATCCATGGAGGACCCCAGAACAAAATGAATCCTGTGGATTAAATCTCCTACTGGGACACCCCAGGCATTCCATGTTACCTTGGGATAAGCTTCCAGGAAGGTTTTGTTTTGGTTTTGGATGTTATCTGGTTGATTTCTCTGGAAAGAGTTGGTTGAACTCTGAATAGTGAGCAGTTTTGAGGATGCAAAGAGAGGGAGAAAATCTGCTGGAGTGGTGAGCTAGAACAGAGGGTTATCATGAATCAGGATGTTTCTGATTTAGAGTCACTGAACAAGAATGCAGAGAGGTTCATGCAAAGTTAGGGGTGAGGCTAGGGGGAGGGTGCACAATTGTGAATTGTTGAAGGGTTTTCCTCACTGAATGTTAGTGGAAGAACCCCATGAAATTTCATATTTTGGAGAGTTAGAGTGAATTCCAGAAAGCTGTGGCACACCTCAGTCTTATTCTGAAGAGACATGGAAGAATCCTCAAGATCCTCTAAAGTATAGCGAAAATCTTTAGTGGAATTAAATCCCAAACATGAAGTATCTGTTGAGATTTTCAGATTTGAGATATAAGTGTTTTCAAAACATCACGTTAATAGTACTTTGTTTAAGTCTTGTATAGTAAAAAGTTGTTTTTTAATATGAAATCCTGTGGCATAATTCAGATTTCAAAGACACTGGTCTCCGCTCAGACTGTAACAAAAGTTAAGACAGGCTTACATTAATAACAAAAAGATAGCTGCGTAAACATATATTTCCACGATATTTCACAATACTGATTCAGGAAATTCAAACAAATTTTAGTCTTCAAGGAGATAATAGCTTTCAAATATCAAGAAACACTTACTACCTATTATTTCTGTAATTCTATTTTATCCAATTTTTAGTATTTGGCACACGTAGACAAAATTACAATTTTAAGCATTTATAGGCCAACACAGTTTTTTTTGTAACATGGCTACCAATAAAATGAATTTATGGGTCAGCTGCAGAGTAGGGAGTAGCAGAAATCAAGGAGGAAATTAAGGCAAGAGAAAGGCACGTGTAGTGTAAATCTATAACTAATCCATAACAAACCGTAAAAAACTTCCAAATCCCCTTTCTTACAAATACAACATTCTGTTTAGCCTAAAATATGTTCTTATAACAGAAACTATAATTAGAAGATTCATTGTACAGAATATGTTATAAAGTCATTAGGGCCCAAATTTAAATTAATTCCATTACTGAATTTAATCAACAAGGCTCAAAATAAACTTTCAGGTGTTGAATCCAACAAATTCCTTGCAGCTCTTTTGCAGGTGCTACAAAAGGGCTGCAAAGAATAAGTTTGTCACGAGGCCTGAAGATTTATTTTGAGCTTTGCTGATTTAAAAAAAATCATGATTAGTTTGAGGGATCAGTATATATTTTCCATTAGAAAGCAGCAATTTTAAAAAGCAAGGCAATTATGGGAGGATTGTCTTTGCACTGTTTTTCCTATGTGTGTATTGTACAATGTCAACTTTTAGAATTATAAAATCCCCAAAGACGTGATTAATCAAAGACTTCAATTCTAAAATAAAATGAACATCTTATGCAGGTAATGTAGGGATTACAATGTTGTCATGCAAACAGAAATTTTACTTCATATACAATGGTATGGAGGATATAGGTTATGAAATCATTGGATACATTAAGCAGGCCTGGGCAGAATCAAATATTCAATTACATTCAGTCTGTTCACTGAATAAACGCAAAGATTAGAACAACTGATACTTGCAATGTGTGTCAAATACAAGGAACAGAACCATGAGAGTCCCAGTCAGTTTAAGAAACATTATTTCCTTATGAGACATTAGTTATAATGTACTTTTGAAACTCAGTAGATCTTCCCATCTCACACCACAAAAAGTTGAAAGTGGTCTGGAACTGTGACGTTACGTTGGTGAAGATGTAATTAATTCTGTATGTGTATATTTTTAAAAAATAAGCCAACCAGTCTATCTGGGTTATTTTTGGAATCACAGATGATAACTGACAAAATTATATCAAACAATTGTCTACATTAATGGAATCCATGTCATAATTAATATTTTTGTAGAGAACCTAAAGACAACACTTCCATTTATATATAAAGATAAACATGTTTAATATTGAAAATGTGAAAAAATTCATTACTGAAAACATGAATTGTTACATTAAGTGTCCTGGTATCAGAAGAATTCCCATTCTTGTACCAACATCACATTGTTAAAATATACAAAGTTCACCTGGCAGCAAATTACAACAAACATCTATTGCCAGAATTTCTGCATGGGTCATTTGCTTCATTTAGTTGTGATGCCATATCAATTGCATCTAAATATTCCACTATTAGTAATTCAGTAGCATAGTATTTGATCTGTAACATAAGATACTTAATAAAATGAATCAACTTTAATCAGTGAAATTTTCCATACACTTGTATTTAGCTACTAAATGTCAGTGTCTTTACTAACCAGTTTAAATGTATTCAACACAGAAATTAGCATATTCTTTTCTTAAATGACTAGCACATCAATTGAAACAGTCTGCGAGAGATTTCCATTCTAGTTACTGAGCAAAACTGACAAAAAAAACTTTCCACTTGCATTCACTGACATACAAAGAATTAACAGTACATTGAATAATTAATACTTTTTAAGCCTTTTTTAAGAAATCGTGTTAAATGATTTGCTTCCATTCCTCCTGTTTCCAGCAATCAATATTGAGGGAAGGTTGGATCAATCTTACAAGCCCAGGCCATTAGGCCACCCTGGATATCCTTCACTGATAATGAGCAAAGCTCATTGTCAAGTATCTCCTGCAAGATTTTAACAGCCTTCTGGGAATCATTTCCTTGTTTACAGATAACATATACTGGAAATTTAAAAAAAAGAATTAGGTCATTTCACCTGTTGTTATCAGAGTACTGATATCAATGACAGCTCAACATTTAGGATTTATCATTTGAACACAGCACACAATTAGTTGCCAGGGCTAATAGCAGAGCCTTTGTTACACAAAGTGCAACATTTGCAAGGAATCACAGCTCTTTCTTTTGATGATAAAAGTCAACAATTTGCTGATAAAATTTATACAGTATTACATAAAGTGTTGAGGAAAATCGATGAAAAGAACAAATGTAGATTATTATTTGTTAGCAAGACCAGACTTTCTTTTGCTTCTTATGTCCCTTGGGAAACTGAAATTTTACGTAAAAGGCATTACAGAAAAGTAAATCAAGCGCGCCCTCTGGTGATGAAAGTTCAAACTGATTTATCTAAGACATGACACACTTTGCTAAAACAACTTGCATTCTTCTAGTGTCTTTAAGCAGCGAAACATCCCAAGGCACTTCACAGGGATGTTATTATACACATTTTACACTAGGCCAAATAAAAACAGGTGGCTGAAAACTTTGTCAAACAGGTAGGTTTTAAGGAGTAACTTAAACAGTGGAATTCCAAAACTGAAGGCCTTGTCAGCTGCTGGCACAGCTGCCAATAAGAGTCTGGCAACACCAATTTTAATACCAACAGTTGCCAGACTCTTACTGAGTTTACCCCAGTCCAACGCCGGCATCTCTACATCACAGCTGCCAATGGCAGAGCAAAATAAATCTGCAATGAGGAAGAACCCAAAATTGGAGGAGCACAAAAATCAAGAAGGGTGAAAGTGCTAGCAGAAATAACAGAGATGGGATGAAGCTGTGTCATGGAAGAATTTAAACTTAACATTGAGAATTTTCAAATGGAGGCACTGTCAATGTGGGAGCCAATCAACAAGTACAAGGTGATGGCAACTAGGTGTAGATGAGGTTACAGGCAACAGTTTTAGGACAGCTGAAATATATTGAGATGCATGGGAGATCAGCCAGAAGAGCATTGAAATAGTCAAGAGTGGAGCTAAAAGAAGCCAGGGTGATGGTTCGGCAACAGATGGGCTGGGTTGAGGTAATGTCAAAGACAGGCAGTATTGCAGAGGTGGATGTTAGCAGTCATGGTAACAGAGAGGATGTGGGGTCAGGAGCTCAACTCAGGATCAAGTAGAATGCTGCGGTTGCAAATAATCTGGTTCAGCCTCAGATAGTGGTCAGCAAGGGTAAACAGCAGTATTCACTATGTTTACAGCTTAATATAGAATTTATTTTAAAAATACTTAGCCACTTAGCCTCATATGATTATCTGTACCAAAACAAAATCTAGTTATGAAAACTCAACTTAAGTACCTTTCAGATATTAGGTAAATTAAAATGTTCTGCAATACTGCTTTGTTTTCTACTTTATTTGAAAGGCATTAATTACCTAACAACCAATTCATCCTGACCTCTAAATTACAAGGAAGACGTTTAGCTATGAAGAATTCAAAATTAATTGGATTAAATTTGATGCTCAGGTTACCTATAAAGATGTTCCAAAGAAAATCCTCATGTTAAGAATCAAGTATTCAGTTTATTCAGACATAATTGTATTGTAGTCCTATCAGGTCACATGGATTTGGGAGATCAGATTACTTGTACTGAAGCACTGGTGACTGACTACGTTAAGCTCCATGCATAATAAAATGAAATATTAATCCTCAAACAGCAGTCTAAATATCTATTAGGTCCTGCAATAATGATCAGTTCGCATGTAGTGAACCTAAACAAGCTCCTTTTACAAATAAAAAATGTGTTACTGACATCAACTGCAGCATATAATAGCACTTAAATGTGTGTACTACTGGCAGATTAAAAACTCCAACTTGTTCGCAACTGGTTTTATACATTGATTTACCACTTTTATAGTCTGTTGCCCTTGCCATAAGACCTAGTATCCAATTAGCCTTTTAGTACGAGATGTTTCTTTCTCATGTCTTGTGAACTTGAAACTCTAAATCTAATTATTCCACATTATTCAACTTTTTCCCATTCAAATTGTAGTTGTTTCTTTGATTTTTTTTTAACCAAACACACCAACTCATATTTTATCTAATTGTGGCTTTAGCTCCACTATCCTGCCTGCAGGTCCAAACTTCAGACTACGTGACACACTTGTGAACATTTCTCAATGTTAAAGACGTTACTACAAGTGCAAGTTTTTATGTTGTGCAAGTTGCTACGCCTACATGTATTTGTTTAAAGAAAAGGTTATACGTAAGTATGTCAACCTCAATCTCTCGACTACTTCTTTGGCAGGTCATTTATAGAAACATAGAAGCATCAGTAGGCCATTTAGTCCCTCAAGTCTGCTCTGCCATTTAATGAGATCATGGCTGATCATCTACCTCACTGCCATCTTCCAACACTATTTCCATATCTCTTAATGTCATTGTATCCAGATAGACCTCTACCTTGAACATACTCAATGATAGAGTCTCTTCAGCCTTCTTTGAGTAGAGAATTCCAAAGATTTACCATCCTCTGACTGAAAGAAAATTCCCCTTCAATTTGGTCTGGATAAGTAACTGGCTTGGTAATAGGAGACAGAGAGTAATTGTGGAAGGGTGTTTTTCTAGCTGGAGATCGGTCACTAGTGGTGTGTTGCAGGGCTCGGTACCGGGAACTCTTCTATTTGTAATATATATAAATAACTTGGAAGAGGGAGTAAGTGGAGTGATCAGCAAGTTTGCAGACCTCGTAATCCCCTTGCAAAAAAGATCAGCATGGCAATTTGCCTTCCTAATCACTTATGATACTAATCTGCTGACTTTATATTCCTCACTTGAATGTGCCCAAGCCTCTCTAAACATCAACATTTCAAAGTTCTACACCTTTTAAAAAATATTCTGCTTTTCTATTCTTACTACGAAAATAAACAACCTCACACTCCTTCACAATTTATTTCATCTGCCATCTTGCCTTATCTATATCCCTTTGCAGCCTCAGTTATGGTTCCTTAGATCGCTTCAACCATTACTTGAATAAATGTGGTAATTTTAGAGCTAATACATGCAAACGAGCACTGACCGAGGCCTGTGCATTGTCAGCATACTAGGAATCGTTACTTTCGATCTTTTTGTCTAAATCATTAATACAGATTGCAAATTGCTGAGATCCCTGCACTAATCCTTGCAGCACTCAAGTGGTTAGAGCCTGCCAAATTAAAAAAACCAATTGTTCTTACACCGTTCCTATCTATTAATCAATACCTATTTGCACTAATATCAAACTTGGTATGGCTCCTGCCCTGTCCAAGATTACAAGAAACGAGAAAGGGTCATGAATTGAAGCCCAATCCATCACTCAAACAAGCCTTCCATCCGTTGATATAGTCTATACTTCCCACTGTCTCAGAAAAGCAGCCAGCATAATCAAAGACCCCATGCACTTTGAATATACTCTCTTCCACCTTCTTCCATCAGGGAAAAGATACAGAAGTCTGAGATCATGTACTAATCGACTCAAAAACAGCTTCTTTCCTGCTTCTATTAGACTTTTGAATGGACCTACCTTGCATTAATTTTTCTCTACATGATAGTTATGACTGTAACATGGCATTCTCTCTCCTTTCCTCTCCTTTTCTCTACATACAGTATACTTTTCAAGAAACAATACTTTTCACTGTATACTAAACATGTGACAATAATAAAATCTAATATATTATTCTCAACTCCATTAGCCCTTCTTGTGTGTATTAATCTTTATGTAACATCATATCAATGACTTTGGGAAATTCAAGTATACAATAACTACTGGCATTCTTTTTTTACCCTACTAGTTACATCCTAAAAAACTATTAATTTGTTAAACACCATTTACCTTTTGTAAAACTATATTGACTACATCTGATAATACTATGATTTCAAAGTACATCTGAAGAATTCCTTAAAAATTCCAGGATTTTCCTGACAACTGATGTCGGACAGAGTTCTAATGAAGCTTTAATAGCCCTCAATCAAGGGAAACTTTTGGAGAGGATTCTTCGAGACAAGATTTACTCCCACTTGGAAATTACTGGACATATTAGTGAAAGGCAACATGATTTTTGTGAAGGGAATGTCATGTCTCATTAACTTAATTGAGTTTTTTTGAGGGAGTGATGAAGATGATTGATGAGGGTAGAGCAGTGGATTTTGTCTACATGGACTTCAGTAAAGCCTCTGACAAGGTCCTCATAGCAAACAGGTACAGAAGGTGAAGTTACATGGGACCAAAAAGTAAGCTGGCAAGGTGGATAGAGAACTGGCTAAGTCATAGAAGACATTGGAATAGTGTGCTTCTGAATGGAAGGCTGTGAAAAGTGGTGTTCCTCAAGGATCAGTGCTGGGACCTTTGCTGTTTGTACTATATATAAATGATTTGAAGGAAAATGTAACTGGTTTGATTAGTAAGTTTGCAGATGACACAAAAGTTGGTGGATTTGTGGATAGTGATGAAGACCATCAAAGGATACAGCAGGATATAGATTGGTTGGAAGCTTGGGTGGAGAGATGGCAGATGGAGTTTAATCCAGACAGCTGTGAGGTAATTCATTTTGGCAAGTCTAATAAAGATGGAAAATATACAGTAAATGGCATAATCCTTAAGAATATTGATAGGCAGAGGGATCTGGGTATACAGGGACACAGGTCAGTCAAAGTGGCAATGCAGATGGAGAAGGTAGTCAAGAAGGAATACAGCATGCTTGCCTTCATCGGCCAAAACATTGAATTTAAAAATTGGCAAGTCATGTTGCAGCTTTATAGAACCTTACTTAGGCCATACTTGGAATATAGTATTCAATTCTGGTCACCACACTACCAGAAAGATGTGGAGGTTTTGGAGAGGGTACAGAGAGTTACCAGGATGTTGCCTGGTATGGCGGGCAAACTTAGTTTGTTCTCACTGGAACAACAGAGGTTGAGGAGCAACTTGATAGAAGTCTACGTGATTATGAGAGACTTGGACAGAGTGGATAGTCAGAAGCTTTTTCCAGGGTAGAAGAGTCAATTACTAAGGGACATAGGTTTAAGGTGCAAGGGGCAAGGTTTAAAGAAGATGTACAAATAAAGTTATTTTACACAGAGGGTACCGGGGGAAGACAGTGGAAGCAGATATGACAGTGAGTTTTAAGGGGCGTCTGACAAATACATGAATAGGATGGGAATAGAGGGATATGGTCCCCAGAAGGGTAGGAGGTTTTAGTTCAGTTAGGCAGCATGGTCAGTGCAGGCAAAGAGGGCCAAAAGGCCTGTTTCCGTGCTCTAATTTTTTGTTCTTATTTCTATTTCCTGCAACAACTAACACCACCAAAGCAGATTATCTAATCATTTATCTCGCTGCTGTTTCTGGGAGCTTGTAATACACAAACTGACTGCTGTATTAGCCTACAAAACCACAATTTTTTATTATTCATTTATGGGATGTGGGCATCACTGGCTGGTATATTGCCCATCCCGCAGGGACAATTAACAGTCTGAAGTCACATTAGGCCACACCAAGTAGGATGGTAGATTTGCTTCCTCGCTACTGAACCATTTGGGCTTTTATGACAATCAACAGTGGTTTCATGGTCATTAATAGACTTTTTAATTTCAGATTATTATCAAATTCAAATTTCATCATCTGCTGTAGTGGGATTCAAACCTGGGTCCCCAGAGCATTATCCAGCAACAATACCACTGCACCACTGCCTCTCCCTAATACTATTACTTATCAAGTAATTAATTGGCTGTAAAGAATTTTGTGGTCAAACAAATATTTTGAACAAATTCAGCATCATTTCCTTTATGTCCAAAACCTGTATGTACAAAACCCAGTACGAAAGCAGAAGGACAGGGAGATCTAGGGATAGCTACTTATGTTCTTAAAGTTGAAATTTTATGTAGAAGTCCCATTGTATTCCCTGCATCTGTGGACCCTTGCAATTTCATTAAAAAAAAATCAATTTATTAAACCATATTACATCTTAGCCTGTAATTTTCTAATTTTTATAATTTAGTTTGATTCTAGAAGTTTATCCATAACCAAGGTAAGATTAATTGGCTTACAGTTTCCTCTTATTCTTTTTTTCTGAACAGATTTGCAGTATTTGCTAAATTCCATCCTTTAAAAACAGGAATTATGACAAAACACTTCAAGAAAACTAAGGGTTCCTGTAGCCAAAAGAGAAAAGCCTGGAAAATCTCAGCAGATCTGGCAGCATCTGTAAGGACAGCAAAGAGCTGACGTTTCAAGTCCAGATGAACTTTTGTCAAAGCCTAAAGCTTTAACAAAAGGTTATCTGGGCTCAATACATCAGCTGTTTTCTCTCCTTACAAACGCTACCAGACTTGCTGAGATTTTCCAGCCTTTTCTCTTTTGGTTTCAGATTCAGGCATCCACAGTAATTTGCTTTTATCAAAGGTTTCTGTGGTCTGGTTCTTGAGTACCTTTTCACTTTATATGCTTCTATAAACATTCCATTGCCCTTTACGTTGTGCACTAGTTTTCCTTAATACTTACCTTGCATATTATTACATTTCTGGAGCTTTCAATTATGATTTTATTACAAGTAATTTTTAAGCTACAAAGATCTGAGCTAATGCTTTTGCAGTACATGAAATATCTCTTGGTCATTTTTAAACTGAGAAGGAACAATAGAAGCTGACCAACAGTGATTTTGCTTTCATCATTGCTAACATAGAAAGCAAAATGACATTACAAGACAGTTAGGCTAAGCATGCAACAGCTTATCTTAATCATAAGGTAATGTCCCATTCCAAGACTTGAGCTTAAAAACATTAGAATATAAGAAATAGGAGCAGGAGTAGGCCATGAAGCCCCTCGACCCTGCCCCGCCATTCAATAAGATCATGGTTGATCTGAAGTGGATCAGTTCCACTTGCCCGCTTTCTTCCCATAACCCTTAATTCCCTTGTCTATCAGAAACCTATCTACCCGTACTTAAATATATTCAGCCAGGTAGCCTCCGCCACTTCAACGGGCAGAGAATTCCAAAGATTATCACCCTTTGAGTGAAGAAGTTCCTCCTCAACTACGATCTAAACCGCCTCCCCCTTATTTTGAGGCTGTGCCCTCTTGAGCCTGCCATCCTTTTTAAGCGGAAGAATCTCTCTACCTCTACCCTATCCATCCCCTTCATTATCTTACATGTCTCTATAAGATACCCCCTCAGCCTTCTAAACTGAGTACAAACCTAGTCTACTCAATCTCTCTGCATAGGCTAACCCCCTCATTTCCAGTATCAGCCTAGTGAACCTTCTCTGCACTCCCTCCAAGGCCAATATATCCTTCCGCAAATGCGGCGACCAAAACTGCACACAGTACTCCAGCTGCAGCCTCACCAGCTCCCTGTCCAGTTGCAACAAGACCTCCCTACTTTTATATTTTATCTCCCTCGCTATAAAGGCCAACATTCCATTTGCCTTCTTGATCATCTGCTGCACCTGCAGACTCGGTTTTTGCAACTCATGCACAAGGACCCACAGGTCCCTCTGCACCGTAGCATGCTACAACTTTTCACCTTTTAAATAATAATCCCTCCTACTATTATTTCTACCAAAGTAGATAACCTCACACTTGCTAACATTATACTCCATATGCCAGGTAATCGTCCACTCACTCAACCTACTCAGATCTCTCTACAGACTTTCTATGCCCTCCAAGCAATTTGTTTTTCCACTCATCTTTGTGTCATCAGCAAATTTCGTTACCCTACACTCAGCTCCTTCCTCCAGATCATCTATGTATATCGTAAACAGTTGAGGCCCCACCACCGATTCCTGGGGCATTCCAATAGTCACCAGCTGCCAACCAGAATAGCACCCATTGATTTCTATTCTCTGCTTCCTCTTAGACAACCAATCCTCCATCCACGCTAATACCTTACCCCCAACTCCTTGCATCCTAACCTTTTGTGAGGCACTTTATCAAATGCATTCTGGAAATCTAAAAACATCACATCCACTTGTTCCCCTTTGTCTACCACACTACTCACATCCTTATAGAAATCCAATAAATTCACCAAACATGATTTCCCCTTAACGAAGCTGTGCTGCGTCTGCTTGATCAAACCGTTCTTTTCTAGGTGCCTTGCTATTTCTTCTTTGATGACGGTTCAAGCATTTTTCCGACTACAGAAGTTAAACTAACCAGCCTATAATTCTCTGCCTTTTATCTGCTACCTTTTTTAAACAGCAGAGTAACATTAGCCATTTTCCAATCTTCTGGCACTTTTCTGGAGTCCAGCAAATTTTGTTAAATAATTACTAAGGCATCCGCTATCACCTCTGCCATTTCTTTCAGAACCCTGGGATGCATTCCATCTGGTCCCAGGGACTTATCTACCTTCAGCCCCGTCAGTCTATCAAGTGCTACCTCTCTAGTGACTGTAATCACACCAAGGATCTCATCTCCTACCATCCTTCTATCTTTAGTATCTAGCAAACTATTTGTGTCCTCCTCTGTGAAGACCGACACAAAAAACTTGTTTAAAGTCTCAGCCATTTCCTTATCGGCCACCACTAAATCCCCCTCTCGTCCTCCAAGGGTCCAAAATTCACTCTAGCCAGTCTCCTCTTCTTTATATATTTGTAAAAACATTTACTGTCTTTTTTTATATTTGGAGCTAGTTCAGCCTCATACTCTACCTTTCCTTTCTTTATCATCTTCTTAGTCATTCTTTGTTGGTATTTAAAACTTTCCCAATCTTCTAATCTTTGTTCTTTATTTTCAGCCGCTCTGAACGCATCAGCTTTTAATTTAATACTCTTTTATTTCCTTTGATAACCACAACTGATTTTCTCTTCTCCTACAGTCCTTCTTTACCATCGGAATATATTTCTGCTGAGTACTGGAAAAGATCTCCTTAAAAATCCTCTACTGTTCCTCAGCCGTCCTATCAACCAATCTGCACCCCCAATCTACATTGGCCAATTCCACTCTCATCCTATCATAGTCCCCTCTGTTCAAGTACACAGGTTCGGGACGTTACTTTCTCAGCCTCCATCTGCATCAGAAATTCAGCCATACTATGAGCACTCGTCCCAAGAGGATCCCTGACAAGAAGATCCCTAATTCTACCTGCCTTATTACACAGTACCAGATCCAAGATAGCTCACTCTCTTGTAGGTTCCATTACATACTGTTCAAGGAAACCATCCTGATAGCATTCCAAGAACTCTTCCTCAGTCCCGTTGCGTCCACTTGGGTCATCCAATCAATATGCAGATTGAAATCTCCCATAATTAATACCATTCTGTTTTTGCACACATCAATTTTTTGTTTGTTAATAGCCCGCCCTACCTCAAAGTTATTATTTGGGAGCCTATAGACCACACCGACCAGCGTCTTCCTCCCCTTACCTCTACCCACAACGATTTCACATTTTGCTGTTTGGGGCCCGTATCTTCTCTTACTACCGCCCTGATGTTTTCCTTAATCAACAGGGCAACTCCACCCCCTTTTTCCTCCCATCTATCCTTCCCAATCACCTGATACCCCTGGACATTCAGTTCACAGTCCCTGTCACCGTGCTACCACGTTTCCGTAATGGCCACTAGATCATATCCACTTGCACCAATTTGTGCCATCAGCTCATTCACTTTGTTCCGAATGCTTCATGTATTCAGGTAAAATATCTTTATACCTGCCTTTGTCTGGACCTTATTTGCAGAAATGCTACTAACCTCTCTCATGCCCCCTACTCCTCTAATTGGCATAACATCCTCAACATTCACCTGCACACTTAGCTTCTCCTTAACTTTAGATTTTGTAATTTCCCTTACCCCTGCACTTTACCACTCCTCCAATTAGTTTAAAGCCCTATTTACAGTCCTAGTTATCCTAATTGACAGTCCAAAGTGATATTAAGGAAAAGTTGAGTTGTAGTGCTTTCTTATAGCTGAGATTCAGCTGCCTGCTACTGTGAACAATACAGCAATAATGGGGAAAAGCTAGGATTGCTAATCTAAAAGAATGAGATTAAATGAGCCATAGAACCCTATTCAACGGAACCTGTCTTGTGAAATCATATTAACTCTCTCTGCCTTTTTAAGGTGCCTTTCCATATTTGCAACATTCAGAAGTGACGAGTCAAATTATGCAGTTATTTTGTTCCCGCTAGGAATTACATCGGATTGAAATTCTAATTAATTCAGAGGCCTCGAAAGAACTGTGACAATATCAGTAGGCCAATGTTTAACATGTTCATATGACAATCCACTATTTGATATTTAGAATGAAATAAGTTAATCTTACATTAATTTGGTGGACAAGGAAATGTCAGTGTTCGTCAAGTAATATTAATAGTAATTTGTAAGCCATCATGTTTTCAACATTCTAAAGAAACATAATGTACCATCTCCTAAATGAAAACAAACCAACCTCACGAACACGTAAACCCTGAAATATTCATTATTAATGGCTTGCTAGCTGTTCACTATATATATAGATTATAGAACATTAAAATGAGTGCTGGTGTCTTGAATTTCAACACAGGTCTCTAATGATACACAAAGTTCTGCTTTATTTAAAAATGCTATAAAACTGCTTTAGGTCAGGTAGTGACTACTGTTGCAAATGTTTATTTAAATTAATTAATGATTTATCCTGTTTTCAGTTTTGAATGATGATGTGGACCATTAATGTCCCAATAATTGTTGTCAATTATGTCTGATATTAATCTGAGCTTGTTGGAAAAAATATTTGTTAACCATCTTCCAGTGAAACATTTTATTGAAATGATTTTTGAATTTGTCAGTACAGCAGAGGCATCAAGATTAATACATAATTATTAAGGCAAAGTTTGATCTGATGTGGGATTTAAACTCAACTATGCGACTTTATCAAGTTGGAAGAATGATATTGTGCTGTGGAGTAACAAGACTCAAAACTCATACAACAAAGCATAATATCCACTTGCCCTCATCACCAATGATGCATTAATGAGTAATATTTAGATTTATGCCTACTCCACACTTACTATGCTTGAAGTAGATATTCACTAAGCTCTTGAGATGTAACACTATTAGCCAGATTCTTTTTCTGTAGTTTTGTCTTAAGGAAAAGAGAAAACAATTTTGAGGACATCTTGGCTGTAACTACAAAAGAATCTCAATTTCAACCATCCTCCACTATTAAATTTCTGCACAACCACACAGCCTGCCTTCTTCAACATGCTCTGAAGTTTCTGGCAGAATTTATTTGCTGCAAAGCTGTTAAACCATCAAAAGACATTGGAGGCAACATGAGTTGTGACCTGTGATAGAAAACACATTGCTACACGCTACATTCATTTCAAAACCTTATGAATTGGCATTAAATCAACTTTTTGTGAAAAAACAAACCCAGAATACAAGAACCAGAAGAAAGTCTTACCTATAGTCTCTCTGTGGACGTGCTCTATTTGATATTTTTTCCTTCTAAATGCAAGGTGAGTTTTGGCATTGGGTTCAAACAAGCTTGCAAGTTGACTGGCTGGTTATTAAAATATGGAAGTCAAGCCTCTCATGAGCTTTTTCCTTTGACTGAAGGTGTTATCCTATTCTCCAGCTGTTCAAGAGTGAAGTAACCAATTAAACATTCACCCCGGGCTGCCTGTATGACTCACTTAATACATGTGGTGGATTAAGTTTGGCATGATTTGCAGAGATTCCAGATGAAGAGTGGTGTTGTGATACAGTGGTTAGCACTGTTGCCTCACAGCGCCAAGGGTCTAGGTTTGATTCCGGTATTGGGTAACTGAGTCTGAGTTTGCATGCTCGCATCCCCTCCCCAATGCCTGTTCCTCTCAGCGTTCTGGTTTCGTCCCACAGCGCAAAGATTAGGTTAGGCAGAATGGCCATGCTAAGTTGCCCCTTAGTGTCCACAGATTATCATGGTAAATGCACAGGGTTATGGGGACAGGGCAGAGGGGAGACCCTGAGTGGGATGCTCTTTTGGAGAGTCTGTGCAGACTTGAAGGGCTAGTGGCCTCTTTCTGCACTGTAGGAATTCCATAGTTCTTTGGCTAACTATGAGTATGCTATGAATATGCATACTTGGCATGTATGCAGCTTTGATACAAACTTTAAGAACATTCATAAATGACTACATGCTGATTGCCCAATTTATGGAGTGGAGCTTACCAAAAAAATTCTCTTAAAATTTTTAATCATTGCATGAAGCATAATATGTTCCTTCACAAATGCATGCAGCTTTCATACAAAAATATCAAGAAGACATCCCTCCTTTGAAGTCAGGAGCATGTTTGAAAAAAAACAAAAAGCATGTTTTCTCTTAACAAAAAACATATTTTCATGGCTGGGCCTCCATACCCTTATTTGGCATGAAGAAAGGTTTGTTCTTCGGAATGCAAATTTTTAAAGCAAGAATACGAATTATTACTTAACTTTTCAATCCAAAAGGACAATAAATATACATCTTTAATATAAATGTAAAATGCTCCTTCTTGTACTAAAGAATTAAACAAATAATTTCTTGCAATTTTCCTCTGTCTTTCAGAACTGGATTATTTTTGGTTATTTCCAAAAAGCAACATAGTATTTTGGATGAATGCACTATTCTTCTTAAGAGAAACTGTTCATGAAATGTGAAAAATGGTTAATTTTTAGCTCTAGGTCTCCTCATTCTTTGAATGGAGGCAGGCTCCCATAGCATAAGTCTTTGTTCTTTGAATAAAGACAGGTTTGCATGTCATATGTCTTCATTTTTCAATGCAAGTGTTCATAACAATTTAAAATTTAGGTTAATGTGTAAAATGTATGTTACAATTTAGTGGGCAGTTTAAAAGTTTTTGTACTGAAATAACTGTTCAAATTTAGCTCTGTATAAAATAACTAAAGTTTTACATATATTTTGCAAGATAAAAACAGTTAACAACTAATTCTTTACCAAAACATTATTTATTTGTATGCACCTGCTAATTTATAATAATTAATGACTGTTTAATTTTCTGGTATGAAATAGAAAGTTTTGTTTAATTAATTGCACTGCATTATATTGGCAACCAGAGATTAAGAAAATGCTGAAAGTCATCAAATTAAACATACTTCATCTGTTAAAATATACTGAGTGCATTGTAATCAGGGGTGTGTTTTGTTAAGAATTTTGATTAAATTTTGATGTAGAATTAATTTTGAAAAGAATAGCAGAAGGAAGTTTAAAAATGCAGGATAGGATTCAGAAACAAGTGCTTAAGTGTAAAATCTAACAAGTGTTTGTGCACATAGTATATTGTGTAATATACTAAAAATTTATTTTTAATTTATCCACTGTACTCACACAAAACATATAACTGTAAGTTGCCTTGCTACTGAATACACTGCTTAATTATAAACAGCTTAGTGAGTCTCTGCACATATTGACTACAAAAGAAAGTCTGGAGTATTTTGGGGCAGAATCAGCCATCATTAACAAAGAAAACTCTCCTTACGCGTACAAGTGATTTCATTTTCCCAACATCAAAAAAAAAGCTCTTTTAAATATCTGAATTGTATGCTACAGAGTTCTTGAGGATAAAAGAACTGCAAGTCTTTGTGCAGATGCTCCCTTATGTGAATCCGCTGGCTTTAAAATATTTTCCACAGTTGTGATTATAAGAACATAAGAACTAGGTCATCTGGCCCCTCAAGCCTGTTCTGCCATTCAATAAGATCTTCTCGTGGGCTCAGCTCCATTTAACTGCCCGTTTACCATAGCCCTTCATTCCTTTACTGTTCAAAAATCCAACAATCTTTACCTTAAAAACATTCAATGAGGTAGCCTGAACTGCTTCACTGGGCAGGAAATTCCACAGATTCACAACCCTTTGTATGAAAAAGTTCCTCCTCAACTCTGTTCCCCACTATTTTGTGCCACATTCCCTAGTTCTAATAAGATTTATGTGCAAAGCTCAATAAATAACATAGTTGTAATAATCACAAATATATTTACATGTAGTGAGAACTGTACCTGGAAAAGTAGCCATATCAGCTACTGCCTTCTTTCTACTGGTGTTGATGCTATTCTGTAAAAGCTTTATGTACTCGGCATTCTTTTCCTCTAACTTAGCCAATGGAAAATCTGATATTGTGCATAGGAAACAATTGTAGTGTATTATTTAATCTGAAAGAAGAACATGCATTATTAATGCAAAATTTTACAGATTTCCTGCTGTAAATTAAATGGCTGCTTTTAAAGTCACTATCATATTATTGGCATTCCTCCCTTCCACAGACAAGCGTTTACAATGTTAATAATAAAGTAATAAATAAACTTGATGATAAAAATAAATTTGGATTTGATTTAATGCAATCTTTACAATGTATGTTAATGAAAATGTTTCAATATGTAAGCTTTCTCAAACACCAGGTACAGTGGGATTAATGGAAGGCAAACACTTACATAATTCACACAGCACAATTAAAGTTTGTTCCACTGAATCAGATCTTAAACCAGGACATAAAATTAATATAGGTCAATGGACTCCGATCAAGTACTCTGACATACAGCATCTTTGCAGCTGATGTCAGCTCTTCCTACAAATACATTTTTGATTAACAAGATCGAGAATGACAGCTGTCATTGAAAAAATTTTTAAATCTGTGATCAACACAAACAGAAAGAACCAAACATCAGAAACAACTCTAAAGAATTAAATTGCAATAATGAACATACAGGAGATGGGGAACGCTAACAAAAATGGGATAGTTAAAATGCAGAAGATTTAAAAATACTAAGTAGCATAAATGAATAATCTTGGAATGAGTGAAAAGTAAATTATCTTACGACAAGTATAAAAGCACAGCCTAATACGAGGTCCAAATATAATAGGTTGACTAGAGAAATAGAACTAAAAAATGGGAGTTTAACAGCACTTGGATGACTAAATGACCAAAGAGCTGGTTTTATACAAAGGGGACAAATGAGCAAGTACTGGAAAGAATATTTTGAAGATCGGGACAATATACATTAAAAGACAAGGTTAAGATTTCTATTGATATTGAAAAAGAACGAGGTTGTTGACGCCCGTTATATATCAATTGGAGCATTGAAGGTTGATTAAGAACACACTGTGAAGGTGCTGCTAAGGCTGTTCAACAAAGATTGTGATGAGCAAGTACGTGAAGAGGGGGGAATAATAATACCAATGTTCAAAAGGAGGGATAAGAGTGAATATAGCAATTACAAAGAAATTGGCTTAGTGAATATACTCAGAAAAGAATTTACTAAAACACTGCAGAAAATGAAAAGATATGTACTTTTGAGTGTTATGTCATAATGAAAAGCAGCTTTTTACATCAGGATGAAATATGATGGGGGCAATTTTGAGCCTATGTTAGCCATCAGCAGGAACACTAACACAGACGGAAAATTCAACAGGAATCAAAAATTGCAATTTTTGCCACCCAGATTGCATTTCTAATTTTCAAGCTCTCTACCTAGTGGTGGAGGGCAGGAACCTCATTTTAGTACGTTGTAATACAATTAGCGGGCCTCCCCACCATGACTTCCCCCGTCCTCTCTCTCTGAATATTCAGTTGGGCACTAGAAGGATGTAACACTGGCACAATTTACAACAGCTGTATAAAAATGAGAATCTAGCGACCTCACTGCAGGAGAGGACATCGGAGAAGAGCACGCAGATCACCATTACCTTTATGGTGCCAGTCATAGAGGGGGAAGCAATTAGGACATGAGGACACAGGGAATTCAAATAAAGTAATGGAAGGCTGGAATGGATGGGTTTAGTATCAGCATATCAGGAGCAGGAGGGAGTAGAGATTGCTTGCAGGCCTTAGAAGATTTTCATGTGGGTCTCTAAGTTTAAAGGGGTCTGGTAGCTGACAAGCTCAGGTGCAACATGCCCACCAGATGCCAATAGTTTCTTACTCTTCCTTGCCCTCTCACTATGTCTTCGTATATTCTCAGAAATCACGTAAATTTGACATGCTTTATTGCCTTCCACACCGTATTGCCTGAGATGATCTTGGTGGGTATCCTTGAGGGTCTGTGCCTACTTTTGGGCAGCTGTATTACAATCCTCAGTGTGCAGGGCTGGAGGTGTGTCATCCCAGGGAGGGATGTCAGATGGGCTGGATATCTGCAGGGTCTCCTGGGTGGAAGGCCCCAAGCTGCACTCCTGCTGATTCTCTTCCTGCAGCTGCATGGTGCCCCTTGGATTCCTGCAAGGGATAGAGGAGCAGCTAGAGTAAGATCCAGAAGCTCTACCACCCTCTGGCACTGATCCTCATAGATTCCTATTAGTACCATTCAGTTGAAGTCCTACACCATGCAACTCATGCCCTCAGACAAGGAAGTCACGAACTCCATCATGGAGTGGACATTCCCCGCAACGGATTTCAGGTCCTGTGCTAAAGTCGCCACTGTGGATGCCATCCTTGCAGTTTTGGCCTCATTGGATTGCAATGAGAGCAGCATGTCCTTAGTCAAAAGGCAACAGGACTTCCTCCAGTCAGCCTTGAAGTCCAAGGAGAATGTTGCCATCCTTTCCTGGTGGGTTCCAGAGCTCTGGTTCAACCAGACCCAGGAGCATATCACTGGCCATGGGATCTGCAGGGTCCTGGGCTTCAGCATCCCCTGAAATGCCAGTTCCCTGAGATGTCCTTTCCTTCACCACTGAATGACCCAGAAAATGCCAGTTAATCCCACTAAAGTGAGAGTATGTGCACTGATGGAGGGTGTGAGTGACAACTATGATGCTTCCTCAGTGCTCCTCTCTGAGATATCTCCTTCGGAGCTGCTCAGGTCTGTGGTGTCCAGAGAACCCGAGATGGTCCGGTTGGACCTGCAAGGAAAGCAAAATGGTATAAGTGCATCATGGGGATAATTGATGGGAGAAAGTTAACTATGAGGCTTGAATCATAACTATATGTTTTTTAGGTTCTTGCTTTGGTCTGTTGCTTCCACTTTGTCCTCCGCATAGATGCAGCTCTGTTCTGCGTCAACCAGCTCAAGGGCTCTCTCCTCAAAAGACATGAGGCACCACAGCTCAAGCACCCCGGTAGGCTGTGCCCACTCACACCAGTTGTATTCGAGCTTGTCCTGTAGTGAAACAAACAGTCCTGCCTGACACAATAGTGAAGAAGTCTCACATGCATGGGAATGTGAGTAGAAGCATGGATATGAGGAGCAGAATAGCTACTGGGGGGGTGATGGGAAGAGGAAAAGGAGGGCACCTTGAGAGGTTTGGGAATCTCTCAGGTGACTGGATGAGACATAACCATGGAGGTGTCAAAGGTGTTTGAAGGGTACAGCAGGAGACATCAGGAAGCCGACTCACCCTTGCAGCACAGTCACTATCACACTATCACAACCACTGTCTCCCAGACTGTGTGTGTTCATGTGTGTGTGTGGTGCGATGGTAACAACCTTGGTTGATGAGTATCTGCAGGTTCGTGGGTAGAAAATGTTACATCTCTGCTTGACACCATCCAAGAGCTTGATAAGGGCTTCTTCCAAAAATTTTGGTGTTGGTTTCCTGGTAGCCATCCCCCTAACTGGTCTTGGAAGGAGTGCTGGGATTCATTTAAAAGAAATGCCCCACTTATTAAAGAAATTGGCCAGGATTCTCCCAAAAAATTTCCAGGTCCCCAATTCGCATGAAAATGGTAGTAACTCAGGTTGGTTTTTTCAGCAAGATTTTCAAACTGACTCTCCAAATGCTCTGAGCACTGCAGAGTGTCCTAGCATGATTCACTCTGAAAATCAGGGGCAGGGCTTACTCCCACTGGACAGACCGACAGCATAGCACTGAGCGGGCCGCTGTGCTTCTGCCAGTCTGTCAGAGCGGGGATCGGCACATGCGCAGTAGCCCAGCACTACCAGTCTCCCGATTGCTAGCCAGTTGCAAGAGCAGCACAGCGGGCTGGGAAAATTGCTCCCCCCTTTATGTTTTTCCAGGGTGAGTGAATTGGAGGTAAGTTGCCATGAGCACAACTTGATTCATGTGGTGAAAAAGCAATTTTATTAAAGAGGTTCAATATTCGTGAGGTTTTCCACCATTGGGATTCTCCACTGTTTTCTCGCTGGAACCCACATTTTGAAAAAATATGGGAAAATTTCACCTGATGGATCAAGTTAAAACAGATTTCCGAGAAACTTATAGGACATAATATCCATTGTTATAACAACTTCATAGGTTTTAAGCAGGCCTTTGGGAGAAGTGATAGGACATGTCTAGAAGATGTATGGTATTCCTGGGAGACTTGTCAGACTGATGGAAAACATCTTTAACAGTGCTTAGGGCCTTTTTAGAGTAGATAGAAAAATGATGGAATGTTTAGATCAACACTGGGACAAGAGAAATATGTAGACTGTTGCCTGATTTTCTTAATCTAGGAATGGAAGCAGTAATGTATGTTGAATTAAATGCTTATAATGCTTCAAGTTTATTCTTGATATCACCTGAAGTTACTGCTTTAGAATCACTATGTAAATAAAATTCTATTCTGATGTTTGTCCTGATACTCTATTTTGGGATACAATATAAAATAATTTGAAAAGTCTATCGAAAGAATCACTATATGTAGAACTAAATATAGTTTATCTATTAGTGTCACAGGTAGGCTTACATTAACACTGCAATGAAGTCACTGTGAAAATCCCCTAGTCACCACATTCTGGCATCTGTTCAGGTACACTGAGGCAGGATTTAGCATGGTCAATACACCTAACAAGCATGTCTTTCAAACTGCAAAAGTAAGCCAGGACACCCAGAAAAAAACCCACGAAAACACAAGGAGAAAGTGCAGATACCACACAGACAGTGACCTGAGCCGGGAACTGAACCTGGGGTCCTTCACACTGTGAGTCAGCAACGTTAACCACTGTGTGACCATGCTGCATACATTGCAAATTCATGCATTTTGTAGCATTAGTTTTAAGTTACATAAAAACAGAAAATGCTGGATAAACACAGAAGTCTGGCAGCACTTGTAGAGAGAAATAGTTAATGGCGATGTTTCTCTGACTTCATCGCATCTGGTGCAAATTGCACTGATCCTGGAAAATAACGTGCAGGCCTAAAGACCAGTTTCACATCCAGTGCCAAACAGTTTTCAATTGTCCTGGTGCCCTTCTAATGGCGTGAACCATTAGCCAGAAACTATATGAGCACCTACTCAATGAACCATCTCCCACCCCCCACAAACGCCCGCTTCAGTACCATTATAAAACTTTCAGTTCTCCAATAAAATAACTGAGTGTGAGATAATTGCGGTACGGAATGTGCTGAGACCCCGGCATGGATCACTTTTGTTTTCTCGCCGTTATGACACTTAGTCACTTTTTTGGAAGAATCCCACCCAACATTTTGAGTCTAAATGATTCTGTTTATAAAACTGAAGGTAGAAATGTAATGAATTATATAGTCGGATGGGGGCAGAGGAGATGAAGTAGAATAGAAGGATGGGGATAAGTCAAAGCAAAGGAGATATTGACAAATTTGTCACAGATATGAGGTAAAAGGAAGTGCTAATGTGCCAATAAAGGAATGAGATTGCTAATAGCAATAAACAATAAGATAGCAGAATGGGAGCAACTGAACACCAAGGGACAGGTGGCCATGTGGAGGAGGGATGGGGTTGTGTTGGCCCCCTGAAAAAACTAGTAACAAGCTGCAAAAAGGGGAGGTATAAAAAGGTATAAAATCTAATGTTGTAAAACTCAAGTGTTGATTCCAGAAAGCTGTAACATTCCTAATTGGAAGATGAGGTATTTTTTTCCAGTTTAGGCTGGGCAGCGCTGGAACATTGCAAAAGGCCTAGAATGGACATTTGAACATAATTCTTTACATTCCTATTTTTCTTCAGTTCTGAGAAGGATCATTTAGACTCAAAACATTAACTCTGTTTCCCTTTACACTGTCAGGTTTGCTGAGATTATCCAACATTTTCTATTTTTATTGCAGATTTTCAGTGTCTGCAATATTTTGCAAGTATGTTAGTTTTAACTTTTTAGTTTTATATTCAAATGTATTATTTTTTCTTTACTATCAAATTAATACTTTTTATAACATGCATCTAATGGGTTTTTAAAATTCATTGCAGGGATGTGAACTTCACTGGCAAAGCAGCATTCATTGCCTATCTCAAATTGTGCTTGAGAAGGAAGTGGTGATTACAGCAGGAAGATCAATTATTAAATTATCACTGTTGATCTCTTACAGTTTCAAGAGACTGCCATGGAGGAAAACACAACCCCATAACCCCTACAATCTCTGTAAGTCATCAAAAGCAGATTTTACATATCTGTGTTGATTATGATATAGTAGCTTCAATAAAAAAAGCTAACATGGTTAGATGTAAATTACATCCAAGGAAAAACAAATCATGATTAAACGGAATATAGAAAACTTAGAACTAGTCTATAGCAATGTTATAAACTGGTTTCACTTTTAAATATCGGTATTAAAAAAAGTCTAAGGAAAAGAAGGGTGCTACTTGAGGACACATTTTGAAATGTCATGCAAACATAAAACAAATTGGAAAGCTATTTGCTTTTTTCACACCTTTTAGATATCATGCTCATTTTATTCCATCATTGAGTTTACCCAATGCATAAATGATGATCAAAACAAAACAAAAAATCTACAAAGGATACAAATAGAATGAGGTAGCTGGCAAATATCAACTTCCACCTGTGGACGGACATCTACCAGGACATGAGGAACACCTTGATCTAATAGTTGTTTATATTCCTAAAGTGATGGGGAAGAAAAATTTAGCAGTAGTCGCTGTTTTTTGTGAGCAGCTTAAAATAAGTTGCAACATGAAAGTTTTCCCCTGTACAAGAATACAAATCTGTTTCATTTTTAGGCACATGAAATGTAAGCTATCAATAAAATTTCAAGAATACTCATAAATGCATGTAAAACAAAGGAGGAAATATATCCCTAGTATGGAAGTTAAAATCAGCAATCTTACCTGTACAGTCACTCTTTGTTCTCTGGTTAACAAATGAAGTGTTCTACACTAGAATTGGAAAAGCACAGGAAATGGAAAAGGTCAGAAGTCAGAATAATCAACAGCTTAATAGAGCTTCACATATACAAATTAATAGCATTTAACTGTAGCTTCAAACAATATAAAACATAATCACGGGACAGACCTCTTCACTGCAACAATCTCTTCCACTTAAGAGACACAACTAAAATTATACAAGGATGTGCCTGTCATCTCTGACCAAAGAGCTTGCCATAAATTACTGCCCATTGTTACAAGATTATGAAAAGAACCCAACATAGTATATCTTGACGACTTAGAAAAAATGTACCCAAAGCAATCATCCTTAAAGATAGGTTATAAAAATATAATTTTCAGTCTGCACCATAGAGACAGTGCTCACTATTTACACTGCTGAAACTACCCACAGGATTTCCACAGGTTTTTGAGCAGAGACTTGCTTTCACCCAGTATTTGATGCAACAAGGACCAGCACAACCGAAGTGTCTATAAACAAACAAAACAAAACCAGCAAGGATCTTCAACCAATCAATTGAAAAAACTTTACTGAGAAATTCTGTGCAAAATTTTGAATTACTGTTGTAGGCAGGAAGACCTGAAAATTGATATTTGACAGCTGGGTGCCAGATTGCTGGCATGTTTCCTATTCTGGGTCAATTAAATTGCTTTAGTTTCAAGCTTACGTAATTTTTATTTCTTTAAAAAATAGTTAGTTCTTAAGTTTCTTGAAATCTCTGTAGCAGCCATGTCTATGTAAAACAAGAGAAATCTCAGATCAACCCAGAGCACTCTAGAGAGATGTGGAAATATGAATTACGTGGCTGGTTGCTTCATTAACCTTTTCACCATTGCTATCTACTAGATATTGAAATCCAAAGCAGTAATGAATGAAACTGAAGGTCCTTATTCAGTGGGATAAAACATCACGATATTTTATCCAGGCAAGGCCAAATGATGTGCCTTGCACTGCTTATAGCTAGCATTGATAAAGTATACATTCCAGGAAAGACTGGAATGACACAAAAAGATTTTAAGGCAAATTTTGCATTTACAGAAGCTTTGAATATTTCCTGTGGATTCCATCACATTGTCTTGCCAGGACAATCACTCTAAGCATCTAATTTTAAAGATATGTATACAAATGTCTCATGACATCGAACTGAGCTTTCTCACCAATTTGCATCTGTGCCTCCTTATTCTGCCTCAGTGATTTAACTTGAAATAATGTTCAAGTTTCTCCCAACATCCCACTAACTCACTATTCTCTAAGTATGTCCTTGATTCATTACACTACACTGATCATTACTAATTAAGTTGTATCTGAAAATTTGACTAACTGGCACTGCTTTTCTGAGTCCAGGCTGTTCATGTATGTTGGAAACAATTAGGGGTCCCGACACTGATACTTAAGATACTTCATTCAGCAAACTTCTCTGGCCCAAAATTATTCTCTTAATCTAGGCCCTAACCTATTTCTGCTGCAACCCATCTTTAAACAGCTCTTCATTCACTTCTAAACGTTATCCAAACTTTGCCACTCATAAGGAAGTCTAATTACGAGACGTCATTGGAATTTTTTTAAAAAATTATTCATCAGTAGGATGTGGGCATCACTGGCTGGGTCAGTATTTATTTCACATCCCTAACTGTCCATGAACTGAGTGGCTTGCTGGGACTGTTTAGAAGGGATTTAAGATCTGGAGATGTTGTGGATCTGGTATCATATGTAGGCTAGACCTGGTAAGACTGGCAGATTTCCTTCACTAAAGGACATTAATGAACCTGAAGGGTTTTCACAGCAATTAGTAATGGTTTCATGGTCATCATAAGAATTTTCATTCCAGGTTTTATTTTAATTGAATTCAAATTTTAAACCCATTACCCTGGGTCTCTGAATTATTAGTCTAATGAAAATACCATTGCACCACCATATCCCCATTTGTATCAATTGATGCGAGAAGTAAACTGATTTGAAACACAGATCCGTTAGGATGTAATAACAGATGGTAGGCGGACTCATGAAGCAGAGTGGCCTACATGTGTTTTAGTTGCCACATGTTTCACCAAAGTAATACATTAAGTACATGACTTACATAGACAGAATTTATACACTTACTCTTACCAAAACAAATAAATGACACCTGTCCAGGCCTCATTTCTACCCTTCCACATACCCAGACAGTTATAGAACAGCAGTTCCAGGGACCTGAGAATGGTTTACTTTCTTTCAATGTTCACCAAAACATTATGCTAAATGCTTCTCATGAAGGATAGGGGTTTGTTGACCGGTCCTATCTCTGAGGGAGCTGTAGATCAGTTGAGGGAAATATCCATACCAAGGGAAGAAGTGTTAGAGCTTCTAGGTAGCATTAAAACTGATGAATCTCAGGGGCCTGATGGCATTTATCCCAGGCTGCTTAGGGAGGCATGAGGTGAAATTGCTGGGCCTCTGACTCAAATCTTTGTCTCTTCTTTGGATACAGATGAGGTCCCAGAGGACTGGAGGACTTGTTTAAAAATAGTAGAGATAATCCTGGAAATTACAGGCCGGTGAGTTGACGTCAGTAGTAGAGAAGCTATTGGAAGGGATTCTTAAAGATAGGATGTATATGCACTTAGCGCGTTGCGATCTGATTACGGATACGCAGCATGGCTTTCTTAAGGGGAGGTCGTGCCTTATGAATCTGGTCGAATTTTTTGAGGAGGTGATGAAAACGCTCGACAAAGGGCGAGCCGTTGATGTTGTCTATATGGATTTCAGTAAGGCGTTTGAGATTAGTTGAAAAGGTCAAGGCTAATAGAGTACAAAGACAAGTATCTAGATTGATAAGTAATTGGCTTGGTAATAGAAGACAGAGAGTAATAGTGGAAGGGTGTTTTTCTAGTTGGAGGTCGGTCACTAGTGGTGTACCACAGGGCTCAGTACTGGGACCTCTTCTATTTGTAATATATATAAATGACTTGGAAGAGGGAGTAAATGGTGTGATCAGCAAGTTTGCGGATGATACAAAGATGGCTGGACTTGCAGAGAGTGAGGAGCATTGTCAGGCGATGCAGTAGGACATAGATAGGCTGGTTGCTTGGGCAGATAGATGACAGATGGAATTCAATCCTGATAAATGCAAGGTGATGCATTTCATAAGAACATAAGAAATAGGAGCAGGAGTAGGCCTTACAGCCCCTTGAGCCTGCCCCGCCATTCAATAAGATCATGGTGATCTGTAGTGGTTCAATACCACTTTCCCGCTTTCTCCCCGTAACCATTAATTCCCTTGTCAATCAAAAACCTATCCAATCTTGACTTGAACATATTCAGCGAAGAAGCCTCCATCACTTCATCAGGCAGACAATTCCAAAGATTCACCACCCATTGTGTGAAGAAATTCCTTCTCAACTCTGATCTGAAATGCCTCCTCTAATCTTGAGGCTATGCCCTCTCGTTCTGCTATCTTTGCTAAGCAGGAAGAGTGTCTCAACCTCTTCCTATCCATCTCCTTTATTATCTTATACATCTCTATAAGATCCCCTCTCAGCCAGTCTTCTAAACTCCAAAGAGTACAAACCTAGTCTATTTACTCTCTCCTCATAATCCAACGCCCTCATCCCCGGTATCAGCCTAGTGAACCTTCTCTGCCAATATAACCTTCGGGAGAAAGAATGTAAGGGGGAGGTATATGATAAAGTGTAGACCTATTAAGAGTATAGAAATGCAGAGGGACCTGGGGTGCAGGTGCACAAGTCTCTGAAGGTGGCAGAGCAGATAGAAAAGGTTGTGAAGAAAGCATATGGTATGCTAGCCTTTATAGGAAGGGGTATAGAGTTCAAGAGCTGGCCTTTTATGTTGCAGTTATATAGAACGTTGGTTAGACTCATTTGGAATACTGCGTCCAGTTCTGGTCTCCTTACTACCGGAAGGACGTGGAGACTCTGGAGAGAGTGCAGAGGAGGTTTACCAGGATGCTGCCTGGTATGGAAGGTCTGGGTTACGAGCAGAGGTTAGGCAAATTGGGACTGTTTTCTTTAAAAAGACAGACTGAGAGGAGATCTAATAGAGGTGTACAAGATTATGAGGGGTATAATAGAGTAAACAGTGGTAAGTTTTTTCCTAGGTTGGAATCAAATATAACGAGGGGTCACAGGCTTAGGGTGAGGACAGTGAGGTATAATTGGATGCTAGAGGGAGTTTTTTCACACAGAGGGTGATGGGGGTATGGAACGCACTGCCAAGTAAGGTGGTGGAGGAGGCACGCTGGAGTTATTTAAGAAGTACTTAGATAGGCACACAAACGGAATGGGGATGGAGGGATATAGAAAACTGATTTAAAATAGGGATCATGAGCCTTGGGAATTACCTGGGAATTGTGTAAATTGTGAATGATATTGATGTATTTCTGTTTTATCCTACAGGTACTTCGGTCCACCTTGTTGTCCAACAAGGGGCATACACGCGATGGGTCGTAAGAGGGCTGCTCTTGGATTTTTTGAGAGTATCCTAGTGCTTCGCATCGTTAGTGTACGCTTGAACTGGACCAGTTGATGGGCAACATGACAGCTCAGCGACTATCACTGTGTTGTGCAGATATATAGATCTGGGCCTGTGTCTGTGGGAGTTTGCACATTCTCCCTGTGCTTGCGTGGGTTTTCCCTGGGTGCTCCAGTTTCCTCCCACAGCCCAAAGTGTGCTCTTAAGCTGATTGGCAAAACAAATTCTCCCTAAACTGTCTCGCAAATTTGGTTCCAATGCAGATTTCTATACCAATGCAGATTTCTACAAACATAGACAGGGATCATGGGTGGAAGTGGGAATGTCGAGGTGGCGGCGCAGGCTCGTTGGGCCGAAGGGCCTGTTTCCCATGCTGTTTTGTTCTTTGTTCTTTGCTGGAGCAATTTCAGGTCTTGCAGTACACAACCAGAATCTCTCAGTGGGCTGCAATAAATGGTAAAATCGCCAGTAGTCCCAGATGAATATAGGCTGGTGGTGATTTAACCTGAGGATCACCACACCTTAAGCAAGAGGCAAGATTTAGAAGAAAGGGATAACAGAGCTACAAACTAAATGGAGGCAGCAGATTAGAGCTATCAGGAAAGGGAAAAAACAAATAATGGCAATTATCCACAAATACTGCAGCAGATTTAAATAATGAAATGAAGACAAAAATTCATTTATATCATTGAGAAATAAATGGTAATTACAGCAACCCATATTTTCTGATTTTAAGCAACACTCAAAAACAACAAAGCCATTTCATGTCTGAACCACTTTTAAAGCTTTCAATCTTCTGACAGCACAGGATTCTGACCTGGTCTGTTGCTGCTGAGCCACAGAATTTCTCGTAGTCAATCAAATCTTTCACTGTTGGATTCTCACCACACACTGCACATGTTGGCTGCTTCGGTCGAAGGCGAATGGTGCGAAATCGAGCTTCCAGAGCATCAAATATTAACATCTGTTGGCTGTAAGATGCTGAAGAGGTTATCGTTAAGGATCATGCTGGGAAAACATACTTCTGTCACTATAAACAGGTTAATTTATTCCCAGAGAAAGACTCCAGCTGTGCAAACAGCTGGTAGCTGACAAAATGCATCCCATAGCTACTTAAACAAGAAAACTATTCGATTCAGCAATGCATATGGGTTGCCATGAAATCAATTTTATCTACTAGGAAATAATTTCTCTTTACTTTGATTATCAGGTACGGCACGGTCAATTCCTGGTTTGGGTCAGTGTGTGGAACCTGCACATTTTCCTGTGTCAGCATGGGTTTCCTCTGGGTGCTTCAGTTTCCTCCCACAATCCAAAGATGTGCAGGTTAGATGAATTGGCCGTGCCAATTTCTCCTTCAGTGCACCTGAACAGGTGCCAGAATATAGCGATTAGGGGATTTTCACTGCAGTGTTAACATAAGATTACTTGTGACACAAATAAACAAAATTTACTTTTACTTTTAGGTAATACAAGGTAGCTAGGGATTGGATGAAGCATTGAATTAGCCAATTTCCTTTTGTTATTGAATAGAAATTCTGCTCACAGTTACAGTTTGACCTCATGGTCAGAGAATAGTTTGAACCCAGCAGAAAGTAAGGGAGAAATATAACAAGTCAATTTTATCAGAGCAGATCAAAACAGGTAAATTAAAAACAGGATGGTGAACCTACTTGTTGTTAATACTTGATTAAGTAAATATCATTGGAAATTTCAAAGAGTATCAGCCTACAACTTCCCAGGAAATTCCAAGCTTCTTGCATTATATCTTCAATGTATTCCGATGCTGCAACAAATATTTTCATTTATAGTGATTAAATCAAACATCAGAAATTGTATTTGAGTCACTTTTATACCTTACCATGCTTCACTGTATCTTACATAATCTCATCTATCATTTTATTTATTTAAAAAAGATTCACACATGAACGATCGACAAGTGCATTAAAAGTAAAAGGACCTGGTGACCAGTGGCTATGAGAGTGAACATTTTTGTTCTAGGCTCCTTTCAGGCCTTGCAGTACACAACCAGAATCTCTCAGTGGGCTGCAATAAATGGTAAAATCGCCAGTAGTCTCAGATGAATATAGGCTGGTGGTGATTTAACCTGAGGATCAGCACACCTTAAGCAAGAGGCAGGATTTAAAAGAAAAGCCTTCATGAATAACCTCAGCTGGTATAGGAATTGAACCTGCATTTTTGGCATCGCTCTGCATCACAAATTAGCTATCCAGCTAACTGCAACAAGTGTGCCAGTGTACAACGTCAAGGAATCTTTACCTTCTGAAATAGGGAAAAGTTGTAAAAAAGTTGCTATAATTAAAGGCGTTTTACTTTCCTGTCATCCTATGGTTCCCATATGTAAAGTGGGAATAACATTGAAGGGTGTTGGCAACAACCTTATTGAAAATCAGAAGTCAAAAGTAAAAGATAATCAATTTTTTGAAACTCAAACTCTTTCTCTTCATAGATGCTGTGGACCAGCTAAGTTTTTCAAATTATTTTCTGCTTTTCTTTTAGATTTCTAGCATTTCAGTATTTTACTTTGGTACCTATTTAAACACCTAAAGCACAGCTGTGACCAGATCAATCTTTTGATGTATTTTTACACATCAAACCGGCAGTCTGGGAAAAGATGGAGGGAAAATAGGAAGGAAAACTAAGTGAAAAATTTTAATCCCTCATTTAAGATTTCAAACTGTACAACAATTTTAACACGAGAAGCTACTAGGATGTTATAATCAAAAGCTGACAACAGCCACATGATGGCAGTATTGGCCTGAATCAGTCTCTTATTACTGTGTATTACAATCCAAACTGTTACACACTTTCAAAATCTACTGAAATTCAATTACAATTTGCAGTCTGTGATGATTACAACCAGGACTTTGAGTTTAGCAGCTGCTTATCCTAGCAGTTTACCCCAATGCACCACAGTGTTTCATTTGTGCATTTTAGTCATCTCAAATGCTGCATTTGCAGCTGAGGAACTAACATCTGGTTTATGTTCCTCAAACTGGATTGGTAAGAAAATAAAAAGATACATCCTATTCCTGATGCAATCTTCAGCACTTCCAGGGCCTGAATACATCCCAGAATTCCAGGCACTACAACACAGAAAAACATAATTAGATTGACACATTTTTATTAATTAATGGGATGCTGATAAGGTCAGCATTTACTTCTCAACTCTTGTTGCCCTTGAGAAGTTAGTGATGAGCTGCCTGCTTGAACTGCTGCTGTGGCAAAGTTACTCCCACAGTTTTGATCCAGCAATGGTGGAAGAACAACAATGTACTTCCTAGCCAGGATGGTGCAGACTTGAAAGAAAACTTGAAGGGGATAAATTCTGATGCATCTTCTGCCCTTGATCCTCTGGATGGTAGAGTTTGCGTGATTTAGAGTTACTGTTAAAGATGCCTTGGTGAGTTGCTGCAACTCATTTTATAAGACCATTAGATCATACATAGTTCAGCCAAGTTGTACCAGTGATGGAGGAAGTAAATGTTTATGGTGGTGGTGTATGGGGTTGCCATCACGCATTGTTTTATACTGGATGGTGTCAAGTTTCAAGTGTTGTTGAAGCTGCAGTTATTCAGGCAAATTCATCACACCACTGACTTTATACCTTGTGGATGATGGAAAGGGTTAGGAGAATCAGGAAATGAGTCCTCATCACAGTGATTAGCTTTTGACCTACTGTTGTAACCATAATGTCTATAGCTGGTCCAGTTAGGTTTCTAATCAATGGCAATCCACCAGATTGATGATGGTGGGGGATTTGATAATGGTAGTGTCTTTGAAGACAGTTTCTTAGATTCCCTGGTTGGAAACTGTATGTTTTCAAGGGGAGTTAGATACAGCTCTTAAGGTGAAGGGGATCAAAAGATATGGAGTAAAGACGAATTAGGTATTGAGTTGGATAATCAGCCATGGTCATAATGAACGTTGGAGCAGATTCAAAGAGCCAATGGCCTATTTCTGTTATGTTATGTTTGCCTAACATCACAATTCACTCAGTGATACTGGCACCATTGCACAGGGCATCCTGATCTTCTACTGAACTGAGAAATCCCCTCCAAATACCCCCACCTATCATCACGGTATTGTCACACCCTAACATACTGCCCCACCACGATCTCCACGGTCCACCCTTGCAAGCACCTCCTCCACAGCCCCTACCCTGCAGAGCTCATGCATTGCCAATCAGCCCAGTTGTAGAGCTTCTCCTCATTGCAATAAGCACCCATCATTGTGCATACCCCGTACCATAACTACATCCCTCTACAGGCTCCACCCCACTTTGGCTCTGCTCCACTACACGTGGTGCTCAACCAGGTACTGCCAGGATACCAGGTGGGCATTGCCAGGCTCGTATTGTCCTACTGGCACTGCCTGACCATGCCCCCTACAACCCGGAGGCTTCAATGTCTTCTGCTTCCTCCACGTGGCCATGGCATCTAGTCTCCGTGACTACAGAGCAGCAGTGATTCTCAATAGCATGACATCACTCTCTTTCAGAGAATTGGCGCAGACTCGATAGGACAAATGACCTCCTTCTGCACCATAGGGATTCTATGGTTCTATCATAACCATATAGTTGCCATCAGGCAACTATAATACATAGATTTGAAGAGCATAAAGCAAAGTAAAGTAACTTTGCATAAAGCAAAGTAACTTCATAGTAAACATAACTCCAAGGCATGCTATGCAATCAACAAGTTGCCATCTCACAAGTTAAGAAACAGCTCACAAAAGAACAAGTTGTTCTATTAACACTGCAACTGGAAACTTACTTTATATCAATGCCAACAAAAGATTCTTCAAATTAATTCTCAAAAGACTGTAAAATAATGCTTTATTTGGACATGACCCCCAGATATTGATAAACAATAGCACTTAAAAAAAATTTCTGAAAAGGTAAATAAGTGATTTTACTGTGCAAACATCAATCAGGTTATTTTCCTTGGACTAAACTACAGCTTAGGCATAGGGCAGCACAGTGGCTCAGTAGTTAGCACTGCTGTCTCATAGCACCAGGGATCCAAGTTTGATTCATGGCTTGCATGATTATTTCTGTGGAATCTGCATGGGTTTCCTCCGGGTGCTCCAGTTTCCTCCCACAATCCAAAAGACGTGCTGGTTAGGTGCATTGGCCATGCTAAATTCTCCCTCAGTATACCTAAACAGGCATTGGAGTGTGGCGACTAGGTGATTTTCATAGTAACTTCATTGCATTGTTAATGTAAGCCTACTTATGATGCTAATAAATATACTTAAAAAAAATTGTTCTTAGACTGTTATAATTACTTATAAAGGCCATCTAGGAGTGCAGTTCACAGGATCAAAGATGTATTTCTCAATTCCAGATCAAGTTTCATGTCTGTTTCCATATTGAACGCGCTGTGAAGGTGAGATGTCTGGTAGAAGTAAAGATGGGAAAGGTCTTGGGAAGGGCTATGCTAAACGGCACCAGAAAGTTCTCTGCAGTAATAGGGAATAACTAAGCCTGCTATCTATCAGCTCGCTTGGCGTGGGGGCGTTAAGCTCATTTCTGGCCTCATCTGTGAAGAAACCTGCAGAGTCTTGAAGGTTATCTTGGAGAACATCATTCGGGATTCAGTCACCTACACTGAATATGCCAAACGCAAGACTGTTACTGCCATGGATGTTGTGTATGCCCTGAGATGCCAAGGACGAACCCTCTATGGTTTTGGTGGTTGAAAACTTAAGGAAAATATTTCCATCTTAGAACAACAGAACATTCACTGCTCCAATTCAAGAATAACATTTTAGGATTTTTGTTCATGATATACCTCTCACATGTAAGTAAAATATATTTTAAATTTCATTCAAAGCCAATGTCAAAACCTCTTACCTCAACAGATCTAAGGGCCCAGATTTTGCAGTTAGCGGCAAAGAAATGCAACTCTTAGCTGACCTCAAGAGAAAATTTGGAGAGGCTTGGTCCAGAATCATAACACAAACACTTGTAAGAGGTTAGACTTAATTAAAGAGAGCCAGCAGAGATTTATAAAAGCCAGATCATCCCCTCACTCCCCCGTCCTTTAGTTTAAAAACTAAAAGTTAAAGCACTCGAAGTGTTAACTCTGTTTCTCTCCTTTTAGGTGCTAGCAGATCTGCTTAAGTTTTCCTGCATCCTTTGTTCTCGTTTCAGATTCCAGCATCAGCAGTACTTTCTTTATTTTAGTGTTTCATCGCTGCTATTTCTCTTGCAGGAATGCCTTTCCAGAAGAAGCACTGCTCTTCTCTCCAATGGGACATCTGTTTGCCTCTTTTACTTCGTTGCATTCCATTTCCCTCTTGGTGTTTGATAAGGTGTTTACCAAAACTCGCTTCCATAGCCACATTTCCCTTCCTCAGCAACTATCTCCAATTCACCGCACATGAATTCAAACTCAAGTTTCATCCCTCACATTTTGAATCTGCCCAGGATTACAGATATTTCTGTACAGTGCTCTCGGATTGCTGTTCTTGTCACATTCTGAGATCCATACTCAGTGCCATGCACTGCCAAATATAAACACTCGATCTCACACTTTAGCAGTACCAACTCACCAAATCTCATAGCTGTCCTTGTCCCCAGTTCCATTTTAACATTCATCTCATCTGATGCCTTAACAACAAACCTTTTTTTCCTTCTCAGGTATTAAGGAACACAAGCTTCAGCAACTTGTGGATATCAAAGCCCATCACAGACCATTCATACCTTGCTGCCCCTTTGACCCCCATTCCTTCTTCTAAACACAGTCCTTGCTGTGTATTCAACAAACCCACTGACCTGCTCCTCTCTTATGCCGAATGTTCTGTATTCCGCAAAAGATTCAGTTTCATCCCCTTACATCCTCATCTGCAAGAACATCTCCATGCTCACTTTTTTGGGCAGGAGTCCTACCGCCATTCAATGGATTCTTTCACCCACCTCCAGTATTTTCCTTCTGATCTGATATCTGCTTTTGATGTTTTCATTGAGAACTCGTTCAGCATTGTTGGCGCAATATATATATACTGTCACAATTTCTTTGCCTCTCACCCACTCTAACCTGTTTCCCTCTGAGCTTGCTACATTCCATTCTTTTAGAGCCAACCCTGAGCTTGTGATCAAACCTGTTAACAGGGTGGTGCCATTGCTATCTGGCATATTGACCACCACTTTACAGAGGCTGAGCACCAATCTTGGGACACTTCCTCTTACCTCCCAACTGGACCATGACTCCACCACAGAACATCAAGCTATTGTTTCCAGGACTGTCGCTGACCTCATCACCTCTAGAGATCTTCCATCTGCAACTTCCAACCTCATGGTCACCCAACCATACACGGTCCACTTCTACCGCCTTCCTAAAATCTACAAACAGGGTTGCCCTGATAAACCTATCGTGTCTGCCTATTTCTGCCTGACGGAACTTATTTCATCCTATCTTGACAGCATCTCTCTCCTTATTCAGTCTGTTCCCATCTACATTCATGATTCATCTGATGCCCTGCACCATATTAACAATTTATACTTCTCTGATCCTAAGCGTCTCTTCTTCCTTATGGGTGTCCAACCCCACCAGGGCAGACTGACAGGTCTCCACTTCTTTCTTGAGCAGAGGCCTGAACAATCCACTGCCACTGTCCTCTGCCTGGCTGAGCTTGTTATGTCACAACATAATTTGTCCTTTAACTTGTCTTATTTCCTGCAAATAAATGACATGGCCACATTGGCCATTTATGTTTGCCTTTCTGTGGGTTACATGGAACATCCCTTGTTCTTGTCCTATACAAACCTGCTCCCACAACTATTTTCCCTTACACTCTTGAAAAATGTTATCAATTTTGCTTCCAATTTCCAACCCACCCTCACCTTCACATGGTAAACCTCTGACACCACTTCCTTTCCTTAACCTCTCTGTCTCCATTTCCATCGATAAGACTGATCATCAATATTCATTAAAAACTCATCGACTCCCACAGCTACCTTGACTACAGCTCCTCACATCACTGTAAGACTCACTGTAAAGATTCTATCCCATTCTCCCAGTTTCTCAGCCTCCATTGCATCTGTTTTGTTGATGCCACCTTTGAAAGTGGTGCTTCTGACATATCTGTTTTCTTTCTTAACTAAGGTATTCCTCACCTGTGGCACTCAACCAGCTTTGACCCATTTCCCGCATGTCTGCCCTCACCCCTTTGTTCTCCCCATAGAATCATGATAGGATCCCCCTTCCTGAGGCTTGGTTTTGAAGCGTCAGAAAATAAATTTTCAGAGATTTCCTTAATTGCTGACAAAATTCTGTTTTATTTTGCCTCTTAAAGGGGACAAAAAAGGTCTGTGTCATGCGGGTAAATTTATTATAAAATGGGATGACGCCCATGGGTCAAATAGAATTTTCTCATCCTGAGTACCTAACATGTAATTAAGATCAATTTTGTCAATACAAGACTCACCTACTCCCAAGACTCCTCCGTCTGAACAATTGGTTACAGTCTCAGCTGGAGGTGGTTTTGGATAGAGACATCTGTAACATGGGCCACCATTGTAATTATACACTGTGAGCTGAAAATAATAATAAAAAATGTTGCATTTGAAAATTTCCACATAATGGCAAAACTAAAAATTGTAATGAATATTTTAATCACATGACCAATCCTTTCCCAACCATGCAATAATTCGCCTCATCCTTTTTCCTACTCTTTTCATGAATCCTACATTAGACTATTTAGTAATACTTTCTCTTTGTTTCTCTTCTAAAAAATACAAACCAACATCTTCCAGTTATTCCACATTAAGAAATGAGAAAGGAGCAAGAGTAGACCACACAGCCCTCTAGTTCACTCCATCATTCAGTAGAATCATGGCTGACCTTCTACCTCAACTCCACTTTCCCACTCACTTCCCATATATTCCGAGTGACTAAGGATCAGACTATCTCAGCCTTAAATACATTCAATGATTGAGTATCCACAACTCACTAGGGTAGGAAATTCCTAAGATTCATAACCATGTGCGTGAATAAACTTCTCCTCATATAATCATGTAACCTATAATAAAATATATTAAATTTTGCAAAATAAAGCCATACAGCTATAAAATTAACATAGAGTTCTCTTCAGCTAACATAATCAATAATAGTGGGATTAAATTTCACTGAACACACTGCATGTTCCTGAGAGGCTTGGACTAAAAGCTGAAAAGCAAAAACTACTCTCAATCACCTCCCAGCTTTCCAGCCAAACTTAGTGAAAAAAATTCAGTATCATTTCATGTCACACAACGTATTTTAATTCCACAAACCTGCATTCATCACTGCAAAAATAAATTTCAAAAGAAAGGCTATTTATTAGACAACAATTCTGTTGGAAAATATTTCAAGAATACAACTTGGCTTCATGTTGAATGATGCTGATTTTATCTTGATTAGTTGACGTGTTACTAACTAGTAACACAATCAAACCTATTTGTAATCCTAAATGCAGCTAAATATTAGGATCATAAAGCAGTAGAAAACTTGAATACCCACCTGCTGCTCCCAGCATTGCTCACACTCACTTGATGAAGGAGCAGCATTCTAAAAGCTTGTGATTCCAAATAAACCTGTTGGACTTTAACCTAGCTGATATTATTAACAACTGCCCTCAAAAAGCCAATCCCTCACTTCCTCCAACCTTACAAATTCTGACCCATCTCCAACCTTTCTTTCCTCACCCAAATCCCTCAACACATTGTTGTCTCTCAAATCTATGCCACCTTTTCTGAAACTCCATGCCTCATCAGCTTCTGCTCCATCCCACCACCAAAATGGACTTTATCAAAGTCACAAATAGTATGCATTTGACAGTAACAAAGGTAAAATATCTCTCCTTGCCTTTCTTGACTTGTCTGCAGCCTTTCACATGGTTGACCACACCATCCTCCTCCAACACCTCTTCAAGTCTTAACATATTTTTGATGCTTTCTTAATTAGTCCAACAAACTATTTAGTTCTAATAACAATTGTATCAAGAAGGTAACTTATGATCCCCTCTCACAGAAACAAGAGGTGTCATAAATAAAGACCTGCAAGGATCACACATTCTAAGCACAAATTTAGAAACAGGAATTCAGGTAACAGTTACAAAGCAAAAATATTCAGAACTTGAGTGGTATCCAGGTTCAAATCTTACTCCAGGACTTGTTGATTAAAGAAGAAGCATTCACATTGCTAAAAGCAGGTTGTTAATCAACTCGTCTATCACTCAACCAAATTTCTTTCTTATAGTACACCCCTAGTATCCATCATCTTGGTTATTTGTGCCAGACTTTAGAATAATCAGAACTTGAAATAGTTACTCAAAGGGACATAATTTGAGGAATTTTCTGTTTTCTCGCAATTCAATCAACATCAAACGTATACTTTTAATGAAAACAACTGCGACATAATTAACATTTAAAATGATACTTAGTAATTACTTCTTTACCTGTCCTTCCATTCTTAGAGCACTAGCTGATACCAGTGGCTTCCCACTCAGAACGCAGGCATCATTGACAAGAAATCGTGTGGGGACATTGTCAGAGCAATCTACTACAATGTCATATTTGAAGAAATGAGTTAAGAAAAACATAAAGAATCAAAAATAAAACATTATTGCAAAAAAAAACACAAAAAGGATATTGTTGAATAAGCTGCTTTGCATTCTTGTAATTCAACTGAAAGTGGTACGGTATGCACTCAACATTTGAATTTAACCTGCAGACTCAGAAATAGTTCAAAATTAATTCAGAATAGGTTAAAAACTAATTTCTTTGTCTCATATCTTTCTAAATTAACATTTGGGCAGGCATGTAGCAGTAATGTCTTGATGTAAATACCAACTAATCAGCACCCTTTTATTGTAGTATTAATTGTTGTTACAGTTTAAAATTGGCATTCTTATGTTTGTCCTGATGTGTGGAAGGTGAAAAGCTTCGTCAACGTTCTGCCATTTTAGCAACAAATTCTGAACAACCAAACAATGTAAAAATAAAGTATCCTCCTAAAACTTTAATAGTCCTCAATGCCATTTTATTTCAATAAATAATATGTTAAAGATTGATAAATTTCTGCTCATCAGTGACAACAATATTCCCTGCATCAATCTGGAGAACTTGAGAAAAGAAACATTCACCAGAAAGCCTTATATAAATAAGCAAGTACCAAAAGAGGACTAAAGTTTTAAGTTGAAGTTAATTTATTGGTGTCACAAGTAAGCTTATATTAACTCTGCAATGAAGCTACTGTGAAAATCTCCTAGTCACCATACTTCGGCACCTGTTCAAATATGCTGACAATTTGGCATGGTCAATGCATCTAACCAGCATGTCTTTCGGACTGTAGGAGGAAACCGGACCTCCTGGAGGAAAAACAGGCAGACACGGAGAAAACACGCAGACTCTGCAAAGAAAATGACGAAGCCGGAAATCGAACTCGGGTCCCTGGCACTTTGAGGCAGCAGTCCTAACCACTATGCACCGTGCTGTCCTCATGACGTTGCAGCCCTAACCATAAGTCATCATGTTAAGGAAAATATACAGCTCTAAATCAGCAATCAATCTGAAAAGATAAAGCTAATTTTGTATTTAATTACAGCATTCCGATGTGGAAGCTATACACACAAAAAAAGATGTTTGGAACAAATTTTGCATTAATTTTAGGCACAATTATATGTTAATTGTTATTAAACCTGTGGACAATTATATGCTGAAATTGCTGAGTGCTAAGTTAGGTGTGCTAAGATTTTGGTATTAACCATTTGCAATTTACTATCATCTTGAAATTATGTTTTATTTCCCCAAGGATATTGATAGGTGCATCACTATCCCATGGGTGTTCATTGAGAGATTAAGATTGTATTTTTTGTTTATGCACCAATCTAATTAGGAGAGAAACTATTTATCAATGAGGGAACTAGAATAATACAGCACAGAAAAAGGTACATCATGCCTTTTGAGTAGAGCCATTGAACTGATCCCACTTCCCTGCTCTTTCCTCACAGTTCTGTCTAAACCAACATATCCAGAACAGTTTGCAACAATTATGCAGCTTTTAAAGTAAAGTTCAAGATGCTGCGGGAACAGAATGTCCTGAAAAAAGGAACATTAAGAATATTGTACATCCCGTAGTTTATCTTATTAAATTTTAACAGAATGCCTTTGTTGCACATAGTAATCTAAGATCATGAATTTTAAATGTGCATTCTTAAAAACATTACTATAACATTCATGGATCATACATATTTGTGGATTTCCTAGAATAGTCAATATAACTATTAGGATCACTAAACATTTAACCAAGAGCTGCTTAAGTACATGAGAAATAGAAGCAGGAGTAGGGCTTCTAGTCCTGAATCTGCTCCAGCATCTGACCATGATCACAGTCAATCAACCTCAATGCCACCTTCCTGTACCACCCCATATCCCTTTATTTCCTTAATATCCAAAACACTGTCAATCAATCTCCTTCCTGAATATCTTTAATTATTTAGCACCCACAACTCTCTGGTGTAGAGAATTCTCAAGTTTCACAGCCCTCAAAAGAAATTTCACTTCATCTCAGTTTTAAACATCCAACTCTTTAAGGTTCTGATCAGCTTGTTCTAGAATTTCTAGCCAGGGAAAATATATTCCCAGCATCAAGCCACTAAAGAATATATGTTTTAATGAGATTGCCTCTCATTCTTCTAAATTTAAGGGAATATACGCACACTCTACTCAAGCTCTCCTTCAACCCAGGAATTAGTCCGTTGAATTTTCCCTGCACTACGTCTCAGATTAGTATATCCTTCCTCTGGTAAGGACACAAAAACTGTATGCAGTATATCAGGTGTGGTCTTTCCATGGCTCTATACAACTGCAGTAAGACTTCTTCACATACTCCAAACCGACTGTAATAAAGGCTAGCAACCACTTGCTTTGCTAATTGTTTGCTGTGTCTGCATGTTAACTTTGTGGTTTATACAAAGACATTTGGGTCCCTCTGAATGCCGATATTTCTTGGTTTCTCATCCTTTAATAAACAATCCAACTTTCTATTTTCTTCCAAAATAGATAACTTCACACTTGGTCAGCTATGGCTAGGTTGGTAGTACTCTCTCCTATGAGTCAAAAATTGTGGTCAAAGTCCTTCTTCAGGACTTGAGCACAATAATCAAGGCTGGGACTTCAGTGTAGTCATTATCACATTTCTGTTTGTGAGAGCTTGCTGTGCACAAGAATTGGCTGCCAGTTCCCAACATTATATCAGTAATTACGCTTGCACTTCACTGGCTGTAAAGCACTTCGCTACATCCAGTGGTTGTGAAAGGTGTAATATAAATACAAATGTTATTATTTTTCCCCGCATTATACTCCAACTGCAACAATCCCTCCTAATCACTTAATTTATTGATATCCTTTTATAGCCTCTCCTCACCACTTACTTTCCCATCTAATTTTGTAATGTGAACAAACTTAGATTTGTTGCATTCCATCCTCTCATCTAGGTCATTGAATACTAAATCTCTTTGCCACCAACTTATTTATTAAAACTAAACTATTAAAGTAATCTTAACAAATGAATGTCACAAAAGGAAACACTAATTTACTTAAGACTTCCAAAAAAAAATGGACAACTTCTGAAGTGTTCTCACTGTTAGAATGCAGGAATTGTAGAAGCCAATTTCCATAAAGCAAGTTCCTACAAACAACAATGAGATAATAATTAAGATAAAGTATTTGTTATGTTTATTGAGGGACAAACATTGGCCAGGACACTATGGAGAACTTATTTGAATAGTGCCATGCAATCTTTTATGTCCATCTGAGTGGGCACATATACCCATTTACGTGTTAATGATAGAATTACTACTTTAACATTGAATAAACTGACTGCTACATTTGACTACATCAAGTGACTACACTTCAGAAAAGTAGCTTGTTGGCTGCAAAATATTTGTAAGTCCCAAGGACATAAAAAGTGCCACATAAGAACAAGTTTTGCCCTTCTTTCCTTAGTCAACAAATACTTGTTGCATAACTATTTCTTTTCATCCATTCACAATTTGTGATGATTTAACCGATTTCAGTAGACTACTGCAATTCTTCCTAATACCTCAGGCTTAAAGAAGGGAAGAAAATGGCCACACATGATCACTATTCAATGATCAGTGTGGATATCTGGCACAGGGGCAAGGAGAAAGCTGCAACATTTAAATGGCACAGCAACATTCACTTTGAAGAGCTGGTGGAAGTTAACCTAAACCCATGGAAACCATTTACCAGAAAGGAAACAACACCCAAAGAAAATTTAGTAAAGGGAGTAAAATGATAAGTAACAAATGTTAGAGGAATGTTCTTAAATTCAAAATGTTGTCAAAATATGTCAATTCTGGAAGTTGCTGGCTTGGATATGTGGTACTATACCTGAGAAGAAAATAAGTTTGTTGAGCACTCCAAAGTGAAAAAGAAATAGAAACATAAACAAATGTACGTACCGATTTATCATGGTCGCTGCAGACAATGCTTTTGACGTGCCCAATTTATCTTCTGCATGGAGAACCTGTCTTTGTAAGTTACTAACCTCCACATCATCATAATCAAGAAGTCCCAATCGACCTAAATTGACATTCACACATTACAACATATCCATGCAAAAGCTTTACTTGCCACCCACAAGTTTTACTTAAGTATGTTGCTGAAAAAATTTGATTTGTAGGAGATTCAATTTACAAACGGTACTTAAAAAAGTCACTCTGAACACAAGGCAAATGATAAAATGTTCATATCACTGGCCTCTATAGACTATTTCAAGGTCCAGAGAGAACTGTTGCCATTGGTACATATACAGGCTTGCTGGTATTTCTTAAAAACAAGCAGCTGTTTCTCTGTTGTTATAGATGCTGAGAGATTTGCCATGCAATACAAATGAGACCAGGAATTTCGGCATACTAAAGAACTGCTTGAAGCAGCTCTGGAAAATAAAGGGGTTATTAAATACTAACTTATATTGGGCCAGTGCACAAGCAAGGGTACTGTCAGAAATGGACACGCAGTCCATTCCCAGATGTTAATATTGTCATCAAATTCTCACTTTTGAATTCTAGCCCCCTTGAGATAAATTTACTAGCATTCTGATTACGTGTTATGACGATGCAATTTTAGTAACTGGCTTACATGAACACCTGAATCCCTTCACTCCACCATAGCTCCTAGCATCTCACCATTGGGAAAATATACCATTTTGCCTTTTTTAGATTAACATCACTCTTTCAACATTGAACTCTGTCTGTTATAGTTTGCCGACTTATATTTGCCTATGTCCCTTTGCATCTTGCTCTCTGCATCCACATAATTCATTGCACCTCCAAACTTAGTGTTATCTGCAAATTTGGATATACAACCCCCTATTTTTTAAACAAGTAATGTTTGTGGTGAAAAGATGAGAAGGCAGTACAGATCCTTGGGGAACACCATGCATCATTTCCCAATGATCAGAGAACAAACTCCCTATCTTCTAACAGCATAACTTACACAAGCAATACTGGTTCACAGTCATCCAAATTTTATTTTATTAACCAATAATAGCTTCAGGTCAAGTCTCTCACAAGCCTCCTTAATAACAGATTTTAGAGAAAGAAAAGTCAAAATTCAAAAGCCAGAACATAATCTTACCAACACCTGCAGCAGCCAAGTACTGTGCTGCAGGGCAACCTAGTCCTCCACATCCAACAACCAGAACAGCTTTCTTGGATAGATTCAACTGACCTAGAAACATTAAGGCATTTTAATTTTAAGTTAAAGTTTGAGCATTTTAAGCAGTGAACTACAATGAAGCCAAACAATTTGTATACTAAATTCAGTACCACATGAGACTGGAGTTTCCACTGGTTCTTTATACAACAAGATTTGAGAGGATGTCAACATTCAAGAATAGATAGGTGATTGAATGAAAAAGAAAATAAACACCAAATTAAGATTGAACAGATAGTTGTGTGAAATTCCTATGTGATATAATGCAATTTCTCCAATATTAATTTCAATTATACAGTCTGCAAATTAAGCTGAAATTCTTATTATAACTCGAAATGTTGCTACAACTGGTATTTCAATGTTGATGGGATTATTACTTCCCCGCCTCACAATGCCAAAAATCACAGAATATCAACTATTTTATAATGAGGGCACAGATTCACCATCATCTTAGTAGCAAAACTACTTCAGAATCTGAATTTATGCCATGGTCATTGGGAAGAACAAAGAAAGAATTCCTGTAGTGCAGAAAGAGGCCACTTGGCCCATCAAGTCTGCACCACTTTGCTTCATCCCACCCAATCTCCGTAGCCCAGCAAATTTTACCATGGTAAATCCATCTAACTTAACACACCTTTGGACACTAAGGGACAATTTGGCATAGCCAGTCCACCTCAACTGCACATCTTCAGACTGTGGGAGGAAACCGGAGCACCTGCAGGAAACTCACACAAACATGGGGAGAACATGCAAACTCTACACAGTCATCCAAAGTCAGAATTGAACCAGGGTCCTGGCACTGTGAAGCAGCAGTGTTAACCATTGTGCCACCATGTCACCCTTTATGCTGGCTGCTGTGTCATTTTTGCAAATATAAGCTTCAAGGTTCAATCACTTCCAAATTTTCTTTTGTATTATGTAGCTTATCAAGTATTGTCTTCTTCAATCAGTTTAATATTTGGAAGTATGCTAATTAGAAGCTGGGTGCTTCTTCCACATGCTGCAATAGTCATCCCCAGACAACATTTTCACATTTGTGGGCAACTGGCTCAAAGGAAAGGCTTATGGAGACTGAAAACTAGATAAGTATAATATAGATAATATTCCACCAATAATTTAATTAATTAGGTTTATTGTTCTTTCACATGTAGAAAACAATAGGACAAAGCAACTTGCTTAATTGGCACACTATCCAGAAGCACTCACTCCTTCCTCCAACAACGTACAATTGCAGCAAAATGTACCATCTACAAGATGCACTACAAGAACTCATCAAGAATCCTTAGATAGCCTTTACCAAACCCATGACTACTACCATCTTAGAAAAACAGGGGCAGCAGATACCTGGGAACATCCAGCTTTTGGACATTCCCCTCCAAACCACTCACCATCCTGACTGGAAAGATATCAGTGTTCCTTCACCATTACTGAGTTAAAATCCTGGAACTCCTCTAACAATACAATAGGTATACTTACACACATGGACTGCAGCAGTTCAAGAAGGCAGCTCATCATCATTTTCTCAAGGGTAATTAGTGATGGACATTAAATGTTGATTTAGCCAGGGAAGCCAACATCCCATAAATGAATTTTAAACATATGAAACTCGGAAGTACAGTGTTACAACATCAATAAAGAGAATCCAGGAATTTTTTTCTTTGGAAAACATTGGCAAAGGGCATTACTTCAACTTCTCTCATATCAGAAATGTGGCCAAGCACACCATCCTTTAGAAAAACAGAACTATTATACACACTGGTTAATCTATATTCCCAGGTTTGTCACTTCAAGGGAGGTTTCTGCAGCTGTACCTCATAATTCTATTTTTAATCAAAAACACAATGGGTAAGAACAGCAATGTTATTTTGCTCATGAATCACATACCCTGACCAAGGCACCCACGAGAGCCCTATCCCTCGCTTGCAGAAAATCAAATGCCCTATTCTTTTCTGAAATCGTTGTTTAAGCAGGCATGAAAACAGACCAAAGTTCTTCAACCTGACAAATTTGACAGAACTCTGTCCTCACTAAAAGGTTTTCAAAAGTACACTGCCACACAGTCTATTATTAAAAAGTTAATTTGAAATGTGTTTTTTAGAGATGGACAATTTACTTCTTACAATACAACAGTCAACAGAGAAAACAAGTTTGCTTTTAATAGCAAGTGAACCAATTAAATATGGCCATGGATGCCACCAATGCCATCATACACAATGTTGATTCAGATAGCTAAGCGGGGATCACCAATGTGCTACACCAGAGTTATTTCAAATAGCTTTGAACTTCAAAAAGCTCCCCAAACTAAATTCCAATTTCACTTGCTAGCCCACAAATTGATAGATTAATAGAGTTGAATTTCACAACTTTCTACAGGAGGATTAACTCATGATCTCTGGGTTGTTAGTCTGCTACTATAACCATTAGGTCTGATGGCCTTAATGAATTATAGATGAAACTATATAATTTACAGTCATTCTAGTGCTTCCATCCATACCTTTGACTCCAAATTCTGGAATAATAAGCTGTCTGCTGTACCTCATGATTTCTTCTTTTGAGAGAACTTTCTCTTCCAATGGAGGCACTTTGGTTAGCTGCTTAACTAGCACAAATGTATTTCCAGAATGAGAATTCTGAAAAAAAAAACGAACATTTACCAAACTGAGAGAACAAGAAAAATATGTTTTGAAGAAAACTAATTGATCTGAAATGCTGACTCTCTCTCGTTACAGATGTTGTCCAGCCTGCTGAGTACCACTTGCAGTTTATTATTTAAAAATATGTGGTCTAGCCTAGTACATTGAACTTTCCATATGAATTAGAACATAGAACATAGAATAATACAGCACAGTACAAGCCCTTCAGCCCTCGATGTTGTGCCAAGTTATGTCCGAACCCAAGATCAAGTTATCCCACTCCCTATCATTCTGATGTGTTCCATGTGCCTACCCAATAACCGCTTGAAAATTCCTAAAGGGTCCAACTCCACTATTATAGCAGGCAGTGCATTCCACATCCCAACCACTCTCCCAGTAAAGAATCTACTTCAGACATCCTTTCTATATCTCCCACCATGAACCTTATAGTCATGCCCCCTAGTAACAGCTACATCCACCTGAGCAAATAATTGTAGATTATTTTACTCAAAATTAAAATGGTCAAAGTGAATATTTTAATGTCTTTAAATCTGAGGAATTGGAAGTTATGGCCTTTCTTTTGCTGCCCTGGTTCAGTCAATCCAATTTTAAGTTGACCACACTGACAGCCCCACTTCCATGAAATGTTGCCATTGTTTGTACAAAACTGAAGTTTAGCAGTTTCACCATGTTGCATGCCATTTTAGCAAATCATAATTAAGCAGTAACACATACTTGCATCCATGACTGTATAACACTAAACAGGAGGTTGGGGTCTAAGCGTGCAATAGGATGCAAGCAGTCAAGTTGAGGATAAATTCCATTGGACAAACCTCAGAAGGCCAAATAAGATGAATTCTGCAGGTGGCAATAATGCAGTTATTAGCACTATGATTGAGAATGGGCAATGTTGAAATTAGAGATGGACAACCTTGCTAGTGGTAGGAATGGCTGGCTTTAAATGCCACTGTGGGCAAAACAGGCTGAATTCATTCTAAGCAATAAACCTGAAAAGAAAGGGAGTGACAGGTGTTTCAAGCAGGACAACAGAGTGGCTTAAGTCTTGCTAAATATATTAGGTTTGTGATGATCCACAGTCAGATATCACCAAAGCAGTTGGGCATATAGTGGTAGGAAGGACGATTGACACAGGAGTCATCAGATCCATAAGATCGTTCCACCGTTAGATTTGAGCATAACTGATCTGTATCTTAATTCCATCAATTTGCCTTGCTGCATAACCTTAACCCATGTCTGAAATATCTATTTAACTTCAGTTCTCAAATTCTCAATTGACGTAACTTCAACAGCTTTTTCAGAGAGATGGGGAGATCAGTGGAGATGGTACTTATTGCCTGTAATTATTGAAATCTTTTGTTGCATTTGATCTCCCCTAAGAACAAGGTCACTGATGTTGAAGATGAAGTGAAGACAGTCAGTTGCTCTGAGGGAGCGGACACTATGTACCTGCTGCAAGTGAGCGACTGCAGCCCTCAGTCTCTCCACCTCCTGCTCCTTCTTAATCAGTTCATCCCTCAGCCTCTCCACCTCCGTCTCCATGATCGACAGAGAGAAACAGCCTCTAAGTCTTGCTGTTCCGCGAGTCTCTCCAACTTTGACCCAGAACCGTACAACCAGAAACAGGCTGACGATTCCTAATATGGCCGACCGTGGCGGAACTGCTTCCTTTACAAAGATGGCCGTCGGGTCGCCAACAAATCTGTCAAAATGATCCGCACACAAACAGCTGATTCCCTTAGCAAGATGGCCACTCGCCCCGTGACGATTCCCTTACTAACATGGCCACCTACTGTGTTGTGAGTCCCTTAGAAAGATGACCGCCTGGCGTTTCCCTTACCGACAGGGCCATCTGCGTGGGTTTTCTCCCACAGTCCAAAAGATGTGCTGGTTAAATGCATAGGCCATGCGAAACTCTCCCTCCTGAGTGTAACCGAAAAGGTGCCGCAGTGTGGTGACTGGAGGATTTTCACAGTAACTTAATTGCAGTGTTAACGTAAGCCTACTTGTGACACTGATAAATAAACTTTAAATTTTTAAATAGATCCTTTATTAACAAGGGAGTGAATTGGTATGACGTGGAAATCTGAGATTGAGGTTACAATCAGATCAACCATCATCTTATTGCATGGTAGAATAAGCTCAAGGAGCCTAGTGCCCTACTTAGTATTGTACCTAATTCGTACATTCATACGTTTGAAACCTGAACTTTTTTTTCTCCATGGAAGCTACCAGACCTACTGGGTTTTTCCAGCATTTTCTGAGACAAAAAGGGTTAATGTTTCGAATGCAATATGATTTGTTTGGAACATTGGATTCATTACCCAATTGGAAGATGCTTGTTTCTCTTTATCCTATAAATAGGTTTTTGGAAGGTACTTTACTGTCGAACAGCCTTTTCCCCCTTGTTTTAATATTTCTTTCCCCTGGTAAAGAGAAATGTTCAAAGAAAATGGAAAAAAATAATCTTCCTATCATATTTCTCCATGGTTGCACATAACAGTCCTGAAAATGTTTTCAATTCCAGGAGGGTTGGCAACCCTACATGTGTCAGTCATTCTACCAAAGGGTAGAGGATACAAAGGAAGAGCATGGAAGCTCTGCACCATTGACAGCCCACGCCGGGAATCAAACCTGGGTCCCTGGCACTGTGAGACAGCAGTGCTAACCATTGTGCTACCCATTACCTTAAACAAATTCAAAGACTCTGCTTCTCCTGCCTTTTGAGGAAGAGAGTTCCAGAGACTCATGACCCTCTGAGAGAAAGAAATTCTCCTCATCTTTGTTGCAGATAAGTGCCCATTTATTTTTAAAGTATTCAGGTCTACAGAACTGAACAGGGGGAGAAATCTGATGGATTTTATACTGTTTAAGGATGTTGGGGGGATGGCACAAAGTAGAAGGTCAGGAGTAGGTGTAAACTATGAGAATTTGAAGATGTTTGGGACACAGGTATAAATAATGGCAACATTAAGGACTAAAGGTAAGATAGCAAAATACTGTCACAGCAAAACAAAAATTACTGTTTGTGAAAGTAAAACTTCAGAACAAATGAAGGGGTAAAGGGACAGTGATTTGCATTGGAACAAAAAACATTTTTACATTGAACTTTCTCCTCCATTTTATCTTTTTCCATAGTATGAAGTTGTTGAACTCAGTGTTGAGTCCAAAAGGCAGTAAAGTACTTAATTGGGAAATGAGATGCTGTTCCTCCAGTTTGCATTGCACAAACTAAATTGATTACAGAAAATATAACAATATTGATCATGCCAAGTTAAAAAGGCAAAAATGGAAAATGCTACTAGGCAGCATCTGCAGAGAATAAAGAAGAATTAATGTTTTGGGTGTGACTTCTTTGTCAAAACATCAAAATCAGGTTATTTCTCTTTCTGACCACCTTTTTATAAATGCAGTTAGTGTCAAACAGTCTATTAATTTAGAGGCAGTCTGCAACAAAGAAGGGAGATGGTGATTAAGGTAGAGGTAGTGGAACCAGGTATAATAGTGACTTTTAAAGGGCTTTCAGGACAAATACATGAATAGGATGGGAATAGAGGGATAGGGAATTTTAGTTCAGTCGGGCAGCATAGTGGGTGCAAGCTTGGAGGACCAAAGGGCCTGTTCCTATGTTTTTCTTTGTTTTTTGTTCCTGTTTTAGTATTCTGGGCTTTATTAATAGGGCCATTGGTTATAAGAACAAGGTTATGTTAAACTTATACGGGACATTAGTTAGATTTCAGCAATAATATTATGTACAGTTCTGAATGTGTCACCCTCTTAGGAATTTGGCCAAAAACTTTGTTTGTCATCTTTCCCAATTTAAATACTCATCTTTTGTACTCACTAGTTCACTTATTCAAGGTATAATACAATAATTTAAACAATGGGTAAACAAATTCCTCCAGTTTTATAATCACAACAATTGGGGCTATTTTAATTCTTAATGCCTAGCTTGCACGAAAATGGGAGAATCTCAGATCTGTTTCTGGGAATGTCCAAATTGCATATCTTACGCGCTTGGAGTAGGAAAAAATGAATTAATAATTTCTAACCATTAGAGGAAGGGATGGGGCATAACTCACTAGCAAGACTGCTGCAGCAGCAGAGGGCGCCATTACACATGTTGCATATGCGCAATGGCAACCAATAGAGAACTATCAGGTCTGAGATCTATCAACTCTCTGCTGCTGCAGCCAGTCTTCAGCCAGCACCCCACTCCAGCTATAGCAGGGACTCACAGCTGATTGCAGTTATCACTCCACATGGAGATATTGCATCCACCCTTGTTACCTAGGTCGATCACCCCCACTGCTCAGACTGATTGTCCTTCTTCCTTTCCCACCGATCATGTGCAGAGTGGCAGCAGGTCCCCTTTTCTTCGTTACCGATCACGGTGCAGAATGGCAGAGGAATCCTCTCCCTACCCAATCAACCTGCCTCTCAGATCTTGCCCTGGTTCTGCTCCTGTATGTCTCACCATTTGGCACTTCCCTCGGGCAACCCGCAAGGGGTCTCTATGGCCTCTGGTTCTACCATCGAGGCCATCACAACTGGTCCCCGTTCGTGCAGACCAAATGTGATCCTCATCTGCGAAAATCTCTCCCGGCGATGTCACAAAGGCAAGTGAGCCCGGACGATTGCATCCCGGGCTCCTCAATTACATTAAAATGAGCATTTAAATTTATTGAAATTATTTATTCAGTGTCTCACTGAATATCCGGTATCAATAAGATCGTGAGAGGCAAGAAATTGGGTGCAAACCTGATTTCTCAGCTCTCGTGAGATTTTACTAGCTCGCTCCTCCATGATAAAATTGTGTCCAATGTGCTTCAATGTAGAAGAATCCAGTAAGGAAATTTACAACAGTATTCAGGGCAAGAGTGGAACGGGTGGGTTTTAAGGAATGTCCAAAGGAAGGAAGGAAAGAAAGATAGAGAGGCGGAGACGTTGAGTGGGGGGCAGTTCTGGATGTCAAGAGCCTTGGCATTTAAAGGCACAACCACCTATAATGGAGCGATTAAAATTGTGGATGCTCAAGATGCCAAAATTAAAAGAGTGCAGATACCTCAGAGATTTTGGGCCTGGAGAAGATTTCAAAGATATGGAGGGGACAAGCCATGGAGGGATTCAAAAATGTGAGAAATGTAAAATTTAAGCATTCCCTAACCAATGTGGTCCCGTTGTTCAAGAAGGGGAAGAGAGACTTTCTGGGGAATTATAGGCCGGTGAATCTTACTTCTGTTGTGGGCAAAGTATTGGAGAGAATTATTAGGGATAGGATTTATAGTTATTTAGAGAGAAATGAATTGATTGGGGATAGTCAGCATGGTTTTGTGAAGGGTAGGTCGTGCCTTACTAACCTTATTGAGTTTTTTGAAAAAGTGACCAAAGAGGTGGATGGGGGTAAGGCAGTTGATGTGGTATATATGGACTTTAGTAAGGCATTCGATAAAGTGCCCCATGGAAGGCTTCTGCAGAAAATGCAGATGTATGGGATAGAGGGTGATTTAGCTAATTGGATTAGGAATTGGCTAGCAGATAGAAGACAGAGGGTGGTGGTTGATGGGAGATATTCATCGTGGAGTTCGGTGACAAGTGGTGTACCTCAGGGGTCTGTTTTGGGGCCCCTGCTGTTTGTAATTTTTATAAATGATCTGGATGAGGGTATTGAAGGATGGATTAGTAAATTTGCAGATGACACCAAAGTCGGAGGAGTGGTAGATAGTGAAGAGGGGTGTTCTAGTTTGCAGAGAGACTCGGACAAGTTGCAGAGCTGGGCCGAGAGGTGGCAAATGGAGTTTAATGTGGAAAAGTGTGAGGTAATTCACTTTGGCAGGAATAACAAATGTGTAGAGTATAGGACTAATGGTAGGACTCTTAATAGTGTTGATGAACAGAGGGATCTTGGTGTATGTGTGCATAGATCCCTGAAAGTTGGCAATCAAGTCGATAATGTTGTTAAGAAGGCATACGGAGTCTTAGCTTTTATTGGTAGGGGGATTGAATTTCGGAGCCGCAACGTCATGTTGCAACTGTACAAAACTCTAGTGCGGCCGCACTTGGAGTATTGTGTGCAGTTCTGGTCCCCGCGTTATAAGAAAGATGTGGAGGCATTGGAGAGGGTACAGAGGAGGTTTACCAGGATGTTGCCTGGTATGGAGGGCAGGTCTTATGAAGAGAGGCTGAGGGATTTGAGGTTGTTTTCGTTAGAAAGAAGGCGGCTAAGAGGAGACCTTATTGAAACATACAAGATGATTAGAGGTTTAGATAGGGTGGACAGTGATAGCCTTTTTCCTAGGATGGAGAAAGCTAGCACGAGGGGACATAGCTTTAAATTAAGGGGTGGTGGTTTTAGGACAGATGTCAGAGGTAGGTTCTTTACCCAGAGGGTGGTAAGGGTATGGAATGCCTTGCCTGCGTCAGTTGTAGATGCGCCAAGTTTGGTGGCGTTTAAGAGGTTAGTAGATAAGTTTATGGATGAAAGGGGAATGGTTTAGGTTAGAGGGTCACTGCTTGTTCCTAATTGGTCAGTGCAACATCGAAGGCCGAAGGGCCTGTTCTGCGCTTTAATGTTCTATGTTCTATGTTCTAATAGCCAATGTAGATAAATGAGCAGAAGATTGATAAGCAAATAATATTTGGAGTGAGTTAGGATATGGGTAGCAGAATTTTGGATAACCTCAAATTGATGGAGGGTAATAAAAAAAAATTGAGGAGGGGAGCACTGGCGATACAGCTGTGGTGGTTGAAGAAGGGAGTTTCAAGTCAGTGCTAAAAAAAAAAGAAAAAAAAAAGTCTCTGAAGGTGTCCTCACAGGTGGAGAAGGTGACAAAGAAGGCGTATAGTATGTTAGCTTTCATAGAAAAGGGTATGGAATATAAGAGTAGGAGTTTGATGTTGCAGTTGTATACAACTTTGGTTAGGCCTCACTTGGAATACTGCGCCCAGTTCTGGTCTCCGTACTATCGGAAGGATGTGGAGTCCTTGGAGAGAGTGCAGAGGAGGTTTACCAGGATGCGGCCTGGTATGGAAGGACTGTCCTATGAGGAACGATTAGATAGACTGGGGTTGTTTTCCCTTGAAAGACGTCGGCTTAGAGGGGATCTCCTAGAGGTGTATAAGATTATAAGGGGTATAGATAGAGTAAATGGAGGTAAACTTTTTCCACCTTTAGAAATGGATAGGACGAGAGGTCATGGCCATAGGGTGAGGGGGGCTATGTATAGGACGAATATTAGAGGGCAGTTTTTCACACAAAGGGTAGTGGGGTGTGGAATGCACTGCCGAGTAAGGTGGTGGGAGCAGGCACGCTGGGGCTGTTTAAGGGTCTCTTGGACAGCCACATGAGCGGTATGCAGATAGAGGGATATATTAGGACTGTTTAAATACGGCTTTTTTCCACAGGTAATTCGGTCCATAATTTGAGCACGCATTCGGCAGGTGGTGCGGGTACAGCTCTTGGATGTTGATTCATGGGTTGCCTGGTACCTCATGTCGTATATGAGTGCTTTTTGTGGACCATCTGAAGGGCACCATGACAGCTCAGAGACTATCGATGTGGCTGTGCAGACACTTGGAATTGGGCCAGTGTCTGCGGGAGTTTGCGCGTTCTCCCCGTGGTTGCGTGGGTTTTCTCCAGGCACTCCGATTTCCTCCCACAACCCAAAAATTCGCTCTTAGGCTGATTGGGTAACAAATTGTCCCTATGGTGAAAATTTTCCATATTAGGAATAATATATATATATTATTATATAGGAATATTAAAATAGGATAATGTATTTGGTATGACGGCGGCGCGGGCTCGTTGGGCCGAAGGGCCTGTTTCCCGTGCTGTGTTGCTTAATAATTAATAACATTGGAAGTCAGCTAGGAATACATTGGAACAGTCAAGTCTAGAGATAATAAAAGCAAGGATGAGGATTTTGGCAACAAATGAGGAGAGACAGAGACAGAGTTGAATTATTAGGGAGGTGAAAATAATAATGACAGTACAGCTTTATGACCAGAAGCTTATCTCAGAGTTAAGTATCATATCAAAACTGCAAAAATCTAGTTCAGCCTCAGACATTTGCCAGAGAGATGGATGAGGTTGGTGGCTACGGAATAGAGATTGTGGTGAGAACTGGGGCAATAAGTCTTCCCAATATTTAATCAGAGAAAATTTCTGCTCATCTACGATTTAATGTTGATCAAGCAGTTGATTAATTTAGAGGCAGTCTGCAACAAAGAAGGGAGGTGGTGATTAAGGTAGAGCTTGATGTCACCAGTTTTGATGTAGTACCATAAACCATAGAAAAATGATGGTGCAGAAAGCAAAAAGGCTATTAAGCCCAATCTGTCTGCACTAACCAAAACAAGGGAAAAAAGAAGCTAGCAGCTCACGTTCATTCCATTGTCCAGCACCTGGTTCGTAGCCTTGCAAGTTGTAGCACTTTAGATGCAGATCCAGGTACCTTTTAAACGAGTTGAGTGATTCAGTCTTAACCACCAATTTAGGCAGTGAATTCCAGATAGGCACCCACCCTCTAGGTGAAAAAATGGAATTTGATGCTATGTTTACAGATGATGTAATTGAAAGACAATATCAATATAAGAAATAGGAAGTGCAAAAATGGCAGTTTGGGAATAATAATGTGGGAGGGGCACAGTAAGAAGCCTCACAACACCAGGTTAAAGTCCAACAGGTTTATTTGGAATTATGACTACCTGATGAAGGAGCAGTGCTCCAAAAGCTTATGATTCCAAATAACTTGTTGGACTTTAACCTAGTGTTATGAGACCTCTTAGTGTGCAAATGGGAATGAAATTATTGCCCATGATTCTCTGGCAATGATTAGATAGATAAGAATAGTAAGGAAGTTGGTGGAAACTCAGTGTTTACCTGAAGGACACTGCAAGTAATCCAAAACTGTATATTAGGCAAGCCGTCAGGCAACAAAGATGATACAGAGCTGAATGTCATCAGTCTATATGTGCAATCTGATCCCATGTCTTGTGAAAATGTTATCAAGGAGTAGCATGAGGAGGAGGGGAACAAGAATTTAGCAATTAGTGAACAAGTTGATCGTATTCTAGTTCATAGGAAAATTTGTGAACTTTGTCAATATCTCAATGTTATGCATTGCTTTTATTGCTACTTCTGGATCACTCTGTGCTGTGAGAAATATTAAGAAGTAACAGAAAACTTCAATTACAATAGATAGCATTCGGTAGCAGTCAAAACTGAGAGAGCTGTCGTCATGTGCTGTATTGTGTTCACATTACAAAGATAAATGGAGAAGTAGATGAATTGTTATAGTTTGGATTACTGTCTTGTGTTTTTAATTCAGAAAGTGGGAATGTTGTAACATGATGTATTATTGTTTTTCCCTTTGTTAGAAAGAAAAAATAAGGCACTTGCATTTAAGTAGAGCTCTGCTATACCCTCAAGGATAGAAACAAGAACAAAGAAAATTACAGCACAGGAGCAGGCCCTTCAGCACTCCAAGCCTGCACTGACCAAGTTGCCTGACTGAATTAAAACCCTTGAATGGATGCTGGTTCAAGGCCAGCTGGCAGATCTCTCAGACCTAACAGTTCTCCATTAGTTGCCATTTGTGCATGGGCAACCACAGGTCTGCACACATGCAATGGTGCTCTCTGCTTCCCCACCCCTCCCTCTAATGGCTAGAAATGATCTGGTCCATTTTTCCTACTCCAAGCATCTAAGATATGCAATTTGGACATTCCCAAAAACAGATCTGAGATTCTCCCATTTTCGTGCAAGCTAGGCATTAAGAATTTTCCTCATAAAATAGCCCCAATTGTTGTGATTATAAAACTGGAGCAATTTGTTTACCAATTGTTTAAATTATTGTATTATATCTTGAATAAGTGAACTAGTGAGTACAAAAGATGAGTATTTAAATTGGGAAAGATGACAAACAAAGTTTTTGGCCAAATTCCTAAGACGTTCAGAACTGTACATAATATTATTGCTGAAATCTAACTGATGTCCTGTATAAGTTTAACATAACCTTGGACAAGCTGGTCGAAGGGCCTGTTTCTATGCTGTAAATCTCGATGACTGTATTACTCTATGACTGGTATATAATTGCTGAAGTTAATCTTATAACCTTTTTTGAACAAGGGCATAACTTTTACAATTCTCCAGTCCTCTGGCACCTCTGGTGAGTCCAGAGAAGACTAGAAGAGTATATTAGTGTTGTACAATTTCCATTCTCACTTTCTTTAATACCCTTGGCTGCACCTCATCGGTCCTGAAGCCTTGTCAACTTTCAGTACTGACAGTCCGTTCAACACTTCCTCCTTATCAATTTTGAACCTTTCTTGGAACAGATTTTCCTAGTCTTTCACCAGGTCCTGGTTAGAATCTATCTTCTTGGTAAAGATAGATGTAAAATATGCATTTAGTATCTCAACCATGACCCAGCCTCCATGTACTTAATAACTGAAAGTAAACGTTTTTGTAAATATATAAAAAGGAAAAGAGTGACTGGAAGGTGAGAAGGAGGATTTAATAATGGGAAACGAGAAATGGCTGAGGCCTTAGACAAGTTTTTTGTGTCGGTCTTTATGGTAGAGCTTACTGATAATTGACAGTCATGGGACTGTAAGGGATGAGGACCTTAAAACGATTACTATTACTAAAAAGGTAGTGCTTTTTAAGCTAAAGGTAGACAAGTTCCCAGGTCCAGATGGAATGCCATAATCCCAGGGCACTAACAACTGCATAACGACTGCGGTTAACAGAGGGGAACCAATGGATGTGGAGTTTTTAGATTTCCAGAAGGCGTTCGATAAGGTGCCTCACAAAAGGTTGCTGCATAAAATTAAGTTACACGGAGTTAGGGGTAAAAGTGTTAGTGTGGATTGAGGATTGGCTATCTAACAGGAATAAATGGGTGCTTTTCCGGTTGGCAGTTGGTGACCAGTGGCGTACCGCGGAGATCAGTGCTGGAGCCTCAACTGTTTACCATACATATTGACAATCTGGAGGAAGGGACCGAGTGTAGATGGATGACACACAGATGAGTGGGAAAGCAAATTGCATGAAGGACCCAGAAAGTATGGATAGGCTAAGTGAGTGGGTGAGGATCTGGTAGATGGAATATAACATTGGCAAGTGTGAGGTCATCCACTTTGGAAGGAATAATAGTAAAATGGACTATTATTTAAATGGTGAAAAATTATAACATTACTACTGTGCAGAAAGATCTGGGGGTCCTTATGTATGAATCGCAAAAACTCAGTTTGCAGGTGCAGCAGGTGATCAAGAAAGCAAATGGAATGTTAGCCTTTATCATGAGGGGAATGGAGTACAAAAGCAGGGAGGTCTTCCTGCAATTGTACAAAGTACTGATGTGGCCGCAACTAGAGTACTGTGTGCAATTTTAGTCTCCTTATTTGTGAAAGGATTTATTGGCCTTGGAGGGAGTATGGAGAAGATTCACCAGATTGATTCTGGAGATGAGGGGCTTAGATTATGAGGACAGATTGAGTAGATTGGGCCTGTATTCATTGGAGTTTAGAAGGCTGAGGGGAGATCTTATAGAGACATATAAGATAATGAAGGGGCTAGTCAGAGTAGAAGCAGAGAGATTATTTCCACTTAGAAAGGAAACAAGATCTAGAGGGCACAGCCTCAAAATAAGGGGGAGTCAATTTAGAACAGAGTTGAGGAGGAACTTGTTCTCCCAGAGGGTAGTGAATCTTTGGAATTCTCAGTCCATTGAAGCAGTGGAGGCTACCTTGTTAAATGTGTTTAAGTCACAAGTAGATAGATTTCTGATCAATAAGGGAATTAAGGGTTATGGGGAGCAGGCGGGTAAGTGGAACTGAACCACTATCAGGTCAGACATGATCTTATTGAATGGCAGCGCAGGCTTGAAGGGCTAGATGGCCTACTCCTACTCCTATTTCTTATGTTCTTAAACATAGGAGACTGTAATGGGATGAGAGAGGAGTTGTTTAAGATAGACTGGGCACAAAAACTTTATAGTGGCACAACTGAGGAATAATGGAGGACTTTCAAAGTGATTTTTCACAGTGCTCAGCAAAAGTATATGCCAGTGACAAGGCAGGACAGTAAAAAAACACGATAATCAGCCATGGGATACCAAAGAAATTAAAGAGGATTAAATTGAAAGAAAAAGCATACAAAATGACAAAGATTAGTGGGAAACTAGAGGATTGGGAAATCTTTAAAGGTCAGCTGAAAGTCACAAAATAGGTATAAAGAAAATTAAGATAGATTATGAGTAAATTCGCTCAGAATATAATAGCAAAAATTTCTACAAATATATAAAACGGAAACAAGTTGATCTTTTAGAGGATGAAAAGGAGGATTTAATTATGAAAATGAGGAAATGATTGAGATGTTGAATGGGTATTTTGGGTCAGTCTTCACAGTGGAAGACACAAATGACATACCAAAAATTGATGACAAGAAGGCTATGACAGGTAAGGGCCAACAAATGATCAGCATCACTAAAGAAATAATGTTGGACAAGCTAATGGGCTAAAGGTAGACAAGTCTCTTGGCCGTGATGGAATGTACTAAAAGAGATGGCAGAGAAAATAGCAAATGAGCTAGTAGTTACTTACCATAATTCGCTGGACTCTGGAGTAGTTCCAGCAGATTGGAAAACAGCAAATCTGACGCCACTGTTTTAATAAAAAAGGTCAGCAAAAGGCAGATAACTATAGGCTGGTTACCTTAACTTCTGTAGTGGGAAAAATGCTTGAATGTATCAGAAAGAAATAGAGAGACACCTGGATGGTAATTGTCCCATTGAGAAGATGCAGCATGGGTTCATGAAAGGCAGGGCACGTTTAACTAATTTACTAGAATCCTTTGAGGATGTTACAAGTGCTGTGGACAATAGTGGATGTGGTGTGTCTGGATTTCTAGAAGGCGTTTGACAGGTGCTGCAACAAAGACTGCTGCATAAGATAAAGATGTATGATATTATGGGGTAAAGTATTAGCATGGATAAAGGATTGGTTAAGTAACAGAAAGCAAAGAGTTGGGTAAATGTTTTTTTTTCTGATTGGTGATCAATTACTATAGTGTGCCTCAGGGATCAGTGTTGGGACCACAATATTTTATAATTTACATTGATGATTTGGATTTGGGGATGACTGTAGTGTAGTTCGCAGATGACACTACGATGAGTGTTAGAGCAAAGTGTGCAGACAACACTGAAAGTCTGCAAAGGAATTTAGATATTTTAAGTGAGTGGGCAAAGGTCTGGCAGATGGAGTACAATGTTGGTAAATATGAGGTCATCCATTTTGAGAGTAATAATAGCAAAATAGACTATTATTTCAATAGTAAAAATTTGCAGCATGCTGCTGTGCAGAGAGACTTGAGTGCTTCTACCAAAATGCATTACCTCGCATTTGTCTAAATTAAACTCCATCTGTCATTTGTCAATCCACTCACCCAATTGATCAAGATCCTGCTACAATTGGAGATAACCTTCCTCACTGTCTACCATGCCACCAATCTTGGTGTTATCTTCAAACTTAATAACCATGCCGCCTCAATTCTCATCCAAATTATTAATCTAAATGACAAATAACAGTGGACCCAGCACTGATCCCTGAGGCACATCGTTGGTCACAGGCCTCCAGTTTGGAAAACAACTCTTGACAACCACCCTCTGACTTCCGTCAAGAAGCCAATTTTGTATCCATTTAGATACTTCACCCTGGATTCTGCGAGATTTAACTTTATGCAACAACCTACCATGTGGTACCTTGTCAAAGGTTTTGCTGAAGTAATTTCTACTTTTTTTCTGAAATGTTAATGTAATATTCATGTATTTGTACTATTTACAGTACTGAGTCCACCCAAGTCAAAGTTGTAAATTATGAATGTAAAGGCAGCTCAGCTGCTTATCCAAACTTGTAATATATCCTTCATACAAGCTAAGCTTCTTGCCAGAATAAATTAATAAAATATACCTTCACAAGATCATAAGCTGGGAAGCCTTCAAGCACAGTGAATCTGGCTGGTCAAACATTTAATGAGCAAAGTCCTTTGGGTGCAAAATGACTCATGCAGTTTTCACAATGCGCATATGGTTTCTATTACACAACATCTGAAAAAATAATTTACTGCAAACATTATAAGAATTGGAGAGGGGTACAGCAAAGCTGAGTTCCTTAAAGAAACAGCAACTTTATTATAGAAATGTTTTGGTCACTTATTTTTCATTGGGGAGGAAGAAGAGTTGGTAAAAAAGCTTGTCTACTATTTTGGGGAGCAGGAGTAATGCTATTCAACTAGTAACTCAGAAGCTTGCACTAATAATTGTTAATATATTACAATGAAATTGAGTTCAAGTCCCACCATGACAGTCTGAGAATTTTCAGTTTTTAAAAAAGTTTGAAACAGTAGCTGGTACTGTAAAGTATCTGTGAAGCTGTTGGATTGACAAAATCCCAAATGATTTTTTAATATCCTTCAGGAAATGAAGCCTGCTATTCTTACCCAGCCTGCCTTCTATAGGTCCAGTCACATGCATCATATGGTTGACTCTTAACTACTCCCTGAAGTGGAGTAGAGAGCCACTCAATTCCTTACACAAGAAGAAGGTTCATGACCCAATCTTTGGACAACTAGGGATGAGCAGTAAATCTGACCTTACATTCCATGGATATAAAAAAAGGATTTTGGTTACAAAAACACCATACGTAAATGACTTGATGATGCATTTCATATCATTACATTGTATGCAGGCAAACAAATACAAAGCAGATTGCAAATCACTCCCTTCACATAAACGTCCTCTTTCACTTCTCATTATTTTGATAATTAACAACAAAGTGTCATCTTAATGCTGCAAAGTGACAGAAGCTCTGGAAGTCTTTAATTTAGTGGTAGAATTTTGCTGCATTTTCAGAATTTGTGAAATACTTTGAGATCGAACAACATGGATGAAAAATTCCAACACTGTAGGAAATGGTATCAAATCTGATGTTTCATAATGTTGCTATTTGTGGGAATAATTAGACTCCTGGCCCTGCCATATGTGTTTAAAACTTCAATAAAATTAACTGGATTAAATTTAAAAACAAGCTCAACTGCATTCTAAAATATTCATCCAATGTTCTTTAGAACATTATTCTGCACGAAAGGCTTTCTAATGTGTGAGTGCTGATTTGAAATGTTATATTATCATAGAATCCTACAGTGTAGGAAGTCATTTGGCCTATTGAGTCTGCACCGCCCACAAGCCCAGTCTGGCCCTATCCCCATAACCCATGCATTTACCTCAGTCACTTCTGCTAACCCTAAGGGGCAACTTAGCATGGTCAATCCACCTAATCCTCACATCTTTGCACTGTGAGAGAAAACTGGAGAGCATCCAGAGGAAACACACACACAGACACGTGGAGAATGTTAAAACTCCACACAGACAGTGACCCAAGCCGGAATCGAACCCAGGACCCTGACACTATGAGGCAGCAGTGCTAACCACTGTGCTACCATGCCATTCAATCAACAGTAAATTGTAATCCTGAAACTCTGTCGAGATACCACCTTAACTCTGGAGATGGATTAGCTGTTTCCTAGATCTTCCTCTGTTTTGGGTTTTCTTTGGGTGCTCAGGTTTCCTCCTACAGTCCAACAATGTACAGGGTTACATGAATTGGCCATGCTAAATTGCCCCTTAGTGTCCAAAAATGTGTAGGCTAGGCAGATTAGCCATGGTAAATGCACGGGGTTAAGGGGATGGGGGTGTGGAGTACTGGACATGCATAAGATACTCTTTCGAACAGTCAGTGCAGATTCAGTGGACTGACTGGCCTCTTTTTGAACTGTAGGGAAACTAGGATTCTATCACACTGATTATCCAACATCCAGTACTGTTTGCACAGAAAATTAAGTACTAAGAATTCAGAAGCCATTCCTTTCGGTCCTTGGTCCAAACTCTCTTCCTAGTTACTGATTCCATCCCTCACCATGGCAAAAATCTGCGACTAAACCAATCTGTTTGAAACCTTGGCATCTTATTTGACATCAAGATGAGCTTCCAACTCATATTCGCACAATCGCTAAAACTATCCATTTCTATCTCTGGAACATTAGCCTCTATCTCAGCTCATCTGCTGCTTAAACCTCATTCATGCCTTTGTCACCTTAGATTTCACTATTCCAAAGTACTCCTGGTTGATCTCCCACTTCCTACCATCTGTAAACTTGAGATTATCCAAAATTCTGCTGCTCCTCCCTTAACTTACCTTGGATGCAGCACAATGGCACAGTGTTAGCACTGCTGCCTTACAGTGTCAGGGACCTGGCTTCAATTCCCAGCTTGGGTCACTGTCTGCATGGAGTTTGCATGTTCTCTCTGGGTGCTCCAGTTTCCTTCCATGGTCTAAAGATCTGCAGTTTAAGTGCATAGGCCATGCTAAATTCTCCCTCAGTGTACTCAAACAGGGGCTGAAGTGTGGTGACTAAGATATTTTCATAGTAACTTAACTACAGAGTGAATATAAGCCTACTTGTGAGTAATAAATAAACTTTACCTGTATTCACTAACCTATCGGTCAAGCAACATTTTAGAACATAGAACATTAAAGCACAAGCAGGCCTTTCAGCCCACAAGTTGCGCTGAACATATCCATACCCACCAGCCTATCTATAATTCTCAATCCCATTAAATCCCATGTACTCATCTTAATTTAAAATTTCTCATCCTTGTTTTCATCTTCTTCCATTGTCTCATCACTCCCTATATCTGTAAATGCCTCTAGGCCCATAATCCTCTGAGACATCCATATTCATCTAATTATGGCCTTTTGAGTATCCCTAATTTTAATCGCTCCATCAGCTGCATTGGATCCAGGGTCTGTTTTCCTTTTCCTTCAGCTCTCTGCTTGTCTTTTCTCTTCCTTTCATCCTATTGGACACTCCTTAAAATCTACCTCTTTCATCAAGCCTGACCTAATATCTCCTTCTGTGGCTCAGTTTCATACATTTTAATAATGCTCCTGTAAAGAACGTTCGTATACTTTATTACAACAGAGGCACTATATAAATATGTATTGTTATTGTTTTTGAGACAATAATTCCTTCAGAATATCTTAGTGATCTTTGTGAGACAGAAACTATAAATGTGAACGTTTGTTGTTTGGCTTTGTTGTATTGTCATTTAATTGTAGGAAAATCTTTCTGGTTTTGCTGGAGTCAATTGTTTCCCCAGTGGAAGCAGAAACAGCTTGAAATGGCCAAGATATCCGTATGCTCAATTTGGATTGGTTACATTTTTTAAAAAAACATGCAAGACAGATCAACCAATGATCACAGCTCATCTTGGTGAAGATAATCTCTTACTTATTCCTTATTTGCCAACCAAAGGAAATCTGGAATGACGTAAATAAAAGAGGGCTTATAAGTGCTCTTTAGGCTCTGATTAGACTCACAAGATTGCTCATTAGTCTGTGACGAGAGAGAGAGAGAGAGAGAGGGAGAGAGAGAGAGAGAGAGAGAGAGAGCAAGACAAAAGTGTGTGCTTTTTACAACAGCTAGAGATGTCTAGTAACAACAGCTTGGTTTATTCTCTTTTCCTGGTGTTTTTTCGTTTGACAACAATCCTCTGCCAAACCCAGGGGCAAGAACAATATAAGGTACCATGGACAGAAGAAAAGGTAGGTTTTTAGACTATAGACTGAGGTCTCATTGTGGTGCAAATGTGTAGACAGAGGTTGTGGTTTTAAATTTTAAAATGGAGAAAAGCAGAGGAGTTTTAAGCTGAGCATTCTGTCTCCCTGAGGCCTTTCATTGGAAAGTCACAAGGCATAACTTCACTAAAATAATCACCACCATGTTTTAGAAAGGAAAGGGAGGGGAAAAGATTTTGAATAAATTATCCTGCCTTTACTTCAGCAATCTGGCATTATACATAAGATCAAAGCCCTAATTTTAACTTGGGGTGTGATTGTGACTGCAGGACTAAGGCAGACGTGAAACTCCGTACATTTTAAACTCTGGCCTCATGTTACAGAGGGGATCATGACTTGGTGAGCAAATGTGAGCAAGACAGTGGTGATAAGAAGCAGCAGCTGTCAGAGATCAAAGTGTGCAGCACAAGGAGAGTACCGAGGGGAGGGAAAGGAAAGCCTTGGATAAGGGAGGACTAAGGAGGACCATTTCTGCTTTTCCAGTCTTATATGGATATATAAAATAATTCAAGATTCAAATTTATCTCAGCCACTGATGGCCACAATTCTGCTAGGTTCCAGTGTTAGGTCTGGGATTGTGTCCTACTTACCTAATACTGATTAGAAATGGCATTAGGGTTTTACTGATATAATTGAATCACAACTTTTAAATATTAATAATATTCTCATCTGTCTGCAGCAAGCTGCACAAAGCTATTAAAATTCTGATAAACTGGAGGCAGAAGTAGGCATATTTGGATCATGCTTTTTTGGGGATGTTTACAAATAATTTACATTTGGGAGATTCTTGATGAATATAGGGATTGAAATAACAAAATTAGTGATGCAAATTATATTACTATATTCCAGGAGCAATTGTGCTTTTTGTATTGGATTAGAATCAGAGTCAAAGAATTCCTACATGCAGAAGGAGGCCATTCGGCCCATTAAGTCGGCACTGACCACAATCCTACCTAGGCTCTATTCCCTTAACCCCACACATATTTACTCTCTAATCCCCTGATACTAAGGGCAATTTAGAATGGCCAATCTTTGGACCAGATGATTTCCAAAAATGCCACATTTCTCAGTAAGGTAAAAATTTTGCTCTATTTTTAAGGTTGCATGACTAGCATATTTTATCATTAAATCCAATTGCACTGCTATGATACTAAAATGTTTCTACATATCTGAGCCATCAGGATTGTTACATTGGCTTGTTTTGAATGTGGAGAATATTGGTCATAATTTGCTGTATCAAGGCATTACAAATAGTAACTGCCATTTGTTAGACTTGCCCTTGCATGTATCATTTTTTAAAATTTTTATTTACATGTCTAAAAGTGGGAACTGATATCATTGTAGCTAGGGAAACAGAGCATCTGGAATTGCAAAACAATTATTTATTTCTTTAACCAACCAAATTGAAGAACTGTGACATTGACAACAAGCACACATAAGAGAGTATATTTTATAATGGATAAATTCACTATAAAATCAGGTAGAGAAATAAAATTAAGATGAAAGAGATTGCATTAATAGGAAGAAAACAGATCAGAAAGGAAAGGTGAAATAAAAAGTATTTTATAATATTCAACAATTAAAACAAAGAAAGACATTAACTGTATAAGCAGATAAATAGGGGAAGTTCAGTAATAAGTTCCTAAAGAAGTTGTCTCTGTTGCATGATGCTTCTGTGTAATATTCCATCCTATGCAGACACTATCAGAAACAAAACAGCCTTATTACATACCAATATGAATCATTTATATTAAATGGATGTCAGCATCAGCAATTATATCGTGCTGGGATCATCAAGATACTATTTCTAGCAGCCATTTGTGGGTTATCTCTGTTGGTTTTTGCTGTAACCAATAATAATATTCTAACCAAGGTTATGATTAAACTAATTCCCTTTATATTGTGGAGTCTCTTTGCTTGAAGCTATTGTGTAATGCACTGGGGGCACTGAAATCTGGCCTGTTTACATCAAACTCACTAATTGTCCTGGCTGGATACATTACACATCTCTTTAACCCATGCTTAAGCCTCTTTCAATTTGCATTATCTGTACATTAAAAATTTGATTATCTGTAAAGACTCACGCTCCAATCATTATTTTGTAAATTTGTGTTTGTGTTTTTATACACCCTGTTTGTGAACAGAACTCCCATTCACTTGATGAAGGGGCAGTGTTCTGAAAGTTAGTGGCTTATGCTACCAAATAAACCTGTTAGACTTTAACCTGGTGTTGTGAGACTTCTTACTCTGTTTACACCATGCAGTGAATCACCAGAACCAGTTACACAATTTATTTCAAATGTGACTGTGAGTATCACTTCCTGGCTGAAAAATCTTCCTCTCAATCTTGGAAAGCTCGTTGTGGGTCTAGAGTTTGAAAGCATTTGCTGTCATTCACATATGGCCATGTGATAAAGGGATTGTCAGCTTAGCCGGCCTATATTGTTACCAGCAATTTATATTTGTCACCAGTAACATTACTGCCCCTGGAGTTAAACATCTCTTTTGAAGTAATTTTCTGCTCATTTCATTTTTTTTATATTACAGCAAAATTGAGTGTGGCAGAAATGTCAAAAATAGGAAAAAGTCATAAAATAACCAGTTCTTGTAGAGGAGATTAAACGGAAGTTTTAGTTTATGATAATATAAGAATAAACCAAAATTAAATACCAAGCTTGTTACTCCCTTCCTGTCACTGTATTTTATGTCATGAAATAGTATTTATAATTGTCTCAAGTCACTTTGGCAAAACAACTGACCTCCTGACAATAATTGGGTTGATTTTCCTATAATAATATGCAGAGTGTGGCTTTGTGCAGTATTCTGTCTTTATATGCAACTGATAATTTTAGTAGAACTTGCTATTTGGCAGTTACTTTAAGAGATATAGCAACTGCCAATGTTAACTGCTTACACACAGAATCTTGGTGATTTTTAAAATATATTTGAAATGTTAATATTCCTGACACTCCTGTTAAAGGCTAATATACTGGTGAGGAGGCTGTACATCTTTAATTTCCTTATTCTCTAAATATTGTTAAATCAACAGCTTCTCCATAAGCCCAAGTACCTCACTGCAACTGAGACCCGGAACGTTACATCACTGACCAACATTTCTATAATGTGGTATAATGATTTGAGACCAATGCTTCGGGAGAGATATCCAGGCTCTATTGGGAATGTTGCTGTACGCCAGGTGAGTACAGATAATCCGTTAAATTTTCATCTATCTTGGAAGCTCAGTTTTGCTTGTTTCAAATTCCCTTGACCATGGAACATTGAAAGGTGATCTAATTTGAGGTGTTTATATTAAACTATTTCCTTTGTTGGGGCAATCAAGAATGAGGGAATAATCAAACTTAGAGCCAGGCCATTGGAACAGAAATCAAGAAGCACTTTTCATAGAGCAGTTGAAATCTGCAGCTCACACCCTCAAAAAGATCTGCAATAATTTGTCTTTTCAGAACTGAAATTGATATTTTTTGATAAGGATCCTAAAGGAATGCAGTTAAAATGAAAGATTTGGTTAATTTACAGGTCAGCCATTATCTATTGAACGGTGAAGTAGACTGAAGGACCTGAATGACCTTGTCCTGTTCCGATATTTCCCTTGTCCCAGTAAACTCCATGCACTGTGCTGCAATAGGCTGGATAGGATAAGGTCCTAGTTACAGATGTGCTAGTGAATTTACAGTCTGTTAGTTGATCAATATCTCAATGTGGTGAAATTATTTCAATACATTTCATTCACATAATAGGAAGGGTCAATTTGGATATGTAAATACAGCACAATTTAAATCAGCTTGCTCTATGGAGTAATGTATGTTCTAATTAGAATAGTTGGGGAAAATCACTGATAATGTAATTCAAATAATAAATGTTTTTCCCTGTTGGTCACCTCAATCAACATTTTCATACTGAGTAGCTTGGGTAAACTGAAGGTTCTTGTTCAAATTTACTCTGTTTCCCAATTGGCATGCAGTAGTAACAGAAGCAATATGTCCAGCATTATGTCAGTTAGTCCAGCTGATGTGATGGAAGGGTTAGAATTGTGCCACTTCAATTACTAAAAATGTTATCAAAATAATATTAATTAAAAATAAGTTCACTTCATGTGATATTCTAAAGCATGCCATTCTCCTTTACAAAGACTTTAATCCCTCTATTTTGGATTCATGGAATCAAACCTAACATAAAGGAAGATGGTAGTGGTTATTGGAGGCCAATCATCTCAGTCCCAGACCATCACTGCAGGAATTCTTGTATAGTTTTTTAGGCTGAACAATCTTCAGCTCCCTCATCAATGACCTTCCTTTGATCATAAGGTCAGAATTGGGATGTTCACTTGATAAATGGACAATGTTTAGGGCCATTCTCACCCTCTCAGGTTCTGAAGCAGTCCATATCCATATGCAACAAGACCTGCACAATATTCAGATTTCGGCTGAAAAGTGGCAAGTTACAGATGTGCCACATAAGTGCCAGGCAATGATTATTTACACCTAGAGAGAATCTAAACATCTCCCCATGACATTCAATATCTTTATCATCATTGAAACCCCCAGAATCAAATCCTGGAGTTCATTTCATCAAGCCTGCCAAAATAAACACTGACTGCAAGAGTAGATTATTGGGTGGGAATCCTATGGTGAGTAACTTACCTTGTGTCTCCTCAAAGACTGTTCACACCTTTAAGGTACAAGTCAGGAGTTTTATGAATATTCATTTACCTGGAGGAATATGGGTGTAGCATCACTAAAAAGATCTACACCATTCAGGACAAAGTAACCCATTTGAACAGTACCACATCCATTACCGTAAAAATTCACTCACTCCACCATTGATACACAGTGACAGAAATGTGTAACATATATAAGATGCACTGCAGTAACTCACCAATGATCCTTTGACAGCACCTTCCAAACCTGTGACCTCTACTGCCTAAAGGCGCAGGGCAGCAGATGCATAGGAACGCCATCATCAGCAAGTTTCCTCCAAGCCACACACCATTCCTCCCTGTTGCTGGCTCAAAATCCACAAAACCTCTTCTTAACAGCACCATTGGTATATCTGCATCAAATGAACTGTAGAAGTTTTAGAATGTGGCTTGTTACCACTTTTGAAGTGAGAAATAAATGCTAGCCAAGCCAGGTAATGTCCACATCTCAGGAATAATATAAAAAAGTCACCCAGACTATGAATTGAAGTGAGAGCAGGTGATGTTTTCTTGAGTCACTGAAAATGCCACTAATAGCAAAGAGTAACTGACATAGGTACGAAAAGGGGTCGAAAATCCCCTCCGCACTTTCAATTTTATAATCAGGACTTGTCTTAGGTTGGTACCTAAGTGCCAAACACAAGAATTCATGTCTAATGGAATGAACCTGTCCAATTGGTTGCCTTGGACATTCACTATTTTGCTGAGTATTTCCATTAAGAAAGAAAGTCAGTAGAAATCCTAGATTAAAATTCCTTTTAAATTGCTACTTTTTTTAGCCAATGTGAGAGTTGACCCTTGTTAAATTTGTTTTTCTCCATAGCACATCATAAGTCGTTTAGCTGAACTCCAGGCCGGATGGGTAACTGAAGAGGACACTTTCCAAGATGCAATACCCTATGGAACAGTCACATTTTCAAATATCATCAGTACACTGGATCCCTCAGCTAAACGAAGGCTGGTGCTGGCTTGTCACTACGACTCAAAATACTACAACGAGTGGTGGTACAGTAGAGTATATGTGGGTGCCACTGATTCTGCTGTACCATGCGCTATGATGTTGGAACTAGCTCGTGCACTGGACAATCTGTTACTTCACTTGAAGGTACTCCTTACTCTATGGAACATCATAACATATGCTATGAAGCATAAATAATTAACCTGGTAAAATACTTCAGAAAATTCTTGATTACTTAACGTTTTACATTTGTATCAAGCCACTGATATCAAGAGATTTTTAAAATGTCAATTTAAACATGATTGTATGTTGTACTTTAACATTTTAAGACAATGTTAATTTTGTCCCATTTAAATCAAAATAATTAATCTTTTTTTTTCTACATTCTAACAAAATATCTGGTGGCAGACATTGACGTGAAGCATGATATATCGTCATATCAGACTTGACTGTGGTACTGCTTGGCAGAAACTTGTATTCTCCCCTTTGGTGATTTTGATGGGAACCTTTTAATTGGGAGAGTAGATGGTGGTTGGGAACTTTGCCACATTCTTAATAAATCTGTGTCAGGAAGACTACTTTCGTGTCCTGCTGCTAATGCCCTCTTAAGGCCTTATTAGTAGCAATTAGTGGCATGAGGACAACTTGCCCTTCATGTTTACATGTGGATTCCTGGGGAATGGGCAGGAGGAAATCCAGTGTACAGTCGCATTCAGTGTCTGATGAAGGAACCTGACATTGGAAAGGGAGGGGGAGCCATTGAAAGCAATCTGCTGTCCATCCTGACAATCCCCCTCACTATTCCACTCTTGCAACTTGTACCCTCGTGTCTCATCAATACTCACCTTTACTTTAGTCCCTCATCTATCTAAGATCTTGGTGGGTGTAGTTCTGGCAACTGCCACCATCTTCCCAGTGAACACAGAGCTTTATCAGGCAAAATCTCCTCTGCCTCCGGGGTCCTTGATCCCAGGGAAAAGCTCACTGCTGGCTTGTCAAGAAAGTGAGTGACACAAAGTGTGATGGATCTTCCTCATCAGAGGCAGTGTGGGGTTCTGTCAGCTCTCCAGCTGGCAACTGAGACCTCCCTTTCTTCCATAAGGTTCAACCTGTGAAATCTGACATGTTGTAGAAGACCTTGCTGCTGATACTGAGGAAGAGGGAATTCTAAATGGATTTGCTCCTCTGTGCTGCTCCCCAGATGTGCCTTTGTAGTATTTGCATTACATCATGACCTGTAAAGACAGGATTATGAATGGGTATATTAGTATCCATAATATATAAAAAAAAATCTTTACCTATAAAACTCATGCAAAGATGGACGACTACCAAATAGAATAACAAATGAATGGTTTATTAATAATAATAACTATATACATAGAGTGATATAAAGGCTACTAAACTCCATGGCCAGAACGTTACCACTGTTCATGCCATGACTTCCCCATCCAATGCAGTGAACGGAAATTTGGCTGGGCAGCAAATTCTCCGACTTCACTGCAATGGGGAGCATGACGTGAACAGCCGGTAAGATTGCGACCCGTGATTCCAGAACTGTAACAAGGAAAACCTGCTGTCAGCTTTAGGATTTGTGTGCTCTGGCCTGATTGGCCTAAAGGGTCATGTCACTCTCTGTGAGCTTGTCCCTTGAAGGGGCACGTTACCACAGTGTCATCAGTCATAAAGGTATGTGCTGTAACTTTAGCTAGATATGAATCCTTTGCAGGAACTATACAGAAACAAATATTTGATAAACAAATCTAAGTAACTAAACTAAAAACGGAACATGTTTAATTGATTTACTTCATGAGGGATATCTTTGGACAAATCGGCAAAGATGAGGTCATTGTAGAATCTGTATGGCTCAGTGATGCCATTTGTGACTCTCAGAGATTGCTGTCCCTTTTTGGTTTTTTGGAAGCTAATTTTGTCTGATCTTTCAGAGCTGTATTGCTGGACTTGCTATCTTATACCATGGTCCACTTTCTCTGCTCAAAACAATGTAGATGATCCCATTATTCTATGTGAAATAGAGTTCTCTTGCTACACCACCAACACCTCCAAAATATTATTTTTCCCATTGTAATTATGGGATCTTGTTTTTCACAAAATTAACATTTGCTTTACAATATACCTGCAGCAAGACCTGGACACACTTCAGACTTGGGATGACAAAGTACAATATGCATCATATCAGATAATAACTATCTCTAACAAGAGAACATTACCATACTGAATTCCCCACCATTGATATTATGGGGGTTACTATTATCCAAAAACTCAACTGGAACAACCACACACATGCTGAATGTTCTGCAGTTTGTAGCTCATCTCCTGACTGAATGAAAGCTTGATCCAACAGTTAAAATGATGTGGAGATGCTGAGGTGTACACAGTAAGAAGTCTCACAATACCAGGTTAAAGTCTAATAGGTCTTTTTGGGATCACAAGCTTTTGGAGCAGCGCTTCGAAGTAACCTGTTGGATTTATTTAACCAAATAAACCTGTTGGACTTTAACCTGTTGTTGTGAGTCTTCTTACTGTGCCCAGTACCTAGAAGGCACAAGTAAGAAATGTAATGGAATGCTATGCATTTCTCTGGGTAGATTTCACTGTAACAACAAGAAGCTCAACATTAACCAGAACAAAGGAATTTGCTTGACTGGCAATCTTTGCAAATGAAAAAAATCTGTCTCCATAACTAGAATACTGTGGCTGCAGTGTAGATTATGCACATGATGTATCACAAGTCACAAAGGGTCTTTAGCAGCACTTATAAAATCTGTGATCTCTATGAACTAGAAGGTTGCTTGTGAGCACCATTATATTCAAAGTCAACGGCAGGACATGTATCATCCTAACTTAGACACATATGGACTTTCCTTCATTGTCATTAATTTTTCTCTTTTCTTAGAATATGGGCACCACTGACAAGGTCAACATTTGTTGCCATCTCTAATTGTCCTTGGCTTGTTAGGATTTTCAGTTAAGAGTGAATCACATTGCTGTGAATCTGCAGTCACATGTAGGCCAGCAGATTTCTTTCTCTCAAGGGCATGAATGAACCTGATGGGTTTTTACAACAACTGATGATAGATTCATAGTCATCATTAATGATGATTAGCTTTATAATTCCAGAATTTATTAATTGAATTCAAATTCCACCAGCTTCTGTTGTGGGAATATGAACCCATGTTTCCAGAGCATTTGCCTGGATCTCTGGATTACCACTGCCACATTGCTGCTGGATGCCAGCTGTGTGTGAGTACCTTTGCTGCATGGACTGCAGCAGTTCAAGGATGTGATTACCGTCACCTCCTTAATGCAGGAATGCGACTGGATCAAAGGAAAACATACTTAAAAAATAAGTGAGCTATGCAAGGGAGCTAAATGAGCTGGCCTTGGAGGGACACCACTACTCCCACAGCATGAAGACTTTTTAGATATTTGCATTGAAATTGGACTTACAGGTGTATTATTTTACTCATATTTGAAGAACTTGGCACTTCTGATGACAAATATAACCCCAAGATTAATCATATAGTATATATGTATATCATTACCACTTACTGGGAAAAAATGAACACAAAGGTAAAACAAAACTCTTCAAACTGACCAAATTTTGTACATCACTTGTATCTAATGTACTGTCCATACACAATACATTAAGTCCTCTTCCTTTCTCATCCAACTGACACAAATTGTGAACAAATATGTCTATTATGAGATACTTTTACTGACCATTAACGCAATTGACGAATTTATTGCACACTGCAAGAACAAAGAAATGGAAACCCAGTAAAAAACAAAAAAGTCACATCCCTGTTAATGACAATAAATGTTGGCCCTTACAGCAGTATCTATCTCCAATTTTTTTAAAGCCTAAGTGGAATCACCTGCAGGTAAATGGATGGAATTCTCCCAAAAAAAAAATTGAAGTGCTGAATTCGCAACAAAACTGGAGTAATTCATGTTGTGTTCTGTGGGAGTAATTTTGTGTTATCTTTTCAAGTAGAATCTCCCGCACTCTGTACTGCAGAGGCCACCAGCGTGAATATCATATAAAACTAGGGGTAGGGCCTATTCCTGCTAGGAGGCTGTGCATGCACAGTGGCCCTGCACTATCAGTCTCTAGGTTGCTGGCCAGTCTGGGATCCCCACAGTACTGGCCCCTGAATCTACCCCCCCCCTCCCCCCAAGGCCCAATCACAGACCCCACAACCATTCCCCTATCCCATCCCGGACTGTCTTGATCTCCAGCCCCTCCCTCAGCAGTGCCACTCTCCCCACCCCAGCAGACACTACCCCCTAGCTTATCCTCCTTACCCCCCATCCCAGCCTGCCCCAATCACTGGCCTCCCTCCTTCCCCTATTTATCCCAATGCAGTATAGCAACGGACCCCCGCATCCCCCACCATTGTCCCTAGACCAAGCCTGAATAGATCCCACACCCTTGGGACTTCCCCATGTTTGGTGGGCTGTACCAATGTGCCCCATGGGCAGTACTAGGGGCACAGACCGGCACTACCATGTGCCCATGCACATTGCCCAACCCCGTAGGAGGTTCTGATTGTCCCCTTCATTCAGCAGGGTCAGGCTGCTAGCTCCTGAAAGTGAGAGGGCTACGCTAAACCCTGCTGGAGTGAAACACTGGCAGGATGGTAGAGGCTAGCAAGCCTGGAGAATTCCATCCCGGGCCCACTAATAGCATTTAAATGATATGTAAAATATTATTTAAATGCTAACCCCTATCCCCACTGATTTGCAGCAGGATGGGAGAATCACCCAGCTGTTTTGCCAGTTTCTTGTGAAAGAAATGAAAATGCATGAGATGAATAACAAAATAAACAAATAAATTTGAAACCAATCAATACCAGGATAGGTGATCCATAAGAAATTGGGCAGAATTACTTGAGTTACTTCAAAGTCATTGGTATCTAATTTGTGCAGTAAATGACCACCATATAGTTAGCAAAATATACATAGTTATTTAGTATCTGGATCTAATAACGCACACATATAAGAATGTGTAATAACATATAAGATGCCAAGGGTCAACATAGAGAGGATGGGTGGGATATTCTGACTTCCCAGTCATTTGTTTCTCTGTGACAGGAGGTGATGCACCATTTGCTGGGGTGAGATTTTCTGATCCCACCACGATTAATAGCACTTTCCATTGAGATCAGCCCACACCACTCAAACCATGAGAGGGACTGCACTGCTGGTGGGACTGGAGAATCTCATCTGCATGACTGGCCAGAACCCTCAGCCAATGTTTCTGTTCGCAGGAGTATCTAGAACTAGGGATCACTGTTTAAAAATAAAGTTTTGCCCATCCAGAACCGAGAAATTTTTTTTCTCCCAGAGGGGACTGAGTCTTTGGAATTCCCTTTGTCAAAATCAGTGAAAGCAGGATCTTTGAAGTTTTCAAGGCAAGGTAGGTAGATTCTTGTTAAACAAGGGGGTGAAAGATTACAGAGTGGGGAGGGAGTTCTTGTTCTGCGTTCCTGTGTGCATATGTAATGCCGAGGCTAATGCAAGTATAATTATCATCATACCATGTCAAAATAATTGAGATAAAAGGACTTCTAGGAAACTCACCCAATAGCTGTTTACTTATTCATTTTAATTGGAAAATCATGACAATGGTGATTCATGTATATATGCTTATTTAAAAAAAGCCCTATAACAGTACATCCAAAGTATTATGATTTTGAGACTAGCCCAAACTTGACTGTAATCTGTGTGTATTTTCTATGTTTCAATATTTCATTGAGTTTCAGTGTTCGAAAATGTACAGCAGAAACATCACTTATTCATATCCTCAAGAGATTCCATTTTTAGCTTGACTAAATTTCCACAGGCTTACATTTAAATAATTTCTCTTTTAATTAGGATAATAGTGACAGACCAGATCTTACCCTGCAGCTAATATTCTTTGATGGAGAGGAAGCATTTCAATTTTGGTCCGATATTGACTCATTATATGGCTCTCGGCATTTGGCTCAGAAGATGGAGAGGGAGCCACATCCACCTGGTTCCACTGATACCAACCAGCTTCATGGAATTGTAAGTGCAGATTACTTGTACTTTTTTTTCTGTCCTTCAGGTTATGTTGTCAATTTAACAATCATCAAGATGTACACCACTAAAAAAGCTTTTCTCAATTGTAGATTAAAGTAGTGTTTATAAATGTTTAATATATTTTTTTCTGTGTGGTAATGACAATGTGAAACCTTATTTGCTATAGTAAAAAAAAGTTGACTGGGATTTTCTAGTCCACGTATGATTTTCCAACTTGACAGGGACAATTTAACTGCCTGGGGTGACAGACTGATGGAATGGAGATGGGGAAGGTACAGTGTACCCGGGTGTATGAACAGCTATAGGCAACCTTTTTCCCAGAAATATTCACCATTTTCCCACACAAAGCTGACATGACTACAGGAATAATTTTGTATTTACACATATGAAGAGGTTGGTGAGGGGGCACCTCCATTATGAAGTATCCAGTAAATTATTTACCCTCTCCCACAACCTTCTGCTACTCTGTGTGGAAGGCCTTAAATTGATCATTCAGCTTTGAAACATCATCTGCCACCCTTTATTGAGCAGGGAACTTGTCTTCATGCCAATTAAAGGGTCACCGTACTGAAAATTCCAAAAAGTGGCTGTTTCTTTTCACATATGTGTTTGGGACCCAAACAGTCCTGATTCTTTTTCTCACAATGCAAAAGCAACATACATATGGAATGTTGACAGCCAATAAAATGGAAAAGGATAGGAACAAGTGCGTACAAAATGACAAAAATATTTTATATAATAATGTTTCCTGATAGCTAAGTCAATACAAGAAACTTAGACAGTTGAAGATATGACTTCACCCATTGTGGGAGATGGAATTAACCTATTGAATTGCTAATGCATTGATTTGACAAATTGTGTATTTCCTCATAGGACCTATTTGTGTTATTGGATTTGATTGGTGCACCAGATCCAAGATTTCCAAGTTATTTTCCAAATACAGCTCGATGGCATAAAAGACTACAGTTAATAGGTAATAAAAATGAATAGAAATATTAGCTATGTAGATTGTTACATATTTGGTGGCTATTATATGTTGTAAGTTTATTTCCTGCCTTATTTTTTTTCGTCTAAATTTCTTCTCTAATTGTCAATCCCCCAACCAATTTTGTCACTGCTTTAGCTCATCTGCTGCTGAAACTCTCATCCAGGTCTTTGTTACTCTAAACTTGATTAACTCCAATGCTCTACCATCTGTAAACCAAAACTCTGCTGCCTGTTTCCCTAAGTCATACTAAGTCCTATTCACACATCTTTCCCTGTATTTGCTGGCTTTCTGGCTTCCATTTAAGAGATGCCTCAATTTTAGAATTTTTCAAATCCATCAGTTGTTTCTCCCTTGCCCATCTCTATACCACCTTTACAACCTCCAAAATATCTACACTCCCCCAATTCTGGCTTTTTAACCATTCAGTAAGAATTTAGCAACAGCAATTTTAAATCCAACCGATTTATTTGATAGTAAAATTGCGAGCTTTCAACACTCTGTGTCTTCGTCAGGCAAATGCAGTGTTCTGGTCTGCAATAGCACACATCAGCACAGACAGTCAGAGATTGCTGATTAGAATGCGAATCCTTACATCTAACCTGCTATTCAAGTGTTAAAGTGGCTAACAATGTGTGTGAAGGGAATCCTGACCATTGGTTAGAGAATTGTGTATTTTCTCCAGACAGCACAGTAAGTGAGGTTTTTTGCTAACCCAGGCAAGTTATAGGGGTTACAGATAGTGTGTCATGAAGCCAAGATCCCTGTTAAGACCGTCCTCGTGTGCAGAACTTGGCTATCAGTCTCTGCTCAGTGACTTTGTGCTGTTGTGTGTCATGAAAGCCCCCTTGAAGAATATTTACCCGCAGGTTGGAGGCTGAATGCCCATGACTGCTGAAGTGTTTGCCCACAGGAAGGGAACTGTTTTGCCTGGTGATTGTTGAGTGATGCTCATTCATCCACTGTCGTAGTGTCTGCATGGTCTCCCCAATGTACCATGCTTCGGGACATCCATTCTTGCAACGTATTAGGTAGACAACGTTGGCCGAGTTGCAAGAATATGTACCATGCACCTGGTGAATGGTATCCTCAAGTTTGATGATGTCGTCCATGTCTATGATCTGGCATGTCTTGCAGAGGTTGCTGTGGCAGGGTTGTGTGGTATTGTGGTCACTGTTCTCCTGAAGGTTGGGTAGTTTGCTGCGAACAATGATCTGTTTGAGGTTGTGCGGTTGTCTGAAAGCAAGGAGTGAGGGGAGGTGGGGATGGCCCTAGCTATTGCAGACCAGAACACTGCATTTGCCTGACGAAGACACAAAGTGTTGAAAGCTCGCAATTTTACTATCAAATAAATCGGTTGGATTTAAAATTGCTGTTGCTAAATTCTTACTGAGTTCTTACCACCCCAGTCCAACGCCGGCATCTTTACATCATGATTTTTAACCATTGCCAGTTTTAATCACTCCTGCCATTTGTAGCTATGCTTTCAGTCACAAAGGTGCTACGGTCTGAAGTTCCTGACCTAAACTCCTTTTAAATTGTACTTTCCTTTCTCATTTATGAAACATTCATTTAAAATCAATCTTTTTAACAAATCTTTTGGCCATCAACCTAATATATTGTTATGTAGCCTACTGTCAAATGTTGTTTGGTAATGTTCTTGTGAAACACCTTGGAATGTTTTACAAAATTAATGAAGGCAATACATATTTGCAAGTTGCTGCTGTTGAATCTGCTTCCACAATCCTCTCAGGTAACCCATTCAAGTTCAGAACAACTTGGGTATGGAAAACAAATAAGTCTCTCTTTTTTTCCAATTATCTTAAAGGAATTACTTTATCCTCAGGATTTTGCCAAGAATTTTCCAGTGCACAAACGGTTGGCTATTGAATTTCAGTAAGGAGTCTCACAACACCAGGTTAGAGTCCAACCATTTTATTTGATAGAAATCCCATAAGCTTTTGGAAACAGTGTCTCTTCGTCAGGTGTGTGTCTCACTAACCTGGTGTTGTGAGACTTCTTACTGTGTTTACTCCAGTCCAACACCTGGAGTACTGCATCATTGAATTTCAAACAGGGCTTTGCGTGCCACCTCATACAGAATCAATGAAAGTACCAAGAAAACAGTACATGTATCTGTGTTGTCATTACTGCTTTATTCTGCTCCAATCTACCACCAATAATTACTAAAAACACATTAAGCTATTTATAAAATGCAACCAAAGTAACTTACTTAATAAAAACAGAAAATGTTGCAAAAACTCAGAAGGTCAGGCAGCATGGAATGATCGAATCATAGAACTCTTACAATGCAGAAGGAGGCCATTCGGCCCATTGAGCCAGTACCAACAACAATTCACCTAACCCCATAACCCCACACATTTCCCTTGCTAATCTCTCTAACCCTCGCATTCTGGGACACTAAGGGAGAATTTAGCATGGCCAATGCATTTAACCCACACATATTGGCCTGTGGAAGGAAACCATAATACCTGGAGTAAACCCACGCTGACATAGGGACAACGTGCAAATTCTACACAGACGATCTGTGGAGAGAAACATGTTCACATTTCAGGTCGATAATTTTTCATTAGAACTTTCTTAATACTGTCCAACAGAACGTCGCCTGCATCGCCTGGGTTTACTGAATAACCATCCCAATGAAGTAAAATATTTCTGGACCAAAATGCAAGCCGGACATATTGAGGATGATCATAAACCATTTTTGCAAAGAGGTATGAAGTATCATGTTGCAGTGACAATTTTTCTTCCTGTGTTATTGTAACAAAATCATAGACCTTTTTGTACTGAGCATTGCTTCCTTGTTTTTATACTCTAATTTTTTTCCATATAAAGTAGCAGAGTTGAAATAATTGGTTAATTCACTCTAAGAACCACACAAGCATGGGTCAAATGCTGTAAGATCTTAAAATATTTTCCAATTGTTTCATACATTAGCTTAGAAATGTTATTTTTCTAATATCTATATTGTACATGTAGGTGCATTTATTGCAATCCATTTCTATGGAGTGTGGTTTAATCCTTTTCTTTCCTGTCCTTTTATTTGAAATTATTTACAACAGGAAAATGTAAAACCAAAGCCACCAATGTTATTTGTAACAAATTTGTTGATTTATTGAGATGATATTTGTGTTTTGTTTTAAAGAAATTGTTAACTGATTTAAATGAGGATAAAATGGTGAAATAAACAGTTTATTCAGATGCTGCTAACTAGAAACTAAAATAGAATGGAGTGTTTCACATAGTTCTTAAAAAAATATTTCTTGGGATGGAATGTGGGTATCGCTAGCAAGACCAGTATTTGTTCCTCATCCCTAAGTGCCCTTGAATGGAATAGCTTGTTAGACCAGTTCAAAGGTCAGGTAAGAGTCAACTACATTGATGTGGTCTGCAATCACATGTAGACCAGGCTAAGTAAGGACAACAGCTTTTATTCTCTAAAGGACGTTTGTGAAACAAATAGGTTTCTATGACAATCGATGGTAGTTTCACAGTCATTATTACTGAAAATTGCTTTCAATTCCACATTCTTCCTATTAATGAATTGAATTTTAATTCCACTTGCTGCTGTGGTGGGATTTGACCCATGACCTCAGAGCATGAGTCTGGGTCTCTGAATTATTAGTCCAATGACCATTATAGCTGGCCATCGGATATGTTACCAACTCCCATGGCCTCTTAGATTGTAGTCTAGGATTGCTATAATACTCAGCAGTGATTTGCTTTGTGGTCTGTCTTGCAGCATTTAAAATACCTGAGCTCATTATCTTCATCATCTGATTACTACTTAAATGTCTCTCTTTGACATTGCTCAAGAAAAGATAATCATTTCCATGGAATGGCACAAGACATTTGATTTTCAACTGTAATTGTGATGTCATGTTAGCATGTGAGGGAAACCTCAAGAATTTTATATTCTTGATCAAATAACTAGACTCTTAGAGCCTTACTATTATTTTGACAGCAATTTCTGGCTCACTGTGTGCATTGAAAGAAAAGAATCAATTCTACATCAAGTAATTTTCCACTGTTTTATGTTCCATAGGTGTTCCCATTCTGCACCTCATACCTACACCATTCCCTCAAGTGTGGCACAATATGGAGGATAATGAGAATAACTTGGATCCAATAGCAATTGATAACCTTAATAAAATATTGCAGTTGTTTGTCTTGGAGTATCTCAGATTATAGTGTAGTCATGGTGTATACAAAATGAATGATTATGATCAAGTAAAGTCCTTCAAGCCAAACAGACTTCAATAAATAGCAGTTCCTGCTACCTTAATGCAATTCGGAAGCCATTGCTTAAAGTAGACAAACTTATCGACCATGTTAATGACTGCTTGTATTTAATGTGCTGACTGAATTAATATTGATAGTTACTAACCCATAAAAGCTTATGGTATTCATTCTTTATTAACAATGCATAATGGTATTCGTTTTCTTGGCAGTTTTGTTTAATAGACATTGAAACTCTTTTTGGTAATGTGTAATTTAACTGCATTCAAAATATATCTTTCAATTGTAATTTTTACATTTATCTATTGTGTTGGTCACATTAAATGGTACAGTGTACTACACATTTTGTGTGGATATAAATTTGTTTTTGACATGACAGCATCACCAGTAAACCATTTGTGCTCGCAATTATACATCTGAACTTACACTGATTGTGTAGTGCATTATATATATATATATATATATGGAGAGAAAGATGAGCAAAATATCCAGTTAGTTATTTCCAAATAATATAAAATTAAGTACACACAGTTTTTTTTCTCTAATTTTACTCATCAATATTCTTATTTAAAGTTGTTACCAACAGTACAGTTGAAGAAAGGGATTTGTTTCCATGTTAAGTTCAATTTTCAGATTCTGTTTTAAAATCTATCTGTAGAAAGGATTTGCCTTGATGCATGGTATAATATTTATGGTGAAAACACTCCTACCTATCTTTAATAAATTACAATAAAAAGTACAAAAAATAGGAAAGGAATCCAGTTCCTAATTCTGTTGGGCTTAATATTATTTAATGTGGCCATCCTTTCTCTAAGCTGAATGCTGTTAACATTGCTAGTGACGTATCATAAGAGATACTCACTGATGAGCCAAAACTCCACACTGACAGTAAAAATAATATTCTACCAGAAATCAAATCTATGGCTGGCATAATTCAACTGAACAAAATTGTAATTTTTATATCCTGGACATGTCTAAGATATGACAGATTTGTTTTTTTTTCCTGTTACTTCTTTTGAGCCCATATGTGTCCGGATCATAACCTTGGTGCAATTTCTATTTCTTTTACCACATCCTTTTTTCCAATCTTGCCATTTACAGATTGGATGCCCATATAATTTGCTCTATTAACAGAGTAAAGTATTAATTTAGGGTATTTTCTATTCTTATTCACTTATTATTGTATTTTCAGATCATGATTTGCTGTGAATACATAAACAGAAATGCATTTTCTTTCCATGTCTCTTGTGACCTGATTTGTAACTTTATACTTTAAGATTTTGTTTGCCCTTATTCCTTAATCATTTTCACAGCTATCCATATCAATCTTTTCTCTCTGTAAACCTCCATGCCTAATGGAGGTTTACACATATAATCTATTTTTTAACCTCTGCCAAACTCTTCTTGCAGCAATATCCAATCCAAATTCCTTTGCCCATACCATACCATTTTCCTCAAAGTCTATTTGTAAAAATGTTTCTCTTGTACTCTAGTTTGAACAGGAACAATCAAACAGCATTTCTCATACAGTTTTGAGCTGATGGGGATTAATAAATTGTGTACATTCCAGGCATTCTTAAAATACATGAGTTTCAAACATAATATGTGCATGGATTTTAATTTTAACTGTATGTTTCTTCTGAATTCACCAGCTTGCTAATATTTTTAGTATGGCCAAATGGGTTATGTCTCATAGTGCATATCAGACACTTCCACTTTATCCACATGTGAACAAAGTCTTGCTCAAGATTAACAGGACAAAAAAGAAAATCACTCTAAATATTTAGCTTTTAAATAAATTTACATTCAATAGTGCCATAAAAATGATCTATTTGTTTCTATAAACATAAGCAAACACTTATGTCTTTATTTTGAGTTTTTTTTTTGTAAGCTTAAAAATAGCAATTCACATTTTTTATGCTTCATTATTAAATGATGTGGAGATGCTGGCATTGGACTGGGATGGGCACAGTAAGAAGTCTCACAGGTTAGAGTCCAACCATTTTATTTGATAGAAATCCCACAAGCTTTCAGAAACGGTGTCCCTTCGTCAGGTGTGTGTCTCACTAACCTGGTGTTGTGAGACTTTTATTTAGCAGCACAAGCTTTTGGAGCGCTGTTCCATTCACCTGGGAAGTAATGACTGCAAGGTTTGACAAGTATCCTCTGTTAAACAACTTCAGAAAAAAGTGAATGTAAGTGTAAAATTGAAAAAAAGATGCTTTGCATTTATTAAAATTAAATTACTCTATTAAATTTACTAAGATGACGAAACAAACAATATATAAAAAGAATAAATTGAAATTGCATTGTGTGATATGAGTAACAATACATTGTGTAATTTTTTCTCTGCTTATTTTAATGAAGGAATTTTGATTTGATTCATTATTGTCACATATATTAACATACAGTCAAAGGTACGCTGTACAGACAAAACATACTGTTCATAGAGAAGAAAACAAGAGAGTGTAGAATATAGTGTTGCAGAATTTGAAAAAAGAAAAATATGTTTATTGAAATGTTAGAAGAATAAACATTCATAACTGTGCACAATGCAATTTTAATCTTAAGCTTGCAAATGTTTTATTCTATTTCCAGGGCCTTAACCATGCACTGAATAACATCACTTTCTGTATTACATTTTTTGGTATGTTGACTCACGGGTTATATTAGCATACATGTACATTTCACAAAAGATTCTGTATTTTTATCTACTTAAGCTTCTTGCTTTCTCTAAAAGTCAGTAAAAACATGATTGTAGCAAATATGTTATGCTTTCATGGAATTTATTTTTCAGTTTGCTTTGGCCACTTTTTAGTTAAACTCTACTGTTGCCTGCACTTTTTTAACTACAGAATCAGCAAAGCTGTCATTGGATGTCCATGATGGAAAAATATTCATTTATCTTACATTGAGAACCCTTTCCTTTAGCATATATCCACAAAATTACACACGGAAGAAAGAGTATCCTTATGGTAGTCTATCAGTAGCTAATTTAAGGGTGATGTCAAAAAGAACTTTAAAAGGACATAGATAAGTTGATAGGTAGGCAGATAGATGGCAAATGACGTTCAATGCAGAGAAACGTCAGATGATGATTAGGTAGGAGGAAGGTGGAAAGGTAATATAAGACAAGGGGTATATAAAGGATGTGCAGGAGTGAGGGACTTGGATGTCTATATGCATAGGTCATTAAAGATGGCAGGATAGGTGGAGAGAGAGGAGTTAATAAAGCATTGTTTCTTTTTAACTTTACTAATAGAGGCTGAGAGAACAAGAACGAAGAAACCATGCTGAACTTGTACAGGATAATAGTTAAACCTCAGCTGGAGTATTGTATACAGTTCTGGGTGCCACATTTTAGAGTGCAGGAGAGTTTTACAAAAATGGTTCCAAGGATCGTAAATATCAATTATAAAGATGGATTGGAGAGTTTGGAACTTATCCTTGGAGAGGAGAAGGTTAAGAGAAGATTTAATAGAGATACTCAAAATAACGAAGGGGCAGGACAGAGTAAGTAGGGAGAAACTGCCATGGGGATAGAGGATAAATCAGGGGAATGGGATTGACATGATTGTGCCACTGAGAGCAGACATAGTCTTAACAGGTCAAATAATTTCCTTCTTTACTGTTATAACTTATCCAAAATAAATGTTTTGAAGCTTGGAGAACTGCTATTCTTTCCTGTCACTATCTTCAATGTGTCATCTTTAAGCATCTACAATAGCAGTGTGCAGTTCATTTCATATGGTGAGCTTGATCCTGGTTCATGACAAGAACACATTCAGCTGAATGAACTTGCTCATGCTGGAGTGGAAAATATTATGCATTCCTCCTGACTCTGGGGCAAATAATGGGTGCAATGCTTTTTTTAAAACTAGTCCATGGGATGTTAGTGTAATAAGGCTAGCATTTTTTGCTCATTTCTAATTGTCTTTGAGATTGTGATGTTGAACTGCCTTCCTGAAGTGTTGCAGTCCATGTGATGTAGGTACACCCATAGTGTAACAGGGGAAAATGATCCAGGATTTTAATCCAGCAACAATAAAGGAACATCAACATATTTCCACATCTGAATGACGTATGAGTTGGATCCAATTTTGGGGCACCAATTCTTGCATCTAATCTGCATTAGTGAAAGTTCTCACTGCTTTGAAGCATCTTTAGTAACTCCCTGAACTCAGCATAGAATATTTATTCAATGAAGGTTAATAAAGTATGTGTTGATGAATGAATAGAACTTAGTTTGACGCAAGACAGAAGCAATTGAGCTTTGGAGAAGGTGGACTTATGGACAGCAGAGTCTAAGAGCCTGATTTTACCATTTTTATTCTAAGTGCAGAATCTGGGCGTAATGCAGATCCAACTTACAAAATCTGCTTTCAGATGCCCCCATGCGCTCTCAGCCATCTCCATTCCCACTCTTGCTCTGAACTATTGGAAAATATTTTGAAAAAGCATGCTTGTGTCAGATTATTCCTGAGCCGCAGAAAGCAGAGAAAAGGGCCCAGGAGCAAAAAGCAGAAATGATGGCCCCCACATCACTGTCCCCCTATCCATCATCCCCACTATCCACGCATATCACTGTCCCCCTTTTCCACTCCCTCCACTATCCAAACACATCACTGTCCCACTTTCCATATCTCCATTACCCACACACATCACTGTCTCCCTTATCCACCCCCTAAGATGCACAGACATTACGATTCCCCTTATCCACACTCCCACTACCCACACACATCACTATTCCCCTAATCCACATCCCCCCACATACATCACTGTCCCCCTTATCTACCACCCCCCTACCCAGACTGATTGCCACACCTGCCCCCCCCCCCCCAACGATGGCTCACAGAGTGGCAGCGGATTCCTACCCCCCACCCCCCCCAGAGATCCATCTGCCTTCTTCCTCACCAGTGAGCAATTGGGCGTCCCCTCCGCCACCGACAATGATCTAGCCTCACTCCCCCCCCCCACTCACCACCAGAGAATGGTCTAACCTCACTCACCAGTCCCTCACCCCCATATATGATCTGGTCTCATTCCCAGAGAATGACCAGGTCTCACTCATGCCTCCCTACACCCGCAGACAATGATCTAGCTTCACTTCTCCTGCTCGCCCGCCCCCCCCCCCCCCCCCCCCCCCCCCGAGAATGATCTGGCCTCACTAACCCCCTGTCCTGCAGAGGAACATCTGACTTACTTCCTCCTCCCACCCCACCAGACAACGATTGACCCCCTCCACCACCCTCCACCCTGCCAGAGATACATCCGACTTGCCTCCTCCTCCTTCCCCCCTCAACCAGAAACGATCTGATCTCACTCCCCTACCCCCCGCCAACCAGAGAATGATCTGATCCACCTCCCTCCTCCCCCCACCACTGATCTGAGTCAGAGTCAGAGATTCATTGGAAGATCTGAATGCGCTCTTCAGAAGCTGAAGTGTCTGATTCAAACTTTCATTTAGCAGATCCATTATGGTGTGGTTCCGGATTGGCAAATGTGGTGGTAACGAGAGAAATGCTCATAGAGTTGAGCAGGCAGTTCATTAATTCAATTTAAATGCATGCAAATACATTTAAATTGTCATGTGCCCACTTTGGGCGCAAAGCAGATCACTGCCATTCCCAGGTTTCAGTAAAATGGTAATCTGCACGGATGCGGGCATGGATTGCGTTAATAGCCTCATACCCAACTTTACCATGTTTTTGCACCCAATGGTAAAATTGGGCCCTAATTCAGGAGAATGAGAGGTCAATAAAGAGGGCAAGATAATCATTTAGTTTAAAAATAGCAAAGGGCTCTGAATATTTCTGTCCACTCAGCAACTACTACCTGAGGCTGAACCAGGATATTATCAATTTCGGCATCCTATTTCATCCTGAATTCAGCTTCCAACCCAATATCCGCTTTATCACAAAGATCGCATCATTTCACCTCAATGCAATCACCCATCTCTTTCCTGCTCCAGTTTACCTGCTGCTACTACCCTCATTCACTCTGTTGTTGCTTTCAGAATTGACTATTCAAGTACTCTCTGAGCTAGCAGCCTACTTTCCATCTTCCATGTGCTCATTCATCTGAAACCCTTTTCTCTGTATCTGAGACCACATCGAGTTCCCCTCACATAACATCTCTGTGCTCAATGACCTATCTTGGTTCACCTCTTTCCATATCTTTCTTCTTGTATTTTCTCTCAATTTGCGTCTTAATATTGGAATTTGTATTTGTTGCCACATCCACTCCATGTTAAACTATTTCTGTACTGACCAAGATCTCTGGTAATCCACCCAAAATTGCCAAGACCGTTTAGGAGCATCAAAGAGCCCTAGCATGAACTGGAGTCAATAGGCATCAGGGGGCAAACTTTCTACTGGTTGGAGTATACCTGGTACATGGGAAGATGGTTGTGGTTGTGGAAGGTTAGTCATCTCAGCTCAGGACATCTCTGCAGGAGTCCCTCAGGGTAGTATCCTTCATCAATGACCTTCCTCCATCATAAGGTCAGAAGTGGGAATGTTTGCTGATAGTTGCACAATGTCCAGCATTATTTGCCATTCCTCAGACACTGAAATAGTCCATGTTCAAATGCAAAAAAATCTTGACAATATCCAGGCTTGACATTCATGCCACGCAAATGCGAGGCAATGACTATCACCAAAAAAAGACAATCTAACAACTGCCCTTTGATATTCAATGGTGTTACCATCACTGAGTCCCCCACTGCCAGCATCCTGACAGTGTTATTGTTGATTAGAAACTCAACTGGACTCAAAACACAAACACAATGGCTCCAAGAGCAGGTCAAAGGCTAGGAATACTGCAGCGAGTAACTCATCTTCTGACTTCCCAAAGTCTATCCACTATCTATGAAGCATGTCAGAAGTGTGATGGAATACTCGCCACTTGTCTGGATGCAGCTCCAATAACACTCAAGAAGTTTGACATCATCCAGGACAAAGTAGCTCACTTGATAGGCACCACATCTACAAACATCCACTCCCTCCACTATCTAGGTTCAGTAGCAGCAATGTGTACCATTTACAAGATGCACTGCAGCAATCATCAAAGATCCTTTGACAGCCCCTTCCAGTTCCATCTAGAAGGACAAGAGCAACAGATACATGTCCATCATGATACATAGAAACATCAACACCTGCAAGTTCCCCTCCAAGCCACTCACCATCCTGACTTGGAAATATATCACCACTGTTGCTGGAAATCCTGGAACTCCCTCACAAATGGCATTATGAGTCAAACCACAGCACGTGGACTGCAGTGATTCAAGATGGCGGCTCATTACCATCTTCTCAAGGGCATTATAGGGATGGACAATGAATGCTGGCCAGCCAGCGACAGACAAAGGCCGAAAGCTCGCAGATTTACTATCAAACAAATTGGTTGGATTTAAAATTGGTGTTGCCAGACTTTACTCAGCCAGCGAGATCCATGTTCCATGAATGAATAAAAAAAAAATCCAGGCTGCAGCTGTGGTGCAGTCCAAACAATTACTCACATTGTCCAGGAGTGTCCACTAACTAAACTTGAAAGCAGGATTAAAAAACTGACAAGGCTAATGCTTGATTCTATGACTATATACATTCTGCTGATAGTCTCTTCTAAACAATTCAAATTCTTTGAGGTAAGTATCCTTTTGACTTAAATTATCCCACCACCTTGCCTCTGTGATGCAGATAATGTTCAATAGTCCACCAGCTGGATATAGATTGGATATAGGCTAGATATGTACTTTGTGTTTTCAAAATTTTACAACGTTTTTCAGGATCTTTTCAAGATGTTCAAATAGTATAATTTTTAGCTGCTTGAAACACATATATAGGTGAAAATATATGTAATGTTTAAAGAAAACAACAGTCTGTAATTGCCACTCATAATCTGATTTGCAGATTTAATGTTAAAAATGTTCCAACTTAAAAAGGCCAGTCATATCAAATGAAGCATATTTTGTCTCCATGCTCATCATCATCTTCTTTGGCTTCGGGTCAGTCAACCTATCACAATGTAGCATCACATTCTCCATGTATCCAACCTTTGTCCTAATTCCTCTAAAAGCCTCTCTGATCTCTTCAAATTTGTTTCTTCCCTTGGCATAAATTCTATTTATGCTCGTGATCCGCAATCCTTTCATCTTAAGCAGCTTTGTTAAGGTGCTTTGTGATTATATTTCATGGATCCCGTTAATCTCTACCAACAATCTCCACCAATTAGGACTCATACCAAGCATTCTTACGCTTCACTTCTCTCTCGTGAACCTAGGATTGCTATAAGCCTCACATTCACATCCCACTGCTTACACATATTGCCAAATACTCAGCCATGACAGCTACATCATCCACACAGATTGCACAATACTCAGGGATACATTTCCCTCTGTTTTGCAGGAGCAGTGCAAATAAGGAACCAACTGAAGGGAGAGAAGCATAGCTCTTTGAAGGAAATGATATTAGCCAATACTGGGTAGGCCATTATTGATGGTATGACAAATGATGGTTGTGAACTCATTGAAGATGACTATTACCTTCATTTCTAATCCTGCTTACACCTCACTTCCCTCAACACTCCATCTTTCCACAGTGTAAGCATATACCTCTTACTTTTACCCCCTCCACTCACACATTATCTTTATGCCTTTTTCCTTTTGGATAACTAAGAGATGCAACCTGGCTAGGCAGTGGAGGGACAGCAAGAAGAGGGTGAGAATGATCACACAGCAGAGTAATTGACTTCAAACTTACAATAAAAAGCTCAAATAATAACTCCCTGCATATGCTGGAAGATAGTTTAGAGGCAGGATCCTTATGCAGTGAGACACGAGGCATGGTAATGTGTGAGTGGAGGGGGTAAAAGTAAGAGGTATATGCTTACATTGTGGAAAGATGAGTATTGAGGGAAGTGAGATGTAAGCAGGATTAGAAATGAGGCAAGACAAGAGACAAGGGGACCACAGATGCCAGTTTGCTAAAGGGTGATTGCATAGGAAGATTTTAATAGCCTAAAGGGAAATGCTGATCAATACACATAATAAAAATCTTGAATTTTATAAGACTTCCAAAAAAGCTAACGTTCAAAGCCAAGAAGCATGGCAGGGTCCAGGACCAGACCAGATTGCAGAATTTGGGAGATTAGCTTTTCCATGAAAGAAGCATTCAGAACAAAATTAATGTGTTAACAGTGCAAATAGAGACAAAAGGATATGGTTGCCTCACTGTAGGAAGGATGTGGAAGCTATTGAAAGAGTGCAGAGGAGATTTACAAGGACGCTGCCTGGATTGGGAGGCATACCTTATGAAGATAGGTTGAGGGAGCTGGGACTCGTCTCCCTGGAGAGACGTAGGTTGAGAGGCGACCTGATAGAGGTTTATAAAATGTTGAGAGGAATAGATAGGGTGGATTCTTAGAGGCTATTTCCCCGGGCTGAAATGGTCACTACGAGAGAACACAGGTTTAAGGTGCAGGGAAGCAAATACAGAGGGGATGTTAGGGGTAAGTTTTTCACTCAGAGGTGGAGAGTGAATGGAATCGGCTGCCGTCAGTGGTGGTAGAGGAGAACTCGCTGGGGTCTTTTAAAAGACTTCTGGATGAGTATATGGGAACTAATGGGATAGGGGGTTATAGATAGGTCTGTGGCTTGGTAGGTATAGATGTGATTGGCGCAACTCATGGGCCGAAGGACCTGTTTGTGCTGTAGTGTTCTATGTTCTATTTGGTGGTAATTACTGAGACATGGTTACAAGGAGACCAGATCTGAGAATTTAATAAGCAACTCAGTATTTTGGAAAGATAGACAGAAAAGAAAAGGAGGTACTGTACCTTTACTAGTGAAGGAAGGGATCAGTATTTATTGAGAAATGATGTCAGCACTGGAGATCAAGATGTGGGTTCGGTCTGGTAGAGCTAAGAAATAGCAAAGAAAAGTAGTCCCTGGTGGGAATAACCTATAGGTCCCACGTCAAGGATAGTATAAACTAAGAAATATTGGGGGCTTGTAAGAGAGATATAGCAATAATCATGGGTGATTTTAATATGCACATAGACTGGATTCATCAAAGTGGCAAGAATAGCCTCGAGAGAAAGTTTATTAAATGCATTAGAGATTTTTTCTTGGAGCAATATTTTGTGGAACCAGAGGGCAAGCTATTCTGGATTTGGTGTTATGAAATGAACAGGGATTAATTAATGATCTCATAGTTAGGAATCCTCTAAGGAAAAGTGATCAGAGTATGATATAATTCAAAGCTCAGTTTGAGGATGAGAAATTGGAGTCCAACACTTGCATTTTGGAGTTAAACACAGGTAATTATGTAGGCATAAAGACAGGCTTTGTCTTAGTAGACTGGCAAGGAAGGCTAAAAGGTAGGGGCAAAATACTGCAGATTCTAGAATCTGAAACAAAATCAGAAAATGTTAGAAAATAGCAGCATAGTAGCACAGTGGTTAGCACTGCTGCTTCACAGCTCCAGGGATCTGGGTTCAATTCCTGACTCCGGTCACTGTCTGTATGAAATCTGCACGTTCTCCTCCTGTCTGCATGGGTTTCCTCCAAATGCTCCAGTTTTCTCCCACAGACCAAATGTGTGGATTAGGTTGATTGGCCATGCTAAAATTGCCCCTTAGTGTCTTGAAATGCATAGGTTAGAGGGATTAGCAGATAAAATATATAGGGAATTGGGGGTAGGGTCTGGATGGGATTGTGGTTGGTGCAGACTTGATGGGCCAAACACCTCATTCTGCACTTAGGATTCTATGATTCTATGAAAGTCTCAGCAGGTCTGAAGCATCTTTGGAGAGAGAATAGAGCTAATATTTTGAGTCTGGATGGCACTTCAGAGGCTAAAAGGTAGAACAGTTGATGACCAGTGGCAATTGTTAGGGAAATATTGAAATAGGGAAATATTGTTAGGGACCAGACCAGAAACTCCAAGGTATGGTATGCAAATAGCCTAGACACCAACTTTTGCATTTGATTTTGGCATTAGGATGAACATAAGGTGTTTTGTCCATGTATGATTCAATTGACCCACTAGGAACTATTATCAAAACCAAGTTTATTTTAGAATGCTATTGGAATATAAAAGAAATAACTAGCATGACTTTTACCAATTAAAATACTTAAACATGACAAAGCATAACTCTTAACAGTTATCCATCTCTATCGTTCCAACTTAAAGAAATACTCCATAGATGTATATCATCCTTCAATATAAATTAACAGAAAAACAAATACGCTCACATGGTGTGATATGGTGTAACATGGTGTTAGATTTCCAGCCTTTCAACACTTCCAGACAGATATCAAGACAGCAGATTCCAAAGAAGAATATATCCTCAAACAGCAAAACTGCAGAGAAGTAACCCTATTTCTGGCAGCTCCCAGTCTCCAGACTTTAGAGAGAGAAAAAGAGAGGTGCTTTTCTCTCTCAACTCAGAAGTAGCATCTAAACTTGGATATTCTGTGTAAGTCCAGCTTCACCCCTTCATATAACTATCTTTGTGATTATTAGGGACTGTGAAGTGACGCCATCAACACAGATTCTATGCCATTGGTTTGATTATTGCTCCCAGATACCATGGGAGTTTCCAGCTGAAGACCTGTAAAGAAATACTGTTAGAAAGGCAACCGAATCCTGGACACTGGGTTCCCAGTCCAAGCAGTAAAAGCACACTGGAAAATACAAAATAGTGGCCTGCATGACTCACAAAGATTCTGGTCCCACGTAAGATGGATGTCGAGAAAGTGGATACCTCTTGATCAGTTATATTTCTAAGTTGACATGTAACAGCTTCAAAGAAATGTATGTGAAGTCAATGCTACCCTAGCCATTGAGAAGCCAGAGCTCCTAGCAAAGCCATGTATTTACTCACTCAGAATAATTGAATGTCATATGCTCTCTTTGAATACAGTGCTTCATGGCCTATTTACTTAACAGTGAACTCAAAGTGCAAGATGTTACAAATATCTCCAGCTTGAGCCTAGCAGAAACTAGGCACATAAAAGTTCATTGCCATGGTCACTTCCACGACCACTAGCAATGTGGCATTCATCCTGTTCTGAGGTAGCAGTTATGGCTGCAGCAGGTGGTAAGTTCCAGTGAGGGTGTCTTTAAATCCAGACATTGCACCCATCGATCTTCATTGATGTTCAAATGGAAAAATTGCTCCCTAATCATCCCAGGTGAATATGGTCTCTTCCTGAGACTCCTTCTCCCACTTTTCTTCCTTCCCCTTCTGCATATCCACTTATTATCTCCCACATATCCACTGCTGATTCTTCCAGTCATGCTCTTTACCAGTTTACCAGTGCAACCATGTACAATTGATCTATGCAGAGGGGTGTAGTTAGCAAAACTCCTCAGCATCTGCTATCTTACTTACTCTTTGTATACTTATGTAACATAAAGTGACAATGAAAAGCACCAAACGTAAAATTACAGCAACAGCCAGAATAATTCAGTCATCAACTTATTTGTAAATAGCAATGATACTATTTAGCTGTATGAAGTTAAGAGGGTCTATGAGCTGGGGCACTAAGCTCCAAAATGACTCTTCCAGGGTCAAATTGATGATTGACATTATGATCCACCTGCTTTGCATACATCGGTGAACACTATTCCTTCACCAAGGTGTCATCTGGTTAGATTCATAGCAGAAAGGTCTGGTCCACCAGTGGCATCTGTAGCATTCAAACAATGAGTGCTACAAAATGCAACTTCACACTCAATGCTTCACGTCACTAGTGTACGCTTGACCTGGACCATTTGATGGGCAACACGACAGCTCATTGACTTTCTCTGTGCTGTGCAGATACATGGATTTGAGCCTGTGTCTGTGGGAGTTTGCGCATTCTCCATGTGCTGGTGTGGGTTTTCTCCAGGCGCTCCGGTTTCCTCCCACTTCCCAAAAATGTGCTCTTAGGCTAACTGGCAAAACAAATTCTCCCTAAATTGTCTCAAATTTGGTTTTTAATCCATAGATCTATAAACATGGACAGGGATCACGGGTAGAGGTGGGAACATCGGGGTGGCAGTGCGGGCTCGTTGGGCCGAAGGGCCTGTTTCCTGTGCTGTTTTGTTCTCTGTTCTAGGAAGTCTCCCAGTCTCCTGGTCAATATTTCCCCATCTGTTATTATCTTCAATAATAGCTTGATCTAATTTGTTGTTTGTGAAGCCTTGATGTATTCAACTTAAAAGCTGTTTACGTCTGCCTAACCTTAGGAATTAAATCACAGAAATAATCCAGTACCACTGAGGTGTTGTTGGATGGCTTGAAGACATAAAGAAGCTCTATGTAAATACACGTTTTTTTAATCTCTTTCTTAAACATTTCACGAAAAAGGGCAACATAGCAGCATACCTCATTAAAATGTACATTAATGATTTAAAATTGTAATTATTCCTCTACTTCTGGAATTATCTTGTAATACAAAGGCCAGAATTCTCCCCAAAAAATTCTAAGTGTTGAATATGTGTGAAAACTGGAAGAATTCATGTTGTTTCTTTCAGTGGACGTTCAGAGAAGAATCTAGCCACCAACGTGAATATTATTAAATTCAAGGGGTAGGGCCTATTTGCATTGGAGAGGATGAAATCAGCGCGCTGAGTGGGCTACTACGCGTGCACTGATCAATCAGTGCCAAGATTGACGCATGTGCTGTGGCCTCCCACACTAATGGTCTTCCGATTGCTGGCCAGCTCAATTACTGACCAGTCCATTGCTGGCTCTCCACCACCATTCCCCAGACTCCCCCAACAGCTCGATTGCTGGTCCCCCCCCGACCATTCGTAGGCCCTGCCCTGAACCACCACCTCCTGGTTTGCTGCAATCTCCAGCATCTTTCCTCTCCGATCATGCCCTGACAGTAACCCCTACTCCACAGTCTTGACACCTCACAGTTCTGACCCCCCTGCAGTGCTGCCCCTCCAGCTGACTCACCCCCCACCCCTCCCCAGCCTACCCTGATCACTGGACTTTCTCTCTCTTCCTCATCAACAGCAGGACACCCTATTCCACCAATTGCCCTCCATAAGCCCCGCCCCTTTGACACTGCCCCATGCCTGATGGTGGTGCCAAGTGCCCTCTGGGCATTGGCACTTTGTTCCTTGGGTTGTGCCAAGGGGTCCAGGCTGGCATTGTCAGAGTGCCAATGCCCTCCTCATGCCCAACTCTCTGAGGGGGAAGCTCTGATTGCTCCCCCTTCACCCCAGCAGGGTTGAGCTGCAGTTCCCCATTTGTGGGGGGCTACTCTAAACCCCACTGTAGTGAACCACTCTTGCAGGAGTGGGATGGTACTGGCGGCCCAAAGTCTTCAGTCCTAGCCCGCTAATAGCATTTAACTTGTATTTAAAATAATATTTAAATTATGTCCGCGCCTCTGCACTGATTTCCAGTGCGGAGCAGCTGCCACCAGAAATCTGGTACTGGGAGAAAAGCTATAGAGATGGGAATGCATGCATGAATCCTGCACATCTCCCACAGTGAGATTCTCCCAGCCTGCTGTGCTAAAATCTTAGGGCAACAGGATGGGAGAATTACTACCAAAGTGTGAAATACATGACAACAAATTTCCCAGTTTCGACAGATATTGAATGTGATCCATTGTGACCAGGGTTATCTGTTCTTTCTTAGAATTCTTCAGGAAGACCCAAAAAACATCAAATAATAACAATGTATAATGTTGTGACATCATTGACAAAGCTTACAGATTTGCCTGAGGACTGGAATCAATTTGTTCAACAATTACATCAATTCTTGCCTCTCCTCCTCTCCCTCATTCCTCATGCTACTGGTCTCCAAGTCTTGGATGAGCCAGTTAAGAATTGAGGTTGCTTTTCTTTCCTGGTTATTTTCTCTTAGACTGAACCAGGCTGTTCACAGCACCCTATTAGATACCAAATCCAGCTTCCACCCCAAGTCTTTGATCTTCGTTAGATTGCCTGTTTCTGTCTCCACAACAATCTATCTGCTGCTGAAAATCACATTGTCAATTTTGGATTCTAATCTGATGTTCTCTTGGTTAGCCTCCCATTTGCTACATCCCATAAACTTCAGCTCATTGAGATGGCGCTCCTGTGCCAAGTCTCTGTTACTTAGTTGATTTCTGATCTTTTGTAGCCCAAATTTAAATTTCTTAGCCTTAAAAGTTTGAAATGTTTTAAAATCCTTCTTGCCTTTTTCTTCCATGAATTGTCCATCCCTTGGGCCAGAATGTTACGTGTGCGCCTGACCGGGGAATATGTACAATCGCATGAGAGGACATCAGGTGCATGTTCCGATTTTATCACACTGTCACACGTGATTGCGGTGAGTGGGCACAGGTGCAAGTCCGATTCATGCCTGCTTACAATCACAAAGGCAAATTAAGTTAATTAGACAGCAATTGATTAGGATTTTAATTGCCAGTCTGCCCCTACAATTGGCAGGTTGATTGGCTAGGCAGCTACACCCATTTTGGCCATTTTAGTTACAATATCAATCCAGCCAGGATAAAAGTCAGGGCTCAAGTCAAGCTAATAAATGTATTTAGAGCCTGAGGTCTGTGTACAATTGTACTGCCTGGACACTCTTGGCATAGCTTTCCCCCGATATTTATTTTTTACAGATCTGGCACTCCCGCAGATGGTCCCACAATGAACAGAGTGGAAACACTGTCTTGTGTATTCCCTCTCTGGATGTCTTCCTTGCAACACTCAACCTTTCACAGAGTGTTTTTAATACTGCATAACTGTTAATTGGCCAGCCAGTGTAATATTGTGATAACAGCATAATCTTGGGCAGAAGCAAGTTTCACATATGCTTCCACCTGCACTCAATGCTCTACAAGTGATCTCACTAAAGCCCTATATAATTACAGCCAGCCACTTATGTGCCAACCACTTCCTGATAAATGTTAACGTACCATTATCTTCATAGTTGCTTGCTGTACTTGCATATTAACATTTCTATGAGTTGTGTACAAGGCCACAATGATAAGCTGCATGAGATCCATGGGGAATCACTAATTGATCTCCCTGTGAGGCTCATTGAGTGTGAGTTCCCTGGATAATAGGCAATGGCATGCCCTGCTGAATGCATCACCTGAGCTTTTTATACAGCAGGCCCAGAACTAGGCCTGCTGATCTAGATGTCCAGGCAGGGATTAGTATGTGTACAGCACTGTAGTGATTTTATTTGCATTCGATAATAAACTATGCTTTTTTACAGTTGCTTCCTGAGTCTTTCAGCCACCCAAATCCTTTTAATATTTACTTGTCTTTTACCAGTTAAAAATAACATGCATTTCCACTATTCCAGTTCAACTGGATAATTGCACACTTCTCCACATTTTATTCCATTTACCAAGGTTCTTGTTCAAATAATATAATGTGTCTAGAGCCCTTTGCAATCTCTTTCTGTCCTTCTACAGCTTACATTCCCATAATGCTGTGCATTACTTACAAACCTGGATATATTACACTAAGGATAGAATTTTCTGCCCCCGTTGTGGTGTGTTTTTTTGTGACGGAGATAGTTTATTGGGAGCCAATGATGTGATCATCTGGTCCCACTGATGTCTACTGCATTTTGTGTTGTTTGCTAGTCTTGTTGCCAGGGAACCTGCCGCATGGGGTTGCCATCAGCAAGACCAGAAGATCCTACTGGCAGGAATGGCCAGAAAATTCAATCTTAAGCTTTTGCCTCTAAAGTGGAGGTCTTGTGGCACAGTGGGTTGTGTCCCAACCTCTGAGCCAGAAGCTCCCTGTTTAAATCCTGCTCTTGGACTTAATGGTTGCAGAAAGTGTGTTTGTAACACAGCCAAACAGGTTGATTATCCTGAAAATCCTGCCAAAGGATCTATGGCAAGCAGGCAAGACAAACGGGGGGTCGGGGGTCAGGGGTCAGGGAATTAGCAGGATAAATAAGTGGGATTATGAGATGGGACCTGGGTGGGATTGTTGTCGGTGCAGACTCCGCGGGCCAAATTGCTTGTTTCTGCACTGTAGGGATCCCATGATTCTATGAACAGGGGGAGTCTCCTGGTCAGCAATGCTTGCTGTGGAGTGGTGCCCTTCAGGTTATAGCTTTTGGCTTAAGATTAGTGACCTAATCCAGGAAGAACAATAAACAGATGTAAGCAAGAAACAAATCTAAGCATGTGCTCTGCATCATAAATCTCTAGATGTGGAAAGCTTTTTAAGTCTTTAACACAGATTGTAAAAAATGATGCTTGCAGCACTCTGTCATGCCATATTATGTCCAATCCTATAAGTCTTAACCTTAAGAAAAAATTCTTGCATTGCACCTTGTCAAATGTCTTCTGAAGATCCAAATATACTAAATCAATTAATAAAAGAAAATAATTTCTTCTTAAAGTTCTAGTTACATGCTCAAAATCATTTATTTATCAAACACATTTCCCCTTTCATAAATGATTGACACACTCTAACTATAATGATTCCAAGTGCCCTGTTGCTATGTGTTAATAGATTCTAGCATTTTTTCTTGCTACTGATGTCAGACTGATTGGCCTTTGTCTCTCCTTGCCTTTCTTGAGCAGAACTCAAAGCACTCAACATTGAAAGACCAAACAATAGAGACAAAGCAGGAGAGGAAACAGGAAGAGAGATTTAGGAGATTAATCAAAGGCAGAATTGAAGTGAATGGTTGCATGGAGATTCTAAAACACAGTGAGGGACTATAAAGACAGAAGGAACTGGGTCAATACTTCAAGAAGACAGGAGTGCATTGGCTGGAAGGATAACTACCAAAAATGGACTGAAGACAAAAAGAACAAGGGCAAGTCCATGAAAGTAAAAATGGAGGTAATAATTTTCAAATTAACACACATGGAGAAACAATAGCAACGTGTTTGAGTTAATAGGGTATTTGAGCCAGTATTACTTTAGTGGAATAAAAACAGAAAATGCTCATAGAAACACTAAGCATCTGCAGAGAGGGAACAATGATTTTATGGCCTTGCTCGTTCTGAAACCATAAAATCCCACCCCAAGTCAATGGATATTTCCATTGTCCGCCTTTCATCCACTCTGATTCCCATGGCAGGCAAGGCGATAAGATTCTGGCCTTAATGATTTAAGCATGCCTGACTCTTCTTTGGAGTTTCTTTTAACTCTTGACAGCCTTGGTGTTCAACAACCTCAGATAAATGATGTCCAGTATTGAGTGTGTTTAAAACACAAGAAATAGGAGCAGGAGTAGACTATCTAGCTCTTCGAGCCTGCCCTACCATTCAACAAGATCATGGCTGATCTGAAATGGATCAGTTATGGCTTCTCCCCATAACCCTTAATTACCTTGTCTATCAGAAACCTATCTATCCATGATTTAAATGTATTCAGCGAGGTAGCCTCCACCACTTCAATAGTCAGAGAATTCCAGAGACTCACCACCCTTTGAGTGAAGAAGTTCCTCCTCAACTCTGATCTAAACTGTACCACTCCCCATCTTATTTTGAGGCTGTGCCCTCTAGTTTTGCTATCCTTTCTAAGAGGGAAGAATCTCTCTACCTCTACCCTATCTAGCCCCTTCATTATCTTACATGTTCCTATAAGATCCCCCCCCCCTCAGCCTTCTAAACTCCAATGAGTATAGATCCTGTCTATTCAATCTCTTCTAATAGGCTAACCCCCTTATCTTCAGTATCAGCCTAGTGAACCTTCTCTGCGCTCCCTCCAAGGCCAATATATCCTTTCTCAAATATGGCAACCAAAACTGCACAAAGGACTCCAGTTGTGGCCTCACCAGTGCCCTGTACAGTTGCAGCAAGACCTCCCTGCTTTTATATTCTATCCCCCTCGCTATAAAGGCCAACATTCCATTCGCCTTCTTGATCACCTGCTGCACCTGCAGACTGGATTTTTTCAATTCGTGCACAAGGACCCTCAGGTCCTTCTACACCTTAGTATGCTGCAGCTTTTCGCCCTTTAAATAATAATCCTCCCACTATTATTTCTACCAACGTGGATAACCTCACATTTGCTAACATTATACTCCGTCTGCCAGATCCTCGCCTACTCACTCAGCCTATTTGGATCTTTTTGCAAACTTTCCGTGCCCTTCGCACAATTTGCTTTTCCATTCATCTTCATGTCATCAGCAAATTTTGTTACCCTACACTCAGCCCTTTCTCCAGATCGTCTCTGTAAATGGTAAACAGTTGAGGCCCCAGCATCAATCCCTGCAATCCACTAGTCAACAAAATAGCACCCTGATTCTGACTCTCTACTTCCTATTAGACAACCAATCCTCTATCCACGTTAATACCTTACCCCCAACTCCGTGCACCCTAACCTTTTGCAGCAACCTTTTGTGAGGTGTTTTATCAAATGCCTTCTGGAAATCTAAAAACACCACATCCACCGGTTCCCCTCTGTCTACCACACTAGTCACATCCTCATAGAAATCCAATAAATTCGTCAAACATGACTTCCCCTTCACGAATCCGTGCTATGTCTGCTTGATCAAACTGTTATTTTCTTGATGTCTCGCTATTTGCTCTTTGATGACGGATTCTAGCATTTTTCCAACTTCGGATGTTATACTAACCAGCCTATAACTCCCTGCCTTTTGTCAGCTACCTTTTTTAAACAGCAGCATAACATTAGCCATTTTCCAATCTTCCGGCATTTCTCTGGAGTCCAGCGAATTTTGATAAATAATTATTAAGGCATCTGCTATCACCTCTCCATTTCTTTCAGACCCTGGGATACACTCCATCTGGTCCTGGGGACTTATCTACCTTCAGTTCCATTAGTTTATCAAGCACTACTTCTCTAATGACAGTAATAACATTAAGGACCTTATCTTCTACCGTCCTTCTATCTTTAATATTCGGCAAGCTATTTGTGTCTCCTCCATGAAGACCGACACAAAAAACGTGGTTAAAGCCTTAGCCATTTTGTTGTCACCCAGCGCTAAAACCCCACTCTTGTCCTCCAAGGTTCCAACATTCACTCTAGCCAGTCTCTTCTTCTTTATATATTTGTAAAAATTTTTACTATCTTTTTTTATATTTACAGCTAGTTTAGCTTCGTATTCTTTCCTTTCTTTATTGCTATCTTAGTCATTCTTTATTTTTTAAATCTTTCTCAATCTTTCAATCACCCACTATTTTTAGCCACTCTGAATGCGTCAGCTTATAATTTAATACTCTCCTTTATTTCCTTTGACAACCACAGCTGCTCATCTCTTCTCTTACAGTCCTTCTTTACCATCGGAATATATTTCTGCTGAACACCGAAAAAGATCTCCTTAAAAATCCTCCACTGTTCCTCAGCTATCCTACCAACCAATCTGTGCCCCCAATCTACATTCGCCAATTCCACCCTCATCTTATCACACTTCCCTGTGTTCAAACAGAGGACATAAGTTTGGGACCCTACTTTCTCATCGTCCATCTGCATCAGAAATGCAATCATACTATGATCACTCATCCCAAGAAGATCTCTCACAAGAAGATCCCTAATTCTACCTGCCTCATTGCACAGTACCAGATCTAAGATAGCTCACTCCCTCATAGGTTCTGTCACATACTGTTTAAGGAAACTATCCCGACAGATTCCAAGAACTCTTCCTCAAGCCCATCGCGTCCGACTTGGGTCATCCAATCAATATGCAGATTAAAATCCCCCATAATTATTACTGTTCCATTTCTGCATTCATCAATTATTTGTCTGTTAATAGCCCACCCCACCTCAAAGTTATTATTTGGGGGCCTACAGATCACATCACCAGCATCTTTCTCCCCTTCCTATTCCTTATCTTCACCCACAATGATTCCACATTTTGCTCTTTGGAGCCTATATCTTCTCTTACTATCTATCGCCCTGATATTATCCTTTATTAACAGAGCTACCCCACCTCCTTTTTCCTCCTGTCTATCCTTCCTAAACGCCTGATATGCCTGGATATTCAGTTCCCAGTCCCTATCACCCTGCAACCATGTTTCCATAATGGCCACTACATCATAGTCTAGTGCATGGCTCATTCAAAATAATTTTAAGCCTTTGTCTCTATGACTAAAAACATCTACATGGCTGCCTTTGTAGGCTCCTCTAAATTCCCCCACCTAGATCCTGCCTTTTTTTCCTGACCATTACTCACCCAAATTATTTAAAACAGTGGGTCCATCTGGTCAAAGCTATAAATTAGAGCTAATGTTCTGTGAGGCTCACTCAGTTACATGTCCAAACAATGAATTTGCTTTTCCAATAAGCCCAGATCCTTGCCAGGAGTGAAAATTCATAAATCTACCCCAGCATGAACTAGAATTAGGAGCCAATGAGCACTTGAAAACTGGCTGTTAAGCATTTCATTGGCAAATTAATACAGAATTGTGCAATTGTCATACTACATCTGAAAAAGTAATTTTCTGCAAATAATCATTGTTGAATATTAAAAAAAGAAATAACTTGAGCACGGTAACATTTCTTAAAGAGACTGTAACTTCAAGAAAGTGTTTGTAACATACTTTACTTTGGAGAGGACGAGTCATAATAACATTTATGTTACTTTGGACATAATGACATCACCTGCAAGTACATTGATGACGCATATCGTGACATTTGTGTACAAATACAAAGTAGATAGCCAATGACTCTTTCACAAAGATACTTTTCCTTTCATTCTCACTACTTTGACAATTGACAACAAAATGTCAAATTTGTGCTGAAAAGAGACAGCAGTGCTGGAAGAGTTTTATTTGAAAGTAGAATTTTACTGTGTTTCAAGGATATGAGAAATACCTTGAGATGGGACAATATGGATAAAAAACAATCAAAAATGGTGGAAAATCATAACATTGTTCCTTGTTGGAATTATTAAGCTCTTGGCTTCCTTATTTGTGTTTAATATTTCCAATGGAATCATCTGTATTCAAATCTAAATGTTTTTAAAACTGAGGCTAATTTATAAAAAAAAAAGTCTCAAACTTATAAAACACTTTTCTGGCCACTGGACGTCTCACAGTGTTTTACAAGCAATTTTGAAGTGTAGTTGCTGTTGTAATGTAGGAAATGCGTATAAAAAGGTATAGTAAAATGTCAGCCTAATGTTTGCATTATTTGAGCAGGAATATTTTAAAAAATTGGAACAGCTATTAGTTTCATTGGACTGACTGGAAATGTTATGTTACCATGGGAGCTGAAATTCTGCTGTAACTCTGGCAGTAAAACCTTCTGTTTCCAAGAATTTTGCCAGCGTTTCATAAAGGAGAGAGCTTTTGCCTCCATTTGTGGCAAATGATGGATATTGTAGGAAGAACTTTACCCTAAGTGTTACTGTTGTTGCTCCTTAGTCAGAGTCCACTATTATTTGAGGAATAGATATTGGCTAAGAAACTGGGAATGCATCTGCTACTCTTCCCAGCAATAGTGCAAACTTGTCCAACCTTTTCATGTGGGCAGCCACACTTTCATTTTTTGCTCACACAAGTGCTCATGAGCATATTTCAGAAAGACAAGCTTTGGCAAATGAATTTCAAAAAAGAATAAGCTATGAACAAAAGAAAGAACTTGCTGAGTAAATGTCAAAGCAATAAACTGATAACTAAAATGAGTAATGAATAAAGATGACCATTCGAGTGTGAAAGGTGAGTTTGTGTGAAAAGGAACAAAATAAGAAAGAACAGAGAAGCATATAGTTATAGTTATATTAGGAACCAAGACCTAGCACTCTAATTGAATATGAACAGGCATAAAGGGATGACTGTGTCTTGATTCAGAATAGTTTAGGAGGAGGGGTGCACGTAGCCAAAATCATTGGACCAATAAGGACACAATAGGAACAATTTTTGCAATCCCTCCATAGAGTGGTGGTGCTGGGGAGTGGGCAAAGCATTAAAAAAATGGTTTGGGCCAGTTTGCTCATGTATTCCTGCCACTAGCTATTTTTCTTGGGATGGGCTGAGTGTAATGCTATGAACACATGTAATAGTGCCAGGGGGGCTACTGATGATAGTGCGCAGCTGATACCCTGAGCAGCTAACGTTTAGATGGCAAAAATAGTGAGCCAGTGATCATTCGTGGGCAAAGGCATGTTATTAAAACATTGTCTCATGGAGACTGCTGTCATAGAGACTGTTTGGTTTAAGAGATGTCTTCTGCTACCATCAGCCTCGATTCCCTTTCTCCAAGTTTCTCCCTCTTGTGGTTCTTGTATTGCTATTGCACCTTGACTTTCTCCATTTTGTTTTACTGCTCCACCAATTCCTTCATAATGTTTTCAGTGATCTTTGTGACACAGGAACTGTAACTATTAATGCTAGTTACTGCCCCTCCTATTTCATATTTACATCTGAAACACAGCATCAGTTTCCACATGAACTTTCATGACTTCCAGTTGTACATCACCATCACCATCATTCTTGACACCTCCACTGTCTCTAAATTGTCTCACTTCCTGTCTGACATCAGGTATTAGATATCCAGAGTTTTTCTCCAAGTAAACATTGGGAAGAACAACGCTATTTCCCATGCCTTTATTATCCATAGACTTGACTATCCCTGTGCATACCTAGCTGGCTTTCCATCCTTCACCGTCACAAACTGAACTCATTCAAAACTTGCACCAAGTTTTGTTCATCATTCATCCTTATGCTCACTGATCTTTATTGGTTCTCAGTTAAGCAATGCCTTATCCTTAAAATACTCATACTTCCAAGTCCCATCATGGCTTGCCCCTTTCTACCTCTACAATCTGCAACACTTCTATCTGTCCGTTCTCCTTTGATTTGGCCTTTTGAACATCTATAATTTTGATCTTCAGATTTTTTATGTCTTCAGATGCCAAGCTCAAGTTCCAAATTTCCCTTCCTTAACCTCTTTGCTCCTCTTTTCTCATTTAAGGCACTCTTTATGACCTTCCTCACCTGACATAATTTGGTTAAGTGGCTGAATTTTGCTTGATACCACTTAATGGAGTGCTTTGGAATGAAGTTCTTTGTGTTGTTTCACTACACCAAATGTGCTATATAAATGCAATTTGTTGTTATTGTTACCCAGCTTTGTTGTACTGCCATCAAATTTTAGCAAAATCTTGGATGGATTTATTGAGTTGATTATTCCCTCAGTAGATGGAGAACCAGCTTGTAATGGATAAGATTTCTTTATGCACACTTGTATTTGTTACATTTTTAAAACATACAAGATAGATAAGCTAAAAAGCACATTGTAGTCTCTTACTCCTTATTTGTCAATTATAGGGAATTTTAAATGACGTAAAGATAAAAGGGCTATAAGAGCTCTGTGAATTCTGGTTAGGCTTGCAAGATTGCACAGCAGCCTGTGACGAGAAAGAGGAAGAGAAAGTAAGGCAAAAGTATATGCTTAAACTAGAGATGGCAAATAGCAAGTGCTTGCTTTTTTATCTATTTGTAGCTTTACTTTGCTTGAGAACAACCATCTGCCAAACCCATGAGCAACGACAATACAAGGCACCATGGACAGAGGAAAAGGTATGTTTTGAAGACTCAGGTTTCATTGTGATGTAAGTGTAGTATTGATGGTGGTGTGTAGGCAATTTGGAGAAAAAAAGAGGGTTTTACAATTAAGCTTCAGAACCCTGTAACTAGATGGTCACCAAACATAGAGAGCGTCACTAAAATAATCATTCAACATACTTTTAGGAAAAGTAAGGAAGTGTCAAAGTTTCAACTATAACTCTTTTGTGCTTCTTTCTTTCACTATCAATTACCTAGCATAGGAAACAACATTGAAACTAATACAAAAACATTCATTTTAATTCAGGGTTAAGTGCAGAGGTAGCAGTGTGAGATCAGAAAAAATAGGCAAAAATTAGAAAAATATTGCCTAATCTAAAGTCATCTTGATAACCTGATGTTGTAATTTTATGCAATGTTGTCTAAATTATCAATAACATTGCTGAGATGCCTTTGAAGTGTTGGTTTTAGAAATTTCAAGATATATGTAAGAAAGTTTCAGATGCGATAACATTGCAGAATATCTACTCTGTACAGAAAAAGTTGCTTTTTATTACTTATGTTGAGTAGTCTTTCAAGCAGGACATTTGAATGTTTCACATAGGGGGCAATTGAAGAAAATGGAGAAGGATTTAGGTAAGATGGTTAAAGGCAAAGTCAAATAGATAAGAGGCTATGGAAGGCATGTAGTGGCTAATGGTTTTGTACCTATAGTGTAATGGACAGAATGGAGGGCACAGGATATCCAATAAACTAGAGTCAAAAAAGCAGAGGTGGATGCTGAAAACAGGACTGAAGGTTTCAAAAGTAAGATGCATTGTAGCCATGTAGAGAATTGAAGTTGAAATGAGGATTTTCAAAGTCCATGGGTTGCAGGTAGAGGAGCCAGTGGAGATTACACAATATGCATTTTCAGGGGATGGTATAAAAGCCACAAAACACTGAATTAATCCTACAGCTTCAAGTGCAGTAAAACATTTTGAATTCTGGACAAGTGATTTATACCAAATTGAGCAACTAAAGCTTTTCAAATCTAGTGCCATTCACCACTATTTCATCAAAATTCATAATAAATTGAGGAATCCAAAAAGCAAAGTTACTGAAACAATTATATAACAATTCTAAGTAATTTCCTTATCTCACTACCTTGTGCCCCTTTAAAATTATATATGTTATAATTCTGCTTTAATCCTAATGTTGCTATGTTACATATATTTATACCAAATGGCTGGTCTATAATAATTCTACTAGTTTAATTTGAAAGTAATAGCGTGTTTAAAATTGTGTTTCTAAATAGCTTTGACTGAGGCAGTATGACAGTAGCATCAACATGAAAAATTTATTTAAATAAGCATTTCATCAAGGTGCTACTGCAAGGTAAAGGCTAGCGCTTAATAAGGAGCTCATACCAGCCTAAAAAAATAACATTCACAATTGGGCTAACATTTAAAATTCACATTAGAGAATCCAATCATATCCTGTTCACACCCAGAGTACCTCCTTGGTTCAGAATTTTTAAGTTCATTATTTACTGAAAGCGTAACTCATCCATGTCAACAAGAGAAGAGCAGAGGAAGAGGACTCTGCCATTCATACCTCATCTCCTGATTCCTAATAATTTTTACAAGAATCAATTGCCTAAACAGTTGCTGTCACAACTAAACAGATAGGAAACTAGGCACTATTCAGTGTAGAGCAGTTTGCTTGATCAACAATACTGCCATTCAACTCAGTATCCAATCCCCTCCATTTATGCCATTGTGGCTGCATTATATAAGGCTTACACAAGGTACTGCTGCAACCTACCACAGCATTAACTCTCTTCTCTGTGACTTCTACCAAAGAGAAGACAAGGTAACAATATTGTGGAAACACCATCATCTGTAAGTTCCTCTCAAACCCTGATGATTTGTGATTCAACAAAGAACAAAGAGCAACACAGCACAGGAAACAGGCCCTTCGGCCCAACGAGCCCACGCTGCCGACCTAATGTCTTAATGACATATCCTTGACTTTAGGCTATGCCTATTGTTGAAGATTCCCATATAGGGACCAATATAGGGACAATTTGTTACCCAATCAGCCTAAGAGCACATTTTTGGGATGTGGGAGGAAACCGGAGCACCCGGAGGAAACCCACGCACCCACGGGGAGAACGCGCAAACTCCCGCAGACACAGGCCCAAATCCATGTGTCAGCACAGCAACAGCGATAGTCTCTGAGCTGTCATGTTGCCCATGTTCCTTTATGGCTATTGGGTCAATGGTATAGCCATGGTGAAAAGCACTTTCACCAATAAGTATTGCAATGGTTCATTCATGGAGAAGGTACTTCACTCTTCTCTGTCAGTAAACATGCTGAACCTGTCAAGGGATATTTTGGCAATATGTTTCAGGATCTAGGTGTCCGATGTACACTCAATTGCCTCTCAGGAATCTTGTTAATGAGCATAAATAAAAATGTAATATGCTGAAATATTCTCATTTGATGTGATTTGATTTATTATTGGCACATATATTATATACAATGAAAAGTATTATTTCTTGCATACTATACAGACAAAGCATACTGTTCATGGAGAAAAAAATGAGAGTGTGCAGAATGTAGTGTTACAGTTAGGGTGTAGAGAAAGATCAACTTAATGCGAGGAAGGTCCATTCAAAAGTCCTCCTCCCTTCACAGAGCAATGTCCTCTTTAAATATCTTGGTTTGGAAATAGTAATGTTGCTGAAACCCCTATTAAAAGATGTAAACTAGTGAGCTTGGCATTGCAATGCAGTGCCTTCAGACTTGAAGGCTTGCATCTTCATACTCCCTACCCCATGTTTGCTGAGCAGTGCCCTTTAAGTTGAATGTAACCACTTGTCTCTCTGTAACAGAGGGAAACGCCCATGGTCCTTCATGGAGTATACTTCATTTCAATATAATTGTTTACAGATTACTGTTGTAGGAAATAGCTTTGTGCCTAGGATTCTTCATACAATGAGTTATTGATTAAAATTGTGCTTTGTGGAGAGGCATTGAGTTGATGCCTGACACTTCCTCACAATCATCCTTAGCTACTTATAAATTTCCTCAAGTGGAATTTTATGATCCTGTCATGGCAAGAAAAGGGCTGGAAAATGTGGTGAATCTTTCAGAATTCAATTGATATTGGCATACCCTAAACAGCTGAAACATTGTCACATGTCTTGCCTATTTCTGGAATCTTTTATCAATGTTGGCAGAATTATTCAATTATTTTTATTGAAATGGTTTATGTTGATAGTTGGTCCAATGCTCTGAGGGATTATAAATAAAAATGAAGTCAAAAACAAAATACTGCAAATGCTGGAAATCTGAAATAAAAGGAGAAAATTCTGTAAATACTCAGCCATTCTGGCAGCATTTGTGGAGAACCAAACAAAGTTAATCTTTCAGGTTGATGTCAGGATGAAAGTACAGTGACCTGAAACATCAACTCCATTTCACTCCCTCGATATGCTACCTGACTTGCAGAGTATTTACAGCACTTTTTGTTTATATATAAAAATAAATGCCCTCATAAACACCTTGGGACAGCATGGTGGCACAGCAGTTAGCACTGCTGCCTCACAGCTCCAGGGACCAAGGTTCAATTCCGGCCTTGGGTCACTGTGTGGAGTTTGCACATCCTCCCTGTGTCTGCGTGCGTTTCCTCCAGGTGCTCTAATTTCCTCTCACAGTCCAAAGATGTGAGGGTTAGGTTGATTGGCCATGCTAAATTACCCCTTAGGGCCTGATTTTACAATTTTAATTCTAAGTGCTAGGTGCACTTGAAACTGGGAATGTTTCAGGTCCAACTTTTAGACCCATTCTCAGGCATCTCCATATGCACTCTGTCTGAAAAAATATCAGCAATTCTGAATCGCGCTGCAAAAGCCTGTAGGCGGGGCTTAATGTGCTGGAATCCTGCAGCTCCAAACACTGCCTTCAACTGCAGACAAAAAAATGATAAAATCAGCTGACCTGCCACATCACTCCTGGGCCAGATAATGCCTCCCCCTGGCTCTCACAAATATTTCCCTACCCCCACAACATTACTGACCCCTTATGCCCCCACCATCTTTGCCACCCAGACTGATCATGGGTCTCTCTCCCCCTTCCTCCTCACTGATGTCAGGCAGACTGGCAGCAGTTCCCCTTTCCACCGCCCCCCCCCCCCCACCCCCCCTCAAGGCAGAAAGGAGCAGACGCCCTTTCCTACTCACTGATCACAGGCAGAACGACAGTGGACACCACCTTCCCCCTCACTGATCACAGGCAGCGTGGCAGCAGAACCATCAGACCCACCTCCCCACCCCCTACCCCCCCATCCCCACCATCGATCTCAAGCAGAGAGCTGTTGGTTGCTCAGCACTTAGCTCCTCACTAACTGGAGCACCTAAATTGGATTTTTGTAGAGCGTGTCTGTTTTGCATCAAATCTGGATGGGTAAATGCAATGATCAAGGGGGATGTGCTGGTATGGTTGGGTGAGCAACCCATTAAACCAATTTAAATGCATGCAAATGCATTTAAATGGTCTTCATGTCCATTTCAGCTACGGTCCCGATCATGGCCATTTTCAGACCTTGGTATAGGGGGAACCACCTCAGAGGTGGGCGCAAATTGTGCTACTTGCCTCACACCTGACTTTATCAAGTTTTTGCGCTCAAAAAACCAGTGCGACTGGACAGTAAAATCGGGCCCTTAGTGTTGGGGGATTAGCAGGATAAATACATGGTGTTACAGGGATAGGGCCTGGGTGGGATTGTTGTCGATGCAGGCTTGATTGGCCGAATGACCTCCCCCTGCACTGTAGAGATTCTATGATTCAATGATTTTATGATAAACAAAAGATAGAAATGTTATGATAATAGTAGTTTGCAACTGTAATAATAGTTTCCTTCTTAACTTTTCTTTAAATTTTCTCACTTTCTCAATGACATTAAACCACCAGCTACTACATAAGCCCAAGTACTTGAATGCGGATGACATCCGAAATACTACATCATTGACAAACATTACTCTGATGTGGTATTCTTTGCTGAAACCAATTCTCAGGGAGAGATATCCAGGCTCTGCTGGAAACCAAGCTGTGCGTCAGGTGAGTAAAGATACCTTGTAAAATGATGAAGTTCTTTAAAGTTTAACTTACCCTAAATGTAGTGTCAGAATACAACTTTTCTTGCACAAACATATCTTGTACTTAATCCCTCAAATATTGAGATATAATCTAATTAAGGTATTTGAGATGTTAAAAATATTCAAAAAGGAAGATACACAGCTATTTCCTCTGTATTGGAGAATCAAGAACAAGGAAGATACAATCTTGAAATTAGAGTCAACTATTTAGGAAGGAAATCAGAAGGCACATTTTTAGTCAAAGAGTAGTGGAAGTGTGGTATTATGTCACTAAGAGGGCTCGGGATTCTGAGATAATTGAAGATTTTAGGATCAAGATTTTTGTTAGGTTAGGATATTCAGGTGAGCAATAATCTCAATGGTAGTGCAGGCTTGAGGGGCTAAATGATCTCCCATTTCTGTATTCCTCCTAGAAATGGAAATTTCTTGGTCCACAGCAGATCTCTACACATTAATGCTTCATTAAGTAATGGTACCTATTTTAATGGTAAAATCGTGGATCTAAATACATTAGCATGAGCTTACAGTCCATCAGCTGATAAATGCCAAAGAATCAGCAGAATGAAATTATTCATATCCTTTTTACTCATATAATAGTAAGGGCTCAACTTGAAAATGTGAAATTTGCAGGATTTTTATCCAGTAGTAAAACATGCTTCAGAGTTTAAAATAAATATATAGACTGAAGTTTAAAAGAAATATATGTACTAGTACCAACAGATGAAGAAATTCACTGATACTGTGATTCAAACAATGATTTTCTCTACCATTTGCCAGAGCGATATTTTGACTCTCAAACCTTGAGCAGATTGCTCCTGTACACGCTTTTACTACTCTATTCCCAACTCAGCATGCAGTCATGACAGATGCAATACACCTAGCACTAGTCCCCATCAATCCACCTGATCTGGTGGAAGTTTTAAAAGTTGGTATCACATGGTACTACAATTAAAAACATGTTATTAATACAATATTAATAAAAATAATTTATTTTGGATAGTTCAAAGCTAACAATTCAATATTTCAAAGGCAAATCGTCCCATTCTACCAACTGAAAAAAGTGACATTATCTTGAATCTCTGCAAATACTATGAATTGCAAAAGACAACAAGCAGAATATGACTTCAGATAAATCCCACTGAAATCTTGATTTCACTCCATTGGTCCCTGCCTTAGCTTGGACCTTCAGGGAGATGAACGTAAAAGCTCCTGTTGGTGGAATAAAACCTTCAGCAGGATGACACCAGAATTCCAGGGGTTAAAATCATGAAGAAAGATAGAATATTTTCTAAAATTCATCTATGGGGTGTGGGCATGGCTGGCTAGGCCAGCATTTATTGCCCTACATTTCGGAGGACATTTGAGAGCTGGGTAAGGATGGTAGATTTCCTCTCTAAAGGACATTAGCGAACCAGATAAGTTTTTATGACAATTGTTTTATTAGACTTTTAATTCCAAATTTTTACAGCATTCAAGGGTAGGATTTTCCCTTGAAAATGCCCCAAGAGGAAAATTCCCACCCAAGCTTAACAGACCTTTAAATAGTCCACCAAATTTTCTGTCCATCTGTTACGATTCCCATAGTGGGTAGAATAGGAAACTTCTGGCCCAAATTTCACTATCTGCCTTGGTGGGATTTGTACTCAGATCCTCAGATTTTGCCCAGGTCTCTGGATTACTAGTCCAATGACAATAGCACTACATCATTGCCTCTCCAGCCTAAGCTGGCATTGCCTAGAATCTAGAAGATCAAAACAATTAATTGATTGAGGTTTTTAAGATTTTAAAAGGAATTCAGAAGATTATTAGAAATAAACTTCTGCTGCTGGGCAAACCTGGAAAAGTGCACTTAATCTTAAAATCAGTCTCAGATCATTTAGGAAAGAAGTTAACAAGCAAACTTTCACACAAAGAATAGTAGAAATGTGAAACTATCTTCTATAAAAAGCACTTTAATGAACTGTAAATCTAAGATCAATAGATTTTTGTCTGCAAAGGTTATTAAGGGATATGGAGCCAAGGGAGGCAAATTAAAGTGGAATAAAAAACAGTTATTACTAAAATAAGTTGAAGTATATGTTCACAAACTGAATTACCTACTCCTATCCTATTTTCCCATCAGCAACTCAATTGAAATTTCAAAGTAAAATGTTTTTAACAAGCTTCTTTTTTTGCTGCTGTGAAAATTAATCTTTAAAAAAACTGTTTTTCTCCACAGCACATCATAAGTCAATTAGATGGATTACAGGCTGGCTGGATAACTGAAGAGGACACTTTTCAGGAAGCAATACCCTACGGAACAGTCACATTTTCAAATATCATCAGTACACTAGATCCCTCAGCTAAACGAAGGCTGGTGCTGGCCTGTCACTATGATTCAAAATACTTCAATAAATGGTGGTACAGTAGAGCGTATGTGGGTGCCACTGATTCTGCTGTACCATGTGCTATGATGTTGGAACTGGCTCGAGCACTGGACACTGTGCTACTTCAGATGAAGGTACTGTTAATGTGTAATGCAGAACAACACACAAGAATTATAAATAATTAATCTGGTGTGTAAAATTCTCCGTTATTTGACATCTCAAACTTTTATCAAGAGGAGGGCGTTAAGATGTCAACGTAAACATTTTTGTATATCGCATGTTAGAAAAACATTCACTTTCTAGAACCATTTACATTAAAAATGAACTTTTTTCTGCACTTTTGCATTCTTTGTTAGGAGGTATTCATGTGAGGAACCATTAATACAGTGGCACTTCAGACTTTGCAGTGCCAATGGTGAAGAAATCATAGTAAAATTTGCTGCTGCCACTTATCAAAATAGTACAGTGATTTGGGAGAAGGGGATTTCAAATGGATTCAAAAAGAAGCCATTTCCTATAGTGTTCCTCAGATATGCCTAGGTATCCCATGCATTAATTCAATCTATTAACATCATGGTCTGTCACAGTGAGACACTAAACAGATGATTAATGAAGCCACATGAAAATATAACAGCACGCTTTAATGAATTAAAAAACTATAGTATCTGTAGCAATTTAACATTTGTATTAAAATAATACATCATATTTCTGTCCAGGTATTAATCCTCTGCTGAAATTACCCACTAATGCCTTTGTCAATAAAGCATTAACAAATAAATGATCAATGCAACCTAAATAACTGAAATAAGATGATAACAATACACTGATTTACTTTATATGGGGTAATTTTGGACAATTGTGTGGGGAAAAAGGAACTGCAAAGCTCACTGAATCATTAAATTATAGGCCAGAATTTAACATGGAAGATGGCCCAGTCCCCCAGATGAAAAGATGGGGGCATTCTCCTCCTCGATCTAGTTGAGTTTCCTCAGTTGACTCATGGCAAGACTCTCCCCCATCCCCACAAACTTCTGAGAGGAAACCCCAGCTACATGAACTGCTGACCGATTAGATGGCAGGCAACTCTCTCACCTCAGCAGTGCCACGGGGTAGAGTGGTCTCCAATGGGACTAAGCAAACTTCCACCAGGGCCAGTTTGGCAGCTCTGACATTGGGGATGGAGGGTTGTGTGGGGGGATAGGGGTGTACTGAGTTTGGGAGGACAGAAGTGGGAAACACTTTGGGGTGGGGAAGTACCATGATAGCATGGGGTAAGTGAGGTGGGGAGGGCCAGGGATAATGTACTGAAAAGGAGTTTCAAGTAATTACTACTTGCTGCATAGAAAGGTTCTTTCTCACATATCTCTTGCATCTGTTACCCACATTTAATCTGTGTCCTCTCATCTTTGTACCATCATCTCATAGAATCCCTACAGTGTGGAAGTGTCCATTCAGCCCACCGAGTCTGCACTGACTCTTTGACAGAGTATTTTACCCAGGTTCTTCCTCCCGCCCTATCCTCCTACATTTCTCTTCACTAATCTATTTAACCTACACATCTTGGGACTCTTAAGGGGCAATTTAACATGGCCAACTTGCCTAACCGGCATATTTTTGGACTGTGGGAGGTAACTGGAGAACCTAAAGGAAACCCATGCAGACATTGTGCAAACTCCACACAGTCATCCAAGGCTGGAATTAAACCTGGGTCCCTGGATCTGCGAGGCTACAGAACTAACCACAATACCACCATGCTGCCGACTAAGTTTTATTTTTTAATCTTATCAAAACCTGTCATAATCTTGTGCACTCTATCAAATCTCTCCTTTGCTCCATGGGAGACAATCCCAGTTTCTCCAATCCAACCTTACAGCTAAACTCTTGCATTCTTTCAACGACCCTCACTTCCTTTCTGAAGAGTGGTGACCAGAACTGGATACAATGTTCTAATTGCTTTATAAAGATTTAGCATAACTTCCTTGCATTTGTACTCAATGCCTCTATGAAGCCCAAGATTCCATACGCATTGCTAATCATGTTCTCAATGTGTCCTGGTCTCTACAAAGCTTTGTGTACACGCATACCACTTGTCTAGAATTTAAATTGGTAATATTATGAAAATAGTGATTTAAATTTTAAAAATACAATTTATGAGCATCTCGTCCCAAAGAACTACGATGATTTTTGGACCAGCCCAGGCTGGTGTTCTTTTCTAAAGTGTGACCTATGGTGGTAATTCTCCCAGCGCTGCTGACAAACTCCAAAGGGGATTGAAGTTGCTGGTGGGAGGAGGGTCAGGGAGATCAGGGCTGCCAGGGTACTGATGGGAGAGGGAGTGATCAGGGTGTTGGGGGATGATCAGAGGATCAATGTTGCAGAGTCACAGCCCTGGCCAGCGATTGAGTTGACCAGCAATCAGGAGGCCAATACTGTGAGATACTGTGCATGTGCTGATCGTGATGCTGACAGATTGGTGGTTGTGCAGTGGCCCGCTCAGCGCTATGCTGCCAGCCTCTCCAGTGGAAACAGACCCCATCCACTGATTTTTAGAGTGATTTACACTAGTGCACTCTGTAGTGCACAGAGTGTGGGAGATTCATTTTGAAAATCTCACTAAAAAAAACAGCGGGATTTATTCCAGTTTTTACACAAATTCAATACTTAGAATTTTTTGGGGAGAATCCCCCTCTATATTTTTGTTCCAACATTTAATTGAGTTTTAATGTTTGAAAATGCTTGCAATCTGGATATTCAAATTTTTGTGTGCATAAAGGTTTACATTCAAATTATTTCTCTTTCATTTAGGATTTTAGTGACAGACCAGATCTTACGCTGCAGCTCATCTTCTTTGATGGTCAAGAAGCAATTGAATATTGGTCTGAGATTGATTCTCTATATGGTTCTCGACATTTGGCAAACAAGATGGAGCTGACAAAACATCCTACTGGTGTCAGTAATACCAACCAGCTGCACGGAATTGTAAGTACTACCTTTGAAACAGAAACAAATACAAGGTGTGGTTATTATCATGAAAGCAAATTACTGCGAATGCTGCAATCTGAAATAAAAAAAAGAAAATGCTGGAAAAGTTTACAATAAATTGTTTATTTTTGGATACTGAAGCCTCAAGATCTCATCAATGAGCCATCACTGCAACAAAAAAAATTGTTCATAATATGACATGGAGCCATAATATAAAACATTGGTATCAGATCAAGGTAAATCCCATGGAATTATTGTTTCCGTGACTGGACTCTTGTTGTAGCCAGTACATGTGGAGGGACAGATTATTTGTAAACATATGGATCACTTGAGAAGTAGAGAGTTGCACCAGGAGTCAATGTTGCCATCTAGAAATGTCTTAGAACCTATAAGCACTGAAGTATCTGATCAGCCTATTATTGTCTTAACTGATGTATCTGTGGAAACAAGTAGTAATGAACTGCTTGTGCCAGAAGAGATACCTGTTATTCCTGTTCCTGTTAATGTCAATCAGTGGAAGTATCTCTGACTATAGAATTTTACAATTTTATAAGAAACAAAGAAATTTCTCGAAAACTGCATTTATAATTGTCCAACTCATGTGAATAATGTATAGTTAGAGTTTAGGAGTGAATAACTTAGCTAGTGAAGACTGTATAAAGGAATGGGGGTGATGTTGTAGTGAATGTCTCTTTAAGGGCAATATAGCATAAGAAGGGTCACCTGTCTTGAGGCACCAATTGGGACTGATCATACCAGGGTTAGAGTCCTCTCTTAGTCAGAAGATAATGAGAAAGGATAGAATTAAAAAAGGAGATAGATAAATAAACAATAGTAACATGAAGACAATCAATTTATTTTAGTGATTGAGTATATACCAGATGGATCTTTTTCTATAAGATTTATTGGGTAGTTGAGATGATTGATGACCTGATAATTTGCTAATATTCTAATTTGTCAAACTGCTTACATTCCTCTTAGGACCTATTTGTATTAATGGGTTTAATTGGTGGACCAAATCCAAGATTTCCAAGTTATTTTCCAAATACAGCTCGATGGCATAAAAGACTACAGCTAATAGGTAACTTAAATTATTTTTGGTCTATGCAACAAATTCTGTTCTTTAGCCACTGACCTCATACCTTTCCCTCGTAATTTTCTGAAGCTGAACCAGATTGTTCACAACTTTGGCATCATATCTGATCCCAAAACTAACTTCTGATCATATATCTACATCATCCTTTTTTTTTGTCTAGGTATGCCCAATTTAGACGCTGCCTCAATTTATCTATTAATAAAACTGTCATCTATGTCTTTGTTAGCTCCCTGGTCCTCCTGCCCTTGTGAACCCTTTCCCCCTTCTGGCCTCCATCCAACAGCTCCTCTTTGACTGCTTCTTCCACTTTGTTCTGGATGTTCCATTCCCTGTGGTTGTCATCAAGGATATCACTCCACTGCTGTGCTAAGTTATGTAGGGTACTGGTGTTGCTATGTCATCCTGCATTATCTGTTGTCCATGAGATGCATCACTATTCGGAAGGGGGATTTCAGATTGGTTGGTCATTTCCAGAGGATCCTGGATGAAAGACTCCAGGATGTGCTCTAGTGATTCCTCCACCCTCCGAATGCTCGTAGGCCCTTGGGTTACTCTATGGGATGGAGGGGCAGCTGAAGTGTGCCCAGAGCCATGACACCTGACTGGGACACAGCAGACCTCTGACTGTCCGTTCCCTGCAATGCTCCTGTGTCCATCTCATATGAATCAGAAGCAATGTGGTGCTCATCAGATAGTGACCCAAAAGCCTGCCTGCTAAGTTTGCCCACCAAGATGTGTGTCTCTGTGATAGTGATTGGTGAGGGTGACAGCTGAGATGCTTCATCCATGTCCTCCTCGGAGATCTCCTTGAAGTGCTGTCAAGTGTGGGCAGTGGAGCATTACTGGTTGACAATAGAGGCTCATTGGTTAATGTTCCTGCAAGGCAAGGAAAATGGCTTTAGTGCATGGTATAGTTAAGGATTTGGACAACAAAAAACTCACTTGAATCTGATCATTTGAATGAAGGTGCAGCACTCCTCATTTTTCTCTTACAAGCCAATCTCGCTCTTTGTGTAGACCCACTCATGTTCTCCCCTGGCCCTCTTGTAATACGGAGTCAGGATCTTCAGTTTGGGCATGCCACTACCCATCTTCTCTCTGTCAGTGGTTGTGGGCAATCTTTTCTTGCAAGGACACACCTAGATGAATATTTGTGCTAAAAGGGAGACTGAAGGTTTAGGATAAGATATTAATAAGTTGAGCTGTTATGGCTGCATGTGGTACTCTCATCTTGCAAAGGGCAAAGTTACATATAGAAAATATTGACACTTGGAACTTCTTACTATTGGGATAAGTTACATTAAACAGAGCTTTCTCACTGAAGATTAAATAATTGGGAGAGTACAGAATTGCACAGGTCCTATGCAATCTGTGCAATGATTAGATTTAGTTGGCTAAAACTTTCAAACGTGATTTTTGACCATAGGGGATGTCTACATCTAAAAACATGAGCTCAGCTTGAGCTAGATTGCAAATAGTGCCTATGAAGATGACTTATTGCAGAACTGCAAATCTTGAGATTGCTTATCTTGGATAAGCAATTCCATACATTTCAAATCCTTGCATTAAATTATTAAGTTTGATTGTCATGTGAAACTGAAGCAAAAAAAAGTAAGGCAAGGGAAAGATTATAGGTCCTTTTGATAATCCATTTATGAACAAAGTGAATCAATGTATGAATGGGTACATTGAGTAAACGGAATATTGGGTTTATACCAAAAAGTGAGTAAATTCAAAGAATGGGTTAAGCCTTTGTTCAGGATGTTAAGCAACTTACCAGCTCTCAAGTGATGGCCATTGCAGTTTCAAAGAAGCCTTATATCTCCCATGGAAATACTGAAAATAAAGCTCAAACTAGATAATGGGACAGCACGTATCCAGAGTATGAACCTAATAGATGGTTCACTCTCATGCACTTACCTGAAATATAACATTTGAATCATTTTTGTAGATCATTTCTGCTCCAACATTACAGTTGACATATCTCTAGGGTATGATTTCACTGGGATAAAATGGCAGTGCATTGATATTTAAAAACAAATATACTGAGCTATCTATGAAAAGCAACTAAACCAAAGTCTTTAATGTTGATAAACAGAACGACGTCTGCATCGATTGGGTATACTGAATGACCATCCCAATGAGGTGAAATATTTCTGGACCAAAATGCGAGCAGGACATATTGATGATGATCATATGCCATTTTTGCAAAGAGGTATTGTGTAACATATCATAGTAAGGGAGGACGTTTTTCTTCTCTCACGTAACAAAATTATAAATCTGTTTATAGCTGATCATATTTATGTAATTTTGGATTTTATAAATAGAGATTTGTAATGCAAAAGCAAGCTAGTTAGGATGAACCTATATAAAACACTGGTTTGGCCTCAACTGGAGTATTGTGACCAATTCTGAACCTCACACTTTATGAAAGATGTGAAGGCATTGGAAAGAATGTAGAAAATATGTACCAGAATGGTTCCAAGAAGGAGGAATTTCAGTTATGTAACTATATTATTCAGTTATGTAGCTATAGATTAGCCAGGAGGGAGCTAAAGAGTGAGTTGAGGAGAGCTAAAAGGGGACACGAGAAGACTTTGGCTGATAGGATCAAGGAGAATCCTAAAGCTTTTTTTAGATATGTTAAGAATAGATGATTGGTTAGGGCAAGATTAGGGCCAGTCAGAGACAGCAATGGGAAGTTGTGCGTGGAGCCTGAAGAGATTGGAGAGGCACTGAACAAATATTTCTCTTCGGTATTCATGCAGGGAGATGTAAATGTAGTTGTGGAGAACACTGGGATGCAGAGTTGTAAATTGGGAAGTATTGAAGTAGATAAGGAGGATGTGCTAGATATTCTTGAGGGTTTGAAGTTAGATAAGTTCCCTGGGCCGGACAGGATTTACCCTAGGATTCTCTGGGAGGTGAGAGAGGCGATTGCAGAGCCTCTAGCTCTGATCTTCAGGTTGTTGTTGGTTACGGGTATAGTGCCGGAAGACTGGAGGATAGCGAATGTGGTCCCATTGTTCAAGAAGGGGAGTAGGGACTTTCCGGGGAATTATAGGCCGGTGAGCCTTACTTCTGTTGTGGGCAAAGTATTGGAAAGAATTATTGGGGATAGGATTTATAGTTATTTAGAGAGAAATGAATTGATTGGGGATAGTCAGCATGGTTTTGTGAAGGGTAGGTCGTGCCTTACTAACCTCATTGAGTTTTTTGAAAAGTGACCAAAGAGGTGGATGGGGGTAAGGCGGTTGATGTGGTATATATGGACTTTAGTAAGGCGTTTGATAAGGTGGCCCATGGAAGACTTCTGCAGAAAATGCAGATGTATGGGATAGAGGGTGATTTAGCTAATTGGGTTAGGAATTGGCTAGCAGATAGAAGACAGAGGTGGTGGTTGATGGGAGATATTCATCTTGGAGTTCGGTGACAAGTGGTGTACCTCAGGGGTCTGTTTTGGGGCCCCTGCTGTTTGTAATTTTTATAATTGATCTGGATGAGGGTATTGAAGGATGGATTAGTAAATTTGCAGATGACACTAAAGTCGGTGGAGTGGTAGATAGTGAAGAGGTGTGTTATAGTTTGCAGAGGGACTTGGACAAGTTGCAGAGCTGGGCCGAGAGGTGGCAAATGGAGTTTAATGTGGAAAAGTGTGAGGTAATTCACTTTGGCAGGAATAACAAATGTGTAGAGTATAGGGCTAATGGTAGGACTATTAATAGTGTTGAAGAACAGAGGGATCTTGGTGTATATGTGCATAGATCCCTGAAAGTTGGCAATCAAGTCGATAAGGTTGTTAAGAAGGCATAGAGTCTTAGCTTTTATTGGTAGGGGGATTGAATTTCGGAGCCGCAACGTCATGTTGCAACTGTATAAAACTCTAGTGCGGCCGCACTTGGAGTATTGTGTGCAGTTCTGGTCCCTACATTATAAGAAAGATGTGGAGGCATTGGAGAGGGTACAGAGGAGGTTTACCAGGATGTTGCCTGGTATGGAGGGCAGGTCCTATGAAGAGAGGTTGAAGGATTTGAGGTTGTTTTTCGTTAGAAAGGAGGCGGCTAAGAGGGGATCTTATTGAAGCATATAAGATGATTAGAGGTTTAGATAGGGTGGACAGTGATAGCATTTTTCCTAGGATGGAGAAAGCTAGCACGAGGGGACATAGCTTTAAATTAAGGGGTGGTAGTTATAGGACGGATGTCAGAGGTAGGTTCTTTACCCAGAGGGTGTTAAGGGTATGGAATGCCCTGCCTGCGTCAGTTGTAGATGCGCCAAGTTTGGTGGCGTTTAAGAGGTTAGTAGATAAGTTTATGGACAAAAAGGGAATGGTTTAGTTTAGAGGGTCATTGCTTTTTCCTAATTGGTCGGCACAACATCGAAGGCCGAAAGGCCTGTTCTGCGCTGTAATGTTCTATGTTCTATATTATAAAAGTTGAAGTTGTTCTCTTTGGAGAGGAGAAGATTCAGAGGAGATTTGATGGAGGAACTCGAATCATGAAGGGGTCACACAGAGTAGACATGGAGAAACTATTCCTGTTGGCAGAAGAATCCAAAACAGATGGATGCCAATTTATGATGCTCAGCAAAAGAAGCAACAGCAACATGAGGAAAATCATTTTTACCCAACGAATAGTTAGGATCTGAGTTATATTTTTTGAGAATGTGGTGGAGGAAGATTCAATTAAAGCCATCAAAAGAAAACTGGATAATAATCTAAGTAGAGAATGTGAAGGGCTACAGGAAAAAATCAGAGAACTAGATGAATTCTTCTTGCAGAGAGTCAGCACAGACAGGGCAGGTTGATTTGGCCTCTTCTATGCTATAACAATTCTATTTGTTTATGCTTAGTATAACTCCCTTGCTTTTGTGCTCCATACCTAACATTTATGATGTAGAACTGGTGTTGTGTGAGACTTCTTACTAACATTTATGGAGCAATGATGTGGGATTAAGTCAATAGCTCTATCAAAGAACCAGTATCATGTACTGAATGATCTTTCTGTGCTGTAAGATTTGATAATACTTCCCAATTGTTTTTATATTGAACCACTTTGTCAAAAGGATAGAATTAACTTTTTAATATCCATGTTCCTTATCTACATTAATTGAATACAACATATGCACAATGCAGTGTTCTTATCCTTTTCTTTCCTGACTTAGCTTAAAATGATCCACAACAGGGAAATATAAAATCAATGTAGATGCCACCAGAGGTAGAGATTTAATTGTATGCTTTTTGTAACAAATGGGTTAATGCATGGGGATAGAATTCTTGTTTAATGAAATTGTTGGACCATTTAAAATAATGATAAAATTAGGAAGTAAATAGTTTCATTAGTGGAATCTCTCCCATAGGTAGGGCTGCAGGAAGCAGCTCCAGGTTTGAACATATTTCATCCTGATGCTATCCCTATATCCTACTGTGATTGATGTATTTATTTTGAGGAAAATAAAGGCATGCTCCTAGGTCAGAAAGACACTTTCTATATAGCAATTCAAGGTGACTCAATGTGACGAGTAATAAACTAAAAGATTTATTGACGAAGGGTCAACTAAGGATTGAATAGCACAAATATACAAGCTTTCTCCTGTCAACACTCTGACTCCAACAGAAGCCTTCTAGCCCCAGGAATAAACACTGTCACTCCCGAATAACCCTGTTTTGCCTGCTTGTACTCTGTTGATTCCGGCTTGGTCATGTGGCCCACGATTATCAAATAGTTTTTCACACTCTTTCTCCTTCAAACCTTAAATAAAAAGAAAAACAATTAGGCAGAAAAATAACAATATTCCAGAAGAGATGCTAGGGAGAAACAGTTCATAATGTCAGCCTGTCCTGAGACTTTCAGACCTTTGCAGAACACCATAACTCTGTTAGGAGTTCTTCAACAGCTGACAACACTGGAGCTGACATGCTAACCACCTCTGAAACTAGGCCCCTGATGGCCCCTTCTTCTGACACCATCATCAAAACCAGAGGTTGCCTTGGTCCCAACACAAGCATTGAAATCTCTAGTTCAGGGATCTCTAGTTTATATGTACAGGGTAAATATGAACTTGATGCAGGACACACTTGTTTGTCTCCTGGAGCTGGCACTTCTCTCCTGTGTAAGTGTTCAACATACTTCTTTATTCAATAGTGATATGTCTCTACCATATGAGACTGGCCCCATTTTCTCCATAACTCTCTGGCACCCAGGCTGGTCTTCCACCAAAATTCCTTGCCAAAATGAGGTTGTCAACTTTAAATGACCTGTTCTTTTCTGAGAGTCATGATACTCCTTTTGAGAGGCTTGCCAAGTCTCCACCCTCCCCAACAAATTTGTAGGCACGATCCCAGTAATTGCATGAGGTATAGTGTTGTAGGACAGCAAAAAAATCTGCCAATTGCACTGGCAATGGCCTATCAGCCTGCTTCTTCATGGAAGCCTTGAACGTCTGCCAACCTATTTGACGAAGTATGGTAGGAAGCTGACCTGACATGACAAATGCAATTAGACTAGATGAAAGTCTGAAATTTGTCAGCTGTGAATGCTGTTTTGTTATCTGAAACCAACGCTCGGGAAGACCATGGATTATGAAGACCTGCCTCAGTTTTTCAATATTTTATGTAGCTGTGGCAGATGTCATGTGTTGAACATCCAAACACTTAGAATGAGCATCTACGAAGCTTAGGAACATTAGCATGAAAAAAAGCCCTGCAAAATCTACATGAGACTGTGATCACAGATGGCCTGGCCATTCCAAGGGATGAAGGTTCGCTGGTGGTGACAAGATTTGCTGGGTCTGACAACTTTCACAGTGCCCAACCATTTGTTTAATTTCTTTTTCAATTCCAGACCATCATATATAGTCTCTGGCCAACACTTCAATTCTGCTTAGGCCAGGGTGAGCATCATATAACTCTTGGAGCAGTAGCCATTGCCCTGGCATAGTAGTACAATGACATGACGGCTCCCACAATAGCAGCCTGTCTTCACAGGTTATCTCATTTCTCTAATGCAAATATGGCTTCATTTGGTCTGCTTGTCTAAGTGCCATTCTGTCAACACCATTTTCTTAACTTTGACAACATCGGTTGCCATCTGTTCATGACTTATGTGAGCTGTTGAGATAGGCGGGGTGTCCACAAAATGCAAAGCCAATGCTATCTCCTGCCAAATCTCCTGGCTTATGGTGGAAAGTATAGCTATATGCTACCAGCTGCAAGGCCTATCTCTGCACTTTGGCTGAAGCAACAGATGGCACTGGCTTATCTTCCTGGAAAAGCCTAACAATGGCTTATGGTCTGACATAATGGTGAAAAGCCATTCGTAGATGTGCTGGTGAAATTTCTTCACAGATTGACTGGAAGGCTTTGTCAATTTAAGGATATATTTTTCTCTGACAGAGTTCTCAAAACAAATGTAATTGGTCTCTCTCCCCCTTCTGCCATTCTGTGGGATAGAACTGCTCCAACTCTGTAGGCGAGGAGTCACAAGTGACTACTAATGATTTGCTCAGGTTGAAGTGCACAAGCAAAGTCAACGAATGTACTGTTTTGACTTGGGCAAATATTCTTTCTGTATGTCTCCCCACTTGCATTGCTGATTTTTTAAAAAACAGCTGGTATAGATGATCTAGAATCATTGTTACATTGGTAGGAATCTTGCACAATAATTGACCATTTTTAGGAAGGCCTTCAGTTCTGTCACATTCCTAGGTGCCAGCATTCCCTTAATAGCTTTCACCTTATCTTCGAGGGAATAGAAGTACATTTCTTACATTTTAAACGTATACCAATTTCCTTAAATTTCTTGAAGACCTCTTCCAGGTTTGCACCTTGTTTTTCAGATGACAATTGTACTCAAGACATTGTCTAAGTATACCCCCACTTGAGGAATTCCTTGGTGGGGGGGATTCTTCCAGAAGTGCTGTGCTGAATTGATGGGAAAACTGTTCTAGATCACAACTGTTTTCTCAACTTCACACTCAAATCTCCTCACTCTACACTGCAGAGGTCCCAGTTGTGAATATCATTTAAAACCCTGGGGGGTGGGGCCTATTCACACTAGAGTCTGTCAGTTCTGAAACTTTGAGCATGCATAGGGGCCCCAATCTATCAGTCTCCCCATTTGCTGGCCCGCTCAATCGTTAGCCAGTTCGGGATCCCTGCAGTGCTGCTTTACAGTCCCTCTCACAGTCTAATCATGGCCCCCACAACAATTCCGGGGCCAGCCCTGACCTCCCCTATCCTGGAGCACTCAGATGTCCAGCCCCACACCCCCAGCCCCGTACCCCGGCAAGTGACACCCACCCCAGAAGGCAGCTCCCCTGGCACACCATACCCCCTCCTAGCCCAATCATTGCCCTCCCTCCATTCCAGAGCAATCACTATGCAGAGTGGGAGTGGGGCCCCCACCCACACCGATCGCCCTAGGCCCTGCACATAGTAGGCCCCTCCCTGTCTCTTCCTAAGGTGCTCATTGGGCATGGACACTTTGCCCCTTGGGCAATGCCAGAGGCACAGGCTAGCACTGCCAGGGTGTTCATGCCCAGGGGGCTCCATCCCCTCCCCTATCGCCCAACTCTCAGAGGAAGGGCCCTGATTATCTCCCCTTCATTCTGACGGGGTTTCCCACTAATTCTCCGAATGTGGAGGGTACTCTAAACCCCGCCAGAATGAAGTACTCCTGGCAGGGTGGGAGATTGGGAAATTCAACTGGGACCAACAAATTTCCAATAATGACATTGAAAATATATTTTAAATACATTTTAAAAAATTCAAATGACTTACCTGTCTTCCCACTGGTTTCCAGTGAGGTCTGATCTCTGACTGTTCTCCGGCTCTGAGAGTTGCACAAGTGCATATGCAAATTCCAGAATAAGGCTGACAACGCGCATCTCTCACCCAGAACTGCCAGAAAAGTTGCAGGTCACGATGGGAGAATTGCCCCCAAACTCTCCAAAGTACACTGAAAAATGGCGCAGACTGACGAGCCATTAAATGACAATCAATTGAATGATATAGTCTCTTGTGGATATTTATTGTAAATAACTTTCTGGAATTCTCTTTCTATTCTAACTATTGATAAGTGTGACTTAGGTCTAGCTTGAGGCCCCCTGCTCACTTAGCATAAAGGTCCTCTATCCTTGGAATGGGGTAATGATCCAGCTAAGCTCCCCTGTTTACTGTTAGTTTGTAGCTCCCACAGATCCTCACAGTATGGCATAGTTTCAGAACACGGATGACAGGCATGGCTTATTTGAAAAACTGCACAGGTTTGATGATGCCCAGGCCTTCCAGGGTTTTTCAGTTATACCTCTACTTTTTGGTGGAATGCATATGGTACTGGACAAACTTTGAAAAAACCTACTTTCAGCCTCCAGGTTTAGGTAAATTTTAGTTTTATACCCTTTTTATCCTACCCAGTTGCCTCCGGAATATCTCCCAATATTTACGTAGGAGCTCTTGGAATCCTCCATCCTGGACATTAAATATTTCCAGCCAGTTCAGTTTTATTTGTTTCAATCAGTCCCATCCCATAAGTCTAGGCCTCTGTCCTTCGGTCACCACGATGGGCAGCTGAGCTGACTGGTTCCTATAGGATACAGGCACAGAGATTATCCCCACAATTTTTAGTGTCTCTCCAGTGTGTGTCACCAAAGTAGCCTCAGAATGGCTAAGACCTAAGGATTGCAGACCCTGCTGGAGAGGTTGAATTTTTTTTTACCTATGGCAGGGGCTGCAGTACCAGTGTCGATCTTCATTTTCAGGGATGGCCATTTAAGGCAGCAGGATGCAAAGTGGTTAGCATTGCTAGCTCACAGTGCTAGAGACCCAGATGCTATTCCCAGCTTGGGTCACTCTTTGTGTGGAGTTTGCACATTCTTCCCGTGTCTGCGTGCGTTTCCTGTGGATGCTCCGGTTTTCTCCCACAATCCAAAAATGTGCAGGTTAGGTATGTTGGCCATGCAAAATTCTCCACTAGAGTACCTGAACAGGCACCAGAGTGTGGCGACTAATGGATTTTCACAGTAACTTCATTGCAGTGTTAATGTAAGTCTAATTGTGACTAAATAAACTTTACCTTTTTTAATCATTAAAACAATCTCAGTGACAGGTATTTTGCTAAGTTGAACCTGATTGACTATGTAAGCCTTGGATCCCTCCTTTCATTCCTCCACGAACTTATTCTTTGCAGGGATTGTATCCATCATTTCATTTTCTTTGGAGCATTCTGTGCAGCTGCTTTGCTCCACACCTAGCTTGCAGGTGACTGTGCATTTTGCATCTGAAATAAATAATGTTCTTCTATTGACATGTCTCTTGGGAGTGGCCTCTTCAAACTGAAAATATGCCTCAGACCCTGGTGCTGAATGACCCTTCTCTGGCTCTGCTGTGCCCTCACTTGGGTAATTCCTGGAAGCAGTTGGTTCCTGCCACAACTTGTTCACCTCATTCTGCATGTCTTGCAGCTCACACACGTCTTGTTCAGTGCACTTGGGCCATCTCTACCACTTTTTCTAGTGAAATTTTGGTTTCAGCAAGCAGTTTTTTTTGTATGTTGAAGTTGTTGATCCCACAAACCAAACAAGATCCTCAATCTGTCTGGCCATAAAGCCAGAGACCGTCTTTCCTGGCTACCTAACATCAGAGAGTGCTTTTGCAAGATAATGGAGGAGGTTATATTGATCCTTAACCAAATTGACTAACTTGTTGAAGATTTTGTTCTGAATTTTTGGATGACGTCAAAGTCCTCACCAGACTGTAAGTCTGTGGATCGCAGACTGAAAAGTACCATCACCTTTTCTTTCTCCTCAGCTGTTACTTCGTTTGCTGCAAAAAAAATGCAGTCTCTCCCTGTACTGCCCCAATTCCCAACTGCGGGGTCAAATAGCTCTGTTTTCCTGAAAAGTAGCATCTTTAAAATTAAGTCTGTACTTTTCTCCTTTGCACTTCAAGTGAACACTGTCTTCCCCCTCTAACTCTGCATTGATCCGATTTGTCCTTGTTGCCAATGTGGTAACTCAAGGCATCTCAATATGGCAAGTAAGAAACTATAAGATTTACTAACTTTGAAAATATATACAATATATATACAATAAATATATACAATAAATAAATACAACTAAGGGTTTAACAGCACAACTGTACAGGTCTACTCCCCACAATGCCCTGACTCTAACTTAAGTCTTCTAGCCCTGGGAATGCGCACTCATGCTCCCCAGTGGCCAGATCTGTGCACTTGCACTCCACTGGTTTTGACCCAGTCACATGGCCCATGAGGATCGCCCATTAATGAGACCACGTTACCACATTCTACTTAATGGTTTTCTTTTGTTGCAAAGAAAAATGTAAGAATGAATTTTAAGTCCATAAAATTAAATGATCAACAGCATTTTCCAAATTTAATATGTTCTTTTAAGGAAATGTAGGTATTGGATACTAGAATCTATGATCAGAGAAATTGAAGCTAGGTAGTATCATGTCTGTCTCATCCTACCTAACAACCTCAAAGCAGAGGAGAACCTGTAGAATTGCATGAGGGAAATTTTTCAACCTTATCAATAATGTTCAGAGAGGGGCATGTAAAATGGAAGAAGTAAAAGATGGACCAAATGATGATGTTCTTCTGTATGTTCTTAGTTGGCCATTTTGAGTGACATTGGCATTGAGAATTTGCCTGTGTGTCTTTCAGGGAAAAGATTTCCCAGGTGCAGCAAGATCAAAAACTTGATTTTTTTACAGAATACATAATGTACTTTATGGTGCACAAAGAAAATCGTTCTTCATTTCTTTGGATTGAATCTACTTTAGGTGTTTCTGACATTCTTTCATTTGCATAAAATGATGTACATGTAGCAACTCAAATCCATTAAGATGGATAGCCTCACATGGTGCACTTTTGTTGATTGCTAAAAAAGTCATACTGTGAGAAGTAGGTTCGACCACAAATGCCAGATGTGATATAATTATCAGGTGTTGTTGCTTGTTGTTTTCAATGTTGGCACTTATTGCCAAGTTCCTGTAGTCACTGATCATAATAGTAGCACTCGCTGGTCCACAAGAAATGTTGTCATTTTCCTCTATTGTCAGCTAGTGTCTTCCAGGAACAAAAATCAATACTCAGCTCCATGTCGCACTTGCAAGTATTCTTGATTCTACGCAAGAACACAACTGATTATCAGCAACTTTCCTGAAAATCTACACATATTCTCTTGTTAAAGAACTCATCAATATACTAAAATTAGTGATGTTGCTATTATCTAGATACAATTGGAAATGAGAGGGAGACTAAATTTAAAATACAAAGGAATGAAAATTAGGATTTATAGAACACTAAAGTCAGCTTTGATAAAATAAATGCCTTCATGGCAGAAAGTGGTGAATTGTGGTAAATGGTTGTTTTTCAAACTTAAGGGTGGTAAGTGGTAGTATTCTATAAGGGTCAGAGTTAGAATCACTCTTTTTCGATATATACAAATGTTTGACTTTTAAAGAGTAAAATTTCAAAATTCAGTACTAACATCAAACTTGGAGGTGAGGCAAACAGTGAGGATGATATCAAGCAATTGCTACAGCAATTAGTTGACATATGAGAAGACAGAAGACGGGGGAAATGACATTTAATACCGAGAAGAGTGAGGTGATACATTTTGACCAAAAGATAATGGAGAAGGAATATAACATAATGGCACAGCTCTAAAGAATATGCAAAGTCAGAAGGATCTAGGGAGTCATGTACATTGTTGGTAGGATGTATTCAGGAATATTTAGGAAAACATATAGGATCTTGAGCTTTATAAGTAGAGATATTGAGTACAAATGCAGAGAAGTTAGGCTCAACCTTGGTAAGACTTCGATTAGGCCACAATTACAGCATTGTTTCCAATTCTGGCCACCACACCACAGGGTGTGATGGTCCTTAAGATGGTGCTGAGGAGATTAACTAGAATGGTTCCAGAGTTGAGAGATTTCAGCTACAAGGTTACGTTAGAGAAGACTGGAGCAAAGGAGATTGAGAGAAGATTTGATGTGGGTGTACAAGATAATGACAGGTTAGATGAGATGCACAAAGAAAAGGTTGCTCCCATTATCATAATAGTACAAGGACTAGGGGGAGATATAGATTAAAATTTTTGAAGAAGGGATGCAGGGGAGAACTAACAAAGAAATTTATTATGCTATAAGTAGTAATTGCCTGGAACTCAATGCCTATGAGTGGTAGAAATGGAGAACTTTCTGGTCATTCAGACCAGTGGAATCTTCTGCTCCCACCAATGGCACATTGCCGCCATGGATTTTCTGTCAGCAAGGGTGCATCCAACAGAAAACCCAACTGACCATGGTGGGACCAAGAAATGCTGCCACTGGCTAATGGCAGGCTGTCTCTAGCTGCTTTGAAACATGCAGCAGGTCTTGTGATAAATTCCACCTCACAACTTCAAAAAGAACTTGATGAGCATAGAACCATAGAATCAGAGAAAATTACAGCTCAGAAACAGGCCTTTTGGCCCTTCTTGTCTGTGCTGAACCATTTTTTGCCAAGTCCCACTGACCTGCATTTGGACCATATCCCTCCACACCGCTGTCATCCATGAATCTGTCCAAGCTTTTCTTAAATGTTAAAAATGACCCCATATTTACTACTTTATTCAACAGCTCATTCCACACTCCCACCACTCTCTGTGTGAAGAATGCCCCGCCCCCCCAATATGTCCCTCTAATATTCCCTTTAAACTCTTCTCCTTTCACCCTTAACCCATGCCCCCTGGTTTTTTTTTTCTCCTCTAGCCTCAGTGGAAAAAGCTTGCTTGCATTCATTCTATCTATACACATCGAAATCTTGTACACCTCTATCAAATCTCTCCTCATTCTTCTACACACCAGGGAATAAAGTCCTAACCTATTCAATCTCTCTCTGTAACGCAGCTTCTCAAATTCCGCAACATCCTTGTGAACCTTCTCCGCACTCTTTCAATCTTACTTACATCCTTTCTGCAACTAGGTAAACAAACTATACACAATACTCCAAATTCAGCCTCACCAATGCCTTATACAACCTTACCATAACACTCCAACTTTTATAGAACATAGAACATTACAGCACAGAACAGGCCCTTTGGCCTTCGATGTTGCGCCAACCAATATAAAAAGCAATGCCCCTCCAAACTAAACCATTCCCTTCTCTTCCATATACTTATCAACTAACCTCTTAAACGCCACCAAACTTGGAGCATCTACAACTGCTTCAGGCAGGGCATTCCACTCCCAAACCACCCTTTGGGTAAAGAACCTACCTCTGATATCCGTCCTATAACTATCACCCCTTAATTTAAAGCTGTGTCCCCTCGTGCTAGCTTTAAACTTAATGTACTAGCTCGTGCTAGCTTTATACTTAATACTCCAATTTATAAAGGCCAATGTACCAAAAGCACTCTTTACAACCCTATCCACCTGTGATGCCACTTTCAGAGAATTATTTACCTGCATTCCCAGATTCCTCTGTTCAACTGCACTCTTCAGAGTCCTACCATTTACCCTGTACATAAATGGTAGGACTTGGAAGGAAACAGACTTGCAAGTCTATAGGAATATAGCAGGAGAATGGGCCTGGCTGGATTCTTCCACACAAAATCAGCATGAAAAAACTGTGCCAAATGACTTCCTTCTGTGAATGAATTCTTCTATGAATGAATGATACAAAGTAATACATTTTGCATTGCCCAACAACACTGAAATAGTTAGGTATGTGTGTGCAGTAAAAGGCCAGAAAATAACTAAATGGTAGGTGGGGCTTGAAGTAGATCACATTATTCACATTGAATAATATTCACATGTTATTTTTCACAAATAAAACATCTTCAGAAGAGGACTCCTCAAATGAAATAAATGCCTTTTACTACCATGTTGAAATTCAAACATTTAATGAGCTGAATATTGTAGGATGTGACATTGAAAGGAATTAACTAAATATATGTCAAGTAATCCTGCACTCTTTTATGTTCCATAGATGTTCCTATTCTGCACATCATACCTTCGCCTTTCCCTCAAGTATGGCACAGAATGGAGGATAATGAGGACAATCTGGATCCAACAACAATTGATAATCTTAATAAAATACTGCAGCTATTTGTTTTGGAATATCTCAGATTATGATGTCACCTAGTCTTTACCAAATGGATCGTTTTGAGTTAAGTACTTCAAAGCAAATGGATTTCAGAAAGAACAGCAGCAGACCTGGCTTCCTTAATGCTAATGGGAAACTATTATTTACAAGTAACCAAATTTGTGTACTCAGTTAATGTTCATTAGGAGGAAGAATGAATAGATTGTTACTGATCAATAGAAGTTTCATGGCAAACATTAAATGCTAGTACTGTAGTTCTCTTCATAATTTTGTTTTATATCCATTTGAAAGCTTTTATAATGACATGTATTACTTTAACTGCATCTAAATTATATTTGAACTGTAATTTTTAAGTTTGATGATTGTAATGCATGCATTAAATAGTACAGTTGCACGAAATACTTTGTGTTGGTGTAAATTGGAATATGGCTTGAAAGAATCACCAATTTGATATTTTATTTGGGAATTATATACCTGGATCATGTGATTCCACACAGCTGATTAATGCAGCAGTTGAAGCATAATTTCAAATGATGGAAATCAATTTTTGCAAAAACCATGGAAATAAAAACTTGGGACGAACCAAGTTTTTCAACCCTAGGAGATGCAAAGCTGAAGAAAATCTTGCATTTCTAAAGATAGAAATGAGTTGAAATTAGCAACTCCTTTCTGACTACAGATATTTATGATGTGAAGATGCCAGCGTTGGACCGGGATAAACACAATAAGAAGTCTCACAACACCGAGTTAAAGTCCAATAGGTTTATTTGGTGGTAAATGTCATGAGCTTTCAGAGCGCTGCTCCTTCATCAGGTGAGTGGGGAGTTCTGATCACAAATAGGGCATATAAAGGCACACAGTTTACAGAATATTAATTATAATGCGAGTCTTTACAGATAAACAAGTTTTAAAGGTGCAGACAATGTGAGTGGCATGTCTGCATCTTTAAAGCTTGGTTGAAGACTTTTGGTGTCACTCTGCGTCATGTGCAAGTCATCTGGCCAACTCAGCTAACCTATATAGTGTAAATATATCTATAGTACTCTCATGCATCTCCTAGCAACTGGATAAAATGTGGCAATAGTAGAAGTCTGTCAATTCTTGATATTATAGTTCATTGGAATAAAATAGATGAAAAAAATTACCTCCAAAAAATGAGCAAAATAATGCTTAGTCGAGACTTCATGCATTTTTACTCCATTGGTGATGTTCCAGTGCATTGGCAGGATATGGTGTAAACTGAAGCCACTTCAGTCTGATATTATTTTTAAAAATACTTCCAACATAGACATTTTTCATTAATTTGCCAAAGATAAATAGCTTTTAAATATTTCAGTTGGAATTTGTTCTGGCTGATCTTTATATTTTAGGTCTGGTCTGAGTTAAGGCCAATATACATTAAAGCAGCTTTGGTAAAAATAGTGGAGAGACGTGGCAGTATGAGAAGTGGTTACTATGACTACAAATGCAATCCAGAGTTTCATTAAAAAGTGAAGCTTTATTCCCGTAACCTCACACATCATTGCTGTATAAAAGTATACTTCCTGAAGTTACCTAGAACATATTAAAAATTATCAAAAAATAGTGAAGTTCAAAATTAGTTATTCCAACTTTATTTAAATCACTAGTAAGCCCATAATGTGTGCATATATTATGCACACCCCCATCCTGGGTTTCCCAGCAGTGGGAATCAATTCAATGGAAAATACTATTGACAGTAGCAGGACTAGAAGATCCTGCCACCAGTCAATAGTGGGCCATCTCCCACCATTCAGAAACATACCACAGAGTGTGCTAAAAAATCCCGGCCAGAGAAGAAACATGATTATGCTTTATAAAATCATATAGATGTTCATGAATTATATTGACCCAACAATATAGTTGACCAGAACTGAGAGCACACAATTTGAGGATACATATATGGAATTTTCTGATTTTGGAACTGGAAACAAATTTGGCAGCTTATGTATACATATTGAGTAATTTCATTACATTTCACAAACAGGGGAAGTATATCTTTCCAAAGACATAAGGCAAAATATTACAGATGGGTTTGCAGCTAGGAAGCAGAGAAATTTCTGGCCCATTATTAAATTCCTGCTCCATTAAGAGTGGAATATTGGGTATGCTGAAAAGTTTTGTTTAAAATATTCAAGACATAAATAACTTAAATGTCCCCATCCTCTGATGTCAATTAGAGAGTTGTGGCTTTCATTTCTTCTGATTGAGAGGTAGATTTCCCTAAAAGGATTGACTGGAGCAAATAAAACAGGAAGCAAAATACTGCAGATGCTGGAAACCTGAAATAAAAACAGAAAATGCTGGAAAACTTTAGCCAGTTTGGCAGCATCTGTGGAGAGAATAGCAGAGATAATATTTTGAGTCTGTATGACTCTTCTTTAGAAAATCACAGGTTGGTATAGTTTACAAGTTGTAGCAATAGGAGATTTGGATGGCTAATAATAATGGTTTGTGTAGTCATTAAGACAATGGCTGGGATTTTGCACTGGCAGCAAAGGCAACATACACTAAAAGTCTCCCAAGCAGCCAAAAACAAGATTCTCACTGGTGAGATCTTGTGATGTGATCATCTTCGCCACTCCGGCATTGATGTAATGCGATTCATGCCCAGGAAGGTTAACAGCCTCATTTAAATATCATTAATAGGCTTCCCTGCGATATTGTTCTTCCACATTGAAGATTCTTCCCTTGCCATTACATCAGATTGGCGAGGTTTACAAGTCTGAACCAATGTGAGCCAGGCAAACAGACTCCGCCAGAACCCCACAGATAAATACAGCCTGAAGGAGGGACAAGGGCATGCGCTCGCACAATCTAACACACTTGCTTGTACTGCCTACGAGTGAGTGATTCCTATCCGCTCACTTGTTTGCACCTCTTCACATGCTCACTCAGCCCATCCCACACGCTTACTCACTCCGCCCCACACACTCGCTATCTCTCAGACCCAAAACTACACTCACATACTCTGTTCCATACACACACTGATGTGACACTTTCCTGTCTTGCTTGCCCCAAAACTGGAAATTCCTGCATGTGGGCAATGGACTTTTCCATTGTCCACCCCTCACCCACTCCGATTCCTGTGATGGGTGGGATGGTAAAATTTGCCCCAATCTCTCTGCTCTTCGGCACACTTACTAATTCTCTCTCTGCCCCGCATATTCAGTGCTCTCTTTCTCTCTGCCCTACACACCCAAATATTCAATCTCATTGCCCCACACATTCACTTTTGTGTGATATATTCAACACAGCACTGCATCCTCAAAGGGCTCAGTGCAACATCTCTCTCTCTGGGACCTCTCCAACTGCTTACCCTTCCTGGGCCCACCATAACTTCTCTCCCTCTGGTCCACTGCAACTTCTTGCCTCATGGGCCCTCTACAACTTCCTGCCCTCCCAAGGCTCTCTGCAACTTCTCGCCCTCTGATGGCTCTCTGCAACTTCTCGCCCTTCCAGGGCCCTATGCAACTTTCCACCCTTCCAGAGCCCTCTGCAACTTCCTGTCCTTCCAGGGCCCTCTGCAACTTCCAGCCCTTCATGTGCCCACAGCAGCTTCTTATCCTTCCTGAGTCCTCTGGAACTTCTCATCTTTCCTGGACCCTCTGAAACCTCTCATCCTTCTCAGGGATGTGCAGATGCTCTTTTCTGTACATACCTGCTACTCATTGCTCCCCAGTATAAAATTGAGAATTAAAACTTATTTGACAACTGACTCCATGCTGCTTGTCCAATCATAGGCACAAGGTGGAGTTTGTACTCAAATTTGAGAAGTTAAAAATATTTGAAACAACAGTGACAAGAAGCACAAGAAGGGGCATAAGCAGATAATGCCAGATGCGAAAGTAAATAATCTTTGAGGCTAGGAAGTAGGATTTGAAACACATTAAATAATCCAACAGGATGCCAAGGAAGTATACCATGTACCTCAGCATGTGAGCACTATGAAGGACTGCAATGGAGTTGAGGGCTAAAGTTGCTGTAAGGATTTGCATATGTTGAGTTGAAGGAAATTCTTACTCATCCTTACCTGACTGCTGGCCAAGTAATCAACTTAACTCCTTCTGGCCTATGTTGCTACATGAACTCTAGTTCTTCCATGTATAGATTCTTTGCAACTGTAAACCACCTTTGGCCATAGAGTAAAATGTTATTCTTCTTCTCACTTCCAATGATGGCCAAGGAGTTCTCATGCTGAGAAACGTAAACTGTTTAATTTTGGTAGAAGAACATGGAGAAACATGGAGGGTACTGCTCTAAAAGGGGTGCAGGAGCAGAGGGACTTGGTTGTAATTGTGTATGTCACTGAAGCTGGCTGAACAGGTTGAAAGATCAGTTAGTAAAGTAAACAGCATCCTGGGCTTGATTAATAAGTACATAAGTACAAGTGGAAGAATGCTATGTTAAACTTGAGTAAGACATTAATTAGCCTCAGCTAAAATATTGCATCCAATTTTGGGTGCCATACTTTAGGAAGAATGAAGAAATTGCAGAAAAGATTCTCAAGAATGGTTCCAGGGATGAGGAACATCAGTATTAAGCTAAATTGGAGAGTTAGGGTTGTTTTCCAAGGAGAAAAGACAATCAAGACTTGATATAAGTATTCAAAATCATGAGATGTCTGGACAGGATAGAGATAAACTGTCCCCACTCATCAAAGGATTTCAAACAAGAGTGCGCAGATTTGAAGTGGTTTGCAAAAGAAGCAAAAGCAATATAAGAAAGCAAGTGTTTGGGGTCTGGAAAGAACTGTCTGGGGGCATGATGGAGGCATTAAAAAGGGAGTGAGGCTCTTATTTTAAGAGTAAGAATGTGTAGGGTCATGGGGAGAAAGCAGGAAAACTGCAATAAATGAATTGCTCTTTCATGATGCCAGTGCAGATACAATAGGCCAAATTATTTGCTTCTGCAATATAACAATTAAAAAAGTTTAAAGTTTATATTTTAGTATCACAAATAGGCTTACATTAACACTGCAATGAAGTTACTGTGAAAATCCTCTAGTCACCACAGTCTGGCACCTGTTCAGTTACATTAGGGGAGAATTTAGCATGATCAATGCACTAACCAGCATGCCTTTCAGACATCGGAAGAAATCAGAGCACCCAGGAGAAACCCACACAGACATGGGGAGAATGTGCAGACTCCGCATAGACAATAACCCAACCTGAGAATTGAAGCCAGATCTCTGGCACTGTGAGACAGCAGTGTTAACCATGTTATTTATAGGGATTCATCTTTCCCTAACTCTGTAATGTCTTCCACACCAACAACCCTACAGCACTGTGCACTTCTCTAACAAAGCTCTGATTGTATGGAGTTGCATGTTCTCCTTTTGCATGTTCTCCTTGTGTTTGCGTGTGTTTCCTCCAGGTTTTCCAGTTTCCTCCCACAATCTGAAAGATGTGCTAGTTAGGTGCATTGACCTGAACAGATGTCGGAATGGCAGCCAGAGGAGGTTCACGGTAACATCATTGTAGTGTAAATGTAAGCTTACTTGTGGCTAATAAATAAACTTTAATATAGTGTCATCCAAACTTGAAATTGCTCTCCTTTCTCTTCACTGATGCTGAGATTTTCCAACGTTTTGCACTTCTCTAATTCTGATCACTTAAATGTGCAGGTCTACAAGGAAAAGGGGTGGACAAAGCAGGCAGGAGATTGAGAGTGGTGAATCGCTCAGTTAGAGAGCCAGCATGGATAGGACAGTTTGAATGGTTTTCTTCTGTGCTGCAGCCATCTATGATCCTTGATTTTAATTGCTGTACCATGAGAATCTATATGGTCAGCTGCCTGGGACCTAGAACTTTTGATGTAGAGATGCCGGCCTTGGATTGGGGTAAACTCAGTAAGAGTCTGGCAACACCAATTTTAAATCCAACCGATTTATTTGATAGTAAACCTGCTAGCTTTTGGCGTTTGTGCCTTCGTCAGGCGAATCGTCTGGCATGGAAACACTCACAGCTCCTCCCGCTTTGATTACACTTTAAAGCCAGTGAGCAATCTGATCTGGGAGCTGCCCCACATGGGCGCCGCTCAGCTGTCACTCACTGATCACGGCCTCCCTGTACTCTTCAGGTGAACATGCCCCTCCTCCTTCGCAGTCTAACTAACCTGATGAAAATGACAACCAAGCTAAGTGATATGTCTTGCCGAAATCTTGGTGGAAGAACAACGCTTTCATCGGCCGTCAATCAAAGAACGAATTCCCACCTCCGGGTGGATATATGTTAGGGTCTGAGAGAAAACATTCACGTGTTTTTTTTCTCCCTTAACCAAGATGTGGGATAACACTGAACCTTGAACCGAACTTTCTCTTCGTCAGCAGAGACTGATAACCAAGTTCCGCACGCATGAGGACGGTCTTAACAGGGATCTTGGCTTCATGTCACACTATCTGTAATTGACTTGCCTGGGTTAGCAAAAAACCTCACTTACTGTGCTGTCTGGAGACAATACACATCTCTCTAACCTCAGTGCTCAGTGTTCCTTCCACTCACATTGTTAGCCACTTTAAGACTTGAATAGCAGGTCAGGTGTAAGGATTCGCATTCTAATCAGCAATCTATAAACTGTCTGTGCTGATATGTGTGCTTCTGGAGACCAGAACACCTCATTCGTCTGACGAAAAAACAAACGCTGAAAGCTAGCAGGTTTACTATCAAATAAATCGGTTGGATTTAAAATTGATGTTGCCAGACTCTTACCTGGAACTCTGGCATTAATTCCTTAAAGCTCTCTACTCCTTTAAAACACACTCCAACCCCTTGACCAAACTTCTGTTTCTCTGTCCTCACATCATGTTACGTGGTACAGTACCATATTTTGCTTGAGAATACTCTTGTGAAGTGCTTAAGTTTGTTGATTACATTAATAGCGCTATATTAATTGTGTCACTGACAAAGTAGCAGTGCTCTGAAAGCTTGTGATTTCAAATAAACCTGCTGGACTATAAACTGGTGTGGTGTGACCTCTTATCGTGTTAATTGGAGAGTTCTACCACTGTGCTAACACAGGCACGATGGACCGATTGATCTTTTATTCTGATTCTAAAGTAAGTTTACCCTTTGCCACGTCAAACTACTTAACGTGGAAACACTCACAGCTCCTCCCGCTTTGATTACACTTTAAAGCCATTGAGCGATCTGGTCTGAGAGCCGCCACACACGGGCACCGCTCAGCTGTCACTCACTGATCACGGCCTCCCTGTACTCTTCAGGTGAACAAGCCCCGCCTCCTTCGCGGTCTAACTAACCTAATGGAAATGACAACCAAGCTAAGTGATACGTCTTGCCGAAATTTTGGTGGAAGAACAACGCTTTCATCGGCCGTCAATCAAAGAACGAATTCCCGCCTCCGGGCGGATATGTGTTCGGGTCTGAGAGAAAACGTCCGCGTGTTTTTTTTTCTCTCTTAACCAAGATATGGATAACACTGAACCTTGAACCGAACTTTCTAACCTGTTGATTGCGTTCGCCTGTCGACATTCCCTCGTCTGCCTGGCTGGGAAGCGGTTAGCGTTTGAACGGTGTCACGTGGTCCGTCACCTTAATGACCCCAGCGGAGGTTCGGCAGTGAAGCCTTATCTTGCGCGCACCCTTCCTGTTGCCGTGGTGATCGGCAATCCCGCCTCCTGGCGTGCAGTTACCTGCCGAGGGCAGGTTGCGCCTTGTTATTTGTTGTCGCCGGTCGTGTCGTCTCCGCCGATCCGCGATGGGTCACGGACTGAAGTGTGGCGTCGCCTTCTCGTTCTTCGCCGTTTTCGCGGCGTACTGGTACCGGCAGCAGGTGGGCAACGAGCTGGATTCGCGGCTGGAGACGGTGCTGTCCTCACTGCTGAAAGCCGAAAGGAAAGTGGATCTGAACCGGCGACCCCGAGTGGCAGTAGGTGAGGAATCGGAAGATCGTCTTCACACACGGAAGATCGTGATCCGTTACTCAAATGCAGATGCTTTTTTTAAAAAAAATAGGTTTGAAGCATGCCAATCTATCAGTTTAGACGTCACTGATTTGTACTTTCCAATGTCTGTGCAATGTTTATTTGCCTGTGCTCAAATGTGACACCTAAACAAGCTGCTCAGCTCTTCGTTTGTTTATATTTCACTCACCAAAGCTCTGGCCTTCCGCTATCCAGCTCTCTTCTCGACTGTGTCGTCTTGATGTCGCCGCCCCCCCCCCACCCTCCCGGCATTTCGAACATTTTGGTTTTGTATTAGCAATGAAGAAATTAGAAAACAACACATTAGGAAGTTATCATTAGCACAGGAGGGGCCAAGGTAAAAATGCAGATTGCATTTCCTTTTTGTCTGTAGAGAAAGGAGAAATTAACGTCTTTAGAACTAAAAATTATACGTGACAGCCTCTTGTGCACTGACGGAGGAAAAGGAACGTGGAATCACCAAAAGCGAACTAATGGGCAGAACTACCGCAGTGTTAAGGCAAATATTAACGCAGTGTTAACAGTTGTAAGAATATTGCATACGTGAATACTTCCTGCTTTCACCTATTTTACAAAAAAGTTTGAACATGTTTTTGCTCTTGATTAGCTGGAGTTTTAATAAGATCATCGAGTACTGTAAGTACTAAAGACATAGGTTTCTTAGCATTGTGAACATCCCTTGCATAATTAAAGCTGAGATTAGGTTTTTGATTCCAATAACTATTTTTGATTACTTTTAAGTGAGATCTTGCAGCCTGGGAGTACTGCAGAAAGAAGCATTTGCAATACTGGTACAGGTCCAGATGAGCTTCTGGAGCGCTGCGATCTGATCAGGGATATGCAGCATGGCTTCGTTAAGGGGAAGTCTTGTCTTACAAATCTAGTGGAATTTTTTGAAGAAGTGACAAAAACAGTTGATGAAGGACAGGCTGTTGATGTCGTCTACATGGATTTCAGTAAGGCGTTTGACAAGGTTCCTCGTGGTAGACTGATAGAGAAGGTGAAGGCGCATGGGATACAGGGTCGGGTATGTAGATGGGTCGAGAACTGGCTCGGGAGGAGGAGACAGAGGGTAGTAGTGGAAGGCTCTTTTTCCGGCTGGAAGCCTGTCACTAGTGGAGTGCCACAAGGCTCAGTACTAGGTCCTCTTCTATTTGTGGTCTACATAAACGACTTGGAAGTTGGGGTAGGTGGTGAGATCAGCAAATTTGCTGATGACACCAAGATGCTTGGATTGGCGGGTACAGAGGAGCAGTGTCAGGCAATACAACAGGACATAGGTTGGTAGACTGGGCAGATAGATGGCAAATGGAATTTAATCCGGATAAATGCGAGGTGATGCATTTTGGCCGGAAAAATGTAGAAGAGAGTTATAGGATAAAAGGTAAAACTATACGGAGCATAGAGACGCAGAGAGACTTGGGGGTGCAGGTTCACAAGTCTCTGAAGGTGTCCTCACAGGTGGAGAAGGTGATAAAGAAGGCGTATAGTATGTTAGCTTTCATAGAAAAGGGTATAGAATACAAGAGTAGGAGTTTGATGTTGCAGTTGTATAGAACGTTGGTTAGGCCTCACTTGGAATACTGCGTCCAGTTCTGGTCGCCGTACTATCGGAAGGATGTGGAGTCCTTGGAGAGAGTGCAGAGGAGGTTTACCAGGATGCTGCCTGGTATGGAAGGACTGTCTTATGAGGAACGATTAAATAGACTGGGGTTGTTTTCCCTTGAAAGACGTCGGCTTAGAGGGGATCTAATAGAGGTGTATAAGATTATAAGGGGTATAGATAGAGTAAATGGTGGTAAACTTTTTCCACCTTCAGAAATGGATAGGACGAGGGGTCATGGCCATAGGGTGAGGGGGGCTATGTATAAGACGAATATTAGAGGGCAGTTTTTCACACAAAGGGTAAGTGGGGGTGTGGAATGCACTGCCGAGTAAGGTGGTGGGAGCAGGCACGCTAGGGCTGTTTAAGGGTCTCTTGGACAGTCACATGAGCGGTATGCAGATAGAGGGATATAGTAGGACTGTTTAACTATGGCTTTTTTTCCACAAGTAATTTGGTCCATACTTGACCAACAAGGAGCATGCATTCGGCAGGTGGTGGACAGACAGCTCTTGGATGTTATTCATGGGTTGCCTGGTACTTCATGTCGTAAATGAGTGCTTTATGTGCACAATCTGAAGGGCACCATGACAGCTCAGAGACTATTGATGTGGCTGTGCAGACACTTGGAATTGGGCCGGTGTCTGCGGGAGTTTGCGCGTTCTCCCCGTGGTTGTGTGGGTTCTCCGGGCGGTCCGGTTTCCTCCCACAACCCAAAAATTCGCTCTTCGGCTGATTGGGAAACAAATTGTCCCTATAGTGAGAGTCTTCCATATTAGGAATAACCTAAATCTATAATACGATAATGGAATTGCTACTATATAGTTATGACGGCGGCGTGGGCTTGTTGGGCTGAAGGGCCTGTTTCCCGTGCTGTGTTGCTCTAAAAAGAAAAGGTCCTAGAAGCAAGAACAATACCGCACAAGAGCAGGCCTTTCGGCACACCATGTCTGATGCCTCTCTAATCTAATATTTTCTTGCCTCTCTGTGGCCCATATCCCTCTATCCCTATCCAGATGTGTCTTGAATATTATTATAGAATCTGCTTCCACCACTTCCTCTGGCAGCATGTTCCTGGCATTCACCACCTGCGTGGAAAGTATCTCTTGCATCATAAACTCTACCGCTCTTGCTTTCAACCTATGCCTTGAGTAATTTGACCCTGGAAAGACTGTCTATCCAAGCCTGTCATAACCTTGTAAACCTCTATCAGGTTCCCCTCCCGTTCCTCTGATGCTCCCATTGGAAACAATCCAAGTTTGTTCAACCTTCGTACCCCATATGCTGCGAGTCCTTGATAAGTATGTCCCTGTCAGGCAAGGAGGAAATGGTCGAGTAAGAGAACCTTGGTGTACGAAAAAAGTTGATTTGCTGGTTAAAAGGAAAAAGGAGGCTTATATCAGGATGAGGATTGAAGGCTCGGTTACTGCAATGGATAGCTATAGATTAGCCAGCAGGGAGCTAAAGAGTGAATTGAGAAGAGCGAAGAGAGGACACGAGAAGACTTTGGCTGATAGGATTAGGGAGAATCCTAAAGCTTTCTTTAGATATGTTAAGAATAGAAGATTGGTTAGGGCAAGATTAGGGCCAGTCATAGACAGCAGTGGGAAGTTGTGCGTGGAGCCTGAAGAGATTGGAGAGGTACTGAATAAATATTTTTCTTCGGTATTCACGCAGGGTGATGTAAATGTAGTTATGGAGAACACTGAGGTACAGGGTAGCAAACTGGAAGGTATCAAAGTAGATAGGGCGGATGTGCTAGATATTCTCGAGAGTTTGAAGTTGGATAAGTCCCCTGGGCCGGACGGGATTTACCCTAGGATTCTCTGGGAGGCAAGAGAGGAGATTGCAGAGCCTCTGGCTCTGATCTTCAGGTCGTCGTTGGTTACGGTTGTGGTTCCGGAGGACTGGAGGATAGCGAATGTGGTCCCGTTGTTCAAGAAGGGGAAGAGAGACCTTCCAGGGAATTATAGGCCAGTGAGTCTTACTTCTGTGGTGGGCAAAGTGTTGGAGGGAATAATTAGGGATAGGATTTATAGTTATTTAGAGAGTAATGAATTGATTGGAGATAGTCAGCATGGTTTTGTGAAGGGTAGGTCGTGCCTTACTAACCTCATTGAGTTTTTTGAAAAAGTGACTAAGGAGGTGGATGGGGTAAGGCGGTTGATGTGGTATATATGGACTTTAGTAAGGCGTTTGATAAGGTGGCCCATGGAAGACTTCTGCAGGAAATGCAGATGTATGGGATAGAGGGTGATTTAGCTAATTGGGTTAGGAATTGGCTAGCAGATAGAAGACAGAGGGTGGTGGTTGATGGGAGACATTCATCGTGGAGTTCAGTGACAAGTGGTGTACCTCAGGGGTCTGTTTTGGGGCCCCTGCTGTTTGTAATTTTTATAAATGATCTGGATGAGGGTATGAAGGATGGATTAGTAAATTTGCAGATGACACTAAAGTCGGTGGAGTGGTAGATAGTGAAGAGGGGTGTTATAGTTTGCAGAGGGACTTGGACAAGTTGCAGAGCTGGCCGAGAGGTGGCAAATGGAGTTTAATGTGGAAAAGTGTGAGGTAATGCACTATGGCAGAAATAATAAATGTGTAGAGTATAGGGCAAATGGTAGGATCTTAGTAGTCTAGATGAACAAAGGGATCCTGGTGTGTATGTGCATAGATCCCTGAAAGTAGGCAGTCAGGTCGAGAAGGTTGTTAGGAAGGCATATGGAGTCTTGGCTTTTATTGGTAGAGGGATTGAATTTCGAAGCCGCAACGTCATGTTGCAACTGTACAAAACTCTAGTGCGGCCGCACTTGGAGTATTGTGTGCAGTTCTGGTCCCAACATTATAAGAAAGATGTGGAGGCATTGGAGATGGTACAGAGGAGGTTTACCAGGATGTTGCCTGGTATGGAGGGCAGGTCTTATGAAGAGAGGCTGAGGGATTTGAGGTTGTTTTCGTTAGAAAGGAGGCGGCTAAGAGGGACCTAATCGAAACATATAAGATGATTAGAGGTTTAGATAGGGTGGACAGTGATAGCCTTTTCCTAGGATGGAGAAAGCTAGCACGAGGGGACACAGCTTTAAATTAAGGGGTGATAGTTATAGGACGGATATCAGAGGTAGGTTCTTTACCCAAAGGGTGGTTCGGGAGTGGAATGCCATGCCTGCAGCAGTTGTGGATGCGCCAAGTTTGGTGGCGTTTAAGAGGTTAGTTGACAAGTATATGGAAGAGAAGGGAATGGTTTAGTTTGGAGGGGCATTGCTTTTTATATTGGTCGGTGCAACATCGAAGGCCGAAGGGCCTGTTCTGTGCTGTAATGTTCTATGTTCTATATCCTCCAAACCAGGCAATGTTCTGGTAAATCTCTTCTGCACTTTTTCCAATGCATGAGCATCCTTCCAGTAATGTGGTGACCAGAATTGTATGCAATGCTCCAAATGCGGCCCAACCAAAATCTTATACAGCTGCAACATGCTTTTCCAATTCCTGTACCCAGTGCCCTAACTGATGAGGGCCAGCATACCATAAGTCTTCTTGACTACTTTGTCCACCTGAGTTGCCACTTTCAGGGAACTGCATGCCTGGATCCCTCTGTATGCTATTACTTCTAAGGCCATTTAATCTATATTTTCCTTCCACAGTATACCTTCCAATTGCATCACCTCATATTTGTCTCACTTAAATTCCATCAAAATCAATTCTTAGACTAATTGTAAATTACTTGTTAAAGGTGCTTAATGCTACCAAACCTTATTTGAGGACTGTGCTTCATGGGTGCAATTAATAGAATGCTGTATTGGGTGACCTATCAAAGTTATTTTACTATCAGACTAATATAAATAAAATCAAAATAATTATTTTATGGTTAAAATTATACCTTCCAAGTTGAGTCTACTGAATAGCTGTCATTGTTTGATGCTTTCCAGTTCTTTAGCAGTCTAAGCAAAGTGATGAACACTGCATTCTTGAATTTTTTGGGTATGCAAACATGGATCCTGGGCATCAGAGGAAGGTTCACCAGGTCCAAGTGGAAATCCCACCATTTCTCTATTCTGTGCAACCCAAGGGTTTGTAAGCACCACAAAGATTTTCAGGCTGTAGCTGTGGATCTGAGCTTGAATACATATGTATATATGTCCATCAGGAGTAGGCCACTCAGAGCAGACATAAATGGCTGTCTTTCAAATAGATTCTGGTGGAAAGGGACCAGAGTCTGAAGTACGTGAGGATTGCAGTGATCTGATGGTATTTGGGGAAAGTACTCAACCTTAGGGCCTTACCTAGTTAAAACTATTGGACCCCAACTTCCACTGCGTTCCTATCTTGTTAGATCCTTCCCCGATTCAATTGTGTCTTTGGGCATTTCATGTGCACTCCCTGTTATTATTTGCTTTAATATTCCTGGCTTCCATCATTTAACTTTAAACATTTTCTTGGAATTACTGATTTATGAAATATCAAGCTACAGTTGTGGTTTTCTGTTATGTGATTCCTGATTTGAGCAAGGAGTGGAGAAACTAGTTTTATGCACAAGTGTGCTGAGTTCTTTATTATTTCATGGGATGTTGGTATTGTTGGCAAAACCATCATTTGTTGCTGAGTGGTTTGTAAGACCATTTCAAATGAAAGTAATAGTCAGCCATATTCCTGTGTGTCTGGAGTCACACGTAGATTCTACCAGAAAAGGATAGCAGATTTCCTTCATTGTGAGCTGAAACGATTTTTATGACACCTGATGATTAGCCACTATTACCGATTTCAGATTTTATTAAATTAATTTAAAGTTTACCAACTGTAATGAGATTTGAAGCTGTGTCCCCAGACCATTGGTCAGGGCTTCTGCATTTGCTAGTCCAGTGACATTACCATTTGAGTCTGATTATTTTGAGGCAGGGGCAGATGGATTCTCGATAAGTGAGGGGATGTAAAGTTACCAAGGTTAGGTGAGAATGTAGAGCAGTAGATACAGTCAGATCAACCACAATTGTATTAAATGGCAGAGCAGCCTTGAGGAGCTGAGTGGCCTATTGTTCCTAATTCATATGTAGCACTATGCCACCATATCCCTATGAGTGAATTTGCCAAGCTAACATTGTCATTAATTATAAATTTCTATAAGCTGTGTAAAATTTGTTTTTAAAACTTGTTTTGTCACTCATTCTCAATATTATCTCTATATTTAGCTGTTTCCATTCTTCCAGCATATTTGTTAAAGCTTATGGGCATAAAATGTGTTGAAAGTGATGAATTTCAAACAGGCAAGTAATGGAAAATGTTATTCTATAGGATTCCATTAACTCAAATGAATTAAAGCAGCTCAATCAAAGATTATGCATTGCACAATGAATAGGACTCTGGGCTCTGCACATGTCAGGAAAATTACTGAACATCAAATCATCAGGTAAAGAACACAGTTGGAGGTGAGAAAGGTAAAAAAGAGTTCCAGGCTCCCTAGATGTGGGTGGAACTTTTTTTTTGAAGGAACAAATATTGTGTGAAAATAAATTTAAAAAGTGCCCCAAAGCAAATCATTAAAAAAAATTCATTTATGGGACATGGGCATCTCTGGCTGGCCAACATTTATTGCCCGACTCTAGTTGCCCTTGAAAGTGATGGTGAGCTGTTTTTTTGAATTGCTGCAGTCCATGTGCTGTGGGTTGACCCACAATGCTGTCAGGGAAGGAATTTCAGGATTTTGACCTAGCAACTACAAAGGAATGGCGATATTTTTAAGTCAGGATGGTGAGTGGCTTGGAAAGGAACTTGTAGGTGATGGTGTAGTCCTTCTAGCTGGAAGCGGTTGTGGGTTTGGAAGATGCTGTCAAAAGATTTTTGGTGAATTGCTGCAATGAATCCTGTACATAGTATCAGCAGTGTATACTATGTGTTCGCAGTGGAGGGAGGAGATGTTGTAGTGCCAACCAAGCGAGCTGCTTTGTCTGAATGGTATCAAGCTTTTTGAGTGTTGTTGGAGCTGCACCCATCCAGTCAAGTGGGACGTATTCCATCACACTCCTGACTTGTGCCTTGTAGATGGTGGATAGGCTTTGGGGAGTCGGGAGGTGAGATACTTGCTGCTATATTCCTAGCCTCTGACTCGCTCTTGTACAGTGTTAGTGTAGTTAGTCCAGTTTAGTTTCTGGTCAATGGTAACCTCAAAACATTGACAGTGGGCGATTCAGTGATGATAACATTATGATGCTAAACACTGCGACTGTTTGAAACCCGAAATAAAAACAGAACATGCTGGAAAAAAAAACCCAACAGGTCCTAAAACAGCAAATTGCCCCTCAGTGTCCAAAGATCATAGAATCAGAGTTCAGCTTGTTCGATAAAGACAACCGTTAAAAATAATTTTGCAACATTTGTGAGACTATTGTAAAATGTCTGAAATGTTTCCTTTACTGTATTGAAATATGATACTTAACGTATGCAAAGAACCTGAACCTGAATTGCCTTTTGTGTGATGGCTATTTTGTAATGTTCTTGCAGATATTTTATGACAAAATATATTTTAAAAAAAAGTTATTTTTCCTATTACTGACAGCCTTCTGAATGTTGCATGTTTAAAGGACATTTTGCTTTTAGTACTGCAATTGTCCTGTTCACATTATATATGTTACAAAGATTTTTCTCTCCTCTTTCATGAGGTATGGGTGACATTTTGTTGCCCATTCCTGAAGCTGAGTGGCTTGCTGGGCCACTTCAGAGGGCAGTTAAAAGTCAAAGAATCAACCACATTGTTGTGGATCTAGAGTCACATATATAGACTGGATAAGGGCACCAGATTTCCTTCCCCCACATCCATGCATAGTAATAGTAATGATGAAACACTTAATGTTATCTCGCGAAACATTGAGCAAGAGGGAGGCCTTTAGTCTATTTGTAGGCCAATAAATGCAAAATGAATCTGAAATTTGCAAATTGTTCTTGCACTATTAAATCCATATACAATCAAATATGTCAAAGTACTTCGGATGTAGTGCTGAGCATCTGAAATAAAAACAAGTGTCAGACCTGCTGACTATTGAATTTTCTGTTATAATTTTACTACTTCATTTGGGTGCTAGTATAACTGCAATTATGGATTGTCTATTTTGCTCCCCATTCTTGGAAAAACAAGTGGGAGTAAAGCAGGACTGGATTATTAAAGGCCCATTTGTTTGTTTTGGGTAAGGTGTTTGGAAAAATCATTGGGGATGTTCAGTCATAACTTGCATTTATCACAGATTTTCTATAATGCAGAAGTAGGCTATTCAGCCACGGAATCTGTCCCTGTAACTCCATATATTTATCCTGCTAATTCCCTCTAACCTACACATCTTGGGATGCCAAGGAACAATATAGCATAGCCGATCCACCTAACCTGCGCATCTTTGGACTATAGGAGGAAACCCATGCAGACGCTGGAGAACATGCAAACAGGTAGTCACCAAAGGCTAGAATTGAATCTGGATCCCTGGTGCTGTGAGCAGCAGTCCTAAACACTGCGCTGCCGCAGCACTTTATCCAGCACCTTTAATGTAGCAAAACATCCTCCCCGCCCCCACTCACAGGGAACAGGTAACCAACTCCCACTGAACAAATCTGCATGAGTGTGATCTGACCTGAACCTGCTCCTCTTTGCCTAAGATCCCCTTCAGGTCATAGTGAATGAGAAGTCTTTTTGATTGGTCAATTTCAAAAAGCCTTCAGTGGCAGCCTCAGCTGTGAATGCATCTGAAATGGTTTAATTGATACTGCAAGCTAAGCCAGATTTAAAAACAGTGGTTTTGGCTTTGAAAAGAGGAAGTGAGATCTGTTTGGGGTCTGAGGGTGAGGGTCTAGGTAGGGTGTCACTTCTGCCTGTGTGGTGTGGAGGGAGGAGAATATCCCTCTTTACTGAGGGGTTGGTGGTGCCCTTCGGATCCTTGGGATCCCATGAGCCAAGTCGACAATTGTGAAGATCTGTAGTGAAACCTGCCCAATATTGATCCAAGTAGAGAAGCAGCAGGAGAGCAGGAGGCCGTTGAACCAGGTCAGTAATGACACAATAAAGAGGCAATTTGAATATTTATTGGGTTCCTACCTGCTATGGTCAGGAATCCCACTGCTATGGCCAAGAACCCAGTAAGAAGTCTGACAACACAAAGTTTAATGGAATTCACTCTCCATTCACCTGACAAAGGGAGAAACCCCAAAAGTTTGTGGGTTTACTACCAAATAAATTGGTTGGACTTAATCCAGGTGTTGTCAGACTTCTTACTGTGTTTGCCCCAGTCCAACCCAGCATCTCCACATCACGAGAACCCAATCGCAGACAGTGGGTAGGGTCTGGGAGCATAACACTATCTTTGCTTGGTGCAAAACCCATTTTTGTGCTGATGCTAGATTCTCTGGGCTACTGTGATTCGAGATCGTGGCTTGGAAAACACTCCTCCACTTTGTCTTTCAGATAAGATGTTAATCTATGTGTCCTTGGGTAGATGTCAAAGATTAAATAGCATTTTAAGAAGAATTGGGGAGTTTTCTAGTGGGCTCAGTAATACTTATTCCTCAATCAACATTTGAAATCAAATGATCTCATCATTATAACATACTGCATTTCTGACATTACTGTAGTAACTATATTTTATTTTCTTTTATATATTAATCAGGCAATTTTTAAAATTTTACCCTTGTAGGTTTTGGTGGCTGTCTTGACATTGTTGCAGATGGAGTTGCTCTGCTAAAGAAAGCTGGCATCAAACCAAGCAAGAGTCCTGTCCATCATAATTACATCACATCAGAGGAACAATTGGCTGAAAGCTTTGCATACTTCTTTCCGCCTGGAGCTGCATCTGAGTAAGAAATTAGCATGAATGACTCTCAGCATATTGGACATGTATGGCTTTAAATGTTGATAATGCTTTATGGCCTCTGGAGAGTGGAGAACGTAGCGACAGGAAGCATTGCATCAGTGATTTCCACTTAGTAGTAATTTCTTTTAAAATCAGTTGTGACTACATTGCTTTTGAGTTTCCTGGCATATCATCTATGTGCAGATCCACAAGAGATGGGTGAAATCCTAAATGAATATTTTTCATTTTTTCTATTTAGAAAGATATAGATATTAGGGAACTTGGAAATAAATAGTGATGTCTTGAGGAATGCATATTACAGAGAAGGAGGTGCAAGATGTCTAAAAGTTCATTAATGTAGATAAATCCCCAGAACCTGATGAAGTATATCCAGGATATTGTGGGAGGCTAGAAAGGAACTTGCAGGTCCCTTAGCAGAGATATTTGAATTATTGACAGCCACAGGTGAGGTGCCTAAAGATTGTGGAGTGGCAAATTTTGTGTCTTTGTTCAAAAAGGGCTGCCAGGAAAAGCCTGAGAACTACAGGCTGGTGAGCCTAATATCTGTATTGGATAAGCTGTTACAAAGTATTCTGAGAAACAAAGTACAGGCACTTAGAGGGGCAAAGACTGAATAGGGACAGTCAGCATGGCATTGAGTGGAAAATCATGTCTCATGAATTTGAGGTTTTTTGAAGGGGTAACCAAGAAGATAAGTGAGGGCAGTGCAGTCGATGTTGTCTACGTGGACTTTAGCAAACCGTTTTGACAAGGAACCACACAGTGGATTGTTACATAAGGTTAAATCTCTCAGAATCTAAAGTGAGGTAGCCAATTGAATGCAAAATTGTCTTGATGACTGAAAACAGAGAGTGGTTGTAGAGGGTTGTTTTTCAAACTGGAGGTCTGAGCAGTATCACTCGGGGATTGGTGCTGGGTCTGCTCTTATTTGTTATTAATATAAATGATTTGGATGAGAATTAAGGAGGCATAGTTAGTAAGTTTGTAGTTGACACCAAAATTCGTGGTGTAATGGACAGTTATCTAGAGGTGTAACAGGATCATGATCATTTGGGCCAGTGGCTCATGAATGGCAGATGGAGTTTAATTTAGATAAATGTGAGATGAAGCATTTCGGTAGATTGAACTAGGGCAGGACTTACTCAGTTAATGGTAGGATGTTTGAGAGAGTTATAGAATAATCCAGGAGTACAGGTTCATAGCTTCTTGTTTTCTGTTTAGAAAGATATGGATATTAGGAAACTTGAAAATAAATAGTGATGTCATAGGTAGACAGATTAGTGAGGAAGGTGTTCGGCATGCTTGGTTTCATTGGCCAGAATATTGAACACAGGAATTGGGGCATCTTGTTGAAGTTGTACAAGACATTGTTAAAAAATATAGGAACATAGAAACTAGAAGCAGGAGTAGACCATTCGGCCCTTGAAGCTTGCTTCATCATTCGTTTTGATCATGGCTGATTATTGAATTCTATATCCTGATCTCCCTCTTTCCCATATCCCTTTAGCCCTTACTTGGAATACTGTGTACAGTTCTGGTCACCCTATTATAGAAAGAGTGCAGAAAAGATTTACTAAGATGCTACTGGGGCTTGATGGTTTGAGTTATAAGGAGAGGCAGGATAAACTGGATCTTTTTCCCTGGAGCATAGGAGGCTTAGCGGTGATCTTAGAGGGCTATAAAATAATGAAGGGCATAGATCAGCTAGTCAACATCTTTTCCCAAAGTTAGAGAAGCCTAAAACTAGAAGGCATAGGTTTCAGGTGAGAAGGGAGATACAAAATTCTCCAGAAGAGCAGTTTTTTTTTCCAGAGTGGTGAATGTCTGGAATGACTTGCCAGAGGCAATAGTAGAGGAGGATACAATTTTGTCTTTTAAAAAGCATTTTGACAGTTACGTGGGTACGATTGGTATAGAGAGTATGGGCCAAACATGGGGCAATTGGGACTACTTAATGGTTAAAAACTGGGCAGCATGGACAAGTTGGGTCGAAGAGTCAGAATGGAAATGGGGCCCTTTCATGCAGACTTGAGCTTTAATTGTGTTTTTTTTCCTGGACCAAATCATCATTCAGCCAGATAATTACAATAGTAATTATAATATCCAACAACAATAGAATAGTCACTTAAATTATTTTTGCAAATTGCTGAGTTAAGATGGAGAGAGACCAGGGAATTTTTTCTGTTGCCCTTTACCATAAATTTTTGGCTGGCTTTATGTGAGATGCACTGGCTGATAAATTGAATACTTTTTTGTCTCTTTTTTTTTTGCATTTATTTTGTTGTAGCTAACCAAAAGCATCTTTACATTGATGCCACACTGTAAATGCATCTTTAACCATTCATCATCCTTGTTTAAAGAAACTGCAAGGAAGACAGGTACACATGCTGAAAGAATTGTATTTGCATATTAATGTTCTTCTGAGTTTGGCTTAATATCGCACTAAGGAAGAATAGACTCTATGCTGCTTCTGATCTTGCTGTTACTGAATTGAGAGTGCTGACAAGTTGTAAATAGCTTTCTCAGCACTAGGATCTTTTGAATGAACACAACATTTTCCCTAACCTCCTAATTTTCTTTTCTATTAAAATATAACTTAAATATTTAATGGATTGAGACCTAACTAGAAAATTTATGATTTGGCTTGAATTATAGAAAAATAAATTTTAAAGTGTCATATTTACTGAATTGTGAGGTTCTGAATAGGCATTTGTGCCATGCTTGTGTTATGCCCTCTCCATTGTTTTAGTCCATTTTACACAAAGGCAGGCAGGAAAATACATTATAAAGAGGTTGCGGACATACATGGAAAAGCTGAGTGAGTGGGCAAAAATCTGGCAGATGGAGTATAATTTGGTACTGTGGCTTAGTTGGTTAAAGAACCTGTCTAATAACATAAGATCCTGAGTCCGAACCTCAGTGGAACCTTGGCCAAGGGGGTCTTTTTAATGGAACTTGCTTCCATCTGCACAAAGAGTGAATTTCATCTATTAAAAATCATAGAATTCCTGTAGTACAGGAGGAGGCCATTCTGCCCATTGAGCCTGCACCAACAGCAATCCGACCTGTTCTATAGCCTCACACGTATTTCCCCTGCTAAACCCCCCACTCCCCCCCCCCCCCAAAAAAAAACTAGGGTCAATTTAACATGGCCAATCAATCTAACTTGCACGTCTTTGGATTATGGGTGGAAACCGGAGCACCTGGAGGAAATCCAAACAGACACAGGGAGAATGTGAAAACTCCACATAGGCAGTGATCCAAGCCAAGAATCAAACCTGGGTTCCTGGTGCTGTGAGGCAGCAATGCTAACCACAATGCCACCATGTGAAGCATAAACTTCTGGTAGAATTAATACGCTGAGAGAAGAAAATACTAGGGTGGCATGGTGTCCCAGTAGTTAACATTGCTGTCTCATAGAGCCAGAGACCCAGATTTCAATTTCAGCTTGGGTCACCCCACAGTTTTTAAAAAAAAGTGTCCGTTAGTTGCAATGGCCATGCTAAATTTGCCTTAAATTCCCAACTAGACACTGGAGTGTGACAACCAGGAGATTTTTCACAGTAATGTCATTGTAACAATAACATAAGCCTTTCTGTGACACTAATACATAAACTAAACTAAAAATGGGAAGTTGTTGATTTTGGTACGAAGAATAAAAAGGCAGAATGTTAAATGGAGAGCAATTGCAGAATTCTGAGATGCAGAGGGATTTTAGGTGCTCCAGTGCATGAGTCACCAAACGTTCACGTAATCAAGAAGAATTTAACATAAAACTAATTGTGTGCAATTTTGTTTTCATTTAAAGAAGAGTATTATTGTATTGAAGGTGGCTCAGGAGATTGATACCTTGAATGTGCAAGATGTCTAATGAGGAAAGTTTAGGTGTAGTGGGTTTGTTTCTACTGGAGTATCAAAGAATGAGAGGTGACTTGATTGAAGTATGTAAAATCTTGAATGGCCTTAAGGTTGATGTGGAAAAGATGCTTCCTCTTGTGGGTAAGTCCAAAATGAGAGGGCATTGTTTTCAAAATTAGGGATTGACTTTTATAGGACAAAGGCAAAGAGAATTTCTTTTTTTGAGTATTGTGAACCTTTGCGATGCTCTACCTGCGGCAGCAGTGTGATTGCAAATTATTAAGGCAGAGGTAGATAGATTTTTTTTTTGGGCAACAGAATCGGGATTATCAGGGTAGTTGGGAATGCAGATTTTGAAAATGAATCAACCATTACCTTACTGAATGACAGAGCAGGCTCAAGGATTAAATGACCTACTTTGTATATATTCATATAAAATGCTCGGCACCACTGCCTGAGATTTGCCAACTCGCTGTGGACCAGTGATTGGGCATGGATCCTCCTTATTGTTCTTTGTCAATTCATGGATTGCATTTTTCTAATAAACTATGAAACATACGTAGCTTATATATATTCCATAAGAAAGTTGAGGATACAAAACACTGTAGTTGAAATTATTGATCCCAAGCCTCATACTGCTTAATCATTCAACAGTGTTTTTAATTCTCTCTAATGAATTGTTCACATCAGCTGCTTTGCTGTTTGTTATTTTCCATATATTTATGACAACCTGGTTAGTTGTTAACTCCAAACTGACTATACTTTCTTTCATTTTCTAAGCTGTAACTGGGAGTCAACTGAACTTGTCTAATTTAAGTAATGTCTCCATGGAGCCTTAATTGTTTCCTCTTGTTCAGAAGCCTTTTTCTTTGGTTCCCTTTTCTACATCACATCCACTGCCATTTTTATGATGACAGTGAAGATTGGTTACATTGCTCAAACATGTGGCTGTATGCATGTTTTGTTTAGACTCACTGTTGACCTTTTGGAATTTGTATTTTGTCCTCTGCCTACACGTTTAATAACCTTTGAATTTGCCCATGTGAATTGTCACTTCTCACTCATTAAATTACCGTGCCAACTGTGCGAAAGCTGTTTTGTTTGCTTTCCAAGTTGCTATCTGCAAATCTAAAACTTTGTGTAGTTTCCAGCTTCAGTTTTGTTTATAAAAGTAGTGGTTGTCTGATAGATCACTAATGACTGCTTTCTATGTTGGAGCAGTTCCATTCATTAACCAAGCTTTCTTCATCAAAAAAAACTTCCTCTAATTGCACTATGGCCTAATTACTTCTTACTTCTTACAGCAAGGCTTCTAATATGTGCTGGATCTAAATATAGACCTTCAGAGTTTTCTGTTAACAGCAAACCTTTAGCACCCTAAAAGGTAATAAAACATCCCTGGTGCTTGACAGGAATATTTTCAAAGCAAATTTACACTTCTGGATGATGTCAACAAGGGGCAGTGTGTAGATAGACTTTTATTCGTTCAAGAGATGTCGCCCTTCCCTAGTTACTTTAGAGAAAGTGGTGATGAGCTGCCCCCTTGAACCAATGCAGGCCTTAGGTGTAGTTACACCTATAGTGCTGTTAGGGAGAGCGTTCCAGGATTTTGATCCAGCAACGGTGAAGGAACAGCGATGTATTTCCAAGTCAAGATGGTGAGTGGCTTGGAGGGAAGCTTCTAGATGGTAGTGTTCCCTGTACCTGTTGCCATTGTCTTTCTAGAAAGTAACATCCGTAGGTTCGGAAGATGCTGTGTTGCATTTATTTAGGGCCTTTCAACCCTACTTATGTCTCAAAGTACTTTACATTCATGGATGATAAAGTCCTTATTTATTACTGAACAGATACTCTTGGGTAGATGTAGTGAGATCCGCTGGCAGAGTTGATGGGATAAGCAGAGGGTTGTACAGGGGGAAAATTGGCAAGGTTAACTCCCAGAGTATAAATTGGTAATTTTGATGTGATAGTAAAACTGGAGTTGCAACTTATAAGACAGCTCCAAGTGCATAGAGAAGCCCGCTGGGGGATGTCAAGGGAAAAACAGAAGTAAATTATGGGCTTATTTTAAGATGTTTTCAATCCTTTGGCAGCAAGAAGTCTAAGTTGGAAATTGGAATGGGGAAAAGTGAAAGGAGGCATGGCAATTAAAGGGAAATAGGGAGATGTGAAGCAAGGTATGGCAATTGACGGGAAGGATCTGGCAGGGACACCAAGGAAAGTTTTTTATTTAAAAATGGAAATAGAATTGATGAACTTGTATAAGCAAATGAACATGGAAACCCAAACAATATAGGCTGGTGGTGAGAGCCCAAATGGAGTAGTGTATGCAGTTTAGCCTCCACATTTAACAAAGTGTATACTTGCATTACAAGTTTACTAAATTGGTCCTTGGGATGAGGGGATTGTCATGTGGTGAGGGAGCAACTGGTATATTCTGGAGTTCAAAAGAATGAAAGGCATGCCCATTGAAACTGACAAAATTCTGAGTGGCCTTTATCGAGTGAATGCTGAGTGGTGTTTTAGATTCCCTGGTCAGTAAAAACAATCTTAAGATAAGGGGCCAACCATTTAGCACTGTGAGGCAAAATACTTCACTCAAATCATAGAACTGTAAAAACCCTATGTGCCGAAGGAGGCCATTCAGCCCATGAGTCTGCACTGATAACAATCCCTATCCCTGCTTAGGTTACAGGGAGAAGCAGGATAACTATCACATCCTGGGACACTAAGGGTTAATTTAGCATGTCCAATCAACTTAACCCACACATCCTTGGTCATCAAATGATTAAGAGGCTTTGGAGTTCTCTATCCCAGAGTTGTGGATGCTTTGTCATTGAATACATTTAAGGCTAATGAAATAGATGTTTGGTATTTCAAGGAATTACAGGATATATAGGGAGCAGATGGTAAAATTAAGTTGAGACCCAAGATCAGCCATGATCATGTTGAATGGCAGAGCAAGATCAATGGACCACCTGGTACATTTCTGCTTCTACATTTTGTGCTCCTATGGTACATAACATGGCAAAGGTAGGGCAGAGTCAGTATGGAGCAGTATGAGCTGTTTTAATTATTTGGAGATGGATATATGAGTGATATCATAGCCTACCCTCCAGTAGCTATCAGAGGAAGCACTGTCAAGTGTTTTCTTTGTGTGGAAATTCAGATCCAAAATCGGTTGCAGGGCAGAAATGTGATAGAAAAGTTGGAAGTTACCCATAAAATGTGAAGATGTTGGAAGTTTGTATTTGGCCCCAGTCAGGAATGGACAGAAGCCAAATAAAAACAGTATAACCAGCAATCAGTCACTGGTATAGTAAGTGATACTGATCTTAGTAGTGTGTGGGCTGTTGACTGATTTTGGTATCTACTACTGTTCAACCCCCTTGCATGAAATCTATCTTGACTCGGTAACTTGTCTTACTTTAACTTAATCTATCAACCTATCTGAAATTTATTTTCCTTTGATACTGTTTACATATTTTAAAAGAAAACTAGACAGGCTGTTCAGCATTAGAAATCAGGACATGGAACTGAAATACTATAGTAGTACGAGGCTGCAGTTTGGAATAATATTTTTGGTACCCTTCTTATACCATTTGTTATGCATCGCTTTTGTTCACTGACTTGCATTAATTCCTGATTAAACACTATCTTGTTTTTAAAATTTGCATTCTTGTTTTCAAAACCCTCCAAGACATCACCTCCTTCCATCATTGATATCTTTTGACCCAAAAACCTTCTGATATCTGCACTTCTCCAATTCTGGTTCCTTGTGAATCCTCAGTTTTAATTGCTTTATCTTTTGTGGCCATGTTTGTAGCTGCTGAGGCATTAAGCTCATGAATTCCCTCCTTAAACTTCTGTACCTTGCTTTGTCCAATTGTTTGAACATCTACCTTGATACCCACTTGCAAAGCTCTGTGTCAAATTTTGTTTGACACAGTTCCTGTGGATTGTCTTTAAATGTTTTATAATGTTAAAGGTGATGTGTAGATTAAGATTGGTGTTTTTTTGCTTTGATGTTTCTTTGCCACTTTTGTTATGGGATGAATCTAGAGAAACTGGGGCTCTTTTCATTAAAACAAGAAAAGAAACAAGATTTGACAGAATTATTCAAAATTATGAATAGTTTTTAAACGAGGTTGGCTGTTTTTTTTTGCAATTTTATTGAGTTGCTAGCTAGAGGACATAAATTTCTGGCCAGCAGACAAGTAATGGCTGCAGTCATGATAATTATGTCAAGCGTGAGGACATGGTGTGCCTACCAGAAATTGAGAGAAGGCAGAATGCTAGTATTATTTAAAACCAAAAAGAGTAAGTATTTATTTTTAAAAGACTAAAGGTATGGAGAGCAAGGCTGAATGGATAATTATTTCAGAGACAGCACAGGCACCAAGGACCAAGTAGCAGCCTCTCATCTTATTAAAATTCTAATGATCCTATTCTTAAAAGGCAAAATTATGTTTATTTTTATTTTCAGACGTTTTATTTCCAATGAAACACTGTTTCGTAAGTTGGTGAAAGCCACCCAAGGTCTCCCTCGAGTACGATGGTCATTAGGCGGAAATGCGCCAGTCATGGCAAATCGCCTTGCCAAGGAAGGGTGTGAAGTGCTCATGGGAAGTCGTCTTACGTCTGACCTTATTGAAGTTCTTCAGGAGCATGTGACTGGTCTGTACCAATAAAGTAATATTTGACTTTAAATTCACTTATATAATCTTGGAAACACCAGCTTACATGAACAGCTTGGTCTGGCATCTTCAATTAAACGAACATCCCAAACTTTCTCATCAATTGTAAGAAAGTTATGTTGTGATGAAGAAAGTGGATTGTATAGGATGGCCTAATTAACAAAATGGGTTTTGAAGTTTTTAAGAATGAATCAGTAAGACTTGAGGAGAGAGTTCTCCAAAAGGCCAAACTACGAATGTTTACTGTCACAAATGGTAGGATAACAGTTGAGAGGGGTCATGATACTAAAGGAGCTCTCTGAGTTCAGTTTGATCTTGGAAGGGTTTGTAGAAGAGACTACTTATAAATCTAATGGATTGAGATATGGAACTAATTAAGGATGTAAGCACATCTTAGTGTAAGGCAAGGCACAAGCTGTAATGTTTTGAACAAAGCAAAGATTATGGAGAGCAGTGGTTAGGGGGTCAACAAGGAGAGCTGTATGGAATAGTTGAATTTGATAGCAACCAACAGTTGTAAGGATGTTGGGGACAAAGGCTTTATCCTGTTAAGTAAAGTCTCTTTTTGAGTCATAATAGAGCAAATTTACAACAGATAATTTGCAGTATTTTGATGCAGGATGGCATACAAGAAAGCATGGTAAAAGTTGGAATAAACCAATGTTAGTAGGAGTTGGGAGTAGTGGTGCAGGTAAGAGAAGCATAAGACTTAATGAAGAATATGACTAATTCAGGGCATGGGAGTAGGTCATGTAATTGACTTATCATATAAGGTACTAATCACATGTACATGAAAAAGTAGGGAAATAAAATTGTGGAATGTACCTTTGTGATTTCGAATTATTTGGCAGAATATCAGATGCTGCTGGGAGTGTTATGAATTTACTAGTGCTTTTAGTTCAGAATATAATGATGGAAACACAAGTTGCTTAAATTGGCTTTCTGTCATTCAGTTCACAATCTCGTGCATGATAGAACATGCTGTACTTCTAAAAGAATGTACTCTAGAAATGGGAGGCAAAACGATTGAGCTTGAGCTGTTCTTGCATGCCTTTTAGTGACCATTTTGTAGTAGTTGATAGGCCTTGGAGATCCATGTCATGTTTGGGAATAAATAGAGCAGGAGAAAAGAGAATTTTATAAAAGTTCATAACTTGTTTATAAAGTACAATAATATGTAGAATAAACAAGTATGTACTTTTTCCCTTGTATCAAGGTGACAACTGAGCACAAAATATTCCAATGTGGATAAGCACGTATTTAGCGCTTAAGTCTATAATTTGCAAAAGTTTTTGAATCACTCAAGGTGTTTCAATTTTAGATCAACTACTTGATGCATCTCAACTTGATTCACACCATTTTACGTAAATCTCTTTCAGAATTGTTTAAATTTAAATTAGTGCTGCTTGTGATTCTATCCAAATGAGTGTACAGTCATGAATTTGCTTTTCTTTTTACAAAAATGTGGCGTACACTGTAATAGTGAATGGGGCACAGTTTTTATTTGTTCCTTATTCATTTTAAGGGGTTTGTCATTGCTGGCTCAACCAGGGCAATTCCTCGTTGCCCTTAAGATAGTGAGCTGCCTTCTTGAACTGCTGCAGTCCCTAAGCTGTAGGTAGATCCACACTGCTGTTAGGGAGGGAATTCTTCAATTTTGACCTATTGACAGTGAAGGAACAATATATTTTCAAGACAAGTTGGTGAGTTATTGGAGGGAAACTTCCAGTCATGGTGTTCCCATGCATCTGCTGCCCTTGTCTTTCTAGATGGTGGCTTTTTTGGATTTGGAAGGTGTTTTTTAAGGAGCTTTGGTGAATTCCTGAGCAGCATCTAGTAAATAGTACACATTGCTGCCTCTGTGTTGATCAGTGGTGAAGGAGTGAATGTTTGTGGAAGGAGTACTGATCAAGCAGGCTGCTTTGTCTAGATAGTGTCAAGCTGCTTGAGTTTTTGTTGGAGGCAATTCATCCAGGCAATTGGGGGGGGGAAAAAGCAAGTAATGTGAGCAAAACTGTGCAGAGTACTCCAGGAGAGGTGTCACCAGTGCCCCAGCCACAGCAAGACTTTGCCACTTTCATACTTCACTCATACCCCTTGCAATAAAAGTCAACATTTTGTTTCCTTCCAGTTATATGTTGTACCTGCATACTAATCTTTTGTGATTTCATGTTGCACCCAGGCGACAGTGCAGGCCATTGGAATGCTAATGTGGGAGGTTATTACATTAAACAATGCTGTAGTTGCAGAAACATTCTGATTCTGAATTGCTAGAGTTCTGCTGTTAATCAACGTGCCCTCACAGATGATGGGAAGTGGAGTTCAGAAAATTTGTAGCATCTTTGACCTGTTACACTGATGCTCATGTCTGCTGTGTTCTACCTGCAAAGTATGTTCAAGCCAGTGTTTTTCAAAGTGAGGTTCATGACTTGTGGTGGGTCACCTAGGTCCAAAAGCTAGTGGCTTGTATTATCAAATAAACCTGTCGGATTTTAACTTCTTACTGTGTTTACCCCAGTCCAACGCCGACATCTTCACATCATGGCTACCATCGACAGCCGACTCTAGACATGGATCATTTTATTACGTGAAGGAGAAGGCCAAAGATATGAATAACCAATATCCTACTGGCCAAGATCTTGTATTTGAATCTGCTGAAGCAGAGCAGCAAAGCTCTCAAGTCCACGAGAGGACACAACAGTACTGATATTAGCTATGAACAAAACGCTAGGGCCTCCAGTGGACAACCTGCGAAGAAGAAACTAAAATCAGGAACAAAACCATTATTAGCACTGCTATGCCACAGTGCCAGGAACCTGGTTTCGATTCCCAGCTTAGCTCACTGTTTGTGGAGTCTGCATGTTCTCTGTGTGTGGGTTTCCTCCAGTGTTCCGCTTTCCTTCCATAGTCCGAAAGGCATGCTGATTAGACGGATTGGCCTTGCTAAATTCTCCCTCAGTGTACGTGAACACGTGGCGACTAGGGGATTTTCACAGTAGCTTTATTGCATTGTTAGTGTAAGCCAACTTGTGACACTAATGAATAAACTAAAGATGAGTTTGAGGTATGGTTTTGTTAATTGTGCCAATGCAAATCAGGATGCAAAGCCTGTGTGTTGTGTTTGAGGAAATAACTGGGAACAAATAGAAGCTTTATAAAACTAATTGAAAGTTTAGTAAACGTGACTACAAAGCTTCAATTATTACATGTTCCCCACACTGCTGCAGTACATTGAAAGAAAACAGTGTTAGTAAGGAAACTCTCAATAAACTTTATTTATAAACTGCACTGATCAAACTTCCAGAGAAGTTTGATATTTTGAAAGAGAAGAGTTGGCTGAAAAATCTTTGAGTTTAAGACCTCGGTTAGTTATTAACTTGCAGCTGACTCCAAATGAGGAGACTGAGTTACTGCATCTGACCCTGTGACAGCCCATTAAAAACACACCTTAGGTCTATGAGATTGTCATCATTCTGGATTAGCATCTCCTAGGAATATCCAGTGCTGAGTAAATTGCCATTGACCTTCCTGATTTACCTGTGTGAGGAGGGATTTCCCATTTTCACAAAGGAACCAGCTGAACTCTGCATCTGATCTGTGCATTGTCTTCTCATTTTGTGAACCTAATTAGAGCGGAATCTGAAGAGCAAGCAGGCTCATCTATCACCTTAAGTAGTAAGGGAATGTGGTGTGAGTCATGAATGGGTGGCTATTTGAGTCACTGGAAAAAAAATTTTGAAAAACACTGGTTTAAAGTGTTGTAATATTGATACTTTAGTTAATGGCTTTATAAGTACTAGATTCTTCAAACAAATATTTTACTTATCTTCTAGTTACAAGCAAACCAGTAGATGAAACTGACATCCACCTAATTCTGGAATATTCAACTGGTGCCAAATGGGGGAAGCTAGTATCTAAACGAGCAAACAGGTTTGTAACAATTATTAGTCTGCACAAACTGTCATGAGGCGATTTCGCCAATCTATCATTCAGTTTTAATAGCTAGGTTATGTGCTTATATGTCAACTTATTTTACAGCCATCTCTTGCAAAACAAAATGCCTCAAATTATTTGCAAACAAATTTATATTCAAATTCCTTGGATTTTCATTTTTGTTTCTCCCTATCATTTTGTCACCTAGTTTGCTATCTCTCTAGTCATGATGTTCTCTTGGCTGCGTAACATTCAAACAGGAAGTTTGTTGTTCCTCCAAAAATTTCCTTCTGTTTAGTGTCTCCTTACTGGACAATTCCAGAGCTGACAATGGAGTCAGGAAGGTCAAGGTCTTTATCTCTGTGTTCCACAATGTTCCAGGCATTTGGAATTTTGTTCCAGGCATTTGGAATTTTGTTCCAGCAAAGGGATGAAGCTACCTCTGAGGGTACTTGTGGAGTGATCCATTTATGTTCCAGAGCTGTCATTAGGGTGGTATAAATGTGTAAAATGAGAGTTTTTAATTTTGTACATCAACTAAGAAATGCTGTTCTCGCTCAGATAAAGGTGAAAAGCTGTAAAGTAACATCGTAATTTCATATATGGTCCACCAGATCTGTTGTTTTCCTTTGTGTGGTAATATGATTCTAAACACATTAATGTGAATTTGCTAAATATACTGTACTTGACAGTTTTAACCCCTGAAAATAATCCACTGCTTGATCTCTTAGGTTCATTGTCCATCATGACTCATCCAATCCCATTCTGGAGTCACTTGAGGATTTTCAGTCTCAACTGCAGCAGTTTAAACCATCTCTACTGATAATTAGTGGGCTTCAAATGATGGATAATTTTCCCTTTAGACCAGGTGAGAGAAAGAATGTAATTGTGTAATGTCAAACTTTAAATTATTAAAGAAGAGAAGACTGGTGCTGAAGCTGTTTTGCAGCTTTGCTTACAAGTCTACTGAGGTTAAGATTTTAGTGTTGCATTGATACTTTTGGAAACTGCAGCCATTAAAAAGTTGAAATGTCAATACATGACTGAAAAATTATTGATTGTACTAATATCAAGACAGATTTCTCCACTAGTCTTCTTGCAGCTACCACATGCAAGTTTCTGATCCAGATTGCAATATGGTGTGATCAAAACACCATTTCTTGTGCAGTGAAATAGAGCATCAGAGAATAGTGTCACGGTTTGCTGGACATAGATTCAGCTCTTCTCAGCAATGTTACTTTATGGAAGGATTGAATGAGCACTATACTGTGTACTAAGCAACAGTGCTATTAGCCTGGAATTTGGATGTTTGCTCTGTCTTTACTCAGTCAATATATAGCAGAGAAAAATCAAAAGGATTTTGCATTTGAGGCAGAATTCTAAAGTTTGCACAACAGTCAGGAAAAAAAAATCTCTTAATTTCTGTCCAATAAGAGTGATTCCTAATTTGAAAACTATGCCATTAGTTTTAGACTTGCTCACGAGGAAACATTCTTTCCGTATCCACCTTGTCAAAACTATTCAGGATTTTATATACTTAAGTCACTCCTCATTCTTTGAAATTTCAGTGGAAACAAGCCCAGCCTGTCCAACCTGCTCTCATAAGGCAATGCGCTGATTCCATATATAAGTCTAGAAGCTTTCTCTGAACTGCCTCTAATGCTTTTTGAATCTTCTTTTAATAAGGAGGTCAAAACTGCAGAGTATTCAAGATGTGATATCACCAATGCCCTATATAACTGAATCATAACATCCTTAATTTTAATTCAATTCTTCTCATTATTAGGGATAGCACTTGAGGATTAGGTTTTGTGATTATGTGCTATTACCTCCATCAGAACTTTTTAATCACTCTTGCACTGGAATCCTCTGCATCTTGGAATTCTGCAGTTATTCTCTGTTTTAAGTAATGCTCCTGCCTAAGTAAACAACTTCATATTTTCTCATGTTATGGAGTATACTCCATCTGTCAGATTTTTGTCTACTCGCTCAATGTATCTGTCTGCAAACTCCTTATATTTTCACAACAGACTTTTCTATCTATGCTTTGTCATCTGCAAATTTAGCTACCATGCTTCTGTTCTCATCTGTCATTGATGTAAATTGTTAAATGTTGAAGCTCCAACATAGACTCCCATGGGACCTATCACATCCTGCCAATCAGATAAAGACCAATTTACGCATACTCCTGTTTTCTGTCAGTCAATTATCTATCCAAGCTAATATGTTATCTTCTATACCATGAGCATTTATTTTCTACAATAGTCTGGAACCCAACTACAGTATGTCTACAATTTCTCCTTTATCCATTGCACGTGTAATTTCTTTAAGGACTCTAATAAATCAGTTAAACATGATTTCTTGAGGGGGGGGGGAAATCACATGATGTAAGTGTGGGAACAACTGTTTTCATGAGCTCTGGTGCTATTTATGTTTTTAATCTGTCCTTTATCCTGATGCATCATCCTTAATAATTTGATGCTGATGTGTATAATCTGTGCTATGTCCTTAGAAGATCTTGGCAAAATTCTGGTGAATGAGAGTCTAGGTTAGGAAAATCCTTGTTTGTTTGAGGCAGCCGAAGAAGGCCAGGGTGGGGCCCAGTTCTCAGTGGTGATTTCGATAGTGAACAGGCCTATGCTTTGGCAGTGCCAGAAGCATCAAGATGATGGCTCCCGTTGTGAATGAAGTTGTGGATGACAGTCTCGACTCATCAGCACAGACCATTGGTGCTCACAGTGAACTGTGCACTATCCTAAAGAAAATGGATGAAACGGAGAAGCAAATCCTGGAAATCGCAAGGGCAGTTTCCTTAGTGAAAGGTCACCTTCAAGACTTGAAAATCCTGCTACAGGTATGTCGTTTTAGGGAAATGGGACAAAAGAATAAGTATCCATGTGCCCAGTCTCCCTAGAGAAACTGGGGATGGATTACTGGCTGAATTTGAGGATCTTATACCATGCTTTCGCAATCTTCATTTGAAGGCTGGATGTTTCTGGTTTGATGGAGCGCTTTGTATCTGATTTTCAAGGCCTGGATTGATCAAAGGCTCTGACCATTGGTCTTGCTCGTCTTGTCTTCTGTGTTCATTGAGAAGGTCTGGAGGTGCTGGCTCCATGGGTCTTTGCCACCAAGATCTAATTTTTTCTTTACCAGTCTTTGGGAAGACAACATGAAAGTGCAAAGATTTCAGTGAAACACTGGAATAGATCCTGGATGTTGCTTGCAGCTCCTGTCATATCTTTGGCCATTTCAGATTCCATGGGTGGTTATATAATTAGGTCCTTTTTGCTTGTGTTTATACTCCTGATTTTTATGATATTGTCTTTTATCCTCACAAGGATGTATGACTCATGAGCATAGAGGCATTTGCTACTCTGTGAAAATCAGCATTTGTTAATCCTGGACATACCCCCTGTAATTAAATCCTAGTGTTGATCCTTTACTGTGCTTTATTGTATGTTGATTGGAGCAATCCAGAAGTCTGAGGCAATTTTTGCTGATTTACTCTGTTTAGGGTCATATTTTGCAGCTGCCTGCTAATCCTTGAATGTGCCCCCTGTAATTTCATTTCGTAATTCTTATGTGATTTATCACCTTGATAAGGACAGTCTTGTGTGTAAACATTGTGGCGAATTTTTGCTTGTTATCCCGATGAATCAAGAGAGATCCATTTATCCTTTAGTCGAATGCATCCCACAATGCACTACTTGTTTCTAAGGTATGTGCTGTGTAGGTTTTACGGTTCTAGAGCTGTGTGATTTTTATGTCTTCTTGTTTTATAATCCTGGCATATATTGTGGATGACATTTTCACCTATATCCTTTATTACAATTATGGTTAAAATGAGTATTGTCATTGCAGGGAGGTGGGTAGGCAAGTGGTTTAATGTGGAGATAGTGGGTAAGACACTGAGTACTCAACAGGTGAGGGAAAACCCCCTTTAAAACTAATGGGCTTGTATGTTTTTTTGGTAATTCAGTTACTTGGGGGTTATAGAATCTCTGATTTAACTCCTGTTTTATGGTGCAGACAGAATGTATATCCTGAGAAAAGAGCTATTGTATCATCGGTGCCTCTAGGTTGGCTGGGAATGGAGGAACTATACTTTTGTGTACATGGGTGGTTCAAAGCTCCTTGGTGGTTTAACTGCCATTTTACCTCTGTTAATATCTTGTATTTTTTAATGTTTGAATAAGCAATAGCAGTAGCTACTTTAAGGATTTGCTTTCTCTAAGTTTTGTAGCTCTGTTGCTGTTATTTTGAGAGTTTGGTTATGCACTGCTGAGTCAATTGTGGCTATATCCTATTATCCTAATTTTCCCCATTCTTTCATTGTTTGATGGGATACAATGAATATTAAGAGCCCACTGTGTTGATATTATTTCCATCTCTTCCTAAATGTACTTGTTTGAAAATGATCTTGCTGTATTACTGAGTTTGTTGCATTATTTTTTTAACCAAAAATGAAAAATCTTCAATAAAGATATATTATAAAAGAAATATGATTACTCTTTTACAAAACTATGTCTTCCCGATTATTTTGAGGTTTTCTAATTACCCAGCTATAATCTTGTTAATAATTTGATTCTTGGCATTTTCCCTATGACAGGCGGCAAGCTAACTGGCATGTAGTTTTCTGTTTTCGGCTTCCCTCTCTTCTAAAATAGATGGAGTTATAGTTTCTACTTTTCTGTCACTGAATTCCAAACTTTATTTCAAGTGTTTTTAAGTAGTTTTTCTTTTTCATGAACTTGAATTTCAGTATTTGATCAGATCGTTTGTAATTATTAGATTCAGTCATATGTTCTATATTACAACATGTGTTACCCCAGATCAAATTATCAAAGGATTCATTGTTTCAGAAGATACAGTTACAATGTGTAATGGTGAGGGTCCCTGAATCTTTGCAACTTTGTGCATGCTTTTAAAGATGCAAACTCAAACTGTACTGCCAAATAATATGCTGGAATAAAAAAGTCCATTTGTCCTGCTGAAAGTCAATAATGAAAGTTTTGCTTTTAACGTGGGTACATTAATCAGCATGTGATGATGTTGGTGTAATGAGTGGTGCCTAGTGATCAGCCTGCTTGTCATCTCTCACTATTGTGAAAAGAGAGGAGTGTGTAAGTCATTTCTGATGATATATTGCCTCTTCATCAGTGAATTCTTGATGATGTCTCCCTGTGGCAACATATATAAACTGGGTTCCTTATGGGCTCAGAGACCTGGCCTCCAAATACATGGCATAACCGCATACAAGGCCTTTACGCCTTGCTGCTAACAAATCAGACCCCTAGCTGTGAGTGAATACCCCACTGCTTTGTGGGCTTCTCATGAAAGAAAAAGGCTAAGGGAGTTAATTCTGTCAGAAAATTTAGAGTGGAAACCCATAATGGTAATGTCGTTTATCAGGCAAATTTGTGCATGCTTTATTACCAAGAAACTGAAAATCTTAAGCAGAATTACTCCACTTGGTGGAAAGGTAGATTTTTGGTCATACACACAAGAGCTCATCCAAATGTGTCTCGAACTCCTTTGTCAACCTTTTCAAGTGCATCGTTTCTAAGACCTCACACTTCATCCACTACAAGAACCACAGGATCTCAGCTATGGAGATCCAGAGTGCTGTCTGCCTAAGCTGCCAGGAAAACTGGCCAAATATGCCATCGCTACAGGCACAAAAGTTTTGTTTAGGTCAACCATACTTGAAAGTTAAGAACTCAAAAATTTTCTTTAACTCAACATATGTAACACCTGCCAGCAACTGTATACTTGGAGGCCTGACTCTACTGCAGTCCTTGGCAATGCATTCATGCTGAAGTTGCCTTCTGCTGCCTTGGTATCCTGTTGAATTATAAATTTAGGTTTAAATCCTACTTTGCTAGTTTTACATCTGATATCACCTGTTTGTAGCCCTTCCTCTACCTCTTTTTACTACTACTGAAATGCTTATTCACATCTGCCTCTCTGACCAACCAAGCTGTGTCTGGATTTTAAAAAAAACCTCTTGAACTTTCCTTCAATTCCACTGCTTGCTTTTGTTATGGTTTGATTGCAATAATAAATCTGTGTACTTGGCTTAATTTGTTTCTGAATTGGCTAAACATATTAGCAGATAAGATCAACTTTTTTATCCTTTCTGAGCAATACAGAAAGTGTTACGACAGATTGCACTGTTGTCTTTAGATATCTGTTTTTTTTGCATGATTTGATGGTGGCAGATTGTGGCACAAATAATTGACTTTCTTTTTATGGCAAAAATAATTCCTCATATTGGTCAGGCAAGAATCTGTTAACGTTGGGCATGTTGCATTTTGACTATTAATAAAAACGTTGGATTTCAGAGTTTTTTAGGAATCTCATTTACCAGTCTCAGTTGGCCTAAAGGCAGAGGTTTACAGCATGGAAACAGGCCCTTCAGTCCAACTTGTCCATGCCACCTTTTTTTTAAAATCCCTAAATTAATCCCAGTTGCCTACAATTGACCCATATCCCTCTCTACCCATCATACCATATAATTATCAAAATACTTTTTAAAAGGTACTACTACTACTACCCCTGGCAGCTTGTTCCAGACACTCACCATCATCTGTGTGAAAACTTTCACCTCTGGACACTTTTGTATTTCTCCCCTCTCAGCTTAAACCTATGCCCTCTAGTTTTAGACTTCCCTTCCTTTGGGAAAAGATATTGACTATTACTTTGTCTATGCCCCTCATTATTTTATAGACCTCTAAGGTAATCCTTCAGCCTCCTACACTCCAGAGGAAAAAGTCCCAGTCTATTCAGCCTCTCCTTGTAACTCAATCTATCAAGTCCCGGTAGCATCTAGTAAGTGTTTTCTGCATTCTTTCTAGTTTTAATAATATCCTTTCTATAATGGGGTGACCAGAATTGCGCACAGTATTCCATGCCTTAACAATGTCTTGTACAACTTCAAGATGTCCCAACTCCTGTATTCAATGTTTTGACCGATGAAACCAAGCATGTCGAATGCCACCTTCACCACAGTCTACCTGTGACTCTACTTCCAAGGAGCAATGAATGTGTACCCCTAGATTTCTTTGTAACTCTCCTCAATGCCCTACCATTAACTGAGTAAGTCCTGCTCTGGTTCAGTCTACCAAAATGCATTACCTCGCATTTGCCTAAATTAAACTCTATCTGCCATTCGTCAGCCCACTGGCCCAATTGATCAAGATCCCATTGCAATTGGAGGTAACCTTCCTCACTGTTCATCAAGCCACCAATCTTGATGTCATCTGCAAACTTACTAACTATGCCCCTTTTATATTCTCATCCAAATCATTTAATATAAATGACAAGTAACTGTGGGCCAAGTACTTATCCCTGAGGCAGACCATTGGTCACAGGCCTCCGGTTTGAAAAACAACTCCGCAATCGTCCTCTGGCTTCCCTGGATCCTGTGAGATTTAACTTTATGCAACAACCTATCATTGCAGTACCTTTGTCAAAGGCTTCTTAGGTGGAAAGTAATTGAGGTACCAGGCTGTTCTTCTTAAAAGATTTGCCTGAGTTAATCAACTCTGAAATGTCTTTTGAAGATTAATTCAGTACAATTGAAGCTTTATTCAAAGATGCTCTTAAACTGAATAATTATCTCTCTCTGCTCTTCCCCCTATCTCCCTGCCCCCCTCCCACATACATACACACACTCCCCATTAGGGGAGCTGCTGTACATATGAAGATTTAGTTGTTTCAGTTGGTAGTTTAGCCATATTTATTATGTGATAAGATACAGTACAATTGACATACTTAAGGAATGAAAATGGACATTTTTATTGACACAATTGAAGTAGCTTATTTTGGTTTGTCAAAGCAAAAAATTGGAATTAATATACAATATTTAGGTTATGTTAATATTTTTCTGCTTGTTTATTGATTTTTGGAAAGATGTTTGCAGTTTTGATTAAATAGGCATAGTTTTATTTTAATTTGCTCATACAATGCTGGCTTTTTAAAAAATTAGAATTGATACTATTCCCAGAATAGCTCATTGTGATTAACAATTGCATTTGTTTCCTATAGGTCATCTTGAGGAGCGACTAAGATTGCTCCAGAATCTCATATTATCCATTGATAGCACCACTGGAATCCATTTTGAAATGGCCTCGTTTGTGGACAAAAAGCTTATGAACAGTCTGTTCACTTACATCATCACTCGTGTAGATTCTCTAGGAATGAATGAGCAGGAATTGCCCAATCTGCTTAGCATGTTGAAAGGGTCCAATATCACCATTCTGTCTGACCCATACCCAAGAGTAGCAAATGTGCTGGATCAAATGCGGGACGTTTATCGTATCTTAAATTCTCAGGAAATGACAAGCAAACGTCGCAGACTGACTCGGCTGCATGTTCACACTCTTGCTTTCCAGGCAATCATCATTGCTAAAGGATCCTCTTGGAAAAACACCATGTCAGCAACTGCCAAAGCTTCATTGACTGCAAATCGTCATGTATGTGGCTCACCAAATATTGATACCAGTAAAGCCAAATTGATCATGGATGATTCTTTTTCAGTAAGTCGTGAACAAGGGAGTAAGAAAATCCCACTCAAAGAAAATCGGCCTGTTTCATGTTGGGAGGAATATGACTATGAAATCTGTGTTGCTCCAGTGCTGGTATGTACTGAGGTCTATCAGACTGTGGGTGGCGGTGACAATGTCTCTGCAGCCAGCTTGGTTCTTCAGATCTAGTCCATTTCTCTGGCTGTGAGGGCAAAAAGGAGCGTAAAACTGGCACACACGTCAAATCCTTGCATATTCCCTTGATGAAGGGACTTAATTTTTAGGCTTAATTCTTTCCACCTTCTTTTTCCCACACCCCCCCCCCCCCCCCCCTCGCCGCTCAAATTAAAATTTGGTAATCTGTGTATACTTTATTTTGGCCACTTTGTGTTCAACATTCAGGTTTTATTACTGTTTAAGATCATGTGCTTAAATGTTCATCTGTCACAATCTTTGTACAAATTACTTCAAAATCTGAGTTTATAAGAAAGAACCCCTATTGTTTTCATTCCATGATTTAAATACTTGTGGCTGAGTATCGAATAGTAAGTATTCTGTGTAGGTCTCACTCCTCATTTTCTTAGATATTTTCTGAACCTGAGCCAGTCTCTGAATGTTACGAAATATTGAACGAGGTACAACATACAAATTTCATCTTCGTTTTCAGTCAGTATTTTAAATCTTCATGGCTGTCAAAAGTGACCAATTGAAACTATGAATTAAGTCTGACTATTCTCTGGGACAATCCTGTACCGCTTTCTATTCTTTAAACTTTCCTCCTGCTAAAACTGTTTGCCACCACCTTGTTTTCTTTTTCAGGTAACTGGTAATATATCTGCTACTTTTGACTTTTCAGAGTCTACAAGGCTTCCATGTTCCGGCAAACTCTTATCAAACACTTGAATTGATCATTTCCAATAACCTGCTGGATCCAGTTCCAGAAGAACTGGCAGCTGTCCTCATCAAAATAGGCAAATGAGTCTATATGGCCTATTTAACTAAGGGTGGAGAAAGTATATAAAAGGCAGTCAGTTCTATTTGATCCCATCCTACTTGAAACAATATCTCCGATCAGACTGATTCCTATGGAATTGCAAAATAGTGACTAGAAATGCTGATTATTTTCCCCCAGTCCCCACTTCAGAACAATGCAGGCTATCATGGTGTTTCTGCCATTCTGAGATTGGTCACACCAAATAAGCCAATGATTTATGGGTAGGGATTTTCTAGTCTGTAGTTTGGTATCTTCCCATGTGGTGCATCGGGCCACTTGCCCAACCCCAACCCACACAGATTTGAATTAAAAAGGCAAGAATGATCCAAATTGGGAGTCTAGCACTAATTTGCAAACTCCTGGCTACTGTAACAATTTCATGTGAATTTCCAATAATTTCAGCAGAAAACAGAATTTTGACTCCTTTTTATTATATTTAAATAACTAGAGGTGAATTATATTTGCTAATATAAGCAAAAAATACAAGTAAAAAGCAGTATTCCTTGTTTTAAAGTATAGTTTAGTTTATCATTTAAAATTAACAAGGAGTGTGTTTATTACTGTGATAATGTGAAGGCATCTATAGAAGAAAATACAAAAATTTAAACTGCATTTTGTGCTGACAGTACTAAGTTCATGATGTTGCAGAGCGAAAAAATAACATGGACAATATAGAGTGACTTAGCTGATTTTCATTTAATAGCTTTAGTTTCAAGACTGTGGTCTTCTTGATCTGAATTTCCCCATTAGGAGTCAATCAGGAAGCACTTTATTTCACATACACCACATTGGAAATTTATAACTCCCCTTCCTCCCATCCTGAAGGCTGTGGCTGCAGCGTCATTTAAAATTAAGAACGAATTATGATGGAATTTTATAGGGGAATGAATATGAAGCAATCAGGTAAATGGTATTGTGGTACAGATCAAATTGATCACCATGAACTAACAAAACAGTAGCTAAGGATTGAAAGACTTGTATAACCTGTTCTATGTTTGCTATGTAATTTAATAATAACGTGGAATCATTGCTAAAGAAAATTCAGATACACAACTAGAAAACAATGCATTGTTGTTTTGTTGTGGAAGATTAGAAGCATAACACTGTGACTTTGTCATGTCAGTGAACTTATTAGATTATTAGATAAATCTAAGTGCCTTATGATATTTTGTGTTTAAAAGGTGCTATCTAAATACATGTTATCTAAGGTTGTATTTTCTAACTTACTTAGCAGTGCTTTCTGTGCTCAGGTACATAAAAGAAATTTCCTTGCCCCCCCCCCCCCAAGTGTTTTATTTCATTAAGTATAGTAAACTTGAGACTTTTATCAAGTAAATACCTCAGCAGTTTGCTCTCAATTGGCCTGAACCTTTGGGATTGCAGTGTTTTGCTTTCTGCCCATCCCATATCTGCTGACTGTGCTCCACAGCCATTTCATGCACGAGTGAGTGGCTGCAAGGCAGTTTATCTACCCATCCCTTGAGAAAAAGTCCCACCTTGGAGAACTACAAGCCATTGACTGGCAGCACTCCAGACTCACCAGCAACAGCCCTGCAGCAGACAGAGATGAATGTTGGAGCCTATGTCTGGGCACTGGACGCCGAGAGATAAATTCAAGGGGTCCCAAGATGGAGATGGTAACGAAGGGGGCAATCACTTTGTTTGGAAGAGGTGGTGGTACCCAGCTAAGGGGACTTCTGATGAAGCCACATTCCATCTTCCTCCCAGGATCTATTCCTTTTCTCAAGCTACCCCCATTAGGCGCTCTTTGCTCTCGCCAGCCTAAAAACCTTTAATTGGCCACTTAGGGGCTCAATTGGGGCATGGCTAAGCTTCCATCCAAAGGCTGGGCTACCCCAGGGTAGAATTACTGTGGTTTGAGCACGTTCCCTGCCTCCTCCCTGTCAACCTCCAGTGTGGAACTGCTGTAAAATTCTGGCAACAAATTTGATAATGCTCTGATATTAAATATGTGAAACTGTATAGAGTTGTTTTAGGTTGACCATTTTGTTATTCAACATTTGTTCGGAAAAATAATGTAGCTACATATTTTGGGTTGGTGGGGGAGACCTTTGATAAAAGGTCATATTTCAGCTATTCTTGTGAATATAAATCTTACAAACTGAGATCTCTAGCATTTAACTTTTTGATCCAAGTTGTGAAATTTTGTGAATAGGCTATTGCCAATTCCGCTTATTAAATGGTTATTCTTACTCTAATTTCCTTCAAGGGCAGCTGTATGAGGTTCTCCATGCAAGCTGAATGTATTCAAAGTATATATACTATTATAAATATGAAGTTGATCAAAATTCATTTGAACTATTCAGGATGTCTTTGACAACCACTGAAATGCACTAGTTTGTCAACAATGTGCAATAAATATTTTGGGTTTATCCAATAATCTGTGGCTGCAGCATATGCAAGCTTGATAACTATGTTCCTTAATTGAGTGACACCTACACAGGAATCCTGGCTCCTGAAAGTGTTGTTTGCCTATCACAAAATAGATTAGACTATCAACTCCATTTGAATAAATCCATAGATACTTTGAGTTCTAGACTCAGAGCCACAGTGAAACCAAATTAGGTGACTTTGATTTATACATTAAAATGTGATCTTTTGGGAAAGTGTCTCACCATTCAGAACAGAAGTAGAGATGAGCAAAATATAGAATATTATACAATTTGGGGATCATGGCCGCTTGGTGGGAACGTGAAGAAACATAGCTATTTTTCTAAATGTGACTTTTCGTGGCACAACCTCCAGACTGAACTAAATTGCTCACTGTCTGCCATTTGAGCTTTTTATTTCCACTTCAGATGAAATGTCCTTTTCTGTTGTACTTGATTTGTGTCCAATAAAATGATTCAGAATATTTAATTGTCTAGTTATTCATTTCAGTCCAGGATGGGGTAATACGCCTGAGTCAGACATTGAGTGAAGAGCTGCGAATCTAGTTCAGGTTGGAACTCTGGACAGAGGGGCAGAAAGATGTTTTTTCTTTCTATTTTTAAGCCTCCAGTGGAAAAAGGGCTGACCTTGACATATTTTGGCAAAGTGTATGAGCCTCTTGAAACTTTCTTCATTGAGATCAGAGGACTTTTTGACAGGATTCCTGAATTGACTACAGATTTCTTGCTTCATCTAGGAAGTAGGGAAGAGGAATAGCTCTCTAACCCGGATATATTTGTTAACACCTGTGTAACAAGTGTATGTGGCCCCTTCTCATCTTAGTCACATTAACAAAACCTTGTGTACAGCTGGTTACTCTGTTTTTCTGATTTTCCTTTCACAACACTCCACTGTAGAATGATCTAATTTTAATATTTCCCATTTGCTTGAGCTGGACAAAAAAACATCAAGTTGACCATTTTTATCAGATTTAGAAATCATTTGTGTACCGTTGAATTTTTTAGCTGATTCAAAGACTATTGTTCACTTTTATATGATTAAAAGCTATCAGCAATCTTAAGAAAAACATATAAAAAACATATAATTATTTAAGCAAAATTTTATTAAACCCCCTAATGAAAATCTGTATTTAAAACCTTTAAAAGTCAATGAAGTCTAAAAAGATTAAATTATTGTAATGTGGAAACAAATATAATTCAAGATCAAATTGAGCAAAGACAGTGATACTTAAACGTGATCAAAGTACAAGTTCAACTGAAATGTTTTACATTCAGAATAGTTGTAAACAGATTTGCATTTTTATTGCAACTCTAAAGAGCATATGAAATGTAGTAAAATAAAATTTAAAATTTTCAGTTTGAGATTAAAGACACAAGGTGTCTAATATTATAGTTTTTATAACCGTCAACCGTTTTAAATATAATATAGCAAACGCTTTGTCCTACATGAAGTTGCAATAAATTACCAGTTTAATACACCAACTGAAAGTGCACCTAGCTTTCAGTGGTCTGAATTAAATGAAGAATCTCCTTTAATAGCAATGAAAAAAAGCACCTGGGGGGGAGATCTTTTGGTAAAACATTTCAGAGTTCCAATCAAAACTTGATTTAGACAAATATGTATGAATGCTGATACCTGATCCACATGTTACAATGAAATAAGGTAAATAACTGCTGCCACATCAGGGTAACGTATCTATAATAAATTAAAGAAAATCCTATTGCCCAATGTAAACTTAAGCTTACACATATATGCAACTTAAAATTTGCAATAACCCTGTTTTGTGCTGCATAAAATATTCACCTTTGTGGTGGTTCAGTGGGTGAATGCACTAAATATTTCTCTACTGAGCAGAGCAAGGAGGTCTCAGTTTTTTCATCTGTTGTCTGTGCTGAACTAGTAAATTACGACCATGGTAGCAATGGCAAAAATAATAACTGACCTCAAGGATTATGGAAAGGAGAGAAGTGAAAAACAAATTAGCCAGAGAGGACACTATTTCCTGATTCCATTCACTGCGGTGCGATTAGAGAATGGGTGCTATCTCCAGCTACGGGTGAAGTCGGAGAATTCCAGACTCTATCTCAATACTGGTGATAATAAAATGTATCATCGATGTCACCACTTTTCATTCAGAAAGGAAACCTGCTGTCCTTGCTTCCAAACCCATAGTGAAATGGCAATGTGGCTGATTCTTAACTGGCCTCATAATCTACTCAGTCCAAAGGTAATTAAGTATAGGCAATAAATGTTGGCTTTGCCGGTGCTGCTCAAATCCTATGAAAGGATAAAGAGAGAAAAGGAAGTTGGAGAAGATAATCAACTCTGTATCCCAACACTCCAAAATGCCATGTGCTGCTATATTAATATATTGGACTTACGTAGCATTTATTTGTTATTGGTTGAGCATGAAGTACCTGTGTGATTTTACACAAAACCTAATTATTAACTTTCAGCTCTTAAAACAATATGTTTTTAAGTTAGGATTTTTTTAATGCAGCATCTGCACAAATTGTAGCCAGATTAATTTTGAGGACATCAGAAATTAATAATTTAAAATCATGTTTACAAGAAAATTTAATATTACAAACCATATGTAATTGCTGATAGAGACTAAATGACCTGGGAGTATATGAGGAATTGGAAGTATTGTCACTGGTAGGAATAACATGACCAGGGTGAATGAAGCCTGAAAGAAAGAAAAAGCATCTTCTTAACAGGGGCTGCTTAGTTCCATTTCTATTGAAATGTTATGATAGCTGGCAAAAATCCCATTAAGTTCCAAACTACCATCATATAAATGTGATTATGAAGTGTTTTTTTTTTTCTAGAAGTGCAGCATTACAGTATGCATGAATACAGAATTCTTGAAATGTGTAAAAATGCAGGAAGACTGGAAATGTTCTCAGTGCACAAGACAAATTTAACAGTACTTCAGTATAATGTCTTAAAACATTTATCAGTCAGTATCATAGCCTAAAATGGGACCCAGCCATTTTTCAATATCTTCTACTCTCATCTGTTTTCTGGCTGCATAATCTTCAACCTGTAAATCAACATCACATTGTATAAATTGCAAAATTCCAATAATTCATCATATCAACATACATCATAGAATTGCTACAGTGAAAAAGGAGGCTATTCACTGTAGCTAATCATCTTAACCTACACATCTTTGGATTATGGAAAGAAACTGAGCATCCAGAGGAATGATATAGAGATACTGGCATTGGACTGGGATAAGTACAATAAAAAGTCTCACAACACCTGATGAAAGAGCAGCACTCCGAAAGCTTGTGGCTTTTTACCAAATAAACCTATTGGACTTTAACCTGGCATTGAGAGAGACTTACCATCCAGAGGAAAACCATGCAGATATGGGGAGAATGTGTAAATTCCACACAGTTACCCAGCTGGAATCAAACTCAGGTCCTTGGTGCTGTTAGGCCATAGCGCTAACCACTATATCACTGGGATACAGATAACTAGTTTGATTTAGACATTGTTCTGGAAGTTCATTATTGCAAGTGCATTCAAAAATAATCAGCTTAACCGTGTGATTCTGTATTAACTATATAATGTAGAATCCAGGTTTTTAAAAAAATCCTTGTATGTAAGAATAAGGCAGAGCTCAAACGGGGACTTAGATGGGCAAAACGGGGACATGAAATGGTTTTGGCAGATAGGATTAAGGAAAATCCAAAGGCTTTTTAACTTCTATGTTAGGAATAAAAGGGTGGTTAGAGAAAAAATTGGACCTCTTAGGGACAGAGGAGGGGAAACTGTGCTTAGAGCCCAAGGGAATGGAGGAGATCCTGAATGAATACTTTGCATCAGTATTCACGAAGGAGAGGGGCTTGTTGACAGCTCCTGTCTCTGAGGGAGCTGTGGACCAGTTGAGGGAAATATCCATACCCAAGGAGGAAGTGTTAGAGCTTCTAGGTAGCATTAAAACTGATAAATCTCTGGGGCCTGATGGCATTTATCCCAGGCTGCTTAGGGAGGTGCAAGGTGAAATAGCTGGGGTCTCTGACACAAATTTTTGTCTCTTCTTTGGATACAGGTGAGGTCCCAGAGTACTGGAGAATAGCTAATGTTGTACCATTGTTTAAAAAAAGGTGATAGAGATAACCCTGGAAATTACAGGCCGGTGAGTTTGACGTTAGCCGTAGGGACGCTGTTGGAGGGGATTCTTAGAGATAGGATGTATAGGCACTAAGAGCGCTGCGATCTGATTAGGGATACGCAACATGGCTTTGTTAAAGGAAGGTCGTACCTTACGAATCTGGTAGATTTTTTTGAGGAGGTGATGAAAATGGTTGACAAAGGGCGAGCCGTTGATGTCGTCTATTTGGATTTCAGTAAGGCGTTTGACAAAGTCCCTCATGGGCAGTTAGTTGAAAAGGTCAAGGCTAATGGGATATAAGGACAGGTAGTTAGATAGATAAGTAAGTGGCTTGGAAATAGGAGACAGAGAGTCATAGTGGAAGAGTGTTTTTCTAGCTGGAGGTCGGTTACTAGTGGTGTACCGCAGGCGCGGTACTGGGACCTCTTCTATTTGTAATATATATAAATGACTTGGAAGAGGGAGTAAGTGGAGTGATCAGCAAGTTTGTAGACGATACAAAGATGGCTGGACTTGTGGATAGTGAGGAGCATTGTCAGGTGATGCAGCAGGACATAGATAGGCTGGTAGCTTGGGCAGATAGATGGCACATGGAATTCAATCCTGATAAATATGAGGTGATGCATTTCAGGAGAAAGAATGTAGGGGGGAGATATATGATAAAGGGTAGATCTATTAATAGTATAGAAACACGGAGACACCTGGGAGTGCAGGTGCATAAGTCTCTGAAGGTGGCAGAGCAGGTGAAGAAGGTTATGAAGAAAGCATATGGTATGCTAGCCTTTATAAGAAGGAGTATAGAGTACAAGAGCTGGCCTTCAATGTTGCAGTTGTATAAAACGTTAGTTAGACCTCATTTGGAATACTGCGTCCAGTTCTGGTTGCCTTACTTCCGGAAGGATGTGGAGACTCTGGAGAGAGTGCAGAGGAGGTTTACAGGATGCTGCCTGGTATGGAAGGTCTGAGTTACGAGGAGAGGTTAGGCAAATTGGGGCTGTTTTCCTTAGAAAGACATAGACTTAGAGGAGATCTAATAGAGGTGATTATTACCTCTATTAATAAGATTATGAGGGGTAGAGATGAAGTAAACAGGGTTAAGTTCTTTCCTAGGACGGACTCAAATAGCACGAGGGGTCATAGGCTTAGAGTGAGGGGGTAAGGTATAATCTGGATGCTAGAGGAAGCTTTTTCACACAGAGAGTGGTAGGGGTATGGAACGCACTGCCAAGTAAGGTGGTGGAGGCAGGCACTCTGGAATTATTTAAGAGATACTTAGATGGACACATGAACAGAATGGGAATGGAGGATATAGAAAACTGATTTAAAATAGGGATCATGAGCTTTGGGAGTCCCTGGGAAGTGTGTAAATAGTTGATGATATTGATGTATTTGGTTTTTATCCTACAGGTACTTTGGTCTGCCTTGTTGTCTAACAAGGGGCAACACACGATGGGTTGTGGGCGGGCTGCTCTTGGATTTTTTTCGAAAGTATCCTAGTGCTTCATGTCGTTAGTGTACGCTTGACCTTGACCATTTGATGGGCAACGCGACAGCTCAGTGACTATCTCTGTGCTGTGCAGAAACATAGATTTGGGCCTGTGTCTGTGGGAGTTTGCGCATTCTCCCCGTGTTTGCGTGGGTTTTCTCTGGGTGCTCCAGTTTCCTCCCACATCCCAAAGATGTGCTCTTAAGCTGATTGGCAGAACAAATTCTCCCTAAATTGTCTCAAATTTGGTTTCAATCCATAGACCTATAAACACAGACAGGAATCACGGGCAGAAGTGGGAACATTGCGGGCTTGTTGGGCCAAAAGGTCTGTTTACCGTGCTGTTTTTGTTCTTTATAAAACAACTGTTTTATACAGACAGAATATAATATTACAAACATTGTTTGATATTATAGTTTTTTGGTCAACTTTCTCAGTTACATTGATTGCTTTGTGACATGGTAAATGCATTAAAGTCATCATTTTTATTTTCTTCCCAATTTTAGGATAATAACAAAGCTAAATGGCAATTAATGATGTGTTAACTTTGACCGCAAATATTCAACTATAAGGGCCATTAGAACTGGGTTTGAATGTTTCCAACACCTGCTGACATACTTGCAGCTGGTGTCTTTGGGTGGGGATTAAGAATCAGAGGCTGGGCCAATGCCTCGCTCTGCTGCTGCCTCTTTCTCAATGCAGATGCAGTAAAGGCATTATTTTATTCAGGCTGATATCAATAATGTAAGACAGACTGGTGAATGGATCTGAAATTTTCCTTTTATGCACATCTCAGCTACTCAAATTCTTCAGTGAGGAACTTAGCTTAGGATAGCTCAAGACCAGAATTCTTACTGACCCAACATATAGATTTTAGTTTTTTTCTGGTTCAATCAGGGGATGTGGGCGTTACTGGCTAGGGCAGCATTTTTTTGCCCATCCCAAATTGCCATAAAGTGGTGGTGCTGAGCTTCCTTCTTGAACCACTGCAGTCCTGTGGGGAAGCACATCCACAGTGCTGTCAAGGATGAAGTCTCAGGATTTTGACCCAGTAACAGCGAAAGAATGGCAATTTCCAGGTCAGGCTGGGAGTGGCTTAGAGGGGAACTTTCAGGTGGTGGGTGTTCCCACATGTCGGTCATCCCATGTGTTTTCTGCCTTTGTCCATTTGGATGGTAGCAATCATAGGTTTGGAGAGTGCTGTCTAAAGAGCTTTGTGAGTTTCTACAGTTTATCTTGTAGATAGTACACATGGTTGCCACTGAGCATCGATAGTGGAGGGAAGGATATTTTGTAGACAGGGTGCCAATCAAATGGGCTGCTTTGTCCTGCATGATATTGAGTTTCTTAAACGTTGTTGGAGCTGCACTTACTCAAATAAGTGGGGAGTATTCCATCACACTCCTGACTTGTGCCTTGTAGATAGTGGAATGCTTTGGGGGGGGGGGGGGGGGGGGGGGGGGGGGGGGAGTCAGGCGAGGTACTTGCCACAGGATTCCTAGCACCTGACTTTTTGTTGTAGCCAAATTATTTATATAGTATTTAAACTTTACTTAGTTTCTGATTGATGGTAACTCCCAGCATGTTGATAGTGGCATTGAATAATGGTATTGCAATTGAATGTCATGGGGTGATGTCATTACCTGGTATTTGCAAAATATGGATATTACTTACTACTTGTCAGCACAAGCCTGGATAATGTCCAAATCTTGCTGTATTTGGACACTGACTACTTCAGTATGAGAAGTTGAGCACTGTGTAATCATAAACAAATATCTTCACTTCCAACTTAATGATAGAAAGAAGAGCATTGATGAAGCAGCCTGAGATAAGTTGGGCCTATGGCACTGCCCTGAGGAATTCCTGAAGTGCTCTCCTGGAGCTGAGATGACTGATCTCCAATAACAATCATCTTTCTTTGTGTTAAGTATGACTTTAACCAACAGAGAGCTTTTACCCCCAATTGCCACTGACTCCAGTTTTACTGGTGTTCCTTGATGCCAAACCCAGTAAAAGAGCTGTCTTGATATCAAGGGCAGTTACTCTCACCTCATCTCTGGAATTTAGCTTTTTTGTCCTTGTTTGAGCTGATCAAGAGCTGAGTTGCCCTGGCCTAACCCTGACTGACTATCAGTGAGCAGGTTATTTCTTAGCAAGTGATGTTTGATAGCACCATTGATGACTGCTTTCATCACTGATTGAGAGCAGGCTGATGGAGTAGTGATCTGTTGAGTTGGATTTGTCTCATTTCTTGCATACAGGACATACCTGGGCAATTTTCCACATTGTGTGGTGTGGAGATGCTGGCGTTGCACTGGGGTAAACACAGTAAGTCTTAAAGATGACCTATGCATAATGCTCTTTCCACTGACATTGTTAAGACTTGAATAACTGTGAGTTTTTACAACTAACCTTTCTAATCAGTAATCTGTAAACTGTCTTTGTTGTTTATAATGCTCTGTCTGAGGCCAGAACTCTCCATTCACCTGATGAAGGGCAAACCCCAAAGCTTGTGAGTTTACTATCAAATAAATTGGTTGGACTTAAATCTGGTGTTGTCAGACTTCTTACTACAATTTTCCACATTTCCAGGTAGACATCAGTGTCATATCTGTACTGGAACAACTTGGCTAGGGATGCAGCAAGTTCTGGAGCACATTTCCAGTACTATTGTCAAGACATCAGGGCCCATGGCCTTCACAGTATCTAATACCTTCAGCGATTTCTTGATATCACATTCAGTGATCTGAATCAAATTGGCTGAAGGCAGGTACCTATGGTGCTGGGAACCTCTGGAGGAGGCAATAATGAGTCCTTTGTTTGGCACTTCTGGTTGAACGCTGCTTTGAATGCTTCAGCATTATCTTCTGCAATGATTTGTTGGGCTCCTCAATCATTCAGGATGGAAATAACTGTGGAACTTCTTTATCCAATGAATTATTGACCACCATTCATGACTGCATGTGGCAAGATTGCAGAGTTAAATCTGATCCATTGGTTGCAGGATCATTTAGCTCTGCCTACCATTCACTGCTTCTACCATTTGGCATTCAAGTAGTTCTGTGCCATAATTTGATACCTCAATTTTAGGTATGGTTGTTGTTGTTCCCCCTCCTACATTCACTATTGATTGAACCAAGGTTGATCTCCTTTTGGTGTTAATAATAGAGTGGAATATGTGAGGCCATGAGGTTACAGATTGTGGTTGAGAACAATTCCGCTGCTGTTGAAGACCCACAGTGTCTCATGGTTGCCTAGACTTAAGCTAGATTTATTTGATATGTATCCCATTTATAATGGTGATAGTGCCACACAACACAATGGAAGATATCTCAATATGAAAACAGGACTTTGTCTTTACAAGGACTGTGAGGTAGTCACTCCTACAAATATCAGCATGGCCAGATACATCTGTGGCAGGCAGGGTGGCGAGGATGAGCTATCTCTTGTTTCCCTTACCACCTCCTGCAAACCCAGTCTGGCAGCTACGTCCTTTAGGATCTTGCCAGCTTGGTCTGCTATGATGCTAACGAGTAACCAGATGGACATTGATATCCCCATTGATATAATGGACCAGAGTCCATTTTGTGTCCTTGCCACCCTCAGTGTTAGAAAACTTGGTTAGGGTGTACTGCAAGTTCTGGAGCACAAGTATTCAGTATTATTGCTGAAGTATTGTTAGGGCCACTATATTTATATAACTTCGACAATTAGCCCTCAAAAATAATGAGAGCAGTGTGCTTAAGTTTGAGTGTTTTGCCCATCAATTTCCACTGATTTCTGGATGCTTCATAAATTACGAACCTGTTCCTTAGTAATTTTACCAACAGCAAAATACATGGATTGTGGACTAGAAAAATAAAGTCCTGAGACTGCAGCCGCTGGAGTCATAGCCAAGGATTCAGTCAATGCAATTCCTGTGCAGAAAGTAAAAAGAAAAACTTTTTCACTCTCTGATGTCCATGAGATGAGAAAGTTAAAAATTAAATTTTCACTACTTATTAATTTAAAGATGAAAGTACACAAATTTTCTCAAATGATTTAAGAACATGGTGTTCTATTTATGCGATCCAGTTTAGGATATCAAATTGGCATAGATAAATGAACAGTGCTGCAATTTCGACCAAACTGAGCAAGCTGTAAAAGAAGCACCGTGTGAACAAACTTACAACATAGCTAGTGTTGTGGTGTTAACAATTCACAAACCCTCTTATCAATTCCTGCTGGACAACATACCAAATGAAGACATCACAAGTTATTACCTGTACTCTCCTCAATATTGGCAAGTTTCCACATTGTTATTTTTTCAGTGTGATCAGGTTGGCTTGGATATCCTGCAGCTGGGCGAATTCCCACATATTTGATTCTATGCATATCAGCAGCATCCAGGCTCTCATCAGGGGAGTAACCCCAAAATTCCTTACGGACTCTTGCGTGCATCTCTTCTGCAAAGGCCTTCAAAGCATGAAAAAAAAAGCATTTAAAAATCTCTGGATCATAGTTTATAGTGTCCAAACAGCAAACTAAATTGTCAGGAATTGATTAAATTGAATTTTTCCAACATATTTCAACATATCTATCACATGAACAATCTGACAACTGAACAAAGCAACAAATTCCACTTCAGCGCTTTGTCCTGCACTTATAGCCAAATCTCACATTATTTACACAGCATTTGTAGCCTCACTATTTAGATGGCTGGTCCAATTAAGATTATCATAGAGCAATACAGCATAGAAACAGATGCTTAATCTGTGCAATTGTAACCTTTAGGATATTGATTGTGATAGTAATGCCATTGAATATCAAGGGAAGATGGTCATCGTCCTGGTGCTTGTATGGCTTAATGTTACTTGTGGCTTCTTAGCTCAAGCCTGAATGTTGTCCAGGTCTTCCAGCTAAAATTCAACCAGCCTCAGGAAGAAAGGCTAATTAGAGTAGACCAATTTTTGTCAATTATCTGGTCTCTGGATTTGCTTATTATTTTAATACAGTCATATCATTACTCAAAACCTTCTTTTTAAAGGAATAGTCTTCATGTGATTTTTGTCATGATGGTGCTTGTGTGCCAGCATTTTAACAACATATTTCAACGTGACTGAGTATCATGTGATTGTAACTAAAAATACTTTGTTAGTTGATTCCCCTGAAAGGACGCTTTGTTTAAAAGCTATATTTTCTCCGTACGTTTCCTGTTGGATTTTGGGTTTTACTGTAACATATCATTGTGCGATTAGCCTGCAAACTCTTACTAACTCATTGAAAAACTAAATTCTAAAAACTGAATTTTAGAATTTTAATTTATGCCTTTCCAAAGACTAAAATTAACTTGTATAAACTGAACACATATTGGTAATTTGTTCAGAATAATCCACCCATGTTATAGTAATTTCAGATACAAGATGACCCTTGGCCCATTTAGTCCTCCTGTCCATGTTGCCAAGGGCGTCTCCAGAAACCCTGGATCCCATTTGTTGGCTAGAACCAGTAGGTAAACTGCATCTTTGAAATTGATTAGTTTTTTTTTGGTTTCAACACCAATGCCAGTAATCTGTTCCACACGCTCACTAAACTTTGTCAAAAAAAAATTCTGTATTTCCTGTTTAAATTTGTATTTATGGCTCTTTGTATTCAAATTCTGTACATGACCAAAAAGCTGCTGGATCCAATTTGTCTAATCTTTTAAACACTACTTCTATTAGCCTTTTCTTAAGTTTTGGCTTCAAATATGTAATCCTTTGTGTACTCTGTCTAATAGCAGGATATATTTTTGGAAATAGGGAGTTCAGGCAGTTCAGTAAGAGTTTTAAAATGATCACTTCAGATTTATATGTTATACTCATTGCTTATGTTTTAGCTGTAATACAGTCCCAAGGGTAATTTCATCCAATTAACTTTGTGCAAACCACTTATCTTTGATTCTTCACATGCAATGAAACAACAACAATGATATATATAGTTGTCCAAAACAGAAAAACTGTTTGAAATAGTCTATCATCTACTTAATTTTATTCTTTACCCAATAATGGACAGTACTGCTCAAATATAGCAGCAGGCAATGTTAGTTATTGAAAAGAGATTTATGTCTGTGGCCAAAAACACACTAATTATTGAAAGCCTACAGTATAGACTGTGTTTGTAAAACTTCTCTGCATTTGGAAATTCTTTCTTACACTGCACAAATTCGGGTTTTACCCATACTTATTTTCAGTAGAGTTACTCTTATTCATAGAGCTGTACAATTAGCTAGGATCAAACCCAAGATTAAAATCTTAAATATGTATGTGAATTAACCTTTCAAGGAGAGAGGAAGGTCAATTCTTTTTGCTAAAGTGACAAAACAACTATCAACTATAAATTATCAATATGACATCTAATTTGTAAATTGGTTTGCAAAATCTGGTTAAATATTTGGTTAGTCAAACATTAGTCTCACTTCAGCTAGTCTGTCTGCTAAGGCTTTAACCATTATGCTGTTGTAGTCATCATCATCCTCCTTATACTGTTTGCTCAGCAACTCAGCACCAAAGCACGCCACTGCAAACACACCGATGTAATCTGGCACACCAGAGTCGCTGGGTGCTATGAAGTCAGAGATGCAGCAGTACCTCTCCGTGCTATTACAGTCCTTATCAACCTGGAAAACATGAAAGTTGAAACAATAGTAGTTATTGGCAGTCTACAAAGTTATGCTAATGGCCCACCAGGATATTTCTCTACAAGGAACAGCACAACCCTTTCCTTCAACAATTATAGCGCTAGACAAATTAATCATTTACACAACAAACAGGATGCACTGAAAGCTACGTGTGTGTGCCCATTATTGGAAGTAATGTGACAGAAGCAACACAACATTCATGTAATTTACTTCATCCTATTATTTCATTAATATAAAAAACCAAAAATCTTCTATGTTTATTGCTTTCTACTTGCAAGTGTTCATGTTAAATTGCAATCACTTTAAGGCCTGGATTTTCAGGATGGCAAGCCCTCAGAGAGGGTCAAAGATACCAGGTCCCAGAGGGGAGGACATTCCAAATCTGAAGGGGTAAAAGGCCCTTCGTGGCCTACGTGGCTACTTAAGGGCTTTAATAGGAGTAAGGACATGCTTCCTACCCGCCCACCAGGAAATTGCATCTATGTCCGGACAGGTTTGAGGCTGGGGGGGAGGAGAACAGTATAACATTCTGGTCTAAATTTCTTTTCCTCCCATAAAATCAAAGAGACAATAGTACTCAATGCTTTGTGCGAATTTACTTCTTCAGATCTCCCCTTCATACCAGTCTCTAACTGTAAGAATCTATCAAATCTAAGATAGTACTTAATGACCTCATAGTAAAATGCCCCTGGAAAGCAAAGACCACAACTTCAATGAATTTTACATTCAGTTTGAAGGAGACAAGTGGATCTGAAACTATGATTTAAACCTAAATAAGGGCAATTATGAGGTCATGGAAGCTGAGCTAGCTAAAGTGAATTGGCAAATTAGGTCAAGGTATAGGTCAATACAGATGCAAACATTTAAGGCGATATTTCAGAATGCAGAGAATAGATACATTCCAACAAGTAGGAGAAAGTCCAAGAGATGGACCCACCATCCATGGTTAACTAGAAAGGTGAAAGAAAAAGCATACAATTGTGGCAGGGCAGGAGACTGAACAAAATATAAGGAATAGCAAAGGATGACTAAAAGATTAATATGAAGGGAAAAATTAGACAATGAGAGAAATGCCATAAATAAACAAAATAGATAGTAAGAGTTGTGATAAATATCTTAAAAAGAGCTAACAAAGTGACCACTGATCCTACAGAAAGTGTGTTTGGAGAATTGATCATGGATAAAAAAAAGAGGTGGCAGATTAATTGAACAGGGAATTTACATCAGTCTTCATGATAAAAAAGACAAGTATCATGATATAAAGCAGGAAATAGAAAGGAAGAACTTAGGAAAATTATATTCATTAGGAAGTGGTACTGAGTAAATTGTTGGCTGACGCGTCTTGATGGAGGACATGTCCTTCTGTGGGAGAACCTAAAACTATGGGTTATTATTCAAAAATAAGGGGATTAAATAGAGGTAAGGAGGGTTGTGAGTCTTTGAAACTCTCGTCCTGAAAGGGGATGGAAGCTGAATCTTGGAATATTTTTATGGCAAATATGGATAGAATCTTGGTAATCAATGAGTTTATCGGTGGGATGCAGATTTATGGTTACGATCAGATCAGCTATGATAGAATCCCTGCAGTGCACAAAGAAGCCATCATGCCCATTAAGTCTGCTCCAACTTGTTGAAAAAACATTCCACCCAGGCTCTCCCCGCCACCCTATCCCTGTATACATGTAACGTGACTTATCCACCTAGCGTACACATCTTTGGACACATCTAAGGGGCAATTTATCATAGCCAATCAAATGGTGGAGCAGGTTCAAGGGGCTGAATGACCTAATCCTGTTTTTTGTTTGTGTGTTCACATCCTCATTACATATGCCCCAATATCATGCTATCTAACGATACAGCAACCAAATGTTCAGTGGGTGCAAGAATCTGTTGCATGCCGTTCTGTCCCCCACTAAATACAGCAAAAACAGGGCATGATCTGGGGAAACCCACAGAGAAGAAACTAGTTGTGTAGAAGACATCTGTCCTAAGGAACAAAACATATACCATTTATTAGGATTTAAAAATCCAAATATATTGGAACCTTGAATAGAACCGTTGATCCAAAATTATAGATGTAACATTTCAAAAGTATGAAGCGAGTGAGATACTAGCTAATCATTTTTTTTTCCTGGCAATTTTCTCATCTCTGAAAGTTCTGTACTCTTGCTGGGATATGTCCTGAAATATGTTATTCAACCACCATAAATCTGTCTAGACAATGTGTGCTGACAAGATTATTCAACTGTGAAAGGGAGAACTGAATTCAATCATACCCTTGCATATTATGGATGAAAAGGGAATGGTTTAGGTTAGAGGGTCATTGCTTTTCCTTAATTGGTCGGTGCAACATCGAAGGCCGAAGGGCCTGTTCTGCGCTGTAATGTTCTCTGTTCTATATTTTATTTGGACAGGAAAGTGGGGTTGAGATAGATGATCAGCCATGATTGCACCGAATGGCAGAACAGGCACTTGGGGATAAATGACCTATACTTGCTGCTATTCCTTCTGTTCTTATACTAACAGTAGGACGGGACAGTGATTAGGTAGGAACCATTTCTGATCTTTTCCTTCCCAAACCAGTTACCCAGGTTAACTAACGGAGACAGGCAAGGGATCATACCCAAGATCTACCTGGTTTGCATGCATTAGTATCACACTGGCCAGTGCATTTACCAACCGGGAAACCGAAGGAGTTAAATATCTTTAACTGACAAGGAAAAGTTGTACCTGCTGCCGTAAACCATGAAATTTAGCCACTGGTTCATCAGTGTGGGGGAACGTATCGTCTGCAAACAAGTATATGTCATCTCCAACACTTTGAGCAGGCCAGAACCCTATAATTCCTCTGGCTGTTAATTTCTTCTCTTCAATCAGTGAGTTCAGCAGATTCTGTGCATCTTGAAAAACCTTCTTGGCCTCTTCACCTACGAGTTAATTAACAGGTTATGTCTATTACTTTTGTATTTGTTCAAGTATTGTTGGTTAAACCAACCTTTATTGCCCACCCCTAATTGCCCAGAAGAAGGTGGTGTGGAGCTGCCTTCTTGAACTTTTGCAGTCCAGGTAGTGATAGGTATACCTAGTGTGCTATTAGAGAAAGAGTTCAAGGATTTTGACCCAGCAACAGTGAAGGAGCAGTGATATATTCCCAAGTCAGGATGGTGAGTTACTTTAAGGAGAATTTCCAGGTGGTAGTATTCCCATTTATCTTCTATGTGGGTTTGAAAGATACTGTTTGAGGGGCCTTGGTGAGTTTCTGCAGTGCATTTGGTTCCTGCATCTGTCCTGCATCCAGTGGGATAGGACAAACTCAGGAATGGTGATGCCTTGGACATTGCTTATAAGGTATGATGAAGTGAGGATGACTATGTTAGGCTGTTGCTGACTAGTCTGAGGGACAATTCTGCCAATTTTGGCTGTGTTTGGCGCTGTCATATTTGGTGCCTTGGGCAATGCTGGGTGGTCCATCCAGTCTTAAACTTTTAATGGTTTGATACAACTAAGTGGTTTACTAAGCCATTTCATAGTCAACTGTATTGCTGTAGGGTCTGGAGTCACATGTAAATCAGACAAGGTAAGGATGGCAGATTATCTTCCTAAAGTGCATTAGTGAACCAGATGAGCTTTTACAAGAATTGACAATGATTCCATGGTCATCATTAGACTTCTAATTCCAGATTTTTTATTGAGTTCAAATTCCACCAAGGTGCCCAGAACAATATTCTGGTTCTCTGGATTACTAGTCCAATGACTAGTAATCCCAAGGATAGGACGTTGAGATCAGGTAACGTTTATTGCACTTTCTCTAGTCAGTGCATAGCAACTTCTGGTCTACAGTTCAGATGTTCAATGGATGCATGGAACAACAAATGGAAATTAATTTTCATGTTATTTACAAAGATTAGGACAGCATTGCCAAATCTTAAACTCGCAACCATAACAGAGGAACGGCAGCTAAAGATAAAGAACAAATAGAATTGAATTTTAATATTGACCCTTAATTAATTTGGAAAAGTAGTTCAATTGGCACTAACCAACAGTCTTGTCTTTAAAAATTTTAGGATATCCACGATTTGGATATTTTCCCTTCAGCTGCCAAACATCAAAGAAAGGCTTCCAGTCAATGTAGCTCAGCAGTCTCTTCAGGTCATAATCTAGAAAAGATTGGGTCCCAATCAAAGTTGGCTTCACTGTAAAAGAAAGAGATCGTTCTGATCACTGCATTGAACCGAAACTGCTGTGCTAAGCTTTTTAATTTATTTTCCCCTGTGTATTAATTGTCCTTTGTGTCAGAACCATCAAAATCATTCACGTTATGGTAGCTGCCAAATCAAATATATTTATCCAGTTTATTTATGTTAAGCCACTGTAAATCTGTTATGTCTCTGTAACCATATTAAAACTGCACAGCAGCCTTGTTTTATACACAAAATTGACTGGTCAGCACTGTGGCAAAGAGACAATGTCAGATCCTTTATAAATACTCAGACAGCTTCAAATCTTGGCTTTAGTCATGGGGCCAGCGGCAGAAAGAGGAAATAATAAAGGAGAGGTTGGAGTTATGTAGCTTTTTACCATTTACAGGGCAGGAAAATCCAAAATCAGTGTCCTTTTAGACCTCATGTTTGCCAATTAGAGGGACACTGACAAAGGAGTGCCAGAACTCAAAGTGAATAATTGTGCGCAGGAATGGGGAAAAAGGACTAGGTTAGTGCTCCTACACTGGCAAGTGGTAAGTTAAATCCAGTAGATGGTCTGCCTACTGTCTTCCCGTGCACCCCTGCTCCCATTATAGGCTCCCTCTGATGCTTTAGAAGGAGGGGGAAATCTGGTAGATTGTATAATTCAGTCTGAGGGGTCATTTTAAAAAACAAACACAAGCGAGGAAAGTAAAAGTCCCAATATACAAAATGGAAAACCATATTTAAAGGCAGTCAGGTAAGAAAGTGAGATAGAGCGAAAAAACTTCCAAAAAATAACAATTTTATTTGCAATGCCCACACAACACAAATTCCAAAAAAAAATTTAACAGACAAGCTCTTTCAAGTTAGACAGCAAGATAAATAGGGGCAATTTTTATGTGTTACTTTCTTTATTTTCTGCTGATGGATGAGGCTTTCTGCTCCCACATCCCCCAGCTGCGGTGGATGGAACTGGCTGCAACACATTGCCTTTGACCCAGAATGACTCTTCCACTATTTCCACTGCCTCTTGGCAAGGTATTTCTGGGTTTCTGAGATACCTTTCACAGACTGTGCTGATGTGAATGTAGTTTCTGTATTAGAGAACCAAAAAATTGTACCACTAAAAATTCCAATATTTATTCTAGCTAATAAAATATTTGAAACGTCTTATACCAATAGCACTCAGTTCATTTATGATCTGTGGGAAGTGAACTGAGCCTAGTGAGAGAAGTCTTCCCTCTAAAATTTTGGTTCTCATTATTCATCTGATATTTTGTACTTAGGGATCCATACATTAGATCTTATTGTAGGCCCCCATTCTCCATTATAAATTAGCCTAAATCTTCCCATCTCCAGATTGTCAGAGACTGGATGTATCCTAGAAAATGCAGTAAGCGATCGTTGGAAGTCCCAATTCACTGACTCTGTGAGAATTTTCCTGGAAATCTGCACTTCTAACAGGCAATTTCCTGCTCCCCATGACCTTCCTAAAAATACTGCAACTCTGAATTAGAATCGGAGATATTGACAGATCTGACTAACCTGAATAGTTACTCAGGAAGATTCTAGTCTGACTCCTGGGTAACTATATAGTGTGACATCCCCCATTTCACACTCCTACCATTCCCTAAACCCCCAAACTCCCTAACCCAACCTAACTCCCATCATCCAACTTCCCCCAACCCTCCTGGACTGACCTGACCATTCCCCATTACCCAACTGCCTTCCAGGACAGTCTGATCCTAGACCTCACTAAGCAACTCCCCTACCATGTACTTGAATAGAAAACAAAAGAACCAATTTAACCTGGAAGAATACTACATGGTTGCTCATGGTACAATTCTGGAAAAAGGATCTTGTGTCTTTCCTTAGTAATAATCTGAAGGGATGAAAACAACTATAAATGAAAACTCACATTAAAAAATTTGAAAATAAGATCTACATTTAGTGTCTCAAATCCATCTGTGAGAAGAGGAATGTTATTAAATACATAAACATTGTTACTACTGACCTGGCTTTGGATGGGAGAGCCAATCTATATGAAATCCTCTATTCCTGGCTTGCTGTAATGTTAAATATTTTCTGTCCTGCAAATAGTAACATTTCTGATCAAAGCACAGAAGAATCACCTGTAACTGATTGCGAAGAAGTTAGGATTGTCAAAGTTCTTGCAAACACAGATGTGAGAATGGAATGAAAGTAGAATAACTTCTACTTTCCACGAACTCACTCCTTCCTCAAACCATGTGTAAGTTGCTCAAAAATTGACTCACCCACAGTTATTAGCTGGATCTGTACTCGTTGGAGTTTAGAGGGCTGAGGGGGATCTTATTGAGACATATAAGATAATGAAGAGGATAGATAGGTAGAAGTAGAGAAATTCTTCCTGCTTAGAAAGGATAGCAGAACTAGAGGACACAGCCTCAAAATAAGGGGTTGAGGAATCTCTGAAATTCTCTGCCCATTGAAGTGGTAGAGGCTACCTTGCTGAATATATTTAAATCACAGGTAGAAAGGTTCTTGATAGACAAGGGAATTAAGGGTTATGGGGAGAAAGCAGGAAAGTGAAACTGATCCACTTCAGATCAGTCATGATCTTGTTGAATGGCGTGGCAGGCTCGAAGGGCTAGATAGCCTACTCCTGCTCCTATTTCTTATGTTCTTATGTATCATTGCAATCATAGTTAGGGTGTAAAGAAAGATCAACTTAATGCTAGGTAGATCCATTCAAAAGTCTTGACAGCAGCAGGGAAGAAGCTGTTCTTGAGTCAGTTGGTACATGACCTCAGACTTTTGTATCTTTTTCTTGATGGAAGAAGGTGGAGAGAGTGTTCCCAGTACACTGGGTCCTTAATTATGCTGGCTGTTTTGCCAAGGCAGCGGGAAGTGTGAACAGCATTAATGGGTGCAAAGCTTGTTTGCGTGATGGATTGGGCTATATTCATAACGTTTTGTAGTTCCTTGCGGTCTTGGGCTGAGCAGGAGCCATACCAACCTGTGATACCATTGGGGTACATGACCAATCTTGATGTTTTTGAATATTGGAGCAGACTACCTCAGTAAATTTAAACTCTCAGGAGATTTACAAGGATGTTGCCCAGATTGGGAGACATGTCTTATGAAGATAGGCTGAGAGAGCTAGGTCTCTTCTCCCTGGAGAGACAGAGATTGAGAGGTGACCTGATAGAGGTTTATAAAATGTTGAGGGGTATGGATAGGGTGGATTCTTGGAGGCTATTTCCCAGGGCTGAAATGGTCACCACAGGAGGACACAGGTTTAAGGTGCTGGGGAGCAGATACAGAGGAAATGTCAGGGGTAAATTTCTCACTCAGTGGGTGGCGAGTGAGTGGAATCGGTTGCTGTCAGTGATGGTAGAGGCAAATTCGCTGGGGTCTTTTAGGAGACTGCTGGATGACTACATGGGATTTAATGGGATTGAGGGTTATAGATAGGCCTGGTGGGTATAGAACATAGAACATTACAGTGCAGTACAGGCCCTTCGGCCCTCGATGTTGCGCCGGCCAGTGGACCCTCTAGCCTAAACTATTCCAATATCATCCATATGCCTATCCACCGACCATTTGAATGCCTCTGTAGGCAAAGTAGGCGAGTCCACAACTGCTGCAGGCAGGGCATTCCACGCCCTCACCACCCTCTGTGTAAAGAACCTGCCTCTGACATCCGTCCTATAACTACCACCTCTTAATTTAAAGTTATGTCGCCTCGTGTTGGTCATCACCATCCGAGGAAAAAGGCTCTCACTATCCACCCTATCCAGTCCTTTGGTCATCTTATACGCCTCAATTAGGTCACCGCGTAACCTTCTTCTCTCTAATGAAAATAACCTCAGGTCCCTCAGCCTTTTCTCATAAGGCCTTCCCACCATACCAGGCAACATCCTGGTAAACCTCCTCTGCACCCTTTCCAATGCTTCCACATCTTTCTTATAATGCGGCGACCAGAACTGTACGCAATACTCCAAGTGCGGCCGCACCATAGTTTTGTACAGTTGTAACATAACCTCACGGCTCCTAAATTCAATCCCTCTACCAATAAAAGCTAACACACCGTACGCCTTCTTAACAACTTTATCAACCTGGGTGCCAACTTTCAAAGAGCTATGTACTTGTTCCCCAAGATCCCTCTGCTCGACAACACTATTAAGAGTCCTTCCATTAGCCCTATATTTCATATGCCTGTTATTCCTATCAAAATGAATCACCTCACACTTATCCGTATTGAATTCCATTTGCCACCTCACAGCCCAGCTCTGCAACCTATCTATGTCCCTCTGCAAACTGTAACATCCATCATCGCTGTCTACAACTCCCCCCACTTTGGTATCGTCAGCAAATTTACTAATCCAACCCTCTACACCCTCATCTAGGTCATTTATAAAAATGACAAACAGCAGTGGCCCTAAAACAGATCCTTGAGGTACACCACTTGTAACTGCACTCCAGGTTGAATATTTCCCATCAACACCACCCTCTGTCTTCTATCAGCTAGCCAATTCCTAATCCAAACTGCTAAATCACCTTCAATCCCATGCATCTGCACTTTCTGCAGTAGCCTACCATGGGAACCTTATCAAACGCTTTGCTAAAATCCATATACACTACATCAACTGCCTTACCCTTATCTACCTCTTTGGTCACCTTCTCAAAAAACTCAATAAGGTTTGTGAGGCACGACCTACCCTTCACAAAACCGTGCTGACTATCCCTAATCAATTTATTTCTCTCTAGATGCTTATAAATCCTATCCCTTATAATTCTTTCCAAGGCTTTGCCCACAACAGAAGTCAGGCTCACCAGTCTATAATTTCCAGGATGGTCCCTACTTCCCTTTTTGAACAAAGGGACAACATTTGCCATCCTCCAGGGTATGGATATGATCAGCGCAACTTTTGGGCCAAAAGGCCTGTTTGTGCTGTAGTGTTCTATGTTCTTTTTAATCAGCCAAGACAAAATGTTCCCAAAATATTTATTTTCTCAGTAAGCCAAATTCCCAAGTATTTATCTATCCTCACATTTGTACCATTCAATCCAGATCTACTCGCATTCGTAGAAAACACTCCCCGTACTGAGAAAAAGAGAAACCATTATATCTCAAATCATAAATCATACATTAAACTGACCATTAAAAAGTCATAATAATCCTGTCGAATCTCTTCATATTCTTCAGTTACTTCCTCAAAGTAGTCATCTTTTAGGTCATCATCCAAAAGTTGAGAGCACTACCAATATATAAAAGAAGACAATAACAAGACATGCTACAAACTAAGAATTATTGAAACATGAAGTTCAATCAGCATAAAATTTGCATGCGATACAAGTTCAAAAGCAATAAAATTATATTTTGTATGTCAATGCAAAAGATGGTTTCAAAACATGCAAAATTCTACTGCCTGTCTTGTATTTTAGTGCATCTCAGGAAAGTTGCTAAATAATTATGGAGCCTACTGTGGCCAAACAGACCATCTAAAATGACGTTTTGTAAAGCACTCTGGGACAATTGGGCAAGAAACTAAACCGACAGGCTGCAGTTTAAAGACAGGGACAAACAGACTGCAACTCTGATCAGTGAATAAACAGAATATGGGTCATCTCCAGGATGAAAGAGACTTTCTGGTCACACTGGGTTGTGTACCAGACATAAGGACACTATGAACCCTTATTTAGAAGGGAGGCATGTGATGTACATGCCTTCAGCTCTTACAGATATGGCTGTTGGGGACACACCCAGAGATCGGCATGGTAGCACCTGATTGGACTTTTATCGATCACAGGGCGATCAAGTCCTGATCAATTGATTGGCAATGGCCAAAAAGGGACGTGAAACCAAACGGAGTATAAAGGGTGCTGCATAACCAGGCATCTCTCTCTCACCCCACGAACGAGCTACAACAATAGTGACCATTGCCAGCAACAGGACAGCCACCACACCTGAGAAGGAAGGAAGAAAGACCAGAACCAGAGTGCCAAACCAGACAAAAGGACCAGACTATGCAGACGACTACCAAGACCAGCACACAGATAAAGGCCAATATCTGCTTGGGTACTTGACAGTCACGCAAAGTTAAGTCAAGGTCTTGTACTGGACTTGAATTCTAGTATTTTCTGTAAGATAACTTATTGTTGGGCGTGAGGGTGATTATTGATTGTGTGAGATTAAATAAATATTGGTTGTACTAATAAGACGTCTACTCAAAGTTATTTGTCCACCGCATAAGGGTTAAAACAGACTGCGGCAGACAAGCACTGATATAACAATTTTCAGATTGGGTAGTAAAAGGGGTTTAATTATGTAGTGTTGAGTTTAGAAGCAAGGAAGAGTTGTGCTTGGAAATAGTGAGCTTAAAAACAAAAGCTGAAAGGAGCAGTGTTTGTGTAACAGTGTTTGAGAAAGCCATCACCACAGGAGTTTCTCCAGTGGCTCAAACAGAAGGCCCTTTGCCAACTTTCAGAAGGCAACTCGAGGTGTCATAGGGACAGAAAAGATCTGCATAATTAAGAAGTCCAATGGTACTCGAAGTGCCAATTTAAAATGGCAATGATATGACTGTACGTTTCCTGAGCAGCTGGTCAACTGATCATGGGGACAATTTTTAGCCCACATTTGTCATCAAAGAGAATGGCAACAAGGGCTGAAAATCCAGAGAGAATCGGGAACATAATTCTCTCTGGAGAGATCACATTCTGTAATTTCCCTCACCCCACAAAGGGCAAGATCTTTATTTAAATGTATGTTAGTATAATTAACAGGTCCCTCTGTCATACATTCTCCCTCATGCTGTGTTTTCAATCATCGCCCATATGGGAGGTTGGCAAAATAACCTGTCCCACATTTTGAGTGATCATATTGTCAGTGTCACTTTGGCTAATCAATCTTTAATAATAAGTTACAGATAGTAGAAATTACTTAGATTTATATACCTGGATTTAAAGCAACGCAAACTGGAGGAACAGCATCTCATCTTCCTGCTAGACACTTGACAACCTTTTGGTCTCAACATTGAATTCAACAAATTCAGATGATTAGATCTACCTCACTTCAATCCCTTTGTTTTCATTCTATTTTATTTTTTAACTGTTATCTACCTTTTGTTTCTTTATTGTCTTTCTTCATTTTTCTTCCCCTCCACCCACTCTTTCCCTCTTCTTTATCTCCCTTCCCTTCCCTTTCACACCCTTTACTTCTCCTTTTCTAAACCTTATTTCTGTCCCATCCATTCCCCTCCCCACTCCCCCAACTTCTGCACTTCAGCTTCTCTGCCATTTGGCCATTCACGCTTCTTATTTTCTCTTTGGACATCTATTAGCAGCCTCTTCCCCTGGTTCCTGTAGCTATGACTCATTATTCATTCCCTTCCCCTGCAGTATAAGTATCTCCCACTTGCTATGCCTTTTAACTTTGACAAAGAGTCACCTAGACTCGAAACATCAGCTATTTTCTCTCCTTACAGATGCTGCCAAACCTATTGAGATTTTCCAGTATTTTGTCTTTTGGATTTATATAACATTGTTTATACACATTTTTGATTTTCAGTTTCACAGATAATGCGGCAGTTAAATAAAGAATATCTTACCACAAGATAAGAACATAAGAAATAGGAGCAAGAGAAGACCATCTAACCCTTTGAAACTGCCCCACCATTCAATAAGATCATGGCTGATCTGAAGTGGATCAGTTCCACTTTCCCACTTTCTCCTCATAACCCTTAATTCCCTTGTCTATCAGAAACCTATCTACCCGTGACTTAAATATATTCAGCGAGGTAGTCTCCAACACTTCAACGGGCAGAGAATTCCAGAGATTCACCATCCTTTGAATGAAGTTCCTCCTCAACTCCGATCTAAACTGCCCCCCAACTCCCTCCTTAGTTTGAGACTGTGCCCTCTAGTCCTGCTATCTTTTTTAAGTGGGAAGAATCTCTCTACCTCTATCCTATCTATCCCCTTCGTTATCTTATAGGTCTCTATAAGATCTCCCATCAGCCTTCTAAACTCCAACGAGTATAGACCCAGTCAATTCAATCTCTCTTCATTGACTAACCCCCTCATCTCTGGTATCAGCCTAGTGAACCTTCTCTGCATTCTCTCCAAGGCCAATATATCCTTCTGCAAGTGTGGCGACCAAAATTGCACACAGTACTCCAGCTGCGGCCTCACCAGTACCCTGCATGGTTGCAGCAAGACTTTCCTGCTTTTATATTATAAAGGCCAACATTCCATTCGTCTTCTTGATTACCTGCTGCACCTGCAGACTGGGTTTTTGTGATTCGTGTACAAGGACCCCCAGGTCCCTCTGCACCATAGCATGCTGCAGCTTTTCACGCTTTAAATAATAATCTCTCCTACTATTATTTCTACCAAAGTGGATAACCTCACATTTGCTAACATTATACTCCATCTGCCAGGTCCTTGTCCACTCACTCAGCCTATCCAGATCTCTCTGCAGACTTTCCACACATTCCACGCAATTTGCTTTTCCACTCATCTTCATGTCATCAGCAAATTTCATTACCCTACACTCAGCCCCCTCCTCTAGATCATCTATGTAAATGGTAAACAGTTGAAGCCTCAGCACCGATCCCTGCGGCACTCCACTAGTCACTAACTGCCAACTAGAATGGTATCCACTGATTTCAGCTCTCTGCTTCCTATTAGGCAACCAATCCTCTATCCACACTAACATCTTACCAACTCCATGCACCCTAATCTTTTGCAGCAACCTTTTGTGAGGCACCTTATCAAATGCCTTTTGGAAATCCAAAAACACCACATCCACCAGTTCCTCTCTGTCTACGGCACTAGTCACATCTTAATAGAAATCCAATAAATTTGTTAAACACAACTTCCCCTTAACGAATCAGTGCTGCAATGCTTAATCAAACCATTCTTTTCTAGGTGTCTCGCTATTTCTTCTTTGATGATGGATTCTAGTATTTTTCCAACTACAGATGTTAAACTAACCGGCCTATAATTCCCTGCCTTTTGTCTGCTAATGGGAAGGTACATAAAATAAGTCAAAATAAACAACTCCAAAGTGATAAATAATCCTTCTCTTAAGTAGATGCAAGGGCAATCTGACAGGAACACTTACCACAACAACACTTTTAGAAGCATCTAGAACATGAATTGCAGGTGCACTGTACCTTGGCGCAATCTTGACAGCTGTGTGTGTTCTGAAAACAAGAAAAGCAATTTAGATACAAATAGATAGAAAAGAGCAAAGTTAATTTAAGAATATGGTGGTTGAGCTCCCACTGGTTTAACTGGTCAAAATAGGAGTAGTTGAGCCATACAAACTAGACAGACTCTTTCTCTATGCGAAGTTTTCAGATACTAGCCTGGTAGTAGCAAGCTAAAGGTACAACAGGTCAAACAACCAAATGGAGCTTTTCTCTATACAAAAAAAATTCAAATATGGAACAGAAGACGTTAGCTATGAGGACAGGTTGGAAAAACTTGGTTTGTTCTCAATGTAACGATGGACATTGAAGGACGACCTGATAGAAATCTATAAGATTATAAGGGGCATGGATAGAGCGGATACTCAGGAACTTTTTCCCATGGTGGAAGAGTCAATTACTAAGGGGTATGGGTTTAAGGTGCAAGGGGCAAGATTTAAAGAAGATATACAAGGCAAGCTTTTTATACAGAGGGAGGTGGGTGCCTGGAATCGCTGCCAAGGGAGGTAGTGAAAGTAGATACGACAGCAACTTTTGAAGGGCGTCTTGACAAATACATGTATAGGATGGGAATGGAGGGATACGGTCCCCAGAAAGATGGGGGCTTTAGTTCAGTCTGCAACATGGTCAGTGCAAGCTTGGAAGGCTGAACAGCCTGTTCCTGTGCTGTAATCTTCCTTTTCTTTGTTATATGAAGACTAATTCTGCAGTAGGTGCACATAGTATGAGATCAAGGTTGGCGATGCCAGATATGATCCTGCTAACAGTACATGGAAAGAAATACGAAATATAATAGGCACAAAAGAAGGTGAATGGAAAAGCAAATTGCGTGGAGGGTGTGGAAAGCCTGCAGAGGGATCTGGATAGGTTGAGTGAGTGGACGAGGGCCTGGCAGATGGAGTATAATGTTAGCAAGTGTGAGGTTATTCACTTTGGTAGGAATAACGGCAGGAAGGATTACTATTTAAATGGCGAAAAGCTGCAGCATACGACGCTGCAGAGGAACCTGGGGGTCCTTGTGCACGAATTGCAAAAACACAGTCTGCAGGTGCAGCAGATGATTAAGAAGGCGAATGCAATGTTGGCCTTTATAGTTAGGGGGATAGAATATAAAAGTAGGGAGGTACTTTTGCAGCTGTATAGGGTACTGGTGAGGCCGCAGCTGGAGTACTGTGTGCGGTTTTGGTCGCCGCATTCATGGAAGGATATATTGGCCTTGGAAAGGGTGCATAGAAGGTTCACTAGGCTAATACCGGAGATGAGGGCATTGGATTATGAGGAGAGACTAAATAGGCTAGGTTTGTACTCTTTAGAGTTTAGAAGGCTGAGAGGGGATCTTATAGAGACGTATAAGATAATGAAGGGGATGGATAGGGTAGAGGTTGAGAGACACTTCCCACTTAACAAAGATAGTGGGACTAGAGGGCACAACCTCAAGATTAGGGGGTGCAGTTCAGATCAGAGTTGAGGAGGAATTTCTTCACACAAAGGGTGGTGAATCTTTGGAATTCTCTGCCTGTTGAAGTGGTGGAGGCTTCCTCATTGAACATATTTAAGTCAAGAATGGATAGGTTTTTAATTGACAAGGGTTACAGGGAGAAAGCGGGAAAGTGGTACTGAACCACTGCAGATCAGCCATTATCTTACTGAATGGTGGGGCAGGCTCAAGGGGCTGGATGGCCTACTCCTGCTCCTATTTCTTATGTTCTTAAAACCAGCTAGTTAAGATAGTGTAGGGGAGTAACTGATATGAATATTATAAGTAATAGACAGTAAGGAACAAGAAACAAAGGCCAAAGTTTATATTCTTATCAGTGAATTCAATGGAAAATTAAGCAGGTCAGGCAGAAAACAATGAAAAAAAAAGTGAAAGAAACATTGTTAATACTTGGAGAAGTACTGTTTCACCCTTAGGCAAAGGAGTTATCTAATGAGGGAAGGTTGAGCAGGTTGGTCTATACTGACTGAAATTTAGAAGATAAGGTGATCTTATTGAAACATTAGATTCTGGGAGGGCCCTGATGAGGTAGATGCTTAGAGGATGTTTCCTTTCATCAGGCAATCTAGAATTAGGGGGAACAATTTAAAAGTAAGAGGCCTTCCCTTTAAGCTAGAGATGAAAAGGAATTTATTCTCTCAGAGGTTGCCGGAGTCTTTGTAATTCTCTTCTGGAGGAAACTGTGGAGACTGGGTCATTGAATATATACAAGGCTGAGGTAAACAGACTTTTGACTTGCAAGGGAATCAAGGGGAGAATGGGTGACAGACAGGAAAGTGAAGATAGAGCCACAATCTGATCAGCCATTAAATTGTTAAATGGTGGGTGTTTGATGGGCCAAATGACCTAATCCAGCTTTTATTTCTTACGATATATTCTAGAAAAAGAGAAAACAATAGGTACTAATGGAAGTGGTTAGAGAGAACAATGACAATGACTTAATGATGAAGGGAAAGAAACTCAAAATACTTGAAAGACTGACCCTTTTTGGACTTTTAGCAGTAGAGCATGACCAATCAATAGACCATTTATCTACATTACATAGAATCAAAGAATTCCTATAGTGCAGAAGGAGGCCATTTGGCCCATCGGGTCTGTACCGACCACATTCCACTCAGGCCCTATTCCAATAACCCCACGCATTTATCCTGCCAATCCCCTTGACACTATCGTCAATTTAGCATGGCCAATCAATCTAACCTGCACATCTTTGAACTGTGTGAGTAAACTGAAGCATCCGGAGGAAACTCACACAGACATGGGGAGAAGATGCAAACTCCACACAGACAGTGACCTGAGGCTGGAAGTGAACCTGGGTTCCTGGTACTGTGAAGCAGCAATGCTAACCAATGTACCACCATGACGCCAAGTTCAACCAATAACTGTCCCCTCTAGATTTGGAAAATCGTGAATGTACATTTGATAATCAATTTGTCAATTCCTTGTAGTTTATCCCCTACAAAATTGTGAAAAAGACAGAGTAAATTGATAACTTTTCTCTGCCACTTCTGCAAGTTAAACAGTTTTATTTCTCAAATTACAATACTACTAATTTCTCCACAATCCAGCACTATTTTAAAATAAATTTCTTAAAATATACACCTAAATGTATCAAGGGCAGCAAGCCTTACAATTTACCACCCAAAAAGAAATAAAATAAAAGGTCACAAATTATGAATTTGCCCTGCAATGTAAGAAATCTCACAACACCAGATTAAAGTCGAACAGATTTATTTGGTGGTAAAAGCCACTAGCTTTCGGAGCGCTGTTCCTTTGTCAGATAAAAACTTCATCCAGGTACTTTTTAAGGGATGTGAGGCTACCTGCCTCTACCATCCTCCCAAGCAGCGCATTCCAGACTGTCACCACACTCTGGGTAAAAAGGTTTTTTTCTCACATCTTCCCTAAATCTCCCGCCCCTCACTTTAAATTTGTGTCCCCTTGTGACAGACCCTTCAACTAATGGGAACAGCTGCTTCCTGTCCACCTTATCCATGCCTCTCATAATCCTGTATACCTTGCTCAGGTCACTCCTTAGTCTTCTCTGCTCCAATGAAAACAACCCAAATCTATCCAACTTCTCTACCTAATTTTAAATGTTCCATCCTAGGCAACATCCTGGTGAAGCTCCTCTGCACTCTCTCCAGTATAATCACATCCTTTCTATTATGTGGTGACCAGAACTGTACACAGTACATTAGCTGTGGCCTCAGCAAAGCTCTTTACAGCGCCAACATGACCTCCTTGCTTTTGTAATCTATGCCTCGATTGATAAATGTAAGAGTCCCCATATGCCTTTTTATTACTTTTCAAAAATCACAAAATGATTAAAAAGTAACTCTGAATAACTGTTAATATCTACATACAAGTCTGTATCAAGGAAGTTAGAGTAATATATCTTCAGAAAATTTGTACATAAATTGAACGGTGTCAGCATTGACCAATTATCTTCATTGATAAGGAGAATATCACCCTCTATCTGAACTTTTCTTCCTATCCCCCTCAGAGGTTTTAATAAATTCTCTTGCGTGCAAAGTAATATATTTTATATTTCTACAATGTTGTTCAGATTGGACTGAAGATTGCTTGTCATGAACTTTAGAGTGGAAATGCTAAGACTCTATTCTAAGCAGTTACTTACTTTGAGGTTGTTGCTCCACCAATCAGTAGAGGCATTTTCATACCTAATCGTTCCATTTCCTTAGCAACATGTATCATTTCATCCAAAGATGGTGTGATGAGACCAGAGAGTCCAATAATATCTGCCGTAAAGTTTGAAATAAAAATATTCAGCTGCATACTTTCATGATTCTGATTTTTATAAACTAAACCAATACTTGGCAGGGTCTAAACCTGTGAATTTGAACTTGGAAACTCAGGCACAGAATTTTTGCAAAATCATCACACAGCGATCAGAAATGGGGAGAAAATTAGAGGAAAGTATTTCTGAAGTCACTTTTGTTCATTTCCTAGCAGCTGGCTGTGAGGACACTCAGTAAAGTTTTACAACACCAATTTTAAATCCAACCAATTTATTTGATAGTAAATCCGCGAGCTTTCGACTTTACAGCCTTCGTCAGGATTTACTATCAAACGCTGGCATCTCTACATTGTGAGGACACTGCCAGAGGTTAAGGCCAGGGGGATAGAATTAGCTACTCTTGTCACCTCAAGGAATGCAGCCAGGTAAGATAGGAGAGAAAATAACCTGCTTCCAAATACATTAGAATTCTAATCTTGAGAAAGTAAACTCCAGAGATGGAGTTTACATAAAAAGGATGCAGACTAAATAATCTAAGTTTTATATAAAAAAATCCTAATTGGTTTTTGCACATTTTCCAGTAGATTGTCGAATTCCTTGGCAAAAGTTCAGGATCATCTTCATGCTCACTCACACCTTCTTACCCATTGCAACGATGCGCTCACACAGCCAAAGAAAACAGGAAAGAACACAGCATGGAGAATTTTTTTAAAACCTGCGTCTGTAAATAAACAAGTTTAGCTGCCAAGCTTACTTCATTGAGTCAAAGATCCTGTCATTTTTACCTGCTTTATTCTCGATAGCTGCTCGTAATATCTTATCACATGGAGTCATAACTCCCAAATCAATCACTCTGAAATGAGAATTAAAAAAGCATTTTTAAAAACAGATTTATAAGGAATTAGTTGAGTTGAAGAATTAAAGCGCAGCTTTGGATATATACTTTCATTAGTCAGGTTAACCTTATCAAGACACACTGAATTGCCTGACACTACTGAAAGGCCATATCATTGTTTGTGGGCAAAACAATCCACATAGTGTTCACTGAATTTCCAGCATTAATCCCCAATACCAGTTAAAATTAAAGTTAGAACAACTTTATTAGAAGATTTGGGCAAGGATTTTTAGGATGGCAAGATGTTCCCTGCCATTTCATGGTCAAACTTAAAAGCCTCCACCCACTCACCAATCTGAGGTCTAAACTCAATTATTTTTGGGCCTCCTTCGTACTCTGCAATACTTTCCATCAGCCTAAAATTTGAGGCTGGTTAACTGTACTCAATAATTGGCCACTCAAGATTCTCAACCTGCTGGTGGGAGTATAAAATTCAGGCCTTGGTGTTCAGTTACAAGATAGCAATGGACTGCATTAGATCACATTGCAACAGCAACAAAAACCTTTATTCTGCTTTAAACTATCACAACTGAAGACTTCAGTGTTTGGTACAACTCAATAAACTTTGTCATTTTGTTTATCGGAATAACTTTAAAGATTGTTTAGAATTTTTGGAACCGATTCAATTCTTATTATTTTCTAAATATTTGTACTATCAATATTTTATTCTTCATGTTTCTATGAAATTATAAATCTTGCAAATACATTTGACAAGTAGCTTTAATGTAAATTATTGACCTGATAGTATAACACTGAATAAATAGGACTGGATATTGAACAGCCCACATAACTTCCAGTGCAAATATCTGACAGGGTAGTAACTAATCCATTAACTCTCCACCCCTATTTATAATGTACCAAGGTGCACTTTGTTGGACAACTACTTTCTGCTCTCCAACCAAATTCTTCTAAGTTTCATCCAGATGTAAAATGTGAATAAAATTCTGCTCTAGTTGATGCAGATCTCATTCTAGAGTAAACTTTCCATATAGACAATATTTTCGGTGTCATAAATTGATCAGCTGCTGAAAAGTCAATGTTGCGATTATGTGACAATTATGGTTAGACTGAAGGGTTGTCGACAAATCCTTTGTAAGCTTTAGCATGTCTTTGCCAAAATAGCAATATTAGATTATTTATAAAAATACAAAACAATCTCATTTGGAAAAAAGTGACTGGAAAAGCCAAAAACAGAATTAAGTAGAAGGAAACAAGATGCAAAGTAGTAGGTTTACCTGAAATTATTGCAACCCAATACCACACCAACAATATTCTTGCCAATGTCATGAACATCTCCTCTGACGGTGGCTAGCACCACAGTACCTTGGTATGGGCTCTGAAAAATAATGCAATCCACTAACTGCCTGAACTCAATCAGAGAACGGTATTCTCAAGATTGCTTGATTTGATTTACAGAATTCAGTTATTACATTGAACTTATAGCATAGAACAAGGCATTCAGTCCAATAGGGCTATCCAATGTTAATGCTTCACTGAAGCCTTTCTCAACTGTACTTCATCTTATCTCATCTGCTTAACTTCTAGCCTTTTCTTCTTCATGTGTTATTTAGCTTCCTTTAATTAGTTTTACCTGCTCAACCATTCCACATCAGAGCAAGTTCCATATTCTAATCACTCTTTAGGCAAAAAAGTCTCTCTGAGTTCTTTATTAGATTTACTTGTGCTTATTTTATACGCAAGTGAGTTTTTGTTCTATTTTTGCCCTTCCTTTCAGATTCCTCTAATGTTTCTCTCATTGCAGGTTTTATTTTTCATTCTTTCACTGGTCCAATCTTCCCTCAGGTACAATAATTAACCTCTAATTCAGAAAAGAAATGTATGAACTTTGGAACAAAAGTAGGTCATTCAACCCCTCAAGCCTGCAGTCTGAAGTTAAAGACAGGGAAAAACCAATTGACTCAATCCAAACTGCGCCCACTGAACCTAAGGTCTCACAGAAAAGGCTATGTTACATGCATTGTGTCTGGCCAATTTTACAGGCTAATAAATCCAAACGAAACACAAAAGAAGCATAGCAAGATAGATTTATGTGTGTAACTCCCCAAATATGAAGCTGACAGGGTAAAGAAAGATCAAATTGCTTTTACATAACAGCTTTTCTATTCTAAAACATCATGCAGTACTTCACATACAATTCATTATGTTGTAGTTCAGTTACAAATGCTACATGGGTACTGATTGAATGGAAAGAAACGAGTGGTTAGAAATTGGAATACACTGCCTAACAGAGAAGAAGTTTGATGAGGACTTGTCTGTTGAGGTAGTATGGGCTGAGATTAGAAACAGGAAAGGAGGTCACCCTGTTGGGAGTCTTTTATAGACCTCCTAAAAGTTCTAGAGAGGTTGAGGAAAGGATTGCAAAGTCAATTCTGGTCAGGAGTGAAAGTAATAGGGTAATTGTTATGGGGACTTTAACTTTACTAATATTGATTGGAATAGCTATAGCGCTAGCTCGTTAGAGGGGTCAGTTTTTGTACAAAGTGTGCAGGAAGGTTTTTTGACTCAGTATGTAGATAGGCCAACTAGAGGTGAGGCTACATTGGATTTGGTGCTGGGCAATGAGCCAGACCAGGTGTTAGGCTTGGAGGTTGGTGAACATTTTGGTGATAGTGACCACAATTTGGTTACGTTCACTTAGTGATGGATAGGGATAGGCATGAAGCTGGGGGCAGTAGTTATAGCTGGGGGAAGGGTAATTATGAGGCCATCAGGAGAGAATTAGGGTGCATAGATTGGACTAGGAAACTACAGGGACTGGGAACATCTGGCATGTGGAGCTTATTCAAGGAGCAGCTGCTGCGAGTCCTTGATAAGTATGTCCCTGTCAGGCAAGGAGGAAATGGTCGAGTAAGGAAACCTTGGTGTACGAAAAAAGTTGATTCGCTGGTTAAAAGGGAAAAGGAGGCTTATGTCAGGATGAGGCTTGAAGGTTCAGTTAGTGCAATGGATAGCTATAGATTAGCCAGGAGGGAGCTGAAGAGTGAATTGAGGAGACCTAAGAGGGGACACGAGAAGACTTTGGCTGATAGCTTTAGGATTCTCCTTAATCCTTTCTTTAGATATGTTAAGAATAGAAGATTGGTTAGGACAAGATTAGGGCCAGTCATACACAGCAGTGGGAAGTTGTGCTTGGAGCCTGAAGAGATTGGAGAGGCACTGAATAAATATTTCTCTTCGGTATTCACGCAGGGTGATGTAAATGTAGTTATGGAGAACACTGAGGTACAGGGTAGCAAACTGGAAGGTATCGAAGTAGATAGGGAGGATGTCCTAGATATTCTCGAGGGTTTGAAGTTGGATAAGTCCCCTGGGCCGGACGGGATTTACCCTAGGATTCTCTGGGAGGCAAGAGAGGCGATTGCAGAGCCTCTGGCTCTGATCTTCAGGTCGTCGTTGGTTACTGGTGTGGTTCCGGAGGACTGGAGGATAGCGAATGTGGTCCCGTTGTTCAAGAATGGGAAGAGAGACCTTCCAGGGAATTATAGGCCAGTGAGTCTTACTTCTGTTGTGGGCAAAGTATTGGAGAGAATAATTAGGGATAGGATTTATAGTTATTTAGAGAGTAATGAATTGATTGGAGATAGTCAGCATGGTTTTGGGAAGGGTAGGTCGTGCCTTACTAACCTCATTGAGTTTTTTGAAAAAGTGACTAAGGAGGTGGATGGGGGTAAGGCGTTTGATGTGGTATATATGGACTTTAGTAAGGCGTTTGATAAGGTGGCCCATGGAAGACTTCTGCAGAAAATGCAGATGTATGGGATAGAGGGTGATTTTAGCTAATTGGGTTAGGAATTGGCTAGCAGATAGAAGACAGAGGGTGGTGGTTGATGGGAGATATTCATCGTGGAGTTCGGTGACAAGTGGTGTACCTCAGGGTCTGTTTTGGGGCCCCTGCTGTTTGTAATTTTTATAAATGATCTGGATGAGGGTATTGAAGGATGGATTAGTAAATTTGCAGATGACCCTAAAGTCGGTGGAGTGGTAGATAGTGAAGAGGGGTGTTATAGTTTGCAGAGGGACTTGGACAAGTTGCAGAGCTGGGCCGAGAGGTGGCACATGGAGTTTAATGTGGAAAAGTGTGAGGTAATGCACTATGGCAGAAATAATAAATGTGTAGAGTATAGGGCAAATGGTAGGATGCTTAGTAGTCTAGATGAACAGAGGGATCTTGGTGTGTATGTGCATAGATCCCTGAAAGTAGGCAGTCAGGTCGAGAAGGTTGTTAGGAAGGCATATTGAGTCTTGGCTTTTATTGGTAGAGGGATTGAATTTCGGAGCCGCAACGTCATGTTGCAACTGTACAAAACTCTAGTGCGCCCGCACTTGGAGTATTGTGTGCAGTTCTGGTCCCCACATTATAGAAAGATGTGGAGGCATTGGAGAGGGTACAGAGGAGGTTTACCAGGATTTTGCCTGGTATGGAGGGCAGGTCTTATGAGGAGAGGCTGAGGGATTTGAGGTTGTTTTCGTTAGAAAGGAGGAGGCTAAGAGGGGACCTGATCGAAACATATCAGATGATTAGAGGTTTAGATAGGGTGGACAGTGATAGCCTTTTTCCTAGGATGGAGAAAGCTAGCACGAGGGGACACACTTTAAATTAAGGGGTATGAGTTATAGGACGGATATCAGAGGTAGGTTCTTTACTCAAAGAGTGATTAGGGAGTGGAATTCCCTGCCTGCAGCTGTTGTAGATGCGCCAAGTTTGGTGGCGTTTAAGAGGTTAATTGATAAGTATATGGAAGAGAAGGGAATGGTTTAGTTTGGAGGGGCATTGCTTTTATATTGGTCGGCGCAACATCGAAGGCCGAAGGGCCTGTTCTGTGCTGTAATGTTCTATGTTCTAACAGGATGGTGGAAATACATAAACAGCAACTTTCAAAAGAGAACTGGACAAATACATGGAGAACAGAAAAAGTAGGTTATGAGGAACGAGCCAGAGAGTGGGACTAACTGGATTGTTCTTCAAACAGATGCAGTGAATGGCCTCCTCCTGTGCTGCTTGATTCTGATTCTCTGAATCCACAGAATAAGACAATTTGTTGTCTTCTCTCAACCCTGACCATGTCATTACCAGCATTTGTGAACATATTACCAGCTTTCTTGTCTTGACGAATATTGGTGACATTTTAAAGATAGACAACATTAAAAAAAGGTACAAACACAAAATGCTGGAAATATTTAGGCAGTCAGATAGCATCAATGAAGAAGTAGAGTTAATGGGCTGGGATTTATAGCCACGAATTGTGTCCCCCTTCCCCCACACACATACAACATCATCACATCAATTACAGATGTCAAACTTAAACTGAAATTGGAAGTCTGTCCCCCATCTTGAAACGATCAATTAACAAGCTTTAAATTTGTTAAATAGCCACTTGTGCATAAATTTTCAGGCGTCGGATGGAAAAATTTGGAAGTGCTTTGCTGCAGGTCTGACAAGGCAGCACATCAGTAGAAGAAAAAGCAGCAAATTCTACTGGTGATAACTCAGCTTGATTTCTGATTTAATTTATTGTCTTGCCCAAGCCTTCCAAATTAAATAAAGATAAGTTTGGAGAGCAGGCAGTGTTTATATCTATAGTTGTGCCTCACTACTGCTCATGGCTTAAACCCCCTCTCTCCTCATACAATCCCAGCCTAGACTCCCAACTGGGAACAAAGCCTTCCCCACTCCTCGAACTGCTAAATTACCACATTCCTGCTGGGCAGCTACTAAATTGACTGTCCATGCTTGACTCATTAAAATGAGATGGCCAAGGCGGGAGCAAGCAGACCACTCACTTTTCATTCCACCTCCCTCACCCTGCTGACAATTGATTCCAGCTCAATTATTCAGGTTGATTGGTCATACTGCCAGCAGCTTCTGTTTTTATCCACATTCTGCAGTATTTTACTTTTTAAAAAAACACGCTGCATAAAGAAATAAAATCAGTATAACCAAATGCTAATTTAAGCAAAAAAGTGTGGATGCACTTTTTGAAGATTTGAAGATCAGAAAATGTTAGATAAACTCAGCATGTCTGGCAGCATCTGTAGAGACAGAAATAATGTTTCAAGTCCATATGACTCTTCTTCAAAGCTCAAATTTAAATGGAAGCCATAAAACCCCCAGTCCCAGTTATAGACATGAAAACTTACTATTTCTTCTGAATTTCCTGACTGTGCCAACATTTCCTCTCGTTCCTTCTCCATGAAGGGGATAAGATAACCAACAGCTTTCTTCATTACCCGAGCAGATTTAACAACCTGATGACAAAAAATAGATTCTATTTACAAATCTTGGAACAATGTGTGTAAAATGTCTGAAATTGGATATTTCAAAATGTTCATATCTTTCTAGTTGAAATCTACCCCATATTAAACCACATGCTTTGCAATCATCTTCAACTGAGCTTTGAGATTTGTAATTGCTTTTCAAGAATTCTGACTTGACTACTTTTAAAAAAAGGCAAAACAGAGCAAGGAAGTAGTTAGGAAAATGTTTATAATTGTAAAGAAACATTGCACCCAAATAAAGTGAAGAATTCACTGTTCAAAATTCATTTCTGTACAAGATGCAAGATCATACTTCTGTTCTTTGCGAATTTTCTCACCCTCCCCTCTAAGATAGTGTCCTTCCAAAGTTTAAAGTTTATTTGATTAGTATCACAAATGGGCTTACATTAAAACTGCAATGAAATTACTGTGAAAATCCTCTAGTTACCCATTTGAGTACACTGAGGGAGAATTTAGCATGACGAATCCATTTAACCAGCATGTTTTTCAGACTGTGGGAGGAAACTGGAGCATCTGGAGGAAACCCACACAGACATGGGGAGAATATGCAGACTCCACACAGACAGTGACCCAAGCTGGGAATCGAACCCGAGTTCCTGGCGGTGTGAGGCAGCAGTGCTAACCAGTGTGTCACCCCAGGGTATGATTCTACGGGCACTGACATCTTTTTTTCACTTTCTTGTAATCATTATCCTTCATGTAAGAGTTTTGTAAGTCTCACCGGGTCCTCCATGCATTCACAATTCCAAGTACAACTCCCTGAAACATGAAAATTTTAAAACCCAGGTTGATTGTTTCCTTTCTTTACCCAGAGACACTGTGGTGAAGAGATAACACCCTCCTTTGAATCCCAAGATTGACTATTAAAATAGAAGTAAAGCCATATGGCATTGCAAATACATCTTCATTCTTTGCATAGTAAAATAGCCTATTTCAGTCTTACCTGTGGAAGAAACATTTTTCCTGCTCCAAATAATTCCCCCACAACTTTCATTCCATTCATCAGGGGCCCTTCAATTATACGCAGAGGCCTAGGATACTTCTCCTGATTGGCCCTTGCTTCTGCTGTGTCTTCTACCACATATTTTTCAATGCCCTGAAGAATAATAACAAGATTTGAACTCACGCAGAAAAAACAAACTTTAAAGGCACAACACAAAGGAGGGAGGGAGGAAGGAAGAAAGGTATGGAGACAGAAAGCAAAGAAAACAATTTGAGTCCATATAGTGTTTTACTGGCACCAGAAATACCAAAGCTTTTCACATCCAAACAAGGCCATCAAACCACATTCCACACTCATTCAAGCATTCACCTTTATTAAGGCATATACAAGACGTTCCTCAACGGGACCATCTCTCCATTTATCAGTATGTATCACTTTCTTCCCATCCTTGGCATGATTCTGGAAACAATAGTGAGCCACAATACAGATTATCAAATCAGTCAAGTATATTGTCAAGTATATCAAGTATATTATTAAGTCAATCAAGTATATCAGCATCTACAGGTGACTTGTCAGGATACGTTTAAGATTGCAGGCTATGTTTTACTGAGTAAAATTAAAATGTATCAAATGCAGGAACGAGGTCATTACTCCTGAATTCAGAAAGGCTGGAAATATTCTAGATTAAATCTCTCAAAAGGCAAAGTGGTAAAGCACAACATCAGTTAGCAATAGGATATAAAGTCATTCCAATATTGAAAATCAAGAATGAGTATTAGGGTACAGAGGAGGTTTACCAGGATGTTGCCTGGTATGGAGGGCAGGTCTTATGAGGAGAGGCTGAGGGATTTGAGGTTGTTTTCGTTAGAAAGGAGGAGGCTAAGATGGGACCTGATCGAAACATATAAGATGATTAGAGGTTTAGATAGGGTGGACAGTGATAGCCTTTTTCCTAGGATGGAAAAAGCTAGCACGAGGGGACACAGCTTTAAATTAGGGGGTGATAGTTATAGGACGGATATCAGAGGCAGGTTCTTTACCCAAAGGGTGGTTCGGGAGTGGAATGCCCTGCCTGCAGCAGTTGTAGATGCGCCAAGTTTGGTGGCGTTTAAGAGTTAGTTGATAAGTATATGGAAGAGAAGGGAATGGTTTAGTTTGGAGGGGCATTGCTTTTTATATTGGTCGGCGCAACATCGAAGGCCGAAGGGCCTGTTCTGTGCTGTAATGTTCTATGTTCTATTGTAGCTATTGAGTTCCCTCTGAATAAATATTTTTTTCTCCAAAACTAATAACTGATTTTGATTTGTCATTGGTTTTAGGAAGTTACTTCATCTCCTTTTAAATTCCTTCATGTCATGTGGGCCACACCAACAAGGCCGACACTTATCATTCTTCCCTAACTGCTTTGCAATCACAGAGATAGCTGCAAAGCAGAGTATAAATGTAGTTTGCTATACATTTAGGTAATGTGAGAAAATCAAAAACAAAATTTTTAAAATCTCTGCGTTCACATTATAAATAAAAAAACTTCCAAAGAAAGTTTTAGTTTCAAAACTGCCTGTGCTCAGGCTAAAATATGCAAATCTTTATAAGCTAATTTTTTTTGGTATAGTAATTACTGTTCAAACCATTTAAATTATGACCTCTTTTTTTGTAAGGGTCTCTTTGGGATTAAGTTAATCCGAGATGACATATCTGCCAATGGAAAATTGAAATTAAATCAATTTCTATGATAAGTGCTATATTTAGATTCCTGAGCCTTGCTTCTACAATATTTCACACTGCTGTTGACCGAAGAGCCTGCCTGCTTTTTTAATTGGGACATGAAGAGAGAGACATAAAAAATAGAGGTATGGGAGCCATTCAGCTCTTTAAGCCTGCTCCAACATTCAATGACCATAGCTAAACCTCTATATTTATACTATATTCCTTGACACCTTTGGAATCTAGAAATCTATTTCCTTCTGAAATATATTCAGTGACTTGGCCTCCACAGCCTTCTGTGGTAGAGTAATCCACAGGTTACCATCCTCAATTAAGAACATCTTTTTTATCATAGAATCATAGAAACTCTACAGTGCAGAAAGATGCCATTTGTCCCATTGACTTTGCACCAACCACAATCCCACCCTTATCCCTACATATTTACCCACTAATCCCCTTAACCTATGCATCTCAGGACACTAAGAGGCAATTTTAGCATGGCCAATCAACATAACCCGCACATCTTTGGACTGCGGGAGGAAACTGGAGCACCCGGAGGAAACCCACACAGATATGAGAAGAATGTGCAAACTCCAGACCGTCAATGATCCAAACTGGGAATCAAACCCAGGTCGCGGGAGCTGTGAAGTAACAGTGCTAACCACTGTGCTACCGTGCTGCCCCTCATCTCAGTTCTAAATGGCATACTCCATATACCGAGACTGTGACCCCTTGTTCAAGGTGTTGTTAATCAATTCTTGATGCAGCTAAATGGACTAGTTGTTATCATTTTGAACAACTGGTAGCAAGCTTCTCCCAGTCAATGTTGCTGTGCTTCAATGTCTTTGAAGCATTTTCTTTGTTCTCATCTGGTACGCTGGCCACTTGGAGAGTTAATAAAACAGGACCTGGCAAGGGAGATGCCTTTTAGCCATATGGACAATGTGTCCACTCTATTGCAGTTGATTTTGCAGGAGCTTTGCATGCATGTTATGAAGCCAGCTTCAAAAAGAACATTTGTGCTTGTTTGATGGTCCTCCCATTGGATCTGGAGATGCGGCAGATGTTCCGTTGATGGAATTTACGTGTCACTGGTATAAAGTCCAGGTCTCACTGCATTATAGCTGCTCTATTCACCCAAACTTTTATTGAAGTCTTTGTCAAACATTCACTGTGTTAGTTTCTAGAAAACTGACATAGCCAATACAGTGGTTGGATCTCTTCATCAATGATGGCTTTTTGAGACAGGTGGTTGCCAAGGTGTGGAAAATGCTCAATTTGTTTCATAGACTCTGTACAACATATTTTTGAAAGATGGAATATTTGACTAATTAGGTGTGGGTTGATGTATATCAGTTTTGTTTTGGTAACATTCAAGGACAAGCTGAGTTTCCTGTATGTAGAATGGAAGAGACCAAAAGTGGTTTGCAAATCTGGTGCAGAATGGGCAATCATCTGCAAAATGTGGATCATGTAGGTCTATAGTAGTCAGTTTAGTTTTGGCATGGAGGGGACCAAGATTCAAAAGTTTTCCATCTAGATAGTATATAATATTCACACCAGTGAGTAGTTAATCGTTTGACGAGGCAAATAGCTTCTGTCAGTAGATTGTAAATGGGAGCTATCGCAGTGCAGGTTTTGAGGGCCACTGTTTCAGATTTCTGCTCTAGACAGTTGCAATCATAAATGATGAAACAGTAGCAGGTCCATGATGAAGTTTATTTTAAGCAGTGAGGACTATGCTGCCAATATCTAGAACTAAGTAGAAGCAGCTTTCATAATGAATTCTTAAATGTCACTACGGTGACACCCTTCACTATCGGTGTCTTGCTTCAATTTGTGCTGTTTGCATACTTGTTGGCTGGGCTAACTGAAGTTCTGAGAAATTAGGGTGTGTCTTAAATGACTGTTCTTTTCACTCTGTAACCTATGATTATCTGAAAATTCCATAAAACAGAGATCTCACGAATTTACGTCTGCAGCACTTACAGCAAATATTTTAGTAAGCATGTTAGATGTTTACCTTTGGGTTTTATTACCATGCTGCATGTAATAAATCCCAGAAGGTAAACATCTAACATGCTTACTAAAATATCCAAATCTTTGAAACATACTTCACAGAGCCTCGCAACTTACTGAGTCAAATTCTTTGGTCAGGACTATGAATGCATCAAAGAGTTCTTAGTGTTGATCTCTATATTTCTCTTGATTTTGTCTAACAACAAAGACCATGGCTGCGATTCTCCCATTCCTCTGTGCTAATTTCTTAAGGCAGTGGGTTAGGAGATTGTCGCATTGACCAATTCACATGGTATGCACGTGCGTTCACGTCCCACTAGCGTTTCTCAGCGACAAATTTTCAGTAAAGACAATTTAGATGCTCAGTTTAATCTTATTTGAACATGATTAGTGGGCCTGGGACTGAAATCTCTAGGCCTGCTAGCATCTATCCCATCCCCAACTCTGCCAGAGTGGTTTACTCCAGCAGGGAGCTAGCGGCCCAATCCTCCTGGGATGAAGGGAGGGTGGGGAGGGCAAACACGGTCCCCCAGAGGATCAAGTGGCAGGAGGACCTTGGCACTGCCCACCAGACAGTGGGGCGGTGCCATCAGTGCAGTGCATATGGAGGCAGGGTCTGACAGAGACAGGGCCTAGGAGGCTATCGGTAGGGGAAGAGTTCCAATGCCACCCTGCATGGAGACAGGTTCGGGAATGGCTGCAGGGGCCAGCAATCACTCCTAGGGGGTGAGGGGGGGTGTGTGGAGAGCCAGTGTTGTGGAAGTCACTCATAATTGGGAGGCCATCAATGCGGGACCACTGCACATGTGCAGATCTCAGAACTGATAGATCAGCGCATGCATAGTGGCCTGCTCAGTGCGCTGATTTCAACCTCTCCAGTAGGAAATTTAATTGAAATTTAATTTTCTTTACACTGGTGGCTTCTGCAGTGCACATAGTGTGGAAGATTCTTCTCTGAACTCATACACACAAAAAAAACATGAATTACTCCAGGTTTCACACGAATTCGACACTTAGAATCTTTTGGGAGAATTCTGCTCCATGTCTGAGGTTCCTCTGGAACTTCCAAAGCTACACTGCCTCGCTGGGAAGATTTCCTCAGCCACAGAATGTGAGCGATTCATAAGAATACATGTCAAGATTCTCCTGCTATAGATGAGGGAAATATCTTGATAGTTTCCAAAGTGTGATTTATCATCTTCTTAACATGAGCTACAGATGTCCTGCTCTTGAGTTCTTCTTCCTCCAAATCCAGAAGATGAATGCATGAGAGCAAAAGCCCACCAACTTTGAAGACCTCAGCTGGAATATCATCATGGCCACAGGATATTATTGTTTTTCATCCATTTAATTGCTTGTTGCAGCTCTTTCATCGATGATGAGGATGGCAGTGAGGACTTCATTAAGATCGGAATATAATTTTTACTTAACATCTCCATCAGAATCAAGGGTTGGTCCATGAGTTCTGTTGGTGATGATATATTGAATAGGCTGGATATTAAGTGAAATATCACAATTGGGGAATTTTGGCAGTGCATCCAAGATGCTATCCTGAATGGCAAAAAAATAATTCCATGGACACAGGGTTGCTGTTGATCAAAGGCATTTCTCTCTGCTTACTACTTTAGCTCCTTCACAGAAAGACAGATCTCATTGAGGGCACAGATGTCAACTTGGGAGTCTTGATCACTCATGTGATACGATTGCAGTACTTTTTTCTTACAGTCACTTGAAATTATCCATGAGCATTGCAAAATTTTAAAGTTTTCTTTATTTCACCATCAAGTGAAGATCTGCAGGGCATGGTTCCCCAGTTAGGAGAATGTGGGTTAGCCTATTTTCAGGATGCATTTTCTAGCCCCCTCCCATTTAGGATGAGCAGAGGATATTCTGAAACTGCCCAAAAACACCTTTGCTGAATACAGGTACCCAATAACCTTCATTATCCGTGTGCAGAGATTCTTGACTAGAGGCTGACAGGTTCATAGCCCCACTCCCACTGCCAATTCTCCACTGCTGCAAGATTTCGCAAAAGAACCCTGGTGGAAGCTTGCACGTGGCTTTGTTTGCTGTCATTGCCCTCATGATTTTGAAGGGTTGGTAGTCTTCTTGTCGTTTTGGGATCCACCAGAAATAAGGAGCACCTGACAGCGCCACTCAAGGAATCAATGGACAAGTGTTTCCATCATGTCAAAGTGACTATCTACAGAGGACCTCCTATTTTAAGACACTTCTTAAAAAAAAAACACCTCTTTAACCAAGCATCAAGTCTGTCCATATTTCCTCCTTTGGTTGTGTGCCAATTATTTTGACTATTTAAATTTTTTGGCACTGACTTTGTATTTTCTTTAGTGTCAAAAATATTATAAAGTATTCAATAGCAACATACACACCACAGATTAGTGATTTGTGGAAGATAAACCACTTTCATGGCATCCCAGTATCATTCAATGGTTTATTTCTTACAACTAACAATTTCAATTAATAAGTAATATTCTTGCTCAATGTCCTTACCTGTGCATATTGCAACAATTTCTCTGTAGCTGCAAGATCTTTGTTCCAGATCAAATTCTCACATAGTTCCAGAAGTTCTTTGTCTATGTCATCATAAACAGGTAACTTGCCTGCATTAACAATTCCCATATCCATTCCTGCCTGAGGAGAGATTATAACAAATGTTGCAGCAAATGTGAAGTGAGAAATTGCTGCAAATGCAGTAAAGTTAACAAAAAGTATACTGCAGTGCAACAGGTACATAATATACATTAATCATTGTTCTATTAACAGTCCTAAGTCTTATTGTAGAAGACCAACGTCTAACCATATATTGCATTTAGAGATAGATATTCTTGAAATTACTAGCCAAACTGATGGAGTTAATGTACTTGAAAGAGTATCACTTGAAAAAAATATTTTCTTTAACCTTTATAGCATGGTACAGGAACACGCTATGCAAGGCTTCACGGATTGCCTCCATTCCTCGAAATGCGAAGGACAAATTAGAAAGACCACCACTTACTCTAGCACCTGGTAACTTCCTCTGCAATGAAAAAAAATGATCAACATAAGAAACGATGACTGAAAATAGAGATGTGAAGTGACAATCCAATTATAATGAAATGATGACACACTGTGAGCATATGATTTCTGGGTTGTGAGGAATGTCTTTGGACTATTACTGTCTGAAAAAACAATAAGTATAGGTTGAGGATGGCAAGATGATATGATGGAATGGATAGCCTAACATCATAGAAAAACATAATCTGTTTGTTTAGAGATTGAAAAGTAGAGCATGCACAGGTCACCATCTCCATAGGGATTAAATGGGAAAGAGAAACCAATAGAATTAAGAATAAAATAAGACATCGAGGATAATCAACATGATTATTTGGTACATCTCACATGCTAAACACAGGCACAAAGTTCATGAGCAAAGCCAATGTTGCCACACACATTGAAATAGTTAAATCTTGGCGTTAACACCAAATTGACTCTCTTGCTTTCAATTTAAGAGAGTAAAAGGTGGCCTTTTTCTCCAATAACTTTATCATGAAGACAGTCCACCGAACTTAATTTGTATTGATGGAACACTCAAATATTATTCTTGTCAGTAAGATATTCAATACCTCCATTTTATTATGCACTGATTTCAACTTCTTACTGCAGTTTTCAAGTGTTTTGATCTATGCACTAACCTTAATAATTGAGGTGGCCTTGATAAAATTTTCAGCATACAGATTATGCTCCTCCATTCCAGTTCCAATTGTCAGTATATTTGGATCAAATATTATATCATTAGGGTTAAATTTCAATTTGTTCACAAGCAGGTCATAGGCTCTGGTACATATTTCCACTTTATCTTTAGTATTGGTTGCCTATCAAGAGAACACAAATCTCATCAACTGTAACTTCACTTTGCTTAATCTGTAAATACTCTATTGGTAATCAAGACATATCAATTTGTAACAATTTATTTATCTGGCTACAATTTCAGAATTGATCATACTGTAGACACCAGGTTGTGATTCTAGAAATTGCAATTCTTTTTACTTCATAAAAAAAGTGGTAGTTTCATTCTCAAACTTGCATTTCACATGTGGCATACTTATTGTTCAAAATTAACTTGTGCTGTAGCTCAGTTTGGTCTGATGGGTCACTTTATGTGAAGAGGCTAAAGCAAAACACGAATGAGAATCCTAAAGAGCTATCCTTAAATTCCTGGCCATAATGTTATATGTTCCATTAAAGCTGGCCACATGTTCAACTGGTGACTAACATTTTGATGCAAAAGATCCATGGCATAAAATTTTTTGAGATACTGCGCCACCTTCGCACACGAGAGATTTTAGGCTGTAAACCTACGATCTTCTGGGAAACTAATCATTGCACGCAAGCTCCAAGTCCTGCCTCTCCCAAATCCTGCTGGATAATTTTAATCATAGTCATAAATAAACTGAGCAATCAATCACTGCGACTGTCTAGTGTAGTAATATGTTCTGCCACTAGATGTCATCAGCTTACTAAGCATAAAGTTAGTGACCAGATTTTATGGTCTCATGCTGTAGATTTGTGGAGGGTTGTAGGGGTGGTGGGATGGGTGCAAGGGGTCGTAAAAGTTTCCAGATGGCCACCCTGCCTCCCGTACTAACTTTTTATTGGGGTGGGTATCCTTACCCCAATTGAAACCCATAGTGAACAGTTAATGGCCACTTACTGCCAGACAATTTTTGCTTGTCCTCAATCATGAGGGACAGCCTCTTCCACGATCTGACATCCTAGGTGCTCCCTTCTCACCTGGCCTCGCCATCACCCCTCTTCCCTCAGTGACCACAGGCCTCTTTCCTGTCCCTACCATGAGACACACAAACTCACCCCTATCTTGGCTCCAAAATGAAGGATCTGGGTGTTGCTTTGTTGTTGTGGCCATGGCTACCATTCCTGGAGGTGCTATGCCTGGGCCCACTGCTCTGTGAGACAGAACTTCCTCCCAAGTTAGGGGTGGAAACTTGCCTTCAGTCAATTAACATATAGGCATAGAGGTTTACAGCATAGAAACAGGCCTGCTGGCCCAATTTGTCCGTGCTGCCGTCTTCTATTAAAACCCCAAAGATAGTCAAAGGCTGCAAGGCAGCAAGCACTGGCGGGGGCGCAACCCTCACTGACTCTTTGAGTAACAGGGTAGGTAAACCCCATCATCCCAAAAATCCTATCCCATATTCTGGCCACAAATGTTTTCACTTCGGGAGGCAGGACATAATTTCTTGACAATCTGTTCTTCTAATTTGAACTGCTTGAATGCCGAATTGAGCTCTTGATAATTGGAAACGAACTAATTCCTTCTGGAACCATGAAGGAAGATTAATGAATTGATTGTGTTATGAAGGGCTTCATCAATTTGTTTCCTTCTCATACTGTAGAAAATACAAACAAAACTAAATGATAATGATAATTCAATGCTGTTTAATAAATGAAGGATCATTGGAGAATGCAGAAAGGAAATGCTAACCATATGTTTGCTCTTTATCCCAATTCTCTTACCTGCCCTTTCTCATCAAATGCCATTATTACAACAGCAGCCCCAAAACGTTTAATGATGCGTGCCTTTTCCAGAAAGTCTTCTTCACCTTCCTTCAAGCTGATGCTATTCACAATGCACTTGCCCTGGCAACATCTCAACCCCGCTTCAATCACAGTGAAATTGGAAGAATCAATGCACAATGGGACCTTCAATGGAAAAACAAACAAGTACTTTCTATTGACCCAAGTTGTTTAATTTTATAGACATGGGACAGGATCATGGAATGGTTATAGTACAGGAGACCATTTGACCAATTGTGTATGTGTTGGCTCTCTGCAAGAACAACTCACATAGTCCCATCCCCATCTTTTCCAAGGTAGCCATTCTCATCCTCTTCTCATTACCCAATCTGCTTCTGGAACTCACAGTTGAATTTCTCTCCAGCACCCAGTCGGATAGTGTATCCTAGATCCTAACCACTTGCATCATGAAAAAGGATTTTCCTCATGTCACCATAGTGTTCTTTGCCAATTGCCATAAACCAGTGTTCATTTTTTTCGATCCCTTCACTCATGGGAACAGTTTTGCCTCTCCACTCTGTCCAAAGCCCTCATGATTTTGAATTCCGCTATCAAACTGGCCTCTCAATTTTCCCTTCTCCTAGCCACAGCTTCTCCAATTTATCTCTATAATTGAAATTTCTCATTCCTGGAACCATTCTCACAAACCTTTTCTGCAATCTCACTAATTTCCTTCCTAAAGAGTGGTGCCCAGAACTAGTTGTACTACTCCAATGAGGCTGAATCAGTGTTTTAAGACAGATGTTTTTATATCAAAACATCCTTGCTTTTGTACTTTTATTTGCCCCTATTTTTAAAGCCCAGAATTCCATATGCTTTATGAATCCAATTTCCAACCTATCCATCTTCAATGATTTGTGCACATATACCCCTTTTAAAATGATGTCTTTTGTATTATTTAGCCTCGTTCTGCTGACCAAACTGAATCACTTCATATTTCTCCGCTGTTAGCTCATTTTCTAGCCTTTCTATTTCCTTTAAAATCCCCCCTTGGGGCGGGGGTGGTGGGGGAAGAGGAGATGGGAACCTGAATTGTTGTGTCAGTATACAGGAGGATGTGAATAGGGAGGTCATGGATAAGGTTTCTAGGTCGCAGCAGTATAGTGGCAAATGGGAGGGTGATTTGAAGTGTGTAAACTTTAATGCGAGGAGCATACGCAATAAGGTGGATGAACTTGCAGCCTGGATTGGTGCTTGGGACTTCGATGTTGTGGTCATTTCAGGGACGTGGATAGAGCAGGGGCAGGAATGGTTGTTGCAGGTTCCGGGGTTCAGATGTTTCAGTCAGAGCAGAGGTGGTGGTAGAAGAGGGGGAGGAGTGGCATTGTTAGTTAAGGACAGCATTACGGTGGCAGAAAAGACATTTGATGTGGACTTGTCTGCTGAGGTAGTGTGGGCTGAGATTAGAAACAAGAAAGGAAAGGTCACACTGTTGGGAGTTTTTTATAGGCCTGCAAAAAGTTCCAGAGAAGTAGAGGAAGGGATTGCAAAGTTGATCCTGGATAGGTGTGAAAGTAACAGGGTAGTTGTAATGGGGGACTTTAACTTTTCTAATATCGATTGGAAAAGCTATAGTTCAAGTATGTTAGAGGGGTCAGTTTTTGTTCAATGTGTGCAGGAAGGTTTCATGACTCAGTATGTAGATAGGCCAACAAGAGGCGAGGCTATATTGGATTTGGTACTGGGTAATGAACCAGACCAGGTGTTAGACTTGGAGGTGGGTGTGCACTTTGGTGATAGTGACCACAATTCGGTTACGTTTATCTTAGTGATGGAAAGGGATGGGCACGTACCGAATAACAGTAGTTATAGCTGGGGGAAAGGTAATTATGAGGCTATTAGGAGAGATTTAGGATGCATAGGGTGGAGCAGGAAATTGCAGGGGCTGGGGACATCTGAAATGTGGAGCATATTTAAGGAACAGCTTCTGCATGTCCTTAATGAATATGTACCTGCCAGGCAGGGAGGAAGTGGTCGAGTGAGGGAACCATGGTGTACTAGGGAAGTTGAATCTCTGGTGAAGAGGAAGAAGGAGGCTTATATAATGATGAGACATGAAGGCTCAGTTAGGGCACTGGAGAGCTATAAATTAGCCAGGAAGGAGCTAAAGAGGGAGTTGAGAAGAGCTAGAAGAGGACACGAGAAGACTTTGGCGGATAGGATTAAGGAGAATCCTAAAGCTTTTTACAGGTATATAAATAATAAAAGATTGGTTAGGGCAAGATTAGGGCCAGTCAGAGATAGCAGTGGGAAGTTGTGCGTGGAGCCTGAGGAGATAGGAGAGACACTGAATGAGTATTTTTCGTCAGTATTCACGCAGGAGAAAGACAGTGTTGTCGGGGAGAATACTGCGATACCAGGTTGTAGACTGGGCAGGATTGAGGTTCATAAGGAGGAGGTGTTAGCGAATCTTGAGGGTATGAAAATTGATAAGTCCCCTGGGCCAGATGGGATTTACCCCAGGATTCTCTGGGAGGCTAGAGAGGAGATTGCAGAGCCTTTGGCTTTGATCTTCATGTCGTCGTTAGCTACAGGTATAGTGCCGGAAGACTGGAGGATGGCAAATGTTGTCCCTTTGTTCAAAAAGGGGAGTAGGGACCATCCTGGAAATTATAGACCGGTGAGCCTGACTTCTGTTGTGGGCAAGGTCTTGGAAAGAATTATAAGGGATAGGATTTATAAGCATCTAGAGAGGAATAAATTGATTAGGGATAGTCAGCACGGTTTTGTGAAGGGTAGGTCGTGCCTCACAAACCTTATTGAGTTTTTTGAGGAGGTGACCAAAGAGGTAGATAAGGGTAAGGCAGTTGATATAGTGTATATGGATTTTAGCAAAGCGTTTGATAAGGTTCCCCATGGTAGGCTACTGCAGAAAGTGCAGTTGCATGGGATTGAAGGTGATTTAGCAGTTTGGATTAGGAATTGGCTAGCTGATAGAAGACAGAGGGTGGTGGTTGATGGGAAATATTCAACCTGGAGTGCAGTTACAAGTGGTGTACCTCAAGGATCTGTTTTGGGGCCACTGCTGTTTGTCATTTTTATAAATGACCTAGATGAGGGTGTAGAGGGTTGGATTAGTAAATTTGCTGACGATACCAAAGTGGGGGGAGTTGTAGATAGCGAGGATGGATGTTACAGTTTGCAGAGGGACATAGATAGGTTGCAGAGCTGGGCCGTGAGGTGGCAAATGGAATTCAATACGGATAAGTGTGAGGTGATTCACTTTGGTAGGAATAACAGGCATATGAAATATAGGGTTAATGGAAGGACTCTTAATAGTGTTGTCGAGCAGAGGGATCTTGGGGTACAAGTACATAGCTCTTTGAAAGTTGGCACCCAGGTTGATAAAGTTGTTAAGAAGGCGTACGGTGTGTTAGCTTTTATTGGTAGAGGGATTGAATTTAGGAGCCGTGAGGTTATGTTACAACTGTACAAAACTCTGGTGCGGCCGCACTTGGAGTATTGCGTACAGTTCTGGTCGCCGCATTATAAGAAAGATGTGGAAGCATTGGAAAGGGTGCAGAGGAGGTTTACCAGGATGTTGCCTGGTATGGTGGGAAGGCCTTATGAGGAAAGGCTGAGGGACCTGAGGTTATTTTCATTAGAGAGAAGAAGGTTACGCGGTGACCTAATTGAGGCGTATAAGATGATCAAGGGATTGGATAGGGTGGATAGTGAGAGCCTTTTTCCTCGGATGGTAATGTCCAGCATGAGGGGACATAACTTTAAATTAAGAGGTGGTAGTTATAGGACGGATGTCAGAGGCAGGTTCTTTACACAGAGGGTGGTGAGAGCGTGGAATGCCCTGCCTGCAGCAGTTGTGGACTCGCCTACTTTGGGGGCATTCAAATGTTCGTTGGATAGGAATATGGATGATATTGGAATAGTTTAGGTTAGAGGGTCCACTGGCCGGCGCAACATCGAGGGCTGAAGGGCCTGTACTGCGCTGTAATGTTCTATGTTTAAGGTTCACAATACGTTTTTCTCATAATGTTCCTGCTCTACTGAATTTCTAGAATATGTATTGCCTTTAGGCAATTACTGTACTTACCTTGGCAATATCTGGTTCTGTTGCCACAAGGTTACAAAATCTGGTCATGGCACTCTTGCCATCTAACATTCCATCATCCATATTGATGTCCAAGATTTGGGCTCCCATTTTCACTTGGGATTTTGCTACATTCAAGGCTTCCTATGTTTAGGATTTAATGACAGTTAACCAATTGGTTAGTCTTTAATATCTCATAGAAAATAACACAGCAACCCACTGGCTACCTTCAATCCTCTGAGATCTGCCATTGCTTTAGTTCCATGAGAAATGGTAAAACTCCTCAATATTGCACATATTACTACATGGTATTTAAAAATAAACATATTATTTTCCTTTCAAATGAGGAAGATACATTTTCATACCTGGTTAGGCATCAAAGGATCCCTACAGTGCAAAAGGAGGCCATTCAGTCATCGAGTCTGCACTGACCACAATCCCACCCAGGCCCTATCCCCATAATCCCTCATATTTACCCTCTCATCCCCTGACACTAAGGGACAATTTAACATGGCCAATGAACTGCAAAATTCCAATAATCCATCATATCAACACAAATCATAGAATCACTACAGTGCAAAAGGAGTCTACTTACTGTAGTAATCATGCTAACCTATACATCTTTGGACACTGAGAGGCAATTTAGCATGGCCAATCTATCTAACCTGCACATCTTTGGGCTGCGGGAGGAAACTGGAGCACCCAGAGGAAACCCACACAATCACCCGAAGCTGGAATTGAACCCGGATCCCTGATGCTGTGAGGCAGCAGGGCAAACCATTATGCCACCATGCTGCCCGTTACAGTCACGGACATCATAATCTTCAAGTGCAATCACACTGCCTGAAGTAATGCAGTGCAATGTTAGGAACACAGTGTTATGAAAACAATAGCTTAGTTCTAATTTCACATCCAGTAGTGAGCACTACAGCCAGGTAGTGCAAGATGTCCTCCAGAAAGTTGTTCCCTGGTCCACTAGTTCTACATACACAAATATAATAAAGTCTCCCTCCTCCACTATCTGGGATGGATTCAACAGTAATCTACGCATCGGCCTAAAGTAGACACAAACTTCCTCCTCCTCACATAAAAATGTTAATGTCCAAGAACTTGAATTTCCTCAATTTTTGAGAACTATGGATTTATAGAAACTTGAAGAAAATTCAACAATTACAGTAGAGACAAAAATTCACTTTACCTCATAATTACCTGCCATAATTAGTTTAGCAAAATTTCGAGATCCTGCCACATTACAACGTTCTCCAATGTTGACAAAGTTGGTATACGGCCCAACTCTAAAAGGTTCAAGACCTAAAAAATACAAATTAAAAGGGCAACTTGAATGTATCCAGAGGCATTGCAGAATAAAATAAATAGAGTAAAAGGTGGAAAAATAAAAATAATAGCGCTACATTTATTTGGTGTGCTGTACAACCTGAATCCAATGCATTTCAAATTGAATGCATTTCTTCAGAACAACGAAAACTATGCATGGTGACAGAGTGGTTAGCATTGCTGCCTCACAGCATCATAGACTGGAGTTTGACTCCTGGTTTGGGTCACTGTGTGTGTGAGGAGTCTGCATGCTCTCCCTGTGTCTGCATAGGTTTCTTCTGGGTGCTCCGGTTTCCTCCCTCAGTCTGAAAGACGTGCTGGTTAGGTGCGTTGACCCGAACAGACATCAGAATGCTTTAATTAGGGGAATTTCACAGTAACTTCATTGCAGAGTTAATGTAAGCCTTATTTGTGACTAATAAATAAACTTTAAACTTTTTAGTTTAGCTCAGTTGGTAGCATTTTTGCTTTTAGGTATGCAGATTGTAAGCTCAAGCACCAAACTATGAGGATACTTTTAGCTTCTGTCAGGATTGAAGCAGGTCGGTGGGTATGTCACCCAGTCATGTAAAAGTCCAGGATTTCCTCATACTGCAGAGACGAGACAGAATCTTCTGCTGACAAAATAATTACAGGGGTCCGAATCATTTTTGGCTTGGGTCTGCAATATGACTCTGGCAGGATCTCCTGGGAAGTGGTCTTTTAACTGACTGCTTCTGCATCCTCTGTCCATTTAAGAAGGGGGAATATCTGAAGTTACCAATCTGCAGCCCCACCAGGAAAGTTAAGCACTAATGAAGCAAATGCAAGCGCACCTTAAAATGGAGAGCACATTCAAGATGCTGAAAATTAAGAGGCCCATACCAAGTATGGCCTTTGAGCAAAATTCTGCCTACTTTCATCCCCACTGCTCTATCATTGTGCATAGGTGGCATTGCCTGCTCCACCAAATGTGCAATTGAAATGCCATTGCAACCGAGCTACCAGGCTGTGCATTCAGCACAGGATCTGTTCGGCCAACATTTTGTACAGCCTCCTCACCATCTACCACAACTACATTGGGCATTTAATGGCCGAAGTGGCTATCCATATTACTGATGTTCACTCACTTTCAGATTAACTCAAAACTGGAACACATCACTGAGCTGACCCAATAACCTAATTTCTACTTCATTCCTGATCTTGCCTCCAAATAATTCAGAAGGTTGCACCTACACAAGTGCAACTCCTGGCCTTAACAGATTCACTGCCCAGAAATAAACCTGATTGATGGATTTGGTTTCCAGTCAGGCATGACTATTCCAGAGGAAGTTGCAAGAACAAATGGTCCAGTCTTGATGTCAGGAGTGATCCACTCCTGCTGGGGCGTGCTTAAATGGGGGTGGGGGTTCTGAATGAGCTTGGTTTGCTGAGAGGAAGCATTTCTGCGCTTGCTGGCCCACCAGTGCTGTAACACTATTTGTCTTTTGCTGAGGCTGTCCTTACCACAATACAACCACCACGATTCCTTAAAGTTATAGCTGCAGCTTCTACTCTCATTCACATATTTAAAATCCCAACCTGCCTCCTGGGAACAAGTTGCAAACAAAACACCTTGTTTTGCCCCATCAAAATCTGGAAGTCAGAGGATTGGAACAAGCTTCCCAGTGTGCTCAGAATTTTTGCCCATTTAATACTTTCTTGAAATGCAGATACCCTTTGAACATTTCTGAAGTTGATAAATATAAGTATAATCATTGCCAATGTTGAGGGGAATCCTGGGCCCCTCTCCTTCAATACATCAGGTAAGGAATATTCAACCCATTATTACTCTAAGTGTATGGGTGCCTGAAGGCAAGTTTCAGTTCCTAAACTAAATCTTAATAAGAATTTTGTATTTTCTGAATTGGTCTAATTCTTTAAATCACCCAAAAAGGTTGACCCTAATGTATACCCGACTCTCCAGATATGGCACAAAGTGAATGGGACACTGATAGGTTAGTATTTAGTATAAACAAACCGACCTGGTTGTCTCTTTACCTGATAGTAATAGGAAGTCGCCAAAAACAGAATGAGGAGGAATTCTAGGTTTACATTTTTGGACTGCTTCTGCTATTGCTCTAAAAATACAACAAGATGTAGAACATTAAATAAATAATAAAAATAATTCACAATTACATAGTATTACAAAGTATTTAAATAGATATGGGCCAATGTCACTGCCTGTACTGCACATAAGCTTCCTCCCACCTTTCTTCATAAAACCCCATCAACATTTTCCTTTATTCCTTTCTCCATCATATCTTCATCTAGCTTCCCTTTAAAACATCTATTTATTTACTTCAATTACTCCTTGTGGTAGTGAGTTCCCATTCTAACTGTGCTCTGGATAAAGAACGTTCTCCTGAATTTCATAATGGATTTTTTTTAGTGATGATCTTATATGGATGATTTTTGGGTCTGGTTTCCCCTGCAAGTGGAAACATTTTCTTGACATCCACTCGAGTGCACCTTCATAAAATTAAAGTCCTCCCACAGCACCCTTTTCTATTTTCTCTTTTCTTGAGAAAAGTGATCAAAGCTGGTTCAATCAATCATCTTGGTATCATCCTATAAAATCTTTTTTGCATCTTTTCCAGTGCCTTGATAATAGAGATCAGAACTGTTCACAATAATCAAAGTCTGGTCCAACCAAGGTTCAGAATAACCTTAATATCTCTAATGATCAATCCTCTCCAAAAATGGAATTCAGTGTACTATTTCATGGCCTTATTGCACCATATCACTACTTTTAGTGAGTTTGGTATCTGTATTTTGAAATCCCTCTGTTCATCCTCCCAATGTTATTACTCATTTTCTAAGGTATATATGGCCTACTTATTCTCCCTGATAAAATGTACTATCACTTTGCTTTCATCCATCTGTGATAGATGATGGGAATGCAGTCTCAAAACTTTGATGAGGTCGGATTATCTGCTGCACTTCTTTTGATGGTTCAACTAGATTCTGGCAAGCGAAAATCTACCACAAGTGCCACACATGAAGTTGTCTCTTGTGAGCAGTGTGGGATAATCTCTGTTTACATCCTGCTTACAGGATTAGTATCTGCTTTGGATCTTCTGAAACCACGTGTTGTGGCAGTGGCAAAGCCCTGTGCAGTGCATTGATTGGCAGCTACAATTTCCAAATTGTCATAATTATGTTTTCATATCTCTTTTGACGTATTATTGAATCAGAGCTTTAGATGCCCTGCTGGTACCTTGACTTGGGCTACCTTTTGATTGGTATTTTCCTAGGAAGCAGCCATCTTCTATCTTATCCACGTGCCTAAGCCAGCAAAGTCCTTTTTGCCTGATTTGCGCTAGCAAATGTAGCACTTCATACTTAACCAACATTAATTTGGGAATTACATGTTCATTTTATAAGTTTATTGATGCTCTCTTCATTTTTTGCAGTCTTCTTCTATTATCTACTCCCCAAATTTGGTGCCAAAATTAGAAATTGCACATCTGTTTCCAGAGTCCAAACTGTTTACGTAAATAGCAAATGACACTGGTCCCAGCATCAATCCTTGTGGAAGAGCATTTCTTGCTTCTTTCTGGTTTAATTATCTTTAAATTTCACTCTAGGTTTTCTGCTTTGTAGGCAGCTTGCTATCCATTCTATCTTCATCCAGCAATAAGGATACTTCAGTTGCAAGCGATAGAAGAATTAACTACACAAAGTAAAGCAAAGATAAAGGTTTAATAAAGAAACATCATTTCACCAACACTCATGCCATACCTTGGGCCACACAAGCTTCCCACAATTCCCATCTGCTTTCTATTTATACCGGATCAGCTAATCACATCATTTTGGTTACATTATCTACCAGGTCAGCTGATCCTCACAGCATGTTACCATTGGTTACACTTTAACATGCTATTTGACCCCTGATTCCATGCATTCTGATCTTAGTCATAATACGCATTTAGTATCTTAATGGAAGCATTTAAAAATCCAAATAATAGATTAATATCATTTACACTAGTCTAACCTTTCTAAGCCTCCTCCTTAGAATTCAATAAAGCCAGTCATGCATGACTCCTCTTGAATTGCATACTATTCTTCATACTTTCAGTATGCAGTAAAGGATTCCATTATCTTTCCAACCACCAACGTATGTCTCATTGGTCTATAATCCCCTGCTTTTGTTCAATCTCTCTTTTCAATTATAGGAACGGGATCAGCTGTCTGCACCTCTTGCACTATTCTGTTTTCTGAGATTTTATATATATGTAATAGTACCTCTGTTATTCTTTCCTTCCTTTTTATACATGTATATGCAATCTACCCTCCTCAAGTTTGTTTAATTTACCAATTATCTCTCCTATTCCTGTCTTAAATGGTTTTGTACATTTTTGATATTGCCTTTCAATTTCATGCTCACCAAATACTGAAGCAATTACTCAATATTTCTGCCAACTGCACACTCAAGACTAATACACAGATGCAATGAAAGCAAAATGTAATTACTCGAATTGTATGGAAAACAGCAGCAGCAGAATGGCAAATGTTAGCCCTACTGCCTCACAGCCAGGGACTAGGTGCTCTGGTTTCCTCCAACAGTCCAAATACATGCAGGTTAGATGGATTGGCCAGGCAAAATCGTCACGTAACGTCAGGGGAATTAAGGTAAATGTATGGGATTACAGGAAACAAGCATGGATGGAATTATTATCAGAGTAGGCTGATGGGCCAAATGGCCACCTTCTGCAGTGTAAGGATTAGAACAAGAACGTAGAACCCTACAGTGCAGAAAGAGGCCCTTCGAGTCTGCACCGAACACAATCCCACCCAGGCCCTATCCCGATATATTACACCCATTAATCCCTAGATACTTCTATGATTTACAAACTACATTGCCCAGGTTTTGCTTTCTTTTCTACCTCACCAATAGCTTCAAAAAAATTTGACTAAATAAAACAAGTTTCTGCACAGAAAATTATATTTCACCCTCTGCAGTTCATGACCATAAAAATTGCTTTGTGAACTGTTTTCAACAAACTGAAATTGAATAATTACCGGATGTGAGCTGGAGTTGTTCCACAGCACCCCCCAACAATGTTTACTAGCCCATCCATGGCAAATTCCTGCGAAAACAAGAACTCTTCATGACAAACTAAGCAAACCTACAATTAGAGATCCAACTGTTTTCACTAAAATTACTACTGAACCTTAAAAAATATACATCAATCAACAATGGCTTCTGCTACCAGCACTTGCATGTCTCGTTATTGAGAGCATGAAGAATTTGAACATAAATCCTAATTTGAACATGAACCCTACCTGAGGTTCACATTTGATTAATTTAAAGTTGACTACTGTAATTCAAGACAATAAATTACAATCGCAAAATGCCTGTATGGAGAATCTTCTGTCCTCATATCATCAGATGCATAGATGCTGAATTAGAAGTTTTACTGGATAAACATTAAACATACATTAAAACAGCCATTTAAGCTGCTTTGGTTCATCTAATCACACACAACTGAGTTAGAAGTTAAACTTCAAGTTATGAACAGTACCTTCAGGTGTCTTGCAGTAATTTCAGGGGTTTCATCATAGCCCCCAAATGTGTTGGGAAGACCTAAAGTTAAAAAAAACAATGTTTGATCCTTAACATTAATTCTGAGCTTGATTTTTCTTTAATTAGTGAGCTAAAAGAAAAGTATCATTGATAGATCTCCCATTCAAGGTCTATTTTTCCACCAGTCTTCATAGGCACAATGGATGGTGAATTTGTTAATGTCAGGAAGTTTAGAAAGGGAAAGAAGGAAATCTTAACAAGCACAGATTCACTCCCATTGTTGCAATCTAGATCAGCACCATATGTTGGTTTCCCCTGAACTAATCTCCTCTTCTGAGCCTAGCCAATGTTCTTCCCTGGTCTCCTCCCCTGTGGACATTGTTTAATTTCTCTGATGGGGGTTCACAAGTACCAGTCCCTTATATGCAATTAAGGATTTGAAAAACGCATGATCTATGCTGACATTTCAGTACAGTAGACACTGTCGAAGGTGCAATACAAACACTCCAAGTAGGAGCAGGAGTAGGCCACTCGTGCCTGCTCCTCCATTCACTAAGATCATGGCTGATTTGGTTTTAACCTTAACTCCACGTCGGGCCTATGCCTCTAACCTTTCATCTCCTTGCTCATCAAGAATCTATGGACCTCTGCCTTAAAAATATTTAAAGGTTCCATTGCGTTTTAAAGAGAAGAGTTCCTAAGATTCATAATCCTCAGAAAAATTAATCCTCCTAATCTTTGTCTTAAAGGGGCAACGCCTTACTTTTAAACAGTGACTCCTAGTTCTAAATTCTCTCGTCAGAGGAAACATCTCTTCCATATCCACCCTGAACTGCTATAGTTTAAGAAGGCAACTTACCACCACCTCCTCAATAGCATTTGGGGATGGACAGCAAATGTTGGCCTAGCCATCAACAGCCACATCCCAAGAATGAATAAAAAAAGAAAATCATCTATAGATTTCTAAATGCTATCCTATTTTTATTTCTCATGAACCATACATAAAAAACACAAGGTACTGACCGGCATTAGGGTAACATAAAACATAGGCAGTTGTGCTTTTTCCAATTGCTTCGATGAAAGGCCTCATTTCCACAGCTCCCAGAGCACAATTTAATCCAATGCTAAAAAAAAAACATATGCCACATTACTATAAAAAATTATTCATTGTTTGAACAAGAACAGTTTAAAGGAAAAAGCACTATACTCATTGTCTGTACCAGACATATCAAATTAAATGTGGAATTCACTTTCTGGCTTTGCTTTGTCTTCACCATAAGCTATCAGGTGGGCAACTGTAAAACTATTTCAAGAGGCTGGATTTTACTTGCCCCACTAAGCATCTTTTCGGCAGAGTAAGAGGTGAGAGACATAAAATAGAACAGGTGGGTAGCCCATCACCTCCCTATTCACCCCCAAGCTGACCCCCATGATATGCTAGGCAAGTGGGTGTCAAATTGGGCAGCTTGTCTGCCACACAAATCATTAAAGGTCAATTAAGCTAGTTAGAAGGTCTATTGACCTGAATAATACACTGTCCATGAACAATATGACTGGCATAGACTGACTGGCAGGCTCTTTTAAAGGCTTAGATAAAAATACTTGGGAAGGAAGATGGGGCACATTAATTTAAGACTGCCCTGTGCTCATCACAGCATACCAACCTGCCCCAAAAGATATCACCCCTCCCCTCACTTCCTTCCATATCACCCACCCTTCCCCCTTTCCTAAGCTCATAGCTCCCTTCCTGCTCTAAAACCCCAAGACTTACCTTTCTGGGCCAGCTATTTTCTTCGTCGTCTATGCTACAACCCTTGCAGCGCCCACTAATAAGCTCTGTTGCTGCTGGGGGACTGTCGGTCAACCAGATTGGTCAGCGGCTCCTGAGGGTGGGCCTTCCTCCCACTGAGCCTGCGAATCCCACACTCTACCCATTTCGCCCACAGCCAATGTGTTATGGCTGGGGGAAAGCTTGTTCTAGTAATGTCAGCTTCCAGCCAATTTCCTTTGGGATAGGACACAAGAATGAGTAAAATGCAACTTAACTTTGCAGACTTTGAGAGCTCACAACAAAAACCTGAAGCGCGCCAACAGTCTTGACTGCACATATAATAATAATGTAATTTGTGCGATTCTTCTGTTGTGTTATTCTGCTGAGACTTTAATTCCCAGAATGCAATAAACATCAGTACTCATCCATATTTTGAGCATTTACAGGAAAGATAAGGTCCAAAGAGCATCTGGTTTCAATAGTTAGGACTTTGATTTTAAATTCTAGTGGTGTCTGTAAAATTTGTCTAGATTTTGGTGTAACATGCATGCAGTTTGAAATCATACTGCGCTGTAATGTTCTATGTTCTATTATCTGCAGTGAAACTCAATATTAAAAAGATGCAGTAAAATATTCCAAGTCTTTCAATGCCAAGTACAAATGCAATCATCGTGTGCAGTACCATAACTTGTAGATACAAGCTCCCATGTGAATCTCTTCACAAATACCATGGTACTCATTTGATTCAGCATCACTTCATTTTGAGTGATCTTCTTGATTTCAGCAAATATGAATTATAAAAAAGAGCAGGCATTTTTGTCCTCCTCTTTCCTGAGGGTCAAATTATCCCTGCTCAACTCGACAGCCTTGCCTCGCTGCTAGCTCAGGCTGCCCGGCAATGGTATGGCCTCGCTCAGCTCTGGCCCGGAGGATGTCAGCTGCTCCCCTTAATGACGTAAGCTTGCTGGATATCTGGTCTGGCCTATGCTCTCACCTTCATTGGTCTGATTGCCCAATTCACCTCACTCTCAGCCCTGGCCTCTGCTCGAGTTGCCCTGTGCTCCCTGGAAACCACATCGATGCCTGCCTGGCCCTCGCACCTCCTGACTGCTTGCCTCTCACTTGAGTGGCCGGGCCTTGAGCCTCATCAACCGTGTGTGCTCTTGGCTAGCTGCCTAGTTTCACGTGACCCCACCCACAGATACAACCACTTTTTGCCTTTACTCTCCCAATGTGGTGCAGGACATTCTTGAAATCTGTATAGAGGGTTTCCTCTCCATAATCCCATTCCAAATATGTGGCTTGGAATATATGAAAGCCATTTTCTGTCAGATATGTGTTTTCTATCTACGATAGTCAGAGAAAACACAAAGTTATCACATTAGTTATCTCCATAAGATTGATAAAAGATTGTACAATTCTTTGGTCATGACTCAGGAAGCTGTTCAGGACAATTAGATTCAGATTGCCTAACTTAAAAAAAAATTCTAAATTCCAGTTTCATTTGCCTATTTCTGGATCTGACTTTCAGAAGTGAAAAAAGTAACCTGCCAATCAGTAAAAAAGAAATTTATTAAATAGAAAACAAAGAAAAAGAAATCTGTAAGAGAAAAACTGCTTTACTGATTGCGAGTAATGAGAAATCAACTGGGGTGGTTCTGGAAATTGCTTACACATGTGAAAGTCCTTAAGCATGCCAATTCTATTTATTCACAGAAAGTTCGTGCTGTTTCAGAGATTTGCAAAAACTTGTAACACAAGCATTTAGAAGACAGCAGCATTCAACAGTTGGCTGTTAATTGAGTCCCTTATCAAGTTACGCAACCATAACTTGTCAGTCAAACATAAAACAGTCAACTCTCTTTCACAGACTATCAGATACACTTTACTGCACAGAAGTACAATACAAACAAGCACACCTTTCGAACACAGAACCTAAAAGGTTAAAATGATTCAAAAACAAGAAGGCAACTTTGGTAGACTGATTAAATAAATACAAAATATTAAGAATCTCTTTTTGCTTCTTAAAACATTCTCTAATTGAACCATGAAGAATGTATCTTCATGGTTCTCTTATGTATCATTAAAAATGCATTGGTCAGATTCCATCATATAGCACAGGTTACACAGTTGCTAATTATTCCAGATAGCATGACAGGTGGTTAGGATCATGTTATACTTGAAGTATTTGAAGAGCAGCACAAATTGCAAGAGTAAAGTTCAAACACTTTATATATATATATTACATTACAACAAAGCACACTGAACACTTTCACAGTTTCTTTATTTTATATTCTGATGAAAGACATCCTTCTTCTTGTTTCTCTCCTCAGATCCGCTAATATTTCCAACATTTAGTTTTGCATCCAAAACACCTACCCCACTTTCTATACGTCACTACTTTCTATTGAACAAATTCTTTGCTAAAAACTCTTCTTCTGATTGTATTAATTGCCTGAAAACCAATTGTCTTACCTAAGTGGTTCCACATGGGATACACTGATGACAAATGCCTCCCCTGTCTGACCAGAGAGCGTCCGTCCACTCTTATCTACAATTGTTCCAGAAATCTGGAAACAAAACAAAAATAAATCATTTAACTATAAAATGAGGTTACTAGGGTGGAGTGGGTCAGGTGAAGCAGAGATAATGCAAAGTGCAGAAAAATAATGATGTTCTATACTTACAAAAATGGGTCTGGGCTCATACTGCTCAGCAAACAGCTGCTGAATGGCAAACAAGGCAGCCTGAGAAAATAAGATCGGACATTAGCAAAACAGAGTATTAATATTATAAATCTGCAGATTACAACATTGTTTTCTGAGGATTTGATAACATTCAACAGGCCCTATCTGAGTCAAGAATTTAAAAAAAAGGATAATACATTCCTCCAGCAAATGTCTGGCAAGTAGCTGGGCCACACAAACCAGAAATGATTCTGAATCTGCTCAGATCAACAGCAGCACCAATGTTGGTGTTGGAGCCCTTGGGTTAAGAATAATGACGGAAATAAATTCAGACAAGGTAGTAGATCTGAATCATTATCCGTAAGAACAAAAGAAACAAAGCCTACTCTTGCTCATTTGGTCCCTTAAGTTTGTTCCACTAATGAATAAGATATGGAGTTGCCACCATTGGACTGGGGTGGGCACTGGAGGTAGTCTCACAACAACAGGTTAAAGTCCAACACCTTTATTTGGTAGCACAAGCTTTTGGAACATTGTTCCTTCATCAGGGTGAGTTTTGCTCCTTAAAACTGTTGAACTTCAAACCTGGTGTTGTGAGACTTCTTACTAATAAATAAGATCATGCCTGATCTGATTGTGGCCTGACCTCCACTTTCTTACCTGCTCACATAACCTTTGGCTCCTTTGTTGAACAAAACTCTGTCTAACTTAGCCTTGAATATATTCAATTACCTGGCGTCCATTGCTCTCTGTGGAAGAAAATTCCAAAGACTAATGAATTCCTCCTCACCTTCATTTTAGATTCCTTATTTTTAAACCGAGTCCCCTGGTTCTAGATTCCCTCACAAAGGGAAACATTCCCTCAGCATCAACTTTGTCAAGCCCCCTCAGAATCCTGTTACAGTAAGGTTACCTCTCATTCTTCAAAACTGCAAAAGGTACTAGTCCAATGTTTCCTCATAAGACAATCTTGTCATTCCACGAATCAGCTTGTGAACCTTCTCTAAACTGCTTCCAATGCAAGTGCATCCCTCTTAAGTAGGAGACTAAAACTGCACAATACCCTAGATGTGATCTCGCCAATATCCTATAGTTATAGCATGACTACCTTACTTTCACACTCTATCCCCCTTACAATATATGACAACATTCCATTTGCTTTCCTAATTACTTGTACCTGTAGGCTAACTTCCTGCGATGCATATATGACGACACTCAAATCCCTCTGCATCGCAGCATTGTGCAGTTTCTCTCCATTTAAATAACATGCTGTTTTTCTATTCTCCCTAAAGCAGACAACGTCATATTTTCCCATATTATAACCCATCTGCCATGATGTTAACCACTCAACCGATCTATATCATTTTGCAAATTATTTGTGTCCTCCTCACAACTTGCTTTCCTATCTTCATATCATCAGCAAGTTTGGCTATAACAGTCAGTCCCTACATCCAAGTCATTCATATAAATCTTCAACTGTTGAGGCCCAAGCACTGATTCACAAGGCACTGTATTAGAGACAGTTGCAAAGTTGATAATGAGTGAAAAGAAAATCATATTTGTTTTTACGCAATCTCTGATTACAGGATGAATAGTCAAAATATCAAGATTTAGAATGAAAGCCAATATTAATAAATAGCTACAGGATTTCCTTTATAAGAATTTCCAAATTTGGTGATATTTGAGATGACTGTTACCTTTGCGTTTGCTGTATCAAAAATTGTCTCTACCAGGAGAAGGTCAATACCACCATCAAGCAAGCCTTTGGCCTGTTCTTCATAAGCTTCAACTAACTCATCGAATGCTGCAAAACAATTTATTGATAGTAAAGTTCCATGGAATAATTAAAGCTAAACCATTTAGGAGCAAAGTTTGAGCATATATTTTCTACAGAAAGGGTAGTGGAAATTCAGAAATCTCTCCCCAGAAGTCTCTGGGTACAAGAAAAATTGGGACTTGAGGTTAAAAATTAAAAAATAGGTGAGCATATCAAAAGAACATAGGGTAAAAGGAGTTGAGATGCAGATCAAGTATGAATGGTGGATTAGAACTAAGGAACTAAATCATTGAATCCCTACAGTGCAGAAGGAGCCCATTTGACTCATTGGGTCTGCAGCAACACTCCGATAGAGCATCTTATCCAAATTGCTTCCTTAACCCTACCCCCATAATTCCACATATTTACCCCACCAATCCCCCTAACCTATACATCCTTGGGCTGTGGGAGGAAACCGAAGCACCCAGAAGAAACCCACGCAGACACAGGGAGAATGTGCAAACTCCATGCAGACAGTCACCTGAGGTCCAAATCAAACCCAGATCCCTGGCAAGTGAGGCAACGCTAACTACTGTGCCGCTGTGCCATTCGACTACTCCTGCTTCTTAATATTCCTGTGATTTACGGATCAGAAAACTTCACTAAACTTGACTGGTGAAGTTTGAAAACAACGTGCACAGTTCTTTACTACAATCCTTTGTTAATTTAACAATTATTTGTTCAACTCTTGCACTACTTACTATAAACTTCTAAATTTGTCCATATATCTTCCCTCTTCCGAATTCCATTCCATGCCCCACATTATCATTTTGTGATAAACAGTTTCTCAGGTTTCAATTTATCTACTTCTTAAAATATGTTGAAAATTTCAACAAGGTCCCCTCCACTCTAAGCAATTAAATTATTCAATCGCTCCATGTAGCTCAGGGTCTAATTCAAAGTACATGATGTGAAGCCCTTTTCTGATCTCATTCTGGAAAAAATGTTTACTATTATATGGTAACATGGTACTAGGTATATACTATAAACAGTGACTAACAACATAAGAAATAGGAGTAGACCATTTGGTCCCTTGAACTTGCTCTGCCATTTAATGCTAATATTCTGCCTCAATTCCATTTTCACACCCATTCCCCGTATCCCTTGATTCCCTCAGAAATCTGTCAATCTAAACTTTAAATACTCAACAATGAAGCATCCACAAGCCTCTAGATAGGCAATTCCAAAGATTCACAACTCTCATCTCAGACTTAAATGATTGACTTCATATCCCAAGATTGTACACCCGTATTCCAGATTCCCTAGCCAGGATAAATAACTTCACAATGACCAAGCCCCCTTTCAGAATATTATATGCTTCAATGAGGTGATCGCTCGTTCTTCTCAGCTTCATTGGAAGATGAATGAAGATAGGCAAAGTAATCCTTCTCTTCACCACTTGTATGAGGTGAAATCATGCCTTCAGGTTTTTCTCTTAACACTTCACCATTTATCATCAGCATGAAAGTTTACAATATATAATGTACAATAGCAACCAAGTTGGGAATTCCTAAACATTTTATGAATGAACACAATAGCGTACCAGAATCTATTCTTTGTAAACATCTCATTGGTCAAGTAACATGATATGTGAATTTGTAGCTTATGACTTTTTAATGACGTGGCAATCATAAAATCAAGACAAAGATCACTGCATAGAAAGTAGTGCCAACTGGGTGTAGCCAATTCTACACCACCATTTTTAGTTTCTAAATACAATTGTTAAGCAGTTCCCATTTCTAGCAACCAATTTAATACTTTTAAACTAACAAGTGGCAAGTAACACTTGCACCATACAAGTGCCAAGCAATGACTATAGAATCATAGAATCTCTACAGTACAGAGAAAGAGACCATTTGGCCCATTGAGTCTGCACCAACCACAATCCCACCCAGGTCCTATTCCCATAACCCCAGATATTTACCCTGCTAATCCCGCTGACACTAAGGTCAATATAGCATGGCTAATCCACCTAGCCCTCACATCTTTTGGAGGAAACTGGAACACTTGGAGGAAATTCACTCACACATGGGGAGAATGTGCAAACTCCACACAGACAGTGACCTGAGGCCGGAATCAAACTTGGGTCCCTGGTACTGTGAGGCACCAGTGCTAACCACTGTGCCACCGTGCTGCCATCTCCAACAAAAGAGTATCTAACCATCATTCCTTGACTTCAATGGCACTGCCATTGCTGAATTCACACAATCGACATCCTGGGATTACAACTGACCAGAAACTGAACTGGACTAGCCACATATATACTGTGGCTATTAGAGTAGGCTTGGAATTGTGTGTTGAGTAACTTGTCTCCTAACTCCCAAAGTCCGCCTGCCATCAACAAAGCATGTTAGGAATGTGATGGAATACTCTTTCTTCACCTGGATGACTGTTGCTTTAACATCACTCAAGAAGCTTGACAATATCCAGGTCAAAGCAGCCTATTTAACTGCTAACTCTTCCACAAATATTCAATCGCTGCACACCATTAAACAGCGGCAGCCATATGTACTATCCGTAGATGCACTTCAAGAACTCACCAAAGTTGCTTAGGAAGCATCTTCTGAACACATGATCACTACCATCTAGAAGGACAAAAGCAGCAAATACTTGGGAACACCACCATCTGGAGATTCCCTTTCTGACTTGGAAATGTGTTATTCCTTCATTGTCATTGGGTCAAAATCCTGGAATTACCTTCCTAACAGCACTGTGGATTACCTATACCACAGGGAATAGAATGGTATCAGAAAGCACCCTCTGAACAACATCTAGGGACAAACAATAAATGTTGGCCTAGCCAGCAATGCCCAATGAATAACAAAACTGTCCAAAACTTTTCATTGGCACATATATTATTTTCATACTTATATTCCTGTAGTCTGGTCTCTCCACACATGGCGATACTGATAACGTTCTGTTGGTTGGTCCCATTGCACCAGCCACAAATCTTCGGGTACCTGTGATAAATCACATAAGTTAGTGACACAATGCAAAACTTTATAAACAGGATACACCTTAATAAAATTCTTGTAAATAGTAAATACTATTAAAATACATACTATGTAGACACATATTTACTTTTCTTTTGAAGTCAAGTTTACACAGGAACAGGAGTGGGTTACTCAGGCCCGAGTCTGTTCTGCCATGCAATGAGATCATGGCTGATTTGTATCTCAAGTCCAATTACGTATCTTAGCTCTATGTCCCTTAACAATCTTTAAAAGTAAAAATTTATTGATTTCACATTTGCCACCTTTGTCTGAATACATGTTTCCTACCTTCTCTCCTAAATGTCCTGGAACTGACTTTGAAATTAAATATACCATACATATAGATAAATTTTCTCACTGTGATGCTCTAACAATGATCCTTACCACATTCAGAACAATTTGGTGCTACCAATGATTGGCTTCAATCCTGGAAGTGATACATCTATGTTTGATAAGGTTTGTTTTGTTTGTGTAAAAAGTAAAATTTATATTTGTTTATGGATAACCATGTAACACGTACTCTGATTTGTTCACTGGAACAATATAAATCATGGCTTGTTACACACTTTAAAACAACTTTTGTTTTGCTACTAGCCTTTCTTTTGCACCCTATTTTTATTATAAGACCATAAGACATAGCAACAGAATTCGGCCACTCAGCCCTTAGAGTCTGCTCTGCCATGCAATCATGGCTGATATTTTTCTCAAAGCCATCCTCCTGCCTCTTTCCCATAATGATCTCCACATATCAATCGAATACTCAGTTGTGACTTCAAGATTGCTTCTTGACTGGGGTGCAGAAGCTATGATCGTACTCAGGCTTCTAAAATACCTAATCAAATATACATACACCTGCATTCTTAGGATTTGGTTTAACTTCGTGACTTAAGTTTCTTGTTTTCTTCTTACTGATAAGTAGATAATGGATTTGTATTTCAGTTCAAAATAATGAATTGCCTCCATCATTCATTCCCACAACGTTTTCGGGTTTAAACGTGTCAGGATTTAAATGTGTTCTCTCCCCTCTGACTGCTGTCCAGCTGTTGAGACCACTATATATTGCTCCAACTTAATATATTACTTCATTTTCATTTACAACTATTTAATATTCACAAGTCCAAAGATTGAGGTGAAGATGAATAAAATATGTAACAGAAAAAGACCTTTCAGACCAGCTGGTACATGCCAGCGATTTTGCTCCACTTCGGCCTTCTCATCAAGTTTTACCAACATAACTCTGTCTCCTCTCTCAATAGTCATCCAGGTTTCCCTCAGATGTAACTTTACCATTCATGTCAACTATTCTCTACGGTAACAAGTTCTACATTCTCAATGCTCTCTGGGTGAATAGTTCTTTCTGAATCTTTATCCGATTTCCTGGTGACTATCTTGTATATTAATACATCTTATATTGACAACAACAAAGATGTTGGTTACCTGTTTGCAACCCCACATCATCAGCCACCTTCCTAGCCAGTTCTGCTGAGACTTTGTTTAGTCGGTAAGCCTGGATGGAAGAAAATCAACATAAATTGGACAGCGAATCTTATATCCCAATATTATGAGTACATAGAGGAACTTGCATTAATACATTGCCCAATCATGTCCTGAAAGATTGATCACTTTAAGTGCAGATTGTTATGTAGGCGAGGAAAATAACTGTGCACTGCAAGGTCTCACAAGCTAATGGATGATCAGATAGTACGTTTGCAAACATGTTGGCTGAGAGATAGATGTCGGGCAGGCCTTTCTTTGAACAATACAGATTCTCTACACCTTAATTGTGACTATAACACTACATTCTCCACTCTCTCGTTTTCTCCTCCCTGAGTGATATGCTCTGTCTGTATAGCATGCAAGAAACAACATTTTTCACTGTATGATAATATATATGACAATAATACATCAAATCAATATGATTGCATCTTTTCTGTTCATTTGAGCTGGCAAAAGACACTAGATTTAATGACCTATTCATACGCAACATTCATCCTTAGGAATGTACTGATGTCACTCTAGATTATATGGTCAAATCTATTTTGAGCTTTGAATCCATAATATTCTAACTTGGTGCCAAGAATGTTACCAACTGGGCCAAACTGACAGACAGATACTAACTTCACCTTAAAAAATACCTTTGCAAAACTAAAAGAAACTGTTGATGCTAGAGGTTAAACAACTGGAATATTTTCATGGTATAAACGAAAGAATATCACCACATTCCCTAATGACTCAGAGCCACTGTTTAGAAAATAATGCAATTTGATTCAGCCAGCCTAACAATGGAAAATGTTTATGACAGAATCTAGTCGTGACTGTTCTAGCTTTTATTGATTTTAATTGATCATTGCTAAAATAGCAGTAAATTATTCCCAATAATTTTTTACAGTAGAGTCATTCTGTGATTATATACTGAATTCTGGGTTAGTTCTGACTGCAATGCCCTCTTTTTTCTAATATGCAAATGAAATTCACTATCTAGCATTATGTGAGAGTGATGGGCATTTTGCTAACTAACTCATAGTGTCTGTGAAATATTAGCATTATTGATCAGACAAGAATAGTCAAAGGGAGAAAATAGAAAATAAAATGCCAGTATTAGCAGAAATGTGTTAATGCTGTGTTACCCACAGTTCCATCAGCAGAGACAGATACAAGTTCCATCAATCACATGGCTGTTGTGTGGAAATATCTAGCAGATGACAGGTATGTCCCCAAACTAACAAATGCATGAAATGATTCCATCCCCTCCAACGAACCAGATAAATTTGCATTGGCTTTGCCTCTAATATAATAATATAATATAATATTTAAATATGACTCACCCCACCTTAAAAACTCACGCACCCAAGACATTTTCTCTTCTACCTTCTTCCATCAGGAAAAAGATAAAAAAAATCTGATGTCACATACTAACTGACACATGAACAGTTTCTTACCTGCTGCCATCAGACTTTTGAATGGACCTACGCTGCACTAAGTTGACCTTTCTCTACACCTTAGCTATAAATGTAACACTACATTCTGTGTTCTCTCGTTTCCTTCTCTATGAACGGTATGCTTTGAGCATATGTATAGCGCAAGAAACAGTACTTTTCACTGTATGCTAATACATGTGATAACAATAAATCAAATCAAATCTTTCACACTTGAAACAGGCAAAAAGAAATGCAGATGCCGGAAGTCAAACGCAATAATAAAACATTCTTAAATGTCAAAGTTGTGAGTTTCCTCCAAATAATATTGGAAATCAAATATAATGAAAGGAATCATCATTCCTGAGCTGCCACCCCTGACAGTTTCACAGCCGCACCAGCAGAGGTACGGGAGGAGCTTGGACAACAATGGAGAATTAAACACAAAATGTTTACATAAAAGATGTAACCCAAAAAACTCACAAAGCTTAAAATCACTCTACATAAAATATGCACTGTTTTTGAGAGCTACTTAAAAATTAAAAAAATACCCTTCATGTTGACTCCGAATCTAGAATTCATGATTGCAGAAAATAACTTACTCTATTACCATAAAGTTACATATTCCTTCCCTATTTTGTAGAGATGTCACTTGTTTATGTGTAATAATCTTAAGGAGTAAAACATGGATGGAGTTACAGCACTTGCACTATTAGTTTGAGACAGCAACTGTGCACCATGAGGACAATTCTATACCGAACTAATGCCCCAGAACACTCACTAGAAAAGAAATGCTTGCACAGTTTCTTAACAGCCTCTGCTCTGGACATCTTCCCCAGGAACTCTGTAGTTCCACTTACCTGACAACACATCCATCTTAAGAATTACTTTGAATTAGGAAATGGGAAGAGAGCTGTGAATAGTAAAATGGCAAAATGAATAAGACTCCTCTTATTCAAAATGAATGGCAAAATGAATAATACTCCTCTCACAATTTCCTGGAATGAGATTCAACTTTAAGTAGAGGAAAGATTTCTTACCAAATGTTCCAGCCCATAATCTGCCTGCGCAACTCTTGTGCTACTGAAGGTGTTCGTCTCCACAATATCTGCTCCAGCCAGCAAGTATTCCTAATATTTAGTAAAAATAAATTACACTTGCATTTCTGGTAAAAAGAAATTAAAATCTGCATAATTCAAAATCTTGCATTCGGCATGCACTTCATTCATATGAACTTTACTTCCTGACGTCATGCTTTTCTATGTCAACTTTTGAGAAAACAACAATTCCATTTTACTATGTAAACTGCTACAAATGTAATTATTTATTCTGTTCACATCTGTCAATTATTGGTTCTGCCCAGGAGATTCTGCAGCCTTAATTCGAGACCAAACAGTGCATCATACCTTGTGAATTTTGCAGATAACTTCAGATTGTGTTAGGCTGAGAAGGTCATTGTTCCCCTTTAAAGATTTAGGATGGTCTTTGAATTCCTCACCACGATAATCATCTTCCTCAAATTTGTGTTGTTGAATCATGGTGCCCATTCCTCCATCCAAAACCATGATGCGTTTTTGCAAAATTGCTTTCAGTTCATCTTGAAGAGTGTTCCTTAGTTCTACAATTAAGGTTTATTTTTAATTATTCAAGAACAACAGAGAATATATTCACATTATTACTATTATTGACTATTTCTTGCAAGTGAGGATGAATGTTTTCCACAAGTCCGAAGATGGCTGAGTTGGGAACTCAAGACTTTATGGCATTTAAGATAATTTGTTATTATGTGGAGTGTTTGGTCAGCTATTATTAATTCATATCATGCTGTGTTCTTTGTATGTGGACCTCATTAGGGGCTGAGACAGGTGATGTTAGGGAGGAAGACAGCTGTGATACACGCACATGGAACAGATAGTCATCACAGGAAGAAGAAAATCTTGCATTTATTTGGTATCTTTTATGATATCTGGAACCACAAAGCATTGCTCAGCCTATAAAATATTTATATGTTCAGTTGTGATATAGGAAACTTCAGATAGCAAGCTCCCACAAACAGGAATACAAGAGTCTGTTTTTTCTGTTGTTTACAAGAGAAGAAATATTGGCCAGGGCAGCAGGAATAAACTCTCCTGTTCTTCTTCAAAATAATGTCGTGGGATTTTTGATGTCCAAAATAAGTAGACTCTTCATTTAACATTTCATTTCACATAATCACAAAATGATTACAACAGAGAAGGCCATTCAGCCCATTCTATTTGTGCCAGCTCCCCAAGAGACAGCACAATGCAGCATTCCCTCAAACCTGTATTCGCAGCATCAGCATAGATTTTCACATTCTACCGCATTCTAACTCAGAGGCAAGAGTGTTATTAACCAAACCGTGGCTGACAACAAATGTTTAGCCTGAGTTGTAGACAAAGAAGGAATGAATCTGGTGGTGACGTCAAAGTTTGAGAATGTGGGGAGACAGAGCTGAAGAAATTGGCTTTGGTTTCACTAATGGTTAACTGGAAGTCATTGCAATTCATCCAGAAATCAAGCAACAGGGGTTGAAAGATTTGTTGGATCTGTACATATGAACAAGGAGTAGGGGCAGGCTATTTGGCCCCTCGGGCTTGCTCCATTATTCAATAAGATCACAGCTGATCTGATAGCAATCTCAAATCCGCATCCTGCTCATCCCGATAACCTAGCACCCCCTTGCTTACCTATCCATTTCTGCTTAAAATATATTCAAACGCTCTACTTCCACTGCCTTTTCAGCAAGAGAGTTCCAAAGACTCATGATTTTTAATGATTTTTTTTGCCTTACATCTATTTTAAACAGGCAACCTCTTATTTTTACACCCTAGGGATGAGTGATGTCACTGCATAATTGATATCTGAAAAGAATAACTGGAGTAATGTTAATAGAATACAAATAACCCTTCAAGAAAAATAATATGAATTTATTTAGCAATTTATCAGGTCTTTAGAACACCCCAAAAATGCTACATTGCCAGAAGATTTCTTTGGAGTTTAATACCATGATTACATAGGCAGTTGGTACAAAGCAAGGTCACATAAACAATTAGTGAATGTGTAACTAGAGATCAGTTTTTAAGTTGTAGTTTTGAGTTTGTGGCAATGACAAGGGAAGATATTCCCAATTGTGGGGGAGTCCAGAACCAGGGATCACAATCTGAGGATGCAGGGCAGACCATTTAGGAAGGAGATAAGGAGACATTCCTCCACGCAAAGAATGTGAGCCTATGGAATTCATCACCACAGGAACTGGCTGATGCCAAAACATTGAATGTATTCAAGAGGCGGTTGGGTACAGCATTTGGGGCAAATGGGATCAAACGTTATGGGGAAAAAGCAGGATTAGGCTATTGAGTTGGACAATCAGCCATGATCATAATGAATGGTGGGGCAGGTTTGAAGGGCCAAATGGCTTTCTCCTGCTCCTATCTTCTATGTTTCTGTGTTACAATTCCTGTTCTTCTACCATTGGATCTTTTAGAGAAGAACTAAAAAAATAGGAAGTAGAATGTGCCATTTGCTTTCAGCTCCATACCGGCGCTCACATCCCATTGTAATGTACCATCTGCTAATTTCCTGCAGTCCCTACATGTTGTTTTTCTGAAAACAAACATTTTCCAACTCTTGCCGCTCCTATAATATTCTGCTTTTTTAAATTTTTCCTATCAAAATGGATGGCATCACACTTCCTGTCCGCCATGTTCTTGCCCACTCACCAAACCTATGTCTTTCAGTATCCTTTTCACCATTTAATAATTTCTTACCTTTGTAACATATCCAAGATCGCTATTGAAACATTCAGTCCCTTTTTCTAAGTCATTAATATAGATTGTAATTAGCTGATGATAAAGTACTGAAATGTCCTGATGTTAGTACTAATATATTACTCCCAATCCAATAAGTTCTAATATCCAACAGAACAGCTCTGTACAGAGATTTGATTTAATGCATAATCTGACACCACAGCTCTTCCTCAGTAATGCACTCAGTCTAGATTACATTTCAGGTTTGCAGTGGACAGCCAAACCATATTTTGTCTCAATGCAATACAAATGCAAATAACTGAGTCAAGCTGACACTGTTAGCTACGTACAAAATTTTTACAAGATTGTATATATATGTAAAGAGAAAAATAAAAACTTGCATTTATATAGCACTTTTTGCAGTATTTTACAGTCAATTAATTACATTTGAAATGCAATCATTGTTGTAGTGCTGGAATACAAATATTCCCAAAACTAAAAGTATCCATAACTGGATTAAACAGGAGCTAACAAATGGGTTTTAAGCCATCAATTATTATTTCAACAAGATTAATACTACAAACCTACGATACCCAAGTTATCATCCTCTAATAATTTCTTCATGATTACTAGACATCATTAAGGACTGCTTTAACATATCTTGAACCCAAAATGTGGTATTTCCATCAGATCAAGTGATGGCACAATTATACTGTACTCTGGAGCCACCTGTGCTACCATTACTGCAGAAGGACTGGCGTATATATGCCATCTTTAAAAATCTCAATCCATATCAAGCCACTAAAACAATACTTTTAATCCGTCTGTATGTTTGGCCGCTTTGTTTTCCTATTTGCACATAAGGATTATGCAAAAAGCAGTAAAATACAAGAGCAGATAATTTTTTAAGCCAAACTGATTGAAAGATAACTATTGACCATCACCATTCCTCTGACTTTTCTTTGTCAGTGAGAAGTCTCACAAACCAGGTTAAAGTCCAACAGGTTAATTTGGTAGCAAAAGCCATTAGCTTTCAGAGGAGCACTGTTCTTTTGTCAGGTGAGTGGGAGTTCTGTTCACAAACAGGGCATATAAAGACACAAACTCAATTTACAAAATAATGGTTGGAATGCGAGTCTTTACAGATAATCAAGTCTTAAAGATACAGACAATGTAACCAAGAGAGCATTAAGCACAGATTAGAGATGTGTATTGTCTCCAGACAAGACAGTTAGTGAGATTTTGCAAGCCCAGACAAATCGTAGGGGTTACACAGATGGTGTGACATGAATCCAAGCACCCAGTTGAGGCTGACCTCGTGTGTGCAGTACAGTGAAGTGCTGAGGTGACCATCCTTGATGGAGATGCGCATGTCCAAGAATGCAACTTATTTCAGAGAGTAGTCCATGATGAGTCTGATGGTGGGATTGAATCTTTTGATGTCATCATATAGTTGTTTCAGTGATTGTTCACCAGGAATCCAAGGAAGAAAACGTCATCGATGTATCTGGTGTATAGCATCGGTTGAAGGTCACATGCAGTGAAGAGGTCTTGTTCAAACCTGTGCATGAAGATGTCAGCATATTGAGGTGTGAATTTGATCCGTGTATCTGGACAAAGAACTGGTTGTTGAAAGTGAAGGCATTGTGGTCCTGGAACAAGTTCTATCCCGCAATCAGACTTACCATGGACTATTCTCCGGAATCAGTTGCACTAGTTGCACTCTTGAACACATGCATCTCCATTAAGGACAGTCACTTCAGGGCTTCACTGTACTTCAAAGCCCACGGATAACCTCATGATGTTCCAATTCTCCAGCTTCCACCCCAAACACATTAAAAAAGCCCTCCATACATACAGGATCTGCTCACATGAGGAGGCACCTCCAGATGCTGAAACATGCCCTCGTAAGAGGAGGATACAGCGCTCGACTCATCGATCAACAGTTCCGATGCGCGACAGCGAAAAACCGCACCAACCTCTTCAGAAGACAAACACGGGACACAGCAAATATCCTTTGTCATCCAATGATTTCCCGGAATGGAGAAGCCACAACATCTTCTCCGGAGTCTTTAATATGTCATTGATGAAAACGAACATCTCACCAAGGCCATCCCCATACAACCACTTCTTGCCTTCAAATAAGCACAATCTCAAACAGACCATTGTCTGCAGCAAATTACCCAGCCCTCAGGAGAATAGTGACCATGACACCATACAACACTCTGCAAGATGTGCCAGATCATCGACACGGATGCCATCATCTCACGTGAGAACACCATTCACCAGTATGCAGTACATACTCTTGCAACTCGGCCAACGTTGTCAACCTGATATGCTGTAGGAAAGGATATCCCGAAGCATGGTACATTGAGGAGACCGTGCAGATTCTACAACAATGGATGAATGAACATCGCTTGACAATCATCAAGCAAAAGTGTTCTCTTCCTGTTGGGGAACACTTCAGCATTTGGTCTCTTTGGGTAAGCATTCTCCAAGATGGTCTTCACGACACATGACAGCGCAGTCGCTGAGCAGAGACTGATAGCCGCATACATGATAACGGCCTCAACCAGGACCTTGGGTTCATGTCACATTATCTGTAACCCTCACAACTTACCTGGGCTTGCAAAATCTCACTAACTGTCTTGTCTGGACACAATACACATCTCTTTAACCTGTGCTTAACACTCCAGTCACATTGTCTGTACCTTTAAGGCTTGAATACCTGTAAAGACTCACATTCCAATTATCATTTTGTAAATTGAGTTTGTGTCTTTTTCTGCCCTGTTTATGAACTGAACTCCCACTCACCTGACGAAGGGGCAGCGCTCCAACATCTAGTGGCTTTTGCTACCAAATAAACCTGTTGGACTTTAACCTGGTGTTGTGAGACTTCTTACTATGTTTACCACAGTCCAACACCGGCATCTTCACATCATTTCCTGCGTCAGAACCACGATTTTGTTTAATGTCATTTCTTGAAGTTGGTACATCCGACAGCCCTCGGGGCTGGAGTGTCAAGCCTAGATTATATTCTTAGAATTGTGATTTAAAATCCTTCAGCCTCAGTGCTGTAACCGAGCCAACTGCTGAAATTTGGACAGCGGTGTTTTTATATGTGCCACTGTCCCACTGTGAGGTTCGCACCATGTGCAGAGCCTCAATATCTTGGTGCTCTGACTGACAGGATGAATGTCCCTCTCCCTACAGACCCTTGCCCTCAGCCTTAACATTACCCTGAACCCCGCTTACCGGCTTTCACCGATCCCGTACCGAAAGTCGGTGCCATAATGTGCCGTCCGTTCGTGAGTCTGGCGAATTTTAGCCAGGTTCGGCAAACGCTAAGAACCTGACCAGTTCCCGCGATCCGAAACAGCGCGAAAATCTTCCCAGCATTGGGTCACCAAAACCGGCCTCCCCGATCCTACTGCGCAGGACCAAGCACCGGCTCTGCTCCTCCTCCCCACGCCCCTCAACCGCCTTCCGAGGCACGCGCGACTGCGCAGGCGCCAACTCAACGGCCTTCTGAGGCAGACGTGACTGCGCAAGCGCCAACTCTCAACCGTCTCCTGAGGCAGACATGACTGCGCAAGCGCCAACTCTCAACCGCCTTCTGGGGCAGGCATAACTGCAAGTGCCGATCTCAACAGCCTCCTGAGGCAGGCATGACAGCGCAGGCGCCAACTTTCAACCGCCCTCCGAGGCAGGTATGACTGTGCAAGAGCCGATTCGTTACTGCAGCCTGAGGTAGGCATGACAGCGCAGGCGTCGAAACACCTTCTACCTGCATCGGACGGGAGGCTTGTGAGCAGGAGTCATCGCTGTCACAGCTGTTATCAGTACGCAGGAGCCGTTTTCCAGCTCTCACTTGATTTAATTTAATTTATTATTGTCACATGTTAGCATACAGTGAAATGTATTGTTTCTTGCGCGCTATACAAAGCATACCGTTCATAGAGAAGGAAAGGAGCGGGTGCAGAATGTAGCGTTACACTCTGGGGTGTAGAGACTTAATGCGAGGTAGGTCAATTTAAAAGTCTAACAGCAGCAGAGAAGAAGCTATTCTTGAGTCAGTTGGTTCATGATTTCTTCCTGACAGAAGAAGGTGGAAGAGAGAATGTCCGAGGTGCGTGGAGTCCCTCATTATGCTGGGTGCTCTGCCAAGGCAATGGGAAGTGTAGAAAGAGTGAATGGATGGGAGGCTAGTTTGCATGATGGATTGGACTACGTTCGTACTTTTTTGCGGTCTTGGGCAGAGCAGGAGCCGTATCAAGCTTTGATATAACCAGAGGGAATGCTTTCCATGGTGCATCTGTAAAAGTTGGTGAGAGTCGTAGCTGACATGCTAAATTTCCTTAGTCTTCTGAGAAAGTAGAAGCTTTGGTGGGCTTTCTTACCTATAGCGTCAGCATGGAGGGTTCATGATCGGTTAATGGTTGGTGATCTGGACACCTGAAAACCTGAAGCTCTCGACCCTTTTGACTTCGTCCCCATTGATATAGACAGGGGCATATCCTCCTTTGTGCTTCCTGAATTCAATAATAATCTCCTTTGTTTTGTTGACATTGAGCGAGAGATTATTGTTGCTGCACCAGTTCACCAGATTCTTTATCTCATTCCTGTACTCTCTCATCATTGTTAGAGATCCAACCCACTATGGTGGCGTAATCAGCAAACTTGAAAATCAAATTGGTGGGGAATTTGGCCAGTCATAAGTTTATAAGGAGTATAGTAGAAGATTGAGAACACACGATTGTGGGGCACTGGTGTTGAAGATGATTGTGGAGGAGGTGTTGTTGTCCATCCTTACTGATTGTGGTCTGAGAGTTAGGAAGTTCAGATCCAGTCGCAGAAGGAGAGTGTAGTGTGTTAAACAAATTTGCTTATTGCATTCTGCAACTGGTTGTGGTTCCACTGGTTGGAATATAATGCAGCACCCAGGCACCTTGAAGAATAAGCAAACTTTCAAGTTTAAACTTGTAAACTGTAGATTTGTAAGTTATTCATTCCCCATATTAACATAGCAAAATAAAAAATAGTTGGAGTAGGCCATTTGGCCCTTTGAACTTGCTCTACCATTCATTCTCATCAAGGGTGATCATCAAACTCAATATTCTGATCCCGCCTTTCCCCCCTGTCGGGGAACACTTCAGCAGTCAATGGCATTCAGCTTCTGATCTTCGAGTAAGCATTCTCCAAGGTGTCCTTCAAGATATATGACAATATAGACTCGGCGAGCAGAAACTGATAGTTAAGTTTCGCACACCTTTAGCTCCAAGAACTTTATCTAATTCCTTCCTGTGGAGATGCCAGTGTTGGATTGGAATGGGCACAGTAAGAAGTGTCACAACACCAGATTAAAGTCCAACAAATTTATTTAGTAGCACAAGCTTTCGGAGCACTGCTCCTTCATCAGGTGAATGGAGGGTTGGATTCACAGATAAGGCATACATAGACACGGACTTAATTACAAGATATTGGTTAGAATGCAAGTCTTAACAGATAATCAAGTCTTTACAGATGCAGACAATGCAAGTGGAGGGAGGTTATGCACAGGTTAAAAAGGTGTGAATTGTCTCAAGCCAGACAATTAGTAACTTTTTGCAAGCCCAGGCAAGTCATGGAGGTTACAGGTAGTGTAACATGAACCCAAGATCCCAGTTGAGCCCGTCCTCATGTGTTTGGAACTTAGCTATCAGTTTCTGCTTAGCGATTCTGCCTTGTTGTGTGTCTTGAAGACTGCCTTGGAAAACGCTTACCTGAAGATCAGAAGCTGAAAGCCCTCGACTACTGAAGTGCTCCCCGTCAGGGAGGCAACATTCCTGCCTAGTGATTGTTGGGCAGTGTCCATTCATTAGTTGTCATAATGTCTGCATGGTCTCACTGGTGTACCTTGCCTCAGAACATCCTTTCCTGCAACGTATCAGGTAGACAATGTTGGCCGAGTCGCACGAACATGTACTATGTATCTGGTGGATCATATTCTCACATGAGATGATGGCATCCATGTCAATGATCTGGCGCGTTTTGCAGAGTTTGCTGTAGCAGATTTGTGCGGTGTCATGGTCACTTCTGAAGGCTGGATAGCTTGCTGTGAACAATGGTCTGAGGTTGCAATTAAATAGATAAATATTGGGGATGTGTGGGTGGCCTCACCATGTTGAAGGCTCTGAAGATGATGTCATAATTCTCTGCTCTGGGGAAGTACTGGATGACAAAGGGCACTCTGTCCACTGTGTCCCGTATTTTCCCGTCATCGGAGGAGATCGGTGCAGTTTTTCACTGGCTCGTTGGAAGTATTGATCGACGAGTTGAGCACCATACCCTATTATGAGGAGGTCTTTTAGTGTCTGTTGCGTTTGCCCTCATCTGAGCAAATCCTGTACGGATGTTTGTAGGGAATGGTTTTCTTAATGTGTTTAGGGGGGAAGCTGGAGAAGTGGAGCATCATGAAGTTATCCATGGTGTGCGGTACAGTGAAGTGTTGAGATGACCGTCCTTGATGGAGATGTGTGTGTCAATGCAACCTATTCTGGAGTCTATGCTGAGACTGATGATGGGATTGAACTTATCGATGTCATCATATAGATGTTTCCGTAAAGAAAAGTCACAAGTACATTAACACTTCAATGAAGTTACTGTAAAATTCCTCTAGTTTGCTGTGAGTCCAAAGAAAGAAAATGTCATCAATGTATCTAGGGTATAGCATCTGTTGAAGGTCTGTGTAGTGAGGAGGTCTTCTTCGAACTTAAGTGTGAAGATGTTGGCACATTAAGTGCAAATTTGGTCCCCATGGCTAATCTGTGTGTTTGGATGAAGAACTAATTGTTGAAGGTGAACTCATTGCAGTCCAGGATGAAGCGGTTGAGTTGTAGAATTGCATCTGGAGATTAGCAGTTGTCAGCAATAAATACTGAGGCAGTTGCAGCAATGCCATCGTCATGGGGGATGCTGGTGTAGAATGCCAAGTCATCTATTGTGATGGAGCTTGTTCCTGGTTCAACTGTTCCATGGGTGCTGAGTTTCTGTAAGACATCTGTAGTGTCATGACAAAAGCTGCGGTTTCCTTGTATAATGAATTTCTGGATGCCGTTGACATAGCCAGAGAGGTTCTCACACAGGGTCCCAGTATTTGAAACATGGGATGACCAGATGTACTGGCCTTGTGTATATTTGGGAGCAGTACAGATCTCCAATGCATAGAGTACATGGGATGAGAGCACAGAGGATGCTCTGAAGGTCCAGATAAAAAGTTTTGATCAGTCTGTTGAGTTGGTGGGTGTATTCTTTGGTGGAATCTGCAGATAAATGTCTGTAGTGTTCCTCATTGTTCACTTGTTGGTACACTGCAGTATTCCATTCTGCTCAGTATGATGATGGCCCCTCCTCTACTGGTTTGATGACAATGTTGCAGTTGACCTTGAGAACGCGATTGGCATTGTGTTGTCTTGGGTGACGTTCGGGTCTGTCTTGAGTGCGGCTGACAAATTTCGGTAAGAAGTTCGTACTGTCGCGATGGAAGCTGCGGGGGCGGGGGGTGGTTTCTTGTACAGTGGGTGTCAGGATGCCCTTGACATAGCCGGAGAGGTGCTCACACGGGGTCCCTTTGCCTGATACAATGAGACAGCAAGGTATGTTGGCTTTGTGTATCTTTGGGAGGCAGTAGAGATCTCCAACGTGGGGAGTATGTGGGATGAGAGCACAATGATGGCATTGCTGCAACTTCCTCAGAACTTAACGTCATTCTATCCCATCATCACTCACCATGGACTATTCTCCATAAGCGATTGCATTCTTGGACACATGCATCTCCATCAAGGACAGTCACCTCAGCACTTCACTGTACCGCAAGCCCACAGATAACCTCAAGATGCTCCACTTCTCTAGCTTCCACCCTAAACATATAAAAGAATCCATCCCCTTTGCCTGATTCATCGATCAACAGCTCTGATCTGTGAAAAACTGTACCAACCTTCTCAGAATATGAGAAAAAAATGGGACAAGGCGGTCAGAGTACCCTTCGTCGTCCACTACTTCCCCGGAATGGAGAAGCTATGACATCTTCTTCAGAGCCTTCAACACATCATCGATAAAGACGAAGATCTCGCCAAGGCTATCCTCACTATTTACCTTCAAACAACCGCACAACCTCAAACAGACCATTTTTGCAGCAAACTACCCAGCCTTTAAAAGAACAGTGACCACCACACATCCCTGCCAGAGCAACCTCTGCAAGACATGCCGGATCATCAACATGGTTGCCATCATCTCAACAGAGAACACCATCCACCAGGTACATGGTACATACTCGTGCGACTCGCCAATGTAGTACACTTGATACGCTGCAGGAAAGGATGTCCTGAGACATGGTACATCGGCAAAACCGTGCAGTCACTGTGACAATGGATGCATGGCCACTGCTCAACAATCACCAGGCAAGAGTATTCCTTTTTGTCGGGAGCACTTCTGCAGTCACGGGCATTCAACCTCATCTTCGGGTAAGCATTCTCCAAGGCGGCATTCAAGACATATGACAATGCAGAATTGCTGAGCTGAAACTGATAGCCAAGGTCCATGCACATGAGAACGGCCTCAACTGGGATCTTAGGTTCATGTCATACTACTATAACCCATACGACTTGCCTGGGCTTGCAAATTCTTACTAACTGTACTGGCTTGAGACAATTCGCATTTCTTTAACTTGTGCTTCACCCTCTCTCCACTCACATTGTCTGCACCTGTTAAGACGTGATTACCTGTTAAGACTTTCATGCCAACCATTATCTTGTAATTGAGGCTATGTCTATATATGCCCTGTTTATGAACACTCACCTGATGAAGGGGCAAAGCTCTGAAAACTTGTGCTACCAAATAAACCACTTTAACCTGGTGTTGTGAGACTTCCTACTAATTTCTTCTTGAAATCACTCAATGTTTTCAGTGAATGATGATTTAAAGGTGTGATTACCACAGAACGGTTCAATATCCTCATCTTTTCTATTATAGGTTGCCACCTCTGCTCACTTGTGTCGTCCACGCAACCCTCAACTGAACTACTAGTGAGAAAAGAACAAATATTTGATATTCATATTTGCAGGAAAAAAAATTCCTTCAGTTTGGATGGAAGCAGGCACCAAGTGGAGGTGATAAATGTTTTTTGGAAAATGACAGAAGAGGAATGAGAGGATGGAATTTACTGCCAGAGTTAGTGGCGGAGACAGAGACCATAAACTTGTGTAAAAAGTACCTGGATCTGCACTTTAAGTGCTGTAAGCTGCAGGCTATGGGGCATGTGCAAGAAGATGGATGTCTTTAGGTCAGAATGGACAATCTAGATCAAATGTCCCACTTCTATGCTGTTTCATTTCTATGGTTTGTGGATATATCACAGTGTGTCACAGCTCTTGCACCAAAACCCAAAGCTCAAGTTTCTGTAGCTGGTGACACTTCCTGTACAAGTGGTGATCTGGGGTACGGATGGCACTCACAACTTACTATGTATTACAGGAAGTGCATCCCACATGACTGAACTGTCCAGCCATGCCTTCAATTTACATCCCTCATGCTAACTTCATTTTACTTTGGTTATCTAACTGTTTTATCTGCCTGTGACTTAACTTTATTTCCCTAATGCTCATGCTTTTTACTTAAACCTATGTAGCTAATTCTTGCATAATAAATTTTTTTTCTAAATTTTCAGCAACTTAAAGAGCTTTCCTAACCACAAATTCTCACCAACTTCAACTTTATGAAGTCTCTTACATGCTTTTGTTTCTTCCGAAATGTCCCTCCTACATTCTTTTTCATACTCAGCCCTTTCATATGTCTTTTCAATTTCATTTTTCCTGGAGGCTGAGCTATATAGAAAAGAGAGAAAATGCAGGGGGAGGGCAAGAAATGAGCACTCCCCTTCCTTCCTTATAGAATTCCATTCTGTGTCTCTGCACTTAACCTCTCTTATTTATAATGCTGAAATTTAGATAAGTCTACCATCTGGTAGTTACAGAACCAAATAGGCCAATTACTTAATTTGCTGATGTCACCTGCTCTCTAGCGGAGAGCTTGATTTGCTTGGTTAGCCCTGTCCAAAGCCAGAAGAAAATTAAAACTTAATGGATTGAGATTTGAAACTTAAAATTTCATTCCCCTACTTGCCAGTAATTCCACGCCTTATAAGCTGCACTCTGTGCCACTGCACTGAGCCTCTTTTATTTATACTACTGAGACACAGAAGATTCTAGCATATGGTTGTTACAGAACCAGATTAGGCCAGAGTATAACTCTCCAGCTCCTCTTCACAATAGTAGCATGAGAATTTTATCTCATCTATGATGATTTCATTCATATGTTTAATCCATTTAGTGGAAATACTTTGAAATATATTTTTTTCTATCTTTATTATGTGTGCTTGAATAGTCATGTTCCTGTGTTTTTCAGCTCCTAGCTTTCTGATAAGTTACCTGCTAATGATGGAGTGGGAGTAACTAGAACAAAGAACAAAACAGCACGGGAAACAGGCCCTTCGGCTCAACGAGCTCGCGCTGCCACCTCGATATTCCCACTTCTACCCGTGATTCCTGTCTATGCTTATAGATCTATGGATTGAAACCAAATTTGAGACAATTTAAGGAGAATTTGTTTTGCCAGTCAGCCTAAAAGCACATCTTTGGGATGTGGGAGGAAACCAGAGCATCTGGAGAAAACCCACGCAAGCACGGGGCAAATGCACAAACTCCCACAGACACAGGCCCAAATCCATGTATCTGCACAGCACAGTGATAGTCACTGAGCTGTTGTGTTGCCCTTCAAATGGTCCAGGTCAAGCGTACACTAACAACGTGAAGCACTAGGATACTCTCAAAAAGTCCAAGAGTAGCCTCTCACAACCTATCGCGTGCATGCCCTTTGTTAGACAACAAGGTGGACCAAAGTACCTGTAGGATAAAACAAATACATCAATATCATCGACTATTTACACACTTCCCAGGGAACTCACAAGGCTCATGATCTCTATTTTAAATCAGTTTTCGATAGCCCTCCATTCCCATTCTGTTCATGTGCCCTAAGTATCTCTTAAATAACTCCAGAGTGCTTGCCTCTACCACTTTACTTGGCAGCACGTTCCATACCCCCACCACCCTGTGTGTGAAAAAACTCCCTCTAGCATCCAAATTATACCTTACCCCCTTCACCCTAAGCACTCTGAGGAAATTCCTGGCTTTTCAATTCAGCTGCTTAGCTATGTCATTCACGAATCAGATCAGAATTCACACAAACACAATGGATGACATTTCCACTAATAAATCTCGAGATGTCAATAAAATAATGCTTAGCCATTTTGTTATACTTGGAGCACACGGCTGTTCAATGGTCTGAACTGCAGCAAAATGTAAAGTATTAAAAATATTGTGTAGACAACAATAACTGAGAAATATGAGAGTCAACTAGTTTAGCAAGTTTATATTTTAATAACATTTCAAACATCAACCATGATAAAAATGTAAGTTATTATATTGTACAAGTAGCTTCATAAGGGAAAATCTTATATCAAACTGAACTTTTATCTTCTTCCTTTCGGCATTGTTACATTCCAGTGACAAATGAGGCAAGCTGTTTATCTGAAGCTATGACAGTCATAGAGATTTACAGTATGGAAACAGGCCCTTTGACCTGATTTGTCCATGCTGCCCTGTTTTTACCACTAAGCTAGTCCCAATTGCCCACATGTGGCCCATATCCCTCTATAACAATCTTGGCCATGGAACTGAGAGGTTTCACAAACTGGAGAATTACAGAAAGACTGGATTTACAAGTTATTCAATTTTTTAAAGAAAATAAAATACTTTTGAAATGCTGTTAAATAACCTGAAAAATCTGTTGTGAACATTTGTACAAAATATAATTTTGGGAATATACTATAACAATTGAAGAGTCAGATGTAGTTCTTGACTTTGTGCAATAGCAGAAAACGAGCAGCAGTGAGTTGACAGCCTGTTTTACATCTCTCTGAATTTTTATTTCTGTTGACTTCAATGATTTTTTTTTAGATGGAAGAAATGTAAAATAGGTTGCCAACTCACTTTAACTGGTTTTACACAATATACAGAGTCAAAATCCATCCCAGTTACACTTTTTTAGTTTGCATTAAGAGGTATTCAGGATTTCAATGAATCACTGAAAATTGCAATTTGATTGATGATCACAAACACTACGAAAAGGGAGAAAGGATTTAAGCTCTGACAATCTGGATTTAATGACTTTATACCAAGGGAGGTGTGTAGGTTCCACATGATTTAGTGCAGGAAATACACTTGACAGATTCAAGAATGAATCATAGAGAGAGAAAAGAACCAAGAGGGGCAGAGACAGAGAGTTGAACTGCCTCACAATGATATTATCTGATTCTACTCATTCCTATGTTCCTGTGACGGCATTCCCTTCAGTAACTCAGGAATGCTTGAGCTTTTCATTAAAAATATTGTAACAGGATCTGAAAACAGCTCACAAATGATCCTGTCAGTAATGGAGAGTTTTCATATAAAGTCAATGTAAAATCAAGCAAGAGTAAACGTGCAGATTTTTAAAACAAAATGGGTTATGCATAAGATTTTGTAATAAAGTATATGTGCGTTGTACCATCAAATCCTAAGGACTTTTTTTTGAAAATTGTATCTTAATATATTTCTTAGACATTGTTGGCACTTCTGTCACATTTCCTGGTGCCACAACGCAGCATTATTCATTTTCACAGATTCACATCTAACGTTGCATTCAAGGCTATTATTCATTGTCCTATACTTTCAATCACTAACATATTCAGGCATTGGGAAGACAGAAATGACTCTGCTTCTGAATCCTGTGTTACAGGTCACTTTCACCATAGAGTGCAGTTGCAAATGAGACATAATCAAGGGCTCCGGGTATGGCGTCAGGTCCTCTATATGGTGGCATGCTGGCTATGCAATATTCAGCCTGTTCTGAGGGCAGCTCTCGACACAGTTCCTCAGCTAGAATGTAAGGCTGCACAAACAAGATAAATGTGATTTTTCTTAATGTACTTATTTAAGAAGAATAAATGCTTTGCAAAATCTATTAGTTTAGAAATCTCTCATTCACTCCCAATTGTCATGTACGAACAAAGTCCAGCTGCCCCAATGTCTCCCTAATGTTGCTGTGCAATGCCCAGAGACAAGTCGTCTTTTTAATGTGACTAAAAAGGCCAATATGCTCTACCTCTTCCCTCCATACAGTGGAACAGTATTTGATTGAGACATGGAAAGTGGTTGGCTGCCATTTTCTTCACCAAAAAGTAATCTTAGTGAGACAGCATTTTAAACAGAAAATTAACCAAAGATAATATTCCCAACTTGTATTGACTAAGGGGGAAGGCTGGAAAATTGGTTATGCTCCTGCTGATTGTTGGGGCTGTGTCCTTCTTGGTAAATCTGAGGAGTTGTAAATTGTTGAGAAAACTATAGCTACAGATCTACGACTAGTAGTTGAAATGTCATCAATCTTGCTTAACGCAAAATTATTTACCATTTTCTTTATTCTTGTGAGGGAGGAGGAGGAGATAGGAAAGGAGAGAATGAGAGACTGGAGGTTTAAATTATTTGATCAATAATCAGCTGGAAGAACTATTCATTATGGGTGGCACGGTGGCTAACACTTCTGCCTCACAGCACCAGGGACCTGGGTTCAATTCTGGCCTTGGGTGTCTAGCTGTCTGGAGTTTGCACACATTCTCTGTGCCTGCATGGGTTTCCTCTGGGTTCTCTAGTTTCCTCCCACAGTCCAAAGATGTATAGGTTAGATTGATTGGCCATGCTGAATTGAAATTTAGTGTCCCAAGATGTGAAGGTTAGGGGTATTCACAGGGTAAAATTTGGGATTACAGGGATTGGGTCTGGATGGGGTGCTCTGTCAATGAGTTGGTACAGTTCAGATGGGTTGAATGGCCTTCTTCAGCACTAAAGAGATTTTTACATCATGCTATTGAGTTAAACAGCAAATTTCAAACAAATCTCACTTTATAATATGTACAAGGGTACAGTTGTCCATTTTGCTGTTTCTTATTTTAAGAGAATCACAGAACTTACTTTATCTCCAGCAAGAATTCTGAAGGAAGCCGCAACTTGTTCAGCCGTATCTGTCTCCGCAGTCTCCCGGGTCATGAAGGAGATGAAAGACTGGAAGGACACTAAGCCAGTATTGTTTGGATCAACTAGGTTCATGATGCGAGCGAACTCAGCCTCACCCTGCAGAAAGAATTGCAAACTTGAAAGAATAAAGAGGAAGACAAAGGAGGTTCCAATAATGCAAAACATTGATTTCTTTCTCTGGTCATTCTCTCATTCGGATGTTGCAATGCTCCAATTTGCGAATGATTTGCATGCTTTGTGGATGCTTAATTTGATCAAAAGATGTTCAAGGGAGTGCAAAACTATTCTCATCATCTGATAAATATGTCAGGACAAGTATGACCTACACTAGTTGATGCCAGTAATGATTACATCAAAGGTGGAATTTTCCCGTTCTGCCTACCACAGGAATTGTAGTGAACAGGACTCAGACCGTGCAAAGATCCATTGACTTTGGGTAGAATTTTCTGATCTTGGACTGAGAGCAGCCGAAAAATCCTAAACTGTAGGAAATAAATTTTATTCATAATATCAGAAACTTAGGTTTAAGCAGAATCGTGAGGGAGAAACTGCTCCACTAGCAGGAGAACAGGTAACCACATTTGAAATAATTGTAGAATAAACTTGGCATGGTGGAGAATTTTTGTTTTACTTAAACTGGAATGAATGGGTGGTTGATATACAGATAACAGCAGTTTTCAAATGGGAATGGGATGTCTAATAGAGAAAAGAAAATTGCACAATTTGGGGAGAAAGCAGAGAAGTGGGATGAATTGGTAACTATTGGAGAGCTAGCACAGACACAATAGGCCGATTAACCACCCACTCTATCATTCTATGACAGTCAATTGTTGGTTCACTACCAACTTGCAAACTTGTATCTATATAGTGTTGAATTTATTAGTTCAGGTAACGAATTCAAGTGAATTGTAATGACAGAATTAATTACAATCTCAGATATATTAAACATGTATCAATCATACCAAATCAAAGCCCATGGAGATGAGGCAAGCTCTGAGATCATCTGGCTCCATCGCTCCATTCTTCTTCTATTGAGCAGAACAGCAGTCAAAGGAACAGATGAAAGATTGAGAGGGTTTCCAGTAAGCAGATCAATAGCGGACAGCCCCCAGATCCCATGGTCCATGGTTGGCGAAGTAGGACATCAGCAAGGAGTCAAAGTCAAAAGAATCAAAGCGGTTCCAGAGAAGGCGGGAGGAATGCAGGCCAAAAGCAGCATTGTTGTTGTGAGCAAAAAGAGAGCGACTAACACACAGATAAAATCAGACAAACAGGAAAAGGTGACCAGGGAACAAACATGAAGCCAAGAAGGAAAAAAATGTTGACAGACGAAAAGAAAAGGATAACATTGCAGTTTTGAAAAGGAAAAAAAAAGAGAAATTTAGCACAGTTTTACTTGCATAAAGAAAGTAAATAAAACACGGTCTGATTAGTACCTGTTTATCATTTCCAACATGTCCAAGGCTGATGAGGCAGGCTCTGAAATCCGTTGGTGGAAGTTTGCCAGAACCATCCTAGTATTGCACAGAGGTTAGTTGCTGCATGCAATTTACACACTCCCTATGTATTGTTAATTACAATATATGTCAAATCAAGCAAAACTCAAACTATAAATCATTCACTTAAGGCAAATGAGGATATCAGAACTCAGTTCTTATTAATGATCACTCATACCAAGCACTTTCATATGTAGATATGGAATGTCTGTCAATTGAAAATGTAATTGTGTTGCATCCTACCTATCCCATATATTTTCTAGATTCAAATGTGCTATATTGTATACTATTATAATTATACAGTAAAAGTACAAATATGTTACAGAAAACCAAAGCAAGAACACTGCTAATTACAATCATTTTAATTAAAACTGACAGTTTTAGGTACTTTGCTATATATGCTTTAGACTTGAAAATGAATGGTTGCAAATACAAATTCATAGAGTGACAAACTTGATTTGTGCACAGGATCTTTCCAGTTTTTCCAGGAATACACCTTGTTTACACTGGAATTTAAAATTCCAGTAGCATAGACGTTAATGACAAATTACACCCGTAAGGCTGCAGTGAACATAGGATAAGAATTTTGCCTCTTGACAGTTCTTCCATTCAATATCATGACCAATCTCTGATATAACTCCAGATAAACTTGTCCCCAGCCCCCTTCACTGCATTTGCCCCATTTCCTTTCATAACTTTACTCAACAAGTCTAGCGATCTCAAATTAACAGTAGACCCTGCATCAACTTAACATTTGCAGGAAAGAATTCCAAACTTCCATCACCTTTGCCTGTAAAAGTGCATTCTAACTTCTCCCCCTGAAAAAAATGACTCTAAACTTTAGACTATGTCCCAAGTCTTGGATTCCCTGACCAACAGAAATAGCACCTCTAATGAAGGGTCATCCAGGCTCAAAATATTGGCTCTATTTTCTCTCCACAGATATTGTCAGACCAGCTGAGATTTTTCAGCATTTTCTGTTTTTGTTTTAGGTTCCAGCAATCCACAGTATTTTATTGTGGCAGAAATAGTTTCTCATTCTCTACCCTTATTGGTTCCCTTAATAGCTTGAAAACTTTGATCAAATAGTCCCATGATTTTCTAAATTCCAGGCAATTCAATCCTTTAGTGTAACCAACTGTGTAATTAATTTCACTCTTTGACTCTCTCCAGTTGAATTCTGATCTCTTTCAGGTCATCTAAAAGGGTTGAAACCTTCAATCTGGTTGGGTAGTTAATTTAAGAAGGGGATCAATTACTCTGTCTCTATTGGAGCTAAGACTAGATTTTTTTCTTTGACTCTATTGGGTTTTTTAGGATCTTATCTTTGAAGGTAGATCAGGCAAATGCACAGGCACAAGCCATGCAAATTGTACTCCCTTTCCTGACTCAGATGGAAAGTCTGGCCTTGGGAACTGATGGAAAGGTTTCTGTTGCACTTACATCAGTGTAATGGACCCATTCTGTCTATGAGGAACTTGGAGGCACTAGAAATTTAATGCAATGGAAGAGGTTATTCATCTCATCATGTCTCTCCCAGCCTTTAGACAAATCCATTCTCTTTGTTCCATTTTCCTACTGTTTCCCCAGAAGATCTAACTTCTGTTTATTGTTTAAGATACAGATTACACTTTCACACAAACATGGCTTTAAAAGAAAACCAAGCAAATATTAGTAGGTCACATCAATTTAGAACATCTTAAAAGTGGAATGTAAGTACAATAAAGCCACACAGAAGCCACTATATTATTAGTGGCAACACCATTATGTTCAGGGTTTTATCAGAACAGACTGGTGTATGAAATTCAAATTTATAATTATTTATCTTGAGATGTTAGCTGGTTTAGTTGCAAACACTCAAAGTATTTTAAAATGGCTTCAAACAGTTTCAGAGCTAGAAATTACTAAGTAAGCAAAGCTAACCAAATGAATAGAAAAAATAGGAATTAAAGTATTCCAGTGGTCGTCTTCAATTCTGCTTTACATCATAGAAAATGTATACAATTTTGTTTTCAATTGATGGTGTCAATAAATGTTGAAACTGAAAAGGGCGTATCAGAGCTCAGAAGGCTAATAAGAAGCATTGTTTCTCTGAAAACATCAGGAATGATCAGTAAGCTTATAGCAAATACAATCTTGAGTGAATTTCCACTGCTTATTCACTATAACTTTGGTGGAAGAACTACAGAATACCTTGGAAAAACATCACTTCATAGAGGAAGCAAAAGAGACAGTCAAGGCATCATAAGGTGTAAATGTCTAATTCCAATAGATGCTTAACGTTGTTATATTTTAAAAGATCATGCTTGACAAAAAGAACACTGTACCCTGTCAAAGTGGCTGAATGAAGACCGAAATTCATTCATTTGTTGTTGGGTGATTCCTTTAGCGTCTCTGGTTAGAATCTGAGTCTCAATTTCATTCATAGTCCTGGCAATTGTAGTAAGAAGCATTTCCCATCCAACCCGGATGTGCTATTAAAATCAGTTTTAAGAAAGGAAACAAGTTAAAATATTGCCACAGTAACATGGGATATAAATAAACCATATTGAATAGCTTAGGTGAACTTTTTCAGGTTACAAGTCTACATGGTACAAGACTCTTATATGTTGGGATTAAATGTTGGCATTTTGCACCATGTCACATTAAATTCACTTTAATGATTGTTTTGTTACAGCATGAAATAGACAGCGGTGACCAAAATACTCCTCTGGCAACAATGGCCAGTTCCCAAATAATAATAAAGATGGAGATCATATACCTCTTATGTTTGTTTATCATTTCTCTCCAATCTAACATGTCCTTAATTCTCCCCATAAACATGGGACTTGATGTGGAATCAGCGTTGGTACGAAATGTTTCTCTCAAATGACTGCAAATCCAAAATGTTTAAGTTGCCCAAAAAGAAAAACAATGGTAGGCTTGGCATTGTACGAAAATCCCCCATTAAAACTGTTTTTAAGGAAAAAACTGATGTAAACATTTTTAAGAACTTGTGTCCCACTGGTAGTCCAGAGACTACCCCATTATTTTTGCCCAATTATCCTTCTACTTCATGCCCACTCCAGTTGACAAGACAATTAAAGTTGGAGAATTCAGGCCTCTGTTAATGTCAAAATATTGCCTGGGCAATGTAATGTGCAACCTGAAATAGGCTTGCCCATGAAGCACTTAAGACATAACATGCATTATCTGTAGCTCATATATTCCTATTAAAATCACACAAAAAGGCACAACCTACAATATAACATTCATTCAATACCTCCATGGTATAATTGGTGTGCTTATTGTCAAAGATGAGGGCCTCTTGGATAAGCTGATGATCTCCTTCCAATTTATCAACATTCGGTTTGTAGTGAACGATGACCTCCTCTAATTGTTTCAGCTGGTTCATCTGATCTTCCAGACTTCCACTCATTTCGACAGAACTTTGAGCTATTTCCTGTATTTAAATTCTAAGAGTTACAATATCATTCAGTCTTCAAAGAGCAATACAAGATTATTCAAGATAGCTTTTTGCCCCCCCACCAACATTGAGCTATTCTACTTATTATTCTAATAGCCAGTTACCATTGAATGTAAAGATATAAATCCAGCCTACACACATTTAGACGGTGACATGATGCTTGAATAAATAATGGAATGGGTGCAAATCATTGTAGGACCCCAAATATGCTCAGGAAATGTAACTCAATGAACAACTTGAAAATCCTTGGATTCCTCGTCTTAATCCCAACATTGATTACGATATAAACAACAGCAGAGGCTTCAGTGTATTCTTGAAATTTATTCACAACTGACTGGCAAATGCATATCCATCTACCTCAATTGATTGCCATAATAATTTCAATGTAACACTTTTCTTTACAAAACGTTCATACATTTTCCAACTATCCACTGGATATGGGAATGATAATAGTTTGAACATTTAACACACTGATCATTTAAATAAAAACTATATCATATTGCTGGATCAGTTGACTAGATTAGTTAAGAATGAAGCAGTTAAGTTGGGGAATAGGGGTTCTTCATTTGGCTGCATCTTGTGAATGCATGACTGTCCCACAAGAAAAACAATATACGCTTCTTAGAAGGATGTCTTTATGTGCGTGGAAGAGAGAAGGAAAAATCCATGTAGAATGGAGAGAAGGAAAAACGTGATTCAATAGACAGATGCATCAGGCAGCTAAAAACATTGTCCAAGATTTGGCTTTTTATGAAGTTTTTGAAGAGATTGAGAGAAACAGTTTTAAAAAAAGAGATTTAGAAGGGAGTGGATGTCAGTGTTGGAACAAAAAGGAGAATGGACAACAGGGATCAGAAGTGCATGCAATAATTTGGCAGCACAGTGGTTAGCACTGCTGCCTCACAGCGCCAGGGACCGGGATTCAATTTCTGGTTTGGCTCACTGTCTGTGTGGAGTTTGCACGTTCTCCCTGTGTCTGCATGGGTCTCCTCCAGGTGCTCTGGTTTCTTCTCAGTCTGAAAGACGTGCGGGTTAGGTGCATTGACCTGAACAGGTGCCAAAGTATGGCAACTAAGGGGATTTCACATTAACTTCATTGCAATGTTAATGTAAATCTTACCTGTGACTAATAAATAAACATTACTTGTTATTTTACTTCATTTGGAAGTTAGAATACTTTAAAACAGTTTTACTGGAATGCATAGAGCCAGCAAACCTTCTCAAGGTTGGGCAAACTCTGACTATGCTTTTCAATACTCAGAATAACTCATTTCTTGGTTCGGTATCAATTTACTTCTTTGTACCTGAGATGTTTTCTCTACATTTAAGAATGTCATGTAAACGCAAGCTGCTACTTTTGAACACAACACATATTTTGTAGTAGAAAAATCACATATAGCACTCATTTAAACCTAAGGGCCAGAATTCCTATTTTACCTCCATCTTACGTTGGATCCAAGGTCCAATGATGTTTGCCTGACTGGCAAACTGGCGGCGCAGACGTTCATTTGAGTTTTGCCGCACAAGCTCCTCTTGCAGGGCTGCGTCTCTCTGAGGAACCAATTGCTTCATCTGCCGTTAAAAACAATTTTAATGCAAAAATATATTGAGCCAATTCATCTATTCATTAAAATTGTCTTCGTCACACGCTTGGATTCTCAAATATTACCTATCACTGAAGATGGCAGAACAGAACACTAGAAATCCATACTCACTGCACGTATGGTTTCAGTATTAAACCTAATGAGTTAAATGCTAAATGCAGAGAATGTTGTTTAATCAACATCAACAACCAAATAATGCAATGGTGATGACTAATCAAAGTAACAGCTCTCCATAAATTTTAGTGTTCTGTAAAAGATTCTGTGGAGAGAACAAACGAGCAGTCAGATACCCTCGGTGTAAACTTTATTCCCTGTACTGAAATCAATGAAGAATCATCACCCAACAGATGCTGACATAAGGAAATAAATATTGCCAATCTGACGTAAAACCAGAAGATGCTAAAAATCCGTAACAAATCTGTCAATACCAAGAAAAAAGAATTCAGTGGATAAAAGCAAATCTGGTTTACAGCTCTTTGCTCCCTACATCCTGTAAGAACTCCAACGCTTTCCCCCTTTTTCTTAATTTTACCTCTCTTCCACCCATCTCCTCTCTCCCTCCATATTTTCATCTCTCACAGCTTACCCTCTGATTTCAGCTTCTCTGCTGTTTGGCCATTCACAACCTCTTTTTTTATAGACTGCCAATAGCACCTCTTAGCCTTCCCCCTTATCTTTGTAGGGATGATTCATATTTTATTCCCCCATACTCCTGTACAAGTATCTTCCACTTTCTACGCCTTTTAGCTTTGACAATGAGTCACCTGGAATCAAAACATCAGCTTTTTTCTCTCCTTATTGATGCTGCCAGACCTGCTGAGATTTTCCAGCATTTTCTCATTTGGAAAATGAAATCAATGTTGGTCTAGACCCTTCGTCAGAAGAAAAACTCGCAATAGCGTGTTTTGACTATGATCCTACAACCAAAATATTAACATCTTTCAGTTTTTGATGAAAATGTTACGTATTTCCTTCACTTCCTGTTCATATTTAAGACCAGAGTTGATCCTTTGTAAGAACAGTTCGCTTGGTGATACCTTGTCCCATTTGGCACTGATCTCTTCACGTGATACCATGCTGTAAGGATTTGACACAGTGCACAAGATGCTATAGGTCTGAGTAATCTTCTGGACTTCGTTAAGGATGCCCATGATGGCCTGCCTCTCATTGTCCGCTTCTGGCAGGGTGGCTTTGAATTGTTCATGGGCAGTTATTAAACTCTAGGGAGAGTGCAAAAAAAAATTATATTTAATTTATGTTGTGTGTTTTAAAGTCATATAAAATATCATTTGCGCTAACCTGCAATTACAATAAAATTTATTTCTCATAGAATCCTACATTGCAGGAGGCCGCCATTTGGCTCTTTGTGTCTGCATCGACCCACAATCCCACCCAGGCCCTATCCCCATAACACCATCTATTACCCTAGCTAGTTATTCTGACACTAAGGGGCAATTTAGAATTGCCAATCCATCTAACTTGTACACCTTTGGACTATGGGAGGAAACCGGAGCACACGGAGGAAACCCACGCAGACATGGGGGCAAAGACTCCGCACAGACAGTGACCCAAGCTGGGAATTGAACACAGTTCCCTGGTGCTGTGACGCAGCAGTGCTAACCACTGTGCCGCTCTAAACTGTTCTGTAACTCTTAACTAATTTTGTATGATTCAATAAATAGATTTTCTTTTATAAAGTCAACAGGTTCATCATTAATAAATGTTACAAATGGTTTGTGGTTAACAGCAAGCAAAAATTCACGTGCAACATAATGACACAGCGGTTAGCACTACTGCTGATAGTGCCCGGGACCCAGGTTCAATTCTGACCTCGGGTCACTGTCTGTGTGGAGTTTTCACATTCTCCCCGTGTCTGTGTGGGTTTCTTCTGACACTCCAAAGATGTGTGGGTTAGGTTAATTGGTCTGCTAAATTGACCGTCAGGGGGATTAGCAAGATATATGAGGGTAAAGGAAATAGGACCTGGATGGGGTTGTGGTCAGTACAGACTCCATGGGCCAAATGGCCTCCTTTGTACTGTAGGAATTCTATGAATACATGCATAAATATTTCAGACTACCACATTGTGAATAATGTGCTGGCCATTAATGATCCTTGAAAATCACTGAAGTAATTTCATTGGAACACCAATGCTAGATATCTTGTCCACAAAGACTTCGTTCAAAGCCAAGAAACAACCTCAGGAAGCAAACCTCAAGAGGTCATGCAAGTTTAACAAGAAACATTTCACTTTAAAAGAAGATGGAATGGATTCAAAAATCCTGTGTGTTATTTTAGAATTTCAATTACGCAGGTTACAATTAAAATTGTTGGCTTCAACTTAGTAATGTGAAACTGTATTTTCAAACTTTACATTCTAACTAAGATCCCATGCACAGGCAGTAATTCCATGGGCTGGATTACGTACAGGTAGCTGAACTCTCATGCCAGAGCCAAAAGTGGGAGGTGTTCTCTGCTTTGGTCAGTAGTGGGGCTTGGATCACAGAATCTCTACAGTGCAGAAGGAGGCCATTTGGCCCATCAGGCCTGCACCGACAACAATCCTACCCAAGCCCTATCCCCATAGCCTCGCATATTTACCTGGCTAATCTCCCTGGCACTAAAGAGCAATTTAACATGCCAATTAACTTAACTCTCATGTCTTTCAGAGAAGGCATATTTCCTGTGGTGGTCATTTAAATCATTCCCATGCCAATTAAACAAGGCTCTTTGTCTCCCAAAGTGGCTGGGCCAGAGGACTCAACAACTTAGCATTGCCACCATTAGTTGGCTATTACTGAGGATGCAGCTACAAGGAGAGGATAATGTTGCAAGTGCTGTGACAACTGGGTTAAATCTCTAGTTGCAATTGAGAACAGCTAATACTAATCGGGAAGAAGTTGGGGCATACATAAGAACCAATTTCCACCTATAGGAGAAAAAATTGTGTGGAAGGGAAAAGCAGTCTGCACTTAGGTTAATTCACAAATCCCAGTACAATATATACTGAAGACAGACCGACTCCAGCTTCTTCCTTTGCTAGATGCACGCTTGGCACAATAACAGTAAGAGAGGTAGGGGGATGCTGAGGCCAAGCTGTTATGCCTGTCGATCAGTGTGGGTGGCTAGGGAGTGGTCATTACCGTGCGTTTTCCACAGGAATGGAGTAGTTGTATAGCTTCTGTGAGAAGTTCTCTGGAACTTGCCAGCTTTCGCTGATGGCCTCCTTATGTGAGACAGGGCCCCATGACATGAGCAAAATGGTTATGAAGACAGGAAGTTGGCCACTTAAGTGGCTGACTTGGATTCCTGCCATTTTGTCAGCCTTTCCACCTTCCAAATTGCCACCAAGCAGCTGTCAAAACTTCAGCGTTTATTACAACAAAGTTTTACAATGACAGTGAATTATCGTACTTGATCAAAACCAATATTATTTACTTTCAAAGCAGGTGTACTGTACGTACCTGAATTTCTTCAATACTGTGGACAATAAACATGTCTTGTAGATCTTCCATTGCTCCTTCCAGCCAATTGTTAAAAGGAGCAGCTCTTTTAGCAAACTCCAAGAAGAGCTGATCAATGGTTTCCCGTAGTTTCTCCACCCTCTGAAAGTTTAATCAATTGAAAAGAGAAGGAATATTTACTTCAGTGCTGTGAAAGGATTGCAAAGTTTAGGCATCATTAGTTGTGAAAAACATACTTATAACAAACCGCAGACCTATAACAGGCTGATTCCAGGGATGGCAGAACGGATGTGAGGAGAGATCGACTAGGTTAGGATTGTTTTCGCTGGAGTTTAGACGAATAAGGGGGGATCTCAGACAGACTTATAAAATTCTAACAGGATTAGACAGGGTAGATGCAGGGAGGATGTTCCCGATGGCAGGGGGGTCCAGAACTGGGGGTCACAATCTGAAGATACAGGGTAGACCATTTAGGATGGAGGTGAGGAGACATTTCTTCACCCAAAGAGTAGTGAGCCTGTGGAATTTATTATTATTTAGTTGATGCCAAAATATTGAATGTATTCAAGAGGCAGCTAGATAGAGCACTTGGGGCGAACAGGATCAAAGATTATGGGGAGAAAGCGGGATTAGGCTATTGAGTTGAACGGTCAGCTATGATCATGACAAATGGCAGAGCATGCTCGAAGGGCCGAATGACCTCCTCCTATTCCTATCTGCTATGTTTCTGACATTTGGTGTGCTGTGCTGGTCTTCACAGAGTAGCTTACCCTTTGCAGGACTAAATTTCAAGTCCTGATACTGGTGGGGCACAGAATGGAGAAAAGAGTGGTTGAGGGCAATCAATTGATGTTGCAACACAACTTAAAGGAGGGGGTTGAAAATAGCATTGATAGGGATTGTGCTCACTTAGCTAACAGGCCTGCAAGCTTGCAACAAATGTGAGAGAAAATGGGAGTTGTAGTGTAGGTATTTTCACTGTGATGATGATGTATTCTTTAAAAAAAAAGCCTTATGGCATTCATGTACGGGCATTCAAACCATCAGAGCTAATGATACTATTCTTTATGTCTCATTACTATGTGCAGAAGCCATTTTAATCTGCTTTTGAAATCTATTTTTCCTTTATCTTGAATGTGGTCCAGCAACCTATAATACAGCCCCTACATACAACATGAAGGCCGCTCTCTGTCATGCTCAATATATTTAAGTCTCGTTCAGCTTTGGGAAGGAGAAATTCATGAATTACTGACTTATAAAATGGCTCCTCAAATTTGAAGAGTTATTGCAAGACTTCTCACTCCTAGTTACTCACACCACTGTGTGAAACAAGTCACTGCAATAGGGAGATAAGCCTAGCAACTGACACAAGATATAGAAACATAGAAGATAGGAGCAGGAGGCGGCCATTTGGCCCTTTGAACCTGCTCCACCATTCATCACAATCATGGCTGATCATCCAACTCAATAGCCTAATCCTGTTTTTTCCCCCATGACCTTTGATTCTAAGTTATACCAAGCAGGCTCTTGAATATATAAAATAACTAAGCTGCATTAAAAACTAAATCTATTCTGCTGTAATTTTTGTACACCTTGATTCTGCACTTCAAAAGGCTGCATTTTACAAATACGTAATGTAATTGGGGAATCACGTGAATAAAAGCTAAGAGGTACAGCTTTATTTCTTTCTATAACAGAGCCACTGTGTGGTGAACTGGCGCAACTACACAGACACAAATACCAACTTTAGTGATTGCAGCCATCCCAGAATTTCTAACACCAAGATTCCCAGTTACTTAAAATACACCCTTCCATTGGGATAATAAAAGCCCCTCAAAATTACATGTCCTTTTTGTAGAACATCTTGCCTATATATAAACATATATATAGGAAATAGGAAACGCAAGTTTTTCTGTATTTGCACAATGTTAAAAAGAACCCAGTGTCAGACAAGATAATTAATTAAAACTGAGAGTAATTCACTCGGTTAGCACTGCTGCCTCACAGGGCCAGGGACCCAGGTTTGAGCCCCAGCTTGGGTCATAGTCTGTGTGGACTCTGCACATTCTCCCCATCTCTGCGTGGGTTTCCTTCGGGTGCTCCGGTTTCGTCCCGCAGTCCGAACATTGTGCTAGTTAGATGCTTTGGCCATGTTAAATTCTCTCTCAATGTACCCAACGAGGCACAGCAGTGTGGTGACTAAGGGATTTTCACAGTTACATTATTGCAGTGTTAATGTAAGCCTACTTGTGACTAATAAATAAACTTTAACTTCCATTACGTGGACAAGAGAACACCTATCAGTTCCATCAAGGTTGTTCTTTACACTGGAGGAAGGGCATTAAAAGAACACACAAAACCTCTCGAATTGATTAGTGTGATGATCCAGTGCCTGACTGCTCCAGGGGGATCCCAGATCCTTCTCCAGTTGCTTCATCTCAGCTCACTGGACCACAATTCAATTGGTCTCAGTAGCCCACAGTTAGGAAGTGGGAAGGAAATGTAAAGACTTATGCTCCCTGCTGGAATTACATATGAATAACCACTCCAGCAGACCAACACTTTTCAATAACTTTATGGTACCCATCATAGAATTTCTGTAGTGCAGAAGGAGGCCTTTCGGCCCATTAAGCCTGCACCAACAACAATCCCACCAAGGCCCTATCCCCATAACCCTACGTATTTATCCCACTAATCCCCCTAAACCTACACATTCTGCACACTCTGGGTTAACTTAGCACAGCCAATCAACCCAACCTGCACATCTTTGGAACATGGGAGGAAACCAGAGCACCTGATGAAAACCCATGCAGACACGGGGATAACATGCAAACTCCACACAGTCACCCAAGGCTGGAATCAAACCTGAATCCCTGATGCTGTGAGGCAGCAGTGCTAACAACCACTGTGCTAATCATTGTACTACCTTGTTACCCACTGTGCTGCCCACTCATTACTGAAGATCTTTCATAATCACGAGCATTTGGGGTCACACTGGAAAATGCCCAATGCCTTTGAAGTATAAGCTACCCAATAAGAATTTAACACATTTCGGATTGGAGGATGATAAAAAGGGAGAAAATGAAAAATAGAACATTTCATATTCCGGACAAAATCTGGCATTGGTACAGTGAAATACAATTACAATGAATTTCTTACAGAAATCAATGACATTGTTCTAATTAAATAGTTTTTTTTTAGAAATTTTCAAGTCATTAATATTGCACTTAAATGCCTGAAATAAGGTATAATGTCACTCACAAGTCATGTACTTTTTTGTTAATAGTGAGCCATATTGTGGAATGATTAAGATTACGATGAATCACAGAAGCACAGAATCCCTACAATGCAGGAGGAGGCACTATTTGACCTATCAAGCCTGTACTGACCATCATCCCACCCAGGTCTTATTCCTGTAAACCTGATTTACCCTGCTAATGCCCCTGAAACTCAAATCAATTTTACATGGCCATTCAATTTAATCCGCACTTTTTTGCACTGTAAGAGGAAACCCATGCAAACAGCGGGGAGAAAGTACAAACTCCACACAAGCAGTGACCCGAGGCCGGCAATGAACTACGTCCCCGGCGCTATGAGGCAGCAGTGCTAACCACCGTGCCACCCATGCAAAATAGGTAATATCGCATCAGCCACCTGAGGCACATCCCATCCTGTATTCCTTTTGACTGATTTCAGCGGTGTGCAATGTGACACCAATCATTCTGCAAAATCAAATCTCACCTAATGTCTTCACAGCATCTTCTCCAAAGATGTGCGGATTAGGTTGATTGGCCATGCTAAATTAACCCAACGTCAGGAGGATTAGCAGGGTAAATATGAAGGGTTGCGGGAATAGGGCCTGGGTGGGATTGTGGTCATTGCAGACTCGATGGGCCGAATAGTCTCCTTCCGCACTGTGGGGATTCTGTAAGCATCTAAAAGACTGTGACTATAAACAGTCGCTGTGCATGTTGGTACAAAACAATAATGGCAGTGCTTAGACTTTACATCAATTCTGGATTAAATTGTGCCAAGCTGATGATGAAGGCCTATATCAGTACATATGCCTTCAGCCTGATGATTCCTTAATCAGTAATATCAGCTGCATGGATTCAGTAAATTCATTTTATGATGTAGAAGTTGTGCAATTTGTTTGCAGATATAGAACTATCTGCATCAAATATGCATTAAGTACAGTGACACACAGGGCAGCATGGTGTCTCACACCCAGACCAGACACCCAGATTAATTTCTGGGCTGGGGTGGCTATCTGTGTGGAGTTTGAATGTTCTCATGTATCTGCGTGGGTTTCCTTTGGATGTTCTGGTTTCCTCCCACATTCCAAAGATGTGCGAGATAGGTTAATTGGCTATGCTAAATTGTTTCTTAAAGTCAGGGGGATTTGCAAGGTAAATACATGTGATGATGGGGATAGGGTGGGATTGTTGTCAGTGCGGACTTGATGGGCTGAATGGCTCCTTCAACACTGTATGTATGAAAAAAAAGTACATGTCATTCCTGTCTCGATATATAGGATATGATATAGACAGGCAATTCAGAGCTATCCTTTATTCAGTTAGTAATCATTCAAACATATCTCACCTCTAAAGCCTCTCTCCGTTTCTGTGTGAGAGTTCCAAAATTATCCCACTGATCACAGATTTTCTGGCATCTTGCATTTACTTCAACAGCATTGTAATAATTCAATTCACTTTAAAAAAGTCAACAAAACCATTCATTTATTATTCATTTCTGGAATTAATGTATTTGTAACAAAGCAATTAGTTCTCAATCTATTGTCATATTCTGTAACAACTGAATGTTTATAGCAATAAAGTCTATATTTAGTGTCTGGTCTCATTTCCTACTTTATGGTCACTTAAACTATAAGCTTCTTTAATTTTCTTGGTCATTTTAAATATACTCTCCTCAAAAAAGTCCCGCATTGATCTCAAAATCAACAAACGACCAAAATGAAAGATAGTCTTGGAACTCTCAGAGAACCCTTGGTAGTGGAAATGCCACTGAATATCAAGGAGCAAGGATTAGGTTCTTGTTGGTCATTGTCTGGCATTTGTGGGTATGAATGTTGCTCATCACTTTGTCAGCAACGAACATGAACATTGTCCAGATCTCACTGTATTTGGACATAGACTAGCTTCAGTATTTGAGGAGTTGTGAATGGTGCTGAAAATTGTGCAATCATCAATGTTTTGATGGAAGGAAGGTCAGAAATGTGGATGCAAATGCAGGCAGCTACAAAAGATCTAGGTGCTTTTTAATTCTGCTTTTATGTAGACATCACAGTTAGAAACAATGGGAATACTTGAGATGCAGTCAAGCATGAAGAGAAAGGTAAATAAACACAGCCCACTGCACGCTGAGTAAAAACCATTAAGCTGTCAATCAAATGAAAGCTAAAAGGACTTGACTGAAATTGAATGGAACCAAAGGTTTTCAAAGGATTATAAGCTTTCTACGACTTGAAATCAATGCAGAATTAAAATAATAAGGTTAAGTAAACATCTGTGGAGATAGGAATTCCCCCCCCCCAATGAAAGTGGCTGTCTTCTGACAGTCAGAGGACTTCAAAAGGTCTGTTCACACCTGCAGCTTCTGTGTGAGAGAGAGAGAGAGAGAGAGAGAAAGAGAAATCCCCAATACAGAATGCAGTGCTGCAGTGTTTTAAAAGCCTGCCAAGTAACTAGGGGGCTTGGAGATTAAAGTGAGCAGGCCACTTCAAAATACTCACAGGCAAGAATGAAGATGCTAAACAGAGAGCTGCCTGAAAACACTATGGAGAGATGCCGGTGTTGGACTGGGGTAGTAAGAACTCAGTAAGAATCTAGCAACACCAATTTTAAATCCAACCAATTTATTTGATAGTAAATTTGCAAGCTTTCGACCTTCTCGTCTTCGTCAGGCAAATGCAGTGTTCTGGTCTGCAATAGCACACATCAGTACAGTCACAGATTGCTGATTAGAATGCAAATCCTTACACCTAACCTGCTATTCAAGTGTTAAAGTGGCTAACAATGTGTGAGAAGGGAATCCTGAGCATTGGTTAGAGAATTGTGTATTTTCTCCAGACAGCACAGTAAGTGAGGTTTTTTGCTAACCCAGGCAAGTCACGGAGGTTACAGATAGTGTTACATGAAGCCAAGATCCCTGTTAAGACCATCCTCATGTGTGCGGAACTTGGCTATCAGTCTCTGCTCAGCGACTCTGTGCTGTCGTGTGTCATGAAGGCCCCCTTGAAGAACATTTACCCGAAGGTCGGAGGCCGAATGCACATGACTGCTGAAGTGTTCGCCCACAGGAAGGGAACTGTTTTGCCTGGTGATTGTTGAGCGATGCTCATTCATCCGCTGTCGTAGTGTCTGCATGGTCTCCCCAATGTACCATGCTTCGGGACATCCTTTCTTGCAACGTATTAGGTAGACAACGTTGGCCGAGTTGCAAGAGTATGTACCGTGTACCTGGTGAATGGTATCCTCACGTTTGATGATGTTGTCCATGTCGATGATCCGGCATGTCTTGCAGAGATTGCTGTGGCAGGGTTGTGTGGTATTGTGGTCACTGTTCTCCTGAAGGTTGGGTAGTTTGCTGCGAACAATGATCTGAAGAACTGCCTCAGTACTCAATGCCAACAACTGCCAGTTTCCGGATGCAATTTTACAACTCATCCGCTTCATCTTGGACCACAATGTCTTCACCTTCAACAATCAGCTTTTCATCCAGACACACGGAACAGCCATGGGGACCAAATTCGCACCTCAGTATGCCAACATCTTCATGCACAGGTTCGAACAAGACTTCTTCACCACACGGGATCTTCAACCAAGGTTATATACTAGATACATTGATGACATCTTTTTCCTTTGGACTCATGGTGAACAATCATTGAAACAACTGTATGATGATATCAACAAGTTCCATCCCACCATCAGACTCACCATGGACTATTCTCCAGAATCAGTTGCATTCTTGGACACACGCATCTCCATCAAGGACGGTCACCTCAGCACCTCACTGTACCGCAAACCGACAGACAACCTCACAATGCTCCACTTCTCCAGCTTCCACCCTAGACACGTTAAAGAAGCCATTCCCTATGGACAAGCCCTCTGTATACACAGAATTTGCTCAGATGAGGAGGATTGTGACAGACACCTCCAGACGCTGAAAGATGCTCTCGTGAGAACAGGATATGGCGCTCGACTCATCAATCGACAGTTCCGACGTGCCACAGCGATAAACCGCACTGACCTCCTCAGAAGACGAACACGGGACACGGTGGACAGAGTACCATTTGTTGTCCAGTATTTCCCTGGAGCAGAGAAGCTACGACATCTTCTCCGGAGTCTTCAACATATCATTGATGATGATGAACATCTCGCTAGGGCCATCCCCACCCCCCCACTTCTTGCTTTCAGACAACCGCACAACCTCAAACAGATCATTGTTTGCAGCAAACTACCCAACCTTCAGGAGAACAGTGACCACAATACCACACAACCTTGCCACAGCAACCTCTGCAAGACATGCCAGATCACAGACATGGACGACATCATCAAACGTGAGGATACCATTCACCAGGTATACGGTACATACTCTTGCAACTCGACCAACGTTGTCAACCTAGTACGTTGCAAGAAACAGTGTCCGGAAGCATGGTACATTGGGGACACCATGCAGACACTACGACAGCGGATGAATGAGCATCGCTCAACAATCACCAGGCAAAACAGTTCCCTTCCTGTGGGCGAACATTTCAGCAGTCATGGGCATTCGGCCTCCGACCTGCGGGTAAATGTTCTTCAAGGGGGCTTTCGTGATACACGACAGCGCAGAGTCGCTGAGCAGAGACTGATAGCCAAGTTCCACACACATGAGGACGGTCTTAACAGGGATCTTGGCTTCATGTCACACTATCTGTAACCCCCGTGACTTGCCTGGGTTAGCAAAAAACCTCACTTACTGTGCTGTCTGGAGAAAACACACAATTCTCTAACCAATGCTCAGGATTACCTTCACACACATGGTTAGCCACTTTAATACTTGAATAGCAGGTTAGGTGTAAGGATTCGCATTCTAATCAGCAATCTCTGACTGTCTGTGCTGATGTGTGCTATTATGGAGCACATGTAGATAGATTAGTAAATTTGCAGATGACACCAAAGTTGGAGGAGTGGTAGATAGTGAAAAGGGGTGTTCTAGTTTGCAGAGAGACTTGGACAAGTTGCAGAGCTGGGCCGAGAGGTGGCAAATGGAGTTTAATGTGGAAAAGTGTGAGGTAATTTACTTTGGCAGGAATAACAAGTGTATAGAGTATAGGGCTAATGGTAGGACTCTTAATAGTGTTGATGAACAGAGGGATCTTGGTGTATATGTGCATAGATCCCTGAAAGTTGGCAGTCAAGTCGAGAAGGTTGTTAAGAAGGCATACGGAGTCTTAGCTTTTATTGGTGGGGGATTGAATTTCGGAGCCGCAATGTCATGTTGCAACTGTACAAAACTCTAGTGCGGCCGCACTTGGAGTATTGTGTACCGTTCTGGTCCCCACATTATAAGAAAGATGTGGAGGCATTGGAGAGGGTACAGAGGAGGTTTACCAGGATGTTGCCTGGTATGGAGGGCAGGTCTTACGAAGAGAGGCTGAGAGATTTGAGGTTGTTTTCGTTAGAAAGGCGGCGGCTAAGAGGAGACCTTATTGAAACATATAAGATGATTAGAGGTTTAGATAGGGTGGACAGTGATATCCTTTTTCCTAGGATGGAGAAAGCTAGCACGAGGGGACATAGCTTTAAATTAAGGGGTGGTGGTTTTAGGACAGATGTCAGAGGTAGTTTCTTTACCCAGAGGGTGGTAAGGGTATGGAATGCCCTGCCTGCGTCAGTTGTAGATGCGCCAAGTTTGGTGGCGTTTAAGAGGTTAGTAGATAAGTTTATGGATGAAAGGGGAATGGTTTAGGTTAGAAGGTCACTGCTTGTTCCTAATTGGTCGGCGCAACATCGAAGGCCGAAGGGCCTGTTCTGCGCTGTAATGTTCTATGTTCTATTGCAGACCAGAACACTGCATTTGCCTGATGAAGATGAAAAGGTCGAAAGCTTGCAAATTTACTATCAAATAAATCGGTTGGATTTAAAATTGGTGTTGCTAGATTCTTACTGAGTTCTAAAAACACTATGCCAGGAGAATTCTTCAGGTCTGCCAGGGCTAGAAGAGGCAGTCCAGCCATGGGGCCCCAATTCGAGGGGACAGTGCCCTTGCCCCCAATCTGAATCCATCCAACCTCCTGGACCTGTCAGGATCCTTCTTCTATAGCCTGGCAGCAGCAGAGGGCACATGGGCACTGGACATACCTCCTTGACTCTCCCCTTGGAGGCACAAAGCCAGGCTGTCAGTGCCAGGGAGCAGTGCACTGTTGGCATTGCCAAGGCATGGGGCTTGAGTGGGAAAGCAGCTGTGGAGATCTGAAGTAGAGGGGAACTGAGGGGGTGGGCCTGAGAATGAGGGTTTCCAGTTGAGACAAGGTCATGTCTGCATGGTGGTGGTGGGGATGATCTGTTATTTGACTGGTGTGGGGGTGATTGTCCCCTTTTGCTTAGGGATTGGTGGTGCTCTCTGGTCAGCAGGGAAGGGAGAATTACGATTTCTGTTTTTGAGGGGAGGGGGGACCTGTCTCCAACCCTTTAAAATTGGTGCCCCGATCTCTAAAAGGTCAAGTTGGTCGGCATGATTTGCAGGATGCATAAATTTGCACCTATCAGGTGGGAAAATCCCATCTGGCAGACACTGCCAGCACCAGGGGAAAATACTCCATTTTTCCCACTGGGTTGGGCACTTAGTCCCGATTCAGGAGAATTGTGCCCATTCTCTTGGAGGCAAATTATTACTGTAGGCCTGACATGCAACTTGTTTGGGATCAGTGCCTCTTCTTCCAGTATCTCATGCAGATTAACTGGCTGAGAAGCATACATGTTTTCTATTCCATAGTGCTTGGGTATAAGAAGCAAACAGGACATTAATTTTAAGGAGGTTTGGGCATCCTGCTGCTCTTCTGGCCCTGGCTACTCCCCATACAGAATATCTTTGGGAATGCACCTGTGTATTATCCAGCAGACGTGCCACTGCTGGAGGAACACAAGCATATTTGGGAGATTTGCCTTCAAGAGGATTGTAGATTTGTGATTTTCATGTCCTCCCATGAGGTGGTAATAGAGTAACAAGAACACTGAAAAATCAAGGCAGTGTAAGGCAAGTAATTGCTCTGTCAATATCTCATTAACAGAATTAAAATTCTGTGCAGTCATTCTCTGTTTGCTTTGCTATATTTTATACATTGAAGCATTTTATAATTTTCTTTAGGCTGTTAAGTTTAACCTATAATGCCACATTTGGTATTTTTAGTTTTTAGTGTCGCCAGCTTTTTATCAACACTGATTACCCTTGACATTTCTGCTCATTACTTCTTCATAGCAGTCACAAACTGTCAAATGTAACGCCACAGGGTCTGTTACACTGACAAAGTGAAGCATTCTAGACTTTAACACCCCAGGGAACATGAAGCATTGCATCCCCAGACTTTGCAGCAACGTCAATCTTTAAATCTTTTATTATTAGTTCCCCTGCTTGTATAACCCAACTAAGAATTATATGACTGAAAGGATTATTTTTCTCAATTCTCTCCTGGGATGTGGGCACTGCTGGTGATGCCAGTATTTGTGGCACATCCCTAACTGCCCTTTGAGAAGGTGGTGGTGAGTCGTCTTCTTGAACCGCTGTTGTTCACCAGATGTAGGTACACCCTCAGTGCTGTTAGGAAGGCAGTTCCAGGATTTTGATCTAGTGCCAGTGAAGGAATGGTGATCTAGTTCCAAGTCAGGATGTTGTGAGATTTGGAGAAGAACTTGCAGTTAGCAGTGTGAAATAAGCAACAGTCATCCTAAGCCTTCTTTCAGTGAGCATGTCCACCTCCTGTGGTTTGATGATGCATACGGTCTGTGGCACTACGCAGACAAACATGTTAATATCATGAAAAGTCATTTGCTGTTGATTTTGTTGTTGAATCATAGAGGTATCTATCTAATGCTTGCATCTGAACCCAAAATTCGAAAAGGTGCTAAGTGCAAAGTCTATTGTTAAGAAAGATAAATGGATAAATTTTTATCCAATAACAATGGGGTGATATGGTGGCACTTTGATTAGCACTGCTGCCTGAGTTCGATTCCTGATGTGGATCACCGTTTGTGTGGTGTTTGCACATTTTCCCTGGGCCTGCGAGGGTTTCCTCTGGGTGTTCTGGTTTCATCCCACAGTCTAAAGATGCATCGGTTAGGTGGATTGGCCATGATAAAAAATTGTCCATTAGTATTAGGGGGAGTAGCTAGGGTAAACACATAGGGTTATTGGGTAGGGCCTGGGTGAGATTGTGTTGGTGCAAACTCGATAGGTTGAATGGCCTCCTTCTGCACTGTGGATTCTATGATTCTAGCTTGACAACTAAGAGTAAAACTCTTGGTCTAAGTTTGGTGCAAGTGACATTTTTAACCAGCCAGACATCCAATATAAAAACCAGGTGCGATGTTTGCACCATGACTATCATAAATGTTTTCAATCATTTATGAGGTGTGGACATCACGGGCAAGGCCAGCATTTATTGCCCATCCCTAATTTTCCACCAGAAAGTGCTGGCAAGCTGCCTTCTTGAAAGGCTGCAGCTCTGTGTGTCAGAATGAATAATTATGAAGGTAACCAGCATTTTTATCATTTTACCTTGATGATATTCTTTAACACAAAGTGAGGTCTATTCATGCTTCAAATACGAACCTTGCAGGCAAGGTTAGCATTCATTCCCCATCCTTAATAGCCCTTGTGCAGCTGAGGATGAGTTGCTTTCTTGAATTTTAAGCTATACCACATTGACTGCAATTGGTTCAAGAAGGTGGGTCACCACCACTCTCTCAAGGGTAATTAAAGATGACTAAAAAATGCTAGCCTAGCCAGTGACACTCACATCTTGGGAACGAGTCAATTAAAAAAGTAATAGAGTCACAGAATCATAGAATACTACAATGCAAAAGAAGCTCTTCAGTTTGTTGAGTCTGCACCAATGCATAAAAGGTCCTGACCTGCCAACCTAATCCCACTTGCCAGCACTTGGCCCAAAGCTTTGAATGTTAGCATGTCATGCTGTTTTCCAGAATAGAATGAGTCCCTTTGGTCATTGTGTCTTGAAGGGTAACCTTAATGGATAACCATTAAGGGTTACCGTTTTAAGGATTATCTTAAAGGGAAGGGAGTTACAGAAGTAGATGGAATTAGGGAGGGAATTCCAGAGTTCAGGGCCTAATTCTCTGAGGCATAGCTGCTTATGGTGGAGAAATTAAGATCAAGGAGAGTTAAGAGGCCTGAACTAGAGGAGTGCAGCCACCTTGGAGGGCTGGAGGGCTTGCAGAGGTATATAGGATTGAGACTATGAAAGGATTTGAAAACAAGATTGTAAGTATTAAAACCATGAGCCAATGTAGAGCAGTGAGCATAGGGGTGATGAGTGAATGAGACTTAGTATGAATAAGGTCATGGGCAGCAGAGTTTTGGATAATCATTAATTTATGGAGGATAGAATATGAGAAACTGGCCAGGATTGTGTTGGGATTCAAGTTCCGAGGTAACAAAAGGCATGGATGAGAATGTCAGAATGAGCTGAGGCAAAGGCTGACTTGGTTGATGCTACAGAGGTGGAAATAGATAGTCTCTCAGTGATGGCTTGGTTTTGTGAGACCTTGGCTGGAATTCTCTGGCTGTCCACGTCCTGCCATCTCTGCAGCAGAATTTGGCCTCAGCCAAATCTTCGTTCACTGCAGCAGGAACAGAGAATCCCATGGGCATGAATCGCTGGAAAATCCTGCCATTCGTTTCATGGTCAAACATGATGCTGAGGTTATGAACAGTCTTGTTCAGCCTCTTTCGATTGCCAAGAAGAGGGATGGAGTTGATGATTAGAGAAAAGAGTTTGTGAATTGGGTTTCCCAACGTTTCAATTCAGACAGGCATGTGATCTGTCTCATGTCCATGACTCTGCCTGTCCGTGCAAATTCAGAGGCAAGAAATTGATCTTGCATTCACCCTAGCCAGAGAGGATAACAATATTTGGTTATTAGACAGACACTGGTTTTGTAGAACAAAGAACCTATTGAATACAATCTGAGATGCAGTATGCCATTTACAATGAAAGAATTTAAAGATCAGTTGGGACCTTTAGCTAATGTCAGCCTACATTGTACATTCCACCCCGAGAGCCACTGGGCAATATATAATCAAAGCATTCTTTACATTTTAAATTTCAATTCAAAGTGCGCTATCTCTGGCCATAAAAGACTACATGGGTTAAGGGTTATCCCGATGGTTTCAGTAAGATTAATTAAATTTGTACTAATGGAAATAAAATTGTGCCAATTTACCTCAAAACATGATGATATTTTGCATTTTCTCCCTGTTTTATTTTTGGCTATTTCTAAAGGGGACTATCTAAAGGGGAAAAAGAGAGCATTTGACAAACAGAACAAAGCACAAAATAAATGTCAAGCAAGGGCTGTTCATCCTCCCTCCCAAATTCAATCCTTTTTTGAGAAAGTTAATCATCCTCCAAAAAGGTTTTTGAGGAAAGAAACATTTTGGACCCTGTTTGACATGTATATAGTTTTAATATCATCTGCCTATTCTAGTTAGATGCACACTTCATCTCCCAGGAGAATGCTTCAGGTTATACTGCTATCTCACTTACAGCACAACTAGAAACTGAGTTACAGCTGTTCTTCTGATCTGCTGGTGCCAGAAATTTGAGATCAAAGTGTTGAAATAGCTACTGGAATTCAACCACTTGTATTGCTATTAATGCGACAATATATACAGTGGCTTATGCCATTGTCATTTTACCGTTGATGAGCCACTTCAAGGCTCTCACTTTCCTTCAGCTATGGATTGAACAACTGAGTTGTATTTCATGAAAAGTAGTATTGTGGCCATGGAGGGACAGAAGGCATCACTCCACACTAGAAGAATGAGGGGAGATCTAATAGAAACACAGAAGATTATGAAGAGAATAGATAAGATAGAAGCAGGGAAGTTGTTTCCACTGACGGATGAAACTAGAACTAGGGGCATGGTCTCAAAATAAGGGGAAGCAGGTTTAGGACTGAGTTGAGGAGTACTTCTTCACACAAAGGGTTGTGAATCTATAGAATTTCCTGCCCAGTAAAGCAGTTGAGGCTACCTATTGAATGTTTTTAAGGCAAGAATAGATAAAAATTCTTGAACAGTAATGGGAATAAGGACTATGGTGAGCTGGCAGGTAAGTGGAGCTGAGTCCACAAAAAGATTAGCTATGATCTTATTGAATGGCGGAGCAGACTCCTGCTCCTGATCCTTGTGTTTTTATATTATTGAGCGACGTGTGTGGAACTCATCCTCCCCAGACTCCATTACCACAGCTTTGACCAATGTAATTTTCAATTACTTTTTTTGAAAATGTTATTTTACTTTTGAGTGCCCGTAATGATTTTAATGAGGCCATCGATGTGGACCTTTTAAAATATGAGCTTCCAGATTAAGGCAGTAATGGCTTGTCCAACCAGGGGCCCTGCACGTGAACACAGGAACATAGGAATTAAGACAAAGTAGACAATTCAGCCTTCGAGCCTGCTCCGCCATTTAACCAGATCATAACGTGGAGTGTCAGGGTTACTGGCATTCTGGGTTTATATCTGTTCGAGAAAGTACCTGTCTGAGTGTTGTTTACTATGTAAATTAATCTTTATTTGGTCCTCTGAGGAGTTATTTCAGTGTCAAGAGAAAAAACAATGTACAAACTAGGTGATATTAGTGCCTTAACAATTACTTTATGAGGGATTCATTTGTTTCATTTGGAGGAAAATCCTTATCATGAAACAATGGCAATAAAAAACCCTAACGTTTTAATCTCTTAATTTTGTTGCCAACTGTTTGATGTTATCCTTTGGAATTCCTGACAGTGTGTGATTATTTGGAAGCCTGTTATCAGTGAAATGTCACCAGCTGTCAGCCTGGAAATGGAACATACTTCAACTCCTGTGCGATGGCAGCAATTTGCTCCACTCGGTCCTGGTGTGCAGCCAAGTCGCTCTCAAACGCCTCATGCTTTCTCAGTAAAGCCCGCACTTCAGTCAAAGAGGCAGATTCATAATCTTTTTGCATCAACATGTAATCCTTTCCTAGGGAAACCAAGAGCCTGCATTAGTCAGGTAAACTATTAGCCCCAACGTTTCAAACTTACAATTCAAAATTCCTTGAAAAAAGTGAAATCAAAACAGGGTTATTTTAATTTTTTTTTGCTTTGGTTTTTAAGAGCACATAGAATCCTACAGTGCAGAAGGAGGAAATGGGACCTATCAGGTGGAATTTTACTGCCATGCCCGCCCCGTAATTGGGGCTAGCTCTTATCACAGAGCAGAATTTTCCATTGGCTTCAGGTGGGATTTTACGAGCCTTGCCTGAATGAAGCAGTAAATATCGGCCATTGAGTCTGCACTGACTCTCTACCCGAGCATCTTACCTGGGCTCTACCCCTGTAACTCCACATATTCACTCTATTGGGACACCAGGGGGCAACTTAACATGGTCAATCAACCTAACCTTGGAGTGTGAGAACATCTGGAGAAAACCCATGCAGACACAGAGATAACATGCAAAATCCACACCTGAGGCCAGAATTGAACAAGATCCTTGGTGCTGCTGGCAGTGCTAACCACTGTGCCACCAGTCAGCCCATCAAACCCACACTGTAACAGAATCTAATCAGTCCCATTTCCTTGCTTTATCCTCAAAACCCTAAAAGTCTTTTTCCCTCAAATTCCCATTCAATTTCCTTTTCAAATCTTTTATTGTTTCTGCTTCTGCCACACTTCTAAACAGTGTGTTTCAGATCATTACCTATCATTGCGTAAAAAAAAATTCTTCATATTCCTGTTGTTTTTTCCTAAAACTTTGAATGTGTCTTTTGGTCCTTTACTATGAAGTAATGGGATGCTGTGCCTTACCTGATGACAGACGTAATCTTGTACACCTCTACCATTTTGCTCCTTAATCTCCTTTATACCAAGAGATTTATTGGATTTTTTTTTATACAGTTATTATATTTCAGCCACTGCTTTATAATAGCACATCATAAATTGTGACGTGATTTTACATGAAATGATATACACACACTGGTGTATCTCATGTTACATCGATCACGCAAAGCATCAGTGTGGGGATGGCAACTGGTTTGGTTCAAAGCATTGCTTAAAATGGGAAAGTTGAGTTGAATTGGGGATTTGTGTGGGGAAAGTCACTGCAAGCACACAACAGCTGCTAATGTGGACAAAAAAATTGAAAGATACTTGCTGAAGAGCAGGACAGTACTCTCCTAGCCTCAACCAACATCATCTCATTGTTGGCTGTGAGATCTTGCTGTGTGCAAACTGGCTGCTGCATTTCCCTATATTGTAATAATGGCTATCCTTCAAAAGTAGTTCACCAGCTGTAAAGCAATGGGAGGAGCATCCTGAAATTTTAGTGTCCCTAGCTCCAAGTCCAAACCCAACATCATGGCTTGTTGACCGTAGAAGGAGTGTTGAAAACGTGATTCAACGAGCAGTTAGTCTGCTCGAGAATCCTTCCATTGCTTCCCCTGCTATCCCTCAAAAGGGAAAAATATGCACATGTGAGGATATGCTTAAAAAAGTGTGATATAAATGCAAGTAACCCTTTCTTTCACAGTGTTGAGCAGCTAGACATGCACAGTGTTTGGATGCATACAGGTGGACTGTGAGGTGAATGGAACACAGGCTGGGCCACAGAATGGAGAGCAGTGTTGCCTTGTAAACTGTTCTTTCTTCAGGAACTGTCTATCTGGATATGACTACTGATCAGGAAACAATCCTTCAGAAAACAAAATTTGTAATTAAAAACTTCTGGTGTCCATGTTTAGCATCAGCAATGATGCTGGGACCAACATAAAATTTAATAATATGGAAATACATAAAGGTACACTAACATCACAGTGTTTTTAAGAATTTTTTTTAAATCATGTTCTTTGCACCTCTCAAGCCTCAGCTTCCCTGCATTGTTAGGAGGATGGTCAGGTGATATGGACAGTTTTTTTTCTTTCCTACTGAATCTAAGATTTCATTTTCTGTTTGATTGGCAGCTTCTTGCTTTCTTAGAGTTGAAAATCAACTGTTGGTGGCTTGACCAGAGTCTCTCCATGGTGTCCTGGGAATTGTTCTGACTTCAAATTGTTCTGGGTATATCCAGCAAACTGTTAAAAGTTACAGGACTTAGAAGTCAGGGTTTCGATTCTCCAACCAAAGAATTCAATTCCAGTATTAGGCAAGCATTAGTCTTTGCTATGTTAAACCTACGTAAAGGATTTTGTCTATGCAAGGTTGTGTTTGACTGGAACATTTTAGATATATTTGTTAAGGGTTATCCATTATTGTGGGTTTTTTTTGTTTGTAATTGATAAAAGTTGTTGCTAATTTTCTTTCTACACATTTCTAAATGAATTCTTAAGCAAACTTTGCTTGAAAAAAGCTTCCTAGTGGGTCATTCAAATCATGTCTGAATCATACCATGCTTACCCTAGCCAAATTCAAAATGCAAAATCTTTGATCCAGGTGAGCTTCATAAAACATTTTGGAGTTTCTGACCTGAATTATCACAACACTAATATTCATCTGGTGCCTTACCATGTGACCACGTTTCATAAGTCAAAGCTTTCTGTCTAAATTTCTCAGCTAAGTGATCCAAACGTTCCAGTCTCCTCATTTCACTCAGAAGCCACTCTTCGTATCCCTTTTCTGCCTGCTCAAGGCGCTGCCAAGCACCTGCAATGTCCTGGAAGAAAATGAGAAGGAATGGATCTTTTTATAATGTCCTCTTAGGTCACCCTCTACATCACAAATCAACTGTGATCACAAGGACAAAATCATTCCCAGGAATCATTCCCAGACAATCTTGAATGGATTGGAGGAACAGAAGAGGACTTGCTGAACTCCGTCCTCCCATCCAAATCTGCGGATTCCCCCATGCTAGGAATTTCAATATTTTATTATTAAAACAGATTAGGACAAATCTTTTAACTCTCATCTTTTCAATTCTTACCTTTACCTTTTTAGTACTGTTAATACTCTCAATTTCATAAGTGATTTACTGATGTGTTATTGTTTTAATCCATGTGATTCACATCACATTTTAATCCACACTATGAGAAAAATGTCTTTCACTGTCAATCTATTATTAAGGCAAAATCAATATGATCGAATGGTGGAGCAGACTCGATGGGCCAAGTGGGCTAATTCTGTCCCTATGTCTTATGGTCCAATAAATTGTTAATGAAATTATGAGCTATGGTGACATTGCCTTGTTATAGACATTAATAGCAATTGCACAGGGAAGTGAAGATTGACAAAAGGAGAGAAAAGGATAAACGATCAACTTAGTTTTCACTGTATAAGTATTTAATATTTATTCGTTTCCATTTGTCATTTTACATATATTAATAATTTGAAACATCAGTGTTGCTATTTAATTCAGATTTAACTTGAGGTTGGTTATTGCAGAGATTCCAAGTATCATTTTTAGGAATGTTTACCAAAAAAAATGATTAAACATGATTTTAGAATTTGTAGAATGTGACCTACATTCCAAAACAGAGCAAATCGGATTAAAAGAAAACGTGCAGCGCTTTGATCCTGTTTGTTCTAACGTCAGACAAAATCTTCTTCATTATGATGTCATCCAACCTTTTGGAAAATGAGGCCTGGAGTTGAACATAGAACATTGAACAAAACACTGCAGTGCAGGCCTTTCGGCCTTCGATGTTGCGCTGACCTGTGAAACCAATCTAAAGCCCACTTAACCTACACTATTCCAATATCATCCATATGTTTATCTAATGACCATTTAAATGCCCTTAATGTTGGCGAGTCCACTCCTGTTGCAGGCAAGGCATTCCACTTCAAATGGGTATTATTGGGCGGATTTGCTGAGTTTTTCTATGACGGAGCTTCATTAACTTTAGTTAATAACAGTGGACTGAACCAGAGCTGGAGAAAATCTTGTAAGTGGAAAAAGCTGGCTTTCAGCAAGGGTGAAGCACATTTGACCAGATCCTTCACCAGTCACATTCACTGAAAATGGCTTTGAAAATAACCTCAAAACAGGAATTATCTCTCTTGATCTCAATGCAGTGAACAAAATGGTCTGACACTCTGGTTTCCTTGTCAAAATCTCCCTCCATGGGTTACTGATGCCATCAAACTATTTACTCTGAGACAGACGGTTCAGGTGTACTTGGGTGATGAGACAAGCACCTGGAGCAAAGAGCCTAACAGCTTCCCTGGAGATCTGTTCTAGCCCCAAATCCTTTTCAATCTCTACATCAACAATCTGCTTCCAACACTGTCTCGGGAGTTCAACAATGCTGATGTTATTTGCTATGCTTCTAAGGCTTGGACATTTTCTAAACTAGACGCAACACTGAACAACAATGTTCCAAAACTGGCCAAATACTGTAAGACATGGCACCTTGAGCCCAGCAGCACCAAATCAATTTCAAGTATATTCTTCCTCCACAATACTAGCGCCTAGTGAGATCTCAACATCTTCAACAATGACAAGAGATTGAATCACGAACAACATCCTGTTTACCTTTGTGTTACCCCTGCTAAACATTGACATACAAAAAACATCTGAGCAAGACAGCAGCAAACATCAAAACTTGAAGTAACCACCTCAATAAAAGTGCTGGCTCTTCATGGGCTGCAGATTCTCAAATCTTAAGGACCTCAGCTCTTTTCATTGTTACTCAATTGCAGAGTATTGTTCACTAGTATGATACAACTCATCCCATGCCAGTTTTATAGATACTCAGTTCAATATTACAGGGTGTATGTACCATCATGGATCAACTCAACTCCCCTGGCTCCCAGTCCTGCAGAACATCCTGCCCTTCACATAAGACTGCAACAATGAAGCTCTTCGAGAAGGTTTACATTAACCCAGGCCTACCACTATACATGGACCTTATTAATTCACCTGTTGCTTGCCTCCCATTACGCCAGCCTATATTGCTAAGACCATCAGGCCAAGGGGTGACAACGGAAGCCCTGTGGCAGCAGGAAACATTAAAAGCCACTTCCTCATTGCATATCCCACAGCCTGGCCACCTGGTTTCAACCAGCCCACCAACACTGGACACTCCTCCACCATTTCCACATTGACCAAAGTCTTTGTGCAGCAAATTGGCACAAGCGGGGCCTTGCAGGGAATCTGGACTGCAGTTGTCATCCACCCCAATCAATGACTGATAGCACTGAAGACTGCCCTTGGCCAAATTCATCAGAGGGCTCTACTTAACCACTGCAGAAGCTATTGTCTGGCTCGGTGATTACTGCATACACTAAACTTTAGCAACAACCAGAACATTACTTTGTTATCTGCTGTGCAAATGCAGTCAGCTACACCAGTGTCTGACTCCAAATTTTCACCAATTTCTTGTACCTGTGAAGTTGATATTGGCTAACACTGAAAATCAATTGTTTCTATAAAGTACAGTTTATTATTGAAATTAATTTTACATCAGGGAGGAAAATTGAAATTCTATGGTACCGACTGACGCTAAAAATTTACGACAAGAATTTTAGTCAACTTACTGAAACCATTTTCCCCTCAGAGGGCATGAAGGCTGGCCTGTTGCTGATCCTCAGTTTGGTCTGCAAAGTGTTGAAGTTGATTTCCAGCTGACACTTCTCATGGATTTTGGGAGGTTTGTGTAAACGGCGGTAGTCTCGGAAATCCTCCAATTTCTGTTGCATGGCTTGCATGGTCTTCTCAGGTGATCGGTTTTCCAACCAGGGGATGGTCCTCTGAATCCATTGCAGCAGCTAACCCAGACAGAAATCCAAGTTTATTCACCAGATATTCAAGTGCTTTTATCTAAACTTATATCTTTGTCCTCCACCGCCCCGATACCAAGGATTGATTTATTCCCAACGTAAACAAGAATTTTTCCATTTTGTACCCATAAGTCGAAATTTTATCACGTCAGAAATCTCCGTTGGCCTTGAGCGGGAGGACTCGTGTTCCCAATAGCAACTAGAGGAAACTATACCTATAGGTGTGCAAGGAAACAGGTAGAGCATCTCGATAAATTATTAAACAAACTGTTCCTTCGCCAGACTCAATCTGGAAAATTAAAATTATACAAATATTAATTTTCTAGCACAGATGCTAAGCTTTTTTCTCCTTCTACCATTCTGTCCCCAAATGAGAAAGGCCATGGTACCGGTACACACTGGATTGTACACTATTATTCTTGGTCGTATGAATTCTTAAGAGTTCTGAAGACTTAGAATTGTAGAATGGTTACAGCATAGCAGGTGGCCATTTGGCCCATTATGTCCATGTTGGTATTCTCTAAGAGCAACTCAGCTAACCCTATTATTTCATCTTTCTATTAACTTCTTTTTACCCTTCTACCCTTCTCATATAGTTTTTTTTTTCCTCTTTCTGGCTGTTTCACACACTGATTGATTGATTCTTTGATGCAAACATTAGTCCATTTATTTTAAATCATCATTAAAAAAAAATTGCACTGAGGAGCCTCTTACAGATTTGTTCAATGTTAAGGTATATTTGTTACTTAATATTAATCATACTAAAGAAGTCTTTTTCAATTTACAGCAATCAACTTGACAACTCAAAAATGAACACCTGATGTTCAGCCACCACGTTCACAATATTTCGGCTAAAATGAGTTTTTAAAGTCACTATTTAAAAACAAGGTTTCATGAAGAATTCATGGCTCTTCCTGTGTGTCATCAGTAAAGAATACCTGCTTATTCCCCAACTATTCAATTTGCACAGTCATTGGGCTGATTGCTGATATAATTGTATTATTTTCTGCTAGATTTATCTTGGGAAGCATTAGTGCAGAGATCTCAGATTAATAGAATACTCAACCTCTCCCTCATCAGGACTACACTCGTGAACTAACGAGGCCACTTTCATTCATCTGGAGAATGGCATATATCATCTCACTTTCAGTTAAGCTGACCAGAGACAGGAAGTTGGAGCCCCTGATGTAGATAATGTCCACTTTCAACTTGGACCCCTATCACATGCTCGATATTAATTGCCAAGTAAATAACAGATGGACGTTTCCTGTCCTTCACAAAAATCTGGAAATACTGGGGACCTAGTACCATTCTGTTGCTGCTGTTTATTGGTGAATTCTGTTGAGATTGAGGAATTTCTGGGCCAATTAGTTTAAAAAATAAACTTCAATGCTTCCATGTTCTAAATCTGGATTCTTACCCAAGCAAAATTGGTTATGGATATGATATCTCATGACCTTTGTTTCCTAATTAAAACATTCTGAGAATGAGCTTTAATTTAACAGTGAGATAGAAAGAAGTTGATAGAAAGATTAAGTTGCTGTGAAATTCCTCAAGTCACCACACTCCAGTGTTTGAGTCAAAGTACCTAACCAACATGTCTTTGGACAGTGGGAGTATACACATGCAGACATGTGGAGATATTGACCAAAGCTGGAATCGAACCCAGGTCCCTGATACTGTGAGACAACAGTGCTAACCCATTGTGCCACTGTGTAATTTTGTTGTCTTTCAACAGAAGCACAGCTGAGATCAGCATCCAATTCATCACAAGGGTCAAATTTGCATCCAGTTATTTTCCCCATGTACACTTAAGGCTTTAATTGTAAAGCTCACCATTCTTCCTCTGCAAAGTGTCAGCTTCAGTTAGCAATGCATCAGTCTGAACTCAACTTGAATAAAGTGGTATAGGAAATAGGGATCAATTCACATAGTCTTGTCTCTCGGTTTACCTCACTGGCCAGCTTCTCATATTCTCCCATTGATTTCTCATTCTCCTGATTCACTGCCAGTATCTTGCAGATCCTGTTGGCTGCCATCTCGGCCTATAGTGAAAAACAAATCACACCTGAGACAAAAATATGTACACACAAAGCAAAACAGCAAATCGCAATTGGAGCGCGTTCAAGATCATGAAGGTAATTCAGTATTCAGAAGCAAGAAGCTTAGTTGAACCAATGAGTGTTCACCTTGGGAAATGGCAAATCACCAACAGAAATCCCAAAATGAGCAAAACATGAGTTTTTGACCACTTTTATTCCAAAGCTTCCATAGATCAAATGCAACCAAAAATATATTTGCACCACATGGGAAAATAGAGTAAGAATAATATAAACAGACACAAAATGTTAATCAATAACTGAAAAGCCCTGCCAAGGCTAAATGTTAAGAGCCATCTGCTAGTAGCAAGGGAAATGTTTAGTATGGTGTAAGTGTGCATGCTTTTTCAGTATGGTGTACATTTTGATGTCCAACTTATGTTGTTTTTCTGAGCCTGAAACTCTTTGCAACACAAGTTTAAAACCACCAACTGACCCTGGGGAGAAGGGGATATAAGTTGGAGATCAACCTGCCCCTAATTAGTTTCGTATCCAATCTCATTGCAGGAGTGATTTACCATGGGAGAAGTCGGCATGGGGCGAGGTGACAGGCACTGCTTCTGCATGCAATTATCTCCAAACTAACATCACTTTTGAGGACATCCTACATTTCCCAGACAAATATGCCTTCTGTGTTGTTTCATCCTAGTCTTCCCCTACTGAGCACTGTTTTAGCCATTGGAGGTCCCCTTTCTGACCTCTCATTTCCCCTCCCTTCCTCATCCTTCCTCCTTCCCTCCCTATCCTCATTTCTCCATCCTCCTCCTCTGTCTCCCTTTTCTTTTTCATTGTCTCCTTCTTTGTCTCCTTGATCCCTACCTCCCTTCCTGCCCATTTTTTCACCCTTTATTAGAGAACCATGAACAAGTCAGTTTACACCAAAAAATAAACATGGCAAATTCACAGCTCCAGGGTCCTGGGTTGGATTCCCGCCTTGGGTCACTGTCTGTGTGGAGTTTGCACATTCTCCTCGAGTCTGTGTGGGTTTCCTCCAGGTGCTCTGGTTTCTTCCCAGAATCGAAAGATGAGCGGGTTAGGTTGATTGGTTATGCTAAAATCACCCCTTAGTGTCCTGAGGTGTGTAGGTTAGAGGGATTAGTAGGGATGTTGGGGTAGGGCCTGGTGGGATTGTGATTGATGCAGACTTGATGGGCCTGATGGTCTCCTTCCGCACTTTAGGGTTTCTATCATTCAAATAAATTGCTTCTCATTCTTTTAAACTCCAGAGAATAGCGGCCTAATTCACTTAGCCTCTCATCATTGACAATCTGCTCATCCCAATTTAGTGAACTTTTTACCTAACCTACGCATCTTAGGACACTAAGGGCCAATCTATCTAATCTGCACATCTTTGCATTGTGGGAGGAAACCCATGCAGATGCAGGCAGAATGTGCAAACTCCACACAGAGAGTCAACGACGTCCAGAACCGAACCTGGATCCCTGGTTCACAGTGCTCACCACTGTGCCACTCAGTGCCAATTTACCACCCTTGATTTAATCACCTAAGCTTTTCAAAGTGCATTCTTAAGTTTTCCTTAATAATAGATTTCAGTTTTTTTTCCAAATGACCGACAGACTAGCTGGCCTATTGCACCCTGTTTTCTATATTTCTCCTCTCTTGAAAAATGGAGTTACATTTGCCAATTTCCAATCTGAAGGGACTGCTCCTGAAACTTAGGTATTTCGGAAATAAAGGGAAATTGACCAGATTATCAAAAATAACATTAACATCAATTCAGTTAAAGCAGCCTTGCAATTGCTAAGCAAACATTAAGGCAGACTACCAACCCAATGGAGTCCTGAAATTGTGAAACTGAACTCTAAATGCAACAGGAATGAAGATTGGTAAATTCAGCACAAGAGCAAACTTACAACATGAACTGCTCAATTATAGATCCAAATTCTTTCCGTTCCAGGTTCTCACCATTCATCCTTCTTTCTAAGGATGTACGCTGGAGCATAGTCCCATTGCATCAGTACTTCAACCAACTGCTCATTGTCTTGCATTCTTAAGTGAAATAATAAGTGCTGTTTGACCACAGAGGACGTCAGGTTGAAGAGTTCCAGCCTCTCTGAGCACTGAATCAATAAATACAATTTTTGGCTTGGCTGCACTAACTCTGTCTACATCTGTCTCTTATTGCAGAAAAAACATTATTAATGATGTGTCTGCATGAAAAATGCACTAACATCAAGATCTGGGGAATAAAGCTATTGTCTGATTATGAAACACAAAACACATACACCTAAACAAGCACTATTGCAAGCACCAAATTCATTGCGGCCAACACAATATTCCGAGTACCTGCTCTGCTCCAGCAAAAGCATGATAGAAACAGGAAACGTACGTCATGAGAGCCCTCTGATCAGGTTTGGGTGTGCTGACAATATCTAATGAGGAGGGAAAGCACAAGAATACGGGTGGAATAAACAAGGTGGAAAGTAGCAATCCATGTTCACCTTTGGAAGGAATGCAGGGCTACAGTTTTCTTCATGTTCAAATTTGAGCAAATAGCATTTCCCCACTTACGTTGCACCTTCCTACTGCTCTGCCGAAATTAATGACTTCAATCAGATCTTTGAGGTTGGCCTATTGGAGTATGAATTTCCTGATTAAGGATCCAATTGATGGAAGTTATAGACTGTTCACTCTTCTTAGTTTCCTCAAGAACCTTTCGTTAATGTTTTGTTTGCATTTTAGTCCCACACTCCTTCCTGGTATGGAAGAGGGAGAGCGGGGAAGAAGGAGGACCTCCTTGTGAATCTGCTCTTGGGCCTGGCAAAACTTGCCATAAACAGGTCCAGGCAGCGGGCAACCAAGGGGGGGGGGTCATTTGACCCAAATGTCTGCCCCTCTACCGTGGATATATTTATATCTGAGTGTCCCTGGATAAAGAACATGCGGTGTTTGTTGGGATTATTAACGCCTTCCTTCCATGTCCGCTGGGCACCGCAGGGTCTAGGCTGCATTACTGACCCCCTTTAATCGCGTTTTGATTTGATGTTTTCAGTTTGTTTTCCACTATTTTTTGTTTCCAGCAGTTCCCTTCTTTTTGGGAACTGCACCTTTTAATTTGTCTCTTTGTTAAATTGATTTAGTTTATTTAGTTGGCTAAGAAGATTGGATCCGATTGATAGACTTATCAGGGAGTCTCTGCCTTGTACCTAACTGAGACTGTCAGTTCCTCTGATACCCCTGTTAAAGCCTAGCACTCTGTATACTGTTGTTAGAGTTTGTAAATAAAGGGATTTTGATGAAGGGACTTCTACCTTCGAAAACTTATTTGAGCTAAAATAAAACCCTCATTTCATAAAAGGTCTCTTCAGAGGAAGTCACCACTGTTTCACCAAATGCTTCTTTCATTCATAAACCTCTCTGATGTAGGTGAATGTAAAAGGAAATTTTTGGGTGATTACATGAGTGACAGAGGGTTGTGTGTGGGTGTGTGAATGAGCAAATGTTGGTGTTAAGCCAACCCATCAATTAGTACCTCTAATGTACATTAAATCAGAAGAAATTGGAAGATTGGTAGATGGAAATAACAGCTTAATGCTGACAACTGCAGTAACTCCAGAAACTTGAAAAATTTTTAGATCAGATGGTAAAAAAGAAATACCAGGTACCAGGATCTGAAGCAATTGAACAGGAAAAAAAGGTGATTAAGACAGAAACAAGGAACGTGAAAAGTCACATGAACAATCCAGCATCAGACACGATGGGAGACACAGCAGTTGGAAATCAGAAGGCTGAAGTTTAAAGGTCAGGGGTGGCCCATAAGTCTTGGCCTCACCTTCTGTGCACCTGCAAATGCATGGTAGTAACAGGACACATAAGTCATAACAGGCTTTTCGTCAGGTCTTGCTGAATCTACAATGTCTGTTTGGAAAGAAAATTGTTACTTTTTACCAAATGTCAAATAAGACTAGTACACGGTAATTTATTTTGGACAAGGGACGCCTGGATAAATCAGGTAACGGCGTTTATTTAAGTGCACAATGAACAAAAGCAGATCATTCACATCCAGCTGATTTTGTGCATGGCTCTGACTCCTTTGCTCATTGGGAAGACTGTATACTCACCATTGAGAAGGAGGATGCTTCACAGCAGAACAAGCTGTTACAGGGAAGCTGGGATTTGTTTGTCGACCATCTCAGTTAAGTACATCAGCTAAACAACAGGCATACATACACCTCTCCAACAACAAATCATTATCCATTTGATATGATTAGATGATATCAAGGCCACCATCTGCTTTTGGATAGTGTTTTAGGGCAAGGGACATCATTGCAAGAAAGAGTACAAAAAATAACATTTTTCAAGTAACCTGCAACATTCCCTTTTATCATCTCATTTTTCAACATTAGCCTAGGAGCAAGATCACAAAAATCACATCTCTGGATTTTTAGGACCAGAAGTCTCAGCTGTGTCACTATAGACAGAAAACTACACGTGCTTTTCTCCAGAGAGAAAGAGAAGCATATGTAGTCTTCGGGGTGGGGGGGGGGGGGCGTTGGTAACAAATAGGAACATGGGAGTAAGAGTCCAGCCCCACAATCCTGCTCCATCATTCAAAAAAAAAATTATCCATCTCTTGTTCTGAAATTTTCAATTGTCCTATCGTCAATAGCATTTTTGGATGACGGATTTCCACTAACCATTTTGTGAGAAAGTGTCCCTTGACAGCAAAATGAATGGCAGAGTAGGTTTGAAAAGTTAAATGCCTCACTCCAGCTTCTATTTTCTATGTATTTATCATCCCCAGAAAATTTAGCTCTATTTCTAAGGCTATAGTTGCCTTGTTCTTGATTCCATCTCCCAGATGAAATAAGTTTCTCTTGGTCTACAGGCAGCACCAATCCCAAGGAAAGATCTGGGAGAGGAAACATAGAAAACAGGTGCTTGAGTAGGCCACTCGGCCTTTTGAGCCTGCACCACCATTCAATATAATCATGTACTTTCAATATCCCACTTCCACTTTCTCTCCATACCTCTGATCCCTTAGGTTGCACGGGCCATGTCCAGCTCCCTCTTGAACATATCGAATAAATTTGCCCCAACAGCTTTTGTGATAGAGAATTCCAAGTTCACAACCCTCTGAATAAGGATATTCTTCTCATCTCAATCCTGAATGGCTTACCCCTTATTCCTAGACTGTGACCCCTAGTTTTGGACATCTCCAAAATCAGGAACGGTTTTCCTACATTTAGCCTGTCCAATCCCATCAGGATTTTATATGTTTCCATGAGATCCCCCTCATTCTTATAAATTTCAATGAGTACAAGCCCAGTCGATCCAGTCTTTCTTCATACCTAAGTCTTACTATTGTGGGAATCAGTCTGGTGAACCTTCACTGGACTCTCACTCAATAGCAAAAATGTTCTTCCTTGGATTAGGAGACCAAAACTCCACACAAAACTCCATTTGTGGTCTCACCAAGGCCCTGTATAACTGCAGCAAGGCATCCTTACTCCTAGATTCAAATCCTCTTCCCTTAGCTTGGAATGGCAACTGGGAGTGTGCAAGCTTGAACGGGGAGGGTTGAAACATGCCTTTTGCAAGTCCCATGGAGTCAAAGGATCTCTTGCTCCTCTTGGCTGCACAGTAACGTCTTGAGAATTTTTATTTTTAAGTATTTTTTTGTTGATGGCTTAAATTGGTTGTTGAAGAATGCTCAGGTCCAACACCTGCTCCACTCATTGGTAACCAATACCCCAAAGGAAAATCAAGCACAATGAGGTTCAATTACTACTCCAATGTTTACATTTTCATTCTGATTTCAAGTTACAATTGGAATTTCAGAACTCCCATGCTGAAGTACACATTACCTTCTGCATCCAGCATCTTAGGTATATCCAGTTCTTTTTCTGCAATCTCCAAAGCAAGGTTCAGGTTGTAAAGGGCATCATCCTACATATAAAAGACAATCTTGTTACTCAATAATATGAACTTTGACAAGAAGTTACTTGGCTACTTGAACAGCAACTGGACAAAAAAACTGCAATTCTAAACAAAGTGGTAACATTTACAGCCAGTTTTGGTTAGTTGTCACTTTAATAACACTGCTGACATAAGAAACTATATGGACAGTTAAGGCTTTCTTAAGGGACACATGATGCCATTTTGCTAATGGGTAAATATGTCATTGGGGACAAGAAGTCCCTGTTGTAAAAACATCTAATACTGCGTACAGTTATAAGACTAAGGTGTAAACCTGAATTTTCTTTTCTATTCTCAAAGAGAATCAACAGAAACAATGATTTTTTTGCAGTAGACAATTGTCCCTGTCCATTGTAAGGCTGTCAAGTTAACACAAGTCTGCTTCAACTGAAAAAGTGAGAACCAGAAACAAGTGTAGAAATGAACCACGATGAAGAATGAATTAACTCTGGGTATATATGCAACACTGTTGAGGTAGTACGGTAGCAGTGGTTAGCACTGCTGCCTCATAGTGCCAGTGACTCTGGTACAATTCCTGACTTGGGTCACTGTCTATGTGGAGTTTGCATATTTTCCCTGTATCTGTGTGGATTTCCTCCAGCCATTCTGGCTTCCTCCCACACTCCAAAGATGTGCAGGTTAGACGGATTGGCCATGCTAAAATGCCCCTTAGTGTCAGGGGGACTAGCTAGGGTAAATGCATAGGTTATGGAGATAGGGCCTAGATGGGATTGTGGTTGGTGCAAACTCATTGGGCTGAATGGCCTCCCTCTGCACTGTAAGATTCTTTATCTGTAGAGTCTTCTCACTAGCTGCTTCTGTCAATACAAGAAGCAATGTTACTGAGTTAATAATAAACTACGAGTATTGGCAAGAAATGAAGCATTCTTTCTAGGATTGGCTTATGTCAGGCCAATCACCATCCTCATAATACGCACAAATGTTGAATAAAAAGATGTGTAATTTCTTTGCCATTGACTTCAATGGCAAGTTAACACAGGAGATGCAGAACAGGTAACTGGTTAACAATCACTAACTTTACACTAACACATGAAGTTAAAGCCTACCCCAGCAGCTTTTCTCAGCAGATTGATTTTGATTTATTATTGTCACATGTACATAGTGAAAAGTATTGTTTGTTGCACGCTACATAGACAAAGCATACTGTTCATAGAGATGAGAGAGTGTAAAATGTAATGACTGCTTCTTCAACATGCAAGAATTTTTTACAATAACGCAGATGCAAATTACATAGCTCTTGTGGCTCATAATCAATCAGGTCAGGTCAGATCTGCGTCTGTGAATGAGGGCACTAAACGCTCACCCATTCTTCCAGCTACATGCATAGGCAACAGCAAACCAGCCACAATGGGGCAATAGGTCAGAAAGCAGTGAGAGAGAAGAAATAGGATAGTAACATGATGTCTGATACGATAAATGAAAATGATCAGAAACAAAGAATTGGAAGTAAGGTAGTATGGAAAATAGGCAGAAGTGCATCAGCTGGATGCAGTTATATCTTTTGTTAACAATGGCAATGAAATTATTTTCCAACTTAACTTCAACATGTAGTACAGAGGAACGGTCTTGTCATTTATTTACAATTATTTGCCAACATCTTTATAAACACTGGCTTTGGTCACTGCGGTCCAAAAGACAATAAGAGGAGGCTACAGAATGATGCAGTGGGATCTTCACCTTTTTACATGGCTGTCTATGGACTCATTCCAAATTGTAGTGAACAGGTTATTTATGAAGGTGGGATGTGAAGTCAACTGTTGCAAATATGTTTCTGTTCTCAATCCGGATTTGTATTGTCCAGCAGTGCGGGTTGCCTTGCATTTTTTAAAAAGGTACTTGGATGAGCACTTGGCACATCATAACATTCAGGGCTATGGGCCAAGTGCTGGCAGATGGGAGTAGGTGGGAGTTCATGTGTTTCTAATATGTTGGTATGGACTCAAAGGGCCGAAGGGCCTCTTCTGTGCTGTATGATATTCTGAGTACGCTAAAGGTCTACTCGCATCTATAAGGATAAAACTGGGTTATTATTTTGGATATAACTCCTTTGTCAAAACCAACACTGTCGAAATCTGCTTTTATTTTTTTAGATGATCTTGCTTGTGTACATCATTATAATTCTGTTTGAACCTTCTTCTCATTACATCTGTCCACTACATATGGACACCCATGGTTAGCTGATCCACACACTGTACCAATTGATTGCAAAGTCCAATAACTGCAACATGCGCCATTCACACTGCGATATTATGCAGGAGAAAGAAAGAAAGGGAGGGTCACAAAAGTCCACAAAAGGACTAAAGGTAGATACCACCAGCAGAAATATTAAATTGGAAAGATCTGCAGGAGGGGCAGTGCCAGGTGTTTGTTGTTACATTGTAAATGGTGAAGTGATCACAAATGCCAGTGGATTTATGCAGTGGTTGTGGGACATATCAAATTAGCAGATGAATATAACCTTAATCAAGAAAATAGACAAAGCAGTCAAGACTTATTAAAGAAACTTTGGAAATCAGGTTGAGCTGACTACATGTAGTGTTAAGAGCCATCCAACATAGTTAATGCAGGCCATCCCCTCTCGCAGAACCATGCAACAAAAGCAAGCAGCACATACTGCACATTAACATGCCGTCAATCAGACAGATGACCTTCTGCAGCTTGGAGTAGTCAATAAGATCAGGCCGATGTCTGTGGATGAGCGCGCAGAGTGCAAGGCCATCTTTCCAGCTTCACAATGAGAGGAGCAAAGAAGAATTTAAATGTAAATTATAGCACTATGTTTCCATCAAACTTTTCTTTTGTCCTAAAAATAATTTCCTCACTCAAGTGAATGAGCACCCAATACATGGATTTTATTTATTCATTAGTATCACAAGTAGGCTCACATCAATACTGCAATTAAGTCACCGTGAAAATCCCCTAGTCGTCACGCTCGGTGCCTGTTTGGGTACACTGAGGTAGAATTTAGCATAGCCAATGCACCTAAGCAGCACATCTTTGGGTCTGTGGGAAGAAATCAGGGCATCCAGAGGAAACCCACAAAGACACGATGAAAAGGTACAGACTCCAGACAGAAAATGATCTAAGCCGTGAATTGAACCGGAATTCCTGGAGCTGTGAGGCAGCAGTGCTAACAGCTGTGCCTCTAACATTTTTAAAATCTGTTAAAACTCCCCTTGCAAAGTATTATTACCTCCCTTTCAACTCACTGAAATTATGAGAATATGTTCATAAAGTGAGGAGTGATTAATACTCGAAGTATACTTTCGAAACAAAGTACAAATAAATCTGAATTTAAAAAAAAATACACAAATATTTTTTATATTACTTTAAAATTATTAATCTGCAAATTGGGAGGTAACTGAGGGATAAAAATTAGGGATGGGCAATAATGCTGGCCTAACCACATTCCTTGAATGAATAAAGAAACCCAAGATAACTCCTGCCTGCAGTCTGGGATCCAGTGATAATCCTTGGCCTCAAATGGTTCGAGTAATCACTGCCTCCCCACCTCTAATTTGCTGGTAGCTCTCAGCAAAGAGGACTTTCGACCTGGGTCCTTGATTCTAGAGAGGGCCTGTTACTGTCGAGCTAAGTGCCTAAATGGCCGCGCACAATTCGACGTGCGTGCCTTTGGCACATGTTACATTAAAATTAATACTTATATCTCTTACAATTTGCATTTATAGCCCTTTGACTCACCTTGTATGGAAGTTCTGCACATTTACATTCTTATAGGGAGCAGTCTTTCTCTGGCACCAAAGAAGCAAGCCTTCCTTAGCGGATGTTTCTGTGTAAAAAAGAAATCAAGCTTTTCACACGTGATTTCAATTTCACATTGAAATCAAGCTTATCACACAAACATGGTGATAACCTCAGGGAGAAACGGAGATATAATTGAACACATTCAATCAATCGGATGATTAGGAAGTATTTATGTCAAGAACAATATGGCACTGGGCATATTATTTCCTGCCAGGTTTTAAATACAATTAACTTCTGCTCAGAAATAAGTAGAAGCCACTGTCAGAATTTTCCTGATTTAAATAGGATTCTAGATTAACAATTATTTGATCTCAGACTGCTGCTCAAAGCCCAGCTGAGGTCATTTTCATCCTGGTTGGAGTAGCCCACTGCTGATGTAGTCTGTAAGTCAGTTGTGCGAAACCTTCACTGCTGTGGAAGTCATGTGCAGAGAGCAGCAAAGTCAGTGACTTCTATCTGTCCCATCAAAACATCACCACTAACTATGCCCAGAGTGTCAATACAATCCTCGCTGATACAGATGGGAAGAACAATTCCTTTTTCTCACATTCAAACCCTGCCATGGCATTAACCCTTGCAGTTTCCAACATTATTCCCCACTCTGATATAATGCCTTGCTATCCGGCCTCTGGCGTTTAATGCACTCCCCTCCATGCTCCCAATTCCTGGAAGGCCAACTCGAATCCACACCCCTTGTGCATTGTGAATCTGTGCAATTCCCTGCCCAGTGAAGCGGTTGAGGCTATGTCACTGAATGATTTTAAGACAAGATAAATTTTTGAACAATAAAGGAATTAAGGGTGAGCGGTCGGGTCAGTGGAGCTGAGTCCACGAAAAGATCAGCCATGACCTTATTGAATGGCAGGGCAAGCTTGAGAGGCTAGTTGGCTACTCCTACTCCGAGTTCTTATGTTTTTATAGCTTTATTTCCCACTCCTCCATTAAAAGTCTTCACAAAATCCACGTTTTTCTTCACAATTTCAGGCACTTAACCTCTCTCTCCAAATCTTGGCATCTGCTCACCTGTCCAATTCTTTTTGCAAAATGCTTTTGGGGTGTAAATGTAGATTTATATGGGTTAAACATACGTCCGTAGACTAGTTTTGTAGAGGACAATAAACTGGCTGTCATTAGACTCATGAAGGCATTGGATAGATAACATCAGGCAAGGTGTATGAAGGGCGGACAATCCGCTCTCGGTTTTACACTGTCAGCAAGGATGAAAGTTCCACTTGTGAATCTCCAAGGTGCCTCAAGGTCAGAACCAGAGGTCAATTAAGGGAAACGCCACACAGCGCAGTAACAATATATCTGGAGTGCACACACCACTATTGTGGGGAACTTGGTATGGGTAGCGCAGAACTGGCAGTGTTGCATATCAGTGGCACCTGATATTCACCTCTACCAAAACAGACAGCTGATGTGGTACTGCTCATTTGGTGCCACTCTCCGAGAAGATATTCTGTGGTGATTCTTCCTTTCAGACCTGTTAATTTTTTGGTGGGTTCAGTCAGGAATGTGTGTTGTGTGCTGACTCGTGGGATTCATGCATGCATTCCTGGCGCACACGCCTCCCAATTCCGGAAATCTGGCGTACGCATGCCTCCCAATTCTCGAAATCTGGCGTGATCAGGACCACGCAGGAAATTGGCGGGAAAACCAGGGAAGTAATTTTAATCTATTTTCAATGTTATTTGCATGTGATTATCAGGCCCGAGATTGAATTCTCCAGGTCCAGTAGCCTCTCTTACCCAGCCAACACAAATTCGCTCCAGCGGGGCTTAGAGTAGCTCCCCACTTTTGGGGAACTAGCGGGACGATCCAGCTGGAGTGAAGGGGGGGACAATCAGGGTGGTGCCCCCTGGGTATGAGTACCCTGGCAGTCCCAGCCTGTACCCCTGGCACTCTCCAAGGGGCAAAGTGCCCATGCCTAGAGGACATGTTGGTACTGCCTACCATGCATGGGAAAGTGCCAAGTGGCAGGGCATGGGGTAAATAGATTAGGGGCTGCGATTTAGGGGTGTGGGAGGTTCTATTGCCACTCTGCACCAGGATTAATCAGGAGGCTAACAATCAGGACAGGCTGGGGGGTGCAGTCTGCGTCCCATGGAGAGGATGTTTGCCAGCGTGGGGAGGTGTGGGGGTTTGTCACTGCTGGGGGGTGGGGGGGTGGGAGTGTGTGACTAGAGATTGGAGTGCTCCAGGATGGCAGCAGGGAGGGAGGGGTTTGGGACTGGCCCAGGAATGCTCGAGAGCATTGCAATCTGGCTGTCACTGGGTTGAGTTAGGTGGGAGAGTGTGGAGTAGAGCCAGTGTCCTGGATTGGCCAGCGACTGAACTGGCCAGTAAACTCCACTCTGACAGATCAGGACCACTGCGCATACGCAGTGTTCTGGAGCTATCAGACTTCAGTGTTAATAGCAGCCCCCCACCCCGCCAAGCTTTTAATGATATTCACAGTTGTGGCCTCTGCACTGCACAGAGCGTGGGAGATTCAAGTCTGAACTCCCACTGAGAAAACAATGATTTACATAGAACATAGAACATTACAGCACAGAACAGGCCCTTTGGCCTTCGATGTTGCGCCGACCAATATAAAAAGCAATGCCCCTCCAAACTAAACCATTCCCTTCTCTTCCATATACTTATCAACTAACCTCTTAAACGCCACCAAACGTGGCGCATCTACAACTGCCGCAGGCAGGGCATTCCACTCCCAAACCACCCTTTGGGTAAAGGGTGGTTTATTCCATCTTTCCTGCAAATTGAGCACTTTGTTTTGAGAAGAACTGCTCCCTTTATCTCTGGAAGTCCCACAAAAAGTTAGCAGTCAGATTGATACAAATTTATATCTGCTGGTGTTTTCATCACGTCATCAGGTTCCCCTGGAAATCTGAGCCTTTGTTGAATGGGCTGCATTGGATAACAATTAGAAGTTTCTTTTCACTTACCTTCCACAGATATGTCGTGAATCGCAAAACGGAGGATGATAGTCCAAATCATACCCAAAGTCATCTTCACATTCCCATCTACTATTTCTGCAGTAGAGAAGATGAAAGAATCCTAGTCAAGCAAGCTGTTAGTGCAATATTCAAGCTTCACATTGATGTAATTCCATTAGAACAAATCTGCACATCAAAAATACGTCCTACTAAACAACTGTTGATCTTTATTCAGACTCGGAATGTTCGTCACAATTGTTCCTCATTGAGTTTCAATGTCAAGATAGTGAAAGGTCTTACATGTCATTGTATAACACCCAGCAATCGGAATAGAAGACAAATGTGGATAAAAATGCTGCTTTGACAAACTCAACAGGATGTGGAGATGCCAACATTGGACTGGGGTATAACAGAAAGAAGAAACTCAACAGGTCCAGATAGTCCAACATGAGGGTTGCATGGCTGGCTTATACACGTGTCTGCATGGGTTTCGTACAAGTGCTCCGGCTCCCTCCCACAGTCCAAAGATGTGCAGGGTTAGGTTTATTGGCCATGTTAAATTGATTCTTAGTATCAGGGAGATTGGCAGGGTAAACATGTGGGGTTTCAGGAATAAGACCTATGTTCAGCAAGGGCATAGTTTGAAAAATTAATATGCTACCCATTGCAGGTAAGAAGATGGTGGCATATTGGCACTGCACCTGGTCCCAGTCCGTGTGAAGCCCAAACAGAAGTGGCTTTGGGCGCCATTTAGATGCTGTCGGCAAGATGTTGGTGCCAAACTGACTGTAGCGCAATGTCAGCAAGTGCAGTTCTGTCACTGAACCAGTCAATGGACTTGGTCTAAGAAGGGAGGAGATACAATCCTGCAGTGGGGTTGGTGAGGGATGGGAAGGACACCTTGTACTTGCCAGAGAAAAGTGAGATTTTTTTTTTGTGGACCTACGATTACAGACAAAATATCCTTTTTTCTAAATAGCCTACAGCTGTTTTATTTATTATTCAAGCCTCCTTGCTACATTTGCAATGCATAGATCTTCTGGATTAAATTACCTTCGGCACCAATTGATACAAGCTTTACTCCTTTGCTGGAAATGTAATCCAGTGCTTTGTTGACATTTGCAATTTTATGAAAACGCATCTTGCCTTGGTCTGGCTTCGGGAGTCGCTCACCTAGAGAGAAAAAGAAATGTATCAAAAAATGTTAACTCATGAGCACATGAACCCTTCTCTTTTCCAGTTTCCCCTATCCGCACAGTTCCTTCATTCCATTTTAATGCTCGATAGAGAAATGGGGTACCTTAGGACGGAGACTGAATGAAGTTTATGCTAGGTGTTACTTGCCCAGGTCAGATACTAAATACATTTTGGCTGCTAAAGCTCAGGAAATGAAAACCTTGAAGGAAACTGGATTACACAAAATGTTAATGAACCAAATCACAGAAAAAAATACAGTCAGAGATTGAATATGCAAACAGCATGAATGATGGAAGATATGGGAAGATAGTTCTGTAGAAAGAATACAACTAAGAGGAAGATCTGCAGTTCTGGTCACCATGGTATAGGAAAGATATAATTGTACTGGAGAGGGTGCAGAGGAGATTTACCAGGATACAGGAGACCAGGCTGCATCGTGGCACAGTGGTTAGCACTGCTGCCTAACAGCGCCAGGGATCCAGATTCAATTCTAGCCTTGGGTCACAGTCTGCGTGGAGTTTACACTTTCTCATGTGTCTGCATGGGCTTCCTCCAGATGCTCCAGTCCCCTCCCTAGGTCAAAGGTGTGCAGGGTTAGGTTGATTGGCCATGTCAAATTGATCCTTAGTGTCCAGCGGATTAGCAGGATAAACGTGGGATTACAGTAATAGGGCCTGGGTGGGATTGTGGTCGGTACAGACACAATACGCTCAATGGCCTTCTTCTGTACTGTAAGGATTCTATGGATACTGTCTGAGTTAGGAGGAAAGAACGTAGTAATATAAGAACTAGAAGCATGAGTGGGCAATTCAATCCTTCAACTCTGCTTTGCTATTTATTACGATTATAACTGATCTCATCTTGGCCTCAATTCCATTTTCCTGTCTGTTCTCCATTAACCTTCAACCTACTACTAATTAAAAATCTGTCTATTGCCTTCTTAAATTTCATTGTTATCTCAGCATCCGTTGCACTCTGGGGTAGTGAATTCCACAGTTTCACTAGCTTTTGAAAGAAATTATTTCTCATTTCTGTTTTAGATTTGCTACCCCTTATCCTAAAACTATGACTTCTCATTCTAGGTTGCCCCAGGAAAAGAAACATCCTCTCTGCATCTATCCTGTCAATCTCCTTTATCATCCTATAAACATCACTTAGATCTCTTCTCATTCTTTTAAGCTCAAGAGAGAGTACAGGCCTCAACTGCTCAATTTCTCTTCATGGGAAGGCACAGTGCACACTGATTAGCACTGCTGCTTCACAGTGCCAGGGATTTGCGTTCAGTTCCCAGCTTGGGTGTGAGTTTACATGTTCTGCCTGTGTCTGTGTGGGTTTCCTCTGGATGCTCCTGTTTTGACCCACAGTCCAAAGATATGCAGGTCAGGTGAATTAGCCATGCTAACTTCTCCCTCAATATACCCAAACAGACACCAGAGTGTGGCGACTTGGGGGTTTTCACAGTAACTTCATTGCAATGTGAATGTTGCCTACTTACGACTAATAAATAAATTTTACTTTAAAAGCAAACACCTCATCTCTGGAATCAATCTAATAAACCCCCTCTGAACTGCCTCCAATGCAGCAACATCCTTCCTTATGTAAAGGGATTAAAACTATATACAATACACTAACGCCCTGTACAGTTACAGCAACACATCCTTACTTCTGCCTTCTATTCCTTTAGCAATAAATGCCAGGATTGGAAAAGAGATCAGATAGACTGGAGCAGTGATGATTGACAGTGGACCTGTATTAAATTATGAGGTGGATAGGAAGGCAATTTTTTCCATTAGTAGAGGGGACAGTAACCAGAGGAATATAATTAAGAGGTAGAAGGTTAAGAGGTGAGGAGAACAGAGAAAGCTTCATGTGATTGAAACATTGAGAAAATGACAAGAAGAAATACCTCAAAAAATATGACTCAACCAACTCAATGAGGAGACGCCAACTAAAATTACAATGGAGCCTTGGCTACAAACAATCAGATTTAAAGTGGAAAGAACTGTACAACATTCTCTAATAGGAGAGCAATCACAAGACAATCATTGCTGACACCAGAAAGGGAATTGAACAGTTTTTGGGGGTGGGTACAGAAGAGGGACTAAATCATCTCTCCACATCTCTACTGAAGGAACCAAGTTTTGCTATCTTTGAACTGCAGCAGTATTTTGGATCTCACTCAAGGGACCACACATCATGTTCAACAGCAGGAGGCCACGAAGTTAAACCTGATTCAATCTTCATTGGTTGTTCAGTGGGAGTCATTTTATAGGGACGAAGAACTGAAAACTTAGCTGATTATTTGCTCCATTAATTGAGGGAAATTGAGATTGGTTACAATAATGATGTTGCCCACTTGGCTATGATGAACAACCAAGGACAAAAAAGTCAATCTCCTGATCTATATTGTGGAGCACCACATATACAGAGTTCACTTTTACATTGAGCTGCATCAACAAGGCTAGCTGACCCCTTGTCCTTTACTGAAAGCAAAATGCTTGACTCAACTTACCTGAAATAACTTCCAAAAGCAGCATAAGTTTAAGGCCATTTCTGAAGTCATCTTCAATATTTTCAATTTGTGTACCAGCTTTTCGCAAATGTGAATTGCACCAAGCAGTAAAAGTCTGAAATGCAAAAAAAATTCATCACTCTCTGACTGACCTTCTGTCTTTAAGCAATGGAGTAACTTGTTCTCAATACAGAAACGCTGGAAGCAAAGTTCAAACATTGGTAATTTTCACTTCTGCAAGATGTTGCCTGGTCTTGAGCATGTTGGCTCAACATGCTCAAGTGACATTGAATAAACTAGGATTGTTTTTACTGGAAAGACAGAGGCTGAGGGAAGATCTGATAAAGGTCTGCAAAATTATGAGACGCATAGACAGGGTGGATAGCCAGAGGCTTTTTCTCAGAGTGGAAGTGTCAATTGCAAACGCAGTACAGGTTCAAGGAGAGAGGGGGGAAGTTTATGTGAGGTGTATGGGAGAAGTTTTTCACGCAGAGAGTTGTGGGTGCCTGGATCGCACTGCCAGAGGAGATGGTAGAAGTAGGCACCTGTGATTTCATTATCTTTCAGCGCTAGCTCAAATGTTAATCATATTAAATACTGCTTCAATAAAGTTGGTGTTTGTAACAGTGAATGAACTGTCATTATGTTCATCTTTCACAGGATTGCAACGAAGATATGAAATTATTCTCTAGATTCAAGCCACTCATTAGTAACAACACTCTTTACATTTTTAAAAGAGCCAGCACATGTTTACCTATTCCTCACTAACTTTTTGATATCCTCTCAGCTTGCATCATTGCTTCTTGCAGTTATCTTCCAGATTATTAAAAAATGCATTAAAACATTAAAATATAATCACAGGTGGCACAGTGGTAAGCACTGCTGCCTCTCAGTGCCAGAGACCCACATTTAATTCCAGCCTTGGGTTGCTGCCTGTCTAGAGACTGCATGTTCTCCCTTTATCTGTGTGGGTTTTTCCGGGTGCTCCCGTTTTGTCCCACAATCCAAAAATGTGTGGGTTGGGTGTATTGGCTATGCGAAAATTGCCCCTTAATATCCCAAGATGTGCAGATTAGGTGGATTAGTCGTGGTAGATGTGTGGGGTTACAGGGTTAAGGCAGGAGAGAGAGCCTGGGTAAGATACTTTGTCAAGAAGATGGCGCAGACTCAATGGGCTAAATGGCCTTCTTCTGCACTGTAGGGAATCTATGAATATTTAGCAATGGATCATTAATTATCCAATTAAGTACTTTGAATTATATTGAATTTAGAGAATAGAAGAGGATCATTTGGCTCAGAGGTTTTTGCTGGTGTTTTATGTTCCAGATGATTTTCCTCCCACCTTAATTCATGTGACAATCAGCATAACCTTCTCTGATGCTGTTTGCAGATCTGAAGGTGGAAAGACAAATTCATTGGCGCTGGTGAATTGCCAGTGACTAACAACCTAGAGGTTGCACAAGCACCACTGAGAAAGACAAAGAAGTGGCTGAGGAAAGGGAGCAAGGTCTACAGGAAGAAGGCATATGGAACTGAGGAGGTGAAACCTCCTCAGAGGTTCAGATGCAGAAAGCTGGGCCCTGGGCAAGGGGGTTGGGGGGTGGGGGGTGTCAATAAATAATCTTTGCTGAACAAATGCTAGACAATAACCAACCAGAGAAGAGTATTTGCCAGCAATCAAAACTCAGGCTTACTGATCACAGGGATCTCATGGATTAGTCAGTTTAGAATTACAGAATCCCTACAGCGCAGCCATTCAGCCCATCAAGTCTGCACCAACTCTTCAACAGAGCATTTTATCCAGGCCCATCCCCTTGCCCTATTCCAGTAACTGGTGGGAGATACAGTGGCACAGTCATTAATACTACTGCCTCACAGCATCAGGAACCTGGTTCAATTCCAGCCTTGGGTAACTGTGTGGAGTTGGCATGTTCTCCACATGTCTGTTTCTCCAGGTGCTCTGTTTCCTCCCACACTCCAAAGATGGGTTAGATGGATTGGCCATGCTAAATTGGTCCTTAGTGTCCTAAAATATATAGGTTGGGGGGGATTAATGGGGTAAATGCGCAGGGTCACGGGGTTAGGATGGGGATAGGCCCAGGTAGGATGTTCAGTCACAGAGCCAGTTCAGACCTGATGGGCAGAATGGCCTTCTTCTGCACTGTAGAGATTTCATGAATCCTACATATTTACCCCATTAATCTCCCTAACTTACACATCCAGGGACACTAAAGGACAATTTAGCATGGCCAATTCACCTAACCTTTGAAAAGGGGTGCAGACAATTGGAAGACACAAAGAAATGTGGACAGAGAGTAGTAATTGCAGACATACTCTTCAGTCACCAATTCAGCAGCTAGTTTAACTGAGAATTTTCATGAGATTTACCATGATCTAACATAAACATTACAGAATTGTAGGAGATACATTAATTTTTCAGAGGTATTCAGCATGAACTAATTTATTTTGTTTGGTTATTTTTGAATAAGAAAAGCAATGATGATTGTCTTTCAAATACACAGACACTGAAGTGCATGTGGTAGTTTGAAATCGACAGCACTTTAATCTCTGATGAAAGTTAATAATGATCGCTGGCCACCTACCACCTGTTTGTAATTCATTTCAGATGCAATGAGCATAACAACTCCTCGAATTACAATGCAAAATATTTCCACAATATATGCTCATGTTTGGAGATTGTGTCATTTATTTCCCCTGGCATTACTCAAGGACAAAATGTTAAGAGAGCAGTGGCACAGTGGTTAGCACTGCTGCCTCACAGCACCAGGGAGGCAGGTTTGATTCCTGGCTTAGGTCACTGTCTGTGTGTACATTCTCCCCATGCCTGCATGGGTTTCTGCCAGGTGCTCCAATTTCCTCTCTCATTCTGAAGATGTGCAGGTTAAGTGGATTGGCCATTCTAAATTGCCCCTTAGTGTCCCAAATTGTGTGGGTTAGAGCGATTAGCAGGATAAATGCATGGGGTAATGGGAATAGGGCAGGGCATGGGCTGAGTAAGATACTCTGCTGGAGAGTTATGCAGACTCGAGGGGCGAATGGCTTCCTTCTGCATTGTAGGGGTTTGATGAATCTATGATTTTAAGTGGTCTGTAACACTGACTCCATTTAACTTGCACGTATTAATGCATTATTTTTCTTCCTCTGCACATTGGCTCCTGAAGCATGGGATTTAAACAGCCAGCTGCAAACTCATAGTAAAGAGAGTAGAATTTGACCTAAGATCCATTTTTGCACAGAGTTGGCACCACTGACGCAAGTTTTGTGCATTATAAAACCAGTTTATACCCCAGAAGAAAGAAAGCAGGAAAATTTCTTCTGATCTCTCATATGCAGTCTGCTAGTTTTATATTTTGGTTTTGTCATTCCAGTGGCAACTTTCCAAGTCTGTTTATACCTACGTTATACGTCCCATCATTTTAAAAAGATTCGACCCCCATTTAAACAAAGTTCAGAAACTAATGAATTAATAGCATCAACTTTAACTTGGACAATTATCCCAAAACTTGGTTTCTACTAATATCCTGTTGTAACCTCACCAGGAGCCCAGCGATGCACCAAGGAAACGGTAGAGACTTGCTTTAAAGGCTCTGCAATGGTGAGATTTGAACTCACATCATCTGTTTGTTAAGTTTTAAAGTTTATTTATTTATTGGTCACAAATAAGGCTTATGTTAACAACGCAATGAAGTTACTGTGAAATTCACCTAATTGCCACACTCCAGTGTCTATTCGGGTCAATGCAATAACCAGCACATCCTTCAGATTATTGAAGGAAATTGGAGCACCTGAACGAAACCCACACAGACAAGGGGAGACAAACTCCACACAGACAGTGACCCAAGCCGGAAATCCAACCTGGATCCTTGGCGCTGAGGCAGCAGTGCTAACCACTATGTCACCGCGTTATTTACTGGACCAAAAGTAGGATCACTGTAATATTGCAGCCTAGCCACAGAGCATCATCCTTCATCACTAAAGAAACTCTATACCTAATATGTGAACTATTGAAGTGTGCCATAAAAGTGGATAAATTTATTTTGCACAAACCAACAAAATTGCAACAATGACCTGAAGTGCCCCTTGTAATAGAATATCATTTGAAGCTAATATTAATAGAAACATTAGAACGATTATGAAGCATGCATTCCTCTTTCAAATGCTAATTCACTAATCGTAAACTTCTTTAAAACGAAAACTAGTTGAGTAAGTTTAAAGCCCTACACTTTTACTTCAAGATTGGAAAATCTTGACAAATCTGCAAACACTATGCAGTCAAATAATTGCAATGAGTTTAATTAACTCTGCAAAAATTACATTTAAAATAAAAGAAAGAGCAGGCGAAGAGACAAACAAGGAAAATTTATAGGATGGAAAAAGTAGGAGCAGCAGTGGCACAGTGGTTAGCACTTCTGCCTCACAACAGTAGGAACCCAAGTTCGATTCGCGGCCTGGGTCACTGTTTGTGTAGAGTTTGCATGTTCTCCCCGTGTCTGTGTTTTTTTCCTCTGGATGCTTTGGTTTCCTTCCACAGTCTGAAAGACGTGTTGGTTAGGTGGTGACTAGGGGATTTTCACTATAACTTCATTGCAGTTTTAACATAAGCCTACTAATAAATAAAACTTTAAGAAAATCCATTTGTAGATGTGAAAACATCACAGTATGAATGAAACTGGTACAAGAAATCCTGCGGGGAGGGAGAGAGAGAGAGAGAATGAAATCCAACATAAATTATAAAAAGAAAACCCCAGAAGTATCTTTACAAAAGTTATTTGTCCTGATTAGATTTCCTGACACAACTTGCTGTTTTTAAAACATGCTTTCATGTTGTGGTTTCAGAGCTTAAAACCCAATTTATCAAGCTGATAACAAGTTAACAATATAAATCAATTGGCAGTTAAAGTCATTCAACAGCAGTCACTGAAATAGGACTGGAAATGAGAATGAAATAATGGTTAATCAGTGTTGCCCCACATTGTTGTGCCTAAATAGTGAGACTTGGAATTGGCACTTCAAATGCAAAAACTGCAAGTGACCACAGCAGGCAGGCAGCAACAAACAAAGTGTACAAAGTTGAAAACAGAAAGCGCTGGAAAAACACAGTAGGTCTGACTGCAACTGAGGAGAGAGAAACACAGTTAACATTTTGAGTCTGTACGACTGTTCCTCAGAACTGAAAAAAAGGCTGTTCAGAAGAAGAGTATTTTACGATCCACAGAATTGTGTTTGTATTTCATTAACAAGGACTACAAACCTGCATAAAGATATTTTGGTAGAAATTTGTTCGCCTAGTGTAGGACGGGATACAGAAATTCCTGGGATTTTGAAGACTATTAAAACAAACTAGACTAATTTAGACTAGGCATCACAGTAAGCCTTATACCATAAGGAATCACAAAGTGCCTCATAAAGATATATATTTTGTATATAATATATATACATTATGCAAAGGTTTTGTCTGCATAGGCACATATGTAATCATTGGTAGAGAACTTTGAATAAGTTTAGGAGATCTAAAATCTATTTTCAAATGTTTTGTAAGTTTTGGCCAAGATGCAGCCTGCCCCAAAGCATAAGGAGAAACAGTATAATCTTAACCAGCTTGCTTGGCAAAATTGGTGGGCAGTAATAAAATTACTCAGGTTCCTTACACATCGTCCAACAGCTGGAAGCCCACTGTTAAAGTTTTTAACTTGCTCAACTGAGCTGGTGGCAAGGGCAATGATGCAAAGCCCCCAGAGTCCTTCTTTATGTATGCCTGTTGGGTCTGACTGCAGTTGTAAGTGGATAGCCTGAGCATAAAGCCACCTTGCATTCACTGTGGCAATGCCGGGGAAGAGTTGCTAGAGTCAGTAGAGGCCTAAACAGCTACATTTGTATTAACTTGGCTTGTGGAGCCGTGAGGGCATGCCAAGCTCCATAAGGAAAGACTACAGGCAGACTGCCCTCGTGTGCATTTGCAAAAGCACTGATCAGCTGGATTGGCATCCATTTTCTTGGAAAATTAATGGAATCACAGAATACAGAGCCAACTTCCTCGGCATCAAAAAATTGTTGCTGGGCTCAGATTTTCTCCCACATCCCACCAAAAACAGGGGAGGGGTTGCAAAGTTCAGCCAGCTGTATTTAGGTTCTAAATAAATGAGGTTCTAAATTTTAAAAAATCCTCATTTGTGGAGCAATGGGTGAGTTCAAAACTCATATTCTTACCCACCCAAAACGCTGGTGACAATTTTGTTTAAAAAAAAACTACATTTGACTTCCTCGATCACCCTATACCATTGGTAGGAAACATCAGGTTGTGCAGGATCAGCTGGAACACAATCCACTTTTCTAAAACAGTAATGGAATCACAGAATATGGCACCCAAAACACTGGTACAAATCATGGAATCCCTTACAATGAAACTTGGTGTATTCAGAGGCTTTGAAGAAAGGTTCAGTAAAAATATTAAAGAGCAGGAAGCAAAAGATGGCACAAACAATAATTTTTTTAATTGAAGTTAGAGCAGCTTCAAAGATTTACTAGTTACCAAAGTCTATTTGTGAAATTATTTTTTGTTAAATCTTCAAATACCAACTATTCAAAGCAAAGCCTTACTTTTAGGCATTGGTACAGAATACACAATTTTTACAGCAATGCATGCATTAATGATAGCTGAGTTTGATATGCTATAAACATTATATAGGTAAATAGATAATAGGTAAATACATACTTTTATTGATCTAGTTGACAAATTGCTGTTATCGTACTTCATGAAGATATTCATGTTCAATTAATACAAGTTCTATGTGCAGTTCCAATACTAAGGAAAAGCCAAAGCATCTACATATATACAGTGACTGACAATGGGGCATGAAAAATTAAACATAGCCTAAAGCATATCTGCTATTTTGAAGACATCAAACCTTTAGAAATTTCCATCTGTATCCAGTTTGTTTGCTTTATTCTATTTCTCTTTCAATTTTTTAAAACTTCTTTCTTCTATGAAAAACCCTGCAGAGATGCCTGCCTTCCATTTGCTAAGAGGAGAAATCTCTTTGCATTCAACTGATAATCCTCCTTCTCGACTTGCAGTGAAGAAGGGTTCTCGAACAAATCTACTGACTCACCACACAAATATGGAATGGAGTACATGAACATTATCTTATTTGACACAAAGAGACACCATATTAATCTGGTTTATCTAAGATGTTATTTGTGTTAATGTTGGGTTCACTTACCCATTGACATTTTAGAATTTTGCATTAGATAAAATCCTGAAATGATTTCTTTTCCATCGTAAAAGCAAGTCCACCAAATAGCTTGGGGGGTCCTGATATGGTGCATCCTAGTCTCCCATTGCAGTTCCAGGAGGCCTGGACTCGGACAGTACCTCTGGACACAGCAGATTTGCACGTCCGGATTCCACCACACTGCCCGCCATGGATTTGGGGGAGTCAGTGAGGGTCTGACAACGGAAATCACCATTCAGGTGGGAATTTCCAATCTCGCCCAAGCGAGGCCCATGGTCTCCCACACCACAAGGTGAAAGACCAGCAAGGAGCAAGCATTACAACTGTTGGACGTTCCCATTGTTTTGGCTTGGGGTTAATTGGAAAGGCTGAATGCTCAATGAGATGTGGTCTTCAGCTTTTACCATGGATACCAGACCAACCAAGTAGCCTAAAACCCAAAGGTGTAGCAGGCAAAGGCCACACCAGGCGCAATTTACGCTTGTAGTTTTGCACCCACAAACAGTATTATTGTTCTGGAATGCAGTGGCATTTCCAAGTATCTATAGAATTGGATAATAAAACGTGGGACAAACATAACACTATAGGTATCAGCAGCTCTAGCAGATGACTATTGACTCATCTTTATAAAGCATTAGTCTAGATTTTTGAATCCAAATGAAGTTCAAACAAGGATAATTGAAACCAGTACAAAGCTGATCAGAAGTTGCCAATTTTCTGTAGTCAGTTTATAGAACATTACAGCACAGAACAGGCCCTTCGGCCTTCAATGTTGCGCCGACCAATATAAAAAGCAATGCCCCTCCAAACTAAACCATTCCCTTCTCTTCCATATACTTATCAACTAACCTCTTAAACGCCACCAAACTTGGCACGATTAGTCATGGCTTTGTGTTTTTTGGAGTGTGGAGGCCTGAAAATTGCGTTCCATGTGAAGTTTAAAGAGTTCCAGATGTTTTGAGGTAAGTCTCTGATATAGATTCCACTCTGTCAGAGGATTACTGCAGAGACAGGCTTCAATTTCCTGGGAGGCCATGACATCTTGTCATAAATATGATATTTGAAAGACTATTCTAGGAAGCATATGATTCAGTATTTCATGTTTTACATAATACTGGATGGAAGAAGAATGCCTGGTAGACCAGCCTTGCATTAAATGATAGACCATAAACTCACCAAAACCATCTATAAGCTCAATTGCATCTATCTGGTGACAAACACTGGGACAGATTTTGCAGGATCTGGGTTAACAGAAGACTGGCACAGAGCAGTCCTGTCTGTCTATACTCAACTTACATGCAACAAAAACTGGTAAGGCTTTAATTTTCCTGCCACCTTCTTGCAGTCTTTTTATAAATTCATTTATAGAATGTGAGTGTTGCTGGCTAGGCCAGCATTTATTGTTGATTCTGAGTTGTCCTGAAGAAGGTGGTGGTGAGCTGCCGCTGTCTTTCTGGGTAGGTACACCTACAGTGCTGTTAGGGAGGGAGTTCCAGGATGTTGACCTAGTGATAGTAAAGGAACTGCGATATATTTCCAAGTCAGATGATAAGAGGCTTGAAAGGGAATTTCCATGTGTCTATTGTCTTTGTCCTTCTATATGTTAGGATTGTGGGTTTGGAAAATGCTGCCTAAGCAGCCTTGTTAAGTTCCTGAGGTACATCTTGTAAATGATACACATTACTGCTACTGTTCGCCAATGGTAAAAGGCGTGAATGTTCATGGATGGGGTACCAATCAAGTGGATTGTTTAGTCCTGAATGCTGTCAAGCTTCTTGAAATGTTACGGAGCTGCACTCATTTAATGTCCTTTAGGGAAAGAAATCTGCTGTCCTTACCAGGCGTGGCCAACATGTGACTCCAGAGTCACAGCAATGTGGTTGACTCTTAACTGCCTTCAGTAACGAGGGATGGGCAATAAATGCTGGTCATCCAGCGACACCCATGTCCCATAAATTAATTTTTTTTTAAATCTAGTCAAGTGGACAGTATTCCATCACATTCCTAACTTGTGCCTTATAGATGGTGAACAGGTTTTGGGGAGTTGGGAGGCGCGTTGAAGAAAATTTAGCCTCTGACTTGCTCTTGTAGTATTTATATGGCCAGTCCAGTTCAGTTCTTGGTCAATGCATCAATGTTGTTTGGTTGTATAATAATTGGATGTTTAATTTAGTTCGGTTGTGGTCATTCACTGGAGATATAAATAGGAGCAGACTAAAACTGTGTTAGTTGTGTTGGAGGCAGGTGTTTGTAATGGGTGCCACTGTAAATAAATTAGTGTGCAAGGGCTAGACTTAGTTCTACTCATTACCACCTAACAATATCACAGTGTTGACCAATATTTCCTTGAATGGCAAACCACCAAATCACAGAGCATCATCAGCCAGCAGGCAAACATTGATTGATGGACTAGTTATCTTCCAGATCTTCTTAATACCTCCACATGAGTTTTCATTGCTTTCCCTGTGGTATTTCACTTCTCTCTTTTCCTTCAACCTTGGCAAAGGCTTCCAATAAGTTAAGATGATTTTTCAGCCTTTCCGAAAGCAAAGGATATTTATACCTCTGTGCGGAGACTTGTCTTAAAACATCTGTAACCCTTTAAACTTCACATGGAACGCAATTTTCAGACCTCCACACTCCAAAAAGCATAAAGCCATGACTAATCGTGTCAATAAACTGACAATAGAAAATTGTGTATAATTGGCAACTTCTGAACAGCTTTGTACTGGTTTCAATTATCCTTGTTTGAACTTCATATGGATTCAAAAATCTAGACTAATGCTTTATAAAGATGAGTCAATGTGCTAAAGAAGCCTAATGGTGACTAATGGTCATCTGCTAGAGCTACTGATATCTATGGTGTTATGTTTGTCCCACATTTTATCATCCAATTCTATAGATACTTGGAAATGTCACTGCATTCCAGAACAATAATACTGTAAGTACCAGCCCATGTGATACCAGTCGAACTGTACTGCATTTGGCAAGTGTTGTTCTTAGCATTACTCTGAACTATATTTATTTCAGATCCAAGGTCAAAGCTTTTGTCATGGTTCTAAGATGAGAATGAACCCCAGGGTGTCAAAATTTTTAAAAAACTGCACAGCAGATTTTCTCATGAAGTGGGTGCAATGAATTTGCCAATCAGTATGCTAAATTAATTATATTCAGATCTAATGAATAAGGAATAAAGAAAGTTTGAGTGAATGTCTATGGGATTTCTGATATGCTGTAAAATTCAATATTCGAAAAGTTTATTACTCTGAGTCAGAATAGTGTGAAGGCAAAACACCTAAAAAAAAAACTGGAAATTAAATCCCAAATCATGTAAGCAATTCCCAATAAGAAACTGTAGTTAATTTCAGCAGGTTTAACTGTAAGCTGTTTCTCTGCTATCACCCTCAACTTCACTACTAGTCTGTCCTCAGAGACTAGGAATTCTCAGCAAGACCGAATTCATCTTGTTTCACTTCTGCCAAAATTTATCTCTGCTATTCTATTTCCCTTGCCTCCCATCTGCATAAACTGTACTCATAGACATTCAGTCTTGTTCCACCCGACCCTGAACAGTGCTCTAAATCCCAAATCATTTTTGTTACCATTGCCAACTATTTCTATCTCTGCAACTTAACTCACCTCTGCTCTTACCTCAACTCACCAAAATATTCATGCCTGCCTTAGTTATTCCAAACGTGGCTCTCCTTGGGGCCACTCATATTCCGCAGGTCATAGAGGTCACAGAAGTTTACAGCATGTGCCACCCAATTTTTACCATGAAACTAATTCTAATTGCCCACATTTTGGCTCATATTCCTCTATACACATCTTACCCATGTAATGGTCTGAATGCTTTTTAAAATACAAAATTGTACTGTTTCTACTACTGCCTCTGGCAGCTCATTTCAAGCATTCATCACCCTCTGAGTGAAACAATTGCCCTGCTGGACTCTTTTGTACTCTCCCCTCCCATCTTAAACCTACATCCTCTAGTTTTCTACACCCCTACCTTTGGAAAAAGTTGTTGACTATCTACCTCATCTATGCCCCTCATTATTTTATAGAGCTCTATAAGATCATCTCAAAACCTCCTACACTCCGGGGAAAAATGTCCCAGTCTATCCAGTCTCTCTTTGTAACTCAAACCATCAAACTCGGTAGCACCCTGGTAAATCTCTTCTGCATTATTTCCAGTTTAATAGTATCCTTGCTAATTAGGGTGACCAGAACTGTGCACAGTATTCCAACTATGTCCTTACTAATATCTTGTGCAACTTCAACAAGATATCCAAACTCCTGTATTCAATGTTGTGACCAATGAAACCAAGTATGCTACATGAATAATTCACCACCTTGTCCATTTGTGATTCCACTTTCAAGGAACTATGAACTGTACTCCTAAATCTCTTTGTTTTATAACTCTCCCTAATATCCTACCATTAACTGAATAAGTCCTGCCCCAATTCGATCTACCAAAATGCTTTGTTTCACATTTATCTCCGTCTGCCATTCATTGGCCCACTGGCTCAATTGATCAAGATCCCATTGCAATCCTATATAACCTTCTCCACCGTCCACTATGCTACCAGTCTTGGTGTCATCTGTAAACTTACTAACCATGCCTCATAAATTCTCAACCAAATCATTAATATAAATATCAAATAACAATGGACCCAGCATTGATCTCCATGATATACAGATCAGCCATAATATAGATGAATGGTGGATTAGGGTAGAGAGGTTGAATGATCTACTTTTGTTCCACTGTTATACCCGGAACAAACTGCAATTTGACCAACCTTCTCAAGCCTTCTCTGGGGTGGCACAGTGACACTGCTGCCTCACAGCACCAGGGACATTCAAGCTTCAATTCAAAGCTTGGATCACTGTCTATGCAGAGTTTGCACTTTCTCCCTGTCTCTGCATGGGTTTCCTTCCACAGTCTGAAAGATATATTGGTTAGGTGCATTGACCACCTAAATTCTTCCTCAGTGTACCCAAACTGCGCTAGAGTGTGGTGACTCAGGGATTTTTGCAGTAACCTCATTGCAGTGTTAATGTGAGCCTTTTGGGACACTAATAAATAAACTTTAAATTTGTAGCCTTTGATACTGTTCTACATCAAACACTTCTCTTCCTCTTCATGTAATGTCCGTGTTTTCCAAGGGCCACTAATCGTGGCTTGATGAAGCCAAAATATCACAATTGGATAAGGAGAGTCAGATCGGAAGACCTACATCAGACAGTGAGGAACTGAACCCATGCTTGTCTGTATTATTAAGAACCACCATGATCTAACCAATTGAGTGAACCTGCCCTAGGCATCAAGACTTAATACCTTATTACCCCTCTGGTCAACAGGCTCACCAACTCAAAATGTCAATTTTCAACTTGGCTAGTGGCAACCGGGTTAGCAGCTCATTAAAAATTGTCTGTGAGATGCAACTGCCCTGGTCTTGTTGGCTTCTTGTGGATTCTGATCGTAGCCTGTTCATGAGAATGAAAATGAGACACCAGTGGGAAGCTATGGGATCCTTAAATTCAATATAACCCTAACCTCCCAGTCTCATTGAATGGATTGTCCCTTTTTGGAATCAATTTATTTCTGTCACAAGGAATTTATGACATTCGTGTTTACAAGAATCAATGATTTTTATTATAAACATGCATTGTGCCCAATAAGTTGTTTCTCATCTCTCTACTGTCATCATTGTCTGATTAAACCATTTAGAAACTAACCCAATTGTTTCCTCAAGCTCACATACTTCAAGGGTCTTGTGACGTAATTGGGGTTGATTGCAATACTATGGAAAATCATTGTGGAATTTCTTCTGCAGGTTAACTAACTGGGAAGAGAATTCCCAGAATCACCAGCTTTTGTACTTTTCTCTTTCTCTTCATCCAACAGCAAGGCAAAAGTGGGGTCCCTCCGCTTTTTTTTGCTACAGTTATTTTGTAAAAGGACTAAAGTGTGGTCCAGAATGACGATTCTTTTGAGGCACAATTACTTTCTCTCAAGCAGAATTTTGCCAATGCTTTACACTTCACCTCATCAGCACAGTTAAGATTGACTTCCCACCATGCAGCTTGTGAGCAAACCTCTGCCAGTTGTGCTTTGCTCTTCAAATACAAAGTACCATAACCTCATCAATGAGCCTCTTATGTATTAAAAATGATTTTACAAAATTCATATATCATATTTACTGCATCTTCTTTATCAACACAATCTGGTTTCTCAAAGAACTATATTAGACTTTCTACTTAAAAATTATGCTTGCTGTCCTGAATTGCCTGACTTTTTCTAGACGATATGAATTTTATTCTGGATTATCACTTTTTGAAGATCATCATTACTCATCTGTAATTGACTGATCTTTAATTACTTGATTTATGTCTTGTTTTGTTTTTGAACTGGAAACTTTTCATTCTTTGGACAACACTTCCATATGAGAATATTTGAAAGTTTGCAATTAGAACCTTACTATTTCCATTCTGACTTCCCATATGAACACATACCATTAGACACAGTGCCGCTTTCACTTCACATTTCACCATTTTTTGCAGTATTACTTCTGCATTGATAGCTATCCTATCTGATGCTCACTTCTTCTCCTGTACCCTTTCATCCCTACTATCCCTGAGAATGCTATCCTATAGGTACTTGAATCTATTCCAATAGTATCAGTCATGGGTGGCATGGTGGCACAGTGGTTAGCACCTATGTCTCACAGTTCTAGAGATCCAGGTTCAATTCCTGCCTTGGGTGACTGTGGGAGTCTGCACGTCCTGTCCATGTATGTATAGATTTCCTTCTACAGTCCAAAGATGTGCAAATTAGGTGGACTGGCCATGTTAAGTTGCCCCTTCGTGTCCAAGTACGTGTAGGCTAAGTGGATTAGCCATGGCAAATTTTGTGGGGTTACAGGGATAGGGTGGGGGAGAGGACCTGGTAAGATACTCTGTCAGAGAGTCAATGCAGACACAATGGTCCAATGGTCTCTTCTGTGCTGTTGGAATTCTGACATGATAAAGCAAATTCCTACTCCTATTCTATATATTTGATTATTCAGGATTTATGTTTCTTTATTATATTGCCACAACATAAATTTCAATTGTTTTGGTTTGACCAGACTAATTGTTCATCATGACAAAACATTCAAATATCGGGGCTAAGAAGAAGTGGCAGAGGGAGCATTTTTATGAGAAGCATTACATTGTGGAATAAGCGACCAGGAAAGACCCTTGAAGGATGTGAGCTTGAGGAAACAATTGGGTTAGCTTCTAAATGGATTAATCAGACGATGATGACAGTGGAGAGATGAGAAACAACTTATTGGGCACAATGCATGTTTACAATAAAAATTGTTGATTCTGGTAAACATTAATGTCATAACTTCCTTATGACAGAAATAAATTGATTCCAAACAGGGACAATCCATTCAGTAAGACTGGGGGGTTCAGGTTTCTCTTATCCTGAATTTAAGGCTCTCTGCTTTCAACTTACTAGTATAACATTTCTATCATTACCTACAGACAGATCAGACAGTAAAGCCACAGCTGGCAACTTAAAGAGGAGAAAATCTATTCGGTACCGTAGGCATTTCACAAATTCAGTCGATTTGCAGATAATTTTAGTGTAGTGCCCTGTGCATCTTGCTCTAGTAATGATGGGAATCTGGCAGCCACTCAGTAATGTAGGTATTGTGATATTTTAGTCATGCAAAATGCATTACAGCATAGGATATTTCACTTCAGAACATTTGAAGTTTGTCAGCCACAATACTGACAATCAACAAATGCTGACACAAGCAAGGATCAAATTGCCGCCAGTTGTTAGACCTTGCAACTTGACGTTTGTCAAACCCGCTGAATCCTATTATGCCATAATCTGTTCCCACAGAAGAGTAGGAATGCTATATTATACGAGAAGTATTGCAATAGAATAGGACTTGTCTCGGGGAGAAGCTACATCAAGGAAAGTAATGAGAAGGAGAGGCAGTGATGTAGTGACAGTGCTGCTGGACTAGTAATCCAGAGACCCAGGTAGTGTTCTGGGGACCTGGGTGCAAATCCCACCACGCAGATGGTGAAATTTGAATTTAATAAAAATCTGGGATTAAAAATCTAATGATGACTGTCAATTTTTGTAAAAACGTACTTGGTTCAGTAATATCCTGTAGGGAAGGAAATCTGTTCTTATCTGGACTGGCCTATGTGTGATTCCAGACCACAGCAACGTGGTTGACTCTTAGATGTCCTCTGAAATGGAGGGCAGTTTTAGGGACGGACAATAAATGCTGGGCCCAGCCAGCAATGCCCAAACCCCAAGAGCGAGTTAAAAAAAGCAGGTGATACAGTAGGCCAAGCCCACAAAGAATGTTGTTGTTGACTGAGGTTAGCAAAAATGGGAGCAGAACATTGATGGAAGAATAAGAGAATAGCTTCCTACCTCTATGTATTTTTTTTCACTTACTTTCAGGATATAAATTATGCCAGTGAGGCCATACTTACTGCATTAGCCAAGAGGTCTGGAGAATGTGCCTTCTTCTTGAATCAGATAGTGCTTCTGCAATGGTGTTCCAGTATATTCCAGCAACGGTGAGGAATAGGCAATAGATGGCACGTGGCTCGGAAGGGGATTTGGAGATAGTAGGGGTCCAATGACACTGATGTCTGGATCATTGAACCTTAGTGGCGATTATAACAATGACAAATGCAACTCAGTGAATATGTTTGAAAGGAGAATAATGTGCTGTGTATGCAGATGATATTTTCCTTTACTAATTATTCATCTAACATAATATGGAATCTCTTTCACCTCGCAACAGTCAATTACTGTGTGTACAGGGATCCAGTTGGGACACTAATCATAAAATATTACCAAAATAAGGTTTCAACGATAATCCATTACAATCATCAAATAATAATGTAATATCTGAGTTTATGTCATGATCTTCCAGCTCACTTTGAAGGGCACTGAAGAAACAGGAAAGGATTGAATGACTCCACGTCACTCTTCCCATGGTTGTTGTTAGTTGTGGCTCAGTGACAGCCCTCCTACTTCTGAGTCAGAAAAGATTGTGTTCGAACCCAACTATGCAGACTTCAGAACAGAAAATGTTCCTAAACCAACACCTGGAAGCAGATTACCTGGACATTGTCACATTCCTGTTTGCCCAATGTTCCCAAAAGCAAATTAGCTTGCATTTCCCTATTTTACAACAGAGACTATACTACAAAAGAGCTTTATTGGCTGTAAACACTGTAAACCTGAAGTCATAAAAGATGCTATATAAATGTAGTTTGCTATCTTCTTTTTGCTGGTAGCCTCTTACAGAATAAGATTGGCATGAGACAAAAATAAGATGCTTGTCCATCTTTTGGCCAATATCTGGAACTATAAAGAGATGAAGGCAGAATATAATATAAGAAAAGAATACAATTTACTCAAAGCTGTGTTCATCATGTATTTCAGTGTGAAATAATAAAACTTGCATTTTACATGTCTTAGCACTTCTGTTCCTCCTAGTCCCACATAGAATGTCACTTTGAGGGAGCAATTTCTTCCTGCGGCACTACATAGACTTGTGTTGATTCATTCGTAGAAACTAACACAATGGATTGCTATCTGCACAGCCATTGTCATATTCTTCATTGATATCACTGGCAAAATCTGCAGCCCCTGGGAATTGGAACTAGTCTGCATGGTTCAAACACACTTTGCCCCTTTTATGTGGAGTTGCCGACTCCAGGCCACTGACTCTTAGGTTTATCTCTCCAACCATCTCCTAGCCCTGGATCTAGTATTGGTGTCACAGGCAGCACAAATGGCTGTGGATGGAAGCTGCAAATTGCCCTGGAGTGGTAGTTCATCAAATATAGCCCAGCCAAGAGGGAGTGATCCAGATGGAATGTTTCTTCTGGCTGCAAAAAAAAATGTACACACCTCTTCTTTTAATTTGTATTGAACCAGTTCACAGTGGTGCATTTAAGGGATACTGCTTGTAGATAGACTGTTCTATGCCCATGGGACAGGCATGCATATTTCACCCAATGATCAAAATTTCAAAATCCCTTTCATAGGAACATGAGCATCACCGGCATTTTTGTCTTCAACTGCCCTTGAGAAGGTCAGGGTAACATCATTCATTTCACCCTTAGATTCATGGCTCTTGCCTGTTTCCAGCAGGAACTTGGATTGCCTATTTTAAACCCCTGACCAAAACGGCTGTGACCCCAGTGAGTTCAGTAAGTGCTGTGCTTCTACTTTAATTATTTGACTGCCTGTTGCAGCATGGCGGAGGGCTGTGGGTCTCGGATTGTTAACAGACTGGACAGTCCTAGTTTTTCAGTGGATTGAATAAAATTTCTAGAATACCTCACGTTTTGTTCTTTTGCCCCTTAAGCGTCCCAAGATATGAAGGTCAGGGAGATTAGCAGGGTAAATACGTGGGGTTGCAAGAAAGGGCCTCTTTTGGAAGAGTTGGCACAGATTTGATGGACCAAATGGTCCCCACATGGAGATTTCATTTCTTTGGGGGTCAGTGGTCAGTGCGGTCTCTTGGCTGCTGGCATTGAAATCCAGGCCATTGAATTTGAGCCATAACCTCGTCCTGTTGTGGAATTTATTGATACGGCAAAAGATGGCAACTCGAAGCATCATGTGGTTTGGCGGTGAACGGGTGCAGCAAACAAAGGTAAGACACAGTGGAAACAAATATTGGATAATGAAACAAATGCTTAAAACCATGAACAAATCAGCATAATGCTGCCTATGAGAGGCACTGTATCATGAAGTTGGGGGGTGGATAGACTGTAAAGTCCTTGAGTTTCACCTTTACTGTAACAAAGAGAAGCACAGACGTTCAAGGAATGAGCATAGCAGAGCGCGGAAACAGTTGTGGTTTGCATTCAACAAACTGACATCTGGTCTCTTGTTTCTCATCACATTATCTGTACTCCATTACCAACTCTCCACTTCACATGTGATTCAAGTCTGCTGCATAAACATTTATTAATGGAGTGGCACTTACTTGTGACTTCAATGGTGCCTGCCAATCTAAATCTCAAGATGCTGTTAGTGCAATCTTCACAGCTGATGCTAAGGTGTAAAGCTTTAGTTGCATATGTTTATCTTGAATGAGGCTATGAATGTTAAATGGGAGAAAACAGTTGTGGAGAAACTGAGGGAGGAACCGGCTGCACAGCAATGGGATGAATGACATTAACAACTCAAGATCTTAGCTGAGGTACATCAGTGTATCACTTCTCAGATACTGAGTGAGATGTATCATAGAATCCCTCCAGTGCAGAAGGAAGCAATTCGACCCATTGAACTTGCAGTGACAACAGAGGTTTATTGATTGACTTGGTGAGACTTATTAAGCTCGTGCACCAATTGTCATCCCTTCTGCTGAGCAGGGAGTAGGACATTTAAAGCAGAAGCAAGGCCCCTTACCACCTTCCACCTCACCAATTTGCAGCCATTTTGGATGAGTTGAAGTAGGTGATCCACTTTCCGCCAGAAAAAGACACAAAGTCTCATTAACCCCACGCAGTTCAACTTGGATATAACTCTAAATTATCAATGAGCAACATGTAGCCCTCACATGGCCCTCCCACTGGTGATTGTCATCAACTATTCTATAATCAGTGGCCCTTAAAGGCAAATCTTCAAGTTGAAATTAAGCTTATAAATAATTTTTTGTAGGGTTGGTATGAGCCTTCTTTTGGAATTGTTCCCCTCGATCCCTTTAAATGACTTGTCTGCGTTGGACCAAATTCAGGACTGGGTTTTACCTACATGCAAATGAACATGTGTATATGTCAATTAGGAGGAGTAGGTACTAGTTCCCAGTTAAGCAGTGCCATGATTTTAAAATTCTCATTCACATTTTCAAACACCTTCATAACTGTGTCCCCTCCCTATCTCTGTAATTTCCTCCAACCACACAATCCATTGGAGGTATATGTATTTCACTAAATCTGGCTTCTTGTGCATTCCCAATTATAGTTGCTTCACCATTGGTGGCTTCAACAATCTTGGCCCCGAGCTCTGGAACTCCATCCCAAGTTCTCTCCATCTTTCTCCCTCACTTTCCTTCTTTAAAATACATCTTAAAACATACCTCTTTGACCAAGCTTCTGGTCATCTCACCTAATAATATCTCCTGATGTGCCTTGGTGTCACAATTTAGTTTTATAATGCTCCTTTGAAATGCCTTGGGATGTCTCATTATTCAATGTTCCATTAAGTTAAAGGCACTACAAGTTGCTACTATTATTAATTCTTCAATAACTTGATTTTTCCTCTTTCCATCTCCCAATGCCACCGAGGGAAGGGGCCTGACATTCATTTTCTTGGATACGTGGTAAACACAGGCTGTTCCTTCGTTAATATGAAATGATGTCCGAGACCCCAGTAAAAACTAGTAAAAAGTCTCACAACACCAGATTAAAATCCAACAGGTTTATTTGGAATCACCAGCTTTTGGAGCACTGCTCCTTCCTCAGGTGATCACTTCGTCACTCATTTGATGAAGGAGCAACGTTCTGAAAAAGCTTGTGATTCCAAATAAACTTGTTGGACTTTAACCTGGTGTTGTGAGATTTCTTATTGTGCCCACCCCAGTCCAACATCAGCATCACTAATCCAATAGAGACTAGTCATAGGCCTCTCGGTTAGGCTGCAAAATCCCATCTCAGATCAATGGAACTTTGGATGGTCCACTCCCTGCCCAATATGATTCCCATGGCAGGCAGGCTGGGAAACCTCCACCCACAGAGTTTTACAGTGAAGAAAGAGGCCCTTCAGCCCATTGTTTCTGCGCTGACTATCAAGCACCTACCTACTCAAATTCCATTTTTCAGCACTCAATCCAGAGCATTGTGTGCTATGGCATTTCAAGTGGTCATCTTTACTCTGAACATAGGACCCCTTTCAGACCCGACAAAGAGCCTAAAGGAAACTAAACTCCATAATATGATTCATTTTTAATATTTATAACTGAGGGAAAAATAAAGTAAGCAGTGGTTCATTTATTGCTTTGATATGAAATAGTCACAATAATAGATATCACTGTCACTCCAGGACTTTTCCAATGAAGCTCAGCTATAATTTACAGCATTAGCAGAATAATACAAAATAGGAACACACTTTAATAATCAAGAAAGTGAATAGCAATCAAATAATACATCTATCAATAATCTATCAACCCGAGACTTCTTCCATATCATCCCTCTGAGCACAACTGAGCTATTGTAGTATCTGCAATAAATTATCTATTTATGATCCAATTAATCTATTTACTTAACTCAGGTTTACTTTTGTGCTACTAAGAATAAGTATCCCATCAAAGGGAAGACACAAACCTAGCAGGTGTTTAATAGTTCAACACCCAACAGTACCATTTCAGACAGGCACTTGGGTCATAATGGTTGTTTTTTGAAAGAACATTAATCTAAACTAATTGAATGATTATTTGTAGAATTATAAGAAATAGTGAGATCTGAAAAAAATAATTTGCTTAATGGCTCTCAAGTCTAACTGTGACACATGTCCAGATGTTACAAAATGAAAATGATTTTAGCTATCACTATGCTGTAATAGTTAGTTGCACTAATATTTGGGAAATTACAGGTGTGGGTGAGCAAATTATTTGGAGATGGATGGGATAATCAAGAGCAGTGTTTAATATTTGGTAAAGACAAGTTAAGTTAGACAAAATTAGAATGGCCATTTAGATAAAGGATTACAGGTTTCATAAATAGACAGACTATCAGGACAAAGAAGAATTTTTTTTTCTTTTACAAGCCATCTGTTATGATCCCACGGGATCATAACTGGATTGGAAGGTTCCAGAATGGAACCCTAGCTCAAAATACCATAACATTTAGCTTTTTCAGACAACACGGATGAAAAGGGATACAGAACTACAATTAGTTTTTAACATAAAAATAACATTTATTAAACATGAAAAGTTTGACTATAATACAATATCCTTTCATTCCCATTTATCTTAACAAATGTACACAGGTTTTAAAGACAACATAGGTCACAAATATATCTTGTGCTATAATGTTCTTAGTGAATACACAGTTCCTGTAAACCAACAGGCTGCCCGTGGTCAGATACACCCCAGCATGAAACCAAGTGACAGGTGCCACTCAATGAACTTCTGTGGATTTCTCCTCCGATCCCCCCAGATGATAATCACACAAATGTTTCCAAACTCCACTCTCTAAAATACTCACCTTGGAACTTCCTTCCAAACAAAGCTTTCTTTCAACAGGTTTTCATAAGAATCCACTTTCCAGTGTTTCCACCTTTCCTTTCAGCATACTTCTGTCCTGAATTGTCACATGCATTCAAGCTTCCACAAATCTCGTAGGTACACAGTCATCAACTGAACATTACTAGCTCACAAGCTGTACTAAGGTCACTAATCTTAAGATTGCTTCAGATATTAGCTTCTCTCTGACCTACTTCACTAGGTGTGATGCTGAGAGATTCTTCCCTGTAGTGAGAGAGTCCAGGACTAGGAGGCATAATCTCAGAGTAAGAGATCAGCCATTCAGTACAGCGATGATGAGGAACTTCTTCTCTTCTGGAAAAGTGAATCTATAATAGTCTTTACCACAGAGGGTGTTACAGGCTGGGTTGTTAAGAATGTTTAAGACAAAGATAGAGAGGTTTTTAATCAATAAGGTTTATAGAGATAAGGTGGGAAAGGGGAATTAACGATGATCACATCAGATCAGTCATTATCTCATTGAATGGTGGAGCAAACTTGATGGACAGAATGGCCTACTTCTGGTCTTACATCCTATGGTCTTATGGGTTTGCACTTTTGAGCTGTCTAACTTCAATGAACAGTGCCTTGTTCAAATTCTAGTTCTTTGATGTGCCTTTGACTTCAATCATCCTGGAACTTCGCTTGTCATGCTCAGGCTTCTAGAATTAGTGGTTCTTTGGTTTTTGGAACTTTTCTTCTTGCCCATTAAGCCATTGTTCTACTGCTGGCAAAGCAGTGAGAGGTCCAACCACCACGGGTCTAGTTAATAATAAACTCCAAAATCCTCCTAACCGAAAGGTGGCCCCGATTGCTAAGGAACTGTCTATTCCTTCCTCACATTTGATTGCTTTTTACATCGTAAACTCTCCGAGCAGAATACAGACACAGTTTGAAATGAAATCAAAAGCCCCATACATGCAAACACCTTTGATAAACCTGGATCTAACTATCTTTTTTTTTTACAAAGAAACAGTAAACTGAACTCACTTACATCGATACATTATTTACAACGTCCAACAATACAAACACTAAAACCACCTCTGTTTCTTGACAGCAACACCCAGATCATGGATAGACTGTGGGGGCGATTCTCCCATCTTGACGTGTTAATTTTTTAGTGTGTCAGGCCAGGAGAATAGCATGTGGGCCCATTCACAGGATTCGTGCATGCGTTCCTGATGCACGGACATCTCCCAACACAGGATACCCGGTGCGGCTGGAACCATGCTGGAAACCGGTGAAACCAGCAGGTAAGTTGAGACTGAAGTCTCCAGGCCCGAAAGCATCTCCCATCCTGCCAGTACAATTTCACTCTGGCGGGGTTTAGACCAACTCCCCACTTTCAGGGAACTAGCAGAAGACCTTGCTAGGGGCACAGGCTTACTGGACATGGCTCAGTTCCAAGGGATGGGGCCAAGGACGGGGGGGCAGCACCTAGGGAGGATTGGTGGAGAAAGGAGGTCCTGCTGCCATCCTGCCATTGTGATCAATGGAGGCTACAGTTCAGCAATTAAGGCAGGCTGGCTAAGGGTGGGGAGGTGGGGGGTGGTTGTCTGCACAGGGCTCTGCCTCCTGTGGGAGGAGGGGGAGTTATCAAAACAGCAATTTGATAATGGCCAGATAATTGGCCTTAGTGATGTTGGCTGGAGGACAAATATTGCTAAGGACACCAGGGAGAATATCCCGATTCTTCTTCCTATAGTTGCCATAAGATATTTTATTAATGCCAAAAAGGGAAGACAGAGATTTGATTTAATGTTTTATCTGAAAGAGAGTACCTCCAGCGTAGCAATCACTCAGTGTTGCACTGAAGCATTAGCCTGGATCATGTGCTCAAATCGCTGGAGTGGGATTCAAATCTACAATTTTCTAACTTGGAAGCAAGATTGCTACCAACGGAGTCAAGGTTAACATGAGGTGTAACCAAGAGTCAGTTCAGTGGAAAATTGGCAGGGCTACCTAACAAGTACTTTGTCCCAATGCGTAGAAAAGAGGGAGGAGGTAAATCCTGAATTGGTTAGAAGTGATATAAAGGTATTATAAACAAAATGGACATTAGTAGTGAAGCCCTTCCACCATCAAACCTTTTGACATTCAATTCCATCCTACTGTAGACCTCCCCTGTGGTTTTCCTTCCCCACCTTTCTCCCTTTCTTTTGCTCAAAGCCTATTACATGTCTAACGCTGTCAAAGATGAAGAAGTCTTGGGGGGGGGGGGTGTCCAACATGTGACATATAATGGTGGATTAGATTAAGGTGGAAATCATTAGATCTCCAATTCATCCAGAGACACTGAGAAGATAGACAAGATCAGTTGGATTATGGAATCCATGTCAGGTAAAATATAAAACAAGGTGTCAATCATTACTGCCCACTTTGCCCCACTGCTGAAGATCAATTTGGTTCCTATGCTCTTTTACTCAATCGTACAACAATTTATTCATGAGACTGAACCTGTTTTTCAACCGTGAGTACTAAAGCTTAATTTATCCTAAAATAATTGTCCTGCACCATAATGTTGAACAATTGTAAAGTCAATATTCTCATAAGTTACTAAATGCGCAACTTCAGATAAAAGTGTAGCGAAAATAATTTTTACATTTGATTGGCAGCAGTCGGTAACTCTCAAAACATTGTTCAAAACAAAAAGGAATTGGCAAATCATTTAAAGAGTAGGCAAAAACGGAATGGCTGAATTTTATCAATTCTGACAAAGTCCCGACACTGGGGCCACCGTCCAATAGATCCACCTCCCGGAGCTGTTTGCCGGTCAGTGGGTCACAACAATTTATGAATCTTGGCAGTGCCATAGTTGCTTGTCCCAGATAAAGGGCAGAGTGTTGCTTTTAGTGGGGAGCACTGCCGCCACAGCTGCAGCCAACAATCAAAGATTCCAAAAGGGAATTGGATGAGCTCATGAAAGAAATAAGCTTTCTGCCACCATCCCAAACAATTTTAGCATAGGATAGGAGAGAAAAATGTAGATCCAAGTGTTGATTTCAGAGGAAAAGGGCAGTTGCACTTGCACCCAATTCTATTCTGGGCCTAATGCTATCCTAAGCCTGGCATACACATGACTGCAATTTCCAGCAGCCAGTAATGAAGTGTATCAAGAGTCACAATTGTTCTGGGGCACAGATTAATGTGCCCATGACTAATAAACAGTAATGACTTCAATTGGGCCATTCAGGTTGGCCTACTGGGGTATGAACTCCCTGATTAAGGATCCAATTGATGGGCCAATCTTTGCCTTGTACTTAACTGGGATGTCAGTTCCTCTGATATCCCCGAGATAGACTGCTGATCGATAGCACCGTGTGTTCTACTGTTAGAGTTTGTAAATAAAGGGATTTTGGTAAGTGGACATCTGCCTCCACAGACAAATTACAAAATCATACTGAAAATATGTGGCAAACTTTCCATGGAATAAAACTATTTTACATAAGGTCATTTCGGATTATTAAAGGAAATTGACCCATCCATACTTCAACGAAATGTGTCAGGGGCATCAATGTCAAAGCTTATCTTTTTAAAGCACGCCACAATCATTGTTTCTAAAATTATCAGGCAACTCTGGCTATTAAATGTCAAGGTTGTGTGTAGATACAAGTGCCAGTCTGCCAACAATGCCAACTGTTGCATTTCGAGGAAATCAGTAGCACATTCTTTCTCCCAGTTGTAAAGTAACATAGTGCTTCTATGATGCGGTCACCCACATAACAACACTATAGGTGATGACAGGTAGAATCAGTACTTCGAGCTTGCCTTACTTACAAAGCTTTGAGGGACATGTTCCAAATCCTGAGCTGGCAGTCCACAATTTTATGATATTTTCACCATGTTAGTCCTGGGAACTGGAATCAGTTCTGATTTCAGATTTCCACAGCAACCAACGAGCAAATGTATTGTCCTCTCGTCATCAGCTGCATTCGGAAACATAAACCATCTAATTTGTTTTTTATTTTTAGGGGCAGTGGAAATCCGTTTATTTTGAGGGGAGTCAATAGCTGAGTGATATTATTGTTGGAATATTAATGCAAAAACTCAGCTAATGTTCTGGGAACCTGGATTCGAATTCCACCATAGCAGATGATGGAATTTAATTCAATAAAAGTTATCTGGGATTACGGATCTACTGATGAAACCATTGTCGATTGTCAGAAAAACCCAGCTGGTTCACTAATGCCCTTAGGGAAGGGAATCTGCTGTCCTTATCTGGTCTGGCCTACGTGGGACTGCAGAGCCACAGCAATGTCCTCCAAGAGCAACTAGGGATGGGCAATAAATGCTGGTCAGCCAGCAACACCCGTGTCCCAGGAATGAATAAAAAAAATTATTCCCCCCCCACAGGTCTAAAGAACTGTTACTTATTTCTGTTTCTGCTCACTACTTATTGAGGAACAACACTGGATGAAAATGTAAAGAGTGTTCAATGTCAGGGGGCTGATAAATCAATGTTCACTCAGAACTACTACAGCAACAATAAAGTTCATAATCACTTCCAGTTTAAATCCAACACAGACAACTGTGAGTTTCCTAACTTGCACATCTTGGGATACTAACAGACAATTCAGCATGGCCAATCCATACAAGCTGTAAATCCTACATCAGGGAGAAAACCAGAGTACCCAGCAGACATGGAGAGAATGTGCAAACTCCACACAGGCTGGAATTCGAACCAGGATCCTTGACGCTGTGAGGCAGCAGTGCTAACCACTACACCACCATTACATGGAGGTCACCCAAAAAAATTTTTTTTTTTTTGTGTAGGGCCAGGGAAAACAGAAATTCTCTTTCCCACTCCCACTTTCCCCCACACACTGCATTTTTTAAAAATATATTGCTACTTCTCAAAAGATACACGACTGAGGGAAACAGAAGTGCCCAGGGGAAAAGCACGCAGACACGGAGAGAATATCCAAACTCCACACAGGCTGGAATTCTGTAATACTCCATCATCCTGGTATGGCTGGGCAGCATAGTGGCATAGTAGCTAGCACTACTGTCTCACAATGCCAGGGACCCAGGTTCAATTCCGACCTCGGGTAACTGTCTGTGTGGAATTTGCACATCCTCCCCATGTCTGCGTAGATTTCAACCAGATGCTCTAATTTTCTTCCATAGTTCAAAGATGTGCAGGTTAGATTGGTTGGCCGGCCATGCTAAATTGTCCCTTAGTGCCAGGGGGACCCGCAAGGAAAATATATAGGGTTGCAGGGATGGAGTTTGGATGTGTTTATTGTCGCTGCAGGCTTAATGAGCCGAAATGGCCTCCTTCTGCACTGTAATGATTCTGTGATTTATTAGTCACAAGTAAGGTTTACATTACCACTACAATGAAGTTACTGTGAAATTCCCCTAGTTGCCACACTCTGACACAAGTCAACGTATCTAACCAGCATATCTTTCAGACTGTGTAAGGAATCCAGAGTACCTGGAGGAAACCCATGCAGACACGGGGAGAACATGCAAATTCCACACAGACAGTAACCCAAGCCGGGAAGTAAACCTGGGTCCCTTGCGCTGTGAGGCAGCAGTGCCATCTACTGTGCCACCTTTATATGATTATTAGCAACCTCCATTTCTCCTTTATAGAATTTCACTCCTCTGAGGGAGGGATGTGTTCCAAGGCCGTTACTACCACTTTTGCTGAACATCAAGAATTATATAGAACTGCATGGTCCAGCCAATTCTTGATTTTTATCTCTGTGCTATGTTTCACCTCTTCCCAACACTTTCCCATAATGTTTGGCTATATTAGGAACTCAATGTATTGAAATGGAACCTACAGTTTCATCTATCTAGTACTGCATGTTACTGCCTTAACACAGCATGCCACTATCCCACCCAATGAACATTTCTATATCGTTCAATAGTTCAGTTTAAAGGAATCTTCATAGAAGTCACTAACTTGACCAACACATGCCGACAAACCCTTTGTCAGCACGTGAGAGATGGGCTTTGAGGAGGAGCTTCAATGTAGAAAGGTTTTGGGGTGGAAATTCCTGAACATTGAATCCAGATGGCTGAAGGAAAATTTGACAGGGGCTGTGGGGTGGGAGAACTGGAAGAAGATACAAAGATAGGATCTGGATTCAAACATGGGCGTGAGAATTTTAATTATGGAGTCAATTGGGGACTGCTACTTATTGCAAGTATGATATGGAGAGAAGTTTGTGCATGCAAAGCGGCTCCTGGACTATGATAAGACACAGGCAGCAAAGTATTGGATGGGCTGATGTAAGAGTTATGTACACAATGGAAAGTTGGTCAGTAAAACAATGGAATAGTTGAATCTACAAGTGTTAAAATTAAGAGGTCACAGAAATATTACTGTTGGAGGCGGGTGACATTATGGAGATGGAATTTTCTAATGGATAAAATATGGGATTATAAGCACAACTCATAGTTGAATGGGATGCCAAGATTGCAACCAAACTGTTTCAGCCCAAGACAATGTTGGGAGTGGGATGGAATTGAGGAAAAGAATATAGAGTTATGGTGAGGACAATGACAGCAATCCGTTCTGCGTAAAGAACAAGCAGCATATAGAAGACATTGATAGATGGTGCACAGCTGGAACAGAGAATTGTTAACATAGGAATGAAACCTGACCTCATGTCTGGAGATAATATCACAGAACATGAACCGTCTCTACCGCTATGTTATACATGTTTGTGCTTACACAATTTGCCTGCTGTATACATTGCCCAAATTATATAGTTTAGTTACAAAGAACATTGTTGCCTACGCATATTACTGAATTCACCAAAATCTACAAAAGGTTATGAATGTAGTCCAGTCCATCATGCAAACCAGCCTTCCATCCATCCACACTAGCTGCTGCTTCTAGCAAAGCAGCCAGCATAATTAAGGACCCCATGCACCCCAGACATACTCTCTTCCGCCTTCTTCCATTGGGAAAATGATACAAAAGTCTGACGTCACATACCAACTGACTCAAGAACAGCTTCTTCCCTGCTGCCATCAGGCTTTTAAATGGATCCACCTTGCACCATGTTGATCTTTCTCTACACCCTAGCTATGACCGTAACACTGCATTCTGCACTCTCTCATTTCCTTCTCTTTGAAAGGTATGCTTTGTCTGCATAGTACGCAAGAAACAATACTTTTCACTGTATATTAATACGTTTGTTCTTTTGTTCTTTATTCTATGTGACAACAATAAATCAAATCGAAATCAATTAGTTTATTGGCAGATTTCTGCTAGCCAAGGAATTTGGAGTTGGAACATAGATCAGTCCCAATCTCATGGAGTGGATAATAGATGCATAGAGCTGAATGGAAAGATGCGTTTCTGAATGGAGGGCAAGTGGTGTTCCACAGGGATCAATGCTGGGACCTTTGCTGTTTGTAATATATATAAAAGTGTAATTAGATTGGTTAGTGAATTTGCTGACAACACGAAGGTTGGTGAATTTGCAGTTAGCGTTGAGGACCATCAGAGGATACAGTGGGACACATGTCAGTTGCAGACTTGGACGGAGAAATGGCAGATTGAGTTTAATTTGGACAAATGTAAGGTAATGCATTTTGGAAAGTCTAATACAGATAGAAAATATACAATAAATGGCATAACTCTTAAGAGTATTGAAAGGCAAAGGGATCTGAGTTTAAAGGTACACAGGTCACTGAAAGTGGCAACGCAGCTGGAGAAGGTAGTCAAGAAGGCATATGGCATGCTTACCTGCATCGGCCAGGGTACTGAGTTGAAAAATTGGCGAGTCATGTTGCAGCTTTATAGAATATTAGTTAGGCCACATTTAGAATATAGTGTTCAATTCTGGTCATCATACTACCACGAGGATGTGGAGGCTTTGGAGAGGGTACAGAAAAGATTCACCAGGAAATTGCCTGATATGGAGGGCATTAGCTATGAGGAGAGGTTGAAGAAACTTGGAGCAATGGAGATTGAAGGGAAACCTGATAGAAGACTACAAGATTATGAGAATCATGGACAGAGTGGATAGTCAGAAGTTTTTTCCCAGGGTGGAAGAGTCAATCGCTAGGGGGCATAGGTTTAAGGTACGAGAGGCAAGGTTTAAAGGGGACGTATGCAGAATTTTTATCCAGAGAGTAGTGGGTGCCTGGAATTTGTTGCCGGGAGAGAGAGGTAGTGGAAGCGGATACGGTAGTAACTTTTAAGGGGTGTCTTGACAAGTACAATGAATAGGATGGGAATTGAGGGATATAGTCCCCAGAAGACTAAGGGGTTTTAGTTAAGTTGGGCAGCACGGACAGTGCATGCTTGGAGGGCTGAAGGGCCTGTTACTGTGCTGTAATTTTCTTTGTTTTTTGTTCTTTGAATGGTCTACAAATAGTGATGTGTTGAATTAGGGTTGAGTTGTTTGCACATTGGCAAACAAAAAGGGAATAGAAAGAACTTACGGAGAGGTTTAATTCCCCCTACATCAGATATCAGTGGAGAGTATATTCAGTGCAGTGGACTTGTCATCACATCTATGCTCTTTATTCTAAACTTTAGTGATAATCAGCAGACAACTATCTGTGAATAACACAATATTGTCAAATCTACTTCATCTATTCTCATACATGACTAGAAAGTTAGGTTATTGTTTGGAAGTAGACAGTGAATAGGGAATTTTAACTAGTCATTCTAATGGATGGTAGTGTGCCTTATTCTCTCCTTATTCTTGCCCAATCTCAATTTCCATCTTATTCTTGACTGTGCAATTCTGCTCGCCTCTTCTTTTCCTAATCCCTTCTCTCCCTGCACACAACTCACTCTTTCAGGCTCACTTTCTGCATGCAGAAGTAGTTGGATGCAGAACAGTGACTACATTTAAATTCTTCACATTCTGGGCTCTTCCACCCATTGCAGCCTAAGTGTGGATTGGTCATCTAATCCTTTGCTGTTCCTGTAAAGATGCAGCAACACACCCTGCCAAAGCCAGGAACTCACTCGACCTTCAAAGTCATTCTGGAATATGCAGGCATATTTCTGGAGGCCAACCAATGCACCCAGCAACTTAATATGCAAGTCTATCAGCGCTCTTTTGTAATGTCAGCTCATTGAGGTCCTTATCAGAGGCCCTTGCAGCAACATTTGTCTGTGACCTTATCCTCGAGTGAGCAAACACAGAAAACATTCTTTAGTCCTGGCACAGCAGCAGCCTATTGGTGACTCATAGAATAAATCACAGAATTCTTACAGCACAGGAGGAGACCATTTGGCCCATTAAGTCTGCAATGACAAAATCCCACCCAGGCCCTAAACCCTTATCCCCACTATTTACCCTGCTATTCCCCTGACATATACGTCAATCTAGCATGGCCAATAAACCTATTCCAAACATCTTTGGATGGTGGGAAAAAAGGAGAACCCGGACGAAACCCATACAGACATAAGGAGAATGTGCAAACTCCACACAGTCACCCGAGGCCAAAATCGAACCTGGGTCCCTGGTGCTGTTAAGCAACAGTGCTAACCACTGCGCCATCCAAATACTAGCAGCTTTCAACTTCATTTTAGTCTTCAAGGAACATGTCGTGTGGATATTTAAGCTGGTGGCTGCGAATGTCAGATCCAATGATTGTTCGTAATGTTTTTGCTTTCTTTCCTCTTTCTGGAACTGCTGAGGCTGGGCAGGCAGCAGTTCCTGGGTGTCTGAACAGAAAATCAGAAAAGAAAGGTTGGTTTGAAGAGATTGCAAGCAAAAGATTCATGACAACAACATTAGCAGTTTGCTCATCATGCTGGATAGCAGGATGAGAGTCAGCTGGGCTTAAGAAAAAGCATAACGCGGGAAAATACCATCATTCTTAATGTTCTAAGCAATGTCAGATGAGATGGATTCTATCGCAGATAGCTTCAAGACACAATCTCCAGAGGGAGATTGCCACCATCTCCACACAGCTCAGGAGATGCAGATATCCATGTCCACCAGGACTCTGTTCCTTTCCTTTCTATACTGAGAAAGCAAGTGCGAAGGATGTTGATAGTGTGTGTAGTTGGAGGTACATGGAAGTGAAAGGAGGCAGTAAAGCCGAGAACAATGGTAGGTATGTTTTAGCATTCTTTAATGTTAGGACTGAGTACAGAGTTCTAAGGAGTGCTAGGTGAGTGATAGGAGCGTGATGCATTGAGCAGCACAAGAGGCTTCTGATGCACAGGAAGTCTTGTGAAGATGCATTCAATGGCCTGACCTTCCATGTTAGGTCACAAGAAGTCTTGGTCCTTGAGTCCAGATGCTGCAAGTTGACCTTCCTAGCCTCTCAATCCTGAGGGCCGACATTGAGGATTTTTTTTGTCTTCCAAGGAATGATGGCGTTTCGTTTCCTGTCAACCTCCATCACTATGCCCTTCAGCATACTTGATCTTGGAGTTCCCCTTCTACACTGGTGTTCAATTTTCCTTGTTTAGAATGACAGCAATAGCAGTTTTCAGTGGCTGTTGCAACTCAGTGCAGCTTTCATGCAAGTGGGACAGACTGCCTTTGGTTACAGAAGGCTGGTTGCACCATATGTCATCAGCACGTCACTGCTCAGCTCCCTGCAGTGGATTGAGGCAGCCAGCAGCACTGAGATAACCAGGAATGTTCGAGTCATCAGGTCAATGCTATTATCTGGTAAAAGAATTGGCAGCACAAAATCTACATGTTAGTTAGTTTATTTATTAGTCACAAGTAGGTCAGAGGGATAACCCAGGGAACTACAGGCCGGTGAGCTTGACTTCAGTTATAGGTAAGCTAATGGAGAGGATCCTCAGGGACAGGATGTATGAGCATCTGGAGCTCTGTGATCTGATCAGGGATACGCAGCATGGCTTCATCAAGGGGAAGTCTTGTCTTACAAATCTAGTGGAATTTTTGGAAGAAGTGACAAAAACAGTTGATGAAGGACATGCTGTTGATGTCGTCTACATGGATTTCAGTAAGGCGTTTGACAAGGTTCCCCATGGTAGACTGATAGAGAAGGTGAAGGCGCATGGGATACAGGGCCGGGTATGTAGATGGGTCGAGAACTGGCTCGGGAGGAGGAGACAGAAGGTAGTAGTGGAAGGCTCTTTTTCCGACTGGAAGCCCGTCACTAGTGGAGTGCCACAAGACTCAGTACTAGGTCCTCTTCTATTTGTGGTCTACATAAACGACTTGGAAGTTGGGGTAGGTGGTGAGATCAGCAAATTTGCTGATGACACTAAGATGCTTGGATTGGCGGGTACAGAGGAGCAGTGCCAGGCACTACAACAGGACATAGATAGGTTGGTAGACTGGGCAGATAGATGGCAAATGGAATTTAATCCGGATAAATGCGAGGTGATGCATTTTGGCCGGAAAAATGTAGAAGAGAGTTATAGGATAAAAGGTAAAACTATTCGAAGTATAGAGACGCAGAGAGACTTGGGGATGCAGGTTCACAAGTCTCTGAAGGTGTCTTCACAGGTGGAGAAGGTGATAAAGAAAGTGTATAGTATGTTAGCTTTCATTGAAAAGGGTATAGAATACAAGAGTAGGAGTTTGATGTTGCAATTGTATAGAACGTTGGTTAGGCCTCATTTGGAACACTGCGTCCAGTTCTGGTCGCCGTACTATCAGAAGGATGTGGAGTCCTTGGAGAGAGTGCAGAGGAGGTGTACCAGGATGCTGCCTGGTATGGAAGGACTGTCTTATGAGGAACGATTAAATAGACTGGGGTTGTTTTCCCTTGAAAGACGTCGGCTTAGAGGGGAGCTAATAGAGGTGTATAAGATTATAAGGGGTATAGATAGAGTAAATGGTGGTAAACTTTTTCCACCTTCAGAAATGGATAGGACGAGGGGTCACAGCCTTAGGGTGAGGGGGGCTATGTATAAGACGAATATTAGAGGGCAGTTTTTCACACAAAGGGTAGTGGGGTGTGGAATGCACTGCCGAGTAAGGTGGTGGGAGCAGGCACGCTAGGGCTGTTTAAGGGTCTCTTGGACAGCCACATGAGCGTTATGCAGATAGAGGGATATAGTAGGACCGTTTAACTATGGCTTTTTTTTCCCCCACAGGTAATTCGGTCCATACTTGACCAACATTGAGCATGCATTCGGCAGGTGGTGCGAGTGCAGCTCTTGGATGTTGATTCATGAGTTGCCTGGTACCTCATGTCGTAAATGAGTGCTTTATGTGGACCATCTGAAGGGCACCATGACAGCTCAGAGACTATCGATGTGGCTGTGCAGACACTTAGAATTGGGCCGGTGTCTGCGGGAGTTTGCGCGTTCTCCCCGTGGTTGCGTGGGTTTTCTCCGGGCGCTCCGGTTTCCTCCCACATCCCAAACATTCGCTCTTAGGCTGATTGGGAAACAAATTGTCCCTACATTGAGACTCTTCCATATTAGGAATAACCTAAAATTAGAATAGGATAATGGAATTGTTACTATATAGTTATGACGGCGGCGCGGGCTCGTTGGGCCGAAGGGCCTGTTTCCCGTGCTGTGTTGCTCTATAAAAAAAAAGTCTATAGGCTTACATTAACACTGCAAGAAAGTTACTGTGAAAATCCCCCAGTGGCCACACTCCCGCACTTGTTGGGTTACAGAGAGGGAGAATTTAACATGACCAGTGCACCTAACCAGTACGTGTTTTGGACTCCACCTACTTCCACCACAATCGACACAAGTAGGACGAAAATTGGTTCAAACCAGTTTGCTACTGATATAAATCACTTTTTTTAAATTAGTAGGCAGAAAATCCTGCAAAGCTTACTGATTTCAATGTCTGAACATTCCTGCTATGTCCTTTGGGAAGCAAAGCTTCACATCAGGAATGCCAATTTGTTAAGTCTATGCTACATTGTACTAAAGTGTAAATAGATACGTACAAAAGCATTTCTCTTTTCATCGCAAACATTCAATTCAGAATGTGACTGGAATCTAACAATTGATATAGAATGATGCTTAATTCTGAAAGTGTTTATGTTTTTCATTAAAATGTGCCACAAGGAGAACGCATAAAACACTACCTTGAATTCTGCGGCAGAGTGAAAATAAGTGCTTCCACCACTTAATATTTTTCCATTTAATTGTGTTGTAACCCATAATATCTTTTTCAAATGCCCCGTTATTCATTACCAATGTGTCATTAATTCCTCTGCTCCTCTCCAAAATACCAGTACATAAACGACAACTGGTGCAAGGTCACTTATCTCCAGTAAGCTGTGAAGTGCCTTATTGGAACTTGAAACTGGCACAGATCTGTGCCTGCATCTATGATTTATGTTATTTTGTAAATCCTTTCTCTTTTTAGGTCCCCTGTACACTGCTGCCAACCTAAAAAAACCTCGACAAGTAATGCCATAATTGAGGCGAGGGAAAACCCCAAAGTGACTTGTTACCTGCTTTTTCCTCCCTCGTGCCTTCTTTTCCAGACCAATACTTGAAATAGAGGCAGGATGAAGCCAGGCACTGATCTAACATGTCAAATTATGAAGGGTTTTGATAAAATAAAGAAAGAGGGACAATTTCTGTTAGCAGAAAGATCAGCAACCAAAGGACATAGATTTAAGGTAATGGCCAAAAGAATTGAAATGAGGAGACACTTCATTTTAAATAGTACACCAAGTGATCATGATCTGTAAAGCACTGCATAAAACTGTGATGGAAACAGATTCAATAGTAACTTCAAAAGCATATTAGATACATACTTGAAATACCTTTGGACTATGAAGAAAGAGCAGGATGGTGGGACTAATTGGTTAGTTTTATCAAGCAATCAACATAGGTCTGACGGGCTGGAGGATCCTTTTTATCAGGATCTGGACATGATTGGGATGAAGAGGAAAACTTGGCTTGGTATGATGCCTTCTCATATGATGATGAAACCAATTGAGAACTTCCTTCAGCTGAAGTCAACCTAATATATTTAAGATATTTAATGGAGGCTTGAGCCTCAGGATTTGCATTATGTAAAAGATAGAACTGATCAGGAAAGAGACAAGTCAGCCAGAAAAATCTTTGATTTCTTTCTTCTTCAACAAATTGGGCTAAACAAGTTCTTCTAATCACACACAAAAACATAAAAAAGGAATGCAGTGCAATGGCTAATGGGGAAAATTTCCACATTCCTATGCCTATTGTGGGTGACTTGGTTAGCACAACTGCCTCACAGCGCCAGAGACCCGGTTTCGATTCCGGCCCTCGGTGACTCTGTGTGGAGTTTGCATATTCTTCCCGTATTTCTTCCCACAGTCCAAAGATATGCAGGTCAGCTGCATTGGCCATGCTAAATTCACCTTTGATGTCCAAAGATGTGTAGATTACGTGGATTAGCCATGGTAAATGCACATGGTTACAGGATAGGGTCGGGGCAGGGGCGTTGGTGGGTGTCTGAGTAAGATGACTTTCAGAGAGTCGGTGTTAACTTGATGGGCTTTCTGCTCTGTAGGAATTCTAATTCTATGATCATCTGGGAGAATAAGCACAGGAAAACTGTGCAGGGTGTTAAGAGTACATTTCTTAACAAAAATAGAAACAAAATGTTGGAAATGCTCAGCAGGCTAGACAGCATCTGCGGAGAGGGGAACATTGAAAGTCGACTGTTAACTGTTTCTCTCTCCACAGATCTGCCCAACCAGCAGAATATTCCCAGCATACTTTGACTTGATTTATTATTGCCACATGTGTTGGGATACTGTGAAAAGTACTGTTTTTTTTGCATGTTATACAGTCAAAAAATACTGCTCATAGAATACATTGGGGGGAAGGAAAGGAGAACATGTAGGATGTAAAAGATTTAGAGTTCATTTTTAAGACCTTAGAACAAGAGTAAAAGGTGGAATTAAAGGATATGCTGGGAACAGCCCGCAAGAAGTCACTTTGCTTTGGTGCCATCAATCTTGTGTTTCTACTTCAGATTTCCATCATCTGCAGGATTTTGCTTTTCCTTCAACCTGTGCAAATGCTCCAGGTGTTTATTTAAATGAACACAAAATAAAGCAATGCTCTATTATGGTTAGGCACTCCTAACTCTCCCATATTATTACATTTTTGTTACCAATAGCTCAAGGTGCAGAAACACAAAAAAAACTGTCTCATTCTGCTTGTGTTATTATTAGGGTTCATACATTACTTGCTAAAAAAAATTCCCAGGTATATGATGTGATATATTAAGCATCTGAAGGAAGTCTATTACTTTTCCTTTCTCCCAACTCTCCCTCTTTCAAATGTTGCCGTGTTCTTTCTGAATCAGAAGCCAAGCAGGGATTAGGGAATGAATTCCAGACAGCGGGGGAAACATCCTAGAAGGTTTTCCCACCGATGAGGGATGTCAACCAACGTAACATGAGGCTTCAAGCTAAGGAATGTAGAAGCCTGCAGAGGCAAGCTCGGGTGAAGCCATGGAGGGATTTGTAAATTTGGAGGCTGGAGATTTTAAATCCTGTGAGACATTTGATTTTGATTTGATTTGATTTATTATTGTCACAAGTATTAGCATACAACAAAAAGTATTATTTCTTGTGCATCATACCAACAAAGCATACCATTATAGAGAAGAAAATGACAGAGTGCAGAATGTACTGTTACAGTTATGGCTAGGGTGTAGAGAAAGATAAATTTAATGCAAGGTAGGTCCATTCAAAAGTCTGACAACACTAGAGAAGAAGATGTTCTTGAGTATGTGACCTCTATTTTTTTTCTGACGGAAGAAGGTGGAAGAGAAAATGTCTAGGGTGAGCGGGATCCTTAATTCTGCTAACTCCTTTGCTGAGGCAGAGGGGACTGTCGACAGAGTAAATGGATGGGAGACTGGTTTTGGAGCCATTGCAACCCAGCAAAGACCAACACTGTCACTTTTAGTTTATTAAAGCAGAAAGCATGAAAGACCATTTGAAGGGAAGCATTTGGCACGAGTTTCTATTAACCTTAATCGAACGGAAGAGAGCAACTGCTGCAAATAATTCTGGTTAAATACTGTGGATTAGGAGGATGAGAATTCCCAGTGGACTGCAGTTATTATTAGACGTTGTATCCATTCTAATCCTAAAGACGTCACCAGCTGTTCAAACACTCCTTGGCACATCCCATTACCACGCAGAATATTGGAGTAACAATATGAACATACTGATATCAGATTCATTCTATAGCGTGGCTCTGACAAAGGGTCATCCAGACTTGAAACGTTGACAAATCTCTCTCTCCGCAGATACTTTCGGATCTGCTGAGGTTTTCCAGCATTTTTAGTTTTTGTTTCCAGCATCCACAGTATTTTGCTTTAATCATTCTATAGTGTGACTGCATTCTGCTGAAAACAGTACATACCTAAAGACTGGTTTTAATTGATAGCTTAATCACTGCAACTTTATCAGAAAAATAAATAGTTTACCTCTGAAACAAGTCACTGACCAGTATATACAGTTTGTCCCATTTGTCAAAGAATAATTGCATTTATTTCAAATTCCTTTTAAGTTCTTGTACTCAAACTTTTATTGATGATGTTGAAAAATAGTCACTTTATTTATGGGACTCGAATCTACTTTAATTCACTTTGCTAGAGTGGATTCGGACTTCCCTTGTCTATGAACACGTGTTGCCAAAGGACTTGGTTCTGACATAGTATTTATCTCGGGTGACAGAACAATAAGACACTGACCTTTCTCTGCTGCTTCTCCCAGGCAGGGTCCAGGAGCAGGTCCCTGTCCCAGTCTTCCTCTTGCATCATGTACTCCTCCAGCTCAGCCTCATAGTTGTGGTGGTTGTAATGCACCGTCTCTTCTACCTGGGTCACAGTATGGGTCTGGACATGGCTCATCGTGCTGCTGCTGGTGCTTCTCATTTGGGACATCATGATGTTTAAAGTGGAGGGCTCGGCAGGCAGCCTTTAGGTGCGTGTGTGTGTATTTGTTTGTTTGAAATGAAAATCCCTCCCCCACCGCTCTCTCACAGGTTGGTCTGGCACTTTGGAGAGTTTGCTGCTGTTAGTGAGAGATGTTGCTGCAGTCCCAGCTCCTCCGCCTGGTCCCCTTTAGCTGTCAGCCCAGCGCGTGCCCGCGGCGCCGCTCTAATAGCCCCGGTCACGTGGGGGGGGGGCGCACCCGACCGACCGAATGGAATGCGCCGGTCGGCGCCGCGCGCGCGCGCACGCACGAGAGAGCGAGAGATACATATTGCCGGAATTCTACCGGCGTGCCCGCCCGGGAGCCCGCTCGGGCGGAATATTTCCTCAGCCTCGCTCGAGCGAGCTCGTAAAATTCGGAGTGCCTGGATTGAAGCAATTGAATAAAAGCAAAATTACTGTGGATTGCTGGAATCCGAAACAAAAACGGAAAATGCTGGAAAATCTTAACATGTCTGACAACATCTGTGGAGAGAGAATGGAGCCAGTGTTTGGAGTCTGGATGACCTTTCATCAGAGCTGAAGGGAAGGAAAATTGGATGAGATTTATACAATTAAATACTTGGTCACATCATTGGGTGGCAGCCCAGCATCACACCCGAGGGCGAATTTCCCCTTCCGACTCCCATGAGAATTGTAGCGAATGAGGGACGAACTATGGAAAGGTCTGTTGACCTGGGATGGGATTTTCCGGTTTCGTCTTTGCCAGTTTGGAAACACCCAAATTAAACATTTACAAACAATAAATTAATCCCATGAAACACTTTGGGAGTTTAGCATGTGGAAAAAAATGCAAAATCAAAGACTTGAAAATGGTGCAGACACTGTAGGCCAAAAGACTCCTTTCTGTGTTTTAAAGCCCTATGATTCCAGGGATGGCACGGTGGCACAGTGGTTAGCACTGCTGCCTCATAGCACCAGGGACTTGGATTTGATTCAGCCTTAGGTGACTGTGTGGAGTTTGCACATTCTCCCCATGTCAGCATGGGTTTACAGGACACATGGTGCCAAATGCATGTACTTGCAGGATGCTTAGCACTAAGTGCACGTACGTACAGGAGGCTTGGTGCCAAATGCATCTACAGGGTGCACTGACCTGTTTAATCTTGCCTCATGTGGTACAGTCCACTGCAGCAAGAATTTACCCAAAGGTAAAATAGAAAAGACTTCAGGCAATCTTTGGGAATAATTTTTGGCAACCAATTTTTCAACATCCCATGACTTATCCATAGGTCATGACCCCTACTTTGGAAAACACTGCTTTAGAACAGGCTTTTCCAATCTCTTCATTCAGAGGACCACATTTGCATATTTTTCTGATTCAAGGGGCTAATGTACAAATTTCAGAAAGATAAAAGCACTACAATAAGCTGACTTTCAAAAAAAGTCAAAATTTTAAAGAAATGTTAGAATTTTTAGAAATTTTAAAACAGCAGAAGTACATTAATGCCATAGCAATAAATTAAGTTAAAAAAAGTGAGAGGATCAATGTGTGTGTGTAGGTGAGTGTCAGAAACCTGAGATAGGCATGAGGCAGGCTCACTCCCCTAACACACTCATTCAGATTCTCCCAATCCCTTCTACGTAGTTTCTCAATCTCTCTCACTCTCCTTCACACATAGTCACTTGCTCTCACTTCTACACACACAGGCACTCACTTCTAATTACCCAATGCACACAGTCACTCATTCACTCTCACTAGCCAACAACTGTCACTCACTCGCTCTCATTCCTACATACAGTTACTCAGTTACTCTCATTCCTACACATACAGTCACTCATTCTCATTCCTACACACACACACACATAGTCACTCGCCTAAGAGCACATTTTTGGGATGTGGGAGAAAACCGGAACACCCGGAGAAAACCCACGCAAGCATGGGGAGAATGCACAAACTCCCACAGACACAGGCCCAACCTACACACACACACACACAGTCACTCACTCTCATTCCTATACACAGTTACTCACTCTCTCTCTCATTCCAATACACATAGTTACTCACTCACTCTCATTCCTACACACACACTCAATCACTCACTCACTCTCATTCTATACACACAGTCATTCACTCACTCTCATTCCTACACACACAATCACTCACTCTCATTCCTATACACACACAGTCACTCACTCTCATTCGTACAGACACATAGTCATTCATTCACTTTCCTACACACACACAGTCATTCACTCTCATTCCTACACACACACACACACACACAGTCACTCACTTTCATTTCTATACACATAGTTACTCACTCACTCTCATTCCTACACACACACACACAGTCACTCACTCACTCTCATTTCTATACACAAAGTCACTCACTCACTCTCATTCCTACACACACACAGTCACTCACTCACTCACATTCCTACACATACACTTACTCTCTCACTCTCATTCCTATACAAGCACACACAGTCACTCACTCGCTCTCATTCTTTCACACAATCATTCACTCTCATTCCTACACACACACACGGTCACTCACTCTCACTTCCATTGACATTCAGTGAAAACTGGAGGAAGTGTAGCTTTGCTTTTGATTAGGCACTTTGCAGCCTAATGGACTTAACACTGAGCTCGGCAGTTCCAGATGCTGGTAGGTTGTTGCATAAGGTTAAATCTCACAGGATCCAGGGTGAGATAGCTAAATGCAACGGGATTTTGATCAATTGGGCTACAGCACTGATGAATGGCAGATGGAGTTTGCCACTCCATGCGAGGTGATGCATTTTGGTAGATTGAACCAGAGCAGGACTTAGTTAATGGTAGGGCACTGGGGAGAGTTACAAAACAAAGAGATCTAGGGGTATAGATTCATAGCTCCTTGAAAGTGGAGTCACAGTGGCCAGAGTGGTGAAGAAGGCATTCAATACGCTTGGTTTCATTGGGCAGAACATTGAATACAGGATTTTGGACATCTTGTTGAAATTGTACAAGACATTGGTAAAGTCATACTTGGAATAATATGTAGAGTTCTGGTCACCCTATTATAGAAAGGATATTATTAAACTACAAAGAGTGCAGAAGAGATATACTAGGATGCTACCGGCACTTGATGGTTTGAGTTATAAGGAGCGGCTGGATAGACTAGGACTTCTTTCTCTAGAAGACTGAAGGGTGATCTTATAGATGTATATAAAATAATGAGGGGCAAAGGTGAGCTAGATAGTCAATATCTTTTCCCAAATGTAAGGAGTCTAAAACTAGAGGGCATAGGTTTAAGATGAAAAGGGAGAGATACCGAGGGGCAATGTTTTCCACACAGAGATTGGTGAGTGTCTGGAACAAGCTGTCAAGAGTAGTAGGAAAGGCAAGTACAATTTCAGCTTTAAAACAGCATGTTGGTAGTTACATGTGTAAGATAGAGGGATATGGGCAATTAGCACTAGTTCAGGGATTTTAAAAAAGGCGGCCTAGACAAGTTGCCCGAAGTGCCTGGTTCCATGCTATAAACCTCTATGACCTCTATTATAACCACTGATCTCATTTTTGGGGGAAAGCAGGAATTGATAATGATTCTTCTATTCCCTTTGCACCTCCTTTAGAAATTCTAGTTTTATTTGATTTTAATTTTTAATCATGTTAATTTGAGACTTCACTATATAGGCAACTGGAGACAATTTGATGAAGTTACTCAGGAAACTTTTAATAAGCTGTGCATTAATACTCAAAAAAAAAGGGCAAGACTTGACTTCTCTCACTTTTTGGTTCAGCCTCAGGTTGACCCTTGCTCGCTCATAACTTCTGCTTCCCCTACAGGCTGCAGACTCTTCAGTTTCAAATTTGCTGCATGACTGAGTCAGTAAAAGCTGCTATTTATTAACTCATCCCAAGCTACAACCTTCAGCATGAGCAATAATATTATTGCATTATATAGGCATTGCATGATCTAAATGGCTAATTTCTAATTTGCTGAACTAGATCTCGGCCTAGTTTCTTATTGATTTCTTGAGGATCACGCTCATCTATTTATTTCATTTCCTATTGTCCCATGACTAGCCCTCTGATGTATCAGTTATGTGTGAGACCGTGTGCTCTTACTAAAGTCTGTTTCTTTTACCTCTATGACTTCTTGCTAAGAGAAAATAATGTTTTGTGATTTCTCCCTTGCCCATTTGTTCAGGATGGAGGAAATATGCTGTCATGTTCCCATGGTTGATACCTTGAACTCATTGCCTCAGATTTCGGACCCCTATCAATGACTGTTTTTAGAGGTCATTTTGCTGGTTGGTGTCTTTCCCTGCACGATTACTTGGAATGAGTTACTTTACTTTTATAACAATGGTAAAATTGCTTATAATCTTAAAACTAATGCAGAAAATTACAAAATGAGTAGGATTTAAAATTCATTGTAGAATTTCACAGTAACATCATTGCAATTTTAATATAAGCCTTATTTATGACTAATAAACACATTTTAAGAATCCCTACAATTCAGAAAGTGGCCGTATGGTCCATTGAGCCTGCATCAACAACAATCCCACCCAGGCCTTATCCCTGTAACCTCATGTATTTACTCTGCTATTCCCCCTGACATGAAGGGGCAATTTTAGCATAGCCAATCCACCTAACCCATGCATATTTGGATAATATTGGTTTATATTATTGTATTGGGTTTGTTTCATACACAATAAGTGAGAATGGTTTCAATGTTTACTTTCATTTGAGCTAAGACAGCATGCGATGTCTGGGGACAGGGATTCAACAGTCCAGATGTCTAACTGATCGAAAGGTATCAGTATGTCCTATAGAACATAATTAAAATAGTCACTTGTTAGTATGTTTTTGAGAGAAATGCTTTGCCATTGTATACTTTTGTTGTATCTGTTAGTGTTTGGTATAAGTTATTTAAAAATACACAATGGTTTTACAAAATCTGAAGTTACAGCAATTACACAGTCTATACAAAATATATGAAAAATTAATACTTGAAAATGATTCGATATGGTAAATATAACACATTCAACTAACGGTATTGACATTTAAAAGAACTACAGAGTTACAAAAGTTAAATATACAACTTACTTCCAAACTTACAAAATCTAAGATGGTTACATACTGTGAAAGAAAACATCACAAGTTAAACTGTACCAATTTAATATACAAGGCTGAATGCGGTTGCACATATTTTTCTTTGCACAAATAATTTCATTTTCAGTAACTCTGCTAATAACTTTAATTGCTAGAGAAATGAATGGTTTCGCACTACATTGCTCAATCCTAGAGTATGGCATCAGTGGTATGTTTTCTTTCTCTCTTGTCAAGTTTGACTCTCAGGCTAAGACCAAGTCGTGTGCAGAATGAACATCCCAGAATTCAGCTTAAAATTACATTGGGTTAAACTGGAAACCAACGCAAACTACAGGAATAGCACCTCATCTTCCGATTCGGCATTTTACAACCTTCTGGACTGAACATTGAGTTTGATAACTTCACAGCATGAATTCTCTCTTCCACCTTCACCACATTTCCACTTATTTTATTTCATTTCTTTTTTTCATCTTATTAATCCATTCTTCCTTTTTACTCTTCTAAAATCTAACTTTCCATCTTGTTTCACCCTCCCCCCAACCCCTGGCCAACTCGGGCCATCTGCCACATTCCTACACTCTGCATCTTTGTTCTGCTGTTTACATATTCCAATCCCTTAACGGGCTGCTGTTAGCACCATTCTTAACTTTTATCATCATCATTTATGTTCCCTTTGTTTTTTTTTGTCTCTGCTTTCCCCATCAATTACAATCGCCCCCTACCCTTACAGTACAAATCTCGCTTTATTTTCCTTGCCCTCAGCTCTGACAAAGGATCATATAGACTCCAAACATTGGCTCTATTCTCCCTCAATTTACCCCAGTCCAACGCCGGCATCTCTACATCATGTCTACTCCCCCTCCACAGATACTGTCAGACCTGCTGAGATTATCCAGCATTTTTTGTTTTTGTTTCAGTTTCCAACATCCGCAGTGTTTTGCTTCTAGCTGTTAGGGAAATGATGTTTTGATAAAAAAACGTTAAGGTGTCCCCAGCAGAGGTTATGCTGCTAGGGCCCACAAACTACAGGAATTGCAATACTTGGTTGTCTCATCTGAACACATCTGTCCAGCGGTCAGTCACGGAAGTGACCAGCTGCCAATCGGGAGGCGAACCTGCCTGTCAATCACCCCAACCCCGGCTTCCCATTGGACCATTGGATAATTGTTACATCCGCGACGTTCTGTGACTGTTCGGTGGCTGTGGAGTTTCTCCGGCAGTTGGTGCTTTGCTGGGAATTGGAACCGGACTGTCTGAATATCCCCAGTGAACGAGTCTCCAGATGTCGAATCCAACGATATTCAACCCGGTAAGGGACTGCGCGTTGTGTGTGTGCGTTTAGACAATTCGGTGCCGGATGAATCTCTCCACATGAAGAGGAACAATTCACTCTCTCGTCTACAGCCGTGCCTTTAAGGAAAGGCTTTTACAGCCTTTCTTTCACTATAGTCCCTCTTGTGCTAGAGTTATATTATGAACAGTAGCTGTCAGTGCTAGGCCTTGTGTAGACCAGCCAGTAGACATTGACTCTTCCTTGCAATTGAGTCACCGCTGAATGTTGATAAGTTAACAGCGCAATAAACCACCCAGCCAACTCTCAAACTACTAGTTACGGAAGAGGAAGATAATTTAACTTTGCAATTCAGCTTCCCATTGAAATTAGACCCTTTCACTTGTTTCCTGCTTTGATGCTAACTTGGCTGGGTTAGTTCAGGGCAAAAGGCTTTGGATATTTGCAGGTAACGTTTCTTTGATCTTTGGATGAGGTGGAGCGTTTTAATGGGCAGTGTTTTGCGCTCAGCGGTGAAGTAATGATGTTCTATCAAAATGTCCTACTTGCCTAATAGGAACAGGAATAGGCTGTTCAATCCATCACCACTAACATTCAGTGGGGTCATGGCTGATCATCGATCTCAGGCCTGTTTCCTCCACGCCATCCTTGGATGTCAGTAGTGTCCAGAAATCTCTGGACTTCCGTCTTAAACACACTCAGTGCTTGAGCTTCCACAGCTCCCAGGATGGAGAATTCCAAAGATTGGCCACTCTCTTGAGTGGAGAAATTCCTTCCTGTCTTAAGTTCATAGAATCTCATGCAGAAGGAAGCCATTTGGTCTATCTGCACTGACCACAATTACTCCCAGCCCCTGTCCTCATAGCCTTGTATATTTACTCTGCGAGCTCCCCTGACATTAAGTGGCAATTTAGAATGGCCAATTAACCTAACCTGCACACCTTTGGACTCTCGGAGGAAACCAGAGCACTTGAGGGAAACATGCGCAGACATGGGGAAAATGTGCAAACTCCACACAAATAGTGACCCGGGCTGGGAATCAAACCAGGGTCCCTGGTGCTTTGAGGCAGCAGTGTTAACCATTGTGCTGCCTCTAATCACTGTATCACTGTGTCTGCTTCTTATTATTTATGTCTTGTGGTTCTAGGCTCATCAGCAAGGGAAAACACTCCATCCGCATCTGTCCTGTGTCACACTGTGAGAATGTTATAGGTTTCAACAAGGTGTCACCTCTCATTCTCTTAAGCTCTAGAGAATCTGAGCTCAAATGTAATGGTCCAGATTGAAACCCAGGTGATTTATCCATGATATGAGCCCTGGGGAATCTCTGCAGGATAGGTTTACAGTGAAAATGTCAGAGCGTCTGGCGCATTGGTGAGAAGTGATTCTTGCAGAATTTGAAGGTCTCAAGGAGAAAATAACGTGTTCTTCCTTCATGTATGAACATAAGCATATGAATTGGGAGCAGGAGTAAGCCATTCAGCCCTCAAGCCTGCTGCATCATTCAGTAAGAATTTTGCGATGTCATTGTCCCCTCAATGCCACACTCCCCCCCCCCCCCCCTTATTAGTCAAAATATACCCACCTCTGAATTGGGGGATGAGAGTTCCAAAGATTCGTGACCCTCTGAGAGAAAGAAAACTAACCCCCCCCTTTAAATGGGAGACACATTTTTAAACTGCGTGCCTTGGTTTTAGTGTCATCTGCAAAAGGAAAAATTTTTTAGTATTCATCCAATCAAACTTCCCCATTGTGTTGTATTTCTCAAAAAAAAATCATCTTTCAACCTTCCAAACTCCAATGGATCCCAGCTTGTCTAACCTCTCTTCATTAAGAGAAGTCCCTCATCTCAGGAGTCACCCTTCTATGAACTGCTCCTAATGCACTTGTATCCTTTTCTTAAACAAGGAGACCACAACCATACACATTACTCCAGATGTGAAATTACTAACACCCTGTACAACTGTAGCAAAACATCCTTACCTTTATATTACGTTCCCTTTGCAACGAACAACAGCATTCCATTTGCCTTCCTAATCACTTGCTTTTCTTGCATAATAACTCTGTGATTTAGGTACCAGAACATCAGGTCCCTGAAGAATTCTGCAATTGCTCTCTCCATTTAAATAATATGCTGATTTTTTTTTTTGTTGTTCTTTCTGCCAAAGTGGACAAGTTCACATTTTCTCAACATTATACTTCATCTGCCAAATGTTTGCCCACTCACTGAACCTACATATAAAGTTAGAATGATTGACAGTTATTTTACAAAGTCATACACATTTAAATGAGATTTTAGAATGACATTAAATTCATCAGCTAAGTCACCAAAACTTGCAGTGGATGAGGGTTGTTGTAGGTGAATGTGCAGTTTGGACACTGCTCAGTACTTCAAACTTTTGCATATAAAATGCTCAATTGTCTTTTTACCTACCTTTGTTCTCTTGTCTTCAACTTTCTGCCTTTTTGGCTGCCAGACTCATAGTGTCACTTCACAATGATCAATCTGTCCTTGATTTCAACAAACACAAATTTTCAGAAAGACCAGGCTTTTTTACACTCAGTCCTGAGGATCAAGTTACCCTGTTTACCTTGACGACCTTGCCTCACTGTTGGCTGAGACTGCCTGGCTATAGTTCAACCTCATCCTTGCCTGCCAAGGTATAACCTTACCCTGGCCTAGGGATTCAAGTCACCCATGAAGCTTTTCCCCCTGATGACCTAAGCTCGCAGAAATGCTGGTTGGTCATTGGCTGCTGGCTATCTGGCCTGGCCTCTGTTCTTGCTTTCATTGATTCAGTTGCCCAAACTTCCTTACTCTCAGTCTTGGTTTTGTGTCAAGTCACCCTCTTGTTCCCTGAAAACCAATCTGGCACCTGCCTCACTCACTCATCTCCTGGCTGAATCGATGACTGTCTGTGTTTCTGGCTGGCTGCCTGCCTACCTACTGCTGCTGATTTTATCTGGCCTACCCTGGCCTCTGTTCTTGCTCTTTGTTGACAATCAGGAGATGTGTCCGAACCACTCTCAAGTCACCATCACCAACTCTCAACATCTGGGGCAGATCAATCAGAGCCTGATGTTGTTCTGCAGTGCCTGCTGATGAACTCAAGACATTTAAATAAGGCTACCAACCAATTCAGAGCTACAAGACTCTGGTGCACACACAGCCACCCTTCAATGTGGGATCTCTCCATTGGCTGGGGTCCTGTGCTGCAGCGCTATGTGTTTGATTGTAAGTCCACCTTTGGTTCATTAGATTAAAAGCAGACCCTAAGGTGGAAGAAATCCAGCCATGATCTTATTGAATGGCAGAGCACGCTTGAGGGGCCAGATGGCCTATTGCTATTCCTCGTTCTTATGTTCTTTTTATATTACTTAGCAATCCATAAAATGTTTTTGTCATCCAAGTATAGCAAAGACTTGAGCGCAAAATCCAGGCTGACGTTACAGTGCTGCATAGAATGCTGCACCATTGACATTACCGTCTTTCAGAAGCAATGATAAGGCGAGTGAGATTTGATTTGATTTATTATTGTCACATGCATCAGTATACAGTGAAAAGTTTTTTTTTTTTGTGTGCTATACAGACAAAGAATACCATCCGTAGAGAAGAAAAGAGAGAGTACAGAATATAGTGTTGCAGTCTAGGGTGTAGAGAAAGAGAAAGATCAACTTTGTGCAAGGTAGGTCCATGCAAAAGTCTGACCGCAGTAGGGAAGAAGCTGGTTGAATTGGTTGGTATGTGATCTCAAACTTTTGCATCTTTTTCTCGATGGAGGAGAGAATGACTAGTGTGACGGAATCCTTAATTATGCTGGCTGCTTTGCTGAGGCAGCGGGACATGTCGACAGAGTCAGTGGACGGAAGGCTGATTTGAGTGATGGACTGGGCTACATTCATGACGTTTTGTAGTTTCTTGCGGTCTTGGGCAGAGCAGAAACCACAGCAGCTGTGATACAGTCAGAAAGAATGATTTCTACGTGCATCTGTAAAAAGTTGGCAAGAGTCGTAGCTGACAAATTTCTTTAGTCTTCTGAGAAAGCAGAGGCTTTAGTAGAAATGTAAATAATTCCATGGCACTGTCAAAGATGAGTAGGTGAATTCCCTCGTGTCCTGTACAATATTTAGCCAACGTGTAAAAACAATTGATGTGTTGTTTTATTGCATTTTTATAAACCTTTGCTGTATTTAAAATCAACTTTTCTGTTTTTTTACATTATAACGTTAAAAACACATCATGAGTACTCTAGCTGCTTTGGGATATCTGGTGTCTTGAAAGGCTTGATATAAATTAAAATTTTTTGCTGCTTTTGTTCGTGGGAATGTTTGAAATTATATTTTAGAATCTTTTCCCTGAAGGCATAACCTTGTGACTATCTTACATGTGAATTTACTGGAAACTTTATTAGAGTATAGAAATTCTATGCTCTGTAATTCAGCTTAAACCAGAAATGAATCTCTTGCTTTTGTTTTTGTAGCTGAAGAACTTCCCATTTTTATAGAGAAGTGGTGACTTGAGCAGTCTTTTTGCCTATTTTCAAAGATTTTATATCGCTTTGTACATTTTATTTCTGCATAATTCCTGTCCAGCTCCTGTTTAAAAGTGTGGGAGGTGTATGTTGCTTTTCTACTGCAATTATTTTTGTGCTGCAAAGGTTTAAAACCTTGATTTTATTTCCTGCAGACAGCGGGGCACAGATAGATGACCAATATTAGAATTTCAATATTTGTCAAGTTTTTACTGTAACATCTAGATGTTACTCAAATGCATCTAGTGTCCAACATGCTTCATATCAATGTAATTCCTTCAGTTACTGATGATCCTCTAACAAGAAGTACTTCATTGAACTCTACTGTTCAATACTGAATCGTTGCCTCTTGTTCTATGTGGAATAGCCATGTAGCTCCATAAAGTCTCTTGTGACTTGTCTCTTTATCAGGCCTAAAGAACTTGCAGAAGATTACATGGGATATATGGCACAGAAACAGGCTGGTCACCCCAACTAGTCCATGCCAGTATTTATGTTCTACCACCTTTTCTCATCATAACCATCTGTTTATTCTTGTTTACCTCATATGCTTGTATGCATCTATACTGTTCACTTCAACTTCTTCCTGTGGGAACAAGTTCCACATTGTCACCACTCTTTGGGTGAAGAGGTTTCCTTTGAATTCCCAGTTAGATTTTTTGGTGACTGTTTATATTGATGTTCTCATTCTACTGTTCCTCACCAGAGGAAATGTTCTCTCTGTATCCACTGAGGTCCTTTCAGGTTGTCAGTCCTTTCCTATTATTTCCGGTGTCATCATTGTAGATCTTCTCTCTACCCCTTCAATAGCTTTTTGTCCTATCTATAGGGTGGATACGATGGTGAGTAGTGTCGTGGTTCCCCAGGACGACAATGTACTTTTAGCTTATTAAATGAGAGTCTGAGCCTTGATTTTCCAGGAAGTAAGACTTTATTCTCCAGCACACGAGAATAAAGCCGGGATGTCCGGAACACTCCAGTGAAATGCTCACTTACAGCTTGTCTTATACAGTTTGCAGATACGTGCCCTGAGATTCTTATCTCCTCCTCAAGGCTGGCTTATCTTTACCCACCATTAGTGCTGGCTCTGCTGATAATTTACCTTGTCGTGGATTGGTCACTAATCGATGCATTTACTCCTCTGTGAAACCAGTTTGTTTATACGACAATTCCGACCTTTGCCCTCACCCCATTAACGTTGTTTATACACAATGGTGGCTTAGCTAGACTTTAAACTAAGTGACAAAGAGAATATATGTATTCCATCCCTGTTTTCTGGGCCATAGTGTGACCATTGTTTCTCAAGGTTTAACTGCCTACAGCTGCTTACACTCAATGTTTAATAAATGCTTACCATTCCTGATTCTATCACATTAGCCACCATACACTCAATTACATTAATTAACATACTGGGCTTATCATATTTCAACATCCTGCCCATCGCATGTTGATGAGACTATAGTTCACATTTTACTGCTGCTACTACAAATATTCTCTTACAGTAGCTGTCATAGGTCTGGAATCTGGAAATTGAGACTAATGATCTGGTGACATGTGTTCAGATTCCATCATGGCAGATGGTAGAATTTGAATTCAATTAATAAAACCTGGAATAAGACCTTAGCTTCATTATTTCTGGGATATCATCGATTTTTGTAAAAAATCATCTGGTTCACTAATATCATTTAGGGAAGGAAACCTGTCATCCTTATCTGGTCTGGCATACATTTCATTCCAGCCCTCTGACAATGTGGTTGACTCTTAACTGCCCTCTGAAATAGCTCATAATTCACTCCATTCAAGGACAAATAGAGATGGTCTGGTACTGTGTCTTTAAGAACTATTTTTAAATCCTGTTTCTTGAGGGTGGCACAGTAGTACAATGGTTAGCAAGCGTTTGATTCAGCTTGGCCATAACTTTTACTTTTACTTTTCCATTTTGTGCTTAGAGATGGAGCTTATTTCTTGGTTTGCATTTTCATGGCTATACTAACTTGGGGCACAACTCATTTGTATATTTGTATTCCAAGATTCCTTTGCTTCTCTACCCCATCTAAACTTGCACCTTCCATGTAATAAATGACCTCTCTATTCTTCCTACCAAAATGCACAATAGAATCATAGAATCCCCGCAGTGCAGAAGGAGGCCATTTGGCTCATCAAGCTTACACTGACAACCATCCCTCCCACACCCTATTCCCATAACCCCATAGACTTATCCTGATAATCCTCTAACACTAAGGGGCTATTTAAGATGGTCAGTTAGCCTAACCCATTCATCTTTGGAAGAAAACTGGAGCAGCCACAGGGAACCCACAGAGACATGGGGAGAATGTCCACATAGGCTGTTACCCATGCTGGAATCAAACCTGGATCCCTGTTGCTGTGAGACAGCAGTGCTAACCTACTTTACATTTATCAGTGGTGAAGTTTGTTTGCCAACTACTTGCCCATTCTGCAAATTTTTTTTTTAACTTTGAGATCAGTTTAATGGTAGATAAGTTTACTTGTACAGACTAATCTTTCTTCACAGCTCCCTTTGAATACAGAACATTGCTGTGTTCTTTTCTCTTCCTCTTTGCGCAGATGCCAACCCTCTGATGAAGTTGAGTGCACGCTTGCCTTTAGAATCTTCAACAATTCCATTGCATGCCTTTCATAGGGAGCAAAAGCACAGAGCTCACAGATCAGATTTCTGACAAACTTGGTGTGCTTGGTTAGACATCCTCTTTTACCCCATTGCCTTGGGTCGGTTTCACTCTTGGTTATGGGGGTGGACCTTTGGGCAGGCCAAGTGTTTGGACCTGAATGTCGTGTAATTTGTTGCAGGCCTCCTCTGCTTTGACTGTCTCTTTGTATTTTCTCATATCATGCCCTCCTCTCTTGTCTGTGCATTTAAACAATGCCTCTCTCCTTGCCTATTCCCTTATTCCCTCTTATCTCTTCTGTCCAATTAATCTCACAGTAATTGAAATCCCCCCTGATGATTTATTCTGTTTTTTACTACATTTTGTAAAAACATGGGATCTTTCCTCTGATACTAAGGATCAACCTTGTTGTTGTCTTGTGCAGTTTCCCCAAGATCTGACAGCCCCTTTAAGTTGTAGCACTGAGAACCTTATAGCAGATGTGTCCTGACAAAAACAAAGTACAACGTTGTATTGTGCCTATAGCTTGTTATCTTTTCACAGGTTTAGATGATTATCCGCATTGTTGCACTAACTCAATTCCTACTCCAAGTATAACCAAGGAATTATTTTAAACATAATGTGACAGTATTGCAAATTGCACTAAATTAATTCAAATATTACTGCGGTGACATGCAGACATGGGGAGAGGGGGGATTTAGTGGTGGACCATAAGGATATTGTGGAGACCTTGAATAAGTTTTTTGTGTCAGTCTTTACGGAGGAGGATGTAAATAGCTTGCCTGAAATTAAGGAAAGAAGGGTGATAGGAAATGAGGTCCTTGATGAGATTACGGCCACTAGAGAGGTTGTGCTTGATAGACTAACAGGGCTGAGGGTAGATAAGTCCCCAGGACCGGATGGAATGCATCCCAGGGTTCTCGAGGAAATGGCAGAGGTGATAGCGGAGGAGGGACTCCGCTATCACTAAAAGGCACTAAAAATAAACTGGGGGAGGGCTAGATACAGCCAGATTAGGCAGAATCTTAAGGATACCGACTGGGAAAGCTGTTCGAGGGTAGGTCAACGCTGTACATGTGGGAGTCTTTCAAGGGAAAACTAAAATCTTTGCAGGAAAGACATGTGCCGGTAAGGAGGAAGGATGGGAAAGGTGGGATTAGAGAACCGTGGGTTACTAGGGATATTGAGGACTTGGTCAGGAAGAAGCGGGAGGCGTACATTAGATCTAGGCAACTGGGGATAGAGACAGCGCTGGAAGAATATAGAGTGTAGACGGGATCTTAAAAGGGGTGTCAGAAAGGCAAAAAGGGGCCACGAAATGGCTTTGGCAGGTAGGATTAAGGAAGATCCTAAGGCATTTTATTCCTATGTAAGGAGCAAAAGGATGGTTAGAGGGAAGATTGGACCTCTTGGGGACAGAGGAGGGGAACTATGCTTAGAGCCTGAGGGAATGGGGGAGATCCTGGATAAATACCTCATGCGGTATTCATGCGGGAGGTGCTGGCTTTGAGAAATTTGAGGACCCGATAAATGAAATAATCATTATGAGGGAAGAGGTGTTGGGGCTTTTAGGCAGCATAAAGACTTATAAAGCTCCAGGGCCTGGTGGCATTTACCCCAGGCTGCTAAGGGAGGTGAAAGATGACCTTGCTGGGCCTCTGACGCAAATCTTTGTCTCTTCTTTGGACACAGGTGAAGTCCCAGAGGACTGGAGGATAGCAAATGTAGTACCGTTGTTTAAAAAGGGTCAGAGGGATAACCCAGGGAACTATAGGCCGGTGAGCTTGACTTCAGTTATAGGTAAGCTAATGGAGAGGATCCTTAGGGACAGGATGTACGAGCATCTGGAGCGCTGCGATCTGATCAGGGATACGCAGCATGGCTTCGTCAAGGGGAAGTCTTGTCTTACAAATCTAGTGGAATTTTTTGAAGAAGTGACAAAAACAGTTGATGAAGGACAAGCCGTTGATGTCGTCTACATGGATTTCAGTAAGGCGTTTGACAAGGTTCCTCATGGTAGGCTGATAGAAAAGGTGAAGGTGCATGGGATACAGGGCCAGGTATGTAGATGGGTTGAGAACTGGCTTGGGAGGAGGAGACAGCGGGTAGTAGTGGAAGGCTCTTTTTCCAACTGGAGGTCTGTCACTAGTGGTGTGCCACAGGGCTCAGTACTAGGACCTCTTCTATTTGTGGTTTATATAAATGACTTGGAAGAGGGGGTAGGTGGTGTGATCAGCAAATTTGCTGATGACACTAAGATGCTTGGATTGGCGGGTACTGAGGAGCAGTGCCAGGCAATACAACAGGACATAGGCTGGTAGATTGGGCAGATAGATGGCAAATGGAATTTAATCCGGATAAATGCGAGGTGATGCATTTTGGCCGGAATAATGTAGAGGGGAGTTATAGGATAAAAGGTAAAACTATCCGGAGTATAGAGACGCAGAGAGACCTGGGGGTGCAGGTTCACAAGTCTCTGAAGGTGTCAGTACAGGTGGAGAATGTGATAAAGAAAGCGTATGGTATGTTAGCCTTCATAGGAAGGGGTATAGAATACAAGAGTAGGAGTCTGATGTTGCAAGTGTATAGAACGTTGGTTAGGCCTCACTTGGAGTACTGCGTCCAGTTCTGGTCGCCGTACTACCGGAAGGATGTGGAGGCCTTGGAGAGAGTGCAGAGGAGATTTACCAGGATGCTGCCTGGTATGGAAGGGCTGTCTTACGAGGAAAGATTGAACACACTGGGGTTGTTTTCCCTTGAAAGACATCGGCTGAGAGGGGATCTATTAGAGGTATATAAGATTATGAGGGGTATAGATAGAGTAAATGGTGGTAAGCTTTTTCCACCATTAGAAATGGATAGAATGAGGGGTCATGGCCTTAGGGTGAGGGGGGCTATGTATAAGACGAATATTAGAGGGCAGTTTTTCACACAAAGGGTAGTGGGGGTGTGGAATGCACTGCCGAGTAAGGTGGTGGGAGCAGGCACGCTAGGGTTGTTTAAGGGTCTCTTGGACAGCCACATGAGCGGTCTGCAGATAGAGGGATATAGCAGGACTGTCTAAATATCTTATTTGTTTCCACAGGCAATTCGGTCCACCTTGTTGACCAACAAGGTGCATGCATTCGGCAGGTCGTGCGAGGGCTGCTCTTGGATGTTGCTTCAGGAGTGGCCTAGTGCTTCAAGTCGTTAGTGTATGCTTAAACTGGACCATCTGATGGGCAACATGACAGCTCAGAGACTATCGCTGTTGCTGTGCAGACACATAGATTTGGGCCTGTGTCTGCGGGAGTTTGCGCGTTCTCCCCGTGGTTGCGTGGGTTTCCTCCGGGTGCTCCGGTTTCCTCCCACGTCCCAAAAATGTGCTCTTAGGCTGATTGGGTAACAAATTGTCCCTATAGTGGTCCCTATATGGGAATCTTCCACAATAGGCATAGCCTAAGGTCATGGATATGTCATTAAGATGTTAGGACGGTGGCGCAGGCTCATTGGCAGAAGGGCCTGTTTCCCGTGCTGTGTTGCTCTTTGTTCTTTGTTTGTATAGCGGATGCCCTGGTAATTATCTTTCAGAATTTGCTGGACTCCGGGAAAGTGCCGGAAGATTGGAAAACGGCTAATGTTACGCCGCTGTTTAAAAAAGGTAGCAGACAGAAGGCAGGGAATTATAGGCCAGTTAGTTTAACATCTGTAGTAGGAAAAATGTTTGAATCTGTCGTCAAAGCAGAAATAGCGAGGCACCTGGATACGAACTGTTTGATCAAGCAGATGTAGCACGGATTTGTTAAGGGGAAGTCGTGCTTGATGAATTTATTGGAGCTCTATGAGAAAGTGACGAGTGCTGTAGATAGAGGGGAACCGGTGGATGTGGTATTTTTGGATTTCCAAAAGGCATTTGATAAGGTACCTCACAAAAGATTGCTGCAGAAGGTTAAGGTGCAGGGAGTTGGGGGTAGGGTATTAGACTGGATAGAGGATTGGTTGTCTAATAGGAAGCAGAGAATAGGTATTAATGGGTGCTATTCTGATTGGCAGCTAGTGTCTAGTGGAGTGCCCCAGGGTTCGGTGCTGGGGGGCCTCAACTATTTACCATTTACATAGATGATCTGGAGGAAGGGGGTGAGTGCAGGGTGATGAAATTTGCTGATGACGTGAAGATGAGTGGAAAAGCAAATTGCATGGAGGGTGTGGAAAGCCTGCAGAGGGATCTGGATAGGTTAAGTGAGTGGGCGAGGAGCTGGCAGATGGAGTATAATGTTAGCAAGTGTGAGGTTATTCACTTTGGTAGGAGTAACGGTAGGAAGGATTACTATTTAAATGGCAAAAAGCTGCAGCATGCGATAGTGAAGAGGGACCTGGGGGTCCTTGTGCACAAATCGCAAAAACACAGTCTGCAGGTGTAGCAGGTGTTCAAGAAGGTGAATGCAATGTTTGCCTTTATAGCTAGGGGAACAGAATATAAAAAGTAGGGAGGTACTTTTGCAGCTGTACAGGATACTGGTGAGGCTGCAGCTGGAGTATTGTGTACAGTTTTGGTCGCCGCATTCGAGGAAGGATATATTGGCCTTGTAGGGGGTGCAGAGAAGGTTCACTTGGCTGATACCAGAGTTGTGGGCGTTGGATTATGAGGAGAGACTAAATAGGCTGTTTGTATGTGTTGGAGTTTAGAAAGCTGAGAGGTGATCTTAGAGACGTATGAAATAATGAAGGGGATGGATAGGGTAGAGTTTGAGAGACTCTTCCCACTTAGCACAGCCTCAAAATTAGTGGGGCGCAGTTCAGATCAGAGTTGAGGAGGAATTTCTTCACGTAAAGAGTGGTGAATCTTTGGAATTCTCTGCCTGATGAAGTGGTGGAAGCTTCCTTGCTGAATATATTTAAGTCAAGAGTGGATAGGTTTTTGATTGACAAGGGAATTAAGGGTTATGGGGAGAAAGCAGGAAAGTGGTACTGAACCACTGCAGATCAGCCATGATCTTATTGAATGGCGGGTCTGGATGGCCTATTCCTACTCCTATTTCTTATGTTCTGTTTGCTAGTGCTTTATCACTTTAATGTTTGAAACTTGGCTGTTGTTTTCTCTTACAGATTATACCATACTGTGGCGCAATCTTTGGTGGCTTGAAGCGAGGGCAAATGATAGCAATACAGGGAATATTACCCAAAGAAAGTGAAAGGTAAAACACCACGTTGGAAACTTATGCTAGGAGGAACATTTTATGCGTTGAGCAATATAGCCAAATTATTAACTTGTGAGAGATGGGCATGGCTACTGGCCAGCGCTTTTATTGGCCATCCCTAGTTGCCCTGGAAATCTGCTTCTATGCTTGCTGAGAATTGGAAGTAGCCAGTAAATCTTATTTTTTTTAAAAGAATCATATTTACATTCAGTTGAACCATACCTTGCATTCCGGAGGTAACGCTCTTCCTTTTGTGGTTTTATTAACAGAGGGTTTTGAAGTCAATTATCACTCCTTCATCTTTGATTGAAGTGGTAAATTTACATTCTGGAATGCACTAATCGAATGTGCTGAATATGCCATGCTAAAGGAAAGGACAAGATAATAGTGTGCAGGGTTGTGATACAGGTAATGGTAACCAGATGGGAAGGGGCAGAGTGAACAAACATAAAAGTACACCAGCAAATATAGGCGGATTAGGGAAAGATGGCTTTGAACTAACAGAGGACAAGAAGGACCAAAGGAGAGAATGCTGTAAAATTTCAGCAGGTCTGGCAGCATCTGAAAGGAGGGAAAGAGCTGACATTTGGAGTCCAAATGACTCTCTGTCAAAACTTTGAGCTTTGCTGCCAGATCTGCTGAGGTTTTTCTCTTTTGATTTCAGATTCTGACATCCGCAATGATTTGATTTTGTTTTTTAGAGGAGAAGAGAGTGAATCAGATGATAAAAGAATGACATACAGACATTAGTGAGAAAGGATCTTGGCTCAGAACACAAGGAATTAGAATCAGTTGGATAGAGGTTAGGAATAACAAGGTTTAAAAAATGTTGTTGGAGATAAACCTATATGTCCCCTAAACAACAGTTATACATCTGGACAGAGCAATAAATAAGGCATTGTTGGAGCTTGTAACAAAGACATTGTTGAATTGTTGCACAGATTCCAAGTGGATTTACAGTGTGGAAGTAGTGAAAAACCTCGTGCAGACATAGCGTTCCATTTCAATCCGCGTTTCCGGAGATCTGGATGTGTGGTTTGCAACACTCTAGTGCAGGAAAAGTGGGGACGTGAGGAAATAAAATATGAAATGCCATTCAAGAAAGGAGAACCATTTGAAATAATTTTCTGCATAATGGTGGACAAGTTCAAGGTAATGACAACTTTTCATAATTATCTTGTCCTTTTGGTTTTGTGTGACTCATTTTCCATGAATTGAAATTTTCCCTACATCCCCTCTCAGTACACTGTGTGTGATGAGTTCTAAGATCTTGGGATGTGACAAGGTGCTGATTTTTGAAAATATTTTACATCATGCTACATTTTTCAAACCAGTAACATTTGTAAATGTGAGGTGTTTTGCTCTATTCATAAGCAAACTCCAGTTGATTGGAACTTATGATACAATAGCTCACTCCTTCAGTTGACTTTAAATTCTTCATGCTGTTAGATTTTTTTCAATTTTACTGTTTAAAAATGTTGACTTATCTTTGACTCTTTGGATATTGCCCTAGCTGAGCAGCACCACAAAAGGCCAACTACATGCACCCTTAATTCAGCAGTCTCTAGACCCTTTTGTATTTTGGATTTCAGATAGCTTTGATTTTTAAGCTATCACATATAAACTCATATTACAATAGCCTAAGCCATGGCTAGCCAAGTTCCAAAGAAAATAGTCACAAGTAGGCTTGCATTAACACTGCAATGAAGTTACTGTGAAAATCCCCTAGGTGCCACACTGTGGCATCTGTTTGGGTACACTGAGGGAGAATTTAGCATGACCAATGCACCTAACCAGCATTCTTTTGGATCATGAGAGGAGACTGGAGCCCCAGAGGAAACCCACTCAGGCATTGGGAGAATGTGCAAACTCCATACAGACAACGATCCGAGCCGGGAATCTAACCTGGGTCCTTGGTGCTGTGAGATAGCAATACTGTGCCACCCCTAGATAAATAAAATAGCTACAAAAGTAAGATGCATCGTTGAATAATAAACACAGGGTACCTGTAATTAATTCCTTTTGGACATGTCCCTACAAAAATCACAAGGGAAACAGTGCAGGTGAACAACTAGACTTCTTGCACCAAGATTCTTTTTAAAAAAAAAAAAGTTGTGTGTTTCGGCTGTGTTCAATTTTCATGTATACAGATAATCTTAACTTCAGTTTTAAGAAGTGGCTTTGAGGAACCAGCCACACATATTACAGAAACGGGAATGCTGAGTAAGCATAATGTGTGGAAGGATGTGTTCTCCTTGAGCTGTTTCTATCCTTTCAGACAGGGTGGGGAGTCCTTGTGTGGGCAGCGGGTAGGATTTGGCATGTAAGTATTGGGATTTCTATTTTATTTTTTTAACTTGCAGAAGCTGCAAAGATAAACTTTGGCCAGTTGGGATGTGAAATAGGACTGTAGTTTGCTGATGCTACTGGTCTGGGGTACAACACTGCAGTAGCATTTCTGAACAAGTTGTTGAACACACGTTTCAGTTTCCTTAAATTCTATATACTAACTGAATACTGATCTAACCTTAGCTGTCAAACAGGGTACAATGTAAGCTCTAACTCTTATTTGATATGGCTTGCTCTGTGTTTGCATGGGTTTCCTCCAAATGTCCCGGTTTCCTCCTACAGCCTGAAGATGTCTGGGTTAGGTGGATTGGCCATGATAAATTGCCCCTTAGTGCCAGAAGGACTAGCTAGGGAAAATGTATGGGGTTATGGAGATACGGCCTGGGAAGGATTGTGTTGGTGCAGAATCATTGGGCTGAATGGTCTCCTTCTGCTCTGTAGGATTCTGTGATACTGTGATTTAGACCTATTTGTCCACATAGCAGGTTAATAAATGGGCTGAATGGTGTATTTGTATTTCGGACTGTTTACATGTCACTGCCGTTGACCTGCACTAATCTGCTCCGTAAATATTTATGTATTCACTAGGTTGCAGTTAATGGAAAACATTTCCTGGACTACCAGCACAGAATAAATGTGGAGAGAGTTGACACACTTGGAATTTTTGGTGGAGTCCAAATTCAAACAATTTGCTTTTTGAACAGCACTGTAAGTAAGATGTAAATTTATACAGATGCATTTCTGGGTGATCTTGAGGCCATAACAGGGAGTGTAGAATTATCTTTTGAAACTAATGTTATGAAAATATTTTGAGTTTTGTTTCTCTCTTGGTTTTTTTTTTACTTTGTCCCTGTGTCCCTTTGCAGTATAGTGATTCATGCTGATCTATTGATCCGTGGTGGATACTGGCACACTTCCAGTCTCTCTCTTGAATGACCTATCTAAGTGTGAGTTTGGTTATTGAATGTTGATGACCTATTTAACTAGGTTCGAATCATCATTGCAAAGTCCAATTCTGTTAGATAGAGTGCCACCTGTAGACTTAACTCTAATGATAGCTCCTGCATGTGGGTAAGTAACTATGTGACTGTGATATCACTCCGAGATGACTGAGAAGCTGTCTTAGTCTTGGTTATTATTGCTATTAAATATGTTAACAAAAGGCCAACAAGATAGAATAAGAGGATAACAAATCTTGAAGTTTATTTATTAGTGTCACAAGTAAGCTTTCATTAATGAAAATCCCCTAGTCGCCACACTCTGGCATCTTTTCGGATACACTGAGGGAAAATTTAGCATGGCCAATGCATCTCACCAGTACATCTTTCGAACTTATGGGAGGAAACTGGGACACCCGAAGACACGAGGAGAACGTGCAGACTCCGCACAGACAGTGACCGAAGCCGGGAACTGAACCCGAGTGCTCTAAGGCAGCAGTGCTAACCACTGTGCTGCCCTTCTCGAGATAAAACCATGATAAAAGACTGTCCAGTAGCAATTGGAAACCTGGAGTTCCCCCTTATGTTGTCATCAGTAGATCATTCCTGGAGAAAAGGCTGATATTTGACCTTTTGGCACAACTTAATATTCTGATTGCCCTATTGAAACAAAAAGGCTGGTATCATACTGTAATATAATGGAATATATTGGACTAAGTCCAATAAAAGGTTAACTATAATACATTGTGCTGTCATGGAAGGAGCAACATATACTCGTGTCTGAGATTCTGAGACAGTCTAAGTTGAAAGTAAAAGGAAAGCAATAGAAGAGTATTCTCTGTAATCTGTAAATAGGTGAAAATAAATGTTAAGAGTATTTGTGTAATTGGTGGTCTTTGGGAATCATTAACATACCAGTCAAACAACACAATATATAATATAAATTATATGTATACACTGGTGCTGAGCTCATACCAATTATGTTAGAATTTATTCCTAATCATTGGGATCTTCTTGTTTCACATTTCTAGAAATAGTGTAGTAACATCTTCTGTCCTAATTGTGTCTTCAGGAGCAGGAGAATCCATATTCTAACCTTCCAATAAAGAAGATTGATGCAAATGAAACTGTAAGTCTGAGCAACTGTTCTTTCAAAGTCTCTTTCTTCTGCCTTAAAATTTATTACAACTTAACTTATTAATGTTTATTGGTATTGCAGCACACACAACCTAAGACTCAATTGGTAAGTACATAATCATTTGTTTGGACCATTTTTGGAAAATGATTGCTTTAGATGCTTACTGCTTCAATTCAATAATTCTGAACCTTGTTTCCAACCCAGATCCTTTCCCAGCTGCTGAGAAAACAATTGAGATGCCTCAGTAAATCAATAACATAACAGAATAAAAATAATACCTCAATTTCTAAACATAAGAAACTTCTCAGTAGCAGATTTTGTTTCTCCACCTGCATTCCTCCCCCCAGCACCCTGGCGTTCACCTCATCTGCTCTCTTTCCCCCCCTCCCGCCCACTTTTCCCTTTCGTTTCTTGCTGCATTTATTTTTTTTCCATCTGAACGATGTTGAACTGCACTTGGATGGCAAATTTAAAATTGTCTGGGAAATTCAGTAGAATATGATTGAAATCTCCCTGAGCCATTACAAACTCCAAAGAGAGTTTTCACTTTCAAATAGTCAATTTGGCCAAACTATTAAGCAAAAATGGTTTTGGAGGACAGTGGATGCTGGTTGTTCGGATACATCAAGGTATTTCTCTTCATAGCCCCCCTCAGTTCTTTCAGTTTGTTTTTGCCTGCCTGTTCATTGCTTCTTCTTTTTATTCTCCTCCTCCCCTTTTCCTTGAACTCTCATTCATTTTCCTTCTGTTTCTTATAGTTAGAAAGTTGCTCTATGGAGAGGGGAGCAACGAGAACAAAGTTAAGAAGAGGGCAAATTGTCAATCAGAGATAGTCAGTGATGAACAGGAGAGACTTGAAGCAAGTTTTACCACTAGTTGCACTCAAATGTTCTCAAGTGCTACACAGACCTCTTAATCGCAGGCAAAGTGTTGTTAATATGGGGGATGATCCCCTACTAAATACTCCCATCTTTTCCTGTCTTTGGAGAGTATTACATTCTAATCGTTTAGCTCTGATTTTGTCGGTGACTTTGTTTCACTGATATAATCAAAAGCAGTGATATTCTGTATTGCCAAAATTGAAACAAGAATTGATTGAGTTATCAGTTGCGCTCAACTTTCCACTACCAGTCAGTGAGGCTGTGAAATGCCTCCTAGCACTGTGGTGTTTCCCTTGTTGGGATTGTTTGTGTGTAGCAGCAGGGGAGTCTTGAAAGGAGAATGCGGGGAGGGAGGACTGTGCATGGCAGCACTTCTGGAGCATGGCCTCAGGTGCCTTCTATAATTAATTACTAACATTCCCCCCCTGCCCCCCAACTCCTTTCAACAGTGGACTGTGGGGCTTAGAAAAAAAACCTGTGTCTAATATTCAGTTAAGAAAATGGTGGAACACAATAAAAATGACAGAGGAGGGGGCATTGTGACTGGTGAATGTATGAAAATCTATTTCAAGTGACTTAGCTTTAATGGAAAAACAGGAAAGGTGAGCTGCTGGTGAATGAAACATATTGTTAGAGCACATGTCAGACCAGAATGGGCAGTAAACTTATAGCCAAGATTTCGAGACCCATTTCTATGATCTAAATATTAATTGCTCCACGTTTTTAACATTTGGAAGATCTTTTGCTTTATAGACCATCCCTTATATGGGTAAAATTAAGGATGGATTGAGCCCTGGTCGGATAATCACTGTTCAAGGCAAAGTCAATAAGAATCCAGACAGGTAATTTAAAATTATAGAGTTCTATTACAAACTATGCATTTTATCTATTGGGACGCGGCGTGAAACTCATTAAATTTGAATCATGGTCCAATAATGGTTCAGACAACCTTGTTTTCTGTGACATACAAGAAATGTGCTGAATAATATTCTGTTAAAGCAACAATATACCTCCATTAGATAGCATCTGTGTGTGCATGTGATAAATAATGTGAAAGAGAATTGAGTCAGAAATTGATGTTCAACTTTAGTGATGTCCGAAAATTTGTAAAATGTCTAATCAACTTACAAAAAAAGTCATATTGTATTGTGACATTTGGCAAGACATTGGACAGCTGTAATGAAAGCAGACAATTGCCTGAACTTTACCTTTTTGTTAGAATAATTTACGTACTATTAAGAAGGCTTGTATTTAAATCTTACATACTGACATTAGTACAAAGTTTCAATAGCTTCATATTTTTAAGGCTTTGAAATTCTATCCCTAATATTAAGGAGATCCCTTTTAGCCTTGCCAAAGTAAGTAGTCTCACAACACCAGGTTAAAGTCCAACAGATTTATTTGATAGAATGAGCTTTCGGAACGTTCTTCACGAAGGGGCAATGCTCTGAAAGTTCATGCTACCAAATAAACCTGTTGGACTTTAACCTGGTGTTGTGAGACTACTTACAGTGCCTACCCAGTCCAACGCTGACCACTCCACATCATGACCCTTGTCAAACTATAAGAGGATAAATATTGTCTTTCTTTCCATTCAGCATTTCAGATTGACCCTTTTACCATGGGGTCTGGACCTTGGGGTTCTTTAAGATAGAGTTAACGTGCTTCAAATCTTTTCCTGTGATGCACATTAAATTTGAATTCATTGTTTAATTTTATCATACCTGGACTCACGATACTGGTAATAGAGGTAAATCCAAAAGACAAAGGTCTGTATTGTAAATGTAAATCTCTTTCAGGTTTGCTATTAATCTCCGTGTGAATGATTCCACTGACATTCCATTGCATTTAACACCTCGTTTCAAAGAGAGAGTTTTTATTCGAAACTCGTTTCTCTATCAAAGCTGGGGTGAAGAAGAGAGGAAAGTAGAATATTTTCCGTTTAGCGCAGAGGCGTACTTTGAGGTACGTTGTGTGGTCTAAATATGAATTATAGGTCTTCATGTCAACATTACTCAAATTTAACATTTTTGAATTACAGCGTTGATTACAGGTCAAAATGTAAAGAACAACTGTATGCAAAAATCTTGGAAAAGTTAATGTCAATCTAATATTTTTGTTTGGTTTGGTTTCCTGACTTGGACAAAAGAGCATTTTTTTTTAAAATATTCATTTGTGGACATAGGCTGGTTGGTCTAGAATTTATTGCCCATCACTACTTTCCTGAGGGTAGTTGAGAGTCAACCACATTGTGACTCCAGAGCCACAACATGTAGGCCAGACCAGGTAAGGATGGCAGATTCCTTTCCCTAAAGGGCGTTAGTGAATCAGCTGGGTTTTTCCGACAATTGACAAATGGTTTCATGATCATCAGTAGATTCTTAATTCCAGATTTTTAAAAATTGAATTCAGTTTCCATCATCTGACATGGCAGGATTCAGTCCCACTCACTTGCTTGCTTAATTTTTAAAGCCACCTTAGATCCACAGTTGAGTGGTGTTAACAATATTTTACATGGAACCATACTGTCTTTGGGATTTCTGATAATTCTGTATAAATAATTCTGAGAGGAAAACATGGGAAAAGGAAGGTTAAATTTCACCATTTGATTTATTGTTGTCACATGTATTAGTATGCAATGAAAAACATTGTTTCTTGCGCACGAGATAGACAAAGTATTCTGTTCATAGAGAAGTAGACAAAAGCATGCAGAATGTAAGCAAAACCCTTACAATCATAGCTAGGGTGTAGAGAAAAATCAATATAACGAGAGGTAGGTCCATTCAAAAGTCTGATAGCATTAGGGAAGAAGCTGATGTTGAGTCAGTTGGTACATGATTTCAGAATTTTGTATGTTTTTCTTGACAGAAAATAATGGAAGAAAGTATGTCCGGGGTAGATAAGGTCCTTAATTATGTTGGCTGCTTTGCAGGAGAGTGTAGACAGAGTCAATGGACGGGACGCTGATTTGCATGATGGATTGGGCTAGATACACTATCTTTTGTAGTTTCTTGTGGTCTAGGGCAGAGCAAGAATCATACCAAGCTATAATACAACCAGAAAGAGTGCTTTCTATGGTGCTTCTGTAAAAGTTGGTGAGAGTCGTAGCTGACATCCAAATTTCCTTGATTACAATGTGTTGGAGAGTCTTTTATCCGTAGAAATGGTCACATTGATCTAATTGAAGAATTTAGATAATGCTTAGTGGACAGATGTCTTAACTTTTTAGAAGGCAATCAGCTGATTTTCAAAAACTTGAAGACAAAGTGACTTTGTCTTTTATAGTGGCACACTGAAGGAAATGAATGTGTTTACTACGCTGTTTTACTCTCTCAGCATTTCATGTTTGTGTTGCAGGTTATAATTTACTGTGATTCTGACTGCTTCAAGATTGCTGTTAATGGAGAGCATTTAGTGGAATATAAACACCGGTTCACTGACTTGAGCAGAATTGACACGTTGGAAGTGGACGGAAGTATCCAATTGCTCGATGTACAGACTTGGTAGGTGGACAGAAGCTGCCGACTAAAATTTAACAATAATGCCAGGCCAGTAAGTAAGTGTGTAACGTATGGAATTTTGTTTCTGATTATAGAAAGAGTACGTGATGAAATCGAGAAGAGAAATAATTTCTTGGGGATTGTTGATTGATGCTTGGAGTTCTGGCTTTTATTTTGGAATTGCTTTATTGAGTTCACTTAAACATGGTACCAAAGAAAATAGGATTTTGAGGATTGCATCATTTCCGTACAACTGTGCAATACCTTTCAAAATTATTTAAGGGGTTTCCAATAATTGTGTAGGAAATTTTGCTTTGGAATTCAAATTGCCCACAAACTTGACCAAATGTCTTTCAACATGTTCTAAACTCTGACCTGTTGAAGAAAGTCAGATGGTTAATTAAACATTTCACTTTTGTTGGAACTTTGCACAGCCTTTTCTGTTAAGTAATATTGATTAAATAATGTTGGGTGTTCACTTGTTAAAAACTCTACCAGATCTTGGCAAAACCTACATAATATTAATGGTGGTTTGTTTCTCCGGCTGACACCTGCTTACATGAATGGCCAACTAAAGCTTTAGTTTTCCACAAGGTTAGAAGCATTACTTTAAAAGTTCCAATAAAATATATATCAATCTGAGATTGTTTCACATTCCTGTAGCATTATGTGCACAAGATAATTAATTACTAAGAATGAAAGCCATCCAGTCCATCTTGTTTGTTGTCCTGAAAATATTGAGTTGCAACCCAGTTATCTCAAACAATTCCAGAATTTGTAACTCGTCTGGTTTAGTTGTGTTAGAGAATTTAGAACATCTTGTTATGAACCCTACGTGTACCAGTTTAAAACCTTATCCTGCTGTCACAGTTTAGTATTTTCTATAATTATTTTTCCATCCTTGTTTATTATTTTTGTACATCTCCTAAAATCATCTCTTGGATGCCTCTCGTTCAAAGTTGGAAAGGCCAAGTTTCCTTTGTCTTTCCTGTAATACTGCGTCAACCCTAAAATGTTCTGTACTGCCATGAGTGTTAAAAGGCCTTCCATTTCTTTCTTGAATCTGACTCAGTTTAGAAACACAGCTTGTAGTATGTGGTGTTTGTGCCTGGCTCTGCAAAATTGTCAAATAAATTTCATCACATAGATTTGAGCAGCTTTGCTGTGACTTTCTGCATCAAAATATAAAATTCTAATGTTTGATACTGGCTGAGTATCTATTTGCTAAATAATGAACTACAAAGCTTGGTGGACTCTTGAAAATTTTGATTACAAAAAGCTTCTAAACCACTTTATTTTGTCTGATCATATTCAGAAGAAGAAATGTAAGGCTTATAATCAAATTGTTAACACTGATTTCAAGATGATTAATTTAGCACCTTGGATTGATATTATTTTCAGTTCTTTCCTCCACCCTCCTCTTGTCAGTGGACCAGATCATTTGGCCCATCTGCTGTTCGAGTTTTTTTTTCAGCTGTTTTTTTTTAATAAAAGAATTTAAACAGAACAGCTGAATATTCAGACTTGTTTAATTAAAAATACTGCGCCTGCCCAGTCATCTCAGACTCAAGCTTGTACTGCCTAACATGTATGCAATGGCCTATAAAATTGTAGCCTGCATTTTCAATCTGGATTGTGAAAGAAAATGTATTACAGTACGCAAATTGGGAGTAACATTAGCAGAACTAGGCTAGACTTTTGTCCCTGACGTCAAGAGTATACTGACCAAATCTTACAACTGTTGCTGCTGATGATTAAACATGAGTTTCTGTGAAGTGGTTAGCATGTTGCCTCACAGTGCCAGGGACCCAGGTTCAATTCTTGGCTTGGGTCACTGTCTGTGCAGAGTTTGCATGTTCTCCCTGTGTCTGTGTAGGTTTCCTCCGGATGCTGTGGTTTCCTCCCACCATCCAAAAAATGTGCTGGACAGGTGGATTGGTCATGCTAAATTTTCTCTCAGTATAGCCACCCGAACGGGTGCCAGAGTGTGGCGACAAGGGGATTTTCAGAGTAACTTCACATAAGTCTACTTGTGACAAATAAATAAATAACTAATTTTTTGGGGGTTAAATGATCAGTATATTTGATAACCAAGTGGGAAGAATTTCATTACAAATAACAGGTACCAAGTGTCTCTATAGATTCTATGTTGTTTTGTGTTTACATACTAAAAACATGTCAATTTTAATTTTGTGGTTGAATCATTAACCTAACTTTAACTTTCTTTTGGGACTTGTTATTTGCAGAAATATGGAAAAATATGTCAGCATCTGTAAATTAACATGTGAAACTTTGTTTTTGTACTGGACTTGTACATAATTTATATTACAACAAAAACTGTGGAATGATATTTATTTAATCTGTAATGCTTTTAAAAAAGGAATAAAAGTTCTTTTAGACATTCTTGGTTGGAAGTTATTTTGTTCTTTAGCAAAGATTCCACTACTTTCTTGTTGAATTTTAATTCTCTGAATTTCTGGATCAAGTGTTAGTGCATCTGATGCAGTAGTAGTTTCCAGTTTAAATTAATTCAGGCAGGAGATGATGTGAACATGATTAGTATTTAACAGACTATCTTCGTACAAATGCAGTACATAAGTCATTTTGGCTGCATGGCACTTTAAGAACTGTTTGGTTGGTTACTTTGACAAAGGGTCATCTGGACTCACCTTCAGCTTGTTTCTCACCTTACAGATGAGAAGGTAAGGTGCCAGACTTGCTGAGATTTTACAGCATTTTTTCTTTTGTATTCACTTACTTCCACTGCCCTTTGAGAGTATTCCCTTTGAGATTTATTGAATCTGCATAGCAACTTATTAAAATAAGATTCTTTGAATTAACACCAAGATTTCACTTTAAAAAAGAAACTTTACTGTATATAAAAACAAAGCATTACTAACGTTACAGTTTGTCCAGATTTAGAGTATAAATCCAGATCCCACATGACTGCAGCACAGATCACACGATCCCTTTTATCTAAAAATAAAGATACTGGGCTAAAAAACTCCCACTTTGCCAGCCCTGGAGTCGAGGTGGGTGAGGTTCCCAGAAAGAGAAGCTCTGTTAGCCTCGAGCAGGATTTTACAATCTCTTCCTGAGCAAGGCTGTAAAATCCTGTCCACTGTCTCAAAAATCTAAATTTATATAACTTCCATCATTTGAAACAATGAAGTTTATGTATTTCAGTTCGTAACTCATGGTCTGGCTTTGATTACTTACTGCATTTTTCCCCCTCAAAACAATTTCTCCTTGATCAAAACTTTTGGGTATCTATTAAATCTCATTTATTCTCTGCTGTAGTTCATGTCACCTCTCCCCAGCCACCAATTAAATGAAGCTTCTAATAGTTTGGTGTTTAAACTGTAGCGACTACAATGATCCTTTGCCTTTTATTTACAACAACTGATTTATTGTCATGTTAGTATACAGTGGGTATATAGACAAAGCAGTGTAGATAGTAGATGAAATGGTGCAGAATGTAGTGTTGGTCAGAGCTAGAATGCAGAAAAAGAGCAACTAAAATTTTGAATGGACCCACCTCGTACTAATGTTAGCAGGGAAGAAGTTGCTCTTGAATCGGATATCTGGGATGCATGGGCCCCTTGTATATGCTGGCTATTTTTCTAAGGAAGTGTAGACCACGTCAATGGATGGAAGGCTGGTTTGCCGGACGGATGACTTCATTCATGATCCTTTGCAGTTTCTTGTGGTCTTGGACAGAGCAGGAGCCATGTGTAATACAGCATAGAAAGCATTCTTTTTGGTTATATCAATAAAAGTTGAGTCATAGCTGACATGCCAAATTTCCTTAGCCTCCTGAGAAAACTGGTGGGCTTTCTTAATTGTAGAATCAGCATAGCATAGACAGTTGACACATATACATGGTCACTCCATCAGAGTGCTACAGTTAACCCTTTACAGGACTTATTCTAATGCACTTTATTATACTATATTATATAAAGGCAAAACAAAATCAATCATTGTTTGTCAATCTATTTATTAAAAGTTGTTGGGCAATACAAATGATTACTGACAATAGCTATATGGAGGTTGCAGAACTGGCAACTCATCATCCAACCTGAACCAAATCAGAATTATTGATTTTCATGTATACAAAGATAAAATCCTGTACCTTCGGCACCACTAAGCCAACAGCAGCGATGGCGCCACATTTAAATAGCTGTGCAAATCACAGCAACTTTATACTGTATGAACCCCTACTATATATATTAAATTACACAAATTTTTATAAAAAATTTGTACAATCAGAAATAGCTCTGCAGTTGTTCTCCAAGTATGACTTCAAGCTGCTGGATAACTTTCTGGCAATAGTGCTCCACTTCCTCGCATTCATCTGCCAAACAAAATACACGACATTTAATTAGAAGTCCTATTTTGTGGAAGATACATGTAGGTCATTCACTTGATATTCTAGAATCTCAGAGGTCTAAGCATATGCATTAGCTTACAAATTAACTACTCAGGGTGCAATGCTCAACTTTTAAGCAGAATTGTCTGTTGCAAGTAAGATGAAGCATACATTGAAACCAAATGTTATTCTTATTTCAAAAACACACATTTATCTTTCATAGAATCCCTACAGTGCAGAATGAGACTATTCGGCCCATCAGGTCTGCACCAACCACAGTCCCACCCAGGTCCTCTCCCCATAACTCCATGCATATACCCTAACTAGTCTCCCTGATATTAAGAGGCAATTTAGCAGAACCGTCCCACCTAACCTGCACAACTTTTGGACTGTGATAGGAAACTGGAGCACTTGGAGGAAAGCCACACAGACATGGGAAGAATGTGCAAACTCCACAGTGTGTGATCCAAACCGGGAATAAACGTGGGTCCCTGGTGTTGTGAGGCTAACCACTGTGCAACAGTGCCCCCCCCCCCCACCCACCTCCGCAGCAGCTGGTAATGCCTGAAACTTTGTGAGGTTTATCATCTTTGGAAAGATTTATATGAAGCTGAAAAAGGGAGCTGAGGTTTTCTTTTACTCACTTTGGTGAGTGAACAAGATTAATGAGATGAAATTATTCACGGGCTATAGGACAAAATGGGCAATGCAAAGGGACAGCCCACTTTACTCTCTGCCCAATTTCCTTTTCCATTGACTTTAATAGATGGGAAGGTCAGGAGGATTGTGGAACAGGCTGGTTTTCACTATTGCTTTATCGTCCCAGTTGAATCTCACTACTTTCTTTTCTTGAATGAAACACAAATATCGTCCTACCAACTCTGGCAAAGTGTGCAGGAGGTATCAGCATTAATTTCTAGCTTAGCACATCTGCACAATCTGATTGTCCTTTACAGTATATTGTATACAGAACCGTTAGAACATGAATAATTGTTCTAAAGCTTTTTTATAACTACTCTTCTGCTACTGAAAGAAAATATTTTAATCCAATTCAATTTCTTACCTTCCAGTAGCTCTGCCATGAAGGGAATGGTTTCTGGCAGTAACACAACATAGTTTTCCTTAAGTTTACTGGCCAGTTCCAGCACCATAATCAGAGCAGAAAATCTCACCTGCAAATTAAATTAATGTATTTTAGTTCTTTTCATAAGTGTGTTGGAAAAGAAAAATCCATCTTAATTCAAGTCAGTCAAATCTGATGTTAGTGAGGGATTTTTCAAAGACTTTGCCCACCAAACATGTTTCATCCACTCTATCCTGAATCAAACAAAGATTTCCTCTGAAGTTTTCTCCACTTTTCTGAAGATACTAAACTATTTCCCCTGAAGGGCTCTTGGCTGATCATACAAAAACCAGGTCAGCCTCAGCTCTTCATGCACTGCGACAACAATAGACGGCTCTCATCAGAAAAAGTAAAGTTAGGCCATTGGTATTCACTGAGCACTAAAGAATAGCAATCACTTTATAAATCAATGTCCTTTTTAAGCACATCTTCCAGTCGACTTTATAGATAATGATTGAGAGGAAAAAGTAAATCCTCTTGATTTTCCTCCTCACAATTAGCATAGGTACTGATATGGTTAAATGCATTGCCCCATCAGAGACATGTCAGGTTGTGAAATCAAACTGAATAAACCTGGTAATGTGTATCTGAGCACTAGAAACAATGACGATAAAGGATGATGGATTGTCCAAAGGATCCAACTGGTTCACTAATATCTTTTGGGAAAGTTGACTGCCACCCCCAGCTAGTCCTAGACTACAAGTGATGACAGGCCCACGTTGCATGCTTAACTTTCCAAGGGTCTAATTGCAACTAGGAATGGGAAAATAAATATTGTCCGTATTCCAAAGGAGGAATGAAAAAAGATAAATTAGCTAATTCCACGCAGGCTTGGGATTGAACCACAGACCTTACTGCTCTTTGGGCGGAATTTCTAGCCAAGCTCACCCCATAGAACATTACAGCGCAGTACAGGCCCTTCGGCCCTCGATGTTGTGCCAACCAATGGAACCAATTTTATGACCCTCTAACCTAAACTATTCCAATGCTATCCATATGCCTATCCACTGATCATTTGAACGCCCTTAAACTTGACGAGTCCACAACTGCTGCAGGCAGGGCATTCCACGCCCTTATTACCCGCTGAGTAAAGAACCCACGTCTAACATCCGTCCTATAACTACCACCCCTTAATTTAAAGCTACGTCCCCTTGTGTTATCCATCTCCATCCGAAGAAAAAGGCTCTCACTGTCCACCCTATCTAACCCTCTGATCATCTTATATGTTTCAATTAGGTCACCTCTTAGCCTTCTTCTTTCTAATGAAAATAACCTCAAGTCCCTTAGTCTTTACTCATAAGACCTATCTATCATACCAGGCAACATCCTGGTAAACCTCCTCTGCACCCTTTCCAATGCCTCCACATCTTTCTTATAATGTGGATCCCAAGACTGGAAAATCCGGCTCAAGGTCAACAGCCCTTTCCATGATCCATCTCCCACCTGCTAAGATTCCTGTGGTGGCGGGACAGAAAAATTTCTCCCTTTATTGTTTCAGCATATAAGTATATTCACCAACAAAACCATTAAGGAAGCCAAATCAAAGCTTTGGCATTTACAGCCAATCACAATTATCACCAAAGCACCATAAATGCTATAGAAAGTTAACACCATTTCATGTGCAACCAACAAAGTTTGATAGTCATAACCAATGAAAAACACAATAGCTAATAAAGCAAACAGATGAAATATGCCCTTTAAAACAACGTTTTGAGAAAAACCGAACCTTGACGGTCAACCTACCTTCGACAAGCTGTGTCTTGTCTTAAGCAGGATCTGGTAATTTAGTGGTTTCCAGAGACAGTCATCACTAATAGCAACAGAAAACTGAGCTATACATGGGATAAGGTGATTAGTCATCCTATCCTTGTATTCCTCATCACTTCCCAGCACGTTTTCCAGCTACCAAAAAAATGCAACATATTTAAACTTTTATTACAAAAGCAACAAATGACAGAGTTAAGAGTTTACAGCAGTCATTAATATACATTGCAATATCCATAGGTTAACAATTATTGATCACAGCTTTGATCCATGATAAATGGATTTCGCAAAGCACAAACCCTTAAGCTCAGATGTGTATAGAAGGTTCTCAAATCCACCTGATTTTCATCATTAAGTGTTTGTTTAAATTTTGGTTGCAGTTTAGATTCTGTTTTTCACATAAAATTCATGGATACAGCATGACATTTCCATAACGGAATTAGCCAGGTATGATTTATTGGTTACATGCTGCAACTTTTGATGAGAAGTGCATCTAAACAGTGACAATATTAGTGAGAGCAGATCCAGACATGAACAATGCAACAGAGAGGTTCAGAGGGCAAAATGAACTACGTGAGCGCTTTAGTCACATCGTCCAAACTTCTGTGATGAAAGTCAAATTTGGAATGGGCTATTCTTTGTGATATAAATGTAATATTAGCTTTGTCTTCAATTTTGATTTCCCAAAATAAAATTTTGTCAGAGGATCCTTGTAGATAGAAAGATCAGTGGCTCCCACACACACCTCATGTAGTGCAACCAGTAGTGATAGTGTGGATTTAAATACTTGAAGCAAAAAACGTTTACAAATTGGAAAAAAGTAGGGGGTTGGATAGCTCCATCAAAAAAACCCGCACAGCCTCAATGGGCCAAATAACCCCCATTTTGTGCTGTACCATTCTATTTAACTGGTTACATCAGGAATGCCTCATGGCGTGTGTACATGATGTTTCACCAGTAATCTAGATATATCACCAAATAAAGACAAGTAGATAGATTAAGTGCAGTGTACTCATGTGAATATATGAACTGCGTGTAACTGGATAGGAGCAGTTTTGGGAAATAGAATGAAACATTAAAGCAGAGTTACAAACCTGATCTACTAAAGGCATCATGAGAGTATCCGCTCTTTCCTTACTGACAAACTGTTGAGCATCATAGAGAAAAATTTTGTGCATGCAGTCGCAGACATATTGAAGCAGTAAACACGATTTCACCACGTTGTCTTCTGAGTCAAAGAAAGCTTCGTCTATTTTGGGGAAATAAAATGATAACCCACTAAACTTAATACTTGAGTAATTCTACTGTTAGTTAAACCCAAATGCATTTGCTATTTATTCATAGTGCATTTGATATAGTAAGGAATCTGACATCGATGATTGTATAACAGGCCGCCTCTATTATGTCTATCAAAACACTTCTTAATTCTGAACATTTTGATCAAATCTTTCCACAAACGTCTACCCCTCTTTCTCTACTCTCTTTATCTAACTGATGTCTTTCATCTCTTGTAAATCTCCTCTACATCCTGTCCAAGACCTTGATATCCTTCCCAGTGTGATGCTCAGAACTGGGCACAATACCCTAGTTGAGTCTTAACAAGTGTTTCATTAAGAAAACTTCCTTACTGTTGCACTCATATTTATAAAAGATAAGGATATTGTATATGCCTTTTAACAGCTTTCTCGACTTGTTCTGCTATCTTTAAAGACATCTATTTGTACTTCTCAGGTGTCTGTGCTCTGTCGATACTTTGAAATTGCATCATTTTATTTATATACTCCTTAATCTCCCTACCAAAATTACCAATGTTTTCTGCATTAATTTGCATCTGGCAGAGGCCTGCCCCTTTATACAATCTATGTTTGCCTCAAGTCTCTGGCTATTCTTCTTACTATTTAGTACATTTCTGAGCTTTGTGTCACCTGCAAACCTTGAAATTACGCCCAGCACGCATATCAAAAATAGCGCTGCCACTAACCTCAATCGTGGAGGAACTTCATATTTCCATCAGTCTGAAAAGCAACTCATTAACTACAATTCTCCTCTGTCTGTCCCTTAGCTACATCTGTATTCTTACAGTTGCTACCTTATTAATCCCACAGGCTTTCATTTTGCTAACGAGTATTTTTTGAAAGTTCACATACACATCAATCACATCCATTCTTTTTCATTACTTGCACTGAAAAACCCAACCAAATTAGTTAAATATGATTTGCCTGTGTTTTGGCTACTCATGTTTTTCCAAGTGTCACTTAATTTTGTCCCTTGTCTCAAAGTTTTTCTCACCACTGAGGTAGTTTAATATTTAAATAGACAGCAGATTTAATCTTACCAGTTTTGACAGTATTTGTCTGGTTCAGAATATCAGCGAAAGGTTTCACTAAATGCCCAGCAAATAGGGTGAATAAACTTTTCAGCTTCTCTGCAATGCAGTCTGCCAAACGGTAGAATGTAATCATCCGATCTTTAGGGAATTCTCCAGATTTACTCCAGTCAAACAGCTGATCAGAAACAAACCGCAGGTCAGAGGTTAAAAAATAAAACAGAAATCTACAGAAAAAATATCAAGAAGCCACTCATTTAATATCAGTAAAATACCTTGAAGAACAGGGGTCTGAAGGTAACCTCTGAAAGTTTCATTACCATAGCGATAAGGCAGTTAATTACATGTCCCTCAATTTCTCCCACTTCATCCAAACTATCCTGTAACGGTGAGATGGAGGAACAAAAGGAAAAATCAGCCTTACATGTTCATTTTAAATTGAATATTAAATAAACATTTAGAGTAATACTTAACTATATTGTAAACATGAATATACATATAGCCTTCATCCATCAAGCATAATAAATAAGGGAATTACCAGGCTTTGAGGCCATCATTAGGATCTGACCAGTTTGAACCTCCACATCTTTCTGACTGTGCAAACTTAATGTGAACATAACGAGTTTGCAGAGGGCTAACCAGTGTAGAATTTATGGTAAAATATCGGCAAGAGCAGATAATAAAATATGCTTGTGAGAGCATACTGGTGGGTCAAGTGAAGGCTTGTGTGAAACAATTTCATAATTAGCTAATAAATAAACGCTTGCGTCAAGACTGGGGCTGGAATTCTCCAACCTTGCTCGTCCCGCAGCCGCTCCCAGTGAGAACGGAGAATTTGGCGCTCAGCCAAATCTCTACTCACTGCAATGGGACTGGAGAATCCCAGCTGCGAGCAAAGTCAGAGAATTTCCAGCCTACGTCTTTTGTATATCAAGACATCGCAAAACACATCATAGAGCGGTACAATGGTTAGCACTGCTGCCTCACAGCGCGAGGGACCTAGCTTTGATTCCAGCCTCAGGTGGCTGTCTGTGTTGAATTTTTGCATGGGTTTCCTCTGGGTGCTCCAATTTCCTCCCACACTCCAAAGATGTGCGGGTTAGGTTGACTGGTCATGCTAAATTGACCTTAGTATCAGGGGATTACCAGTGTAAATATGTGGGATTACAGGAATGGAGCCTGGTGGGATTGTGGTCAGTGCAGACTCAATGAGCCCAATGGCCTCTTTCTGCACTGTAGGAGTTCTAGGATGTCAGATAGATTTTTATGCACAAAAAGCAAGTGCAGCAGTTAACAACAACATTCCACAAACAACGAGATGTAAATGATTTTTTGTAGTTAGTTGCAGGACAAGAATTGCTCAGGGTAGCAGGGGAACACTTTACTCTTTAAATCTCACACGATCTTCTTTGTCCATCGTGCGACACTGACATGTAGAATTTTTGTAGCACAGAAGGCGCCCATTAGCCCATAATACCTGTATTAGTTCTCAGTTAACCACGGTCTCATTCCTTTTTAAATATGCATACCTTTTAAAAGAGTATTATGCATTCTGCCTCCACCTTTCTTTCCAGTAGGCAGTCCACATCCTAACAACCTTCTGTACAAAAGGAAATCTCTAAAATTTCTCCTTCACTCTCATGGTAATCATCTTAAATTTCTGCTACAAAGACAGAAAATGCTGAAAAATCTCAGCAGATCTGACAGCATCTGTGGAGAGAGAATACACCTATTCTCCAATCTCTTTCCACAGAGGCTGTCAGTTCTGCTGAGATTTTTCAGCACTTTTGTTTTTCTTTCAGACTCCAGCATCCACAACATTCTGCTTTTAAATTTCTGCTATCTGGTACACAATTTGCCAATTGGTGGATCAGCACCGACTAAATTCTGCACCACAGTGTTAGCCCAGATTGTGAAATAAGCATTAGTTAGAGGTTTTGAACCTACTGCGTTTCGACCCACAAGCAGTGCTATCAAATGAGCCAGCAGAGATTCAAAACTGGGTTAAGTTGTATATTTTGTGCTTAAATTCAGGGGTGTTTTCCCCCCACCATCATTTACAAAAGTCACATGCATAAAATTAATTTGTGATTTCCTTTGTATAATCCCTTTTTGGAAAATAAAGAAAATTCATTCAGTTTGCGTGTAATACCTCCAAATGGTCTGCTCTAAAATCCAGGGCTTTGAGGAAGAACAGTGTGAGCTCAGATTGATGGGAGTTCAGTTGCTCCTTTTCCATGTTATTAATATGTTCCTTCAGGATATCGAAAAGTGGACCTAAAGAACTCTAAGAGGAGATACAAACAAGTTACAAATTTGCTCAATTTTCTCATGACTAACACCATGCAATAGGTGACAAGGCACACACGCCCAGTGTTACTGTTACTATCCGAACAGGCTGTTGTCAAGTAGGAATAAACAACAGTTATCTTTGACTGACTCTCGCCTCTCCATATTCTCTGTCTGAGCTAAACAACGTGCTGTTGAATTGATCACAACTGAAACTGATTGTCTAAAGAAAAACCTATGGCACAGACTTGATGGGTCGAAGGGCCTTTTCTGTGCTGGATAACTATATATGCAAAAGTGTGAACAGAGAGGACTGCAATATTTGTCCTCTAGAATGTAGGATGTTCCAGCCACATGCCATGTTCCTGACAGAAAGACAGACGGATGTGCTGCTCAAGCTAAGGGACACTTGCAGTTTGGACATGATACTTTAACAAAATAGAAACTGTACATTTCTGCTTTATTTGATATGTTCTATTACATAAAAGGGCTTCAGGAAAACAATAAAATGTAAACTAATGAACACTGAATGAAAATAAATATCTGTTTGGGTATTATGCAAAAGTCCAAACCTAATTAAGGAGGATTTATGAAAACATTTAGTGTCTCGCTCAAAGGCATGAAAAGAGGATCACAATAAAATGTCATCCAAGTAGCCAACTTAAGCTACATAGTGATGCGACTAAATCTATGAAATATATCTGAATACAGATAATTCATTAATCAGGTTAATTATTTGTGATGTCTTTTACGGTGTAAAATGTTATTGCATATTTTACAGCATTCGTTTAAAATAAACTCCTGCATGTAATTATTGTACAATAAAAAAAAACTTTCAGGTTAGCACTATGCCTTAATCATGAGGTTTAATGGCCACAGCAACAGATACATAAACCTCTGGAATTTTCCATCACCATCGACTCAAACAGCAGAGAGAGAAAACAAAAATCCCAACGGGAAATAAGGCTAACCTGATTGCCATCGGCAAGTTTAACGTAGCATTCGCTAACCGCCGGAAACAGAACTCGAGAAGCCAGCTTTGTGGCCAGCGTACTTCGAAGTGATGTTAGACGCAGGTTAAGCTGTGAGGAATGATCTGTCGTTGAAGCAATCTTGGTCAAGTGGGAGACCTACAGGAGAATATCACTGCGTGAGTACTTCAGCTTGATAAAAATAACACACTTGGTTTCTGCTGCACAGTAACAGATTTCTGTTAAGCTTACTTGTGCCAGGATGTCCAATAAGTAGGGGCTGATGAAATGTGACAATGTTTCTGCAACTTTCTGCAAAGCCGTGACAGCACTTAGTAAATAAATCTCATTGGACTGCACCTCCTTCTGTTTCTTCAAGGTCTTTAGCAGTCCCGGCATCAACCTATACAAAATAAATCCATTCTCATTAAATGTGAGCATTGGTAAATTTTCAAAACAAAATGGTTTTTACATGGGGACAAAAAGACTTATTGCACAATGATGTATTTGCTTCTTACTTCTATCATTTATCTTTAATTCTGATTCTACAGAAAAGCACTCAGCAAGTTGAACACGATGTGTTGTGGCTAAACACAGTAATTGAGTGCTCGGTTCCATAGAGATCATGGAAAATTGACAGCTGATGAAATCTGATTTCATCTTTATCTGGAGAATCAGAACAAATTAGTTCATAAAATACAGTAAATCTTAAGAACTCAAGCTATTCCTATTCAATACAATTAACAGTTTGAAATATTCTTGCAAAGGAGTATTTCCACTTTATACAGATAGTACCATACCAAAAATGGTTCTTGTTTGCAGCTGGGTCTGTAAGTTACCCACCTTGCTAGGTGGGAAAAACTTCTTGTTCTTGTATAAGCTGAGCAGTGCCACAAGATATCACAGAATCCCTTCAATGCAGAAAGGGACCATTCGGCACATTGAGTCTGCACCAACCACAATTCCAGCCAGGCCTTATTCCTGTAACCCCTGCTATTGTTCCTGGGCAATTTAACATGGCCAATCAACCTAACCTACATATCTTTGGACCATGGAAAGAAATCAGAGCACTCGGAGAAAACGTACACAAACACAGGGAGAATGTGCAAACTCCCCACAGTGACCCAAGTTGGGAATCGAATCGAGGTCTGTGACGCTGAGAGGCAGCAGTGCTAACCATTGTGCCACCATGCCACTCTTGTTACATGGTGTAACAGCATATAAATGTTATATAGTAATGAGATTTTTCAGGGTATCAGTCTTTTATATAGTGTTACAGATTACAATTTTAATAAATTATGCTTGTGCATCACATGCATCTTTCACAGGTTCTATACCTTGGAAGCTGTGGTATTGCCATTGCTTTGAGTGCAGTGGTAACTTCAGCGATGCAAAGCAATGCACTCCCCAGCACATTCTTTTCCTTCTCTTCATTGTCTGTGACGATGTCAACAGCAGACGCCAGCACAGGGATGAATGAACTCTGGTGATTCGTACCAAAGCACCTGCACAGGAGCTTCAGGCTGAAGAGGGCTGTCTGACGGTTAACAGCTTGTTCCTCTTCTTTTTCTTTACAGCACACCACATTCAGAAGTTCCTCAATCAGGCTCAAGAGCAAGTCCACCTAGTCAGACAAGATAGCAGGCGTAAGCAATCATTTCGCAAACATACAAAGGAGAGGACAAAAGAAAACCAACAAGACTAGAAATATGAAATTAAATTAAAATCTCGCTTTCAGTGGCTTGCATAAGTCGTGTAGATAAGCGCAGGAAGTTTTAAAGGGATTCAGAAAAACTTAAAAGATGGGTTTATAAACAAGGACAAAGAATAAAGACTTACTGCCCATCACATGGATAGCAGCAGCCGAAGAAAACCACTCCATCACCTTCCCAAGGGCAATTAGGGATGAGCAATAAATGTTACTCCAGCTCACCAACAATGCCCATTTCCCCGAAGAAACAAGTGTGTGAGAATAATACAATGGTAGATGAAGCCTGACATGAGGAAAACATTAGATTATTTTTGGGCCCAATTGGACAACTTATGACGTTAATCCATATCTGAAGGGGAAACATCGGCTCTCTTTCAGATTGCCAAAACGTGGATTCCCTGAATTGCCTTTCCGTTTTTGGTTTTCATTCACATTGCTCATTCTCTCGAATACCCAACAAATCAAATTATGACTGAGAAGCACTTGCTTGATAAACTTGAATCCTTTAAAGGAAAAATAAAGCATTGAAAGGAAAATACATGAGAAGTTTGCGTATTTTTCAAAAGGTGTTTGATAAGGTACAGCGCAGAAGGCTTATTGGTACCAATTAGGATAAATATGAGGGCTGAACAGTTTTTGTTGAGAGGGACTCAACAAAAATAGAGAAAATGGTGACTTTGTTTCATTTAAACTAAAAAGGTTAACAGCAGCGAAATCAGCAAATGCTGAAAAATTCAGCATATCTGTGCCAACAGAAACAGTTACTGGAGTTTAGATGAAAGGTCAATTCTAAATTTTAAGCTCTGTGTATATCCATAGACGGGCTTCTAACTCCTGACATAGTGGAAATTGAGTTGGACTGCCATTCCCTGGAAATCCAGGACATCCTACTTTTCCTGACTTTCCACCTCAGGCTGGGCAAGATCGATGCAGTACAGCAGGTTTCTGGAGCCTACAGTTGAGGGCAGCTCAGTCAAAGGCAGGTAAACCATGGCTCCCTTTTATGACACCAGCTGAAGTGTGGTCAGGAGTTTTACCATGGGGATGGAGGCAGTGCTTTAGTTACCCAGAAGCTAAAAGTTGTCTTCTAAATTCTTCTAAATCTCCGTAGTGTCAGAGTGCCAGCGTGGAAACAGCAAGGTATATTATGAAACCATGTTAGTTCCCAACAACTTTTCTATTTTGGCATAAATGTGAAGAAAGGATGCTTTGCCTCATGAGTGATTCTACTGACAAATTAGGGATCTTTTTTATCAAACCAAGCTCAATTCATAACATAATTTATGTGCAACTCGATTACAATGGAACAGTTTAACTCTTAACCGTTGAACAACCTTTGAACATGAAAAGAAACTCTTGATTGCTAACTTATTACTAGTCAGGTTCTAATTATTCAACATTTGTCTTATAGACTTAAATCCCACTTTAAAATTATAGTTAGCAAATCCAAATATCCTCGTTTGGACTTGGACAACAGCTTTGGAAATTCCAGAGAGATTTTCTAGAGAGGAAGCTGCTTGTAGCTGTTATCTTTAACCTGCTTTCTCAGCAACTGCACTCTCTTTAAAATGAGAATGAAACTGTTTTTTCTGCTACAAACCTAGTTTCTCCCATTAATATAAAATCACATGACTTGGTCAACCCAGTCTGAAACTCCCAGAAGAATGTAAATAAACAAAGATGCATTAGGTCTGCAGAGTAACATATTCTTCTCTAAAATGAATTATTCTGTTTTCTTGGCATCTGCTGCCTTCCTTCCAGTCAAACTAACTCTCTTGTAGAAAAACACCATCTTAACACAGTCCTCCTCAATGTACAATGTATTAACAGCATAGTATCAAGTAAAGTTTATTAGTCACAAATAAAGCTTATACTAACATTGCAATTAAGTTTCCTTAGTCACCACAGTCAGGTATCTGTTTGGTTCAATGCACCTAACCAGCAGGTCTAGGTAATCATCAATCTGGGTAACCATTGTGATAACACTTTAAGGGTAATAAAAGTTGTAATTTAAATGTTTGGATGGTTCTCAATTTAAGTCATCTGACCAATGGAATTCTGAATTTCTTGGGCAATTGCCATGCAATCTTCACTCAGGAACCTCTGGGCAAGCAGGGATTCCCCACTGTTTCTTTGGGGTAACTCCCAGATACACGGCCCTAGAGCTCAGAAGTTATGGCCCTCAGATTTCCAGCATCCACCATATTTTGCTTTTATATTGAGGTCCTTAGGAAATTTGATTTGAATAACTGATGTAGGTATGATGGGCCGAATGGTCTCCTTCTTCTTTGTAGTCACAATGCTTGAAACCTATCCAATGAATTATTGCCAAATGATATTGCACCATCAGCCTGACAAGGAAACAAAGTCTAGAGGACTCTCGATTTTCTTAAGACGCTAGCACGGGTGCCCTAGAATTCAAAACAGATCACTTAAAAAAATATACATGGTTCCCCAGAAATTCAGTTATTTGTTATTACCAAGAGGAGGTTGGAGAGAGGGAAAACCAAGAGGAGACCCTCTGATGGTAAAGATAAATCTGTAATTGTTTGAAGAATTCTTGAGTTACTGAACTGATGCCTCTAGCTCTCCACCTTCACTCAGCTCCAGTACTCCAGCTGGCCACGCCAAATGTTCATGATGTGGAGATGCCAGCATTGGACTGGGGTAAACACAATAAGAAGTCTTACAATACCAGGTTAAAGTCCAGCAGGTTTATTTAGTAGCAAACGCCATTAGCTTTCGAAGCGCAGCCAGTTCCGAAAGCTAGTGGTGTTTGCTACCAAATAAACCTGTTGGACTTTAACCTGGTATCGTAAGACTTTGTACTGTGCACATCAGATATTAACAACTGATTTTCTGTGCTCGGTTTCACCGCACACCAGTTGTATCACAGAACTAAAAGGAATAGGCACAACCGCTCTCCAAATGCAATAAAGGTGAGTGCTGTATACATTAAACACAAGTGTCCTTACAACAGCTTTACAGCATCTATGTCGGTGACAGTGCCAACTTGGAAATTAATACAAGCTCTTTAATCATGGTCACAGGAGCACATTTAAAAGGATGTGTCTGACAGATCAGCAGACCAGAGTTGTGGACTGAATCACGATGAGCATGACTGCTTTAGCGTTCAATTCTGACCTCTGGGCATGGTCCCAATCTCCTCTTTCCCCCCATAGCCTTGCAATGTTTTTCCTTCAGGAACCAAACGAGTTGTCACGCTCTCAATGAGCCAAATGGCCTCATTCTAGTGCTCCTATGTTTCTGGGTAAGGGTCTATGGTTGGCTCAGGGAAGGATTTGTAGGGGCTAGCTTTTTCAAGTATGTGATGGGTCTTCTGACTGAAACTGTGGGTGTGCATGTCTGTGTTGGGGCTCAGATCAACAGCAGTCAGCTGAAGAGAGAGTTCTGTTTTGAATCAAAAATGTAATGCTGACAGCTCTGCCTTGTTCCTGAAGCTTCAAGATTGTGAATCTCAAATTATGGCAGCTTGTACATTATTCAAGTACTTTTTAATCAATACTGTTTATTTAAGTGGAAGCATTTGCGTCTCATTTTAAAAGAGAATGAAGAACTCACCTGATGTTCCTGGCACACTGTCTTGTGAAGCTGGAGCTTATTATTGAGGAGATCCATAGCTTTACGTCGAACTGAAGGTAACTGATTACTCATTAGCCCTCGTATCACTGGAATGAAGGTTTCTGTAGGTAGCAAGGCATTCACCTGTACCAGGGAGATAAAGGAGTGTTCAGATGGATTATTTTGTTACTACATCCTTGTCAAGTTAGCTAATGCCAGCCAATTAAATTCACCCAGTAGCAAATGCAGGGGCACAGTGGTTAGCACCGCTGTCTCACAGTGTCACAGACCTGGGTTCGATTCCCAGCTTGTGTCACCGTCTGTGTGGAGTTTGCATACTCTCCCCATGTCTGCATGGATTTCCTCCGGGTGCTCTGGATTCCTCCCACCGTCCAAAGATGTGCAGGTTAGGTGGACTGGCCATGATAAACTTGCCCCTTAGTGTCAGGGAACAATCTAGGGTAAATTCATGGGGTTATGGGGATAGAGCCCGGGTGGGATTGTGATCAGTGCAACTTTGATGGGCCAAATGGCCACCTCCTGCATTGTAGAAATCTACAATTTTATGACATCAGGGAAGACTAGATAATCTATTGTGGTGATGTGGTTTGAAGGATAGCGATCAATTCTTCCTTAAATACTGTCCTGAGATCTTTTAAATCACTTGAGGGGCAGAAGGAATTTCTCAGCATTCCCTCAATCCAATCTGACATTTGAGTGTAGTACTATGTCCTAAGCTATGGACTTGGGAGTCAAATGGAACCAAAGTCAACACACAAATGAATATTTCTCTCTCATAACAATCTGCAATGTCAGTCACAAGAACACCACATTTAATTTTTTTGAAAAAGACTCCGACCAGCTAAGTTTCAAACCCACCTTATCTAAGACATCATATGACCGATTGAGTAGAGCTCTCCAGAATTTGGCCGTTGGTTTCTCTGCATTCTCCTCCATGCTGTGAGCAACCATATTGATGTAGCACAGAATTTCCTCCAACAAACTAGGGAAACAGAACAGGATCAATGCATGAAGAACCACTCTGGAAAATGAGCCAGGTTTAAATACAACCTGATGACCAACAGTTTACCAAAAAAATTCAAAACCTTATTCGCTATTAAGCTTTAGTGGTTTAAAATACCCACTTCAGATATTATACAACGTAATGTGACATGGGCTAGAATTCTATGTTGCTCGGGTGGATATGCTGCAGTGCAGAAGCATGTTAAAACACACAAGGAAAATGTGAATTCATGTGATAATTCATGCCGCACATAGTTGGAAGTCAGAAGTGTGCCCACTCGACAAGCAAGCAGGCAAATTTAGCCCATTGAGGGCCAATTGAAAACTATTTGACGTGGTCTGTCTGCCTCTACAGTTGGCGGGTGGGCTGACCAGTCAAGTGGCCTTTACATTTCAGCTGCAAAATGTAATGAATTGTCAAGGCTGAAATAGAATTTTAAAAAGATGTCTGAGGAGTGAGGATGGGCTTGATGGGCTGCCTAGACACTCTTTGCAGTGATTTTTTTATTCCAGGAGGATTGGGTGGGTGGGTGGGTGGGTGGGGGAGGAGGAGGACAGGAGAAGCCCCCCTCTCCCCCAGCATATTGGTGGGGTACGTCCCCACTTACAACACCCCACATCATGGAACTTATGAGCCAATGCCACTTTTTTATGTCTCTTATCTCAAATAATTGGAGGATGTGAATGTTGATAAATTAGGGTGGTAGTCCCATCATCTCAATATTAACAGCACAATTCAGAACTTAGACTGCAGTGGCTGAAGAAGTCTACACACCGCCAACTTCTCAGACCAACTACAGGTGGGCATAAAATGTAGACTTGTCAGCATCATCCATACCAGAAGGAAAATAAAAGTAATCAAAACCGTAATTCTTCCGATTCTTTAAACAGATTATAATTTGGTGTGGCTACTTTATTCAGTTTAGTTGTTATTTCTGTGCTGATGACAGTTAGCTGCAAAATTCAGGTTATGTTTCTCTTTGAGGTACAAAGCTCCTACAATTGAGCGAGTTGAGAAATTATTTGCAGTTAAGTATCAGTGAACACCACACGCTCTGTCAGGTTTTGGATTTTTTTGGACTGTTTTTCTCACACAAAATTGGAAACGAATTACATTCAAGAGCCATGTTTTCAATTAAAATGGGTTTATGCAGGTTTAGTGTTCTCCTTATTGTAATTGCTAAGAAAAAGAGGAGCTTGTATGTTAATCTGCTATCTTGTTTCAGGTTTTGTACAAACAGCTATGCCGATTACTGCTGGGCTGACTTAATAATTTGAGTCCAGCGGAGCAAGTCTGCTCGACAACGTGTGCACGTGAGTGCATGCAGCCAATATCAATGAAAGACTCACTAGCAAATTATTGAATCGGGAAGCTGAAGAGATAGTCCACCCACTTCCCGTGGCAACAAAATGGAGAGGAGGTTCAATTCCTATGGTCAGCCAGTCAGCATGACTCACTCAGGGAAATAACTAGTTGGCTGACTGAAAAATCAGTGTTGACCATGTAAGCCAGAATCTATTTTAATGTCAGATCAAACAGCAGTCAGAACTGCTTATCTAGTGTAAAATTGCTGGCTAATAATTTTTGTTCTTAATGAGGAGGAACTGGAACTGAAGCCAAGTGGGGAGTTTTGACCATAATTTATCCTATATATTCACATGCTGTCTGTAAGATAGTGGAAGTGGACAATTCATATCAGATCTGGTCTCACTGAAAATATTTTCAGCCTGTCTATAAAAGATTTGAGAAGTAGAAGAGAGGGTACAAAAGAAAGATTGGAAAAGACTACTATTCCTCAGATCGAGGGCAAATCAATTCTTGAGTGTGGTTGTGTCTTTTAATAGGGTTTGGTGCATTGGCAAAAATATGCACGTATGGTGGGACTCTGACTGACTAACTTAATGCATTGGAATATACATATTTAATTAAAGTTAAATCTCTGTGATAGAATAATTTTCTTACTTTTAGCGCTGTTATTCAAAATGAACAATTTTATAGCAAATGAATTTCTGTCTGGATAATAGTAATATTGAAATTGAATTGACATAATATTCAGTTCAGCTTACAAGCCAGCACATCTGGCTTATGCTATTGTATGATGAGATATTGGACAGTAGATAGGATCTTGAATTTTAAACAGGGGTTGTTTATAGGAGGGACAGCACTGAGGACACCAAAGATTTATAACAATCACAATAAACTGCAGCAGACAATTGGCTACCTTTGTTCAAACTTCTGCAATTGTTCTTCTTCAGAATTATCACACTCTGTAATCTAATGTAAAGGCAAAGAAATTCAATGAGCACACTTAACATTTAACAGGAGCTATTTTGTGAAAAGCAAAGTGCCTTCCAGCACAGTATAAATAATCCACAGCATAGAAAGAAGCTAATTGTTCTATGTTAATGCTTATATTCCACACAAGCTTCCTCCCTAGCCTAATTACCACTTTGCATGCTACCTATATACTCTTCTATTCCTTTCTTCCTCTTAGTGCCCATAAACTTTACTGTGATTAGCAAGTTCTAATGGAAAGAACATGGTTTGATTTAGCTTGACAGTGCAAATGATTTCCCCAGGTAGACCATTTTCTGTGATACACCACACTGCCACCACTATCTGCAGCAGGAGATTAGCAAATTAATTCATACACAGATCCGTGAAGCCCCCTTATTTTGAAATAAGGGCAAAAAATGCTAGAAATGCTCAGCAAATCAGGCAGCAAACATGCAGAGGAAAACAGAGCGTTGCCTGGTATAGAGGGAATTAGCTGTGAGGACAGAGCGAATAAACTGGGATTGTTCTCCCAGGAAAGACGAAGGCTGAAGGGCGACCCTGACAGAAACATATAAAATTATAAGGGGTATAGATAGGATGAACAGTTGGAAGCTTTTTCCCAGGCACAAACGACATTTACAAGGGGGCATAAATTCAAGGTAAGGGGGGAAAAGGTTCAATGGAGATGTGTGGGGGAAGATTTTTCACACAGAGGATAGTGGGGCCCTGAAATGCGCTGCCATTGAGATGGTTGAGACAGACACGTTAGCGACATTTGAGACTTGTCTGGATAAACATATGAACAGACAGGGAATACAGGTGGTTGGTCGAGATAGGACAGTGTGATCGGCAAAGGCTTGGAGGACCGAAGGGCTTGTTCCTGTGCTGTGCTTTTCTTTGTTACATATTGATGGCCATACATTAGAATGCTGCTTTGGTTCGAATCAATGTGCACTTCTATTCAGCGTTTTCCTCTCACGAATTAATATGCCAGTTTAAAATTGTTCTTATTTTCAAATTACTCGCCATAAACCCCAATGCAGATATCTGGAGTCTCATGAGTGACATTTTTAAAATTTTCAACTATCACAAACGTGAAATAATTTTAGCTTTCATTCCATACAAATAAAACTCCTTGCTAAATAGGCGCTTGAGACTCCCAAATAAATTGCTCATTAAAGGAATTGGTTTGAAAACGTATTCCAGAAAGCAATAAAATCAAAGCATTATTTTGCGGTTTTCAAGTAAAATAAACAGTAAGCTGAAAAATCATAATAGAACTGGAACTGGGTCAGATGCAGTGAAGCTGCACAGAGGAATAAATAATTGACAACATTACATAAGGTAGCACAGTGGTAAGCACTGCTACCTCATAGCTCCAGGGACCTGGGTTCAATTCCTGGCTTGGGTCACTATCTGTGAGTAGTTTGCACATTCTCTCCAGGTCTGTGTGGGTTCTCTCCGATTTCCTCCTACATTCTGAAAGACGTGCTGGTTAGGTGCATAGATTCAAACAGGTGCTGGACTGCGGCAACTAGGGGAATTTCACAGTAACTTCACTGCAGTGTTAATGTAAGCCTTGTGACTAATAAATAAACTTTATTTCAAAAAATACGTAAGATATAGGACAAAAATGCAGAACATTCCAGCTTACCCATTCCATGCTAACATTTATGGTCTACTTGAGCCTCCTCCCATTTTTCCTCATCTAAGTCTATCATTCCTCTATTCCCGTTTCACATACCATGTTAGTCTAACTTTTCGTTAAATGCATCTATATCATTTACTTCAACCAATCCTCATTCTCATCTTTTGGTAAAAAAAGCTTATTCTGAATTTTCCACTGGATTTCTTAGTGACTATCTTATATGGGTAGCCTTTAGTTCTGCTCTTCCTCAAGTGGAAACATTGGTTTTGTATCCACTCCTATCAAAAATTTTCACTATTTTAAATATTTTCATTAGGTCACCCTTTGCTTTCTTTTTTCAATGGAAAAGACACCCAACCTGTCAAAACTTTAACATGTATATCTACAAATTTCTGGTATTATCCTCACAAATCTTCTCATCTTCTCCAGCAGTTTGATTCTTTTTATAATTGAGAACTTTTTGGGCAGTGGAGTGTAGCAAGATATAATGAGAAGTTCTCTACTAACAGACCATGGCCTGGACCTATCGTTAGGCTATTTCCTGGAATCTGTGGAGTTCAGTGGATCTGCATAATAAAGTGGATTAATTCTGCTCATTCCATTGAAGGCTCACATTGATTTACAACTTAGACTACAGCAAGTTCAATATTAAACATCAAAATACTCACGATATACAAATGATTCTTTACAGCTAATTACTTATATTAGAAGCAAAACAAAATTACCTTTCCAACAAAGCTGTTAGAGGTGAGAATTTGAGCTATAAATGAGACAGAAAGAAACTTGAAATGCCGCAGCTGTTTAGCTGTATGAGTGTCTATGCTGAACAGTGGTTCCTCTTCACTTGGGTTCCTTGCGTTGTTCCTGGCTGTCCTACTTTGTCCCTGTCCATCGCCCTCTATCAAACAAAACAGGTTCAAGAAATCAGTTTGCAAGAACATTAGCTCCAAAAAGAATTCTGTACATGTTAAGGAATTTTAATGAGGTCTAAGTATAGGGCAATTTAGCAACAAAACAGTGATCAATTATGTCAACAAGCAACAGGAAAGAATGGCTGCACAAGTGTTTGGCAGACTGAAGTTTCTGGGAGCTTTCAAAATACACCTGAATGGGGAAAAGTAGAAAATGTAAATATTGATAACCAAAGTAATCATAAAAGGAACAAAAAACACACTTGGGTAATAAAACTCACTGCATCGGTCACCTCCAGTTTGGATGGAGAACGTGTGTGGATGCAACACAGTTTAAAAATACACAAACCAGAAAAGAGCAGAATGAACTTTATGCTGCGTAAACTGATCTCCATTAGATTCTTAATCAGTAAATCTGACATATTAATGATAATATACTCTTAAGTACTCTTATCCCAGGATTTCTGTAGTGCTTCTCACTGAGGTTATATTGGGTACACAAAGAACATTCATGGACATTCAGCCCTCCCAGATTCTTAGGTATCGAGTAAACTTGCTATAGTCACAATGCAAAACGAGTCCTCTAGATGGAATGTTTTCATTCTCCTTTTATTTTGAGAACTGCAGAATTTTCAAGATTCAATGCTTAAAAAAAACAAAATCAACCTCACAATGATCAAAGTGACCAAGCTCCATAAATAATACAGGAACAGCATAAAAGTTTGTACAGTTGGAACAGACAAGAAGCTAAACAATCAGGCTTCAGAGTAATTTACCAGTTTGAAAATAAAAATAAGGACTAATTTATAAAGCGCTTTTATAATGAGCAGTGCCACAGTGATAGAATAATGTTTTTTGGTGACCCGTCAAGCCTAAGAGAACTTGAGCTACTTGAATGTTCTGTCCCAGGACACATCTTTTCCTTGTTGAAATCACACAATCTTCATTTAAACAGACTGAATTAGGCTTTGCTGAAATTAGATAAAATGCTTAGCTGCAGTTAACAGCACTTACTTTCTTCCTTGTCTTCTGGAAGCTTGGATAAGTAACCCAAAATGTTGATAAAGGTCTGGAGCTGCTCCTGAACACTGAATTCACAACAAACAGCAATCCAGAACTCAGTGTCTCTTTCCAAAACAGCCTCCTGTTACATAAGGGAAAAATGAGAGAGCTTTGTTGGAGAAGGAAATAAAATCCAATTTGTAAATTACTACTTTAAACAACAGAAATTCAGTTAGGCAAACTGTCAAGGGGTGGGTGATAGGAGAAAGAGGGGTGAATGACTCCTCTTGCTTCACTTGGAGCAAGCAAAGTCTTCCTTACCTTAAACAAGACTTAATTTTCATACATCATTCTCTCTGACATTATAACTGCTAAATACAGCTTGACAATCACTACATTCTTATGTCAAGTTGTAGCTGTTTCTTGGTTTTGTAAGCATGAAGAAAACAAATATTTCCTCATGACTAAATTCTGAAATGAAATGCTAAACAGTGCAGCACTCCTTGGAGAGGGCCTCCAAATTTGGGACTTGGAAAGAAAAGTTTGAATCACCAGAAGACAAAAAGTTTAAGATCCACATTCAATTTAGCTTGCTCTCGAGTTGAACATCGCAAATTTCCAGTTGGCAAATGCAACTCAGTGCTGAACAGAATCAGGATGTAATAATGTGGATCATAGTAGGTAAACCTTTGAACTTCTCAAAGAATAAAAAAAAACAGAATCTTAGCATTCCTACTGTGTCAGAGGAGGCCATTCAACCCATTGAGTCTGTACCAACTCTCCAAAAGATATCTTATCCAGGCTCTTTCCTCTGACCTATCCCCGTAACCCGTAACCTTCACCATGTGTAACCCATCTAACATATATATTCTTGAACACTAAGGGGCAATCTATCACGACCAATCCGTTTAACTTGCACACCTTTGGACTGTGGGAAGAAACTGGAGCACCTGGAGGAAATCCACAGAGACACAGGGAGAATACGTAAACTCTACAGAGATAGAGACAGTTACCTAAGATGGGAATCGAACCTGGATTCTGGTGCTGGGACGCAGTAGTGCTAACCACTGTAGCACCCATATCATCAAAATTTCACCACCTAATAAATATTTCCTTAACTGAATGAGAAAATTAACTATCAGTAAAACTTCACTGTCTTATGCATTCTGTCTCTCTACCACACCATACCCAAATTTATTCTCTATTCATACTCAAGTATTTTCATTTCACATCTCTTTGGATTTCACACAGTGCCCAGCATAGAACTGTTAGGCAGCTTTTATGATGCTATCTACCATCAGCTACAAAGTGGTGCATAACAATAGCTAAGATTAACCTACCATTACTAAGTGACTTTTCTGCCAATTATTCAATTTTAATTAAAGAAAAAACTGAAGCAATAATTAAGTTTGAAACAATCAGTCAATAATGTTAAATGTAATCTCTACAATACTTCAACAGTTCAGTAAGAGGTAAGAGAATCATTTCAATACACAAGCATGTAAAAATACGACTGACCTAAAAACCTGTGTATTTTGTCTCAATCATAAGTAATCTTTTCTCACCCAATCATTCTTGTTTTAGAACCACTGAATAAGCTATTTGTTCCTAGGTATTCAAGCGATTCTAGGGGTCAATGGCTTAAGAGGGCAAGGTTTGAAGAGATATATGAGACAGGTTTTTTTACAGAGCGGATGATGGATGCCTGGAACTTGCTGCTGGGGGATGTAGTGGAAGTGGATATAATAGTGCTTTTTAAGGGGCATCTTGACAAATACATGAATAGCATAGGAGTGGAAGGATATAGTTTCTGGAAGGGTAGGGGATTTTAGTTGAGTCCGGCAGCATGATCAGTGCATACTTGGAGGGCCAAAAGGCCTATTCCTGTCCTGTAATTTTCTTGCTCTTTTATTCCTGCATTTAGTTCTCCATTTAAAATACCCAAGTTGGTTGTTACCTTTTCACCATTGGTTGCCGTAGAAGTGGTCTTGGTCACATGCTGTTCAAAAAGGAGCAACAAAAGGGTCCAAAGGAAGCGCTCCGCATTGACTGTGTTAATGAGCTGTGCAAGAATGGGTACTCGTCTGTGCTCAGGCACATGCGGCATGGCATCCACAAACACGTGGATAATTTTTGTGACAACATTTTCCACATTCTGTTTGGTTTCTGCAGAACCTTCGTCGTCAGCCTGCAAAAGACCAATACAGATAAGAGGCAAAGATGGACAAAACAAAAAAAATCACAAAAAGAACAATCATATTTACAAGCAGTGCAGCGAATACTGCTTCCTTCATTTGCAACCTTGTCTTTTATTTTTAAGTAGTGCCTTCCCACCCATTCTCCCGTGGATCCAATCCTTGTTAAGTAAAATCTTGCACAAAAGTTTAACATCCTTCTCTGCAAATTACAGCAAAGTGGGAGTTTTATGCTGTAAAATTTAGTTAAAACAATCTACCTTGAGCTATAAAGATAAGATTTTGTAAGACATAAAATACTTTCAAGGAGCTGCTTCCAATCTCTCCCAGTTTGGAACAGCTATTCAACAAGACGGCCCCTGGCCTGCAAATATCAGAAATAAAGTAAAAAAAAACATAACTATGCAACAATGGAAGCAAATACAACACAATGCACATTGCTCCAAAATTATTTTCTAATTCTTACTACTCAACAAAAATAAATCATGCCAATGTAACACAAGTGTGCAAGTGCAACAGTTTACAAAAGGCTACATTGCCATCAAAGGCCACTACATGCTGGAAAGTAGTTAGAATGCACCTCTGATGGCTTTGAACAAGTATCTGCATAGAAATAGGGCTCTGGTAATCACATGATGAGTTTATGCACAGCACTGGTTGACAGAAAGCTTATTATTTAAATTTTTTCCCTGAGGATAGCAACTTCCTTCTGGAAAAACAGCCCCACAAGTCCTGATATGACAACCTTCTGGCTCTTCTATATTAGCATGATTTATGCACAAATCTATAAGAGCAAGTTACCCAACAGGGAGGACACTCTGTCCTCACTTAGTGATTCTGTGCACATATTTCCGTTGCTTATTGCAATCAAGGCAAATTCTTCTCTTCCTTAATCTTAGGATGCGGTGATGTATTACAATATCCTACTGATGCTGTGGGGGACTAGAAATTGGACTTTAACAATATCCTTTGAACTCAATGCACACTGATTTATGATAATACATTTGACTATTGGTTTCCTCTGAACAGAACATTTTTGTTTATCTGTCATTCTTATTATTTTTATTACACTTCAATACAAATTTTCACAACTATGCAGATGGTACCTAGTGACAACTGCCAGGAACTGCAAGGTTGGAGACATACAGCATAGTTTTGACAATTTAAATTCAAACTGCATTTATTAAAGAGGAGAATCCTACTGGAAACATGAAACTCAAAAGATAACAATCAAACTAAGTAGAGAGGAGATGAGAATTCTTTTACATTAAACTTGGCGGGCACTGCCTTACAGGATGATGGAAGAAGATTCAATATCAACTTTCAAAAGGCAATTGAATATGTAGTCAAAAGGGGAAAATGCGCAGGACTGAGATTGTTAACCTCTAACGTCCACAACCATCTTCCTTCGTGCTAGCTATGACTCCAACCAAATCAAATTAACTCTTCATTATAAAATTCTTCATTGCTCCTCCTCCTCTGATGATGTAGCATTTTGTAAACTGTTGCACTTAAACTTAGGTTACACTGGCCTGATTTTTGTTTGAGAGAAAATAATTTTGGAGTAATACGCATTGTGTTGTATTTGCTGACTATACTTGGAGCTGATCAACAACATCACTTACCAATAGTATCTTGCTCAAGTGAGCTTGGACTGTGAACACTAACTTCACTACAGTGGCAATCTCTACTAAAGAAAACAAAATAATCCACCATGACCTACCCGAATAAGTGCTGGGATTACGGTCTGTACTGTCTTGTTTATCACCTGGAAACTATAGCTGTCGTCAAGTCGCATCACATTGGCACCCATGAAGGTAAAAATGGACATGATATTATGAAGAACCTTGTCCTACAAAATAAATACAAACAAAAGTAAATCAAAATCCACAATGTGGTTAATACCCTAGTAATTATAAAGATCTCTTTATAAAGAAAATACACATCCTATAATCTTCCTTTGGTGTTTGTAACATAAGGACCTCAATCTTATGAAATCTGAGCTCCATCACCACAAGCTCCATTGCAGGAGACCTGACTGCAGGCACAATAATTATTGAAATGCCCTCCCCAGCAAGGAACTGCTTGCACTTACAGGGAACATTCCAGCAGCAGCACCCAAGAGCAGTAATGCATGATGATGTGTCTGAGGCATATCAGAACTTCGGACACATTGAACAATGAGCTCCACGTTAAATTTCTCTTCATCAAGGATATCTGTAAAATCAAAGTTTAAAATGAAACCACCCACTCAGCTTCTTGTACAAGGCGCAACTGTCAAATTATCAGCAGCATTTCACATTTACCAATGATCAGAAGTACCAGAGTGGAAGTGGAAGCCTTAACATCCAAAGACTATTTGAACAGAAAGGATATCACAAGCAGTTTTCTAATATGCACCAATGTAGTGCAGCTGGTTAGTGATCAGAAGCCTACTTAATGCCATTCTTCTCTAGCCCATGGGTAGCGTAAATTGCAGTACCAACCAACTGGAGACACCACTGCCTCCCCTGCCCCAGGAGGATCTCTGCTAGACCTTTTCAGATTTCATGAATGGAAGAGAAATTGTTCTACACATCCCAGACTAGCAGCTATTTCTTGGATGATTAACTCTCCCATTCCTGTGACTTGTTCCCTCTCACTTTATAACATCAAGAAAACTGTCGTTATGGGATAGGGTGTCACATCTTGCCTTTGATCATATTGAATAACACCCCACTGGGAGGGGTTAGCTAATACCTTGGGGACAATCTCTCCTATTCAAAACTTGATATATATATATAACCTACCACCTCAACCTGACTCACAATATGTGCATGGATAACATCAAGCTGATTTGTAGGACCAGGATGCTGGTTTGTGAGGCCTGTATTCTCGTACTTTGTGGTGAAATGACCTGTGTGCTGACATGTGTCACTATGACAATCAGCAGTTTGGTAACAGGCACCAACACTGAAAATAACGATTCACAAGGTCAGGAAGCTGCTTCGCATATGACTCAAAGTAGGACTTGTATCTCATGGACTGGTTTCCTCAGCTGTCAGTAAAAGTGCACCATGTAAAGCTCCCCACCCATCCCATAGATCTGATTGGATCTATGTCCACCATCTTACTTAGATGGAAGGATGCTAATGACAATATCCTTGTGTGAAAAATGCACAAGTTGCAGCTCCTAATTCCTCTTTAAAAATTTATTCCTAATCTTTAGACAACACCAGTTTGTACTGCTTGCTGTCTCCATAGGATAGGTTCATGACATTTAGTGCCCACATAAAATATTCAGAGCCACACTCCAATTTTGTTGAACTATTCTCACAGGAGCAGATAAGGAGGGTCGCTTCAGAGCTGAACTCATTTCAAAGTGACACACCTGGCAATGGGAGACTGGAATACAGTCAATCTTTTACAGCAGGCCAGGTAAATGATACCTGAACAAGACAGATCCAAAATACTCTAGTGTGCTATTGAAGATTTACCAACCCGGTTGAGCTGACCTCGTTCTAGGTGCTGTGAGTCTCTCAAGGACATCAGATAACCTTGAAACACAGTAACCTAACATGTTGGGTGGTCCTAGCTGGATAAAGAACAGGAAGCGTTCTGCGCTAGTATGCCATGCTGTTTAAGCTCCAGCAACACCACACACCATTTGTGCATCCAATTTCCTGGGTTTCTCCAGCACTGAGAGAGGATGTATTTCAGATTGCAGTCAAGCAGAAAGTACACTCATGCAGATTTTTCAACAGTTTAGTTTGAAGACTAATGCTGATGGGTTTCCATCTGACCAAACGCAATCAGCGACCAGTACTTGCTTTTATTCAGTTATTTAAAATTCCCCATATACTCTGCATTCATCTATCCATCACACCTTAAATTTGTAGGTAAAACAAAGTAAGACAGCTTTATAATTGCAAATTATTTTGATTCTATATCGTATTCACTTAATTAATTAGGACTGATTCAATCTGCAATGAATACCAGAATAAAAATACAGAGCAGAGAAACTGTTTCATCCTTCACACCTTTGCTGACACTTGTGCCGTCCGGTGATAGTTTTTGACAGAGGTTCAGTAAACAATTGAGGATCAGCTGCTTTGTGTACTCCAGGCTACCCTCTTCAGATGATGATAGATCCAGGCACCTGCGTAATGACAACGATGAATTGTTATTTCCCCTGAAGAAGTCTCTGAATTGCAACCATAAAAAAAGCTACTGACATTCCACTTACGTGCAACAATGAATAAAAACATAGAATACAATACCAAACCATGCTACCAGCCCTGGAATCTTTTGTGAAATTAAATTTGACTTATGCACTCGCTGTAAATGTCTAATAAAAGCAAAATATTGAAAAAGCGCGAGATCTAAAATTGAAGCAGAAAACATAGAAAGTGCTGATCAGTCAGACACTATTTGTGGACAGAGAAACATAATTGGGTTCTGATGAAAAGTCATTGAATGATATATGGACAGCACGGTGGCACAGTGGTTAGCACTGCTGCCTCACAGCGCCAGGGACCAAGTTCAATTCCAGCCTTGGATGACCGCCTGTGCGGAGTCTGCGTGTTCTCCACATCTGCATGGGTTTCTTCCGTGTGCTCCCGTTGCCTCCCACAATCCAAAGATGTGCAGGTTAGGTGATTGGTTGCGCTAGATTGTCCCTTAGTGTCTCAAGATGTGGGATTAATGGGGTAAATACATGGGGGTTTACAGGGATACAGCCTGGGCAAGATGCACTTTTGGCAAGTTAGTGCAGACTCCATGGACCAAATGGTTTCCCCTTGCACTGTTGGGATTCTATGATTAACATCTGATCCTTCTCTATAGATGCTGCCCGAACCGAAGAATATTTGCAGCAGTTTCTCTTTTTATCCCCTTAAATTAAATCCATGGGTATGATTAGTCAATCTTTTGAAAGTTGAGCCCATGTGTTTCTCCGCTGCAGTAGTTGTTTATTCTTAAGAATGGACAACATACAAATGAAAATATTAAACCACTACGGCATGAATTTCTGACCTTTAGGGGGCAGTGTGAAGCTACACTTTGCCATTTATTTTCTGCTCGGTGGAACAAAAAGTAGCTGTAATCAGGAATGACAGAGTCTCGCCCACACAGGCATTAAAGGAATTTAAATAAAAGCAGGACAAAGAAAGGAAAGCAGACAGAAGATCACAAGAATTGAAACCAGGCTTAGAACATTAAAATCTCAAATCCTGCACAGGAGAGAAAACATTTGGCGGCTCGAGAAAACCAGGCACTGTTTGTAATCCATCTGCTGGCATTGGGCTGGAAGCCAGCTTTTGCCAATTAAAACGAGTCATGCAGGGACAGAATAGGAGAAGGAATCTTATCCTCTTGTCTCATCATATACCTCACTGAATTCCATAATCGCCAGGAAACCACTACTCAGTCGCAAGTACATAATTAATTTTATTTCTCCCCTTCACAATTTTTGTATACTCTTATGAAAAATCTGAGGAAGCATGTTTATACCTTATAGGTGATTCAAGCTTTTCCTTTCAAAACTACCCACCTGCCATTTCCAGAAGAGCACAAAAATAACTACAGATGAGAGAAGTTATTCAATCATCTAGCCAATCCGTGCTTTTGAAAAAGTCTATTTCCTCAGAAATTTCATTATTCCAGAGATACTGCCTCTACTGCTGCAACCAAAAGAACCAAGGCTTTAACTTGCCTTTCACTAACTTGTGTCTATTCCCATTTTTTTAACCATTGTGCAAAATCCAAAACAGCACTCTGCAATTAGCCTATTTAGCAATGAACTACTCACATGCAGTCACTGGGTACAACCTGGTGCAGGAACCATGGCAAATTCCTTTCCCAGGTCTGTACAGGGGAACCAAAATACCTCAACTGATAGCCACATTTACCTCTGCTATCTGGCACTAGGGAGTCCTATGGATATTTTCCAGTTCCATTAACAAGGCAAATCATTGATACGCTCAGTCCTAGTACCTGGACAGAAGGTTGAAGAAGGTAGGAACCAGAATCTGGGGATTTCTGAGTTTCTTCTTATGCTGCAATAATTCCATGATGAGTGTAACTCTCTGCCAGTTTATACTGCTGGTTAAAGAATCAGGTTCTGTACTTTGTAAATCTTGAATTTTCCTTAAAAAAACAGATAGTATGTCAAACAACAATAATTATACTTAGAGTAACTCTGAAAAAACACCTTTATAAACCAAACATACGAAAGCCAAATCTGACAAACCCCATTAAAAGCAATGTTGTTTATATCACTAATTTAAGCATGAAGGGTCACTTCACTATGTTAACAATTAGGCTCTTAGTTAGCAGACAGACCATGCAAAGTAATTTGAGAGGTTAGCTAAATGATCACTGTGGTTGAATTTGTACTTCAACCACAAAGGTTTCAGATCAACACAAAATGGGGCAATTCCTGCAGAAATATATAGTACTATCTTAATGGTAAAGGGCTGTATTACACGGAGGGAATGGGTCTCCTCTGGGCTTTACAGGAATGTGAAGTGGTTTCCCAGCAGCAGTGGTGACGGTGGCGCAGGGGAGTAGGAGGGGTGGCGGTAGGCTCAAGATTTAGCCATTTAAGATTGAAATAGGGAGAAATTCTTTACTCAAGAGGGTTGTGAATCTTTGTAGTTATCTACCCTAATGAATTGAATCATTAAGAATATTCAAGGCTGAGACTGATAGGTTCTTAGGCCTTAAGGGAACCAAGGGACATAGTGGAATGGAAAATAAGATTGAGGTATAACTTGAGCCATGATCTTATTGAATGATACAGTAGGTTCACAAGTCCATAAGACCTTTTCCTAATCCTATTTGTTGCATTGTGATCTTAACTGTCATGAAGAATTGGAGTAGAAATAAAAATACAACAATTTCATTTAAACAATGACACAAGCACTATGGTCCCCCAAAGAATAATTTCAATGGCGTAGATAGTGGAAAATGCTGACAGTTAAGTGATGTCAACAAACTCCCTGGGTCTGGAAACAACATACCTCTGTTGCTGCATTTTCTGTCGCCTGGTTTGCTGAATGGTTGCGCGGCTTTGAGATTTTTCCAAAGGTCCTAGTTCCTGGGCGACTTGTTCAGCATCAACCACAATCTAGACCAGATAATAAAAATTACAGATCCTTGAAGGATACATCTAACCAGAGCAAATGTATTTATTTTTAAATTTACAATTTAAAAGGTGCCAAAACTCATTAGGGTGATCCATGATATGAATGACTACAAAGAATCAAAATCTAGATCACTGCAAATCAAAGCACTTTACCCTGTACAAAAAAATATGGCCTTTGACCAGCCAACTGTACTCAAACCCTGCAAACATCAAACCAAAGGCTCAATCTTTCCTCCAAGGTGATCATAACAAATCCCATGATACTGATCAAAGGACATTTTTCCCACTGTCCTGACCAACACCTATACCTCAATAAACACAGTAAACCAATGTGTTTTGCCCTTACATGATTCTGTGTGCAAACTGACACACTTGCGAAGCACTTCACTGGATGTGAAGTGCACCTGAATAAAGGGATGTCTTGTAAGTGGGAAGCTTTCAAAAGTATGTTAACCAGGATTCAGGTCAAGCACATTCCTCAGAGTGAAGGGCAAGGCTGCTAGAAGTAGGGAACCCTAGGTGACTTGGGATATTGAGGCCCTGGTCAAGAAGAAGGGGGCACATGACATACATAGGCAGCTGGGATCAAGTGGATCCCTTGAAGAAGATAGAGGGTGTAGGAGTAGAGTTGAGAAATCAAGAGGGCAAAAAGGGGACACAAGACTGTTTTGGCAGATGAGGCAAAAGAGAATCCAAAGAGCTTCTACAAATACATAAAGGCCAAAAAAGTAACTCTGGAGAGAGTAGGACCTCTTAACGATCAACAAGGTCATCTAGGTATGGATCCACAAGAGATGGTGAGATCCTAAATGAATATGTCTCATCAGTATTCACTGCTGAGAAAAGCACAGATATTAGGGAACTTGGGAAAATAAAGTGATGTCTTGAGGAGTGAAGATATAACAGAAGTGGTGGTGCTGGAAGTCTTAAAGTGCATCAAGGTAGATAAATCCCTGGGCCCTGATGAAGTGTACCCCAGGATACTGTGGGAGGCTAGGGAGTAAATTGTGGGTCCCCAAGCCGAGATATATGAATCATTGATAATCACGAGTGAGGTGCCTGAAGATTGGAGGGTGGCAGATGTTGTGCCTTTGTTTAGGAAGGCTAGAGGGAAAAGCCTGGGAACTACAGACCACAGGGCCTCACATCTGTACTGGGTAAGTTGTTAGAAGGTATTCTGAGAGACAGGCATCTACAGGCATTTAGAAACGCAAAGACTGATTAGGGATAGATAGCATGGCTTTGTGAGTGGAAAATCATGTCTCACAAATTGAGTTTTTTGAAGGGGTAACCAAGAAGGTAGATGAGGGCAGTGCAGTTGATGTTGTCTACACAGATTTTAGCGAGGCCTCTGATTATATTACAACATGGTAAGCTGTTATATAAGATCAAATCTCATGGGATCCAGGGCAAGGTAGCCAAATGGATACAAAATTGGTGTGACGACAGAAGCCAAAAGGTGGTTGTAAAGGGTTGTTTTATGTTAACGATTTGGATAAGAATTTAATAGGCATGGTTAGTAAGTTCGCAGATGAGACTAAGATCGACGGCATAACAGACAGTGAAGAAAGTTATCCAGGATTACAATGGAATTTTGATCAATTCAGCCAGTGGGTTGATGAATGGCACACAGAGTTTAATTTAGATAAATGTGAGGTGATGTATTTTAGTTGATCGAATCAGGGCAGGACTTATTCATTAATAGGTGGGCTTTGGGGAGAATGATAAAACAAAAAGATTTTGGTACAGGTTCAGAACTCCTTGAAAACGGAGTCACAGATGGACAGGGTTGTGAGGAAGGCATGCTTTGTTTCATTGGTCAGAATACTGAATACAAGAGTTGGGACATCGTGTTGAAGTTGCAGAAGACATCAGTAAGGCCATGCTTGGAATACTGTGTACAGTTCTGGTCACCCTATTATAGGAAGGATATCATTAAACTAGAAAGAGTGCAGAAAAGATTTACTAGGATGCTACTGGGACATAATGGTTTGAGTTATAAGGTGAAGCTGGATAAATTGGGATGTTTTTCCTCTGAGTGAAGAAGGCTGATCCACAAAATAATGAGGGGCATAGATCAGCTAGATAGTCAAAGATAGGGGAGGCTAAAACTAGAGGGCATAGATACAAAAGGGTCCAGAGGGGCCATTTTTCCACACAGAGGGTGGTGAGAGTCTAGAACAAGCTGCAGAAGGAAACACATGCAAACACAGGGAAAATGTGCAAACTCTGCAGTCACCCAAATCAGGAATCAAAGCCAGGTCCCTGATGCTGTGAGCTAGCAGTGCTAACCACGCTAACCACTATGCCAGCACGCTGCCCTGTAACCTACATATCTATTCTTAATTACTGAAACAAAATAACAGGAGTTCAGGTGTTCAGTAAATGTTTTAAACAACATCGTTATCAGAGGGTTAACAGGGAGCTTAACCAGCCTGCATACAAAAATAAAAATGACACAGCAATTTGAATGGGAGCTGTTTTTATCATCCCATTTATTTCCATGGTCGAACAGGCTCATTGTTTCTTTGGCAAAGATATCACACCCACGCAGAATTTATATTACTGTGCCATCACAGCAGAAACAGCACAGAAATTTTCCTTTAACCTAAAAAATAAAATACCCTATCTGCATTGATTCAAGGGTCATGAATTAGGATTTCACAGCTTTAAGCACAGGGGCAAGGTTTCATTCTAACTACATCTTCAGAATATGAGATTCGACAAAGCTTGGACTGTCAACTTGAGTCCATACTCTCTGATTATATAAGTACACTTCTTAAAAGAAAATTAAGCTTTGTACTGTAATCATTGGTGCCATGTGTAATCCTCTGAGGATTTAAGTTGTGGCTTTCAAATCAGAAATACGTTTGATCAATGACCTTTTTTCTCAAAGATAGTTTAGTTTCCTCATGGGAAGAGGATCTCGAGCAATATATGAATTACCGACTTTCAAAAGCAATAATATTCACGAAATAAAATTATGATAAAAATATACCAGCGTAGGCAGAGGAATAAGTCTAGCATTATTTCCCAGATGCACCCTCTGTAGTTATTGTAGAATTATATCATCCCTACAGAAGGAGGCCATTCGGCCCAATAAGTCTGCACTAAACACAATCCTATCCAGTCTTATCCCCATAACACCATGCGTTTACCCTAGCTAGTCCCTGCTGACACTAAGGGTGATTTAGCACACCCCAATTAACATAACCCATGCATCTTTGGACTGTGGGAAGAAACCAGAGCACCCGGAGGAAACCTACGCAGACATGGGGAGAATGCGCAGGCTCCACACAGATAGTGACTCAAGCCGGGACTCAAACCTGGGTCCTTGGAGCTGTGAGGCAGCAGTGCTAACCACTGTACCACCAAGCCACTCCCCTGTAGTTCACCCCACCATACTGGTTGCTGACAATGTCTGAGTGATCAAACTGAGAATCAAAGTGTTCCAATCCTGGAACTGTTAGCCATCAAGGTGGAGGACATATAAACTTCAGAAGAGCGGTTGGGTGGAGAATCTCTCTTCAAAAAAATCATCTCCAGGAAAAGAATCAAAGTCAACTTCAGTTGCCCAACTCAGTTTTGCAGCTATACCATTGACTCGCGTTCCAGTGCTAAATGTTAAATGTTCTGTTTTTATAGTTTTGAGAAGAAGAAGCATTCCAAGTGATGTGAGACGCAGCACTTTATCGCCTCGAAAGCCACATGTCACCAATATTACGCATAAAATTCTACAAACTTGACCTAAGATACTAGATGGCTAATTCTTCAATATTTAATCCCAACTGTATTTTGTAATTAATTAATTTTCAAAAATTGTTTTATCATCTTTCTAATATGACCTTAAATTGACAAGCATATTGCGATATACATGGGTTCTTAACATTAATCATGTATACATTTTCCCGTTTTTAAAACGGATGCAGGCTAGCACTATATACCTATATGTGACAATGCTGCAAGAATTGGTTGATGAGTATAAACATTGACTTGTATTGGTGTAGATCAATGATTTTCGCAGTTTCAAGCTGCTTTGAATGGTTTGTCATATGCCAAACTGCTGTCCATTAAAGGATGTCAGATTAATAGCTCATTATTGGATCTGGTGTTTCTTTCCCAAAGCAATTTTTGGCCTCAAATAAAAAATAACGTGGCTGGATTATTTCTAAAAATGGAGTTCTTCCTGCACTGTAGATGGAATGGTTGGGAAAACGAAATGGGCCAGTCCTGTTAAACCAATACCTTGTTGACAGGCATTTTTAGAATGTTGTGCTGTGAGGTTCCGATCAGATCATTGACTAGATGTAGAAAGGCCAGCGTGGAAGGGATTGGTGCTCTCGGCATGGGCATTTGATCCCCAACTTTTCTAGGGGTGAATTTGGGACCAGCATCTTTGCCCTATCCGTGGTGGAAGTCAGGATACTGTGGGTACAGTCTTTGGACAGAAAATCGAATAAGAAGGAAGTCTGAAAACAGCTGTTATCGATTGTAGACATGTCTGGCTTGAGTGATTAAAAGGGTGTACAAAACCACTGCCCTCAATTCTCTCATTTAAAAATTACATTCTGTACTTGACCACTGCTTGAAAGCACTGTTCCGTTTCCAACAACTCTATCTTCCCTCTAATGCGCCTTTGTCAATTACCTTTAATGCACAACTTCTTGGATAGGACAGTGGATGTTGTCCACGTGGACTTCAGTAAGACCTTTGACAAGTTACCTCAAGGCAGACCGGGACAGAAGGTGAAGTTACATGGGATCAGAGGTGAGCTGACGAGATGGATATAGAACTGGTCATAGAAGATGGCGGATAGCAATGAAAGGGTGCATTTCTGAATGGAGGGCTATGAAAAGTGGCATTCTTCAGGAATCATGCGAGTTTTGCTCTTTGTAATTTGGAGGAAAATATTACTGGTTTGATTAGTAAGTTCACGGACAACACAAAGGTTGGTGGATTTACAGATAGTGATGAGGATCATCTGAGAATATAGCAGGATATAGATTGGTTGGAGATTTGGGCAGAGAGATGGAATTTAATCCAGGCAAATGAGGTAATGCATTTTGGAAAATCTAATAAAGTAGGAAATATACAGTAAATGGCAGAACCCTTTAGAGTACTGACAGGCAAAGAGGCCTGGATGTATAAGTACAGGTTACTGAAAGTGGCAATGCAGGTGGAGAAGGTAGTCAAGGCATACGGCATGCTTGCCTTCACCAGCTGGGGCACTGAGTTTAAAAATGTGGCAAGTTATGTTGGGGCTTTATAGAACCTTAGTTAGACTGCACTTGGAATATAGAATGGCGACCAGAATTGAGCACTATCAGAAGGATGTGGAGGCTTTGGAAGGGTACAGAAAAGATTTACCATGATGTTGCCTGGTAATGGAGGGCATTAGCTGTGAGGAGAGGTTGGAGAAACTTGGTTTGTTCTCACTGGAACATTGGAGATTGAGGGATGATCTGATAGAAGCCTACAAGATTGAGGGGCATGGACAGAGTGGATAGTCAGAAGCTTTTTTCTCAGAGTGTAAGAGTCAATTACTAGAGTGCATAAGTTTAAGGTGTGAGGGGCAATGTTTAAAAGAGATGCATGAGGCAAGTTTTTTTTTTACACAAAGGGTGGTGGATGCCTGGACCTCGCTGTCAGGGGAGGTAGTGGAAGCAGATACAACAGTGACTTTTAAGGAGCGTCTTGACAAATAGGATGGGAATAGAGGGATATTGTGCCTGGAAGGGAGGGGGTTTTGGTTCTGATGGGCAGCATGGTTGGTGCAAGTTTGGAGGACCAAAGGGCTGTCCCTGTGCTGCAATAACGAATTGTTATTCTTTCAAGATTACGAGGGGTATAAATAGAGTAAACAGGGTTAAGCTTTTTCCTAGGATGGACCTGAATAGCACGAGGGGTCACAGGCTTAGAGTGAGGGGGATAAGGTATAATTTGGATGCTAGAGGGAGTTTTTTCACTCAGAGGGCGGTGGGGGTATGGAATGTGCTGCCAAGTAAAGTGGTGGAGACAGGTACTCTGGAGTTATTTAAGAAATACTTAGACGGGCACATGAACAGAATGGGAATGGAGGGGTATAGAAAACTAATTTAAAATAGGGATCATGAGCCTTGGGAGTCCCTGGGAAGTGTGTAAATAGATGATGATATTGATGTACTTGTTTTTATCCTACAGGTGCTTTGGTCCACCTTGTTGTCTAACAAGGGGCATACACGCGATGGGTTCTGAGAGGGCTGCTCTTGGATTTTTTTCAAGAGTACCCTAGTGCTTCACGTCGTTAGTGTACGCTTGACCTGGACCATTTGATGGGCAACACGACAGCTCAGTGACTATCGCTGTGCTGTGCAGATACATGGATTTGGGCCTGTGTCTGTGGGAGTTTGCGTATTCTCCCCGTGCTTGCGTGGGTTTTCTCCGGGAGCTCCGGTTTCCTCCCAACACCCCAAAGATGTGCTGTTAGGCTAACTGGCAAAACAAATTCTCCCTAAATTGTCTCAAATTTGGTTTTTAATCCATAGATCTATAAACATAGACAGGGATCACAGGTAGAGGTGGGAACATCAGGGTGGCGGCGCGGGCTCGCTGGGCCGAAGGGCCTGTTTCCCATGCTGTTTTGTTCTTTGTTCTTATTGAGAAATGTCATTTATCAGAAACTCATCATCAACTGTATAAGATGAAAATTTAAAATTTGTAATATTATATATGCAGTCCCAGCTATTTATTTGTGTGGCAACATATTGAAATAAGCAACCTTTCACCTTCCCCTCATTCTGTTCCCTATCAAACCTGAAAAAAGATTAGTCACACAAGCCTTAATTCAGAATCCAAGATAAAAACACCCCATACATCAAAGCAGCTGTTACTCACTCCTTTGAAAACACTGCGTATAGTCTGAGCACAGATGGGCCTTTTGCATTGCACAAGCAGGTCGAATAGCACTCCCAGCAACCTCTGCTGAATCATCCTATCGGGCAGCGCTGCAAAGAATCGTTTTGTGATCTGGGGGGAAAAAAGCAAGAGACAAAGTTACTTCAAACAAAGTACATATTTCAGGAGCAGGCCATTCAGTCCTTCGAGCCCATTCTGCAATTCAATGAGACTATGGCTGATCTTCATCAACACCATTTTCCCCTTGATGCTTTTAAGGCACGGAACACCATCCACCTCAGTCCTAAACATATTCAACAACTGAGCTGCCACAGCCCTTGGGAGCAGAGAATTCCAAAGATTCACAGCGTTCTGCATGAAGAAATTCCTCTTTATTTTATGTCCTAAATTGCTTGTCCCTTATTTTGAGACTGCGTCCCCTGGTTCCAGAACTTCCAACCAAGGGAAACATCATTCCTGCATCTAAGCCTGTTGATTCCTCTAAGAATTTTGTATGTTTGAAGGAGATCCCAAAGAACAAAGGCTCAGTCTATTTAATTTTTCCTATTAGACAATCCCTCTATCCCAGGAATTAACTTAATGAATCTTTGTTACAGTTCCTCGATGGCAAGTACATCTTTCCTTTGACAAAGATGATCAAAACTGCACACTAAACTACTGGTGTAGTTTCATCAATTGTAGAAAAACATTTCCACTCCTATAATCAAATGTTATTGTAAAAAAATGCCAACATATCATTTGCCTTAATTGCTTGCTGTACCTATATAGAAAGGCAAAAAGGGGCCACGAGGTGGCTCTGGCAGGTAGGATTAAGGAAAATCCAAAGGCATTTTACACCTATGTAAGGAGCAAAAGGATGGTTAGAAGCAAGATTGGACCTCTTAGGGACAGAGGAGGGGATCTATGCTTAGAGCCTGAGGGAATGGGGGAGATCCTGAATGAATACTTTGCGTCGGCATTCACGCAGGAGACTGGACAGATGTCTGTGCCTGATGTTGACAAAGTTGAGGATCGGTTGAGGGAAATAAGGATTACGAGGAAAGAGGTGTTGCGGCTGTTAGGCAGCTTAAAGACATATAAAGCTCCGGGGCCTGATGGCATTTACCCCAGGATGCTAAGGGAGTTGAGGGAAGACTTGGCTGGGCCTCTGACGCAAATCTTTGTCTCTTCCTTGGACACAGGTGAGGTCCCAGATGACTGGAGGATAGCAAACGTAGTACCGTTGTTTAAAAAAGGTCAGAGGGATCACCCAGGGAACTATAGGCCGGTGAGCTTGACTTCAGTTATAGGTAAGCTAATGGAGAGGATCCTCAGGGACAGGATGTAATGAGCATCTGGAGCGCTGCGATCTGATCAGGGATACGCAGCATGGCTTCGTCAAGGGGAAGTCTTGTCTTACGAATCTAGTGGAATTTTTTGAAGAAGTGACAAAAACAGTTGATGAAGGACAGGCTGTTGATGTCGTCTACATGGATTTCAATAAGGCGTTTGACAAGGTTCCTCATGGTAGACTGATAGAGAAGGTGAAGGCGCATGGGATACAGGGTCGGGTATGTAGATGGTTCGAGAACTGGCTCGGGAGGAGGAGACAGAGGGTAGTAGTGGAAGGCTCTTTTTCCGGCTGGAAGCCTGTCACTAGTGGAGGGCCACAAGGCTCAGTACTAGGTCCTCTTCTATTTGTGGTCTACATAAACGACTTGGAAGTAGGGGTAGGTGGTGAGATCAGCAAATTTGCTGATGACACCACGATGCTTGGATTGGCGGGTACAGAAGAGCAGTGTCAGGCAATACAACAGGACATAGACAGGTTGGTAGACTGGGCAGATAGATGGCAAATGGAATTTAATCCGGATAAATGCGAGGTGATGCATTTTGGCCGGAAAATGTAGAAGAGAGTTATAGGATAAAAGGTAAAACTATACGGAGCATAGAGACGCAGAGAGACTTGGGGGTGCAGGTTCACAAGTCTCTGAAGGTGTCCTCACAGTGGAGAAGGTGATAAAGAAGGCGTATAGTATGTTAGCTTTCATAGAAAAGGGTATAGAATACAAGAGTAGGAGTTTGATGTTGCAGTTGTATAGAACGTTGGTTAGGCCTCACTTGGAATACTGCTTCCAGTTCTGGTCGCCGTACTATCGGAAGGATGTGGAGTCCTTGGAGAGAGTGCAGAGGAGGTTTACCAGGATGCTGCCTGTATGGAAGGACTGTCTTATGAGGAACGATTAGATAGACTGGGGTTGTTTTCCCTTGAAAGACGTCGGCTTAGAGGGGATCTCATAGAGGTGTATAAGATTATAAGGGGTATAGATAGAGTAAATGGAGGTAAACTTTTTCCGCCTTTAGAAATGGATAGGACTAGGGGTCATGGCCATAGGGTGAGGGGGGCTATGTATAGGACGAATATTAGAGGGCAGTTTTTCACACAAAGGGTAGTGGGGGTGTGGAATGCACTGCCGAGTAAGGTGGTGGGAGCAGGCACGCTGGGGCTGTTTAAGGGTCTCTTGGACAGCCGCATGAGCGGTATGCAGATAGAGGGATATATTAGGACTGTTTAACTACAGCTTTTTTCCACAGGTAATTCGATCCATACTTGACCAACATTGAGCATGCATTCCGCAGGTGGTGCGGGTACAGCTCTTGGATGTTGATTCATGGGTTGCCTGGTACCTCATGTCGTAAATGAGTGCTTTATGTGGACCATCTGAAGGGCACCATGACAGCTCAGAGACTATCGATGTGGCTGTGCAGACCCTTGGAATTGGGCCGGTGTCTGCGGGAGTTTGCGCGTTCTCCCCGTGGTTGCGTGGGTTTTCTCCGGGCACTCCGGTTTCCTCCCACAACCCAAAAATTCGCTCTTAGGCTGATTGGGAAACAAATTGTCCCTATAGTGAGAATTTTTCATATTAGGAATAATATATATATTATTATATAGGAATAATAAAATAGGATAATGGATTTGCTACTATATGGTTATGACGGCGGCGCGGGCTCGTTGGGTCGAAGGGCCTGTTTCCCGTGCTGTGTTGCTCTTTTAAAAAAAAAAATTAGTTGTCAATGACTTAGAAACATGTACTGTCAAGTCCCTTTGAAGTTCCCAGCCTCTCACCATTTCAGAAATACTATATTTCCATCTTTCCTCCCCAGAATAAATAACCTCACACTTCTCCACATTGTGTTCCATTTATCAAATGTGTGCCCATTCACTTAGCCTTTCCAAATCCCCTTGAAGCATCTATGCAACGTTCTCACAACCCACATTTGCACCTAGTTTGTGTTATCTGCAAACTTGGAAATGTTTTACATTTAATCCCAATGCACAAATCACTGACATTGATACAGGAAAAACAGTTCACTTGATTGGCATCCCTTCTGTAAATGTTCACTCTCCACTGCCAATGCACAGCAGCAACAGTGTGTACCATCTACAAGATATACTGCAGGAACTCAATGAGGCTCCTTAAGCAGCACCTTCCAGACCCATGGCCATTACTATCTAAATGACAAGAGCATCAGTTACAAGGGAATACCACCAGCTGGAGATTTGCCTCCAAGTCACTCACCATCCTGACTTGGAAATAGATCACTGTTCCTTCACTGGGTCAAAATCCTGGAACTCTCTCCCTAACAGCACTGTGAGTGCACTTACACCTTGGGGACTACAGTAGTTCAGGAAGGTAGCTCATCACCACTTTCTGATGGGCAATAAATGCTGCCCTCGTCAATGATGCCCCACATTCCCTAAATGAATTTTTAAAAACAGGCTACCGATTACTTAAAAAGTTTATGCCTTATGTTGATCATATTCATAATTTTAATTTGTATACACACTTTTGTGAAATGGTAGTGGCTTGATTAACTTTAAAGCCACTTGGAGCAGCTGACAGCAAGGTTTGTTCTGCAATTATCTGTTTTTATTTACATTTTTAAATATATTTCGACACTTTAACTTTTCAAACCTGCCTCAATGCTGGAAATCTCTTCCAGAATATGTTCTTATGATATACATTTGACAACATCTCTTATAGAGTCACATACACACAATGGCAGCATCACATCTCAGGGAATGTACAATACACAGAAGTGCAACACTGCTCCCCACTTAAAGTATAGTTGTGTGCACACACGCACCACTTGTACCATTATTCTCCACTGAATACACAGAAATTTAACATACCCTTCACAAAACACTCTTGCACACTCAAAAGCATAGCACTACTCCTAAACAAATGCAGACAAGCATGACAAGCTCTCACTGAATGCACGCACAAGAGTATTACTTCTTCCTCAGTGTATATACGTGCACATATACTCCTCATTGAATGTGTATGTAGTTATGTGTTCTTAATCCGAATGTGCTTATACATAAATACTAGCAAAATAACAAGCCAGGATTGATAGTAAGGAAATTATTGGAAAGTATGATTATTTTCCAGAAAACACAGCACTAATGGAGATTTCAAATTAGAGGTATGTATGTTTTCCCTGAACAGTACATCTGTAACACAAAGTACCTGTTCAAGTGCAGTGATCTGCAGCGCCGGTAACCCTTTGTACACCACACTGGAATTATTTAAGGTACTGATGAAAAGATTCACACTGTGTGGGTCCTCTCCCAGTAATGCTGCAGAATATTCATTGTATTTTGAGAGGAGTGTGTGTAGCATAAGGGCTTCATCTTTGAGGAGCTCATCAGGTTCTTTCTTTTGCAGTCTCTCTATTAAAGGTAACAATCTGGACAGTACAATCTGCAAAGTAAAATATCACATGGCAAAAATGTTACTACTTTTACACAAAGAAATGAGTCCAGTTTCCAGTGTTACACAATACTAAATGAAAAGGTGCTTTCATGACTCAGAGCAATTTAATAACTATTCCAAAACACATTTAAGCAGATTGGTCCTACCACATCTCAGTTTAGCGGAATGACAGGATGTATAATAATCATTTCAACATGCATGCCAACCAAACTGGAGAACCCCAATCGTGGCTACGAAAATGCCACTCAATTGGCTTGTCTTTTAATTATATTTTGTCTTTCATTCTTTACCCCATTTATCTCTTTGCAGCAAATGATACCACAATCACTGGAGAGTTCCATAGAATTGTGCAATTCTTCATCAATTAAGGTCATTTAACTGTGAGGGCAGGTTCATACAAATGGTACATTCCAGTGAGGGAAAGATCCACAGGAGTGAGTAGAAAACGTGACTTGCACTAAACTCTACATTCCCACCTTCTCAAAGCCACCTCCAGCGCTGATCATTATCCTAGATCAGACAACGATTAACTCGTGGCTTTAATAGTTTTTATGAGTTAAGGCCTCACTATTCTATGCATTCATACAATGATTTTTGGATGGGGAGGAACTGCAACATTTAATGACAAAACAATATCAACAATTGTGTACCAAACTCCCAACTAAGACAGACTGCTTCTTTAAAAGCAATGAGTCATAAGACGTTTGATTCCAATGCCACATAGGTAGCCCATGTGGTGTAGATGCAATCATCCAAATAAAGTTACAAGGTTTATTCAACAACAACACTTAAAATTAAATAGGGTCTCCAATGTTGGTTTGAATAAGATCTCAATTCTACAAAAGACCAGTGTGAAGTGCACAAAATCTCAAAAGATTTGTAGGGCTGCAGGAGATTACAGAGATGGGCACAGGTGAAACCACAGAAGAATTTACAAGAGGATGAGAATTTTAAAATTGAAATTCTGTGGGACTGGAAACCAATGTAAATCACTAAGCACAGTGGTGACAACTGAATTGGACTTGAGGGACCATCCAGTAGAGTACTGAAAGAATTAATCTGGAGATAATAAAGGCATTGATGAGTATTTCAGCAGATGCACAGAGATAGAGATATCCAATGTTATAACAGAAATCTTGATGAGGGACCAGATATTTGTTTGGTTGCTCGTCTCAATGCCAAATAGGACAACGTGGCTGCAAATAATCTTATTCGGCCTCAAAGCTGAGGGAGATATTTGGAGCTGGTGCATGTCAAATGAAATTTGTGGTCGGGACCAGAGACAATGGCTTTGTTCTTTCCCACATTCATCATCCAGTCATATGGACAATGGCCTCAATGACATCCCTTCAAATGCTGCAACTAAAAAGTGCTCAAAGTTCAATTAACGTAGTTTAAGTGGACAATCAACCGAGTGCCAGCTGCAAAGGAGCTCTTCATACTCAATGAGTAAGGTCATTAGCTATTTTAAGATGAATGATTATGAGACAGTTTTATTATACTTTTAAGTTTCTTTTTCATTTATTATTTAATTACAATTCCAGTTCTAATTGTCATCAGTCTGCTTGAAATTATAATCTGCCTGGGTAAAATAATGTTCTAAATTGTGCGAATCTCTGTAATTGTCCCTATTTTGCAACACAAGAGTGCTTCAAAAAAAAAACTCACCTCTCCATTCACCTCCTCAAATGCTTTCAGCAAGTTATGTGCTATGTATGAAGGTGTCCCAGTATCTGCTATACATTGCAAAAAATTCTCCAGAGCTTCTCTTAGGTTTGCATGCCGTGATTTTCGCTTACTGGGTCTTAAAAGCTCCTCAAATAAGCTACCCAGGGCCTAGACAAATCAAACAATTGAGCAATAAACCATTAGCTCTAACACTGGCTCCTTCAAAAGAGGAATAGATAAAGCATTTTAAAGAAAAAGGTACTCAAATAAAATTTATACGATAACTTTTAAAATGGGAAGGAATAATGAGAGATTATCAAAACCTAAAATGTTAGCTCTTTCTTTCTTTGCAAATGCTGCCAAGCCTGCTGAATATTTCCAGCATCTTCTGATTTTTATGACAAAATAATCTTTGGGTGTAGTCACACAGGAAACTGGAAGGCAGCAAAAAAGACTGGCAAAGCCATGAAAGAGCAAACAAAATCCTTGCTTCCTGCCTTAAACCTGAGAAATAAGAAGATGGTTGGGGAATGGGGAAGGGAGTGTGGAAAAAAAGTGAAAAAGATAAGATCATTTTTCCTGAAATCTGGAGCCTGCTGAGGATAATCTGCTTAGGAAGACACTTGAATTAACTTACAACTTCATGCTTCGAAGATAGCCCATCTACTACAGGTGCACGTTTGGATGTTTGGGTACATGTTACGCTTAATTCTGTAACCATTAAGGGGGTAATATCATGGAAAGTACACAACAAATACTAATTTGCACTCCTTGTTACAAACACAAAATCAGAAACTTGGCGCATACAATGCACAGAAAGATTGACAAATGTAGAAAAGACAGACTGAGTTCGACAACCACGTAGCTGAGTGTGCGAGCTTTAAGAACTCTTAGATACATCTCATACTGTTGAGTTTAATTTGCAACTAATAAGTACAGTATATGAATGCATAAAGGGTAGATATTTAACTGGCAGGGTGTGACCAGTGGTGTCCATCAGGAATCTTTGTTACATGCTCAATTATGCATTGTACAAAATATTCCAGATGTGGTTTCACTAATGTCCTGTACAACTGAAGCATAACCTCACAACTTCTGTATTCAATTCCCCTTGCAATAAACAATAACACTCTATTAGCTTTCTAGTTACTTACTGTACCTGCATACTAAACTTTTGAGATTTAAGCAATGGGACACCTTAATCCCTCTGCACTTCAGAACTCTGCAATCCCTCACCATTTAGCTTCTTTTGTATTTTTCCTGCCAAAATGGATAATTTCACATTTTCTCTCAGAATGCTGCATTTGCCAGATGTTTTGCTCACTCACTTAACCTACCCATGACCCTTTGTAGCCTCCTTAGTCCCTCTTCACATTTACCTATTTTTGTATCATCAACAAACTTAAGAACCATACTTCAGTATCTTCACCCAAGTTATTGATATAAACTGTAAAATGTTGAGGCCCCAATTGTGATCCGAGTGGCATACCACTCACTACATCTTTTCAACTGGAAAAATATGCTTTTTATGCTACCCTCTATTTCCTGTGAGCTAGCCACAATATGTTAGCCCCTACAACATAAGCTTTTAATTTTTGCAATAATCCTTGATGTGCACCTTACTAAATGCCTTCTAGGAATCTAAGTACATCTACCAATTTCCCTTTATCCACAGTGCATATTAATTCTTCAAAGAACTCCAGTAAGATAGCTAATCATGATTTTCCTTTCACAAAGCCTCACTTACCTTGCCTGATTACCTTGAATTTTTTCAAGTGCTATATCATCTTTAATAACAGCTTCTAATACGTTTCCCTTTGACAAATGTTAAGCTTGTAGTTTCCTGCTTACTATCTCCTTTCCCTTTGATTGAAATCAAGAAATGCTTTTACAAGGAAAGAGCAGTTGATACTGGGTCAATTGTTAATTTTGGGACTGTTAGATTTTTGTTTACATTATGGGATACGGGGTTAAGGTGGGTATATGGAATTCTTCACTCACCTGATGAAGGGGCAAATCCGGAAAACTTGTGTTTACTATCAAATAAACTGGTATGCCTTTAACCCGGTGTTGTGAGACTTCTTAGTGTGTTTACCCCATACGTGGAATTAGGTCAGAGCTCAGCCTAAATCTCACTGAAATAATGAAACAGACTCAAGGGGCTAAATTCTTGTTCTCCGCAAATCCCTCTTTAAGGCCAGTACATTACAGCAAATGAAAACTAAATGAAGAAACTTGGTGATATTTATGAAAATTACAATATCCAAATTAAATTTCAAAATACATTTATTAAAATTGCACAAAGATAACAACAGGAAAATAGAATAGCCCTTGTCCCCTTTTACCTGACTTAAATGAGTGGGATCTGCAATAATCTCTTCCACCTCATGGGCAAGCTTATCGATCACCACTTGATAGACAGACCCTTGTGCTCCGGTTAACATTTGCAGACAGGCAACAGCTCCCCGCCGCACCTCTCTCACAGGATTTCTTAAACTGATGACTAAGGGGATCACCACTGAAAGCCAATCACAATTTGGAAATAAACTGGCATCAGTTTTATCATAGAAAATATTTTATCACATCAATTTAACGTGCTGAAACCATTCGACAAACCATACCTGGACATGTTGGAGATGCAATCAGACTTCCAGTCTCTGCAGACTGCGATGCAAGTAGCGTCTGACCCAAGTAAAGAGCTCGAGTCTGTAATACAGCACTTACTGGGCGGTTTAACTGGTTGCCAAGGTTACAGCTGTAACTCCACAAAAGCGAGAAGAACTTGAGGAGGTGACTGAAACTGCTCAGGTGGGTCTACAATACCAATAATCATCAAAAAACAAAAGGACAGAGTTAAAAAAACAATATTTCAATTTACCTTAAGTTAGTTTATCTTTCCTCCTCCTAGTGGTGGCAAGTTTAATGATTCACCAGAAAAACTTCAGAGTGGCCTAATTCAGGTAGTGATTCCATACATTCAAATATAATTATTCCCCCCCGCATTTGGGCAGGGGAAATAATCTCCTAACTTGTTGGCACTTGAGCTAAGAAAGATTTGCATATTTTCAGAATTTCAATCCGTCAGTACATTTATTATTCATAATAAAAAATAAAGTCCATGGAAAATCTGAAAATGCTTGTCTCTTGGGGAAAATTGCAATTTATTTAATGTCTTAAATTGTCGCTCTGTTATAATTAGTTGCAGTAGGATCATTGAGAATGCAATGGCTCCACAAATAAATAAATGTACTTAGTACTCAATTCCAAGGCAGTTTGCGCATCTCACTTAAAACACATGTTCCGTTGAGACAAATACCGAATTGGTTCTGTTTTTTTGTAGAAACAGAAATTAGTATGTGTAGTTACTTAGAGCGAGAATGATACATATTGTAAAAAAGTAAACCAGAAATAACCAGCTATATACCTTTTTTTAAATTATGGAAGGTATTCCTAAATGCTTGAATTGGAGCATATTGGTATTAGATCTATCCCATTGAAAAACATTACACTAACAATCTGAATTTATCTTTCTTATCCAATGTTTCCTCCTCCTTGCCTACATTACAGATTAAATTTTAACTCACCTTAAACAGAAACTGCACAAGTGTCCTGAAGTTTCTTGCAAGGCTTCCTTCGCTGGCACCACAAACAGTAAGGTCAAATATATCAATGAGAAGATGAAGATAATCACAGCTTTGCCTATCCAAACTTTCAGGGTTCCACCAGGTCTGATCTGAAACTTTGCAATCAGAAAAGTCAAGCTCAGTGTGATACTCGAGTGGTCATGACAACAAACTGGTTAGAATGAGCTGTGAAATTTCAATCAATTAAATCTGCCATCTGACACGCAACACCAGAAAATGACACTGAGATGAGGTGAGAGACATTCCATCGTTATCAGTGCAATACTGGACTGAAATTTGTCATCAAGACGCTTGAGCAAAACTGCTGTCACTGGGAAAATCGGTGACTGGAATCACAAGGAAGACAACACGGGTTGTCAAAAGCTAAAAATCATTTATTATAGATAATTCTTGCAAAGTGGCACTGTGGTAGCACTGTTACCTCACAGTTCCAAGGGACCTGGGTTCGATTCCCGATTTGAGTCACTGTCTGTGTGGAGTTTGCATGGATTTCCTCTGGAAGGCTCTGGTTTCCTCTCAGTCCAAACATGTGTGGGATAGGTTGATTAATCATGCTAAATTAAGCTTTAGTGTCTCCAGGGTGTGATAGGTTAAAGGGATTAGAGGGCAACTAAATGAGGATAGAGCCTGGGTGGGATTCTTGTCAGTGCAGACTTAATGGGCCAAATGGCCTCCTGTGCTGTAGGGATTCTATGTTTCTAGGTATTGCCATTGACACAAACAGCATCAAGTAATTAATCAAAGATCATATTCTATGATAAAGCAAGCAGTGGGTTGTTCACTGACCATTCTTTATTAATTCCATTTGAGACTTCTTCAAAAACAAAGCAGCTCATGCACGTTTAAAGGAAAGTCTGTACGAAGTTAAGACTTTCGTTGACAAGTCTCAAAGCTGCTTCAGAAACTTAAACGTTATGTTACGATATTCCAGATAAGGTCTAACACACAATCAAGATTTGCACTTGTTCCATTTGCTAATGCAGGCCTGAACCATAACTTCACGTCAATAAATTTTGTCAATTATATGCTGCAACAAGTGTTTTGTGGCATGTTTTTATAAACCAAAATCAGCACAGATCATCAGCCAGTGAAAATGTGCAGTTCTGTGAAGCAGTGAGCGGACTTGTCTTCTTTGCATTTAAAAAGAAAGCTTCCATACACAACCCTTTAAAAGAAATTCTAGTCAGCAGTTCAGCACTCCCGCTTCCCTGCATTTTATCTCCAAGCAAACTAACTTATTATTCAATCCTGGTTACAATATTTCAATTTGAGACCTCCTATTCTTCAGTTTAAAAAAAATCAATGGCACTGAATCATCACCATTCCAAACCAACAATATACATGGATTATGCTAATTATGCTTAAGTTATTAATAGCCAATACACCATTTTAAATAACTCACCTTTCACAAATGATTCAGGAGCTTTGAAAGCAAGGATAAATTTCTTTAGCAACAAAGTATGGATTAATCCAGTTTCTGTACTTCTGGCATTGCCATGTTTCATACTTTCCACATATTCAGTAAGCAGGCCTGCTGGTACCATATTCCCATCAACAGAATCAAGATTCCATTTGTGACTAACATTCTGCAATATTAAATGGGGAGTGTGATTAGACTCATTTTGAAACCAACTAAAGGAATGCTTTTCACATACAGTGTATCTGGGGCTAAGAGGGAGGGGTTTTCAAATCTTCTGATTAGTATTTGGGGTCCCATAGTTTCAACCTGAAGGGAAAAAAAGATCTTAATTTTAAAAACAGTGCACTCAGTCCTTAGACTATCTTCCAGGAAAAAGATGCACGGGACTTGTTCAATATCCTGTTTAACTGACTCTCTTGTGTTCCAAACTTACAAAGTGGGATCTGCTGACAACAGATTGCCTTTCCTGTTTCCTTTTGTTTATCTTGGAAGTTTGATATCATTACAACAGAAATAATTCTAAGATGCAGTTTACGTTTACAACCATTCAAACACTTAGGATGCTTCAGAGCATACGCCAAGCTAGTGTAGAAAACAGAATAATGCAGCATTAACAGGTACAGAATAGGTCAGTACAAATTTGCTAATGAGACTGAAAGACAATTAGCTTTTACTCTGAATAATTTAGTTCAAACTAAGCCATTGTACGTACTAAGTGCAAATAAAGGTGTAACATCTGTGCATACAACATTGAGCAGTTGAGTACAGAAGAACACAGAAGAGCCCTGTCCACGTGAATACATTACTGAATGTACGATACTGGAGGGGAAAACATAGCCATTTATGTGGTACACTTACAATTCATAATTTGTTGAGTTAGTGGCTTCTGATGTCATGGGGAAAAAGACAAACAAATTAGAAAATTCCCTTGGACTAACCTCATCCACCTTTGTTAGTTTCAAAGCCCTTCCAGTGGAGGCAAAGGACTAATTACTGCTAATTTGGTTGGAGATGATTTGTAGCACAAAGGCCAAGAGAAATCTTAGAAACAAACTCATTAAAAAAAAACTTACTCTGATCTACTGATAATTCCCTTCAACATATGGATGTTTAAAATGTTTACACAATAGTAAGAAAATTGAGAAGCAGAAAGGGACTTTACATTCTTCCCACTGAAGATATTTTTAAATGCAAAGGAAGAGGTCAAATTATAGATGATTGCTTTGAGAACAAAGTTACCTAAAATTCTATCAGTTTAATTTTTATAACATACACAAGACAAAACAAAGGAATAATTTGTCAATTTACAAAAGGAATTTTTAAAGTTACTGTAAAAAGTCAGGAAGAAAACACATGTTACTGCACCATTAAAATAAAGCTGTTCCAACCATGATTTCAGGTCATGCTGTCCCGACTGATATTAGATAAGGAGGGAGCAGCAACTACTGTAGTTAGGAAGGGGAAAATAAATCAGGCATTCTGGTAATGCCTATTCTTCTTTCCTTTCTAGAGAAAGTTAATGCATTTGGATGGTGGGTAAGGACATGCAGAAATAATCTGCTGATGTATGAGCACACTTTGCCACTCAGCAATGTAAAGCTCATGCATGAAGAATGGTAACTCAGATAATTACCAGAGGTTATACAGAGACATTACATTCATGTGGAAATTTCCTCATGGATTTCCCCAATCAGATGGTTATAGCTTTGTCAGCAATTCCATATAAACTGCACAAATGAGGTTTCCCTGACCTTCTGCCAAAGTCATGGGGGACAAAGGGAAAATTCCCAAAACGATCCCTGACCAAAATCTTCAGGAGGGAAGATACAGAATGAAACAAATGCTTTTTTTGTCCATAAAATTCTCTGAATAATCTAAAAATACTGCAATTATTTGTTTTTAATTCTGAAAAGCTGCTACATTTCTCAAACAAGTCAGCTTCTTACCATATCTGAATTATTTGCAATGAGTTTTCTCAGCCTTTTCTCCAGAATGCCATATAGTTGCAAAGCAATAGGCAAACAATCGAGATCTGACTGTTTCTCCATGGTCTGAACTAAAGCAAAACTCAGCAAAGTCGAGACCAGCTTCTGCTTCAGGTTTGAGGACTCTTTTCCAATGATTTCTATGAGAGCTCCCATCTGCAAACAAAGCAAGAACTATAATCACAATTTGCAGCAACATCAATGCAGCTTATGCTGCAAACTGGGAGGACCCCTATTCTTGTTTCCACCTGCTTGAGTAAAGCTCAACTTAAATATCATAAATATTGTCCTACTGCTGACTCAGGATGGGCAGCAAATTCCAGCCTAGCCAGCAGTGCTCACATCTCAAAAAAAAAATAGAATCACCTTTGCCTCTTCTTCTAAGCGGTTCTTAATGAATTTTAGTTATATTTAAACATTTTGAAAGGTGAATCTCCATCTATTAACAATCATCCCAGGTTTATATTTTACTATAAGCTTCTATAAAAAGCTTATAGTAAAATGTCCAAAGACATGCAGATTAGGTTGATTGGCCACGCTAAAAAATTGCCCCTTAGTGTCCTGAGATGTGTAGGCTATAGAGGGATTAGTGTGCAAATGTATAGGGATATGGGGGCAGGGCCTGGGTGGGATTGTGATCGGTGCAGACTCAATGGGCCAAAGGGCCTTTTTCTGCACTGTAGGGTTCTATGATTCTATCATAATGTAATTTTATTACCAGAGTTGTAATTTCTCCTTTGCAGTGGTTTTGATGCTCTCTCACTCCTGGGGTCTATCTCTGTCACAAGCATCTTTGTTAGACATGTTTCCAATTCCACGCAGTACATTTAACTCTTCAGTTTCCATTGAATATAATTGCTTCCAAGTTCAGCCACTTAACAGGTTTAAAGCTTCTGTGTTTTTTCTTTCATTTCCCTTCCCAGGCTCAACCACCGAAAGTTTTGCTTCAGTTTTATTTACTTTATGTTCCATTAAATGCTGTCATCACACTTGCCCACACCTGATTTCCCATTTACTCCCAAAGTTAAGGAGTAACTTCTTAAGCTATTCCTTGCACCTTAAGGAGTAAGAAAGGGCCTAGAAGGCTGGAGTTGCATTTTGGGACCAAACTGCTCTCATTAACTCAACAAGATGATACATGCCCATGTGGCCTGCTGGGGGTACAGCACGTATCACTTGTACAAACACTGCTGTTGCTCTGCATCAACTATAAGCTTCCATTGGAGATAAAGGGTCAATGGAGGCCAAGTAGAAAAAGGAAGTGGCAGAGGTGTACAGAATTATAAATGTTGAAAAGAAGAGATGAGAGATGAAAAGATATATAGAGGAAAAGTGCGAGAACAAGAAATATAGACAAAGTGCAAGAGAGTGAAAAACCATGCAAAAGGCAATAAGAGCGTGAGAAAAGAAAAACAAGGAGAGATGAAAATGAAAAGTAAGGCCCGAGTAATGGTACAGTATAACTAGTGCAATATCCATCATCGTAAGATAAAAGTTCCATAACAGTAGATAAACCAAACAGACAGGATGATTTCAGGTTTGTCTCCTGGCAACTTGCTTTGATAAACTGCCTTCCAATTGCACCTGATCAAAACTTAAGAGCATTTGGCAGTAAGTAAACATAGGCAATTACATGACCAGGAAAGATTCTGTCGTTCATCTGATCAACTGGAAAAATTGTCTCCTCCCTCAAATATCTATGTCTACTCTCCTTTAAATTCTCCAACACAATAAGGGGGAAGATTAGTTAGTTATGGTTTCGACATTTCACATGCTGCAAGGCTAATTTAATTCCAATTTAATTTTCACTTACTGTTTGAGCCCTAAAAGTAGGTTCCATCAAACATAAATTTTTCATCAGACACTGGATCAACTTCTGATTTGCTTCACCCACAACTTGTTTTGAATTACAGCTGTCAATAATTTCTTTGAGTTCTGCACAGAAAATAAGATTATGGTAAGGTCGCTTCAGGCAGAGAACACAGCATTTGTAATAAAATAAGGAGTCGGAATAAACAGCGTGAAAAAGAATTTTGCAGACCGCTATTTGCTCTTGTGTATTCAGCATTTGCACTGTGCTGCAGAAATAAAAATACACCAGATCTTCAACATAATTTCCTGGAGATATATATATTTCTTCATCTATGCTCCTCATTCCAGGACCGATTGAGTGGAAATCAAATAATATATAATTAGGCTTCTGACCAAAGAGCACATCACAGCTCACAAAAGACGGCTTGAACATGTGTAGTTTTTAATGCACATTCTGAACTAAATTTGAAAATGTAGATATAAGGGTTAGACTTGCAAGGCAGTACACGTCAACTTCTGTAAAAAGCAGACAAACAACTTAAGGAGGCAACTCAGTTTTGTACCCAAGACAATTATGAAGGTTATCTCCAATTTGTAAATATGCACAAGCAAGAACTGCACTTCAACCGTACATATATTTTAAAAAATATATATAGTCCACCTTAATGTATTTTTCTCACTTAGTCCCTCAATCTTACATCATTCCCCAAGTGAATGTGTGATATCAATACAAGCACTATATTGTGCTCCAGCATTGGGCGACTGACTTATCAGACTGAGAGAAATTCTCCATGATTAAAAACAAGGAGATAAAAAGCATTTATTTTTAAACGGAGTCTTTCATGATCTCATGAAACCCTTTCCGTCCAGCAAAGCAGTTCAAACTGTAGTCACTTTTGCACTAATGGAAGACCTTTTAACGTTGAGAATTCCTTTCTTCATCAAGTAAGATATAGCCAACAGAATATTTACTTAAAAAATGTATTTATAGCCAAATGGTGATCCTGAAATAGGTCCTTCCTCCTGGCAATGCTCAACAGGTGATACCAGTGACACTGTAAGTTCCAGGGTTGGTTATTAACAATAATTAATTGGCCTTGTGGAGACGGTCTCCATGTTAACTATATAATCATAACATCAAAGGTGTAAGATATTTAACATTTTCTTTTGAAGGGAGTTCTTCTAAAAGGTGCTAAAATTGCTAACAATGAAGCATCTATTGTCAATGATATCTGACTAAAAAGTCACTAATCATTATTGAAGAGGTTTGGCAACACTTATCTTAAAAGTACTCGTAGGGATTTCTGCTCTCCAAAGCTCAATATGAGCAAGTAAGTAACACGTAGCTTCCCTTAAGTGAGACAGAGCCATTGCTGATTCAATGCAATGAGAGGGACACGATTATTACTGCCTCAGCTTCCACTTGCCAGCCTTTTCCTTTTCACCATCCTTTTTATAAAAAATCCTTTCTCACTTAGGTGGTCTTGCTTAGTCACCACGACCCATGTTTAAACGTTAACAAAACTTTTACAATTCCAAAGCCTAACATTTTATTTTCCCTCATTAAAAAACATTGCAGAGTTAATTCAGAATTCCCAGTATTGATCATCCACAGCCCAGGTCACTGATGCAATGCAATGCCTATTTTGACTTCACGGTGGTCAAACAAGGAGATGATGGTCTAGTGATATTATTGCTAGTTCAATAATCCAAAAACTCAGCTAATGTTCTGGAGACCTGGGTTCGAATCCTGCCACAGCAGATGGTGGAATCTGAATTCAGTAAAAAGTATCTGCAACTAATATCTAAGATATTAACACCTACTGATGGCCAGGAAACCATTGCTAATTGTCAAAGAAACCCATCTGGTTCACTAATGTCCTTTAGTGACACAGTGGTTAGCAATGCTGCCTCATAGCACCAGAGACACGGGTTCGATTCCTGGTTTGGGGACTATCTATATGGAATTTGTACATTTGCCCCATGTCTGCATAGGTTTCCTTCAGGTGATCTGTTTTCCTTTCACAGGCTGAAAGATGTGCTGGTTAGGTACACTGGCTATGCTGAATTCTTCCTCAGTGTACCTGAACAGGTGCCGGAGTGTGGTAGGTTTTCATGGTAACTTCATTTCAGTGTTGATATAAGCCTACTGGTGACACTAATAAGTAAGCTTAAGCTTAGGGAAGGAAATCTGCCTCCTTATCTGGTTTGGCTTACATGTGACTCCAGGGCCATAGCAATGTGGTTGACACTCAACTCCCATCGGGCAACTCAGGATGGGCAATAAATGCTGGCCAGCCAGCAATGCCTGTGACCCACAAACAAATAAAAAAACAAGAAACCACAATGCAGCCCGGGTTAATTGACAACGCAGGCAGAATTTTCTTTCTTAGAATCTAGAATCCTACAGTGCAGAAGGAGGCCATTCAGTTCATCAAGTCTGCATGGACCACAATCCCACCTAGGTCCTATGCCCATAACCCCATGCACTTTTCCCTAGCTAGTCCTCCTGACGTTAAAGGCAATTTAGCATGGCCAATCCATCTCACAAGCACATCTTTTGGACTGTGGGAGAAAACTGGAGCACCCAGAAGAAATCACTCATGCAGATAGGGAAGAAACGTGCAAGCTCCATATAGACAATGACCCAAACTGGGAATCGAACCTAGGTCCTAGCACTTTGCACATGATTCCCGCGGACTGCAGAGTCAGTATTCCCACGAATGAAGCCAGAGTTGTCAACAACCATAAAGGAGTATACCTGACAATGGTCAATATCAAGTTCCAGCAATTCTTTTCCTAAGAATTTTAAAAGCCAAAAAAAAAATTGCTGTCTCTCAGGAGCATTGGAATTTTGTCTGCTGAATGACAGGATTGAGTTGAAATGCCCATGTTCTCAATCTTACCCTCGCACAGCTCAAATGTATAAAATCCACGCAGAAGTTTGGAGATGATAATCCTGTATTTTAAGCAGACACCAAAACGAACATGCTGTTATCAAATGCTCAAAATAAGCAGCACTGCTGTAAGTAAACACTTTTTACCTGTCGGCCAGCCATGGAAAAGCGGAGTCATGGAGCAGACACCTGAATCAGCAATGAAGATTGATATTTTCTGCTCAGCCGATTCTTTGGCTGGATTTGTCACGATCATGTATGGCAGGAGTTCCATCCAGATCCGATTAACCAGTTTTTCATTCCCATGATACAATTTTTCTGAGCTTAAAAACTTAACTGCCTCTTCCAGAACAATATGCCTAGGGGCAATTGCATAATAGAAAATGTAACATACTGCAAATATTTAAGAAAAGCAAACATATAAATATGTGGAGGAGACATTTTTAAATGCACACGCGCACGCACACACACACACACACGAGAATTACAATAAAACAATTTTATCACCCACCACTCAATATTATTATAGCAAACAATAGTCACTGATGCAATGTTTTCTTCTTCCAGCGAGTGGTGATATTGTGCAACATATAATTTTTTTGTGAAATCACCCTTTTCATCCACTGCAGGCACTACACTCCATGCTATATGGTGTCTGAATGAAAGGTGTTGACTCTTTCAGCCCCCAAAGTGAATAATTCTCATATGTTTGTATCACTGACGTATAGTTATGAAGTTCAACTTAGAACATAGAACATTACAGCACAGAACAGGCCCTTCGGCCTTCGATGTTGTGCCGACCAATATAAAAAGCAATGCCCCTCCAAACTAAACCATTCCCTTCTCTTCCATATACTTATCAACTAACCTCTTAAACGCCACCAAACTTGGCGCATCTACAACTGCTGCAGGCAGGGCATTCCACTCCGAACCACCCTTTGGGTAAAGAACCTACCTCTGATATCCGTCCTATAACTATCACCCCTTAATTTAAAGCTGTGTCCCCTCGTGCTAGCTTTCTCCATCCTAGGAAAAAGGCTATCACTGTCCACCCTATCTAAACCTCTAATCATCTTATATGTTTCGATAAGGTCTCCTCTTAGCCGCCTCCTTTCTAACGAAAACAACCTCAAATCCCTCAGCCTCTCTTCATAAGACCTGCCCTCCATACCAGGCAACATCCTGGTAAACCTCCTCTGTACCCTCTCCAATGCCTCCACATCTTTCTTATAATGTGGGGACCAGAACTGCACACAATACTCCAAGTGCGGCCGCACTAGAGTTTTGTACAGTTGCAACATGACGTTGCGGCTCCGAAATTCAATCCCCCTACCAATAAAAGCTAAGACTCCATATGCCTTCTTAACAACCTTCTCGACTTGACTGCCTACTTTCAGGGATCTATGCACATACACACCAAGATCCTCTGTTCATCTAGACTACTAAGAATCCTACCATTTGCCCTATACTCTACACATTTATTATTTCTGCCATAGTGCATTACCTCACACTTTTCCACATTAAACTCCATTTGCCACCTCTCGGCCCAGCTCTGCAACTTGTCCAAGTCCCTCTGCAAACTAGAACACCCCTCTTCACTATCTACCACTCCACCGACTTTAGTGTCATCTGCAAATTTACTAATCCAGTTATACTTGTACAAGTATAACACAAAGCATCAACAAATACAGATTAGAAAAGCCTTAAAATATATTCACCCGGTCAGGCAGCGTTTTGGAAAGAGACAGAGGAAGACACAGCATTCTAGACCAATGACTTTTGACCACCCATTGACCTGAAATGGCTCGGTGGCACAACGATTAGCACTGCTACCTCACAACACCAAGGTTTGATTCACAGCTTAAGTCACTGTCTGTGTGGAGTCTGCATGTTTTCTCGTGTCTGCTACGGTTTCTTCCGCGTGTTCCGGTTTCCTCCCACAGTCTGAAAGTCGTGCTGATTAGATGCACTGACCTAAACAGACGCCAGCATGTGGTGACTAGGAACTTTTCACACTAACTTAATTGCAATGTTAATGTAAGTCTAGTTGTGACTAATAAACTTATCACTTATTATGTTTGCACTCTTTCTCTCCCCATCAGATGTTGCCTGACCTGAGTATTTCCAGTAATTTGTTTTGATTCCGCATTTCAGCATCTGAAGCATTTTGCTTTTGCATTAAAAATACCTTTGTTTGACTACTGGCTGTGTTTGGATCATAGAACATTACAGCGCAGTACAGGCCCTTCGGCCCTCGATGTTGTGCCGACCAGTGGTACGGACCTAATGACCCTCTAACCTAAACTATTCCAATGTTATCCACTGACCAACTGAACGCCCTTAAAGTTGGCGAGTCCACAACTGGTGCAGGTAGGGCATTCCACGCCCTTACTACCCTCTGAGTAAAGAGCCTACCTCTGACATCTGTCCTATAATTATCATCCCTCAATTTAAAGCTATATCCCCTCGTGTTAGCCATCACCAACCAAGGCTCTCACTGCCCACCCTATCTTATCCTCTGATCATCTTGTAAGCCTCAATTAGGTCCCCTTTTAACCTTCTTCTCTCTAACAAAAATAACCTCAGGTCCCTCAGCCTTTCCTCATAAGACCTACCCATCATACCAGGCAACATCCTGGTAAATCTCCTCTGCACCCTTTCCAATGCTTCCACATCTTTCTTATAATGCGGCGACCAAAACTGTACGCAATACTCCAAGTGCGGCCACACCAGAGTTTTGTACAGTTGCAACATGATCTCACGGCTCCTAAATTCAATCCCTCTATCAATAAAAGCTAACACACACCTTCTTAACAACCTTATCAACCTGGGTGCCAACTTTCAGGAATCTATGCACATGTACACTGAGATCTCTCTGCTTGTCGACACTAACAAGAGTCCTTCCATTAGCCCTATATTTTGTAATCCTGTTACTCTTTCCAAACTGAATCACCTCACACTTTTCCACATTAAACTCCATTTACCAGCTCTGCAGTTTATCTATGTCCCTCTGCAAACTGTAACATCCACCCTCACTGTCTACAACTCCTCTAGCTTTAGTGTCATCTGCAAATTTACTAACCCATCCTCCTACACCCTCATCTATGTCATTTATAAAAATGACAAACAGCAGTGAGACCAAAACAGATCCCTGCAGTAACCATTAGAAACTGAATTCCAGGTTGAATTTTTCCCATTAACCACCACCCTCTGTCCTCTATCAGCTAGCCAATTCTTGATCCAAACTGCTAAATCACCCTCAATTCCATGCATCTGTATTTTCTGCAGTAGCCTATCATGGGAACCTTTACCAAAATCCATATACACCATGCTTTACCCTTATCCCCCTCTTTGGTCACCTTCTCAAAGAACTCGATAAGGTTTGTGAGGCACAACCTACCCTTCACAAAAACTGTGTGGACTATCTCTAATCAAATTATTTCTCCCTATATAATTATAAATCTTACCTCCTATAATTCTTTCCAAAACTTTGCCGAAAACAGAAGAAAGGCTCACCAGTCTATAATTCCCAAGATGGTTTCTACTCTCCTTCTTGAACAAGGGGACAGCAGTAAACAGCCAGTGGTGTGGAAGGCTGAGATACAACTAATGTTTCAGCCAATAATTGATAGATTGTGATTTTTGTCGGAAAGTATGTAGCAGTTGCAAGGACAGGATCAGGTATAGTTTGGATGTCTTTGGTCTAAGCTAATGCATAAGAATGGCCACTTGGACAATGTACTTGATGGAAGCCAGTGTTGAAATGTAATCATTTAGGAAAGGGTGGGAATAGGCTTAAGAGCAGAGTGTGGGGAGAATAGAGAAAATGTCTGCCAAAATCTTTCATGATTCTGCTTTTCATATTGTAATTACCTAAATTATATTCATACAGTATGGTCCTGTTGTCAAAAATGTACCCACCAATGCTCATTGCTAGAAAGGTCTGCTCTTTGAAACAGCGACAAAAGACAAGAAACTGTCTCTTCTTGACTAAGAGATCCAGAGAAGGCCTATGAAAGGAACAGAATGAAATTGAAAGTTAGCATGAATATTTATCCTTTCTTGAGCAACAGGTTAGCATCTTCCTATAGCTGCCAATGTGCAAAATCTTTTCACTCAGAATTGAGTATCTTTGGAACTCAGTGAAAAGGTGGTGGAAGTAGTTGTGAATATTTTTAAGACAGGTAGCTAAATTCTTGATAAGCAAGGTGTTGATGGGTTATCAGATAGGTGGGATGAAGAGTTGAGGTTACCATGGGATTAGTATGATGTTATTAAATGGCTGAGCAGGCTCAAGGGGTTGAATGGCCTATACCTTGTTCATATGTACGCTCGTACATTCATTGCTCATCAACTAGTGAGAACAGATAGGTCTCCCATAGCATTATATGTGAATTGCCCCCACTTGGAGCATGACTGTGATGTTCAGCTACTAAGAACAACTGTGCTTCCTCTGAAGGCCACCACCCAATGACTCCTTTCTGACAGAAGTCATCTATAAAGGCAAATTGGACAGCTTAGAAATTGTTGGGCTGGAGAACAATTGTCACTGTTTGTAAATTTTAGATTCTGGCTCAAAAGATTATCTCGAAACATGCACAACAAAATAAACTGTGACACTTGAAATATGATACGTTTACACTAATAGAAAAATATTTGTTAGATAATGCTGCTCGTGAAATGATTTGAAGCGTGCTGATGGTGTGACAAAGCAAGTTGTTTAAACTGAAAGATAGACAAAAGAAGGGTGACATATAAATATTTAACATTTTTCCACTCAAGGTAATAATGAAATAAAAATATCTATTTCATGATTAAATAACTTCTCTGGATGAAATTCACATTACATTAGATAGCCCAAAAACAAGACCAGGCTTCCTACATAATTTTATATTGGGAAATCAGCATATTTTTTATAAAAACATATTCAACTCACCTCCAGAGCTTGCATAGCAACCAGAACTACCTCGAGACTATCATCATTCAACCGCTCCAAAATAGATTCCTTTAGAAAAAGATGATCGCATCCCTCCTTTGAAACAAAATAAATTATATAAATAAACTAAACTACATGCCTAGTTGTGTGATCACACATGTGATATTTCAACGTCCATGACTGTTGTGGAACCTGAGTATAGTTTGCTTCATTTATTGAAAAATTTCGTTTTAAGATGTTTCAGGCTATGCAATTACATTTAAATGCGAAGCTTTTAAAGTTGACAATCACATTTTAAACTCAGCAAGTATGCTAGGTTAACTTGAAAAATTGACTGCATTTTTTGAAATTACAATGTTAGCAGAAACAGGCCTCTTCATAAGTCAAAAAGAAACTTTTTTTATAAACAAAGTTTTCTATAGCCACTTTGCTTACAGCAAATTGCTTATGAAAATTAGAGACAGCCCATAACAAATAATTTCATAATACGGTTAATGGAAAAGTTATAATTCTGTATAAAGCCATGTGTATTCAGTAAAGTTTGGGTCAAATCTGTGTCAGGACTGGCTTTTGGTTATACCTCTTGCTCTGTCCCAAATTATTCGCTCTCTGTAATGTGTTAATTTTAAATTATGCTCAATAAAAGAAATTCAATGTATAAGTGCTGTCTCTGTCTATTCTAAGGAACGAATGGACCCTACACATTATATGTTGCATTGTGTTATAATCCCAGTAGGGACTATTAATGTCTAAAGTAAAATCCAAACATCTCATTACATGGCAGAGCTATGCTATAGGATTTCACAATTTTACATAACAAAAATTAAACATAGCCAGTGTTACTAATTTAACAGTATATATTCTATAAAGACTTCTGTTAAACTCAGCTCTACTTCTTCCATGAACAACCCAAAGATATGCCACAGCCCTTCAGAGTCTACTTTGATATCTCCTCAGTTTTTCAGTCTGGCACTTAGACTTTCAGAGTTGTTTCTCTCTGGTTTCCACTGCTGTTCCTTCCATTAGTTTTACTCGATAGATCTGACAATTTTACTTCCTGATGACTTTGAACCACACCTGAGCATGAGCCTCCACTTGAAATTTCCCGCTTAATGATTCTAGATGAGGAACACCTCTGATTCCTTCTGGCCTCTATATTCCTCGTTTTGGCTGCTGGCAGATTTGCAACTACCTTCTTACAGCCTTCCAAACTGACCCTGCTGGCAGCTTTCTCTCTCTCTAGATGAGCTGCAAAGTGCATCAGACCAAAACTGCAGCTGCCTTCTATGAGAAACACTGAGATAAATACAGCAAAAGAGCTTTCTAACACCACAACCATCTCCATGACAATATGGCATACTTGGAGATAATCCCAAACAGAAATATTAATTAACTACCTTTAATTTCACAACTCTTACAGTGCAGTGGATAGCTTCTGAGCCAGAAGTTCAGGGTTAGAGCCTCATCCCAGGTCTTAATGGCTAAGGAATGTGCATTCATTATGTGATCAAACAAGTGTGTCAACTTGCAAATCCTTCTAAACATGTCAACGGCTGCCATTAAGAGCAGGAGAGACTCCTGATCAGCCACTCTGATGTGGAGTAGTACCACTCAAGCTATAAGGCCCAGCAGACTGGCAACCTGTTCTTTGAATTACTAGCTATGGAAATAAGACAAAGTCTGCCTAGTGCACCACTAGGTATGGAAGGAGAATAGAAGATGACTTCAGAACCCAACCTTTGTAGCTATGACCCATATAAATAATTCACATCTCTAATATAACTGTCCTCTTCCCAGATTCCCTGGTTTTGCCAACAAGTCCAGAGATAGGTCATTCACTGTTTAATTTTTTTGTTTCACTTCCAACGGTGACTTTAAAAGATAACTACAGGTTATTTTTACACTCAAATTAATCCAGATCTTATTTGATTTGTATTCATTTTAATGTTGCTTACTGGGTTCATAATCAGGTTTTCCATTTCACTTACAAGTGACACTTTAATCTCCAACCTTAAAATCATTGCTCTAAAGCACATTAATTATGGAATGAGATATTTGCAATAGCAGCAACAATTTAAATGCTTCGTGCCAGAATTGAAGCTGCTGTCCAAAAAGGTTACAGTCAATCATAAAATCCAACATTAGAATCCATTAATTTGTTTTTTAAAGACATCTCAGTAGAATTTTACAAACTTTTAACACTTGGGTTTATAAGTTGCACTCGTGTAACATCAAAGTGTTGCAGGCATTTGGGAACATGGTTGCAATTATTAAAGATGTATTACTTAGTGTCTTTTTAAAAAAGCAAATTAAAACATTTAATTTAAACAATTAAGTCTTATTTATATACATTATCTGTACATATATATATACACATATTCTTTTAGCTGGACAAACCTACAGTAATAATCTGCGACTGCAGTGGCACAGTGGTTAGCACTGATGCCTTACAGCTGCAGGGACCCGGGTTTGATTGCCGGCTTGGGCACTGTCTGTGTGGAGTTTGCACATTCTCCTCCTGTCTGCGTGGGTTTCTTCCAGGTGCTTATCTTACTTCCTAGTCTGAAAGATGTGCTGGTTAGGTGCATTGACCTGAACAGGCCACGGAGTGTGGCGACTATGGGAATTACACAACAACTTCACTGAAATGTTAACGTTAAGCCTTACTTGTGACGTTAATAAATAAACTTTGCATTATTTAATGGTTAATTTCAAAGAAGACCTCACTTTATAGCTCAGCACATACATCAAGCCTGCTGAAACTGAAGAGAACAGAAGGATTTCACAAGCCTCTGCAATGGGTCTGGACTTGTCCCAAATATTAGCTTCGCTGATCTGTTTCTAACAGTTACTTCATATGGTTACAATTTCTGAGTAAGATCCTGTACATTTAATTACACTGCAAACTCCAACATTAAAAATAATTTCAAGGTTTCATAGCATTCATTGGAGCTATTAGGGTTACTTTGCACAGCCTCTATGCCAAAGGAAATATAGAAAATCTTGCGGATTTAAGATGAATTGTGCAATACTAAGCCTTGTATTACCTGTGAGGTGTTAATGATTTCTTTCAAGCGTTCAACTGCAAATACTCGGATCATAGACTGTGGATGATTTAGACTCAGCAACAAAGATGTATTAGAATCTGCCAATAACTAAAATAAAAAATAAACATAGTTCAGAATTAACAATGTATCTTATAATCCCCCTCCCCCCAGCCTCTTCCTCATGAAGGATGTCTCTTTTTGGGGCATGCTTCCACTGATCCCAAGTTCAACTGATCTCATTCATGTGATGCAAATACTGTATTAACAGGCTACTCATACACAGGAGTGCACCGCTCCACAACTGATTCTGTCCTTGCCCAATAATAGCAGTTTGAGGTTCTTCCAGCAACAGTCATTGAATGGCAATCTGATTTGATAGCAGCCTGGAGTAAGAATCTTAGGGAATTTTCCTAATGATTTCCCCTCCCTAACCTCCCGCCAATTTGCGATTACTCAGCTACTGTACTTGTGGCCAAGCTGAGAGAAACACAAAAAGGCCACAATTCTCTATGGACCAAGACAAAAAAGAACTAGGCCACGAAAACTGTACAAGTCCTGATTTATTTTTCTCAATGACAGGAGAAACAACCAATCCAGCACTTTTGTACAATAGTAACGTAGGGAAAAGCTTGAAGGTTTTCCTCAGCAAAGTTGAAAGGAAAGTCGGTAGCTCATTTGCGCTAAGTGTAATACAACAAGCAACAATTAAATAAACGGCTAAGAGTTAAATGTTAAGCAGATCTCTGGGAGAATCTCGTTCAATTCTTTGATTAGTGTTCGGGATCTTTTATAGTCACCTGAAAAGGAAGACAGTAGCTCTGACAGTGCAGTACGCTGAGTCAACCTTTATGCCCTGTCACTGCTGTCAGTGAGAACAGAGAATTTGGCATTTAGCCAAAATTTTGTTCACTGCAGCAGTACTGGAAAAATCCAGCTGCAAGTGAGATTGGAGAATGTGCGCCAACATTAGCACCCAACTCTGACTGAAAGTGTGGATTCAAAACTCAGCCTTCTAACTCAGAAGTTAGGTTGTTACCCAAGAATGAAGAACTAAAATGCAGGGCATCAATTATATTGAGAACAATGCTATTAAAAGCGAGTTACAGTGGTTGGGTGATTCCAAAATTGGGACAGTGAAATGAAGGGATTATAAAGGAGAATAATGAGTTCCATAATTTTGAAGTATTGGGAAAGAATGAGCTATAATAAGTCTTGATAAAACACATAGGATGTGAGAAAGCAGCAGGGTATGCAAGCTAACACATCTGGAGTTTAAGTATCACCCATCAAGCAATCTCAGGTCAGGTACAAAGTGAACTACCTGAAGAATAACTCTGTTCCAACAAGGTAGATCTATTCCAAGCTAACCACACTCCCAAGTGTATTAGTTTAAACTTGAAATTCCTACATCTAATTGCCTACAAGGCAATTTTTGAGGTAAAATGATCAATTTAGTACCAATTTATGCTGGGATATTGAGTGCACTCTGCATGGATGACAGCAAGTGAGAGAATTAGATGGGTAAGAAATATTTCCCTCCAACAGTGATGGACTGGGACACATAATAAAAAGAGATAAAATAACTGCTCAAATCCAAAGTGCCTTTCAACTGCAATTTTCTTAGCACATTATATTAGTCGGTTACCCATGTATTGCTTATGGTACTTTAAAGAATACACCATTTTCTAATGAGTAAGAGTTACAAAATGAGCCATTGCATTAATTTCAAACATATTACTATATAAAAAAAAGTGCTACAGCATCTATGATGCAAGTGATGGGAAATAAACATTCATCATGGAATGTTTTAGAGAATAGCAGTTCATTAAATTTATACAACACATCGAATACCATTTTTTTAAAAACAGCTTCCCAGGAAGGGCAACTTTTAGAAAAAACAATAGTATATTTAATTGTGCAACTAACAGCTGAATAATGACATTCATTCTTTCAAAATTTTTGCTGAATCCTGAGCTTTAAAGTCTACATTACCTGATGCTTGGCACTGTTCAAAGACAGAGAAATAAACTGATGAAAGATATCTTGTTCTCTCTGGCTTTTAGCCTTTTTCAATTGTTCTTCCAAAGCTAAATCATAAGCATTAGGATACCTTCACAAAAATAGAAAGGCAAGTCTTTAAATAGGAATAACAGAAAAAAACAACTAGATACAGAAAATGCATGTTAGGTCTAAAAGATTGCACTTCGTTTTCACATCAACATATTTAATTGCTCTCACAAGGCAACTGCCTTAAAACTCAAAACACTGTCTAGTTCTGCAGGAAGTAAACGCCTTTTTTTTTTCTCCACATATTTTTCATCCCAGTTAGCAGGAGTGCAGCAGGCAACCTACTGCTAGACACCAATGCAACAACAAGAACAACAACAGGGCAGACGGTAGCACACTGGTTGGTACTGCTGCCTCACAGTGCCAGGGACCCGGGTTCAATTCCCGGCTTGGTTCATTGTCTGTGCAGAGTCAGCACGTTCTCCCCGTGTCTGCGTCAGTTTCCTCTTGGTGTTCCGGTTTCCTCTCACAATCTGAAAGACGGGCTGGTTAGGTGCATTGGCCATGCTAGATTCTCCATCAGAGTACCTGACCAGGCACCAGAGTACGGTGACTAGGGGATTTTCACAGTAACTTTATCAATGTTAATGTAAGCCTAATAGATAAACTTTAAAAAACACTCTGGAGTGACCCACTATCTGGCTTGCAGGTACAGCAATTGGACTCATTTTTGTACCCTTCTGAAATAAAACAACTGACAGCAAGAACTTATCGTTGGTTAGCATGCCAACCTGCTCAGTCAAATGCCACATTCAAAATAGGATTTCCTTGCTTTGCTTACTTTGCTTCCACAAATCTGACCACGGGCGTAATTTTCTGATTTAATGCAGAGAGACTGTCTGAGTTGGTACTATTTGTTGCATGGGAAGTGTACTCCTCAAGCAGCACACTAGAATACAGAAGAAAATCAGATGCAGCATGACTGAATACAATAATAAAGATAAATGAAGCACAGTAGTAAATCCCTACTGAACTACAACCAGATATTTATCAATATAAATCACAACAAAAGATTCCAGGCTGCAGACTTTGTAGAAGGCAATGTGTTATTAACAGCTACAATAACACATTTTTCAATAAATTTATCAAACAGCAAATCTGTTTCAGATTTTGCCACATGTAATCGATCACTCACTAACTTAGAACAAGAATGTTGGTTTTATTATCCAATGTGCACCAACTGTAGTTAATAAAGTACAAAACAGAATAATCCAAGAATCGCCTAATTAGTTTGCCATGTCAGCTTCAAAGATTTCCCTCTAATATTCAGCCTGCAATCTTCAGTTTACATTTATATTCAGTATAATTAACTTTCTTTTGCAGATTTCTTTTTTGACTTTAAAATAACTTCATCTGGGCAAAATTAGTTGCAACTCCCAAAGCAGAAATAATGCATTGGGATTTTGTTTTAAAATTAAAAACATCAAAATAGAAACAAAGAAGATAGGAACAGGGGGAGTTCATTCGGCCCTTCGAGCCTGCTCCACCATTCATTACGAACATGGCTGATCATCCAACTCAATAGCCTAATCCTGCTTTCTCCCCATAACCTTTAGTCCCATTCACTTCAAGTGCTATATCTAGCCACATCTTGAATACATTCAATGTTTTGGTATCAACTACTTCCGGTGGTAATAAATTCCACCACTCAGGCTCACCACTCTGGGTGAAGAGATGTCTTCTTATCTCTGACCTAAATGGTTCATTCGAATCCTCAGACTGTGACTCCTGGTTTTGGACATCCCCACGTCGGAAACATCCTCCCTGCATCTATCCTGCCTAGTCCTGTTAGAATTTTGTAAGTCTCTATGAGATGCTCCCCCATTTGTCTGAACTCCAACAAAAACAATCCTAGTCAATCTCTCTTCACACAGCAGTCTCGCCATCTCCATATCAGCCTGGTAAACTTTCACTGCATTCCCTTGAGGGCAAGAACATCATTTCTCAGAAAAGGAAACCAAAACTGCTCACAATATTCTAGGTGTGTCTTCACCAAGGCCCTATATAATTACAACACATCCCTGCTTCAGTACTTGAAACCTTCACAATGAAAGTGAACATACCATTTGCCTTCTTTATTGCCTGATGCACCTGCATGCTTATCTTCAGCATTGGTGCACAAGACCAACCCAATTTACAGCCATTCAGATAGTAATCTGCCTTCTTGTTTTTGCTTCCCAAGTGAATAACCTAACATTTATCCAAATTATACTGCACCTGCCATCAATTTGCCCACTCACACAACCAGTCCAGTCATGCCAAAGTATCTCTACATCCTCGTCACAGTTCAACCTCCCACCTAACTTGGTATCATCTGCAAATTTTGAGGTGTTACATTCCATTCCTTCATCCAAATAATTAATATATATTGTGAATAACTGGAGTCCCAGCACCAATCTCTGTGGCGCCCCACTAGTTACTATCTGTCAATTTCAGAAGGACCCATTAATTCCTATTCTTTGTTTCCTCTCTGCCAACCAGATTTCTATCCATCTCAATACACTTCCCCACTCCCATGCGCTCTAACCTTGCACAATATGTTAGGCTTTAGTAGCATTGGTCACTGTATGCAACAGGGTTGAATGGAAGAAATTGAGAAAGTGGTGAAGCACAATGTAAAAAAGTTGAAGCAAAAAGTGATATTGGAAAATGGAGCGACAGAAGCTTCGTGTAAAGTGAACAGGTGTGAAGAGAGGCTTGGTGTCAAGCCACCAAGGCAGTTTCTAAAGATTGCAATGTCAGTTGGACCCCATGCACGCACAGCCAGCAGACAGAGCTAATGAGTGACCAGAAGATAAAATGTGGAGTTCAAGACTTCTTTCTCAGAATTCTTGGATGCATGTTATAAATTTTATGTTTCTGTATATCATGAGACAACTGGGGAATGGTAAAAGTGGCAGCATCTCAGACCGTTTTCAGGAGGAGTAAAACTTTACAGAAAGTCTCGGCTAACAGGCCTGATGATGTAATTGGCTATCACAAGAAGCATCATTGTACATATAGAAGAACATGACAAATGATGTTTACTTGGCTACAACTTGGTCCAAGTTGCTCCCCAACATAATGTTCTGAAGTATGGTTTCCAGCAATTGAATGTGGGTTTGGCAACTGGAGGTTTCTTCCTGCTCTTCATCCATTTCACCTGAGGAGATAAAGAAATGTAGATGAGTCACACAAGAGTTTACATCAGTGACTGTTACAAAGGAAAACAGAGCTGGTGAAACAAAATGTTAAAATTAAAAACACTATCCTTTCACCTCCATTACAGGGGAGAAGACTCAGGCCAGAGTATTAAATTAAATCAGTTTGACATTATTTAGCTTCTAAGAGGAGAAATTAAGAATCTTTGATCAATAAGGTACATTTTAAGGAATGCCTTGAGAGAAGCAGAGTGTTTTAGGAGGGTATTTCAGAGCTTGAGGCTGAGGCAGCAAAAGACATGGCCAACAATTCTGAATAAACTTAAACATACACAGGAGGCTATGATTTCAAGTCCTAAAGCAAGGATCTAAGCTGACATTTCACTGCAGTAGTGTGGGGCAGCTTCATGGTTAAAATGTTGTCATCCAGATGATGTGTTTTGTGGAGGCTTTTTGCTTTTGCGGGTGCATATTATTCCTCTGACACTACTTGAAGGTCAGTGAATTCCCTCAGCACCCTGGGCAACATTCTTCCTCAATCACCACCCCAAAAAAGGTTAACAAGCTACTTCATGGGGTGGCATGGTTAGAACTGCTGCCTCACAGTACCAGGAACATGAGTCCAATTCCCAGCTTGGATCACTGTCTGTGTGGAGTTTGCACGCTCTCCCTGTGTCTTGTGGGTTTCCTCCCAAAGTCCAAGATATACAGGTTAGGTGGACTGGCCATGATAAATTGCCCTTCAGTGTTAGGGGGACTAGCTAGGGTTACTTCATAGGATGTGGGGATAAGGGCTGGCTGGGATTGTGGTCAGTGCAGACTTGATGGGTTGGAATGGCCTCCTTCTGCACTGTAGGATTCTATGATTCATCACATTCTTGCTGATCATGTCTCGCTACGCGTAAACGACTGTCATGTCTGCCTGCATAACGACCAATGCACATTAAAATAACTTAAAACGTGAAATGCTTTTGAGACATTCAATTGTCATGTTAAGATGCTGTGTGAAGCCTTTCATTTAATTCAAGGACAAACATTTTCAAATTCACAGCCAGAGTCACAAAGTAATTCAATAGATTTAGCAAAAGAAAATTGTTTAAGTGCATTGTCTCAGGAACATTTTGTTATCTACTCAGAGTCATACCGCATAGACAGAAACCTTGTGGCTCATCATGTTTGCACAAGCCATCAAGCACCTATCTATTCTCATCCTATTTTTCAGCACTTGGTCCATAACCTTGAATGCTATGTTTCAAGTGCTCATCTAAATGCTTCTTAAATGTTGTCATACTCAAAATGATATGAAAAAGTGAATGTATTAAAAAGAAAATCATCAGAACATTACCTGTGATAATGCAACGGATCAGAGCGGGTAGAAAATAGTGAAGGAAAGAAGAAACTTGATACCGACTGTCAATCTCTTGCAGAATTGTAACAAGGCCAGGGATATTGCAGAGACGATTAAAGGTTCTGGAAAAAAAAATCAGACAATGAAGCAGGAAGCCTAAAATTATCCCTTTTGCTGTGTCCTCTCCTAATAATTAATGGAGGTAGAAGGCACCACTTCAGTCCTGTTAGAAATGTGGGGTAAAAACAGAAATTACAAAACAGTCAAGTGGTCACCTAAAGAGAAAGAGGAATGCATGAGACTTCTTCACTGTGACAGTCGTCCAAATAACCATCAGCAAACTAAATTTTTATATGGAAAACCTGTGTTCATTAGATTTCTTTTTCAGTCAGCTGAATAAATATTCCTTGCTCCAGGATAGAATCTGCAATTAAGTGAAGAATGTAAATGTCACATCAATTGGAGAAAATGACAAACTGCATCTTATTTTTATTTATTATTCGTGTCAAAAGTAAGCTTACACTGCAATGAAATTACTATGAAAATCCCTTAGTCACCACACTCCGGCACCTGTTCGGGTTCATTGAAAAAGAATTCAGCATGGTCGAGGTACCTAACTAGCATATCTTTTGGACTATGGGAAGAAACTGGAACACCAGAGGAAATCCGTGCAGACACGCAAATTCCACAGTGACCGAAACTGGAAATCGAGCCTGGAATCCTGTGCTGTGAGACAGTAGTACTAACCACTGTGCTACTGTGCCACCTCAAATTAACATGGAAACATGTGGAAGAATGGAAGTTTTTATATAGTCTGAATACGTCGATATCTAGGCTGTCCAGTTCAAAAGTACGTGGACTCAATGTCTGAACCATCCTGTGATAATAAAGAGATTGTTTAGCGCAAGTGTGAAGGGAAGATAACAGGTTAAAAAGTGAAAACAGGCTTTAAATATCCACCTGCAGAAATAAAATCATTTCAAGGAATTAGAATGGGGCATCTCAAAGACTGAAACACTTCAGAAATATCTGTCATAAAGGACGACCAGAATATTTCCTTATTTGCATCATTAAATGGAGAACTGACAGAGGAAAATTGCATGGCTAAATATAAATTATGCTTCTAAAATTATCATTTCAGTACAGCATATATATTTGTTGATATTCCCAACCAAAGAACCTAAAGCAAATGCAAACAAATGGATATCAGCTAGGCTCCATGCTTTCATGATGTTTCTGATTCTTAAGAATATTAACAACATTAACACATTAAAACCATATTAGTCAGAAACCTCACAGAAATAAAGGTTTGTCCAAGATTCTGCCTCAAATTACAATTCTTGTTTTTTGTCTTTCATCTTCTCTCATTGAACGAAACTCTTATTGAACTGTTCTTCAACCCCATACTTTGGGTATTGATGCAGGGTGCATCACAGGCTTTGCTGTCCTCCAAATTCCGCTACCTGATAGTGGCTTGCGGTACAGTGGTTAACAGAAGTGCCAGTGTTCAGTGAAGAACTATTTGTATTTATATGCTGACTATAACATAGTAAAATCACTCTGCCCCACTTCTCGTTGGCCACAAAGCCATGGTGCACAAAGGAGAAAATTGTACTTACTTTTTACTAATATTTTCCCCCTTTTGGTGTTGCAGTAAAACAATCAGGCAACTCAGTCCCTCGCGTGTCAAGTTTGGAATCTTCACAAGAGTTTTGCTGATCTGCTGGGCCAGTGTGTTTATCAGAGAGGGTTCCATGACAACTTTAACAGCAAGCTGACAGATTATCATATAGGTAGCAGCTCTGTAATCTGCCAACGATGACTTCAGTCCCTACAAATTGTCAGAAAAGTATACATCACAACAATGACCCACAATACAGATGACAAGTATAATTCAAATGGAAGAACCAAGTGTCATTTAAAGAATATTACTGAGCAATGACAATAAGCATAGAGGTTACAGCAGCAAAGGATGTTGTTTTCTATGTGTGACCCTGATAACTAAAGCTAAGAAGACAGCAAAAAAATTATACTGAGGTATCTAGGGGGAGATAATGGCCTAGTGGTATTATCACTAGCCTATTAATCCCAAAGCTCAGCTAATGTTCTGGGTTCAAGTCTCGTCCTGGCAGAACTTGAATTCAATAAAAAATATCTGGAATTAAGAATCCACCGATGACCATGAAACCAATGTTGGAAAAACACATCTGGTTCACTAATGTCCTTTAGGGACAGAAATTTGCTGTCTTTATCTGGTCTGGCCTACATATGACTCCAAAGCCACAGCAATATGGTTAACTCTCAATGCCCTCTGAACAAAGGCAATTAGAAATGGGCAATAAATATTGGTCAGCCAACAATACCCACAGCCCACAAATGAGTTAAACAAAAAGGAGCAATGGCAAACTCATCTCCTGACCCAACAATGTCATTTATCTTTTAGCAAATTAATTTTAGCCAATTAGTTTTTGAGTCTCAGTCACAATGGACAGACGTCACCAGTGAGTGAACTGATTTTAGGATACTTATGATACAAGTAAAAAAAAAAAGTGTTGGAAATACTCAGCAAACCTGGCAGTATCTGTGGAGACAGAAACAAAGTTAACGGTTGGATCAAACGTGACTTTTCAGAACATTCCAGAACAGAACTTTGCTTTATTTTTGATTGTCCAACACCCACAGCTTTTATTTCAGGATATCTATTATAAGCGGAAAACAACGTGCTCCGCATGATTTAACTTCATACGCCACACACAATATATTACCTTCTGGATGTATGGAAGCAGTTTGGCTATTATGGTGTCTGTTATCTTTTCCGCAGCATTTAATGCTGGCACAATGGTGGATGCATAAAAAGAAAAAAGAACCCTCAGCTGTGCTGCATTGCCAGGGCAATCTGCAAATGCCTAAAGAGAAACAGAAACTGACTGTTAGAATTACTTCATATTAGAATTTCCCCTTTTGATGATTAAGTTTTCAGTATTTCTCCCAGATGGCTGCAGCGTGTACCCATGAGTGTTGGGATAGATTTTTGAATTTCGGTGGTTGACCATTACGAGAGAGTTTGGACATACGTTGCCAGTTCACTTCACTGTGGAGAACATCGTATGTGAGACTGATCCTGAATGCACATGAATTTCCCCGTGCTAATCACACACCACAATGAGACTATAAGATTTAGAGCAGATCTCAGCCATTTGGCCCATTGAGCCTGCTCTGTCATTCAATCGTGGCTGATATGAATCTCATCCTCATTCTCTTGCCTTCTCCTGTAGCCCTTGATCCCTTTATTGATCAAGAATCTATCTCTGCCTTAAAGACATTCAATGACCAGGCCTCTACAACGCTCTGTGGCAATGAGTTCCACAGATTCACCATCCTCTGGCTGAAGAAATTCCTCCACATCTCAGTTTTAAAGGAACGTCCCTTTACTGAGGTTGTGCCCTCAAGTTCTAGTCTTTCCCACTAGTGGGAACATTCTATCGGCATCCATTCTATCAATGCCTCTCTGTACTCTGTAAGTTTCAATTAGATCCTGCCTCTTCCTTCTAAACTTCGTCGAGTATAGAATCAGACTCCTCAACTGCCCTTCATGTGACAAACCCTCCATTCCTGGGATATCATTCTTGTGACCCTTCTCCGGACCCCCTCATGAGTGACAACCAGTAATAATGTCACGAAATGAAATTAGCTGCACGGGACAAACATTATTAAGCTGTGGTGTTTCCTGGTCTGCATGACTCAATACTGCACCTTGCAGTGCCTTTCAGGGATCTTTTGTATCACATCTACAGTTTTGTAATTCGTTATCAAACAAGCTTAACATTTTTCTAACATGCACATGTTAAAATGATCATGGCAAAAATTCAAATCAAATTACAGGTGAAGCTAAAAGTTTTAAACCTGAAGTCATTGTGAATGTACAAACCTTGATAGCCTTGGTTACGAGGCTGCAGATAAAATCCATAAAGCTCAGATCTTTGTAACAATGTGTGATTAAAGTACTTCTTGCCAAGGGGATGCCTGGTTTCTGTACAGACAGTGGAAAAATGTGACAATTTATTGGAGTGCTGATTTGCAATAACTGCAGCTACATTAACCAAAGCACGAATGACTGATCAGGACATAGCATATTGCACCTCTTCGTGAACCCTGTCTTTTTTCACTCAGATACCTTCTTGCACCTCACCCTACTGTTCCAAATAATGTCATTTTTCCATCAAGTGCTGTGCATCCAAAAAGAAACAATTCCTTCTTTTACTTCCCTGCATCATTCCTGCCACATCAACTGACTCATAGAAGTCATTTGCGCATCTTCTGGTGCCTGGATCAACAGTGCTTGCTTGAGATAGAGTCTTGATGTATACTTTGGTTCCAGTGTAGTAGTTGACATCTAACAGTTGCCGAAGAAGATGGTGAGGGCTTTTCCTTAACAATTGCAATGCTAACCATTTACTGGATCATCGCTAACACACATACGCACGCGCGCACACAGATAAAGAGAATTAATCCCAGTCATCAAAAGTAGTCCCATTAACCCATGTTAGCAGCACTGATAATATATTTTGCTCTGGAAATCTGCCCAGAATGTTGAAAAATGGTCAACTGTCATTAGCCAAGCTCTTGTAGAATTTACAAACTGAATTATGGATTAAAAAATCAATTAAAAAGCAATCTTGACAAGCAAAAAAAATTACAATCTGGTTCAACTGCATTCCGGAATTTTCATCCCATACAGACATCCAAGTTAAAGTCATCCAAGTGAAATGCCTGGATTCTTTGGAAGAAAATCTGAAATAGATGCTAAAATGAAATTACTACAAAATCCATAAGAAATATCTGGTTTGCCATCCATTGGATATCAGAAGTATGATGGTTGGTGCAGAGTCAATGGGCCAAATGGCCTCTTTCTGCAATGTTGGTTTCTATAATAACAATAGAATAAAAATCTTTAAGGTGCAGGTTTTAATTACATTGTTTGAACAACATCTACCTGTATGGGCTCCAGCCAGTGCCAGCGATGAGTTGGGTCACTGATTGCAAGAAGCTGAATGACTCTCACAAACACTTTGGTCTCATGATAGGGAAGAACGCAGCCAATCAGACTGTCCTGATTATACAGATGAACATGGAACCTAGTTGAATCAGAACGCAGACATTAAAACCCGAAAGATCATACTGCTCTAGTTATTTTTATGCAACGTAACTGATCACTCCACCACTTCAAAACAAACGTGTGTCACGATCACAAGTTGTATCATTTAGCAAAATGTTTTATTCTGCTTTTTCAAAAATCTGATTCCTTGCCTACATCCATTACTGCAAAACGCAAACATTATAATTAGCTAGATTTGATCAGCGAGAGAGGTCATTTCAATTAAGAACATAGACACTAAATGTTTCAAGGTTCAAATTGATTTGTCTAAAACAAAAATCTACCATTTTCTCAATTCTAAATCACTAGCACATCTTGACTGTCAGGTTACCTGTGAATAAGCCATTCAATGCACTTCTGGGCAGGTTTTAGCATAAAGTACGGAGATAAGCGCATTAGAAAAACCAATATATTCTTGTCGAGCTGGTCATTCACATTTTTAGTCTGAACACTACGTTCTAGGCCTTTGGAAGCTTGGCTGAAGAGCGTTGATTGAAATTCCTCAAAAGACGGATCAATTCCAATAAGTTCGTCTAGACCTGTGCATCCTTTGTAATTGTAGAAAGCAGTGTTAGAACAAATGGTATCGCACTTCGAAAGATGATATTATGTCATTTACAACCTCCCATTTAAAAAAAGTATTACTAACTTTAAGCTAAAGCTTAAGAACTACAAGCCATGCAACTTTAGCAAAGGATTTGAGCTTTAATGCAGCACAAATTCTAAAAGGTTATTTTGAAGGTCTGATATAGATCTCTTTTATATTATAAGCATAATTAAAGAAAATAGCCATTCTGCAATCCATAACACCTATATGCAAGCATATTCACTTAATAATCTCCAAAACCAATCTAACAGATGGCAGTTGTTTAATTATTAGAAGAGACTTACACATCTACAGGAAGGGAGAGGTGTGCAGGTAAGGGTAGGAAAAGAAGCACAAAAAACACTGTAAAACCCCAGTCCCATTTTTGCATCAAGAAGAAATATAGAGAACAGTTTCAAATTATAGCAAAAAAGAGCTGCTCTTGAAGAAATTATAAATTATGTTTTATTTATTGACAGAAGATGATAATCCATTCTATGGATATAAAAAAAAAACTGGGTCCTCAATTGCACAAGCAGGTCAAAGGTGAAATAAAAGCAATAATTGGTGCATGATGTGATATTTTTATGGTTACTTGAACTGTGCAATTCAGGTAGGGCTATCAATATGAATATTGTTATGAAGGAAGGCCATATGGAATTGGAGAAAGACGATGGCAATGACGTGGAGATGCGCGAGCGTGAAAGGATCAAGATGATATGTGACTCAATATAAGAAATAGCTGTGCACAGGGATCAGCTGGAAAAAATGCAGAATAACCTTAGAGAGAGCAATTGTGAAGAGAGAGGCTGAACAACGAGCAGGAAGAACACTAGAACAGATAATTGTCAAATTGGTATCAGCGGTAGGTTGTGTGTGGCGTATATTTACAAAGAGAGAGGGCAAATTGAGAAAAATGCCACAACGGTTGCTGTGACAACTAGGGCAAAAACTGTTTGCAAAATTTATTGAAGAGCATGGTTTTAGATAGAGTACTATAGAACAGAAGAATGGTTGCCCATGTGTCACAACACTGAAAAGAAGCATTCAAATATCTGGAATGTTTATGTAAGAACAGTTCCAGGAAAATAAGAGAGGAACTGCCTTCCCTGCATAATTACTATTTTTCCGGAAAATGGCAGCAGACAAAACTTCCGTGATCCCGTGTTATTGGTTGGGCTTTAAGCATACTGGGTGAACTAACTGCATCTTTGGAGCTGCATATGATTTACTGATAAGTTGGCAATGACATGAGAGTAACTAACAGTGGGAGAAACGCTTCTGGGGCTCACAAATAGAAATATCAAAGCCAATGAATAGCTACTTATTAAGTGCTGGTCAATGTTCCCCAAGTTTGGAATAACAGGGAAAACGGATCAATACTTCAAACTGCAGGGATCGGAAAGAATAGCTGCTAGTGTAGAGGTGTGAACTGATATTCATTTAAACTATACACAAGGGGGTATAAACTAAGGCTTGAAAGGAGAACTTGGATAGTTGGCTAGAAGAGCAGGAAAAAACAAGGCAATAAGGAAAGCCAGACAAACTAAACAACAAAGGAGGAAATGAAATCAATGTATAGCCAAACAAGCCATTCAAAAAAGACCAAAAGGACATTATAGCTGGAGTAATTTTACATATGTTCAGAAGAATTTGGAATCACATTTTTGCCCACATACACTAGAACTCCCAGTGAGCAACGATCATAGCAATTAGCATCAGTAAGGAAAGCTGAATTACAAACTTCAGCCGACTAGGGCCATCAAAACAGGAAAAAAAAAAACAAAATGAAACACAAAAGGTATACAGTGTGTACAAAAGGCTTTGCAGCAAATGTAGTAACACTGTTGGCACCAATCTGTGGCAGGTTTAGCAATCCTGACGCTTCAGCGGTAAGAATGCCTAAGGATGACTTGTTGAAGTATGGAAATGCAGGATGGCTTCATCACTTACCTATAGCGAAGAAAGTGTCTCTGTCTATAGTAGCAGCTTCCTTACAATCAAACAACAAAGATACTGATTCTCTGCGAGACAGGAGACTGCGATCATTCTGCGGCAGAGCCAAGCGTTTCAGCTGAAAGGCTAACGAAGTCATTTTGCTTCCCTGGGGGTGCAGGGAAGAGAGGAAGCGTTGGGGGCTGAGGGGGGGGAGAAATAAAAGTAATAATGAAGGCACAACATTTCCAAGATCAAGTTCTCACTGTGGCAACTTAACTTTCAATAAAACTCACTAAAATGCCAACAAGAAACCTGTTTGCAGATAATCATTTTTATTATAAATTACACCATACAAAGTTACAGCTCTATTTGTCGGTTTTAACTAGTATCCTTGAAAAGAGAACGTGACTTGGGCTTATCAAGCTTCACCAGACACGTTGATGCTACTACTGCACAAGGCTACTGGAGAGGTGTGTTAGTCCCACATGCTGATCAGTTCAGAAAGGACCTACAACCTCCCCAATCCCAACAAAACATCTGGCTGCCCGATATTAAAAAAAAAGTAAATACTGGTCAGAAAATTGGCTTATTCCTTTTTCTCCACACTTCTACACCTCACCTGCATGGTCTCTTCATCTTGCACTTCTTCCTGAAGTGTGGTAACAACAGTCTTTATTTCACCATCTCCAGCTGACTAAACATCATGCTGAGCACTGAAGAATGGGCATGGCAAAGGAGAGATTTCAAAGCAAGGATGAGAAGTTGTTCAAAATGAGGTTTTGAACTATGTTGGCTCCTGGTCTTTGAATGAGCACAGCAACACTGGACGAATGGGTGCAGCAGCCGACAAGAAGAGCTTTGGAATTGTTGAGTCTCAAGGTTACAAAGGCACGAATAAGAATTTTGATGGCAGATGAGTTGAGGCAGGACCAGAAAGAAGAACGTTACAAAAATGGGCATAGGTGGCCTTGGTGATGCAGTTAACGTGCCATTAGAACTCGTTTTCAGGTTAAAACGGACATTGACCCCCCCACAAAAATATCTCCCGCCCGCCCCCCCACCCCACATGCAGAGATCCCCCCTCCCTAATCACCACTTCTGCAGATTTCTCCCTCCCGCCAACCCCCATCAGAAATCCTGCAGTTTCCCTCCCCCCCACCCCTATCAGCAATCCTACAGTTTCCCCCTCCCCCACCACATTGCAACAACGCAGCCTCCAATGATTCTTGTTGGAACGAAGCCTGTGCTTGACTTGCCAAACCCACCTGCAGCTGAATTTCCTTAACAAGGAAAGCTCCATATAAGCTTCAAAGATGGACATACAGGCAATTGTACCATCTCAAAATGACATCTCAAAGAACAGTTCCAACGTTTACTGAGAGACAGCTGGGCAGTCTACTAGACACAGTGAAAGGGAGGGAGGACATATTCTTTCCCTCAGATGGATGATAAGCCAGGGGATGGAACAGCAATGCAGCCTGGGAGGTGCTGGCAGTCAGTGGCCATGCAATGGAACATAGAACCGGCCACTTGTGCCAAAAGAAAGTTAATTACTTCATTAGGGCAACAGGGATCAGTCTTATATGTTGTGCCTGAAATATCCATCCACCCAAATACCCGCTTCCAGCACCTGACCCCTTGCACCAGCCTCCAATCCCTGCTGACCAAGGCACAGCCCCACACGGACCGTCTCCACTCCTATGCCCCATACACTTTCAATTCCCACTTCTGTCTCCATAGAACAAGATGCCTATAACCGCCCGAAGCAGGAAAAGACAGGGAGTGGAGTATCTGAACTGAAAATCCTCATTCCCTTTGAAGAGAGAGCTCTGGATCTGGCAGGGGAGGACAGGTTTGAGAATGACAGCTAAGTTGGCCTGCGACGTGGAAGTGAGCATCTGCCAATCCGTCAAGTAACTGAAATGCTGCCTGCAAAGGAAACTTCATTTCCTTTGTTTCATGGAATGAGCTCAATGCACCTGGCCCATGAGGCATCGCTGCTTCTTCCTGCTACTTAACAAGCTCATGACAGCTCTGAGGAAACCTTGGAAAAAGGGCTTGAGGAAACCTCCAAGGCCAACATCAACGAGTTGACACAATGGTAAAGCTTCGAGCTCACTGTCTGATGCGCATAACACAGCCGTTGATGTACATCAGATGGAAGCGGGAAAGTCCGAAGCCTCTGGCATGCAGGGATCAACCGGAGTCAAGAGGTCAGCTGGTTTCAAGCCAGATGCCGGGCTACTGCAATTAATCCTCCCATAGGGGCTATCAGCAACTGCGAGGCTGTTGGGACGAGCCCCACAGCCTTCAAACACAGGAGATTGTACCCAAGCAGCATGGCACTCAGACCAACATTATACGAGTGGCGTCCACAGCTGTAAGCCTATGGCAGGAAGTGGTCGCCATGGTGGCAGGGTCCAAGGCAGACCATGGTCCCTGTAGACCATGGTGGAGTCACAGCTGAGAGATTTGGGATACTTCTCCAGTCACTGCAGCGCATAGCTGAAAGACATGGAAAAATCATTCTGGAGACATAGCAAGCCATGGCTGAGACACAATAGGTCATGGTTGCAGGCCTCAAGTGCATGATCCAGTCATATCACAAGTGGAGGTTGCATTTCTCGTGACCTGTAATGCCCTTGGTGGGAATCCCCATTGTTCTATTCCATGCACTAGCCTCCAAGTGGAGGATTGCACAAGTTAGGTTTAGGGAAATAGGCACTGTTAACAATCAGTGTTTTGTAGCACTGTTATTTTCACCAATAAATGTTATCGCACCCCACAGTGATGACTAATATGTCTGCTATTCACCTCCCACAGAAATGACCTCACCCTAACTGGACCCAGACTGGCTCCAAATGAAGGAGAGACCCTTCAGTCTCCTGAGTATGCAATCCCCATATCCCAGATCTGTGGCATACTCGTGACTGGCATGGCATTCCAAGCATTTGCAACAAATGCACAGTTCCAACTGTGGGTGTCCTGCAGATCCAGATCTGAAATATAGCTTGACATGGCATCTCCAGCACCCTCCGGACCCTGAGACCACACCCCCCCTGCTCCTACGCACTACATCCTCCAGGCCATTGTAATTGATGGTGGTGCCAGTGTGCATGCAGGGCTTGTTTTGCACCAGGGCAGCAGAGCGTGTCGCACAATGAGTCGTCATCATCCTCCTGCCTGGACCAGTAATTTTCTAACATGGCCGACCTCAGGCCTCTCACCCTGGTGTTATGTCAGAGAGACCCATGGGGCAGGTGTGTGGACAAGGTTTGGAATGGGGTGGGGGGATGGAAGGGACGTGCGATTTGTTGCAGATACACTACATGCCCCCTAGTCAGAGAACGCTGTGGCAATGAGAGCCTCCCTTGCTGCCCTGCCTTGCCAGGCCCTTGCTTGTCCTTCTCCCCCAAGTTCCTCATCAGCCTCCTCCTCATCATCCTCCACATTTCCCTGGGCCATCTCCTCCCCAGGAGCAACTGGCTGGTCATCTTCGTCCTCCTCCATGAAGTCTCCGTGCTGCAGCGCCAAATTATGGAGTGCACAGCAGACCACCACGATGCGGGAGACTGTCTGGGGGCAGTACTGGAGGGTCCCACCAGAGCGGTCCAGACAGCGGAAACGCCTCTTTAGGAGCGCAATGCACTGCTCCACGATGGACCAGGTGGCCGTGTGGGCCTCATTGTATCGGATCTCCGCCTTGGTCTCCGGTCTCTGTACTGGCGTCATCAGCCAAGTCCTGAGTGGGTAGCTGTTATCCCCCAGAAGCCATCCTGGCAGGCTGGGCTGGTCCTCGAAGGCCCTGGGAATATCAGAACTCTGCAAAATGAAGCTATCGTGCACGCTGCCTGGATGGCGTGCGCATACGTGCATGATATTCATTGAGTGATCGCAAACCAACTGAACGTTCAGGGAGTGATACCCCATCCTGTTCACAAACCGGGGGGCCTGACGTTCTGGGGACCGCAGGGCAACGTGTATACAATCAATTGCCCCCTGCACGTTTGGCATCCCAGCAATGGCTGCAAAGCCTGCGGCCCGGGCTTCCTGCTGGGCCTGACCCAAGTCAAAGTGAATGTACTGGCCTGCCCGGGCGAACAGAGCATCCGTCACTTCACGGACACACTTGTGAACTGAGGACTGGGAAATCCCACAGAGGTCCCCGCTGGCAGCCTGGAAAGACCCAGTGGCATAAAAGTTGAGGGCTGCCGTGACCTTCACCACCACCGGGAGCGGGTGTCCCCCTGTACCACGGGGTGCCAAGTGCGCGAGTACTCGACACAGGTACCGCACTGTCTCCTTGCGGAGACGGAGGCTGTGCCGGCAAACGCTGTTTGGCAACTCTTCGAAGGACATGCGTGTCCTGAACCGCCGGGGTTTCAGTTTCCTCCGTGCCCTGGTCTCCCCCTGGGGCCGATGGGCGCCTGTCTCGTGCCCCCATCTGGCACCTCTCTCTCCTCTTGCTGCAGCCTCTGGCCTGGGCTGGCCTTGAAGTGCACGCATTTCTTCCTCCTCCTCCTCCTCTTCTGCAGCAGCGGCAGCCACAAGAATCACCGCCAAGTCTATTGGCTCCATGCCGAAACTCATCTGGAGGGTGGGGTGGCAGGGGCGAGACAGGGGGCAGAGAGAGAGAGAGACAGACAGACAGAAATTCAGTCAGGTTCTCCACTCTGGGACCTGCACTCCCTCTCAGTAATCTATGTCCCAACTGTGTCTCGATGGGTTGGCAAGCACCATTTCACCCTCACCGTGTAGGACAGTGAGCATACAGATGGCAGTACAGAAATCACAACTGGGAAACCTTAAAGCACAGACATGGGTATACCTACCTGGCTGTCCTGTGCAGTGGCTTTCACGGATGGCTCGCTGTTCAGGCAAATTAGGAAGGGGCACCCTCGATATCCTGTGACAAGATGAGTTCCTATGCTGTGTGAGGAGCCAGGTTAACACCTGCACAGCTCCCCTGCTTGGAGCAGCAGCTGAGATCTGCTGCTTGTTTGTGTTAGTGGGGTTACTGGGATGGAAATCAGCAGTTAGTCAGAAAACCTGTGGAGCTGACAGTTGGAAGCGTAAAATGGCAACAGCACTGGGGTTGGTGTCCGCACTGGTAAGCAACCCTCACTCAGCAGCGAGGGGGACGTGCGCAACACCAGGCTCCAGCCAGTGCAGAACTCCAAACTCTGCACCCCCATGATTAGCATAAGCAATCCCTCCCATCCCCACAACACACCAGTGCTACATCTGAGAACCAACCTCCCTCCTTCCCCACTTCGCTCCCTCCTGGGAGGCTGGTAGTCAAAGAGACTTCCACATCATTCCCTTTTGCTTACATCTGCAACAGACTTTTATGAAACAGGTGGTTGCCTCGCTGGCATGATGTCTTGCCAACAAGGTCAGTAAGGTAAGCGAGGGAGAACAATTACGTGCGGACTGTTAATTATATGGACATGCATGCTAATGTATGCAAATTGATATTTCACCCATTTTGGACACATGTCCAGAAAAAAAAAGTTTGGGACAATGGGCTCCGGCGGGTAAACGGGCGTGATTCCCATTGTTTTCCTTCTCGCCCTATTTTACGATCTCACCATGCTGATCTGCGGGTGGCACCAAGTTGTAAAGTTGCGCCTGAAGTCTAAATGGGTGCACAAAAGTGAGTCTTCACAATTAGCACTTCCCAAATGCTGACAGCCAGAATGCGATCAGGCAGCGGGTCTTTTTTTTGATATAAAGTCACTGTTTGGTTAATAATAAAGTCTAGTTGAAATGTTATTGCTTTAGTAATAAGAACACGGTCACTGGCTGCCCGCAGGGAATATGCCCCATCATTAAAACAGCAGCAACAATGAACTGCGCAGTTCAATAAAACTTAAAAAATTAAACACGCGCACTTTAAAATACGAGTGAATATTCCTGAACCTGGCAATCTGTCAAACTCACCTTTTTTTAAAAAACAAATAATCTCTCAGCTTTCCACTCTCACACGCTTCCCCACATGGCACCCAGCACTTTACCCTGGACCCGGAACCGGAATCTTACTGCGCTGTACCTCCAGGCACAGCGCCTCCTTTGGCTGGGAGGAACAATCCAACCGTCCTTAGCGTCTCCTCTGGTTGAGCGGAGAGACTGGGAGGTTCCGGCCATCCACAGCGCCCTCTCTGACTTGGAGGAATAATTGGGAGGCGCCTGCGGTCCACAGCGCCCCCTCTGGCTGGGAGGACTATTCGGGCGATGCTGACCGAAGGCTCCAACTGACAGTGACAATACACACCTCTTTAACTTGTGGCTTGGCCCTCTCCACTCACATTGTGAAGAGAGACTTGATTACCTTAAAGACTTGATTATCTGTAAAGACTCGCATTCCAACCATTACCTTGTAAGTTGAATTTGTGTCTGTATATGTCCTGTTTGTGAACACAAGTTCTCACTCATCTGATGAAAGAGTGAGACTTTGAAAGCTTGTGCTGCCAAATAAACCTGTTGGGCTTCAATTTGATGTTGTGAGATTTCTAATTGTGCTTACCCCAGTCCAACACCAGCATCTCCACAAAGTGACAACGTTGTCAGTTGTGGTCCCACTTGTTGCCATTTCTCATCCCTTTGATTGCACTGAAAACTTTAATACTTCGGCTTTTAATACTTAAGCTTGGATGCTTCAGGAGCGTTTGTAAATTTAAGTTTTAAAATTTATTTATTGGTGTCACAAGTAGGCTTACATTAATGCTGCAATGAAGTTACTGTAAAAATACCCTAGTCACCACACTCTGGCAGGTACACTGAGAGAGAATTTAGCATCTCCAATGCATCTAACCAGCATGTGTTTTGGACTGTGAGAGGAAACAAGCACATGGAGGAAATCAATGCAGACACGGGGAGAACGTGCAAACTCTGCACAGACTGTAATCCAAGTCAGGAATGTGAACCTGTGTCTTTGGTGCTGTGAGGCAGCAGTGTAACCACAGTGCCACCATTACCACCAAGATCATGGGTAAGGTCAAACTCAAAATTAGATGTAATCCCTGTTCTTGTCAGCTTGGATCTATGTCTCTTTTGTGAGAACCATGAACTGGATTCAATTTGAATTTCAATATTGGTTTAGGAAACTGGAAAAAGATGGAGGGATGACTCTGTTAATTAATAATAATATTAGCACAATAGAGAAGATGACCTATATTCAGGAAACCAAAATGTGGAAGTGATTTTAGTAGAGATGAGAAATTATAAAGGCAAAAAGGAATTGGTGGAGATGGCATAAAAGGTAATAGGAGTTTAATCACGGGGGATTTTAAACTACATATAAACTGGAATTTCACATGGGCAATATAGTCTAGATGAGGAGTTTGTAAAACGAGGAATTTCTAGAATGTTTTCAGGATAGTTTTTTTTAAGAACAGCATGTTCTGGAACCAAGCTGTGAACAGTCCACACAAGACCTGGCATTGTGCAACGAGATAGGATTGACTGATAATCTGACAGTGAAGGACCAAAAGGTAACAAGATATAGGAGCAAAGGTAAGCCATTTAGCCCATCAAGTCTGTTCTGGAGGTCTTTCAGATCATGACTGATCAGATATGATAATCCTCAACTTCATTTTCCTGCCTTATCCCATAACCTTTGATTTCCTTACTTATTAAATAACTGTCTATCTCAGCATTGAACATACTTAATGACAAAGCTGCTGCATTCCTCTGTAGTAAAATATTCCACAGATTCACTATCCTCTGAGAGAAGAAATTTCTCTTCATCTTGTCTTAAATAAGTGACATTTTATTCTGAGATTATGTCTCCTATCTTAGGGCAAACAGCCTCTCAGCATTTACCCTGTCAAGTCTCCTGAGAATCTTATCTGCATCAATAAGGTCATCTTTCATTCTTCTTAATTAAAATTAATGCAGGCCCAACATACTCAACCTCCCCTCCTAAGCAAATCCCTCCATATCTGGGATCAACTTAATGAGCTTTCTCCAGACTGCCTCATATAAGGGGACCAAAACTGTTCACAGTATTCCAGGTGTGGTCTAACCAGCACCTTGTATAGTTTTGGTAAGACTTTATTATTATTATATCCCATTCCCTTTGGCACCCCCTAGGTAGCAGCGATCATAATATGATTGAATTTTACATTGAGGGAAAGAAGGGTAGGTCCAAGACTAATATTTTAAAGTTAAATAAGGGCAATTATGAGGGAATGAAAGCTGTGCTAACTAAAGTGAATTGGCAAATTAGATTAAGAGATAGTTGATAGAGATGCAATGGCAGACATATAAAGGGATATCTCTGAATACACAGAACAGATATATTCCAATAAGGAAGAAAAATCCCAAGGAGAGGGCTCACTAAAAGTGAGTTAACTAAAAAAGTTGAAGATAATATCAAGTTTCAGGAAAAAGCACATAATTGCACAAAAACGGGTGGCATGTCAGACGATTGGACAGAATATGAAGAACATCAAAAAATTACAAAAAGATCACGAAGACAAAATTAAAGTATGAGAGAAAGTTGGTTGGTGATAATTTCTATTGATATTTAAATAAGAAAAGTTGAAATGAGTGTTGGTCCCAGAGAAAGTGATCTGGAGAATTAATAAGGGAAAGTTAATAAGGGAGATTGCAGTCAGCCAGTTGGTAGTACAGAACTTAAGTATTGCTGAGAAAAGACATTTTGTCAAAGCTTTCGATCTTGTACTTCTCAGATCAATTGCAAAAATGCTAATATCCAATACCAAAGGGGAAAAGCAACTTTCTACTGTATGGGAAGATGGATGGCAAATAAACTTGGTAGAGGCTTTGCCATTGAGAATGCACCAGTTGATGGTGATTGGTAGTTAACTGCCAAACATTATTTGCAGGTTGAAACCAAGGAGCGTGACCTTGATTGGCCAAGGCATTGCCCTGAGGAATACACCAATGAATGGTCATTGCTTATTTTGTTTAGGTAAAATAGGCACAATGTGTGTATATTTAAGACAAAGAAGAGGACAAACTTTTTCTCTTGCAGGATAATGTGTCTGTGGAAATTTCTTCCTGAAAAGGTTGTGAAAGCAGATTCTTTGAACTTTTTAAGGCAGAGGTAGATAGAGTCTTGATAAACAAGGAAGTGAAAGATTATTGGGGTAGGTGAGAAGTTACAATTAGATCAACAATGATCTTACTGAATGGTGGAGTAGGCTGGTATGTTCGTATGAAATAATGTTTTATCCAAACTTAACGTTCTTTTTAATCTTGTACTTTATACTCCTATTAATAAAGCTTAGGGTACCATATGCTTTAGTAACTGACCTCTCAACCAAAACACACAAATTATATGTAATATTTTAATGTTGGAGCAGAACTTCTTGAATTTTAAGCATTATTCCTTAAACTGTTAGCAATGAAGAAATGACTGAGAAAAAAAGATTGCATTACACCAATGAAATCTTAAATGTGAGGTGTTTCATCCAGACATCAATGGGAAAGAGAGTTAGGCAGAATGATTATTGGTCGGCTAATTCACTATCACTTGTTTTGCACCTCCATTGAGATTGAAGTTTTCTCCTTCAGGATCAAAGCTCGCAACCACACCGGTTTGGAATAAATGAATAATCAGTTTTCAATCCAGAGGAAGTGCCAGTGAAAGAACAGATGATTTATTCAGCAGTGCCAATTGATTATTCAACACTGAGTAGCAACAGCAGGATGATGAGGCAACACTAATCCATCTTCTTTCTTGAGACAAACAATGTAGTTGCATTCATATTGCCTTTCGAGCCTCCAAGCTGATTTTTTTTTAACTCTCTCAGTCTGCGCTGGTACACTCAGTTATAGGAAAAAAATTGTAAAGGCTGAGAATACCTGGCAGGTCAGGCAGCATCTGCAGAGAGAAAGACAGATTTAATGTTTTGGGATCAATGATGTTCCAATAGTACGGGCAGATCACTGCCAGCTTTGTGGGATGCTTAATTGTAAGGTAGCCATCTGCGCTAACCTTTTTTGGAAGAAAAATAACAGAAAGAGCACTACTTGAGGAACCAAGAGTCATGCCATATTTTTGCCAATAATGGGCAGAAGCAGAGGACAGATATATATTCGGGTGAAAGGTCATGACTGAAATGGCAACCTTATTTCTCTCTGTCCCCAGGTGCCGCCAGACCTGCTGAGTTTTTCCAGCATCTTCATAGAAATCATAGAAACCCTACAGTACAGGGTTCTTCGGCCTATAAAGTCTGCACCGACCACAATCCCACCCAGCCCCTAACCCCATATCCTTCCATATTTTATCCCGTAATCCCTCTATCCTACATACCTCAGAACACTATGGGCAATTTTTTTTTAAGCATGGCCAATCAACCTAACCTGCACACATCTTTGGTGTTCTGTTTATACTTACAATTTCGCGGTATTCCGGTACTTGCTTTTGGGTTGGAATCTTCCCTCCATTCACACTGACGGGATTTCCCATCCCGCTGCTGGCTGCCAAATTCTCTGACCTCGCTGCAGCGGGAGTGTGGCATGAATGAGTTGTGAGAGCCAGCCTGCTAAGTTCAAATTAACTGTTGGGCACATCACAGGGATCCACAATGTCACCCTGAAGAAATAATTGACAATGACAGCAGAATGACTGATGGCAAAGCCATGAGGGAGATGGAGGACACGGTAGCACAGGGGTTGGCACTGCTGCTTCACAGCTCCGGGGTCCTGGGTTCGATTACCAGCTTGGGTCACTGTCTGTGTGGAGTTTGCACATTCACCTCTTGTCTGCGTGGGTTTCCTCCAGGTACTTGCACAGTCCAAAGATGTGTGGGTTAGGTTGATTGGCCATGCTAAGAAATTGCCCCTTAGTGTCCAGGGATGCCTAGGATAGAGAGATTAGTGGGTATAATATGGCGATAGGGACTGGGTGGAATTGTGTTCGGTGCAGACTCAATGGACTGAAAGGCCTCTTTCTGCATTGTAGAGTTCTATGACAAAAGTTAATGTCAAAAACATCAGTGTAGGAAGAATGATCCCCAGCCACTAATTGAAGAATCTTCCAATCAGTGAGTATTGAAAATTTTGGATTTTTAAATTCCTAATTTAATTTTTAAATTGAAAGGAATAATTCAAATGGTTCAAAGACATCCAGCACAGTGTTGAAATGAAGCACTGTGCATTTATTTAACCCATTGTGTTGCACATGATCACTTTGTGGCTGATAGCAGATATGTAATGTTAGAAGGATTTTCTATGTTAACGGATCTTTTTATATGGACCTTCTTGCTGCTGAATGATGGTGCTTTGTATTGCAGTGGTTTGAGATATGTGATGCTTAATCTCTTCCTAAAAGCAATTGCTTTGAAAGGAGAATGTGTACGAGCTCACAGGAAGATTTTATTGTCCATCCATTGAGTTTCCGATGATTCTGTTGGTGATCCTGCATCCCAGTTGCTCACATCCAAATTACTGTGAATTCCTGCTCCCTGTCTGCTTTCAGGCACCTGTGGAAGTATTCAGGAATTGAATCGATTGAATTGATTTATTATTAAACGGCACAGTGGTTAACACTGCTGCCTCATAATGCCAGGGTTCCAGGTTCGATTCCCAGTTTGGCTCACTATCTCTGAGGAATCTGTATCGTCTCTCCATGTCTGCGTGGATTTCCTCCAGGTGCTCCAGTTTCCTCCCTTAATCCGAAAGATGTGCTGGTTAGGTGCATTGGCCGTGCAAATTCTCCCTCAGTGGACTGTGGCAACGAGAGGGTTTTCACAGGAACTTCATTGCAATGTTAATGGGTGCCTACTTGTGACTAATAAATAAACTTTAAATTTTATTGTCACATGTATTGGGACACAGCGAAAAACATTGTTTCTTGTGTGCTATACCGTTCATAGAGTACATAGGGGAGAAGAAAAGGAGGGTGTGTAGAATGTACTGTTGCAGTTAAGGAAGGGAAGAAGCTGTCCTTGAGTCAGTTGGTACATGGTTTCAGATTTCTGTATCTTTTAATGTGTGGTCAGGAAAATCAAACAGGGTGTACAATGGGGAAGCCAATTTGTTCCCGCCCATTTTACGCCCTCATTGAAGCTGTAAATTCTGTCTATTTATTGTAATTATAAAATTCATTAACAATAGCAACTTGTACTTATATGGTGCTTTTAACATGATTAAATATCTCAAGACACTTCACCGGACCATTATAAAACTAAATATGACACCGAGCTACATAAGGAGATACTAGGTCAGATGACTGAAAGTTGCCAAAGTGGGAGGAGCTAAGGAGTGTCTTAAAGGAGGGAAGATACTGAGATGGGCAGAGAGATTTAAGGAGTGTATTCCAGAGCTTAAGACCTTGGTAAGTGAAGGCCGAGCCTCCACAATGGAGCAATGGACCAGAATTCAAGGGGCACAGATATATCATATGGGTTGTGGGGCTGGAAGAGATTATGATGAAAGGAGGGAGATCATGGAGGAATTTGAAAACAAAGATGAGAACTTTAAAATCCAGATGTTACTTGATCAGGAGTCAATGTACATCAGTGAGCATAGGGATGATAGACGAACTGGAGTTGAAGACAAGAGTTAGGAACTGAAGAAGGCCATTTGGCCTCTTGAGTCTTCTCTACCCTTCAATAAGATCATGGTTGATCAGACAAACAGTTCTATCAATATTCTGATCAAAATTGCCATAGAGTCTCTACAATCCAGAAGGAGGTTACTGAGCCCATTGAGTCTGTACCAACCACAATCCCATCCAGACCCTATTCCCATAACTCACACACTTCCCCTGCTTATTCCCTTCATACTAGGGTCAATTTAGCATGGCCAATCAACCTAATCCACACATCTTTAAACTGTGGGAGGAAACTGGAGCACAGAGAAGAAACCCACACAGACGCAGGGAGAACATGCAAACTCCACACAGACAGTCATCCGAAGCTGAAATTGAACCTGGGGCCCTGGTGCTGTGAGGCAGCAGTGCTACAAGTGTGCCACTGTGCCGCTCTGTTTATATCCTCTTCAGGAGTTACAGATGATTTTAAGTGGTACAGAGTGGATTTAAGTGGTGCTAAACTTAAGCCCTCTGCTGGGGCACACAGCTACTCGAAAGCGCATTTAGTGCTAGTTGCACGCAAGTTAGCAAGGCAACATGAAGTTGGCATGCTGCCTGATTCAGAAGTAGAAGTGGTGTCATAATTGTGTGATCCCCATGCTCAGTTTAATCCTCATTACTTTCATGTTACCAACAAGAGGCTCTCTGGTTTGGAACAGAGTGTTTCATTTTTTTCACATACTTTGGAAGACACGACTCTCTAATTCTGTGACTGTGTTGGGTTTTGGAAGTGGTAGCTTGGCTGAAACTTTTGGAAATACATTATTTATTTGGCAAATAGACTGTCAACGTACCAAACCAATTGAGAGGATCACACTGCAAGCTAAAGCACTTCTAACAGCCGAATTATCAAGTGACTCCGTCCATTCTAACTTCAAATCCTCTGTCTCAACTTGTTGCCTGCTCTGCTTACCATTCATTTACTTCTGTTTTTGCTTAAGAATTGTTTGCTCATCTAGATATATAAATATATAAAACGCAGAGATACTTTTTAAAAAGGATGCATGTGGTATAGTTACTATGTGATTTGATTTGATCTGATTTATTGTCACATGCACTGAGATACAGTGAAAGGTATTGTTTCTTGCACGCTATACAAATAAAACACGAAGTACATAGGAGAAAAAGATAAGGTGCAGAATATAGTTATAGAGTCATACAGGTTTACAGCATGGAAATGGGCCTGTCAGCCCAACTTATTAATGCTGCCCAAATTTTACCATTAAGCTGGTCCCAATTTCCTGTGTTTGGCCCATATCCTTCTATACCTAAGTTACCCATGTAACTATCCAAATGCTTTTTAAAAGACAAAATTGCACCTGTCTCTATATGACCTCTGGCAGCTCGTTCCAGACACTCACCATCCTCTGTGTGAAAAAATTGTCCCTCTGCATCTTTTTGTATCTCTTCCCTCTCACCTTACACCTTTGCCCTCTAGTTTTAGACTCTCCTGCCTTTGGATTATCTACCTTATCTATTATTTTATAGACCTCTATAAGTTCACCCCTACTAAGAAAACCAAATTTAATCCCTTGTGCTAAAGAGTTAAAAAATTTTACACCTTCTACTTTCCAGGGGAAAAAGTCTCAGTCGATCCAGCCTCTTCTTATAGCGCAAGCCATCAAGTCCCAATAGCATCCTAGTAAATCTTTTCTATCCTCTTTCTAGTTTAATAATATCCTTTCTATAATAGGGTGACCAGAACTGCACACATATTCCAAGTGTGGTATTACCAATGTCTTGTACATCTCAACAAGCCATCCTAATTCCTGTATTCAATGTTCTGAACAATGAAATCAAACATGCCAAATGCCTTCTTCAGCACCCTGTTGCAGTCATAAAAAGGTAAGAGAAAGATCAGTTTAAAATATAATAGGTCATTCAAAAGTCTGATGGCAGCAGGAAAGAAACAGTTCTTCAATCAGTTGGTATATGTTTTCAGACTTTTGTAGCTTTTCTCCAATGGAAGAAGGTGGAAGAAAGTATGTACGGGGTGCATGGGATCCTTGATTATGCCTTGATTTGATTTGATTTATTATTGTCACATGTATACATAAAAAGTATTGTTTCTTGTGCATTATACAGACAAAGCATAGCATTCATAGAGAAGGAAAGGAGAGAGTGCAGAATGTAGTGTTACAATCATAGTTAGGGTGTAGAGAAAGATGAATTAAATTCAAGGTAGATTCTTTCAAAATTCTGATAGCAGCAGGGAAGAAGTTCTTGAGTCGGTTGGCAAGTGACCTCTGACTTTTATATCTTTTTCCTGACAGAAGAAGTAGAAGAGAGAATGTCCGGTGTGTGTAGGGTCCTTAATTATGCTGGCTGCCTTTCTGAGGCAGTGGGAAGTGTAGATGGGGTCAGTGGATGGGAGGCTGGTTCATGTAATGGACTGGACTATGTTCACAACCTTTTGTAGTTTCTTACGGTCTTAGCCAGAGCAGGAGCCATACCAAGCTGCAATACATCTATTGTGCTTCTGTAAAAATTGGTGAGAGTCATAGTGGACATGTTGAATTTCCTTTGCCTTCAAAAAAGTAGAGGCGTTGGTGAACTTTCTTAACTGTAGCGTTGACATGGAGGGACCAGGACAGTTGGTGATCTGAACACCTGGAAATTTAAAGCTGTGAGAATATAGAGCAATTATAACAAGGTATAGCCATAATTAAATAATCTTTGCAGTTGAAAAACAGACTAAATCTGGAATACTTTACCAGTCTTGGAGTAACATGACACTGATAACAGGCATTGTTGACATGCTGCTTCTGCAACATATGTTTAAAACAGTTACCTGGACAATTTTGTAGCAATTGTGATGATTGATTCTTTTTCCCTTGCCTACTCCTTGATCACTAAAAGCATAATTGGTTGCCAGATGGAATGTGTCAGACAAGTCTTGGTTTAAAAGCCGGTTTGTTTTAGCATTTTTTGAAATGATGGCTCAATGCAACTTTCTGCTGAAGAAAAATTAGCATCATTACCTCTGGGTAAAGTCGTTCCTCATTAGGTGAAAAGAAAAGCCTTCACTGCTTGAGAGAACTCCTTTTTTCCCATGACAGGACCAGTGCGAATCATTATAGCCCTTTAGCAATTCCAGTAAAGGTATTGCATAGTCAATAGCTTCATGGGTAGGACATGAGCTAATAATTGTTATAACACATCAAGAAAGATAATTGTGCAGACTGGTCATGCAGTAAGTTGATGTATCAAGACATAATACTTTCATTAGATAAAGAATTAGATGGCATTTGACATAACTCAAATGAATTTCCAACATTAGCTGGCTTCTTAAAGGTACTTGATTCTTGTTAGCAGGGAAAATCAAAAGTAGATTTGTCCCAGTGGCCAGGAATAAACTAAGGGAGGCACAGTGGTGTAGAGAGGTGGCATGCTGATGCAGTGGTTAGCATTACTATCTCCAGGGACCTGGGTTCAATTGTGGCCTTGAGTGACTGTATGGAATTTGCACATTCTCCTTGTGTCTGAACATAGAACATAGAATATAGAACACTACAGCACAAACAGGCCCTTCGGCCCACAAGTTGTGTCGATCATATCTATACCTACCAGGCCATAGAAGTATCTGTAACTCCCAATCCCATTAAATCCCTGCGTGGGTTTCCTCCAGGTGCTCCAGTTTCCTCCCACCCTCCAAATATGTGTGGGCTACGTGGATTGGCCATGCTAAATTGACCCTTAGTATCAGGGAGATTAGCAGGGTAAATGGATAGGTTACAGGAGTAGGGCCTGGATGAGATTGTTGTCAGTGCAGGCTTGATGGGTCAAATGGCCTCTTTCTGCACCGTAGGGATTCTATGAAAAGATTGGATGTTGGTTGTTTATCTATTTTTTGACTGAGCATCAGATATATTTGAGATGGAGAAAGAGGACTTAAGGATGTGGCAGAAATTTCCTGCCAGCAGCTGGAAGCAAAGAAATCTGTTTTATTGATGATGAGATAAACTGTTAAATTTTGTTCTCCTGATTTTCAAAGCAGGTCAGGCTCCCCAATCTCTGTTAGAAACCCTATTTGCAAACATTAGCATATCATGTATGCTTGTTCAAAAACCACCTTGCTGGAATTAAGGTCAGCTTCCAAATTAAATTTCCCACCAGCGAGAATTTAGAACGTTCAACTTTATAACAGTATTGAAGTGGTGTACGCCTAGAGAACTTCACTTCTTTCATGACTCTTAGGTTAGCAGACACTGTTTTCGTCTATCCAGGGAACTCACATAACTCCACACATATCGGAGGCCAGTAACGCAGGCTGCGTCAAGGCTAATCTAGGCAGGTGGAGGGGAGCATGTGGGGGACTGTGTCTAGAGAACGAGGGGGAAGACAAAGAATATCTTGAGAGGGGGTTTATCTGGTTAACCGATCCATAGTGTCAAGGCAATAATCTTTCCGTAGAGTCTGAAGAGTAGTGGAGGCAAACTAAAGAGTGTCTGAGGGAAAGTTTTCATCACTGTGTTATAAGAACAACGTCTCCATGCGCAGTCATGTATGAATGGGAGGAACCCCATTTCTTGATCTTCTAGGATAGCTTTCACTTGGATGGGGTGGGGTGCCATGTCCAGATAAAGGCCAGGTGAAGGGCTTAGCACTGACCTGCTGATTTTGAGTTGGTGGGAAACCTATAAAGGACTCACTCATTTAATGTGTCATTTCAATTTGTTCACAGGTCTACAGAGACATTGATGATGCAAGCTACAGGCATCCCTGCCTTTATAATGGTCCTCATGCAGATAAGAAGGAAGGCCCAATGTAGGCTAGCACAAGGCTAGGAGAAACAAGGCAAGTGGCATTGGGTCCTCAGGAATGTCAAGATGCTGGCGTGCATGGACCAGTGCAACTGTGAGCATTGACTCAACAATGGGTGTATTGCAGGGGGTGCTTTCACCTAGGAATGAGTGATGGGGAATGTCTGAAGCATCCTCATAGTCTCAAGATGTAACTGTCACATCTCCAGCTTCTTTTGTAGAATCTGTGGCCAAAAGGACTCTGGAGAAATAATGTGGAACTCCTGGCTTGCATTGAGTGATAAATACCCAGGTGCACTTTATATATGGCTGCAGGGCCTCAGATCCCAGGAGGTAACATCAGGCTGGGCAGCTTCTTGCCCATCCTGCCATGTGATTTATCAAATTCCTGCATAATTAGTAAGTTAAAGATTAGCAGGGTAAATGGATGGGTTACAGGAGTAGGGCCTGCCTAGTTTAGCCTTGACGCAGCCTGCGTTACTGGCCTCCGATATGTGTGGAGTTATGTGAGTTCCCTGGATAGACGAAAACAGTGTCTGCTAACCTAAGAGTCATGAAAGAAGTGAAGTTCTCTAGGCGTACACCACTTCAATACTGTTATAAAGTTGAACATTCTAAATTCTCGCTGGTGGGAAATTTAATTTGGAAGCTGACCTTAATTCCAGCAAGGTGGTTTTTGAACAAGCATACATGATATGCTAATGTTTGCAAATAGGGTTTCTAACAGAGATTGGGGAGCCTGACCTGCTTTGAAAATCAGGAGAACAAAATTTAACAGTTTATCTCATCATCAATAAAACAGATTTCTTTGCTTCCAGCTGCTGGCAGATCGCACGTGTTCTACCATCCTGCTGCCCGCTGGGAATCTCATACACTTTCCCATTCACCATCAGACTTGGTCAGCAGAACGGAAGGTTCCGCCCTACGTTGCAACAAAGTTTTCTTAATGTACTGTGGGAAAGGATTTTCATCTTAATTTGTGTTAAATAATGAATAGAGCAAAACAGGACTACCAAATAAATTAATTAACATGAAACGTCCTGGGTGGAATTCTCCAGCTGCACTGATCTAAATGCCAGAAATCCCCACCCGACTCTCAATGGCATTTCATGTTGTCCACAATGTGCCCGCTAAAATTCCAGTGGCGGGCGGGATGGAGGAATTCCAGCTCATAAGTCTGACTCGAGTTGAAGCACTAACAGTGCCATTCTGTGGAATGGGCAGGACTTAGTTTGCTTTTGTAAGGAATGGGGAAAAATAACTGGAAAATTTTTCCACTTGAAAAGGAACAGAAGCCTTTTTCTTACAAAAAAAATCACTTGGTTGGTACTGAACTTGTAGAATGGTTGGTGGAGGCTGATTACAGGTCTAAAGAACAAAACCATTACAAGGCTGACATAATCAGCTACTCGTGAGGAAATGTACTTTATAGACAGGCAAATGTTCATTTCCTGTTAGTTAGCTTGAGTCTTCAATCTTTCCTTCTTCCCATAGTGAAACACACAGCTTCCATTTTGCCCATCTCCCAATATTGGTAAAGAAAGAACTTGGGTTTATACAGAACATTTCACAAACTCAAGACATTCTGACATGCTTTACAAATAGTAATTTTGAACTGTAGTCACCATTTTAATGCAAGAAACTTGACCACCAATTTGAACCCAGCAAGGCTCCATAAATTGCAATGAGATACATATTGATAATTGGGTCCCAAGGATGAAGTAAGACACAAATCTTTTTCTTGATAATTATCCTGAATTAAAATAACACAATGACCTTATAAACTAAAATTAAACCAGAAGTTACAATCCCACAAATCGTAAAACTATGTATTTGTAATAATATTGCCATTTTTATTTTTAAATGTGTCTTTCCTTATGAACTATTGGAAGCTTCTCTTCATATATTCTTATCTTGACCAATTATTATTAAATACATGTATCAAATCTCCTCTTTACTCTCGCCAGTCTAAGGAGAACAACCCCAGCTTTTCCAGACTATCCACGTGACTGTAATCCCTGGAACTAGTCTACTGAATATCGACCTCCAGTTTCTTCAATAGGTTGGCACAGTAGTACAGCCGTTATTCTTCTGCCTCACAGTGCCAGGGACCTGGGTTCAATTCTAGCCTCAGGTCACTGTCTGTGTGGAGTTTGCATATTCTCCCTATGTCTGTGTGGGTTTCCTCTGAGTGCTCCGGTTTCGTCCCACAGTTTAAAGATGGGCATGTTGGGTTAATTGGCCATTGTAAATTGCCCCTTAGTGTCAGGGGGCAAAAGCAGGGTATATAAGTGGAGTTATGGGGATAGGGCCTGGGTGGGATTGTGGTCAGTGCAGGCTTGATTGGCTGAATGACTTTCTTCTGCACTCTAGGGATTCTATGACTCTAGGTTGACAAATAAGATCCTGAAGACAGGTCATTAATGATGTATCAAATTAAGAAGGGAAATTGTAGAGAAGGGAAAACATGCTGAATTTCACTTGCTAGAGGACCTCATGCAAATTCCCAGTATCTCTTTCAAAACACAATTCAACTTTCTATCTGAGACAATCTCATGGTGTTTGACTCGCATGGCATCGCAGTGGATAACTGGGTAAAAGGCACCAGATTATATTTTTCTACTGGACATGTTCCGACTGCTCATCTGCTCACTTGCCTTTGTGGCCTTGCCTGGAGAGGTTCTCTCTGGTGAGGAAAACACCTACTCCCCAGCAAAGTCATGTTGGCCTCACTGATAGAACTGGAGGACATTGAGAGTGGCTGCGGGCGTCCCTTGGGCACATTGGCATTACTCACCAGGCACCTTGGCACTGCCTGAATGGGGTGGGGCCTTGAAAAGGCGGGTTCTGAAGGGGCAAGGCTGAGCGATCTGGGCAGGTAGGGATGGAGAGCCCTGCTGCCATACTGCATGCAATTGGTGGGGATGTGATGGAGACTCTGCCGTTAATCTGCAGGCAATTGGTTGGGGGTGGGGGGCGGGACACAATCAGTCTCGGTGTGGTGGAGATGGCAAGAGCAATATTTCCGAGCAGTGTGGGGCTTGTGATTGGCTGTGGGCATATGCAATAGCGGGGGTGTGGATTCATTGAGGCTGGCTGCATCTGCAGAGTCCTGACAGACCTTTCTGTCAAGCCTCTGCTGTTACAATTGCTCATGTGCAGCCATAGAAATCTACATATGTGTAATAGTTCCCCCTATTGCTCGAGCAAGCTGGTTGGTGATTTAAGCCCCACCCATTGCCTCCAGTGGCTAGAAATGATCTAGCCCATCTTTTCATCGTCAAAGTACATAAAATTTGGAGTAAAGACTTGCCCAAAAAAATGGATCTGAAGCTTTCCTGTGTTCATGCTAGCTGGACATTTAGAATTTTTCTTGTAAAATCACCCTCACGATGTCTGAAATACCTGGTGCAACAAAATCAGATGGACCTCCATATTGACTGCAGTTACTGCCGCCCCCACCCCCGCCAACCCAGTCAGTCTTCAACCCTGTGGATAGGTGAAATGTAAATTGTTAGTCAGTCAGCATGATTAAGGACCTCATGCACCCGGACCTACTCTCTTCCACCTTCTTCCGTTGGGAACAAGATACAAAAGTCTGAGAATACGTACTGAGTGACTCAAGAACAGTTTCTTTTCTGCTGCCATCAGACTTTTAAATGGTCCTACCTTATATTAAGTTGATTTTTCTCTGCATCCTAGCTATGACTGTAACACCATACTCTGCACTCTCTCCTTTCCTTCTCCCCTATATACTGTATGAATGCTGTTTTTGTCTGTATAGAGCGCAAGAAACAATACTTTTCACTGGCTGGAACTCTACCACCTCAACAGAGAATCAGGCTTTGACAGCAGGAATCTCTGTAGACCTCAGGTGGGAATTTCCGTTCTCATTTGAGCGAGGCGTAAAATCCCAATACATATGACAATAATAAACTAAATCAAATCAAGACTTGCTAGTCCTTTATTCACGTACCAAGTCATCACCAGGCATGTCAGGAAGGCAATCAGTGAACAATCCTGTCCTGCAATCCACCAACATTGTAGCGGGTGAGACATGGACCATGCAAAGGTCCATTGACCACGGGAAGATCTTTCCGGCCTTGAGACGAGTGCAGCCAGAAAATCCCACCCTCTGTCTCTGATACATAACCTTCACAAAAGAATTCCTGTTAAAGTCAATTCTTGAATATTGTAGAATTGCCCTGGCTAAGCTCTGAAGATAAACATTTACTGTACTTTTTGTTTGATGAAATATAATTAAATTACACAGAAGATTATATCCCTATTGATAAAGCACTTGCCCATACTGTGGTGCCTGGCTTAAACTGGCAAAGAGATTGCTTTTGTAACAATAGGCCTACTGAGTTTGGCTCACTGGTTTTCCACTGAACAGGTTGAATCAGTATTTTATAAAATTCCGAAGGTTTTGGCACAAAATCTCTGCACTTCTATTTAGTCTGCCTGGTGAGTATCAAAGCTGCAATAGGGAACACTGTTTGTAAGCAATGAAGAAGCAAAAAGAAGAATTAAAGAATTTCTAGTTAAAAAAGTCCATTGAGAGGTAGCTTAGAAAGGATTAAATTAACAAACATGATGGTAGAAGAAGTCAAAACATTAGTTACAGACTCAATCACAGACAGAAAGGCAGGAATCTATGGCCAGAACTTCCATGTATAGAATCATAGAATCCTACAGTGCAAAAGGAAGCCAATCAACCCATTGAGTCTGCACCAACCACAATCCCACCCAGGCCCTATCCTTATACACCTATGAATTTACCCTAGCTAGTCCCCCTGACACTAAGGGGCAATTTAGCACAGCCAATCCACCTAATCCGCACATCTTTGGACTGTGGGAAGAAACTGGAGCGTCCAGAGGAAACCCACGCCGACATGTCAGAACGTGCAAACTCCACATAGACAGTGACCCAAGCTGGGAATCGAACATGACTCACTGGCGCCGTGAGGCAGCAATGTTAACCACTGTGCCGCTGTGCTGACTCACAGTAGTAGCAATCGGACTTGAATTGCCATTCCAGTCCAAGTTTCCTATTTCAAAATCCAGCCAATCTTTTCTTGCCTGACTTTCTGACTCAGGCTGAGTAAGGCAGTACGCTCCTGTGGTCTTCAGTCAAGGGCTGCTGAGTTGGAGGTAGGATAGCCACATCCCCTTTTTTATGGCAAGAGTTACTGTAAAGCAGGTGAGTTTAGTGTTTCTATGGGAGGGGGGGTTATGGAGGGGTGTGGGGGGGAGATGCGAAATCAGGATATTGAATTCAGTGATCAGCCATGATCAAAATGAATGGCAGAGCAGGTTCGAAATGCTGAATGGCCTGCTCCTGTTTCTATTTTTTATGTTTAAAAGTCCAGCCACTTTTAGAAGCCTGGGAAAAGGTAGGTTTGTATGATGAGGAGGGATTGGTGAACGGGACAGTGGTCAAGCGGTTCCAGGTGGGGGTAGGTAGAGTAGGAAGGTGGTCAAGTAATGAAGGTTGGATGTTCGTTGGTTGGGGGGGGGGGGGGGGGGGGGGGGGTGCGGTCAGGTGGTCAGTGGGGGGGGGGGGGTTGTTAACGTCAGATGATCAGTTGGTGGGATCTGGGTCAGGTGGGTCTTTCAGTGCATCAGGTGGTGAGTTAGGGAGTGGAGTTCGTGTGGGAAATGGGGTCAGGAGTGGTCAGTACTGTAGTTATTCAGATTAGAATTAGAAATGGTTTTAATTCTTCTAACTTTCCCCAGATAACTATTACTGTAAGACAGTCAGAACCATACAAAGCTTGCAATTTAAAATCACAGTACCAGATAGTTCCAATTCTGGGGGCAATTGCCCAATGTAAGTCTGAACTATCCAGGCAATTGCAGGTCAAGCTTTACCTGGGGCCTCTGGGAGCTGGGTGTTGTGTGTGTGTGTGTGTGTGTGTGTGTGTTCCCCAGCACACCTTTAGGGTACATCCCAGTTATGACACCTAGGATCTCGGGATTTTCTCACTTCGGCTCATTAGTATCATCACACCTGCCTCACAGCGCCAGAGACCCCAGTTCTATCCCCAGCTTGGGTCACTGTCTGTGTGGAGTCTTCCTGTGTCTGCGTGGCTTTCCTCCGAGTTCTCCAGTTTCCTCCCATAGTCAGAAAGATGTTCATTGGCCGTGCTAAATTCTCCCTCAGTGTATTCGAATAGGAATCAGAGTGTAAAAAACTAGGGGATTTTTACAGTATTTTGCAGTGTCAATTTAAGCCTATTAGTAACACTAATAAATGATTAGAATAAAAGATATGCAAGTCAGGTTGATGCTAAATTGACTCTAGTTTCAGGGGGAATAGCAGGGTAAATATGTGAGGTTACAGGGATAGGGTAGGATTGTTGTCAGTGCATGCTCGATGGGCCAAATGGCCTCCTTTTGTACTGTAGTCATTCTGTGATTCTACGAAATAAACTAAAACCATTCCATGAGCATATAATCTACATTGACAACTCAGCGCAGTACAGAGACAACGCTGAATTTTTTGAGGTGCTGCTTTTTGGATGAATGTTACACAATGATCTCATCAGCCTGTTCAGATGGATATTAAACTGCTCGTGATAAAAGCAAAATACTGTTAATGCTGGAATCAGAAACAAAAACAGAAAATACTGGAACATCTCGGCCAGTCTGACAGCATTTGTGGAGAGAGAATAGAACTTTGATGAAGAGTCATCCAGACTTGAAACATTGGCTCTATTCTCTCTGCACAGATGTCGCCAGACCGGCTGAGATTTTCCAGCATTTTTTGTTTTTGCCTTAAATAACTCACAAATTGTTTCCAAAAAATAGTAGGGAATTTATCCTTCAAAAAACACCACCAAAATAGGTAATTCATGTCACCATTGTTTGTGGAACCCTTGCTGTTATGCAAATTGGTTGTTATATTTATCGATGTACCCGGAACAAAGTAATGTGGCCTTGCACAGCACGCCTTTGCATGAGAGACATGCGGTATAAAAGCAAGTTCTTTTTCTCTTTTATTTTATATTATTTTGCAACTTTTATTTGGTAACAAAATAACTGACTCATTAACCTGATCTTTGGAATTGTTCCATTAATTTAAAACTAACACAATAATTAAGCTGGCTGCAGATAAGAATTAATTTCCTAGAGGCTTAAGTTAGGTGGATTAGTGGCTGGGTTACGGATATAGAGCATGGGTGGGATGCCCTGTCAGAGAGTCGGTGCAGACTCGATGTGCTGAATGGCCACCTGCTGCATTGTAGGGATTCTATAATGATTCTGTGTGATAAATGTTGCATTTCACCAGAAGGGAGAAGGCATATTGGCACAGTGGTTAGCACTGCTGTCTCACAGCGCCAGGGGCCTTAGTTTGATTCCAGGCAAGGATCACTGTCTATGGGCAGTTTCCACATTCTCCATGTGTCTGCACAGGTTTCTTCTGGGTGCTCTGGTTTCCTCCCACAATCCAAAAGACATACTGGTTAGGTGTATTGGCCATACTAAATTCTCCCTTAGTAAACCCAAACAGGTGCTGAAGTGTGGCGACAAGGAAGTTGTCACAGTAAGTTTGCTGCAGTGTTAATGTAAGCCTACTCGTGACAGTAATAAATAAAGATATTTCCCAGTAAATTCTGTATTTTCAAGCTGGATGTTGAGATTGGATAAATAGGAAGATCTAATCTCATAGCTATACATAGTCTGCTCTTTTTGCAATTCAGTAAGAATATATTTTAAATTTGTACATTTTTACCACCTTCGCATGGAGTATGTTTTTCTGTTATATGAATTTCCACTGACGCTTTGTAGTTGAGAGATGACAGCCAAATTATTTTGAACAACACACTACTCTTAATCAGGGTAACTTTAATGACAGGTGCTGGATTGTGGCAACTAGGGAATCTTGGTAGTGTTAGTCTAAGCCTACTTGTGACACTAATAAATAAACTTAAATTTAAAATTTAATAGCAGCCTGCCCTTTGTGATTCCCATTGCATCCAGAACAACATGCCCTTGTGTGAACCAGGCCTAAGAACAGGATCTCAGTACCAGACCCACTATAATGGTATCTTTTTTGCATCACTGTGTTTATTCCTATAGCTTTTAAGGTCCTCTACCTTTGTGCACTATTCCCTAACTCAGGCAGTTGAAGTTGTTCCCACTTGCTAATGCCAGTTTTCAGCCAGCCACTAGGAGGTATACAAGACTAACCTGCTGCTCTAGCAAACTGCACTTGCTTCATGATGCCACCACAAACTGTAGCTTTTGTTTCTACTTATGAGGAATTGTTTTAGCACTGTTTCAACATAAACACTGACAAATGTGGTAAAGTGGCTAGACATTGCATTAGATTACTGACAGACGCCCTTAGAAATGTCATGATCCTTGTGAATAAGAATAAGGAAGTAAGTGTCTAATTCTTAATTTAACATGTTTCAGCTTTTCATGAGGACAGATTGTAAAAATATTGAGGGCAGCCTACATATAAGAAAAAAGACTATATTTCATACATCAAATGAACACTCAGCACCAAACCCCTACAATAATTCCTCTTATTAAGATGCTCTTTCTCTACAACCTACCTATGGCTGTAACACTATGGGTGAAATTTTACCAGCATGTCCACCTGTACGATCCTGCCCAAGGCTAATGGAGAATACTGTTCTGTGAGCCTCAGCGCCAGAATCGGGACATGCATCGCCAAACTACCAAAAGGATGTTAAAGCTTTGCAGAGAATGCAAAGAAAGTTCACAGGGTCTTGAGGGTGTTGGCTATGAGGAGGATTGTTTTCATTGGAAAGTCGGAGGTTGAGAGAGACCTGGTACAGGTATACAAAATTATGGGAAGCATAGACAGAGTGGATGGTCAGAAGCTTTTTCTTAGGGTGCAAGTGTCAATTACAAGGGGCCACAGATTCAAGGTGAGAGAGGGAAAGTTTAAGGGAAGCTTTTCATGAAGAGGGTGATGAGTGTGGGAACATGCTGCCAGAAGAGATGGTGGAAGCAGGTACATTAGCAACAATAAAGAGGCATCTGGATGGGTAAATGAATAGGGAGAGAATAGAGGGATACGGACCGAGTTAGGGCAGAAGGTTTTTTTTAGTTTAGTTAGGGCACCATGATTGGCACAGGTTGGAGGGTCCAAGGATCTGTTCCTGTGCTGTGATTTTCTTTACTCTTTGTTCTTTGTTTAATTTTATATAGGTGTTTTGCTAAGCAATCTGATTGAAAGATGTTCTCACTGGACTGATGCATGTTATCAGTTCATTTTTTTAACATCTTATTTTAACAAACACTTGAAGGGAAAGGAACCAGAAAAAAATCGGAGCTACTACCTGTACCGATTTCGGCCATTTTCGGCCATTTCAGAGACGTGGATAGAGCAGGGGCAGGAATGGTTGTTGCAGGTTCCGGGGTTCAGATGTTTCAGTCAGAGCAGAAGTGGTGGTAGAAGAGGGGGAGGAGTGGCATTGTTAGTTAAGGACAGCATTACGGTGGCAGAAAAGACGTTTGATGTGGACTTGTCTGCTGGGGTAGTGTGGGCTGAGATTAGAAACAAGAAAGGAGAGGTCACACTGTTGGGAGTTTTTTTATAGGCCTCCAAAAAGTTCCAGAGAAGTAGAGGAAGGGATTGCAAAGTTGATCCTGGATAGGTGTGAAAGTAACAGGGTAGTTGTAATGGGGACTTTAACTTTTCTAATATCGATTGAAAAAGCTATAGTTCAAGTACGTTAGAGGGGTCAGTTTTTGTTCAATGTGTGCAGGAAGGTTTCATGACTCAGTATGTAGATAGGCCAACAAGAGGTGAGGCTATATTGGGTTTGGTACTGGGTAATGAACCAGACCAGGTGTTAGACTTGGAGGTGGGTGTGCACTTTGGTGATAGTGACCACAATTCGGTTACGTTTGCCTTAGTGATGGAAAGGGATGGGCACGTACCGAATAACAGTAGTTATAGCTGGGGGAAAGGTAATTATGAGGCTATTAGGAGAGATTTAGGATGCATAGGGTGGAGCAGGAAAATGCAGGGGCTGGGGACATCTGAAATGTGGAGCATATTTAAGGAACAGCTTCTGCATGTCCTTAATGAATATGTACCTGCCAGGCAGGGAGGAAGTGGTCGAGTGAGGGAATCATGGTGTACTAGGAAAGTTGAATCTCTGGTGAAGAGGAAGAAGGAGGCTTATATAATGATGAGACGTGAAGGCTCAGTTAGGGCAATGGAGAGCTATAAATTAGCCAGGAAGGAGCTAAAGACGGAGTTGAGAAAAGCTAGAAGAGGACACGAGAAGACTTTGGCGGATAGGATTAAGGAGAATCCTAAAGCTTTTTACAGGTATATAAATAATAAAAGATTGGTTAGGGCAAGATTAAGGCCAGTCAGAGATAGCAGTGGGAAGTTGTGCGTGGAGCCTGAGGAGATAGGAGAGACACTGAATGAGTATTTTTCGTCAGTATTCACGCAGGAGAAAGACAATGTTGTCGGGGAGAATACTGAGATACCAGGTTGTAGACTGGGTAGGATTGAGGTTCATAAGAGGAGGTGTTAACGAATCTTGAGAGTATGAAAATTGATAACTCCCCTGGTCCAGATGGGATTTACCCCAGGATTCTCTGGGAGGCTGGAGAGGAGATTGCAGAGCCTTTGGTTTTGATCTTCATGTCGTCGTTAGCTACAGGTATAGTGCCGGAAGACTGGAGGATGGCAAATGTTGTCCCTCTTTTCAAAAAAGGGGAGTAGGGACCATCCTGGAAATTATAGACCGGTGAGCCTGACTTCTGTGTGGGCAAGGTCTTGGAAAGAATTATAAGGGATAGGATTTATAAGCATCTAGAGAGGAATAAATTGATTAGGGATAGTCAGCACGGTTTTGTGAAGGGTAGGTCGTGCCTCACAAACCTTATTGAGTTTTTTGAGAAGGTGACCAAAGAGGTAGATAAGTGTAAGGCAGTTGATGTAGTGTATATGGATTTTAGCAAAGCGTTTGATAAGGTTCCCCATGGTAGGCTACTGCAGAAAGTGCAGATGCATGGGATTGAAGGTGATTTAGCAGTTTGGATTAGGAATTTGCTAGCTGATAGAAGACAGAGGGTGGTGGTTGATGGGAAATATTCAACCTGGAGTGCAGTTACAAGTGGTGTACCTCAAGGATCTGTTTTAGGGCCACTGCTGTTTGTCATTTTTATAAATGACCTAGATGAGGGTGTAGAGGGTTGGATTAGTAAATTTGCTGACGATACCAAAGTGGGGGGAGTTGTAGACAGCGAGGATGGATGTTACAGTTTGCAGAGGGACATAGGTAGGTTGCAGAGCTGGGCCGTGAGGTGGCAAATGGAATTCAATACAGATAAGTGTGAGGTGATTCACTTTGGTAGGAATAACAGGCATATGAAATGTAGGGCTAATGGAAGGACCCTTAATAGCGTTGTTGAGCAGAGGGATCTTGGGGTACAAGTACATAGCTCTTTGAAAGTTGGCACCCAGGTTGATAAAGTTGTTAAGAAGGTGTACAGTGTGTTAGCTTTTATTGGTAGAAGGATTGAATTTAGGAGCCGTGAGGTTATGTTACAACTGTACAAAACTCTGGTGTGGCCGCACTTGGAGTATTGCGTACAGTTCTGGTCGCCGCATTATAAGAAAGACGTGGAAGCATTGGAAAGGGTGCAGAGGAGGTTTACCAGGATGTTGCCTGGTATGGTGGGAAGGCCTTATGAGGAAAGGCTGAGGGGCCTGAGGTTATTTTCATTAGAGAGAAGAAGGTTACGCGGTGACCTAATTGAGGCGTATAAGATGATCAGGGGATTGGATAGGGTGGATAGTGAGAGCCTTTTTCCTCGGATGGTGATGACCAACACGCGGGGACATAACTTTAAATTAAGAGGTGGTAGTTATAGGACGGATGTCAGAGGCAGGTTCTTTACACAGAGGGTGGTGAGAGCGTGGAATGCCCTGCCTGCAGCAGTTGTGGACTCGCCTACTTTGGGGCATTCAAATGTTTGGTGGATAGGCATATGGATGATATTGGAATAGTTTAGGTTAGAGGGTCCACTGGCCGGCGCAACATCGAGGGCCGAAGGGCCTGTACTGCGCTGTAATGTTCTACGTTTTGTGATTAGCAGTGCTGAGCAATTAAGTTGCATTTTATCTGTGCTATCCTCCTCCCCTCTCTCTCATTCACAGCCACTCTTATCAGCTATTCATAAGTCAGATTTTTCTGCAGCAGGATATTTAATGATGTCTTCCATTAATTAGACTCCCCCTGAGTCTTCAGTTCAAATTTATTTGCTCACTAAGTTGTGGCAAGTGTGAGTTGCTAAATGTGCAGTGAGGGAAGCAGGACATCTGGTATCTGAATGAACAGAAAACCAGCAGATATCTCCTTTACCAATTACACATAAAAATTGGGAAATAAACTGCAGGAGGAATGATAAGGGGAGAGAGGTTAGAGTGTCTACATGAGCGAATAATATCACATCTATAATCATTCATTTTCAGTGACAGAGAGGTTCGTAGGTAGTCATTAGTTCTCAATGGCTGAGATTTTCTAGTCCCAGCAACGATAGAAATTGTCATGGGTGGGACAGAAAATTCTACAGACCAGCCAAAGATTAGTTGATTTCAGGCAGAAATTTCCAGTCCCACCTACTGCTGTACTGGAAATTCTCACCTGAAATCAACATATTGGCCAGAAAACTTCCAGTCCCACTTACCATTGGACTGGAACTTCCTTGGCCAATGTGTTGCTAAATGGTAATTATGCTTGCAATTACTAGTTTTGTAGATCTTTTGTATTTTAGTTTGAGCAGATTCAGCAGCTTCATGATATTCAATGGGCCTGATCCTCTGACCTTGCTTGTCGGATTCTCCAGTCCTGCTGCAGTTGAACCAAGATTTGACTGAGCTCCAAATTCTCCTTCCTCACTGGTAATGCCGAGGGGGCATGAGCGGCCCAACAGTTCCAGTCAATGTGCGGCAATGGTGAGGCAGGCAATGAGATGCCATTTTCGAGAGGTTAATGGCAGATTGGGAAACATCTCAGACAACAATTTCTAGACACCTGCATTTAATTACACGTCTGCTCCTAGCCTGAAGTTTCTGAACTATTTATATATAAATAATGCTGAATATCATTAGCCTTGCAGTTACTTAGACAGCTATTTTTGGCCCGTTGTCAGTCTAGGATGAAAAGTTGTGGGTACAATCTCATAGTTTTATGATGATCATCTGATTGATTAGTAGGGGATATTGGCTGGATCAGATAAAGCAAAATACTGCATATGCTGGGAATCTGAAATAAAAACAGAATTGCTGGGAAGACTCAGCAGGTCTGGCAGCAGCTATGAAGAGAGAGACAGAGTTAATGGGTGACATTGTCCTCCACCCCGCTATGTTTCGCAGCTGCAGAGGCAGCCTGCCATTGATCGATGGCAGGATCTTCTTATTCCACCATGTCAATGAGGTTCATTCTATGCACCCCCTCACCCTGAGAAATCTATGGCAGAAGTGAACCAAAAGCAAGACCAAAAGTTCCCACTGGCAAGAACAGTTGGATAATTCTGGCCCATGTTTTGAGTCCAATAGGATTCATTTTCAGGACTGTTATTGGAACTTTTCACCATTGGTGGCCGAGATTTCAGCTGCCTAACCCTAAACTCTGGAATTCCTCCCTTCAACCTCCCTACTTTTGATCATCTGTCTCCTCTTCTAAGATGTTCCTTCAAACTACTTCTCTGACCACGTTCTTGTTCACCTGTCTTAATATCTCCTCTTGACGCTCACTGTTAAATTTTGTTTAATAGTTGCTCCCATGAAGTGATCGAGGCTTTATAAACTAAATTCAAGGTGCTATATGAACATCATTGTTGCTGCTTGCATTGATTTTGGGAATCCCATTTTGAAGTGAAATAAATGGAAAACTCCAGTATTACTCATGTCATGATGATGTCGCTGAAAATCAAACTCCTTCAGTCCTTCAATCCTGAAGGATGTGGGGTTACGAAGGTAGGGCCTGAGCAGGATTGTGGTTGGTGCAGACTTGATGGGTCAAATTCTGATTTGTGGAAATTCTATGATTCTATGAAATTAATTTTTTTTAGATGCTACAGAATGATCAAATTTGATATGACTCCAGCCTGATCCTCTCCAAAGTTTCCACAATCCTAACTTCCAAAAAGCTCATCTATGCTACCCATTCTTTTCTTTAAATGACTTTTATCTATACCTGCTTCTTTCATTCTTTCAGCGATGTAATATTTTCATTGTGATGATGATTGCCTATTTGGTAGCTCTCTTGCCTCTGAGCCAGAAGGTTGTTGTTAAAGGCCCTCCCCAGGAGTTGAGTGCAAAAATCAAGCCTGATACTCCAGTGCAGTACTGAGGGAGTGAAAGTTACTAAATACTGGAAATATTCAGCAGGTCTGTCAGCATTTAAGGAGAGAGAAACAGTTACTGTTTTGTGTGGAATATGACTTCTTCAGATCCATAGTTCAGTAGAGAGAGGGTTGCATTGGCAGAAAAAACAGCTCCCAGATGAGACACTAAAATGGGGCCCTGTCTGGTGAACATACAGGGTACTACCTTGAAGAAGGATCGGTCAATATTTAATGCCAGTCATTAAAAACAGAATATCTGCTGATCATCACTTTCTGTACAAATCTGCTGTTGCCTTTCTTACAACAGTAATGTTGGCCATAGTCCCAGATGACTTGTGATCCTGAAAGGCGCTGTATAACTGTAAGTTTTATTCACCAGCTCGGATAATGACAAAAAAGACCTAGGCAATAAGCGATTTGAGCCTCTTGGTGCTCCCCCATCACAATGTATTTAACGGCAAGGTAGCACAGTGATTGGCACTGCTGCCTCACAAGAACCAGGACCCGGTTTGATTTCTGCTTTGGGTCGTTGTCTGTGCAGAGTCTGCACACTTACCCCATGTCTGCGTGGGTTTCCTCCAGGTCCTCCGGTTTCCTCCCACAAGTCCGAAAGACATGCTGGTTAGGCGCATTGGGCCTTGCTAAAAATTCTCCTTCAGTGTACTGAACAAACCCCAGAGTGTGGTGACTGGGGGATTTTCATGGTAACTTCATTGCAGTATTAACATAGGCCTATTTATGATGCTAATAGATCATAGAATCCTACAGTGCAGGAGGAAGCCATTCAGTCCATCAAGTCTGCACTGACCTCAATCCCACCCAGGGTTATCCCTGTAAATATTCCCCCCAGCCTATCCCCATAGACTCATGCATTTACCTCATGTATTCCCCCTGATACCAAGAGGTAATTTAACATGGCCAATCCATCTAACCTGCACATATTTTGGACTGTGGGAGGAAACCAGAGCACCCTGAGGAAATCCACGCTGACAGGGGAAGAATGTGCAAAATCCACAGAGTCAGTGACACAAGCCCTGAATTGTACCCGGGTCCCTGGCGATGTGGGGCAGCAGAGCTAACGATTATGCCACCGTGCCACCCCTGAATATACTAAACCTTGCTGTCTGGTGCACAAGTCTTGCTGCCCAACAACCTCTTGGCGCTTCCCCATCACAAATATTGGAGGGAGGGAATGATTTGACAATTTGGTGCAAGGGAGGAGAGGAGAAGTAGGGGGCGCGCTAGGTGTTCGCGCGGACGCGGGATGGGGGAGGCGCGCGTGCGTGCACGCGCAGCGTGGTAGCGGAGGGGGTAGGACGCGCTCCCGGGGCTCGCACATGCGGGATCTCCCCCACGTGCCCGCGAGCAGAGTGCGAGCGAGCGAGCGGAGGATTTGCAGCGCTCTTGTAATCAGAGCCCATAATCCAGGGGAACAGGCAGCCCAGCCAGCCTGCAGCGCTCTCTTTCTGTTTGTCTGTTCCTCCACTCCCCACCACACATTCCCCAGCTCACTTCACCCTCCCTGCAGTCATGGCTGAGGCGGGAGAAGGAGAAGACGAAATTCAGTTCTTACGAACTGTAAGTACCCCCGTTGTTTCTTTTTGCCTTTGCCTTCCCTCCCTCCATCCAGCGTTAAAGGACGCGCTGGGGATTGATCTCAGCCGCATTTTAATCAATGGATATTGGTCCTGCACTGCACTTACTGACGCGCTGTCACCAACTGCATGCTCTGTTTGCGGGTGCTTGTGTGTGGGAATTGTTCTCCCGGTAACTGGGAAGCTCTGGTGCATGAGGGAGGAGAGGAAAATAATATTATTAATCAGGGCGATAAAAGAGGCGAAAATGAAGTGGTGCCTGTTACAAAGAGACCTTGATATCCCAGAGCGAATTATATAGGTGATGGAGCGTGTGTGTCTTAATAATTGGGTCCAAGTCACTGGCAGGAGTTAGTATCTATGTACATGTATATGTTGTGTGTGTATATTATATATATATATATTATTTTCTCTGACCCCCTTCCCTTCCTCCTCCTGCCAAACATTGCGAGCTGAGTGAAAGAGTGAGTAAGTGGGATGGATTGCTGCTATTTCCATGTTGCTGCTCTGGTTGGTTTCTGTCAGGGAATGTGAACTGGGCTGTCTGTCAGATGGACTTGGGGGTGCTGTGGAGGGGGAGAAGGGGGTAAGGTTTTAGGTTTGGTACCCAGGAGTTGCTCTGATGAGCATGTTGCGGACACACACATAGCTCCTTTCCTCTCTCCACAGCAGTGCAGTTGCCCCGTTTCGACTGTAAACATCTTGTCTTGCCAATCCAATTTTTTTTGTAAGGAGCCCCTTCCAACCGGCTCTTTTTCATCCTCTCCTTCCTTCCCTCCTTCCACGTACCCGGGGTGGAAGCAGTTAATTTACACAGAACATACAGAATAACAAAAAAAACACAAAATAGGCAATTTCATTTTTAATACGGTGCATCCACACAGTTGAAACAATGCTGGAAGATTTTGCTAAAAGAAAACCATGATCTAATTAATACTGTGTCAGAGTGGGAGTGGGGGTGGGGCGATTTATTCAGGTGCGAAATCTAACATAAGATCAAAGACCGAGTTGTAAAGTGTTTGAATTCCCGGCATGTCAAGCATGCTCTCCTGTTTAAGGGGGGTCTCCATGTCATCAAGTGATTTAGAACTGGCAAGTTTTTGAAGGTTGGTTCAAATAGGGAACCTATAAAAATATTTAACCCCACACAGTCTGAATGCCAACTGGTGTTACAGTAGGTTAGAAGTTTAGTGATCTGCTGTACCTCTAGAGCAATACTGCTGCTGCAATGCTTTGACAGCAATGGGGTCTACACAAACAAAACATCAGACAAACCTGTCCGGTGCTGCGTTAGCTGCTGAAGATTTTGGCTGGCATTACGACTTATTTTTCCCCTCTTCTGAACTTGGGCGAAATGACCTTGAGAAAAAAAAATCTAAATTGTGAATAAGAGTCTGTATCCCTTATCTGCAGTGCATGTTTTTAGCATTTAATGAGAGTTGTTCGGATTAAGACAAACGTGGACGCAATAGAAACACCCCATTGCTTTCTTATTCGCTATTAGCATTAGGGAAGGCTGGGGTTCGGTTTCAATATGCACCGTGTTATCAGCTTTTAGCATTATCGTCGGATTCTATCAAACTAAAACATGCAAATAAATGAGCATCTCGTGTCCTAAAAAACTTAAAACGTGGAACCAACTCAAAGTCAGTAAGATTGCTGTATGTTAATTTCCTATAATCAACCGTTCCCAAAAAATGTAGCTATCAATCTTGTATGCCCAGCTAAATCTGGGAGTATTTGGCCACCTCTGTCTCGCAATACGCCAATCTGCAAGCATCCAGTCCAGCTATGATAACCCTGTTGTAATAACATTGCAATGATAACCTGCACACAGTGCAAATTAGCATATTCCAAAAGGAAGAAGACAGACACATACCTGATTTCCGTAGACTAATTATCGCCCACAAAGGATATCATTAACTGTTATTTTTTTGACCCGGTGGGAACATCAAACTGCAAAACAAATTCTATTCATTCTTTTCATTTTACATTTCCACTAGCACTTGAAGCCACATCAATGATCACATCTGCTTTTGCCATGCATCCCCCTTTTTTGGGCAACTTTCCCCACAATATTCACCAAACAATGTGCCCGGGGTCCAGCACTGTCTTCTTCCTGGAGACATGTGCCACTTAACTATGGTATCATTGCCAAAGGTTGCAGGGTAGGATGCTGCACACGCATCATTGAAAATAAAAACCTCACCTATTTGAAGCATTTCTTTTTGGTCAATTGGAGAAGGCACCAAGGCATGGTGGATTACTGAAATTAAACTATTGAGGAATTCTGGGTGTCTAGGATCCGTGCGGATGGAAGTGAATCATTCTCTAACTGATTGCAGTTGTATTGCTTCTCTTGCTCATGCCACGGTGCATTGAAAAGATGTATTTCTCCCCTGGGCTGGAGGCTGTTCCCTTCATTAAGGTTCAAAGTGAAAAAGCAGGTGACCTAACCATGTTTTTCTCTTTGATCCATGCTTGTTTTGAGATGGGTTGAGTGGACGGGCACGGGAGTTGGTGTTGTAGAGGCATTGTGTGATCAGTGTGATTTTTAAAGACACCTTGGGATATTCTATTTCGAACATGTCAACATCCTATTTCTATCATCAGCCGTGTTAATGCGATTAGAGTGTGGAGGGGAGATGAGTTTAGAATGCACAGGCCACGTCTTCTCTCCTGCAGACTGCACTCGATGATGAGAGAGACTTAGAATAAATTTTGGAAGTTTTATTTCCCCTGACCAACTTGTGCAGTAGCAAGAGCCATGGTTATTTTAAAATCTCTATTTGGGGTGATTCTTTCAAGACAACCTGGGGAGCTCTCTATAAATATGTAAGCCAACCTAATCTAGAATCCCTATAGTGCAGAAGGAGGCCATTCACCCCTTCGAGTCTGCACTAACCACAAGCCCATCCAGACCCTATTCCCATAACTGCACATATTTACCCTGCTAATCCCCCTAACACTAGGATCAATTTAGCATGGCCAATCAACCTAACCTCCACATCTTTGGACTGTGGGAGGAAACCGGAGTACTCGGAGGAAACCCATGCAGACACAGGGAGAATGTGTAAATTTTGCTAACTGAGAGTGACCCAAGGCTGGAGTTGAATCTGAGGTCTGGCACTGTGAAGCAGCAATGCTAACCACCTGTACTGTGCTATAATGTTCTACTGTGCCACTCTTTATACATAGTAATCCCCTAATAGACATATGTAATTCTCTAACACATTATGAAGTGAAACCCCAGTCACAGAAGATGCTTTAAGCCAAAGTGTGCAGGAAGGGACTTTTGGCTAAGATCAAGCCCAAGATAGGATGCAATGCCTTATCTTGTCAGCTTGGATCTTGTTTGTCTGTCTTGTGGGGACCATGAATTAGATTTTGAATTGATTTTTGGAATAGCAAGGAATGGATTTGGGCTTGCCAGATCCGCTCTGAGCATTGGCTTTGTAATTTTAAGGATGGAGTTAAAAATTGTGTTTAAAAATTAGAGTCATAGAGATCTACAGGACGGAAAAGGTTCTTCAGCCCACCACATCTGTGCTGGTCAAAAATGACCTAACTACTCTAATCCCATTTTCCAACACTTGGCCCACAGTAAAGATAACTGTGCTCTGATTGCTCTGGCAGGGGTATATGAAGCACTAAAGTCCAAAAATTGACAAATATGCAATTTTTTGATGGTGATGGTGGTTTGCCAATTTTGAATTAATGCCATGTTCTACAATTGTTAAGCATTTGCTGCTCCTTTGTAAGGTGCAATTTAGTATTGTCATCATTGTCATGGAGCAAAACATTGCCGTTGTATTCATGTAACAAACAAGCTGGGTATGCTATCCTCAAAAACTATGCTTGCACTTAGAGAAAGCAACAAACATAATTACTCCTCAACCTTCTGTTCAACCTGCCTTCCTTCGTGTAGAATAGCAATCAAAGAATAAATAATCTTGCAAATGTAACTAAAAGTGAATTTTTCAGAATCTGCTCAGAGGAGCTGTAACAAATCCAGACACTTTGTTTGCTTCAATTAGTTGACCCAGTTTATATTTATTGTGAGTTTTGTTGTTGTACTCTTATGTTTTGCCAATCTTTTTTGCGTTTATATGACATTTTCTCCTTTTTAAAAACTCTGGACTGATAGAATTATTTTGAATGCAATACGCTACTCGTACCTTTCCTCCATCTGAGTTGATCAGAGAACACGGTGGGCATCCCATTTAAGACATTAAAATGTAGAAACAGAAGTGAGCCATTCAGCGTCGATGCCATTCTTGCACTCTTGATCACTAAAAGGATCTGGGCCTTTAGCCTCCATTTGACCTTGAAGCTGTGAGGCTGTACCAGGTTTAAATAAACATTAAGTTTGCAAGTTGCAGACATGATCTCAGTGCTCCAATTAGGGATTTGTCCATCGTTGAGACTGTATTATATAAAATAATACATTCTCCAGTAAATGATTCGTCACATTTAGCTAAGAATATGGAATCTATAGTGTAATATTATTCAGTTAAAAGCATGGTTGTGTTTTTGTTTAAACAAAATAGTTTTAATTGTCTTTTATCTTTTAATATAAATGTGCTATCTCATATTGCTTGCTGATGGAACATTTGCCAAGATGTTATTCGTGTTGTAGTCCATTAGAAGTCAGTGTCAATGGAGGTCAATTTGTCCTGGATGAAGCAAATTGAAGAGCAGTGGGAGAAAAGAATATTAGGAAAACTGAACAGAGCAGTGAGTGAGTGAGAGAAAGACTTAAAGAAAGGCATATAAATATCTAAGAGGAAAAACAAGGAGGAAAAAGAAGCACATGATTACTGGAAACTAAGTGTGTAACTGTCATCGTCAGTGAGTGAGAGACACTACTGGTAAAATTACAGAATATATGACCAATATGTTGAATGTTTAAATGGCAATGTTGCAGTAAACACCAGTTGTGCGGTCTAAAAAGAAACAAAACAGCTGTTAATAAATATATTGCCTAATGCAAGTATCATGAGCAGACAATACTGTGCAGCAAAATGTACACATTTTGCATTATATTTGTGATAAATTGTATCGCAGTTATTAGCAGACAGTAAGCAAATGTATGTACATAAATTTTTTTAGTATTCAACATTTCAAATTAACACTAGCTGACAGAAGAGTGGTCGCATTGAACCTTTCTGTTGCATACTACCATATGTCCCAGCATACAGCTGGAGACATGAATATTCAAAGAAAACAACCTGCATCATGTCGCAATTCTTTTATACAATAAATTGGGACTTTAAAATCATTGATGCTTAATTCTCGTGCTTAGTCTACGAATTTGCAAGTTTTTTAACATTGAATTTTGTTTATTTTCTTTAACACCTTTGGTGCATTCATCTGAAGATTGCCTTCATTTTAATCTCCCTCTTCTGTGATAAGAACTGTCTGTGTGCTGCAAATACAGTGATAAGAGATGTCTAATTGTAATCTGGCTGCATAGCATGGCTTTCCTAACATGTACTTAGAGGACAATTTGTGCTGATAATGGCCATAAATATCCTGAATGTAGATTTGCCACCCAGTTTTATATCAGTGTCTTATGGATTGCACTTTGAGTCAAACAGGCAGTGACATTGATGGATGTGCTTACAGGCATGTTCCGGCTCTCTTGTGCAGGAGAAAGTTGGGGAAGGAAGGATTGAACTTTTATGTGCCTTGTGTAAAAATATTTGAGTCTTGAAATAAGTGCCTTTTATGACATCCCAAAACTCTTTACGCTCAATGAATATTTTTGAAGTCTAGTCACTGTTGTAATTTGGGAAGTGCTGCAGCATTTGTCAGGCTTTAGTTCAGTCGGGCAGCATGGTCGGTGCAGGCTTGGAGGGCTGAATGGCCTGTTCCTGACTGTAACTTCCTTTGTTCTTCTAATGTGCAGTCAGCAGATTTAATTATGAGCTGACAATCTGTTTAAGGATAATGACCACGCTGCCAGATGAACTTCACTACACTTTTTTACATTTTCCTGAGAGGCTTTGGTTTAATATCTCATTTATAAGGTGGTACCTCCAACAGTGCAACTCTCTCAGCACTGCATTGGAATGTCAGCTGCGTTTATACACTCGAGTCTGTGGAGTGGGTCTGAAGCACACAGCCTTTTGACTGTAGAGGCATGAGTGTTATCAACTGAGTCACAGATGACACCCTGAAAGGTTGCTAAAAGGTTAATGTTAGGTTACTTTCTGCAATTGATGTTAAATATTTTTTAACTGGCACTGGCAACTAAAGGATTTTCACAGTAACTTCACTACAGTGTTAATGTAAGCCTACTTGTGACACGAATAAATAAACTTAATTTCACATTTAATTAAAGAATCTATGCATTACCAAAGGTGAAGAAGCTCACTGAAGGAAAGACGTGATTATCTCCTTTAGAGTATGCCCTAAATTATAGCCAAAATGTGTGAAATCAGTGACATAATGCAAAGAGCCAACATTAGGCAGTAATGTGCATACAAGAAGTAATCAAAAGCATTGAGAAATGCTGGCATGCTGGAAGAAAGCATAAATTGGACAAATCTCTTCCTCAGTTTTATTAATGAACTAATTGTAAATAAGACTAACGTCTGAAGTTGACTTTTTTTCATGAATTTGAGTCACATGTTATGTGAAGGTCATTTGTTAGTAAATACTTCATGGATGAACCTTATTTCATATCACCAGATGCTGCCTTTTAATAGCCAAATGGCTGGGGACACACTTGCTGCTCAATCCTAGTGATTTGCTGTGGGAGCTGGAAATTTATAACATTAATATCATTATCAATCTAAATCTGACTCGGGGGATCCAGATCATTACTATGCCCAAAATGAGTAGCTGCTCTGAGGACCTTTTAGCAGCCAAGGATACTGGTGCCTTCGTTTGTACTTTAGTTCTGATCGTAGAACATGCTTAAAAAAACCCAAACTGCGTTTATTAAAAATTTGAGATCTTACAGTCAAAATGTTATGGCGTAGCTTCATTTGATGAATGATGATAGAGAAACCACTCTCATACTCTGTTTGGTTTGATTTATTATTGTCACATGTATTAGGATGCAGTGAAAGTTATTGTTCCTTGCACGCTATGCAGATAAAATATACTGTTGAGAGAGAACATGGGGAGAGGAATAGGAGAAGGTGCCAAATATAGTGTTACAGTAACAGCTAGTGTGTAGAGAAAGATCAGCCTAATAGATAGTAGGTCCATTCAACGGTCTGATGACAGCAGAGAAGAATGGTAGCATACTAACCGACCAGTTTAGTATGTGTCTTCAGACTTTTCTATCTTCTTCCTGACGAAAGAAGGTGGAAGAGAGTATTTTAGGGGTGTATGGAGGCTTTGATTATGTTGGTTGCTTTTTCGAGGCACTGTGAAGTGGAGACAAAGTCAATGGATGGAAGGCTAGTTTGCATAATGGTCTGGACTACGTTCACAACCCTTTGTAATTTCTTGCGGTCTTGGTCAGTGCAGCAGCCATATCAAGCTGTGATATAACCAGAAAGAATGCTTTCTATGGTGCATCTGTAAAAATTGGTGAGAGTTGTAGTGGACATGCCAAATTTCCTTAGCCTCCTGAGAAAGTAGACGCATTGGTGGGCTTTCTTAACTATAGACTTGGCATGGAGGGACCGGGATAGGTTGTTGGTGGTCTGAACACCAAGAAATTTGATTGATGTAAACAGGAGCACGTCCTCAACTATGCTGCCTGAAATCGACGACTGTCTGCTTTGTTTTACTGACGTTGAGGGAGAGATTATTGTCGTTGCACCATTTCACCAGATCCTCTATCACTTTCCAGTACTCTGTCTCGTCATTGCTTGAGATCCGATTCACTTTAGTGGTGTCATCAGTAAATGTGGAAATGGAATTGAAGGGGAATTTGGCCACATAGTCATAGGTGTGTAAGGAGTATGGTTAGAGACTGAGGACATAGCCTTGTCCGGCACCAGAGTTTTTCTCGGTATTTGAGGGCACTCTCTCAGTTCCATTGCCTCCATTAATGCAACCTCAGTTCAACAGAATTGTTCACTAGCCTTGATGCGTTGGGATGTTTGATTGGGTGATGGTGGAATGGTGGGAGATTGGGGGATTGGTGAGGTGCAAGGAGGGGGAGATGGTGGTGAGGGAGTGGGAAGGCATTCAAGACTACCTGGTTGTTCCAATTTTCTTTCAAAGATAATAATTACTGGGCAGTATAGACTCAGATTTTTTTTGGAAGACATACACTGAAGATCAGCAACATGTCCATTCCAGGCACAGATTTATTGTGTAACTGCTCTAAATACCTGAAGGAACAAGACTGCAATGCAAGGACATTTCATGAACACAATGCTAACTGATTATCTTTCCCCAATAATAAATTGACACCTTAATATTAAATGCTGGAAAATGTCAGCAGGTCTAATAGCATCTGTGGGGAGAGAATAGAGCCAACGTTTCGACTCTAGATAGCTCTTCATCAGAGTTCTGACAAAAGATCATCTAGACTTGAAACATTGGTTCTATTCTCTCTCCACAGATGCTGTCAGACCTGCTGAGATTTTCCAGCATTTTCTATTTTTGTTTCAGATTTCAGCATCCGCAGTAATTTTCTTTTATTGTAGACAAATTAATAGTATTGGTTTCCATGTATTTTATTTTCAATATTTATATTTATGATTATTGAAGTTATTAAAACATTGACCTTTTTGTGAGTGCAGGGAAGACTGTTCTGAGAATGAATTTAACATGTCAAATAACAATGTTTAAACTGTTAAGGAGTTGGTCCTAGATCTCCACACCAGAATTATTTTAGGAGCTGCTAAATACTGTTTAATCTGGAGTGGAACTTCCAATAAGACTGTCACATATCAAAGGTAATGCTTTTGTAATGCACTTTTATTGCTTTGTAAATTGCCATAGATTGGAATATAATTAAACATTTATTCTTTTAAAGTTAATTAGTCACAAATAAGGCATGCATTAACACTGCAATAAAGTTACTGTGATATTTCCCTAGTCGCCACAGTCTGGGGACTGTTTGGCTTAATGCACCTAACCAGCACATCTTTCAGAATGTGGAAGAAAATCGGAGCACCTGGAGGAAACCCACGCAGACATAGGCAAACTTGCAACTCCACACAGACAGTGACCCAAGCCGAGAATCAAATCCAGGAACCTGGCGCTGTGAAGCAGCTGCCTCCATGGAAATGGGATTTTCACAGGAAAATGTGAAACCTGGGCCAAGCTTCTCCCATCTCGCCCCCTAGAATTCCCTGCAGGAATTGTAGCAGGTGAGACAGAAAATTTGGTCGTTTAATGGTCTGCTGTTCTCAAGTAAGAATTACCAGTCTAGGGGTGTGTGCAATGAAGGAATCATGCCCTTGGTGTCTGCAGATTAGATTAAATAATAGCTGGTTTGATCTTGATGGATTCATTTGGATAGTCAAAGTACCCCTTTGGAGAGGTAAGGTATCCCATTGGGAGAAGTAATGTGCTTTTGGAATAGGTAGGGTTCTCTTTGTGATAGGTTAGGCATTCTTTGAGATTGTTGAAACTAAACATGTTTCAACATGTCTAAAATTTGTTGAAAAACCAAAATTCATTAGAACTATCAGAGCTATCAATTGATTTAACTCTTCTGGGCTTTAAAAACAATCTGCTGTTTCAAAAAAAATGCTTGATATTTAATTATGTCTGTTTACGTAATTAAATATCAAGGGTTATCGTTATACGTTTGGTGCTGCAATGACTGATTTTACAAACTAATGTTATCAAAATAGGGTTCCTGTTAAGTGAGCAGTTTGACTGACAGCTTAAATGGTTATAGGACAGGAATGTTTGCTTTCATAAGAGATTAGTTGAAGGAATTTTTATGTTTTGAATTTGTTTTATCAGAGTGTTTATATTTAAAATAGTGAAGCCCTCAACAGACAAATTTATTTTTTTGTTAGGATGGCTTCTGTGGTTTTCCCAAGGTGGATTCTTGGTGAGTTGGTGTGGAAGGAGTAAGAGCTGAAAGTGGTGGATTGGTGGTGGGTGGGTGGGGGGGGGGGTCCTGAGTTGGCATTAAATTGGTGAAGAGGGTATAAAAGGCAATGAAGATGTGGGGGCATTTGGGATAGGAGGGATTATTGGGGTGGGTAAAAGGGTATGGGTTGCCATAGGGTTTATGAGGGGCTGAGGAGATGGATGGGGAGGGGGAATGAGGTGGCATAGGTTGGCTTGAATGGGCACTGGGGACTGTGTGGGGAGAGGGTAGGGAAGGATGCATTGAATTTAACAAAATGTCAGAGCACAGAGGTCAGTCTTCTGCCCAGCCCTCCTCTGCAACCAGCAATCTCTAAACTGGTTCTGGGGATATCTGATCCAGTTTCCCCATCAATTGAAACAAAAATTGGAGCTACAGATTGCCATTTTTAAAAGTCAGGATCACTGGCCTGGGAATTTTTCCCATCCTGTGCACCCAACCTGGGAGTGAAAACCTGAGCCTGAAAACCTGAGCCTAAGTGCTGATTTGCTTGTTTGGAGATTTTCTCTACAAAATGCTAATTTACAAAATTTTAATAGTTAAAATTCTGCCTACAGCTAAACCTTTCAGCTAGATCAGTCTTAGAAACATTGAGGCTAGAAGCAGGAGTAGGTCGTTTGGCTCTTTGAGCCTCTTTCACCATTCATTTTGATCATGGCTGATTATCAAATTCAGTATCCTAATCCCAACTCTACCAGTAGCCCAAAGCTCCTCAGTTGGGTAGATATTTAAAGCTTCTAGATAACTGGTTTTGAATTTTGTTCAGAAGTGACACCTTTGAGAAGTCACATCACCTTCAATACATTCCTTTCTGAATTAAAGTGAATGTAGTTATATCAAGATACTGAAATCACTACAACAAATGGATTATATTGAAGAATTTTAAAATTAGTTGAGGGTTATAGAGATATTTCACAACACCCATCTGATTTTTAGTTGCTTAGACTGCCTCAAAGAATGTAGGGGATCCATGGGTGATAAAGGAGGGAATTTAATCATAGACTAAGCATACATTGACCGGTGACATTGTGGGCTTGATAGGCTGGGTGGCCTTACTTTGCTCTGGTTATTGTTAAATTCTTTTCCTGTTAATTATAACTTGAAAGAATATTAAATAGTTTGGTATATTGCAACTATGGAGCTTTCTAAATACTGTACAACATATGATTATGCTAAATTCTCCGATTGTACCCTATCAGGTGCCGGAGTGTGGTAACTAGGGGATTTTCGCAGTAACTTCGTTGCAGTGTTAATGTAACTCTACTTGTGACACTAGTAAATAAACTTAAACTTAGGCACTGGTACATTACCAAAATTAGCATTGATGCTGAATGTTTTTTCAACAACTTGATATTGTGCAGAACGATCAAAGTTCAAAGAACAAAGAAAATTACAGCACATGAACAGGCCCTTCAGCCCTCCAGCTTGCACTGACCATGCTGCCTGACTGAACTAAAGCTCCCTACCTTTCCGGGGATCATATCTTTCCAGTCCCATCCTATCCATGTATTTGTCAGGTTGTCACTATCATATCAGCTTCCACTACCTCCCCTGGCAATGGGTTCCAGCCACCCACCGTCCCCTGTGTAAAAAAACATGCCTCGGCCATCTCCTTTAAAGCTTGCCCTTCGCACCTTAAACCAATGCCCCGTGTAATTGATTCTTTAACCCTGGGAGAAAGCTTCTGATTATCCACAATTTTACAGTAATTTTACAGTCAGTGGTGGAAGAATAGAGGTCGACATTTACCTTAGAAAAGTCTGCACACAGAAGTTAGTGGGCCCTCTCAAGTGTGGATTTCCTCTTTTCTGAAGTCAATTGAGCTTGGCACCCTTCACAGGGGCCCTATGATATCTATGAACAGGACAAGCAGGCTGATCGGTTAATCAGACTGAAGAATATTCAAAAAGCAAAGCAGGAAATAAAGGCCAGAGATTAACTTTCATTTAAAGCATTGTGAAGAAAGCAAATATAAAGATTGAGTCCAACACATGGAATTAAAGGAAAAGATCAAACAGAAACATCCAGAACTTTACGGAAAATATTTCTGACGGAATGAAACTTTTTCTGTGCAAAACTAATTTTTCAGAGTCAAAGAGGTTGTTCAACAGTAATTTAGTTTAATTATTATAATTATATATTAATATTCATACAATTAATAAATTACTTAATTTAAAACAATTAAGATTCAATCATGGCTAATTAAACAAGAATTAAACATTTCATCGGTCTTTAGATCAACAATATGCAGAAATCAATTTAAATTCATACGTTAATATTGATTTTAACAAATTACATTGCAAAGACTGCAGCAATGCATCCCCTGGGGAATGGGTATCTCTGACAGCAACTTCCAGATTTCATTGAATATGACAGAATCCCTGCACTGCAGAAAAAGGCCATTTGGCCTACCAAGTTTGCACCAACTCTCCAAAAGAGCATCTTACCCAAGGCCATATCCTCCATCTGTCCGTGTAACCCCCATACATTTGCTAATCCCCCTAACCTACACATCTTGGAACACTAATAGCATTGATCATGTCCAATCCACTTAATCTGCACATCTGGGAGCATCTAAAAGAAACCCACACAAACAAGGGAGAATGTGTAAATTCCATGCAGTCATCCAAAGCTGGAATCGAATCTGGCTCCTTGTTGCTGTGAGGCGGCATTGCTAATCACTGAGCCGCACTCCATTTTTCAGCCATGTGACTTCAATCTCAGAAGGTTAATACCAGTAACTTGATACAACAGCAGGGCTGACTGCCATGGATATGGAGAAGTTTTGGTTTGGGCAGTGACTGTTGGTTCAACTCTCCGGAGCAGTTAGCTCATTTTCAAAGATGGGAATGTTATTCAGAATGTAGAGATGCCGGCGTTGGACTTGGGTAAACTCAGTAAGAGGTCTGACAACACCAATTTTAAATCCAACCGATTTATTCGATAGTAAACTTGATAGCTTTCGGCCTTTGTGCCTTCGTCAGGTGAATGAGGATTCATTCGCCTGACGAAGGCACAAAGGCCGAAAGCTAGCAAGTTTACTATCGAATAAATCGGTTGGATTTAAAATTGGTGTTGTCAGACCTCTTACAATGTTATTCAGACACACAACAATCGGTACCTAGTAGTCCCCGCTCCTTGTCACTCACTGCTCACTGTCTTTCTGCCTTTAACTGCACATGTGCAGACTGTAGAATTTGCTGTCAGTTTTATGCCGTATCAGTGCAACAAAATCAGAATCAAAATCAATAAATTGTGTCACTCATTGTTTCAGAATTAACTCACATGTACCAAGAAGTAATGAAGAAGTGACAAAACACATTCACTCAATTTGCTTCAAGTCTTTTGAGCATCCATATAATTTTTTTCACATAACCTCACAGTTCACTAAATTATAATACACATTTATAAGAAGTAAAACACCGTGTATGCTAAAAACAAAGCCTTTGCATAGCCCTGCCCTATGTGTGCCAATTTTAAGTAAAGTATCAAGAATATGTAAGTCTACTGAGAGATACAGTACTTTGAGCCATAGAATTCCTACAGTGCAGAAGAGGCCATTCATCCCATCGAGTCTGCACTGATTCTCTGACCAGAATATCATATCCAGGCCCTCTTTGCTGCCCCATCATTGTAACCCCACAGATTTACCATGGGCTAATCCACCTAACCTATACATCTTTGAGCACTAAGTAGCAATTTTAGCATGGCCAATCCATGACGGAAACTGGAGCACCCGGGGCAAAACAGGCAAACTCCACACAGTCATCCAAATTAAATTGTCGGATGCTGGTCTACTTCTGAAAATAATTAGCTTCTCAATTAATTTTGGTAAAGTTCTTTTTTACATTGTTCTATAAATATTAATGTGGGCTGGGAATCTTTTCTCAGATGGTGTATGAATTGTAGCTCTGGTAAATATTCCTGAACATGAGTACTCAGTAGCTAAATAGAGTATTAGTACAATGTTTCAGCAGGACAATTGAAATAGGTTCTGAATATGTGTCAAAGTTGTTCTAAGGAGAAATGGAGAAACAGTTTTATAAAGGCTATTACAACAAGAACAATAACATGCATTTTACCAGGGTAAAACACCATAAGGCACTTATTTGATTTATTATTGTCACATGTATTAGTATAGAGTGAAAAGTATTGTTTCTTACATGTTATACAAAGCATGCCATTCATAGAAAAGGAAAGGAGAGAGTGCAGAATGTACTATTACAATCATAGCTAGGGTGTAGAGAAAGATCAACTTAATATAAGGTAGTTCCATTCAAAAGTCTGATGGCAGCAGGGAAGAAGTTGCTCTTGAGTCGATTGGTTTGTGACCTCAGACTCATGTATCTCTTTCTGGATGGAATAAGGTGGAAGAGTGTGTGTCTGAGGTGTGTAGATCCTTGGTTATGCTGGCTGCTTTTCCAAGACAGCAAGAAGTGTAAACAATGGATGCGAGGCTGGTTTGCATAATGGTCTGGGCTTTGTTCACAACTCTTTGTAGTTTCTTGCGTTCTAGTCAGAGCAGGAGCCATACCAAGCAACAATATAAGCTTTCTATGGTGCATCTGTAAAAGTTGGTGACAGTTGTAACAGACATGCCAAATTTCCTTAGTCTCCTGAGAAAGTAGAGGTGTTGACAGACACTATCAAACAATATTTAATATTGAATCAATTAACAAGGTATTAGCATTGGTTGAGCAAGGGCATGGTTAAAGATATAGGTTTTAAAAAGCAATTTAAAAGAGGGGGAGGGGGTTAGGGAAAGAGTTCTGAGCCTAGTCTCAGGCAGCTGAGGATGTTGCTAATAGTGGAGCAATTCAAATTTGGGATATGTCAGAAGCCAAGATTGAATCACAGAATCCTTACAGTGCGGAAAGGAGGCCATTCAGCCCATCAAGTCTGCATCAACAATAATTCCATCCAGGCCTTATACCCGTAACCCCACATAATTCCAAGTCCCCCTGACACTAAGGGCAATTTAGCATGGCCAATCAGCCTAACTCGCACATCTTTGGTCTGTGGGAGGAAACCAGAGCACCCGGAGGAAATCCACGCAGACACGGGGAGAAAGTGCAAACTCCAGACAGACAGTGACCTGAAGCTGAAATTAAACCCGGGTCCCTGGCACTATGAGACAGCAGTGCCACTATGCTGCCCATGATGGAGGAGCACAGAGATCTCAGAGGATTATAGAGCTGAAGTAGGTTAGACAGGAGAGATAGGAATGCGAAGGGTGATACCGTGGAGTATTTGGATACAATGAGGAGAACTTAAAAATTGAGATATGGCAGGACTGGGAGCTAATTTGGGTCAGGAATGATTGAGGAACGGGACTTGATACGAGTTAGGATGCAGGCAGCAGAGTTTTGGATGAGTTCAAGTTAATGGAAGATGGGAAGCTGTCGGTGGGTACAGTGGAATACTCAAGTTTATAAAGGAACAGATGAGAAATCAGCAGCAAATGTCTGGAGACAGGTGACATTATGGAGATGGAAGAGATTCAAGGTTTGGTGATTAAGTGGCTATATAGCAGGAATCTCATTTTTGGGCTCATAATGGGTCATAAAGATTGTGAACGATATAGTTCAGCATTAGAGAACATCCAGGAAGAAGGATAAAGTCAGTGTCTAAGGAATGGAATTTGTGATGGTGTGATACTACTGTGCCTTTAAGAACTGTATTTTAATCAGATTCTCTGCAGTTATAAGCAGGCATTAAGCCATCTGCCCTTTTTATTGCAGCAATGTTTATTTTTAATTTGGGTCTAACACAATACCCTGGGGCTTATGGCTCTTTTGAATTGTGGAGGGAAGACTGTTTGGTGAGTCAGGTGTTTTTGGACAGTTTTTTTCATAGGGAAATCCACAGCTTTTTAGTTTCCACTTTAGTTAGACACTTTTAGGACTGCAGACTGCGGTGTCTCTCCCTACTATTAGAAATTTAACTGTTGGTGGCTGGCTAGCTCGAAACTCGAGACAAGGAGTGCCTGTGTCTTTTGGAGTGTGCAGAAGGGTCAGAAGGCCTCAGTGTTTTGAAATCACCATCCAAAGGAGTAAAAGACAGAGGAGTTTTGAAAGTTGCAAGGTCCAGCATAATGTAAGCATTCTTATTTTCTGTGCTAAACCAAAAGGGCAGGTGGGTGGGGGCTGTTTGTTTGTAAGAATGTTGGTGTTGGAACATCCTTCTTAGCTGCTGAAGTACATACAATATCTTTTTTTTTCTTATTTGTAATTGGTAAAATTTTTTGCTAAATTTTATCATATGTTAACTATATTCATACATAAATTTTGTTTGATGAAAACCCCCCAGTGGGCTATTGAATTGTACCTGGAGCGAAACCTCTTGTGCTAACCAGTGCTGAAATTTAAAGTGCAAAACCTATGATCTAGGCTGACTTTGTAAAACACCTTGGCATTTCTGACCTATATTATAATAGGTGGAAACCAAATACTGTGGGCAGGATTTTCTAGGTGCGCTTGCCTCGAGAATGGAAATTCCCTGTCACCGTCAATGGACTTTTAAATGATCCGTCAAATTCTCCATCCCTCTCATGACGATTCTCGCAACATTTAATTAGATGAAATTTCTGCTCAGTCAAGATTACTCGGCAAGTAACTTGGCAAAGCGATGGGGGAATTCAAGAGAGATGAGGTGATGTGGAACGGAGTGTTGTCATCTGGAACCTGACATCACGTTTTTCAGTGATGTGGGCTGAGTTATATTTAGCAAATGCATGTAAAAATAGTATAAAGAAAAGACACGCTGCAATTTGATAATGAAAACACTAAAAGTGGTGGATTTAGAAATAGCTCTGGTGTTCTGGCATGACTGATTAGCAGGGAAAGCCTTCCCACTGATATAAATATTTCATGAGCTGTATTTCCACAATACCTGACTGGGTAAAAGCATTGCAAAACAAAATTAATGTCAACCATGTTTTCAGCATCTAATTTATGACAGAGCTCAAGTCATGCAAAAGTAAATCAGACTAAATTCAGTGTGTTTTAAATCTGAGCCAAGATAGGTCAATGTGTCCCTGTCGGTAATGCAGCATCCCTTTAGTTAATTCAATGTCTTGCAAGACATTTCATCAAATCTGTGTCATTTTGATTTACCGTCAAAACATTCCATCCCGCATGGAATTAAGGATGTTTCAAAATTGATTAGTTCATCAGAAAATTTGCAATAAAACCAACTTTGTCTTGTCCATAATGGATTCCCGATGGTCTCCAGTTGTCATCAGATTTTAGTATTTTGTGTATTTGTTAATTTACTGGCATGATATTTCGAAAAAGTATTTTCTCCACTGATGAAAGGTTTTCTTCGGGTGACGGACACTGGGTGGATTTTTCTTGCCCTTTCCACTGGCTAAATCTTCTAGTCTTGCCTTCCAGTTTACCCTGCCCAACACATCTCCCTCCCCCGCCCACCACTCCCTCCCACACACTCACACACTTTCCAACACCCCACCCTGTTCTCTCCCAGCAGTTTCCCCAGCAGATCAGGCAAGTCATGCAAAATCAGTGGGACTGAAAGGCCTTGCCAGTGGCTGATGGTGAGCTGCCTCCACTGTTGAGAAAACATGCCATACCAGGGAAGGTGTGTGTGTGTGTGTGTGTGTGTGTGTGTGTGTGTGTGTGTGTGTGTGTGTGTGTGTGTGTGTGTGTGTGTGTGTGTGAAAAATCCAACCCATTGCTTGGAAATCGGAACAAAAGATTTTAATTGTATATTAATATCTCCAGAGATGCTTTCACACAGTAAATGCACACTAACGTACAGCAACATCACCATAATCTGAGGGGAAAAAAAGAACCTAGTTTATTTTCAGGTCATTATTTAAATGCTGTATTTGTTAAATATTTCCCCGTTATGTTCTGACACAATATGTAATGGAACTCTGAAGATCAATTGATGTGAATAGTTTGTAGATCATTGCCTTTGGGCAATGTGATAGATAAGGTGCGGAATGGGAAAGCCACAATGTAGAATGTAATTTGCTGGTGCTGAATAAGTCAGCTTGTATTTTTTTTATTCATTCATGGGACATGGGCATCGCTGGCTGGCCAGCATTTATTGCCCATCTCTGGTTTCTCTTGTTCAGAGGGTAGTTGAGAATCAACTACACTGCTATGGCTCTGTAGTCACATGTAGGTCAGACCACATAAGGATGGCAGATTTCCTTCCTTAAAGGGCATTAGTGAACCAGATGGGTTTTTCTGACAATTGACAATGGTTTCATGGTCAATAAGTAGATTCTTAATTCCCGATATTTTATTGAATTCAAATTCCACTATCTTCCATGGTGGGATTTGAACCCAAATACCCAGAACATTAACTGAGTTTCTGGATTAATAATCTAGCGATAGTACCACTAGACCAGCGCCTCCACAAAGGTGATAGATAGTTAGATAGTGTTAAATAGGTTACTTTGTACATCATGGAGAAACTTCACAGAATCTTGCTTTACCTGTGTTACTTCCTCTCCTGGGAGATTCTGTTTGTCATTTTCATAAATGACCTGGATGAGGAAGTGGAGGGATGGGTTAGCAAGTTCACCGACGATACAAAGATCGGTGGTGTTGTGGATGGTCCAGAAGATGCCAAAAGTTGCAGCGGGACATAGACAGGATGCAAGACTGGGCGGAGAAGTGGCAGATGGACTTCAACGCAGATAAATGTGTAGTGGTCCATTTTGGCAGGAATAATGGGATGAAGGAGTACAATATAAGGGGTAGGAGTCTTAGCTGTGTTGTAGAGCAGAAGGATCTCGGGGTCGTCCGGGTCCATAGGACTCTTAAATCGGCCTCACAGGTGGAGGAAGTGGTCAAGAAGGCGTACTGTGTACTGGCCTTCATTAATCGAGGAATAGAGTTTAGGAGTCAGGAGGTAATGATGCAGCTCTATAAGACTCTTGTCAGATCCCACTTGGAGTATTGTGCGCAGTTCTGGTCGCCTCATTATAGGAAGGATGTAGAGGCTATTGAGAGAGTTCAGAGGAGATTTACAAGGATGCTGCCTGGATTGGGAGGCAGGCCTTATGAAGATAGGTTGAGGGAGCTGGGACTCTTCTCACTGGAGAGATGTAGGTTGAGAGGCGACCTGATAGAGGTTTATAAAATGTTGAGAGGAATAGATAGGGTGGACTCTCAGAGACTATTTCCCCGAGCTGAAATGGTCACTACGAAAGGACACAGATTTAAGGTGCAGGGAAGCAAATACAAAGGAGATGTCAGGGGTAGGTTTTCACTCAGAGGGTGGTGAGTGAATGGAACCGACTGCCGTCGGAGGTTGTTGAGGCAAACTCACTGGGGTCTTTTAAGAGACTTCTGGATGAGTATATGGAAAAGAATAGGATAAGGGGTTATAGATAGGTCTGTGGATTGGTAGATGTGATCGGCGCAACTCGTGGGCCGAAGGGCCTGTTTGTGCTGTATTGTTCTATTAGAATGATCGTTTGGGATCTAGGATGGTAAAACGTGTAAGTGGTCTATTAAGGAATTGGACTGACTCGATCAATGATCTTGCTTATTATTCAGCTAGCTACTGGGCATAAAATGTCGCATAGTATATGTTACACTTGTAGTAGGTAATTATGATTAATAGATCATGATGTGTTAATTGGTAACACTGGTAAAATCTTCTTGGACATTCAACTGATACTTTTGAACCTACTTCCATCACCTGCCCCGTAACACAGAGAATTAACACACTTTTAATAGAACATAGAAAAACTATAGCAGAAACAGGCCCTTTGACCCACAAGTTGCACTGATCATATCCCTACCTACTAGGCTTACCTATAACCCTCAATCCTATTATGTCCCATGTACTCATCCAGAAGTCTCTGAAAATACCCTATTGAATTTACCTCCACCACCACTGATGGTAGCCAATTCCACTCTCCCACTATCCTCTTCTTCCCTTTTCCTACACAAATATAAAGCAAAAGTCTTGAATCTCATGAAGAGAGAGCTCATTCACCAGATTTGCCAGGTTTGTCTGAAGTTAATAACTGCATCTAGTGGAGACATTGAGCTATCCTAACTGGCGATCCCGCTCTACCATGATAGCCAGAATCTTCCTTTCAGAATGTTTGCCAGCCTCAATCCTCCCCTCTTGATGCAGTATGCTTGCCATTGCTGCCTTGTATTTTCAAAAGGGAAGGCGGTGGCATAGCGGTATTGTTGCTGGACAAGTAATCCAGAGATCCAGGTTAATGCTCTGGGACCCGAGTTTGTATCCCACCATAGCAGATGGTGAAGTTCGAATTCAATAATGATCTGCAATTCAAACTCCAACAATGACCACAATTGATTGTCTTACAAACCTATCTGGTTCACTAATGTCCTTTAGAGAAGGAAATCTGTTCTTACCTGGTCTTGCCTACATATAACTCCAGATCCACTGGAATGCCCTCAGGAATGGGCAGTAAATGCTGGCCCAGCCAGCAGTGCCCACAACTCATGAACAAATAAAAAAATGAGTTCACCTCTTTTCCTCTTCTTGCTTTCTTTGTCTCTTCTTCACTTCCTTCCTCAACTCCCCATCTTTTTCCATCACCCCATCTCCTCCTATTCTTCTCTGATTCCCCCCTTTCTCTTCCCCTTCCAGTTCTATCCTTCCCACTCTCCCATCTTGTTCCATTTACCTCCCATTCTCTGATCCTGCTTGACCCAATTGCCGCACTCACTGCTGATGTCCTGGGTGGATTTCTGATTCCTGGCTGTAAAATCAGAGATAGTTGTGGTGTGCAGGCTCTCTGACTGACTGATGATCCCGCTTACTTGAACGGATGCCGGGACTTGCATATAGCCAAGCTGTCTGAATACAGAGGCTCAGCACTTGAGCATGAAAATAAGGCCAGTTAAAGGGTCGTAAGCACTTTTTGTTCTCAGGTGCAGGAATTGTGAAGTTTCCTGGCCACATTCCCAAGTAAGGGATGACCAGCAAGGAGCCAGTCACAGAAATGGGCCCATTTAGCATTAGTAAATCAGAGGGCAATGGCTCAGAGAGTTGCTCAGTGAAGGAATGCAGTGGTCAGTGAATGTGCAAAGGGAGCATAGTGATAACTCTGTAGGCACAACACTATGGTGGAATAGGAAGTGGTCCATGTTTCACTGACCTTGCTTTTGGAAGTGGACAATGATGGTGAAGAGGTTGACCTGCTCAGATATAGGGACAAGCAGGGATGTGGACCAGGACACTTTGTAGGCCACTGTCTATAATTGGGGTAGAACAAAAATTCATAAGCTTGAGAGTGTCCATTGCTGGATTAATGCTACATGACTGATTTCATCCATTATCACAGTAGGGCATCTGCCCTTTTAGTTTAATTGACAGCTGAAAGGGATATAAACACTTTGATGGGAGACTGAGTTCCAAATCATCACACATTATGGGCAGTGGAGCCAAGGGAGGGGGTGTCTCAGATCACTGGCCTGCAAACACAAATCATCTCTCAGCTGATACAGCGGGGGGCAACACTCCGAAAGCTGGTGACATGTGCTACCAAATAAACCTGTTGGACTTCAACTGGTGTAGTGAGCCTTCTTGCTGTGCCCATCCCAATCCAACGCTGGCATTTCCATGTCATAATTAGGTGCCCAGCTCTTCCCTGACCACTAGTTGTCCTGGTCATTTAAATTGCTAAAATGATGCTGGGTCGAAAGCCAGAAATCCACCTGATGTTGAGGTTCTGAGAACACAAACCTGAGCCCTCTGATCAATGCCATGAGGGTCTGTTATTATTCAATGTTGATCATCCAGAATACCACCTTACCCATTTGCACTAGGGTGGCACGGTATCATACTGTTTAGCATTGTTGTCACATAGCACCAGGGATCCAGATTTGATTCCTGGCTTGGGTCACTGCCTATGCAGAGTCTGCATGCTCTCCCCATGTCTGTCTGGGTTTCCTCCGGGTGTTCTGGTTTCCTCCCGCAGTCTGAAAGAGATGCTGGTTAGGTGCATTGGCCAAGCTAAATTCTCCCTCAGAGTAACCAAACAGGTGTCGGAGTGTGACGACGAGGGAATTTTCACAATAACTTCATCACAGTGTTAATATAAACCTACTTGTGACTAATAAATAATCTTTAAGAAGACTCTGGTGTATGACCCTCTATCTGGCTTGCAGGTAAAGCAATTGGACTCAATTCTTTGGCCTTATGAAGCAAAACAACTGAGAGCAAGAGCTCATAGGTCCATTGCTGGATTAGTGCTGCATGACTGATTTCAGCTATTATCACAGTAGGACATTTGCCTTTTTAGTTTAATTGACAGCTGTAAGGGGTATAGACACTTTAGTGTTGGACTGTGAATTCCAAGGCTTGTTGCTTTGTCTGCACTTTCTCTTCATGTCTGCATGGGTTTCCTCCAGGTGCTCTGGTTTCCTCCCACAGTCTGAAAGGCGTGCTGGTTAGATTGACTATGCTTAATTCTCCCTCAGTGTACCCGAACTGGCACCATAGTGCAGTAACTCGGGGATTTTCACAGTAACTTCATTGCAGTGTTAATGTAAACCTGCTTGTGACAAATAAATAAACTTTACAATCTTCTGCCCAGCCTGTCTTACTACCTCAGAGTATTCGCTCAGTACTTGTAGGATCACCTGCCTTGACTTCTGCTAAAGGCCACCCTCTCTGAACCAAAACATTTGGGCAGCCATTCTTAAAAATCGGATTCACAGAACCACAAACTCTCCCGATTCTAGAAACCCAAATCGCAGGTGGAATTTTCCGGCCTGCCAGCCATGTGTTTCCCGGTGATGGAAGGCGATGCAATCTTTGTGAGCTGTGAGATTCTCTGGTCCCGTTGCTGTCAATAGGATCTTCCACTGATGTCACCCCACATCTCACTGCTGCCTCACAGCGCCTGGGTTCGGCTTCCTCTGGGTGCTCCGGTTTCCCCACCACAGTCCAAAAGACGTGCTGGTTAGGTACATAGGCCATGCTAAATTCTCCCTTAGTGTGCCCGAACAGCCACCGAAATATGGCGACTGGGGGATTTTCACAGTAACTTCATTGCGGTGTTAATGTAAGCCTACTTATGACAAATAAATAAACTTTAAACTTTACTTTGCACTCTGTGGTGGATCTGAATGAACTATACGGTTTTCTGCTATTCTAAACACAGCAGTTGTCACCATGAAAAAAAATTGCATTATTTCGGCAGTGTTGCCAACATCCTGATTCTGATGCAGTGCCAGAGATTCCACTGCCTCTGTTTCACTGCCACTTCTAGACACCCACTTAGAGGCTGCATCAGAGCTGCCTTTTAGAATCATGAGTCTTGGCAATGCTGCTACTGAACGATAATGGCAATTCATTTCCAAACTAAAGTGTCTGGGAGTGTAATTGTGTAAATTGCTGAAAATATCAACAATGCGACGTGCCATACACAAGCATAATAGCTATGACAGTCGAGATAATGGTTTCATATTACGCATTTGTAATTCTTCAGCTTGTCATTTGTTCTTTAGGAAATGGATTCCACAACAATTAGGTCTGCACTTCCACAATAGACCGAGGGGCAATCAGACATAAGCTTGATGTGGCATGGCCACAGTAAGAAATCTCTCAACACCAGGTTAAAGTCCAACAGGTTGATTTGGAACCACGAGCTTTTGGAGCGCTGCTCCTTCATCAGCTGAGTGTCTCACCTGAGTCACTCACCTGATGAAGGAACAGTGCTCCAAAAGTTCCTGTTTCCAAATAAACCTGTTGGATTTTAAGAGGCTTCTTACTGTGACATAAGCTTGAGTGAAAATATCCTGATTATATGCACCTCCCCTACAATATCATCCATTTCTTTCTCCTTTTCCCATTGAGTCTCACTTTGTACTTGAGCCCATAGACAGGATCAGACTGGACCCTTCTCCCCTCAATATTGCTGCTAACACATAGCAGTAACTGCGACCATAGATACTGTAGGCATGAAACTGTATTCCTGTGCTATCTGCTCGATTAGCAGCCAGACTTCTGGTTTACCTATCCAGAAGGTGTAATCACCACCTTGTTCCTTTAGCTGGGCTTCCCTGGCCTCCAGCTCTCGCTTAGGGCAGCAATGTCAGTGTGAAAACACTGAAGTTCCCACACAATGGTACGAGAACTTTGTTGCTTTTGGGGTTGTCCGTGAAGGTCTTGACATTCCCCTTCATTTTAAAGGGTGGAAGATGCCTGTGTGTGAGTTATTTTAATGTGTGGTAGCCATTACACACCAGTTATTACATGGGCTTGATAGTGCAAGGCCTTGGTCCAATGTCAAGAGGGTCCAAGATGACTGAAGTCTAGGCTCTGCTGAATTAACAGTCGCAAACGAATGATGTGGAAGATGGGAAAATCATCACACTTGTGTAGTAATGGGTGTTCTCTCGAGGCTAAGGTTCAACAGAGCATTATGAACTTTTCTGTGTATTACTGTTACGTTACTCTGCACTGGAATATTAATCTGAAGATCATGGATTCGTAGAATCTCTACGTTTCAGAATGAGGCCATTCGGCTCATTGAGCCTGCATGGACAACTGTCTCACCCTGGCCCTATTTCCGTAACACAGCAGCCCCCCCCCCCCTTATTTGTTCTGATAGTTCCCAGACAATAAGATTCAATCTAGCATGGCCAACCAACCTAATCTGCACATCCTTGGACTGTGGGACGAAACCGGAGCACCCAGAGGAAACCCATACAGGCATGGGGAGAGCGTGCAACTTCCACATGGACATTTCACCCAGGGCTGGAATCGAACCTGGGTCCTTGGCGCTGTGAGGCAACAGTGCTACCCACTCTGCTGCTGTGATGTCAGCACTTTGGAATTGAATTCAGTTAATTAAGTAAATCTGCAATGAAAGGTTGGTATCAGCAATGGTGACGTGAAGTTATTGGATTGTTGTGACAACTGGTTTACTTGTGCTAAGCGAAGGAAAGCTGCCTTTACCTTGGCCTATTATGTTACTGTAACAGTTGATTGACCCTTAACTGCTGTGTGAAATTGCTTGGTAGGCCATTGAGGGAATCACTATCAGCTTCTCAAGGGTAATTAAAGATAGCAATAAATGCTGGCCTAATCAGCGATGCTCAATTCTGTGAATTAATAAAAAAAAACTGACCTTGGAATGCTTGGTGTTGACACTGATGTGAAGAATTCCGCTATTCAGCGTCATCATTTCTCATCTTGATGAGCCTGTACATATATATTTTAAAAATTGGTTTTAAAATGTTTCTGGACAGACTTTTCTCATAATAAAACATGTTGCCATTGACCAGTGTGACATGTTAGTTTAGTTCAACAGCTTTTGAGTTTTTTCCACATCGCTCATTTTATCCCTGTTTGATTTTGATGGGTTTCTGGCAGCTCCATGGTTCAAACTCAGAGATTACTCAAACTGCACTGAGTACAGCTTGTTCAAGGTATGATTCTCTGGTATGACCTCTTTGCATTTGACATTCAAAAACCAAATTCATTTCGTACCCTGTGTATATCTGACACAAAAACTCTCATAGTTCCAGGTAAAAATAAGTTTTCATTCACACCAAAAAAAAACTCCTCAGTTGGCCACATTTTAATGATGTCTTATTATATTTGATGCTGAGATCTTATCGGGATATTAACAGTAGTGTATCGCAGAACTGCATAACAGCTACCAAGCTACCACCCTGTAGAGTAAAATTGTATCCTCAGTATCCATCTCTCTTCAGTCTGCTATTGGTTTTGTTGAGGGACAGCATGGTGGCACAGTGGCTAGCAATGATGTCTCTTAGTGCCAGGGATCCAGGTTCAATTCCGGCCTTGGGTTAATGTCTGTGTGGAAATTTGATGGGCCGAATGGACTCCTCCTGCACTGTAGGGGTTCCATGGATTTATTGGAATATGTGCCCTGATTCTTAGGAGGTGATTTTCTGACCTGTTCAACACAGATGCATGCACAGGCCCTCTTCCGGCTGAAAACTTTTGCAACAGTTCCATATTTTCTGGGAACATCATAGGTTGCCAGCAGGAATGATGACTGACTCCAAACACAGAATTGGCATTGCCAGGTTGGCATCACCAGGTTGGCATTGGGATGAGGCTTACAGGGGGCATGGCTTATATGGGTGGAGGCCTACAAGGCCTGTAGCTGACTCCATAGTGGTGGTTTGTTTTGTGTGAGGGTGGGGGAATGGGGAATGCCCCGAAGACCTGATGCCAGCAATTGGGTGGGTGGAGGAGTTGGGGTGTGGGGGATGGCGGGGGTGTTGCAGGTTGAGGGGAGTAATGATGGTGGGATGTGGGGCTCTTTCAAGTGGTTTTGAGATCCGGAAGCCTCTCTTGCCTTTGGGTGCCACCTCTCACAATACAAAAGCCCGCCCCTGCGCCCCCCCCCCCACCCCCGTTTTAAAATGTCAAAGTGTGGGAGGATCTGGGTGAAGAAGTTTCTCTTGCTGGTTTTTGGTCAGAACCTGACACTTTGCCATTTTGTAGAGAAAATTCCACCAAGCACACAAAAGTGATAAACCACGAAGTTGCGGTAACAATTTTGAATACTAAATATGCATTTCAAAAAAGAATGAAGATTAGAGTTGAGGGTATATATGAAAATGTAATGAAGGTGAAGGAAGTCAGTAAGGTTTAACAGGTAGATTTAATTCTTCTGCCTATTTGTTGCATTATGAGTTGTGTCCAATTAAAAAAGGTGTCATCATTTGAAAGCAGGATAAAGTAAAATGCTGATACAATGACAGCACCCAGCATTTTCGTTTTATTCCAATTTTCCAGCATTTACAATATTTTGCTTCTTTATTTCAGAATTCCAGATTTCAGCGATATTATACTTTTGTCAAGTAGTTTGGTTTTATCTCACAAGCCAACAGCAGCCTTATTTAGACTCAAATAGAGATTTTTTACAGAGTCTTTTAAGTTTGTCAGTTTGTTTGAGTGTCACAGGTAGGCTTACATTAACAATGCAATGAAATTACTGTGAAAATCCCCTAGTCGCCACACTGCGGCACCTGTTTGGATACATTGAGAGAGAATTTAGCGTGGCCAATGCACTTAACGAGCACGTATTTCAGACTGTGGAAGGCAACCAGAGCATCTGGAAGAAATCCATGCAGATAAAAGTAAATTATGGATGCCGGAATCTGAAACCAAAAGAGAAAAACCTCAGCAGGTCTGGCAGTATCTGTAAGGAGAGGGATGGGCTGCTGTTTTGAGTCTGTTTGTCAAAGCTATAAGGCATAGAAAGTGGGAGATATTTATACTGCAGGGAGAGGGAATGAAAGATGAGTCATAGGCACAGAAACCAGGGGAAAAGACTGCTAATGGCAGTCCATAGAGAGGACAAAGGGGTAAATGGTCAAACTTTGACAAAGCTTTGACTTAGCTTAGGCAAAGAGTCATTGGGACTTGAAGCATCAGCTCTTTTCTCTGTTTACAGATGCTGCAAGACCTGCTGAGACTTTCCAGCATTTTCTCTTTTGGTTTGAAACCCAAGCAGACATGGGGAGAATGTGCAAACTCCACACTGACAGTGACCCAAGCCAGGAACCAAACCTGAGTCCCTGCTGCTGTGAGGCAGCAGTGCTCATCACTTGTGCCGCTGTACCATCGTGAATCCGACACCATTATTCACTGCTGGAATAATTTGGGGATAATTTTCCTTGACGTTTTTTAGTGTGCTCAGCACAGGAAATGGTTTAAGTGAGGGAAAGAATTTCTGCGACTTCCCCCAATCTTTTTCATACCTTTTGATCTTTCTGCAGTCCACATTCTGTGACTCATTTTTATACATTAACATGATAGCCAATGTTGTAGAAGCTGCAGTGATTCCCAACTGCTATGGCACTCTGATTAAGTTAGGAGCTGACACTTCAGGGAAATATTGCAGGTATGTTGCATTATTGGAGATGCAATCTTTCACATGAAATGCTTGAATCAAGGTCCCACTTATCCGTTCAGGTGGACATGAAAAATACTGTGCTTTTATTCAAAGATAAGTCTCCCTGATCAATATGTTTCCATAGACAATGTTAATAAGATAGTTTATCTGCTCATTATCTCCTTGCTGAGAGTTTCCTGTGTGCAGATTGGCTTCTGTTTTCCATCATGAGTAAATGCTTCAGTCTGACATAAATAGTGCTCTATAAATACAAGTTCTTGCATTTGTGCCCTGGGTCGTATTTTATACCTTCCCTTACAATGGATTTGGAAGCGGAGGACGTATTTAACCAGGTAGGACGATGGTGGATGGGGAGCCTGCTCCGTTCCCACTTTGGTACATGGCTGGAAGGACCACGGATGATTTTCCCAACAGGCTGCCAGTGGCTCTCCTTATATGACCTGTGTGATTTCCTAGTGTTCTTCCAGGAACAGAATGTTGGGATTGGCGGGGTGGAATTTTCTTATTCAACAGCATTCAATGTCTGACCAAGGGATCCAACATTAGGAAAGGAAGGATCTGATCAGACCCATCCCCGGATCTAACTGCTGACCTCCTTCATCCCTCTCCCCGTGACCCTGCAAAGTCCTCCCTGCCATCACTAACTACAAGCCTCAGTCGCTCCTAAACTCTGGATGTTGTTCCAGCAGCAGCCTCCAGTGGTGCTGCTGAGTAAAAGAGCTTCCAGCTCTATGATTGGCTGGCAGCTCTTTCTGGATGAGTCTTCCTGTCCCTGCGGTCCTTGATCCTGTGGAAGCTCTGCCAACGGCCTGTCAATTGCCTGATTGGCACAGATTTCAGTAGGACTTGCCCAAAAGAGGCAACAATATCTCTCGCTGGCTCACCAGCTGTTGGATGAGATCCATGTTGCTTCCATGAAATTCTGTCCCCCTCTCCATATGACCATGAATGTCACAAGCAGCACATTAATAACATTTGTGATTACAACAAAACTTCAGGAAGATTAGGCCTTACAGTTTCATGGGGGAACTGCCTTCTCCAAATTCCAGATACCCAGAGAACCCCCATTTACCTCTGAGAGCAGGAAAAGATTTTAATATCTCAACGTCTAGACAAGCTGAACAGCAAAGTATCCTCTATATCAATGTCTAAAATGCTGGAAGATATCATTCTTGGGCATTTGGCCTCCCCAACCTTCTCAGAAAAGAAAATGTGAGGATTTTTGTTCTACCATAGCTGAGGTATCAAACAAAGTATCCTGAGCAGCAGCAGCAGCAGAGGATAACCTACCAAGCTAATAGGTCCATCAAGTTGTTAAAAATCCTTGCTTTTGCTGTCTGGATGGGTCAGAAGGGATTTGTGTTATTCTTCCAATTGGGTATCCAGAATAGTGATAGCTTGCTGTGCTTTTTACAGCTTTTATCATTCAAGAATGGCTGTGGCTTTGATATAGTTTAAAATCAGGCTCTCCCTGCCCAAATTCCATGTTGGAATTTGGGATTCATTGCTGCAGTTTATTTTTTCGGCATTTAACTTAATGGCTAAGTGATTGAATTCCAGTGCATCGTTTTGATGGTTGAAAGTCCCCACTGGGAGCACAAAAACAAGAAATTACCCCTAATATGTACAGATTTCTATCATGATCGAAATAACATTTTCTTAAATTCCTCCAGTTAGAAAATAACTAATAATTTCATAATTGTTAATGCTTGAAGTCTGATCTACACTAAATTGTTGTTGTAATATGCCCTTTAAGGGATAGCTATATGTCATCACTCGAAAAGAAGTGTGTCATGCAACCAGTCTCACTTTTGTTTTTGAGCAGAGCACATACACACAGCTCAGCTTTCAAGTTTTCTACCTCCATACAAATGCATCCATGTGATAAGTTTAAATAAATGAATCTGCAATGTGTTTCCCCAATCCCTTATGAGTGATTGGTGCCTCTATGCCATTGTGACAACATATCAATGTATCACATGTTTACTGCAGATGAGCATAAATTTAAACAAATTTAACAAATCTGACCATTCATTTGGTTATTATTTGCGAGATACAGTTGTGTGAACAATGACTACTACATTTGTTAACCTAACAATAGACATTATGCTTCAAACCAGTTCATTCTTTATGATGTATTTGACACATTTTGGGTGATATATTTAAATGTGTGTGCACGTGTCAGAGATTTTGCCCATTGTGTCTGTGTTGGCTCACTGAAAGACTTATCAATTAGTCCTCTTCTTTGCTCTGTGCCCACAACCTTGAAACATTTTCATTTTTAAGTATAGAGTCATAGAAGTTTACAGCATGGAAACAGGCCCTTTGGCCCTACTTGTCCATGCTGCCCTTGACAGTATACATCAACTATACATCAAATACCCTTTTGAAAGTTAATACTAAATCTCTTCCATCATTTAGCCTGTTTAGTACTAGGAGTTGTTGTCTTTTTTTCAATAAGATATTTTCTACCACTAAGTACTAACATTCAAAGAAATATCAAAATAGTTAGATCAATATGAACTGGAACACACACAATGATTGGGATTCCTGGGTCTTGCACATCCCTCCACTGCATCCAGCAAGAATGGAGAATTTGGTGCTCAACTAAATCTCCATTCATTGCAGCGGGACTGAAAAATCCCTGCTGCGAGCGAGGTCAAAGAATTCCAGCCGACATCTCCTAGGTAAATAGGGCTTTGCTTAAATTTCATTAAACAAATAACTGCAATCATAACTGCTGATAAATATGGGTTTCTGATGTTTATATTAGTTACTGACTTGTTAGCAGTTTGGCAGATCATTATCATCACTGCTTTATGATTCACTGCCATTATTCCATTCTGAATAATGTTCTCCAAAATCAGAAAGATGCTGAGTACTAAAGTAAAGAAACACATAAAGACAAAGATTAGATAAGATTTTATATCATAAATATAAAATAACAACTTCCATATATATCTAATTATGTTTCAGTTTGAATACCATATCTATTATATAAGGTCCATTCCAGCATTATTATGTTATGGAAAAGGGATGGCCTAGTGATATTATCGCTAGACTATTAATCCAGAAGCTCAGCTGACATTCTGAGGATCTGGGTTCAAATTCCATCAAGGAGGTGCTGAAATTTGAATTCAATTAAAGAAATCTGGAATTAAGAATATACTGATGACCATAAAACCATTATTGATTGTTAGAAAAACACATCTGATTTACTAATGTCCTTTCGGGAAGGAAGTCTGCCACCCTTACCTGGTCTGGCCTGTGTATGAGCCCAGAGCCACAGTAATATGGTTGACTCTCAACTGCCCTCGGGCAACTAGGGATGTGCAATAAATGCTGGCCAGCCAGTGATGCCCATGTCTAATGAATGAACAAGAATACAAATCTTCCTTCCCTTATTGTGTTTTTCATCTTTTTAGTTTCTCCATACCAATTCTCTTCCTGCACCTGGTGGAGCACTATGGCAGACTTTCATCCATTTCCATTGCTTGTGATTTCTGGAACAGGTCCCTAGCCTGTCATCAGGAACTTATGACTTGAGGGGCACAACTCCACGTCAAATGTGGCTGACCAGGAATCTCTCCCACTCTTACTTTCAGCTATTGGCATGTTTGAAAGGATTTGCAGATTGACACACTTAACCTGTTTGATTGTGTGAAGAATACAACTTCCTAGGTCATCAAGTCCACGGGGGTGGGAATTTAACCTAAAGTTTCTGGCTCAGAGAGAGGATGCTACCCATTACACCACAAAACCTTTTATTTTACATTTTTCTTCTATGTTATGACTCCCACTTTTGTTACAGCTCAATTTTGAAAAGTGGCAGCTGTTCCATACTTTAATGAACCATTCTTCACACGTGATCTGAATGTTGACAGGCTATTTGATTATGGGGGTATTGCAATTAATTCTCGCTTTCTGCATCTGACGTCTATCAAAATGCATTTTTCTCTTAGAATCCATTTATTGCCTCTCTAACATTTATCCCAGTTGAAATCAGTTAACTCAGTGTCATGTGTAAGAGTTTTTGATACAGCAAGGTGGCACAGAGGTTAACGCTGCTGCCTCACAGGGCCAGGGGCTAGGATTCAATTCTGGCCTTTGTGACTGTCTGTGTGGAGTTTGCACATTCTTCCTGTGTCTGTGTGGATTTCTTCTGGGTGCACCGGTTTCCTCCCACAGTCAAAAATGTGCTGGGTAGGTGGATTGGCCGTACTAAATTACCCCTTAGTGTCAGAGGGATTAGCAGGCTAAATATGTGAGGTTACAGGGATAGGGCTTGGGTAGGAATGTTGTTGGTGTAGGCTTATGGCCTGAATGGCTTCCTTGTGTTATTCTACATGGATAGATGCATTGAGTTATAACTCCATGTTCAGCCTTTGAAATGAAATTCACAATGATGTAGAGACAAAATAAAACACTTTCAGGCTGGTGCACTCAGAGACCTATTTGGCTCCGTTTAGCATTCTGGGATAACCCTGAATCAGTGGCCAGATTTAATTACTTTAAGTTGGACAGAGAGACTTGGTAAGATGAATCTTTTTCTTGGGGCTTTCTTGTGTGGTTTTTCTGGTGTGGTCCTTAAATAGCACTGTCTGGAAGATTCAGGCAGCAGGTTTGACAAAGCACTATTAGAGGTTTGTAATGGTTGACTGGAGTTCTGAGGTCACAGTGGCATTTGTTGTGTACTCTGTTGCTGCTAATTAGCACTTCCTGAACATTCACTGCTGCTGTTGTATCATTAGCTGATGTAGTCAAGTTTTGAATGTTATATAAATCCTGGTGTATATTTTGGATGTAATATGGCTCTTATATCAGCATGTCTCTGGATTTTATTTGGATATATTGTTAGGGATCAAATCAGAATTATGGAGTTAAACTAGATAACAACCTTTTTTGATTTTGGCATTGGGTGAGCATAAACTGTTTCACACCAGGTACAATTCAATTGACCCACTAAGAAACTTTTATTAAAACAAACTTTATTTTTAAAGTTTAAAGTGAAACAAAAGAAATTCACATAATTCTTACCAATTGGAAATACTTAAACATGACAACATATAATTCATTACAACTAGCTATCTCTATAGTTCCAATGTATTCATTACCTTCATGGACATATTCCCATTCTTTCAATCAGTACAAAAATGCTTTGTGCACATGAGTACTGTGTTTTAACACCTCTGGACAGAGATCTAGACAGACATCTATCTTCTGAGTCTTATCTGATGAAGGAGCAGTGCTCTGAAAAGCTTGTGATTTTAAATAAACCTGTTGGATTTTAACCTGGTGTTGTGAGACTTCTTACTGAACTCCAGAAATGGTCTGGGATTCACTGATTTCACATGCAGCTGAGGTTCCCCAGATCCATTCCTTTGAATGGAGATTTGACTGAGTGCCAAATTCTCTGTTCTTGTTGGTGGCATGGCATCCAAATCAGAGAAGTCCGACCATGATCCCTTCCCCTCATTTTCAGTAAATAATTGCCCCCAAGATTTATGGAAGCAGAACTCATTGTCGAGGACTCCTCTTCATTGAAATATTGTTGTTGCATATGTTACCGTTGAAATTTTATCAATGTCCCTGCCATTATTTTACTCATCCTGAAATCAATTGATATGATTAAGCATTTAAATGTGCAGTAATAATGTGTGCACATATGTGCTGTCGACAATGCAAAACCATTGAAGATAAGCAGAATTGACTTTCAATTTGTTTACTCATCCACTTTACCTTCAATCCCAATATACTTTCATACATCCATTCCTATTTAAACATGCTCTCTTGGTATTTGTTGACAGTTGTGATTTAAAGCAATCATTATGCAGTTTTGCAGTGATTCAGATGGCACATGGGAGTTTAGGTTAACAACTTTGACAATAATATAATGGCCAGCAATGTATTACAAGGCAGGAACAGCAATGAGAGATTCCAATAATTCAGTTGACTAATTCAGAATTAGCAGGGTAAATACTTGGGGTTAAGGGGATGGGTCTTGGGGGAGATTGTTGTCATTCCAGGCTTGCTGGGCCAAATGCATCCTTCTACACTGTAGGGATTCTATGATTAGGAGTCAAGTCTATTGGGGGTGGGTGGAATATGGAATTGAGGCTACAATCAGGTTAGTCATGATCTTATTGAATGGTGGGCCAGGTGTGTAAGGCCAAATGATTTACTCTTGCTGTGAGTAGATAAGTGTTTTTGCTTTTCCCATGCATGGAAATTCCCTCCCTTTACCTCACTACCCTCCTTTGAGAAACTCTTTCAAATTTCCCTCTTTGATCAAACTTTTGGCCTTCTCAACAAATATCTCCTTTGTCACTCAGTGTCTAGTCTTGTTTTAGAATTCTCTCATGAACAAACTTGGGATGTTTCATTATGTTAAAGGCGCTGTATAAATATATCTGTAGTTGATGCTAAAAGGGTATTTCCCCTGTGGGAAAGACTAGAGTTAGGGGAGGTACACTTTAAAATTAAGGGGTCTCCCATTTATGATGGCGATGAGAAGAAATTCTTTCTCTCAGAGTTATAAATCTGTTCTCCAGAGAGTGAAGTAGGCAGGGTCAATGACTATGTTAAGGCAGAGGTAGATAGATTCTTGATGACTGGGTGACATGGTGGCACAGTTGTTAGCACTGCTGTCTCATGGTGCCAGGGATCCAGTTTCAACTCTGGCCTTGGGTCATTGTTTGTGTGGAGTTTGCATGTTCTCCTGTGTCTGCGTGGATTTCCTCTGGGTGCTCCAGCTTCCTCCCACAGTCCAAAGATTTGCAGGTTAGATTGATTGGCATTGCAAAATTGCCCATTGTGTCAGGAGGTTTGGCAGAGTAAATATGTGGAGTTACAGGCCTGCGGCCCAGGTGGTATGGTTGTTGGTGCAGTTTCAATGAACCAAATGGCCTCCTTTTACACTGCAGGGATTCTATGATTGGGAGTCAAAGGTTATTGAGGGTGGGTGAAATGTGGAATTGAGGCTACAATCAGATTAGCCACGATCTTATTGAATGGCGGAGCAGATGTTAGGACCAAATGGTTTACTCTTGCTCTTAATTTGTAAGTTTAAATGCTGGTATGTACACAGGTTGTTTTTATTATTGTATTTACTCCCTGAGGTAATATTTTTAGAATTATGAGATGGAAACCATTCAGGTCCAGGCCTATGTGATCCTACCATTAGAAAGAAATAGCTTGAGAAACAGAATTGATTTGTCATCCAAAGGATGAACATTTTTCACTGAACACCTGGGCAGGATTTTCTGGCCATGCCCACCTCAAGGCTGGAAAGTGTCACCCAATGTCAACGGACCTTTGCATGATCCTGTCCCGCCTGCTACAGACCCTGTGGTGGATAGGCTGGTAAAATTCTGTGTTGATCTGTCTGCACTTCATGGATGTTAATCTGTGGGGAATCTGATAAATAGCATTGAAGATATTGCAATTTCAAATATACAATTAAAAAAGTGCTGTAAAAACGTGGAAGGTTGGGCAGCAATTGTGGAGGGAGAAAACAGAGTGTCAAGTCCTATAGGACCCTTCTTTGGAACTCTGGCTGGATTCCGAGGGCTGCTGGGGAATCAGCTTCAAGCTAAAGTGTACTTGAAGCACAGTCAATACTTTAGCCACAAGCCACAAGTGGCTAGTTGGGAACCCAAGTGCCTAACAGCCTAAACGATTAGCAAATTAAAAAAAAAGTAGTAACAGAGATATCTATGGTCGGATCCTTGCAGTATATCTAATCACAAATTTATTAACACTATTGTTAAATGTGAAGTGAAAGTCAGTTTTCGCTGTAATGAGCAGCAAATGCACTATGAAAAGAATCACAGCTGTATGTAGGTCTCACCAGATGCTCTAATTATGACTTAAAATGTGAACAAATGACATGCATCTGTTAAATTGCGTCCATGCTACTATATCTTAATATCTAACTGTAGCTTTATGTAACAAAAATTAAGGATAAATCATTTCAGAGTTTGCAATTAAAATACCTATTTAAGCTTCAACACATCTGATACCGCTAAAGGCGCTACGATTTCAAATGTTTCCTTGCTTGTAGTGCAAGGGCAAAGATATGTAAACATGCATTTCCCCGTTACCTGGAAGTAACAGTTGTAACATGGGCGGGGAATAGCACATGTTATGATTCAGGTCAGAAACTGCAAAGTTTTTTATGGAGCCCGCCTAGATCTTAAATTTTGCATGTTGAATTTGGCTAGGCAAGCATGATGTGTTTCACTCAGGTGTGATTGAAATGACCCACTAGGGGGCTTTTATCAGATAAAGTTTATTTAGGAATATAGTTAACATGTATAGTAAGAAACTTAACCAGAACTCTTATCAATTACAAGCAGGAAACAAAATAACCACCCTCACTAAATATAACAAAAATATTCTAATCAAACAAAATCCTTGCCATGGACAAAACCTTTTGAACAAGAATAATAGAGCAAAGACTAATGCTCATGTGATACTGGAATTGAGTCCTTTGGTTGAAGTCTGCAGTTCTCTGGATACACCCAGAACAGTTTGAAGTCAGAACAGCTTCCCAGAACCTCAGGTAAACTCTGGTAGCCTAGCCATGTTGCCAGGTTCTTACTGAGTTTACCCCAGTCCAACGCCGGCATCTCTACATCCTAGCCACCAACAGCAGAGCTTCTACTCTAAGACCGTTTTCAGCTAACCCATAGAATTTCCAGAACTAGGGAGAGATTGATTTCTTTTTAGTTTGCTGTCCCTTTTAAAACAAAAACTCAAACCTGCAACTCCGAATTGAAAATGAGCACAAAAAAAACTCCCATCATCTGACTTGCCAACCAGTTTTTCTCCTAACAATACAGTTTTAAAAATCCCAGTAAAAATAAACAAATCCCCATTTATGCAGCAATAAAAGGACATCTCCAATCAAGCCAGTGCCATAATTACACCAGCTAAAGTTGTGAGCTGAGAAAACACAGGAGCTGGGAGAATTGCAGAGATTATGATTTAAAAAAAACTTTCTCAACAGTACACTAATGTCACATACATTATAGTTGATATTGTTTAAGGTGATGGATTATTGAAATTCTCATTGGTGTTGCTGAAGAGGGAAGCAGTGCATCTGATACTCTTCTGTCCATCATTAGCTGTACTTCACAAAGGAGCATAAACTCTTTGTTTTAGAGAGAGCAAGAGAGAGACAAGGAGATGAGTGTTTATCGCTGGAGATATATCCAGAATTTCTTCCAGTCTTCCTGCCTGCCGTGTGTGGTGAAAAGATTAACAGGCTGATTATCAAACTGTTTGGCTGCGTCATGAATGCTCCTTTTGTGGCCAACAAATTCTAGTGTGGGATTTGAACCTAACTGCCTCTGAATCAGAGAGAGAGACTCTACCAACTGAACCACAAGATCTCCTCTCTGATCCTAAGATGACATGGTGAGTCTTTATAATATATCTTATAGATGCTACATATGCTTGCCACTTATTGCCTGTGACAGAGAGATTAAATGTTTGTGGGAAGGGTGGCAATTAAGCAGGATGCTTTGTCTTGGATGGTGTCAAGCTTCTTGAATGTTGGAGCTGCACTCATTCAGGCAAGGTCTGGTAGCAACTACAGAGGGAGGAAACAGTGTTAAATTCAAGGTGACTGTTCTTTGGATTACTCCATTACACACTGGCTTGGTGCCTTGTGGATGGGGGTTCAGAAGGTGAGTTACTTACTGCAGCATCCTAGCCTTTGACCTGTTTTAGCAGCCACTGTGTTCATATGGCTAGACTGATTGGTAACCACCCTTCCGGATTAAGGATAGTGGTGAGCTAGCACTGCACTGGGTGCTTGCCCTTCATGATATCCACCAACTCCACCAAATGAGGACACCACTCTACCATGGGAGTGGTGGCAACGGTGGATGGTGCCAATGTGCTCCAAAGGAGGACAGCTATCCAGACCCAGAAGATGAACAATCTGCTCTGTTCTGCCAGGGAATGTCATTTTCCTTGGCACTGTCAACTGACATATGCACGCAGAGCCACCACACATCGACAGGGATCTCACACTCTGCCAGCGCAAGAAACATCATCACTTAATCTTCCATGCATACATTCATCTCTCTTGCAAGTCATGTTTCGATCCCCAAGTTAGACAGTGGGAAACATGTCAAGCTGTTGACGGCAGGGTGGGGGAGCATTTACGCTGTTGGGAAATGAATCGAAGGCCTTCTTGTGATGTTCTCCAGTTACGTCATCAAACACGACTGCAGATTTTCTGCAGGGAGCAGAAAATCCAGGTGAAAGAATGTCCCATTTTTTTAATCGAATTCATGCTGATCTCAGCTGGTTGTAGCTTCACTGTTGTCACCCCTGGGCTAGTTAGGAACTGCTATCCAGTATTCCCTGCTGAGAGAGACTAGATTGCGTTTAATTCTATTGTCTCCTGGCGTTGAATAGTCTGCCTAGGATTATACATGAAGATTAGCCTCTTGGATACTGTACCAGGGCCTCTGAAGCCAAAATCTTGTTCCAGAAAATAATCAATACCTTCAGGCGAGAAGATAATTTATAAGCAAAGAAGAACAAATAAACGAAGGAGAGAATTAAATTGGTGTGTAAATCTGCATTGATAAGGCCACGAAGAAAGCCTGCTCATTCTAATGCTGCAGTTTGGCATTGTTAACCTGGTACAGATACGGAAGACCAAGAGGAAAATCTCAGCAGATCTGGCAGCATCTGTAAGGAGGGAAAAGAGCTGATGTTTCGAGTCCAGATGACCTTTTGTTGAAGCTAAAAGATCTATAAAGTGGGAGATATTTATACTGCAGGTGAAAGAATGATAGATAAAGTCACAGCCACAGAAACCAGGGTAAAGGACTGCTAATAATAGTCCATCGACAGATTAAAGGGTGTGAATGGCCAAATGGCAGAAAAGCTAAATCAAAGGGTAAACTGTGACAATAAAGATGTGGAAGGTGTGTGTGTGTGTGTGTGGGGGGGGGGGGGGGGGGGGGGGGGGGGGGGGGTGTTAGGAGTGAGTGGAAAAAGGTAAAATTTAGGAAAAGGGGAAAGCAAAGGGGAGAAAAGGTCAGGAAAGGGGGGATAAAGTAGGGAGAAGAATGGAGGGGGAAGAAAAATGAAGAAAGACAATAAATAAAAGGTAGAGAATAGAAAAAAATTAAATAAAGTGAAAACAAAGGGGTCAGGTTGGGATGGAGTGCATCATCTGAAGTTGTTGAGTTTGATGTTGAGACCAGAAGGCTGTAAATTGCCTAGCTGGTTATTTCTTCTTGTTATGTCTTCCTCTTGGATATAAGCTCACTGATTCACACTGATTTTCATCCAAGCAGTGATATTGCATATACAACTCCAGATGTTGAGGCGGCATGGTAGCAGAGTGGTGTTAGCACTGCTGCTGCACAATGCCTGGTACCCGAGTTTGATTCCAGCCTTGGATGACTTGTAGTCTCCCTGTGTCTGCATGGGTTTCCACTGGGTGCTCTAGTTTCCCCCCACAGCCCAAAGAGGATTGGGTTGAGTTGACTGGCAATGCTAAATTGTCCCTTAGTGTCCCAAGATATATAGGTTAGAAAGATTAATGGGGTAAATATGTGGGGTTATGGGGATAGGGGTGGGGTGCGATGCTCCGAATCGATGTGTCCTCAATGGGCCAAATGGCTTCCATCTGCACATAGGGATTCTATGTTTTATGAATAGTCAATAGATCTTTTATCACCATGCATCATGGCTGAACATAACCCTGATCACATCAAAATTTAATATGGAATGCTACACTGGATAATGATCAGGAATAGGAAATTGAGTTGGTTTTATCCAACCTGAACTAGGGATAATGGTGCTAATTGTACCTCCACCGCTTGAAATGAGATTAGCACACATCCTGAGTGGAACATGAGATCCTGTTGATTTTTATAGCTCACTTCCATATCATGAATGTACTTAACAATTGAGCTGTTCAACAGCACAATTTTTGTGACGTTGTTCTGGGAATAATTACGGTTGGCTGTGAATACTTTGCACCATGCGATCTGCTCCTGCACCTCACATTTTTGCCCTTGGGAATACCTGTGGGGAGATTTTCTACTATTGCATTTTGTCTCAGGTGATTAGGACATCAGTTTGTTCTACAGTAGCTTGAGCTGCATCCCTAATACCAACAGTTGAGAACAGTAGAGGAAATTAAAAGCTAAGTGAAGGATAGATATTTGGGCTTTTTTTATTAATTCATGGGACGTGGTTGGCCAGCATTTGTTGCCCTCCCTAGCTGCCTAAGGGCAGTTAAGAGTCAACCACATTACTGTGGTTCTGGAGTTACATGTAGGCCAGACCAGGCAAGGACAATAGATTTCATTCCCTAAAAGACATTAGTGAACCAGATTGATCTTCTGTAAATAACCCTTCTGCAGAATTAGTGGCGTTAGTTGCTTTTATGAGTGTTGATTTGCACTGCCTTATGTCTTTTTGTCTGATAATGTAACTAAAGGGGTATTACCGTATCCCTTGTGACTCAAAGCAGAGGGTTATGTCCCTCATACATTTGCATCTTCAATCTCACCGGTGACAGACCGAGCAAATACCTAGTCAGTTGGGACTGACGTGAATTGTTCAGCTGCTTTATTTCAGAGGACGATCACAACTATGATTAAATTCACCTTATTACATGAGTACCAAGTGTCTTTGTGTGCCAATACAAAATGATAGAAACAGTGGAGACGATTTTTCCATTGGCCGCATCACACCCGGTGCAAATTCCGCTGTGTCAGGAAAATCCTGGGACAGCCTGAAATGATTTGCACCAGGCACCAAACAGTTTGGGATGTTTCGTGGTCCTCCCAGCAGATATACATAGGTTCATACCCAGCGAAGGTGTGAACTAGATTATCATCCATTTAAACATAGTGACCTATCCAGCATTGGCTTCATCACATCTTCCAGGAATGTCCAATTTTGACATTCTTCATTGTGATGTAGAGCCGGTGGGAATCACTACTGATCTCTTCAAACGGAGATAGAACATAGAACATTACAGCACAGGACAGGCCCTTCGGCCTTCGATGTTGTGCCGACCAAAATAAAAAGCAATGCCCCTCCAAACTAAACCATTCCCTTCTCTTCCATATACTTATCAACTAACCTCTTAAACGCCACCAAACTTGGCGCATCTACAACAGCTGCAGGCAGGGCATTCCACTCCCTAATCACCCTTTGAGTAAAGAACCTACCTCTGATATCCGTCCTATAACTATCACCCCTTAATTTAAAGCTGTGTCCCCTCGTGCTAGCTTTCTCCATCCTAGGAAAAAGGCTATCACTGTCCACCCTATCTAAACCTCTAATCATCTTATATGTTTCAATAAGGTCTCCTCTTAGCCGCCTCCTTTCTAACGAAAAACAACCTCAAATCCCTCAGCCTCTCTTCATAAGACCTGCCCTCCATACCAGGCAACATCCTGGTAAACCTCCTCTGTACCCTCTCCAATGCCTCCACATCTTTCTTATAATGTGGGGACCAGAACTGCACACAATACTCCAAGTGCGGCCGCACTAGAGTTTTGTACAGTTGCAACATGATGCTGCGGCTCCTAAATTCAATCCCCCTGCCAATAAAAGCTAAGACTCCATATGCCTTCTTAAAGATCAGACATGATGACAGCATCAGGGGGCTTGGAGGCGATTGTTGCCCCAAGTAGTCAGCGAGTTGGCAGGATAGTGCCTTGGCACTGCACCCTGTATGTTGGCATTGATAATGGGCAGGGCCAAAGGGATCATGGCTCATAAGGTGTCCAATTAGGAGGATTCCAAGTCTGTCTTTTACATCCAAGGATGGGTTGAGTTCCTGCTTGTGTACAATGTTTGGGGAGGGTGCCCGAGGCTCCTCATGTATATGAGAAGGGAGGGGGATTTTTAAGCTCAATTTGGGGCATCCTTTACAAAATGCACCCTGATGTCTTTAGATCCCACCCCTCACAATAACGACGTTAAACATGCTCCCCTTCAAAAAGTTGAATGCAGGAAGATCTCATTGGAAAACTTACCTGTTTCTGTGGGGACAAACATTTCGGTTTTCTGACTGCACCTGACACTTTGGCATTTTTTTGGAAAATTCCACCCACTGTTGCCTCACATCGGCAGGTCACCTGACTTCATGTTGACTTGTAGTCTTTGCTTCTTGAATGCCTCGCAGCATCCTGTGTCAGAAACATGGATGGTGGCATCTATGTTTTTCTGTCTGACAGGCTTGATCTCTTGCTGTTCACAGCCAGAGATCGGATGCTTGCTAAGCTCAGAAGCTGGGACCAGTGACCTCTGCCAAACGTCCCTTCCTGTTCAGCTCTGTCTTGGTCTGATCTCAGAGTTGGCCAAACATTCCAGGGTTCCAAAGGCTGAGCAGACATCGGGTTTTTCCAATCGGCAACTTCAATCTGATGATGACAAGGAGGTGAGATCCAAGGCCCCATTTCCGTTGGGCCTTGGGCCTCCCTCCTCAGGCGTGAACACTGCCCAATTTACACCTATTTCTGGCAGGAGACCAATTTACCAGCACACTCATATACATACCAGAGAAGTGAAAGTAAGAATATAAATTTAAGATAATCTATCATGATTGATTAACATAGTAACAGTTTCAAGGGAAAATAAAGACAGGGATCTATCCAGAATACCTATCCACATTATTTCCACAATTTGTTCCATATAACTTTGAGTCTGATTTATAGAAAAGAATTAGTTCATTTTTGAAACACATTAGTATTTTTTGTTCCATCGCCTGTTATTTATATATTTGGACAAGTGAAAATCTCAGGCACTTGTTTCCAATTAATGCTTTTTCAAATTGTTTTTCCTATTGGCAACAATGAATGACAAAAGGAGGATTTTTAAAATCATTCATGGGATGTGGGTGTTGCTGGCTAGGCCAGCATTTTTGTCCATCCCTAATTGACATTAACAGGTGGTGATGAGTTGCCTCCTTGAACTGCTGCAGTCCTTGTGCTGTGTATTAAATATTAAAACAAATTGAATTTGAATTGCATTCCTTTGAGCTATTATACCTATTGCTATGCAACCTTAGGATGTGTAGGCTCCTATCAATTTTGCACTCATCCTGCTATAAAATTTCTAGCCTTTCCTCTGGGTATCAATAGTACACATCAACTTGAATTTTGTTTCGCTAAGTGTAGTGCATCTTTATAAAACCACCAAGCGATAGCATATTTTCCGTTAAGTTCATGTTTAAGTTTACTTAAGTTTAAGTGTCACAAGTCCACTTATATTAACACTACAATGAAGTTATTGTGAAAATTTCCTTGTTGCCACACCCCAGCACCTTTTCAGATACAGGAGAATTTAGCTTGGCCATTTCACCCAACCAGCATGTCTTTTGGACTGTGGGAGGAAACCAGAGTGCACGGAGGAAACCAATACAAAAGGAAGAAAGTGCAGACTCTGCACAGTCAGTGACCCGAGCCAGGAATCGAACCACGTCCCTGACACTGTGAGGTAGCAGTGCTAACCACTATGCCACTGGGCTGTCCTACCATGCTGCCAGTGAGCTGCCCCTGTATGTTCCAGTTCATTGTTTTACCTGTGAACTGGAGTCCCTCTTAGTGGTAAGTCTGCCAATGGGCCCTGTGTGCTCCACTTCTGAGATACTGATCAGGTCACCCTATCCACTGCAGCACCAATATCTGTGTGTGCTGTTTATACTGTTTGTGGCTCTGGCCTTATCCATAGCTTAAAACCTGTTTTTAGTTTCTTTAATTAGTCTGCAATTTACCTCACTGTCCCTTCTAATACATGTCATGGGTTCATTGTTATCTTCCTGGATGTCTCTTGGACTGGTTCCTCACAGGAATCACAAGGCCACGCTTGAAGTAACAAAACTAGTTTGATTCTGCTTTGTTACCTCTATCACCATTATCAATCTCCAAAGCCGAGAGAAGGAGACACGTTTATGAGTCTTAACGAGAAAAAGTCTATTTCTTTTCCCTGATGTAAGCGCTTCTGCAGTTTAATTTATTTTGCAGAACGTGTAAATTCTATCAAGATTCTAACTTGACTAAATTAACCATCATGCCCTTCTCTATACCCATACTGTACAGTTCTTAGATATATTTGGTCGCTGGTTCTTCTTCCACCTCCGATGTTTCATCTTCCGTCACCTGGGTCACACCAGAACCAATCTACATACATTAATCTAAAATAAGTAAAGGTTTGATTTGATTTGATTTATTATTGTCATATGTATTAGTATACAGTGAAAAGTATTGTTTCTTGCATGCCATACAGACAAAACATATTGTTCATAGAGAAGGAAGGGAAGAGTGCAGAATGTAGTTTTACTATTGTAGCTGGGGTGTAGAGAAAGATTAACTTAATATAAGGTAGGCCCATTCAAAAGTCAGATAGCAGCAGGGAAGAAGCTGTTCTTGAGTCGGATGCTATGACTTTTTCTCTTATTCTTTTTCTCAATGGAAGAAAGTGGAAGAGAGAATGTCTAGGATGGGTGGAGTCCTTAATTATGCTGGCTGCTTTTCCGAGGCAGAAGGAATGTAGACAGAATCAGTGGATGGGAGACTGGTATGCGTGATGGATTGGGCTACATTCACAACCTTTTGTAGTTTCTTGTGTTCTTGGACAGAGCAGGAGCCATACCAAACTGTGATACAACTGGAAAGAATGATTTCTCTGATGCATCTGTAAAAATTGGTGAGTGTTATAGTTGAGATTCATTACATGGTTAAAAAGTGACTGTACATGAAAAAGATAGATAATATACTGGCTTGCAGTATGATTTTGGAAAGAGTAAAGAAATCTAGAGGACAAATTTTCTCAGAAAAGAACATCCCACAATCACATATTTAAAAGAAACACGAAGATTCACAAAAAGCTTCTTACTGAAGAAATATCCTCAGTTTAGTATTGGTATTAACTGTACCTCAGCAGCTAAGACTCCCTTTTTGAAAAGCCGGCTTACATTAGCTACCCCCTAATCTGTAGTACCAGTCCAGAGTCCTAAGAATTTTGAAAAATAACCATCAACGGATTTAATATTTCCAGCACCACTTCAGTAAGTACTTTGGGATGAAGATTATCAGGACCTGCAGATTTGTCCACCTTCAATCCGATCAATTTCCACAAAATCATTTCTCTACCAATACTGGATAAAAGCAAATTACTGCGGATGCTGGAATCTGAAACCAAAAGAGAAAATCTCAGCAGGTCTGGCAGCTTCTCCAAGAAGAGAAAAGAACTAACATTTCGAGTCCAGATGACCTTTTGTCAAAGCTAAAAGGCATAGAAAGTGGGAGATAAAGGAACGAAAGATGAATTATAGCCGCAAAAAACAAGCCTGTTATTAGCATCAAAATGTCAGCTCTTTTCTCTCCTTACAGATGCTGCTAGACCTGCTGAAATTTTCCGACATTTTCTTTGTTGGTCTCTACTAATGCTGATTTCCTTCAGCTCCTCACTAAAACTTGCTTGTCTCAGAACTTCTGGTACATTATTCATATCTTTCTTTGTGAAGATACTTAGCTATAAAATATTATGATATAAGGAAAGCTGACACAGATTTAAAAATACAGATTTTTAAAATTTTAACATGTTTTTGTTCTCCTCAAGTCCCTTTACTCTGGATTTCCACTCAAATCCAGGGCCATCCTACTGATGGAATAGGTTTCTGCCACATTTGTCTCGAAGCAGCTTTGCCTGAGCTAGTACAAATGATTCCTTCCTTGCGCATTTCTGGATCTCACTCTGTATTATTTCCAGTTCTAATATGTGTCAAGTGAACAAAGTTGTTCTAAGACAACTGCAGCAGAAGCCCAATTCAGGTGCATTCAGGTGAAGAAGTGACAGTGGATGGACTGTGAGCAGTGTTGAGGAGCATTCTTGGTCACTCTCTCTCCGGGCAGATACTTGGCTCAGATCAACCAACATGGCATCTTTTGTCAGCAATGGCAGAAAGTCTAAAAGGTCAATTTAATGATGCTGTGAGGTGGATTTAATGTTTTAATTGCAATGTAAATTTAAACCCACAAAAGCACACAATTAATCAAGAAGGTGCGAAAACCCCATCAGACCCACCTGTTTTTATTGTATCAATTTCATTCAAACTGTATACAATGAGTTATAATCCGTTTTTGTAAAACATGTGGTGTGGTATTGGTGGTCAACCTAGCTTGAGGCAGTCTTCTCCCACCTCTTAAGTGGTGTACGTTGGTGAGTATACTTAATTAACATGCATCTTTTGAACACCCAACCACAGACATTAATCCAATAATCCACAAGACCATCCTCAGATTTCTAGTGGAAGGAAAGCTCTGGTTCTTCCATTTACCCATTTCCAGAGTTAGAAGTTCCATCAGTTGGTGGAGGTGAGTTGAGTAAGGCAGGAGGCAAGCAGTGAAATATCATCTACAGAGTACTACCTTCCCTTGGTGGATTACAAGTGCTCTGTCTCCAGTATGAGACAGAGCTGTTGTCCACAGCTCTCCGATAATGCAGACAATAACATGTTAAACACTATGTAGGATTTTTGTATTTATGGGCTAAATCTGGTGGCATGACGGGTGGTCCAACAGCAGCGTCCATCCCCGAGCCAGCATGCCCAGCACTGAGACACCAGTCACTCAACACCAGCTCTGCGAGGTAGGAATTGTTGTTTGTAGACTTGATGCCATATTCCCAAAGCAATAGCTCTCCTTGGAACTTGGCCATGGCAGGAAGCTCCCAGGAAGACAGTAAAACTGCTTCCGGGATCTCCTCAAGGCATCCCTGAAGAGGTCAAACATCCACGCTGACTCACGGGAATCTCTGGCTTGTGCCTGGCTAAAGAATGAACTACAAAGGGTCATGAATGTAGCCCAGTGCATCAAGCAAACCAGCCTCCTATGCATTGACTCTGTCTACACTCCCCGCTGCCTCAGAAAAGTGGCCAGCATAGTTAAGAATCCCCACATAACCCAGACATTCTCTCTTCCACCTTCTTCTGTCAGGAAAAAAGATACAAAAGTCTGAGGTCACGCACCAACTGACTCGAGCAGCTCCTTTCCTGCTGCCATCAGACTTTTGAATGGATTTCCCTCGCGCTAAGCTGATCTTTCTCTGTATCCTAGCTATGTGTGTAACACTCTATTTTGCGTTCTGTCCTTTCCTTCTCTATGTAGGGCATTTTTTGTATAGCATGCAAGAAATAATACTTTTCACTGTACGCTGATACATGTGACAATAATAAATCAAATTCAGGAAGGTGCCACATATTGAGAGACTTCATAGGGAACATGCGGAGACAAAATCGAGGTACCCCAGGGAGTGGGCACACATTCAGACAACTCATCCGCCACATACAGCAGAGTCTGTAGATCATACATTGGGTGAATCAGCTATCTTGGAACCTATTAAACTGGACTGGAAGCAAGTCATTCTCAATGACAAGGACTGTCTAAGAGAAAGATTTGTGTGCTCTAGACATTAGCTGGTTAATTTTGGTATAAATTATCACTGCAGTTTCGTCAAAGTATTTGAGGCATTATGTGTTCTTTTTTACTCCAGTGTCTATTCATATTGTGACTGTGATACAGAGCCTTTCCCATTTGTGAAGTACTGGAGTACTGCCCCAGTTTAAATCACCCAGAGATTCACTCATGCTGAAGAATAGTTTCCCTATGCTCCCACGTTTATGAACATTGCTTTCTGCCATGGCTATCACTGTGTACCTTTCTTTTCTAGATTTAAAGAACAATAATTGTTACTGAAATGTTATCATGTGGTTGTACTGTGGCTGTAACCATGTAACGTGGAGGTAGTATTTGCAACACAAAGTCATTCTGTTAACAATATGTCATTAGGCTGCTTGAAAGTGATATTACAGTGTTTGACCTGCTGACTGTAAGAAAGATGGGCTATTCTGGAATTCCTACAGTGCGGAAGAAGGCCATTTGGCCTGTCAAATCTGCATTGACTCTCCGACAGAACATCTTACCTAGGCCCACCCTTGCTTTATCCCCAAAACCCCACATGTTTACCCCGTAATCCCTATAACCTACACATCTTGGGACAGTAAGGGGTCATTTAACATGGTCAATCCACCGAACGTGCACATTTTTGACGTGTGGGAAGGAACTGGAGCACCCGGAAGAAACCCTCACAGACGTGGAGAGAATGTGCAAACTCCACATGGACAATAACCCGAGGCTGGAATTGAACCCAGGTCCCTGGCACTGTGAGGCAGCAGTGCTACCCACTGTGCCACTATGCTCTCTTAAAACAGTGAATTACCTTTTTAAAATAGGCCAATCAAAGTTTTGTTAAGAGAGAAAATACTGCGGTTATTACTGGTCATCGCTTTTGCAGTTTTGGTAAAATGCAACATGGATGAAATTGATAAAATGCAACAAAACTCGAGAAATTTGACACCATCTCGGAGAAAGCATGTCCGCTTGAATGCTATCTCATCCACAACCATTCATTCCCCCATATGTGTATCATTTATAAAATTCACTCGCTAAAGCTCACTGAAGCTCTTGAGACAGCATCTTGGAAATCCACAACTACTACGACCTGGTCAGAAGATACATGGGGACACCACCACCCTGGAAGTTACTTCCAAGCCACTCACCTCCTGACTTAGAATGATATCACCGTTCCTTCATTGTCATGGGTTCTAAATGCTGGAACTCACTGCCTAACAGCACAGCGGGCATATCCACAACTACATGGACTGTAGCAGTTCAAGAAGGCAGCTTCTCAAGAGCAACCTAGGGATGGGCATAAATGTTGGTCCAGCAGAGAAAGCCCATATCCCGTGAATGAAGAAAAGATTAAGAATCCTCAGAGTTATCAAGATATTTTATTTTCTACTTGAGCATATATTTACTTGGAAAAAGTTCAATAGTTCTTTATAGTAGGTATCACAACTGAAATATCATCAGATATGATATTTCAAAATATGTTAAACAGAGACCACTGGAAGCAAGTTGTTTAGGAGCTTCAAATATTTGTTAGCTACATACAATACAACTATGTGCAGGGATAGATCAGCATGAGACTCCTTCTAGAAACATCCCTCTTTGAGTTCCGGTGACAGGTAATTTTACATCACTGATGATGGATGTTAGCTATGAGCATAAAAGCTTTAGTCCTGTATATCACCTCTTCATTTTAGTCCTTGCTACAGAGGGAGTAAAGCGAAGGTTTACCAGGCTGATTCTTGGAATGGCAGGTCTGCCGCATGAGGAGGGACTAAATTGGTTAGGATTATATTCACTGGAATTGAGATGAGTGAATGGGGGATCTCATAGAGACTTATAAAATTCTAACAAAATTAAACAGGGTAGATTCAGAAAGAATGTTCCCAATGATGGGGGAGTCCAGAACTAGGGATCGCAATTTGAGGATAAGGGGTAAACATTTTGGAAGTGAATGGAAGAGAAATTCCTTCACTCAGAAGGTGATGGATGTGTGGGTGGCATGGTGGCACAGTGGTTAGCACTGCTGCTTCACAGCGCCAGGGTTTGATTCACTGCTTGAGTCACTGTTGGAGTTTGCATGTTCGTCCCCTGTCTGCATGGGTTTCCTCCGGGTGCTCCGGTTTCCTCCCACATTCTGAAAGATGTGCTGGTTAGGGTGCATTGACCCCGAATAGACACTGGACTGTGGCAACTCGGGGAATTTCACAGTAACTTCATTTCAGTAAGCCTGCTTGTGACCAGTAAATAAACTTTAAAGTATTTGAGGCCAAAACGTTGTCTGATTTCAAGAAGAAATCAGATGTAGCACTTGGGGCTATAGGGATCAAGGAAATGGGGGGAGTGGCGCGATCAGGATATTGAATTTGATAATCAGCCATGATCAAAATGAATGGAGAAGCAGGCTCGAAAGGCTGAATGGCCTACTCGTGCTTCTAGTCTCTGTCACACTGATCAGGTGAGGAAGTGTTCAAGGACTCCACCTTTCTTCCCATTCCACAATTGAACATAATAGAGTTTTTTATGAAATTTATAAGAGTAAATGTGCCAATTCACTATATGGGCAGGAATTCTCCAGCTATTCACGTGGCAGGACCTGAGATTCTCACTGCTGGCAAATAACATGCTACCTCCCATCAGCGGAAAACACGCAACTGGGAAGCCTGAGAATCTCACCCCATGTACTTAACTGTTTACAAACTGGTTGCAAAGAACCCAGTTCCTTAGTTCAAAACATGTAAAGAGGTTAGTTTTTATTCTGATAAAGATCCACACAAGTAATGAAATTTAAATATTAAAAAGAGTAAACTCATGTCTTGACACCACACACACACATACATGCACACATTACACGCACACACAAGCATGCAGAAAAAAAAGTTAAAAAGTTTGGCCATATTAAAATTCAATAAGAAAAGGCAAATATATAAAGAGTTCACTGATTGTACAGCAAAGGATTTACAATGTTAGTGTACCTTTTAAGAGATTTTTTTTAATATCATGCTCTCTACCCCGATGTCATTGTTGCCGAGCTGTCTAAGAGAAATCCTTTTATTGCTCCATAAGTGGTTTAAATGGGATTTGTTTATTTTGACTCTGGGTTGATTTATGGCCATGCATTGTTAGGAGGAAGGTCATGTGTTCTGTTCAACTTTTTTTCCTTCCAAAGTTTCATTTTCTGTTTTTAGCTGGCAGCAGTTTTCAGTTTAGAAAGGAGTGGACCTCAAACTGAAAGCAATGTCTCTGTGCTTGGATCTTGGAAGTTCTGCTGGTTAGCTGAAAGCAACGATTCTTGCCTCCTTATAGTAGAAAACTGCTGTTGGTAACTCAACCAGAATCTATCCCTGGTGTTCTGGAAAGCTGTTCTAACTTTAAACTATTCTGAGTGTACCAAGAAAACTGTAGCATTTATCCAAAGGACTCAGCTCCAGTATCACGTACGCATTAATCTTTGCTGTGTTAAGCCTGTGGAAAGGTTTTTTTGGAGGAATGATTTGATTAGAACATCTTAGCTATATGTGTTAAGTATAATATATTACTGTGGATGTTTTGTTTGTAGTTGATTACAGTTATTGCTAACAGTCAAACTATGCATGTTAAATTCTTAAATTAACTTTGATAAAAGCTCCCTAGTGGGTCATTTGGATTGTACTTGAGCTGAAACATATGTTGATCCTCCTCAATTCAAGGACCAAAACTTATAATCTAGATGGGCTTCATAAAATACTATGGAATTCTGATCTGAACCATAACAGCTATTATTTGTAATTGAGGCAACACTTAAAGCTGTAATCCTTCATTTTATTCTTTTGGATATGTTGCCTTGAAATTTGAAGTCTTCTTAAAAAACTTTTCTATCTTCTGTCCACAGTATGGTATAAGTTGATGTACTAAATTGAACCTTTCAATTTGTGTTCAATTTAGTGGAGAAAGCGAGAGAGAAGAGGCAAGTGGCCTTTCTGCTGTCTGCAATGTTCTTTTCCCAAACGCAAGCAAGGTTTTGTAATAAAAGAAATTTCAAAATGGTGATCACGACTTTCTCCATGATGATTGAGCATTCTGCAGAAGATAATTGATTAGTTTATATTTGGACAGGCCTTGGTTATTGTGATATGGCTGAGGTGATTTTCATTTTAGTGTTCAAGCCACCACTTCTGTTTGCCTCATGTCAAGGAAGATCAGTATCAACACTTTCAAGGTGGCTATTGTCCACGTAGACTCCTAGTGTCCAGGTTGATGGAAATGGTATGTAGTCATTATAGAGATGCAAATGGTGGCAGCTGTTTTGTCACATTCTTGAATTAATCCTTGACATCAGCTGGTGTGAAAGTCTCTCGGAGGATTGCATGGATATGTCCTCATTGTTATCCACGTTGGAAACTTCCAGAAACTTGACTAATTTGCAGTTGTAGATATGTCATCCAGAATTTTCCTGTCTCGCCCACCTGAGGCCCTTAAACTCCTGCCCAAGCCAGTGGAGAATGCTGTTCTGCAAGCCTTGCCTGACCTGGAATCGGGCTGGGTGAAGCAGTAAAATTCCATCTGTCAAATGACCTCTGACAGCCATTTTAAGCCAGTATTTTAGTTTTACTTTTGAAACTGCACTTTTTGAAAAGTTCGAGGGGTGAGACCAGCAGATGAAATTGAAATATAATATTATATATCAACACACCTCTGTAACTGTAAGTTAGGATACTTTGAAGGTTAAAACTGACCTTTTTAGAGATATGCTCTAAATCAGACATCAAGGGAAGACATTGACCTTTACTGATTGTGATGCACTAGCCTGTGGAGCAGAGATTTTCATTTCAATGAAGCATTGTGTACCCATTTAAGAACAATAATATAATCAAGTAATTGTATCTTGGGCTGGCAATAAGATACACAAATAATATTTAATATAAAGAAAGGCATTGCATCTTGAAACATGCTTTCAAGTACAGTAACTGTTTCTACATCATCAGGATATCCTATTTGTCCATGCGTAAAAATGCTATTTAAGATAATTTCTACTGCAGTTCATCCTGTGGAATGTGACAGGACAGTTAGTGCACCTATTTCAGAATGGCAAAGTGGGCCACAGGAATTGATCTCAAAATCTCCAAGACTGTTGACCTTCACAGAGTTAATCATTCTCTCTGATCCAGGACTGTTTTGACTATGAAAATAAATAACTGATTTAATTATCTTCCTGCTGCTTATGATTAAAGGTCATAGAACATAGAACATTACAGCACAGAACAGGCCCTTCGGCCTTCGATGTTGTGCCGACCAAAATAAAAAGCAATGCCCCTCCAAACTAAACCATTCCCTTCTCTTCCATATACTTCTCAACTAACCTCTTAAACGCCACCAAACTTGGCGCATCTACAACAGCTGCAGGCAGGGCATTCCACTCCCTAATCACTCTTTGAGTAAAGAACCTACCTCTGAGTGATTAGGGAGTCATGTCATGCTTTTTGTCGGGGAGCTCATTAATTTTGTGTTGACCAAGCTGCGGGTGGTCAGAACACTTTTGCATGCACCACCAAGGGTCAAGGACTCCTGGATCAGTGGAGTATTAGCTGGATACAGAGCAGAGCTCCTGGACGGTGAGCCAACAGTATGTCTTGACGGTAGAAGATCATTCCATACAGCGCAAATGTGGCAGTTATGTTAGCGACGTTCGTCATTTTTATGACTTTAATTGCCCAACTGCTGCCAATTTTGAAATTTGCTGCTTTGGACTCATCCACGGGTAACTGGATTGAGGTTTCATCCATTCATTTCACTTAGAAGCCTTACAGTAGGCAGTGATAGGAAACTGATATCATATTAGTCTAGGATGAACTATCAGTGATTGCACATGTGTAATTACATTCAGAAGCCAGGTAGTGACTGTCTGAGTTGCCTTGCTGCTCTAGAAGTTTCACTGTATTAATATTTTATCTTTAGACTTGCTGTTGGAACACATGATATGGGATTTTCCAGCTGCGCTTGCCCCAAACATGGAAAATCCTTCCTGGGATCAACAGATCTTTCCATGGTCCAACCCTAACCTGCCACGATTCCCGTCTGGGGGGGTTGCGGAATGGGAAAATTCAATCCATGGAATGTATGAAGTTCTATACTTCACCATTAGACACATCAAAAGAAAATAAGGATGTGGAAACTTTGGAGAGGGTTCAGAAGAGATTTACCAGGATACTGCTTGGATTATAGGCTATGAGCTATAAGGAGAGGCTGGACAAACTAGGGTTGTTTTTTCTGGAGTGGTGGAAGCTGAAAGGTGAACAATAAAATTATGAGAGATTAGGTTGACAGTCAAAATCTTTTCCCAGAGTTGACATGTCTAACTCTAGGGGACGTACGTTTAAGGTGTGATGGAGAAAATTCAAATGAAGTGTGAAGGGCAAGTCTTTTAGATGGTAGGTGCCTGGAACGCGCTGCCGAGTTGGTAATGCAGCCAGGTATGATAAGGGCATTTAAGGGTCTTTTAGATAAGCACATGAATATGCAAGAAATAGAAAGGTATAGAGCAAGGGCAGGCAAAAGTTTAATTTGGCATCATGTTTAGCACAACATCATGGGCAAAAGGGCTTGTCCTTGTGCTGCATTGTTCTATGTTCTATTCTAGAGTAACTGGACTTTTAACAACATGATAAATCACTTCTGTGGCACTGAAAAATAACTTTTGCAAACATGGAGGCTCATTCCTTCTGATTTTTATAATGGTTTGAGATTTCAAATAAGTATAAAAATTTTTTTATTTCTGTCTCTTTCGTCTCCATCTTTTTTTTAATCCCCTCTTCCATTTCCTCGTTTTATCCATGTAGATGACTGGACATTGAATTTAATATTCTAACTCTCCAGGTTTAAACTCAGCACTGCTGTTTAAGAATTCTTCAACTTGATTGGTTGAGATGATACACATTTGCCTGCCCAAATTAAACAGCTACTAGATCATCTGTAGAGGAATGTGAGATAGGATTTTACAGCCTCACTCGTCCCAAAACTGTAAAATCCCATCTGAGGTCAATGGATATTTTCATTGTCTGCCTCTCAGCCGCTCCGATTCCATGATGGGTGGGCGGGGCAGTAAAATTCCAGCCCATGTGTCAAAATGGATTTCTAATAAGCAGGGCTGGGATTTTATATGTAAAGTTCAGGAGGGTCCCTGACCTGGAAGTTGTAAAACCATTGGAGAGGCTGCCAAGCACAGGTCCGAACAACATTGTGCCCTTGTGTGATATTTTGGCCAGTGGGCATACACACAAATTGCAAGCGGCCTGTTGACAATCAAGAAACCAATTTAAATTAATTGAACAGCAACTGACTGGGGTTTTATGTTGCCCGTCCGTCTATAGGTGGCAGGCGGGCTGACAGATAAGGGTGACCTTTATGTTTATGTTGAAACCTTGATCCAGGGCAGGATGAAATTCAGTACGCAAATCAAATTAACAAATGTATCTGGGGACTGAGGTATGTGTGTGCGATTAAGTTGCTTAGATGCTCATCTTACATTATCCAGCAAAGTATTGCGTGAACAATGAGATTTTGATGGGAGTGGATTTCATGTCTGCTCCTATCTGTAGCGATTTTGGGTATGCTACAAATGTGAAATTCAGGCCTATGAATCTCAGGCTTAAACCCACAGATATTATGTTGTGATGATACTGTGCCTTTAACACATGTATTTTAATCATGTTTCTAGTAGTCCCTGGCATTTTGCTGGTGTTGTTTTGTCTGCAGCCACTGTCCTGTTTGTTACTGAAGCTGCATAATTGACATTATGTTTGTTTTAATCCAAACTAATTCAGTGCTCTGTTGTTTTAATGTTCCCTTGGGATTGAAAGTAGAGCTTGATTGGGATATTAACAGGTCAGGTCATATGTTTGCATAGCGAATTCTAGCTTAGTTTTTCAGATGCTGTTTGTGTTTGAGAGAGAGAGAGATATTCTCTTCTGTCTCTGAAGTCTGAAGACTAGAAGCTGCCAGAGATTAGGATTAGTTCTCTGTTGCTATCTTGAGGATATATCCTTCTCTGAAAATGGCTCTGTCCATAAGTGTTATAAACTGGAAATCTAGTATTGTGTGAGCAAACTTGTTTTAATGCTAATTAATTCTGATGTAAGGTGTAAGCCTGTGGGGTATTGTTTTTAACAATAGAGATAGCTAGCTATTAAAAATAATACTATTATGTTTATGTCTTGTAATTGATAAAAATTATGCTAATTCTTTTTATTATTTTCTCACTTTGTTCTTAAGTAAACTTTATTTGATAAAAACTTACTGGTGGGTCATTTGCATCATACCTGAGTGAAACATCTCAGGCTCACAAATACCAAAAGTATAAAACTTAGGGTCTAAGCTAACTTCACAAAATAACATGGCGTTTCTGACCTGGGTCTTAACAATGTGGACAAGTGTAAGTTCTTCATTCACCACTCATTTGGACCGATTGCTTAACTTAATGATTTAGGAGTGGATCACAGCATATATAAATAAATTTGGGATTAATTTGATTGATTAATTGTACTGGAACAATAATATATAAATTTGCAACAAAAGGAACTCCTATGCACAGGGTATATCTTGAATTATCTGCAACCCTTCATCATATTTCATTAGCAGTTGCAATCAATGTTTTGTGCGCAAGATCGATAAATATTCATGCAAAAGTATCAGTCAGCATGCAATCAGATCATGCTGCCTATTAAGATGCTTATTTTATTAATTCGTTGAAGATTAAGATTTCTGTGAACTTCCTAAAACAATTCAGTAAAAGATATTGCCCTTCAGTAACCTCCTGAACATTTGAATACTTGACTGATTGAGTGCATCCCAAACCCAGCCTCTATGGCTATGGCGGTCACGGTAGTGTTAATTCATTAATCCTGATAGTTTGTGCTGAGGAGCAGAGCTATGATAATTCGCTCTTTAATAATTTTAGCAAATTATGGCGCGGTGCATGCAATGGCATTCTTGCCCTAATTTCCTGGAACATTTGCAACAGTGGGGTTGCTGTCAACCTGCATGTTTTCAGCAGATTTCAGCCAATCAATTAATGTACCTTGGTTAGAAGAGAAGAATTTTGTGCAAATGCGACATCATGTAGGCCAGTAACATTACACAATGTTTCTGCTGAATCTTTTTGATGTGAGGTTTATGTCTAAAAGAGACTAGCAAAACGGATTCTGTGTTTCTTTTTGTTACGAATCAGGACTGGGATCACTTCTCTGCAGAGATCTGCAGTATTCTTATGTAATCTGATTGATCAGGAGTGGTGTGCTGGGTGTAAAAGGCTGATAGAGAGCATGCGGGTGCAGCAAGCTAACTGCAGTAGTTTCTGTGAAAAATACCATCTCACTGGAGAGTTCTGAGAATGAATTATCTTTGATGCAGCATTACCTTTTTTTACTTTTGGAAGGTTAATAGTTTGGATTTAAACTGGTAAAGGAGGAAATAAGAATGGCCAGTTCAGCAGGCTAAAAGCCCTCTGTTACTGTTGCTGTTAAATGGTAATGTACAATATCTGACAGCGCAGTTCCCCTCTGTCTGTTACACACATTGGCAGAACAAATGTAGTGGAAGCAAAGTCACGAGTGTCAGAAATCCATTGGAATCTGCCTGGAGCAGGAAAAACAAAAACTGAGTTGTCTTCATTTCTTTGGGAATTTGGGAATAAATTGCAGTGATTGTTCACAGATAGCTACTTCAGTCAAAGCATAAATTCTCACACCTTTCCTTGTTTTTATCTGGCAATGCTTCATACACTGGCTGAGTGAGATTATTCTCTAAAATGACTGGCGCAAACTACCGGTTGATTTCATTCGGTAGAGTTTCGGCCATTTTATTTACCATTGCCCCGGCTGCTGGACTGATTTGGGGAAAATATTCAGTTGAAGGATAAAACATCAAGGATGGTGTTATTCTGGAATCTCGCCTTTTTGGAATTGCAGTGAAGTACCGCAAGTTTACATAGATTTTCCTTAAGAAGAAATGGAATACAATTGAATTTTAGTGATGGCGTTTGAAAATAAATATTTTCTACACAAACCGGTTTTTAACACCAAGATCATTCTATTTTGGGGTTAATTAATTCCTCTGCATTTTTTTTCCACTACTAGGGATAAGCTGCATCAGAGCTGACCTGCAATAAGCATTTAGATCACTCTACGTTGTGCTCTGGAAAGAATTCCACTCTACAATGTCTGGCAGACATGCGTGTCTCCACATCAGTCCACCAAGGAAAATGATAAATGGATCAATTGGGCATAAATAGATCACTTATTGTAAAATCTCTCCTTCTGGTCCAATAATGCCAGAATCCTATCTCTCTTCTTTCTGTCTTTTTGTAGCACCTTCATTGTCTGAGGGTTGCTAATCATTACGTAATGATGCCATGTTGCTACAATGGGGCATCAGATGGTAAGGGGATTGAACCTGCACCTTCTGTATTTCTATGCACCATGCTCCAACTATCTGAGCTAACTAGCCCTTCATTTGATCATTTCAGAACAAATCCTTCAGATGCACAAAGCCTGGCAAGTATCAATAAGTTGGACACTTCGTTTAAAAGGTTTCCCTGATTTTCTTGATAGGTTTTTTTATTCATTCCATAGAATGTGGACATTGCTGGTTGGGCCAGCCTTTTTACCTATCCCTAAGGGTGTTTAAGAATCAACCACGTTGTCATGGATCTGGAGCCATGTGTAGACCAGCCCAGGTAAAGAAGACAGACTTCCTTCTGCAAATGACGTTAGTGAACTAGATGGGTTTTTTTTTTAATGACAATTGATAATAGTTCTCATTAGACATTTAATTCCTAATTTTTATTGAATTCAGATTTCACCATCTGCCATAGTGGGATTTGAACCCAGGTCATCAGAAAATTAATTTGGATTTCTGGATTACTAGTCTAACAACAATACCGCTATGCCGCTATAAACATGTTTTCATTGTTATTACATGAACTTATAACAAAGTTATTATCTCTGAATGTAACTTCTGCCACTCCTACAAACTGAACCCAGCACCCAACGGGACTTCTAAACCCACATTCTATTTGTTACTTAGACCACTGCAATATTGCTTGGCCCTATCCGTACCTCACCCATAATCTTACTGTCAGCTGTAAAGTCAATCATTCCAATGCCGTCCTTGCTGACTTCCCGATTCTGCCTTTCAAGTGTCATTCAAAACCTTGCTGCCTATTTCTTATTCCATTGTTCAGGATCACTCCCCATCACTCTTATGCTTATCCACCTCTCCACTCTCTGTCCTCATACTTAACCATTGCAAAAACTTTCTCTTCATCCTTTGCCTTAATCTCTGCAACCTCATTTAGTCCTATACATAATCTCCAGTTTCCTGATTCTGATTTTCTTTACTTCCCTTATTGCTCCTGAATGCTTGACTGTGGGCCATTCAGCTATCTCAGGGCCCATAGTTTTGAATGCTATTCCCAAAATCTTTGACTTTCTTATCTCACTTGATGTCCAATCTCTCACGATGGGAGTAGAAGTCGGGGTGGAGTGTGTTTGAGGAAGAGGAATTGGTGTTTAATCTGCAACGTGCTGGGACGGGTAGAGAATATCCTCACAGTGAAGCACAAAGCGTGATGATTGTTTTGGATATGGTAGAAGGCCGAGAATTTTTGAGTGCCTTTTGGTATGGACAAAATGTTACTAATTTGTAGATTCAACTTTTTTTATTCATTCACTGGATGTGAGCATTGCCGGCTAGGCCAGCATTTATTGTCTATCCCTAATTGCCGTTCAACTGAGTGACTTGCAAAACCACTTGAGAGGGCATTTTAAGATTAGCCTTACTATCGATCTGGAGTCACATGAAGATCAGACCTGGTAAGCACGGCAGATTTCTGAAAGGATGTTAGTGAACAAGGTAGGTTTTTATAACAATCAACAACTGTTAGTACTTAACTTTTAGGTCGGAATTCTCCCATCTGGCCCGACACTGGAATTTTAGTGGGCGGCTTGTGGACAATGTGAAAATCCATTGAAGGTCAGATGGGAATTTCCAGCTTTTAGACCAGCATGGAGGAGAATTCCGCCCTTAATTCCAGATTTTTATTGAATTCAAATTTCACCATCTACTGTGGTGGGATTTAATCCGGGTTCCCAGAACATTACCCTGGGTCTCTGGATTATTAGCCCAATAATAATGCCACTATGCTATCACCTTCCCATATCTACATGTGCAGAAAAGGCATTCATCTGCCTTGGAAGTGAGTGAACTGCCTATGGTGTGTCTGGACTGATCATTGTCTATTGTGAGTGTAGAGGCTACCTCCTGAATGACAATCCCTTCCACAGATGAATAGTGTTGGCCCAGGGTTGATACTTTTTGTCCTTCCGCCAGCTTTTTTTCTGCCATTTCTTTGTTTCTTTTGCCCTCTGCTTTTTCCAGGGGTATCTCCGGTCATCAGCAAAGACTTCCCATGCATCAGCTCCAATCCCAATGAATCTCACTTGCAGGCATCCTTGTTTCATAGACATGAACGACCTTTTCGGTCTTGTGCTGAATAAACTTGCCACAAAGCATGAGGATGTAACTATCATTCATTTGGTGCACGTGACCCAGATAAAGGCTAGGATGACGTCCCATGCCATTTTATTTCATGTTTCTGGAACACCAATCATCCAATTTTCATTGTGCACCGTTAATGCCCAAAGACTACATTTCATCAAAAGATGTCATATTGCTGCTTTTGGATCACTGCAGTGTTGCTTGGCTCTATCTGTACCTCACCCATAATCTTACTGTCAGTGTAAATTCCAATGCCTTTCTTGCTGATTTCCCGAATTCTGCCTTTCACAAGTCATTCAAAGCCTTGCTGCCTATTTCTTCTTCCACCACTAAGGATCACTTCCCATCACTCTTATACTTATCCACTTCTCCACTGTCTATCCCCATACTTAACAATCAGAAAAACTCTCTCTTTCATCCTTTGCCTTAACTTCTACAACCTCAGTTCGCCCTGCATATGATCTCCACCTTCCTGATTCAGGTTTCCTTTGTTTCCCTCATCTCTCCTCAGAGCTTGACTGTGGGGCATTCAGCTGTCTCAGGGCCCACAGTTTGGAATTAAATATTGAAGTTGCTGTGCCCCAGAACTAGTTATCATGTTTCATCTGTCAAGATTAGTGTGGCCCACCTGAAGAGCAGGACTTCAATTTTGTTTGTTTGGAAAGTTTTATAGTAGCTTCAATCTGCAAAGATATGTAAGCAATGGGATCATCCTCTGCATTCCATTCTTAAATGCAGCGAACCTTGGCTGGGCCATGAAGGAGCTGGAGCATTGGGACATCTCAACATTTACACTTAGATGTGTTGGCTGCAGCACTTTGCGGCCAGACATCTCTGGTAAAAGTAATCAGAAGAGATAGACTTCTGTTGTTAACATTATGTATGTGGGTAAGGTTTCAGCATCTGGAGTTTAGATATTTAAACAGATGTGAAAATGTGGACATGTTTAAGATGTTAGGTGTATTAACCTTCTTTATATATTGATATAACCAAAGGAAAATTGGGTCAAACCCTATGATCTAATAACCAGTTAGGCAGGTTTACTGTACATTGCAGAATCTCAGTAGAGCAGAGAAGAACAGAATTTGCTTTCGGGAACATTTGTATGATGGCTATCCCCAAAGTCTGTGCTTTACTTCAATCTTTGACCCATGTTGCAATTTCTTTTTAGTTAAATGTGATCTCGTCCTGTCCTTATTGTGCAAGGAGTCAACTCATTTAAAGAGGGAGTGATTGGAACAGAAGTAGGCTATGCAGCCCCTCAAGCCTGCTTCAGCAAACAGTTAGATAAGAACTGATCTGCACCTGAACTACATTTATCCTTCTCTGTTCTACATCCCTTGATACCCTTGCTGAACAAAATCAACCTAACTTGATCCTGAGAGCTCCGATTCTCCAACATCCATGCATTTTTGGAGGCGATTCTGGATTTCTACAACCCTCTGTGTGGAGAAAGTATTTTTGTTATTCCATATCCTACTACCTCACCTTTATACCACTGTCAGCACCTTCTTTAGTCAGTTATCTGGGTTTATGCTCTTTTGCAACATTGGGGGCGGAATGGGAGGGGAAGAATGTTACAGACTTGCAGTCTGCATATTTGCAGGTTGAGGGAGGTGGGGGTATAATAAGTTAATAAGTAATAAGTATATAAGTAATAAATATATAAATGACACGAAGATGAGTGGAAAAGCGAATTGCGTGGAGTGTGTGGAAAGTCTGCAGAGAGATCTGGATAGGCTGAGTGAGTGGGTGAGGACGTGGCAGATGGAGTATAATGTTAGCAAATGTGAGGTTATCCACTTTGGTAGAAATAATAGTAGGAGGGATTATTATTTAAAGGGCAAAAAGCTGCAGTATACTACAGTGCAGAGGGACCTGGGGGTCCTTGTGCACAAATTGCAAAAACCCAGTCTGCAGGTGCAGCAGGTGATCAAGAAGGCAAATGGAATGTTGGCCTTTATCGCGAGGGAGATAGAATATAAAAGCAGGGAGATCTTGCTGCAACTGTACAGGGCACTGGTGAGGCCACAACTGGAGTACTGTGTGCAGTTTTATTCACTGCATTTGCGAAAGGACATATTGTTCTTGGAGGAGTACAGAGAAGGTTTAGTGATACCAGAGATGAGGAGGTTAGCCTGTGCGGAGAGATTGAATAGACTGGGTCTGTACCCTTTGGAGTTTAGAAGGCTGAGGCGGGATCTTATAGAGACATACAAGATAATGAAGGGGCTAGATAGGATAGAGGTAGAGAGATTCTTCCCGCTTAAAAAGGATAGCAGAACTTCAGGGCACCCCCTTAAAATAAGCGGGGGGTGGGGGGGTTGCAATTTAGATCAAAGGGTGGCAAGTCTCTGGAATTCACTGCCCATTGAAATGGTAGAGGCTACCTCGCTGAATATATTTAAGTCATGGGTAGATTGATTTCTGATAGACAAGGGAATTAAGGGTTATGGAGAGAAAGTGGGAAAGTGGAACTGATCCACTTCAGATCAGCCATAATCTTGTTGAATGGCAGGGCAGGCTCGAAGGGCTAATCCTGCTCCTATTTCTTATGTTCTTATTATGTTCTTATTAAATCCTTAGAGGCAAAGGTCCTTTCACCAAAATCTCTTTGTTTACAGATCTGACAACAGTATACAGAGTACTTCCAGTCAGCAGCTTATACTCGAAGTTCCAGAAGAACTGACACTTCTGCTTAAATACAAAGCAAGAAGCTCCCTGATTGGCCCGTCAATTGGAGCGTTCATATTCTAACAGGCCCACTTCAATTGTCTGATTAAAGTTGTTATGGGGAGGCACATAAAATAGGAAAGAAATAGGAAGGATGGCTCGCCCACCACCTTCCTGCTTATCTCCTGACTGCCCTCATAATTTGGCGGACAGGATAGGCATCAGCCGTGCTCCGTCCTTCATGCCCACCAAAGTCTTCATCCCAGTTAATGGCCAATCAAGGGCCTTTTTTCACCTCAGTTGCAATAGTACAAGTGACTGGAGATTACCATTAGCGTTCTTGTTGTCTTGTGCCCATAATGGATACTACAGTGGCACCGTGGTTAGCACTGGTGCCTCACAGCACCAGGGACCTGGGTTCAATTCCTGATTTGGGTCACTGCCTGTGTGGAGTTTGCACATTCTACCCGTGTCTGTGTGGATTTCCTCCGGGTGCTCCAGTTTCCTCCCACAGTCCAAAGATATCCGGGTTGGGTGGATTGGCCATGCTAAATTGTCCCTTAGTGTTCAGAGGGATATTGGCTAGGTGGATTAGTGGGATAAATGTGTTGCGGGTTGGGGCAGGGGTAAGATGCTCTTCTGGAGAGTCGATGCAGACGGCCCTTGCTGCATTGGGGTATTCTGTGGCTTTATTACTCAATCATAACATCTTCCTCATTGTGATTACTTGACATAAAAGACGAAAATTTTATTTTCCTGCTTAATTCCTTTTTGTACCTGTCTGCTTATTTTCCATGACTTGTGTAGTAGAACTCTTAGGTTTCTTCCCTCGTCAGTTCCTATTTTCTCACCACGGAGAAAAAGAACTCTGAGTTATCTTTCTTGGGACTAAAACAGAAGACCTTGCAGCTGCTTTTATTGAACTCATTTCCCACTCAATTAGTCTGTTTACATCCCTTTGCAACACTGGGGGGATGGAATTTAACAGACTGCCATCCACCATATTTTTAGGTGGGGAGGTGCATAAAATAGGAAGGACGGCTTCATAATTTGGAAAGGGGTTGCGGGAGTGGCAGTCATCAGCCATCCTGCCTGCCCTTAAGCCTACTGAAGTCCTTACACCAATTAATGGCCAATTAAGGCCCTGCTTCCAACCTAGTTACAATAATGCAAGCAGCTGGAAAAGGTCTTTTCATCCCTTTGAATGAAATGATGGGAAAGAAGGGAACTACCTTCTTTGAGAGCATACCCTGTGGCAATTGGACAAACACCCCAATAGTATAAGGATCTGGAACATTAAGAGTTAACGTGGTAAAGTGTACAGTAAAGGTAAAGTTGCTGCATTATCAGATGTGACTGGTGGTGATTTAACCTGAGGATCACCACACTTCAGGTAAGGGTCAAGGTTGAGAAGGCAGACCTTCATGCATAACCTCAGCCGGTATGAGAATTGAACCCGCAATATTGGCATGGCTCTGCATTACTAACCAGCTATCGAGGCAACTGAGTTAAACTGACCACTGTGTACATTACTGCCCACACTGTGATGCAAAGGAACATGTGAACCACTCTGAGAGATCAGTTCTGTCATGGACAGAGCCTTGTATAGAAACCTGTATGGAAACAGCCCCGAGTTTAGACCTTATACTGTATTTACGTATATAGTTAATTGTAGTTAATAAACACCTAGGTCGGAATTCCCCCCATCCCGTTCGCCAGGGGAATTGTAGCAGGCGGGGGGGGGGGGGGGGGGGGGGGGTGGCGGACCGTGAAAAGGCGCATTGACCTTGGGCAGGATTCGCCGATTTGGAGGTGAACATGGCTGGAGAATCTGCCCCTACCGTTGAACTACCAAAGGCTAAAAATATTTTAATGAGACTTACTGAACTACATTCATCTTGCAATAAATCCCCAGGTGTTATCTGCCTTAGTGAATTTCCCCCATCCTCTTCCTCCTCCCTAACCCCATCCTATCAAAAAACCCTGGATTTATCTTTCAGTTCAGCATACATGTTCCTTTCCCTGGGGACCTCCTTGTCACCCCAGCAGCTGCCACAACTGGATTCTGGCAGGATTACTCAGCTACCAATTTATCAGATTGGCTGGCAGCTCTTGAGAGTACAACTCCCTTTCCCTGAGGGGCACTTGTCACACAATCACTTAAGACCACCCCAGGGTATTACCACTGTATGGCAGCCAGAATGGGGGAAGATAATACCTCCCCACATCCTCTGGTAATAAAATCTTACTAACTGTCCTGGCTGGAGACAATACACATCTCTTTAACATGTGCTTAACCCTCTCTCCACTCACATTGTCTATACCTTTAATATTTGATTACCTGTAAAGACTCGCATTCCAACCATTATTTTGTATATTGAGTTTGTATGTTTATATGCCCTGTTTGTGAACTGAAATCCCACTCACCTGATGAAGGGGCAGTGCTCTGAAAGCTAGTGGCTTTATTACCAAATAAACTTTAATCTGATGTTGTGAGACTTCTTACAGTAGAATCCAGCCCATCCTCTTTGATACACACAACCTTCCTCTCTATTTTTATCCAGACTTTTTTTTCTGGAGCGTAAGAGGCTTAGGGGGTGAACATATAAAGTTTTATAAAATAATGAGGGGCACATGTCAGCTAGATAGTCAATATCTTTTCCCAAAGGTAGGGAAGTCTAAAACCAGAGGGGATAGGTTTAAGGTGAGAGAGGGGAGAGATACTGAAGTGTCCAGAGGGGCAATTTTTTTCACACAGAGGTTGATGAGTGTCTGGAACAAACTGCCAGAGGTAGTAGCAGAAGCAGGAATAATTTTGTCTTTTAAAAAGCATTTAGATAATTACATGGGTACGGTGGGTATAGAGGGATATGGGCCAAATGTGGGCAATTGGGATTAGCTTAGGGGTTTTTAAAAAAAAGGGCGGCATGGACAAGTTGGGCTGAAGGGCCTGTTTCCATTCGGTAAACGTCTATGACTCCATTTAGTGTCACCTGCAAACTTGGACATACAGCTTTCCATTCTGATTGCCTTGGTATTGAATGGTCGGTGAAAATTTAGCAGTTCATGATAAATCTTGACAATTTCCTTGAGCTTTGACAAAGTCTGGACTTGAAACGTCAGCTCTTTTCTCACCTTACAGCTATTGCCAGACTTGCTGATATTTTACAGCATTTTTTCTTTTGGTTTGACGATTTTTTTTATTATTTTGCAAATGATGTCAGTTGATTTCAGTCATGTACACGTTTATTCAACATTTACATCTTGTAAAGCAAGTAAAGCCAATAAGGTTTATACAAATGTGATGTGAAGATAAATTTGCTGTTTCTTGTTCAGTTTCTTCATTTTTATATTGATTGGTGCTCTTAATAAAGAATCCAGTGGAATTGTATGGTTCTGGTTCAGTGGAGGTGAACTGAAAAATTGGAAAACATGAGGAGTTTTATTTTTTAGCAGTGTATGCGTGTTATTAGATTGTGCTCTAGGTTCTGTTCCATCTTTTTGTATAGTTGTTCTTTAGTAGTAAGCCATTTTACTGAAGAAATTTTAATCTTAATAGAGCAAGAGCCAGTCATTCACATTTGAACTGGAAGACTCCAGTGTTGAGTGGCACATTGGTTAGCACTGCTGCCTCAAAGTGCCAAGGATGTGGATTCAATTCCTGGCTTGGGTTGCTTGAGTATGCATATTTTCCCCATGTCTGCACATTTTCCCCATGTCTGCATGGATTTCCTGTGGGTGCCCCGGTTTCCTCCCACAGTGCGAAAGATGAGCTGGTTAGATGAGTTGGCTGTGCTAAATTCTCCCTCGGAGTACCCAAACACTGGTACTCTGGAGTGTGGCAACTAGGGGATTTTCACAGTAACTTAATCGCAGTGTTAATGTAAACCTACCTATGACACTAATAAAATAAACTTAAAATTTGAGTCAATTTACCCCAGCCAGCTGCAATGCCCTTCGGTTACGAAAGGGAAAATGGAAAGAAGGAGCGAATAATGTTGATGTTAGGAACCATGAGTGGGCAGGAGGGGAGGACATGCCCCTCTCTACACCAATGATGATGAATTGGAAATAATCTAGAGCTTCAGGTTTCTAAGTATCCAATTCATCAACAACAGGTCTCTCCACCCTGATGCTATACTTAAGAAAGCCTATAAACGCCTCTACTTTCTCAAGAGGCTAAGGAAATTCAGTATGTTTGCTACTGATGATATACCAACTGACTCAAGAACAGCTTTTTCTTGGCTCCCATCAGCCTTTTGAATGGACCTATCATACATTAAGCTAATCATTCTCTACACACTAGCTATGGCTGTAACACCATGTTCTGCATTCTTTCCTTCTTCCCTGTGTACTCTCTGAACAGTATGTTGTGTCTGTAAAGTATACAAGAAACAATACTTTTCACTGTATCTTAGTATATGTGACAATAAATCAAATCAAATCAAAGAATGAGATAATGGGATCTGAGAGGAATGGTTTGGTTGGTTGGAAGGGGATGGGAGGGGGAGATGGTGGTAATTGCTTTGCTATGAGAGGGAAAACAAATTAGAAAATCAACCTTTGAATGCCATAAATACCTGCCATGTGTTGACATTAGCCCCAAAGTTAGAGGTATAGTTAGGCAGCCTAAGAGTTAAATAGACCACATTAGCATCCATCTTGGAGATCAAGTGAACAAGGCTCTATTGGAGAAGAGGCCAGGCAATAAGTATGTGATATTGGGCCAGAAAAGTATGAGAAAATGGTGTAACGGGAAGTGTTACAGATAAGAAAATTGTGTGCCAGGTGCAATATTTTAAATATATTACTAATGGATCTCACATTGTGTCACTAATTGCACATCAGAAGATATAAGGAGTGCTATTGGCTTATGCCAGGAACTGGCTTGTAGTCAATTGGCAGCCTATTTCTCATCGTGCCAGGTTTTGTTATTGGCTTGAAAAATATTGGCAAGATCTTTCATCTGAAGCCGCAGAGGAACAACAGTGGGACTTCTTGGGAATGAACTTCCAGAAAAGTCTAAGCTATTAATCTGTCAACTTCAGTGGGGAGAAGATTGGGGAAGCAGAGAACGCGATGGCTGATCTTTGCTATTGACAAAAACTGATTTCAGTCCCCACCCGCCTCCTGTTTTCCAAGTGGTAGGATCTTAATCACAAGTTATTGGGTATGTTTTTTGGGAGGAGTGTTGGGATAGGTGATGAGTTGTGAGATGGAATCACCTACATGACTAACAGCTGTGATACATTTTGAGGTTTTAACAAGAGCAGGAGAATTCAGATCTGCAACATTCAGGTGGGAAAGAGGGAACAAATGGAATGATTAGGTTTTGGGAAAGGTGAATGAATAAATGAGGAAAATATTAATGAGATGGAAATTTAAACAATGGGCGGGAAATTCATTCATAAGCCCAACAGATCTTTAAGTGGTCCGCCAAATTTTCTGTCCCACCCACTATGATCCCCACAGTGAGTGGGAGGGGAAAATTCCGCCCAATTCGTGCAGGAACTGTGTGTCCTGTGCGAGAGTCTTAAAATACTGTTAAATACCATTCTTTAACTTGACTTTTGATTTTTTTGTATTATTAATTGTAAACAGAATTGTTAGTGTAAAGTCTGGGACAGCACTTCAAAGCAGCATCCTTTCTCTGCATTGCTCCAAGATGCAGAGATTACCATCTTAATGCTTCCATAGGCTGGAAGTATTAAATTCTTTGGCTCATTGCTACTCTTCAGATTAGTTTTGTGCTACACAATGCTAATGTCAAAACTTTTCTCCAAGACTTCTTACAAATGACACCTCTATTTTGGTTAGCACTGTTGCCTCACAGCACCAGGGACCCAAGTTTGATTCAACCCTTGGGTGACTTTCTGGAATTTTCTTTCTCACCGTATCTGCAGGGTTTCCTGCGGCAGCTCTAGTTTCTTCCCAAAACAACCGTGCTAAATTGTTTTATTAGTGCCCCAAGATGTGTAGGTTAGGGGGATTAGTGGGGTGGATATGTGGTGTTATGGGGTAGAGCCTGAGTAAAATGCTCTATCAGAGAGTCGCTGCAGACTTGATGGGCTGAATGGCCTCTTTCTGCACTGTAGGATTCTATGGATTCTATACAGGATTTATTTATTTCTAGAGTAAATTCTGAGTGACCGTAGAGTTGCCAATTGTCTGGCATTTGAAGACTACTCTTCTGGAAATTTCTGCAAACATCCCAGGATGCAAAGCTTAGTATTTTATTCTCAATTTTCCTTTGCCTTTGTTTATTGGCTATGAACATATAAAAATCAGGGAAGAAATATGGTCAAAGAATAATCCAATCGAGATTTCGGATTGGGCTATTTGGTGTGGGATGGACATGTTGGAGAACGAGAGGCAAGAAAATTGATTGGAGTTAGGAGATCATGTGATCATAGAATTCCTACAGTGCAGAAGAAGGCCATTCAGCCCATTGAGTATCTAACCCCCACCCTATCCCTGTAACCCCACGCATTTACCATGGCCAATCCACCTAACTTGCAATCCAGACCCTATTTCTGTTTTTTGCCCTGCTAATCCCTCTGACACTAAGGGATAATTTAGCCTGGCCAATCAATCTAACCTGCACTTCTTTGGAGCGTGGGAGGAAACTGGAGCATTTAAACGCAAGCCACGCAGGAGAACGTGGAGAACATACAGACTCCAAACGGATGGTCAGCCAAGGCCGGAATCGAATCTGGGTCCCTGGAGCCATAAGGCAGCAGTCTAACCACTGTGTTGCTGTGATGAATAAGCCCAATTTAATTTGGGCCACCTGAAGTGGCCCTCTTAGACCTGTTGATGGAAAAAAAACATTGCAGCAGACCACTGTAGAGCAGGAATACTCTATTATCCATATATGTTGAGGCATAGCAATTTGGACTGCTGTTAAACCAGGTTTGTAATGGCAACCATTAAACCATGTTGGTGCTGACAGCCGTTAGGTTGGTTGTGACATGTTGCCCCACACACATTGTCACAGACAGTCTTTTCTGGTTTATTGTGACAGCTGTTAAAACCAGGTTAAAAGTGGGTGGTCTTTTTTTTGACACATCGTAAGCAGTTTCAGGAATGTGTTGTGACAAACCTCAAAATTGGAAATCCTACCTGCTGGTGCAGTTTGCCAAATAAAGAGAAACCCCTTGCACTTCACTTACTCTGAGATTGCCTGACTGCACTGTATTTCAGCTTTGCCTATGTATTGTTGAATGCAGTTCAAAAGTAAAAACATTGGATGTTACTTAAGTCAGAGGATGGAACAAGACGTTGCACAAATTGAGTTTCTTATTGCAATCCTTACAGAATTATTTCCAACTGCCCTTTGTTGCACGGAAGCTCCATTTTCATGTGAGACGTAATGTTTTGGCAAAATCCTTTCTTCTTCCTTTTGCTTTAGAAATACGTGGCCGGAATTCTCTGGCCGTTCAAACCGGTGGGATTCTCCAGTCCCACCAGCAGCGAACCCCTTCCCCCAAAGCAGGTTTACCGGTGACATGAGGGGACATGAGTGGAAAATCCCGTTGAGAGTGGCAAGACCAGAGAATCCCACAGCTCATAAAGACTGTGCTGCCTTCCACGGTTGGCAGGTGGGAAAACCCTGTCTTGTGAATTATGTGTGTAGGGTCGGGAAAATTCATGACTTTGCTAATCCTATTTTTAAGAATGGCTGTCCAGATGTTGAATTTTTGGTTCAGACAGGGTGGCCTTTTGTAGAAATCAGGGTGGGTGATCCCAGAAGTACTGAGAGGTAGTGAGATAGGCTGGGCAGAAGTTTATTTATTAGTGTCACAAGTAGGTTTACATTAACACTGCAATGAAATTGCTGTGAAAATCCTCTAGTCGCTATACTCTGTCTGTTCGAGTACACTGAGGGAAAATTTAGCATGGCCAATCCATCTAATGAGCATGTCTTTTAGACTGTGGGAGAAAACTGCAGCACATGGGAAGAATGTGCAGACAGAGCAACAAGCTTTGGAATTCATAGTTCCACATCAAAGTGTCTATACCCACTTTTAGCTGTCAATTAAACAAAAATGGCAGATGCCCAATTGTGATAATGGAGTCATGCAGCATTAATCCAGAAATGGGCACTCTCAGGCTTATGAAAACATTCAGAATGAAATAGCGAGCAATGTTTTTTTTTAAGGCTCTAATAAGTTTTTCAAAGATTTAACTGGCCGGAGTTTTAATTGCCTTGATAGTTTGACAGTTCCATTTGACGAGTGCTTTTAGCGGTTCCTCTTGATATTTTTGATTGGTCCTCTTGCAAGGTCCTTTTGACAGATCTAATGATAGTTCTAAGGGACTTGAGAGTTAATGAGTTCATATACTTTTTATGCACATTTATGGCTACTTTTAACAATTCCAAAGAGTTCCTGATGTCCTCTAAATGTGTTCATGGATGGTATTCAAAGCTACACAAAGAAATGCACCATAAGTTCAGATCTGTTCTTATGTGATCTGCTCTTATGTGGTCTGCTCTGCACACTTCAGCTGGAATTTTACTGGCACATCCACTGCGATTCCGGGGGCAGGTGACGCTTGGAGAATGTCATTCTCTGTTGGCCTCAGGTAGGATTGTATGAACCTCGGGCGGAAGTGCCGATAAAATTCCGCCCTTTGTGTTTCACGCTACTAAAATCTGACTCGAGAGAAGGCAGCTGATGATTGAATGGCCAGCTGCCTCTGTCAATCACACGTGTGAAGTGTGAACTGCCTCACTCCCGTCCCCACAAAAATGTGAATGTGAAGTGCCAAGTTTGGGGGGCTGAGAGTTGTGAATTTTGAACATTTCCACTATTAAGTTGATTTTTCTCTACACCCTAGCTATGACTGTAACACTACATTCTGCATTTTCCCCTTCCCTTCTCCCTAATGCATACTGTTTAGAGAGTGCATAGTCTGTATAGTGAACGAGAAACAATAATTTTCACTGTACTCCAATACGTGAGATAGTAATAAATCAAATCAACCATGACGTAAAAACGCTCCATCATGATGAACATCCAAGCCACAGTTTTCATTACATTGAAATGCATCATGAAATCAAACTACAAATGGGTCTTCTTGACCTTTGCGCTTCTGACACAGAAGCACTGAACTGATGTATCTATAATTAAATCAGTGAAAAATCCATTCTTGGCAGGGTGGCTACCATCTCATTATTGCAGGATTACTCCTCTGGTAACTTGTGTTGATTCTTCCATTTTTATTCTGCTGTCTGTACGTGCTTTTTGTGGATTCTGCCCATTGCAGGCAAATGAACAGTTGTTTCAAGCTTGAAACTTGCAAATAGGAATATTTTAACTCAACCATCCGAAATTTCTAGAAATCAGATTGCGTCGCCAGGCTGGCATGACCTCGACACAGCGAACAATCCTTGTTCCAGAATAGGTAGACCCAAGCCACACCCACTATCTGGACTTGGTCCTCATTTATATGAACTGCGCGGAGATGCATTCTGGGCATCCCAGGCAGTTTGACAGTGAACTTGACATTGATTTGGAACACTGTGCTACTGGCAGCAGTCTCCAGGTAGGCCCTGACGGTGGGGAAATGGGGTGAATGGTGTAATTGTGACAAGAGAAGGAGTGATTGGGAGGGAGGGCATAAATATGGACAGGGGGTGAATGGGATAATGAAGATAGTAAAGAGGGAATAGATCAATTTGGAGAAAAAGGAAGAGACCAAGACAAAAGGGGCACTGGGAAGAAAGACAGAAGTGACTGAGAGTTAAATAGGACAATATTTTGATTGAATTCAATTTAATTTGATTTATCATTGTAACGTATTAGTATATAGTAAAAAGTATTTCTTGCATACTATACAGATAAAGCATGCCATTCTTAGAGGAGAAAGGGAGAGAACACAGAGTGTAGTGTTATAGTCATAGCTAGGATGTGGAGAAAGATCAACTTAATGCGAGGTAGGTCCATTCAAAAATCTGATGAAAGCAGGGAAGAAGCTGTTGTTGAGTCGGTTGATAAGTGACCTCAGACTTTTGTATCTCTTTTCCTGATGGAAGAAGGTGGAAGGGAGAATGTCTGGGGTGCGTGTTTTCCTTAATTGTGCTGGCTGCTTTGCAATGGGAAGTGGACACAGTGTCAATGGATTTCTGCAACAAACATTAGTTCCACCAACCTAACCAACTACAGTTCCCATTTTCAAAACTTTGTTTATTCAAACATGTTGGTGGAATGTTTGAATAAACAAAGTTTTGAAAATGGGAACTGTAGTTGGTTGGGTTGGTGGAACTAATGTTTGTTGCAGAAATCCATTGACACTGTGTCCACTTCCCATTGCAAAGCAGCCAGCACAATTAAGGAAAACACGCACCCCAGACATTCTCCCTTCCACCTTCTTCCATCAGGAAAAGAGATACAAAAGTCTGAGGTCACTTATCAACCGACTCAACAACAGCTTCTTCCCTGCTATCATCCAGTAATTCCCAATTACTGGATCTTCTTGCTTTTCGTTTTATCATGCTATCCCAATGCTCATTTTGGGTTGCGCTGGGAGCACTTAGCTCCAACCTTCATTACAGCTTCATTAGTCCTAACAAAGATAGAAGAGCTGAAAAAATGCATTTTTGTTTTTATTATCATTAAATTTGTTTTTTTCTTAAGGTTAGAACTTTTTTGTTTACACCACTTAATCATTTTTGAGGTTTTGCTTGGGGATATATTATATTTTTTTAAATTCATTTACGAGACAAGGGCATCGCTGCCTGAGCCAATATTTATTGTCCAGTCCTAGTTGCCTGAGTGCCAACTGTATTGCTGTGGTTCTGGGGTCATATATAGGTCAGACCAGATAAGGATGGCAGATTTCTTCCCTGAAGGGTATTAGTGATGGGTTTTTTCGATAATCGACAATGGTTTCATGCTCATGAATAGAGTCTTAATTCCAGGTCGTTTTTATTGAATTCAAATTCTACCACCTGCTGTGGTGGGATTTGAACCTGAGTCCTGAGAACATTAGCTGAGTTTCTGGATTAATAGTCTATGATAACACCACTAAGCCGTTGCCTTCCTGTGATGAACAGACAATTATTCCTTGAAATCAGCTGCCATTGTAATGCAAGTGTGACCTTGTACATCATTTTCTTTTCATCCCTACCCATGTGCTTCACTGAGATTTCAAGTTTAGGACAGTTCTTAAGAGGAAGAGTGGCAGTGAACCTTTGCTCAGTGCACTCCATGTTTGGAATTATGCATTCCTCCTTTCATTGTATATACTTTTACAATTAAATGTTAATCAATTTTCTTTGCATTTTATGAATTTTGAACTGCGATAGATCTTTATTTCAGCTTATTGTTAAAGTTGAGATTAAGTGTCATTGGGCATTCCCACATGAATGGCGATGAGATTATTCATTGATGATCACGGGATTATTAGGTCAAAGTTGTTTCCCAATTCTGTTTTTTGATGCATATATGCAGGTTAATGGTCAGTGTTTCATATTGACTGTCAGTATTTGGGGTTAGGTTTCATATTGCTTCTTTAGCTATAGTTATAGGTTTGTGAAAACCAGTATCAAAGCTTTTGTTATTTAAAATTGGAAAGAAGTTATAGCACCTCGTGCTAAATAGGCTAAGAACAGCCAGTTGGTGTTGTAGATACTTGCAGATTGTTTGGGAAGCAGTGGTTTCAATCACAGAACAGGTGTGTAAGATCTTAACGAGGCCATTGAGTTGGCATCTTTGAGTATGAGCTCCCTGATTGGTCAAGCCAATGATTACCTTAACCAGGGAGTCTCAGCTGTATATATAATGAGGAGTGGCATGATAGCACAGCGGTTAGTGCTGCTGCTTCACAGTGCCAGGGACCCGGATTCGATTCCCAGCTTGAGTCACTATCTGCATGGAGTTTGGACATTTTTCCTGTGTCTGTGTGGGTTTCCTCTGGGTGCTCCAGTTTCTCCTACACTCCAAAGATGTGTGGGTTAGGTGGATTAACCATGCTAAATTGTCCCTTGGTGTCAGGAGGTTAGCAGTGTAAATAAGTAAAGTTATGGGGATAGGGCCTGGGTGAGAATATGATCGGTGCAGACTCGATAGGCCAAATGGGCTCCTTCTGTATTGTAGGGATTCTATGAGGCCTACTAACATCCTGGAATTGAACCTTGTACCTGAAGCACTCTTAAGAATGGAGACAAGTTTATAAATAAAGAGAATCTGGTGAAGGGACGTCGGTCTCTGAGGAGTCATTTCAAGGTGGCTTGATGAAGTCAACTGATTTTTCTGAAGCTTCTTCCTTTATATTCATTGAGACTCTGCAAGCCACTCTGAGGATGTTCCTAATATACTTATATATTTCAGGATGAAGCTCTGGCCTTATTGTTTATCATTCTTAATTTAGTGGGACCATTATCGCCTCTTAGTCATAAGGTTGTAGTTTCAACCTGAGCCCTGAATGCAAAAACATGTTGATGTTCTTGGTGAAGCACTGAGTGAGTTTTGCACAGCTGGAATTTCCCCAATGTCATACCACTGCCATGAGAATGGACATTCTGACGCTCTGCCAAATCTCCATTCGCAGCAATAGGATCGAAGGTGCCAGCTGTGGGCAAGGTTGGAGAATTCCAGCTGACATCTTTTGGGAGTTACGTCGCATTTCTTTGAGGAGGAAGAAGGGAATTCTCTTCAATACAGACACTGAAAACAGATTGGTCATTATCACATTATTGTTTGTGAGACCTAGTTATGTGCAAATTAGCTGCCACAGTTTCTACCTTACACTAGTGATTCCAATTCAAGAGTGGTCATGTTTGCAGTGAAAGTTTGAGACATCTTGAAGCATTTTGGGGTTATAGAAGACTCTTAATGAATGCCAGTATTCCTTCATTTATAGCCATTTAAAAAAGGTAGTGGTGAAGGGCTGTACCAATTACCACCTAACAAAGACACATTTGTGAACTATAAATTAACCGATATTAATGTAACAATTATGGAAGCAAATATTATTTAGAAGATTGTGACTTAATATTACTGTTTTTGTTAATGATACAAATGGAAAACCACACTTTTGCTCCTTACTATTTCTTTGGTAATAATGATGCAACTAGAAATTTAATATTCTATTTTTAACAAGTTTGTATTATAGCCTAATTTGGAAGTTTAAAAAAAAAACCACATCAGGCGCATGATGTATGTATGTGTGGCTGAAATTCATGGCAGTTGTTTGAATTATGTAATCCCAATGCATCTGAGATGTGGCTGTTGGTATTCCAGTGATGATATGATGCAAAAACAACACTCTACTGAATGTTCAAATGCTTCCAGCCGGCCTCTCCCTTCTCTCCAATCAGGCATTTAGCCACTTTATAAAAAAAATACTATTTTGTTCCCTCTTTGAGGTCATCCATTTCAGATGTGACTTTAAAAAAAAGTCAACCAGTACATAGAAGATTCACCTACTATGATGGTTACATTATTCCTGAAGAAATTAAAGAGGTTCTCTGTATTTCCCAAGTTAACGAGCAAGTCACATCTAACTTGCAGATTTCACAGAAACCCTACAGAGCAGAAAGAGGCCATTTGACCCATCGAGTTTGCACTGACAACAAACCCACCCTACCTACATACTTATCCGCTAATCCCTCTAACCTACGCATCTCAGGACTTTAAGGGGCAATTTTCGTATGGCCAATCAACTAACCCGCACAGCTGTGGACCTACTGCAAGACACCATATATGTAGTTGATGGGACAGCTGGTTTGTGATGCGGAGCAACACCAACATCCCGGGTTCAATTCCTGTGTTGGCTGAGGTTATTCATGAAAGCCTGCCTTCTCAACCTTGTCCAAATGTGGTGATCCTTAGGTTAAATTACCACCAGTCAGCTCTCCCTGTCATCTGGGGCTATGGCCACTTTACCTTTACACATATTAAGGAATTTGAGCAAGTCAGTAGTGGACTCCAGCACTAATGGAAATGGAGCTCAGGAAGAGGCAATTCCTTGAAGAAATGGGAAGAATTAAGTTCAAAATTAGGGTCTATATTTGTTATGTTTGGCTGATGCTCAAATAGTCATTCCTTCTACAGAAAATAGCTGTATCTTCCCATCAAAACATCTCTTTCCAACTACTGAATTTTTGACTTAATTTTCAATATTAAGGTCAAGAGCATTAGAAACCTCTCTGTGCAATCTTTATTAACGATTTCAAATACACAAGTAAACCAAATGTGCAAAATTGATCTTCATTGTGATAATTATTTTCAAAAATCTTTTTATACCCTTCTGAACACATTTTTAAGTCACAATAGCCTGCAGCATAAATACAACTTGCTTGGTTCTTTGCCATTCAGTGCCTAAAATTCTTGTCTGTCTCTTTTAAGAACTGATCCAGTTAACTTCAATAGCATTTGTCGCAAGATTACTCCATGGAAAGAGAAGATATTAAACTCGTTACAGATAGCATTATGCAGTTCATTGCTGTGTTTAATTTGTGGCTAAAATGTTCAGTTATGTTTACTCAGACTTCAAAATGGTGGGATTGTCCAGATCATTGAAATTAAATTTGCAACCAGTGTGGCCTCAAGTCAGACAGCTCTGTTGATGGTGCTACTGAAAACATTAATGCATCACTTCTCTTTCTGACAATTACTAGCCAACAATATCATTTCTAATGTTTAAATTTAGTTACACATTTTTCTTCTGCTTATCATCATAGATGATTTAGTTCTGCATCAACAATGTGGAAACGGTCCTACCTAGAGTCAAATTGAAAATCAAGCAATGAGAGTTTCCTTTCCCCTTAATAACCAGCTGTACAACAGTTATACTTATTTTCTTTGACCAGTCATTGCTGCTCTATAGGAATAAGTGGACCAAGACAAACTCGCCACTGTGTGAAGAAGAGAGCTTAATACTCCTTAATTTTTTCAGGAGTAATGTAACCGTCATAGTAGGTGAATCTTCCACGTACTGGCTGACTCTTTTTTTTAAAAGTTTATTTGTGTCAGAAGAAGGCTTACATTAATACTGTAATGAAGTGACTTGAAAATCCCCTAGTTGCCACACTCTGACGCGTGTTTGGGTACGCTGAAGGAGAATTTAGTACGGCCAATGCATCTAACAAACATGTCTTGCGGACTGTGGGAGGAAACCGGAACACCCGGAAGAAACCCATGCGGACATGGGGAAAATGTGCAAACTCTGCAAGACAGGGACCCGAGCCGGGAATTGAATCTGGTTTCCTAGCGCTGTGAGGCAGCAATGATCACCATTGTGCCACTGTGCTGCCACTCCCTCATTTACCTCACCTTCTCAAATAATGGCTTTCTTCACTAACATAATGATTATCAGTTGTTTTCCCCCATTACCTGTAACGAATTTAATTCCAATTAGAATCACTGAAACCCCAGAGAAGGAGAATGTTCGGTCCATCGAGTCCATGTCAACTTCCTTAAGGGTGTGGAATTACCACAAATCAGCCATGGATGACAATTAACAAGTGATGCATTCATTAGGCCTTAAAGCAAAGTTTGAATTTCTCTTATTTACATCCAGATTAATTGTTCTTTTGATCAGAAAAATCATATGTTTCTTAAAGAAGCTGCTGTTGGTCAAAATTACTGGTTTTACATTCGAAAGTGACGCATTTTGCTCATATTTCCCTCCGTGCAGCGTGGAGATTTGCCAAGAAACTTCAAAGCAATGCTTCCCATTGGATATATATTAAGCACACTTTTGAGTGTGCTTAAAATCTCTGCTTCACAGAGTTAATGAAAGGCTATTAATGAAAGGTTTAAGTCGGAAGTGTGTTGAAATACTCAATACATTGAAATGTATTCAGCTGCAATAACAAGCAGTATGAGTGAAACTACAGTTACAATGTCTTCTATCCCATATCATTTACACGTGCTCTTAGTTAGACCTTGTATTAATGTAGAGTGGCCTATAACGGATTATATCAAATGAATGTTGCATTTGTTTGGAATCCTAGACCATTGCTTCCCAAACCCTTTCCCAGTGAGATCCTATTTTAAAACTTCGGACTTTTTTTGACCCTGGGGGCAGGGGGTGGTGTGAAGTTTGTTTATTAGTGCCACAAATAGGCTTACATTAACCCTGCAATAAAGGTACTGTGAAAATCCCCTCGTCAGCATGCCTGTTTGGTTTCACTGAGGGAGAATTTAGCATGGCCAATGCACTAACCAGCACCTAATTGGAGTACCCCAAGGAAACACACGCAGACATGGGAGAACGTGCAGACTCTGCATAAACAGTCACCCAAGTGGGAATCAAACCTGGGTCTTTGGCGCTGTGAGGCAGCAGTGCTAATCATTGTGCTGCCACGCCATCCTGGGGGAGTAGCTTTGGCTGCCGAGGGGGAAGGGAGGTGTTGTGGGTTTTAACTTTTGAGTGGGGGTGGTGGGAAAGGAGAAGTTTCCCATGATAGGAATCACTTACACCTGTTTCTTTAAGAAATTAGCACACATCTTCTTTTCGCAGCAGTAGGCGGGACTGTAAGGCCTGTCCATCAGGCCGTGCCCATCAATAGTCAGAATGTGAGAATTTAAAGGGGCCTCGGAGCTGTTGGCACTCAGTCCGAGCTCTGTGGCAGCTATTTGTAGCAAACCTGGAAGATGGTCAAGCAGTGTTAGACCTTTGTTTTTGACACTGATTGATATATCTAGATTGAATTATTCCTACAGAATGACACTGATATTTTGATTTGATTTATCATTGTCACAAGTATTAAGATACAGTGAAAAGCATTGTTTCTTGTGCGTTATGCAGACAAAGCATACTGTTCATAGAGAAGGAAATGAGAGAGTGCAGAATTTAGTGTCACAGTCATAGCTAAGGTGTCGAGAAAGAGCAACTTAATGGAAGGTAGATCCATGCAAAAGCCTGATGACAGCAGGGAAGAAGCTGTTCTTGTGTTGGTTGGTACATGACCTCAGACTTTTGTATCTTTTTTCTGACAGAAAATGGAAGGGAGAATGTCCAGAGTTTGTGGAGTCCTTCATTATGCTGGCTGCTTTACCAAGGTGGTGGGAAGTGTAAATGAGTCAACGGATGAGAGACTGGTTTGTGTGATGGATTGGGTGACATTTACAATCTTTTGTAGTTCCTTGCTGTCTTGGGCAGAGCAGAAGCCATACCAAGCTGTGATACAGCCAGAAAGGATGTTTCTATGATGCATCTATAAACGTTGCTGAGAGTTGTAGCTGACACACCAAATTTCCTTAGTCTTCTCAGGAAGTGGAGATGTTGGTGAGCTTTTTGTTTATAATGCCGGTGTGGCCAATGAAGTCTGTTGGCCTATTAATGTCCTACTGCACACCAACAACTTGTCAAGGGAGCTTGGCGAATGACCTTGCAGGAAATAAATACATTTTAAGAAGTCTGATTGCTGGTAAGTTGCAAACATTTGAATGTTCCACTGCTAATTAATTCTGTGTGATATCACCTCTGGAACATATGCAAGCCAAACTTGTTTGAGACCTTGGTATCAAAGTCAAATTGCTGGCATGAAATGAGACCACACTTTATGTGAGAACAATGTGTGAACAGCAATTAAAAGTTGAAAGTAGAGCCAGCATTCTTTGCATGGGGAAATGTGGATACTCAATTTAGTGAAAAAAATAAATCCATGTTTCATTTTTTGGAAAGGGAGAATAGGATGGACTAAGTAATTACACAGCTGTCAGCCTAACTTTGCTGGTGGGAAAATTATTGGAAAAGATTCTGAGGGACATGCTAAAGCTTCATTTAGAAATACACAGTTTTATCAAAGGCAGTCAGCATGGACTTGGTAATGTGAAAATTGTGCCTGACAAACGTGATTTTGAAGTAACGAGGAAAGGTCATTGAAGGAGGTGCATTTGAGGTCATCTATTTGGATTTTAGCAAGACTTTTGATCAGTACCCACATGGCAAACTGGTCTCAATTATAATTCAAGACAACGAGGCAAGTTGGATCCAAATTGGCTCAGAGACAGGGATTTAAGTAAGAAATTCGTAGACAATGCAGAAATTGTGTATGAGGTGAATAATGAAGAAGAAAGGTTTCGACTGCAGGAATATATTTGTGGATTAGATAGGTGGGTAGAAGAGTGGCAAATTTGAGTTAATGCATTTAAAAAACCAAGATAATATGTAACAAATGTCAGATACTATGGAGTAATCTAAGAAACAGAGAGTGCACGTCCACAGAGTCCCGAAGGTGGCTGGACAAGCAGTAAGTTGGTCAAGATGGCATACGGAGTATTTGACTTTATTAGGCTATAGAATATAAGAACTGGGAGGTTCATGCAAGAACTGTATAAAACACCAATTGGGCTGTAACTGGAGTACTACTTGCAGTTCTAGTCCAAGCATTATAGGAAGGATGTTATTATATTACTGAGGGTTTGCAAAGAGATTTGTGGGATATTGCCTGGACTGGGTATATTTTAGATATGAGGAAAATTTGAATAAGTTACAGTTGTTTTCTTTGAAACAGTGGAGGCTGAGGAAAGGCCTAATTGGTATGTATAAAATTAAGAGGTCCAGACAGAATGGATCAGAAGAGGTGTCATGACTAAAGGAGTTAGCTTACAGGATCATAAAGGTTTATAGCATGGACACAGGCAGTTTGGCCCAACTTGTCCATGCCACCCAGTTTTTAACCATTTTGCTAGTCTCAATAGCCTACATTTAGCCCTCTATACCCATCTTACCCATGTAGCTGTCTAAATTCTTATTAAAAGACAAAATTGTATCCGCCTCTACTACTATCTCTGGCAGCTTGTTCCAGACACTCACCACCCTTTGTAAAAGAATTGCCCTTCTGGTCCCTTTTGTATTTCTCACGTCTCACCTTAAACCCATGCCCTCGAGTTTTAGACTGCCCTATCTTTGGGAAAAGATGTTGCCTATCTACCTTATCTATGCCCCTGATTATTTTACAGACCTCTATAAGATCACCCCTAAGCTCCAGTGAAAAATGTCTCAGTCTATCCAGCCCTAAATCATCAATTCCCAATAGTATCCTAGTAACTCTTTTCTGCACTTTTTCTAGTTTAGTAATATCCTTTCTGTACTAGGGTAGCCAGAACTGCACACAGTATTCCAAGTGTGGTCTTACCAATGTCTTGTACAACTTTGACAAGACATGCTAACTCCTGTACTCAATGTTCTGACTGATGAAACCAAGCATGCCAAATAGCTTCTTTATCATCCTGTCCACCTGGGACTCCACTTTCAAGGCACTATGAACATGTACGCTTAGATTACATTGTTCTATAACTCTTCCCAAATGCCCCAGCATTTAGCGAGTAAGTCCTGCCCTATCTTAATCGACCAAAATGCACCATCTCGCATTTATCTAAATTATACTTCATCTGCCATCCATCAGCCCACTAGCCCAACTGATCAAGGTCCCTTTGCAATCCTAGATAACCTTCTTCACTCTCCACTATGCCACCAAACTTGGTGTCATCTGCAAACTTACTAACCATGCCTCCTAAATTCTCATATAAATCATTAATATAAATGACAAATAACAGTGGACCCAGCATCGATCCCTGAGGCACACTGCTGGTCACAGTCCTCCAGTTTGAAAAACATGCCTCTACAATTACTTTCTGTCTTTTATTGTCAAGCCAATTTTAGGGTAAGAGAACTTCTTTTACCTAGTGAATGGTAGGGAATAAAACCTGTTGTCTGAAAAGTTGATGGAAGCAAAGTCCCCATTAAAAAATACCTGGATGTGTACTTGAAGTAGCGTAATCGTAAGGCTAGAGACAAAGGCCGGAATTTTACCGGCCAGCCCACAACAAGAATTGGAGCGAGCAAGGGGCGGAGCATAGAGAGCTCAGCTGACCTTGGGCGGGATTCTGTGGTTTTGGGATGCGTGAGGCTATAAAATTGCACCCCAAGAGTCACAAAAGCGAGATTAAACTGAATAGTTCCTTAATGTGACAGGCCAATTGACCTCTATTTGTGTTGTAATTTCTTTTCTATGCTATTTCTGGTATATCCTTGGCAGTGGAATGACTGAGCATCATTGTCAAGCTTGCAGATTGAATGATGGCAGTTTCTCCTCCAGAATTGATGCACTCCTGTTGTCAATGTTTATTTGGGCCTTCTTCACCAAATTAGATTGAACTCTATTAAATGTAATGAATGAACAGGCTGCCGATAGCACTGGAGTGATGACACCCTGGGAATGATGCTTGCAATGCACCAGGGGGGACTTAGAATTAAATAAATATGGCCTACCTGCAGTCAATAGCCACTGAAACTGATGGTGGAGATGACAATATTTTGAGTCTGTAGCTTATCTCTGCATGATCAGGGCTGGAAAAGAGCTTGTGGAGATTGGCTTTGGTTCATAATTAGTGTTGACTTGTCTCTGACTGCCTGATGAGCTATGAGAGTGGGTGTTCAGGATGGAGACAATGAGGTGACGCAGTCACACAGTGGTTAGCACTGCTGCCTCACAGTCCAGGGACCTGGCTTTGATTCCCGGCTTGGGACACTGTTTTTCTCCCCGTATCTGAGTGGGTTTTCTCTGGCTGCTCTGCTTTCCTTCCATAGTCCAAAGATGTATAAGTTAGGTGCACTGGCCATGCTAAATTGCCCCTTAGTGTCCTGGGATGCATAGGTTATAGGGATTAGTGGGGTCAGTATGTGGGGTTATGGATAGGTGGGATTGTTGTTGGTGCAGACTTAATGGGCCCAATTGCCTCCTTCTGCACTGTAGGGTTGCTATGATTCTATGAGACCCAAGTATGATAAGGAGTAAGTGTTAACTTGCAAATTTAGGACAGGCGGTCATATAGTGGTAGTGTAGCAGGACCTGTAATCCAGAGGCCTGGGCTAAATATCTGGGTATGTGAGTTCAAATCCCACCAAGGCAGCTGGTGGAATTTAAATGTAGTGAACAAATCTGCAATATGAAGGTAGGCTGGTATTTCCCAGCCTATCCCATCCATGGGATGTTGTGGAGTTTTGGCTGGCTGGTTGCGATTATCATTTGGAAACCCACTGTGTGGATGGGAGTATAGCGGGTAGAACATCCCACCCATGTGTCAGTGATGGCCACCGTGGCAACTTCGTTGCTTGCTATAAACACCAGTCTGATTCATTAATATCCATTAGGCCAGGAGGGCTACTATCTTTACCTGGTCTGGCCTACTGCGATGTGGTTGTAATGATAGAATACCTACAGTGCAGAAGGAGGCCATTCAGCCCATCGAGCCTGCACCACTAACAATCCCACTCAGGCCCTATTCCCATAACGCCATGTATTTACCCTGCTAGATGTCCTGACACTAAGGGTCAATTTATCACGGCCAATCAACCTAACCTGCACGTCTTTGGTCTGTGGGAGGAAACTGGAGCACCCAGAGGAAAACCACCCAGACATGGAGAACGTGCAAACTCCACATGGTTGCTCGAGGCTGGAATTGAACCCAGGTACCTGGTACTGTGAGCCAGCAGTGCTAACTATTATACATCTAGAGATTATTATTTCCTTTGTGGTTTTGCTTTTTAATTTAATCCTTAGGTGCTCATACATCTTCAACAGAACCTCTTTCTTAGTACTACTTGTGGTTGTGGTGCAATCATGCACTATGACAACTCGATGATAAGGGTAATAATGCACCGGAGAGTAAGATCACGTGGCACTATTTGGAGATCAGAGGATTTCTTGGCCAATATACAACCCCTCAGCCAGGATCCCTTAAAGAGATTCAGTGCTGTTTGTACTGTTAGAATGTACCCAGTGACAACTTTGTATTGGATGTAATATCACCAATGGGAACAAGATGTAAGGGTCAGCTGGCCCAGTAAACCATGGAACCAATTACAGAGTGATGTAATAGTTGACCAGCTGATTCACTATAAATAAGAACCTGTTGGGAATTGTGGGGAGCTTGGGATGGCCCAGAGCGAGGCCCTAAGTTTGGAATAATGATGTTTTTATTAAACCCTTTCTTTGATTTATAGGTTGAAATAAGTTTTTGGTGTATTTTCATTAGCTGCATTTTGAAGAGTTCTTTCTGAAGAAGCGTGTGGGACCTTGCAAAATGCATACCAGTTCTTGAGCAGATTCTTGAGCTGGATTTTCCAGTCGAGCTGGGATTTTCCAGTCCTACTGCAATGAATGGAGATTTGGCTAAGTGCCAAATTCTTGTTTGTGTTGGCAGCATTGGGGAACGTGTGAATGGCTGGAGAATTCTGGCCCTTGTATTGCCTATATTGCAAGTGAGGACACTTCAAAAAGGCTCGAAAATGGAGGGCATCATACAAATCACAAGTTCCTTTTTTTAATGATACATACTCCTTTTCTGAGGGCACACTTTCTCTACTTTTTTGCTTTTAGTCCTGATAAAACGTATCCTGATCGCTCCATGGGTGCTGAAGTATCAACTTCCCGAGTGAGTGAGATGGGTTTTGTGATACCCTTCAGTCACCTCTACACCAGGAGTATCCTGGTGCAGCTGGTGGTGCTTTGGGGAAATGGTGTTGGAGAAAAGACTGCAGTGAAAGGAAAAGAAAAGCTCAACATTGCTCTGTCTTTGTGAAAACAATTCACATATTCAAGGTGGAATTTTCCAGTCCCAACACTGCAAAATCCCACCTAAGGACCTTTGCATGGTCCGCCCCTCCTGCCCACTACAATTTCCAAGGCAGACGGGATGGGAAAATTCTGTCCTCGGAGCCAGTTGTCCTTGAATGCACTTTGTTCCTTATCAGACCTTCACTTCACTGCCACTACGCACACTTAAGTAGCTTACTGCAGACAGTGCCATGATGAGAATCTGAATTGCTCTATTTACACTGCATTCACAGCAAGACAACTTCTGCTGTGCGAGAAGTGGTCATGATGCCAATGTATGTCATGACAGAAATTCAGCAGCGAGGTGGAGGCTTAGTCACAAGCAGTGCCTGGCAACATTGATGAATTCAAAGGACGTACCTCAATCCTACAGTCTATCTGAGACTGTTTACATTTGCCTTCCTTAAAGTTTTTATCGTGGGAGTAGATGGAATTCTCCAGCTTCACCCGCTGCTGGGATTCTCTGGCTCTGCTGCTGTGGATGGAGACTTGGCTGAGTGCCAAATTCTCTGTCCTTGCCAGTGGCATTGGTACGACATTGGAGAATTATGGAACAAGGCTAAAGACACCCAGTATCCCAGACAGTGGACTGGTTGGAGAGCAGATATCCGCACCACCATCCATTAAACACTGGACACCAACCTGGTGTTCAGAGCAGGCGCTCCAGTCTCCACTCACTGGAGATTGGCTAAAGAATAAAGAACAGTACAGCACAGGAGCAGGCCCTTCAGCCCACCAAGGCTGCATCCATCACATGGTCCTATCTAGACCAACCGTAGTATCCCTGTGTTCCCTGCCTGTTCATGTGTCTATCCAGGTAAGTCTTAAACGTCATTAATGTGTCTGTCTCAATCACCTCATCTGGCAGTGCATTCTAGGCCTCCACTACCCTCCGTGCAAAAAAACGACCCCCACACATCTCTATTGAACTTTCCCCCCTTGCTTTGAACTTGTGCCCCCTTGTAATTGTCAATTCTGCCCTGGAAAAAAGCTTCCAATTGTTGGCCCTATCTATACTCCTCCTAATTTTATAAACTTCTATCAGGTTACCCTTTGGTCTCTGCGAGGAAACTGGAGCATCTGGAGGAAAGCCGTACAGACACGAGGGAGAATGTGCAAACTGGAATTGAACCCAGGTCCCTGGAGTTGAGGCAGTAGTGCTAGCTACTGTGCCATCGTGCCACCTTCTTGAATGCAACTGATTAGCTGGCTAGGCCATTTCAGAAAGTAGTTAAGAGTCAACCAGTCTTGTGACCCAGAGTCACACATTGACCAGACCTGCTAAGGATGGCAGATTTCTTTCCTTACAGTACATTTGTGAATCAGATTTAAAGGTGACTGGTTGATGCCTTATCTTCCCTGATGTTCCTATGCTATCTTAGAATCATGGAGGTTGACAGACCCTTTGGCCCATCTTGTCCAATGTCATCACTTTTTTAACGACTAAATTAGTCCCAATTGCCCAAGTTTTGGCCGAATCCCTCTATGCCCATCTTATCCATGGAACTACTGTTGTACTTACTGGAGTCTCTGAAGAAGAAATCCTCTCCTGCTGTTCAACGGCATTGTTTGAATGAAAAAGAATGAGAAAATAAAACAGTAATGTTGCTGTGGAGGGTGGTCACCTTTCAGCACATCTTTATTTCCAACTGTAGAGAAACACTTTGAAGATTATCCATCCAATGTTTTTCACACGGAGATTGAGGACAAATTAAAAGTGACTGAGAATCAGCTGAATTGGAAACATGTTGAGGAGTGCTAACCTTTTGAAAAGTTTATCTAACACCAGGATGACTGTTTAGAAGCTGCTGGGGAGAGGGGTACCCCCCTGCTGTGCAAGTTTGCAACAGATAGTGACATTCAGAAAAAAGTATTTCAGAATGCTCGACAAGCTCATTGTGGGCATCCTTGTGGTGAAATTCTCTGGGTTGCTTCCCCAACTGGAATAAATACCCACTGCTGCATTGCAATTGTAGATCACAGAATCTGCAGTGCAGAAGAAGGCCATTCGACCCATCGGGTCTGCATCGACTACAATCCCACCCGGGTCGTATCCCCATAATCTAATGCATTTTATGCTAGCCTGTCCCCTGACACTAAGGGGGGAATTTAGCATGGCCAATTCATCTAACCCCGCACATCTTTCAGAAGTGGCAGGAAACTGGAGCACCTGGAAGAAACCCATGTAGACATGGGGAGAATGTGCAAATTCAACATAGTCACCTGAGACTAGAATGGAACATGGGTCCATGGTGCAGTGAGGCAGCAGTGATAACCACTTCCCCCCACCCCACCCCAAATCAAGGAATTGGGTGACAAAACTTGTAAATACATTTTACACAATTGTTGCAAAGAATTATAAGCTACATTGTCAATTCTTTTTGCTTTTGGAATTACTTCGTTGTCTTCATTTATTTTGTTTGCATCTTGTCTGTAAGCTCTGGAGTTTTAAAAACAATGTTTGCTTTTATTTTTCTCCATTGTTTTAACATATCGCAGCTCTCACCAAGTTCCGTTCCCCTCTCACCCCTCTGCTTGCTGACCTTTCCTGACCTTGGGTCAAGCATTGTCTTAATATTAAAATTCCCATCCTTCTTTTCAGAACCTTCCATTCCTCCTGATCTTTCTAAACTTCCTCAGCTCTGCAGCTCTTTGAGATACCTATGTATCTCTAATTCTGGACTCCTGCGTAATCCCAATTTTAACTTCCCCATCATAGATGGATGCATTCAAGCTCCAAACTCTGGGATGCCCTCCATTATCTCTCTGCTTCTCTTTCACCCAAGACACTTCTTAGAACTGACACTGACCAAACTTTTGCTCAGCCAATGCAATTGTCAGAATTTTACCAGCATGCCTAACCTGATCCCTCTTCAGAAAACTAACAAAGGCTGGTCATGTAGATGATTGCCTTCTACCAGACTTTATGGCACTTTGTGTCTGCTGCCAAACAATAAGGATTGCACATTGAGTGCAGCTCATTGCCTGTGAAGTGTTTCTGGTACATTCCAGGTATCATAAAAGTGCTATTGAAGTGCAAATTGGTTCCTTTCCTTCTGGTTGAATGTTTTAGTTGGTCACCATGATGCTAGTGCTTGCTATGACGCAGAAGCAAGCGTACTGTTATCATCCTGTGTGCCAGCTGTACCTTATTTAGCAACATTCTCATCTCTGGGTCAAAAGGTTCCCAATTGATGTACCATTCTTGGAGTTGGGCACAAACATAGAGCTGAGACTCCAGTGTAATACTGAGGGATTGCAGCACTGTTGGAGGCGCATACTTTCAGACATAATGTCAAACCGAGGCCTGAATGGCCTCTTGGTTGGATATGAAAGATGCCATTTGTAGGAGAGCGGGAGAGGTCCCTCAGACGTCCTGATAAATATTTATCCCCCAATTCACATCACAAAAATGGACAACTGGTCATTAGCACACTGTGTGGGATTTTTTTTTTGGGAGCTTGCTGTGCACAACTTGTCTGCCATATTTCTTGCATATATCAGGGAGCTGCTTGGGCAGTGTGAAGGAAGGCTGGTTGCGGTCGTTACTATATTTCTATTCATAGAATCCTATTCTCCTTCTATGCAGAAGGAGGCCATTTGGCCCATTGTGTCTGCACTAACTGTAATCCCACCCGGACTCTATCCCCATGTATTTACCCTGCTAGTCCTCCTAACATTAAGGGGCAATTTACCATGGCCAATCTACCTAACCCACACATTTTTGGACTGAGAGAGGAAACTGGAGCACCTGGAGGAAACCCACGCAGACATTGGGAGAACGTGCAGACTCTGCACAGACAGTGACCCACATCAGGAATCGAAACCAGGACCCTGGTGCAGTGAGGCAGCATGCTAACCATTGTGCCACCGTGCAGCCTACTGCTGTTCACTTAGGGAGGTATGAAACACAGATTTATTGGTGGGGAGCGAAGATGGAGAATGGGTATGTGGTGAATCAGGTAACATCTCTGCTCAGTGCGGATTTTGGGGCAAAGTCTGACAATTTCTCCAAAGTGTGTGGGTTTGGTAGAGGATAAGATTGAGGTGAGATTAATCTTGTTTATGTTGTGGCTAGTAACACATTGTGCCTTTGTTATTTTGTGGCTGTGATGCCATTTGTATCTGAAAATGGCAGAGTCAATGTACCTGTGATCCCTGATACCCACTGCCAACATGGGTTCAAAGGACCAAATTACTTCCTTTGCAACAAACATGGAAGGCTTGTATGTGCTGAAAGGTTGGCTGAAGTGCCATCTAGTGGACAGAGGTGTAAACTGCGCTGACATTTCATGGAACAGGCTTGCGGTGAGTTGGGTGACAGCTATGTAATGTTAGGTGAAGGCCCTGGTTAAGTTACACAGGCAAGATACTAAAACCATGAGGACATTGTGACTAAGCACTGTTTTGAACATAGAATGGAAGTCTTTATCAGAATAGAGAAAGTAGTTCTTACACAATATTTGTATCTTAACCAAAGTTTTTTGTTTGCTTCTATGAGTAAGATATCTTCATATCTGCAGTTTTTAAACAACAATAATGTTCAACATGCAAAAAATGGAAAATGATCCAACCAGTTGGAAATTGGGCTCCCATTATCTTCTGCCCAATTTCAAAAGTGCCCAGTTTTCAACATCTATGCACGCTCCAGTAGGCGGAAGTTAGATAAGCATACAACGGGAGTTATACTGAAAGAGTTAGTTGAAGAGCAATGAGAAGAGTCTTTTATAGACACTGAAATAGACTAGTTGAGCTGAATGGTCTGTTTCTATGTTGTAAAATTGATGCAATCCATTTGAAAAGTACAGTAGATGAGTAGGCAAAAACAAGAAATGCAGGAACACTCAGGTCACGTAGCATCTGTGAAGAGAGGAAGGGAGGGCAAACCTGTTGGCCTTTCATCAGAGTCAGATAATGACACTGGTGAAGAGTCAAAAGAACGGACAGGATTAAATGGACAAGGAGGAAAAAGGAAAAATCTATGATTAGATAGATGGCTGGAGATGATGGTGGCACATTGGTTAGTATCATTGCCTCACAGCGCCAGAAACCTGGGTTCAATTTTGGCCTCGGATGACTGTGTGGAGTTTGCACACTCTCCGTGTGTCCATGTGGGTTTCCTCTGGGTGCCCCAGTTTCCTCCCACAGTCTAAAGGTGTGCAGATTAGGTTGATTGGTCATGCTAAATTGATCCTCAGTGTCAAGGGAATTAGGACTATAAATATATGGGGTTACAAGGGTGGGACCTGGGTGGGATTGTTGTCGGTGCAGGCTTAATGGGCCAAATGGCCTCCTTTGCACTTTTAATTCTATAAATGATGGAAATCAAGGCAATAATGAGAGAAACGGTGATGGAGGTCCAGAGGATGTGTTGGTCATTATAGGATTTGTTGATTGTCTTCCTTAATGGCAGCGTCCATCCGACAAGCCTTAGGGGTTAGGTGAAGACAGTTGATGGGGGAGTGGTGGAACGTGGATCAGAGTAAACAGTAACAGTAGAGCATCTGTCTTCTACATAAATGAAAGAAAATAATGAACCATATCATTTTGGAGAAGGGCACAACTCCATCTAGAAAACATGAATGAAACTGATCTGATTCCAGCGCGCAGAGAGTCCCTACCTGAGGTAACCAAAAAGAAACAAAACCTGCAAAAGAAAAATGTTCAAATCAAAGCTGAATTGGAAAATTTGAAATGCAAAATTAAAACTAAGTGTGCACAAGAAAATAAAGGGCATGATCTTACCAGCTGTTCGCTGCAGCAAAAGTGGTGAATTTGGTGTTAAGCTAAATCTCCGTTCATTGCAGCGGGATGGGAAAATCCTGCCAGCATGATCGGCCCATAACATTCTGCCCAACGTTTTCAATGCTAAAAACTGTTTGAGATTTATACAAATAAATATCTGAGGCATCATAAAGACACCGGGAGGAAATAACAATTCTGATTTCAATTGTTGGCTATTCGAAGGGGGAATTTGGAAAATTCCATGAGAATTACAGCCAGCACAACAGCAGGCAGAGAATGCACTAAAAGAAGTTGTGGCCTTGAAATACTCTTTGAGGAATCACCCTTGGAAAACCGAGGTTAAAAATGTTGAACACTACTTCAGAAAAAGAAGTGTTGGAGCAAATCAGCAGGAGCAAAGCAATGCACCAAAGCAGACTGTGAGTTGGCATGAGGTCAGCAAGAATCTAAACAGTTGAAAGAACAGTTGATCGTCCTTTAAGACCAAATGCAAATTGAGTTGTAACCCTTGAGAAGAAATGAAGACAGTCTTGATCAACGGAATGGAAGAACAGTAGAAGAAACTGTTAAATTACCAGAAAACTCAAGACAGTAATTTTTTTTACTTTAATTTAAATTTTTACTTTAACCAAAAAGTCAACCCAAAGCAACTGTGACCACCATTCTTCCAAATGTGACAGACAGGACCTATAAGAATTATCAAGCCTCCAGACCATCTGAATTGACAAAGTCAGAAGCTTGAGCGAGGGAGAAAGGGTTGGAAGTAAATTAAAGATTGTGTTGTAAATATATTTGGGCAAGGACTCATGAGGAGATGTAGCATAAGGACATTCAGTAGAGTCAGGGTGATATTCAAACTGGTGAGCAGTACCACCCATGGTATGATGTGAGGAGTCACATGTTGATAGACTACATGCAGTAGAGTCTGGAGGGAGCCAGAAGAAACAGCACACATGCATGGCAGGACTTTGGGAGTTATCAATAAATGGTTTACATTTTATCGCATACCATCCCATGATACCCGAACAAAGCAGATGGCTGTTGATAAAGAGAAATGCAACTTGAAGAAATGCAAGAAGTGAATCAAATGGAAATAATCAATTTGACGGTGGCCCAAAGCCCCTTAGTGAGACACCAAGCAACACTTACAACAGCTATTGGCAAATCAAGGGCCTTGTGCTTGTTTTGGGTGTCCTGAAAGATAGTAACCGGCTCCAATTCCAGGTTAAAAGCAGATGTTGGAATCTGAAACAAAAACAGAAAATGCTGGAAAATCTCACCGGGTCCACAACATCTGTGGAGAGAGAATCTTTTGAGTCTGGATGAGTCAGAATTTCAGATCGGATGTTCGGGTGTCCTTGAGGTGCGTGACATTGGAATGGAACCTTGTTGAAACTGTATTTCACCCACTCAACAGGGTGAGTGCCTCCCCTTTGAGTTTCTGTTGATGCTCAAAAACTTACTTTGTACGGGAGCATCGAATGATCCCGTTGTTTGGCATGTGAAATCTATTAAGTGTTGTTAGTCGCTGCAATTCATATGATTTCAAAAATCCTTAGCCATACAGCAACCTGCCTGTCATGATGATTTGCAAGATGCAGTTCTCAAGTCGAAGTGAAGTGTGATCTTAGGCTATGTAATTGATAACTTGGTCAAGAAGATCAGCTGCCTTCTGTGCTCATTGAGAAATAATGTTCGGTCTCTGTGAGGGTGGAATGACCTCGAGCACCGGCTATGTTGCAGCAACTGTGAATGCTCTCTGTTTAAGATGTGAGCTATAATATCTGCTTTATGGTACTACATTATCATCCATTGACACTTTGGATCATTTTATTTCAGTCGAAACCTAAAGAGTGGAGGCAAAATAAAATTAGAATGTAAGGCACTACATGATCTGATTGTTTTACTCCCAAACTTATTTCAAGATAGGTGATAAAAAGAAGCTTACAAAAACGTTGTTATCCTGGCTTTCAATGTGATTTCCTGCTGTGCGAGGGTACCATAAAATATGCTGTGTATTTTCATCTGCATGCTGCAGTGATGCTGTCAAAAAATGAATGTGACGCTATAGTCACCAATGCCTCCACTTTCTTAGGAGGCTAAGGAAATTCGGCATGCCTGCTACGACTCTCACCAATTTTTAAAGATGCACCGTAGAAAACATAAGAACTAGGGGCAGCAGTAGCCCATCTGGCCTCTTGATTCTGCTCCGCCATTCAATAAGATCATGGCTGATTTTTTGGTGGACTCTGCTCTACCTGCTCACCGTAACCCTTAATTCTTTTACTGTTCAAAAATTTATCTATTCTTACCTTAAAAACATTCAATGAGATAGCCTCAATTGTTTCACTAAGCAGGGAATTCCACAGATCCTTTTGTGAAGGAGTTCCTCCTCAGTCCTAAATCTGCTTCCCCTTATTTTGAGGTCATGCCTCAAGCCTCATTCCTGGATGTATCACAGCTTGGTATGGCTCCTGCTCTGACCAAGGCCGCAAGAAACTATACAGGGTTGTGAATCACGCAAACCAGCCTCCCATCCATCGACTCCATCTACACTTCCCGCTGCCTTGGAAAAGCAGCCAGCATAATCAATGACTCCACACATCCTGGGCATGCGCTCTCCCATCTTCTGAGATCATGTATCAAGCGACTCACGAAAATTTCTTCTCTGCTGCCATCAGACTCTTGAATGGACCTACCTTATACTAAGCTGATCTCTTTTTTTTTAAGTGCAATAAGATTTTAATTTTTCTCTTGCTGAAAAAAATGCATCTGAAACTCTCTTGTTTCCATTCTCGTTTAGCACTTAGAACTTTTTGTTAAGATTGCCCCCATCTTATATTCTGGTATCTTGTACCATTGATATGGTTGGTACATTTGATATTCCCAAGAAATGATAGCTTGGTACAACAGTATCTTCCAATTACTTTCAATTGAACATCTATTGGATAATGGAAAACAAATGTAATGAAATCTCCAGCACGTGATAGAAGATTCTGTGTATGATGTCCACTTAGCTTTATATCCACTGTAAGTGCAGTGTTAAACATGTTGAAAATGCAAAGCAGATGAGATGTTTAACTGTGGCTGTGATCTACAATATTTTCAATTGAGAAAAGATTTCCATTCCAAAATGTACATCCTTGGATCAGTTCCAAGTTTAGTTCTATGAAAACATGTCAACTAGTTATTGATGTAATATTTGGAGATTTTATTCTGCATTCTTAATCTGGCTTTCAAGTGAGGCACAGACAGACATAACAAGCCATTATTTTGTTGTCCTTTTGCTGTGCCAGTCTTATGAAATACAACACAGAGTTTAAATGATTCCTTTGGGAAGTTTTTTTTTATCTCTGCACTTATGTTATAATATGGAATCTTTTAAAGTAACCTTTCCATGCTTGAATCTCCAGCAATCAGAACAATTGCCATATTCCCACGTGAATTCTTCAAGCCAAACCTGCAACTATGACTCATAACACACAAGTATGGTGTCAAACTGTGCAGTGTTCTCCTGGACTAGATAGATAGCAATAAGTTCCGTATCATTCCGGGTATACTCAACTGAGAATGTTTCAACCACATTGTTTTGCTACATCTTGAGTGTCTCTCATTATTAGCTTTGTGTGCGGCTCTGCTTTGAGTCTGAATATGTATCATCATTTATTTTCTTCTCTTATCTCGCCAGTCTTCTTTTGTATTCCTGTCCACTTTCTGTCTACTTACATGGACTTGTCAACACCATTTGATAGTTCAACAGCAGAGGACCTCCTCAACCACTCACTTATCTCCACCATTAATGTCCTTGTTCATAGTAAAAACAAAGTTCTTTCCTTCCCAAATCGTTGGCCCTGCTATGGTCCCTACCCTTCACTTCCCTGGCTTGACATCTGGTGCATAGATGTTTCATCATTCACTGGATCTAGCTGTTTCACATCAAATGTTCTTCGTTCCCTCCTGCTGCAACTGCTTGCTGCCCCAAGATAATCTTGGAAAATAAAGATTGCTGTTACAATCACACGAGGAGGGGTAATGATAACTTCGTTTTCTATCTCCAGTTCTGATGTGCTTTTTTCTGTGTACTTAGAGAGGACTTGCTTTGCCTATATTCAGGAGTCCCACTCTTCATGTTTTCAGATTACAAAGAATTCAGCTGGTTTTTCTGAGTTTGAACTAAGAGCAAGGTAAGTTCATCGACACTATTTCCTGAGTTAAAGAAATAGATAAATCAGACCCCAATTTATATTGTCACACATGTTCCCTGGCCCCCACATGCAGTGGTACTGACGCTAGAATAATAGGATTGGGTTAAAGATTTTATTCTAGTTTGTGAAGAAGATTCACCAAAGATCCTTAGACAGCACTTCCCAAACCTACGATCACTTCCATTCAGAAAAAAAGGCAGCAGATACATGGAAACACCACCACCTGCAAGTTCCTCTCCAAGTCACTCACCATCCTGACTTGGAAATACATCACCATTACTTTGTAGTTGTTGGGTCAAAATCCAGGAATTCCCTCCCTAACGGCATTTGGGTTAACCCACAGCATGTGGAGTGCAGTGATTCAAGAAGGCAGCTCAACACTACCAAGGGCAACTAGGAATGGGCAATAAATGCTGGCCAATCATATCCATGAATGAATAAAAATAAAAAAAGAAACAAAACAGTATATGGTGAGCTGTCCTTTGTTTAAAGTTTATTTATTAGTGTCACAACTAGGCTTATGTTAACAGTGCAATTAAGTTACTGTGAAACTCCCCTAGTCACCACACTCCGGTGCCTGTTCTGGTACACTGAGGGTGAATTTAGCATGGCCAATGCACCTAACCCGCACATCCTTCAGACTGTGGGAGGAAACCGGAACACCAGGAGGGAACCCACACAAGCACAGGGACAGTGTGCAGACTCTGCAAAGACAGTGACCCAAGCCAGGAATCGAACCTGAGTCCCTGATGCAGGGGGTGAGGCAGTAGTACTAACTGCTGTGATGCCATTTGGCTGGTCTATGTGCAGTGATTCCAACGTGTGGCCATTTTGTCCAGTTGTCTTCCACTGGGGCAGTTGTATGGAACTGTTTTCTACGATTTTTCCTAAAAAATCTCAGTTTGCTCTGGATTTCTCTTCTCAGGATGATTACTTTGCAAATCTGGGTGCAATACTTTCAGAAGAAAGAAAGAGGTAATAGCTTCTTTGAAGCTTTTCAGTATTCTGAACTCTGATCTCTCTGGCTTGGTAAACAGTTCTTGTAGTCTAGCTGCCTCCATATTTACAAGAATTTGAATAATCCGTGTCTACTGTAGTCATTGTTTTTTTAAACAGGTAATTGCATTTTGGGGTGAAGTGGGGGTCTTCCACTTTATCCCCCAAATTTGCATATTGTTATTGGCTGGCAGTTTTCCATTTTCTTAATGGGATCACAGTTTATTGTTTCTTTTCACATCTAACCAGAAAAAGAAATATTAGATATTTAGGGAGGAATTTTATGAACTCGCTTGTCTTGAAAATGTAAAATCCCACTGGACGTCAACAAACCTTTCCATAGTCCACCCTTTACCCATTCTAATTGCCCTGGCAAGTGGGGTGATATAATTCTGGCCTGTACCTTTTCAAAACACTAAACTCTTGGAACAATGAATTCTGGCTTTTTTTTATCATGATGTAGAGATGCCAGCGTTGGACTGGGGTAAACTCAGTAAGAGGTCTGGCAACACCAATTTTAAATGCAACCGATTTATTTGTTAGTAAACCTGCTAGCTTTCGGTGTTTGCGTCTTCGTCAGGCGAATGAGGCAGTGTGAATGACTTTTTTTTTCGAACACTGACTCTCCCCTCGAACCCTCACACTTGTCCCCCCTCATCATCCTTCCTTCCAACAAATGTCACAGGCCTCTTCCTCATAAAGATTGAGGTCGTCCACTTAACTACCTCTGCTGTCTTATCTTCTTCTTTCTGTTCCTGTATTGAAAGACTTGTCATTGATTTGAACTTGTGTTTGAGGTCAGGCAAGTTGTGAGAAAAGGTATTGACTGGAATTTTCTGGCCGTTCACGCCCATGGCATTCTCTGGTTCCACTGCGGTGGAAGGAGATTTGGCTGAGTGTCAAATTCTCAGTCTTTGCTTGCAGTGGCAGTGGGGTATGAATGGCCAGAGAATTCCGGTGAGTATATTAAACAGATGAGAAAACATGGTTGATAAGTTGTGTACTGATGTTCCTTCTAGTAATTCACTGAGGATTTGTCCCCATGTCTTCTCACATTCATACTGTATCTAAAGACAGACTGAACAGTTTAGACCCTTACTGTCTGGAATTTAGAAACTTGGAACATTGGAATTTGGTCCCCTTACTTGAGGAAAGATATAGGGGCATTGGAGGCAGCTCAGACAAAGTTCGTTAGATTGATTCCAGAGATGAGGAGTTTGTCGTATGAAGAGAAATTAGGCCTGTACTTTCTGGAATTGAGAATACCACCTGACCTATCAAATAATAAAAGCGCCACTTTGGGATCCCAGTGGTGCTCTCAATCCTTTCTGTGTTAGGGATTCAGGTTCAATTCCAGCCTCAGGTCACTGTTTGCTTTGAGTTTGCACATTCTCCCTGTGTCTGCATGGGTTTCATCCAGGTGCTCCAATTTCCTCCCATGGTTAGCACTGCTGCCTCACTAATGTGCCACTGTACCCTTTCGAAGGCCTTTGTACCGTTCTTGAAATCTAATATCCAGAGTATTTACAATGATATATCTGAGGCGTAACCAATAATATATAAAACCCGAACATGATCTGTTTGCTTTGATATTCTACACTTCTATTTATAAACGTAAGTAATCCATGTTTTCTAACCATCTTATCAACTTGTCTGCTATTTTTAAGAATTTTTGTATATGGACGCCAATCTATCTTTGCTCATCTATATCTGATAAGATCTTGCCACTTGCAGTATACTGTCATTCCAATTTGTCCTCACTAATTGCATCATTTTACACTTCCGCACATTGAGCTCCATCGACCATATGTCTGTCCATTTCACCAGCTTATCTATGTCATCCTGAAGTCTGCAACTATCTTCATCCGTATCTCCAACATTGCCAAGTTTTGAATCATCTCCATCTTTGTAAAACCACTTCTACACCTGACTCCAAGGCCCAAATTTTCATGCCTGAAATTTTCCAACTTCCCAAACTAGACTCAGGAAAAGGGAGAAGAGGGTGTGTGGGGTTTGCTGTTGCGTGTGGAGTGGCGTTGATATGCTAACTGCAGTCACTGTCTACCAACTTAGTGTCAACTCATTCACCATCCTTTTCCCTTGCACCCTCTGTACCAACTTTAACGTCAGAAGCCATGCTGAGCTGAAGTAAAATAAAATGATAAGAATGTATTACAGACTTCACTATATTTAAAAAGCACTCACAGGGATCAAAACCCAAACAAAATATTTAAATTCCTTCAAGTATTCAATTCTTTATAAAAACAAACATTTTATTTATATTCTGGTATCAAAGATATCTAATCCCTTTCTCCCCATAATCAATCAAACTGTGAATTTGGAGTTGTCAATCAAACTGTGAATTTATAGGCTGCCACTGTGAAAAATAGGCTGTGAAAGCAGTGAAATGATACTAACACTGAGATACACAGACTTCTCCCCAAAATTCAAAGAGCAATGACTTGACAGCTTGACAGTTCCACAGAGTTTATTTACCATTTTAAAAGTTTATTTATTTGTCACAAGTCAGCTTACATTAACGCTGCAATGAAGTTATTGTGAAAATCCCCTAGTCGCCACACTCTAGCACCTGTTCGGGTACAATGAGGGAAAATTTAGCATGGTCAATGCATCCAACCTGCACATCTTTGAACTGTGGGAGGAAATTGGGGCACCGGAAGAAACCCACACAGGCACAGGGAGAATGCACAAAGTCCACGCAGACAGTGACCCAAACTGGGAATTGAACCCAGGTCCCTGGCGCTGTGGGACAGCAGTGCTAACCACTATAGCACACTTATGTCTATGTCAGCAATCCCAAGGGGTACCTGACTTTTTCAATTGGATATCTGGATTCTCCAAATAACTCTGCCAGATATATTCTGTTTTCTCAAATTCATAAAGCCCGTAGATCATGTTTCAGAAATGTGGGTGATGAACGTTGTTCCAATGTAATGGGAGTTGCACTTTTAAATGTGTCATTGTTTCTGTGGAGGTTGTGGTGGATGTATGAAATATGTCCTGCCTTTGGCTCCCCCCCACTTCTGCCAAAAGTGGCATGTGCCAGATGTGGGTGCTGAGCACCTAGATTTGCAGTTCTTGTGCCATTTAGGTGAAGGCATGGAATATATTTCTGTGAAAATTCAGGCCTAAATCATTGAAGAAAGCTGAAAAAGTGTAATGGAACCAAACTGAGGGGAACACCTCTGAAAAACCACTTCTTAGCGTAAAAATGATCCAGCCATCATCTCCCCTGCTCGTTGTCTCTGACCAAGTGCCATAGTTTGGGTTTACAGCCCCACAGGACAGGGTGTTTGGTCCTGTTGAAGTAAAAATTAAATGGCTGTCTTGGAGGAGGCCTCATGTGGGATAGAGACATTCCATGGTGGGGCCATAAACTGCTGGCCCATATCTCTACTGCCACTATCCCCCTTCAGTGTATGAGCTTTCATCTTCTTCACAAGTCAGCCATTATGAGATTTCATTAAATGTCTTACAAAAGAATTCTCTGGCCCTTCATACTGGTGGGATTCTCCGATCTCACCTGCAGTAAGCGCTTGCCCACAGGTTTCCCGCTGGCGTGGAATTCCATCAGTATTGACATCAGTTAGAAATAGATATCTTTAACAAATCCATTCTGGCTCTGTTTGATTCACCCAAGGCTTTTCTAATGAAAGATTATTGGATCCCAGGTAATAGTTTCCAATAGCTTCCCCTATTGGGAAGGTTTAACTAATAATGTGTTTTTCTGATTTTATTATATTGATTATTATAATACACGTATAAATCTTATTTTGCAATAATAAGTTTAGAAACATGAATGCTTATAGTTCCAATAAAGCACCATCATCCTTAAAACACCATAGAAAACAAGAAGAGAATCTTTTAGTTCCTGAATTGTGAATATGTGTTCCATTTTGTGTTTTGCAGTTGTTATATTTCGATGTATACTTTTACATTAACTTGGAAAATAACAATATTCTAGTTTTGTATCATTGTGCAACTTCATCTTCTGATGCCCCTCAGCTTCATCTTATTCAGTATCTGGGTTGGATAGGATTACTGAATCAATCTTTGACCCACAATGTGCTCCTTAGCTGTTTATTTTATACAGTTTAACTGTTCAGCAATATTACCAGTTGTTCGTGTACAGTGCATGGATGACAAATTGTTGGAGTGGATTGGCCATCCCTTATCTAGACTCCCCGGTTTTCACGTTCATCTTTGCCACTGGCATGCAAGCAATCAACTTCATCAGATTCCCACTCCCATCTTGGCAAGATTGAAGATTCCCCCAGTACCTTTAGCCTGGACATAGGATTCGGATCAAATGGAATTGTGGAATCTCGTGCCCTCATAAAACATGTTAACAACTTTGCTGTTTATAGAATGCCTACAGAGCAGAAAGAGACCATTCAGCCCATTGAGCCCACATCCCACCCAGGTTCTATCCCTGTAACCCCATGCATTTACCTTGCTAATCCCCCTGACACACAGGGCAATTTAGCATGGCCAATCAACCTAACCCACACACCTTTTGGACTGTGGGAGGAAACGAGAGAATCCAGACAAAACCCACCCAGACATGGGGAGAATGTGCAAACTCCACATAGACAGTGACCTGAGGCCAGAATTGAATTTGGTTCCTTAGTGTTGTGAGGTACTAAGTCTGTTAATCTGTTAGTATCACTGAGTGATATTAGCAAACCAATGTTTAATTTGTTTGTCCAACTTCTCTCTGTCTACTATTCCAAGATGAACATTAAGCTGCCTATTTTAGAAGAAGTGTCCTGCTTTGTTTTGGCAGGAATGATGTGTGAGGAGAGATTGACTAGGTTAGGATTGTTTTCGCTGGAGTTCAGACGAATGAGGGGGGATCTCATAGAGATTTATAAAAGTCTAACAGGATTAGACCGTATAGATACAGGGAGGATGTTCCTGTTGGTGGGGGTGTCCAGAATCAAGGGTCGCGGTCTGAAGATTCGGAGTGGACCATTTAGGATGGAGGTGAGGAAACATTTCTTCACCCAAAGAGTAGTGAGCCTGTGGAATTCGTCACCACGGGAAGTAGTTGGTGCCAAAACATTGGATGTATTCAAGAGACAATTAGATATAGCACTTGGAGCGAGTGGGATCAAAGATTATGGGGGGTGGAGCAGAAATAGGCTATTAAGTTAGATGATCAACCATGATTATGATGAATGGCAGAACAGGCTCGAAGGGCCAGATGGCTTTCTGCTGCTCCTATCTTCTATGTTTCTGTGTTTTTTTAAAATTTCTGGGTGTAGGGCCTTTGGAGGACAAGTACTCTTTCATAGAACATAGAACAATACAGCACAAACAGGCCCTTCGGCCCACGAGTTGCGTCAATCACATCTACCAATCCACAGATCTATCTATAACCCCTATCCTATTCTTTTCCATGTACTCATCCAGAAGTCTCTTAAAAGACCCCAGTGAGTTTGCCTCAACAACCTCCGACGGCAGTCGGTTCTATTCACTCACCACCCTCTGAGTGAAAAATCTACCCCTGACATCTCCTTTGTATTTGCTTCCCTGCACCTTAAATCTGTGTTCTCTCATAGTGACCATTTCAGCTCGGGGAAATAGTCTCTGAGAGTCCACCCTATGTATCCCTCTCACCATTTTATAAACCTCTATCAGGTCGCCTCTCAACTATGTCGCTCCAGTGAGAAGAGTCCCAGCTCCCTCATCCTATCTTCATAAGGCCTGCCTCCCAATCCAGGCAGCATCCTTGTAAATCTCCTCTGAACTCTCTCAATAGCCTCTACATCCTTCCTACAATGAGGCGACCAGAACTGCGCACAATACTCCAACTGGGGTCTGACAAGAGTCTTATAGGGTCTTGTTCTGCATGGAGGTCGGTAACCAGTGGAGTGCCCCAGGGATCTGTTCTGGGACCCCTGCTGTTTGTCATTTTCATAAATGACCTGGATGAGGAAGTGGAGGGATGAGTTAGCAAGTTTGCTGACGATACAAAGATCGGTGATGTTGTGGATGGTCTGGAGGGATGCCAAAAGTTGCAGCGGGACATAGACAGGATGCAAGACTGGGCGGAGAAGTGGCAGATGGACTTCAACGCAGATAAATATGTAGTGGTCCATTTTGGCAGGAATAATGGGATGAAGGCATACAATATAAGTTCTGGATCCACGAGGCCAAAGCCCCTGGGATCCCATGCCCTCTCACCTTCTCCAGAAGCTTTGCATGTGGGACCTTATCAAACGCCTTACTAAAGTCCATGTACACTACGTCCACCGCCCTTCCTTCGTCAATGTGTTCAGTCACATTTTCGAAGAACTCAACTAGGCTCGTAAGGCATGACCTGCCCTTGACAAAACCATGCTGACTATTTCTAATCAGTCCAAACTTCTACAAATGTTCATATATCTTATCCCTCAGAAGCCTCTCCATCAGCTTACCAACCACTGAAGTCAAACTTACCGGTCGGTAATTTTCTGGACTATCCCTGTTCCCTTTCTTAAAGATAGGAACCACATCTGCAATCCTCCGGAACCTCTCCCGTTTCCACGGACGACGCAAAGATTATCGCCAGGGGCTCTGCAACCACTTCCCTCAACTCCCACAATAACCTGGGGTACATCCCATCCGATCCCGGCGACTTGTCTATCTTGATAGAATTTAACAGGTCTAACACATCCTCTTTCCTAACATCCACATACTCAATCTTTTCCGTATGCCTCAAACCTGCAGTGCAATCTCCCAGTTCACTTTCCACTGTGAATACCGAGGCAAAGTACTTGTTAAGCACCTCTGCCATTTCTTCCGGATTCACACAGACTTTTCCCCCTTCACCTTTTATAGGCCCTATCCCTTCTCTTCTCATCCTTTTACTTTTCACATATTTGTAGAAGGCCTTGGGATTCTCCTTAATCTTACCTGCCAAGGCCTTCTCATGACCCCTTCTGGCTCTCCTAATTTCCTTTTTAAGTTCCCTTCTACACACCTTATACTCCTCTAGATCCCTAACATCCCCTAGCTCTCTGAACCTTTTATATACCATTTTTTTCTTCCTAACTAGGTTCACCACTACCTTCGTGCACCACGGTTCCCGCGTCCTACCAGAACCTCCTTGACTCCTTGGAACGTTGTCTTGCAGTGCCCCAGACAAACATTCCTTGAAAAACCGCCACTTTCCTTCTGTACTCTTCCCCAAGAACACCTCCTTCCAGTTTATACATCCAATTACCTGCCTAATGTTTTCATATTTCCCCTTACTCCAGACATACACCTTCCTAGCCTGCCTGATCCTATCTCTTTCCATCGCTATCGTGAAAGAGATAGAATTATGATCTCCATTCCCAAGATGCTCACCTACCGTGAGATCCGACACCTGCCCTGGCTCATTAGCAAGCACCAGGTCAAGTACAGCCTCTCCTCTCGTAGGCTTTTCCACGTACTGTGTCAGGAAACCTTCCTGAACACACCTAACAAACTCCACACCATCCAAAACCCCTTACCCTTGGGATATTCCAGTCGATGTTTGGGAAATTGAAATCTCCCATCACGACAACCCTGTTATTTCTACATCTGTCTAGGATCTGTTTCCCTATCTGCCCCTCAAGTTCCCTGTCGCTATTGGGCGGCCTATAGAATACACCCAGCAAAGTTATCGAGCCTTTGCTGTTCCTAACTTCCACCCACAGAGACTCCGTAGACAATCCCTCCCCGTCTTCCACCTTCTCTACAGCCATGACACTGTCCCTGATCAACAGTGCCACACCACCTCCTCTTTTGCCCCCAACCCTGTCCCTCCTGAAGCACCTGAGATACTGTTCCCCATGGTTTTATGCAGTTTCTCCTCAGTTGCCTCCATTGCTTCAGTGCTCTTTTCAGCTGGGAGGATGGTGTATTCAAACGCTCTGTGATGCCTTTCATTACAGCTATAAAGAATGTCTAATAATGGGTTTCTCTAGCCCACGCCATGCCTCCCCTCCACACATTTTCAGATATGCAGTATTCTGTTTCCTTGCTGTAGTTCATTCAATTGCTCAGTGAAAACTGATGAGGCTTTGTGCAATAAAATTACCATGATCCAAATTTCAGCTGAGGTTGGAATTTAAGCCTGGGATTGTCTGGAATTAAATCCAGCACTATATCGTTAGGTTTAAATTGAACAGATTAAGGAAGTGTGAAATTTCAGCATGATTTGTATTCTACACTGTTCTTATATTTTACATAGCTTTTGTTAGATTTCACCTTGGCAAATTTGATTTTAGATCTATACACACTTTGTATTCTCAATGCTCATTGTGCAGGCCAGTACAATACCAGGCACCTCTGTGGATTTGCCTTTAGAGCAAAAAGTGGCTTTACTTTTCCAGCTTCTTTCAACATTGTATTTTTGCGATGGTTCATGAATCACTTTGAATTGTGGACAGATGTCTTGTGGTTGTAATAATCTCATTTTTAATAGATATATTGTTAATAAGTATTAAAATATTTAAGCTACAGCCATCAACTACGATAAATCCTTTAAGACACATGCCTCGTTTTGAGAGAGCTTTGTTCTCTTTCAATACCCTCTAGCTATTTCATTTAACTATCACTACAATACTGTTACGTTACTCTCCAGTTGGCTTATAGGGCCACATGGTCTACAAACCATTTTTGGTTTGTAAATGTAAAATCTAAAATGTACTAAGTAATGTTACTTGCCATTGCCAATAACTAGGCTTGGGCTGACAAGTGGCCATAAAAATGCCAGGCAATGACCATCACTAGTAAGAAACACTCTAACCATCGCCTCTTGACATTCAATGGTGTTACCACCACCGAGTCCTCCACTGTCAACATCCTTGGGGTTACCATTGACCAGAACCTCAACTGCATTCACCACATAAACACAGTGGCTACAAGAGCAGGTCAACTACGTTGTAGAGTATAGGGCTAATGGTAGGGCTCTTAATAGTGTTGAGGAACAGAAGGATCTTGGTGTATGTGTCAATAGATCCCTGAAAGTAGGCAGTCAAGTGGATAAAGTTGTTAAGAAGGCATATGGAGTCTTAGCTTTTATTGGTAGGGGGATTGAATTTAGGAGCCGCAGCATCATGTTGCAACTGTACAAAACTCTAGTGCGGCCGCACTTGGAGTATTGTGTGCAGTTCTGGTCCCCACATTATAAGAAAGATGTGGAGGCATTGGAGAGGGTACAGAGGAGGTTTACCAGGATGTTGCCTGGTATGGAGGGCAGGTCCTATGAAGAGAGGTTGAAGGATTTGAGGTTGTTTTCGTTAGAAAGGAGGCGGCTAAGAGGGGATCTTATTGAAGCATATAAGATGATTAGAGGTTTAGATAGGGTGGACAGTGATAGCCTTTTTCCTAGGATGGAGAAAGCTAGCACGAGGGGACACAGCTTTAAATTAAGGGGTATGAGTTATAGGACGGATATCAGAGGTAGGTTCTTTACTCAAAGAGTGATTAGGGAGTGGAATGCCCTGCCTGCAGCTGTTGTAGATGCGCCAAGTTTGGTGGCGTTTAAGAGGTTAATTGATAAGTATATGGAAGAGAAGGGAATGGTTTAGTTTGGAGGGGCATTGCTTTTTATTTTGGTCGGCACAACATCGAAGGCCGAAGGGCCTGTTCTGTGCTGTAATGTTCTATGTTCTATGTCAGAGGCTAGGAATACTGCAATGAGTAACTCATCTCCTGACTGCCCAAAGCCTGTCCCTCATCTACAAGGCACAAGTATGATGGAATACTCTCCACTTGCCTGAATGGATGCAGCTCCAACAACACTCAAAGCTTACTGCCATCCAGGATAAAGCAGCCTGCTTGATTGGTACCACATCCACTCTCTCCATGCAGTTGTTACTCTGTAGCAGCAGTACATACTATCTACGTGATGCACTGCAGCAATCCTTGAAAGATCCTTAGGCAGCATCTTCCAATCCCATGACCACTTCCATCTAGAAAGACAAGAGCAGGAGATATATGGGAATGCCACCACCTGCAAGTTCCCCTCCAAACCACTTACCGTCCTGGAATATATCGCCGTTCCTTCGCAGTTGCTGGGTCAAAATCCTGGAATTCCCACCCTAATGGCATTGTGGGTTAACCCACAATACATGGACCGTAGCGATTCAAGAAGGCACCCCACCTTCTCCAGGACAACCATGGATGAGCAATGAATGCTGGCCACCAGCAATGCTGTCCCATGAATAAATAAAAATAAAACTCTGTGAAAATGTGTTGATCGCTAAAGTCGAGGATATGAAATCCTGTTCTTCCCCTTTACCTGGGTGCTATTGATGATGCATCATTCTGGGTTGGACGGATGATAGACCTGTGATGTACTTCAAGGTTTTTGTCAATGGTGCTCTGTGAAGCCATGAGGAAGTGTGGAAAAGCATTCTGAAGAAATGCTTCCGTTTGCTCTTCTTCCTTCTCCCCTTGCAGCAAGCGCCTGGTTTCCACTCAGTGCGGATAACTTTCTGCGAAAGCAGTAAATTGATGGAGTGGATTGCCCACCCATTGTAGGACCTCACCGCTTTTCACTTTCATTTTTCTCACTGACATGTTCCACCCGATTCCCACCCCAGTGGCAAGTTTAAAGTTCCTCCCCTCCGCCACCACCTCTGTGTCTCTAGCTTATGTTGGGGATGCAGAACACACAGTATTGAAGGACTGAATGTTCCCCCTCCCCCATGGCAGGTCTGGTAGATGGTGAGGCATTTATTCAAATGGAAAGGTTGGGGAGGGTGGGAACCCTTCACTGCCCTTGCATCAACTCTGATTAAGTCCTTAGCATGGTCTTCTTGCTCTGTTGCCAGTTGAGACCCTTGAATGGCCAACTAATGCCCAGTCAGTGTTAACTCAGTGGCGCGTGGGAGGCTTGCTATTGCAGAGGGCACCACAAACAAACCTATGTGGAGTTGCTTGTGAGCTCTTGCTGGGAGGGAGTGGTGATGTTGTGAGTGGGTGGGTGGGTGGGGATGCCCTTTGCTTAAAGATACCCAATGCCTAGTGAAGGGACCTGTCGCCTGGAAAGGAGGTCTGCTCCTATCTTTCTGCCAACAGCCCTTCCTCATAATTACCTCTCCCCAATCCCCCTCCCAGCATCACTCACCTTTGGCCTGAGTCCAGTGAAAACAAATAGCTGGGTGTTGTACCATCAGTGGCCACCGCCTTCCCAGTAGTGCTGTCGTTCAGCTGACTGGTGGGTCAGCTGCCTTCGGGGTCCCTTGACCCCAGGGGAGGCCTGCCACTGGATTGCCAAGCGGTGCCTAAGTGATATAAAATGGGGCAGAGCTCCCTGATGGTAGGGGGCTCTCACCAGCCCTCCAGCTGGCAGCCAAGCCCTCACGCGATACCACTCCTGGTACAAAGTGGTGTAAAGATATCTTTGATGTACTAGATATCTGATTCCCTTAGTTCAGCAATATTTCCGAGCTTTAATTGAAAGTTGAATGCTGCTTTTTGTAATAGTAAGCACAGATTACTGGGGCAAAAAGAATTGCTTTTAATCTAATGCCAGTGAAGGCTGGGATGATTAAATTTATATGGAACAATAACTTGAAGAGACAATGATTTGCTTAATGCAGAGTGATTTAATCTCTTTTGATTTTTCTTTGGCTACTTTTATTCACATAGAGCCATGTTTTTCTTTTTTTTTCAGAAAGATGTTAGGTATCTTTTTTAAAGTAGATTTTAATGATAGGAAGTGACAGTGTCTTGGACTGTTTATGCAAAACTGTTTTGTTGGTGGAAACTCAAGAAAATGAAGCAATCATGCACATGAATCAGTGCTTCTTTAATACTCAGCAAGCTGCAAGCAAATCATTGAACTGGTCAAATTGATAGGATTAATTCAGTTATGAAGTGTATGAAATTTCAAATAATTAACATTTTTGAGCTAAGCTTCTGTAGCAAATAAGTATGTAAACCTCATTTCACTGACAGTGGCGTTTGGTGGATTGTGGAATGGAGATGTAAGATGTGTTTTTTTTTTGTCCAGGTAAGATGCTCATTAGTACATCTGGGAAATAAAAAGAAAACGTGGAATTGTTGCAATGATTGTATCAACTCTAAGTTGTCTATGAAGAACATGGCGTGGGTTTCCTCTGGGTGCTCCGGTTTCCTCTCATGGTCCAAAGATGTGCAGGTTAGGTTGACTGGCTATGCTAAATTGACCCTAGTGTCAAGGAGATTAGGAGAGTAAAAATGTGAGGTTATGGGGATAGATCAGGACTTGGGTGGGATTGTTTTTGGTACAGGCTCCTTCTACACTGTGGATTCTATGATTTATGATTCTCACAGAAGCCATCTGTCCTTTCTTTCTTCTGCCTTCGAAGAGTTTCATATTCAGATACTTCATTGTGAAAACAGCATGAGCAGCCCATGGGGAGATATGCGGTATTTCCTGGCAGACATTATACATATCAATTGAATAAAAGCCTTCCTGTTTTGTTTTCCCATTGGATTCCTGATAAGGGTGCAGATGGCAATCTGTGCATACCTGATGATGCTCTGTAACCTGGAGAAGTCAACACTTTGGAAAAACCTCAGTTTTGCCCGCTGAAGTGGTGAGTTGGTGAGTTCATGCTAAAAAGGGGCTTCAGCTGCTTCCATAGTGAAATAGAGGACAGCGAGCAACTAGACTCATAGATTATATACTATTGCGGATTCCTGGAGTGATACGAGGATAGTGAAGATCTTCATTGACAGTAACAATGCAGTGCAAATGACTACATGTTTTTAAACACCACAAAAAACAGAAAATGTTGGAGAATCTCAGCAGGTCTGACAGCATCTGTAGAGAGAGAATAGAGGCAACTTTTCAGGTCTGGTTGAGTCTTCATCAGAGCTGTTTTTAAACGATACTTGCTTATGGAATGTGGGTGTTGCTGGAAGCCAGAATTTATTATTCATCCCAAATTGTCCTTCAGAAGGAACTGATGAGCTGCCTTTTTTATCCATTGCGCTGCATGTGTTGTCGGAACATCCGCGGTGTTGTTAGGAAGGGAGTTTGAGGATTTTAACCCAGTAACAGGTTTTGTGGATCTGGAACTTCCTGCAGAGTCTCAGTGTCTTGAACAGGTCTACCGTGTACCTGTTTATGGTGAGATTATGTCCACTGCTTTGGATGATTTGTTCTGCAAATCATTGTGTTTCCTATGCACTTCTGATTAACATATTCTCTGCAAAGTGTGGATGGCACGGTGGCACAGTGCCATCCATGGCATGGCGGCACAGTAATTAGCACTGCTGCTTCTCAACGTCAGGGACCCAGGTTTGATTCCTGGCTTTGTCACTGTCTGCGTGGGGTCTGCATTTTCTCCCCGTGTCTATGTGGGTTTCCTCCGAGCACTCTGGTTTCCTCCCACGGTCCAAAGATGTGCAGGTACGTTGATCAGCTATGCTAAATTACTCCTTAGTGTCAGGGGGATTAGCGGAGCAAATACATGGAGTTATGGGGATAAGGTCTTGGTGGAAATGTGTCAGTGCATGTTCGATGGGCCGCATGGTCTCCGTCTACATTGTAGGGATTCTATGAAAGTTCTGCTGTGCTATTAATTTTTGCCATGGGTGACACTGCCAAATCTTGCTTTCCATTCAAGTAGTAATCACCTTTTGATTAATGTCCTAAAGTCATCTGTGACTAAGATAAACAAGCTCAGCACAGACTGGGAGCCAAGTGTCAGAAGGGACATCTTTATTAACTGCAATGTTCAAAGAATTTTTTTAAATGTAAAGGATGCATTTGCCTTCCACAAATTTAAATTTGGCGGATTTGGATCACCTTTGATTCATTACTGATCCTCTTAACTCTGGCAATCAGATTTTTAAAATAGTTACGACAATTTTGCCTGTTTTTAAGAGTTTCATTTATTATTAGAATAAAATTACCACACCATATGCCAAGACACAGTGGATTGAAGGATCTCTTTTTGTGCTGTAAAACTCTAAGATTTGATTTGGTTTGATTAATTATTACCCATATACATTAGTATACAGTGAAAAGCATTGTTTCTTATACACTACAGACAAAGCACACTGTTCATAGAAAGGAAAAGGAGAAAATGCAGAATGTTGTGTAACAGTCGTTGCTGGGGTGTACAAAAAGATCAACTTAATGCAAGATAGGTGCTTTCAAAAATCTGATGGCAGCAGAGAAGAAGCTGTTCTTAAGTCGGTGGGTATGTGACCTCAGACTTTTGCATCTTTTGCCAAACAGAAGAAGGCGGAAGAGAGAATGTCCGGATTGTGTTGAACCCTTATATTATGCTGGCTGCTTTTCTGAGGCAGCGGGAAATGTAGACGGAATCAATGGATGGGAGGCTGGTTTGTGTAATGGATTGGGCTACATTCACGACCCTTTGTAGTTTCCTGCGGTCTTGGGCAGAGCGGGAGCCACACCAAGTTGTAGTACAACCAGATAGAATGCTTTCTATGGTGCATCCGTAAAAGTTGGTGAGAGTCATAGCTGACATGTCAGATTTTCTGTGTTAGTACCATTCAAAGAAAGTTAAAGAACAGTTTCTAGAATAAATGTGTTACACATAGAATGATTATTAATCTGTAATGAATCATGCAGCCAACAATTTGTGGCATTTCATCAAATTTTGAAATTGAAATCTTTCTGGTTAGACTCTTCCAAATTTCAATTGGTCAGAAGTGTGTAGCAACCTACTTTTGGTTTGGGGATTTCATCTTATGTGTTTCAAGAATGGATTATGAAAACGTTCTCTGTCTTTTGCCAGTCGGTCCAAAATGCAGGTTTATGAATAAATAATAATGGACAGAATCTGGTCCAGATACCGAATCGAGCATCTTCAGAAATGCAAGGCGTAGCTGTTTTTGGAGTCCAGCGTGGTAATACTTGGGGGCCCAAGCCCTTTTTACAGTATTTGCACCCTAAGTTTGCTAAGTCTTCATTCACTAATACAGTGGAAAGCTTTGGGTCATCTAAATAGCTTCTCACTGTGCTATTTCCATGAAATTTCTACCATTATTCCCATGGAACTCATCTCCAAACTCCGTGGCTTTGACCTCAGTTCTGCGACTAGATCCTCAATTTTCTAACTCTCAGATCACAGTCAGTAAAGATATGCAATAACACCTCCTCCACAATCATTCTCAGCACCGGTGTCCTGCAAGGCTATGTTCTTAGCCTCCTACTATACTCCTTATACACTTATGACTGTGTGGCTGAATACCCCTCCAATTCGATTTTCAAGTTTGCTGACGACTACTGTAATGGGCCAGATCTCAAACAATAATGAGACAGAGTATAGAAATGAGGTAAGAATCTGGTGAACTGGTACGGCAACAATAATCTCTCCCCAGTGTCACCAAAACAACAGAGATTGTTGTCATCATCAGGAAGTATAAAGGAGAACATGCTCCTGTCTACATCAATGGGAACTGAATAGAAAGGGTCGAGGACTTCAAGTTTTTAGGTATCCAGATCACCAACAACCTGTCCTGATCTCTCCCATGCCAACACTATAGTTAAGAAAGCCTACCAATGCGTCTACTTTCCTAGAAGACTAAGGAAATTTGGCATGTCAGCTACAACTCTCACCTAATTTTACAGATGCACCATTGAAGGCATTCTTTCTGGTTGTATCACAGCTTGGTATGGCTCCTGCTCTGCCCAAGACCTCAAGAAACTATAAATAGTCATGAATGCAGCCCAATCCATCATGCAAACCAGCCTCCATCCATTCACTGTGTCTATACTTCCCACTTCCTTGGCAAAGTAGCCAGCATAGTTAAGGACCCCATGCATCCCAGACATTGTCTCTTCCATCATTTGCCGTCGGGAAAAAGATACAAAAGCCTGAGATCAGGTACCAACCGTGATCTCAGCTTCTTCCCTGCAGCCGGGACTAATAGATGAGGAGAGATTGACTAAGTTAGGGTAGTTTTTACTGGAGTTCAGGTGAATGAGGGGGGATCTTATCAAAGCTTAAAAAATTCTAACAAGATTAGACAGGATATATGCAGGGAGATGGACCCAATGTTGGGAGAATCCAGAATCAGAGGTCACAATCTGAAGATTCAGGGTGGACCATTTAGGAGATGAGGAAACATTTTTTCATCCAGAGAATGGTGGGTCTGTGGAATTCATTACCACAGGAAGCATTTGATGCTGAAACATTGAATGTATTCAAGAGGATATAGCACTTTGGGTGAATGGGATCAAAGGTCATGGGGAGAAAGCAGGATTAGGCTGTTGAGTTGGACAATCAGCCATGATCGTTATGAATGGTGGAGCAGGTTCGAAGGGCCAAGTAGCCTCCTCCTGCTCCTATCTTCTTTGTTTTTATGTCCCTTTATTCCGAGGCTGTGCCGTCAGTTCCCAGTCTCACCTACTAATGGAAAAACCTTCGCCGTGTCCACTCTATCCAGACCTTTCAGTATTCTGTAAGTTTCAATGAGATCCCTCCTCATTCCTTCTAAACTCCACTGAGTATAGACCCAGAGTCCTCAAACACTGGTAACGATTGGGATAATTGGAAATCTGGAACCTGTTGAGGCGAACTCAATCGAAAATCTTAATCCTGACAATTATGAATTTAGGCTTAGTAAATATTTTAAGTGTTATGGAACGAAAGCTGATAGATGGTATTAAGATGCAGATCAGACGTGATCTAATTGAGTGAAAGAACGCACCCCAAAGGGCTGAATGGCATATGTTCTCTATTTTTATTATTAATTGTCTTTATCTGATGAATAATGATGTGAAACAATAAATTCAAGACTCGCACAGGTCACCAAAGCAATTTCCTCCACCTGCTAGCATGCAAGTCCTGCAATTTAATGAATTGTTATTAATCTTAGGATATTGCTCTTCTGCAGTTCATTACATAGCCAACACAGTGTTCATTTCTGCAGCTTAGCATGGTGTACCAAAAATGCTGCCGCAGCTTGAGATAAAGCCTTTATTTTTTTTGCCTTGACAGAGTGCATCTTTATTGTAGAAAAAAGAGTGGAAGATGCCAGAGTGCGCAAGTCTCACCCTTGAACACAGGACCGATGGCCTTCACAGGGCTGGGAAGGGACCAGGAGTCGGGATTAATACCTGCATTTTTTTGGAGGGGCAGCTCCTCCTAGATGTTAGCAGCTGCCTCCACTCATGTGGTTTATGACAGATGTCTGAAAGCTGACCTGCATAGATTAGACCTGATAGGACTAGATCTGAACTTGGCAAAGTTATTTGCATCATCAAAGTACCCCCTTTGGAGAGGTAAGGTACTCCTTTGGATCTGGTTCTGGGACATCTTTAGGGGAGGTCAGATGCCATTTGGGATTTCTAACGGTTGGCATTAATGTGCATAAGAAGTGCAAATGTCAAAAATTTCGAGTAATCCAGAGATCCAGGGTGATGCTCTGGGGACCTGGGTTCAAATCCCACTGTGGCAAATGGTGAAATTTGAATTTGCTTAAAATTTGGAATTAGAAGCCTACTGATGACCATGAAAACATTGTTGATTGTCATAAAAAAAACCATCTGGTTCACTAATTTCCTTTAGGAAAGGAGATCTGTCATCCTTACCTGGCCTGGCCTTTACATGACTACAAATCTGCAATAATGTCGTTGATTCTTAAATGCTCTCAGGGATGAGCAATAAACGCTGGCCTAGCCAGCAACACCCTCATTTCATTAATGAATAAAAAATAAACTATCAAATGAGCATTCATGGCATTTAAAACTCCTACTCTTAAACACCACAGGTCAGTTGACTTAAAAATAATTGCTCCATATTTCATTCTGCCAATTGATTTCAGCCTTAGGATTACCATTACTGGTTTAGTGCTGTATGACTGATATCACGATATTCCAATTTTACAATAGGGTTCCTGCCATTTCAAGGTTTGATTGATAACTCCAGTAGTTATAGACTCTTTGAAGTGGGACTATGAATTCTAATGTTCCTTTTATAGGGTATTATGCAACAAAGTAAAATATTTGTTGTCGTAAGGGATAATGTGGCTGAAGGAATGTAAATTTAGTAAATTTTTGTATGTTTTTTTTTATAAATAAAGTTTCAATAGGAACTTGGAACTTTGCTTAATCTCAGCATGGGTCCCAAGGTCTGCCCGTGACAGTGGTGAGTTAGCATAGTATGCATAAGGGAAATGGTTGGTAATGGGCATGGGTTGACATGAGCTGGTACTAATTTGGCATAGTGGCTTCAAAGGGCCATATGCGGATCAATGAGGGACATAGATTGGTGTGGAGGGTATGAGGGACGTTAGAGGTAGGCTGAAGGGCATTGGTTGGCATAAACAGTATGAGGGGCTTTGGGAAATGGGAATGCAGGGTATGAAAATCTTACTTTTAAGTTCAAAGCCTTACACTGAACTAAAATGTTTGAGGTAGGGGATTTTGTATAATGGTTCGCCCTGCTGCCTCACAGCACCTGGCACCCAGATTTGATTCCCAGCTTGGGTCACTGTCTGTGTGAAGTCTGCATGTTCACCCTGTGTCTGCATGGGTTTCCTCTGGGTGCTCTAGTTTCCTAACACAGTCCAAAGGCAAGCTGGTTAGGTGTATTGGCCATGCTAAATTCTCCCTCAGTATACCAGTATACCCAAATAGATACCGGAGTGTGATGACTCAAGGATTTTCATGGTAATTTCATTGCAGAGTTAATGCAAGCCTACTTGTGACACTGAATAAAGTCTGCAATGAAAAAGCTAGTATCAATTATGACGATCATGAATCTATTGATTGTTGTAAAAACACATCTGATTCACAAATGTTTTTTAAGGAAGGAAGATCTGCCATCCTTAGCAGGTCTGGATAATGTGACTCTGGGTCCACAAGACTGGTTGGCTCTTAATTACCCCCTGAAATGGCCTAGCCAGCTACCCATTTGTGTTTAAGAAGGTGGCACAATGGCCCAGTGGTTAGCACTGCTGCCTCGCAACTCCAGGGACCCAGGTTAAATTCCAGCCTTGGATCACTGTCTGTGTAGAGTTTATATATTCTTCCCGTCTCTGTGTGAGTTTCCTCTGGGTGCTCTGATTTCCTTCTACAGAAGTGCTGGTTAGGTGCATTGGCCATGCTAAATTCTCCCTCAGTGTACCCGAACAGGTGCAGGAGTGTGGTGACTGAGGGATTTTCACAGTAACTTCATTACAGTGTTAATGTAAGCTTTCTTGTGAGACTAAGAAATAACCTTTTTTAAAGATACTCAGATCAACTTCAATTCATTTCCACTAAGTGTGGGAACATTTATTGTAAATAATGGTTTGTGAGAACGTTACACTTCCAATTTCATCCCTGAAAGTTGGCAATCAAGTCGATAAGTTTGTTAAGAAGGCATACAGAGTCTTGGCTTTTATTGGTAGGGGGATTGAATTTTGGAGCCGCAACGTCATGTTGCAACTGTACAAAATTCTGGTGTGGCCGCACTTGGAGTATTGTGTACAGTTCTGGTCGCCACATTATAAGAAAGATGTGGAGTCATTGGAGAGGGTGCAGAGGAGGTTTACCAGGATGTTGCCTGGTATGGAGGGAAGGTTTTATGAGGAGAGGCTGAGAGATTTGAGGTTGTTTTCGTTAGAAAGAAGGCGGCTAAGAGGAGTCCTTATTGAGGCATATAAGATGATCAGAGGATTAGGCAGGGTGGACAGTGATAGCCTTTTTCCTTAGATGGAGAAAGCTAGCATGAGGGGACATAGCTTTAAATTAAGGGGTGGTAGTTATAGGACAGATGTCAGAGGTAGGTTCTTTACCCAGAGGGTGGTAAGGCTATGGAATGCCCTGCCTGCTGCAGTTGTAGATGCGCCAAGTTTGGAGGTGTTTAAGTGGTCAGTGGATAGGTTTATGGATGAAAAGGGAATGGTTTAGGTTAGAGGATCATTGCTTTTTCTCAATTGGTCAGCGCAACATAGAGGGCCAAAGGGCCTGTTCTGCGCTGTAATGTTCTATGTTCTAATTCCCCAAATCTCTGATGGACTTCACTGGCCATTCACTCTGTGTACTCCTGTATCTCCACATCTTCGAGAGATTGACAAATCACTGACTGCAGCCGCTGAGGCTGCATGATTTCCACTTTTCAAACTGATTCCTGGCTTTGTTGTAATCTCCAGCATCAACAGTTATGGGGCACATCCTGATAATGTTTGTAACATCAGTACAAGTCCACAAGTCTTTGTAAAGTTTAAATCAATTATGTCCAAAATGAGTGACACTTCTTGTTAAACCTGGTAGCGTGACCCACATCACCATTTAATTGCGGCCCATGTTCTGTTTATCGGGACGTGATGTAGCCATCTCACCCATGCACGGTTACTCATTGTGATCAGAAATAGTATATGATGAAGTTTAGTTCAGAGATTCCAACCACTCGAAACCAGTAGAAACTATGCTTCCTAAAGACTGTAAACAGCACATGGTAATAACTAGCTGAGCAATCCCATTGATTTGGAATTCACAGGATGCAACTTATTCATTGATTAACAGCCACATTTGAAGCAAAAAACATGAACCACAGTCCACCCAAACCATGTCAGTTCTGAAAGCTCATTAAACCAAGAACAAACTGTCTCTTTTGTAATCTTACTCTCTCCCCTTTACGAATCATAGAGTCAAGTATAAAGAACACATTTCAGAGAAAATACAGTTCTTAAACTTCTACAGCAATTAGGTCACAGAGGTTTGGGGAATAGGGGGAACTGTTGGTTAGTGAGCATTTTGGTTTATATTGCATGAGGTGATATGGGCAGTGTGTGTGGGTGGGAGGGGGGGAGGGAATGAGGGAGGGCCGGGGAGAGGCCAAAGGTGAGAGCTAGTGGGCTAAAAAAAAATATTTGTACGGTGCCGGTGCACCGAGGCAGAGCTTCTGTTCACCCTCTGTTCATTGGACCCACCAACTGTCCTTGACACAGCTTCTCAGGGTCAGTCGACCCAACTCCCAGAGAAACCATCCCAGCCGAGAATGAAAATCCAACCTTCCGTGCCACTCTCTCCCAGGTCAGATTCCTTGAAAAACTCAATCAAGTTCGTGAGACATAACCTCCCCTTCACTAAACCATCTGGGGAATATCCTGACTTCAGTACAAAGATGTGCGGGCTAGGTGGATTGGCTATGCTAAATTGTCTCTCAGAGTGAGGAGGAGTAGCTAGAGTAAATTCATACGGTTAGGGGGAGAGAGTCTGGGTAGGATTGTGGTTGGTGCAGACTCAATGGGCCGAATGATCTCCTTCTATATTTTGTGTTCCTGACTCAGAACAAAAAAATCTAGGTCCAAATTAGCTGTCATCTCCCTCTGCGTGCTGGACCTGGACTGAGGGATTGTTGCACTGTTCTTTAATGACATGTTGTAATTATAAATAAAATGGCATTTCTGGACCATGTACTATTAAGGTGTGAGAATTGTTCTGTAGAGACTGGTGCCATTGAAGGTTGCTAATCTCTGCTGCTTCAGGGCATGTATCTGCTGATGGACAAACACACCCTTGGTCTTGGAGACAACAGATTTGGAGACCAAATTTTTGGAAGAATTTCTTTGACATAAAACAGAAAATGCTGGAAAATCTCAGTAGGTCTGACAGCATTCCTGAAAGGTCATCCAAACTCGAAAAGTTAGCTCCATTCTCTCTTCACAGATGTCGTCTGACCTGCTGACATCTGTGATTTTTGTTGCAGATTCCAGCATCTGAAGTATTTTGCTAATTGCTGGATGTTTCCCTTGTTATGGGCAACTGGGGGAAACTCATCTACACACTGAAGCCCCCTGATTGCTGCCCTTATAACATTGACTTAGGCACACAGTCTGAAGCCACTGAAGAACTTTCCTGAATAAAATCCAACATTGATGCCTGCGGGCATATCTCTGGTGGCTTCCTTAAGCATTTCAGCAAAGCTGTGATGCATCTTTGATTTATGCTGCTAGTTATTGCAAAGGCATCAGACATCTGGCCACAGGCACAAGTAGCCATACCGTTGTACAGTGCACGCGTGATTTTGACAAACCTGTCTGGCTATTGCCTTGGAGAGCAAGTGCTATGCATTAGGTCAATTCACTGTGAAAAGCTTTAGTTAGGTTTATTAACAGCAAATCCCTGATGTTGCTCTCTGCACATGGCATCAAAATGAAGATTAGAATCAAACTGTATCAGGTCTGTAATAACTCCATGGAGTTCCCGTCACCAAGCTACTATATTTATACCATACACCAGAACACAACCAGCTATCCAGTTGTTACCTGCTGAATGCAGACTGGGAATCTGACAGACCTGCTTTAAATAGGGAGCATGAGGCTCCCTGATTTAACCATCAATTAGAACTCAACAGTTATTTCTTTTCACAAACAGAAACAGATGGCAGAACAGGAAATGTTGGTGCCACAGCTCCCCGCCCTTTGAAATACATTAAGAAAACACATGCGGATAAATGTGTAGTGGTCCATTTTGGCAGGACCAATGGGATGAAGGAGTACAATATCAAGGGTAGGAGTCTTAGCTGTGTTGAAGAACAGAAGGATCTAGGGGTCCGGGTCCATAGGACTCTTAAATCGGCCTCGCAGGTGGAGGATGTGGTCAAGAAGGCATATGGTGTACTGGCCTTCATTAATCAAGGGACTGAGTTTAGGAGTCGGGAGGTAATGCTGCAACTTTATAAGACCCTTGTCAGACCCCACTTGGAGAACTGTGCGCAGTTCTGGTCGCCTCACTATAGGAAGGATGTGGAAACTATTGAAAGGGTGCAGAGGAGATTTACAAGGATGTTACCTGGATTGGGAGGCAGGCCGTATGAAGATAGGTTGAGGGAGCAGGGACTCTTCTCCCTGGAGAGACGTAGGTTGAGAGGCGACCTGATAGAGGTTTATAAAATGTTGAGAGGAATAGATAGGGTGGATTCTCAGAGGCTATTTCCCTGGGCTGAAATGGTCGCTACGAGAGGACACAGATTTAAGGTACAGGGAAGCAAGTACAGAGGAGATGTTAGGGGTAAGTTTTTCACTCAGAGGGTGGTGAGTGAATGGAATTGGCTGCCGTCGGAGTGGTAGAGGCCAACTCTCTGGGGTCTTTTAAAAGACTTCTGGATGAGTATATGGGATCGAATGGGATCGGGGGTTATAGATAGGTCTATGGCTTGGTGGGTATAAATGTGATCAGTGCAACTTGTGGGCTGAAGGGCCTGTTTGTGCTGTAGTGTTCTCTGTTCTATGTTCTAAGAACACAACAATTTTTTTGCTGTTAACCTCATCCAAGTCCCAATTCTGTGAATGGAATATGAACCCACAACCTTTGAACAGCCACTGTTTAGAAAGCCAACACACTACCCTTTGTGCCACAGAGCTGCGCACAAGACTCATCAGGTAGTTCATACTCTAGTAAGCCAACCTCATTAGCCTGGCGGAAGCCATCACAAAGCCATTGTCCATATCATATGGTGTATGCTGTAGAATGCTGCGTCTGTTGGAGGGGCCACATAAAAGCTCTGGAACTCTTCCATCATTGAGAAGGAGGAGCAGGCAGGGAATATGTTTTTAAATTAATTTGTAGGCCACGGTTGTCACTGGCTGGCTGGCTTTTTTTGTCCAGTTGCCCGAGGGCAGTTAAGAGTCAACCACATTGTGGTGCTTATGGAGTCACATGTAGGCCAGACCAGGTAAGGATGGCAGATTTCACCCCCTAAAGGACATTAGAAAACCAGATGGGTTTTTCAATTAACAACATCAGAAACAGCGATGCCTTTCATCATGCTGGAGTCAACAGTTTGGAAACCATCCTCCAGAAAATTCAACTTAGATGGGCAGGCTATGTCTCTTGCATGGGTGACTACAGAATCTCCAGGCACGTTTTCCATGAGAAACTGCTTTAGGGCAGACAACATCCAAGGAGATTAGTACAATCAACACAAGGACACTCTAAAACAAAGTTTTAGAAACTTATGTACTTCAGACCATTTCAATTGGAAAAACAGAGCAGCTGCTCAGTCCATGTGGAGGAGATGGAGATGCTGGCATTGGACTGGGGTGGTCACAGTAAGGAACCGCAGAGCTCCAGGTTAAAGTCCAACTTGGAATTTGGAATCACAAGTTTTTGGAGTGCTGCTCCTTCATCAAGAGGCAGCATTCCGAAAGCTTGTGATTCCAAATAAACCTGTTGGAGTTTAACCTCGTGTTGTGAGACTTCTTACACAGATGAAGGCAAGCAGTGACATTTGGTTCAGTGTGATTTGAGGACCATTTATGCCAAACCCACAATATCCAACGCGCCAACAAGATGGTCAAAAGATGGAGGAGTTGCGGAAGTTCTTCAAACATCAATAATGACATTTAATATGCACTGCCAGTTTTATGGACAAGCATTTGTCTCTCCAGTCGTGAGAATGAAGTCGCTTACAGTTTGGATACCCAGAAATAACAGGTACCTACCGCCATATAAATGAAGCTGTAGGGCATAGTCGGTAATGGTGTGGCTTTAAACAGTTGCTGTTAGTATGCAGCTAACATGAAAATCGATTGGCAGAGCTGTTGTTTATAATTAGAGAACTGTAGTTTGCTAGTGCATATGTTGTATATCACTCAATAATGGACTTGTCTGAATGAAAGTGTGTATACGGGAAATCAATTCTGCCTACAATGCATGGGTAGCAATTTATCTTCCTCCTTACCTGAGGCAGTGCATTGCAGCTGACAATGATGTTTACCAATCTTATCATTTAGATTAGGCTGGAATGCCCTTTTTTGGATAACATGGGTATAGTGGACTGAGTATTTCCTCTTTTGCCATAAATTACTAAGATTGTGTGATTCCATGAACTCCAAAAAACAGCTTAAGATAACATGAATGGAATAAAATGAATGCTTTGCCCCATAATAGCATTATGACTGGAATTCTCCAACCTCGCCAATGGCCGGGATTCTCCAGTCCCGCTGCAGTGAATAAAATTTTGGTTGAGCATCAAATTCTGCGTTTTCAGCGGCAACAGTGGTGGGGCGTATGGTACCAGACTATTTTGGTCTATTTTCAAGAGCAAGATATTTCATGAAAGAATTCTTTTTTTTGAAGTCACTGATTCATCATGTTCTTTTAATTTTTCTTAATGAATAATAAAAAACAGGCATCATTTTGCACATTCCCCATTTTAACATTTCACCCCTTTGCTTGCAATTGGTCAATATTTCTTGAGTGGAGGGGCAGGCAGGGGATATTTTTTTTTAATTTGTGGGATATAGGTGTCATTGACTGGCTGGTACTTTTTTACCTGTCCTTAGTTGCCCGTGAGCAGTTAAGAGTCGACCACATTGCGGTTGCTCTGGAGTCGCATGTAGGCCAGACTGGATAAGGATGGCACATTTCCTTCCCTGAAGGACATTAACAAATCAGATGGGTTTTTCCGACAGTCGACAATGGTTTCATGGTTGTCAGTAGATTCTTAATTCCAGAAATATTTTATTATTGAATTCAGATCCCACCATCTGCCGTGGCAAAACATTAGCTGGCTTTCTAGATTAATAGTTTAGTAATAATAGTCTAGTAATAATAACCGCCCCCTATAAGAAAGAGTGGAAAATGACAAATATTATTGAGGGATTCCATATTTCTTCTGCCTCTCAATTCTCAATTTAGAAATTAAGACTTCTCTGTATCAATCTCTATTCTATGATGCCCTTACTTTGAAGTAAAATTAAAATAACTTGAAGTTTATTAATTTTGTGTCTAAGTGTTCCAATCTTATTCAGCATTTCCTAAGTTTTTGATGTTGCGAATACTGTGGGACAATTCTTGGACTGCAGAATCAGTGAGTGGAATTCTCCCAAGCCTGTGCAAGTGTGCTCGTTGGCAAGCACGGGGGAAGAATTTGACAAGAGAACGAGAAATTGGTTTTAGGCCAGTATGAATTGACAGCGAGATCTTCCGCGGCAGATGTGAAACACGTTTGTGTGAATGTCAGGATTCAATGTCTAGGGCCGCCTCCGGTGTTCAGGATGGAGGTTGTATGCAATCTTGGACCCTGGAGCACCATGATGATGGGTCCAGGCAGCATTTGCAGGTGGACCTTCCAGATCAGGTACCCTGGAGGAGGTCCATCTTTCAGCTTCAGAATGTTCCTGAACATCCATTTTCATTCTGAGGAAGTCCACCTTCTGGTCTCAGAGTGCTTCCATAGATCCATCCTCATTTTCAGGCAATCTGCCTTCTTTCTTCAATGGTGGGTCACTGATGTTGGGCATCTTCTAATATGGTGGCCAAAAATGATGACGGGCACCATCCAAATGTGCCCTGTCACTGAATATGGTATAAAACATCTGGATATATAATTAATGAAGGTGAGGCTGGAAGATTTGGAGTGTTATCCTGCCAGCCACTACAGTGGCAAATACTCCACATTCCTGTACTCACCACGGGGCTTAGGCCGGAATTCGCTGGCTTCCCGTCAATGGGTTTTTCGGCAGCAAAAAGTGGCATTCCATTCGCAAGCAGAGATCTTTTTGTTCCACCTCTATTAATGGGATTTCCCAATATAACCACCCTGCGCTGCTGTGAAACCTGTGGCAGGATATGCTGCCAGCGGGATGAGAGAATCCGCTTCTAGTGAACAGTTGGAGAATCCCGGTCTACCTCTCAAATTGGGAGAATTCTGCCAAGCGTAGACCTAGTTCTCCAATATTGACTTGTGATGCAAATAAATAGCTCTCTGCTGAGCTGTACAAGTGATAAAGGTAGCAGTTCTAAAGAATAGAGGGCAAGACATTCAGCACATTATGCATTATTAGAGGTTAGCAGGCAGCTGGAAGTTGAAATGATCAAACCTTTCATTGGACCCACTGGGTAGATTTCCACCTTTGCCTCTTGATGGTTACCTGGCAGAGTGGATCACCCACTCTTTTTGGATCTCACCCAATTTTCATACCTTCATAGCATTGACTTGAACTGAATTAAATGGGACAAGTTCTACAATGGCTGAGTTTCACCCCCCAGATTAACGCCCATGTTGTGAAAGCAAAATTCTATCCAACATTGTTCAGGATGGCATGGGAGCACAGTGGTTAGCACTGCTGCCCAGGGCCAGGGACCAAGGATCAGTTCCTAGTTTGGGCCACCATCTGTGTATAGTGTGCATATTAGAACATAGAACATAGAACACTACAGCACAAACAGGCCCTTCGGCCCATGAGCTGCGCCGATCACATCTATATCTACCAATCCACAGACCTATCTACAACCCCCTATCCCATTCGTTTCCATATACTCATCCTGAAAAATGTCACGAAAACTGAGACTATTTTCATTGAATAAATTAGTCTCTTCTGCATACATTCGCCCTGAACCCCATTAGTAAATTCTGCCCTCCACCCTCGCAAATATTTGTCCATGCTTTTACAACTTCACCATTCAAAGACGCCAGCAAGTTTGCTTCAACAACCTTCGACGGCAGCCAATTCCATTCACTCACCACCTTCTGAGTGAAAAACTTACCCCTAACATCCCCTCTGTATTTGCTTCCCTGCACTTTAAATCTGTGTCCTCTCGTAGTGACCATTTCAGCTCGGAGAAATAGTCTCTGAGAGTCCACTCTATCTATTCCTCTCAACATTTTATAAACCTCTATCAGGTCGCCTCTCACCCTACGTCTCTCCAGTGAGAAGAGTCCCAGTTCCCTATCTTCATAAGGCCTGCCTCCCAATCCAGGCAGCATCCTTGGAAATCTCCTCTGCACTCTCTCAATAGCCTTTACATCCTTCCTATAGTGAGGCGATCAGAACTGCGCACAATACTCCAAGTGGGGTCTGACAAGGGTCTTATAAAAGCTGCATCATTACCTCCTGACTCCGAAACTCTATTCCTCAATTAATGAAGGCCAGTACACCATACGCCTTCTTGACCATGTATTCTCTCCGTATCTGCGAGGGGTTTCCTCCAGGTGCCTCTGTTTCCTCCCACAGCCCAAAGGTGTGCAAGTTAGGTGGATTGGCCATGTTAAATTGCCTCATAGTGTCCCAATATGTGATTAGTGAGGAGGGGGATGGTGGTGGGATTAGCAGGATAAACACATGGGGAACAGGGATGCTTTGTCAGAGAGTCAGTGCAGACTTGATGGGCCGAATGACCTCCTCTGCACTGTAGGATTCTATGAGAGCTGTTGGTGGAGCAACGATAGGCCACGTTAAGAATGTTGTTCATACAACATTGAATGGTGAAGTTGTAAAAGCATGAACGAATATTTGCGAGGGGGGAGGGCAGAATTTACTAATGGAATTCAGGGTGAATGTATGCAGAACAGAGACTAATTTATTCAATGAAAATAGTCTCGGTTTTTGTGACATTTTTCTGTCAGTGTACATTTATAGTGTTAGAAATTCCACGTGAGACATTTTTTTTCCTGAAATTTTATTCCATTTCATGTCTTTGTTCTATTGATAAGTAAAATTTTTACCAGCCACCACCTATAAGTTATGAAGAAGTTGTTAAAAATTCAGTTATTTGACATAATGTGTGTGAGGGGATTGAACATTTGCCTTGTTTGATTTTAGCTGAGAATTGGCTTCTTTCATGTAAAATTGCGGATGGAAATATGCAGTGATCTATGCTTCCTTGTGCATAGAGTTCATTACTTTAAATTTATATGGCCGCATGCACATTAGTGAAAGAGAAATTAATGAGGTTGGCAATATTTAGTGTGTGTCGTCAGCTGCTTTTTGTGTAGATGTATATTCTGAGTGGTACTTATTTTCAGCCGGTGAGGGAATTTAATTTATCGGGATGTACTGCCTTCAGATTTTTACTGCAGGTCACACAGATGTCTTCCTTGAATATAAATGAACTGCGCTGTTGACCATTTTGTGAACTGAATCCAATTTCACGACCATTTTGACTCGCTTTAGAAAGTGGGCAAATTGATTTCTGCACACTGAATTCTCTTCACAAATCTCTCCTTTTATTATATACCTGCAGAAAGGAAATGCTGAATAAAGCAAACAATATTTCTCATGGACTAGTGATTTCCATGAATTGTCTAAAGATTATTTCGCGATTGTTGATTATTTTTCTTCATTGCCCCATGGGCCATATTTTCTTAATAGTTTTTGACTGGGGTCAGGAGCTTCTAGATTCTTCCCCCTTCCTCACAGAGAAAACTCCAGCTGGGTATTGACCTGTGTAAGGTTCCTGGCATGTCCCTTCATCCCAGTCTCTGACTGTCAGTTGGTTCAACAGAGGAATTAGTTTAATTTCTGCCTTCCTGCAGCTAGTAAACTGCAGTCAGGTGCCACTAAATAATACAAAAGAAATTGTCATCGACTCTGGGAAGCTAAAGGAGAACACGTTCCTGTCTACATCAATGGGGACAAAGTAGAAAGGATCGAGAACTTCAAGTTTTTAGGTGTCCAAATCGCCAACAATCTGTCTTGGTCCTCCCATGCTGACGCTATTGTTAAGAAAGCCCACGAACACCTCTACTTTGGGGGTGGCATGGCGGCACAGTGGTTAGCACTGCTGCCTCACAGTGCCAGCGACCAGGCTTGGGTCGTGAAGTTTGCACGTTCTTCCTGTGTCTGCGTGAATTTCTCCTGGGTGCTTCGGTTTCCTCCCTAAGTCCAAAGATGTGCGGTTAGGTGGGTTGCTAAATTGCCTCTTAGTGTCAGGGGGACTAGCTAGGGTAAATGCTTGAGGTTATGGGGAGAGGGCCTGGGTGGGATTATAGTCAGTGCAGACTCGTTGGGCTAAATGGCCTCTTTCTGCATTAAACTAATTTCTCTGTTAAGCCAACTGACAGTCAGAGTCTGGGGAAAAGGGACATGCTGGGACCTTACACAGGTCAGCAGCCAGCTGGAGTTTTCTCTGTGAGCCCTGGGGAAGATTCTAGAAGCTCCTGATGCCAGCCAAAAACAATTAAGAAAATATGGCCCACGGGGCAATGAAGAAAAATAGTCAACACCGCCTGAGAGTACTAATTCTACAATTCTATGATTCTATGATACTTTCTCAGAAGACTAAGGAAATTTGGCATGTCAGCTATGATTCTCACCAACTTTTACAGATGCACCATAGAAAGCATTCTTTCTGGTTGTATCACAGCTTGGTATGGCTCCTGCTCTGCCCAAGACCACAAGAAACTACAAAAAGTTGTGCACGTAGCCCAATCCATCACGCAAACCAGCCTCCCATCCATTGACTGTATACACTTCCTGTTGTCTCAGCAAAGCATGCAGCCTAATTAACAACCCCCCCCACACACTGGACATTCTCTCTTCCACCACCTTCTGTCGAAAAAAAGATACAAAATTCTGAGGTCATGTACCAATTAACTCAAAAGCAGCAGCTTCTTTGCTGCTATCAGACTTTTGAATGGACTTAACCTGGCATTAAGTTGATCTACATCCTAGCTATGACTGTATCACTAAATTCTGCATTCTCTTATTTCCTTTTCATTGAATGGCATATTTTGTCTGTATAATGCAAGAAACAATACTTCTCACTCTACGTTAATACATGTGAGAGTAATAAGTCAAATCAAGTCACCTGGATGCCCAAAACTTACCTGCTGCATGTGAATGATTTGATTTGTTTTATTATTGTCACATGTATTGGGACACAGTGAAAAGTATTGTTTATTACGCACTATACAGGCAAATCATAAGGGTGAATTTTCCCACTGCGCCTGTCACAGTAATCGTAGAGGGCAAAGAGTGGGCCATGGAAAAATCCGTTGATCTTGGGTAGGATTTTTCAGTTTTGGGGCGAAAGCAGCTGGAAAATCCCACCCATAAAGTACACGGGGAAGGAAGAGAGTGTAGAATGTAATGTTACAGTCACAGTTAGGGTGTGGAGATTAACTTAATATATGGTAGCTCCATTCAGAAGTCTGATGGAAGCAGAGGGGAAGGTGTTCTTGAATCGGTTAGGACATGCCTTCAGATTTTTGTATTTTTTTCCCAGATGGAAGAGGGTGGAAGACAGTACGTCTGGGGTGCATGGAATCCTTAATTATACTAGCTGCTTTTCGGAGGCAGTGAGAAGTGAAGACAGAATGACTGGATGAGATGTTGGTTTGTGTGATGGACTGGGCTATTTTCACATCTCTTTGTGGTCTTCAGCTGACTGCTTAATTTACCCTTGGGAGCTAAAACAATCTCTCATGACTAAAGCCATTGCCCCACCGCCTCATCCTCACCCGTTTCATCCGTGCCTGAGACCCACCACTCTCTCTCTGTTCTTTAGCAGATCATGTTGGAAAATAGGATGGTGCAGTGATTAGCACTGCTGCCTCACTGTGCCAGGGACCTGGGTTCGATTCCCGGCTTGGGTCGTTGTCTGTACGGAGACTGCATGTTATCCCCGTGTCTGCACGGGTTTCCTCCAGATATTCCAGTTTCCTTCCACAATCTGAAAGATGTGCTGTTTAGATGCATTAGCCGTGCTAAATTCTCCCTCAGTGTACCCAAACGGGTGGTGGACTGTGGGGCGATTAGGGGATTTGCACAGAACTTCATTGCAGTATTAATGTTAGCCTACTTGTAATACTAATAGGTAAAACTTTATAAAAAAAAAACAATGAAAGGACCGCAGGATTTTCTCTGACAGGATATATTGGAGAGATTATTTGTTCGAGGTAAAGAAAATGGCTATATAGTCAGAGGGCATAACTCACTCACACTGTTACTGACAAAGTCATATCTGCTATCTAGGAACTTAGATAAAGGATTTAAGCTGATGGCAGTGTAACTTCCACTGCTGTTAATGGAAAGGGCTCTTTGTTTTGAAACCACTGGCACAATGCACAGTTGTTAGCACAGCAGCCTCACAACACCAGGAACCCGGGTTCAATTCCAGCCTTGGATGACTGACTCCCTTGTATGGAGTTTGCACGTTCCCCCACATCTGCGTGGGTTTCCTCCAGGTGCTCTGGTTTCCTTCCACAATCCAAAGATGTGCAGGTTAGGTGGATTGGCCATGCTAAGCCACCCCTTAGTGTTCAAAGATGTGTAGGTTAGGGAATTAGTGGGGTATGTGGGATTATGGGAATAGGGGCTGGGTAGCATGCTCTGCCATTTTCTGAAATTTGAAGTGCATTTTTGAAGTGACTTAGAAACCTGCAAAATGAATAACTTAGATTTCCTGACAGGAATTCTTGTCAGAGTGGATGGAGGACATTAGGTTTGCAGTAGAATTCTATATTTGTTCATTGGCCATTCTGAGTTGAAGGGAAGGTTATGCTATAGCTCCAAGGAACTGTGGCTTGTGGAATGCCATATTAGCATCATTCTTCATAGGTGCAGTGTATATCATTGCAGAAATCACTGTTTTTAGTGTAATTAGGCTTGTGTACAGTCCGGAGTATTTTAACTTAAGTAACTCGGGCGGCATGGTGGCACAATGGTTAGCACTGCGATTCACAGTGCCAGGGACCCAGATTCAGTTCCAGCTCTGGGTGACTATCTGTGCAGAAACTGCAGCTTCTCCCCATGGGTTTCCTCCAGTTTTCTCCCGCAGTCACAAAATGTGCAAGTTAGATGGATTGGCCGTGCTAATTTGCTGCTTCGTGTCTTGAGATGTGTAGGTTAGAATACTGTAAATGTGTGGGGGTACGTGGAAAGGGCTAGGGTGAAGGACTGGGTAAGATACTCTGTTAGAAAGTCAGTGGTGACTTGATGGGCTAAATGACCTCCTCCTGTCCTGTAGGGATTCTGCGAATTTGAAAATTTTCACATTTATACAAAACGTAGTTATGCAGTTGTGCAGAAAATAAGTGATTACCTGTGCTCGTGTGTTATGTAAAGCATCAGAAGTGTGAGATGGAGGTCCCAAGTATGATTCTACTGGGACATTGTTATTTATGGCTGTAGTATCCCTAACTATAGGAGAGAAAATTAGCCAGGGTATCCATTCTTAATTGGAAAACCGCATGCATGGATACTGGCTAACGACAGAACTGGAGCAGGAATGAAGCTCTGTGCGGTTGGATAGACTGCCAACATTCACCATCAGAATTAATATTAATAACAGCTGCTTATGGGAAGCACATTTGGACATTCTGCAATCATAGTTCATTAATCTGCTGACCTATGCTTTCAGGACAGAAATGGAGGGAAAAGATTTGGGGGAAATAATAGGATAAAGAGTCATATTTTGCTTTCAGCAGCAAATTAATTTGTGTCAAGTATTCTTTACACTTGCACTTAGCACAGCCTGGGGCATTTTGCACCTACTCTAATTAAAGGATGACTTCAGCATGCCACCTTTTACAGAGGATCTGGGACCAATCTGAACAAGGCAAATAATGATGTACAAAGAGAGGGATAAACACAGGTTAAAGAGGTGTGAATTGTAATTCTCGTTTAACCTGTGATTATCCCTCTCTGCACTCGCATTGTTTGTACCTGTAAAGTCTTGATTGACTGTAAAGTCTTGCATTTCAACCATTATCTTGCAATTGCATCTCTGTCTAGAGATGCTGTATTTGTGAACCCAACTCTCCACTCACCTGAGGAAGGAGCAACACTTCAGAAGCTCCTGATTCCAAATAAATCTGTTGGACTGTAACTTGGTGTTGTGAGACTTCTTACTGTGCCTACCCCAGTCCAATGTTGGCATCTCCACATTATCATCTGAAACCAAAACCTCAAGATGCAAAAAACCTTCATTTAATGTGAATCTAGCTATAAGTTTACCTTTTTTACACAGAACCACTGAATTAAACCCACTTCAATCTACACCTTATTTCTAATATCTAACAATACGAATAAAGGTCACTTAAAATACCTATTTTTCTGACATAGCATTTTAGTCTGCTCCTGAAATTGCAGTAAATTCTCATAAATAATTTCAATATAATAGTTTCATTATACATAAAAATAAAGAAAGAATGCATTACTTTAAAATAGCAATGAGATTTGCCTGCATTCCCTGACCCAAATGTTTCTTGTCCTGTCATTTATCTTGCTGCATCTTAAGATTATACTTACTATGATCCAGGTGAGATTAAATAAGGTCATGATGATTAGCCTAAGAACTGGAGAGAGGAACATTGGCCAGAGTTCCTCCTCCAATTATGATCATGTGGACTCCTGCTTGGGTGGTCTTTGGGTGAAGTTAGAAATTCTGTGTGAGTGTAGAGCTCCCTGATGGATAAATTATCCAACAGTGTTTCCAAAGTTGGCATATCATGGGAATTCTCCAGCCCTTCACACCCTGTTGCTGCGGCCAGAGAGGATGGAGAATTTGGAGCTCAGCCAAATCTCCGTTCACTACGTGGGATGGGAGAACCCCACAAGCACGAATGCTTGGAGAATCCAGTCCATTGGTGTGGCATGGTAGCACAGTGGTTAGCACTGCTGCCTCACACTGTGACGTTCAATTCCCAGCTTGGGCCACTGTGTGTATGGAGTTTGCACATTCTCCCCCTGTCTGTGTGGGTTTGCTCCGGGTGCTCCAGTTTCCTCCCACAGTCTGAAAGACATGCTGGTTAGGTACATTGACCGAAACAGGCACCAGACTGTGGCGACTAGGGGAATTTCACAGTAACTTCATTGCAAAGTTAATGTAAGTCTCACTTATGACTAATAAATAAAACTTTATTGGCTCTTTGGACAATGTAGAGAATGGATACTGGCACCCATAAATCTCTAGATGCCAGAGTGTGGTGACTCAGGGATTTTCACAGTAATCCCATTGCAGTGTCAATGTAAGCCTGATGCTAGTAAATAAACCATTCTAGTTAGGAGATTTCACTTTTGGGAGAGGAAGAACTTGAAGAGAAAAATAATTTGTGAAGCAACAGAGTGAAAGAGATGAAAGAAATTGTGGTGGTTTCTAATCCTGATCATTTGATGGAGAACTCAATAGTTGTTTGGGAGCTGCAGAGTATTTGCATGAGTGCTTAAGTCCCTGTTCATGGGCTTTTATCTTTTGTTCCCTGTAGTTCTGTACCTTGTTTTGGTTTGTTCGCTTGATTTGGCAGCTTGTGATGATGAGGATCTTTTCCAAGGCTGCTGCTGCCAGTGTCACCTGTGAGTGACAGTGAGAAGGTGCAAAGGGCCACACGGACCCGAGTATGTCTTCCAATTTTCCATCCCACACCCTTGTTTTTTGGCAGCTGTCACTTGGCATCTCTCCTCTCTGAAAGAATTGGAAACACAGAAGGGATCTCAGACACTTTTCTGATCTCGGAAGCCTTTTCACTTCTCTCTCAATTTTGGCGGGTCAGATTTTATGGCAAGCGCTCCCTCTCTCCGTGTGCAAAATTAATGAACGCTTCAGCACTGGAGATTGTTGGAAGGTTCCTTTCCCTATCATATAGTGCACAATCAACTAAAGCAAAGTAACATTACTTGTGTAGAAAACATCAAGAGATCAGGGATTCTGCTGAAGCTATTTGGTTTTCGATATGGGAATAATGTGAAAGATTTGAGCAGTTAATGTGTAGAATTTGTAAGAATTTCTGAAGAAAAATTCACTACATTTCCTGCGATAATTGTTATAATTATAAAAGTTTAGCCCATTTCTTGATTTTGCTATTATTTATAGTATCGCCAGCACACTTCATTTTTGTCTGAATTATTACCTCCAGAACTTCCAATGTTTCATTTTCCTCATCCAAAAACTTTGGCTTTCAATTCCATCACCACCTGACGATCCACACAGCAACAATTGATTGACTGAGTCAAGGGGGAAAGTGTTGAAGTCATTATTTTCGTCCTCTGCCGTGAACTTTACACCCTTGCCCCTGACTTCTCACTCCTTCCTGGTCGATCTGAGATTCCAATATCACACCCTATTCACAATGATGTTACGAAGTCATGGGTAGCACAGTGGTTAGCATAGCTGCCTAGAAGTGCCAAGGACCAGGTTTCATTCCAGTCTTGGATGACTGACTGCCTAATGTGGAATTTGCACATTCTCCCTGTGTCAGCATGGTTTTTTTTCCGGATGCTCTGGTTTCATCCTGCAGTACAAAGATGTGTGGGTTAGGTGGATTGGCTATGCTAAATTGTTCCTTAGTGTCAGGGGATTAGCAGGGTAAATGTGTGGGGTTATGGGGATAGGACCTGAGTGGGATTGTTGTTGGTGCTGACATGATGGGCTGAATGGCCTCCTTCAGCACTGCAGGGATTCTATGAAAGTTAGTTTTTGGCATCAAAAGTGGGCGCAAGTTAGTGGTAGAAAAAATGGCCTAAAAACAGCTCGCCTTTTTCGAGTTCCATTGACGTCAGTAGCAATGAATAATGGGAAAGATGTACATCTGGCAGTTGATTCGATAACGCTGGCTTTATATTATCGCCAAAGGTCGATATTACTCCTATTTGTTCAGATTGCAGAATATCAATCTCCCTCTGAACAGTTTGAAAGCACACAGTCCAGCATCCCTACAAGGTCATGGGCATGCTTCTTCATTTATCTATAGAAATGTGTCTTGTTGAAGCAGGCATTCGACTTGTATCTTTATTTGGACTGTCAAACGGGAACTGATGCACAGCAGAGGAATTGGCATGTCTCTGTGCCTGGGAGCAGCAAGCAGCTACTATCTCGACAGGCGGGGAAATTCCATCACTGTGTTTGCTCGAAATGGTAAACGTGTCAGTGTTAACGTCTTGAATGGCACGTTCATTTGCAATAACCGTCTCATCCCGTCCCTGCAAGTGGTGCCATTTTCAAAATGACATTGATTCTTATTTTGTTAAACGTATACATATACTTACTGCGGTATATCCCAAACACAGACTGGTCTGCTGCTTCTCCACAAGTAACAGCTGAGTAGTGAGCCAATTGCCTCCATTCATTCATTATCATGCTGCCCACGGAACAGGGTCAGGCTGTGAGTGGGTGGGGAGCACACCTACCGCTGCAGTCTGTCAACCCACACACACACAAATTTATATGTAAGCAGTGAAGCTTCTCTCCTTCGTTCTTTTTTTCAAAGACTTCTGCCACCAGCAAAACGAGAACACGGAAGAGAAGGAGCAGGAGTAGGCCATTCTGTCCCTCAAATTTGCTGCTCCATTTATTAGGATCAGGGCTGATCTTTCCTGCTAGCCTCTCACAACCCTTGGCTCCCTTGTTGATCAAAAACATCTTAACTCAGCCTTGAATAGATTCAATGGTCCTGCCTCCAAAGCTGTTTGGAGTAGAGATTTCCAAAGACGAATGACCCTAAGGACCTAATTCGAGTCCAATCTTAGGTGGACTTTGTGTTCTGAGTCTTCACGCTACCCCCGTGTCTGCGAGGGTTTTCTCCGGGTCCTCTGGTTTTCTCCCACAGTCCAAAGATTTGTATGTTAGGCAGCTTGGCCATGTTAAATTGCACCTTAGTGTCCCAAAAAGTATAGGTTAGAGGGATTAGTAAATAATTGGGGGTTGGGTTGGGAGGGATGGGGCGGTTGAGTGAGCCTAGGTAAGATGCTCTTTTAGAAAGTCAGTGCGGGATCCTTGGGCCAAGTAGCCCCCTTCTGCACTGTAGGGAATCTACGATAGAATAAACCTTTCCTTACCTCCATCTTCAGTGGGACACCCCTTATTCTGAAACTGTGCCCCCTGGTTTTAGATTCCGTCATGAAAGGAAACATCCTCTCAGCATCTGCTTTCTCAAGCCCCCACAGAATCTGGCGTTTGAATAATGTCAACTCTCATTTTTCTCCACACTAATGAGCATAGGCCCAACCTGCTCAACCTTTCCTCATAACTTAACCCCTTTAGCCCAAGAATCAATCTATGAACTCATTTGACTTAGCAATATTATTTCTTGTTCCCTCACAATCAAAAATTACACAATTGTTGGGTCACAATGCTGAACTAAAGCAGATGACGTTAAACACAAAATAACTCTAATTCCTTTTTTATACCCGCACTGTTTTTTTTTTTGGACTCTATTGACTTATCCATTTCCATCCTCAGTCAAGTACCAACTTTGAACTTGCTCAAAACCCACTGATGGTGAATTGAAATTGGGGCCAAAATTTTCCCACCTCATCCGTGGCTGGGATTCTCTGGTCCTGCTGCTGTGAGCGAAGATTTGGCTGAGCGCCAAATTCTCCTTTTTCGCTGACAGCAGGGGTAGAGTGAGTGAGATTGGAGAATTCTGGCCTGGGCTTTGGGGTGTTTGCACTAATGAGATTGAGGTGCATTTCTTCAAAGAGCTCTTTTATTTCACAGAGGCTGGATGCTTGAGAAATAAAGTGGAGCAAAATGAATTGAGTGGGCATGATTTTGACCACAACAATTAGTCATTCGCATTGCAAAACAAGTTAAAATTATGGGATGTTACAGCATATAAATAGATGATTTTGTTCACCAAATACACACAGGTGTCCTCTATAAAAATCATCAGGGGAGGAACAATTTCAATCTGCATCCCAAAACATATCCAAAGTGGCATATTTTGGATAGCACAGTGGCACAGTGGTTAGCACTCTTACCTCACAGCGCCAGGGACCTGGGTTCAATTTCCGGCTTGGGTCACTATCTGTGCAGAGTCTGCACATTCTCCCTGTGTCTGTGTGGGTTTCCTCCCGGTGATCCAGTTTCCTCCCACAGTCCGGAAGACGTGCTGGTTAGATGCATTGGGCATGCTAAATTCTCCCTCAGTGTACTCAGCACAGGCGCTGGAATGTGGCGACTAGGTGATTTTCACAGCAACTTCATTGCAGTGTTAATGTGAGCCAACTTGTGATACTAATGAATAAACTTGAAATTTAAGCTATTGTGTGCTGGTGGTGCCTGTCCAAGCTCGGAGACACCTAGGTGTGAAGATTAGATATTGGAAATGGAAGATAATGGAATGTAACTTTCATAACAAGGGGTTAGTTCCAGCACAGATACTGGTCTCAGACTAACGTCCAGATGCTTGGGAAGCATAACTAGAATTAATGATTCTCCACTAACACTGAAATTGGGCTGAAAATGTTTTGAAGTAATTATAGTTGAACTGGGGAAAAGCAGAAGAAGCAATTTGACGATCAGCACGGAAATGGTCTCACATCTCTTGTTGTGAGAACAGCACGAGGTCAGAACACTGATACGACTGCTGAGACATACATCTTCTTTTGCATCTATGAATATCTAAAACTACTTCACACCGAGACATGAAGCATGAGTATATCTCATGTTTTTTTACTGTGTACGAGGGATTTAACAGCTGAAGTATTATTTGAAAGTATGAATCGGTCCTTGTTTTCCCTGTTTTGTGCCCATTAAATAGTGGAAATGCGGCTGAAATTCGAGAAATGTACACCGTATGCTATTGGAGCAGGGCAGCACAGTGGTACAGTCATTAACACTGCTGCCTTATAATGTCAGGGACCCGGGTTTGATTTTGGTTCTTGGTCACTGTCTGTGTGGAGTTTGCATGTTCTCCTCTGTGTCTGCGTGGGTTTCCTCCAGGTTCTCCAATTTCATTCCACACTCCAAAGATGTGCGGGTTAGGTTGATTGGCCATGGTAAATTGACTGTAATGTCGGGGGATTAGCTGGAGTAAATCTGTGGGCGTTATGGGGATAGGGCCTGGGTGGTATTGTGGTTGGTACAGTCTCGATGGGCTGAATGGTTCAAAACTGAATCATTGGCAAACTTGAGTTGCCTCAAGAGGTGCAGAAAATACCCAAGTTACCTAAGAAGCTGGAAGCTTCTTGGGCCTCCCTGAATTTCCACCCACTTCTGGTAGAATCAGTTGAGAAACTGAAATGTATCAGTGCAGTAGGAGTCCTAATAGTGGGTCAGAAAGCCTGTCCGATCCTGACTCAGCTGCTCAGCTGCATTTTTATGAATGGATGAATTGCTTTTGGGATTGCCATACTTTTGAAGAATGGTCAGTTGCCCCCTTCTATTTGGTTGCCAGCCAACTGGAAAACTGGCAGCTCAGCAGCTGTAGTTGTGCCTGGACGTAGGGGAATGGAAACATACTCCCCTCTTCCCCCCTCCACCAAGTAAATGGGGTCTGCGAACACTGGGGTCAGTCAGGGAAGGGGGCATTGAAGGGGGAAGTTGGTGAGGGCTGGATGGTGTTGGGGAGGGATTCTTGCATGGGACACAGAATGCCTGAATATGAGGGCTTCTCACCATGAGCTGTCAGGGAGGCCACTGCTGTTTTCTAGGTGGTCTCCCTACACGGTGCAAGGAACAATGGCAAGAAATCTTTCCTAATTAGCCACCCAAGTGAATCCATCAGCCTCTCTTTGGAAACATTTTCCTTCACCTTTTCCGCTGGCAGGAAGATGATATGAACTTCATTGTCTTCATCCCCGCTTTCTTTCATGATTTCATGCTCTTCTGCCTGGAGACTAAGTGTTGGGCATCGCTGTTCCTTCAAGCTGGATTCCAACGTCCATTATATCTGCCCTGTGGAAGGACATGTGGCCATGGAGAAGGTAGCGGGTGATTCTGTTGTTCCTTTAGGTGGTGCCATGGCCTCTAAACTTGCTCTTCATCACCCTCTGATTTTCGGATAAGCGTTCTCCAAGGCAGCCTTCAAAACACATGACTACGCAGAATTGCCAAGCAGAAACTGATAGCTAAGTTCCTCATGCATGAGGATGACTTCAACTGAGATCTTGGGTTCATGTCACGCTACATGTAACCCCTGCCATTTGGCCTGGGCATGCAAAATCCTATTACTGTCCTGGCTTGAGACAATTTACACCTCTTTAACCTGTGATTATCCTCTCTCCACTCGCAATGTCTGTATCTGTAAAGACTTGATTACCTGAAAAGACTCACATTCCAACCAATATCTTGCAATTATGTCTCTGACTATATATACCTGGCTTGTGAAATCTACCTCTCCACTCACCTGATGAAGGAGCAGCATTCCAAAAGCTTGTGATTTCAAATAAACCTGTTGGACTTTAACTGGTATTGCGAAATTACTTAGTGTACCTACCCCAGTCCAATGGAATTTAACCCATATCATGGCTTCATTATAGATGTAAGGTGGGATTGCATAAGATTCTCTCAGCCCACGGTGGAGGCTAGGAGCAGGGAAGTGCAGCTGAAGGTGAGTGGATATATTCAATGGGTGAAGTGCCATGCAGTGAATTGGCAATCTCTTGTTAAGTAGCGATAGCATTCTCAGACAGAAGAAACATTTTGAACAGTGGCCACTCGATGGCCATGGCTGGAGCTATTCATTATAATTGATCAAATCATTCCCAGAAGGGGAGGCCCTGTGTGCTGAGTGCTCACCTCGCTCATTCTGGCAAGTAGCTGGCATGTTAGGAAATAGGTCTCCTGGAATTCAGAAATGTGGTTTGTCATAGGTCTTAGTTGATCTTTTAATTACCTTAACTTACCTGACAGATCCAAAGGGATTCCCTGTTCACCTGCAATCATACTCTGCAGAAACCTGGAGGAAAACAGGATGAGATTGGATTCCCAAATCAATTCCAGAGGAATTAATTCTCCACACACACACAACCTTGTCTGTCCATGTCTGGGAAAAATCCCACCTTTTCTGATGGAATCTAACCCATATACCACAGATGACAGTGTCTTTTATTAAAGTTTATTCATTAGTGTCACAGATAGGCTTACATTCACAGTGAAATTAAGTTACTGTCAAAATCCCTGAGTCGCTACACTCCAGCATCTGTTTGGGTACACTGAGGGAGAATTTAGCATCGCCAATGCACCTAACCAGCACATCTTTTGGACTGTGGGAAGGAAATTGGAGTACCTGAAGGAAACACAAATTGACACGAGGAGAACATGCAGACTCTGCATTAACAGCAACCCAAGCCAGGAATTAACCTGGGTCCCTGGCACTGTGAGGCATTAGTGTTAACCACTGTGCCACCGTGTAGCCCTTAAGGCACTGGATTCAAGATTGCAGTTCTGATGACATTTATAAACCATTCAAGCGAAAAGTCAGGGACTATTAGGATTGGCTGATTGAGTTACTTCCCTTGTAAATGATTTATTCACCAAAATCTTGCTGCTGTTCATGCCGGCGGAATCTTACATTACTGCCAGCAGCGCATCCCTGGTTACTCGGTGGCAAGAGGTGCAGGCAATAGAAACCATGCTGGCGATGGAGCACCCTGTTATCAGTGAGAGGCGTGCCACTTCCCACCAACACGAAACGTACTGTGGAGAGGCAAAAAAATCCCACCCTGTCCTTCATTAGTTGCCTATGGAATGCCCCAAATGAAAGGTTCCTGATTTAAGCATCTTGAGTTATGAAAGCAACATCTATTTTACAGGTTATTTAAGCTTTCAAAGAATAAAAAACAAAGAAAATTACAGCACAGGAACAGGTCTTTCGGCCCTCCAAGTCTGCACCGACCATATTGTCTAACTTAACTAAAACCTCCTACCCTTCCGAGGACCATATCCCTCTATTCCCATCCTTTTCATGTATTTGTCAAGACCCCCTTAAAAGTTACTACCGTATCTGCTTCCACTAACCTCCCCACCCCCGGCAATGAGTAGGTACCACAACTCACCACTGTAAAAAAAAAAAGCTGCCTTGTACATCTCTTTTAAACCTTGCCCCTCACATCTTAAACCTATGTCCCTTAGTAATTGACTCTTCTGTCCTGGGAAAAAGCTTCTGACTCTGTCCATGCCTCTCATAATCTTGTAGAATTTTAACAGATCTCCTCTCCATCGCTCCATTTTATCATTCAATGGCTATGGATTGATTTAACACCTTTGCTGATTAATTTGGCTCAACACCATCCTACGAGCATTTTAAACCTGATTATGTCCAATTGGATTTGATAGATGTTCTCCTGTCTATTTTTGACAATATACAAGGGGTAGGTTAGTTGTGATAAACACTCCACAATGGGACAACATACCCAGTTTAAAACATATGGGGATTTCAGCAACTCTCACTTAAAACACAAGTGTGGAACTCCTTCATTTTCTCACCTTCCCCATGTATGATTCCCAGGCTCTGAAAAACGAGACTTTGCACCGTCACCAACCAAGCTGTTTCTTGATTGCACGTTTTGCTTTCAATATTTCTGCTCGACATTCCATATAATGGGAGATTATATCAAATATGAAGTTGTTATTGTTTTCACCTTTGTAGCAATGATTACAATTGTTTTCGCCGTGGTAGCAATGACTACACTTAAATTATTTAATTTACTCCGAAACTGTTTGGGACATTGGGGAGGTGGGTCATGAAAAGTGCTATATAAATGCAAGTTCTTGTTTTCATTTAGCAAAGACTATCCTTTATTGAAGCTCACCTCAGCAAAGAGTTGGCATTGCCCGAAATGAATAGGAAAACATTCTTTAAAAAAACCATCTTGAACTAGAAAAACAACAAAATCAAGCATTTACATAGATATGTTACTTAAATGTTTTTAAGGCTTATTAAGTGCTGCAAACATATTGTTTTTAAAGTTTAAGTGTATTTATCAGTGTCAAAAGTAGGCTTACATTAACACTGCAATGAAGTTACTGAAAATTCTGTAATTGCCACACTCTGGGGCCTGTTCCGGAGCACTGAGGGAGAATTTAGCCTGATGCACCTAACCAGCATGTCTTTTGGACTGTGGAAGGGAACTAGTGCACCGGGAGGGAACCCACACAGAAACAGGGAGAACAGACAGTGATCTAAGCCAGGAATTGAATCTGGGTCCCTCATGCTATGAGGCAGCAGTGCTACCTATTGTGCCATCGTGTTACCCTTAGAAAAGTTGATATTAATATTTCTGCATGTGATTTATAGTTTTTATTGAGCAAATTGAGAGTTGGAGAGTGAGTTTGTGATAGTCTTTCATTTCACCATGCATTTGAACTGCAGTGAAATGTGTTTGAATTGTGCTTGGAACACTGAAGAATGTGAGGGATTACAGACTGAACTGTTCCATCATGAATATTTTCAATAATAGCCTTTTAGGCAAAGTGTGATGAACTTTCTTGATGACCAAGAAGAGGAATTTTACTTTTACCTTAACTAGCACTTAGAAAAAAATGGTAGATGGAGTACTTTTAAAAATCAGATCAATATTTAAGCTGTGCAGATTTGGAAGACTCCTCATATTTAAGAATGCATGAGGCAAACAAAGCATATTGTTATGATTTTGGTCGAGATCCCAGTTTTTGTGATATCTGTACATACTAATAATGTTACCCAAAAACAAAGATTATTTACTAAGATAATGAAGCCACAAGGTTCACAGTTCAAATCAAAATATTTTACAACACAAAACTCAAAGAACGTGAGCACTAATAACTACACTGTATTTAAAATAGTCAGTAATGTTCACGATATTAAAATACAACAAACACAGATGCTCATACTTTAAACCAAATTCTTTAACTTTTATTTTACACCCATTTGACTTTCACCTGCAATGCTCAAATCACATCAGAACTTGGAAGATTAACCAATTGGTCTGAGAATTGTATCAGCATTGAGATTCCTTCAATATGCTGCTTACTTCTGGCAAGGTTTTTCATTGCATGGTTGAAGACTCTCAGTTCATTATGGGCACCACTAATTGAAATAAATCAGTAGATGGTGGTATCCTTTCACCAGATTCCCTTTTATTTACGAGCTCTATCATAGTTCAAAGTGTGTTACAGGATCAGTGTCAGCATCAGGGCACCTGACACTCTGATTATAAACACAGAAAAGACTCCCTATTTGGGCAAGCAATAATAAGTTCAATCAGGAACCTCATTTTGGTAGACTCTTATTGAAATTAAATATTATCTGCTGATTTGGTGGCATTTGAACCTGCGTCCCCAGCACATTATCCTGGTTCTTTGGATTACTAGTGCAGTGACAATATCACTACACCAAGCCTTCCCTTAGATCAATCAGGGAGTTCATATTCCAAGAGGCCAAATTCACTACTGTCTTAAGCTTGGCCACCTTGGTTCTGAATTTTCTTGGTTATACCAAGATAGCGGATGCCCTGGTAATTATCTTTCAGAATTCGCTGGACTCCGGAAAAGTGCCAGAAGATTGGAAAACAGCTAATGTTACGCTGCTGTTTAAAAAAGGTAGCAGACAGAAGGTAGAAAATTATAGGCCGGTTAGTTTAGCATCTGTAGTAGGAAAAATGCTTGAATCTGTCGTCAAAGCAGAAATAACGAGGCACCTGGATATGAACGGTTTGATCAGGCAGACGCAGCACGGATTCGTTAAGGGGAAGTCGTGCTTGTCGAATTTATTGAAGTTTTATGAGGAAGTGACTAGTGCGGTAGATAGAGGGGAACCGGTAGATGTGGTGTTTTTGGATTTCCAAAAAGTGTTTGATAAGGTGCCTCACAAAAGATTGCTGCAGAAGGTTAGGGTGCAGGGAATCGGGGGTAGGGTATTAGACTGGATAGAGGATTGGTTGTCTAATAGGAAACAGAAGATAGATATTAATGGGTGCTATTCTGATTGGCAGCTGGTGACTAATGGAGTGCCCCAGGGTTCGGTGCTGGGGCCTCAACTATTTACCATTTACATAGATGATCTGGAGGAAGGGGCAGAGTGCAGGGTGACAAAATTTGCTGATGACACGAAGATGAGTGGAAAAGCAAATTGCGTGGAAGGTGTGGAAAGCCTGCAGAGAGATCTGGATAGGTTAAGTGAGTGGGCGAGGACCTGGCAGATGGAATATAATGTTGGCAAGTGTGAGATTATCCACTTTGGTAAGAGTAATGGTAGGAAGGACTACTATTTAAATGGAGAAAAGCTGCAGCATGCGACGATGCAGAGGGACCTGGGGGTCCTTGTGCACGAATCGCAAAAACACAGTCTGCAGGTGCAGCAGGTGATTAAGAAGGCGAATGCAATGTTGGCCTTTATAACTAGGGGAACAGAATATAAAAGTAGGGAGGTACTTTTGCAGTTATATAGGGTGCTGGTGAGGCCACAGCTGGAGTACTGAGTGCAGTTTTGGTCGCCGCATTCGAGGAAGGATATATTGGCCTTGGAGTGGGTGCAGAGAAGGTTTACTAAGCTGATACCGGAGATCAGGGTGTTGGATTATGAGGAGAGACTGAATAGGCTAGGTTTGTACTCTTTGGAGTTTAGAAAGCTGAGAGGGGATCTTATAGAGACGTATAAGATAATGAAGGGGATGGATAGGGTAGAGGTTGAGAGACTCTTCCCGCTTAACAAAGATTGCAGGACTAGAGGGTACAGCCTCAAGATTGGGGAGGGTGCGGTTCAGATCAGAATTGCGGAGGGACTTCTTCATGCAAAGGGTGGTAAATCTGGAATTCTCTGCCTGATGAGGTGGCAGAGGCTTCCTCACTGAATATGTTCAAGTCAAGAGTGGATAGGTTTTTGATTGACAAGGGAATTAATGATTACGGGGAGAAAGCGGGAAAGTGGTACTGAACCACTACAGATCAGCCATGATCTTATTGAATGGCGGGGCAGGCTCAAGGGGCTGGATGGCCTACTCCTGCTCCTATTTCTTATGTTCTTATGTACCGCTCATTAGCTCTGGACTCTTGTATCAAGAACTCTTCAGTTTGGCTGTGCCTGAAGTTTAACTCCCTGTTAGGACTCCTTCACTTAACAAAGGGTTGAAAGTCTTTCAGTTAGCATGCACAAGTCCAACTGAACTCTGCTTGAAAATGCTAGCAAGCATTTTTTCTAAATTCCTTGAACGCAGAACCACACTCAGGAGTCACTACTCATCTCTCTATTAATTTCTGTTTGACTTTTTATTCCTATTGTTTATCCCAGGCATCTTGGTCACATGATTATTTACTTTAAACATGCTTTTTTTGAAACCAGAATTTCTTTTTCAGAAAAATCTAGTTCTTAAAAATACAATTACCCTGAAAACATGCGGTTCAGACGCTGCTTTCAGTGGGTGGGGATGCGGTGAGGATGGAGAATCGAAAGGTAATTCCAAAATAGCTTTCATGGCAGCTGGATTTTCCCACTCGATTCTCCTTGCCAGCCTCCATGGACGTGATAGGTTCCCACCATGTAATGATGGGGGCTACATTTGAATTCATTTAAGTGTAATCATAGGGCTGCCCTGGGGTTTTTACAAGTGGGAACTGGCAAACAAACCTACCAGGGTTTTAAGTACAGTCCCAGGATGGGAGATGGAGAGGGGGTATGGGGAGGGGAAGGAGGAGGGGGGAACATGTGTACGCTGTGCCATGACGATGCCAGGTGGTTTTTACAGCATAAAGTCCTGTCCAAGTGTTTCCTTCTGTGGGGTCAGCAGGAGTCTTACTGTTTGGTGTAACTGATGGACGTAGACAGCAAGCTCGTTGTTTTCACAAGTTTAGTTGTATCCCAATTACTTGCACCAGGTATTCAATCCACAAAGAAGTTAGGCAATAGTCAGACCAATAAATCATTTTAAATATTGCACTTAACTTGATGAAAAATTGAGCTTAATGTGTCACTGGAAAAAAATGGAGCTGAAACAGAATGAGCCGAATGCCAAGCTGCCACTCAGATTTCAATTTCACTGTTTATGATTCAATGTTTGAACATTGTTTAAACACTGTTTTAATGCAGGATATCACGGCAGCACAGTGATTAGCACTGCTGCTTCAGAGTGCCAGGGACCCTGGGTTCGATCCCTGGCTTTGGGTCGCTGTCTGTGCGGAGACTGTACATTCTCCCTGTCTCTGTGTGAGTTTCTTGTGGTTTCCTCCCACAGTTTGAAAGATGTACTGATTGATTGCATTGGCCATGTTAACTTCTCTCTCAGTGTACCTGAACAGGTGCCGGGGGTATGGTAGCTAGGGGAATTTTACAATAATTCAGAATTTTATAATAATTCAGTGTTAATATAGGCCTATTTGTCACTAATAAATAAACTTTTATTGACTTTATTTGACTATGTTTGATTGTATTGAATGAATGATCAGTTAGGTTCTGGACTTGAGAGGTGTGATGAAAGAGAAGAAGTGTGACTATTAAAACTCAAGTTAAATAAACAAGCAACCTGAGAAATTTGCTTCAAATTAGGAGCATCGAAAGCCCTGCGGTCAAACTCTCCGCTCTAGAATCACAATCGTTCAAAAACTTGAAGTCAAACACATCAGATGGTTGGAAGTGTTACAAAGCATGCAGCATTGAGATGTAGTTAATAAATGTTTTGCTCCAATAAGTGGTTTGGGAGGGCCAATTACCAAAAACTCATTCAATACTGCCCAGGCTTGTTGCTACTTGGGAGCTGTTATGGCACTACTGTACCTTTAAGAGATGTTTCCTGCACATCATGTTCTCTGCAGTTTGTAAGCCAGCCTTTTAGAACAAAGAAAAAAGAAATTTATAGCATAGGAACAGGCCCTTCGGCCCTCCAAACCTGCACTGACTATACTGCTTGATGGAACTAAAACCGCCTACCTTTCCGGGGACCATATCCTTCTATTCCTACACTGTTTTTGTATTTGTCAAGATGCTCCTTAAAAGTCACTATCATATCTGCTTCCACTACCTCCCTGGCAGCAATTGCTGGGCACACACCACCCTCTGTGTAAAAAACTTGCCTCATACAACTCCTTTAAACTTTGCCCCTTGCACTTTAAATCTATGCCCCCAAATAAGTGACTCTTTCAACCTGGAAAAAAGCTTCTGAGTATCCACTCTGTCCATGCCCCTCGTCATCTTGTAGACTTCTGTCAGGTCGCCCCTCACCCTCTGTCATTCGGACTAGAACAAGCCACGTTTCTTTAACCTCTCCTTATAACTAATGCCTTCCATACCAGGCAACATCCTGGTAAATCTTTTCTATACCTTCTCCAAAGCCTTCACGTCCTTTTGGTAGTGTGGCAACCAGAATTGAAAACTATATTCCAAGTGTGGCCTAACTGAGGTTCTATAAAGCTTCAACATGACTTGCCAATTTTTAAACTCATTGCCCTGGCTGATGAAGGTAAGTATGCTGCATGCCATCCTGACTACCTTCTCCACTTGCACTACCATTTTCAGTGACCTTGTACTTGTACACCCAGATCTCTCTGTCTATCAATATTGTTAAGTGTTCTGCCATTTATTGTATATTTCCTATCTGTATTAGACCTTCCAAAATGCATTACCTCACATTTGTCTGGATTAAACTTAATCTGCCATCTCTTCGCCCAAGTCTCCAACCAATCTATATCGTGCTGTATCCTCTGAAGGTCCCTACCACTATCTGCAAATCCACCAACTTTTGTGTCGTTTGCAAAATTATTAATCAAGCCAGTTACATTTTCCTCCAAATCACTGCATTCCATTTTGCTTTTATTAAGGCACTAGTTGCCTGATTTGATTTATTTCTTTTTATTGCTGCTTAAATGGATTAAGTGGGATTTTGTTTATTTTTACTCTGTGTCTAATGCACTTTCTGGAAGTTCACAATCTTTTGCTTTGTTAGGGGGAAGAGTGATTGACAGGTCAGGTAACAAGAATTTCAGTTTGGGCCACTGGCTGCTGTTTTCAGGCTGGATGCAGTATTCTGCCTCTCTTTCTCTCTCTCCCTGGTATTTTGGGAAATATTCAGACTTCATTGTGCATGTGTCAAAAAAGCTGCAGAATCCAACCAAAGAACTAAGTTTCACATGAGCATTCTTATTTTCTGTGCCAAACCTGTGGAAGGTGTTTGTTCATGGGATTTGTTTGGTTGGGACAGTAATTAGCTGTTAAGGTTTATATACTATCATGGTTGCTTTTTTTTCTTGCTGTATTTCATAAAAGTTATTGCTAATTTTCTTTCTATACATATTAGCTGTATTTTTTAAATAAACTTTGTTTGTTAAAAGACCCCAAGTGGGTCATTTCAATCTTACCTGGAAGTGGAATGGCTCATGCTTACCCCAGCCAAATTCAAAGTGCAAATCTTATGATCCAGGTGTACTTTACAAAACCCTTTGGAGTTTCTGACGTAGATTATAACACTGTTGTTAGTTCAGGAACAATGCTGGTAACTGCTCAATTTTGGATGTGATTCTGTTTGACCACTGTATGGTTGGACAATGTATCAAAAATATCAGTAATTCCATAGGAGCTATGGTCAGTTTTGAAGGGTTATTTCAAGGATAGTAATATGTTTACATGTGGGAGATAATATTGGCTTACAAATGAAGGTTTAGTGGGAATTAAGTCAAGACAATAAAGGTGGAGTTCAGGGACAAAGTGAACTTAAATAAGGAAAAACACTGGACCATCTTTCAAGTGCATTGTAAGATACTGTAATCATTAAATTTCTGGACTGTATTTCATTTGCAGATTGTTGCACAGATGCAAAGTGATTTCTCTACTCCAGAAAGTCAGTTGATGAAAGATAGAGCTAGAGCCAATCTTAACACACTTTTAAATTTATTTATAAAATTATTTGTTACAAGCACGCATCTCTTAATCCAACCTGCTACAGCTTTAGTGTGTGTCTATTTATGTGGCTCAAGGGAATCCCCAGTAAATACCCATCGCCTGCATGTGAATAAACACAATTAATAATTAACGCACAACGTTGCTGGCAGGAGTCAGATCACAGGGCAATGTGGATACAGGAATGGGAACATTAGACTCATTTTTCGGTAACATATTTGTGATCTGGCTTAACAAAATAATATGGTAGGTAAACACACTGTGAAGTATTGAATGAGGAAATGGAAACGGCAAATGGAGTTTAATGTGGAAAAGTGTGAGGTAATGCACTATGGCAGGAATAATAAATGTGTAGAGTATAGGGCTAATGGTAGGATTCTTAATAGTGTTGATGAACAGAGGGATCTTGGTGTATTTGTGCATAGATCCCTGAAAGTAGGCAGTCAAGTCGATAAGGTTGTTAAGAAGGCATACGGAGTCTTAGCTTTTATTGGTAGGGGGATTGAATTTCGGAGCCGCAACGTCATGTTGCAACTGTACAAAACTCTAGTGCGGCCGCACTTGGAGTATTGTGTGCAGTTCTGGTCCCCACATTATAAGAAAGATGTGGAGGCATTGGAGAGGGTACAGAGGAGGTTTACCAGGATGTTGCCTGGTATGGAGGGCAGGTCTTATGAAGAGAGGCTGAGGGATTTGAGGTTGTTTTCGTTAGAAAGGAGGCGGCTAAGAGGGGACCTTATCGAAACATATAAGATGATTAGAGGTTTAGATAGGGTGGACAGTGATAGCCTTTTTCCTAGGATGGAGAAAGCTAGCACGAGGGGACACAGCTTTAAATTAAGGGGTGATAGTTATAGGACGGATATCAGAGGTAGGTTCTTTACCCAAAGGGTGGTTCGGGAGTGGAATGCTCTGCCTGCAGCAGTTGTAGATGCGCCAAGTTTGGTGGCGTTTAAGAGGTTAGTTGATAAGTATATGGAAGAGAAGGGAATGGTTTAGTTTGGAGGGGCATTGCTTTTTATATTGGTCGGCGCAACATCGAAGGCCGAAGGGCCTGTTCTGTGCTGTAATGTTCTATGTTCTATGAAATAAATCCGGAAAGTGCCAAGATTGATGACCTGTATTGACCCAAGATGTGTTACAGTTATCTTCAATAACACTGGCAAGAGAAGGGAGATAAATCAGCCACATTCCACCCACCTCAAAATGATCCTGCAAGATTTTTTATTGATACCTTTCAGTACTTTATTTCTAATCAATGAAGCCAATTCAAATTAAATCCAATCATGGTCCCCACATGAGGAACAAACCAGATCCAAGCCAATAAGACATATACCCCATCTTGGGCTTGATCAAACAAGCAGGAAGAGACATTGCATTCCCTCCCAGGCTTGTTCTAACATTTCATCTCGGTCAGAAGACCAAGCTGGCTTTGAAAAATTGCATCAGGTAAAGCCTTGCTTTAACTTCATTCGCTACCATGATCCTTTACTCTACCCTGGTTTAGACAAATCACCATCACAAGTGTCAGCAGACCCCAGATGCAATGGGCCAGTCTCATTTCCTTGTCAGAACTAAAACAATATTTGGGTATAGTGTTCACGAGTAATGGATCCTTTATAGCCTTCTTATCAATAAGGAGAGGGAAACTGAAGAACCCCTAAAGCTTCTTCAGTCTGCTCTGCTCAATTGTCTACAGTCAGCTTTTTTTATGAGACATATCTTACAACTTCTAGTAAAGATAATTATTTTTAGTTACATACACGAATAAATTATTTACTTATGATACAAAGAGATAGGCCTGAAACAATAGCTGCTTAATCATGTCCTATTGGTAATATCATAATCTTTCATGGTAGATGGATGGGATGTCTGTTCAGACAATGTCACTTAATCACGTTTTTATTACATTTTCGGTACTGTTAGCTAGGACATTCAGTTGTGTCCTGTTGGTAGGTATAGTGAAACATTCCCTTTTTCTGCACTGCCTATTTCATGTACATGCAGAGACAGGTAGTCTATAATGAGGCTGCTGCACTAATTTTCCTGGTAACCTAGCTGGCCCCTGTTAAGCTCAGTTTCCTTCTTTCACACACTGCCTGATCATGGTTTCACCCCTGCCAGGTGCTGGAAAGTATGCGAGTGTAGAGTTAATAATTGCACTCCAGACTACTTTATATGAGATTTATTAACTCAGCAATTGAATCGACTCTAACCCTTAACATTTTTGGATTCTTATACCTGCAAACCATGCCATGGAATACATTTACCAAGCACAGTATTGCAAGAGTGTGATGGAGAGAGTTTTCATTTGGCACCTAAAGCTGGTTGTTTCATTCAAACCTTGAATTCACACTCAAATTGCTATTTATTTTTACTCTAGCATAACACAAACTCAAATACACCTTGTGCACTGACGCTTTACAACCTGTGGGAAATATTGAACGAATGCCAGCTCTTGGACTCAGCAGTTAGCTGTAAGCCATATAACCCAGTATCAATTCTTCTGGATTCTGATAGAGAAGTCAAAAAATATAACCAAACATACACAGTATTCTGACATTTTATAAGGCCTTCTATTATTTTTATAAATGTTTTTCTTATACTTGTCCTCCATCTTAAATAATTTGAGGCAACAAATCTTCTTTATTTAGCTACTATTTCCCATTATAAGCGTGGAGCTAACCTCAAGTGTAGTCTTCAATTGAAGCAGGAAGGTAGGGATAATTGGTCTAATTGTATGCAGATGTTAATTCAGTTCCCATTTTTAAGTTATCAATTCATTTTTGATTCTATAGTTCCATGTTCAATTCCTTTGTGACGCAATGGTTAGCATTACTGTCTTACAGCACCTGGCTTTAATTCCTGGCTTGGGCCACTGTCCGTGCAGAGCTTGCATGTTCTCCCTGTGTCTATATGGGTTTCCTCTGGGTGCTCTGGCTTCCCCCCACAGTCTGAAAAATGTGTTGGTTAGGTGCATTGGCCATGCTAAATTCTACCTCAGTGTACCCAAGCATGGCGACCAGGGGATTTTCACAGTAACTTAATTGCAATTTTAATATAAACCTACTTGTGACATTAATAAATAAACATTCAGGCCACACAAGCTCCCCAAAATCCCCACCTGATTACTGTTTATAACTGGTCAGCTGACCTTCACATCATTTTGCCATTGGTTATATTAATACAGATTCCAGTGTTATCATTGGTTACATTATTACATCATTATATATTGTACGTGGGGACGTAGAAATGCATAAGAGAAACAGTTTGAGAGTAAGCGCCATCAAAAGTGAGATGCTTGGTATTTTTCTTGTCAGTTGTACATAACACAGCCTGTACTAGCTGTAACATTCAGGGGATTCTGGATGAGTGAGCAAGGAACAATTGACAAGGGAATGCAGATGTAATCCAATTCATAATTTTAAAGTTACACCTTCCTGAGGAACTTGGAGAAACACTGCTGCTCATCCTGGCTACATAATCTCAACACTTACTTTTACAGGCTTCATCTGCTGTGTTTGCAAAGTTCACTAAGCAGCAGGTTCAGGCAGTCAACATATCACCAGGATCCAAGGGTACAATTTCCAGTCCTGCCCACCGCAGGAATCGTCAGGAACAATTTAATTTTGATTTAATTTATTATTGTCACATGTATTTGAATACAGTGAACAGTATTATTCCTTGCGCGCTATAGAGACAAAGCATACCATTCATTGAGTTAATATAGGATAGATGGGGAGTCCAGAACCAGTCACAGTCTGGGGATTGGGGGTGGATCATTTAGGGTGGAGGTGAGGAGACATTTCATCACCCAAAGAACGGTGAGCCTGTGAAATTTGTTACCACAGGAAGTAGTTGATGCCAAAACATTGAATGTGTTCAAGAAGTGGCTGGTTATTCGTTGGGCCGAATGAGATCAAAGGTTATGGGAGAAAGCAGGATTAGGCTATTGAGTTGGATGACCAGCCACGATTGTAATGAATGGAGACCAGGTTTGAAGGGCCGAATGGCCTCCTCCTGCTCCTTTCTTCTATGTTTCTATCAGGGAGAAGGAAAGGAGAGAGCGCAGAATGTAGTATCACAATCATAGCTAGGATGTAGAGATCAACTTAATATATGATAGGGCCATTCAAAAGTCTGCTGGCAGCAGGGAAGAAGTTGGTATGTGAGTTGATTGATATAATTGGTACAATTTAATGGATCGTTTAATGGTCTCTTGATCTTGGTGGGAATCTCAGGCCTTGAGATGGGCATAATCGGGGAACTCCAGCCACGTGTTTATATATGCCACACAAAAATATAACTTGCATTTATGTAGCACCTATAATGCAGTACAACACTCAAGACAGTTTACAGGAGTGAACATCAACTGAAATGTGACACCGAGCCTCTTGAGGAGATTCCAGAGGCAAAGTGGGAATGGTATTGATAAGAGCACAGTGTCTCCAGAACTGTACCCCAGGCAAGGGCCGGGAGTGAGGATCAGACTGGAGAAGGAAATAGCTTCACTGTCTTTTTGTGTAAATTCAGCTTTTCTCTCATTGATAAAACAAACAATAAGGAAATAATTGTCTTGATAGAGACTCATTTTAATCTGAGCCAACCCTCATTAAGATGTGGTCTTGGATTACTCATAGCTTTATTACTCAGAAAAACTCACACTAATTAAAATAAACGTGACTTGCCATCAAGAATCAAAGACAATTCGTGATGCACGTGAGGTCATCTTGGTTAGCCTTCAATTATAAGATAATGGAGTGATGAACAGAAGATAATTACAATTTATTAGAATCATTACTTACAGCAATACTGCGTTGTAATTTTGAACATTCTTATTAATTATGTGGATCAGTAAAACACGATGGAGCTTGAGCACATATTCTAAGTTGGCATTTGAATGCAGTATTGCTCTGAGGATGACTGCAGTGCCTGGATTTCTCTCTGTGGCATCGATGGGTTGGAATCCGGGCGGAAATGGGTTCCTCCCTGTTTTCGGTTCCTTCATGATGTCGACATGCCGGCGTTGGACTGGGGTAAACTCAGTAAAGTTTCACAACACCAATTTTAAATCCAACCAATTTATTTGATAGTAAATTCGCGAGCTTTCGACACTATGGCCTTCGTCAGGCAAATGCAGTGTTCTGGTCTGCAATAGCAATAGGTGTTGGTACGAGTGCTATTGCAGACCAGAACACTGCATTTGCCTGACAAAGGCCACAGTGTCGAAAGCTCGCGAATTTACTATCAAATAAATTGGTTGGATTTAAAATTTGTTGTGAAACTTTACTAGGTTCCTTCAACCAAAGAAGCCTGGGTAGTGTGGACGTGGGGAAGATGTTTCCATTAGGAGGAGAGACAAGGACATGGGAGTACATCCTCAGAGTAGAGGGACAACCCTTAAGTACTGTCAGAAGTCTCACAACACCAGGTTAAGGTCCAACAGGTTTATTTGGTATCACGAGCTTTTGGAGCACTGGTCCTCCATCCGGCGAGTAAAGTAAGATGTGAGTGAGGAACAGCGCTCCAAAAGCTCATGATACCAAATAAACCTGTCGTTGTGAGACCGCTTACTGTGCCTACCCTAGTCCAAAGCCGACAATTCCACATCATGGTCTTTGGAACTGAGATGAAGAGAAATTTCTTCAGCCAGAGGATGGTGAATCGGTGGAATTCATTTCCACAGAAGGCTGTGGAGGCCAGGTTACTGAATGTACTTAAGACAGAGATAGGTTCTTGATTGATAGAGGAATCAAGAGTTACTGGAAGAAGCGGGAGGATGGGGTTGAGAAACTTTCAGCCATTATTGAAAGGTGAAGTAGATGTTATGGGCCAAATGGCCTCATTCTGTTCCTGGTCTTATCATGGTTCTGCTTTGGCACCAGTAGAATGTTGGATCTTAACTTATGTTTTGAGCATGAGCGTCACGGTGGCACAGTGGTTAGCATTGCTGCCTCATCATGTCAGGGACCTGGGTTCAATTCCAGCCCTGGATGACTGTCCGTGTGGAGTTTGCACATCCTCCCTTTGTCTGCATGGGTTTCCTCTGAGTGGTGTTGTTTCCTTCCAAAGATGTGCAGGTTAGGTAGATTGACCATGCTAACTTGCCGCTTAGTGTCCCAGGATGTGTAAGTTAGTGAAATTACTGAAGTAAATTTGTGGGCCTATGCAGATAGCGTGGGAAGGTGGTTCTGAATAAGATGGTTTGTTGGTAGGTCAGTGCAGACTAGTGGACCAAATGGCCTCCATTGCATTGTAGGGATTCAATGAGGGTAGAATTTTTGACTGAAAGTTTGTTCAAGGACTGGTAAGTTGGTCACAGCCTCTGGAGTCACAAAACACCATAGCTTATGGCTTTTTTCAGGGTATCTTATGGGCATATTTATACTTGGTGCTGTATTATATAATTGCGCATAATATAAGATATTTGGGCTGACTACCTTTGTACTCAAGATAAATTCTAAAACTGACTCAAACTTGTAAACAGACAATTAGAACTTTTATCTACATTGGCTAATGATGAAATACGGTGTAAAATAAATAAACAAAAAAAAAACCTTGCCGTCTAATGCCAACCAATTCAGAGCAAAGTCCAGAAAATTAATCCTGTCCCAAATATTTGTTCTGACCCTGCAACAGGTTAGCCATTTCCCCTCACCTCTGTCTTACTGCTCAGATGCCTAAGAAGGATGGCACGGTGGCACAGTGGTTAGCACTGCTGCCTCACAGCGCCAGGGATCTGGGTTCGATTCCTGGCTTGGGTCACTGTCTGTGTGGAGTCTGCATGTTTTCTCTGTGTCTGCATGGGTCTCCTCTAGTTTTCTCCCACAGCCTGAAAGATGGGCTGGTTAAGTCCATTGGCTATGTGAAATTCTCCCTCAGTGTACCCAAACAGGTACCAGTGTGTGGAGACTAGGGGATTGTCACAATAATTTCATTGCAATGATAATGTAAGCCTACTTGTGACACTAATAAATAAACTTTAAAGAATCTGTAGAATTATGAGGAAAAACTAATCCAATTCCCCACTAAGGAAAGTCTCAAAGGATATGGACTCTTTCCCTGTGGCAAGGTGGAGAATATTTTATTTGAAACATTCAGCCACCAAATAAAATCTCAGCAAGAGCAAGGTGAGGTGACTTTTCTCCTTCTGTTTCTATTTTCCCTAACGTGACTGCTTTCCTTTGGGTTATCATTTTGAAAATGGGTCTGAATATTTTTTTCATGTAGGAAAAATAATTGGTGTGCTTTAACAGACCATGCCTCGTCTGCACTTGGAGCCACCACACTAGCAGTGTTTACAGGATTGGCAACTGAAATGTGATGGTCAAAATCACACAGTCTGATATTACAGATGAGTGTAATTGTAGATCCTTTGGATCTAACAAAGATATGTCATGTTATAGAATCATAGAAACTCTACAGTGCAGAAAGAGGCCATTTGGCTCATCGAGTCTGCACTGACCATAACCCCATCCATTCCCCACCCCTATATCTACCCACTAATCCCTCTAACCTACACATCTCAAAACTCAGAACTGTCCTGAGAAAAATAAATCACAAAAGGAGGGTATTTGGCCCATCAAGTCTGCACTTTCGAAAAGCAACCCAGTTTGTTCGAATCACCTTGAATTAGCCCATATCCCTTCAAACTTTCCCTTTCAAGCATTTAAGTTTATTTATTTATTGTCACAAATAGGCTTATATTAACACTGCAATGAAGTTACTGTGAAAATCCCCTGGTCCCTGTTTGGGTACACTGAGGAAGAATTTTGGCTTGGCCAGTACCCTAACCAGCGCATGTTTGGACTGTGGGAGGAAACGCGTGTAGACATAGGGAGGACATGCAGACTTCACATAATGACCCAAGAGGGGAATGGAATGCTGTGTTGAGAACCTGGTGCTGTGAGGCAGCAGTGCTAACCACTATGTCACGTTCCACCCACAACTGTCCAAATCCCTCAAGAAGGCCTCTATTTAATCTGTCACCAACTGGCTTTCCCCGTAACCCTCTACAGTGGTGCATTCCAAATACTCATCATTCATTCCACAAAACTCTTTGTTTCCTCACATCATCTGTTTCAAAGTTAATTTGTACTTTATTTGTTAGTTATAATGCGTGTTGTGATATGCTCAGTCCGGACCCGAGCGTCCTGTGCTGCGGGATTGACAGCAACTTGATCCCACTGAGCCACTGCTGCAATTATTTTCATCCTTAACTCCCAGGAGCAGAAGGTAAAGAGAATTTTGAGAAGCTGATTTCCTCAATAAACACGCATTGTTATTTTAACAATGCAGACTGCCTCCTGCCTTTGGATACAGGTGACTATTCTTCTGAAAATGCTTGCCATTATCTTCCTCACTCCTCAATGAAACTGCGGAGGTTAGGTTGCAACAATTGTGAAAATTAAAGTTCCAGGACTATCAAAAAACTCAAGCAATGGAAAACGCTTATCAGGCCTTCAGTGAAGCCAATGCTTATGTACTCAGGATAAGTGAATAAATCTAAAACTTTGTATTAGTTCCATTATCACTGCTTCCAACCAGGATGGAAAATAAGACTATCCCCTAACAAAATACCAAAGAACAAGATCGGAGACATATTATGCAAATGAACAATTATCGGGGAACAGTTCTATTCAATAAAAAAAAGGGCAAAAAGCTATGCTATGATTGGTGGATATATATGCAAATGAAGGATTAGAAAGTTGCTCTTTTCTCATTTGCTGTAATTAACTGTAACTGCTAAATTGTTTATATGTATCACCAGAACACCTTGCAATGCATTGCACTGCATTGTGTTCTCACTTGTACACAAGTAATTACAAACTTGAAAGATTTGTGTATTAGCATTATTTGGGTTAATCCTCAACAAAACGTTGGTAAAAATAGACCTTTTACCTTAAAAATTACATTTAGGTGGGAATAAAACTTTATAAAGCTCAGCCTTAAGGTTACTTGCTGCCATTTCTGTGGCATTTCTGAGGCTGGATGCTCAAATTATGTGGCATGGTGTCACAGTGGTTAGCACTTTTATCTCATAGTGCCAGGGACCTGGGTTCGATTCCTAGCTTGGGTCACTGTCTGTGTGGAGTCTGCATGTTCTCTCAATGTCTGCATGGATTTTCTCTGGCTGCCCCGGTTTCCTCTAAAATCCATGCTGATTAGATACATTGGCTGTGCTAAATTCTCCCTCAGGGTACCCGAACAAGTGCCGGAGTGTGGTGACTTGGTGATTTTCACAGTAATTTCACTGCAGTGTTCACTGCAGTGACATCAATAAATAAACTTTAGATTCAAAATACAGTCTATCACTATTGGTATCCAGTACTTGGTAGCCTTTATCGAAAGAAAGAGGACTTCTGGAACATGAGAATGTAAACAATGGTTTACGTGTCGTTGTTTGAGAATTTAACCCATTATAAAGGCTTAAAATATACAAATTGAATGAAATAAGTTATCATTTGGCAACAAATTCCATAAGTAAAGCAACAACTTTAATATACAATATATGTAGAAATATCTGTTAAACAGTGTAATTAAAAATTAATTTGGCAATGATTTTAATTTCACAGATAATGGGGTTAGATTACATTTCGTACACCAATGAATAACCTTCAGGGAGTGAGTGTTCATGCATGTATAAAATCTCCTGTTCAGTTAGATTGGCAATTACACTAATGCAAAGAGCAACATAAATAATTTCACCTGAGTGACAGAGGTAACTTCATAAAAATGAGGGAATACATTTACAGTTGTAAAACTGCAAATATAAGATGCCAAATGGTGAGTTACAGAGCTGCTCAAGGTTTCAATTGCTTTATACCTTATATATTTTCAGATTCCACCATCCATAGAGCTCATAAGAACACAAGGAATAGAAACAGGAGGAGGAGACCACCAGGCCCTTCCAACCTGTCTTACCATTCAATACGATCATGGTTGATCTATGCCGCCCTCAGCTCCCTTTCCGTGCCATTTCCCCATGGCCCTCTATCCATCAATCTATCAAATATTTATGCGCAAACCAACACAAGCCATTCAAGTCTAGCAGATATGTCTTTTTGGAAGGAATGTCACAGAGCTGGATTTTCACCGGTGATGTATTGTGTACAGCATTGGTCTCCGAATTAAAAAAAGATGTAAATGTGTTAGGAGCAACTGAGAGAAGATGTACTGGGTTAATTCCAGGAATTGGAGTTCAGAAGAGTAAGAGGTGACACTTAGAATCATTGAATCCTTACAGTGCAGAAGGAGGTCATTCAGTCCATCAACTCTGCACCAATTCTCCGACAGACCAGCTTTCATTTAATCTCCTGTCTTCCTATGTGTCACAGACCTTCCTGTGTTCTCTAACCATCCCACTCTTTCCTCAAAACCTATTACATTTCTAACTTTTCCTACTTCGGATGAAGGATCATTGACCTGAAACATTAATCCTGTCTCTCTCTTTCTCTCGCCATGGACGCTGCCAGACCCGTTGAATATTAACAATGTTTTTATATGTGATATGTCAGATTTTGCCAGTTCAACATAATTATTCAATGATCAATCAGTATTTTTGGGAATAGAGGAAGTAAAGAAAGAAACTGCTGCACAATTAGTCACCACTATAAGGGTGGCACAGTGGTTAGCACTGTTGCCTCACAGTACCTGGGACTCAGGTTCAGTTCCGGCCTCGGGAGACTTGCCTGGGTGGAGGTTGCATGTTCTCCCCACAGTTGCCTGGGTTTCCTCTGGGTGCTCCGGTTTCCTTTTACAGTCCAAAGATGTGCAGGTTAGTTGACTGGCCGTGATAAATTGACCCTAGTGTCAGGGGGATTGGCAGGATAAATATGTGGGGTTACAGGAATAGGCCTGAGTGGGATTGTGGTTGGTGCAGACTCGAATGGCCTTCTTCTGCACTGTAGGGATTCTGTGATTCTACGAGACATTTGGCGGCTTAAGAGATTTGTATGTTAAGGTGGTGCAAACAAGAACATGTTCAGTAACATCTTGCGGCTTTTCCAACCTGATTTCTACAAAGTAATTTTCACACCACATTGAAATAGTTCAGTGAGCGCTTCGTCAGGAGCATTTAAATTACACGAACATTGTGCTGTGGGCACTTACACAATCTGGAACAAACATTGCGTAGCATTTACCCGCTGGAAGATCAAAGGTGTTTTATGCAAGTACACTTGTCAGTCAGAAACAGTAACCAGGAAACGCAGCTAAAGGTAAATGGACCAGAATATATCAATATCCTGAACTGACGGGTGATTTACTTGGAAAAACACGTTGATTATAATAGAAATAGAAACTTGTCTCTGTGACAGCTTTGGGTAAGAACCGCGTAATTATACCTGTTCAGCTCCCACCAAAACTTCAACCAAAAATGTTCTACTGTGACCCAGCTATTCAATATAAATGCAGCTCTGTTATTTAGGACTTGGGCTCCCAGTTTTGAATGAACCTCAGGTGTCAGATTTTCTCTCATGAGCCCAGTATCTCACCTGTCGACACAACTTGTTTCTCTGACTAGCCCACTCCCCACCTTAAACATTCACCACCACCGATTCACAGTGGGTACCATCTGCAATATACTAATTTGCACACACATTTTCTCTCTAAAAAGCCTGTGTATTGACTGTGAGACATAGAAAAATAAATATATGAGGTTACGGGGATAGGGCCTGGGTGGGATTGTGGTTGGTGCAGATTTGATGGGCTGAATAGCCTCCTTCTGCACATCGGGGATTCCGTGATTCTATGAAAAGGTCTAATGGTGACCGTGAAACCATTGTAGAGAAAACTCACCTGGTTCTCTGGTACTGATGGAACATTTGCTTCATCCAAGATTCATTAGCCAGGATAACTGTTCATTTTCTAAACAGCTAGAAATCTTGGGGGTTACTTTAATTTGCGATGATAATGTGAATGGGGTGATATGGGATTGGCCGACTGTTATGCACTTCTGATTTTTGTGAATCAAAGATCTCCACTTCCCTGTCTTCCTTCAAGATCTCATTGAACATCTGCCTTTTGGATCCAAGTTTTTGTGACATCCAAGGTCTCATTTTTGTTTGAGTTGATTGGATGACATTGCTGTTGATGGAAAGATCATTGGTAGTCTGGTTGCTGCCTTGTTAAATTGACCTTATTGTCAGAGGGATTAGCAGAGTAAATGCGTGGAGTTATAGAGATAGGGCCTGAGTGGGATTGTGGTCAGTGCAGATTTGATGGGCCAATGTAGGAATTCTATAATGCAAAGATGCTTCAGTGTGTTTTGGACAAGTGAATAGCAAATGCATTGCAGTATGATGTGAACAAATGTAAGGTCATCACTTTGGTAGCAAAAACAGGAAGGTAGAATATTATCTGGATAAAAGCAAATTATTGCAAATGCTGGAATCTGTAACTAAAGAAAAATTTGTAATATATATAAATGACTTGGGATATATAAATGCAGAGGGAATTCAATCCTGATAAATGCGAGGTGATGCATTTCGGGAGAAAGAATGTAGGGGGGAGGTATATGATAAAGGATAGACCTATTAAGAGTATAGAAATGCAGAGGGATCTGGGGTTGCAGGTGCACAAGTCTCTGAAGGTGACAGAGCAGGTGGAGAAGGTTGTGAAGAAAGCATATGGTATGCTAGCCTTTATAGGAAGGGGTATAGAGTACAAGAGCTGGCCTTTAATGTTGCAGTTGTATAAAACATTGGTTAGACCTCATTTGGAACACTGCGTCCAGTTCTGGGCGCCTTACTACCGGAAGGACGTGGAGACTCTGGAGAGAGTGCAGAGGAGATTTACCAGGATGCTGCCTGGTATGGAAGGTCTGATTACGAGGAGAGGTTAGGCAAATTGGGACTGTTTTTCTTAGAAAGTCGTAGACTTAGAAGTATACAAGGTTATGAGGGGTATAGATGGAGTAAACAGGGTCAAGCTTTTTTCTAGGATGGACTCAAATAGCATGAGGGGTCATGGGCTTAGGGTGGGGCGGGGGGGGTAAGATATATTTTGGATGCTCGAGGGAGTTTTTTCACACAGAGGGTGGTGGGGGTATGGAACGCGCTGCCAAATAAAGTGATGGAGGCAGGCACTCTGGAGTTATTTAAGAGATACTTAGATGGGCACATGAACAGAATGGGAATGGAGGTTTATAGAAAACTGATTTAAAATAGGGATCATGAGGCTTGGGAGTTCCCTGGGAAGTGTGTAAATTGTCGATGACATCGATGTATTTGTTTTATCCTACAGGTACTTTGATCCGCCCTGTTGTCTAACAAAGGACATACACGTGATGGGTCATGAGAGGGCTGCTCTTGGATTTTTCAAGAGTATCCTATGCTTCACATCGTTAGTGTACGCTTGACCTGGACCATTTGGTGGGCAACAAGACAGCTCAGTGACTATCGCTGTGTTGTGCAGCTACATGGATTTGGGCCTGTGTCTATGGGAGTTTGCGCATTCTCCCTGTGCTTGCGTGGGTTTTCTCCAGGTGCTCTGGTTTCCTCCCACATCCCAAAGATGTGCTCTTAGGCTGATTGGCAGAACAAATTTCCCCTAAATTGTCTCAAATTTGGTTTCAATGCATAGATTTATAAGCATAGACAGGGATCACGGGTAGAAGTGGGAACGTCAGGGTGGCGACGCGGGCTCATTGGGCTGAAGGGCCTGTTTCCCGTGCTGTTTTGTTCTTTGTTCTTTGTTTTTTGTTCTAAATGCTGGAAAGTCTGGCAACATCTGTAAGGAAAGAAAAGAGCTGATGTTTTGAGTCTAGATGATTCTTTGTCAAAGCTGAAAGGCATAGAAAATATAACACAGATTATTACCTGAATGGTTATGGATTGAGAGAGGGAATGTGCAATGTGAACTGGGTGTCCTTGTATATCAGTTGCAGGTGCAGCAGTCGATAAAGAAGGCAAATGGTATGTTTGGATTCATAGCGAGAGGATTCGAGTACTGGAGCAGGGATATCTTGCTGCAGTTATACAGTGCATTAATGAGACCTCACTTGGAATTTTGTGTGCAGTTTTGGGGGTCTTCTTATCAGAAGAAAAGTGTTCTTGCTATGGAGGGAGTGCAACAAAGTTTACCAGATGGATACCTGGGATGGCGGGACAGATGTATGAAGAAAGATTGAGATGGTTAGGATTTTATCTGTTGAAGCTTAGGAGAATGAAAGGAGGATCTCACTGAAATCTATCAAATACTAACAGGACTAGAGTAGGCAGGAAGGATATCCCTGATGGTGGAGGTGTCCAAAAATATAGGTTGTAGTTTAAGGATATGGGGTAAACCGGTTAGGATTGAGGTGAGGAGAAATTCTTGATCTAGAAAGTGGTGAGCGTGTGGACCTCTCTATCACAGAAAATAGTGGAAGCCAAAACATTGTTTGTTATCAAATATGAGTTAGCTATAGCTCTTGGGGCTAAAGGGATCAAAGGATATGGAAGGAAAGAGGGATTTCCCATGATCATAGTGAACAACAGAATAGGCTTGAAGGGCCAAATGGCCTACTTCTGCTTCTATTTTCTGTGTTTCACCCTTTATATCAAATAATCCAAAAAAATCCAGTGTTCTGACTCCACTCCTGCACAAATTACAACAAACATGTCACCCATCCTTGCCTCATCAACTGCCTCAGTAGACATTGACCCTTTTTCCACATTCCCTGTGGCCTTGCCCTTTCCTATCGAGCAAATCTTCTCTACTTTTATATCTCTCTTATTCTGTACACTTTTATTTTTTATACTTTTATTCCATTGTCTTCTAATTAGTGCTGATTTCCCAATGCCTTCTCCCCACCCCCACTACTAAACCATTAAAGTTCCCGCTTGTTTTTTCTGAATCAAGGAGAGGCAAGGACAAAGGGAAAACGATGGCCTAGTGGTATTATTGCGAGACCATTAATCCAGAAACTCAGCTAATGTTCTGGGGACCCAGGTTTGAATACAGCCGTGGCAAATGGTGAAATTTGAGTTCAATATAAAAAGCTGGAATTAGCAATCTACTGATGACCATGAAACCGATTGTGGGAAAAACTCATCTGGTTCACTAATGTCCTTTAGGAAAGGACATCTGCTGCCCTTACCTGGCCTGGCCTACACGTGACTCCAGAGCCACAACAATGTGTGTTTGACTCTCAAAATGCCCTCAGGTAACTTAGGATGGGTTAAAAAATGCTGGCCAGCCAGCGATGCCCATGTCTCACGAATGAATAAACGAAGGAAATCTCCTTAATTCCTACGAATTGCTTTCAGCTTACTTACCCTGACAAGCAACAGTCAGGTTTTTAACTAAGTGACGGACTGCCAGTTTTCATATGTGACGGCTTAAGCAGATTCGTCCCCCAGGATTAGTATCAATGAAGCTTAATATTTCAGTTTGTACGATCGGCTTTCTACTTCTATTCCGTCCTGCAGTCAGGGGCTGTCACTTATAGAAGTTATTATGGTTCAAAGTGATGAAGGAAGTGGATTAAAAGAGGCTGATGAAGTGACATTAAGACTGTGCATCTTTACAAAGTAAGAAGTCTGACAACACCAGATTTAAGTCCAACCGATTTATTTGATAGTAAACTCACAAGCTTTCGAGGTTCCCCTCTTTGTCTTCGAAAGCTTGTGAGTTTACTATCAAATAAATCGGTTGCCAGACTTAAACCTGATGTTATCAGACTTCTTACTGTGTTTACCCCAGTCCAACACTGGCATCTCCACATCTTTGTGAACGCAGAGATTGAAAATTGCCTCAGAAACGTTCCCAAGCTTTTGCCAAAACAAACGCACTTCAAAGCAATACTTTTCGTCAGCTGAGGACACTTCTTCTGCCGGAGATGCTTCTTCAGCCACTCACTAATTCAACTATCAGCTGATTGCCATAGTATTCTGAGTATATGTAAAAAAAAAAGTTTTTTAAAAAGTTGATTATTATGAGGAAGGCTTACATTAACACTGCAATGAAGTTACTGTGAAATTCCCCTAGTCGCCAAACTCTGGCGCCTGTTCAGGTCAATGCACCTAACCAGCATGTCTTTTCAGAATGTGGCAGGAAACCAGAGCATTCAGAGGAAACCCATGCAGACACGGGGAAAATGTGCAAACTCCACGCAGGCAGTGACTGAAGCTGAGAATCGAACCCAAGACACTGGCGGTGTGAAGCAGCAGTGTTAACCGCTGTGCAACCGTACTGCCCCTAAAAACACACAGCTGGAGGGGAGGGAGGAATCAGTTAATAGGCCACACAGATTCTAACGCACTAATTATTTCTTCAATTTTTTAAAACTTGCTTCTCTTCTGGTAATATAAAACCAAGGACATGTGAAGAAATGGCTGCAAGAATTATTATTTGTCCATAGAGTCCACAGAATCCTGGAATCAGAATGGTTACAACACAAAAAGAGGCTATTTGACCCATTAAATCTGTGCCATCTCTCTAACTGGTCCCACTCCACTGCCCTATCGCCTTGGTACTGTAAATACTTTCCCTTCAAGTGCTTATTCAGTTCCCTCTGGTAAGTAATAACGTGCCAGTGTTAGGAAGATGTTTCAATAATATTTGTTAGGCTTCTTGCTTCGAGCAGAGAAGGCAAAGGGGATATTTAATTGAAATGTTCAAACTTTTGATTGTCTTTGATAGAGTGAGCAGGGTTTTCCCTGCGGGAAGCATTGGCACAAGAATGAGAGAGGAGATGAGGATTTTCTTTAGTGCATTGAGCAGTTATGGTCTACAGTACACTGCCTGAAAGGATGGCTTCCGGGTAAATAGTAATTTTCAAACAGGAATTGGAATCTTAGGATCCTGACAGTGCAGAAGGAGGCCATTCAGGCCATCAAACCTACACCAACCACGATCCCAGCCCAGCCCTATCCCCATAATCTCCATAAGGATTACACTGCTAATCCTTGTAACACTACGGTCAATTTAGCATGGCCAATCAATCTAACCTGCACACCTTCGGATTGTGGAAGGAAACCGGAGCAGCTGGAGGAAGCCCACACAGACACGGGGAGAATGTGCAGACTCCATACAGACAGTGACCCGAAGCTGGAATTGAATCCAGGTCTCTGGCATTGCTAACCACTGTGCCACTATACACAAATATGTGAGGAGAAAAACATTTTCAGGGTTATTGGGAAGGGCAGGGGAGAGGGACTAATTGGCTAAATCCTTCAAAGGCACTTTGGAGCAAATACCTCCTACTCTGCTATGCCATTCTGTGGGTTGAATTTCATTCTCCCCACTATGAGATCTGGGAAGGGGCGTAGTTCCCATCGTCTACCTCCTCCACAGGGAGTTTATCCTCAGAGTTGAGTGGTTTATCTGCTGTTGGGCCAGTTGTAATCCTTCACTGACCTCTTCATATTGCTGCATTTACTTGGTTCTCAAGTATACATCGCTGTTCCATGCCAGAGGTTGTGGCGGTCGGCGAGTTGGCTGCAGTCTCACCAATGCTCACTGCTCCCGATGGCACTGCTAGGAATGGAAGACTGAAGGGCAGCAGCTCATCTGATTGGCTGGCTGGCCTTGAAGATGAGACATCTTTTTATATGGGGGCTCAGTGATTGGACAAAGATAGACTTTTCAGCAATGTCTTGATTACTAATACGTAAAGAAAATCCTTCATTGGAATGCAGTGGAATTTGGATAAGTCTGAGATTATTCACTTTGGAAGCAAAAACCAGAAGGCAGATTACTACTGAATGGTTGTAAATTGGGAGAGGGGAGTGTGCAGTGGGACCTGGGTGTCCATGTGCACCAGTCACTGAAGGTAAGCTTGCAGGTGCAGCAGGTGGTAAAGAAGGCAAAGGACATGTTGGCCTTCATTGCAAGCAGTTGAGTACAGGAGCAGGGATGTTTTGTTGCAATTATACAGGGGCCAAATAAAAAAAAAAGTGAAAAATCAATAATTCAACAAATAAAAAATGCAGGAAATGCTCAGTATGTTAGGCAGCATCTGTGGAGAGAGAAACAGGATTAATTCTGCGACCCTTCATTAGAATAATTCAGCAAAGTCCATTGTGGCAGGTAAATAAATGGTACCCACTTATACAATGCCAGTTACAATACTATAAAGAGATTTATAGTCTTTTAAATATTAAATGGAAATATTAAAAGGCACAGAATGTATTTGTGCATGGAATTCACTCTTTTCAACACTAGTGCAAGAATATTGACGATTATTACAAAGGCAGTACTTTGCGATTGTTTCCATGGTTGTTTTTGGCATCTTTGTGTGCAAATACCTTGAACATTGCAAAATTGTCCATTATTCTCTGCTTTGGTGAAAATTTGTTTAAAGTTTATTTATTATTTTCAATGGTAGGCTTATGTTAACGCTGCAATAAAGCTACTGTGAAAATCCACTAGTCATCACAGTCCAACTGTTTGGGTACACTGAGGGAGAATTTAGCATGGTCAATGCCCCAAACCAGCACATCTTTATGACTCTGGGAAGAATCCGGAACACCCGAGGGAAACCCATGCAGACACGATGAGAACATGCAGACCCCACACAGTGACCCAAGCTGGGAATCAAACCTGGGTCCCTGGTGCTGTGAGGCAGCAGTGCTTAGCACTGTGCCACCGTGTAGCAAAGCATTCAAATGCAAAGAAGGTGCATAAACTTTTTTTTTAAACCCCAAGGAGTAATTTGTTTTAAAGCTTCCAATTCACTTGTTGTAGTTCATTGCATCACGAGTTTGATCGAGGTATTTTTGATGGAATTCAGACAATGTTGGTGATTGTCTTAAACTTGGGTGCAATGCACTATTGTATACTTGTGATCGACTATTGAATGATTTTATTGTGGTTAGCTGGAGAATGCATTGGGTAGTTGCAATGCACTCGCATTAGGGGAACGGGTTAAAACAAATGGTGAATGTGTAAAACACTAATCATGCAAACTTGACAAAACCGAAAGTCTATAAGACAGATCCTACTGCATTTTTATAAAGGAATGCGCGTAATAACCATTAAGTGGACTGATCAATTTGAAATGATGAATAATGGCGAAACGTGCCTTTGACTATCCAGCCCATTAATCAATAGGGAATTTGACTCAATCAGCTGCGCTTTCCCCAGTCAGCTTCAACCAATTTGTAACTAACTGGAACAAAACAGAAAATGCTGGATAATCAGAGCAGGTCTGATTACATTTGTGGAGAGAGGATAGAGTCAACGTTTCGAACCTTTTGCCAGAGCTGTTCACCATTCCAGGGCCCAAACACTGTTTCCACCTGCACCTCCCTTCAGTCTGGTCTATTGTTTTCGCTGTGGTCTATTCTCCATCAGAGAGAACAACTGCAAACCAGGTGACCGCTTGGCACAATGCCTTTGATCCGTCCGCAAGCAGGATCGGGGTCTTCCTATCACTTACTATTTGAACGCATCATGGCATGTCCGCTACGACTCTCACCAACTTTTACACATAGAATGCTTTCTGTGGTCTTTCTGGTTGTATCACAGTTTGATTTGGCTCCTGCTCTACCCAAGACTGTAAGAAACCACAAAGGCTTGTGAGTGAAGCCCATTCCATCACACAAACCAACCAGCCTTCCATCCATTGACTGCATCTACAATTTCTGCTGCCTCGGAAAAGCAGCCAACATAATTAAGGACCTCACGCATCCCGGAAATATTCTCTTCAACCTTCTTCTGCTGGGAATAAGATACAAATGTCTGAAGTCACATACCAACTGACTCAAGAACTCCTTCTTCCCTGCTGCCATCAGACTTTTGAATGGACTTACTTTGCATTAAGTTGATCTTTCTCTATTCCCCAGCTATGACTGTGACACTACATTCTGCACTTCTTTCATTCTCTATGAATGGTAATTTTTGTCTGTATAGCACACAAGAAACAATACTTTTCACTGTATGTGAACACATGTGACAATAATAAATCAAATCAGATGGCTCTCCTGTCCTCATGTCTGTCCTTGGCCTTTTACAATGTTCCGGTGAAACCCAAGGTAAACTGGAAGAACAGCACAGCTGCCAAAGGGGCAGCCAGATTCAAATTGGCTCTATTCTCTCCCCACTGACGCTGTCAGATTTGCTGAGATTTTCCAGCATTTTTTGTGTTTGTCTCACATTCCAGCTTCCGCAATATTTTGTCTCTATCTTTGCAACTAACTGAAGCTGATACTCATCGACTGTGCCATAATGCGGTTGTCAAATCTACTCATTTCTCTTTTGTTTCTTGTGTGTTTAGATAACGGAGTGAACAATACTCTCTTGTCTTTCCTTTCCTACTCTGAATTCTCCTTGTTAGTAAATATTACTATTATTTTGAAACATAAAACTTTCATATGGCTTTTATGCCGAGTTTCAGTTCTTTAAAAAATATACAATGGGATTCTCCCAAAAAATTTCTAACTGTTGAATTTCTAAATGTTGGAAAAAACTGATGTAAATCACGCTGGTTTTTTTTTCAGTGTGATTTTCAAAATGAATCTCCCACACTGTGCAATGTAGAGTGAACTAGTGTGAATCTCATTAATAATCAGAGGTGGGACCTATTCCCACTGAGAAGCTAGCAGCATAGTGCCGAGCGGGTCACTGCGCATGTGCTGAACTATCATTGCAGAGATTAATGCATGCCCCACACTGCCAGCCTTCTGATTGCTGACCAGACCCAAACCTCACATTGCTACCCCTTTGACTCCCTCTCACGCCCCCGACCATTGACCTCCTGGATGTATCTGTGGTCAGCCTTGAGCCACCCTCCATCCCCCAGCCCACATCGATCTCCCACCTACCCTGACAGTCCTGATCTCCTACTATTTAAATCCACGTACATAATTTATACAGCTCTGCACCGATTTCTGGTGTGGAGCTGATAGTGCTGGAAATCCGAAGGCTGGAGATTCTTGAGGCTATAGCGCCTAGTGGGAAGCCCGCTATATGACCTCCACTTGAGTCTCCTGCTCCAACAGCGCAGCGGGCTGGGAGAATCGCCCTCGTAATTTTTAAATTTAAAAATGTCAGTCTGTGTCATTGTCAACCAACCTATTAACCTGAAATTGTGGGTTTTTAGAATAATTTGTCTGTTTCATGCTGGTTTTGAGATTTGGTTTAGATTTAAGTGCTGTAACTTTAAAGAAGATGGATTATAAAATTCTCAAGGAAATGAAAATGAGGCAATTTAACTGGATTAATGGAAAGCCACACATTAGGGAATTCAATGGCCTTTTGGTATTCTGGTTCAGCTATTAATCCAGAAATTCAGATCCGGGTTTGAAGCCCACAGATGGTGGAACTTGAATTCAATAATATCTAGAATTAAGAATCTATTGATGACCATGAAATCATTGTTGAAAAACCCATCTGATTCACTAATGACCTTTAGGGGAAGGAAATCTGCCATCCTTACCTGGTTGGCCTACATAGCACTCCAGAGCCACAGTAAAGTGGTTGATTCTCAACTGCCCTCGGGAAACTCAGGAAGGACAATAAATGCTGGCCAGCTGGCCTTGCCCATGTCCTGCGAATTAATAAAAAAAAGTTTACTGACTGTAAAGTTGTATTCTACATATAGTACTGAGGTAGATTGAGTCTATTACATTCAGAGTGTTTAATTTCAGTGACTTTCAAATGATGCATGGCAAAGGGAAAGCTTTGTGGCCAGAACCAGTGTGTGAGAGACCATAAATATCCCTTTTACAGTACTTGCTGAAGCCTCCGAGATTTCAGTGCAGCCCGTAATTAAGAGTAGAATATTGGGTATCCTGAATTACTTGCCCCAACAACATTCTGCCAATGTAATTAGAACATTCAGACATTATAATAAAGTGTTTTCTGAACCCAGAGATGGATTCCTACTTTGGAGTCGACTCCATGTACCAAAGAGAGAATTTTGCTGTTTCAGGATCTCAGAAAATTCCAAAGTGCTTCATAGCCATTGGAATGCTTTTGAATTGTCGTCACTTGTTGTAATGTATGATGATATTATAATGCTGACCGCTGTGTCGCCTATGCCACCATAGTCAATGATGGAACATCCACAATTTCAAAGAGTCACAACTCTTCACACATTGTCCATAATTTCTCTTCATCTCAGTCTATTTTGAGACTGTGCCCTATATTCCAGATTCCTCACCTGGGGAAATAACCAACTGCCCTTATGGTTTGCATTAGAAATTCATGTTTATGCAGGGTTTTTCAATGAAGAGCGAACCTCTTGCTCATGCCTGTCACGGGGGCTACACGATGGTTGGCACACTGCTGCCTCACAGCACCAGAGATCCGAGTTTGATTCCTGGCTTGTGGCACTGCCTATGTGGAGCTTGATTGTTCTCCTGCGTGTGCTTGGTTTTCTTCTGGGTGCTCCAGTTTCCTCCCACAGTCCAAAGATATGCAGGTAAGGTGGATTGGCCATGCTAAATTGCCCCTGAGTGTCAGGGGAACTAGCTAGGATAAATGCATGGGGTTATGGGGATAATGCCTGGGTGAAAGTTTGGTTGGTGTGGACTTGATGGGTCAAATGGCTTCCTTTTGCACTCCAGGATTCGATGATCAATGATCGATGTAAGGAATTGTGATAATTAAATTGTGCATATATAGACCCAGCAACCAATTATGAGATACTTAGCTTGTCATCTATCTGGCATTCTTAACTACACTGCTTGACTTACTGTCGCCATGTATTTGTCATGTTTATTATTTAAATTCCATTTATTTAAGATGGCAGTCCCACAGGCTCAGACGTTGGGTAAGCTGAGAGACCTGTTTAAAAAAAATGACACGTAGAGCAGAGGAAAATTTGCAGTAAAAAGGCCGACAGGGTTAAATATAGAAACTTGCAGAGCACAGTTACAAAGGGGGACAACTTACACAACACACACTGGGCACAACTTTTGCAAGAATTTTGGAAATGCTGAAAGTTTTCAAAGGTACACTAACCTGTAGGGAAGTAGCTTCAACGTTCTCATTTTAAAACAAGGACAGCGCATTTTGTCCCAAACTACAGCAGAGCTTCCAGATTATAAATCTAGCGATGTCATTTTTGGCTTCTTCCTGGGCAATGGAACATTGCCAACTAGGTCATCAGTTGGTAAAGAATATCATTTCGCTTCTCTTACATAGAAACATAGAAGAAAGGAGCAGGAGGAGGCCATTTGACCCTTCGAGCCTGCTCCGCCATTTATTACAATCATGGCTGATCATTCAACTCAATAGCCAAATCTTGTTCTCTTCTGGTAACCTTTGATCACATTCTCTCCAAGTGCTATATCCAGCCACCTCTTGAAGACATTCAATGTTTTTTGCATCAACTGCTTCCTGTGGTGATGAATTCCACAGGCTCACCGTTCTTTGGTGAAGAAATGTCTCCTCACCTCTGTCCTAAATGGTCCACCCTGAATCCTCAGACTGTGACCCTGAGTTCTGGACGCCCCCACCATTGGGAATATCCTCCTTGTCTAGACCTGTTAGAATTTTATAAGTCTCTATGAGATTTTTCCCCCTCATTTATCTGAACTGCAGTGAAAACAATCTTAACCTAGTCAATCTCTCCTCATGTGTCAGTCCTACCATCTTCCGAATCAGCCTGCACTCCCTCGAAAGCAAGAATATCTTCTCAGAAAAGGAGACCAAAACTGCACACAATATTCCATTTGTGCCCTCACCAAGGCCCTCTGTAATTGCAACAGCAATCCCTGCTCCTGTACTCAAAACCTCTTGCAATGAAGGCCAACATGCAATTTGCCTTCTGCCTTTTGGCTAAGATCAAGTGTAGTATCGACATGTTGTATTTGGTTGAAGTCATTAGGTTACATTTCAGCTTCATTTGAAACAATTTTTTAAAAACGGCATCTTGGCCTTTTGGCTAAGATGCAAATGAGATCAAGCCCTGGGGGAGGAGCTATCCCTACTTCAATCAGCTTGGATCATGTAGATCAAGCCCAAGACAGGATGTGAGAGCCCTGTCTTGTCAGCTTGCATCGGGAATCACTCAACTTGTTGGGACTCTGAATTGGAATAAAAACTATCTGCTGCACCTGCATGCTTACCTTCAGTGACTGGTGCACAAGGACACCAGGTCTCACTGCACATTCCCCTCTCCTAATTTCCAGCCATTCAGGTAGTAATCTGCCTTCTTGTTTTTGCTTCCAAAGTGAATAACCTCAAATTTATCCAAATTATACTGCTTCTGCCATTGATTTGCCCATTCACCCAACCTGTCCAGATCGTTCTGAAGGATCTCTGCTTCTGTATCACAACTTGATGTCATCTGCAAACTTTGAGGTATTACAGTTTGTTCCCTCATCCAAATCATTAATATATATTGTGAATAGCTGGGGTCCCAGCACCAATCCTGTGGCACCCACTAGTTACTGCCTGCCAATTTGAAAAACACCTATTGATTCCTATTCTTTCTTTCCTCTCTGCCAACCAGTTTTCTATCCATCTCAATACACTTCCCCCGGTCTTATGTGCTTTAATCTTGCAAGATAATCTCTTATGCGGGACTTTGTTAAATGCTTTTTGAAAGTCCAAATATGCCACATTTACCAATATACCCTTCAGACTTTTAAAAATATCAAAAAAAATTAAGAAATAAAAATGCTTTATTAATTGCCAAAGCAGTTGCATGTTCTAAGCTGCGGGAGAAATCAAACAATCTGTTTCTGTTCTACGATTGATCTCAGGTCAATCATTAACTTTAATGGAAAGCTCTATCATAGGATATCATTGAATCCATACAGTGCAGAAGGAGACCATTTGGCCCATCGAGTCTGCACCGACTGTTACCCATTCCCATCTCGTAACCCCATGTATCCACCCCACTAATCCCTCTAACCTACACATCTTGGAGAAACTTAGCATGGCCAATCCACCTAACCTGTACATCTTTGGACTGGCGAAGAAAATTGGAACACCTGGAGGAAAGCCACGTAGACATGGGGAGGACCTGCAATCTCCACCCCGAACCTGGGTCCAAGTGCTGTGAGGCAGCAGTGCTAACAACTCTGCCACCATGCCACGCAGTGGGTGTGTTAAGACAACATGATCCCAACACTATGTATTTATCAGTATCACAAGTAGGCCTACTTAATACTGCAATAAGTCCCCTTGTGTACCTAGGTTCTCTGGTTCTAAGTGGCAGAAGCATTTTACCTGAGAACATTTCAGAAATTCAATCCATGGCTTGAAGTGTAATTTCCACCAACCAATACAAAGGACATTGCATCTGTAAGAGAACTGCAGTCCCTGGGCCTGTGCACTAATGCTTCTTTGAGAATATCTTGGCATCAGTTGTAATGTTTCTTGATGAACATTACAGACTGATCTTTCTTGAGAAGCAGTTTGCAGACTTATAATCAGTTTGTGTTTTTTTTTGACCCTTAACTGATAATCTAACTTCAGAATTCTTCAAAATGTAGAGGATGGTGATTAGGAAACAAATGCTGATTGTCCGAGCTTTAATTATATGAGCTGGAAAGAAGAATTTTGTTTTACAAAGCCGGATGCAGCTTAGAGAGTTCCAAGAGGCCAGAAGTGATTTTTAACTGAATTATTTATCAAATCTTTTTTAGAGAAGCATTGAGGAGAATTTGCACTGGCACATTTTCCACTGCAGTTGCTCTACACCTCTCCTAATTCTCCTGGGGAGATTCCTGCAAGGAATGCAAGATGGTATCATTTTTTCACTTTTGTAACTCTCTTTCATTGTAATAAGAAGTCCCACAACACCATTGCATTGTAGTGGCACAGAATAATAGTTATTTTAAAATTGAAGTTTGATATAAAATTTTGCATTTGATCTTTGGTGTTAATCAAACTGGCTTAAATTAAAAAAAAAATCTCAACCTTAATTATAAATATAGCATTGAAATGTGCTCATAAATATCAGCTTATTGTGGTGCAGGTGTTACTGTGTTTAGAAAGAATTGACTTCCGATTATTGTACCCAAGAGATGTCACTGATGGTCTAATACAGCAACAATATACAATGCCTTTAATATAATGAAACATCCCAAAGTGCTTCAAAAGGAAATTATAGAAACCATACAGTAAAGAAGAGACCATTCAGCCCATCGCATCTGCACTGACTCTCTGACTCAGCATCCCACCCAGACCCTCTCCCCATCCCTGTAATCCCACATATTCACCATGGCTAATCCACCTAACATCTTTGGACATGAGGGGGAAATTTAGCATGGCCGAGCCACTCAATCTGCACATTTTTGTGGGAGGAAATCGGAGTACCTGGAAGAAACCCGTGCAGACATGGGGAGAATATGCAAACTCCTCACTGCCAATCACCCAAGTCCCTGGCACTGTGAGGCAGTTGTGCTAACCAGTGTGCCACCATGCTGCTCACAGGAATATTTTAAATCAAAGTATGACACTGAACCACATGAAGAGACATAAGATGATGATCAAAAACTTAGTCAAGAAGTAGGATTTAAGGAGTACCTTCAAGGAGGAAAGTGAGGTAGAAAGGCAGGTAGGAAAAAAATTCCTGAGTTTTGGATCTAGGCAACTGAAAGCATAGCCATTAATTGTTATTTATAATTGGGGAAATACAAGAGACTAGTATTGGTCGGTGTCCAGATCACCAACAACCTGCCTGGTCCTCCCACGCCAACAGTATAGTTAAGAAAGCCTATCAATGTTTCTACTTTTTCAAAAGACTAAGGAAATTTGGCATATCTGCTACAACTCTCACCAACTTTTACAGATGCATCGTAGAAAGCATTTTTTCTGGTTGTATCACAGTTTGGTATCGCTCCTGCTCTGCCAAAGTCAGCAAAAAAACTATAAAGGGTTGCGAATAAAGCAAACCCCAGCCACCCCTCCATTGACTCTGTAAACAATTCCCATTGCCACGGAAAAACAGCTTGCATAATTAAGGACTTCATGTACCCCGGACGTACTCTCTTCCATCTTCTTCCGCTGGGAAAAAGATACAAAAGTCTGTGATCATTACGAACTGACCTAAGAACAGACTTTTGAATGCACTAAGTTGGTCTTTCTCTACATGCTAGCGATGACTGTAATACTATGTTCTGCAATCTCTCATTTCGTTCTCTATGGACCACATGCTTTGTCTATATAGCACGTAAGAAATAATATTTTTCACTACATACTAATACATGTGACAATAATAAAGCGGACCAAAGAACTGCGGATACCTCTGAGTGTTGTGACACCGAAAGTGATTGCAGAAGTAGGATGGAACTTGAAAACAATGATGAGAATTTCAAAATCAAGGCTGTGCTTAACCGGGAACCAGAACAAAACAGCGAGCACAGCAAGGGTGATGAATGTGACTTGTTGCAAGTTAACGCAGAGGCAGCAGAGCTTTGGCTAATCTTGAGAAGTCCAACAGGAGTCCAGCCAGGAGTGCGTTGGAAGAAATTAGATTCCCTCATGGGAAAATATAGTACTAAGGGACACAGTTAAAACTCAGGGGTCTTCCATTTAAGATGGTGGTGAGTGATTTCTCCTCTCTGAGGGTTGTTAGCGTTTGTGTGATTTCAAGAAAAAAATGGATATAGCCCTTGAGGCTAAAGGGATGAAGGGATATGAGAGGGGAGAAAGGGGGAATCAGAATATTGAATTTGATGATCAGCCATAATCAAAATGAATGGCAGAACTGGCTCAAAGGGCCGAATGGCCTTCTCCTGCTCTTAGTTTCTGTGTTATGATCTTATTGAACAGTGGAGCAGGCTCGGGGCTGGAGGGGGGTGCAGGATTTCTTCCTGTTGTCCCTATTCCTCGTGTTCTCATATTGCTAAGTCGGAATGTCAGATGTAGTGAAGTCGTGGATGAGGATCTCACCAGGGATCAGCAGAGGCTGATCGAAGTCTGGTGATTTTCTGGAGATAGACACAGGACTCCCTTGTTGGGTACGGCATTTAAATCTGGAGGGAAGGTATTGGGTGAGGCCACTTTGCCAGCTCTGCCCCCCCAGTCAAGTCAATGACAGGAAGTCTCTTGGACAGCCTTCGATGTTAGTTAAATGGACAATAATGCCTACTAAAAGGCCACAGCTTGCCGCTGATGTTGATCCTGTTGTGTTTGCTTGCAGCCTCCTGGGCTTTGGGAGTTGAGTTGGTGGGGAGGAAGAGGGTGCACCTTGAGAACTGATGGTCAATTATCGATTTAAGTTAGAAACAGCAGTAGTCTCAGCATTGCTCCACATTCAGCATAGTCCTGACATAGAACACCTGCTTCTGCTTGGCTTTTGAGCTCACTTGTTCCCCTCACTCTAAATATTCCCGGGAAACCCCACTGTTTCCAGCTTAATTAGTAACCTCCCGCGTGGAAACTCCTCAGATGCCTTTCCTCTTGATGCCTTTGGAAGCTGAAGTACACAATGTCATGCAGCCTAATTTGGCTTTCTGGGAGAACTAGAGGATGCTGGTCAGGCCAGTGGTTTCTCTGTCTCAAACCAAATTGACTGCCTTTTACTTGATTGTTGTACGGGTAAGCCACAAACTCTTAATATTCAGTTGCATTATTTAAATGGAATTGAAATGAAATGGATGGTTACCTGTGTCTGTCTTTGCCAGCTGTTTTTTAATGTGGGCGATTGTCTCTTACCTGCTGGTACTTCTCCATCATCTGTTGACCCTCGTTTTCTGATTGTCCGTGCATTCATGGTCTAAGCTCACTCACTCATTCATCCTTGGGCGACTGCCAGCATCTATGGGACTGTATTGCAGTGTGAGTCAAGGACGCGTACAGATCAAAACAATGTTATTACCGTGTTGCAACAGCCTGCTTATCACTCAGCAGAATACTGTGCAAGAGCACTTTCAATATAAAATGTTCATTCCTGTGTGTGTGAAGATTGCTATTTATTCCCAGATTGCCAGCCAGTTATTAATTGAAGTCACAATGCAGCTGATGCTTTAAGCAAACATAGAGTTGACGATGGGGGGGACAGGGTGGGGGAGATGGTGCTCAGAGGTTCGAGGTCGTGATGATTTTGTTTGCACGGGCCACAATTTTCCAGCCTCGTTGCTAATCTGGGAAAATTGCGTGCAGGCCCAAAGACAGAGTGGGGGGAAGGCGGGATTCTCCAATCCCACCCGCCATGTGAATCGTATTGGATGGGGCGGGGGTGGACCATGCAAAAGCCCATCGTCTTTGGAAGGGATTCTCCAGTTTTGGAGCGAATGCAGCTGGAGCATCCCACCTGCGTTTTGTGCTGAATGATTTGTAATCATCCTAGTTCCTTTCTACTGGTACAAACCAGATCCCACCCAGAAAGGGCGCAAGGCTGATTAGAATGCAATTGACTTCATTTCAGCTTCATTAACGAGATTGACATGCAGTCATTCCCCCTCCTGGAATGTCTCCCTCTCCCCCCCCCCCCATAGGAAGTCACACGGGTGCAAATCACTATTGGAGTATGATCCATGTACCGCAGATTGCGAGGGTGAACGAGGAGCTGAGTACCGCTTAGCACAAACCTCCAGGATGCAAAATAGCAAGTCAGCTCAGCTGCTCCTGTAGTGTGGGGTGGAGGATAGCAGTTACACACAACATTTACCCAATAAATGCCAGGGCTTGCTTGAAATATCCTGCACAGAAACATGATCAAGATACATTTATGGAGTCATTGAGCCATAGAGGTTTACAGCATGGAGTCAGGCCCTTCAGTCTAACTTGTCCATGCTGCTCTTTTTTCTTAAACCCCTTAAGCTAGAGCCAACTGCCTGCATTTGGTCCATATCCTTCTGTAACCATCTTACCCATGTAACTGTCTAAATGTTTTTTAAAAGACAAAATTGTACCCCCTTTGACTACTACCTTTGGCAGCTTGTTCCAGACACTCACCATCCTCTGTGTGAAAAAATTGTCCCTCTGGACCTTTTTGTATCTCACCTTAAACCTATGCTCACTAATTTCAAGAGCACAGGGGTTTTGGGAGTTTGGCAGGGCTGGAGGTCTGCAGGCTGGGATCCACTGCTGGGTCGGGGCTCGTGTGATGCATAGTCTCACCGACTGCCGGGAGCTCTCTGAGGGACTGCCTACGATGCCAATTGCAAAGCTCACTAATGTGGCACTGCTTGAAAGGCATCTCGGGCCCTACTAACAATTACAAACACCAGGTCTGCCCTCTGTTCCTCCAACAAAAGCACTTGTGAGCACAGCTCTTTATACTGCATCAACTCTGAAGCACTTCCAACAGTGAGCACCGTCACTCCTAATCGCAGGGAAATTAGGAGAGTTCTTTCTTCTGCCTGAGCTGCAGGCTGTTCCCAAAGGCTAATCTGTACCAGACACCCAGGTGGCTACACCCAGAAATCATACTGCAAGCGGTCCCCAATCAGGGCCTTCTCACAGCCGCTCTGATTGTCTACACTCGGGTTAGCACCTGATTCCCTGTTGGACTAACAGTCACAGTTCGTGCACTGACTGCCAAGAAAGATTGAGTATAGTAGTTTGACAGCTTCTCCCTGGAGCACTCGGATATTCCCAGCATCTTTACAGCTCATCCCAGGCTGCTGGGGGACAATAACCACCGGCTAAGATCGTGGCTGATGATGCCACTGCAGAAGCTTGAGACCGAGATGGAGATCTGCCACCATGAGGTCTTTGGCAAAGCCAGCATCTCACCATCTGGAACCTGGAACCCCCTCCCCCTACTTGAAAGACTCCTATGCACCCTTACAACACCCTTCCAGAATCCTTCTGCACACTCCCAAGAATAGTGCTTCCCCCTTCCCCTCCTTGATATCTATGTACCACAGTTTCATTATTTTGATGAGTGTTTTGTGTGGGAACACTGAGCCCAAATGTTGAGGCCCATTTGAAAATCACAATGGATGCAGCTTGGCTGTTGACTGAACAATAAGTTGTTTACATGATTCTTGGCACCCATTTCACTGAAAGAAAGCACAACCCCTGAGACGCCAAATGCTTCATATGTTCATATCTCCCTGTACTGAATGATTGGAGTGAAACATGCTTATGGATTATAGGTGGGGTCACTAAGTATGTTCAAGGCTGTGATGGATAGATTTTTAATGGGTAAGGCATCAAAGGGTTAAGGCAGGAGAGTGGATTATCACAACAGATCAGTCACGATCTCATTGCATGGTGGAGCAGATTTGATGGGCCGAAAGGCCTCCTTCTGTTCCGCTGTCTTATGATCTTACATCCTCATAATGAAGTGAATGCCCCATTTACACAATGCTGGATTTTGAAATTGCTAAAAGGCGCCTCCGTTCAGCTCATCAAGTCTGTGCCAACCACAATCCCACCCAGGCTCTATCCCCATAATTCCACATATTTACCCTGCTAATCCCCTAAGGGGCAATGTAGCACGGTCAATCAAACTAACTCGTATATCTTTGGACTGTGAGAAGAAACTCGGAGACGCAGGGAGAACGTGCAAACTCTACACAAACAGTGACCTGAGGCCGGAATTGAACCTAGGTGCCTGGTGCTATGAGGCAATAATGCTAAGCAATGTGTCACCCTATCACCTCTAAAATGTGTTGATGAGAAGGCTGCTGGTCAGTAATGTCTTTCGCCTGCCTGTTAAAGGATTAGCCTCATCCAAGACCTATTTTAATCTCTAAGTCTCGAGCAAACAACACTATTGTTTACTTCCTGTTGGAATTGTCTTTTTTGCCCTGTTGTTAGAGCTCATCCTGGCTTCTCATCCTTGTGATCAAATTGCTGTATATTCTCAGCCCTCCCTATCTTTGCAACTCACCAAGAACTCTGCATTCCAGCAACTCTGTCCTCCATTGGTAGCTATGTCTTCAGCTGAAATTGTTCCCCTAAAACTCTATCATCTTCTCCTCATTCCTCCTTTAAGACATCCTATTGAAGCTACCTCTTTGACCAAGCTGCTCTAATGTCTCCTTATGTGGCCCAGTATGAAAATTTATCCGATAATACTCCTATAAAGTGCTTTAACGTCATAAAATCATAGAATCCCTACAGTACAGAAGAAGGCCATTTGCTGCATTGAGCCTGCACTGACAACAGTCCCACTCAGGCGCAATCCCTGTAACACCACATATTTACCCTGCTAATTCCTTTAACACATGCATCCCAAAACGTGGCCAATCAACCGAACCTGCACATCTTTGGGCTGTGGGAGGAAACCGGAGCACCCAGTGGAAATCCGTGCAGATTCGGGGAGAATGTGCAAGCTTCACACAGACAGTGACCCAAGCCAAGAATCAAACCGGAATTCCTGGATCAATGAGGCAGCAGTGCTAACCACTGTGCCACAATTGAAGATGCTACAGTATACGTCGTGACTTCAGCCAGTAGGGTGTACAGTTCCCAATTCCAATGCAAGGCTCCCTGGGCAAAGCCAATGGCCTTGTGCCACCACACTCCCTCGCCCAAGCCCACCGCTATTCACTTTCAAACATTAATATTAAAAAATAATAAAAAATCTGCATTTATAATGGCATTTGTTTTGCATGAAAAAGGAGATTATTCTGATACTGATTGGACATTCCCATTGTTCTACACTTTGCACTGGACACATACAAGGAAAAATGCAGATTACTATGTCTATTATGGCTCACATCACATAATAAATGTTCCTGCAACAGTTTCTGGATGATTTTATGTGTAATTTACACAATCAATAAACATTAAGATAAGAATAAGCTAGATTGAATCATTGTCTTTGGTTTTGTTTATGAGTTTGCAGCTTTGAGAATAGTCATACAGTTGTGCAAATTTGTAATAACTGTCGCATAAATGTTGTGAGGAATATAATCTGAAATTTTCATAGAAACCATAGAATCCCTACAGGGAGGCCATTTGGCCCATCGAGCCTGCACCGACAACAATCCCAACCAGGTCCTATTCCTGTAAGCTCACGTATTTGCCCTCACGTAAGGGCAATTGAGCATGGCTAATCAATCTAACCTGCACACTGTTGGAGGATGGGAGGAAATTAGAGCACCCGGAGGAAACCCAGTGCAGACACAGGGAGAATGTGCAAACTCCACACAGAAAGTGACCCGAAGGTTCAATTCCAGCTGAGTCCCTGACACTGTGAGGCAGCAGTGCAAAGCACCGAGCCACCCTCTTTGTGAAAGATTTCAATGAAAAGATATGAAAATCAACGTGTGTCAGTTTTTATGGATGTATATCAGTATATCCAGACCTTTCAGTCCTATTACTGAACCCTGCTATTTATCTAGTTACATGAAAAGTTCATTCAATTATTTGCCACTCCTCAAGCCTAGCTGTTTTAGATGGCCGCCAGATTTTCTCTGTGGTTGCACTGGCTCTGACCAAACCCTGAAATCTTTCCCAGTGATGAAGCTTATTCTGGCTATGAGGCTGTACTAATATTGCATGTACGTTCAAAGACCAGCCCTTCTCTTAGTGGCAGGACATTAGGAATCAATAGAATGAAGTTGCTTATTTCACAATAAAAAAGAAAAAAATTGTTCCTGCAAAAGTGTGGTTGGTAAATGCAGAGGAATTGTAATTTATCAGTGCAGATCAGAAGCTTCTATAGCATCATTGTGAAATCTTGATTGGATAACCATCTTTTCAGGACATGTAATATAGGTTCATAATAGTGCAAGGCAGGTTTTATATTTCTGGGACATAGACAGATGTTTTGAGCGGTCTGATTAATGTATCCTATGGTTAAGGATAGTGCATCTTTGGGATCTTTGTGTTATCTCTGCGGGGAAATCCTTCATAGAATCCCTTTAGTGCAGAAGGCCAATTCAACCCATCCAATCTGCACCAACTCTCTAACGATGGGCTGAATGGCCTAATTCTGCTCTTGCATCTTATGGTCTAATAATGAAGGATCTCAGAAAATTTAGCATTGGGGAATTAAAAATATCCGCATTCTATTTGCAATCCTTGTCTATTTTAACTACATCAGCTACTCTCTTTGGAACCTGTTCAGCCCTACATCCTGGATTTCTGCTGCGTGACAAGCCAGAGAATGAGAAGTAACGAAAATATCATCTCCTTCAGCTTGTTAAGTTAATAGTAGCACCTTGACAGAATAAACTGCACACACCTGTCAAGAGAATGAGCCAAACGAGCTAAATAGACCCTTGTTCCAAATTTCCTCATTGCGGTATAGCAACATTGGTTATAGCTTAGAAAGACCATTTGACCCATCTTCGAAAATTGTCCAAAAATCCAATTATGTCTTAAATAATTCCAGGATTTTGTCTTCACTTCCTGACCCAGAAGCCCATTCTCCGCATTGATCAATGTGTGTGAGAAGAAACTTCCTGATACTAATTCCAAATTTTCTTTTGTTAGTTTTAACCTGTGTTCTTATATTCTAACATGCCTGTTTAATTTTAGAATATGTTCCATTTTCTGTGTACTTGCGTTATGTAGTCTTAAGGTGTCTTTATTTCAGTCACCTCCTTTCAAGGTTGAGATGCTGTTTTCTTCCATAATTGATGCCAAAATAAGAGTCATGGCCCCTTCGATTTGTTTAAGTAGTCAAAGTGAGTTAGCCTGCAATTAACCTCCAGAAGTTTGAATACAATAAAGTTGGCCACATGCTATTAAACCATTCACCTGTTTTTCAAATGCCTTTTGAATCAACTGTTAACACAGTGGCAATTTTCAAAAACACTACACTGGGATGAAGATCTCCAAATGCCTTCAGGGTATCACAGTAAATCTTTACTGAGTCTGAAACATTCAATCATGGCAATATAATCTTTGAGGTTATGGCCATTAAAAAAAAATCAGCAGCAGGGTAGCTATTGAATGGCAACATCACTCTTGAAAGGGGGATGCAGTCTATCCTTTTGTTGTTTGCATTGCGATGTGATGGTGGATTTGGAGGAATGATGCAGCAGAAATTCAATTCACTTTTGTACCACTTTGGGCCAACCAGGTACAACAATCTACTAATATACTTGGATATTTAGGTCTCCCGGAAACCAGTAGTCCGCCAGTAGTGTCCAGGCTTTATGGAGCAGCATTGTTTTCATCCTCCCTGCCACCTTTACAAGACATATTTAGCAGTGAGAGTTACATTGCGTGAAGGTAAAACAGATCGAAGTTCATTAAAACAATGGTTGTGTAATGGTGAGCATAGACACCTTCGAAGGGAATAGCCCAAGTTTCGGTTCCCAGCAATTTAATTGGGACGCAGTGGCTAAGTGGTATTATCATTAGACTATTAATCCAGATAATGTTTGAATTGGTTTGAATCTTGCCATGGTAGGTGGTTGAATTTGATTTCAATTAAACAAATCTAGAATTAACAATCTACTGTTGACCATGAAACCATTGTCCATTGTTGGAAACAATGTCCTTTAACGAAGGAAGTCTGTCATCCTTACTTGGTCTGACCATCATGTGACTCCAGAACCATAGTAATCTGTGTAAATGACCTCTGAAATATGCTATTCAATGGCAACTCGGGCAATGTTGGCCAGCCAGGGATGCTTATACCCATGAATGAATGAAAAAAGACCATATTTCAGTGCACCACTCTGCATGGTACAATGCTATTATATGATAGGCAGTGTGATAATCAGGGTAAGGATCACAAGACCTGGTCCTTGTGTTTAGACTCTGGTGGGCAAAATACTGAAACATGCATGTTAGTGTATTTTTCCCCTCAACACATGTAACTCACAGACATGGGTGTGTTCCATGAGTATTAACAGCTTGTCAAGCTGACCAATGTTCAACCAGTTTTCTTAAACTTATGGAGATTTCACTGTCTAATATTTCAACTGGTTGGAAAATGTGCCAACCTTCCCAGTGTCGTTGTTTTAATATGTCAAGGCAGCTCTGGTCTTTGTCGGGAATTCTGAACTCTAATTCAGACATCAGCACAGTCTACCCCTCCTCCTCCAGCTAGGAAATTTGATGGTCTCTAATATTGGTGTTAGATGAGTGGGCTGAAATCCAGCTCCCAAACCTCTATAAGTCATCCTTATTTCATATTTTACATTTGATGATGTTTTGCCAACGTTAATTTTTTTAACATGTTTTACAATGCATTCTTGAATGCCCTAAGAACAGAGATGCGTTAAATTGTTTTTAAATATCTTCATGATATCATGGATCTGCCTAGTGACAGCAGTAGTAAGAATTTAACAAGGCATGATTGGATGTGATCTGCCCAGCAACTGGTGGAAATCTACCAAGTGACACCAGTAACCAACCTTCAAAAGGCATGATGGGAAGTGACTTTTTCCGTAATGAGATTAGCAGGCATCTAGACAAAACCAGGTTTAAACTGACCTATTAGTACGAAACAGCTTACCTGAATGACTGAGAGATCAGTGGAGATATGCACATGCTAATTTCTAGAGTTGGTGAACTTGGGAGATGCAGACAGCCAATTACACAGAATGAAGAATCAAAGAAAAAACATTGTATAATTGCCCAGCATCCTCAGAATCAGGTAGGCCAGGCATCTAATAGCTGAGAGGTCAGTTTATATCTTAAAGCCTGAGAGGCTGATCCACAACTCAGAGCCAGGAGGTCAGACCCACATTTAAGTCTTGGAGCCAACACAGTGCAGAAATCTTTGTGAAAGCAGATTAAATATCACTGCTTCACTAAGAAAATATATTTCCCAGACTTAATCCGCAGCCTTGTATGGTAACTATAAGCTGGATTTTGATTTATAGACTCACTTAATTTGGATGGTATTTGGGAAGGGAGAAGTCTTGAGGAGTTCAGAGATCATAGATATATTTTTGAACAAGGAGTAATTTCTACATAAATTACATGTATTTAGTGATTCATACTCTTAGATTATTGTAATCCTGGCCATCTCTTATTGCCTTTTCTTTAATTTAATAAATAGTCTTTAATAACCATTATGCTGTACTTCTTACTAGGGTTTCTTGTGACTCTTCACACCATTTCAAAAACAAACCTATACACCACCATGAACTGATGTTTCAAGTTGGGACACCGTCACAGACAACATCAGTGCTGTCCTTGACAATGATCTAAGTATTGTTGCCTGCTGCACAGTTTGTTTTAATCCTTATACAGTGGACAAATAACTATGAGTACACGTCTTATTAATACAACCAATAATTATTTAAACCCACACAATCAATAATCACCCACCCGATCAACAATAAGTTATCTTACAGGAAAATACTAAAGTTCAAATCCAGTACAAGACATTGACTTAATTTTGCGTGACTGGTGTGTACCCAAGCAGATATTGGCCTTTGTCTGTGTGCTGGTCTCAGTTGTCATCTGCATAGTGTAGTCCTTTGGTCTGGTCTGGCACTCTGGATCTGGTCTTTCATCCTTTTTGGGTGTGGTGGCTCTTCTCAAGCTGACAATGGTCACCGTTGTTGTAGCTTGTTCGTGGGGTTAGAGAGAGAGAGATTCTTGATTGTGCAACACCCTTTATACCCCATTTGGTTTCACACCCCTTTTCGGCTGTTGCAAATCAATTTATCAGACCTTGATTACCCTGAACGATAAGAATCCAATCAGTTGCTACCACACTGATCTCGGGATGTATCCCCAACGGCCATGTCTGTAGGTGCTGGAGGCACATAGGTCACATATTTCCCTCCTAAATAAGGGTTCACAATGTCCTTATGTCTGGTACACACCCAGTGCGACCAGAAAGTCTCTTTTATCATGGAGATGAAACTAGCCAATGTGACTATAAAGATTCCTTTCATTCTGGAGACGACCCATATCCTGTTTATTCACTTGTCATGGTTGCAGCCTGTTTGCCTCTGTCTTTAAACTGCAGTCTGTTAGTTTAGTTTCTTGCCCAATTGTCCCAGACTGCTTTACAAATTGCCATTTTAGATGGCCAGTTTGGCCACTGTATTTAATATATCTTTATGATCAAAGTTGTAAATAATGTGTATAAAAATGGATCTGCTTAGTAGGAGCACTGGCTTTATGGAGAAAAGGCAAACATCCTAAAACAAAACATCACTGAGAAACTACAGTTACAATCCCTAATGAAGGAAATATTTTTTTACCACTATCATAAGTGGTAAAATTCAATTACTCATCTTTCCTGAAAAGAGATTTTTGTTCATGTTTACTGCAATGACACACACACATATATATAAGGGGTAGGTTTAAAATTCAGATTTTCTTGCAGGCTGTCAATGTGTGTGGAAAACATTTAGCTCAGATGCTGGGAGTGTAGGATAATTACTAATTTTAGCCAGGTAGTGTGTAAACTTTATTTGATAATGCAGTTTAATCAAAACACTAACAAATGAAGCAGCTTAACTATTAATAGTTTAACAATATTTAAACATGAAGAGAAACAACTCTAATTTCTAACATCATTATTTCCAAATAAGCAACATTCCGCTTACAAACTTAAAAGTCACTTTAAATACAGTTAGCAACCAGTAATTAGGATAGAGCCAATGGACTTTTGTTTGTAGGTGGATATTTTCCCTGGGGTTTTGATGAAATTAATGCAAGGTATTTAGGTATGTATGGTCATGTGATGATGTGCTTAATGGAAGAAGCTCGGTCTGTAGCAGAGAAATAGCTTTTCAGTTCTGGGTGGGAATTGCTTGAGGTCAAGAGGTTTTCTGCAAGCTGATGAAACTCATTTTCTTTCTCAAAATTGACTGCACTCATTGTAACAAGTTATTTATAGTTTTACTGGCTTGCCTACCATGGGCGAGAGCGGGCAATGGAAAAATCCACCGACTTCGGGTGGAATTTTATGGTTTTGTGATGAGCAAGACCATAAAGTCTCGCCCACTGAGTGCGTACTGATTCCCCAAAAGCATCTTTTCCTATCTCTGTAACTGTACTTATTTAGCCTACTAATCTGTCTAACTTACATATCTTCGGATATTAAGGGGCAATTTAGCATGACCAAAGTACCAACCAGCACATTTTTGGACTATGGGAGGAAACTAGAGCACCCGGAGGAAACCCACGCAGACACGGGGAGAATGTACAATTTCCACACAGACATTCACCCGAAGCTGGAATCGAACAAGGTCCTTGGCACTGTGAGGCTAACTACTATGTCACGGTGCCATTCATGATACAATTTCAAGCTTTTAATAACTTTCTGGTATTACCTTAGAATTGTCTTAACTATATTCAGTTGTGTTCCAGTATGTATATATGTTGGCTGGCGAGTTGGTTAGTTCAATTGGCTGGGCAGCTGGTTTGTGATGCAGAATAATACCAACAGCGCGGGTTGAATTTCTGTACCAGCTGAGGTTAGTCATGAAAGTCTGCCTTTTCTTCCTTTCTCCATGCCTGAGGTGCGATGATTCTCAAGTTAAAATCACCACCAGTCAGCTCTCTCCTTGTGATCATCTGGGGCAATAGTGATTTTTACATGTATTGACCAATATATATACATTGAAACTCAATATTGGCAAACGGTGGATTTAGGTAAGATGTTTATCGGATATAGTTTTGGAAATCTAAATTATAATAAAACAAGGTACCTTGAACCATGAATGACCGGAAAATAAGAACCTATTGTCCAGGATGAGTTAAGCCTAAATATCTAAAGAAGGATGTGCTGGCCTTGGAAAAGGGTCCAGAGGGGATTCACAAGAATGATTCCTGGAAAGAAGAACTTGTTCAATGTGGTTGAGGACTCTGGGTCTGTACTTGTTTGAGTTTAGAAGGATGAGGGAGAATCTTATTGAAACTTACAGGATACTGCGGGGCCTTGGATAGAGTGGATGTGGAGAATGTTTCCAGTAGTTGGAAAAGCTAGAACCAGGGGTCACAACCTCAGGCTAAAGGGACGATCCTTTAAAACAGAGATGAGGTGGAATTTCTTCAGCCAGAGAGTGGTGAATCTGTGGAAGTTTTTGCCGCAGAAGGCTGTGGAGGCCAGGTCATTGAGTGTCTTTAAGACAGAAATAGATAGATTCTTGATTAATAACAGGATCAGGGATTATGGGGAAAAGCCAAGAGAATGGGAATGAGAAAAATATCAGTCATGATTGAATGCTGGGACAGACTTGATGGGCCGAATGGCCTAATTCTGCCCCTATGTCTTATGGTCTTATGTTCTTATGATTGACAACACTAGTTTGGTAGAAAGACCAAATAGTAAAAGCCAGAGTTGCAGGTAAGATGCCAATGCCAGGATAGTCTGTCAAAGTCTTATCTAGATTGGTAAATAGCTATAATATATTCCCTTATGTGTAAGATTCGTTAGTCTCTCACCCCTGGTGCAGTCAGGGATAAGTTGATTTGAAATGTGAACAATTACCAACTTTTATTTAATTTCTTCCTGCTTTTGTTTTTTTTATGCTGTTCTGTTATATCCCAATCCGACCAGCACTAAGATGTAGTGCATTCCCTGATGTCAAAACTCTGCTCTCTCATGAGAGATCCCCACTAAAGCTAATCTAGATAACTCAATTAGATTTGTCCCAAATACCACCCCAGGCCTCATTATAGATGCGTTGTAGAAACCAGAGAATCACCCAGCTGAATGTGTTATGTCTCTGTCATGTTACTGAGAACAATATTTTTGTAGTTACTCAATTTTTACACGCTATAATAAAATCATAGATTATTACCTTTATATATTGTGTATTTATTATAAATTATGATATATCAGCTTATTCAATGTGTAGAAAATTATTTTATTGATAAATACTTTGCAATAAACAATGCAAAAAATGACTTTTACTGGGGAGCGAGGAGGCAATGATAGCATACTTTTAGTTCTTGCTCACTCGGCACAGTGGTACAGTAGTTAGCACTCCTGCCTCACAATGCCCAGGGACTCAGGTTTGATTGTTTGATTGCTGGATTGGGTCACTGTCTGTGTGGAGTCTGCATGTTCTCCCCACATCTGCATGTGTTTTCACTGGGTGCTCCGGTTTCTTCCCACAGTTTAAAGACATGCTGGCCATGCAAAATTCTTCCTCAGTGTACCCAAAGAGACACCAGTATGTGGCGATGAGGGGATTTTTGTAGTAGCTCCCTTGCAGTGTTAATGCAAGCCTACTTGCGACAGTAGTAAATAAGCTTAAGATAACCTTAAGATGGCTAAAGATCTAGACTGAAATTGTGGCTGACTTCTGCCTTTGTGGAAAAGATTCAGAGACCTGACAATACATTTCAGATGAGGCGACACTTGATGTAATGATACCAGGACCATTTATTAAGCAATCAAAGCTGTACTTAACAAGTTAAGGCAATTACTATCACAGTTCAGATGCTTCTTGCTTCCCATTGATGCTATATACTCTCCCTCTCTGCATCTTTCTGACATCTGTGCAACAAACTTCTCTAAATCTAATCTTTTTATCCCCTGTAGCTAGGGGCTGTTTCTCTCTTGTTGTGTTCCGATCATGTTATCTTTTGCCAATGCTTATATTAACTCATTAATACATTAATTGTGAACATGACTCATGGTCAAAATCCATAGTCACAACCCAAGCAGCGTATGCAAAACAGACCGTCTATGCATATGGTTCTGATCAACTCAAACCAGGCAGGCAGCACTTTCTCACAACATCTAAAATTGACCCTTCATCTTCCAGGAACTGATTGAAAGTACATTTAGAAATAATTAATTGTACTGAAAACACGAGAAGATTCAAAATAGGTTCATGTTTCCTTAATATATCCATTTTGAAGGATTCTCCACTGCTGGGAAATGATGTGGTTCTCCACAAAGCACCATTTTTGGATCAATAAGGTAAGTACAGGGATAGGGGCCTGAGTGGGATTGTGGTCAATGCAGATTTGATGGGTCGAATGGTCTTCCTCTGCACTGTGGGGATTCTGTGAATTCAACAAAATATATTTTAGAAGGAACAGGGGGTTTTTTCCAGGTGTCCTGGCTAATAAATCAACTTTAATGCTTGGCCACATCGCCGTACACTGCGCCGGGAGTGGAGAATCCCAGCTGCAGGTGTAGTGGGAGAATTCCGGCCAGTGAAACATTTATTAGGAACATTTGAATACCTGTTTTCTCACTCGTGACAAAAAAAAATTGTTGCAAAGAATTTAGTTGGAGAAATTGTGAGGAATTACCTCTTGGAAATCTGTCAGCTGTGTGTTTACACCAAAAAGTCCATTACTGTCAAAAATCTGACTGAAACGTCATTTGTGACAAACTGATGAGTTAAAGTTTTATGTCCAAGCTGACCACACACAGCATTTAAGTAAGCCTACGGGATTTTCACAGTAAATTAATTGCATTTAGAGAAGGTCGTGAAAGACGTTGCAATAGATAAATATAGCTGCACCGAGAAACAATAATCTAAGAAGGCCACTTCAGAGTTGATAGTGTCCTTTTAAAACTGGCAGCAAATGCAAGCAATATTGTGCTGGAAGAATGCTGCTGCAGATCATTAGGCATAGAAAGAGGTCACTCAAAGAAGTAGCAGCAGTGCTGTCCTCTTGTTGAAGTCGAGTGCTGAGCCTGGGCTCTTAATCACCAGCACAGTTTGCTGCCTCCCTAATCGCAGCGAGGCATCACAGATGCACCCTCTTTCTATGCATCGGCATCTGGTCAACTACGTCATCACCTGGCAGATAAACTGGCAGGATGTGCTTGTAATAAAAACCATGTGTGGCGCTGACTATCGAACTAACCATCATCTTGTCACTTCAAAGCTAAACATTAAGATTTGTCTCCTTAGTTGACCCAGGGAGTGAAGGTCCAGATAGTCTCCCTGTCTTGAGGCTCAAACTGGTGACCATGAGGTAATCTCTCTCAGCGAAACCTGGAATTCATTAACACACAGTGAAAATGGACACACTGCATTGATTGTCTGACAGTTATGGGTATAACTATTGTGCTGGAGTGTTCAGACTTGTCTTTTTTCCTTCCTTCTGTGGTTCTTGAAATAACTTGCTGATTGTATATTCCAGAGAAATTTTACTTGCTCATTTCTGATGAACTTAATTGCTGGAATCTTACTGCCTTACTTGTCTGAGGCTTGTAAGGTCGCATTCAGGGCCAATAGAGAATGCTGTTCTGCAAACCTGGCCTGCCCTGACTCTAGGGTGGGGTGCTGGTAAAATTCTGGTCATTATTTCAGACCAGGTCATTGCATTTTGAGTCTTATGCCAGAAACATTTGAAAAATTTCAGGGTGGTGTCATTCGACAGGGGTCTTTCATGCTTCCTAGGGGTTGAGTGTCTATCTCCATCTCACTGTGAAATTCGAAATTGTGTGTTTTGCAGCAGTTTTCCCATTGTGTAGGATCCCAATGTTTTGAAATCTGGCCAGAAAAAAGAATAAGGGAAATTGTGCCTTCAAAAGGCATATCCTTGTAAAGATTATGTGGACCACGAAGACTGGAATAGATTCTACGATGCTCTGAAATGTATATAAGGGGCCCCCACCTACTGGTTCATCAACAATCCACAGTGGCAGAGTGGTTAGCGCCGCTGCCTCACTGTGCGAGGGACCTGGGCTCGATTCCCAGCTTGGGTCACTGCTGGTGCGGAGTCTGCATGTTCTCCCCCTGTCTGTGCGGGTTCCCTCCCACAGTCCGAAAGACCTGTTGAGTGGGTGCATTGGCCATGATAAATTATCTCTCAGTGTACCTTAACAGGTACCAGAGCATGGCAACTAGGGGAGTTTCACAGTAACTTCTTGCAGTGTTAATGTAAGCCTACTTGTGATACCAGCAAACAAACTTTAATCCTCAGTGTTGTTGAGTCAATACTCAAAGCTCAAATTCTAGAAAGATGGACTTTATCTTTAATCACTTTAATCACATTCTCAGTTGGTTTTCATCCATCAATGAAGAAGCAATCTACAGGTTGTCATCAATACTTTCACGGCTCAGTACTTAATGAATATTGTATTATTGCAGTAAGGTTTCTGTGAGTATCACTTCTTTTCAGTGAAGCAATATGTGACTATTGAATTCCCACAGAGCTGTGTTATGATCCTTGGGCAGACTCTAGGATGTGGAGAGATCCAAATAATGACCTGTAACATTCTATTCAAAGCAGATAAAAGTTGAGATTCACGATACCTGCATTTGGAATAAAGCCATAAGACTGTACAGATTTTGAAGAAACAAGAAAAAAACAGTATAACTTCAGAAAGATAAAACAATTAACAATATACATCTTATACTCATTCAGCGTAAGTATGAACTACATGTGAATTAACAAATAAAATGTGGTCAAACACACCACGCGACAGACAAATGAAACCAAGACAGAGTCCATGGATTTCTCAAGCACCCACCTGGATGTTAGGAGACGCCAAGACAAATGATGTTGCTAAAATTTTAAATGATGAGGGATTCTCAGCTACACCTTTGAAGATCTCTCCTGAGAATTCTTTCTAAAAGTCTCTCCCACTCGGCTGGCTTTAACAAAAACTCACTTCCCAGGATTTTATGTCTTCCGAAATTCCTTCCCCCCGGATTCTTAAGTGCACTCGAACACGAACTTTCAAGCACGTTTTCAGTTCTACAGTTGTGCCAAGCAGAACACGAATGAGGTACATTTATCCCTGCTGCCCACAGAATGGAGCCAGTCTGCCAAAAGCAGCTTTTTTTATTTAAATTTAGAGTCTATGTTTTTGTTCCATCTTTTTAACTTACTGATTGCGCCTATTCCTGCCTCTATGCCTGTGACTATAAGACCATAGACATAAGAGCAGAATTAGGCCACTCGACCCATTGAGTTTTCGCCACTGTTCAATCATGGCTGATATTTTTTCATCCCCATTCACCTGCCTTTTCCCCATAACCCCCGATCCCCTTATTAATCAAGAGCTTATCTATCTCTGTTTTAAAGACACTCAATGACCCGGCCTCCACGGTCTTGTGCGGCAAAGAGTTCCACAGGTTCACACTCATTTGCTGAAGAAATTCCTCTTCATCACTATTTCAAAGGATTGTCCCTTTAGCTTGAGGTTGTGCCCTCTGGTTCTAGTTTTTCCGGATGTAGACATGCCAGTATGGACTGGGGTAAACACAGTAAGAAGTCTCACAACACCAGGTTAAAGTCCAACAAGTTTATTTGATACTAAACCCACTAGCTTTCAGGGTTTGCCCCTTCATCAGGTGAATGGAGAGTTCTGGTCACAAACAGAGTGGAAACATTCTCTCCACGTCCATTCAATCCAGGCCTTGCTGTATCCTGTAAGTTTCAATAAGATCCCCTGTCATTTTCTAAACTCCAATGAGTACAGACTTAGGCATCTCTGGCTGGCTGTCTCCCCGATCCTGACTGCCTCAAAAAGACTCTCTCGAGAAGGCCTATTCACTGGTCCTTGAAATGATCTGATGATCTATTAAAGTACTCCCAAAGGGGTCCCACCCTTGTTACTAGGTAGGAACAAATGTAACAAGCGAAGGAGCACCCTATACCACAGACTGCTAACTTAGCACCTAAGGGAGCAACTGATCAATAGATTGCATGACAGTTGTAATCTCTGAATATCAGATTTGTCCAGTACTGTAATCTGCAAATTATTGCAATCCATGCAGCAATCTATCAAAGTACTTATTAGTTATTGAATATCTCATCAGCACTGTGTTGTAATCTATGAATATGTCATATACAGTGCAGTAATCTAGGAATATGTCGTAAATGCAGTGCTAGTAAGTGAGTCTGTCATTTGTACAATGCTGTATTAAGAATGTGTATCACTGGATTCCCTAAAGTTTCACATCTTTCTGTTTGTAATTCAATTGACTTTATTTTCCCAACTTTATTGAAGTTGTCCCCAATAATCCCCCAATTTGCAACTAAACTGGAACTCTCTGGCTGCACTAATTTCAGTCTTCTTGTCTGCACCAGGTTCTGACCATGAAGCATTTATGAACATGTCATTTTTAGTGTTTCGTACATTGCATTCTGCAATATCGCAATCTACAAATACTGTAATTTAACAGCACTGCATGTACTTGTGGTGGAGTCTCTTACATGATCAACAGAAGACTTGGATATTGTACAGAACTGCAACGGAAATAATTAATTCTTTGCATTTTGCAAAGGATGGGAGAGCAGAAATGCCAAGTTGATTTATGAAAATACCGGTTAAAAATATTTAAATATTGGAAAGAGACAACAGATGATCTACGAGTGCCACAGAGGCTTGGCCAGACATCAGTTGGTAATTGCTGGATTTGAGATGGGGCTGACACCCCATCAGAGCTAAGAAAGTTAGAAAATAATTTCAAAACAAGTAGGGAAAGTGAAGTGGGCCACCCACTGGAGCAGAGTCCCATAATCTCTATCCTTGCAGCCACTTATAATGACGTTTTTAATTAGTGTTATTTAGTCGCACACTTTGGCATTCCCTTGCAATCTGCATTTTAGAGTGTTATTGAACCTGTCTGTCACAGAGAGGAGTTAAGCATCCCATTTATTGGAGTCAGATTTGAGGATCCAGAGCTGTGAGGAGGATTTCCATAGCATGAAAAATTCTAGTTGGAAATCTGAGCATGTTACAGTGTGATCTTCTGTGACACTCCTCACTAATAGTTTAAAGAAAGAAAGACTTGCATTTATAATGAGTTTCACGGCCCCACATGTCCCAAAGAGCATTACAGTCCATGAACTATTACGGAATATAGACCCAGTTGTATCTCAGGAAACATGGCAGCCAATATACATGTGTCAAAGTTCCCAGAGACAGCAACATAATAACGATTAGATAAACCGTTATTGTGAGGTTGATGGAGGATTAATGTTGGACAGATAACAGGCAGGAACTCCAATGTCTTCTTCAAAATAGGGCAATGAGATCTCTTTCGCCCATCTGGGAGAGTAGATAAGGGCCTTGGTTTAGTGGTTCACCTGAACAGTGGTGCTTTATTTGGGCTGGAATTTGACGCCACCGCCTCTCCTCTGGGATGCAGAGGGGAAATAAAGTTCACTGGGATGGCAGTGGCTGCTGTGCCCCTAGACTTCATTGTAGATGTTTAGTGGCCAACCTGCCTTTAGACCAATTGAAGTGTTCTATCTGCACTGGCAGATGGGCACTTTACCACCTTGCAGACTGATGAGGAAGCTGATGGAGAGGGCAGAAGGGGTGGGGTAATGGGGAGGAGGAATGATTGTGCCTCTTGATCATGCAACCTGTGGCTCACTGAGGGTGGCAGTAGCAAGTGTCACCCTTAATGGAAGACCACTTCTGTGATCGACTATCACCCCCTCCACATGGTCTGTCTGATTGTCTTTGGTTAGCCCTGTTACGTGTTAATATTGAATTTTGGTAGCTGCACTAAATGCTGTGTATTAATATATTCATGTATTCACCGAAAGTGAAGTCACAGGTCTTTAGTGAAGAAGCAGCCATGTAGTCAACTCCACCCTGTAAATGAAGCTCTGTTATTGTTAACTCTCTGTGCTTCTGAGCATCAATCCTCCAATATACATCTTAAAAATCCCCAACCCCACTGAACTTGGGGAGCAGCTGCAGTAGTAAGAAGTCTCACAACACCAGGTTAAAGCCCAGCAGGTTTATTTGGTAGCAAACGCCAGTGGCGTTTTTGACATTTGGGTTGCGTTTGCTACCAAATAAATCTGTTGGACTTTAACCTGGTGTTGTGAGACTTCTTACTACGATTACCCCAATCCATTGCTCTCATCTCCACATCAGAACAGCTGCAATACCAGCAGTGGGCACCATGTCCTGTGACACTGCCGGACTGAAGAGCTGTCAGCCAAGAGATTAAAGGATGACTGCTGCCAGTTAAATTATTGGTCAGTGTTAAATACAATGCTGTCATTTGTGTCTATCACATTATTACGATGCTGAACTGTCGCGTTCCCTCAAAGCCAGAGCTCAGGTCCTCCCTGGAGACAAGGACACTGTGTGGGCATATGCTAATGTTAATTAGAAGTTAATTACTGTTGCTGTCGGAAGTTTATTTAAATTTTCAGTTTTTTTTAACTCCCCTGCTTGAAGAAAAGTTGGCAAAACTGAAAAGTCAGCAGGAGATGACAGGGTTTATTTCTCTTATTTTATGCATTTTTTTGTAGATCATCTGGCTGTGAGTTATTCATGTTTTATGCAAAAGTGAGATGACTAAAGTGTGATGTCTGTGTCCCTAATTATTTGTATACCTAAAAGGGAATAAGGGGTAGCATAGCGGCACAGTGCCAGGGACCCAGGTTCGATTTGGGGTCATTGTCTGTGTGGAGTTTGCACATTTCCCCGTGGGTTTTCTCTGGGTGCTCCGGTTTCCTCCTATAATCCAAAGATGTGCGGGTTAGGTTGACTGGCTAAATTGACCCTAATTTCAGGGGGATTAGCAGCCTAAATATGTGGGGTTGCGGGAGTAGGGCCCGGGTGGGATTGTTCTTGGTGCGGGCTTGATGGGCCAAATGGCCTTCGTCTGCGCTGTAGAGATTCTATGACTCTATATATGTTACTCTAAACATACTAAACTAATTTGAATACCGTCCATGTGTGAATATTTCTATGTATTTCTCTCTCTGTGTGCTAATTTATTTAGATTTATTGGTCACTGTGTGAATGATTAACAGAAACAATGTCATAATGAAAATATTCTAGAATTTCAGATGTACAATGGAGACAAAAAAAAATCAGGAAATCTATAATGATATGCTGTTTCATCTTTATTTACAATCCAATTGTACATTTTTATTCCTTTATCATTTTCAACAGAGGTTTATTAATCAGTTTGAAGTAAATACACCTCATTGAATTTACAGATTTATACATAGTTCATTCAAAGTCCTTGTGCTTGTTGAAAAATCGCTGTTTTCCTCTGTCCTTTCCTCAAACTCTGCAAGCTGTTTCATCTTCTTCAAAATAGTGCGTGTGGAGGTGGTGGTACATTTTAATCAGCAGAAAGTTTCCCAGTCATTGGTGACCAGATGCTGTGAGACTTAGTGGGGTACAGATTTGGTATTTAGATTCCCATAGCAAAGATTCCCATTCCAAAGATGTATGAGTTAGGTTGATAGGCCATGCTAATGTAAAGGGGATCAACAGAGCAAATATGTGGGGTTACGAGAATAGGGCCTGGGTGTGGGATTGTGGACAATGCAGACTTAATGGGCTGAGTGGCCTCCTTCTGCACTGTAGGGATCCTACGATAGTGTGATTCAATCTCACTGCATACCACTGTGATGCCAGCTCTGCTGGATCTGTCTTGCTGCTGGGACAGGGCACACCCAAGCATGGAAATGGTGGTGCCCAGGATGTTGTCTGTAATGTACAACACAACCCCTATGTTGATAGACTGCCTTCTTCACATTATGCATGAGCCATTATTTCTGTGCTTTATTAAAAATGTTGTTCCTTTGATCCTGTTCTCTTCCACCTCCTCTTTCGAAATAAACTGTGTAATGCTTATGCATCCTATTGAATGGTGATATATCCATCATCAAGACTACTTTTTCACCATTGCCAATCTTTTCCTTTACCATATCTCCCCCATCGCTCAACTGCTGTTGAAACCCTTATCCAAGATGATAGCATCTCAATATCTCCAATATTCCACTTTTGTTATGTGTCATGGATGACACGATGGCAGTGTTAATGTAAGCCTACTTGAGACACTAATAAATAAACTAGTGTAAGCTGTTCATTAGACCAAGAACTCCAAATGATGTGCGTATTTAATTTGTCTTCTTGCAGAATGATGAAGTCGTGCTGCAGTGCAGTGCCACCTTCCACAAGGAGCACCTCAAACTTTGTCTCGCTGCAGAAGGATTTGGCAACCGACTCTGTTTTTTGGAGTCTACATCAAACTCTAAGGTGAGCTCTTCTGTGATCTTCGATCGCGCTCTCATCAGTCCCCCTGGAGCTCGGCATCAGTGACTTTCACCACGTCAGCCATTGATAGCACTGAGAAATATGCATTGCTGCAGAATACATGGTGCTGTGGAAGGAATAATAACTCAAGAACAGTCAGAAGCTAAATGATAGATGATTAAAATAATGAAGAGTTGCGATATGTTTAAAGAGCAGTTTAAAGTAATTAATTCATCCTTCCATAATATGACTGATGGATTCAGCTGTGCTTGTGAAAATTTAATGTTTTTAAAAAAGTAATATGTACCCATTAAAAAGCTGTTGTTTTATAACAATTAATATTACTACTGTGCTTACATGTATATTCTTGAAGTGTGGGAGCTGGAACTTTTCTATAAGGCTATCTTTATCAAGACAAGTTATAGGCTGGCATGGTGCACAGTAGTTAGGATTGCCGCTTCACAGGGATCCAGGTTTGATTCCCAGCTTGGGCACTATCTGTCTGGAGTCTGCACATTCTTCCTGTGTCCACATGGATTTTCTCTGTTTGCCCTTGTTTCTTTCCAAAGTATAAAAGACGTGTCAGTTAGGTGTATAGCCATGCTAAATTCTCCTTTAGTGTACTTAAACAGGCATCTGAGTGTGGTGACTGGGGGATTTTCACAGTAACTTTATTGCAGTGTTATTGTAGACTTACTTGTTACACTAATAAATAATAACAGAATCCCTACAGTGCAGAACAAAGCCATTCAGCCCATTGAGCCTGCACCAGTTCTCTGAACGAGCATCAGTCACCCAAGATAAATTGGAACCCAGGTCCCTGGCAGTGTGCAGCAGCAGTGCTGTTTGTGCCATTGTATCAGCCCTAATGACAGACAGGCTATCATAAAGAATACATATTTCTTTATTAAAGAGTAAGCCATGCCAGAGCCTGATTAAATTGCTAACTTCTGATATTGTAGAGGTACTGAAAGCCAAACAATTTAAGTTGGAGTGATACCCTTGTAAGAACGAACAAATGCCTTGTTTCTTGCAGAAATATTTTACTCTCTTTTCCTCTAATTGTCTCTGCTTGAAAATGGGTCTTTAAAAATCAATTGTCCTTTAGTGCCATATCCAAGCAGTTATTATTTATATATGTGTTTTGACAGTGAGTGCCATCATGTTATTATTAGCTCAAGGGACTATTAAGGCCCCATCTGATTCAGTTTTTTTTATTCATTCAAGAGATATGGGATTTGCTGGCTAGGCCTGCATTTATTGCCCATCCCTAAGTGCCTTTGAAAAGCCACCTTCTTGACTTGCTGACCTCCATGTATTATTGGTATACCCATAGTGCTGTTAAGGACGGAGTTCCAGGATCCACGGACAGTGAAGGAATGGCAATATAGTTCTCAGTCATGATGGTGATTGACTTGGAGGGGAACTTGCAGGTGGTGCTGTTCAATTGCATTTGCTGCCCTTGTCCTTCTAGGTGGTCCTTCTTTGTGGATTTGGAAGGTGCTGTTGCAGGAGCCATGGCGATTTGCTGCATGGCATCTTGTTGACGGCACACATTGCAGCCACTATGCATCAGTGGTGGAAAGTGTGAATGTTTACAGTGGCGGATGGGCTGTTGTTCAAGTGGGCTGTTTTATCCTGCAAGTTGTCAGGTTTCTTGATTGTTATTGGAGCTGCGCTAAACCAGATAAGTCTAGAGTGCTCCATCACACTTGTGACTTGTGCCTTGTAGAAAGTGGACAAGCTGGGAATCAGGAGGTGAGTAACACACCACAGAATTCTCAGCGTCTGATCTGCTCTTGAGGCCGTGGTATTTATTTATTCAGTTTCTAGTCAAAAGTAACTGCCAGGATGTTAATACTGGAGGATTCAGCAATGGTAATGCCATTGAATATCAAGGGGAGATGCTTTGACTCTCTCTTGCTGGAGACTGTCATTACCTGGCACTTGTACGGCATGAATGTTATTTGCCGCTCATTAATCTAAGCTTTGAATCTTGCGGCATTAAGTACTTCAGTATCTGAAGAGATGTGACTGAAACTGAACACTATAATCATCAGTGTACAGCTCTACTTCTGACCTTTTAATGGAGGAAAGATTATTGAAGAAGCAGTTGAAGATAATTGGACCGAGGAAACTATCCTGAGGAATAATTGCTGCAAATGCTTCTTACCTGACTGACTGTAATGCTCTCATGTTAACAATTTGTTTACAGCAGACTGTCTTTTGCCCCAAGTCAAAGGAAAACATTCTTTCTGGTTGTATCTCAGCTTGATATGGCTCCTATTTCTGCCCAAGACCACAAGAAACTACAAAACATAGAACATAGAACATTACAGCACAGAACAGGCCCTTCGGCCTTCGATGTTGCGCCGACCAATATAAAAAGCAATGCCCCTCCAAACTAAACCATTCCCTTCTCTTCCATATACTTATCAACTAACCTCTTAAACGCCACCAAACTTGGCGCATCTACAACTGCTGCAGGCAGGGCATTCCACTCCCGAACCACACTTTGGGTAAAGAAACTACCTCTGATATCCGTCCTATAACTATCACCCCTTAATTTAAAGCTGTGTCCCCTCGTGCTAGCTTTCTCCATCCTAGGAAAAAGGCTATCACTGTCCACCCTATCTAAACCTCTAATCATCTTATATGTTTCGATAAGGTCCCCTCTTAGCCGCCTCCTTTCTAACGAAAACAACCTCAAATCCCTCAGCCTCTCTTCATAAGACCTGCCCTCCATACCAGGCAACATCCTGGTAAACCTCCTCTGTACCCTCTCCAATGCCTCCACATCTTTCTTATAATGTGGAGGTTGTGAATGAAGGTTGTGAATGAAGCCCAGTCCATCACTCAGACCAACCTCTCACCCATTGACACTATCTACACTTCCTACTGTCTTGGAAAAGCAGCCATTGTAATTAAGAACCCTACACACCTTGCACCTTTTTCCTTCGGGACAAAGATACGTGTGAACTGACACATACCAACTGACTCAAAAACAGCTTCTTCCCTGTTGCCATCAGACTATTGAATGGACCTACTTCTTATTAAGTTCATCATTCTCCACACCCTAGCTATGACTAAAAGACTTACATTCTGCACTCACTCCTCTCTTTCTCTATAAACGGTATGCTTTGTTCGTATGGCACACAAGAAACAATACTTTTCACTGTATACTAATACATATGAAAATAATAAATCAAATCAAAGAATTTGGCAGTTCTTTGTCCATATTATTTGTCAAAATTTTTTGCTTACTGTGTGGGCTTGACTATGATAATTGTGTGCAAAATTCATGCAATAATGCTTTTGTGGTGAAAAAAGAAACCTCCTTTAGCAATATCCTGGGACTAGATAGTGTAGACTTTTGACAAGGAAAAAAGCTCATGTATTAACTATTTGTGAAGGAATCTCAAAATAGGAACAATTTCCTTTGACATTTTTTTGTAGATTTATTTATTAGTGTCACAAGTAGATTTACATTAATATTGCAATGAAGTTACAATGAAAAATCCTCTCATCGCCACACTCTGATGCCTGATTGGATACATTGAGGGAGAATTTAGCATGGCTAATGCATCTAACCAGTACATCTTTTGGACTGTGGAAATTAACTGGAGCTCTCGGAGGAAATCCATGCAGACGCAGGGAGAACATGCAGACTCCGCACAGACAGTGACCCAAACTGGGAATTGAATCCGGGCCCCTGACGCTGTGTGGCAGCAGTGCTGACCACTATTGCAGAGTTCGATGTAGGCTGGCACATTGAATTGAATTGACTTCTTAATGTCACATGAATTGGGATATAGTGAAAAATATTGTTTCTTGCACACTATACAGACAAAGAATACAGTTTATAGAGCACATAGGGGAGAAGGAAAGGACAGGGTGCAGGATATAGTATTTTAGCCTTTTCATCAAAATATCAAGTGTTCTCCCTCCCTGGCTCACTGAAACCATTGAGCTGATACTCTGGGCTGGATGGTTAGAGTGCATTTAGATGATGAGAGTCGCACCTGGAGAAAACAGATGAATAGGGAAGACTGTGTTAGGCTGAAACCTGTTCAACTTGCAGAGCAATGACCTACCCCCAACCCAGTCCTGCAAGATGACATCTGCTGAGTTGGAAGATGCACTGAGCGACAATAGTGCAAAGCTGGCTCACTGCTGCAAGATGAGATGTGGAAAAGCGAGCTCCAGTAAAACAGTCTCTGACACATTCCACCTCCACGTTGTCAGGACTAATCGGGAGCTGAGTATCAACACTGATGGCCAGAGTCTGAAAAGGACCCCAATCTAGGTGACACCTTTGAATGAACTCTCAATGTACCGGCAGCACCATATCAAGATTGCAGAATACATTACAATCCACGGTAACCTCCTCAGTAAAGTGGCTGGTACGTAATGAGGATCGTAGGCCAAGACTCTGGGGATCTCTATCTTGTCATCACATCCTCAACTACAGAATACTGCACCCCAATTTGGCACCACTGTACTCACACTGAGGCCGGGTATCGGAGCTGGTGAGAGGTGGAACATGGAAAAGTCCATTGACCTCGGGCAGTTTCGGGACGAGTGAGGCTGTAAAGTCCTGCCCCAAATGTCTCAACTCAACAATGCGCAACATTGCAGGTGCAGTTTGATCAGCACGTCTTCCTGGCTCCAAGTCTTGAGTAACATTCCTGCCCCACCTGCTCCCCTCAACCCTTGGCATCAGGAGGGTAATCACAATAGCCAAGCAGCTGGAGAAGGTCTTAGTCTAACCCAATCTCCCCCTTATTCAAGGACCTCCTCAACCCCCCAGCAGTGTAGCTTCCATCATGACCACTACACCAAGGGGTAACTGCTGAGGAGCTGTGGCAGGAGATAATATCCATCAGAAACCGTGCTTTCATTATAGATCCCACCGCTCATCCAGAGGATGGCAAAATACTGCGGATACTGGAAATCTGCCTGGGTTTGATTCCCCCATGGTTGAAGGAGCCCTTTTTAAACAGTTTCTTGGCTGTTACCTACTATCAGTGTGGTTCATCAGGTCCATCCAGGCAGCAATGGTAGTCTAAACTGGCGCTTTTCAAAAATGTTTTACAGCGACCCACTTTTACTACACAGCTGTCTTCATGACTCCTGCCACGTTCCCTTACTACTTAGTGTGACAGATAAACCTGCGTGCTCCCTCCTTATGATCTCACTTCAATCAGATTCACAAGATGAGAGGACAACGTGCATATCAGATAAAGGCTGGGATTTGAAACCCAAAGAGAAAATGCTGAAAAATCTCAGCAGGTCTGGCAGCATCTGTAAGGAGTGAAAACAGCTGATGTTTCAAGTCCAGATGATCCTTTGTCTGAATATCAAATGCAGTATTCCCTATGTGCTATCTTCACCTTTGCGAAGATGGGAAACTCCATTTCTGAACAATGGCTCACATACTTGATATATACTAGATACATTGATGACATCTTTTTCCTTTGGACTCATGGTGAACAATCATTGAAACAACTGTATGATGATATCAACAAGTTCCATCCCACTATCAGACTCACCATGGACTATTCTCCAGAATCAGTTGCATTCTTGGACACACGCATCTCCATCAAGGACGGTCACCTCAGCACCTCACTGTACCGCAAACCGACAGACAACCTCACAATGCTCCACTTCTCCAGCTTCCACCCTAGACACGTTAAAGAAGCCATTCCCTATGGACAAGCCCTCCGTATACACAGAATTTGCTCAGATGAGGAGGATCGTGACAGACACCTCCAGACGCTGAAGGATGCCCTCGTGAGAACAGGATATGGCGCTCGACTCATCGATCGACAGTTCCGACGTGCCACAACGATAAACCGCACTGACCTCCTCAGAAGGCGAACACGGGACACGGTGGACAGAGTACCCTTTGTTGTCCAGTACTTCCCCGGAGCGGAGAAGCTACGACATCTTCTCCGGAGTCTTCAACATATCATTGATGACGATGAACATCTCGCTAGGGCCATCCCCCCCCCCCCACTTCTTGCTTTCAGACAACCGCACAACCTCAAACAGATCATTGTTCGCAGCAAACTACCCAACCTTCAGGAGAACAGTGACCACAATACCACACAACCCTGCCACAGCAACCTCTGCAAGACATGCCAGATCATAGACATGGACGACATCATCAAACGTGAGGATACCATTCACCAGGTACACGGTACATACTCTTGCAACTCGGCCAACGTTGTCTACCTAATACGTTGCAAGAAAGGATGTCCCGAAGCATGGTATATTGGGGAGACCATGCAGACACTACGACAGCGGATGAATGAGCATCGCTCAGCAATCACCAGGCAAAACAGTTCCCTTCCTGTGGGCGAACACTTCAGCAGTCATGGGCATTCGGCCTCCGACCTGCGGGTAAATGTTCTTCAAGGGGGCTTTCGTGATACACGACAGCGCAGAGTCGCTGAACAGAGACTGATAGCCAAGCTCCGCACACATGAGGACGGTCTTAACAGGGATCTTGGCTTCATGACACACTATCTGTAACCCCCGTAACTTGCCTGGGTTAGCAAAAAACCTCACATACTTGAAGGCAGTCTTAAAGAATCCCAACCAGTCACTGACAAAACTATTGTTGGCCCTGTGACTGTGCACCCGCTAAATAATAAATAATGTAGTATTAAATAAGTGGGCTTCACAGGGGGATTCTTCTGAGCATTGCTTAGATGCCGGCTTCTCATTTGTCAAAGAGGCTTAAGAAGTGACACCCAGTGTTTTGATGCTTGGGGTTAAAGAGAATACAGACAAGAGCTGAAATCAAACAAACATTGATGCTTACTGTGCCTTGAAATTAAGTTTAAGAATCCAGATCCAAACGCTCTCAATGCTGATGCCTCGCCGGAGCACATTTTGCTCAGACTGGTGCTTTGTTTTACACTGAATTGCAATGTCAGCTTCTGCACATTATAAAAGCTGTTTTCTGTAAATGGCTTTGGGCTGTCAACCAGTAGGAATCCTGTGGCAGGATGTCACTCAAATGCTGCCTGATGATGATGCAGCTTGATCTTCTGACTTTAAACATTTACTTTAGAAGATTCTATAGATTGTAGTGAAAAAGTGTTGCAGTGTTTTTTTAAAGTGAGAAGTCATGACCCGTGGATGGGCCAGGGGATGCTGAAAATTGGTCAACAAAAATTATCCCCAAAGTTCATCTAACCTTGTTTTCCATTTTCTCTTGGAATTCTTACTACAGTGAAGTGTACCAGAATAAACAATTCAGCACCCTATATGTGCACTTGGCACCCATATATGTGCACTTGTGTAACTATCTTAATTAGGCAATTAAGGTTGGCCTGCCTGAATATGAACTCCCTTATTAAGAGCCAAATTGAGGTCCAATTAGGAAATCTCATACTCTGTACTTAAACATAAGTGTCAGTTCCTCTGGCATTTTGATTAGATACTGCAGACTGAGCACATGCTGTATAATGTTGTTGGATCTTGTAAATAAAGGCACTTTGGTGAAGGGACTTCTGCCTCCGAGGACCTATTACAACCTGGCACCATTTTCTTTTCCACTTTTAATAAGCCAAATGTAGACATGGATTGTTTTGTTACATGGGAGAGAGAGAGGGCCAGAGTCATTAATAGCTGATAACCTTCAGGCCAGAATCTTGTGTCTGAGTCTGCCAGAGAGAATCCGGTTGCTCTGCCGAGTCCATACAGTAAGAAGTCTGACAACACTAGGTTTAAGTCCAACTGATTTATTTGATAATAAACTCACAAGCTTTTGATCCTCTGGTCTTCGTCAGGTGAATGAGGTGTTCTGGTCTCAAACAGCACATACAACAGCACAGACAGTTTACAGATTACTGATTAGAATGCGAATCCTTACACCTGATCTGCTATTCAAGTCTTAAAGTGGCTAACAATGTGAGTGGAAGGAACACTGAGCACTGAGGTTAGAGAGATGTGTATTGTCTCCAGACAGTACAATAAGTGAGGTTTTGCAAACCTAGGCAAGTTATGGGGGTTACAGATAGTGTGACATGAGCCTAAGATCCCTGTTGAGACTGTCCTCATGTGAGCGGAACTTGGCTATCAGTCTCTGCTCAGCGAATCTGCACTGTCGTGTATCGTGAAAGCCACCTTGGGGAATGCTTACTCAAAGGTCGGAGGCCAAATGCCTGTGAGCGCTGAAGTGTTCACCAACCACATTGCATGGGCATTCAGCCTCCGACCTTCAGGTAAGCATTCTCCAAGGTAGCCTTCACGACACACGACAGCGCAGAGTCGCTGAGCAGAGACTGATAGCCAAGTTCCGCACACATGAGGACGGTCTCAACAGGGATCTTGGCTCCACGTCACACTATCTGTAACCCCCGTGACTTGCCTGGGTTAGCAAAACCTCACTTACTGTGCTGTCTGGAGACAATACACATCTCTTTAACCTGTGCTCAGTGCTCCTTCCACTCACACTGTTAGTCACTTTAAGACTTGAATAGCAGGTTAGGTGTAAGGATTCGCATTCTAATCAGCAATCTGTAAACTCTCTGAGATGTTATTTGTGCTGTTTGAGACCAGAACACCTCATTCACTTGATGAAAAGGGTAACCTCGAAAGCTTGTGAGTTTACTATCAAATAAATCGGTTGGATTTAAACCTGGAGTTGTTAGACTTACTGTGTTTATCCCAGTCCAACGCCGGCATCTCTACATCGAGTTCACTACAGGACACAGCTATACTATTGTTAGCTCTGAACAGAGCACCAGGGCCTCTGATGAACAGTCTGCAAAAAAAACCCTAAAATCAGGAAGCTATATGAACTTGAGGTTTTTTTTTGATAATGGTTTAGTCAGTTATGTCAATGCAAAGCCCATTTGTGTTATATGTGGGAAGATACTGGCAAGTAAGTGTTTGAAACCTCGAAACTGCAATGACATAGACTCATAGAGGTTTACAGAATGGAAACAGGCCCTTCAGCCCAATTTGTCCATGTTGCCCTTTTTTTTAAACCCCGAAACTAATCCTAATTGCCCGCATTTGGCATATCTGTCTTATCCATGTGACTATCTGAATGCTTTTTAAAAGACAAAATTGTACTCACCTCCTCTATTACCTCTGGCAGCTTGTTCCAGATACTCATTACCCTCTGTGTGAAAAAATTGGCCCTCTGGACACCTTTGTACCTCTTCTTTCTCATCTTAAACCTATGTTCTCTAGTTTTAGACTCCCTTACCTTTGGAAAAAGATAGAACATAGAACATAGAACATAGAACATTACAGCACAGAACAGGCCCTTCGGATAGATATTCACTATCTAGCTGATCTATGCCCCTCATTATTTTATAGACCTCTATAAGATCACCCCTCAGCCTCCTTCACTCCAGATAAAAGTCCCAGTCTATCCAGCCTCTCCTTATAATCCAAACTATCAAGCCCTGGTAGCATCCTAATAAATCTTTTCCACACTCTTTCTAGTTTAATAATATCCTTTCTATAATAGGTTGACCAGAACTGTACACAGTATTCCAAATGTGGCCTTAACAATGTCTTGTACAACTTCAACAAGATGTCCCAACTCCTATATTCAATGTTCTGACCGATGAAACCAAGCATGCTGAATGCCTTCTTTACCACTCTGTGCACCTGTGACTCCACTTTCAAGGAACTATGAACATGTACCCCTCAATCTCTTTATTCTGTAACTCTCCCCAACACCCTACCATTAACTGAGTAAGTCCTGCCCTGTTTACACTTGGAATACTGTGTGCAGTTCTGGTCACCCTATTATAGAAAGGATATTATTAAACTAGAAAGAGTGCAGAAAAGATTCACTAGGATGCTATGGGGACTTGATGGTTTGGGTTATAAGGATGGTTGGATAGACTGGGACTTTTTTTCTCTGGAGTGTTGGAGGCTGAGGGATGATCTGATCAATCTACCAAAATGCATCACCTCGCATTTGTCTAAATTAAACTCCATCTGCCATTCATCAGCCCACTGGCCCAATTGATCAAGACCCCTTGGCAATTGGAGATAACTTTCTTCACTGTCCACTATGCTACCAATCTTGGTGTCATCTGCAAAATTACTAACTATGCCTTCTATATTTTTATCCAAATTATTAATATAAATAACAAATAACAGTGGATCCAGCACCGATCCCTGAGGCACATGGCTGGTCAGGCCTCCACTTTGAAAAACAATACAACCACCCTCTGGCTTCTGTCAAGAAGCCAATTTTGTATCCATTTAGATACCTCACCCTGGATCTGTAGACTAACCACAGCAACATGGAGAATAAACATTTGGTTTTTTTTCAAAGGATGCAGCAAGAACTGAAATCGCCATCTCAAGTTCTTAAAAATGACAAAGGACAATTAGCCTTTTAAGGGGCAGCTTACTGCATAGTGAAAAGGCAAATGCCCTGTGTTGTTGCGGAGGAATCAATAATCCTTGAAACATTTAACATGGTTCACATGCTAATTTCCAGAGGAGAAGATTAATATTTTGAAAGAGAAGAGTTGGGTGAAAAACCTCTTTGAGTTTAAGACCTCAGAGTCAGTTATTAATTTAGAAATGAGGATTCTGAGCTGCTATACCTGACCCACGGCAGCACGTTTAAAAACACACCATGGACGGGATTTCAAGGCCACGTTCGCCCCCGGACTGGAAAATCCTGCCTGAGTTCAACAGACCTATCTGTGGTCCGCCCCCTCACCTGAACAGGATGGTAAAATTTGTTGCCGCAACTCTATAAGTTTGTCATTATTCTGGATTAGCATCTCCCAGAACTATCCAGTGCTGAGTAAAACAAGCATTTTATTGCTACTGCCTCTCACAATGACCTACATGGGCGAAGTGAGATTTCCCATTGTCACAAAGGTGAAGACAGCACAAAGGAACCAGCTGAATTCTGTACCTGATCTGTGTGTGGCCTCTTCATCATAAGGAGTGAGGGGGCTCAGTTGTCACGTTAAGTTGGGAAGGAACATGGTGTGGGTCGTGAGCTGCAGCCATTTGATAAAAGTGGATTGCTGGGAAAAAGATTTGAAAAATAAGAGTCCACAGCATGCATCTATTTTTTGCAGCAACTCATTCTTCTGACAACCGGATATCTTGGAAGCGCTTAGTCCACAAAGTAACCATGGGTTTGTGCTTGAAGAGTAGAACGTTGATGTGCAGTGAAAGCCTTTGCCAGTGGGCAGTTTTCTTTCGGATTGGCACACGCACATAGCATCACAATACCAATGCTGTTGAGTCAAACTTTAATGCAGTTGCGAAAAACAACAGTACATTGGACTTCACCTGGTGGAGGGATAGGGGTGCATTTCAGTCCATTGCGAAGCTTTACTTGTAGCTGATGTACTTAGTCACCACCTTTGTCTCTTCTGACACGGTGTCCTTGGCCAGTTCCCTGAACAGCGGTAGGCACACTGTGATCTGGATCATCCAAGAGCTGATTGTGCTGTGCCAGTTGTAATACGAATTTTAAATCCAACGAATTTATTTGATAGTAAACCTGCTAGCTTTCAGCGTTTGTGCCTTCGTCAGGCGAATGAGGTGTTCTGGTCTCCAAAAGCACACATATCAGCACAGACAGTTTACAGATTGCTGATTAGAATGCGAATCCTTACACCTAACCTGCTATTCAAGTATTAAGGTGGCTAACAATGTGAGAGAACGGAGCACTGAGCACTGAGGTTAGAGAGATGTGTATTGTCTCCAGACAGCACAGTAAGTGAGGTTTTTTGCTAACCCAGGCAAGTCATGGGGGTTACAGATAGTGTGACATGAAGCCAAGATCCCTGTTAAGACCGTCCTCATGTGTGCGGAACTTAGCTATCAGTCTCTGCTCAGCGGCTCTGTGCTGTCGTGTGTCGTGAAGGCCACCTTGAAGAACATTTACCCGAAGGTCGGAGGTTGGAGTTGTAATGGGTCAGGCTGCGCGCCTCACCAACATCAGACAGGATGGTACAGGTAATTAAATTTGGCTAGTGTGGAGATCGAACCTACAAACTTAGCGTTATTAGAATCACACTTTAATCATCTGAGCTAACTGGGGTGGGGGTGGGGGGAGAATAAGGGGAAAACTATCTCATGCAACGGTAGCAGTCTGGAGATGGGGTTTGACATTGTGAATGTTGGTAAACCATCTTAGAGGATAGTTGGCCATGCAACAGATTGGCATGCTTGCACCGAAGAAGGGGACTTTCCAAAGGATGTCTAACCATGCTGGCACCAATGCTGCTGGCCCATCTGTAGCTTTATGACTCTTTGTTGCAGTAACCTGCTGATCTTATTGAAATGAATCAGATTATGAGAGGCTTTGACAAACTAGATGCTGCGAGACACTGTGGGAGGAAACTGGAGCTCCTGGAACAAACCCAAACAGACACAGGGAGGATGTGCAAACTCCACACAGACAGTCACCCAAGGCCAGAATTGAACCGTGGTCTCTGGCACTGTGAGGCAGCCAGAGCTGCCCCAGTTTGTCACTGGCAAATCCACATGTCTTTTTACAAGTTATTGGTCTCTGTGGGGATTGCCACATAACTCACCTCCCCATCTCCCACCCCAATATCTGAAACTAGCTCCAGGTTAAAATCAACCTCACTGTTACAATGCACAATGCAAAGTTTACAATATTAATACAGTGGTTATCTCTTCCAGTGCAGCACTGACCTGCCATTAACCACTTGAACATGTATTGTGACTGAAAATGAGTCCTCAATTTTCATAATGGGAATTCTCTTCTGAAAAGAGGAAACTACATGCCAGAGGCAGAAATTTGGCAAATGATAGATTAACAATGTTTTGCTTTTTGAGCAAAGCATTCCGTGGCTAAGTGGATATCTACAAGAGATATTGGTCTACAGTGTGAGAGGAAGATTGGTGACTGAAGTGGAAATGCAGCCTGCAGGTTTCTTTTCAATGAGCCAGTAAATGAGTAAAGAGTTATTTTTGAAACTGACAGCATTGTCATGTAGGGACGCCCAGCTGTCCTTCTGAGGACAAGAGGATTGGAGAAATAATCGTGATTCTTAATCCAGTAAGAATCTTCCTTCTCTTTTTGGCACAACTATTAAATCTGCACTGATTCGCCAACGAATTTGTTGGATAGTTTCTTGCGTAACTTAAATCTCAGTTTCCCAAAACTTTTCGAGCAATGATGAAGTTTATTCTGTAACAAAAATGAGAAGCCAAACTGGAGAGCAGCTATCACATACATTTCAATGTGCGTAATCTTGAAACATTGTGAAGGTGCAGTAATACATTTCTTGATCAGTTTGATTGCATGCGTGACTCTTGTGTTCATAGAATCATAAAAACAGAAGAAGCCATTTGGCCCAACAAGTCTGCACTGATAACCCATCTGGGCCCTATCCCCACAATTTCACATATTTACTCCACTAATCCCTCTAACCTACACATCCCAGGACACCAAGGGGCAATTTAGCATGGCCAGTGCACCTAATCCACATATCTTTGGACTGTGGGAGAAAACCAAGAAACCCACACAAACACGCGGAGAACGTGCAGACTCTGCATAGATAGTGACCCAAGCCGGGAATTGAACCCAGGTCTCGGGTTGTGAGAAACACCATTATTCCAAACTTAAGGCCTCACCCAGGGCCAATTCAAGCTCCCCACAATTCTACGTAGTTCCTTATTTATAGTGAATCAGCTGGTCAGCTGACTATTACATCACTCTGTAATTGATTCAATGGTTTACTGGGTCAGCTGACCCTTACATCTTGTTCCCATTGGTCATATTACATCCAATACAAAATTATCGCTGGTTACATTCTAACACTCTATTCTCTCCAAAGCTGTTATATTTTTCATGTATAAACATATATAAAATATGTGTCACCCTATCTATCTTCCTGTGATTTGATGCCTAAAATTCAAAGTAGTAGCCTAGATGGATTGTAACCAATGATTTGTATGATTGCACCATCACATTCGATTTTTTGTGTTTAAGTTCTTTGAGATAATAACATTCCATTAGCCATTTTAATTATTTTGTACTTGTGAACCAGCTGTTATTGATTTACGTATGTTGCTACATAAATCTCTTGCATCCATCTTCAAATGAATGCTTTATCTCTGATGGTGCGACACTGCTAAAACCCCTCTGTGATCAGCTGGGAAAGTTGACAATTGGCAGATGACACAGAGATGACAGTAGTTTGACTGCGTGAAGATGGAATGCTGATCATAGGAATAATGACTGAATGCCACATTTTCTTCTTATGATGGGGAAACAGCTCAGTATACATGGATTTGGGCCTGTGTTTGTGGGAGTTTGCGCATTCTCCCCGAGCTTGCGTGGGTTTTCTCCAGGTGCTCCCAAAAATGTGCTCTTAGGCGAATTGGCAAAACATATTCTCCCTAAATTGTCTCAAATGTGGTTTTTAATCCATAGATCTACAAACATGGACAGGGATCACGGGTAGAGTGGGAACATCGGGGTGGCGGTGCGGGCTCGTTGGGCCGAAGGGCCTGTTTCCCGTGCTGTTTTGTTCTTTGTTCTTCTTTGTTCTTTAAATGTTTACATCTTGTCTCTTTGATTGCAGAATGTCCCTCCGGATCTCTCGATCTGCACCTTTGTGCTGGAACAATCTCTCTCTGTTCGAGCTCTTCAGGAGATGTTGGCAAACAATGAGGAGAAAGCAGAAGGGGCAAGTAATCAAAATACCGATAGCGACATTTAATTAACGGCAGATTTTCTCTCGCAAGGCTACCACTGAATATGTTCCTAACTCAGCTCCAGACTGTCTGGCAGTATATAACTGCTGCTGTTTCAGGAAGAAGTCTCACAACACCAGGTTAAAGTCCAACAGGTTTATTTGGAATCATGAGCTTTTGGAGCTCTGCTCTTTTCTCGGGCAAGTAAAAGCTCATGATTCCAGATAAACCTATTGTACTTTAACCTGGTGTTGTGAGACTTCTATCTGTGCCCACCCCAGTTCAACTCTGGCATCTCCATATCTTCGCTGTTTCAAGAAGTGTGGGAAAGCCTGCAGAGAAGAAGAACAGCAATTCTGTTCAGTTCAAGATGAGTTCCGTTCTGAAAGCTCAGACAGGTTTTCTGCTCTTGGAGCTTTCTCACCCTTAATTTTTTTTTCCCCAAGCGGAGTCCCAGGTTTCCCGTGGCCGGCTCACTTTCATCACATTGGCATCGATGTCATTGCTGGAGTTCTCAGTGACCCTGGTGTACCTCTGATCACACTTGCATTCACAGTTCAGAAACAGTTTGCCTGCAACTTAAATCTTTTTATTCAATATCTATCCATGTTACCAAAAGAGAAAATGCTAGAAAGCCTCAGCAGGTCTGGCAGAATCAGTAAGAAGGAAGAAGAGCTGACGTTTCAATTCCAGATGACCCATTGTCAAAGCTAAAAGGCATTGGCAGTGGGAGATATTTATACTGTAGTGTGAGGGAATGAAACTAGCTGCAACAATTTAATTCACAGTTTGTTATGTTTCAACCTGATTTCACAGTTGGGTCTTGGTTAGGACATGTGGATATAGTTTGGGAAAGCAGAGAGACTCCAAATGCGACCCTTATCAGTTTTTAGCTGTCCTAGCACAGGACAACTCGAAGGGTGAGCGCCAAGTTCTGGTACCCCAGTACATTATAAGATAAAGGCAAAATATTGCAGATACTGGAAATCTGAAATACAAATGAGAAAACAAAGCAATAGAAATTATGAGCAGGTCAGGTAATATCTGTGGAGAGAGATAGGAAGACCCAAGGCAATATACAACAACTTTGGAGAAGTACAAAGATTGGAAAAAGCACTAGTACATTTTTTAAAATACTTTTTGTGGATGTGGGTGTTGCCGACTGGATCAGATATATTGCAAGTCCCTAATTGCCCTTCAGAAAGTGGTGGTGAGCTGCCTTCTTGAACTGCTGCAGCCCCTGAGGTGGAGGTAATTCCACAGTGCTGTTAGGGAGGGAATTCCATGGTTCTGACCCAGAGACAGTGAAGGAACGACGATATATTTCCAAGTCAGGGTAGCGAGTGATTCAGAGGGGAACTTGGATGGAGTGACTTGAGATAAGAGCCAATTGCTACCCTTGCAGAGTCGTATCTGATGCAGGCAAGCGAGTACATGATGTCATCCCAGTCACGCTTTAGTAGTAGTCACATTCTTAATTCTATGGTAGATGCCTGATTGGATATCTGATTGGAAAATCCAATGTAATAGGTTCAGTTAAGGCCAGTGAAGAATTTATTGTACTTAATGCAAAATAAAACTAGTTAGCATTCAAAGCCAACGTCTTGCTTTTTGTTAGCATTAATAAACAGTGGGTATTTAAGGAGTACCGAAATGTTAATCTTTATTTTCTTTCTCAGAGAGCAGAGGAATACTTGCACTAATGCTAACACCACTAGTATTTCCTCTCATGTTGTTTGCTGTTGTAAATGACAATGTTTTATGGGCAATAACAATGGGAACCTATAAATAAATGTTACTGCTCTGATGTTGCCTAAGGTCTGCAGGAATCATTATTACACACTTTGTAAGCTCAGTAACAGTGTTCATCTGTGGGAATTCCAATTGTTGCTATTGTTATTATTGAAATCAACACTCTTGTGCTTCATACCTAAAGCTTCCCTTCTTGGTAGCTAAAGTTTGATATTTTTCTCTGCATCTTGTAATGTATAATTGACAGACTTTGTGTTCGTGCATGACAGAGCCAAGTTTCATCCTGCAACTAGTTATAACAAATCACCAAAGTTTAAAGTTTATTTATTAGTGTCACAAGTAGGATTACATTAACACTGCAATGAAGTTACTGTGAAAATCCCCTAGTCACCACATTCTGGCTATGCTGAGAGAGAATTTAGCATGGCCAAGCACCTAACCAGCACATGATATGCACATACTTCAGGAAATGTAAAGAAGAACATGCATCTACATCAGTGGGGACGAAGTAGAAAGGGTCAAAAGCTTCAAGTTTTTAAGTATCCAGATCACCAACAACCTGTACTGATCACCCCATGCCAACACTATAGTTAAGAAAGCTTGCCTCTACTTTCTCAGAAGACTAAGGAAATTGAGCATCTCGGCCATGATTCTCATCAACTTTTACAGGTGCACCATAGAAAGCATTCTTTCTAGTTCTATCACAGCTCCTGCTCTGCCCAAGACTGCAGGGAACTTCGAAAGATTGTGAATGTAGCCCAATCCATCACGTGAACCAGCCTCCCATCCATTGTCTCAGTCATTCCCCATACACCCCAGACATTCTCTCTTCCACCTTCTTCCTTTGAGAAAAAGATGCAAAAGTCCGAGGCCATGCACTAACCAACTCAAGAACAGCTTCGTCTCTGCTGCTGTCAGACTTTTGAATGGACGTAGCTTGCATTAACTTGATCTTTTTCTATACCCCAGCTACGACTGTAACACTACATTCTGCACTCTCTCGTTTCTTTCTTTATGAACGGTATGCTTTGTCTATAGAGCATGCAAGAAACAATACTTTTCACTGTATGAGACAATAATAAATGAAATCAAATCAAATTAAAATGCATGTGGCATTGCCAACTGTGATCAAATGCATTCCTGCTGGTTTCATCACTTAGCTTGCCCACATGCTGAATGGCTGCAGCCATTTGTTGGCCAACACATCCATCCTTGTGTCGTACTGCCTTCCTACACAAATTGGAAAGCTAGAAGACATATTGCCAATTGGATGGAGCTTGTCCGTCAGTCAAGCAACCTTCTTTCCTTCAGTGTAGAATATTTTAATATCTGATAAAGAACATGACAAAATAATAATATTTTTTAATGCCTTGATGGCTTTTCTTCAAAGCTGCACACATCGCTGGCCTGGAGATTGATTTTCAATTCCTGGAAACTCCAGGCTGGCCCTGGAGGATTGGCAACATCATGTATGGTTACACGCAGTCAGGTTTTACGAGATCACCTGAACTAAACATGTTTGAGTCAGTTAAGATTCCTGGACTAGTTTTTTTTTAACACGCGTTAATAATATTTAGTAGATTTACTGTTGTTGTACAGGCACTTAGACTGGAAGCTTCCAGTCCTGCAAATGGTGGGCAATGTCACGGGCAGGGCTGGGAAATCTGGAGAGCTGTCAAATTGGCGTAAATTTCCAGTCTGGTTTGATCGTTTAAAACATACGCCTCTACAAAAATAACAAGCAGAGAAATGTCTTGACAACTTAATTACGCCTTGAGTTATAAGCTATTGCTCTTGGAGGGTGAGCTGTAGGAGGATGCAGAGATGCTTCAGTTGATTTGGACAGGCTGAGTGTGTGGGCATCTGCATGGCAGATACGGTATAATGTGAATAAATATGAGGTTATCTATTTTGGTAGGAATAATAGGAAGACAGATAGGTGTAAATTGAGAGAGTGGATACTCAGCGAGGCCTTGGAATCCTCGTGCATCAGTCACTGAAAATAAGTGCGTAGCTACAGCAGGCAGCAAAGAAGGCAAATGGTATGTTGGTCCTCATAGCAAGAGGACTTGAGCATGGGGAGAGGGAGATTTTGCTGCAATTGCATAGAGCATTGGTGAGATGACACCTGGAGTATTGTGAGCAGTTTTGGTGTTTTTATCTGAGGATCAGTGGTTCCCGGTAGCACAGAATGGAATCAATGGGACCAGGAGATCCCACCGCTGGCCAATGGCACACTATCTCTCGCGCACTAAGAAAAATGCTGCGGAGAGGCCAGAGAATCCCAGCAATGTGTTTTGTTCAAATTTAAAACAAAACAACTCATGTTGGAGTGTTTAGTTTCAGCTGTAGCCCCCTTGTTCAAGACCGACTCCAAAAACCTAGACTGCACCTCTCGTACATTATTAATGGAGAGCTGTGTTGCTGAAGGACCATCTTTTGTATGAGGTGTTTTAAATTCATTCACGGGGATGTGACATCACCGCCTGGGCCAGCATTTATTGCCCATCTCTCACTTCCCTCCATTTCATAGGGAGGTGGGGGTCAACCACATTGCTGTAGGCCAGACCAGATAAAGATGGTGGATTATGTCGCTAAAAGTCCAAAGATGTACGGATTACGTTGATTGGCCATGTTAAGTTTCTCTTAGTATCGGGGAATTAGCATGGGAAATATGTAGGATTACAGGAATAGGGTGGGATTATTGTCAGTGCAGGCTCTATGGGCTGAATGGCCTCTTTCTATACAGTAAGGATTCTACATCAGTGAATCAGATGAGTTATTCTGACAATTGGCAATGGTTTTGTTGTCATCATTATACTTCCATTTTTTTTTAAATCCTTTAAATTGCACCACCTGCCATGGTTGGATTTGAACCCAGGTACCCAGGTCTTATCCTGGGTTACTAACCCCATGAGAACACCACTGTATCGTTGCCTTCCCTTGGTATTGAGAGATGCTAAACCAAGACATTTTCACGTGTGCATAAAGGACCTTATGAAACTTTTTTCTACATGCGATCTTAGTGGGTGGAAGGGTGACATTTTAAATATGACCAATGTAAAGTGTAAAGGGTCTGAAAGTGAGACACAGACTAAATTCATCCAAACTATTGTCCTTTAGAAACTGATCTGTGGCCTGGTGGTGTTGCGCTGCCTCACAGCACCAGGGACCCGTCTGTGTGGAGTCTGCACGTTCTTCCCGTGTCTGCGTGGATTTCCTCCGGATGCTCCAGTTTCCTCCCACAGTCCAAAGATGTGTAGTTTAGGTGGATTGGTCAAGCTAAATTGCCCCTTAATGTCGGGGGACTGGGAGTAAATATGTGGGGTTACGGGGGATAGGGCCTGAAGGATTATAGTTCATGCTGTCTCAAAGGGCCGAATTGCCTTCTTCTGCACTGCAGGGATTCTGTGATTCTATTTAGTAAGTTTGATTCACACACATACACACACATCATATACAAACTTAGACAGACAGATAAACACATATACGCACGCACGCATCCCCAGATCATGATTCAAGCAACATGTGTTGCAGATTTCATTCAGCGAAGGGATGGGAGTGCTGGAGCTACTAGTTGCTTTGAGGTTGACAAATCTGAATGCAGATTTTAATTTTGGGATTTTTTAAAAAATTCTGTTGGACTCCTGCCAGGAGCCAGCCTGGCTGACAGGGAAAACTGTGGCTGCTTGTGAATAAAAACAAAGCCACTGTTAAAATCAAGGTACACAGCCTCATTAAAAGATTGAAATAACCAAGTTGCCTCGGGCTCACCCTTTGCTCTGCTTCAGTTAAAAGTGGAAGCAGTTTGAGGAACTTAGATTGCCCCCACGCTCAATGGCTAAAGTCATTTGTCACTTGGTCATTTTGGCATAGTTCATGCCTCCACCAACTAGTCAAGTTGTCTTCTTTCCCCATTTTAGAACATTTTAATATCTGGCAAAGAAAATATATCTGAATTTTTAATGTCCCATCCAGTTTTGATGGATAGAATTCTGTTCCTGACACTGCCCTTCCCCATTCAACATATTTCAGATGTCTTTAATTGTACAGCATTTTGGGGCTTTGGGCTTTGGATTTTGATTTGATTTGATTTATTATTGTCACATGTTTTGGGATACAGTGAAAAGTATTATTTCATGTGCGACATGAAATATAGACAAAGCAAACCGTTCATGGAGAAGGAAAGGAGAGGGTGCAGAATAAAGTGTTACAGTCATAGCTAGGGTGTAGAGAAAGAAGCTACATAGACACAAGTGTTTTTTTCCCTTCAATATAATAATCTGTAGGCAGCTCAGACTTGTGCAATGCCCTGGAGGTCTCTGCGGCATGGATGACAAATCAACTTTCTTATTGAGCGGGGAGATACAATGGCAGGTCTTTGGAAAGCCAAGCACGTTTATAATCTTTAGAGAGGAAAATTGGAAAGAATGGGAATAGAAAGGAATCTGACATATCTTTTTATTTGTAATTTCATTTCTAAAATATTATTTATAACTATTGCAATGCATGTAGTCCAATGTTGCTAAAAAGCAGTAGGTATTTTTGTACAGCTTTTTCATTTAAAAATTAATTTGAAAGTTAGACTGAGCCTGCAAGAGGACTGATTCTCCAACCATCATGCTTCTATATCCCTCAGATAGAATATTGAATCATAGAATCCCTACAGTACAAAAGAAGGCCGTTTGGCCCATTGATTCTGTACCAACCCTGATCCTATCCAGACCCTATTCCCATAATCCCACACATTTACCCGGCTAATCCCTCTGATGCTAAGGGTCAATTTAGCATGACCTATCAACCTAACCCGCACATCTTCGGACCATGGGAGGAAACTGGAGCAGCCGGAGGAAACCCACCCTGACATGGGCGAGTGTATAAACTCCACATACGTAGTGACCCGAGGCCAGAATTGAACCCAGATCCCTGACATTGTGGGACATCAGTGCTAACCTCAGTGACACGGGGAGAATGTGCAAAATCCACACAGACAGTGACCCAAGCCAGGAATTGAACCTGGGTCCTTTGTGCTGTGAAGCAGCAATGCTAACCATTGTGCCAGCTGAATTCTTGGGCACAAGTCGCATTGATAGTTTTAGCAGGCTTCACAGTAACTTTGGCAGAACTGCTGAGAGTTCCAGAGGGCCTAGTCTGATACTGAAGTTTGCTTTGGATTTGTTTGGAAGCGAAGCTCTGCCTGAAACCAAACAGGGTTACTGACATGAAAAGGGCATGGTTAATGCTATGGATCACCTATGGTGGAGGCTTCCATATGTTTGGTCTTAAAGGGATCCTGGTGTTGAGTAGAGTGGCTAATATATGAAGTGAGAGGAAGTGTTTTGGTCCTCTGACAGATCAGACTGGCTCCCAATTGGGAGCTGAGAGGATGTCAGTTGTGTAAGAGAAGTGGTGAATGTGCACGTTGGGACTATTGAAGATAAGGAAAGGTACTGTTTTTCCAGAGAAGTTTCCTTGTCATAAGGATACAGATTTCTGTTACACGATAATCTGAGCCGTGCCCCCACTATTAGCCTAGTTCCCCAATCCTATATTATGTGGTGATTTAGGAAATCCAGGCCCCACAGATATATGTATGTGATTGTCTATCTGCCTCATGCCAGTAGGATGACTTTCCATAGGCTCTGCATTCCCATGTCACCTAAATTGTGGAAGCCATTGGTGCTGCACCTTCCCAACAGAAATCTGTCCAAATCCTCATCAACACCCTGTCATAGTGTTTGAAAAAAAATTACTCATTTTTAATGTTAACATAATGCACAAGTTTTTAACCTGGGATTATCAGCACAATTTCATTGAGGTAGTGAATACATCTCAACCAAAAGAAACTATGTAGAAACCTGAATAAAATCCAGATACTTTTTATCTTCAACATCCATAGACACATGGAAACATAGGCCGGAATTTTACCGTCTCACCTGCCATGGGAATCTGAGCGGGCAAGGGACGGACAATGGGAAGGTCCATTGTCTTCGGACAGGATTTTATGGTTTTGGGATGAGCGAGGTTGTAAAATCCCATCCATGGAAACATAGAAGTAGGAGTAGGCCAATTGGCTCTTCAAGCTGCTTTGCCATTCATTATGATCATGGCTGATCAACAAATTCAATATCTTGATTCACTCCTTCCCTCCGTTTCCCTTAACCCCTTCAGCCCCAAGAGCTATACCTAATTTCTTCTTGAAATCACACAAAGTTTTGGCCTCAAATACTTTCTGTGGTAGTGAATTCCACACTGTTGCCACTCTCTTGGTAAAGAAATTTCTCCTCACCTCAGTCCAAAAAGCCCTTACCCTCAAACTATGACCCTATTCCTGAGAACTCCCCCGTCATCGAGAACATTCTTTCTAAATCTAACCCTATTAGAATTTTATAAGTTTCTTTCAGATCCCCCCTCACTCTTCTAAACGTTTTGTTCAATCGATCCTGCCTAAATAGATTTTTCTTGTGAAGCTGTGTGCCCATGGAAGTGCTTAACAGTGGAATTGTCCTCACTTGTCACTTAGTGCTGACATCTTGGATTCCTGGGTGAGAAATTAAAGTGCAAATCAGGTGTAGTACAGGAAACCGGATTACCTGGATTTTGAGGGTTCAGAATGTATTTTATTTTCCACACCCTGATGTAAATTTTGATAGCTTTCCCAGACGTAAAAGAGCATCATATTCTGCCTCTGTCAGCGCATTCAGAAATTTGGACCTTGGAGTTTATGCTGTCACTTATAAACCCATTTCTTTTTCCAGTTTGCAAACAAGCATCTTCTTGGTAAATTGATATTCTGACCCACACTGCATTTTTGCTGTTTCTTCAGCTGCTGCCTGTCTGAGACAAAATAATCTCACCTTTCCAGTGGTGTGGAGAATTAGAGAGGGGGGCAAAGAACTTTTAACCACTAGCAACCTTTCCCCTTGTTTCTGTGGCTATGACTCATCTTTCATTCCCTTGTTCTATAGCATGGGGAATGATGGTCCAAAGGTATTATCGTTAGATTATTAATCCAAAAACTCAGCTAATGCTTTGGGGTCTTGGGTTTAGATCCCGTCATAGCAGATGATGGAATTTGAATTAAATTTTAAAAATCTGGAATTAAGAATCTACTGATGACTGTGAAAACATTGTCAACTGTTGGAAAAATCCATCTGGTTCACTAATGTCCTTTAGGGAAGGAAATCTGCTGTACTTACCTGGTCTGGCCTACATCTGACTCCAGAGCCACAGTAATGTGATTAACTCTTAACTCTTAACAACTAGAAGTGGGAAATAAATTCTGGCCAGCCAGTGTCCCACAATCTTCCACTTTCTATGCCTTTTAGCTTTGACAAAGTCATCTGGAATCAAAATGGACTCTTTCCTTACAGATGCTGCCAGACCTGCTGAGATTTTCCAGCATTTTCTCTTTTGGTTTCAGATTCCAGCATCTGCAGTAATTTGCTTTCTTCCAACTTTTCCTGAATTTTGATGGTCTTGCCTGAAATAACTGTATCAGCACAGGAAACTTGTATGCTTTAAACTGGTTATAATGCAGAGGAAATGTAAAAGAACGCATAGCCCTCTGACACAGAGGTGAGAATGCTACTGCTGAGCTTGACCTGTATTGCTAGGAAAAGGTTGGGGCGTCTTGAAGCAGCAACTACTTCCCCCACCCAGTCACCCACATGGTCCTGCTGCATTGTTCAACAAGGACTCACAATATCACGGTTCAATGTCAGAAGTACCATAGAATCCCTACAGTGCAGAAAGAGGTCATCCAGCCCATCGAGTCTGCACTGACTTTCTGAAAAAGCATCTTATCCAGACCCATTCCCCCAGCCCTATCGCCGTAACCCCACATGTTTACCATGGCTAATCCACATAACCTGCAGATTTCTGGACACCAAGGGGCAAGTTAACGTGGCCAATCCAACTAATCGTAGAATCATAGAAACCATAGAATCATTGAAACCTGACAGTGCAGGAAAAGGCCATCTGGCCCATCAAGCTACACTAACCACAATCCCACTCACGCCCTACCCCCATATCTCTACACATTTACCCACTAATCTTTTTAACCTCGCACTTCAGGATACTAAGGGGCAATTTTAGCATGGCCATTCAACTTAACCCACACTTCTTTGGACTGTTGGAGGGAACCAGAGCATCTGGAAGAAACCTGTGCAGACAAGAAGAGAATGTGCAAACTCCAAAAAGTCACCAAAGGCTAGAATCCAACCTGGGTTCCTGGTGCTGTGGGGGCACTGTGCTGCCTCTGTTTAACCTGGATAGAGATTCAACAAATATGCATAAGTACTCATGGTCTAAATGGGGCTCTGGACATCTCTCTTTGCTCACTATAATTCTGAATGCTGCTGTTATCTTTCCCTCCAGTTTCTCATTATTTCCACCCATCCATCCCTTCTCTGATCTGGCCTGCTTTTCCCTAATGTTTCACCCTCTATCGGCTCCAACACCAAACTCTAACCCTGCCTTTCCAATGGTCGTATCTTCTCAATTCCCGCTTTCACACTAAAGCTAAAAACCCATGAGATGCTGGAGACTCCTGTGGACAAATTCATTGGTCTTTGCTTCATCCAGCTGACTCTTCACCAGAACCACATGTCACCAGCCTCTTCTCATTGGCCTTATCAAAGGGTCCAGCTCTCACACCCATACAATGCAATGCTCTGTGGCAGGGAATTTGTGAGTTGCTGTTTGTTATAAATCTGTCTTTCTGTATCTGAAACCAGCCTCTCATCCATTGGCTCTGTCTACACTTACTGCTGCCTCAGCAAAGCAGCCAGTACAATTAAGGATCCCATGCATCCCGGACATTCTCTCTTCCACCTTTTTCCATCGGGAAAAAGATACAAAAGTCTGAGGTCACATATCGACCGACTCAAGAGCAACTTCTTCCCTGCTGCCATTAGACTTTTGAATTGATCTGTCTTGTATTAAGGTGATCTTTCTCTACACCTTAGCTATGATTGTAACACTACATCTGCAATCTCTCCTGTCGTTCTCTGTGAATGGTATGCTTTGTCTGGATGATGCACAAGAAACAATACTTTTCACTGTATACTAATACATGTGACAATAATAAATCGAATCAAATGAAAAATCAGGGGTACAATAAGGGTCAAATTTGGGATATCAACAACTGCATTGCTTTTCCTATGTTCCATTCTGCATGAGTTGTGGAGTAGGGTGTCACTAATCTTGTCTTGATTTCAGCATTTCTCTCCCCATTTTTGGAGATAACAATTAAGAAAATACATCAAATCGAAGTATTTTTGGCTTGAAGCCATGAACTGGGAAATATTCATCTGAATTGGTCATTAACATAGTGCTGGTTATGATTACCACGTGCCTTTAGTTAGCAGAGTTGGGCATAGTTTGATCGCATTAAACTTCAGAAATAATCTAATGCAAAGTGGAGTTTGTTTCGTCGGGAGTTTTGGCATTTCTTCTGAAGAGAATTGGTGCTTTTTATCAGAAAATAGCATTTACAGCGATAGAAAGGAGCATTGTTTTCCCTATATTAGTTTACATTAAACAGATTTGAAACAATTAAAATGTACTATAGTTGTTTAAGTTGAAAGAGCCTTCCATCAGGCCCCAAGTACTGGCTGAGGACAGTAAAGTGGATTATTTTTTTCCAATTCTGAACTAGTTCATCACTCGCTGCATATTAAAATTTAACACTTTACTTTCATGGTCCATGGCCATGTGTGATACCTAGCCAGTACAGTTCAGATTTTCATCAGTGTTAACTCCAGGATGTTAGTAGTGATTCAGCAATGGTAACACCATTGAATGTCAAGGACAGATGGTTAGTTTATCTCTTTTTGGAGATTGCCATGAACTGACACTTGTGTGATGTGAATTTTATTTGGCACTTCTCAGTCCAAGCCTGGATATTGTGAGGTTTTGCTGCAAATAGACTACTTCAATATCCAAGGAGCAGTGAATAGTGCTGGACACTGTGCAATCATCAGTAAACATTCCCATTTCTGACCTGTTGGAGGAAAGGTCATTGATGAAGCAATTGAAAATGGTTGGACTTAGGATACTACCACGATGAAATCCTGAAGTGATCACTTGGGATTGAGATGACTGACCTCCAAGAACTACAACCATCATTCTTTGTGTTAAGTATGATTATAGCCAGTGGAGAGGTTTCCTCCAATTCCCAATGACTCCGGGTTTTGTGAGGGCTCCTTGGTGTTGCATTTGCTCAAATGCTGCCAAGGGCAATCAGTCTGACTTCAATTCTTGAGTTCAGCTCTTTTGTCCATGTTTCAGTCAAGGCTATAATGAGGTCAGGAGCTGAGTGGGCCCGTCTAGAACCCAAACAGACCAACAGTGAGCTGATTATATCTGACAAAATGCTGCTTGATACACAGTTAACAACACCTTCCATCACTTTGCTGATCAGCAAGGACAGACTGATGGGACGGTAATTGGCCGAGTTGGGGTTTGTCCTATTTGTTGTGTACAGCACATACATGGGCAATTTTCCATCTTTGGATGCCAGAGTTGTAACAGTATTGGAATGGCTTAGCTAGGATGCACATTAATTCTGGAGCCCAAGTCTTCAGTCCAATTGCTGGACTGTTGTCGGGGCCTATTCTCTTTGCAGTATCCTGTACCTTCAGCCATTTCTTGATATCACGTGGAGTGTTAAAGTTAAAGTTAATTTATTGGTCACAAGTAATGTTTGCATTAACACTGCAGTTAAGTTACTGTGTAGTTAAGTTACCCTAGTTGCCACAGTCCAGCACCTGTCCAGGTCAATGCACGTGACCAGCATATCTTTCAGAGGAAACCGGAGTGCCCGGAGGAAACCCATGTAGATACGTGGAGAATGTGCAAACTCCACATAGACAGTGACCCAAACCGGGAATCGAACCTGGGTCCCTGGTGCTATGAAGCAGCCGTGCTAGACACTGTGCCACAGTGCTGCCCTAATGTGACATCTAGCGTGGCACCTGTGATTCTAGGGCCTCAGAAGGAGATTGAGATAATTATTCACTTGACAATTCTGACTGAAGATGAGTACAAATGTTTCAGTCATATTTTTTGAATGGATGTACAGGGGATTGTCCTGTCATTGAGGATGGAGATATTTTCGGAGTCTCCTCCTTTAGTTGTGTATTTGCCCACCACCATTTATGGCTGGTCATGGCTGGACTGTCAAACTTAAATCTGAACTATTGGTTGTAGGATCTGTCTATTGTTTGTTCTTTTTGCTGTATGGTACGCAAATGTTCTGTGTCATAGCTTTACCAGGCCTGGATATGCTGCATGCTGTTCCTAGCATGCCCTCTTGCTCTCCTCATTCAAATGGTGCTGATATTCTGGCTTGATGGTAATGGTAGAGTGGGAAATATACCAGATTATGACACAGAGAAACCCATTTAAAGAAGGAAGCCATTTGGCCCATTGAGTCTGCATTGAAAACAATCCCACTAGGCCCCAATCCGTCTAACCTAAGCATCCCTGGACACTAAGGGGCAATTTAGCATGACCAATTTAGCACCTAACCTGCACATGTTTGGAGTGTGGGAAGAAACTGGAGCACACAGAGGAAACCCACGGGGAGAATGTACAAACTCCACACAAACAGTAACCTGAGCTGGGAATCGAACCCAGGTCCCTGGAGCTGTGAGGCAGAAGTGCTAACTACTGTGTCAGCGTGCCACCCCTCGGTTGCAGATTGTGATTATGTACAATTCTGCCATCACTATTGGCCCATGATGCCTCATGGAAGCCCAGGCTTGAGTTGTTATAACTGTTTAAAAATTCTAGTTGGCACAGTAGTAGTGCTACACAACACGATGGAGTACCCTCAATGCAAAGTTGGGACTTTGAGATGGAATTTTCCAGTAGCGCTCACCCCAAGACTGGAAATTCCTACCCAAGGTCAATAGATGGCATGGTCCGCTGAGTTTTCTGTCGCGCTTGCTATGGTTCTTGTGGTGGGCGGGATGGAAAAATTCCACCCAATGTCTCCAAAGGGACTGTGCAGTGGTTGTTCTGTACCAAGACAGTCATGGAAAGATGCATCTGTGACTGTTAGATTGTTCAGGAGAGGGTGGGTGTAGATTTTTTCTTCTTGTTGGTTCCCTCATCCCTTGCTGCAGACCTAGTCTGTCAGCTTTGAACTTTAGGGCTTGAACTAAAGTCACTTATGCTAGTGCTGAGCCATGTTTGGTTATATGTTTTGATTTGATTTGATTTATAATTATCATATGTATTAGTATTCAATGAAAAGTATTATTTCTTGCCTGCTATACAAAGCATACTCTTCACAGAGGGGGTAATGAGGGAGTGCAGAATGTAGTGTTACAGCTTGGGTATAGAGAAAGATTAATTTAGTGCGAGGTAGGTCCATTCAAAAGTCTGGCAGCAGCAGAGAAGAAGCTGTTCTTGTGTTGGTTATACATGACCTCAGACTTTTGTGTCATTTTCCAATGGAAAGAAGGTGGAAGGGAGAATGTCCGGGGTGTGCTAGGTCCTTAATTATGCTGGCTGCTTTGCTAAGGCAGTAGGAAGTGTAGACAGAGTCAATGGATGGGAGGCTGCTTTGCTTGATGGCTATATTCATGACCTTTTGTAGTCTCATGCAGTCTTGGGTAGAGTAGGAGCCATACCAAGCTTTGATACAACCAGAAAGAATACTTTCTATGGTGCACCCGTAAAAGTTTGTGAGAGTTGTAGCTAACATGCCAAATTTCCTTTGTCTTCTGAGAAAGTAGAAGCATTGATGGGTTTTCTTAACTATAGTGTCAGCATGGGGGAATCAGGATAGGTTGTTCGTGATCTGGACACTTAAAAACTTGAAGCTCTCGATCCCTTCTACTTTGCCCTTAGGGTTCTGGGCCAGAAACCCAAATTACATTCGGAAGCCAGACCAGGACCCTAAAATATTTCTATTTTGTCATAAATGTGAGCACAGGATGCTTCACTCCAAGAGCAATTCCACTGACAAATTGTGGATCTTTTATTGTAAAACAAACTTTATTTAATAGTACAGTTTAATTATAACACTTACAGCTATTAACAGTTGAACAATATTTAAAAACAAAAGGAAACAACTTTAATTTCCAATTTATTGCTGTTTCAGTTCCAAATAAGCAACTTTCCTCTTACAGACCTAAAATGCCACTTTAAATACAATTAACACTGTAAATATACTTGCTATAATGGCTGGAATTTTACCGCCTTGCCCTCCATGGAAATCGGAGCAAATGAGGGGCAGATGATGGAAAGGTCCTTTGACCTTGGGTGGGATGTAATGTTTTGGGATGAACGAGGCTGTGAAATCCTGCTCAATGAGTGTGAACATTTTTGAAGCTTTCAAAGAGAGAGAATGAGTTTCAGTGCTGCTTGTAGGACTCTGTCTTTGAACAAATCCTAGTCAGAACTGAAGAACTCTTTCTCAGGATCTACCTCATCCATTACTCACATCATTGCATGACCCTACACACCTAAACCCATCTTCCATTCCTTTAATCAAAACCCAAGGGGAAATATCATCTATGAACAAAAATCCTTCGGCTCTATCCAAAGTAAACATTACATAACCAAAATGAGTAATTATCCTGCTGTCCTAGCCATCTGAGCTAAATGATCTCCAAACACACTGACTGCCTGCAAATTTGTTGACAGTCCCCTTAAACATAAAAAAATCTATAGCAACTATCAGTGAAGTTCCTCCACTGAGAGGCCATTCTGTGTCCTTTTTGCCACTTTCAGTGCTTCCTCATGTTCAGCGTGATGGAGGACTGATTCAGCAGCTGAACGATGAGGAGAGTGAGGAGGTACAAATGGGAGCTGATAAGCAGCAGGAGGTTTCCTTGCCTTTGTGTGACCTGATGCCATGCGGCTTTACGGATGTTGAGAACTCCCACAGCAACTTCCTCCCTATTGTATACCACTACCTGGTGGGTCTGTTCTGTTGGTGGGACAGGACATTCTGTGAATTGTGATAGTGTGTCTAGGACATTGGAAGGTTTGAAATGTTTCAAAACATTTATGATATGCAAAAAGTTTGCATGTCGTGCGTCTTTATGCCTCCAATTTTATTCTTTATTTTAATTTAAATCTCCAATCCCCCGATCCCTCTTACCCGCCACATTATGGCCTCCTTTCCTACAGTGCTGACAAACCCCCATTAACCCCCAGCAGGCCAGTGTCAGGGGGCCCATGTTGGCACTGTCAGGCTGCCAATGCCCCTCCCTTACCCTTGATCTCTTGACAGCCTCAGTGGTCCCCTTCACTCCAGTGGGGTTGGGCCACCAACTCCCCACAAGTGGGGATCTATAGTAAACCCTCTTGGAGTGCAACATTACTGATGGGTCAGGAGGGAGGGAGAGGCTAACAGGCCCCAGTCTTTAGTCTCAGGCCCTCTAATTAGCTGTAAAATTTATTAAAATGGTCATTTGAATAAATATGCAGCTCTGTGCCAATTTCTGGCGTGGAGCTGTTGGTGCTGGAAATCTGACGCTCAGAGACTTGTGGAGGCCATGGCGCCCAGTGGGAGCCCGCTGCACAATGTCCCCCTGTGATGTCTGCTGGTCACATTGGGAGATAATTAACACACTGTAATTCAATCAGTTGGCCCCATGGTTAGCACTGCTGCCTCACAGCTCCAGGGACCCGGGTTCAATTCCAGCCTCAGGTCACTGTCTGTGTGGAGTTTGCATGTCCTCCCCATGTCTGTGTAGGTTTCCTCCCACACTGCAAAGATATGAGGGTTAGGTTGCACCTTAGCGCAGGGTGACCAGGAGGGTATGTGGGATTATTGGGATAAAGCCAGTAATTGTTCTGTAGGAATTCTATGATTCTGTTCTAAGTTCATATGTCATGTTTGTCACGACATGCACATCACTGGAAAGGTTAGTAATTTTTATACATCCCTCATTGTTCTTACCGAATGACTTCCTTGGACATGTCAGATCGCAGTAAAGAGTGGGTTGGGGGTGTGGGTTGGTGGTGGTGGTGCTGTTTAGCTCAGTTGGCTGGACGGCTGGTTTGTGATGCAAAGTGACACCGACAGTGTGGTTCAATTCCAGCTGAGGTTATTCATGAAAGTCCCACCTTGCCCCTCACCCAAGGTGTGGTGACCCTCAGGTTAAATCTCCGACAGTCATCTGGGACTATGGCAACTTTATTTTTACCTAAAAAGTCATCTATGTTGGTTTGGGGCCATCTATATGGTTGTATGACCACACAAAGGTTAGACTGTATGATGATGATAAGATTCCTTCCTAAAGGATATAAGTGAGTGTTTTTTTTAATCTCAATCAAACAGCTTTGTGGTTCCAGACTCTTAGTTCCAAATTTTCTGATCGAAACTGAAAACTTTCAAGTGATCATGGCAGGATTTGAACTCATGTTCCACTCAATTATCAATCTCTTGACTTCTAGCTCAGTAACTTTATCATGGTCATTGTCTCCTTTGAGGTCTACCGAAACAAAATGACAATAGACAACTGCATCTCTTGTAATTACACAGGCTGAGTTGGTGATTATAGCTGCTGTAATTGGGGTATTTGTCCATCCAAATGCAGTTCTCACAGCCAGTGAGGTCTGATTGTCTGTAATCAAACTGTTAAACTGAATGAAGTGACACCTACGTTGCAAAGTGTGGCAACACACTTGTTGGAGCAATTAATTTGTATTGACCCTTTTCCATTCCCTAGCTGCAATGTAGATTGCTTTCATCTTGCATAAAATAACCGGGGGCAGCACGGTAGCACAGTGGTTAAGACTGCTATCTCCCAGCACCAGAGACCCAGGTGCAATTCCTGGTTTGGGTCACTGTCTGTATGGAGCCTGCACATTCTCCCCGTGTCTGCGTGGATTTCCTCTGGGTGCTCCAGTTTCCTTTCACATTCTGAAAGACGTGCTGGTTGGATAGATTGGGCCATGCTAAATTCTCCCTCAGTGTACCTGAGGCGCCTGAATGTGGCGACTAGGGGATTTTCACAGTAACTTCATTGCAACGTTAATGTAAGCCTTTATATTGAGGAGTGTCGAGGCTTAGTATGACACTAATAAATAAATTTGACTTAAACTTTCATGTGTCAGACCTTAAGCTTGTGTGACCTATTTATAACCTCGTAAATGGTGGTTCCAGTGATAAGCTATACTAATTATAAGTAACTTACGTCAAAAATTCAACACAGACAATTATTTTTTGTGTCAGCGTAATTATTGATTACTTTAATCTATCCTAAGGCTGCAAGCTGGAAAATGATAAGGAGCAGGATTTTCCTCATTGACTATAAAGCATTTGGAAAACTGAATTCCAGAATTAGGGTTGAAAATATAATTGGTAACATTAGTTTATCACAACATTCAAATGCATTAATGCTTTAATTAAAATGCTATGCTGGTGAATTTCGTACTGGCTTGTTGGTACAGTTAAAATTTGCTCCAATAAACACTAATCTGTCACTCACTAACCAGGCATTTCAGATAATGAATAATTGTTTCTAATCATGTTTGAAATAACTCCCCAGAGACCAGTGCCCCTTCACCAGTTTTGCTTCACTTACAAACTCAAATCTATTCCTCAGAGTGCTCCAAGTAGAAAATCAGAATCCAGATTGTCGGTAGTCTACATATACAGTAAGACTCCGTGATTGCCTCAATCAGCCATCTTACCCATGTAATTGTCTAAATGCCTTTTATAAAACAAAATTTCACCCACCTCTACTATTACCTTTGGCAACTTGTTGCAGACACTCACTACCCTCTGTATGAAAGAAATGCCTCTTTGGACATTATTGTATCTCTCCCCTCTCACCTTAAACCTATGCCCTCTAGTTTTAGACTCCTCTACCTTTGGGAAAAGATATTGACACTCCAGCTGATTTTTGCCCTTATTATTTTATAGAGCTCTATAAGATCACCTTCATCCTTCTATGCTCCATATAGTGTGCCTGCATGTACAGTTTGTTAGCGACCAGATCAGAAACTCCAAGGTATATTGTGCAGTTAGACTAGACCCCATTTTTTTTATTTTGACATTAGTGCGAACATAAGATGTTTCACTCTATTGTGTGATTCTATTGATCCATGAGGACGCTTTTATCAAAATAAACTTTATTTAATAATACTTAAAGTTTAATCAAAATAACTTTTACCAATTGAAATACTTAACATGACAAGGATAATTCTTAACTACTAGTTGTCTGGATAGTTCCAATGTAAGGCAATATCCTTATTGACACAAACTCTTTTTCAAAATCAGTTAGCAAAAAAATACAGGCTTACATTGGATCCAACTATTCTAAATTTTTAAATTCTGGACAGAGAGACAGCTGTTGACTGACTTCCAGACAATAGCATCTGTTAGAGAGATCTATCTTCAAACAGCAGAACTTCAAAGAAAGAGACCTATTTTTTGGCAGGTCCCAGACTCCAATCTCCAGAAACAGAGAGAGAGAGCTACTGCTCAGTAAAGGTTCAAAACAACCACTGGCTGCTTGTTTCATTCTGAAAGCTAACTAGCTCCACTCAGTCACATGATTTTCCTGTCAATCAATCTAATCAAACCCTACCCTGAAAACCCCAGGGAAAAACACTAAAAATAACAAAACTGCATTAACTCATTAAAACAGACACTCCAAAAATTAGGATGGATTATGCTTCTGCAAACTCAGCATATGGACTACCACTTGTAGACAAGGTGGCACCAGGTAAATAGAACTGACTTTGAAACAAAAATCATAAGAAACACGACAGGAATACATTTCTTAAAGGCATAGTATCATCACAAATGACTACATCCAGGATGTCCACCATTTCCATTTATGACACTTGATCAGCAATCACATTTCTAATTAGTTTTTTTATTACCAAGATATTCATCTAGTATCTAAATAATATTGGTTTATATATCAAACAAGTTCATGGAAAAAGGAATAGAGTAGTAATGCAGCATGGTGTGAGTTTTAACACTGGGCAAGATCTTAAGATCTTAACATGCCCAACACGCAACTGCTTGGACAGAATTAAAATTGGGACCATTGTGTAACAAAATCCTGACATGTTGACTTCCAGAAGAAACTAGTCGATCTCTCTGAAGTGAGAAAGGATCAATATAATAACCCCTCACCCTCACCTAAACTGACTCCCTATCCTTGTAACCTTATGCATTTGCCATGGCTAATCCAACTAATTTACACATCTTCGGAAACTAAGAGGAAATTTAGCATGGTCAATCCATTTAAACTGCACGTCTTTGGACTGTGGGAGGAACCAGTGTGCTCTGAGGAAACCCATACAGATAACACATAAACCCATTCTGCACAGTCACCTAAGACTGGAATTGAATCTGGGTCTCTGGCACTGTGAGACAGCAGCGCTAACTACTGTGCCACCTTACATTGAATCACTGAGTTGACATCTCAGATAAAGGGGCCTTTAGTTTATCATTTGGCTACTTTCTGAGCTCAAACTCTGGTGTAGCACTTCAAGTAATATCTTTTGACTCTCCCAAATGAATCACATTAACCTGAAAGTGGGGAAGTGGCTAAAATGTGTGCTAAAGATATAAACATAGGAAAAAGGAGCAGGAGGTGGCTATTTGGCCCATCGAGCCTTCTCTGCCATTTTTCACACTATCCCTATATCCTGAGATGTTAACTCCAGGAAATAACTGAGCCAAGGCATTGCTCATAAGTATCTTTTGAGCTGCTCATTTTGGACAGAAACTTTCTACAGGGCTGAATATATTGTGATTAATTGATAACCTTCATCTCGATGCATCAGCATTCAGAAATATGGGCTGTGATTCTCCCAAAGCACTGAATTAGCAGGAAAACTGTTCTAAATCCTGACTGTTTTGTCAATTCAGCTTCTCACCCAAATCTCTGCACTTTGTGCACTGCAGAAGTCCCAGTTGTGAACATCATTAAAAACCTGGAACATGACAGCTCTGGAACTCTGTGCGTGTGCAGTGGTCTGGATCTGTCAGACTCCCCGTTTCCGGAACCCTTGCAGTGCTGCCCCTCCAGGCCACACCCTCCCCCCATGGCTTAACTGTCTGTACAACAATTGCTGGGCCAGCCTTGACCCCACGCCCCCACCCAGGAATGCTCCGATATACAATTCATCGCACCCCCGCCCCCAGCAGTGACAATTCCTCCACTCCCCTCACCCCAGCAGACTCCCCTGGGAGGCAGGCCCCTCCCCGCATCCCCTGGCCCACCCCAATCGCTGCCCCCCCTCCATCCCACACCTATCCTGTCTGCAGACTCCCCAGTACCACCTCTAGGCCCCACCCACCTTGGCACTGCCTAATACTGGGCTTGAGCACTTTGCCCTTTGGACAATGCCAGGCACAGGCTGGCACTGCCAGGTTCTCATGCCCCACTGCCAGATCCCCTGAGAGCCCCAGTTGCCCCCCCCCCACCTTCATTCTGTTGGGATTTCCCGCGAGTTCCCCACATGTGGGGAGCTACTCTAAACTCTGCCGGAGTGAAATACTCCTGGTGGGATGGGAGATTCAATTGGGACTGGTAAGTTCCGATAATTAGATGTAAACAACATTTGAAACGTATTAAAAAAAGATTCAAATTACTTACCTGCCTTCCCGCTGGTTTCCAGTATGGTCTGGTGGTGACTGTTCGCTGACACTGGGAGATGTGCCTGCATTTTCCGTGCATGCTAAATCCCAGAACATGGCCACAGTTGTGAATCTCCCACTGCAACCTGCCAGAAAAGTTGTGGGTCACGATGGGAGAATCGTGGCTGTCATCATTTAACTCCTTTCAATTCAGAAATAAGACCCTTGGATAAAAGAAAAGCTCCAAAATCTGTGCTTTAGTTGTCAATTGTTTTATCGCATTCCTGATGCGCAATGTAGGTGAAATTATCATCCTTATCCCTCCCCCGCCTTCACCATGACCCTCTGCCACCCCAACTGTGCCCCAATCCTTCTGCCACTTGACCAGGATGTAATTCCAATGAAGGGGTCATTTACAAAGAGGGCATAGACCCTCAGTCAGGAAGTTGTGTCAAGAGTTGTGTTAAGCTCTGTGTTGGCACACACGTTACATGCTGGAAGATTAGCATTGACAGATTTAAGCACATGTGTATTTTATGTATGTCCTGTGTATGTTCATTGTGGCAAAATCAAGAAATATAAATGATACCAGGGACCCATGTAGATCTGGATTTTCTTTCGTTTGAGGTTTAAGCCATCTGATCAGTAATGTTTGCCACTCAGAATTGTATTGTTGTCCACATCGCAACATTTTGCTGTAGAGAATTTTTCCACGCGCGACCAATATGTAATCCTTTATCCTGCTTAGTATTCTGCAGAATAAACCTATGAAGTAGTGTTGTGATCAATGACAGTTTATTTAGCCAACTGTTTCTTCATTGCATTCAAATCAACACTTACTATGTTGCTCCATTTTGCCTAATTTAGAAATGAGCAATATGTAATTCAGATGGAAGTGAGCACAAAACCAATTCAAAATGTCCCATCCAATTCTAAGTTTGATTACTATTCCAGCATTAATGCTAACTCTGAGCATGAGTGCTGTGCTAGCTTGTTTCCTAGTGACACCGTCAGAAGAGTTCATTAGCTATGTGTGTAACTAAGAGATTGGGCAGCAATTATAGCAACTGCTGTGAAATTTCCAAACTGGCCTTCCACCTGAAAGATGTACATCTCAGCAAATCAGGACTTAAATTATTATTGTCACATGTACAGGGATACAGTGAAAAGTATTGTTTCCTGCGTGCTACACAGACAAAGCATATTGTTCATTGAGTACATAGGGGAGAAGGAAAGACAAAGGTGCAGAATATCGTGTTGCAGTTACAGATAGGGTGTGGAGAATGACCAATTTAATATAAGGTAGGCCCATTCAAAACCTGTTGGCAGCAGGGAAGAAGCTGTTCTTGAGTTCGGTGGTATATGTATTCAGACATTTTCCTGATGGAAGAAGTTGGAAGAGAGGACGTCCGGGATGGGTGTGATTCTGCTGGTCCTTGATTTTCCGAGGCAGCAGGAAGTGTAGACGGAGTCAAAGGATGGGAGGCTGGTTTGCGTGATGGATTGAGCTGTCAGCATTCCAGTGAGTTATTTAGGTTTGATGGAGGTCTGGTGGTTTAGTGGGCAACCTTCCTGCCTCTGAGCCAGAATCTTCCGTTCTAGATTCTAAGTCTAGTGAAAGTGAGAGTGACTTCCACTGGAGGGATGCGAGTCTGACCGTGTCCAATCTTGCATTGCTCAACTCATTATGTATTCATCCACAGATGCAGCTTGCCAATTCCTGCAAGGTCACCATTCCCACCATTACCTCATAGAGGTTTAGGTCTGGGTGCCATATCTAAAAGGCACTCAGACAGACATTAATTCACTGCAGGCCAGGAGCTCCAGATTCTATACATCACAGGCAGTATCTCCCGGAAAAGAAAACGTGTGGACCCACGGTTCAGTGGAGCTTCCTGGCACGACCTCCTCCAGGTCACCCAGGAAAGACAGGAGTTATTCTTTTCCAGGGATGACAGCAGGAGGCTCTTTGGTCTGATCACAGTGGCCTGTGAGTCAGTGCCCTTGGATTCCACAGGAGGATAGCCCAACTGTGCAGGAGAAGGATTAATTAACTCTGTCATGCTCTGTCAGGATAAATAGCACTGTCCATTCATTGCAAAGTGACACTCATAAGGCCATCAAGCAATGTGAGCTTAGGGATGTCAGGTAGGAGATTGGGTTGTAGGATTCAGTAACAGTCTGTACACACAAACAACATAAAAGGTCAATCTCCCCTGTTAATGCTAGTTTGTTGGACGCTGCAAAAGTCTCCAGCCAAATTTAAAGCGGGAAACTGGTTATCCTAATGGACAGTTTAAGAGCATGCTTGTCCACGGCATCTCCTAAGCCATCTCCAATAAGCCATGTGCTTCTGCCCGTTTTGCGTTTAGGATTAAGTTGAAAGTTCCATTCAAGGCTCCCAAGGTTTCAGCCTGTCTTAGCTTTTGAAGAACAAACATACTGACTGTGATGAAAGGACCTGCTGACCCATCCAGCCTGACTCAAGATATTAATCATTCTTCATGCAAGGAACTCCCTGATATCACCTTAAAATTTGTGCTTTACCAGATTATTAACGTGATTTCTTGCAAATCTTGAAGTAGCATTTGGATTTACCTTTTGTACTGTGGGGTTGCTGTTGCGGTGGGATAGATTATTGGTTTTAATAATTTAAAGAGCATGAGTTCAAATCTCACTTTGACTATATGAGTTTTAATTGAGGTTAAAGAGAATCTGCAAATTACCAGTAAAAGTGGCCATGAAGCCATAATTAGCATAAATATCTAACTGGTTCTCTACTGTCCTATAGGGAAGGAAATCAATTCATTTGCTGCAGTTGAGGTGTGATTCCAGTGCCGTCCAATGTGGATGATCTTAGCTACACTCTGATGTGGCCATTCAAGCCATTCACTCCTGGCAACCAGTTCAAGGGACAAAGTTTCTTTCGGATTTGATACTAAAGATCAGTTTCATTGCCCCTCTGTACAGTTCTCAATTCTCCCCTCTGTTGATATGTCCAAATTTGAACACAGGTTTCATGTTAAATTCTGACAGCACTGCTGTGTGACTTCCATTGATTTGTAAGGGCTGAATATAGCATTATATTGCAGAATTCCAATTGTTTCTGTTACCTGCAGAATTCTTAAAGGAATGGTAAACTGAATTGTCAATGGTTACAGTGGTTGGGTACTGTGTTTCATTTGATATAATACCTTGAATATTATCATTATTTATTAAACAGACAGCTCAAGGTGGAGGCCATCGGACCCTTTTATATGGACACGCAGTACTGCTTAGACACTCCTACAGTGGAATGGTAAGAATTACTTATTTTCTGCTTCCTGTTAACTAATTTACATCAAAGATCCACAAGTGGGGCAGCACGGTGGCATAGTGGTTAGCATTTCTGCGTTATATGCTAGGGACCCGGATTCAATTCCAGCCTAGGATCACTGTCTGTGTGGAGTTTATACATGCTCCCGTGTCTGTGTGAGTTTCCTCTGGGTGCTCTGGTTTCTTCCCTGAGTTCAAGGATGTGCAGGTTATCTTGATTGACCTTGATAAATTAACCTTCATGTCAGGGGGTTAACAGGCTAAATATGAGGGATAATGCAGTTAGGCCTTGCTGGGATTGTGGACTGTCCAGACTTGATGGGCTGAATGGACTCCTTCTGACTGTAGAGATTTTATAATTCTAAGGGGAATTCAGGCTATCTTTTCATTGTTATGGTAATTAAATGGAAGGTACCACAACTGATCTAATATTGGGGTGACACAAAGCATGGTGGCACCCTGCTGCCTCACAGCACCAGGGATCCGGATTCAATTCTGGCCTTAGGGGTGTCTGTCTGTGTGGAGATTCCATATTCTCCCTACGTCTGTGTGCGCTTCCTCCTGGTTTCCTCCCACTCTCCAAAGATGTGCAGGAATGGGTTGATTGGCCATGCTAATTTGCCCCTTAGTGTCAGGGGTACTAGCAGGGTAAATATATGTGGTATAAGGATAGAGCCTGGGTGGAATTGTGGTCAGTGCAGACTTGATGGGCCAAATGGCCTTCTTCTGCACTGTTGAAATTTTATGATTCTAAGAATATTCACATTCATACCCAAAAGTTATGGGTTCAATAAAGCAATCTAAATTGCTGTGTTTGATGTAAATCCATCTACAGGTCATTTTGGTCAGGCCAGCATGTTCTAATGCACCAAATAGATGAGGTCTGACTGCTTGATATCCACGTGGTATTCATAGTAGCCGTTGATACTCGTATATTGGCCTGTAACAAAATAAAGAGTTAATCTCAAAGACTGTGAAACATTTTGGTGTTCAATGCTAAGATACTGCAGCTAATTTGTGGTAACTAACTTGGACTGGACACGTAATTCCTTAAAAGTGATCTGGTGTTCACTGCTATCTTCTCAGTTGAACTACGCACCAATCTGAATGTTTAACCTGCTGTTATCCTGCATTTTTTTCCAAGTATCTCTGTTGTTTGTCCACATCTCGATCATCGACAGACAAACTAGCCTTTGATGTTGGACTACAAGAAGATACAACAGGTATGTGTGAGTGGTGTACTGTACTTGGAAGTGGTCATGTGTTAAGAACGTAGAACACAGAACAGTACAGCACAGGAATAAGCCCTTGGCCCATATTGTTGTGCTGAACATGATGCCAAATTAAACTAATCCCTTCTGCCTGCCCTTGATCCATGTCCCTCTATTCCTCGCATATTCATGTACTTATCTAAAAGCTCCTTAAACGCCCCTATTGTATTGTACCTGCACCACCACCCCGCACTACCACTTTCTGCATAAAAAACTTGTCCCTCACACCTCCTTTGAACTTTCCCCCTCTCTCCTTAAGAAAGAGAAACATTGACATTTTCTCTTTCATGGGGCAGGCTGAAGAATTCACTTATTATCCGAGTGAGGCCAACAACAGTGACAAAGCAGACACCTCTTCTATGATAGAATGGCACGGTGCTTGAGAAATATTGTCTAGGTTAGAAAGTTCTAGACATTAAAATATGGCGGGCCCTACTAATGGGAACCAAACTGACCGTATCCCGCATGAGTCTCACAAATGTGACAGCTTCATACCACTCGGTTGCTGGAGTAGTTGTGGTCATGAGATTACACTTGTCCATTCTATATTACCTTGCTCAATCCTAATAAAAAGTTACCATTCATATATAAAAAGAAGACAGTACAAATGGCAGTGTAATTTTAAATTTTGGGAGATTTTTAAAACATGGAACATATGCTGAAACTTTATGTGAAAACAACACTTCATCCAGAGCAATAATAGGAATGAGCGTTTTATATTAGGAGACAGCTGGATTAGCTTCGTGAGTCCGTTCAGTTTAACTAAAATGGCAGATTGTCGTCGTTTTGGATTTAAAATTCAGTTTAATTTTATCTCTACAAAGCTACTGTTATACTGGTAATGTTCAGCTAAAGTATAGACACTATGTAATCTAGATTTACAGAGAACTGTTCCAATTTTCCTGTTTGCACAGGGGAGGCTTGTTGGTGGACTATACACCCAGCCTCCAAACAACGGTCAGAGGGAGAAAAAGTACGGGTAGGAGATGACCTTATCTTAGTCAGTATTTCCTCAGAGCGATACCTGGTGAGTAAAAGATCACAAATTTCTCATTCCAATTCTTGCATGCAATTATTCCCTGATGTATATTCCTCCAATTCAGCCTTAAATGTCTCTGTTGATTAAAATTGCAAAAGGCACATCTACATTTTTCTTCTGTTTCTGACAGTACTTGCTTTATTCGCTTTATTCTAAATCGTTCCCAGTCTGGATGTCTAATGTACTTTCGAAACGCATAGTGCTTTGAAACTATTGGAAAAAAGAACTGCTCCCGGTGGCACTGCTGGTTAAGCTCATGAGTAGCTAAGCCTTATGTACATATTTGATTATCAGTCTGCACTGTTGGTCGATAGTTGTCAAGCAGTGGTACATTTAGCCTCAGAGACCCTGGGTTAAAGAAGGATAAAATCATTTAGGTCAGATTTGCACTCCTGTTTATTATCTATGAATGTCAATACGTGCAGTAGTTCAGCAAGGAGGCTTGTCTTTATAGTAGCAATGATGGAACAGCCTGCACATGAAGAATGGCCACTTGGTTGCAGGGTCCCAAGAATGGCCCATGCTGTTTACCCCAGTGGAATTACTCACTGCATTGTCAGTGGGTGGGGAAGGAGGGGTGGAAGGAATAGGCAAGAAAAGGACGAAAGATATCACCAACAGTTAATTTGTGAACAGGACCAGATGCTGTGTAGAGGGAGGATTGAAAAGTTCTATTTTAATTCTTTTATGGAAGCCTGTGCTGAAAACCTCCGCCCTCGTCCAGGTATTACCTGGTTTTGCTGCAGTGAAAGAGGTTTTGGCTGGAACACCAAACTTTCTGTCCTCGCTTGCAGTGGAGTGGCCACGAATGAGATTGGAGAATCCCAGCCCTGGATTTCAGTTAAGAACATAAGAACTGGGAGCTGGAGTGGGCCATCTGGCCCATCAAGCCTACTCCGCCATTCAGTAAGATCATGGCTGATATTTTGGCGGACTCAGCTCCACTTACCCGCCCGCTCACTGTAACCCTTAATTCCTTTACTGCTCAAAAATTTATCTATCCTTCTCTTAAGAAACATTCGATGAGGTAGCCTCAGTTGCTTCACTGGGAGGGGAGTTTCACAGATCCACAACCCACCAGGTAAAGAAGTTCCTCTTCAACTCAGTCCCAAATCTGCTCCCCCTTATTTTGAGGCCATGCCCCCTAGTTCTAGTTTCACCTGCCAGTGGAAACATCCTCCTTGCTTCTATCTTATCTAATCTCTTCATAATCTTATATGTTTCGATACGATCCTTCCCTTATTCATCAGACGTGAAAGTATACCAGTATGCTGTCTGGACAATGAATGGACTGTAATTCTTGAACTGCACTGACCCCGCTTCTCATTCATTACCTCATTTATTTGTGATTTGCTTGGTAGAACATGTATCAATGCTACCATTCCTACTTACCTTATGGGACTGGATAGCCTTAAATGCTATATGAAATCTGAATTTCTGTGTGGATAAAGCAGTTCAGCTACCTTGCTGCAAAAAAAATGTATATTTATCTTACTGAAGTACTTTGGCTGAATGGTGACAAGCATAAATTCTGGAAGCCGCATTTTAATGCTTTATTATTTGTTTTAAAAGGATGGGGTAGTTTAAAGATCAGTGTTCTGTTAAAATACATTTAAATGCAAGCAGGCAGTCTTGAGCTTGTGCTGAACTGATTCTGTTCTCTTGCAGCATTTGTCATATGGTTGTAGCAGTTTACAGGTTGATGCTGCATTCCAGCAGACTCTCTGGAGTGTTGCTCCAATTTGCTCTGGAAGTGAAGTAGCACAAGGTAAGATTGTTTGAGAACCCCTGCAATAACACTGCGCAACTAAACCACAAGCTCTGTACTCTTTATCAGTGCAATCCGCATACACATTACACCATCAAATAACACCTCTCAGCTTTGGTTTTGGAGGAGGATTGCATGCCTGCATGAGTCACAGATTTAAGGCAAAGACTAACATTTTGATTTTATTTTTGGTGTTCTTGCTATTTTCACTTTCCCTCTCTACACAATTCCAGACAGTGACTAATTCCAGCTACCGTATTTGTCCTGAAGACTGAACTAAGAGTGTGTAGGATCAGCTCCAGGCTTATTTGCCATTTTCCCTTTTCCACTGAGTTGACCATTACCTCTGTTTACTCCACCCCCCCTCCCCCACAACCCCTGTGTTCACCCCAACTTTGTGTTTCACCTCTCAGACATATCCAAAATTCAGATACTCACCTTCTTGAGGAAGCTATGTAGGGGAGTGATGGTTCCATGTCCTACAGGATAATTCTACGGTTAATTTACAAGTCATTGGTTCAATAAAGACATGATGTGATGCAGTATGGCAGTGAGTTTGCAGTTCGAAATGTCCTAATCTCCTGTGAGATCTCAAGTTATGGTTGGTTTGCTTCAGTGGCTGGATGGTTGCTTTGTGATGCAACAGCGTGGGTTCAATTTCTCTATCAGCTAAGTTATTCTTGAAGGACTGCCTTCTTAACCTTGCCTGAGGTGTGCTGATCTGGGATAATGGTGACTTTACCTTTTAATTGTAAAGAGATTGAGAATCATTGGAAATATTGAGGATGGATTCTCTCAATTTCACAGGCAACAACCAATATATCTTGACTAATTAAAAGACTGTAATTGAATAGTCTGCGTAGATTGAATCTTAAATGTTCATCTTAGGCTCCCCGATATAGAGGGCTTCATCGGACAACACATATTCTTGTCAGCAGTGCTAACTTGTATCCCTAACATCATTTGCATATTTACTACATAGAGCCAGCAGCAGAGGGGTAAATTCATTCTAAAAGATATCAAGCAGATTCTGTGAGATTCTTGCACAGCATATTCCCATGTCCATTCACCCAAGTTTTATGGACGAAAAGGGAATGGTTTAGGTTAGAGGATCATTGCTTTTTCCTAATTGGTCGGCGCAACATCGAAGGCCGAAGGGCCTGTTCTGCGCTGTAATGTTCTATGTTCTATGTTGTAAGTCTTGGGTAGATATACCTGAGCGCTGGCATTCATTGCCTCCAATTTCCACAGCCATAACATTTTAGATTGGTCGAGCCAGGCTGCAAACACGTATGTGTGGACCCTTCCAAACGGCCCATATTTAATGCAGAGTAAGTCTAATTGATCCCACGAGGATTTCCCAATGTTTCTTGGGCTGTTCTCTCTGAGTGTGCACATTAAATAGAAGTTCCTTGCCTATCCTGCTGATTGCTACTGACCTTTGGTTCTTTAAGCTGGGACCAGATGAGTTTTTGCAAGCAGCTTTGCTCCTGCATTTGACCTCCCAAATGGTGTTTTTTGCTTCATTGCTTCAACATGGAAACACAGAACAGGAGAAGGCCGTTCAGCCCTGTCAGCCTGCTTCATCATTCATTATGACCATTGATGATCATCCAACTCAGTAACCCGTTCCTGCTTTTCCCCTATATCCCCCTAACCCCAAGAGGCATATCTAACTCCTTCTTCAGAGAATCATTAAATCTCTACAGTGCAGAAGGAGGCCATTCAGCCCATCGAGTCTACACCCACAACAGTCCCACCCAGCCCCTATACCCATAACCCGTATTTACGCCCCTAATCCTTCTAACCTATGCATCTCAGGACACTAAGGGGCAAGTTTTAGCATGGTCAATCAACCTAATATGCATATCTTTGGACTGTGGGAGGAAACCAGAACACCTGGAAGAAATACATATAGACAGAGGGAGAATGTGCAGGCTCCACACAGTCACCCAAGCCAGGAATCGAAATCAGGTTCCTGGAGCTGTGAGGCAGTGGTGCTAACCACTGTGCCATCTTGAAATCATAAAATTTATTTGTCTCAACTGCTTTCTGTAGTGGAGATAGACTCACCACTCTTTAGATGTAGAAACTTCTCCTCACACTCTACCCTGCATCCTCAGATGGTTCTGGACACCCCCACCATCAGGAACATCTTCCCTGTCTAGTCCTCAAAGAATTTTATAGGTTTCTAAGAGATCCCTCTCATTCTTCTAAACTCCAGTGAATATAATCCAAACTGACTCCATTTCTCCTCATAGGTCAGGCCCTGCTTATGTATTAGTTTCTTGCACTTGATATTTTTCAATGTAGGACCCCGTTTGCGGTGACTTCCAGCACTCAATACAAATCTGAGTTCCAGCTTGGGCATTTGATGCTGCCTGCCAATAGGAGATGCAAGAGAGGTTCAGGCAGAGGGAGGAGAAGAACATGTGTTACCACCTCAGGCACCAAACTCCTACGAAGAATTGGGAATATCTTTCCAGTTCCTCACCACAGGACACAGGCAAGGAGATCTGCCTTTGTAAATTCGCTTTGTGAGTTGAGGATATAGTAGAGTTTATGCATCTCATGTCGTCAACCTGCAAAGGAGACCCACTAAAGGGTGAAAGGCTACTCAGTACTGTGAAAGGTGCCATGCCATGAAGGAAATATGTGCCCAGATCCTTTCAGATTGGCTACAATTAAGAGATTATAAGACCATAAGACAATGGAGCAGAATTAAGCCACTTGGCCCATCGAGTTTGCTCCACCATTCAATCATGGGCTGATATTTTCCTCGCTCCCATTCTCCTGCCTTTTCCACACAGTTCCGATCTCTTTATTAACCAAGAATCTCTGTATCTCTAGTGATACTTTAGTAAGATTAGTGAGAATTAGTGAGACTTTGGGGTCACAGAATCATGTTTGCTGAGTGGAAAACCTTTATCTATTTCCCTATGGACAGAATTATAGAATCATAGGGCAGAAAGTGGCCATTTGGCCCATTGAGCTTGCACCGGCTCTCAAAGAGCAAAAACAAAGAATAGTACAGCATAGGAACAGACCCTTTGGCCCATCAAGCCTGTGTTGATCATGTTGTCCTATCTAGACCAACTGCCTGTATCCCTCTATTCCCCGCCTGTTCATGTGCCTTTCTAGATAAGTCTTAAGTGTCACTAACGTATCTGTCTCAACCACCTCACTTGACATTGACAAAACATCTTACCTCAGTCCTATCCCTGTAACCCTACATATTTACCCCACTAATCCCCTCATCTGGGGACATTAAGGGGCAACGCACTGAGCCCACACATCTTTGAGACATGGGAAGAAACCGGAGCACCTGGAGGAAATCTATGTTGACATTGCGAGAGTGTTCAGACTCTGCACAGACAGTGACCCAAGCCGGGAATTGAGCTCAGGTCCCTGGCACTTGAGTAGCAGTTCTAAGCACAGTGCCAATGTGCCATCCCAAAAGGAGAGAGGGCAGCAGTTTTATTGAGTGGCAGGCTTTCCTCACATACATGATAGAATCATAGAATCCTACAGTGCAGAAGGAAGCCATTCGGCCTATCGAGTCTTCACCAATCACAAACTTAGCCAAGCCTTATCCCCGTAACCCCATGCATTTACCCTAGCTAGTCCCCCTGACACTAAAAAGGAAATTTTGCATAGCCAAGGCACCTAACCCCCACATCTTTGGACTATGCAAAGAATCCAGAGCACTTGAAGGAAACTCATGCAGACATGGGGAGAATGTGCAAACTCCACACAGACATTGACTCAAGCCAGATTCCTGATGCTATGAGGCAACAGTGCTAACCACTGTGCCACCGTTCCGCCCTATCTTAACAAAATAGTCAGAAAAAGTTTCATACAATAAACTGTGCATCATAGGCCATGAATACTCATCAGTGTACCAGCAATATCAGGGCACACCCTACAAGCAATCTCAGTTCTTTAATATTGTTCTTGTCCACTGTTGCTAACACAATTTCAGGGATCTCTGAGTTTGAATAATTGAGGAATTAGTGAATTGAGACTGAAAGGTTTTCGATTAGACAACCCCCATACAGTTGACATGCTGAAATAGTGATCTTGTTTTCTGTAGAGGTCAGGTGATTGCAATTCTACAGAACTTTCAAAATGATCAGTTATCAGGTGTATCCTGCATAATTTTGTGACTCAAGGGAGGAGGCAGTCTTCACGCAATAAACTTAGCTTCAGCAGAGGAAGAAAAGAAAGATGCGAAGCAAAGTGAAGTCAGATCAACAGCCACTTTAATCTACTGGTCAACAAAAGTTTCATTGAAAAGCTGTATTTGTGTTGCTATGTGAACACGCCTATGGTCTCCTTGCTAACATGTTGTTAACACCCCTGTTAATAACATGTTGTATATAACCACCATTATTGCTACTGCCATCCCACTGTGCACCCTACCACCTGGAATGTTTTTACAATCCTTTTTACAAAGTTGATAAACATCAAATTAATTTTCAAAGATGTTACAATAATTTTATTTCCCTACTGTTATGGTTCAGGTTAGACACACCAAAATGTTTTATGAAGCCTGCCTGAACCATAAGTTTTGCATCTTGAATTTGGCCAGGGTAAGCATGAGATGCTTCACTGAGATAAATGCAAAATAGTGCAGAAAAATGCTGGAAAACCTCAGTAGGTCTGGTAGCATCTGTGGAACGAGACTAAAACCAATATTTCGCCTAGATAACCCTATTTCAGGGTTCAGTAGACAATGAGATGTTTCACTTCAAGTGTAATTCAAAAGACCCACTAGGGGACTTTTATCAAATAATGTTTAATTAAGAACTCTTATCAATTGCAAATAAGAAACAAAGCAATCATTGTAATGTATAACTCTTAATCTGTATATATAAGACATTCCAATCAAAATCTATATCCAATAAACAAAATCTTTTAAACAGATTTATCATTGTACAGGCTAAAGCTCACATGATACTGAAATCTAGTTCTCGGTGTTGGATGCTGATTTCAAATAATCTTGAAAACTCTGAGCAGCTTGTTGTCATCAACATAGTTTCTTTACTGCAGCATCTCAACAAACCGTTCTTTCAGCTAACTGATAAAACTTTCAAAGCAAAACTTTCAAAGAAGACCGACCTTCTTTCAGCTACGCTTCGAACACTGCAGCCAAAATGAAACTAAAAACAACCCTTGTTACCTGGGCTGTACACAGTATTTCACTGCTCCTAACAATGACATCACCTAAGGCTGTGAGCTGAGAAACACTGACTGAGAGCTGCAGAGATCATGATTTTAAAAAAATCTCTTTAAAGGGCACTAACATCAACATAATACATATATGTTTTTGTGTGGGTGCAACTGTGTGTGCATGTACATGCATGTGCTTTAATGTATAAATCCTCTGTGATTTTCTTTGATGAGAATTTAAGGTGTGCATCAACAACTTCCAGATATATAGTAACGTTTAAGAGGCACCTTGAAAGATTCATAAATAGACGGGATGGAGGGATATGGATCATCTTGAGGCAAATGGCCTTTAGTTTAGAAAGGCATAATGTGTAGGTGCAGGCTTGGTGGGTCAAAGGGCCTCTTCCGTGCTGTATTGCTCTCTTCCTCTGAAAGAACAAATCCTTATTGGGAGTCACCTAAACACTTTCTCCATACTGAAATAATTAGAAACAATCTTTACTTCCTTATAAAGCAAAGGGAAAATGCTACACTCACTGCTTGCACTCCAGTCTCTGTGCTGAAGCTTGGTCCTTACCCACCACCAGCTTAGTTTACGGTTGCCTCAGGGAATCAGCTGGCATGAGCATTGTAGGTCAGCACCTTGTGCGGTAGACACCCAACTGCTGGGCAGGCTCTGAGGCCACCGAATGGGGAAGTAAAAGGAAAGTATTTTCACACTGCATGGGTACCATCCCGAGGCCCAGCCACATCAACAGAAGTGCTTGCAGAGCTTACAAAAACTGGGATGTCCTGAGTAAATTCCTGTCGCTGTCTGCTTGTTTGATTGTTATTCATGACATCGGCCATTGACAATTAACAACAACTTTCCTTCCATTAGGATATCTAAAGGGAGGGGACGTGCTGAGATTACTGCATGGGCACATGGATGAATGTCTGACTGTACCCTCAGGAGAGCATGGAGAAGAACAACGCAGGTAATTAAGACTGACAAAGTAACCAGCCATTGGAGCTGTGCGAGGAATTGAAAGATCATGTTGTTTAAGCAAGTCAGATGGTGCAATGTCACTGCAAAGAGCAATGAGCATGTATCAAATGATTTCAATTCAAGCATTAACTGTTGCTTTGTGCTAAAGACAGACGGGGCACGATTTTGACTATATGAGTGCAGATTGCTGTTGTATTGCTAAAGCTATAACAGCTTGAAATCTCAAGGCCTGGATACTCCTGTTGTTAGCAGGACAGGAATTTTTTTTTACAGATATCCCAGGCAGCGAAATCAGCTGCACAGTGGTGAAGGGGACGTTTAGGTCAGAATTCTCCAACCTTGCTCTCCGGTGGGATTTTCCGGTCCCGCTGCAATGATTTGACGGAGCACCTCATTCTCCAACAGTGCAGGCAGTGATGACGTGGGAGAATTCTGGTTTTAGTATTGGCAACAGGGCATGTTTGCCTATGCGGAAAGAGCTGGAATGAGTTAGAGTAGCTAAGGGTGTTCGAATCACTGAATGATTTAACTGCTACTAAGTGGAAACTAAAATTAGTGGGAGGTCAGCCATCGCTGAGGGATGGAGGGATCACTGTATGTGATTGGAGAAAAGGGAAAGCCCAAAATTGGGTTGTCCAACCACTGGACAAGTCTCTCTTGAGTAGAACCCTGCTTTATGCTGTAAGTAAATGACATGGTACAGAACTTGTGGCATTAGAAAATGTTGATATTGGTGAAATAAATCCTCAGAGGTGTTCCTTCACCAGCTGCCCTTTATTTACAAACTCTATTCCACTCTTAGAGTGTTTCAAGTACACGGTCAGAATCCAGACGGCTGGTGGATCTACTATATTTATATATTGCTGAGGCTCCCTGTTTGGGCAGGCAATCATGTCCGCAATCAGGGAGCTCATACTCCAAGAAGCCCTCTTCATGGCTCTCACTGAAGTCATTACAGGGGGAGCGCATTAAATTTCAGCAATTCAGTGGGAAGTTACATTAACATGCCGAACTGCAGAGCAAAGCACCTTTCACAGAGTACCTTAATTCCAAATTTAAACTTTGGAAGAAATCCCTCTGCTAGATCAGACTGACATTTTATCATTTCCCACATCAGTTGTTCCCTGCCTCATGAAAATACCAATGAATCAATTACTGAAACAGTGACACATTTCTGCCTAGAAAGAGATTTCCCTGATTCAATTCACACAAGGTGTTCTGCAGCGACATCCATCTCATCTGGCTGGCTTTGAACATCAAAGGCTGAAACCCGTCCTTTAATGATGTAACAAAAATGCTTATTTTCGCACACTTACCAGAGAGAAGTCACCAACTGCAAAGAAAAGTCGTGTGTCTGACTGTAATAAATAATGCTTGCCTTTCTTTTTGGAATGGGGCATCATGTAGTGTGAAGCATTAATTAGACTTTATCCCGCACATTATAGCACGAAATTTCTTTTACCTATAGCCGACTTGAAATGAGAGCTGATGAGGGCAGAGGGACTTCTGTGACCTTAATTAATCATAGAATCCTTACAATGCAGAAGCAGGCCATTTGGCCCATTGAACCTGCACGAACAACAGGCCCAAATTTTCCATTCTCGTGGCAGGGATGGCGTCAGAGAATTCTGGTTTTAGTGTTGGCAACAGGGAATGTTTTCCTACATGGACTGAACTGGAATAAGTTCGAGTAGCTGAGAATGTTTGGGCCACTAAATGATTTCATCGCCACTGATTGGAAACCAAAATGTTGACACTAAAATGGACCTGACACTCCCTTATTTAGTAGCCCGGGTTCTGGGGACCCGGGTTTGAATCCCTCCACGACTGATGGTAGAATTTGAAATCCAATCCATCACGCAAACCAACCTTCCATCCATTGATTCTATCTACACTTCCTGCTGCCTTGGAAAAGCAGCCAGAATAATCAAAGACCCCACACATCCCTGAACTACCCCTCTTCTTCCGTTGGGAAAAAGATACAAAAGTCTGAGGACAGTAACAACCGACTCAAAAACAGTTTCTCCCCTGCCGCCATGGGATTTTTGAATCTCACAACAAGTTGATCTTTTTCCACACCCTAGCTATGACTGTAACACTACATTCTGCTCTCCCTCCTTTCCTTCGATATAAATGGTATGCTTTATCTATATAGTGCACCAGAAACAATACTTTTCACTGAATACTGATACATGTGACAGTAATAAATCAAATCAATCAAAAATAAATTTGGAATTAAGAATTTACTGATGATCATTAAATCATGGACAATTGTCAGAAAAATCCATTTGGTTCACTAATGTCCTTACCTGGTCTGGTCTACATGTGACTCTAGAGCTACAGCAATGTGGTTGACTAGAAATGGGCAATAAATGCTGGCTAACCAGTGATGCTCATGTTTCATGAATGAATAAAAACGAAACATATGCGATCTGGAGCCTGACTTTAGAGGACAGCATTGAGGAGCAGCAAGAGGGAAGTCCCTGAACTCCAGGTAGAATAAGGTCAAGGGAACAAGAGGCATGTCTCAGAGACAAGGTGAGGGAATGAAGGAGGATGCATCAGACATTAGATAAAGACTCAGGAAGTAGGTTTGTGGCAGGAAATACCTTGCAGAAAGTTTGACTTGTTAGACAAGGAGAGTGAAGACAGGAGCAAAGGTGCTCAATGTATGGTCTCAAACTTTACATATTCCATCAGGATCCGTGTGTGATACGTTGTGTAAAGGTTTTAAGTAACATATTCCAGGGCTGAAGTGTCCATTAAAAGCTTGAAGGCTTGAATTAAATTTTAATCACCTGCTTGCCACCTTTTAAAGTTGACTTTAAGCGATCAGGCAGAATTCAATGTGGTTAACTGGCAAGTTAAACTTAAGTAAGTGAGACAGGGATAGATGTAATGTCGGACTATTACACTTCACCCCGTCTCACTTTGTGTTATTAGCTTGGGTACAGAAGCTGGAGAAGGAAAACGAAAGAGACAAGATTAAGTAGACTGAAAGCTTCTTCCTGCCGCACACCAGGGCTGCCTACATGAGCTAGATAGTGTTTTCAAATCTCTGGAGGGGAGTCTGAGAATCCATAACCTGGTGTGCAACTCACTGAATCATGTCAAACATTTAACTTGGATGAGTGCTGACAATGTGCATAAAAGATCCTGTTTATTTGCAGAGTTTGCCGATAATGTTTAAGCTTATTTATTAGTGACACAAGTAGGGTTACATTAACACTAGTGAAATTACACTCTGGCAGTTGCCTGTTCGGGTACACTGAGGGAGAATTTAGCATGACCAATGCACCTAACCAGCATGTCTTTTGGACTGTGGGAAGAAACCTGAAGGAAACCCACACAGACAGAAGAAGAATGTGCAAACCACGCACAGAGAGTCTCCCAGGCTAGGAATTGAACTTGGGCCCCTAGCGCTGTGAGACAGCAGTGCTAACCATTGTACCACCATGAAAAAGAGACGAGTGGCTGGGTAAAAGGTAAGAGGGGATTATGATCATTCCAGTGCCATTAGGCCCCCTTCCCCTCAAGCATTGTCTGTATCAGATTCACAACAGGTGAACTCCCCACCGCGTGGCCTCCAACTCCCCGTACCACCACAGCCTTAGCCTGGTAACTCTATAGCCATAAATAATATTCATAATTGCATTTATCTTCTGAGGTGCCTGTTGCAGCAGTGCCCACCTTTCCTGGTGAGGATACCAGTAGTTCATCACTGCGGGTCCTTCCATTGGGCTTGTTGGCTCATAGGTGCATTGGCCATGCTAAGTTCTTCCTCAGTGTACTCAAACAGGCTCCAGAGTGTGGCGAGTGGATGATTTTCACAAACTTAAAACTCTTATTTGTTGCCTCTGGTTATATTGCACAGGCAGACAGCCAGGCCTCACCAACTGAGTCAGGAGGTTCATCACATTGATTCTGAGGATGAAAGGGTTGATGTGTGAGGAGAGATTAAGCAGTTTGGACTGGAGTGTAAAAGGATGAGAGGAGATCTGATTGAGGCATATGAAATTTTAAAAGAGATTGATAATGTAAACATAGACCAAATGTTTTTCGTTATGGGCAATCTCAAACAAGAGATCACAGGTATAGGTTGTAGATTAAAAACTGAGATGAGGAGAATTACTTCTGGCAGACGGTGGTGAATTTGTGGCATTTGTTACCCCATAGTACAGTGAATTGTTGAACGGTTTCAAGAAGGAGATAGATATATTTCAAATAAAAACATATTAAAGAGATATGGGGAACAGGTTGATTTGAGATCAGAGAGATCGGCCGTTATCTGATTGAATGGCAGAGCAGGTTTGAGGAGCTGAATTTGCTGACTTCTGCTCCTAATTCCTATGTTCCTATGATTTGCTTTTGGTCCTGACCTCAATGAGAGACTGGGTGAAAGGAGATGAGGGATTAGGGTCATTAATATCATATTAGGATGAATCATTGCAGTAGATGAGAATCAAGTGGACTCGTGAAAGCCACCCGTGTATGCTTTTTTACTCATTCAATTAATTATCCAGTAGGTTCGAGGATGATCAAGATTATAGGGATTCTCAAGAGTTCCCTGCGGCATATATTACATTGCTAATTCAAATTTTTAATTTAGTGTTCCGATTCAGATTGCTCTGCTTCCTGGTTTGCTGTTCTTCCTAGTTAATATATAATTATGCAATGCACACCGCCTTTTATTATCAAAAGGCATCTTGAACTCTTGATGAAGCAACAAGGACATCAAGGGGAATATGATTACCGCATGTTTTGTCTTTGAGATCCCATTTGAATCCAATAAAATATACAGTGAGGAATGTTCAAAAAGAACCATGTAACAAGCCGATGGTTAATATATTCTTGTTCAACATGTTCATCCCTGTGTGACAACACAAACTAGTCCGTGACTTATACCCATCCAATCAAAGCAGACCATACTGGTGATTAGAAGCAAATGAAGAAGATAATGAAATAACAGGAGTCAATGTTAGTGAGTTTGATTTAAATGGAAATTCAATTGAATCACACTCAGAATTTGTGCTTTGTGGCAGTGTTAACTATCATCTATTGCTACTTATTTCGTTTACTGATCAAAGGTTCCATGAGTTGAGAATATTCTCTTAGGAATCTTGGACTTGGTCCCATGGGCTCTTATCAGCTATCACTCATTCCCCCATTTATGATGACAGGGGATTACCTCAAGTTTCTAGGTGTCCAGGTCACCAACAAGCTGTCCTGGTCTTACCACACTGATGTTATTGCCAAGAAAATACAGCAACACCTTTCTTTGTCAGGAGGCTGCCATCAAATTTTAGATGCACCTTAGAAAGCATCTTTTCTGGATGCATCACAGCTTGGCATGGTTCCTGCTCTGACCAAGACTGTAAGAAACTACAAAGGATTGTGAACGTAGCCCAGTCTCCCATCTATTGACACTGTGTATATTCCCCGTTGCCTCAGAAAAGCAGTCGGCATAACAAAGGACTCCATGCATCCTGGACGTTTTCTCTTCCATCCTCTTTCTTTGGGAAAAAGATACAAAAGTCGGAGATCACATACCAAGCGACTCAAAAGCAGCTTTTTCCCTGCTGCTACCAGACTTTTGAATGGACTTCCCTTATAATGAGATGATCTTCCTCTACACCCTGCTATGACAGTAAAACTATATTCTGCACTCTCTCCTTTCCTTCTCCCCGATGCACTCTATGAACAAAATGTTTTGTCTGTATAGGGCACAAGAAACAATACTTTTCACTGTATCCCAATACGTGTGACAAAAATCAGTCAAATCAAATTATGGCATAACAATGGATTCTGAACAGTCGTCTCGTTCATGTCCAAGTAAATGGTGATGGGGTCAAGAGACAACATGAACAGGTGGAATCTGAGGAGAGAATGTATTGGTGGGGATGGATGCAGGAACCAGACTGAAATTGGAAGATTGCCATTGGGTTGATGACAGGCAGTTCTGGCATCCATGCAATCTTGCTGGAAGTGGGAAAGCAATGGTAGCCACTGCCCGCATGGCAACAGCTTGTGGTGTATTAGTTACGATTAACTGGCCACTTAGCCTTCCTGGGTTGGCCCTATCAGTGCCAGCAGTGGAGAGGCCCCACTCTGTGGCTGAAATCTTTTTAAGGTTTATTTTATTAGGCTTACATTAATACTGCAATGAAGTTATTGTGAAAATCCTTGAGTCGCCACACTCCGGCGCCTGATTGGGTACACGGAGAAGGAATTTAGCACGGCCAATTCACTTAACCAGCACACCTTTCAGAATGTGGGAGGAAACTGGAGCACTCAGAGGAAACCCATGCAGACATGGGGAAAATATGCAAGCACTACACAGACAGTGACCCAAGCCAGGTCCCTGGAACTGTGAGGCAACAGTGCAAACCATTCTGGTTTAAATTTTCAAACAATGCTTGGCAGTTAACTATCAGCCACCATTAACTAGTGCATTTAGATTGTTAACTGTCAATAACCATTAACTGGCGTGTAAAAATGAGTCCATCAATCAGAGAGTCCTGATCAAGGATCAGGATATTGAATTTAATGGCCAGCTATGATCAAAATGAATGGTGAAGCAGGCTTGAAGGGCCAAATGGCCTACTCCTGCTTCTAATTTCTATCTTTCTGTACTATGAAATTGTAACTGTGATTCAGTGAAGTTCAATTGCATGACTGTGACCTTCATTGTGAAACTAACTAAGAAAGATAACTACCAATTTGAGGCTTTTATAAGGGGCAGCTTTTCTGCTATGCAAATGAATCATTTCACCCAGGAAACATTTGCCTCATGAAGCCTGGTATGACTTATGGACAGAAGCCATCCAAGTGTGTTTCATCTTGTCTTAAGAATTTTCTATGCTTAATGTAAGAGTTATAAGAAAGTTCATTAATTGGAAATCCACGTGGACTGAATGGGATGCTGTCCTCATTTACTTTTGCTCCTCCCTTCCTTCAAATCATCAGTGGAGTATTTGATTTTTGATTTGATTTTGATGTTCTGATTTGATTTGATTTATTATTGTCACATATATTAACATTCAGTGAAAAGTATTGTTTCTTGCACGCCATACAAAGGATGCCATTCAGAGAGGAGGAAAGGAGAGAGTGCAGAATGTTATGTTACAGTCATAGTTAGGATATGGAGAAAGATCAACTTTGTGTGAGGTAGTTCCATTCAAAAGTCTGAACGCAGTAGGGAAGAAGCTGTGCTTGAGTTGGTTGGAACGTGACTCAGACTTCTGTACATTTTTCTTGACGGAAGAAGGTGGAAGAGAGAATGTCTGGAGTGTGTGGGGTTCTTAATTATGCTGGCTGCTTTGCCAAGGCAGCAGCAGATATAGACAGAATCAATGGATGGGAGGCTGGTTTGCGTGATTGATTGGGCTACACACACAAAACCTTTGCAGCCTTGGGCAGAGCATGAGCTGTACCAAGCTGTGATACAACCAGAAAGAATGCTTTCTACGGCATCTTTCAGGATTCATAAACATGTGGGGGCTTTTATATTGTCAGACTTTTGGGTTCCCCAGCTTGATTGTATTGACGGCAAGAGAACCGCTGTCTCCTGTTGGTGGCTCGCTATCAGCCTAGAGGTGTCTTTCATTAAACAGGAACTGACCTTACCTGTCTGCTCCCTTGTCTGGAAGCTGTGAAGTTTCAAATGTAACTAGAATCTGATAGGATAAATTATGCTTCACTGTTGAGAATCTCGCTGGCATCCTCATTCTTCAGTGTGTCATTGCTTTCTTAGTTATGTATAAGTGCTATTCCAAGACTATGTATGTTAACCATGTTATATGCACCTGCGGTTGCTATGCAGCTGTTCATGCCAATGGAATCTTCTGATGGTGCACCCCCACCATGGGTATTGCGGTGGTGTTGGGTGCGGTCAATTGGAAAATCCTTCCCCTTAAAATCTATTCTGTCATTTCCTGTGGCAGTGTGTTCCACACTCCCACAATTTATTCCCTGTTGGATTTCTTTGTGACTATCTTATACCTATAGTCTGTGGTGCTGTTCTTCCTCAAGTGGAGGCATTGGCCGAAATTCTCTGGTCTTGCCTGCCGCAAGAATCACAGCGGGTGAGACAGAAAATTTGGTGAACCATTCAAATTTCCAGACTTGGAATATGTGAGGCCGGAGACCCTTCTTCCCAGTGGTAGGGGAGGCTGCACCTATTTGATGCTGGTGGGATCTTCCAATCCTGTCAATGTTTATGACTGTGTCACTGTGCTGCCCCATTGACAAATATGGTTAGCAGTGCTGCCTCACAACACCAGGGACCCATGTTCAATTCCGGCTTCGGGTCACTATTGATAAGGAGTTTGCACATTCTCCCCATGTCTGTGCAAGTTTCCTCTGGATGCTCTGATTTTTTCCCGTAGTTCAAAGATATGCAGGTTAGGGGAATTGGCCATATTAAAGTAGTGCCCCAAGAGATATATATATATAGATTTGGGGGATTAATGGAATAAAATACATGGGATAATGGGGATAGAGCCTGGGTAAGAGTCAATGCATACTTGATGGCCAAATGTCCTTCATCTGCACTGTAGGAGTTCTATGACTGTATGATTTTGTATGTTTTGTCTGTCCTGCTGGGATCCATCTGCTGGTGAGGTGGGAATGGGTGGGGAAGGGAAGAGGGGGAGAGAGGGTGGTGGGAGAAGGGGAGTGGGGAGAGGCTGCTCCTTTGCTGGGACCAGAAGATCCAGCAAGTGGGAAAGGCAGGAAAATTCAACCCTTTGTCTCTGGTTATGGAAACCATTCAGAATTTTAAAGATCCCTTATTAGGTCAGGTAGCATAAAACTGGGTTGGAAAAGAAAAGGCTATGTTATAAAATAAGCTCATTGATTGAGAAATTCATCCAGGTATTGAAAGTATCATATTTACTGAGGCTACAGTTACGCAGTTATCCTTTTCCTGTTGCTCTTCATTGCTGGGTTTAATAGGCTAATCAGATCTGTAGCAGCCATTCATCACTGTCAGTTAGAACTGAACTGTACTGCTCCTTTTTCGAGTTGACTAATCAACATGGCATAAAAAACATCTTTTGAGAGTATAAATAAAATCCTTTACTCTGTTTAGCAATATCAAGAGCTTTTTGCTACATAATTAAGAACAATAATGTTAGACTCCTGCATTGAACAGCAATTTAGAAACACAACACTGGCCTGATTTTGATTCAGTCAACTTGACGCAACTGCGACCTACATCAAGGCTAATTTCCTTTTATAAATACTGCAGCCACAGTGTTAGTGTTCCCAGCTTGGTGTCATTTCCTTTGTATTACAGGTGCTATCATGAATGTGGGGCAGAGCAGTTGTCTGCAGAGCACTAAGTTCCTCAAACTTACATGTGCATAGGTATTACTAACCTTGGAAAATGCTCAAACAACTAGTGTAAAGTTTTATATCTGAATAGAGAACTCAAATGATAGCATTCAAAATTTGCAGCGTGCAGTCGGAGTTCTCAATCTCTCTTGGGGTGGGATTTTCTGGCTGTCCTCTGCCTCAAACTGGAAAATCGCACCCAAGGTCAACGAACCTTTGTATGATTCACCCCCGACCCGCTCCCTCCCCCTCATCTTCCTACCTGCTGTGAGCCCTCTGGATGGGAAAATTTCTCCCTTGATGTTTCTTTTAGCTAGGATGCATCATGGGGAATGCTAGGAAGGAAAGTATAGCTATTGAACTAGAGTGTAGTTCACTTTCTCACTCTCGAGAAAATCAGCCAAAGACTGTTCGAGTTTCAAACAAGGCCTTTATTACCAACTTTAGTATGGGCTTGTTTCAGTGCTCCAAATAGCAGTTCACTAGGGAGAGTGCTGATTCAAGAATGGTACAGACAGTTAGGGTTAAGATTTTGTTTGATGTGATTAATTATTGCCACATGTATTAGTACACAATGAGAAGTATTGTTTCTTACGTGCTACACCGATAAAGCATACTGTACATAGAATACATAGGGGAGAAGAAAGGATGCAGTTACAAAAAATTAGTATATACCAATCAAAAGATATATATTTGCATGGGAGTTTATCTATATCCATTTAAATTATCGATTAGGTTTACATCATGCCAGAAGTGCAAATGCAATTGACCAATTACAACATATGCACTTCTACTTGATTATAAATATCCAATCAATGTAAGTATTTGTGCACGTTATCTTTCTGATTTGCTACTGCCTACAATTAGTATTTAACGTCACAACTTTTGTCTGGCTTGTGAACATCAATGACACTCCCTTGTCCAGTTTTCCCAGTGCTTAATAAATTCTAAGTATTGCCTTCCTAAGTTATCTCTAGATGATTTAGCTGAGTAGATATTCGAACAACTCCACATTGTTTTTATAGACTTTGAGACCTAACACTTATCTGCCTGGGAACCAGCCCCTGGCTGATTGTGCCTTGCACCTAACAGCTTGCCTTTCACACATTAAACTAAGGATTTTCAATCCTTTCAGTAAGTATTGGAGATGATAAATATATACTAGAGTTTTAAACTGATACTTTTGCTATAATGTCCAACACGAACTTCCCCTCCCACCTTCCAAAGGGACATATCGCATCAATCCTTTAATACTCTCAGGTATAAATTGACTTAAGAACAACAAGATTTATATAACATCTTTAGCATAGGAAAACATTGCAAGTATTTCACAGGAGCATTGTCAGATAGAGGTCGATACCAAGTCAATGAAAGAATTATTAGCCACCAACTCTATCCTTCTTCCTGGGAACTATCTGAGGTTGAACCAGACTGTTCACAACTTTGATGTCATATTTGATCTAGGGATATATTTAAAACCACACCAATACTAAAATGTTGATGTGCATCTCTGAAAGATCACCCACCTTTGCCAGCTGCTGGATCCCTAATCCAGCCATTGTGATTGCTTTTTGCATGGCTTCCCAAGCTTTATTCACAATTAATCTGAAGTGATATAAAACTCTGCTGCTCCTAACCCTGATTGCACCAAGCCGTATTCTCCCCATGCTCAGTGACCTACTTCGCTGTCTTGTTAAGCAACATTTTGATTTTAAAAATCCCTTCATTGTCCAAGCCCCTCCATGGTTTTGACCCTCTCTATCTCTGTAATCATCTCCAAACTCTATGAGATAGCTGCATTCCTCTAATTCAGCTGTTTGATTATTCCTAATATTAATCGCTCTACGAAAATTGGCCACTCCTTCTACTCCCAGTGTTCCAAGTTTTGGAACTTTCTGTCTCTCCATCTCCCTTTCCTCCATTAAAATGCTCCTTAAAACCTACCTCTTTAACCAAGCTTATAGCCATTTACACATTAATAATAGCTCCTTACTCGGCTTGGTGCTAGAATTTGTATTATAACATTCCTGTAAAGGATCATGAAATGTTTTATTTATATTACCGCTGCTATACAAATGCAAATTGTTGTTATGGAAGTCAGGATAGGTGACTGAACACTTGAACAGAGAGATGGATTAAAGTTAATGTTTATTTATTCGTCACAAGTAGGCTTACATTAACACTGCAATGAAGTTACTGTGAAAATCCCCTAATCGTCACAATCCGCCGCCTGTTCAGTTCCACTGAGGGAGAATTTAGCATGGCAAATGCATCTAAACAACACATCTTTTGGACGGTGGGAGGAAACTGGAGCAAACAAGAGGAAACCCATGCAGACATGGGGAGAAAGTGCAGACTACATAGTAAAAGTAAAGTTTATTTATTAGTCACAAGTAAGGCTCACATTAACACTGCAATGAAGTCACTGTGAAATTTCCTTGGTCGCCACACTCCGGCACCTGTTCAGGTTAATGCACCTAATCAGCATTTCCTTCAGAATGTGGGAAGAAACCGTAGCACCTGAGGATATGGGGAGAGTGCAAACTCCACACAGACAGTGACCCGAGCCAGGAATCAAACTTGGGTCCCTGGAGCTATGAGACAGCAGTGCTAGCCACTGTGCCACCGTGCCACCTTACAGAGAATCATAAAAGAGAAGCTTTGGGAAGATCAAGTCGTTGGTGAGAATACCAGAGCTTAGGGCCTAGTTGACTCAAATCATGGCCACCAGAGGAAATGAGGATGCGCAAGGATACGTGGTTGGAGAAATGCAGTGTTCTTGGAAAGATGAATGTTTTTGTAGAGATGGGGAAGACCAGGGCTATGAAGGGATTTGGATAAGAGAATTTTAAAATAATAGTGTTATTGGACCAGGAGTGAAAGTAGGTCAATGAGCAGAGAAGTGACAAAACAAAGCTTCGGAAGAGGTCAAATTTATGGAGTATTGAAAAAAATACAGAAATATCAAAATACAGAAGCCCTGGAGGAAAGTCCAGTTCAGCTTGCTAACATCCAAGGTGAAGATGACTTTAACATCAACCGGATATTTGATGCAGGGTAGAAGTATTTTACATAAACCTATTTTGAATTAATATATGAGATTGGTTCATAGAAATAGGTGACCTAGAATGCTGAAGGCTCACCTCTGTGCAATAAAGATACTCCTTGCATTGTGCAAAGGTGTTTATATGTGCTTCAGACAATGCAATAATATTTTCACTCCGAATTCTGTAATATGTAGTTAGGAAATTAAAGTGAAAAAGTTTTACTTGACATGTAGGATGGGATTTTCCGACCGTATGCACCCCATGGCTGCGAATTCTCGCCTGAGGGCAATGAGCCTTTAAATGGTCAGCCAAATTTTTTGTCCTGCTTGCCACATTTCTCACAGCAAGCGGAGTGGGAAAATTCTGCCCGTAATCTTAAGCAATGAAATAAAAACAACCATATGTTCATTATTTTAACAAATTGTCGAAGCTTTCTGTTGTCTGTGATAGTAAATAAAAATCCATTTGAAATAAGTGAGACAAAGATTTTGTTAAAATCATGAACAATGTAATTTCTTCATTTTGCTACTTTGCAACGCAGGGTGACTTTACTGCTGAGGGGCTAGGATTGCTTTGATTGCTCCCTCGTTCTTTTTTTGGATATCAGTACATGTATCAAATAGGACAATTCTTCCTTCCGTATTCAAGTCTTATATCGTAGAATCCTACAATGCAGAAGGAGGCCATTTGGCCCACTGAGCCCAAACCCACCACAATATCACCCAGGCCCTACCCCCTAATCCATGCATTTACCCTAGCTGATCCCCCTGTCACTAAGGGACAACTTAGCATGCCAATCCACCTAACCAGCTCGTCTTTCAGACTGTGGGAGGAAACTGGAGCACACAGAGGAAACCGATGCTTTTATTGGTAGGGGGATTGAATTTCGGAGCCGCAACGTCATGTTGCAACTGTACAAAACTCTAGTGCGGCCGCACTTGGAGTATTGTGTGCAGTTCTGGTCCCCGCATTATAAGAAAGATGTGGAGGCATTGGAGAGGGTACAGAGGAGGTTTACCAGGATGTTGCCTGGTATGGAGGGCAGGTCTTATGAAGAGAGGCTGAGGGATTTGAGGTTGTTTTCGTTAGAAAGAAGGCGGCTAAGAGGAGACCTTATTGAAACATATAAGATGATTAGAGGTTTAGATAGGGTGGACAGTGATAGCCTTTTTCCTAGGATGGAGAAAGCTAGCACGAAGGGACATAGCTTTAAATTAAGGGGTGGTGGTTTTAGGACAGATGTCAGAGGTAGGTTCTTTACCCAGAGGGTGGTAAGGGTATGGAATGCCTTGCCTGCGTCAGTTGTAGATGCGCCAAGTTTGGTGGCGTTTAAGAGGTTAGTAGATAAGTTTATGGATGAAAGGGGAATGGTTTAGGTTAGAGGGTCACTGCTTGTTCCTAACTGGTCGGCGCAACATGGAGGGCTGAAGGGCCTGTTCTGCGCTGTAATGTTCTATGTTCTATGATGCAGACACGGAGAGAATGTACAAACTCCACACAGATACTGAACCAAGCTGGGCTTTGAACCCGGGTCCCTGGCGCTGGGGGCAGCAGTGCTAACCATTATGCCACCATGCTGTATATGTTGTATACACATTGTGTATACAATAGCTAGTGGTAAGAGTTCCTCTGGCTCTAAGTATCATGAATGCATTGGATTGCCATTACTAGCTTATTTGAAAAGCGGACAAGAGTAGTCTTTGGAAAGGGGCCAATACACCTTAGCTCACATGTTTCTTTCTGTAGTTTTAGTGGACACATGTCTATCATTTTAACATTAACCAGTTCATTTTAAACTTGTGGACAGTTAGTGGTCAGGAGAATATTGTGCCACCATTTTAAGTTGCATTTACCTAGTATCAGTCGCAAAAATCAGTAGGCTGTAGGGACCAGGTGAATTGTTAAACCCAGAGGCTGCATTAGGTGATGAAAGAAGTCAAAGGGCAGCGCAAATAAGAATCATGGGAAAATTTACACACAGGGATGGGATTCCTGGATCTCACACAGCCCGTTACTGCTACCAGTGAGAACAGAGAATTTGGCGCTCAGCCAAATGTTCATTCACAGCAGCAGGACAGGAGAGTCCCAGCCATGGGTGAGGTTGGAGAATTCCTAGATCTTTTGTTATTGCTCCTTTGGTCATTTTCCTGCCTTTGTGGGAGCTTTACTCTAAACTGCTTTAAAATTGACAGCAACAAAATCTTTACTTAAGTAACGTTCATTTTTAATCTTGAAAGGACCCAAAATTCCATCCTGTGTAAAGAAAAACCTCCTCCCACTTCAGTTAACTTTCATTTTCAGCCATTTAGTTTTGAGATGGAGGTTTTTTTTAATCTTTTCAGTGATTTACTGGTAAATAGTAATTTAGATGTGTTAATACTGTGGGACTGCTCGACCTTAAAAGAAAAGGATAGTTCAATTGTATCTCTTTCCAATTTCCTTCTAGGACGGTTCATTATGAAGGTGGAGCAGTGTCCATTCATGCTCGATCTCTCTGGAGGCTGGAGACACTGAGGGTTGCGTAAGTGTCAAACTTCATGCTCTTTTCCTTTTGAAATTTCCTTTTAAATTACACTTTTAAATGTCCTTTTGATTTGAAAAGCTAAAAGTACGATTACTCAGGATCTCCTCACTGATTTGAAGTGCCAGAGGGAGGTGTTCTGCTCCAAGAGTTGTTTGGAGGAGGACCTTAGTTTTCTGGGCGTTCAGTGATATGAAGTTGCATATATAAGGTTAAAATGTGATGCCTGACAAATGTAAATATTGAAACAAAATGCTAGGAAAACCAAAAGAAATCATACAGCATTGTCTCTTTAAAAAGCATGTATCTTTATGCTTGGGATCTTAAACTGCAGAAAACAGGCCTCAGATGCCAACTTTGCAACATTGATGTCCAAGGCAGCAGCCAGACTTCCAGCAGAGTGAAACAGGCTTTGAGTTGGATCAATGATTTTAAAATAAGCACTCAAAGACTCAGAACCAATTGAATTAAAATCTGAGTGTTGTTGACAGCCTCAAGCCACTCAAATTGCATGAATATTGTGAGGTAATTCTAGGCATTTAAAACCAGACAAGAAGAGATGACAGTTAGAGTATGCTTGCTACCTCTTGGGAAAAAGGTGAGTGAGGGTCTCATATGAAAATCTGCAGTTTTAATATTTGGCTTCATCAACTTACCGTCTAAATAGAAGGAGAAACCAGCTCAGAAAGTATTCCAGATGAAAGCATCGGAAGAAAGTTCATACTTCCAACCGATGCCTGGTACTATATTGTTTGAGAGTGACAATAACCTGTAATGATTTATTTCATTACTCCTAAATGAGTCTTGTAATTGGAATAGCATTCTATTGGGGAATTTATTCAGTTTGTTAATTGTTTTAATAAGGTTGTTATCCATTCTAAAATAAAGACCTGTCAATTGTTCACGATAGAGAGTGATAGATCCTACTTTAATTTACCAAAACCAACAGCTTCCTACTATTTCATGCACTTTATTAAGATTATGAGGTGAGGTATATCCATTTGGGGGTTGTTCCAAAATCATGCAGAGGGAAACATTACCTCCATGTCATAATATTAGTGGAAAGTCCATTTTCTCATGCTTCAGTCACTGGCCTGGATCTTAGTTTCTGAATGAGAGAACACAAAAGAGTCAGTTACATGTTGAGGCTCAGTAACTGAAGTTGGATTGACTTTGGTGTTGTATTGAAGGTGACAGAGGGAGAACAGCTTCGTGTCTATTGGGCAAAATATCGCTAAGCCTGTGGACAGTATGTTGGAGGTGCAATATTTCAGCAGGGAAGGTAGAGAAGGGGGTTGGCTTGATGTCACAGACTTGTTAAACCTCAGTCCTCACTGTGATAGGGTCTGTGGTGGTTTGAATGGTAGGGATCACAATTTTCTAAGTCATTGTGGAGTTAGTGGAGAATGGTAACAGATTTCTGCGGGCAACCAAATACAAAAAGGATACTCCAGAGAATGTCATGGTGGACAGAGTTAAAGGCTTATGTGAGGTTGAGAAAGACATTCGCAGAAGTTGATTCTACTCCTAACACTTTCTTGGAATGTATGCATTGAAGATCATGTTTGTGTGCCTCTGGAAGGATCTGCCCGTCTACTGGGAGGAGGCAGAGCAGGATCCTTGCAATAATCTTCCCTGCGACAGACAACAGGGAGACTCTTCTGTGGTTCCTCAGTTGGATTTGTGTCTCTTCTTAAATGAAAGGTAAAGTTGCCATCGTCTCTGATAACCATACACTGCTCCCTTTGAGGTGGTGTCAATTTAACCTGAGGATAACCACACCTCAGGTGAGGAGCAATGTTGAGAAGGTGGAACCTTCATGAATAACCTCAGCCAGCACAGGAATTGAACCAGTGCTGTTGGCGTCGCTCTGCATTACTAACTAGCTGTCCAATCAACTAAGCTAAACTGACCTTGCAGTGATGATCACAACATCCCTGAGATTCCCGAAAGCAGCGCTCCAAAAGCTGGTGGCTTTTGCTACCAAATAAACCTGTTGGATTTCAACCTGGTGTTGTGAGACTTCTTACCATAATTTCCCTACAGAATGTGCTACTTATGTTTCTTAGGCTATTTCCTACAGAGGCTTGAAAGCTAGAGGAGAACTTGGATAAGGAGACACTTGTTTGTTTTAACTCTGCTCCCATTACTGGGCCTCCTGAGTGATGCAGCTTGCTCTGGTTGACAGGCGAAGTGAAGCTCTTGTTTCAGTGCAAATTGCATAAGTGCCTTTCAGTTTTCATTTCCTTCCTAGCGAGGAAACTGTACACTTTGTGACGGGAATTCTTTTCAGGAACTGAGGCACAACAAGTATTTATATTAACTTTCACTAGTGCCCTTCGATGCCATTCATTAATGCATGACCATTGAGAGTTAGAGCAATTGACAACTTTAAGTCTTGCCAGTTTGCAGTGTATAATAAACCAATAAATCAATGGGTTATCACAGCCGATTTTACCATTTTGTTTTTAACTGCTGAATCTGGGCGCAATTCAGATCTGACTTGGAAACAGCGCAGAACGAAGCCATTGGGCCCATTGAGTCTGCTCCGACCACAATCCCACCTAACCCCTGTTCCCAAAATCCCACATATTTACCCTGCTAATCCCCTGACACAAGAATCAATTAAGTATGACCATTCAACCTAATCAGCACATCTTTGGCTATAGACTACAGTTAAGATTCCACCAGAGAATGAGCAAGCACAGGAATTGTGCCAGTCTTAAGTAACTGTTATGATGATAACAGGGCATATAGCATTAACACTAAGAATTTATTATATTTAATTCTGAATGTTTTCCTTTAAATCTGAAACCTGATCAGCTGAAGTAGTTCAGTTCAGTCTTACACCAAAAAAAAAGTTAGATTAATAAAACTGCAGTGACAGTAGTTGTAACAAGTTATAGATTAAAATCTCAGAGTTCTTTGTTATTGATGGATGGTTTCTGTAATGGAAATAATGCAGCTGAAAAATTCTAAATGATGGATGATACACTATCTCACAGAGACACAATGAAGAAACTCTTTTCAATACGTCAAAAATGCAAATTATCTGCATCGATTGTTGCTGAAGAGTTTGTTTTCTCTCACTCCTGCTCTTTAGCTCTTACATCCAGATCAAATGACCGAGGGGAAAATATGTCCTCCGATTGCTTACTGTAACTCGCATTGTGAATGCAATGGAAAGATATTCTTTCCATATTACTACTAAAGTTTTGGCTGGCTAGGCCAGCATTCATTGCGCTTGGGAATCACCGAATCCTTATAGTGTAGAAGGGGGCCATTTGGCCCATCGAGTCAGCACTAACCACAGTCCCATCCAGGCCCTGTTCCCATAACCCCATTCATTTATCCTAGCTAGTTCCCCATCACACTAAGGGACACTTTAGCATGGCCAATCCACCTAATCCACACATCTTTGGATTGTGGGAGGAAACTGGAGCACTTGGGGAAAACCCATGCAGACATGGGGAGAATGTGCAAACTCCACATAGGCAGTGACCCAAGCCAGTATTAACCACTGTGCCACCTTCAATGGGAAGATGGCAGGAGGTTGCTTCTTGAGCACTGCAATCTTTATGGTGTATGTGCTGTGCTGTCAAGGAAGGACTTCCAGGATCTTGACCCTGTGACAGGGAAAGAATGGCGATATAGTTACCTTAAATAATGCATCATCGCTGAACGTATCATGGGCCATCTTTCTACTATATTTCTGACATTAATGATACGTTGTATCTTAACCACCTCATATTTTGGCAGGACCGGACTGGGAGCAGGAGGAAATTTGCACAAGTAGTGAAGTTTGTCGCAGAAGCACATTAATTGTCACCTCCAAATAAAAAAAAGTGTATTGGAACAAGGGTTAGGATGTATTGCCAAGGATAAGAAATATTGAGTGAATGGCAGTAAAATGCAACTTCAGGGTGCCCTGCTGTGTGTGTGTGTGTGTGTGTGTGTGTGTGTGTGTGGCATTGCCAGAGGAAATGCTTAGGTGGGGAGATGGGGGAATGTTGTCATGTGGGGTGTACATGAGGAGGTTGATTCCTAGTGAACAAGCATATACTGGTGTGGCCTTTAAAAATGTCTCCATTATCTTAGAAAATGTAAGGAGTCCCTTGCTGTTTTTCTTTTATTTCCCAAATGATTCAATGGAAAAAGCCGCTGTTGGTGCCTCTTCAATTGACATATTATATGTGATTTTTCCTACTTGCAAGCGGCCTTTGTTGACATCCAGAAAAATTCCTCCCACTGTTGCTTTTGTAATCGACTGTCATAATTCATGACTCAAATTTTTTTGAAGTTTTTTTATTTGTGTCACAAGGAGGCGCATGTAACCACTGCAATGAAGTTTTTGTGAGAATCCCCTAGTCGCCACACTCCAGCGCCTGTTAGAGTACACTGAGGGGGAATTTAGCATGGCCAATTCACCTAACTTTCAAACTGCAGGTCAACGAAATCACTAAAAGGTTTAAGTACACAAGTTAATTTGATTTGATTTACTATTGTCATGTGTATTGGAATACAGTAAAAAAGTTGTTTTTTGCGCAAAGCATATTGTTCATAGAAAACATAGGGGAGAAGGAAAAGCGAGAGTGCAGAATGTAGTGTTACAGTCATAGCTAGGGAATAGACAAAGATCAATTTAATATATGGTAGGTCCATGGACAGCCACATGAGCGGTATGCAGATAGAGGGATATAGTAGGACTGTTTAACTACGGCTTTTTTTCCACAGGTAATTCGGTCCATACTTGACCAACATTGAGCATGCATTCGGCAGGTGGTGCGAGTACAGCTCTTGGATGTTGATTCATGGGTTGCCTGGTACCTCATGTCGTAAATGAGTGCTTTATGTGGACCATCTGAAGGGCACCATGACAGCTCAGAGACTATCGATGTGGCTGTGCAGACACTTGGAATTGGGCCGGTGTCTGCGGGAGTTTGCGCGTTCTCCCCGTGGTTGCGTGGGTTTTCTCCGGGCACTCCGGTTTCCTCCCACAACCCAAAAATTCGCTCTTAGGCTGATTGGGAAACAAATTGTCCCTATAGTGAGAATTTTCCATATTAGGAATAATATATATATTATTATATAGGAATAATATAATAGGATAATGGATTTGCTACTATATAGTTATGACGGCGGCGCGGGCTCGTTGGGCCGAAGGGCCTGTTTCCTGTGCTGTGTTGCTCTTAAAAAAAAAGTCTGATGATAGCAGGGATGAGGCTGTATTTGAGTTGGTTGGTATGTGATTAGACTTCTGTTCTGTTTTACCGATGGAAAAAGCTGAAAGAAGCCTGAAGAGAGTGTGTCCAGGGTGCATGGGGTCCTTGATTATGCTGGCTGTTTTTCCAAGTTAGTGGGAAGTGTACATAGTGTCAAGAAATGGGAAGTTGGTGTGCATGATGGACTGGGCTTCTTTCACAATCCTTTGTAGTTCCTTGCAGTGAGATTTATTTTTTGAACTTATTTATTTTTGTAATCAGTGCTAAACAGTGCAAGGTGTAACAGATACCAGTTAGAGTATAATTAAGTATATATGGCAATGGCATTTTAATGGGCTGGGCATTACACACTGAATGTTTTTACCTGATATGCAGTGAGCATTTAATATATGGTAACATCAACTGCTGTTGGAGGATCATCAACTTGACGGAAATCAATCTGGTCATCCCAAGGAGTGCTGATCTTCCCGTTCAAAGAGTTGTTGATAGCAGTTTTTCAGACTGGCACATTCCAAGATTCAAGGATGCACTGAAGCTTGGGGCAGCTGTCACAATGACTCAATAGGGAGAGGTCACAGTTTAAAGCCCTCCTGCCATGACTGGCTGGAAGCTGCCTAAATGCCTTGGGTTTTATACACCAGAAAATGACTTGTAATGTCAATTGTAAGTATATACAGAAATGTAAATTTCCGTGCAAGGGTAATGAGACAACTCATTTACTGTAAGAGGTACCAGGATCTACACCTGAAGCCAGGCTATGGACCACATGCTGAAAAGTGGGATTAAAATGAGCAGCTAGTTTCTTTTTGCTCTCTTTTTTTGGCCAGTGCAGACATGATGGGCCTCTTTCTGTAGGGTAACTGTTCTATTTTGATGTAAATTAATCTGTATTGCACTTTATATTCTGTCAAATCTAAACTGTTACATCACGTACTTTTTATGAATGAAGTATCGCTTTGGAAAATGAATATTGACGTGGTGGAAATGACAAGTGGTTGGCACTTTTAGACCTGTTGAAATGTGGGAGCTTCATGCGGTGGGGATACCAAAACCGGAGAATCCCGCCTGTGGTCAATGGATCTTTCCATGGTCTGCCCCTGCCTGTTACAATTCCCATGGCAGACAGGAAGGGAGAAGTCTCACCTCCATTTCTTTATCAAAATGTAAACAGTAGCTGACAGGAAAGAAAACGATACAGAAAACCACTTTGTGCATGTCCTCTTAGCACCATCAACAACATTGATGCCAAATTATTCACATTATTTAATGTAGCTGTCCAGTGACTTGTTTTGGTTTCATTCTTGTTTTACTGGGTTTTGTTTGTCTTTTTGTTGGCTTTCTATTGATTAGGAATCCTTTAGTTTGAATTGATTTCTCCTTGCAGGTGGAGTGGAAGCCATATCAGATGGGGTCAGCCATTCCGGCTCAGGCACGTTACAACAGGAAAATACTTGAGCCTCATTGACGAGAAAGGCCTTCTTTTAATGGGCAAAGAGAAAGCGGACGTAAAAAGCACAGCTTTCTGTTTCAGATCATCCAAGGTATGCCGAGATAATTACTGAGCACTCTGATCGGATTAATGCTACCACTTAGCCCATAAAACTGAAACCATTTTGTGTGTTTATGCAAATCCCAGGATCAGGAATTTAAGCTTAGAGGAGGAAATCGGACAGATAATTGAGGTTAAGCTACTTTGCAACGAAGGTGGAAATTGCATGGATTGGATTCCTCAGGATGGTAGATGCCATGAAAAAAGGGACAGTTGGATAGATGTTTGAGAGAAAGAGCGAAGCCCTGGACAGGATTTTCCTTGCAATCCACCCTGTGTTTCTTGGCAGCAGAGGTGGCTGCCATTGATTGGTGGCAGGATCTTTAGGTCCCATCGTTGTCAATAGGATTTCCTGGTGAATGCACCCCTCACCAGTGGCAGGACTGTGCCGTCGGCAGGACTGGAAAACCCCGGCACCGTCTACAGTGGGACAATTCTGGCCTTTGGGTACAATTTGGATTTGGGCATCAGTATAAAACATATTACTTGTTAAACACCAATCCTGCTTTTAGTTTCTTGTGACTTCAATGGAAATGAAAGTAAAGGATTACTTTTAGGAAGTGCCCAAATCAAAATTACACCCACCACCCCCACCCCACCCCACCCCACCACCACCTCCTTCCCCCCCGAGGAACCAAATCCTAACAAAATTTAAGGTGATTCAGTTCATGTTTCCTCTTACAATTTCAACAAGTTTTGGCAATTTGACATAAACAAAACAGCTTTCTGATGGATATCATTCCTGATTCTTTAAATTCAGGGGATAAGTGATTAACCAAGGCAAATGCATGGACTTAGGGGGGTAGGATGAAGGAGAGGATCTGAGTGGGGTGGCCCTTTGGAGGGCTGAATGGCCTCTTTTGCACTGTAGATATTTTATGGTTCTATAATTGATGGTCAGCTAAATAATTGCATTAAACTGCCTATTTGCAGCCCCGTTGCATTTCACTTTCTATCCTGGATGCATTTCTAGGAGATAATTGATATCCATATAGAATACCTACAGTGCAGAAGGAGTCCATTTGGACCATCGAGTTTGCACCAGCCACAATCCCACCCAGGCCCTATTCCTATAACTCCACATATTTACCCTGCTAATCCACCCTGACACTCAGGTCAATTTAGCATGGCCAATCAACCTAACCCACACATCTTTTGGCATGTGGGAGGAAACTGAAGCACCTGAAGGAAAACCAGGCGGACATGGGGAGAATGTGCAAACTCTATAGAGACAGTGACCCAAGACTGAATTGAACCTGTGTCTCTGGCACTGTGAGGCAGCAGTGCTAACCACTGTGCCACCCAAATGTAGTACTGTTGCCAAAAAATTGGACAAAACACTTTTATTTAAAAGTTAGGTGTCCCTCCCTCCCCCACAAACATGCGCATATGCATGTACTAACATGTTGAATCTGGGTGCCATGTAATAAGTGGAGTAATTTCCTTGACAGTGTTTTGTAAAAATATTGCTTATCTCAGCATAGATTAAAATTTAAAAGATATTAAATCAGAAGCTGCTCAAAAAGCACTTGAGAAGATGATTTTGTGCTTCCTTCCTTGCTCCCCCAGCCATCCTGCCCCCCCACTCCCCCTATCCCTCTCTCTGTTTACTGCTGGCACAAACTTATCTTGCTCATGGAGCTGCAGGATTGTCTGCCCTGCATTTTGGTGAACTGCCCACTTGCTTTGTAGTTTCTGGCAACTCACCAACTGTGCTCTTAACAGGCCCAAACCTTGAAAATGATTTGCGGTCCTTGCTGAATGCATCAGACTGGCTCCGGAGGAAGCATCCCAGATTCCATGACAACTTTGGGCCACAGTTCAAAATCAACGCAATTAGTCTTGATCCCCAGGTGAAAAAACATAGCATAGGATAGCACTCAGAGAAATAGCATTGTTAGATATAGTGAAGGAAGATATGACGGAGGGAATGAGATTGAAAGCTGGAGGTTAAAAAAGTACCACCCATCAAATATTGACCTTTTTTTTGTATTATAAAGGGTAACAGAGAGGTGACAAAATGTTCCAGAATTGAGAGCAATATCAAAGGGAAATTTCCCATTCTCACTTGGCTACAGTGGGAAAGATTCCGACAGACCGAAAACTTAGGCAAAGATTTCTCTTGACACTCCTTTGCTATTTCAAAACTTCACAAATCTTTGTCCTGACTCTTAGGTGCAGAAGGCATAATGCGGGGTCAGGAATCGGACAAGTTTAAGTTTATTTACTAGTGTCATAAGTAAGTTTATACTGACACCGCAATGAAGTTACTGTGAAAATCCCCTACTTGCCACACTGTGGTGTCTGTTCAGGTACACTGAAGGAGAATTTAACATGGCTAATCTACCCAAACAACGTGTTTTTTGGACCGTGGGAAGAAATCCATGCAGGGTCAGGGGGAATGCGAAGACTCCGCACAGACAGTGACCCAAGCCGGGAACAGAACCAGGTTCCCTGCTGCTGTGAGGCAGCAGTGCTAAGCACAAAGTGACTAATTTGAGGTCCTGAGTCAGCACAGTTTTTTTGACACACCCACTGTGAATTCTGAAGCTTCAGCCAGTTGAAAGCCAGAGGAGGTGGCAGCATTGTGGTATTGTCGCTGGTCTAATAATCCAATGGCCCAGGAACATGGGTTCATATCCCACCATAGTAGTTAGTGGGATTTAAATTCAAATAATAAATCTGGAATCTAAATAGTCTAAATAGTCTCAGTAATAGTGATCATGGCAACCATCGTCGATTGTGTAAAAACCTGGTCTTTAACCACTGTACCCCTTGTTTGGGCCCTAAGCCCACCGTGTTGGTCTAAATGTGAGTAAGGGAAATGTAATCTGCCTGTAGTAATGGTCATTAACTGGCAGCAATGAAGTGCCCACAGTGGCAAATTATTGATACCATCAGAATGTTAGCATGTGCGAGGCCAAAGCCCAGGAGATGGCCGGGGGTGATCTTGCATTCATGGGTGGTTGGGAAGCCTCATTTAATTTAATTGGCAGTTATAGATACCAGACTGTTTCGGCTACAGGCCATGGAACCTGTGGAAAAGCCCCCCCTTCTCAATGATGCTCTGGCAACTGTGGCCAGACTGCTAACAGCTTTTGAAAGTTTTAGACGACTTTTACGTCTTGAGTTGCCTGGGTCACGGTCTCCTTTCTAAACCATTACCCCTCCTTCCTGTGGGGAAGTTGGCTGTTTATAGCTTGGCTCTCCAGCCAGTGCAGCCTATCCTGCCAGCCCAAAGGGGATGTGGACTCTGGGAGGTGTCCTTTCGACACTTCCACTCCCGCCGCTAGAGGTACCAATGTCAATTAGTGACCTCAGGGAAGGTTATACAAGGGGGTGAACTCAGTTACCAGGGGGGTGGTTGGGACCTGGAAATGGTTTCGGCCTGTGTTTAAAAACTTCAGACAGTAAGATTCCACCCACAGCGTGCTATGATGTCCACTATTAACAATGTGCTTCTGTTTGCATGTTTTAAGAAAACATTTATGTGGTTTATCTACTGACTAAACAAAAGTTAAAATACCAGTTTCAATGCATTTTTGCTGTAATCTTGATGCATACAGTGAACCTTGTGAATATGTATGTTTAACTTCCAGCACATGCACCACAAGCAAAATACTGCTCTGCTCTTCAATATAAAGACAAATTAATATTGGTTATTGGGACAGCATATAGTTTAGTACCAAGCGAAAAGACTAACTATGAGTTTCATGTATACTTTTGTGTTCTGTTAGCAAGCTTCATATAATCATGGAATCCCTATAGGGCAGAAGGAGCCATTTGGGCCATTGAGTTTGCACCGACCAGAATCCCACCCAGGCCCTATTCCTGTAATCCCACATGTTGATCCTGCTAATCTCCTGACACTAGGGTCAATTGAGCATAGCCAATCAACCTAACCTGCACATCCTTGGACTGTGGGACAAAATCGGAGCATTTGGAGGAAACCCACGCAGACACGAGGCGAATGTGCAGTTATTGGAACTTATTGGAAGTTATTAGAACTTCACAGAAAGACCATAATGAGGTTTAAATTGCAACAATAATATCCAGAGTTAGAATACCCAAATCATTATCAGTTTTGTGAAGGGTAGGTCGTGCCTTACTAACCTCATTGAGTTTTTTGAAAAAGTGACCAAAGAGGTGGATGGGGGTAAGGCGGTTGATGTGGTATATATGGACTTTAGTAAGGCGTTAGATAAGGTGGCCCATGGAAGACTTCTGCAGAAAATGCAGATGTATGGGATAGAGGGTGATTTAGCTAATGGGGTTAGGAATTGGCTAGCAGATAGAAGACAGAGGGTGGTGGTTGATGGGAGATATTCATCTTGGAGTTCGGTGACAAGTGGTGTACTTCAGGGGTCTGTTTTGGGGCCCCTGCTGTTTGTAATTTTTATAAATGATCTGGATGAGGGTATGGAAGGATGGATTAGTAAATTTGCAGATGACACTAAAGTCGGTGGAGTGGTAGATAGTGAAGAGGGGTGTTACAGTTTGCAGAGAGACTTGGACAAGTTTCAGAGCTGGGCCGAGAGGTGGCAAATGGAGTTTAATGTGGAAAAGTGTGAGGTAATGCACTATGGCAGGAATAATAAATGTGTAGAGTATAGGGCTAATGGTAGGATTCTTAGTAGTCTTGATGAACAGAGAGGGATCTTGGTGTATGTGTGCATAGATCCCTGAACGTAGGCAGTCAAGTCGAGAAGGTTGATAAGAAGGCATATGGAGTCTTAGCTTTTATTGGTAGGGGGATTGAATTTCGGAGCCTCAACGTCATGTTGCAACTGTACAAAACTCTAGTGCGGCTGCACTTGGAGTACTGTGTGCAGTTCTGGTCCCCGCATTATAAGAAAGATGTGGAGGCATTGGAGAGGGTACAGAGGAGGTTTACCAGGATGTTGCCTGGTATGGAGGGCAGGTCGTATGAAGAGAGGCTGAGGGATTTGAGGTTGTTTTCGTTAGAAAGGAGGCGGCTAAGAGGAGACCTTATCGAAACATATAAGATGATTAGAGGTTTAGATAGTGTGGACAGTGATAGCCTTTTTCCTAGGATGGAGAAAGCTAGCACGAGGGGACACAGCTTGAAATTAAGGGGTGATAGTTATAGGACGGATATCAGAGGTAGGTTCTTTACCCAGAGGGTGGTTAGGGAGTGGAATGCCCTGCCTGCGGCAGTTGTAGATGCGCCAAGTTTGGTGGCGTTTTAAGAGGTTAGTTGATAAGTTTATGGAAGAGAAGGGAATGGTTTAGTTTGGAGGGGCATTGCTTTTTCCTAATTGGTCGGCGCAACATCGAAGGCCGAAGGGCCTGTTCTGTGCTGTAATGTTCTATGTTCTATATTCTATTATCCGATTGTTTGCTGTTTTTCTTCTGCCCATTTTATTATCAGCACCTCAATGTGAGTGCACTGAGCGACTTACTGCTTGTCTTCCAATCTGTTTTAATTATACCACATTTATTGTAATGTGCCAAATGCCCACAGTAACAAGCTGATTACAGTATTTCACCCACACACGTCAAGGTGGTATTATTTATGCATGCTTCGTTTGCAGTCAATGACTTGCTATTAACTAAAGTTTGGCCGATTTTTTTCCCACAAAATTACATGCCAAAAACCTGACACATACAATTGTTTACCTTAACTATTGTAAAAGATAACTGAATGTGACCTTAAACTTCACCATAGAATTCCTACAATGCAGAACAGGCTCATTAGGTCCGCACTGAAAGAGCATCTACCTCGGCCCATATCTGCCCTTACTCTGTGTAAAGATCATGGCCAATCCACCTAACCTCCCATCTTTGGACTGTGGGAGGAAACTGGAGCACCTGAGGGAAACCTACATGGACACGAGGATAAAGTGCAAACTCCACACAGGCAGTCACCTGAGCACGGAATTGAACCTGGGTCCCTGGCATTGTGAGGCAGCAGTGCTAACCACTGGCAAGTTCCTCCAAGGTCTGATGCAACTTCAAAGGCAGCTTGGTTACTTGCCCATCCAGTGTTGTCACCAAAGTAATGGTGCTGCCGGATTGAGACAAATCCTGAAGAAATTCCCAGAATTTATCCTTTTCATATTTAATTACAAACTTAAATTTAATCTGTGCAATTAACTACCTTAACGACCAGAAATGTTGAACAAACTTGTGCCCCTAAGCTTTACATCTTGTTGCACACTTATTTCCCAACAGTAGTTGCTCAAATAATTACATTCTTTAAGAAGCTTTTCCTTGTTGAATAATTCATGATTGCAGAATGTCACCTGTATGATAATTGGTAAATTTTTTTCCTTCACATTTATGACTTTTTTTCCTTTTGCATACACTCTCAGCTGCTCCTAAACTGAAGGTGCATTCGGGATGTATATGGTTTTATGCTTCTCTTATTAACAAAGAACAAAGAAAAGTACAGTGCAAGAATAGACCCTTTGGCCCTCCAAGCCTGCACTGATCATGATGTCTGTCTATACTGAAACCGTATGCATTTATGGAGCCCGTATCTTTCCATTCCCATCCTATTCATGTATTCATCTCGTTGTCCCTTAAATGCTGCTATCGTACATGTTCCCACCACCTCTTTGGATGGTGCGTTCTAGACATTCACCCTCTGCATAAAAAACTTGCCTCACACATCTCCTCTAAACTTTTTCCCATACGCCTTAAAAACCTATGTCCCTCGGTACTTGACTTTTCTACCCTTGGAAAGAGCATCTGGCTATCTGTAGTCTTCAGTATCTCATAGGAGTGGTTAAGTATTCATCATCTGGGAGGCAGCAACAGTGAGTGTTGTCCAGAGTCAGATCCGTTGATCACTCAACCTCTGCGCAAGTGAATTTTCAAGCAGTAGTTGTGGGGGGATTAGCCATCAGCTGCATGAACCTGAGCTGGCTTGAGGTTTAAAGCATTGCTGTGACTGAGTGGAATAATTCAATGGGACCCCAGTGTCACACAGGGTTTTTATATTTTAATCGCCTCGTTAGAATTATGGATGTTCTGGCCGCCCCATCCCAGAGCTGGGATTCTCCAATCCCGATACAGTGAATGGAATATTTGGCTGAGTGTCAAATTCTCCATTCTCGTTGACAGCAGTGACGGGGAGTGTCACAGCGAGAATTTTGTCTCTGGTGCTAAGAGTGTTGACGTTATGTCAAAGTCATTATTGCTTAGGCTGTTACATATACCAACTCTTATTTCCTGTAAAGCAATTGTTGATCAAAATCTATGATTTTTATTTCTGATCGGACGTTAGGAGGGACATATGCCAGCTGTCATTATTACAACTGTTGCTGGTGAAGCACTGCTGCCTCACAGCGCCAGGGACCCGGGTTCAATTCCGGCCTTGGGTCACTGTCTGTGTGGAGTTTGCACATTCTCCCTGTGTCTGCATGGGTTTCCTCCAGTTTCCTTCCACTGTTCAAAGATATGCAGATTAGGTTGATTGGTCATGCTAAATTGACCCTTAATGTCAGGGGATTATCAGAGTAAATATATGGGGATAGGACCTGGGTGGGATTGTGGTCAGTGCAGATTCAATGGGCCAAATGGCCGCCTTCTGCACTTTTGGAATTCTATGAGCTAATAAGGAACTAAAGGAGAATTTATAAAGGAAAAAAAGTCTTGCATTTGTACATTTTTTGGAAACCACTAGACATCTCAAAGTGCTTTGCAGCTATTTTGTTTGTTCATTCATGGGACATGGACGTTGAACAATATTCAACACTAATATTGTTGAAATTTAGTGTTTCAACAATAAAAGCCAGCATTTATTGTTGATCCATGGCTGCCTGAGAGCAGTTGAGAGTCAATCATCTTACTGTGGCTGTGGAGTCACATGTAGACCAAACCAGGCAAGGATAGCAGATTTCCGTCCCTAAATGACAATAGTGAACCAGATGGGTTTTTAAAGAATCAAAAATAGTTTCACAGTCATCAGTAGGTACTTACTTCCAGATTATTTTTTAACTGAATTCAAATTCCACCATCTGCAGTGGAAGATTCTAACCCAGGACCCCAGAATATTAGCTGAGTTTCTGAGTTATTAGCTAGTAGTCTAGCAGTAATACCACTGGACTATCACCTGCCCCTAAGGACTTTTGAAGTGTAATTGCTGTTGTAATGTCGGAAAGACATCGACTGACAATGTTTGAAGGAGTATGAGTTCGGCTATAGTTGTTTGGAAACTTGGTCAGATATTTATTGGGAGCACTGTGTTCAGTTTTGGTGTTCAGGTGAAAACTATTAGCTGTGGGATGGGGACATCTTTAGAATGATAACCTAATTTAAAAAGTTAACTTATAAGGAAGTGTCAGATAACCTTGGCTTGTGTTGCCTTGACTTGGGGGGGATAGTTGTGGGGATTATGCCAAGACTTGTCACTTTGTCAATATTCGGGAGAGCAGAGCTAATGTAATGACAATCAATGAATAATGACTAATTTACTATAGAAAAACCATAGAAAATTACAGCTCAGAAACAGGCCTTTTGGCCCTTCTTGTCTTAATTAATAAATATATTCCATGCAGAATTGTTTAAGAATGATGTGATTTTACTTTCAGGAAAAGCTTGATACGGGAATAAGAAAAGAAGTGGACGGTATGGGATCTCCTGAGGTTAAATATGGAGATTCTGTGTGCTTTATCCAGCACTTAGACACTGGACTGTGGCTCACTTATCAGTCAATAGATGCCAAATCAGCTCGGATGGGGACAGCGCAACGTAAAGTAAGTCATTCTGCCTGGATTTTTCTGCCATGATGTAATTTCTGAAGTTCTCTTTCCAGTTCAGGCATTGAATAGAATTTAATTCAGGTGGGGGGTTGCTGCTGCTGGTGCCTCCTTATGGGTCGAATTAAGCACCCAATCCAGAACATAAGTGTGAAACACCAGGCCTTCATTTTGTAAGCCCCGCCTATTGAGAGCTACCGGCTAGTCAGAGGCCAGCAGATGTTCGTATCTTGACAGTGCCACTAGGGAGGTGATGGCTGTTGGTGGTAGCATAGCCACCTTGAGGCCTAGGCTCACCAAGGGTTTCAGACCACAGGTGAGTGGTTGGCGGGGGGAGGTGTCGTGACAGGGTCATTGCAGTGGGGATAGTGGGTCAGCAACATGGACCAGCGTGGTGTACTCAGCCGTCTTCTCTCCCACCCACTCCTTCCCAATGTCAGGTCTTGATCAGGCCTTGAATGGCTTTGAATAAGGGACCACTCCCTGGAAACCCTCAAACAACTGCGAAGGGTTTACTTCCCAAGCTTCATGTGCAGTGAGCCATTCTTTCACCACTGGGAGAATGCCAACAGTAGTGGAAGGAGGCCTTTACAAGGGCATTAGTTGCCCTTTTAAAGCCCTCAACTAGTGGCAGTGTGGAAGGCTGAACATGAGTCAGAACATAGTTAAGAGAGGGATGTGGTTTCCAACCATCACCCTCCTGCTCCTTGCACCATTAAACCTGCTTGGGGGGGGCGTAAAATGACTCCTCAGAGACCGATATCCCTTCATCAGGTTCCCTTTATTTACAAACTTGTCTCCAATCCTAAGAGTGCTTCAGATACAGAGACAGAATCCGGAATGCCAGTGGACTTGACACTGCCATATTTATATACAGGTCAGTCTCCCTGATTGGGCAATCAGGAGCTCAGTCAGGGAGCTCATACTCCAAGAGGCCCACTTCAAAGTCGTTACAGAGAAAGGGCATTAGATTTCAGGCACACAATGGGAATATTAAATACCTTAAAGTTACATTAACATGCCGAACTGCAGAGCAAAGCACCCTTCACAAACAGAGTACCTTAATTCCAAATTTAAACTCTGGAAGAAATCCCTCTGCTCGATCAGACTCACATTTACCATTTCCCGCATCAGTCTTTCTCTGCCTGATGAAAATGTCAATGAATCAATTACTGAAACGGTGTCCCATTTGTGCCTACAAAGAGATTTCCCTGATTCATTTCACACAAGGTGATCTGCGGCGACATCCATCCCATCTGGCTGGCTTTGAACATCAAAGGCTGAAACCTGTCCTTTGAAGATGTAACGAAAATGCTTATTTTCACACACTTGTCAGAGAGAAGACACCAACTGCAAAGAAAAGTCTCGTGTCTGACTGTAATAAATAATGCTTGCCCTTTCTTTTCTATCTCAGGCCATAATGCATCATGAAGGCCACATGGACGATGGCTTAACTCTCTCGCGTTCTCAGCACGAAGAGTCGCGGACAGCACGGGTTATACGCAGCACCGTTTTTCTCTTCAACAGATTTATTGGGTATGTTTTCTTCTGAGTACATATAAGTTTGGAGCAGTATGATTAGCACTGCTGCCTTGCAGCGCCAGGAACCCGGGTTCAGTTCTGGCCTCGGTTCAGTGTCTATATGGAGTTTGTGTCTTAGAGCATAAAACATAGAACATTACAGCACAGTACAGGCCCTTCAGCCCTCGATGTTGCATGATGGGATTAGATAGGCCAATCTAAAACCCAGGTAACCTATACTGTTCCAACATCATCCATATTTTTATGTGTCTACGTGGGTTTCCTCCGGGTGTTCCGGTTTCCTTCCACAGTCCAAAGGTGTGCAGGTTAGGTTGATTGGCCATGTTAAATTGACCCTTAGTGTCAGGGGGATTAGCAGGGTAAATATGTGAAGTTGCAGGAATAGGGGCTGAGTAGGATTGTTGTTGGTGCAGACTCGATGGGCCGAATGGCCTCGTTCTGCACTGTAGGGATTCAATGATAGTTCTTAAAAAAGCTCGAGATGATAATATTATGGATGTAAGATAGTTGTACAGCTCCAGATTGCCTTTGTGGGGTCAGTTTTCAAATCTCAGCTCTCTTTCCTGTTGTCAATGAAGTCAATCTCAATTAAAAATGGGAAATTCCTCGATGGTATTGTTATTGATCAGGAATCTGGGGACACTTCTTTCGAGGTTTTCCACACTGGTCAGACCATTACCATTTATGGGAAAACACAATGCCTGATTTAAGTTTTATGAGTTTAAGTTTATTTATTATTGTCACAAGTAGGCTTGCATTAACACTGCAATGAAGTTACTGTGAAAATCTCCTAGTCATCACAATTCAACACCTGTTTGAATGCACTGAGGGAGAATTTAGCATGGCCCAATACACCTAACTAGCACGTCTTTCAGACTGTGGGAGGAAATTGTATCACCCGGAAGAAACCCGTGCAGACAAGGGGAGAATGTGTAAACTCCACACAGACAGTGACCCAAGCCAGGAATCGAACTCAGATCCCTGGCGCTGTGAGGTAGCAGTGCTAACCACTGTGCCTCCCATGCTGCCCTGGTTTTTAAGCATAGAAATAGGTGTTTTTGATACTTGCATGTGAACGTTTGTCACTTTTGCACAACAGGACTGGAATTTTCCAGCTGGTCATGCCAGCGGGATTCCCTGGTCCCGCTGCAGCGAGCGAAGATTTGGCTGATGCTAAATTCTCCATCCTTGCTTGCAGTGGCAGTGGGACGTGACAGCCAGAATATTCAGGCCCAGATCCCTGCATGCTAATTAGAACATAGAACATTACAGCACAGAACATCTGTGGTGGTGGTTGATGGGAGATATTCATCATGGAGTTCGGTGACAAGTGGTGTACCTCAAACATCTATCCAACCACACCCGTAACCAACAATTGAAGGCAAACATTAATCTATTCAAAACTACTTAACCCATTGTTAAAATGGAAAGCAGCAATTTAATATCAATGCATTAAGCGCTTGTGTGTAATGACTAGCAACTGTAAATTCTAACATATAAGGCGCAATACAATGTTGCTTGGCATTATAGCATTTTGTATTTTAATTCAGTGAACACAAACTCCTGAAGCCAAGCAATTGCTGAGCGTAAGGTGATTAATCTGCCATCTAGTCTGTGGAGCAGACACCACTCACTAATGTGCAGCAATGTTTATTGTCTCTCCACATGTACACAAGGGGTTTATACTAGGGCCCCAGCAGGAAAGATTGGCAACACTGGGACTTTGCCTGACCTGAATGTGCTTATCAGAGTTCCTCTTGTCGTGGTAATTCAAAGCCTGCCATTCTGTAGCACTGATATCCTCTGACACTTGTATTAAAAGACCTGAGATTTTCCACATGTCCATTGTGTTTCTCGGAGAACGTGTCCATTATGACATTGAAGGCCTGTTGACCAGGCTTGCACTACACTTGTTAAGACCGTAAATAAATTGTTCATCAGATAAATTTTGAACAACACAGTCTCAGCATCGCAACAGCAGTACTGATGCTTAGCACACATCTAAAGTAAAGGATGGATCTTACCTGTCTCAAGTATTTGTAATGTATGAAGTGGTTATTTATTTCATGGATGTCCTTGGGTTTTCTTTTAAGCTATTAACATTTAAATGTCAACCCAATATGCTGTTCTTGGGAGGTATTGGTGCAGGTAGTTGAGCTCTGCCTTGTAGAATTATTGAATCAGTACAGCCATTCGCCCCATCAAGTCTGCACCGACCACAATCCCACCCAGGCCCTGTCTCTGTAACCCCATGTATTTATCTTGCCAATCCCCCTTACGCTAAGGGGCAACTTACCATGGCCAATCAACCTAACCTGCGCATCTTTGGACACTGGGGGGAAACCGGAACATCTGGAAGAAATCCATGCAGATACAGGGAGAATGTGCAAACTCCACACAGTCACCTGAGGCTGAATTGAACCCTTCCTGGCACCGTGAGGCAGTGGACTAATGGGTATTCTGATATTATCATCCCTCTCAATGAATTTGAAAGAGGAGAATGTCGAGCAGAATTGGAAGAGGACCCTGCAATTCTTTTTTGCTTGATGTGCCTTGCATGATTTTGTTTTAGAAAGGGATCTTGCAGTGAAACAGACAGGTGAGGAAAGGTAGTTGGAGACAGAAGACCTCTCTGGCTTTGAGAATTGGCACTTGAAGAGTTGTGAGCATGTTGTAATTGAGGCAGGTTGCAACATTTGCCACATTTAGTAACATGTTTTAAATACTCAAAGCACAACAAATTTGCCAAATAAATCATTAGGTCCATCAGTCCAAAAACATTTTTCTCTCCAACAACCATAGCTACCTCATACCAACTAACTGCCAGGTGTCAGTCATCCTGACTTTTATTAACCCTTCCAGTGCATGCTTGGCTTTCACACTTCCCTGAGAGAAAGTATAGTCCTATACTTCTCCAATTACTTGCCCCGAGGTGATGCAGATCTCAAGAGACTCAGTCACAACGTCTGTTCAGGATACTTACGTTGTGATGGGTTTGTGCTTCATTAATTGAATGAATGACTGAATAGAGGAAGGAAAGAAAACGAAAGCTGGGTTTTATCTTTGTGCTAGGGATGGACTTTTAAACTTCCTGGGGGCAATCTTACCAAAAACGGCTTACGTGTCAAATAAGCGTGAAAGTGGGAAAGAATCATACTAATTTTTTCAGCAAGTTTTCAGACACGATCTTATGACAGCTAATGAAAAAAAAAGAGGCAAAATGTGATTCATGCCAGCAGAGGGAGAGAACAGGGTCTATTCTTGCCCAAGGGCCTGCCCCTGACCTCCGGTCCTACCAGTGAGCCCATTATGGTAGGTCCATGTTGGTGGGGATCATATGTTATCCTCACCGGTGAGAAATTCCACTGTCGATATGTTGAGGCAAGTGAAGCTCAACATTTATGTCCCAGGCTTATTATGACTTCATAAAACACTGGTTTGATCTTAACTGCACTATTGTATCCAGGTTTGGACACCACCTACTTCAGTAAAGGTGTTATGGCATTGGACTGAGTGCAGAGAAGATCCATGAGAATTGGTGTTGAGATGAAAGACTTTAATTATTTTAATTGATTATAGAAGCTGAAACTGTTCTCCTTGGAGAAGAGTTGAGAGGAGACTTGATAGAAGTGTTGTAAATCATGAGGGGTCTGGATAGAGTAAACAAGGAAAAAGACTGTTGTTACTGATGAAAGGCTTGAGAACAAGAGGGCATCAATTTAAGGTGATTGGCAAAAAAACAGTGACAATGGTTGGGATTCTCCAGCTGCATTTATGAATATTTAAACACTGATTTAAATATTGAGATTAGCCTTGCGTGGGCCAGGGCCCATAAAACCACGGGAGGTGAGAAACGAGGCACAAACCCAATTTTTTTGCCTTGCGCGCTATCATTCTGAGTTACTAAGCTGATCGACCGGCCTGACAAGCCAGTAAAATCATCTCCTCTATTTCCACTCTTTAGTTGCCACCAGCTCATGATCTATAGAACATTCTCCAAATGGCCATTAGGCTTGTTGTTCTCTCTTTGCTCTGCACTTTCTGGTGTCTATTGTGTTCAACTATCTTCAATTCAATTGGAAAATGGTTCTCATAATGCTCCCACTGGCAGGATTCACTTCAGCTTCTGGTCAAACCAGAAGTATGACCTCAAGAGAGATGATGGCATAGTGTTACATGCTCTGGGTTCAAATCCCACCATGGCAGCAGGTGAAATATGAATTCATGTTCAGAAATCTGGAATATAACATTAGTCACATGAATGGTGGTTATGACAATTATCACTAGTTGTTGTTAAAACCCATCTCATTATCTGATGCCGTTTAGAGAAGGAAATCTCCTTTTCTGGTGTGACCCACATGTTACTCTAGAGCCACAGCAATGGGGTTGTTCTTAAATCCCCCCTAGCAAGCCACTCAGTTGAAGAGCAACTCGGGATGGGCAATAAATGTTGACCTTGCCAGTGACCCCCATATTCTAAAAAAGAATAAGCCGCTGAACAGAATCACAGAATGGGGACTTTATATGATCTGTCGTGTCAATGCTGGCAATCTGCAAGAGCAAAATGGCTGGTCTCAAGTATGCTCCTTTTCCTCACAGCCCAAGAATTTTTTCTTTTCAGGTAACTCTCCAATTCCCTTTTAAAAGATGTGATTCAGTCTGCCTCCACACACTTTCAGGAATTGAATTTCAGACCTTAGTCAATTGCTTTGTTAAAAATCTTTTCCCTCACATTGGGGGTAATTCTCCTGTCCCGCCTGCTATGGAAATCGTAGTGGGCAAGGAGCGGACCATGCAAATGTCTATTGACCTACGATTCTCCAGTTTTGGGGCGAGTGCAGCTGGAGAATCCCAACTATTGTCACTGTTTTTTTGCCAATCACCTTAAATTGATGCCCTCTTGTTCTCAAGCCTTTCATCAGTAACAACAGTCTTTTTCCCTGTTTACTCTATCCAGACCCCTCATGATTTACAACACTTCTATCAAGTCTCCTCTCAACTCTTCTCCAAGGAGAACAGTTTCAGCTTCTATAATCAATTAAAATAATTAAAGTCTTTCATCTCAACACCAATTCTCATGGATCTTCTCTGCACTCAGTCCAATGCCATAACACCTTTACTGAAGTAGGTGGTGTCCAAACCTGGATACAATAGTGCAGTTAAGATCAAACCAGTGTTTTATGAAGGTTCATCGTAATTTCAAAATGCAAGCACAAAATCCTACTGATGCTGGAAATCTGAAACAAAAACAGGAAGGTAATGCTGGAAAGACTCACCAGTCCTGGCAGAATCTCTGGAGAGTTTTTCTATGCTGTTCAAGAGAGGGGATGAAGCAAAATAAAAGGCCTAGGATAATTTGGAGTTTAGGAGAGATTAAATGACAATGATATAATGGGCACAAGACAGATGGAGTAGTAATGATAATGTTAAAGACTGACATTAACAGCAGTACAAGGGTCAGTGAGTTCAACGACTTTGGACCATGAACTCTGTCCTCTGTTTTAATTCTGTTCTGCCTCTCCTCCCCACTCAAGGGCCAGTTTATAATTTGTTCTAATTTTTTGCTTTCAGCAAGTGCTAATTTTTGTTTTTCTACACTACGATTGTAACACATTCTGCACTCTCTCCCTCCCTTCTCTATGAATGGTATGCTTTGTCTGTGTAGCGTGCAGGGAACAATACTTTTCACTATAAACCAATACATATGACAATAATAAATCAAATCAAATCAAATCAAAACCAAACTAAAGTTGTTTTGCTTTTAACACGTTCTGCTGTCTGACATTGAAGCTACTATTAATACTTTCCTTAGTCTTTCACACAATCATTATCACTCCTTTTGTCTTGTCTTGATGGCATTCCAGTCATGCTCCCAAACCAAAGTCATGAAAACGGGCAGGATGGACAAAAGAATCACCCGGCTTTCTCTCCTAGGAGAGATGATGGCCTAGTGGTATTGTCATCATACTATTAATCCAGAAATTTAGCTAATGTTCAGGGGTCCCAGGTTCAAATCCTGATAAGACAGATGGTGGTATTTGAATTCAAAAAATTAAAAAAATTTGGAATTAAGAGTCAACTGATCGCATTGTCAATTGCTGGAAAAAAACCCACCTGGTTCACTAATGTTCTTCAAGGAATGAAATCTACAATCTTTACCTGGTCTGGTCTGTATGTGATTCCAGATCCACAGCAATGTGGTTGACTCTCAACTGTCATCAAGGGCAACTAGGGAAGGGCAATAAATGGTGGCTAGCCAGTGATGCCAATGTCCTACAAATGAATAAAAAAAAAATAAAATGAGAATTTCTTACAGCTTTGTGAATAAGTTGGAAACTTCTGTCTTATTGAAAACTTGTTGAAGCCCAAATTCTTCATCGCAAAAGTTGTGTTTTTTCAATTTGACAAATCATTTTGTCAGTAAATTTACTGGATCAACGGCAAGATAGAGTGATGCTTGATCATTGATGGTCGGTTATTTGTGGATAACATTTGATTTGTTTTTAGGGGCCTTGATACTCTCAATAAAAAAGGGAAATCCACAGCTGTTGATTTGCCCATTGAATCAGTCAGTCTGAGCTTGCGAGATTTGATTGGCTATTTTCAGCCACCTGACGAACACCTGGAACACGAAGAGAAACAGAACCGATTGCGCGCGCTGAAGAACAGACAAAATCTCTTCCAGGAAGAGGTAATCAGTGACCTTTCCAATACTGAAGCCTCATTGCTATTCTTCACTGATGGATCAGGGTGGAAATTATGTTAATAGTATGAGAAAAAAATGATTGTACAATGGCCCACTGCCATTTTCAGAAGAATCACAGAATCTCTACAGTACAGAAAGAGGCCATTTGTCCATTGACTGCCTGCACTGACCATAAGTCTACCCAGGCCCGATCCCCATAACCCCATGTATTTACTCTTGTGAGCCCCCTGACACTGAGAGGCAATTTAGCATGGCTGATCCACCTAACATGCACATCTTTGGAATGTGGGAAGAAACCCGAGCACCTGGAGGAAACTCACGCAGACATGGAGAGAATGTGCAAACTCCACAGACGTAGCCAGCTGAGACTGGAATTGAACCCGGGTCCCTGGCACTGTGTGGCAACAGTACTAACCAGTGTGGCACCGTGACACCCACATTGATTTCCATTTGAAAACTCGCCTTTCATGGTAATAATGAGCAAGCAGAAATAAGTGGGTTTATTACCTGGTGCAGAACAAGTGATTAATACTGCCACCTCACAGCGCCAGGGACCCGAGTTCAATTGTGGCTTTGGGTGACTGTTTGAGTGGAGTTTGCACATTCTCCCCATGTCTGTGTGGGTTTCCTTTGGGTGCTCCGGTTTCCTGCCACTTCAAAGATCTGCACGTTAGGTGGATTGGCCATGCTAAATTGCCCCTTGATGTCAGGGAATTAGAAAGGTAAATGCATGGGGTTACGGATATAGGGCATGAGTTAGACTATGGTTGGGGTGCAGACTTGATGGGCCATTTACTTTCCTTCTGCACTGTTGGGATTCTAAGTTAAGCCCATGCAGAATAAAGTGCTGAAAGTTGGATATAAAGTGACCTATGAATTTATCTATATGCATTCAATTGCAGGGAATGATTAACCTGGTTCTTGAGTGCATCGATCATCTCAACGTATATAGTAGTGCAGCCCATTTCACAGATGTAGCTGGAAAGGAAGCCGGAGAGTCTTGGAGAGCAATTCTAAACTCATTGTATGAACTACTCGGTAAGGTGTATAGTTTCATTTTTCCTTATTTATCATTGATAGATTTATGAAACAGCAGATTTGCATACAGCGATAATTTGCACCAATATTTCAAATAACAGTCCCAACTAAAGATGAGCCCTGAATGTTTTTAACGTTAAGCTGGACATTAAAGAGTGTTGTGAAAGAAGTTGAGTTGGCCAAAGGGTTGGTTGGACTTGATGTCAGTGAAATACTTCCACCTGGTGGATTAGGCTGACTCTGTTATTGCACAGTCATGGGATCCCGTCAAACCCTTCCACGTCTAGGACCAAACACTGGCTGGTAAGAAGATGGCTAAAGCCATAGGTCGCAAGTTTAAAGTAACAGGCTGCTACGTGTTAGTATCTCTGGGACTTTCTGGCCCCATCTAACACTGGGATCATCCTGTCCTTGCTGAGGGGTCAGTAGACTGCCACATCCCAGGGAAAATCTCAGCCTGTGACTCTCTTCGGACTGAGATGGAACTTGACTTTGTAATGATTTCAATGAGGCCAATGTCTCTTGGAGTATGAGCTCCCTGATTGAGACCATAATTACCTTGTCCAAGCAGGGAGCCTCACTTGTATATAAATATAGGAGCGTCAGCTCCACTAACATTCTGGATTCTGACTTTGTATTTGAAGCACTCTAGAAAGAAAGTTTATTTGTTAGTGTCACAAGTAGGCTTACATTAACACAGCAGTGAAGTTACTGTGAAAATTCCCTATTCACCACACTCCAGTGCTGTTCGGATACACTGAGGAAGAACTTAGGATAGCCAATAGTCCTAACCGCAGCAGCTTGAGGAAACCCAGTCAGACATGAGGAGAATGTGCAGACTCTCCATAGACTGTGACCAAAGCTGGGAATTGAGCTTGGATCCCTGGCGCTGTGAGGCAGCAGTGCTAATCACTTGGAGTGGATTAGGGTTTGCAAATAAAGGGGATCTAGTGATGAGTTATTTCAGCCTTTATTTGAAACAAATACCTGTTATCGTGAGTATTATACATGTAAGTATACATAACATACCTATGTGCGTTATATGTATGTTGGGTCCATTCATTTGTTTACATAGACAATACGAGTTTTTAAATAGTTTTCTTTTATTAAACAGAAGTTAAAAGGTTAACATGACAGAAGTGAAAAGAAAAAGCGAACTTGGAGACTGGTTTCTAAGCAAGCCAGTCCCTGTATTGATATTGAACACACTGAATTAGATCCTGAAAACAACTGAAAAAACACACATTAAATCCAAACTATACTTTAATACTTATCTTGTTATTGGAAATGTTTTCTGCAGCATGCTCTCTCGGTTTAGAAAAGCAATCCTTACAGCAGCTGTTATGAAAATCCTTGCTTTGTGTACCCTTTAGGAATGCAATCCAGTTTTAGCTAACCTTTAGCCTTCTGATTCTACAAGTAGTCAAGTTAGTAGTCAGTTGTCTAGGTTAGCAGAGTTAGTTGCATATGCAGAAATATCTTAAAATGAAGTTTTTGCATAGACTGAAGCAAAGAGGGCTAAGCATACATAGGATCTCTCAATACGTATAAATGAAATGTTTTGCCCTAATAGTCATCAATCTGCAGTTAGGAACCAAGAAACACACCCTAGGAGTTCCAAGTCTATCAGATTTAAGTCTCAGCTGATGTTCTGAAGCATAAATAGTCCATGCCTATTTGATCAGTGTGCATACCTAGTTGATGCAATGCTCCTAACATGAAGTGCAGTGCAGAAAGCACAGTGTTTCCCTTGTGATGATTATCTGTCATGTTGAAGGTGCATGAGCAACTAATTTAATAATAACGTGTAACAAAAAACTGTGACATTTTAAAATAAATATTATCACACTGATTTCTGGTGTGCTTCAGGATCTTATGGCAAACCATTTCAATAGGATATTCAACAATATCAGTAAATAGTCATTAATTCAGAAGCATGTGGAAGATAAGTGTGTGGGTTCTCAATGTATTGCAAACAGGATTACATAACGTAAAAACAAAGGATGTTTGCAACCTAAGCTCTTTGTCACAATTACAAACCATCTTTGTCTCATTGAAACAGAATTGAAAACAAATGAATATGCACATAATGCATTGAATAATTTTCTCAGTAAATAATGGTGCTTGTCCATTTTACAATTTGATTGTGATTAACTGATTGGGGGGCAGCATGGTGGCACAATGGTTAGCACTGCTGCCTCACAGTGCCAGGAACCTGGGTTCAATTCTTGGCTTGGGTCATGTCTGTGTGGAGTTTGCATATCCTCCCCGTGTCTGCATGGGTTTCCTCTGGGTGCTCCGGCTTCCTCCCACAGTCCAAAGATGTGTGGGTTAGATTGATTGGCCATGCTAAATTGACCCTTAGTGTCAGGAGGACTAACTAGGGTAAATGCATGGGATTATGGGGATTGGGCCTTGATGGGATTGTGGTAAATCTGAAATGGCCTGCCATCCTAGCACGTAACATGCTTGAATCATGGTTAAAATACAATTTAGTTCACCTCATTCACCTGATGAAGAGGGTAACCTCAAAAGCTTGAGTTTACTATCAAATAAATTGGTTGGACTTAAACCTGGTGTTGTCAGACTTTTTACAGGGCTTTAAACCCAGAATCCGCTCAGCCCAGGAGTCAAAAGACTTGGGAGCTGATCTGTATATTCTGCCCACTGAGTGGCACTTCGAACACATTGTAAATCAAGGGTGATGGTGATGGAAGACAGACCTTTGTAAGGATATTACAATTATTGTCCAATTTCATTTTGGAAAATGTTAACGTTTATTTATTAGTGTCATAAGTAGGCTTACATTAACACTGTAATGGAGTTATTGTGAAAATCTCCCAGTCGCCATACTCCGGCACCTGTTCGGGTACACTGAGGAAGAATTTAACTTGGCCAACGCACCTAACCAGTACGTCTTTCAGACTGTGGGAGGAAACTGGAGCACCCGGAGGAAACCCATGCAGACATGAGGAGAATGTGCAAACTCCACACAGACAGTGATCCAAGCCAGGAATTGAACCTGGGTCCCTGGCACGATGAGGCAGCAGTGCTTATCACTATGCCACAGTACCACAATATTCTGCAGTCAAAGGATAATAAGGGCTGGAATGTCAGTGTACAGAAATGAAAATGATGAAAATGATTCTTTTGTGGGCACATGTTTTTGGAAGATAAAAGGGCATCAAGTTATAACCTAATCTTATCTGTCTTCAGCTGCCCTGATCAGAGGAAACCGCAAAAACTGTGCCCAATTTTCTGGCTCCTTAGACTGGCTGATCAGCAGACTGGAGCGATTAGAGGCTTCCTCGGGTATGTATGAATCTTTTATAGCCTCCAACTGTTATTTGAAAAGGGGGTTCAGCAACTTGTTTTACTGTTTAAAAGTGAGGTATACATACAAAACACACAACGGAACATATTCAAAGAAAAACAGAAAATGCTGGATAATCTCAGCAGGTCTAACAGCATCTGTGGAGGGAGAATGGAGCCAAAGTTTCGAGTCAGGTTGTCCTTTGTCAGAGCATATCGCTTTTTTAACTGTAAAAAATATGGCATAGACTTTCAAAATAAACTATGGTTCAAGAATGTATCAGCATGCTTGTGGAATTTGTTTAGTTTTTGGGCTGAATTTTTGTAAATTACTTTTGGTATAATGCCATTTTTAATTGCCTATTTCTTGCTTGAAAGATGAGTGGTCAGTGGTTAACAGTGGGATTAATGGAGGCATCTCAGTAACAGACCCTACTGAGGCCTATTTTCAGATGGGCCCATAAATGGGAGAAAAACATACCTGTCTGTTTCTGGTGAGTGCCTGCTTGATTACAAATCAAGGATGCACATTGTCTGTAGAATTAATTTATATTTTCAAAGCCCAAATATGCAGCACATGAGAAGGGAAATTGTATTTGAATAATTCATGAGAGTTATTTGAGTAATTAATAAGCAAGATTGATAAACAAGAACCTGTAGATTGGTGTCCTTGGATTTCCAAAAGGCATTTGAAAAGGTGCCACTTCGAAGGCTTTTATACTAGAATGCATGGTGTAGGGGGTCACATATTAGCTTGGATAAAAGATTGATCAGATAATGGGGAGCAGAGAGTATGCACAAATGGGTCTTTTTCAGGTTGGTAAACTGTAACTAATGGAATGCTACAGGGATCACTGATGGTGCATTTACAATCTAAATCAATTACTTAGATGAAGGGACATGGCTAAGTTTGCCAATGGCACCAAGCTAGATAGTAAAGTAAGTTATCCAGAGGAGATAAAGGGAGGAATTTTATCGACACATCTGCCTGAGGTTGGTATGATCTTGCCTGAGGCCAGCAGAGAATGCCATTCTCTGAGCCTTGGCCGCCCCCAGAATTGGGGCAGACGTGCTGGTAAAATTCCGGCCAAAAAGTCTGCAAAGGGATATAGATAGTTACGTGAGTGGATACTTGATAGGATAATGTGGGAAAATGTGAACTTGTCCACTTTGTAAGAATAGAAAAGCTGTATATTATTTAAATGGAGAAAGATTACGTTATATTCATTCATTCATGCGATATGGACATCGCTGGCTGGGCCAGCATTTATTGCCCATCGCTGAGGGCATTTAAGAGTAAACCACATTACTATGGTTCTAGAGTCCCAAGTAGACCAGACTAGATAAGGACAATAAATTTCCTTCTCTAAAGATGAACCAGATGGGTTTTTAATAAAAATTGACAATGGTTTCATAGTCATGGACTTTTAATTCCATAATTTTATTAAAATCACATTTCACCATTACCATGGTATGATTCGAACCCAGAAATTACCCTGGATCTCTGGATAACTGGTCCAGTGACACCACTACTATGCCTCCCCAATGATAGACATCTCAGTGGTAGAGAGGAATCTAGATATTGAGGTACATGACTCATAAAACTTTAATATGGAGGTACGGCAAATGATTGGGAAGGCAAGTGGAATGTTGATACTTATTGCAAGGGAAATGGAATATAAAAGTAGGGAAGTTCTACCAAGTACAGGGTCTTGGTGAGACCACATCTGGGGTGCTGTGTACAGGTTTTGTTTCCTTATTTGAAATATATATAATTGCATCAGAAATAGGGCACACAAGGTTCACTCAACACATTCTTAGAATCAGTGACTTGTCTTATAAAGAAAGGTTGTCCAGGTTGGACCGTTCAGCATAATGATAGGGATCTTGTTGAAACATAAAAGATCCTTAGGGAACTTGATAGGGTGGATACTGGGAGGGTATTTCCTCTTTTAAAGGGGGGACTAGAACTCGCGGAACAAAAGTTTTCCCTTTGAAGACAGAGATGTTTAAATTAGACCTTTAACCTCCATTGCAGGCCTGATGGTTTCTCCCTCATGGTATTTTGAAGACGAATGGAAACTGAAAGTCACTGGGTTCCTTCAGAAACATTTTGGTTGAGACAAATCTGACAATTCCAGTTGGATTAAGTTACTCTGTCAAAGAACCTTCTGCAGATGCCTTGCCTGTAATACAATTTCAAATGGTTAAACAAGTGATAAGACTAAGAGGATAATTTTAACTCCATATAAGAGGATTTGGATCAAGTGAGAAGTTAGGAAATTTGAATATGCAAAGACAGATTAGCCCCTCACACTGCCTGAGAAGACTGTTTGTATTAGGCAGGGTTCTTTCTTCTCACTGGAAGATGTTCCCTCTTGTGTCTTATTGTCCTCCAAGCTGACTTGCCCCTGGTTACCCCTTGGAAGAATGAGATGTGTCATCCCTCGTCAGTTTCGATCATGTGATGACATGATCAGTGCTCCCATTATCTACACAGGTAGTGCATGATGCCATTGCTACACAACGAAGGATGAATGGTGACCATTCAACCCTGTTTGTGATAAATAACTTCATATTTCAGTTTGCTGGGGTGTGAGTTTGCAGACACTAATTTGGAAATCTTTGAGTTTGTGTTTGTGTTCATATCCAAACAATAGCTGTAAATTTTGTTACGAGTCAGGGCAGAATTTCCAAAGCACTTTATGGAGAGTGCCTGAATCATTCGTTTTGCATCTTGAATTTCGGTAGGATGAACATGATGAGTTTCACTTCAGGTATGATTCAACAATTCACAAGAGAGATTTTATTAAACAGACTTTATTTAAGAATATAGTTAACATGTATAGTGAGAAAATTAGCAAGAACTTTTTACAATTACAAAAAAAAACTACAATAACATATTAACCTTTAATTGAATATTAAAGTTGTTCCAACAAACCAAAACCTTTCATGGACAAAACCCTTTTTACAGGCTTAACCCAGCATAGATTAAATCTCTTTGACTGGAATCGCATATTTTCGAAGGTTGCATTTTCCTTTTGCCAGGCAAAGGGTTGCCTTGAGAATTTCCAAACAGACCAGCTTCTTTCTTGCTTGATGCCCCTGTTAAAACTAAAACAAAACTAAACTGCAACCTCAGAACTTACAAAACTGAAACCTTAAACTCATTGGAAAGAAAAAAAAATCATCCAAAAAGACATGACCATTTCCCCTGTGCTTGTATAACTAATCCCAGAGCAAACACAAACAACCCCATTTAAACTATTTAAGAAGCAATAAAAGAATTCATCATAGTCAAGCTACGAACAATGACATCGCTACAGCTGTTAGCTAAGAAACCACTGAAACCGAGAGCTGCAGAAATCGTGTTTAGAAAAACCCTTCTTAAAGGGACACTAATGTCACAATTCACAAATTATTTTATATTTAGAATGCCTGTTGGAGGGATGGTTGGAGGTTTCTCTACCCATAGGCATTTACATTTTAATGATTTTCCAGAAATATGGATTCATTCTTGGCTGTAGCAAAATTACATCATGTCACCTGCTTGAGAAGCGTAGCAGGCCAGGAAAATTGTGCCCGTTGTGCTGATATTCAATTAGTTGCCCTCATTCTGTTTAAATTCCAGCAGGTTTATTTGGAATCACAAGCTTTTGGAGCACTGCTCCTTCTTCAGGTGAGCAGAGAGATAGGTTTCACACACTAGATACAAAATAACTTATGAATTGTGACCTAAGTGTCCCTTTAAGACAAGTTTTTCTAAACATGATTTCTGTAGCTCTCAGTTTCAGTGGTTTCCTAGCTCACAGCTTTAGTGATGTCATCGTTCCCAGCTGCCTGTGATAGACAAAGGCATATATAGACAAAGACACAATTGCAAGATAATGGTTGGAATGTGAGTCTTTACAGGTAATCAAGTCTTTACAGGGTACAGACAGTGTTAGTGGAGAGAGGGATAATCACAGATTAAAAAAGTATGAATTGTCCCATGCTGGGACAGTTAGTAGTATTTTGCAAGCTCAGGCCAAATGGTGGGGATTACATGTAGCTTGGCATGAACCCAAGATCCCTGTTGAGTCTGTCCTCATGCGTCCGGAATATGGCTATCAGTTTCTGCTTGGCGATTCTGTATTGTAAAAACTTGATTACCTGAAAAGCTTCACGTCCCAACCATTATCTTGCAATTGTGTCTCTGTCTACAAATGCGGTGATTGTGAAACCTACCTCTCCACTCACTTGATGAAGGAGCAACACTCCGTAAGCTCCTGCTACCAAATAAACCTGTTGGGACTTTAACCTGGTGTTATCAGATTTCTTACTGCGCCCACCCTGGCCTAATGCTGGAGTCTTCACATCATGTTTAAATTCCCTCTATGGCCTCTTGAACTTCATTTCTTTTTTTTACCAAATTTAATTTGCCATTCGTCAGCCACCATTCCAACCTAACTCTCAGAGCTGGATTTTCATGGCAGAATCAGGAATTGGTCACAAACCTGCCTTTCAATACAGACCGGGCATTGACTGGCATTGATGTTGCAACAGGAGCCTAAATGGTGAAGAGATGGGATCTGCCCAATCGGTCTGTGGCTGGGGAGCAGGAATGGAAGAAGAGGGTGACCTTCTGGTCAGACTTGGCAGCTATTTCTGTAACTGCCATGTCCACATGGTTTTAAAAAAAGGAAGTTATTTGGATTGGCCAGGCTAAATTGCCTCTTAGTATCCCAGGCTGTGTAAGTTAGAGGGATTAGTCATGGTAAATGTGTGGGTTGCAGACAGGGGAGAGGGCCTGGGTAAGATATTCAGTCAGAAAGTTGTGGCAGACTAGAGAGATCAAATGGTTTCTTCTGTACTGTAAGGATTCTATGATTCTATGAAAGAGTTCACACCTTTTAGTAGATCATATAGAGAGCTGGAAGCTCAGATAGTACCGGGAAATGTTAATATTATTAGATTTAATAGCTGTGAAATACGTTTTTGTTAAAACTTCTATTTTATCATAAGCCTTTTCTAACATTCCCAACCCAGCTTCTAGCTGGCTGTTTTATACAACTCCCAACGGTTGCCTGCGCTTATGTGCTCCATCAAAATCTCAGATGTTAGAGTTCCTTAACTACATCAATGTGCCCAATTAACAATGTGGACAACTTTACATTGCTGCCCTTCCCTGCCTTTATGAAAGTCATCAGGGCCAGAAGGGAAAGGTCATCAACATTTTTTTGGGGTGCCCATCTCTGTGTTGACCCAGTTTGGTGCACCCTTGGTATCGATAGAATTTTCTCTGCCAACCAGGACCATTATTTGTTTGAAGAACTCTTAAAATTTGTTAGCCAAGATCTCTCTCCCATTCACGTTTACTCCAGCTTAACTTATCTATTTCGCTGTTTTAAAAAGAAAGTTTATTTATTCGTCTCAAGTAAGGCTTATATTAACACTGCAATGAAGCTACTGTGCAAATCTTCTGGTCGCCATATTCCGGTGCCTGTTTGGATCAGTGCACTGAACCAGCATGTCTTTCAGAGTGTGGGAGGAAACAGGAGCACCCGGAGGAAAACAACGCAGACATGGGGAGAATGTGCAAACTCCATACGGACAGTGACTCAAGCCGGGAGTTGAATGCTGGTCCCTTGTGCTGTGAGGTGCCTCCCTTATAGAATTGTGCAGCACAGAAGGGAAACTTTTGGCTCATTTGCCTATAATCACGGCCTGAAAGAGCTATTCATTTATCCCTGTTCTTGTGTCTTTCTCCTACATCTTTAGAAACGATATTATGGATTCTGCTTCCAGAAGTATTTCAGAGAGTGAATTCCCCTGCAATTCTCCTAAGCTTTAATACTTTATCCATTTAGACTATTATGTTAATTGGCCTGTAGTTTCTTGGACTTTCCAGTGTTTGAATAGAACATAGAACATAGAACATTACAGCGCAGAACAGGCCCTTCGGCCTTCGATGTTGCGCCGACCAATTATGAGAAAAGCAATGACCCTCCAAACTAAACCATTCCCTTCTCTTCCATAAACTTATCAACTAACCTCTTAAACGCCACCAAACTTGGCGCATCTACAACAGCTGCAGGCAGGGCAGTCCACTCCCTAATCACTCTTTGAGTAAAGAACCTACCTCTGATATCCGTCCTATAACTCATACCCCTTAATTTAAAGCTGTGTCCCCTCGTGCTAGCTTTCTCCATCCTAGGAAAAAGGCTATCACTGTCCACCCTATCTAAACCTCTAATCATCTTATATGTTTCGATTAGGTCCCCTCCTAGCCGCCTCCTTTCTAACGAAAACAACCTCAAATCCCTCAGCCTCTCTTCATAAGACCTGCCCTCCATACCAGGCAACAGCCTGGTAAACCTCCTCTGTACCCTCTCCAATGCCTCCACATCTTTCTTATAGTGTGGCGACCAGAACTGCACACAATACTCCAAGTGCGGCCGCACTAGAGTTTTGTACAGCTGCAACATGATGCTGCGGCTCCTAAATTCAATCCCCCACCAATAAAAGCTAAGACTCCATATGCCTTCTTAACAACTTTATCCACTTGACTGCCTACTTTCAGGGATCTATTGACACATACACCAAGATCCTTCTGTTCCTCAACACTATTAAGAGCCCTACCATTAGCCCTATACTCTACACATTTATTGTTCCTGCCAAAGTGCATTACCTCACTTTTCCACATTAAACTCCATTTGCCACCTCTCGGCCCAGCTCTGCAACTTGTCCAAGTCCCTCTGCAAACTATAACACCCCTCTCACTATCTACCACTCCACCGACTTTAGTGTCATCTGCAAATTTACTAATCCATCCTTCAATACCCTCATCCAGATCATTTATAAAAAATACAAACAGCAGGGGCCCCAAAACAGACCCCTGAGGTACACCACTTGTAACCGAACTCCACGATGAATATCTCCCATCAACCACCACCCTCTGTCTTCTATTCGCTAGCCAATTCCTAATCCAATTAGCTAAATCACCCTCTATCCCATACATTTCTGCAGAAGCCTTCCATGGGACACCTTATCGAACGCCTTACTAAAGTAATGGCTACTTCCTGATCCACTGGAACTGCTCCCATTTCCAGTGATTCCTTAAACAAGGTTAATGGTTTGCAACTAATGTCACCAGCCTTTTCCTTGAATGATTGGTGCTTTGTCTTTCTAGTCTCTCTGTGACCACTCATCGGAAAGTTTTGTTCTGCTTAATATTTCTGTGTCAGTCTGGAAATTCAGCTTGCACGTTCAGGAGATTCCTCAAGGTTTACTCTGTGAATATAGAAAATACTTCATTTATATTTAGATACAAACATGGAAATATATATATTAGGAACATATTTTGGCTCATTGAGCCAGCTCTGCCATTCAATAGGATCATTGCTCATCTGGTTGTGGTCTCAACCCCATTTTCCATGTCGATAACTTTTGACACTGTTATTAGTCAAGAAACTATCTACTTTCTGCCTTAAAATTGTCCGATGGAACAGGGTCACAGTGGTTAACACTGTTGCCTCACAGCACTAAGGACCCAAGTCCGATTCCTTGCTTCAGTCACTGTCTGTGTAGAGTCTGCACATTCTCCCCGTGTCTGTGTGGGTTTCTTCAGGTGGTTTGATTTACTCCCATAGTAAAAGACGTATGGGTTAGGTGGCTTGACCGTGCGAAATTGACCCTAGTGTTAGGGGATGGGCAGGGTAAATATATAGGTTATGGGAATGGGGCCTGGGGACGATTGTGGTTTGTGCAAACTTGATGGGCCGAATGGACGCCTTCTGCACTGTCGGATTCTATGAATGATCCTTCCTCTTTTTTGGGAAAGAGCGCTCCAAGGGTTAACGACCTTCCAAGAGAAAAAAAAAGTGCTTCTTATCTCTGTATTAAATGGGAGGTCCTCTAGATTTATACTGTGCTATGGTACAAATTCATATTATTTGAGGGATTATGTATACCATGTATGTAACTCCTTTCACCTTTAAAATTACTGTCAGAGAGAAATTATGTGGCTATTAATAGTCAATGAGGAAGTCCAAAGATGTGCACATTAGATGGATTAACAATAGTAAATGTGCGGGTTATGGGGATGAGGTGGAGGGGAGAGCTTGGATGGTTGGTGGGATGCTCTTTCAGAGACTTGGCATAGACTCAATGGGCTGGATGGCCTCTTTTTGAACTGTAAGGATTATATGGTTTGTATGCACGCTCGAGCAATCAGTCACTCTGTGAAGATACAGCTGCTTAGCCTCATTTTGCTGATACTCCCAAAGGTAACCTGAAATTAAGCAGCAAAAGTTAAAAGTTAAGGTTTTAACCATCTCAGGCAGTGCCTTGCCTGTAGTGCAGTTACTCTCCTCCACTATTCCAGTTCTCGTGCATCTTTCTCTCTCTGCATGCATCAGTTCCTCCAAAGCCATGCTACGTGAATGCTATCAGTCACAGGATTGCCAATCCCCCCCTGTCCTCACCTGTGTAAGGTATGATGTCAGACAGAGTCAGTGCAGATTCAGTAGCCCTGATTTTACCTGAAAGACACGTAGAACTGCATTCCCTGTTGGCCTCGGGCACAATTTTACAACCCTTGGTTGGGTATGCAGATAAAATCAGGGCCTATGGGCAAATGGCTTCCTTCTGCACTGTAGGGATTCAATGGGTGGGATTTTACAGCCTCACTCAGTTAGATCAAAAGTTGCCACTTGAGGTTAATGGAGATTTCCGTTGCCGGATCCTCACCAGTGCCAATTCCGTGGCAGACGAGATGGTAGAGTTCCGTCCAGTGATTCACTGAACCATGTTAGCTATATAGCTCAAGTTTAAAATTCTCATCATTACATTCAGATCTCTCCATGGTCTCTTTCTCCATCCTCTATATCTAGCCCTCACCCATCAAACTGTGATTCTTTGACTCCAGTCTCTGACTCCAGCCTCTTGTGTCTCACCAACTCCCGTTCCACCTTTTAAACCTTTGTCTCTTTATGTTTAGCCCTCATGCTCTGTGTTCCCCTCTCTACATCCTTCTGCTTCTCCTTCTCTTTCCCACTTTCTTTGATCACCCTTTCCAGTACCTCTTTTCTGGAACTTGGGAGGCGTATTTATGTTTTACTGAAGGTTTTTTTTGACATTGAAATAACAACATAATGCAGGTTGTTGTTTGACATTTCTATTCATGTAATCATGTCAGGTTTCCTGCTTTGGGGTTTGTGGCTCTGGAGAATTTTCAGAAGGGAAAATAAAATTTTTCTATTAAATAAGCCTGGGAAGCGACAAGACAGTGTGATTGCAAAGCTCAACAAGGTCGTGTATAATTACTTGCCACTGGAGTAGTCCCCTTTGCTTCTGCCTCTGCGGATGAGGTTGTGAGGTGATCACATGTGATTTGTTGCTAGCTGGAACAGGTTTTAAAAAATGAGTTTGACTCTAATGGCAGAGAGGTAAAAATTTTGTTTTGTGTTTGCAACTGGGGAGAGTACAGCGTTTGCTGTTTATTTACTTTTGTCGCAAGTAAATTACATTAACGCTGCAATGAAATTACTATGAAAATCCACGAATCGCTACATTCTGGCACCTGTTCGGGTACACTGAGGGAGAATTTAACAAGACCAAAGCATCTAACCACGTCTTTCATACTATGGAAAAGAAACTTGGGCACCAGGAGGAAACCCATGCAGATATTGACACTGGTGACCCAAACGTGGAATTGAACCAGTGACCTGGGTCATAGAGTCATAGAGGTTTACAGCATGGAAACAAGCCCTTGTCCATGCTACCCTTTTTTTTTAAACCCCTAAGCTAATCCCAATTATCCGCATTTGACCCATATCCCTCTATGCTCATCTTATCCATGCAACTGTCTAAACTGTTTAAACGATAAAATTGTACCCGCCTCTACTACAACCTCTGGCAGCTTGTTCCAGACACTCACCATCCTCTGCATGATAAAGTTGCCCCTCTGGACCCTTCTGTAACTCTCCCCTCTCACCTTAACCTATGCCCTCTAGTTTTAGACTCCCTGTCTTTGGGAAAAGATATTGACTATCTAGCTGATCTATGCCCCTTATTATTTTATTGACCTCTATAAGATCACCCCTCAACCTTCTACGCTCCAGAGGAAAAAGTCCCAATCTATCCAGCTTCTCAAACTATCAAGAATCGGTAGCATCCTAGTAAGTTTCTTCCACAGTTTTTCTAGTTTAATAATATCCTTTCTATAATAGGATGACCAGAATTTTACACAGTATTCCAGGTGTGGCCCTACCATATCTTGTACAAATTCAACCAGATGCCCTAACTTCTGTATTCAATACTGTGAGGCAGCAGTGCACAGATAGTGACCCAAGCCAGGAATCGAATCTAGGTCCCTGGCGCTGTGAGGCTGCAGTGCTAACCATTGTGTCACCATGCCGTCACCATGAACGTGTCATCCTGGAAAGGACAGTGCTAAGTCACTATTGGGAAGATTTCAGGCACACTCAGCCCTGCAAACAGAGTGCTTTACAATTCCACAACATACTCCCTGACATTGACTGCTGGAGCAAGCTTGTTATTCAACATACTGAGGGTAAAAAGAATACCAGATTTGCATGCAAGGAATTCCTTATTTCCAATGTTTTCGTTTGTGAACTTAAATAAAACAACATAAGGGTTTGATATTGAGGATTTGGGCCATTTAAATTTTTTTGCCCTCTGAGCTGCCTGATTAGCAGTGGATTGTAACTGCAGCCCAGAAGAACCAACTGAGCTCAGACTCCCTGATCATAACCTTATTACCTTGCACAATGCTTTCCATTTAATAACAGTTAGGTTCAGACTACTTCAACTCATTTCACATCGAACGAGATGTTCCCAGTGGTGGGGGAGTCAGAACCAGGGGTCATAGCTTGAGGATAAGGGGCAAACCTGAGGTGAGGAGGAATTTCTTTACTAAAGGCTGGTGAATGTGTGGAATTCACTACCACAGAATGTAGTTGAAGCCAAAACATTGTCCAATTTCAAGAAGAAATTAGATATAACTTTTGAGGCTAAAGGGATCAAGGATTATGAGAGGAAGGGGGGAATCAGGATATTGAATTTGATGGTCAGCCATGATCAAAATGGATGGTGGAGCAGGCTCGAAGGACCGAGTGGCCTCCTCCTGCTTCTAGTTTCTATGAGATTATATTCATTGTGCTGGCTTTCAATTCAATAAAGTTTATTTATTACTGTCAGAAATAGGCTTACATTAACACTGCAATGAAATTACCATGAAAATCACCTAATCACAAATCCGGTGCCTGTTTGTGTACACTGATGGAGAATTTAGCATGGCCTATGTACCTAACCCGCACCATATTTGGACTGTGGGAGGAAACTGGAGCACTCGGAGGAAATCCACGCAGACACAGGGAGAATGTGCAGATTCTGCACAGACAGTGACCCAAGCCAGGAATCGAATCCAGGTCCCTGGTGCTGTGAGGCTGCAGTGCTAACCACTGTGCCACCATGCTGCCAGCATTCCGGAAGATGAAAGGGTACTGTTGTAACCCACTGCTTCACACTTTCCCTTTTAGAAATTTAGATTTATTTGTTTGCTAGCCACTCTTTTTTATCAGCCGGGATGCATTTTCCAACTTTGCCATCTGTAGGGATATGACAAAACAAGCAAAGTGCTTTCAGCTTAGGCCATTCATTTAGAAAAGCTATGTGTGGGGTAAAGGGGGAAGGGTTGTTTGGGGTGGATGGCCATCTCTGCTTAAAGATGTGATTTCTGTTCCCCATGAAAATGTTGTGATACTAGCTGCTTTTGGGGCTTGTGATCATTTGCACCTTGGGGGCTGGTGCCTGAGCCTCATGGAAAGTTATGTCTAACTGAACCGTGGAGCTTACTCCAGTGAGTCTTGCAGTGGAGATGTCGAGAAACAGCTTCGGAGCTGTGCCTGAGGCCAGTTCATTGTTCTGAAGGTAAAATGTTGTTGGCATTGGAGGCACACTGCTCTCTCACAGCACCAGGGACCTGAGTTCATTTCCGGTCTTGAATCACAGTCTGCATGGAATTTGCACATTCTCCCCGTGTCTGCTTAAGTTTCTTCCGGGTGTCCCGGTTTCCTCTCACAATCCAAACATGTGTGCGTTAGGTAGATTGGCCATGTTAAATCGGCCCTTAAATCAGGTGGATTAGCAGGATAAATGTGCAGGGTTATTGGAATAGGATCTGGGTGGAATTGTGATCAATAAGGCTTGATGGGTCAAATGGCCTCCTTCTGTACTGTGGGATTCTGTGATCTATGTTAAACAGTTAAAGGTTAATGATTCAATGACCTTGTATCATCTTGTTTCCTATGATCGATTAACAGCATGGAGCTATAAGGAGGAAGGATGGATTATATTCTTGTCCAGATGTCCGATTATTGTTGAGAAATACTTGAACATGGAAATAAATGACTGGGGTGACATCAACCATGAGTGATCATTGTGTTAGTTAGAGACCAGTGTTATAAATCTGAGCAGAAGGACTAACTAACCATGGTATAGAATAGATGCTTCAGATGAGTAAGCTGACACTAAATCTGTCTTGAAAACATCAAGAGCGCAGATAGATCGAGAAACTATGCTTATGCAAAATATCTTCAAAGGAAGAAGCATTTGGGCAGCAGAATCACACAGCGGCTACTACTTCTACCTCACAGTGCCAAGGACTCAAATTCAATTCCCAGCTTGGAGTTTGCACATTCTCCCCATGTCTGCGAGGGTTTCCTCCAGGATACTCTGGTTTCCTCCCACAGTTTGAAAGATGTGCTGGTTAGATGCATTGGCCGTGCTAAATTCTCCCTCAGTGTACCAGAATAAGTGCTGGACTGTGGCAGCGAGGGGATTTTCACAGTAACTGCATTGCAATGTTACTGCAAATCAGCTTGTGAGACTAATAACTAAACTTTTAAAAAAAAAGTTGAGACCAATATGCTGTGATTTCAAGAAGAAATTAGATATAGCTTTTATAAGCTGAAAGGGTCAAAAGATTCTGGCGTGAGGCAGGATCAGGATATATTGAATTCGACGATCAAAATGGACAGAGCAGGCTTGAAGGGCTGAATAACCTCCTCCTGTTTCTATGCTTCTGTGTCAATCATGTTGACGTTATTATCCTGTGCCTGCCGATCTTCATTGGCTTCTGGAGTGACAACAGCTTGCCTTTAAAATTCTCATTCTTGCTTCATATCATATCCTGGCCTCATCCCTCCAAAATTCCATAACTTACTCCATTCCAAGATATCTGTGGTCCTCTAATCTGGCCTCTTACACATCTGTATCTTAATCACTCCATCATGGGTGTCCTGAGGTCCTGACCTCTGGAATTCCTCCCTTAAACCTCTCCCTCTGTATTCCTTCCTTAAATCCTTATCCTCTGTGTGAACTGTTGGTCATCTGCCCTTAGAGCTCTGTGGCAAATTTGGTTTGATAATGCTTGGAAAGTGTTAAAGTTTATTTATTAGCATCACAAGTAGGTTTATGTTAACACTGCAATGAAGTTACTGTGAAAATCCCCTCCAGTGCCTGTTTTGGTACACCAAGAGAAAATTTAGCATTACCAATGCACCTAACCAGCACGTCTTTCAGACTCTCGAGGAAACCCACGCAGACACGGGGAGAATGTGCAAACTCCCTACAGACAATTACCCAAGCTAGGAATTGAACTCGGGTCCCTGGCACTGTGAGGCAACAGTGTTAACCACTGTGCCACTATGACGCCCCTCTGAAACACTTACCACATGTAGTTGCTATACGAATGCAAACTGTTTTGCGGTTGTGTTCTGTGATATACTGTTATTGCCAACTCTTCTCTGCTGCGTATTATTTGTTTATTTATTCGGTTTTACTTGTTGATTTCCCAAGGTGCAGGAATGATGAGGACAGATGAATGTTGTTAATGTTATACTGTTATCTACTGGGGAGGGGGCGGTAGGGGAGGGTGGGGGGAGGGGTGCCATGAGAGACATGGCAATTAAAGAACAGCATAAATAAGAGCGAAATTGCCATTTTCAAAAATTGCAGTTTAGGGAGAGTGCAAAAGAAATCAGACGGAAAACAAAATGTTTAAGGTTATTAACTTTGAAAAACAGTCAAGCAATTAGGTATAACCTTTTGTAATGAATGGGGTTTATACACACGATAGTGAAGCCTTCATCAAAGATTGGGGGTACTTAATTTGGATTCTAGCTGTGCATGAAGGATTTTTTTTTCTCTTTTTCTTTACACATTATTATTCTCTGTAGTTGACTAATGCTTAATGCTTTCTAGGCACGTCAGACTAAAGCAATTTGACTCCCTGTGGTGTAACACATTTTTTTCTTGAGCTTGCCTGTTTACCTAGCGACGAAAAGAGATCTTACTGAGAACGCTGCCTTCAAAGCGAAGAGAAATGCGACATAAACATTTTTGATGTGGCAATTTTAGTTTGATAAACAAATCTTTCCGTCCGCCGCGTTTCGCTTTTCTTGCATATTCTCAACTCGTGATGAAAGCCCACGTCAATATTTGATTCAATGATTCCAGTAGACATACTTTGTTTTACATTTGAATAACAGTCCTGTCCTGTTCACCTGTCCCCTGCAATGAAGAGGCATTATGCGAATCCTAACACAGAATAGCCCAAAGCAAGATGCATTTGACCAGCAAAAGTTGGCCATTTGTTTGCACTCATGTTTGGTAATTTATGAGGCTGAATCAACAGGATGGTGAAGTTACTAGAATGCGACCATAGGATCACTGAATCAGAAAATCCTGCAGTGCGGAAAGAGGCCATTCGGGCCATTGAGTCTGCACCGACCAGAAATGCCTGGGCAGAGGCTAAAAGGGAATTTGATAAGAGGTGTTCAAAAGGTTTCATGAGGTTTTGATGGAGAAAATAGTGTTGAACTGTTTCCAGCAACTAAAAAGTTGAAAACTGAGGGCACAGATTTAAGGTGGAAACCAGAGGAAACATTATTTTTATCCAGCAAGTTATTATTCTTTTACATTAGTGTTGTAAGTAGGCTTACGTTAACACTACAATGAAGTTATTGTGAAAATCCTCTAGTTGCCACACATGGTGCCTTTTCGGGTACACTGAGGGAGAATTTAGCATAGTCCAATGCACCTAACCAGCACGCCTTTCGGACTGGGAGGAAACCGAAACACCCGGAGGAAACTCACGCAGACATAGGGAGAATGTGCAAACTCCGCACAGGCAGTCACCCCAACCCGGAGTTGAACCCACGTCCCTGGCACTGTGAGGCAGCAGTGCTAACCACTGTGCCACCATGCCGCAAACAAGTTGTTATGATCCAGAAAGGCTAGTGAAAGCAGAGTCAGTAGTGACATTTGGAAGGGAATTGGGTAAATACCAGGAAGGAAAACATTAAGGGCCAAGAGTAAAGAGTGGAGGGAGTGAGACTGGACTGAATAGTCTCCTTTTGTATTGAATCATTCTCTGTTTATAGAGCGGGGTCAGTTCCATGCCAGTGAAATGTCCATGTTGGATATATCATTAAGTTAAGCTCCCAGATTGAGGCTGTATGCTTCCCAACTCTGGAACGATATAGAACATAGAACATAGAACATTACAGCACAGAACAGGCCCTTCGGCCTTCGATGTTGCGCCGACCAATATAAAAAGCAATGCCCCTCCATACTAAACCATTCCCTTCTCTTCCATATACTTATCTTCCATATACTTATATATGGGTCGGAATTGCCAGTCTCTGTCTGAAAACCGACGTATCGCTCCCCAGCTGCACAGATTAGTTATTAGCCCAGATTTTGAGTTCCTGTAATGAACACTAATCACTGAGTGGGCTTCTCACCCTGACTGTGGTGGATGGGGCTTAATGGAATTGGCAAGGTTGGCTCCAGAGAGATTGGGGTGCTGTCTGTAAAGGGCATTCTAATCACCACAGAAACTGAGCAGCCCCCTCCCCTCCCTATTACATGTTAGGTTCTCTGTCGTAAACTCTGGGGGCTTCCCCTACCCTGTCACCACAACACAAGCAATGGGGCTCCCCCTCCTCATCCCCACAATGCCAACATCAGGGTATCTCCCCTTACAGGTTTTGGAACCATTCCCTCTCACTCCCACCTCTCTTGCAGGCAACAGAGTGACTCCCTCTCACCCCCACACCTCCTATAGGCATCAGGGTGATTCCTTCCCACGGCTACCTCCCCTTGCAGGCACGGGTCAACATCCTTTCATCATATTCCAAGGCAGGCATCAGGGTAAGGTGTGTCAATCTGGCAGTGGCAACATATGCTGGCATGTCCCTCTTCTACCGGGGATTGGATTTACCTTGAGTTTCCTGGCGAGATCCTCTTAACCACTAACGTCACAAACCTGTTGTGAACCTTGTGGATATGACATCATGTTGGTGAGGTTTCAATGTTCCATAGGGTGGGATAATGTGGAGGGGAGGCCCTTCAAAAATATGTTAACATATTAAAATGTATTGAAATGACGGCTGGGAACCTAGTTGAGAGGGTGGGAATTATTGGGAAATATGATCTCATCAGTAGGAATTGCGTTTCCCGATTCTCCTTGCATTTTCCGCTCATGTTGCCATTCTCTCTGACAGTGAACACAGTCCCAACATCGCCCCCACAGAGAGAGAGAAAATTACTGTGTGCCGTTCCCAGTCATCTGTTTGCGGTGATTTGATTTGAATCACAGAACCTCTACAGTGCAGGAGGAGGCCATTCAGCCCATCAAGCCTGCACTGACCACAACCCCTTACAGATCTCCGTAACCACACATATTTACTCTGCTAGTCCCCCTAACACTAAGGGGCAATTTAGAATGGTAAATCAACCTAACCTGCGCAGTTTTGAAATGTGAAAAGAAATCAAAGCAAACCCATGCAGATACAGGGATTCCACATAGACAGTCACTTGAAGCTGGAATTGAACCCTGGCACTGTGAGGCAGCAGTGCTAACACCTGTGCCACTGCTGCCCCAATTAGATTTGATTTATTTTTGTCACATGTATTGGGAGACAATTAAAATATTGTTTTATGTGTGTTATACAATCTAAACATACTGTTCATTGAGTACATAGAGAAAAAGGGAAAGAGAGGGTACAGAATAGTGTTATCTTCGTAGTCAGCGTATTGAAAAAGATCAATTCATATTTGGTAGATCCAGTCAAAGGTCTGACAGCAGCAGGGAAGAAGCTGTTCTTGAGTTGGTTGGCCTGTGTTCTCAGATTTTTATACCTTTTTCCTGATAGAAAAAGGTGGAAGAGGGGATGTCCGAGATACATGGGGTCTTTAATTATGCTTTGATTTTGATTTGATATGATTTGTCGCATGTATTGCTATACAGTGAAAGTATTGTTTCTCGCGTGCTATACAGACAAAGCATACCATTCATAGACAAGGAAATGAGGAAGTGCAGACTGTAGTGTTACAGTCATAACTACGATGTAGAGATTGATCAACTTAATGCAAGGTAGATCCATTCTGACAGCAGCAGAGAAGAAGCTGTTCTTGAGTCGGTTGCTACATGACCTCAGACTTTTGTAACTTTTTCTTGACAGAAGAAGGTGGAAGAGTGTGGGTGGGGTATTGGCAGAAGTTTGGGAGAAGGTTCGCTGGCTCTGTCGGTTACTCTGGTCATGGATGGTGTGCAAAGTGAAGAAGTACAAATATTAAATTCTTTTTCAGAAGTGAAGTAAAAAAAAGCATGAGCAGCCATTGGACTGATTAATATTCATTTTGGTCAAATAGGAATTCTTGAAGTTTTACACTGTGTGCTTGTGGAGAGTCCTGAGGCTCTGAACATTATCAAGGAGGGGCACATCAAATCTATCATCTCCTTGCTAGATAAACATGGAAGAAATCACAAGGTATGTTTTGTTGATTTTTTTGGAATGATCATCATTGTACTTTGTGAAAAGGCATCTGACTGAATTTCTAAGATCACATGTGGTGAAATTGTGAAATTGAAAGTATGTTCATAAAAACACATTTATTTTTATAAGTCTTCATTTCCAATTTTGCTACAAATAGCAGCAGAAGAAATCCTCCCTCAAGTATTTAACTGTTGAAATGTTTTAAACATGTCCTAAGGGCTATGAGTGGCAAATGCTTTCTTTTAAATAAAGAGATGGACTCGTTTATGGTTGTCTCCATAGAGTTAACTTCTTTATTGCTGCAAGAATTTTATACTTATTTAAGTGTGGCACAGTGGAACAGTGGTTAGCATTGTTGCCTCAAAATGCCAGGGATCTGGTTTGAATTGTGACCTTAGGTCACTGTCTGTGTGGCGTTTGCACGTTTCCCCCATGCTTGGGTGTGTTTCTTCTGGTTGCTCCAGTTTCCTCCCATGGTTGAAAGATATGTGGGTCAGGTTGATTGGCCGTGCTAAATTGTCCCTTAGTGTCAGGAGGATTAGTAAAGTAAATACGTGGGGTTAATGAATAGGTTTTAAGTAGGGTTGTTATTAGTGCAGACTCAATTGGCCAATTGGCCTCCTTCTGCACTATAGGAATTCTATTCAATGATTTTGTCTTAAATTTTGTATTGAAGATTCAAATAATAATTCCTCTGTAAGCCATTTGTAACCAAGAACAACCTGCTCCTAATACCTGTTTTTAACTCTGTTATGTTTTCTGAAACTTGCAAGAGTTGCACATACAAGCCCATTTTAATTTTTTATTGTTTTTCTACATCCTAAACCCTGATCTCTAATTCTTCACCTCCAGTTTCCAAAGGAACTTTTTGGCATCTGCATAGTTCCTTCCAAAAGTGATATGGTTAAAATGAATTGAAGAGGGAGTCACATCTCCATTACTCATTAGATGTTGCTATTTTAATATTTGAGTCACTATGTTTATTTATTAGTGTCCTGCCTGGAGACAATACACATCTCTTTAACCTATGCTTAAGCCTCTCTCCACTCACATTGTCTGTACCTTTAAGACATGATTACCCACAAAGACTCACGTTCCAACCACTATTTTGTAAATTGAGTTTGTGTCTTTGTATGCCTTGTTTGTGAACAGAACTCCCACTTACCTGACAAAGGAGCAGCGCTCTGAAAGCTAGTGGTTTTTGCTACCAAATAAATCTATTGAACTTTAAGGTGGTGTTGTGAGACTTTTTACTGTGCTTTAATATAATACAGCCATCGACTAACTCTCCAATTATATGTGGAAAAAATTGTTCATGACTGTTCCATGAATTAAATTTGCTTGTGATGTTCTGCCCTGAAAGCAGATCCTACCTCAAGACTCACACATGAGATTCTTACGCTACTTACTGGCTGAGATGGCTGTAACCAAGATGAAAGAGCCCCCTTGATCCTTCACACTGGGAAAAATGGCATTGATTTCCATCAGATGCAAATACAACTGCAGGATATCAACTCAGTATTCAGAGCTGGTGCTCTAACCTCCTGTTCGCAGGAGTTTTTTTTGATAGGATAGAATCATACAGTCCTTATAGTGCAGAAGGAGACCATTCGACCCATCGAGACTGCATCAACCACAATCCCACCCCGGTCTTATTTCGGCAATCCCATACATTTACCCTGCCAATCCCCCACACTAGGGACAATTTAGCACGGCCAATTAACCCACGCAGACACAGGGAGAATGCACAAACTCCACACAGACAGTGACCTGAGGCTGGAATTGAACCCGTGTCCCTGATGATTTGTGGCAGCAGTGCTAACCACTGTGCTACCTTTTTGTTAATATCTGTCATTGTTGTTGTTGTTCAGTCACAGAATTCTTTTACAGCGCAGAGATGTACTTGCCCATCCCTGCATGCACTTGGGAAGTGGTGGTAAGTTGGGGAGGCAGTGAGTAGAAGTGGAGCGAGTGATGGAGGAAACATGAAACTTGCTCATCACCAATTAATAGGTCATCAATCTCATCAAGGAGCTTGTTAAGTGTTTGTTTAATAATGAAATTTTCAACTTATTTTCAGCAAGCCTGAACACTTTAGTGCATTGCTGTCGAGCTTGCTGCAAGCCATTTTTTTTAGAGTTATGATGGGCCAGCTACAACCGGTACAATAATGGCTATTAACCTCCTCTTCCATGGTCATTGCCAATTTTGTTCCGCTTCTATGGGTGGGATTTTCCAGCCACGTTCACCCAAAACCAGAAAATCCCGCCTGATTTCAATGGACCTTTGCATGATCCACGTATGGATGGGATTTTTCCATCCCGCCCATATGATTGCCATGGTGGGCAGGATGGAAAAATTTCCTCCTTCCATAATGTCTTTCCTAAGAGCCGTTTGTTCCAATTGATAAGCAGCCCCCAAAATAGCCGTTATCTATCTTCCCAATGGGAGGCAGCTCCCACATTGTGAGGAAATCTGCACCTCTTGCCGTTTGTCCAGTGAGGTAGTTTGAATTTAAAAGCTGCATTGCGAGAGTGCTGCAGCTTAGGCGCGGCAGGTGGAGCTAGTATTCATCCAACAGTTGCTTTGTGACCCCGTGTTGAAAGGTCAGTCCACAATCTGAAGTCCTTATTAAATAGAACATGAAATTTGATGAATGATAAAACTGTGTTGTGGATTTTCTTCCAAACTCTGTTACTTTGTTGTATTTGCGATGCATCTAATTGATAACACTCATTGAAGTTTTCTTCATAATCCCAAGTTGGTGTTCAAATCAATCTGTGATTAGAAAAGTATAGATGTGCAAGAGTACTTGAGCCTCTCCAGGTTTCAGCAAGAGCTTTTGAACAGAAGTACTTTATTTGAACATGTTTCCAAAACGTCCATTTGTGGAAGAAACTCCTTGAGTTGCTCTGTCAGAACTATCATTTCTATAGAACATTTGCTCCTTATGGCTCCTGACAAATGGAGAAGAGCAGAATAAACATAATTTATTTTCTTGTCTTCTAAGGTTTTAGACGTATTGTGCTCCCTGTGTGTGTGTCACGGAGTTGCTGTGCGCTCTAACCAACATTTAATTTGTGACAACTTGCTACCAGGAAGAGACCTACTGTTGCAAACTCGGCTCATCAACCATGTCAGCAGGTAATGTTAAACCGTCCCAGTGACAAACATGCTCAGAAATACTGTGCTTTTACTGTTTATGTCACACGACATGTAATCCTAGCCATTTGGTCTGGGCTTGCAAAATCCTACCAAATGTTTTGGCTTCAGACAATTCACACCTCTTTAACCTGTGATTAACCTTCTCTCCACTCGCATTGTCTGTACTTGTAAAGATTTGATTACCTCTGAAGACTCGCATTCCAACCATTATCTTGCAATTGTGTCTCTGTCAATATATGCCATGTTTGTGAAATCTACCTCTCCACTCAACTGATGAAGGAGCAGTGCTCTCAAAGCTCATGCTTCCAAATAAACCTGTCGGACTTCAATCTGGTGCTGTGAGACTTCTTACTGTGCCCATCCCAGTCCAATGCTGGCATCTCCACCTCAGTGCTTTTAAAGGCCATGAGTGTGACAAGGCAAAACATTGACATTCCCCATCCCCCCACACCTTTATTGATCAACAAACACTCTACTGATTCGCATTAGATCTATTTGCAATTTCTGACATGGGGCTAAACTTGTAGCCCTCAGTGGGAGTGGGCATGGTGATGGGCATGTGTAACATTCAATCCCGCCAATTGGCATTCTGCTTCCATCTTGCAGCAAGCTCATTTTCCCAGCGTGGGATGGGGCAAGGGCATGGCAAGGCTATCCGTCCATAAACAATGGATAATCGAACTGAGGAACTTAAAGATTGATTAAGACTTATTGTTGGAAAATGACTGGAATTTCCTGGAATGAGCCTTCTCATATCAAACTCAGGGTGGGGTTTAGGACAGCAATCCAGGCAGGTTGAACTTATTCTTTCATGGGTTGTGGGCTACACTGGCAAGGCCAGTATTTGTTGCCCTGAATTGCCCCTTGAACTGAGTGTCTTGCTGGGCCATTCCAAAGTCAAGCATGATGCTGTATCATGGATTTAGAATCACAATCAGGCCAGAATAAGGATGGCTGATTCCCTTCCGTAAAGAACATTCGTGAACCAGATGAGTTTTTACCACAGTTGATGATAGTTTCATGAATATCACTACTGATGACTAGCATTTAGAACATAGAACATAGAACATTACAGCACAGAACAGGCCCTTCGGCCTTCGATGTTGTGCCGACCAAAATAAAAAGCAATGCCCTCCAAACTAAACCATTCCCTTCTCTTCCATATACTTATCAATTAACCTCTTAAACGCCACCAAACTTGGCACATCTACAACAGCTGCAGGCAGGGCATTCCACTCCCTAATCACTCTTTGAGTAAAGAATTAATTTAAGATTTAATTCCAAATCTATTAATTAAGTTTGAATTTTGTTAGTTGCCATTGTGGGTTTTGAACCCAGAGCATTAGCCTAGACCTCTGCATTAATTGAGCATTGATATTACTACTTCCTGTGCAACCCCCTACCCCCACCTGATCACCTCACCCCCATCCGCCCACCTCACCCCCATCCGCCCACCTCACCCCCACCCGACCACCTCACCCCGACCCGACCACCTCTCCTCCACTCGAATACTTCACATCAATCTGAACACTTTACTCGCAGCTGACCATCTCACCCCATCCGATCACCTCATCCCTACCTGAACATCTAACCCCCACTCGAACACCTCACCCCCATCTGAACAGCTCACCTCCACCCAACCACCTCATCCCCCTTGATCATCTCACCCTCACCCGAACACATCACTCCACCTGAACAGCTCACTCCCATTCGAACACCTCACTCCAACCCGAACACGTCATTCCCACCCAACCACCTCACACTCAACTAACCACCTCACACCCACGTGAACAGCTCATATCCACTTGACCATCTCACCCACACCCGAACACCTCACCCACCCACCTCACCGTCAACTGATCACTCACTCCCACCCGACCATCTTACCCCCCAACCGTCAACCTCCCCCCACCCGATCACCTTACCCTATGGCAACACAAAGTGGTGACTTAGCTCTATGGCTGAGAGAATGTCTCCATCATGGCATCCTGCTGCTTAGAAGCTGAAGGATGTTCCAACTTCTTTGAGTGACTGAAGAGTGTTCCATTGGGTCTCCTGCAACAGGAACCTCAATTAAACGGTGAACCTCATTTCCAGCCACTAATTGGTCAATTCAGGGTAAATTGCAGGTGAGTAATTTTCAAGTGCAGGCTTCTGACTGCCATTCCCATTTCTCCCTGAAGATTGCAAAGAATATTCTGCCCTCAATGTTAGATTTGGGAAGAATAAAACCAACAACGTTGTTCCCACTTCCTTGTGTTTGCATTGTCCTACAAGCCAATTTCTATGCGGACAGAAATTGGCTGCCAAACATTGACTGAGTCTGCTCAGGCCGTGTGGGCAAGTGAGACGGTCCAAACCCCATTCCAAATTGCCTGAGCCGCTGCAGAGGGCTGTGTGGAAACTGAGCTACTTGACTCTTGAATTACTTGAGCTTAATCATAGAATCCCTACAGGGCAGAAGGAGGCCATTTGGCCCATTGAGTCTGCATTGACCGTAATTCCACACCGGCCCTATCCCCATAATCCCATGTATTTACCCTAGCTCATCCCCCTGACATTAGGGTCAATTTAGCAAGGCCAATCCATCTAACCCGCATATCGTTGGACTATGGGAGGAAACTGGAGCACTTGGAGGAAACCCATGTGGACATGGGGGGAATGTGCAAACTCCATAGTTACAGTGACCCACGCCGGGATTCGAACCAGGTCCATGGTGCTGAGGGGCAGCAGTGCTAACCACAGTCCCACCAAGCCGCTCCAATTTTATGACTAAAATCATGTTGCCTGTTCTGGATTTCCTCCAACAGTGAAAAAGGTATTTTTTTATCCATCCTATCAAATCCTTTTATCATTTTAAACACCTCAATCACCCTTCACTCTGTGAAACTCAAGGGACCAAATTCTATTCACCCTGACTTCATAATTTATTGTTTGAAGACATACACTAACCATAATTTGCATTTTAAGAAAAAGCACTTTGTCACAATTATATTGTAAAAATATTATGAGATGAAAATTGGGTAAACTAAACGCTTAGAGAATTTTATTCATTTAATAGTTGAGACAGTTTTGATTGTTTGAGTGCCTCTTTGCTTTAGAATAAATAAATATGGGGGGATCCTACCCATATCCCAACCAAATCCCCCCCAATATTTATTCCTTTCCTCATTTCCTTACTGAGTAAAAGTAAACATCTAATTTCTAATTGCAGAAGTGGACATTTTTTAAAAGTTTTAAATAAATCAAGTCTCTCTGTAGCATTTGCTTCAACAGCTGAGTAGGAATTTTGCACTCCCCTAAGAGATGGGTGGGTAAATTGAGGGAGGTTTCATTGTCCACCATAGCAGTGGTATTGCACCCCTCACTAGTGCGCCATTACTCATGCTGTGGGTATTTTGCCCGCAGTGGGGAAGGCATTACGTGGTATGCTTGCTGACTGAAGCTCTTAAGTTTGTTTCATTTATTAGTCACAAGTAGGCTTACATTCACTTTACAATGAAGTTACTGTAAAGATCCCCTAGTTGCCACATTCCGGCGCCTGTTTGGGTACATTGAGGGAGAACTTAGCATGGCCAAAGCACCTAACCAGAACGTCTTTTGGACTGTGGGAGGAAACTGGAATACCTGGAGGAAACCCATGCAGACACTGGGAGAATGTGCAGACAGTGACCCAAGCCAGGAATCGAACCCGGAGTTCCTGTGAGGCAGCAGTGATAACTACTATGCCACTGTGCCAAGTAACGAATGCATGGCCACTTAGGAGCCTTGCCTCCCCATTGCCTGCATTTGTCAAGGAATCAGACCCGGGTTCCTGCGAGGTAGCAGTGATAACCACTGTGCCAAGTAACGAATGCATGGTCACTTGGGAGTCTTGCCTCCCCACTGCCTGCATTTGACATGCTTTGGGGATGCTGGTGCCAATTTCCAAGCCGCCAGCTGAAAGCTGGCAGCTTCGTGGCCAGGCTAGGAGATGTGGCTCCCAGTCGCGCATCCTGTGCCTATCATTGGCTTCCCTCTCAAAGTTCCCCTCCCCTTTTCCCCTCCTTCCATGCCTGGTTCACATTGGAGCCCTACCTGTCTCACTCGTGCTTACCAGCCTGCGTCAGGTGAGCCTTTGGACTTAACTGTGCCACCTCTTCATTGGGCATTACATTTCCTATCATATTATTTTGGAGAAGTTCAAAGGAGTTACTGTTGTTTCTTGGCTGAAATCTACCCCTCAATGAACGTCACCGAGAAGGTATGATCTAGTCACTGATATTTGAATGGGATTCCCAAGTGCAAATGAGCTGCTGTGTTTCCTGTACACAACAGTGACTACACATCAAAAGTCATTCATTGGCTAAAAAACACTTTGGGACTTCTTGTAGTCATAAGAGGTGCAATAAGTCTTTCTTTCAAGCCACACATCATTCTGACTTGCAAATATCCCTCACTGTTGCCGTAACTCATTACCGAACAGCACTGCAGCTGTACCCTAACCACACTGACTGGAATGGTTCAAGAACGTAACTTGTTTTTATTCTTTCATGGGAAGTCTTGTTGCCCATCCTGAATTGCCCTTGACCTGAGCGGCTTGTTTAGCTATTTCAGAGAGAAGTTAAGAGTCACAAGGGCTGTCGTGCCAGCCATGGGAATTGGAGCTGGCGAGGGGCGGACCCATGGAAAGGTCTGTTGACCTCTGGTGGGATTTTCCAGTTTCAGGGTGAGCGCAGCTGGAAAATCTCACCGATAGAGTCAAAGAATCATTAAGCAATACAGCACAGAGACAGGCCCTTCAGCCCAACCAGTCCATGCTGGCCATGCTAGTCCCAACTGCCTGCATTTGGCCCATATCCCTCTAATCCTTTCCCATCCATGTACTTATTCATACACATTTTAAATGATGCTATTATACCTGCCTCAACAACACTCTCTGGCAGCTCATTGCATATATGCACCACCTTCTGCGTGAAGAAGTTGCCCTTTTTTAAGTCTTTAACTTTGCTGTGAGACTGAAGTCACAAGTAGGCCAGACCAGGCAAAGTTAGCAGGTTTCCTTCCTCAAAGGACATTAGCAAATAATTGATGATAGTTTCATTGTCGCCATTATTTAATCTTCAATTTCAGATTCATGAATTGAATTAAACTTCCACTAACTGCCATGATGGGATTCAAAAATGTGTTTCCAGGGTATTAGCCTGCGCCTCTGGATCACTAGTTCAGTGATTTTACCACTATACTACCATACCACTATCTACTCCTTTAGCTGTGGCCCAACGCTTTCCACCAAAAGGAGATTTCCTTGCCTCAGAGTCTGTTATGGACGAACTAATGAGAATTAACTTTCAGGCTTGGTCAACAACTCCATTACCATTGTATCGTTTGACCAAACACGAGGGTAAAAGGTGAAAGAGACGGCTATTTTTGTCTAGCATTTTGTATGTTCCTATGATGGTTCAAGATTTCTTCTGCCATGTTAGCTGCCCTTCAATATTCCAGCTACAAAAACGAATGAAATGAAAACTATTGCGAAGTTGTTTCGTTTGAAATGTCACTTTTAAGAAATATCCATCATGTAAAAGATAGAGACCTGGAATTTCCTTGGGAGACCATATACTGGGGTTGGATTTGGATACAATGGAACATCACCCGATGCATCCATGACCTTTTCTAATATCTGCAGTGAGGGCATGATGCTTTGATGCCACCCAGTCACATGGTTGGAAAGTATTTTGCTGCAGTGTCACCTCCCAGCCTCACTTAGATCATAACTTTTGATTGGTGGATAGATGGTTTGGGAACTCTGTAATTAAGTCCCGTCTCAGATCCCACACGTACAGGTATGTGTAGACACTATTTTCTGAATTTGTTTTGGAACTAGTCAGTTTCAATGAGAAAACTAATGAATAGCTCTCCTGCTGCACCGCTGAGTTTTCTCTCCAGATTCTTTGGCACTCTGTGCATGGAGAATCCCGGGGGGCATGGTTTTCACCATCACACTGCTGGGGCAGGGCCTAATGATGCCAGTAAGGTTGGCTCCACTGTGATTGGAGCGCCATCTTTGAAGAGTGCTCCATTTGTGCAATAAAAATTAACTGCCCACCCCCCACACCCACAGGCACTCAGGACCCCCCACAACCAGCGGAATAACCAATGGGTTGGTTAGGGGTGGGGAAAATCTGAGAATGGGATCTCACCAGTGAGATTTTTGTTCCCACGGTCTTGTGGGATTTTCCACTGACATTGCCAATTCTGCCCACGGCAAATTCCGGTCGAAATTCCACCCCCTGCTTCTCTAGTAGCCATAAGATTAATAAATTGTGCTGCAGAATGTCATTTACAATGGAGAAACAATAATTTGTTGTAATTTTCTCCAGTAAAGAAGCATAATTTCTCTTTTCTATTTTCAGCATGCGGCCCAATATCTTTCTGGGTATAAGCGACGGAGCGGCCCAATACAAAAAGTGGTATTATGAACTAATCGTGGACCACGTTGACCCCTTTGTAACAACAGAAGCTACACACCTTCGAGTTGGCTGGGCTTCAACAGATGGTTACTGCCCTTGCCCCGGAGGGGGTGAAGGATGGGGAGGGAATGGTGTAGGAGATGACCTTTACTCCTATGGATTTGATGGATTGCACTTGTGGTCAGGTATGTAGAGTCTACTTAATTAGGAATAATGGCATTTTGGCCTGGGTGTTTCAGACTCCCCTCCCACCCCGCTGTTGGAGTGTTTTCTTTGGCGGTGGCAATAGTTCCCAAACACCACCATTTGCAAATGCTCTGGACAGAATTTTCAAGCCATTCGTGCCGGTGGGATGTTCTGGTCCCAGTGAATGGAGGTTTGATTCAGTACCAAATTGCACTGCTTGTGGCAGTGGTTGAAGTGTGAATAGTCTGAAAATTCTGGCCTCTTAGCTTTATTATAACACGGTTGCAGTCATGGAAACACTCCCTTACACCATCTTCCTTCCATACATTCTCCTACCCTCTCAAATCCCATGAATAGATGTCACTTCCTTCCTTGACATCACAAATTGTTACTGTTAGCCCTTTGTGGGGCTTAGTCAAACATACTCCAATATCATACATTGCCCTCAGTTCTCTGTTCAGTGTTCCACATTCCTGAAATCTGGTGCTTCAGTCTCCTAGTCATTATAAATCATAGAATCATACAATCTCTACAGAAAGAAGCCAGTCAGCCCACCCAGCCTCCACTGACAACAATCCTCCTCGGGCCCTATCCTTGTAACCCCATGTATTTACCCTGCAAATCTCCCTATCACTAAGGGACAACTTAGTATGGCCAATCAACCTAACCTGCACATCATTGGAGTGTGGGAGGAAACCGGAGCGCCTGGAGGAAACCCACACGGACACAGGAAGAACATTGCAAAGTCCACACAAGACAGTCACCCGACGTTGGAATTGAACCTGGGTCCCTGGGACTGTGAGACAGCATCGCTAACCACTGTACTACTGTGAACATTTTGGTCTTTTGAAGCCTCATGGGAAATGTAACCTTCTCTGCTCCCTCAGGCAAATTTGAGTTTAATTTCTCACTCCATGATCTCTTCTTTCTGCTCATCCTTCCTCCAGTTTCTCGAGATTCTCACTTTCTTTTACATTGTTAAACATCGTGGTGTCTTCACTAGTGTGCCATACCTCATTTCTTTTTTATTTGTGAAGAATGAGAACAATTTATTCTGCTTTTGGTTCTCTAGATGCTGTTGAACAAAAATCAAACTAGTAGTTGATTCAGGATCACCTGTTACAATGCCTTCTTTCATTTGTAATATTTGTGACTTCTCTGGTCTTTCTATTCATGCTGTTGCTCAGTTACAACCGTAGCTCTTCTGCTTTTTCTTACTGTGCCCTGATCTTTCCAGACAAGGTATTGGGTATGGTGATTTTTCAATTTTTCTCCATGTGTTGACCGATCTCTGATTCAAACTTCTTCTCCCTGTCAAAGATTGAATGATGTTCTTGCTTTGTGATGACTATCATATCTGGGGCACCATGGTGGCACAATGGTTAGCATTGCTGCCCCACAGAGCCAGGATTCGATTCCTGGCTTGGGGGACTGTCTGTGTGGAGTCTGTGTGGGTTTCTTCTGGGTGCTCCGGTTTCCTCTCAGAGTCCGAAAGCTGTGTGGAGTAGGTGGATTGGACATGCTAAATTGCCACTTAGTGTTCGTGAGGCCATTTAGGGTAAATGCACGTGGTTTGGGGATAGGACCTGGTTGGGATTGTAGTTGGTGCAGACTCGATGGGCTGAATGGCCTCCTTCTGCACTATAGATTTCTATGATCCTATCATATCTCATCTCTTTACTTTGGTAAGTTCCCTTTCTTTCTGGGACTCCCTCTTAGGGCTGTATTCTCTGATCTTGCTTTGCAGCCAAGATTTGTCAGTCCTGCTAAAGGGAATGGAGATTTGGCTAAGCACCAAATTCTCTCTTCTACTTGGCAGCGGTGGTGGCATGCGAATGGCTGGAGAATGGCTGGCCTAAGTCTGTGTCTTTGAACTGTGACCGATGTATGTGGAATGGGAAGAATCTGTGAGTGTGATTGTCTTCCGGTGAGTAACTACATGGAGCCAATCCATTCTACAAGGGTTAGGATCTGTATATGAGGAATGGGAATTTAAAATTCTTATTCTTTTTCAGAGATGCCTTGACTGTCACAATACCTCCTTCAGCTTCTCCATTAGCCTGAGGAAACCTCAGGACATTTGGCTTACATTAACACTGCAATGAAGTTGCTGTGAAATTCCCCCAGTTGCCACACTCCAGCACCTGTTCAGGTCAATGCACCTAACCAGCACATCTTTCAAACTGTGGGAGGAAACCAGAGCACTCAATGGAAATCCATTGACACATAGGAGAACATGGAAACTCCACACAGACAATAGCCCAAGCGGGAATCCTGCCGTTGTGAAAGCAGCAGTGCTAACCACTGTACCATCCCGTGCTACCTTTTAAAGTGCGAGTTTGGATCCCAAAGAACAGTGATGCAGTATTGTTTGCAATGAGCCCTGATTAGCCCTGTTTCTGCCTATGATCTCAATATGGTGTTTCCCAGTGTGATTTGAGGAACTAGCAATGTGCTTGCCACATTAAATGGTTAAAAACTATCAAAATAAACACGCTTTTCTTCCCAAGTGCAGAAAGTTGACCTTGGTGACCTCTTGAGATGTGAGAAAACTGAAGTAGTATTTTCTAAATGTGTTTTTTTTCTCCTTTAGGTTGTATTGCAAGGACAGTAAGTTCACCGAACCAGCACCTTTTAAGAGCCGATGATGTTATCAGCTGCTGCCTGGATTTAAGCGCTCCAAGCATTTCCTTCCGGATTAATGGGCAACCAGTGCAGGGAATGTTTGAAAACTTCAACACTGATGGCCTCTTTTTTCCTGTGGTCAGCTTCTCTACAGGAGTGAAGTTAGTAATTCTTTCTCCGTTCCTGCGTTTGTTTTAATTCAGTGTTGTGTAAGAATCCAACAATATTGCACAGCATATAGTTGAGCAAGTCAAGAACCATCACATGAACCTGACACTAATGTGTTCCAATTTGCTATCGATAGAAGTGTCCCCACACAGTGTATTGGGAAGGACGCATGATTACTGCAATTGAGGGATACATCAGGCTAACTAGTCTGAGTATAACAGAGATTATTGAGATGGGAGGCAATGCACAAAGGGAGGAGGGGTATCCAGAGTATCTTCACTCTGCATTGGTTGCCCATGAGGGCTTACCCAGAACCCTGCTCTCTCAGGATGACATCCCCTCACCACCATTGCTCCGCTGAAGTCTATCCACCCCTCCGTTCATCTGTGATGTCCAAGATCAGTTATCCTTTCACCCAAAATACTGCAATAAAATCCATCTTGGCATGACTTTTTTATCAAGAGGCTTACAAAGTTACAAGCACGACTGAAAATTGGGAGTGTTTGAGAAACCAGCAGAGCACCACCAAAAAGTTGATAAAAAGGGAAGCAATAGAATCTGAGAGTAAATTAGCCAGTAATATGAAAACAGATGGTAAGAGCTTTCGTAATTATATAAAAAGGAAGAGAGTAGCTAAAGTTTGCCCTTAGAAGCAAAGACAGGACAAATTATTATGGGGAATGAGGAAATGACAGAAGTATTGAACAAATATTGTGGGTGGGATTTTCCAGCTTCGCTTACCCCAAACCAGAAAATCCTGCCCGAGGTCAACGGAACTTTGCGTGTTTCGTGCGCTATAAGAATCCTGCTCTGATTCTTGTAGTGTGCAGGATAGGAAGATTCTACACTAGTGTCTGTCTTCACAGGAGAAGACACATGTTGCATTTCAGAAATAGATGGTAACTTTGGGGCTAAAAAGAATGAGAAAAACAGGAAAATTCTTAATAGCAGTGAAAAAATATTGAAGAAACTTGAGGCTCTAAAATCTGACAAGTCCTCTGGTTCTGATGGTATATATCCTAGGGTTTTAAAAAAAGTAGCTGCAGAGATACTGGGTGTGTTAGCTGTAATTTTCCATAATTTCTTCAATTTGGGAGCTGTCCCATTGGATTGGAAGTTGGCAAATGCTACATCACGTTTCAAGAAAGGCGGAGAGAGAAAACAGTGAACTATTCGCCAGCTATCCTAACCTCAGTTGTTGGGAAAATGCTGGAATTGATTATTAAGGAACTTAACAATGCACTTAAAAAAACACAGTACAATTGGACCAAGTCAACATAGTTTACTAAAGCAAAATCTTTTTTGATAAATTTATTTGAATTTTTTGAGGATATACTAGTAGGGTGGATGAAGGGAAGCCACTAGATGATGTGTGGGATTTTCTGGATTTGGGGCATGCGAGGCTGGAAAATCCCATCCATCAATACCTCTGCCATTTCCTCAATCCCCATGACAATTTGTCCTGCCTTTACTGAGGGGCAAACTTTAGCTACTTTCTTCCTTCTTATATACTTACCATCTAGATTTCCAAAAGGCATTTGATGAGGTGCCATACAAAAGGTTGATAGATAAGGTACGGACTCGTGGAGTTGGCGGCAGTATTTTAGCTTGACTAAAGGATTGGATAAAAGGTAGAAAGCAGAGCGTGGGCCTAAATGATGCTTTTTCAAGATGGCAGGCAGTGAATAGTGGAGTGCTGCACAGATCTGTGCTAGGACCTTAGCTACTTACAATCTATATTCATGACTTAGATGAAGACTCAAAGAGTAACGTATCAAAGTTTGCTGATTATACTAAGCCAGATTGAGAGGCACACAGAGAAACTGCAAAGAGATATAGATTATTTAAGTGAGTGGGCAGCAAGGTGGCAGATGGGAGATAATAAAGGAAAGTATGAAGTTATCCACTTTGATCTTGAGAAAAGAAAGCAGAATTGTTCATAAAGGTGAGAAACTTGTTAAGTGCTGATGTTCAAAGAGACTTTAATCGTTCCCTCCGCCGCCGCCCCCCCCCCCCCAAGAAGCGAAAGTAATATCTGCAGGGAATTTCAGTTTGAAAGAATGAGTTCAATTTCTGAGGACAGGAAAATCAGTTGAAGCTGCTTTGTGATGTTACTGCCAGTTTTACTGCCAAGATAAGTGTTTGAAATTGTAATGTAGAACACGCTAACTACATTTCCACCTGTATCTGCTGCAGTTGATAATGTGACTTTCTGATTCATATCGTGAAGCAGCAAAGCAATTATAATCAATACCTAACCTCTGGTCCCAATCTTCTCAGACCCCACACTATTAACACAAAGGAAAGTGGCTAATGGACACTTAAGAAACAAGGGAAAATGAATTAGAATGATGGCTATGCTCATTGCAATTCAATTTAAAAGCACTTAGGAATCCATGGGCTGGAGCAATGGCACAGTGATAAGCACTGCTCCCTCACAATGCCAAGGACCTAGGTTCAATTCCAATCGCAATGTCTGTGTGGAGTTTGCACATTCTGCCTCTGGGTGCTTCGGTTTCCTCCCACAGTACAAAGATGTGCGGGTTAGATTGATTGGTCATGTTAACTTGACCCTAGTGTCAGGGGATTAGCAGGGTAAATGTGTAAGGTAATAGGAATAGGGCCTGTGTGGGATTGTGGTCAGTACAGACTTAATGGGCCGTATGACCTCCTTCTGTACTGTAGGGATTCTATGGATCTAAGGTGAAAAAAAATGAACTCCCTATGGGAAACTTGACTTGGAAGTCTGTGGGTCAGAGAAATGTTGCTAGTTTTCTCATTCAATTTCTGGCCCAGTGTTGCTTTGAGCAACCCTCCACTTGATTTATTCATGTAGCTGGGGTAGCTGTTATAGTTTGATGTCTAGTTTAATGGTCAATTTGACGGCTTCTGCTGACTCAGTGTATGGTCATGCTCCCAACGGGAATGGATTTCTCAGGCCTGAGGTTCACTCTATGACCTGCCTAGGATGGCCACGGTTACAGCCTGAGCTGTTCTACATACTACATGTCTAGAGAAGGTGGCCCGCAGTTTCCCTGGCGCCTTCTGTGGGTCACCCAGACTTCCTGTGGAAGGTTGAAACCTGGGATGTCACCGCTTGGGTCAGTTACTGCTTTGGGCTTGGCATTGTCAGTTTGTGGCATGCAGAGTGTATTCCAGCGTGCGTTCTAAGATTTCAGGCGGATGCCTTTTGAAGTTGCGTGATGATGTTGTTTGAAGGGGATGCTTGACTGGTGGACTTCAAGAGATTCAGAGTGTGTTAGCACAGGAAGCCACTCAAGCTGAGCTAGTCTCAAATGTTGGTTCTGAAAATAATCCTCGTGATGCAGGTGGAGATTTATAGGTAGAATGTTCCCACGGAAATTGAAGCGGGCGGGACACATTCGTTGACCTTGGGTAGAATTTTCCAGCTTTAGAACATAGAACATAGAACACTACAGCACAGAACAGGCCCTTAGGCCTTCGATGTTGCGCCGACCAATATAAAAAGCAATGCCCCTCCAAACTAAACCATTCCCTTCTCTTCCATATACTTATCAACTAACCTCTTAAACGCCACCAAACTTGGCGCATCCACAACTGCTGCAGGCAGGGCATTCCACTCCCGAACCACCCTTTGGGTAAAGAACCTACCTCTGACATCCGTCCCATTGGATTGGAAGTTGGCAAATGCTACATCATGTTTCAAGAAAGGCGGAGAGAGAAAACAGTGAACAATGAACAGCTTTATGGTGAGCGCAGTCAGAAAATCCCACCCAGTATGTCTGTGTGGTGGCTTCTGATTTAATTTTGATTTGATTTGATTTATTATTGTCACATGTATTCATATACAGTGAAAAGTATTGTTTCTTGCACGCTGTACAAACAAAGTATACTGTTCATAGAGTACACATGGGAGAAGTAAAGGAGTGAGTGCAGAATGTAGTGTTACAGTTACAGCTATGGTGTGGAAAAAGATCAACTTAATACGAGGTAGATCCATTCAAAAATCTGATGACACCAGGGAAGAAGCTGTTTTTGAGTTGGTGACCTCAAATTTTCGTATCTTTCTCCTGACGGAAGAAAGTGCAAGAAAGAATGTCTGGGCTGCATGGATCCTTGATTATGCTGGCTGCTTTTCCAAGCCGGCGTGTAGAGTAGAGCGACTCAATAGATGGGAGGCTGATTTGTGTGATGGACTGGGCTCCATTCACAGTAGTTTCTTTCCTCTTGATCAGAGTAGGAGTTGGAGCAAGCTAAGAAACATCTAGAAAGAACGCTTTCTATCGTGCAAGTGACTGTAAAAATTGGTGAGAGTCATAGTGGACATGCTGCATTTCCTTAGCCTCCTGTGAAAGTAGAGGTGCTGGTGGGCTTTCTTAAGATAGTGTCAACATGGAAGGAACAGGAGAGGTTGTTGGTGAACCGGACTGTCAGACTAGAGTTTAGTTACTCTGCTCGGCGTAGATTTCTCTGCTTTCTAGATTCTAATTCAGCTGTTTTGTGTCTCCCTAGACTCCGTTTTTTGCTTGGCGGTCGTCACGGGGAGTTTAAGTTCCTCCCTCCTCCAGGCTATGCTCCCTGTTTCGAAGCCCTGCTGCCGAAAGAGAAGATGCGAGTCGAACACACAAACGAATACAAGCAAGACCATAATGGTGTCAGGGACCTCCTGGGCCCTAACATCTCACTCACGCAAGCTGCCTTTACACCAATGCCTGTGGGTACGACTCAGGTAAGACACTTGTTTTGCTGGACACTTGCATATTTTTAATATTGCCATAGATACAAGTTGATACCGGGTGCAGAAGCTGCATATTAGATGAGATGATTAGAGGAGGCAGATTTGGAATCTTTGTTCAAAAATGCAATTCTGTGAAGTTGCCCATGTGAGTAATTTTTAAAAACTTATTCATTCATAGGATGTGGGCATTGCTAGCTTGGCCAGCATTTATTACCCATCCCTAATTGCTCTTCAGCTAAGGGCATTTAAGAGTCAATCACATTGCTGTCAATCTGGAGTCACGTGTGGGCCAGATCAGATAAGGATGGCAGATTTTCTACCCTAAAGACCAGGAATGAATCACATGGGTTTTTATGGCAGTCCACAATTGTTTCATGGTCACCATCAGACCTTTAATTCCAGATTATTATTGAATTCAAATTTCACCATCTGCCGCGGCGGGATTCAAACCTGGGTCCCCAGGGCATTACCCTGAATCTCTGAATTACTAGTCTATTTACAACACCACTGTGCCACTGCCTCCCATCTCTGTATTAACATGATCTTGTGTTGAAGTCCAGAGTCTGATTTGAAAGACAACTGGGCACAGTCTTTTGGGGCAATAAATCATTGATGGTCTGACATCTCATTGTCCTTCTAGTTTATTAATGTGTCACATCAAATCTGATGGGTTGGTATTTTACAGCACATCCTCGGACGTGTTATTATTTTAAAAAAGCAGCGTTGCTTGGCACTGCCCACTACTTTCTGTTTATGTCCTTTGCTGTTGTGATGGTCCAGTTCAGGGAGCGACCAATCAATGATTATTCGTGACTTAACCACGTTGCTTGAATGTGAATAGTTCTTGTGCAATATTGATCATACAGCAGTGATTTTTCCCAATGTATTGGAGCGAAGAATCCTGACAATGCACAAGGAGGCCATTCGGCCCATCAAGCCTACACCAACCAAATCCCACCCAGGCCTTATCCCCATAACCTCATGCATTTACCTTAGCTGGTGCCCCTGACACTCACGGCAATTTAGCATGGCCAATCCACCTAATCTGCACATCTTTGGACTGTGGGAGGAAACCCACGCAGACAAGGGGAGGATGCACAAACTCCACACAGATAGTTACCCGAAGCTGGAACTGATCCTGGGACCCTGGCGCTGTGAGGCAGCAGTGCAAACCACTGTGCCACCGTGCCGGCCCAGTATAATCAAGTGGTTCCCAACCAATGCTCCACGAAGACCTCCTCCTCAAGTGTGTCGTGAGAAGCAATTCAAAATGATTAAAACTAACCTTTGTCTTCAGCGCGTGCAATAGTTAGGAAGGAGCGCACATGCGCAGTTTAGGTTTTTACATTGGTTAAGCCCATGAACATGACCAACGGGACGTGAAGCTGAAGTCAAAAGCCCCCTCCACTCCCACCGCAAACTCAAAAAGCATCCAAAAAAGAGTTCTGGGAGAAACAAAAGAGACAGAGAGCAATAAAAAAGTGGCTTATATTGTTCTGAAATCAAAGAATTGAAACCATGCCAATAACCTGTACCTGTGTTATGTTTAGCTTAAGATTAACATTGTCCTGAGACTTCTATCCTGCAGCTTTCTGTCCTTTCTTTTTTAAATATGTTACCACTTTCTTCTCAAGCTTAATTTTTCTACCTGACATAACAGCATTTAAAATATTAATGCAAAATCAGAAGACTGCAGGTGCTGGAAACCTGACCCAAAAAGAAAAAAATGCTGGAAAAATGCAGATAATCAGGCAGCATCTGTGGCAAGAAATGGTCACTGTTCCTGTTGATAATTGTTTCAAAATGTTGAGGCTGGAATTCCCTGCCGTTTACACCAGTGAGCCTCTCTGGTCCAGCTGCAGTGAACAGAGATTTGGTCAAACGCCAAATTCTCCATCCACACTTGCAGTGGTGGCGGGGCATGAATGGTCAGGGAATTCCAACCAAACTCTTGAATGAAGTGGATCAATTTATCTGTGAAACTGTGTTTTTAAGGAAATCAATGTTCCCTTTGTACAGTTGATGGGCAGCATGGTTGCAGAATGGCTAGCACTGCTGCCTCACAGCGCCAGGACTCGAGTTTGATTCCCGGCTTGCATGATTGTCTGTGTGAAATTTGCACATTCTCCCCTTGTCTATGTGGGTTTCCTCTAGATGTTCTGGTTTCCTCCCATAGTCTGAAAGATGTGCTGGTTAGGTGTATTGACCCAAACAGGTGCCCGAGTGTGGCGACCAGGGGAATTTCACAGTGTTAATGCAAGCCATACTTATGACTTAATAAAGAAACTTTACATTTATACTGTATTGTTTGCATTTTTCCAAGTCAATGGCGTAGGTTTTGCAATAGCTGGAATTGAAGCTATCAGTGTTCAACATTATTATGGTGGAAAACAGATTTTTGGCATCCGCGCGTGCACAGTAAAACATAGAAACCAATATTTCCTGATTCTCTACAGATTTTACGGCCATGTTGCTGTTCTCTCTGATGGTGAACATGGATTGAAAACCGTCCCAAAAATGTCTTTTGGTAGCGTACTACCAGAATTTTTCTATGGTATAGAGATGTACTGTGACACAGGAAGGGTTGGGGAAACACTGCTATAGCTTAATCTGCTTTGATTCTGTCAGCATCACACTAAGAAGTCTCACAACACCAAATGAAAGTCCAACAGGTTTATTTGGAATCACAAGCTTTCAGAGCACTGCTCCTTTATCAGTTGAGTGAGTGCAAAACTCCGAAAGCTCATGATTCCAAATAAACCTGTTGGACTTTCATTCGCTGTTGTGAGACTTTTTCCTGTGCCTAACCCAGTCCAACATCATGATCAACATCACAGACTAATATGTATTTTCCAGCAGCATTTTATGACTGTGGTTAACAATGTGGCAATGAGCAGATCGGTATTCTTTTTTTTGTTGTTGCTGTTGTTGTGTGAAGTTGATGTTAATTAAAGTAAGGAATACAAATGAGGTGCTTAGTTCATAAGGCATAGTGATACAGTGGTTAGCACTGTTGCCTCACAGCGTCATGGAGCCGGGTTCAATTCTGGTCTCAGGTCACTGCTTGTGCAGAGACTGCACTTGCTCCCCGTGCTTGAGTGGATTTCCTCCGGGTGCTCCGATTTCCTCCTACACTCCAAAGATGTGTACGTTGGGTGGCTTGGCCATGTTAAATTGCCCCTTAGTGTCAGGGGGACTAGCAAGGATAAATGAGTTATGGGTATACAGCCTGAGTGATATTGTGGTCTGTGTAGACTCAATGGACTGAATTGCCTTCTTCTGCACTGAATAATTCCATAATTATCTATGATTATCTCTCTATGTCTGCGTGAGTTTCCTCTGGGTACTCCAGTTTCCTCCGATAACTCAAAAATGTGCAGGTGACATGAATTGATCAATGCTAAATTGCCCCTTAGTCAGGGGATTAGCAGGGTAAATACGTGTGTTTACAGGGATAGAGGCTAGGTGGGTTATGGTCAATGCATGCTCGAAAGTCCAAATGATCTCCTTTTGCACTGGAGGGATTCTATTGTTCAATGGCTTAAAAACTCTTTGAATGCTGCTTGTAATCTGAGAACAAGGAGCGAGTGATGTTATTAATTTACTGCTTTCTATGCAACATTCTGCTGCTGGATGGTGAGTGTCATATGGGCAGACCATGAGTCATGACTCTAAATGGAAACAATCACATTGTCAGTCTCTTTAGGAATTCTCATTGCATTGCCAACTTTGCAAGATCCTAAGATTGCAAATGCACCTCAATTAATGACTCATTCCTCTCACTTTCTGCTCACTTCCATTTCTGCATCAGAATAAATGATTCGGGGAAAATATGCCCCTTAGTATCAAACCTGTGCAGCTGTGACTCTGTCACTGCCAGCAGCTAACTCCAAATTGACTGATAAATATTGAGTATTAAGCGATGATTCACATTTTCACTGAGGAATCATAGCTTTTTTTGATGAATTGCTGCCAACTCACAGGTGCTGAGGACTTCATATAAAGTGTTTTATTAAAATGATGTTTAATCCTGTTTTAGCAGAATTTATTCTGTATTAGTACGTGGCAGGTTGGCTCACATGTATGTAAAGCGCTTCCTTTAATTCTTGGTTCATTTGCAGTGTTCCTCTCTTGTTCATCTGATTGCTCTGTACCTGACCAACTCATAGCTCATAGAATTCCTATAGTGCAGAAGGAGGCCATTCGGCCCATTGAGTCTGCATCGACCACAATCCCACTCAGGATCTTTCCCTGTAAACTCATGCATTAACCCTAGCTAGTTCCCCCAACACTAAGGGATGATTTATCATAGAAATCATGGAAACCCTACAGTGCAGAAAGAGGCCATTTGGCCCATTGAGTCTGCACCGACCATGATCCTACCCAGGCCCTGCCCCCATATCTCTACATATTTACCTGCTAATCCCTCTAACCTATGCATCTCAGGATTCTAAAGGACAATTTTTTTTTAGCACAGCCAATCCACCTAACCTGTGGGAGGAAACTGGAGCACCCGGAAGAAACCTATGAAGACACAGGGAGAATGTGCAAACTCCACATAGACAGTGACCCAAGCTGGAATCAGGTCCCTGGCACTGTGAGGCAGCAGTGCTAACCATTGTGCTACCATGCCATGCTGACTGGTAGTCATTACTTGCTCTGTAACTTAGAAAATGATAGATTATAGAATCTTTACAGTGAAGAAGAGGGCCATTTGGCCCATCGAGTCTGCACCAACTCATATCCAGGTTTATCCCGTTACCTCATGTAACCTCACCCTGCTAATTCTCCTAACTTACTTATCTTGGGATACGATGGACAATTTTGCATGGCCAATCAGTCTAAACCTCAGGCCTTTGGACTGTAAGAGGAAAATGGAGCACCTGGAAGAAACCCACATAGACATGGGGAGAATGTGCAGACTCAGCACAGACAGTCACCCGAGGCCAGAATTGAAACTGGGCCCTTGATGCTGTGAGGGAGCAGGGCCATCCACTGTGCCATCATGCCACCCACCCAAATGCCATGCTGCAGATGGCACAGCCACAGTTGATTCATCTAAAACCTACAGACTGAAAAATTGCCAAACTATTTTGAAGTGTATCTAATGCAGGACTTGTGAAAATGGTCAAATTGTGGGTAGTGCTGGAGGAATTTCAGGGTGTAAGACTCCTCCTCCATACAAAACTCATTCAAAGGGTGGGATTTGTCCACCCTTCCTGCTGGTGCATGGCGCATCTCTGCCCACTCCTGGCAGTGAGGTGTGGATTCAGTGGGAAGCCCTATTGATGGCAGCGGGACCAGGATATCCTGTTGTTGGCCAGTTGGAGGGAAGACAGTGGCTGCTGTCAGCTCCACACCAACCTCAGGCCCCAGATCGAGAAAGTCCTAGACAGAGGTAATCACGAGAGAGTCATGGAAGTTATGTCGGGAAGGTGGAATCAGTGCCATGGGCAGGAGACGGCATTCAGTGCTGCTCCCTCTTCCACATGCTATGTCCTTCAATCAGGCAGTCTGAAGTTACTCACTTTTGAACGAGGTACCCATCCCTCCTCCACCAAGGACTTACTTGGAGCGCAGTTGGGAAGCTGGCTGGCTTCTCCCTCCTGTTTGATTAATTGCCCATTGACTACCTAATTTGTGATGGGGGTGAGCAGATTGCTTAGGTGATTATGGGGGTAAAGTTTGGTTCAATAGCCATGTGTAATCAGAGACAGAAACTGCTTGAAAATCATTTATGGCATATTGTACATAAGACCTTAAGATATAGGAGCAGAATTAGGTCATTCAGCCCATTGAAGTCCACTCCGCTATTCAGTCATGGCTCATTTGGGTCTCATCTCCATCCTCCTGCCTTTTCCCTGTAATCTTTGATGCCCTTATTGATCAAGAACCTATCTATCTCTGTCTTCAAGACACTCAGTGGCCTGGTCTCCACAGCCTTCTGTGGCAATGAGTTCCACAGATTCACCACCCTCGCTGAAGAAATTCTTCTTCTCAGTTTTAAAGGAGTGTCCCTTTGCTCTGAGGTTGTGCACTTGAGTTCTAATCTCTCCCACTTATGGAAACAACTTCTTCAAGCCCACACTATCTAGTTCTCTCAGTATTCTATAAGTTTCAATAAGATCCCCCCTCATCCTTCTGAATTCCATTCAGGCTAATAATTGGTGTACACTGAGAATCCCATAACTAAAACGTGGTCGGAGCTTCATTTCAATTGTAGGCCAAAATTTTAATGTTCACATTAATTCTGTTACAAACCTGTGAATTTGAGTTCTTCATAATTTTGCCCATTTAAATTTTCTGGCAGTCTCGTGATACTTGTGAGTACGTTTGAATGGAAAGGAATTTAAAAAGGCAACTGCAAGTTCAATGGATATTTTTGTACTGATTTTTTTTCCTTAACGTCAGTCTAATGACTGAAAGAGAAGACTTGTGACGCAGTGGGAATGTTCCTACCTCTGGGCCAGAACCTCTGAGTTCAAACCCCACCGAGCACTTGCTGACAATGGAAGGTGCACACCTAACATGGACAAAAAGGTTGCCAATCAGTCTATAGATCTTCCTGATACACCTCATGGCAGGCGGTAAGATCAGGAGGTCAGCTATACTGTGGAAGGCAATGGCGAACCACCGCAGTATTTTGCCAGGCATAATCACGGCACAATCCATTGGAAGTCCATGGTCACTCTCTGGCAGATGATAACTGAAGGAGGAGAAGTGACTGAAAGGGACTATGTCTTGTGTGTTTTGGTATAACCATTTTGGCCGCATCCCACTATCTCTGCTGATGAGAGTGGAGAATTTGGCGCTCAGCCAAATCTCTATTCACTGCAATGGGGCTGGAAAATCCCAGCCATAAGTGAGATTGGAAAATCCGTTTTCCACTATAAAGCGGGACAATCAGTGCTTTTATTGGAAGCCCTCAATGTTTATTATTAGGAGAAAGAGCAGGAATCCAAGAGAGATCCAGTTGAGTGAGGATTTTACCAGCAAGAAGAATGCTGTATGTGCACATTGCTGAATCTTTGCGGTCCTTGCACACATGATATTCTGGACTTTGGCTAATGCTCCTGTATCTTGAACTTTTAGGGTAAAAATATCTTTTGTAAGATGACTTTGGGGAATGATGTTTCTCCTTCTTTGAATCTATTTCAGATTGTACTTCCACCTCACCTGGATCGAGTAAGAGAAAAGCTAGCAGAAAACATTCATGAGCTCTGGGTGATGAACAAAATTGAACTTGGCTGGACGTATGGGCCGGTATGTTGTTTTTGTACTATTAATTTGCATGGACTTAGATGGCATGTTTTGAACTATAACCAGAAGGCATTTTTTTCTACGGCTCATTAGCTTAGCAAAGAAGAATCATAGAACATAGAACATTACAGTGCAGAACAGGCCCTTCGGCCTTCAATGTTGCGCCGACCAATTATGAAAAAAAGCAATGACCCTCCAAACTAAACCATTCCCTTCTCTTCCATAAATTTATCAACTAACCTCTTAAACGCCACCAAACTTGGCGCATCTACAACTGCCGCAGGCAGGGCATTCCACTCCCTAACCACCCTCTGGGTAAAGAACCTACCTTTGATATCCGTCCTATAACTATCACCCCTTAATTTAAAGCTGTGTCCCCTCGTGCTAGCTTTCTCCATCCTAGAAAAAGGCTATCACTGTCCACCCTATCTAAACCTCTAATCATCTTATATGTTTCAATAAGGTCTCCTCTTAGCCGCCTTCTTTCTAACGAAAACAACCTCAAATCCCTCAGCCTCTCTTCATAAGACCTGCCCTCCATACCAGGCAACATCCTGCTAAACCTCCTCTGTACCCTCTCCAATGCCTCCACATCTTTCTTATAATGTGGGGACCAGAACTGTACACAATACTCCAAGTGCGGCCGCACTAGAATTTTGTATAGTTGCAACATGACGTTGAGGCTCCGAAATTCAGTCCCCCTACCAATAAAAGCTAAGACTCTGTATGCCTTCTTGACAACCTTATCGACTTGACTGCCTACTTTCAGGGATCTATGCACGTATACACCAAGATCCCTCTGTTCATCAACACTATTAAGAATCCTACCATTACCCCTATACTCTACACATTTATTATTCCTGCCAAAGTGCATTACCTCACACTTTTCCACATTAAACTCCAATTGCCACCTCTCGGCCCAGCTCTGCAACTTGTCCAAGTCTCTCTGCAAACTATAACACCCCTCTTCCCTATCTACCACTCCACCGACTTTAGTGTCATCTGCAAATTTACTAATCCATCCTTCAATACCCTCATCCAGATCGTTTATAAAAATTACAAACAGCAGGTGCCCCAAAACAGACCCCTGAGGTACACCACTTGTAACTGAACTCTTCGATGAATATCTCCCATCAACCACCATCCTCTGTCTTCTATCTGCTAGCCAAATCCTAATCCAATTAGCTAAATCACCCTCTATCCCATACATCTACCTTTTCTGTAGAAGCCTTCCATGGGCCACCTTATCGAACGCCTTACTAAAGTCCATATATACCACATCAACTGCCTTACCCCCATCCATCTCTTTGGTCACTTTTTCAAAAAACTCAGTAAGGTTAGTAAGGCACAACCTACCCTTCACAAAACCATGCTGACTATCCCCAATCAATTCATTTCTCTCTAAATAACTATAAATCCTATCCTTAATAATTCTCTCCAATACTTTGCCCACAACTGAAGTAAGTCTCACCGGCTTATAATTCGCTGGAAAGTCTCTCTTCCCCTTCTTGAACAATGGGACCACATTCGCTATCCTCCAGTCTTCCGGAACTATACCCGTAACCAACAAGGAGCATGCATTCGGCAGGTGGTGCGAGGACAGCTCTTGGATGTTGATTCATGGGTTGCCTGGTGCTTTATGTCGTAAATGAGTGCTTTATGTGGACCATCTGAAGGGCACCATGACAGCTCAGAGACTATCGATGTGGCTGTGCAGACACTTGGAATTGGGCCGGTGTCTGCGGGAGTTTGCGCGTTCTCCCCTTGGTTGCGTGGGTTTTCTCCAGGCACTCCGGTTTCCTCCCACAACCCAAAAATTCGCTCTTAGGCTGATTGGGAAACAAATTGTCCCTACATTGAGATTCTTCCATATTAGGAATAACCTAAAATTAGAATAGGAAAATGGAATTGTTACTATAAAGTTATGATGGTGGCGCGGGCTCGTTGGGCCGAAGGGCCTGTTTCCCGTGCTGTGTTGCTCTAAAAAAAACCAACGACGACCTGAAGATCAGAGCCAGAGGCTCTGCAATCGCCTCTCTTGCCTCCCAGAGAATCCTAGGGTAAATCCCGTCTGGCCCAGGGGACTTATCTAACTTCAAACCCTCAAGAATATCTAGCACATCCTCCCTATGTATTTCAATACTTTCCAGTTTGCAACCCTGTACCTCAGTGTTCTCCACAACTACATTTACATCTCCCTGCGTGAATACCGAAGAGAAATATTTATTCAGTGCCTCTCCAATCTCTTCAGGCTCCACGCACAACTTCCCACTGCTGTCTATGACTGGCTCTAAATTTGCCCTAACCAATCTTCTATTCTTAACATAACTAAAGAAAGCTTTAGGATTCTCCTTGATCCTATCAGCCAAAGTCTTCTCCTGTCCCCTCTTAGCTCGCCTCAACTCACTCTTTAGCTCTCTCCTGGCTAATCTATAGCTATCCATTGCACTAACTGAGCCTTCAAGCCTCATCCTGTCATAAGCCTCTTTTTTCCTTTTAACCAGCGAATTAACTTTTTTCGTACACCATGGCTCCCTTACTCGACCATTTCCTCCTTGCCTGACAGGGACATACTTATCAAGGAGTCGCAGCAGCTGCTCCTTGAATAAGCTCCACATTTCAGATGTTCCCAGTCCCTGTAGTTTACTCCTCCAACCTATGCACCCTAATTCTCTCCTTATGGCCTCATAATTACCATTCCCCCCAGCCAGAACTACTGCCCCCAGCTTCATGCCTATCCCTTTCCATCGCTAAGGTGAACGTAACTGAATTGTGGTCACTATCACCAAAATGTTCACCAGCTTCCAAGCCTAACACCTGGTCTGACTCATTGCCCAGCACCAAATCCAATGTAGCTTCACCTCTAGTTGGCCTATCTACATACTGAGTCAAAAAACCTTCCTGCACACTTTGTACAAAAACTGACCCCTCTAACGTACTAGAGCTATAGCTATTCCAATCAATATTAGTAGAGTTAAAGTCCCCAGTCGGGGAATCGGTTTGACTATGAACCAGGATAAAGACTTACTCTGATAAGTGAATAGAGGAAGATGTACGTTTTGGCTGGAACTTTATAGCCCTTCATGTTGGCACGATTTTCCCATCCCACTGTAGTGAATGGAGATGTGGCTAGGTGCCAAATACTCCGACTTTACTGCAGCAGGAGTGTGGCATGAACAGCCGGTAAGATCATGCCCCGTTAAAAGAAAGATAATTTTAGAAAGCAGAATCTTGGAACTTAGTAAATTTTACAATGTGCATAGTTAGTGTGCTTTCTTGCACCATCGCCTTCATTGGCTGGAAGTCTCTGCGAACCTGTTACTTGGCACTCAGGCTGAAGTTTCAATTTCTGCCTGAACGAGGCAGCAAAGGGGCTGAGCGTGACTCCCTCCATTCACAACTGGTGCTAGAAGGCTGTAACTACCAATAGGCTTTGTAACAGTGGCCCTGGTCAGCTGAGAGTGCCAAGAGGCAGCCTGCTGCAATTGTGAAGGGGAGGGTGGCTGTCTGGCTCCCACATGGAGTTGACTAATAGATCAGACCTGGGAGGTGGGGGAGGGCAGAGCTGGTGGTCTAGAGGCAATCCATGGGAGGTGTGGGGGGTAGAAGGGGCTTGGGGCACAAAGGAGTGGGCTAGAATTCTATTGTGATCCAGGAGGGGTTCTCTGTCCCTGGGAGAAAAAAAAAACACACTAAGAAATGTCTTCATGGGTAGAAAAATTAACTTTTAATTGAATAACATTGATTTCTTGGTGCCCGATTAAGATTGCCAACTTTGATTAACTCTGGAAGACACCACATGACTTGGCTCCACACTCCAGTCATTAGTTGGCCAAACACATAGAAAGATAGAACAGTACAGCACAGTACAGGCCCTTCGGCTCTCAATATTGTACCGAACTACGTCCAAATCCAAAATCAAGCTATCCCACTTCCTATCATTCTAGTGTGCTCCATGTGCCTATCCAATAACTGCTTGAAAAACACATCTATCCTTGCCTTCCTCTACCAATTGGAAAGCAAAAAGACACACACACACACACACACACACACACACACACACACAGTCTCATACACTCACATACGCACATACATACACATACACACACACAGTCTCATATACTCACTCACTCACACACGTGTATACACACACACACACACAGTCTCATACACTCATACGCACATACATACACATACACACACAGTCTCATACACTCACTCACTCACACACATACGTACACATACACACACACAGTCTCATTCACTCACTCACTCACACACATGCATACACATACACACACAGTCTCATACACTCACATACGCACATACATACACATACACACACACAGTCTCATACACTCACTCACTCACACACATGCATACACATACACACACAGTCTCATACACTCACATACGCACATACATACACATACACACACAGTCTCATACACTCATTCACTCACACACACCCACACCCACACACCCACATACATACACATACACACAGTCTCATACACTCACATACGCACACACAGACACACACAAGAAAACACACAGACACACACACTCATAGAAACACACATACACACACACACATAATTTTCAATCTTACTATGTCTGGTAAAGATAAATATTCAAAGGAAATGGTACAATATCGCGTGAGCCACTGTGAGACAAGGAGACCTAATATCTTAGACTTCTACAGTGAGAAACATTCAGCCTTTTGAGGAAATGTCAATATTTTATTTTATCGATTTGTTTTCGAGATGATGATGAGTTTAGGAGGGCTCCCTTGATAAAAGATTTTGTCCTTGATTTAAGATATTTGAATCTAGCAGAAAGACGAGATTTTGCATTGCTATCCTAACTGAAACAGAAGGTAAATATTAAAGAAGAAATATTGTAGCCAGAATTCCCCAATGCATAGCAGCTTAATTCTTCTCTGCTTTTCAAATGTTTGCAGCAAAAAAAATCAGTGTTATTTCAGATTGGTAATCATAAGTTATAGAAGCAAAATTAAGCCATTCAGCCTATCAAGTCTGTCCTACCATTTGATATTGGCTAATATGTTTCTCAACCCAATTGTCCCACCTTTTCTTCATAACCATTGATCCCCTTACCAATCAAGAACCTGTCTACCTCTGTTAATTAAATATATAGAAAATTTCAATAATCACAACCTTTATAAAATATCTGGATGAACATTTGGCACATCGTAACATTCAGGGCTATGGGCCAAGTGCTGGCAGACGGAATTAGGTGGGAGTTCAAATGTTTCTAATGTGTCAGTGTGCACTTGATGGGCTGAAGGGCCTCTTCTGCACTGTCTTAAATAGCACTCAGTGACCTCGTCTCCACAGCCTTCTGTGGCAATGAATTCCACAGATTCACAAACTCTCTGGCTGAAGAAATTCCTCCTCATCTCGGTGAGAGAGATTGTTTTGTGACAAAGAAGTTGTTGTTGCTTACCACAAACTTCACCTTTTCCTCACAGATCCGGGATGACAACAAACGGCAGCATCCTTGTCTCGTGGAATTCTCCAAGTTACCAGAACAGGAACGCAATTACAATTTGCAGATGTCGCTTGAAACCCTCAAGTGAGTTTGTTATTTCATTTAATCCTTGCCTTCTTGTAGGGGGCAGGAGCAGACATCATTTCCATTGATGTTTGGTACAAATAAATTTTCATAAAGTGGTCAATGTTTGAATCCCGATATTATTCCTGAAACTTATTCTTGCATTCTCTGGGCCTGGTAGTTTATGAAAATTGCAAGGGTGATGAAAAGAAGATCAATGCCCGTCTGTAATCTTAGGCCATAAGACATAAGAGCAGAATTATGCCATTTGGTCCATCGAGTCTGCTCTGCCATTCAATCATAGCTGATATTTTTCTCATTCCTACCCTCCTGCCTTTCCCCCATAATCCCTGAACCCCTTATTAATCAGGAACCTATCTACCTCTGTCTGAAAGACACTCAATGACTTGGCCTCCACAGCCTTCTGCGGCAAAGAGTTCCACAGATTCACCACTCTCTGGTTGAAGAAATTCCTCCTCATCTCCGTCATAAAGGATCATCCCTTTAGCCTGAGTTTGTGGCCTCTGGTTCTAGTTTTTCCTTCGAGTGCATTCCACCCTGTGAGAGCTTCTAAATTATTTCAAATGACAGGCTTTCATTTTGTGCTGAATCCATCTCGGGTTCTATAAAATTCATTTTTGCAAGTTATTATCAAACCACAGAATAGAGAAAAGGTTGGATGGAATTTAATGCCTTTCCTTGTGATGGGCAGGGATTTATTCTGGATAGAGAGTGGTGGGTGGAGACTCCAGTTAAGTCTGCAGTGGAAAGTTTGCAGTGTGGATGGTCACTCCACGCTGCCATCATTTGTGGCTTTTAAGTTGGAATTAATGGGATGGCACAGCTGTCTCACAGCGCCAGGGATCCAGGTTTCATTCCAATCATGGGGTGACTTGTCTGTGTGGAGTTTGCACATTCTCCCCTGTGCCTGCTTGGTTTCCTCCGGGTGGTCTGGTTTTCTCCCACTGTCTGAAGATGTGCAGGTTAAGCGGATTGGCCATGCTAAATTGTCCTTTAGTTTTCAAAGAGGTGTAATTTGGCTGGATTAGTCATGGTAAATCGTGAGGTTATGGGGATAGGACGGGGTTGGGGGAAACATGCTGTGTTGGAGGGTCGGTGCAGTTCCACTGGGCTGAATGGTGTTTTACTGCACTGTAGGGATTCTATGATTCTCACATAAGGTCTCATCCCATTGCTTTTGGTATAAGTTCAGTTGCCGTGCCAAGGTGGTTCCTTGCAGGTACCCAAGCGAGAAGGATCACTAGTTCAAAGGCACTCAGTCCCTGATGAGGGACCCAGTGACAATCCTAGGCCTCGAGTGGGTGTTGCGCTGGTGGCAACCACCACTTCCCTTGTTATTGTTCAATAGAGCTGGTGGTCTCTGATCGGTCGACAGCTCTTGGTGGGCAAGATCCCGGGGTGCTTGACCCCTGAGAAGGCAGGTTGCCATCCAGTTAAGTGCCTGAGTGGCACTGTGGCTGGTTCTCCAGCCGGTGAGTGAGACCCCTCATGTCTCATTAAGTAATGCCTAATATCAAACTTGATTTTTGCATTCAGTAGCTCTAATGCGCAGAGGCTTTGCAAGGAGAACATCCACAGATCTGGCCATGACTGTAATGCAGAGGCAGAGTGCTCTTGCTGCCTTTTTGGAGCCTTCATGTTCATGATTTATTTGTTCCTCAGCCACAATAACTCCCTGTTCTTTCTCTTTGCTGCATTAACATGTCAGCTGGACAAAAATAGGCAGATTATTTATAAGAAAAATGATTGAGGTATTTCTGAGAGTGAAATCCATTACCACAGAGATGTGCAATCTGCATGTTAATTTTTCAACTACCCAACATGCAGAAATTACTCCTTTTAATAATGTAAACAATACTTAAATTTCAATTCACAGACAAGTCACAGCAAGTGCCTGGTTTCACATGTGTCCAAAATTGCCATTCTTGTAATGAAGGAGTGGTGTATGTCAGTCAATTCCTAGAATTCCTACAGTGCAGAACAAGGCCATTCGGCCCATCGAGCCTGCACCAACCACAATCCCACCCAGGCCCACTCCTGTAACCCCGCATATTTACCCTGCCAATCCCCCTGGCACTAAGGGACAATTTTAGCAAGGCCAATCAACCTAACTCGCACATCTTTGTACTGTGGGAGGAAACCAGAGCACCCAGAGGAAACCCACGCAGACACAGGGAGAATTTGCAAACTGCACACAGATAGTGACCCGAGGCTGGAATTGACCCTATATCCTTGTGCTGTGAGGCAGCAGTGCTAACCACTATGCCACCCATAACTAAATGGTAACGAGGAAGGAAAGGTAAAGGACAGGATTTTCCCAAGCCCCCACTGATGTGTTGAGTATGTGTATGAGGGGAGAATATAGTGAGGGCATCAGAAACTGATTTCATGCTAGTGTGAAATTCATAGTGGGATCCCACTCCGGTGCCCCCTCATAGTAGGTCTAAAAAACTCACCAGAGGACAGTGTGAATCTCATTTCCATCCCATTAATTGGTGAAGGCCTGAGTTTTCCTAGTCAGATTCTCAGCGATACTGCTGAACAAAGAACAAATAACAAAGAACAGTACAGCACAGGGACAGGCCCTTCAGCCCTCCAAGCCTGTGCCAATCATAATGCCTGCCTAAACTAAAACCATATACACTTACAGAGTCTGTAAGCTTCTATTCCCCTCCTATTCATGTATTTGTCTCGTTATCCCTTATATGCCGCTATCCTACCTGCTTCCACCACCTCTCTGTCAGTGCATTCCAGACATTTGCCACCCTCTGTGTAAAAGACTTGCCTTGCACATCTTCTCCAAACTTTCTCTACACGCACCTCAAACCTATATCCCCAAATACTTGACTTTCTACCCCAGGAAAGAGCAATGACTATCCAAGCTGGGATAACAAACCAGTTTGGAATGTGGTTGGTATAGCGTGGCATGCAGATGTCGGAAATCTCGCCTGAACAATGCCTGAGTTTGCCTCCAGAGTTCAGGAGGGAGGCTGATTGCTACCCTGGGTCCTGGGACACCATGACAGACATGATGTAGAGATGCCGGCGTTGGACTGGGGTAAACACAGTAAGAAGCCTGACAACATCAGGTTTAAATCCAACCGATTTATTTGATAGTAAACTCACAAGCTTTCAACCCTCTGGTCTTCGTCAGGTGAATGAGGTGTTCTGGTCTCAAACAGCCCCTCAAACTGGTCTCACATGAGGATGGTCTTAACAGGGATCTTGTCTTCATGTCACACTGTCTGTAACCCCCCTGACTTGCCTGGGTTAGCAAAAAACCTCACTTACTGTGCTGTCTGGAGACAATACACATCTCTTTAACCTGTGCTTAGTGCTCCTTCCACTCACATTGTTAGCCACTTTAAGACTTGAATAACAGGTTAGGTGTAAAGATTTGCATTCTAATCAGCAATCTGTGAACAGCCTGTGCTGTTATGTGTGCTGTTTGAGACCAGAACACCTCATTCACCTGACGAAGACCAGAAAGTCGAAAGCTTGTGAGTTTGCTATCAAATAAATCGGTTGGATTTAAACCTGGTGTTGTCAGACACCATGACAGCGGGTCAGAGAAGCATCAGCAGATGGACCTTCTAGATTTGATGTCCCGGAGGGCATCCATCTTCCAGACTCAGAATGTTCTCGGAGATCTATCTTCGTCCTCAGAAGATCCGTCATCAGGTCTCGGAGTGTTCTCTGAGACTCACCTCCCTTTTCAGATTTTCTTTGTTCAGTGGTGGGTTAGTGTTGTTGGATGTCTTTTCAGTATGGCACCCAGACACGAAGGTGGGCAATGTGCCATCCAGATCTGCCCCGCCACTGCATAAAACACCCACGTGTATAATCAATAAGGTCGAGGCTGGAACATTTAATGTGACTTTCCTTCAGTCTCGGCAGCAGGGAACACTCCACATTCCTGCCCCTGACACGACATTTATTGATCCTCTGGTCCCCCCAGCTGCATGTTTCTTGGTAATGGGAGGTGATGCATCGCTTGCCAACGCAGGATTTTCCGGACTCGCTGCTGAGATTTCCTAGCGATTCCGCCCCACGCCACCAGGAAACGTGCAGTGGAGGCATCCCAACATGGGACTGGGCAATCCCGGATAATCCTAGATAATTCCATCTTTAGTCCCAAAATGGGAGGGTTCTGCCCAAAGCATTTAGTAGATTGGCCGGATGGCTTCCTGCTTTGCCAAAAATGACTGTGGGTGTGATCTTACTGGTCATTCACACCCTTCTGCTGTGACAGCGAGGATGGAGAATTAGGAGCCCAGTCAAATCTCTGTTCACTGCAGTGGGACTAGAAAATTCTGCCAGCGTGAACGGCCGTGAGAATCTGCCCTCTGCCTCTGTAAATGTGAATCATTGTGGCGAAGATAGATTGTTTATAATCCAATTCAATCAAATCATGTCCAATTCAGAGTCTCAGTAAGCGAGGCATTCCCAATCCAAGCTGACAAGACAGGGCTCTTACCTCCTGTCTTGGGTTTGATCTTCATGATCTAAGCTGATTGGAGCAGGCGTTACACCTCCTCCAAGGCTTGTTCTCATTTGCATCTTATCTGAAAGGCCGAGATGCTGCTTTTAAAAATCGCTTCAAATGAAGCTAAAATGTGTCCTAATGACTTCAACCAAGCACAACATGTCGATGCTACACTTGACCTTAGCCAAAAGCGATGGAATAATCACACATTTATTCCATTTTCTCCGTCATCTCATTCAGTGTAAAAACATGCCTTTCCCAAAACCCCAAAATAACTGGGGTTGAAAGTTATTTTAAAGTGAAGTGGAGTCTTAGGTAACTTACTCTGGAGATATAAAAGACACTCAAATGTAAATACAAATATATTTTGAAATCATTTAAAAAAAGAATAAGATACAAAAGTCTGAGATCACATACTAATCAACTCAAGAGCAGCTTCTTTCCTGCTATCATCAGACTTTTGAATGAACGTACTATAAACTAAGTTGATCTTCTTCTGCACCCTAGCTATGACTGTGACACTACATTTTGCACCTTCTCCTTTCCTTCTCCCCTGTGCACTTCATGAATCGTACGTTTTTTTTGTATAGTGCAAGAAACAATACTTTTTACTGTGTCCAAATGCATGTGACAATAATATATCAAATTAACTCAAATCACATTTTGCCTTTCCCGAATATTTTGCTAATAGCACGATGGCATAGTAGTTAGCACTACTGCCTCACAGCACCAGGGACCTGGGGTTCAATTCGTGACTTGGGTCACTGTTTGTGTGGAGTTTGCATGTTCTCTCCATGTCTGCATGGATTTCCTCTGGATGCTCCAGTTTCCTCCCATAGTCCAAAAGACATACTGGTTCAGTGTTATTGGCCAGACTAAAATCCTCTCTCAGTGTACCCAAACAGGTGCCGGAGTGTGGCGACTAGGGGATTTTCACAGTAACTTCATTGCAGTGATCTATTTGCAATCTATTTGTAACCCTAATAAATAAATTTTAATCTAGATTGCCAGTGCTGTCGCCCCTACAAATAATGTGAGAGATATGATTAGTGATCCACAGTATCCTGAATAGCCTGATGCTTTGCCATTGTATTTCTTTCCCTAATAAGACTGGTGCCTGTTAAAGTTAGGGTCTGCCACTTGCATTGAAGCTTAAAATATAGCATAGCATTGAAGGTATGCCAATCCAGCATTGAGTGTTCTGACTCAACAACTAAAGGCTATCCAAGAATGATTCACTGTAATTAAATGGAAAGAATAATACATGCTTTATTTAAAGATTGAGACACTTGTTTGATTATTAAAATGCACAAGGAAAAGTCAGAATGTTTGCACAAGATCATATGAGCAAGATTACAGCAGTGTATTGAACCCACTTGGGGCATTCTCGCCAATTTTAATTAATTCTTCTGTTTCTGAGATGTAATGCCCTTGGACAGCGTTCTGCCATATCAGGTCCCTATTGCAAACAGACAGACCAGATATGACACAGTATTCTGTCTAAACCCAAAAACCTTTTGTAATAAGAATGATAAATTAATTGATTGTGAAAGTTTGATCTTAATTATGACTTTAATGAACATGTGGGTTCTTTTCGTATAGAATTTAATCAATCAATTTGAACTAGATTTTAGAAATACAGTGTGTTTATTTCTTAATCTTTAAACCAGATAGTTACAGTGCCACTGGGAGGCATTAAGGAATGGTTAGTAGATTCAGTGCCATTGGGGGTATTAAGGAGTGGTTAGTAGTGGACCAGCATGCTTCCTAACATTCCAACCATAGCATCTGAGTTTATCTGAAAATTGGGAGAAGCTTTTTGCAGTGACAAGCTTGAAACGGTTTCATTTGGAAGCAACTTGTGATGGCTGCGTGATGATGTTGATAAACTTGACATTGTCAGCTCAATTTTCCCATGCAACAAAGTGCAGCACTCCAACAGTCATTTGTTACATGAAGATGTTTTGACAATATAAGATTTTTTTGCCACTGATTCACAGACCAGAAAAGGACACTAACATACAGCCTAAACGAGAGTCCAGGGTGAGGATTAAGGGTCTGACGGATCTCCAGAAAGCCTAATGAAAAACCTCTGCCTCTGACTTCCCTGGCTTACTTGAGAATTTATCAATCCATCCTTTGGTATTCCAGTAATGTCAGCACCTCTTACACCTTTGTTATTCGTGCTATCAGAATGTAACTGACTTTTCCATCTAAATGCAAATATAAGGCCAGAACCTTTGAACATAAAGCTCTGGTGGCAGCAGAATTGGAATGAAAGGATCAGCATGGCCCGTGTGCAAGAGTGACACACAAGTTTGCAAAGCTTTCCATATTTTGGGGTGGCACAGTGCTTATCTTTGCTGCCTCACAGCACCAGGGGCTTAAGTTTGATTCCCGGCTTGAGTCACTGTCTGGGCGGATTCTGCATATCCTCCCCGTGTCCGCGTGTGTTTCCTTTGGGTGTTCCAGTTTCCTCCCACAATCCCAAAGATGTGCTGGTTAGGTGAATTGGCTGCGCTAAATTCTTCCTCAGTGTACGCGATTAGCGTGCCAGAGTGTGGGGATTAGGGAGTTTTCACAGCAGCTTCATTGCAATATTATTATAAACCTATTTGTGATACTATATTTCCTGCTGCTTCAGAAAAGCAGCCAATATAATTAAGGACCCCACACATCCCGATCATACTCTCTTCCAACTTCTTCCATCGGGAAAAAGATATAAAAGTCTGACGACGTGTACCAACCGACTCAAGAACAGGTTTGATCTGTTGGCAACAGACTTTTTAATGGACTTAGCTCGTATTAAGTTAATCTTTCTCCACACCCTAGCTATGACTGTAACACTACATTCTGCACTGTCTCGTTTCTTTCTCTGTGAATGTAATGTTTTATCTGTATAGTGCACAAGAAACAATATTTTTCACTGTATACCAATGCATGTGACAATAATGAATCAAATCAAATAAATAAACTTAAAGCTGTTGTGTTTGGCCCAGATTTGTTTAAGGCAATATAAAATGGGACTTGTATTCCAGTTAACTATGGGGAATTCTAACATGAATTCTAAAATTCATGCTTAACTTCTGTCATCGTTTGTGTTGGGCAGGGCATGTAATTAGAAGGGCTGGTGATGTACCTGAACCCTGCTGCTTTTTTGTTTCTGCCTGAATTAAGTGAAGGCTCAGGGTCGGCCATTGCACCCTTAAGCCAAGTAATGATCACTTAAGGGCCTCGTCCAGCTGCTATTGGGACTAACCCAGTGGCAACGGGCCTGTGGCCTGTGGCCATGCAGCAGGCATGATGGGTGAAGGTCACCATGAGGGTGACTTGTCACCTCAGGGAGGCAGTTGGAGGGAGTCCATCGATCAAAGGCGCTCAGTGTTTGATGAGAGATTGTACATCAGGAAGGGGGAAGGAGCTGCTGAGAGCTATTCCTCTGCCTTTGCTTCTGAATCGCTGCTCCTGCCCCCCCGATGCTCTGTCTCTGTCACCCCCTCCCCCCATTATTCATCTGTAGCCTGGGTTCTCAGAGCACAAGCTGTTAATATAAAGTAAATGTTGACTCCTGATGTTGGTTAAAGCCTTACTTATTGAGGGTGTTTTTATTTTTCAGGACCCTTATGGCTTTGGGTTGCCATGTTGGCATTGCTGATGATCAGGCAGAAGACAAGGTGAAGAGCTTAAAGCTTCCCAGGAAGTGAGTACCTTAGTTAGTTACACCATGTAAACATATCATACCTGGAGTATTGTGTACCATTTTAGCTTCATAAGGAAAGATACATTGAGCATAATGGATATGTAACAAATGTTCACCAGACTAATTCCAGACTAAGATAGATTTCTCGATGCCAATAATAAGGAGGAATATGTAGATTGTGTGGGAAGATGGCGGCCTAATTAGATGGAGCTAGCTCCTGCTCCTGTTCCATGCTCCATCATCAGATTGCTTGATTAGCTATTTTCTGTAATACTGTTAATTCAACTTCCAGGTATACTTGTTGGTTTTCCCTGACACCCTTTCTCCGCCATCTGCTGTAACAAGGCCATCCTGACATCTGTGAAACAGTGGGAGTGATTTTCCCTGTCAGAGACGGGGCTGAAAATCTGGAGAGAATTGGGAGACGGTGTTCCCTGTCCCTCACTGACGGTGACATAGTGAGATTCACATCCACAAAGGGCGGGAACCTCATTTTAATAGATTTGAATACATTTCATTCCAATTAACAGCTGCCTCCCTGCCTCAACTCCACCGCCAAATTTCTCCCCACTCCCCATATTTTCAAACCTTGTCATGTCAGAGAGCTTTACAGCAAATTCACCCAGATGTCAACTTGTTGAGGGATTTCCCCCAGAGGCACAGAGGGGGAAGAGAGGGACATGCCTGGGCAGTGGACTTGCACTGCTCCCTGGCGCTTTCCTGGCACACACTGACACTACCTGGTTGAACTTGGCAGACCCAACCTATACCAGGCGACAGTGTCAGGTGTGAATCCTAGTGAAAACCTCACAGCTAGGGACGCAACATGTATATATAGTGGTTGGGGGTGAAGGGGGAAGAGTGTTAAATGAAAGTGGCAGAAAATATTGGTGTTGACCATTGTTGGGGGGGAAGGGTGAAAAGAAGGGAGATGTGTGCATTAACTAGTAGTGGGATGGCAGGGAATAGGGTTGGGAATCAGGAATGGGAAAAGATGCCGGCGATGATCTGGACAGGGAGAGGAAGATGCCAATCTTGACTTGGGGGAAGGGGAGGGGGTGGGGAAGGATGGGGGAGTCAGACCTCCATTCTGGCTTGGAGTTGAAGACCTTGAATTGATGCTCACTGTCTGACGGCTTGTGATGGTGTGCATCTCTATAGCAAAGTGAATAACCCTACCCATTCATAATCTCCTGGAAATCATCTGGTGAGATCTAGCAGAGAGATCAGAGCAGGCAGCCCAGATCAGCAGCGAGCCGTGGAGAAGGAGCAGCACACTGACCCAAACCAGCACTCAGCAAATCATTTACTCAGTTTGCCAGATTGACAATAGGAACTCAGAGCTGGCAACTTGGATAGAAAAGTCATATATGACAATCAATGTTCAAAACAGTGGAATAATAATCCGAACAGGTATTTGAAGAGGGTGGTTGCGTGTAGAATCATCCAAAACACTTTCTATAATGTTGTCAGTCAATAATCAACTTATTTCACTGCATTCCGTGAACACATTCATGTTACAAGTCTCTTTATTTCCATGAAATTTACTGAGCATCCACTTGCACCCGCTTCTGACATCTACACCACAATCTGGTAGGATTAAATCAACAGAAAACAATGATTTTGTTTTCTTCTGAGAGAAGTCACACGGTTCCTGACTTAGTTACAAGCTCATTAATATTATTTGATTACGGCATAACAAACCTTGCGTACAGCTGAGGTCCCTGAGCCAATGGCACCCTGCCTCTGGCCTGGCAGTTTGTGGTGGTGGGTGACTGTGGATTTTCCCCACGGGCAGTGGATAAACTTACTCGTTCTATAATTTCCTGAACGTCTTCTGGTGGGATGTGGTAAGCCACAGTGGGTGTGAGGACAGAAATAACAGAACAGTTGGCCTGGATCAGGAGCTCAGAAGAGGCATGCTGACTCAATCTGCCTACATTTGTGTTTAAATCTGCAAAGCCGTACTGAATTTTATCTTCAAAATTCTCAAACCCAATCTGCATGTGAGCCTGAATTAGATATTGCAGAAGATGTCTGCATTTAGTTCACATTGTGTGTCTCAGAGAAGAAAAGTGACCTGGTCTTTGGTGATTCTGAAATGATCATATGTATTACCTATGACTCATTATTCCTGCAACACGCTCTGTCTTGTTGGGACAGTGAGATTCGAGCAGTTCAGTTGAGTTTCTGATGATAGAATCCCTACAGCGCAGAAGGAGGCCATTCAGCCCAATGAGTCTACATCGACTCCCTGACAGATTATCTTAGTCAGACTCTCTCTCCCGTCCTATAACCCCACACATTTACCATGGCTAATCTGTCTATCCGACACATCTTTGAACTGTGGGAAGAAACTGGAACACTCAAAGGAAACCCTTGCAGACACGGGGAGAATGTGCAAATTCCACACAGGCCAGACTTGAAGCTGGGTCCCTGGTGCTGTGAGGCAGCTGTGTTAACCATTGTATCAATGTACCACCCATAACGGGACTCATTGGATTCAAATGCTTAACTCTGCAGGGTGAGATTTAAATTCCTATTGTCTTGGCAAGCAGACCAGTGTCATAACCACTATTTTACAGCACCCTATTAATGCGGCATTAAATCTGAATGGAGATGGTCACCACTGACCGTCAGACATCTAAAATTTTGTAATGATTTCAATCAAATAATTGAAGTCGGACTGCTTGAATATGAACTTCCTGATTTAAGGCCAAATTGAAGGCCCAATCAGCGACCCCCATACTCTGTACTTAAAAGGAGCGCCAGTTTCTCTGGCACTCTGGTATAGACTCCTAACTGAGACCGCTCTACGTACGTAATTGGAACTTGTAAATAAAGGAATTTTGGTAAAGGGACTTCTACCTCCAAGGATCTATTACAAATATACTGAGAGAAAAATAGCCATTGCCAGAGGCTGAGGTCTTTCCTGAGGGGGTTCTGGAAATCCTTCATTTGCATGCTTGATTTGGAATTTCATTCTATCATTGCCATCAGACAAGCATTTCTTGTCTGATGTGTTATGGGTGCCCATACTGACATGGGTGCCCACAGAACCTATGTGTGTTAATTGACCCCCTTGGTATTCTATGGTCAGCAATATATATTTTCAGAGTCATCGTATTTATCTTGCATGTGATGAAGGTCTCACATAACTTTCACAGAAATGCCCGAGTTCCCTAGAAACCTTTTTTTTATCTGTAGCTTTACCGACGCCATCTCTTGTTTCTTGACTTCACATTCCCACCAATAAACATTCTTCTGCAATTGTTCTTCGATTTCAGTAGAGGCCATACAGTCAGAGAGGTTTACAGCATGGAAACATGCCCTTTGGTCCAACTTGTCCATGCTGCCCTTCTTTTAAACCCCAAAGCTGGTCCCAATTGCCTGCATTTGGCCCAAATCTCTCTATACCCAACTTACCATCTTAACTCTCTAAATGCTTTTTAAAAGGCAAAACTATACCCGCCTCTACTACTACCTCTGGCGGCTTATTCCAGGCACTCACCACCTTCTATGTGAAAAAAGTTGCCTTTTTGGACACTTTTGTATCTCTCCTCTTTCACCTTAAACCCATACCCTCTAGTTTTAGACTTCCCCACCTTTGGGAAAAGATATTGACTATCTAGCTGATCCAAATCCCTCATTATTTTATAGACCTCTATAAGATCATGTCTCAGCCTTCTACGCTTCAGAGAAAAAACCCTCAGTCTATCCAACCTCTCCTTATAACTCAAAACTATTAAGTCCCAGTAGCATCGTAGTAAATCTTTTCTGCACTCTTTTTAGTTTAATAATATCCTTTCTGTAATAGGATAACCAGAATTGCACACAGTATTCCAGGTGTGGCCTTACCAATGTCTTGTACAACTTTAACAAGACATCCCAACTCCTGTATTCAATGTTCTGACCAATGAAACCAAGCATGCTGAATGATGTCTTCATCACTCTGTCCACCTGTGACTCCACTTTCAAGGAACTATGAATGTGTTCCCTAGATCTCTTTCTGTAACTCTCTCCAATGCCTTACCTTTAACTGAGTAATTCCTGCCCTGAATTGATCGACCAAGATGTGTCACCTCACATTTGTCTAAACTAAATTCTATCTGCCATTCATCAGCCCACTAGTCCAATTGATCAAAAGCCCATTGTGATCCAAGATAACTTTCTTCACTGTCCATATGTCACCAATCTTCGTGTTATCTACAGACTTACTAACCATTGCCTCTCGTCCAAATCATTAATATAAATGACAAATAAGAGGGGATCTTATTGAAGCATATAAGATGATTAGAGGTTTAGATAGGGTGGACAGTGATAGCCTTTTTCCTAGGATGGAGAAAGCTAGCACGAGGGGACACAGCTTTAAATTAAGGGGTATGAGTTATAGGACGGATATCAGAGGTAGGTTCTTTACTCAAAGAGTGATTAGGGAGTGGAATGCCCTGCCTGCAGCTGTTGTAGATGCGCCAAGTTTGGTGGCGTTTAAGAGGTTAATTGATAAGTATATGGAAGAGAAGGGAATGGTTTAGTTTGGAGGGGCATTGCTTTTTATTTTGGTCGGCACAACATCGAAGGCCGAAGGGCCTGTTCTGTGCTGTAATGTTCTATGTTCTATGTTCTATAACAATGGATCCAACACTGATCCCTGAGGCACAACGCTGGTCACAAGCCTCCAGTTTGAAAAACAATCCTCTGTACAACCACTCTCTGGCTTCTGTCATCAAGCCAATTTTATATTCATTCAGATACCTCATCCTGGATTCTGTGAAGTTTAACATCATGCAGTAACCTATCATACAATATCTTGTCAAAGGCCTTGCTGAAGTCCACACAGACAACGTTAACTGCACTGCCCTCATCTACCTTCTTGGTTACCCCTTCAAAAAACATCAATTAAATTTGTGAGACATGATTTTCCATTTACAAAGCCACATTGACTGTACCTAATCAATCCTTGTATCTCTAAATGCCTGTAGATCCTGTCTCTCAAAATACCTTCCAACATCTTACCCATCACAGATGTGAGGGTACAGATGGCTTGTAATTCCCAGGCTTTTCCCTGTAGCCCTTTTTAAACAAAGCACAACATTTGCTACCCTCCAATCTTCAGGCATCTCACCTGTGACTATTGATGATTCAAATATCTTTGCTAGGGGACTGCAATTTTCTCCCTAGCCTCCCAGAAAGTCCTGGGATACACTTCATCAGGTCCAGGGGATTTATCTACCTTGATGCACTTTAAGACTTCAAGCACTCTTTCTCTGTAATATGTACACTCCTTAAGACACCACTATTTATTTCCGCATGTTTCCTCACACCCATGCTTTTCTCAACAGTGAATACTGATGTGGATCTGCACATAGATGACCTTGTTGATCTGTAAGAGGCCCTACTCTCTCCCTTGTGTAATGTTAAACATCTTGCTATCTGGGAATTGTTTCAACTGAGACAGATGATCAGACATGGTTGCTCAAATGAGCTCATTATGAATACCTGGCTGAACTTCAAGACTCACAAATGGATTAATGCAGAGTATGGCGGGGGCATGGGGAGTGGGTGGGGGGGGGAGTGGTTAGAGGATTGAGTTTAACAGTTTTTAACACAACTGGGCAACATCCTAGAAAATGAAGGAGAGTTTTCCAACTGACTTGACTCAACACTTCCCTATTGCTCCCTCCAATCTGTTCACGCGGTCAGTCTTCACGTGGGAAAATGTCAATGGAATTGGGGAAAATACTGGGATACAGGGTTGTAGACAAGACAGGATAGAGGTACATAAGGAGGAGGTGTTAGCTATTCTTGAGAGTATGAAAATAGATAAGTCCCCTGGGCCGGATGGGATTTATCCCAGGTTACTCTGGGAGGTTAGAGACGAGATTGCAGAGCCTTTGGCTTTGATCTTCATGTCGTCGTTGGCTACAGGTGTAGTGCCAGAAGACTGGAGGATGGCAAATGTTGTCCCCTTGTTTAAGAAGGGACCATCCTGCAAATTATAGACCAGTGAGCCTTACATCTGTTGTGGGGAAAGTTTTGGAAAGAATTATAAGGGATAGGATTTATAGTCATTTAGAAAGAAATGAATTGATTAGGGATAATCAACATGGATTTGTGAAGGGAAGGTCGTGCCTCACAAACCTTATTGAGTTTTTTGAAAAGGTGACCAAAGAGGTGGATAAGGGTAAGGCAGTTGATGTGGTGTATATGAATTTTAGCAAAGTGTTTGATAAGGTTCCCCATGGAAGACTATTGCAAAAAATACAGATGCATGGGATTGAGGGTGGTTTAGCAATTTGGATTAGGAATTGGTTAGCTGATAGAAGACAGAGGGTGGTGATTGATGTGATATATTCAACCTGGAGTTTAGTTACTAGTGGTGTACCTCAGGAATCTGTTTTGGGGCCACTGTTGTTTGTTATTTTTATAAACAACCTGGATGAGAGTGTAGAGGGATGGGTTAGTAAATTTGCTGATGACACCAAAGTCGGAAGAGTTGTAGACAGTGAGGATGGATGTTACAGTTTGCAGAGGGACATAGATAAGTTGCAGAGCTGGGCCGTGAAGTGGCAAATGGAGTTTAATGTGGAAAAGTATGAGGTGATTCACTTTGGTAAGAGTAATATGTGTGCAGAATATGGGGCTAATGGTAGGACTCTTAGTAGTGTAGATGAGCAGAGAGATCTCGGTGTACAGGTGCGTAGATCTCTGAAAGTTGGTACTCAAGTTGATGAGGTTGTTAAGAAGGCGTATAGTGTGTTAGCATTTATTGGTAGAGGGATTGAATTTCAGAACCGAGTGTCAGGTTGCAACTGTACAAAACTCTGGTGCAGCCACACTTGGAGTATTGTGTACAGTTTTGGTCGCCACATTATAAGAAAGATGTGGAGGCATTGGAAAGGGTGCAGAGGAGGTTTGCCAGGTATGATGGGTAGGTCTTATGAGGAAAGCTAAGGGACTTGAAGTTATTTTCATTAGAGAGAAGAAGGCTAAGAGATGACTTAATTGAGACATATAAGGTGATCAGAGGGTTAGATAGGGGGGATAGTAAGAGCCTTTTTCCTTGGATGGAGATGGATAACACGAGGGGACACAGCTTCAAATTAAGGGATGGTAGTTATAGGACAGATGCTAGAGGTGGGTTCTTTACTCAGAGAGTAGTAAGGACGTGGAATGCCCTGCCTGCAGCAGTTGTGGACTTGTCAAGTTTAAGGGCGTTCAGATGGTCAGTGGATAGGCATATGGATAGCATTGGAATAGTTTAGTTAGAGGGTCATAAAATTGGTTCCATTGATCGGCGCAACATTGAGGGTTGAAGGGCCTGTACTGCGCTGTAATGTTCTATGTTCTAATCTGTTCATGTCGTCAACAGGCGAGACTCAACCTGGTATCTGCCTCCCTGGAGTGAGATTTGTGTGTGGCAGGATCTTTTCTATTGTGGAAAATCTGCAGAATTGTGAAATTTCCCAGCTTGGTCTTAAATCCTGATTGTGAAAAATCTGTCCTGGTGTCTCTAAGCCTTTGTTCCAACTGGTAGATGTTCGTGTTTATGCTGTACACAAGCCTCCTTCCATCCCTCTGCATCCAAATCTATCAGTGTAACATTCTACTTCTTTATAGCTCCTATATTTATCCAGCATCCCTTCAGATACAATCATTACCAATCCTTTTTTTCACTCTGGGTTTGGGTGGTGGAGGTGAAGTACACTGTGACTGCACTGCTGATGTTATTGCAAATAAAAAGGATAATTTACCAAATAATGCCAAACAGTATCAGCAAGCTAATGTAATTTAATTGTTGTCTAATAGTGGTAGGACAATATCATTGCTGAGAAAACATTGGGGTAAAAAAAATCAATTGAATTGATGCCAAAGGAATAGTCAACATTTTGACATTATAGAATACATGTGTGGGTTAGGTTGACTGGCTAAATTGTCCCTTAGTGTCAGGGGATTTGTAGGGTAAATATGCAGGGTTACGGCAATAGGGCTTAGGATGGATTGTGGTTGGTTCAGTCATGTTGAACCAAACGGCCTCCTTCTGCACTGTAGGGATTCTACGATCTTCTATGATCTACACCCATGCCTTGGGCTTGGCTGACAATTTGACATTAATTTGATGTACGCAAGAAAATTGTTCACAGCTCTGCTTTTTACTTCTGCAGGCACAGGTTTTTATTGTGTGCAGGGCTGTCAGTGTTCATCTTGAAATAACAAATGGACATGCATATTATACAGCAGCAATAAAGAGAGCGTTGCCAATATAAGTGACAAAATGTTGAATATTTTAAGTGCACACAAGCTGGTTGCTCCAGCATTGCACACATTTATGGAGCACTTCATATGGAGCCAATCTACTATCTTCTCTTTTTGCTGTCTTCTGCTTTTTTGTTGGGTGTTCATTTTTTGGGTTTTTGCTCTTCAGAGCCAAAAATGTTATTTCTGAAGAACTGGATGTCTTACACTGCTGCATAGGGCTCTGAAGAGACCACACCTGGAGTATTGTGAGCAGTTTTGGTATCTTTATCTAAGAGAAAATATACTTGCCATAGAGTGAGTGCGGTGAAGGTTCACCAGACTGATTCCTGGGATGGCGGGATTGTCACCTGAGGAGCAATTGGATTGACTAGGTCTGTATTCATGGAACTAGGTGGTTGGCACTGCTGCCTCACAGCACCAGGGGCCTGGGTTCGATTCTGGCCTTGGGTGACTGTGTGAAGTTTGCACATTCTCCCCATATCTGTGTGGATTTCCTTCAAGTACTCCAGTTTCCTCTCATACTCCAAAGATGTTAGATCAGGAGGATTGATCATGCCACATTGCCTCTTAGTATCCCAAGATAGAGGTTGGAGAGATTAGTGGGTTAAATATGTGGGGATAGGGCCCAGGTAACATACTTTGTCAGAAAATGATGGATCGAATGGCTCCTTCAGCATTGTAGGGATTCTATGATCACTAACACAAGTATCCAATCTCTTACATTTAATTTTATAAATCTTTGTCCTTTTGATGTGCATTCCAGTCAATCAATGAAAACACAGTTTGTTTCCATCTGTTTTGCTTCACTCTTTATCACCTCTAACAAATCCATATTCTCCTGCTCTCGAATGAGAAAAGCTCAATTTTTGCATTGGGAAGGGAATTGGTTTAAACCGATTTTTGGACAGTGAGATGGTCGCTTTAAATTGGGTGGCCAATCCCATTAGCAGAATTCCTGCCAGCCACAGTTGGCAGTTGAGTGTTCGCAGTTGAGTCTTCAGCATTTGGCTGCGCTATTTTGGATTTTGTCCCGACGGTGGTCTTTAAATAACTCCTGGGATGGGAAGGAAGAGAATTGTGAGGGAGGAGAATTGGAAGGCAGTGAATGCAAGTTGGCAATGGAAGTGACTCCCAGCGATAGAGTGCTGCTATTCTTCCTGATTGCACGCAAATGCCAATTGAAAAAAAAGCTAACCTGGTCACTTCCATTGCTTCCTTCAAGGAAGGCAGGTCAGCCTGCCCTGAAGGCAAGAAGCTGAACAGAGCTTTCTCAAGGCAGAATCTGTCCAGCGATGGCCAAAAGCAAAGGGAGGTCGGAGGCCCCTTACTGATTTACATACGGGACCCACATTGTTGGACACTAAGAGGTAGAGCATGTGAATAGGATAGTTAAGAAGGCCTATAGGACACTTGGCTTTCATCAGTCGTGGTATAGAGTATTAGAACAAGGAGATAAAGTTGGAGATGTGCAGGGCGTTGGTTAGGCCACAGCTATAGTACTGTATGCACTTCTGGTCATCTCGCTAAAGGAAGAATATAATTGCACTAGAGAAGATACAGAGGAGGTTCACCAGGATGTTGCCTGGAATTTAGCATTTGAGCAATAAGGGGAGACTAGATAGCCTTGGATTATTTTCTTTGGAGCAGAGAAGGTTACGATGGGGACATGATTGAGGTGTGTACAATTATGAGGAGAATGGACAGGGTGACTATGCATCAGCTATTCCCTTTGATTGAGGAGTCAATCACGAGGGGTTGTAATTTTTGGGCAAAGGGGAAGTGATTTAGTGGGGATTTGAGAAACAATTTTTTCGCTCAGAAGGTGGTGGGAATCTAGAATGCATTCTCTGGGAAGGTAGTCAAGGCCGGAAACCTTACAACGTTTAAAAAATATTTGGATGAGCACTTGAAATATCGTAATATTCAAGGATATGGGATAAGTGAGAATGTGCCTTTAGTGGTAAGTATTGTCAGCGCAGGCTCGATGGATGAACTTCAGCAACTGCACGGCGGCACAATAATTAGCACTGCTGCCTCACAGCACCAGGGATCCGAGTTCAATCCCCAGCTTGGGTCAATGCCTATGTGCAATCTACATGTTCTCCCTGTGTCTCCATGAGTTTCCTCTGGATGCTCCAGTTTCCTCCCAGAGTCCAAAGATGTGCTGGTTAAGTGCATTGGCCATGCAAAATTCTTCCTCGGTGTACCCGAACAGGCCTCGGAGTCAGGCAACTAGAGGATTTTTAAGTAATTTAGTTGCAGTGTTAATGTAAGCCTACTTGTAACCAATAAATTAACATTATATTTGATTTGATTTATTATTGTCACATCTTAGTATACAGTGAAAAATATTGTTTTTTGTGTGCTGTGCAGACAAAGCTTATCATTCATAGAGAAGGAAGGGAGAGAGAGCACAGTACACCCCTATCTGGTATAAGAATAAAATGGGAAAGGTGTCTCAACCATGGCTAACAAGGGAAATCAAAGATAGTGTTAAAGCCAAAGAGGAGGCATATAAATTGGCCAGAGAAAGCAGCAAACCTGAGGACTGGGAGAAATTTAAAATCCAGCAGAGGAGGACAAAGTGTTTAATTTGGAAGGGAAAAATAGGATGTGAAAGTAAGCTTACAGAAAACATAAAGACCGACTGCAAAAGCTTCTGTAGATATGTGCAGAGAAAAAGTCTAATGAAGACAATGTAGGTCTCTTACAGTTAGAACCAAGGAATTCATAATGGGCAACACAGGGATGGCAGACCAGCTGAATGAATACTTAGGATCTGTCTTCACTAAGAAGGATACAAACAACCTTCCAGAAATATTAGGGAACAGAGAGTCTAGCATGAAGGAGCAACTGAAGAAATCCTTATTAGTCAGGAAATTGTATTGGGAAATTGCAGGGATTAAAACCCAGTAAGTCCCCAAGACCTGATGATTTGCATCCCAGAGTACTTGAAGAAGTGGCTCTAGAAATGGTGGACACTTGGTGATCATTTTCCAGCATTCTAAAGACTCTGAGAGTTCCAATGGATTGGAGGGTGGCAATTGTAACCCCTCTTTTTAAAAATGAGGGAGAGAAAAATGGAGAATTACAGATCAGTTAGCTTGATGGCTGTGGTGGGGAAAATGCTGGAGTCAATTATTAAGGATATTATAACCGAGCATTTGGAAAATGGTGACAGGATTGGTTGAAATCAGCATGGATTCGCTGAAGAGAAATTGTGCTTGACAAATCTTCTGGAATTTTTTGAAGATGTGACTAGTAGAGTGGACAAGGATGAACCAGTGGATGTTGGGTGACTGGACTTTCAAAAAGCTTTTGACAATGTCCCATACAAGAGATTCATGAGTAAAATTAAAGTTCATTGTATTGTGGGGTGAGAATTGGTTGGCAGACAGGAAACAGAAAGTGAGAATTAACAGGTCCTTTTCAGGGGATCAGGTACTAGTAAGGTACTGCAGGGTTCAGTACTGGGACCCCAACTATTCACAATGTACATTAATAATTTGGATAAAGGAATTGAATGCAATATCTCCAAATTTGCAGACAACACAAAGCTGTGTGGCAGTGAGGAAGATACTAAGAGGCTGCAGGGTGTCTTGGACAGGCTGATTAAGTGGGTAAATACTAGATAAATGCAATATAATGAGAATAAGTGTGAGGTTATCCACTTTGGTGACAAAAACATGAAGGAAGATTATTATCTGAATGGTGGCAGTGTAGGAAAATGGGAAGTGCAAATGACCTGGGTGTCATGGTGGAACAGTCGCTGGAGGTTGGCATGCAGTTAGAACAGGCATTGAAGAAGGCTAATGGTATGCTGGTCTTCATTGAAAAAGGATTTGCATATAGGATTTAGGATGTCTGGCTGCAGTTATACAGGACCTTGGTGAAGCCACACTTTCAGTATTGTTTGTAGTTTTGATTTCCTAGTCTTAGGAAAGACATTCTTGCAATAGAGTGAGTCCAGTGAAGGTTCACCAGACTGATTCCCAGAACGGCAGGACTGGATTGATTGGACTTGTACTCACTGAGATTTAGAAGAATGAAAGAAGATCTCATAAAGGCATGTAAAATCCTGATGGGACTGGACAGGCTAGATACCTGAAGAATGTTCCTGATGTTGGAGAAGTCGAGAACTAGGGGTCCCAATTGAAGAATAAGGGGTAGGCCATTCAGGACTGAGATGAGGAAGAAATTTTCATTCAGTTGTGAACCTGTGGAATTCTCCACCACAGAGAGTTGTTGGGGCCTGTTTGTTAGATATGTTCAAGAGGGAGCTGGCTGTGGACCTTGTGGCTAAAAGGATCATGGGGTATGGAGAGAAAGTGGGAGTGGGTTCTGAAAGTGCATTATCAGCCATGATCATATTGGATGTTGGTGCAGGCTTGAAGGGCCGAATGGCCTACTCCTGCTCCTATTTTCTATGTTTCAATGGGCTGAAGGGTCTTTTCTGCACTGTACGACTGTATGACCTTGAAGCTGCTTGCAATAGCTGTCAGAATTGCTTGAATATCTTCCAAGAAAAGGGTTCTGACACCCTTAGGGTGTAAGACATAGCCCCACAAAATTGGTTCTTGATCCCTCTGTTCTGTACTCAAGAAATGGTCTAATTTCTTGCCCATTGTGTGATGATACTCCAGTATGTTATGGGATACTAGGATTCAGAAGAAGGCTATTTGACTCATCAATTCTGCACCCAACCACAGTCCCAACCAGGCCCTATCCTTATAACCCCGCATATTTAACCTAGCCAGCCCCTTGCAATTTAGCTTGGCCAATCCACCTAACCTGCACATCTTTGGAGTATGGAAGGAAATTGGAGGAAACCCATACAGACACGGGGAGAATGTGCAAACTCGGCACAGACAGTGACTCAAGCCAGGAATTGAATCTAGATCGCTGGTGCTGTGAGGCAGCAGTGCTAACCACTGTGCCACTATGTTGCCCTCAAACCCCAGTTAGGAAAATTAGTCCAAAGATTTGCAGGTTAGGTTGATTGGCAATGATAAATTGATCCTAGTGTCAGGGGATTAGCGAGGTAAACATGTGGAGATATGGAGGTAGCACCTGGGTGCGATTGTGATTGGTACAGGCTCGATGGGCTGAACAACATCATTCTGTACTGTGGGGATTCTATGAACATTTAATCTTTACCTACTGTGGTGGCATTATTAATTGAAATTAATTGACCTCTGTTTCCAGGACTTTGAGATAGATGTCTGGATTAGTAGTCTTCTAATCAATATGCAGCCATCCCCTGTTCTTTGAGTAGCAGTTTGTTCACACCCATATGAATAATAAGCAACATAAATACAGATATTTTATACCATACAGAGGCTGCCTACATGGTGAATAATAGATGAATAATTCAGTCATGATCCTTCATGAACATGGGACAATGTTGAGGGACCAGCTGGTCCATTCCTACCTCTCAATTTTATGCATTTGTAACAATAAGTGTTCCAAATCTGAAGTAAAAACAGCAGACGTTGAAAATAACAGATAATTGAACTTCGGAGAGAGAACTGTGTTAATAGTAAAGTGTGACACAGATTTTATAATTTTTATTTCCAAAAATTTAATTAAAGCTCAGAGGTTGCGGCAGTTTCAAGTGTTTTATAAGTGTAACATGTGTTGCATAATTTGTTGAAAAGCTTCATGCCAGGAGGGCTGCAAATTCAACCCCAAAGCTGCTGAGTTCCTGAGCTCAGCCCAACTGCTGTAATTGGTTTGTTCGTTAATTAGGGAGTCTCAGACAGCATGAGTCATATCTGGGGGTGAGGATGGGGTTGTCACGGAGAGCTCATACTGACTGCTTTGTTGCTATGAGCAAATGAAGTATTATACAACAAAAACTGAATCTACTGGAAAATCTCAGCTGATGGGATGGCACAGTGGTTAGCATTGCTGCCTCACAGCACCAGGGATCTGGGTCCAATTCTGGCCTTGGGTCACTGCCTGCAAAGTTTGCACATTTTCCCTATGCCTGGGTGAGTTTCCTCCGGGTGCTCTGTTTCCTCCCACAATGCAAAAATGTGTGGGTTAGGTTGGTTGGCAATGCTAAACTGTCCCTTAGTGTCAGAGTAAGAAGTCTCACAACACCAGGTTAAAATCCAACAGGCTTATTTGGAATCACAAACTTTCAGAGCGCTGCTCCTTTCTCAGATAAGTCCTGATGAAGGAGCAGCTGATGATGGACTCAGGATTCCAAATGAACCTGTTTGACTTTAACCTGGTGTTGTGAGACTTCTTACCATGTCCACCCCAGTCCAACGCCAGCATCTCCACACCGTAGTGTCAGGGGGATTAGCAGGGTAAATACGTGGGTTCACAGGAATAGGGCCTACGTAGGTTATGCTCAAAGGGCCAAATAGCCTTCTTCTGCACTGTAGGGATTTTATGATTCTATTCTATGATTTCATCTGTGGAAGAGAATGGAGCTAACATTTTGAATCTGGATGACCCTTCATTTTTTTTTACGGTATGTTGGCATCGCTGGCTGGGCCAACATTTATTGACCATCCCAAACTGCCCTCCATTTCAGAGGCATATGAGAATCAATCAGTGCTGTGGCTATGGAGTCACATGTAGGACCAGATGAGGTAAGGGCAGCAGATTTCCTTCCCTGAAGCTCATACATGAACAAGATAGGTTTTATATGACAATTGTCAATGGTTTCATGGTCACCATTTGACTTTTCCATTCTAGATTTGTTTTAATAGCATTCAAATTTCACCAACTGCTGTGGTGGGATCCAAAGCCGAGTCCTCAGAGCTTGTCCTGCACCTCTGGATTACTAGTCTGGTGGAAATGCCACTAAGCCATCACTTCCCCATTAAGAGAATGTTACACATTATAAACTGAACATTGCAAATATTTATGATTGGCGAGGTAGTCCAGCTTCTGTCAGGATTCCATGCATATGTTGCAATTGATTTAATGCTGTAGACGCTCAGAATTTCACAGGGTATAACATTGTAACATGACTGAAAATGACTAATAATTCATGTTTCTGTCAGTTACCAGCTACCGAGTGGCTACAAGCCAGCTCCAATGGACCTGAGCCACATCAAATTAACCTCAACCCAGGAGGCCATGGTGGATAAACTGGCAGAGAACGCCCACAATGTCTGGGCCAGAGACCGCATCAGGCAAGGCTGGACGTACGGCATTCAGCAGGTAAACCCTGTCTGGTCTGTTTCTAAGTCATTGCCTCAAGGAGCTCGTTGCTGATTAGACGGAACGGAAGTGATGAAAGTTTCAACAGCTTTTTCATTTTTAATGAGCTCGCTGAATATGAGGCTGCAGCACACTTATCCATCTTTTGGCCTGCAGGGCTGGAGCAGTGGCACTGGCTTGGATTTGTGTTGAGTGCTGCATTTTGTACAGCTGGTAGGCAGATGGGAAATGGGAGGGTCTGGCCAAGAGCAGCTAGGGTTAGAGTTAGGGTTCCAAAACATCCCTTAGAGATCTGGTGGTTCAGGCTAACAACGGCAAAGCAACACATTTATACGGGAAAGGGTTTTATGTAATTGAGTGTTATGAGCACCTTGGACACTATGTTTTGCCAGTGCTCTGGGGGTGTGCTCAGAGTTGGGTTGAAAACCCATGAAAGGGCAAGAAGAGGTAGTGCCCTCACTGCATTCTGCCAGTGATGGGACTGTCCTCATGCTCAAAGGCCAATTGTGTCACTTAATTTGGTTAATTAAAGGCCTCTTCTCAGCAGCAGGTAGTCCTGCAATGGAGAGTCCATCCAGTGACCTTGGGGGCCTCCCTGGCAGGGGGGCTTGAGAATAGAATGAGGGCAGTCCTCCCAATCGAAGAATTGTGGTCAGTGGATGGGCACTTCACCCTACAGCCTAAATATATCCTGCTGTTCTGCCTCCCCCAAATCATATAGTTATCAGGGTGGCCTTCGTTGCTGTGTCCTCTCAGCTGGGTGCAGTCCCAACAGTGGCCACTGCCAGTAGTGGCGCAGCTGAGTCAGATGGGTGGCTGCTCCTCTGGCTGGCTGCTTTTAGAGCTGGAGTCTCATACAGCCCTGAGACAGAACGCCAACAGCCACGAATTATTGTCAAATGGACCTCAAATATAAGCCGGGGTAGGACTCTCTGCCACCCTGGTTAAGTTCAGTTCTCGAGTGTGCTGCCAATTTCAAAAACACAAATACTTATGTTGTTGTTGCAAGGCTTCTTTGGGCATGTGTTACCAGACAGAATTTTTGGTCACGTCCACTCCGAGACTGTAATTTCTCACCTAAGGTCAGCTTTGAATGGGCTGCCTAATTTACTGTCCTGCCTTCTACTGCAGCGGTTACGACTGGAAAATTGACCCCTGTGTCAGAACCAGTGGGTCATTTCAGACACGAATTGTGGCAATGCCACATTGTTTATAAGATAGACCCCAAATCCCTGGTGTGAGTGCTCGGCTGGTGTGAGTGCTCCATAGCCCAGATCCTTTGCTCTAATATTCCACAGGCTAATCATTCAGAGCTTGCAGCAGCAAGTGTGCAGCCGAAGTACTCATCTTGAGAATGGGTGGAAAAGACAGTCCCCTGGTTGGTGTTGGGCCTTCATTGAGACCCCAATGTAACTAATATCTGCTCAATATTGATGAACCTAGGGTGAGACCCACAGATACAGATTCCAGGAACTCAAATGGACACATTTCAGGAGCAGCCTCTGGTTACAAAGACAGGAGGCAAAAAAAAAAATTCTAATTCCCTTGACTGGAATTGGTGCCACATCTGTCACAGGGCAGAAAGACATCTGGATTCTGTTGCAAATTCAAAGAACAAAGAACAAAGAAAAGTACAGCACAGTGCCTTCAGCCCTCCAAGCCTGTGCTGATAATGGTGCCCTAACTAAACTAAAAAAAACCCATCTCAGTCTGTATCCTTCTATTTCATCCCCATTCATGTACCCATCCAGATGCGTCTTAAATGGTGTTATTGGGCCAACTTCATCCGCCTTTTCTGGCAGCGCGTTCCAGGCACCCACCACTCTCTGCATGAAAAGCTTCCCTTGTACATCTCTCTTAAAGTATCCCCCTCTCACTTCAAATCTGTGCCTTCTAGTAATTGATACTAGTAATTGATTCTAGTAATTGATACCCTGGGAAAAAGCCTTTGACGATCCACCCTGTTGGGTGGCACAGTGACTAGCACTGCTGCCTCACAACACCAGAAACCTGGGTTCAATTCTAGCCTTGGGTGACTGTCCGTGTGGAGTTTGCATCTTCTCCCTGTGCCTGCGTGGCTTTTCTTTGGGTGCTCCCATGGTTCAAAGAGGTGTAAGTTAAGTGAATTGGCCACGCTAAATTGTCCCTTAGTGTCCAAAGATGTGCAGTTTAGGTTGATTGGCCATGATAAGTTGACCCTAGTGTCAGGGGGGTTAAGAGGGTAAGTGTATGGGGTTATGGGGATAGGGGCTGGGTGGCATTGTGGTGAACTGATAGGTTAAATGCCGTCCTTCTGCACTGTAGGGATTGTACGATTCTATGCCTCTATAATTTTGTAGCCCTCTAACAGGTCTACTCCACTTCCTCTTCCTTATTTGATAGGTTGTTCAAGGGATGGATCCAAAGTGGAGAAATGGAGTTGGGGTACAGATCAAATGCGATGAAACTGAAAGGCCAAATGAGCTCAATGGGCCGAACGGTCTCTGCATAATCCTTGGAATGTTAGCTCCAAATATTTCAAGATTTTCTTTTGAATGCAGTTACTTGGTTTCTCACCATAGATTCCCCTCCTGGGAGATGTTTGTGTGGTGTTGGTTTCCTGTAGGATTTGACGGTTGCCAAAGGAGTACTAAATAAACTTTTATCCTGCTGAGCGGAGCTCTGTGCAGTGAATTATGTGGCAGTTAGTCCTCCATAATTGGTACAGGCGAGGCAATAACTTTCCCGAGTTATTAGGTGCCAGTATGTGTCAGCAGCAGATCCAGCGCATTAAGGTTTGACTGACAGGATTGGTGGCAGTAATTTAAGAGAGCTGGTTTTGCTTACAAATACAGAAAATTATTTTCTCTCATGTTGGAAGTTCCAACTCTCCCACTGGCTGTGCAGAATTTAAGATGAAGTAGGAGCTAGGGCCAGAAGCAGGCTGACATCAGAGGGTTAATATTCGAGAGTTTCTCTCACAAGGACTTGGGACCACCTCCCTTACGCTTACAACCTGAAGATTGTTTGTTGTAATGTGGCTAAATATTCCCCATGTCCCGACACCTGGAAATAAGAAAGTTATAACCTGAAAATGTAGAAGAGACATCCTGGAAGATTTGGGGCGGCACAGTGGCTCAGTGGGTATGATAGCGGCATTGTGATTGGCATTGCTGCCTCACAGCACCAGAGATCCAGCTTCAATTCCAACTTTGAGTGACTGTCTGTGTGGAGTTTGCACATTCTTTCAGTGTCTGCGTGGGTTTCCTCAGCTGCTCCGCTTTCCTCCTGCAATCCAAAGAGGGGTGAGTTAGATTGATTGGGTGTACTAAATTGCCCCTTAGTGTAAGGGGGATTAGGAGGGAAGTATGTGGTTTTAGGGGGATGGGATCTGGTTGGGATTGTTGTTGGTGCAGGTTCGATGGGCCAAATGGCCTCCTTCTGCACTGTAGATTCTATGATGCAGTAGTGGCTGCCAGATCTTGGCGGATGTGACTTCTGTTCCTGAGCTCCTTGTGGCGGGGGTTGAACACTTCGCTATTTCTTCCTGTGCTGTCCCTTGGTGTCATGGTTTGGATTGCAGTCCTTAAGGATGTTGTTCTTTCTGCACGCTTAGTCCCAGTTTGTGGGTGGCACACGCACCCCCAAAGAGTTTACTTTCCACATCTTTCTCCTCTATTCAGTGACCACTCATCTCCTTTGAATCATACAATGGGATACCACCTTCTCCAGTTGAGGGATCAAACGGGGCATTGGTTAAATGTTTCAACCTAAGATCGCCTGTCACCTGATCCAACGTGAACACTCTTAGAAGATGGTGGTGAAAATGAATGTAGATCCACCTGGGACCACCGCAAAGTCCAACATTATGGAGAGTCTGGTTAACAAATCAAACTTGCTAAATACTTTTGAGGTGTAACTTGCTATCAATTAAACTATTTCTGACATTGACACACACCAGTGTCCTTTGCTCTATATAAACCTGAGGGCATCTTTTCTCATTCTGCCACATAATATATACTATGGTAATGGAGTAGTAGGCAGTTTACCAGAGAAATGACAATATAAATGGCTTGGCAGGACAATCACGCACCTTCCTAAAGAGGAATATGATTGAAGAATATGGTAAGAAGATGGGCAAGTGGGTTTGACATTCATAAAGAAAGAACTATTGGTTGGGCCTTGTGACCTGTTCCTAGAAGTAATTACATTCACATGAATCATCAATGTATCTTCCGAATTCTACCGCATCTGCCTTAATGGTGCAGTTTTAAAAAAAACTGATATACGCTGTCCTTGAGAGGGAGAATTAAACCAGGAGCTGAGATTTAAATGTGGACATGGAAATTAATATGCAAGAAGCACTTTGATTAATTATACATATTAATGCAAACTGGTATGTTAAAATAAGACACTTCATGTAGGTGAAAAATGTGTGTTATTTCAATGAAGCAAATCATTTATCTGTCACAAAGAAACCATTAGGGCTCAGAACACACCTTCAAGATCATAGTTTAAATGATTTGATATATTGGAATGATTTATCTTACAATTTCATATGACTAATCTCCATTAAAAATACACTCTATTTGATGAAAAAGCGTATTATAAGTCATCCCCTATTGCACTATGCCTATTCATAGTAGAAGGGCTATAAGGATGTATTTGGTACTGTGAAAGAATTTCCATGCTGTTCTATTAAACTGAACAAAATAAAGTATTGGGAGCAACTGCCTCTATGACTGGAGTAATATAGGCAAAATAGAAGCCATTGCTTTTGATTTTCACCACTCTGAGTCTGGCACCAATTTATTGGCAGATTGTATAATTATGGACAACCTTAGTGATCTTCTGAATCTGAGTTGAAATTACTTGTCCCCATGTGTGTAATTCTCCACCTCCGCAATGCTGTCTGTTCAGTGCTCTATCTCCTCTTCGGTGGTGAAAACTTCATCAACTTGAGGATCCCTTTATTTCACGCTCTCCTTCTTGTGTCAGATTCCTATACATGGAATAAACTTCCACAAATCCAGAACTCCTTTGCGCGAGTACATGGATAGGAAAGGGTTAGATGGATAAGGGCCAAATGCAGACAGATAGGATGGGTTCAGTTTAGGAAATCTGTTGAAATGGATGATTTGAAAAGCCTGTTTTCATGTTGTGTATTTCTCTGACTCTAAGGATGGAGTTTTTCTGTCCTGCTTGCCATGTGGGACACGAACCATGTAAAAGTCCATTGTCCTAAGGCAGGACTTTCCGGTCTTGGGTCCGTCTAGAAAATCCCACCTTAAGTTTGAACCCTACCTCACACAACGTACCATATATACAGCAACCAGCCCCCAAACCTTTGCATCCCCCTCAACTCTGCCTTTGCCTTGCTCCACTGAATACTTGTACCCCAGAATATTGGCTTCAGGAATCTCATCCTCATTTTTCTTTCCTCCATGGCCTTGCGATTTGACCGATCTCTCCATGGAGATACTTCTGTACAGGCATTCACCCCAAACTCCAAACTTCTTCATTACAATTCAATGTTCTGCTTTAGTTCCTTTTGCCTTTTTTGAGCAAAAGGGAACTCATTAGCCTGTTGGTCAATGCAATGGCAATTTTTCTTAACACCTAAGGTGAAAGAATCTGTCAGGTTACAGCAGCCTATGCTCCATTAACTGCAGGCTACGCACATTGTCGCGTGTTTCCTTTATTAAACCTTCAAATTCAACCTTTCAGTAATTTGATCCAAGCCCTTTTCTTCTGAAGTTGTTCTGCTTTGGTGTCCTTTTCTTTGTCTTCATAAATCTCTGTAAAATTCTCTCTTTAAATGGGCCCATAGTTTGGGGTGTAGGATTAAATATAGAGAATTCTATGATAGATGGTTCTATGAACTATACTGTTCTGTGATAGCACAAATCTGCTCTCAGTTGCAAACTGCAGACCACAGTGATTCTTCTGTTTACCCAAATTACTTGCTAGGATAGTTGCCTCCAATGATTATGGCATCATTGGGAGTTTATATATAATGTGTGTGACTCAGAGAATTTTAGAGTTTGCAGTGCTGTGGGAGGACATCTGACTCATCTTGTTTGCGCTGATTCATTGCGAGAACAGTTCCATAGACCCATTGGAAGAAAAGCTATGTGTTCCCCCTGTTTTCCAGCCAATATTCCTTACACAATTGCCATCATTATTTCATCCACATATCTCAACTGGGCATTAGCAAAAGTATGACCACATGGTGAGTTTGTGGGCAGGAGGGGCGGTAAAATTAAGATGCTCGAAGACTGCATGTGGATTCCCGATAATCCTACAGAAGGTCTGCAATTGATCGACCCTTGTAACAAGTATGCTGTGTTAGAATTTTTGGCAGGCTGTATTTCAAGGATCCATCGAGTCTGGAGATACCAGTAATCCTCACTGTGCTTAAATCTATCTTGATACTGGGTTCTCAAGATAATGTCAAGGTTGTTGGCTAGAAGGGAGATGGAGCCAAGGAAATTCAAGCATCAGGAACCTTCGACATTGGCCCAGTCTCCACTGATGCCATGAGTTAAGATTAGGCCTGAGTGTCACCCAACACAGACCAATTGGAGTACTGGCGGTGCCAACTCTTTTGGGCAGCGATTTGACATTTCTAGGCTTTGCCCCAATTTTCTTACCACATCCCCATTATACCAAACATGGATAGGAAACGTTCAGAGGGATATGGGCAGGCAAATGGAATTAGTTCAGTTGAGGAAACCTGACAGGAATGGGATGAGTTGGATTGAAGGGCTTGTTTCCATGCTGTATATTTCTATGACTCTAAGGGCAGAATTTTCTCGTTCCACCAGCCGTGGGAATCGTAGAGGGTGAGACATGGACTATACAGAAGTCCGTTGACCTAGGGCGAGATTGTCCAATTTTGGGATGAGCACGGCCGGAAAATCCTGTCCTAGATCTGAACACTATCTCACACAAACAACACATGCCCACTGCCCCTGCCAAACCCTCACACACCCCCAACTCTGCCCTTGCCCTGTTCCACTGAAAACCCCAGGTTCAGTTGTTGGTTATGGGTAATTTGCTGCACAAAGATTGAGTGCTATGTTTGCATCTTTGAGAGTTGTCCGGACGATATGGCTATTTTCCTTACTATTTAGTTGGAAAATTTGATCCAAATATTGAAATCAAATTTCACCATCTGCCATGGTGGGATTCGAGCCCAGGTCCCCAGACTATTACCCTCAGTCTCTGGATTGCTGGTCCAGAAACAATACCACTGTGCCTCTGCCAAGCTTAGATACTATGTCTTTGTTCAAGTCACTAATATAGATAGGAGCATAATTACATAGGAAAAGGAGCATGCCATTCAGTCTGTTGAGCCTGCTCCACTATTTAATATAATCATGGCTCATCAGATACCAGTTTCTTTCAAACCCACTATAGCCATGACCTTTTACATTATTGTTAATCAAAAATCTCTAATTTTTTTCTTCAAACATACACAATGATGAAGCTTCCTTAGTTCCCTTAGAAAGAGAATTCCAAAGATTCACAAAACTCTGTGTAATCTCTCCTTGATCATAAGTGGCATCCTCCTTATTTTGAAATTGTGTCCCCTGGTTCCATATTCACCATCCAAGGGAAACATCTTGTCTGCATCGACCCTGTCTCTTCCTTTAAGTATTTTGTACGGTTGCAAACAACTGGAGCTCCCCTGCACAGATCTTTGCTGCCCTCCATGAGCCACAGCTGCCAACTTGAAAATGAATGTAAGACCTAAACACCATGAACCATGTGTATTATTTTGTGTGGCACCTTATCAAACAGCAACATGGTGGCACAGTGGTTAGCATTGCTGCCCCAAAGCATCAGGGACCTAGGTTCAATTCCAGCCTTGGGTCACTGTGTTGAATTTGCACATCCTCCTCATGTCTGTGGGAGTTTCCTCCCACAATCCAAAGACATGTGAATTCGGTAAATTGGCCATGCTAAATTGGCCTTTGGTGTCAGGGGTATTAGTAGAATAAATATATGGGGCAAACTTTGTCTCATAAAGGCATTATTTTTAAAAACATGTTTAAATTGACAATACTTTCTGACAGTGGCCTCAAAGTTAAATACTTTCCATCAAATGATTTGAAAATTGAAGACAACACGATCATTGTTAATTTATTTCACCCAGGTTAACCTCACAATGAATCTGCATACTATCCATCACGAAGTGGAACTGAGTGCTTGGAATTAACACTGGGCTTTCTTTAAGGTCTCTTTCCCTCAGGACCAGCAGATCAACAATAATCTTGAAGTGGCTAAAAGCAGGCAAGGATACTGTTTCTGTAGGGATTCCAAAGATGTGCAGGTTATGTGGATTGGCCATGCTAAATTGACCCTAGTGTCAGGGGGATTAGGAGGGTAAATATATGGGATTTCAGGAATAGGGCCTGGGTGGGATTGTGATCGGTGCAGACTTGATGGGCAGAATGGCCTCCTTCTGTACTTAGGGATTCTATGATTCTACCAATCTTTGACTGCGTTTACATTGACAGATAGGGGGAACACTGTGAAATTCTTCCCCATTGTACGTGATGTTCTATCCCACATTGGACCCTGAATAGGCTAAGGAGTATTGCAATGTGAAAAAAAACCCCTCCAAAAAAAAAACTCTTACAGCAACAAATGTTCTGATGTCTGGTGAAGCAAATTTAACCTTGCATTGTGCTAAGTGATCTAGTGCCATGATTGCCATCACAAAGTCTTCGCTGTAAACCGAGAATCTCTCAAATAATTCTACTAAACTGGTGTTGTTTGCTGCCAGTGTCACTGTTCAGAGTTAATCTACCACAGAATGATGTACGTCCCCTTAGAACCAAACAGATGGTGTTTCTGTGCTCCCTTAACTTTGCCAGCTCACCTCGGTGCAAAGAGAAGAGTGTTTTGAATTGTGAGCTTTAGTGTCCTGAGCGTGAACTAACATTTATCTCTTGAGTTCTTCTTAACTTATTTCCAAACCCTCTGTGACCAATTGTTGTGATCTGAAAAGCATTTTGTGAGATGCAGAAAATTTTGTTTTGCTAAATAAATGTTGCCTTGGCAACCATATGGCCTTCATTGATTGGTATCAGAACACTCCTTGTATGAATTGCAAGTTGCTTAGAAACTAAGACTGCAGACCTCTAATTCATTCCAATGGGAAATACTTCCTTGACTCCCACGGGGCATTCGTACTAAAAACATACATGGCACTGAATTAGTGTGAAAAAGGGAGAAAATCGCGCCCATTTTTTGGGGGTAGCTCCCAAATAGTACCACACTTAGTTAAAAAAAACAGCCCCAGTGTGATTATTGCCGGGAGGGTGGGGGGGGAGTCCATTCTGGCCGAGAAGCCAGCTGCTGAGCTCTAGGGGTGCCATTGCGCAGGTGCCATGATCACCCACTGGGAGATCTGTCATTCCATCATCCCTGCCCCAGGTCAATCACCATTCCCCCCCCACCACCCCATCTGACCTCTGCCCCAGCTGTCTGCATGTTGTGAATAAGACAGGAGGTTCTTGTTCTACTCACGGCTCATTAGGTTATATGAGAGCAGAATATATGCATCTTCTCCAAAGGATGTAACCAATTGCATGATCAATTTTCAATGTATGTGGTTCATTGTTAAAATGACTTTGTTAGGTTAATTAGATGCAACACTCTAAAGAACTGGATATTTCTACAATATTTTAGAAAGTAAAAGCTTTTAGGCACGACCCCATTTGCCATGAGGCAACTCCCTCTCGGGCTGCTAAATCTTGTGAGAGGGCCAAAGAGCAATTTGCACTGATGAGATCCCGGTTTGAGATCTTCCCTTCCCTCACTGGTGACATGATTTATATTAATTTGAATAAATCTACATGTGCTTAAATGTCTTTATACCGTAGCATCTGTTCATAATGGATCCTTCCTGCAACCCCCACCAGCGGTGTGACATCATGCTGGGGCGAATCACAACCGGCTTTCAAAAGTAAAACCCAGTTGTGATGATCATGTTGGGGTAGCAGAGGTGCCTGGAAGCCCTGGGACAAGGGTAGGCATTGCCCCCTGCCATTCTGGTGGGCCAATTGGGCACTGTCAAGGGGATGTAGCAAGTGAGGTATTAAGCACTGAGGAGGGCAGTGCCAAGTGGGTGCTGCCAGAGAATAGCCTTCCTCCACTGGGGGACAGCTTATGTGTGTACCATTCGCTGTGTTACCCATTGCTGCTCTCAAACCGGCTGCTGGGTAGAACTGAGGGGCGGCATGGAGCGATCACTCACTTTCTCCACATATGTGTAGCCATTGTCTGTTTCCTGCCCAGTCCCTTTCAAGCTAACGTGAACTAAGGTCAGGAAGTGTAAGAAGTTGTTGCTGCATGTTTGATGCCCCAGGGCTGCTTGGACATGAGGAGAACTCATTCACAATTAATATACTCATCAGGCATCACACCATGAGCACAATCTACCTGCACTAACACCAAAGGAAAATAAGAGATGGGAGCAGGAGTAGACTTGGTGAGCCCACTGTCATTCAATAGGATTATGGCGTAGTGGTATTGTCACTGGACTAGTAATCCAGAGATTCACGGTGATGCTCCGGGGACCTGGGTTCAAATCCCACCACGGCAGATGATAGAATTTGAATTCAATTTTAAAAAAATCTGGAGTTAAAAGTTTAATGATGACCATGAAATGTTGTTGATTGTTGTAAAAAGCCATCTGATTCACTGATGTCCCTTAGGGAAGGAAATCTCAAGACTGGCCAACATGTGACTCCAGATCCACAGCAATGTGGTTGACTCTTAAATGCCTTAGGGATGGGCAATAAATGCTGGCGATGCCCTTATCCTAGGATTGAATAAAAAAAATCTTCAGCTTCTACCTCGCTTTCTGCCTGTTCCCCATCACCCTGGGAAACGTACCCTCTCCAGTATGAAATTTAATTACTTGGACTGCCACACATTTTTTTTATTATTATTCATTCCGTGGGACATGGGTGTCACTGGCTGGCCAGCACTTATCGCCCATCCCTAGTTGCCCACTTGGTGAGCTGCCTTCTTGAGTGATTGATACAATTGATTGGCTTGCTAGGCCATTTCAGAGGGGTAGTTGAGAGTCAACTGCATTGCTGTGTCTCTGTAGTCGCAGGCAGACAAGGCAAAGAGGGCAGATTTCCTTTCCGAAATGATATTAGTCAACCAGATAATTTCTTTCTGGCAATCGACAATTGTTTCATGGTCATCTGTAGATTCTTAATTCCAGATATTTTTATTGAAGTCAAACCCGGGATTTGAACTCGGGTCCCCAGAATATTAACTGAGTTTCTATTTTAATCAGTAATACCACTAGGCCATCACCTCTGGACATGACCTAATCTTGTGCAATTGTTTTTCTGTTTTGATTTCTAAATGTGTTCTCTTTGTCACAGGATGTTAAAAATAGAAGGAACCCCCGTCTGGTTCCGTATACCCTCTTGGATGAGCGGACAAAAAAATCCAACAAGGATAGTTTGCGTGAGGCAGTTCGCACACTTCTGGGATATGGATACAACCTAGAAGCACCAGACCAGGACCATGGTACATCTCAAGACTTTATTATTTTTCTCTTTGATAATTGCTAAGATTAAGTGTGCATTGGTAGGAGATTATTACCGATGTATTCGCAGTGGGAAGAACTTGCCAGATATTATGTTCAGTCAATGTTTTTTATATTGAAATGTACAATTGCTCTAGTCTTTTGCTCTTCTTTTTAAAGTTTAAAGCTTATTTATTAGTGTCACAAGTTGGCTTACATTAACACTGCAATGAAGTTACTGTAAAAACCCCCCAGTTGCCACATTCCAGTGCCTGTTCAGGCACACTGACAGAGAATTTAGCATGGCCAATGCATCTAAACAGCACATCTTTAAGACTGTGGGAGGAAACCAGAGCACATAGAGGAAACCCACTCAGACACAAGGAGAATGTGCAAACTCCTTGGGTGATCCAAGCTGGGAATCAATCCCGGATCCCTGGCACTCTGAGGCAGCAGTGTTGACCACTGTGCCATTGTGTTGCCCTCCTGTACCATACCAATCCTGAGTTGAGAAGATGACTGGACATGAAGGCCTCTGTTGATCTTCTTGTGTTGAATGTTAGAAAATGTCTGTGAATATGATTTTTCTTTCTCACCCGAAGAAAACATGTACCATCCATTTCAGGGTAACTTCTCCCTCAGCAGCGTCCAAATCAGCATGTTGTTATGAGAGAGAGTGAAAGTGAGAATCAGAAATGACTGATTGTGTCAACATTCCTACAACCTGACTAAACTGATTGCCTGATCAAATTGATCAATTTCATTCAGCAATCTGTGGTGAAGCCAATTGTACAATGGACAGTGGGGTTATTTTCCTTTGATAAAGGTTTGGCATTGATTGTCCTGGCACCAGTTCTGGTCCCAAGCCCAAAACGCATCCCAATGACTTTTTTATCATGGCCCCGCGTTTGCCATCCATGTGAATTCCAGCGGGGGCTCAACATCTGGTAGTCGCAGATCTCGCTGGTGAGATCCCGATCTCTGATCTTCTGTATGAGGGTGAACCTGCTTGACATGAATTTAACTGGATTGTAACATCTTTAAGCCGCGCCCCCCTGCCCCGACTGTATATTGACCCTTACCGTATATTAACACTGCATCAGGCATGATGTTATGCTGGCGCAGCTTACAACAGGTTTTCCTAGTCATGAACCTGTCATGGGTCATGGGGATCTCCCCGGAGGCATAAAGATGAGTATTGCCCCTGGGGGAAGAGGGACATGGCCAATCTATGGGACTCCCAATAATGGGAGTAGCCAATCTGGCAGCGCCAACCTATGGCAAGGAGTGGGCCCCGGCAGGGGCACACAAATATTCAGATTTGGTTGTGGACTGGAAGCAGATGAAGGAGCAGGGGATTCCATTGACGGTGTGGGGTGTTGGTTCGGGGGAGGGGGAGGGCTAATGATTGGGGCCGTGGGGGAAGTTGGAAGATGTGCCAATTTTGATAGATTTGGGGAGGAGAACCTCTGAGACCTGTTTGGTGGGCTGGCAGGGAGAAGGTTATGAACGAGGCATTCTTTAAAGCTGTATTTTGCAGGCAAGTTGAGGCCCCATTCTCCCAGCACGTCTGTGTCAAATACATCCCTTGATCTTTTTTAAGACAGAGTGTGATAAGATCCGGAGAGAAAATTGGTGTAATTCTCTGGAGAGGTACACACTGGTTTTCTCACCTTTTCTCACTAGAAACAACACTGCCATGTTTTGGTAAGACTCCCCCCTAAGTCTCAAGTCCCCATTGTATCACTCTTCAAGCAGGCTGGTGCACTCCCTGATCATGAAGTAAATGAAAATTTCCTAATTAAGCAAGTTAGAGAGTTAATTTGTAATTAAACTTGACAGAGAGCTTTACCCAATGTGAGCTGCCCTCCAGTAGAGAGGAAAAATGCCCTAGCTTGTAATTCTGTGAATACTATTTAAGTATTAATGAGATTAATAAATTAGTATTCTTATCCGAAAGAATATAGTGACAAACCTTTCATGTATGATCGTAAAAAATAAAAGCAAGAGTAGGGAATTCAGCACTTCGAGCCTATGCCATCATTCAATCGAATCATGGCTGCTCTGATTAAGGTCCAGATTCCACATTCTTGCCTGTCCTTCTCAGCCCTTGACTCCCCTTTCAATCAGAAACATGTCTACTTTAGCCTTGAATACATTCAATACCTCATCCTCCACTGCTCCCGATGGAAAATAATGCAATAGATTAACAAGAGAAGGAATGCCTCCTCATCTCCATTGTAACTGGGAGACCAAATGGGCAATAAATGCTGGCCCAGCCAGTGATGTCTACATCTCACAAAGAAATCTCATTTTGAAACTGTGCCCCTTGCTTCTGGACTGAAGAGAAACATCTTCTCAATGTCTACCCTATCTGGGTACCTCAGAATCTTGTATGTTTCAATAAAATCACACATTATTCTTCTAACTCCAGTGGATAGGCCCAACTTATTCAACGTTTCCTCACCCCAAGCCTGTTCCACCATCGAATTATGCTGATCTGTACTGCAATTTTATTTCCGCTCCTTTGATTCATATCTTTTGAGCATAGAAATCAGTCTTAATCTTGAGCATTTCAATGGACTCGACATCCAAATTTTTCTTGATGAGATAATTCCAGATTTCCACTGGCCATAGTGTGAAGAAATGATTTGTGATTTAATTGTGTCCCTTTTTTCTGAATTCTTCCACTGCCATAAATAATACTTATCCAGTGGAATTATGTGATCATTGCAAACATTCAATTTGGTTACCTTTTGGCCTTCCAAATTCAAGGGAGTAAAAACCAAGTTTCTCCAGTCTGTCATCATCATTTAAAGCATTCAGCTCTGATTTGATTGGACTTATGATTGTCACATGTATTAGCATACAGCGAAAAGCATTGTTTCTTGTGCGATATATAGACAGAGCATAACATTCAGACAAGGAAAGGAGAGACTGCAGAATGTAGTGTTAGAGTCATAGCTGGGATGTAGAGAAAAAGATCAGCTTAATGCAAAGTAGGTCCATTCAAAATTGATGGTAGCAGGAAAGAAGCTGTTCTTGAATCAGTGGATATTTGACTTCAGACTTTTGTACCTTTCTCCCGACGGAAGAAGATGGAAGAGAGAACGTCCAGGATGCGTGATGTCCTTAATTACGCTGGCTGCTTTTCCGAGGCAGCGGAAATATAGTCCATTGAACCTTGCTGAGGTGTTGTGCCCAAAACAGTGCCAATTCCAGCGGGGTTCTGACCAAGGCCATCCTGGATAATAACTTAGAATCAGAGAATCTCTATAGTGCAGAAAGAGGTCAATTGGCCCATTAAATCTGCATTGTCCATCTCTCTCTTTCTGACAGAGTATCTAACCCAGGAAGTTTTCTCCATCCTACCTCTGTTACCTCAGATCATGGCTAATCCACCTAACCTGCATATCTTTGGAGTATGGCAGGAAACCGGAGCACCCGGTAGAAACTCGCTCAAACACTAGGAGAAAATGCAGACTCCATACAGAGGCATCCAAAGCCAGAATTAAACACAGGTTGCTAGCTCTGTGAGGTAGCAGTGCTAACCACCATGCCGTCCCAAAGCAGTATTTAAAAAATATGCATGTCACAGTAAGGAGAGGTGTCTCAATCAGGAATTAGATAAATACTTATTTGTGCAGATTTATTTTTCCCTTGTATTCTGGCAGTTGGTCAGGAGAGCGAAAATAAAAACACTGAAATTGTACAATGTACCGTTTATTATAAAAGTGCAAAGTAATCTGAAATAAAAGGGATTAGCTTTCCGAGGGAAAGCTACTGTGCGCAATACCTAAAAGCAGATTACAAATAAGGAATAGCAGGGAATAAGGTGTTTAAAAATACATATTATTTATTATGTTCAGTGGGAGCGTGTGCAGATTCAAGAATAATCAGTCCCTCTACTGTTAACTTGCGATGTTAATGTACATGAAACAGAAGTATGTTTATAATTGGAGCAGCAGTAATGATTGATTTGCAGAGTGGAACCTGTTGTAACACAATAATTACACAGTTTGTCAAATCTGATTCCAGCAGATAAAACCAGAGACTGTTGCAAATACTCCGCAGGTCTTGCGGCATCTGTTGAGAAAGAAACTGAACTAAAACATTTGCACAGAGTTTAAGAAAGAGACAAGATTTTTCTCTTGGACATTCTTCTAAAATAAAATTTATTTATTAGTCACAAGTAGGCTTATGTTAACACTGCAGTGAAGTTACTGTGAAAAGCCCCTATTCATCACATGTTCAGGAACACTGAGGGAGGATTTAGGATGGTCAATGTACTTAACTAGCATGTCTTTTGGACTATGGAAGGAAACCAGAGCACCTGGAGGAAACCACGCAGACATGGGGAAGAACATGCAAACTCCGCACGGACAGTGACCCGAGACTGGAATTGAACTTGGATCCTTGGCACTGTGAAGCAGCAGTTCTCACCACCGTGCCACCATGCCACCCTTGACAAAGGGCAGTGGAATCAGAGTCTTTGAAGACAGAGCAAGCAAGATAGATACTTGATTAACAAGGGGATGAAATGTTATTGGGGGTTGCCAGGAATGTAGACTTGAAGTTCCAAACCGGTACGCCATGATCTTATTGGATGGCAGAGCCTACTCGCCAAATGGCCTACTCCTGCTCCTAATTTGGTATGCATTTGGCTGTAGAGTTAAAATTAGGCCGACAGTTTCAGGTCAATTTTTAAGTCCCACCAGAAGTGGGAAGGAGGTGGATGGGAAGGAGGTGGGATGGGATCTGTTCAATTCCCATTTGAGGTCAATTAAGGTGTTGAGGAGCCGATTAAGAGATTATTGGAGTGTTGAGATTTTCACAAGCGCATATGGACTGCCTACACTGGGTTTGGAGACATAGGGGCCATTGGCTTGGGAGGGAGAATGTGGAACGGAGCCGCAACTACCACACCACCTTTACCTAATTAAGTCAGAGGAGAAAACACTTACCGATGACAATTGAATGGCCTCATTGTTCACTATTGGTATTTCCCGCACATTGAATTGGGAACCCTTCCCTCCCCAATCCTCTCACTCCCGCCCCCATGAGGAGAGACCAAAAAGTAAACCCTTTTGTGGCCTCGAAGGGAAGTTCTCTTGTTCAAAAGCTGTCAGTGCTTGATTGAGGGACGCAGCATTGAAAAGGGTGCTGGGGGTTTGGGCAGAGTGGGGGAGTTGCTGTCCTTTTGATACCCATTCACCTGACCCTTCAGGTGACCCCTTCCCAATGACACCTATCTCACCTTCACTCACCCAGATATCATGCATAGTCAGTTGTACCATTTTATGCTTTACATTGCTTTTTTCAAGTAATCTTACCAAATTACTTTCCTAAATGAAATTGTCATTTTTGACTCATATGTAGGAAATTGGGTTTAGCTGTGCTTATAGTGATGGATCTTCATTAATCTTAGGCCCTGAAGATTGATTGATTCCCTTACTAAACTGAGAGGAGTTAGTTTCTGACTTTTTTTTGCTGAAGTTAAGCAAATCTTTCTCTTGTTTGACCTCCCTCAGGAGTTAGTGATAGAGGAAGGTGGTACGTAGCATTCAACTGTCTAATGGATAAGATGAACATTGATGGAACGGACAGGTTTTTTCTTCAATCTGTTCTCAGGTTAGCGGCTAACACACAGAAAGATCCAAGAATCAAGAGGAGTGCGCTGTAAAAATCATTGAACTGCAGAATAGGTGTACTTTTGGACCATTTAAAATGTTGCTTTTCAGCAATCATCATAATCGGGTTTGTACCTTGAAACCGGATTTCAAGAATTTGCATGGGACAGGGTTAGAAATGTAGATGATGCAAGTATTAACATGGAGTGAATCTTAGAACAGATTAAATTTTTGTGTTTGATAACAGGGAAGAAGTACTAAGAAAGAAGAAAGATTGAATAAACTGGGATTGTTCTCCCTGGAAGCTGACGGGCGACTCTGATAGAAGTTTATAAAATTATGTGGGGTATAGACAAGGTGAACATTTGGAAGCTTTTTCCTAGGGCAGAAATGACACTTACAAGGGGGTACAAGTTCAAGGTAAGGGGAGAAAGGTTCAGTAGAAATGTGCGGGGAAGTTTTTTACACAGAGGGGGCCTGGAATGTACTGCCAAGTGAGGCAGTTGAAGCAAATATGTTAGCCACATTTAAGACTTATCTGGATAGGCACATGAACAGGTGGGTTAGAGAGGGATACAGGCGGTTGGTCTAGGTAGGAAGTGATTGGTGCAGGCTTAATGGGCCGAAGGGACTGTTCCTCTGCTGTGCTGTTCTTTGTTCTTTATACATTGTTAACATCGCAACAGCGCTTTTATGCATTCTGTTAATTCAGTGAAAGCTACATGATGGTTAAGGCGGCCCAAGATGGATGTCTGTTGAGGAATTTAACAGGAGACTTGCAGTAGTTTGCACGTTCTCTCCGTGTCTGTGTGGGTTTCCTCTGGAAGTTCCACAGCCAAAAGATATGCAGGTTGGGTTGAATTGGCCATACTAATTTAAACCTTAGTGTCAGGGGGATTGGCAGGGAATATGTGGGGTTACAGGGATAGGTCCTGGATGGAATTGTTGTCAGTGCAGGCTTGAGTAAAGTAAAGTAAAGTTTATTTATTAGTCACAAGTAAGACGTACGTTCACACTGCAATGAAGTTACTGTAAAATTCCCTTAGTTGCGGCACTTGCTCAGGTCAATACACCTAACCTGCACATCTTTCAGACTGTGGGAGGAATCCAGAGCACCGGGAGGAAACCTACACAAACACGGGGAGAGTGTGCAAACTCCACACAGACAGTGACTCAAACTGGGAATTGAACCCAGGTCTCTGGTGCTGTGAAGTAGCAATGCTAACCACTGGGCCACCATGCTGCCAATGGGCTGAATGGCGTCTTTCTGCACCGTAGGGATACTATGATTCTATGACTAGTTTAGTCTATGTGAGCAGCATGTTACTGGGTATGACTAATTAAAGCACTAGTAATTTTAAGCATCGTGTCATAGACCAGAAAGTCTATAATTCAACAAAAAATGAGTTGGTTTAAAAGACAATTAAATGTTCTGGTTAGACAAATATTTTGAGGAATGGGATGGATCAAATAGCATCAGTCATTTCCAATTTATTTTCCCATTTTCATGTACACCTGCATTCACCTTAATGCTGAGTGAGATCCTGGCATGCAATTTCTGTAATTTACCATTTCTCCTTATTTTATAAGATATTATAATAATTTTTTTTTGGCTTTCCTCATGTCATCCCATTGCGGAGGGAAACTGTGAGAGGAGGTGGTCGATTAGTGTCAGGTCTATCCCGGCAATGCTCCGAAATTAGCTGTGGCAATGCAAGTGTTTTGACATTAGCTCACTGCCTCCTCACTGTTTTTTTTTCTTTTCCAAACTGAGAGTATATGTACTGTCTGCCGAGTGAGCTGATTTTTGTTGGATTTGGAGAGAGAATGAAAATTTCGGGTTGTGAAATTGAGGGATGGTATTTCCGTGCGTTTGTGCCTCAGCGAGGAGCGGAATTCCTTGCTCGTACCAGCAGCAGGAAGCATGGTGACCAGGGGGACTTAATTTGCTATGAGGCCAAAAATCAGTTTCCCGAGGGTGGGATGAAGTATTGGAATTTTCTCCTCAAGGCTTTGAAGGCGAGTCGAGATTCCCGACGAACAAAGTCGGGAAGTCCTGTAGCATGTGTTAGCGTCTCGTGTGTGATTATTAATAGGCCAATTCGCCGGAATGACATTCCCACTCTAAATTAAGTTACTGCCAAGAGAAAGTTAAACCGTTCATTTTTACATTTGTACATAAATGGCGTGCAGATAGCGAGATTCGCTTCCTCTGTGACTTGGAGATGAGTAGTTGCGGCTTTTGCCTTCTTGGGAACCTCACATAACTTCACTTATAACGGGTGACATTAGCATAAATTGCATGCAGGCTGGAGAGAGGCAGCAGGAGGATGGATGGGTGGTGCAGAGGCTAGACCTGGAAGGCAAGCTAAGGGGAGTCAAGGAAAAGAGGTTGTCCGTGTGCTCTTTAACCTTGGGCTTCAGCCCCATGAGGGAATGGCGGGTGAGGGCAACTTCCTGTCCATCCCATCTGCCACGATGAGATTGGATGTGCTTCGCATGGATGCAAATGTAATGAGCTGAACATTGCAAGATCTTGTACGTTCAGTCGTTTCCCTCATCCCCAGTGGAAATCAATTGCACTTGTACATCCACCACCCAAACTAGACTTCAGAGTGGATGGTGGCGAGGTGGCACAGTGGTTAGCACTGCTGCCTCACAGCGCCATGGACCTGGGTTCGATTCTGACCTTGGATGACTATGTAGAGTTTGCACGTTCTCCTTGCGCATTGTTTTCTTCGGATGTTTCGGTTTCCTCCACAGTCCAAAGATGTGCAGGTTGTGTAGAATGATTTCCTGGAGAAGTCAGGTTGAATAAAGATTTGATAGCGGTATTCAAATTCATGAATGTTTTGATAAAGCAAGCAAAGTGAAGTTGTTACTGTGGCAGATGGGTTGAGAACCAAATGATACCAATTTAAATTGAGTGGCGGAATAACTAACTGTGATAATAGGAAAAAGTATTTTACACAGTGCGTATTAGAATCTGGAATACACTGCCTGAGAATGTGACCGAGGCAGATTCAATTCTGGTTTTCAGAAGAGTGTTAGATAACCACTTGAAGAGACAAAGGCTGCAGGGCCTTGAGGGAAAGGTGGGGCATAGAACTGGTTCAGCTGGAGTTTGGTGAAATGCAGAGTGTAGGAGTGGCTGTGATGGGGTTTGGTGGAATTGGAATGTAGGAATGCCTGAGACGGGATTAGCACTGCTGCCTCACAGCTCCAGGGACCCGGGTTCGATTCCCGGCTTGCGTCACTGTTTGTGTGGAGTTTGCACATTCTCCCAGTGTCTGCGTGAGCTTCCTCTGGGTGCTCCAGTTTTCTCCCACAGTCAGAAAGACATGCTGACTTGAACAGGCGCCGGAGTGTGGCTGCTAGGGGAATTTCACCGTAACTTCATTGCAGCCTACTTGTGACTAATAAATAGACTTTTAATTGGATTCAGGGGACAGCTGAGATGGGCTTTGGGGGAAGGCAAAGTGTAGGACTGGTTGAGGTGGGCATTTCCTTTTGGGAAGTCAAATTGCAAGAGACGCTCTTGCATTGAGCTAGCACAGACGTGATGGGCTGATTGCCCTCCTCCTGTGCTGTGACCATTCTATGATTTCACACCTTCTATAGCCATGACCCCTATTCTGATTTGCTCAGTTGTGATCTGATGCACATTTAGTTCTGTGGAATGTCCGAGCCAGCTTACCTCTGTGTCAAAAGATTGTGGGCTTAAGTTCCATCCCAGGAATTGGGCACTAAACTCAAGGCTGAAATTCCAATGCAGTACTGAAGGATTGATGCACAGTAAGGGATGCTGTCACTTGGATTAAATGCAAGATTGGTGCCTTGACTGCCATCTCAGACAGATAGAAAAGATTGCATGGTGTGAAATTGAGAAAGAACAGGAGAGTTAACTTCAATATTCTGGCCAATATTTCCACTTCAAATTACCATCACAGAAATAGGTTAATCTAGTCAGAATCATGTTGTTGGCTGTGGGAACTTGCTACACGCAGTCAGCTGTCATGTAGCGGCTTGCGTCACTGCCTGTGCGAGGTCTGCACGTTCTCCCCATGTCTGCATGGATTTCCTCTGGGTGCTCTGATTTCTTCCCACAGTCCAAAAGGCGTGCTAATTAGGTGCATTGGTCATGCTAAATTCTCTCTCAGTGTACCTGAACAGGCGCCAATGTGTGGCGACTGGGGAATTTTCACATTAACTTCATTGCTGTGTTAATGTCAGCATATTTGTGACACTAGTAAATAAATGATGAACAAAAAGTACTTCATTGGCTGTGAAGTGGGCATTAAAAGTAAATGCAAGTTTTTTTTAGAAATTATTTTTATGCTAATGCTTTGCATTAATAACAATCCAACAACAAAAGGGATAACTTCCAACACTATGACCAGTTGTGACATTTTGTACAAGGTACCTTTGTATTACGTATTTGTTATAATGTAGTCCTGTTCATAAAATAACATGTTGATGTTTTCCAACAGTTTTAATCATTCCTTTTGTTTTACCCTACAACTTACTCCTTTGCATATGTGGGGTAGGAATTAATCCAGGTGATCAGGGTCTAACCTGGTGGTCGAAGAGGAGGCAAGAGCCCCTTCCGGTCAACCTGAGGCTGCTCTTTGTTTCCAAAGTGTCCATTTGTTACTGGAATGTAGAAGTCACTTCTCCCGTTGTTTGTGTTTCTGTGTTACAGCCGCAAGAACCGACCCGTTGAACACTGCGGCAGAGAGATTCCGCATTTTCCGTGCTGAGAAGACTTACGCGGTGAAAAGCGGGAAGTGGTACTTTGAGTTTGAGGCAGTGACAGCTGAAGACATGCGGGTCGGCTGGACCAGACCAGGCTGCCGCCCGGATCAGGAGCTCGGCACGGATGATCAGTCCTTTGTTTTTGATGGTTTAAAGGTTTGTTTCTGCTTCAGAACAGATCATAGAATCCCTACAGTGCAGAAGGACACATTCGGCCCCTCCAGTCTGCACCACCACCAGCCCTTATCCCTGTAGCCCCACATATTTACCCTGCTAATCCCCTGACACTCAGGGGCAATTTAGCAACCAGCCTAACCCACACATCTTTCAGTCTGTTGGGAGGGGAAACTGGAGTACCCAGAGGAAACCCACGCAGACATGGGGAGAATGTGCAGATTCTACACAGACTGTGACTCAAGCCAGGAATCAAACCCGGGTCCCTGGTGCCTTGAGGCAGCAGTGCTAACCACTCGTGTGCCCAACAGTCGATATAATCAGAGAGCAGTAAAAATGCTCAGATAAAGTTCATCAATCACTTTGCTTTCGACATTTCAATTATCCTTCACTGCTGAAACAGTATTCGGTATATGTAGTGATTCACAAAAGCTGCTTTGAGAACGAGATAAAGCTTGATTTGTTTTGAGAGTGAGAGACTTTTCAAAATGGTTTTGCTGCTGGGGATTTAAAAATGTCACACCATTATCAGGATGAATTCACAGATCAAACGCAGAACAGCCTATAGAGCTCTCCCGACTCCGCCCGAGCAAGCTGCCATAGCCCTGTTCAGAAGAGTATCTCCTAATGCTGCTGCTGCTTTAATTTTCCCACTGCCCCACACTGATATTCCATGGGATAGTTTTCATTTTTAACCCATTTATTTTCTTCCTCTTCAGTTCAGCATTCATAGGATACCATTCCCTGTCTGAGGGAGAACAGCCAGGCCGGTTGATATTGGGTCTTTACCAATGGGTGTTCCTGAAATGGATGATGAGAGATGCGCAATATCGTAGAATTCTTACTGCGCAGAAGGAGGCTGTTTGGCCCATTGAGTCTGCCTCGACTCTCTAACAGAGAATCCCACCGAGGCCCTATCCCCAAAATCCCACATATTTGCTCCACTAATCCCCCCAACCTATACATCTTGAGGCTCTAAGAGGCAATTTTGCATGGTCAATCCCCCTAATCTGCACATCTTTGGATGGAGAAGGAAACTGGAGCACACGGAGGAAACCTGCGCAGACACGGAGAGAGTGTGCAAACTCCACACAGACAGTCACCAGAGACTAGAATCGAACCTGGGTCTCTGATGCTGTGAGGCAGCATTGATAGCCACTGTGCCGTTCTCGCCACATCACGTGAAATAGTTTTCCCAGAGAGCAAGCAGCACGCACCAAAAAAGTAGATTTTGCCTTTCATTTCAGTTTAAAGGAAAACACATCTTTCAGCCCATCCTACAATGTACAATCACCAAATATAATAGATACAGTCAGAAGCCTCACAATACCAGGACTCACCTGGTGAAGGAGCAAAAGTTTGCGATTCCAAATAAACATGTTGGACTTTAACCTGGTGTTGTGAGTCTTCTTATTGTGCCTGCCAATGCCGACATCTCCACATCAAAGATAATGGAGATTAAGGTGAATGAAAAGCCCTTTTATTCTCTGTCTAGAATTTCTGTCACGGATTCCTGCTGTGTTTATTCACTGGAGGATCAAACAATTGGTGAAATGCGCACAGTTTGAACTCTTCGTTCGACACGTGGCAATTGCAGCAATTTGCTCACCTCGTGATTGTTTGTATGTGATGCTCTTTACGCAGGCACAACGCTGGCACCAGGGCAACGAGCACTTTGGCCGCTCCTGGCAGGCTGGGGATGTGGTCGGCTGCCTGGTGGACATGAATGAATACACCATGACATTCACTCTGAATGGCGAGGTTCTGCTGGATGACTCAGGCTCTGAACTTGCCTTCAAGGATTTTGAAGTTGCGGATGGTAAGTTTGGAAGAATGCAAAGATTTTCGACACCAGTGCACGCTCAATCAAAAAATGAACACAAAATAGTTCTAAGTAAATTGTGATTGACTGCCTCATCCAGTTACATACCTTTGAGAACCATTAGTCTTATTTCAATGCTTCATAAAATAATGGAATTCATGGCCATTATCAGTCATATTCTTGACCACTATCATATTAAAGGAGAGAATTCAGTATGGATTCAGAAAGGAACCAGTTTATTTGATTTTTTTTAAGTAACTTACAAATAAAAGCCCTATAAGAAGATGTACCTAGACTCTTCAATCTTGAGATTTACCAAGCTGTCTATCACATAAAAACATAGAAGATAGGAGCAGGAGGAGGCCATTGGCCTTTCGAGCCTGCTCCACCATTCATCACGATCATTGCTAATCGTCCAATTCATTAGCCTAATTCTGTTTTCTCCCCATAATCTTTGATCCCTTTTATCCCAAGTGCTACACCCAGATGCCTCTTAAATACATTCGATGTTTTGACATCAACTGTGGTAATGCATTCCACAGGCTCACCACTCTTTGGGTGAAGAAATGTCTCCTTATCTCTGTCCTAAATGGTCTATCCTGAATCCTCAGACTGTGACCCTTGGCTCTGGACACTCTCACCATCTGGAACATCCTCCTGCATCTACCTTGTCTAGTCCTGTTCGAAATTTATAAGTCTCTATGAGATCCCCCCCTTATTCATCTGAATTCAACAAAAACAATCCTAAGCTAGTCAATCTCTTCTCATGAATCAGTCCCGCCATTCCAGGAATCAATCTGGTAAATCTTTGCTGCACTCCCTCGAGAGCAAGAGCATCCTTCCTCAGAAAAGGAGACCAAAATTGCACACATTATTCCAGATGTGGCCTCACCAAGGCTGTGTATAATTGCAACAACTGTATAACTGCAATAATTGCCTTGTTCCTGTACTTGAAACCTCTTGCAATGAAGTCCTCTTGGAAACATTGGGTAGCAAACTTGGTTTCCATGAATTCAGGTTCTGTCATAATTTTGCAGATTTTCTTTCTTCAGGCTTCCTGCCTAACACTTTGCCCAACTGACTAACTAGCTATCGATTGGATGGGAAAGCTAGTAGCATAAGGAGATAGCAGAGGAGCAGGAGGGAAGGGAGAGAGAGGTTGCAGTCGGGATAGTTGAGAGTGTGTGATGGTGGTCAGTGGGGCCAGGTGGATTGGTGGCATGTGAGATGGCAGTTGGGAGGAAGTGTGCAAGGTTGAACCATGCACTGATCTAGACTCATCTTCCAAACCGATGGCCACTTCCACCTAGGAGGACAAGGGCATCAGATACCTGGGAACCTCACCACCTGCAAGTTCCCCTCCAAGTTATTCATTACCCTGACTTGGAAATATATCGCCGTCCCTTGGTAGTTGCTGGGTCAACATCCTGAAATTCTATCCCTAATGGCATTGTGGGTCAACCCATAGCACATGGACTGCAATGATTGAAGCAGCCAGCTCACCACCACCTTCTCAAGGGTAACTAGGGGTGGGCAATAAATGCTGGCCAGCCAGTGACGCCCATGTCCTGTGAATGAATAAAGATAGATTGTGGGGAAATTTACAAGTTTGGGCTTGAAAGAAACATCGCTGTCTTTCTTGGCCCACACGCACTGCTGTAAAAGGCACAGATCTTATGCATCCAGCACTTCCTTTTACCTGGTGGGTTCCCCAGGCCAGAAAGTAGATTATTAAAGGAACAAAAATAGCTGTGGTTCATTTGGATTTTGGAGAAGTGTTTGATAAGGTAGCACCAAGAGATCTTTAACAAAGGTAATTTGAATCACAGAATCCCTATAGTTCAGATAGAGACCATTCAGCCCTTCAAGCCTGCACCAACTCTCCAAAATATCATCCCACTCTGCTCCACCCTATTCCTGTAATCCTACACATTTAACAAGGGCAATCCATCTAACCCAGATACCTTTGGATTGTGGGAGGAAACCGGTGCAACTGGAGGAAACCCACGCAAGACATGGGGAAGACATGCAAACTCCACTCAGACAGTTACCCAAGGCTGGGATTGAACTGAACCCAGGTCCCTGGTGCTGTGAGGCAGTTCTGCTAATCACTGTGCCATTGTGCCATCCAAACTGAGGGGTGTTTGTCCTTAAACAAAAGGTGACCAGATAGTTGGAGCAGCAGCTGGAGAACGGGCAACAAGGATAAGGATAAGGGAACATTTCCTAGGTTGATGATGTGTGTTGTGATGTTTTCTGACATGCCTTTTTAAAGTAGGCCATGAGAAATCAACATTTTGAATTGTACTAACTCGCTGTCGCATTGACAAGTTGTATCTGTGTGTTAGTAAACCGTCTTGACGATTAAAGTTGATTTGTAACATGGCAGTGTTAACAGACATTTCTGTGTTTGTACGTTGATACTTTCATTGAAGCTCTTGATTTGATTTGATTTAATTTGATTTATTATTGTCAAATGTATTTACAGGGAAAAGTATTATTTCTCGCATACTATACAGACAAAGCATACCATTCATAAAGAAGGAAAGGAGAGAGTACGGAATGTAGTGTTATAGTCATAGCTAGGGTGTAGAGAAAGATCAACTTAATGCGAGGTAGGTCCATTCAAAATTCTGATGGCAGCAGGGAAGAAGTGGTTCTTGAGTTGGTTGGTTCGTGACCTCAGACTTTTGTATCTTTTTTCTGACGGAAGAAGGTGGAAGAGAGAGTGTCCAAAGTGTATCAGGTGTTTGATTATGCTGGCTGCTTTTCCAAAACAGTGGGGAAATGTAGACAGAGTCCATGGATGGGAGGCTGGTTTGTGTGATGGACTGGGCTACATTCGTGACATTTTGTGGTTTTCTATCAGCCTTTGAACAAAGAATATGAAACATGTTGAATGTAAGTCCTGACGTTAACTCAGATGGAAAGTCATGAATGTAGCAAGTACCACTAGAATCACAGAGTGCCTATAGTGCGGAAGGAGGTCATTTGGCCCATTGAGTCCACACTGACCTCCCAATAGAGCACTATACACAAGTCACCCAATGCCTATTCCTGTAATGCCCTGTATTTACATTATTCATCCTCCTGATCTATACCTTTTCAGATACTAAGGGACAATTTAGCACAGCCAATCCAACTAATCTCCACATCTTTGGAGTTTTGTAAGAAATAAGAGCACTTGGAAGATACCAATCCAGACACAGGGAGAATGTGAAAATGCACACAGACAGTGATCCAAGGCCGGAATCAAACCTGGGTCCTTGGCACTGTGAGGCTCCAGTGCTAACCACTGTGCCACCGCGCCACCCACTAGGCACCCTCTCTCACTTTGAAGAGAGTAAGAAACCATCTTCCGTAGCCCAACATAAACTACCTGATGTCGGCCACTGCCTGAGACTCACCGGGGATGGGTCGGAGGAGGTTTCTGGTGAGGGTGAGCCATCAGTTTGTCTCTAGAAATGAGTTTAACTGGCAGTGAATTCCAGTGGTATCAGTGGGCACTGGCATTTTAACATTTACAATGTTCCCATGCCTCTGTCAAAAACCCAAAAGTAACAACAGATCGGGGCGCTGCGGACACGCTGCAGGGACGTGGATCTTCCAGGGGCCCTCATTTTGAAACCCTATCCTACTCCCTTCCCTCTGGCGAGCAAAGTTAAAATCAACGTTCATGTTACTGCACTGAGACTTCCATCAACAGCAATTTTTTTTTTCTGGGACATAATTATTTCATCATCAATCATGAAATGTATCCAGTGAAGAATAATTGAATTTGAGAACATTTTGCAGTCTGACTGTTGTGTTGAGAGTGCCACTCGTAGCATCTGATTTGTGCTGCTTTATATTCACGGCTTGTCCTTTATCTAGTAACACAGCGGATGGTCTGAAAAGGATGAGAGACAGTGTAGGCAGAGAACCTGCTGTGTTTGGCAAAATGAAATTAAGTAGCAAGACTCTGAGAAACTAACTAGTACGAGCGTTGATTTTTAACAGCACCAAGGGTTCTCAAAGTCCAACTAGATTAATAAAACATTATCCAATGCTGTATGAGTGCAGCACAGAACTGATTGGCGTATCCCTTTACATTCTGTAAAGCCACAGGTTGCTGAGCGCTTTGGCGGGGAGATTGCACGGTGGCACAGTGGTTAGCACTGCTGCCTCACAGTGCCTGGAACCCTGATTCGATTCCCAGCTTGGGAGTCTGCACCTTCTGCCATGCAGACATGGGGAGAAGTGGCCACACTCTGGTGGCGGTTCAAGTACACTGAGGGAGAATTTAGCATGGCCAGTGCACCTAACTAACATGTCTTTTGAACTGCAAGAGGAAACCCGAGCACCTGGAGGAAACCGATGCAGACAAGGGGGAGAAGTTGCAGACTCCACACAGACAGTGATCCAAGTGGGGATTGAACCTGGGTCCCTGGTGTTGCACTGCTATCCACTGCGCCATCCATTTTGCTAATCAGAGACTCTTCATACCCAACAGCTCCACTGGGATTAGTGGCCACTGCTGGGATTGCTGCCAAATAAACCTGTTGGATTTTAACCTCGTGTTGTGAGATTTCTTACTGGGATTGCAGTGGGCCAGGATGGAATTAAGGTAAATCAGGTCTCCCTTGCTGTGTTGAGTCAGGCAGGCCCCAACGGATTGCTTGCGCACATGAGGGGACTGGGGGAGTGGTGCTCAGCTGTATGAGCAGCCAGGACAACCCTTGTCACTGGAGGAGCCTTCTATGGGTCACAGGCCAGCTAACTGGGTGGCCCCCTCAAGCCCCCAAGTCTGTAGTGAGGTTGCCAGGTGGACTTAGTGATCTCTCCCCGTGGTGAAGTTCACACCTGCTACTGGTAATACATCAGCTTCAACGGGAATTTGAACTGAGAGTTTCAGCGCTGGTAAAATACCAATCTCTACCATCTCATTCTATTTCCATCATTGACACCTTCATCCCCTCCCCAAACCTCCTTCCCAATCCCAACACTTTCCACGGGACCTGTTAAATCCCGGCCACTGCGTTTCTCTATAGTTTTTACATAAATCTTCACTGATGGCTCTGCTGGTCAACTTGTTCTCCTAGAATGGAACTAAAGAATAGAAGGAAATCAGACTTCACTTTCTGGATACTGTTATTGAACTTGGCTTTGTCTCTTATTCACTTTCCCTTTCATTTCTTAACATTTTCATTTGAATGCGTCATTGCCATGGCTATTCTGTTCATTCAAAGCCTGTTCAATGTCTTGTTAAGCTGACTCAGTTAACAATTCATCTTTCATTCACTGCTGTTTACCTTCTTTCAGCTTGTGAACCCTCAAAGTTATGAAACTGTTTCTTTGTAACAGGAAGAATGTCCCTGACTCCTGATTTTTACCCGTTCTCCGCTCTTTGTTTGGCTTCAGTCACGTGAAGAGTTTCAATGTAGGAAATGTTAAGCTTTGTTTTCCTTTCTCAGATGCTCACTGACTCGCTTTGCCAGTCGGGTCCTTTTTCCTTTTAGATTCAGTATTTTATACCTGATTAGAAATGTAATAACAGCAGGAATATACTTAAGGGGTGTGTGTGTGTGTGTGTGTGTGTGTGTCTGTGTGTGTGTGTCTGTGTGTGTGTGTCTGTGTGTGTGTGTGTGTGTGTGTGTGTGTGTCTGTGTGTGTGTGCGTGCTGTCTGTTTATGTGTGTGTCTGGATGTTTGTTGTCTATGTGTGTCTCTGGAGTTGTGTGGGTGTGTGTGTGGAATTAGTGAGCAGCGGCTGGGTGAAGTGTTGACTTTGGTCACTGTATGGATAGTAGTTGACCAGCACTCACTGCTGGGATATTCCAGCAGACATGCACTCACATTGTATTGTCAATCAGTACCTTAACAGAAGGGGATTGGAAAAGATTTTGTTGTTGTGAAACATGGCCTAATATACTGGAGCTTTCTAATTGAAGGCTGGTTCACCATGAATTATCCCATTAATAATTTACCTCCTCCAGAGTAATGCAGCATAAATAAATGTACTGAGTAGAATAGGGTGAGTTATTGTGTGATTACAGCAATAGATCATTAGGATTGTACCCAGAAAACTGAAACACTCAATTTTTCAAAACCTAAGAAAATGTCCTCTGTCTATATTTTCTAATTGTCACAGACGTTAATTATTTGCTACGTTTCTAGTGTTGAATTCCTGTCAGATCAGCCAGATTCCCATGTTGGCATTGTTACAGAAACAAGGTGCATCCCAGTTCTGAACTGAGTAGAAGGTGTGATTGAGTTCCCTCTGACCTTCCATTAAAACCAGTTCCGTTTCTTCCCCTGGATTTAATCGGCGTTTCTAGTTGAAGCAGTTTACAGCATCAGAGTGACAGGGGTTACTGTCCTGACCAAACGATGACAATTGTCCTGCCTGTTGTGCGCACAATTTATATCAGTGCTGCTGCTTTTATCTGTTTACTTTATTTTTCCTGTGAGTGTCCTTTTCCTAATTCCTGTTTTTCTCCTTTTGAAATGTTCACATTCTATTGTTGTTACTCTCCAAATCCATTTACACAAAGGCCTAGAATTAAAGGACAGCATGGGTGGCATAGTGGTTAGTGCTGCTACGTCACAGCAAGAAGTCTCACAACACCAGGAAACCCCATGAATGTTGTAAGTTCTTCTCAGTGAAGTTGCCCCTTATTGTTAAGGGTGTTAGCGAGGCGGGGTTGGGGCATTATGGCTTGGGTGGAATTGTTGTCAGTGTAGGCTTGATGGACCAAATGGCCTCTTTCTGCACTATTGGAATTTTATAAATCCAGAAATTGAGATGGGTCAGCTAATCCCTGAGTTAATGTTTGGCCTTGGGCCAGCAAGAACCCATAGGCAGTTTGTGGCTATATTGGGTGCCATTGCGCCTGTTTTGTGTCATCAAATTTACAGGCCAAAATGTTGGTGTTCAGTTTCAATATTCTCTTGAATCATATTACAGGTTAACAGTTCCTGCGACTGTGCCTGTTGCTTATGCACTCTGCTGTATGTCCTTTATAATATTTTTAAAAATATCAGAAAAATTACTGAGACTTCCCCTCACAAAGGGACCTCCCAGGAGTGCCATCAACAAAATAGAACAAAAGATCTGCTTTACATCAAACAAAAGATCTGCTGTAAATGATCTGTCTGCAAAGGGGTCCGTATCCATCCTACCCCCAATAAACCTCAGCAAGCTCAAGAGTGTGCAACACTGCTGCTAGCTTGATCTCAAAGTGTCTGAAATGGTGCGCTAGTCGAGCACCTTGGGATGTTTTACTGCAAAGGCCTGTATAAATGCTGTTGTTAATTTAGCTGTGTCTCATTCGAACAGCACCAACATAACAGGAAAGGCATGGCAGCTCTGCTGTTTGTGCACACTCCGTTATGGCCCAGCTCACTCCAATCATGCCTCTGACCATTCACCGCATACAACTGGGTTGCTCCACCTTCTACTTTTTTACCTGGTAACCAATCCAACCTGGCTGGAATACAAACCGACTTGAAAGATAGTGGAACAGTGACCAACTTCTCCATAATTAACTAATGAGGACTCAGTTAATTATTTCTTGTGAGCGAATGCCATTGAATGTCTAATTCATTTTCTGCATGCTTTACCTTTGATAGTTAAGAAATCATTGCTTTACAAATATCTGCAATTTTTAGTTAGAAAGATTGGGACTCAGTCATTTATAACACATTTAATTATCTACGTGACTCACCTTGCTCTGTGCAAGGGCTTTGCTCTCTAGTTTACTGTTTACCATGTATTGTGTGCTTTCTGATCCCTTTGCTTTACACTTTATCCTGATATTCTCTTGCCCCCATCAGCAAATCCTTTTTACACTCCTTCCTGACCCACCTCTTGCCCTGTTGAAACTTTGTTTATTGGTGCACACTGCTTCCTTTTTACCTTCCTGTTCCTTCTCTGCTCTCCACCAATTTCATTCTCCCTTCTGCCCCCTCACACCCTTTCTCCAGACTATGGTCTCCACTTGTGCTTTGGCCTGTATTTGTTCTCTGTTTTCTCTCCTGCCTTCTTGACTCACTGTGGTCTGTGTTGGTTAACTGTGAAGTTTAAATCAGCCATTAAGTCAATTTAGTGCCTTTGAATTTTCTTGGATTTCCACAGCAGAGTGGAAGGGATTTTGAGAGATTGTTGTATATCTTTACTAAAGTGATAGCAATTTTGCCTTGAGTCACATGACTAGATTTTTATAGTTTAGTATCTAAACGGGAATGTTGCCTCGAAGGTGTTTATTTGTGGGTCTGACTAAGTAGGGAGTCTTTTAGGGGGAATGTTTTGGAAGACTTTTTAACTGTGTAACTGTAATCTCATGTGTTTATGTTTTCTTTTTCTCTTGTTAATAAATCTTTTATTTTTGTGTTGATGGACTTCTTGTTGCTGAGATCAGATACATTCTCTTATTTACAGAATACCAAAAAAATATATAGACTTGAAGCCAAGTTTCCCTCTGGGATTTGGTTTGCCCCGGTATTGATGAGGCCACATCTGGAATACTTTGTAGAGCATGCGTCTTGTTACTTATGGAAAGATGTAACGCATTAGAAGCATGGGGAAAGGTCAGAGAGGTTAGGTTTGTATCCACTGGAGTTTAGGAATGTAAGAGGCTCCTACTCTGCATTAACCTTTAGTTCCCTTGCCTAATAAGAATCTATCTATTTGATATCTATCTGATTAGCCCACCTCGACCCCTGTGTTTTCATTTTGTTTAATTTTTTACTGTTCTCTCCATTTTGTTTCTTTATTGTCTTCGTTTTTCATCCCTCCCACTCTTTTCCCCTACTTTATCCTGCCCTTTTCCTTACCTTTTCTTCCCCTTTGTTTCCCCTTTTCCGCTTTTTATAAATTCTACCTCTCTCCAATCCATTCGCCCCTCCCCCCACATCTTCATCTGACACAATTTAGCCTTTGATTTTAGCTTTGCTGCCGTTTGGCCATTCACACCTTTTATTCTCTCGATGGACTGCCTGGTTTCTGTGGCTATGACTCATTTTTCATTCTCTCTGGACTTGATGGATTGAGTTATAAGGAGAGGCTGAATCAACTGGGATTTTTTTCTCTGGTATGTAGGAGGCTGAGGAGTGATCTTATAGAAGTCTATAAAATAATGAGAGGCATAGACAAGGGAGATAGTCAACATCTTTTCCTAAAGATAGGGGAGTCTAAAAATAGAGGGCAGAGATTTAAGGTGAGAGGGAAGAGACACAAAAATGTCCAGAGGAGCAATTTTTTCATGCACAGGATGGAATAAACTGCCAGAAGTAGTAATAAAGGTGGGAATAATTTTATCTTTTAAAAAGATTTTCATTAGTTACGTGGGTACAATGGGTATAAAGGGATATGGCCGAAATGCGGGCAATTGGGATTAGCGCAGACGTTTAAAAAAAAGGATGACATGGACAAGTTGGGTTGAAGGGCCAGTTTCCATGCTGCAAACCTCCATGATTCTATGACTCTGATCCTGCAATATAAGTATTTCTCATTTTTTATACCTTTCGTTTTGACAAAGGGTCATCTGGACTCACACTGCCAGCTCTTTTCTCTCCTTACAGATTCTGCCAGACCTGCTGAGATTTTCCAGCATTTTCTCTTTTGGTTTAAGGATCTATCTGCCTCTTCCAGTAAGATATTCAATGACCGCACCTCCCCCCCTCCCCAGCCCCGCCAACTCCATTGCCTTCTGAGGCAGAGTTCCATAACCTTTTGGAGGGAAAAAAAATCTTCACATCTCTGTCCTACTAGCCGGGATTCAGTGGAAATGGTGGCCCCTAGTTCTGGACTCACCCATATGAGGAAATATCCTTTCCACATCCAGCTTACCAACACCGTTCAGGGTCTTATATGTTTCAATCAAGTCAACTCTATCCCTTTGGAGGTTTATTGGTGAGGGAAATAAATTTTCTTTTGTGGCCTTGAGCAATATCAGAGGAGATTAGCAAAGGGCTGATGAATGAATGGCAGGCTGTCATCTACAGTGTATTGTGTTCACATTTAAAAAGAGCACAGAGTGAATTTCTAGTAATCACCGACTACTTGACATTGGGGAGCGCGGAAAGCTTTGAATAATTCAATTGCAAAGCATAATTATATGTCCTGCCAGACCTTTGAATGAACAGAATGTGAACATGGCTGAATTGTCGGCATACACCTACAAAATATCAATTAAGGTGAGAGAAGCTCTGATTGATTTTCACCACTCAGAGTTGTGAAGCATATCAACGGTGGCCAAGGGTGAGCAGGGCAGAATGAGAAAATATACTGTTTCCAGTCCCCAGTGAGTTCAGGCCTGTTGTAGTTTGTGGTGGTTTAATGTTGAATTGGTGAGATGAAATAGGCTTGTCATCGAAAAGACCTGCTTCTGTGCTGAAAAATTCAGAGGTGCTTCAGTCCGCTCATGCTTTGCTTCTTGTTTCTGGGCCAATCCTTCATTCTTTTCATCAAGAACAGAAAGTGCTGGAAAGCATCAGCAGGCCTGACAGCAGCTGTGGAGAGAGAACAGAGCCAGTGTTTCGAGTCTGGATGACCCAGTGTCAGAGTTAAGGACAACGAGAAAAGGGCGTGATTTATACTCTTAAGGGTGAGGGGGAAGATGTCACAGTCTAAAGGATAAAAGGAATATAAGTGATGGTTATAAAGTCTGAGAATGGTGCTAATAGCGTCCATTAAGAGATCAGAATGTGTAAAAGGCAGAACAAAGGTTTGGAGTGTAAAAAGAGTGTAAGGTAGCCCTAGTGGAGGGGGGGAGGGGGGGAGGTTGGGGAGGGATGTGTTCTCTCTACAGATACTCAGATCAGCTGATACATTTTGGTAAGATTGGCAGATGTGAGCCAAGGGGGAATGGGAGAGAATCAATAAATCTACTGATCACAGAGAGGGAGCAGATATGTTAGGTGACTTTTACTGTTTATTGAAAACTCTTAGCTGATCAAACTGTACATTAATAATGCTGCCTCTTGTCTGTGGTGAACTCTTCCATTTGTCGATTTTTTAAATTAATTTGCAGTTCATTTAACCCTAAAAAGCATCACTATGATTGGTGCATCGAATGATTCTTCTTCCTCTCTTCTTTTCATCTTTCATCAAACATAGTAAAAAGTGATTTTCTTTCAGCTGTTATGTCTGATGTGTCACAGGATGTGCGGTTACCTCGTGCCTTCATTATAGATGTTGATGTCCAACGCTTTATCCCCATCTGATTCTCAGCAAGGTAGTTTTAATTAACATATCACCGATTGGCAGTGAGTTTGAACCGAAACACACTGATCTCAGCAACTGTTACGTGTGGTCAGCAGGACTGGGTGCAGAGAATGGTCGCTGGCCAGAGGAACACTCAATATTGGATCTCAGACCACGTTTGAATGAGCTGAAGCAAATGCCAGACATTTATTGGCTGTTCCTTTAGACAACCCGTCAACTGTAATGATGCTCAGGGTGGGTTTAAGTAGTCCTATCAACAACAGACATTGTCGTGGCCAGGATGGAAACATTTGGAGTTTGTCAAAAGTCAACTGGGCAGAATTTTGTGAAAAGAATTGTAAGTGTTGAATGAGTGTGAAATTGGAGAGAATCACTCTGATTTTTTTAGGTGTGCTTTTAGTCGTAATCGTAATACATTTAGTTAAAAACAGTGCCAGAATATGATTCTCGCCAGTAGTGGGAGGGGCATGGAGACTAATTTCATTGGGTGAAGCCGGCTGCTGAGCTGTAGAGGCACCATTGTGCTGGCACCCTTATATACCAATGTACTAAGAGATCTCCTGTCATCCAACACCACCCCACAATGGGCATTGGGATCCACCATTGATTTTACTGGCAAATTAATGCTGGTAAGATGGCGAGGGACGAGAAACCAGCCATGATTCTTGGATTTTTTGCCTTTCGTCCTATCTTATTGGCCCTCTCACCGATTGGCTGGTGGTGTGAGCCAGTAAGATTGCAGCTGATTGGCTTTTGGCTGTTCTCCAAATGTTCCCATCTTGCCTGCGACAATAACTACTGCAAGCAAGACTGGAGAATTCCAACCTTGTGAAGATCCCGGGATGGATAGGAAGCAATTGGGAAGGGATTATGATACAGGAGTCAGCAATGGCCTTCAGTGATATTTTTTCTCATCCAAAGCTTCCCAGCTGCTGTTCAGACCCTTTGGATCCTTTAGAAAAACAATGTAAATGAGCTCTGCAATGGAACAAATCATTCAAGCATTGTAAAAACAGAATGAGTGGGAATATTCAGTGCTAAAGGAAACTGGAGCAGATCCTCTCCTTTTGGTTCTGACTCATCCAAGTATTGGGACTTTTTTCTCTGGAGTGTAGAAGGCTGAGGGGTGATCTTATAGAGGTCTACAAAGTAATGAGTGGCACAAATCAGCTAGATAGTCAATATCTTTTCCCAAAGGTAGCGGAGTCAACAACTAGAGGTTTAAGGTGAGAGGGGAGAGATACAAAAATGTCTAGAGGGGCAATATTTCATACAGAGGGCGGTGAGTGCCTGGAACAAGCTGCCAGACTTAGTAGTAGAGGTTGGTACAATTTTGTGTTTTAAGAAGCATTTAGATAATTATGTGAGTAAGATGGGTAAAATGCGGGCAATTGGGATTAGCTTAGGGGTTTAAAAAAAAAGGGCAGCATGGACAAGTTTCCATGTTGTATGTCTCTATGACTCCAAGTATTTGTTTTAATGGCAGTGATCTTTGAGGATTGCTAGTTACGCTGCAGCCACATCACCTTTCCCCAGACTCAACCAGCCTACCATCCTTTCAGAAAGAGGGAAAGATGCCCATCATTTGAATAATCAAAGGGCCGAGAGCCTATTTCAGGTGGGGATCCCACTCTTCTGTTTTTCCGAGATTAGCAAATAATGAGTGGTACACAACTGTTGGAAAGTGCGGCATTGTGGCACAGTGGTTAGTACTGCTGCCTCATAGTGCCAGGGACCAGGGTTCAATTCCTGGCTAGGATCACTGCCTGTGTGGAGTCTGCATGTTCTCCTTGTGACTGTGTGTGTTTGTTCCAGATGCTTTGGTTTCGTCCTACAGTTTAAAAAACTTGCTGGTTAGGGGTATTGGACTGTACTAAATTCTCCCTCAGTGTATCCAGACAGGTCCCAGAGTGTGGCAACTGCATTGCAGTGTTAATATAAGTCTACTAGTGACTAATAAATGAATTTTGTTTTTAATTTTAAAATGTGCAAATGCATTCCATCAATCAGTATGAATGTTTTAGGTGTGCACTTTATTCCTGTAAAATCTAAATGTCTCTAGGTACTGCATTGCATAGGTATCTAGCTTGGCTGAAGCAGTTGTTAATGAACTGGCTGGTAACTGGAACTGGGGCCACAAACACCAAAGATCGATTTTGTGAAAGCTCTTCATGCTGAACATCCCTGTTCTGTAGGTGAAATAACTCCTCAGAGGCCAGTGTCCCAGATTCCCTTTATTTACAAACTCAGTTCCACTCCTAGAATGCTTCAGGTACAAAGTCAGAATCTGGAGTGCCAGTGGACCTGACACTCCTATTTTCATGTACAGGTGAAGCTCCCTGATCGGGCAGGCAATTATGTCTTCAATCAGGAAGCTCACACTCCAAGAGGCCAACCTCATGGCCCTCATTGAAGTCATTACAGTGGGGGAAATATATTTGCCAGTTCTGGTGGTTATCTGGCAGATAAGGGATGGGGGATACTTTATCGATTGAGACAGATTACAAAAGCAGGGAAGTCATGTTGGAGTTATATGGGGACTTTGGTGAAGCCACAGCTGGAGTCTGCATGCAGTTCTGGTTGCCACATCGTAGGAAGGATTGTGATTGCAGTGGACAGGATGCAGAGGAGGTTCACCAGGATGCTGCCTGAGATGGAATATTTAAGTTATAAAGAAAGGCTGGGTAGGTCATTTTATTTGGAGCAGAGAAGACCGAGGAGCAACCTGATCGAGTTGTACAAGATTAAGAGGGACACGGACAGAGTAGGTAAGGAGCAGCTGTTCCTTTTAGTTGAAGAGTTAGACAGGAAGGGACATAGGTTCAAGGTGAAGGACAGGAGGTTTTAGGGAGGCGATGTGAGGAAAAACCTTTTTACCCAGCAGGTGGTGACAGTCTGGAATGCGCTGCCTGGGAGGGTGGTAGAGGCAAGTTGCCTCACATCCTTTAAAAAGTACTTGGATGAGCATTTGGCACATCATAACATTCAGGGCTTTGGGCCAAGTGCTGAGAGATGTAATTAGGTGGGAGTTCAGGTGTGTTTAATGTGCAGGTTTTGATGGATCGAAGCGCCTATTCTGCACTGTATGATTTTGTGCAATGGCCTTGCTGGGTTTATGAAGAGTGGGGCTGTGGGTGACTGGTCGTACCATCAATCTGTTACCACAAGCTACCTTTTGTTCCCAAAGCTTTGGACAGGTAAAGCCACAATCTGCTACCTGCAAACAGTTTCTCACTAATGCTTGTGTAAAGATATGATTGGTTTGAAGTGTGTAGCCCTTGTAACATTCTAGAGCTCAATTGCCCAGCATTAGGTTGCTAAGATGTTTTTCAATCCATTCACTTTAGTATTTAATTTATTTCCTTCCACATTTTAATTATCTTCTCAACAAATCCTTGTTTATATTTTCAATGAATCAGAGGGATTAATAATACAACTTGAACAAAAAGCATTGCAGGTATGAATGTTATGAATTATTGGGCACTGTGAGGTCCCAGGATAGACTAGCAAAAGACATGTGGGGCTGGCCTAATGTGCAATATGCTCAATGCCCGAGAGTGTAGATTACAAGTGTTGTTGGTGCAGGGAACCTGAGTAAGGCTCGAGATTCCCATTTCTTTTGCGAATAAAGGTAAGACTAGAATGTACTTGATGGCCGGTTTTTACAGCGAGGCTCATAAAACCCTGCCCGAGGGCAATGGACAATTCCGTTCTGCAAGCCATGCCTGCCCTGATTCCAGGGTGGATGTGCCAGCACAATTCCACCTGATATTTTTGCACAGCTCTGCTCAAAACATCCTGTCCCCATTAGCAATTGATGTTATAAAAAAGGCCACCAAAACCTTTCAGTGCATGACCTGCTGTATCTTGGTTTCCAATGATCAATCTGCAAATTGAACTTTTTGATTGCAAACTATCAAACGAACAAAATCAGACACCGTGGAAGCCAGCTATCAACATGGTGATGTGTCAATGCACCACACAGTATATGGACTGGGAACTTTTCCAAAATACGTAAATCAGTTGTCCCCATTTTATGGAGTAAGATCAACCAGTAGCTGTAGCAGACCCAGCCAGTAACAGTATGTAACCTGCTGGAGCTGCTTTGTTGGACCTACAGAGCCATACTGTTTTGCATCCAAAGAAATGAAGCCTTTCACAATTGTTCACAATTTCTACAATACTGGTAAATTCAGTTCAGGAAGTCATCTCAGCAGTTACATTTATCCCTTCTATGATTTCTCACATGTTTTGAGATGCTGTAATTAGTTGGGCAGTTGTTGAAGAAAGTACTCAGCATGTGAACTCGGAATAGATGAATGCAATAGAGGGCGTAATGAAACTTCTGAGCTGACTTAAATACAAGGAAGAAAGTTCTGCCTGTGGGCAATTAGTACCGAGCAGAAAACGTTGGAACAGCCACACATTATAAATTGTATCTCGTTCCCATTAGTGCCAAAGAAAGCAATCTGGAAATGTGTATTATAAGCTGTTCTGATCTCTTGACACTGCCCAAAGTTAAAATGATCTCCACATTATCCTTTTGACATGGCGATTATTAAACATGTGCATCAGATTCATGTTGCGAGTGACACAATAAACATTCTGTTTCCTTTCTCTCTCTCAATGTCCCTCCCCCCACAACCCTGCCATAGGTTTTATCCCAGTGTGCAGCCTGGGGCTCTCACAAGTTGGCAGGATGAACTTTGGCAATGATGTTGGCACGCTGAAGTACTTTACAATTTGCGGGCTGCAAGAAGGCTACGAGCCCTTTGCCGTGAACATGAACAGAGACATCACAATGTGGTTCAGCAAACGGCTGCCTCAGTTTGTACCTGTACCGGCAAACCACGAACATGTCGAGGTAAGGCAGGCTCGGTATCGGGTTCAGAGGGCGGAACGTCATTGTTACTGAGAGATGGGAAAGCGGGTCATAAAAATTGCTGGTCATGTTTACTTATTTCAAGCGAAACACCAGTCACAAGATTCAAGCAGACTGCACCTCATATTGATTGTCTTTGAAGGCTAATGTTGCCCCTTTTGAAGAGAGTACTTGGTTCAGCTTTCTCGTCACGCCCTGATAACTTTGCATTCTGACATTGATTCTTGTAAAAGCTGGGAAACAGTTCAGTGATCCTGTCCTTCCAGGGAATTTGAAAGGTGAATGGGAAATACAAGTTGTAGCTCAGTCTCCGATTTCCACTTTCTTCCAATCTGGCTCTCTCGATGGGTTTGTCGAATCCTGGAGTTTTGTGTGTGGTACAGTAACATCATCAAATTCACAATCCAAAATCCGTTAATCAGTGTGATTGGTCAGAGGTACATACATAGCTTTATTTTTCAACCAAGTCCCACTTCAAAAAGCAAAATAAATCCAATCCAATGAATTCCCGCCACATCAGCGCATACTCAGTCATCAACAAAGTGATGAAAGGTATCATGGACTGTGCTGTCACTATTTCCTCACTAATAATCAGGTCACCATTGCTCTGGGTCCAAACATGGACAAAACAAGCTGAACTCCAGAGAGGAGGTGAGAGTGACTGCCATTGATATTAAGGCAGCCTTTGATTGGATACGGCATGAAGATGTAAGGGCAAGATTGAAGTCAATTGGAAGTTGTGGGGGGAGGTGGGTAGGAATCTCTCTGCTGGCTGGAATCATACCCATCAAAAAAGAAAATCGTTGTGGTCATTGGAGGCCAATTATCTTGGTCTTGGGACTTGGCTAGAGTAGTTCCTCGGATTTAAACCTATCTTATGTTCATAAGGAGAGAAATGGTGATGTTCACTGATGATTACACAGTGTTCCATTCCATTTGCAATTCCTGAGATAATGAAGTGGTCTCTACCCACATGCAGCAAGACTTGGACAATATCCAGGTTTGGACTGTTGAATGGTAAGTCACACTTGTGGCACACAAGGCAATGGTTGTCTCCAACAAGAGAGCATTTAACTACACCTTCTTGAAATTCAGTGGCATTACCATTTTTCAATGCCGTGCAGTCAATACTATGGGGGAGCGTTACCATTGTCAAGAAAATACACATGATCAGCCACATAAATACCATGGCTACAAGAATAAATCAGAAATTGGAAATACTGAGATGAGTAACACATCTCCTGACTCTCTATTCACTATAAGTTACAAGTCAGGAGTGCGTTGGAATACTCTCCACTCTGTCATAACGAGTACAGTTCTCAAGAACAACTCTCAAAATGCCCAATATCCTCCAAGACAAAGCAGTCTCTTTGATTGGCATCCCATTTTCATCAGCTTAAACATGGACTGCCTTCACCAGTGTCACAACATGGTGACTGTGTGTACCATTTACAAGATGCACTGCAGCAACAAGACTTCTTCAACAGGAAGCCCAAGACCCACAAATAGCCACAAACACCTTGAAGATCAAAAACACCAGGCGCATGGGAACACCATCACCTCCAGATTCCACACCATACTGACTTGAAAATATATTTCCTGTTCTTTAATCCTCACTGGCTCACTGTTCCAGAATGTTCTTCTTACCTAACAGCAGTGTGGAAGTACCTTCAGCACATGGACTGCAGACTATGGGGTTAACACTGCTACCTCACAGTGCCGGAGACCCGGGCTCGATTCTCAGCTTGGGTCACTGTCTGTGTGGACTTTGCACATTCACCCCGTGTCTGCATGGATTTCCTCTGAGTGTCATGGAGTCATAAAGTCATAGAGTTTGATAGCATGGAAACAGGCTCTTTGGCCCAACTTGTCTATACCACCCTTTTTTTTAAACCCGTAAGCTAATCCCAATTGCCCGCATTTGGCCTATATCCCTCTATACCCATCGTACCCATGTAACTATCTAAATGCTTCTTAAAAGACAAAATTGTACCCACCTCTACTACTACCTCTGGCAGCTTGTTCCAGATACTCACCACCCTTTGTGTGAAAAAATTGCCTCTCTGGACACTTTTATATCTCTCCCCTCTCACCTTAAACCTGTGCCCTCTAGTTTTAGACCCCCTGTTTTTGGGAAAAGACATCAGGTAGCTCACCCGTAACTATCGATGATTCAAATATCTTGGTTAGGGGATTCCAATTTCCCCCCTAGCCTCCCACAAAGTCCTGGGAATACATTTCATCAGGTCCCGGGGATTTATCTACCTTGATGTGCTTCAAGACTTCCAGCATCTCCTCTGTAATATGTACACTTCTCAAGACATCCCTATTTACTGTGCGTCACTGTGCTCCGGTTTCTTCCTACAGTCTGAAAGCCGCGTTGGTTAGATGCATTGGCCATGCTAAATTCTGCGTCAGTGTACCCAAACAGGCACCAGAGTGCAGTGACTAGGGGATTTTCACAGTAACTTTGTTGCAGTGTTGGTGTAAGCCTACTTGTGACACTAATAAATAAACTTACTTTATTTGAAGAAAGCGGCTCAACTACTATCTTCTCAAGAGCGATAAGGGATGGACAATAAATGTTTTGCCAGTAATGTCCACATCCCGTCAGTTAATCAATTAAAAAAAAGACTCAATTATCTCATAAACCTAAGTCCTATCATTTGACTGCAGTTGGCAACAAATTAAACATGCCAGCTAGAAGTCATGTTGTCGTAACATTTGTAAGGCCATTTCTGCACTTACAAGCTAAAAGGTTATTTAAATAACATTAAATAACATGTTATTTAAATAACAGATATTTGTAACCAGGTAGATCTACAAAAAAGCCTGAATTGACATTTCTAATGTGGGCTCTTACTTTGAGTAAAATTACACTTTGGCCCGCTTCAGAACAGATTTTCACCATTACCGTTGTGATATTACGTGTGATGCATCATTTTGCACTTTTTAATGAATATGCTGAAGTTAGAAGTAGATTTGCTGATCCTTCTATGGTATTTCTGTCAAGGTGACAAGAATAGATGGCACCGTCGATAGCTCGCCCTGCTTGAAGGTCATACAGAGGTCGTTTGGATCTCAAAACAGCAACACGGACATTGCTTTTTATCGCCTGAGCATGCCCATTGAATGTGCGGAAGTGTTTTGCAAGATGCCCAGCGGTGGACTGGCAAACACCAATATCCTACCTCAGAAAAGTGAAATTGAAGACTTTGATGCGGACTCTGACTTTGAGGTTCTGATGAAGACAGCACACGGACACCTGGCCTCAACCACGTCAGAGAAAGAGAAGGAAAGCACCAAAGCCGAGTTCAATAACCATAAGGATTATAATCAGGAAAAGCCTTCCCGCCTGAAGCAGAGGTGAGCGGCTCCTTTGGTAGCTGTACTCCAGTTTCCTCGTTTATTACAACACTATCTTTTTGCCTTTGGAACCTGAGCTTTGAATCTTTCTGGAATGCTTAGATGTCCTCAAAAATTTAGGGATGGCACAGTGGTTAGCAGTGCTGCCTTACAGTGCCAGGGACCCGGGTTGGATTCTGGCCTCGGGTCACTGTCTGTGTGGAGTTTGCACATTCTCCCTGTGTCTGTGTGGGTTTCCTTTGGTTTTCTCCCACACACCAGAGATATGCAGGTCTGTTAGATTAACCACGCTAAATTACTCATTAGTGTCCAAAATGTGAAGGTTAGCTGGATTGGTCATGCTAAATTGCCCCTTAGTGTCCAAGATATGCAGGTTAGAGGGATTGGCCATGCTAAATCGTCCCTTAATGTTCAAAAGTGCGCAGGTTAGGGGGATTAGTCTGGGTAAAATCCTCTTTCAGAGAATTGCAGACTTGATGGGCTGAATGGCCTTGTTCTGAACAATAGTGATTCTATGATTCCACCATAAAGTCATTTTTTTCCAATAACAAAGGCAGGCTGATTGAATCAGCATTGTCTTGTAACTAAAATTTGTGACAAATGGAATCATCTTTGTTGCTTCCCTCATGAGCAACAAGATTCTTCCGATGATTAGGAATCAGAACATATTTCCTTTGCCTTACCCCTTTATTGATCTGGTGGGCGTGCTGGCTGTCAGGTGAATGTATTCACTCACTGGCGTTTGCTGCTGTATTCACTTAATGACTTGTTGACTGCCCCACTAATCCACTACTTCATCAACTCATCAGCAATCACTACCCCAATGATCTGTTGTATGTGGCTGTTGCTGGGTGAATTTATTATTCCATTTGGGTGCGCCTCCTACCTCATTCACTCATTAATTCACTGGGCAAACCTCACTGTTTGTAAGACAGTGGTCACTCCACACAAAGCTAAATCAATTTGCTGGTAACTGCTGGTGCAGGTCAGTCGCTGCTCCATTGGTTTATTGATTAGCTGCTTTGCACATTCTTCATTTATTAATCACTGGTACCAATGGATTAATGGATTGCTCTATTAATCCATTGTTAATACATCTTTCCGCTCTGACTTTATTCATTTACCGCTGCCTGCTTTGCATTAACATGTTACCTTTTCCTTGAAGCGGCTACCACATTATAGTCATAGGCCAGGATTTTATCGGCACGTCCTCCCCGATTCCGGGGGCGGACGAGGCTCGGAGAACGGCATTCCCCATTGCCTTGGGGAGGATCGTATGCACCTCAAGCGGACGTGCCGATAGAACTCTGCCCCGCTAGTGATAGAGCAATGCAGCACAGAAAAAGACCCTTTGACCCAACTGGTCCACGCCGATCAAAGTGCCCTCCCAACTAATCCAAATTACCCGTGTTTGGCCAATCTCCCTCGAATCATTTCCCATCTGTGTACTTATATAAATGCTTTTTAAATGTTGCTCTTGTACCAGCCTCAAACACACTCTTAAGTAATAACGCGTTATTACTTAATTGATTCACTTGCGTTGCACCAGCACTTTGTCTGATGTTCAGTTTCCGATTTCTTTGCTCTCGATGAATTTATTAATCCTTTGCTCTCTGGGGCACTCCAGGAATTTGGCAATCCGCTGATGTGCCCGTTGGTCTATAAATTAATGACTTCAGAGGTGCCCACCTTCATTTGTGTTCGCCCCCACTGCGCCACTTTTCTGGGTCTCCCCCTCCCGCCTCAGCTCTGGAAAATGTTTTATCCAGTGATGCCAGTTGCTCCAGTAGTTAACTAATTCAGTGGTGTCACCTCAACTCCCGTCAGTTTCCTTTCTCTGTTGTCAGTGATTCATATACTCTGTGTAGGCAGACTTCTGTCTGAAGCCCACTTGCTACAGCTTGCGGATAGGCTGTGGTTTTGTCTGGGGTAGTGTGAGGGGAGGACCTAATTAATGTATGTTACAATCAAAATCCGCCTCTCATTCAGACCCAAGTGCCACTTTTGTCTGATACAGCTCGGTCTTCTTGAATCTGCCCACAGATCAGGGGCAATTCTCAAAGCTGGTGGGTGGGAGGCAGGGAATTCACCTTCTCTCATTTAAATTGCTGCAAATGTTTTGGCAGGTTGCTATTTTTCTCTGCTAGTTCATAGTCTTACCCGGATGCTGGATCACTCTGGTCTCTGTGTCTGGTGCATGGATAGTCTTCAGTAGACTTAAGGAGGGCCCAACTCTTTCTAAAATTAGGGCTCCATTCTAGCCTTGAGAAAGGAGGAGCACAACAGAGAGAAAGGCCTCATCCATCTGCAGTCGAACTGAGAGCACAGAAAGGATCCAAATTCCTCGGAAAATGAAGCAGTCTGTGCCCGCACGCAGTATTCAGACTTGTATTGAATAATGGCAAGCAATGATTGTGCCACTCAAGTGTGAGGCAGTGGCCATCTCCAGTAAAAGAGCATCTAACATTTTCCCTTGACATTTGGTAACGTTATCACAGCTGAATATCTGACCATCAACATTCTCAGAACCGTAGAATCAGAGAAGTGCTGAAGGGGCCCTATGGCCCATCGAGTCCGCGCCAACATGTTAGAAACACCTGAATCCTCACCTAACCCTATCTGCCAACACTTGGCCCATAGCTCTGAATGCTATGCTGTGCCAAATCTTCATCCAGGTATTTTTTAAAGGATGTGAGGTGACCTGTCTTCCTCCCAGGCAGTGCATTCCAGACCGTCATTCTTGGGGTTGCCTTTAACTAGAAACAGGGAGCAGGACTCTTCCATGCCCCTCTTCCCCTTGCCCAATGAAGAGAGGGGGGACAATGCAGCGGTCTAGAATAGAAAGATCCAGTGAGTGTGGACTCCTGGAAGATGCGGGAGTGGGTGTTGGGGGCAGCATCAATCAGGTCATCTTCCAGAGTGTTCTTGGAGACCCATCTTCTCTCTTCACTGGTGGGTCAGTTATGTCCGGATACTTTTCAAAAATGACACCCAGATATATAATGGTGGGTACGAGCCATTTAGCATCCGTTTCTCCCCCTGCCCTCAGTCAATATGTCAAGAAACCCCAGGGTTGCACGATGCAGTGTGAATGGCTACCAGCCTCGGCAGCAGAAAACACTCCCACTCTGCACCCCCGTCCCCTGGCTCAGGACTTAGCTCCCGATGGGAGAACTCAATCCTATGAGGATTAACCTGATGACTGTAATTTGCTGCAAGCCACACTCACTTGTTTGGTAACAAGAGCAATATTTGGAATCACTAATGGGTGAAACCTTTTTGTGAGGTGGCATGGTGCATTAAAACAGTGTTGCAGAATATATTCTTGTTCACTAACAAAACACATCCTTTTTTCAGGTTTATGTTAAAAAGGACAAAACCTGATTATAACTTAGCTCACTCTTCAACACGACTTACAGAGGAAGTACTGGCAGACGAGAGGGATGATTATGATTTTCTGATGCAGACAACAACAGTAAGTGGTTTTTGGTAGTCACCCTCAACTAAAATTTAACCAAACACATCAAACCTTTTCATTTGTTTTTGAGCCAGTTTTCATTTACAGGATTAAGCCGAGCGCAACTTGTGAATCCTACTGATCTATCCAGCTGTTGTCCAGCAATTTTTATAAAGCACGAATGGATGTGCAGTAATAATGGGCAGCACGGTGGCACAGTGGTTAGCACTGCTGCCTCACAGTGCCAGGGATCCAGGCTCGATTCCCAGCTTGGGTCATTGTCTGTGTGGAGTTTGCACATTCTCCCCGTGCTTGTGTGGGTTTCCTTTGGATGCTCTGAATTCCTCCCACATGCCAAAGATGTAGGTTAGGCTGATTGGCCGTGCTAAATTGACCCAGTGTCAGGGGAATTAGCAGGGTAAATCTGAGGAATTATGGGAGTCAGGTCTGGGGGATATTGTGGCTCAGTGCAGACTTGATGGGCTGAATGGCTTTCTGCACTGTTGGGATTCTATGATTCTAACAGTTGGAGCATTCATCATTTATTCAGTTCTCCATTCTTCTACCTTCAATTTTCCACTTATGGATACAAAACATGATCATGATTGACATGGGGATCAGTTTAACAGAGTTGGTTAAATGTGCGGGTTAGGTTGATTGGCCATGATAAATTGCCCCTTAGTGTTGGGGGAGTAGGAAACTAATTTGTGGGATTACGAAAACAGAGCCTGGGTGGGATGGTTGTTGGTGCAATTTCGATGGGCCAAATGGCTCCTTCTGCACTGTAGATTCTGTGGGCAGGATTTTACCGGCACATCCACCCGTGGTCCGTATGATCCCGACTGAGGCCAACAAAGAGTGCCATTCTCCGAGCTTCGCCTATCTCTGGAATCAGGCCTGGCGTGCCGGTGAAATTCCGGCCTATGATTCTATGAGTGGTTCATGATGACACCAACAGCACAGGTTCAATTCCTGGACTGGCTGAGGTTATTCATGAAGACTCTGCCTTTTCAGCATTGCCCCTCAGCTGAGGTGGGGTGATCTGTCTCCTCAAAGGGGAAAAAAATCACCTGGGGCTATGGTAACTTTACTTATAACCTAGTGGCAGATATACTGTTGCTTCTATTTAAAAAATTGTGGAAACAAAATTAAAATGTATTTTGAGTTCTAACTGAGATGAAAGTGCACATTGGCAGATGCGTGTCATTTTTGTGTTTGACTACATGACTGAGGGCAGGATTTTCTGGCTGCACTGCTGCCAAGGCCATACATTTCTGCCTGAGGTCAACGGGCCTGTGCATTGTTTGCTCCCGTATCCCTCTCCCCTCCCCCGCCCCCCACAATTCCAGTGGCAGGCGGGACTGGAATATTCTGCTCTAAATCTCTGCCAATATTAATCCTTTCCTCCGGTTTCTCCTCCAAAATGTTACCTGATGTGGAGATGCCGGTGTTAAATTGGAGTGGGCACAGTTAGAAGTCCCTCAACACCAGATTAAGTTCCATCAGGTTTATTTGGAATCACGAGCTTTCAGAGCACTGCTCCTTCATCAGGTGAGCAGCGTGAGGGAGCAACACTCTGAAAGCTTGTGATTCCAAATAAACCCATTGGACTTTAAACCTGGTGTGAGACTTCTTACTAAAGTATTATGTGTTACCCCATTTGTGCAGCAGAATAACTTCAGTTCTACAAATGTCTTGACTTCCAGATTTTCACCCTGTACAATGTGGGGTGAGACCAGAAGGAGGTGACAACAGAATGAGTGTGACATTGAGCAACAGTACTTTATAAAGATCTGTGACTGGGGCTTTATTGCCAAGAACTTCTTCCCGTCCTGACAATGTGAGGTTTGTTTTGCACCTGGACAAAGCAAATGAGACGGTGGATGGAGTTTTCCGGCCGTGCTCAGCCTAAAACCGGAAAATCCTGACCAAGTTCGGATCAAAATCAATGGACCTTTCCATTGGTGTGCCCCTCGCCCCTATGATTCCCATGGCAGGTGGAACGGAAAAATTCATCACTATGGCCAGAATTCTCTGGCCTTTCACGCCTGCAGACAAGGACAGAGCATTTGGTGCTCAGCCAAGTCACCATCAACTGCAGCGGGATTGGAGAATCCCACCGGTGTGAATGGCCAGAGAATTTCCACCCTCCCCCTCCACAGACTCCTTTGTTGCAGGGTAACATTCTGTGCCTCTTTGTCTTGTTAATTGAGTGGCAGTGAATACTTTTAACATTGGAGGTTGTGAAAAGTGAACAAAGTGTTCGGAAGTTTGGAGTCAGAGCCTCTCTGCTGATGAAAAAGTTTCCTTCTTTCCAGTACTATTATTCGGTGAGAATATTTCCCGGTCAGGAACCGACAAACGTGTGGGTTGGCTGGATCACCTCAGATTTTCATCAGTACGACACTGCGTACGATCTGGAGAAGGTTCGCACGGTGACAGTAACACTTGGAGATGAGAAAGGAAAGGTCCATGAAAGGTACGGTTTGTATACTGTCAAAAACGGAATTGTACTCTGGCTGTGCAGTTAGAGCTCACCAGCCAATAATTTCTTGGCCAACTGTTGGAGAAAATAAGGAGAGTCTCCTGGCTATGGTTTTTTAAAATTTATGTGGGGAGGTAGAACCTTCTTCTCTTCAGTGCAGTGGTCTATCGATCAGAAAGAGATGTCTCCCTAGCTTTGGGAGTGATATTTGAGTCTTGGCTGAATGAGGTTTTAAATTGGGTTGAATGAGGGAAAGGAAAAGGAGTGTTCAGCATAAAAGAGAAACCAGGTGCTGGATTTTACAAGGTTCTGAGATCAGGCAGGCTGTGGATACGACCTCTCAGAGTCCCACCATGCTGAGGAACCCTGGCACGTCCGAGCTTGAGCGGTGGGGGGGCGTGGGTCTCAGCGAGAAGGTCTGGCTTCAATGAGACTGCATAGGGTTATAGGGGTGGATGTAATTTGGAGGAAGAGTGCCTCTGATGGGCCCATAAATGGAAGTTTGCCCTTGAAGGTCCAGGCCTGCCACCAGCCTGAACAGATAATGCTACCAGGTTTCTTGAATGGCATGGCTCCTCCCTCGTAATGCATTAAATATTGGTGGGAGTGGGATGAGACTCTGAAATAACATTATTTTGCCACTTGCGGAGCTCAGTAGACTCAGTGCCTCCCCTCCCCTCTACAAAATTCCAGACAGGTTTGAGGTGGATGGGCAGACATCAAGAAAGCCCCTCCTGGGATTTATATGTCCCTCCATTTTCAAAACCCACTTCTCAGCACCTGTTATAAATCCCCCACTGACATGACTGGTGGTGGGTGGCTGGGAGATGGGAATCTTTATGTGGGGGGTAATACCATGGGGAGATGCCTAATGCCATTCAAATGTACGATAATCAGGGTTTCAGTCTTTTGATGATGGGAATCCCATTACAGCGACTGTCCAAATGGGAGGGGGAGTAGCAGGGTTATGGGGATAGGGCCTGAGTGGGATTGATATCAGTGCAGGCTCAGTGGGCTGAATGGCCTCCTTGTGCACAGTTAGGATTCTGTGAAACTCTGCTGGTGTAATTGAACCATTTTGGGACTCCCAACTCCCATTCTGGGTTGCCCAGCCTCCAAAATAAGGGAGGGGCGAGGGGGCTGGTTGTGCCTAGGTGGAGTTTGACTGCATTGCTCAGGTGGGTAAATTGTTCACCAATCCCCATTCTCCCTAAGCTCACAGATGTAGGTAGATTTCTTGTATGACGTGTTGCTGGCATCACCCACCGGCAGTGCTGAGGAGAGAAGCAACAGATGGGCGGAGGAATTGTGCCAGCGAAACCCGTAGCTACAGTTGCTGAGCTAAGAAATGTTTTCACGTCAGAGACAGACGAGAGAAATGTGATTAGCTGTGGAGCTCAGGCTCTTTGAGTGTCTGCGTCACTATGTCTGCCCACATGCACACTGCAGCGCTGATGAATTTTTCTGCAAAATGTTTTTCCGACTGTAGTGTCAAGCGAAGCAACTGCTACATGGTGTGGGCGGGAGAAAGCACGAGCCCTGGGCAAGGACGCAATAACAATGGGCTGGAAATAGGCTGCCTGGTGGACACCGCCAGTGGCTTACTGACATTCACAGCCAATGGCAAGGAATTAAATACATATTACCAGGTACGTCACATTAAACCTAAGAAATACCTGACCTTACAAAGTTTAAAGTTTATTTATTTAGTGTCACAAATAGGCTTATGTTAACAATGCAATGAAGTTACTGTGAAAATCCTCTAGTTGCCACACTCTGGCACCTGTTCGGCTGCATTGAGCCATGCTAAATTCTCCCTCAGTGTTCCCGAACGGGCGCCAGAGTGTGGCGACTAGAGGATTTTCACAGTAACTTCATTGCACGTCTTTCAGATTGTGGGAAGAAACTGAAACACCCAGAGTAAACCCACGCAGACACGAGGAAAATGTGCAGATTCCATACAGACAGTAACCCAAACCGGGAATCAAACCCAGAACCTGGCATTGTGAGGCAGCAGTGTTAACCATTTTTTTTCTTACATAAGAACAGGGGTAAGTCAATCAGCCCCTCAAGCTTTTGCATCACTGAGTCAGATAAAGGTTAATCAGTAATACTTCATTTACCCACTTTAATTCCATACTCCTTGATAGTCTGGCTTCTACTTAGCATTGCTATGATGCACTCACCTCCCAAAAATCGATCAGCCTCTGACTGGAAAGGTTCAGGTGTCTCAGTATCCATACTTTTGGGGAAAGAGTTCTGGAGTTCAGCTCCGATTGTGTGAAAGCGCTTTCTTTGATTTTGATTTAACGAAACTCTTGTCATGATATTCCACAATACTATGAATCATCAGTGAACTGGCTCCTCCACCACTGCTATAATTAGATACTAAAGATATGCAAAAACGTTTCTTCACTTTTTCTCATGGGATGTAGATGTCACTCTTAAGGTGTTTATTGCCCATCGCTGATTGCCCTGGAACTGAGTGACTTATTCAGGCATTTCAGTGAACAGTTAAGAATCAGCCACATCACAGTGGGTCTGATTAGATAATGACAGCAGATTTTCTTTCCCAAGGGACATCAGTGAATCAGAATGGATTTTAACAACAATCCCCCACTGCCCGTGACAGTTATCATGGGACTGGGTTTTATACGCCCCAGCTGTTGGTTTGAAAATCTTAAAAATCCAGTGGATGGCTTTCCCACCCACCCCCAACTTGTCTGAAATTCCGCTGGGGTTGGGAGAGGTATCGGACAACCTGCCCATCCATTGACCCATTAGTACAGGGGCAAGTTAATATGGGGCAAAAGATAATGTTAGGTTTGTGGAAGGTAGAATGTGGGAGAACAGACAGGGGCACATTAGAGTAATTGAGTTTGAGGTAATGAAGCAAGAATGAGGATTTCAGCAGCAGGTGAACTGAGGCAGGGGCTGAAGGCAGGCAATGCTATGGATGGTGGAACTCAGCAATCTTGTTTTGGTGCAACTGTGTGGCTGGAAGCTCATCTTGATGTCAAACCTGACACTAAAGTCGTGATTTATTGGTTAAGACCGTTGCCGAGGAGAGGGATGGCATCCATAGCCAGAGAATGGAGTTTGGAGCAGAACGAGAAAAATGATCCCCTAATGTTTATTGGGAGGAGGTTTCTACACATTCAGTACTGGATCTCAGATCATTGCTACAATGGCATAGCTGACAGAGGTGGTGAAGAAATAGAGTGATTTGATTTGATTTGATTTGATTTATTATTGTCACATATATTAGTATACAGTGAAAAGCGTTGTTTCTTGCGAACTATCTGATGAAGCATACCGTTCATAGAAGAGGGGAGCAAAGAGTGCAGAAATAGTGTTATAGCCATAGCTATGGTGAAGAGAGAAAGGTCAACTTAATAGGAGGTAGGCCCATGCAAATTCTGATGCAGCAGGAAAGAAGCTGTTCTCCAGTCGGTTGATACGTGACCTCAGACTTTTATATCATTTTCTTGACAGAAGAAGATAGAAAAGAGAACATCCGGGCTCCATAGAGTCCTTAATTATGCTGGGCTTTCCTAGCTTACATGGGAAAATTAACGAAGTTCGTGCAGATGTTCTTGCCTAAGGTCAGCATGTGTAAATGAGAAATACGACAGGGGTCATGGATGGATCCTTGACAGGGACACAAGACAGTGTAGGAGCAGGAAGAGAAGTCCTTGTAAGTGATCCTTTGGCTATAACTAGATAACTATGGATGAAACCAGGTAAGTGTAGTCCCATGCAGCCGGACAACAGTAGAAAGAGCTGGGAGGAAGATAGTATGCATATCAGAAAGGAGGAGTTCTGGCCTGGCACAGGAATGTAGGAGCAGGGTGGTATTCTTACAGTCATAGCTCCTCAAAAGGTTTGGGTGTATATTTCTTTACTGCGTATTTTGCATAGAATTATATAGTATAAGATTACCCTCCACTGTGTAACATCAGTGACTGATGTGGCACTGTTAAAGTGATAATGAGTCCTGTTTGAATGGATATCATGGTTATGTTGGTAATCCTGACTCTAGAGTTCATATCTTGGCATGGTAAGTGGAGAATTTAACTCGCATTCAATAAATACATTTAGAATAAAAAGTTATGATCAATAATGGTGGCCATCAAAATATCATGTTTCCACAAAAGACCCACCCGGTTCACTAATGTTTGTCAGGGAGGGGAACTTGCTTCCCTTCCTTGGCCTGACTTACATTAACTTGAGACCCACAGCAATGTGGTTGACTCTTATCTTGCCCTCTTAATGGCCGAGCAAGTCACTTAATCGTATCCAAAGCTGCTCCAACGATTCAAGTTGGCAGATCATTGCCATCTTCTTAATGTCAGTAGTGTTTGGGCAATACATGCTGGCTTTGCCACACCTTTTTAATGCATGAATCTCAAAACACAGGATCATCCACATCCACCCTACATAAGAACATAAGAAATAGGAACAGGAGTAGGCCATTCAGCCCCTTGAGCCTGCCCTGCCATTTAATAAGATCATGGCTGATCTGCAGTGGTTCAGTTCCACTTTCCCGCCTCTCCCCATAACCCTTAATTCCTTTGTCTATCAGAAATCTATCCACCCTTGACTTAAATATATTCAGCGAGGAAGCCTCCACTTCAACAGCCAGAGAATTCCAAAGATTTCCTTTGAGGGAAGAAATTCCTCCTCAACTCTGATCTGAACTGCCCCCTCCTCCTTATTTTGAGGCTGTGCCTTCTAGTCCTGCTATCTTTGTTAAGCGGGAAGAGTTTCTCAACTCTACCCCTATCCATCCCCTTCATTAGCTTAGACATCTCGATAAGATCCCCTCTCAGCTTTCTAAACTCCAGTGAGTACAAACCTAGTTTATTTAGTCTCTCCTCATAATCCAACGCCCTCATCTCCGGTATTAGCCGAATGAACCTTCTCTGCACCCTCTCCAAGGCCAATATATCCTTACTCAAATGTGGCGACCAAAACTGCACACAGTACTCCAACTGCGGCCTTACCAGTACCCTATACAGCTGCAAAAGTACCTCCCTACTTTTATATTCTATCCCCCTAGCTATAAAGACCAACATTGCATTCGCCTTCTTGATCACCTGCTGCACCTGCAGACTATGTTTTTGTGATTCGTGCATAAGGACCCGCATGCTGCAACTTTTCGCCATTAAATAATAATCCTTCCTATCGTTATTCCTACCAAAGTGGATAACCTTACACTTGCTCACATTATACTCCATCTGCCAGGTCCTCGCCCACTCACTCAACCTATCCAGATCCTTCTGCAGGCTTTCCACACCCTCCATGCAATTTGCTTTTCCACTCATCTTCATGTCATCAGCAAATTTCGTCACCCTGCACTCAGCCCCTTTCTCCAGATCATCTATGTAGATGGTAAATAGTTGAGGCCCCAGCACCAATCCCTGGGGCACTCCACTAGTCACCAGCTGCCAATCAGAATAGCACCCATTAATACCTACTCTCTGCTTCCTATTAGACAACCAATCCTCTATCCAGTCTGATACCCTACCCCCGATTCCCTGCACCCTAACCTTCTGCAGCAGTCTTTTGTGAGGCACCTTATCAAATGCCTTTTGGAAATCCAATAAAAAAACACCACATCTACTGGTTCCCCTCTATCTACCGCACACTCTCCACACCCAAAGTACGGCATAGGTTTAAGGTGAGAGGGGAGAGATACAAAAGGGACCAGAGAGGCACTTTTTTTCACACAGAAGGTAGTGAGTATCTGGAACGAGCTGCCAGATATAGTAGTAGAGGGAGGTACAATTTTGTCTTTTAAAAAGCATTTGCATGGGTAAGATGGATATGGAGGGATATAGGCCAAATGCAGGCAATTGTGAATAGCTTAGTGGTTAAAAAAAGGGTGACATAGACAAGTTAGACCGAAGGGCCTGTTTCCATGCTGTAAACCTCTTTGATTCTATGACACCCTGATATTTGCCGAGTGGCTACGTGGACAAGTAACAATTTATCACATTCACAGTGTCTGGTCTCAAAAAATAAAGTTTTTAATTTAAAAAAATGTCTTTATTCTTATTTTAAAGAGTGGGGTATATGAGTTCTGTGGGGTATACATCAAACAGATTTATAGACTACAGCCAGCTGCATTTTTGTCACCCAAGTGTGGCTGGAAAGTGTATGATGACAAGGGGCATTCTCTCATACCACAGCACAAACACTTGACTGAGAATGTATCTGTGATTGAACAATTGTGATTTACGTTTGATTAAAAGGCTTTTTAAAAGGGTCACAGTAATCCTTAAACAGTGCCAAGCCCAACTGTGGGTGCGCTTCATTTTTTGTGCTTGCTGCAGTGAATACACCTTTGCTACAATTTTTGCAGTACAGGCTATATTAAAACTACGTTGTGGATTGTGCTTTTTAAAAATATAAAATGAAGTACACACTCCAGTGATAGATGAGTAGGCAGCGTGAACTACTTTCTGAGTTATTAATCATCTGGATTCATTATCTCGTTTGCTAATTTACAATTTTAAGTAGGTACCTCTTGAGCAAAACAAAAGTCACAAAAATAGTTGTTGGTAAGTGCAACATTAATTTGCTTGAGCACTTATGTTTGCATCCATTGGAATACTGAGCTGCACACGTTATAAAGTACTTGAAACGCAAGGATCCAATTATCTTTGGGAACTCAGAATGACTTTACAGAAAAATGGGTTATATTTCTTACTGATAGATTGCAACCTTTCAGAAGTGTGCCACAGCAGTCACCTGATGTTCATTCTGTGTTTAGGTGGAACCAAGCACAAAGCTGTTTGCAGCAGTATTTGCTCAAGCCACCAGCCCCAACGTGTTCCAGTTTGAACTTGGCAGGATTAAGGTAAGTCATGATTGTGCTAAATCTTAAATTTCACGCTTCCGATGGAGAAGCTTCCTCTAAGTGTTAGCAGTGGGTTAGGATTACAAAACCAAAATGAAAGTGCATGATCGGTGAATATATCCTGATGTACACACAAAAGGGCTCCCTCTACTCAACATTTTAAGTAATTGACTAAGATCTTATAATAATGTGCTTAATCTTCGCCACATGACAGTATGGTCCAATATATCAACTCAAAGTTTGCTGTCAAGATAATGGCGAGGCTACTCGCACTTGCTATTATTATGTATAATTGCCAAAGCAACTTCAGGCAAGGGCAAATGCACTATTGAAAGCATAAATTGGAAAGTTTCCGTTGGAAATTCATCAGCCTGATATGAAATTCATGAATTCAATGGATAGGATTTTACAACCTCGCTCGTCCCGAAACTGTAAAATCTCACCCGAAGTCAATGGATCTTTCCGTAGCAGTTCCCTTGCCCGCTACGATTCCTGTGGTGGACAGGACAGTAAAATTTCAGCCAATATCTTATTGTGGAAGACTCTCTTAAATTCATTGAGTGAAATTAAGAACCTGCATTGCACAGAGAATACAAAAGAAACTTGCTATGGGAAGTTAAGTCTTGTCCATTTCAGTCTATCTTTTTAATTACTGGCAGTCACTTTCCCTGACACTGAAAATTTTCTCTTACAACATGCGCAGTATCATTCCTTCAGATTTTAATTATCACTGGAGATGTAAAAATGTTGCGGGCTTTGATTTTCTTTTAACTGATCACAACTTTACCCTTTAAGTAACCAGACCAAGTCACGGAGTTCTCTCAAACATCTGTTTTAACCACATTATAGAGCTTGGATCCTGGAAAGTTACAGCTCACATTGTGTAGCTAGCCAGAGTGTAGAATTCAGATATACATAAGCAATTATAATTTCAAATCCGATTACAAGTAATTAGCATATACAAATAATGTTTTCAGAGTTATCGCTATCCAATCATAGTTATTGATTAAGATTACATCATGCACACATAAGGCTATAGTGTCCAATTAAAATTTGTGCATTTTATATCATCAATTACCGATAGCTGTAACTCCGATCAATGGTTTTTCAACCTCCCTTTCTATTGTACCTTGTTTTAATGGGCAAACATGAACTGCAGCCACACGTTGTTTAATTAAATAGTTTTTGCCTCTTATCTGAGTCTGCTTGAATCAAGACTTGTCATTTACATATAGCTTTCCCTTGGTGATTGAGGTTCAGCTTGCAGCTTGTGTGATTTTTTTTAAACTTGTTGACTATTAACCCTTTCACAGAATGCCACTACTTTTATTCCCTTCCTTTTTTACTTTTTCACCGTTTTTCTCATCCAATTTTTCTTCCTCTCCCTATTTCCCTTTCTGTACCTGAGATGATATTGAGTTCATGACTGTTAATTAAACATCCTTGTCAAGCTTTGCATGACGAATTTCAGAATGCTTAAATCTGAAATACATTTAGGAGATACCCAGTTTCCTGCACTGTTCACTCAGATTCCAGGTACCTTGTCAAGGCCACTACCCTGCTCCCAACTCCCAATGATTCCAGCATCTTACAGTCTAAATCTCATCAATAGTTAATGTAGTTATTCGGTTGTATCTGTTGTTACCCTGTTACAGAAAGTTTGGACCACAGTTCTTCATTACTAGGGCTCCTGAATATTGGGCATTTATCCCTCCATTATGTCTAATCTGCACTTAGGTTTTCTCTATCGAGGTAGGTAGTTGGAGTTGGGAAATTTTCCAGCATGCTTTTCCCACCTCAGTAGAAAGGCCCCTGAATGATGGGATCATTACTTCAAGAGGGGAATGTGAGGTGGTGTGGTGGCAACAGGATGAGGTTGGACAAACCATCACAAAAAGCATTTTCAAGGTGGTCACAGGAACAGCTGAGTTGGGCTTCTAAAAGGCCTGCTTGGATTTTCCAGGATTTAGTCTCAGTTGTTTGGTCATTTTTGGTCTCCCAGCCCTTATCCTGTAGACTCCAAACCCTCCACCCACTCTCATACTCCCATGACAATTCATGACCTTTACCCACATCCAATGGAACCTTATAAGTCCTTGCCGAATAGACCCTTCCCTGCCATTTATCCAGTATATGTTATGTACAAAACCTGCTAATCAGTCAAGGATGTGATGTAGAATTGAGTTGGCTTGAAGGCAAAAGAGGCACAGGAGTGGATGAGGGCATGATTTGGCATAGGAACATAAGTTTTGAACTTGCCTTTCAAAGATTGCCAAGTCCATGGTTCAAGGCTCCTCTGAGATGCACGAACCACGGGTTATGGAAAAACTGACCCAGTTTCTACAAACATTGCGGCAGACTCGGAGATTCCTAACCCTGCAGTGGAAATGGCAAGGTCGAGTATCCCCCGCTGGCAAAGATGTGGGATACCAAGAACAGGATCAGGAATCCTGGAATAGGTTCCAGCATGCCATTTTCAAATACATACCGAGCCTTTACAACTGGAGGAAAATCAAGGCCACAGTGTAGCTTTTAACTCAATTCAGGAGCACCCTTCTTTGGAAACCGTACAGTATCTGATTCATTAAGGTCACATCATTGTGATTGAAACATGAGTTGGAGTTGGAGAGAGGTTGGGAGGCAGAGGGAAGGGGATAATGAATTGGCATGGGAGTATAAAGAGTAGGGATGAGGGAGACGGACGGAACTCACAACAGCGAACTCTACAGCAAACATAATATACTTGCTTAAACTGCTATTTGAACAAAATATACTCACTGAGTTTATTCGGAGTCTGCAGGAAGCAAGGCTCTTTCTTTACCAAAGCACCTTTTACTGATAAGAGGACCAACAATTTGCAGTGGGTGCATTATGTACATAACATCAAACTTAGTCCCTTGTATTTTAGATCCTCTATCACTCCCACCCTCTGTCCATTTCCCTCATCCCTACTCATTATACTCCCATGCCAATTCATCATCCCACTATCCCTAACAGCTGGGAGTCCTAGCAACACTGTAGTTGCCCCTTGAATATGTTAATGTGGCTTGATGCCAGTACATCACTTCCACTGGTATGTTCCACACATTCACCAGCCCCTGTAAAGCAGGTAAATCTTCTTTGATTTTGCACCCATGCTCAGGATGGGAGCAAGGTATGTGCTTGTGTTCAACAATCTATCCGAGTTCAGTTGACACATAAGGGTGGCACGATGGCACAGTGGTTAACACTATTGCCTCACAGAGCCAGGGACCCTGGTTCAATTCTGGCTTTGGGTGACTACGCGGAGTCTGCACGTTCTCCTCATGTCTGCTTGTGTTTGTTCCGGTTTCCTCCCATGGTCCAAAGATGTGCTGGTTAGATTGCTTTAGCCATGCTGAATTGCTCCTTAGTGTACCAAGATGATAAGTTAGGTGGATTAGATGTGATAAATGTGAGGTTATGGTGATAGGTAGGGGGAGAGAACCTGGATAAGATACTCTGCCAGAAATCAGTACAGACTCAATGGGCTGAATGGCCTCTTTCTGTTCTCTAGGAATTTTATGAATCTGTGGTAAACATGTGAATAATCTGACCCACTCTTCCAATTTACAATCAGTTTCACCTCTTAATGAGGTCATGAGCTTTTTCTTCATGTGGTAATTGATGCTGCAATTAAAATACTCTAGAGCAATTGTAATACAGTAATTTGTCTTTATCCTGTTATCTAATCTTTTTGGTTATGTTACTATCTTGTAAATGATCTCAGATTATTCAATTTGACGGGTGCTGAGAATTTCTGATTGTTCAAAAGTTATTTTTATGCTTGTAACCTTGTAAGCCAGGGACTTGGATTTAATTCCAGCTTTGGCTGGCCGTTTGTGTGGGGTCTTCAGCTTCTCCCTCTGTCTCCGTGGGTTTCCTCCTGTCCAAAAATGTGTAGGTTAGATGAATTGGCCATGCTAAATTTCCCCAAGATGTGTAAATATAGGAGAATCAGTGGAGTAAATACGAGGAGCTATGGGAAAGGGCCTGGGTAAAATGTTCTGTCAGAGACAGACATGATGGGCAGAATGGCCTCCTTCTGCACTGTAGAGATTCTATGCTTCTATGTGAATAATTTCTCTGAAGTTAGTGGCATGATGTTTTAGCTTCTATCTGAATCTAATTGCAATTTTTTTTGATAATTTGGAATTTAAAAGTAAAGGATGTTCTAATCTCCCTGTTTGCGCGAATGTGTCAATGTATTTGGCTACTCACCCTGCTTAGTGACATCACGAGACATCGCCTTCAACTGGCACTGGATTTAAACTAAGTTTAAGTTTATTTATTCATGCCTCAAGTAGGCTTACATTAACACTGCAATGAAGTTACTGTGAAAATCCCTGAGTTACCACACTCCGGCATCTGTTTGGCTACACTGAGGGAGAATTTAGCACAGCCACAGTTCATTCTTTCGGATTGTGGAAGGAAACTTGAGCACCCAGTGGAAACCCACGCAGACACGGGGAGAACGTGCAGACTCCGCCAAGACAGTGACCCAAGCCAGGAATCGAACTTGGGTCCCTTGCGCTGTGAGGCAGCAGTGCTAACTACTGTGCCGCCTGGGCCAGCGAGAAAGCACAGGGGACTGTTAAGTCTTTGTGGGTCACTTTCTTTGAGGTTGGAAACAAGCGTCACTACTCACCTCTGAGCAGAAAGTCAAGCAAAGGGCTAAAAATTTACAACATTTTAATTGGAGTGAAGAGCTTTTATCATTCATATCAGCAATGGGGTGGCACGGTGGTTAGTATTGCTGCCTCACAGCGCCAAGGACCCGGCTTCAATTCCGGCTTTGGGTCACTATCTTTGTGGAGCTTGTTCATTCTCCCCATGTCTGCATGGGTTTCTTCCAGGTGCGCCGGTTTCCTTCCACAGTCCGAAGATGTGTGGGTTAGGTTGATTGGCCATGCTAAATTCTGGGGGATTAGCAGGGTCAATATGTGGGTCATGAGAAAAGAGCCTGAGTGGGATTGTGGTTGATGCAGACTCCATGGGCTAAATGAATTCTATGATTCAGAATTCTAATCAACAGCCGTTGCCACTTTAGGGTGGACACATTTTAAAATACTGTCTGAGAAGGACAAATTAGGAATAGCCAGGATAAATAGTACAGATTAGGGAGAGCATGAAGGTAAAAATGTTCAGATTTCTGATACAAATTCTAACAATCCATCAATTGGATTCTTAATCAGGGAGTTCATACTCCAGTAGGTCAATCTCAACGGCCCGATTGAAGTCATTACAAATCCTCTTTCAAAGTTTTTTCATGCTGAATGAAAGGATGGAGATATGTTTCATTGGTGTTAAACTGACACATATATTTTGAATCTGGAGTCAGTGTAAACGTCATTGACATAATGTCTGAAATAAGAAGTCTCACAATACCAGGTTAAAGTCCAGTAGGTTTATCCGGAATCACTCGAACCTCCATAAAATAATTTTTGATTTTGAAAAAGAATTTGATTCCAAATAAACCTGTTGGACTTTAACCTGGTGTTGTGATGACTTTTTACTGTGCCCACCCCAGTACAATACCGGTATCGCCACATAATGCATGAAGACAGAGTCCTAATTTATTGCTCATCACTTCATGTTAAAATTTTGAACGATAGAATTATCTGGAAGAGTCATGTATCTTTGCTGATTTTAGCACCATCTAGTGGGTGATGCTGGATTATGGTGTTCACATGTTAACTTTCGCCTATCTTACCTGTTTAATCTATAAAAGTTGCAGTTAAAAATCAGGATTAAGTATTGTTATTTCTTTGCCTTCTTGTTTATGACCCTCAGCGCTTGTGTGGCTGTTCCTGAGCTGCCCACCACAGCTTTCCACTTGATTGTGATTTGATTTATTATTGTTATATGTTTTTTTAAGTTTATTTATTAGTGTCACAAGTAGATTTACATTAGCACTGTAATGAAGTTACTGTGAAAATCCCCTGGTCGCCACACTCCAGCGCCTGTTCAATTACACCGAGGGCCAGTGTTCCTAACCAGCGAGTCTTTTGGACTGTGAGGGGAAACCGGAGCACTCGGAGTAAACTCACACAGACACGGGGAGAAAATGCAGACTTCGCATAGACAGTGACCCAAGCCGGGAATCAAACCTGAGTCCCTGGCACTGTGAGGCATCACTGCTAACCACTGTACCACTGTGCTGTCCACATGTATCGGGATGCAGTGAAAAATATTGTTTCTTGTGCGCTATGCAGACAAAACGCACCATTCATAGAGTATAAGGGAGAAGGAGAGTGTGCAGAATGTAATGTTACAGATATAGCTAAGGTGTAAAGAAAGATCAATTTAGTGCGAGGGTGGGTCCATTCAAAAGTCTGATGGCAGCAGGGAAGAAGCTGTTCTTGAGTCGGTTGGTACATGATCGCAGACAAATGTATTTTATTCCCAACAGAAGAAGTTGGAAAAGAGAATAATCAGCTTTTTTATTATAAAGAGGCAAGAAGATAAATCAAGGGCAGAATTTTACGGGTTCACTTGGGCAAGATTGTAAAATCCTGCCCGAGGTCAATGGAGATTTTTGTTCCGGGAACTTCACTCACATCAATCCATGAGGGGCAAGGTGGGGGTAAGTTTTCAGCCCAAGCCCAGGACTGTGTAAATGTTGAGAAAAATATGGAGGAAGGGATCTGAGTGTTGACGATGAATTATTCTCTTAATCTTTCCCTTCAAAAGCAATTTTATCCACACACAGATTTTGATATTTGCTTAAAATCAGCACTTGCAACTACACTTTGGCAGATAAAACCGCCATCAGTAGGAGTTTTGTTATGTCAATTCTCAGCTGAAAGGCGTTGTAACTATATAGGGATTTTGCTCCTGTATCGTTAAGAAAAGATTCATATTCTGATTGTTTTCAAGACCCCACTGTATCTCTTTCATTTCTTTTCCAGAATGTAATGCCCCTGTCGGCTGGGTTGTTTAAAAGTGAGCGCAGGAATCCGATCCCACAGTGTCCCCCTCGGCTTCATGTGCAGCACCTGACCCCTGTGCTGTGGAGCAGGGTGCCCAATGAGTTCTTAAAGGTGGACGTCAGCCGTGTTAGTGACCGCCACGGATGGCAGGTGCAATGTACAGAACCTTTAAGATTCATGTCTTTACATATTCCTGAGGAGAACAGGTTAGTGTTCAAAAGCCTCGCTAAGGCAGTACTCTGTGAGCAATTAACAACTGCAAAATCTCATTCTGGTCAAACGCAGCAGCACAGGCCTGGCAGAGATGTTTTTATTCTCGCTTCTCGAGTTTCAATAGCACAATCCACTTAATGAGCCATTTGTGCTTTGGTACGCTTAACTGGCAAACTCTCCAGAGCACCTCCATGAGGAAGTACAAAAGGAATGAGCCAATCTTACAGACTACAGCTGTCTACTCTCATAGGCTGACTGTTAACACTATTTCAACATTTGAGGATAGAAACATAGAAAGTAGGAGCAGGAGGAGGCCATTCAGTCCTTCGAGCCTGCTCCACCATTCATTGTGATCCAATAGATTAGACTGGAAGCTGAAGGAAAAGGAAGCAAAGAAGTATTTGGGAACAAGATACACCCAAAAGATTAGAGTGAGAGGATTAACACCAACTGGTCAGACTGGTTATTCAGCTGATCAGACTGAATAACTATGGTGTAATTTTTAATATAATTCTTGTAACTAGTGATTAGCAATGCCCTTAGCATCAATTTATTGTTCCACTCACACATTTGGAGTGTGGCTTTGCTCTGACTGGAATACTGGGCCAAATCTCAGACTTGTTATTTTACCTAAGATCTAACCTTCTTAATAGGCTGCAGTGCTGTCAATTTTTGGTTTAAATGGACAAGAGGTTTGTTTGCTGTGAACATTAACCTTTCCTTTAATTCTTTATGATATGTAGGGCTTTGGATATCTTGGAACTCACAGAGCATGAGGACCTGCTGAAGTTTCACTACCATACCTTGCGTTTGTATTCCGCAGTTTGTGCTCTGGGCAATAACCGAGTGGCGCATGCCCTGTGTAGCCACGTGGATGAGTCTCAGTTGCTGTACGCAATAGAAAACAAATATGTACCTGGCTTGCTGCGAACCGGTTACTACGACCTACTCATTGACACTTACCTTAGCACCTACGCCACTGCCAGGCTGATGATGAACAATGAATTCATCGTTCCAATGACAGATGAGACCAAGAGCATTACCTTGTTCCCAGACGACAACCAGAACCACGCCGTCCCCGGAGTAGGCCTCAGCACCTCCCTCAGGCCTAGAATGCAGTTTTCCTCGGCCAGTTTTGTCACAGTGACGGGGGAGTCCTTCCAGTACAGCCCGGAATTCCCGCTGGACATCCTCAAGGCCAAAACCATCGAGATGCTGACGGAGGCTGTGCAGGAAGGCCGCCTCCATGTCCGGGACCCCGTCGGCGGCAGCACCGAGTTTCTGTTCGTGCCCCTGATCAAACTCTTCTACACACTCCTTATCATGGGCGTCTTCTGCAGTGAAGACTTGAAGCACATCTTGCAACTCATCGAGGCCAGCGTGTTTTCTGAAGACACGCAGACCACCGAGGAAAATGCACCGAATGAGAAGGATGTTAGCAAAAGCGATCAAAAACCAGAAGGAAGCGAGGAGGAATTCAAAAGTGATCAGGTTCCCAAAGAAGGCCTACTGCAGATGAAACTTCCCGAGCCCGTTAAACTTCAGGTAGCTCTTAAAGAAAATCTTAACTGAGTGTTAATGTGTTCACGCTTATTGTAGATGATATCTGAATTAGTATGTGCCACTATTCTAGACAGTAGAAAAACTGTAAAGTTGAAGTTCTGTTTTAAGTTTATTTATTAGTGTCACAAGTAGCCTTACGTTAACATTGCAATGAAGTTACTGTGAAAACCACTTTGTCACCACACTACAGTGCCTGTTCAGGTACTCTGATGGAGAATTTAGCATGGCTTAATGGACCTAACCAGCATGTCTTTTGAACTGTGGAAGGAAACTGGAGCACCCGGAGGAAACCCACGCAGACACGGGGAGAATGCGCAGACTCCATGCAGGCTGTGACCCAAGCTGGGAATCAAACCCTGGTTCCTGGTGCTGTGAGGCAGCAGTGCTAACCATTATGCCACTGGGAAATTTCAGTGCTAATATGTTATTTTGTTTGTTACTTTAGAGTTTTGGGACAACCACTACTTGGTCGTCCATTTTATGCGTGCAGTTATGTGCAGAAGAATCTTTGAAAATATAAATAATTACATGGACTTTCGATCCTTTTCTTGCTCTGTAGTTTCTGCTGATTTTTAGAAAGGTCCGGGTTTGAAATTGTTCTGTTCAGCATTGACAACCCAGCTTCTATGTTTGACTCCCTGCTATTTTCACATTATCCTTCTTAACCTATTTATTTCAAACTTGATAGTACATTTGTTAAAATAACAGACAGAGAAAACTAACACAAATTTGTTATTGTATTTGTACCTGAATACAAGTGCACAGAACAATTCAGTTTTATTTGTGTTTGAAAAGAGATATATCTTGCATAGTTGGTGGTGAAGTTGTGGAATGCACTGCCATGTTTAGATGACTGAAGTCCATGTCAACATTTAAGAATATATGGAGATTTGGTGTTGGAATGGGATAGACTCAGTAAGAAGTCAAACAACACCAGGTTAAAGTCCAACTGGTTTATTTGGAATTACGAGCTTTCGGAATGGACTCACCTGATGAAGGAATAGTGCTCCGAAACCTCGTGATTCCAAATAAACCTGTCGGACTTTAACTGGTATTGTGAGACTTCTTAATGAACAGTTAAGAATAGGTTAGGTAGCTAAAGAAAAGAATGCAGGGGAGGGGCCATAATGCATTTAACATACCTTTTGTGATTCTCCCCACCTTGCATCTTGACGCAATCTGATTTGTATTGTTGGGTGAATGGGGAGGTGACATTAGTGGGAGGAGGTTGGGAGGCCATTGGAACTATCTAGTGGTTGGGGAAATGACTGGGTGCAATGCCCTGACCTGATGGCAGGGCCAACCTGGTAATGCCCCGATAATCTATTGCTGGTGAAGATGAATAGCGGGGAGGAGGATACCCTCATGCCTGTGTGGTGTTGTGTGGAGAGAGGGTGATCTGGAGATTTAGTGACAGGCATAGGGACGTTATCTCTCTGGGCTGAACAGTTGGGGATGTTCACTATGTCCATGGATGGAGGTGGGTGGGACAATGAAGTTCATTGAGGGTAGGGGTGGAAGGGCACCTTCAACTTACTTTTGAGGTTGGGGTACCATCTAAAAAGGGTGCCCTGATCTCTGAGCGACTGAGCATGGCAGTAGGTGGCAACAATGCCCAAGGACAATGTGCATCATTGCCTCAGTCTGGGCATTGGCAAGACTAGGGAGACATTGCCTATTGAAGGTGAACTGAGAGACTACAAACAGCAGCCTGCTTCTTGGGAATAGAAAAGAAACACTCCACCCAGATTGGAAAGAGGCTGCAGGAGGCTGGCGAAGACTTTATTCTGTGGGATTACAGAATTAGCAACTGCTTGATTGTTAATGAACTAAAGTTTCCAAGTCACGTTTTCATGGATCTAACAGCGAGCTCTAAATTGGGCACTACATGATCTGAGAATTTTATTTTAATTATGTAGATTGTCATAACACATCAGGGTGGCACGATGGTTAGCACAGTCTGCACAGATTTCCTCTGGGTGCTCTGGATCCTTACTGCACTCCAGTGACATACGGGTTGTGTGGATTGGCCACAGTAAATTGCCTGCTAGTGTCAGGGAAATGAGCAGTGTAAACATGTGGGGTTATGGAGATAGGCCCCGGGTGTGATTGTGGTTGATGCAGATCCGATGGGCCTGGGTGCAGGATGGGGAGAATCACAAAGGGGCTCTAAACGCATTACAGCCTCTCCCCTGAGTTTTTTTCTTTAGTCACCGAGTCTATTCATAAAGGTTGACATGGACTTTATTTCATTTACACATGGCAGTGCATTCCACAACTTCACCACCTCTTGTGCAAGATACACCTTCTGTTAAACACAAATGAAACTGAATTGTTCTGTGCACTGCTGTTCAGTTACAAATGCAATAACAAGAATGGAACTAATGTGAATTGGGGTTAATTGTTCACGGCTTCTGAATAAATTAGATAAAGTTTCCAGATATAAGGCGTCTCCTGTCAATTCTCAACAACTTAATGAGGAGGCCCAGACTGGAAATGATCTTTTTAATAATTAAAATGGCCCCCTTCTGCACTGTAAGGATTCTATGATCTGAATAGGTCTGAAATTTTGATTTGGGTAGGTACTGATTGATACAAAGTTGATGTTCTTTATTTGATATAATTGTTGGATTAGATCCTATGATGCCATGGCAATTAGTTCAGCATTTGACACCATTGGTTGTTGCGAGGCCTCGCAACCTCCAGAATGCACACTGTAGTGGCCATGGACCAACAGACCATTCCTGAAGACTCACTCCTTCAGCTGTCAAGGATAGAACCAACGTAGATTAATGGTTCACTGCTTCTGAGTTAATTACATTTTAAAGTTTTAGACTAAATTTTCAGATGTAAGGCATCTCCTGTCAATTTTCAAATACTTAACAAGGATGCCTAGACCAGAAATTATCTTTTCAAAATTAAAATGGGTTGACTTTTTATCACGAAATCTTTTAATCATATGATAAAACTTGTTAAAAAGTAAAATCAACTTTTTCCTCATTCTTTCTTGTAGTGTTTGTTATTATTGAGAATGAAGATGTATTTAATGACCTTTAAGATTTCTCTCTTGCATGAGAATCTGTCATGATTTTCCTTCTTTGAATTTGCTAAATATTACAGCCGAAATTCTGTACCACTCAGATTAACTCCCTGTGGCGAGTTCCCTTCCTCAGCTTCAATAGTATTGTGGAGGAGTGGGTGATGATGGAGCCCAGGTAACAGTGATATTCCAAAAATCATGTCAAAAGGTCACACGACTTTTGTCTCTATTCATTACATGGTACATGTAGATCTAGAAAAATGGCGTGTGAGAAAATCGGAAAGATAACTTTTCATAGAATCCCTACAGTGCAGAAGGAGGCTATTCGGCCCATCAAGTTTGCATTGATACAATCCCATCCAGGCCCTATTCCCGTAACCCACATATTTACCTTGCTAATCTCCTTGACACTAGGGTCAATTTAGCATGGCTAATCCACCCTTGAACCGAGGGAGGAAACCGGAGCACCCGGAGAAAACCCACGCAGACACGGGGGCAAATGTGCAAATTTCACATGGACAGTGATCCAAGCTGGGAATCAAACCCCGGTTCCTGGCACTGTGGGGCAGCACTGCTAACCACTGTGCCATTGTGCTGCTCTTACAAGAAGTCAATAGACGGTAGATGGAAAGTGTAAGATGTGGACTGTTTATTTGATTCTCTGAATTACCACTAGGAACTACATACATAGAATGAACATCAATTTACTAGAGAAATCTCGAATTGAGTCTCTTTTTTTGATACTGACTAATGATTTAAAATAAACACAACTAAATATATTTCCAAAAGGGCATTTTTTTCAATAATCCATGATAAAAAACCCTTTAGGAACATTTTTTCTTTCAAGTGCTATGAAATCACTGTAAGGCAACCGTACGAAAAGAGTAATATAAAGTTCAAATTATTTCACGAATCTTTACATAGTTTTCACCGTCTAATGGAGAGAGATGCAGGTAATGTTAACCCATGAAACATGCTGATATTCTGTCTCCATTGTCTCCCAGATGTGCCACCTTTTGCAGTATTTGTGCGACTGTCAACTCCGTCATCGGATTGAAGCAATTGTCGCCTTTTCAGATGATTTTGTGTTAAAACTTCAGGACAATCAACGGTTCCGCTACAACGAAGTGATGCAAGCACTAAACATGTCCGCTGCATTGACGGCCAAGAAAACAAAAGAATTCCGATCACCTCCACAGGAGCAGGTAAGAGAAGCAGATGCAGCGGATAGTTACTATCTTTGTATATATTTCGGATGGTATTTTCCCCACAGGCTCAGAGTGGGAATTGTAGCCGGCTGGACATGGACCATGCACAGATCTGAAGATCTCATGGGATTTCCTGGCCTTGGAGTGAATGTGCTTGGACAATCCCGCCCTACATATTTTATGAGTCCCTTCAATTTTGATATCTTGAAGGAATTCCATTGAACCTCTTGTTTAAAGCCCAAAAACGTCTTCATCAGTACTTTTGCGATTTTGAGCTTTTGAAACATAAGCTGGAATTTTACACCATGTCTGCCCCGGAATCAGGTGGGGAGCGGTTTGCAGAACAGAATTCCCCACTAGCCTCAGGCGGGATTTTATGAGCCTCGTCCAATTTTTCTTCCTGTTTTTGAACAGTCTATGAGCAATAACTTAATAAAGTTGCTTCCCTTCTGGAGTTTGTCATTGAAAGTCAGGGCGCAGGATGTATGTACATTATGCTACTGACTTGCATGACAATTAGCACAACGCACGCTCATCTCATGACCTACCAGGGACAGGGAAAACTCATACGCGGGATTTTCCAGCCATGCCTGCTCCAAAACCGGAAAATCCTGCCAGAGGTCAGTGGACCTTTGCATGGTCGATGGAAAATTCTCCCTTTGAAGGTGAGGGACAGGTATAGATTGGTTTTTACTGGATATTTTAAAGTTTTTGTTTTAATTAGTGTCTTCGTAGGTTTATATTAACACTGCAGTGAAGTTACTGTGAAAATTCTCTGGCTGTCACACTCTGGCGCCTGTTCAGGTATATTGAGGGAGAATTCAGCATAGCTTATGCACTGAACCAGCACTGCTTTCTGGGAGGAAACTGGAGCATCTGGAGGAAACCTGTGCAGACACGGGGAGATTATGCAGACTCTGCACAGACAGTGACCCAAGCCAGAAATCGAACTTAGGTTCCTGGCTCCGTGAAACAGTAGTGCTAACCACTGTGCCACCAAGCCACCTACGTTCATTTGACGAAGCCTGTAAAGACCAACCTTAAAGGTTTTTCTCATTTACTGAACAGCCTTCAAGATTTTATTGCCAATAAATGTGTGAAATGCATATCTGCAGCTTCCAAGAAAATGTTAAAGTCCAAACTGACAGCCTATTCCAAGAATAGCAATTGAAAGAGGGATAACAAGATGATTTGAGTGTGAAATGTAACGCTTACAACCCTTTGTAACCAGCAGAAAATCTTGAAGATTTCTGCTTGCGTCCAACACAAATAAGCCCCGAGATTGTTTCAAATAGAGAAAAAAAAATTGCAGGCACAAATCTAATGATGGCATTTTTGAAACTTGCGCCTCTGTATGTACATAGTGAGCTTGTGACCAGTGTCTATATCCCAACAGTATGACAGTTTAGTTATGAGATTAATGAATCTGTTCTATTTTCAGATTAACATGTTGCTGAGTTTCAAAAATGACAGGCGTGATTGTCCGTGCCCTTTACAAGTACGTGAAGAACTGTTGGATTTCCACGAAGACCTCATGGCGCATTGTGGTCAGTTTGATATAATGGGTGGAATTTTTGTATTGTGTTGGAGGCAGCATCGGAGGTGGGGAGGACTGGAAAATTGGCGTCGGAAAGTTGCGTGCCGGTTTGTTGGCATGTTCCTGCATCCGGCCCATTTAGGTAGAGGCAGATTGGAGTACGGATGGCCTTTCGGGCAATTAGGAGATAAATTAAGGCCAATGTTCTGAGGTCAATCGACAACAGACAAGGTTGGAGGGGGGGAGCAGTATAGTCCTCCAGCTTTGTTTTAAACCTACGCCCACCCCTTCTACAGCTAACAAACATTTGTTTTTACTTTTTAATGCATCGTTATCCTAAGGCTCCCACTCATTGAGTCATTGAATCTCTACAGTGCAGAAGGAGGCCATTTGGCCCATTGAGCCTGCACTAACAACAATTCCACCCAAATCCTATCCCCGCAACTCCATGTATTTACACTGATAATCTCCCTGACACTAAGAGCCAATTTATCATGACCAATCAACCTAACCCGCACATCTCTTTTACGTTTTTAAAATATATTCTTTCATGGGATGTGGGCATTGCTGGCTCAGCCATCACTTATTGTCCATCCTTCCTTGCCCCAAGAAGGAAGTGGTGAACCTCCTCCTTGAACCGCTGCAGGCCATGTGGTGTAGGCACATCCGTAGTGCTATTAAGGATGGAGTTCCAGGAGTTTAACCCCAAAACAGTGATATAGTTAAAGGTCAGGATGAAGTATGGCTTTGAGAGGAACTTGCAGATGGTGGTGTTCTCATGCTTTCACATTGCTGTCACTCTGTGTCAGTGGTGGATGGAATAAATGTCTATTATGGTAAATGGAGTGTCAGTTAAACTGGTGCTTGGTCTTGGATGAGGCTAGGCTTTTTGAGTGTTATTAGAGCAGCACTCATTGAAGCTAATGGACAGTATGCCATCACACTCCTGACTTGTGCTTTGTAGATTGTGGATAGGCTCTGGGGAGCCAGGAGATGAGTTACTCACTGGAGTATACCTAGCCTCTGACCTGCTGTTATGGCCACTGTGTTAATATGGTGAGTTCAGTTGGGTTTCTGGTCAATAGTAACCTCAAAGATATTGACAGTGGAGGATTCAGTGATGGTTACATGATTGAATATTAAGGAGTGGTGGTTAGAGTGTCTTTTATTGGTGATGGTTTTTGCCTGGTATTTGTGTGGTGTGAATTTTACTTGGCACTTGTCAGCCTAAGCCTGGATATTGTCAGACATTCATTCAGGCCATGGAGAGTATCCCACCACACCCCTGACTTGGTACTTTGTAGATGGTGAACAGGACAGGCTGTGGGGAGTCGGGAGTTGAGTTAATGTTGCAGAATTCCAGAGCGAGTCTGAGTCAGAGCAAAGTTCAGTGGAGAGTGCAGGAGAGCATGCCAGGAGCAGCACCAGGCATACCTAAAAATGAGATGCTAACCTGGTGAAGCTATCAAACATCATAAACAGCAGGTGATAGACTGAGCTAAGTGATCAAAGGAGCAGATCTATCTGCCATATCCAGTCATAAATGGTAGTGGACAATTTAACAACTCAGTGGAAGAGGAGGCTCTACAAATATCCCCATCCTCAGTGATGGAGGAGCCTAGAACATCAGTGCAAAAAATAAGGCTGGAACATTCGCAGCCATTTTCAACCAGAAGTGCCAAATGGATGACCCATCTTGGCATCCTGCAGTGGCCCCCAGCATCTCAGGTGCCAGTCTCCAGCCAATTTGATTCACTCCATTGGATATCAAGAAATGGTAGGAGGCACTGGATACTGCAAAGGCAATGGGCCCTGGTAAAATTCTGGCAACAGTCCTGACAACCTATGCACCAGGCCCTTAAATTACCAATGAACACCCATAGCGAGGTCTGAAAGCATGGCAGCTTTAACTGGATGGTTGTCGAGAAAGGGACGGGTCCTTTGTGAGTCTGCCAACCTCATCAGAGGTGTCACACCCCACCTTCCCAAGATCATCCCCTCTCTATAAGTCTCTCTCCCTAGCTTCTCAAGCCAGGCCCCAACTCCCCCTCATTCTTTTGCCAACTTGACCCTTAAAAGATGTCGGACCATTGCCTAAGCTTCTCTGCATGGTCGACATCCTATCATCGCAGTGATATTTGTGGCTCTGCATCCGAATGGCTGGCAGCTGTCTAATGCTCTAATCCTCCTCTTAACTCAAGGGCAGAAATCCCTCTTCATTAACCCTGTTCCCAGTGTTAAATACGTATGGGGCAGTCCTGAAGATTGTGGGTGAGCTCCCTACCCTACCCTGAGTATTTGAATGCAGCACGAGATCACGGTGCACCACTAATTCCAGCCCTTAGTTTCTGTGCCATTTGCTGACCCTGAGCTAAACAATTCTGGACTGAAACTGAAAAACTGGAATTTACTGAAAGGAACTTGACCAATCCTTGGCCTTTTCTTATCTGAAGCGGCAACTGAGGACAGGTTCCATGTTCAAATGTAAAAGGAATCAGAAGTTCTCTGTTAAAATGGAGCCAACTATCTTGCTGTGTTAATGGGACAGTAAAGCTATTGACCACAATTATAGGCCTGATTAACACCAAGCATTGAGCATGAAGATCAACCTCCAAGAACACAAGAAATAGAAGCAGGAGTGACCATCAGGCCTTTCAAACCTGCCCGCCATCCAATAAGATCATGGTTGATCTCTTATTTTATTAGTTTATTTTATTAACATCGCAATTAGGCTGACATTAACATTGCAATGAAGCTACTGTGAAAATCCTCTAGTCATCATGTTCCGGCGCCTGTTTGGGTACACTGAGGGACAATTTAGCATGGCCAATGCACATAATCAGCACTTTTATGGCGTCTGGAGGAAACCCACACAGACATGGGGAGAATGTACAGACTCTACACAGACAGTGATCCGAGCCGGGAATTGAACCCCGGTCCGTAGTGCTGTGAGGCAGCAATACTAACCACTGTACCACCATGCTGTCCTTAACTCCTTTACCTTGCCATTTCCTCATAGCTCATAAGAACAAAAGTTGATTTGAGTCAATGTTAATGACAACCTGCAAGTTTCTTTCAAGCCACTCACCATCCTGACTTAGACATATATCGCCATTCCTTCACAGTTGCTGAATCAAAATCCTGGAACTCCCCTGCCTGACAGCGCTCTGGGTGTACCTATACCACATAGTCTGCAGTGCTTCATGAAGACAGTTCACCCCCACCTTCTCATGGGCAGTAAGGAATGGGAATAGATGCTGGACTAGCCAGCAATGCTCACATCTCTTGAATGAATACATTTTTATAAATGATTGATTTATTGATAAACCTTACAATGGGATGAAAGAGATGAAGAGATGAAAAAACTTATCAAATATCTGGAATGAATTGACATCTTGTGAATGGAATATATCATTTTATAGTAGAAAATTTTACTCACTGGTTACTGACAGGATGAATGCAATTTATTGGTGAGTCTTAATGATGACTTTGAGAAGAAACTATTCTTGGCTGTTGTATAACTCCTTCACAGAGTCAAATAGCAAATTTGAAATGAGATAATTAATTTTGATTTTTTTAAATTTGATTTTTGATCTGATTTATTATTGTCACATGTATTAGTATACAGTGAAAGTAATGTTTCTTGCAGCTATACAGGCAAAGCATGCCATTCGTAGAGTACTTGCGGGGGGGAGGAAAAGAGAGAGTGCAGAATCTAGTGTTACAGTCACAGCTAGGGTATAGAGAAAGATCAGTTTAATATAAGGTAGGTCCAATCAAAGTCTGATGGCAGCAGGAAAGAAGCCATTGAGTCGCTTGCTACATAATCTCAGACTTTTGTTTCTTTTTCCCGACGTAAGAAGGTGGAAGAGAAAGAATGTTTGGGCTGCGTGGGGTCCTTGATTATGCTGGCTGCTTTTCTGAGACAGCAGAAAGTGTAGATGGAGTCAATGAATGGGAGGCTGATTTGTGCAATGGACTAGACTAAGTTCACAACCCTTTGTTATTTCTTGCAGTCATGGTCGGAGCGGGAGCCATACCAAGCTATGATACATCTGGAAAGGATGCTTTTTATGGTAAAAATTGGTGAGAGTTGTAGTGGACATACTGGGTTTCCTTAGTCTCCTGAGAAAGTAGATGTGTTGGTGAGGTTTCTTAACAATAGTGTCCGTGTGGAAGGACCAGGACAGGTTGTTGGTGATCTGGACACCTAAAAAATTGGAAGCAGCTTCACAAAAGAACCCTTCTGCTCTGGTCTGCTTCCAAGTGCTGTTAATTTGAATGAGACTTCAGGCGCTAAAAAGCAATCACATTTCTTGTTTCAGGCATTGAGCTGGAAGAAGAAGAAGCAAACAATGATGACAGCGATTCCACCATCAGGGGTCGACTTATGAACCTAGTGGAAAAAGTGACATATTTAAAGAAAAAGGAGAAAGAGAATCCAATGGAACAGGAGACAAAGAAACCCAGTTAGTGTTTGTTTGTGAAAAATATTTGAAGTGATTTCCTCTGGATTCAGTGAATGCACACTTGGCCTTTTACTGCACACTATATGTATTACTCCTCTTTTTATATAGATTCATAGTCAGAGGTTTACAGCATGGACACAGGCCTTTTGAACATGAGAACATAAGAAATAGGAGCAGGAGTAGACCTTCAATCCTGCCCTGCCATTCAATAAGATCATGGCTGATCTGAAGTGGATCAGTTTCACTTTCCCACTTTCTTCCCATAACCCTTAATTCCCTTGCCTATCAGAAACCTATCTACCCATGACTTAAATATATTCAGCCAGATAGCCTCCACCACTTCAATGGGCAGAGAATTCCAGAGACACTTTGAGTGAAGAAGTTCCTCCTCAACTCCGATCTAAGCTGCCCCCCTTATTTTGAGGCTGTGCCCTCTAGTTCTGCTATCCTTTCGAAGCGGGAAGAATCTCTCTACCTTTACTCTATCTAGCCACTTCATTATCTTATATGTCTCTATAAGATTCCCCCCCAACCTTCTAAACTCTAACGAGTACAGACCCAATCTATTCAATCTCTCCTCATGGGCTAACCCCCTCATCTCTGGTATCAGACTAGTGAACCTTCTCTGCACTCCCTCCAAGGTCAATATATCCTTACGCAAATGCGGCGACCAAAACTGCACACAGTAGTCCAGTTGCAGCCTCACCAGTGCCCTGTACAGTTGCAGCAAGACCCCCCTCGCTATAAAGGCCAACATTCCATTCGCCTTCTTGATCACGTGCTGCATCTGCAGACTGGGTTTTTGCGATTCGTGCACAAGGACCCCCAGGTCCCTCTGCACTGTAGCATGCTGCAGCTTTTCGCCTTTTAAATAATAATCCCTCTTACTATTATTTCTACCAAAGTGGATAACCTCACATTTGCTAACATTATACTCCATCTGCCAGGTCCTCACTCACTCACTCAACCTATCCAGATCTCTCTGCAGACTTTCCTTGCCTTCCACCCAACTTCCTTTTCCACTCATCTTCCTGTCATTAGCAAATTTTGTTACCTACACTCAGCCCCCTTGTCCATGCCACCCTTATTTTTTTAAAAGCCCTAAGCTAATCCCAATTGCTCACATTTGACCCATATCCCTTTATACCCACTGTAGCTATGTAACTATCTAAATGCTTTTCAAAAGATAAAATTGTACCCATCTCTATTACTAACTCTGGCAGCTTGTTCCAGACACTCACCACCCGCTGTGTGAAAAAATTGCCCCTCTGGACACTTTTGTATCTCTCCTCTCTCACCTTAAATCTATGCCCTCTAGTTTTGGACTCCCTTACCTTTGGGAAAAGATATTGACTATCTACCTTGAAAATGCCCCTCATTATTTTATAGAACTCTACAAAGTCACCCCTCAGCCTCCTACGCTCCAGAGAAAAAAGTCCCAGTCTATTTGGCCTCTCCTTATAACTCAATCCATCAAGTTCTCATAACATTCTAGTGAATCTTTTTTTGCACTCTTTCTAGTTTAATAATATCTTTTATATAATAGGGTGACCAGAATTGCAAACAGTATTCCAAGCGTGGCCTTACCAATGCCTTGTACAACTTCAACAAGACGTCCCAATTCCTATGTTCAATGCTTTGACTGATGAAACCAAGCATGCCAAATGCCTTTTCACCATTCTGTCCAGCTGTATCTCTACTCTCAAGAAACTATGAACATGTACCCATAGATCTCTTTTTTTCTGTACTCCCGCCAATGCCCTACCATTAATGAATAAGTCCTGCCCTGGTTCAATCTACCAAAATGCATCACCTTGCATTTGTCTAAATTAAACTGCATCTGCCATTCATCAGCCCACTGGCCCAATTGATCAAGATCCCGCTGCAATTGGAGATAACTTTCCTCTCTGTCCACCATGCCACCAATCTTGGTGTCATTTCAAACTTACTAACCATGCCCCCTATATTCTCATCCAAATCATTACTATAGATGACAAAAAACAGTGGGCCCAACACTGATCCCTGAGGCACCCCACTGGTCATAGGCCGCCAGTTTGAAAAACAACTCTTTCCAATTACCCTCTGGCTTCTGGAGGTCAAGAAGCCAATTTTGTATCCATTTAGATAGCTCTCCCTGGATCCCGTGAGATTTAATTTTATACAACAACCTACCATGCGGTACTTTGTCAATATTGTCTCCAGAAAGGTTTGGTCTTCCTTATTGTACCATCAGAAATGATTTTTTTTCTGGCCAAGTTTGGAACAATATGGAGCCGTGCTGTCAAAATTTTTCATCTTGCACTCAACAGGACAATACGTAAAAATACTAAATTGTAGCAGGAACAACAGTTTATTCCGTTTACTATTTAGTCTTCTTGTGAAGTATTGTGATGAGTGCAAGTTGAAAAACTTTGACAACTTTTCTCTTTTTTTCAGCATGACCCAAGTTCTGTTCTACCAAATTGGCAACATGCTGCTAAATCTGTTACAAAAGCAGAATGCTACAGACACTGGGAATCTGAACTAAAAACAGAAAATGTTGGAAATGTTCAGCAGGTCAGGCAGCACGTGTGGAAAGCAGATGTAATGGCCTGATTTTTACTTTTATGCCAACCTGACAAGTTTTCAGCTTGGGGATGGGGAATTAGAGGGAGGGGGTTGTGGTGGATGGATAGTGAATGTGAAATTACATGGATGAGATTGTCTCCAGATTTTGCCCTCTCCTCTCCAAACTTGGAAGCAATTTTATAGTGGGGTGAGCAGGTCTTTGGGGGTGTTATGGGGGGGGGAGCCATCACTTACTCCAAAAATAAGCTTTAAATGGTGATTTTATGGCTGCTGAAGGACTTTTTCCTGCTCAACCTCAATTTTTAGGCTGGTGGGTGAAGGACAGATTGTGGTGGGATTTGGAGGGAGAGCAAGGTCCTACAATAGAAGCCCCAATCTGATGGTGAATGCCATACACTTAAAGACTGATAAATCTTTGGATCTCCCCCAGGACCCTCACCGACTGGGACAGCATGATGGCACAGTGGTTAGTACTGCTGCTTCATATTGCCAGCGACGCAAGTTCAATTTCAGCCTTGGATCACTGTCCGTGCTCTCCCCGTGTCTGCATAGGTTTCCTCTGGGTGTTCTGGTTTCCTCCCAGAGTCCAAAAATTTGCAGGCTAGGTGTATTGGCCATGCTAAATGGCCCCAAAGTGTCAAGGAGATTAGCTTGGGTAAATACATGGGGATATAGGGATAGGTCTGAGTGGAATTGTTGTTGGTGCAGATTCATTGGGCCGAATGGCCTCCTTCTGCACTATAAGATTCTATGATTCTGTGACTCCTTCATGACCCTCCAACCCCCACCCCCACCCTACCCCCACCCCTACCCCTCTTTCCTCCTCATCAGGACCCCAACTGCTTATCTGTCCTCCATGCTCCAATTGCACTGCAGTCCCTCTTCCCACCACTGCAGCAGTATGTCTGGAGGGCCCACAGAGCTGCTAGCCAATTTGATTGGCGGTCAGCTCTCCAAGATTGGACCTGCTCCCAGCTACCAATCAATGCTCATTAGAGGATAAAACACTAGAAGGCCTGTTAGAGTCAGCAGGATTGGGGGAGGGGGGTGCGGGGTGTGGGGGGAGGGGGTGCGGATGCGGAGGGAGGGGGAGCGGATGCGGAGGGAGGGGGAGGTGGAGGTGGAGGTCTGCCTGTATGTCCCCTGGGGGACAGGCCCCTCCACTTTCTGAAAAATTCAAGCCAATGTTTAAGATCTTTCATCAGAAACCTTGCAGTAAAATATTGTTATATCAGCAGGATGAATTTTTAGGATGTTGAATACATTAAGATCTGATTAATCATTTATAATACTGGAAAAGCAGTGACCCCCCCCACCAACCCCGCCACTGCCGGCACTCCCAGAGCTTAAATGATGCATGTGGATTCCATGGTCAGAATCTTACTGGCATGTGCTCCTGAGCTTCGTACGATCCCACTGAAGTCAAAGGAGAACGCCCATTTCTGAGCCCCCACCCTCACTACCCCTGGGATTGGGACAGGCGTGCTGGTAAAATTCCGGCCTTTAAGCAAAAAATCAAAATAGGCAACAAAGTTTACATTTTGCCTGAAGACTTTCATCCAACAATATTACCCTGATTTGAGTTTGTTTATTTGGTTTGACCTTAAAAGAGGCCAAGAATATTACTTCACCATTACTTGGTACTTGGTGTTAAATATGAGTACAAGATGGAACTTTGAATGTACTGTCAGAATATTTCAAAGTCATTCATTGAAATGACAGTCAGATTTTGATTTTCATCTTAGCCACTCTGCAACAGTTGATCTCTGAGACCATGGTACGGTGGGCCCAGGAGTCAGTGATCGAAGACCCAGAGCTGGTACGGGCCATGTTTGTGCTATTACATCGGCAGTACGATGGCATTGGCGAGCTTGTTCGTGCTTTACCCAAGACATACACAATCAATGGAGTATCCGTGGAGGACACAATAAACTTACTGGCTTCCCTGGGCCAGATCAGATCTCTTCTCAGTGTCAGAATGGGTAAAGAAGAGGAAAAGCTGATGATCCGTGGACTGGGGTGAGTAAAAATGTTGCTTTTGTGTAGCTCAAGGGATTTCAGAATGCTGATACGCGAGCTGTAGTAGGCAATTTACATTCAAACTTAGCCAAATCGCTTTTCAATAATAGAGACTAATTCCATTTACCTTCTTTCAAAGTTGAAAACAGTTTGTAACATGTATCATATATTTGGGATAATATATGAAAGATGAATATGTTTCCTTGAAATTCCTACTCGAGTACACTTAAGGTGGTGATCTTAACTCATTTATATTGGTGAGTTTATAGGCAGGATCTTATCTGCTTACCACGCCAATGGACCAGGGTGGCAAGTTGGTAAGATAGAGCGAGAGGTGAAAAACCAGGTTTGCACCTGATTTCTCGCCTGTTGTGATCTTGACGACTCATGCCCGGGAATGGGGGCAAGGCCTGAAGGGGCAGGGCTGAGGCTGGTGGGAGGGGAACTTTTTGGCAGTGGTGAAAAGGAGATGCTGTTGTCTTGTTGCGTGTTGATTTGGAGGGGGGGTTGGGGGAATAGCAACTCGGGATGGGATGATCAGCAAAGGTCACAAATGGGGAAATTGGCCAGGATGGTGATTATGGGGCCGGTGGGAAGGGGGAAGGGCGGAGGAGGTGATGAAAGTGAGTGTAGTGAGGTGGGAGGTTAGGTGATAGATGTCCCAGTGTACGGAGCATACTGGGAGACCAGGGCACCTGTGCAATGGCTCCCCTAGAGCTTAACAGCCGGCCTCATGACCATGTTGAAACTCCATCCTCTCTATTGGCAGGAATCTCATTATGTCCTCTGCGTTGCACAGAGTATCATGAATTACAATTACTTACCTCTGAAAAAAATGGGAGAGAAAACCTTTCTTTTGCCTGTTTTACACTGAAAATTTTTCTGAGAACATTCCACCAAATGTCTTCAAAACGTACTGGAGTGAATTTGAGACAAACAGATTACAATTGTCTACTCAACATTCCACTATATATTTTAAGGCCTATCTTTTGGAGGATTTTGAATGGATTATTATTTTTAATAGACTTAAACTTATAGAACATAGAACAATACAGCACAGAACAGGCCCTTCGGCCTTCGATGTTGTGCCGACCAAAATAAAAAGCAATGCCCCTCCTAACTAACCATTCCCTTCCCATCCATATACTTATCAACTAACCTCTTAAACGCCACCAAACTTGGCGCATCTACAACAGCTGCAGGCAGGGCATTCCACTCCCTAATCACTCTTTGAGTAAAGAACCTACCTCTGATAGCCGTCCTATAACTCATACCCCTTAATTTAAAGTTGTGTCCCCTCGTGCTAGCTTTCACCATCCTAGGAAAAAGGCTATCACTGTCCACCCTATCCAAACCTCTAATTATCTTATATGCTTCAATAAGATCCCCCCTTAGCCGCCTCCTTTCTAACGAAAACAACCTCAAATACTTCAACCGCTCTTCATAGGACCTGCCCTCCATACCAGGCAACATCCTAGTAAACCTCCTCTGTACCCTCTCCAATGCCTCCACATCTTTCTTATAATGTGGCGACCAGACCTGCACACAATACTCCAAGTGCGGCCGCACTAGAGTTTTGTACAGTTGCAACATGATGCTGCGGCTCCTAAATTCATTCCCCCTACCAATAAAAACTAAGACTCCATATGCCTTCTTAACAACTTTATCCACTTGACTGCCTACTTTCAGGGATCTATTGACACATACACCAAGATCCTTCTGTTCCTCAACCCTATTAAGAGCCCTCCCATTAGCCCTATACTCTACACATTTATTGTTCCTGCCAAAGTGCATTACCTCACACTTTTCCACATTAAACTCCATTTGCCACCTCTCCGCCCAGCTCTGCAACTTGTCCAAGTCACTCTGTAAACTAAAACACCCCTCTTCCCTATCTACCACACCACCAACTTTAGTATCATCTGCAAATTTACTGATCCATCCCTCAATACCCTCATCCAGATCATTTATAAAAATTACAAACAGCAGGGGCCCCAAAACAGACCCCTGAGGCACACCACTCGTCACCGAACGCCACGATGAAAATCTCCCATCAACCACCACCCTCTGTCTTCTATCTGCCAGCCAATTTCTAATCCAATTAGCTAAATCACCCTCTATTCCACACATCTGCATTTTCTGTAGAAGTCTTCCATGGGCCACCTTATCAAACGCCTTACTAACGTCCATATATACTACATCACCCGCCTTACCCCCATCCACCTCTCTGGTCACTTTCTCAAAAAACTCAATGAGGTTAGTAAGGCATGCCCTACCCTTCACAAAACCATGCTGACTATCCCCAATCAATTCATTTCTCTCTAAATAACTATAAATCCTATCCCTAATAATTCTCTCCAATACTTTGCCCACAACAGAAGTAAGACTCACTGGCCTATAATTCCCTGGAAGGTCTCTTTTCCCCTTCTTGAACAACGGGACCACATTCGCTATCCTCCAGTCCTCCGGAACCACACCCGTAACCAACGACGACCTGAAGATCAGAGCCAGAGGCTCTGCAATCTCCTCTTTGCCTCCCAGAGAATCCTAGGGTAAATCCCGTCCGGCCCAGGGGACTTATCCAACTTCCAACCCTCGAGAATTTCTAACCCATCCTCCCTATCTACTACAATACTCCCCAATTTGCAACCCTGTACCTCAGTGCTCTCCACAGCTACATTTCCAGCACTCTGCGTGAATACCGAAGAGAAATATTTATTCAGTGCCTCGCCAATCTCTTCAGGCTCCACGCACAACTTCCCACTGCTATCTATTACTGGCCCTAATCTTGCCCTAACCAATCTTCTATTCTTAACATATCGAAAGAAAGCTTTAGGATTCTCCTTAATCCTATCAGCCAACATCTTCTCGTGTCCCCTCTTAGCTCTCCTCCATTCACTTTTTAGCTCCTTCCTGGCTAATCTATAGCTATCCATTGCACTAACTGAGCCTTCAAGCCTCATCCTGACATAAGCCTCCTTTTTCTTCTTAACCAGCAAATCAACTCTTTTCGTACAACAAGGCTCTCTTACTCGTCCATTTCCTCCCTGCCTGACAGGGACATACTTATCAAGGACTCTCAGCAGCTGCTCCTTGAATAAGCACCACATTCCAGATGTTCCCAGTCCCTGTTACTTGATACCATTTACCATAGAATTTTGCTGCCAATTATAAACCAATTGAACTCGAAGGGCCGAATGGTCTACTTATGCTCCGAGTTTCAGTGGGGGGCGCTTTTGGTGCAACTGGTTGTTTCAGGATGGTGGAGGCGGCCCACAATTGGCGGGTGGCAGGATATCTGGTCCCACTGTTATCAAAGGATTTTCCCCTTGAATGCACTCCTTGCCGCTGGAAAAGCAAGAGTGCAGTGTTGGTGGAACTGGAAGATTCCACTGCTGTGAATGGCTGGAAAATTTTGGCCTATGTTTTTAAGTACAACCATTGGAGTACTGATGGGAATGGCTAAAATTCTGGTTTTACAACCCACCCAATCTTACTCTCCATTGAAGTTAACATTATGCAATATTAGGTGGGTGTAAGGCCAGTGACCTACTCGATCCAATGGATCTCTCACCCAGCAAATTAGATTAAAATTAACCTCCATTAGGTTTCACAGCACCGGTGGGTATGAAAGAATTGAAAAATAACTGCTTCAGTAAACAGGTTTTGCAAATGAGAACCACTCTCCTCCAAAAGCTGGTTCTGAAAGACTTTGGATTTGGGGGTGGATGGAAGCACCCCAAAGTCTTCTCAACCTGAGGCCCCGAGCATTCCGAGAGGAAAGGCTCAGGAAATGAAGATGGGCACTGGATTTCGCTGGGAATTGGAAGGAAAGATCAGGGGCCTGAGGTTTCCCAAATGGCATTGGAGACATCCAGGGGAGTAATTATAACCACACGAAATTTAAATTGTGAACGTGCTGAGCTTCTGGGGGCTGGGCTTGGGGCAAAGGGTAGGGGTGGTCGAGGGAGGGTTAATGTCGATCTCATGAAATCCCAGATTACTGCAAAAGAATTGGGAAACCCACCATTGTGTGGAGTTAAAATGGCAGGAAATGAGAATGAGGCGTGACTGCCAGTTATCACTGATGCAACCCACCTCACTTGACCTAGGATTGACCTCCTTTTCTCCTTTGGTATCTATTTTAAGCTGCAACTTCATTCGCAGCTTTGATTTCAGTGTGTTCGCCTACAATCTACAAACTTGACTTTATTCACTTAAGTTCAGAGGATCAACATACCTTAATTTAATAATTAAAAAAAGAATGAAAATTAAAGATCCAAATCATCAGTTAATATTGTGGCCTTGCTAGTGGAATTTTCAGAGCAATTAACCAATGCCCATTACTAAACATTTGTATTTATTAAGTTTTTTTTTAACTTTCTCCTTTCACCTAGCGATATAATGAATAACAAAGTGTTTTACCAACATCCGAATCTAATGAGGGCACTGGGGATGCACGAGACAGTGATGGAAGTGATGGTGAACGTGCTCGGAGGTGGAGAGTCTAAGGTAATGTGGCCTGATTTTGTATATCATTAATATGGGCAGCACGGTGGCACAATGATTAGCACTGTTGCCTCACAGTACTAGGGACCTGGGTTTAACTCCAGCCTTGGGTTAATGTCTGTGTGGTGTTTGCACATTCTCCTTTTGTCCACATGGACTTCCTCCAAATGCTCTGGTTTCTTCCCACTCCAAAAGCGTGCAGGTTAGGTGGGATTGACCATGCTAAATTGACCCTTCATGTCCCAAGATATGTAGGTTAGAGGTTTAGCGGTATAAATAAGTGGGAATAGGATCTGGGTAAGAATTGGTGCAGACTCAATGGGCTGAATGACTTGCTTCCACACTATAGAGATACTATGGTTTTGTGTATTGGCATAATATTTCAGTTCTTTATAGTTATTTTATTCCTGGATACAGTGAGTAAAGTACAATTTAATATCAATCCCTCCTGATAGCTATCCATGGACCTTGCAGATATCTTACAGATATCTCTCTAATGGGTTTTAATTCAAACCTAACCAAGTCAAAGAGTTGGGTCTGACAACTCTCAATATCTTGTCATCTTAGTAAGAAGATGGTTAAGTACAATAGGTTTATTTGGTAGATGAGCTTTTGGAGCACTGCTCTTTCATCAGATAAGGGAGGGAGTGGATTTTCAGAGCAATTAACCAATGTCACTCACCTGATAAAGGAACAGTGCTCTGAAAGCTAGTGCTACCAAATAAACCTGTTGGAGTTTAGCCTGGTGTTGTGAGACCTCTTGCTGTGCTTATCCCAATTCAACGCCAGCACTTCCATGTCTTGTCATCTTCTGAGGTAGTGCCAGTAACATTTTCACTTCAAAGCTGAAGTCAGAAACCTTTTTATTTGATACATATTTTCACTGAGATTTGACGTATCTAATGGTATTCCAATTCCTGAAAACTTCTCTTCATTTCTCTTGTTTCCTAGACTAGCTAGTCTTTATATTTCTGGCACTTGCTTTCTTGTCCCTTCCTCCATTGTATGGCTTTTCTTCCAGCAAAGCTGTTTCCCTCTCACATCATTAAGCACCTTCCACTCTGGCTTCCAGTGCAAACTAATCTCAAAAAATTATTTTCTCTAAAAATGGCCCTGATTGCTAAGCAACAGCTCATTCTCTCTCTAATCTTTTACTTTACATGTTGTAAATTCTCTCAGCGCAATGCAACCATAGTTTAAAATGAAACCAAAGATCCCCATACATGCAAATACCTTTGTTCAAATTAGTCTAATTGGAGTTTTATACCCTTCCTGAGACATAAACACTAAATTAAACTCACTTAAATCTGTACTTCATTTCTAACATCCAACAAAAAATATAGATCACTTAAAACTACCTCTGCTTCTTGACACAGTTAAGTGAGAACTGTTTCCAAATTAGAAGAACATGCAAATAAAGTTTCTGGATTTAGCTTTGTCTAGGGGAAGATAATGTCTGTTTTTCAAACATTTAGGGTGAGTCACTTTGCACTATGACTGGATAATGATAAACTAAAAGGCTTTGTGACTTTTCTGTTCCTCCCAATTATTATTGTTTTTTAAAACAATTTTCACATTAAACTGAGTCTTGTTTCATTTTTTCGATGCATCCTGTTTAGGAAATTATCTTCCCAAAGATGGTGGCCAATTGCTGTCGTTTCCTGTGCTATTTCTGCCGGATCAGTCGGCAAAATCAAAAAGCCATGTTTGACCACTTAAGCTATTTATTGGAAAACAGCAGTGTTGGATTAGGTGAGGATATATAATTCATTAGAGATGCTATTGTATTCCAAATTGATGAAGATTCATTTCTAATCATGTTGGCATTTGTATCTTGGAATAGTGTTGCTCTGGGCTAGTCCTTTGATTTGATTTATTATTGCCACATATATTAACATACATGAAAAGTATTGTTCCTTGCGCACTGTATAGACAAAGCATACGTTCATAGAGAAGGAAAGGAGAGAGTGCAGAATGTAATGTGACAGCCATAGGTGTAGAAAGAGAAAGATCAACTTAGTACGAGGTAAGTCCATTCAAAAGTCTGACAGCATCAGGGAAGAAGTTGTTCTTGACTGGGTTGGTGCGTGACCTCATACTTTTGTATCTTTTCCCCGATGGAAAAAGATGGAAGAGAGAATGTCTGGGGTAAGTGGGATTCTTAATTTGCTGGCTGCTTTTCAAAGGCTTTGGAAAGTGTAGTCAGAGTCAATGGATGGAAGGCTGGTTTGAGTGATGAACTGAGCTACATTCACGACCTTTTGTAGTTCCTTGTGGTCTTGGGCAGAGGAGGAGCCATGACAAGCTGTGATACAACTGGAAAGAATGCTCTTATGGTGCACCTTTAAAAGTTAGTGAGATTGTAGCTGACATGCTAACATTCCTTAGTCTTATGACAAAGAAGGCACTGAGAAAGTTATACTGAGGTTCGGATGAAGTCTCTGGATACATAAGTTCAAAACCTACCATGCCAACCTGGATCATTTAAGTTCAATTAAGAAACCTGGAATAAAATGCCAGCCTCATTAATGATTGGTCATGAAAGTGCTGGATTGGTGGAAAAAACCCATCTGGTTCACTAATGACCTTCAGGAGGGGAAATCTGAACTGGTTTGGCTTAAGGGACGCCAAAATGGCTGATTCTTACTTGTCCTATGAAACAGCCTAGCAAGCCACTCGAGGTGCTACCTACACCACATGGACTGCTGTGGTTCAAGAAGGTGTTTTACCTCTTTGGTGACATGCAGTAAGTGGTGACCTTGCTAGCAATTCTCTCATCCCAAGAACAAATGTTTAGAAATGTCACAATTGATCTCTCTTAAAAAGATCCTTTAGCTGGACTTTTTTGATTAAGCCACCTTATTGTATTTGACAATTAGGGCTAGTACTGCTGCACTTAGTATTACATAGTAGGGGTGAACAGAATTCAAACAAGCCTTTCATCTTGTATTTGTGCCTTTAAAGAAAAGCACTTTTTTGTGAAAAATGCTATTTTCAGTCATTGATAATTGATTGGAAAAGCAAGCTGAAAATTGCCCAGTAGTTGGCATAGTGGCACAATGGTTATCATTGCTGCCTCACAGCAGCAGGGACCTGTGTTCAATTCCGGCCTTGGGTGACTGTCTGTCTGGAGTCTGCACGTTCTCCCCGTGCCTGAGTGCGTTTCCTCCGACAGTCCAAAGATTTGTGGATTAGGGGCCCCATAGTATCAGGGGGCACAGCAGAGTAAACACGTGGGATTAAGGGGATAGGGCCTAGGTGGATTTGTGCTCAGTGCAGTATTAATGGGCTGAATGGCCTCCTTCTGCACTTTAGGGATTCTATGATTCTAGTCACAATTTCCTAAAGTTGCAAATGCCATAGGGAATGGTTCATTCACCTTATGTGTTCACTGATGAGGATTTGGGAAACTCAAATCACTTTGATACTGAAAATCAAGTTTCGTGCCGAGGGAGCTTATTTGCTTATGAAACGGAACGTAAGCATTCCTTAATCAGTCCAATTCTTCTGTGCCAATGCTTAGACTATTCAAAGTCTCATCCCCTGCACATTAAGGAATCAATTGGTGGGCCAATCAAGGAGTCTTTTCCTTGTATTTAACCAGGAGATAGATGGATTCTTGGTTATAAAGGGATTGGGGATTATGGAGAAAAGGCAGTAGAATGGGGATGAGAAAAATATCAGCCATTATTAAATGGCAGAGCAGACTTGATCGGCCAATTGGCCTAATTCTTCTCTATGTCTTATGATCTTATGGTCCTGCCATGAATAAGGACAAATTCCACTCAAGAAATTTTTCTGTATGATAATGTACTGAGCAACACTGTCATCGTTAAACCACTTCTAAGACAATTTCTCAAAGGCTTCATGTTTTCTTAATAGCATCTCCTTCAATGCGAGGTTCCACTCCTTTGGACGTTGCTGCAGCGTCTGTGATGGATAATAATGAACTCGCCTTAGCATTACGAGAGCCTGACTTAGAAAAAGTAAGTATAGAACATTACAGCGCAGAACAGGCCCTTCGGCCTTCGATGTTGCACCGACCAATTAAGAAAAAAAGAAAAAATTTATATTTATCCAAATGCAGTTACCTCTGCTTATTTTGATTGATGTTTAAATGACTTTTTGTGTAATGACTTCAATCAGGTCATTGAGTTTGGCCTATTGGAGTATGAACTCCCTGATTAAAAAGTCAATTGATGGACCAATCAGGGAGTCTTTTCTTTGTCTTTAACTGTGAGTGTCAGTTCCTCTGGCACTCCTGAAGGTAGACTGCTGACTGATAGCATGCTGTGTACTGCTGTTGGAATTATAAATAAAAGGGATTTTAGTGAAGGGACTTCATCTCTGAAGATTTATTACACTATGTTAAAACCACAATGTGCCCAGTGCTAGTCATATGGCCAAACTGATTTACAGTCAGAACAATGGCTCTTTTAGAAACCTTTGTGAGTAGACTTGAACAATCCCCAGGCACTAGTTTTGATACTGGAACAGGGTTGGTGCTTTCTTGTGAAAACTGTCCCTTAAGGTAGTGGTTTTATCACATTTTGTTTTTACTTATGGGACATGGCAGTTGCCCAGTATTTATTATCCATCCCTAGTTTTCCCTTGAGAAGGTAGTGGTGAGCTACCTTTGTGAACTATTGCAGTCTATGCCTTGTGGATACACCTATAATGCTGATAGGGGAGGAGTTGTAGGATTTTAACCCAGCAACAATGAAGAAATGGCAATATATTTCCAAGGCAGGATGGTGATTGACTCAGGGGGAAACCTCCAGGTGGTGGTATTCCCATGTATCTGCTGCCCTTGATTTTCAAGATGATAATGGTCGTGAGTTTGAAGGGTGCTGCCTAAGTAGCTTTGGTGAATTCCTGCAGTACATCTTGTAGATAATGCACACTGCTGCCACTGTTCATCAGTAGTAGAGGGAGTGAATGTTTCTGAATGGCGTACAAATCAAGCAGGCTGCTTTCTGGATAGTGTCAAGCTTCTTGAGTATTGTTGGAGCTCCACTCATTAGGATTCCATCACACTCTTGATTTGTGAACTATCGATGGTGAGCAGCATTTAGAGAGTCAGGAGGTGAGTTACTCGCCACAGGATTCCTAGCCTCTGACCTGTTCCTGTGGCCACAGTATTCAATGGCTGGTCCATTCAGTTTTTGGTCAATTGCGACTCTCCTAGGGTGTTGATAGTAGGGTATTCAATAATGGTAATGCCACTGAATGTCCAGTGGTGATGGCTGAATTTTCCTATTTGAAGGTGGTCATTGTCGAGCACTTCTGTGGTATGAATGTTACTTGTCACTTATCAGCCCAGTACTGGACATTATCCAAGGAAACTGATGGCTTAGTGATACTATTATTAGACTATTAATGCAGAAACTCAGCTTATGTTCCAGGGACATGGGTTTGAATCTCATCATGGCAGCTGGTGAATTTTGAATTAAATTAAAAAAACCTGGAATTATGAATCTACTGATGACCATGAAATCATTGTTGATTGTTGGAAAAGCCCAACTAATTCACTAATGTCCTTTAGGAAAGGAAATCTGCCATCCTTACATGGTCTTATCTGCATGTGACTCCAGACCCACAGCAATATGATTGGCTCTCAACTGCCCTCCAAGAGCAACTAGGGATGGGCAATAAATGCTGGCCAGCCAGCGATGCTCATGTCCCAGGACTGAATGGAAAAAAATGTTTTGCTGCATTTGGATGTGCAATGCTTCAGTATCTGAGGAGTTGTGAATGGTGCTGAGCATTGTGCAGTCATCAGTGAACATGCCTATGTCTGACCTTATGATGGAAGGAAGGTAAATGATAAGGCAATTGAAGATGGTTGGGCCTAGGACACTGCGGTTAGGAACTACTGCAGTAATGTCCTGGAATTGAGTTTGCTGACCTCCAGTCACCACATCCAAATTCCTTTGTGCTGGGTGTGACTCCAACAAGCTGTAGGTTGCTTCTATTGACTCCACCTTTGCTCAGGTGCCTTGATGCTGCATTCAGTCAATAGATACCTTTTGCTGTACAATGGGGACAACACCTGAAGCCATGATTACCTGAAAGTGGGGTAATGTTCACCTTGAATGGAAAATATGGAAATTTCTTGCTGATGCATGAAAAGTTTTGCCAGTCATTTATTGTGGTGATCTTATGCATTAGTTCCCCTTCCTTTAAGAAATAGAGACCTAGAGTCATAGAGGTTTACAGAATGGAAACAGGCCCTTCAATCCAATTTATTCATGCCGCCCTTTTTCTTAACAAATAAGCTAATCCCAATTGCCCGCATTTGGCCCATGTCCCTCCATACCCATCTTATCCATATAACTGCCTAAATGCTTTTTAAAAGACAAAATTGTACCCACCTCTCAGTTCAAGTCCCAGGCCAGGGCATGTTGGCCATGGAAGGAGTGCTTATGACATGTTGATAATCAGCCTGCCCATTTTTCTCTGAAAGGGATATGTGAAAATATGAAACTAATAATTTTTTTCTTCAACTTTTCAAGAAGTTTAAAATTCCTCAGTTAGCAGTCAGATTAGGATTCAGATGCAAGGGATAAGTGGTTGTGTGTACCTTAACTTCCAACACTGTTCCTGTAGTTTGATGGACATTTCAATCAAGCTAAATAGTTCCTCCAAATCTCATTGAGAATGTAGTATGAAGGCTCTTACTGACTTCTGATCATGGTTCTGTTCTGTAGGTGGTTCAGTATTTGGCTGGCTGTGGCCTACAGAGCTGCGCGATGCTGGTTGCCAAGGGTTACCCAGACATTGGATGGAATCCTGTGGAAGGGGAGCGGTATTTGGATTTTCTCCGCTTTGCTGTATTTTGTAACGGTAAGACATCATGTAAGAGCATTTCCTCTTTAACAGCGTAAACTGTGACAGTGGGAGAGCACAATGGGCCACTATCATGTTACGGAAAAGGAAGAATATATTATCAGTGATGATACAACACAGCAAGTAGTCTCACAACACCAGGTTAATGTCCAACAGGTTTATTTGATAGCAAAAGCCATTAGCTTTCAGAGCATCAAGTAAGTAGGAGAAGCACTCAAAGCTAGTGGCTTTTGCTACCAAATAAACCTGTTGAACTTTAACCTGGTGTTGTGAGACTTCTTATTGTGTTTATCCCTGTCCAATGCCAGCATCTCCCCATAATGATGATACAATGCATAAGTGATCCAAGCAGAAATAACTTAGCTGAGTAGAGAAATGATCTGATATCTGTTTGATGGTATCTTTGGTGGAAACCAGTTGCATAGAATCCCTACAGTGCAGGGGGAGGCCTTTTGGCCCATTGAGCCTTCACCGGCTCTCTGACAGAGTAGCTTACCAGCCCTTCTTCCCGCGCTCTCTCCTCATAACTTCACTCATTTACTGTGGCTGATCCTACGGACCTTATGACACTAGAAGGACTTATTTTGTATCATGGTTAATCCACGTAGCCCGCACATCTTGGAGTGTGGGAGGAAACCGGACCATCCGGAGGAAACTTCACACAGATACAGGGAGAATGTGCAAACTCCCCACAGTCACACAAGTAGGGAATTGAACCTGGGTCTCTGACACTGTTTTGCAGCAGTGCTAACTATTATGCACCTATGTTGCCATCACAGGAATAGAGGGATAAAGACAGGAAGCTTGTTCTGTTCTATTCTATTCTATGTTTTGTTTCTTTCTTACTATTAAAGTATTGTAATGAAATACCAAGATTTAGATAAACTTCGAAGTATACCTCTGAGCACAGACTCTTGTTTCTGTGTGGTGGGAGTGCATATCAACAATTTACACACTCAGGACTATGGGGTACAAAGCCTTTTCATTCATTAAAATGTCTTTCTTGCTTCATTCTCAGTTAGAAACTTGTGCAGTAAAGCTGGGTTGAAAATATGAGTGGGATCAAAATTGCTGTGTTTATACTAATGCAAAACTCGTGAAGGTCTAGACTTTCTCAAGTGAGCATTTTTCCTACTTGAAAACATTGTTGGGCTACTTAGCAAACGGGGGCCCTCGTAGGTGAGTCAAACAGTTATCTTAATTGAGATCGATAAGGTTCCCCAGTTAACAGTTAGGAGTGGTAATCCTGTTTGATTCTGAACCCAGGGTGCTGAAGCTTCTTGGGCATCTTGAAAAGGACCAGGAATTCAATGTTGAACTTTCTAGTGATTATCTCATTCTGTGAGCTTACCAACCAAGCTCTTAGAGGAGCTTAAATCACAAAATTGAACAACACTTCACGATAAATCTTTGACATGCTGAAATGAGGATGTGAATTTACAGGTTTTTTTTATGCCGGCTATTTTTCACTTGTTGGTAGACAGTGGAAATACACTGCAAAGACTGTTTATTTCTGATTTTTTTTTTACAAACAAAATAAAGCTTATTAATTTGCCCCATGTAAAATGCAGTGTTACTTAATACAGGGTTACTTAACCACAATATTATGATGGTAGTGGGCATATATTATAAGAAAGATGTGGAGGCATTGGAGAGGGTACAGAGGAGGTTTACCAGGATGTTGCCTGGTATGGAGGGCAGGTCTTATGAAGAGAGGCTGAGGGATTTGAGGTTGTTTTCGTTAGAAAGGAGGCGGCTAAGAGGGGACCTTATCGAAACATATAAGATGATTAGAGGTTTAGATAGGGTGGACAGTGATAGCCTTTTTCCTAGGATGGAGAAAGCTAGCACGAGGGGACACAGCTTTAAATTAAGGGGTGATAGTTATAGGACGGATATCAGAGGTAGGTTCTTTACCCAAAGGGTGGTTCGGGAGTGGAATGCCCTGCCTGCAGCAGTTGTAGATGCGCCAAGTTTGGTGGCGTTTAAGAGGTTAGTTGATAAGTATATGGAAGAGAAGGGAATGGTTTAGTTTGGAGGGGCATTGCTTTTTATATTGGTCGGCGCAACATCGAAGGCCGAAGGGCCTGTTCTGTGCTGTAATGTTCTATGTTCTATGTTCTATCTGCAGTGAGCTAGTTATTCGATTTGTAATGGTATGAGTCAGGAAATTGGAAACAAGAATAAATGAATCCCGAAGTGTGATTTATGTCTAGTACATGCTAGACAGATGCTGACATTTCACTCAGAGCTTGCACAAAGTAACATGTACGTCACTTGGTACCAACCACTGTGAATGAATGTAGTAAATGAATAGTATGACAATTATTCATACTATTCATACTATTCTCAATGAGTATTGAGAATACTCATATCCACTGGTAAACCTAGCTGCAATGACAAGAAAAGAAACTTTTATTTAAGTCTGGACTGTAGCTTTTCAGTGGAAATTCCGAATGTGGTGCCCATTCATTTGTAAGAGGGAAACTGAAATAACTGCTCAGAGCCTGTGTCCCTTCACTAGATTCCTTTATCTACAAACTCAGTTCCCCTCCTAAGAGTGCTTCAGGTACAAAGTCAGGATCTGGAGCGTCAGTATCCCTGACACTTCTCAATATAGAAATGCAGGTGAGATTTTCCGATTGGGCAGGCAGTCATTATTTTTTATAGTCTTAAATTTTATTTATTAGTCACAAATAGGCTTACATTAACACTGCAATGAAGTTACTGTGAAAATCCCCCCATCACCACACCCTGACATCTGTTTGGGTCAGTGCATCTAAACAACATGCCTTTCACACTGTGGGAAGAAAGCAGAGCACCTGAGAAAACCCACGCAGACATGGGGAGAATGTGCAAACTCCACACAGACAATGACCCAAACTGGGAATCGAACCCAGGTATCTTGCACTATGAGGCAACAGTGCTACCCACTGTGTCATTATGCCAGCCTCATTATCTCAATTAAGGAGCTCATACTCCCAGAGGTCAACCACATGGACTATATAAAGTCATTGCACAAACAGGGTCTCCTTTTCTGCCATAACTCTCTTAATGTTTCTTAACATTGGTTTTCAGATACATTGCTGATTTAAGTATGATTTTATTTTTCTTGTGTGCTGTGCTGATATTTCACTCGCACTTTTGTTCCATCAATTTGAAGGTGAGAGCGTGGAAGAGAATGCCAATGAGGTTGTAAGGTTGCTGATTCGTCGGCCCGAGTGCTTTGGGCCAGCCCTGCGAGGAGAAGGAGGGGACGGCCTCCTCTCTGCCATGGAGGAAGCTATAAAGATCTCAGAAGACCCAGCGAGAGATGGCCTGTCGTCAACTGATGAATCTAGTAGAAGTCTGTGAGTCCGTGACCCTGACTGTCAGTACCCAGATTCTGCTGGTTGTGGAATGGACATTGAAATATTTCTTGCAGTGGTAGCTCCATCCGAACTAAGAAAAAGGCAAAAGTATTGTAGTTTCTAGCCTAACCTTTAAATAGCTCATTTTACCTCAAGGGAGGGAAACATCAAAAACTATTACAGTTATCCTTTATTTAGAACTCAACGTAGGAAAAGGAGAACATTCAGTCCTTCGAGTCATGTTAAGATGGTGGTGTAATGGCATTGTCAGTGGGCTGGTAATCCAGAGACCCAGGGTAATTAATGCCCTGGGGACTTGGATCGAACCCCACCACGGCAGATGGTGAAATTTTAATTCGATGAAAATTTGGAATTTTTAAAAAAAATCTATATTGACTGCAAAACCATTGCCGATTGTTGTGAGGTATCAGCTGGTTCATTGATGTCCTTTGGAGAAGAAAATCTGCCTTATTTGGACAAGGACAATTTGGGATGAGCACTAAATGGTGGCCAAGCCAGTGAGGCACAGACCTCGTGAATGAGTAAAAAATGTTGTACCATGACTCAATTTGATCATGGCTGATCTGCATCTTAATTCCATCTAATCACCTTGATACCATAACCCTCAATAGTGTTACAACACAGAAAGAGGCCCATCATGTCTGCACCAGCCATTAAGCACCTATTACAATCCCAGTCTTGCCTAATTGTCTCATTTATCAATCTCATTTTGGGAATTTTCAGTTGACCACCAGCCCCAACATCATTTTTGGATGAGAATGTTCCAGATTTGCACCACACCTAGTGCTTCCTGATATCACCCGTCAACGGCTTAGTTCTAATCTTAAATTTATAAATTAAGTTCCCTGATAAGTGTGCTTTATTGGAAGTGGGGAGGTGATGGTATGAGCCTAATGGTATTATTGCTGGACTGTTAATCCAGAAACTCAGCTAATGTTCTGGGGACCTGGTCTTGAATCTTTTCATGGCTGATGGTGGAACTTGAATTCAATAAAACAGAATTAAGAATCTACTGATGACCATGAAACCATTGTCAATTGTCGGAAAAACCCATCTGGTTCACCAATGTCCTTTAGGGAAGGAAATCCGCCGTCCTTACCTGGTCTGGCCTACGCATGATTCCAGAGCAACAGCAATGTGGTTGACTCTCAACTGCCCTCTGAAATGGCCTAGCAAGCCACTCAGTTTCAAGGGCAACTACAGATGGGTAATAAATGCTAGCCAGCCAGCGATGCCCATGTTCCATGAATGAATAAAAAAAAAGTTAGCTGTCCCACTAGCCAAATAGTTTTCGAATCGGGAGGATTGCCTTGGTTGAATTACTAAACCAAGAATTGTGGGAACTGTGCCAGCATCAGTAGGCGCTGCCTTAAGTTTAAACGTTTAAGATGACTCGATGGTATTTTGCTAGTTAAGCTCATACACGCCGTCAAAGTCAGCAAATTCTCTGAGGCAAATTCTCCAGCTTGTCATCCATGTTTGCAATTTGCATAAAAATATTCTGTGATCAGCAAAAAGGAACAGGAATATATTCTTTGTAACTGATCTTTATTTAAATAGTTAATGACAATGCAGCGAGCTAAAGAAAGTGTTGCTGCTGTAAACACTACATTTATTGATGAAAAACTGTGCGGCTAAAATCTCTCTTTAATGCAAATCTGGAAGAAACCCTGTTGCAATGATCAGGTTGCTAATAAAATGTGATTTACAGGATTAAAACATAAAATATAGAAGCAGGAATAAGCCATTCAGCCCTTCCAGCCTGCTCCCCCATTAGCTTCATGGCTAATCATCAAGTTGAATCTCTTGATCCCGTCTTCCCTCCATACTCTTTGATCCCATTAGCCCCAAAGAGCTATATCTAATTTCTTTTAAACAGTGCATATCGTTATTTTATTCCAAGGATACGAATTATGGAGAAAAAAAGTGAACCTCCCCACCCTATTTTTCATTAATGAGGAACTTCGTTCACATCATGTGGTGATTTGTGTTGTTGGAGATGACCTGATATGCACAATCAGTCCAGGCCTTAATAACACAGCCACTATTGGCAGCAATCTGGCATCACCTGGGCTGGTACTTGGTGGGTAACAGAGGGCCAGCAAAAAAGATGTAAAGGAAACATTTCAACACATTTCAAAATGCCTTTCCATTTCAGAAATTCAAGATATTGTGTACACTGCTAATATTTTATGATATTGTATTAGCACTTTTACATGTGTTTGTGTGTGTACGCGCATATATGTGGGCCTATGTGTGCCTGTCAATGCATGTGTATGTGCACATGTGTGTATGTCAACATGCATCTGTGTGTGTATGTGCATGTGTCTGTGTACACACATGCGTGCATGTGTGCGCATTTGTGCATGTGTGTGTGTACACGTCTGTGTATGTGTATCTGATGTGTATGTGCATGTGCCTGTGTACGCACGTGTGTGCATGTGTATGCACTTGTGTATGTCTATTTATGCTGTGTGTGTGCATTTAGTGAACTTCATGACAAGTTAGAAGCAATTGCATTACTTAGTCTCAAACAAATCTCTACTCGTGAATAATAAATTACACAGAAATTAAGGAATATTGTGAATATATTTTATTAACAGAGATCTTGAAGAAGAGGAAGATGACACTATCCATATGGGGAATGCCATTATGACTTTCTATTCTGCTTTGATTGATCTATTGGGTCGTTGTGCACCAGAGATCCATGTAAGTAGCAAATCAACTCAAAGAAAACATTTCATAGTCTCAAATATCAATGCCTTAACGCTCCTCGTCTGTTTTCATTCTGATAGCCCTTCACAAAAGTTACTTTGTGGGGGGAGTGGTGGTAATTGCAGAGGCTTATTTTTCTTTTGATTGAAACTGAAAACATTTATCATTTCTGATGATAATGGACAGACTCAATTAAGAAATGGTATCAGTCTTATCAAACTTGGGAATGTAATTAAGGAAAATAATGCACGTTGCTTTATTGAAAAAAAATACTCACAATGTGATCTGTAAAGCAAATGAGATTGTCATTGTGGTAGAGCAAGATGTTATGTTGAGGAAGCCTTGAACCACAGCAGTGGTTGAAAGGAAGATAAAAGATAGAGATGTTTCAGTAGCTTTTAGATTAAGCACATGAAGATACAAAGAATAGAGGGTTTTGGGCCAAGGGCAGGCAGAAGGGATTAATTTAATTTGACGTCATGGTTGGCACAGCATTGTGGGCCGAAGGGCCTGTTCCTGTGCTGTACTGTTCTGTGTACTAATACTGTGTACAATAAGCTCAATGCATGTGCAGGTCTAGTTCCACCCATTTCCAGGCTCACACTAAATGTTTTTATCACATATTAGTATACAGTGAAAAGTATTGTTTCTTGCATGCTCAACAAGACAAAACTTACCGTACATAGAGAAAGAAAGGAGAAAATGCAGAAAGAAGCATGGACTGATATTAAAAAATAAAATTAAAAGACATGCTAGGTATAGCTTACAAGAAATCGCCTCGCTTCAGCACCATCTTATCAAGACCCGCGGCCTCACACCTGATAGGTGATGGTTCGTACATTTCCTCCTGATAGGTTGCAGTAGGGTTCCATGACCCATGAATACCCACCTCTTAAAGGAGCCACACTACTACAGCCATCATTGATTTTGGCCACATTGTTAAAAGATGTATTTCGAAATCCCCCGAAACCCAGATTGAAGAGTTTGTGAGATAGAATGCCTGCTTCAATATTCAATCCTTTTCCCTGCCTTTCCTGTGAGGATTTAAATAGCTGGGATCTCTGCATATTGCTTGCTTGTTTAGCCTATTTTTCCTGCCATTGCTTCGAGTTAAGCTGCACAGAAGATCAGAAAATCCTGATTTCAACATTAACAGGGAGGCTACCCAGATCTGCATGTTTACTGATAACAACATTTTATGTTTCCCGCAAGATAGGGTCGTCAATCCCAGAGAGGGATATTCAAGGACAGGCAATCAAAACCTTCCACCATGTGTGGAATGAGAAGTTTCAATCAGCTTTGGCAGAAACCTGGGACACAATTATCTCTCTCGTTCTCTTGGTCAGAGAGGAGAGACCAAAAAAATGGAAAGTATGAAAATGCCATTGAATGACAGAATGTCACCCTGAAAAATACGCCATGGTAATCTTGTACTCAATATGTATAACTTTCCTGTTTTGAATATCTCAATGCAATTTTTTTCATCTTCCAATAGCTCATTAACGCTGGCAAAGGAGAAGCAATCCGAATTAAATCCATTCTTCGGTCACTGATTCCACTGGAAGACCTGGAAGGAGTTGTCAGCATTCCCTTTCAAATGCCGACAGTTGCTAAGGGTGAGTTTCCCGCCCTGTAACAGACACTGGATGCTGTGTATTAACTTATTTGTTGACGATGATAAGTTTAATTGTGCCACAATACCAATAGCAGGTGAGACAGTGGCCCAGTAGTATTATCACAGGATTAATAATCAGCGGTGGTACAATGGTTAGCATTGCTGCCTCACAGCGCCAGGGACCCACATTTGATTCCCGGCTTGGGTCACTATCTCTGTGGAGTTTGCACATTCTCCCCGTGTCTGCATGGGTTTCCTCTGGGTGCTCTGGTTTCCTCCCACAGTCCGAAAAATCTGCTGGTTAGGTGCATTGACCATGCTAAATTCTCCATCACTCTACCCGAACAGGTAGCAGAATGCGGCAACTAGGGAATTTTCACAGTAACTTCACTGCAGTGTTCATGTAAGCCTACTTGTGACACTAATGCATCAGCTTAAATTTAAACACACACCCAGGATAATGCTCTGGGGACCTGTGTTTGGATCCTACCACAAATGATGGTGAAATTTGAATTCAATAAACAACAACTGGAAAAAAAAGTCTAGTGATGGCTATGAAACCATTGTTGATTGTGGTAAACACCCATCTGGTTCGCTAATGTCCTTTAGGGAAGGAAATTTACTGCCTTTAACCTGTTATGTGACTACAGATCCACAGCAATGTTGCTGACTCTTAAATGCCCTTAAGGGTTGGTAAGCTAGAGATGCCTACATCACAAGAATAAAAGAAAAGATTATTATCCATAAAATGAAAGAAGGGACACTTTATGTATGATTTCCCATCCTGAAGGGGATTGTCGTGGGCAGGGTTTGACCATTTGGAGAGCAGTTGTGTGGGATTTCCCCCGTGTTCCCCCCAGAGTCATGCTTTGTGGCAGTAAATGTGGTGAGGTTTTCCAGTCCTGCCACTGATAACAGATTGTTCTCTCCCTTCGCTGCCAAGCAACCTGCAGCATGGGGGTCGCCATCGGTAGGACTGGAAAATCTAGCTGGCAAAATACCTCAACTAATGAGTTTTAACAATCTCCCTGCATTTTCCCATCCTGCTCACTGCAATGTCTGCCGGTGTCGGGACTGGAAAATCTCACCTATTGTGTGTACTTTTGATACCCTTCAGGTGAGTGTAGGGAGAAAAAGAGACATTTAGAATGAAATAGAATTCCTATAGTATAGAAAGAGGCCATTTGGCCCTTTGAGCCTGTGCTGACAGCAATCCCATGCAGGCCCTATCCCCATAACTCCACCCATTTACCCTGCTAATCCCTCTGACATGAAAGGGCAATTTAGCAATCCATCTCATCTGTAATCTTTGTGGGGTGGGAGAAATTTGGAGCACCCAGAGGAAACCCACGCTGACATGGGGAGAAAATGTGTAGACAGTTCCCCAAGGCTGGAATTGAATCTGAGTCCCTGACAGTCTGAAGAGGCAGTGCTAACCGGTGTGTGACTGTGCTGTCAAATAGTCACCCTCTGCAGTGGTGGGATTTGAAACCTGGTCCTCCCAAGTATTGTCCTGAGTCTGTGGATTACTAGTTCAGTGACATGGTGTGGCATGGTGGCACTGTGGTTAGCGCTGCTGCCCCAAAGTGCCAGAGACCAAGATTCAATTCCAGCCTTGGGTCATTGTTGGTATGGAGTTTGCACATTCTCTGTGTGTCTGCTTGGATTTCTTCTGGGTCCTCCCCACAAGATGTCAACTCATTCCAGATGTTTGATCAGTTTTTTTCATCTCTTAAGTACACCAGATGTAAAGTCGATCAATAAATTGATCATTTATAAAAATGTATTCATTCAAGAAATGTGAGATTGCTGGCTAGGTCAGCATTTATTTGCCCATTCCTAACCGCCCATGAGAAGCTGGAGCTGAACTGGTCTTTGTGAACCACTGCTGTCCATATAGTGTAGGTACACCCACAGCGTTGTCAGGGAGAGATTCCTGGGTTAGGGCACCTCTGGATGCTCTGGTTTCCTCCCACGGTCCAAAAATGTATAGGTTAGGTGAATTGACCCTAGTGTTAAATTGACCCTAGTGTCAGAGGGAGTGGCAGGGTAAATATGTTGGATTACAGGATTTGGGCCTGAGTTGGATTGTGGCCAGTGCAGACTCAATGGGCTGAATGGCCACCTTCTGCACTGTAAGGATTCTATGATTGATTGACAACTGACAAAGGATTTATGGTTTAGTTGGTGGAAATGATCTCTGATAATTTATGAAGCACTTATATTGCATGCTATAAGCTTTCCTTTGTCAAAAAGAAGTATTGATTGCCTTAAAGAATTGCTGCACTGTTATGTTCAAGATTCTATCAATTTATATTTGCTATGTAGGAAGAAATCAGGGATATTATTCTCATTGTCAGAGTGTTAGAATAATGACCTTGTCCAAGATATGCTTTCTAATAATGTGATCCTTCATTTTACTTGTGATTGACAACGATCTCTTTTTTAACACATGGAAGCGGTATTTAAGATGTTATTAAAATCATTGTAGGAAGACTAATCGTGACAATAATGTTGAAATAAATAACTTCATTTTCTGGACTGTGCTAGTGTGGGCAAACCATTTTAACCATTTATAGTTAGTTGGACGTTTTCCCCAGAATCATAGAAATCCTATAGCGCAGGAGGAGGCCATCTAACCCATCAAGTCTGTACTGACCACAATGCCACCCAGGCCCTACCCCCTTATCCCTACACATTTACCTGCTAATCCCTCTAACCTACACATCTCAGGACACTCAGGGGTAATTTTAGCATGGCCAATCAACCAAACCCGCACATCTTTAGACTGTGGAGGAAACAGGAGCACCCGGAAGAAACCCATGCAGTCACAAGGAGAATGTGTAAACTCCCCACAGACAGTGATCCAAACCAGGAATCGAACCCATGTCCCTGGAGCTGTGAAGCATGGTGCTAACCACTGTGCTACCATGCTGTTTCAGTTAATGCGATGATAAATGGTTTAATTGGGGGTGGGAAATGTTAGAAAAACCCTTACGTATTTCAGCTCCTTGACTTGAAGATCAAACTTCCTTGTAACATTCTTGAGCTGGCGGGTGGACGGTTCATCGTAGAATCCGTGCAGTGCAGAAGGAGGCCGTTTGGCCCATCGAGCCTGCACGGACAGCAATCTCTACCCCGTAATCCCGTGTATTTACCCCACTAATCCCCTGACATGAAGGGGCAGTTTAGCATAGCCAATCAACCTAACCCAAGATTTTAGGATGTTGTGAAGTTTTAATGTGCATGTCCCCTGTCCAGTAGCCAGCCTGATTGACGGGAATTTGAATCGGAATCTGCAGGGCTCTGCAGGATTAGGCAGATCCAGAGATCCATGTCCCAAATGAGTGGGCAATGAGTGTTGATGGGTGTAGGTGTGGTGGGTGAGGATTGCCCATCCACGTTTAGAGATAAACTGCCATCCATTAAGTTTCTCTTGCTCTGATTGTTCCAACTTTCTTTCCAGTGAATCCTCATATGGAGAATTGGTTATTTGTCAATGCTTTACCGCAACAGAATTGAGGCATCCCATCTTTTCCAGTGAGCTGATGACAAATTGGCTGAAACATGAGGGGTGACTATCCACACAAGCGGCATTCTCGGCTTCCGCTGTGGTGAACGGAGATTTGGCTAAGTGCCAAATTCTTGGTCCTTGCTCTCAGCGGCGGGGGGCGGGGGGGAGGGCAAGAACAGCCGGAGAATTCCACCCATGAGATAGCATCCAATTCAATTTACAGCTAGACAATTATATCTGTTATAAAGTAGCTAATTAGCGTAAGGTGCAATAGTTATTCCAGACTTGAGCAATTGTTGATCATTTCTAAAGTTCTCCATTGTTTGCAAAACGTTCCATTGATATTGGACGGAAATCATGGAAGGCTTACTAACTCCTTGAGGTATGTACAATGTTTTTCACTAAATGTTTGTTCTGTTGATCAGTATACATTGGGTAAAGTCAACATCCTTATCGATCTCTGCTGGTACAAATCCCTGCTCCCGTCTTCCAGTGTAAATAGTGAATGGAGTGAGCTGGCACTGTGAATTTGCCAGATTTCAGTTTCACCGCTGCGGGAAATGATGAGAAGACTGGCTACTTCCTGAGAGGAGAAGTGACATTATAGCCGTGCCTCATGGCAAACCAAAGATCCCTATTGTCAGAGCGGAGTTGTTTGCACAGCTATGTGACGCTTCTTTTTTTATATGGAATGCTTCCAGTGCCGAAGGAGGCCATTTAGCCCATCGAGCTGGCACTGACAGCAAAGTCACCCAGGCCTTATTCCCACAACCCCACCTATATACCCTACTAAGATTCTTATCACTCAGTGTCAATTTAGAATGGCCAATCAGCCTAACCAGCACATTTTTGAACTGTGGGAGGAAACCAGAGTGCCCAATGGGAACCCAGGCAGACATGGGGAGAATGTGCAAATTCTACATGGACAGTGACCTGAATCACCCAAGACTGGAATTGAACTGAGGATCTTGGCGTTGTGAGGGAGTGGGTGCTAGCTACTGTGCCACCAGCATTGAGGAAGGAAAGCAAAACCAGAAATATGATGCTGGTAAGACTGTTATTGGAGCTATCCAAGGAAAAGGTTGTTAATATATTCAGTAATCGATGGAAGTGGCACAGTGATCAGCACTGCTGCCTCACAGCACCAGGGACCGGGTTCAATTCCTGGCTGGGTCATTGTTTATGTGGAGTTTGCACATTCTCCCTGTGTCTTTGTGGGTTTCCTCCAGGTGTTCCTGCCACAGTCTTAAAGACGTGCTAGTTAGGTGCATTGGTCGTGCTAAATTCTCCCTCAGTGCATCCACTGGAATGTAGCGACTAGGGGAATTTCACAGTAATTTCTTTGCAGTGTTAATGTAAGCCGACTTGTGATTCATAAATAAATCAGGATTTAATTGGTAAATGCTTGTGTTTCCTTTCAGATGGGACGGTTGTGGAGCCGGACATGTCAGCAGGATTCTGCCCTGATCACAAAGCAGCCATGGTTTTGTTCCTGGAGAGGGTGTACGGGATCGAAGAGCAAGATTTCCTTTTACATCTGCTGGAGGTTGGCTTTCTGCCAGACCTCCGAGCTGCTGCCTCCTTGGACACGGTGGGTAGATAAAAAGGCCTCCGAGGTTTAATTGGTGTCATGTTTCTGTCAACATGATATGAGTACAGCGCTGATTCGACAATTCAGCTGCTCGCATTGGAAAGAAAGCATCCTGACTGACTATCAGATAAAGATGTCAAGCTACAACATCAATGGACACTGCCAGGGAAACAGAGTGAAATAAATAAATGCGATTCATTATCTGCGCCGTGACCAAGAAGTCAGTGCAGTATACTGGGGAATATGGACAATTTTCAGACAGCCAATCTGTACGAACTGCTCTCATCATATTTTAGTATATAAAACTTTAATATTCTATCTACTTGAACTATGCCTCCAATATAATTGTAAAATTTGTCTTCGCAAAGTGTTCTTCTATCCAGAGCAAATGCTTTGAGAAGCTTAAATTAGAATTAACGATTAATTACTACAAATTGTCACCTGTGGCACTCAGAATTGTAGATGATAAATGTAAAGAATTAGTCCAGGCATGCGGTGGTGCGGCATCAAACCTATTGGAAAAATCGCACTGCTCTATTACTCTCTGCTGTCAGAATATATAACCTAAACAGCACAGAAAAAGACCTTTCGGCCCACTCCAAAAATGTGTGGGTTGAATTGATTGGCCATGTTAAATGGACCCTTAGTATCAGGGGGACTATCAGGGTAAATACATGGGGTTAAAAGTAAAGGACTTAATGGGTTTGTTGTCAGTGCAGACTAGATGGGCAAATAAAGGAATTCTATGGATTCTACTCAATCACCTGTATTAGTTGATGATTCTTTTACATATGTGAATGTTTCACAGCATACTCTGTCCAATCAACAATACTTTGAAATGTGGGGGGTGGGGTAGGATTATAGAATGAGGGTACATGGGGTCACAGAAGTCAAGTATCTAATGCAGTGATGGGCAACCTGCAGCCTGAGGGCCACATGCAGCCTACCTAGGTTCTGAGTGCAGCCCCCTTAGTCATTTTGCTGACCACTGCCCACACAAAACTGTTACATTCCATTGGTTTCCAACCCCATAATTTTTTCCTACAGGTATATCTGAAATGATAGCATATTGTTAGGGACCAGATGAGAAATTCCAAGGTGTATTATGCAATTTGCCTAGACCACAACTTTTAATTTTGATGTTGGCATTAGGGTGAGCATAAAATGTTTCATTACAGGTATGATTCAGTTGATCCCCCGAGAAGCTTTTATCAAAACAAACTTTATTTAAGAATACAGTTAGAACATAACAAAATAATCCACTTTTACCAATCAAAATATTTAAACATGACAAAATGTAACTATTAGCAGCTAGCTATCTCTATTGTTCCAAGTTAGCAGATATCCCCCATAGATATTAATCCCTTCTTTAGAACCAGCTGGCATCAAAAGCAGAAACACTTACTTGGATTTGATTTCCAACTTCTTAACACCTCAGGATAGAGATTCAGATAGTAGTTTCCAGAGAAGGAAATATCATCAAACAACAGATGCCCGGAGAATCAAACCTAGCCTTTGGCAGCTCCCAGTTTCCAGACTTCAGAGACAGGAAGGGCTACCTATCTCTGCAGGTTCAAAACAGCAACTAACTTGAATTTTCTGTGCAAGCCCTAGCTCCACCAAGTCACATAACCTTACCTGTCAAGCAACCTAATTAAATCCTACTCTGCAAAATCCCAGTGGAAATCGCTAAAAATAATATAACAATGTTAGTTGAGATTAAAACAAACACTTTAGCAATTGGGAGCAATTATGCCACTGCAGTTGGCATTGTTAGTAAAAAAAAGAAATTCTAACATCCTGCACAAGAAACATGGCAAATACATCACTTAGAGCACAATATCATCACAACATGAGACAAGGGCAAGCAAGGTGAAGTGTGTGCTGATTGCACACAGCAATGATTGTGAGAGCCATACGTTCCCTCTGCGTTTGTTCAAGCATAAATATATATTTTGTTTTTAATTACTTCAAGTTGATAGTTCTATTAATATATGAATAATTTAGCATTTTATATAACTCATTATGAAATATTTGATGTATTTTAAACGTATTTAATCTTATTCATGAGGGTCATGGTTTGTGAACAAGCCTGATTTCAATATTGTGGCCCATTAAGATGAAGAAGAGTCACTTATGCGCCCTACTCACTAGCCAAGATTGCCCATCATTGGTCGAAGGGATACCACCCTGACAGAATCCATGTTAGACCATACAGTGTGGCAACCAGAGAAGGGTTTGGGTTTCAAAAAGTTATTGGGTGAAGTAGGAGGAATTTTTGAACAGGGTTTCTTGAGCTCACGATATTTACCGTTGTGGAAGTCATGGATGTTAGCAAACTTGGGGATATAAACATCAGTGATGTTTGAGGATTATACATATTGCAGAGAAGGAGGTGCTGAAAGTCTTAAAGCACATCAACATGGATAAATCCCTGGGACCTGATGAAATGTATCCCAGGATGTTGTGGGTGACTGGGGAGGAAATTGCAGGTCCCCAGTCAGAGATATTTGAATTACCGACAGCCACGGATGAGGTGTCTGAAGATCGGAGGGTGGAAAATGTTGTGCCTTTGTTTAAGAAGGGCTGCAAGGAAAAGCCTGGGAATTACAGACCGGTGAGCCTCACATCTGTAGTGAGTAAATTGTTCAAAGGTTTTTGAGAAACGGAGTCTATTTAGAGATACAAGGACTAATTAGGGATAGTCAGCATGGCTTTGTGAGTGGAAAATCATGTTTCACGAATTTGATTGAGTTTTTTGAAGGCCAAGAAGGTAGATGAGGGCAGTGCAGTTGATATTGTCCACATGGACTTTAGCATGACCTTTGGTACCGCTTGGTAGATTGTTGCATAACGTTAAATCTCATAGGATCCAAGATGAGGCAGCTGACTGAATATAAAATTAGCTTGATAACAGAAGACAGTGATTGTGGAGGGTTGTTTGTCAAATTGGAGGCCTGTGACCAGCGGTGTGCCTCAGGGATCAGTGCTGGGTCCCCTATTACTTGTCATTTATATTAATTATTATATCGGATGAGAATTTAGATGGCGTGATTAAAAAGTTTACAGATGACATCAAGATTGGTGACATAGAGGACAGTGAAGAAGGTTATCTAGGATTGTAACAGGATCGTGTTCAATTGGGCCAGTGGGAATGGCAGATGGAGTTCAATTCAGATAGATGTGAGGTGATGCATTTTGGTAGATTGAAGCGGGACAGGACTTACTCAGTTAATGGTAGGGGTTGGGGAGGGTTATAGAACAAAGAGATCTACGGCTACACGTTCATAAATCCTTGAAAGTGGAGTCACAGGTAGTCAGAGTGGTAAAGAAGGCATTTGGCATGCTTAGTTTCATTAGTCAGAACATTGAATGCAGGAGTGGGGATGTCTTGTCGAAGTTGTATAAGACGTTGGAATACTGTGAAAGATTCTGGTCACTCTGTTAGAGAAAACATATTGTTAAACTAGAAAGAGTGTAGAAAAGATTTACTCGGATGTTACTGGGACTTGATGGATTGAGTTACAAAGTGAGTCTGGATAGACAGGGACTTTTTCCCTGGAGCTTCAGAAGCTTCGGGGTGATCTTATAGAAGTCTATAAAATAATGAGGGGCATGGATCAGCTAGATAGTCAATCCCTTTTACCGAAGGTAGAGGAGTCTAAAACTAGAGTGTAAACTGGGGGCTTAACGTGAGAGGAGAGAGATACAAGTGTCCAGAGGAGTATTATTTTCACACAGAGGATGGTGAGTGTTTGAAACAAGCTGCCAGAAGTAGTAGTAGAGACGGGTACAATTTTGTCTTTTAAAAAGCATTTAGGCAGTTACATGGGTACAATGGGTATAGAGGGATATTGGCCAAATGCGGGTACTTCAGAATGCGTAGTAGTAAAAACTAGGTAGCATAGACATGTTAGGCTGAAGGGCCTGTTTCCATGCTGTAAACCTCTGAGTCTTGGACCAATGATTGTTTTTTACCAGAAAGACAAAACACTAAATTAAATATTTTTTTTTAAATCTTCAGGCTGCCCTGAGTGCCACAGATATGGCATTGGCACTGAATCGATACTTGTGCACTGCTGTTTTGCCACTTTTAACCAAGTGTGCCCCACTCTTTGCTGGCACTGAACACCATGCGTCCCTTATCGATTCTTTGTTGCACACTGTCTACAGGCTGTCTAAAGGGTGCTCCCTCACTAAAGCTCAGAGGGATGCTATTGAAGAATGCTTACTTGCAATTTGTGGGTAAGTTAAATGATGATTTGTCCTAGCGTAAAATTGAATATAGTTCAAGCTCTGCCTAGCATTCAGTCACTTCATGTGTATCTGAATTGCAGCTAATTTTGACTTCAGTTCAGTAATGACTCAAGATCCAATCAGAGAGTGCCACAAGACTTCCTTGTGGTGCTATGGTAGCATCCCTACTGCTGGATTGGAAATGATGTGTTTCATGTCTTTGTGTGGGGTATTTAAGATATGCTAAAAAACACGAGCAAACAGGGGGCAGATTTTCCCATTCTGTTTGCCGTGGTAATGGTAGCTGGCAAGGGGCAGTTCATGGAAAGGTTCGTTGACTTTGGGTATGATTTTACGGTTTCGGGGTGAGCTTGGCCAGAAAATCCCACCCCAGGAGTTCAACCTTACATTATGTATATCCCTGATGAGTCCACATTAGGAATACTTTGCATTCCTTAGCGTTTAACCTTCTGAAGGACTCAGATGGTTATTGCTGCTCTGAATGGTTCCCTTGTTGCTTTGATGGGCTGAATTTTAGGTTGGGGACAGGGATTCTGAACCCTCATATAAAAGTAAGGGACCAGCCTATTTCTGCTTAACCCGCTCAGCCTGCAGCCGTCAAATAGTCCTTTAACTGACTGGAGTCAGGACGATCACTCCTTACCAGGAGGAGCCCTGGCCAGCTGTGGGAGTGTGGGCAACCCTCATGTCCCTGCAGTGCCGCTGGAGCCTGTGGTCACAGCTGGGATTGCAGTGAGGCTGAGTGGAAAGTGTTCAGCATTGGAGCCAGAATATAAGCTGGGGATGGGGATGCATGGGCAAAGGGTGGGAGAATGGGCCCATCACAACCCCCCACCCTCAATCCAGTGTGGCATCAAGGCTGACCAGATTTTACCTGCTATCCTGATAACCAGGCATTGGCCTCTCCCACCATGGGTAAAATTCCAGCAGGGGTGCAAGGAGGCCCTTAATGATCATTAATTATTCCATGGCTGAGCCATCTGCTTAATGCTATGTGTTCTCCACCAACCCACCACTACCATCACCATCCAGTGTCAACTGGCATTGTGCTCCTCACCAACTCCATCTATCATCCAATCCCTGAGGGATGGTAACATTCTAACTTAAGTTTCAAATTACATTCCACATTCTCTTCCCCTTCCTCCTTTGTTATAGTCAATGTAGGGCCCAATTTTACCACCAACTTGCACCTGTTTCTGGCTGCATAAACTTGATAAAGTTGGGCATGAGGTGAGTAGCGACTGACTCCATACCAGTTCCTCCTTTACCAAGGCCTGAAAATGGGACCATGCCTAAAACAGGAGCAACAGCCATTTAAATGTACTTGCATGCATTTAAATTGAATTTATGGGCTGCACACCCAGCCTTATCGGCATGTCCCCTTTACCATCGTATTCGCTCTTCCGGGACTGGTGCGAAACAGACATGATCCACAAAAGTCCAAGTTGGGCACTCCAGTTAGTGAGGAGGTAGGTACCTGGTGTCCGACAGCTCTTTTGTTGAGATCAGTGGAAGGGAAGGGAGTCTGCTGCTATTCTGCCTGAGGTCAGTGATGGGGAGAGGGGAGGGACCCATGACCAGTTGATGTGGTGGGGAATAAGGGGTCAGTAATGTTATGGAGATGGGGCAATGTCTGTGGGGACCAGGGGGAAGTATTATCTTGCCTGGGAGGGATGTGCGGGAGGCAGCATTGTATCATTTTTGTCTTTTGCACGTGTGCAGTTGGAGCTGCAGGATTTTGGGTCCATTAAGCCCCGCCCACAGGCCTTTGCAGCGCAATTCAGAATCACTGATATTTTTGAAGGCAGAATGTGAACAGAGGTGCCTGAGAACAGGTCTAAAAGTCGGATCTGAAACACTCCCAGTTTCAAGTCCGCCCAGCACTTAGAATCAAAATGGTAAAGTAGGGCCCGTAGTCTCATTCTCTAACTCCTTTTTCACCCCAGATCCTGAAAACTAAAGAACTCCTCATCTCGCTCAGTAGGTGGGATTTTACGGCTTCTCTCATCCTGACACTATAAAATCCTGCTTGTAGTCAACCGACCTTCCTATTGTCTGTCCCTCGCCCGCTCCAATTCCCGTAAAATTTCGGCCAATATCTCTAATAATTGATTAGCATTTAAGATCAAGATTTGACATAATCTGACCTTACTTCCTAGTTTATTTTGTATACTCTTCCTGATTTTGTTCTTGCTGTTGTACTCAGTGTATGAGTCTTTATCCATTTTTGGATTCCCTCATTAAAAAAAACGAATAATAGTTTGTTTTATTGTCTTGATGGATTATGTCATTATCATTTTGCTGTTTTGGTTAACGTAAGAAGGAATCACATCCAGATCTCATTCCAGAAATTTCTCTTTCACAGTCAATTACGTCCATCCATGATGCAGCACCTCTTAAGGAGACTGGTGTTTGATGTCCCCCTACTGAACGAACATGCAAAGATGCCTCTTAAAGTAAGTCTGTGCTTTAAATGCAGTAATCTCTTTAAAGCCCATTGTTGCTATTGTTCCTGATATTCATGGGAGAATACTTATTGTCCATCCCTTGAGCTACGGTTGAAACTGCTGTAGCCTACATCCTGTAGTTACACCAACAATGCTGCTAGGATGGGAGTTCCAGGATTTTGACCCAGAGAGAGTGAAGAAATGGCAAAATATTTCCAAGTCAGGATGGTGAGTAGCTTTGAAGGGGACTTCCAGGTGATGGTGTTCCAATGGGAGTATTATCAGTGGCATTTTCCCCTCCTGCTGCAGTGGACAAAGATTTGGCTGAGCACCAAATTCTCTGATCTCTCTGGCAGCAGTGGTGGGGCATGAATGGCCGGAGAGTCCAGGCCCATATCTTTGCTGCCCCTATCCTTCTAGATGATAGTGATCATGGGTTTGGAAGTATAAAGAGTGCACTTGATTAAAAATGTAAATCTTAATATGTGCTGATAGAAAGGAGAAAGTTTTCTTTGTAGTGTCACAGTGATGATGTTTTAGTCTGCTGTGGGGTTGAGGGATGAAGAAAGTACACTATCAGTTGACAGGAGCTTTAATACTCCTTCAGGGAAAGGAGGTAGAACCTGATTCTCTTTCAGTATTGTAGAAAGAGGCTGTTTGGCCCATCATGTCTGTGCCAGCCCTTCAAAAGAACTATCCAATTAGTCCTATTTTCCTGTTCTTATGACCATTGACCTGCAAGTTTTGAGAGGTTATTACTAAATCTACTTCCAGCATGCTTTCAGGGAGCACATTTCCAATCTTAACTGCATAAGACATCTTCTCACTTTGCCTCTGTCACTTCCCCCACTATTGTAGACCTTCTGGTCATACATTCCTTGAGGGAGACTTTGTGAGCAGGTTATATGTCCGCCATCTCTGGAAATGATGCACATTATATAGTGAGGGGGAAAGAGGAGATGAAATAAATATAAGATGTTGAGAGGTATAGATAGGGTGGATTCCCGGAAGCTATTTCCCAGAGCTGAAATCATTGCTACGAGAGCACACAGGTTCAAGGTGCTGGGGAGTTGATACAGAGATGTCAGGCGTAAGTTTTTCACTCAGAGGATGGTGGGGCGAGTGGAATCAGCCGCTGTCGGTGGTGGTGGAGGCAAACTCATTGGGGTCTTTTAAGAGACTTCTGGATGAGTACATGGAATTTAATGGGATTGAGGTCTATACATAGGCCTAGTAGGTAGGGATATAATCAGTGCAATTTGTGGGCCGAAGGACCTGTTTGTGCTGTTGTGTTCTATGTTCTATTAAAATCAATGTGATTTTTAAAATAGTAACCAACTTGTCATCCTTCTCTTCCAGTTACTGACCAATCACTATGAAAGGTGTTGGAAGTATTACTGTCTTCCTGGAGGTTGGGGTAGCTTTGGAGCAACTTCAGAAGAGGAACTTCACTTGTCCAGGAAGTTATTCTGGGGTATTTTCGATGCCTTATCCCAAAAGGTACCTTTTGCATGAAAAACAACAGCTGGGATATCTATTTTATCATTTACCAGTCCAACATTTCTTTTTAAATAACTGATGTTTATATTGAAGTCAACCTCACTAATTCTGTCTAATAGTTCCAAAAACAATTATCAGTTGCTAGGTCCATTCCCTATTGTTTTAATAATTATAGTATCAAATTACATACAGACTGGATCTGTCGAGCAATAGTGGTACAAAGCATACTTTCCACGTTCTGAGAAAGTGTTATTTTTCTCCCCTGGCATCAGAAGATCCCATTATGGGGGAACGGCAAGCTGCCATCATTTGAAACACAATTCGGAGAGGCCCCTTAATCTTTGATGACAGTTGCAGAAAGATCATTAAATAGGCAGAGGATCCTGTTCTCCATGTTTATGATGTGATTTATTATTGTCATAGGTATTGGTATGTAGTGAAAAGTATTGTTTCTTGTACACTGTGTAGACAAAGAGTACTGTTCATAGGGGAGAAGGAAAGGAGAGGGTGCAGAATATGGTATTACAGTCATAGCTAAGGCATAGAGAAAGATAAGTTTAATGCTAAGCCTCACAGTGCCAAGGACCTGGGTTCGATTCCAGGCTTGGATCACTGTCTGTGGGAGTCTGCATGTTCTCCCCGTGTCTGCGTGGATTTCCTCCAAATGCCCTGGTTTCTTCTGAAAGACGTGCTAGTTAGGTGCATTGGGCTATGCTAAATTCTCCCTCAGTTACCCAAACAGGCACTGGAGTGTGGAGTCTGGAGGATTTTCACAATAACTTCATTGCAGTGTTAATGCAAACCTACTTGTGGCACTAATAAATAGTGAGGACCAACTAAAAGTGAGGACCAGAATGGCCCTACTGTTGGACATGAAGAGGATGTTTCAAATTAGAACCAGAGGGCACAATCTCATGCTCAAGGGATGATCCTTTAAAACAGAGATGAGGAGGAATTTCTTCAGCCAGAGAGTGGTGAATCTGTGGAACTTTTTGCCGCAGAAAGCTGTGGAGGCCAGGTCATTGAATGTCTTTAAGACAGAGATAGATAGATAGATTCTTGATTAATAAGGGGATCAGGGGTTACGGGGAAAAGGCAGGAGAATGGGGACAAGAAAAATATCAGATATGATTAAATGACGGAACAGACTCGATGTGCTGAGTGGCCTAATTTTGCTCCCATGTCTTATGTTAGCACAGATAGGTCACAGGATCTCTTTCTTACTCACTTTTTTACATGCGAGGAACATTCAAACAGCAGGCCAATCACACTCTTTGTACCAATGCAGACTGAAATACAAATAATGCAGCATTTAAAAATCCTTGAATTTCACCAGAGAAAAACCTGCAAGTGATAATCTCTCAGTAATAAGAGGTAAAGGAAATGGGGTTGAAGCTGAGGACCAGCCGTGGTTGCACTAATCTCAGGGCAGGAGAGAGGGACCAAATGATCCACCCCTGCTCCTATATCTTATAATAAAATTGCAGGACCTTGTACATTTTGGGATTCACATTTCTGAGCCAAGTTGGAACTGGAATCTGCGCTGAACAAACTGGAAACAGTGGAGGGAGTGATGGGTGAATTTGTGTTCCTTTGAAGTGATCAAATGGATGGGTGCTTTGTTCTGTCTCTCTGCAGAAATATGAACCAGAGTTATTTAAGTTGGCGTTGCCCTGTTTGAGTGCTGTGGCAGGTGCCTTGCCACCAGACTATATGGAATCCAACTATGTGGCAATGATGGAGAAACAGTCTTCGATGGATACCGAAGGGAACTTCAACCCACAGCCTGTAGATACCTTAAGGTTTGATTGGGCAGCTTTTGAACACTTTTGCTTCCTGGAGACTTTCACCCCAATTGGGAGCAATCTTTATCTGTGCAATCTGATACCATTAAATTCTTAATACTAATTGCTGCAGGGAATTTCTTAATGGTGGCCGAGTTCTCCTAAAAAAACTTAAAAACAGCTAAAATTAATTTCACAAAGATAATATTTTTGATTTAGAAGGCATACTTGTAATTTATTTTCAAACAACATAAAAGACCTACAGAATGAACAAGACATTAACCTCGGCATTGGGAGTTCTCTGAGGAGGTCAAACAGAAGCTCCTAGGGCTAGAAGACCTCTCCAAAGATCTGAAGCACTGAGCCAAAATACAGTCAATTATAGTCTTTGCTTATCTCTGAAACTCCTACTAATTACCTTAATTAGTTTTCTTTCCATATTAATATGTTAATCCACATTGTGACAGATTGCCTCAGCCTTTTGCAATACGCTGCTTGTCGTGATGATTTACTATTTACTCATTCCCCTCCTTGGATCCTACTCTCTTGGTATAACTCACTTCCTGGTAACCATTGTTGCTTAGGGCTCTTATCATTGATTATTTTCCCAACGGCATACTGTCAAGATGGAGATGTGTCAGTCTTAGGCCTAACAGATTGACATTCTACAACATAAATCTTATTGTTTCAAATACATTATGTTGCAGTCTATGTACCCAGAACTTGAAATTATCACATTCTTGTTAGCTCAACTATAAACATTTGAACTCAATCATAATATTCTGCAACATTCGCACTTCTGACTACTGTAACTGCATGGGCAGCACAGTAGTTAGCACAGCTGCCTCACAGTGCCAGGGATCCGGGTTTGGTTCCCGTCTGTATGGAGTTTGCATGTTCTCTCTATGTCTGCGTGGATTTCCTTTGGGTGCTCTGGTTTTCTCCCACAATCTGAAAGATGTGCTGGTTAGGTAAATTGGCCATGCTAAATTCTCCCTTTGTTTTCCTGAACAGATGTTGGAGTGCGGCAACTAGGGAAATTTTACAATAACTTCACTGCAGTGTTAATGTCCGCTTTACTTGTGACTAATAAGTACACTTTAAACTTTTCCAAATTTTAATTTTCTCAGTACGTTAAAATACAAATATTAGCTTAATCACTTAATACTTAAAATTCATATTACATTCATCTTTCTTTCATTAATTCATCTACGTATGAATAAATCATTAACAGATCCAATTAGGTGTGAATCACTTTACCTCTTTCCTTCCTGCCTGATGCTAAACTAAGACACTTTCTGTGGTTCTGCTGGCTAACCCAGAACCCCCTACCACAATAATTAACAGCTTCAGTAAAAGGGAGGGGTTTGGGGAGGGGAGGGAAGGGACATTACAAAAGCTTTTTTTTAGCTTGAATTCATTTGTCTCCCCATTCTCCTCACTGCATTCTGACAGTATGGTATAAACAGACACTTGTAAACATCTGAAATTATTCCATCATATTTCCCTTCATGAGTACGAATGTAAAGTGTGATGTGGGTATTTAGTTTTCGACAAAGAAAGATTTGGAATATTCAGGCTGCCTGGTGCAGATTTTCCAGGTTTGAACTGAATATTTTCTTGGGTTCAGAATCACCTGTTATTCTGTTAAACAGATTTCACTGTGATCTGGAGTGCACTTTCACTGCTCAATATCTAGTTAAGCTATAGTAGGCAGGATTTTACTCGGCAATGTTCACGTTTCTGACTAGTGTGACTCCATGGCCAGCAGAGTGGTCAGCACTGCTGCCTCACAGTGCCAGAGACCTGGGTTTGATCCCCGTTTTGGGCCACTATCAGTGTGGAGTCTCCACATTGTCGCTCATACGAGACTGAGATTTCCCACCCAAAGTCAATGGAGGTTTCCATTGTTGGACCCTCACCCGCTCATCTGGTAGGCAAGATGGTAGAATTCCGTCCAGTGTCTCCTGGGACCCATAACACAGACCCTCTTATAGCTGGTGTTGAATGCCATGTTCCTTTTCTCGCGCCTGTCTTGAGAGGTACACCAAAGGTATCTCGAGTGACTTGGGACCAATTGTAGTACAACCAACTGGTTTATTTTAAGTGAGATGATATGAATGAATATAATTCATTATATGCAGCAGGCTGGCACATGATTAGCTTTGTTGCCTCACAGCACCAGAGGTGCAGGTTCGGATGTCTGTGTGGAATTTGCACATTCTCTCTGGGGTCTGCATGTGTTTGCTCCGGGTGCTCTGGTACCCTCCCACAGTCCAAAGATGTGCATGTTAAATTTATTGGTCATGCTAAGTTACCCCTTAGTGTGACCCAAGATGTGTAGATTAGATTCATTAACCATGGTAAATGTGTGGTGTTAGGGGAGAAGGCCTGGATAAGATATTCTATCAGAGAGTTGGTGCAGAGTCAGTAGGCCAAATGGCCTCTTCTGCATTATAGTGATTCTATGATTCTATGATTTCAGGAGTAGGATACTTTCTATATAGCTGTCCCTCAACTAAGCCTACACTGTCTCTATGATACAAACAAGATGGGTTCAATGTACCTCTGTGCGTCTCTCAAAGATGCCTATCTAGGATTCTTTCTCCACAGAGAAAGAGAAAAAGAGAAGCAAAGGCTATCCTCTGAGCCATCTCTCAGCCGAGTTGAGGTTTGACCCAATGAGTTTCGTATTAAAGTCATTGCTTTATGTGAAAAGTCACCCTTTGGTGTGTAAGCCTTTGGCATTGGTCTATAAAACTAAATCCCACTGCCAACTCCAACATAGGAAAATGATTTTATTGTAACAGAAAAAACGTAAGCCTATCCTATAAGGACATTAATAGTCTCAAAACTTCACCTAATATGCAAACGTAAAAGGCCGGATATCCTATGCCTGGCCTGTCATCTGTACCCCATCTTTGAAATCATATCAGGCAGCATTTTAAATGAAACTGAACCCCTTTATGTGCATAAACAAAATCCTTTTCAGCCCATACCAAGTAGGTGAAAATCCCAAATACACCAGATTTTCCGGCATACCCAAGGCTGAAAATTCTCGTCTGAGGTCAATGAAAATATGCATTGTCTGTCCCTACCTTGTGTGATTGCCATGGTGGGCAAGATGGGAGAATTCCACCCACTGATTTAACTCATCCAACAAAGTGGTAGAGAAATCATTGCCAAAGAGTGAGGATGCGTTATACCCCTAATATTAAAACTGGTGGAGCAGGTTTTGCTGATTTCGCTACCTTTGTTTGGTGATGTTCCACTGCATGGTCCTGGGCTATTTACTCTAAAAATAGAGGCACAGAAGAAACAAGAGAGCATAAGGAAATTCTGCAATGAGTAATGTTGAAGAGTGACTGCAAGATCAACAGATTGCAAGATCAAGGAATATTCCCCAACCATAGGTTGAACTTACTTCATCCAACTGATAGGAAGTACGCTGAATGAGTTAGGAGTCAACATGACTCCCACTAAAGCCAAGTAATTTCTGTAGGGCTGACACATTCTTTATAGACCAGAAAGAAAGGACCTCTCCTAATGGGATTACAGAATTTTACATCATATGGTGGCACAAGTGATTAGCACTGCTACCTCACAGCATTAGGGATCTGAGTTCGACTCATGGCTTGGGTCATTGTGTGGAGTTTACACATTCTCCCCGTGTCTGAATGGGTTTCTTCCATGTGCTCTGGTCTCCTTCCCATCTGAAAGACGTGCTGATTAGGTACATTGACCCAAACAGTCCCCGAATTGTGGTGACTAGGGAAATATCACAGTAATTTCATTGCAGTGTTAATATAAGCCTACTTGTGACTAATAAAGAAACTTAAAACTTTCTTGAGCTACCAGTTTAGCTTCGCTGCCCTGTCCCTTCATCATATACATTTAAATCATCGTGTTTCTTTCTTCCAAACTGGAACAAAATAAATCACATTTGACAGCACTTAACAGTTGAACTGATGATTTAGTATTTAGCAACACACCGTTCTGCCAAGAAATAGGGAGCAGGCATGAAATTCATCATTCGTCAATCGTTAAGGCAGAAGAGAGGAGGAGGGGAGGAAGCTAAAATTCCTGAAAGTTAAATGAATATAAAGATGTAGTTCAGGAGGTAACTTCAATTCTTTGTTCTCCTCCATTGCCAGTACAACTCTTCCGGAAAAACTAGATTATTTTGTCAACAAGTATGCAGAACACAGCCATGACAAGTGGGCAATGGACAAGGTAATCCTTTTTATTTGATTTTCATTCTTCCCACATGATACAAAGAGCACTTTACTCCTGAGCTTTCACTGATGCTGGTATAGATCGGCTGCTTGGTCTATCTCATAGAATCATTGCTCATTATCTCCCCATAACAGCGTGGCGGTAGCAACATAAAAATGGGGCAAAACAGAGGTTAGCGCTGCTGCTTCACAGTGTCAGGAACCCAGGTTTGATTCCCGGCTTGGGTCACTGTGTTCTCCCTATATCTGCGTGGGTTCCCTCTGGGTGCTCCGATTTCCTTCCGCAGTCCAAAAGACGTGCAGGTTAGATGCATTGGCCATGTTAAATTCTCCCTTAGTGCACCCCAAACAGGTACCAGAGTGTGGCAACTAGGGGATTTCCACAGTAACTTCATTACAGTATTAATGTAAAATAAACTTTAACAGAGATTAGGAAGTCAGTGCTTATGGGAATGAATCCAAAAGACGGCATTGTTATTTACCAACAGGCTGTGCCACTGTACAGTGTAACCCACCTTTTGCACATTTGCGCCTTACATTTTGCTGTGACATTTGATTTTCTTTCATTCCCGTTAAGCTGCATTCTAGTCACATCACAGGAGCATTCCATCCAGGAAGAGTATTTTTCCTTGGGGAAAATAGGATGCACTTATGTTTTATCCCCCTGACGCAGTCTTTGATTAAACCTGCTCCCATTAGAATTGTTTTGACCTTTGCAGATCACAACCTATTCCCTGCTGAGATGGTGCTCACACCTAAGCTGTTGCCAGTGTTGAGGCAGTTGTAAGGAGATGTACAAATTCTACACTTGTACTTAGTCCTATGTTGTACCATGCTCATTGTGGTAAATCCTGTGTTCTATATGGACCACTCCTCCTTAGCTCCGTACACAATATCAGGAACTTACTATGTTGACTTGTGCCCATTAATCCTGCATTTCACTTCTTCATGAAATGTTTGAGCACAGCATACTTAAATACATGCTGTGTACCAATGACCGCTGGTTCAGTGACGTTTACTACAATGATTAAATTTATTACAATGATTAAAAAGTGTAAAGTACATCTTGGATAAGACTCAAACTGCCATAAGATCAAAATAACATGGTGTTCTTTTTTTCCAGTTTGCAAATGGATGGGTTTATGGTGAAACATGTAACGAAGCTGCCAAGGTTCATCCTTTGCTAAAACCATTCAAACTCTTGTCTGAAAAGGTGGGTAGAAAGGAAATACTTATCGCACTAAATAAGTCTTATTGTACAGACAGTGATGGATTACTAGGAATGATTAAAAAGTGACAATGTCAAAAGGATAATGCTGCAAACTTGCACAGTGAAGTCTGAACAGTTTATCATTATTTATGTATTTCATCTTATTCCTAAAATGAAGTTACAGCTGTAAAATTACTCCAAGGTTCAATTTTAGTTTAAGATATAAACTGCAAAATTCAGCAGAATATATTTTTATTCTATTTTGTCTGAATTTTTGATACAAGACTTGATCCAGAGTGGATAATGATAGCAATATGCCCTGTGAAGATAAGTGAGAATATTGGCATCGAATGGTTAGTATGATGAACTTTAATAAGAAGTCTCACCACGCCAGGTTAAAGTCTAACAGGTTCATTGCTCACCTGATGAAGGAACAATACTCCGAAAGCTTACGATTCCAAATAAATTTATTGAACTTTAACCTGGTGTTGTGAGACTTCTTACTGTGCCCACCCCAATCCAATGCCAGCATCTCCACACCATAGGAGCTTTAACAAAGTGAAAGATATTTACGCTAAGATGGAGTTGATTACCAGAAAATACTCACGGCACACTCTTTCAAAGCACCAGCATTTGCCATCAATTTGCCTTTTCCCCCACTTGATGAACAGCATTTTTCAGCTGCGCTCGTCCCAAGGTTGGAAATTCCTGCAAAGGTCAGTGTGATGGTCCTAATCTTCCCACTATGATTCATGTGGTGGGCAGGATGGGAAAAATCTGCCCAAAATTTCCAGATCTGACAGATTTAGATTTCAAGGATTGCTACAATCTGAAGTTGAAGATTTGGATATTGAATTCACACACAAATTGTTCTCAGTTCTAGCCAATACTTTACAAGGGAAAGGAATTCTCAGGTCATGTGTGCCAATTATAAAGCTTGCTGATCTGAAATATGAAAGTATCACGACTGTGCAAAACAAAGAGGACAGACAAGTTAAGAACTCTCTAAATTCATGAGTTGACTATTAATTATGAACTGGGATCCTTCTGGATAGCTATATTTTTCCAAAGCAAATTCTATGCCTGTTGATTATAAACCAAACATTAAAATCATATTGAAGGATGCCATTTGTCCCATCTTGCATATGCTTTCCCTTTGAAAGAGCTATGCAATCAGTTCCACTCCCCTGTCCTTTCTGCATAGCCCTGAAAATTTCTCCTTTTTGAAAATTTTTCTTTTATTCAGTCATAGGACCTGGGCATCGCTGGCTGGCCAGCATTTATTGCCCATCCCCAGCTGCCCTTGAAACTCAATGCCTTTCTAGCCATTTAAGAAGTCATTGCCAGCCATCTCACAGGGCAGTTATGAATCAGCCACATTGCTGTGGTTCTGGAGTCACATGTAGGCCAGATCAGGTAATGAAGGCAGATTTCCTTCCCTAAAGGACATTAGTGGACCAGATGGGTTTTCTCAACAATCGACAGTGGTCATCCGTAACCTGTTAATTCCAGATTTTTTTCATTGAATTCAAATTTCCCATCAGCTGAAGCAGGATTTGAACCCAGATCCCCAGAACATAGCTGATTTTCTGGATTAATACCTAGTGATAATACCACTGGGCCATCAGCTCCCCAATAATATACCCGTGTTCCTCTATAAAATTAGAAATAAATTCTCTACCTCTCTCATAATTTATTTAAAAGATCTGTCAAATGTTTACCTCATAGCTGAGACACAATTATTCTACTGTTATTCACAAATGTAACACAACCAAGCGGCATGGTGGCCCAGAGGTTAGCACTACTGCCTCACAGTGTCAGGGACCTGGGTTCGATTCCCAGCTTGGATCACTTTGTGGAGTTTGCATCCTCTCCCTGTGTTTGTGTGGGTTTACTCTGGGTGCTCCGGTTTCCTCTCATGGTTCAAAGATCTGTGGGAATTAGGTTGATTGGCTATGCTAAATTAACCCTTAATATCGGAGGGGAATTGCTAGGGTAAATGCACGGGGTTATAGGGATAGGGCCTGGGTAGGATTGCAGTTGGTGGGTCGAATGGCCTCTTCCTGCACTGAAGGATTCTAAGATTTTATGAAACTACTCTAGATGTAATCTGTTACTAGAATTAAAGTTCAGTTTACTTTATGATGTAACTTTGAGGCATGAAAATTCTGGAAGAAGACCTTTGAGAATTTTTTTAAAGCTGCAACTACAATTTCTTTGAAGTAGGAGTTCATTGAGATCAACTTTTACAAACATATTTAACCTGTTTCTCTTTTTATTCTAGCCTATTAGAGAAGGACCATAAAATGTTTGATTGTTCAGCTGGATGTTGGCGGAAATGTTTTTCCATTTCTTAATGAATATGTCACTCTTAAACTTGGATCTCTATGGTGCAGAAGGAGGCCATTCGTCCCATTGAGTCTGCACTGACCACAATCCCACCCAGGCTCTATTCCCATAATCCCATGTATTTACCCTAGCTAGTCCCCCTGACATGAAGGAGCAAATCAGCATGGCCAACCACCTAACCCACATCTTTGGATGATGGGAAGAATCATGTCCAATGGATTGGACATGGGAATTTTGTGGCAGATGTTGACAAACTATAAATATTAAAAATACCTCAAATTTAAATGCTGCAGTCTTAATATGCTGATATGGACATCAGATTTAAGAATGCATTACTTATAAATAGAGAATAATCAGTTAAAATTAATTCTCCCCAGGTTAACTTTGTTATGGCCAGTTTTTTACCTCATGAAATCATGTTCTGATAAAATTGCAGGACAAGGAAGTGTATCGTTGGCCAATAAAAGAGTCTCTAAGAACGATGGTTGCCTGGAGCTGGACGATTGCGAGAACACGGGAAGGCGAGTCCATGGTGCTGTATAACAGAACACGGAGAATCTCTCAGTCAAGCCAGGTAAGAACCAACCAAAAAAACCAAATTTTCCATTGACCAGTAACGCGACAGGTGTGTTTTGGTATGGATTCAGCTGTCTTTACTGACTAAAGCCACTTGCCTCATGTCACCCCCTCTGATTGGGAAAAGGATGTTGTCCTTCGCTCCCAGTTGTTGGCCGTGCTTCAAAAGAAGTACAGGACAAAAGCAAAACAAATAGCTCTTTATTTTCATCCTGTCCATCACGAGGATAGCTTGTCCTTCTCTCTAGCCATTGTCAAAGGCCAGCATAATTAAGGACACCGTACATTATCTCTTCCAGCTTCTTCCATTGGGAAAAAGATACACAAGTCTGAGGTCGTGTACCAACCAACTCAAGAACAGCTTCTTCTCTGCTGCCAGACTTTTGAATGGACCTACTTCGCATTAAGTTTATCTTTCTCTTCACTCTAGCTGTGACTGTAACATTACGTTCTACACTCATTTCCTCCTCTATGAACGGTATGCTTTGCAGCTAAAGCATGTAAGAAACAATACTTTTCACTGTATACCAATACGTGTGACAATAATCAATCAAATCAAATAACTAGCATTACTACCAGCCACACAGTTACATTGCACCCCAGCCAGAAACTCTTCAACCATCAATCAGTTCTTGAATAGCAGCTCTGCTGTGGTGAACATAAGCTTACAGAAACAGTCAGCAAACTACTGTCATGATTGCTTCTCCACTTATTAATGCAAAGCACATCATAAATAATGTCTTTAGCCTGTGGCACAGTGGTACAGTGGTTGACACTGCTAACTTACAGCGCCAGGATCCCTGGTTCGATTCCTGGCTTGGGTCACTGTCTATATGGAGTTTGCAAGTTCTCCCCATGTCTGCGTGGGTTTCTTCCGAGTGCTCCGATTTCCTCCAACGATCTCAAAGATGAGCTTGTTAAGCGTATTGACCCGAACAGGTGCCAGAGTGTGGCGACTAGGGGAATTTCATAGCAACTCCATTGCAGCGTTAATGTCAGCTTTACTTGTGACTAATAAATAAATTTTAATTTTTTGTTATATTCTGCACCCTTTTCTACATGTAGCATTGTTCCAAATGATTCTCCAAAGTAAGATAAGACATAGATGCCACATATGACCCAGGGGTAAAACAGGCAAAATAATACGGTACAAATCATATATCATTGAAACAAAAGTAAAACCCTTTGTATTTGAATAATGTTGGATAAAACATGCAGGGCTGAATTTTATCAGCATGGAAGTGGTTCCATCTCTGGGATTGAAAGTGGAAGTTGACCTTTATGCTAACAAGTGTCAGCTCCTTGGAGCATTGTTTCAGGACTCTCCACATCATGGCTACCATTGGCAGTGTTTCAGGAGCAGTGGCCATTGCAGAAGGCACTGCAGGAATAGTGTCTAATTAAGAGTGATAGCCACCTTCCAGAGATGCTGGTCCAATTTGAAATCTGGCTGCTCAGCAGTCTTCGTGGTGCGACCATTAGAAGTGGCTGCTTCTGAGGCTAGAGGATAGAGTGGGTGCCTTTCTGCTGACCCCCAGAAGAAAGGTAATTCTTTTCTCTACGATGCCAGAGCAATGCAGGGCAACACTGGTGATCGGAGGGTACACACTACAGCAACAGCACTTTGCCATGGAGTCCACCAGGAACATATCCTCACACAACACTCAAGAAGCTTAACACCATCCAGGACAAAGCAGCCTGCTTGATTGGCACCACATCTACAAACATCCATTCCCTCCACCATCGATGCTCAGTAGCAGCAGTGTGTACTATCTACAAGATGCACTGCAGCAATTCACCAGTTACTCGGACAGCACTTTCTAAACCCATGACCACTTTCATCTATAAGGACAAGGGCAGTAGATACATGGGTAAACCTCTACCTGCAAGTTCCTCTCCAAGCCACTCATTGTCCAGACATGGAAATATATCGCTGTTCTTTTGCAGTCGCTGGGTCAAAATCCTGAAATTCCCTCTGTTATGGAATTGTAGGACAACCCACAGCATATAGACTGCATGATTCAAGGGCAACTAGGGATGGGCAATTAATGCTGGCCAGTCAGCAACGCCCATGTCCCACGAATGAATGAACAAAAGCATGGCTGTGGCAGCTCTCTTCAATGGTGGTAAAATGGCAGAGGAGGAATGCCACCTTTTAATGGGCCCTTAAATAAAATAAATCAAAAGGCTGTTAATTAACTGCTCCACGAATCTGACACTCGTTAGTACAGGGACAAACTTTCAATCCCAGGAATAGAATCTCTTCTATGCCAGTAAAATTCAGCCCTTGTTCTGTCCTGTATTTGGGGAATTACTGTGTGTGGCATGGCTCCTTTAAAAAGAGGGCCACATGATTACTCTGACACCAGGGCCTCCACACTCTGCCAGCAGCTGGGGACTGGAGTCAGTACAGTGCGCACCTTAAGTAAACCTGCCTCTTGTTTTTATTAAAACTTGTGTGGACCTCCTGAATGGAACAGATCTCTGCACACAACCACCCATCCCACCCTACCCTCCAAACCCCCACCAAGCCACAGACAACCCAACAGTTAATTTGATTTATTATTCCCACTTGCATTAGTATACAGTGAAAAGTATGGTTTCTTGCGCGCTATACAGACAAAGCACACCGTTCATAGAGAGAGAGAGAATGCAGAATGTATTGTTACAGTGATAGCTAGGGTGTAGAAAAAGATCAACTTAATGCAAGGTAGGTTCATTCAAAAGTCTGATGGCAGCAGGGAAGAAGCTATTCTTGAGTTTTTTTTTAATCCCTTCTACTGTTATATCTCATTTTATTAAAACAGATGCAGACATTAACTGTTTCCATCTATGCTTTGCACTTGTCTTTACAACTATGTCTCTACTTGTCACTCAGATTTCTGTGGATTCTGCGCATGGCTACAATCCTCGGCCAATTGACATGAGCAATGTTACACTTTCAAGGGACCTGCATGTAAGTTGTTCTTGTTCCAGCTAATCTGCTAGGACATGCGTTGTGTCAGATTCTGTTATAAAGGGTGTGATTGAAAAATTACTTTATAGTTTTTGACATTATTTAAATGTTTTCTGATTGAAAATTTTGATTGACCCAATATTCAAATCTCCTTTAATCATGGGATCGTAGAACACAGGAAGCAGCTGTTCAGCCCATCGTGTTTCTGCCAGCTCTTTGAACCATTCAATTAGTCGTCCTCCCCTGCTTTTCGCCCTTGTTGGGAGGGAGTTTCAGAGTTCCATTACCCTCTCTGTATAAAAATGCTTTCATGTGGAATCCTTTCCTTTATTAACCAAGGCATGGAATATTAGAGCAGGGTGGTTATGATGGGACTCTGTAAAACGTTAATTAGGCCACAATTTGAGTACTATGTATAGTTCTGGTCCCCTCATTACAGAAAGGATGTTATTGTATTAATGAGGATACAGAGGAGATGTGTGAGGATGTTGCCAGGATTGGAAAATTTCAGCTACGAGGAAAGATTGGATAAGCTGGGATTGTCCTCCTTGTAGTGGAGAAGGCTGAAGGGAGATTTGACTGTGAGGGACCTGGATGGGGCAGGGCTGTTAACTATATAGCAGAAGTCAGTGACTAGGGAGCATAGATTTAAAGGGGTTGGTAGAAAGATAATAAGGGAGATGAAGAAAGGTTTTTTGACCCAGAGTGTTGGGGGTCTGGAACTCACTGCCTGAGAGGGTGGTAGAGGCAGAAACTCTCAATTCATTTCAAAGGTGTTTGAGTATTCATTACAAATGCCACAACCTGCAGGATTACTGACTAAATGCTAGAAAGTGGGCAATAATAACATTCCAGCAATAATATCCAGAAGTTGCTGCTCCCCTATCCAAGCTCTTCCAGTACAGTGACAACACTGGCATCTATCCAACAGCTACGTCCTGTGCACAAAAAGACTGCACAAATCCAACCCGGTCAATTAACCCGCACAATCAGTCTAATCTCAATCATCAGTAAAGTGATGGAAGGGGTCATCGACTGTGCTATCATCGACTGCTCGGCAATAATCTGCTCAGTGACGCCCAGTTTGCGTTTCACCAGGGTCATTCAGCGCCGAACCTCGTTACAGTTTTGGTTCAAATACGGATAGCAGAGCTGAATTCCAGAGTTCAGAGGTGAGAGTGATACTCCTTGACGTCAAGGCTGCATTTGACTGAATATGGCATTGAGGAGCCATAGCAAGACTGGAATCAATTGGTATCAGAGGCCTAACTCCTCTGAGATGTTTGGAGTCACACCTGGCACAAAGGAAGATGGTTGTGGTTGTGGAGGGTCAGTTATCTCAGCTCCAGGACAACACTGCAGGAGCTCCTCAGGATAGTGTTCTAAGCTGAACAATCTTCAACTACTTCATCAATAATTTTCCCTCTGTCATAAACTCAGAAGTGGAGATATTCACCGATGATTGCAAAATGTTCATTTGTGACTTTTCAGATACTGAGGCAGTATATGTTCAAATGCAGCAAGATTTGGACAATATCCAGGCTTGGACTGACAAGTGGCAAGTAACATTGCACCAGACAAATGCCAGGCAATAACCATCACCAATAAAAGACACTTTACTCACCACCCCTTGACATTCAATGGTGTGACCATCACTGAATCCCCCACCATCAACATCCTTAGGGTTACCATTGACTAGTAATTCAATTGGACTCACCACATAAACACAATGGCTCCAAGACCAGGTTAGAGGCTAGGAATAATGTAGCGAGTAACTCACCTTCTGACTTCCCAAAACCTATCCACCATCTACAAGTCACAAGTCAGGAGTGTGATGAAATACTCCCCTCTTGCCTGATTGGGTGCAGCTCCAACAACACTCAAGAAGTTTGACACCATCTGGAACAAAGCAGCCGGCTTGATTGGCACCACATCTACAAACATTCAATCTCTCCACCACTGACACTCAGTAGCAGCAGTGTGTACAATCAACAAGAAATGCTACAGTAATTTACCAAAGGTCAGTAAATTATCTTCCAAACTCACAACCACTTCCATCTAGAAGGACAAATGCAACAGATAAATGGGGAGATCACCAGCTGCAAGTTCCCCTCCAAGCCACTCATCATCCTAACTTGGAAATACATCATGTTCTTTCTCAGTCACTGGGTCAAAATTCTGGAATTCCCTCCCGAACTGCATTGTTGATCAACCCACAGCAAATGGACTGCAGCGATTCACAAAGGCAGCTCTCCGCCACCTGCTCAAGGGCGACTCGGGATGGGCAATAAATGCTGGCCTAGACAGCACCACCCATGTCCCATGACTGAATTAAAAAAAAGAGTTCTCAGGTGACTGAGGAGTCCAATGTGTGACCTACAGTCTCTGTTACAGATGAGGCAGACGCTGGTTGGAGGAGCGGTTGGGTGTGGTGCTTGGGTTGTCATGCACTCCTTTCACCGTTGACACTTGCCGTAAGTTTGATCTTGGCGATGAAACTCCAGAACCGGAATTCTACCACCCTGCCCTCCATGGAAATCAGAGCGGGCAACAGGTGGACAATGGGAAGGTTCGTTAACCTTGGGTGGGATTTTCCAGTCTCGGGTTGAGTGAGGTCATAAAATCTTGCCCAAAGTTTTCAGCTCCTTCCTGGATGCTTTTTCTCCACTTTGGCAGACTTAGGCAGAGATTCCCAGGTATCAGTGAGGATGTTGCACTTTCTTAAGGAGACTTTGAGAGTATCCTTAAAGTATTTCCTCTGCCTCCTGGGGCTTGCTTACAGTGTCAGAGCTCTGGATAGAGAGCTTGTTTCAGGAGCCTGGTGTCAGGCCTGGCCAACGGAGCTGATGGAGTGTGGTCAATGCTTCAATGCTGGGATATTGGCCTGAGCAAGACCACTGATGATGGTGTCTCTCTCCTGTCGATGGATTGGCAACGTATCGCGGAGGCAGCATTGCTGATATTTCACCTCGGTTTTGAGGCATCTGCTGTAATAGCCCACATCCCTGAGTTGTATAGAAAGGCAGGTATCACTACTGCTCTGTAATCATTGGCTTGGTGCTGCATCTGACACCAAAGTATTTACATTTTCATGCACCCACAAACTTTTGAGGATAATTTTCTCTGTTTTGTGTCTTGAGTATCTCAGGAAATTGTGCATATTTATTGATTCTTGGTGTGATTCTATTCAGAAGTGATTCCAACAAAACTTAATTGATTAAAAGATTTAAATGATGCCCAGGAAATAAAATCTTGGCGCAAAGGGAGTGTTTTAAATTGGCACCTGTAACCAAACTGCCTGGAATTAAAATCAGGGTTGAACAGTTTGTGAAATATGTTATTATTATTGAAGTATCATCTGTCAATAATGCACTGAATAACTGATATGCCACTGTTTATTGGGCAGAAAAATGAATGTTATAAAAATGAAAGAACTTGGAGCAGGAGTTCAGCAAATGGCCTCGGGAATCTGCACCATTGTTCAATTACATCATCACTGAACTTCAACATTATCTCCACTTTTCAACCTGACCGCCACATCTCTTGTTCTGCACGTGTCCAAAAATCTATCAATCTCAATCTTGAAAATACTCATCACTCATGAATATCCACAACTCCTTTGGGTACACAATTCCATGCATTTCCACATGGAATTTCTCCTTATCGCAATCCTAAATGGACGATCCCTTATCCTGAAACTGCGACCTGCTTAGCTCCAGGCCCACCAACCGGGGAGAGTAGCCTCTTAGTATTCATCCTGTCAAAATGCTTTCACTATCCAAAGGAGATCATCGTTCACTCTTTGAAATTCAAGCAAATGTTGGTCCATTCTACTCAGTCCCTCCATAGGGTTGAAGCCCTCTCATTCTAGAATGCAGACTTGTTCTTCCTTATTCAGAAAACTGTAATCTATGCAGGCTTTAATCAATAAATGATCAGTGTTGTGGCTTCTCCTTCGAAAGGAATGATTCTTCACCATTTGAAATGGTTTTTTTTTTACAACTGAGGGTGGTGGGGGTGCCTGGAGCTCGCTGCTCGGAGAGGTAGTGGAAGCAGATGCAATAGTGAGTTTTAAGGAGTATCTGGATAAATACATGAATAGGATGGAAATGGAGGAATACAGTCCCTGGAAGTTGGCAGGATGGTCAGTGCAGGCTTGGAGGGACGAAGGGCCTGTGCCCGCGCAGTAATTTTCCATGTTCTTTGCTGATACCGAACTTCTTTGCAATTGATCACAGGCAATGGCAGAGCTTCTGGCTGAGAACTATCATAATATCTGGGCCAAGAAGAAGAAAAACGAACTTGAAGTTAAAGGTAATGAACATGTATGCATTATCGTTAGGATAGTGTGAGATTGCTGGAACCCGCTGGTTTTTAACTACTGCAATTTTCATTCTGATTTATATGTATGCTTAAAGGAATTGGTAGGTTGGGAAATCTTGCAACAGAGTGCTGAGTTACAGCTCTAGTCAAGATTTGATGGGTATTCAATCTTCACTTCAACGAAGTGGATTTGATTTGGTGCTGTTAGACTGGCTGTGAAATGGCCCATCCTGTAACTCCAGTTCAATCTATATCTCTTGATCAAAAATACACTAAACTCCTGAGCTTTTCACTGTCAGAGAAATAGCCTGTAAGTCACAAATTATTCGATCAATTTCTCTTTGGAAGATGATCATTCATTTCCTTCTAGTCATCATAGAAACATAAAAACATAGAAGATAGAAACAGGAGGAGGTCATTTGTCCCTTTGTGCCTGCTCCGCTATTTGTTATAATCATGGCTGATCATCTGATTCAATAACTTAATCCTGCTTTCACCGCATGACCTTTGATCCTTTTTGCCACAAGTGCTATATCCAGAGACTTCTTGAATACATTCAATGTTTTGGCACCCACTACTTTCTGTGGTAATGAATTCCACAAGCTCACCACTCTTTGGGTGAAAAAATATCTCCTCATCTCTGTCCTAAATGGTCCACCCTATGTCTCTTCACAAAAGAAGGCGTTGCATCCTAGGTTTGACTTTACCAGTCAGCACAGACCCTGTTAACATTAAAACATGCTTAAATTAGTTTTAATGTTAACAGTTGTCTATGTGGGGTTCCACAAACTCGTGCCCACTCGACTGACCACCATCATTTTAAACATGATCAATAATTCTTCAGATGAGTAATACTGTTCAAGCATTTTATTGAACCGAAATGTAAAACATGTTTGCAGATTCCATTTTCAAAAGTTCAAAATATCCAAAATATTTTGCCTACACAAAGATTTCGGGGGTATGGTGATATTGTCACTGAATTAATAATCCCTCTGGGGACCTGGGTTTGAATTGAATAAAAATCTAGAATTAAAAGCCTAATGATGACCGTGACACCATTGCTGATTGTCGTAATAACTCATCTGGTTCACTAATGTCTTTTAGGAAAGGTCCTTTAGTCTAGAGAACCAGGGTAAATCTTTGGGTGGTTCAAATTCCACCACAGCAGATAGTGAGATTTAAATTCAATGAGTAACCGGAATTAAATGTCTAATAACCATGAAACCATTGTTGCTTGCGGAAAAAGCCACGTGTTTCACTAATGTCCTGTGGGGAAGGAAATCTGCCATTGTACCTGGCCTGGCCTACATGTGACTCCAGACCCACAACAATGTAGTTTACTCTTAACTACGCTGAAGGATGGGCAACAAATTCAGGCTCAGCTAGTGACACCCACATCCTCTGAATGAATTAAAAAAACAACATAAAACTAAGCTATTTGACTCAATTAGTCCATGTCAGCACTTGTCCATATGAACAAATAATTCCAATCACATTTCACCATTCTGTCCCCGTATCCCTTTCATCCCAGTGTCCTTTATCCAGTGAATGTTGGCATCATTTTAGTCCCATCCACTTAGGGTGGAAGCGAAGTTTCACAGAATGTGATCGAAGGAATTTATTACGAAACACTGCGTATTATAGTTGATGTCACTGGTCACTATTGTTCCCGCAGGAGGAGGAAACCACCCTTTGTTGGTGCCTTATGATACCCTGACAGCCAAGGAGAAAGCCAGAGACCGAGAAAAAGCCCAGGATATCCTCAAGTTTCTTCAGATCAATGGCTATTCAGTCTCAAGGTATTAGTGTCCACTGTGACAGAGGACAATAGCTTTAAACACTGCAAGATGTTGCTCTAGATGACTAAAAAAAGAAAGAAAAACATCAAAGTCCAACCAACACCTTATTACATGACACTATTAACATTGATATGAATGAGAAACAACAACAGCAAATGTATTATATGCAACATTATGTCAATGGAAAGAGGTGATATAGCGTTCTCCCCCACTGCAGCAAACACAAACTGAGTGTATTTTTTTTTTAGCCTACCACTCCAGTCAGATGGCATTGAATAGAAGCATCAATGTGAGGAATATCCTGGTCCCCTCTTGCATTCTTTGTCCTGTATGGTCATTCATTGACGCTAGTACAGAAGACACTTCCTGGCCATTGGCTGACATTTTATTATCTTGATGGGGCCAGGCTTGTAAAATCCTGCTTGAGGCCCATGGAAAATTCTGTTCTGCGAACCACTCCAGCCATTGGCTTTGAGAAGGGACAGAATATGTCAGGGCAATTAGACAAAAGGTAAGATAAATAAGGAAAACCACAAGAAATGCTAATTTTCAACCAAGGCAGCAAGCTCTGAGCTGCTTATTCTCAAAAGTAAGGTGTGTTTTCAATTAATCTCAGGTTTTAAAAGTCTGTACTGAATAGTAAGGGACATAATGGAGTCAATGATAAATAGATTTTCTTTCAGGAAGAAATGATTCTTCATAAGAGTAAATAAATGCCAGCAGTTTTGGAAAAGTGTTAAAGAAGCTCCATCACTTTCACTTGAGTTGCCTTTGGAAGATTAGATGGCAGGACAACATAGCAGAAACTGAGATCCTCATTTGAGCTGTCGTGCCAAACATCCACACCTCATTGAAATTGTCATAATTTGAGTTGGGCTGGTGGTGTAGCCAGAATACCTGACATTTGCTTAGTTCTATTGAGAGCTGCCATTGTGATCAATGGAAACACCACAGGGACATTCCATAGGCTTCACTTGGAAGTTCTGAGATTTATACGGAAACCTGGCAGAAACTGGTCCAGGATCACCGCGCCTGATTTTAAAAATGATGCCGCTTTCTTTGAAAGCAAGCAAAGGCAGAGAAAAATCGCAAAGGAAAGAAATCCTGAGCGAGCAAGTCATTGAAAACTCAACCGTTTGTGGCATCCAGTCCTATTTGCAGCAGAACCTTCCAGATGGAAACCTGATGCGGAAAAGCTGCCAGCATCATGAAGGACCCCATATACCCTGGCCATTCTCTCTTCCACCTTCTTCCGTTGGAAAAAAGATCCAATGGTCTGAAGTCACGTACCAACCGATTCAAGAACAGCTTCTTCCCTGCTGCTGTCATACTTTTGAATGTACTTATTTTGCATTAAGTTGGTCTTTCTCTACACCCTAGCTGTGTTTGTAACACTATGTTCTGCGCTCTCTTCTTTCCTTCTCTACGAATGGTATGCTTTGTCTCTTTAGCACGCAAGAAACAATACTTTTCACCGTATGCTAAGTGACAATAATAAAATCAAATTCTTAGCAGTCACCTACATTCTCACCAGAATGCTGCCAAATATCCCAGATGATGATCATGATCATCTTCATCTTGAAGGATGTACAAGACCACTGGCAGTATAGTGATAAGGAGGCTCCTAAAGAACTGCCCTGCACCCTGGTTAGTTAGACATTTGTATGCCTTAGTGGCACCATCGCATCTGCTTCTTTAGCTTTCTTTGTGATCAGGAATCTCTACGTACAGAAGTTCTCTATCAAAAAGAATAGCCACCACTACCAGCCGCCACGGAAGGCATCTTGTGAAGCTTGACCCCCCCACCTGGTAAATATGTCAGACATCAGTTGGTTCCCATTAGAAAACATGTTGATGTTAATCCTGATGGCCAGAATCTTTTGCCCACATGCTCTCCCACCTCTGCAAGTGAGGATGGAGAATTTGGCACTCAGCCAAATCTCTGTTTTCACTGCAACAGGACTGGAAAATCCCGCCGGCATGAACAGCTGGCAAATTCCGCCCAATATTTGGGTCGACAAAAAAAAAGACAGCTTTTCCACAAAAAGCTGATGAAAATCAAAATGTCAAAACAATTCCAACAAGTACAGAACAAAAGAACAAGAACAGAAACTACCTCAGCATTGTTAAGCGAATCTTCTTACTGCCGTGTGCAGCTTAGTGCCAAATAACATTGGATAGTTGTGGCGTAGTGATATTATGGACTACTAATCCAAAGATGCAGGATAATGCTCTGGGAATTTGTGTTCAAACCCAGCATGGCAGATGGTGAAATTTGCATTCAGTAGAAATCTACAATTAAAAGTCTTTGGTGACCATGAAACCATTGTCAATTGCCATAAAAATCCATCTGGTTCATTAATGTAGTTTTGGGAAAAAAATCTGCTGTCCTTACCTGGTCTGGTCTACATGTGACTGCAGATCAGCTCTTGAGTGCTCTCGGGGATTGGCAATAAATGTTACCGCTAACAGCGAAGCCCATATCCCATTAATAAATAAAATAATATATGGTGGAATTTGCATGTGATGCTGATCTTATATGATGGCGGAAAAATGATACAAAAGGCTGTTACAATTTTGACCATCCAAGTCTTTGCTTTTCAATTTCTTACCCTTTTGAAATAGGATTTCCTGTGAGCAACCAGTCTGAAGGATATACACGCTGTGGGCAAATAATGGAAAAGGTCCAATCTTTGTGTCTCTGCCTCTTTTTAGATATTGTTAAGGTCCACAAGGACCTACCATTGCTGCCCTTCTATTTCCCATCCTTTGAGAACATCACCCAAACAAACAAATTCTTCAGACATATGCTGATAACCTCCAGGATGTTCTTACCACCACCTCTCTCAATCTCTCCACTATTTCTGATTTGTCACATTGCTCATCCAGCATCCAATATTGAATGAGTAGAAATTTCCTCCAATTAAATATTGTCATTATTCTTGTTGAGCGGACAGCCAAGAGGTATGAGAACCCCCTGCCTTGTTGCCTTTCTTATTTCTTCTTTAATCGGCTCTGTAATTGGTTTGAAGACACTTTCTTGAAGAATAATCCCCACTTTATGAATGTGCTTGGTTTCAGTCTCTTTTTGAAGTGAATATGGTTCCTAGCAAGATTCACACAGGCTAAATTGCCTCTTAGTATCCAAAGAATGTGTGTGTGGGGTGGATTAGCCAGGCAGGAGGTAATGGGGATGGGTGGGGGAGGGGGGGTGGTGAGAATGGTCTGGTTGGACACTCTTTCAAAGAGTCGGTGCAGACTCAATGAGCCGAATGGCCTCTTTGGGCATGCTAGGGAATTCTTTGGTTTTACAGTTTTTCACAAGAATTCTAACCAGATTGTGTATCTTTCCCCCAGAGGTTTAAAAGAAATGGAGTTGGATACACCTTCCATTGAAAAGCGTTTCGCCTACAGCTTCCTCCAGCAGCTCATCAAATATGTCGATCAAGCTCACGAGTACATACTGCGGTTTGGTAAAGTCCACGTTCATATTTCATTAACATGTTTAATACAGGTTTAACACAGCATAGACTAATGCTCATGTGATACTGCGATCAAGGCCGTTAGGTGAATTCTGCAGTCAAATGCTCTTGAGACTCAATAATTTGAAAACATGACAGCTTCCCACAATACCAGACAGATTCTGGTCCAGCTCCAACAACAGCAGCTTTTCACCCTTCAGGAAAACAAGATCTTGTTTTTAGCTGACCAATGAAATTTTCAAAGTAACAGGGAGAGAAGGAAAACACCTCTTTTAACCTTGCTGCCCCTTCTAAAACTAAAATCTCAAATCTGCAGCTCCTGAGTCTTGATGGTTTGAGTTATAAGGAGAGGCTGGATAGACTGTGACCTTTTTCTCTAGAGAGTAGCAGGCTGAGAGGTGATCTTATCGAGGTCTATAAAATAACGAGGAACATACGTCAGCTAGATAGTCAATACATTTTCCCAAAAGTAGGGGAGTCTAAAGCTAGAGAACATAGATTTAAGGTGAGAGGGGAGAAATACAAAAGGATCCAGAGGTGCAATTTTTTCACACAGAGGGTGGTGAGTGTCTGGAACAAGCTGCCAGAGATAGTAGTAGAGGCAGGTACAATTTGTCTTTTAAAAAGCATTTGGACAGTTGCATGGGTACGAGGGGTATAGAGGGATATGGACCAAATGTCGGCAATTGGGACTAGCTTAAGGGTTTAAAAAAAAAAGTGGCATGGACAAATTGGGCTGAAGGACCTGTTTCTATGCTGTCAACCTCTATGACGTCTATTTTACAGGGAAAAGACGGGAGAATGGGATTGAGAGACTTATCAGCCATGATTAAATAGTAGCGCAGACTCGATGGGCTGAATGGTCTAATTCTGTTCCTCTATCTTATGGTCTTATGCTGACACTTGCCCCAAATGTAATTGTTTTGTAGAAAAGATGAATCTGCATTTTGTTTTCTCCTAGTACAGTGGAGAGTACTGCCTGCTCTTGGATTATTAGAATGTTTCTAATTGTACCGTGTCCCAACACAGCATGGGCAGGATTTTACGACCTTGCATGAGTGAGACTGGAAAATCCTACCCGAAGTTGTAGAATGAACTAATTCCATTGTTCGCCTCACTCCCGCTCAGTGGGGTGGGCGACAGTGGGGTCTCCCACAGCGGGGAGGGTGGCAGAATTCTGGCTCATGCATCAATTGCAACATTTTCAATCCTGTTCAATGCGTTTTTTTAATGGATGGTGTTGGTTTTGCTGCTATCATTGTAAATATTGTCTTGTCTTCGCTTCCAGATCTTTGTTCCACAGGTAAAGGAGAAAGGTTTCTGCATGAACAGGAAGTCAAGTTCTTTGCCAAGGTACAATGGAGGGTATGGCAGGGAAAGGGGTGGGGGGTGGGAACATAAGAGGACTGGTGAAATATTTCTGAGAAATCGAGGAATAAAGTGAGGTTGAAGGAACATTTTTGTGGCTGCATTTCTCAGCTTTCCCATTGTGGGATTTGAAGGCAGCCACCACCATCCCGCCCCATCCCATCTGTGTAGCTCATCCCATTGCTGCCTGTATTTTATCTCTGGATCTATCATAGAACATAGAACATAGAAGTATCAGAGGTGAAGTATCAGAGGTTACCTATCAGAGGTAACCTCCAAAGGACATTGGCCAACCCACCTTAAACCCTTCTCTGACTTCCTGAACTCGCTCTCCAGTCCTCATGCCCCCTCACTGCCATCGTCAAGGCCACCAATCAGAGTTTTATCTTATAGCAAGTAACACTTCTCCCAGCGTTAAGCTGCTGAAGTACAGCCTTTGGGATCTCTTGACCTTTTAGTTTGGGTGAGGGGGGAGGTTGTGGGCAGTGGGGGAGAATGGTGAGAATTCTCCAACACAGACACCCGATGCTAGAATTCCAAGCGCTGTGATAAGACACTGCTAGCTGATGTTTATTGCTATCCTCCTCACAATTGACAATATTTCCAAGTTCTGTGTCATCTGTCCCTTTTGAAATTGTGGCCTGCATTCTAGGTCAGAAATACAGATCAAGAAAAGCATTAGCCGTAATTTTCTAGCCGTTTATGTTGGCGGGATTCTCTGGTCCCGCTGCAGTGAACGAAGGTTTGGCTGAGTGCGAAATTCACTGTCTTCGCTTGAGGCAGTGGCAGAGCATGGGTGGAATGTTACAGCCATTCATGCAGGGCACCAGAATGGAATCTGCAATGCTGCATAAAATCCAGCTCCTGTTCCTAGTTGGTACATTTGTATGAGAAGCCAATATAAAGTTTCATATATCGCAGACAGCAGAAGTCCCAATATGGATCCTACAGAACAGCCCTAGTCATGGACCTCCAGCCAGAAAAACATCCTTCCATCACTGCTCTCTGATTTCTAAGAATCATAGAATCCCTACAGTACAGAACGAGGTCATTCAGCCCATTGAGTCTGCACTGACAACAATCTTATCCTATCCCCATAACTCCACGTAATTACTCTGCTAATCCCCTGAAATTAGGATCAATTTAGCATGGCCAGTCAACATAACCTGCATGTCTTTGGACTGTGGGAGGAAACTGGAGCATCTGGAGGAAACCTTTGCAGACACAGGAAGAACGTGCAAGCTCCACACAGACAATGACCCAATCTGGGAATCGAGCCCGGGTCCTTGGTACTGTGAGGCTAATCACTGTGTCACCGTGTCTGCTTTCAACTATCAAATGTCACTATATACCTTATAATAACATACAGGACTTATATTGGAGCTGATTCTAAAATGTATGATCAATGAATGAAAAAACATTTCAATGGTTGATCGATGCAACTGGCTCCCAAGGCAGATAGCAGAAGCAGTTAATACAGATAATTTGAATGCAGATTAAATAGTTTTTTCCAATAACATGTTAGCGTGCAGTAAATTAACTAGTTTGAGACAGGGCATCTGGTAAGTGTTGCATGTGTTGAAGAATAAGTGAATTTGATATCTGAAGACATGCCACATTAGGGTTTTTCCATGTTTGGGTCTATTGTATAATAATTGGTCAAGATTTGATTGGGAAGATTAGTCAACAACTCTGTTATTATTGCATCATGTGACTTCCAGGGCACTGGAAGGAAAACATGGCGGATCTTGGTATTATATCTCTAGTTAAACAGCCTCTGGAAATTTGCATTGAGCAACGTGCACACTGAATGCTGTTCATTTTTACAGGTTGTTCTTCCTTTAATTGATCAATATTTTAAGAACCATCGCCTGTATTTCCTTTCTACTGCAAGTAGTCCTCTCAGCAGTGGAGGCCATGCATCAAACAAGGAGAAGGAGATGGTAACAAGGTAATGCTTGGGTGCTCTTTTTTGTTGCGGGTTGGGAGTAGTACAGTGGCAGGCACTGCTGCCTCACAGCACCAGGAATCCTAATAAAGCCCTAATTTTAAGTTAAGATTCTGATGAATATAGGACACTATATAGGAGTATGTCTTTCTTCCCTTTGAGCCATTCAATAATTCCATTTTACTGTCTGCTTTCCCCCCAACCCTTGGTCCCAATGTCCATCAAGAATCTATCTAACTCAGCATTGAATAAATTCAATTACTCTAACTCCATGACTTTCAGGGGTTCCCTTAAATGACCACATATGCTTCAGCTAACTTTAGAAGCTTTTGCTTTGGTGACTCCATCCCTTTATATAAATAAGTTTCAAATAATCAATAATGAGGGCTAATTAAAGAAAGTACCTGGATTTATGTCTCTTATTTTGTTGTCTTGACTGTAAACTTTATATTGGCAAAATATCATGGCATAAAATATTTCACTGTACATCATTAAGAACCAAAGCATTGATATATTTGTACCAGATTCCTTTGCCCATTAGCTGAAAAACAATATCAATCTGCTTATGTTAAGGGCAATAATTTGGCTGAAGGAAAATGGAATGGATGTATATAAATATTTTCTTTACTAACATCACAATTTGCAATTGCAGCACCGACATTCCTGAGCAAGGAATGCCGACACAGTCACATAGTTAACTTACCGTGTGCTTAGAGTGCCACCTATTGAGAAACCTTGGTAAATGTTGAATGATTTCTATGGAATAAAATGGTATGGAGAAAATAGGTAAATGTAGTGATTAACATGGAAAGCATCCATTCTGGGAAAAGTAACTGTGCATTTTGTTTTTTCAAATTAAATGGTCTGGCTTTTAAAACTTGACACTTGACTCCTGCAATCCCCATTGAAGGAAGCAAGGAGAAAAAAACATTTGGGTGGAATTTTCTGGTCGCGCTTGCCCCAAAGTTGGAAAATCCTGCCTGGCATCAGCGGACCTTTGTAGGGTCCATGTCACACCCACTACGATTCCCATTGTGGGCAGAATGGGAAAATTCCATCCTTGGTTCTTGAGATATATATTCCAAATCCATTTCAATGTCAAATGCTATTAACCCATTATGAATAAAGATTTCCCAAGAGAACTTTGTTTCACCTAGTGTGCATAAAATCCTACAGTGTAGAAGGAGGCAGTTCAGCCCATCGAGTCTGCACTAACCACAATCCCACCCAGGCTCTACCCCCATAACACCATGCATTTACCCTAGCAGGTCCTCCTGACAGTAAGGGGCAATTTAGCATGGCCAATCCGTCTAGCCCGCACACCTTTAGACTGTGGGAGGAAACAGGAGCACCCGGAGGAAACCCACAAGACACAGGGAGAGCGTGCAGACTCCACACAGTCATCCAAGCCAGGAATTGAACCACAGTCTAGGGCACTGTGAGGTAGCAGTGCACTGTGCCACCCATGAATGTGTTCGCACGCTGCTCGCTGTAGGGATTCAATTCTGCTTCATATTGAAAATGAAATTTTGGTCTTGGGCAGACCATCTAAGACAGGTGCAAAGAAAAGGCCAGGTTTTTCTCTTGGGCAATGAGGGATCAGGTTGTTTTCCTCAGAGGGCATTTCCTCTTGCAGCTGATTGGTTAAGCTGATGATTGAGGGCTTGGGGTAGGTCACATTCCCAGGCTTATGTTTGGAGTTTGATAACTCCTCAGAGGCCACTGTCCCTTCACTAGATTCCCTTTATTCTCAGTGGAATTCACTCACTCCCATTCCTAAGAGTGCTTGAAGCACAAAGTCAGAATCCAGAGTGTGAGTAGCCCTGACACTCATCAGTGTATACACAGGTCAGGCTCCCTGACTGGGCAGGTAATCATTACCAATTCTTCTGGCCAACCAAATGAACAAAATCAATGAGGGGACAAATTAAAAGGGGCTGCTCTCAAAAGGAAGGGAACACCCAAAACAATGGAAATGGGAACTTAAAACATCAAATCAAAATGTCATGAGAGGGGTCAATAACGCAACGCACTCCCTGCGGTGCCCAGCGGGCACGGAGGCATTATTGGTGCTCTCGGACATTGCATGCTCCCTCTCCAAGGACACCCAGCCATGAATATAGCGATGGCAGGCAATCATTATCTCAATTAGGGAACTCTTTTTTTTTCCCCAACCAAATAAACAAAATCAAATTAACTTAGGGACAACTCAAAAGGGGCAGCTCCCTAAAAGGAGACGAACCGCCCGAAACAAAAGACAAAGTGGAAAGGAAACTTAAAACATCAAATTCAAATGTGACTAAAGGGGTCAATAACACATCCCTGTCCCTGCGGTGGCCAGCGGGCACAGAAGGCATAAACTGTGTTCTCAGATACTCTATGTTCCAGGAACACCCAGCTGCAAATATAGCTGCGGTAGAAGGGCAGATCGTCACGTTGGACGACTGCCTCAATTGCCCAATGCTTAGACTTGTAGATGGCATGACTTGCCTCAGACCCAGGAGTAGGTTCACCAGGAGGTCCCCTTCTTTCCCCACCCCCTCTCTGCTCTGGATGCCCGTAGATCAACAGCATAGGACTGACGTGCAAACAAAACTGCAATAAAAAGGTTTTTTTTTTAGGAAACTGAAAAGATTGTACAGCTTATGACACATAATGTAGACATGTCCACGGACTCCACAAGGTTGCAAAAAGGGCACGTTGGGAGACCGTGAACCAGTACAGCCTACGATTATACGGTAATGATCTCAGGGAACATATACTCCAAGAGGCCAATCTCATGGGCCTCGTTGAAGTCATTATATAAAGGATGTTAGGAATTAAGGTTAGTGTGTGGTTTGGGGAGAGATTTAAAAAGAAAAACTTACACCTGTTCCAAAGTCACTTATATCTCTGATCAAATTTTGCTATTGACTTGTGTGAGGTTTGATTGAATTTATGGCGAAACAGCAGGTGCTGCTTTACTTTAATGAACTTTTATTTTCATTAACACGTAGAAGCTTCCTTTTTCATTTTAATAAAAGCTTTGCTCTTGGCTTTGCACATATTGTACAATTTTGTGTAACAGACTCATAATCTAGAGGGTAACATATTTTCCCTAGAACTCGGCAGTGGTCTCACTCTGTGTAATTCCGACTTTATTTTAAAAGAGACTTCTTTCTTCGTGACGCCTCATCGACGGATAGGCTTTTATTTCAGCCGTTTCCTTTTTCTGTTTTCTTTCCCTTCTATTTTTCCTTCTCTCCACTTCAGCCTCTTCTGCAAACTCGGAGTGCTTGTCAGACATAGGATATCACTGTTTGGTAAGCCAAAGCATGAACAACTGAAGCATGGCATCACATTGTTTTCTCATCATGTATGTGTTTTGATTTTTGTGCTTTGCCCCTTTTGCATGGTCAGTTTAGCATGTTTGAGCCCCAGGGGTGCCAGTCTCCTGTTCTTTATTTGGTCCGACACTTCCTATAGATATGGTGCCTTGTCCATGGTTCCAGCACTGCCAGTTTTGGTTATTGATCTTCTAGTCTGCTTGCCTGTTGTGGTTCCTTAAAAACTGGTATATCTTTAAGATTCACCTTTTAGCTATTCATACAGAAAGCATGATGTTTTATCCATTGGTAAAAGCTCTTGTATGTATATCAGTGACAACTGTTGTGTGTTATAGTCTTTCAACTGTTTGTGCTGATAAAAATGTCCGTCACCTGCTCTCATTTGGTAGTCACGATGTGGAGATGCGGGCGTTGGATTGGGGTAAACACAGTAAGAAATCTTACAACACCAGGTTAAAGTCTAATAGGTCTATTTGGTAGCAAACGCCACTAGCTTTCAGAGCGCTGCTCCTTCGTCAGGTAAATGTTGAAAGCTAGTGGTGTTTGCTACCAAATAATCATTTTGGATAATCTGGTATTGTAAGACTTCTTAGTGTGTTTACCTCATTTGGTACACATATTCAGCAAACAACAAATACGAGCTTTGCATAATAGTGCAGTCCCTTTGACCTCTAAGCAGAGGCCGTCTGCAATGATTAATTGTGGCTTAGACATATGGGGTGGGATGCTCTGGCCACGCTCGCTTGAAAATCAGTTTTGTTCCCAAACCCTAAAATCCTGCTCGAAATCAATGGATATTCCTATTGTCCGCCCCTCACCCGCTCTGATTCCCATGGCGGGTTGGGCAGTAAAATTCCGGCCTTTTAAGTTGATGATGCTAATCATATTACCAAGTGAAAATAGTGATATTCTAGCTGTGGGCAAGCCTATGGAAAATGGATGTTCCTGGGTACCCTCTAAACACATAAAACATAACAATGATTGGCAAAGGAAGGCCACCAGTCATTATATAGTTATTGCCTCTTACAGTGCTCAGAATTATGCTACAAGTTAGGATACCATCATCGAGAAGTTTTACAGTCTTATTTAGAAACTTGTGGAGATATTGTAAGCTGCTATTTACATTATATCTTAGAGGGTTTTCCCCCAGTCTTCTGCCAGAGTTATGCTAAATGTTCCGATGCAGTTAGGAACTGTCAGCATTTAGATAGAACATCTTGTTTTATGCAGTAGAACTACACAGCAAGATTTCAAATTTTTAAACAAAAAATTAACCTAATTGCATGTAGAACAAATTAAACAAAGTGAAGTTAACATTCTAGCTGATAAGCCATATGTTATGTAGTCAGATTTATTTTATACTTCCCCCAAGATTTCTGTTATAAAAAAACACACAAACTTTAAAGTTAGTTACATCTATAGGAATCAAGCATATGCATGCCAGACTCCTCTGGAGAACTATTCTCAGCTCCAGATATTCTCAGAGGTGAAACTTCCATTTACCATCTCTTGACTGTGGATACCTCAGCCCCTTTTTTGGTTACTTTTCTAACACTTCCAAAGAAATCTACTTGCTATTTTCTTTGGACTTTGAGTTTGTGGAGCACCACTATAGGTTATTCCACTAGTTTCAAACTTTGTTATCTTTCAGCTTCCAATCCTTCACAAAATTCAACTGAGACTAAGTCTTACCTGCATTCACAGTCAATGATTACATTTTTTTAACTCTGCTTATAATGCAGGTCTATACAACTATCATTTACTCTGGTTTTTGTGTCTCAATGAGCTGCAAACCATACAGGGCCCAAACTGCAACAGCTTTCTTAACAAACACCCCAAATAATTTAAACTGGAGAACATCCCTTAGTTTCACTCATCTCCATGACAATGTAGCACACTCTAAAATTAACCTTTAGGTCGATTGTGCCTAATTTATAATTTATTCTCTGACCTGATGACGTAAACAGGTCATTACAATCATTCAAGGTTCACTGAGTGTTTTTAAACCAATACTGCCAATACTGCAAGAATTGCATACTGGTTATGGTAATGTTGTGGTAACGTTGCTGGACTAGTAATCCAGACACCCAGGATAAAACGTTGGGTGGTTTAAATTCTACCACAGCAGATGGTGAAATTTAAAATTCAATGAATAACTGGACTTCAAAGTCTAATAATTGTGAAACCATTGTCGATTGTCAGAAAAACCCATCTGGTTCACTAATGTCCTGAAGAGAGGGAAATCTGCTGTCCTTCCTGGATTTGGTCTACATGTGAATCCAGACTCACAGCAATGTGGTTGACTCTTAAATGCCCTCTGAAATAGCCTAGTAAGCCACTAAATTGAAAGGATGGGCAATAAATGGTGACATCCACATGCACTGAATCAATCAAGGTTCACTAGCTAAGTAAGTTTATCTACTGTTGATCTATCTCATCCTATCTGACTTTATTAAACAATCATAGGTCATCTATTGAAACTGCTTTTCAATCTCTAATGCCCAGTATTTTAATTACCTCATATTTACAACTTTAACATTCCCATAACTAAAATGTAACATCTAAAATAGTAACATGAATCACAAATGAGATATTTGTGAGATTGAGGATTTTGGAAACACCCACTGTAATTTATCCATGTACTTCCCGTGAGGAGTTGAATTTGCTCAGATTTGGGTGAAGACTTGAAAATGAATGTAAAAAGACTATTTAAAATGGGATGTAATGAGGCACATGAAGATCCAGTCACTGATTTAAGCTAAAATCAGGTCATTAGGCCTTTCGTGATCAGTGCAATCTCTGGAAAAATGTGGGAATATCGGAAGAAATTAGTGTAGGAGCATTCCTTCCAAAAATAATATGAACAAAAAGAGAGCTTTTTTTATAAAGGGCAAACTGACCTTTACCTTGCATGCCTCCCTCCCAATATGGTTGAAGCTTTTTAGTGCTAGCACTAGGAAGTTAAAATCTTAAGCTTCAGACTTATCAGTTGTGGTATTTGCCAGGTACTTATTAGCCTCAATTTTGCGGCACAACCTTTGTTATTTGTTTCCCGTACAACAAATGGTACAGTCAAAGTTGACAGTGGTTTCACACTGCCCCCCAAAGCAAAATCCATTTTGCTCTTCATTGTAAATCTGTGTTTTATTTTCCTGCAGGGAATGATGCCACATCGATTGTAAACTGCCTTCACATTTTGGGCCAGACTTTGGATGCCAGGTAAACCATTCAATCCGGTGTTGTTCTGGAGAATATGCCACAAGAATGTTCAGCTGCCTTGCAGTGCCAGCAACCTGAGTATAATTCTGGTCTTGGGTTACTGTCTGTATGGAGTTTACACATTCTCCCAGTGTCTGTGTGGGTTTCCTCCGGTTCTCTGTTTCCTCCAACAATCCAAAGATCTGTAGGTTAGATGGATTGGCCATGCTAAATTGCCGCTTAGTGTCCCAAGATGTGTAGGTTAAGTGGATTAACCGTGTTCAGTGTGCAGGGTTACGGGGGAAGGGTGGGTGGGGGGTGGTGGGAGGGCCTGGATAAATTAATCTGTTAGGGAGTCATTGCAGACTTGATGGGCTGAATGGCCTCATTCTGCAGTATAACTATTCAATGGTCGATGAAAGCATAATATTGAAAGGAACTTATAGAATTAAATTATAGAAATTTAACTATTGAAAAAGTGAGACAAATTTGATTTTGCAACTCTTCCTCCACCACACCCCCCCCCCCCACCCCACCCCACCCCACCAGGACACTTGATCACCTTTAATATAATTTTTATGTTAGCAGCTAATATTTCTGTCTAGTTGGGCCTGTGCGGAAAAACCATACTCAAAGCTTGGAAAATGCACAGGCTGGGGTTTTGTCTTGCTTCCAGTTGAAATATCAGTCAGGAACCTTCATCTCTTCTGAAGACCCAAGTGATTCATTTGTCCTTCAAGCATGTAGGTGGCCACCATTGAGCCTTCCTCATGACTGATGTTCCCAGTGGTGGAAGTCTTGTCTGCTGAGAACTCCTCATATCACCAGGGTCAGTGGGGACAGCCAGCAGCAGTCTGACCATCATTCCACATTTGGTGAGAGATGAGAGTGACTGCCTTTGATATCAAGGCTGCATTTGACTCTATGGTATTGAGGTGCCCTCATGTCATGGGGATGCTCGCTGATGACTGCACAATGTTCAATACTATTTGCGACTCCTCAGATGTTGAAGCAGTCCATGTCCAAATGCTGCAAGACATGGACAATGTCCACACTGGGGCTGACATAGCAAGTAATATTAATGCAGGCAATGAACATTTCCAACAAGAGAAGATCTAACCATTGTCCCTTGACAATGGCATTCAATGGCATTACCATCACTGAATCCCTTCATTAGCAACATCCTGGGGGTCACTATTGACCAGAAACTGAACTAGGCTAACCATATAAATACTGTGGCTACAAGAATAGGTCAGAAGCTTAGAATCCTGTGCCAAAAAACTCACATTCTGACTGCCCAAAGCAGTACTGTGCACCATTTAGGAAATGCACTCACCAAGACTCCTTAGACAGCAATTTGTAAATCCACACCCCGCTACCATCTAGAAGAACAAGGACAATGGATACATGGGATCAAATGGAAGTTGCTGTCCAAGCCCCTCCCATGCTGACTTGGAGGTGTATCATTGTTTCTTCACTATCATTGAGTCAAGACCCTGGAATCTCTCCCCAACAGCACTATGGGTGTACGTACACTACATGGATTGTAGTGGTTCAAGAAGGTGGTTCACCACTTCCTTCTCAAGGATAACTCAGAGGTGGGCAATGAATGCTAACCTAGTCGATGAAGCTCATGTCCTGGGAATAGATAAAAAATAATGGCTAGGAATCCTGCCTCAGCCCCTCTGACTAAAGGGGGAATGTTTTGCCCCTCGGAGAACTTGGCTCACCTCTAAATAGTTGTCTTGTTTTATGTAGAACGGTGATGAAGACTGGCTTGGAGTCTGTTAAATTGGCCTTACGGACCTTCTTTGAGAATGCAGCAGAGGATTTGGAACAAACCATTGAAAACCTCAAACTGGGTCAGTTCACTCACACGAGGATGCAGCCAAAGGGAGTGACCCAAATCATCAATTACACCACAGTGGCACTGCTACCTGTCTTGTCATCGTTGTTTGAACACATTGGACAGCACCAGTTTGGAGAAGATCTGATTTGTATGTCTGTACTTTTTTATAAAACTACTTACCATTAGCCTCCTGATCTAATGTAATTGAGTAGAATTTGCCTGTGACTCTTTTTTGGATATTTACACTGATAAATGTACAATGGTTCATTGATCTTTGAGTGTAGATATCCTCACACTGGCTGATGGGACTGGAATTTATGCTTCCTTACCAGCATGTTTGAAGGCTTTAAGAAGTGGGGAATTTCGGGGGGCAAGGGGAGCACCTAAAATCCAGCAGGACACCTTCCCACCACCTTCCCTCCCACACTCAACCTGCCTGAAATTTTAAGGGGACTGGGAAGGCTTTGGACACCCCCAGCCACTCCAGGACTTATTGAGGCACTAAGCAACCAATTAACGGCCTCCTAAAGGCCTCATTCCCTTCCTGATGCCACCACTGGTACTTTACTCACGACAGCAGGAAGACTGTGCTTGTCAGGAAGCCTGGCAGCTTCAGCTGTGTGAGCTGGCATCAGGCAAGGTGAGTGGGGAGGAAAGCCCTTTGCAGGTTAATTGGATACCCCCCTCCACAGTATAGTGAGGAACTTTTCAGTTGGGGGAAGGTTTATAGTGAAGTTGCCCAGGAACTGGGGTAAGAAGCCCTGTCCTTCCTGCTGCTTTTCCGGGTGGCACGGTGGCACAGTAGTTAGCACTGCTGCCTCATAATGCTAGAGACCTGGGTTTGATTCCCGGCTTGGGTGACTGTCTGTATGGAGTCTGCACCTTCTCCCCATGCCCACGTGGGTTTCTTCTGGGTACTCCAGTTTCTTTCTACAATCTGAAAGATGTGCTGGTTAGGTAGATCGGCCATAATAAATAGACTTTCAGTGTATCTGAGCAGATGCTGGAGTATGGCGAATAGGGGATTTTCACAGTAACTTCACTGCAGTGTTAATGTAAGCCTACTTGTGACTAATAAATAAACTTTAAATTTTATATATTAATCTCATGGCCTTTGACATGCAGTTTAAAAATTTATGGATGATTTTAAACTAAATACTGTGAACTGTGAGAGGGAAAGTGCAGAATTTCAAAAAGACATAGTTAAGTTGAAGTATAAAGTGACTCATTTTGGCAGGAAGAATACAGAGAGACAATATAAGATAAAGGGTACAATTCTAAAGGGGTGCAGAGACCTGGGTGTATAAATCATTGAAGGTGACAAGACAAGTGGAGAGAGCAGTTAAAGCAAATAGCATCTGGGGCATAGAAAACATAAGCAAGAAAATTAGGTTACAATTGTGTAAAACATTAGCTTGGCCTCGACTGGAGCATCACATCCAGTTCTAGCAACCTCACTCCAGAAAAGATGTGAAGATCTTACTGAGGGTGCAGAGAAGATTCACAAGAATGATTCTACAGATGAAGGACTTCAGTTATGTAGTAGGATTGGAAAAGCTGGGACCATATTCCTTGAAGAAGAGAGGTTTGTAATGATATTTGTTCGAGTTGTTCAAAGTCATGATATGTGTGGAGATGGGAAGAAAGGAGTAACTTTTCCCAATGGAGAAAGGATCACAAACCAGAGGACGCTGATTTAACATAATTGGCAACATGCGGTAAAATGTTTTCATGCAGCAATTGGTAGGATCATGAACGCATTGGCTGTGAGTGTGTTGGAGACAGGTTCGGTTGAGGTTTTAAAAGGGAATTGGCTCATTATCCAAAAAAGAAACAAAAAGTACTGGCTATGGGCAAAAGGCAAAGGAGAGGCAATAAGTAAATTCCTCATTCAGAGGGTCTGCAAGACAGAATGGGCCAAATGGTCTCCTTCTGGAACCATTCTGTGATCCCGGTCTGGCTATACTCATGTAGAGAATGCCTCTTCTAACTTTGAAAAAAATGCAGTTACTAAGGACTCCATTCTGTCTGTGTTGGGGGCACCCCAGTTTAACTCGGTGCATGCAACAAAGGCGTTATCAGATAAAAGGCTATCAGCAATTCAGATTCTTTCAGCATATCAACAATAAATGTATTCTACCATTGAAGTGGTAACAACAATGTTTAAAATCTGCAGTATGCAAGAAACGCAAGACAGGCAGAATGGTGGTACAGTGGTTAGCCCTGCAGATTCACAGCTCTGGGGACCTCAGTTTGATTCCCACTTAGGTCACTGTCTGTGTGGAGTTTGCTTGTTCTCCCTGTGTCTGTGTCGGTTTCCTCAGGGTGCTCCGGTTTCCTTCCAATGTCCAAAGATGTGCAGGCTAGATGGACTGGCCGTGCTAAATTTACCCTTAGTCTTCTGGGATGTGTAGGTTAGAGGGATTAGTGGGGTAAATATGTGAGGTTACGAGGATAGGGTCTAGGTGGAATTGTTGTCAATGCAGACTCAATGGTTCAAATAGCCCTCTTCTGCATTGTAGGGTTCCTACGATTCTATGAGTGGTTTAGTGTTAGAGACAGATCCGTTGCTACCCTGAACTTAGACTGCAATCTTGTCAAATAGATTGATCTAACTGGTCTCAACGTACTGAATTTGATGCTCCAGTTCACATCTCATCATTCAGATTGACCTAGCTGCTCTCTGTTCTACTGTATGGCCATGGACAAACAGTCTTGACCTTTGAACAAGCTCTTCTGCTGCCCAGATCAATATATCCATGCAAAGTGGTATAGTTCAATAAACCCAGTCATCTATCTTTGTTTGAATGACAGCAAGTGACCAATGCAGCAAAATATTCACAAGGCAAAAATGAAATTATGTTTGTATGATTCCTTCCCACCCCAACCCTCTGTGAGAAAGAGTGAAGCCTGAGGACTAATTAAACTTACAGCAAGTTGGGTACAACTGTAAAGTGTTACGTAAAGCTTCTGAGTGTTGCTATTAGAGCATGAAGAATTACCAGCTGTGTTTTCTTTCGTAGGAAGTGGGTATCGCAGGCTGGGCCAACTTTTATTGCCCATTCCAGAGGGCATTTAAGAGTCAATCAATATGGAATCATAAACAAGATATTAGACGTTGCTTTTCAATATTGTGATATTTTAATTCTTACACTTGTCACACATCAGGAATGAACACATTTTCTGGAACATGTTGCTTGTGAGACAAAGCTCAAGGTTCAAAGAAATATGATATTAATGCGAAAGAGTGCCCTTTCAAAATTAATTCCCATTGCACAAGCATTGACAATATCAGAAAAGTATAGAAACATAGAAGATTGTCGCAGGGGAGGCCCTTTGAAACTGCTCCATCATTCATCACAATCATGGCTGATTGTCCAACTCAATAGCCTAATCCTGCTTCTTCTCCATAATCTTTGATCCCATTTGCCTCCAAGGCGGCTCCAGGTAGATTTTGTTCAGATAAACTCAGATTCTATCTTCTAGTGTAGAGCAGTACAGTTTTAAATCATCAACAAAGAGACCAATAATACACTGGAAATCCTTTCATTGCAAACTCTGACCAACCTTTTTGAGTGTAGGAATTAAGCATAGGAGTAGGGATGTTTTACTGCAATTGTAAAGGACGTTGGTGAAGCCACATCTGGAATATTGTGCGCAGTTTCGCTGAATTTATCTGAGGAAGGATGTCCTTGCCAAAGAGGAAATATAGCAGAGGTTTACCAGCCTGATTCCTCGGATGAGGACAGACTAAGTCAGATAGGATTATATTCATAGGAGTTTAGAAGAGTGAGGAGGGGATCTCATAGAAACTTATAAAATTCTAATAAGGATGGATTCAGAAAGAATGTTCCCAATAATAGTCCAGAACTAGGGTTCATAGTTTTGAGGATAAAGGGTAAAGTTTTTAGGATTGAGGTGGGGAGAAATTTTTTTAGCCAGAGGATGATGAATGTGTGGAATTCACCACCACAGAATGTAGTTGAGGCCAAAACGTTGTGTGATTTCAAGAAGAAATTAGATATCACTCTTGGGGCTAAAAAGACTAAGGGATATGGGGGGGAGAGGGATCAGGATATTGCATTTGATGATCAGCCATGACCCTAATGAATGATAGAGTAGGCTCCAAAGGCCTAATCCTGCTTCGAGTTTCTATATTTCTATGTTTCAGACATTGTTTAAATAAAATCTCTCGGCTTTAATAGTAGAAGCCCTCTCAGCTCCAGAGACACAGGTAAACTTATAACTTCATTAAAACAGATAGATGGAAAATATTGTATCGCTCCAGTGACAATGAATGTGAGAATTAATGTGTTGGGGACACTTTTCTTTTGCAGTGGATGACGTGCAAGTTTCTGGTTACAGAATATTAAGCAGCTTATATGCTCTGGGTACAGGGAAAAGCATTTACGTAGAAAGGTAAGATAATTACCAATGGAAATATTAAAATGGTGACAGCATGTATCTTGTACTGCGATAGCATATGCTATTGGGTGGAATCTTATGGCTGTTCACAATGGCAGGATTTTCTGGTCCTGTTGCAGTGAATGGAGATTTGGCTAGGCGCCTAATTCTCCATCTTCACTGCAGCGACAGCGGGGGGTGAATGGTTGGCAAGGTCACGCACATTGTTTCTCAGGAGTCTTCCTCAAGGATATTACCTGCAGTGCAGCAAATTGCTACATTATATGACAGGAATGTTTTGAGTTTAAATGATTCATCAGTGGCATTTTAACCACTGAAGACTGACATCAAAGAAGTCATAAAAGTATTTAAGAATAATTTACTATCTTAAATCTGTGAATTGTAAATATAAAAAGAAGGCGCTTGTATACAAAAAGAAGAAGTGCCATTCTCGACTACCAAACATCTCAAAACACTCAACAGTAAATGAAGTAGATTTTTGAGTGTAGTCATTATTGTGAGGAAAGCAGCAGCTAATTTGTGCAGAGCACACTGTCACAAACACCAATCTGATAATAACTGAGTTATCTCTTCTTTCCTGATGTTGATTATAAATATTGGCACTGGAGATAGTTCAGGGACTTGGGTTCAATTCCAGCCTCGGGTGACAGAGTTAGCACATTCTTCCCACGACCCGCGTGGGTTTTTTCTGGGTGCTCCAATTTCCTTCCACTATCATAAGATATACAGGTTAGGAAGATTGGCCATGCCTTTTTGTAAAATGGACTAGGGGGTCCCAGAAATCGGGTGGACGAAGGTGTGGGCCTGGGTAAGATTCTGAGCTAGTGCAGACACGATGGGCCAAATGGCCTCCTTTAGGACTGTTTGGATTCTATAATTCCTCTGCTCTGCTTTGAAGTAGTGTTGCAGGGTCTTTTACATGTACCTGAACAGGCCTCGCTTTAATGCCTCGTCTGAAAGACCCCTCTCTAGTAGTGTGGCACTCTCTCAATACTGTTAAAAGCAGCATCAGCCTTGACTTTTTTTTGTGCTCACATCCTGGAGTGGAGATTGGACCCAGAACCTTATGACTTGAGACAAGTCTCCTCAGCCATGGTAAAATAATTCCTGAGAGCTAGTGTTCCTGTACCAGATTCCCTTTATTTACAAATTCAGTTCCACTCCTAAGAATGCTTTGGGTACAAAATCAGAATCCAGAATTTCGGTAAACCTGACACTTCTCAATATATATACACTTAGAATCATCGAAACCCCTCAGTCCAGAAGGAGGCTATTTGGCCCATCAAAGCTGCACCGACAACAATTCCACTCAAGCCCTATCTCCATAATCCCAAATATTCACCCCATTAGCCCCCTGACAATAAGGGACAATTTACCATGGTCAATCCACCTAACCTGCACATCTTTGAACTGTGGGAGGAAGCCCATGCAGACACGGGGAGAAGATGCAAACTCCACATAGTCACCCGAGGCTGGAATTGAACCCGGGTCCATGATGCTGTGGGGCAGCAGTGCTAAGCAATCTGGCACCATACTACCCAAACTCCCTGCCCCAACTGAGATTCTCTGAATGAGCAGGCAATCATTACCTCAACCGTGAAGAAAACCTCAGGGGCCTCGTTCAGACCATTTACACATGGCTAACAGCATATCACAACTTTCATGACTTCAGGAGGACCCAAAGCAGTTTACAGCCGAGGGATTTTGGTTGGGATAGAACATAGAACATAGAACATTACAGCACAGAACAGGCCCTTCGGCCTTCGATGTTGTGCCGACCAAAATAAAAAGCAATGCCCCTCCAAACTAAACCATTCCCTTCTCTTCCATATACTTATCAATTAATGTAGTCACTGTTGTAACACTGGAAACACAGAATCCTAATTGCAGACAAAAAACTTCTCTTGAGATGCTCAGAGGAGCATTGATTTATAATTTCTAAAAATTAACACATGACTGTGAGAGCAAGAGCCACCTCACAAATCCAGATGTAAAAATTAAATTAATAATCCTGTTGAGGTATTTCTCTATTGCTCTGGTCAACACTATACTATTAGCCCTTGTTGAAACTAAGTTGGTTGACATGATAGTCACTACCATTTGAAAAGAAACACTGACTATTTTTCGAACTGTGATTAAGTGCTTTTTGGGTGGAATAGTTTCCTTTTGCTTGATTACCATCGCAGTTTGGTTGAATGCATGTAGCTGTGAGGAGATAAATGATTTCAACAGCTATTTGCATTTAACATATTACTCTGCCCCAGAAGCTTCGCATCGGCACTGTCATCCAACATTTGCCACTGAGTCGAAGAAGGATATATTAGGACAGGTGATGAAAAGTTTAGTGAAGGTGGTAGGTTCTCAGGAGGAGAGGAAAAGAGGGAGAAGGAGCGAATAACAGAGCTTAGGGCTTAATCAATATCTTTTTTAATGGCAAATTTGCAGACCGAGGTTGCTATTTCCTGAGAATTCTGTGTTAATTTTACTGTTGTTTGTGTAATTTTCCATCTGCAGGCAGCGTCCAGCTCTGGGGGAATGTCTGGCAGCATTTGCTGGGGCCTTTCCAGTTGCGTTCCTAGAAACTGATTCGAATAAGCACAATCCGTTCTCCAGCTACAACACCAAGACACCGAAAGATCGAGCAGGTACAATATCACTATCCAGCTTTTGTTCTTGGCCATTCGTCCATTTGATCCCGTGTGACTTTTAGCGGCCAACAAATGTACTAATTCGACATCTCTAAGTTTCATCATATCCTGCTATAGACAGTAGTCTGGATGCAGACAGTAATGTTTATGGAAGAAATCCTGTTGTGAGGTGTCCTTTAAGTAGCATATCTTAAATTTCTATCTATCACAAGCAAGATGTGATGTGTAATCCCATGTACTCTGCAGATGGAACGGAACAACAGTCTGACATGTCCACAAAGTCTCGAATTACCATTGTATGCAGATAGTCTTACCTTCAGATAACACACATTATTGTTCACCAATCCTTTTTTGATTGATATGTTTGCAATAAACAGAAGAACCAAAAATTAAATGACCCTAGTGGTGTAACTAAAGGAAGCCCCTAAACTCAGCCTTTGGTGTTATCTCTATAAAGAGGGAAGGGTGGCATGGTGGCACAGTGGTTAGCTGTCTCTGAGCACCAGGGACTTGGGTTCGATTCCTGGCTTGGGTCACTGTCTGTATGGAGCCTGCACATACTCCCTGTGTTTGCACGGGTTTCCTCTGGGTGCCCTGATTTCCTCCCCAGTCCAAAAGATATAATGGTTTGGTGACTTGGGCATATTAAGTTCTCCCTCAGTGTACCCAAACAGGTGCCTGGGTGTAGCGACTTGGGGATTTTCACAGTAACTTCATTGCAGTGTTAATGTAAGCCTACTGTGACACTAATAAAATAAACTTTAAATTTTAGAATCATTGATGCCAGCAGTTCATTTGAAATGTAACAGTGAGGGCAGAAAGAATGTTTAATTTGGCCTTAGGGTCGGTCTCTGTTCCGGCACACAATTGCTATTCATCTTTAAAACTTTGTCTTGTTTGAGACACCAATTTTTTTGTTCAGAGGATGGGGATATGTGCTGGCTGGGGCAGCATTTATTGATTGCTCATCCCTAATTACTCTTGACTCAATGGCTTGCTAGGTCATTTCAGAGGGCATTTTAAAAAAATTGTTAATCACATTGCTGTGGGTCTGGAACAAATTTTCCTTCACTAAAGGACATTAGCAAACCAGATGATTTTTTACGACAACTGACAATGGTTTCAAGGTCATCATTCGACTTTTACTTCCAGATTTTTATTGAATTCAAATTTTACCATCTGTGGTAGTGGGATTTGAACCCTGATCCCCAGAACATTAGCCTGGTACTCTGGACCCAACCAGGTCCAGTGAAAGCACCGCTATGCCACCACCTTCCCTAATATTCCCATTACCTCTAAAGGGTCAATTTAACCCAGCTATCTGGCAGAGATTGGGCAGACAATTCAGATTGATTTGATGCCAGATGCAGATCAAGATTGGATGTAGCTTTTACTCTTTGATGTCCCACTGAATTTGGAAAAGGACACAGATGGGTTTGGAGTTTGAGTCTTCTTGACACAGACTGCCAAGGTCCAGGATAGTTTAATGGATGTGTTGGCCCTCATCCACTGAGTCCTCACCATGAGTTAAAACTTGAGCTTTGGGAGATAATATAAATAGTTATTCAATTATTATATTGAAATAATTTCAATAACAATTTGAAATTATTACAGGCTACTAAAGTGAGGCAGAATCTCTTATGAGCTTAGTTTGCTGTTACAGTATTGAGTTTAAACTCATTCTGTATTAAACAGAATGCTCAGTTTATGTTGCAAACCAATATGTTTTTACATAACAATTAGCAAGATCTTACCTTGTGGGAGACACCAGATGGAGTGAAAGTGCTCAGTTTGCTCTCTGAATGGCATGGAATTGAGTTAGAAATCACAGGATTGGATCTTCAGTGGATGGCTCCAAAGGCTGGAGAGCTGGAAAAATTGTGTAGGAGTGTAACCCAATGTCTTTCTGCTGCCATGTCACAAGGGCAGCAGGAGGAAGGATGGTAGTTTGGACGTCGCTGACAGCCCAAGTGAGCCACTTCATTGAGGATACTGTCTTGTAGAAATGGGGAGTTCCCAAGGGATTCCAGAGAGATGGTGTTAATGTTGGACTCATGCTATAATGGAGTGTACAATTTAGTTTGTAATTAGTTGCCAGCAATTGAGGATAGATTAAGGAATGATTCCAAGTGCATAAAATCCAGTTTACACCAGGTGTAGGGGAGAAACATGATGTACCGTGCCTGTACATCATGGTCTTTTTAAAAAAAACCTAGATTAAAGAAGGCAGGATTGAGATTCATTCTCTTCTCAGTATATGAACTTTAATGGGCTGGGTGATTGTTGGGAAGAGGGCTAGGGGTACATGTTTTCTGCCTTTAGTAACACTTCATGGGGGCAATGGTTGCTCCAATGGAACACTGCTCTGGTCCTCCATGAAACCCTCACTCCAATGCCCCAAAACCTTCCTGAATCTTCCAGAAGATCCAGCCATTGAGGTGCCATCTTCATGCAGTTGCAGCTCCAGCAATGGGCGCCACTAGTACTGCCGCTGCCTCCAACTGGGCTGGCAGCTCTTTTGGGGGTCATTTTCCATAGTCAGATTGCAGTCCCAGTAGCAGCCATTTGATAGGCAGGTCCTACCACCCACCGAAACCTGAGACTTATGACCAGAGTGGCAGAACCTCTGCCACCCCAAGAAAATTGCACCCATTGTGTCGATTACACATCTCACTACGGAGACATTATTGTGCCTTCAGGTGAGTTGAGTAGCCTCAATCTATGTGAAGCTTTGTAGAGAAGATCAAAAAGATTTTGACAACCATTATCAAGGATATTGTTAGAACACGTTATGTTAAAGAAATGAAAAATTGCACTGAATAAAACCAAAACTTCTTCAAGTTATATATTGGTTTCTTATCACAAGGTTAGGCCTCGGAATGATCAGTTCGAAAGTATTGTTGTTTGTGGCGCTTCTGACCTTTTCTGTAGTTTCAAAGTTGTTTCTTATGCCTCAGCTCTGAAATTGCCAGCCAAAGTGGAAGATATGTGTCCCAATATTCCTTCCTTGGAGAGCTTGCTGGAAGAGATCATGGAGCTGGCGGAATCTGGGATTCGCTACACTCAGATGCCGCACGTGATGGAGGTCATCTTGCCCATGTTGTGCAGCTACATGTCCCATTGGTGGGAACATGGGCCAGAGAATAACCCTGATAAGGCAGAGCGGTGTTGCACTGCTTTGACTTCGGAGCACATGAACACTCTCCTGGGCAACATCCTGAAGATTATATCCAACAACCTGGGCATCGACGAAGGAGCATGGATGAAAAGATTAGCAGGTACTGCTGTTTCTACTCACCATGTTTAAGGAAGGTTTGACATTATTGGCCTCACTGGGATCTGCTGGGAATGTGCAAATCAGAAAATGTTAAGTTTTTCAGCATGGTTGCTGAATGGATAGAAAATTGTGGGCAGCCCCCCCCCCCATCATTTCCTAATTAGCCCTCCCAACGGGTTGCAGGGAAACTTGAGGACGTGGTCAGGATTTTCAGGCCCTTCCCACTGGCGGGATCTTCCAGTCCCACCTATGATGACTGCTGTGGCAGTTTCTTGAGGTGTGGGAGGGGCAGGGGAACGCGGGGAGGCGTTGTTGGGTGAGCCACATAAAACACTGTAGACACCAGCAGGACCAAAAGGGATGGGGGGATGGAAAACCTTACCCCATTGACGGAATTTTCCTGACCCGCCTGCCACAGGAATCACAGCGGACGGAACACGATCATGGCAAGATCTGTTGACCGCGGATAGGATTTTCCAATCTTGGGGTGAACGGGGCTGGAAAATCCCATCCCATAGATTCATGGAAGTTGCAGCATGGAAACAGGACCTTCGGCTCAATTTGTCAATGCCGGCCTTTTTTTTTTTAACCACTAAGGATACGTGCCCGCATTTGGCCCATATCCTTCTATACATATCTTACCCATGTAATTGTCTAAATGCTTTTTAAAAGACAAAATTTTATCCACCTCTGCTACTATCACTGGCAGCTTGTTCCAGGCACTCACCAACTTTTGTGTGAAAAAATTACCCCTCTGGACCCTTTTGTATCTTTCCCCTCTCACCTTAAACCTATGACTTCTAGTTTTAGACTTCCCTACCTTTGGGAAAAGATCTAGCAGATCTATAACTCTCATTATTTTATAGATCTCTACAAGATCACCCCTAAGCCTCCTATGCTCCGGAGAAAAAAGTCTATCCAACCTCTCGTTATAACTCAAACCATCGAGTCCCAGTAGCATCTGGTAAATCTTTTCAGCACTCTTTTTCCAGTTTAATAATATGGTTTCTATAATAGGGTGACCAGAGCTGCACACAGTATTCCAAGTGTGACTCTACCAATGCCTTGTACAACTTCAACAAGACATTCCAACTCATGTTTTCAATGTTCTGATCAATGAAACCAAGCATGCCGAATGTCTCCATGTGTTTGGAGATTTGCCCAACTAAAAAAAATTCAGAATTACAGGGCAATTTATTCTTTTGTGGCAGAATTTGCTTTGCCAACTGTGGATTCCTCCTGTATCCCACAGGGTAAAAATTTGCATTTGTTCAAGTAACCTTCATTTATTGTAATGTGGTATTTTTCTTCCCCGCTGGTCAAATATAAAATTGATATTTGAATTACGATGTACAATTAATAGCACTGATCTGCTGTTCAGAAAGCTTCATTCTTATTGTTTACTGGAAGAAATTAGTTACAAAGGCTGCCAAATTTTCTAAAATGGAAATATTCAATTTGATTGATGAAGCAATTAGAGTTTGTGCAGTAAGCCAAGAATGCAAAGAGAATTACTTCAGTAGATCCTTCATTATTCCCCTGTGGATGAGTTAATGGAGTAGTTTTTACTGGAGTCTATTCCACATACCACTAACCCACAGAGAAGGTGAGATTTTCTCTAATCTCTCATCTTACATGAGGCTTGTTAGTTGCAACCTGTGTTAAATTACCCCTTAGTGTCCGGAGATGTGTAGGTCAGACGGGTTATAGGATAAGATGCGGGGTGCTCTTTCAGACAATCAGTGCAGACTTGATGGGCCCAATGGCCTCCTTCTGTGCTGTAGGAATTCTATGAGTCTGCGTCATTTTCCTCTGGATGCTCTGGTTTCCTCCCACATTCCAAAGATGTGCAGATTAAATTGATTGGCCATGCTAAGTTGATCCTTAGACAGATTAATGAGGTAAATATGTGGGGTTACAGGGATAGAGCACAGGGGTGGGCCTGGGTAAGGTAATCTGTCAGAGACTCAGTGCAGATTCAATGGGTCAAATGGCCTCCTTCTACAGTATAGCGATTCCATGATTCTATGGAACTAGACTTTATTTTTCAATAACTCATGCACACTGATTCTCATTCAATACACAGAGATTCACATAACAATCCTTCAGTCCAGATACTATCGTTCAGCTAGTGTAAATGCATGGGGTTATGGGGATAGGGTCTGGGCAAGATTGTGGTCAGTGTAGTTTCAATGGGCCAAATGACCTCCTTCTGCACTGTATGATACTATGATTGGACTGTGTGAGGAAACTGGCGCACCTGGAGGAAACCCAGGCAGACACGGGGGGAATGTACAAACTCCACACAGTTACCCAAGGCAGTGCTATCTACTGTACCACTGTGCCACCCTTCTGGTTGAGGTTTACTCATGTTTGCTGTCTGGGTCGGGCTGATACAACACAGAAGGGTGCCATTCAGCCCCTGTGGCAGCTCTTTGATAGAACAATCCAATTCATCTCGCTCCCTTGCACTTTCCCTGTAGCCACGCAAATGTTTTCTTTTCAAGTGTTCCCCTTTGAGAGTCGCTGTCGAATCTGCCCCAGCTGCGCCTGCCAACAGATCTAACCTGATGTTTTATTTCGGACAGTTTTCTCACAGCCAATCATCAGCAAGGTGAAACCACAGCTGCTGAAAACACACTTCCTGCCCCTGATGGAGAAGCTGAAAAAGAAAGTGGCCACAGTGGTGACGGAAGAGGAACACCTTAAATCGGAGGGTAGAGGAGACATGTCGGAGGCTGAGCTGCTCATTCTGGATGAATTTACTGTGCTGGCTCGGGATCTGTATGCTTTCTACCCGCTGCTGATCAGATTTGTGGATTATAATCGGTAACATATTTTTAATCCTTTATGAATGCGCTGATTTAAAGATGTAACTGTTGCTCAAGTAGTGTTACTTTCATGGGCAAGTGTCTGGAAATGGATTTTCATTCATTTACGAGGGAAGAGCATAATAACGCAAACCACAGTAAACATTGTTAACCGCAATGTTGTTGTGGTGGTGTGAACAGAGTTTTTATTCATTCATGGGACATGGTGTCACTGTCACTGGCTGGCCAGCATTTATTGCCTATCCCTAGTTGCCCTTGGAGGGCAGTTGAGAGTCAGCCATGAGTCACATATAGATCAGACTGGGTAAGGATGGCAGATTTCCTTCCGTAAAGTGGTTAGCGAACCGGATTTTTCCATCAATCCTCAATGGTTTTATAGTCATGGGTAGATTCTTAATTCCAGATTTTTTTATTGAATTCAAATTTTAAGCTGTTCAGAGTCAGATGAAGTGGGTTAGCTCCCAGTTTTTTGGCACATGTGTAATGTATAAATGGTGCCAGAAATTTCTGGATCTAGAAAACATCAGGCACCCAATTCTTGCTATTAAGATGCTTCCAGCAAGCTCTCTCATGGTTTTTCAGCCTTCACAGGGCTCACCTGCCATCACCTTACTGATCTATGTCAAAATGTGGACCAGAGGAGGAGCATAGAATCTCTCCAATGCTGAAGGAGACCATTCAGCTCTTCGAGTCTGTACTGACTCTCTGACAGAGCATCTTACCCAGGCCCTATTCCCATAATGCCCTGCTTATCCCCGTAACATACATATCTTGGGACACTAAGGGGCAATTTACTATGGCCAATCACCCTCATCTGGACTGTCAGAGGAAACTGGAGTACCTGGAGGGAACAACTCTGTATGGACAGTCACTCAAGGCTGGAATCGAACCCAAGCTCCTGGAGCTGTGAGGAAGCAGTGCTAATCACTGTGCCATGGCATTGCCATCAGCAGTCTTGAGTTTTCCATTTCAATACATTAGGCAAAGCAGCCACTGAGGTAGAAGTGGAGAATAATTGACCTGAAGGAAGTGCCATTTCAGTAGCAATTTCTGCAGCTGGGAACTTTTTTCTTGTGTGGTCCTGATATTAGGGTACCAGATCAGAAACCCGGGGTTATAATATGAAGCCTGATTAAATCCCAACTCTTTCTTTTATTTTGACCTTTGTGTGAGGATAAGGTGTTTCATTCCGGGTGTGATACTGTTGACACACCAGGAAGCTTTTATCAAAACAAACTTTGTTCAACAGTTTAGCCATATCAATTTAATTAGCTTAACTTTTGCCAATTGAAATGCTTATATTTCAAGATACAATTCTTAACTGCTAACCTATTTCTGTTAGTTCCAATTTAAGCAATATTCCTCTCATAGACTTAAACTCCTCTTTAAAATCAGTTAGCTACACACAGGCTTACATGCTTGGCTTTAGCTAGCAGTCCTCGAGCTTGAAGAACATTTATGGAGAGAAAGACAACAGAGAGAGACACCTATTTCCATGCGTTGCTAACTGATTTTGAAGAAGAGTTTAAGTCAGTAAGAGGAATATTGCTTGAATAGAGAGATCCATTTCTCTGAGCAGATCCCAAACAACAGCCTCCAGAGAGAGAAAGAGAAACAGAGAGACAACTTTTCCTTCTTTCATAACCCAGTAACTGCTGCATTTTCCTGTAAGCTTAGCTCCTCCCTTTAGGTACATGACTCTGTCAATCAATTAAATCAAAACCCAACTCTGGAACCCAAAGGGAAAAACCAAGTATGCAAAAATGCATTAACTCAGGTTAAAACAAACATATCTCTACCTAAAATCAATCATTAGTTTGCAATCTCAGCATATGAGCTGCCTGGTATGTAGACAAATTGACACCATATAAAGTAAAGCTGAATTTTAAACATACCCCTCATAAGAAACAAGATGCAGATACATTTGTAAAGGCACGGTATCATCACACGTATGCTCATAGTCACCTAGTGCTTATATCTATGTGTGTCAGTTCACTGATAGAGCTTTGTTCCTATCTGGAGTTGGGACTTGTCGGGGTAGATTTAGGATTTTCTGTGGCTGCTAAGTGTCATTATCCTGTAAAGGTAGAAACATAAAAAATCCTGATGGGACAGGAAAGGCTAGATGCAGGAAGAATCTGAGAATAAGTGATTAGGAGAGTGGACAAAAAAAGAGGCAGATGGAATACAATGTGGAAAAGTGTGAAGTTATGCACTTTGGAAAAAGGAAAGGAGGCACAGACTATTTTCTAAATGAGAAAATGTTTAGGAAGCCAGAAAAACAAAGGGACTTGGGAGTCATTGTTCAAGATTTTCTTAAGGTTAACATGCAGATCCAGTTGGCAGTTAAGAAGGCAAATGAAATGTTACCATTCATATCAAGAGGGCTAGAATACAAGGGCAGGAATGTACTTTGAGACTATATAAGGCTCTGGTCAGACCCCTTTGGAGTTTTTTGAGCAGTTTTGGGCCCCATATCTAAGGAAAGATGTGCTGGCCTTAGAAGGAATCCAGAGGAGGTTCATGAGAATGATCCCTGGAATGAAGAACTTGTCGTATGAGGAATGGTTGGGGACTCTGGATCTGTACCCATTAGAGTTTAGAAGGATGAGGGGCGATCTTGTTGAAACCAAAAGATACTGCGAGGCCTGGATAGAGTAGATATGGAGAGAATGTTTCCCCTAGTAGGAAAACCTAAAACCAGAGCACACAACCTCAGGGTAAAGGGATGGTCAGAGTGGTGAATCTGTGGAACTCTTTACTGCAGAAGGCATGAAGGCCAGGTCATTGAGTGTCTTTAAGACAGAGATAAATAGGTTGTTGATTGATAAAGGGATATGGGAAAAGGCAGGAGAATGGGGATAAGAAAAGAAATCAGTCATGATTGAATGGCGGAGCAGTCTCGATGGGCCAAGTGGCCTAATTCTGCTCCTAAGTCTTATGGTCTTATGGTAAGCCACTCAGGACTGAGATGAGGAACAACTTGTTTAGCCAGAAAATTGTGAACCTATGGAAATCTCTACCACAGAAAGTTGTTGGAGCCAGGTCATTAGATAAGTTCAAGAGGGAGCTGGAAGTTGTCATTGTGGCTAAAGGGATCAAGGGGTATGGAGAGAAAACCAGAATGGGATACTGATGAGATAAGAATGTTAGTGCAGGATTGAAGAGCCAAATGGCTGTCTCCTGCACCTACTTGCTATGTTTCTATCCTGGATTAGGTAGAACAGGCAGATTAGAGGAAATGTGCGTTAGGCAGCACTTATGAACGATGCAATTTGCCAGAGGCATCAAGCCCCCCCCCCCCCCCCCCCCCCCCCCCCCCCCCCCACCTCCCACCTTCACCTTCACCTTCCTGTCCACACTCTACGCCACATAGATTATACAAGTTAGAGAGTTCATATGGTGACCTTTAAAGGAGGGGTCGGAATCAGCACTTCCTTTCTGTTTTCTTGCCATGACGAACTCTGACCTTGTTTGACAACTTGATCCAGGTGACTCTTGTTGAAATCTCTCTTGAGCGGTATGGTTAAAAAATGATCAAATCAACATTATTTAACAGTCCGTTGCTGAAATGTGCTGGCTAATCTGTTTTTTTTCAAATGCTGTAGGCTCAGTTTCTTTGTCTTTTCGTAGATTTACATCACTGACTACATGATTGGGTATCCACATGAATTGACCTTGGAAACCTGTTTGTCTATATCTCTCCTCATCCACCAGCCCACACTTTTTTTAATGACATACCATAGGGAAATTTCCCACATTGAACCAGCAACTACATATATTGAAGGATGCCATGTGGCCCATGATCATTGCATGTTCATTATCCTAACTATCATAGGCCAAATTTTGGAAAGAAATGAAAAAAGTATACTTTTATGCAGCTAGCATATGCTGTTGAACACTTCTTAATGCATGCTACTTGCAAAATTCATAGATGTTCTGCAGTGCAGAAAGAGGCTATTCAGCCCATCAAGTCTACACTGACTCCAACAGAACATCTTTCCAAGGCCCACTCCTCCCTCCATTTCTTTCATCCCACACATTTACTTAGCCAGTCTCCCTAACCTAACATCTTTGGACCCTAAGGGACAGTTTAACATAACCAATCCACCCTAACCTGCATATCTTAGGGAGGAAACCGGAGCGTCAGAGGAAACTCATACAAACATGGGGAATATGTGCAAACTCCACACAGACAATCAGCCAAGGAATTGAACTTGGGTCCCTCACTCTGTGAGGCAGCTATGCTAACCACTGTGCCACTTTTACGCCCATGTCTGCTGTCTTGGTACAACTTATATCACAACTTCTGTAGCACTATTCCTGCTCCACTATTGTAACTTTGCCAGAAATGCAGGGGAAATGTCTTTGATCAGTATTGCTGCACCTTTTCTGAACTTATGGCTCTGTAGAGGCCTTGAGGGAATTCTCTTATATATTGTATACAGTGTGCACAGGCAATTATTTTAACCAATAATCAATCAAAAGAATAATCTTAACATGTAACAGTGCTAATTCCCTGAGTGGCCGCTCCTGGCAATTAACAATACTCACTGAGTCTTGATTACGGTTGTGTTCCCTTTCATCATCTCCCTTTTACTGGAGTAACTCATCAACACTTGTTAATTTTTTGACTGGCTATTTCTGACCAAATGTTTACCCTTGTGAGACAACCTACAACAAGAGATCACCAGTAAAGGTTGAGAGGCAGTGGATTTAAAATTGAGATGAGGAGGGTGGTGAATTTGTGGAACTCACTGACCCATGGTGCAGTGGAGTCTGAATCATTAAATGGTTTCAAGAAGGAGATAGATATATTTCTAATAAAAGCAGGTTAAAGGGCTATGAGGAATGGGTGAGGAGGTGGATATGAACCAGAAAGAATCACAGAATCCCTACAGTGCAGAAATGGCCACTTTGCCCATTGAGTTTGCACTGAGTCTGTGGCAGAGTATTTTACCCAGATGCTATCCCCATAATCTCATACATGTAACCATTGTTAATCCATCTAGTTTACAAATCTTGGGACACCAGTTTAGCACGGCCAACCCACCTAATCTGCACATCTGTGGGAGGAAACTGATGCAACTGGAGAAAACCCATGCAGACGTGAGTGGGGGAGTTGGTGGGTGGTGTGAGGAGTGTGCAGACTCCACATAGACAATCACTCAAGGCTGGAAGTGAACCCGCGTCTCTGGTGCTGCGAGGCAGCGGTGCTAACCACTGTGCCACCCCTGATTAGCTGTGACCTAAGTGAATAGCAGAGCAGGCTCGAAGGGCTGAATTGCTGACTTGTAGAATTGTAGAATCCCTACAGTGCAGAAGGAGCACCGACCACAATTCCACCCAGACCCTATCTCCATGACCCCACATATTTACCCTGCTAATCCCCCTGACACTAAGGGGCATGGTCAATCCACCTAATATACACATCTTTGGAGTGTGGGAGGAAACCGGAATACCCATAAGAAACCCCAGAGACATGGGGATAATCTGCAAACTCTGCACAGACAGTGGCCCAACCGGGAATCGAACCCAGGTCCCTGGTGCTGTGAGGCAGCAGTGCTAATCACTGTGCCACTGTGCCACCCTTGATGAGCCACTGAATGGCAGAGCAGGCTCAAAGGGCTGAATTGCCTACATCTGCTCCTAATCCCTATGTTCCTACATTCTGCAGGGAGCCAGCCTGATTTTCTCAGGCATTAATTTTAATGAGTGAATATTATGGGGTTTTCCAAATATCCGTCTCTTCAGGCATTGCTGCTTTCCAGCTGGGAATTCAATCTTGATTTCCGTGCAAGTACAGAAAAGTTGGAATCAAGTGCAACTTGTCAGCCCAGCCACAAAAAAACTTTTTGTTTCATTTCAGGGCAAAGTGGCTCAAGGAACCAAATTCTGAAGCAGAGGAACTTTTCCGCATGGTGGCTGAAGTATTTATTTACTGGGCAAAATCTCACGTGAGCACAATATGCAATTCTGTGGCCAACCTTTGAGAATTTGTAATGAGATAAAAGTCTTGTATATTTTCAGTCTCACTGACTGTCGGAATGTATTTTTCAGAACTTTAAGAGGGAAGAGCAGAACTTTGTGATACAGAATGAAATCAACAATATGTCCTTCCTCATCACTGACACAAAGTCCAAGATGTCAAAGGTTGCAAATTTGTTGTGATTATTTTTTTGAGCTATATTGCTATATATCTGCTACAGAATTTGTGCTGTTGTTTGCAGTTGGAGTTACACAGGATTTAAAGTCACAGTAGTATATATATGTATATTTTATTATTTAAAGTTTTTTTAAATCAGAGTCACAAGTAGGCTTACATTAACACTGCAATGGAGTCACGATGAAAATCCCCTAGTCGCCACACTTCGGTGTCTGTTTGGGTACACTGAGGGAGAATTCAGCCAATGCACCCAAACCAACATGTTTTTGGGACTATGGGAGGAAACAGGAGCACCCGGAGGAAACCCACGCAGACACAGGAAGAACGTGCAGATTCAACACAGACAGCGACCCAAGCCGGGAATCGAACCCGGGTCGCTGGCGCTGTGAGGCAGCAGTGCTAATCTCTGTGCCATCCGTGTTTGCTTGAGTCTTGATAATCTTCTCCTTCGGTGATCACTTGATAACAAGTGCAATTGTTCATCTGAGAGACTCTATGTCACTGCCGTGGGTTCTGTTGGTCTTTGTGTGATTGATGAGCCCAGTCTTAGAGCCACTTTTTCAATTTCACACTTGGCAGCTGTATCTGGGAATTGGGTTTGGTCCTTGAACTCAGAATCGTTGGTATTTCTTTCTCAGGCTCCCTTTGCAGCCCCCCTTTTTCCCCTGGGTGTCCTGGAAGAATTGTATCCCTTTAATCAAGTGATTCCTCTTTGTAGATCTTTTCTGTGCAAGGGGGTGAAATTGTAGCAGGGGCCCCTAAACTGCGCACCTTTGGACTGTGGGAGGAAACCAGAGCATCAGGAGGAAACCCACGCAGACACAGGAAGGACATGCACAATCTCCTTACAGACAGTGACCCAAGCCAGGAATTCAACCCCCATCCCTGGCGCTGTGAGGCAGCAGTGCTTGCCACTGTGCACTCATTGTTAACTAATGAGCACACTGAAATGGGTTCAAATCTAATGCAGCCGAAAGGATTAGAAACCTTTGATCTCTAGATCAATGTAAAATAAATTTAGGGTATTCAAGCATCAGTCCTTAAATGAAGTAGCTATTCTGTATGAAGATGCTTATGGTTTAACATTAATTGGCAACAAATTGGGAATCATTTTTCTTCATATTTCTCCATGGCACCATTCTATTTCTGAAATCTCCTTCAGTCTTCCATCTCCACAATCCTTGGCCCTCCTGCTCTGGTCTTTTTCTGCATCTCCCCACCTTTGCTCCATGAACAATGACAGAAGTCCCTGAAACCAAAAAAGAAAATGCTGGAAAATGTCAGCAGGTCTGGCAGCGTCTATAAGAAGAGAAAAGAGCTGCCGTTTCGAGTCCAGGTGACCCCTTGTCAAAACCAATCGGGGCACAAGGCCCTGATCCTTTGAAAGAAATCTGACAGCAGCAATGATTTTCTCTGTCGAATAAGCAACATTTTTATTCAATGAATCTTTTCCTGCGATCCACAGGGAGGTGTGTCTGACCAAGAGAGGAAAAAGTCCAAGAGGAAAGGGGACCGCTATTCTCTTCAAACTTCACTCATTGTTGCAGCGCTGAAGAGACTACTGCCTATCGGGTTAAACATTTGTGCCCCTGGTGACCAGGAACTAATTTCATTAGCTAAAAATAGATTTAGCATGGTATGCAGATTATGATTATGATTTTTTTCCCCCAAGTTATCATTTTGCCTTCTTAACGTTAATAGGAATCAATATATTGGCAGGAATATTATTAACAGAATCTAAAGCCTAGAAATTACTCTGCATCTTATACTGATCATGTGTTTAAGTTTATTTATCAGTGTCATAAGTAGGATGCATTAATGCTGCAATAAAGTTACCGTGAAAATCCCCTTCTCGCCACACTTGGGCATCTATTTGGGTACCCAAGGGGGAATTTAGTGTGACTTTCGGACTGTGGTAGGAAATCGGAACACCCGGAGGAAACTCATTCAGACACGGAGAAAACGTGTAGACTCCGCATACATAGTGATCCAAACCGGGAATTGAACCCGGATCCTGGTACTGTGAGACAGCAGTGTGGTCCCTGGTATGATTACTTCTCAGCAGTAATTATCATAGAATCCCTACAATGCAGAAGGAGACCACTTAGCCCATTGAGTCTGCATCAGGCCCTACCGCAGAACCTCATGCATTTACCCTAGCTAGTCCCCCTGACACTAAGGGGCAATTTAGCGTGGCCAATCCACCTAATCTGCATATGTTTGGACTGTGAGAGGAAACCGGGGCACCCGGAGGAAACCCAAGCAGACACGGGAGAACGTGCAGACTCTTCACAGACAGTGACCCAAGCCGGGGATCGAAACTGGGTCCCTGGTGCTGTGAGGCATCAGTGCTAACCACTGTGCTATTGGGCTGCCTGGTGTACTAATTGTGCAGTATTCGTTCCTGAGCAATCACTTGAATTTTTATTTATCACTGCTGTTCAAAATTCTCCTCAACCTATTGCATACAATAATATTGTCCAGTCAATGCATTGATATGCCGAAAAGCTGTGAATGTTTCCATTTAAGGGAATTTCTGCCCACATTCCTGTACCTGTCAGTTTGCAGACATTGTACTGTAACATTTCAGAAAAGCACTGTAGCGTCACAAGAATGGGTCTTTGTGCCAGTTAAAGCATTCACTCCCAATTTTGGGATTGCCTAGTAAGTTGTGTTAACTTGAAAAGGGATAAGATCCGGTACAGTTACATGATGAGTTAGTGCACCAAATGGTGAAGGATGGGCAGAGAAAGAAACAGTGCGGGATAGTGAGGGAGATAAAAAAGCCCCTGAACTCCTACAGATAGGTCCCTCAGGTACCACGCATACTCAGGGAAGGTGAACTTGTGTGATCTGCCTTGAGGAGCATTACCTCTGGAAGGTCATGCAAGTAAGACATGCATTTTTAAGAAATTAAGCCCATACAATATAAGAGCCGAATTAGCACATTCGGCCCATTGAGTTTGCTCTGCCATTGAATCATAGCTAATATGGTTCTCAATTCAGTTCTCCCGCCTTTTCCCTGTGTCAGAGTAGAGGGCAACCAAGATGAGGAGGAATTTTTTCAGCCAGAGGGTGGTGAATCTGTGGGATTCATTGCCACAGAAGGCCAAGTCATTTAGTGTATTTAAGATAGTGGTAGGGCCTTGATTGGTAAGGGGATCAATGGTTATGGAGAAAAGGCGGGAGAATGGTGTTGAGAAAAGGTGAGAGAATGGGGTTGAGAAACATATTAGCCACGATTGAATGCTGGAACAGATTCATTGGGCCGAATGCCTTAATTCTGCTTGGTCCACCAAGTTTGTGCCGACAAAGATACCTCTCTAATCTAATATTTTCTTGCTTCTACATGGCCCATACTCCTCTATTCCCTGCCTATCCATGAATCTATCCAGATGCCTCTTGAACATTGTTATAGAATCTGCTTCCACTATCTCTTTTGGCAGTGCATTCCAGGCATTCACCACTTCCTGTGTAAAAAGCTTGCCCCTTACATCTCTTTTAAACTTTCTCCCCCTCACTTTCAACCTACGCCTCTGAGTAATTGATCCTTCAACCTTGGGAAAAAGACTCTGACTATCCACTCTATCCAAGCCTATCATAATCTTGTAAACCTCTATCAGGTCCCCCTTCATTCTGCAATGTTCCAATGAAAACAGTCCAAGTTTGCTCCGTCTTTCTTCATACTCCATATCCTCCAAAACAGGCAACATATGCTGCACCCTTTACAATGCATCAACATCCTTCTGATAGTGTGGCAGCCAGAATTGTACACAATATTCCAAATGTGACCTAACCAAAGTCTTATACAGCTGTAACAGGATTTTCCAATTCCTGTACTCAGTGCCCTGACTGATGAGGGCCAACATGCCATATGCCTTCTTGACCATCTTGTCCACCTGAGTTGCCAGCATGAGAGAACAGTGGATCTGCACGCCGATATCCGTCTGAATGTTAAAATTTCTAAGGGCTCTACCATTTACTGTATACTTTGCTTCTGCAGTGGACCTTTCAGATCACTTCACCTCACATTTGTCCAGGTTAGATTCCATCTGCCATATTTTGGCTCAAGTCTCCAGTTGATACAAAGATTTTGGCCGAGTCCTCAACAATTTCTTCCCTTGCCTTTCTCCATATTCTGGGATAGACCCTATTTAGCTCTAGAAACTGGTCCACCTTAATGTTTTTCAAAACTTCCAATACCTTCTCCCTTTTTATCTCAACATGTCCTTGAATGACAAAACCCTCTTATTGGAAGGTGTTGACTAAGTGACAAGTTATGTTTTACTTATTTTGCATCTTTCTGACACTGCTCTTTAAATTGCACTTTCTTTTTGTGTTGTATATTCTCTGTTCTCAATGGAAATTCCTTCACAAGCAGCTGAAATTGGATGTACCATGGAATCCTACAGCGTAGAAGGAGGCCCATCGAATCTGTATGGATCATAACCCCATCCAGGCTCTATTTCCTGACCCCACGCATTTACCTTAGCTAGTCCTCCTGACCCTAAGGGACAATTTACATGACCAATCCACCTCACCTGCATATTTTTGGATCTGTGGGAGGAAACCAGAGCACCCGTGCAGACACGGGGGAGAAAGTGCAAACTCCACACAGGCAGTGACCCGAGGGCAGAATGAGGCAGCAGTGTTACCCATTATGTCACCATGTTGCCCCAAGCAACACCATATTATTCAAGAGATTTAAGTACCTGGTTCGCCCTTCGAAGAGGCATTTAGCAGCATCGTTGGCCATGAGTCTATATAGGATTCCAGTTTTACCGTTACTAATCCCTCTGTATTTTGCTGCTACAAAATGGTCACTTCAGCCCATAAAAGTCTTAGGCAACAGTGCATTAAGAGTAATTTCTAGGCTAGGATTTACAAATTGATTAGTGGCTGAAACACGGTGAATAACAATGCAGGGCCAGATTGTACTATTCACATTTGTTACAAACACCTGAAGGAGACTTGTCACATTGACAATTGGTGTATTATTACTTTGTGCTTTGGAAATAAACAAACCTATGTAACTCTCAATGCCCTTAAACATCCCCAACAAACATTTTGCAAAATTAATTTGAAGACACAGCTGGAATGTACAACGTTGCTGCTGGACAGAGAGTCTTCATTACTGTGCCCTTGATGTATTACGGAGTTACAAGATGTTGTGAGTCTTTTGAAGGTAGCCTGCTGAAACTTAATTATTTTTCCTTCTTAAAACAGAAAGACACGGAAGATGAAGTTAGAGAAATAATTCGCAATAATCTTCACCTCCAGGGGAAAGTAGGTTTCTGACGTTACTATCCACTTGCTAAGCAATTGCTGTTTCATGTGCAATTGTGAAATTGCTCTCTATTGATTTCACTGCTGTGCTCAAGCATGAATGATGTCCAAGTTTCATTGCAGTTGCTATGTGGCTATGAGATCTTTTGACTGCTCATTTCACACGCCTGTCTGTCTCTCCTTGCTTGCCTGCATGCTGCCTTTTAGAATTGAGTCTTTTTGTTTCAAGGGACTGTTGAAGAAACGTAGTTTTGAAATGGATGCAGAACAAATCTTCCAAATCCATCTCCAGGCTCGGTAACTCAGGTCCAGATTTGCCAGTCTTTAATAAAGCTTGACCCATGCAAAACATTCTGCTCACTGGTCATTATTCTCAGAAGTCAACCAACTTTTTTCTTGGGATATTTGACCTCTCCTTGTCCATGAAGATACACTCAAAGACCCAGTCAGAGCATTTTGGAATGTTTGTTGTTATCCCCAGGCAAGACCTGAAAGAGGGAGAGACTACTACCATGCATGGTTTGCTTGGTGTTCTGTACAGGCTGTTTCTGGAATACAGTAAGAAATCCCACAACACCAGGTTAAAGTCCAACAGGTTTATTTGGAATCACAAGCTTTCAGAACGCTGCTGCCTCTTCAGGTGAGTGGCTCACTCACCTGAGGAAGGAGCAGCGCTCCAAAAGCTCGTGATTCCAAATAAACCTGTTGGACTTTAACCTGGTGCTGTGAGACTTCTAACGAGATATACAGGACAGTCATATAAGCCTGAACAATACACATCGGTCACTGATAAGGGAAGGTGCTAATCTTCTGTGGGGTATTGATGTTCTATTGTTTAGTTTTTTTCAATAGAATTATGCTTTTTGTGTATGCTTATGAAAAGAATTGCCCTTGTAGAATGTGCCATTACAGTTAATGCTTTAACATTATAAAATGTATGTTTTGATCTGAATGAATAAATAACATTGATATAGTTTTGTGTATAATTGGTCTGCAATGCTGTGAGAACAACACCTCAATTTTGGATAATATTTCACTTGTTTTACGGGATACTTTCTTAGTCTCTTGAATCCAGACTGTGTGTAAATTGATATTGTTCAAACAGAATCTTTCTTGTAAGATAATCTCATATTGTCTTACAAGTATGTCAAATTAATGAGAATTTGCGGTGTATATTATTTTGCCTTTTGTATCTCTAGTGACACTAGTGCTATATTTTACTTAGTTATGTAGAACTTTATTTTGCAGTGCAAAATATAATTTAAGTTTAAAGTTTGTTTATTAGTGTCACAAGTAAGCTTACATTAACACTGCAATGAAGTTACTGTGAAAATCCCCTTGTTGCTACACTCCAGTGTCTGCTCAGGTACACTGAGGGAGAATTTATTATGGTCTTTCATACTGTGGGAGGAAACCATGAGGAAACCCATGCAGATGTGGGGAAAACATGTAGACTCTGCACAGACATCCACCCAAGTCAGGAATTGAGCCCAGGTCCTTGGCGCTGTAAGGCAGCAGTGTTAACCATTCTCCTTCCCGAACTGTGATCCGTTCTTGAACTTACTCACCCCCCCACTCCCTGCTCTAACTTGCAAAGCATATAGACCAGTTAGACCTCCAATGGCAATGTTTTGTTGTGGGATTTTCATGATTTAATTTGCAGTCAGATTCTGGATTAAGCTTCCCCACAATATTTGCTATTTTATAAATATAGGAGTTTGGAAGAAAACTGTTGAAAAGCCAACTTTTTAATATAAATACCAAAAGTACAATTTCCTGGACATTAGCCACCGAATGACTTTCCTTTAACCTGCATGAAATACATCCCAGCTGTTAACATTTCAGTGTACATATAATTTGGTTATCAACGGCAAATACATTTAGAGTGGCAGTGTCCAAAACAATGCACTGGAATTAGCAGTAAGTGCAGAAGCAATAGAACTCGCCATTAACCTCAAAGAGAGCTGCCCACAAAGACCTGACCATCTCTGTGATGTAGGACCTTCCTTTTCCTGGTGACATTTTAAACCTAACACCCACCCATGGAGACCTTCAGGCAACCATAGAACATAGAACATTACAGCGCAGTACAGGCCCTTCGGCCCTCGATATTGCGCCGACCATTGGAACCAATCTTATGACCTTCTAATCTAAACTATTCCAATGCTATCCATTTGCCTATCCACGGACCATTTGAACGCTCTTCAACTTGGCGAGTCCACAACTGCTGCAGGCAGGACATTCCACGCTCTTACTACCCTCTGGGTAAAGAACCCACCTCTAACATCCGTCCTATAACTACCACCCCTTAATTTAAAGCTATATCCCCTTGTGTTAGCAAACCAATGGCAAGCAGGGTGAGCAGCAATCACCTTGAAGTATTCCCACAGGCAGCAACCGAGGAAGTTAAAGGGACTGAATCCCCTGATTTTCACTTCAAGTTATCAAGTAGCTAAACAGATGACTGTGATTGCATTAAGATAGGAGTTAAAATATTATGACAACACTTTGCAAAATATTTTAAAACTTTGTGGACCGTTTTTATCTAACAGAGATTTAATATTCCACAAAATATGAACTTAGCTTCTCAGCAGTAATTATTATAGAATCCCTACAGTGTAGAAAGAGACTATTCATCCCATTAAGTCTGTACCAGGCCCTACCCTCCATAACCCCATGCACTTACCCTTGCTAGTCCCCCTGACATGAGACGGCAATTTAGCATGACCAACCTGCACATCTTTGGACTGTGGGGAGGAAACCAGAACACCCAGAGGAAATGCTTGCAAACATAGGGAGAATGTGCAGACTCCACACAGACAGTGACCTGAGCTGGGAATTGAACCCAGGTCCCTGGTGCTGTGAGGCAGCACACTAACTGCTGTGCCACCGTGCCATCCGCTGTGAACTAAGTACACCATTAAAAACCCAGTTACACCTCATGCAACTAGATGAAAAATTTCAAGAGTTTTGACTGTGAACCTAATGGCGAGAATTGGAAGTTTTCATCAATTAATTGGTTGTTTAGGGATTTTACTGTCTGAGACCTCCACAACAAACCCTCTGTAGGAGCTTAGACTCACGGACAGCAGTTCCCGCATCTCCATATGACCCTGCACATATGCAGACTTCCGAAATCGCTCCTATTTTTGAAGTTTGCAGAGAGTAATGATGGCAAACCCAAACCACTTCATCATCATTACCATCGCAAAATATGCGCCGTGTCTGTGCCAACAAAAACACTGCAGTCTGGAATAAAATCACCTGGCTTAAATTGAACAAGACAAAATAATAAGAAGGAAGAAAATAACAATGATTTCAAAGCTGTAACCTTAATCCTGTCCCAAGGTTCTAAATCCATTTTATGCCATTTGTATTTATCCCTCTTTTTTGTGGTGTTACCTGAATGTCTCGGATCTTGAAGTTTGGCTGCTTTGTAAACCATTCCCAAGATTTGATCATATTTTCATAAGCTGCTTTCTATAACCACATGATTTTCAAGTTCTGCAGTGGTGATATAGCGGTTTCACAAAGTCTTCGATCATTTAACATCTTCTCAACTTTGTTCTGGCATTAATACCACTTTCATTTTCATGGCACTATATACTCTCTGAAAAATTACAAATGCTGTGGAGCAAATGTAAGGCATTAATTTGATCACAGTGTTCGAATAATATTGGGAATTTATTCAAAATGTCACTTTTATGGCTTCTGACACCATCTGACCTGCGGCTTGAAATGCACTCTCTGCTCACTCCCAGCAATCCATCTTTCGAGAAGTGTTTTGAGGTTGTGAGTCCAAAATTAACATTTCTGAAAATAAATTAAAACACAGTCGATATTTCATTGAAAATATTAAATGAAGTAATCACTGTGATTAAAATCTTCCAGCTACTCTTTGTCATAATGTTTGTACTTTACAATTTACCTTACTTTTCTGATCTACTATTTAAATTGTTCAATCTCCCCAAGTGGTTAGATTTTAACAGCAGTGAGGTGAGTAGTGCAATTCGAGTAGTAACTGAGAACACTTATTCATCCTTTTGGTTAGAGATACTTACTGCGTGCTGAATTAAATAGGTTTTTAATCTCAGCTCAAACAAAACACGAGCACAGGGTAAATCAAAGGAATCTGTTTTGCTCTGCGGATGCGGTTGTCGATCTCACTGACACTTGTCCCTTCTTACAGTTGGAAGATCCTGCCATTAGGTGGCAGATGGCACTTTACAAAGATCTACCCAACAGGAGTGAAGATACATCTGATCCGGAGAAAACCGTCATGCGTGTGCTGGATATTGCCAACGTGGTCTTCCACTTGGAACAGGTTTGTGTTTTTCTAGATTTTGAGATAAAAGACTCAAAGGCACAGAATGTCTTGGTGGAGCTGAGCTTAAAGATAGAGGTGATGTGCAAGAAAGCTGGGGCAGGGAGGGGAGATGTTAAGGGATGGCAATCACAGGATACAAAAGAGCTGACAGCAGATTGGGTAAGGAATGTCTGAAACCGTGCCCGAAGATGACTGAGCCATGTTTGTTAAAATCGGGCGCAAAGTTGTCATGTTAAGACTGAGTTTTGCATTTCTGCTTCATGTTTCAGGTCGAACACCCTCAGAGGTCAAAGAAGGCTGTCTGGCACAAGCTGCTGTCGAAGCAACGTAAACGGGCAGTTGTGGCCTGCTTCCGGATGGCACCCCTTTATAATTTACCACGGTACAAACTATTGTTTTGCAGTCCCCCCCCCCAACCCCACATAATTAAAGGATCTCTAAAAACCGTTAACATTTCTCCATGTAGAGGGGAGCTTGTCCTCAGTGTAGGTACAGGAATTATTATAACGTGTTGGACAGTCTGGAAGAGTGGGTCAGACCTTCGTCGAGTCATAAAACTCCGGAGCCATTTAGCGATGGCAGGCAGGACCCAATTCTGAGACTCATACCCTCAATCCTAACACCTTCAATTTTTGGTGACTTGGGATAGAAGTACGATTGACAAGCTCATACCCTACACTCCTGACCAAACATCCCAGGTGTAGGCATCTCCTACTCCCCTCCCCCCCCACCTCTCAATTTGCATGGAGTTGGGTCTGCTTCTCTATGGCTTATTCTATATTCTTGGCTGAGAGTCCACACTCTCATAAAACAATTATATGGATGAGTTTTCAGACATATCTTTTTCCTGATCTCTTTTGTTAATGGCTCAATATTTATTTCCGCAGGATAAAGGACTATCAAGTGCTTATAGCTTCTGTTATTGATGCTTTAAAGTTCTGGTAGATTAACACTTTTATAGGGCTGTGACTGCAGCAATTTCTTTTAAAGATAATTATGAATAGGTTTTTGTAAGCAACACATGCAGGTCACTATAATGTTTATTCATTCTCCACAGAATGTATACTGCATAAATAGGCATAGAAATGCCATAGGTTGATATGAAGTGGGCATGAGGAGTGGGTAGGCAGGGTGGTAGGGGTGAGGGCTGAAGGCCTTAAAATATAAGCAGACCTATTAAAAAGCCCACTTTGACAATCAGCCATCCCCATGACAATGTCTCCTCTGCTTTCAGGGGGCAGCGGGCCCTATTCATCCTCCACCTGCATCTTGCTATCTCCCTTTTTTTTAGAAAGAACTCATGCCTGGAATTCGCTACCAGCAGAAATAATGGAAGCAGACATGATAGTGACTTTCAAGCAGCGTCTTGACAAATACATGAATATGATGGGAATAGAGGGATATGATCTTTGGAAGAGTAGAGGGTTTTAGTTCAGTCAGGCAGCATAGTCAGTACAGGCTTGGAGGGTTGAAGGGCCTGTTCCTGTTCTGTAATTTTCTTTGTTCTTTGTTCTTCTGCAAATTTCTCTCTCTCTCCCTCTCCCTCACACCCCCACCCCACCATCCAAAGCAAATATTGGGTTTGATAGATTATTTTGTCCTGTGGTGAGTCTGCTAAATCGTCTGTTACCCGTTTCAGCAGTGGAAGTCCAACTAGATGTATTCCAAATTGCAAACGAGTGCTTGATCATTTGACTGGCATGACAGTTTGTATTTACCGACACGTCTAACTGACCAAATATCCTTGGACACTTCACTGTAGAGAACAGGATACAGGTCAATAGGATTAAAGATTAAATGAGAAGACTTTCAATGGCAGAGAGGAAAATAACAGCACAGTGATATTTAGGGAAGAGTTCCAGTCTGCTCCAGTATGAATATGGCAGAAGGCATTGCTACTGCTGGATAGAGGGACAAGGGCATCCACAGGAGACTAGTTTCAGAGCCTCAAATGGCACACACTTGGATGATGAGCCTTGAAGTCCCAAAGTCTCGGAGGGATTTGTGAAGTGAGGATGAATTCAGAAATGGAGGCAGCTAAGATCAGAAGCGATGAGAAAATGTAATTTACTGTGAGAAAGGATTTGGGCAATAGCATTTTAGACAAATGTTTCTTTTGAAGGATGCAGGGAAGAAAAGTACTGAGCGTGGAACTGGAGAGGTTTATTCTGGAGCTAACAAAGGGAGGATGATGTTTCAAAATTGCAAACCTTGGCTGAATTCTTCAATGGAAGTACTAATGACTGGTGAATCTATCTTTTGCTGGTCTAGTCAACAGTTAGTGCACTTCCATAGCAGATCATAGAATCTCTACAGTGTGGAAGAGGCCATTCGGCCCATCGAGTCTACACTGGCTCTTGACAAAGTACCTTGTCCAGACCCTCCCTCCCCATACATTTATCAAGGCTTACCCATTTAACCTACATATGTTTGGATTTATATTGTGCCTGGAATACTAGTTAGTGTCTAATCCCAGCACACAAAGTGTTTTTACATTGCTCGGAAGCTTTTGGGGAAATGTTTTATTGCCCACCACGTGCAATTTGCCCATGTTCACTTTGCCAGCATTGTAGCCCAACCACACGTGCAGCTGAAAAAGCCAAATAGATACAAAAAGAAACTGCTGCTGGAATAGAGCAAATCGATAGCATTCTTTCAAGTAAAACTGGTGGCTGCCATCATCTGAACTAAAAGGAATTTTGGCAAATCCTTCAGATGCATCACTGCAGCCTTCTGCCTCGAGGTGTGATAACTTGATACCACTGATTTGGTAGTTGAAGGCATTGTCTAGAAAAAGGATCTTCTTTATATAAAATAAATCACAAAGCTTAATAATAGCAGTAACTGAATAGAACAGTAATAACTATAAAAGCAGGAGCACTAGTAAAACAGGCCTTGCTTGCACAACACTCTCTGGCAGACTGAAATGCCTTCCAGAACCCACACATATCAGAACCCTCATCAGATGCGAGTAAAACAATTACAGCAAATGAAAATTACATAGGGGAAATAATAGCCTAGTGGTATAATTACTACACTATTAATCCAGAAGCTCAGCCAATGTTCTGTGGATCCGGGTTTAAATCCCACCAAGGCAGATTGTGGAATTTGAATTCAATAAAAAATATCTGGAATTAAAAATCCACTGATGACCGTGGAACCATTGTCAATTGTCGGAAAAACCCATCTGGCTCATTAATGTCCTTTAGGGAAGGAAATCTGCCATCCTTACCTGGCCTGACCAATATATGACTCCAGGGCCACAGTAATGTGGTCAATTTTCAATTGCTATCTGAGCAAGGGCAACGAAGAATGTGCATTAAATGCTGGCCAGCCAGTGACGTCCATGAGTCAATAAAAGTGAAAAGCTTATAAGAACACTATATATCCTCCAGAATATACACTGTAGATGATGAGGGTTGAAGGTGAGAGGGAAGATGTGCAAAAGGTTCCAGAGGGGCAATTTTTTCACTCAGAGAGTCTTGAGTTGCGAGAGGCAGTGGTGGAGATGGGTATAATTTTGTCTTTTAAAAAGTATTTAGACAATTACATGGATAAGATGGGGATATGGCCAATTGGGAATAGCTTAGTGGTAAAACTGGGCAGCATGGACAGATTGGGCCAAAGGGCCTGCTTCCATACTGTAAACCTCTGTGACTCTATGACTTTACTCAGAATAACACTCTGTAACACGCTGCTGATGAATGTAGTATTTCTGTCGACAGCAACACCATTGGTACATGGTAAATGGGACATGAGCATTAGCTTCCTGCTTCACAGGAATGTAGAGACAGGAATAGGCCATTTCACCAATTGGTCATGTTCTGTTATTCAGTGAGATCATGACTGTCCTGCATTTTAAATCCATTCACCCTCCATGGCTTTTGTACACTTAATACCCTTATATTACAAAAATCTCAGTTTTTAGTGGACCCAACAAAGTTTAACCACTTTTTAGGGGAAGGAAATTGGTAGATTTTCACTGTGCGTGAAGAAATGTTTCCCAAGATCACTGGTGAGTATCGAGGAACTTGGATGTGAATGCAGTGACAGAGACGTGGTTAAAGGAAGGAGAGCAGTGCAACTGAACATTCCTGGGTATAAGTGTTTCAGGCGTGACAGAGGAGGGTCCAGAAGAGGTGGGGGAGTGGCGTTGTTAGTTAAGGAGAGCATCACGGCGGTGCAGAGGGAGGACAATAGAGAGGAGTTAGGAGTGGAGTCGCTGTGGGTGGAGTTGAGGAATAGAAAGGGGGCAATTACTATGCTAGGAGTGTATTATAGGCCACCCAACAGCCCATGGGCAGTTGAAGAAGGCATATGTAAAGACATTTTGGATAGGTGCAGAAAGAACAGAATCGTTATAGTGGGAGATTTTAATCTCCCTTGGGTGGATTGGAAAGTACCTAGAATGGGGATTTGGATGGGGAATTTGTAAAATGTGTACTGGAAGGATCGTTGGAACAGATTGTGGCTAGCCCGACTAGAGAAGGAGCTATATTGGATTTAGTTCTGAGTAATGAGCCAGGGTAGGTGGTTGATGTTGTAGTAGGGGAACATGTGGCTAACAGTGACCACAATTCTGTCTACTTTAGGATTCAGATGGAAAAGGATGCTTGTTGCCTTAGGGGCAGGATGCTGAATTGGGGGAAGGCTAACTACGGTCGAATTAGGCAGGAACTTAGGGAAACTGATTGGGAACGGTTGTTTGAGGGTCAGTCCACGCTAGGCATGTGGGACTCTTTCAAGGGAATACTGAAAATGTTGCAAGATAAGTATGTGCCGGCCAAGAGGAAAGATGGGAAAGATAGGAATAGAGAGCCATGGATTACTAGGGATATTGAGGACTTGGTTAGGAAGAAAAGAGAAGCGTATGATAGGTCGAAGCAGCTGGGAACCGAGACAGCATTGAAGGAATATAGAGAGCGTAGGAGGGAGCTCAAACAGGGAGTTAAAACAGCTCAAAAGGGGGCATGAAATGATTTTGGCAGATAGGATTAAGGAAAACCCAAAGGCTTTTTATTCCTATGTTAGGAATAAAAGGGTGGTTAGAGGAAAAATCGGACCTCTTAGGGTCAGAGGAGGGGAACTGTGCTTAGAGCCCAAGGGAATGGCAGAGATCCTGAATGAATACTTTGCGTCAGTATTCACGAAGGAGAGGGGCTTGTTGACAGCTCCTCTCTCTGAGGGAGCTGTGGACCAGTTGAGGGAAATGTCCATACCGAGGGAGGAAGTGTTAGAGCTTCTAGGTAGCATTAAAACTGATAAATCTCCTGGGCTTGATGGCATTTATCCCAGACTGTTTAGGGAGGTGCGAGGTGAAATTGCTGGGCCTCTGACGCAAATCTTTGTCTCTCCCTTGGACACAGGTGAGGTCCCAGAGGACTGGAGAAAAGCTAATGTTGTACTGTTGTTTAAAAAGGGTAGTAGGGATAACCCTGGAAATTATAGGCTGGTGAGTTTGATGTCAGTGGTAGGGAAGCTGTTGGAGGGGATTCTTAGAGATAGGATGTATAGGCACTTAGAGCGTTGCAATCTGATGAGGGATACGCAGCATGGATTTGTTAAGGGGAGGTCGTGCCTTACAAATCTGGTAGAATTTTTTGAGGAGGTGACGAAATCAGTGGACGAAGGGCGAGCCGTTGATGTTGTCTATTTGGATTTTAGTAAGGCATTTGACAAAATCCCTCATGGGAGATTAGTCGAGAAGGTCAAGGCAAATGGGATACAAGGACAGGTAGCTAGATGGATAAGTAACTGGCTTGGTAATAGGAGACAGAGAGTAATAGTGGAAGGGAGTTTCTCTAGCTGGAGGTCGGTCACTAGTGGTGTGCCGCAGGGCTCGGTACTGGGACCTCTTTTATTTGTAATATATATAAATGACTTGGAAGAGGGAGTAAGTGGAGTGATCAGCAAGTTTGCAGACGATACAAAGATTGCTGGACTTGCGGATAGTGAGGAGCATTGTCAGGCGATGCAGCAGGACATAGATAGGCTGGTAGCTTGGGCAGACAGATGGCAGGTGGAATTCAATCCTGATAAATGTGAGGTGATGCATTTTGGGAGAAAGAATGTAGGGGGGAAGTATATGATAAAGGGTAGACCTATTAAGAGTATAGAAATGCAGAGGGACCTGGGGGTGCAGGTGAACAAGTCTCTGAAGGTGGCAGAGCAAGTGGAGAAGGTTGTGAAGAAAGCATATATTATGTTAGCCTTTATAGGAAGGGGTATAGAGTACAAGAGCTGGCCTTTAATGTTGCAGTTGTATAAAACGCTGGTTAGACCTCATTTGGAATATTGCGTCCAGTTCTGGTCGCCTTACTACCGGAAGGACATGGAGACTCTGGAAAGAGTGCAGAGGAGTTTTACCAGGATGCTGCCTGGTATGGAAGGTCTGAGTTACGAGGAGAGATTAGGCAAATTGAGACTGTTTTCCTTAGAAAGACGTAGACTTAGAGGAGATCTGATAGAGGTGTACAAGATTATGAGGGGTATAGATAGAGTAAACAGGGTTAAGCTTTTTCCTAGGATGGACTCTAATAGCACGAGGGGTCACGGGCTTAGAGTGAGGGGGATAAGGTATAATTTGGATGCTAGAGGGAGTTTTTTCACACAGAGGGTGGTGGGGTATGGAATGCGCTGCCAAGTAAAGTGGTGGAGGCAGGTACTCTGGAGTTATTTAAGAAATACTTATATGGGCACATGAACAGAATGGGAATGGAGGGGTATAGAAAACTGATTTAAAATAGGGATCATGAGCCTTGGGAGTCCCTGGGAAGTATGTAAATAGATGATGATATTGGTGTACTTGTTTTTTTATCCTACAGGTGCTTTGGTCCACCTTGTTGTCTAACGACGGCCATACATACAATGGGTCGTGAGAGGGCTGCTCTTGGATTTTGAGAGTATCCTAGTGCTTCACATCGTTAGTGTACGCTTGACCTGGACCATTTGATGGGCAACACGACAGCTCAGTGACTATCGCTGTGCTGTGCAGATACGTGGATTTGGGCCTGTGTCTGTGGGAATTTGCGCATTCTCCCCATGCTTGCGTGGGTTTTTCTCCGGGTGCTCCGGTTTCCTCCCACATCCCAAAGATGTGCTCTTAGGCTAATTGGCAAAACAAATTCTCCCTAAATTGTCTCAAATTTGGTTTTTAATCCATAGATCTATAAACATGGACAGGGATCACGTGTAGAGGTGGGAACATTGGGGAGGTGGCGTGGGCTCGTTGGGCCGAAGGGCCTGTTTCCCGTGCTGTTTTGTTCTTTGTATATTTCTTTGTATCGCATTCCAATGCTCCCAATTCCCCCAACTGAGAAAATATTTTTTCTGCATTCACCTTCTCAACTTCTTTCATTAATTTCTGAGTGCAATATCTCAGAAAATAATGCTGTTTCTGGTAATAATTTTCTGTCCATATGAGACAGCCTTAATAAATTCCCTTTCTCAGGGGCATTTGATATTTACATTGTACTGTACAAGGAGAAATGGAAAACTGAATTATTTTGAAAATTTGCATAAAGATAGGCACCTACATTCATGAACGGAAATTTAAATGAAAAATTAACAACCAGATTTATGTTGGTGTAGATATTCTTCTTTATGTTATTAAGAAAAAAACCTTAAGCGGATTGAAGTGGGTAAAGAAATCTAGCTTGCGGTGAGAAATGAACCAATGTTGCTCCCACAGATGGCAGTGATTGACAAGGCAGTGCTACGACCTGTGTTTCAGACAACAATGTTCATTTCTCTAATCAGATTGACATTATATGGAGAGTAATGCGGTCCTAATGTAACAAGCAAAGCAAATAATCTTGTCATAACTGTCACTGGTATATTTCCCTTCAGGCACCGAGCTGTCAATCTCTTCCTCCAAGGCTATGAGAAATCCTGGATTGAAACTGAGGAACATTATTTCGAAGACAAACTAATAGAAGATATAGCTGTAAGTAACACTTTGCTATTGGTGTTTGTGCAGCCTGATTTGTGCAGAATCTAATACAAATGTAAAGTAGTGCCATCGTTGTCCTGTCTCTGCTACTGCCTTTCTACCAGGATAGTTATTCCATTAACATGTAAAGCTTATAACCAACATCCTTTTTCATGGCTCTGTCTGATATGGGGAATGAACATGTTAATTAATTCTTAGGGGATCCCTTGGTACATTATTTTAGCAAAGGTGGTATCCTATTTTTAATAAATGTCTTTGTTAAAATAGTGCACCAAGGAATTTCATATTAGTTACAAGTGTTGCAGTTTTGGGTGGCACAGTGGTTAGCACTTCTGCCTCCTAGCACCAGGGACCTGAGTTCAATTCCGGCCTCAGGTCAGCACCTGTGTGGAGTTCGCACCTCCTCCCCATGTCTGCATGAGTTTCCTTCGGATGCTCTGATTTCCTCCCATGTCCTGAATGATGTGCTGGTTAGGTGAATTGATGATTCTAAATTTCCCCTTAATGTCAGAGGGTTTAGCAGAGTAGATGCGAGGGGCTATGGGGATGGGGCTTGGGTAAGATTGTTGTTGGTGCAAGATCAATGGGCCAAATGGACTCCTTCTGCACTGTGGGGATTCTATGTATGTTTCGCACATAGTGGTAAGTGTTTCAATGCAAAGTGGAAAACATAGACTTAGTTAAAATTTGTAAGAAAGACAAAGGTTTGTTGCCACATCTTCAGGTACAATATTTTGTGAGGTGAAACAGCATTCTTTGAAAAGCTGCACATTTTTCACATTTAGCATTTAGAATCTGCAAGATAAATATCATATTCCCTGCAGGTCAAACAAAGCAAGAATAACTTGCATTAGTGTGGTGTCTATAATATGGAGAAGCATTGCAGAGCACCTTATTATTAAAGAAAATGAAAACAAACTCCATATAATGTCAAGAAAGGAATGATGCTATGTTGTTATGATGATAAAGGCACCTATCACTCGTAAAGGATTGTGTAAATATGTTATAGGTTCATTTATTTGGACTATCACATGGGAACATTTATACATACATAGAAAGCTTGACAAGATCAGGAAAGCTGTGTGCATGTGCTCTGCTCAAAGGCAAAAGGAAAACAACTGGATTGCATGACATACTTTCCTTCTGGCAATGTCATGCTGCTATATCTTACAGGCATATTAGAGCTACTGAGTGCACAGGACACAGCAAAGAGTATGGGTTCTGATGATATCCCAGTTGTAGCTCTGAAGACTTCTGCCCCAGAACTATTCTCGCCCCGAGTCAAGCTGTTCCCATATAGCTGCAAAATCACCGTCTACTTGAGTGCAGTGATTCAAAATGATGGATCGCCATCAATTTCCCAAGGGCCACCAAGAAGGAGTAAAACATTATGGGCACTGATCTCAGAAAGGAAAGGGGGTGGTCAAAAAAATTGGTTAAAGGCTCAAGAAATGTAAATAAAGTCAAAATGCAACATCGACCCATCTGGTTGACTAATGTCAATCTGCCATCCTCAACTGGCTTGGCCTACATGTGACTCCAGAACCACAGAAGTGCAGTTGACATTCAACCTCCTTCCAAGGGCAACAATGCTGGCCAGCCAGCGATGCCCATGTCCCATGAACGAGTAAAGAAAACTTAAAAAAACCAAAAAGATTCAAAGCCCACAGTAAGACAATGAGCATGTGTGAAGTGAGGTTGTCAGTGTTTTGACATTCTCCTCTTATTCAGATGTGAGCTGTCTATTCCTTTCATCAATGCTGATTGACTTATTGCTTTTTCCTAAGTCATGACTTCTTTTGTGCTTGTCGGAGACCCAAAAAGGCGCAGTATCTGTCAAACGCTGATCCAATCTGATCTAGCATCTGTTCTTTTGTGGCTTCAAGTTATGTTCAGGACAATTAACTGACTGTATTGTGAAGTTTTTCCATCAGAAATTGAAAGGTTTTTTTTGTTCGAGAACCTGTGTCTGGTATGTCAGTGTCATAATTTTTCAATGGAATTTCAATTCATACATTTATCTGTTGGTATCTTTAGAAACCAGGGGAGGAAAAACCAGTGGAAGAGGAGGAGGGAACCAAACGACTTGACCCTCTTCACCAACTCATTCTTCTTTTCAGTCGGACAGCTTTGACAGAAAAATGGTAGGTTTAACTGAATAGTATATTTAGCATATTCTTTTCTGTGTGTCTTTACTTTTGATAAAGAGAAGAGCCACAAAGCTAAGTCTTAAAAACCAATTTTAACCTAAAGCTAAAAAGGCAGGCGGAGCAGGACTAATTCCGATGGATCACGTGTAAAATGGGGATTGCTGACTCTACAGTGCTGTCCCAGTACTTACCATAGACCCACTTTCCTCCTCACAATTGGCAAACCATACGCTGGGGGCATGAATAGCATGCTAATTATGTTAAGAAATCTCACAACACTGGGTTAAAGCACTCTGAAAGCTCATGGTTCCAAAGAAACCTGTTGGACTTTAACCTGATGTTCTGAGGCTTCTTACTATGTCCACCCAAGACCCAACGTCGGCATCTCCACATTTTCATTATGTTGATCTCCTCTTGCTGACACAAAGGGACGTACAGAACCTCTCAGTCTTCATACTGCATTTGTTGCCGTTCGGTTGACACATGAGAAATGGGACATGAATCAATTTTAAGGTGATTAGTTCTGCTGAGCTATTAGCCATGTGCGGTCCCTAGGCTATGCACTCGCCTACTGGCAAAGCCACCATGTGTTACCCCATTCACAATTGCAGTACCCCTTAATGTTGTCTTCTTGTTGAGCATTTTCTTTGCTTATGATGTGGCAAGTTGTTTCTTTTTAATCCAAAAGCAACATGTGTTTCTTTGCTGTATCCATTACTATTTTCTTTGGCTCTTGAATCGTGAAATCTGTTGTTACTTAATCTCCCCTGCTCTCCATCTTTCTCCTTTATTCCTCCTGCCCGCCTCTCTTTTTACGATCTTAAAAACTCTTACATTTCTAACTTCAGTCCTTTTGAGAGAGTACTGATCTGAAACACTGGGCCATTATTGTAGGTGTCATGGTGGCACTGCTGTCTCACAGCGCCAGGGACCCAGGTTCAGTTCCCAGCTTGGGTCACTGTCTGTGGAGTTTGCGCGTCCTCCCTTGTCAATGTGGATTTCCTCCAGGTGCTCTGGTTTCAAAGAACAAAACAGCCCGGGAAACAGACCCTTCTGCCCAACAAGCCCACGCCGCCACCTCGATGTTCCCACTTCTACCCATGATCCCTGTCATCCCTGTCTATGTTTATAGATCTATGCATTAGAACCAAATTTGAGACAATTTAGGGAGAATTTGTTCTGCCAGTCAGCCTAAGAGCACATCTTTGGTAGTCTTGTCAATAAATGTTGATGGATTTCCTCCCACAGTCCAAAAGATGTGCTGGTGTGGTGCATTGACCATGTTAAATTCTCCCTTAGTGTACCCGAACAGGCACCAGAGTGTGGTGGCGAAGGGAATTTCACAGTAACTTCATTGCCGTGTTAATATAAACATGAATAAATAAACCTAAGCAATTTTGTTAGTGTACTGAATTGGTACCTGGGTAGAGCAGTAAAGTAATAAATCAGACTGATTTCAGAAACTATTGGGTGTTTTGATGGGAAGACTGTAAGATCTTTCTAGATGAATAAGCTAAGGTTAGTGAGGCTGACATGTCAGGTTTTACAACCTCATTTGTACTTGTTTTACCATCAAATAATTTTCTTGTAGTTCAGCAAATGGGTGCCACCATTTATGGTTTTCAAATTTCTACACTGAATTTGCTAAAATGGCTTATTGAAACTATCCCATCACGTTGTGATTGAATGGATGGGAATGTTTTTGAATAGATCTAAGGTGTGTGTCTTGAGATTAAGCGCAGAGTAATGAGGAACTGCATGGACTCTTTAATCTTGAAAGGAGGTGAGTGAAATGAAGGACTAATGGAGGTACACATATAATATTAATTGGAAAGAAAAGGTACTAAAGCATCAGGAACTCATATTCAACTCCAGTTACTGGAGCTGCATGCAAAGCTACAAAGTAGGAAAATGTAAAGTTCAGATCTAATAATATTGATTAATCCCTGCAATCATCCTTGAAAAACAAGAGGTCTAACCTCATTAAAAGATAAGTTAGAAATTGTGATGAACAATTCATAGACTTGTGTGAAAAAAAGAGTTGAAACTTTATTTTTGACCAGTATATCGTGTTAGCTAACATTTCAGCTACAGAAGCATAGAATTTCCTTGAGCCACTTCTACACTATCAAATTAACTTTGAGTGTCAATGATGATTCTTCCACACTTCTTGCAAAGTTAGAACTTTGGAGTAAGAGCAACTCAGAGAACACCCTCCATATTTATTACCCCTTTTTTGCCCTTTAGAGAGAGACAACATCAGGAAAGTACTATTTACTGCTCATCCCTGGTTGTGCAAGAGTCAACCACAATACATAGTCATATGAAACGTGGAAAAAGGAGTAGGAAGAGGCCATTCGGCCCTTTGAGCCTGCTCCACCATTCATTATGATCATGGCTGATTTCATCTAACTCACTGGTCTGATTCCGCTTTCCGATCCTGATGTGATAGCTAGGCTAGGCAAGGGTGACAAGTTTGCATTCACTGGATAAAAAAACGGTTGACAGAGGTTTTCTGATGACATAGTTTTAATAGTTACTTTTGTCCCACTTATTCTCTCATATGATCTGATGATTGGATTCTACCTCTCAACTTGATTTCAATTCACTATCCGTGGCTTGTTATTCTATCACCAATTATAATCGTTGGTGGTCTGATGATAGGAATTGGATCTTCATGAGGATCCTCCTGATAACTCATCATAGCTTCATCAGGCGAAGTGATGTAAAGAGCAATGTCTCCGGCTTCTTGTAAGGTTTCTCTTGACAGTCTTACTGGAGTTATGGAGCGAGATTAGAAGAACTGGGAATTCTAACACATGTTATCCAAATACTTAAAAATACCCTGAGGTAATTATTTAGATATGATTTGAAATTATGCTTAATTATATTTTTCTGATCTTCTCAGTAACCTTGAAGAAGACTTCCTCTATATGGCGTACGCGGACATTATGGCAAAGGTAATGATTGAATTTCATTGATAAATATATTCAGTGCACAGTGTTTATCTGAATAATAAGATTCAATTCTTCTCTATGTATAAAATAATTTACATTGAGTGTTTTTTTAACAAAGCTATGATGAGGTGGACATATGGTTGCTTTATATTTATAATATAGCAGGAAACCTTGCAGTGGTGCACAGTAATGCAATCCTGTTCGAAGAGCAAGAACTCTCACAGCACCGGGTTAAAGTCCAACAGGTTTATTTGGAATCATGAACTTTCAGAGTCCTGCTCCTTCACTCAGCTGATGAAGGAGCAATGCTCCAAAAGCTCGCGATTTCAAATAAACCTGTTGGACTTTAATCTGGTGTTGGGAGATCTTTTTACTGTGCCCACCCCAGTCCAACGCCGGCCTCTCCACATCTTGTTCTAACAGGGCTGATCAGAGTGGAACTGGGAGGTGGGGGAGAAGGCAGAGAAGGCAGGTGCCTGGAAGGCGAGGGGGGTGGGGAATGCTTAGCGACCAGCAGCAGTTGACTTTAGAGTCAGCAATGAGTCAGATTTAGTTAACAGTCTTAACGGTGCATGAACATTTATCCAGTTGAGATCATAACAGGAGAGAATTTATAGAGCTGATTTTGTGGTGAGTCGAGTTTGTTCCCCTTGTTCTTCTGTCAAGGATCTCTTGACTTTCCAGGTCTGCAGCTTCTCAAAGTTCACTGGATCATTTACTTGGTGTCTGCTACCACCATGTTTCATTGTGTGGTTGGCATCTAGCTGGGGTCCTTTGAGCCTTGTCTATTCTCTCAAAGTAAACCGGTTAGGAGTATAGTTTCTTAAAACCATTAATCTTTATTTATTTTGTACATATCGGGACCTCTACACTAAGGTGGGACTCTCCCTCCTTCCAGATCCATAGCACTCATTCATGTGATGTTACATTATTATTACATTAGTATCCTGTATACTCATGATGTTAACCTTTTATGCACTGTACACTGCTTCATCCTTTCCCCATTGATTCTGCTGTCTAATTTGGCTGGAATTCTCTGGACTCACCCACAGCTGGGATTCTCCAGTCCTGCTTCAATGAATAGAAATTTGGTTGTGCACCAAATTCTTTGTTCTGGCTGGCAGTAGTAGTGGGCTGTGAGAGTCTGGACAATTCAGTCAGGACCTTGTCTTTTTGCACCATCTTACACTGGGCTTTCCCCTTTTCTAGCCTTCAACCTGACCCTTTAGTTGAATCCATTTATTTGCCTGAAGGTACTCCGCTGCTAATGCTGATAAATGAAACCCTTAGCTCTCCATCTTTGGCTCACGCTACCCCTCACTCTGTACTATCTACAATGGCACTTGTTGAGAAGTTCTCTCCACTTGCCAGGCTTCAGATGCTGCCTGCTGCAGCTCCTTTTGATTGACTGGTGCTTGAGCTTCCTGAGCTTGAGGTGACTGAGCCATGGGATATCTTTTTCCACCAGGGGAAGTGATGGCCTGGTGATCTTATCACTAGACAGATAATCCAGAAACTCAGAAATTTTGGGATCCTGGGTTCGAATCCTGCCACAGCAGATGGTGGAATTTGAATTCAATTAAAAAAAAAAATCTGGAATTAAGAATCTACAGATGACCATGAAATCATTGTCAATTGTCACAAAAACCCACCTGGTCCTTTAGGAAAGGAAACCTGCTCTCGTTGTGTGGTCTGGCTATGTGTGACTCCAGACCCATAGCAATGTAGTTGCCTCTCAGTTGCCCTCTGAACTAGGGCAACCAGCAATGGGCAAAAATGCTGGTCGACCAGCGATGCCCATCTCCCATGAATGAATGAAAGAAAATATAATTATGTCATGATTCAGGTTTGGACTTCTGATAAAATTAATATGCTGGTAACTCTGATAATTACAGTAAGAAGTCTCACAACACCAGGTTAAAGTCCAACAGGTTTATTTGGCACCAGCTTTCAGAGTCTTCTTCAGGTGACTGAGAACTTGTGTTCACAAACGGAGCATATACAGACACAAACTCAATTTACAAGATAATGGTTGGAATTCGAGTTTTCACAGGTAATCAAGTCTTAGAGGTACAGATAATGTGAGTGGAGAGAGGGCCAAGCACAGGTTAAAGAGATGTCTGTTGTCTCCAGCAGGACAGTTAATGAGATTTTGCAACCCAGGCAAGTCGTGGGGATTACAGATAGTGTGACTTGAACCCAAGATTCCGGTTTAGACTGTCCTCATGTGTGCAGAACTTGGCTGTCAGTCTCTGCTCATGACTCTGCGCTGTCATGTGTCGTGAAGGCTGCCTTGGAAAATGCTTACCAGAAGTTTGGAGGCTGAATGCCCACTGCAGGTCACAGGAAGAGAGTACTCTTGCCTGGTGATTGTCGAGTGATGTTCATGTCCGTTGTCGTAGCGTCTGCATGGTCTCCCCAATGTACCATGCGTCGGGACATCCTTTGCTGCAGTGTATCAGATAGATAATGTTGACTGTACCTTTTTCGATTACATTGTCATATCTTTAAGACTTGATTGCCTGTAAAGTTTCGCATTCTAACCATTATCTTGTAAATTGAGTTTGTGACTGTATGCGTCCTGTTTGTGAACGTAAGTTCTCAATCACCTGATGAAAGAGTGAGACTCTGAAAGTTTGTGCTGACAAATGTATCTGTTGGACTTTAACCTAGTATTGTGGGACTTCTTATTGCACCCACCCTCGTCCAACGCCAGCATCTCCACCACTCTGATAATACCTTAAAATATCACATGACATTGAAGTATCACATACTTTAAATTGATCTGTGTTTTAATGTATTTTCACTGCAGAGCTGTCACGTAGAAGAGGATGAGGATGGAGAAGAAGAAGTCAAAAGTTTTGAAGTAAGACTTGCCTCAATTAATCTCTCATAAAACCATAGAAAATAGAAGCCCTTCGAACGAGCTCCGCCATTCATTTTGATCATGGCTGCACACATTAGAATATCTTCCATAGCTTTCAAGTCTAAACTTATTTCCTTTTTGTAGACATCCTTGCTTAATACCAGCTGCTTTGAGCTTTTGCCCCCCTCCCGTGAACTTGCTGCATGTTTTAAGTTCAATTTGATATTCAATTCTTGCAGTGTGAGCATACGCAATTAATCAATTACAAACAGTCTGGAGTGCATGTGGTAACATTTAGATACTTAGCTCTGTGTCTACATGTAGAACCACCGCTAGTGCTGAGGATGGATACCTCCTTAATCAAGAAGATATTTAGTTTGCTCTGGAAATTAGATTACATCATTATGGATTCTGGAATTTTCCACACTGTGTTTTCCTCATGCATAATTGAACTATCACTGGACATCACTGAGGGCCATTAAACTGCCATGTAGATGGGAAGTAGTATTGATACGCAGAAGAGTAGCAAAGTCTCACCAGCTGAATACCTAACAAGGTGTAATCTAATGCCCATGGTTAGTGGAAATTTGCATGGTTTATTTAATATCCAAAAGTAATTATAACCCATACACCCACAGCCCCCATGTTCATGTGCTTAAGGTTGCAGTAGCTCCTTTTGAACCACAGAGGATGGATTTTAAAACTGGACAAAATACCAAGTATTGATTTCTTTTTGGTTGTTTGATGCAGTTCATAGAATCATCGAATCTCTACAATGCAGAAGGAGGCCATTTGGCCCATTGAGCCTACACCGGCAACTATCCCATTCAGGCCTTATCCTCGTAATCCCATGTATCTACCCTTTTAGTTCCCCTGACACTAAGGGACAATTTACTGTGGCCAATCAAACTGACGCACACATCTTTGGAGTGTGGGAGGAAATTGGAGCACCCAGAGGAAATCTACACAGACATGAAGAGAGTGTGCAAACTCCATACAATTAGTCACCCAAGGCCAGAATTGAACCCAGGTCCTGGTGTTGTGAGGCAGCAGAGCTAACCATTGTTCTACTACGGAGAGGTGATATTTCTGTACTTGCGCGTTATGTAGGAATTCACCAGGTAAAATTTGAGTTTGTGCATTTCAGTCTAAGTGTGGTAAGCGTTATGTACTGTTAGATGACCTCTCTGGCACTGACAATGAATTACTGCAAGGGTGAAAGTCATTCTTTAAACTTTTAATTGCTTTTGAATTTGAGGCTATCCAAAACTCAGTTGTCCGGGTTCTAACCTAAACCAAACCCCATTTATCCAACATCACTGTGCTCACTGGTTTTTACTCACTCTCCCTTAAGCCAGTCTCAATGTTCAAATCCTTGTTTTTAAATTCATCCATATCCCTGTAACCCTCCATAATATCTGCACTGCACCAATTCTGGTTCCTTCAGCATCCACAACATTAATTGTTCTAGCATTGGCAGCAAATTCTTCAGCTATTTTATATTCTGGAATTCTTGCTGAAACCTTTTAGCCTCTCTAACCCTCTTCCATGCTTCAAGATGCTCCTTCAGATTCATATCTTTGACTGAACTGTTGGTTATCTTCCCTGACATCTTCTCATATGTCTTGCTGTCAGATTTTCTTCAATAATGCTCCATGAAGCACCTTGGGATGTTTAACTACTGTAAAAAAACGTTAATAAATATAGGTTCTTGATGTTGGAGACTTTTTAAAGAAAAGTTAGAACTTTATAAATTTCTTCAATCAATTGAGTCCAAAGATGTGCAGGTTAGGTGGATTGACCATGCTGAATTGCCCCTTTGTATCCACAGATGCCTAGGTTACAGGGATCAGCCAGGTAAATGCACAGGGTCATGGGATAAGATAGAGAGAGGGACTAGATAGCAATCTCTTTCTGAGAGTTGGTGTAGACTTGGTGGGCCGAATGGCCTCTTTCTGCACCAAAGGCATTCTATGAAGAGGGCAATTCACTTTCATGGATTTCCTTACTGCCGTTCTCAGAGATTTTACAGTTGGGAAGTTGTAGCTAATATTCATTCGCTCATTCATTCATTCATTTCTGCTCTGCCCGAAATGAGTCCTCGGCTTATTGTCTTCTGATGCTTCATCCTGAGCTTGTTTCCTTGGCAATTTTCTTTTTAGCCACTGGTCTGCCATTGCCTATCCATTCTTGAGGGGCAAGGATCAGGAGGCAGGTCTCAGGTCTACCTCGGGCAGAACAGGAATTGATCCCCTCCTGTTGCCGTTACTCTGAACCGCATGCTCTCCATCTGGCCAGTTGAACTAATTGGCCCTCCTCCGTGAATTTAATATAGATAGAACGGGAGTGAAAAATAATGAGTCTGGGAAACATGCAAAATCCACTCCATGGATGCTACAAAAGGAATGCAACAGCTTGAATAAAAAGCCAAGACTTTCAAACTGACAGATTTTTGTTTTCTTTCATTGTTTCACTGCTAAGGAAGAGGTTGAAAGCGAAGGCAAAACTGCCAGAATTTGGCATGGCTAAGTGAAGCAAAGCTGCAGTTTTACTTTGCATTTTAGATTTATCACCAGACGACAAGGTTCTTTTTGCTACATGGAAATGACAAAAAACTGATCAATTTTGTTTTTGCAGCGTGATATAATCAAAGATTTACGAAACAAATTTGGCAGCCTCTGGGAAACGACTCTGGTAAAACAAACAAAAAGAAAAGCAAACAAACAAAAAACCCACTAATTGTTCTGTGTCAGTGTCATCTACAGTATTTTGATCATTTTTATTTCAATTACATTACCTCCTTCGTTTGTGTCATTTCTTTCTCCCCCCTCCACATTTTTATGTATGAACATATGTATTCCTGTCAAAGCCTTCATTTTTTTTTAACCTCTTCCATCTGAATTTTTTGCTTCTTTTGGTATGTTTCTGAGTAGCTCCGATAGAACCTAGAGGCAGTAGCAAAGTCAATTTCACGCCTCTTGTTGCTGCTGCTGTCACTGCTGCTGCTCCTCTTCATAAACCACCCATGTCTCCCCGAATTTCTTTTGCCCGGACATGATGCAGATTCACTCGTTCTCACGCCCCATATTCTCAGCTTTCAGCAGTGCCATTGAACGCCGAGCGCCGCTCCACTCCCTGCAGGGCTCTAAACTGTCTTCTGTTGGTGCTCCTTTGTCCCATCCGAGCTGTGGTATCCTCTTTATAGTTGACTTGCAAGCTTTCAATCTATCAGGAATTCGGATCTGTCAATCCGCGTCTGTGCCGGGGCGGGGGGGGGGGGGGTGTTGGTTTTGCCAAGCCTGTTTCCATTAGGCTGTGTTGAAAAGTGGGCCCGTAGCGGTGTTCCTCACCAGTCTGCTGTGTGTGCACATTCATATCCTGCCCTCCCAACCTCCTGGAGAGGCCCTCTGTCCCCACAAGTGAGGGGGGCCTCCGTCGATGGGGACCAGCTTTAATCCCCCTGTTGGTGGGGATGGGGGATGAGGGATGGTGAACACTTGCGAGCCTGGACAATACCATCTGTGGTTCAGCCAAAAATGGAATACCACTGTTTTCAAGCGTTGCATTGTGCGTTCGCACTAGTCTGGCCAATTCCTTTGTCATGCAGACAGCCCCGGCAAGATCACGGATACTTGTGTCATCTTTCGTTGACTTGCCAAACAATGGACAGTACCAGTCACTGTCAACAGAGAACCTAAAATGTATCCAAACGTGTGCGGAACATCGCTACTTTAAAAAGCAGTAAGCCACAATGGAAAGAGGCTTTTAAGAGTGCAGCAAGTATCTTCCTACATCGTTCCACAGCAAAAAGAAAAAGGTGTTTACTGCTCTCCGAAAGCTTGTGTTGTTCCGACATCCTTTTCAGGACCTAAAGAGAATGCCAGATTCCTGCTAGAAAGGGCTTTATTTCTGGATCTGTTTATTGACTGTGCAATCTCCTCAAAAAAGGATACTTCAGCTTTAAGATGGTTGAAGAAACTAGTAAGAATGTTCAAAAATGGTAAAAGTGGATGTCTTGGCGTCTTTCTGTCAGCATCCTGCAAAGATGGACTCTATACAGGTAACGGCATTGTTGAAATTCCGGCGTTAGGCCTCAAATATTCATGGCCTGAGAAGTTAGCATAGAGCCCTAGGTTCAAAGAACGAGGACAAATCCTCTTGTTGGAGAAAAGGACACACTTAGTCTTATCTCTGTTCAACTGCTTGTGCTTTCTCCTTAGGAGAAGGAAATGGAGAAACAAAAGCTTCTGTATCAGCAAGCGAGGCTCCATGATCGAGGTGCTGCTGAGATGGTCCTGCAGATGATAAGTGCCAGCAAAGGTAAGACTTACACAGAGCTTCACTGTTTAAAAAGAAGAGGCTTATCTCCAACCTGAGCTGTACCGACCAACCTCTCTTCAACTGATATTCAACATGGCGGCACAGTGGCTAGCACTGCTGTCTCATAGCGCCAGGGTCCTGAGTTCAATTCCCAGATTGGGTCACTGTCTGTTTACAGTTTGCATGGGTGGTACAGTAGCCCAATGGTTAGCACTGCTGCTTCAAAGCTACAGGGATCTAGGTTCGATTTTCTGACTTGGGTCACTGTCTGTCTGGAGTTTGCACATTCTCCATGTGTCTGCATGGGTTTCCTCCGGGTGCTCTGTTTTTCTTCCACAGTCCAAAAATGTGCGGGTCAGGTTGATTGGCCATGCTAAAATTGACCTTAGTGTCCCAAGGTATGTAGGTTGGAGGAATTAGTGGGTGAATATGTAGGGATATGGGACCTGGGTGGGTTGTGCCCAGTGCAGACTCGATGGGCCAAATGGCCTCTTTCTGTACTGTAGGGTTTCTATGATTTCTATGATTCTCCCTATGTCTGTGTAGGTTGCCTCCGGGTGCTCCGGTTTCCTCCCAAAGTCCAAAGATGTGCAGGTTAGGTTGATTGGCCATGCTAAGTTGGCCTTAGTTTCGTGGGGATTAGCAAGGTAAATATATAGGGTTATGAGGATAAGGAGGGATGGTTCTCAGTGTAAACTCACTGGCCAAATGGCCTTTTTCTGTCCTGTAGGGATTCTATGATTAATATACTGGTAAATGGGGTACTGGCTCTAACTTATGAATAGAAGTACAGAAAGTACAACTTGCTTTCGTTGGACATTTAAAATGAAAACATACACTGAGAGAAATGGACAATCTATTTGCAAGCTATGACAAAAATTAAGCATTTCTCTGAACACATGAATTAGGAGTAGGCCACTCAGTCCCTCGAGCCGCTAATCCGTCTATAATCTCAACTCCACATTCCTGCCCATTCCCGTAACACTGTTGTTGATCAAGAATATATCTAGCTCTGCCTTAAGAATATTCAAAGACTGCCTTTTCAGGAAGAGCTCCAAAGACTCATAACCCTCTGAGGGGAATACATTCTCCTTATCTCTGTCTCTAATGAGCAACCCATTATACTTAAACAGTAATGCCTAGTTCTAATTTCTCCCACAAGAGGAAACATCTTTTCCATGTCCACCCTTCAAGACCCCTCAGAGTCTTTTACGTTTCAACCAAGCCATCTCATATTTTTCTAAACTCCACAGAATATGAACCTAGCCTGTCCATCTGTTTCTCATAAGACAACCTGTCCATTCCTGATACTAGTTTGGTAAACCTTCACTGAACTGCTCCAACATTTATAACTTATTTTAAACAAAGAGTTCAATAGTCTTCATAGTATCCCAGATGTGGTCTCACCAATGGCCTGTATAACTGGAGCATAACCTCCCTCCTTTTGTATTCAATTCCCCTCTCAATAAATGATAATATTCTATTAACTTTCCTAATTATTTGCTAAACTAGCATGCTAATCTTTTTGTGATTCACGCAATGACACCTGGATCCCTCTGCGTCTCAGAGCTCTGCAATCTCTCACCATTTGGATAATATGCTTCTTTATTCTTCCTGGACGATTTCACTTTTCCCACATTTGCCAAATCTTTGCCCACTCTCTTAACATACCCATATAATTTTGTAACTTCCTTATGTTTTCTTCACAACTTACTTTTATATATATCTTTGTCTCACCAGCAAAGTTTTGGTCGCTTAATCTAAGTCATTTATATAAATTGCAAAAAAAAATGTGGCCCCACTACTGATTCCTGTGGCACACTACTTGTTACATCTCATTCACCAAAAAAATCATCCATGTTTCCTGTTAGCTAGCCAATCATCTACTCATGCCAATATGCTGCCTGCTACATCAATAGCTTTTGCTTTCTGCAATAATCTTTGATGTGGCACCTTATCAAATGTCTTCTGGAAATCTAAGTACAGAACAACAGGGCAGAACGGTAGCACAGTGATTAGCACTGCTGCTTCACAGCTCCTGGATCCTGAGTTCGATTCCCGACTTGGGTCACTGTCTCTGTGGGTTTTCCCCTGGTACTCTAGTTTTCCTCCCACAGTCCAAATATGTGCTAGTTAGGTTGATTGGCCATGCTAAGTAATTGCTCTTTATTGTCCAGGGATGTGTAGGTTAGAGGGATTAGTGGGTGTAATATGTAGGGATATGGGGGTAGGGCTTGGGTAGGATTGTTTTTGGTGTAGACTCGATGGGCTGAAGAGCATCTTTCTACACTGTAGGTTCTATCATTCTATGAACAACTACCAGTTCCCCTTCATTCACAACACAAGTCACTTCTTCAAAGAACTTTGCCTTCACAAAACCATGTTGATTGTGCCTGATTACCTTGAATTTATCTAAATGTCCTGTTTAATAATAGCTTCCAACATTCTCCCTATGGCAGGTATTCTGCTAACTGGTCTGTAGTTCCCTGCTTTCCCTCCCTTCCTTTTTCAGTAAAGGAGTTGCATTCACTATTTTCCATCATAAAGGAATCTTCCATGAATCTAGGGATTTTTTGGAAAATGTAAACCAGTGCATCAACTATCTCATTAGCCACTTTTCTCCTAAGACCTGGGATGAAGTCCATCTCAACCCAGGAATTGGTCAACCACAACTTCAACAATTTACTCAGTACTACTTTCCTGGGTACTGTGATTTTCCCGAGTTCCTCCCTCACTTTCATTTCCTGATTTACAATTTCTGAGATGTTACTTGCATCCCAAAAGCAAAGACTGACTGAAACAAAATACCTGTTCAGTTCATCTCCTTACTTTCCATTATCAATTTCCCAGATTCACTTTCTATGTGACCAATGCTCATTTTGCGAATACTTTCCTTTCTAAAATATCTATAGACACTCTCAGCCCAATTTTACCATCAAATTATGCCCGTTTTCAGGCGCGTAAACTTAGTAAAGTCAGACATAAGGTGAGTTACGCGATTCATACCCATCTCTGCACCCGCTCCCCCTTTACCAATTGCTGAAAATGGCTGCCATTTGGACCGCATATGAAACGTGTGCCGTGTTTTAAATTGCGACGATTTAATTTGGGGTGCCCAAACTTACTGCCATTTCCCCCTTTACCACGCGTTCGCCTGTCCAGATTCGGCGCAAATCAGACATGGTCCGCAAATGTCCGATTCGGGTGTTCTAGCTTCTGAGGAGGTAGGTTCGGCAGTTCTCTGACTCAGATCGGTGGTGGAGGAGAAGGGAGGTGGATCAGATAGTGCTCTGGTGGGGAAGGAGGGGGGTGGTTCAGATAGTGCTCTGGTGCAGGAAGATGGGGGCGGGTCAGATAGTGCTCTGGTGCAGGAAGAGGGGGGCAGGTCAGATAGTTCCCTGGTGGGGAAGGAGGGGGGTGGTTCAGAATCGTGCTCTGTGCAGGAAGAGGGGGACGGTTCAGATAGTGCTCTGGTGCAGGAAGATGGGGGCGGTCAGATAGTGCCCTGGTGCAGGAAGAGGGGGCGGTTCAGATAGTGCTCTGGTGCAGGAAGATGGGGGCGGTCAGATAGTGCCCTGGTGCAGGAAGAGGGGGGCGGTTCAGATAGTGCTCTGGTGCAGGAAGAGGGGGCAGGTCAGATAGTTCCTGGTGGGGAAGGAGGGGGGTGGTTCAGATCGTGCTCTGGTGCAGGAAGAGGGGACGGTTCAGATAGTGCCCTGGTGCAGGAAGGGGGGGGGTCAGATAGTGCTCTGGTGAGGGAAGAGGGGGGCGGGGTCAGATAGTGCTGTGTGGGGGAAGAGGGGGGCGGGTCAGATAGTGCTCGTGGTGCGGGATAGTGCTCTGGTGCGGAGAGGGGGCAGGTCAGATAGTGCTCTGGTGCGGGAAGAGGGGGGCGAGTCAAATAGTGCTGTGATGGGGGAAGAAGGGAGCAGGTTAGCGAGTGCTGTGGTGGGGGAAGAGGGGGGCGGGTCAGATAGTGCTGTGGTGCGGGAAGAGGGGGGCGGGTCAGATAGTGCTGTGGTGCGGGAAGAGGGGGGCGGTCAGATAGTGCTGTGGTGCGGGAAGAGGGGGGCAGGTCAGATAGTGCTGTGGGCGAAGAGGGGGGCGCGGGTCAGATAGTGCTGTGGTGAGGAAGAGGGGGGCGGGTCAGATGGTGCTCTGGTGGGGCAGGAGGAGGTGGATCAGATAGTGCTCTGGTGCAGGAAGAGGAGGGGTCAGATATGCTGTGGTGGGGGAAAGGAGAGGGCGGGTCAGAATAGTGCTTGGTGGGGGAGGAGGGAGGTGGGTCAGATAGTGCTTTGGTCGGGAGGAGGGGAATGGGTCAGATTAGTGCTCTGGTGGGGGATGGGTCAGATAATGGTGGGGGAGTCAGATAGTGCGGTGCTGCCCTCTGTGGGGGAGGAGGGGCAGGTGATAGTGCTTTGGTGGGGGAGGAGGGGAATGGGTCAGATTAGTGCTCTGGTGGGGGAGGAGGGAGGTGTGTCAGATAGTGCTCTGGGTGATCAGGGGGGGATTCGCTGCCACTCTCTGTGCAATTGGTGCAGGCAAAAAAGGGGTACAGGGGTATGATCGATCTGGGTAGTGGGGGAATAAGGGGGCCACAACTGGAGTGGGGGGCCTGTGGGGGCTGGGAGAAAGCATTATCCAGCCCAGAAGTGATGTGGCAGGGAAGCATTTTTCTTTTGTTGCCTATGCGCAGTTGATGGCTCCGAACAGAGCTGCAGAATGTCGGGCAATAAACCCCACTCACAGGGTTGTGTAGCGTGATTCAGAATCGCTGCTTTTTTTCCAAGCAGTGTACGTATGGGGGGACATCTGAGAACAGGTTTAAAAGTCAGATCTGGAACACTTCCAGATTCAGCACTTAGAATCAAAATGGTAAAATTGGGCCCTCTGCCCTTTTTAAAAACAGTTCTGGCTATCTTTCTTTCATGCTCTATTTTGTCATCCTTACTAATCTTTTAATCATGATTTTTTAAAAATTCTGTCCAATCTTCAGGCCTGGCACCCATCTTTGTGCAATTATAAGCTTTTTCTGTAAGTTGGAGGGCCAAAGGGCCTATTCCTGAGCTGTAATTTTCATCGTTCTTTGATACTAACCGAATTCTCCAGTCTCGCGTGCCATGCTACCACTGTTAGTGGGAACGGAGAATTTGGCGTTCGGCCAAAATTTCTCCCGAAAGAACCCACAAAGTTGAAAGCTTAACTTTCAAGATAAATGTAATTAGCATTTAAAAATGGATGTGATAGGCAGGGCGAATGAGTATTTGCAACAAATATTGCAGCTTTTTTGAAGAAATATCAATGGGAAGCAAGTTCCATTCGGGGAAAACTGAGCAACCAGAACTTCCTGCCCATAGTTTGAAATACGGCTACAATAAAGGTCAGGGTAATATTGTCTCTCACTGTCTGACAATCAGATGGTTATTATTCCAGCTACGCTGTGCGCCTTACAAACTGCTTCATACCGTTTCACCTGTGACAAATGAATCAATCCCAACTCTACGATGTGGGAAACCTCTCTTAATCATTCTTTGTTCTCTGTTAAGCTCCGTGATGATTTGGTCACTAATGACAGAAGGATTTGGAAGAACATTATTAAATGTGCATATTTCAAGCAAATGAGAACCAAGACCAATGAGGAATGTTTTGCTCAACCCCAAGAACATGTTCTATTTAAATCGGTCATGAAAGTACAATATGCTGCATATGGAAGAAAAATCTTAAAGGGATACAGATATTTTTCCTTTTCTTTGCTAGTTTCCACTTTGTGTATTGGTTATTCTCTTTCAGTTTTTCATGGTCAATTTTTTTGGTTCCACAATTTCTCTGCCACCCAGGTCTTCCCCAGTTCCCTTTGTCATTCAGCAGCTTGCCCTTTGCTTTCCTTTCCTTTAAATTAGCACAGCAACTCGCAACATTTTACCACAGCAGCCCACAATGTTTTACCAAGTCAAACACCATCCCACCAACACATGCCCCTCTTCAGCCTTGACACAGAAACAAGTATGCTCACGCGATGCTGGATTTTCAGGTTTTTACCACTTGCTGTGAATTGGTCCTTTGAATGCTGGATCAATTCTCTAAGGCTTCCCAGCAGGCACAACATTTTACTACAGTAACCCAGAACATTTTACTGCAGTGGCCCACAATGTTTCACTGCAGTGGCCCACAACATTTCACTGCAGTGGCCCACAACATTTCACTGCAGTGGCCTGCAACATTTTACTGCTCTGCTGTACTAAGATAATTCTACACTTGGATCTTGGTCTTCCTTTTCATATTATGACTTAGACCAGAAACTTCAAGATGTTTTATGAAGACAGAATAGACCCTGAGTTTTTACGTTTGATGTTGATATTAGGGTAAGCATAAGGTGTTTCATTCCAGGAATGATTCAAGTGAGCCACTGGGGAGCTTTTCTCAAACAAGGTTTATTTAGCAACACAGTTAAAATATAATAAAATAGTTAGCATAATTTTCACCAATTACGCGATTCAAACATGATACAGTATGAACCTTTTGGAAAGATGCATTTAATTAGTCAGCACGGTTTCGTGAGGGGTAAGTCCTGCCTCACAAATTTGATTAAATTCTTTGAGGAGGTAACTATGTGTGTGGACAAAGATAGAGCAGTTGATGTCGTATACATGGACTTTAGTAAGGCGTTTGATAAGGTTCCCCATGGTAGGCTCATGAAGAAGAAAAGGATATATGGAATAGAAGGAAATTTGGCCGACTGGATAAGTAATTGGCTGTTTCATAGAAGACAAAGGGTGGTGGTGGAAGGAATATTTTCAGACTGGAGGCCAGTTACCTGCAGTGTGCCACAGGGATCAGCGCTGGGTCTTCTGCTATTTGTGATTTTTATCAATGACTTGGAAGAAGTGGCTGAGGGGTGAGTTAGTAAATTTGCTGATGACACCAAGATTGGTGGAGTAGTGGATGAGGTGGAGGACTCTTGCAGGCTGCAAAGAGACATTGATAGGATGCAAAGCTGGGCCAAAAAATGGCAGATGGAGTTTAATCCTGATAAGTGTGAAGTGATTCATTTTGGTAAGACAAACTTGAATGCAGATTACAGGGTCAATGGCAGAGTTCTGAGGAATGTGGAAGAACAGAGAGATCTTGGGGTTCATATCCACAGATCTGTGAAGGTTGCCACTCAGGTGGATAGAACCTGAAGAAGGCTTATAGCGTGTTAGAGTTTATTAACAGAGGGTTTGAATTTAAAGGCCATGGGTTTATGCTGCAACTATACCAGACGTTGGTGAGACCGCATTTGGAATATTATGTTCAGTTCTGGTAATCTGACTATAAAAAGGATGTGGAAGCATTGAAGAGAGTGCAAAGGAGATTTACCAGGTTGCTGCCTGGTTTGGAGGTAGGCCTTATGAGGAAAGGTTGAGGGAGCTCAGGCTTTTCTCTTTGGAGCGGAGTCAATGAGAGGCGACTTAATAGAAGTTTATAAAATGATGAGGGGGATTGATAGAGTGGAGGTGCAGAGACTATTTCCTTGGGTGGACGTAGCTGTTATTAGGGAGCATAACTATAAGGTTTATGGTGGAAGATATAAGAGGGATATCTGGGGTAGATTCTTCACTCAGAGAGTGGTTGGGATGTGGAATAGACTGCCTGCTGTGATTGTGGAGTTGGACATTTTATTAATTTTCAGATGGTTATTGAATAGGCACATGGCACAGAATGATAGGGAGTGGAATAGCATGATTTTGGGCTTGGACATAGCTCGGCACAACATTGAGGGCCCAAGGACCTCTACTGTGCTGTAATGTTCTATGTTTCTATATTTAACAGCTAGCTATCTATATTGTTTCAAGTCAAACACCATTCCATCAACAGACAATCCTCTTTAGACTTGGCTTAGAAACAATTATGCTTACGCCTGCTGTGAATTGGCCCTTTGAATGTGGTATCATTCCCTGAGGCTTTCCAATCCTGGAACTTTCAGCAAGCCTCTGGAAAGAGAGAGAGAGAGAGAGATAGAGAGAGAGAAACAGAGAGATAGAAACATTCTCTGCCACCCTCCACTTCTAGCAACAACTGAGAAATGAAACTAAAACTTGGGACTTCCCTGTGTGAAAAAAAAACTGTCCCCAGGCATATCACCTGACCTGCTAATCATCCTCAAATCAACTCCACTCAACAATCCCCAAATGACCATGAAATCCTGGAACCAGATTAAAATCAACATGATATCAATTATACTGTCTCAGCACCAGTCAGAGATATCATGGTGCTGACAACACCAGGGCCTACTAGAAACATCCTGCAAAGGAACATGATCAAAATACATTTCTTAAAGGCACAGTATTGTCACACTTACAATAGATTAATCACAAAAGTCTTTGGGTTGTTCATTCCAAAGGGACAATCTTTTCACACAGAAGGTAGTGATGGCTGGGATGAACTGTCAGAGGTAGTAGTACAATCTTGTCTTTTAAAAAGCCTCTAGACAGCTACATGTGCATAGAGGGATATGGGCCAAATGCATGCAATTGGGACTAGTTTAGTAGTTTAAAAAAGGGTAGCATGGACAAGTTGGGCCGAAGGGCCTGTTTGCATGCTGTAAACTTGTATGACTCTATAGCCCATGACCTAGATTGTTTGACTCCACTGACAATATAGTTTATAACAGCCCAGAGCTGAAATATTTAGGTGCCACTTAAAAATGTGAAGCTTAGGAACTTGCTAGTTAATTTATTGCATTACTGATTAGCTGACAGATCTTTGCTTCAAATGGGTTTCCAAATAAATGTATTCAATAATTGCTTTCATTTTCTTTAGGTGAAATGGGACCAATGGTTGCGTCCACCCTAAAGCTTGGGATCGCTATTCTAAATGGTGGCAACTCAACAGTTCAGCAGGTGAGCTATAAAAACAAGGGATGAATCTCTGCCAGATGTGAGCTGGGTCATAATTGCATTAGGGAATGTGGTTTGGATGGACCATCTTACACTTATTCACAATGAAGTTCACCTGTCACAGCTTTCCGACTCACTCTGTTAATGCATTGTTGTACATTTATGCTCCTGTTTACAATCCTTACCACGCCATCAATCTTGGTGCCATCAGCAAACATGGCTTTTTATTGTGCATTATAAATCATTAATGAATCATTGAGTCTCCAGTACAGATCCTTGTCGGATCATTGCTTCCTCCCAGTTAGAGTACATCCCTATTGTGACTACTCCATCACCTCTCAGCTGATCAATCTCAGAACATTGGCTTGAATTCCATGATCTTTAATATTCGCTCAAAGTCTCTGAGGCAGGACCTTATCAAAGGTCATCTGCAAATACAGACAAACTGCGTCTGTAGATATTGGCTGGAATTCTCCGGCCGTTCACGCCATTGGGATTCTCTGACCCCGCTGGCACTGCACCCCAGCCCAGTGGGTTTTCCAGCAGCATGGGGTGGCTTTAGTGTGAACTTCCATCGAACCAGCAAGCAAACAACACGCTGTCTCCCGCTGCTTATAAACATATGGCTGGGATGCCAGATAATCCTTCCCATAGCTCTGTCTATTACTTCAGTTATCTCCACAAAACTGTTTTGTTGCGCTTGATTTACCATTTGTCAATCCACGTGGACTTTCTCTTGTTTGTTATATGTATTGTCAAACTCCTTTCTGCCCTTGCGGGGGAGTGGTGTGGAGCACTGATAAGGTGAATAACAGCCTAGTGAACCACACCACGAACATCATTTTCCATGGCCATCAAGGATTAAATCCAAGGATTTCCAACTAAGAGACAGGAACGTTGTCAACTCAGCACGTAGACCTCTGTACTTGGCTCTCTCTCCATTCACTTTAAACGTCTCTGCATTATTAATTGCTCTACCTTTAATTATAGATTCCAATAATTTGTCACAAGACAGCAAACTGACAGGGCCTGGAATCTTACTCTTCCCATGGTGGACTGGATGGGAAAATTGTGCTCCTAGTCTCGGATTAAATGCTACCAAATAAACCTGTTGGACATTAACCTGGTGTCCTGAGATTTACCATGCCCACCTCAGTCCAATGCTGGCATCTCCACATTTTGGATTAAATTATTAGTTTTCATGGAATTCCAGGTATATTGCTCGCATCCTCCACTGTAAAGGCTACTACAACTAATTTAACAAGTGTGACATTTTGTCAATGGGTGAAGGAGACAGGTACAGACAGGAAGCACAAACTAAGCAGGACAGTTTGAAATTAGGGCTGAGTTCAAACTGGTGCCATTTTGGCTGTTCCAAGAATCCAAACCCACAGTGTGGGGGGCCATGAACTGACAGAAAAGGCATAAATAAACATAAGATCCATTTTAGTGTCAAGACCTGAGGTTTTTAATAGGCACTCATCGGCTTCCGTAGCTGTCTGCAATTTGCTTTAGAGGTCAGTGGCCAGAATCTCCTGCAGAGGGAAAACTCTCAAATGGGGCACTTTGAACGAAGACAGATTTGGTAAATTAGGAATTTCCCCAACTCGAGCTACCACTTAATATAATAATTACTAATCTGTGTTCCAACTCCACCCACCCACCTTGGCTCCAGATTCTCCAATATAATGATGAAAGTGTATCAGTCTTAGATCTTTGATTATTTGTCGAACTAACATCAATAGCTATGTGTTCCCCTTTCCTGTCATCCTTTGGGCAGAGTTTTACCGACGTGTCCGCTTGAGGTTTCCCTCCTCAACGGGGAGGGAATGTTGTGCTCCAAGCCTTGCCCACCCTCTGGAATCAGGGAAGACATGCTGCTAAATGTGAAAAAGTGTTTGTTAACTTCTCTTTTGAGGGCCTGCCTCTGATTCTCATGCTATATCCCTTTGTCCTTGACTTCCCTGACCAGCAGAAAATGTTTCTCTGTATCTCCTCTTTCAGTTCCTTTGAGAATCCTAAAAATCTCAGACAAATCACCTCGTAGCCTATTGTACTGAAATCAATACAAGTATAGTTTATATAACCTCTCCTACTGATTTTATCCATGGCACCATGATAACCTTTTGCTGAATCATTATCGCACTTCCTCAAACCCAATGTATCCTTTATACACAGAAGGCCCTTCCAACCATGACAGCACCATTATTGTTCATAGCTCTTTGAATATGGTGGACCACGATAGGAAAATGTCCAATGCAATTAATACTGTGACTTGTAGTCATTAATCCATTACATGAGACCTGCTTTTCATTTTCTGCAGAAAATGCTGGACTGTCTCAAAGAGAAGAAGGATGTGGGATTCTTTCAGAGCCTTGCAGGTCTTATGCAGTCATGCAGGTAAGGGTACCATGTGTTCTTCGGCACTTAAAAAGGCACTGCAAGCAGATTCACTGGATATATTTAAGGCAGCGAGCTAGATAAATTCATGAAAAATAAGCAATAGGATGAAATGTTATTGGGGATAGGAGGGAATGTGGAGTTAAGGTTGCAGTCAGATCAGCCGTGACCTTACTGAATGATAAAGCAGGCTTGAGGGGCCGAATGGCCTCTTCCGACTTCTGATTTGTATGTATTTTTGCATTGAAATTAGCTTAAGTGTCCATTTAACAATGTAATAATTGTTAATGATAGTCAATCGTTTTCCCAGAAAGTGAATAAAAAGTGTCCCCTATAGCTCTTTTCAACGTGTTTAAATAAATGGTGGGGAAAGGCAGTTGGGCAGACTACACTCTGCTTTTCCCCACTGGCGAAAACACTTCAGGAAAACAAAATCTGAACTGTTCACCCTTATTTTCATTTACAGCTCCTTGTCAAACCATCATGTATATCTGTCCGTTGTCTTCACCATGCGGGTGACGGTGCTCTCAGAACTAGTTTCTTAGTTCTTGGAAGTCAATGTTCAGATCTGTCCGACTTCAGCGCTTGAGCAAGTGAACTATAGAGTGTTCAGCAACAGTTCAGTACATTGCACTCTGATCACCACCTATAATTCAACGACAGTCTGCCTGTCGACGCTTGACTTCTTTGCAGGATCCCTACAGTATAGAAGGAGGCCATTTGGCCCATTGAGTCTGCACCGATCACAATCCCACCCAGCCCTATCCCCTTAGCCCCGCATATTTACTCTACTAGTCCCCCTGATGCTAAGGGACAATTTCACACGGCCAATCAAGCTGACTCTCACATCTTTCGAGTGGAGGAGGAAATCAGAGCACGTAGACGAAACCCACGCAGATATGGGGAGAATGTGCAAACTCCAAACAAACAGTGACCCAAGCTAGGAATTGAACCTGGATCTCTGGAGCTACAGGGCAGCAGTGCCACCATGCCACCCTTTAGTTCTCATGTATCCTGTTTCTTATGTTTTATTATTGACATGATTAGGTGCAACATGTTAGAATTAATGTCAGTAATATGCAGAATGCTTATTAATTCTTCTTCTATTCACAAGTCATTTTTAGTGAATGCTTATAAATTTGACGTCTCTATACTTTTCCATCTATTCCATGGATAATACTTATGTAAGATCTCCTCCTAATGCAAACTGGCTGTTTTCCCCTCATCCCTATTGTACATCAGTTGCTAACTGCTTCTAGAACAGAAGTGGAAAATCTGCTCTGATAGAGGATCATTGTGACTCAAAACTTACAGATGTTGTCAGACTTGCTGAGATTTTTCAGCACTTTCTGTTTTTGTTGATGAAGAACATTTAACTGCAGGCTTGATTTTACCGTTTCCTTTACGTAACTTTCTAAAAAAGGACTTAGGGCGAGATTTTCCAGCCGCACTCCCCTCAACCTGGAAAAATCCGCAACGGATCTTTGCATAGTCTGCAGCCCCTCACAACCCACCAGCCTATCTGCAACAATACCAGAGGTGGGCAGGAGGGGATGGGTAATTCCCTACTAATGTTTGAAGTTAGATGTTAAGTGGCCGACCCACATTTTCAACATTTGTCATTCGGAGCCTGGTGTTCCTTGTTTAGTTAGAACGTGACACCATTCAATTTACGCGTTTGTGTCTGTCATGAGTGATGCTACATGAAAAGATAAAGTACTGTCTGGCAGTGTTACTAAGAACTTAATTATCCATGGGTGAATTAAGTCATATCGTTAATTTTAAAATCCTACATTTTAGTGTTTTTCTTTCTGAGGAAGTCGAGAAGAGAAGAGATAATATATATTTATTTATGTTGATTGCAGTGTTCTCGACCTAAATGCATTCGAACGGCAGAACAAAGCAGAAGGACTTGGCATGGTGACAGAAGAGGGATCAGGTATATGCTGAAGCACCATATGGTACTCTAGTCAACTTCTATAAGTTCTATATTACAAATAAGGAGAAAGGCACTGTTGATTTGTAATTATGCTATAGAATGCTAACTAACATGCAAACTCTTAATGCATTTGTCTGAATGTCTTTTGTCACTATCTAAACAGAGGTGTAAGCGTCTCGATTTAAGTGTATTATTCCCTCCTTTAGGGATGAAAGAATTTCATATGAATGCATTAAACATGGCTATGTTGAAGCCAGAGGGTAGTGTTTACTGATCGCCAATTGTACAATTGTTCAGAAAAACTCAATGTGGGATAATGGGTTTAGCTTCCTTTTTGCAATTATATTTCATAAACCAACAGTAATTGCAGAACCACTTCAAACAAAGACAACTTGACAAGTGTGTTCAATTTCTCATTCCATTAAAAAAGCTCAGAAATAAATCATTCTTGAATGTAATAAAATAAAGTCCTTTAAGAAGAGTTTGGTAAGGCACTTTAATCATTCAGTATTCAGACAGAGTTGTGTAACGACAAGCCCTACCACTGAATTATCGTCATTTTATTAAGTTGCCTGTCTGATCAAAAGCATATTCTTTTCGAAAATACCATGAAAAATAGGTTGATGGATTTGCAATGCAGCAGTTGTAAGAGTCTATGGCAGCAGAAGCCCAGAGAAGTTCTGCCACTGAACGTTGAACCCCACTGGGTCTGCCAGCCCAACTGTACAAAAGGCAACCTTTAACTTAATGGTTCCGTATCACCAAGAATGGTTTCTCATTTTCATCCATTTCCAGAGTCAGATAGAGACTAAAGTTTATCTCTGAGATTTTTGTAGGCATTTGCAATTTATAAGTGTCAAAATCACCTATGCTTGTAAAGAAAAAGTATAAATGATTGTACTAAAATTCACAAATTATTGCTTTCTATCATTCATGGTCAGCTTCAAGGGAACAGGTCTCTTTAGCAGTGACCATTTCTGAGCCCCCTATCAGTCAAAGGCCAGCCTTTAAATGAAAACAAAGTCTGGATTAAATACAAATTGTCTTGAAAAAACACCCTGCAAATAATCACAAACACCTTTCTTCTCCCATCACAAAGTGTCATTTAAAAATATAAGCCTACAAATTACTAAAAAACTTAACCAAATTTCTAGGTTTGTTAAGGCCAAGTTTAATAGGATGAGAGAGAGAGAGACTGACAATACCAAAGTGGTCAGGTAAAACTACAGTTGAAAAGTAGAACTGTTGGAAACATTAGTAATTCTAATGCAGGACCAGTGTTTACCCTAAAGAGCAAGAGGTCCACTCACCAACTCAAACAATCAACAGCAGGTGGGTTGGCAGGACTGAGGAGAGATTGATTTGGGTAAGAGTTCAGAAGGATAAAGAAGATCTCATAGAAACGCTATAAAATTCTAATAGGACCAGAAAGGACAGATGCAGAAAGGATGTTCCCAATGGTGGGGGTGTCCAGAGCCAGTGGTTAAGGGGTAATCCTTTTAGGACTGAGGTGAGGAGAAATTTCTTCACCCAGAGAGTGGTGAATCTATGGAATTTGCTACCATGGGAAATAGTTCAGGCCAAAACATTGCAGGATTTAGATTAAGGAGAAAAAGGGTCAAAGGGTATGGGGGAAGGCGGTATCAGGTTAGTGTGAAAGACAGTTAGCTAAAATTATAACTTGTGGAACTAAATGCAAATTATTTACCTTATTAGAAAATAACTTACCTTGTTAGAAATGATAGAAGACAGAGTGTGAGATATTGGGTGTATTTACATCTAATGGAGTCACGCAAAGGCTGGGGCCTCAGATTTTCACGATATTTATTAATAACTTAGACAGTAGATTAGAGAGCCTCACATGAAAGTTTGACGATGACACATGAATTGATGACATAGGAAATGTGTATATTGTTGCTTAAAATTATAAAGATGAAGGCGAGTGGCCAAAACTGTGGCATATGATTTCATTGCAGGTCATTTGTTTTGGACCAAAAATAGATCCAAGTATTTTTTTAAATTGAGTAATTAGGAACAGTGGAGGTCGTGAGAGATTTTGGGATTCACATATGCAGATCACCAAAATGTAGGGAGACAATGTTCTCATGGTATTATTGTGAGGCTGTTAATCCAGAAACTCAACTAATATTCTGGGGACTTGGATTCAAATCCTGCCATGGCAGGTGGTGGAATTTGAATTCAATAAAAAAAAAATCTAGAATTAAGATTCTACTAGAACATAGAACATAGAACAATACAGCACAGAACAGGCCCTTCGGCCTTCGATGTTGTGCCGACCAAAATAAAAAGCAATGCCCCTCCTAACTAAACCATTCCCTTCTCATCCATATACTTATCAACTGATGACCATTAAACCATTGTCGATTGTTGGAAAAACCCATCTGGTCCCTTAATGTCCTTTAAGGGAGGAAATCTGCCATCCTTACCTGGTCTGACCTCCATGTGACTACAGAGCCATAGCAATGTGGTTGATTCTCAACTGCCCTCCAAGGAATGGACAATAAGTGCTGGCCAACCAGCGACATCCATGTCCCACAAATGAATAGTAGTGAAGTATGAAAAAAAACCCCAAAATTTAGCTGTTATCTCCAGCAGGCTGGAATGTGAAGAGAAGGGGATTTCTTAGATCACACTTGGAGTGCTGTGTATTGTTCGAGGCAGTGGACAAAAGAGCACAGCACATAGGTTTTTTTTCAGAATTTTTAAAGGAATTGGCTCATTAGATTGAGAGAATCAATTACTGCCACTGGGAGAGTAAAGGACAAAGGGATAGAATTTTGACTTCAGAACGCAACCACTTAGCACTTAGAAGTTAAGCAACTCTCATCACACAAAGGATGATAGAAGCACAAAACATATTAAATAATTGATCAGTGAATCATTTTCAATATGAATAAACAGATTTCTGCTAACCTTGGAGGTGACTGGAAGGAGTTAGGATGCCTGTGAAACCAATGAATAGCAGAACAGGCTTAAAGGGCTGAATGATCTACTTCTGTTCCACTGTAATACTTGTGAGATGAGCCCCTTTATATGCCAATCCTCTATCTGCTATTTTAGAAGTGTAATTCATCCATTCTACCTGAAAATAAAATGATAAATTACGCCGTTAAAATAGCAGTAGGATGAATGTCATAAGGTGTGTGATCATAAATAGTAATTTGTGGGCTGTAGATATGGGAAGTCCTTTCTGAATTCTTGTTATTCTCCAACCGATAAAGGTCATGTAATATATTCACAATGCAAAATCAGTGATCAAATTCAATTATCAAAAGATTAAACGTGTTACTTTTTCAGCAACAGAAATATCCTGCTTAATCCAACTCTTGATGTATCCAGCAAGTCTTTTTAAGAGACATCCTTTCTAGACAAGAGATCAAGTGCTTAACTACGCCAAAAACGTTTACCCGATTGCAACTGAACTTGATCTGGAAGTCTCTCTTTAGCTTGCGTACAAGCGAATCATACTGCTGCATTTTCCATTTCCGAATGTTGTGATTGTTCATTTTTTATTTGGTCCACTTGATGTTAAAATATCCCCCATTTGTGATTTTCCTGACTATCATCCCACAGTCACAGCCATTTTGTCATGCCACATCTATCGCTTGTTCCCTTGTTTTGTCACGTGACTGTCTTAAAGAGGTACCAAAGAAAGGGTTGTCTTCATGGAAGCAAAAGCACCCCCCTCTTTGAAATACACACCATGACTTACCAATGGCAATCAACTAAATTAGATTTTCAGCAGATGATAGAGTCAGATGTTAAATAAGAAATGATCAAACTTACCAACCGCTCTGATTTTTCAAATATTTTTCCAACTGTAGAATGTTTTAAACTGTGTACCTGTGCAGTAGGATTTGTGTGTGTGTGTGTGTATCTGTATGCGTGTGTTTGTAAAAGAAAAGAGAATCAAGTGTTAAATTGTTCATTTTTAATTCATTGCATAAATAAATGTTAAGATAAAAGCAGGATTTGTTAATTATTGAAAATTACCTTTATTTGTTTCACATAACATAAACCCTTAGTTAGATGGAAACCAAGGAGATGTGTGGAATTGTTTTTTTAAATATATGGTTTTATTTTTGTGTGACTTTTTACGATTCTGTTTCCCCGTTCCCTCCCTCCGACCCTTGCAACCTACCCAATTCTTGTAAAATTTAGAATGAAGTTGAGCATAATTTCTAACTACCTAATCTCATCTTTTTTTCTTTTGATTTCAACTGTTCTGTCTCCCCTTTCCCCACCTCCCCTCCTCAGTCATGACTCATGAGCGCGGTAATTATAACTCTGCCGTTTCCTTTGTTACCTTGTGTCAGCACTGTACAGGTCCTGAACTCTTGCCAATTCTGCACTCTTTAGACATTGTGCACAGTTGCTAAATAACAAAAAAAAAGAAAACATATATTTCTGTTTGTTTCTTTGCTTTAGAAAAAGTTTAAGCCTTTTTAGCCAACCTCACGTCTGTTTTGCCTCTCTCTCAGGATTTGCACAGTAACTGGCACACTAGATGTAAGAACTGTGAGCCGTTAAAAGTGGCATAGTTATGCAGTGGTTGGATGTGCCAAAGTGTGGTGTACAGTTACTGTAGTACTTGTTGTGTATTCAATGTGGCTTTATGGCTGCACCTGTCAATGTGCAAGTAATGACTAAAGGACTTTTAGTGTTGGATTTTGCATCCGATTTAATTTTTCAGTTGCTTCAAAAACTGATGTGCAATGGCGCTGATTATTTGTGGTGATGCAGATGACATTCTTTGTGTGATTTTATTGTGTGTTATACTCTATACCTTCTGTTTGCCACTGGGTTCCTTTGCACACCTTGCAATGTAAAGTTCAGGCTTATTGCAGAGGGCATTTGTATAGCTTTGGCTCCTTAGGGTAAGCCGCTAAATAAAAACAAACTGCAGGAATCAGAATTGCATACTGGTTGCAGAAATTAAATAACGCTTTGTAACATGTACTGGTGCTATTCGACCAAGGAAAGGATTGGTCAGCATGGTGGCACAGTGGTTAGCTTTGCTGCCTCACAGTACCCAGGTTCAATTCCGATGACTATCTGTGTGGATTCCTCCCATACCCGCATGGGTTTCCACCAGGTGCTTTGGTTTCCTCCCGTAGTCCAGAGGTATGTGGGTTCAATGGATTGGCCATGCTAAATTGTCCCTTAGTGAGGGGGAATTAGCAGGGTAAATATGTCAGGTAACGGGGTTAGGGCCCAGATGGGATGACCCCCTTTCTGTATTGTAGGGATACTATTGTTCTCAGTTAAAGTATCCACATTACAGATATAGTTTTGCATGGGTAAACTTCCATTGACTAGACAAAGAAGTGCAGTCGACAAAGTCACCTTTTCCCAAAATTGAATGGGACTATTTTCATGGATTCCACAAAGGGATAGAATGCTGACGAGTGATTCGTCAATGCCCAATGAGAAAAATAAAAATCAGAATCTCTCCACACCTTGTTGGAAATCTGCGGAAAAATGCCACCGTTGCAGTGCCAGACAACGCGGGGTTCAGATCAGCTAGAAAATGCATCAAGTCACAGGAATAAATTTCTGACCTTGGCCCCTGGATGAAGTATGAAATCCTGGCATCCTGTCCCTAACAGCAGTGTGGGTGTACCTGCACTACATGGACTGCAGCAGCTGAAGAAGGCTGCTCACCACCACCTCAAGGTGATTCGGGATGGGCAATGAATCCTGGCTGAGCCAGCGATGCACACACCCAAAGTAAAACTGATCCTTGACCTCGGAAGCAGTTGATATATTTGTTTTCCCTCTTGGGTATGCTTTACACTCCATGAGAAAAAGGTTTGCTGTTAAACCATTTCCAAAGATCTTCCAGCAATCTTTGACTGAAGTTGGGTGAGAGATCGGGAGAAACTGAGCTGAAGTTCTGGTCCCATTTTGATCCTATTACAACAATCCCACATTGCACGCAAATTACAGGCCGCAGAACGAATATTAATTCCCAGTGTTTCTGGATCCAGTATGCTTTTTCACCCCAGCTCATTCAAGCCTAGTCAGTAATTGAATTTGCATTCAAATAACCATCAATACCTTTTGTTATTCTTTTCCCTCCATCGTGCTTTCACTTACTGTATTCCATCTGCAGTTTACATCTGAAAAGTCCCATGTGAAATCATAAAGCCATACAGCTTTCTCGATCAGCCATAACTTGTTGGTGCTGTCCATATTTTAGAAGTATTAACATGGTTAACGGCCACAGCCTAACAAGTTTGGTTCTAGTAATCAGTCCCACTGATTGAAAATTGAGACCGAGTTCTTCCCTCCACTCCCGTGGTTGGTGACAGTGTGAATATTGTGTGATTGTTCAGTTTGAAGACTTCCACACATCAAAGTGACACTTTATGAAATTTACATTTCTGCATCCACCACCAAATCTTATTGCCAGAATATAAAAACCTTTGATGCTTTCCTTATTTTTGTGGTGGCACATTAATTAGCACGGCTGCCTCACAGCACCAGGGGCCCGGTTCAATTCCCGACTTGGGTTACTGTCTGTGCAGAGTCTCCACATTCTCCTCGTGTCTGCGTGAGTTTCCTCCGGGTGCTCTGGTTTCCTTCCATAGTCTGAAAGGTGTTCCAGTTAGGTGCTTTGGCCTTGCTAAATTTTCACTCAGTGTACCCAAACAAGCGCCAAAGTGTGGCGACTAAGAGACTTTCACAGCAACTTCATTGCAGTGTTAATGTAAGCCTACTTGTGACACTAATAAATAAGCTTATGGTTGAGCCATGTGCATTCTGAAAGACACAAGGTTGACTTGTCTTTGAACTTTGTCACTATTCAATTGATTACCAGGGAGTACAACAGTGATCTGGCAGTGAGTCTTTGTTTGGTTTGCTTTTATCCCATGGAGAGCTGCATAATTTTTGCTCAGTAATTCCCTCAGGCAGCACAGTAGATCCCTGGAACTCAGTGGAGCAGTGGGTGGAACCAGACTTTAGTAATTAACTTCTAACAATGTTCAATTATCCAATCATATTTGAAATTTAGGCAGCACGGTAGTACAATCAATAGTACTGCTGCCTCGCAGATTCAGAGACTCGGGTTCAATTCTGGCCTTGGGTGACTGTCTGTGTGGAGTTTGCATGTCCTCCCCGAGTCTGCGTGGGTTTCCAGTCCAAAGGTGCACAGGTTAGGTTGATTGGCCATGATGACTTGACCCTAGTGTCAGGGATTAACAGGGTAAATATGTGGATTTAAGGGAATAGGACCTGGGTGGGATTGTGATCAGTGCAGGCTTAATGGGCCAAATGGCCTCCATCTTAGGGATTCTATGATTCTGTTCTGTTCTATGCTCGGGTTTCCTCCCACACGCTAAAGATGTGTGGGCTAGGTTGATTAGCCATGCAAAAATTGCCGCTTCATTTCAGGGGGATTAGCTGGGTGGATGTGAGGTTATGTGGCTAGGGCCTGGATGGGATTGTTGTCATTGCAGGCTTGATGGGCCAAATGGCCTCCTTCTGCACTGTAAGGATTCTATTATCCTAACTAAAATATTTTCTGCCAGCTAGGGTTATGCTGGTGGACTTAACTTGGCCTTAGACAGTGTTATGAGAAACTCCACGATTGTCAGATTATTAAAATATATTGAGTTCTGTTTCCTTAATCAGCAAGTTTTACTTCATAGTTGTGTGTTGCACTCCTGTCAGATATCTTTTGCAAGTATTTACATATTTGACTGACCCTGTTAATTAATCTCTGTTTTAGATCATGCCTAAATTCAGCCAAACTAAATTTCAATATTAAGAAATAATTTTTAAGGTGAATGACACATGGGCTTGTAAAAGGTACTTTGGGTGTTTGAATCTGGAATATGATTCGAGGCTTTTCTAACACTTTTATCTAAACTCACATTAAAAAGCGATACTCAGATATTCTAATCCACTCTCAAATTTTAACTGCTTTACGACACACTGGATCCAACCTCAGCTGTGGAGTAAAGAACATTAGGCATAACTTACATCGAAGAGCCAGAGTTCCTCTTGTCCCATGTAATTCTTTGTCTGCTTTCTTACACTTAACTATAATTAGCCAAGTTAGTAAAGGATGGCGACATTCCTGAACCCAGCTTTTGCAACACTGTTGCTGTTGAAGCTCGAGTAATCACAGCTCAAAGACTGAACCAAATTAATGTTGTTTAGACCTCCTGTCCTGATATGCCACCAGCATAGGATTACAGAAGGACAGCCCTTTGTTTTATTATTCAAGGAAACTTTAAAATGACCTTCTATCATCCGGGCATTTGCACCCATATTTTAAATCCATTCAGAAACATCCACAAGACCATCTTGACTACATATCGAAATATGTGATTTTAAGAAAATCAATAAAACTGGCCACAGCCATGTCAACTTCTAAAATAGTTTTCATGTGTTTTGTTTTGTGTCTTTCCAGATTTCATTTTTTGGTAGGCATATTTTGTGTGTGGCTGTTTTCATTTGTTCTCTATCTGTGAAGTGCACTGCGTGGGCTTCTGATAGAACAGTAGCTATGATTAGCAACAATTGGGAAAAAATAGGTGGGATGTTATAATTGAATGAAAAGTGTGCAAAACCTTTTAGATTTAGGATGCACATGCCAGGCTTCTGATACTGACGCACTGCACTCTCGCTATCACTGACATCTTGTAGGTGAGAAGGTGATGCAGGATGATGAGTTTACGTGTGACCTCTTTCGATTTCTCCAGCTGCTCTGTGAAGGTCACAACTCAGGTGTGTAACTCAAGGACTGCATGGACGTGGAACAGCGTATTCACGCCACAATGGGAAAAACTAACGACAACGGGTATCACACTTAATTCACTTTTTACCTCTTGACTGGTAAACTATGGCGGCACGGTGGTGCAGTGGTTAGCACTGCTGCCTCATAACGCCAGAGACCCGGGTTCGGTTCCAGGTTTGAGTCACTGTCTGTGTGGAGTCTGCATATTCTCCCCGTGTCTGCGTGGGTTTCCTCCGGGTGCTCCGGCTTCCTCCCACAATCCAAAAGACGTGCTAGTTTGGTGCATTGGGCATGTTAAATTCTCCCTCAGTGTACCCAAACAGGCACCAGAGTGTGGCAAATTGGGTATTTTCAGTGACTTATTATAATGTTAAGGTAAGCCTATTTGTGACACTAATAAATAAACTATAAACTTTAAGCTCATGATGAAAATCTACATTAAAACTGAAAGGAATTTTGATTATAGAATCCAGGAAAATCCAACCTCCTTGGAAGCTAGACACATGTTTCAAAGACAAGGCAGTGGTTGTATATGACCACACAAGATGGAAATCACACAGAAAACCTGAGCAGCCCATTACATAACGTCATGTAACGCAAGGCATGAATTTGAAGATCCTAACAAGACCAGCTTACACAATATGGTGAAAGCACACTCACAGAAAGAGGCAACCTCCCTTACACAAATTACCAAGACTATCAATGTACACAAGATGCGAGATCCCAATGTGCACAAGTCAGTGGCACCATTTGCCTACTGAAAAAGGTCATCAGAAAGTTTTTGTTCTACTGTAAATTTCTCACGCACAAAAAAAAAACAAGGCAACTAAACTTACCTCCACACAAAAATAATAAGATCTCAATAAACAAAATTGGCAAAACTTCCCATGAACCATTCTGACAAGAGCTACCCTTATGTGGAGATAAACACTCTCATCTCATTCCCCCCCAGGTAGAAAGTTAATGGAAAAAAACTGAAGATTGCAGACTATATCTTGGATGCGCCAGACTAAGCTCTTGTTGGTCAGAGCTAAGTTCACCCCGAAAGTGGAAAATCCCTTCTGAGGTCAATGGACTGTTCCATGGTCCTCCCCGCCCACTGTGATTCTCACGGCAGGCGGAACGGGAAAATTCATCCCCATTATCTTTGGGTCTCTATTTGATTAGTAGCAGACTTGTTATACGTTACCCACCTGCGAACTGTGGCAATGGAATGTACATTATTTTGTTCGTTCATTAAACTCTGATTTCTTTATCTAAAGATTTCCAGAATTATCTACGAACCCAGACGGGCAACAACACGACAGTAAATATCATCATTTCAACTGTGGACTACCTCTTGAGAGTTCAGGTACTGTCTGCCAAACATATGTACGCATCTTCAGTTTGGGTCAGAGTGGATCTTATGTACAGGGAATGTGCAAAATCAAGTGAAAATTACATGTTACTCATCATAGCTCCCATTTTACTCAGAAGTTGGAATTGGGGAAGTGGCAAAGTGTGCTTAATCTCAGCAATGGGAGGGCCAGAGTCATTGGAATGCCCAAGACTTGTCTGTGTGCTCCCTGTCTGCTGACTATGCTAATCAGGTGAGACATAACATCTAACTGGCATTCAAGAGGCTCACTGGCAAAAGGGTAACCTGAGGTCAGGATTTAGGAAGGACTTTTGCAGGAAGTGGATAACCTAGCACAGGGAAGGCCTAATTCTTGTGGAACCTAGGAACCTGCTACTTGTTGATGGAAAAAAAAACTCACCTTGACTGGCCCTTCCTGTTTCCATATTGCATCAGGCTGGGTAGATCACATTGAACCAGCGTTTCAGATCTATCTGACTGTTCATCAGAGCTCTTCCAGCTCTGACAAGGAGTCATCCAGCTGTGAAACATTGGTTCTATTCTCTCTCGATGTGGAGATGCCAGTGTTGGACTGGGATAAACACAGTAAGAAGTCTCACAGCACCAGGTTAAAGTCCAACAGGTTTATCTGGTAGGAAACACCACTAGCTTTCAAGGCTCTGCCCCTTTGTCAGGTTGTCAGACTTCTTACTCTATTCTCTCTCCACAGACACTGTCAGATCTGCTGAGATTTTCCAGCATTTTCTGTTTTTGTTTCAGATTCCAGCATCCGCCGCATTTTATTTTTGTCTTGGATCAAACTGACTTCCCTTTGTAAGCCAATTTAAATTGTAGCCCCAGCCAATGGCACCAACTGCATATTTAAAGAGTGATCCTTTGGCCAGAATTTTATGACCTTGCTCGGGCGAGGCTTGTAAAATCCCCCCGAAACCGATGGAGAATTCTGTTCTATGAACCGCGCCTGCCCCAATTCCAGAAAGGGCATGGCGATAAAATCCTGGAAACCATCTTCAGACATGAGGTCACAATAGAAGATAGTGGGACGTTAATTGGTGGGTGAATCACCCACCTGATTTTAACCCATCTGCTTTCTGATGGGGGCAGGTCAAGTATAAACACCGCTGTGTCTAACCCCCCGGTTAATTAGAACCTAATTAGTGAACATATCTTCCAATTTTCTGTATCTTGTTGAAGTTGCTACCCTAAAAAAGTACTAATCACCCAGCTCTTCACGCCAGTGGGGTTTTCTAATCCTACCAGTGGCACACCCCCACTGTGTTCCCAGTGGCGTTGGGTGGAATCAATGAGAAATCCATTGACAGCAGCGGGACTGGAAGATCCCACCGTGGGCAGTGGCACACCACCGAGTAAAACATTGCAGGGAAGCCTGAGAATTCCAGCGATAAGCTCTAATTTTAACTCTGGGTGATTGCACAAGCCCCTGCTATTTTAACACCCAGGCAATGTTTAGAGACAACAGATGGTGGCCTAGCCAGTGATGCTCATTTTCCATCAAAGAACTTAAAAAGAGCCAGACGTGGCTCCCACTCAACCTTGCATTGCTGACCTCAAACAGTGTAGGACGCAGAGGCTAAGTCAGCTGGCAGCTGGGGAACCAATGGAATATTCCCCCGCGAAGTCAGCGAAGACTGGGGGAAACAGAGCCCCAGAACTTCTTATGGAACACTCCTGCTATTCCTGAACCTGGGGGGTTTTGAATGAACCACTCCTCAGCATGCCAGGAGAGAGGGCTTCATATTGCTTGAGATGTATCCTGATGGAAATGAAATGGGGCACCACTATCTCTGGTGAGTGCAACGCTGGGGATATTGGAACCTCCCATCCCAATCTCGTCATTTGTGAGAGATTAGCATGCTTTGTTACATGATGAGTGTGGGCCATGTACAATGTATTCCAATCTCCCTGCTCTATCATCAACACCCCGATAGTTAGTCAGTTTTAAAATTGCCTCTTTTTCAATACTTTTACCACTTGGTTGCTCTCCTCTGGCACTTCCTTCATCCTGCTCTGCAAATACAGAAACAAGCAGAACAAATGTTTCAGATCGGTGACCCTGGCTGGTGAGTGGCCACAGACCTGAAATCTGCTTTTCCTTCCACATTTGCTGTGTTTCTGTTTTTATTTCAGATTTCCAGCATCTGCAGTATTTTGCTTTTGTATTAGTAAGCACCCCTGCCATTCTTTTCTTTCTTTGATTATTGAGTCCCCTAAGAGGTCTTGACTAATTTTTACTTTTGATATTTTTAATCATGCTTTATGTTGGTTGCAAAACAGAAGTTCTAACAATGGCTTTTAGATTCACATTTTATTTTCAAGTCTCTCCACCTGGTTTGCTTCTGTGTCATTAACCTCAGTTTTGACAAAGAGTCAGAATTTTCTCATTTAATAATATACTGTTTTGCACTGAGTTAATTTAAACTGCTCATTTGGATTATAAAAGATAGTCAGCCCAAAATCCATGATGAAACAAAAGATGTACTATGAGTCTATGAATATCGACTGGTCCTGTAATCAAATACAAAATAATTAAAGATTAATTGTGAAAAGACAAATAGAGTGGCACAGTGGTTGGCACTGCTGCGTCACAGCACCGGGACCTGGATTCAATTCCTGCCTTGGTTCACTATCTGTATGAAGTTTATACGTTCTCCCCATGTCTGTGTGGGTTTCCTCAGGAACTGGGAGCTCCAGTTTCCTCCCACACTCCAAAGATCTGCAGGTTAGTTGGATTGGCCATGCTTAATTGCTCCTTATTGTCCTAAAATATCTATGTTAAAGAGGTTAGCGGGGTAACTACCTGGGGTTACAGGAATAGGGCCTTGGGTAAGATACTCTGTCAGAGGGTTGATGCAGACTTGATGGCTGAACAGCCTCATAGAACAAAGAACATAGAACATTACAGCACAGAACAGGCCCTTCGGCCTTCGATGTTGCGCCGACCAATTAGGAACAAGCAGTGACCCCCTAACCTAAACCATTCTCTTTTCATCCATAAACTTATCTACTAACCTCTTAAACACCACCAAACTTGGCGCATCTACAACTGACGCAGGCAAGGCATTCCATACCATTACCACCCTCTGGGTAAAGAACCTACCTCTGACATCTGTCCTAAAACCACCACCCCTTAATTTAAAGCTATGTCCCCTCGTGCTAGCTTTCTCCATCCTAGGAAAAAGGCTATCACTGTCCACCCTATCTAAACCTCTAATCATCTTATATGTTTCAATAAGGTCTCCTCTTAGCCGCCTCCTTTCTAACGAAAACAACCTCAAATCCCTCAGCCTCTCTTCATAAGACCTGCCCTCCATACCAGGCAACATCCTGGTAAACCTCCTCTGTACCCTCTCCAATGCCTCCACATCTTTCTTATAATGCGGGGACCAGAACTGCACACAATACTCCAAGTGCGGCCGCACTAGAGTTTTGTACAGTTGCAACATGACGTTGCGGCTCCTAAATTCAATCCCCCTACCAATAAAAGCTAAGACTCCATATGCCTTCTTAACAACCTTATCGACTTGACTGCCTACTTTCAGGGATCTATGCACACATACACCAAGATCCCTCTGTTCATCAACACTATTAAGAGTCCTACCATTAGCCCTATACTCTACACATTTATTATTCCTGCCAAAGTGCATTACCTCACACTTTTCCACATTAAACTCCATTTGCCACCTCTCGGCCCAGCTCTGCAACTTGTCCAAGTCTCTCTGCAAACTATAACACCCCTCTTCACTATCTACCACTCCACCGACTTTAGTGTCATCTGCAAATTTACTAATCCATCCCTCAATACCCTCATCCAGATCATTTATAAAAATTACAAACAGCAGGGGCCCCAAAACAGACCCCTGAGGTACACCACTCGTCACCGAACTCCACGATGAATATCTCCCATCAACCACCACCCTCTGTCTTCTATCTGCTAGCCAATTCCTAATCCAATTAGCTAAATCACCTCAATCCCATACATCTGCATTTTCTGCAGAAGCCTTCCATGGGCCACCTTATCAAACGCCTTACTAAAGTCCATATATACCACATCAACTGCCTTACCCCCATCCACCTCTTTGGTCACTTTTTCAAAAAACTCAATAAGGTTAGTCAGGCACGACCTACCCTTCACAAAACCATGCTGACTATCCCCAATCAATTCATTTCTCTCTAAATAACTATAAATCCTATCCCTAATAATTCTCTCCAATACTTTGCCCACAACAGAAGTAAGACTCACCGGCCTATAATTCCCTGAAAAGTCTCTCTTCCCCTTCTTGAACAATGGGACCACATTCGCTATCCTCCAGTCTTCTGGCACTATACCCGTAACCAACGACGACCTGAAGATCAGAGCCAGAGGCTCTGCAATCTCCTCTCTTGCCTCCCAGAGAATCCTAGGGTAAATCCCGTCCGGCCCAGGGGACTTATCCAACTTCAAACCCTCAAGAATATCTAGCACATCCTCCCTATCTACTTCAATACTTTCCAGTTTGCAACCCTGTACCTCAGTGTTCTCCAAACTACATTTACATCACCCTGCGTGAATACCGAGAGAAATATTTATTCAGTACCTCTCCAATCTCTTCAGGCTCCACGCACAACTTCCCACTGCTGTCCATAACTGGCCCTAACCTTGCCCTAACCAATCTTCTATTCTTAACATATCTAAAGAAAGCTTTAGGATTCTCCTTGATCCTATCAGCCAAAGTCTTCTCGTGTCCCTTTTAGCTCTCCTCAACTCACTCTTTAGCTCACTCCTGGCTAATCTATAGCTATCCATTGCACTAACTGAGCCTTCAAGCCTCATCCTGACATAAGCCTCTTTTTTCCTTTTAACCAGCGAATTAACTTTTTTAGTACACCATGGTTCCCTTACTCGACCATTTCCTCCTTGCCTGACAGGGACATACTTATCAAGGACTCGCAGTAGCTGCTCCTTGAATAAGCTCCACATTTCAGATGTTCCCAGTCCCTGTAGTTTCCTAGTCCAACCTATGCACCTAATTCCCTCCTTATGGCCTCATAATTACCATTCCCCCAGCTATAACTACTGCCCCCAGCTTCATGCCTATCCCTATCCATCACTAAGGTGAACGTAACCGAATTGTGGTCACTATCACCAAAATGTTCACCAACTTCCAAGTCTAACACCTGGTCTGGCTCATTGCCCAACACCAAATCCAATGTAGCTTCACCTCTAGTTGGCCTATCTACATACGGAGTCAAAAAACCTTCCTGCACACTTTGTACAAAAACTGATCCCTCTAACGAGCTAGAGCTATAGCTATTCCAATCAATATTAGTAAAGTTAAAGTCCCCCACAACAATTACCCTAATACTTTCACTCCTGTCCAGGATCGACTTTGCAATCCTTTCCTCGACCTCTCTAGAACTTTTAGGAGGTCTATAAAAGACTCCCAACAGGGTGACCTCTCCTCTCCTGTTTCTAACCTCAGCCCATACTACCTCAACAGACAAGTCCTCATCAAACTTCCTTTCTGTCACTGTGATACAGTCTTTAACTAATAATGCCACTCCTCCCCCCATTCTACCTCCTGCTCTACTCCGACTGAAGCATTTGAACCCTGGAACCTGCAACAACCATTCCTGTCCCTGCTCTATCCATGTCTCTGAAATGGCCACAACATCGAAGTTCCAGGTACTGATCCAAGCTGCAAGTTCCTCCACCTTATTGCGAATACTTCTTGCATTAAAGTATACGCATTTCAAACCATGCCCTACTCCACCCGTACGCTGCTGTGTTTTACAGTTCTCATCTATGACCCCCCTGTTCTCGTCCCTCTTAACATCCAAACGACTCAGGATCCCACCCCCCCTCTGAATCAGTTTAAAGCCCCCTGTATAGCCTTTGCAAATTTTCCCCCCAAGATATTGGTTCCCCTCTGGTTCAGGTGTAGACCATCTCTCTTGTAGAGGTCCCACCTATCCCAGAATGAGTCCCAATTGTTCAGAAACCTGAACCCCTCCCTCCTGCACCATTCCCACAGCCATGAGTTCAAACATTCCCTCCATTGTGCCTCCTTCTGCACAATAAAGAGTCTAAGAAGTTGAATGATAAAAAGTGTGTATGGAAGAATTACTGCACTCACTACATGTAATGATGGATACACATTCAAAAATACATTTTTATAATTTTGCTAAGCATTACGACCATCACAACTAGTCTCCCTACTTTGTATTCATGCAGTGAATGTTAGCTGTGTAGTAGACAGTAATTTATCAAATTTTCTTTGTGCATGGAAATTGGCACATGTTAATTGAGCACACAATGGATTACCATGACTGAAGTGAGGGCTACCTTTACCCCGTGCTTCTAAAACTGGCCCAGGGAATGAACAGGAATGACATCTGTTGCTGCAAATATGCTACATTAACAACTTTTTCCCTTCTTTCGGAGTAATTCAAGAGTTGCTCCCAAATTCCTAAGGCTTGGCTTGCATTGGAAAGGACGTTATTGATGCCTGCTCAGAGCATATTGATCAGTGGGAAAAGTGAGACAAATGCGTAGATGAATTTTATAAGTTTCTTTGAGATCCTTTTTTACTCTTCTAAACTCCAATGACTATAATCCTAATTGACTTAGTTTCTCCTCATGTAACAAAACTGCCATTCCAGGAATCAGCCTAGTAAACTTTCACTGTACTCCTTCGATAGCAAGTTCGTCCTTCCTCAGATAAGGACACCAAAACTGCGCACAATGCTCCAGGTGTGGCCTCACCAACATCCTGCACAATTGCAACAAAACATCTCTATTCCTATACTCAAATCCTTTTGCTACGAAGGCCAATGTACCATTTGTCTTCTTTACTGCCTGCTGTACCGCACGCTTATTTTCAGTGACTGACACACAAGAGTGAGAGGGGATCTCATAGAAACTTTAAAAATTCTAACAGGGTTAGACATTTGGAAAAATGTTCCCAATGGTGGGGGAGTCCAGAAGTAGGGATTATAATTTGAGGATAAAGGTTAGAACTGGGGTAAAGAGAAAGTTCTTCATGCAGAGGATAGTGAATATGTGGAATTCACTACCACAGAATGTAACTAAGACCAAAACATTGTCTGATTTCAACAGCTGTTGCGGCTAAAGAGATCAAGGGAAATGGGGTGGAAGGGGGGATCAGGATATTGAATTCGATGATCAGCCATGATCAAAATAAATGGTGGAGTGGGCTCAATGGGCCAAATGCCCTAGTCCTGCTTCTAGTTTTTATGTTTCTATGAATTTTATAGGTAAAATCTTTACATTGGCCAACCTTGTGTATTTGTCCAGATGCATTACAATGCTTTTCCAATGGAGAAAGCACCCAAATATAGTGAAAAATGTTACAAAATGCCCTGTTAACCTTCCTGTTATCATTTATACTGTGATTTATCGGATATTTGGCTGATTTTCTAAAAAGAGTGGTTTTCATACTTGGTAGAAATATAATGCCTCACTCCTTTGATTGATAGGCAGCATGGTTTGAAGCTAAAATGAGCACTTTCTGTCCTTTCCTTTCTGGAGATAGACTATTGTTTGAGTAGATGTGGCCATCATCAATAATTGGCTACCTTTCAAAAGCTAATATGCTTCAGCGCATCCATTCATTGAAGAAGAAATGCCAATTTGAAGAAGTTTAATAACAGATTATCCCTTTTTTTTTAAGCAACACAGCACGGGAAACAGGCCCTTCGGCCCAACGAGCCCGCGCCGCCGTCATACTATATAGTAGCAAATCCATTATCCTATTTTAATATTCCTATATAATAATATATATATTATTCCTAATATGGAAAATTCTCACCATAGGGACAATTTGTTTCCCAATCAGCCTAAGAGCGAATTTTTGGGTTGTGGGAGGAAACTGGAGTGCCCGGAGAAAACCCACACAACCACGGGGAGAACGCGCAAACTCCCGCAGACACCGGCCCAATTCCAAGTGTCTGCTCAGCCACATTGATAGTCTCTGAGCTGTCATGGTGCCCTTCAGATGGTCCACATAAAGCACTCATTTACGACATGAGGTACCAGGCAACCCATGAATCAACATCCAAGAGCCGTACCCGCACCACCTGCCGAATGCATGCTCAATGTTGGTCAAGTATGGACCGAATTACCTGTGGAAAAAAGCCGTAGTTAAACAGTCCTAATATATCCCTCTATCGGCATACCGCTCATGTGGCTGTCCAAGAGACCCTTAAACAGCCCCAGCGTGCCTGCTCCCACCACCTTACTCGGCAGTGCATTCCACACCCCCACTACCCTTTGTGTGAAAAACTGCCCTCTCATATTCGTCCTATACATAGCCCCCCTCACCCTATGGCCATGACCTCTCGTCCTATCCATTTCTAAAGGTGGAAAAAGTTTACCTCCATTTACTCTATCTATACCCCTTATAATCTTATACACCTCTATGAGATCCCCTCTAAGCCGACGTCTTTTAAGGGAAAACAACCCCAGTCTATTTAATCGTTCCTCATAAGACAGTCCTTCCATACCAGGCAGCATCCTGGTAAACCTCCTCTGCACTCTCTCCAAGGACTCCACATCCTTCCGATAGTACGGCGACCAGAACTGGGCGCAGTATTCCAAGTGATGTGATTTTTGATGTGGTTTCTGGATTGTTGACACAGCTGATAAGATGACAAGTATTGTAATATTTCTTTTCACCTCAGAAAATGCAATGTTTTTCAATGGTATGGTATGCAAGCTTGAATTAGAGCTTTTTTTCCCCCCTTAACAAATGTAAAATATTGTCTATTGATATTGCCTGGAACTTGTGGACTGCACATAGATCATACTGGGTGAAGGGCTATGGAAGATACCTGATGGCTGGGGATGAGGGGAGTGGAGTTGGGGGAGAGTGCAAAGAGGTGGCATGGGCAATCTAAAGAGGATGCATGGACTGGCATGGCTTTAGGGAGTCTTAAACCCTGTTGGAAGATGGGATATTGTTTTGGAAATTCCAGATGGGCCTTCTAACTGGTGCAATTCCATACTGATATCCCTCACACAGTCCAGCGTAGTTCACAAACTGACTGCAACCCTGGTGTCAAAAAGACGCAAAATAGCACATTCAACGATTCTAAGTCACTCACCAGTCGGATGTGCAGCATGCAAGCTGCGTAAATATGAGGTTGGGATTCCCCGAGCCTAGAGGAAGATTGGGCCGTATACTTAAATTTATATGACATTTCCAGTTCATCCAGAATGACTCAGCTACTATGGGAATGAAAGTAGAGAATACCAAAAATGTACAATCAAGCAAATGTTACCACTGGTGGCTAGAGATTAATTGATGAAGGATCACTGTGCAGAATATTATCATATATGATCTTACTTAGACGTTGATAGATCTTTTGCATATTGCAAACACTTTTTTCTCCTTTAACATTTTACTGCGTTTCCTTTGCATGACAGTGCCAAAGCAGAATGCCATTACAGCTAACTAATACAAAGAACAAAGAACCTGCCCTCCTGGGTAGATTAGTGCTCCCCCATTTTGTACCTCAACTGATGGGCAGAGCAAAAACATTCGAGAACCGCCCAGGCTTTTTAGGATCACACTCAACAAATGGATTGTTAGCAATTTATGAAATAATTGAGTAGTTTTATTTTCAGTTTACCTCTGATTGCCTTCTCAGTTCTGGAATGATTATGAAACAGCTTATCCACATGGAATAAATCTGCACTTTGCTACAAGTATGCTGAAATACTAGGAAAAACAGTGACCTCTGATTGAACACATAATCCAAGGCTTAGAAAGCACATTAAACTCTTCAGATATTGGAGGAAAATGTGTACCTTTCGAGATACTTTACACTGGATGTCCAAAATTATTACCAATCTTTTTCTTTCATCTTGTTTCCAGGAATCAATCAGTGATTTCTATTGGTTTTATTCTGGGAAGGACATCATTGATGAACAGGGACAACGCAATTTCTCAAAGGCAATCAATGTGGCAAAGCAAGTGTTCAACACACTTACGGAATACATTCAGGTAGAATCAAAGGAGAGTAGGGACTACTCCAGAATTAGACGTGTTTAGTGACCAGATCAGAATTATAAACTGTATGCTATTTTCACCATAATTGGCCTTGGTTTGTTGTGGCAGATCAATAATGCAGAGGCTATCAGTGATTCAGACAGCAACCTTCAGCTGAAGTGCAAATCAAGAAGTTGTCCGATTTACCCAGCCTTACCAAAACAGTGCATCAAGAGGTTGGAATTCAAATATGAAGCGCTTGATAGTGTGGTGCTGACACATTAGATATTCACTCAGAGTGTGGGATTATACGGTCTTGCTCATCCTGAAAACATAAAAACCCACCTGAGGTCAATGGATATTTCTATTGTCCGGCCCTTGCTCACTCTGATTCCTGGTTGGCGGATTGGGTGGTAAAATTTTGGCCATGATATCAGAAACTGTTGGGATGCTCCATTCAAGTGTAATTTTAGTCATTATTAGTGGGAATTTCTAGCCATGTTCACCCCAAGACCGGAAAATCCTGCCCGAGATCAATCGACCTTTGCATGGTCAGCTCCCCCACATCCCCCCACCCCCATGTTATGATTCCTATGGTGGACGGGATGGGAAAATTCCACCTTGTAAAACTGGAACTGAAATTTGCATTTTGCAAGTGTGGATTCTCACTTCTTCAGATTTTATTTATTCTTGGAGAATATTAAAAAATTAAAAACTGAAAAACTGTAAACTTTTCCTTTGTTGTTTTTATCTCTATAATTCTTTCCCTCTCTCCATTTTGCTTTCAGTTCATGATTTTACATCAGATTAAATATTTCATCTTACACTAGTGGTTCAGGTTCTTCATCACTCAGTAAGAATTTCTCAATCTGATTGGTTCAGCAGACACAATGCTGCCTTCCCTGTTCACATAGATCCCAGAAAACCATGTAAATAACTGACATATTAGATCTTTCATTACCCGTAAACTGAAACTGCAAAGCCCATTAAAAAAAATCAGTGGTTAGCTGTAAGCGTAGTGAAGGGCAGCAATTTATTGCTGACTGCAAAATCGGAGTGATTATCATGTATTGACATTGTCATGCTTTTCAATGTGACTCAATTCATCGACTTATATAATGATTGTCAAACAATTTTCCAGGAGCGTAATAGCCCCAATAATTAATTGATTGTTTCTATTGCCAGAACAGTTGTATCATGTTTAATATTTAATGAGGAAAAAAAATCAGAAAATAATACAAGGCCATTCAGCTCCTGTTATTTATTTAACAGGATTGCAGGTTGCTTTCAGAATTGACCACATTTTTTGATGGTGATGTCATTAGAGTGTTTATCCTCTGTGTAGAGCAGAGAACAGTTCTTCAATAAATCTATTGTTGTTACTTTGAATCCACATGTACAAACCATGTTCCTTTCTTTCTTTAAAACCCAGAACCTTTAACATGGGACATTACAGTTTTACAAGTCTGTACTTTCATTTCATCAAATCATGCTTAATCTATCCTCAACTGTAGTTATCTGCTTTAGCTATATTTTCCATGAAACCATCACCATCTATCAATCTCAGTCTGTTAAATGTTTTAGTTTACCCAGCATCAATGACTTTTTGAGGGAGAGAAGTCCAAATTTTTCACTACTCTGTGAAAAATCTTCTTGATTTCATTTCCAAATCATCTAGCTCTTTTATGGTTGTATCTCCTTGTTTTGGTTTCCCCATTGGAAGAAATCTTTTTATCCGTCCCATTTCCTGAATCTTTTACATCATCCTAAAGACTTAATTAGGTTGCCCTCCAGTCATCCAGATTCAGAAACATATAGATCACAATGATTCGAAATGTCATCCAAATTTCTCCAAATTTGGAGACACAAAGATCGATTTTAACTTGAAGCACATATAAAGTGGAGTATGAGAAGTGCATGCCTGTTGTTTTGCATAATTAAGCATAATTCAGCATAATTAAGAACCCATGCATCCCGAGCAGTCTCTCTTCCACCTTCTTCCTTCGGGAAAAAAATATAAAAGTCTAAGATCATGTACCAACCAATTCAAGAACAGCTTCTTCCCTGCTGCTGTTAGAATTTTGACTGGACTTAACTCATATTAAGTTGATCTTACTCTACACCCTAGCTATGTCTGTAACACTACATTCTACACTTTTTTGTTTCCTTCTCTATGAATGGTATGTTTTCTCTATATAGCACGCAAGAAACAATAGTTTTCACTGTTTGCTAATACATGTGACAATAATAAATCAAATCAAAATTTAACCTTCATAACTATTACTAGGATTATACAGCACAGAACGAGGCCTTTGGGGTGGCACAGTGGTTAGCATTATTGTCTCACAGCATCAGGGACCTGGGATCGGTTCCCAGCTTGGGTCACTGTCTGTGAGCAGTTTGCACATTCTCCCCATATCTGTGTGGATTTCCTCTGAGTGCTCCGATTTCTTCCCACAATCCAAAGATATGTGGGTTAGTTTGATTGGCCATGCTAAGTTGCCCCTTAGACTCCCAGGTTGGTGTAGATTAGAGGAGTCAGCGGGGTACATGTGTGGAGTGGTGGGGATAGGGCCTGGGATGGGATTGTTATCAGTGCAGACTCGATGGGCCGATAGCCTCCTTCTGCACTGTAGGGTTGCTATGATTCTATGATTTGGCTTATTCTGCCTCTTAGTAAGAGCGACTTATCCGTAGTAAGGCAATGAGAACCCAAGCCTCAAGTGGCTTGTGACCATTGTGGCACAACAGATGAGCACCTCCCACACTCTGCTTGGTGTGTGCCTCAAATTAAAATCAGCCTTTGTGTCTCCAAATCCATTTCTTAGCTGACAAAGAACTAATATTATAAAGATTCACGTAGCCTTGGCATAAATAAGATCAGGTACATTTCTGGTGTGGTTTAAAGTGTCAGATACTTGAGTACAGGGTGAGCTATCTTGATTTGATCTCCTCTGGAAGGTCAGCATCGGTTCTGAACAGAAGTTCCACCGTGAATCTTGACCATCTGCCTCAGAGTTGAGCATGTAAATCAGCTGAAAAAGAACTGCCCTACGTCATTCAAGATTCTGCTGCAAGATTGAGAACCATCATTCTAATTTCAAAGGTTCCAGATTTAATAGTCAACTCATGCAATAAAAATGCTGCTAGAATTGTACTAAATTCTCTTTACCTTCTGTAGGGCCCCTGTACTGGAAATCAGCAGAGTCTGGCGCACAGCAGGCTGTGGGATGCAGTGGTTGGCTTTCTTCATGTCTTTGCCCACATGCAGATGAAACTGTCCCAGGTCAGTGACTAGGCGCCCAGCTAAATTTTGGGATATTATGGTATTGATTCCAATCTCACTCAGATCATGTGTTATCTCTGGGCAATATATTTTGCCGTTTTTTTATTTAAACTAACTTGTAACCGGAAGTCGTCACTAGGAGGCTGCCGGTAGTTGTAGTTTTTAAGCTATATAATTACTAACCTCTGGGTATCGGCCTCATTGTTCCATTGGAGCAGCACGGAGAGGCAGCGATTTGGGAGAGCGAGAAGTTCGATTGATAAGTAGCGTTTTAACTTTTCTCTTTGTTTAAAACAGCGAGCGGGAGTAGTTTTTGCCGTTTTTTTATTTAAACTAACTTGTAACCGGAAGTCGTCACTAGGAGGCTGCCGGTAGTTGTAGTTGTATTTTCCCCCCTCCTCTAACCTAATAATAAAAGTGTGTGTGAAGTTTTTTTTTTCTCTCCTGCAAATTAAAGTAACAGTGATGGCAGTGCAGGTAGTACATTGCACCTCCTGCAGTATGTATGAGGTGAGGGACACCAGTAGTGTTCCTGCTGATTACACCTGCAGGAAGTGTGCACATTTGCAGCTCCTTGAGGATCGTGTTAAGGAGCTGGAGCTGGAATTAGAGGAGCTCAGGGTAATTCGAGAGGTTGAGGAGGATATAGGCAGGAGTAACAAAGAGATTGTAACTCCTATAAGTGATAATTGGGTAACTATTAGGAGGAGGGTAAGAAGCAATCGGGGAGACAATCCCCTGGGGCTGTTCCCCTCCAAAATAAATTTTCTGTCTTGGAGGCTACAGTTGAGGAAGAATCAACTGGAGCTGACCAAAGGGAGCAGGTCTCTGGGGGTGAGACTGCTGAGAATGCTCAGGTGGGTGGGGGGAATAAGAGATTAGGCCTAGTTATAGGAGACTCCATAGTTAGAGGGACAGATAGGAGGGTAAATAGTAATAAACAGGACTCAGGGCTGGTGTGTTGCCTCCCAGGGGCTGGGGTCCAGGATGTTGCAGATCGGGTTTTTAAGATTCTTAAGGGTGAGGGGAGTCAGCCCCAAGTCATAGTTCATGTGGGGACACATGACGTAGGTAGGACAAGGGAAGGGGATATTAAACAGAAATTTATGGAGTTAGGGTGGAAGCTTAGGTCCATAACAGGCAGAGTGGTTATCTCTGGACTCTTGCCTGTGCCAAGAGATAGTTTAGAGATGAACAGAGAAAGGGATAGTTTGAACTCATGGCTGCGTGGATGGTGCAGGAGGGAGGGGTTCAGGTTCCTTAACAATTGGGACTCATTCTGGGATAGGTGGGACCTCTTCAAGAGAGATGGTCTACACCTGAACCAGAGGGGGACTAATATCTTGGGGAAAATTTGCTAAGGCTATGATGGGGGCTTTAAACTGATTCGGGGGGGGGGTGGGATCCTAAGTAGTTGGGGTGCCGAGAGGGATGAGAGTAAGGGGGTTATAGAGGAGAGTTGTAAAACACAGCGGCGTACGGGTGGGGTGGGGCATGGTTTGAGATGCGTATACTTTAATGCAAGGAGTATTCGCAATAAGGGGGAGGAACTTGCAGCTTGGACCAGTACCTGGAACTTCGATGTTGTGGCCATTTCAGAGACTTGGGTAGAGCAGGGACAGGAATGGATGTTGCAGGTTCCGGGGTACAAATGCTTTAGTCGGAGTAGAGAAGGAGGTAGAAGGGGGGGAGGAGTGGCGTTATTGGTCAAAGACTGTATCACGGTGATAGAAAAGAAGTTTGATGAGGACTTGTCTGTTGAGGTAGTATGGGCTGAGATTAGAAACAGGAGAGGAGAGGTCACCCTGTTTGGAGTCTTTTACAGACCTCCTAATAGTTCTAGAGAGGTGGAGGAAAGGATTGCGAAGTCAATTCTGATTAGGAGTGAAAGTAGTAGGGTAGTTGTGATGGGGGACTTTAACTTTGCTAATATTGATTGGAATAGCTATAGCTCTAGCTCGTTAGAGAGGTCAGTTTTCGTACAGAGTGTGCAGGAAGGTTTTTTGACTCAGTATGTAGATAGGCCAACTAGAGGTGAGGCTACATTGGATTTGGTGCTGGGCAATGAGCCAGACCAGGTGTTAGGCTTGGAAGTTGGTGAACATTTTGGTGATAGTGACCACAATTCGGTTACGTTCACCTTAGTGATGGATAGGGATAGGCATGAAGCTGGGGGCAGTAGTTATAGCTGGGGGAAGGGTAATTATGAGGCCATCAGGAGAGAATTAGGGTGCATAGATTGGACTAGGAAACTACAGGGACTGGGAACATCTGGAATGTGGAGCTTATTCAAGGAGCAGCTGCTGCGAGTCCTTGATAAGTATTTCCCTGTCAGGCAAGGAGGAAATGGTCGAGTAAGGGAACCTTGGTGTACGAAAAAAGTTAATTCGCTGGTTAAAAGGAAAAAAGAGGCTTATGTCAGGATGAGGCTTGAAGGCTCAGTTAGTGCAATGGATAGTTATAGATTAGCCAGGAGGGAGCTAAAGAGTGAGTTGAGGAGAGCTAAGAGGGGACACGAGAAGACTTTGGCTGATAGGATTAAGAGAATCCTAAAGCTTTCTTTAGATATGTTAAGAATAGAAGATTGGTTAGGGCAAGATTAGGGCCAGTCATAGACAGCAGTGGGAAGTTGTGCGTGGAGCCTGAAGAGATTGGTGAGGCACTGAATAAATATTTCTCTTCGGTATTCACGCAGAGTGCTGAAAATGTAGCTATGGAGAACACTGAGGTACAGGGTTGCAAATTGGGAAGTATTGTAGTAGATAGGGAGGATGTGCTAGAAATTCTCGAGGGTTTGAAGTTGGATAAGTCCCCTGGGCCGGACGGGATTTACCCTAGGATTCTCTGGGATGCAAGAGAGGAGATTGCAGAGCCTCTGGCTCTGATCTTCAGGTCCTCGTTGGTTACGGGTGTGGTTCCGGAGGACTGGAGGATAGCGAATGTGGTCCCATTGTTTAAGAAGGGGAAGAGATACCTTCCAGGGAATTATAGGCCAGTGAGTCTTACTTCTGTTGTGGGCAAGGTATTGGAGAGAATTATTAGGGATAGGATTTATAGTTATTTAGAGAGAAATGAATTGATTGGTGATAGTCAGCATGGTTTTGTGAAGGGTAGGTCGTGCCTTACTAACCTTATTGAGTTTTTTGAAAAAGTGACCAAAGAGGTGGATGGGGGTAAGGCGGTTGATGTGGTATATATGGAATTTAGTAAGGCGTTCGATAAGGTGGCCCATGGAAGGCTTCTGCAGAAAATGCAGATGTATGGGATAGAGGTGATTTAGCTAATTGGATTAGGAATTGGCTAGCAGATAGAAGACAGAGGGTGGTGGTTGATGGGAGATATTCATCGTGGAGTTCGGTGACGAGTGGTGTGCCTCAGGGGTCTGTTTTGGGGCCCCTGCTGTTTGTGATTTTTATAAATGATCTGGATGAGGGTATTGAGGGATGGTTCAGTAAATTTGCAGATGATACTAAAGTTGGTGGTGTGGTAGATAGTGAAGAGGGGTGTTTTAGTTTACAGAGTGACTTGGACAAGTTGCAGAGCTGGGCCGAGAGGTGGCAAATGTAGTTTAATGTTGAAAAGTGTGAGGTAATGCACTTTGGCAGGAACAATAAATGTGTAGAGTATAGGGCTAATGGTAGGGCTCTTAATAGTGTTGATGAACAGAAGGATCTTGGTGTGTGTGTCAATAGATCCCTGAAAGTAGGCAGTCAAGTGGATAAAGTTGTTAAGAAGGCATATGGAGTCTTAGCTTTATTGGTAGGGGGATTGAATTTAGGAGCCGCAGCATCATGTTGCAACTGTACAAAACTCTAGTGCGGCCGCACTTGGAGTATTGTGTGCAGTTTCTGGTCGCCACATTATAAGAAAGATGTGGAGGCATTGGAGAGGGTACAGAGGGGGTTTACCAGGATGTTGCCTGGTATGGAGGGCAGGTCCTATGAAGAGAGGTTGAAGGATTTGAGGTTGTTTTCGTTAGAAAGGAGGCGGCTAAGAGGGGATCTTATTTGAAGCATATAAGATGATTAGAGGTTTAGATAGGGTGGACAGTGATAGCCTTTTTCCTAGGATGGAGAAAGCTAGCACGAGGGGACACAGCTTTAAATTAAGGGGTATGAGTTATAGGACGGATATCAGAGGTAGTTCTTTACTCAAAGAGTGATTAGGGAGTGGAATGCCCTGCCTGCAGCTGTTGTAGATGCGCCAAGTTTGGTGGCGTTTAAGAGGTTAATTGATAAGTATATGGAAGAGAAGGGAATGGTTAGTTTGGAGGGGCATTGCTTTTTATTTTGGTCGGCACAACATCGAAGGCCGAAGGGCCTGTTCTGTGCTGTATTGTTCTATGTTCTATATTTCTAAAGGACGTGATGTGGAGATGCTGGCATTGGACTGGGGTGGGCACAGTAAGAAGTCTCACAACATCAGGTTAAAGTCCAACGGGTTTATTTGGAATCACGGGCTTTCAGAGCACTGCATCTTCACGCCAACTCATCTTATGAAGGAGTGGCACTCTGAAAGCTCTTAATTCCAAATAAACCTATTGGACTTTAATCTGGTGTTGTGAGACGTCTTACTGTTTCTAAAGGACAGAAAGATCTAAGGGAATATTTAACATGAAAATCTACAACAAAGTGGTGTTTTCCAAAGAAATTACTGTAAATCGACCAAGTAATTTGCTGATTGAGAATGGACAATAAAGGTAAAAAGTGTTTTCTGCAATTTCTTCGCAGTGTTGTACCATTACTTGATTCTTGCCATTCAACTATGATCCTAGAAATTTGACAAAATTAAAGGCTTGTAATAATTTATTGCAATGTCTGCATATTATACTTTACAGGATTCTAGTCAAATCGAGCTCCTAAAGGAGTTAATGGATCTCCAGAAGGATATGGTGGTTATGCTGCTTTCAATGTTGGAAGGTATGTGTGGGACAGTAAAATGAGATAGGACATAAAGAATCTTAATTCCTAACAATGAATAAAATCGCAAGTTGAATTCAGAAATACTCTTACTCCTACCTGTCCTCTTGTCTGTCCTCTCATTGTTAAACTGCCCCATTTTTAACTTTCCTTTATCAAATAATTTTTTTACCCAAACTCTTGGGGGTGATTCTCCCAAAAACATTAGAGCAGTGAACTGGCAGATTCTCGCATTGGGCAATTTGTGTGATTCAATCCTACCCGATTGCGTCTCTCAGTGTCGGATTTCTGAGGGTGTCACATTAATGGCGGATCGGCGGGGAGGCACAAAGACCATTTAAATGGTCATTTTGATCTAATTTAAATGTGATTAGCGGATCCAGGACTGAAGTCTCTGCGAGCAACTGCCCTCCAGAGTGGTTAACTCCAGCGGGGATTACATAGCTCCCCACTTTCTGGGAACTAACAACTAGACCCTGCTGGCATGAAGGGGGGGACAATCGGTGCCCCCAGAGGGTCAGGCAGTGGGGGTGCCCCCTGGACATTAGCACCTTCGCAGGCCAGCCTGTGCCCCCTGGAACTTCCCTTTGGGCATAGGACAGTGCCAGGGTGTGGGACTAGAGGAACAGGGCCTAGGGGGTGGGGGCTAATGGAGATGGGACTTGTGGGGCTTGGCAGAGGAAATTGGTGGGGTTGAGGAGGTCTCACTGCCACACTGTAGAGAGGATCGACAGGGGAAGGAAGGAAGTCAGCAATCGGAGGTGGGCTGTGAGGTGTCAGGAATATGGGGGTGGGGGGCTGACACTGTGGGGGTGAGGAATCAGGAGGGGTCTGGAAAGCGAGCCAGGAGGGGAGGTTTGGGGATAGTTGGGGAGCCGGAGATCGTGTCATGGGGTAGCGGAGAACCGGCATTTCGGGGGTCATGGAGCTGGCCAGTGATCGAATTGGCAGCGATCAGGGGGGCCTTCAGTGCAGGGCAATTGCGCATGTTCCAATCTCGGCACTGACAGATTGATGGCTATACAGTAGCCCATTCAGCACGTTGATTTCAGCCTCTCCAGCAAGAAAAGGCCCCTGTCTGCTGAATTTTAATAGTATTCACACTGGGGGCCCCTGCAGCGCACAGAGTGTGGGAGATTTCAAGGAAGATTCTCTCGTAAGTGCTGAATTGGTGAGAAAACTGGTCTAGATCATGACTGTTTTTTCAGTGGGAATTCAGACCTGAATCTCCCCAATCTGATAGTTCTGAAATTCATGCGTGCACAGTGGTTGCAATCTGTCAGACTCCCTGTTTACTGGCCAGCCCAGAACCAGCAAGTCCCTTGCCACCTTTCCAGTGCCACCCCTCCATCCCTCACCCCATGGCCCAATTGCTGTCCCCACGACAATTCCCGGGTCAGCCCCAACCTCCCCCCCTCTCCTCACTGTCTCGGAGCACCCCAGTGTCTAGCACCCAGCAGTGGCAAGTCCCACGCCACCCTGAGCTTCACCCTTACTGACCCCCCCCCCCCCCCCCCACCCCCTCACAAGCAAACCCCTCCACTGAGAGGCAGGTCCTCTCCACCTGGAAGGCAGCAACTCCTCTTCCTCCACATCACCCGGCAGACCACTACCCCCTCCAGCTCACCCTGATCGCTGATCTCATCCCAGAATGGTCCCCATCCAGAGTGACAGTGGAACCACACCCCCACTCCACTGATCGCCCCTGGGCCGCACCCACAGTAGGCCCTGCCCCTTGGCACTGCTTGATGCCCGATGGGCAGTGTCAAGATGCACCTGGGGATGGGCACTTTGCCCCTTGGGCAGTGCCAGGGAATAGACTGGCACAGGAAGCTGTGTAGGAAACCTATCCAACGATGTTGCCTGCCACAGACAGAACATGAGAGAAAAAAAATGGTCAAACTGAGAGAGGATGCCATTCATGTGTTTGGTTAGGCCTCGTTTGGTCCTGTCAGAACTGTGGAAACTGGACTTGTAAGGTATGAAATAGGACTACACCTGAGAGTTGGGGATGGAGTTGATTGATGGTGCAATATTGAACAGCTTAAGGAGGAAAGGGAGATTGGTGCTGGATTGGGCAGTTGACAAAGATACTTCTCCTTTGAGAAAGGAGAAGACACAGGTTTCCTTGTGGGTGCAGAGGTGTGGTCTTACTCCTCTGAGTCCATCATGGGACCTCAAGAAAATTTAAACCAAATGATCTCCTAGACTTTCTACTGGGTACATTCAGCTAATACCCGTAGGGAGGCTTGTATTGGTGTCAAGGGCTGTACTTCAGTGTATTGTCTGCAGGATGGTGAGGTCCTCAAATGCTCCCTAAATGGTGTGGGAATGAGTGTGGCATTCCTCTGGAGGAAAGTAAGATACCTCTGTTTTAATCTAACAAATACTAACATTTTCACTTTGTACTAGGGGGTTGAAATTCAGCCTTCTGTTTGCAAAATACAATGTGTTTGCAGCTTCTCCGGGATTTAAAAAGGCAGCTCATCAATACTTTCTGAAGGGTAACTGACAATTGGCAATAAATACCTACATCCTGCAACTAAATTAATAGAAAAGACAGAGTCTGATTAGATCAAACCGATTAGATAATGCAATATTAAGAAAGGCAAACATTTTCTTCATTCATATTTGAAAAGTTTGACAAAAAAGATGAATAATGATTCAAATGTAACATTATGTGAATTGCTTACCTCAGGCAATGTCGTCAATGGGACTATTGGCAAACAGATGGTGGACATGTTGGTGGAATCTTCAAACAACGTGGAAATGATTCTCAAATTCTTCGACATGTTTCTTAAGCTGAAGAACCTGACCTCATCTGACGCATTCAAAGAATATGATCCGGATAGCAAAGGCCTGATCTCCAAGAGGGACTTCCAGAAGGCCATGGAGAGTCATAAACATTACACACAGTCAGAAACTGAATTCCTACTCTCTTGTGCAGAGACAGATGAGAATGAGATGCTGGATTATGAGGAGTTTGTCGAGAGGTTTCACGAACCCGCAAAGGACATTGGCTTCAACGTTGCGGTTCTACTCACCAACTTGTCGGAGCACATGCCCCATGACACCCGGCTGCAGACCTTCCTCGAGTTGGCAGAGAGCGTCCTCAACTATTTTCAACCATTCCTCGGCCGGATCGAGATTATGGGAAGCGCCAAACGGATCGAGAGGGTGTACTTTGAGATCAGCGAGTCCAGCAGGACGCAGTGGGAAAAGCCGCAGGTGAAAGAGTCCAAGAGGCAATTCATCTTTGACGTTGTGAATGAAGGAGGAGAGAAAGAAAAGATGGAACTATTTGTGAATTTCTGCGAAGACACCATCTTTGAAATGCAGTTAGCCGCGCAGATCTCTGAGTCAGATTCGACTGAGAGATCCGTGAGTAAAGAGGAGACTCAAAAGGATAAAATGGAGGATGAAGATGCCAAAATGAGCTTTTTTTCCATGACAACCATTAGATCTGCCTTAATGGCTCTCAGGTACAACGTGATGATCCTCATGAAGTTGCTCACAACTAAAAGCCTCAAAAAACAGATGAAGAAAATGAAGAAAATGACGATGAAGGACATGATTATGACTTTATTTGCTTTCTACTGGAGTTTACTGATCGGGTTTTCCCACTTTGTGTTCAGCGTTTTCCGTGGATTCTTCCGCATCATGTACAGCACCGTCTTGGGTGGCAGCCTGGTCGAGGGAGCCAAGAAGATTAAAGTGACAGAACTTTTAGCCAACATGCCGGATCCAACTCATGATGAGGTGCGAGGTGAAGTTGGAGAAGGAGAGGAGAAGGTTACGCAATCAACCCTGCCTTCCGAAGACTTGACTGATCTAACGGCTATCACCGAGGAAAGCGACTTCCTTTCCGATATCTTTGGTTTAGACCTACGACGTGAGGGCGGCCAGTACAAGCTCATACCACACAATCCAAATGCTGGCATGAGTGATCTAATAAATCAGCCTTGTCTCACTGTTCCACTTCCAGAGCTTCGAAGCAGCCATCAGGTGAAGCATAAATTAGTTACCCTCTGATACTAATCGTGAAAGATTTGTCGCACAGTTTCTGTTGTGTTCTTGCTTGCAGTCAATGGGATAAATTCAGCTGTTGTATTCTCCCTATTGGGCAGCCATGTTCAAAGTGAAGGGAATCAGAGTGTCATCTGCTGCATTACAATCAGAATTCCAGTCGCCCACCAACGGGTTAATGTGTGGAGGGGGCAGTGCTGTCAGGTTCTGTGACTGTTCTTCCTACCTCTACCTACCTGGTCCCACACTGACAATTCTATGTAAGGGCAGGTGAGGCCTGGGGTAACCAGAATGCCCTTGTCCCAGTTGAGGCCCTTAAGTGGTCAGTTAATGGCCATGTTTCTTGGTGGCACAATGGTTAGCACTGCTATCTCACAGCGCCAGAGACCCAGGTTCAATTCCGGCCTTGGGTCACTGTCAGTGGGGAGTTTGCACATTCTCCAAGTGTCTGTGTGGGTTTCTTCCGGATGCTCCGATTTCCTCTCTCAGTCCAAACATGTGTGAGTTACGTGAATTGGCCATGCCAAATCAACTCTAGCGGCAGGGGATTAGCAGGGTAAATATGTGGGATTACAGGAACAGGGACTGAGTGGGAATGCCCTGCCTGCAGCAGTTGTAGATGCGCCAAGTTTGGTGGCGTTTAAGAGCTTAGTTGATAAGTATATGGAAGAGAAGGGAATGGTTTAGTTTGGAGGGGCATTGCTTTTTATATTGGTCGGCGCAACATCGAAGGCCGAAGGGCCTGTTCTGTGCTGTAATGTTCTATGTTCTATGTTCTATGATTGGTGCAGACTCCATGGGCCTAACGGCCTCCTTCTGCACTGTCGGGATTCTATGATAACACAGCAGCAAATTCTAGACAGTGGAATCAGGTCAGGGACAGACTGAGACAAGCCTGGCAGGTTAGCTTGCTGGGATTTTGGGCTCCCAGCACATTAAATAGCTACAAAGCAGCCATTAGGAAGAGCCAATGGCAAGCAGGATTCCCGACCATCCGGAATATTCTTCCCTTTCATACCCTTTCTCCAACCTGGGTGCACTCATTTTGAATGTGGCGTCTGTGGAAAGGATGCGATTGCTGAGTGGACCCACATATAATCACGTGAAAAACATTACCTTTTTTAATTTGAATTCTTGCAGTTTATCAATGTTATTAATACCAAAGTCATCATGGTCTTCAGTCATCATCAAATTCAAAATAATACTTCTCACAATCAGTCCAACATCATTTCTCATTTCATTCCACTTGATTGAGTCTTTGTGGAAATTAAACATAATATCCAGGATTTTACAACCTCGCTTGTCCAAAGCCATAAATTCTCATCCAAGATCAACAGACCTTCCCATAGTCTGACCCTTGCCCGCTTCACTTCCCATGGCAGGCGGGGCAGTAAAATTCCGGCCGATATGTTTCAGCTTTGTAAGATATAAAGCACCAAAGAGAGTGGGAGCCATTTTGAGCCTGCGTTAGCTGTCAATGTAAATGGTAACACAGACCCAAAACCTCGCAGGAGTCGGCAAACAAGATTCTGGCCGTTGAGATCCCGTTTCCCTGTTTTCCACACCCCTCACCTCATTTCAATAAATTTATAGATAATTATGGGGCTTCCCCACAATATGTTCCTCCCTTATTGATACCTTGACAATGTGACATTCACAACAGCTTTTAAAAACTTGGAGCAGTCAAGGGAAATGTGCCATCGACACAAAGGAAAGCATAGCCTTTGTGGGGAGGAGGGAACAGCGGATTGCATGACTGGCTCTATCAACCTGGTGCTGCCAAGCAGGCACTGCCAATCTGGCAAAGGCTGACATTGCCAGATGGACCCTGTAGGGAGTCCAATAAATTAGGGAGTGGGTGTTCCCCTTATGTGTGGTCAAATGCTTGTAAGGGAGATGTTTGTCCAATGCTTTTGTGGGGGAATTGGCCTGACGGTTATGGGGGAATTGGCCCGATGGTTATGGGGGGGTCCCTGCTGTTCTTTGGGGATTGGGAGAGAGTTTATTTTTATCACAGATCAGAGCATCCTTTAAAGGTGGCACCCCAGTCTCTGTGGGTCCAGCCTTGACAAAAGAGAAAGTGAAAACCATGCCCCTGGAATTTTTTGTGTAGTGAACTGAAATCTGGAGAGAAAGTCCGACTGTGTGGCTGGAGAGCTACACACCGGTTTCTCAATCAGGACTCTTCGCTCTTAGAGGAAGATTCTGCACACTGGGGTATTTTTCAGAATAATCTAAGGAAGTTAATGTTCCATTCTGGCCATACTACATGAGAATTGGTTTCCAGATTATGTTCAGAATTGCACAGATGTGTAATGCTATTTTTGAACTTAATGTTCTAATTCATCAACTAACTATTTCCAGCTTGTTTTTTCCTTATATTTAGTCTTTGTATTTTTCTACTTCTCTCATGACCCAACTCTTCATCTGATCCAATTCCATTGCTTACATCCACTTAAAGTTGTCTCCTTCGACTGTTAATTTTGAGATTTAAATACTCCTGGGATTAAAAATTGGCTCAGACAAGATTTAATAAAAATAAAAGCCGGAAACATTTGAACAATTTTACTCACCAATCTATTCCTTAGGAAGAGAAAAGGGAAAATGATGTCGCGGATGAGAAAGAAGACCAGAAAGCTGAATCAGAAAAGGCTGAGTGAGTATTTGGATGAATTTGAACATTGTTAAATGTTGATTTCCTCTGAGGATGTGAAGGTGGAAATTTCATCAAAGAGAATTGCACCCTCAAGTGTCATTGTGGTAAAATCTCACTGTCGCTACTTGGGTAGTAACCAAGAGCAAAAGTCTCACCTTATGAGAAACTATCCAATTTTCATTCTGTACTGGCAGATTAGTGCCCAATTGGTAAGTGGGAAATTTTGTTTGACTGGTTCAATCAATCTTCAAATGACTGATTGAAGAAACTGAAATAGGAGACCATTTATATATCTCTTTTCTATGTATTTTTTATTCATTCATGGGACATGGTGCCGCTAACTGCCCAGCATTTGTTACCCTTGAGGAGGTGGTGGTGAACTGCCTTCTTGAGCAATTGATACAATAAGTGACCAATTCAGAGAGCAGCTGAGAATCAACCACATTGTTGTGGCACTGGAGTCACATGTGAGCCAGACCATATAAGGATGGCAGATTTCCCTCCCTAAAGGATAATAGTGAATCTGGTGGGTTTTTCCAACAATGGTCATTTGTAGATTCTTAATTTTTTTATTCATTTGTGGGACATTGGCATCACTGGCTGGCTAGCATTTGTTACTTATCCCGAGCTGCCCTTGTTCAAAGGGCGGTTGAGAATGAACTATATTGTTGTGGCTCTGGAGTCTCATGTAGACCAGACCAGGTATGGATGGCAGATTTCCTTCCCTAAAGGATAATAATGAATCTGATGTGTTTTTCCCACAATCGACAATGGTTTCACGGTCATCAGTAGATTCTTAATTCCAGATATTTTTTAATGAATTCAAATTCCACCATCTAACATGATGGGATTCGAACCCGGGTCCCCAGAACATTAGTTGAGCTTCTGGATTAATAGCCTGGTGATTATACCACTAAGTCATTGCCTCCTCTTGGTGTGAGTGTCAATGGATTCTTCATATAGATGGGGAGTGGGGGATGCAGGAGACATCACAACTGGGTTATGTCAATGTGCATACATCCACACTTTCTGCTGTGCTGATTTTTCTCTCAATCCTTCCTTGCCCATGGATAGTGAGATGAATTGTACTGCTATCACATTAAAGTTAGAAACTCCCGAACAATGCATTGTTCACTCCATAGAATCCATACAGTGCAGAAGGAGGGCAATCTAGCTTCATAGTGGTTTTTTATTAATAATTCTCATTGAATCATGGAATCCTTAGAGTGCTGAAGGCCATTTGGCCCATCAAGCCTGCACCAACCACAATTCCACCCAGACCCTATTCCCATAACCCTGCATATTTATCTTGCTAATTCCCCTGACACTAGGGTCAGTTTAGCAAGGCTCTGTGTTTTACTATATAATATTACATTAAAAGTATTATGTGAAATGGACATACCAGTGACTTAACTGTATCTTCAACCACTGGTCCAGTTTTCCCCTCCCCATCCCAGTTTCTAATCCTATTTCACTTGAAGATAACAGTTGGGGTGGAATTTTTCCATGGTCCCATGGAAGAATTTGGTGCGAATGCAAAATTCAGTTTCATGCCGGCGTGAATTTCCCACAGGATCTTCTGCTGGGCCCATCATGGCAGACCAGGAATCCCATCAAGGGCTGGTGTGAACCTGATTTGCATTCCACCAATGGAATACGGATGAAGGCCCAACTGGAATCTCCAATCTATGCCTGATTCTCCACAATGCCAATGGGAAAACCAGGCTGGTCTAAAATACGTCTGGAACAACGCGGTGCCTACATTTTGGGACTCAACTAGGCAATAACCTGAGCTCCCCCAGAATTGGGAATGGAGGCTGCCAGCACCCTGGACCCCAAAATAGCCGTGGGTGAAGGGAGGGAGGAGGAAGGGAGTGAGTGGGAACGAGAGGAGGTGTTGGGTAGGGGCGAGAAAGAGTGTTATTCATTGTCATCAAAGATGTCCATCTTCCAGCCTTGGAGTGTTCCCAGAAATCCATATTCTTTTTTGGAAGATCCACCATCCTTCGTCAATAATGGGTTAGTGATGTTGGGGTCTTTTTGACAGGATGCCCAAATAGGAGGGCAGACTTTGCACCATCAGCCCTGCCCTGTCACGGAATATGGCGCAATATCCCTGATTGCATAATTAATGAGGTCATAGAACCCCACAGTGCAGAAGGAAGCCATTTGGCCCATCAAATTGGCACCGATCACAATCCCATCCAGGCCCTATCTCTATAACTCCATGCATTTATCCTAGCTTATCTCCCTGATGTTAAGGGACAATTTAGCATGGCGAATCCATCTAACCTGCACATCTTTGGACTCTGGGAGGAAACCTTAGCACCTGCAAGAAACTCCATAGAGATAGTGACCCAAGCCAAGAATTGAACCTGGGTCCCTGGCGCTGTGAGGCAGCAGTACTCACCGTTGTGCCATCAGGTCTCTGCAGAAATCCTGCCACCGCCATGGGATTCAATCCCTAGATGGGAGAATTCCACCCTCGGTCTGATCTCCCCGGTATAATTGTCACAAGAAAAGCGAGTAGTGTGCGAGTGTAAATATGTTGCGTCCCACATGTCACACCGTAAGCTTTTTAATTTGGGTTTTTGAATATTTTGACTTTGGCCTGTTCAGTAACAGTTTGCTCACTGGATTACAGCGGAGAAGATGGAGAAAAGGAGGAGAAAATCGCAGAAAAGAAGTCTCGGCGAAAAAGGAGACAGCGACACACACAGAAAGTTGAAGAACCAGAAGTCCAGGAATCTGCCTTCTGGAAGAAAATTACTGCATATCAACAGAAGTTGCTTGTGAGTGCAATATTTTATCTGAATTCAGTGTAGATTCATTGGATTCTTCTGTCAGTTTAACATTTTTCACCTGCATATTTTCTACTGCTCACATTTCAGATTTCACACAGCAGGTGTGGCATGCTACATAAATTTTGCATTTCAATCAGTTGTCAAATTCAGTCTAAGTGATAGGATGGATAACAATTAATCACTGCACGCTTGGAAATCGGTCACATCATTTTACTTGTGTTCAGTGAATGAAATGTTTTGGGAAGCATGTTTACTCATTTGAGGGGTATTACTTTTCATCAGTTTCAGTATAAAACAGTTTCAAACTTGTCACTTTCGTGAGAAAATAACTTGGATTTGTGGATTTTCAGAGCTCCTGAAAGAAAGATTGAGGTGATATTTTCCCAGAAATTGGCAAAAGCCAATAGCGGGTGGAAAAACTGGCATTGAAGCTGCCAACAGCAATGGTGCCTTTCTCTGCTGTATCGTCCAGCACATAGAAAAAAAAATCCAAGTGGACAGTGGGCCCTACGATGTATCACTGTGCTGCAGAGGCCTGATTTGCCCATCCTGACAGAAACTTAGCCTCTTAAAAGTCTGGCTGCCATTTTAAAGGTTGGCCCAGGACAAAGGAGTTAGAAATATGGGAGGGTAATGTGCCACTCAGGAAAGTGGAGGTGAGGAATATTGGATTAGCCCTTGGTTGTATTGAATGGTGGAACAGGCTTGAGGGGCCGAACGGCCTACTCTTCATAAAATCATAGAATCCCTACAGCACAGAAAGCAGCCATTTCACCCATTGAGTCTGCATCAACTTTCTGACAGAACATTTCAAACAGGGTTTCCCCCCCCCCCCCCAATAACCCCATACCTTTTACGGTGGCTAATTCATCAAACCTACAAGTCCTTCAGACTGTCAGAGAAAACTGGAGCACCTGGAAAAAATCCACGCAGACACGGGGGAGAATGTACAAACTGTATGCAGGCACCCACCCAAGGTCAGAATTGAACCCAGGTCCCTAGCACTGTGAGGCAGCAATGCTAACTACTGTTCCACCGTCTGATCTATTATTCCTATTTCTTATGGTCTTATGGTTTTAATTCTGAAAATGGGAAGGTATATTTCAGTGTTGCTTTCCCACATTGATTACATCAACTTTTAGGGCACATTTACTGTGTTCAGAAATTTGTTATTTAGAATTTTGTTTATGTTAAAATATTCCACCATACATTTGTTCCTCCCTTTCCAGAATTACTTTGCACGTAACTTCTACAACATGAGGATGCTGGCACTGTTTGTTGCCTTCGCAATTAACTTCATTCTCCTCTTCTATAAGGTAAGAGGTTTGTATTCTTGTATAATTATTCATGGGGGACGGCGGGGTGCAGGGGTGGTGAGTGGGTGTGCAGGTATGAAATCCAATCATAAACACTGTGCCAAAAAAGCAGCTTCTCATTGTCCAGGATGGTTGTCCTTCTTGCATCATGACTATCTCTCTCACTATGAGGCTTTATTTCACTGACACAAATGATGTAACAATACATGATGATTTATCTTATCAAAGTTAAAGAGACTGGACGCCTTACTTAATTCCTGCTTCAACCGTCAGCGTAACTGATGACACGGACCGGAAATCGCTCAGGAGTGTCAGGAAACAAGATACTCACCGGCTAGTTCTCGTTTCCCTGTTTTCCATGCCCCCTCACCTTATTTCAATAAATTTACATATAATTATTCCCCACAAAATGTTCCTCCCTCACCTCAAAAAGGAAGGGAGCCCAAAACAGATAAACTGTAAGCTTAACCTCTGTCATTGGGAAAATGTTAGAGTCCATTCTAAAGGCTGTAATAGCAGAGCATTTAGAAATACTTGACATAATATGACAAGTACATGAATTAAATGGGAATTGAGGAATATGGTCTTTGGAAACATTGGGGGTTTTAGTTAAGTTGGGCAGCATGGTCAGTGCAGGCTTGGAGGGCCGAAAGGCCTGTTTGTGCTGTAATTTTCTTTGTTCTTTGTATAACCAAGGAGAGTTACCAGCATGGCTTCCTGAAGGAAAAATCATACCTCAGAAAGTTATTACAATTATTTGAAAGAATATGAGCAGGATAGTTAAAAGAGAATTAGTAGATGTAATATACTCAGATTTCCAAAAAGCATTCAATCAGCTGCCACACAAAAGGCTACTTAATAAGATAAGAACCCATGCTGTTGGGGTTAGTATCTTAGCAAGGACAGAAGTTTGGCTAACTGATGGAAGACAGAGGGTGGAATTTTATCGGTTTGCCTTGCCTGCCAATGACAAAGCGAGCTGGTAAAATCGCATAATAGCTGAGAAATCAGGATCATGCCTGGGGTCAAGGCCTATGGGATCGAGCTCGCTATTTTACTATCAAATAAATCGGTTGGATTAATAATTGGTGTTGCTAAATTCTTACTGAGTTCTTACCACTCCAATCCAACGCCGGCATCTTTACAGCAGGGCCTAGAGGGGCAGGGTTTGAAGGGACAGCCCGATCAGGGAGGGAGGGGGAGACTACTGCCTGTGATTGGATGGGGAGGGGCAGCAGTGTGGGCCCATTGCTGTTCTGGCCTCAGACAGAACTCTCCGTTCACCTGACGAAGGGACAAACCCCGAAAGCTTCTGAGTTTACTATCAAATCGGTTGGACTTAAACCTGGTGTTGTCAGAGTTCTTACTGTGTTTACCCCAGTCCAATGCCAGCATCTCCAAATCATGGTGAATTGAGTCCATCCCATTGCCTGCAGCAGCTAGAAATGGAATAGCCCATACTTTCAATGTCCAAGTCCACATCAGATTAGGAGTGAAAATGCACCCAAAAAACAGAATAGGAACTCTCACATTTTCACACTAGCTTGTCGCTTAGAATCATTCTTGCAAAATTCTGCCCGGAATGTTGGGATAAGAGGGGAATTTTCAGAATAGCAATTTGTAACTGGTAGAGTGCTGCAGAGATCAGTGCTGGGGCCACAATTATTTACTATACATATTGATGTTGGGCATGGAAAGTGAGTGTATATTGCCAAATTTATGGATGACAAAAAAATAGATGGGAAGGCAAATGGCAAGGATGACACAGAGGGAATTTTTCCATCCCACCCACCATGGAAATCACAGCAGGTGGAGGTGGACTATGCAAAGGACCTTGAGCATGGTTTTCCGATCTTGGGGCAAACATGGCCAGAGAATCTCACCCAAAGAGTATACAAAAGGATATAGAATGGGCAAAAAGTTGGCAGATGGAATATAGTATAGGAAAATATGAAGTCATGCATTCTGGCGGGTAAAATAAAGGAGCTGAATATTATTTAAATGGAGAAAGGCTGCAGAAAGCTGTACCAAGGGATGGGGGGGGGAGGGCTTTGTGCATAAATCACAAAAAGCTGATGTGAAGGTTCCACAGTAAAAGGGAAAAAATGGAATGTTGGCCTTTATTTCAAAAGGAATGGAACATATAAATAGGGACAAAAACAAAGGGTCACCTAGACTGGAAACGTTGGCTCTATTCTCTTCCCATAAATGCAGTTAGACCTGCTGAGATTTTCCAGCATTCTCTGTTTTTGTTTCAAATTCCAGCATCCGCTATATTTTGCTTTTATTTAAAAAGGGCATTGTGTGAAAACTATGCTAGACACTCGATAGACCACATCTGAGTATTATAGTGTGGTCCCTTTATCTATGAAAAGATATACTGACATTGGAGAGAAAGTTCATGAGGTGAGCGGGGCTTTCTTAAGAGGTGAGCTTGAATAGTTGGGCCTGCACTTATTGGAGTTTAGAAGAATGAGAGGCAGCCTTATTGAGACATATAAGATTATCAGGGAGCTCTTGCAGGAGAGTTTGAGATCAGAGGGCATGTTCTCAGAGTAAGGCGTTTCTCATTTAAGACAGAGTTAAGGAGGAACTTTTTTCTCTCGGAGTGGACTGAATCTGTGGAATTCTTTACCGCAGACAACTCTAGAGGCTGGATATTAACTATGTCCAAGACTGCGAAAGACAGATTTTTAATCAAGAAGGGAATCAAGGGCTATGGGGATAGGGTGGGAAAACTGAGTTGAGAATTAGATCAAATAAGTTGTAATCTCATTGAATGTTGGAACAGATTACATCATCATGGGTTGAATGGGTAATTTCCATCCATTCTGTCTTCTGCTGTTATAGTCTTAAGGGCATTTAATTTGTTTCTATTGTAAATTTTGATTGGCAAGTTTGTAAATATGTTGGATATTTTGGTCATCAGTGGCAAGCTACTATTAGGAATGTGTGATGTTCAACAGGTATCAACTTCTCCATCCATAGAAGAGAAAGAAAGTATCCTTGGTGTTTACAGTCAAGAAAGTGGAACTTCTCGATGGAGCACTATGAGCAGTAGGCACAGGGTGACTGTACATTATGTTCTACAAGAAAGCAGTGGCTACATGGAGCCCACTTTGAGAATTCTAGCCATCCTACACACTGTCATCTCCTTTTTCTGTATCATTGGTTACTACTGCTTAAAGGTAAGGGAAAAGAATTCTTGCAAATGCTTCACAGAATGATCTGTCCTCTTGTTCAGCAGGTTTTACACACTTGTTTTCAAAGATTGTAATCCAAGAATCAAATTGAAATATAATTCAAGATTTGAAAGATAATGTTGTCTAATTTTCATAAGTTCATAAGATATAGGAGCAGAACTAGGCCATTCGGCCCATTGAGTCCACTCCGCTGTTCGATCATGGCTAGTATGCTCCTGATTCCCATTTTCCTGCCTTCTCCCCATAACTGTTCAATCCATTGCCAATTAAAAATCTGTCCAACTCCTCCTTAAATTTACTCACTGTCCTACCATCCACCACACTTTGGGATAGCAAATTCCACAGTCCCACAACCTTTTGGGAGAAGTAGCTTCCCCTCAACTCTGTTCTAAATTTGCTACTCTTTATCCTAAGACTATTGACCTCTCATCCTAGAATGCCCCACAAGAGGAAGTATCTGCTCCAATATCTATTTGATAATGTTAGCTAAACATTTTAGTTGTATTCGTTGTTCATTGATTTAATTTATTTTGCTTAAGTTGCAGAATTGACTATTTTTGCAGCCCATATTTTAAGATAGTCACCTGAGTTTCCAGGAGAATCATTCATAGCCTACAGCAGATTACTGGATATTATCTAAGAATGATTATAAAACAGTGCTTTTTTTTAAATATTCTTTCACGAGCTGTAGTCTAAGCCAACATTTGCTGCTTGTCCCTAATTGTCCTTGAGAATGTGGTAGCAATTCATCTTTTTGAGCCACTGCAGCTACTGTGATGTAGATATACCCATAGTGCTGTTGGGGAGGGAGTTCTGGGATTTTGCTCAGTGATATTAAAGAAGTATAGATATCGTTCTAAGTTAGGATGGTGAGTGGCATGGAGTGGAATTTTCAGCTGGTGGTGTGTATTCACATATATCTGCTGCCCTTGGCCTTCAAGGTGGGAGATGTTACGGGTTTGGAAGGTGCTGTTGAATGAGCAATCCAGCCAATCAGTCGACATCAGCCAACTGTCATGAAGATCAACCATTTTGAAACCATTATCTGAAACTATACACTTGAAATCACCACTATTGATGAAATATCAGAAGGATTTTATTCCATTGTAGACATGTTCTTTTGTGTCATTAGCTACTCAAATGCTATTGATATGAGAAGTGGTTGACTCCAAAAAGATTAACTGGTCTGTACATTTAAATATAGTATCACTGTACATTTTATATTAACTATTGATGGGCGTGGGCACCATGAGCAAGGCTGGAATTTGTTGCCCATCCCTTGAATCCTAATTGTCCTTGAACTGAGTAGTGTGCTGGTCTATTTATGAGTCAACTACATTGCTCTGGGTTTGGAGTCACAAGAGGCCAGACTAGATAAGGATGGCATATCTCACCCCACTGAAAAATATTAGTGAACCAGATGGTTTTTAATAAAAATGTTTGATAATCAAAATCATCATCAGCTTGATATTCCAAATTTGTCAATTTGTCTATCAGTCTGGGCCTCTGGATTTCTAGTCCAGTGGCATTACCACCATGTCTAATTAGGGGAGGCAATGGCAAAGTGGTGTTATTGCTAAGTTATTAATCCAGAAACTCAACCAATGCTCCAGGGAGCTGCATACGAATCCCACCATGGCAAATGGTGGAATTTGAATTCAATAAAAAAATCTGGAACTTAAAATCTACTGATGACCACGAAATCGCTGTCAGGAAAATCCCATCTGGTTCACCATTATCCTTTAGGAAAGGAAATCTGCTCTGCGTACCTGGTCTGGCCTACATTTGACTCCAATGCACAGGAGTGTGGTTGATTCTTAACTATGGATGGGCAATAAATGCTGGCCAGCCAGCGATACCCACATCACATGAATGAAAAAGAGATGTAATTTGTTAGGTTGCTTCTGAGAAATTGATACATTTCAGAAAATCTTCAACCATTCTCTGCATGAGACCTATTGCTAGTAATTAGTTTTGGATGCCATGCAGTGCAAATAGTCTACATATGATGAACTTCCATGTTAACTATTCTATTATATTTTTAATGACTAATGCTTTGTTATTTGAAGTTTGCAACAATTACTGGATAACTAGCTACATCATTCATTTGCCCAAATCATTACCATCTTTTTAATTGAGTGATCAAACATTTAGGAGATGGCAATCTTCTTGATCTCATCAGGGAACAAGTGTGATTTTCTAACATAAGGTGATATTCCAGTCTATGGTTATATCAGTTATTACAAAAGAATCTACAAAATGGGGTGATCTTACATTTGGAGTTTTGCGTCTTTCAGACAAGCTCATATACTGATTTGACTTGTAGGTCCCACTGGTGATCTTCAAGCGAGAGAAAGAGGTTGCCAGGAAGCTGGAGTTTGATGGATTATACATCACAGAACAACCTTCAGAGGATGACATCAAGGGCCAGTGGGATAGGCTAGTTATAAACACACAGTGAGTAGCAGTAAACATTGAGTTTTCTATATAATTTTATTGATGGTTTTGTGGTGGAAAGAAAGGGGACAAAGAAATGTGAGGTCTGTATGAAGCAACTAATGAGGGGCATAGATCAACTAGGTAGTCAACATTGTTTCCCAAAGGTAGGAGAGTCTAAAACCAGAGGGCATAGGTTTAAGGTGAGAAAGGTGAGACACAAAAAGGTCCAGAGGGGCAATTTTTTCACATGAAGCATGGTGAGTGTCTGGAATGAGCTTTCAGAGGTAGTAGTAGAGGCAGGTACAATTTTGCCTTTTAAAAAGCACTTAGACAGTTACATGGGTAAAATGGGTAAAAGAGGGATATGGGCCAAATATGGACAATTTGGACTAGTTTAGTGGTTAAAAAAAAGGGCAAGTTGGACTGAAAGGCCTGTTTCCCTGCCAGGAACCTCTGTGACTCAATATGGGTTTAGGACCTTTGCTGATAATGGAGGGTTATCATCAATATGGATTGTTAGGGCTGAATGGCCTCTTTTAGTATTGCCTTTTCAATGTAATTCAATGTAACCTTTCTGTGTTGAACTGATTGAAAAGCCTATTGTTGGTTTAAAGAAGTCTAACATTAATGTTTAGCCTGAGCCCACAGTTCACTAATTCATGATATAAGCCAGAGTGGACTCATAATAAACATAGGAGGGTTTAGATTTTCCTGTGTCCTTGGTTTTGTTGTTGTGTGACATATAAATCCTTGGTGTCTCTGCTGATATAGTCATTAATTCTTATATTTTAACGGATTACAGAAGACTGTGTTAGCACTGCTACCTCACAGAGCCAGGGACCCAAGTTTGATTTTGGCATTGGGTGATTGTTGGAATTTGCATATTCCCCTCCCACCCCCCCATGTCTGCGTGGATTTCATTTGGTTGCACCAGTTTCTTCCCACACTCCAAAAATGTGCAGGTTAGGTAGATTGGCCTTGCTAAATTGCCCCTTGGTGTCCCAAGGTTAGGTGGATTAGCCATGGTAAATTGCCCCTTTTTGTCCAAAGATGTGTACGTTGGGTGGATTGACCAAGCAAAATTGCCCTTTCGTGTCCAAAGATGAGTAGGTTAGGTGAATTAACCATGATGAATTGCCCGTTAGTGTTCAAAAATCTGGCCAGCTATATTGCCCTTTAGTATCCAAAGATGTGTAAATTAGGTGAATTAGCGAGGTAAATATGCAGGGTTATGTGGATAGGATTGGGTGTGGGCCTGGGTAAGATGGTCTTTTGGAGAGTCGATGCAGACTTGATGGTTCGAATGGCCTCAGAAGGGATTCAATGGGGTTCTCTAGATTCAAACACTGTAAATAGCCTAATTAGGCCATTCGAAAACAGAAGACAAAGACTCAGGCTGACTGATAGAAAAATGGGATTGGAAAGCTAAGAGGCAGTCACAAATGTGTTTGAAAACTTGTTTGGACCACACTTGGAGTATTGAGTTGAAGTAGCCGGCATGGTCTTCAAAAGTGATGGTCGCCTTCAGTTCTGGTATAGAAGCACTGGAAAAGGTCCAAAAAAGTTAAAAGGTTTACAAGGGTGATACCAGAAGTGAGGGGGGTTATATTCATCAGGAAGGGGTGAATAGGCTGTTGCACTTTCCTCTTGTAATCTAATAAATATCTTTAAGATTATGAAAGGATTTGATCGGCAGACTGAGTAAATCTCTTTCTACTTGTAAGACAGAGCAGAACCTGGAGCAATAAGTATAAGAGAGTTATTAATAAATTCAGTAGAAAATATAGGAGAAATATCTTTACCTTGAGAGTAGTTCGAATGTCGAACTCACTATCATAAGGAGTTGTTGAGATAAATAGCATTGATGCATTTAAAGGCAAGGTGAATAAATACACAAGAAAGAAAGAAATAGAAGAACAAGCTGATAAAATTCAATGAAAAGGATAGATGAGGTTTGTGTGGAAGTCTATCATCAGCATAGGCTTTTTGGGCTGAATGGCCTGAATATAACATCAAAGATTTCTACAGAAAATAAAAGTTCATGTTGTAGGGGGTAACATAATAACATGGACAGAAGAATGGCTGGTTGGCAAAGAACAGCAAGTATGTATTGTGTGAATAAGCTCTGGCTTTGGACTTCCCATGAACCTTTAATTCAGCGCGTCATTATGTTGACAGCACTTAGAGTCATAGAGGTTTACAGTATGGGATGGCATGGTGGCACAGTGGTTAGCACTGCTACCCAACAGCACTAGGATCCTCGGTTTAATTCTGGCTTCAGATCACTCACTGCCTGTGTAGAGTTTGCACGTTCTCCCCATGCCTGTGTGGGTTTGCTCCGGTTTCCTGCCACAGTCCAAAGATCTGCAAGTTATGTTGATTGGCCATGCTAAATTAACCCTAATGTCAGGGGAATTAGCCCGGTAAATGCTGAGTTATGGGAATAGGGCCTGGCTGGGATTATGGTCAGTACAGAGTTGATGGACCAAATGGCCTCTTTCTGTACTGTAGGGACTCTATGGAAACAGGCCCTTCAGCCCAATTTGTGCATGCTGCACTTTTTTTAAACTACTAAACTAGTCCCAATTGCCCACGCTTGGCCCATATCACTCTACATCCAACTTACTCATGTAATTGTCAAAATGCTTTTTAAAAGACAAAATTGTACCCACCTCTACTATTACCTCTGGCAGCTTGTTCCACATGCTCACCATTCTCTTCCTCATCTACCTTCTCTACTGGCACCTCAAAGAATTCCAGGAGTTTGTCAAGGTGACCATCACTTTTGAAGACCACGTTAGTTATTTCAACCATGTCCTCTTTATCTGGAAATGTGGTCATTTCTTAGAATCATAGCATCCCTCCAGTGCAGAAGGAGGCCATTCAGCCCATCAAGTCCGCACTGACTCTCTGACTGAGTATCTTATTCAGGCCCACACTCTGCCCTATCCCCAAAACATCACGCATTTACCCCGCTAATCTTCGGGTACTGAGGGGCAATTCAACATGGCTGATCCACCTAACCTGCACATCTTTGGAATGTGGGAGGAAACCAGATGACCCAGAGCAAATCCTCACAGACAAAGGGAGAATGTGCAAACTCCACATGGAAAGTCACCCAAGACTGGAATCAAACAGGAGTCCCTAACGCTGTGAGGCTGCAATGCTAACCACTATACTGCCTTTCATTCTTCATTCTTCATTAAGCACTGTACAATTTTCCCTTCCATAGATGGTAAGCTGTAATTAGCTAGATTAGCTCAGTCTCTGGACTGGAAACATGTGTTGCTCTCCACTGCTTTGGGACATTTCCACACCTCCAGCTGCTAGTCTTCCCTCTTAAATCACTAGTAAGCAAGATCACGTCTGGTTTCACCCCCCCACACCTCATCCCGGCACTGTGCCCACTTGGGATGGCGTCTGCCCAGGATATTTGTCCTTTGAAACAAAATTGCTATACTTTGAGGGAGTCTGGAGTTGTGATGTATAATAACTCTGATCTCGTCTTACAGATCTTTCCCTTACAACTACTGGGACAAGTTTGTGAAGAGAAAGGTAAAGAACAATTTTAAACTCACATTTTCTGTGATTTATTTTTATTCTGCACACACTGGGAGCTGGGGGAGGGGGCAGGTAAGAGTTTGATTTTTTTTCAGGCGAACTTGCCGGTCAGCTGGGTCATTCAGAGTTGTGAGGTTGCACGCCCTCCGCTCTTGCGATTTTGAGGGATTGTCCTCATTTAATTGCATAAGATGAACTGTGAAGTGTTAAACTGATGCCTCGCCAGATTGGGGTTGCACACTGGGCCACAAAAGCCGTCAGCAATGTCTGGAGATGGCACTGTGGGCAGAGGGCTCAGATTGTCCTTGATCCTTGGAGGCCCATAGAAATAATTGAATACTTGCCTCCTACAGGCCTTCTCTTTTCCATTTGAATTCCATTTGTCCTGGTCGGTACAGACCTAGAGGGCCAAAGAGTCTGTCTCTATGCTGTAATTTTCTTTGTTCTTTGTATAAGAGTAGGCAAATCATGTTACAGCTAGATAAAATCTTGGTTAGGCCACATTTGGGAGTATTACATGCAGTTCTGGTCATCGCAGAAGAACTTGGAAGCTTTGAAGAGAAAACAAAGAAGATTCACCAGGATGTTGCTTGGTCTCAAGGGTATTGGCTGTGAGGAGAGGTTGAATAAACTAGGATTGTTCTTATCTGAAAGACACAATTTTGCAGACCTGAGAGAGATCTACAAAATTGTGGGAGGCATAGACAGGGTGGATAGTCAGAGGCTTTTTCCCAGGGTGGAAGTGTCAATTACAAGGGGACACAGGTTCCAAGGTGAGAGGGGGAAAATTTAAGGGAGATGTGCAGGGGAAGTTTTTCACGCAGCGAGTGCTGGAACGCATTGCCAGAGGAGATGGTGGGAGCAGGCATTATTAGCAATATTTAAGAGGCACCCGGATGAGTACATGAATGGGGGGGGGGAGGTGGAATAGAGTGCCGGATAAGGGCAGAAGGTTCTTTTTGTACTTTAGTTAGGACATCATGATTGGCATGGGCTTGGTGGGCCAAAAGGCCTGTCCCTGTGCTGTACTTTTCTTTGTTCTTTATTTTATTATTTCATAATAATAAAATTTCGTACCCAAAATGGCAATGGGAGCTCAACTTTATATAATTGGACCCATATCTTTATGCTGAAATTGGTTCATCTCTTGAATCTTTGGCTGTCTGGTGATAGGACCCTTTTAAAATGGAGCTGACAGTAAAGAGATGTTTGGGCGACCCTACTTTGAATTTATTTTTATCCCACTAATAGCAGGTGAAGACAGTCACAAGATGATTCCTGTATGGTGGTTCGCTCATTGTTTCTTTGAAATTGATGAGCATCCAACAAGCCGATTCATTTAAAAGATTATTAATTCCAATAAAATGTATATTGTAGCTATTATATACATTAGCTGTGGAATATTAGCTGATATTAGCTGTGGAAAACAAATAAGTTCAGCCAATGGTAAATTTAGAATATAAATTACTGTTGTTATTTTTTGAGCTGCTTAACTGAGGTGTTAAACTGAATTATTTTCAACAAAGAACGAAGAAAATTACAGCACAGGAACAGGCCCTTCGGCCCTCCAAGCCTGTACTGACCATGTTGCCCACTGAACTAAAGCTCCTATACTTCTAGGGATCATATCGCTCCATTCACCTCCTATTCATGTATTTGTCCAGAAGCCACTTAAAAGTCACTACCGTATCTGCTTCCACTACCTCCCTTGGCAGAGAGTTCCAAGCATCCACCACCCTCTGTGTAAAGGGCTTGCCTTGTACATTTCCTTTAAATTTTGTCCCTTGCACCTTAAACCTACGCTCCCTAGTAATTGACTCTTCACCCTGGGAAAAAGCTTCTGATTATCCGTTCTGTCCAAGTCCCTTATAATCTTGTAGTCTTCTATCAGGTCACCCCTCAACCTCTGTCGTTCCAGTGAGAACAAACCAAGTTTCTCCAACCTCTCCTCATAGCTAATGCCCTTCATACTAGGCAACCTCCTGGTAAATCTGTATGTTATATGTGGCTCTGTTGAAATATGAGGGAGAGGTTTTGACACGAGCAAATTCAGCATTAGTAGAATGATATCACTAGTAGAAACATTGACCACGAATTTCTGGCTGTGCTTGTCCCAAGGCTGGAAAATTCTGCTCGAGGTCATGCATGGTCTGTGTCCCGATCGCTATAATCCCTGTGGCAAGATGGACAGGAAAATTCCACCCATAATATCCATCTACACCGAGGCAAATGACTTTTGTATACTACAGAGTACTGTGTTCATATGTATCTTTGTAGATGGTCTTCCTGTTAAAAAGTGGTTCATCCTTGCGTCTCGTTGCTTGACCTAATGGTAGATTCCTTCAATAACAGCTTATCGTGTTTTCCTGCAGGTTATGGATAAGTATGGAGAATTCTACGGGAGGGATAGGATCAGTGAGCTGTTGGGAATGGACAAAGCTGCTTTAGATTTCAGTGATGCACAAGAAAAGAAGAAACCCAAGAAAGATAATTCCTTCTCTGCAGTGTGAGTAACTTTTACACCCAATCTGTGTACTGAGATGCAAGTTTGAGAGTACATTTTGATTGATTTCACCTCATTTACCTTCTTGAAGAGAGGGAAGGATTCTCTTTGGAAGCCACGTGTTGAAGGGAAGTTTTGCCAAAGTTATAAGGAACGCAATTTAAATTAATATTTTATTTAGAGAGTGTCTCTTGTCTTTTCCTTTGGTACCGTCATAAAATGAAATATGTTTATTTTCTGTTAAAAAAAAAATTGTCTTATTAGCCTCGTAGACTGTTGGTGCCTGCCGCAGATCTAAGTGGAATGTTTTTTTTTTAAATTATTCATTCATGGGACATGGGTGTCGCTGGCTGGCCAGCGTTTATTACCCATCCCTAGTTGCCCTTGAGAAGGTGGTGGTGAGCTGCCCTCCTGATCTGGTGCGGTCCATGTGCTATGGGTAGACCCACAATGCTATTAGGGAGGGAATTCCAGGATTTTGACCCAACAATAGTGAAGGAATAATGATATACTTCCAAGTCAGGATGGTGAGTGATTTAGAGGGGAATTTGCAGGTGATGGTGTTCCCATATATCTGCTGCCCTTGTCTTCTGGATGGAAATAGTAGTAGGTTTGGAAGGTGCTGTCTAAGGATCTTTGGTGAATTGCTGCAGTGCATCTCATAGATAATACACATTGTTGCTACTGAGCTTTGACAGTGGATGTTTGTAGATGTGGTGCCACTCAAGTGGGCTACTTTGTCCTAGATAGTGTCAAGCTTCTGCAAGGTACTAAATGGCTGAACGGGAAGTCAGGGACAATTTTCCAAAGGTATCGTGTTTCCTAAATTGTTGCTTGTGTTTCAAAAGCCACCACTGCTCCCTGTTGTGAATGTCATTCCAAATATAATGGCTTAGCCTGTCCTACCGTTGCTGCTGTCATTCTTAGCATTCAGGCAGACTCAGTGGAGCGACTGTGACATGCCCTTGGCTGCTTCAAGATTGTACACCAGCTGGAGACTATGATATGTGCAGAACAGCAGCCGGGATATGCTCTGTAATCACAGCAGGGGGGGATAAATGAGCACTCGGCCCTATGACCGTGATGGTGTGCTGCCAAGGAACGTGAGTCAGCACCAGTCCCTCCTTTGCTTGACAAGAAATAATAAAAATAAAGGGAAGAAGTTTATTTTCCAGGCAAGACAAATGATGAAATTATTCATATTGAACCAATGACTCACAAGAACTTCGTGCATAATCTACATGGCAGTGTTTTGTCCAACAAGGGACAAATTGTTACACTTGTCAATGTGACGTTACATCAAACATTTGACTTACACTTTGATATGAATGTTCATATAAATGTTAAATTGGCTGAACTCTGTTGCACTAAAAAATTCTGCATCAAACTCTTGCTTATCCTGCTAGATTTCAGATAAAATATACAATATTGACCTTGTCAACACAAATGTTAACTGGCAATAATAGCCCACTCCTCTTTTCCAAATGTTTCCCCATCGATCTCAGCAAAATAAAAGTAAGCTTTAGGTTATATCTGTAAGTGATTGCAGGATATCAGCCCGAAGAAAAACAAAGTGCTGCTGCCAGTGGAAAAATCAAAATGTTTCCCGTTGTTACAGGTGACATTTGCCAGATTGGGGCACATCTGTAAAGGGTCCCCTGATCTTGGAGTGCACTAATAGGTTCCCCGCACCTCCCGTTTGATGGAAATGGCGATCCCCAAACCTTCACCACTGAGGGGAACCTCTCCACTTCACCATTACATGTCACCCAACATGCGCGCGCGCGCACACACACACACCACACCACACACACACACACACACACACACTGCCATATGCACACAGACACAGGCACACACACACACACACCCACATGCCATTCAAGCATGAGGGTGACCAGACACCCTCCAGCCCAATCAGAGACCCTCATTCCCATTCTTCTCAGTCAGAGACACCACCTCTACCAGACCCCAAAAAGGCCACGTCCCCACTTTCCCCAGTCAGAAACTTCATTCCCCCCCCTTCCCATATAAGAGAGACACCAAGAGCTATGCCCCTTCACTCCCCAAGGTCACCCTTCATGACATTCCTCTTGGCAGTGCCACTCCAACAACATCCCTGTCCTCTGAGCACTGATATCCTGGCAGTGTGATGTCTGTACAAGGGTTTCAGTGCCAGGGGAGCATTGCCAGTGTGGCTGGCAGTCCTAGTGCCAGCCTGTTCTATGGCTGTAAGCTACCTCCATCGCAGGCATGCTATTCCAGTATGAGAAGTTGAAGAAATCCCGTTATGAATAAAAAAGTCAACCAAGGATTTCAAAACAAAGTACAAAGCAGTTTTGAAAAGCTGTGACTAGAACCAGCAGCTGCTGACATGGGTAGGCACCTGAGATCAAAGAGATTGCCTGTTTAAAAAAAGAACGATGGTTAGAAAAGAAGAAGCACTTCAGATTTAATTAATTGTGAGGGGAAACAAAAACAAACAGAACTGCTGCTTGCTGTGAAACAGTGTGAACCTGTCAATCAGGAATCCAGTTAATTGCATTGGAACTTGAAATTTAATATAAACCAAGCATTTCATAGAATCCCTACAGTGCAGAAGGAGGTCATTCAGTCCATCAAGTCTGCTCCACTCACAATCCCACCCAGGCCCTATCCCTATAACCTCATGCATTTACCCTAGCTGATTCCTCATACACTAAGTGACAATTTGGCATGGCCAATCCACTTAATCTGCACATCTTTGAGCTGTGAGATGAAATCAGAACACCTGGAATAAACCATAGGATAAATGTATAAACCCCAATCAGACAGTGACCCAAGCTGGGAATTGAACCCAGGTCCCTGGCACTGTGAGGCAGAAGTGCTAACCACTGTGCCAAGGTGCCACCCCACATTTCAAAGCATTTAGACCTCACAGCATGGCTAGGGAGTTGAACAAGAAAGTGCATTACTAAAAATGGCCCAGACTGAACAGATATGGTGAAAAGGGGTAGAACCTCTTTTTAACCTCTCAAGGGGTTATTGAGGCATGAAGTGCTTTTGTCAATCATGCAGACTATGATCTCACTGGACCTGTCAATCATAAAATTTTTAACAGGTAATACATCATCTATTATTTATGTAAAGAATGCCAGCTAATCTCCTCTTTGATGTGGTTTGGGCTGTCAGACAAATGTCCTGGTATAAGTTAATAGAGCGGAAGGTGAGAACATAAATGAATTCTAATGGAGCAAGTGAAACAGACAGCCTCCTGTCAATCAAAGCAGTTCTAGGAGACCAGACAGAAACTGCAGCTTATTCAAGCTTGAAAGGGGATGTCCCCAGTGAGAATGAATACCCTTGTTAATCAAAATAGTTCAGAAGTTTCAGAGCAGTTGGGGTTTATGGAAGTAATCAAGGGGAATCCCACTGTTGAAACTGACATTTCCTGTCAATCAGAGTGCTTTTTAGAGCTTTGGTCATGTCTGGGACTTCTGAGTGAAAGCAAGGTAATCTCCTTAGTGAAACTGGCAACTCCTGTCAATCAGAGTATTCCCAGGTACTCAGAGGTCATGGATATTGATGTGACCAGGTCACTTCAAATGTTTTATCGACGCAGACAACAATTAAGATTAACAAAAGGTTGCCAGAAATCAGCATACTAAAAAATGATCCTCATCCCAGAGAAGAGTTCCAAGATCAACCCCTTCCCACCAGCATGAGGCAAGAGTTCATTAGGCATGTAGGGACGCTCTTTAATTTCTTCCTAGTCATCAAATTTTCAGCACGTGCTCTTCATAGTAAGTTTACCACGAAATAAATATAAAGCCCTGTAAAGCCCAATGTTTAAGGATCCCTACCTCAATAAATGAGCACTTTTTAAAATCCTGCAATTAAATTTGAACAGCGTTTTTGTTATTCCTGTTTAATAAAATCTCAATATTTATCTTGTGTACACTGCCATATCACTAAATTTACAATCTTTCTATCAGTACGGTCTTGAGTGTGAAATGTACAAGAAATATAGCAGAGGAACCTCAAGTTACTTTCTTTTCTTATGAGAACAAATTATTGGATTGAACTTGAAAGCTGCATCAGAGGTTACACTTACTTTACAAACTGGTTTTGTGATTCTCCCATATTACTGAGATCAGATATGCACCATTTGATTTGATTTATTATTGTCACATGCATTGATATACAGTGAAAAGTATTTGCACACTACATAGACAAAACATACCATTCATAGAACACATAAAGGAGAAGGAAAAGGATGGGGTGCAGAATATAGTGTTGCAGTTATAGGTAGGGTGTAGAGAAATATATTGGTTGGACCATTCTACAGTCTGATGACAGCAAGGAAGAAGCTGTGCTTGAGTCTTCACAGACAAGATAAAAAGATATTATCTAACGATATCTGCTGCTGCCAAAATCCAATTAAGTTGTTAAAGAGAGAAACTGTGCTTGTTTAAATGAATGGTCCTTTTGTCTTTGTGATTTCTTACACTGAAGCTGGATATCATCTCAAGATACATTTGAACATTTCTCAGTTGTTGCTTGGTTTCCTCTTTGATATAATTCTTTGTAACATTTGGATTTAACGCAGCGTTTTTCAAATGGTCTCCTGGTGTGAACCCATTTTAATTCCTCAGACTCTGGGGAAAATTTTCTTGTCCCAACCTGCCTCAAGTGTTGTCGCAGGCTGTGGTGGGAGGGCAGGGAAGAGGATCATGTAAAGGTCTGTTGACCTCGGGCAGGATTTTCCAGTTTTGTGAAGCAGCTTGAAAATCCCATCCTCCGTGTGACCCCAGAGTGAAAACTTTGGCGGGAGGAGGGGTAGTGGGAGGCAGTGCCAGTTCTGTTGAGTGGAGGGAGAGCAGCTTTCATTAATTGAGGTTTCAGTTGTTCCATGGAGAGGGGGAGAAGTGTTTAGCCTGGAGGAGATCAGGAGCTGAGCACCCGGCGAGATGATAAAATGCCAGGATATCTTTAAAGTAAAACATACATCTACCTTTTCACCGGTAGCAGCAATTGGGCCTCAGACAGCATTTCATTAGGCATCATCCGCCAACAAAAGAACACGAGGATTTAAAGGATCAAAATTTCGGCCAGTGTGTCCATGGAACCAATAATATAACAAATACTTACCATGATGTCTTGTAAACAATATAAAGGAATATTTTCAACAAAGGCGATATGCCAACTAAGATAAATGTAAAATACTGCGGATGCTGGAATGTGTAACAATACACTATCTTACTCAGAATAAGTTAATTGAAACATTAAATTGATGGATTGGAACTTCAATCTCCCATTGCCCACATTCTGTCCCCCCTCCCCATGGACATGAGAGAGGCCAGGGAGGAATATTAAAAATAAAAAGATTATGTAACGCGATCTCAACAAATTGCTTATGTGTCTATTAGCATTTGTGTAGCAATGGGTTCTGTCTCCCTGTCTGATGAGGTAAGACATCTGGTTACGACATTTAAACCAGATTCCCAAAGTACATTGGGCCATTGTTCAGAAAGCTACCAGCACAATGGAGATTGTAGCTCACAAATTAAGCAGATGAGTACATTCTGTAGCCATCTCAAAAGGTAGGAGGAGCAGGAACATTCTCCTGATTCTTTAAACAAACCTTCTGTCCAATTGGCCAACACATCCCCTGAGGCCAAATCTGTCAGCTCTCCCAGTATCCACCCCCTCCCGATTTTCTATCCATCCTCTCCTCCAACCTTCCTGCAATCTCTCTCAGTCCCAACACCCCAGCAACCTCCTGCCTGATTTCCAGGGCTGTCCCCATTATACAGTGACTTTGGCCTACTTCAGCTGCCTCTCCTGGACTGAATACAAGCCACTCTATCTAACTGGCTGACAGCTGAGAAAAGAGATTGGAAGAAATGATGTGTTTCTACTGGTAAAGTCAGCAGGAACTTCTCTTTGGTGAAAATGCTCCCTTCCTGCCATCTGTAAATTATAGAATCATTGAGTCACTACTGTGCAGAAGGGGGCCATTCAGCCCATCGAATTTGCACCAACAACAATCCCACTCAGATCCTGTCTCCATTACCTTATGCATTTATCTTATTAACTACTCCCCAATCTGCCCCTGACACCAAGGGGCAATTTATCATGGCCAATCACTCTAATCTATGGAGTGTGCGAGGAAACTGGAGCACCTGGAGGAAACCCACACAGACCTGGGGAGAACGTGCAAACTCCACACCAGACAGTCATCCAAGGCCGGAACTGAACCCGGGTTCCTGGCGCTGTGAGGTAACAGTATTAACTGCTGTGCCACCGTACCATCCATAGGCGCAAAATATCATCAAAGCTTGGCTTACGCTACAGATTCCCTACACGTAAGATGCCTGTTATCACAGGCACCTTACAGGGGCTTCTGTCTCCTTATGTAGCTCTGTGTTGAATTCTGTCGCAAACACTCCTGTGAGAAGTGCTTTCCGATGTGGAAGGTGCTGTGATATTGCAAATTGTTATTTATAGTCGCCTTCATGTTGCTCCCCCTTTACCTTGATCTTTCATTCAGATGAATCTGTGAATCTATTTTAGTGTTTTAGCAAGTGATGGTCGCAGCACTGAATCAGTCGGAAATAATTTTTGACTCCTGCAGATGTTAAAGGACCCTTACTTTAATTAGCCCTCCCCCTGCCACCCCCACTGATTTGGATAGATGTTCTCCTTGCCCACATGGTGGGCCTTTGGCCATCATCCCATTCCATACCTCTCTTATCTCTCCAATGAAATAAAATGACTGTATCAAGAAAATTATAACATTTAAAAGTCTACCAGTAGTGTAAGTGACTTTCCATTCTCCTTCATGGAATTAAAGAATTAGAGTATTTATCAAATGAAGTATTTCCAATTCACTAGGCTTTTTGTAACAGCGGAAAAGGGATTGCTTTGTTCCTGCGAGTGGAACCATTTTGATCACAGTAAAAACAATCACTTATTAAAGTGGTTGACAGCTCGACCTAATATAAGCTGTATAAAAAATTGATTCATTTTGTTTGTGCAATTACTGCAAATCCATTAGTTCATGCAGATTTTATTGGAAACAAAACCATGAATGTTCATTGCAGAGACTTCCTTTCAAAACAAAGGGACCAAAACACAGTTGCTTAATGACCAGAAAATTAATTCCAAAAGGTATAGATATGCAGATGCATGAATCATCCGATATCTTGTCTTTGAGGAATATATGGTTATAAGTTGTGATTTGTGTTATTTTACAAATAATTTTGATACTAGCAGGCCTTCGTTCTTTTTTCCACACATCAGGCTCAAGACAAATTTCTTCTAATGTTTTCTCCCAGTTAGTCTATTTGCCCATAGACAATGAGGATTAGATTTTCATCCATAAGCTGGGTGTGCAGTCAGGAATATAATAGTGGTATTATTGCCAGGTTATTAATCCAGAAACTCAGCTCATGTTCTGGGGATCGGGTTCGAATCCCGTCACAGCAGATGGTGGAATTTGAATTCAATAAAAATATTTGGAATTAAGAATCTACTGATGACTATTGTCAATTGTTAGAAAAACCCAACTGGTTCACTAATGTCCTTTAGGGAAGGAAATATGCCGTTCTTACTTGGTATGGCCTACAAGTGACTCCTGACCCACAGCAACATGGTTGACTCACAGCTGCTGTCTGAAATGGCCTAGCAAGACCAGTTGTATCAACGTTTCAAGAAAGCAACGCACCACCACCCTCTCAAGGGCAACTAGCGACAGGCACTAAATGCTGGCCAGCCAGCGATGGCCATGTCCCACGAATGAATAAGACAAAAAGACATGGACAATTCTGACCAGGCCGTACTTACAGGCCATCTGCATTCTTTCTCCTTCAGTAGATGTTATTTTACAACTGAGTGACTTGCTAAGCCACTTCAGAGGCTATTACAAGTCAACCAGATAGCGTGAGCCTGCAGCCACTGTTTCTCTTGCCTTGAAGGACATTAGTGAACCGGCCACTGAATGGTGGCAGAGGTAATAAAGAACAAAGTACAGTACAGTACAGGAACAGGCCCTTTGGCCCTCCAAGCTTCCACTGATCACATTGTCCTATCTAAACCAACTGCCTTTATCCCTATACTTCCCATCTGTTCATGTGTCCATTCAGAATGTCTTAAATGTGGCTAACATGTCTGCCTCACCCACCTCACTTGGCAGTGCATTCCAGGCCCCCACCATCCTCTGTGTGAAAAATAATCCCCTGCACATCTCCATTCAACCTTTCCTCCCTTACCTTGAACTTGTGCTCCCTTGTAGTTATCATTTCTGCGCTGGGAAAAAGCTTCCAACTGTTTACCCTATCTATACCCATCATAATTTTATGGATTTCTTCTGACAATTTCACCCTATTAGTCCATTTGTCCAGAGACAATAGGGTTTGGATTTTGGTCCATGAGTTGGGCGTCACAGTCAGGAAAATTTTCAAAATGGCTGCCTGGACACCAGATTTTCAGTCTGGGAGAGGTGAGGGGGGAAGATTATATTAGAATTTGAGGTGAGCAATCCGTGAGTGAGGAGAATGACAGTGCAGAGGCAGGCTTGGTGGAAAACCTGAAAAAAATGAAATATCTCTGCAAACCCTCATTCCCCTTCCCCTACAAGCCCCATCCCACCACACACACACACACACACACACACACACAAAAACACACATCCATGCCATGTCATGCAATATACCCAACCCCTGTCCATGCCAACCTATGCCCCTGTACCCACCCATTGCTCCCAATACCCTCTATGTCAATATATGCTCATGTAACTACCCTCCCCTTTCCAGCCCCAATTCCAACTTAATTCCTGTACCCATCTCCTATGGCTCTTTATAGCCCTTAAGCCAGCTTAATGCCAACTCATACTAACCTCTGACGCCCCCATCCACCATGTTTCTACTTACCATGCCAATATACATCATAGGCAGACCTCAGGATCCATGTGGAGATGGGATCCAATAAAGTTCTATAAACCAAAGGTCTGAGTGTCTCTTGCAGAATTCACTATATTGAGAAAAAGTCTTTCATTCATAAAAGTTCCTCCATAACACCTTTGGCATGGTCAGGCAGGTGGAAGTGGTTAGGCCATTTTATTTTAACTCAGCTGATTAAGATTCAAGGAGGAAAGGAGATTTTTTGGGGGGGTGACTTGTGTGCATTGGGGTCATCACTCCCCAAGTTTTTATCACCCATTTTGTGACTTCCCCATCTAGCTTCTAAAACTCACCTTTGCACCCTAATAGCCCAGGATTTATCTCACACTAGGCACCATCGCTGTTTCCCATGTGTCTGCTTGCAGTGCCTCCAGTATCGTCTACTCAAGTCCTGAGACTGCCAGAGCTATTGGCCTGTCAGACTGGCTGAGAGCTCGCAAGCGCAGGACATCCTCCCACTAATGTGTAAAAGTCTAACCTTCATCATAATCAATATAGCACCCTACCATGTAGAAGGAGGCCATCTGGCCTGTCAAAGACAGGCCCACCCTATTCGCATAATCCCATGCGTTTACCATGGCCAATCCCCTTAACATCTTTGGATTGTGAGAAGAAATTGGAACACCCAAAGGAAACCCACACAGACATGGGTAGAACATGCAAACTCCACACAGTTAGTCATCCAAGGCCAGAATTGAACACAGGTCCCTCACACTGTGAGGCAGCAGTGCTAACCACTGTGCAAGGCTGCTGGCAGCTTGCTACTGCTGAGGGGTGGATTTGATAAAGCATCAGGCAGTGTGATACCGAATTTCCTTCTGTTGAGGGGGAGTAAACAATAATCCCTCCCTAAAATAATTCAGCCTCTAGTTTCTTTCCAGCATGTGATCCAGTTTAAAAAATAGGAGCAGGAGGAGGTTATTTGGCCCCTCGAGCCTGTTCCAATGCCATTCAGTGTGATCGTAGCTGATCTGATTGTGGATTTGATCAACAATTAATTGCAGCATTGGAAAGCCCTAAATTACAAGTGATTACCATAGCTGATCACACATTGACAGTGAGATTTCTTTGAGAATAACTAATCTTCCAGCAATTAACTATTCTGTTACAGGAGAGGCAATGGCCTAGTGGCATTATCGCTAGACTGTTAATCCAGAAACTCAGCTAATGTTCTAGGGGACCTGGGTTCCAATCTCGCCATGGCAATTGATGGAATTTGAATGAATGTGAAACCATTGATGCTTGTCAGGAAAAACCTATCTGGTTCACTAATGCCCTTTAGGGAAGGAAATCTGTGGTCCTTACCTGGTCTGGTCTAAATGTAACTCCAGATCCACAGCAACGTGGTTGAATATCAACTGCCCTCCAAGGGCAGCTCGGGCTGGGCTCTAAATACTGGGCATCCAGTGTCGCCCATGACCCATGAATGAATTTAAAAAAACAATCGCGATTAGCTGCATTATGCATCATAGGAATCTGCTCTATGAAATCTCATCCGCAGAGCTTCACACCTTTAAAAACATGGCCTAATATGGTAACTTTCATTCTGAAAGAGGAAATTGGCATTGGAAGCTGATGTTGCAATATTAGCTTAATATGGTTGTGGCATATATTTTTTTCTGTTTTGACAACACAATTCTGATGTCTCTCTTCAAATGATTTCAAGCTTTCACATGCGTATGTAGTAAGCAGTTATTTCTGGCTTAAGTGAGTGTGCAACTTTCATAACCTTTTTCTACAATCCCCACTAACACTATCTTTAGGTTGAAAGCTCAGGATTATCATTCTAACTAAGCAATCATTTCTGAGAATGAACCCTTCCTAAACAGGTGACATGATGTAAAAGGTAGATAAAACCAGACAGAGGAGCCTCTTACCCAGGATATACATTCCTGTGTGAATGAAGTATTATAGAACATAGAACATTACAGCACAGAACAGGCCCTTCGGCCTTCGATGTTGCGCCGACCAATATAAAAAGCAATGCCCCTCCAAACTAAACCATTCCCTTCTCTTCCATATACTTATCAACTAACCTCTTAAACGCCACCAAACTTGGCGCATCTACAACTGCTGCAGGCAGGGCATTCCACTCCCGAACCACCCTTTGGGTAAAGAACCTGCCTCTGATATCCATCCTATAACTATCACCCCTTAATTTAAAGCTGTGTCCCCTCGTGCTAACTTTCTCCATCCGAGGAAAAAGGCTATCACTGTCCACCCTATCTAAACCTCTAATCATCTTATATGTTTCGATAAGGTCCCCTCTTAGCCGCCTCCTTTCTAACGAAAACAACCTCAAATCCCTCAGCCTCTCTTCATAAGACCTGCCCTCCATACCAGGCAACATCCTGGTAAACCTCCTCTGTACCCTCTCCAATGCCTCCACATCTTTCTTATAATGTGGGGACCAGAACTGCACACAATACTCCAAGTGCGGCCGCACTAGAGTTTTGTACAGTTGCAACATGACGTTGCGGCTCCGAAATTCAATCCCCCTACCAATAAAAGCTAAGACTCCATATGCCTTCTTAACAACCTTATCGACTTGACTGCCTACTTTCAGGGATCTATGCACAAATACACCAAGATCCCTCTGTTCATCAACACTATTAAGAATCCTACCATTAGCCCTATACTCTACACATTTATTATTCCTGCCAAAGTGCATTACCTCACACTTTTCCACATTAAACTCCATTTGCCACCTCTCGGCCCAGCTCTGCAACTTGTCCAAGTCCCTCTGCAAACTATAACACCCCTCTTCACTATCTACACTCCACCGACTTTAGTGTCATCTGCAAATTTACTAATCCATCCCTCAATACCCTCATCCAGATCATTTATAAAAATTACAAACAGCAGGGGCCCCAAAACAGACCCCTGAGGTACACCACTTGTCACCGAACTCCACGATGAATATCTCCCATCAACCACCACCCTCTGTCTTCTATCTGCTAGCCAATTCCTAACCCAATTAGCTAAATCACCCTCTATCCCATACATCTGCATTTTCTGCAGAAGTCTTCCATGGGCCACCTTATCAAACGCCTTACTAAAGTCCATATATACCACATCAACCGCCTTACCCCCATCCACCTCTTTAGTCACTTTTTCAAAAAACTCAATGAGGTTAGTAAGGCACGACCTACCCTTCACAAAACCATGCTGACTATCCCCAATCAATTCATTTCTCTCTAAATAACTATAAATCCTATCCCTAATAATTCTCTCCAATACTTTGCCCACAACAGAAGTAAGACTCACTGGCCTATAATTCCCTGGAAGGTCTCTCTTCCCCTTCTTGAACAACGGGACCACATTCGCTATCCTCCAGTCCTCCGGAACCACACCCGTAACCAACGACGACCTGAAGATCAGAGCCAGAGGCTCTGCAATCTCCTCTCTTGCCTCCCAGAGAATCCTAGGGTAAATCCCGTCCGGCCCAGGGGACTTATCCAACTTCAAACCCTCGAGAATATCTAGCACATCCTCCCTATCTACTTCGATACCTTCCAGTTTGCTACCCTGTACCTCAGTGTTCTCCATAACTACATTTACATCACCCTGCGTGAATACCGAAGAGAAATATTTATTCAGTGCCTCTCCAATCTCTTCAGGCTCCACGCACAACTTCCCACTGCTGTCTATGACTGGCCCTAATCTTGCCCTAACCAATCTTCTATTCTTAACATATCTAAAGAAAGCTTTAGGATTCTCCTTAATCCTATCAGCCAGAGTCTTCTCGTGTCCTCTCTTAGCTCTCCTCAATTCACTCTTTAGCTCCCTCCTGGCTAATCTATAGCTATCCATTGCACTAACCGAGCCTTCAATCCTCATCCTGACATAAGCCTCCTTTTTCCTTTTAACCAGCAAATCAACTTTTTTCGTACACCAAGGTTCTCTTACTCGACCATTTCCTCCTTGCCTGACAGGGACATACTTTTCAAGGACTCGCAGCAGCTGCTCCTTGAATAAGCTCCACATTCCAGATGTTCCCAGTCCCTGTAGTTTCCTAGTCCAATCTATGCACCCTAATTCTCTCCTGATGGCCTCATAATTACCCTTCCCCCAGCTATAACTACTGCCCCCAGCTTCATGCCTATCCCTATCCATCACTAAGGTGAATGTAACTGAATTGTGGTCACTATCACCAAAATGTTCACTAACTTCCAAGCCTAACACCTGGTCTGGCTCATTGCCCAGCACCAAATCCAATGTAGCCTCACCTCTAGTTGGCCTATCTACATTACTGAGTCAAAAAACCTTCCTGCACACTTTGTATGAAAACTGACCCCTCTAACGAGCTAGAGCTATAGCTATTCCAATCAATATTAGTAAAGTTAAAGTTATGACAGTTTATTGATGTCCACGCTTGTGCTCATTTTCCACCATGTGCCTTGAATAACCAGTCAGTGCCTGAAAGTGTTGCAGGATTCCTGAAAGAACAAATGGTTCGATGGAATAAATGGGACAGCACGGTGGCACAGTGGTTAGCACAGCTGCCTCACAGCACCAGAAATCTGGGTTCGATTCCCATCTTGGATCACTGTCTCTGCACAGTCTGCACATTCTCTCCGTGGGTTTCCTCTAGGTGCTCTGGTTTCCTCTCTCAGTCTGAAAGGCATTCATTGATCATTCTAAATTCTCCCTCAGTGTACCTGAACAGGCGTTGGTGTGTCGCGACTAGGGGAGTTTCACAGTAACTTCATTGCAGTATTAATATAAGCCTACCAGTGACACTAACAAATAAACTTAATAAATAAAAATTAATAAATGGTGTGATAGAATCATGAGTGGCAGCTGAGTGCTCAGGGAAATCAGCGTGTTGTATTCATGCTGAATATATGTTATAATCAGTTTGTGGATCAGTGATCTGCTGGGATCTGCAGCTCTAAGAGAATGGATTGAATAATATTCCAGACTAGTATTCATATTGGGACAGTGTTTTTGCATTTAATATGTAGCTGGGTTGATATCTCTGGGTCTATTTTACCCAAGTATTCAGCAGCAGTTATGTATCTGAAGTGTGGTACACCCACCTTGCCCTGATATTTCCCTAACTTCCTAATCTAGATAATGGCCTGTGAGATCCAGTACTGGTGCACTCCATCAGAAAGTTTAACACCCATAATCAGACTGAGATAATTCTCATCAGCTTTTCTGTATGCTCTTATGTTTGGGAGACCACCAAGCAATATGGTCAGAATCTGAGATGAGAGGGTGGGAGCGCCCTAACCTGCTTTTATTCACATTGTTCTGGCTGGCTTGTACCTATTACAATAGCAAGGCAGCTTTTTTTCTTACTGTAAATCCTCCAGAATCCCAGGACAACATTAAAATGGCAGGGATCATGTGGTCTGGAAGAAGAACCAGAAGAATTGGCCAGTATACATCAATTATCTGAGATCTCTGTTCTCATCCAATTCCAGCCTTGTGCACATTCCCCACTTTCACAGAATCTTGGAATTCTTATACTGCAGAAGGAGGCCATTTGCCCCATCAAGCCTGCACCGACTCTCGGTCATATCCCAGTAACCTTGCATATTTACTCCTAATCCCTTTAACCTAACCTCTTGGAACACTAAGAGACAATTTACCATGGCCAATGCACCTATCCTTCACATCTTTGGACTGTGGGAGGAAACCAGGCACACGGAGGAAACCCACACAGACATGGGGAGAATATGCATTTTCCACACAGTCACCCAAGGCTGGAATCGAACCTGGGTCCCTGGCACTGTGAGGCAACAGTGTTGTCCTATTTCTCTACACCCAGCAGCTGTGCCTTCAAATGCCTAGGTCCTGATCTCTGTAGTTCCCTCCTTTAATCTTTCTGCCTTGTTACCTTTCACTCCTACTTTAAGTCACTCCTTAATAGCTACCTCTTTGACCCAGCGATTAGCCACCCTTCCTACCATCTCTCTAAAGTCTGCTTATACATCCATGAAGAATTAGGACATGCTTACTGTGTTAAAGTATTAAATAAACATAATTTGTTGTTGCAATGCTGAACCTTGACAGTAAGTAGCAGATGTGGTCCAGATGGAAAGATTAACATAATCACTCCAGATTTATTGACTCAGGAGTTGTTCATCTTCATGTATGTTTAGTTTACAACAGTGCACTTAATCTTAATTCCATGGGTGAATAACTGTTCAATTCTTCCTAAACATTTTACTCTCTGTGCCTGGGAAAGGCTTGTTTGTAATCGGCATTCTTTATTGGGCACCATCGGTGCAAACCAGCTGATTTTGTTTTGTTTGATACAGGCTGAATTCTATCGACGTCAAGTACCAGATCTGGAAGTTGGGAGTGGTATTCACAGATAATGTAAGTGTCAAACAGGAATCAGAAACTGAACATAATGTTCAGGGGTGTAAATTGTTATGGAGCTGAGAACCATTCTCACAGAATTAATAACTGCTTTTTATCATTCATTGATATGACTTGCATTTGTGTGTGTGTGTGGTTGTGCATGCCTGTTAAGCTTTTTCACAATTACTTTTTCCTGTAATGTTGAGAACTTTTACATTGCCATCTCAAGAGGGTGGAATAACCAAGACCCTACATGGCATCAATGCTGCTTTTCAATCAACTCTCCAGTGTTAGGCTGTTGAATTGAATAATCAGCCATGGTCATAATAAATGGCAGAGCAGGCTCGGAGGGCCTGCTCCTATTTTCTATGTTTCAATGAAATTACCCCATACCAAAGGGTCAAGTAGAAGCTTGCAGTGTGTGGATGTAATGTTTACAACCAGAGTGTAGCTGCACACAACAGATGTAAAGAAAAGACTGGAAATTCAAAATTACATTTGAACAGCAAATCATCAAAGAAAACAGGATGGATTCTGATGAAAGGTATCTGAACAAAGCTGTAGCATTTGTTCTGTTTTCAGATTATTATGAAATGCTGTGTACTTCAAGCATTTTAAATTTTTTTATTTTAGAACTCGGTGCAACGTGTGTGCATTCAGTAGAACTCTTCCTCATGTGGTCTGTGCATCTGTGCTGTGGTTTGTTAGTAATACCTGTTTCTCTTTGCTTGCAGTCCTTCTTGTACCTTGCCTGGTACATGACTATGTCAGTGCTGGGTCACTATAACAACTTTTTCTTCGCTGCCCATCTGCTGGATATTGCGATGGGATTCAAAACATTACGGACCATCCTGTCATCAGTGACACACAATGGCAAACAGGTACCAGAGCTCAGGCTTTTTAATGGTAAAGTTAGTTCTACAAATGAGTAGCGAGGTGTAGATACCCTTTGTAGCATGATTGCAAGGGCTGTTGCCTCTGTTTGCAGCAACTCTTTGAAACTTAAAATACAAAGCATGGGGATGGATTTATTCTCCTTTGGAAGCGTACTTTTTATGAACTGTGGCCAAAGAAACATGAATGGAATGAATTGGAGATGTAACAATGATCATACCGCAGCAAGCAACCTTCTAAAGTTGTCTTTTCAAAATGACCTTAAGCTGTAGGAGCAGAAGTAAGCTAAAAGTAAAAAAAAGCAAAATACTGCCAATGCTGGAACCTGAAACAAAACAGAAAATGCTGGAAAATCTCAGCAGGCTTGACAGCATTCTGTGGAGCGTGAATGGGGCCACTGGGCAGGATGTTCCGGCCTCGCTTGCCTCGAAACTGGAAAATCCCGCCCAAGGTCAATGGACCTTTCCATGATTCCCCTTGCCCGTTCCAATTTCTGTGGGGGCAGAGTGGCAAACTTCTGGCCACTGTTACGAGTCCAGGTGACCCTTTGAAGGGTTATCCAGACTGAAAATGTTGGCTCTATTCTCTCTCCACTAAGAGAAGTAAGTAATTTGGCCCATTGCGTCTGCTCTGCCATTTAATGAGATTATGACGGATCTGATATGATAATCTTCAACTTCACTTTCCCACCTTATCCCCAAAAGCCCTTGATTCCCTTACTGATTAAAAATATGTCTATCTCAGACTTAAAGATCCAACCACTACAACCCTCTGTGGTGGAGAATTCCATGAATGCACTGAGAGAAAATTCCTCCTCATCTCCCCCTTACGCTGAGATTACACTGTCTGGTCCTAGATTCTCCCACAAAGGGAAACAACCTCTCAGCATCTAACCTAAGGATTAGGTTAAAGGCCCCGAAGGATCCTGAGTGTCCCAGTAAGATCGCCTCTCATTTTCCTAGTGATTGGATGATTGTTCATTGAAAATTCAGGTTCCAGTTTTATTTAATCAGCAGCCATTAGGTATTTCAGGTTGAGCTGACACTTCTATTTCTGCTTATGTCTGTGCAGCTGGTGTTAACCGTGGGCTTACTGGCTGTCGTGGTGTATCTGTACACAGTGGTTGCCTTTAATTTCTTCCGCAAATTCTACAACAAAAGTGAAGATGGAGACACGCCGGACATGAAGTGTGATGATATGCTGACAGTAAGCACTGTACCTGCCTGTGATTAGACTGACCTGTGATTCATTGATGTTCGAACTTGCTTTAAGGTTAATCTGAAAAAGAAACACAGCCCCAAAGGACTGATCATATGGACGTATATACAGTTCCAATGTGGTTCCAGTCCACAAGCTTCCATTGGATGCGTGACATGGGGCAGCACGAACCTCTTGTACTCATTTGATTCTTATGGTGGAAGTGAGTTGTAATTCAGTGGGCAGCATGTGGCACAGTCGTTAGCACTGTTGTCTCTCAGTGCCAGGGATCCAGGTTCGATTCCCAGTTCGGGTCAGTGTTTGTGGAGAATCTGCATGTTCTCCCCATGTCTGCGTGGGTTTCATAGAACATAGAACATTACAGCGCAGAACAGGCCCTTTGGCCTTCGATGTTGCGCCGACCAATTAGGAAAAAGCAATGACCCTCTAACCTAAACCATTCCCTTTTCGTCCATAAATTATCTACTAACCTCTTAAACGCCACCAAACTTGGCGCATCTACAACTGCCGCAGGCAGGGCATTCCATACCCTTACCACCCCTTAAAGAACCTACCTCTGACATCCATCCTATAACCACCACCCCTTAATTTAAAGCTATGTCCCCTCATGCTAGCTTTCTCCATCCTAGGAAAAAGGCTATCACTGTCCACCCTATCTAAACCTCTAATCATCTTATATGTTTCAATAGGTCTCCTCTTAGCCGCCTTCTTTCTAACGAAAACAACCTCAAATCCCTCAGCCTCTCTTCATAAGACCTGCCTTCCATACCAGGCAACATCCTGGTAAACCTCCTCTGTACCCTCTCCAATGCCTCCACATCTTTTTTATAATGCGGGGATCAGAACTGTACACAATACTCCAAGTGCGGCCGCACTAGAGTTTTGTACAGTTGCAACATGACGTTGCGGCTCCGAAATTCAATCCCCCTACCAATAAAAGCTAAGCCTCCGTATGCCTTCTTAACAACCTTATCGACTTGACTGCCTACTTTCAGGGATCTATGCACAAATACCCCAAGATCCCTCTGTTCATCAACACTATTAAGAATCCTACCATTAGCCCTATACTCTACACATTTATTATTCCTGCCAAAGTGCATTACCTCACACTTTCCACATTAAACTCCATTTGCCACCTCTCGGCCCAGCTCTGCAACTTGTCAAGTCTCTCTGCAAACTATAACACCCCTCTTCACTATCTACCACTCCACCGACTTTAGTGTCATCTGCAAATTTACTAATCCATCCTTCAATACCTCATCCAGATCATTTATAAAAATTACAAACAGCAGGGGCCCCAAAACAGACCCCTGAGGTACACCACTTGTAACCGAACTTCACGATGAATATCTCCCATCAACCACCACCCTCTGTCTTCTATCTGCCAGCCAATTCCTAATCCAATTAGCTCAATCACCCTCTATTCCACACATCTGCATTTTCTGTAGAAGTCTTCCATGGGCCACCTTATCAAACGCCTTACTAAAGTCCATATATACTACATCAACCGCCTTACCCCCATCCACCTCGTTGGTCACTTTCTCAAAAAACTCAATGAGGTTAGTAAGGCATGACCTACCCTTCACGAAACCATGCTGACTATCCCCAATCAATTCATTTCTCTCTAATAACTATAAATCCTATCCCTAATAATTCTCTCCAATACTTTGCCCACAACAGAAGTAAGACTCACTGGCCTATAATTCCCTGGAAGGTCTCTCTTCCCCTTCTTGAACAACGGGACCACATTCGCTATCCTCCAGTCCTCCGGAACCACACCCGTAACCAACGACGACATGAAGATCAGAGCCAGAGGCTCTGCAATCTCCTCTCTTGCCTCCCAGAGAATCCTAGGGTAAATCCCGTCCGGCCCAGGGGACTTATCTAACTTCAAACCCTCAAGAATATCTAGCACATCCTCCTTATCTACTTCAATACTTTACAGTTTGCAACCCTGTATCTCAGTTTTCTCCACAACTACATTTACATCTCCCTGCGTGAATACCGAAGAGAAATATTTGTTCAGTGCCTCTCCAATCTCTTCAGGCTCCACGCACAACTTCCCACTGCTGTCCATGACTGGCCCTAATCTTGTCCTAACCAATCTTCTATTCTTAACATATCTAAAGAAAGCTCTGGATCTTCTGGTTTCCTCCCACAGTCTGAAAGATATGTTGGTTAGGATGCATTGGCCATGCTAAATTCTCCCTCAGTGTACCTGAAGAGGTGACAGAGTGTGGCAACTAGGGGATTTTTATAGTAACTTCAATGCAGTGTTAATGTAAGCCTACTTGTGACATTAATAAACTTCAAAGTTGTCTAAAGTTGCGATTTTTTCTTTTTAAAGTGTTATATGTTCCACATGTACGTGGGTGTCCGTGCTGGTGGAGGCATTGGTGATGAGATTGAAGACCCAGCTGGAGATGAATACGAAATCTATCGAATTATCTTTGACATCACCTTCTTTTTCTTTGTGATTGTCATCCTGTTGGCCATCATTCAAGGTGAGGGGATTTGTGTGAGCACAGCTGCTGGCTGGCAATCACATCATTATGACTTTTCTTCACCATTACTCTCCGTGGACAGTTTCTGTGGTGCAGGCGAATATCGGTAAACGCTGTGGTAGATTTTTATAGATGAAAGCTCAGTGATGCTGGTGGAATTTATTTGGGAGCGGCTCAGTGGTTAGCACGGCTGCTCAGGTGGCTATCTCACTGTCAGCCCTTGGTTCAGCTAAACCCACACATTGTCCTTTGGCAGGGCCACTCAAAGGAATTGTGCCCCATTTTTAATTATCTACATCTCATCTGCACAGTTTCCTCTTTTTTGGCCAAAAATAACAACTGTTCAGTGTGGCTACAAACCATAGAGATGGCAAGTATGAGATAGTGAGCCCAGGATTAAAATTAATAATGCCACCCTATTTCTGATTTTTAATTGTAGGCTGTTTTGCGCTGCTGGGTAGCTCTATCTGTCTTTGTATTGCTGCAAGACTGGTGTCTCTTCAACCAGTGTTTGAAATAGATTTAATTTGATTTGATTTTGATTTATTATTGTCACATGTACTGGAATGCAGTGAAAAGTATTGCTTCTTGTGTGCTTTACAGACAAAACATACCGTTCATAGAGTACATAGGGGAGAAGGAAAGGATAGGGTGCAGGACATAGTGTTACAATTACAGATAAGGTGTAGAGAAAAATGAGCCTGATATATGGTAAGTCCAGACACAGAGGTTGGCACTACTGCCTCACAACACCAGGGTCCCAGGTTCGATTCCTGGCTTGGGTCACTGTTTGTGTGGAGGTTGCAGTTCCTTCACCATGTCTGCTTGGGTTTCCTCCGGTGCTCCGGTTTCCTCCCACAATCTGAAAGATGTGCTGGTTAAGTACATTGGCTTGAATAGGTGCTGGAGTGTGGCAATTTCACAGCAACTTTTTTGCAGTGTTAGTGTAAGCTTTACTTAAGACTAATTAAATAAACTTTTAACTTTAAGTCTGATGGCAGCAGGGAAAGAAGCTGTTCTTGAGTTGATTGGTACATATTGTCAGACTTTTGTACCTTTTCCCAACCAAAGAAGATGGAAGAGAATATGTCTGGGGTTCGTTAATTATACTGACTGCTTTCCCAAGGCAGCAAGAGGTATTGACAGAGTCAGTGGTTGGGAGGCTGGTTTGTGTAATGGGCTGGGCTATGTAGAATGAAGAGTCTTTATGTATTTATAGCCTGGCATTGCATGCAATCTTTTGCGATGGAGTTATTCCATAGATATTAGTAAAAGTAGTTATTCTGCTGTGCATAGATGCATTAAGCAAGTTGGCACAGAAGCATTGCTCACTAAAGCAAGTGAGTTGATCTCCTTTACTGTGGGCAAGCTATGGCAAAATTTGTCTAATCTTACAAAGTGGTGAGGTGATTAAATATCCAACAGTCTTATTCCTCGTGGACAGCCCTGTGTTTTCTTCTGCTCTTAATGCAATTGCCGCTGGCCATTGAACATAGAACATAGAACATTACAGCACAGAACAGGCCCTTCGGCCTTCGATGTTGCGCCGACCAATATAAAAAGCAATGTCCCTCCAAACTAAACCATTCCCTTCTCTTCCATATACTTATCAACTAACCTCTTAAACGCCACCAAACCTGGCACATCTACAACTGCTGCAGGCAGGGCATTCCACTCCCGAACCACCTTTGGGTAAAGAACCTGCCTCTGATATCCGTCCTATAACTATCACCCCTTAATTTAAAGCTGTGTCCCCTCGTGCTAGCTTTTTCATCCTAGGAAAAAGGCTATCACTGTCCACCCTATCTAAACCTCTAATCATCTTATATGTTTCGATTAGGTCCCCTCTTAGCCGCCTCCTTTCTAACGAAAACAACCTCAAATCCCTCAGCCTCTCATCATAAGACCTGCCCTCCATACCAGGCAACATCCTGGTAAACCTCCTCTGTACCCTCTCCAATGCCTCAACATCTTTCTTATAATGCGGGGACCAGAACTGTACACAATACTCCAAGTGCGGCCGCACTAGAGTTTTGTACAGTTGCAACATGACGTTGCGGCTCCGAAATTCAATCCCTCTACAATAAAAGCCAAGACTCCATATGCCTTCCTAACAACCTTCTCGACCTGACTGCCTACTTTCAGGGATCTATGCACATACACACCAAGATCCCTCTGTTCATCTAGACTACTAAGAATCCTACCATTTGCCTATACTCTACACATTTATTATTTCTGCCATAGTGCATTACCTCACACTTTTCCACATTAAACTCCCTTTGCCACCTCTCAGCCCAGCTCTGCAACTTGTCCAAGTCCCTCTGCAAACTATAACACCCCTCTTCACTATCTACCACTCCACCGACTTTAGTGTCATCTGCAAATTTACTAATCTACTAATTTACTAATTGTGAAGGATTTTTCTATCCTCTCAATGTATAACTTCTTTGCAATTCACAGTTGCCCAACAACTGAAAAGTCACTTCTGCAGGAGCTGCCCCAGAGTCATTACATTTAGAAATGACCTCATTCCTCTTCTTACACCCAGGTCTAATTATTGATGCTTTTGGTGAACTGAGAGATCAACAGGAGCAAGTTAAAGAAGACATGGAGGTGAGAGCTTTAACAAAATCATTAATAAACATTTAATTACAAAAAAAAATCCCTCATCTACTTTCTAAAAGAGACAGCTGGAACTGAATTCCTTAGGTCCTACGAAACCATTCTCTCAGCACTAATCTCAATACTGAGGGGATAATCCACAGTGCCAGGCAACAAATTGAAATCTTTCTCGGATATCGCACTGTATCAGAAATTACGTTTTTTTTTTATTCATTCGTGGGATTTGGGCATCGCTGGCTGGCCAGCATTTATTGCCCATCCCTAGTCGCCCTGGGAGGGCAGTTGAGAGTCAGCCTCATTGCTGTGACTCTGGAGTCACATGTAGGCCAGACCAGGTAAGGATGGCAGATTTCCTTCCCTAAAGGACATTAATGAACCAGATGGATTTTTCTGACAATCGAAAATGGTTTCACGGTCATCAATAGATTCTTAATTCCAGATTTTTTTATCGAATTGAAATTCCACCGTCCGCCATGGTGGGGTTCGAACCCGGGACCCCAGAACATTAGCTGAGTTTCTGAATTAACAGTCTAATGATAGTACTACTGATCAGAGCCCATCGCCTCCCATAATCAAAACATTGGTCAAAAACATTTTTTTCAAAAGTGAAAACAATCTCTTTTTGGACATGTGAAAATGTCCAAGAAAAACTTCTCGCAAAATGTTTAAAAAAAAATTCTTCCATGGGAATTACCTTCACTGGATTTGCAAACATTTTAAGATCAATTTCATTTCAGAGATGCAAATATCTCAAATTTCTATTCATGCTTTCCCACAGTTTAGAAAGGAATATGTGGCCAGTCGGAGGTAATTCTGGCATGCTTAGAAAGATTGAGGGGAGAGATAAATGGGTGACCAGCACAGACCCATCTCCCTGAACACAACAGCAGCTAATTACAGTCATCAGGTAATGCTGGTTTGCAAGCTTCAGGTGCCAATCGTCCTTATTTTCCTTTGTTGTTCTTTTCAGACCAAATGCTTCATCTGTGGAATTGGCAATGACTACTTTGACACAGTCCCCCATGGCTTTGAGACTCACACACTTCAGGAGCACAATTTGGCAAATTACCTGTAAGTACTCGCATTTCCTGCTACTCAACCACGCCACAGACCGAGCAGCAAGCCTGGATTTTTAATCAGCTGTGTGAACACCGAAAGAAAAAAGAAAATAAACAGTCCCACGCAGTGGTGCCTTTTCTTTTGCTTTGTCTCAAGAAGAAAAGGGAAGGTGAAACCCGCCAAGGAAAACACTCCGTCGCAATGTTAGGCTCTATCAAACCTCCATTTATGGAGCACAGTCATCTGTGTTACTCATCTTCAATAACCACTGCTGAACCTGCAGAGGGAAGCAGTTAACTTCAGAAAGAAGTTTCTAAAGTTTGAGCCGAGGCTCAATTGGAAGAAGTACAAACACACAGAAATTTAATAGATCTTAGGTGATTTATGTCAGCTATTTTGGGCTTGCAGCCTTTGGACAGGGGGATAAGGCTGGTTGCTACACAGAGCTTCTGGATAATTTATACTGCTAAAATTAGACTGAAGTGGCAGAGAGATTTCGGTAGTGAATACACGAAGCTGCGATTACGTTGTCAAGGATGCCGGACGGAACTTCAGCACAGGGTTGGGCTTCAAGTGTTAAAATTAAAAAATAAATCTGAGCCTGGGCCCCAACCCGGCTGCTCCCGGGTTTTATCAGGGCAGAACAAGGGGGTCAGTGAGCAAACCAATCCCAGGAGGCAGAGTGACAATTTAAAGATGTTAATGAGGATGGCAGACTCTGATGCAACCTGCTTTACAATGGGTGGCAGAGTTTCCTAGGGCTCAGGAACCTCGATAATTGTACAGTAAGCCTCACGGAGAAGTTACATGCCTTTAAAGTGCCATTTGTGGGCCAAGACAGACAGATGTACATCATCCCAGCTCCAAAATTCCTCCCTGTCAGACCCTTTCCCCTTTACAAAGGTCCTCAGGATCGGCAATCAGACTTCCATTGGGAATTGAATCGATCCTTTGGATTTGCCATTTTCCGACATGCCACCCCCCATCCCCCCTCAAACCCACCCGCCACCCGTCCTCACCCAATGTAGTCCAGGATTGAACTCCTACCAAGGATTTTAACTATCTAATCTCATGTTCCCCCTGTCCAGCTGGAACCCAGCATGTCAATCAGGCTAGTTTTTTGGCAGGAAATCTGTCAGGGCTAAGATGTGCATGCAGGTAACTGCTGTTGAATTAAATTCTCCAGCGTGTGGGACAATAGAGGCCAAAGATTTCTACCTTTTCCAATTGAGACACTGCTCCCCTGTCCCTCCCCACTAGCCTCCAATCCACCCACCTCTATATTCCATCCCTGCCTCTCATCCTCTCACCCTTCCATTCTCCTTCCCTCCCTTTCTTCCTTCCCTCCTTCCTCCTTTTCTCCCTTCCTTTCTTCCCTCCCTCCCTCCCTCCTTTTTTTCCTTCCTTCCTTTGTGTATGTGTGTCAGGAACACATACGTGAATCTTGGAAAATGGTGAATACATGCATCTCCCAACCCGATACTGCCAAAAGTCTAGCGCGATAAGGGAGAATCAGGCCCTTTGATTCTACGATTCTACAAGGGCAACTGAAAACCAGATACGTAATAACTATAGTGCATGATACACGATGCAGTATTTTAATGGTGATATATGTTTCAAATTCTGAGTGGAGCCTTTGCCATGTATATGTATAATTTGTCAATGCTACTGTAAGATAGTTCAATTGGAACAGATAAAAGAAAAATACAGCGGATGCTGGAATCTGAAACAAAAATAGAAAATGCTGGAAAATCTCAAAAGATCTGACAGCATCTGCGGACTGAGATCAGAGATAATAGCTTATCCAGACACAAAATGTTGGTTCTATTCTCTCTCCACAGATGTTGCCAAATTTCATAAAAATCATAGAATCCCTACAGTGCAGAAGGAGACCATTCGACCCATTGACCTGCACCAATGGCAATCCCACCTAAACCCTATCCCCATATTCCACGTATTTACCCTGCTAATCTCCCTGATACTAAGAGGCTAGTTAGCGTCAAGGGAGTTAGCAGGGTAAATACGTGGAATATGGGGATAGAGTCTAGGTGGGATTGTCATTAAAAAGATATATTAACCCATAATCCAAAGCTATGTAACCTGCATATCTTTGGACTATGGAACGAAATTGGAGCACTCGGAGGAAACCCACACATCCATGGGGGAGACGTGTAAACTCCACATAGACAGTGACCCAAGGCCGGAATTGAACCCAGGCCCCTGGCTCTGTGAGACAGCAGTGCTAACCCACTGTGCCACCGTGCTGAGATTTTCTAGCGATTTCTATTTTGTTTCACAATGGAATAATCTTGTCCAGCAGCTGGAACTATGAAACGACGTTTTTAATTAGCACCGCGAGGATTCCAGGCGCTGAATGGAAATAGTGTGAGGAGTCTTTAATTGGATTTAAATGGTCCCAGGTATTTCAGGAATGAGGAGGAAGTAGAAGCTCAGAATTAACATTCATTGACAAAAAAACGTCAAGAAGATTGGCAGTGATTTAATTCAATAATCCGTTGTGCATTCCGTTTCTGAGCTGTGCTGAATGTGGCATTTGAATTGGTTCCTCAGCAAGGCAGGTGTGTTATTTTCCAGACAGTGAATTCATTTGAGAGAAGCAATTTTTTTACTGCGGCGACTATGACTATTCATAGCATTGTTCAAATGGCAGGTGTTACTTTATAGGGTCAGCTTGAGTGTCCTGTGCACTATAGAGCGGTGGGGAGGAGGGCGGGGGAGAAGATTTCCAGTCTCTGCACCTGGAAATACAAATGCGAGCAATTGGGATTAGCTTAATGGTAAAAACTGAGCAGCATGGATAAGTTGGGTCAAAGTTGTTTCCGTGCTGTAAATCTCTATGACTGCATAACAGATAGAACACCAGATTGTTCATTTTTGCTGGCAACAGTGGTGGGGCGAGACTGGAAAATTCCGGCCAATGTATCTCACAACCAGTGCATTATTAATAAAGGGCTGCGTTCCATTGAGCGACATGGGACTTGCGTCAATAAACAATACAATGCATAAATAAGTAATACAATGTTTATTCTGAAGTTATCAACATATGTCTTTATTCCTACAGGTTTTTCTTGATGTACCTTATTAACAAAGATGAAACAGAGCACACCGGGCAGGTAAGGCTCCACCACTCGCATGAGAAGGATGGGAAAGATTGGACTTACACTGCAAGATGTCCGTGGAGTTCAGTTGGTATTCATTCAAAGAGAGGGCCCCTATTTTTACCATTTTGATTCTAAGTACTGAGCGGACTTGAAACCGGGAGTGTTTCAGATCTGACTTTTAGACCGTTCTTGGTGCCCCATATGCACTCTACCTGAAAAAAGTTCAGCGATTCCGAATCGCGCTGGAGAAGCCTGTGGGTTGGGCTTAACGCGCCTGAAATCCTGTGGTTCCAAACGGCGCCTCCAACTGTGCATACGCAGAAGAATAAAGAACAGAATGCGACCCCCACCCCCCCACCCCGGTACATCTCTGCTGGGCCGAATAACGGCTCCCCCTAACCCCACAGACATTGCCCCACTCCCACAATATTAGTGATCCATTTATCCTCCCCCCCACCCCCCACCATCCAGATTGATCACAGGCCCCACTCCTCATTGATCTTAGGATGAGTGGCAGCGACCCCCCCCCCCCCCCAATCTCAAGCAGCGAGCTATTGGACGCTCGGCATTTACCTCCTTACTAACTGGAGTACCTGAATTTGAGTATGTCTGTTTCGTGCCAAGTCTGGATGGGTGAACGCGATGGTAAAGGGGGGAGTGCTGCTCAGGTTGGACGCGCAGCCCATTAAGTCAATTTAAATGCATGCAAATATATCTAAATGGCCATCGCGGCTGTTTTGGAAGCAGTCCCAATCATGGCCATTTTGGGACTTTGGTAAAGGGGGAACCGATGCGGAGGTGGGCATAGAGGTGGGCGTTACTCATCTACAAAGTTTTCGTGGTTGATAATGGGCTCATATTGATGGTACAAACGGGCCCTCTGAGTTCAGAGAGAAAATGTTCCCTTCTCAGGAAACACTCCTGGCCATCATTATTTTAAACGCAGTCTGTATAGTCTAGTTTTTCTGTTGGAATTCTCCCCTTCCTTGAGAGCTACTGAGTGTTGCCAATTCCTTAATGGCTTTTACATCACAGGACACCAAGTCAGCTTGTTTTTAAACTTCCTAATTCTCCATCAAAGTTGGGGAGCGCCAAACCAAAAAGAAGGTTTGATTTATTGGCAGGGACTTTATCAAACCAGATAAGGGTAAATTGGAGGAAGCTGCCTCAGATTGACTTCAATGTGGTCCCAGAGGCACAGAATAGAATAGAATCCCTAGAGTTCAGAAGGAGGCCATTCAGTCCATTGAGTCTGCGCCAACAACAATCCCACCCAGCTTCTATCCTACAATCCCATATATTTAGCCCACTAATCCCTCTAACCCACACATCCCAGGACACTAAGGGGTAATTTAGCATGGCCAATCAACCTAACCCACACATCTTTGGACTGTGGGAGGAAACCGGCGCATCTGGAGGAAATCCACACAGACACAGAGAGAATGTGCAAACTCCACAGAGACAGTGACCCAAGTCGGGAATTGAAACCCAGGTCCCTAACGCTGTGAGGCAATAGTGCTAACCATTGTGCCACTGTGCTGCCCCTGGACGGGGCAAGGCTGCCTGCTCCAAAGAGGTGGGCAGCTGATTACCCAATTCGATGCCATTTTGCAGTACTGTTGGCATTTTGCCTTTGTCAAGTTGACCCACCCTGGCCAGCTGCTTGGGGAGGCTGCTGGCGAAAAAGAGGCAGACTCGCTATGGCAGCTTTGAAGAGACCAGGCTCGATAGCGCAAAGTTGGTGTTGCGGGCAGAGAGTCATGGCCCCCACCATTCACCACCTGTTCTCAGCCCTGGAATTTTTAAGTTGTATTTTTAAATTAGCTGGCCCATGATTATCTCTCCGAGTGGCGCTGCTGAAGCCTCAATACTGCCAGTTCTGTGACTGATCTGGTGGCATCAGGAGCCTGCCAGTCATTACTAATTGGATCACAGAATCTATACAGTGCAGAAGAGGCCATTCAGCCCATCAAGTCTGCACTGACTGTCTGACAGAGTATTTTGCCCAGGCTCTCTACCCTGCCACATCCCCAAACATTTACTATAGCCAATCCATCTAACTTACAGATCTTTGAACACCAGTGGCAATAATATCATTGTTTGGTCCTTTTTCCTTTGATGAGCCTGTGGGCATGAAGACATTGTGTGGTGGGATGGCCAGGCTGACCCACAGTAAAAATACTGAGAGAGTCTGGGATCCTTTTACCTGAGGTGAAATTTAAGCCTTCCTGTTTGGCTGGTTTGGGGTAAAATTAATCAAAGGAATTTGCAAATGAATTTCTATAATTTTCTGTATTAAGAGACTGATGTGCAGAGAAAATGTGGCATTTACACTGGATAAAAGCAAGTTTACTGCGGATGCTGGAATCTGAATCCAGAAGAGAAAATGCTGGAAAATCTCAGCAAATCTGGTCATCTGGACTCAAAATGTCAGCTCTTTTCTCTCCTTTCAGATGTTGCCAGACCTGCTGAGATTTTCCAGCATTTTCTCCTTTGACCTGATATTTTGAGCAATTCTGTTGTCCACATTTGTCTACATTCTGGGCAGGATTTTACAGCCTTGCTCTTCATGTAACCCTAAAACCTCCCCTGCTTCCAAGGTCAACGGACCTTCCCATTGTCTGCTCCTTGCCCGCTCCGATTCCCGTGATGGACAGGGCGGTAAAATTCCAGCCCTGTTGTCTCTGCATGGATTGGACATTCTTGCTCAAAGAACAAAGAACAAATGTTCATGTAGGCATTTGCTGAAAGTGAGGATTATTCATCGGATACAGAGAGGCACGGCATGCACTGTCATTGCATGGAATAACACATTTTATTTGTTGATCCAACAGGAGTCCTACGTGTGGAAAATGTATCAAGAGCGCTGCTGGGAATTCTTTCCTGCTGGGGATTGCTTCCGCAAGCAGTACGAAGACCAACTCAACTAAGTGAGGACAAAGCTGATCCACCAACGTTGAAACACTTGCGGATTTCCTCCTTGAATGCTTTCAAACTTTATTTGTATATAACATGTTCAGTGTGCACTTGGAACACCGAAGCTATAGCTCACCGAGTCCGCTCTGTCAGTGCATCTGCTTTCAATTTGATGTAGAGAGAAAAAAAATTATTGATTTCAAACTGTGTGCGGAGACGTTTTAAGACATTTCTTTCATCTTGTGAGCACATTACGTGAAAGATGATAAATTGCTCTCATCCTATACATTTATGTATTTCTTCATCTGGAATGGTATTATATACTTCTTGATGTGCAGAGCGATCTGCTTATGAACTCTGGGCTGTGATGAGGAAATAGTGCCTTACTATATGTGGGTTGAGCTATGCAAGAAGTTGTGTGCATGACCGTGTCACACTGTTAAATCAATCTTTTGATGTACATGCTTCTGTCTGACTGCGGTGCATCTCAGGAGAAGTGTAGGACATTCACATGAACCTAAGATGTTAGTTTCCGGTTATTTAGCTCTTCCTTATTTTGGTAATGCTCTTATGCAATACGGCGAACAGTCTGTGTGAATCTTTGCGTGAAAGATTCTTTTGGAAGAAAACAAAAAGATACTTCATTGCATGTTTATTATGCAAGCAAAAGAGAAAATTTAAAAAAATGGCAAGCTGATCAATGTAACAACTATTTTTTAGGTTTAAGGTTATTGATAACTCTGTAGTTACCGAGTGATGTGTACTTTATTGTAGATTCAAAACCAGTTTCATCAGCCAAGAATGCAGTGTTTAAACTTGGTTGTTGCCCTCCATTTTTTCTGCCTCTTGTATTGAATATAGTGATTGAGGAATAATTGCCCACTCATTTCCGACGAAAGCTGAAGCAATATCCATTCAGGGATCTCACCAAACACCATTGTAAAGTAATTGAGTGTAGAATACTTCATTTGAGTTGTTTTCAATTGTAATGCCAACCTTTCGAAATAAAACATTCAGAATAAAAGCATCCACTTTTTTTCTTTTCTCTTGCGTAGCAGAAGTAGGTGTTGGGCGGCACCGTGGCACAGTGATTAGCACTGCTGCCTCACAGTGCCGGGGATCCTGGTTCGATTCCCGGCTTGGGTCACTGTCCGTGTGGAGTTTGCACGTTCTCCCCGTGCCTGTGTAGATTTCCTCAGGATGCTCTGGTTTCCTCCCACAGTCTGAAAGATGTGCTGGTTAGGTGCATTCAGTGCTGGAGTGTGGCAAAGAGGGGAATTTCACAGTAACTTCATTGCAGTGTTAATGTGAGCTTATCTTGTGACTAATAAATAAATTTTAGTTATGGCTTTTAATCCATTCCCCCATCCGAAAACAGTGGCACTGTGGTTAGCACCGCCGCCTCACAGGACTAGAACCTGGGTTTGATTGCCGGCTGTGGATTCTGTATGTTCTCCCCACGTCTGAGTGGGTTTCTCCAGGTGCTGCAGTTTCCTCCCGCAGTCCAAAAGATGTACTTGATTGGCCATGCTAAATTCTCCCTCCATGTATCCAAATAGATGCTGGAGTGTGGCGACTAGGGGAATTTCACAGTAACTTCATTGTGGTATTAATGTAAGCTTTTGTGACACTAATATATAGACTTTTTACCTTTTGATCCTCGCTGTCCCTAGACAGCGTTAGTTCTACGGGGGAAGAAGTTCACCGTTCCAGGGCAGGTCTCTGTGGTGAACATCTGCATCAAACTCACATCCGCAGCACCTAACAGTGGAGGGTGTGAAAATACTTACATTTCTGAATGTTGCGGCCTGCTCAATAGGCTTTCCACTTTGTTCTGAAATTCCTGAACCTGGTAGGGTTCCAGAATAAACCCCGTCCCCTCTGCAACACCAGCAAATAATGGTGCAGGGGAGGAAATCTGAGTTTCAACCCCACCCCCATTTAAAATGGGGAATCTGACCTTTGGATTTTGCAAGCTGGACATCGCCAACACAGATAAAAAACCTGACACAGATGAAAAATCAGATTGGCTCCAAAGCAAATTAAGTGTGGCCATTCACACATCAAAACTCACTTCTACACCCACTCAAACAAACCAGGACTGTGCATAACACGTCAAGTGAGATCCACCTAAAACATTACAATATAACTTCTCTGCTTTTTAATTTCCTTTTAGAAATGTTGGTCTTATTAACCTGTTTTTCTACTTTAAGATATTGTCTAGACATAATGTAACGAAGAATAATCTTTTACCAGTCTGTGAAAACAGCTGTTTGACATCACTATATAATTAAATTACTGTAGCCATCGACAGCTTCTATAAATCAGGACATAATTCCTACATTTGACTTCATCAGTTGATTCTTTACAGCTTGCCAAATCATAGAATCCTGACAGTCGTGAAAGAGGCCATTTGGCCCATTGAGTCTGCGCTGATCACAATCCCACGCAGGCCGTATACCTGTAATCCCACATATTTATCATGCTAGCCTGCCTGATATTTAAGGGGCAACTTAACATGGCAATCCACCTAACCTGCACTTCTTTGGACTGTGGGAGGAAACCGGAGCACCCGGAGGACATCCATGCAGACGTGGAGAGCATGTGCAGACTCCGCACAGATATTGACCCAAGCTGGGAATTTAACCCATGTCCCTGGCGCTGTGAGGCAACAGTGCTAATCACTTTGCAATCCTCATGGCACCAATCTCTTCAGGATTCACATCTGGTATTTTATGACTTTTTTCCCTCTGTTTCTGGGAAACATAATCTTGTTTATGGTTAATGAAGTTTACCTATTAGTTTCACAAGTTAGCTTGCGTTAACACTGCAGTGAAGTTATTGTGAAAATCCCCTAGTCACCACCTCCAACACCTATTTGGGTACACTGAGAGAGAATTTAGCATGGTCCAGTGTGCCTAACCAGCACATCATTCGGATTGTGGGAGGAAACTGGAGTACAATGACTGATCCACCTTCATTTTTAGTATTTTGGAATACTGCCATAAATAAACTCAGTCTAGCTAAAACAAAAATGTATATTTCAATGACAATTAAACAAATTTTATATCAATTTACATTGAAAAAACTGCCAAAACCATTTTTTTTTTACTGTAATCTGAGCCTTGCATTTTATTAACATCTCATCTTAGGCTCCGAGCAACCAATTGATGATTAACTTTTTTTGAAATGAATTTGCCATTGTAAAATGTAATTGTGATTAATACACTGTTAATTTTGACTGTGGTTTGAATTGGTTCAGAGAAGAATGTGGCTTTGACGCATATCTGGCCTTCAACGTTTTCTTTTCTGATTCTGCAATCCATGACTTTTGGGGCAGTCATGTGGATAGTTGGGGTCAGAGAGAATAAAAATGGAGAACCTCCCCCAAAATCACATTTTCAATGCTAAACTGAAAGTTAGGATTCTAAAGTTGAGTTACAAGGTGGAAGAATTGGGGTACCTCTAAAATAAACAGTACTCATTTCATACTTTTAAAGCTTATTTATTAGTGTCACAAGAAGGCTTAAGTAAAGAACAAAACAGCACAGGAAACAGGCCCTTCAGCCCAATGAGCCCGCGCCGCCACCCCGATGTTCCCACCTCTACCCGTGATCCCTGTCTATGTTTATAGAACTGCAGTGAAATTACTGTGAAAATCCCCTAGTCACCACACTCCAATGCATGTTCAAGTACACCGAGGGAGGGTTTAGGATGGCCAACGCACCTAACCAACATGTCTTTTGGACTTTGGGAAGAAATCAGAGCACCTGGAGGAAACCAATGCAGACATTGGGAGAACATACAGACTCTGCATAGACAGTGATGCAAACCAGCAACTGAACCTGAGTCCCTGGCGCTGTGAGGCAGTAGGACTAACCACTGTACCACCATGCCACTCACCCACTGTGGCAGCCATATACTTGGATTATTAAGTCTGGTTTTCCAAGTTTGTGCTTGAATTAGGGCATTTCCATCATACCTTGCTCATAAAGACCAGCAATATGCATCTTTGCTCATACCAATTTTTGATGTAACTGATAGAAGCCCAGGATAGCACTCTGGGGAACTGCGTTCAAATCCCACCACGACAGGTGGTAAAATTTGAACTGAAAAGAAATCCAGAACTAAAAGTCTAACAATGACCATGAAACCACTGTCATTGTCAATGAGCAGAGGAGAGATCAGCAGCCTTTTGTTCATCCTTTGCTGATCTTGGTCCCAGATGCTTTCAGTGTTGGCAACATGAAGACATGGGAGGCATTGCTGGCAGCTCACAGAGTTGTGAGCATGGTGGCAATTCTTCTCATCCCACGGATGGCACTTAATGGAAAATGAGACCATGAATAATGCACCAGACCCTGTGAATTAATTCCCCAAATACCAGTATAAGCAATTCCAACTGGCTCTTCACATACATCTGTCTCCACATGGTGTCAGGCGCATTGGGCACTATTCCACACTGTACAAATGCAGTTATAGTTTTGTCATACAGTAAACAAATGCCGAGGAACTGGACTGAAGGCCAAGAAAGAAAAGAATAGACAAGACGGTGAGGAAATTAATTGAGTTAGTTAAAGAGAAAAAGCACAGTTAGCAGAATTCCCTCAAAATCAATTAAAGTGAAGGTCAGTTGAAAAATTAAAAGACATTTTCAAGTCAATGAATACTTACTTTATGTTAAAAAGTGAATATTAAGTTGTCCACTCACATTTCCAAAGGGGGAATTTCTGTGTCTGGTTTTTTTCTTGCAACATGGAAAAGGAGCAGAGTATTTAAACCCTTGACCCTATTCCACCATTCAGCCAGATCATAACTGACCTTTGACCTAGTTTCCTTTGGCCCTTATTTCTTAATACCTTTGGTGAATAAAAATCTATCCATCTCAATTTAAAATGAAAAATGGATCTTGTATCAATGACTATTGGTGGAAGAAAGTTCCAAATTTCTACCACTCTTTAGAAGTTCAGGTTTCTAAGCATCTCGATCATTAACAACTTGTCCTGATCCCTCCACATTGACGCTATAGTTAAGAGAGGTCACCATCGCCTCTACCTTCTCAGGAGGTTAAGGATATTTGGCATGTCCGCTACAATTCTCACCAACTTTTACAGATGCACCATAGAAAGCATCCTTTCTGCTTGCATCACAGCTTGGTATGGCTCCTGCTTTGACCAGGACTGCAAGAAACTGCAATGGGTTGCAAAGCCCAGTCCATCACCCAAACCCTTCTCCCATTCATTAACTCTGACTCTACTTCCTGCTGCCTCAAAAAGCAGACAGCATAATCTCTTCCACCTTCTTCCATCAGGAAAATGATACAAATGTCTGAAGTCACATACTGACCAAATTAAGAACATCTTCCCTGCTGCTGTCAGATTTTTGAATGGACCTACCTTAAATTAAGTTGATCTTTCTCTAGCTATAATTGTAACACTACATTCTGCACCCTCTCCTTTTCTTCTCTATGAACAGTATGGTTTGATTGCATAATGTGCAAAAAAACAATACTTTTCACTGTATGCTAATACAGGTGACAATAATAAATCAAATTAAAGCAAATCATTATGTGTATAATTTCACTCCTTGAATAGTCTTGCAGTAATTTATAGACCAACTCCCTGATCTTCCACACAACAAAAATAGGTTAACACGACCTACCTTTTCTATTCCCCTCAAAATCTTAAAGTTTGATCAGATAACCTCTTGCCCTTCTAAATTCTACGGAATACAACCCTGATTCACAGAATCATTCTGTGTAATATAATCCATAGCATTATAGAATTCCTATATCACAGAAGGAATCCATTCAGCCCTTTGAGTCTTCATCAACTCTTCGGCAGACCCAGGTTCTATCCCCATGCCCCACATATTTACCCTGCTAATCTACACATACTACGACACTAATGGGCAAACTAGTATGGCCAATCCACCTAATCTGCACAGCTTTGGTCTAAGGAAACCCATAGACACGGGTTGAATGTGCAAATGCCACTCAGACGGGGACCTGAGGCTGGAATTGAACTCGGATGCCTGGTGCTATGAAGCAGCAGTGCTAACAACTGTGCCACCATCCAAGTATCTTTCTCCTAAAATCTACATTCCACTCCATCCATGGCCAAAATATCTTTTTGAATATGTGCTGCCCAGAACTGCTTGCAGTACTCCAGGTATAGTCTAACCAGGACTTTTTATAACGGAAGTCTGACTTTTGATCCACTAGATTCTAATCCCCTAGATATAGATATATCTTTATAAAGGTCAGCAATCCATTAGCCTTTTTGATTAGCTCATGAAATTGCAATGATCCATGTTCCTGGGCCCCCAAATCTTCTGGACCATACTTGTTCATACTTTTCACATTCCCTACAATAGGTTGTGCTCAAAATTGCCTTGTGAATTGTATCTGTCCCAAAACATTGTGGATCTTTCCATTGTGAAGTGTGTTATCTCCACACACAAAAAAGATTTAACTCATGACTCTTATTGGTGCATTAAATGCATTTTGAGGGTGGGATTTTCCAGCTGCGCTCAACTCAAGACTGAAAGTTTCCACCTTGGGTCAACGTCTATGACGGGAAAATTCTGCTCCTGATCCCAAGCATCTGCATGGGTTTCCTCTGTGTGCTCAGGTTTCCTCCCACAGTCCTAATTCCTAAGGCATCTTTACTTTGATACGGTGCTGCTTATGGCTGTAGCTTCTTCTCAAAGCCCCTCCATTTATTAGTGTTTAGAGCTTTACAATAGAGTGTTAGTGGCACACTGCGGAGGTAACAGAGAGCAGTGCCGAGAGGCCGCACCCTCCATTTGATTGCCAATTTTCCATTGCGCCAGCGGCAGATTGTGGTTACCCTGGGGGTACCTGGGCCTTGTTGGGAGTCGTGCACTTATGAGTCAGCCTCTGGTGTTAAATGTTGCTGTATTTCCAGCGACTTTAACCAGCAACATATCTATAAGGCTCATTCTGTTGTGGGCCAGTGAGTTTATGAAATGTTCTTTTATGTGCTGCCAGAAATCCGATCTCCTGACAGAAGTCAGGTTTGCTTTTAGAAATATTTTCTGGTAAGAAAATCTGCTCATAAGATTATTATCATCAATCTCACTGAGGTCAGTTCAACTGCAGACAGAAAGGTAATCAGGTTGCAACTGTAATCAGTATAGGTTTAATTAAAATATGGTATTTATTGGCCCACGTGAATTGTCTTGATTAAATATGCTCAGAAAATGATTAATGACTACAGCAGAGATGACCTCATGAAGAAAACCTTCAAAAGGTTTATTGCCATCGTAATAAACACTAATTATTCCTTACTTCAGAACTGTCTTACCTTCCTTGGTCTTCTGATTTACTGGAATTTATAGGATTTTTGATTGAACTCATTTAGGAGCTAATTGCAAACATGATTAGGTGGACAAACAGTTTTGATAGTTGGTTTGTCTCCTCGTGAACTGCGTAACATTTGAGAAATGCTCTTCAGTTTCAACTAACAAGTTAGCGCTGTCATCAACAAACCCGCAGAACTTGATGTCCAAGTGCTTTGTCCTTTGGTAATCCATTATAGGAACATAGAAACTAGAAGCAGGAGTCGGCCATTTGACCCTTCAGGCCTGCCCTGCCATTCATTTTGATCATGGTTGTTCATCAAATTCAATAACCTGATTCCCCCTTCCCACCATATCCCTCCATCCCTTTAGCTCAAAGGGCTATCTCTAGTTTCTCACTGAACTCGCACATTTTGGCCTCAACTATGTTCTGTTCCAGTGACTTCCACACATCCACAAACCTCTGGGCTTGAGTTTACCACTGCGTTGTGCCCGTTTCCAGGTGTTAAAACTTAGTAAAGTCAGGCGTGAGGCAAGAAGTGTAGCCCACCCTGACTCTGTGCTGGTCCCCCCTTTATCAAGGCCCAAAAATGGCCGCGATGGGGCCCACTCTCTAAACAGGTGCAACGGCCATTTAAATGTCTTTGCCTGCATTTAAGTTGACTTAATGGGCCGCAAGCCCGACTTTACCAGCATTTCCCCCTTTATCACTGTGTTTGCCCATCCAGAATTGGTGCAAAATGGACACTCTGGGCCTTATTTGACCATTTTGATTCTTGGTGCTGGACAGACTTGAAACTGTGGGTGTTTCAGATTCAATTTTTAGACCCATTCTTAGGTGCCCCCATCCACATTCTGCCTGAAAAATATCAGCAATTCCGAATCGTACTGCAGAAACCTGTGGGTGAGGCTTAATGTGCTTGAAATCCTGCAGTTCTGATTGGCACCTCCACCTGCGCATGTGCAGAAAAAAATAACAGAATGTGGGTCCCCTGCCACATTGCTTCTGGGTGAGATAATGTCTCTCCCTGGGCCCCACAGATATTGCCCCACCCTCAACATTACTGACCCCTTTATCCCCCCAGCCCACCATCCAGACCCATTGCGGGCTTCTGTCTCCTTCCCCCTCACTGATCACAGGCAGAGTGGCAGCGGAGCCCCCCCCACCCCCCCGGCGCTGATCTCAAATAAGGAGCCATTGGACCCTTGGCACTTACCTCCTCACTAACTGCAGCGCCCAAATTGGACTTCTGTGGAGCATGTCTATTTCGTGCCGATTCTGGGTGGGTGAACGTAGTGGTAAAGGGGGAAGTGCCGATTAATGCAAATGCAACTAAATGGCTGTCGCACCTGTTCCAGGTGTAGCCCTGATTGTGCCCATTTTTAGGTCTTGATAAAGAGGGAACTGGTGTGGAGGTGGGCGCGGATCATGCTTCTCTCCTCATGCCAACTTTACCAAGGAGTTGGCATAAACTTTACCAAGTTTACAGCCACAACTTGATGGTAAAATCGTACCTAATAACTGTCAAGACAGGGTGTCAGGCCATGAACCAGAAGTCAGTCATGGTCTAAAGGCATCTTGGCATGAGTTGGTGGCAGCTCTTTGTCAAAGAAGAACTTCATAGATGGAAGAATATTCTGAAGTATGGTGGCACAGTGGTCAGCACTGCTGTGTCACGGCGCCACGGACCCAGGTTCGATTCCCAGCATAGGTCACTGTCCGTGCAGAGTCTGCACGTTCTCCTGTATCTGTGTAGGTTTCCTTCTGCAGTCCAAAGATGTGCATGTTAGGTGAATTGACCATGCTCAATCACCCCTTAATATCACAAAGATTAGCTAGAATAAATGGGGAATAGTATTTGGGTGGGATTGTAGTTCGTACAGAAGCAATGGGCCAAATGGCCTCCTTCTGCACTATAGAATTCTATGATTTAAACATAATAGACCAGGGCTTGCTGAATAAAATAACAACCTGAATACACAAACTTCTAGTAAAGCATGGGTTGGCCAGCAACTTGGAGTGAGGAAGAGATACCCTCAGGAATTGTGAATCGCCACAAGTTGTTGTACTGTTATCGTCGCAAAATTGGATTCTCGTCCTTTAACCTGCTGTGATTTTCATGGAGTTTTGTCAATAGTTCCTGTAATTATTATGTGCATACTTCTGCTGATCAAAACGTGGGAGGGTTTGACAGCGATGCGGAATGGATATTATCCAACAGCATCATGATAGCAAACACTTTCAAGTTGGCAGCAGGCACAGATGTGATACAACACAGGAGGTGACCATTTGCTCTGTCTCTACATGGAGTGAAATCACCAACCTGTCCTTTATAAGTGGGTTTAATTTTCATCTCTGCACACACACACTCTTTCACACACACACATGTACACACATAAACTCACATGCGCACACACAAACTCACATGCACACATACAAAGACACACACGCACACAGGAAAGATGTCACTCCAAAACTCATTATTATTTGGATAGCATAATTTTAATTATAAAATCAGCTTTACAGGAGCAATCCCCTCCACATCATCGCCCTGTGAAGGATTCAATGCAAAATATCAAAGGTGGACATTATGCATTTTGGATGCTACAGCAGCTGTTAGGGAAATAAAGCTTGTTTTTGTTTTCAGAAAGTATGGGATTTCCAGTCGAAGGAACCCAACAATATTTGACCAGAAAAATGAGAGTCTGTCCTCTCGATATGGAGACTCCAGTTCTGGGCATTCTCCCTCTTCCCCTCAGGAATGCCACGGGGAGACATGTTGATTTGGTGCATTGGACCGTGCTAAATTCTCCCTCAGTTTATCCGAACAGGCACCAGAGTGTAGCAACTAGGGGATTTTCACAGTGACTGCATTGCAGTGTTAATGTAAGCCTACCTGTGATACTAATAAATAAATTTTAAAACGCTTGTTGGAGAGACTAGAGGTAAGAAAGTGTTTTTTTTATTTTAAGGAGTATTATGTCCAATTCAAGAGTTTTGCCAGGAATGAAAGAATATCCGAGAATACCTATGCCATTGCCCTTTTCAACAAGAAGGTGGAGAAAGAGACTCGCACTCTACCCTTTAAATCTATCTGTCTCTCCACGGAGAAGAGACTTCAACCAGCAGCGAGTTGACCTTTATATGTGTGAGGAACAATAGAGGAAGAGTAGGTGGTGCGGCCCAGAGCAAGGGTGGTTCCATCATACGGCGATGTCTCCGTTCTCAGGGTTTGAAGTGATTGACACAGGGGTTCTAATGCCTGCTGATGGGAAGAGGACGCCTCCCTGCCTGATATAGGAATCCTGATGGAGGTCTCAGAGGAGCTCAGCAGCCATGGGGTCATCTGTAGAACATAGTAACAGTGCCTTAAAAGGCTGAATGCCTTCTTATTGTCTGCCATTTTGCAGATTGACGTGTATGGAAGGGGTGCAATGTGTGGTATTGCATCGTGTCTTGGCCGAGGCTGCAAGGTGGCATGAGGCCGACACACTACTTTGCCTGGGGTGGGCTGCATCTGAAGTGAATGAGGTGCTGGTTGGCAAGGATCATTGAGAAGTGTTGACCACTGACCATGGACGTGTTGGGCACAAAAATGAAAGCATGAGATTTCCACAGAAGATGATTACAATGTCCCCTTCCCTCTGCAGGAGAAGAGGTCACATAGCGCCGCAAGAGGTTAAAGGTGGAAGAAGGACAGCCAAACCTTGCCATTTTCACTCTGTTGTGGGAGGAAGTACTGGAGTTGGCATGACCTAACATTTCAACATTGGCTCTGTCCTCCCTCCACAGCTGCTGTCAGACCAGCTGAGATTTTCCAGCATTTCCTGTTTTTGTTTTGGATTCCAGCATCCGCAGTAATTTGCTTTTATTTAAACGGGCCGGACTTCATGGTGGTGGGTGAGTGGCTTCTGCTTCCACGGACGGGCATTTCTCAGGGCACTTGTGATGGCAACAGGCTCTCCTCCACCTTTCTGCCACTGAAACAAATGCCTCATCAACAAATGAGTCTCCCGTCATCGAGCTGGAGAGTCCCAGCGTGTCGAGGTGAATGTGACAGAACCTTCCGGAAAAACATACTTTTGAGCTTCTTCACCGTGCTTGCCCTGCCATACTCCACCGGCTGACTCCCCGCATCCAAAGAAAAGCCTTTGAGATTAGGTTTTGCTATTAGCTTTTCGTGCAAAAGAATACATCATGAATAGTGACTGCATCGTTGGATCATTGAATCAATTGAGCCAATAAACCAACAATCTGTCCTGGTCTCTCCATGCGATAGTTAAGAAAACCCACTAATGCTTCTACTTTCTCAGGAGATTAAGGAAATTTGGCATGTCTGCCACAACTCTCATCAATTTTTACACATGCACCATAGAAAACATCCACTCCAGATGAATCACAGCTTGGCATGGCTCCTGTACTGACTAAGATTGCAAGAAACTACAAAGGATCATGAACGAAGCCTTAGTCCATCACTGAAAGCAGCCTCCCATCCATTGACTCTGTCTACACTTCCCACTGCCTTGGAAAAGCAGCCGGCATAATGAAGGACCCCATGCACCCCGGACGTTTTCTCTTCTACTTTCTTCCTTCAGAAAAACTTTTGAGGTCACATACCGACCGACTCAGCTTTTTCCCTGCTGCCATCAGGCTTTTGAATGGACCTACCTCAAGTGATGTTTCTCTACACCTTAGCTATGACTATAACACTATGGCCACGGTGGGTGGGGCATGCTGGCAAAATCACGCGAGAACCGAGAAATCAAGTTGGCGCCCAATTTCTCACCTCTAGAGATCTTACTGGTGTCGAATGTCCGACACTTTCAATGGCACAGCCAGTGAGTGGGTCTTGAATGTGGCGGGGCCTATGGGGAGCAAAGCCTGAAAGGGGAGGGGCCAGGCTGGCCCGATCAGGGAAGAGGGCCCATTGTGACTTTGCACTTGCAAAGTGGAGTGAGATGAAGAGGATCTGCTGTCTCTCTGTGGGAGACCGTGGGAACATGGGGTGAGGCATGATCGGTCTGGGTGGCAGGGAAAGTAGTGGGTGCGATATTTCCAGTGGTGTAGGGCTTCCAATTGGCCACAGGACCCTGCGGCAGCTGGCTATGAGGTTCCTTGAGGCAAGTTGCAGCAGCAGGGGTCTCTCTCTCAGTCAGGCCTCTGCTGTTGCAGTTATAGAGATCTTCACATGCACAATAGCTCCCTCTGCTGATAGGGTGAGCTGGCTGGTGAGTTAAGCCTCACCTATTGCATCGATGGCTGGAAAAGTCTCGTCCATTTTTTCAGTCTAAGTCTAAATGATTGGGAATAAAGACTCACCCAATAAAGACTAACAGAATTGAAGCTCTCCTATGTTCATACTAACTGGATATTTAGAATTTTTCTCATAAAATTGCCCCTTATATTCTGCAGTGTCCTTTCTCTATCCTATCTATAATTGTAGCACTATATTCTGCACACTGTCCTTTCCTTCTCCCCTGTATACTCTATGAATGGTATGCTTTGTCTGTGTAGAACCCAGGAAGCAATATTTTTCATTGTATCCCAATGTATAAGGCAACAATAAATCAGATTGAATCTGTAAAGGATAGTGCTGGAAGCTTTTAAGTGATAACAAATAAGCCAGCCAATATTTAATAAAAAGAGAAAAGAACAGCAGCTAGTGTTGAGGCTGTTTTATCCATAAACAGTGAAAAATAGATTTGGAAGGAGCTAAATAGCCAGACGTAATGAGGATCAATGATCAGTGGAGGTTATTGACCTGTATGATGTAAGGAGCCTGAGATTAGAAATGATAGCAAAAAGCCCTGCGACCTCACCACAAAGAAAAATGAATGATCTTTAAAGAATTTCATAGCTCATTGGCCGCAACGGCTTTGTAATTTGATGAAATGATGACCTTTTCACTGCACAATGAGGCAGTTAACCACCCAGGGGAGCCTGAAATGTCATTGCACGGGCTTGTAGGTTCTGCCTCCCAAAACATAAATTCGAAAAGAAACAATTTAGCCGGTCTCCAGCGAATACAGTTTGGAGCTGATTATAACCATTTGGGGCATCTTACGGAAACCACACCAAGATTAATATTAATCTCTCCGCATTTGATTATGTCCCCGTCATTTCCCTTAGGGTGTGATTGGCCCATCCAACACATTTTGCCTCATGAAATTCCTGCAAATTGCCTTGAGAAGCTTCATTACATTAAAGTTAGCACCTTGCTCTCCGTACACCCATTCCATACGTTTACTTAATAATTTATGTCACAAATGGGCTTACACTAATGCAATGAAGTTACTGTGAAAATCCCCTGATTGGGTACACTGCGGGAGAAATTAGCACAGCCAGTGCACACCTTTGGAGGAAACCCATGCAGACATGGGGAGAATGTGCAGAGTCTGCACAGACAGTGACCCAAACCAGGAATGAAACCCAGGTCCCTGGTGCTGTGAGGCAGCAGTGCTGACTACTGTGCCAGCATGCCACCTCATACAGTGCAGAAAGAGACCAGTTGGCCCATCAGGTCTGCAGTAGCCACAGTACCACCCAGGCCCTATCCTCATAATAGTGTCACAAAAGTTTGAGCATTTTGTGGCTTTATCCTGGAGGCAGGAGGTTTCAGGAAGATGTCTTTCGAATTACGAATGGCTTGTAGAGGGTATATGCAGAGGGCATGGTTTCACTTAGTGGGCAAATCCAAAACTTGGGGGAGAACAATACCATGTTATTATTCAATGGAGAAATAAGGAGACATTTCTTTATCCTCAGAATGCCTCGCTTATGCCCAAGGGCAAATGGAAGTAACTAGTCAAAGATACTGTAAATGGTGGTCTGTATGTGTGCCAGCTGTGCTATTACAAGCCTTCTGGAAATAAGTATGTCCACTTTTTGTAAGAGGTTTCATTTCACATTTTTTAAGAAGATGCACATCTCCCCTGGTTAGATCCAGGGGATAGTTATTGCCTAATCCCCAAGTGGAGCCTACTAACCCCATTTGGTTGGGTTAGCGCATTTTATCTTGAAATTCACGCTGCCACTTATCCCAGTCCCTTAAGCAAGCAATTCATGAAGTCATAGGATCACTACTGTATAGAAGAAGGCCATTCAGCCCATCAAACCTGTACCGACTCTTCAACAGAGTATCTCCTCTAGGTCCAACACACACTATCCCTATAACCTTGTGCATTTGCCCCACCAATCCCCCTAACCTACACATCTTTGGACACTAAGTGACAATTTAGCATGGCCAATCCACCTAACTCACAAATCTTTGGGTTGTTTGAGGAAGCCAGAGCACCCGGAGAAAACCCATGCAGACATGGGGAAAATGTGCAAATTCCACACAGGTGGTCACCCAAGATGGGAATTGAATGCATATCCCTAGTGCCGTGAGGTAACAGTGCTAACCGTTGTGCCACCATGCCACTACAATTGGAACTCATAGAGATAGGTTAGTAATTAAGAACTGTAATTATCATGTATAAATACTGATAAATGTTAGGCTAGTTCATTTGTTATAGAACATAGAACATTACAGCGCAGAACAGGTCCTTCGGCCTTCGATGTTGCGCTGACCAATTAGGAAAAAGCAATGACCCTCTAACCTAAACCATTCCCTTTTCATCCATAAACTTATCTACTAACCTCTTAAACGCCACCAAACTTGGCGCATCTACAACTGCAGCAGGCAGGGCATTCCATACCCTTACCACCCTCTGGGTAAAGAACCTACCTCTGACATCCGTCCTATAACTACCACCCCTTAATTTAAAGCTATGTCCCCTCGTGCTAGCTTTCTCCATCCTAGGAAAAAGGCTATCACTGTCCAACCTATCTAAACCTCTAATCATCTTATATGTTTCAATAAGGTCTCCTCTTAGCCGCCTTCTTTCTAACGAAAACAACCTCAAATCCCTCAGCCTCTCTTCATAAGACCTGCCCTCCATACCAGGCAACATCCTGGTAAACCTCCTCTGTACCCTCTCCAATGCCTCCACATCTTTCTTATAATGCGGGGACCAGAACTGCACACAATACTCCAAGTGCGGCCGCACTAGAGTTTTGTACAGTTGCAACATGACGTTGCGGCTCCGAAATTCAATCCCCTACCAATAAAAGCTAAGACTCCATATGCCTTCTTAACAACCTTATCGACTTGACTGCCTACTTTCAGGGATCTATGCACATACACCAAGATCCCTCTGTTCATCAACACTATTAAGAATCCTACCATTAGCCCTATACTCTACACATTTATTATTCCTGCCAAAGTGCATTACCTCACACTTTTCCACATTAAACTCCATTTGCCACCTCTCGGCCCAGCTCTGCAACTTGTCCAAGTCTCTCTGCAAACTATAACACCCCTCTTCACTATCTACCACTCCTCCGACTTTGGCGTCATCCACAAATTTACTAATCCATCCTTCAATACCCTCATCCAGATAAACAGCATTGCTAAATAATAGCTTCCTAGTGTGACAGTAGAATCACACTTGAATTGAAATACATTATCCTCACATTAATGCCAAAATAACAAATAGTTGGAGTCTAATCTGACTTAATATAACTTGGGGTATCTGATCTTGCACCCTAACACTCCACAGTTGTTAAAAGCAAAATACTGCGGATGCTGGAATCTGAAACAAAAGCAGGCTACGCTGGAAAATCTCAGCAGTTCTGACAACATCTGTGGAGAGAGAATAGAGACAACATTGTGAGTCATGACAGATGCTGTCAGCCTGCTGAGATTTCCCCGCCTTTTCTATTTTGCATTTAAATCCCCCCTGTGCTGCATCTTGAATTCACATTTCTGGAGCATTAGTCTGGGTCTTTGGATTACTGGCCCTGTAACTTGATGGCGCTTTATACAGTCTCCCCACCAAGTTAAGAGGTGTATTAATACTGCTGAGTATTACTTCACGCTCGATCCTTAGTCCTACCCAAGGAAGGGAAAATGTTTGACATATTGTAGCGGACCCTGAGTCTCAGAAAGTTTAAATTGCTGACTTACGAACTTAGTGTAAATGGACGCTCTTGGTCTCAGTCTGGCTTTCAGGATTTGATTTATTAGGGGAAAAATGGCTTGAACTGAATTGAGTTTGGCAACGTGACAACTCAATAAATCCATCGCAGAGTGTTTGGGAAAATGAAATGTCACATTCCTGTAAAATTGTAAGAATAAAACAATCTTCACAAACAGGAGCAGTTACTAATCCCAATCATATTGATCTTTTGTCAGAGATTATCCAATTTTTTTCAACCTCTTAATCCCTTTCTTTCTCCTAAAAATACATTTGATTATCAGTTGAATCCAATTGTATCACTATTCCCCTATCTATTATTTCACAACCTGTACTACCTCTGTGACTGTGAGATCCTCCGTATGGTTTGTTTTAATTAAAAAAGCTTCACTTTCAGGTATTTCTGCTTATGCAACTAATTACAAACATAAGAACGCAAGAACTAGGAGCAGGAGTAGGCCATCTGGTTCCTCGAGCCTGCTCTGCCATTTAATAAAATCATGGCTGATCTTTTTGTGGACTCAGCTCCACTGACCCGCCCACTCACCCTTAATTCCTTTACTGTTCAAAAATTTATTTATCCTTACATTAAAAACATTCAGTGAGGTAGCCTCAATTGCTTCACTGGGAAGGGAATTACACACATTCACACCCTTTGTGTGAAGAAGTTCCTCCTCAACTCAGTCCTAAATCTCCTCCCCCTTATTTTGAGGCCGTGTCCCCTAATTTTAGTTTCATTTGCCAGTGGAAACAATTTCCCTGCTTCTATGTTATCTATTCCCTTCATAATCTTATATGTTTCTACAAAATCTCCCCTCATTCTTCTGAATTCCAATAAGTTTATGCTACACTTGAAATGAGCATATGCTACAATGAGTATATGCTACACTTTAAGCTAAATTAAGCTAATTTGACCACATTTTAAAACTCAGTTTGAAATTCTGGATTGAACTTAAGAATTGGCTACATTTGAAAGTGCAATGTTAAAAGAATTTTTTTTGTCATAAACAAACTTTCATGGTCACCGCTGTGTATTGTTTTTAAAAGTTATTGACATTGCTTGTATGCTTGTGCCCAGCTAATGTGATAACAAAGTTATTTGCGGTAACAGTTATCTGTTTTTTTTAGTTCAATTGAATTCTGCAAGTTTTTGACTTCAAGCCTATAATCGGAACCAACTGCCTTGGCCCCCTCTCTCTTTTTCTGCTTTCTGTAATTAATTTCAAATTATATTCAATAAATTGTTTTTCAAATTGTACCAAGTGCAATGATACTTGGTACTGTTGCCATGGTCTGTCAGAGAAATAAATGGATCCTACAGTGATTATAAGGTTTCTTTCTTACTCCTAATTAACTCATTTTTAATTCTAATACAAAAGCAAAATATTGCCAATGCTAGAAATTGCAACAAAAAAAAGTAGATGCCAAAAATACTCAACAGGTCAGGCAGCAGTTGTGGAGGGAGAACCAGAGTTACTGGAAGTCATTGACCCGAAATGTGGGCTGGAATTTTCTGGTCCCCCATGCTGATGGGATTCTCCAGTCCCGCTGCAGAGAACGGAGATTTGGCTGAGTGCCAAGTTCTCCATCTTTGCTTGCTGTGGCGACGGGACGCGAACAGTTGGCAAATTCTGGCCCTTGAGTGAAATGTTCTCAATTTGGTGGTGATGGATTTTGAGATGAAAATCAGAGCCAGGAAGCTAGGGGGAGCTGCACCAGGATGTGTTCCCAGTGCATTCATCTCTTTTGAGAATTGGGCTGGGATGTGAATTGCCTCCAGCACAGAGGCAGGAAGCCAATGAATATTCCTGAGGCATCAACGAGGAGCGATCTTCCAGTCTCGCTGCCATTTTACCACGAGCAGAGTGTCCCCTTGTCATTTGTGGCGGTCTTGCAGCATGGAGGTTTATTAGTAGCAACGGTAGGTTTACATTAACGCTACAATGAAGTTACTGTGGAAATCCTCGATTTCCTTTTCCTGTTCGGGTACACTGAGGGAGAACTTAGCACGGCCAATGAACTTAACCTGCACATCTTTTGGAATGGTAAGAAGTCTCACAACATCAGGTTAAAGTCCAACAGGTTTATTTGGTAGCACAGGCTTTTGAAGTCTCACTCCTTCTTCAGGTGAATCCTTTGGAATGCCAGCCTCCCTCTGGCATTCCTGAGGGGAAGAAGGGCAATGCCCAGAACTGGAGTTTCCCTACTGAGGAGTGCCTCTCACTTTCCTGGTCTAGAATTGTTGGAGTTCCTTCGACTGGAAATCCCATATTTTCTGAAAACAAAAACAAGCTTTGTTTCCTTAATAGTCCAAAGTGCATAATGTCCACCTTTTATATTTTGCATTGGATCCTCCACAGGGCAATGATGTGGAGGGGATTGCTCTTGTAAAGCTGATTTTATGGTCAAAATAATGCTATCCAAATAATAATGGTTTTGGGCTGACATCCTTCCTCTGTGCGTGTGTGTGTGTGCGTGCAGAGATGAAAATTAAATCCACTTATAAGGGACAGGTTGGTGATTTCACTCCATGTAGAGACAGAGCAAATGGTCACCTCCTGTGTTGTATCACATCTGTGCCTGCTGCCAACTTGAAAGTGTTTGCTATCACAATGCTGTTGGATAATGTCCATCCTGCAGCACTGTCGTACCAACGCCACCCCCCCCCTCACCCCATGTGCATAATAATCACAAGAATTATTGACAAAACTCCTGAAGCTTACAGCTGCCACACTTTACGTGACTTTAATAGGACTCGTTCGTGCGTGCTATTTATCTAATGGCTAGTATCAGACAATCTGCCATCGTTAATTAAAGTGTAAAGCATCCAAGTGTTTTTACATGAGATTGCGGAGAAATTTTGCTAAAACATCAAATGGAAACTAGCCCTGGGATTTATTACTACATCCTGACAGGCTGGCAATAGCCTTTAATAATGCATTCGCTCTCACAACATTCCTTTGCTTTCAGATTTGACAGGGGCATTTTTCATCCTGGATTTATTTGTATATTTTAATATTTGTTACAGCTCCCATTAATAGCATTCGGAAAATATTGTCTGTGATGCTCTAATTCCATGGATGGTTGCCTCCCTCTGGTATAAAAATTACTTAAAAATTGCAGGTAATGACAGAACGATGTACTCATGCTCCCTTCAGCAGAGATCAGAATGGACATTGCTGTTTCATGCTGGGTTCTGAGGAATGTTTTTATGTTAATGATTAGTTTTACAGCACTAGTATCATGAAGGAGATTGGCATAATGGCCAATACTGTTTATAATTTCATGTATAGTCTTCGTTCTTACTTCTAACCAGAAATCGTGGGGGTGTTTTACCAAAAAATGGCAGTTTTGATTCTGGTGAGAGAACCCACATGTTTCTGTCCAAATCTTACAACACTCTGCTGAGAAAAACTCAAGAGAGTGTGTTTCACACCACTGTGAAGTGGGGCTGGGGCCTTAACACGTTGGCAAAATCCTGCTGCACTTAGATTGGGGTGTCATCTTTAAAGGGTTCTCCATCATAATGGGAATAAACAGAATCACAGAATTCAGTGCAGAAGAGGCCCTTCAGCCTATCGAGTCTGCACTGATGCATGAAATACCCTGATCTGCCTTCCTAATCCTACTTGCAAGCACTTGGCCCATAACCTCCCCTGCAGCCCACCACAATGGTCTCACAGACCCTGCTCTCCACCCCCAGTTGGAATTTGGAGTTGGGACTTCTCTCCCACTTCCCCCCGCTCTCTCCCCCACCACAATCATCAGCCCATTTCTCCCTCCTGTTCTGCCTGTTCATCAACCTCTTCTTCCAATCCCCTGATCGTTGGCCCCTCTGTCCTTCCACTCCCACCACCCTCTTCCCCCCGCCAGCAGTTGGAGCCTGCACCCACCCAACTCTGTCCCCCACCAAATGGCCATCACCAGCATCTTCTGCCTCTCCAATCACTCCCGGTTCACGTCCAAATCTGAATGAATTCTCACCTCCGCGCCCCCTTGAGGTGCCCACTGAGGTCCATCCTTGGTACAAGTTGACCCTGCCAGGTTAGCATGGGTATGGTGCCAATCTGGTTGTGCCAACCTGCACCAGGGGCATGACCAGGTAACACATGTAAGGGAAGCTGTTGTCAATTGTGCCAGCGTGATACGACATAGGCACCTGCTGAATATCCATGAGAGGTAAAGTCTCAGAGAAAGTCTTAGCTAATAATAAGAATATTAACATAAGAACTAACAGCAGGAGTGGGCCATCTGGCCCCTCGAGCCTGCTCTGCCATTCAGTAAGATCATGGCTGATCTTTTCGTGGACTCAGCTCTACTTACTCGCCTGCTCACCATAACCCTTAATTCCTTTACTGTTCAAAAATTTATCTATCCTTGCCTTAAAAACATTCAATGAGGTAGCCTCAACTGCTACACTGGAATTCCATAGATTAACAACCCTTTGTGTGAAGACGTTCCTTCTCAACTCAGTCCTAAATCTGTTTTCCCTTATCTTTGAGGCTATGTTCCCTAATTCTAGTTTCACTCACCAGTGGAAACAACTTTCCTGCTTCTAGCTCATCTATTCCCTTCATAATCTTATCTGTTTCTATAAGATCTCTCCTTATTCTTCTGAATTCCAATGAGTATAGTCTCAGTCTCTCCTCATAAGCCAACCCTCTCGACTCCGGAATCAACCTAGTGAAGCTCGTCTGTACCCGCTCCAGTGCCAGTATATCCTTTCTCAAGTAAAGAGACACAGTACTCCAGGTATGGCCTCACCAGCACCTTATACAGCTGCAACATAATCTCGCTGTTTTTAAACTCCATCCCTCTAGCAATGAAGGATAAAATTCCATTTGCCTTCTTTACTATCTGCTGCACCTGTAAACCAAATCCTTGAGATTCCTGCACAAGGACACCCAGATCTCTTTGCATAGCAGCATGTTGCAATTTTTTACTATTTAAATAACAGTCCATTTTGCTGTTATTCTAATCAAAATGGATGACCTCACATTTACTAACATTGTACTCCATCTGCTAGACCCTTGCCCTCTCATTTAGATTATCTATATCCTTTTGCAAATTTTCAGCATCCTCTGCACATTTTGCTCTTCCATCTAACTTAGTATCATCTGTGAATTTTGACACATTACATGGTCCCCAACACCAAATCATCTATGTAAATTGTAAACAATTGTAATTCCAGCACTAATTCCTAAGGCACAGCACTATCCACTGATCGCCAACCAGAAAAACATCCATTTATCCCACTCTTTGCTTTCTGTTTGTTAACCAATCTTCTATCCATGCTAATAAGTTACTTGTAACACTGTGCACTTTTACATTATGTAACAGTCTTTGGGGCAGTACCTTGTCAAATACCTTCTGGAAATCCAGATGCACCACATCCACAGGTTTTCCAATGTCTACTGCACAAATAATGTTCTCAAAGAATTCCACCAAATTAGTCGAACATGACCTGCTCTTTATGAACACATGCTGTGTCTTATCAATGGGACAATTTATATCCAGATGTCTCCCTACTTCTTCCTTGATGGTAGATTCAACCATTTTTCAGACTACAGAAGTTAAGCTAAGCAGCCTATAGTTACCCGCCTTTTGTCTATCTATGTTTTTAAACAGTGGCGTCACAATTGCTGTTTTCCAAACTGCAGGAACCACCCCAGAGTCCAGCAAATTTTGGTAAATTACCACTAATGCATTTGTTATTTTTCCCGCCATCTCTTTCAGTATCTGGGATGCATTCCATCAGGATCAGGAGACTTGTTTACATTTAGCCCCATCAACTTATCTAACCCTACCTCTTTCGCTATAATGATCATTTCTGGATATTCACCTGCCATAGCCTTCCTGTCATCATTTACCTTGTTTTAAATGCTGCAAGCATTCAGATAAAGTGCCCTTATGATAGTTTTTGTACCTTCTTTTTGAATTCTAATACTTTCATTAATAATATCTCCTGAGTTGTTCTTCCTTTTAACTTTTTTCCTGATTTTTGATGCAATTGGAACCTTCTTCCCACATTTTATCCTTGCTTCCTGCTTCTCAGACCCCTTACGTAGGCATTTAAACCCTCCCCAACTGCAAACAGTCCCCCTAAAACTGATGTCCCAGTCCTACCCAAGTATAATCCATCCGATTTATACAGATCCCACCTCCCCCAGAACCAGTCGCAATGCCCCAGGAATCTGAAACCTTCCCCCGACACCATATCTTTAGTCACATATTTATCAGATTTATCCTTTCATTTCTACTCTGACTGTGGCACTGGTAATAATCCTGAGATCACTACCTTTGAGGTCCAATTTCTTAAGTTTCTTTCTAGCTTCCTGTATTCTACTTTTAGCGCCTCATCTCTTTTTTTTCTACCTATGTTGCTTGTACCAACATGTATTATGACCATTGGCTGTTTGCCCTTCAGAATATCCTGCAGCCACTTGGAGACATCATTGACTCTAGCACCAGGGAGGCAACATACCATCCTGGAGTCTTGTTTGCAGCCACAGAAATGCCTGTCTATTTCCCTTACAATTGAATCCTCTAGAACTATTGCACAGGCTCACTTTTTACCTCTCCCCTCCAATGATAAGCTAATGTATTAAACTGAGTACCCTGAGGTCCAGTGGTGTGTTCCTCCTGTGAGGAGGCTAGGAGATTGGAGGAATCTTCTGGAGGAAACCTACGCAGACACAAGGAGAATCTATCATCAATTATCACATTGTTAAAAGAATCACTACCGATGGTCCCTGTAAACTGTGTAACCATGCAGAGACCTGAATATTTCCACAGAGACTTTTAAATGAATATGTAGGTGCAGTGATGCAAAAAGAAAATTTAATGACCCACTCATGATATCAAACATTAAGAAGGTATGTCGGTACTTGACTGGTAACTACCTGACTGAACTCATTGCATCGACAATTAATGAGTGGCAAATCCATGGTAATCACAGCAGGTTAAAGGATGAGAAACCAGTTTTGCGACGATAACAGTGCAACAATTTGTGGTCATTCACAATTCCTGATGGTATCTTTTCCTCATTCCAAGTTGCTGGCCAACCCATGCTTTACTAGAAGTTTGTGCCATTTAGGTTGTTATTTTGTTCAATAAAATCTGGCCTGTTCTATTTGAATCATAGAATCCTACAGAGCTGCACCGACCACAATCCCACCCAAAACCCATCTCTATAACCCCATGCATTTACCGTAGCTAATCCGCCTGACAGTAAGGGGCAATTTAGCATGGCCAACCCATCTAACCCACACATCTTTGGCGTGTAGGAGGAAACTGGAGCACCCAGAGGAAACCTACGCAGACATGAAGAGAATGTGCAAACTCCGTACAGATAGTGACTTAAGCCGGGAATCGAACCAGGTCCCTGGTGGTATGAGGCAGCAGTGCTAACCACTGTGCTACTCAAACCATCACGGCACTCCCCCTCCACCACGTTCCACACACCACTGCCCCATACAAGCTCTTCACTTGAAATTTCAGCCTTCCATTTCCATCCTGGCTCCAGGTGCCTGTTCCTTCACCAGTTTAGGAACCTTAGCTGTTAATTTTGTCTCTACACCCTCTCTGCTTTCCTCTTCTCCATCCTGCTTTAAAAATCTAGTTAAAATCACACACCACTCACCAAAGTTTCATCCTAGTCTCATCTTGTTTGGTTTCAGCCTTCATTTTTGGCTATCCATCTATCAAACACTGGGAACATTTATCTCTATGTTAAAGGTGCTATTGAAATGTCAGTCTTTAAAATTAACTTTTGATGCCTTTTGTGACAAATTAACGCAAGCTGACTACTTTAGCGAGAATGACCCTAATAAGGTTCAAACAATAGTGAATTTAAAATAATTTAGTTTAGCATTAAATACAAATCATTTCTTGGCATTGTGCTTATATTCATTAGTGGAAATGTGATCCGGTATGCAAGCAACCTTGGCTGTTTTTCCATGTAGCATGTGCTGCTATTCTAAAGTAAATTAAAGTCCAGAATTTGATGAGTTGGAGCATCTCACGGAGAATTGCATTCCTTCGCTGCATTTTTTGGCTCCAATTATTTTTGTGCCTTGAATGTTGCAAGTAGAAGTTGATGATAATGCCGTGAAGTCGACAGGGCATTTATGCAAATGGTCATTAATTCATCATACGTCTCTGTGCTACAAGCAGCTGTTTATTTCACGTTCTAATGATGCCGGGTACTGTGAACTTGTTATTATTTTTTCAGCAGTTTCTAGGTTAATATAACCATACTGTCTATACTTGTGTGAAAGATGTATAGCTACTCAGTTGACTGGATGGCTGGTTTGTAGTACGGAATGACACCAACAATGTTGGCCCCATGCATTTGCCCTAGCTAATTCCCCTGACACTAAGGGACAATTTAGCATGGCCAATATACCCATCCCACACATCTTTGGAGAGTGTGAGGAAACCAGAGCACTCGGAGGAAACCCACGCAGACACAGGGAGGATATGCAAACTCCGCACAGGTGACCTGAGGCCAGAATTGAACCTGGGTTCTTGGCGTTGTGAGGCAGCAGTGCTAATCATTGTGCCACTGTGCTGCCCATGTGGGATTTGGTATTTAGAACATTCACTCTGAACTTCGAAGTGGTTTTATTTCTTCTGACTCTTTCAGTGTCCCTATTAGTGCATCACTGGTCAAACCATCTAAACTTTGCATTATCAGCAGGTTCCCAGCACAGTGCAATTGTCCAGGGCAGTTAGTGCTTCTGGATAATTGCCAGTTAAATCCTTGTCAATGAAATTTGAGAGGAATTCCCCAGCACATTTTTGAGGTACCACCCACCCCCCTCCCCTCCCATCTCCCCAAACCTGACACGGGGGAGCCAGGAAGTTACAGGGTGTGGTTTACACAATCCTCTATCAGTGATTGAAGTTTTCATTGTAAAACCACAGTTACTGAATAACACTTAGTTATTTTATAGCATTACAGAGTACCGATATTTCATTCTTATTGATGCTGAACAGTTTTTTTTTATTCAGTAACATTACAAATTACAGGCATTTTACACGACACAATGTAAATATGAATTAACCACAACACTTCACGGTGAAATCTTTCAAAATCACGCTGATCACTGCCTGAATTACTGTCCCATGTTCTCCTGCAGTCGGGAGTAAAAGCCTCGTCCTGAGTCAGATAATGTCGGAGGGATGCTGGTGTAGTGGTAATGTCACTGGACTAGTAATTTAAAGGCTCCGGCTAATCCTGTGGGAATGTGGGTTCAAATCCTAATGTGGTCAATTAATAAAATCTGTAATTGAAAGCTAGTTTCCAGAAATTGTCATAAAACCTCACTTGGTTCACTCTGGCTTCTTGTGGAAAGAAATCTACATTCTTACCTGGTCTGGACTATATATCTTTTCCATGGTTGATTCTTATCTGTTCCCTCTGAAATGCCCTGTTTAAGGGCAATTAAGTTTGGACAACCAATGCTGACCTCGCCAACAACACTTACAAATCAGAAAACATTTAAGAATGTGTTAAACACTTGTATGTGTTAAATACACTGCAGGAGGAGTGGCCACAACAGAGACTCTTTCGCTAAAGTTTATTTAAAAGTGACACTGCAATGCAGCTGCTGTGAAAATTCCCTAGTTGTCACACTCCAGCATCTGTTTGGGTACACTAAGGGAGAATTTAGCGCGGCCAACGCACCTAACTAATGGGAAACCCATGCAGACAAGGGGAGAATGTCTGTGCTGAGTCTGCACAGTCACCCAAGTCGGGAATTGAACCCAGGTCCCTGGCGCTGTGAAGGAGCAATGCTAATCAATGTGTCACCATGCTACCCCAAAGTAAACTCCAGAACAATGTAAAATGCTACCCCATGAATTTTGGTCTCAAAATATTGCTCTCAAAAAATTTGACTTCAGTATGTGTAGTAATTTGAAAATAGCAAAGTACGCATTTGGTAAATGTGCCAATATGTCTTTCATGACTATCTGTATTACTCTGGTAAGTTTAATTGATCATAAGAATCACCCATGATTCCCAGTGGAGCTGATGGGAAGACCATTATCACCACGTAGTAGAATATCAATTGTTTGAATTAATGTCATGTTTCCCTGATTCTTCTCGTGGTTCCATTATCTCTTTGTGGCTCCAAACAATACAAATGAAGCAAATTCTCAACGGTGATAACCTCAATGATCTGCATGGAGAATCACGAATTGACATCCCAGTTGGGCCTGTTGAATATGAGCTCCCTGGGGATTGGTAACTAGCCAACCAGGTGGAGCTCATATACTGAGCCCCGTATAAAGCAAAACCCTGAGAGGGTGCATTAACCTTTTATTCCCTGTTGGGGCTTGTTGTGTTCACACAGGCTTGTGGTTATTGTTCACTTTCATTTTGTGCAACAAAAACATGATTCTTCATGGCTGACTCCTGGAATTATTATGACAGCAAATTCCAACAATATAAAAGGAACAGATTCATTGATAGCCACAGGTGAGATGTGTGAATATTGGAGAATGGCAAATGTTGTACTTCTGTTTAAAAAGGGCTGTAGGGCAAAATTTGGAAACTACAGACCAGTGAGCCTCACATCTGTGGTGGGTAAATTGTTGCAAGGTATTTTTGAGAGACAGGATCGATAGGCATTTAGGGAGGCAAGGACTGATTAGGGACAGTCAGCATGGCTTTGAGTGGAAAATCATGTCTCACAAATTTGACTGAGTTTTTTGAAAGGGTCACCAAGAAGATAGATGACAACAATGCAGTTGACATTATCTACATGGACTTTAGCAAGGCTTTTGACAAGGCACTGCATGGCAGATTGTTGCATAAGGTTAAATCTTACAGGGTCAAAGCTGAGGTATCTAAACAGATACAAAACTGGCCTCTTGAGTTGTTTTCAAACTGGAGCCTGTGACCAGTGGCGTGATTCAGGGATCAGTGCTGGGCCCAATGTTACTTGTCATTTATATTAATGATTTAGATGAGAATATAGGCGTCATGGTTAGTAAGTTTGCAGATGACACCAAGATCGGTGGACAGTGAAAAAAGTTATCTCCAATTGCAAAGGTACATGTTCACAGCTCCTTGAAAGTGGAGTCAGTGGTGAAGAAGGCAATCAGCATGCTTAGTTTCATTGGTCAGGACATTGAATTGGGATGTCTTTTGAAGTTGTACAAGACATTGGTAAAGCCACACTTGGAGTACTGTGTGCAATTTGGTCCCCCTATTATAGAAGGAACATTATTAAATTAGAAAGAGTGCAGAAAAGATTTATTAGGATGCTACCGGGACTTGGTGGATTGAGTTATAAGGAGATGCTGGATAGACTGGGACTTTTTTCCCTGGAGCATAGGAGGCTTAGGGGTGATCTTATAGAAGTCTTTAAAATAATGAAGGGCATAGATCAGATAGATAGTCAATATTTTTTCCCAAAGATAAGGGTCTAAAACCAGAGGGCATAGGTTTAAGGTGAGAGGGACAAGATACAAAAGTATTCAGAGGGGCAAAGTTTTCACACAGAGGGTGGTAGGTGTCTGGAACAGGCTGTCAAATATAACAGTAAATGTGTGTACAATTTTGTCTTTTAAAAAGCATTTAGATAATTAGATAGGTACGATGGGTATGGGCCAAATGCGGACAATTGGAATTAGCTTAGGGGTTTAAAAAAATGGCCAGCATGGACAAGTTGGGTGAAGGGCTTGTTTCCATGCTGTAAACCTGTATGACTCTGAGATTCACAACAAATTCAAAGCAATGCAAGTGAAGCAAAGATTTACGACATAATTATGAAATTATCAAGAAAATTTTGAGGTTGAATAAACGGATAAAAGAAAAGCAGTTCACATTTAGTAAGCTTTGAAATTTAACAGCATAAAACCACATGATGGCAGACTAGCTGAAGCAAAGCACAGCGACATATCCAACAGGCTGGATTGATCCTTTGACATTAAAATTAAAACGTTGTAAGCTACAGCAAAACAGCACATTTATGAAGTGTGTAGTGAAATTATTGCTCTCAAATTCTAAATCCTCGTTCTACCAAGTGAAATACAATACAACAAATATGGCAGGAAAGCTTCTGTATTTGTCTGTTTGAAAACTGCAGTTAAGTACGGAGAAATAACATAAACAGCAACTACTGATTTCATTGGTTTGTTGTTGTATCTAAGAATCATAGAATCCTACAGAGCAGGAGACCATTCAACCTGTCGAGTCTGCACTGATCACAATCCTACCCAGGCCCTATCCCCATGTATTAACTCGTTCCCTTTAACAGTAAGGGGCAATTTAGCATGGCCAATCCACCTAACCTGCATATCTTTGGCGTGTGGGAGAAAACCCACGCAGACATGGGGAGAATCTGCAAACACCAAACAGACAGTAACCCAAGTCAGGAATTGGACCCGGGTTCCTGGCGCTGTGAGGCAGCAGTGCTAATGTTGTGTCACTGTGCCACCCCTTAAGGATCGTTCATTTCCTGGTTTCTTCTCAATAATAATTTTTCAAATGTTATGTGCATAACACAGTGCAAGGACAACATGAGCTAACTATTGTGAATTTGATATTGGCGATTACTAAGAGTTCAATAAGGGCTGGAGGAATTCTTCTTCAAGGGTGTCAAGGGTCAAGTCTATTTCCGAAGAAGACTCATATGTAGCGGCACGGGTGGCCCAGTAGTTATCATTGCTGCCTCTCAGTGCCAGGGACACAGGTTTGTTTCCCAGCTTGCATCGCTGTCTGTGCAGAATCTCCCACAGGCCAGAAATGTGCAGGTTAGGTTGAGTGGCCATGATAAATTATCCTACAGTGTCAAGGGGGCTAGCTAGGGTAAATGCATGGGGGTTATGAGGAAAGGGCTTGGGTGGGATTGTGTTTGGTGCAGACTTGATGGGCCGAATGGTGTCTTTCTGCATTGTAGGATTCTATAATTGTGGGGAAAAGTCTATCTGGTTCCTCTTAGGGAAGGAAATCTGCCATCCTTAGCGGATCTGGCCTATGTGGCTCTGTGAGCCATGACAATGTGGTTGACTCTCTATTGCCCTTGGGCAACCAGTGATGGGCAATAAATGCTGGTCAGCCAGCAACCCACGTCCCATAATGAATTAAAATAAATTCTTGAAGTATAGAATGGTCATTCTTTGTACTTTGGAACAATGCGATGTAGTGAATTAGTAATAGCAGCATTGTGCCACACATTAGCACCTGGTTAAATTATGACATTGGTGGTAACAGGTTAAAGAGAGGAAGAGTTACAGGATTACTGGAAATGAAAATATCAATTCGCTCAAATGTTGACAGTGAAAGGGAAAGGAAAAGGTTTGGATATTTCAGCTGGAAATAGTGTGTTAATGTAGGAACGGGACTGTGCTGAGCCAGTGAAAGTCAAAGCAAGAATCAAATGAAAGCACCATCAAAGAAAGGAGATAAAATCAAAGGACATCCGATAAGAAGTCAGCAATTTCAGGAACAGGATGAAAGAAGAGAAAGGCTCACAATGCAGTCAGGAATATAAATAACAATTAATTATTATACCAATCTTATCGCTTTTCCCAGAAAACTCTGCAAATAGTTTAGTGGCATCGGACACTTTAGGAACTTTCAAGTGGTTATTGGATAGGCACATGGAGCACACCAGAATGACAGGAATGGGATAGTTTGATCTTGGGTTCAGACATAGTTCAGCACAACATCAAGGGCTGAAGGGCCTGTGCTGTACATGTTTTATGTTTTATGTTCTATGTTGCACATACTTAACCTAAGGCTGATATTTGAATCTTGCTTTCACTACTTTTCTTCATTTGACTACCCAATTAACTGTTTGCAAGCAGTGATTGTGCCCAGTCATTTCACAGATCCAGCAATCTGCCTGGGGTGCTGTTGCCATAGAGGGGGGGAAAACACTCAGGGAATGTTAACACAGAAAATGCTGGAAAATCTCAGCAGGTCTGACAGCATCTACGGGGAGAGAATAGAGCCAACGTTTTGATTCTGGATATCCTGCATCAGAGCTGGCAATGAATGAAAATTTTGATTAGCGAGATGCTTGAAATCACTGTGCCAAGAATGATGTTCAGGTTTCAAAGGACTACAAGAGGCAGTCCAGCCATAAGATTGCAGGGGAGAGTGCAGAGTTTGGTTACTTGCACCCAGCCTGAGCCCATCAAATATCCAGAATCCTTGGGAACCTCACTCTGCAGCCTGGCAGTGGTCAAGAGGTGCATGGGTACCATCTCCTTGACTTTCCCTTGGGACCCAATGCACCAGTTCCACGGTAGTTATGGCCCATTCCAAAGTTCCCCTCTTGCAGTTCCTGCTGGATTAGTGGGTGAATAGCAGAAGGGTTTTGAATTTTGAATAGGGGTTCAAGCCCACTAATCACATTTAATAGGAAACATTACACCAGGTTTGCCATCCAGTAGCATTTCCTCTTTAAACTTCATGTTCTATTCAGCAGGCCTTTGGGATTCCCACCAGCAGTGAACGAGGTGATAAATACCCCTCCCTCTTCTCCCCACTTATTCTTCAACCATAAAGCATACAAGTTTTTTCAGCAATCTTGTAACCTTGACTGTGAGCATGTTGTGGCTGTAGAGAATATAGCTGTTGAAAAGACACGGAAGAGAACAAGGTATACAACAAAAGCAACAAAGTATACAATAAAAGTAACAACGTATAAAACAAAAGCAACCAAGTATGCGATTAAAAACAACAAAGTATGCAACAAAGTATACAATAAAAGCAACAAAGTATACAGCAAAGCAACAAAGTATATATAACAAATACAACAAAATATATAATAAAAGCAACAAAGTATACAACAAAAGCAACAGAGTATAGAACAAAGTATACGACAAAAGCAATAACATATACAACAAAACATTAAAGTAAACAACAAAGTTCACAGCAAAAACAACAATGTATACACCAAAATGTACAGCAAAAGCTGTACACAATAAAACAAAGTATATAATAGATATAAAACAAAAGCAACAATGTATACAACAAAAGCACCAAAGTATACAGCAAACTATGCAACAAAAGCAACAGAGTATATATATATATATATATATATATATATAAATAAAACAAGGTATATAACAAAAACACAAGGTATGTGACAAAAGATAAGCAATAAAATGGAAAAAGAAGAAATGTAAAAGGGTTGCAGATGCAGCAACAATGAAATTGTCCTGCTGGGCATACTGTGAACATTGACTTTAATCACTTTAGCTACACCTTGGTTCCCTTCACAGATGTGGATGTTTCTGTCGGTGTTATGGATATTTGGGTTGGAAATCTTTTATCAGGATCCAGACAGGTGTTTGGATTTTTTGGGCCAAATAATTATTTTCCTCTTCTTGCAATTGACGTATTCACCATGCTTTGCTTGCATTTTCTGTTTTGATTCACCCCCTGCTGTATTAGCAGTTTTTTAAAAGAAAGTTTTTAAAATACTTTTTTCTCTTTGCTTCTTATGGTTTCAGTTCACATGGACTTTTCTTGTTTGTCTTTCCACCCCCTTGCTACTGATTGCACACTGTTTTATCTTTTCTATGTAGTTTGCATTTTCTTATTGGCGATCCTTATGTCACCTCCTTCTGATTTAAGTTTATCAGTCTTAAAGATTGCCTGACTGCACAATGGCATAATTCCCAGATTAGAGAAATCTGATTAATATAGAGAAAACTGATTTATTTGTGTAAATTTAAAACTCCTACACACACTTTACTCCAATAATTTGTGAACGGCCCACATTCCAAGTGATTTATGCAGATAGTGAAAGTCAAAGGCTTGAAGGTAGATCCAATCTCATTCTCCCCCCCCCCTCCAACACCCACCTCATGTCTTCATTCCTATTGCTTATCCTAGTACTTGTAAGTATTTTCCTTTTGGGTATAATCATGATTACTGTTACATGATGCAATGCTGTTTTCCCAAAGACTTTCTGAAAATCTCGGCATACAACATCTAACAGAATGGAATTATCTTCCAATTTCCTCGGAGCAATTCAACCAGGTTAGTCAGACAGAACCTCATTTCCCAATAACATGCTAGGACCCTTGAATAACAGAGGAGCCGCTGCTGTGACAAGAAATAAGGGTGTAGCTACAGTCAAAAGTTATTTAAATCAATGTTCTCTGTGTGCTCAGCAGGAGGATTTCATTGTTACTGCAGCTGCAACCCTTTCACAATTATTTCCTTTTGTTTGCTGGCATATCTTTTACTGTATATTTTGTTGTATATATTTTGCTGTATGTATTTTATAGTGTATTTTTGTTCTCTGTATTTTGTTGTAGATGTTTTTCCTATATATATTTTGACATATACATTTTGTTAGATGTATTTTGTTCTATATTTCGTATATATATTTTGTTCTATATACTTTGTTGTATACATTTTGCTGTATACATTTTGTTTTATATTTCTTGTATATGTTATATTTTATATACTTTGTATACATTTTGTTGGATGTATTTTGTTCTATGTACCATGTATACATTTTGTTCTATATACTTTGTTATATACATTTTGCTGTGTACATTTTGTTCTATATATCTTGTATATATTTTGTTCTATATATTTCATTTTATATACTTTGGATGTATTTTGTTCTGTATATCTTTTATATATTATCTTCTATATATGTTGTATTATTTTGTTGGATGTATTCTGGTCTATATGTTTTGTTGTATATATCTTGCTTTATATATCTTGCTTTATATATTTTGCTGTGTATGTTTTGTTGGGTTTGTTGTGCGCACATTGACTTTTTAATAATATTTAGTTAATATAATGTTGTTAAGGGCAGGTGAAGGGTAAGGTGGGAGAGGAGAGGAGAGGAGTGGTGGAGGAGGTGGGTATGTCTGATCCTCAATAATCAGGAGACTGGACGATCTGTGCCCTCACTTCAAATTTCAACCATCATCTCACCCTGCAACTGACAGCTGACCAATGGGAATTTAACCTTATATAGCTTTTTGCCCTTTTTAAATTTTTGAGACCATGAGGCCTTCCTGGGTCCAGAGTTGTCAAAAATCTGAAAGAAAGGTTTTGTTAATGTGGCTTCTGTTTCCTTCAGCCCTCTGCTACAAATGTCACCAGGCAGCAGACTAGCCAATACAGTGTGTCATAATTCTAGTTAGTCATCCATCATCAGGCCTAGTTCGTTTCACATCTTCACATGCATTTATCATAGAATCATACTGTGTAGAAAGAGCCACTCAGCCCATCGAGTCTGCACCAACCACAATCTCACCCAGTCCCCAGCCCTATAACCCTGTGTGTATACCCTGGCTAGTGCCCTTCACACGAACAGGCAATTTAGCATGGCCAATCCATCTAACCCACACATCTTTGGGGATTAGTGGGGAAGGATTAGTCAGTCGGCTGGTTAACTAGCTGCTGAACCACATCAATGAGCACTCCTCTGGTGGCCAACAAGTCTTGGAGTGAGACTCAAACTCGTAGCTTCTGGCTCTGAGGCGCTTAGAAGCGTTACTGACTGAGATATGAAATTTGACTGGACCTCACCAATATTTGCCAGCTTTCAGTCTGATCCACTAGCATTGCCCATTACTGTAGACTCATCCTAGAAAGCAAAGGTAAGTCCTAGATTTTGTTCTCCTTAGATACCTGTAAGAGAGGTGTGGATTATGCCTTTTATTTTCATTTTTTCATGGGATGTGGGCTAGCAATTATTGTCCATCCCTAATTGTCCTTGAGAAAGTAGTAGTGAACTGCATTCTTGAACCACTGTAGTCTCTGAAATGTAGGTATACCCACAATGCTGTTAGGGAGGGAGTTCCAGACTTTTGACCCAACAACAATGAAGAAACGGCAATATATTTCCAAGCAGGGGTGATGAGTGGCTTGGAGAGAAATCTCCAGGATATGGTGTTCCATGTGTTGGTTCCCTTGACTTCTTACATTGGTTCAGAAGGTGCTGTTTAAGGACCATTGGTGAGTTCCTGCAGTACAGCTTGGAGATGGCACGCACTGCTAATTGCTGCCACGATGTATTGGCAGTGAAGAGAGTGAATCTTTGTGGATGGGATGCCAATTAAGTGGGTTGCTTTGTCCTGAATGGTGTCAAGCTTCTTGAGTGTTGTTGGAGCTGCACCCATCCAGGCAAGATGATAGAGATGTCCATTTCTGGCCAGTAATAAGTGTGTCTACTATTTTAAGGATGAGTCTGCTCCCAGCATGCCTTAAAAACTAGGAGCAGGAGTTGGCCATCTCACCCCTCGAGCCTGCTCTGCCATTCAATAAGATCATGGCCGCTCTTTTGTGGACTCAGCTCCACTTACCCACCTATAACCCTTAATTCCTTTACTGTTCAAAAATTTATCTATCCTTGTCTTAAAAAACATTTAATGAGGTGGCCTCAACTGTTTCACTGGACAGGGAATTCCACAGATTCACAACCCTTTGAGTGAAGAAATTCCTCCATATCTCAGTCCGAGATCTGCTTCCCCTTATTTTGTGGCTATGCCCCCTGGTTTTAGTTTCACCTGCCAGCGGAGATAACTTCCCTGCTTCTAGCTTATCTATTCCTTTCATAATCTTACATGTTTTTTATAAGATCTCCCCATATTCTTCTGAATGCCACGAGTATAGCCCCAGTCTACTCAGTCTCTCCTTATAAGTCAATCTTCTCAACTCCAGAATCAACCTAGTGAATCTCTTCTGCATCCCCTCCAGTGCCAGTGTATACTTTCTCAAGTAAGGAGACCAAAACTGTACACAGTACTCCAGATGTGGCCTCACCAACACCTTATACAGCTGCAACATAACCTCACTGTTTTTAAACTCCATCCATCTCGCGATGAAGGGTAAAATTCCATTTGTTTTCCTAATTACCTGCTGCACCTGCAAACCAACTCCTTGAGATTCCTGCACTAGAACACCCAGGTCCCTCTGCATAGCAGCATGTTGCAATTTTTTTTACCATTTAAATAATAGTCCATTTTGCTATGATTTCTACCAAAATGGATTATCTCATGTTTACCAACATTGCAGTTCATCTTCCAGATCTGCGCCCATTCACAGACTATCTACATCCCTTTGCAGACTTTCAGCATCCTCTGCACACTTTTCTCTGCCACCCATCTTAGTGTTATTTGAGAATTTTGACACATTACACTTGGTGCCAACTCCAAATTATCCACGTAAATCAAACGATTGTGATCCCAAGATTGATCACTGAGGCACACCACTAGTCACTGCCAACTAGAAGAACGCCTATTTACCCCCACTCTTTGCTTTCTGTTTGTTAATCAAACTTAGTGTCTTTGATCCAGATGCCTTGCAGCCCTATTTCTAGGCTGTGCCTTGCAGTTTGCACATCAGCAACAATTTCTGCGGTGCTTCAGTTTTAATTTCTTGAAGTCCATCATAATGTGGCAAGGCTTGACTGATTGTTTTGTGCACCATGTAGTTTCTCAGGAGAACGATTCGCGAAGTACATTTTATCCTGATTGCGATCGAAGAAATGAGCTTTCGATTACTGTGACAACTCACATTTTTAAATCAATGTTTGGCTGTAGTTTCTTCCAAATTCTTCAATCTGATTCAATGTAATTAGAACATTTGCTTCTGATTTATTTTTGCCTTCCTCTCACAGAGATAAACTCTAAGACAGCTGTCTAAGGGTGCTGGCAAGTGCCCAGGATTGGCTCAGGAGCTGATGGGTTCCACCTTCTGGGTCACTGTTGCTACATCTTGCCAGTGAGGGCAGTAAGGAAACTCATTTTTCCCCATCTTATCTTGCTGGAGTGATCTAATACCAGCCCCTGTCTCAGGTATATTGACTGTGCTCCAACTACAGACTAGATTAGATTCCTTCTTGAACTGTGCCAGTGATTAATTCAGATTCCTTCTTGAATTGGGCCATGGATTAATTCAATTGCTTCCTGGTTTAGTTTGACTTGAGTTAGTATTGTCACATCTATTAATATACAGTATTGTTTCTTGCACGCATACCATTCATAGAAAAGGAAACGAGAGTGCAGCATGAAGATTTACAGTCATAGCTAGTGTGTAGTGAAAAATCAGCTTAATATAAGGTAGATCAATTCAAAAGTTTGATGGCTGCAGGGAAGAAGCTGTTCTTGAGATGGTTGGTACATGAGCTCAGATTTTTGTATCTTTTTCCTGAAGGAAGAAGGTGGAAGACTGAATGTCCAGGATGTATGGAATCTTTACTCATACTGGCTCTTTGCTGAGGCAGTGGGAAGTTAGGCAGAATTAATGGATGGGAGGCTGGTTTGCTTGATGAACTGCACTACATTCATGACCCTTTGTAGTTCCTTGAAAGCTTGGGCAGAGCAGGAGCCATACCAAACTGTGATACAACCAGAAGGAATGCTTTCTATGATGGTTCCGTAAAAGTTGTGAGAATCATATCTGCCATGCCACATTTTCTTAGTCTTCTGAGAAAGTAGAGGCGTTGATGGGCTTTCTTAGCTAAAGTGTCTGCAAGGGGTGGGGCCTGGACAGGTTGTTGGTGACCTAGGCACCTGAAACCTTAAAGTTTGCGACGATTTTCACTCATCCCCATTAATGTAGACATTGGCATGTTCTCCACTATGCTTCCTGAATTCCTAAACTGTGCCTGGAATTAAATCAGCCTCCTTCCAGAACTCTGCATCTCAACAAGCCATCAAGTAGTGTGGGGCTCCAGCAAAACACTGCGGTGGGCAAAAATCTGAAAATCAGAAATCACTGGAGACTCTCAGCATGTCAGGTGTGGAGGGAGAAATAAAACTGGAATTCTCCAGCAGTTCACAACGACGGGATTCTCTGCTCTGGCTGGAAGCACAGAGCCTGCCCATGAGTTTCTGATGGCATAGAGCCGGGAATTCCCACTGGCAGCAATGAGGATCCCATCACCAGCACATAGCATGTTACTTCTCCACAGCCAAGAAAAACACTGAGGGGAGGCCAGCGAATCTCAGCCAGAGTTAACATTTCAGCGCAATGATCAATCATCAGAATGGGGCATGGAACAGTTCTGGGATCAACAATTGTCCAGTGAACAAGATGCCAATCTGTTGCTGTGTGAGACATAAACCATTTTCAGAGCAAATAATCCTTCCCACCTCCTCCCCAGAAACACTGAGTCGTGTTCCATAGTACCTCACTCGCCAGTGATACTTTATTGGATGGGGCTTACTGCGAAGGAGAAGGTCATTACCTCATGACAAATAATGTAACATTATAAAAAGAAGGCAAACATTGATTATTGTGTGAATGCATATCCTAGGGGACAGTAAAAACCAGTTAGCTCAGTTTCCTGGACAACTGGTTATAGAATCATAAAATCCTGCAATATAGCAGGAGACAGTTCAGCCCATTGTGTCTGCACTGAGCACAATCCCACCTAGGTCCTATCCCTATAACTCTATGCACTTACCTTAGCTAGTATCCCTGACACTTTAACATGGCCAATCCACTTACCCCACATATCTGTGGACTGTGGGAGGAGAGCAGAGCACCCCACTACAGGCTGGGCACAGTCAGTCACCCAAGGCCGGAATTGAACCCGGATCTCTGGCACTGTGAGGTAGCGATGCTAACCACTGTGCCTCCTGAATCAAAGTGGAGAATGTGGGCATGTGACTCATGATGCAGAGTGCACACAGGTTAAATTCACATTCCGATTGAGGTTATATGTGAAGGCTCCGTCTCCTCAACCTTGCTCCTTGCCTGAGGTGTGGTGATCTCAGGTTAAATATCACCAGTCAGCTTATGAACAGCTTATGGTCATTTGGGACTGTGGGGACTTTATCTTATCTTTTGAACAATGTATCAGCCCATCCGTCCACCAGCCACATGGGAAATGATAAATAGACTCAATGAAGTTCCAGCATTTTAAGTCTGAAATGCAAGCATTTCTAATTTTTGGAAACCTGAAGATATAACATTTCTTCTGTATAGTGTGTGACTTTTTCTTACTTTGTTTTTTTGACCGGTGCAGTTTGAAGATTTGTATTTGAGAACTCGGTGCGCTTGAACTGCCGCAACATGCTCGATTTGGTAAGAGTACTTCAAATATTTCAACAATATAATATTATGGACCACGCTATAATAACTTACTACATTTAAATAAGAGTGCTGTCTGTTGATAGTGTATTAACAAATCACATCAAATCAAATCAAATTAATAAAGATGGAGTTGGTTTGCTATCATACATCCTCATTTACAGAATTACCAGCTAAATTCAGTGAAAGTTATATAAATATATTGTAAGCACTGAGTCTTAATAGAAAACCAACTATTAGAGAAAAATAAAGCATAAAAAATAAAGCTTACTACAGATTAACATGGTACAATGCTGCACAACTCATCATGTAGTACATTGTGACAGAATTTGTTGCTCTGCACTCTGCATCTGAATATACGTTATAACATTTTGTATACAGTGGCACAGTGGTTAACTCTACTGCCTCACACTACCAGGGACCAGGGTTAAATTCTCATCTCAGATGACTGTCAATGTGGAGTTTGCACATTCTCCCCATGTCTGTGTGGGTTTCCTCTGGGCGCTCCAGCTTCCTCCCACACTCCAAAGATGTGCAGGTTAGGTGGTTTGGCTGTGCTCAATTATCCCTTAATCAGGGAATTAACAAGGCAAATACGTGGGGTTACAGGGATAAAGCCCTGGGTGGGATTGTTGCCAATGCAAATCTGACAGGTCGAATGATCTTCTTCTGCACTGTAGGGATTCCATGATTCTATGAATATGCATATATTGAATACACATATACATCCATATAGTTGCACATTCTCCCCGTGTTTGTGTTGTTTTCCTCTGGGTGCTCCAGTTTCATCCCACAGTCCAAAGATGTGCAGGTTAGGTTGATTGGCTATGCTAAACTACTTTTAGTGTCAGGGGCACTAATAGGGTAAATATGTGGGGTTATAGAGGTGGGACCTGGGTGGGATTGTTGTCGATAGACTTGATGGGCTGAATGGCCTCCTTCTGCACTGTAATGATTCTATGAATATACAATATTGAATATATTTAGACATAATGAAAGGTAAGCCGTGCATTTGTTGGTGTTGGAGGAATGATTCTATGCGTTATTTTATTGCCACCTATAAACCTCCTGTGTATTTAGATACTTGAAACTTTTTTTGAAAGAAGTTGAAATATAATTCTGCATTCGAATAACCACCTTCGTCCTTTGTGCCCCTGCTTTGATCACCATGGTTGGAGGGGTAGGGTGGGGGGGTGATGCGGGGGTGGGGGGGAGATAATGGAAGAACAGGAAATTCAATAATGAACGGTAGCGACTTTGTTCCTATGGATACACTTGGTTCTTTATTGTCAGCTTTGTTCTTTTGCCAAGCAAATCTCTAATCCATCTGGGTAATTGTCATTAATTTCAAGTCTTTAAATGAAGAATCTTTTCAAATGCTTACATTTGCCAGGTCCACTGGATCAGTTTAATCACTTCCTCAATTAATTTCAGTGGATTCATGAGGCATAGCCTATTGCTTCCAATACCATACTGACTGCTTGCTACAGCTTTTGCTTTCTGCAGCTGAACTTTTACAGTATCATCTAAAATGCTCTTAAACTATATTGCATAAGCTACTCTCATGCTTATCGCTATTTGCATGATAATATTGGCCAGTGAATTATGTTGATGCAGTGGGTTAGGTTCCACCAAATGATGTGAAGATACCAACGTTAGACTGGGGTAAACATAGTAAGATGTCTCACAACATCAGGTTAAAGTCCAACAGAAAGCCACTAGCTTTCGCGGTTTGCCCCTTCGTCAGCTAGTGGCTGACGAAAGCTAGTGGTGTTTACACCAAATAAACCTGTTGGACTTTAACCTGGCGTTGTGAGATTCCTTACAGTTGTGAGATTCCTTACTAACTGGGCACAGTGTTGACCGACACAGATACCATTGTCACATTAATATGGGAGGTCACAATCTAGTTCTGAGTGGATGCGATTCTACAGAATCAAGTCTTTGCTAGTTTGATACAAATCTTTCCCCTCACTTCGAGATCAAAAGAACAGAAAATGCTCAGAAACTCAGCAGGTCTGACAGCATCTGTGGAGAGAGAATAGAGTCAATGTTTCGAGTCAGGTTGACTCTTCATTAAGGTTCGCTTCCAGGTCACTGGATGTGGAAAATGGGAAAAAAAAAATAACCTTGGTGCAGCAGTGCTGATTTATTTCATTCATTTGTGGGACACGGATATCAATGATGGTCAATATTTATTGCCCATCTCTAGTTGCCCGACAGCAGTGAGAATTAACCACATTGCCATTACTCTGGAGCCACACGTAGGCCAGACTGAGTAAGATGGCAGGATTCCTTCCCTAACAGACATTAATGAATTTATTTTTAGGATTTTTAAAAAATAATCGATCATGTTTACATGGTCATCATTAGATTCTTCATTCCAGATTTTTATCTTGAATTGAAATTCAAGTGTGAGGTGATTCATTTTGGTAGGACAAACCTGAATGCAGATTACAGGGGCAACAGCAGGGTTCTGAGGAGTGTGGGGGGTCAGAGAGATCTTGGAGTTCATATCCACAGATCTCTGAAGGTTGCCACTCAAATGGATAGAGACGTGAAGAAGGCTTATAGTGTGTTAGCGTTTATTAACAAGGGTTTGAGTTTAAGAACCGTGGGGTTATGCTACAACTATACCGGACATTGGTAAGACCACATTTGGAATATTGTGTGCAGTTCTAGTCACCTCACTATAAGAAGGATGTGGAAGCATTAGGGACAGTACAGAGGAAATTTACCAGGATGCTGCCCTGGTTTGGAGAGTAGGTCTTATGAGGAAAGGCTGAGGGAGCTCGGGCTTTTCTCTTTAGACTGGAAGAGGATGAGAGGTGACTTAATAGAGGTTTATAAGATGATGAGGGGGATAAATAGAGTAAATGTGCAAATGTAGCTGTTACTAGGGGGCATAACTATAAGGTTCATGGTGGGACATATAGAAGGGATATCTGAGATAGATTCTTTACTGAGAGAACAGTTAGGGTATGGAATGCATTGCCAGATGTGATAGTGGAGTTGGACATATTAGGAACGTTCAAGCAGTTATTGGATAGGCACATGGAACACACCAGAATTATAGGGAGTGGGATAGCTTGATCTTGGGTTCAGACATGGCCTGACACAAGTTTGAGGGCTGAAAGTCCTTTACTGTACTATACTGTTCTATGTTTCTATGAAACTCTGCCAGAATGAGATTCGAACTCAGTTCCCCAGAGCATTAGCTGAGTTTATGGATTAATAGTCCAGCGATAATAGTCTCCCATGAATTGTTTAGACTAGTAATCTAAAGGTCAGGACTAATACTCCAGAGACATGAATCCAAATCCCACCATGTCAATTCAGTTAATTAGCAAATCTGAAATAAAATGCTACTGGCATTATTGATAATCAGGAAGGTACAAGACTGCTGTTAAAAACCTGTCAGGTTGACTATTATTATTCCCATTGGAGGAGGAAATCTGTTGTCTTTACCTAACACTTGACACCAGACTCACAGCAACACGATTGACTATAACTGCTCTCTGGATACTCTGTCAGTCAAGGACGATTTGGGCTTTGCCAACAATACTCACATCCCAAGAACAATTCCTCTGAATTGTATCTAACAGTGCTAGCCCTAGGCCTTGTTACCCAATTTGTGGCTGAAATTAGAAGCATTTCATTAACAGACATTAGCATCTCTTCTATTGACGAGTATAAAAATAAGTATTGTGAACCACAATGTATCAGTCAACTCCATCTGCTGCTCCTTGAGATTATCTATTCAAAATTTGTCTGCAGATTAAATCCTGGCCACTCTTCCATCAAAGCTTCATTTGAGCGAATTATTAGCATCCTGAAGCAACAGTTCTGCTAGCTGGATAAGAATCATAGAATTCCTACAGGGCATAAAAGGCCATTCAGCCCATCGAGTCTGTGCCAAGTCTCTGAGCCAATATCTTATGCAGTCCCTCTTTGCCGTGGAAGAGCTGGTGACACGCTGTTTGGTTCGCTGCACCACCTCGCTGGTGCACAAGTTGTAAGTGGAATCTTCCACACGCTCCGACATGCCAGGCAGTTAGATGCATTCAGTGACTGCACAGCTATCCAATCCTCTTAAGGACCGGGCTTTTGAAATCTGCAGTTGTGTCTACGGCAGCAGAGCTGAGGCACGGTCAGAGGGATAGGAGTGTCTTAAAACAAAGCACAGAGGTGAAAGAAGGAAATTCCAATGCTTAAAGCCTGAGCAGCTGAAAGTGAAGTGATTAAGATCAGGCATGCACAAGAGGCCAGAATTAGAGAAGTGTGGAGATCTTGGGCGATAAAAGCAAAATACTGCTGATGCTGGAATCTGAAACAAAGACTGCAAAATGCTGGAAAATCTCAGCAGGTCTGACATCACCTGTGGAGCCCGCTGGAGAATTGCATCCTCTGCTTTCTTTTACCTCAGTAAGTAGTCTCACAACATCAGGGTTAAAGTCCAACAGGTTTATTTGGTAGCATGAGCTTTCGGAGCATTGCCTCTTCATCACTGATGAAAGGGCAGTGCTCCGAAAGCTTGTGCTGCCAAAATAAACCCGTTGGACTTTAACCTGGTATCGTAAGACTACTTATTGTGCCTACCTCCATCCACATCTTTTTCACCAGGTCCAGCTAAGTTAAAAGTTTAAAGTTTATTTATTATTGATACAAGTAGGCTTATATCAACACGGCAATGAAGTTACTGTGAAAATCCTCGAGTGGCCACACTCTGGTGCCTGTTTGGGTAACTGTGCCACCGGAAGCTACTCCTCACCTGTTGGCGGGGGGGAATGGAATCACCTGAAATCCATCCCATGGTTTGCAAGTGACTGGTTTCTGAACTGGTGCCGTAAGGGTTTCGAGAGATGGATCGTGCATCTTCCTGACAGCTGTCTTCCTTTAGCTCCATCGCAACTGGGTGCCGGATTTCTAATAAGAAAGCAGTAGATGGAGGTTCCCACTTACAGGCGGGGCTTGCATTGGCAGATGAGAAGCAACTCTCTGCGGCAGTAGCAGCAGCAGACTGCCAGGCAACATTTGCAAGGGAATTCAATCTCAGGAGCTGGGGAGAGGAAAATGAGAAGGTGGCCAAACAGCCCACGGAATCTCTCCTCCAGCCTCACCATCTGCCACACCCTCCCGTGGAAGGAATCCAATTCGGGAAATTATGAATGCTTTGTGTAGGTGCCTAGACAACCCAGCTTGCTATCTGTTTGAAGGCAGGAAGTTAATGTCTAATTACCTGTAATACAGAGACTCATCTGTCAACCCACATCATGTACCAAAGATAAAAGCATATTTTCTTGCAAATGTTTCTATTCAGTAACTAGGCATGCAGCGAGATCATTTTAATTATGTGTGGGTGTTCAGGTTCGAGAGGACTTTTCTGCACTTTGTTATACAAAAGGGTGTGAACAAATGACAGGTCGCTGTGACCAACTTTTTTTCATAAAAAATACAGCCTGGAAACAAGTGTTGGAGCAAATTAGCTTCTACTCTTGTTTATGTTTCACATAGAGAAATGTTGAGCAGTAGCCCTAACACAGGGTTCCCACTCTTGGGTAGCACAGTGGTTAGCATTGCTGCTTCACAGCACCAGGGATCCAGGTTCGCTTCTTGGCTTGGGTCACTGTCTGCATGTTCTCTCTGTGTCTGCCTGGGTTTCATCTAGATGCTCCGATTTCCTCCCACAGTCTGGTTAGGTGCATTGACCTGATCAGGTGCCATAGTGCGGCAAATAGGGGAATTACACAGTAACTTCATTGCAGTGTTACTCTACAGTAAGCAGTAAGTTTCTCACAATACCAGGTTAAAGTCCTACGGGTTTATTTGATGGAATGAGCTTTCAGAGCACTGCTCCTTCATCAGGATTTGTTTCACAAACAGGGCGCATATAAACACAAACTCAATTACAAGATAATTGTTGGAATGTGAGTCTTAATAGGTATTCAAAACTTTACAGGTGCAGATAATGTGAATGGAGAGAGGGTTAAGAACAGGTTAATGAGACGTGAATTGTCTCCAGCCAGAGCAGTTAGTGAGTTTGTGTAATTGAGTCTGTGTCTATATGCGCCCTGTTTGTGAAACAAGTCCTGCATTCACTTGATGAAGGAGCAGCGCTCCAAAAGCTTGTGCTATTAAATAAACCTGTTGGCCTTTAACCTGGTGTTGTGAGACTGCTTAATGTGCCTATCCCAGTCCAAGCTGGCAACTCCACATCAGTGTTAATGTAAGTCTTTTACTTGTGACTAATAAATAAATAACTCATGGGACGGAATTTCACCTGCATGTCTGTCTGAAGTTCATACAATCCTGCCCAATGCTAACAAAGAAAGCTGTTTTCTGAATCTCGCCCACTCCCGGAATTGGGGTGCACATGCCGGTAGAATTTCGGCCCATATCTTTTTATTACCCTCTATCTTTGACCCATATATTCAGCCTATCCTTAAATGTGCTTGTTGTCTCATTGATTTTACAAATGAATTCCTCAACCTTGCTATCATCTGTTTCTTGCCCTGTTTTTTTCTCTTATATTCAACCTTATGTCTTTATTCTAAATGTTTAAATTGCTGGAAGTACGGAGCCCTATTTTTGTTCTGGAGTTCAGTTTCATTTCCAGATCCAGACCCCACATCACGTTGCTGCTTGATGCCTTGTGTGATGTTTGAAATGTGAGCTAATCTGTGGCTAGGGCCCACATTCATCATCTGTTTCAGGATGGAGGTAGTCTCCTGAGGTCAAGGGCCCAACAGGCAAAACTCCACCACTGACACATTCATAGACCTACCATCAGAGGTGGGAGCTGTTGAGGTCTAAATTAAAGTTAGTGTCACGAGTAGGTTTACATTAACACTGCAATGAAGTTACTGTGAAAATCCCCTGGCTGCCACACTCTGGCATCTTTTCGGCTACACTGGGGAAGAATTTAGCATGGCCAATGCACCTGACCAGCATGTCTTTTGGGCTGTGGGAGAAAATTGGAGCACCCACAGGAAACCCACGCAGATACGGGGAGAACATGCAGACTCCCCAAGCTGGGAATTGAACCTGGGTCCCTGGAGCTGTAAGGCAGCAGTGCTAACCACAAAGCCCATCAAAGATCTGTTAAAAAACTTTAAAATAAAAAGAGGCTCTACCTTCAGGCTGTTGTAGGGTGGGGAACCTCTCTATAGGGCAGCCTGCAGCTGCAATAGTGGTCATCTTGCAACATATGACCCCATCGGGGGATTAATGAGGGGGATTTCAAAACTATAAATGGAATGTTGGAAACCCCACCCCTGCCCCCAAAACACACCATCAGGTCCGCCAGGAATCTGCGATCATTCATATATAAAAACAAAACATCACACATGCTGGAATCTGGAATCAAAAGAGAAAACACTGGAAAATCTCAGCAAATCTGGCAAGGAGAGAAAAGAGCTGACATTTCGAATCCAGATGACTTCTTTCAAAGCTGCAATTCTCCTAGTTGCCACACTCTGGAGCCTATTCGGATTAATGCACCTAACCAGCCTGGAGGAAGAAACTGGAGCACCCGGAGGAAACTCACGCAGCTTTGACAAATGTTCAGCTCTTTTCTCCCCTTACAGATGTTGTCAGACCTGCTGAGATTTTCCAGCGTTTCCTCTTTCGGTCTGCCACCGTTCATTATCTGGGATTCTGCGTCACTGGGATTGGGCAGGGTGAGGGGGGAGGGGGGGGAGGGAGAGCTCTGACTGCTGACTGCTTACTAGGCCAGTTAAGGAACCAAACAGTGGGTAGCTATCACCAGCACCCACCTTACCATCCCATCCTCCAAACAGCAGGCTTAAAAATATCTCCAAGGCAGAAACATGCCATCTGCGGATGGGAAACTGCAGCCTGCCCGCCTCCAGTCTCACATCTGTGACCATTTAAAAATCAGCCTGCAGTGTTTCTATCTACTTTATCCCATCCTTTCATAACTTTAAGCACTTTTATCAAACAGAGTTGTAATCTCCATATTCCAGACAGGAGGGGAATTGCTTGAAACAGCCCCGTTTTCCTCTCTCAGAAAGGTGTTTTATTAATGGTCGCAAGTTTTCTCCAACCCTTCAGTTTGATATGATCCAAATCTATGAAATAATCCCAGAGCAAATCGGAGGATGAAGTCAAATAAAAGATTTGTGTTATTTTACACAAACAAGCAATGCGAGTGTGGTTTTTGCGATGTCCCCCACTTTTTGTACTTGTGCAATAAAGAGAGGTAAAGGAAGGAAACAGGCACAGGGCAAGACTGCGGTAAAGAGAAGAGTTATGGTTTTACATCAATTCATAATCCAGATTCAAATATCCAGTGGTGAATTCCTTCAGAGGGAGCAGACTGACTATTGCAAGGTGATCTGTCGTTCCAGAATAGAGGACTTCTACATAATGGGAGAAGGCACATAGTCTTGACAGCACAAATACAGAAGTTCCAATGTTCCAGTACTTCACAATGTGGATGAGGGACCGGCAATTTTAAACCTGAACCAGAACTCTTTCCGTTGCTATCTTTTGGATAATAAATGGCAGTCAGACACATGCTGCTTACCTGGAGAACCCTGCTTCTCTTCTGAGGTCAGACAGTGACTAAAAATAAAATCCAAAAGCTGGAAGAGAGTTTATTTAGACAGTTCCAAGTCTCAGAAATGTGATTGGATGATTTTAGCTTGAACTATTCAGTTAACGAAGTCCCCCCGGTTGAAATCCATTGTGTTTCAGAGCAGGTAACGGTGGAGCCACACTGGAGATTAGGAGTCAGAGACAGCTGTCATTGTCCATAGCTGACTGGGCCAGACTTCCTGCCTGCTGCTCCATTACACAGACTGGGCTGTCGAGTTTATATGGTGTAAGGTGTGTTACACTGCTGGGAGTTTGATGAGTTAGCCTTTGTTCACTTTCCAACCGCTCAGAAAATTTCCGAAGCCAACATGTGATAAACGGGGCACATTTTTTATCTGCCCAGAAATTTTGAAAAAATGAAAAAAAAACAATATTTAATAAAAGCTAATATACTTTTTTTTCCCCTTTACTTCCTGTCTTCTGGCCACAATAATTTTAATGGCCCACATTTAACAAGGATTTATTAAAATGTTTCCCTACCAGGGAGCATTTTAATTAATCTGCATCATTTCTACTGCCTCAATATCATCTCTCTAATGTGGAGACCAAAATTGCACACAATACTGCAATTGTGGTTTTATAAATTTCATTATAGCTTCATTATTACATTTTGACTTCTATAGTCAAGACCTCTTCCCAGACAACGTAATATCGTATTTACTTTCTTATAGTGGTAGCCTTTTGAGGTGCTGCTTTATGACTTTGATCCCACATGTTCCATCTTCCCAATAAGATGGAACTGAATTCAAGACTTGCCTGGGCCTGCAGCATTACAGGCACCGCGGCAGGTATTGGCTGAAAGGGTGACAATGGTAGCTAATGTGTTCCTGTCCTGAGAGAGGGCATCCATTGCCCCACCCCATTTATTTTTTAATTCATTCATGGGAATGGATGTCGCTTGGTGGCCAGCTTTTATTAACCATCCCTGGTTGTCCTTGAACTGTTTGGCTTGCCAGGCCATTTCGGAGGGTGATTGAGATTCAACCCCCGTTGCTGTGGCTCGGAAGTCACATATAGGCCAGACCAGGTAAGGACAGCAGATTTCCTTCCCTAAAGAACATTGATGAACCAAATGGATTTTACCAACAACTGGCTATCGTTTCATGATTATCAGTAGATTTTAAAATTCCAGATATTTTTTATTGAATTCAAATTCCACCATCTGCCTTGGCGGGATTTGAATGCAAATCCACAGAACATTCTATTTTGTTGCATTTTCTTTATGTCAATCATATCCTACCTGAGATGCTGACACTGGATTGAGGTGGGCACAGTAAGAATTCTCACAACACCAGGTTAAAGTCCAACGGGTTTATTTGGAATCATGAGCTTTTGGAGCACCGCTCTTTCATCAGGTGAGTGGCCCACTCAGCTGATGAAGGAGCATTGCTCCAAAAGCTCGTGATTCCGAACAAACCTGTTGGATTTTAACCAGACGCTGTGAGATTTCTTCCTGCATCATTTTGAGTTAAGGGTCTGCAGTATTTCAGATGTGGTTGAACCAAGTGCTGGCAATTTATTATTTTTTAACCTCACAAATGTATCTAAAACTTTCTTTGAGTTACATCTTTCATTTTGCTTTGAGCAAATTTAGGATTATCCTCCTTCCAGATATCAATTTCTTCTATATTTTCATCGTGTAATTCGAACTGCTAATTGCTGGGCTATTGTTTTCCAACTTAGAGTTTTTGGGATGAATAAAAGATAACTGCCAGAATTTTCCGACTATTCATGGCAGTGGGATTCTCTGACCCCGCTGATAGCACATTCCCACCTGCCGATTTCCAATCAGCATGGGGTGGCATCAGTGGGAAGTCCCATTCACAGTGGTGGGATTAGAGAATTCTGCTAATGGCAAACAACATGCCACTTTCTGCCGGCGGGAAACGTGGCTTGAAAGGCAGAGAATCATGCCCCACATCCTAGATGAGTATGACTCCAACATCACTGGAGAAGTCCAACACCACCCAGGGCTAAGTTGTTCCTTTGATTGACGTCCTATCCACTACCTTAAACATTCACTTCCTCCATCGCGGACACACAGTGGGAGCGGTGTATCCCATCTACAAGATGCACGCTGAACCTTTTCTGACAGCATCTTCCAAACCTGCAAATCCTACCACCTAGAAGGACAAGGACAGAAAATGCAGGGGAACATGAAAGTTCCCCGCCAACCTAGTGGAGAATTAATTCAGTAGCGAACAACTTCAGAATTCTATTGGATGAATTGAGAAACACAACTTGCTCTGTATTTTCATGCAGCTTGATATATTAAGGTCTGTCTAGCTTCTTGACAAAGTTTTCTGAATTTTAAATAAATGGTAGATGCTATTTTCAATAAACCTTTTTTAAACTTGAAGCATTTTTTAATTAATTCTGTTTTAAGTGACGAATCTATTTTTTGTGTTGGGGGATTTGCTTCAAACTTCCATTTGGACCCACAAAGAAAAATTAAGGAGGAAAATGATTGTTTTATTAGCCTTGTGCAAAGTTTATTTGCAGCTATTGATTTTTCTCTGTCTAAACGATTCAGTGGTGCAGAACAACAGGAAGAAATTGCCAGAATGGAGGGTAGTCTTTCAACAAAAGAAAGGACAAGTATTGAATCTTGTTGTCCTTAATCCTTGTGCCACACAATGTTTGCTGACTTCTCTGGGAGCTATAAACTGTTTCTAAATATTTAATGGAACATCATTATCCATCCACTGCAGGCAGCCTTAATGGGACAATCATAAGCAGCATTTTCTTCTGCTCAGTGGGAGTGAGGCAGGATTACCGCTGCTGGAGATGGGAAAATGAATTCAGTTTAGCTTTAAACGACTGTGTAGAACAGTGGAGAATAAAGTATCTTACAAGTTAACGGTAATAGAATCTGCAGTGTTGCCCAGGCAATTCAGTCGGAAAATCAACCTGTTAAGTCTGCTGTATGGTGGCAAAAATTGAGAATCCGGAAAACAGGAGTGGGAATCATGATCTGAAATTAACATGTGCACATTGCATTTGATGCAGGTAGCATGCCTGCTGATTAACCAACATAGCCAGTACTAATAGCACAATGAATCTGGCTGTGTGCTTTTACTTTCTCAGGAGGCTAAGAAAACTCAGCAAGCCTGCTACGACTCTCACCAACGTTTACAGATGCACCATAGAAAGCATTCTTTCCAAATGTGCCACAGCTCAGTATGGCTCTGTGTGTGCCTCAGTGTGTGTCTATGTTGTAAGTCTGTATGTGTGTGTGTGTGTGTGTGTGTGTGTGTGTGTGTGTGTGTGTGTGTGTGTGTGTGTGTGTGTGTGTGTGTGTGTGTGTGTCTGCCTGTGTGTGTCTGTGTGTGTGTGTATGTCTGTGTGTGTGTGTGTGCGTCTCTCATTGTCTATATGTGGGTCTGTGGTCTGTGTTGCATATCTGTGTGTATGCATGCGTCTAGCTATCAGTGTGTCTGTGTGAGCGTGCCTGTTGTGTCTGTATGCATGTGTGCCTGTGTCTCTGTCTTTGTTTGTGTGTGTGTGCGTGTGTGTGTATGTGTATGTATCTCTGTGTGTGTGTCTGTGTGTACATGTGCGTGTGTCTGTCCAAGATCTCAAGAAACTAACAAAGCCCAGTCCATTATGCAAACCAGTTCCAATCCACTGACTCTGTCCACACTTCCTGCTGCTTTGGAAAAGCAGACAGCACAATCAAGAATCCTATGCACCCCAAACATACTGTCTTCTACCTTCTTCAATCAGCAAAACAATACAAAAGTTTGAGATCTTGCACCAACCATCTCAAGAACAGCTTCTCCCCTGCTGTCATCAGACTTTTGAATGGACCTACCTAATACTAAATTGATTTTTCTCTATGATTTTAACACTATATTCTGCACCCTTGTGTTTCCTTCTCTCCTGTGTAACCACTGATTACACTATGTGTGTGTGTGTAACACACACACATAGACAGACACACACACATAGACAGACACACACATAGACAGACACACATTCACACAGACACACACACATAGATAGACACATTGATTACACTGATTTCCTTCTCTCCTGTGTAACCACTGACACACTATGTGTGTGTGTGTAACACACACACATAGACAGACACACACACATAGACAGACACACACATAGACAGACACACATTCACACAGACACACACATAGATAGACACATACACATAGACAGGCACACACATATACAGACACACAACACGCCCACAGGCAGACACTGATAGAAATACACATGCATACATGTGGGCAGCATTCATACAACGAAAGTTATGGATTTTGCTGAGACAGCAAGGATCACACTTCCAGAATTAGAAGCGGGGGAGCCACTCTGATTGGCAAGAGGCAAGAACAGGGGGACATGTTACAGGAGTCAGCCAATTATGCGTTGCTGCCAGGTCTGTCGTCCTGTTAAAGATTGTGACCCATCCCCAAGAGCTACTGACCCCACCACTTAGCTCCAGTGTTCAGTTGTGCATCATCTTGTCCTGCAAGGGAGGCAGAGCGAGAGGGCCTATGCCTATTTCTCAAGTTGTATTCTTTTGAAACCCCTCCCCCATTTTTATTGAGGTCACGGGCAGAATTTCCCTGTCCTGCACGCTATGGAAATCGTAACGAGTGGGGCATGAACCATGCAGAGATCTGTTGACTTCGGGTGGGATATTTCTGGGTGAGCCCAATGAAAAAATCCAATCAATGTGGTGTCATTTGCCTCTCGAGGAGCTAAAGGAGAATGTGCATGTGTGCTTTTACAAGTTGCCCTTCCTAATTATAGTGATTACAGACGATGATGGATCACATCTTGCTCACCCGACACTAATCTAACAAGATGGATTCAGAGAAGAGTGACTAAAACCAATTAAAGCCTTGGGCTTTACATTATTCACGGACCTCTCTGCCTTGAAGAAAAACTGCTTGAAATGAATCATATTCTCAATCTTGGATATAGTGAGGAGCACGGAATATTGAATTGTTTTGACAAATACAAAACTGTTAAGAAAAGAGATAAATATTCAAAGAATAATGGATATGAAGACCAGACAAGCAATTGTATAAATTATCCTTTTACGAGCAGACTTGATGGTGATAACAGCAAGAACAGGCAATAAAACAGCATGAAATATGAAGGATGCCTCAGATCCTATCGCAGCAAGTACATGTCCTAACATGGACTACAACTGTGTGTTGGGAGATAAGAGACATCTTTGGGAGAGGGGAGATTTTCTTTGGCCATTACATGTCAACAGCATTGTAAGCACAGTTGGAAGATTTCCTCTAACAAAATTGTCTATCTGTCTTGTACACTAATTTTGCGATTTAGCTAGAATAATTCTCTCTTCCCAATACTCCAGTTGCACAGTGTTGCTTGATATTATGGTAAGGAATGAAATTTTTATTTTACTCATTTGTGGGACATGGGCATCACTGGCTGGCCAGCATTTATTACTCATCTCTAGTTGCCCTTGAAACTGAGTGGCTTACTAAGTGATTTCAGAGAGTCAACTGCATTACTGTGACTCTGAAGTCACATGTAGGCTAGATCAGGTAAGAAGAGCAGATTTCCTCCCCTAAAGGACATTACTGAACCACGTAGGTTTTTCTGACAATCGACAATGGTTTCATGTCATCAGTAGATTCTTAATTCCACATATAGAGACATAGAACATAGAAATATGGAACAGTACAGCACACTACAGGCTCTTTGACCCTCGACGTTGTGTCGAACTCTGTCCAAAACCGAAATCAAGCTGTCCCAATCCCACTTCAACATATTTTATTGAATTCAAATTCTATCAACTGCTGTGGTGGAACTTGAACTCAGATCCCCCAGAACATTGAGTTTCTGAATTAATCGTCTCCCCTATAAATACTTTTCACACTTGTTAGGAAGATTCTCTTCTGGTATTTTTAAATGTTGATTCTTTTAAAGTAGACAAGTTACTATTTTAACTAAAAAGAGTGTTTCAGATAATCACAGGAACACACACCCAGAAATAAGCCATTCAGGCCTGAGATTCTGATTTACCATTCTATCAGATCAAAGCTGGTCAAAATTTCAATGCCACTTGTCCCTTTGGATTCATAATCATTCTACTGAACAAAAGTCCATCTATCACAGTCTTAAACAATTCAATTGACTCAGTACCTGTAGTTTTTGAGAGGGGGCAAGTGAGTTCTAGATCTTCACCAAACACTGACAAAACCACTTCCTGATTTCATTCCTAGATGGTGTAGCTCTTATTTCAAGGTTATGTTCTCCTGTCTGAAATTATCTCCATGATGTAGAGGTGCCGGTGTTGGACTGGGGTGGCCTGGCTGGAGACAGTACCCATCTCTTCAACTTGTGCTTAACCCTGTTTCCACTCACATTGTCTGTACCTTCAAGACTTGATCATCTGTAAAGACTCGCATTCCAACCATTAGTTTGTAAATTGGGTTTGTGTTTACATATGCCCTCTTTGTGAACAGAACTCCCATTCACCTGATGAAGGGGCAGCGCTTTGAGAGCTAGGGGCTTGTGCTACCAAATAAACCTGTTGGACTTTAACTTGACGTTGTGATACTTCTTACTAAAATTTTATCACCAGGGGAATCACTGGACGGGATTCTCCGGTTACATGTACCCCAAAACCGGCAATTCCTGCCCAAGCTCAATGGAACTTTACACGGTCTGCCGAATTTTCTGATTTGCCCACTATGATTCCCATAGTGGACATGATGAGAGACTTTCATCCACTGTTTTAGTATCGATCGTATCAAATCCCTCTACCATTTTAAGCATCTTGATTATCACTTATCGACATGCAAATTTAAGGAGTCCAAACCAGAGGGAGAATGTTCAAACTTTCCACAGACAGTGATCCAAGCCAGGAATTGAACTCTGGTCCCTGACGCTGTGAGGCAGCAGTGTTTCATTTTGATAATAATCTCTTCTGAGGAATGTTGCCAAATATGTTCCGTAAATCTAAGTAGAGGACATTTTATTAGCCATTTGGTTCTGTTGACCATCATCGTCTAACTACACTTAGAGAAGCTTTTGGATTTTTAGGTTATATCTTGGTTTCAAAAATGTCTTTGATACTTCCCATTATTTGTTGTTTTAGTTATTAATTCTTTAAAGCCCAACTTAAGTCATCAATTTATTTCTTTTCATTGAATTTTGCAGCACAGAAAACAATATTTGGCTCATCATGCTTAAGAGGACCCTTTGAAAGAAGCATCCAAATAACTGCATACCTAAGCTCATTCCCCATTGTCCTCTATGTTTTTCTTTTCAAGGATGTATCCAATTTCCTTTTGGTCCCTTTGAGCTTTGCCCTACTGAACATTATAACTGTTGCTTTTGACTCTTCCTTCCGCCTTATAATCTCAGTACAGCATATTCAATCATTCCATGGTCACACAAGAACATAGAAACATAGAAACTAGAAGCAGGAGTAGGCCATTCAGCCCTTCAAGCCTGCTGCGCAATTCATCTTGATCATGGCTTATCATTGAATTCAATATCCTGATCCCCCCATCCTCCCATATCCCTTTAACCCCAAGAGCTACATCTAATTTTTTCTTGAAATTAGACAATGTTTTGGTTTCAACTACATTCTGTGGTAGTGAATTCCACACAGTTGCCACCCTTTGGGTGAAGAAATTTCTGCACACCTCAGTTCTGAAAGGTTTGTCCCTTATCCTCAAACTATGACCCCCTAGTTCTGGACTCCCCCACCATAGGGAACATTCTTTCTGAATCGACTCTGTCTAACCCTGTTAGAATTTTATAAGTTTCTTTAAAATCCCCTCTCACTCTTCTAAACTCCAGTGAATATAATCCTAACCGACTTCATCTCTCCTTGTATGACCGACCTACCATCCCAGGGAACAGCCTGGTAACCCTTCGCTGTATTCCCTCTATAATAAGGACATCCTTCCTCAGATAAGGACACAGAAATTGCACACAATATTCCAGATGTGGCCTCACCAATGCCCTGTACAATTGCAGGAAATATATGAAATCGGAGCAGATATACAGTCCCTTCAGTCTTCTCCACCATGATGGCCAAACTTCGGTTCAACTCCACTATCCTTCCTGTTCTCATAGAATTTCACAGAATCTCTACAGTGTAAAAGCAGGCCATTCAGCCTATCAAGACTGCCTGAGAACAATTCCACCCAGGCCCATTTCCCATAACCTACCCAACCCGACAACACTAAGGGGCAATTTAACATGGCCAAACAATTTAACCCTCATAGTTTTGCCTGTAAGATGAAACCAGAACACCCAGAAGAAACAGGGAGACACAGGGAGAATGTGGTAACTCCAGATAGTCACCCAAGGCTGGAATTGAACCTGAATCCCTGGTGCTGTGCCATCTCAATACTCTGGTTGTTGTTGAACTGATTGTAACAAGGGCCAGAATTTTCCAGCCCTTCACGCTGATGGGGATCTTCCGGATATGAAAATATTGGCCAAGCCTTCTGCAATAAAGTGGGCAGCATGGTGGCACAGTGGTGAGAACTGCTGCCTCACAGCGCCGGGAGCTGGGTTCAGTTCTGGGTGCTCCGGTTTCCTCCCATAATGCAAAAATGTGCAGATTAGGTGGATTGGCCATGCTAAATTGCCCCTTAGTGCCCTAAGATGTGTAGATTAACAGAGTAATACTTAGGGTTACGGATAACAGGTTGGGTTGGATTTCTCCTGAGTGTCAAGAGGATTACGTGTGGTTAAAAATATAGGGCTTTGGTGAGATTGTTGTTGGTGCAGACTTAATGGGCCAAATGGCCTCCATCCTCACTATAGAGATTCTATGGATTCTTTGAAAGGTCAACGTACCATCTGCTGTCCTTGCTGTACCTGCATGCTAACTTTTTGTGTTCCTTGTGGAAGTGAATTTCAGTCCCTTTGAACACCAACGAGATTCATGTCTTTTAATGAGAGTTCTACTCATGTCTTTTAATGAGCATTGTACTCATCAAAACTTATGTTTTGACAACTACTTTCTACTTCCCCAACATTCACAGGAGTTCCCTTTACTGAAAGTTGCTTACTCTCTGCTGCTGAATTGAGTCCCCTTGAGGGTTTGACTGCTAATAGTCATAGATCATCCCAGGGTCACAATGCAGATCTTCCCTCATGAAGAGACAGGTGATGTTTTAAGAGTCAGAAGCGCCGAGCCACGTCCAGTTGTTGATGTCTCTTCAGAGAAGCTTTGTTATGACAACAGCGCTGAACAACTGGTATTCAGTCGCAGCAGGAAGAGTTATTCAGAGCTCGAGCTTTGAGGAGATCAGGAGGGGATTAGAGGGGATTTGTTTGTCTGTTTTCACAAACCAAGAAAGATGAAAAGCCACTCAGCTTGCGAGCACCGCAGCCGAGAGTCAAACCTCTCCACGGGGCAAACAAAGTATAAACTCACATCCCAAAAGAAAACAGGTTGGTCAGCATGCGGGCCATTTCATGGATTATTTGAACCAAGAAAAATGAGGGTAAAGTGCTAACACAAAAGGAAACATTAGTGCTAATGAAATGCGATAGTTTTGAATTTTGTAAGCAGGTCTTTTAACATAAATCCTTACGAGATTTTCAAATAGCAATGCAACCTTTTCAATTCACACACACATTAAACCCATGTGGATTCCTTTTCATTGCAAACCATAAAATAATCCCTAATATTTCACATGCTCAGAATATTGAAAGTGATTTGGAAATTGGAAGTGATTTCCTGAAGAGATTTACCCACAAAATGTTAGCATCCTGATTTTTTCCATTCTTTGCAACATCAATTCTCTCACTGACATAGGCCGTGTAGGCCTGAACATGAGGTGCTAGTTCCACATCGAAAAGCCAGTTGGAGCTAAGAACTGGAACCATCCAGATAGGTTTCCCAGTACCCAAGCAGAATTTCATAGAATCAGAGAATCCCTACAGTGCACAAGAAAACCATTTGGTCCATCGGGCCTGCACTAACAACAATTACACCCAAGCCCTATCCCCTTAACCCTGCTAGTCTCCCTGACACTAAGGGGAAATATAGCAGGGCTAATCCACCTAACGTATGCATTTTTGGAGTGTGGGAGGAAACTGGAGCACCCAGAGGAAATACACGCAGGTACGGGGAGAATGTGCATACTCCACATAGAGAGTCACCCAAGGTCCAGAATTGAACCAGGGTTGCTGGCGCTGTGAGGCAGCAGTGCCAACCACTATGCCACCCTTAATTTACCAGAGAAATCGCAGAATATGAGAAAGCAGGGAACAAGTGAGGTTTTTCAGAAGGGTAACTCAGAACAAATGTAAACTTTTGTAGAAATTAACTGCTAAACAACTTTCCATGTTCAGTGAGGTTCTGTCGCTCTATTCCCACAGCTATTTAACCCTTTGAAAGTCTCTGATCGGCTGTACATTTGTTTGTTCTATGTTTTACTTGTTAAAATAAATTTGTTATGTCTTTGCACGGAGATATTTGTTTGCGAGTTTTGAGTTGTCTTAGCTTAAGGCACAATCAGCAACCTTCAAATTTCCCTACAATAATTGGTGTTTTTACATTAACCATCCTTGCCCATTTCCTTTTAAGGGTTTGCCTTCAGGATCCTATGGTCTTACTGTCCTCATTCCCTGCTGTCTGTGGGAACATTGCAATCCTCCTGTGATTTCCATCTCCACGATTAATCTTCTCATGGGCATCAGTAAATCTTGGAGCCCACTTGCTAGGCCGCTGTTCCACTTGCCTTGTGTTGGATAGCGCAGCAGAAATTGCATTCAGTGGCAGCCTCCCACAATGCAATGCAGCTTCTCTTTAAGAGAGATGGGCTGCCTTTGAGAGTTGCACACTTCCTGCAACACATGGAGGCCCCGTAAGGCTCCTATTGCATGTGCAGCCAGCCAGCCGTGGGAATGAGGAGACAGTGCCGAGACTGTGTGCTGTCTGCTTCAGTGGGAATGGCCAGGTCACAAATAGCAACCCACACCCCATGCTTAAAATGAGAGGGAACATTTTTTTGCCCTATTATGTTTGATCAACACATTGCAAGGGGCAGTGAAGCATTATTAAATAAGACTTCATGAAGTGAATAGGGCCCAGAGCAAAGCAGTTAAAAAGCAGGATCACTCCAGCATAGATAATGCAGAGTAATATAGATAGGAATTATAATGAGGTTACTTGGAAAAAAATGTTGGACATTCCATGACAGACAAAAGAGATCAAGATGGTTGCACAAGAGCAGAATGATTGTTGTATTGTTTGAAACCGGGGAGACTTTCTAAGTGACATTGACAGGTAAGACAGCAAAATAATTTTGAGATAAATTCCAATACTTGGCACACTCCCAACAGTCAGAATTCCTATAGAAGGCCATTCGGCCCATTGCGTCTGCACCAACCACAATCCAACCCGTGTCTATTCCCGTAACTCTACATATTTACCCTGTTAGCCCCCGCCCCATCCCTGATACTAAGGGCAATTTAACATGGTCGATCCACTGGACCCGCACATTTCTGGGAGGAAACTGGAGCACCCAGGGGAAACCCACGCAGACATGGGGAAAATGGACAAACAGACAGTTACCTGAGGCTGGTATTGAAACCGCGTCACTGGTGCTGTGGGACAGCAGTGCTAACTACTGTACCACTGTGCCACTCCTGTTAATCAGCAACTGGCTACCAGTTATCATCCATGTTTCACTACAACCTCACAGCAATATTGTCGTGTCATAGGAGTCAATGTAACAAGACTTGGAGATAAATCTTCTTCACAACTACAGAAAGCAGTTGAGGCCAAAACGTTGCATACTTTCAAGAATAAATTAGATATAGCTCTTGGGGCTAAAGGGATCAAGGAATATGGGGGGAAGGTAAGATCAGGATATTGAATTTGATGACTACCATGATCAAAATGACTGCTGGAACAGGCTCGAAGGGCTGGATGGCTTCCTTCTGCCCATATTTTCTATGTTTCTATTACAGGAGTGACATAAAGAGAATATGAGGTAGCTCTTAGTAGGCTTGAAGTGTGAGTGTGGCTACATTCTGTATGGAAGTTCCTTGGTGGACTGGGAAATATATCCATAAAAGAGGTCTCAGGCACTACGTGGTTAGACAGGGAGACAGGACCCCTCAGGCTGGGTAACAATGTCATCAGGAGACAATGGCAAAGTTGTGCAGGCATAAAGTAGCATTTGTTACTGGTGCAAGTCTTCAAGCTTGCAAGTTGAGTTTTGGGGGACGAAGACTCTAACTAAAGTTTGTACAGGGAGCAGCTGTTGTTATTTACTTTCAAGGTCTATACTGCAAGGATTCAGTGGTGCATTGGGTTGGCACATTTCCACCTTCAGGGGCTGGGTTAGAGTTGCATGTCAGTCCCATCTCAATTGATGGGGCAGTCAACTGTATTCAGATTAATTCAGCAGATGTCAACCCGATTCCTGGTAGGAGTGAACACAAACTATTTGCATGTCAGACAAGGGTTTGTATTGACAGCTGGCAGCCTGAATCAAGTTGCAAATGTAACAGCAGTAGGTGTGTTCTTCCTTTGGAAACAGAGTGAATTATTGTGAGTTTAACCTGCACTGCGCTCAACTTTGGCGCAAAGTGGGACAAATAAATTCTCTATTTAGCAAGTGCTTTAATGAGCACAACTCATTTACCCCCTGCCACCTCTTCCCAAAGCACTTCTGCATCCACAGCACTGGGCAAACAGCCAGAACCAATAGAGAAACGAATGTTCAAGAGTGTGAGAGACATAAAGATCTGATAATAAAGATTAAAGATTAGCTCACATGATACTGATTCCTTTTAAAAGGAGTTATTTGTCAAGGAGCTCAAGTAGGTGTAATAAAATTTTGAAAGGACACTATGGGATACAATAAATATCCCTTTTAGGAATGTTAAATTCACAGCTTGACTTCAGCCAAGCAATGCCTATTGAACCACTGAGGAAGTAATTATCCAAATTCAGCTATTCCCATACTGTGTGAAGGTGAGATGGAGAACTGTTCCCATAATTAAATACACATATGAATCATCTCCAAAAGAATACCATAATTATGAAATGCTGATAATATCTCGTTAAATTTACAGCCCCTCACAAAAATCCTCCAATCACTGGTTTTGATGCGACTATTTATTAATCAATGCAGAACAGTTTTATTTTATCTCTCCTCAAACTGATGATTTACAGCACTGGTGTATACCAAGTGATTATCCGTATTGTGTATAAAATCATGGCAGAATAGGCCGTGCCTATCTATTGGTAAAATCAAGCTTTCTTGGCTCTTGGTGTTTTATCAGAGTTGGATTTCCAGCGAGGCCAGCCTCTTGCCAGAACTGGGCATGAGGCTGAATAAATTATTTAGATGTATTATAATCTCATTACCATGTGATTCGCAAGTTCGGTGCTGAGTTGTCTGGGCTGGCTTGACTTCATGGCCTCATTGGGAGAAGTTTTCTCTCTGACAAGGAGAACACATGAACAGAAAACAATCACGTTGGCCTCATTGGTAAAACTGGAGGCCATTAAGGACCCCCTCCCAGGGAGGCCAGGGAGAAAGGGGTATGCCCTTTGTTAGTGCCAGGCTGGCACCTCTGCAATGCCTACCGTGCACAAGGGCCAGGCCCATAGGGCTGTATGAAGGCAAGGCCTATGATGGGGTGGGTTTTATCAGATGGGGCTTATAGGGGACAGGGCCTGAAGGTGTGGGGTTAATGGGAGCAGGTCCTCTGGGGGCAAGGTCTGAAGGGGTGGCCTGATTGGAGGAGATGCTTTGTACTCTGTCTATGATCAGGTTGGATGGGGAGGGGGCTGGCTTCTGCTCTGCAAGTGATTGGATTGGGAGGGTAAGGAGGGCCCTCTGTCACTCTACAGCTCAAAGTGGTTGGAGGGAGGCGTCATGATCAGTCTGGGTGGTGGGAGTGGGCGGCGAGAGCTGCATCTCCAGATGATGTGAGTCTTGCAGTTGGCCGTGATTGGGGGATGGGGGGGTGGGAGGAGTTTGTTGAGGCTGCCTTCAGCAGCAGGGGCCTCTCAGTCTATCAGATCCCTGCTGTTGCTGTTGGGTAAGTGAAGAATCAGATGTCTGCACGTGTGCAATAGCTCCCTCTGTAGGCTGACTGATGAATTAAATCCAGCTCAGTACCTTCAGCAGCTAGAAAATGTCTAGACCATATTTTCAATGTCAAAGACAGTAAGACTGGGAGTATAAATTTGCCCAAAAAATGGATCAGGAACTTTCCCATTTTCACACCAGGTGGACACTTACAATCATTCTTCTAAAATTCTGCCCTATATGTCAGTAACAATTCAACTGCAGAAGGCATCATAGATGCAGTAACTACACCATAGAATCCTTACAGTGCAGAAGGAGGCCATTCAGCCCATCAGATCTGTACTGACTCTCTGACAGAATACCTCATCAGGCCACCCCTCACACTATCCTTGTAACAGTTGCAGAGCTGGGCCGAGAGGTGGCAAATGGAGTTTAATGTGGAAAAGTGTGAGGTAATGCACTTTGGCAGGAACAATAAATGTGTAGAGTATAGGGCTAATGGTAGGGCTCTTAATAGTGTTGAGGAACAGAAGGATCTTGGTGTATGTGTCAATAGATCCATGAAAGTAGGCAGTCAAGTGGATAAAGTTGTTAAGAAGGCATATGGATTCTTAGCTTTTATTGGTAGGGGGATTGAATTTAGGAGCCGCAGCATCATGTTGCAACTGTACAAAACTCTAGTGCGGCCGCACTTGGAGTATTGTGTGCAGTTCTGGTCCCACATTATAAGAAAGATGTGGAGGCATTGGAGAGGGTACAGAGGAGGTTTACCAGGATGTTGCTGGTATGGAGGGCAGGTCTTATGAAGAGAGGCTGAGGGATTTGAGGTTGTTTTCGTTAGAAAGGAGGCTGCTAAGAGGGGACCTAATCGAAACATGTAAGATGATTAGAGGTTTAGATAGGGTGGACAGTGATAGCCTTTTTCCTAGGATGGAGAAAGCTAGCACGAGGGACACAGCTTTAAATTAAGGGGTATGAGTTATAGGACGGATATCAGAGGTAGGTTCTTTACTCAAAGAGTGATTAGGGAGTGGAATGCCTGGCCTGCAGCTGTTGTAGATGCGCCAAGTTTGGTGGCGTTTAAGAGGTTAGTTGATAAGTATATGGAAGAGAAGGGAATGGTTTAGGTTGGAGGGGCATTGCTTTTTATTTTGGTCGGCACAACATCGAAGGCTGAAGGGCCTGTTCTGTGCTGTATTGTTCTATGTTCTATGTTCTATGTTCTATGTTCTATGTAACCTCATGCACTTACCCTGCCAACTCTTCCTAACCTACACATCTTTGGACATCAAGGGACAATTTAGCATGGTCAATCCACCAAACCTGCACAGCTTTGAGCTTTGGAAGGAAAACCATGCAGACATGGGGAGAACATGCAAACTCCACACAGACAGTTACCCAAAGCTGGGATTGAAGCCAGGTCCCTCGCGGTGTAAGGCAGCAGTGCTAACCACTGTGTCAATGAAATGCCTATATCCTCATCCAAAAATCACAAGGAGTCAATTTATAGCAGGAGCTATGTCTTTTTTTTGCTCTTCATGGGTCAAAGATTTCACTCTACATTCACAGGTACTCCTGGCAAAATGTTTAAACCCATTTAACTTGATGCAGTGCAAACAAAATGAAGCCTCAGTATAATTATAAAACATAGTTGATGCCAGAGAAGTTTTTGATGCTACAATTAAGTTTCAGGCTGCTCACTACCATTGTGTGTCAGCTTTGGCTCGCCTGGTAGTACCCAGGTCACTGGGTCAATAGTTCATGTCCAACTGCAGAGACCTGTCCATAATGTCTTTGCTAACACTCCACTGCTGTACTGAAGGAAAGCTGCACTAGCAGCAGTACCGTCTTTTGAATGAAGCTTTCACCCAAGGCCACATCCGCCTTCTCAGGTGGCTAAACAATTCCATGGCATCACTCAGGTAAGTGGCACAGTGATACAGTGGTTAGGACTGTGCCTCGCAGCTCCAGGGACTTGGGTCCGATTCCTGGCTTGGGTCATTGTTTGCGTGGAGTTTACATGTTCTCCCCGTGCCTGCGTGAGTTTCCTCCTGGTGCTCCAGTTTTCTATCACACTCCAAAAGATGTGTGGGTTAGGTGCATTGACCATGCTGAATTGCCCCGGGATGCGTAGGTTAGAAAGGATTAGTGGGGTAAATATGTGGGGTTATGGAAATAGGGCCTGAATGAGACTCGATGGGCCAAATGACCTCCTTCTGCACTGTAGAGATTCTAAGATTCTACTCTGAAGAAGAGCAGGGGTGTCTTGCTCGGTGTCCAATCCTCACATAATGTCGCTAAAACAGATGTTGGGTATCTCACTGCTACATTGTGGGGACATTACTAGACTGGACCACACTTTAAAAAGAAATTGTTATTAGCTGTGAAGTGCTTTGGGATGTCTTGCATGTTTTTGGCTTAGCAAAACAGCAAGTTCTCTCTTGTTGTCCTAGTCTCTTCAGTCTTGCTGCCCTGTAATGACTCTAATACTCACAATGATTGGCATTAATTTTGAATTTTGCTACGCTATTCTGCTGTTCACACTATCCATCATCTAGAATGTTTATGCTTGTCACAGTAATTGCGGTGCAGGGACATTACTGTTATGCTTCACACACACACATATTTGAGTCAATGTTACATCATTTTCATCGAACTGTTTTTTTTGTCTAAAAGCAGGAATTTGATATTTGGAACACGGTGGGTAGACAGTGAAGATATAATTAATGACTGTTGTGCCTGGCCCATCACCAACATCTATTATTTCTTTGTGAAATGTGTTTTGTGCTAATTTAGATCAATAAATATGACACTCATGTTCCGAGGTTCACATGGGCTTGGCATTTGTCATTATTCTCACTGAGTCTAAGATGTCAGACAAAGGAGAGAATATAAACTGTTACTAAATTCTCCTGTTGCTTTTCAAACTCGGGGTCATACTCATTGGCTTTTAAATTGAGTGTGTGAGGAAGGGAACGTGAGCACCAAGTACATGCCTGACTCAAAGTTCCCAACTGTTGCTACTGCAAAGTTCCATTGTGCATTAGGTGTACAGAGCTACCTAAAATGCAACTAAAGCCCAGAAAAAAAGCCATAGGGTTTCTATATTCCATAGCTTAAACTGATCCACAGTGGAATGTTGACTTTGTACCTGACTAAGGAAATGAGGCAAAGCCCCAACTGCTGGAGACCTGTAGCACTGACCCCAACAAGGTTCACAGGGTCAGGGAGAGCCCCAGTGTCTGGAGGCTCTGAGACCGCTTGGGAAACCCAGATCCAGATCTGCTTGAAGTTGTTCTGCAAGGGTCATCTCCACTTTGGAGTCTGAGGGGTGACCTGATGGAAGTTTACAAAACTATGAGAGGTGCGGATAGAGTAGATAGTTGAAGTCTTTCTCTATGGTACAAATGTCAACTACTAGCGGAGGTATGCGCTTGACCTGGACCATTTGTTGAGCAACACAACAGCTCAGTGACTATTGCTGTGCTGTGCAGATACATGGATTTGGGCCTGTGTCTGTGGGAGTTTGCGCATTCTCCCTGTGCTTGCGTGGGTTTTCTCCGGGTGCTCCGGTTTCCTCCCACATCCCAAAAATGTGCTCTTCGGCTAATTAGCAAAACAAATTCTCCCTAAATTGTCTCAAATTTGGTTTTTAATCCATAGATCTATAAACATAGACAGCGATCGTGGTAGAGGTGGGTACATTGGGGTGGCGGCGTGGGCTCGTTGTGTCTGGAAGTGGTCTGGTGCAAGGGAAGTCATTAGCTGTGGGGAAAGAGTGGGTAGTCCTTATCACTTAACAGCCACACTCCAGTTTGAAGTGTTAGCTCGATAAGGATGGGAATGGCTGATTTGAGCAGGATGAAAACATTGTGATTGCTGCCAGCGTAGGGATGAAGTGTTGGGGGGAGAGGAATTTACCAACGTGATGAGACATGGTCACATACCCACTGCATACTCAGGGAGTAGAATCCTTTGAATTTCCCCTGCATCTCCGTACCGTGATGTGGTGCCTTCCGAGCCACTTAAGTGGAAATAATGGCTTTTTCACCATAGGCAAAGCAATTCCCCTGGCAAACAAGTGTACCCAATCCTCCTGCTTCTCTCACCTTGGATAAAAGACAATGAAATCCCAGCTCCTGGGATAAGGGAGCTCAGTGACATCTCTGATGCAGTGAGACGTGAAAAATTGAGGAGTGTGGGAGATGCTGTCAGCTCAGCTGGAAGTTGAAAATTGAAGAGAATGGTGACTTGGATGGCAACTGTCCATGTTGTCCTCACCCTATTCTGTGGTTGTAGGAATGGGTCAAGAAGGTTTGATTTGATTTGATTTATTATTCATAAATCATTATAAATTATTCTCATATAGACCATAAGACATAGGAGCCGAATAAGGCCACTTGGCCCATCGAGTCTGCTTTCCCATTCAGTCGCAGCTGATTATTTTCTCATCTCCATTCTACAGTGGGGTTCTGATTCAATGACCTGTCCTCCACAGCCTTCTGTGGCAAAAGGTTCCACAGATTCACCACTCTCTGGCTAAAAAAACTTCTCCTCATTTTGAAGGATCGTCTCTTTAACCTGAGGTTGCGCCCGCTGGTTCTAGTTTTTCTGACTAGTGGGAACATTCTCTATCCAGGCCTCACAGTATCCTGTAAGTTTCAATAAGATCCCTCCTCATCCTTCTAAACTCCAACGAGTTCAGACTCATGTATTGGGATACAGTGGAAAGTATTGTTTCTTGCGTGCTAAACAGCCAAAACATATTATTTGTAGAGTACATAGGGGGGAAAGCAAGAAGACGGAGCAGAATATAGCTGGGATGCAGAGAAAGATCAATTCAATACATGGTAGGTCCATTCAAAAATCTGATGACAATAGGGAGGAAACTGCTCTTGAGTTGGTTGGTATATGATCTCAGATTTTTGAATCTTTTTCCTGATGGAAGAACGAGGAGAAGAGAATGTCATTGCCACAGATCAGCGACCAACCTCTTGGTAACTGTGACCTGGATGGCAACTGTCCATATTGTCCTCACTCTGCTCTGTGGTTATAGGTGTCAGTCAAGAAGGTTTAATTTGATTTGATTTATTATTGTCACATAGTTCATAAGACATAGGAGGAGAATTAGACCACTCTGTCCATCGAATCTGCTCTTCCATTCAATCATGGTTGCTATTTTTCTCATCCCCATTCTCCTGCTGGGATAGAGGATTGCTTCCTGGATATCTTATATGCAAAACAGGCCTTCCAAGTCCACACCTTTCTTACACAATGGCCCAGCCCCCACTCTCTTCTGACTGAGAGAACTCAGGAGAGCACACTTCCACAAAATCTGCAATGGCAGAAGATTAAATATTATTATTATTATAAAATGCTGTGGAAGTTTCTTCACCAGTTGCACTGGAAAAAATCCTTTTGCAGCACTTGTGGTGTCATGACCAACAAGAAGCAGACAAATCTCTCCCCTGTAACCCCCCCACTCCCCCCTCCCACGCACACTCTGATATGACTTGCTCCATTCTGGGTAGATTTGTGATCTAACCTCTTCTCACTATGAATTGGACCAGGGCTGCCTCAACTCATTATGTGTTGGCTGTGTGTGCAGGTTGGCGAGCAAGAGGCCTTCATCCCGTTGATCGGGAGTGGATTCAAATGAGATGTGAAAACATGGTGTATTAAACCTACTCCATTACCGATCACCATCTGCTCTTCCATGTGTTTAAATCACCTGCCCTCTCTGGATAAAAGTTGCAAGACATTTTCCCTTATTTATGAACACAGGAGAGCAAAGAGGCACGATCAGCGATGTGCGCGTGTCTGTCAGAACTCATTCACTAAGCTTCCATCATCATAAATAAAGAGCATTGTCAGGCAAGTTTTGCTGGTCTTTGGATAAGTGATGCAGGGCAATGTTCGATTTGCTATTAAACAGGCTTTTTGGTTTCAGTTCCTTGAAACTGAAAGAAAAAGTGGCACATTTTCTAAAAGAGCCCCCGATCTTGCCTCTTCTCGGCATGTCCTGATAATATTCAATCCGTTTCCATCTGAGTAAAGTTTCCCAAAGTTTGCATGCCTCGAATGCCTGCTTATTCTCCAGCACATTTCAAAAGGAGTGAAACTAATGAGTCTCCGGAGACGGAAAACCAAAGGGTTGGGGTGGGAAAGGATTTGGTTTGAAGCTATCAGATTTGGAATAATGAAAGAGACTTAAGATCTGGCTATGGATTGGTTAATCATGACTCTCTTGGGCAATTGCAAACAATCGTAAATTCACAAAGAACAGATTTGATTGGGGTGCAAAGTCATTACGAAAATCTAATGGTTAATAAATAAACAAGAGATGGGGTGCATAAGAAGTAAGCTTGTTCAAGTAACTCCGTGACTGCTGTCAGGTCATGATGTGGAGATGCTGGCATTGGACTGGGGTAAACACAGTAAGAAGTCTCACAACATCAGGTTGAAGTCCAACAGGTTTATTTGGTAGCAAACTCCACCTTGGAGGGGGGGGGGGGAAGCTTTCGCATAACTATTTAGGTAACTCCTGTCAGGTGACATGGAAGGCAAGGTGAAGAGTGGGAATAAGGCATTCTGCACTGGCAGGTTGGAAGACAAGGTTAGGGTTAAGGTCACTTTTCATGGGCTTTCAATTCACCAATTATACAATAACATTGGAATGTTATCATAGAGATCATAGAATCTGCAGGGCAGAAGGAGGCAATTTGGCCCTTTGAGCCTGCACCAATAACTATCCCACCCAGGTCCCATCCCCATAATCCCACATATTTACAGCCCTAATCCCTCTGACACTAAGGGGCAATTATCATGGCCAATCAAACTAACCCCGCACGTCTTTGGACTGTGAGAGGAATCCGGAGCAGCTCCACGCAGATATGAGGAGAACATACAAACTCCACACAGCCAGCCACACGAGGCCTGAATTGAACCTAGGTCCCTGGCACTATGAGGCAGCAGTGTTAACCACTGTGTCACTATGCTGCCCAAAATCATTGAATCATAGAACTCCTACAGTGCAGAAGAAGGCCATTTGGTCCATCAGGTCTGCACTGTCTCTTATCCAGGCCCAATCCACATAATCTCAGATATTTTACCCCACTAATCCCCATAATGTATATATATCTTGGACACTAAGGGGTACTTTAGCATGGCCAATCCACCTAACCTGCACACACCTTTGGACTCTAGGAGGGAATAGGAGCATCTGGAGGAAACCCACACAGACATGGGGAGAATGTGCAAACTCCGCACAGATAGTGACCCAAGACCAGAATTGAACCTGGGTCCCTGGCGCTGTGAAGCAGAGCCGCTCACCATTGTGCCACCAATATTGACCTCCATGAAGCTTGCATATATTTCAGGAAGCAAATTTAAACCTTGGACGATGGAAAAACCAAACGGACATTTCAATAGGCTCCAGTTCCATTGTATTTGCTTTTTATGTTGTTCTTTAAACAGTCCCAGTGTCAGTTGGAAGCATTGTCCACCAACTGTCCGGGATGGCAAACCTCACCGTCCAAAATGTCACGGCCACTGCCTCGGGGTAATATAGTGCAAAGAATTGGGTGAGCCTGATTGGCAATCTGTTTCCAAAGTCGAGCAGAATATCAAATGCTCCACTTGTTCTTAACTGACCCGAGCTGTGTCACAGCTGAACCAAAGTAAATTATTTCACTATCCTCAGGACTTTCTCAGGCAGTTATGCGAATATCATGTGTCGAATGGTTTACTTTTGCATAGCTTCCTCCTTTTCCCACTATTAATCATCGGTCCTACACTTTTGCTGATATTGTTGATGTTCCATTTTTTGAGACTTCCCATGCCATGTTCCATTGCATGATTTTTCAGATCAACAAATCTTCTGCCAAAGTTGAGCGGCTTCGCCTGTCCTTCTAACTATTGCTGTGACCATTGAAGGTAACGTAATTCAGTAATTGAGAATGCTAAGCAGCTTGCGTGACTGGATGCTTAGCTTACTTGATCTTCTAAGTGGAACAAAATAGATTCTATCTGACCCTGGGTGTTCCTGCTGTTTTGACTGATATTGGGCCCTATTTTACCAGTTTGATTCTAAGTGCTGGGTGGACTTGAAACTGGAAGTGTTTCAGATTTGACTTTTAGACCTGGCACTCCCATATGCACTCTGCCTGCAACAATATCAGCGGTTCCAAATTGTGCTGCACAAGCCTGTGAGCGGGGTGAATGCGCCCAAAACCCTGCAGCTCTTCTCAGTACTTCCAACTGCACACGCGCAATAAAAAAAGATAGCATGCTGCTCTCCTGCCATGTTCCTCCTGCGCTGGGTAATACCTCCCCTGGTCCCCACAGACATTACACCTCTCCAACAACATTGCTGACCCCCTTACCCACCCCTTCCTCGCCACCCCCCCCCCAACAACCTGAGGCAGAGTGGCGAAAGACCACACTTTTCTCCCCTTGATCTCAGGCAGAGTGGCAGTGGACTCCCCTTTCCCCTCCCTCATCTCAGGCAGAGAGATCCACCCTCTCCCCCCTCGGCCCTACCTTTCTCAGGCAGAGTGGTCCCTCTTACCCCCACCTCGGACCCTCCTGCACAAGGCCCCCATCCTCCAGATTCTGATGGCTGTGTGACACCTCCCTCTCTCTGTCCTCTGTCCCCAATCATTGAGGCATTGATCCACCCCCCAAATCAGTACACCCGCAAGTACTCACTTGCCTTCCTCTCATTGCTAACAAGCAAACTGCATGGAACTTGCTGGAATGTTCTGTCAAACTGCTGGCAGCTGATCTGCCCTGACAAAGGGCAGCTCCAGTAAAAACACAAGAATGGATAGGCAGGCAGGCATTCCTGGACAAAACATCCACACGAACAGCCCCCGATTTTCCGAGGATGATCTGGGCAAGCTAATGGATGCAGCTGAAGTGAGATGAGACACCCTCTTCCCCCCAAGAGGATGCAAACCCAGGGGGCTCTGATGGACAGGCAGTCTGGGAGGAAGTCGTCACCTCAGTCAGTGCCAGGGCATTGGCCCCCCAAACCGGGAATCAGTGCTGGAAAAAATGACCTCATCCAGGCAGCAAAGGTGAGTGCTGAATCCCATCTAGCATCTTCCCCCAAATGTCCCCCAGGTCCCCAGCATCCTGCATGTTTCCAGCCCCCTGACTCCGAAGCACTCCCTTTCTATTCCCCCAACAAAGAGTAGCACTGCCATTGCTTTTAAGGGTCATCACCTGATACTGTGCAGAGTCATACCATCATTTCTTTCATGACTCCTTCTGTCTCCACAGAAGAAGACTGACCATAATTCCCGAGAGAGGGCGAAGACAGGCGGTAGTGAGCCAGACCTTCAGGTCCTCACCCTCTTTGAGAAGTAGGTGCTGGAGCTGTCCAGGGAAGGAGAGATTTGGGCTATCAGCGACAGCATGTTTGAGTTGCCATCATGAAGTGAGCACCTCTCAATCCTCCACTCAATTTGAGGCAATTTCTTGGGAACATGAGTTTTGGGTGCAAAGGGCAAGGTTTAAAGGAGATGTACAAAGCAGGTTTGTTTGCACAAAGAGGGTAGTGGGTGCCTGGAACTTGCTGCCAGGGGAGGTTGCAGAGGCAGATGCAATGGTGACTTTAAGAGATGCCTTTACAGCTACGTGAATGGGATGGGAATAGAGACATATGGTCCCCGGGAGGGTAGGAGGATTACAAATCAGATGGGCAGCCTGGTTGCTACAGGCTTGGAGGGCCAAAGAGCCTGTTCCTGTATGTAGTTTTCTTTGTATTTTGGTATATGTTCAATGGAAAAAGATAAGTCACGTTTTTTGCATTTTGGATTCCTCTCCCTCCCTAGCTCTTAACCTTGTATCCTGCATTGCAGGAACAGAACTGGATGCCCTGGGGCCATCTGGTTTCCAGGCATGGTTCTGATTCCATCAATTTTCAGGCCTTGGAATGGGCATGGAGATGGTTGTGGATTGTCCTACTTGCCTCAGGCATGACTTTACCAAGTTTTAGCGTCCAAAAACTGGCCCAGCTTGATGGTAAAAGCGGGCTCTTAGTCTGTAAAGATAGTCTCTAAAAAGATAGTAAATAGCACCAAATGGTCAATAAAACCTGCAATCAATTGAATCTGAAGCTTTCAATATTTCTGACTCTCACTGTTAGAAGGAAAGAATTTGCCTTTATATTGGGACAATTTTTGTCTCTTACTCCATGCAAATTTATTTTGTGCTAACCCCACTGGCAAATTTCACCATGTATTAATTAGTTGGCATAATTCCTGCCTGGCTTCCTTGAATATTTTATAGGCAGGAGGCTGAAATGTATAAATATACCATGATAAATTAATAGAACAATGGCAGATTAACAGAAAGGAAAGATAAAACATCTAAACACCATTCATAACATGGTATCCCATTCACAAACTAAACCTTTTTAATAGTGTAATTTATAAGTATAGCTTAGTCATTGGCCGTACTAAATTGCCCCTTTGTGTGCCAAGATACATTGGTTAGGAAAATTAATAGGTGAATGCATGGGGTTACAGGGTGAGCCTGGGTAAGAGTTGATGCAGACATGATGGGCTGAATGGCTTCCTTCTGCACTGTAGGGATTCTATTTGATGAAATCTCTCCCAATTATTTAGCCCACATTGTGTACCACCTTACGATATGTGGAACTCACCTATCTCAATACTTAAAGTTTGGATTTGTCTCTTTCAAATTAAATGTCTAAATATCACCTAAACAAATTTCCCTGTCTATTTGTTACTAAAAAGCACTTGTAGAAGCCTTATCCCATCATGTCTGGGAGTACATTGAGAGATTTAGGATTCTCAGGGGGCTTGCTAGGGTAGATACTGAGGGGTTGTTTGCCCTTGAGGGAGAGACTTGAACCAGAGGACATAATCTTAAAGTAAGAGGTTGACCATGTAAGACAGAGGAGAGGAGGAATTTCATCTCTCAGAGGATAGTGAATCTGTGGATTCTAACGCAGAGGGCTGCGGAGGTTGGGTCATTAATTATATTCAATGTTGAGATAGATAGAGTTTTGATTAATAAGATAGTCAAGGGTAATGATGTAAGGTGGGAAAGTGGAGTTAGGGGTGATCATATCAGATCAATCATAATCTTGTTGAATGGTGGAGCAGACCCAATGGACTGAATGACCTACTTACATTCCTATGTTTTATGATCCTATAATGAAGTCTTTCTGGGATGGCATGGCAGCACTGTAGCACAGTGGTTAGTACTGCCGCTTCACAGCGACAGGGATCCAGGTTCAATTTCCAGGTCAGAAACACTGTGTGGAGTTTGCATGTTCTCCCAATGTCTGCGTGGGTTTCCTCCAGGTGTTCTGGTTTCCTCCACCTTCTGAAAGATATACTGGTTAGGTGCATTAATCCAAACAGGTAGTGACTAGGGAGGTTTCACAGTAACTATTCATCGCAGTGTTGAAGTAAGCCTCATTTGTGACTAGTAAATAAACTTTTTACTTTATCTCTTTCATAGGACAGACTTAAAAAGCCACGCTGAAAATCTCAAAGTAATTGTAACCCAATTAATCACTCCATCAAAAGCCCATCTTCTTAAAATCTCAAAACGATAGGTTTGCTAAATTGAAAAGTAGATAATAAAGGAAAATTCTCAGTGAATTAAAGAAAATTACTTTCTGAATCAATGTTAAATGAAAATAATGATCATTAGGGAAAGCTATTGGGTTAAAAAAAACTCTACATACAAAGAAAAAATGATCCTTTGGGGAAAATTCCAAACTCTAAGGTTAATAATTTTTTTGATAAAGCTCAGTGCACTTCAGCCTCTTGCCTACATATTATTCAATGCAGAGTGTATCTACAGAGCATTCCCTGTCAGATTTTACTGGAGATCTATTTGTAACTGCTTATATCCACCTCCTCAGAATCACTCAATATTCACTCAATCCCCTGTTCAATCCCCTTATCGGGTTATCAGAATGGCACTTTGCCTTTAATTCTCTCATTAAGTTCTGCAAACATCCACTGCAGGAATTGGGGGAAGGGAATCTTCTGCTTCTATTGTGACGATTCTTCACTTGCTGAGCAAGGTGCTAACTGGAACCTGACAGAAAGTAACTGGGATGTCATCCATTGGAAGGGTTATGAAAATCCAGCTCTAATACCGCAGTTGTAATATCTGAGAAGTAAGGTGTTTTTTTTTCAGTCGTGGAGCTTTCGTTCCACTTCCTGTTCTAAATCTGCATCATTCAGACCATGGACAGGCCTCCTATCCCCAAGACGTTGCCAATGTTATTCTATGTCTCACCAAGTGAAGAGGTACTGAAGAGGACAAAGTGGTGAAGGGTGACTTTCCTTGTGATTTTGACTTTTTAAAAAATCTATTCATGGGATGTGGGCGTCGCTAGCTGGGCCAGCATTCATTGTCCATCCCAAGAGCATTTAAGAGTCAACTAGATTGTTGTAGAATCTGGAATCAAATGTAGGTCACAGCAGATAAGGACAAGAGATTTCTTTCCCTAAAGGATGTTAGTGAATGGGATGGGTTTTTGTAATAATCAACAATGGTCATCATTAAACTTATAATTCCAGATTTTTTTATTGAATTCAAATTTCACCACCTGTCGTGGTGAGAATCAAACATTCCCAGGACATTAGCCAAGGTCTCTGGATTATTAGTCTGGCGACAATACCACTACGCCACGGCCTCCCCTGACTTTCATGTGTGGAGCAATTGGTATCTCTATTCAGTTGTTTCTGAGATGACTCAGTGAAAACCTAACTTGTATTACTCCGGTGAGGTGTTGCTGGACCTCTTGAACCATTGGCCAATACTAAATCAAATGTGTAGATTGATGATGGGGCTTATTCCCTGAAAGCAAAATTGTAATTTACTGTATGAACTATAGAACCCATATTCTCAGTTGCCTCTCGCCTCAGCCTTGAGGTTTGCCTTTTCCACACACGTGTACAGAGGTTGTCCGAGGTCACAGCTTTTTCTCGCTCCTTGAGCAGCTACCTCTCAAACTTTGTTTGTGTTTGAGCTCCAAGTTCTGGATCTTTATCTATCCAGTGTGGTGGGAGTGTGTGGACAGATCGGACAACCTCTTTGTTTGCCTGTGGTTTAGCCAAGGTAGCCTTAATACTGGTTCAGCCAGCAGGCAGCTAAGAGGGTTATTTAGCCTAACCGTTCACCCTTCTTCTGGACCTATGTTCATGTGCGCATGAACCCAGAGAAGGAGGATGTTGTGTCCACTGGTGCACTTGAGGAATTTTGGCCGGGATTCTCCCAAAACAGCTCCAAGCCCCCAATTCACCCGAGAACTAGATTGATTCCTGCTGGGGTCAGCTGTTCCTCCCTGTTAGTGGGGAGAAGTTGTAAACCTTGCTGGAGTGAATCTCTCCTGTTTAAATTTAATTTAAAGTTTATTTATTAGTATAACAAGCAGGCTGACATTAACATTGCAATGAAGTTACTGTGAAAATCCCGAGTTGCCGCACTCCGGTGCCTGTTCGGGTACACTGAATTTAGCATGGCCAATGCAGTTAACCAGCATGTCTTTTGGAAGGTGAGAGGAAACCAGAGCACCCAGAGGAAACCCACGCAGACACGGGGAGAAGGTGCAGACTCCACACAGACAGTGACCCAAGCCAGGAATTGGATCCGGGTTCCTGGCATTGTGAGACAGTGGAGCTAATCACTGTGCCACCACACCACCCTGGGGAGGGTGGAGACACTAGCTGGCCCGAAGACTTCAGTCCTGGGTCTGTTAATGACATGGAAATGAAGATTTCCATGTTGTAATCTGCACTGTGCCAATTTCTATTGCAGAGCTGATGACGCTGGAAATCTTTGGCTGGGAGACTTGTGGAGGTCTGGATGCCCAACAGGGGAGCCTGTGAAACAGCCTCCACTGATGTCTCCCATCTCTGGCAATGCTGCGGGCTGGGAGAAACCCTCCTTTTGTGTCTCTGTGGGTTTCCTCCAGGTGTTCAGACTTTCTCCCAGAATGCAAAGATGTGCGTTGATTGGCTGTTGTAAATTGGGGGAATTAACAGGGTAAAAAATTATAAGGATAGCGCCTGGGTGGAATTGTTGTTGGTGCAGCCTCAATGGGTCGAATGGCCTCCTTCTGCACTGTAGGGATTCTATAATAGTGTGCAGGAAACTCAAAATGTGTGCAACACTCCTGTTAAGGTAGATCTTTCAGTTTCTTCTGAAGTAAACTTATAAGTCATAAAATCAAAATAATAAATACAGGAGTATAATATCCAGAATAGCAACTGCAGTTGGAAAATGCTTTATTGGAATATTGGCTGGCTGGATGTAAGGACAATACATGGGGCCTGATACCAAATGGATGGAGAGGTTCTCAAGGAGTTTATTGCCATTTTAACAGTGAACTGATATCATTTGCATTCATACCATGGCCCCAGTGTTTGTACAGCAAATTTAATAACATAATTAGAAACACGCTGATGTGCACAAGTGATTCATTTCCCATGACTGAAGCCTGCTGATGAGCTGTCCCATGCAATTCAAACACGATTACTAAGAGGTTCTGCTGGTGACATTATTGTGAGATTATTGGCAAACATCTAGGCTTTCCTCATCGCAGTATATTAATGGTGAAACACTTTCTCCAGGGCCGCACGTTCTCACAGTAATTAACACTAATGCCTCACAGTGCCAGGTTGGAGACCACCTTGGGTGCGTGACTATCTGCGTGGAGTTTGCGTGCTCTCCCTATGTCTGCGTGGGTTTCCTCGAGGTTCTCTGGCTTTCTCTCACACTCCAAGAATATGCAAGTTAGATGGATTAACCATGGAAAATTGCCCTTAGTATCCCAGGATGTATAGGTTAGGGGATTAGTGGGGCAATTATTTTGTGTTATAAGGTTGGGCCTGAGTCAAATGTACATCAGGGAATCAATGCACGCTCGATAGGCTGAATGGCCTCCTTCTGCACTGTAGGGATTCTATGATCTACTTTGCAAAAGAGTAAAGTAAAAAAAAATGCACTCTTGTTGTGATATGGTGTGCATGCCATTGTGATGCAAAGGCGCTTGGCAGAGCAATGGGTTAGTGGGACTGAAGAACAATGCAACCTACAATATGATGTACAGAATCACACTCAGTAGACTAAGTGAAAATACCTACTTGCATGGAGAATCAGCTCCATACAAACAACATCTAGGATCCATAAACAGTTAAAGAGTAACACTAACTGTTTCATGTTTGTAGGGGAGGTGATGGCGTAGTGGTATTAGCGCTAGACTATTTATCCAGAAGCTTAGATAATATTCTGTGGACCCGGGTTCAAATCTCGCCATGGCAGATGGTGGCATTTAAATTTAATAAAAAATACCTGGAATTAGGAAATGTTGATGAGCATGTAACCATTATTAGGAAAAACCCATTTAGCTCACTGATGGCCTACAGGAAAGGGAATCTGTCAGCATTGTCTGGCCTACGTGTGACTCCAGAGCCACAGCAATGTGGTTGACTTTCAGCTGCCCTCTGAACAAGGACAACTCGGAATGGGCAAAAATGCTAGCCAGCCAGCAACACCCAGGTCCCTCAAATTTAAAAAAATAATGCACTGCAGCAGAAACACGTTTGCAGCTAATTCGAGAATATCTCTGCTGAGCAGGTCTCCTTCCCCTGGAATGATTCCCCATTGTCACCCTAGCCGAGTGTCACTTACTCTGCTGTGTTGGCCTCAAAGAGACAATTGCCACAATATTTAAAGATCTCATTACTGAGAATCAATCGAATCCATACTACAATAACTCTCTCTGAAAACTCTTCACTTCCAATGAACCTTCCCTTTCTTTTGGATCCGGGCTGCCCCTTCCCCACTTTCAAATAGAGTGACAGCAAATACTGCCGATGCTGGAGGTCTGAAATTAAAAACAGAAAGGATTGGAAAAACATCAGTAGCTCGGGCAGCATCAGTGGAGAGAAAAAACAGAGTTAACACTCCAGGTCCAGGACAATTCTTCTTCGGAATGAAGTGATTTTACCTCAACGCATGACGCGCCTGAGAATTATGGCACACCTTTTTACAGGCAATCTAATCATCATCTCCTAACTGAATAAACTCCTCTCTTCCTGCATTCCTTAAGACTTCTCGAAGAACAAAGTGTAGTGTTAGTGCATGTTCTATTTTGTTACAATGGACTGCAATGGCAAAAACATACACCCAATCTATGCTAACACCATGCTTTCAATGGATCTCTACAAGTTTCACCAAAAACAAGAACAGAAGAACTAGGGGCAGGAGTAGGCCATCTGGCCCTTTGAGCTTGCTTCGCCATTCAACAAGATCATGGCTGATCTTTTCATGGATTCAGATCCACTTACCCGCCGGCTCACCATAAGCCTTAATTCCTTTACTGTTCAAAAATTTATCTATCCTTGCCTCAAATAAACATTCAATGAGGTAGCCTCAACTGCTTCACTGGAATTCCACAGATCCACAACGCTTTGTGTGAAGAAGTTCTTCCTCAACTCAGCCCTAAATCTGTTCCTTCTTATTTTGAAGTTCATCCACCCCAGTTCTAGTTTCAACTACCAGTGGAAACAACAGCTGCGATTCTCCCATCGCGATCCACAACTTTCCTGGCAGATCAGGGTGGGAGATGCACATTGCCTGCCTTGTTTCAGGATTTGCGCATGCACGGGGAATGCACACACTATTCCGAGACCCAGCGAACAGTCATCGGTCAGACCACGCTCAAACCAGCAGGAAGGCAGGTAGGTCAATTGAATCTTTTTAAAATACGTTTTAAATATCATTTAAATCTAATTATTGGAAACTTACCGGTCCCAATTGAATCTCCCACTCGCCAGGAGTATTCCATTCCGGCGGGGTTTAGACTAGCTCGCCATGTTCAGTGACCTAGCAGGAGACATCGCCGGAATGAAAGGGGAGCAATCAGAGACCCCCAGGAGGCACCCCCGCCCCACCCGATGCCTGACCCCCTGGATGTCCCTGATTACCCAAAGGGCAAACTCATGTCCGGGGAATACCTTAGCACTGTCCACCAGACAATACCAAGGGGCAGGGCCTATTGTGGGCAGGGCTTAGGGCAATTGGTGGGCTTTGGGAGCTCCCACTGCCACATTGCAGACAAGATTGATTTGAATTGGAGGGAGGGCAGCGATTAAGTAGGGCTGTGGGGGGTGTAGTCTGCCGATGGGGGCCTGAGCCCAGTGGGGAAGGCTAGTGGGAGGGATCTCCAGGGGAGACGGTGTACATCAGGGCACTCCAGAATAGGACTGGTCAGGACTGACCCGGGAATTATTGTGGGCATTGCCATGGGACCTTGAAGGGGGGGTGCTGAAAAGGCAGCACTGAGGGGGTCCTGGGTTGGCCAGCAAATAGGGAGTGTGACAGATTGGGGTCATTATGCATGCGCAGAGTTCCAGAACTGCCAAATAGACCCTGTCCTCCCTGAGCTTTTAATGAGATTTACGAACTGGGACCTCTGCAGTGCACAGAGTGGGGAGATTCCAGTGAGAAGCTGACAGCTGGCATCTAGAACAGTTTTCCCACCAATTCAGCACTCTTGGGAGGATTGCGGCCAATCTCCCTGTTTCCATCTTATTTATTCTCCTCATGATCTTATATGTTTCTATAAGATTTCCTCTCATTCCTCTGAATTTTGGCAAGTATTAGAATTACCTTGATTGTGCAGGTCCACTACTTGGACAAATTGATTAGTTTGGTTATTGATAGGTACATCACAATTTGGCAATGTGGTCAACTTCACTGGAAATCAGATAATTTACATATGTAAGCTTTGTGGTGTTCCCAACGGTGAAGTTGGCACGCATGTGCGTTTGACGGACAACTAGCATTCTGCCTGAAATCTAACTCTAGTTTTTTAAATAAAATTGTCATGGAACATAATAGGCTAAAAAGAAAGAGAATTTTGGTGGTAACCCAGAGGCCCAGGCTAATGGTCTGGTGGAACTTATGGCATAAATCCATTGCAGTTTTCACAACTGTGTGGGGTAGAATCAATGGGAAATCACACTGATAGCAGTTGCATCAAAAGACCTCACCACAGACAAATGGCAGATCACCTTCCAGTACCAAGAAACATACTACAGGGAGGCCAGAGGAACCCACCTTGCAAGGCTGCTTTTCAAAAATCTGATGGACAGATTTTCAAATTTGTTTGCTCTCAATTGTTTTCTGGACAGTATGTGGCTGACTAATAGCTCCCTACAAGACAACATCCAGCTAGGTATTTTCTTCGAATCTGTTACTGTATGACACTATATGTCATATTGTGGGTGGCGCTATTGTAAGCATCTCTCTGTAGTCTATGGAGAGGCAGAGTTATGCCCAGTAACTGATGTAAAGGCTAAAGTAATGAAAAGACACTGTGACGCTGAAGTATTGCAAATGTTATAATTTATTGCACTAATTATGGGCTACATGTTATGAAATGAAAGAAAGACTTACATTGATATCATTCCTTTCATGATCTCAGGACGTTCAAAGGCCTTTACAGTTAGGAGTTTTGAAGCATACTCACTTATAGTGTAGGAAACATGGCAACAACTTGTATAAAATGGAGTGCAGCAAAATGTTTTTCTTTGGTGAGATTGCTGTAAGGATGGCCAGGTGATTGGAGTTCTCTTCTTTAAAGTAGTGGCATGGGGTCTTCTACATTATCCTGAAAGGGAAGGTGGACCGCACTTGGAATACAGCATTCAATTCTGATTGCCACACTGCCAGGAGGATATGGAGGCTTTGGACAGGGTACAGAAAAGATTTACCAGGATGTTGCCTGGTATGGAGGGCATCAGCTATGAGACAAGATTGGAGAAACTTGGTTTGTTCTCACTGGAACGATGGAGGTTGAGAGGGACGACCTGATAGAAGTTTAAAAGATTATGAGAGGCATGGACAGAGTGGATAGTCAGAAGCTTTTTCCCAGGGTGGAGGCATCAATTATGAATAGGATGGGAAGAGGGGGGGGTATAGTCCCCAGAAGAGTTGGGGGGTTTTTGTTCAGTCGGGCAGCATGACTTAGAGGGTCGAAGGGCCCATTCCTGTGCAGTAATTTTCCTTGTTCTTTGTGGGGTCTTGTCTTAGCATCTTGTCCGAAACTCCAACTTTGCAGCATCACCTCAGTGCCGCACTATAGTTGCAGCCAAGATATTGTGTTGAAGGACAGGATTTTATACCTTGGGTCAGGACTCCAAAGTCAGGTTCAGATGGGTCATCATCTGCCATGGGTTGGGAGAAGGCATCAAACAATCATTTTGCCGGAACTGGCCAATTCACAGCCAGAGGGCACTCAGTTGGGAGGTGGGTTTTCAAAGCAGCACGGAGGTGGGCATGATTCTCAGGTGGGCCCGTTTCTCATCTCGATGTAATCGTGGGAGGTTTCCCCTCCACTGGCAGACTGACATGTGGTCTCTTTCACAATTAAATGGATCCAGTCACTGTGTCTCCCGATGTTACAGAATCAAATTTAATAAAATTTACGGCTGTGGAAAAAGACTTGTTAGGCTAACATTTGGTCTAACTAGCCTGTACCATACACCACACAAACCTCCATTCACCCGACTTCAAATAGCCCTATCTGTATATCCTTTCATTCTTTTATTCACTATTCCTTACATGTGTTTATTGAGCTTTTTCCTAAATGCATCCACACTGGTACCACGAGGTAACAAGTTCCATTTGTTGGCGAGGAAATTTATCCTGAATTTTCTACTGGATATATTTTTTTAGTGACAGTTTCACCTAGACTTTGTGAGCTGCCTGCATTATTGCAATGTGTAGGCTGTGCCCCTGAAGGTGTAGACATGTCTGTTCCCTGAATGCAAGTGACCAAGGCTCAGTAATGCAATTTTTACAATTTGTTTGATGCTTAGGTGTTTCCATTTCATTTCTTTGATGGCTGGAGAGAGATTACATGGGCCCTTGTCAGCTCAGAAGTAATCCCTCAGGACATTAAATAAATTGGGTGGATTAAACGATAGTCCGAATTCCGTGCCTACTCAATGTTTTTGAAGGTTTTTTGCTTTGAAATTCAGAGCAGGAGAGTGAACATTTCTGCCACATTCAGGGAAGTAAATCTAATTAATCCGTTTGCAAGGATGTTTGTCGATTGAAAAACAAACCAAGAACTGCTTGTGATTTATTACTAAATTAATGTAAGGACACATTCAGCTGTCCGGATCGATTCTGCATGTATTAATGATTCCTTTGTCATATGCAAGCACAAAATTAGACTTGGAAGTAGCTTCTTCGTAAATAAATTAAACAGTTGTCCAATATCAGAATATTATGTTGAAGACAAAATTGTTTTTTTTACCAATTATGCAATGGTTTTTTTTATTCTGTAATAGTTTTATCTATTCATACAGGCTTCAGTGGCTGCGCCAATATTCATTGTCCATCCCTAATTGCAAGTGACCAAGAGAGTCAACCACATTGCTGTGAATTGGAGTCACATGGAGACTGGAGCAGCTAAGGACAGCAGATTTCCTTCCCTAAAGGATATTATTGAACCAGATGAGTTTTTACAATAATGGCTTACGGTCATTGTAATTCCAGATTCTTACTGAATTCAAATTTCACCATTTGCCATGAGGGGATTTGAGCCTGGGTCTCCAGATCTTGCTCTGGGTCATTTGTCCAGTGACAATGCTACTGCACCACTGCCTTCCCAATGATGCTTTAATATGTCCACACTGGCATTTCAATCCAGGCACACATCGGGTTTTTGGTGTAAAGGGAGTTTAAAAATATAAATTGTGTTATAGGGTTTTGGATACTGTTTGGTAGGTCTAAATTAAATATTTGTTGTCTTAAGTGGGTTAATGGTACGTATTTATTAATTCCAAGATCAATGTACACATGTAGAATAAAGGGTTCAAGCTAGGATCAGTCTCCATGCTTGCTTGTGCACACTGCTCTGCCTAACACTGGGCTGACCTCTAGGCATTGGTCATGTGTCCTCTTACTGTTATAATACAGGTTAGAAATTCCAAAGTGTTTTCTGAAGTCCGCCTGGATTATATATTTTTCAATTTGAATTTGGCGAGGGTAAGCATGAGCTGTGTCACTTCAGGTATGAGTCAACTGACCCACTTGGGAGTTTTTAATCAAACAAAGTTTATTTAAGAATACAGTTAATATAGCACAATAATTTTTTACCAATTACAAGTAATAAAAGAAACAACTGTGATATTGTATAATCCTTGATAAATATATGCCAAACAAACAAACTTCCCTATAAACATATCCCTGTCACAGGTTTAACACAGGATATAAGAATGCCCACGTGGTGCTGGAACTTAGTCTTGTGGTTGGAGAATCGAAACTCTGACTTTTCAGCCTTGTAATTTCCAGCATCCTTCGAGGTAGAGAGAATGCTACTGCTAGCCTCTAGTTTTCAGCCAGTAAACCATTGCAAAAGACAAATTTCTCATTCCAGGAAGGCATGAAGACCTGTTTCCAGCCAGCCAGTTGAATTTACAATACCAGGGAAAGAGAAAAACAGAAATACTGCTTTTCAGTTTGATGACTAAATACCTTCTCAAGTAAACTAGCAGCCCAAAACTGAAAATGAAAGAATTCCTGTCACCTGACCTGTCAATCACTCTTTCTCCAACAATTCAGGGTCATAAAAGATCCCAGCAGGCACCAGAGGCCCAGAGTAAAGATAAACAAAACCCAATTTAAACCATTGAAGCAGCATTGGGAGGACTTCTTAGCAAGCAGCCCAGCAACAATGGCAAAAGCCGAAGCTGCTTATAACTGCAGAGAACATAATTTAAAAAAGAAATCTTAAAGCACATTAGCATCATATTACATCGTTGTGAGGATGGTGCTCTACTCAGTCCCAAATTAACCCTACATGTGCCAGACTCTTATACTACATCTCGTCCAAGTCTTTATTTGATATAGGTCAGGTTATTCTAGTTCAACCTGTGCATTGCTGGATCATTATTATTGCCCCATCTCCTCCCTTCCAGTCTCTGAGTTAATAGGTTCAGGCAGCCATCTTACACTCCCATATCTCATTTATAACACTGTCTAGGGATTGTTAGGGTCTGTCACTGCAGATAAACTCTGCTGATTTGGAGGTTGTTCATGCATCTGAGTATGTTTTCATTCTTTTTTCCCGCTCCTCTGTGTTGAACTGCTCTTTGTCAGTTCAGCAGTTATGACTTGTCAGATTGATAATTGTTAATTTGTCCCATTTCTCGTGCGCTGGATGAACGTTCTACTTGGCTTGGAGTTTCAAGTTTCTAGGTGTCTAGATCACCAAAAACCTATCCTAGTCCCGCCACACCAATGCTATTGTTAAGTGCCTCTACTTTCTCAGGAGGCTAAGGAAATTTGGCATGTCCACTATGAATCTCACCAGTTTTTTACAGCATCATATGCTTTACAGTAAAACATTTTTTCCAGATGAATCACACCTCGGAATGGCTCTTGTTCTAACAAAGACTACAAGAAACAGCCACCGTGGGGTGACATGATGGCACAGTGCTGTCTCACAGTGCCTGGGACTCGTATTCAATTCTGGTCTCGGGTCACTGTCTGTATGGAGGGTGCTTGCTCTCCCCATATTTGTGTGGGTTCCTCCAGGCGTTCTGATTTCCTCCCATGATCCAAACACGTGCAAGTTAGGTTAATTGGCCATGCTAAATTCATCCTAATTCAAGGGGATTATCAGAGTGGGATTACGGGAACAGGACCTTGGTGGGATTTAGTCGAGTCTTACAACACCAATTTTAAATCCAACCAATTTATTTGATAGTAAATCAGCGAGCTTTCGACTTTTCGTCTTCGTCAGGCAAATACATTTACTGAGTTTACCCCAGTCCAACGCCGGCATCTCTACATTGGGATTTAGTCGATACAAGCTCAGTGGGGCGACTGGTCCCCTGCTGCACAGTAAAAGAATTAAGGGTTATGGTCAGTGGGCGGCAAGTGGAGCTGAGTCCATGAAAAATCAGCCATGATCTTATTGAATGGCCGAGAAGGCTCCAGAGTCTAGGTGGCCCTCTCCAGCCCCTAATTCTTTTGTTCTTATTTTGGATAAAGAACTATAGTTGAGACACCTCTCACTTTGAACAGCATAATCACTTCTCCATGGGCTGGAAGAAGCCAACTTTCAGTCATAGGCATGACTCTGGAACTGTTTAGATATGACAGAAAACATATCTTCAAGCTTCTGATAGTCTTCATAATCAGTCTTCTTCCGTCTTAAACAGAGATTGCTGAATCTCCTCAAAACAGCAGAAGATTTTAAGACAACCATGCTTGTAAATTATACAGAACCAAAAGCTCCTAAGAGTCTATGAAAGTACAAAGGGTTATGAATGTAGCCCAGCCCATCACGCAAACCAGCCTCCCATCCATTGACACTGTCTACACTTCCCATTGCCTCAGAAAAGCAGCCAGCGACATCAGGGACCCCATGTACTTTGGATGTACTCTCTTCCACCTTCTTCCATCGTGGAAAAGATACTAAGGATCATGTACCAACAGAGTCAAGAACAGCTTCTTTTCTGCTGCTGTCAGACTTTGAATGGAACTACCATCTATTAAGCTGATTATCAGCTTATTGATTGATCAGCTGATTAAGCTGATCTATTAAGACCTCCATGCCTTATCTGAGACTATTACACTATATTCTACACCTTCTCCTTTCCTTCTCCTCTGTATACTCGAAGAACAAAATGTTTTGTCTGTATAGTGTGCAGGAAATACTGTATGCCAATGTGTGTGACAATAATGAATCAAATGAAATGAAGATAATCTCTCTTGCTTAAGCTCTTAGGAGCTTCCTAACTGTGAGATCATTAATTATTCCTGTCTTATTACACAGGACCAAATCTAGGATAGCTTGCTCCTACAAGTTCCAGTGCATACTGTTCGAGGAAACTATCATGGGCACATTCTATGAACTCCTCCTCAAGGCTGCCTTGACTGATTTGGTTTGATATGTAGATTAAAATCCCTCATGATAATTGCCACAGTATTTTTATATGCATCGGTGGCTTATTTGTTGATTGTCTGCCCACCATGATGTTACTATTTATTAGCCTACAGATTACGCCTATCAGTGACTATTTCTCCTTACTATTTCTGATTTCCATCCAAATGGATTCAGTTTTCAGAAAAATGGATTTTTCTCTGTTGAACTTATATCGTCTCTCACTACTGTCCTGAAGTCATCCTTAAATATCAGAGATACATCACCTCCCTTACTTTCCTGTTTGCCTTTTCGAATAGTCTGATATTCCTGGATAATTAACTCCCAGTCATGACCATCCTGCACTATGTCCCTTAATAGCTAAGAAATCATACCCATTTGCGATGATTTGTGCGGTCAACTCATTTACCTTACTTCAAATGTTACGAGCATTTAGGTAAAATGCCCTTATGCTTGTTTTTAGATATTCTTTTTGAATCCTAACGCCTGCATTAATAACATCTCCTGAGTTCTTCTTGCTTTAAACTTTTTTCATAATATTCCATGTAGTTGAATCCTACGAAATGCTAACCTGCTGCTTTGCTTCCGACTAATCATTATATTTCTCGTAGTTTTACCCTTTTCTTTCCCTCCTAGTTTAAAGTTCTTCTGACCACCCTATTTATCCTTTCCACGAGAACACTGGTCCCAGCTTCGTTCAGGTGAGGACTGCCCAACAGTACAGATCCCTCCTATTCCAATACTGATGCCAATGCCCCACAAAATGGAACACCTCTTTCCTGGACCACTCCATTAGCCTTATCAATGTTTTTTTGCAACTTAGAATCATGGAATCCTTACAGTGCAGAAGGAGGCCATTCAGCCCATCAAGATTAAACCACCAACAATCCCACCCAGGCCCCTTCCCCATCCCCATACCCCAACATATTTACCTTACTAATCCCCTCATACTAGGGTTGATCTAGCATGGCCAATCAACCCAACCCGCACATCTTTGGACTGTGGGAGAAAACCGGAGCACCCAGAGGAAACCCACGCAGACACAGGGAGAATGTGCAAACTCCAAGTTGACCAACAAGGGGCATGCATGCGGCATGTCGTGCGAGAGCTGCTCTTGGATGTTGCTTCAGGAGTTGCCTAGTGCTTCACGTCGTTAGTGTATGCTTAAACTGGACCATCTGATGGGCAACATGACAGCTCAGGGACTATCGCTGTTGCTGTGCAGACACATAGATTTGGGCCTGTGTCTGCGGGAGTTTGCGCGTTCTCCCCGTGGTTGCGTGGGGTTTCTCCGGGTGCTCCGGTTTCCTCCCACATCCCAAAAATGTGCTCTTAGGCTGATTAGGTAACAAATTGTCCCTATATTGGTCCCTATATGGGAATCTTCAACAATAGGCATAGCCTAAAGTCAAGGATATGTCATTAAGACGTTAGGACGGCGGCGTGGGCTCGTTGGGCCGAAGGGCCTGTTTCCCGTGCTGTGTTGCTCTTTGTTCTTTGTTCCACACAGACAGTGAACCGAGGCTGGAATTGAACCCAAGTCCCAGGTGCTGTGAGGCAGTAGTGCTAACTACTGTACCACCATGATACCTATATGTTTGCTTCACTAATTTTCTCAACCCTATGCCAAGTTATATATGGTTTGAGGTGTAATCTAGAGATTATAATCCTTGAGGACCAGTTTTTTAATTTAGTTCCTAGAGCATGATAATCCCCAAACAGGTCCACTTTTCTAGTTTTACCTGTGTTATTTGTCTCAAAGTGCACCACAGCAACTGAGTCATTCCTCTCCCACTCCAATGTCCTTTAAAGCAGTTGCTCACCCTTGCCCTGGTCAACTCTCAATCCTACTTACGAAAGATGCTGTCAATTCCCTTAATAATACTACTTTTTGCCCCTTGAATGGCCTCCTGTGCCACAATGCAGTGGTTGGCTAGCTCATACTCCCTACAGCCCCCTTCCTCATTCTCACAGAGGACAAGTACTTCAAACCTGTTGTACAAGACCAAGAGCCAAGGCTCCGGAATTCAGAATCCCTCTACCTGCCTCACACTCTGCTGTCCCTCACCACTGACCGAATTAGAGGTGCTTAATCTGCAGGATATGACCGCCTCCTGAAACAAATCATCCAAGTAACTCTCTCCACTCTGGATGTGTCACAGCATCTGTAATGGCTTCAATCAGGCCATTGATGTTGGAATATGATCTCCCTGATCAAGGATCCAATTGATGGGCCAATCAGGGGGTCTTTGCCTTGCACTTAACCATAAGTGTCAGTCCCTCTGGCACTCCAGGAAATAGACTGCTAACTAATAGCATTCTGTGTACTGCTGCTAGAGTTTGTAACTAAAGGGATTTTGCCTCTGAAGACTTATTACAGCATCTGAAGCTCAGACTCCAGCTCATCAATTCTGAGCTGAAATCCTTTGAGCAACCAATAATTATTGAAGATGTGATCACTGCAGCTTGCAATGGGATCTGCCAGTTTTCACATCACACAGCTACAACATTTCACCTGCCCAGTCATATCTAATTAGTGAATTAATTTATTAGTTACTTTTGCAGTTTTTTTGGAATTTAACACAGACTCCCCCAATCAGGTCACAGCTTTCCTGTGACATCCCTTTTTTTAGTTATATGTACAGAGTTACTCCGCCCTTTGACTGCTCCTTCAACCCAAACTGAGATTAAACCCAAATCAACAATTGAGATTACACCCAAACAAATAAGTCACCCGAGAAACATGATTGTGTCCCTTCTTGCTAGGTAGCCTTGGGTTTAACTGGCACTTAGATGACTTGGTCTTACATAGCGTGTCAACTGAATGCCCAATTCTGTTACATTGTGCAAGCATGAAATTGCAGGACATTGATCTTGCCTGTGAAGCTGCTTTGTTTCACAATGCTGGCAGAGTTCCTCTATTGGTCAGTTAGGATATTTCTTCCTTTGGCCTGGAATTTCTCTGTTTCTGTGCTGTTTAACTGACTGGACTGTGGGGTTTCCTTTCTACCACTGTTTATATCCTCCTCTTACAATGGATCTGTGCTGTACATGGATTTCAGACAATCTGAAAGGCTTTTTGAGGATTAGATCTTCCTTCACTTAAAACACATCAGAGAGATTCCTACAACCAGTCTGCATCTGATAAGTTCAGATTTCTGTTCTCCTTATTCATAGCCTACAGCCACCTTGTATAGATTATTAATGATTTAGTCTACAGGTTCTCCTGGTTGCTGGACTAACTTACTAAATTTAGCCCTTATGAGGATTTTCTTGCTTCTTTTGTTAAAATGAACTTCGAACAATTTAAGTACTTCTTCAAATTCAACAGATGATTTGTTGATTCCTTGTCTAGCAATAATATCATCTACTATTGGGTGTACAGAATAAAACAGTGGGCCCAATTTTACCATTTTCATTCTAAGTGCTGGGAGTGTTTCAGGTCCAATTTTTAGACCCTTTCTCAGTCGCCCCCATATATAGTCTGCCTGCAAAAATATCAATTATTCTGAATCACGCTACAGAAACCTCTGGGCAGGGCTTAACACATCCAAAATCCTACCGCTCTGATTAACTTCTCCAACTGTGCATGTGCAGAAAAAAAGATAGAATACAGCTCCCCTGCCGCGTCACTACCACGCCAGATAATGCCTTCCCCTGGCCCCCACAACATTACTGACCTCCTCACCCCAAACCCCACCCCACCACTCAGAAAGATCATGGGATCCTCCCCACTTTCTCCTCCACCAATATCAGGCATAGTAGCAGCAGAGCTTCGTTCCCCTCCAATAATCACAGATAGAATGGCAGCGGACTCCCATTCCCTCCCTAGCAATCTCAAGCAGAGCAATGTCAGATGCTTGGCATCTACCTCCTCATTAACTGGAGCGCCGGAATCAGACTTCGTGGAACGTGTCTGTTTTGCACCGAATCTGGATGAGCAAACGCAGTGGTCAAGGGACAAGTGCAGGTAAGGTTGGGCTTGCACCCTATTAAGTCAATTCAAATGCATGCAAATACATTTAAATGGCTGTCATATCCATTTTGGGCATGCTCTCAATCATGGCTATTTTCAGGCCTTGGTAAAGCGAGAATCAGCGCGAAGGTGGGCACAGATTGCACTACGTGCCTCAGGCCTGACTTTACCAAGGTTTCACACCCAAAAATGGACACAACATGATGGTAAAATCAGGCCCAGTGTGTTAGCCTGTTGATCTTCTATGTACTTTTCCAGACCAGAAGCAATCATGTGAAGAGTGAAGATAGATAGATAGTGATTCACTATCATAGATAGTGAAGAGGGGTGTTAGATAGTGAAGAGGGGTGTTATAGTTTGCAGAGGGACTTGGACAAGTTGCAGAGCTGGGCCGAGAGGTGGCAAATGGAGTTTAATGTGGAAAAGTGTGAGGTAATGCACTATGGCAGAAATAATAAATGTGTAGAGTATAGGGCAAATGGTAGGATTCTTAGTAGTCTAGATGAACAGAGGGATCTTGGTGTGTATGTGCATAGATCCCTGAAAGTAGGCAGTCAGGTCGAGAAGGTTGTTAGGAAGGCATATGGAGTCTTGGCTTTTATTGGTAGAGGGATTGAATTTCGGAGCCGCAACGTCATGTTGCAACTGTACAAAACTCTAGTGCGGCCGCACTTGGAGTATTGTGTGCAGTTCTGGTCCCCACATTATAAGAAAGATGTGGAGGCATTGGAGAGGGTACAGAGGAGGTTTACCAGGATGTTGCCTGGTATGGAGGGCAGGTCTTATGAGGAGAGGCTGAGGGATTTGAGGTTGTTTTCGTTAGAAAGGAGGAGGCTAAGAGGGGACCTGATCGAAACATATAAGATGATTAGAGGTTTAGATAGGGTGGACAGTGATAGCCTTTTTCCTAGGATGGAAAAAGCTAGCACGAAGGGACACAGCTTTAAATTAAGGGGTGATAGTTATAGGACGGATATCAGAGGTAGGTTCTTTACCCAAAGGGTGGTTCGGGAGTGGAATGCCCTGCCTGCAGCGGTTGTAGATGCGCCAAGTTTGGTGGCGTTTAAGAGGTTAGTTGATAAGTATATGGAAGAGAAGGGAATGGTTTAGTTTGGAGGGGCATTGCTTTTTATATTGGTCGGCGCAACATCGAAGGCCGAAGGGCCTGTTCTGTGCTGTAATGTTCTATGTTCTATGTTCTATGTTCTATGTATCGAAGGCAATCTTCTTTTCCCCAAATTTCTCAATTCTGCAATTGATCTTGACCATGGATAAGTCCAAATTGTTCTGGGAGAGAGGATTTCTGACTGATGATTAAAACATGTTAAAGAGCAGGTTCAGCTTGAAAGAGTTGCTGAAATTCAAGGTGGTGCCATTATTCATTTGGATACAAAATGTTCTCCCACCCGAATCGTTCTCACACTCAAAGAACAAAGAACAACACAGCACGGGAAACAGGCCCTTCGGCCCAGCGAGCCTGTGCCACCATTTTAACATTATGCGTGCCCTCCTTGACCTATGACCTTTGTCTATACCTGTTGGGGAAGATTGAAGGAAAACTAATTTAGGGACAATTTGAAACACCAATCAGCCTAAGAGCACGTTTTTGGGAGAAAACCAGAGCATCAGGAGAAAACCCATGGAAGCATGGGGAGAATGTGCAAACTCCTGCAGACACTGGCCCAAATCCATGTATCTGCACAGCAAACAGTGAGAGTCACTGAGCTGTAATGTTGCCCATCAGATGGTCCAATTTAAGCGTACACTAATGGCATGAAGCACTAGGCAACTCTCGAAGCAACGTCCAAGATCAGCCCTTGCACGACTTACCGCGAGTATGCCCCTTGTTGGACAACAAGGTGGACCAAACCACCTGTGAAGTAAAAGAAAAGACATCAATAAACATGCAAAACATAGACAGACTTTTACGGAATCCGCAGAAGTGCAGAAATAAAGCAAGTGAGCCATGACATATGGTGGAAGGTCCACAGGAATCAATTGATTCGCAGAGATGAACCAAGGCTCTTGACCTTTATTCAGAAAAGTCTCCTGTATTCCTCCATTTCCAGTGCACTCATGTGTCTAAGTAAGCCTTAAACAACTCCACCTTACTTGGCAATGCATTCCAGGTCCCCATCACTCTCTGTGTGAAAAACCTCTCTCTAACATCCAAACTATACCTTGCCCCCCACACCCTAACGTTGTGGTCCCTCGTAATTATTGTATCCAATCTAAGAAAAAACTTACCACTGTTCACTCTATCTATACCCTTCATAGTCTTATATACCTCTATTAGATCTCTCCTCATTCTCCGCCCCAATTTGCCCAATCTCTCCTCATAGCTTAGTCCTTCCATACCAGACAACATCCTTGTAAACCTCCTCTGCACCCTCTCCAGGGTCTCCACGTCCTTCCAGTAGTAAGGCGGCCAGAACTGGACGCAGTACTCCAAATGCGGGCGAACCAACATTCTGTACAACTGCAACATTAGATGCCAGCTTTTATAGTCTATACTCCTTCCTATAAAGACAAGCATACCATAGACCTTCTTCATCACTTCTCCACCTGAACTGCCACCTTCAAGGACTTGTGTACTTGCACCCCCAGGTCCCTCTGCATTTTTATATTCTTGAAAACAATCTTGAAATCAGCCTTGAAAACAACTCAAACAATGTCATCTTGGATCAACTGACTACAGGTTTCTCTATTTCAGCCCTATATTTTATGGGCCTTTACAGCTGATTCTTCAGTCATGATTCTTTTGAATCAATTAATTGATCCTTTTTTCCCTCTTTGTAGTGAGGCCAGATGCCAATTCAGCAATCTTGTTTTTCCATCAGAGTTTTTAAACAACTATCTCAGAGCTCTGAACTATTTCAAAGTTTCTCAGGACTTGTTTTGCCTGGAATTTAAAAACTTTAGCTCACCGTCACTTTTGCACTCTAGAAGTTGAAGCTAGCCTTCCAAGAAATCCTTTGGAGTTGGCTGCTAGAGTGAGGGATTTTAAGTTTCTGCCTTCAGCTTCAGGAGTTTTTTGGCCTGGCAGTATTTCTCAGTTCATTGGCTTGTCAAGTTTTTTTTCAGCTCAGAATATTTCAAATTTGTCTGTAGTTTTGCTGGGTTGCAGTTCTTCTCTGCATTTTATGTTGTGATGTTTTGGGTTTTTCCATTTACTGCCTTCATTTTGTGAGGTAAATAACACCATCTGTTATCCCTTAATGGAGTCTTTATTGTCTTGAGAAGATTAACTGCATGTATCTATTAATTACAAAGAGCTACGTACCTTATGCACAGTAAAGAGTTCAAACTGCAACTGGCTCTATGCTTGCCGGCATACACAGCTCTATGCAACACTGGATTGACACCATGGTGTAAGTTTCTCTTATGTCACTGTGTGGATGGAACTACGCTCAGTCCCACATTAAAGGCATAAAATGTGCCTGACCCTTACACTACAAATTATAATGAGACAAAGTGGTAGAAATTCTTGTGGAGGCCTAAGACTGGCCTGAATTCAAGTCAACAGACAATTAGTCTATTTGAACATATCAGCTCCCATACAGAGAAATATGATAATGATCAGATAAACTGTTTGAGGGATGTTGGTTGAGCATGATATGGAGGTTAACTTCTCTGCTGTTCTGTAAATAGTATATACGTCAAATCTTACAGTGCAAAAGGAGGCCATTTAATCATTGAATCTGCACCGACTATAATCCCATCCAGGTCCTATCTGCATAACACTGTGCATTTACCCTAGCTCGTCCCTCTGACATTAAGGAATAATTTAGCATGGCCAACACACCTAACCCGCATATCTTTGGACTGTGTGAGGAAACCAGAGCACCCAGAGGAAACCCAAGCAGACATGGGGAGAATGTGCAAACTCCACACTGACAGTGATCCAAGCTGGGAATCGAACCTGGGGTCTCTGGTGTTATGAGGCAGCAATGCCTCACAGTGCCAGCACCACCGTGCCACTGTGTTACCCATTGTGCCAGGGGATATTTTATGTCTACCTGATTTAACATCCTTTCCAAAAGGGCAATTCTTCTAATATACTAGAGATATTACTATCTCTAATACTAGTCTATTACTAAATCTAGTCTATTACTAGTAGTCTACTACTAGACTAATACCAGTCTATTACTAAATTAATAATATCTCGACTAGTCAATCAAGTCAGTCTGTCTTGACTGCCTGTGAGATAGACTTCGACTATCTCAGTCGAAAGTCTGTTTGCAACCATCGCGTTGTAATGCTGAGCTGAATTCTGTTTTGGGGGGTCAGTGATCTCATTTCAAGAAAATAAAATTCCTTGATTGGGCAGATTTCTGTGGCTGGGATAAGCAACGCTTCTTATCCACAAGTAACCTATAGTCTACGTGAGAGAATTTTAACACAGTGGGTGGGATTTTCCAGCCTCGCCCCAAAATTGGAGAATCTCCCCGAGGTCAACTGACCTGTCGAAGGCCTGCCCCTCGCCCGCTCTGATTCTGGAGGCGGACAGGAAGGTACAACTCACCCCTGTATCTTTTCATAAATGTTTCTCCAATCCTTCAGACTTACCTGGGTAAAACATGCCAGCTTGGCGATCAGAACAGAGCCATTTTTAGCTTTGATAGACCGCCTTGACTAACCCCACTCAGGCAGACTTTCAATCAAACTGATAGCCAATTGTAACTCAGGGTTAGGATGGCCTCCTCCTGCTTGGGCTGTGATACAGCGTGCGGTTCCATGGTTAGACCTCACTACAACTCGGTGAAAGGGAGGAAATTTCATTAACAGTTAGAGCGGCCGTTAGAGCTTAAAGCAGACGCGTCGTGAAGGAAGGATTCTGGCTGCTTCGAACCAAACCTGTGGAGAAAACAATTTGGACATGTTCCCTGTCAGGCAGCCAGCAGTGTTCCTGGTTGCTGAACCTGTAATCGCAGTGGCTGAAGTAAGCAGCAGTCTGAGCTAATTGATTCCACCGGGGTGGCAGTCTTGCCAGCAGCCCATCAGGTGAATTATAACTGCGCTCGCAATTTATCATAGCTGTCGGGTGTTAATCAGGAAAGCTGAGACTCACTAACCAGCCCGCTCTGCATATACACACAGAGCCGTACAGTTCACTCTGGATGAAATAGAAGCTTGGAGCGCACGCTGCCAACAAAATAACATTCAAACTGAAAGGAGAGAACAGCTGGGGCTCGCAAATGCAAAGAGCGACGTGGGTGCTTCTCTCTAGGGAGGGAGGACGAATCCTAAAGCAAGACAACCCAGGAAGAAGAGCGCCTGCCCCCATAAAGAGGGAATCTGGCTGACCTGCAAGAAGCCGGGAATGGGAATGACCTTGTGGTGAGTCCATAACTGTGTTTCTTGCACACATCGTGCCTGCGACTGTGGAGGACTGTGGCGGAGTGGGTAACCTGGACAAAGAATGTAAGGCTTCTGCCCCCAACAGTTGGTTATGTCATGGGGCAGCACGGTGGCACAACGGTTAGCACCGCTCCCTCATAGCGCCAGGAACCCCCCCCAGTTCAATTCCAGCCTCGGGTCACTGTCTGCGTGGAGTTTGCACATTCTCCCCCCCCTTCCGGTGTCTGTGTGGGATTTCTTCCGGGTGCCCCAGTTTCCTCCCACAGTCTAAAGATGCCTGGGTTAGTTGGATTGTTAATGATAAATTGCCCCTTAGTGTCCAGAGATTTAAAATTTAGGGGATTGGTGGAGTAAATGTGTGCCGTTATGGGGCTAGGATACGAGATGAGCCTAGGTAAGATGCTCTGTTGGAGAGTCAGTGCAGCCTCGATGGACCGAAAGGCCTCCTTCCACACTGTAGGGATTCGATGATTCTATGACAGTAAGCACAGTTAGCAAAATGGTAACACAAAGCTTAACTCTTATACAAAATGAGTAGAAGATGCAATGAGTTATAACAGCTTCTGCTATGAGTGCATCGGGCATTTGCACAAATAAAGATAACTGGCAGAGAAGAGTTGCTCTTTTGCTGTAGTGAATGGTGTGAAAAATTCCTCCCTTCTTACCTTGTCTTGTGCTAATCACACTTGGCAGAAACTATACTTTTCACAATGCAGATCCGTCACAGAGTGAATGTGACTTTTGTTTCTTGACTGTCAAAAAAAAAGATTATTCCTCCACACAATGAGGATTGCATTTTTCACAGCAAGTTCTTTTGAATATCTGAAAGGTCCGTGTAGTCGGGGTGGTGAAGGACACATAAAATTAGTTCTGTTGAATCCTCCTGAAACCTTTGCAAAATGCTTCTAGGAAATCTACATCCACACCACCTCACATTGACTTTATGAAAAGGGGAGGTGATGGCTAATGGTATTATTGATGGCAGAGTGGTTAGCACTGTTGCCTCACAATGTCAGGGACCTGAGTTTGATTCCAGCCTTGGGTCACTTTCTGTATGGAGTCTGCACATCCTCCCCATGTCTGCATGGGTTTCCTCCCACACTCCAAAGATGTGCAAGTTAGGTGGATTGGCCATGCTAAATTGTCCCTCAGTGTCAGGGGGTTTACTGGGATAAATATGTGGGGTTATGGGAATAGGACCTGGGTGGGATTGTTGTCTGAATGGACTCCTTGTGCACTGTATGGACTCTATGAGTGAATACTGAAAGACAACACTTTCCAGTAAGATCTGTGTTTATCTTTTCAGTAGAAATGTGAAGCAGTAATCTGGGCTTTATTTCAGCTGTGATTGTTTCCTGAGCCATTCATTTAATGTGATAGACCTGTGTGGATGCACTCAGGAGGATCAAGTAGCATGCAGGGAGGCAATGTTAGCTTACTGTTCCTGTGCCATCTCTTTGCAAGAGACTCCCACGACTTCACTTTTGCCTGATAGCTCAGCAATGTTATTGACCTTGCTGTGAGAAATGCAGTGTGAAGTGATGGGTTTTGGAACAAGAAAGAATGAGCAGAGGCGATGAAATATAAACTCTGCAATTTTAAAGGGATTGAAGGGGGATTTATGTACACAAGTCTTTGCAGATGGAGGAATAAGTCGAGTGCATTATTAAAAAGGACATCTGGATCCTTGGTTTTACAAGTAGAAGCACCGAGTACAATATCAAAGAAGTTATGCAAAATCTTTACATTTACATGCAAAGAACACCAGCTTGTTTGCAGGTAATGTTCCAGCTGAACTATAGTTATGCAGCCCAATGCAAGCTAACCTAAATCCGGAGGTGAGTTTTTAATCTATCAATTTTTCAGCAAATGGCTATCCTTCCATCGATTCTCTTGAAGGCATTAGAAATTAAGTCTGCAGGAACCTCTTTCTTTATTATCTCACCCTGAGAGCAACTCTGCAAAGTCTTCTGCGCTCGGTCAGTGGATGTCAGCTAACGATTTTGGTGCCCTTTTTAATTAGTCAATCACCATTGGTAGTCTTGTCACAGCTATCACACCGCTAAGTGTTTGACAGAAGTGCTGGGGCTCCAGTGCGAAGGATAAGAGAAGCTGTTATGTGGTTAATCCTTTGATGTGCATTAATAATTAATAATATTGCGCTGGGAATACTCACTTCTCTCCTTGGGCTTTGCCTTGTGCGCATTGGCTTTTGCTGCAGTTCTTGCTCTCTGCTATTATGGAATGTTGATTGTGTGTCGTTTTTGTTTCTAATACTGTGAAAATGAGAGGAGTGTCTAAATGTTGCTGATGGCGTTGACTGATTTCAGATTTTAACTCAAAAACTGGTCAGCATAAAACAGTGTGCACTTATAATTTCGAGACAGAAATAGGTAAAAGATTGATTGTTTTAATCAAGATTTTATTCCTTGCATTTCCAAATGGTGCATTATCTTTTATCACTTGAAGAAGGTTGTTCCTTGTATCTTTTCCTCCTTAAAGTCATGCAAAGTTAAATCTCCCAGAAATCTGGTGTTAAGCCTCTTTTACCAATCTGCATAACGCTCTTGGCAGTATCATTTTTTCATTTGATTTATTATTAGTACACAGTGAAAAGTATTGTTTCTTGTGCACTACACAAACAAAGCATACCACTCATTGAGTAAATAGGGGAGAAGGAAATGAGAGAGTGCAGACTGTAGTTGTACAGTCACAGCCAGAGTGTAGAGAAAAATCAATGGGGAGCACAGTGGCATAATAGTTAGCCCTTCTGTCTCAAGCGCCAAGGATTTGGGTTTGATTCCTGGCTTGGGTCACTGTTTATGTAGAGTTTACACTCTGCATGGGTTTCCTTTGGATGCTCTGTTTCCTCCCACGCTCTGAAAGCTGTGCTGGTTAGGTGCATTGATGCGAACAGGCGCTGGAGTGTGATGACTAGTGGAGTTTCACAGTAACTTCCTTGCAGTGTTAATGTAAGCCTTACTTGTGACAAATAAATAAACTTTACTTAATATAAGGTAGGTCCGTTCAAAAGTCTGACAGCAGCAGAGAAGAAGTTATTCTTGAGTTGGTTGATACGTGATCTCAGATTTCTGTCTGCTTTTCCTGAATGAAGGAGATGGAAGAGAGAATGTCCAGTTTGCATGGGTCCTAGATTATGCTGGCTGCTTTTCCTGGGCTGTGGGAAGTGTGGACAGAGTCAATGGATGGGAGGCTGGTTTGCATGATGGACTAGGCTTCATTCATGACCTTTTGTAATTTCTTGCAGCCTTGAGTGGAGCAGAAGCTATATCAAATTGTGATGCAATCAGAAAGAGTGCTTTCTACAGTGCATTTATAGAAGTTGGTGAGAGCTCTGGCGGACATGCAGACAAGTAAGCAGCTCGATACTTTTCAAATGATACATCCAGAAAGGATACTTTCTATGATGCATCTGTAAAAATACATTGGCATTTGCTGAGAATCTTCAGTCGTTCTAAAATAGTTTCACCAAAATGTACAAAATCCAGAAGGTGCGAGTGAGACTTATATCCCGGTGCCCAAGAATGAGAAATTCCTTTGCTGCTTAGTCACATTTACCATCCTTAGAAAACCTATTCATTTCTATTCATTGGAAACTCATTTCTCTCCCTTAGACTGAATGAATGGGATGCTGTCAAGTTGGAAAGGCACGGCAGTTAACCTCATAATGCCTGCTGATTGAAATAAAGGAAAGAAAAACTGTTTGCTTTAAATTGACGCTCCACCTTTTTGTTCTAGTTGGATCAATTTTTATGCTCCTTCCCATCAAAGCAATAAGTTTCTGGGTATGACTGCGTTGTCAGTAGTTGTTACAGTGAGCCAACTTTTTTTTTGTTGTGTTGCTCAGCCCTTGTTGAAAAATGAACATGAGAAGATGATACTGCATTTATTCAGTGACATGCTTATCTCAAAAAAGAATTGTGCAACACGGAGTGGATGGTTCTGGATACCTGTCCATAAACCCTCAAATGCAGAAAATGAATTGTGCTTTCTGTGTTGTAAAATGGGAAATCACTTTTGCTCTGGTGTTATTAACAAGTGCAACTGTGCCCATCAATGAAAAGAGAATTAAAGTTTAAAGTTTATAAAGATTATACATCTCTAGACTTTATCCAAATACAGCACCAGTTTGGGATTGAATGATTGATTATAACACATTGTTAGCCAATTCATAAATCTTTTGTGCTCCACTGGAGCAGTTTATTACAACATCATCATCATGCCCTATCTGAGCTAAGCCTCATCATGTATTAAAGTTTATTTATTAGTCATAAGTAAGACTTACGTTAATACTGCAATGATATCACTGTAAAATTCCCCGAGTCACCACAATTCTTTGCCTGTTTGGGTCAATGCACCTATTTACTTATCTTGGAAGGTAACTGAAGCATCCAGAGTAAATCCACGCAGACATGGGGAGAATGTGCAAACTCCACACAGACAATGACCCAGGCCAGGAATCGAACCCATGTCCGTGGTGTTGTGAAGCAGTAGCGTTAACCACTGTGCCACCATGCCACCCCTGGTATTCCCTAGCAAAGTTCATGTCATCTTGCTCCCAAAATGCCAACAATCATGCAATTTCCATTTCTGGTTTTGTCCGGCATATCAGTTTCCTTTCAAAGATTTGTGGAAGTAACGTTTATAAATTCATATGCCCCACCAATGATCTTCATGAGATAGAGGGTGAAGGAAGGGTGGGATGGGGTGGATGGAGGGGGGAGGATGTGGTGAGAGATGTAGTGAACCCAACATAAGTTTTGTCATAAAAGCAAAATACTGCAGAGGCTAGAATCTGAAAGAAAAACAGAAAATGCTGAAAAAACTCAGCAGGTCTGACAGCATCTGTGGGGGGAGAATTGAGCCAATGTTTCGAGTCAGGATTATTGTACATGAAGGGTCATTTTGACTCAAAAATGTGGCTTTGTCCTCTCTCAGCAGATGCTGTCAGACCTGCTGAGTTTTCCAGAAGATTTTGGCAATTCATTTCAGCTGGCAATACATTTGTGGTGAAATAAGTATTTTCACTGCGATCATTCCCATTCCATGCCATCCCTCTCATCCCAACGCTAGCCCCTTTCTTCTACCTATTCCATTTCCAGCCCCCATTCCATCCCCTCCAGTGTCATTCCCATCAGAATTCTCCCTCCATGTCATCCTCTAATTCCATATTCAGCCTCATATCTTACCTGCCCCTCACCAGCCCCCCAACCCCCATTCCCCTGCGCCCTTGCCACTCCCTCCTCACTCTTCACCTTGTGAACTACTTTCTGTTCGGTGAAGTTGCTCTGTAAAGCTTCTCCATTTGTGGGATGACGGCTTATTAATTAGACATTTTAAAACGTTATCGTAACATTTACAATATTGTAACAATTTTATTGTAACAACTAACATTGGAGCAAGCCAACAGATGAACCCCCACCCCCATTTAAACTAACTAACCCAAAATAACAGGCAACAACTCTTTTCTATTATGATATGATGATGCTGGTGTTGGACTGGGGAGTGGGCACAGTAAGAAGTCTCACAATGCCAGGTTAAAGTCCAACAGCTGCATTTGGAATCATGAGCTTTCGGAACACTGCTCCTTCATTAGATGAGTGGAGAGATAGGCCTGAGACAATAGCTGTTTAATCACGTCCCATCGGTAATGTCATAATCCTTAGTGGTAGATGAATAGAATGTCCATTCACACAATGGGGTCACTAATTGTGTTATCATTACAATTTCAGCGCTGTTTGTTAGCAAAGACATTTAACCGTGTCCTATTGATAGATGTTGTGAAACATCCCATTTGTCTGCACTGACTATTTCATGTATATGTAGAGATGGCCAGTCTAAACTGAGAGTGCTGCTAATTTTTCTGGCCCCCTTGCTGAGCTCAGTTCTTCACTCCCACAGAAGCATGGATGACGGGTGCTCCACTCTTCCCATGCAGCAGCACCACCACCACCCCTCCAGGTTCTCACTCAAATGCACTCAATGTCTGATTGAGAGGCTGAACATTCAGAAAAATTAGGTTGATTGGCCATGCTAAAATTGCCCGTTAGTTTGCTAAGATGGGTAGGTTAGAGGGGATTGGTGGGTAAATATGTAGGGATATGGGGGTAGGGCCTCGGTGGGCTTTTCTGCACTGTAAGGTTTATATGATTTCTATGATTTCTTTCTATGATTTCTATGATTTTTTTCTATGATTTCTATGAAATGGGGGGTCCACTGACAACCAAACTCTGAACTGCTCTCTACGTAGTCTGCCCCTTTCTCTTTGCTCATCCCTTTCTCTTGGATGCTGTGTCAGTCTGGGGCCCGTGGGTACCTGAGCCATGGTCACACCTGCAATGCTGCTGAGCACAAAAGCTGCCAGCCTCTAAAACATACACCCTGCAGTAATCTTTAGCCATGCAGAATATATTGACCTTGTCAACACTTGTTTCCAAAGCAACACTAATCCTTAGCAGGGTCAGTGAAGGGTGTAAGCAATTAGAAAAATCAGACAGTTGAAAGAGATTATGCTGCTGAGAATTACAAAAAACTTTGACCAATGCAAATGTGAGGTTGATCCTACACTTCGACATTTGACCAATTTTTATGCTCCGTCCCTTAAATGTTTTAATTGTGAACTTCCATATCCAATGATGAATGTCATTGTGTGACACAACTTAGCTCCTTTCAAGCCTCTAATTTTGTGAAGAGACGGAAATGGAGTTAGAGAGTTGGGGGTAGGAGCCACTGCCACTCATTTTAACATTAAACTTCTACATTATTATAGAATTCCTATAGTGCAAAAGAGGCCCTTCAGCCCATTGAGTCCGCACTGCCTCTCTGACAAAGCATGTTAACCAGGCCCTCTCTCTTACCTATCCTGGAACCCTGCATATATCGTCTGGCTAATCCCCCCTTACTTACCTATCTTGGGACATGAAGGGGTAATTCACCATGGCCAATCCACCTAACCTGTGCATCTTTGGAGTACGGGAGGAAACCAGAGGAAATCCATGCAGACACGGGGAAAGTATGCAGAATCTTCACAGATAGTCACCCAAGGTTGTAATTGAACCCGGATCCCTGGACGCTGTGAGTCAGCAGTGTTAACCACTGTTCCATCTACACTTTATACTAGTGCTTTAAAGCACTTCTGATGTATTCTGAAAGGTACCATACAAAAGCAAATTCCGCCTTTTTTTCAACAACTTCCCGATCCTAGTCAAAATTCCCTCCTAAAAGTAATAACATTGAAATGCAACGCTGCTGAACATGTGGTTCATTGAAGTGAACATTTGAATCATTACTCTCTGCGAATGTGAACCTCTAAAATGCTAAAGCAACATTGTGCACCACTTAAAACAGAGAGGTACTTCAGAACCCCTGAAATAGTCCTGAATGTTTTAACCTTCAAGATGTAGGAACATGTGTGGATTATATATTATTAATCAGATTTCCACCAGGGGAGGCAGTAGCGGAGTGGGTTTGAATAGTGAAATCAGAATTTGATAAGCAAAAAAAAATGCAGGAATGAAAAGTCTAATATTGATCATGAAACCATTGTCAAATGTTGTAAAAACCCATCTGGTTTACTAATGTCTGCCATCCTTACCTGTCTGGTCTACACGTGACTCCAGACCCGTGGCAATGCGGTTGATTCTTAAATGCCTTCAGGGATAAGCAATAAATGCTGCCACAGCCAGGCACAGCCACATATCCCATGAACGAATTGTCCCCAGAAGGGTAGGGGGTTTTAGTTCAGTCGGGCAGCATGGTCAATGCAAGCTTGGAGGGCCAACGGGCCTGTTGCTATGCTGCAATTTTTTTTTGTTCTTTGTTCTTTGAATAAGAAGTGCCTCCCAGGATGCATTTTTGGTATTGGGTGGACATTTAAAGATGACTGCAATTATTTGTAACTGATCGGTAAAAAGGTAACGGCAAGACAGCGCCATTAATGGCAAGTTTGTCTGAAGGACAAATTGTTTTCTACCCTCTTCTAAATCGGGAGCAAGAAATTACTTTTACAAGTTTGTTAGATACAATTAGGTTAGAGTCAGCCACAGACAAGTAATGAATTGGGAGCAGACTAAAAAAATTAGATCTCCAAAAGTGTGAGGCTTTGAAATTAGGCACTTGGTTGGCCTGTTGTTCAGCTAATTCAATAATACCCCATAAACAAGATAGATAAGAGACACAGTTTGGCTGGGTGAATATTTCAGTTCATTGAACATGGGTAGCCCTTCCAGATAATGAGCTGATCTGAAACATGGTCTCAGAAAAACTAAAGAAGGGACCGTAATCCACATTAACTAAATCCCATTACACCATCTAATGACTGTGTGAAATGCACTTTTCTCTGTTTTCAATCTACAATCAAAGACTTTGCCCTTCAATCCACATGGGGCTGTGACCTTACTGATCACCGCCCTGCATTTCCACTGGGTAGACAAATAGGGTCATTAAAACGCATTTAATTGCTTAACTGTCATTGACTTACCTTAGACTTAGATAGCTTGAGAAAGTGAATTTCACAGTTTTTAAATTATTAATGATTGTTAGTTTATGTATGTGTGCAGTTTGAATGTGTTGAGCTAGTCTGATGGATGGCACAGTGGCTCACTGGTTGGCACAGCTGCCTCACTGTGCCAGGGACTAGCATTCAATTCTGGCCTTGAGTGATGGGGTGAAGTTTGTATATTCACTTCATATCTGTATGGCTTTCAGCTTCGGTTTCTTCCCACACTCTAAAGATGTGTAGGTTAGTTGGATTGGACATGTTAAACTGCCCCTTAGTGTTCAAAGATGTTAGGTTAAGTGCATTGGACATGCTAAACTGCCCCTTAGTGTCCAAAGGTGTGTAGGTTAGCTACATTGGACATGCTAAACTGCCCCTTCATGTCCAAAGGTGTGTAGGTTAGCTACATTGGACATGCTAAACTGCCCCTTCATGTCCAAAGGTGTGTGGGTTAGGTACATTGGACATGCTAAACTGCCCCTTAATATCAAAGATGTGTAGGTTAGTTGGATTGGCTATGATCAATGTGCAGGGTTTCGGGCTTAGGTGGGCCTAGCAGAGTGCTCTTCCAGAGGGTCGGTGCAGACTCAGTGGGCTGAGTGGCCCCTTCTGCACTGTAGGGATTTTAAGTTGAGTTTGTTCACACCAAATTTTGCACGGAGTTCCAATCAGAATCAAACAAATTGGTGGTCATAATGCCTTAACACTCCTCCAGATTAGCAGACTGTAGTCACACCAGTGCATGGCTGATCTGACACTGGTGTTAGTTCTTAGTTCATTCCTATTTATTTCCAACTAATACGAAGTCATTAGCTGTGCTTGTGTTCATGATCTGCTTCTGTCTTGACCGGTTTCCAAAATGCTTGGAGTCATCAGCCACGTACTGAAATTGGTCTCAGATTGAAATTCCAGTATCCATCTCGTCAGCAATATAAAATGTCAACAACACCAGCAGTTTGCATTGTTAATGCTCCAGATGTCCCAAGGAAAGAAGAACGCTGTTAATAGCAAACAAGTGTGAAAAAAAGGTGGTAAAATACTGCGGGCGCTGGAATCTAAAACAAAAACAGAAAATGCTGAAGAAACTCAGCAGGTGAAATGTTGGCCCTATTCTCACCCAGTAAGAAGTCTCACAACACTAGGTTAAAGTCTAACAGGTTTATTTGGTAACACAAGCTTTTGAAGTGCTGCTTCTTCATCAGGTCAGTGGGAGTTGTGTTCACAAACAGGGCATATATAAACACAAGCTCAATTTACAAGATAATGGTTGGAAGATGAGCCTTTACATGTAATCAAGTCTTAAAGGTATAGACAATGTGAATGAAGGGAGGGTTAAGCACAAGAGATGTGTATTGTCTCCAGCCAGGACAGTTAGTGAGATTTTGCAAGTCCAGACAAGTCATGGGGATTACAGATAGTGTGACATGAACCCAAGATCCTGGTTGAGGCTATCCTCAGGTGTGCAGAACTTGGCTATCAGTTTCTGCTCAGCGATTCTGTGTTGTTGTGTGTCGTGAAGGCCGCCTTGGAGAACACTTACCTGAACATCAGAGGCTGAGTGCCCCTGACTACTGAAGTGTTCCCAGCAGGAAGAGATCTTGCCTGTTGATTGTCGAGAGGTGTTCATTAATCCGTTGTCATATTGTGTGCATGGTCTCTCCAACGTACCATGCCTTGAGACACTTTCCTGCAGCGTATCAGGTAGACAACATTGGCCGAATTGCAGGAGTATGTACCATGTATGTGGTGGATGGTGTTCTCACTTGAGATGACGGCATCCGTGTCAATGATCTGGTACATCTTACAAAGGCAGTTCCTGCAGGGTTGTATGGTGTCATGATCACTGGTCTCCAGAAGACTGGGTAGTTTGCTACGGACAATGGTCTGTTTGAGGTTGTGCGGTTGTTTGAAGGCAAGAAGTGAAGGTGTGGGGAATATCGGTTTCATCAATGACATGTTGAAGGCTCCGAAGAAGATGTCATAGTTTTTCCACTCTGGGGAAGTACTGGATGACAAAGGGTATTCTGTCCTCCGTATCCCACGTTTGTCTTCTGAGGAGGTCGGTGCAGTTTGTTGCTATGACGCATCAGAACTGAGTCAAGCGCCATATCCTGTCCTTATGACAGCATCTTTCAGCATCTGTAGAAAGAGCCACGGGGACCAAATTCACACCTCAATATGCCAACATCTTCATGCACAAGTTCAAAAAAGACCTCTTCATTGCACAGGACCTTCAACTGATGCAATACGCTAGATACATCGATGACATTTTCTTCCCTTGGAGAACAATGGTGAACAATCACTGAAACAACTATATGATGATATCAAAAAGTTCTGTCCACCATCAAACTCACAATGGACTACTCTTCAGAATCGGTTGCATTCTTGGACACACACATGTCCATCAAGGACAGTCCCCTTAGCACTTTACTTTACCGGAAGCCCACAGATAACATCACGTTGCTCCATTTCTCCAGCTTTCACATTAAAGAAGCCCTCTGTATACACAGGATCTGCTCAGATGAGGAGGATCGCAACAGACGCTGAAAGATGCCTTCATAAGAACAGGATATGGCGCTCGACTCATCGATCGACAGTTCCGATGCACCACAGTGAAAAACCACTCCAGCATTATCTGTTTTTGTGGAAAACAGAACAATAGGGGTGGCAGGGCATTTGTCAAGGTAAAATTTGATGACTTTATTATTTTAAGATAAAGGGATGTGTGTTAGAAGGCTTAGAAAGACAGAAAGAAGATAAGGAACAAAGAAGATCACAGCACAGGAGCAGGCCCTTCGGCCATCCAACCTGCACCAACCATGCTGCCCATCTGAACTAAAACCTCTACCATTCTGGGGACCATATTCCTCTATTCCCATCCTATTCATAGCAAGATAGGAAGCTGAAGAAGACTAGCGTGTTTGAAGTGGCAGGAGCACAATGACTTAATGAGTAGATACCAACAGTAGAATGCAAGAAAGAGGAGCAAAGTTAACCTGGTGTTAGGCGGATATAGAGTACCTTATAGAGCCACAGAGATTTACAGTAAGGCAAGAGGCCCTTTGGCCCATCATGTCTATGCTGACCAGCATGCACCTGTCTATTCTAATCCCATTTTCCAGCACGTGGCCCATAGCCATGCATGCAATGGCATTTCAAGTGTACATCTTAAATGTTCTGGTTTCCTGCCTCTACAACCCTATCAAGCAGCGAGTTCCAGATTCCTACCATCTTCTGAGTGAAAATATTATTTCCTCAAATTCCTTCTAAATCTTACCTGCATCCCTTCCCTTAAATCTATGCCCCCTGATTATTGATCCCTCCACTAAGGGGAAAAGTTCCTTCCCATCTCCCCTATCTATGTCCCTCATAACTTTGTACACCTCAATTGCCACCTCTCCCTCCCTCCCTGTCTCCCTCCCCCATCCCCACAGCTTTCAGTAAAACAATTCCAGCCTAACCAGCCTCCCTTCATACCTGATGAATCTCTTATGCATCCTTTCTAGTGCAATCACATTCTTCCTACAGTGTAGTGACCAGAACTGCACACAGTACTTTAGCTGTGACCTAACAAGTGTTTTATAAAGCTGCCTCATAACCTCTCTGCTCTTATGTTCCATGGCTATTGGAAGTAAGGTAAAAGATCTTTAGGATAAGAATGAAGAAACTCGAAATAACTTGATAGGAGGAGAATTTTGTTTTTATTTTGCAGAATGAGCAACAGATGAAACTCAGACAGAAGTGGAGTAATGTGAGGGTGGGACTTTGTGCGGGCAAAGATATGACTATGTACCTTAAAATGTGTTTGCCACGTGGAGAGGCGAGGAATGCATTAGAGAAGTTGATCACAAAAAGCCATGGCCTAAAGCTTTTATAATTTCAAAAGAAATAGATAGAAACATTTTCTGATGGGAATTGCTAAAAAAAGGGGATAAAACCTTAAAATGTAAGGCAGGCTATTCAAGAGAACATTTAAGGTACAGTTCTTCACACAAGTGCTGGTAGAAGCACAGAACATTCCCAGAAAAAGTAGTGGTTGCTCACTCAATTAATAATTTTAAATCAGGGATTGTTAGCTTATTGCCAGCCAAAGATATGAAGGGCTATGGAACGAAGACAGATGGATGGAGTTAGGGCACAGATTAGCCATGATCTTGTTAAATGCTGGAACTGACACAAGAGGGCTGAATGAATTCTGCCTACTCCTGTGTGGTGGATGGAAATGTAAGACAGAGGCAGGCAATGTTGCAGAGATGGAAGAGAATAACCTCTGTAATGGAGCCATGTTAAATTGAGCAATACGTCAAGAGTTCCGCACACCCTGATTCAACAGCTGTTGACGGAGTCAGGAAGTGTGATGGTGTGAAGTGTACCAGAGGGGAGGGTTCCTTTTTCCCAACATTAAACCAAAGGACATCTGAATTATCTAGGTGCTGACGCCACTAAAAGATAAATAATGCCCCACCATCACATCCCACCACCACATCCCCCCAAAAAAAGCCCCAAACAATGTGCTGGGACTTTCAAAATGAATTACTGACTGAGCCAAATAAAAGTTTGATACCCCAAATAATGGTCACATAAAATGAACACTGACGCTGGAATTCTATTGCCCCGCCTGCCAAGGGAATCGGAGCAGACAAGGGGAAACTCCAAAGACCTCGCGTGGATTTTCCAGAATCATGTCAAGCGGGGCTGTAAAATCTCGTGCTCCCTAAACTACATGCCAGAACTGGAAAGCATAAAAATGGATATTTCTTGTAAAAGTAGTTGGAACAAACATGTGGTTACTCTTGGATCAGTACTGAGGGCAGTAAAGGCCACTGTTGATGTTGAATGGAGGATCTTGATGCCGCCCTGTTTATTGAGCCTCTTTGATTGTACTTTTTGCTTTAGACATTACAAATGGTGTCAGAGCAACACTGACGTCTCCTTTATCACAGACCCTGGACACCTAGACTAATCTGGCTGCACCAATGTCCAGCCCAGCATTTCCACTTGTTTACACACTCTCACAACATAACCAGGTGGCTTTGTACGAATTATTAATAATCACCTTTTAAATACGCAAAATGTGTTCTTGCAGCTCTGGAATTGTTGATAAAACACATTGCTTACGGTTGAAAAGGTGTGTTTCACAGAACAGAAAGGATACCTCATTGTTCCATTGATTAGATAGAAAGGGTTTCAAATATTCATTATCTGAAAGCTATAGGCTGATTTGCAGCAAGAAATTCACTTCAAAAGTGATCAATCTGAGACAAACTGAATACAATCTCTTGCCACAGAATCAATACTGTGCAGAAGGAGGCCAGTTGGTCCATTTAGCCTGCACAGACAACAATCCTACCTAGATCCTATCCCTGTAACCCAATGTAATTACCCTGCTAGGCTCCCTGACACTAAGGGACAACTTAACCATGGTCAGTCAGCTTAACCTACATGCCTTTGGACTTAGACATTTAAGATGTGGAGATGTTGGCATTGGACTGGGGTAGACACAGTAAGAAGTCTCACAACACCAGGTTAAAGCCCAACAGGTTTATTTGGAATCACAAGCACTCCTCTCAGCTGAGGAAGAAGCAGTGCTCTGAAAGCTCGTGATTCCAAATAAATCTATTGGACTTTAATCTGTGTTGTTAGACATTCAGGTAGACTTTCCCCCACCCCTTCCAACATCCAGCACTCTCCACTATTTTCAACAATTTCATGAGCTTATATTTCTGGAACATGACATCAGGTCCTACTGCCCCCACCATCTGCGCCCCTCTTCCCCCCCTGCCCCTGTGATGTGAGCTGTCCCCTGAGTGACACCAAGTGCACACCCATCCTCATGTCAAGCCCCACCCAAAATGGCATCAAACTCTACACCAAATGATGTCAAGCTGTCTAAAATGACATCATTACCTTAGCTCACACAAGGCAAAACCACGAAAAAGTATTGCATCAGGACTTTTTAACTTATGAAAACAAGTCTGTAATTGAGGAATTAAATCCATAGTGAAAGCTGCAGGAAGCCAAAAAAGCACAATCAGTGCTCACTGATTCGCTGGTTTGCAACTTGTGAAAAGAAGCGTTACAAGGGCCCATGTGGGTTCCAAAAGCTACACATTTTATTTGCAGGAAGTGAGCCAAGTTAACAGAGAAGTTATTTTGTGTCAGAAGAAACAATGGCACCATTAACATGCCCTTTTGTCTTATGTCCATGACAGCTTTGTCAATCTCTCCTTTGCTCCGGCCCACTCTTCCATTTTACTCCAGCTTTTCCGCTTGCCACTCCAACTGTATAATTCATCACAATCCTACCCTTCTTCAGTTATCAAGAGAGCCATGGAAAAGTTACAGTGCTAAAGGAGTCCATTTGGCCCATTTTGTCCATGATCGCCTGAGGACACCATGGTACCTTTTCTAATTCCATCCTCTGACTTGGCTTACAGCCCTGTAATTTATAGTGCTTAAAGTGCAGATCCAGATACTTTTTAAAAGAGTTTATGGTCTCTGCCTCCACCGCCAATCGGGCTGTAAATTCCAAACACTCACCACCTTTTGCATAAAAAAGTCCTTTTTCATGTCTGCTCTACGTCTACTGCCATTCTTTTTGGCAAATCAAATAAACTAAATCAAATAAACCGAGGGACAAATTAAAAAGAGGGAACGATCAGAAACAAAAGACAAAGCAGAAAGAAAACTTAAAACTTGAAATCAATAATGCACCTCAGTCCATGCGGTGCACAACGAACACAGAAGGCCTCGACAGTGCCCTTGGACTCCGCATGCTCCTGCTCCAGAGACATCTGACTGCAAATGTAGCCGTGGTAGGGGGCAGACTTTTAATCTATGTCCTTTTGTACATGAATTCTCTACCAAGAGAAGCATATAGATTTGAACCATTACCTGTTTCTCTCTCCACAGATACTGCCAGACATGCTGAGTATTTTTTTCTAACACTTTCTGTTCTTATTTCCAACATCCGCAGCGTTTTGCTTTCATTGCAACAATGGATATATGCGTTAGCCGAGGACGACTCACAGAGGGAGTGCAGGGGGATGCAAACCTTTAAACCCCTGCGTCTGCAGAATGGTAATCTGAAAGGAAATTTGAGCTGGACAATTTACACAAGGCTTGAATCCCAATGAGTTGCAACTGGCTGTAAAACAGCGTCAAGAGATAAGAGTAATTGCTTTGAGTCTAGATTAGAGTCAATTAAGATAGATCTTCAGCTTGTCTGTCCTGGTACTGCAGATGCACAACAGGCGCAGGGAAATCAACGAAATTGGCAGAACAAGATTGGAGCATAAAATTGACGGACAGAAAATCCTGCAGAGCCTGTTGACCTCCCCACTCAAATTCTCCATGTGTGCATTAGGAACATTAATTCATAAAACCTACCCTTTCATCTCATAGCATCATTACGATTCTGGAATGTATGCAAAAATACATAAATTATACCCAGCACAACTTTTTTCAGCTTTGGCACTGAGATTGCCTGTTTTGTTCTGCGTAGCTTATCTTGAATGAGTTGTAACAGAACGTTTGGAATTTTTTTTAGTCCATTTTCATTCCTTTTAATTTTTTTTATAGAGATATGAGGCAATAAATCTAACTGATCCAGTGCCCATTTGTCAGAAACTAACTGCCTGCCAAATCCTAAAATGGCAAGTAGACATTTCAGGTGAAATTGAGGAAGGTAGTCATAGAGCCCCATAAATCCCTATAGTGCTGAAGAAGGCCATTTGGCCCTAACCCTGTGATACCATGTATTTACCCCTCTAATCCGTCTGACACTAAGGGGCAATCTATCATGGCCAATTGACCTACGCTGCATATTCTTGATCATGGTTGGAGTTGATCTATCCAAATAATAATAATGTCAATGGAATGTTGGCCTTTATAGCTAGGGGGATAGAATATAAAAGTAGGGAGGTCTTGTTGCAACTGTATGGGGTGCTGGTGAGGCTGCAGCTGGAGTACTGTGTGCAGATTTGGTCGCCGCATTTGCAGAAGGATATATTGGTCTTGGAGGGAGTGCAGAGAAGGTTCACTAGGCTGATACCAGAGATGGGGGGGTTAGCCTATGAGGAGAGATAGAGTAGACTAGGTTTGTACTCATTGGAGTTTAGAAGGGCGAGGGGGGATCTTATTAGAGGCATATAAGATAATGAAGGGGATGGATAGGGTAGAAGTAAAGAGATTCTTCCTGCTTAGAAAGAATAGCAGGACTGAAGGGCACAGCCTCAAAATAAGTTGGGGGGGTGGTTTAGATTGGAGTTGAGGAGGAACTTCTTCACTCAAAGGTTGGTGAATCTTCGGAATTCTCTGCCCATTGAAGTGGTAGAGGCTACCTCGCTGAATATATTTAAGTCACGGGTAGATAGATTTCTGATAGGCAAGGGAATTAAGGGTTATGGGGAAAAAAGCCGGAAAGTGGAACTGATCCACTTCAGATCAGTCATGATCTTATTGAATGGTGAGGCAGGCAAGAGGGGCTAGATGGCCTACTCTTGCCCCTATTTCTTATGTTCTTATGTTAATAAAGAGCCCAACACATGTTCAAAGCCCATTTCATGATTCCATTGTCTTAAAGCCATTGGCTGTACTGAGGGAAACTACATTTAGAAATCGCCTGGCAGTTTTCTCGCATTTATCTACTTAATTAATTAATTTATTAGTGTCACGAGTGGGCTCAGTGGTGTTGAGCAGCTTGTCTTTATGCACAGTCTGTGAAAAAGGGCTTGCATTGTATTCATGTTCTGAATTATAATATTTTAACATCAAGCAATATCATTAATTAGTCAATTAATTGCACTTACTGGAGGGGTTACTGTGAAAATCCCTTAGTCGCTACACACTGGAGCCTATTCGGGTACACAGAAGGAGAATTTAGCATGGTCAATGCATCTAACCAGCATATTTAAAGTTTATTTTATTAGTGTTGCAAGTATATTAACACTGCATTGAAGTTGCTGTGAAGATGTCTTAGTTGCCACAGTCTGGTGCCTGTTCAGGTACACTGAGGGAGAATTTAGCATGGTCAATGCACCCAACCAGCACATCTTTCAGACTATGGGAGGAAACTGGAACACCCAGAGAAAACTCATGAAGATGCAGAGAGAAAGTGCAGACTCTGCACTGATGGTGTCCCAAGCCGGGAATCGAACCCTGGTCCCTCATGCTGTGAGGCAGCAGTACTTACCACTGTGCAACCATGCTGCCCTAAAGCTTAGTTTTGTGCAGAAATCTGTTAACAGGCAAAGCTGGGCTCTTGCTGCGATTACAAACATGATTCGGAACAAGTGACCTTTACATATCCCTAATACATCAATTCAGCATCATATGACATTAGTCTCATTAACTCCTCAAAGCAGGTTGACAAATGAAGTCCTCAGCATTCAACTGATCAATGAAAGGCTGAGTAATAAAAAGAGAGAGAGAGGGGAAAGGACGTTTACTGTGTTTGTGTCTAAGTAATAATTTTTTAAGAGAAATTCTTTACCTTTCACCCTGAGAAGAAGCTTTAGTTAGCCTCTTCCTCTTACATGTGGTCATTTTGTTTAATGTATCATCAACATATTCCTTCCAGGGCATGAATGGTGGCCAATCTGGGTAATAATCCATCTGTAAAGGCAAGGTTAATATTTCATATCTACCTGACTTCTAACAGTGGCCAAGAAGAAGCTGTGTCCCAGATGGAGATCCTCAATTCTCCACTCAGCAGCAGGTTTCAAGGTTGTAATCTTCAACTGACCTCGTATGGGGTTTAACTAATTTGTTAAATACGATGCATTTCCACTTGTTCCTGTGCTGAGTTCCAATAAATGTGTGTGAATATAAATGAGGTACGTTGGGTGGCACGATGGCACAGTGGTTAGCACTGCTACCTCGGATCACTGTCTCTGTGGAATCTGCACATTCTCTCATGCGTGGGTTTCCTCAGGAAGCTCCAGTTCCCTCTCACACTCGAAAGATGTGGGGGCTAGGTGGATTGGCTGTGCTAAATTGTGTCAGGGGGATTAGCAGCGTAAATGTATGAGATTACGAGAATAGGGCCTGGGCAGGATTGTAGTCGGTACAGACTTAATGGGCTGAATGGCTTTCTTCTGTACTGTAGGGATTCTATGGATTCCATGATAATGTTGGAGTTACTAATCTTAATTGGATTGTCAAAAGTTATTCGGTGGGCCAATTCTCTTCAGTGAATGCTTAAAGAGAGAAGTGCTCTTTCCCACTTCTGAAGAGCATAAATTGTCACTGATAAGCACTCAGTGCAATACCTGATATGATAGCAGTGAAAAAGAGCATATTTCCAGGGCCATGGTGTTTCAACTTTACAAAGTTTAGCTCGATTTCCAGACCCTGTTAGAATTTGAAAATATTTTTCTGGTTAAAATGGGGCAAAGTGCTTTTGGAAAAATGCTGTGAACTTCAAGCTATGTAAAAGCTCCTTGAGTATGCTCTGTGCTGAGCAGGTATCACAACTGCTGTGGAAATATTCTGAAACTTGCCAACTTGTGAATCACCTGACCTGTAGCAGCCATCTTTTGGTGCAGCAAAGTCCTTTGTTTTGATAAGCAAAAAGGTGAGGTTTGATTGAAACAGTTTATGATCGCTTTCATATCATAGGGTCGTAACACTACAAATTGTAACTCTTGTTTTTAAAGAAGATTTGTTTCCATTAGTCCATTCAGTATGGCTTACTATCATTAAGAAGAGAAAATATTAAGAATAAATGTCTTGAACATTGTAGTATAAAAATATCTATCTAGCCAACAACTATTCATTATGTTTTATTACCGGATTGTGATTCATGGCTTTTCATCCATAATCTATGATAGGAAGCAAATATTAATTGTTTTTATTAAGAAAGTATTGGTCTTAGCACAAGTAATTCCCATCTGTGGAATTCAATTAAGATAAAGCTATTAATGGTAGTGTTCACACAGTCGGTGTGAACTTGCCATAGAAACAAAATGAGGAGCATTAAAGAGATGTCTCCAGTAACTACTGTCTTTGGAAGTTACTTGCCTCCGCTGGTCAGGGAGTCAATCGTCACAATCTGTCCAGGCAAATGTAAACAAGGATCTTGTTGCAGAAAAGCTACAGATAATCAGTGAAGCAGAGTTACTGAGCTACTGTGTTCCTCATAGTAAGAACTCAGTAAGAATTTAGCAACACCAATTATTAATCCAACCGATTTATTTGATAGTAAAATGGCGAGCTTTCAACACTCCCGTGTCTTCATCAGGCAAGTGCAGTGTTCTGGTCTGCAATAGCACACATCAGCACAGACAGTCAGAGATTGCTGATTAGAATGCGAATCCGTACATCTAACCTGCTATTGAAGTGTTAAAGTGGCGAACAATGTGTGTGAAGGGAATCCTGAGCATTGTTGGAGAATTGTGTATTTTCTCCAGACAGCACAGTAAGTGAGGTTTTTTTGCTAACCCAGGCAAGTTACGGGGGTTACAGATAGTGTGTCATGAAGCCAAGATCCCTGTTAAGACCGTCCTCATGTGTGCGGAGCTTGGCTATCAGTCTCTGTTCAGCGACTCTGCGCTGTCGTGTATCACGAAAGCCCCCTTGAAGAACATTTACCTGCAGGTCGGAGGCCGAATGCCATGACTGCTGAAGTGTTCGCCCACAGGAAGGGAACTGTTTTGCCTGGTGATTGTTGAGCGATGCTCATTCATCCGCTGTCGTAGTGTTTGCATGGTCTCCCCAATATACCATGCTTCAGGACATCCTTTCTTGCAACGTATTAGGTAGACAATGTTGGCCGAGTTGCAAGAGTATGTACTGTGCACCTGGTGAATGGTATCCTCACGTTTGATGATGTCGTCCATGTCGATGATCCAGCATGTCTTGCAGAGGTTGCTGTGGCAGGGTTGTGTGGTATGTGGTCACTGTTCTCCTGAAGGTTGGGTAGTTTGCTGCGAACAATGATCTGTTTGAGGTTGTGCGGTTGTCTGAAAGCAAGAAGTGGGGGGTTGGGGATGGCCCTAGCGAGATGTTCATCGTCATCAATGATATGTTGAAGACTCCGGAGAAGATGTCGTAGCTTCTCCGCTCCGGGGAAGTACTGGACAACAAAGGGTACTCTGTCCACCGTGTCCCGTGTTCGTCTTCCGAGGAGGTCAGTGCGGTTTATCGTTGTGGCACGTCGGAACTGTCTATCGATGAGTCGAGCGCCATATCCTGTTCTCATGAGGGCATCCTTCAGCGTCTGGAGGTGTCTGTCATGATCCTCCTCATCTGAGCAAATTCTGTGTATACGGAGGGCTTGTCCATAGGGAATGGCTTCTTTAATGTGTCTAGGGTGGAAGCTGGGGAAGTGGAGCATTGTGAGGTTGTCTGTCGGTTTGCGGTACAGTGAGGTGCTGAGGTGACCGTCCTTGATGGAGATGCATGTGTCTAAGAATGCAACTGATTCTGGAGAATAGTCCATGGTGAGTCTGATGGTGGGATGGAACTTGTTGATATCATCATACAGTTGTTTCAATGATTGTTCACCATGAGTCCAAAGGAAAAAGAGGTCATCAATGTATCTAGTATATAACCTTGGTTGGAGATCTTGTGTGGTGAAGAAGTCTTGTTCGAACCTGTGCATGAAGATGTTGGCATACTGAGGTGCGAATTTGGTCCCCATGGCTGTTCCGTGTGTCTGGATGAAAAGCTGATTGTTGAAGGTGAAGACATTGTGGTCCAAGATGAAGAGGATGAGTTGTAAAATTGCATCTGGAAACTGGCAGTTGTTGGCATTGAGTACTGAGGCAGTTGCAGCAATACCATCGTCGTGGGGGATGGTGGTGTAGAGCGCCGAGACATCCATTGTGACAAGGAGTGTCCCTGTTTCCACTGCTCCATGTGTGCTGAGTTTCTGCAGGAAGTCCGTAGTGTCAAGACAAAAGCTGGGGGGTCTTTGTACGATGGGTTTCAGGATGCCCTCGATATAGCCGGAGAGGTTCTCACACAGGGTCCCGTTGCCCGATACGATGGGACGGCCGGGTATGTTTGCCTTGTGTATCTTTGGAAGGCAGTAGAGATCTCCAATGCGGGGATTCATGGGGCAGATCTTTAAATGGGGATTGCAGAAGAGTAGCTTTGACAATACGGGAAGATAGGAAACGTCATCCAGAAGTTGTTGTGGTGGAACATTTACGATTTTCCCAATTATTGAAGACCTTCCATGTTGTGCCTAATGTCACATTTGTAAACTATAGTCAGTGGCAAGCTAAGTTAAAAAATCTCATGAAAACAGGTGAGGAATTCTGATGTGTGATTAAACTGCACCCAATCAATGTTATGCAGACAGCATACCAATTTGATGTTTACTTATTAATGTCTCAAGTAGGCTTACATTGACACTGCAATGAAGTGGCTGTAAAAAAAAACTCTAGTCCTGTTCAGGTACACTGAGGGAGAATTCAGTATGGCATTCTTATGGAAGTGCAGGCACTGCACACGTGATTCATAGAATCATAGAATGCCTTGTTATAAAGCAGATTTGATCCCCTCTCTGAGAACTAACACCAAAACACTCAAACAGGAGTACCTCACCCTATAATCTGTAATAAGTCTGTACAAAGTGATATGATCTGCTCCACAGCAATTTCTAGTGGTTAACTCAAAACAAATCTCTGATACAGTCTCAAGAATCAACAGAACAATTTGTTTATCGAACTAACTAGTGAGCAAATTAACTAATTAACAAATCAAATAAATCTTTTCTAATTATTAACTATTTTCAAATAAAACAAGATTCTAATGGGATGCTGTTAAATAAATAGAATTTCCACTCATTAACAAAATAAAATTTAGTCACTTTCTAAATTACAACCAGGTTTTGTGTCTTCTGGAATATTCTGGGCCTTCTCTGTTGATTCTTCTGTCTGGAACTTCTTTCTTCTTTGGTACCTTTCCTATCTAGATGTGTCTTTCTCAACCCACAGCCTTTTTTGGTAGAGAATTCCACAGGTTCACCACCCTCCGAGTGAAGAGACAAGGAAACAAGAAGAGAAAAATGTCTAATGGAAACATAGATTAAAATCTTTTTGTTGTTAGCAACAGAAGTTAATAATAGAAGCCAAAATTGAAATCAAGCTGTAAAACTGGAAATCAAAATTAGATCTTTTAAGTGCTTCTTTTGTCATGAAAATATCACTCTCATTTTCCAAATAAACAGTATTCTTAACTGTATTCTACATAATCGGAAACATTATACCCGGCCTCAAGAGAAAATGCTGGAAAATCTCAGCAGGTTTGGCAGCATTTATAAGGAGAGAAAAGAGCTGATGTTTCCCTTTGTTAACCCTTTAACCCTTTGTTAAAGCTAAAAGGCATAGAAAGTGCTCTTTTCCCTTCTTACCGATTCTGCCAGACCTGCTGAGATTTTCCAGCATTTTCCCTTTTGGTTTCAAATTCCAGCACCCACAGTAATTTGCTTTTATACCCAGCCTCATTTCAGTTCAATGGGTTACTAAGTGAGGTGGTGGATCCTTTTCCCTGACATTGTTCTCCTCTGGTCTAAACATACTGTTGGAAAAACATGCTCAGCATGAATATTGCCCAGGCTCATCTGCACAGCACTTAAACAGACTCTACAGTGGAGCAGCGCAGTAGCACAGTGGTTAGCACTGCTGCCTCACAGTACAGGGGACCCAGGTTCAATTTTGGCCTCACTTCACTTTCTGTGTGGAGTTTGTAATTTCTCCTCATGTCTGCATGGGTTTCCTCTGTGCTCTGGTTTCCTCCCACAGTCCAAAAGTGTGTGGGTTAGGTGGATTAGCCCTGGTAAATCTATGAAGCTATGGGGAAAGGGCAGGGGTAAAGGTAGAATCATACAGCACAGAAGAGACCCTTCAGCTCATAGAATCTCTACAGTGCAGAAGGAGGCCATTCAGCCCATTGAGTCCACATCAACCACAATCCCACTCAAGCTTTATTCCTGTAACCTGCATATTTACCCTACTAATCCTCCTGACACTAAGGTCAATTTAGCATGGCCAATCAACTTAATTGCACATCTTTTGACTGTGGGAAGAAACTGGAGCACCTGGAGGAAACTCATACAGACATGGGGAGAATGTGCAAACTCCACCTGGATTGCACCTGGATCCCTGGGACTGTGAGGTAGTAGCACTAATCAACATGCCACCATGACATCAGATGGGTATGGGCCATCCGCCAGCACTTGGCCCATACCCTGGATAAGAGACTCTGTCAGAGAGTCAGTGCAGACTTGATGATGTGTCAAATGGCCTCCTTCTGCACCATAGGGATTCTATCGTCCCTTTGTGCTGATCAGAACGTGTACCACTGACCCCAGAAATAGAGAAATTTATCCTCCCACATATTCAATTGGAAAGACTAGTGCCTTACTAAAATCTGATGTCAAACAGGTGAAGGAAATTTATATGTGGAATGATATTCCAACCCAAATGCAAGTTTGTAATTAAGTTGCTGTAATTAAAGCACATTTGAAGTAGGTTTTAAAATATCTTTTTTTTGTAAGAGAAAAATGTTGTTGCATACAATTCTTTCCTAAACAAGATGCTTTGTTTTGTCCAAATCATGAAGGGATTTTAAAAGTTTCAAAAAGACGAGCATTGGCCTTTATTTTGATTGGAGTGCAAGGAAGGAATGAGGAAGTTATGCATCAGCTCCACAAAGTATTGCTCAGACTCCAATTCGAATACTACACGGAGTTATGTACACTGCATCTCAGGGAAGATATATTTACCTTGGAGCTGGTGTAATGCAGAATCAACAGAATGATGTTAGGCTTAAAGCATTGAGTTGCTGCCATTGTGCATTCGTGGTAGGGGGAATGAATGTTAAGGTCAATAGTTGGGGTGTTGATCAAGTGGGCTACTTTGTCCTGGATAGCATTGGGCTTCTGGAGTGTTGTTGGAGCTATATTCATCCAGGCAGTGGACAGTATCCTATTGTGCTCCTGACTTGTGCCTTGTAGATGGTGAGCAGGTTTTAGGGAGTTAGGAGATCAGTTACTTGCCTCTTAATTCCCAGTCTCTGACCTGCTCTTATAGCCACAGTATTTATTTAGCTGGTCCAGTTCAGTTTCTGATGAATGGTAACTCTCAGCATATCGATATGATCCCATATCATTGTATTAAAGAATTATATTCAGTATATCAAATGGGAATTAAACTTCATCTAAATATTTTAACATTATTATCTGGCTGAAGGCAGCATAGTTTCTAGTTCCACCAATAAAGGGAAGTGTTGTAGCAACACTTATTTTCTCAGGAGACTAAGGAAATTTGCCATGTCCACCTCAACTTTCACCAACTTTTATAGATGCACCATAGAAAACATTCTTTCTGATTGTAACACAGCTTGGTATCGCCCCTGCTCTGCCCAAGACTGCAAAAAACCACAAAGGGTCATGAATGAAGTCCAGACCATAATGCAAACCATCCATTGACTCTGTCTGTACTTTCCATTGCCTCAGCAAAGCAACCAGCATAATTAAAGACCCCATGCACCCTGGATATACTCTTTTCTACCTTCTTCCATTGGGAATAAGAATAAAAATCTGAAGTCACAAACCAACTGACTCAAGAACAGTTTCTTCCCTGCTGCCATCAGACTTTTGAATGGACCGATCTTGCACTAAGTTGATCCTTCTCTACACCCTAGACTATAATACCACATTCTGCACTCTCTCGTTTCCTTCTCTATGAATGGTATGTTTTGTCTGTATAAGCATGCAAGAAACAGTACTTTTCACTGTATACTAATAGTTGTAACAATAATAAATCAAATCAAATCAAATACAATCACCAGAATATGAGAAAGAGCAGAGGACACCTTGCAGCAATCCTTTCAGGCACGTATTTTACTCATAATAGTTGAAGTCCCCAATAACAAAGGAAACATCACCTTGATGCAAAAGTGATGGAAAATTAGGGTTCTTCAATAAGGTCATTGAATGCTGTCTGTAAAACAATGAACAAACATCAGCAATTAACCACACTGCTGATTAGTTTTATTGTTAACTCGTAAGCATGCTCAATTTGTAATTTCTGGGAGAAACTTGGAAAGGATGTCTGATTTCTTTGCCTCCAGGTACTTTGGAGTGTTTGTCATCCCTGACTGCAGGTTCTCTGACAAAACTGAGGGCAGCTTTCTACTTACCAGCAGGGGGTGCTCAGAACCTTCTGGAAAACTCAAAGTTTACCAATGCTCATTCTAAGCCGAGTGAGACTTAATTCCCCTCACTTTTACCCGAAGCTTGGCAAGGATCTGCTACCCCAACAATCAGATGACTGGTTCTTCTGGATGTTTTGACATGGAGATATTCCCATTTTGCTTCCCTGCTCATCTTCCGGACATGGTCATCCTTCATATTGCCGGTTCTGGTGAAGCAGTGGGCAGGGGCTGCTGGAAAGGAAGAAGTGGGCAAAATTGTGACAGGATTTGAGCAAGAGCAATGGAGGCAAATTTGTGAATGAACTCGATTAATAATGAACTTGAGTAGCACAGATGGAGACTATTCAGCCCATTGTATTGAAGCAAGCTCTATAAACAAGGCAACCGGTTAGTCCCAGTCCCCTATTCTTCCTCCTATGCCGATCACAATTTGTCTTTTTCAGGTATTTCTCCAGGTAATGAAACAAGTAATGAAATGAAAGTTTCTGAAATGTCATATCAATGATATTGGTGCTTTTCTTGACATTTTCCCAACAATTGAATCAATAATGTTATTGAAATCCACAGCTCTTGTTGAGCCACATTCGATATAAGAGTTACAAAGCCATTAAATCTAGAATTGATCCATTGTTGTGCAGTCATATTTCTTCAACGTTTGAGTGCACTTAATGATCTGCTGGTGCTTACCACAACCATCGGGGTGTAGCACAGAATGGAATGTGCAACAACCAAGTTGATGAACAGTCTCCAAAGAATTCAAGCAGCTTATTTAATGAATGAAGTGACAGGGATGCATTAAGGTCAATGTTTTCACTATAAAATGCATCTGACGAATTCTAGTTCTTCTGGTCAGGAGGAACAAAGGTGAATTTGGACCTGTAGTTCCCAAAGCATCCACCACTGAGGTTTTTCTCGCATGGTCTGTATCTTTTGAATGAATGAATTTCAGGCAGTACTTTAATTGACTTTTGTTATTCATTTGTGGGCCATGGGTGTTACTGGCTGATGTAGACATGCCGGCATTGGGATGTGGTGAGCACAGTGAGAAGCCTGACAACACCAAGTTTAAATAAATCGGTTGGACTTAAACCTGGTATTGTCAGACTTCTTATTGTGTTTCTGGCTAGCCATCCTGGCCATTTATTGCCCATCCCATTGTCCATCCCTAGCTGTCCTTGTTCGGAGGGCAGTTGAGGGTCACCCACATTGTTGTGACTCTAATTCTCTTTCCCTTATTCCCTTATATGGTGAGGCAAAAAATGTTGTATTTGATTTGATTTATTATTGTCACACATATTAGTATACAGTGAAACATATTGTGTCAGTAGGTACCTTCAAAGGCTACATAGGCAAAACATACCATTCATAGAGAAGGAAACGAGAGAGTGCAGGATGTAGTATTACTGTCATAGCTAGAGTGTAGAAAAAGATCAACTAAATGCAAGGTAAGTCCATTCAAAAGTCTTTCGGCAGCAGGGAAGAAGCTGTTCTTGAATCGGTTAATACGTAATCTCAGACTTTTGTATCTTTCTCTCGAAGGAAGAAGGTGGAAGAGAGAATAGGATGCATGGAGTCCTTCATTATGCTGGCTGCTTTGCTGAGGCAGGGGAGGGGGTGGAGGGGGAAGGATGGGAGTCAATAGATGGGAAGCTGGTTTGCATGATGGATTGTCCTACATTCACAACATTTTGTCATCTGTTGTCTTGGGCAGAGCAGGAGCCATACCAAGCTGTGATACAACCAGAAAGAATGCTTTCCACGGTGCATCTGTAAATGTTGGTGAGAATCGTAGCTGACATGTCAAATTTCCTGAGTCTTCTGAGAAAGTAGAGGCATTGGTGGGCTTTCTTAACTATAGTGTCGGCAAGGGGGTGGGAGGGAGAGGTGGGGGTGGGGGGTGCGGAATCCAGGACAGATTGTTGATGATCTGGACACCTAAAAAGATGAAGTTCTCGATGCTTTCCCCATTGACGGAGATGGGGGCATGTTGTTCTTTACGCTTTCTGAAGTTAATGACAATCTCCTTTGTTTTATTGACGTTGAGGGAGAGATCATTGTTGCCGCATCAGTTCACCAGATTCTCTATCTCATTCCTGTCCTCTGTCTCATCATTGTTTGAGATCCGACTCATTACGGTGGTGTCGTCAGCAAACTTGAAAATTGAATTAGAGGGGAATTTGGCTGCACAGTCATAGGTGTATAAGGGGTAGAGTAGAGGGCTGAGAACACAGTCTTGTGGGTCACCGATGTTGAGGATTATTGTGGAAGAGGGATTATCGTGGATTTTCATGTTGCCTACCTTCCTGAGTATTATATTGAAATTGGTTTTCCACTCAATTGTCCTGTTATCTGTTATCTGATGAAGTTTACCCTGTATTTTACAGCATTTTACAATGTATTCTGTAGGGTGGCAGTATAGTTCTGCTGCCTCACAGAGCCAGAGACCGGGGTTCGATTCCCGGCTTTCTGTCACTTTCTGTGTGGAGTCTGCGTGTTCTCCCTGTGTCTGCATGGGTTTCCTTTGGGTGCTTTGGTTTCCTCCCATAGTGTGCTGGTTGGGTGCATTGATCATGCTAAATTCTCCCTCAGTGTACCCAAACAGGTGCTGGAGTGTGGGTGCTGGGGGATTTTCATAGTAACTTTATTGTGGTGGTAATGTGAGCCTAATTGTGACAGTAATAAATAAATTTTAAAACTTTAAACTTTGTATTGAGATGGTGTGTGTGATATTACTCAGCACTCTTCACAACTTTCAGTGAAACTGGAATAATTTATCAGAAAATAAAATATAATAACAAGCCTTCAGACGTGGCAGATGCTGCTCTAAGCTCTGTTTGCCGCTGGATTAGCATCTGACATACTTAGTATTCGTAAGTAGTTTGTTATGTTGGTCTTGGCTTGATGTGTAGCATTTACAGTGCTCTATTGTCAGAACAATATATTCAAAAATATGTAAAAGTTATGAAAACAGAACAGTTGAAAGCTGTTTGGATGCATAAAAGAAATCCATTTGAACAATGGCTGAAGAGAAAGCCATTTTATTTTTTGTTCGCCTCCCCCCCTTTTTTTTGTGAGATGCTGATGACTTTTTAACAGATCTTAGAATTACAGATGCTGTGTTCTTTAAGGAAAACACTTATCAATATTTTCTTTCTCCGCACTTTTCAATAGTCAAGAAAATTCACAATCACAGATTTAATGGAAAAATGATTAAGTCTGTGAACCCTCCCTCCACCCCACCGTCAGCACTTTTCACCTACCAGGGCAAAAGTGGCAAAAGTGGCCTAAACTCTTCAATCCAGCCCCTAAACATGATGATTCGCATTTTTGCGAGGACGCTTCACACACACGCACGCACACACATACACGTGCCTTATAGAGGTCGCTGTCTGCTTAAATATTCAGCTGTCTTCACTGAAGTGGGATTTTGGTGATCTTGGGGCATGGATCCAAAATTATGAACATTTTGACCTGGTTTGAACTCTGTAGGTGGGATTTTGTGGCTTTGCCCCTCCCAAAATCATAAAATTCCGCTTGAGGTCAACAAACCTTTCTGTGGTCTGCCCACCAGCGGCTACAATTCCCTTGGTGGGCTGGACGGTAAATTTTCGGGCAATGGGTTCACTTGGATAACAAAGGTACCCCTTTTGCTCTGGTCCCAAGATGCTTGTGGGGGAAGTAATGTACCCTTTCATGGAGGTCAGGTTCTTTGGGTTTGTTAAAAGTGGGCAGAAATGTACATAAAAGTGCATTTCTATCTAACTCATTGGAGTTAACACCCATCTTTAAATCAACACTACAAACTGGCAGAGAAACTTGTAATGGAACATGTGAAAAGTATCAACATGATCAGTGAAAAGGACCTGACAAAGAAGTGTTAAAAGTGTCAATAGGTACCTTCAAAGGCACTTATCAAAGGGAGTTATCAAGCTGTCAAGGCTTTTAAAAGCTCTGCCCTTTAAATTCTTGACAGGAATCTCTTGCTAGTTCACTCTACCTGTTGACATAAATCTAAAGGTTACTGTGACAAGGTTAGCGCTGTATAATCAATTTCTCAAATGTCTGTCATCAAAGTTGGATGTCTATCATTTTGCAATTTGATTGACAGCTACAAGTAGTTAAGGATGATTTTAAGTGCAACAATGAATTCCAATGCTAGTTGCTATAAGGAATTGTACACGTCAGTCAACTGCTTTTCCCTAGATCCCCTGGCAACCTCTTCAGCATACGATTAAAATGTATAAATCGGTGTAAACAATCAGGGCTAAAGGAAAATGTGCAATTTGTGACATGAATTTCTTTAAGAATGTAAATGAATATTTCTAGCTGCCTAACCATCTGTCATACACATTTCAGCATCCTAAAAACATTTCATTGTGAAAAGCACTTTGATTTTTAGTGTGATTCTTATGGAAACTATAAATATGCTTTCAAAAAACAGTGAAGATAAATGTTGAAAATATTATTGAGAAGAATCATTATAAAACATCAGAAAAATGACTGTTTCCTGCTGCATGTAACACTATGGATTTAAATCTGCGCCTATTTAAAACTATAATTGCCACTCATTTGTGTGCATGTTTTCTTTAGCTGATGACAGAGCTGTTGTGATGAGCTGAGACGTATTTGGGCTCACTGCAGCTGCCAGATTTTCAGAGAGCCAGAGAGATTGGTCAGCCATTTTGTTAACCTGCAAGCTCTCAATCTCATTAGCATCTTTTACAATACAATTCACCTTCTGATCTGACCCAATGAAACTCAAACCCTGATTTGTGACCCAGAATGTTTACCCGTTCAATCTCGACCTCCCTAATCTCTCCTCCCTCCACCCCTGACCGAATCTTATTCACACACTCTTGTTAAAACGCCCCATTGAATCATAGAATCCCTACAGTGCAGAAGGAGGCCATTCAGCCCATCAAGTCTGTACCAATCTTAATCCTATCCAGGCCCCTTCCTCGTAACCCAATGCATTCACCCTGCTAATCACTAAGGGCATCTTAACATGGCCAATCATTGGGGTGTGAGAGGAAACTGGAGCATCTGGAGGAAACCCATGCAGATACAGGGAGAACATGCAAACACTACACAGTCACTCAAATTGAATATAGTTCCATGACATTGTGAGGCAGTAGTGCTAATCACTGTGCTACTGTGCCAATTATGTGAGCAATCTGATTGCTCAAGTCTTACTAATGTTCAATTATGGGCAGTACAGGCTCGTCTGCTAAGGTTAGCACCTGATCAGGACTAAAAATAATGTGTAATTATCTTAGACCCCCATTGTTGGTCATTTTTAAAATATTTGTTCATGAGATATGGGTGTTGCTGGCTGGGCCATCACTTATTGCCCATCCTTGAGGACATTTTAAAGACAACCACATTGCTGTGGATCTGAAGGCACATATAGGCCAGACCAAGTGAAGCTGACAGATTCCCTTCCCTAAAGGAGGTTGGTGAACCAAATGGGTTTTTAATGACAATCGATGATGGTTTCATGGTCATCATTAGACTTTAATTCCAATTTTCGTTGAATTCAAATTTCACTATCTCCACGACAGGATTCGAACACAGGTCCCCAAAGCATTATCCTGAGCCTCTAGATTACAAGACCTGTGACAAAGCCACTCCACCACTGTCTCCTCATTCCTTTGCTTTTGCAACTTTCTTCAATCCCATGCACTGCTAGGTACCCCAAACGGTAGAGAAGCAGTCAGTATCACATTCCTTTACCGGTACTATCCCTGCACATGGAAAAGTGGGTGTGAGAGCAGCAAAATATGCCTTTCTCTCCAATCTTTCTCTCTCTCTCAATGAAGACTTATCTCTCTGTGGTGAGTCAGAATTGCAGATATAATCAAACCCCCCCCTCCAGGCAGGCCACACAGAGTACTTTCTTCAATCGAATGGATAACTGCAGGAAAATAACATTTCAGTATCAGCCAACTCCTGAAGGAATTGGAAAATTCTGGCCATCGAGTGGACTTGCTAATGAAGATGAAGTAGCAAAGAGAACAAAAAATGCGATGTCTTACACAACAGATGACCGATGTCTGCAGGGGCCCTTTTCAATGAATCTTTGATTGATCCAAAATCCTGAAAAATGTACCCTTCCATATTATGCTTGTAATCTTGTGAGGCCCCAGAGAGTTTTACATCTATTAAGTCTGAGACTACTGGGGAGGTAGCTCTGAAGAAGTCGCGTGGAAAGGGAAGCCACAGGATCAATCGGGCTTATTGAAGAACTATACTCCTCACAATCCAGATCTTGAGAACCTGAAGAGGCAGCCTCCCGGAAAGGTCACCCATGCCACAGGTCACCTGACCCATCCTCTTAAAGGGCCTACACCCTGCATTCATAACGACTGCAAGATATCATCTAATTATGCTTAGAAGGCTATTTAACCGTCAGATGTATAAATGGATATTAGACATTCATCTTGTGTTAGTTTTTCATTTGGTTTGGTTTGAATTATTATTGTCACTTGTATTAACATACGGTGAAAAGTATTGTTTCTTGTGTGCCACAGGGACAAAGCATACTGTTCATAGAGAAGGAAACATGAGGGTCGAATATAGTGTTACAGTCATAGCTAGGGTGTAGAAAAAGATCAACTTAATACCAGGTAAGTTCATTCAAATGTCTGATGGTAAAAGGAAGAAACTGCTTTTGAGTTGGTTGGTACGTGATCTCAAACGTTTGTATCTGGCTGGAGCTGTTTACTGTGTCAGGTCTGATGTTCCTTTTAATTTTCCTTGCGTGAAGGTTTTATACTCTACACAGCAAACAAAGAATCATATGTACCAGAGACATCTAGCGCGGATGGTTTAATTAGGTTGATAGGTGAAGTACTATGAAAAAAAATTTCCATTATGGATTTTTTTTTAAAAAAAACCTAGATTTATGTAGATTAAGCCATGGATGCAACTAGAATGATAATAACAGCAAAAAAAACCCCAGCTGTATTGGAAAGTGTAACCTTTTGACACAAGATTGAGTGAATGCGAGCACTGATTCAACTTATTGACATTACACATTATCACTATTGATCACAGCCGTTGTAGTGATGCCAAAACCCATCATTTTCTGGTGCTAATAATCCACATGAGGCACAGAGACTCTCTTATCTGCTTGAAGCCTCTTGACTCTGTGACTCTCCTTCAGCACTACCCTGAGACTCCTGCTTGTATGCTCTGCTAAGACTAATCCGCCGTGCTGCTTTTGTACATAATTACTCATATTCAGCAGAATAGTCACATCTTAAAGAGAGGAATTCTCGCTGCCAGTGAGAACGGAGAATTTGACGCACAGCTAAGACTCCATTCACTGCAGCGGGACTGGAGAATCCCAGCCGTGGATGAGCTTGGAGAATCCCAGCCACAGCGATGATAGAATGTCCACAGTTGTTTTCTGATCTTCCCTGCATGTCACAGTTGAGTTTCGCAGTTACCTTCTATTACTGCCTGCAGTATCTTTCAAATTGGTAGGCTTCTGATTGACCCATTCCATGGGCCACTGCTCTCACCCCCTCCAGTCCCGCCTTGCCCTCATTTTCACCCTGCCAGCCTCCATATTCAAAAGGTCATCCTCCACTATTTTCGCCAAATCCAGTATGATGACACTATTCAACACAGATTTTCCTCATTCCCCCCCCCCCCCCCCCACCCCTGTCAGCATTCCACAAAGACCGTTCTCTCCGGGACATCTTGGTCTACTCCTCCTACATACCCAGCAGGTATCATCCCCTACCTACAGCACCTTCCCATGCAATCGTAGAAGGTGCAACACTCTTTACCTTCTCCCTGCTCAACATCCCAGGTCAATACCCCTTTTCAAGTGAAGCAGCACTTCCTTCAATCTGGTCTATTCCACTTGCTGCTCCCAATGCCATCTACTCTACATTGGAGAGACCAAACGCAGACTGAGTGACTGTTTCGCTGAAGGGGGATTTTCAGTCCGTCTGCAAGCAGGATCCAGACCTTCCTGTCGCTTGCCCTCCAACACACCACCTTGCTCTCCTGTCCACATGTCCGTCCTTGGCCTTCTGCAATGTTCCAGTCAACTCCAATGCAAACTAGACGAACAGCACCTCACCTTCCGATTTGGCACCTTCCGGACTGAACATTGAGTTCAACAATTTCAGAGCATGAATTCTCCCCTCCACCTTCACCCCATTTCCATTTATTTTGTTTTTTTTTCTTTTCATCTGATTGATCTATTTTTATCATCTTTCTTTCTCACTTCCATATTTCTGCTTCTCCCCTCCTGCTCTACTTCTTGTAACACAACCATCCTCTTCACCATCCACCACCCCCCGCCCTGCTCCCCACCCAACCTACAGCTCCTCCAGGACACTGCCACTTTTCTTAGGTAGTGCCTTAACTGCTTGTTCTGCCATTTGCACATTCTGATCACTCAATGGACACTGGTAATACCTTTCTCAGCCTTCTTCATCCTCATTAATGTTCCCTTTGCCCAAGTACAGCTCACTCCCACCCCCATAGTGTAAATCTCTGCTGATTTTCTTTGCCCTTAGCTCTGACGAAGGGTCATCCAGACTCAAAACGTTGGCTCTATTCTCTCTCCGCAGATGCTGCCGGACCTGCTGAGATTCCCCGGCATTTTCTGTTTTTGATTCTGGTTGACTCACCTGCGGTCTTTATTGAATACTGAGCCAGCCTTCTGCCCACTAATATCCCAAATGGGGTAAAATCCCGCCGAGCGACAGTTTCCCATGACGGGTTCAGGGCCCTGTGGGGAAAATCCAGCCTATGGAACCTTCCGGATAAATTAACTTTAAAGAGTGCTGATATTTCAAGGCGGTAATGACTCTTTTCTACAAGTCAACATCTTAAATATTTGATTTCTTTTCAGTCCCAGTGGGAGTGTAATAAGCATAAATCTAAAAGTTTATGTGCATAATTGTCAACATTTTAGATAAAAAGGGCTGGAATTATTCATGCTTTGGCTTTTTTTTATAATTAGGTGATGAACAGGAGTTGCATTAGGCATTGTTAACATGCTGCTAGATAATAATCTAGTGCCCGATAAGGATAATTGACCTGAGGTAATGAGCTTTTGGACAGTACATGAGGAGTCACAGATCACTGCATTTTCAGTTTACATGTTGGATCCATTAATTATCCTCAACTTCTAAAACAAACCAAATAATATTCCGTCTCCGTCAGCATTTCAGTCTCCCCTGTCAAACAGCAAGCCTGCAATGTTTTGTTTTCCCAGTTCCATTCCCCTCTTCTCTTCCCCTCTCTCCTCTTTTCCCCTTCTTCCCCCCTGTATCTTTGCCCCTCCCCTCTCTACCCCCATTCCTTTCCCCCTTCCCATCTTCTCTCTTTTTACCCTCTCTCGTCTCCTCTCTTTCCCCACTCATTTCTCATCTCCCCTTTTTCTTCTCTCTCTCCACATCCCCCCAACTCCACTCTCTTTTCCCTCTCCCCATCTCCTCTTTCCTTCCCTTTCTCTCCCCATCTCATCTCTTTAAACTCTCTTCTCTTTCAGTCTCTCTTTTCTCTACCCCTTCTCCACTTGTTGTCTCTCTTAACCCCTCCTTTCTCTTCCCCTCTCCTCTCTTCCTCCTTTCTTCTCTCCCCCATCTCCTTTCTCTTCCTCTTTTCTCCCTCTTTCCTCTCTTTCTATGTCTCTACTTTCTCTTACTCCCTCGCTCTCTCCTCCCCTCCGTCTTCCTCTCTTTCTTTTCCCCCCTCTCTCCCCCGGTTCTCTCTCTCACCCTCTCCTCTTTCTCTTCTTCCCCTCTCTCCCCCCCTTTCTTCCCCTTTCCTCTCTCTCACACCTTCCTTTATTTCCCCCCCCTCCCTCAGCCGTCTCTCTCACACTGTCTCTTCTCCCCTCTCTCTGATCTCCTCTCTCCTATGCCCTCTCTCCGATTCTCCACCTCTTCTCTCCCGTCTCCCCTGTCTTCCTATTTCCTCTCTCATCTTCCCCTCTCTCCGCTCCCTTGACTTTTTATCCCTTCTCTCACACTCTGCCCCCTCACTCAGATATCTGACCTCCCTGTGTCACTTAAGTATCCGGTACAGGGTAAAGTGTTTGACTACCCAGACTGAAACAAGTCTTGTTCTCATTCAAGGTCTGCACAGGCACAGGCATTTTCCAACAGAGACACAGGAGAGCAGGCAGAAGCACAAAAGCTAGACCCACACAGCCAACCCAGAGTCCCCGTGCCAGATAGTCCATCTCAGCTACACTTCAGTTGAGGTCTGCTGAGGTCAGCACTAATGAGACATCAACCCTGGAGCCTTTTTGTTAGGCCTGACTTTATGTTAGGCTAGGCCAGGCTTTTATAATTAGACCTTTGGAGAAGAGAACATAGAACATAGAACACTACAGCACAAACAGGCCCTTCGGCCCACAGGTTGTGCTGATCATAGCAGTACCTACTAGGCCATAGAACTATCTGTAACTCCCAATCCCATTAAATCCCATGTACTCATCCAGAAGTCTCTTAAAAGACCCCAGTGAGTTTGCCTCTACCATCACTGACGGCAGCTGATTCCATTCACTCAGCACCCTCTGAGTGAAAAACTTACCACTAACATCTCCTCTGTACTTGCCCCCCAGCACCTTAAACCTGTGTCCTCTCGTAGTGACCATTTCAGTCCTGGGAAATCGCCTCCAAGAACCCACTCTATCTATTCCTCTCAACATCTTATAAACCTCTATCAAGTCGCCTCTTAACCTTCGTCTCTCCAGGGAGAAGAGACCTAGCTCCCTCAACCTATCTTCATAAGGCATGCCCCCCAATCCAGGCAGCATCCTAGTAAATCTGCTCTGCACCCTCTCAATAGCTTCCACATCCTTCCTATAGTGAGGCGACAAGAACTGCACACAGTACTCCAATTGGGGTCTGACAACGGTCTTATAAAGTTGCAGCATTACCTCCCGACTCCTGAACTCAATCTTTCTATTAATGAAGGCCAGCACACCATATGCCTTCTTGACCACATCCTCTTAAATCAGCAAGGCTGATTTAAGAGTCCTATGGACCTGGACCCCAAGATCCTTCTGCTCCTCAACACTGCCAAGACTCCTATCCTTGATATTATATTCCTTCATCCCATTGGTCCTGCCAAAATGGATCACCACACATTTATCCACGTTGAAACCCATTTGCCACTTCTCCACCCAGTCTTGCATCCTATCTATGTCTCGCTGCAACTTCAGACATCCCTCCAGACTATCCACAGCACCACCAACCTTCGTATCGTCGGCGAACTTACTAACGCATCCCTCCACGTCTTCATTCAGGTCATTTATGAAAATGACAAACAGCAAGGGTCCTAGAACAGGTTCCTGGGGCACTCCACTGGTGACTGACCTCCATGCAGAAAAAGACCCATCCACAACTACTCTCTGCCTTCTGCAGGCAAGCCAGTTCTGGATCCACAAGGCCAAAGCCTCTTGGATCCCATGCTCTCTCACCTTCTCAAGAAGTCTTGCATAGGGGACCTTATCAAACACCTTGCTGAAATCCACGTAAACATCGTTCACTGCTCTTCCTTCGTCAATGTGTTCAGTCACATTTTTGAAGAACTCATCTAGGCTCGTAAGGCACGATCTGCCCTTAACAAAGCCGTGTTGACCGTGTTGAGAACTTTGCAATATAAAACAACCAAACTTATGAAAATAGTGGGCAGGGAAAGACTAAGTGGTACACATAGCTCATCCCATAGCAGGCAGGGTTGTAATATCTTTTGCATCATGCTAAAGACCCACCCATCCTACCCAGAGATATGCAATCTATGGAGAAAGGCAAAATACAAGATGAAAAGCTCTGGCCAATTATGCAATTTTTTTTTCAAACTTGCTGAAGAAAGAAACATGAAGGAACCTTTTATTCTGCACTCATCAGCAATCATTCCAAATGTAAAGGAACACCAATTTATACTGCATTAGAAGAGAGGACAGATTGGTTGGCAAATGAACTCTCCATTACCATGGAGTATACACCATGGAATGGCTCACTGCTAAGTTTTGGGGCAGCACAATGACACAATGGTTAGCACTGCTACCTCACCGCACCAGGGATATGGGTTCAATTCTAGTGACTGCCTGTGTGAGTTTGCACATTCTCTCCGTGTCTGCATGGGTTTCCTCTGGGTGCTCCAGTTTCTTCCCACAGTCCAAAGATGTGCAGCTTAGGTGGATTGGCCATGCTAAATTGTCCCTTAGTGTCCAAAGATGTGCAAGTTATGTGGATTGGCTATGCTAAATTGTCCTTTAGTGTCCAAAGATGTGTAGGTTACGTGCATTGACTATGTTAAATTGCTCCTTAGTGTCCAAAACTTTGCAGGTTAGGTGGATTGGCTATGCTGAATTGTCCCTTAGTGTACAAAGATGGTTAGGTTAGTTGAATTAACCATGATAAATGCATGGGGTTGCATTGTTAGGGTAGAGGAAAAGGGCTTGGATGCTCTTTCAGTGCAGACTCATTGGGTTGAATGACCTCTTTCTGCAATCTATAGGAATCCTATGGTTTTCAAATCAAGGAGGATCTGGAACTGGGTCTGTGAGTGTCCGTGATCAATAATGCAAATATAAATCCAGGTCAATAGCTTCTGTATTAGTTTCAACCACTGAAAGGATTGGGCGAGAAATTTTCCAGTTCATCCCCATGGTAACGCCTGGATCAATCAATATTTTGCTTTTATCAAAGGATTGTAGGCTACATGCATAAGACCATTTGTTACAAAACAAAGGATGTTGTCCATGTAAGATACTTAGAAATTAGGCTTTAGTTGGAATATTGTACCCTGTCTTTGTCTCCCTAGATGGTGGGACCCATAAGACCCCTAAGAGTATACTCCTTTCAATTAGACAAGGAGCTCTTTGAGCCTACGAGTAGGATGTTTTAAACAGGGAATAAAGGAGATATTGAGTCTTCAATATCTTAATATCATGTCTTCAACAGGAATTAAAGGAGATATTGTCTTTTTGCCAAAGATTCATTATCTCCCACCATCTGAGAAGACAAAGATTGGATATAATATTCCAATTAAAGCCTAATTTCTAAGTATCTTACATGAGCAATATCTTTTGTTTTGTAATAAATTATCTTGTGCATGTAATCTATAATCCTATGATAAAAGCCAACAACTGATTAATCAAGGCGTTACCATGGGAATGAACTGGAAACTTTCTCATAGATCCTTTCAGTGGTTGAAACTAATGCAGAAGCTATTGACCTGGATTCGTATTTACATTATTGATCACTGACACAAACTGACCCAATTTCCCACCCAGGCAATACAGTGAATCAACACTCACCTCATAAACTGTTCTGCTAGTCCATTATTCTGTGGGAAAGGAAGACCCACCGTCAAACATTCATCCCTTACGTAACTCCTAAGCGTTCCTATCTAATTGAAGCAACTGATCCATGTAATAATTTTAATCATTTAGTCATTTTGTTATTTTAAAAACCTTAACAAATCATCCCAAGAGTATGCTCCTTTAAATTAAACAAGGAGCTTTTTAAGCCTATGTGTAAGATGTTTTAAACAGGGAATAAAGGAAGTACAGGGTCTTCAATATCTTGTCTTCAGCAGAGAATAAAGGAGATATTGGGTCAGATTTTACCATTACGTTGTGCCCATTTTCAAGTGCGAAAACTTGGTAAAGTTGGGCGTGAATTGAATAGTGCAATCTGTGCCCGCGCCTGTGCCAATTCCCCCTTTACCAAGGTCCAAAAATGGATGCGAATGGGACCAGGCCTGAAACGGGTGCAACTCCAATTTAAATGCATTTGCATGCATTTAAATTAACTTAATGCCTGGACGCCCAACCTTACCAGCATTTCCCCCGTTATCATCATGTTCGCCTGTCCAGATTCGGCGCGAAAGAGACATGCTTGGCAAAAGTTTGTTTCGGGCGTTCCAGCTTCTGTAGGGTTAAGTTCAGAACTTCCATTGGTTCTCTGACTTAGATCGATGGTTGCAGGTGGGGAGGAGGATCAGATCATTCTCTGGTGGTGGGGAGAGGAGGAGGAGGAGGGTGGAGGCCAGTTCTATTTCTGGTTGGGGGACGGGAGGAGGAGGGAGGCCAGATCTTTCTCTGTAATGGTGGGGGTGGGGGAGGAGGAGGACCAGAGCATTCTTGGGTGCAGGGGCGGGATAGTGGAAGGGGCAGGGGAGGTCCGCTGCCACTCTGCAGGCAATCATGATGGGGAAGGAAGGGTTTGCTGCGACTCTGTGGCCGATCGGGGGGCGGGTGGTCAGTGGTAGTGGGACAGGGGGTCGTGATCAATTTAGGCAGCGGAAGAGGTGGGGTGGATAAGGGGGACAGTTATTTTGTGAGGGTGGGGCAATGTCTGTAGGGACCAGCGTTTCCTTTATCTGCTTTGTGCAATCCAGGAATGATGTGGCAGGGGAGTGTTTTTCAAACTTTTCCTCACTGCGCATGCTCAGTTGGAGGCGCTGATTGGAGCAGCAACATTTCGGGTGTAATAAGTCCCACCGACAGCGCGATTAAGACTTGCAATTTTTTTCAGGCTGACTGCGTATGGGGGCACCTGAGAGCAGGGTTTACAAGTTGGATCTGAATTGCGCTCAGATTCAGCACTTTGAATCAAAATGGTAAAATTGGCCCCATTGTCTTCTTGCCAAAGTTTCATTATCTCCCACCATCTAAGGAGACAAAGAGTGGACACAATATTCCAATTAAAACCTAATTTCTAAGTATCTCACATGGACAATATTCTTTGTTTTGTAACAACTTGTCTTATGCTTGAAACCTACAATCCTATGATAAAAGCCAAATACTGCAGATGCTGGAACATGAATCTCATGGAGAATACGTTAGGGAACAGTTAACCACCAGCTCTGACAAAAGGTCATCCTGACTCAAAGCGACAGTTCTATTCTCCCTCCACCGACGCTGTCAGACTTGCTGAGATTTCCTAGTATTTTCTGTTTTCATGACAAACAATCCTCTTTGCTTTAGCAATATATTCACAGCCTTAGGCATGAACAATTAATGGGTGATGCAAACCCAGATCTTTGTCATTCATGATGAGTTTTAATTCTATTCCCAAAAGGGACAACAATTTATACGATGTGAAAAGAGAACGCTGATTGGTTGGCAAGTGGCATTCCCATGGAGTATACACCAGGGAACAGTTATCTACTCAGATTAAGTTTAAATTCAAATCAGGCAGGTTTGACTCAATGGAAATGAATGAGAACATTTCTCCCTGGGTCCTTTTAGCGATTGAAACTGGTTCCTGTTGTTATGGTCCAGGTCAAAAACTCCAAAATGTTTTATGGAACCTGTCTGGATCATAAGTTTTGCATTTTGTATTTAGCTAGGATAAGCATGAGAGGTTTCACTTCAGGTATGAGTCAAGTGATCCACTAAAGAACTTTTATCAAACAAAGTTTAATTAAAAATATAGTTAACATATGGAAAGAAAATTAGCAATAGCTTTAATCAATTACAAACAAAAACAAGACAACCCCAATAATGTATAACCCTCAACAAATATATCTAAGATCAAATCAAAACCTTCCGTAGACAAAACCCCTTAAACAAATTCAACACAACAAAGTCTAATTCTCATGTGAGACTGGAATTGAATCTTTTGGATGGTTTCTGTCGTTTTTATGATAGATTCAATGCAGTTTAAAGTCAGAACAGCTTCCCAGAACCCCAGGGAGAGACTCTGGTCAAGCCACCAGCAGCAGGTTTTCTACTCCAGGAAGGCAAGACAAACAACAGAATTTCCAAATGGATCAAAGGAGAGAGAGAAACACTTCTTTCAGTTTGCTGTCCCTTCTAAAATTAGTCTGGGAGAGGGATGAATACCTGAGCAGGGAGTTAGAGTGGATCGAAACTGGGTTTGAAACAAAAGGCAAAAAAGGTGAAAAACCAAAGAGGAAGACATCGGAATAAAAGCTATAAAGCTGCCTTTAACTAAGAGCCACTCTCTGCCCCTTTCTTTAGCTTAACTTTAACTTATAGCAAACAGTACCTTGTACAGATTCTAGTTCTTTGCTCCTTTGATGTCAGTCTTCCAGGGACTTTCTGTTTTCATTCCATGAATTCTGGAGCTATCCATTCCTTAGTTTCTGGTTCTTGCTTTCTACTCTTTCCTCTACTGTCCTGCCTGTACTAGCAGTTTCTGCCTGGCACATCTTGATTCTGGGTGAACTGATTTGAGATTGAACCACATGTGTTTCTGCTTTACAGTATGGATCTCTGGTTACTAAGTAACAGCTCACTTTGTTCACGCTGCAATTGTTTTTATGTCGTAAAGCCTCCATTATAATGCAGACAGAGTTTAAAGTGTAACTAAAACCTGTAGGCAGCTTTGTCTAACATGAAGCTAAACTGAAATTTTAACCTTTTCATAGCAGACAAATGCCATAAATTGAGTTTAAAATTAAAACTATTGTTCATTTCTAATACCAAATGTAAATTGTTCAAATTGTCTTTATTTCCTAACATAGGGCTCCTTAGTTCTTACTTCAGATCAAGAGCAGTCACTCTCATCTTTCCTCCGGAATTCACCTTGTATCTGTATTTAGACTAAGGCTGAGATGTGGTCTGGAAGCAAGCTGTCCTGTGTTCCTAGCATTGATAACCAGGTTATTGGTAAATGTTGCTTGTACATTCTGCTGGTAATGACTTATTCCATTACTTTGCTGATAATTGAGAGTAGCATGATTGACAAGATACCTTGCAAGAGAAAGCAATCTGCTGTGATGGATTGAGAGTTGGCCAAGTGCCTGTAGACTGCAAATGATTAATGGACTTTCTTGGGGTCCAGTTAACAGTGAGATCCTACAGGGCTCGAAGTTAGGAATGTTGATTTTTGCTATCTTCATTAAAGTACTAAATGTAACTATGGAACAGTTCTCAAACTTATGGGCAATATCAAGATGTGTGCAAGAATTAGAATGATAGGCACCTCAAGCAAATCATCTTTTGTTGGGAGAAGATGCTGTATTCAGTGAATAATGTTTAACTGAGAGTTAATTAAGCAGTTAAAGAGCTCCTAGTCCTAAATATGTACAGGATTCAACAATGCAACGTTAGTGCCTTAAAGTGCTTTTAAAGAAAATCATGTTCTCTGTGGCTCATTGCCTCAACTGATGTCATTGTTACCGCGCTGTCTACAAGAGTGTTTTTGCTGCTTAAGTGGGGGTATATTTATTTTTACTGGAATGTTTACAGCATCCTACAATGCAGAAGGAAGCTATTTGATCTATTGAGTCTACACCAACCACAAACCCACCCAGGCCCTATTCCCAGAACCCCTTCACCTTACTTACTTTAAGTAGTCCCCTTGACACTAAGGGGCAATTTAGTATTGCTAATCCACTTAACCAGCACGTCTTTGGAGCACCCGGAGGAAACCCATATAGGCACGAGGAGAACAACAAACAGTACCACCTGGTGGCACTGACTGGCAATGGAGAGCTGCTGGCCTCTCATTGGCCAACAGCAACAAAGAGGTGGGGTTTCCATTGCCAGGGTCCTAAATCCTGGGGTAGGCGCAACACTGGAGGCAATGTGGGGCTTTGGCCAGTTATCCTATGTCCTTGCGCTGATATTAAATTCTACCCCATGCCTGATCCCTGCAGGATCGTGCTAAAGTGTATCTCTGACCCTTTCTGGAGGCCTTGTATCTATTCAGCTTTGTACAGCATGAATGATTATCATGTGTTCCGTTGAAAACATTCACTCACATCTGCAAAACTCATTACGTTCTCTTCGATTATTCCCTATCCATTAGCTTCACATTTTGGCCAAACCTGAGTCCTCCTTGGCCGAAGGTAGACATGTTGGCTGGCTAAAGCCTGGATATCGCCAACTCTAGAAAGTTGGTAGCACAATTGAGTGAAGGCATTGCTTGAGGATGAATGATTTATGTTTCCTGACTCTGGATGTTTGATGCGGTGACTAATCAAAGTGATTCAGTTCATAGAAACATAGACAGTAGGAGCAGGAGGAGGCCATTCAGCCCTTTGAGCCTGCTCCGCCATTCATTACGGTCATGGCTGATCGTCCAACCCAATAGTTTGATCCTGCTTTCTCTCCATTATCTTTGACCCCAATTGTTCCAAGTTCTCAAATTTCTATAACTGTTCCTAAAGTTACTGGAAACAAACAACATCCATCCATCCACATAGGACACAATTTTCTGATTTTCAGCAGAATGGTGCAGCTGACGGGAAAACAGCATTGAAATGGCTGGACCCAGTGGTAGTTTCTCTGCCGTACTGTTCAGCAAATAGTGGAAAAAAGTAGAAGGGAGTGCCCTGTGAAGGAACAGAGTCCGTTCTGTTTCTTTTTATTTCAGATTTCCTGCATCCACAGTATTTTGCTTTTATTATTACTTCTTCATCATGGATGTTTTATTGGCTTGGGGCAAATATCACTGGCATCATCTAAAATGGATTATGTGGAGTGTTTCTCTGATGCATGGGCACGAACTTTGTTTTGCCTGCATTTCATTTAATCATAGAATCCGTACAGTGCAGATGGAGGCCATTTGGCCCATCAAGTCTATACTAACCACAATCGCACCCAGGCCCTATTCCTGTAACGCCACGTACCTATCTTGCTCATACCTCTGACACTAGGGGACAATATAGCATGGCCAATCAAACTAAACCACACATCTTTAGAGGAAACTGGAGCTCCTGGAGGAAACCCATGCAGAGACTGGGAGGATGTGCTGGCTCTGCACAGACAGTTACCCGAGGCCAGAATTGAATCCAGGTCCCTGACACTGTGAGGCAGGAGTGCTAGCCGCTGTGCCGTCCTACAGATCATTTTTACCTCACAGTCCTAGTCCTTTTTCCCTGATATTTTCAGAAGCAAATAAATACTTTAAGTGCTGTCTCAGCAGTAACGAAATCGAGAAGATTGAGCTGAAGGTAAACTGCTTAGTGTCTTTAAGATGAAATGCAAAGAAACTATTTCCTCCAAGAAACTATGAAGGAAGAAAGAATCTTAAAATCAGAGCTTGATCATTTGAGAGAGTGAATTCAGGAAACACTGATTCAGATACAATTCCTTTCTGTAAAAGGCTGTGGAAACAGCGGTATAGTGGTTAGCACTGCTGCCTCAGAGTGCCAGGGACCCATGTTTAATTCTGGTCTTGGGCTACTGTTTGTGCAGAGTTTACACTTTCTCCCCATGCCTGTGTGTCTTTCCTCTGGGTGCTCCGGTTTCCTCCCGCAGCCCAAAAATGTGCATGTTAGGTTCATTGTCTATGTTAAATTGCCTCTTGAGGTGGATTTTCCTTATCCACCGCCATGGGAATCATAGTGGGTGGGGGTTGGGGGGGGGCGGGGAGCATGCAAATGCCTGTCAACTTCGGGTGGAATTTTCTGGTTTTGGGGACGAGCATGGCCGGAAAATCATGTGTTTTGATCCCGCCCGAATCCGACGGAGAATGCTGAATGATCGGTACAGGCTTGGAGTGCCGATGGGCCTGTTCCTATGCTGTACTGTTCTTTGTTCTTTGTCAGAGTATCGGTGCAGACTCAATAGACTGAATGGCCTCCTTCTGCGCAGTAGGGATTTTAAGATTCGACTAATTAATAATCAACATCAAAACAGAGATAATTGGGCTGGTCATTTTTTTAAACCAAATCTTTGATATCTGGTTAATATTTTAAACTGGACAGTTTTAATTCCTCCCTCCCTCATAACCTTGGCAACTCAGACTGACTGATCTTTCTTCAAAGTGAACTTGTGAAAATTGAAAGCAAAAAGTTGAATAATAATATTCCATGTGCAATTCAACCATCAGGATAAACATGTCTGCATTATAGGAGGAATGGATGTGCTTTCTCGACTTGCTAAGTACCTGCTTAGCATTTGTTTTGAGATGTGGTATCATGGGAAGCTTTGGGCTGTGGAGATAGCAATGATGCAAATTTTGAGGAGGCTGTGAGATAGGGAATAAAAGTCGCATGGGGGAGGGGAAGTGGGGGTGGTTTAATTTCAGATGTGGGTGTCCATAAACATGCTGCTGGGATATAGTTAGTCCAGTTGACGCTTGCTACAATGACAGAAGCAGAGGGAACAGCGGTAGATTTAGGGCAGATCGACCCATTGTTCTGAGCTGCTGAGGTTTGCACGGTTTGACAAAGAACTCCTTGCGCAGCAAGATGTCAGTGGTGTTTAATGAATGCCTTTGGAAAAGGTGCCAGAAAAGCTTCATGCTATCACAGAACACAACAGAGCCAATTAACTGAGTACACTAGGCCTGACCCAGGGGAAATGCCTCTTCTGAAGGCTGGATGTCAGCCGACAATCAAAGGCACAGAAACAAAGAGATGTGAAATTGTCAATTTATTGTCACTGGGGTGGAAGTGAACAGAAAGCAAGTCTTGGAATCTGAAGCAGCATGAATCTTCACACTTCGCCACTGACGGCTGAAATAGTTTACTGCCTGATTACAACCTTTTTCAAATATTTTCATAGGATACCATGGTGCAAAAAGAGGGAATTCAGCCAATCGAGTCTGCACCTACCACAACCCCACCCAGGCCCTATCCCCATAATCTCATGCACTTACCCTAGCTAGTCGCCCTGACACTAAGGGACAATTTAGCATGGCCAATCCACCTAACTCGCATGTCTTTGGACCCGGAGGAAACCCATGCAGGCATGGGGAGAACATACAGACTCCGCACAGACAATGACCCAAGACGGGAATTGAACCTGGATCCCTGGCGCTGGGAGGTAGCAGTGCTAACAACTGCACCACCCGTGCTGTCCTTTCCGATAGTGCCTCCACCTAGCTTTGTGAAAATGCTTATTTTCCATGTTCAAGACTATGGGGAGGATTTACCGTCTTCGTACACTGCTGAGAATCCTGGCGTCCCGCTCAGTGGGATGTTGGGGCTAAAATGGGATCACAGCCCGATGGATGTGAAACTAGTCACCATTTGTCCTCTTTGCCCCACCGACCCTGATAAGTATCGTTTCTCAGGGATCAGTGCTGGGGCCTTTGCTGTTTGTTATATATATAAATGATTTAGAGGAAAATGTAACTGGTTTGATAAGTAAGTTTGCGAACGACACAAAGGTTGGTGGATTTGCAGATAGTGATGAAGACCATTAGAGGATACAACAGGGTATAGAACAGTTGGAGACTTGGGCTGAAAGATGGCAGATGGAGCTTAATCCGGACAAATGTGAGATAATGCATTTTGGAAGGTCTAATAGAGATAGAAAATATACAGTAAATGACAGAACCCCTAAGAGTATTAATAGGCAAAGGGATCTGGATGTACAGATACACAGGTCATTGAAAGTGGCAATGCAGCTGGAGAAGATAATCAAGAAGGCAAACGGCATGCTTGTCTTCATCAGCCAGGGTATTGAGTTTAAAAATTGGCAAGTCATGTTGCAGCTTTCTTGAACATTAGTTAGAATTTAGTGTTCAATTCTGGTTGCCACACTACCTAAAAGATATGGAAGCTTTGGGGAAAAGATTGAGCAAGTTGTTGATTGATATGGAGGGCGTTAGCATGAGGAGAAGCTGGAGAAACTTGGTTTGTTCTCACTGGAACGATGGGGGTTGAGGGGAGACCTGGTAGAAGACTCCAAGACTATGAGAGGCATGGACAGAGTGGATAATCAGAAGTTTTTTATCAGGGTGGAAAAGTCAAAGACTAGGAGGCACAGGTTTAACGTGTGAGGGGCAAGGTTTAAAGGAGATGTAAATGCAGATTTTTTACACAGAAGATGGTGGGCGCCTGGAACTCGTTGCTGGAGGAGATAGTGGAAGGAGATACAATAATGACTTTTAAGGGGCGTCTTGACAAATATATGAATAGGATGGGAATCGAGGAATATGGTCCCCAGAAGCATAAGGATTTTCGTTAAGTCAGGCAGCATGGTCGGTGCAGGCGTAGAGGGCTGAAGGACCTGTTCTTATGCTGTAATTTTCTTTGTTCTTTGTTCTTATATACCCCGCTTTATAGCAGTGATATCAAAAACAAGGAACCATAAGAAATAAGACTGATCCCAGAGAGAGAATTAAAAATCAATTTAAATAAATAGAGTTCTGTCCATTCTGAAGACTGAGATATTGGATGTAAAAGATCTTACTCTTGAAGCAAAATGAGGGCTGCTCAGTTCATGGATTCCTTACAGTGCAGAAGAAGGCAATTCGGCTCATCAAGCCTCCATCGACAACAACCACACCCATCCCGATAACCGCACATGTTTATCCTGTAAATCCCTCTGACACTAAGGGGCAATTTAGCATGGCCAATCCACCTGATCTGTACATCTTCGGACTGTGGGAGGAAACCGGAGCTCCAATACAGACATGGGGAGAACGCACAAACTCTACACAGACAGTCACGCGAGGCCTGAATTGAGCCTGGGTCCCCGGCGCTGTGAGGCAGCAGTGCTAACCGCTGTGCCACTGTGCTGACCTGTGCAGCTGTGTATTGTTTATATAGTGAGACCAAACCAATGACTGCAGTTTTCTACATTATCGAGTTCTGAGATGTTGTCGTAATTCCAAATAAGTCATGACAACATTAATCAGATGGAAATTAGCAGCATTTAGTCTTGTTACCATGGATTCAGAAGAAATGTGTTCGATGCTTTGAGAAAATTAGGGGTAATATAATTAATGGTGCTCCCTGTAATCTAGCCTATTTGGGCATTGTAAAGACTTCTGAAGGATTTTTGACAACCTCCCACATGACGATTCTGATAGCCATGGGATTCTAGAAATCAAATGGATGTCAAATCTGAGAATGTGATGTCAGGTCAGCATTAGTGATGTTGAGTGGTGTCCCTGATAGAGCTGGCCCAGACACTCCAATTGTTTCTAGGTTACGATAATAATCTGGCAGTCAAAGCCAAATGGGCATTCACTGATGACCCTTTAACTCGAGGTGGTGCCATGGAAGGGTTTGCGAGGCAGCGGGCACTGCTCTCAAAGCTTTCCTGCAGAGGATGGAGAATTGTGAAGGGGTTTTGTATCCAGAAGTTGTCTCCCTCAATCATTGTGAAGTTACAGCTAACCTGGTGCCACCATCAATACACAGAACAGGAAGATTTCAGCCTGGTGACTATACCACTTTACACTGCACTGTCAGGCCAGCCCCCTGATCAGAGAGTGGAGGGTTCATGCACCAATCCAGGAACATTAACACAACATCAAGGCTGCCACTTCAATTTAGCACTCAGGAATACTGAACCATCAGAGGTGCCTTATTTCAGGTAAAGTCTGTAAACTAAGGTCTGAGACAGGCATGGAAGTGTGTACACTGATTGTCACAATCCTGACAGTGCAATTCCAAAAGTACTTCATCATAAAACATTTTGGATATTGTGAAAGATGTAATAAGAATGCAAGTTTTAAAAATATTATTTTTGAGCACAGACAGATAGGGCAGATCAAAAGATTATAGAATCCCGACAGTGCAGAAGGAGGTCATTTGACCCATTGAATCTGCACCAACAATAATTCCATCCCAGGCCCTATCTCCACAACCCCACATATTTACCCTGCTAGTCTCTCTAACCTATATATCCTGGGACAATAAGGAGCAATTTAGCATTGCCAATCAACCTAACCCGCAGACCTTTGGAATCTGGAAAGAATGATGTGGAGTTGCCAGCATTGGACTCGGTGGGCACAGTAAGAAGTTTCACAACACCAGGTTAAAGTCCAACAGGTTTATTCGATAGCAAATAAACCTGTTGGACTTTAACTTGGTGTTGAGAGACTTCTTACTGTGCGGAAGGAAACCAGAACATCCAGACAAAACCCATGCAGACACAGGGAGAATGTGCAAACGCCACGCAGACAGTGACCCAAGCCAGGAATCAAGTTCAGGTCCCTAGAACTGTGAGGCAGCAGTGGTAACTGCTGTGCTGCCTTGCCACCCATGGTGGATTCCTCATTTGATTTGTGTTGATTTGATTTGATTTATTATTGTCACAAATATTAGTATACAGTAGAAAGTATTGTTTATTGCATGCTATACAGACAAAGCATCCTGTTCATAAAGAAGAAAAGGAGCGAGCACCGAATGTAATCTTATAGTCATAGTCAGGGTGTTGAGAAAGGCCAACTTAGCGTGTTATATCAAACTTCCTGGAAAACCTTGCTAACCTGTGGACATGAAACAGTGAAGCAGAGAGGTCAGTCATATGAACCTGCCTCTCAATGGCCCAGCAGGCGAAGGCTAATTAAAAGCAACTTTGAAAGAGTAAAAAGGAAAAACAGTGCTGATTAATCAGCACAGTATATAAAAGGGACAGGAATATCTCAGACTTATTGGTCACCACCAGAAGGAAGAAGCAGGCGACTTAACTCTATACAACCCAAAAATTTGAATAACTGCGAACAACCCAGAAAAGACACAAAATAGAACGGCCAGAAAATTGATGCTAATACGTCAAAGGATTACACATGAATACAGACCGTGTCCGATCTTATTCCTGGGTGTTACTGAACATTTCTTAAACAAAGATCACAGGCACTTCGGTGTAAGAAGTCTGACAACACCAGGTTTAAGTCCAACCAATTTATTCGATTCTAAACACCCAAGCTTTCAGGGTTTGCCCCTTCGTCAGGTGAAGGGGCAAGCCCCAAAAGCTTGCGAGTTTACTATCAAATAAATCGGTTGGTCTTAAACCTGGTGTAGTCAGACTTCTTATAGTGTTCATCCCAGTCCAATGCCACATCTCTACATCAGCACTTCAGTGTGACAGGGACATAAAAGGTTAAATGTGTCATTAGATATGTCTGGAGTAGACAGCTTGGAAATTCTGAACATGAAGACACAAGAATTTATAAAATAAGAACAGATTAAATCATTAAGATTAAGCTTTCTCTACAGATTTGCAATTCAGTGTCTGATTTTTCTTTTCCTTTCATCTTGACCTCAACTCCACTTTCACCACTTTATTCCCAGAACCTTTGATTCATTTTGAGTGCAAAACTCAATCGATCTCAGCCTTGATTCAGTGACTGAAGGATATTCCTGTGCAGCAGATTTCAACATTACATAAAACATCTACACCTCCGTTCAAATTCCTTTTTTAAAGCTTATTTATTAGTGTCATAAGTAGGCTTATATTAACACTGCAATGATGTACTGTGAAAAGTGTAGTCACCACACTCTGCTGCCTGTTTGGGCACACTGAGGGAGAATTTAGCATTGATAATGCAACTAAAGCAGAATATCTTTCGGACTGTGGGAGGAAATCGGAGCACCCGGAGGAAATGCACACAGACATGGTGGGGAAAACATGCAAACTCCACACTAACAGTGACCCAAAACAGGATTCAAACCCAGGTCCCTGGCACTGTGAGGCAGCAGTGCTAACCACTGTACCAGTATGCTATAAAGTAGGGTTTCAGTTTAATGTCATATCCAAAAACCAGTACCCCTGTCCTCTTAGCCCTGCCTCAGTATTGCAACATTAGTCTGTATTTTGTACTTGAGTCACTGTACCGAGATTTGAACTCAATCTATTGACAATGATCCAAGCTGGGAATCAAACCTGGGTCCCTGGTGCTGTGAGGCAGCAGTGGTGATGACTGTGCCATCGAGCCACCCCAACTAACTTGAGGGTGACACTGGAATGTGATCTTAAAAAGTCTTAATTTTTCTATAAGCATTGCGAACTTGGCTCACAATATAAATGCAACTCTCTGTGTTCAAATGTAAATAAAACACAAACACAGAATGCATAATCACCTTATTCATCAGCATTAGTCATTCTAATTTCACACGTATTAAAATATTAGCACAAACCCATTTGGATCTGACATTTCTATTAATGGGAAGGTGAGCAGAGCACACTCCATTTAATTTACTTGCTCAAAGCGGAGATGATTTAAGTACTTGAAGTTGGTCGGCAGTCCAAATTTTAGCTGACAACACTCAGATGGGTAATTGCTCACTTGCGTTTCGAAATAACATGCCGTGACATTATATTTAACCCCAGTTTTGAAGAGACTTTTTTTTATTGACAATTCCATATTTTGTAAACATCAGCCTATATTATCCCAGACCTGTGGGAAACATGAAGTATGTGCTCTGAGTTAATTGGCAGGTTGCAAGAGGCGGGGGTGGTGCGGCAATACAATGTTAGCATTACTGCCTCACAATGTAAGGGTCCTGAGTTCAATTCTGGCCTTGGGCGACTGTCTATGTGGAGTTTACACGTTTTTCCCATGTTTTTGTGGATTTCCTCTGGGCGTTCCTGTTTTCTCTCACACTCCCGAGAAATGCAGGTGTGATAGATCAACGATGATAAATTTCCCCTTAATGTCAGGGGGACTAGCAGGGTAAATACATGGGGTTACGGGAACAGGGACTGGGTGGGATTGCTGTTGGTGTAGGCCCGATTGCCTAAATGTGATTTCTGTCCACCTACGCAGTCCCATTGGCAACCAAGGAAAGGCTGGTTAAAAATATAAAATGGTGATTAAAATGTTTGAAGGAAGGGTGGTGTTGGGGAATGTCCCTGGCAATCAAAATCCCAGGTTTCTTCAAAGATGTTGTGGTGGAATTGTTGGCCGTTGTTAGTGCAGATGGGGACAGACATTGGCAGGAATGGCTGAGCCAGACAGTGCCACCAGAACCATCTCACAGCAGCAACAGAGCACTGATAACTGTAGAGTTCCTACAGTTGAAAGGTGGCCATTCAGCCATTGAGTCTGCACCAAGTTTTGAAGACATCAGAAAGATGGCCATAATAAGTGAAGCCCCAGATACTACATGCAGGTTGTGAAATAATGCAGGAAGTCTGATTGATCTCCGTTTGGAGCAAGTAGATGGTGTAACTGAAAAGTTCAATGAGCTGATTAATGCACACCTGATATTTCCTGTTACAGTCACACATCCCCCTCTCACTCTCATGGTCTCTTCCAGTCTGCTGTCACCATATATAGCTCAACGTAGACCTCAAGGAATCTGTCTCCATGCTAAGCAAGAGGTTGAGAATGGTGAGGGTTCTGGATGAAGTTTAATACTAGCAACTGCTCTATATACGGCTCTCGGTGATGGAGCTGCAATGTGATCAGAAACTCATCTTTGGGCCAAAAATTGTGAAATGTCTGGCTCAGCCTCAGACAGAAGCTAGAGGTGCAACACTGCCTCGTATGTACCATCAGCCCTGGCATTACATAGAATAGAATCATAGAATTCCTACAGTGCAGAAGAAGGCCATTCACCTATTCCAGTTATCTCTCATATTTACCCTGCTAATCCTACTGGCATTGAGGGTTAATTTAGCATGGCCAATCAACCTAACCCACACATCTTTGGACTTTGGGGGAAAACTGAAGCACCCAGAGAAAACCCACGCAGACACGGGGAGAACGTCCAAACTCCACACAGACAGTGACCTGAGGCTGAAATTGGAACACGAGTCCCTGGCACTGTGTGGCAGCAGAGCTAACCCATTGTGTCACCGTGTCACCCAGACTTTATGGCACTTGGAAGAAACTTCTGCTCATCTGATTTTGGATTCATTCCATTGCATAAAAGTTCACCTTACCCTTGGTGGCTCTGAAGTCCAGGCCACGAACACCATGCCTGGTTTTCTGTTCAGGTAAGCCTTTGGAAAAGAAGCATCCTTATTGGGGTTTTGTGAGATCCATGTGCAATACATGTCTTAGAAAATACATAGAAGAAACATAGAGACTCTACAGTACAGAAAGAGACCATTCGGCCCATCAAGTCTGCACTGATCACAATCCCACCCAGCCCTACCCCCCATATCCATTTTGGACAGTGATAGCCTTTTTCCTAGGATGGAGAAAGCTAGCACGAGGGGACACAGCTTTAAATTAAGGGGTATGAGTTATAGGACGGATATCAGAGGTAGGTTCTTTACTCAAAGAGTGATTAGGGAGTGGAATGCCCTGCCTGCAGCTGTTGTAGATGCGCCAAGTTTGGTGGCGTTTAAGAGGTTAATTGATAAGTATATGGAAGAGAAGGGAATGGTTTAGTTTGGAGGGGCATTGCTTTTTATTTTGGTCGGCACAACATCGAAGGCCGAAGGGCCTGTTCTGTGCTGTAATGTTCTATGTTCTATGTTCTATATCCCTACGTATTTTACCCACTAATCTCTCTCACCTATACATCGCAGTATGTATAAATATATACTGGGTTTGATCCCCGGCTTGGGTCACTTTCTGTGGGGAGTTTGCACATTCTCCTTGTGTCTGTGTGTGTTTTCTCTGGGTGCTCTGGTTTCCTCCCACAGTCTAAAGATGTGTGGGTTAGATTGATTGGCCATGCTAAAATTGCCCCTATACACTGTCTGTGTGGAGTTTGCATGTTCTTCATGTGTCTGCTTGGGTTTCCTCTGGGTGCTCCAGTTTCTTCCCACAGTCTAGAAACATAGAAACCCTACAGAGCAGAAAGAGGCCATTTAGCCCATCACCGAACACAATCCCACTAAAGCCCTACCCCATATCCCTACATATTTATCCACTAATCCCTTTAATCTACACATCTCAGGACAGTAAGGGGCAATTTTTAGCACAGCTAATCAATCTAACCCACACATCTTTGGACTGTGGGCAGGAACCAGACCATCCGGAGGAACTCAACAGACACAAGGAGAATGTGCAAACTCCACACAGACAGTGACCTGAGCTGGGAATTGAATCCAAGTCTTTGGAGCTGTAAAGCAGCAGTGCTAATCGCTGAGCTATTGTGCTGCCCAAGGTGTGCTGGCTTTGGGTATTGACTGTGTTAAATTCTCCTTCAGTGTATCAGAACAGGCGCTGGAGTATGGCAACTAGGGGATTTTAACAGTAACTTCACGGCAGTGTGAATGTAAACCTACTTGTGACACTAATCAATAAACTTTTAAAAATATGCAATGTAAAGCTATTCTCGGTGATAATAACCATGGAATTATCACTGATTGTTGTAAGGGCCCGTCTGGGTTCACTAATGCTCTGTATGGATGGAAATCTGCCAGCCTTACCTGGTCTGACCTACACCTGACATTAGACCCACAGCAATGTGTTGTGTTATTATTCAGGTCAGAATGTCTAAAATGTTTCTGAAGTCCGCCTGGATCATAGGTTTTGCACTTTGAGTTTGGCTAAGGTGAGCAAGAGATATTTCATTGCAGATATGATTCAAATGACCCATGAGGGAGCTATTATTAAACAGAGATTATTTAAGAGTACAGTTAACATATATGGAAATAAAATTAGCAATATCCTTTACCAATTACAATCAAGAAAAAAATCATGATATCGTGATATCATGTTAATGTTCACATCAAAACATCGTTCCAATAAAACAAATCCCATAAACAAAACCTTTGTCACTGGCTTAACATAGCAAAGCCTAATACTCACGTGATACTAGAATTTATTCCTTTGGTTGAATGCTGCAATTCTCTTGAGACACACACAAAGAAGACTGGAGTCAGAACAGCTTCAGTCCTTTGGTCAGAGAATGGAAACCCTGACTTCTCAGCCTTCTAACTTCCAGCAGCCCTCTGGATACACTCAGCACACTTTGAAATCAGAACAGTTTCCCAAAACATCAGGGAGAGAGGGACAGTCTAGGCAAGTCAACAAACAGCAGCAGGTTTTCCACTTCGGTTAAGCAGGAAGCCTAGCCTGCAGAAGCTCCAATACCTTGGAGAGTGAAATATTGCTTTCAGTCTGATGTCCACTCCCTTCTAAACTAAAATTGCTGCCAGCCAAATTAAAAATGAAACCTTGAATTCACTACAAGGAAAAAAAAAACTATCCAAAACACATGACCTGTAAACAGTCTTCTTCCTAACAATGCAATGTCATAAATGATCCCACAGTAAAAATAAACAAAACCCCATTTAAGCCATTGAAATAGCAATAAAAGGACTTCTAGCAGACGGCCAAGCAATAATGTGAAAAAAAACTAAAAATGTCTGCTCACAATTGCAGAGAACATGATAAAAAAAATCTTCAAGGTACACTAACATCACAGTTGACTTTTAACTGCCCTCTGAAATGGCTGAGCAAGCTGCTGAGTTCAAGGGAAATTAAAGATAGGCAGCAAATGTTGGTCTTGCCGAGCAACACCAGATCCTGTGGAAGAATAGAGGATAACAAAACATAACGCTTTTGTCTTTCTGTTGGTAAGTGGTCCAATGAAGATTCCAATGAACAATAATCAAATGTGTCAGGGGTATGTGCTCTACACTTTTGGTAGAATCTGGAATAATAATGTTGAAGGGAAAATCATCAAAGTGGTCGAGAAACTACAATCTGTGAAATGAATTATGGAAAGTTGACTGCTTAAAGGTAGTAGAATGGTGATATATTCGTGGTGACTTTCACAGCAACTTCATTGCAATGTTAATGTAAGCCTACTTATGACACCAATAAGTAAACTTTAAACTTTTAGTTTTAAACTTTAAACTCAAAACAGAGCAAAAACAAGATTACAAATAAATGTTTCCTCCTGAGTGAAACTAATATTTAGACGATCTTGGCAAACTGAGTTACTAGTACGGTTAATTTGCTTCTTAATTAAGAGTATGACGTGTTCAGGGAAAAGCGACGTAGAACACACCATCTGTTTACCTTTATGAACTTGCCTAACAATAATATGAAGGGAACTGGTCTTCCATGGCAGCTGTATTGATTTGTAATAAATATCTCAAGGTGTCTGGAGAAGCAGATTGTGGGCACAATCACAAAACAGGATGGGAAAATGGTCAGGACGTGCACACACTCTAGGTGCTGATGCCTGGCTGACTGCTCCAGTTTCTGGAACAAATGAGTGATGGGAGACTCCTGTCTCCAGCGTTGCTCAGCACAAAGGATGTCATTGTCAAGCTCTCAGTGCGTAAAACAAAAGATGCATTTGTTAAATTCAGCGGGGTGCTCACAGCTTGAGATTTCTATAGTGACTGTCATTGCTGGGAGTGGGTTATATCTTCAGGATCTTGGAAACAGAATCTGTGAAGCAAGCAGACAGTTCAACCTCACCTTCAATGCACAAGTCAGGCCTGTGGGGATGAAAGCTGATTATAAATGAAGAAAAGAATGGCTGCTGAAAGAAACTTTGGTAGAACAATTTACAGCAGGTGGCTGCTAGTGTTCTGGAATCAAAAGACTTGGCAGCTGCTACTTGCTGCCATTTGAAAATGATGTAGGAAGCAATGAGTATTAAGAAAATCCAGATCAGGTTTCAAGTAAATTTGTCTTGCCACAGTGAAACATGAAAGTTCAGCTTCGAGCAATAGGGCAGAATGATTGGCATCAATTTGAACATCCATCTTTCAAAGTTCTACTGTCTGTCTCCTAACCCGCACCAACTTCCCAATAATGCTGTGGCTGCTGGAATCAAGGTATCCCTCCACAGCCCAATTCGCCTTCATCATTGATTTTCTTTTCCTTCTGTAAATGTTATTTTCTGAGCCATTGCCTTCACTGAGGATCCACATCCAGGGTTTCAACCTCTACTTTCAGTATCCCTCTGCCCTGGAACACCACATGCATTTAAACTTTAACATAGAACATAGAACACAGAACATAGAAAATTACAGCACAAACAGGCTCTTCGGCTCACACGTTGCACCTACTAGGCCTACCTATAACCCTCAATCCCATTAAATCCCATGTACTCATCCAGAAGTCTCTTAAAAGACCCCAATGAGTTTGCCTCCATCACCACCAACGGTAGCTGATTCCACTCACCCACCACTCTCTGAGTGAAAATTTCATAAAATTTCTCAGGAACCTGGCCATGCCAATGGAATCTCCATGCATGACAAGCTGCATTAAGATATCACCATGAATGTTTAGCTTCTCACTAGCCAGTGTCTCCAAGTCTGTACTTTGTAGTCCTGCCTTTAACTGGGAGCCTCCCTCCAACCCTTTCTGCAACTTGAGTGAACATTTGCTTCTTTGGCCCTTAGCTTTCACACTCTTCTTGGCTCTTTCACTTTCAGTTCCTGGGGCTTGCTTTTTGCCTTTTTGTATTGTCCTGTCTGTACAAGTAGTCTTTGTGAAAAGCTTCTAGCTTCTGGGTTCAAACTGAACTCTAACTGCTTTCATTTTTCATTGGCTGCTGAACAACAGCTTAGTTTTCTTTAAAGCTTGTAATTGCTTTGATATGATAAACCTTAATTACAATGCAGGCAAAGTTTGAAGCAAAATCAAAATCATTGACTTGTGGATACTTTTGATTAACATGAAGCTAAACTAAGGCTTTATCCTTTCTTAACACACACATAGAAAAACACAAATTAAGTTTACTTGGCAGGAATTTGAAATAAATAAAACTCTGGAATTAAATGTTTACTAATGATCATGAAACCATTGTTGATTGTCATAAAAACCCATCTAGTTCACTATTAGGAAAGGAAATCTGCCATCCTAGCTTACATTTGGCTTCAGATCCATAGCAATGTGGTTGACTCTTAAATGTCCTCAGGAATGGGCAATAAACCTGCGATGTCCATAACCCATGAATGAATAATTTTACTATTTTCCCTTTTCCACATTTGTTTAGGAAATTCACAAATAAGAAAGTGTGAATAGCAACACAAATTCAAAAGCAAATTGCGACCTGTACAATAACTGTGAACTTAATAGTGCCACAAAAAATTCCCTCTTGACACCAGGTTTTGTATAAAAGGTCAACCGGGGCCTCAGGGAGAAATTTCAATCCCAATATCTCTCAATTCAAAGATAGTTTTTAATTATTTCATTTGAAAAACTGTGGACACTGGAATTACTGTTACGTTTTTGACCTTGGGTGTGTAAAGCAAGTGGATCAAAGTGACACTTTCTCGTGCAGATTATAATGCATGCCCCTGCTTGACTGCAAATCTACAGCACAGCCTTCAAACACAAGAGAATAGTAACACACTGCCTAATTTCTCTTTTTTTGCTGTTGTCCCTTTTCTCTGCTCGGCAGGCAGGTAATTGCATTTCCGTCAATGATGCTCACGCACCACACTGCGGGCTCAAGTGTCTTTTTCATCTACTTTTTGGGTTTGGTTCCTCTCACTGTGAATAAGGGGAGTGGGGTTAGAGGTTAATATTTCCATAGAGGTAAGAGGATTTGGTTAAAACAAAAATGGCTATATGGATGCGGAAATCAAACTGGTCTCACAGCAGGGCCTCATTGACTTTGCTAGCATTATATAAGATTAGTTATGTTACGGGCTGATTTAAGGTGAAATAGGATGCCATACATAAAAGGAAATGGAGTGAAGTCCTGTTGAACTCTGCCTGGTAATAATTGCCATGGGAACAGGGAACCAGGTCAAATGTGATTGAATTCTATGTGTGAATTTGCCATTGGCAGATGCACTGGCCAGAATTTTATCTGTGTGGAGTTTGCACATTCTCTTTGTGTCTGCATGAATTTCCTCCAGGTATTCCGGTTCCTTTGCACAGTCCACAGTGCAGGTTAGGTTGATTGGCCATGCTAAAAATGATCCCTTAAAGTCCTGAGATGCATAGGTTAGAGGGATTAGTGGGTTAATATGTACGGATATCGGGGTAGGGCCTGGCTGGGATTGTGGTCAGTGCAGACTTGATGGTCCAAATGGCCTCCTTCTGCACTGTAGGATTTCTATGATTTCTATGATTCTAATTTTCTAGTTATGCACACTGCAAGGATTCTCTGGTCCTGCTGCAGAGAGCAGAGATTTGTCTGAGTGCCAGATATTCATTTGCAGTGGCAACGGGGCACGAACGGCCAGAAAATTCCAATCACAGACTCTCTCGGCTTAGAGGTCCATTAAAATTTGGTCTGGGAACCATGCTAGACAGGTAGTAGCTGGTCCACCTGGAGGCTTTGGGGGACCCCTCTCAACAGCCTCGCAATTGGTCCACTGTTACCATCAAACCTCTTGCATTCCGTGATGAACATGCCCTTGTCTACTTCAATGGGGACGAAATGGTCACTAACTCCAAGTTTTTAGGTGTCCAGATCACCAACAACCTCTCCTGGTTCCCCCATTGCTGACGCTGTAGTTAAGAAAGCCCACAAAAGCCTCTATTTTCTCAGGAAACTAAGGAAATTTGCATGTCCACTACAATTTCACCAATGTTTACAGATGCACCATAGAAAGCATTCTTTTTGGTCGTATCACTGTTTGGCATAGCTCCTGCTCTGCTCAAGACTGCAAGAATCTACAAAGAGTTGTAAATGAAGCCCAATCCATCACACAAACCAGTCACCCATCCATTGACTCTGTCTACACTTCCCGCTGCCTCAGAAAAGCAGCCAGCATAATTAAGGACCTCACGCATCCCAGACATTCTCTCTTCCACCTTCTTGCGTTGGGAAAAAGATACAAAAGTCTGAGGTCACATACTGACCGACTCAAAAACTGCTTCTTCCCTGCTGCCTGTTTTGAATGGGCTTATTTCGTACTTTCTGTGCACCTTAGCAATGATTGTAACACTATGGGCCTGATTTTACCATTGCTTCGCGTCTGTTTTCGGGCGTGAAAACATGTTAAAGTCGAGTGTGAGGCCCACATCCGTGCAGATTGCCACTTTATTGGGAATAGTGGCAATTCAATTTGCATCCAAAATACATGCAACAATGATTTAAATGCATTTGTATACATTTAAATTGAATTAATGAACTGCCCTCCAACTTCATCAGCATTTCCCCCTTTACCACCGTGTTTGCCAATTGGAAACTGCGCCATTATGGACCTGCTGAATAAAAGTCTGAATCAGGCACTCCAGCTTCTGAAGAGCGAGTTCAGATCTTCCAATAGCTCTCTGACTCAGATCAGTGGTGAGGGGGAGGAGGGAGGCGGTCAGATCATTCTCTGGTTGGGAGGGAGGAGGGCAATGAGGTTGAATGGTTGTCTAGTTTGGGCGGAAGAGAAGGCGGTGGGTCAGATGTATCTTTGGCCAGGGGATTGTGGGTGGGAGGTGGGGTGGGAGATGGTTGATCATTGTGTGGTGGTTGGGGGCAGAGCTGATTGTTGCCTGGTGAGGAGGGAGGATGAGGTGGGTCAGATGTTCCTTTGTAGGGGAGGGACTGAGGCCAGATCATTCTCTGGGAGGAGGTTGGAATGAGGCCAATTCATTATCGGGGGGGGGCAAGGAAGGAGGCAAGTAAGATGTATTTCAGGGTTGGGGAGAGGCATAATCGCTCACATGGGTTGGGGGGGCAGGTGGATTCTAGTAGGGGTGCAGATGGATCTCGGTAGGAAAGCAAATGGATCTCTGATGAGGGGACACGCGGATCTCTGGTGGGGGGTGGAGATGGATCTCTGGTGGGAGGGTAGATGAATCTCTGGTGAGGGGCAGATGGATCTCTGGTGGGGGGGGGCAGGGCAATCTGCTGTCACTCTACAGGCAATCGGCGGGGAGGGGAGGGGGAAGGCCTGGGTAGTGGGGGTGTGGATAAGGGGGACAGTGATGTGTATGGGTAGTGAGGCATGGATAAGGGGACAGTAATGTGTGTGCGTAGCAGGGGCTGGATAAGGGGGACAGTGATGTGTATTGGGGGCCATTGCTCCCGCTTTTCGTTCCTAGGATGCTTTCTCTGCTTTCTGTGGTTCGCGAACGATCTAACATGGGCGTCTTTTTCAAATTTTTTCCAATTGCGCATCTGTAGCTCTGATTATTTCAGCTGCACTAAGCCCTGCCTACAGTGCGAATGGGACTGGAGGTGGCTGAGGGCGTATGGGGGAGCGCCTGAAAGCAGATTTCTAAATTGGATCTGCATTACACCCAGATTCGGCACTTAGAATGAAAATGGTAAAGTCGGGCCCTACATTCTGCACTCTGTTCTTTCCTTCTCTATGAATGGTATATCTTATCTGAATAGCATGCAAGAAGCAATACTTTTCACTGTATACTAACACAAGTGACAATAATAAATCAACTCAGATTAAATCAGATCAAATCAAATGATTTTATGAGTTTCCTAATCCCCAGGGAACCCTTGCTACAGAAGCACATTTCAAATTGGGATAGAATCCAAAAAATCCCTACACTGCAGAAGGAGGTCATTCGGCTCATCAAGTCTGCATTGACCACAATTCTACGCAGGCCAAATTCCGGTATAACCCCATTTATTTATTCCCTGATACTATGGTCAATTTAGCATGGCCAATCCATGTAACCTGCACCTGAAGGAAACTCAGGCAGACACAGGAAGGATGTGCAAACTCCACGTAGACAGTGACCCCAGGCCAGCATTGAACTCTGTCCCTGTTATTTTGAGGATGGCAATGCTAACCACTGTGCCACCCTATGGATTCCCAACTACACCTTAAAAACCCAATTTAACTGTGTTAATGAAGCATACTACCTCCCCAGAGCAGGATACATGAACACTTTGACATCCATCAGCATGGAAATTGTACTGTTGGAGAATTAATAACAGTCTGAAAATCTCTAAGATTGGGAATGCAATATAAATCGTGGAATAAGAAGGCACATCTCATTGATTTATAGTACTTCGTAATCTCCATGGAGACCAATAACTTTTAAAAAGAGATTTGAATTTCCAATTACCAGCTGAGAGAATGGCACAGCAAGATTTCATGTTTTAATCATTTCAAATGTCTAACAGCACAACTGGCTAAACTCTATTTTTATTTTGTAGACAATTTAGACTTAAACTACAGGAAGGAATGTTCCCCTTTCGCATTTAGTATCCATCACACCTTCCACAGAATTACAGCCCTGATAGCAGACAGTCCCCATTTGATCCCAGCTTTCAATGGGATCCCGTATTCCTGCTTGGCTGAATAGTAACTGCAGGGGACCGTCTCCAGATCCTTTCCTCAGTTTTCAAAGATCTTCTTAAATCCATTATCAGCAGTATCACCTCTTCCAATGATTTATTTTTTTTGGCAGTTCCAGAATAATTTTTTTTTGGAATTTATTGCAGGATGTATCTTTTCATCTAGATATCATCCCCCTCCTGCATCTGGCTGATTTACTCACAACGGCATGTAGCCTCTTTATTCCATCTGTCTATCTGTGCTATTCATTGATTTTTAAGGAAGCCTGTAACCTGATGTTTAAAATGGCTTGTTTTCCCCATGGCAACATGAAACAGATTAACCTTATGCCTAGGTAGAGATTTAAATTTGTTTTCTTTGATCCCAACATTTTAGAAGTAAATGCTGGTTTACAGTGCACCATTTCCAATCCAAAACCAACAATAACTTCCTGGGACTTTGGAAGACACAGGCTGAGAATTTTCAACCTCTCTTCTGGTCCCATTGAGATGGGGATGCAGGTTTTGATGGCATGCCAACCCTAAAATTGGAGAGCAGAGTTGGGGGAGGGGAGGGGGTTGGTGGTGGTAGTGGTGGTGGTGGTGGTGAGGCATGGGGAGTTGGTGGTGGTGTCAGGGGAATTGGAGTAAACTTCCAGCCATTGAATCTCCTGCCTGAGACTGCCACTTTCAAAACGCTTACAGACCTTGCACCTTCTACTTCGTAAACGAATCACGGCCTTCCCTTCATTTCTATCCATCTATGCATGCAGGCAATCTTCAGAACAGATCATGTGGCCCTCTTCGCTAACCTTAGATTTAAAGTGACAGTCCCATAGTAATCTTATAAACTGCATATTTGTAATACTTCCGCGCCCTCACTTCCCCCCACATAAAAAAAGAGCTCATCCACTATTATGTTATCTCAGACAATAAATAGAGTTACTTTACTCTCAGATGTAAAGCAAGCAAAACACCAGGCTTACTGCCAAGAGGACGTCAGAGCAGGTAACACAATCTAAATTTAACCTAAATTTTAAACTGGAATCCCAAAAGATGACTATCTTAAAAGTCTCATTGTAGCAGGTACGAGATGTTGGAGATTGGTGGTGTTTTAATTCAGGCCAATGCTGTAGAGATTAGATCTAAAGTAAAAAGGTCTCTTATAAACCTGTCAGCTCACCTTGCAGATGAAAAAAATGCCATTAAGGGAGAGTATTAACAGATCCTTTCTTTGACTGTGTGAATTTTTGAATGAGGATTGATGACACTTATTAAGTTCCTCCTTCTCCCTTTTATTCTGTTCTGTCTGTGGAAACTTCTTTTTTAAGAACAAGCATTAATTTACAGCACTGCTGAGGTTATTTGCCCTCAGTTGAATCATATTCCAGCAGATGATCAAATCTCCCGTTGATTCAATTTATTGAGCTTTGTAGGGGACTCCTATCTGCCAACGATCCATCTCTGGCTCCGAGTAATGGAATTTGCAATACGACCATTAAGATGGTTTTAGCACTCGTCGAATCCTGAACCGGCTTCTTCCCAGAGGTCTTGCGGAATATTAGCTGTGATCCGTAACCTCTTGATCCAATTTCTCAAATATGCTTCATTTGCTTGTCAAAACTTTCTGTGAAATAAGTGGCGTAATCCCTTTTATGACAGGACCTCTTTAAATGGAGCTGGAAACAGATAAGGGTCAACGAGTCGTTGTGCACGCTATGTCCTGGAGGGGTTGTTTGCAAGCCGTTGTGTTTACCTCTCTATGATTTCCTTCCTTCGCTTTGGCTAAATGGGGAGGGGCAAGTGGAGGGTTGTAAACAGGGTTTGGGAGCATCAGTTTAAGGGCAGCCTGTTTAAAACACTGATACTTCAGAATTATTTTCTTTCTGGGGTTCAGGGTTCACTGTAGGAAAGTAATCCTGTTCTTCCAGCCTGGCAAACAGATCAAATCCTCTGTAAATGAAATGGGTTTAATCGGTTTTAGATGAGGCCACAGTGTAGAATTTCTCAGAAGTTTATACTAATTGGCATCAAATTTCACTCAAAGTTCACTTAAGTTGGTTGGTCTGGATACTGGGAGCATGCAGTCTTACAGAAGGTTTGAACTCTCCTTTTCTGTTTATATTGCTCCCTGATTTCTTCTCATGGAAGAAATCCTTCGAAAACTTCTTATAGAGCTTTACAATATACAGGGCAGCCATATTGTGTGTAATGCCATTGTGAGCTTTCTCAGAGGGCTAATTAGACCCACTCCACTGCGGCATCCAAAATCCTGCAAGTATCTTTAAGCAGATATCCAAATTTTATTTTGGAGTTTACGATTTAATTTGCCGTAACGGAAAAGCAGGAGCAGCAAAAGCCATTCAGTCTCTTGAACCTGCTCCACGATTTGATAAGAACATGGTTGATTTCATGTATTCCAAATCGTAAGAAGTTCCGTTGCAGAAGGAATTCTCCATATATCTCCCTCACTTTTATTTTTTGCCAATTATCTTGAATTTGTGCCCTGTGGTTATCAGCCCTCCTGCTGATTTATAGCATTAAACCTTTATTCAATATCTTCTTAACCGGCTTTGCTTCAAGAAGCACAAGCTTCCTTAATTTTAAGTTTATTTATTAGTGTCACAAGTAGGCTTACATTAACATTGCAATGAAATTACTGTGAAAATCCACTAGTCTCCACATTCTGGCGCCTGATCAGAGGCATTGAGGGAGAATTTAAATGTAGTATGGCCCAATGCACCTCACTGGCACATCTTTCAGACTGTGGGAGGAAACCCACGCAGACATGGGGAGAACATGCAGGCTCTGCACAGACAGTGACCCAAACCGGGAATTGAACCCAGGTCCCTGGTGCTGTGAGGCAGCAGTGCTAATCACTGTTCCACCATGCTGCCTTTTGTGTCTCCACAATCCCCAGTAGCATTCTGATAAATCTCTTATTTTAATTTCTCTTTTGGAATGTGGGTGTCTCTGGCTAGGCCAGCATTCATTACCTATTCCAAGTTACCTTTTGGGGGGGGGCAAAGGCGTCTTCCTCCTTTCCAAGGCCCTGACATCCTCCTAAAATGTGAATTGGCTGTGTACTCTCGGGTGCGGTCTAAACAGTGGCTTATTAACGTTAGTAGGCAAATGTTTGGACTTTGATCCTGTCCTCGAGGAACATGGAAATCCCCCTCACTAAATGTAGAAGGAGCAAGGAAAGACCTTGCATACACTACCTGACAATTCATTGAAAACCATTCAGGAACGCTTGTTGCTTGCAGGAGCAGGACAACAACAACTTCCATTTATGCACCATTTATTACAGAAAAACATGCCTCAGTATTGTCACTTCTCTGCATATGGACCACACTGGCAAGAAGATCTTTAAATGGAGTTAATACAGTAGGAGTCAATGAGTGATAAGAGATGAAAAAATATTTTTGATTTCAGATGGAAATTTCTTCCACAAAGAGCAGCGGTAGCAGAGTCTTTGAGGCAGAGCTGGGTAGATTCTTGATTAACAAGAAGGTGAAATGATATCAGGGGCAGGCAGAAATGTGGGATTGAGGTTACAATCAGATCAGTCATAAACCATCAGGATTGAAAGACCAAGTGGCCTACGCTTGCTCCAAATGTGTATGTTCACAGGTACTTGCTGACCAACTGACCAGGCCACATTTATTGTCCATCATTGGTTGCTTTAAAAGTAGTGAAGAGCTTAATTATTGAGCCTTTGCAGTTTCTGTGGTGTTGATTTACTTACAAAGGGAGCTGGGTACTTTTACACATGTTTAAAACGTTGCAGGGTGCTTTGAGAGCTGATCACATAATTTGATGGTGATGTCATTAGGGTATTGCCCTAGGTTGCTGTTTTAGTTTGAACCCTGTGTAGACACAGTAAGAAGGCTCATAAAACCAGGTTAAAGTCCAACAGGTTTATTTGGTAACATGAGCTTTCAGAGCACTGCCCCTTCATCAGGTGAGGGAGAATTTGGTTCACAAACAGTGCATAGAAAGACACAAATTCAATTACAAGATAATGGTTGGAATGCGAGCCTTAGCAGGTAGTCAAGCCTTACAGGGACAGACAATGTGAGTGGAGAGAGGGTTAAATAGATATGAATTGTCTCAAGCCAGGATAGCTAGTCATATTTTGTAAGTCTAGGCAGGTCGTGGAGGTTACAGATAGTGTGACAGGAATCCAAGATCCCATTTAAGGCTGTCCTCATGCATGCGGAACTTGGCTATCAGTTTCCCGGTGATTCTGTGTTAGCGTGTGCCTTTCAATTTTCTAGAGTAGAGAATATTGCTTTCAATAAATCTGTTGAATGATGCTTTGAATCTACATGTGCAAACCACAGGGTGATTCTCCTTTACTGCTGTACTAATTCTTTAGCACAGCGGGCTGGGAGAACTGCTTGTCAACTGATTAATGAGTTTATTGCGAGCATTCACACCGTGCTTGCGTCTCCCAGGCCCAGATTTCTGGCAGCATCTGCCAGAAATTGTCTGGGAGGTGGACTAGCAATTAAATAGTATTTAATATATAACTGAGAGAATCCCAGCCCACATCTTTTCTTTCTGTGTTAAACCCATATTGCTAAATTAGTTTGGTATTAAAAGGAATTCCCCCAGTTGAAATGGTCTCCAAAGAAAGACAGGAGGTGAGACATCTGGGATTGCAAAAGAAAATGAAGTAGGTATTAAAATCATCTCAAGTCTTTCAAAAAAGGCAATTTTTGTTGTATGTTTGATGCGTTAAACATAAAATATCTATTGATCATGAGACTTTAATTATAACATGTGAGCAAGATACTGCAAATGCTGGAAGTCTGAAATAAAAAGAAAAAGTTGGATAAACTCAGCAAGTCTGGCAGCATCTGTGGAGTGTGATGATAGCAGTGCAATTGATATATTTCTATACAACATATATTTATATATATGGCCGTATTCTCCAACTTTGCTCGCAGCTGGATTGTCCTTCCTGCTGCAGTGATTGAAGATTTGGCTGAGTGCCAAATTCTCCATCCTCACTGATAGTTGTGAAAAGCTGGAAAATTCTGGCCTTTTTTTATGTTTAAGGGGAATGTTTAACAATTGACCTTTATTCTATAGTTAGGGCTTACGTTTGGAAGGAATGCAGCTCAGATGCTGGAATAGCAGGATAATATCCATTTTAGCCATGTAGTATTTATTCGTGATAGAGATATTAGATTTTTGTTTATAGATGAAAATACCTCCTGAGGTTTTTGATTAGTTTATTTGACAGGATCATGTTAATGTGCAGATTGGATCTGTAGCGGATAGAAAAATTCAGCAGTAGATCTGAAGTCAGAGGCATGTGCAAGATGTTCCTGAGAACTCTCTCTCTCTCTCTCTGCACAATGTCTCTCTAAAAGCTTTAAGATTGTTAACAAAATTTATAGCAATTTGGTTGGATTTGCTAACTGTTCTTATTTAAAAGTGGGTTTGATCTATGCATGAATGGAGCTTATTTGGAACTGGAACAGTTACGAGCTAGAAAATGAAGTTGTCTTCTTTCATTTTTAAATATTATTCAACTGTTAATGGTTAAGCTGATTCATTTGTTGGAGTTATATTTGAATAGCATTAGTGAAATTACTCCCAAATCATAATAACTTATCCTCATGCTTAAGCCAAAGGGGAAAAATTTTGGTGTCTATCTGGCTTCCTCATGTAGATTGGGGTACTGATCCATCATCCTAATAGAAGAGAGAAACCCCAAAGTTAATGATTCGGGTCCATGTGAGTTTTCTACAGAACAGATTTTTATTATATTTTCTTGCAACAGCAAAGAAGTATTCCTGCATTAATCCTAACCCTAAACTTAACTATTTTTGGCTTTGTTGTGTCTGGTTCTTCAGCACAATTGCTGATACTTGCTCCATATCACTTTGTAGTAACTGCTGCCATTGTCATAAAACAGTCATTGGCACCATAGCGCTAAAGCACTGTAACTGCTCATAAGAAGGGAAAATAGACAACATTTAACTGCTAATAGACATATTACACCACAGGGTGACAGTTTAGGATATAGGCTGATAATGATTATAGCTTGCAACATTGTCCGACCCATTTCGCTATCAGACAGTGGAAAATAATGTCAGATAGACGTGACTCTTGTTCTAAACAATGAGAGGGATTTTCTGCCAGTCGCACAGTGAGTTTTGTGGAGGTGGTTTCTTGTCGGCCGCGACAGGATCTTCCAGTCCTGTCGTTGTCAACAGGTTTGCCTGTCATTTGCATACCTTATATCATCAGAAAACCAGCAGCAGAAGGGGGTTGGGGAAGTTGGGTGGAGGGGGATGATTGGGTTGGGGAAGGGGAAATGTTTAAGCCTCTCGGTTGCTGTGGAGTAAAGGAGAGACGAGTTCTGCTCCTTCGCAAAATACTTTTATTGCCTTGATTCAGTTTCATACTCAATTCTGTACCAACAAATGGTGCTGCCTGTGGTCCTCTTATATATCAGTGATTTCTAGTGAATAATTGACATCTAATTAGGACTAAGTTGGATGGTCTATTAACCTATTCCTAACAGTGAGGGAGTGGGCTGGGGATAGTGCAGTAGGATGTCGCTGTCGATGGAATTGGAAGATCCCACCTGAAGCAAAGAAATTTTAGCCAAGGAATTTGTAGGGTAGGGAAAATATCTGGCCAAAGTAAATATTTTCTTTTTTCCTTCTTGACATATATTAATGTGTTATACTCAGGTGGACAGATCACAATTTCAATATCAGCAGATGACACAAATATTGAAATGGTAATAAAATATGAGAAGCATAGTGACAGACCTGAAGTGGTTGTAGAAAAGTTAGTGAAGGCATGTTATGGGTTCTACTTAATATAGAAAGTGTGAAGCGATACATTTCAGTAGGAAGAAATAGAAGAGACAATATTACTGTCCCCTTTACCTCCCCATCCTTTCTACCACCCAACCGATTGCAAGACCCCCCTTCCCCCATGCCCCCCACCCCTCACCACTGACTTCAGGCAGAGTGATCCACCCTCCCCCTTCCCCCGCTGATCTCAGGTAGAGTGGAGCTGAACTCCTTTCTCCCCCACTGATCTCAGCAGAATAGCAGCGGACACCCGATGCCACCCCCCTCCCCCCAAGATCTTAGGCAGCGTGGCAGCCGACCCCTCCCTCCCCCCCCACATTGATCTCAGGCAGAGTGGAGCTGAACTTCCTTGTCCCCCACTGATCTCAGGCAGAGAGCTTTCAGAAGCTACGCGCTGATCTCCTCACTAGCCCTAAGTGATGGAATGTCTGAATCGGACTTACATGGACTATGTCTGTTTCGCGCCGATTCCAGATGGGTGGACACAGTGGTGAAGGGGGAAATGCTGGTAAAGTTGGGCGTACAGCCCATTAAGTCAACTTAAATGCACGCAAATGGACGGCATAGTGGCACAGTAATTAGCATTGCTGTTTCGCACAACAGGAATCTGTGTTCGATTCCCTGCTCGGGTCACTGTCTGTGAAGAATCTACGTGGGTTTGCTCCGGGTGCTCTTGTTTCTTCCCACAGGGTAAAGTTGTGTGGGTTAGGTGGATTGGCCATGCTAAATTGCCCCTTGGCGTCAGGAGGATTAGCTAGGATAAATGCATGAGATTATGAAGCCGGGATGTGATTATGTTCAGTGCAGACTTGATGGACTGAATGTCCTCCTTCTGCACTGTAGGGATTCTATGATTCTATGATCCAATAGATAGGGTTTTCCAACTGTGGAGTGGGCAGCTGGAAAACTCCATCAAATCTTTCTGTATGATGATATGGCGTAATCACAAAACAGTGCAGCACACTGAGATTATAATATCTACAAAATATCGCTGTGAATCCATTGCATTTTTAGCAGGTAAATGAGGAAAGTTTGTTGCAATCATGTGATACGTCCCAGGAGATTTTACAAGTTATGTGGGAAATGAAAGGGTTTGTTGTCTCACTGTGGGCAACAGAAATAGCTCAGCTTAGCATCCCACCAACAACTTACACATTTATTATCCCTCACCAAATCCCTAGGAACATTGAGAAAAAGCTGTCACTTTAAATATTAGTTGGAACATCCCCTGGAAAACCATTCAGCTGAAATGTCCACGTGTGAAGTAACAATGTCAGCGGAATCAATACTTTAAGTGTACAGTTGGGAATTTGCATCTCTTGATCTGAATACAGAAAGGTATGGAAAGGTTTGAGTGTGGCAATCTAAGTGGTTCCAAAACAGTTTCAGATGTCGACTGGACATTATATCTTGTTCAATTCCAGCCCCCAGTCACTGCCTGTGTGGAGCTTGCATGTCCTACCCGTGTCTATGTATGTTTCTTCTAGGTGCTCCGGTTTCCTCCCACACTCTAAAGATGTGCGGGTTATTATGTGCCTATTCATAGAACAAAGAACAGTACAGCATAGCAACAGGCCCTTCGGCCCATCAAGCTGGCACTGATCACATTGTCCTTTCTAGATCAACTGCTTGTATTCCTCTATCCCCCTCCTGTTCATGTGTCTATCCAGATAATTCATAAATGTTGCCAAATGTGTCTGCCTCAACCATCTCAAATGGCAATGCATTCCAGGACTCCACCACCCTCTCTGTGAACAATTTCTCCCTTACCTTGAACTTATGCCCCCTTGTAATTGTCATTTTTGCCCTGGGAAGAAGCTTCCATCTGTTCACCTTATCTGTGCCCCTCATAATATTATAGTGAGAAGTCTCACAACATCAGGTTAAATTCCAACAAGTTTATTTGGTAGCATGAGTTTTCAGAGCGCTGCCCCTTCATTGCGTGAGAGAAAAGTTGGGTTCACAAACAGGGCACATAAAAGCATAGACTCAATTTGAAGATAATAGTTGGAAGCTCATGCTACCAAATAAACCTGTTGGACTTTAACTTGGTATTGTGAGACTTCTTACTGTGCCCACCTCAGTCATCTCCACATCAGAATTTTATATACTTCTATCAGATCAAACCTCAGCCTCCGTTTTCCAGGGAGAACAATCCCAGTTTATTCAATCTTTCTTCATCGCTTGATTGGTATGTGCTAATTACCTATAATCAAATTTGAAACTATAACAGCTTCCATATTCCTGAATTCTGGACTCTGTCTATTTACCAGAACTGACCTGTGACTTTCCAGTATCCTCGCTATGAAGCATGCATTAAAACAACTGTTTAAGAGAACTCCGTGACATGGTCTTGTTACTTGTAGGATAAAGTTGTCATCAATTAAAAAGCTGGAATGCCCTGTATGACACTGCAATGTGAATGCAATTGAAGTGGAGGCGTTTGGAGTGAATTGGGTCACGATGCTAATTGAAAAATGCTGCAGGACAAAGGATGTGAAAGAAGAAGAATGAATTGCTCCTTCAGAAGGCCAGCAGACTGAATGGCCTGCTTCTGTGCAGGAATTGTTCTAAGATTCTGTGGAAATCTTTGCCGCAGAAGGCTGTGGAGACCAGGTCATTGAGCGTCTTTGAGACAGAGATAGATAGGTTTTTGATTAATAAGGCGATGAGGGGTTATGGGGAAAATGCAGGAGAATGGGGATGAGAAAATTGTTAGCCATGATTGAATAGTAGAGCAGACTCGATGGGCCAAGTGGCCTAATTCTACTCCTATAAATTATGGGCTTATAGTCCTATGGTGATAAGTCAAGGCTACTGTCTTGAGACAACAGTCTGTCAAGTTCAGATTGAAACAGTAATGGATAATTGAAAATTATCACAAAGCAGCGTTTTTATTGTAAAGGGCAGATTGGCATCACTTGAGCTTTGAAATGTCAAGTCGCTAATATTTTAATGTAAAGTAGGTTCACTGTTAAATTCTTCAGAGGCATATTAGTCAGTTCTGGCACTAGTCTTTTTACTGGAAATAGCTGAGGACTGATGATAAGAGTGCCTTGCAAAGCTAGTGCTTGAGATTGATAAAAAAAAAGGTATATTGCAATTTGCAGGTAAGGTAATTGTTCAGACGGAGCTGTCACCTTCCTTTTCTGAGCATACAATAATCGCAGGGCTGTTTCGTAGGAACAGGCGTAGGCCATTGATCCCTCCTCAAGACACGAACATAGAAAATAGGAGGAGGAGTAGGCCTTCAGGCCTTTTGAGACTGCTCTGCCATTCATTATGATCATGGATGATCCAACTTAATAGCCTGATTTTGATTTGATTTGATTTATTATTGTCACATGTATTACTATACAGTGAAAAGTATTGTTTCTTGTGCACTATACAGATGGAGCATACCATTCATAGAGAAGGAAATGAGGGTGCAGAATGTAGTGCTACATTCATAGCTAGGGTGCAGAGAAAGATCAACTTAATTTGAGGCACGTCCATTCAAAAGTCTGACGGTAGGAGAGAAGAAGCTGTTCTTGAATCAGTTGGTCCATGACTTCAACTTTTTTTCCCGATGGAAGAAGATGGAAGAGAGAATGTCTGGCATGTGTGGGATCCTTAATTATGCTGGCTATTTTTCTGAGGAAGTATCGATGGTGTCAATGGGTTGGAAGCTGGTTTGCGTGATGGACTGGGCTTCATTCACGACCTTTTGTAATTTCTTGCGATTTTGGACAAAGCAGGAGCCATACCAAGCTGTGAGTCAACCAGAAAGTACTTTCTATGGTGTATCTGTAAAAATTACTGAGAGTCACAGCAGATGCCCACAGTTTCCTCCCATATCCTTTGATCTCCTCCGCCTCAGGAGCAGCATCTAAATCCTTCTTGAAAATATACAATGTTTTGACTTAGTTGGTTTCTGTGGTAGCAAATTCCACAGGCTCACAGTCCCTGGGTGAAGAAATTTCTCCTCTTAAAAGATTTACCCCACATGCTGAGGCCATTCAGTCAGATCATGATTGATCTATTCCTCAATTCCATTGACCTGCGCTTTTAAATAATCCCAACTACTCTCTGACAATGGGTCCGATTTTACCATTTTCTTTCTAAGTGCCGATTCTGGGTGTAGTACAGACCTGACTCAGAAATCTGCTTTCAGGTGCCCCCATACACTCTCAGCCATCTCCTGTTCGAGGCTTAGTGAGGGCAGAAAGATCAGAGCTCTGAACTGTGCATGTGCAGTTCGAAAAACATTGGAAAAACCGCATCCGTGTTCGATCACTCCTGAGCTGCAGAAAGTGGAGAAAGCGGCCCAGGAGCGAGGTATATCTCGGGTAGGGAGATGGGAGGTGGATAAGATCTTGGGGGGGATGACAAATGGATTTCTTAGCGGGAGGCAGATGGATCTTTGGGAGAGGGGCAGATGGATCTCTGGTGGAAGGTGTGCAGGGGAGTCCGCTGCCATCTGTGGGCGATCAGTGGGAGGGTAGAGGGGCAGGGATAGCAATCGGTCTGGGTAGTAGGGGATAGATAAGGCGGGGGGGGGGGGCAGTGGTGTGTGTGTGTGTGCGCGTGTGTGTGTGTGTGTGTGTAGTGGGGGGATAGATAAGGAGAACACACAGACATCACTGCCCCCCTTATCCACGCAGACCAATTGCCACCCCTGCACCCCCCCCCCCTTCCACCAATTATCCACAGAGTGGCAGCAGCTCCCCATCCCCCAGAAATCCATCTGACCTGCCTCCCTCCTCCCCCACCTTCGGACAATGAATTTGCCTCACTGAAATGGTCTGGCATCACTCTCTCTCCCCTCTAGAAGAATATGTGACCCACCTCCTGGAAAATGTGCGCTCCACATTTCTAAAGAGGCCTGATTTGGAATTCCGGGTCAGAAGTTCGAGCACTGAAGAGAAGGGGCAACAGCCCTCTCTGCTGAAAACATGTTAGACAAGGGGGCTGTAAGCTCCAGACCCAGGTAACTGCAGTCCCTGACCCTTGACACCATTCTGGTAAACCGTCTCTGCACGCTGTCTGAAATGGTTGCTATGAGAGGACGCAGGTTTAAGGTGCTGGGGAGTAGGTACAAAGGAGATGTCAGGGTAAGCTTTTCACTCAGAGGGTAATGAGTGAGTGGAATCGGCTGCTGTCAGTGGTGGTAGAGGTGAACTCGCTGGGGTCTTTTAAAAGACTTCTGGATGAGGAATTGGGATTTAATGGGATTGGGAGTTATAGATAGTTTTATGGCCTGGTAGGTATGGATATGATTGGCACAACTTGTGGGCTGAAGGGCCTGTTTGTGCTGTAGTATCCTATGTTCTGTGCTCTCCAGGTTATGATTAGTTTCATCTTCAATTTCCTGTTGGTTGGAGGGGTTGATTTTATTCGTAAGCATTTTGAGTTGTAAGTATATTCTTTACCCGAGTGGAAACATTGAAAGGTTTGTCATCAGGCATCCTATTAATACCACCGCTGTTGTTAAAAAAGGATTCGATTCCCAGCTTGGGTTGCTGTCTGTGTGGAGTTTGCACATTCTCCCCATGTCTGCGTGGGTTTCTTCTGGATGCTCCGTTTCCTCCCACAGTCCAAAAGGCGTGCTGGTTAGGTACATTGGCCATGCTAAGTTATCCCTCGGTGTGCTTGACGAGGCACTGGAATGTGGCGACTAGGGGATTTTCGCAGTAAATTCATTACAGTGTCAATGCAAGCTTACTTGTGACACTAATAAATAAACTTTATAAACTTCAAATCCCATCCAGTCCTATCTCTCTAAACCCAAATATTTACCCTATTAACCCCTCTGACACTATGAGCAAATTAGCAAGGCCAACCACCTAACATGTACATCTTTGGACTGTGGGAGGAAACTGGAGCACCCGGAGGAAATCCACACAGACACAGGGAGAATGTGTAAACTCCACACAGTCCCTGGATGTCCGAATTGAACCCAGGTCCCTGGTGCTGTGAGTTGAGGTAGCAGTGCTAACCACTGTGCCATCTGGTTTAAGTCTATTTTGCAGAATTATTTTAAGGCATGTAGGGGGACATTTTAACACATTCTACCTCTCTATATATGATTTAAACTTAAATATGGAGAGAGATGATGGGGGAATGGTAATGCCACTGAATTAATAATCCAAAGGCCCAGGTTAATGCTCTAGTGACTATCCCCACTCCATTAACCAATATCTCTGGATTTCTAGTCCATTAATGTGAAATTCAGTTCAATTACTTTTAAAAATCTGGGATTGAAAGCCAGTTTCAGTAATGGTGTCCATGGAATTACCATTGACTCTCTTAAAAACCCATCTGGTTCACAAATGAGCTTCAGGGAAGGAAATCTGCCATCAGTACCTGGTCTGGCCTACATGTGATTCCAGATCCAATGTGGTGGACTCTTAACCACCCTCTGAAATGGGCCCAGCACACCACTCAGTCCAAGGGTAATCATGGCTGGGCAACAAAAGCTGATCTTGCCAGCGATGCCCGCATCCCATGAAAGAACACATTGGGTGGAATTCTACAAGCTCGCCCCATCCATTGAGAGGCCCACGGCCTCTCTGGCTAGAATCAGATTAGCCCATGTTTTCAGGGACAGAGTGCATAAGATTGGGAGTGAAAACTCACCTGAAAAATGGATCTGGAACTGTCCCATTTTCATACTAGCTGAACACGTAGGAAAAAATATGTAAAATTCCACCCTTTTTTTAAAAGAAATGCAATGAACGGGAACTTTATGTGGTGAATGTTGATGGACTTTTAACAAACCAAAAATATGATTTATAATTCAGAATGTCTAACAGTGAGTGCAATTATGAGGTATAATTTCATTAAAAGCCACATGGCGGTTGTGTGAATTCCATGCCTGACAGCTTTAACATACATGGCATGAGCATTTCAGGTTGAGAATTTTAAATTAAATTCTCTAATGTGTTACTGAAATATATCATGTTTGGCGCATTGCCTGACTAAGTTGAAGGAGTGAGTGTAGAAATGTGCAGCAGCCCTGTTCCCAATGGCTAAATAAATGTTTCAAGCAAAGAGATCACTAAAGCAAAAAATAAGTGGATTTATCGGTCAGTGTCTTCTCTCAAGTAATTTCAATTCTAAAACAGAATAGGGATTGAAGCAGTTTTCATTCTTGCTGATTAGGAATGACACATTGCGGAAAGGAAACTTAAAATAATTTGTTGAAGGATTTCACAGTGAATGGACGTAAGAGCCTGCTTTTAGTTGGAGTGGAAAGTGGTAAGAGTATTGCTGGGCTTGACTGACTTGCATGCTTACCAAATGAGCAATCTATACATCTTACATGAACGCGTTGGCCGAAATTTTCCAACTGTTCATGCCAGCAGGATTTTCCCATCCCACCTCAGTGAACGGAGATGTCGCTTATCGCTAAATTCTCCAACTTTGCTGCAGCAGGGGAATGAACGGGCAGTAAGATTGCACCTATCATGAGGATATTCACCAGGATGTTGCCTGGGCAGGAACATTTAAGTCACGAAGAGAGGTTGTTTTCTCTGGACCAGAGAAGACTGAGGGGCAACCTGATTGAGGTGTACAAAATTATGAGGGACATGGACATGGTGGATAGGGGACAGCTATTCCTCTTTGTTGAAGGGTCAATTACGAGGTAACGTAGGTTAAAAGTGAGGGGTGGAAGATAAAGGGGGGATTTGAAGAAAAGCTTTCTTAGCCAGAGGGTGGTTATGATCTGGAATGTACTGTCTGGGAGAACGGTGGAGACTGGATGCCTCACATCCTTTAAAAAGTACCTGGATGTGTACTTGGCACACATAACATGCAAAGGCATGGTTCAAATGCTGGCACGTGGGATTAGGTGGGCAGGTCAGGGCATTTCATGCGTTGCTGCAGATTCAGTGAGTCGAAAGGCCTCTTCTGCACTGTAATTTTCTGTGATTCTGTATTATTTACAGAGGACTTGGAGCAACTACAACTGGAACTGAACACAAATCCTTTGGATAATGATCTATGGAGATCTCACAGAAGTAGGTTAGGACATTGATACTGAACAAAATAATTAATCCATCAATAAATTTGCCCTATAGTGTGCATTGGGTGATTACATCAACTTATACTTGTCTTCATGGCAACTAAGTAATGTTCAGAGAGCGGGGGCTGGGGCGGCATGATGACACAGCCATTAGCACTCCTGCCTCACAGCACCAGGGATCCAAGTTAGATTCCAGCCTTGGGTCACTGTCTGTGTGGAGACTGCATGTCTGGGTGGGTTTCCTCCGGGTGCTCCGGTTTCTTCCCACAGTCCAATGATGTACGATAGAATTAACTGGACATGTTGAATTACCCTTTGGTGTCAGGGGGATTAGCAGGGTAAATGTGTAGAGTTAATGGGATAGGGTCTGGGTGGGATTGTTGTCAGCGCAGGCTTGATGGGCTGAATGGTCTGCTTCTGTGCTGGAGGGATCCAAAGGTTCCATATCATCTTTGAAAATATTAGTTTGCAATTAACACTGAGGGACTGTTTGTCTGACATTCACAACTGACTTAAGTGGCTTGGAGAATTAGGGTGTATGAGAGCTGGGTGGTGGATATTACACACCTTCACTCACTGCATCCTCCGTACTAAGTGCAAACCTCCTTTCTTGGCATGGAAAACAATGGGGAACATTAAAATAATGCTAGAACAGTGGGGAATATTAAAGTAATGCTACAGCCTGGAGTCTTATTTAGGATTTCATCCCTCAGTCTTACTTCCTAACCTTACAGTCTGTAAGAGCAGTGGCTTTACAGTATTAATTAGGAATTTGCTTATCTGCATGTTCATTAAAAGATATGGCCTCCATCACGGATCCATGAGTGCATTCAAATTAGCATCAATGGCCTTTCAGTACTCACTCAGGGCACCAAATTAATCAATTCACTTACTTTCAATTGCAGAGTTTAATGTGGCAGTACTTAGAACAGATTATTACAGCTAGAGCTAAGCCCACTTAAGCCTTTTCGGTGATAGCGTTTGTTCTTCATTTTCAAAAAAAATACTTTAGTCCAAATATATTGTGTTTTAAATCTAAAGCTTAAAATAAAAGCTTAACTGGACCTACAAGGATAAAAGCAAAGGATGCCATGGACTTTCCGATAAGGTTTCCTTTTGTGTAGAGTTTGCACTTTCGAAATGTCAGAAGTCAGACAAGTGGAGGTGCAGTGGCACAGTAGTTAGCATTGTTGCCTCAGAGCTCCAGGGATGGGTTCGATGCCTGGCTTGGGTCACTGGCTGGGTCATTGCATGTTCTCCCTGTGTCTGCATGGGTTTCCTCGAGGTGTTCCAGTTTCCTTCCACATTCCAAAAGATGTGCTGGTTCAGTGCATTGGCCGTGCTAAATTCTCTCTCAGTGTACCTGAACAGGCGCCGGAGCATGACGGCCAGTGGATTTTCACAGTAACTTCATTGAAGTGTTAATGTAAGTCCACTTGGGGCACTAATACTTCGACTTATATTCATCCCTGTTCATATCAGGGCATTGACAGTCAACATTTTAACCCAAACTTGAATATAGAATCATCATTAAAAGTCATTCATTCACTACCCAACCTATCCCTTCCATTGGCCTGAACGACCCCTCTGCTTCAGAAATATTTTTATGCATGGAAAGCTGGTTGCAACATTTGCGTATTGCACCCAGCGATAAATTGACTGAACTCACACCGTATATGGCTGAGGAATGTAATATCTGTACAGTATGTGCTTGGTTTCTGGCAATAGAGAGTGATAAAATGTACATCTGCCTGCTATTCTCCACGCTGCCTTTTTGTTCTCTCCTTCACTCATTCTCGTTCCACACACACACACACACAGAGGATTGTAACTATGGGAACGATAGATGGTTCCAGTCCGGGATGACGGACCTATGTCCACCAGAAGTTGTACTAAAGCACCGAGAATTACTTCCACTTGTGCCGCATTAACAAATCTATGGAGGGAGGGGTAGTGAAGGGGGGCATTGGTTTTCCAATCTGTTTGTCTGCATTGGTGCCCATCTTCAAATGGAGATGATATTGCTCCACAGAGTTCAATCATATTCTTCTGCGCTACATTCTGAGTGAGTATTCATTGAAAGTGACGCTGAACTTCTCTGTTACCTTATGATGTGAGTCTTCAGCTGCAGTATGGCTGAATGGTGGCTCGACTCTCTTTGTGCTTAGCTTCCCTTCACTGGCTGAACATTCTGGGCATCAAAGATTTGAACTTTCCAGCTAATCACAGAAAAGGTACAGCACAGAACGAGACCATTCGGCCCATCTTGTCCATGCCGTGCCCTCCCCTCTTCGACTCAACTTCAGACTACTCTCAGTGAAAGTCGATGCTGTACAAGTGAGGCCACAGACTGTATAACAATTCCCATTTGGTGAACGTTCGGGTCTCCTGAGTTTATTTATTAGCGTCACAAGTAGGCTTATGCTAACGCTGCAATGTTGTTACTGTGAAAATCCTCACGCTCTGGCACCTGTTTGGATACACTCAGGAAGAATTTGGCATAGCCAATGCACCTAACCAGCATGTTCATCAGACTGTGGGTGGAAACCCACACAGACACGGGGAGAACATGATGACTCCGCACAGACAGCGACCCAACCAGGAATCGAACCTGGGTCCCTTGCATGATGAGGCAGCAGTGCTAAACACAATGCCACTGTGCAAATGGGATTTTGTTTTCTTATTTGTCAATCTTTATACTTTCTTCCTCCCTGAATTGCCCTGAATCTTCTATCATTTATCTGGTAACTGTCACCTCTTAGTTCTTCACTCATGAGCTATCAGTCACATGTAGACACTGGCAGTTGGTAGCCTGCTTGGCCATAGAAGGATTACTGTACCACCCACTCTACTGGAGATGGCCAAGTTGGCTGCAAGTATTGCTGGAATTTAACTGCATGGGCTTGAGCCCACATTCTCACATATTGCCGCCAGCACATTCAGTCCCATAGTGCGTCACTTTCTCACACCAAAGCCGGTTCATTACCTAATTGAATGATGCTTCACTATCAGTCAACCAGTCTTTCTCCTCAGCACTAATGCTTTACTCACTACTAAATGGAAGGAATTGAAAAACAATTTGTATAATGTGCCCATGATTTGCTCCATGCTGTCGCAGTCTTCTTCTCGGAATCATGCACACATACGTGTGAACATCGAAACATATGAATTTGGCTCAGGAATAAAACCCTCAAGCCTGCTCCACCATTCAATAAAATCATGGTTGGTTTGATTGTGTTCTGAACTGCACATTCCTGCCAATCTCGATAATCTCCAATTTGTTAATCAAGAATCTAGCTCTGCCTTAGAAATAATCAAAAACTCTGTTTCCTGTCTTTTGTTCCAAAGATTCACAATCCTCTTGAAGAAAAATTCTCCTCATCTCGGTCTTAAATGAGCGACCCCTTATTTTTAAACAATGAACTCCCCTCTCCAGTTCTAGATTTTCCCACACTCCAAAGGTGTGTAGGTTAGGTTGATTGGCCCTTTAATTTGACCCTTAGTTTCAGGCGGATTAACAGGGTAAATATGTGGGGTTATGGGAATAGGGCTTGGGTGGGATTCTGGTCAGTGCAGATTTGATGGGCCGAATAGCCTCCTTTTGTACTGTAGAGATTCTATGGATTCTATAGATGAAGAGGAAATATCCTCTGTCAATACTGTCAATACTCCTCAGGATCTTAAAGGCATCAAAGATGAATTGCTCCAACTCTGGTTCAAAAGGATCCGAGAAGGCTGATAACCACTGTATGATCTGCATTCTTTGTAGCGGTGCCGGAGGATTAGGTAAATGGGTTATTGAGAGGTTTTGTGCGTTCTTGCCTACTTCTTGACTTTGCCTCTGCCATCTGTCATGTGTTCAGTGCCTCACTGCGTGGTCCTTCTCTGTTTTTGGTCAGTTACAAGTCAGGGAATGCATCATTCAGGGAAGACATGCTTGGCCTCTTCCCGAATTCTTTGAGGATATTTTAGTTCATTCAATCGTGGGACATGGGTGCCACTGGTTGGCCAACATTTATTGCCTATCCCTCGTCACCTTACTGAGTGGTTTGCTAGATCATTTCAGAGGATAGTTGAGAGTCAACCATATTGTTGTTATTCTGGAGTCACATGTAAGCCAAACCAGGTAAGGATGGCAGATTTCCTTCCCTAAAGAACATTAGTGAACCAGATGGATTTTTCCAACAATTGGCAATGGTTTTATGATCATTAGTAGATTCTTAATTCCAGACTTTTTTTTATTGAATTCAAATTCTATCATCTGCCATGGTGGGATTTGAACCCAGATCCCCAGAACATTAACTGAGCTTCTGGATGAATTGTTAGTGATAATACCACTAGATCATCAACTTCCCATCATAAAGCGTTTGCATTATCCTTCTGGGAGTCTCTTGCCATGATTGAGTGATTGATGCCTATGTACTTAGCATGTTGGTTCACTGTAGAATGGATCATCAATTTCTGAAGATGCATTTTGATCGACTGAACAAGTGAAACATCAAGTTTTTACTGGCCTGGTTGTGGACTGATTGATGGGATACCAGCAAGCTGACGTGTCCAATAATTCTCCAGTTTACAGGTTCACCATCTGAGGAAGTTCCCTTTCAGAATGTGAACAGCTCATTAGATATAAGTTGATTTGATTGTTTCTTGCATACTATACAGACAAAGCATACCATTCATAGAGTACATAGAGGAAGAGGGAAGGAGAGAGTGCAGAATGTAGTGTTACAGTCATAGCTAAGGTGCAGCAAAAAATCAGTTTAATATGTGGTAGGTCCATTATAAAGTCTGATAGCAGCAGGGAAGGAGCTGTTCTTGAGTCGGCTGGTACATGATCTCTTGTTGTGATGTCTGTCATTATAACTGAACATTCTAATTAAAATTTTTCCAAGTCTTTTGTCAAGCGATGATTGTTTTGAGAACTCTAGGATTAACTCTGGTCGATATGTGCAGATCTCCTATTATTCATTCATGGGTTTCGCTAGCTGAGCCAGTATTTATTGCCTATCTCTAATCATCATTGAGCTGACAGGCTTGCTCACTCTTTTTCAGAGGACAGTTGAGAGTCAACCACATTGTTGTGGTTCTGGAGTCACATGTTGGCCCGACTACGTAAAGACAGCAGATTTCCTTTACTCAAGGACATTGGTGAACCAGCTGGGCTTTCCGACAATCGACTATGGTTTCAGGTCATCAGTAGATTATTAATTCCAGATATTTTTTATTATTGAATTCAAATTCCACCATCTACCATGGTGGGATTCAAAGCCAGATCCCCGCAATAAGAGCTGAACTTCTGAATTAATAGTTTAATGATAATACCCCACGAAGCCATCGCCTCACCAACTGGCAACAGTGGTTTGTAAAGAATTGGCACAATCAGAAACTCATTTTGCAAATATTGAACACAGAAAGTCTTCATAAGGGTATGTCAAACTTGGCAATATGCTTATAATGTTATCACCCAGAGGAGTTTGTATCCCGTGGCATCAATGGCATTGATGAAAATGACTTTTTAAAACCCAAGCTCTGTTTATTGCAAAAAGTGTAAGTGTAGACACAAACTGAACCTTAACACGCAAACTTAATAGCCATCTCGAATATTGCGCTTAATGTTCAAACACATTGCGTGGCACTGTGCTGCTCTTGTGAGTGTGCTGAGGGACCTGCAGCTTGTTAAGAGCTGTGTGGCTGCATCTTGCAATGGAATGAAAGCAAATTTCATACTTAGCTTTGACGCTCTGTCAAGTTGCTCAGCCGAAGTTCGAAGCTCACCACATGTACATATTTGTGCAATAAATTGGCGTCCCAACATGAGGTATGATCTGTCACCGCCCTGGACTTCCAATTGTTATTGTCAGCAGGAGACTGTGAGAGAAAAGCACAACAAGCCCTGAATTAATTTAACAAACTGCGATGCATTACGCTGAAACTGAATTAAATTGAATATGCAATTTGATTAGGAATTCAGTGTAACTCTATCTGATCTGAATGAGCTACAGCCAGGTAATGAGCAGAGTTCTAGTTAAGAGATAAAGATGCCTATGGATGGATTTAATGTAGGATGGCGGTTGAGCACTGACCACTACATTGTCCAAACAGAGCATAGGCTTGGTGTAACAGGCAGATCCAAACTGACTAGAGGCCAGGCTCTCTGCTGTAGGATAGAATCGGGCAAATTCTAATCATAGCAGCAGTTTGTTCCTCCTCAGGAGTAGAGGCCAGCCTGTTCTTGCTGAACCCTCACCCAGCTTCTTCTGCTTTCCCTCATACACAAAATTAATATGGGATCTCTTCGAACATTGCAACAGTGCAGTCAACATTCATCTCTGGGCCTCACCCCATGCTCCACAAGAACCGCTAGGCCTGATGACTCCAGCAGCCTCCTACTTCACTCCCCATTTGTGCTCCCTCATGCCCCACTCCCCACTCACACTGCCTCACACTCCACTCCCCACTCACACTGCCTCACACTCCACTCCCCACTCACACTGCCTCACACTCCACTCCCCACTCACACTGCCTCACACTCCACTCCCCACTCACACTGCCTCACACTCCACTCCCCACTCACACTGCCCCATACTCCACTCCCCACTCTCACTGCCTCATGCTCCACTCCCCACTCACACTGCCTCGCGCTCCACTCCCCACTCACACTGCCTCACGCTCCACTCCCCACTCACACTGCCTCACGCTCCACTCCACACTCACACTGCCTCACACTCCACTCCACACTCACACTGCCTCGCGCTCCACTCCCCACTCACACTGCCTCGCACTCCACTCCCCACTCACACTGCCTCGCGCTCCACTCCCCACTCACAGTGCCTCATGCTCCACTCCCCACACCCACTGCCTCGTGCTCCACTCCCCACTCGTGCCTCATGCTCCATTGGCTCCCCTGAGCATGGACACCACAGTCTCAGTCAGAGGTGAAGTAGCATTTAAACAGCACAAGGATATAAACATCACCTATTATACAGAAATCAAAGTTCAAACAGCAAGCAGAGTAAGAGAATTTATTTAAACAGAATCTCTACAAATTACAGCAAACAGAAATCATGACCACAATCACAGCTAAATCTTACATTGAAAGTAAGGTGAAGGCTCCAGCACAATGCAATCAGTGGAGAATAGTTACACAACAAATTGATATCCACCAGTAAAACACAGTAAGTGGAGGATAGTTACCTGATAGCCAAAGTTTTCCAGCTGCTTTTGCTGACAGTGTCTTCTGTTCATGCCAAGGGTGACCCTCCCACCCCCTCCCACTTCACCCCACTTCAGGTTCCCCAGCAGAAGAGGGTGCGAATAATGGGATAACATGTTTTCAGTGGTAGGACTGGAAAATCCTGCTGCTGGCCAACGGTGAGTCACATATGGGGGGGTTATGGGGGGTGGGGGGGGGGGGGGGGGGGGTAGGGGGGAGGTAGGTGGGGAAAATCAGTGTGTAAAACCAATCCCAGTCCCTTACCACAGAGATCCAGGCATGATTGGTCATAGAATTACCCAATTAGCTTCATTCACTCAAAGGGTGATGGATGAGTGGAATTGGCTTCACTCAAAGGATGGTGGGTGAGTGGAATTGGCTCCACTCAGAGGGTGGTGGGTGAGTGGAATTGGCTGCCGTTGGCGATGGTGGAGGCAAACTCATTGGGTTCTTCTTGATGAATACATGGGATTTAATGGGATGAGGTTTATAGATAGGTCTACTAGGTAAAGATACGATCAGCGCAACTTGTGGGCCGAAGGGCGTGTTTGTACTGCGGTTTTCTATGTTCTGTTCTGACTAGCAATCCTGTATGGAACCTTACTAAAAAAAGACAGAGTCATTGCTCTCGAGCTTTGTTTTTTTATCATGTGTTAAGCAATCTGATGGTGTTTGTACATCCCAGATGATATTTATAATCCAAATATTGTCATCTAATTACATCTTGTCGAGCAGAAGGATAAATCTGTCGGAGAAACCATACATGGCTGAAGTGGCTCTTTGAACATTAAAATCCAGTATGTTTGGAGTCGATGTTTCTGAGTGCTTTGAAGTGTGCAATATGTTTCAAGGGAAAAGCTCTTTCCCCCTTTAAGTTTAAATTTGCAGCTTTGGCCAAGCCTTTAATTATCTGCCCTTTGTATCTCAAATGTGTCTAAATGTCAAAGTTTTATTTGGTCGTGATACTGTGAACTTTCCTGGCACGCCTGACTGTAAATTGGGAGAGGGGAGTGTGCAGTGGGACCTGGGTGTCCTTGTGCACCAGTCACTGATGAACAGAGGGATCTTGGTGTATTTGTGCATAGATCCCTGAAAGTAAGCAGTAAGGCGATAAGGTTGTTAAGAAGGCATACGGAGTCTTAGCTTTTACTGGTAGGGGGATTGAATTTCGGAGCCGCAACGTCATGTTGCAACTGTACAAAACCCTAAGCATGCAGGTGCAGCAAGCGGTAAAAGAAGGTAAATGGCATGTTGGCCTTCATTGTGAGAGGTTTCAAGTACAGGAGGAGGGATGTGTTGTTGCGATTATTCAGGACCTTGGTGATGCTACACAGAAGGCCTGATTTTACCAATCGGAGGTTGAGGGCAGGATGAGGTTGAGGGCCTCATTCCAGCGCGCCCATACGCTTCTTGCTGGTTTCGATCCAGTCTGCGCTGTGGATGGAGCTTAGTGCTGCCAGAAACGATCAGAGCTCTGAACTGTGCACGTGCAGTTTGAAAAAAAGAATCTTAAAACAGTGCGCCCGGGTGCAGAAAACAAAACCAGCAAGGAGGAGGGGAGGATGAGCTGCGATTGCACCCACCCCCCAGGAGGCAGACTCCCCTGGATCAGACCACTCCTAGCAGGCAGCACCCTCCCCCCTCTGGATCAGACCCCCCCAGGAGGCAGCAGCACCCCCCCCCCCACCGCTGTGATCGGAACCCCCTTGAGAGGCAGTCGCCTCTTGGCAGAGCACAACCCCCAACCAACCTCGATTGCTGATCTCCCACCACCATCCGTCTGACCTACGGTCATTGGACACCCTGCAGCACCTTCCTGGCCTTCCGCTGGTGCCTGCCAGAGGGAGAGGGGGTGGGGGGGTGGGCGGGCTCAGATGGATTTCTGGTTGGGGGGAGGTTGTGATGGAGGATGGGGGGGAGGATGGACTTGGGAGAATCTCCACCAACCTCCCCCCCCTCTCTCCAACCAGAGATCCATCTGAGCCCACCCCTCATCCTTCGGCAGATGCCAGCAGAAGGCCATTGACTGTAGGTTAGAAGGATGATGGAAGGAGAGCAGCAATCGGGGTAGGTTGGGGCTGTGCTCTGCTGAGGGGAGGGGGGTCTGATCGTAGGGAGCTACCTCCTGGGGTGGGGGGGGTGGTGGTGGTGGTCTGATTGGGCGGAGGGCTGCTTCCTGAGGTGTCTGAAGGCAAGGTGGGGTCTACCTCCTGGGGGGAGTCTGACTGGGGGAGGGTTGCTTCTTGGGGGTGTCTGATCGTGGTGGGGGGGGAGGGAGGGGTGCCTCCCAGGAGGAGGTCTGATCTGAAGGGGAGGGTCTGTCGGGGGGGGTATGGGGGGAGCAGGCCTTCCAGGGGCAGTCTGATCTGGTGGTGGTGGTGGTCGGATCGTGAGGGGGCAAGTCTGCCAGAATGGTAGGTCTGCAAAGAGTGTTCAAGTAGAATGGGCTTCAGAAGTTCCCCTGCAGAATAGAAATCAGCTTTGAATTTTTATTCTGCAGGTTAATAACAGTGCGGATCTGGAATGGATCCGAAGACGGTAAAGTGGGATTTGGTAGCAGAGTTGGGTGTGTGGCTCATTAAATTGCATGCTGATCGGATCCGCGCCCAAATCGGGTGTCAGTAAAGATGCGATCTGCTTGACTTCAGATGCAGATGGTGTTACAGGTCCAACACTTGAATTTATGGCGATTTCACGCATGAAAACGGGCATGAAGTTTTGGTAAAATCAGGCCCTCAGTGGGCAGTTTTGGTCTCCTTTTCCGAGGAAGGAGGGAGTGCAGTGAAGGTTTACCAGGCTGATTCAGGGGATGTCGGGACTGATGCGTGAGGGGAGATTGACTGAGGTAGGATTGTTTTCACTGGAGTTTAGGCGAATGGGGAGGGGTCTCATAGAGAGTTACAAAATACTAACAAGACTAGACAGGATAGACGCAGGATGTTCCCAATGGTGGGTGTGTCCAAACTAAGGGTCACAGTCTGAGGATTCATGGTAGACCATTTAGGACAGTGGTGAGGAGACATTTCTTCACCCAAACACTGTGAGCCTGTGGACTTCATTACCACAGGAAGTAGTTGATGCAAAAACATTGAATGTATTCAAGAGTTGACTGGATATAATGCTTGGGGTGAATGGGATCAAAGGTTATGGGGAGAAAGCAGGATTCGGCTATTGAGTTGGATGATCAGTTATGATCATGATGAATGGTGGAGCAGGCTCGAAGGGCCAAATGGCCTCCTCTTGCTCCTACCTCCTATGTTTCCTTTCCAAATTAAAGGCACCATATAAATACAAATTATTGGTGTTGTTGCTGTACCCACTGTGACAGATTTATGTTTGGATTACTTACCAAGTCTATTACAATGTCCCAAGCTCCGTCTCAGCATGTGTGGAATATATGAAGAATGTACAACATCTTTGAATTTCAATTAAATCTGGCTTCAAAAATAAATAAGTCAGTCCATTCTGTTAGCAGTAATTGGGATTTGAAAATAGGTGAAACATTAGCATTGAGAACTGCTGCCTCACTGTACTGGGGACCCAGATTCAATTCCGTCTTGGGTGACTGTGTGGAGTTTGCACATTCTCCCCGTGATTGTATGGATTCCTGCGGGTGCTCTGCTTTCCTCTCATATTCCGCAGATGTGCAGATTAGGTTGATTGGTCATGCTAAATTGCCACTTTGTGTCCCAGGATGTGTAGGTTAAGTGAAATAACGGGGTAGATACGTGGGGTTATAGTGTCAGCTTCTAGATGGGATTCACTGTTGGAGAGTTGTGTAGACTTGATGGTCCAAATGGCTTGTTTCTACATTATAGAGATTTTATTATTCGATGATTAAGGAACTGCGGAGTGTTGTGGGTTAGAATTAGTCTTTCACCTCAAATCTGGTTCACATCCATCCAAGGCCAATGGCGTCTGCTAATCTTAAGGATTTTAAGAAATAAATGAGTGGATTTTAAAAACAAAATAATAAAAGATTCCTGTGCTATTTTCATTCACATATATTTTGCTATATATCTGTTTAGTACTTCCTAACACTGGTCATCTATACTGTTTCATGTAGAAACATCAATTTTTAAATCTCATAATTCTATGTCCTTACACCTCATGATGAGCTGGGTCTAACTCTCTTGCTTTAACCTCTGAGTCAGAATTTCTAGCTGCCACACCCTCAATAAGTGAATCAAGGGGCTGTTTTACTGTCCTAATGATTATATCGAACAACTGCCTTTGTGATATGTAGCGATTTGCAATAACATCCAAACCAGGAAAAACTACCTTCACTTACAAGTTCCTACATTTTAATCCTGGAGAAACTGAATTCACTGAATTTGGCCTTGAAAGCCATCCTAACTGAATCCCAACAGTGCAAATAGAGGCCATTCAGCCCATCGTATCAGCACTGACTCTGCGGCAGAGCATTGTATCAAGACCATTTACTGCTATCCCACCTTCACATCTTGGGACACTAAGGGACATGGCCAATTCACCTAACTGTACACTTTTATATTGTGGGAAAAAACTGGAGCACCCCGAGGAAACCCACGCAGACATGGGGAGAATGTGCAAACTCCACACCGACAGTGACCCAAGGTTGGTCTTGAACCCGGGTCCCTAGTGCTATGAGGCAGTAGTGCTAACCACTTGTGCCACTGTGCCATCCTATTCTTCACAATATCCAAATCTTTACCATTCATGCCCTTCCCATACCAAGTACTATTCACCCATCACCCCTGTGTTTGCTGAGTTACACTTGTTTCTGTTTTATTTCCCAGTGTCTTAAGTTTGAAATTCTCACCATTTGGGGTAAAATTCCGTCATTCTTGTGAACCTCCTCTAAACCCTTTCCAAGGCCAGCATTTCCTTTCTTAGATATGAGGCCCAAAACTGTTCATAATTCTCCAAATAACCAGAGCATTATCCCCAGACAGCTCATCATGAGGTGTAAGGACATAGAATTATGAGATTTAAAAATTGATGTTTCTACATGAAACAGTATAGATGACCAGTGTTAGGAAGTACTAAACAGATATATAGCAAAATATATGTGAATGAAAATAGCACAGGAATCTTTTATTATTTTGTTTTTAAAATCCACTCATTTATTTCTTAAAATCCTTAAGATTAGCAGACGCCATTGGCCTTGGATGGATGTGAACTAGATTTGAGGTGAAAGACTAATTCTAACCCACAACACTCCACAGTTCCTTAATCATCGAATAATAAAATCTCTATAATGCAGAAGCAAGCCATTTGGACCATCAAGTCTACACAACTCTCCAACAGTGAATCCCACCTAGAAGCTGACACTATAACCCCACGTATCTACCCCGTTATTTCACTTAACCTATACATCCTGGGACACAAAGTAGCAATTTAGCATGGCCAATTGACCTAATCTGCACATCTGTGGAATATGAGAGGAAAGCAGAGCACCCGCAGGAACCCATACAATCACAGGGAGAATGTGCAAACTCCACACAGTCACCCAAGACAGAAATGAATCTGGGTCCCCGGTACAGTGAGGCAAAGATCTGTGGGTTATGTTGATTGCTCATGCTAAATTGACCTTAGTATCAGAGCAATTAGCAGGGTAAATGTATGGGATTATGGGAACAGGGTCTGGATGGGATAGTGTTCAATGGGCCAAATGGCCCCCTTTGGTACTGTAGGGATTCTATGTTCTCTGTCTGAGTAGATTGTCTATCACCTCCTTACATAAGCTTCTTGAAAGTCTGAGGTCTAAAGCTTTATTAAGCATTAAATTGCACTTAGAGATAGACTTCAAAGATTACACTTACAACCATATCTGAAGCTGGCCAATGTATCACAGTTCAGAAAGTATCTCAGACCTTTGCATATCCAAGTACTTGTTACAATCTATCTTTTTACACCCTTTCTCTTAATCCTTCCAGGCGACATTCGGAATGACAAGATTATAAATATTACAACTCCATGTAGGGAAAATTTAATTGAATTTCACCCTTTTCAATTACTTTAGTTAATAGCTGGTTCACGTACTTACTCCTCAGGCTAACAAGATTGGTGGGGGTATTGTTATCTTACCATTAGTTTCATTCTTGCTGTATATAATTGCTCTTACAACCAAACGAAGCTTTCCTTTGCAGGTCTGTCTGAAGTTCTGTATTATTCAGTGTCAGTTCACCCTCTGATTCTACCAAAAAGTCAATTTAAAAAGTCTCATTTCCTTTTGCATGATTATTTTGCCCTCAAACTTATCAAAAATATTGCACCATCTTGAAATTCAAGAACCAGTCTGGAATTATATATCTTTATTCTTGGGTCTTCATTATTCGGATGATGACTACATCCTGAAATACAGCATTGCCTTGCTTCAGCAGTGTAGCTGTTCACTATTTTATCTGGACTTAGACAGGCAAATACAGAAGGCCAGTGATGTTTGTTCTTCTAGGTGAAGATGGTGGGTCTTTGGTAGGTTAGGGACTGTTAAGGCTCTGTGCTTGGAAGATTCTGCTCCAAACTGGACAGGATGGTACATTGGCGGCATGGTGGCACAGTGGTTCACACTGTGGCCTCATGGCGCCAAGGACCTGGGTTCGATCCAGCCTTAGGCAACTCTCTGTGTGGAATTTGCATATTGTCTCCCATGAGTGTGTGAGTTTCTTCTGAGTCCTCCCGTTTTCTCCCACAGTCCAAAGCTTAGGTGGATTAACCATGTTAAATTGCCCCTTAGTGTCCCAAAATCTATAGGATAAGGAGATTAGCAGGGTAAATACGTAGGGTTGCCTGGATAAGAAGCTCTGTCAGATAGTCAGTGCAGGCTCGATGGGCCAAATGGCCACCTTTGGCAATGTAGCAATTCTCAGTTACTGTGAGTGATTGTGTTTTGAACAAGTTGTCAGATCAGGATTTTGCCTCCTTGTGATTTTTTTGATACACACTTGCTTTCCAAGGAATCTGCACCCTTTTTTAGTTTGGGGTTGTGGTGGAATTTTTCATTTTTAAAACCGAATGTAGCAAAAGTCTCAAAAAGTGGCATTCAGGCCATTGGCTCCAGTGATGTCTGTCTCACGTTGCTAGGGCCATTGACAAAAAATCCGAGTGGCGGGCAGGTCCCACAGTGTCACACTGGCGTGGTGGGGCACGACTTAGTTTTCTCAAGATCGGGGCACTATTTATAAAGGTCACCCTAACACAAAAAAAGTAATAGTAGCTTCTCTGCAAGCATCATATCCCATGAAACCTCCTCCCCCTCAAGGCACTCCATCCCCAGGCATTGCCTGGGCACAATGCGCTGGTATTACCTGGTTATAATCCTCACCCACACTGGTGATTCACTCATAAGTGATGCCTGGCAGGTGGAGGACTCCGTAGCAGATCAGTCTTAATTCACATCAGCATGAATGGATAATATAATGGGTGGGGAGGGGTGATGATTATGAGGAACCTGAAAATTAGATGAAATTATAAGGAGTTCCCGTTACTTCACCGACAGGGGCATGGACAATGGTGCCACAATTTTAAGTCAGTGTGAAAAACGATTTGAGACTGTTGCAGGAGATTCCGTTCTCGTCGCCAATCCCAGCTGACAAAAACAGGAGCAAAAACTTCCCTCCTGCCCCCTGAGTTACAGGCAGCTCCATGCAGTTCCTCTTCCTGCCACCTGTAGTGCTATTTCTGGAGGGACTGGAGATCAGCTGGTCAATCAGAGTGGTATTTCCTCCAAAGTGAGGGACAAAAGTCCCTCCAATGGCCAATCAATCTTCATTTGAACCAAAGTTGCTGGGAGTGGGTTCAGCTGAGCCCTTGCCATCCTTAAAAAACCAGGTCAATGTCAGTTTTCCGATTTAAATGAATAACATTGCTCAGACCTCAGGCCAGCACTATCATGGGTGCTTCCATTCACTCCAGCCCTTGTGCTGCACTCACACTTCAATTATACAAATCGGGTCATATATTCTTATTCAATCAGTCCTTGCAGCTTCAGAATGTGGGACTGGCCATTTGGGGCTGAGTTGAGGAGAAATGATTTCACTTAAGAGAACAGTTAATCTTTAAAATGCTGTGCTCCAGTCCGCTGTGGGTGCTCAGTTTAAAATGGCCGTTAGATTTTTCGATATCAGGACAATGATGAATGTCTCCATTCTATGCCTTAGAATTGTCTTCATAGTTTCTCACACTAGCACTCGCAAAATGGCCCACTACTGTTGCTAGGCAGCCCAAATCCATGATAGGTCTTCTACCCTCTTGTGATGTGCAGCATACCACCACAGATTTGGCAGATTTTTTTTTCTAGGAAATATTATATGGTTCCTTTCCTCTCCCACCAACATCAGTCCAAGCATCCAAAAAGTACTGCACCTTCCCAAACATCTGCTCAATGATGTTCACCCATGTCTCAATATTTGCTTGTCGGGTAAGGAGGCTTTGACGAACCATCAACATGAGCGAAAATCCATCCTTCCATCAATGGGCAGGGTTATGATGATTGTCTGTGCTTTGATATCCATTATTGTCTAGAGTCTCATTGCACTGGCGCATTCTAATTGGTATACTGTTGGATTTTTGGTAAACATGGAGGAAGCTATATAATATGACCAGTTTTATCTTGCATGTCATGTGATTTGAAAAGATAAACAATAACTGCATTTGCCATTGCAGTGCAGTGTGGATAGTTCACTATCCCTGGCACATCTTCATGGGCCAGCTTACAATTCATCACACAATACAATACCATTCCATTCCCAATCACTTGCTGTACCTGCATAATAACCTTTTGTCCATGTATCAGAAGATACAAATCCCTCTGTAACACCAAGTTCTGCAATCTTCTCTCCATGTGAATAACGGATCGTATTTCTACTCTTCTTGCCAAAGTGGACAAGTTCATGTTTTTCCACATTAAACTCTATCTGCCAAATTGTAGCCCACTCACTCAACCTTTCTGTGTCCCTTTTCATTTCAGAGAGCTTCCTATTGGCTCAAGAGCCAACATGTGGTTCTTAATTGGATGGTGAACTTGCTCTCTGTCCACTAATTGGCCAATTCAGGTAACATCCCGGTCAGGTGCTTGCTGCCAACACGGTTTGGGGCTCAGATTGTTAATTGACCACAAGTTTAGGGTCCTTATCCAAAATTCAGAATCCAGCCCCAGAATAGGGGCAGCACAGTGACACAGTGGTTAGCACTGCTGTCTCACAGCACCAGGGACCTGGGTTCGATTCCAGCCTTGGATGATTGTCTGTGTGGAGTTTTTGCACATTCTCCTCTTGTCTGCGTGGGTTTCCTCCAAGTGCTCTAGCTTCCTCCCACAGTCCAAAAATGAGCGGGTTAGGTTTATTGGCCACGCTAAAATTGCTCCTTAGTGTTCAGAGGATGTCACGGGATTAGTAGTGTAAATATGTGGAGTTGCACGGAATAGGGCCTGGGTGGGATTGTTGTCAGTGCAGGCTTAATGGGCCGAATGGCTTCCTTCTGCTTTATAGATATTTATGATATGGATAGAGGAACTGGCCACTGCAGAGAGGAGGAAGGATCTCATTGTTCAGTTCTTCTGAGAACTCTGCGTATGAGCACTATTGCATTCTATTGAATATAATTATTCATAGAGGAAACTTTTACATCTCCCACATCAATTGCTTCTTATTCTGGGAATTATCTTTACAGCATGAGAGAAAAAACTCAAGGCATATTTGAGTGAATTATGAGCTTTGAAAACAGCAACCTTTGAAAAAACAGTGTCAGATAGACATGCACATTTGTTTCCAATGTGGATCCAATTGCTGTTAAAAAAAACTTGCCCAGCTGTAAGCCCTCCGAGTGTATAAACTGGCACCAAGAACTATTCCTGTGTAAGTACTTTCGAAGGAAGATCTCCAATATGAGTGCATTATTAGTTTATGCAAATGGAACAATTCCAAAAAATGAAAAGGAAAATATTGCAAATTAGAATGAGCAGATGGCTTGTTATCTCCATTCTCTAGCTATAGTAAAATAAATATTCAGAGTTATTCGGCAAATTTACATCAAAGGATTGTCGCCCGTTAGCAGGCAGTCTTTGACATAAAGCAGAAGAGTGTCTTTTTTTATTCATTTGCTGGATGTGGGCACTGCTGGCTGGCCAGCATTTATGGCCCGTCTCCAGTTGTCCTCGTTCAAAGGGCAGTTGAGAGTCAACGACATTGCTCTGGAATCACATGTAGGCCAGACCAGGTAAGGCCAGCAGATTTCCTCCCCTAAAGGACATTAGTGAACCCAGACGGCTTTTTCTGACATGGTCTTTAGTAAATTCTGAATTCCAATTTTTTTTAATGGAATTCAAATTCCACCACCTGCCATGGTGAGATTCAGACCCGGGATCTCAGAACATTAGCTGAGTTTCTGGATTAATTGTCCAACAATAACACTGCTAGGCCATCCCATTTGCCATTGGATCTCAGAACATTTCTGAATTTCTGGATTAATTGTCTAGCAATGGCACCACCAGGCTATCGCCTCTCCCACATGCGTAAATGTATAGACCTATAACGGTTTACATCAAGCAACAAGATCATTCAACCATTGTGTCTCTTCCAGCACTTTGTTAGAGCAATTTAGAGTTGATATTTCATTTAGCTATCCCCACCAGTGTGTAACTAGCTTTTGATGCACAGTTCATGCAAAGTCATGCTAATCCCAGTGGAAACTTTCCACCCAGGCAAGCTGTGTGAAGCATCCATAGCTAGGATTTTATTGAAGAGATATGGGTCTCAGTCACTGGCTCAGAGCCAACATAAACCCTACCTGGCGTCTCTAAAGTAAGACCTGCTGTATCATGTGCCACTTGGGCACTTAATTAACCAACCACAGTTCATCCCAGACGGTCAAAGACCTCCGAGGCTGGAAAATCCCACCCATCAAGAACAGTTATATTGGGCAGTGCTTGAGCAGAGAGAGTGTGACTGCTGACAGTACTACGCAATCCTAATGCACCCTGCAAGCAATCCTAATAGAGTTTGCTTGTCCTGTTCCCTTATCAGTCTCAATTGGCAGTGGATCAGGTAGGCGGCCTGTCTTGGAGTTAATCAGGGTGGAGATGAGAAGGCAGCGGGATACCCATTCACCATACTTTCACCTGACTTAATGACCACTACCAACACATCATGGGAGAGGGCAGAAGTTTCTAACCTATGTCTTTTTTACACTGTCTTCCTATTGACACCTTGGCTTAGGGTATGGTGCGTAGTGATGTTCTCTGTCTCTGTACTGGCTGTGGTAGTTGATAGAGGCCCCTATTCTTGCTCTGGCCTGTGATAGATGCAGAGTGGTACCTGTTAAGCATGTGTGCCCCTCAAACAGAGAGAGTTTCCAATGGTCCACCATGGACCATGGCTCACTACATTCCTGGTGACAGCGTCTTCATCATTTGGCTAATTTATTTTGTCGTTTTACAGCAGCTGCACAAGACCTATGCATTGGGAGCTTGGAGGCATGTGTATGACACTAAAAATAATATAAAATCAACTTGAATGGAGAGAGTTAGATTTTTATGCTTATTATCTGGCAAGCATGGATATCAGGCTTCTCTCTAATAGTCTCTGATCTTGCATGCTGTCAGGAACTAAAGGAAATAAGAGAAAACAACCAATATTTTTCATTGCTCTTCTCCTTGGAGTTATCCTGAGGTGCGAGAGTGCTCATAATGCATGTGTTGTTGGCATTATTGCTGAAAAATACCAGCATTCATTGAACAGAGTCTAAAGATACCAACTTTCATTTTAAACAATTATTATTTGGGTTCCTCGCTGCAGTGGCAACTTGTACCCTGGTTTCTGTTGGTATTTCAGTCGAAGGTAGATTCCCCTCTCCCCATGCAACTTCTGAGGAAGATGACTTGAGGTTCAGCAAGTTGACCAAAGATGGACAAAAAATGAAGTGACCCTCCCAGGAATGTCTCCTGCACAGTGTAATTCAGAGCTGCTTCCAACTATTGAAATGCAGGCTGCAAATCTTCTGAGATTGAATCCTTCTGTCTTGGACTCAAGGTATGGGACTTGGTTATTAGACAGACCGTATACATGCTATGGCATGTGCTTAACACTTGTTTGTAAGTGCTACATCTCAGCAGGATACAGACTAAGCACGAGTAGCTTCAGGCATAATTCCAATCTTTCCCTCAAGCCTCACACTTGGGATAGCATGGTGGCATGGTGGTTAGCACTGCTGCCTCACAGCACGAGAGACCTGAGTTCGATTTCCTGTTGGGTCACTGTGTGAAATCTGCACTTTCTCCCCGTGTCTGCATGATTTCCTTCGGAAGCTCTGGTTTCCTCCCACAATCCGAAAGACATGTATTGGTTTAGGTGCATTGACCATGCTAAGTTTTCCCTCAGTGTACCTGAACAGGCAGTGGAGCGTGGCCAGTAGAGGATTTTCACAATAACTTCATTGCAGTGTTAATGTAAGCATACTTGTAACTAATAAATAAATTTTGAAACTTTAATGCATGATTGATTCATGTCAAGTATGCATCATCATCTATGGCATACATTAGCAGAACCCATCTACTAACAATCCATATTACAATAAGCTGGATCAATTGCTTTCTTCCTCTCTTTTATTCTACCTTAAGTATTTTTAGCAGAAGTAAACCGCATTGTCCACAGAATCTGCATGGTACAGTAGCACAGTGGTTAGTATTGCTGCCTCACAGTGCCAGGGACCCAAGTTCAATTCCAGCCTTAGGTCACCATCTGTGTGGAGTTTGCACATTCTCCCTGTGTCTGTATGGGTTTCTTTCAGGTGTTGCAGTTTCTTCCCACAGTCCAAAGATGTGCAGGTTAGGTTGATTGGCCATGCTAAATTGACCTTAATCTCAGGGGGATTAGCAGGTTGAATGTGTTGTGTTATGGAAACAGGGGTCTTGGTTGGGATTGTGATCAGTACAGACCTGATGGGCTGAATGGCCTCCTTCTGTACTGTAGTGATTCTATGATTCTAACAACACCCTCCCCTCCCCCGTCCCCAAACCTCATGATTTCTTGTATCCTGAAGATTAATATATGATGCCCAGAGACTATAGGACAATCCCTACAATGCTTTTTGCAGGGCTAAGAAATTGAGCCAATAAGCTGGTAATAGTCTTGGCTCAGTATTAACCCCAAGAGCCAGAAGAATGAGGGAAAAGAGAAAAGTTTGAGCCCATTAAGCCACCTAGTCTGTTCCTACGGTGTGTCAATGTATAGGCATCAACCGCGTTGAAAACACAAGAGAGATGCTGAAGCAATAAGCTCAGGAATCCAAGCAAGAACATCACTGCAAGTAACTGGCTAGGTAGCAAGTCCCGGAAATAAGGACATCATCAGCGTAGCTTGTCCACTATTTACTTCCCTCGAGTCAAGACGAAAGAATGCCACCTGCCAGTTGGAAATAAGTTTAAAAGCTCTCCAAAGTCAAATCAAAATATGTACACATAATAACTCAAGAGTCAGCTGTAAAGGAACGGTGCTTTATTGCACAAAGCAGAAGTAAAGTAAAATCACGAGCCTGTGATGAATATACAGGATTGAGGGTTATAGGTAAGCCTGGTAGGTGTGGATATGATTGGCCAACTTGTGAGCCGAAGAGCCTATTTGTATAGTAGTGTTCTATGTTCTAGGTTCTACATACAAGGCCAAACTGGATGTTGCAATAATGGACCCGCTCAGAGGCCTGCTTTACAAAGGACTCAGGATACAAGTTCCATCTGGCAAGATAATTATCAATCCCCTGGGACTTGTGTTCTACAAATCCAACTGAGAGGCCAGTTAGGGATTCCCCTTGTAAGACCTGGGGATTATCACAATATATGATGAAATGTTGCTGAGGGAGGATTATCTTGGTTGAGAAAACTGTTTTGTTGATGCTGCACTGCACTTCAGCTAGTGTCGTGTAAGGTTCTAGCACATATAGGGTTAATGTGGGATTGAGTACAGTATTGCCTGCTGAGTGAGCACATGAGGCACACTTGTTGGCTGGTGCAGACCTAAGCTGCTCCAACCTTGTATTCTGTATTGCTTGTACTCTTCACTGTAGTATACGCTTAATGCTTGCATTCGAGGCTATGGGCCAAGTGCTAGCAAATGGGATTAGGTGGGCAGGTCAGGGCGTTTCATGCATCATGCGGACTTGATGGGCTGAAGGGCTTCTTCTGCACTGTAGTATTCTGTGATTCTGTGATTTGTAAATAGTTCTAGTAGTTAAGGACCCAGAGAATGATGAATGCATGGAATTCACTACCTCAGAAAGCAGTTGAGGCCAAAAGGTTGTGTGACTTCAAGAAAAAAATAAACATCACTCTTAGGGCTAAAGGAATTAAGGGATTTGGGGGAAAGGTGAGATCACCTATTATCAAAATGAATGATGGAGCAGGCTTGAAGGGCCAAATAGCCCACTCCAGCTTCTATTTTCTATGTTTCTACAAAGCCTTACAGTTACCCTGTGTGTGACGATAAAGACTTCATTAAACCCACAAAGATGTAATCAACACCGTACAACAGATAGAAGTGAAGGGTATCCAACTGTTTACTGAATCTAGGAGCAGACATTAGAGTAATGTGTCCATCATTTATCTTTTAACCAGCTAACTGTCCAAATTCATGAACCGAGCAGCTGCTTTAAATAAATCCAAACCGGCCGATTTGAACGTTGGATACCAATTGTGGTAAAATCTCAGCCAAAACAAATGTGAGTACATTCTGGAAACCATTGTAATTAGCTAAAACTCACCAGATATAAGATACATTTACCCATTTGCAATAACAAAGGGAAACAACAATAACTTAGAACTGTGTTAGATATAGTGGAGGAAGGGATTAAGTCTCTACAGAGTAATTGTTCACAGGAGCTCAGAAGGTGCAGTAGATTGTTAAATAGATAGCCAGTCTCCTCTGAATTTCTCTGTATTGTAACACATCCAGACATCTATTACACTAAGTTATTGCCTTGATGTATATTATTTTATACTTTATAATGCAGATCTCTATAAAACAGTGAGAGCAAGCATTCTGGCGCTGTAGTAATGAATCCAACTCTGCAGGGACATGGGATGAGATTTGAATGCTTTACTCGTCCCAAAACCCGTAAAATCCTCTCTCTCCCGAGGTCAACAGACCTTTTCATGTTCTGTCCCTCATCTGCTTTGATTCCCATGGCAGACAGGTATTCCTGATATTGTCTGCAAGTTATTTTGTTGTTCCAATGCTCAGAGATATCAAACCAGGTCTCTGTTGCATTATGTAATGTGCAGTATATCTTTGGATATCCAGCACAAAATAAAAATTGAACTGTGTTGACAAGATATTGCCAAACATGTTCAGATAGTTCAAATACCATTTTGTCTATTTGCTTGAAAGCTAATATTCCCAAGATGCATCTGACAATAGTTTAGATTTATATAGTACATTGAACATAATAAAACATTATAAGGTGTTTCACAGGAGCATAATGAAAGAAATCCTAAAACCAAGCCACAAAAGGAGATACTAAGACAGTTAGAATGGCACGGTAGCACAATGGTTAGCACTGGGGATCTGGGTTCAATGCTGGCCTTGGGTGACTGCGTGTAGTTTGTACATTCTCCTCATGGATTTCTTTTGGATGCTCTGGTTTCCTTCCATAAGCCAAAGATGAGCAAGATAGGTGGATTGGCCATGATAAATTGCCCCCGTTAGTATCCCGAGGTTATTGATCAGGCGGATTGGTCATGGTAAATGTAAGAGGAAACCAGAGCACCCAGAGGGAACCCACACAGGAGAGAATGTGTAAACTCCATAGTGACTGAAGCCGGGAATCAAACCCGGGCCCCTGGCACTGTGAGTCAGCAGTGCTGACCACTGTGCCAGCATGCCATCTATGTATTATAGAACTCATTAGATGTGATTCTCAGCATTCCTGCTCCCACTATGAATCAAATATTATTTGTAAAAATGCCATCTAACAACGTATAGGTAAAAAGACAGTGATATTTGAAGATTCTGCTGAAGTTCTTAAATCACATCTGTCTAATGGAATCACTCCCAATCACTTTCAAATGCTTTGCTGGAACTTTCATTAATCTTCTGCTTGAAGTATCACAGTTTAGTCTTGGTCATTCATATAATCATTAGGCAGCAGTTTGCCATCGATATGATAGCAATAAGTACTTCACAGAACATGAGAGTGCTCATTATCGATGCTGTGTGGAAAAAAATGTGAACAGTAAGCAAAGGCAGTTCATTCTGAACAAAATGTAAATGGAGTTACATCAATCGTGGCTTATTGCGGAAGGAAAGAGCACAGCAGAATGGTTATAAATACCTTATGTCTTGTTGGAGATGTATGAATAGAATAGAACAGTTTAAAATTTATTTAATGGAGTTGCAAGCAAGTTCACATTAACACTGCAGCAAAGTTACTTGAAAATCCCTTAGTCGCCATACTCTGGTGCCTGTTTGGGTACACTGAAGGAAATTTAGCATGGCCCAATACATCTAACCATCACGCTTTTCAAAGTGTATAAGGAAACGGAGCACCCGTAGGAAACCCACACAGACGCAGGAAGAATGTGCCAAATTGGCACAGACAGTGACACAAGCCGAGAATTGAATCCCCATGGCTCTGTGAGATTGCAGAGCTACCCAACTAGAATTCGCTACAGTGCAGGAGGAGGCCAGTTGGCCCATCAAGCCTGCATTGACAACAAGACAACAATCCCACCCAGGCCATATTTCCCCCTCCCCCACATTTACCTTACCAGTCCCCTGACACTAAAGGGCAATTTAGCATGGCCAATCTACCTAACCTGCACATCCTTGGATTGTGACAGGAAACCGGAGGAAACCCACACAGGTACAGGGAGAATGTACAAACTCCACAGAGACAGTGACCCAAGGTGGGAATTGAACCAAGGTCCCTAGCGCTGTGAGGCACCTGTGCTAACCACTGTGCCACTGTGTTAGTAACTTTGTACAACAAGTCAGTCATGCTACAGTTCTGCACTGATGCAAAGCAGCTTCATCTTCACTTTGAGGCAAGCATAATACAATTCAACTGTGTGAAATCATTGTAATTTAGACAAATGCTTTGAGACCAATTTAAGGATTTCCTTTCCTCTTTATACTGGTAATTTATTGCTGGTGCTCAGGAGTTTTCCATGTCCAGACTATCACACATCTACAAACTCCATTTTCCTCCTACTGCCAAAATGCGACATGAACTTAAAAGATATTTATGATTTTTTCATACAGAAAGTGATGGGTGCCTGGAACTCATTGCCAGGGGAGATAGTGGAAGCAGATGCAATAGTGATTTTTAAGGGGCATCTTGACAAATACATGAATAGGATGAGAATAGAGGGATATGGTCCTGGAAGGGTAGGGGGTTTTAGTTCAGTCAGGCTGCATGGTTGATGCAGGCTTGGAGGGCTGAAGGGCCTGCTCCTGTGCTGTAATTTTCTTTGTTCTTTGACTCTTTCAGAGAGTAACACCGGATCACTCAGGGTTTTAATCAATGGTGTACTTAGGCTGGGATTTTCTGCTCTCACACCCTCCTCCAATCCTGTGTGATTTCCATCAGTGGAGGTAGCTTGCCGTTGGCCACCAGCAGGAGTTTTCTGTCCTGCTGAGGTCTGAGGTCTACAGCCATTGGTATAGCTCTCCCGCCCCACTGCTGGAATCCCTTCATGGGAAGATGGGTAGGGGGTGGGGAGGCATTCACCTTTAGCAAGACTGGAAAATCCTGCTGAAATTTGGTTGAGTTTTTTGAAGGGATAATCAAGAAGGTAGATGAGGGCAGTGCAGTTGATGTTGTCTACATGGACTTTAGCAAGGTACCCCATGGTAGGTTGTTGCATAATGTTAAATCTCACTGGATTCAGGATAAGATATCTAAATGGATACAAAATTGGCTTCTTGATAGAAGCGAGAAGGTGGTTGTAGAGAGTTGTTTTTCAAACTGGAGGCCTATGACCAGCAGTTTGCCTCAGAGATCAGTACTGGGTCCACTGTTATTTGTCATTTATATTTATGATTTAGATGAGAATATAGAAAGCCTGGTTAGTAAATTTGCAGATGACACCAAGATTGGTGGCATAGTGGATAGTGAAGAAAGTTATCTCCGATTGCAATGGGACCTTGATCAATTGGGCCAATGGGCTGACGAATGGCAGATGGAGTTCAATTTAGACAAATGCGAGGTAATGCATTTTGGTAGATTGAACCAGGGCAGGATTTACTCAATTAATGATAGGGTGTTGGGGGAGTCACAGAACAAAGAGATTTAGGGGTGGATGTTCAAACTGCCTTGAAAGTGGAGTCACAGGTGGACAGAGTGGTGAAGAAGGCATTCAGCATGCATGGGTTTCATTGGTCAGAACATTGAATACAGAAGTTGGGACGTTTTGTTGAGGTTGTAAAGGACATTGGTAAGGCCACACTTGGAATACTGTGTGCAATTCTGTCACCCTGTTATAGAAAGGATATTACTAAATTAGAAAGAGTGCAAAAAGATTTACTAGGACTTGATGGATTGAGTTATAAGGAGGGGCTGGATAGACTGGGACTTTTTCTCTGGAGAGTAAGAAGCTGAGGGGTGACCTTATAAAGATCTATAAAATAATGAGGGGCATAGACAAGATAGATAGTCAATATCTTTTCACAAAGGTCTAAATCTGGAGTCTAAAACTGGAGGGCATAGGTTTAAGGTGAAAGGAGAGAGATACAAAAGTGTGTGGAGGGATAATTTTTTCACACAGAGGGTGGTGAGTGGAACAAGCTGCCAGAGGTAATAGCAGAGACGGGTACAATTTTGTCCTTTAGAAAACATTTAGATAGTTACATGGGTATGATGGGTATAGAGGGATATGGGCCAAATGCAGGCAGTTGGGATTAGCTTAGGGGTTTAAAAAAAAGCATGGACAAGTTGGCCAGAAAGGTCTGTTTCCTTGCTGTAAACCTCAATAACTCTATCCCACCAGCAGATGAGCTGGAAGGTAGCTTTGTCTGCTTACTGTGAGTTGGACAATCAGCCACGATCATAATGAATGGAGGAGCAGGCTTGAAGGGCCGAATGGCTTCTTCCTGCTTCTATTTTCTACGTTTCTGTGTGATTTCTCCTCCACCGCCTGCTCCCACACAATCATTATCTGAATCTAAAATGTATTGTCTCTGCAGCCCCTGGCAATGCTCCAATAATGGGCTGTCCTTCCAATCTCCCCAGTTGCGTTCCCGAAAAGTTACCAATCATTCCCTCCCAGAGGAGTGCCTCCTTCAAGTGTTTCAAGGTGATTTATGAAAACAGGGTCACATATCTCAGCAGAATGTCTTGGATTTATTTTTTTTTTCAATTGCTTCCAAGAGAAGCAATGAATCTTTGAGGACTGGGAAACAGGAGCAGGGGGAGGAAGGGCAGAATAGAAGTTGCCGGAGCGATTCTGTTCGAATCAGGAGACCGGTCTAACAGATGAAAAATTGGTGTTTGTTTTCTTAAAAAGAAAAGAGAAAGAAATAAAATTGAACATTATGTGGTTTCATTTATTTTTAGTGATGGCTTTATGGCCAGTCATTTCTTCCAACTGTTCATTCTGTAATAGCCATGTATGGTTGTAATTTATACACATTCGAACACACTTGCTGTGTTTATAAGGGATAGCACTCCACTAACGTGAAGCTAGTATGATTACTGCTCCAGCTGAAAGACCAAATTATTGTGTCTGGAACCAGCCAGATCGGAGCAGTTCCTGCAGCCAGCGAGCAGGTCGGGTAACTGGACCCAGACTGCACCCTCCAAGGGTTCAACCATCGAGCCACAACTGCACACTTGGCTGGAGAGATTGGGGGTGGCTTTTCTGCCCCCGTTCATTTTGCCTTGAGAGAAATACAAAGATTGTGTTTATTCTTCATATACTCCATGCATGCTGAGAGTGAGGTTGGGACATTGTAATAGACTTGGTGAGTAAGGCAGACTCAAACCTATCACAGTGGGTGCAGCAACAACACCAATAACTTGGATTTATATAGTGTCCTTAACTTGGAAAAGAAAATAGGAACAGGAGTAAGCCATTTTGGCCCTTTGAACCTGCTCCGCCATTCATCATGATCATGGTTGATTATCCAACTCAATAGCCTAATCCTGCTCCTCCCCCATAACCTTTGATTCCATTTGCCTCAAGTGCTGTATCTAGCCACCTCTTGAATGCATTCAATGTTTTGGCGTCCTGTAGTAATGAAAGTGGCAATGGAATATTCCACATGATCACACATACAGGAATCTCAGCAGTGAGATCCCGTTCTTGCAATTTTCCCTGTCCTTTGCCAGTGATGTAACAAGGTTCTCACTCTTACATCCGTTTTAATAAATTAACATATTCTTAAAGGGCTCCCCTGCCATTTATTTCTCCCCCCACCTTTATATATACACACACACACACACACACACACACACACACACACACACACAAAAAAGCCTCCTTACTCATTTTAAGGGTGAGCTAATTATGTCTGCAGTGGTAATCACTGATGTTTACAACCACATAGTCAGTGAGAATCAATAAAGTTCTGCTTCAGTTAATAGGGTCATAGGGAGAGAGAGCCTGAGACAAACAATCATGGTGTGCAGTGGTTTGCATCTTGCTTTTGTTTCTGACCATGTCCTCTGGTTGATTTATTGAACACTGGCCATTTGCCCCCTCATGAAATTGATTGACCTTTTCTTTTGCATTTTTTTGACCAGCTCTAGATTTGGATGACCAGCCACAGAGGTCATGTCATAATTTAATTTTGCTTCGATGTATGACAGAGAAATTATGCCAGTTGAAGAAACATAAAATAAGTGGCATGTTGTTCAGCATTTGAAAGAAAAATAAGTAAATTGAGAAAACGAAGTCACAGCACAATTTTGCAGAAGTAGAGAAGTGGTTGGATTGTCCTTTGTGCAGTGTATTATTGAATGAAGCGTTGGAGCCAGGACCTCGAATGCATTACTAAGTATTCATTTCATGGTTATTTTCCTCAAATTAAAGAGCACAGAAAAGATATATTAGGTTGCTACTGAGACTTGATGGTTTGAGTTATAAGGAGAGGCTGGATAGACTGGGACTTTTTTCCCTGGAGCGTAGAAGGCTTAAGAATGAAGGTATAGAGGTCTGTCAAGTAATGAGGAGCATAGATCAGCTAGATAGTCAATATTTTCTCCCAAAGGTAGGGGTGTCTAAAACCAGAGGACATAGGTTTAAGGTGAGAGGGGAGGGTTTTCTCCCAAAGGTAGGCATGCAAATATCTGTTGACCCCGGAAGAGGTTTTTTGGTGAGCACAGCCAGAAAATCCCGCCCTAATTCTGTCCCCCTGCAAGTCAGAGCAGATAAGTAGGCAGCTAAGTACTTTTTAAATGTGATGAGTATTTCTGTCTCCACAGATCTTCCAAGCAGTGCATTCTAGTTCCCTGCCATTCTATGTGTGAAAAGATGTATCCTTGTCCCTTCTAATCCCTGTCCCGATTGCTTTAAATCTCTGTTTCCTGCTTTTTAACCCCTCTGTTTAAGGTAAATATGTCATCCTTATTTACTCCATGAAGTTCCCTCATATAATATACTCAACTAAATCTGCTCTCAGTTTCCTCTGTTCCAAAGTAAGTAGTGATGTGGAGATGCCGACATTGGACTGGGGTAAACACAGTAAGAAATCTCACAACACCAGGTTAAAGTCCAACCAGTTTATTTGATAGCTTTCACCAAAATAAGAAACTGCAGCCTATCAAATCTTTCCTCACATCCAATCCTGGCACCCTTTTCATAAGTCTCCTCTGCGGCCTCCCTTTGCATTTTTACTGTAACCCAGTTATCTGATGTCAGATAACTTGTCATTGTAACTTTTTGCGGTATCACGTTTCCAGTTTTATGTAAGGAAGCTTATGGATTTACAGCTTATTGGGCCTCGGAACTAGGGTGAGTTCACAGTGCTGTGTGATCAGACCTCACCATTAGCAACTCAGAGACTAACGGACAGCTTGCTGGTGAAATGAGATGGATAATTGCCAGCAGCAGCTCTCTGGGTTTAAATGAAGCTGAACAAGGGAGTGACTTGCAGAGGTAGTGGTAGAAAGCGAAGGGGAGGTTGAGACTAGGAGGTACCCGTGGTTTAGGTAAGGTGGAAGATGAGTAGGATGGTGATCAGGCAGGGAACAGGGGCAGAGAAGAGTGATGTGTCTGCATGTAACGGTCTGCACTATTAGAATCCTGAATTCAGAGAAATCCTTCCCCCTACCCCCAGCACCAAACCAGCCTCCCATCCATTGATTCTATCTTCACTTCCCACTGCTTCTGAAAAGCAGCCAGCATAATTAAGGATCTCATGCACCCCGAACATTGTCTCTTCCACCTTCTTCCATCGGGAAAAAGATACAAAAATTTGAAGTCATGAATTAACTAAGTCTCGAACAGCTTCTTCCTCACTGCCATCAGATTTTTGAATGGACTTACCTTGCATTAAGCTGATCTCTCTTTACGCCCTAGCTATGACTGTAACACTACATTCTGCACTCTCTCATTTCCTTCTCTAGGAATGGTATGTTTTGCGTGTATAGCATGCAAGAAACAATACTTTTCACTGTGTATTAGTACATGTGACAATAGTAAATCAAATGAAATCCGTATTCAGCTTTTCTTTTAAATTCAATCCTGTGGGTGTCGTTGACAAAGCCATCATTTAAATTTTATTTATTAGTGTCACAAGTAGGCTTACATTCACACTGCAATGGAGTTACTGTGAAAATCCCCCAATTGCCACACTCTGATGACAGTGTACTGTGGGTACACTGAGAGAGAATTTAGCATGGCCAATGCATATAACCTGTACCTTTTTCAGACTGTTGGGGGGAGGGGGGTGGTGGTAGGGGGGTGGGGACTTGAACACCCAAAGGAAACCCACGCAGATCCTGGAGCACCCAGAGGAAACCCATGCAGAAAATAAGCAAACTCCACACAGACAGTGACCCAAGCTGGAAATTAAATTCAGGTCCCTGGTGCTAACCACCTCTAACTGCCCTTGAGAAGGTAGTGGTAAGCTGCCTTCTTAAACCGCTGCAGTCCCTGCGACGTAGGCAGATCCACAGTGCTGCTACGGAGGAAATTTCTGGATTTTCATCCAGCAACAGTGAAAGAACAGCGATATATTTCCAAGTCAGAACAGTGAGTGATTTAGGAGTGTAATGTCCAAATGGTGTTCCCATGTGTCTGCTGCCCTTGCTCTTCCAAATGGTAGTATGTTTGGAAGGTTCTGTCTAAGGGACCTTGGCGGGTTCCTGCAGTGCATCTGACATACACGGTTGTTTGATGTGGAAGGGATAGCAATCAAACAGGCTGCTTTGTGCTGGGTGGTGTCAAGCTTCTTGAGTGTTGTTGGAACTGCACCCATCTGGGCAAGTAAGCAGTTATTCCATCACACTGCTGACTTGTGCCTTCTAGATGGGTGGACAGTCAGGAGGTGAATTACCCTCTGAAGGATTCCTGGCATCTAACCTGCTCTTGTAGCAATAGTAGAGATATAGCTAGTCCAGTTAAGTTTCTGGTCAATAGTAACCCCCAGGATGTTAATAGTTAGATTCTCTCTCGATGGAAATAATCATTGCCTGGCACTTGTGTAGTGGAAATGTTACTTGCCGCTTGTCAGCCTCTGTCTGGATATTGTCCAGGCCTTGCTGCATTTGGATTTGGACTTCTTCAGTATTTGAGGAGTTATAAATGATGCTGAAAGTTGTGCAATCATCAGCAAACATCCCACTTCTGTCTTTATAATGGAAGGAAGGTATTTGATGAAACAGCTACAGATAATTGGACCTAAATTAAACCTTACTGTGAGGGAGATTAGTAGGGTAAATACAGAGGGATACAAGGATAGGGCCTGGCTGGAATTGTACAGGCTCGATGGGCCAAATGGCTGCCTTCTGCACTGTACAATTCTATGATTTTATGATTCTATTCTATAATTCTACTCTGTGGAACTCCTGCAATAAAGTCCTGGAGTTAAGAGACTAACCTCCAACAACCATAACATCATCCTTTATATCAGGTTTGATCTCCATTGACTACAATTTTGTTAGGGCATAATGATATGGTGGTTAACATTGCTGCCTCACAGCATAGATATGCAGATTTGATCCCCGGCTTATCTGTGCAGAGTGTGCACATTCTCCCCCTCGTCTGCGTGCGTTTTCTCTGAATGGTCTGGTTTCCGAAAGATGTGCTGGTTAGGTACTTTGACCATGCTAAATTTTTCCTCAGTGTACCCGAAAAGGCACTGGGATGTGACAACTAGGGGACTTTCATTGTAACTTCACTGAAGTGTTCATATAAGCCTACTTGTGACACTAATAGATAAATCTTCAACTTTTCCTCGATGCCAAACTCATTCAAACTTTGCAGTTGGTATTGATCTGATTTTCCTCAGCGTGTCTACTGCTGGAGCTGTTGTCAGACCAATAATTGCAAACCAATAATTGAAGAGGAAACCTCAAACAGGTACAAGTTTTCTTCTTTGTACAAACAAATGACTCTGTGCTTGTTTTGGGCACAGGCAACGCTTGCCAATTATTTCAGCTTCTGCCAATATGGCGGTGGTGGACACACTCCTCTGGCTCATGACTTGTGTAAACTTCCTGCTCATACTTTGAGCCCAGGAATCTCTGAAAAACAGGGGATGCACTTCCAGCTTTCTAGGACCATGTCCTGAAACTGCATTCTCTGAAATAAATCCTCATCTGGCTGTATTCCATAACTTTATGATGATCAGTGTTTGGAGCAGCTTATCTGCTCGAGATTCTCAATAGCAGTCTTGGATAGCTCAGTGTTAATCCGGCAGTTCTGGTATACGTGAAAAATTTGAGAAACTACGTTCCCAACAGTGGGTAAGTGCCTCCGTGCAAATGACTTTTTTTAATCAATCACCCAAAATTGCTTGATCGAGTTATGTGTAAGCAATTAGAAGGTGCCTTTCAATAGAAAATGTAAAGGCTTTATTTTACTGAGCCCGTTTTCTCTCTACACTTGAGCATTCTATTGTTCAGTGAACAGTGTGGACCCACCGATGGCTCATTTAAATTGTTACTGTGTCTGTGTGCATGAAATATTTCTGCTGAAATAGGGTAGACATGTTGGTTTTCTACAGACTTGCAAGTGTCGCAAAACCAAACTCGGATTTCAAGTTTTTGCAATTTTCTAATAAATCCTGTTAAATGTTGAGTTGAGGGGAGGAAATGATTTTGTTATGTCAGAATCTGTTTCACTGATTGCCTCTGTGGCCTGTTAAGTAGCAAAATGGCATGAAACTGGAATTGTGTTCATGCAAAGTTTAAAAAATAATGTAAAATAATGCATGTGTGAGATTTCATCCAGCATTATAATCAGAAGCATTCATTAGCGTTATAGCAACTTAAAATGGCTATGTGAGAAAGATATATCACAACAGAACAACAAAAAAAGAAATTATTTGAGGCTTCACGGTTCATTGTGTGGGAATGCTGAGTATTTACTAGCCCCTAATGTAACTAATATTTATTATTATATAAAATACAGTAAAGGCTGAGACTTTTAGCCACTTAGTGAAACTCCCATGACACATTGGTTACTCAAATAATTACTCTGAATATTTTCCATAGCTGAACTAATAATAGAAAATTATTTTTTGTTTTTCAGAAGAATAAAGATCACTTTGTAAAATTGTTCACACGTTTGGGGCAGCACGATGGCCTCACAGCACCAGGGATCCGGGTTGGATTCCTGGCCTGGGTAACTGCGTGGAGTTTGCATGTTCTCCTCGCATCTACGTGGGTTTCCTCTGGGTGCTCTGCTTTCCTCCCACAGTCCAAAGATGAGCGAGTTAGGTTGACTGGCCATGGTAAATTGACCCTTAGTGTTGGGGGTGGGTGATGGGGAGAGCAGGGTAAATACTTGGGGTTACGGGTGTGGAGCCTGGGTGGGATTGGTGTTATTGCAGGCTTGATGTGTCAAATGGCCTCCTTCTGCACTGTAGGGATTCTATGATTCCATATGTCAGCAGCCTGTTGGTTTGTTTTAACTCTTTGATAGTTTAAGTTGGGCGATGAGATAGGTGGAACAAATTAAATAATTTCTTGTGGCATTAGGAACCAGTCAAGAATGGTCTACAGATGAAACAGAGAATGGAGCATGATTGGTCTAATATGGGCTGATTCAGCCCCCTTTGTAAAATTATATCTTTATTTTAGTGGAACGCTAGTATCTTATTTACAGTTACATAGCACAGGAATGTGGCAAATTTGGAAGAAAACACTAGAATTGTTTTTTTTTATTAATATTTTGCTCATTGAATTGGATGTTGCTGGCAGGGCCACCACATAATGGCAATCCCTACCCGCCCTTGGGAAGATGGTGGTGGATAATCATTTGAAATGGGGTGGAAATCTCTCATGTCCCATCAGTAGGTTTAATTATGGTCAGGTTGGGGGTTGAGGGTGTGGGGATCTGGTAGGAGGCCCAAAAATCACCTTATGCTGTCATGAGATTCCCATCCCTGCCCCCGCCATGGGACTTAGGGCAGGATCTAGGGATCTCATTCATTACCGCCCCACTGCCAGCGAGAATGGAGAATTTAGCACTCAGCTAAAATTCCGCTCACTGCAACGGCACTGGAGAATCCCAGCCGCAGACAAGATCAGAGGATTCCACGATTGGTCTCGGATGGAAGAACTCCTGCCGTTACCTCGAACTTTCCACAGGTGTTTGCCTGACGTACTGTGCAATTCCGGAATTCATTTGTTCTTATTTCAGGAAGCATGCACTTAAAGTGGGAGGGAGGAGAGTTCAAATGGGATGTGAAGGGCAGGTTTTTGCACAGTGATAGGTCTTTGGAATCACTGCCAGGCGTGATAGTGCAGACAGATGCAATAGGGGCGTTTAAGGGGCTTTTACATAAGCACATGCATACAATCAAGAAGTCTCACAACACCAGGTTAAGACCCAACAGGTTTATTTGGAATCAAAGAGCAAAGAAAATTACAGCACAGAAACAGACCCTTCAGCCCTCCAAGGCTGCACTGACCATGCTGCCCAACTTAACTAAAATCCCCTACCCTTCTGGGGATCATATCCCTCTATTCCCAACCCATTCATGCACTTGTCAAGACGGCCCTTAAAAGTCACTACTGTATCTGCTTCTACTATCTCCCCCAGCAACGAGTTCAAGGCACCCACAACTCTCTGTGTAAAAAAAACTGCCTCATACATCTCCTTTAAACCTTGCCCTTTGCACCTTAAAACTAAATCATGAGCTTTCAGAGCTCTGCTCCTTCATCAGGCATTAGACTTTAACCCAGTGTTGTGAGACATCTTGCTGTGCCCACCCCAGTCCAATGCTGATATCTCCACACCATGACATATAAGAGAAAAATGGACCAAGGGCAGGCAGAAAGAATTAGTTTAATTTGGCATCATGTTCAGGACAATATCGCTGAAGGGCCTGTTCCTGCACTGCACTGTTCAATGTTCTCTGTTATTTCCAACATGTGCTATAGTGCCATGATCGGCAAGATGGTGTTGTCTTTCCCACGGTATTTTTTTTTTGGTGTTACACCAAAAATGGACACTTGTTTCATAAACCTTCTATTATTAGATCACAAATTAAAAATGTGGAGAGGGACACACAACGGAAAAGCTGCCAGGAAGGGGATACAGGTGTTTAATATATTACCAGTGATTCCTTGTATTGGGCCAAGTGCTGACTTCTGATCAAGTTGGAATTACGAGATAGGAATAATTGGAGTATGGAAGGGAATGGTTTAATGAAGCCATGAGACTGCTTGTGCTGAACCCCTGAGTGGAGGTCATTGCCTTACTGGTTGTTCCCAGTCCTAAGAATGCGGAAATACTTTCTGGTGTTGGCCACAGTTTTTGTTTGTTGATCATTCATGAGACATTGGTCATGCTGGCTGGCCAGCATTTATTGCCCACTCCAGGTTTCCCTTGTTCAGAGGGCAGTTGAGAGTCAACCACATTAATGTGGTTCAGAAGTCACAGGTAGGCCAGACTGAGTAAGGATGGCAGATTTCCTTCCCTAAAGGGCATTAATGAATGAAATGAGTTTTTGAGACAATCAACAATGGTTTCATGGTCATCAGTGGATTCTTAATTCCAGATATTTTTTATTGAATTCAAATTCTATCATCTGTTGTGGCGAGATTTGAGCCTGGGTCCCCAGAACATTAGCTGAATTTCTCGATTAATGGATAATACCATTAAGCCATCGCCTCCCCTCACAATATACATGGGTCAAATACCAATTTTATCTGACAAGTCTCTAAGTGGTAATAGGAATGCGTGAATATGTTTGGACTGGGTATCTTGTGGTATTCGAAAAGCAAAATACTGTGGATGCTGGAATCCAAAAGAAAAGTGGAAAGTACTGGAGAAAATCAACAGGTGAAACATTGGCTCTATTCTCTCCCCACAGATGCTGTCAGGCCTGCTGAGATTTTCCAGCATTTTCTGTTTTTGTGTACCTTATGGTATTGCAGTTTTCCTTCTGACCTTTCAGTTTTACACAAAGTAGGAAGAATTGCTTTATTCCACTCCCTGACACAGAATAAGCGGAAACCAAAATATCCAGTAGGATTTAGTGAAAAAAAATTGAAGAATCCTATGGCAGCCTTTGCTCCAGTCATTCCTCATGGAACATGATCATGAAAAAAACGAAAACACCCTATTTGGTCCCAGTGTCGTTTAATTATCTTTTAAATGAGATCTTATTTTGCAGTCAGTTTGCACGTAACATGGTCTCACAAGAAATGAATGAATCGAATGACCTGTAATTGATAATGTTCAAGCATGACCATGAGATCGTTAAGACGGCAATGAAACTGGATCTTTGATTGTATGCTCTTTACCATCCACTAATGCTAATTTTAATTGATCCCTACTGTTGTAAAGTGGTTATTTCCTATCAGTGGCATGTTGCTAATTAGATTACCAGTCAGTCGAATGCACGAATGGTTCAAGTGTAACTGTGGAGCAAAGCCACTAAAACAATCTTATTTACTACTGTGGGTGAAAATGGGCGAGATGCTTTTTTGTTGTGTTTGAAGTGAATGTCATTTAACTGAACAACTGGAATTCTACCCTGCTGTGTGTGTGACTGGTAAGAAGTCTGATAATACCAGGTTTAAGTCCAACTGATTTCTTTGATAGTAAACTCACAAGCTTTTGGGGTTTCTCCCTTCATCAGCTGAATGGAGAGTTCTGGCCTCAGACAGAGCATATAACAGCACAGACAGTTTACAGATTACTAATTCGAGTGGTTGTCAGGGCTGTGAATGCCAGGCTGAGTAGCTGGTGCAATGTGAACTCAAACTTCTCTCAGTACTGTTTTAGAATCATAGAACCCTACAGTGCAGAAAGAGGCCCTTTGGCCCATCGAGTCTGCACCAACCAGAATCCCACCCGGACCCTACCCCTACATCCCTCCACATTTTACCCGCCAATCCCTCTAACCTAAGCGTCGCAGGACGCTAAGGGGCAATTTTAGCATAGCCAATCAACATAACCTGCATATCTTTGAATTGTGGGAGGAAACCAGAGCACCTGGAGGAAACTCACACAGACATGAGGACAATGTGCAAACTCCACACAGACAGTGACCTGAGCCGGGAATTGAACCCAGGTTCCTGGAGCTGTGAAACAGCAATGCTAACCACTGTGCTACTACGCCATCCGGCAGCACAGCCAGCAAGTTAATGCCACCAAGACAAGAAATCAGAAGCAATTAGGGATGGCAGCATTTGGCTCCGGGATATTGTATTGGTGGAATTGTGGGTGGCGGGGTGGTGGTGAATGATGACAGCATAAGGGAAAGGGAATACTCGAGGAGAGCTGAACAGTAACGCCATTCAGGCCTCAAGTGGGCAGGGAAGATGTTGTTTGATATTCATTCCTTTTCTGGCAAGATCGTAACTAGGAATGTTTTTGAAATCAAATAACATTTATAAGAGTTAAACTGTAAAATTCAACAATTAGTTTGGTTATGACATGGATTTCTAACAAGGCCACCCAAAGGACAAGTTTACATTCACTCATGTTCCTCTCCACACCACCAGACACTACAGTATGTCTGTGCCTCTCTCAATCTTTAATTGGTAGCATAGCTTTTTGTTAATAATTTATGGATGTGGGCTTCGCTGGCTAAGCCAGCATTTAGTGTCCATCCCTAATTGTCCTTGAGAAGGCTAACAAGGCAAATGATCTGAAGTTTATCCTGCAACAGATGCTGAGTTGACTCACCTGAAATTGAGAAACAAGGCCAAGTAAGGCCTAAATTTCAGGCCTGCCTTAGGCTTTTCATCTGAGGTATGCACTGTCTGAGGAAAAGTGATTTTAGGCTTCAACTTGGGCCCAGGTGAATTCAAAAGCTACATTCTAACTTCTGAATTCAACCGAGACAGATTGGAAATTTGCTTCCCATGCTCACTCTTCAAGTTTTGTTCTTGCCACGCTCCCCCACCCATTTTACTGATACTCTTTGCTCTTCCCCTTTCCCATCCGATGCATGCACTACTGCTCCCCACGCTTAATTTTGACACTCCTCTCCTTTTCCACAGAAGTGCCACATGGAACTAATGTACCTTTTTGAAAGAACAACAAGCAGAATTATAGCACAGAAATAGCAAGGTTCACCAAGCCTCCATTGACACATGATGCCTTTCTGAACTAAAGATCTTTTGCTTCTATGCAGCTTGGATCCCTCTGTTCCTTGTCTATTTATGTATCTGTCAGGATGCCTCTTAACCCTCATGTCAATCTAATTCTTTATTCTCTTTATTTCCATCCATTTTCCTCCACCTTAATCAACATTATCCACGGCCCCCCAATATCCATTCATATCCCCTCTTTCCTCCTGTCCATTTGCTCATTTTTCTGCATTCTGACCCACTGCTCTCCTCAGATTCTACCTCTGTTTTTACAAGCTGTGCATCCTCTTCCTTCCCTTGATATCCACTTCCTTCTTCTTTCGCCCGCTGAAGTCCAGTGGCTAATACGCAGAGCAGGACCTCTTCTACCTTTCTGTACACTTTCACCGCCAATGATCTGATTGCTGCCTCATCAAACTAGGGGTTAACACTTCCATTCTCTCTTTCAATGTAAAGTGTCCGTAATTTGGGCCATGAGAACTGGTCACTCAGCATTCACATGCCAGGGAGTAGGTGATGAAATTCATCTTCCACAAGAGTGTGAAATAGTTCATCGCAAATTGGAAGCTTCTCTTACAACCTAACCAATTTTAACATTCATTTAAGTCCAATGGAAACACCAGAAGAAATATAATAGAGTAGTGACCAATAATTAGAAGCCTTGCTCAATTTAACAACTCCAGCATAGTCTGGGAATTTTCCAGTCTGTGTAACTCTGTTAAAGTTAAGTTTTACTGAGTGAATCATTCAAGATGATGACGTAGTAAGATTCTGGGTGGGATTTTCTCAATTCAAGCAGACGCTATTGTCTGTTATGGGGGGGAAGGTGGAATTATGGGGAGAAGGTGGGATTAGGCTATAGATTTAATAGGAATTAAACTGTAAAATTCAACAATTAATTTGGTTATGACACAAATTTCTAATAAGGACACACCACCCAGAAGAGAAGTTTACATTGACTTGTGTTCCTCTCCACACCACCAGACACTACAGCATGTCTGTGCATCTCCCAATCTTTAATTGGTAGCATAGCTTTTTGTTAATAATTTATGGATGTAGGCTTTGCTGGCTAAGCCAGCATTTAGTGCCCATCCCTAATTGTCCTTGAGAAGGCTAACAAGGCAAATGATCCGAAGTTTATCCTGCAAGAAAACCTGAAGTCGAGAAACAAAGCCAAATAAGGCCTAAATTTCAGGCTTTTCATCTAAGGTGTGCACTGTCTGAGGAAAAGTGATTCTGGGCTTCAAACTGGGCCCAGATGAATTCAAAAGCTACTTTTGAATTCAACCGAGACAAATTGGCAATTTGCTTCCAATGCTCCCTCCTCAAGTTCAGTTTTTCCCATGCCCCCAAACCTTTTACTAACAGCCTTTGCTCTTCCCTTTCCCATCCCCATATTTAATTCTGACACTCCTCTCCTTTTCCATGAAAGTGCCCCATGGACCTAATGTACCTTTCTGTTGCCTTGAAAGAACAAAGAGCAGAACAGTACAGCACAGAAAGTGGCCCTTTGGCCCACCAAGCCTCCACTGACACACTAAAAACCTTTTGCCTCTATGCTGTCTGGATCTCTTTGTTCCTTGCCATGATCAAAATGAATTGTGGAGCAAGCTGGAGGGGCTGAATGGACTGCCTCTGCTTCTATTTTCTATGTTTCTATAATCCTGATAAATTAAACAGGGAGGAATTGGCCTAGTGGTATCTTCAGACTACTAATCCAGAAACTCAGTTAATGTTCTGGGGACCCAGGTTCGAATCCCACTACGGCAAATGGTGGAATTTGAATTCATTAAAAAACAAACTGCTGGTGATCGTGAAATCATTGTAGATTGTCGGGAAAACACGTCTGGTTTGCTAATGTCCTTTAGGGAAGGAAATCTGCCGTCTTTGCCTGGCCTGGCCTCCATGTGACTCTAGAGCTCCAGCAATGTGGTTGACTCTCAAATGCCCTCTAAAGGCAACTAGGGAAGGGCAACAAATGCTGAGCAGACTGCGATGCCCATGTCCTGCGAATGAATAAAAAAACCTAAGAACAAACAAAGTGACTTCACAATCTATAATTCAATGTAAATCGATCAAAGTTTATTCAAATCAAAAGACTGAGCCAAGCATAATTTTTTTGTCAAATGGAATAGAATGATAGAATCATACAGTGCAGAGGGAGGCCATGCAGTCCATCGAGTCTGCACTGACCACAATCCCAACCAGGCCCTATCCCCATAACCTCATGCATTTACCTTAGCTAGTCCCCCACACAGTAAGGGACAATTTAGAATGGCCAACCCACCAGACCTGCACATTTTTGTGGGAGGAAACTGGGGCAGCCACAGGAAACCCACACAGACATGGGGAGAATGTACAAACACTGCAAGACAGTGACCCAAGCCAAGGATCTCACTCAGATCCCTGGAGCTGTGAGGCAACACTACCAATCACTGTGCCACCATGTCGTCCAATGATGAAGAGTCATCTATACTCGAAATGTTGGCTCTATTCTCTACCCATAGATACTGTCTGACTTGTTGAGATTTTCCAGTGTTTTATACTTTTATGTTGAATAATAAAAGGGATGTTTTGTTGCCGCTTCTATGTTTTAGATGGCTTGGTTTCAGATATTGTTCATAAATTAGACGGTTTTTGATAGATACACAAAGACATTCTGATCAACTCTGACTGCAAGAAACTAAAGATCATGAATGTAACCTAATTCATCATGCAAACCAGCCTTCCATCCATTGAATCTGACTACACTTCCTGCTGCCCTGGCAAAGCAGCCAGCTTAATTAAGGACCCTACGCATCCCAGACATTCTCCCTTTCACCTTCTTCTGTTGGAAAAAAGATACAAAATTATGAGGTCATATATCAGCCGATTCAACAACAGCTCCTTCCCTGATGCCATCAGACTTTTGAATGGACCTACCTTGCATTAAGTTGATCTTTCTCTACATCCTAACTATGACTGTAACATTACATTCTGCACTCTCTTGTTTCTTTTCTATGGAAAGTGCGCTTTGTCTGTATTGCACGCAAGAAACAATACAGTATGCTAATACATGTGATGATAATAAATCAAATTAAAATCAAATCAATTAGATTCACCTGAAATGCTGGAACTGCTGTGTGTCAGCTGGTGTATAAGGGGAAGAATGGGAAATGTGAATACAGAATCGAGACAGTTACCAGGAACAAGCAGAGCTGATTTAGTGCAGGTTGCTATCAAAACTTCCTTCCACCTTTCTAAGGTGGGCAGGATTGGAAGATTGAGGAGAATGGCAGGTTTTCTTTTATTCTGACGTGTCTTTTTATTCATAAGTATCCTTCAGTTCAGACACAGCTATTCAGAGAAAGAAAGTCAGAGGAGTGTGCAATCCTGGCACAAACAAGACAGTTTAAGGCTTTGACTGTTTTCATCAACATACAACATTGCATGCTCTGCTTCTAACAACTATAATAAAAATAAAGAAATAACTGTTGCTCTTTGTTGACGTAATGTATAATATTGCTACAATATGCAGGACTATGCCAATTTGCAAAACATCTCAAGGCAATAAAACATTAAGAAATTGTAATTTATATTATAAATCACATTATTTATTATAAATCACAGAATCAGGGTTCAAATGGCTTATCAGTGTCATCTCAACCGTTGGGTCTATTACTGCTTTGGAACTAAGTGCAGAATATGTTATTCTTCTACAACATATAGAAACTTAACAGCTAGTTGCTGTATTATCTCTGCTTCCTATCTTTTGCTGATGGACGGTGATAAGCAATGATATCAACTGGATGGCGCAAAGGTAGATCAGGGTTTTTTGTGCATGGTAATAATCTTTCTGAATGCTATAACATTTTTATTTCTAACTGATTATATAGCTATCTTCCAGTTATGATTGCTATCAGGGCAGCACAGTGGCACAATGGTTAGCACTGCTGGCTCACAGCTCCACGGACCCAGCTTCAATTGCAGCCTTGGGTCACTGTCTGTGAGGAGCTTGCATGTTCTCTCCGTGTCTGCGTGGGTTTCCTCTAGCTGCTCTGGTTTCCTCCTACAGTCCAAAGACATGCTGGTCGGGTGGATTTTCCGTGCTAAATTGTCCCTTAAATCCCAAGATCTGCAGGTTAGATGGATTAGCCAAATGTGTGGATTACAGCGACATGGTGGGGAGAGAGCTTGGGTGAAATACATTATCAGGGAGTTGGTGCGGACTCGATGGGCTGAATGGCCTCTTCTGCTTCTACAGTTCTTTTCTTCTGTGAGATCATATGATGATTTTCATGACCCCACTTGTTCCACTGTCTAGAGATTTTGAATTGAATCATTTAAGTTATTGCACTGTTCCAAATGGGTGGCACAGTGGTTAGCACTGCTGCCTCACAGCTCCAGGGACCCTGGTTTAATTCCAGCCTTGGGCCACGGCCTGTGTGGAGATTGCACATTCTCCTCATGTCTGTATGGGTTTCTTCCAGGTGCTCCAGTTTACTCCCACAGTCTGAAAGGCACACTGGTTAAGTATATTGGCTGTGCTAAATTCTGCCTGAGTGTACCCAAATAGGTGCCAGAATGTGACAGCAGGGGATTTTCACAGTAGCCTCATTGTTGTATTAGCCTACTTGTGACACTAATAAATAAAGCAAACAAAATGGTATTCTCTGTTGTTTTTATATCATCAGGTTTTAAGCTGTTCCAAACAAAATCCCATTGGCTTTCTTTATTCCAATTGAAATGCATTCATTTTATGATATACAGGAAATGTTTGCTGTGTATTCTAGGATTAATACATCTCCCCAAACGTTACTGAGGTTGAATAGCCAGAAAGGAGAAGTGAAGACCAGCTGTGCAATGAGTTTGGGAAACAGACCAAAAACAGCACATCTGTACTTAGTTTCTCATATTAATATATCAGTAACGATACACTTACAGGCTACAGTGTACATAGATTACTCAGATCAATATTCAGGGGATTCTTTGAGTAAACTAGACTGTCTATTTGGTTGAAGAAAGGAATCTCTACAGAATTCAGTTACAGAAGTTTATTGTTAAAACTTCGCATTGTCATAAAGCATGCGGCTAATCCTATGTTAAAAATTGACTCCACATCCAATTTATTCTGGTTTTAGATTTAATTTTCGTTTACATTGTGTCTGCAGCATTACATGAAGGCAAATTTCCTCATGCTAACTGTTGTAGAGTGAATTGTCTGAAATTTTGGAGACAAGTATGTTGGGTGTCGTGGGGACGTCGTTGTCAAAATATTGGTATTATGGGGCTAGAGACTTTTCAAGATAAGCAGAATGTCTTTGGGACATTGTCAGATGAATGCACAGCTTATCTTGAGATATGTAGAATGCTGATGTGAAGAAATAAGTGAAATTAATGGTCTAAGTCATGAATGTATTTAAAATGCAGGACTAAAACCAGGAAATGCTGGAAGTACACAACAGATTTGGTACAACAGGTAGAAAGAGAAATGGAATTAACCTTTCAAATTAATGATCTTTCATCATAAGGTGAGATGGGTGAGGGTAACTGCGCACTTTGCAGCCAGGGATGAACTAGGGAAGTGGGAGCTGAGTACTCTGCATTTGGCAACCGAGGCCAGGAGGAGGGTAGGGGGTTTGTGCGATGATTGATCGGGCCAGGGAGGCAGGGGGGATTGGCCAGGGAGGCAGCAATTGTGAAGGGTTAGTGTGCGATACCCAAGTTGGGTGGATGTCTGACAGATCTCTCTCCATTATGTTGCACAGAACAGAGTGAGATCTGCGCATGTTAAATTATGCCCTCGGATGTGAGAAAGCGGCTTTCTGGTGAGCTTAGGTCCTGCTCCCCACCCCTCCCCTGCTGATGTGAAACAGATTGTACATCATATTTTACATAAAGTGGCATAAGATTACTTTTTTAAACTTATCCAAAAAATTGGATCTGAAATTTCCCCGTTTTATGCTTGTTCAGCACTTGGAATTTATTTTAGTAAGATCGCCCCCATAAAAGGAAGGACTTTGAATACTAACACAACTACATCCTGAATTAAGCAATGCCTGCTTGCATTGAGTTTAAAGATCTTAATTTAATTTCTCTTTTAGTTGGTAGTGTTGGCCCTTCCTTTGACTTGAATTGTAACAAGTTGTGTTATCATCCTCTATTGAACTCACTCCTCATTAATATTTTACACCTCTATATGTTCTTGGAGGAAGACACTTCTTGCCAGGCTGCAATGCTCTACTGCTGTGTCACTCTATTAGAATGAGAATATTTCCATTTCAGAGAGAGCTGCACAATGTTTATGTCAAACCAAACTCTGGATGCCTCGGGTGGTTATACTGAAGTTGTGTTCTTAGATCTCAAGTATGCATCAAGCTTTCACAGATGGATGAACAAATCCTTTTGTTTCTCTGTTAAGGAATCAAAATAAAATTGAGCTTAGAGATGTTAATGAAGCAAGTGAGAAGTGCACTGTTGGTAAGTTATTTTAATCTTCCTAAGATTGTCGGTGCGGGCTCAATGGGCGAAACGGCCTCCTTCTGCACTTTAGGGACTCTATGATTCTAAGCAAAGGCAACATTGTGCCACTGTTTGAGCACTCAGTATGACTATTCTTTGTTTAGACACAATTGTTCATTAGTAGTCGCATTGAATTGGGGCAGCATGGTAACACATAGTTACCATTGCTGCCTCACAGTGCCAGGGATCCGGGTTCAATTCCCGGCTTGGGTCACTATCTGTGTGGAGTTCCCACATTCTCCCCGTATCTGCGTGGGTTTCTTTCAGGTAGTCTGGTTTCCCCTTACAGTCCAAGGATGTGAAGGATTGGCCATGCTAAATTAACCCTTAGTGTCATGGGCACTAGCTAGGGTAAATGTAGGGGGCTATGGAGATAGGGCCTGGATAGATTTGTGGCCAGTGCAGACTCGATGGCCTTCTTTTGCATTGTAGGATTCTGTGATTCTATGAATAATGCCCCCTCACTGTTCTCTCGATGGTTTTGCACTATCAACGTGAAAAATTTGATACTGTCTCTCTCTCTCTCTCCCTCTAGCCTGCGAACAATCTCCACAACAGATTTAACAACAAATTAATTGAAGGCGTGTAGGTTGCTGGCTTCTAGCATCTTCCCACCCATCCCCACAGTCCCTGGCCCTCTGTTTAAATATTGCAAAGATTCCCGAAGGAGGCGGAAGGAGGCAATTTTTGATGCATGCGCAAGCCTGACCTCACTCCCACAGATGATTGAAAATCCAATCCTGGGGGAGGGGGTGGAATTCTCCCAACCCTCCTGGGGGTGGCTGGGCCAAGCAAATGTCCATTGACCAGGATTATCCTGCTTTTGGGACGGCTGGAGAATACCACCCCTCAGTTCACCAAATTGAGCAAAATATTGGCACAGCAGCTAAATTGTATATGAAAGTTTTTGATCAGCTGCTGACAACTAATCGTTAATCTGGTTACAATGCAGAAGTGGCATATCGTATTTGAACAGTTCAGGTGGGAATTTATATATGCCCTAACAATCAAGTATAAAGAAAATCACCGTAGACCAAGTAACGAGCAACTAGGGACAGAAAGGAAATGGGATAGCCTTGTAGCATTGTCGCTAGGTGACTAATCCAGAAACTCAGCTAATGTGTTGGGCAGCGGGTTCGAATCCCATCACAGTGGATGATAAAATTTGAACCGAGTAAAAAAAAAGTTCTGGAATTATGAATCTACTGCTAACAATGAAACTATTGCTGATTGTAAGAAAAGCTCATCTGATTCACTAATGTTTTTTAGGGAAGGAAATCTGTCATCCTTTCCAGGCCTGGCCAACATAGAGGCACTGCAATGTGGTTGACTTCTAATGGCCCTTGGGCAACTAGGGATGGGCAACAAATGCTGGCCAGCCAGCGACACCCATGTCCCACGAATAAAAAAAATACTTAAAATCTATTCTTGCCAATGCCAATGGACAAACAGCATCATGTTTTCATCCAGGATTCCTCGCTCTACTATTTTAATGAAGACAATTATGAAACAATTTAGTTGATGATTTTATTGAATCAATAGCATGTCCTACAAACACATTGAGATCTCTCGCTGTTTCTAGACCCAGATCATTTAGGGAAGCAAACAGGACACAAAGTGTTAATGAATTGCAAGCAATGGCTTCAAAAACATTTCAGTGTAAGCAATACTTTGAAATAAAAGGTAATGCAATCACTAAGGACTGAGGTGATGTGAATCCCGCAGTAATTACAGTAATGTGACTTTGTTAGTTGAAAATAGTTGAATTTCAGCAAATCATTTTTGATATAACTATTTTTTTTACTCTTTCATTGTTTGTTTGCCAGTGCTAACAAAAAAAAATACAAAGGCTTCCTGCACACGGGATCTATTTATTGCATTTTGTCAAATACGTGACCATAATACCAACAGGTTATTTCCATTAGTTCTACGGTAACTAGAATTCAGAGCAATTACACAATCTCTTGGTCATTTTCTTTTACTGCAAAGGGTAAAATTGGATAAGGATTAATTGCATTAACATATCTGATGCCTATTTGAAATTGACAGCTTCTGTAAAAGTGCCAAAGCCAAGTGTGTTATGTGCGTTAAAAGCTCTGGTGGTTAGATTTCTCTCATTCTGAGGAAAGATCAGACTGGGATTGAAATGAAACAGTTTTCTGAAGAACTGCAAGTTGATAAATGTACCACATCTAGTATTCAATAATGATGGATTCCTCCCACTCCTACGTTCTCCCAGCAGTGAATCACTTCTTTGAAATGTTCTATCTGCATCATCAAGGAGTGGAAAGATCTAGGAATCCATGTTGGGAAGAGCAACGTGATTGAACAATTCTTTTCCATTTGAGACAAAGTTCCCCAAATCAAGAGAACTGCAAACTTGAGAACAAATGACTGTTCGGGTAGCTTAACTAGTCAGAAATCAAATGACTTTTTTTAATTCAGAGAATTATAGAATCCCATTCGGCCCATCAAACCTGCACCACAACCCAATCCATGTCCTATCCTCGTAATCCCATGTGTTTACACTTCAAACGCCGTACACAAAGGGAAATTTAACACGGTCAATTAACATCACCCTGCATATCTTTGGAGTTTTGGAGGAAACCGGAGCATCTGGAGGAAACCCTCGCAGAGAGAATGTACACATAGATGTCACCCGAGGCTGGGATTGAACCTGGGTCCCGGGTGATGTGAGGGAGTAATGCTAACCACTGTGTCGTGGTGCTTCCCTCCTCCTGATGCTGTTTCCTTTCTCATGATGTGGTGACCATTTGCAAAACCAGATTGATCACCCATCCTTAAATGGGCCATTCAGAGGGCAGTTAAGTGTCAACCATTGGTGTGGAACAAGAGACACATAAAGACCAGACCATCTCAGGACAATGGATTGTCTTCCCAAGAGGACATGAGTGAACCAGTTTGGGATTTTCCAACAATCTGACAGCTGACATTAACTTTTTAAAATGATTCAAATTCTCACGCTACTCTGATGGGATTTGAAGACAATTTATTTTATTATTAGTCAAGTTCTCTAAGCTTGCTAGCCTAGTGACCAGTCCACTATATTACTGTACTCTTCCATTCTCACTTGGTCTGTGCATTTTCAACAATTGAGCAACAAGAAATAATAAGTATTAAAGGATTGTTAGCCCTGTTAAAGATTGCCCGTTTGATACTGATGTTTCAACATTTTAAAGAAGAGCTCAGAATTGAAAAGTTTAGCATGATTTCTCTTCTGCAATTTTTTTTATTCATTCATGGGACATGGGCATCGTTGCCTGGCCAGCATTTATTGCCCATCCCTAGTTGCCCCTGGAGTGCAGTTGAGAGTTAACTGCATTGTGCTAGGTCTGGAGACACATGTAGTCCAGATCAGGTAAAGATGGCAATTTTCCTTTTCTAAAGGATGGGTTTTTCCAACAACCAGCAATGGTTTCATCAGTAGACTCTTAATTCTATATATTTTTTATTGAATTCCAATTGCACCATTTATTTTGGTGGGATTTGAATCTGGGTCCCCAGAACATTACTTTATTTGCTTATTTATTAGTGTGACAAGTAGGCTTAAATTAACACTGCAGTAAAGTTACTGTGAAAATCCCTTAGTTGCCACACTCCTATGCCTGTTTGCATACACCGAGGGAGAATTTAGTATGGCCAATGCACCTAACCAGTGTATCTTTTGGATTGTGGGAGGAAGGGAGCACCTGGACAAATCCCATGCAGATATGGGGAGGACGTGCAGATGCCACACAGACAGCGACCTAAGCTGGGAATCGAACCCAGTTCCCTGGCATTGTGAACTGCATTGCTAATGACTGTGCCACGGTGCCGCCCACAAAAATATGGAGCGCTTCACTAATGTGCGTAGCTGAGTTTCTGGGATTAATAGTTTAGTGATAATACCACTAGACCATCGCCTCTCTGATCATTCTTCTGCAAATGATTGAAATTGTAAAGAAAGACATCATTATGTGCAATGGCAGACTTGAACAGGTTTTTACTTTCGTGCATCTACAGACAGATTTCCTCTCAAGAAAGCTGTGAGAAAGTCAATCCATTTGGAATTGCCTCAGTATGCTGTATTTTTGTGAAGTACCTCTATCAGCTGGTCTTCCTTAACTGAATATCTCCAGTCCTATCCATAGTGCTTGGTGCAACAGAATTCCAAAAACTTGTGACTGATATCTAGGGAATACTTAACACTTATCTGGCTTTTAGTCTATTGCAGATAAATGCCAAATGGACACGTGTGACAGGTCTGAGTATGTTTTCTGTATTTAAAAGCTAACTTTCAGAAAGGAGATCAATACTCAAGCTATCCCATCTGAAAGGCCTTCAAAACTTTGCTGTGTTTTGGCCTTAGTCACTGTAGCAATTGGGAATTTGTGTTTTATGCCTCAGAAATATTTGAATTGGAGTTTCATTTACAATGCTTTTAAAATGTCATCTCTCATGTTTACAGCTTCTTGCTTCAATTTTGTTTCTCTTTCTCAGTAACCGTAGGCAGGCTTGATGAACAGCACACAAAATGGAGAAGACTCTTGGGGCACAAATAATCAAACTCCTTGTAATACTTCATCTTTTCCCTCTTGTAAAACTTAAAGAATATCTTACACAACAAACAAATGTACATTGAGTCATTTCTTAGAGACCGGAGTCCATTTTCCTCTGAGTATAGAAAAAATCTTTGAGATATGAAGGCCACTGATGAGATCAACAGACTGTAATAAGTCATCAGAGGCAAGGTCGCTTCATCAGAATCCCTTTATTTACAATTCTAATTGCAGTGACAGAGTGCTATCAGTCAGCAGTCTACCTTCAAGAATGTCAGAGGAACTGACACTCTCAGTTAAATTCAAGGCAAAAACTTCCTGACTGGCCCATCAATTGACTCCATAATCAGGGAGTTCATATTCCAGTAGGCAACCTCAATGGCCTGATTGAAGTCATTACATAAACTTGAGGTTGTTTCTCTGTGAAGTCATGGAATTGTAGAATCCATACAATGCAGAAGAGGCCATTTGGCCCATTGAGTCTGCACCAACACTCTGACAGAATATTTCACCCAGGCCCTCTCTCCTGCCTTATCTCTTTAACCCCACATAATTACCATGGCTAATCTATTCAACCGACGCATCTTGGGACATTAAGAGGAAATTTAGATTGGCCAATCAACCTAACCTGCACATCTTTGGGAGGAAAACAGATCACCTGGAGGAAAGCCATGCAGTCATGAAGAGAATGTGCAAACTCCAGGCTGACAGTCACCTGAGGCCGGAATTGAACCTGGGCCCTTGAAGCTGTGAGGCAACAGGACTAACCGCTGTGCCACCATGTGGTCAGATCAGCTGTTCTGTTCTCGAAATATCTTGGTCTGCTTATCAACAAGGATCTCGTGTTCCAATTTAAGTTATCATCCAACCAATAAGCATTGGTATTAAACAACTACTTCATTTGCTTTGGTCTTGATAGAAATTATGTGAATCCGTGGTGACAAATCTGGTCGCGATGTGAATTCTTTTCCAACTTCAAATCATTATCTCCTTGCACGTGTTTAGTAAGATCATGCTTTTCCCCTTGTCATTTTGTGATTTCTTCTGCTTTCATTCTGACATTTGTTTTGGATGGCTACGGAATGGTTAGCTGTGTGCAAAGATTACACCGAATCATTAAGTTGGCTCCTATCCTTCCAGTCAGAGAGTGTTGGGTGGAATGATCTGCTATAAATAGATCGTTCAAGTGTTTTCCCCTCCGACAGGCTAACCCTCGGACTGGGGAGAAATTTAAATTCTGCCCAGGGCAGAAATTACAAGGGGGCATAAGCTCAAGGTAAGAGGGGGGAATGGTTCAGTGGAGAAGTGCAGGGGGAGTTTTTTTTACAGTAACTTTCGTCACTTGACAAAGAGGACAGCCTTGAAAGCTTGTGAGTTTACGATCAAATACATCGGTTGGACTTAAACCTGGTTTTGTTCGAATTCTTACTATGTTTACCCCAGTCCAATGCTGGCATCTCTGCATCATGAAGATTTTTATATAGAGGGCGGTGGTGGCCTGGAATGCACTGCCAAGTGAGTTGGTTGAGGCAGACATGTTCACAACATTTAAGACTTATGTGGATAGACACATAAACTAATGGGGAACAGAGAAATACAGGGTCTAGATTGGACAATGTGATCAGTGCAGACTTGGACAGTGGTATTGCCTGTTCCTGCGCTGTATTTATTATTTGTTGGGGATCACCCTGATAAATCAGTTAATGTCGTCATTCAAATAAATTAAATCAAATTGAGCTGATTTATTATTGTCCCATGTATTGGGATACAGTGAAAAGTATAGTTCCTTGGATGCTATACAGACAAAACACACTGTTCATAGAGTACATTGGGGAAAAGGAAAGAAGAGAGAATATGGTATTATAATTACAGATAGTTGAAGAGAGGGTGAGGATTGTATCATCGTGTCAGGTGGTGGTGAATTCCATCAAACTTCATGGAGTCCTTGGAAACAAACAGTCTCCAGCAAACATTGATAGTCTCTGGGAAATCCATTTTGCAAATTGGCTTGAATATCACTGAATGAAATGGTTTTTAAGGAATTTATTGTAGTCATTTGCTTTTAGGTCTTGAACAACAAGCAGAAAATTTTGATTCCTAAAGGCTGTGGGCACTTCTTTAAAATCATCAACTTGAAGTTGTTGCTGTGGTTTTGCTGGCCATTGCGTTGGTTGTAGAGATACAGGGTGCATTTCAATAGATTTCTCACTGAACGTTCAAATTAAAAAGGAACGGTCTTACCAAAAAAATTCTAAGAGCCAAACAACCACTTAGTGAAAATGGAAGAGAATTGTGCCCATTTTTTCTGCAAGCTTTCAGATACGATCTTATACTACTTAGACAAAAAAAGAGGTAAAGTATGATTTACGCCACTAAGTGGAGTGGAGTCGATTCTTGCTGGAAAACCAGCTGCTCACAGCTAGAGGGCACCATTGTGCATTTGCAGATCTCTCTGTTCTGTGTACAGAGCACTTGAGATTTGTCACTCCTCCCAACCCCATGGATAACACCAACACCCACCCTTCCCTCTCCAATCACTGGCCTTTACAGCAGATCACCTCTACCCACTTCCACCCCCTGAAACCCATTTACCATGGCTAACCCTCCGAACCTACACATCTTAGTGACACTGTGCCTCTGTGTCGTCCTTCAAGCAACATGATTACCATCTACCACTTTTAACACAATGCTTCAATTCCACCAAAGTGTGCTGGGTTCCTTACCCGTGAGCCCATCATTTACATCTGGGCTTTTACAATGAGTGTCAGCTATCTATTCCACTGTATTAGATACACAAACCAAGTTTGATCCTTCATTCACCCAACATCTGAACAGGCTCACTCTCAGAGAAGAGTGGCAGCAAGTAACAGATCCTCGTAAAGCCTAACATACGAACTAGGATCAGTCAACTCAGGGCAGGCTGGGGATTGAATGCAAGACCTCTTTAGTCTGTACAGCTGTCATAGGAATTGTACAGTTAAAAGCATGGGCTAATTCAGGAGACTGCGATGTGTAAAGTATTGAAGTAATTTGCCCTTTTTTGGTAGTCGCTGACTGTAGTGTATGTGTGGCAACGAAATCAGAATTTGGATTTTAAATACACATCTGCCCAATTAATGAGAAATTGCCATCTTCAAGGAAACAAAACAAGCTGACATCAAATGTTTTTAACAAGCTCCTCCTGTCATGATATTTAATGCTTGTGACATCCCAGGGAAAAGATAGAACTAGCACCAATTACTGGGGGAGGGGGGAGCATCCATGACTTTTCATCAACTTGGCTCAACCAGATTTCTGATACAGATCGGCTGTGACATCCCTGAGTCGCCACAATATCTGCGCCACGGCAATCTCTCGTAATAGACAGAGCAAACTTTGATAAATGACATATCAGAAAGGTAATGAACTGGAACAAATCAAAATTAAAATGATCAACATATTGATGTCAGTCAACGCCATTGTTAGATTAGCTTCCTTCAAATAATGTGACTCACATTTATAAATGCCGCCCTGAATATTTTCAGCAGCTTTTCAAAGCTCTATGTTTCTGTATGACTCAAATTGATCATCAGACTGAGCGATAATGTGCAAATATATTTTCCCATTCTTAAAATATTGAGAACTTAACTGCGCTTTGCTGGGATTTTTTTTAAAAAAGTTAATAAAATTATACTTATCCAGTAGAAAATGTTCGCCTCTGGGTTTGACTTCCATCAGCAGTTATACCAATTAAGGGTAGCATGGTTAGCACAGTGGTTAGCACTGCTGTCTCGCAGTTCAAGGGACCCAGGTTCAATCCCAGCCTCGGGTCACTGTCTGTGTGTAGTTTACATGTTCTGCCAATGTCTGCATGAGTTTCCTCTGGATGCTCCGGTTTCTTCCCGCAGTCCAAAGATGTATGTGTTAGGTTGATTGGCCATGCTAAGTTGCTCCTCAGTGTCCAAAAGATATGTGTAGATTAGATGGAATCACCATGGAAGGTTAACGTGGGGCTATGGAATAGGGCCTGGGTGGGATTGTTGTCAGCGCAGACTCGATGGGCTGAATGGCCTCCTTCTGCTCTGCAGGGATCCTCTAACTGGTTCTAACTGGTAATGTCACACTGAAAGATTTATGGGCCTCAATAACAATTTATATTTAGCAGAGGCCGGTGCAGTGGAGCCCTACAATACAATCTGTTGGGGGTCCTACGCGTCATTGTGACTTGCCTCGACCAGGGTCATATCATGGTGATGCATTGGAGAAAAACTAACCACTTCCAAACTCCTGAAGACCACAGTGTTACTGGGGGGGCAGAGGCTGTTGGGATAAGTGTTAGGGGAGGAGGCGGGGGTGGTAAAACCACACCTTAAAGATGCAGAGCGCACAGAGGGAGAATGACTGGACCCGGTGATGCCATCCTGATACATTCTGGTTGATAATCTCATTCCCATTGAGACACTGCATAACTGACATATTCAGATTGGATCCAGGATCCTCATATTTTTGACGTGGGGCCTAAATTCTGATGTTGTAAAATTGCAGCTTGACACTTTACATTTTATTCAGGCTAGACAGTTCTTTCTTAAAACAATACTTAAACTTGTCATTTATAATCCTTCTGTTGAGCTGTCAATTACAAACTGCAACTCTATGATCTTCCTGGACGTGTATCAGGGTGGGGGTGGGGGAGTTTCAGAAAGGCATTGTCAGTTTATCACTGTAAGTACCTGAAGAATAAACTTTCCCACTGCCCTCCCGTGATTTGAACCACTCTTTGAAGGGGGAACAGGCAGATGACCTGCTCCCTGTCTCCACCTCTGTCACCCCGAAATCAGTAGCAAAGAGGTGGGTAATAATCATAGAATCCTACAGTACAGAAAGAGGCCATTTGGCCCATCAAGTCTGTACCAACACAATCTCTCCAAGGCCCTATTCCCATAACCAAATACCTTTAGCCTGCTAATCCCCCTGACACTGAGGGGCAATTTAGCATGGCCAACCAACCTAACCCACACATTTTTGGACTGTGGGAGGAATGCGGGGCACCCGAAGGAAACCCATACAGACATGGGGAGAATGTATAAACTCCATACAGATAGTGAGTGACCCGAGGCCAGAATTGAACTTGGGAATCTGGGATCCTGGCACAGTGAGGCAGCAGTGCTAACGAGGGAGAGGCAGCAGTGCTAACGAGGGAGAGGCAGCAGTGCTAACCAGCGAGAGGCAGCAGTGTTAACCAGCGAGAGGCAGCAGTGCTAACCAGCGAGAGAGAGCAGTGCTAACCAGCGAGAGAGAGCAGTGCTAACGAGCGAGAGGCAGCAGTGTTAACCAGCGAGAAGCAGCAGTGCTAACCAGCGAGAGGCAGCAGTGTTAACCAGCGAGAAGCAGCAGTGCTAACCAGCGAGAGGCAGCAGTGTTAACCAGCGAGAAGCAGCAGTGTTAACCAGCGTGAGGCAGCAGTGCTAACCAGCGAGAGGCAGCAGTCTAACGAGTGAGAGCAGCAGTTTAACCAGCGAGAAGCAGCAGTGTTACCAGCGAGAGGCAGCAGTGTTAACCAGCGAGAAGCAGCAGTGCTAACCAGTGAGAGGCAGCAGTGTTAACCAGCGAGAAGCAGCAGTGTTAACCAGCGTGAGGCAGCAGTGCTAACGAGCGAGAGGCAGCAGTGTTAACCAGTGAGAAGCAGCAGTGCTAACCAGTGAGAGGCAGCAGTGCTAACCAGTGAGAGGCAGCAGTGTTAACCAGCGAGAAGCGGCAGTGTTAACCAGTGAGAGGCAGCAGTGTTAACCAGTGAGAGGCAGCAGCGCTAACCAGCGACAGGCAGCAGTGTTAACCAGCGACAGGCAGCAGCGCTAACCAGCGAGAGGCAGCAGTGTTAACCAGCGTGAGGCAGCAGTGTTAACCAGCGAGAGGCAGCTGTAACCAGTAAGAGCAGCAGTGTTAACCAGTAAGAGGCAGCAGCGCTAACCAGCGAGAGGCAGCAGTGCTAACCAGTGAGAGGCAGCAGTGTTAACCAGCGAGAGGCAGCAGTGTTAACCAGTAAGAGGCAGCAGCGCTAACCAGCGAGAGGCAGCAGTGTTAACCAGCGAGAGGCAGCAGTGTTAACCAGCGAGAGGCAGCAGTGTTAACCAGCGAGAGGCAGCAGTGTTAACCAGCGAGAGGCAGCAGTGTTAACCAGTAAGAGGCAGCAGCGCTAACCAGCGAGAGGCAGCAGTGTTAACCAGCGAGAGGCAGCAGTGTTAACCAGCGATAGGCAGCAGTGTTAACCAGCGAGAGGCAGCAGTGTTAACCAGTGTGAGGCAGCAGCATTAACCAGCAAGAGGCAGCAGTGTTAACCAGTAAGAGGCAGCAGCGCTAACCAGCGAGAGGCAGCAGTGTTAACCAGCGAGAGGCAGCAGTGCTAACCAGCGAGAGAGAGCAGTGCTAACCAGCGAGAGGCAGCAGTGTTAACCAGCGAGAGGCAGCAGTGTTAACCAGCGAGAGGCAGCAGTGCTAACCAGTGAGAGGCAGCAGTGCTAACCAGTGAGAGGCAGCAGTGCTAACCAGCGAGAGGCAGCAGTGTTAACCAGCGAGAGACAGCAGCATTAACCAGCGAGAGGCAGCAGTGTTAACCAGCGAGAGGCAGCAGTGTTAACCAGTGTGAGGCAGCAGTGCTAACCAGCGAGAGGCAGCAGTGCTAACCAGTGTGAGGCAGCAGTGTTAACCAGCGAGAGGCAGCAGTGTTAACCAGCAAGAGGCAGCAGTGTTAACCAGCGTGAGGCAGCAGCATTAACCAGCGAGAGGCAGCAGTGTTAACCAGTAAGAGGCAGCAGTGCTAACCAGCGAGAGGCAGCAGTGCTAACCAGTGAGAGGCAGCAGCATTAACCAGCGAGAGGCAGCAGTGCTAACCAGTGAGAGGCAGCAGTGTTAACCAACGAGAGGCAACAGTGCTAACCAACGAGAGGCAACAGTGCTAACCAGCAATAGGCAACAGGGCTAACCAGTGGGAGGCAGCAGTGTTAACCAGCGAGAGGCAACAATGTTAACCATTGTGAGGCAGCAGTGTTAACCAGCGAGAAGCAGCAATGTTAACCATTGTGAGGCAGCAGTCTTAACCAGCGAGAGGCAACAGTGCTAACCAGCGAGGGGCAGCAGTGTTAACCAGCGAGAGGCAGCAGTGCTAACCAGCGAGAGACAGCAGCGCTAACCAGTAAGAGGCAGCAGTATTAACCAGTGAGAGGCAACAGTGCTAACCAGCGAGAGACAGCAGCGCTAACCATTGTGAGGCAGCAGCACTAACCAGCGAGAGACAGCAGCACTAACCAGCGAGAGACAGCAGTGCTAACCAGTGTGAGGCAGCAGTGTTAATCAGTGTGAGGCAGCAGTGTTAACCAGCGAGAGGCAGCAGTGCTAACCATTGTGAGGCAGCAGTGTTAACCAGCGAGAGGCAGCAGTACTAACCAGTGTGAGGCAGCAGTACTAACCAGTGTGAGGCAGCAGTGCTAACCATTGTGAGGCAGCAGTGCTAACCAGCGAGAGGCAGCAGTGCTAACCAGCGTGAGGCAGCAGTGTTTACCAGCGTGAGGCAGCAGCATTAACCAGCGAGAGGCAGCAGTGCTAACCAGTGTGAGGCAGCAGTGCTGACCATTGTGAGGCAGCAGTGTTAACCAGTGTGAGGCAGCAGTACTAACCAGCAAGAGGCAGCAGTGCTAACCAGTGAGAGGCAGCAGTGCTAACCAGTGAGAGGCAGCAGTGCTAACCATTGTGAGGCAGCAGTGCTAACCATTGTGAGGCAGCAGTGTTAACCAGTGAGAGGCAGCAGTGTTAACCAGCAAGAGGCAGCAGTGCTAACCAGTGTGAGGCAGCAGTACTAACCAGCGAGAGACAGCAGTAGTAACCAGCGAGAGACAGCAGTGCTAACCAGTGTGAGGCAGCAATACTAACCAGCGAGAGACAGCAGTACTAACCAGTGTGAGGCAGTAGTATTAACCACTGTGAATCATAATGATCAGGAATGATTCATTCTCTTGATTCCTTTCCACTCTGCTCTTTCTGTGCAGTGGTACAGCCAAGATGGATGGGAGGGGGTTGTGGCACCCAGCCCTCCCTATCAACTTTTAATGAAGCGACACAAGCTCCAGCAAGCTGCTGGAAAATTATAACTCAGCTCAAAGAACATTCCAGAAAGCTGGCATGAGAACGCAGCATCCTCTGGCTTTGAGCATTATTCTACACATGTACAGCTTGTCAAAAGAGCATTCTCAGGATGGTTCTCCCAATTGGCCAGGGGCACCTGGTGATTTATAAATTGTCAATATTGGAGGTGTTCACTTTTCCTATTAACTCTCTGCAAGCTTGCAGAGTCTGACTCATGCAAATCACTGTCTGCATAAAAAGCTGTGAAATAACACAGTGATTATCCAGAGAAGCAGCATCGTTCATTACCTTCAAATCCTTTTTAGTCTTTCAGTGAACAGCAAGTAGTCACAAGTATTAAGCTGAAAGCCATCCTTCTCTTTTTGAATTCATATTTTAATGAGCCTGGGCTCAACTAATTTACAATTGGTAAACTCTAATGGTTGCCTGCTTGCCAAGCCCCTTTGTGGGGTTGGTTTGTTTGGCAGTGCTTAATCCTGAATCACTTTCCTTGCTTTTCTGCTTCTGATCCCCAGGTATGGCCTCTTTTGGAGTAGGTTTCTTCCCATTCTCCTGGGCTAATCTGATTCCTATGGTGGGAGTGGGTTGTGACTCAATGGGGCAGCATGGTGGCACAGGATAACCTTCAGAATAACTTGTGTATGCTCAGTATAAATGGCACAGTGCTGAAAACAAACTCTTTTAATTAAGGTTATTACTTAGCTTTTCAGTAAGAAAAACAACTTTAGCACCGACCACAATCACTTGTATTTAAATAGCACCTCTATGCAAGGATATTAGAACTAAAAAAGCTTTGCTGAAAGGTGGGGTTTAAGGAACATCTTAAAGGGTGGAGCGATTTAGGGGATTGATTTCAAGTACTTGTAGGTAACTGAAAGTGCAGCCACCAACTAAAGTTATTACATGACTATTTTTTGCCAATTGCCCAAATACTTTGGATAATACAATTTTTTACATTTCTTAATTATAAATTAAAACTGTAAATGCTGGAAACCTGATCACAAAAGATTCTTCACATCATAAACAATTCTGACAATGGGCCTCTGCTTTAACAATATTCGCTGTTTAATTTGATTTGACTCATTACTGTCACATGTATTGGTGTACAGTGAAAAGTATTGTTTCTCGCATGCTATACATACCAAACATTACGTTCAAAGAGTACATAGGGGGAGAAGGAAAAGAGAGAGAGCAGAATGTCATGTCACAGTCATAGCTAGATGTAGAGAAAGATCAGCATAACATATGGTAGGTCCGTTCAAAAATGTGATGGCAGCAGGGAAGAAGCTATTCTTGTGTTGGTTGGTACGTGACCTCAGACTTTTGTATCTTTTTCCTGATGGAAGAAGGTGGAAGAGAGTATGTCCCATTTGTGGGATCATTGATTACACTGCCTTCTTTCCTGATGCAGCGGGAAGTGTAAATAGTGTCAATAAGTAGGAGTTCGATGGACTGGACTACGTTCACAACCCTTTGTAGTTTCTTGCTGTCTTGGTCAGAGCAGGAACCGTACCAAGCTGTCAATGTATATTATGAAAAGTTGTGGTCCCAGCACTGATCCCTGTGGCGCACTACTAACTATTAGAAAAAGACCTTTTTACCCCCACTACCATTACCTGATAGTTAAATAGATGCCTTAGGTGATGTCTGGAATTGGAAACATTTTCTTTCTTCACAGTAGTATCTCACATTTAACAAAATGCTGCTCTGTCTGTTTAAAAAAATAACTCTGCAGGAGGTATATAATAGTTTATGTAAACATGTGTTGATCTATAGATAACACATAAGAGCTTTAATCAATTCTTTAATTTAAAAATCAATATTGTAGTGCCAACAATACTAATTAGTTTGAACTTACAATGCTCCTGGCTGCTGCCGGCTATAATTATAAATTAATTAAATAGCTATAGTCTTCTCACTGTTGTTGAGTTGTTTTTTTTTCCCATTGACATGTTTGCACTATATTCAAAAAAATCCTTGCCAGGTTTTCTGTGGTAAAGAGTCATAGTAGAAGAAGTGGTTTAAATTCAATGTTACGGATGTTTCTTCAGAAGGAACTCTTCAAATGCAGACAATAAAAACTTAACAAAACTTACTCTAACTTATAAATCGAAGAAATGGTTCAATAAAGAAACTTCATTACTCCAAACTTGGGGCCTCATCCTGGGCCACTCCAAGTTCCGTGCAATTCTCAACAGGTTCTTATTTACAGTGAGTCTGCTGGTCAGTTAACCGTTATATCATTCTGTAAGTGATTCCATGGTTTACTGGGTCAACTGGCTTTTACAGTTTGTTACCACTGGTCACATTGCATCCAATACAAAGTTGTCACCAGTTACATTTTAACAGTGGATGGGAAGAGGGGTGGAGGAGATAGAACTCCTTTATTTCCTCTTCATTTGCCAATAAGCATGGTGCTTTAAGTTTTTAAATCGACTATGGCACGCCTCTCCATTCCCTCTGTTTGTGAAGTCAATTTTAAATTTGAGGGTGAAATCAGAAGTATTGTTTATTCATACATTCAAACTTGGAGGGTTGGTCATTGCAGCTACATACATGCACACAGATATACACAAGAAGGAGACAGGAAAGAAAAGAGTTTTTTACAACTTTGAATAAATTAAAACAAATAAAAATAGAAATAGGAATATTAATTCCCACACGTGTTAGAGTGCAAAATGTCAGTGTTCACCAACTGTTCTTTTATGTATGAGGAAAAGGTTGGACTAGCTAAAAGCAGAATTTGCTGAGTTCCTTAAAAGTTGTTGACAATGCAACAGGATGATATTAGTATACTGAGGCTTGGCCTACTATACGGGCAAAGCCAGGGATCTTCCAGAGAAATAGGTTTCAAGGAGATTTAACTTGAGGCAGGCCCTTTTGTCAGCCTGGAGTCCTGTTTTTGGCGATGACAAATCGGATATTCACAGTTGACTGCCATGGTGGCCCTGAAATATAGTATTAAATTTTCCCAAAGGCTAAAGGAGCTTAGGTCTTGTGGTCTTTCCCAAAGATAAGTCATTGAGTAATCTGTTTCTTTGTCTCTGGTCAAAATCCATTGTTCACTTTAGAAGATAGATGATGGCTATTAGCTTCTCTGCAGGTAAAATGAGCTTGGATGGCTAGGTTGGCTACCTGTAGAGAAGTTAATAGCCACCATCTATCTCCTAAAGTGAACAATGGATTTTGACCAGAGACAGAGAAACAAATTATTCAACTGACTTATCAAACTGACAAGCTGTCAGCTGCTCCCTTATTTCACTGATTGCAATGGGCTTATATAATGATAGGTGTAAGATTCCACAAGGATGAATGTTGACTTTAGCTTTGCAATGTTCCTGAGCTATAGCCAGCTTGAAAATCATGTGACCTGTAGCAGCTATGTTTTTGGTCCAGCAAAAATCCTTTTTGAGAATAAAAAGCAGAAATAAATGTTTGATTTAAATAGTTTTTGATCTCTTTCATGTCTTGTAGACATAGCACCAACCTTTGGCTGACATTGGATTTTCTGACAAGCCAATTGGGTAACTGGTGAAACACTGCAAATGGCATTGGTGTTGGTCTGTCTAGTTTAGAATTCAGACTGAGTTCTTGCTTCTGAAAACATTTGCATTTGTGGGCAAAACTGGGATTTGGTTGTGACGCCCTCAACTCTGAGGTCAAATTATTTGCTAGCACTCAATGCCTAGGTTCATCCATCATACTGAATGACGATAGAAATGAGGTAAAATAATTTTCTGCCCTGGAATCTCAGCACAACCAGAATTACTCAGACTTTAAGAGGATTTAGGAAGGATGCAGACTGTTTTCCCAGGTACCCTGCATGAACAAGAACAAACATTCCTGCAAGAAGGTGGCTTGCAATGGTTTTGGATCAATTTGCTTCCAAGCTGACTAGACCTAGCTTCCATCAGTAATGAAGGCAATCAACCACGACAGCTCCAGCTTGATATTATTGATTCCTCCTGAATGCTGACAAATTTAGAGTGACAATGTTAAACATGTGAGTTATTTATTAGAGACTAATTTGCTTCTAATGACTGCAGTAATGAACGATCTGTAAATGAAGTGTTGATGGAAACACTGTCATTCCATCTTGAGTTGGCCAGCATGATCTGAAGGCGGAGAGGCCAATTTGAATATTTTGCAGGAATTCAGAGATGCATGTTTAAAGTTGCAATTAGTGGCAATTAGGACTGTCAAACTTTACTTACAAATGCATAAGTAGTGCATTTGAACTTGAGGCAGGCTTTGTTGTCAGCTTTGGTGTCAGCAGATCAGATGTTGACAGCAGATTGCCATGGGAGTCCAGGACCTTATCACCCGTTCACACCATGCTCCTGCTGCAGGCTCAGGCCCTACCCCCATGTCCCTATATATTATACCCACTCATCCGTCTAACCTCCGCCATCCTGGACACTAAGGGGCAATTTCTGAGCATACTTAATCAACCCGCACATCTTTGGACTATGGGAGGAAACTGGAGTATCCAGAGGAAACCCATGTAGACACGAGGAGAATGTGCAAACTCCACACAGACAGTGACCCGAGCTGAGAATCGAACCCAGGACCCTGGAGCTGTGAAGCAGCAGTGCTAAACACTGTGCTATGTGCTGCCCAAGCACTGGGCGGAATCATAGAACCCTACACTGCATTCTGCACCTGCTCCTTTCCTTCTCCCCTCCATACTCGATGAACGACATGTTCTGTCCTTATGGCGCGCAAGAAACAATCTCCTGACCCACTCCCCTCCTCCTCCCCCAGGGGCAGAGCACACTCCTCCTCCCCTCCATCACAGTCCGTCCTGGCCGCTGGCTTTCCTCCACCCCTCCACCCACACTTATCACCCCTAGGTCCCGCCTACAATACGTCCACCTCTTGGCCCACCAGCAATAGATTCCATCTATTGGGCCCACCACTCCCAAACCTGCCTCCCCCGCTCGCCCTCCGGCTCTATACTAATATATGTAACAATAACAAATTTTATAAAATTCCTCTCATGACTGAGTGAGCAATGGAAGTTAGAAATGAACTTTTCCATAATATTTGCCTTTTTCTTTGTCACAATGTTTAGTCTCTTGCAATCAAAGCAACATTGAGTACAATGAATTAATTACAAATCACATTCAATTCAAAATGAATGAACATTCTGGAAGATGAGTGAACTGTCGAAATTAGATTTGAAGGTTTTCTGTGCAGTTAATTTCAACTATTTGTCCAATTTTATATGTGGAAATAAAACCATCCAAAATTAGGGAATCAAAAAAATCAATAAATAATTAAAATACCTTTGTTTGGTGTAGTGCTCTGATCACTAGCAGAGCTTTCTAATAGAAAATTTTTTGTCAAATATTGCAAATCAAATTCTCCTTTACTGACATGCACTGTATCTGGAACTCCCAGCCTGCACTTAGCAGACTGGACAATATGCTTCAATCTGCCCACATTAGCAATAGGATTTGCTGCCGACTTTGTGTTCCAGTCTGCTCTGAATCTTTTCTTTTCAGCAATCAGTTCACAGGCGATATTAAAGACGTGACTATATTCGGCATGCGTATTGCTGATTGTATGATTGAGATAGATAGGCTCTTGATTAATAAGGGACGCAAGATTGTGGAGGAAAAGCAGGAGAATGGTTAGAAAAAGAATCAACCATAATTGAATAGCAGAGCAGGCTCGATGGGCTGAGTGGTCTAATTCTGCTCCTATGTCTTATGGTCCTCTGGTCTGACATGCAGCACTGTCTGTGAAGTGTGTTCCATAGCCCAGAATCTCCTTCTGTTGAAAATGTTAACCCTCCGTTACAGCCGTAACTGACTTAGTTTTGCTTTCCTAATTTAGAAATGCAGAGTTCTCCTGTAAACCCAACAATGCACGCTGATAAGAAACATCCAAATCATACCGATTCCGCTCTTTTATTGATCGGTGTGGCTGTGCTTTATCTCACACATCAGTTACCCACTGAATTACTCTCCCCCTGATGAAAACTTATTCATATCATGCTGGTATCTTATAGTTTTGAGAAGCTGGGATAACAAGCTCACTTTCGTTACTTTATCCCCTTTTTTCAATTGTTAAGTCTGCTGTTGATTTGCGCCTGTGGAAACCTATAGGATTGATATTTGACTTATGGTTAGAATGGATGTAGAGACTCTGGAGACTCCAATCCCCTTTAGGGGTCACTGGCTGGACTTAATGCCTGCTACAACAACAACCTGATGAATTGTGTGCAGTTCTGGTGTCCTTATCCGAGGAAGGATGGCCTTGCTAAAGAGGGTTTACCAGGCTGATTCCTGGGATGGAAGGTCTGCCATATATGGAGAGATTAAGTTGGTTGGGATTGGATTCATTGGAGTTTAGGAGAGAGAAGGGATCTCATAGAAACTTATAAAATTCTAACAAGATTGGACAAGCTACATTCAGAAAGAATGTTTCTGATAGTAAGGGAGTCCCCCAGAACTAGGGGGCATAGTTTGAGGATAAGGGCTTTAAGACTGAGATGAGGAGAAATTTCTTCACACAGAAGGTGATGAATGTGTGGAATTCACAGCCAAGAAAATAATTGAGGCCAAAACGTTGTGTGATTTCAAGAAGAAATTAGATACAGCTTTTGGTGCTAAAGGAATCAAGGGAAAAGAGAAGCAGAAGGAGAATTAGGAATTTAATGATTAGCCATGATCAAAATGAATGGTGGTGCAGACTTGAAGGGCTGAATGGCCTCCTCCTGCTTCTAGTTTTTATGTTTCTATGTAACAACTTGCATTTATATAATGCCTTTAACATAGTGAACTATCCCAAGGTGCTTCACAAGATGGAGCACGTGAGCCTCAAACTTTGTTTTTTTGTATCTGAATTTCAGATTCACTGCCGTACAGCTAGCGCAGGACCCTGATTCACATTCTTAAGTAAATTTGCACTGTGTTCACTCTTGACAACACGAATCATAGAATCCCAACTGTACAAAAGAGGCCATTCGGCCCATCAAATCTGCATCGACCCTCTAAAAGAGCATCCAGTCCCCTGGCCTAATCTTGTGACCCCACACATTGATCATGGCTAATCTACCTAATCTACAGATCCTGGACATGAAGGGACAATTTAGCATGGTCAATCTGTCTAACCTGCATGTCTTTGGACTGTGGGAGGACTCAGAGGAAACCCACACAGACATGGAGAGAACATGCAATCTCCACATAGATAGTCACCCATGATTGGAATTGAACCCGGGTCCCTAGCACTGCGGGCAGTATTGCTAACCACTATGCCACTGTGCTGCTCATAGAATTGGTAAACCACAGTACAAGGTGGAGAACTGAAATGACATCATTATTCACAATGTGATCTCCTCTACATTCAGAAGACTAAAGGCAGATTGGGTAACCACTTCGCAAACATGCCCTTCAGTCCACGAACGTGACCCTAAGCTTCCAGTTGCCTGTCATTTTAACTCTCCACACTCTCCCCACTCTGATCTCTGTCTCCCAATTTGCATCTGACCTCTCCAGCAGAGAATGGGCAGCAGTGTGAGTAACAAATACAGTATGTTAAATTGAATAAAATAAGAATAAATTGGTGTTTCATGTGGAAGGGAAGTTTGGGACCTTGGATGATGAGGACAGAAGCGGTTAAGGAGCTGTTCCTTCATCTCCTGAGCTTGCGTGGGAAGGTGACATCAGGAGGTGAAGAAAAGTTGATTGTAGCTGAGGAGCATGGTATTGAAAGGGAGGTGAAGAAAGAAGTGTTTTGTACTGGTATCATGGTAGAGGGGCAGAAATGTAAAAGGATGATCCGTTAATATAACCACCGGTGAGTGTAAGGTCAGGACGAGAACCTGAATATTGTTCAGGGAGGGAAGAAGGGCTGAGAGTGGAAGTGCGAGGAACAGGCTGCGAAGAAAAGAAGATATATTGATATGGAAGAAACAAAAGCAGAAAACATTGGGAAATCTCAGCAGGTCTGACAGCATCTGTGGAGAGAGAATAAAACCAATGTTTCCAGTCTGAATGAAGGTTGTATCATTTGAACGATGGAGGCAATAGGAAAATGAAATAGAATCCATACAAAAAGCAGAGGGTGAGGAAGTGTAGTCAAGATTGCTACAGGATTCAGTGGCTGTAGTAGGACAAACCCTGGGAATGTGGTTCTGCTGGAGAGGAATGTACAGAAAGGGTTAAACAGACTGCATTGTAGCATCCACGCTCACTGTAGGCAGACAGGACAAAATACGCGTAACTATATCTTAGATGGCACTAAAACAGTCACACCCTCAGTGGTGTAGCTCCAAGGGTACAGCTGCCGTAGGAATATTGGTATCACTTATCAAAGCTCCAAAAAGTCTAGAGGAACGATTGTGCCTCTGAGAAACTAATCAAGCATCCAGGAGATGGGACAGTTAACACCCCATCGAAATCATTTGACAAACACAACACTTTAATATTGTAAAAGATAGACAGGAGTTGTCCAGAAAATGATTAAAGGTAAAGCACATGAAACAATTGAACAGTATGATGTATAAAAACAGAACTGTTACTAATTCAAAGTAACCACATAACGTACAGAAAGGGATCGAAGAATTTGCAAGAACTGATATTCAATAGAGTAGCTCAGAAGTTACAACCACAAGTTCTGCTCTTCCTCATGCATGTTGAATAAAGCCATTTTTGTTGAAGTTCTATATCGGCCCCGAAGACCCAGTTCATTCACTTCCTCCAAAGTGACATTGTTGCGAATATTGATTTTTGGTCTAAGCCCAAAAATGGAGACAGAAAACTTGAGGGAGGGAGGGGAAGAATTAGTGGTGGGGTCATCTGAAGGTAAGAGAGGAGTGGAACCTAATTTGATGAAATTTTCCATTGCAGGGTGAAAGCAGTAAAGGGCACTCTTAAAGCGAGGAATAATTAACATATTTTACGAGCTCACTTCAGTAGGTCAACTTGCTGAATTTTTCAACATTTTGAGTAAGCTTTTCCTGGAGCTTTTCTGCCTCCTTATCTTCTCTGCTGTTCCCTTTGAGAAGTCTTTGACATTTTGCTGTAGTGTGGGCTGCTCACTGTCAGAAAGACAGTGTGACTTGGATTCCAATGGAAGCATTGTGAAATCTGGCAGTGAGTGAGCTCCTTGAACAGTGCATGATACAATAGAAAAGTACTGTTGGAGTTATATTTGTCTGGTGAAATTGACAAGTGCAGCTCTTTCACATCCAATTTGTCTAATTTTTGTGATAATAGGATTATTGACCAGAAATTGATTGAAGGGCTCAGGCATCCAGCAGAAAGCCATTTCATGGTGTCTGGAGTGTTCTGAATATAATCAATAACCTCTCCAGCTTACTTGTTATCTAACCACACATTTAAAAATCAACACTTTAAAAATACAACATCCAGTCCAATGTTCTTTACCCAGAGAGTGGAAGTCATGACTACAGAATGTACTTGAAGCTAATACATTGCCTAATTTCAAAAAGGAATTAGATTTAGCTCTTGGGGCTAAAGGGATCAAAGGATGGGGGGGGGTGGTGGGGAGACTGTGGTGGGGGAAAGATGGGGATCAGGATATTTAATTTGATGATGTGCATGTTAGGTGGATTGGCCATGCAAAATTGCCCTCTTTGTGTTAGGGGGACTAGATTGGGTAAATGCATGGAGTTATGAGGAAGGGGTCCTTAGTGGGATTGTGGTCAGTGAATCACACTGACTCAATGAGTCGAATGCCCTCCTTCTGCACTGTCGGATTCTATGATTCTAAAATTCAATGAACAGCCCTGATCATAATGAATGGCGGAACAGGCTTGAAGGGTCAACTGGCCCACTCCTGCTTCTAGTTTCCACGTTCCTATGTTATGGAACTGAATAAAATGGCATGAGGAATTTGCACCAATTCACAAAATAAACACCATAAGAATAATCTGTGCATTATAATTTAATGCTAGTGCAAGTAACAGTGTTTGGGGCATCTATAAAGAAATAGTTCTCAAGATTAATCCCCAAGTGAGTTTTGATTGACTAATAGAATCATAGAATCCCTAAGGTACAGGAGGATGGCATTCGTTCCATCCAGTCTGCACCGGCTCTCCAATAGAGCATCTTACCAGACACTATTCCATGGGAAATTGCCCCTTCGTAATCAAAGATGTATAGCTTCAGTGGATTAGCTATGGTAAATGCAACGGGGTTATGGGGATAGGATGGAAGGGAGGACCTGGGTGGAATCCCCTTTTGGAGAGTTAGTGCAGACTCGATGGGCCAGATGGCCTGCACTGTAGAAATTCCAATCTTCTATGGTAAGATAGGCCAAAATAGAAATATATGGAGTAATTCCTTCAAACGAGAGCTTGGCCTGCAGTGATCACTTTGTATAAAAATCTTGTTGACGCATCAAGTGACCAAGTCCAGCGTGATAGTCTGAACAAGATCTGATTATCGAGGAGCGGGGAGTGATGGGAGTGGAGAGGAAGTGGTTGTTAGCAGCATTGCTCAAATTTCACCTCGCATATAGATCTTGAATTTTATCTGGTTTTTCACATTCACAAGAGATCAGCAAACTTACACAGGGTGGGATATGTTGTGAGTGTATTGTGAAGTGTGGGACATTGCTTGCCCATGATAGTTTGCGTGTTAACATTTCCACTGGATTGGGTAAACTTAGATCAGTAAGATAGGTAGCCATCAATTTATGATAGTGTCAGATGTTATTATAACTCCATCACTGTCTGTGCGGAGTCTGCACGTTCTCCCTGTGTCAGTGTGGTTTTCCTCTGGGTGCTCTGGTTTTCTCCTACATTCTGAAAGCCGTGCTAGTTAGGTGCATTGGCTGTGCTAAATTCTCCCTCAGTGAACCCAAACAGGCACCAGAGTATGGCAACTAGGGGATTTTCACAGTAACTTCATTGCAGTGTTAATGTAAGCCTACTTGTAACGCAAATAAATAAGTAAATGTTTTGGGCCTCGGGTTCGAATCCAAGCAAAGGCTGACGGTGGAATTTGAATTCAATAAAAAGTATCTGGAGTTAAGAATGTACGAATGATCATGAAACCATTATCAATTATCAGAAAAAACTGGTTCACTAATGTCCTTTAGGGAAGGAAATCTGCTGTTCTTACCTGACTACATGTGGCTCCAGAGCCACAACAATGTGGTTAACTCTCAATGATTTTTGCAGTAACTTCATTGCAGTGTTAGTGTAAGCTGACTTGTAACACCAATAAATAAAAACTAAAAGCAATTATCTTTTTCCCCTCCATATGTATCGGTATCCTCATCTATATTATATTGAACAGGAGGTAGCACTGAGATTGACTAAGCGAGTGCAGGAAAGGTGTGAACAGTAATATTGCACAACAGTGGACTGTGTTAAGTGATGTGACATGTACCTTGGCTGTTTAGTTAAGACTGAATGAAGTTAGGTGTAGCATTAGAACTGGGACTGGTTCTGCCAGATGGAATGCCAGATGGACCTATGAAAGAAGCAAGGACCACTCTCTGTTCTCAGTTCTGCACAATGTTCGGAATTGGACACTTAAGTCCTTACAATATTAAAATGCTGGTCACAGCACCCTTTGTGCAGGTTCCTGTTTCATTCCAAAGAACGGAACACATTTGCAAAGTAACATCATAGCAAACAATAACAGCACCATATAAAGTGCCCTTTAAAAACTGAGGTACTCCAATGGGAAGAGAATTATTCTAATTAGAATGGAATAGAATCCCTACAGTGCAGAAGGAGGCCATTTAGTGCATCAAGACTAACCCCGTAACACCATGTATTTACCCCATTAATCCCCCTAACTTACATATCTTGGGACATTATTTACCACGGTCAATCAACCTGAGTGTGAGAGGAAAGTGGAGCACTTGGGGAGAACATGCAAACCCCATACAGACAGTGATCCAAAACCGGAATTGAATCCAGGTCCCTGTGAGGCAACAGTGCTAACCACTGTGCCATCATGCAGTGCTGCAAAACACTTCTTTCAAAATTCATTGCCCATCATGACCTGGGCAAATATATCTGCCCCTCCCTCCGTCACCTGTCATTTGGGCAGCATGGTAGCACAGTGGTTAGCACCACAGCCCAGGGACCCAGTTTCAATTTTGGCCTTGGGTCACTGTCTATGTGGAGTTTGCATTTCTCACCGTGTCCATGTGGGTTTCCTCCTGGTGCTCCGTTTCCTTCCACAGTCCTACAGATGTGTGAGTTAGGTGGATTGGCCATGCTAAATTGGCCCTCGGATCAGGGGGATTAGCAGGGTAAATCTATGGAGTTACAGGAATAGGGGCTGGGTGAGATTGTGGTCAGTACAACCTTGATGGGCGGAATGAGCTCCTCCTGTATTGTAGGGATTCTATGATTCGTAGGTCATTTCAAATCTGTATTTACTCACTGATAATCTTCTGGCCGGTACTCATTTTGGGTTCAGCATGGACCACTCTGTTTCAATTCTCATTGCAATCACAGTCAAACATGGTCAAAGAGTTGACTTCTAGAGGTGTGAGTGACTACGCTTGAGGCAATAACATTCAAGTCATTGGGAATTGGGGGAGAACTCACAAGTGGTTGTTGTGATAGCACAAAAGGTTATAGTCGTGATTGTTGGAGGTAAATCACCTCAACCCCCTTTGTCGCAGGATTTGATTGAAGCAGTGTCCTCAGCCCAACTATATTCAGCTACTTTATCAATGTGTTTTCCCTCAGCTTTATTCATGGAACGCCTACAATGCAGAAAGAAACATTTGGCCCATTGAGTCTGCACCGATCACATTCCCACCCAGACCCTATTCCTGTAGCCCCAGCTATTTACTCTGCTAAAGCTAAAGGCAGAAGTAGACAATTGCACAATGCTCAATACTATTTGCAGATACTGAAACAGTCTGATCCCGTAGCAGTAACATTCAAACTTGGCATGACAAGTGGCAAATAGCATTTGTACTTCACAAGTGCCAGACAATGACTACTTTCAATGAGGGAGAACCTACCCATGTCTCCTTGTCCATCAGCAACATCACCATCACTTAATCCCTCACTATCAACATCATGGGGTTATCATTAACTGGATCAGCCATATAAATACTGTGGCTCACTGAGCAGACAAGATGCTGAGAGTTATGTGCAGAAAGACTTACCTCCTGATTCCCCAAAGTCCATCTACAATCTACAAGGCATTAGTCAGCACTGTGATGACATACCGCTTGATGAGTGCAGTTGCAATAACATTCAGGAAGCTCAACATCACACAAGACAGAGCAACCACTTGATGTCGTAACCTGAAGTTAAGACTTTCTCTATCACCGGCACATAATGGCAGCAATGTGTACCAAACCGAGAGTCAAGATTCTTTTCACCGCATCTTCCAAACCTGCAACTTCTACCACCTCGAAAAACAAGAACAACGGGGATAAAAGCAGACAGTGCTGGAAGCACACAGGTCAGGCAGTATTTGTGGGAAAGAGCAGATCTGACATTTCAGCTAGGTGACTCTTCAGAATGACAGCAGCTGCATGGGGACACCAGCACCAGTAAGTTCACCAACCCTCTCTATTTGCTGCTCCTTCACTGTCACTGGAACTGCCTACCTAACAGCACAGTAGGTGTACTTACACTGTGTGGACTGCAGTGGCTCAAACTGGTGACTCAGCACCATCTTTGCAAGACCAGTTAGGGATTAGCCACACTGGAAGTATCCACATCCCATCAACAATTTTTAAAAATACTCCTGGTTATCTTATATTTTAAACTTGTACATGTTCTTATACCTTTTAACATGAACACTTAGTTTTAGTTTGGATAGATAGATGGAGATGAAATGATACTGAAATGAAGTGGGAGAAATGTTATGAATAATGTTTGTTCATATGAAGTGTAAACACCCACACAGGCTGGCTCCAAGAAGTCGAGTGTTGATTTTGAATTTATTTAAAGTTGTTTATGACATGAAATTTGTTTTAACCCATGTCAGCAGTGGGCTTAATATGATGCTGTTTGAACTGAACTTCTTTTTCATGTCACATTGAAGCAGTATAATCAGAGGAGACTTTGGTTCAATCATTTGGACACAGTGGAAAGTCAGTGCCTAATCTTTTGTAGCAGTCAATTCCCCTTGTGAGCTGAAAGCTTTGTCTGCAGGTATGGAGATAATAAAAATCCCTAGAGCTGTTCATCAGAACATTAACTTGGATCACATGTTAATGTTCTGCTCTCTCAGATGTCTGCTTGTGGATGAAGATCATTTCAGGTTTTGTAAGCACATAAATGCACACACACACACACACACACACACATGCACAAACACATTGCCACACATGCATACACACGTGGACACACAAGCACACAAACATGCACACACATATATGCACATACACATACATGCACATGCATGCACACCCACACTCACGTTCATGCACACTCAAACACCCTCGAGCACGCATACACATGGACTCAACTCATACATGTGCACAAGCGCACACACTCATGTGCATGCACTCATGCATGCATGCAAGCACACAGAAATGCGCACACACACACATGCACACAGACAAATGCACAAACACATGCACTCATGCATATACACAAATGCACATACAGGCACACAAGTATACACACATACACATACATCCGCACACTCACACTTCACACTCACATGCTCATGCGCACACACATGCACACACATGTACACACACACACTGACATTTGCATACACATGCAAACTTAAGCACACACATACAGATGCACATGAGCAAATACACGCACACACACACGCGCACACACACACACACACACACACACAAGTCTGACAACTCACTGGGGCATGAAGGAGCTGCTATTTGTGAGAATGTGATCTTTCTGATACAGTTTAAACAACAGATTTATCAACCAGTTCTGCGAGTTCAGCTGGACCTTAGACACCCTGTTGTAATTATTTGTGGAACAGCAAAATGCTGCTGCTGGTTAATAATCCTCAGCTCAATCAATATCATCAAAACCCATTTCAGCCAGTCATGCATCACACTGCTTTATGTGGAATCTGCTGTGCAAAAGACACATGTTGATTCCTTTGAAATGAAATCATGCTGTATTTATTTGCATCTGCTTATATAATTATTTCCAAGCCCCCTATTAAATAATAAGAATTTACATATAGTCATTAGGTTGCTGCCTAAACCAAGCTAAACTTGGGCATGCGGGATGATGGATAGATAATTATTAATCTTCTTGTCTCTTAAAAAGGAGTCATTATAGCTTTGGAAAAAAATATTTTCTCAGCTAAAGAATGAGCTTCTGGGGGAATTAAACTTACAAGGGAATGGGAGTATGAATCTCCAAAGAGCTAGCATGGACTCAATGGGCCAATTGACCTTCTCCTGTGCCGTAATGACTCTCTCGGTGCTCATTAATCGAGGCACCAAGGGTCTAGCTCATGGGCTGGAGAGCTGGTGAAAGTTTTGTGTCACCACTTTTCAGGAAGTCCTGCCACTTTAAGTGCCAGTCAGGCACTTAACTGGGTCATCCCCATGATTAGGACCCAAGGGGACCGAGATCCTGCCTGCTGAGAGCTATCAGCCAGTCGGAGGTTGGCAACGTGTCATTGCCATACCACTAGAGTTGGTGATGACCTGCTGGTATTATCGCTAGACAACTAATCCAGAATATCCACTAATGTTCCGGGGACCCAAGTTCAAATCCCGCCACGGCAGATGGTGAAATTTGAATTCAATAAAAAAAAATCTGGAATTAAGAATCTACCATGAAACCATAGTTGTCGGAAAAATTCATCTGGTTCACTATTGTGCTTTAGGGAAGGAAATCTGTCATCCTTACCCGGTCTGGACTATTTGTGACTCCAGATCTATTGAATAGCTTTCAACTCAGTACTCATGTGCTCTTAGTGCAACTCAGTACTAGGTCCTCTTCTATTTGTGGTCTACATAAATGACTTGGAAGTAGGGGTAGGTGGTGAGATCAGCAAATTTGCTGATGACACCAAGATGCTTGGATTGGCGGGTACAGAAGAGCAGTGTCAGGCAATACAACAGGACATAGACAGGTTGGTAGACTGGGCAGATAGATGGCAAATGGAATTTAATCCGGATAAATGCGAGGTGATGCATTTTGGCCGGAAAAATGTAGAAGAGAGTTATAGGATAAAAGGTAAACTATACGGAGCATAGAGACACAGAGAGACTTGGGGGTGCAGGTTCACAAGTCTCTGAAGGTGTCCTCACAGGTGGAGAAGGTGATAAAGAATGCGTATAGTATGTTAGCTTTCATAGAAAAGGGTATAGAATACAAGAGTAGGAGTTTGATGTTGCAGTTGTATAGAACTTTGGTTAGGCCTCACTTGGAATACTGCGTCCAGTTCTGGTCGCCGTACTATCGGAAGGATGTGGAGTCCTTGGAGAGAGTGCAGAGGAGGTTTACCAGGATGCTGCCTGGTATGGAAGGACTGTCTTATGAGGAACGATTAGATAGACTGGGGTTGTTTTCCCTTGAAAGACGTCGGCTTAGAGGGGATCTCATAGAGGTGTATAAGATTATAAGGGATATAGATAGAGTAAATGGAGATAAACTTTTTCCGTCTTTAGAAATGGATAGGACGAGGGGTCATGGCCATAGGGTGAGGGGGCTATGTATAGGAAGAATATTAGAGGGCAGTTTTTCACACAAAGGGTAGTGGGGGTGTGGAATGCACTGCCGAGTAAGGTGGTGGGAGCAGGCACACTGGGGCTGTTTAAGGGTTTCTTGGACAGCCACATGAGCGGTATGCAGATAGAGGGATATATTAGGATTGTCTAACTACGGCTTTTTTCCACAGGTAATTCGGTCCATACTTGACCTACATTGAGCATGCATTTGGCAGGTGGTGCGGGTACAGCTCTTGGATGTTGATTCATGGGTTGCCTGGTACCTCATGTCGTAAATGAGTGCTTTATGTGGACCATCTGAAGGGCACCATGACAGCTCAGAGACTATCGATGTGGCTGTGCAGACACTTGGAATTGGGCCGGTGTCTGCGGGAGTTTGCGCGTTCTCCCCGTGGTTGCGTGGGTTTTCTCCGGGCACTCCGGTTTCCTCCCACAACCCAAAAATTCGCTCTTAGGCTGATTGGGAAACAAATTGTCTCTATAGTGAGAATTTTCCATATTAGGAATAATATATATATTATTATATAGGAATAATATAATAGGATAATGGATTTGCTACTATATAGTTATGACGGCGGCGCGGGCTTGTTGGGCCGAAGGGCCTGTTTCCCGTGCTGTGTTGCTCTTTAAAACTGTCCCCCAAGGGCAACAAAGGGTGGGCAGTGAAGGCAGACCAGCCAATGGCACCCAGGTGCCATGAACTGATACAACAAAATTGGGAAAGTGTTGGCTGTCGCTGGAACTACACCAACTGAGGCCCAGGATCAACAAGAGATGTCAGAAGGAAGGTTTAAGGGGGAGACAGAGGGACATCAGGAACAAGGGAAAGAGGTGGTGTTGCTCTGAGCTGGTACACTCTCGTTCCTGATGTGGGATCTGTCATTCAGGCACTGAGTGCCTTTGAATGAGGGATCCCCTGCAAAACTACAAACAATACTGTCAGGATTTGTTCTTCAGGCTCTCTCATAGTGAGGCACCTGCCTGCCCTTGGATGAATATCGATGGTGGGATAAGGCCTTCACCTGGGTATTAAATAATATTGTTATTTTTTATAACTGGACGGATTGGGAAGATGAGTAGGGATATTTTATTGTGGTCACAGTCACCAAGGATATAATTGTTGACTTTGATATGAATAATTTCAATGCAGTAGTATGTGCAGAAATCTTATCAGAGGATTTGAATAGAAGAAATAAGAATGGGAGTAAGTTATTTGGCCCTTCAAACCTGCTTTCCCATTCATTAGGAGCCAATATTCCCCTTGTCCACATTCCTTCCCTATATCCGTAATTCTTGATTTATGTGCTATATTGGGAAAGATGAGCATAGGTTTAGGTTTATTTATTAGTGTCACAAATAGACTTACATTAACATTGCAATGAAGTTACTGTGAAAATTCCCTAATCGCCACATTCCGGTGCCTGTTCAGGTACACTGAGAGAGAATTTAGCATGGCTTGCGCATCTGACCAGCACATCTTACAGATTGTAAGAGGAAACCAGAGCACCCGAAGGAAACCCATGCAGCCTTGCATAAAAAATACAGCTTCTCTTTCATTTTTAAAACATGTAGTTACTGCCTGTTTCTGAAAGAAGCAAGATGTGTCTCTTTGTCTCCTTCTGTAGAGGTTGTCTGAAAGTTAAAAAACTGACAACCTAGATACAAGCAGACACGGAGTGAACATGCAGGCTCTGCATAGACAGTGACCCAAGCCGGGAATTGAACCCAGGTCCCTGGCGCTGTGAGACAGCGGTGTGCCACCATGCTTCTAAGTTTTCTTCCCAGTGCTACACTTGTGAATTGTCGGAGGAGATCAGATACGTAAGGACGCAGCAGATGGAGTTGGACATAATGCCACTGGCTCTATACCACTCCAACTCAACCTTTCAATTCATTGGAACAGTGAGCAGATACATGGAAGATATTTTTAGGTTTCTGGAAACATTGTAAAAATTAAAAGTCTCATTGTATACTTCATTCCATCACATTAGCCTCCTGACCAAATGAGCTACATAAAATTTATTCCATTCTTAAAGATTAATTAAATTCCAGAATATTTATTCAATATGGACACGACAAAACACGACATTCAAAGACTATTTTTGAAGCCCCATTATAAGCAACTTGAATTAAGATTTTGTGGGCAGCATGATGGCACAGTGGTTAGCACTGCTGCCTCATAGTGCTAGGGACCCCGGTTCGATTCTGGCCTTGGGTAACTGACAGTGTGGAGTTTACACATTCTCCCTGTGTCTGCATGGATTCCAGTTTCCTTCCACAGTCCAAAGATGTGCAGGTTAGGTGGATTGGCCTTACTGAATTGTCCCTGAGTGTCCAAGGTTTGCTGGATGAATTAGCCATGGTAAATGTGTGGGGTTGCACGGATAGGGTGAATTATAGAATTCCCACAGTGCAGAAGGAGACCATTCGGCCCATCGAGTCTGCACCGACCACAATCCCACCCAGGCCCAAACATCCACCTCACCAATCCCTCTAACCTGCATATCCCAGGATATTAAAGGATAATTTAACATGGCAATCAACCTAATCTGCAAATCTTCAAACTGTGGGAAGAAATCGAAACACCCAGAAGAAACCCATGCAGGCACAGGGAGAACATGCAAACTCCACACAAATAATGACCCAAGCCAGGAATTGAACCCAGGTCTCCAGACATCGAGGCAGTGGTGCTAACCCCTATGCCACTGTGGGGAGAAGGGCGTGGGTAAGATACTCAGTCAGAGAGTCAGTGCAGACTCAATGGGCCAAATGACCTCTTCTGCACTGTAAGGATTCTGCGATGATTTTTTTTTAGAAAATTTATATGTTGGTTAACTGATACCACCTCCATTAGATCTGTAGATTACAATCATAATATAATGACTATGTTTGATCATAATGTAGAGACAATTGCAAATCTCATGACCATTACTGCTGCAGCTATGAATTTAGCCATTCTGTCAATCATTTCTCCAACAATCATAGGCTAATGCTTGGAAATGAGCAAGGAAGCACTGTGCCCCTACTGAACCACTGTAATTTATTACATTGGGAAACCCATTTTCCCCATGAGCCATTACTGCGCTAATAGCTTATCTATTTTACTTCAAGCCTGTGTAAGCAAGCCATACATCTTGATTTACCACAAGCAATCAGCTTTGTAAATGGAAAACCACGACCATTGAAAATGTGTTTTATCTTCAGTCAGACCTCGGCAGCACCAACAAACAAAGTCTGTGGCAGAAAATTACTTTCCAACAATTGAGTACTAATTGAGCATCTTTCAATGTAGCGACACATCTGATTCTGGCTGATCAATTCAGAATTGGCAGCTGGGTCAGATATTGATGAGAAAGCAGGGAAAATCAAACAGGGGTGATTATATTACAATACATTAATAATCTCGTTCCTCATTGAAAAAAAACCTTGTGTAACCTCTTTGCCAATTTCTATGCCCTCTCACTCTTAGTACATCTTTCCTTCTTCAAAGTGAATTTGTGTTTATGAAGGCTGATGGAATACTGTAAACTCTGAAGTTATCTACTGTCTTCAAAGTTCTGTTTTCATCCTTGATCATCGGTGTGGCAAGCAGTTCATCTCCATCTCGCCATTCCTAATTCTCGAAAATGTTTATATTTGTCACACTTCAATACTTTTCTTTTAGATCCAACAACCTTCAAACAGAACAAGAGCTTGTCATCTACAGAGGGCGGCATGGTGGTACAGTGGGCAGCACTGCTGCCTCAGAGTGCCATCCGGATTCAATTCCTGGCTTGGGTAACTGTGCAAAGTCTGCACATTCTTGCCATGTTTGTGTGGGTTTCCTCTGGGTGCTCTGGTTTCCTCCCACAGTCCAAAGGATGTGCTGCTTAGGTGTAATTGACCCAAACAGGTACCAGACTATGCCGACTAGGGGAATTTTGCAGTAACTTAATTGCAGTGTTAATGTAAGCTTTCTTGGTGACTAATAAACTTTACAAACAGGTGCTGGAGTGTGGCGACTAAGGGATTTTCATAGTAACTTCACTGCAATGTTAATATAAACCTACTTGTGACACAAATAAATAAACTTTAAACTTACAGCGTCCAACAGGGCATTGTCAGGGTGCCAGGTGGGCACTGCCAGGCTGGCATGACCTGATGGGCAATGCCCAGACATGCTCCTGGCCACCCAATCATGCCACCTGGTTCCTGCTACTGCAAAGCAGCAGTGAATTTTCTGGTGGTGGAGGGAGAATCCATGAGGATGATAGCAGCTGTGTTAAACCCGGTAACTATATTTAAATGTAGTCAATTTTACGTTAGTAAGCATCACACCTAGAAAGGTTGTGAAGGCATGAATCAAATTTTTGGCCTCTCATGCTATCTTCCTGGCTCGCCACACAGATCGACCGGTGCAGTGAGCCGGTAAGATTGTGTTTATTGTGTTTTTACACCTCAGCAGACTCTATAAATATTCTGCATTAGTTCAATGGGACCAAGAGTATCATAGACTGAAGGCAGCAATTTGACTAAATCTCAGGAGAACGTGGCAAAGTGAAAGTCAGTGGGGATCAGGAGGCAAACTCTCCGCTGGTTGGAATCACACCAAGCACAAAGAAAGATAGTTGTAGCTGTTAGCCATCAATCATCTCAGATCCTGAGTATTAATGCAGGGGTTCTTCCTGGTAGTATCCTAGCAACTACCTTCACCTGCTTCGTAAAAGATCTTTCATCCAGGATAAGATCATAAATGATGATATTCACTGATGAAATGCAGCTTTTAGTCCCATACATAACACCTCAGATACTGGAGAAGTCTTCTGATATTCTTGTGCATGAAGCCGATTTCACCAGCAAAACTGGTCTGGTACAAATGGGGGGGGGTGGCGAGGAGAAACCAGGCAAGTTTCTCGGTTTACGCCTCTTGTCTCAGCTTACCACTTTGCCTTGCTGAAAGGCAGGTGGAATGAGGTCGTAAGATCGTGCCCTTAGAGTTTTGTTCGTGTGATCGCGCAGAACGTTTTCCTTATGAATCAACAAAGGAGTCATTTAGATTTAATTAATTCTGCTTTTTGTCACCTTGTGTATTTTGTATTCTGTTAAGGCACAGAGCTAATGTATAATGTATAATGCAAACACTGATTGCATACATGTTTAGCATGCACTACCAGGCTTTTCAGTTAGGCTTATTGTTCTAGCTGGCTGTCAGACAGGGGATGACAAATTGATGCTTTATGCTTTAGAAACACAGTCAGTGCTGTGTGATGTTTTGTTCATTGTGCTGAAGTTGATTCTATGTGACAAAAGGCTATTTCTCAAAATATCTGAGTGAGAGAGGCCTTCATTTGACCCATACAGTAACTGACCTGCAATCGCTCGAAGCTTGATATTGTGTCCTAAATGAAAACGCGTTTTATTACCAGTTCTTTTATGTCTCCAGATACTTAAACTTGCTGCCAACAGTTAACTTGATGGTTCCAACCTTCAATTGTCTTTGTACATTAACCTTCTTCGATCCACTTTGATCTCAGAAGAAGCAGTCACATTTCCTCCATTCCTAAAGGAGATAGTCTTTGACTTCAGAAGGCATAGTGGAGCACATGCCTCTCTCTACATCACAGTGACAAAGTGGAAACGGTCAAAAATGTCAAGTTTTTAGATGCTCAGATCACCAACAACATGTCGCTACATTTAAGCAAGCCCACCAACGCCTCTACTATCACAGGCAGCTAAAGAAATTCAGCACATCTGATATGACTTTCAAACATTTTTACAGGCGTATCATAGAAAGTGTTCTTTTCGGTTGTATCATAGCTTGGTGTGGCTCCTATGCTGCCCAAGAATGCAAGGAACTACGAAAGGTTGTGAATGTAGCCCAATCCATCACACAAACCAGCCTCCCATCCATTGACTCTGTCTACACTTCCCAATGTCTCTGCAAAACAGCCAGCATAATTAAGGGCCCCACTCATCCCGGACATTCTTTCTTCCACCTTTTTTCTTTGGGAAAAAAATACAAAAGTCTGAGGTCATGTCGCAACGGACTCAAGAACAGCACATCTTCCCTGCTGCTGTCAGACTTTTGAATGGACCTACCTTGCATTAAACTGATCTTTCTCTGCACCCTATCTATGACTGTAACACTACCTTTTGCACTCTCTCATTTCCTTCTCTATGAACGATATGTTTTCTTTGTATAGCATGCAAGAAACAATACTTTTCTCTGTGTGTTAATACATGTGACAATAATAAATCAAATCAAATCAAGTCAAATCAAATCAATACCACAAGGAACTGCAAAGAGTTGCGAACATAGCTCAGTCCATCATGCAAACCTTCTCCCATCAGAGATCTTGACTGTAATGTTTACCACAATACAGTCAAGCTGAGTTGACTTCTCCCAGAATCCTCCTCTGCCGCTTCTGCTGGATGTTCTTCATACTATTTGTCATCAGAGAGATTTTTCCTTTACCCTGTGTAGAGTTGAGGTGATTGAATAGACTTAAAGTGAAGTTTATTTGTTAGTCATAAGTAAGCTTACATTTACACTACAATGAAGTTACTGTGAAAACCCTCTTCTTCCAGAATGTTCTTTTGCCAGCTCTTCCACCTCTGCTCGACCTGAATAGGTGCCGGAGTGTGGTGACAGGGGAATTTTTACAGTAACTTCATTGCAGTATTAATGTAAGCCTACTTGTGCCACTATGAATAAACTTTTTAAAAATCTCCTTTATTGAAATCGCAAATAATAAGCCTTTTTGAAATGAATAAATCCCCCATGCCAATATCCAGTGTGCACAAGATGGATGAAATGCATTGGGTTAATTCTTTTTGTACCTAATGTGAAGTATTTTTCAGAAGGCTATTCTCCATGGGTGCATGAGGAGATGGATGGGAAACAGTTCTTATTGATTGCAAATGAGGCACAAATTGAAAAATTATCTTGAATACACTATGGTTCAGAACACTTCAGTCAGTCAGTTAATAAGGAAGTAGTTATTAAGTTGATTAACATGTAACAGGGAGTGATATTCATGAGAAAAGTAATGAGGACCAATTGGGATGTTGAAAAATTTTAATCAAGCTGCAAGTAGATTTCAAAAATACTTTAATACAATGCAGAAGGAGGCTATTTGGCCCATTGAATCTGCACTGACCATAATCCAACCCAGACCTTATTCCCATAACCTTACTATTCCCTCTGACACAAATGGGCAATTTAGCATGGCCTATATACTGAACCCACACATTTTTGGACTATGCGAAGAAATCAGAGCACCCAGATGAAACTCATGCAGACATGGGGAGAATATACAAACTCCATATAGACAGTGACCCAAGCCAAGAATCAAAGCCAGGCCTCTGTGTCACCCTAGATTCATTGTGATTTATTTCTTCATATGTGCATCTTGATGCAAGAAGTGATTATAAAAGGTAAACACATTGGTTACAAAAAAATTAGATAAATTTGATGATGATGGGGGAAAAGGAACTTAACAGATTTCTGTGTTATTTTGTCACTGTTTGTTGGTCATTTTGAAACAGCGAGAGCAAGCAGCTGGTCAAGTGTACATTAAGTTTTGTCCTGTGTTTGCTTTTTATAAAATTTAACTTGTTGGAAACTACTTCACCAAGGTATATGGAAGCAGAAAGAGATCAAAGGCGAGGTTCCCTGGCCTCCCAATCACATGGTTCCTACTGGCAGGAGATGGCGCATTGTTTGCCAGCAGTGGGATTCTCTGGTCCTGCTACTATCAATGGGAATTCCAATTAACATCACCCCACGCCCATGGATACCCCCAGGCAGGGATGCGCTGCTGGCAGGACCAGAGAATCTCGCGTGTGTGAATGGCGAAAGAATTCCAGCACAAATCCTTTTAGTACTGGAAAGCAGAGAAGTTTTTTGCTCTTCTGGAAGCATGTTGCAAAACTCAGTTACATCCCCCATTTTAACTAGCTGATGGAACAAATCTTATAAAGCTGCGTCTTGCTGCAGGTCAAACTTCACTTTTAAGTATCCAATTTCATAACCTGGAATACTTAATACATCTTTAATTGAAATTATATGTGACGATACTGTGCCTTTAATAAATGTATTTGTGTCATGTTTCTTGTGAAGGAGATGCGAAGACTCAACGTTGTTTAAAAAATGGTGCTTTTTCTGCACCAGGCAGTCCACATGCTGAAAATATAGAAGCATATTTGATAATGAAGTGTTTATTTTAATCTGAGCTGATGCAGTTTTATTCTTTTTTTGTGTTTTTCCCCCGAGTTTTTCAGAATGGGGTTTGATTAGGTAAATTGACAAGAACAATCATGTTACTGAGTGGGGCTTGGCTCATGGAAGAAAACAGGCACAAAGGCTGCTAGGGATTTGTAGTGATAAGTAGCTCTCTTTCTCACTCTGGAGATTGAAGTCTGGGATCTGCCAGAAAATAGGTCTCTTCCCTTGAAGTTCTGCTGTTTAAAGATAGATCTTTCTCTAGAGGCTGTTGCATTTGAGTTAGAAGACAGGTGTCTTTCTGTATCTCTGTCCAGAGGTGTTAAAAGGTTGGGACCCTAGCACCCATGTGAGCCTGTAAGTTTTGTGCTAACTGATTTTGAAAAGAGATTTAAATCTTTGGGGATATTGCTTAAATTGAAACTTTAGAGATAGCTAGTAGCTAAGAGTTATATCCTGTCATGTTTAAATATTTCAATTTGTCAAAGTTATGTTAACTCTTTTTGTAATATTTTAACTGTTGTTAAATATAATTTGTTTTAATAAAACTTCCTGATGGGTCAATATATTCACAGCTGGAGCAAAACAGCTTATGCTTGCATTAATGCCAAATGAAAAAAAAAATGACAGTGAGATTAACTTCATAATATGCTTTGGGTTTTCTGGTCTGGACCCTCACATTATCCATAAATTTTCAATGAAGTAAATAGGTTGATGAAACCTGTCCAGTTCTTTCTGCAACTGGGTCAACAACTGGATGAAACATATATGATCAACATTTCCTTCTGGATTGCCAAATGAATGTACAACTGAGGAGCAGGAATGGTCCTTACAACAATTAGATCAGATCATGCCTGATCCGCTTTTGGCCTCAACCCCACTCTCTTGCCTATATCCCCAATATCTTGTTAGTTAAGAATCTACCCACTTCTACCTTCAAAATGTTCAATGGCCCTTCGAACGTGTATTGCTCTCTGGAGAAGAGAGTTCCACAGACTCATGACCCCCTGAGAGAAATGGATTCTCTTCATCTCCAACTTAAATGGGAGATCCCTCACTTTTAAACCATGTCCCCCTCATTCCAGTCTCTCTCACGAGGGGAAACATCCTTTCAACTTCCACCCTGTCAAGTTCCTTCACTGTCTTGAATGAGGAGAAAGAAGATTGGAAAGATTGTTGAATGCTTTAACTGAAAAATCTTCAATGTGCATCTTAAGTATCTATGCAAATGCAAAGATTTTGCTCGTCATTTGGGTTATTAATTTATTTTCTTCGCTGCATGACTACACCCTCCTCTCCCACCATGACTAGTTTGAATGTAGTTTACCATTGCAGTTACCCCTGTGATAAATTTAACTTTGTAGCTCAGCTGCATTGTGTTCAGCAAGAACCATCTTATTGTTAAGCTGTAGATTTAGCCAATCTTTCCAGGAGTTGGCTCTACTGAGCCAATGAATTTTTGGATGATAAAAGATGTTTCCATTCCACGAATCAAGCTCTCAGACCTTTACAGGAAATGCATGTGGGGTGACATGGTGGCACAGTGGTTAGCACTGCTGCCTCACAGTGCCAGGGGCTCGAGTCCAATTCCTGGCTTGGGTCACTGTCTGTAAGGCGTCTGCACATTCTCCCTGTGTCTGAGTGGGTTTCCTCCCACCGGCCATTGACTGTCTTTAAGACAGAGATAGATAGGTTCTTGATTAATCAGGGGATCAGGAGTTATGGAGAAAATGCAGGAGAATTGGGATGAGAAAATAGTCAGCCATGATTGAATGGCAGAGCAGACTCAATGGGCTGGGTGGCCTAATTCTGCTCCCATATCTCATGGTCTGAAAGACAAATGGGTTAGGTCCATTGCTCATGCTAAATTCTCCCTCAGTGTAACCAAGCAAGCACTGGCGTGTGGTGACTAGGAGATACTTATCTTATGATACTAATAAGTTAACTTAAACTTAATGTTAACTTCTCATGTTCAAATATAGTAACAACATGGATGATCTTTAACATTGAAATCTTTGGGGAACTGTGGTGAAGAATATGGTGATATTTTCATAAGTCAAGAATCATTTATATCCTTCTTAAAAAGAGAAATAGAACCAAAATTTGTGTCCAAAATGCACGAACATCCAATAATGAAGCAGGATAGTCTTCCAGAATCTCCCAGAAAAGTCTCATGTTTTCCAACAAGAAGCCATGAAACAATGTACAAATAATGTATAACTATATACAGTTCTGGTCATCCTATTATTAAACTCGAAAGAGCGCAGAAAAGATTTTCTAGAATGCTACTGAGACTTGATGGTTTGAGTTACAGGGAAAAGTTGCATAGACTGGAACTTTTTTCCCTGGAATTTAGGAGGCATGGGGGAATCTTACAGAAGTCTATAAAATAATGAGGGATAAGGTAAATACTCAACATCTTTTCCCAAAGATAGTGGTGTCTGAAACTAGAAGGCATGGCTTTAAGGTGAGAGGGGAGAGATACAAAAGGGTCTAGAGGGGCAATTTTTTCACACAGAGGGTGGTGAGTGCCTGGAACAAGTTGCCAGAGGTGGGTACAATTTTATCTTTTAAAAAGCCTTTAGTCAGTTATATGGGTAAGATAGATATAGAGGGATATGGATCAAATGCGGGCAATTGGGACTAGCTTAGTGGTAAAAACTGAGTGTCATAGACAAGTTAGGCCAAAATGACTTTTTCGAGGCTATAAACCTCTATGATTCTAATCTAATTGAGTTTAGGCTGACACTGTAAAAAAAAAATCTTTTATAAATCCTTCTTTTGAACAAGGTCATATTAACAAAATTAATTGCGAAGTTGACATTATGACCTGTTAGACAGCAAAGCTAGAGCTTAATTCATCAATGATTACAAGTGATCTAATGTCTTCTACTCCTCTGGCAAGGTTATGTTGGAGAAGTGCAAGTTTCCTGTTTCTGAATTTATTTGCTGTTTATGAAATTGGCGAAAGTGGGCTGGATTTTATCTGTGCCCATTGAGTGTATTATCGATGGGGCGGGGGGGTGGGTGGGAGGTGGAAGAGGGCAGGGGTTGGTGGACAGCGAGTGCAGAGAGGGAAGAGTATATTTTAGAGCGGTGCAAACCTCAGCATCTTTCTGCCCATCTCCGAGCTCACCTCTGGAAAACAGTAGGTAGGCAGGTGCCACGCCATTTAAATAAATAAGTGAGGATCATTTGAATTTGCTAACAAGCCAATTGACCCCGATAATATGCTGCCCACACCACAACATGGTTGCCCTGGGCAACTGAGCAAGAATGGGCAGGTCATTTAAAAAAAATTTTAAAAGGGTGGAAAAGAAGTGGGGGATATTATCACAGGATGGTTCCCTTTGTGCATCGGAAGGAAGACCCACTAAAATGGTAATTCCTTTTCTTCCTGTCAATCTTCTCACCAAGGCCCCCACTTCCCATCTCCTCTAAACTGCCCAAGCTTCTTCTGCCCAATACCTTGGACTTACCTTTTCCCTGAATTTGTTGCACTGTCTTCTTGGGCCTGCTGCAGTCCCACTAGTGACCACTAATGCATTCTTGGCACTGCTGAGACTGCTGGAGCTGCCAACCAATCTAATTGCTGCCAAGGGGCGGGACTTCCTCCCCAGTGAGGGCAGAGTCTCATTAGCCCATCCACAATGTAGCTGCGGACAGGACTGGCGAGGAGAGAGTTGGTTCCATATTGACTGCTTTCCAGAGAGTGCGAGCCATCTGTACCCCTGTAATATATGCTGTCCAATGTGAGGGTAATTCACCAGTCCTTCATGCTGGCAGGATTTTCCATACCCGCCAAGTCAACATCCGTCGCAGGTTCCCAAACAGCAGCAAAGGTCAAGAATGTAAATTATCATTAAATCTCCAAATATATGTGGGTTAGGTTGATTGGACATGCTAAATTGTCCCTTCATGTTAAGTGGGACTAGCAGGTTACACATGGGGTATGGAGATACAGCTTGGGTGGAATTGTTGTTGGCGCAGGGTCAATGGGTCAAACGGCCTCATTCTCCACTGTAGGGATTCTATAATTGACTTCAGTGGGACCAGAAGATCTTACTAGGGGCTGTTGGTGCCTATCTCCAAGGGGGAAGCCTGCCTGGGTGGGTTCCATCGACTCTTGTTAACTAACTCTGCCATAGTAAAGGCCTTCATTCTGCAAACTAAAATCTCAGCTCCTTCATGGCATGCTTTTATAACGAATTCATTCCTGGTCACTGCACCTCACAATATGTTTTTCTTCAGCCCTTTACTTCAAGACAGTACTTTCTCTTGATTCTTCCTAGATTTCAATGGGAAATTGTTGGAGAAAGTCAGAATGTGCAGGATGGGGTGCCTGTGCAAGTTATTCCATATGTAAATTTTCAGTCTATTGCAGTATAGCAAATGAATAGCAAAACTTTCTCTCTTCCCACGTACGACGAAAAACCATTGCGTCTATTTGCGTTGAAATGTGCGTCTGAAACTTTCTATTTTGAGTGTTGTTTAGACACACCTGCCATCACGATTATTGGATACCTTCAAGAAAGAAAAGAGAAATGATCAGTTGAAGTTGAGCAAATGTCCATTCAGCATGCAACACTGATGCACACAATTGTATGGGTATTATGATATAGTCACATTAACAAGCAGCGGAATCAACCACTGCTCTCTTAACGTGTAGGTGATATGTTGTCTGCGGACTGTGTGACTGCCAAAGTGCTTCAATATGCTCGGTACTCTATGATGGTGATGCATGAAACATATTAATAACATTGGAATGGTGTCATACACCAATCACATAATATTGTTTCTTCTAATAGTCATTCACTCATGTTTATTGATATGTTGGTTTCGGCAGTACATTTCTTAACTTTAGGTAACGAATGATAATGTCACAAATAATTATGTTAATTACTGACATTTCCTGCTCTCTCTTATTTAATTAATTACTGCATTATTATTTTAATTTTTTTTCCTCTCTGCTCTGGGCTCCGATAGCCAGGTGCAGATGCCAGTGGTCTGGTGACTACTCTCATTATCTCAAAAAGAACCAGTAACCTTATTATTAATTTCTTGTTTGGAAATTCGAGAACCCAGGAATTTACTCGAAGAATGATTTTGCAAGGTTCATGGATTTATTCAAAATAATGTCATGGCACAAAGATCAAAGAATATACACATTAATAACCACACTCAATCGATATGCTGGCACAGTGGTTCACACTGCTGTCTCATAACGCCAGGGACCCAGAGTTGATTCCTGACTTCAGTCATTGTTCATGTGGAATCTGCGTGTTCTCCCTGTGTCTGCGTGGGATTCCTCCGGGTGTTCTGGTTTCCTCCCACACTCCAAAAGGTGTGCTGGCTAGGTGCATTAGCCATGCTAAGTTCTCCCTTGGTGTGCCCAAACAGATGCTGTAGTGTGGTGACTAGGGGGTTTTTGCAATAACTTCATTGCAATGCCTAATAAGTCCTCGGAGGCAGAAATCCCTTCACCAAAATCCTTTTATGTACAAGTCTGATAACAGTGCACATAATGCTTTCAGGTAGCGTCTACACTAGGAGTCACAGTGGAACTGACCCTCTGGGTTAACTACAAAGTACAAGCCTCCCTGCTTGATCCACCAATTTGGCCCTTAAGCAGAGAGTTTCTATTCTAACAGGCCCACCTCAATTGCCTGATTAAAATCGTTACACATTGTTATGTTAAAGATATAGAACATAGAACATAGAACATAGAACATTACAGCACACAACAGGCCCTTCAGCCTTCGATGTTGTGCCGACCAATATAAAAAGCAATGCCCCTCCAAACTAAACCATTCCCTTCTCTTCCATATACTTATCAACTAACCTCTTAAACGCCACCAAACTTGGCGCATCTACAACTGCTGCAGGCAGGGCATTCCACTCCCGAACCACCCTTTGGGTAAAGAACCTGCCTCTGATATCCGTCCTATAACTATCACCCCTTAATTTAAAGCTGTGTCCCCTCGTGCTAGCTTTTTCCATCCTAGGAAAAAGGCTATCACTGTCCACCCTATCTAAACCTCTAATCATCTTATATGTTTCTTATATAGAAGTATAATGAATATTTTAACATTGAACTTCTTACTTCAACTTTTCTTCTACACCTGTTTGACTCAGACCTCAGAAATGCAAGTCAGATTATTGGAAAGATTAACCACCAAGTCTAAATACAGTTTCTAAGATTTGTATAAGGGCTGGCATTTCTTGGGTCTTCTGCTTGTTTATGGGCAAGACCCAGAACAGAGTGGGTGCTATTAGGTTTGAGGTCTGATACAAAGACCAGAGTCATAGAGAAAAACAACACAGAATTAGACCCTTCAGCCCAACAGACCAGGTTTCCTTACTGAACTAATCCCAATTGCCTGTGTCTAGCCCATATCCATCTAAACCTTTTCCATCCTTTGTACCTGTCCAAACATCTTTTAAATGTTGTAATTGTACCCGCCTCCACCACTTCTTCTGGCAACACCAGAAAAAGTTGCCCCTCAGACCACTTTTAAATCTTTCCCCTCTTACCTTAAACCTATGCCCTCTAGTTTTGTACTTTCCTACCCTGGGGAAAAGACCTTGGCTATCCACCTTATCTATGCCCCTCATGATTTTATGAACCTCTATAAGATCACCCCTCATTTTACTAAACCCCAGGATAAAAAGTCCCACGAGGCCAGTGGTAGTAAACTAACAGGAACAGTTTATTAACACGTCTTTATTCTTGCACAGTCAGCACAAAACTGGCCCCACCCAGGGCTTGAGGCTTGGGTCATCTGACCTATTCTCTTAAAGGGGCATGCCTCGACATACATAACAGATGCACATGGTCCATTCCTATTTCATTGGTGTGGAGGTCTGATGTTCAGTTTCGGACAGCATTGCCCCTCTTAAGTGACCGCCCGATTTCTCACTGTGCCTGAAAATAACTTCATCAGGTGATGAAGGAGCAGTGCTCCACAGGGCTTGTGATACCAAATAAACCCATTGGACTTCAACATGGTGTTACGAGACCTCCAATTGTGTGAATGACACATTGCTTTGGGGCAAAATTCCAGTGCTCAAGATCTGATTATCCTGGAGCCAGAGCTGAAGTCCGTATGATCATTTGTGTAAATGATTACATGCATTTTGAAGATGTAGTTTGCACTCTTTCCTTCCTGTGCATATTCCAGCCCAATAAATGACTCCAAGTACAATCTCCAGAATATACAACTCCCCCGCTCATAGGCATATAAAATGCCTTCACCCGAGTTTGGTGGAATAAAAATGCGGATAAGTCTTGTGAATTTTTAAGTTTATTATTTCCTCTCAGTACAATTTCCTTTGATGTATTACACTGGCTTTAGCATTTGTCAAGTTGTTTTATTTGCGCCTGACAGATTACACATAACTAATAGACCATTACCATTCCACCATTATTCTTCCATCTCTCTCTGCTGTTCACACTTTATTATTTCTTTGATTCATTCCTGATTGTTTACTATCTTAATTACGACCATAAATCAGGCTAACAATCTCTGTACTATGGATTTCTTCTTTGCTTTTGTTAATTATTTGTTTTCTATGTAGTTTGTAAAGCATTTTCTTTGTGTAGATGACCGAAGCCAAATGCCATTGCTGGATACATGTGATATCCATTTATTTTATATATTCTTTTATAGGATGTGGGTGTCGCTGGCTAGGCCAACATTTATTGTCTAATCCTAATTGCCAGTGACAATGTAGAAGTGAGTCACTTTAGAATCATAGAAATCCCATAGGAGACAATGTGGCCCATTGAATGTACACCACATTCAACAACAATCCTATCTAGGCCTTATGCCCATAATCCCACATACTTATCCTGCTCATCCCTCTAACCTACACTTCCTGTGACACTAAGGAGCTCAGTAAGAGATCTGACAACACCATTTTAAATCCAACCGATTTATTTGATAGTAAACTTGCTACTTGACGAAAGCACAAAGGCCGAAAGTTAGCAAGTTTACTATCAAATAAATCGGTTGGATTTAAAATTGGTGTTGTCAGACCTCTTACTGAGTTTATCCCAGTCCAATGCCAGCACCTCTACATCGACACTAAGGAGCACCTTAGCACCTAACCAGCACATCTTTGGATTGTGGGAAGAAATCAGAGAACCCAGAGGAAACCCACGCAGACACGGGCAGGATGTGCAAACTCCACACAGACAGTGACCCAAGCCAGGAATCGAAACCAGGTCCCTGGAGCTGTGAAGCAGCAATGCTAACCATTGTGCCAGTGTGCCGACTGTTTTCTGAACTGCTGTGGTCCATGATTTGTAGGTACACCCACAGTGGTTTTAGAGACAGATTTTTAGGATTTTGCCCCAGCGACAATGAAGGAATGATGATATAGTTCCAAGTCAGCATGATATGTGGTTTTGAGGTGAAATTCCAGGTGGTTCTGCATCAGTTGCACCTTGTCCTCCAAGATGGTAGTTGTGGATTTGAAAGGTGCTGCTGAAGGAGTCTTGGGGAACTCTTGCAGTGCATCTTGTGATGGTGTGAAGGAACTGAATGCTGAATGTAGTAGATGGGTTTCCAATCACACGGGCTGCTTTGTCCTGGATGGTGCTAAGCTTCTTGAGTGTTGTTGGAACTGCACCCATCCAGGCAAGTGAAGAGTATTCCACTATGCTCCTGATTTGAGCCTTGTAGGTGATGGATTTGGAGAGTTGGCAGATGATTTACTTGCTGAATTCCCAACCTCTGGCCTGCTCTTGTAGCTACAGTATTTACATAGCTGCTCCAGTTCAGTTTCTGGTTAATGCTAACTCCCAGGATTTTAGTAGTGTAATGTTCTTAATGGCAAAGTGTCAGGACTGAAAACCTGTGTGTTTCTCTGTCGAGGGAACATATTATGAACGATAAAATGTGGTGCACAACTTCCTGACAATGTAATGGTTCTAATGTGTACATTATAAAACATGAGCTCTCTCTCTGTCTCCCTCCCTAAAATACAAAAACTCTGCTTGTGATCAGGATCACACCCACTATACATTCATGCCTACAATTCATTTCTTGTTGACCCCTTTCTATTGTTTATCCCCTAGTCTATTTGGTCACATTATCGGTTAGAAGAAGTTGGGTCCCTAATAGAAATCTTTCTCGCAAAACCTGTCTCTTTAAGGGGTCTTTACCCCAAAATAAATAATTCTTTCCCTCATCCTCCTCACCAGAAGAACATTATAAGTACTCTTGGTGCAGAGTCGTCTGGCCATGGTAAGGACTGAAATGGGGAGGAATTTCTTTAGCCAGAGGGTGGTAAATCTGTGAGATTCATTGCCACAGAAGGCTGTGGAGGCAAAGTTATTAAGTGCATTTAAGACAGAGAGAGATAGGCTTTTGATTGGGAAGGGGATCAAAGGTTATGAAGAAAAGATGGGAGAATGGGATTGAGAAACATATCAGTCATGATCAAATGATGGAGCGGAATTGATGGGCCGAATGGCCTCATTTGTTCCTATACCTTGTGGTCTTATGGTTTAATAAATGGAATATGGCAAAAGGCACTTTGTGGATATTCATCAGCCTAAAGCCACCTCAATGTCATGAAAGAAATTGCTGCTGGATAGACTTGCCCCCCTATTTCTTCTTGACCTCTAATTTGTGTTAGTCTATTTTTTCATCTATTATTTTTAGCTGCAGTGCAGCTGACATGCACCATTTTCCTTCCTTGGCAAGGTCCAGCTGTTAGCAGTTATTGCTGTTTGCGTCTGTCTTACATTGAAACCTGAAGGTCTTTAACTACCCGATAGCTGGCTCTGTGCCTCTATCTACATCACTGGTGCATTAAACACAGAATTGCTTTCAATTTACAGAATATTTCTCATCCAAGCCGTGTGACAGTAACTGTGGGAGCAGCGGTGATTGGAAATAATAATATGACCGGCTTGGCAGTGCCACTGATATTTTGTATTCTTGTGGCTATATGGTCACATATCTTGTGACTGCACTTCTGGTTAATCAGCTCAAATAAAAAATAGAAAATAGTGTAAATGCACCCAAAGTATTAATTTCTGAAAAGAACATCGAATCCATAAAAGCCCATTAACTCTGCACTAACCACAACCCAACCCAGGCTCTATTCTCAAAACCCCATATATTTATCTTGTTAATCCCCCTGATACTAAAGTCAATTTAGTATGGCCAATCAGTCTAACCTATACATCTCTCCCCCAAATGATTTGGAGGAAAATGGAACTAGTTTGATTTGTATGTTTGCGAATGACACAAAGGTTGGTGAATAGTGATGAGGATCATCAGAGAGGATACAGCAGGACATGGACCAACTGGAGACTTAGGTGGACAGACGGCAGATAGAGTTTAATCTGGACAAACATGAGGTAATGCGTTTTGGAAGACCTAATACAGATAGGAAATATACAGTAATTGGCAGAACCCTTAAGAGTATTGATAGGCACAGGTACACTGCCTGAGGGCGATTGAGGGTCAATCACATTTCTGTGGCTCTGGAGTCACATGTAGGCCAGAGCAGGTAAGGATGGCAGATTTCCTTCCTTAAAGTGAAAGTGGCAATGCAGGTGGAGAAGGTAGTCAAGAAGGCATATGGCATGCCTGCCTTCATTGGCTGGGGCATTGAGTGTAAAAACTGGCAAGTCATGATGCAGCTTTATAGAACCTTAGTTAGGCTGCACTTGGAATATAGTGTTCAGTTTGGTTGCCACAGAAGGATGTGGAGGCTTTGGAAAGCTTCAGAAAAGACTTATCAGGAAATTGCCTAATATGGAGGTCATTAGTATAAAGAGATTGAAAAAACTTGGCTTGTGCTCACTGGAACAATGGAGATTGAGGGGAGACCCGATAGAAGATTGTGAGGGGCAGGGACAGGGTGGAAAGTCAGAAGCTTTTTTTCAAGATGGAAGAGTCAATTGCTAGGGGACATAGGTTTAAGGTGTGAGGGGCAAAGTTTAAAGGAGACGCATGAGGCAAGTTTTTTATACAGTGGGTGGTGGGTGCCTGGAACTCGCTGCCAGGGGAGGTGATAAAAACAGATATGAGAATGACGTTTAAGTGGCGCTTTGACAAATATATGAATAGAATGGGGATAGAGGGATATGGTCCTCAGAAGGGTAGGGGGGTTTTAGATCAGTCGGGCAGTATGGTCAGTGCAGCTTTGGAGGGCCGAAAGATCTATTCCTGCACTGTAATTTTCTTTGTTCTTTGTTCTTTGTCTTTGATCTGTGAGAAGAAACCAAAGCATCCGGAGGAAACCCACGCAGACATGGAGAGAATGTGGAATTTCCACACAGACAGTTGCTCGAGGCCAGAATTGAACTTGGGTCCCTGGTGTTATGAAGCAGCAGTGCTAACCAGTATGACACCATGCCGACCTGGTGAACAATGGTTATTTTCCTGGTTCAGTAGGAGATTCTCTATTTGAACCTGAATACCTGGGACTGTGGAATGACAAAGATGTTCAGGATAGGTGGATTGGCCATGCCAAATTATCCCTTAGTGTCAGAGAGATTGGCAGTGTTTTTTTTAATTTATTTGTGGGATATAGGCATCGCTGCTGGCCAGCATTTATTACCTATCTCCGATTGCCTGAGGGCGGTTGAGGGTCAATCACATTTCTATGGCTTTGGAGTCACATGTAGGCCAGAGCAGGTAAGGATGGCAGATTCCCTTCCTTAAAGGACATTAGTCAAATAGATGGGTCTTTCTGACAATTGACATAGGTTTCATGGTCATCAGTAGATTTTTAATTCCAGAACTCAAATTCTACTATTTGCCATGGCGGGATTCAAATATGGGTCCCCAGAATATTCACCAAATTTCTGGATTAATCATCTAGCAACAATACCACTTGGCCATTGACTCCCTTGAAGAACACAAAGTTACAGGGATAGGGCCAGGATGGGATTGTTGTCGGTTCAGAATCGATGGTTAAATAGCCTCCTTCTGCACGGTAGGGATTTTATGACTCTATGATAGTACAACTGGAATTAATAGAACCACGCTTCCCCTTGTGGGTAAGTCCCAAATTAGAAAGAGGAGTCGCCCTTTTAGCACTGTGTGAGGAGAACTTTGTTCTCACAGAGAATTGTGCAACTTCTGAATTCCTTGCATCAAAAGGCTGCAGATTGGGGCATTTAACATTTTTAAGATTAAGGTAGACAGATTTTTGTTCAGAAAGGGAATCAAAGATTATTGGGGGGAGATAGAAATGTAGAACTTGAATCACAAATAGGCCAGCCACGATCTTATCGAATGGTGGAGCAGATCTGAAGGGCCAACTGGTTGTACTTCTGCTATTATTTTGTATGTTCATATATCCTACGAAGACATTTTCAGTCCCACAAATTTACATTTACATTACGAGTGACTAGAGAGTTTTATCTGCATCATTCGAAAAACGTCGCTCAACCTAATCGCTCAACACCCTTGATCACAGGGTTGAGATATTTTTGTTTCTTTGACAGCTTTCTGAGTGATGTCTCCCATTTGATGAGATGCTATGTGATGGAATCTTTTTCAACAGTAACAAGGTTGAGATTGTCAACATTTGCTTAGTTTAGTATTATACATCGTGGAAGGAGGCCATTTGGCCCATCATGTCATTGCATCAGTTCATCAGATTTCCTATCTGTTTCCTGTACTCTGTCTTGTCAATGTTTGAGATTCTGTAAAGGGCATTCATGGGTTTTTACAACAATCAACAATGGTTTCATCCTGGTGGATTTCCAGGAACATTTTGAGGCTGGAAGGTGGACACTGCCTCTCCCCACATCCACCTCTGCCAAATCTAGGATGTTCACCACCAGATGATCGCCTGGCCCACTGCTGCGATATTCTGGGATCCAGGGTTGTGGGTGGCCTCCATTCCGAATCCAGAGGCAATCACAGAAACTGTTCAGGTGAATCCCAACACCACATTTTTCCAGTCGTGTTTTCCCATTGGCGTTGTGGAGAGTTGGGCGTGGGTGATCAGATCTTCATCTACGTTCTGGGAGTGGGATGCAAACGAGCTTCATGGCATCTTCCAACCATTGGGATTATCAGTGGAAAATCCCACAGTAAGTTCAAGCTGTCATGGTTTTTGTGTTTATTATCAAATTCTCTCCACCCCATCATGTGTCTCATCCAAGGCTTCAGGAAATCCTTTCCAGTTATAAGCCGTTGTCCACATTCCCAGTTTCTCAGGATATTACTTGGTCAGCACTGTCCCTGCTATTATTGCCTTTACAATTCTATTTTAAACCTGTTCGCCTTGGTATTTTGTTCCCTGCACTGTGCACAAATTCGCAGTAACATATAACACATGCTATCTAACCTACGTAATCTGTCTTTGATCTGTTTTAAGCTGGTTTTATTACAAGTAGGTTTTCATTTCCTTAACAATTGTGTGGCAAAATCTCTGTAGCATAACGAACAACTTGAACTGGAACCTTTGTTTCAAAAGGACTCATTGTGAAGTTATGGTTGTCCATGTCCACAGGGTACAGGACTATAAATGGCAGCATCAAAAAGGGGAAATCAGTAAAATAACCACTGACATTGAGAGGAGATTTACACTTTCCATGTGTATATGTTATCTCTTTCTCTCTTCCTCCCCATTCCCCCACGTGCTCCCACAGCCTCTTAGTTTGCATGGACGTCATTTACGTAGCTGTGAAGCAAGTTTCCATCTTGAGTAACTTGTACTAATTCACAGCAGTACATTTTTCCCTTGATCTCTACCATTATATTTCCCATTTCAGGTTCTATTTAGTTATATCAAATTATAGGCAAGAGAATACATGGGACTATGAATGCATGCATCTTTGGATACCTTTGGACACCAAAGGACAACTTATCATGGCCAATCCACCTAACCTCCACACATTTTGGATTGCGAGAAAAAACGGAGCAGCCAAGGAAACCCATGCAGACACAAGGAGAGTGTGCAAAGCTCTAATGGAGAGTCAGCCAAGGTTGGAATTGAAGCCGGGTCCCCGGTACTGTGTCATCATATCACGCCTAGATGATCACCTTAATAAGGCAGGTGATCAACAGCAACATCACTCATTGGAAATGGAAATGTCTCCTCATCATATGTAATATCCTGGTCCATTCACTATCTCTTGCTGTTTGAGTTGTCATACATATATGTATCAGTACTGACCAAACGTTTGATCTGCTTTGGTCTGAAACAGATGAGGCAAGTTTGTGATCATGATTCGGCTGCCTAATGTACGCAGGCTTCAAATCATTGCCTCCTTGCGTGCGATCACTTGTGGGAAAATGCTTTTGTTCTACACTGGTTGTTTTGCGATTTCTTCTCTGCAGCTCTGACATTCTTGTTGAAGTGTGGGCCCAAGAATGGACATCCCAACCTGTTATAGGTTTGGCTGGTTCTTTCGCCACAGCCTAGGGGCTGGATTGATAATGTATAAAGTAGGGTGTGGATGGTTCGTTTAAACATTTACCCCATTGATGTGCCGACAGTCAGACTGGTCCCGATCACTGTGTTAAATCAGTTAACAAGGTGGGGGTGAATTTTGGGGAACTCCGTGGACTGGTTAGGAATGGTTTACTGTCCCAGTTTTCTAAACAGTGCCTCGGGAATGTCAATGACTGAAGTGGTTTTCATGAAGTTTGTGGCAAACCCTCTTTGATGAATGGCTTGTCTAGAATGCCGACGACTGAAGAGGCTTTTTTATGGAATGAATTGCTGTGAGTTCTGGGCCATTTGCTTTGTAGACGGCTAGGAGCTGCTTACACTCCTCCAAATGTGGTTTTGTGTCACGGTTTTGCTTGCCTTGGATGTGGTTGCAAAGGACAGTGTACAAGATTTCTTTATAAAATGTATGCACTGATCTATGGTTGGCCACCAGATCACTTCAGGGGATTGTTATTTCATCTTAATAACTCCCAGATATCCATCATGGACAAAATACAGCACATCCTTCTTCAGAGGTTTTGGGATAACTGTTTGAAATCCAGATGTAATAACATTTGTCTCCAAGCAATGCTTGGTTATTGCCAACTCTGCAGTACAGGGCCAGTTTTTCCTTTATTGAGCAAGGCCACCCGGCTTTTAGGTGCTGACTTACTGTTTGCAGTACACAGAACACAGAACACAGAACACTACAGCACAGAACAGGCCCTTCGGCCCTCGATGTTGCGCCGACCAATATAAAAAGCAATGCCCCTCCAAACTAAACCATTCCCTTCTCTTCCATATACTTATCAACTAACCTCTTAAACGCCACCAAACTTGGCGCATCTACAACTGCTGCAGGCAGGGCATTCCACTCCCGAACCACCCTTTGGGTAAAGAACCTACCTCTGATATCCGTCCTATAACTATCACCCCTTAATTTAAAGCTGTGTCCCCTCGTGCTAGCTTTCTCCATCCTAGGAAAAAGGCTATCACTGTCCACCCTATCTAAACCTCTAATCATCTTATATGTTTCGATCAGGTCCCCTCTTAGCCTCCTCCTTTCTAACGAAAACAACCTCAAATCCCTCAGCCTCTCCTCATAAGACCTGCCCTCCATACCAGGCAACATCCTGGTAAACCTCCTCTGTACCCTCTCCAATGCCTCCACATCTTTCTTATAATGTGGGGACCAGAACTGCACACAATACTCCAAGTGCGGCCGCACTAGAGTTTTGTACAGTTGCAACATGACGTTGCGGCTCCGAAATTCAATCCCTCTACCAATAAAAGCCAAGACTCCATATGCCTTCCTAACAACCTTCTCGACCTGACTGCCTACTTTCAGGGATCTATGCACATACACACCAAGATCCCTCTGTTCATCTAGACTACTAAGAATCCTACCATTTGCCCTATACTCTATACATTTATTATTTCTGCCATAGTGCATTACCTCACACTTTTCCACATTAAACTCCATTTGCCACCTCTCGGCCCAGCTCTGCAACTTGTCCAAGTCCCTCTGCAAACTATAACACCCCTCTTCACTATCTACCACTCCACCGACTTTAGTGTCATCTGCAAATTTACTAATCCATCCTTCAATACCCTCATCCAGATCATTTATAAAAATTACAAACAGCAGGGGCCCCAAAACAGACCCCTGAGGTACACCACTTGTCACCGAACTCCAAGATGAATATCTCCCATCAACCACCACCCTCTGTCTTCTATCTGCTAGCCAATTCCTAACCCAATTAGCTAAATCACCCTCTATCCCATACATCTGCATTTTCTGCAGAAGTCTTCCATGGGCCACCTTATCAAACGCCTTACTAAAGTCCATATATACCACATCAACCGCCTTACCCCCATCCACCTCTTTAGTCACTTTTTCAAAAAACTCAATGAGGTTAGTAAGGCACGACCTACCCTTCACAAAACCATGCTGACTATCTCCAATCAATTCATTACTCTCTAAATAACTATAAATCCTATCCCTAATTATTCTCTCCAACACTTTGCCCACCACCGAAGTAAGACTCACTGGCCTATAATTCCCTGGAAGGTCTCCCTTCCCCTTCTTGAACAACGGGACCACATTCGCTATCCTCCAGTCCTCCGGAACCACACCCGTAACCAACGACGACCTGAAGATCAGAGCCAGAGGCTCTGCAATCTCCTCTCTTGCCTTGTACTTTATCTTGTCTCTGGTTCTCTCTTTAACTTACTTTGCCCAACAGGATTCTCAGTCAAGTGCGATCATGTAGTTTTCGATGTTGCAAATCGCTTCACAACTGCTAACCATGCCTGTGATAGTAGCACAGCCGAACAAGTCAGCTATCCAGCTGCAGAAACCAGTCAAATATTCACCTCAAAGTTGTACAGACTGACCACTTGTGAACAAGTAGAGATCAATGTCAATCTCTGTATTTAGCATTTGGGGAGGCAATGGCTGCATGATTGTATCGCTAGATTATTAAACCAGAAACTCAGCTAATGTTCTGGGGACCCAGGTTCAAATCCCGCCATGGCAGATGGTGGAATTTGAATTCAATAAAAAATACCTGGAATGAAGTATCTACTGAATAACCATGCTGATTGTCGGAAAACTCATCTGGTTCACTAATGTCATTTGGGAAAGGAAATCTGCCATCCTTACCTGGTCTAGCCTACATGTGATTCCAGAGCCACTGCCCTCAGGCAACTAGGAATGGGCAACAAATGCTGGATAGCCAGCGATGCCCATGTCCCAAGAAAGAATAAAATGAATGAATTAAAAAAAAATTGGGGGATTGGTCTGGAGATCAACTTTCTATAACGGAGATGCAGCTGTCAACTCTCATCATTGTAGTTGCAGACTAATGTTGCCGACTCTCCAGTAGAACAATTTTATCTATTTTGGACAATCGGCACAGCACTTTCATCACTGCACTGAAATGAGAGGTCACATAACATCAGGTTATAGTCTAATTGGTCCTTTTGAAACCTCAAGTGCCACTCCTTCATTAGGGGAAGTGACCTGACAAAGGAGTAATGCTCCGAAAGCTTGAGGTTTCAAATAAATCTATTGGACTATAACCTGGTGTCATGTGACCTCTCTCTTGTCCACCCCCAGTCGAACACTGGCATCTCCACATCATTTCTACACTGAGAGTACAACTTCAACTGCATTTCCTGATGCATTTGTTGTGACATATGTTTCTACATCTGGGTGAAATGCCCAAGGACTGGGAGTGTTGCTCTTGTTGCCTTTAATGTGCCAAAATCTGTATGCTATATGACTATTCATTCCCATTGTAGAATGAACATCACTGCACAGTAAAGGACTCTGTGATCTCTGTGTCCATGGGAACAGAGTTGTGATTAAAAGTTGGTCGTACTGAGGAAGAATGCCAACTCTTTGATTTGATCTGATTTGATCTATTGTGCAAAATAACAGCAGTAGAGTTAAGACATGTTGAGTATAAACATGTTTAGACATTTTTGCATCAACACTGATGAGAAGCGATTCTGATTTGCCCGCAATCTATACTGAGCATTCCTTAAAATTAACTAGTGTTTCACTTTTTGTGGTGTTATATGGAAATCATATTTCTCTCATATGAATAAATTTCTCCATGTGATGTCCTCTATCTTGATGACCTGCCCAAGAAACAACAAAAGGTTGTGAATGTAGCCCAGTCCATCACACAAATCACCTTCCATCCATTGACTCTGTCTACACTTCTCGCTGCCTCAGGAAAGCAACCAGCATAATTAAGGACTCCATGCACCTTGGAAATACTCTCTGCCACCTTCTTCTGTCGGGAAAAAGATACAAAAGTCTGAGGACATGTACCAACCGATTCGAGAACAGCTCCTTCCTGCTGCAGTCAGACATTTGAATGGACCTACGTCGCACTAAGTTGATCTTTCTCTACACCCTAACACTACATTCTGCACTCTCCTTTCCTTCTCAATGAATGGAATGTTTTGTGTAGCATGCAAGAAGCAATACTTTTCACTTTATACTAATACATGAGACAATAATAAATCAAATTAAATCAGATGAAATTATTAATTTTTGACCATAAATTACACTTTTTTCCCTCAAGCTGAACACAGTGCTGTGAATCGATAGGCATTGCCATAAGTTTGACACATTTTTGAAGCGTCTCACTATGTTTGAGGACTTGTTGATGAAGTTGCTGAGATTCCTAAGCCTTGCACTTGAGTTGGTTGAACAAGCTGGGCAGGATTTTATTGTTCTGCCTGGCATAGGAATTGGAGTGGGCGAGGGTAGGACCATGGAAAGATCCATTGACCTTGGGTGGGATTTTATTGCTGCGGGACGAGTGAGGCTGTAAAATTCCATCTGCAGTGTCTATTGCTGGGATTTTACAGCCTCACCCCGCCTGAGCCTTGTAAGATTCTGTGCAAGGCTAGTGGAGTATGCCATTCTACAAGACACACCCACCCCGATTCTGGGGAGGGCAAGGTGCTAAAATTCTGGCCTGTGATTCAGATTTTGAGGGTGCATTTCCATATAACCTCTTTGAATCGAACATGGCGGATTCTAATTGGACTGCCAAAGGTTAATATTTCTTCCAATGTTAAGTCATCAACCTTAATAAGTAGGCATTATGAAATTTTTGGAATTGAAGTTTATTCAATCAGTTTGTTGTGAATTTGTTAGCTCATGTGTCAAACTTACATGTAGAAAGTAACAACTGCAACACTGTCATGTATTTGATGTGATCACTATTTCCCTGTTACCTCCAACAGAATATATAATATTCGATCATCACAATGTATTTTGGCCCAATGTACATTTCAGGAGCACGTACCGCAGTGTGACTTGTCTTCTCTGAGCTGCTTGAAAACTCACTAAACTTACATTCTGAGGCAATGATCAATGATCACCTTGTTGTGTGTCACTGCTCCCTGATTTCACCAGCCATTCACATCACATTCCTGCTGCAACAAGGCTGGAGAATCCAGCCAAATCCCTGTTCACAGCAATGGAACGGGGGGGGAATCTCACCAGCATGAATGGCAGTAACATCTCGACCTCTGTATCCAGTGTCCATAGAAAGCAAATAGAGTTTGAACCTGATATCCACTGCTCCCACAGTCTGATGGATTTCCTGGTGAGAGAAGAAAAGGTGCTGGAGCAGAGCAAATTTAAACAATTCCCCATCTTCCTCACTTGTTGCTGTGTTTTATGGCTTAGCGATATACAGAGATAATCCACACTAGGTGCTATGTGAAGAGGATTTTATTACAATAGATTTTTTGCAAACAAATGTCTGCAATCACAAGCTTACAGCATGCTGTAAGTTTCGTTTTCTATCCAAACATATCACAGTCTTGACTAACAGCACACAGCACATACAACGTATATAGTGAACTATCAAAGGGATGACCTTGACAAAAAATTCTAAATGCTCAATGAGCTTGAAAACGGCAGAGAATCACACTTTTTTTGGGGGTAAGTTAAAATCGAATCTTACCTCACATTGTCAAAACAAATGCAAGATCTATTTTCCACCAATATGGGGAGGAGACAGAGCCTACACTCACCTGAAAGCTGGCATATAGCAGGAGGGGGCACTATTGTGCATATGCAGATCTCTGTGTTCACAGAACAGAGATCTGTCAATCACTGCTTTCCCCAAAAAGGGCGTGAGGCTGATCTCGCCACATGTCCGGTGCTGGTAACATTGCGAGAGATGAGAAATCAGGCACTGATCTGATTTCTCACATCTCTCATAATCTTATTGGCTTGCCCTCCCATCAGTCAATTGGGCAAAATGATAAGATTGCTGCCCAAATATCTAAACAATTGAAAACGGCAGGCACGATGCTTTGAGCAGTCTCCTTCTGTAACTGAAACCCTACGATTTTATTTGACAACATTACAAGACTGGTGTAACATTAGTGTACAAAGAACAAAGAAAATTACAGCTCAGGAATAGGCCCTTCAGCCATTCAAATCTGCATCAATCATGCTGAACCAAAACCCCCTTTTCCTTCAGGGATCACATCCCTCTATTTCCAAGATATTCATGTATTTGTGAAGATGCCCTTTAAAAGAATTTAATCTTTAAGATTTTTTTTAATCATGTTCTCTGTGGCTATAACAGCTTTGGTTTCTCACTGTTGCTGGACTAGCTGCTAGAAGCTATTTATTGTTGTTTCAATGGCCAAAATGGGGTTTTGTTTATTTTTACTCTGGGCCTCAGTCACTTTCTGGGATTTGTTTTATGACCCTGCATTGTCAGGAGTAAGATAGGTTGGAAGGCCATGTGTTTTGGACAGTTTCTTTTTCGTAGTGAATTCAAGGTTTCACTTTTAATTTCACTGCTGACACAGTTTTATTTTAGCTGGGGGTGGACACCAGACTAAAAAGCAGTGTTTTTCCATCTTTCTCCTTGGTGTTGGAAAATCTGCTGGCTGGTGAGAAGCAGGGCTTCCTGGCCTTCCTGGAGTGAAAATTCTGCTCGTGATGGATTGCTAGTTAGTATTTTTTTTTCTCTCTCTCTCTGGTGTTTGGGGAAGCTCTTCTGACACCAAGCTTATCTGTAGGTACACGAAGGGGGCTGCAGTATTCAACCAAAGAACTAAATTCAGCATCACGTGACACATGTGTATTTTCTATGCTGAGCCAGTGGAAAGAGTTTTGTATGGGCAAGTTTGTTTGATTGAAACATTTTTTTGTACTTGTTAAGGGTTATACAATACCTTGAGTTTTTTTTATAATTGATAAAAATTATTGTTAATTTTCTTTCTATATATGTTAACCATATTCTTAAAATAAACTTTGCATGAAGGAAGCTCCTTAGTGGGTCAATTGAATCACATCTGAAGTAAAGAATCTCTTGCTTACTCTAGCCAAATTCAAAATGCAAGATTTATGATCCAAATGGACCTCGTATAATACTTTGGAGTTTCTTATTTGAATTACAACATTGGCATACAATGCTTTTTGTGATGTGTGCTTTTGGACTGTTTATTGCCCATTTTAGCTTGAAACCTTTTTGCAATGTAGCTTGCTGGAAGTGCAAATTTGTAACAGCATAGTGAAGGTGATGGGGCATATAGGAGGTTAATCAACAACAGGGGCAACATTGTATCTCCCTGGCCATTGAGTTTTAAGAGTTGAGAAAGAAAGTGGAATGTTAGAGAAGGAAGACCAATTAGTGCCAAGTCCAGTACAAAACAAGGAATAAAAGAAAGGGGGAAGAAAGATTGGATTAAGAGAGGGGAAAAAAGACATGCAAGGAAAAGCAAGAAGGAAAAAAGATCACGTTGAAGTATTTTTAATCATCTATTCTGTGCAGGAATGCGATTGAACAGAATAAGTTATTCTCCTTCTGGCCGAGAAAGGTTGATTGGCATTGCATTAACAGTAATGACATTGTTAAAAAAGATACTTACAATGTGAAATTTCAGCCCTAACTTCCTGTGACAACTTAAATGGGCAATTAACGTGCACAGTTGGCAAGTCCTTCAGGACAATGCGGAGTCTAAGAGTCAGATTTTGGAGAAGGGGTTGTGTAAATTAATAAGCAAATTTTGAATATTTGCAACTGATAACACATCTCCCAAGTGGAACATAAGCCTAAGGCAGAGCCAGTGGTACCTAAAGGGCATTTATTCAGTTGAAGAAATCTTTTCCTTTTGCCGTTTGGAGGGAGCAGAATTTATTTTCCCGGAAGTATATTTTATTCATAAAATTTGTACAAGTGCATTGCAAAATATTTCAACTTAAAAATTACAGTAAATGCCATAAAATGTGACTTGTCCCTATAAAGTCTGTTCTACCTTTAGGTGTCTCTGTACAATTGTAATTTTTCAATATAGATCTCATATCAGGCATACACCTTAGAGCAAAACATGACAAATTCAAAAATTACAGAAACTGTAATAGAGTTCAACTTTCCTTCATACAGGGTGTTCCATTCTAAGATGTCTCAATACAATTTCCAATGCTTTGGTATTCGCAAAACACGTTCAATGTCAATCATACAGCCTGAAGGGATTTCTACACATTTTCCATCTCCTCAGTGTACTATGCTGAAAGGTCATAGATGGCAACTTCTCCCTATTGCATCTCTGTGCCTGCTGTCCCAAACTTTAATGTGTCCCTCAGCACATAATCCTGGAACCTGGAAGATTCCAGTCTACAACCCTTGGTCAAGGGCAATGCTTTCCATTGGAAAACCACCAAGTTTCAGGGTGGCATGATGGCACTGCTGCCTCAAAGTGCCAGGGTCCCAGGTTCAATTCCAACTTTGGGTGACTGTGTAGACTTTGCACGTTCTCCCCATGTCTGGTAGGTTTCCTCCGGGTGCTCCGGTTTCCCCTCCATAATCCAAAAATGTGCAAGTTAGGTTGATTGACCATGCTAAATTGCTCCTTAGTGCTAATAGATGTGCAGGTTAGAGGGATTAGCAGGATAAATGTGTGGGTTTACATTGATAGGGAGGGAGAAAGGTGGTGCTGATACAATGGGAGTTATGGTACCCTTCTGCACTGCAGGGATTCTATGATGTTATTCTAAGATTATCAATCAAAGGAGAAGCAGATTATTACAGCTTTTGTGAAAGTTGTACTCTATTGGAGCAAGTGGGAGATGGCTTTCAGTGAATCACTGTGTGAGAGGCCTTCTCATGGTCACAGTTAGCCTGACTTGCTTGACTGACCTTTCCCAGCCCTTATTTTGATTGATATGGAAGAAGCAGCAAATTAGAGAAGGTCAAACCTGCACATCAAAATATGTATTTTTAAAATCTCTTATTGACACATTTGCACACATGCAAAAAGGCAGTTAAAATTCCAATTCCCGTAGCTGTTCACCTGTCAACATATTGGGAATATGTAAAATTAGCCTTTGTAAAAACAAGCCTCAAGAAATCAGACAATTATTGAAATCATCATGCTCCAGACTGTGATGTAATTTAATCTAAAAATAAAGGGTTCTTCTTCCAAATGAAACTGCTTTTTGCACATAGCACTCAGTTGAGGAAATTTGTCCTATCTCAATCAAATTGAATCATTTTATTATTGAAGGGAAACAACAGTAAAGTGAGTAGTCAATTCCTGGCTTACTGTTATGCAAATTGTATGGTTTGCTGTGATGGGATTCGATCATCACATTTCCAACAGTGCTATAAATTAGGCTGCTGATGTACAATCCAGACACTCAAATCTGGCCTTGGAACATAGCAGGAATTTCATCCTATTTTTATGCCTGATGGTTTGGATAGGTAACCATTTGCAGAGTCAAACAGAATTCCAGGAAATGGACTACATTTTACAATAATTATTTAATATTTCTTTTGATTTGATTTATAATTGTCACATGTATTGAAATACAGTAAAAAGTAATGTTTTTTTGCATGCTATACATACAAAACATTCCATTCATAGAGTACATAGGGGAGAAGGAAAGGAAAGGGTGCAGGATGTAGTGTTAAAGTAATGGCTAGGATGTAGAGAAAAATATATGGTAAGTCCATTCAGGACACTCCCTCCATTATAAGGTCAGAAGTGGGGATGTCTGCCAATGATTGCACAATGTTCAACACCATTCATGACTCCTCAGATACTGAAGCAGTCTATCTTCAAATGCAACAAGATCTGGACAATATTCAAGCTTGGGCTGACAAGAGACAAGTAACATTAGCACCACACAAACGACAGGCAATAACCATCATCAATAAAAGACACGTTAACCACCAACCTTTGACATGCAATGATGTAACCATCACTAAATCCCCCACTGTCAACATCCTTGAGGTTACTATTGACCAGAAACTCAACTGGACTCACCATGTAAACACAGTGGCTACAAGAGCAGGTCAGAGGTTAGGAATATTGCGATGAGTAACTTACCTCCTGACTCCCCAAAGCCTATCGACCATCTGCAAGGCACAACTCAGGAATATAATGGAAAAATCCCCACTTAACTGAATGAGTGCATCTTCATCAACACTTAAGAAGCTTGAACCCATCCAGGACAAAGCAGCCAGTTTAATTGGCACCACATACACAAACATTCAATCCCTCCACCATCAACACGCAGTAGCAGCTGTGGGTACTATCTACAAGATGCACTGCAGCAATTCACCAAAGATCCTTGGACAGCATCTTCCAAACAAATGATCACTTCCATCTAGAAGGACAAAGGAGGCAGATACGTGGGAACACCATCACTTGCAAGCTTTCCTCCAAACCACTCACCATCCTGACTTGAAAATACATTGCTGTTCCTTTGCAGGGTGAGAATCCTGAAATTCCCTCCCTCATGGCATTGTGAATCATCCCACAGAACAAGCAATTCAAGAAAGCAGCTCGACATCATCTTCAAGGACAACTAGGGATGGGCAATAAATGCTGGCCAGCCAGCAATGAGTAGGTCACATGAATGATTAAAAAAAAGTCTGACAGCAGCAGGAAAGAAGCTATTGTTGAATCGGTTGGAACATGATCTCAAACTTTTACATCTTTTTCCCAACGGAAGAAGGTGGAAGACAGTGGATGGGACTTTCTGGCTGAGCTCACCCCAAATCCAGAAATTCCAACCCAAGGTCAACAAATCTGTGCATGTTATGGTTCCCGTGGCGGGTGGGATGAGAAAATTCCATCGAGCATGTCAGGGATGAGTAGGGTATTTGGTTCCAGGACTGGTAATGCAATGCCCATTTACCCACAGTATGGAGATTGGGATGTTGCTTGCCTATTGTCTGGTAGACTGCAATAAGAAAACATCATTCCCAATTGCTGTTTATGAATTCTGGCACTGTTAGCTTGGGTAGGCAGTTTAACTACTTATCCTCTGGCAAATGTCATGATTGGGAATGGCAGCTGGGAACAGGGAGAAACTGGGGTGGAAGCACAGTTCAAATTCTCCCATCACCCTTCATCATAGATGTTGTTTAATAAGGCAATACATTCAGGACGAGAACAGATTTTCAAATGTAGTAAATATCCCTTAAATTTAGGCAAATACCAGCCTTTATCTCACGTTCATTCAAGAGGCAGCTTGACGTCCATAACTCATTTCCGCTTTGGCGAGCAGAATGGTGTGCTGAACAGGAATCATTTTGAGGTATGTTTCACATTACAGATCTGACAGAATCCAATCTACAGAGTCATTAAAAAGCTTGGAGCCCACTAATGACCTAAATTAGCATAATTGTGAGTTGAGTTCTGAATTAAAATGGAAATCCTCCATTAATTAAATAAATCTGTGTACATAAACTATGCCAGTTACAAACAAGCAATTACATTGCTGGAGTTGCAGAAAGTGAACCTCCAGCCAGGAATTTCACTCTTAAATGAGTGGAAATTCAACATGCAGAATGCAGAGGGGCAGGAAATTGGGGATGAACTGTATTCCTCTTTGTGTTCTACCTCATTCTGGGTTCGACAAGAAGATGGTTAGATTCTTTCGTCCATCCTGAAGTGAATCCTGGGAATATGTTTAGTGGGAACTTCGCACCTATCGAAAACCCAGTCAGTCAGATCTTCATTATAGTCAACTGTAATTACTCGCTGTATCGGTCTGTGTCTGAGCTTTGCAATTTCATAGTTAAATGGCAATTGATCTCAGGGAAGTTACCTGAATGTTGATCTGACCATTAAAGGAGTAGAAAGAATTAAATGCTCATTGTTAACATTTGCAGCATTGACAGCAGCGGGACAAGAAGATCCTACCAGCCACCTCCTGCCATGGGAAATACATTGCAGGGAGGCCAGAGAATCCCTCCCCCACTATCCCTATTCCACCCCCCCCCCCACACCACATTCTCTAAATGGTGATAGATTGCAGAGCTCTGAATTGCAGAGGGATCTGGGTGTCCTAGTGTATGAATCACAAAAGGTTAGGATGAACTTGCAAAAGATGCAATATAAATACAAGTCTTCGCTTTGTGCATACTTACCTACTGCAGTTCAGATCATTGTTAGTGGCCGCATGGTGGACCTTCATGCAGAGATTGAGTATTTTAGGGGGTCAGCCACTATCGCTTTATGTAACAATTGACAACTGTGGCGACATTGGCACTTGTTCAGCAAAAAGGCTTACTCCATAATTAGTGGGCATGTTAGAATGATTTGAAACAGAGAATTTAATGAGAAGATATAACTGACTGATTGCAATGCTGGGAATAACAGGTGCGATCTTACTGGCCGTTCATCCCACACTCCCGCTGCAGTGAAATTGGAGAATTCAGCGTTGAGTCAAATCTGCATTCCCTGCAGCAGGATGGGAGAATCCTGCCAGAATGTAGAGCTGTAACTTTCCAGTCTAAAATTTTTTTTTAATTCATTCTTGGGACATGGGTGTCACTGGCTGGCCATCGTTTATTGCCCATCCCTAGTCCCGCAAGGGCAGTCCAGAGTCAACCACATTGCTGTGGCTCTGGAGTCACATGTAGGCCAGACCAGGTAAGGACAGCAGATTTCCTTCCCTAAAGGACATTAGTGAACTAGATGGCTTTTTTTAGAATGGTTTCATGGTCATCAAGAGATTCTTAATTCCAGATGTTTTTTATTGAATTCAAGTTCCACTATCTGCCATGGCAAGATTCGAGCCTGTATTCCCAGAACATCAGCTGAGTTTCTGGATTAATTAGTCTGGCGACAATACCAGTTGGTCATCGCTTCTCTATGGTGTGCTCTTGCTGAAGAGACTTTTATATTCATCTGATGAAACCTACATTCTTAGGAAGAGTAAGCAAGCTATTATAGACATTCTCCTTGTTGTGAGGGTGTTGTGATATATTGTGGTTTAACACGAATTTTGTGTGCTTTTTATTGTTTACATCACAAACAAATGCAAAAGTTGCTTTTGCCAGTCAATGTGTGCTTGGCGTGAGGGATACTTGCCATCTCAAAGTGTGGTTGAAAAGCAGAAGCATGCGTTAAATCCACTAAACAGATTACTGCAAATGGGGTACTTGTTAATTTTTTGAGCCCATGCCTTTGTGAGCAGTGTGGTTGCAATGGCAGACCAACTCTGCTCTCATTATGTTTGGCTCACTTAACTGTCTCTGTAATGGAAACTCTGGCCGCCAGCCAACAAATAAGGCTTTTGGCTAATGTTAGACCTCAGTAATTAGAATATGAAAAAGCTTACCGCTATCATATTTTCAGTTCAATGCAAGGATTACTTAATGTCAGTGCGGGTGGGTGGGAATTGCCGCAGCTACTCCCAATCCCATTCCCCAAAAGGCAGGTCTCTAAATCTTGGCCTCTTCGAAGAGTGACAGAATTACAAGCAGAAATTTCAATCTGAACAAGCAAGCTCGAAATCTGCCGGACAATCAGCCAGGGCTATTATTACACAACTCCTCAAGCATATTTTGCAGTCCCAGACTGGTTTATTAAACTAATAAATTGTTATTGCTTCTACCAGTGCTCTTATATATCTTAAGATGGATCTCCAGTATTACCGGTGCTGGTATTACTGACTCTTACAGGGATTTGAAAATTTTGAACAGATATACGGGTGACATGGAGGCACAGTAGTTAGTACTGCTGCCTCACATTGCCAGGGACCTGGATTCAATTCCAGCCTCAGGTCACTGTCTGCGTAGAGGCTGCAAATTCTTTACATGGGTTTCCTCTGGCTGCTCTGGTTTCTTTTCACAGTCCAAAGATATGAGTGCTAAGTGTGCTCGCATATTGGCCATGCTAAATCGACCCTTAACAAGATAAATATGTGGGGTTATGGAGATAGGGCCTGGTTGGGATTGTTGTCATTGCAGACTCGATGGGCCAGATGATATCCTTCTGCACTACAGGGATTCTAAGTTTTTCTGTGTACCATGGGTAATAAAATCCTTAATCATAGGTTTCAAAATTATGAAGACAAATTGCATAAACATGCTTACATTCTCATGTGTATGGTGGATTCAGGGGTGACCTAATTGGAGAGTTTATTGAGGTTGATTGGACGCACATTTCACAGTGGGGAGGTGCCTCACAGCACCAGGGTCCTAGGTTCAATTCCAGCCTCAAGTCACTGTATGTGAAGTTTGCACATTCTCTCTGTTTCTGCGTGGGACTGATTTCCTCCCACAGTCCAAAGATGTGCAGGTTACGTTGATTGGCCATACTAAACTGGCTCTGGATTAGCAGGGTAAAGTGCGTGGGGTTGCAGGAATGGCCAGGCTGGGATTGTGGTCGGTGCAGACTTGATGGGCCGAGTGGCCTTCTTCTATACTGTACAGATTCTATGATGTAAGATAGAACGTGGATAATTGTTGTCTCTCTCAGCACTGTGAATCTTTGGAAGTCTGTTTCCCAGAGAGTGGTGGGGATTCATTGAATGTCCTTAAGTCAGAGATGGCTAAATTTTTGACTAAAAGGTTATAAGGGGTAGGTAGATAGTGGAGTTGAGGCTACAATCAGATTGGCCACAACCCCGCATGCTTAGGGGGCCAAATGGCCTACTTCTGCTCCTAATTCATCTGCTCAAATGTTAGGTGTTGGAGAATGTTTTAGCCTGATGGGGTGAATCCAGAACAATTAGACATAATCGTAATATTAGAGCATTCAGAAGGGCGTCTGAAAGGATTGGCTCGTGCAGAGAATATTAGAAATCTGGAACTCCCTCCACCAAAAGGCTGCAGATGTTTAAGGTCAACTGAAAATATCAAAACTGATTTTTGTTTGGCAATGGAATGATATTCAGGGTTACAGGTCAAGGAAGAGTAGATTGAGTTATGACATGGAGTAGCCATGATCTAATAAAATAACAGAATTGATTTGGGGCTGAATGGCCTACTCCTGTTCCTATGGGGTGAGTTTCACCCAGGGTGAATTGGAAGGATGTGGCTGGTATAAAGTTGGGCAACATGCCGTGGATGCCATTGCCAGCACTTAACTTTCCACCCTGCCACAAATTTACTCATGGCAAGATGTACCAAGAAGGTCAACTGCCTGTGGAACCTTTATGTGACCATGGTCTTTTAACGGCCTTCTCCTGCCAGTGTTTGAAATTTACCGATGGAGATTAATGGGGTCCCAAGCATCCAATCTACCATCTTTCATGAGCTGGCTGTTGGCTATTCCGAGGACCCGATGCCTTCTTTACGGGTGCTCTGCGTCAACAGTAGCTCCCCTACCCACGGTCATCCGACTTCCACATTTCTCCACCCTACCTGTGACTTGTCTATCTCGCCCCCAACCCAACCTTATCTTTCACCAGGGCCAGCCAGGTTGGCCTAAGTAATACTCTGGATTTACCTTTAAGCCTCGTTCTATGACAACTTGTTTCTTTCTGGGCTCTTTGAGCCTAGTCATGGCCATCAGTCTGATGGTAGTTTGGAATCAGAGAGTTGTTAGCCATGAGACTGGCTGGCAGAACTCGAGGGCAGGGCTTCCTCTCTGCTGGGGGCAAAAAATCGACCTTGTGCCAGTTAATGGACCGAAGTTCAATGTTTCTCATGGAGGATTTAAGAGCAACATTGACAACTGTTTGAATTGGTTCTGTTGTTGATGGAAAGGGAAAAACACAAAGAAAATACCATCTATCTCCTTTACTTTTTAAAGCAATAAGGTATTCAATATTTATTGTACAGATCTCTGCTATTTTCTGCTCATTTAGGCAATAGAGACAGAGAGTGCGACCTTACTGTTTGTTCACGTTACACTTCCGCTGCAGTGAAGACGGAGATTTTGACGACACACCAAATCTCCATTCACTTCAGAGGGATGGCATAAACAATCAGAAAATTCCAATCAGAGATTTTGCAGAAAGATCTTAACCAGATGGCTAAGCAAAATTTGGACTTCACAGAATACCTGCAATCCAATCACCTTATTGATGCAAAGTAACTCAGAGTCTTTGCCTATTATAGTCCATCACATTAATGCTTTAATATTAAGGTGGAACACCAAGGTTAATATAATTGAACGTTTATTAATGCTGGCAATATGTTATTCATATTTAATAATAGAACTTGGGAATAGAAATTGATCAAATTGGAAGGAGCATGAATACCTTACAGCAGTCATTAAATTAATCATAATTTTCTAAGGGATCTAGAGATTGTCTAAATGTCCAATAAACAAACCTGTTTGTATTTTCATTTAATTGCTTAGTTGCTTCTTCATCCACAGTAATGTATGATGCTTCTGCCCACAGCATGCAGATACAGAAATTGAGCAGGAGGACAAATGGTGGTTAGCACTTTTGCTTCACAGTGCCAGGAACCTGGGTTCAATTTCCGGCTTGGGTTACTTTTTGTGTGGAGCCTGCTTCCTCTCTGTGTGGGTTTCCTCTGGGTGCTCTAGCTTCCTTCCACAGTCTGAAAGATGTACTGATTAGGGTGCATTGACCATTGGTAAACTCTCCCTCACTATACCAAACAGGGAGCAGAGTGTGACAACTAAGGGATTTTTCACAGTAACTTCATTGCAGTGTTAATGTAAGCTACTTGTGACACTAATAGTCAACTTTAAAGAATCTTTATTGCAAGAGGATTGGATTCCAAGAAAAAAGAAGCCTTGCAACACTTTGATGAAACTGCACCCAGCATGCTGTGTGTGGTTTTATTCTCCATCTTTGAGGAAGGATTGATTTGCATTGGGGGCAGTAGAATGAAAGTTCATTGAATTGATCTCCAGGATGAGGGACAAAGCCAGAAAAATTCTGGAAAAACTCAGCAGGTTGGACAGCATCTGTAGAGAGAGAAAATAGAGTTAACATAGGAAGAGGAAGTTGCCTCTGACAAGAGGCTGAGTAAATTGGGCTTAGATTTTCTGGAGTTTAGCAGAACGAGAGATGATCTCACTGAAACATACAAAGTTCCAAAGGTGCTCATTAAAGATAATGCCGAAAGATTGTTTCCGCTGGTCAGGGAACCTAAAACACTGGGAAATAATCTGAGGATAAGGAACTAATTGTTTAGAATGGAGAGGAGGAGAAATGATTTCACTCAGAGGGTTGTAAATCTTTTAGATTCTCCACCCCAGAAGTTTGTGGCTTCTCCATTGTTGAGTACATTTAAAGTTGAAATAAACAGATTTTTGGTCCTTCAGGAATCAATTGATATGGGGAGTGGGTGGGAGAATGGAGTTGAAGCCTGAGGTGATCCATAACAGCACAAAATGCCAGAGGTAGGCTTGACAGGCCATCTGGTCTAGCCCTGCTCCTACCCCTCGTTTCGTCTTCCCCATTTAAGCATGTGAGTTTGTGAGTGTCGTGTTATTTCTCGATGACAAAAAGACTTTTCCTTTTTTAAGTCCCCAGTGCTGGCTGCTTTTTAGAAATACTAAAAGGAAAGAATGCCTAATAACCAGTTTCAGAGAGTAGATTTTACATAGCGTTGCACTGTCCATGGGCCAGATCACTGGCTACCAAGTGCCAATGCCAAGAGGCACCTTGGCACTGCCCTTCGAGCATGAGGTGGTGCCAAGTGGGCACGACCTATGGGGGACGGGCCTATATGGATGGGGCCTGATGGGAAGATGATCAGTGGATGTAGGGGGCCTCATTGCCATTCTGTGGACAGGATCAGTGCGGGGAGGAGGGAGGCCAGCGATCAGGGTGGAAGGGTTCTTTTTTATGAGCGTTGCCCTTGTCTCAGAGTGTATTCAGTTTATTCTTTCATATCCTTCACTGCCTTCTCGGAAGGTGTCTGTACGTAGACCTGCCACCTCTCCAACATTTCCGGCTTAGACTGAGACACACTGGAGTTACAACTTACTGTTACTGTTACTGTTCAAAAACTCATAAGAATCTATCCACTTTCCTGTCTACCTTCGAAACCTAGGCAATAAATAAAGATCTGTGGAAGAAAATAGAGAGCTGTGAATTGAGGATGTTTAAATTCCATATAGAGATTGGAAGACAAATGAAGAGGTGCCCGAGAATACAAGATCAATATCAGAACTTCAAAAAGTGACATTCAGAAAATAATATATTGATATTTTGCTCAATTAATCAAAGCTGAAGAGCTACAGAAATAACTTTTAGAGGCAAAGTTGGGTGGGTGGGGCAGTAGCAGAAAGTGTGTCAGTGTTGCCGTAGTTGGATGAAGGATCAGTCTATCATACCCAGTCCATCATGCAAACAGCCTCCCATCCATTAGCACTGTCCACACTTCCCACTGCTTTGGAAAATCAGTCAGCATAATCAAGTGCCCCATGCAGTCCAGACATTCCATTTTCCACCTTCTTTCATCAGGAAAAAGACACAAAAGTCTGAGGTCACGTCCCAACCCACTGAAGAACAGCTTCTTCCCTGCGACCATCAGACTGGATCTACCTCACATTAAGTTGATCTTTCTCTACACCTTATCTATGACTGTCGCACTGCATTCTGTACTCTCTCCTTTCCTTCTCTATGAATGTTATGCTTTGTTTGTGTAGCACCCAAGAAATAATACTTTTCACTGCATACTAATGCATGTGACAATAATAAATCAGATCAAATCAAGAAAGGAAATGACAGCGTGATTGTGGACAAGCTACAGTGAGGATGTCTGAGGATGGCACAAGACAGACAAGTGTGACATACCAGATGTGACAGGAGTAGTTACAAACAGCAGCAATTCTTAGGGTGTAAAATCGACGTGTAGGTTATTAATTATCAGGTGTGACATTGTGCCACATTAAATGAAAGATAAAGGCTGGAATTCTCCCAAAAACATTCTATGTGTCAAATTAGAGTGAAAATTGGAGTAAATCATGCTGTTTTTTCCTCCAGTGGGAGTTCAAAGAAGAATCTCCCACACTCTGTGCATTTCAGAAGCCTCTAGTGTGAATATCATTAATAATCAGGGAACGAGGCCTATTCCCACTAGAGAGACTCGCAGCATAGTGCTGAGCAGGCCACTGCACATGCACCGATCTGTCAGCGCCGAGATTGTTACATGTGCAGTAGCCCTGCACTACCAGCCTTCTGATTGCTGGCCAACTCAATGCAACCCTACATTATTGGACCTCTGCAACTCCCTTTCCAGTTGTCTGTTCGCTGGCCCAGACTATTCCTGGCCTGCCCCGATCTCTAGGCCCCCACCTGATTCCCCATCCTTGCAGTCCACACCCCTCCTCCCCCCCGAAGTTCTGAACAACAGCAGGCTTAGTCCCCCAGCCCACCCTGATCATTGGCTATCTTCTCCCCCCACTGATCCCATCTGCAGAGTGGTAGCGGGACAACCCACCCCCATCGATCGTCTCCTCAGAGGTCCCATGCTCCTTAGGCCCTGTCCTCATCTGGTTCTGCGCCCCTAGGCTCTGCCTCTGTTGGTACTGCTCCATGCCTGATGGGCTGTGCCAAGGCATTGACACTTTCCCCCACAGGCAGCATCAAATGCAAAGACTGGCACTGCCAGAGTGCCAATATCCAGGGGGCACCTAACACTGCACGATCCTCTGAGGGGCCCTGAATGCCTCCCTTCACTCCACTAGGGTCAGGCCACTACTCACCTGAAAGTAGGGAACTACTGTAATCTCTGCTGGAGAGATCCACTCTAGTGGGAGGGAGATGGTAGCAGTCCGGGCCCTATTTATATTATATTGAAATTAATATTGAAATGATTTCTATACCTTGCTGTTAATTTCCAGCACAGAGCTGACACCACCAATATAAGAAGATGATTAAACCCATGAAAGGAAGTTGTTCAGTATTCACAAAGGAGAGAAACGTGTTGACTAGTAGTGTCTCAGAAGGATGTATTGGCCCATTAGAAAGAATCTCAATTACAAGGGAGTGAGTGTTAGGTGTTTTTTAGGAAACGTTAAGACAGATAAATCCCCAGGGCCTAATGGCATCTATCCTAGACTGCTCAAGGAGACAAGAGATAAAATTGCTGGGCCTCTAACAGAAATCTTCATCTCTTCACTGGACAGAGGTGAGGTCACGATGTGGAGGGTTCAGGCCTCAGACAGAGCATATAACAGCACTGACAGTTTACCGATTACTAATTAGAATGCGAATCCTTACACCTGACCTGCTATTCAAGTCTTAAAGTGGCTAACAATGTGAGTGGAAGGAACACTGAGCACAGGTTAAAGAGATATGTATTGTCTCCAGACAGCACAGTCAGTGAGGTTTAGCAAACCCAGGCAAGTCAAGGGGGTTACAGATAGTGTGACATGAACCCACTTACTGTACTGTCTGGAGCCAATACACATCTTTTTAACCTGGGCTTAATGCTTCTTCCACTCACATTGTTAGCCACTTTAAGACTTGAATAGCAAGTCAGGTGTAAAGACTTGCATTCTAATCAGTAATCTGTTAACTGTCTGTGCTGTTAAATGTTCTGTCTGAGGCCAGAACTGTCCATTCACCTGATGAAGGGGCAAACCCCGAAAGCTTGCAAGTTTACTACCAAATAAATCGGTTGGACTTAAACCTGATGTTGTCAGATTTCTCACAGGTGAGGTCCCAGAGAATTAGAGGATAGCAAATGTGGTCCTGTTGTTTAAGAAGGGTAGCAAGGATAACTGATGCTCGTGAGCTTGACATCCATGGTAAGGAAATGTTGGAGAAAATTCTTTGAGATGATATATGCACATTTAGAACGGAATTATCTCATTAGCGATAGACAGCATGGCTTTGTACAAGGGAGGCCATGCCTCATAAATTTAGTTAAGTTTTTTGAGGAGGTGACAAAAACAATTGACGAGGGAAGGGCCATTAATGTAGTCTATATGGACTTTAGTAAAGCATTTGAAAGGTCCCTCATGGCAGGCTGGTGCAAAAGTTATATCTCACAGGGTAAAAGGTGAGCTAGCTAGATGGGTGGAGAACTGGCTTGGCCATAGAAGACAGAGAGTTTCAGTGGAGGGGTCTTTTTCTGGTTGGAGGTCTGTGACTAGTAGTGTTCTGCAGGGCTCTGTATTGGGATCTCTGCTGTTTGTGATATATATAAACAATTTGGAAGATGTAGTTGGTGTGATCAGTAAGTTTGCGGATGACACAAAGATTGCTGGAGTTGCGGATAGTGATGAACATTGTCAAAGAATACAGCATGATACAGATAGGGTGGAAAGTTGGGCGGAGAAACGGCAGATGGAATTTAATCCAGATAAATGCGAACTGATGCATTTTGGTAGATCTAATGTGGGGACGGTGGGGGGCAAACTATACAATAAATGGCAGAACCATCAGGAGTATAGACACACAGATCCTTAAAGGTAACAGCATAGGTGGAGAGAGTGTTGAAGAAGGCATATGGCATGCTTGCCTTTATTGGACAAGACATAGAGCATAAAAGTTGGCATGTGATGCTGCAGCTATATAAAATGTTGATTAGGCCACATTCGGAATAGTGCATCCAGTTCTGGTTGCCACACTACCAGAAGAATGTGGAGGCTTTGGAGAGAGTACAGAAAAGGTTTACCAGGATCTTGTCAGGTATGGAGGGTCTTAGCTATGAGGAGAGATTGGGTAAACTGGAGTTGTTCTCCCTAGAAAGACGGACAATGAGGACTGCATAAAATTAGGAAGGGCATAGATAGGGCGAACAGTGGAAAGCTTTTTCCCATGTGGGAGGTGACGAACACAAGGAGTCACAAGTTCAAGGTGAGAGGGGCAAGGTTCAATATAGATGTCAGGGGGACATGTTTTAAGGTGGTGGGGGCCTGGAATGCACTGCCAAGCAAGGTGGTTAAGGCGAACACACTAGGATTGTTTAAGACTTATCTAGATAGCCACATGAACAGATTGGAAATAGAGCAATACAAACAAATGATCTAGCTGGGCGCATGAGCGATGCAGGCTTGGAGAGCCGAAGGGCCTGTTCCTGTACTGTATTGTTGTTTGTTCTTTGTTTATTGGATTTTAGCCAACAACTGGAATAGCTGTCTGAATCTCAGCATGTAGTGTCTGTGAAGAAAGCGTGAGTTGTTTTGTTCTTCCTTAGAAACAACCCCAAGGAGGCATAACTCCCCTATGTGGTAACTGTTACTATATTATATAGTTTTTAAAATCTATATGGTATTGTGAAACATTTGGGGAGAATTAGCTCTGAAAGTAGTGAAGTAAAAATTGTTGTGTAAAATTAGTGATCCTATGCATAGCCATTGTCTGAGTTAAACACATTTCTAGTTTATGTCCTTGCTGTTTATTTTATTGCCTAATAAACATTTATTTTGTTTAAAATAAACAAAATGTTTTAAACACTTCTAGTTTACTTTCTTGCTGTTTATTTTATTGCTTAATAAACATATATTCTGTTTAAAATCATCAGAAAACATTTGGGATATCATTCCCTGGATCACAAATCTTTCCGCACCTTATACCAAATTGTAGATATTCAGTTGGGGGCGGTTGTTTCCAGTTTCTTCTCTGGGATTTGGAATAACTTGAGATTTATTATCAACCATTTCCTTAACACAAGTAACTGAACTTCCTGCAGTACTGAATTGGGATTCTTTAGGCTTGACTGGCATTGACTGACATGACTATCTGATCCCACTACTCTCTAAATGTTTCTCTGGAGTCTTTTGGCCCCTAAACACCTCTTCTCCTTTGGATATCCTCTAGCAAGACAAGTACAGTGTCTGAGAATATTGGAATGTGCTCAGTCTCACACCGTTATCCAATATTTTTCTATACCAAAGCCACCAACATGAGGACTCTCAGTGTCGGCTCCAGCAACAATGCACTTCCCCTTTAAGTAATCCAGTATCTTTAAGTAGTGTAGCTGGCCTTGTAGAATTGTGAATCCCATACTGAAACTTGCAGCCACTCAACGTGCAGTGGAATGCTGACTTATACTAGACTGAATGAGAATCATGGAGAATCTGTCAGAGCCAAGTGTCATGATGTGGAGCTGCCAGCGTTGGACTGGGGTAGACACAGTAAGAAGTCTCACAATGCCAGGTTAAAGTCCAACAGTTTATTTGTAGCAAATGCCACTAGCTTTTGGAACTGGCTGTTCCTTCGTCAGGTGGGTGAGAGTTTTGACGTGAGTGACAATGGGAGTTCTTGAAATGTGCCAGGACTGAGTGAGGCCAACTGTGATGATAAAATTCCACAGAAGAGAGGAAACCTGATGTACGAAGCTCTGTATTACCTCACCTATCAACCTGCCCCTGTAAACATCCAGATCATTGCTAAGTCCAAAGATGTGCAGGTTAGGGGTATTGTCTATGCTAAATTGTCCCTTAGTCTCCCAAGATGTGTAGAATGGATGGAATTCCAGTGTATTTTCTTCCATCGAGCAGAACATAGACCTGGAATTGGATTGTGCTCAAATCAGGGCCCGATCCGAATAGAATGTGCACTTCCATGTATCCTAAATGCTTAAGGGTGGGACAACAAAAAAGAAATTGGTAGGTAGTTGTGATGACTACAGCCAGGCTAATGAGGTTGGCTGGCTAGAGTATGAATTATCTGTTGAGTTCTAATTGATGGTTAAATCAGGGAGCCTCATGTTCCCTATTTAAAGCAGGTCTGTCAGTGTCCCAGCCTGCATTCAGCAGGGAACAACTGAGAGCAGGTTGTGCACAGATGCATGGTGTAAATAAAGTAACTTGGTGACGGGACTTTCACCTCCATGGAGCTATTGCAGTAGTTCTTTGCTCTTGTAGTCCTACTGGACTGCAGGTATCAAGTGTGGTCCACTTAACAGGTTAGGATGTCCAGCTGGCTGAGGAGATTTTGAGGAAATGGGAGGAGGGAGATGATTTTGAGTTCCGCCTGGCTCAAATTCTGGTCATTAAAAAAGGCAGTTTTACTGATCTTTTATCTGGCTGTCTCCAGTGGCCCCTTTAAAGATCACGACCATTTACCTGGAAAATGTGATTGCAGCACACAGTGTATTTTCTGTGCCTGAGGAAAAGATGCTGTGTTATCCAATTTCTAACCCAGGTTCAGTAGTCATGCTTAATCAGCTGGCACTTGTGAGCACTCTTTTTTTTTTTAAATTTCATGCCCAGTGAATACGTAAACTAATGTCATAAACATTTATTCCTTTGTGACACAGACTCTGGATGTTAAATCATTGAATTCACTAACTCCGCTCATTACAGACAGCAATGATTTCCTCACAGGTGTGGCTGGTGTTATGATTATGACTATCGGGATCTTAATCTCCTTCCCTGATCCCGTTAATCAAATCGCCTAAGAATTCGCTTTGGGATCAGGTCAGCGAAGGGTGACAGACATTCGATTTTCTTTTTTTTAATCGTTTCATTTCATTCGCCACTTTAATTAATTCTGCTTCTTATTAGATGTCCATCTCACAAGGCTGGGGATAAGGGGAGTTGCCAAGCTTGGGAGGCTTAATAGAGGCAATCGGCTCAAACTCAGAATCTCATCTCAGAGCTGAGGTATAAACTCTGCTTCTTTGCTCTCTGCTCACAGGATCTGAAAGCTCCACATCTGCTTAGAGTCTTTTAATTTTACTTCTACAATATTTTAGTTTTCACTAATCATGAAGCTCCTGCTCTACTATCACAGCGGCACTGTGGTTAGCACTGCTACCTCACAGCGCAAGGGACCTGGGTTTGATTTCCAGCTTGGGTCAAAGTCTCCATGTTCTCCCCATGTCTGCATGAGTTTCCTTCCAATGTTCCAGCTTCTTCCCACAGTCCAAAGACGTGCTGGTTAGGTGCGTTGGCTGTGCTAAATTCTCCTTCAATGAACCTAAACAGGTGCCAGAGTGTGGTGACTAGGGGATTTTCACAGTACCTTCATTGTAGTGTTAATGTAAGCCTATTTGTGACACTAATGAATAAACTTAAAACTTATCTGATAGGCTACAACTGAAATAAGACCAAAATTGCCAATTACTTTCCAGGAATGATTACCATGGTAGGTATTGTTATTCAACACAAACTTTTTTGAGCTCAACTATTCATGAAACCTCTTCATTGTTCAAATGGTCTAGTGCTATCCTTGCATTGTCCACTATCTGCTCCACTCTGAAACTTGTCATAACGGAAGGGTAGAATCCCTACAGTGCAACAGAAGGCATTCAGCCCTTTGAGACTGCACCGATAACAATCCCACCCAGGCCTTATCTCCATAACGCCACATACTTACCCTACTAATCCCACTGACATTCAGGCCAATTTAACATAGCATGGCACATTTTTGGTCCACCTTTTGAAATATGATTCTATGGGAGTTCAGGCAAGATGATTGGTTTAAGTTGTATGAAATCCCTTTGCACAGGATGTTTTCTTTGCTATTTATATTGAACTGCTACTTTCATTTGCCGTCTTGTTAATACTTTTCAGATTTTCTCTACATGTGTACAGTCCCTTTGGCAAATTATGGACAACAAGTTACCCACTCATTGGTCTCTGGTTTTCTTCATATTGGCTATGATGGACAAGGAAGTGGCAGACAGGAGAATGGAGGAGTAGGAAGAATCTCAGATACACTCTGTGTAGGTCGAAGTAAGCACAATGAAGGAGAAGATAATAATACTTAGCTTTTCTGAATTCCTTTCCAACTGACTAACCCATAACATCCTGCTCTATAATTTGGCCACGGCTAGGGAAATCACCCAGCTCTCTGCATCTCCAAGCTCTTCTCATAGCTTTCCAGATTTTTAGCAAAGCTCGGACATACTCCCAAGAGCCCTTGTCTCCCTTTCTGCTAAACAGAAAAAGACCTCTTGACTGATTTGCTTTTCCTCCTTACAATAATTCTGTGTACCTAGTGCTGTTTCTGGCTGTTTTTTTGTGTGTCTGCCTCTGTGTACTGATTGCCTTCACCCTCCAGGTCCTCTGCTTTTAGTGTTAGTTCTCCTTAGTATGCCTGCTTTTTCCTTAACTTGTTTCTTGTTGACACTGCTTCCGAGTTGAGGGCCACCGGATCAAATGAACCAGTATTTTTCATTATCCAAGAAAATTAAATCTTCTTATGGCACAAGGGCTACAGACACTTGGAAACATCACCACTTAGAAGTTCCCCTCCAAGCCACTTGCCACCCTGACTTGGGAATATATCGCTGTTCCTTCACTGTCATTGGGTCAAAGTACTGGAGCTCCTTCCTAACAGCATTGTGGGTGTACTCGCACCATATGGATTGCAGCAATTCAAGAAGGCAGCTCAGCATCACTTTCTCAAGAGCAATTGGAGATTAGCAATAAATGTTCTTAGCTAGTGACGTCCCCATCCTGTAAATTGATGTAAACTAAAAATCTTTTTGAAGCACTCTTAAAAACAATTATGGATCTACAGAACTTTTTAAGAAAAAATTGCAATATTTTCTGTATGTTTCTGGGTTAAATTCTCCACTGTGTTCAGCATCATTTAATATGTTCTCTAGTAGATGAGAGAAAACTCAAAGAAAGTTAGACGAGGATGTGAAATCCTCCAGCATAAAATACAAAGGGAAGAAGATTTCTCACATAGTAGTGCTCCTCGCCATATAAACTATGTCAATTCCCCAAAGGTAGACAACACCACAGGATGTTAGCTTTATAGTCTGCATAGATATCGTCAGTTATAGCAGTGAAGAACATTGCTGTTTGCCCCAGGGAATTCACTAGAAGTTTGTATAGAATAGCTTGGCACAGTACTGTATCAACAACTTCTTCCCCAACAACCCTACAGGTAAACTGTTCGACAAACCATGATGTTTTAATACTGGTTTTTTTTATTGCATAATTTCAGAGGTGGATTTACAGTGTGGGGCCCCATGCTAACTTTCATTTCTGTCCCCCGCTTACCGCCTATTCGAACGATCGATACCATGTTTTTCCAGTTATCTTTGGCTTCTCCATACCACACTGTCCTTCCTGTCGCCGACTGCTGTGGAGAGGTTAGGTAAATTGGGACTGTTTTCCTTAGAAAGACGTAGACTTAGAGGAGATCTAATAGAGGTGTACAAGATTATGAGGGGTATAGATAGAGTAAACAGGGTTAAGCTTTTTCCTAGGATGGACTCGAATAGCACGAGGGGTCACGGGCTTAGGGTGAGGGGGGTAAGGTATAATTTGGATGCTAGAGGGAGTTTTTTCACACAGAGGGTGGTGGGGGTATGGAATGCGCTGCCAAGTAAAGTGGTGGAGGCAGGCATTCTGGAGTTATTTAAGAAATACTTAGATGGGCACATGAACAGAATGGGAATGGAGGGGTATAGAAAACTGATTTAAAATAGGGATCATGAGCCTTAGGAGTCCCTGGGAAGTGTGTAAGTAGATGATGATGATATTGATGTACTTGTTTTTATCCTACAGGTGCTTTGGTCCACCATGTTGTAGAACAAGGGGCATACACGCAATGGGTCATGAGAGGGCTGCTCTTGGATTTTTTTCAAGAGTATCCTAGTGCTTCACATCAATAGTGTACACTTGATCTGGACCATTTGATGGCCAACACGACAACTCAGTGACTATCGCTGTGCTGTGCAGATACATGGATTTGGGCCTGTGTCTGTGGGAGTTTGTGCATTCTCCCCATGCTTGCTTGGGTTTTCTCCGGATGCTCCAGTTTCCTCCCACATCCCAAAGAAATACTCTTAGGCTAATTGGCAAAACAAATTCTTCCTAAATTGTCTCAAATTTGGTTTTTAATCCATAGATCTATAAACATAGACAGGGATCGCGGGTAGAGGTGGGAACATCGGGGTGGTGGCATGGGCTCGTTGGGCCGAAGGGCCTGTTTCCCGTGCTGTTTTGTTCTTTGTTCTTTGTACTAGTTACCCTTCACAAACTAGCTAGTTGTTTCAGAGAATCGAGAAAGGAAACTTGCAGGCGATTCAGAGAGGTGTTTAGAAGAATAAAATCAAATTCAGCCGCAATAAGAATTTATCACCTCATGTGACCCTCAGTGTAGAAAATCTACAAAGCTTAGCTAGAGAAGATTAAAAGGGATGATCAAAGTTTTGGTGGATGGTGGTTTTTAAGGTGGAAGGGGGAGAAGTTTATAGAATCACTACAGTACAGAAGGAGGCCATTTGGCCCAATGAGTCTGCACCGACAACAATTCTACCCAGGCCCTATCTCTGTAACTGCAAGCATTTATCCTGCTAATCCCCCTGATACTAATGAATAATTTAGCATGGCCAATCAAGCTAACCTGCACATTTTTTGTGAGCGGGAGAAAACCTAAAGGAAACCCATGCAGACATGGGGAGAATGTACAAACTGCACACAAACAGTGAGCCGCGGGCAGATTTGAACCCAGGTCCCTAGTGCTGTGAGGCAGCAGTGCTAACCACTGTGCCACCTTGCTGCTCCTGTTTGAGCTTCGGCAGAGAGTTCCAGTCTGGAGGTAATAAAGGGGTGAAAGGAGAATGCAAATCATTTCTGTTGGTCGGTTACTTAAAGGAACCTAATAGAAATTGAGGTCCATGAAAATATAATTGGGCTATGGATCCAATCATGGCACTTGCCCAATAGGTCTGTAAGCTCAACTGACATCGTTTGATAAAAACATTTTCTGGACCTCTCTTTATTTATTTATATTTCACTTGTGAGATGTTGGCATCACTCGCTAGGCCTGCCTTTATTGCCCATCCCTAATTGTTCTCAAGAAAGGGGTGCTGAGCTGAATTCTTGAGCTGCTGCAGTCTCTGTGGTTTAGGTACACTCACAGTGCTGTTAGGGAGGAAGTTCCAGAGTCTCTGTCTATCGATGTTCTGTCTCTTCCAATTCAATGAATTATCAAACTCAAGTGCCACATTGCTACACCACCAGCGCTTCTCGATAGTTTAAAGGACTTTGAAGAACTTGTTTGTTTGCTATCTTAGAAAAGCAAATGTTAATCATTAATGATGGATTTTTAGCATATTTGTGCGTGCAATCATCCAGTGTTAATTTCTTTCTTTCATAGATCATTTTCATCTGTTATCTTGACTGATCCTTTTCTGCTATCAAGTATATCAAGAATTTCTCCGCAGAAGGAACACAGGTATTTATTTGTTTTCAAAGAGCTTGTAAAGACCTTTTATCCTGTTGGTGATGGAAGCTTACAAGTGTGGTTTCGCGCCGAATAACATCCCCAGGTGCTGCTTTGTCACTTTGTAATTTGCTATACTGTAGGATCTATTGAGTGCGCTTGGCAAAATGTTAGTGGTTTTGCTGTTCAAACCCTCCCTTATTATGATGTTCAGATTTCAAATGGTAGAACTGGCGACCTAACTGCAGGACCAACAGCTAGCAAAAGATTTCACGTGCTGAACCATTGCGCTGCAGAGTTGGCTTGTTCTCCCTAGCTCACAGTATAACAAAAATTATATTTTTGTGAATGATAGCATTGCAGTCAAAGGATTGTATATCACTAGACTATGCCACTTATAATGCATCTTAGTCTTAAGAGCATCAGACAGTAATGAAATCACCAGTGGGGTCAGGAACTACAACAGTGTGAAATTTTGATTCTCCTACACTATTTGATTCTCCCTCACTATTGTCAGTCCAATTTTTCATGTCTACTTCAGGGAGTTGGAATTGGTTCCTAACCATAACTGAGTCCATGCAATAAAGATTACAGGTCATGCCTTAAAGTTGCTGTTTGTATACAAAGTCAGACTCTGATTGCTTGTGCGATTTGCTTTTGACTAAAGAAAAATAGTTTTTTTATCTTGCTAACCTCTGCAGAACACCTAAGCTGGTCCTCATTCTTTGACCTATTCTTCAATACTGCTGTCTTGCATCAGTAAATACTCGTTCCCAGGAACAACGGGGAAATGGGACGACTTGCTGGAAATGGCAGAAATGCTGTAAGTTCTATTACAGCAACAACACTGCATGATTTCCATTAAAGGAAGAAAGTGGAAACTATTCCCAGCAGACCACATGCAATTGGCTCTATCGCCAACTCTACTCAACTCCTGAGGCAGCCAACCAATCATAGGTACAGATAATATCAAATAAAAGTTCTGAAATACTTCTTTTCAACCCTGTACCAAACAAATCCCACAAACCGCCTGACCAGAATATTAATCTAACTTTGCGATCGTTGCTAAGAATTCAGATTGCTTGTATTCTGAAAGACGTGTTGGTTAGATGCGTTGGCCATGCTAACATCACCCTCAGGGTACTCGAACAGGCACCAGAATGTGGCAGCTCAAGGATTTTCACAATAACTTCACTGCAGTGTTGATGTAAGCCTACTTGTGACATTAATAAATATTCACTATTTCACTTTAGTTAATCCTGGCTACAAAAATTTGTAACCTATCATCTTTCAAAGCGATGGCATGGTGGCACGATGGTTAGCACTGCTGCCTCACAGCAACTTTTAAAACTCTTTTTTTCTATGTATACACAATGAAGATTTTCTCACCTGAGATAAATTTGACAAAAGAATTGCTTACAAAAGACTCAAACCACAGTGCAAGAGACCCAGATTCAATTCCAGCCTTGGGTCACTGTCTGCGTGGAGTTTGCACATTCTCTTCTTGTCTGCATGGGTTTCCTCCAGGTACTCCAGTTTCTTCCCACACTCCAAAGATGTATGGAATAGGTTGATTGGTAAATTGACCCTGGTGTCGGGGGATTAGCAGGGTAAATATGTGGGCTTACAGAAATAGTTGGAGTTGCGGTCAATGCAGACTTTTTGGGTCAAATGGCCTCCTTCTGCATTATAGGGATTCTATGACTGTATGATTATGGTCAATTAGCAGAAATTTCATAAAGGTGGGGGTTGAGCCGAAGAGCGAGATTAGATTAGAAGTCTCAGGAAGAATAACATGGGTGTAAACATCACGGAGCAAATGCTAGATTTTACGTTCCACTGTTTTATAATTCCGTTCATTTTCATCTTTTAAATATTCAATCTAAACACCCATCTATTCCTTCTTAAAGGAGTTACACCAACTGATATTTTGGTAAATGCTGGAAAGTTATTCCACATATCTGGGACTAGAAGGAAGAATATCCAATTTCAAATGTTAAGAGTGGTTACTGCTTATATTCACTGTATCCATTTCTTTACACATTATAAAAGTGAGGTTTATATTGCTCAATATTTTAATTATCTTTACTCAATTTTCAGTAAAGATAATCTCAGCCCTGAGCCTGTTCTTAAGCATTCTAAATCCCTGTATTGTTGTAATGGTTTTTGTTTGAACCAAGTCTCAATTATCACTGTCCTTTTGAGGTTACGCTACCCTCTCTTTCCAAATGAGGTCTGAATGATGTGCTGAAATCATTTTTTTCAAATCATTTTGTTGTTACATAGTACAGCAAAACTATGTAACATAGTTTTCTTTGCAAAGAAACAAGCCAAAACAACAAAAGGCCCCTAAAACAACACGGGTGTTTAGTCTATTGGAGTACTGGATCAGTCCTTAAGAGGAGCAGTTGGGTGTTTGTGGCTTATTCACTGAATGGCCAATAATTACAACTGCATTTGTAATTGTAATTACCAATGTAATTTGGTAGTCACATTGGTAATTACCAATGGTCAATGGCTTTGTTAAAGTTTTCTGTGACTGGTTGAATTTTGAATGGGTCTCTGGGTGCCTTGTCACCAAATCAGACCAGAGGCAATTCTGAAATGCAGAATCAGTTTGCTTAAGTTGCATTTCTCTATTATGTACACATCCCATGGTTTCCAGCTCCACTTTGCGAATGGGCAGGTTTTGTGTCTGGTAGTGAACACTTGGATGATACAATGAATGCAAAAAAATTGGCCAGGCCTGCTTCACACCCCTAAAAGATCCAAGCTCAAGAAATACATCATATACCATCGACGCCTGGGAGACCCTTTCTCAGAAGGGAGCTATTTGGAGGAACTTCCTGATCGAAGGGACACAATTCTTCCAGGACACCTGATGGTAAAAGGAGGCCCAGGAAAAGTAACCTGAGAAAGAAACACTCCAAGGATTGATCCTACCCCCTGGAAACACCAACTAAATGTGCTGTCGAAGATGTGCCTCTAGAATCAAACTAATTGCCCACAGCCCAGAGATGTACAGGTTAGGTGGATTGACCATGCCAAATTGCCTCATGGTGTCCCAAAATTTGTAGGTTAGAGAGATTAGCAGAGTAAATATGTGGGTCTACAAGGATAGGGTTTCCTTAAGGTGCTCTGTCAGAGACTCAGAGCAGGCTCAGTGGGCGAATGGCCTCCTTTTTTTTTTTGCACTGTAGGGTTCTATGTTAGATGACCTTTCAGAATGGTCTCAGTTACTCTGGTAAACAACCCATTTTCTGAGAGAAGATATAAAGCAGGTAACAGGTCATGCTAGGCGTTAAGAGAAATAGCCTAACCCAATTTGTCAGATATTCATGGAGCATTGGACATTGTGTCCAGATCTGGCCCCATTTTGACAATCTAACACAATTAGAAAACAGTCTCGGTGAGAAAAAGTGAAGAGTAGTGTGAGGCTTGACAGGGTAGATGCAGGAAGGATGTTATCCTGGCTTGGGACTCCTAGAAACAGGGCTCATAGCCTCAAAGTAAATGACAAGCTGTTTAGAACTAGAGTGTAATGACTTCAATCAGGCCATTGAGGTTGGCCTATTGGAATATAAACTCCCTGATTAAGGAGTCAATTGATGGGTCAGTCAGGGAGTCTTTTCTTTGTATATAACTGAGAGTGTCAGTTCCTCTGGCATTCCGGAAGGTACACTGCTGACTGACAGATAGCACTCTGTGTACTACCATTGGAATTATAAATAAAGGGATTTGGCAAAGGGACTTCTGCCTCTAAAGACTTATTACAGAGATAAGGAGGAATTTCTTCATCTGGGGATGACAAATCTTTGGAAATTCTCTGCCCCAGAGGGTTGTGGAGATTCAGTTGTTGTGTACATTCAAGGCAGAGATCTTTAGATTTCTAGATATTAAAGAAATCAAGGGATATGGGGACGATGGGAGAAAATGAGGTAGGAGGTTAGTAATTCTGGAAGGGAATGATAGTGTAGCCCTGCTCTTATTTCCAATTTCCTTCTGTTCCACATGGACCTAATCTTGGAGGTCTGATGTATAGAAATTGCATAAATGATGTGCAACAGAGTGCATCCAATAATGGTAGTACCAAATATGCAGATGTCTTCAAGCTCTGTGGGTAACTACTATGTAATAAGCAGATTGCTGCCTCAAAGCACGTGGGTTCCTCGTGCTGGAATGCGTAGATATGAAATTAACAAACGTGAAATTAATAGGCACAAAATCCCAATTGGTTGTCCACTGGAAGAGGGTCAAAATTGACCTCACTTCTTTCACTTGGGTACAATGATAGGAAAGCTTTACTTTCTCTGAAAGGTGGCAATCTATCCCTTATCACTCAGCGCGCATTTGATCTGCAACACAAAACTAATATATGATGCTTGCAGCCAAGACAAAAACCACTTTTGCACTTGTTTGTTGTGCCAAGTACTCAACATGTACTCCATGCTAGAAATAGGGGCTGTAATCTGAAGGAGTGCACAAGTTTGAGAGCAAATTGAGCAACGGTGCTGTTGGAAGCGTGGCTATTTATTTGTGTACTATACAGATAGGTAGAACTACTTTATTGATAACTGCTGATTCCCTAAAAAGTGGCATATACCTCAGGTGCATTGTAGCTTACACCAATATTAGCTTTTGCACAGTGTATGGTGTAAGGAAACAATGTATATCCAAACTGAGAACCTTACAAGGTGAGGGGTAACCTACCTATTGTTTCTTCCCCTTTCAGTTCCTCTATATCATTGTCAGACATTATCTGTATTCCACGTTGGTTTATAGTTTTCCTCTAATCCCTGATCCACATGACCATAAAATCCTTACAGTGCAGAAAGAGGCCAAGTCTGCACCAACTCTCTGGGTGATAATCTTACCCAGGCCTTACCCTTCTGTCTTATCCCCATACCATATATATTCACCATGGCTAATCCATCTAACCTACACATCTCGGAACACTAAGAGGCAATTTAGCATGACTAATCTGCACACCTTTGGAATGTGGGAGGAAACTGGAGCACGCAGAGGGAACCCACACAGACATGGGAAGAATGTGCAAATTCCACACGGATGGTCATAGTAGGCCATAATTGAATCCGGGTGCCTGGCACTGTAATGCCACCTTCTTTTGTATGTTTTATAATATAAAGAGCAAAGAACAAAGAAAAGTAGAGAACAGAAACAGGCCATTCGGCTGCCTAAGCCCGTGCTGATCATGATGCCCTAACTGAACTAAAAATGACCTTTTTCAGACTGTAACCCTCTATTTCCTCCCTATTCATGTATCCATCCAGATGCCTTTTAAATGTTGCTGATTCCACCACCTCCCCTGGCAGCATCTTCCAGGCACTTATTACTCTCTGCATGAAAAACCTCCCGCACACATCTCCTTTAAACTTTCCGCCTCTCACCTTGAACCTATTCCTCCTTCTAATTGATACTTTGACCCTGGGGAAAAAAGTCTCTGACTTGGTCTATGCCTCTCATAATTTTGTAAACCTTTTTCAGTTTTCCCCTCAGAAATACAAACGGAAAGATTGACAAAATGGAAACATTGTTATTCCTCTTTTGCCTGTATATGGAAAAAGTACTGATCCAAGGTTATGGCATCACATTTACATCATCTCCTGCTTGAGTGTTATTCCTTGTTTCAGTTCTGTTTATTTTTTCTTAATGAGGCATCCTTAGCAACAAATGTTCAGTAAATTAAACCGTATGAGGTTCAACGTCTGAATCTGGTTCATGAACAACAACTAACTAACAGCATACTCTTCAAAAGATAATAATCAACTCGAAAAAAAGGCACACCAGCTGCCTCCAGTCGACACAGAGTACAGCATTATCCAGGATTTACAATGAACAAACTTCTCTCCATCTGAATATTCATACTGAGATTATCGCTATCTTTGCTGGTGGTCCATTCACGGAAGACCTATAAACCTTGTCAGGTAACTATTTCTCCAAAGCCCAATTATCTAGTTCCATTAAAGAAAACTATTACAGAAAATTAACTTCTCTCCAAACTCTAATCATCCTTATTTCTGTATGCATCAGGGGAAATGTTGCCTAGTGCATTCGAGTAAATGAGGAATTAGTCACGGCAAAGTTGGAATGAGGTTCTGTACATTGTCTGAATATCACTCCTTTCTTAAAAGAGAGGTATTTTTATAAAAATGGTTCTTGATAAGCTTTGAAATACACAAGGACATACAAATTAGGAGTAGTACGCCACTTGGTTCTTTGCGCCTGCTCCACCATTCAATAAGACCATTGCTAATTGGACTTTAACCTCCAGTCCACATTCCTGCCTATCCCCGATAGCCTTTCACTCCTTTAGCTTTTCCAGGATCTATCTATCTCTGCCTTAAAAAATATTCAAAGAGACAATTCCCCCATCACATCTCTTGAGAATGAAAGTTCCAAAAAATCATGGCTCTCCAAGAGAAAAAAATTCTCCATATCTCTGTCTAAAACAAACGACCATTTATTTTTAAAGAGTGACCCCTAGATCTAGATTCTTCCACAAGAAGAGACAACCTCTTCACATCCACCTTATCAAACTTCCGCAGGATCCCATATGTTTATTCCTACTCTTCTAAATTTGAAGGGAAACAAACCTTTCCTCATAAGGTAAACCACCTAGTTTAGGTACTCATCTCATAAGCCTTCTCTGCCAAATGTATTTTGTGATGTATGTTGAAAAAGATCGTAACCATCCATAAAAATGCACTTGCAAAAATTTGTTTTGGAATAAGATGGATGGCATAGTGCCTCAGTAGTTAGCAATGCTGTCTCTAAGTGCCGGGGAGCCAGGTTCAAATCCGGCATTGAGCAACTGTCTGTGAGGAGTTTGCACACTCTCCCCGTGTTTGAATGAGATTCCTGAATCCGGTTCCTCAACAGTTTCAAGATGTGTAGGTTAGGTGGATTGGCCATGCTAAATTGCATCTTAGTGTCCTAAGATGTATAGGTTAGATAGATTGACCATGGGAAATGCATGGGGCTGCAGGGATAGGGCAGGGGAAAGAACCCGGGTAAGATGCTTTGTCAGAGGGTTACATACATACCTGATGGACCGAATGACCTTTTCTACACTGTAAGGATTCTATGATTCTATGAAGTCTCTGTCAATTGTGAACAATATTTTGGAATGCTTATCACAATGCCTTGAAATGAAGCAGCTTGATTGTTCTGGAACTTAAGTTGCCAGGAAGAAAGTCCTGAAACAGTATCAGTGGCCAATGAACTATGCTAAGCTGTGATCAGTTCTGCAAGAAGCATTACAGAAACAATTTACCCTGTCTCAGCCCGATAGCTCAAAAGTACAAGAGTTGCCCACAATGTGCATTGGACCCGGCACGTTCTGGATAATGGTATTCAGAAAACTCTGAGTGGTGCTCAAAAAAACTGTCACTGTGCACATTTGAAAAACATCTTTACATGCAACAAACTGTATTTGCTTCACTTAGCATTCCTTAAAATGAATCTTAAACCATTAAAGTTAGAGCGTGCTGGAGAACAATGAAGTGATTATAAAACTATCATCTTCCTAGTAAGCTTCATCTGATGAAAAGAACAGAATATTTGAGTCTTTAACAGATATTTGAACCCACGATTGAATGAAATCCTTGGAGTTATTCCCATGTATCCATTTGCTTTCATTCTGTTTGTGCTGTGTTGTTCAGTCACAATGTGACACTTCTTACATTGTTCAGTCAAGGTCAACTTTGTTCAACTTTCCTTAAAGCTGACTGGTATTATTTTCTTCTATTTTTTAACAGGATCTGAGCATTGCTGCCAACTTTGATTGTGCATCCTTAATTGCCCCTGAGAAGATGGTGGTGAGCCACTTAAGTGGATTGCTGGGCCAATTCAGAGGGCAATGAAGTGTCAACTATGTTACTTTTCTTCTTGTTCACTCGTGGGACATGGGCATCACTGGCTGGTCAAATTTATTGCCCTCCCCTAGTTGCCCTTGCTTAGAGGGCATTTGAGAGTCAACCTCATTGCTGTGGCTCTGTAGTTACATGTAAGCCGATCAGCAGATTTCCTTCCCTAAAGAACATTAGTTAACCAGATGTGTTTTTTTGACAATTAACAGTGGTTCACTATCATCAGTAGATTCTTAATTCAAGATTTTTTTATTGAATTCAAATTCCACCATCTGCCATGGCAGGATTTGAACCTGGGTCCTCAGAATATTAGCTGAGTTTCTGGTTTTATAGTGTACTGAAAATACCACTAGGCCATTGCCTTTTCTATGAGTCATATAGTGGCCAGACCAGCTAAAAATGGCAAATTCTCTTCCCAAAAGGACATTAAAAAAACCAAATGTGTTATTACTGCATGTTCATGGTCAACAGAACTAATACTGTACTTGCTTTTAATTCCAATTTAATTAATTAATTAAATTTAAATTCTGCCATTGCCATGGTAGGCTTTAAACTCATGCTTCTGGATCATGAGTCAGGTCTCTGGTTTATTAGCCCAATGCTACCATTCCCGCTATTGGATATCTGATCAATCTTATCTGCATATCTGCACAGTTGAGATCCAATGATTTGGTACAGTGGTTAGCACTGTTTCCTCACAGTGCCAGGAACCAGCGTTCAATTCCAATGTTGAGTGACTGCCTGTGTGGATTTGCATCTTCTCCCCGCGTCTGCGTTAGTTTCCTCTGCGTGCTCCGGCTTCCTCCAAAGATGTGCAGGATAGGTGGATTGGCCATGCTCAATCGTCCCTTAGTGTCTGAAAATATGCAAATCAGATGGATTAGCCGTGGGAAAATGCATAAGTTTACAGGAGGGTTGGATCTGGGTAAAATGCTCTTTTGGAGAATTGGTACAGACTTGATGGGCCAAATTGCCTCCTCCTGCACTGTAGGATTCCATGTGATTCTATGCAGGATTAATAACTGTAATGCAATCACTACCCGTTTCAACCACAGCTAACTGAGGAGAATACAAATTAGTCGTGCATATTCTAAAACAAAATAATCATGTGTGTGGAGAAATATTAGTTATTGAGTTATGAATCTTGTGTAAACTCCATTAAATCTTTCTCAAACAACCCCTGAAAAGCATTTATAACTCTCATTAGAATGGAGCAAATAGAGTGAAATTAAATCTCAATTAAAATAGATTCCAAAACACTTTTCTGTCAGACTGTTTACCATGTATATTACGTTATAAGCATTAGAAAAGCATTAAGTTGTAATGTTCTCTGAACAAACAGTTAATGTTCCCAATTTATTAAGTAGTGCTACTGTCACACTCAGTACTACATTTGCAAAGATACTTTTGCACAGATTTCATCTGCCTAAGAGGACTCCACCGGTGGGATGATTCGCCACCCTCACTCCCCATTGGCTCTTCAAGCCATGTGATCCTTACTCTGCTCTAATGCCCTTCAAGAGGCCATCAGCACAAATCACTGCAGGAATGTTTCATTCAAATTAGCCCTATTAAGTGCCATCAAAATCAGGCACGTGATCTCTGAGGGAAGATGAAGAATAGAAACCTGATCCTTGTTTCTCCAAACTCAGGTCTGAGGAGAAGAGAGGAGAAAAAACAGACAAGAGAGGAGGGGGAACCAAAAGTATGGTTGGGGGAAAAAAGGAATATTTGTGACAAGATATCGATTCTGAGAGAAGTTGACAGACCGTGAAGATCACTGCCATAAGTGAGCGGAAAGCATTGGGAATGAGAAATAATGCTATTCTCAGGAATATTGGAGGTAGAACTGGAAGAGGCCACAGGAGGAATTCAAGTTGATGACAATTATTTTAAATCTTATTCTCTGCAGTTGGTGAAAATAAATGAAGATATGAAAGATAGGAATATACATCTTAACACAGTGAGAATCATAGAATCTGATTGTACAGAAAGAGGCCATTCAGCCCATCATGCCTTCTCCAACCACATCCCACCCACACCCTATCTCCATAACCCTATTTACCCTTGCTAGTTCCCCTGACACTAAAGGGCAATTTAGCGTTGCCAATCCATCAAACACACATACCTTTGGATTGTAGAAAGAAATTGGAGCATGAGGAGGAAACCCACACAGACATGGGGAGGAAGTGCAAACTCCACACAGACAGTGACCCAAGCCAGGAATCAAACCAGGGCCCCTGGCGCTGTGATTCAGCAGCACTAACCACTGTGCCATCCCTGCAGTCCCTAACACTTCAGATAATGTGTAGCTTCTTGGGGGCTTCTTGGGAAGCTGATTGGGAATATATTGGAAAAAAATTGTCCCCCAGCAGTGAATCATGCTGGTCTCCGGCTATGCCGGAAGATTGGAAGATCCCAGAAGCTGGTGGGATCCGGTGTCAAACAGGCTATACATATTCAAATGCTGCTTTAAATATGCTAATCTGTCTCGCAGCCTTTTTAGCTGTGTAGAGTGATCATTCTGATAAGGGGTCAGCTACCCTTAACTACCTTTAACTGCTTCAGGCTGCCTTCTGGTTCTGGTTGAACTCCTGACTTACCCATGGTGGAACTGAACTGAAGGCAATTCAGGTCATCTTTTATATTCCTGATGTCCTATGCATTCTCCACATCAGGATTGGATCGATGATGACAACAACAGCAAATTGAAATCTGATAGATTCTCTTTAACTGAGTGTCTTCTTTAAACTTATAGGCTAACAAAATGCAAAAACTTGCAGTACCAGTTACCAAGGCAACCCTGAGGCTTAGTGCTCGAAACAAATGTTGCAACTTAGAACCTGAGTCTACTCTGCATCTCAATATTGACACAACCAGCTTGTAAAGGAACCACACACTGTTATTGCCCCTCTAGTATTTTATATTCTTTACAACTTCATAAACTCAACTTCACAACACACATCCAGGTCTGAATTCAGCATCAGGTCATTCTTGATCATCTTGTTTAAAAAAGGTCAGAGGGATCACCCAGGGAACTATAGGCCGGTGAGCTTGACTTCAGTTATAGGTAAGCTAATGGAGAGGATCCTTAGGGACAGGATGTATGAGCATCTGGAGCGCTGCGATCTGATCAGGGATACGCAGCATGGCTTCGTCAAGGGGAAGTCTTGTCTTACAAATCTAGTGGAATTTTTTGAAGAAGTGACAAAAACAGTTGATGAAGGACAGGCTGTTGATGTCGTCTACATGGATTTCAGTAAGGCGTTTGACAAGGTTCCTCATGGTAGACTGATAGAGAAGGTGAAGGCGCATGGGATACAGGGTCGGGTATGTAGATGGGTCGAGAACTGGCTCGGGAGGAGGAGACAGAGGGTAGTAGTGGAAGGCTCTTTTTCCGGCTGGAAGCCTGTCACTAGTGGAGTGCCACAAGGCTCAGTACTAGGTCCTCTTCTATTTGTGGTCTACATAAACGACTTGGAAGTTGGGGTAGGTGGTGAGATCAGCAAATTTGCTGATGACACCAAGATGCTTGGATTGGCGGGTACAGAGGAGCAGTGTCAGGCAATACAACAGGACATAGATAGGTTGGTAGACTGGGCAGATAGATGGCAAATGGAATTTAATCCGGATAAATGCGAGGTGATGCATTTTGGCCGGAAAAATGTAGAAGAGAGTTATAGGATAAAAGGTAAAACTATACGGAGCATAGAGACGCAGAGAGACTTGGGGGTGCAGGTTCACAAGTCTCTGAAGGTGTCCTCACAGGTGGAGAAGGTGATAAAGAAGGCGTATAGTATGTTAGCTTTCATAGAAAAGGGTATAGAATACAAGAGTAGGAGTTTGATGTTGCAGTTGTATAGAACGTTGGTTAGGCCTCACTTGGAATACTGCGTCCAGTTCTGGTCGCCGTACTATCGGAAGGACGTGGAGTCCTTGGAGAGAGTGCAGAGGAGGTTTACCAGGATGCTGCCTGGTATGGAAGGACTGTCTTATGAGGAACGATTAGATAGACTGGGGTTGTTTTCCCTTGAAAGACGTCGGCTTAGAGGGGATCTCATAGAGGTGTATAAGATTATAAGGGGTATAGATAGAGTAAATGGAGGTAAACTTTTTCCGCCTTTAGAAATGGATAGGAGGAGGGGTCATGGCCATAGGGTGAGGGGGGCTATGTATAGGACGAATATTAGAGGGCAGTTTTTCACACAAAGGGTAGTGGGGGTGTGGAATGCACTGCCGAGTAAGGTGGTGGGAGCAGGCACGCTGGGGCTGTTTAAGGGTCTCTTGGACAGCCACATGAGCGGTATGCAGATAGAGGGATATGTTAGGACTGTTTAACTACGGCTTTTTTCCACAGCTAATTCGGTCCATACTTGACCAACATTGAGCATGCATTCGGCAGGTGGTGCGGGTACAGCTCTTGGATGTTGATTCATGGGTTGCCTGGTACCTCATGTCGTAAATGAGTGCTTTATGTGGACCATCTGAAGGGCACCATGACAGCTCAGAGACTATCGATGTGGCTGTGCAGACACTTGGAATTGGGCCGGTGTCTGCGGGAGTTTGCGCGTTCTCCCCGTGGTTGCGTGGGTTTTCTCCGGGCACTCCGGTTTCCTCCCACAACCCAAAAATTCACTCTTAGGCTGATTGGGAAACAAATTGTCCCTATGGTGAGAATTTTCCATATTAGGAATAATATATATATTATTATATAGGAATATTAAAATAGGACAATGGATTTGCTACTATATAGTATGACGGCGGCGCGGGCTCGTTGGGCCGAAGGGCCTGTTTCCCATGCTGCGTTGCTTAAAAAAAAAATCTCCAAGCTGTGGGGTAAAGCAGCAGTTGTCAGCTGATAGTGTTTAGTGTACAGTGACCTCCTTGGAAGAAAATTAAAGGGAAAGAAGAAAGATATGGTGTTAGATTTTATTTTTGTTTTGTGTGGTCACAATGACTCAGCCATTGCCTCCATCAAAATGGAGAACTCAGTCTTACCACAATGCCAAGTGATTTTGAACAATTAATGTACCTTTAACAGTTGCCCAGTTGTCTGTCAAAACTGCCATTTTTGTTTATTTCTGGGATACGCGGTTCAATGACTCACCAGTTTTTATTGCTCATCCCTAATTGCCTGCAGGAAGTTGAGAATCAACCATATTTCTGGAGTCCCATGTAGGCCAAATTGGGTAAGGATGGCAGATTTCCTTCCCTAAAGGACAGTAGTTAACCGGATGGGTTTTTCCAACGATCGACAATGGATTCAACTTCCACCATCTGCCATGGCAGGTTCAAACCTGGACCCAGAACATTAGCTGAGTTTTTGGATTGATAATCTAGCGATAATACCATGAAGTTAGTGCCTCACAAGCCACAAACTTTTGGGGCGCTGATCCTTCATCAGATAAGTGGGAGTTCTGTTCACAAATAGGGCATATAAATTCACAAACTCAATTAAATAATGGTTGGAATGCGAGTCTTTATATGTAATGAAGTCTTAAAGGTAAAGACAATGTGAGTGGAGAGAGGGTTAAGCACAGGTTAAAGAGATGTGTATTGTCTGCAGCCAGGACGGTTAGTGAGAGTTTGCAAGCCCAGGCAAGTCATAGGGATTATAGATAGTGTGACATGAACCCAAGATCCCGGTTGAGACCATTCCCATGTGTGTGGAACTTGGCTACCAGTGTCGCTCAGTGACTTTGCGTTGTTGTGTGTAGTGAATGAAAACCCAGGCAAGTCCTGGGGGTTATAGGTAGTGTGACATGAACTCAAGATTCTTTGTCCTGGCTGGGGACAATGCACATCTCTTTAAACTGTGCTTACCCTCTCTCCACTCACATTGTCTGTACCTTTAAGACTTGATTACCCATAAAGACTCACATTCCAACTCTTATTTTGTAAATTGGGTTTGTGTCTTTGTATGCCCTGTTTGTGGACTAAAACCCATTCACCTGATGAAGAAGCAGTGCTCCGAAAGCTAGCGGCTTTTGTTACCAAATAAATCTGTTGGACTTTAACCTGGTGTTGTGAGACTTCTTACCCTCAATACATGCAACCTGCTGGCAAATCCCTGTTTTTGGCAACGCAAATTCATATAATTAAAACAATGTGGACACAAGGATAGTCTCAGTGAAGCATTCCCTTCCACAAAGGCAATCAGCCTCTTGGCAAACTGGTAGAGTCCAACCATTTTGGATGCATTTTGATGTGATTTGATCTAATCTGCATGGGCCGTTCTGTGCATGATGACGTCAGTCAGTTCAATTTTAACTTGAAACCTGATGCCATCAGCTCGAAAGATTGAGTTAGAAAAAGGAATGGTTCATTCTTTCTTTATGCATCGTTATCAGGATGTGTGCTCCTGCAGAACATTGCAGAATTGCTGCTGCTCAGTGCTAGGGACCCGGGTTCAATTCTGGCCTCGGGTGATCGTCTGTGTGGAGTTTGTACATTCTCCCAGTGTTTGTGAGGGTTTCCTCTGGGTGCTCCGGTTTCCTCCCACACTCCAAAGATGTGTGGGTTAGGTTGATTGACCATACTGTCTTGCCCATTAGTGTCAGGGGATTTAGCAGAGTGATTATGTAGGATTAAGAGGATAGGGCATGGTGGGATTGTTGTCAGTGCAGGCTCGATGGACTGAAAGGCTTCCTTCTGCACTGTGGGGATTCTATACTATTTTATAATTCCCCTATCCTGAATAGCCAGGATAATGTCGCCAGTAAGTGGCAGATCTGTCATGTGGGGAGACGAAGTCAGTTAGGATTGTATTCATTGGAGCTCAAAAGAGTGAGAGAGTATCTCATAGAAATTTACAAAATTCTAACAGGGTTAGACAGGGTGGATTCAGAAAGAATGTTCCCAGTGATGAGGGAAGTACAGAACTAAGGGTCATAGTTTAAGGATAATTGTTAAACCTTTAGGACTGGGGCAAGGAAAAATTTCTTCATCCCGAGAGTGGTGAATGTGTGGAATTCACTGCCACAGAAAGTAGTTAAAGCCAAAACATCATGTGATTTCAAGAAGAAATTAGATATAGCTTGTGGAGCTAAAGGGATTAAGGGATATGGGGCAGAATTGATGATCAACCATGATCGAAATGAATGATGGAGCAGAATCAAAGGGCTGAATGGCCTACTCCTGCTTCTATTTTTAAAGTTTAACGAAAAGGGCACCATCCTCTTTGGAAACTGTTTGACATTTTGTTCTTAGATAAGCTAAAAGGTTGTGTTATGACGAAATATGTTGTGAGTCAGTTTTTATTATTCTGTTATGTCCCTTCAAATAAATGAAATATTTCCAAACATAATCCCATGGTGACGGTGACCCATCCTTCAGAGAGAAAGAAGCAGATGTTATTTTACAGGGCTGTGTTTTAGTAAAGTAACTAACCTCAGGATCATTCTGCCATCAACCATCCAGTCCCAAGTTCTGGAATTCCCTCCCCAAAGCTCATTGCCAACATGTAATTATTAGCTGGAATGTCGTTAGCTTCAGCGAAAGTAATTTAATTAATGGCTGCCAATTTGTTTGAAGTCACATCGTTCTTTTGTAGTAAGTGTGCTGTGGGACCTCACAGAATGTCAGTGCTATAAAACAATGTAACAATGGTTACTTTGGATAAAGAATTACAATGGGATTCTATTTCGTTACAGATTCTATCTAATCATGGGATTACTTATAACTTTGTGGCTACTGGCAAATGAACACAGAAGTTTCTGATTTAGTGTGCTGGGTTTTATATCACCATTACATTGAGGAATCCTCGAATGATGTTGTTCCCAAGCCTCCTCTATCAGCAACAACTTTTTATTAATAGAACACCCTTAATGTAGTAAAAATTTCCAAGGTGCTTAGAGGCAGACTGGGAGGTGAATTTTCCCCCCAAATAAGGTGGAAACAATGGAACAATCCATATGAGTGTATCAGGCGCACTCTGCACTGCAATCTACCACTCAGTCATTTTTCTTGGAGAATTGGGAGTTCCATGCTGGTACTAGAGGGGAGTGTGGAGCGGGTGGAGGGGTGGTGGATAAGCACACTGGTGAGACCGTCTTCAGACCATTCAGGCATAAGGTCGCTCCAATCTCACAGTGCACTGGGAGAGCCCCCTCCCGCCTTCCCCGTTCATTGCTCGTACATGGATTCCCATACCTTCCCTGACATAGATCTTCAGCATTAGGGCCCTCTCGATAGGTCCCTCTGCCCGACCCACAATATGCCACCCAATCAGAGTGGCAAGGTGGCACAGTGGTTAGCACTGATGCCTCTCAGTGCCAGGAACTGGGATTCCATTCCCAGGTTGGCTTATTGCCCCAGGTTTGCACATTCTCCCTATGTCTGTGTGGGTTTTCTCTGGGTGTTCTGGTTCCCTTCCAAAGACGTATGGTTTGGATAGATTAGCCATGTTAAATTGCCAATTAGTATCAGGGGTTAGTAGGGTAAGTAAGTAGGGGATAAGGTCTGGGTGGATTTTGTAGTTGGTGCAGACTCCATGGGATGAATGACATACTTCTGCTCTAAATATGCTAATTGGTGCCATGCTCTTTTTGGGCATAATCTAGGTTGCACCATTAAGTAGGGGCAGAGAGATTTGCAAACTCCTTGGCACTGGATGCAAAAGGGGTTTTTAGGCTTGCATGCTATTCTCTGGAACTGGCACAATCTACTAATGTTGCAGCAAGGTCAGAGAATCAGCCCCTCTATATATCCAGGTGAAATCAGTACCAAGTCACAGAAGGTATGGGTATAAAAGAATATTCAAAGTGGTAGCTTTTAAAAAATGGTTTTGAAGTGAAGGGAAATATGGAAAAATTTAAAGGGGGAGTTCCAGAATTTAGGGCATAAACAATTGAAGACATGACATCAATGGTGAACTGGCACAGGGTCGTAGACCTCATGCTGCATGATTAGAGAAACAGGGAGAAATGAGAAACTTAAATATGACTATCAGAATTCAAAATTCGAGATATTGACAGACAGGAAGACAATATAGTTCAGCAAGAATTTAAAAGGAGCTTGTAATAAAGGCAATACGGTAATGATAGGAAAGTTTAATCTTCATTTGGAATGAACACATGAAATTGGCAAAACTAGTCTTAAATTTATGAAAGACATTTAAGATAATTTCCTTGAACTAATCATGGAAGAAGCACTTTTAGAGCTTGGCTCGTGTAATGAGAAATGACTAATTAATAAGTTCATAGTCAGGGGGGAAGAGTGATCGTAATATGTTTGAATTTTATATTGAGTTTGGGAGTGACATACCTAAAACTGAAGTTAGAGTGTTCCATCTAAACAAAGTCAATTACATGGGCATAAGGGGAAAGTTGACTAAGTGAGAATGGGAAATTAGATTAAAAAGCATCATAGTAGATATGAAATGGTGATCATTAGAAGAGAAAGTTCATTCTTCTCAATGCATATACATTCTATTGAGAAATAAAATCTTAATGGGCAAGGTGATCCATTCATGACAGATTAAATAAGGTAAGCATAAAAAGCTGTTTGGTTGTGCAAAATTTGAGTTTTGCTGAAAAACACATTTTGTCAAAGCTTTTCATTTCACACTCATCAGGACAGTCACAAGAATACCAATACCAGGGGATATTGCAACTATATGACAAGAGAGTGCTGATTGGTTGTCTGATTAGTAGAGGCATTGGAAAATGCACCAGTTAATAGTAACTAACAGTTAACTTCCAAGCATTGTTTGAACATTTAAGTCATGCAGCTTGTCTCTGGTTGGTCAAAGCATTGTTCTGAGGAATGAATCAGCGAACGGCTCTCACTTACTTTGTTTAGCTGAAACAGGCGCAATGTGTGTTCTTTCTGACTGCAAAAAAAAGGGCCCTCTGCATGAATGTATGTAGCTTCCAGTACAATGTGTCACTTTGAGCTCAATTGGCAATGTTAAACAGGCTATCAGTGCAAATTTGAGCACACCGAGCATTATTTAGCAAATGTCCCATTGCAGAATTTTATCTAATGTTGGACATTGTGTTTTGCCATTTGCAAGCAGAGGGGGACAGGGTACAATCTGTATCTTATCTTTGTGAAGAGCAGAAGGGACATGCTGCTTGATATGATCTGCTGCTATCAGTCTTTGGGAGTTTTGCAGCCACTATACTCAGCATTGCACTGGCACTGGAATTCATATATCACGTTACACATATATAGGATAGGCAGAGTGACTTCTGGGCTTGACAGCAACATCTTCTAAATTGGCAACATATCTTCTTTGAGGATGCAACCTACAGGGTAGATAAAATGTGGTATATTTGGATTTTGAAAAGACATTTGATAAGGTCGCACAGGAAGGTTTGTGGTAAACAAAAGTGGTAGGAATGTATAATCTGCCAGCAAGTTTGCAGGTGGGAAGTGGGGGGGAGGGAAATGGGGACCATAAAATTCCAAATGTGGCATTCCTACTGCCCTCCCACCCACCTACAGACATGTCTGCAATTTTACAGGGGCTCAATTCGTCAGCTGGTGGGAGATTTTCAGGGGTAGGGGAGAAACCTGACAGGTCACCCTCCTCAGGCAGAGAAGAAATATCACTTCCCTCAAATGCCCCCTTTCCACATTGGCTGCACTCCCATCTCCCAGGTTTGCATCCCGGATGTGTTCCCCTGGACTCTCTGTCGAGACCTCTGGCCCCGTTTCCCACATTCCCCTTGCCTTCCTCCCCTCCCCAACAAATGGGAGACTCCCTGTGCTTTCCCGATCTGGGCTCCGGGCCTTGGAATTTGCTTATAATCCTGGACCAATGGCTGCAGTTGGTACTGCTGGGACTACAGACGGCGGCTGGCCAATCAGATTGGTTAGTAGTCTGAAGTGGGGCCTCCGCCTAAACGAGTAACAGAAATTCGACCTCCAGTCAAGGAATACCCCTTGGAGCAACAGGGCTGCTGAGGTTGTGGAGACATATTCTCCACTGATTCTTCCAGATAAGCTGGGGAACTCTGCCATCCTGAAAATCCTGCCCGAGGGATCCAATTAGTCCTTGAATTCTTAACTGTCAGAAATGGTTTTTCCCAATCTATCCTATCTGATCCCCTCATAACTTTGATCAGAATCCCTCTTTAGCCTTCTAAATCCCAGGGAATACTGCTCTCAGATTCTGGGAGTGCTTGATGGGATAAATGCTGGGAAGTTGTCCACTAGGTATCACGATGGAAGGATAAGTTACTTTATTCAGTCTGAGATGAAGAGAAATTTCTTCACTCTTTAAATTCATTTGTGGGACATGGGCAATGCTGGCTAGGCCAACATTTATTGCCCATCCCAAGTTGCCCTTGTCCAGAATGTAGCTGAGAGTCAACCGCATTGCTGTGACTCAGGGGTCACATGTAGGCCAGGCCAGGCAAGAGCAGCAAATTCCCTTCCTTAAAGGGATGTTAGTGAACCAGATGGGTTTTCTGACATTCAACAATGTTTTCATCGTCATAAGTAGATTCTTAATTCCAGATTTTTAAAAATGAGTTCAAATTCCCACCATCTGCTGTAGTGGGAGTCTTAATGGAGAGGCCAGGGGTGCAGGAAGCACCCCCAGGGCGCAAACCTGGAAGAAGAGGGTGCGGCCAATCTGGAAAGGGTTACTTGAGGGAGGCACTTCTTCCTGGTCCCCAGAACATTAGCTGAGTTTCTGGATTAATAATCCAGCAATATTACTACTGCCAACTGAAGAATTGAGCCCCATGTACAATTTTTCAGACAGGCCGTGGGTGGGTGGGAGGGCAGCGGGAATGCCACATTTGGAATTTTATGGGCCTCATTCCCTCCCCCACCCACACATGCAAACCTGCTGGCAGGTCATACATTCTTACCGCTTTTGTTATGCCACAAACTTTCCTGTGTTATCTTTTCAAATGCCTTTTCAAAATCCAAATATACCATATTTTATCTACCCTGTTGGTTGCGTCCTCAAAAAAAAATACATTGCCATTGATGCAAAGTTGCTGTAAATCCTTGGAATTCTCTTGCTCTCAGCCCAGTGCTGTAGATTCAAGACTTGGGATTGGGCAGGGAAGGTATTTAGACTCCAAGAAAATTGAGGGATATAGCAACATGATGAGGATTAGCCATGATCTTATTGGATGGCAGAGAAGGTTTGAGGGGCTGAATGGCCCATTCCCACTCCTGATCCTTAAATCTTTTTGTTTGGGAAGCCAGGAACATCCATAGGATTTAGTCAGCCTAATACCTTTGTCAGCACATATCAGCTGTAACAATATTTTACAATACATAGGAGAAGGCAGATCTCTCGAACCATGATAGTGGATGACTAGATTATCCACTTCTAATGGCTAATTTCAAACTCGTCTGGTTCGGTTCCAGAGTTGTGTTGCCTTAGGTTGTGTTTTTATATGAACCAGCCAGAAACTAAAGAACAAGGAGTGAGGGGGTGGAGCAATAATGAACTCACTCACTTTGTTGTGGTTGAACCTTGCTACATTAGCATTGGGATGCAGAGGGCTCTGGAAATAAATCACCTGGGCTGCTCCCTGGTACGCACCAGCTGAAGTATTTAATCATCTTCCGAGCGCTTTGTGTTTCATCGAAGAAACCATTTAGTTATTTGCTCAAGAGATGCCAATTTTCCAGATGCAAACTTAAGGTCAGTGAATGGGTTTGTGCATTCGAGACAAGAATGGTTCAGTTCCCGTAGGAGAGTTTTATTCCATTTAAATTAAATGAAAATCCCAGGATGAAGATTCAAGTCGATTCTAATGCCATCTAAACTGAATTCCAATGAAGAGTGCAGCATTGCTATTTATCACAAGCAGTGCCGTGAGGCTACAAATTCCAATTTAGACTGGGGTTAGAGCAAATTAAAAAGCTTCCTGGTCTGGGGACCTTCCTGTTTGCTTTCAGGAGTTCAACATCAGAAAAGGTACATCATCCTGCCCATCTTCTTTCTAATTGATCAAGTGTAGAAGTCTTCTTGGCCTTTTGGCTAGGATCAACTATAGTTTTGTCATCTTGGTTGAAGTCATCAGTTTACAATGAGGCTTCATCTGAAGGAATTTTTTAAAGCAGCTTTTTCAGCCTTTTGGCTAAAATGCAAATAAGATCAAGTAAATGAGACTGACTTCCAATGAAGAGTACAGCATTGCTATTTACCACAAGCAGTGCCATGAGGCTACAGATTTCATCCTGCCCACCTTCTGCCCTTAGAGAACGTTCAATGCCTACTTCAATCACTTTGGATCATGTAGATCAAGCTCAAGATGGGAAGTGGGATCCCTGTCTTGTCAGCTTGGGATCGGGAATGTCTCACTTGCTGAGTCTTTGAATTGGACTTTGATTGGATTGAACTGAATATAAACAAAATGATCAAGTGGAGTAGTTGCTGTTCTGCACTTGATAGAAGTCAATGAGGTTTCATCTGAAGCAATTTTTAGAAATGTCATCTTGGCCTTTTGGCTCAGATGAAGTTCACATCAAGACTGGAAGGAGTGCAATGCCTGCTTCTATCAGCTTGGATCATGTAAATCGAGTCCAAATGGGCAACCTATCTTATCAGCTTGGATCTGTAATGTCTCTCTGATCAGGACTTGGATTGCATTTTGACTGGATGTAACTAAAAAAAAAAATTGGTCAGAAGGCAGGTCAATAATTGCTTGTTTTTAATTCATTTGTGGGAAATGGGCATCGCCTACTGGGCCAGCATTTATTGCACTTGTTCAGAGGGCAGTTGTGAATCAATCCCATTGATGTGGCTCCAAATCTCATGTCGGCCAAACCAGGTAAAGATGGCAGATTTCCTTCCTTACATGACATTTTCAACAATCAACGATAGTTTCATAGTCATCGGTGGATTTTTAATTCCAGATTTTCTTTATTGAATTTAACTTCCACATCTGCCATGATGGGATTTGAACACGGATGCTCAGAATATTAGCTGAGTTTCTGGATTAATAGCATAACAATAACAGCACTCGGCCATCGCCTCCCCATGCTCCGGTAAAGAGCAATCACTGGACACACTGCTTAAAGAGGTAAATTTCAAACAGGCCGGCATTCCTGCAAAGACAAAACTGAGAAGATTCCACCATACATTTCAAAAATACTTCACTGGGTGTAAAACATTTTAGGATTGCCTGAATTTATGAAAGATGCTATATTACTCTATCTAAGGTGGTTCATGGAATTCCCAGGCCGCACACCTTTTCTGGTGCCAAGGGAATTCCATGTTCCACATTGATTGTCAGGGGTTTAAAGTTTATTTATTAGCCTCACAAGGAATCTGATGCTCCAGTTGGATTCTTCTGGATCCCTGGCATCATTCCTATTCCTGCAGGCTCCATTAAATCCAGTTCATCATGGTCAAGTGACTGCTGGAACCTTTAGATGCCAACATGCACAAATCCATAATAACTAAAAGTTAAGTTTTCTTTTTCTGAGTTTTTCAAGGCTGCCCCCACCACCACACCCCCCCCCAACCAAAACAACACTTTTGATTGAATTTATTAAGTCCCCTTTTGTTTTTTTTATTACAATGTCCCACCAGCTATCATCGAAGTTTTCTTAAAAAGAATATAACTTTTACCTATAATATGTATAATATACCCTCCACTTGCCTAGACGAGTGCAACTCCAGTAGCATTCAAAATAGCACATAGAATGGAATTATAGTGCCCCTACAGTGCAGAAAGAAGTGATTGAACCCACCAAACTTGCACCAACTACAATTCCATCCTGACCCTATCCTCATAACACCACATATTTACCTGGCTAATTCCCCTGATGCTAAGGGACAATTTTAATATGGCCAGTCAACCTGACCTGCACATCCTTGGAGTGTGGGAGGAAAGTGGAGCAGCAGGAGGGAAGCCATGCAGACACATAGAACATAGAACCTTACAGTACAGAAACAGGCCCTTCGGCCCATCAAGTCTGCATCGATCACAATCCCACCCAGGCCCTATCCCCAGACGTTTTACCCTTTAACCCCTCTAACCTACACTAAAGGGGCAATTTTTAGCATAGCCAATCAACTTAACCTGCATATCTTTGGACTGTGGGAGGAAATTGGATCATCCAGAGGAAACCCATTCAGACATGAGGAGCATGTGCAAACTCCACACAGACAGTGACCTGAGCCGGGAATCGAACCCAGATTCCTGGAGCTGTGATGCAGCAGTGCTAATCACTATGCTATCGTGCCATTCTAGAGGTAGAGGTTCCCCCATACGGGAAGGAAGTGCAAACCCCACAGTCACCTGAGGCCAAAATAGAACCCAAGTCCCTGGCGTCGTGAGACAGCAGTGCTTTTACAGGATGAAATAGCTGGCTTGCTTTGGTAACCCATTCACTACCTGAACATTTACTTCTTCCACCACCAAAGCCTGTAATGTGTTCAATTTACAGTATGTACTGCAGCAACTTGCCAAGGCTCTCCCCACAGAACCATCCTATTACCTTTTTGACCTTATTTGCAATGATTAGCTTTGCGTTTCTCAAACATTACCATATGTGTTGCCAAATATGAATGTTTTTCTGACTCCTGTGAGCATTGTGATTTTGGTCTGTATTCACAAAGTGTCACAGCCACACTGATCAAGGAATGGAAGGTCTCAAACTAGGAAAAGCTGACACTTCCAACGAGCTATTGTGGCATCAATGTGGCAGCTTTAACATTAACATTTAATATTGGAATAAAGCCTTATGACTCACACAATTCCTTTTTCAGCATCAAGTGTTATTTCATTATTAATGCAACAAATCAAAGCCCAGTTAAAATGGAAACATGGGATTCTAATGTACCTGGGATGGTTAAGATTTGCTTCATTCACGTTGGTATATCTTTTTTAGTTGAGATTTAGTTAAGATTTGCTTCATTCACGTTGGTATATCTTTTTTAGTTGAGATTTAGTTAAGATTCGCTTCATTCACGTTGGTATATCTTTTTTAGTTGGTGGCATCTTAGCTGTTGTGAAGTAAAAAGTGTTAGCTATACCTCTGACTCATTCCTTAGTGGTTCAGGCAACTGCCCTTCTGCTGTTGACAGGGATGTGTGGGCTCCAGAGAACAGTAAAGTGAAGTTTATTTATTAGTCACAAATAAAGTTCACATTAACACTGCAATGAAGTCACTGTGAAATTCCCCTAGTCACCACAGCCCGATGCCTGTTTGGGTCAATTTCAGAATGCAGAAGGAAAATGGAGCACTTGGAGGAAACCTATGCAGACATGGGGAGAATGTACAAGCTCCTCAATATCTGGAGCCATTTTGATGGTCAGCAACTCTTGGTATTCTTGTAAATGACAAGCCATCTCATCCTTCAAGTTATCAATGTCATCTTCAAGATGGGAAATGGTATCTTGGGCATTATTTGCCTCCAAATTGTAACTTCTTCATCTGAGTGCTCAAGAGATTCATTTGTTCCCTTAATATCAATATCACAAGTCAGTGTCAGGAATCAAAGCCAGGTTCCTGGAACAGTGAAGCAGCAGTGCTAACCATTGTGCTACCATGCTGCACAGTAGCTATCCCCTTACTTTTCTGTTCTCTTTCACTATCACATTCCTTCTCACTACTCACACTTGAATAGCAGACTGCACCACGGAGCCATGGTTGGTTTTCTTACTCACCCTGCAGTCCTCCTGCTCATCCACACAGGTAGCAAGCACTTCATATCTGTGACACAAAATCAGGGGTTGAAGTGCCTCTATTGTTACATGCTGATTTCCCATACCTGCCTGAGGCACAGTCGCACCTTTCTTTCCCTGACCAATATCCCAGCTCTGCAGTCTTAAAATTAACCTAAAGAGTATTCCTGTCTTCTGGAACAGAGGGCGGGATTTTCCGTGCACGCCCAAGACCAGAAAATCCCACTCCGGGTCAACGAATCTTTGCATGGTCCTGCCCTGCCTGCTACGATTCCCATGGCAGGAAGGATGGGAAAATTCCACCCAAAATGTCCAAGTAATTTTATCACCTTTCCTCCCCCCATCCCACAATCCCACCTTGCACTCTTCCTTGAAGCCCCGCAACATCTGCACTTCGGATTAAAAAGACCAAAACTGACGTACGGGAAAGCTTTTTTTACACATTGAGTGATTAACATCTGGAATGCATTGTCTGTCGGAGCAGCGGAGGCAGATTCAATCATACCTGTCAAAAGGGAAATGGATAAGCATCTGTTGCAGAGATATGGGAAAAGGTGTTGCATGAGCTAAATTGCTCTTGTATAGAGCTGGCACAGATTTGATAAAATAAACATCCTCTTTTTGTGTTTTAACCATTTCATGGTTCTATAAACCTAAAGTAAAGTTTATTTATTAGTCACAAGTAGGCTTACATTAACACTGCAATGAAATGACTGTGATAATCCCCTTGTCGCCACACTCCGGCATCTGTTTGGGTACACTGAGGGAGAATTTAGCATGGCCAATGCACCTATCCAGCACGTCTTTCGACCTGAGAGAGGAAACCCAGAACACCCGGAGGAAACCAATGAAGACGCGGGGAGAACGCGCAAACTCCACACAGACAATGATCCAAACAAGGAATTGAACCCAGATCCTGGTGTTGTGAGGCAGCACTGTGCCACCTTGCTGCCCTGACAGCTAACAGTCAACAAATATAAGATGAATTTTTCAGGGCCATTGAGGCTGCTCAGAAGTAATTGCTAGTTTTGTATGCTGCGAAAAACCAAGTTACATCTTGTTCAAAAGGATGCAACTTCTTCAAGATCTTTTTCCAATGAGTAGTGGAGTAAAAGTGAAAGTTCTTATCAATCTAGTGATTTCTATTTAATTGCAAACGGCAGTAAGGTGTGAAAACTAGCTTTGCTTTTATACATTTAACTGTGGACTCCAAAACCTGCCGTTAGTTTCAGAGGGTTTTTTTAAAGTTTATTTATTAGTGTCACAAATGGGCTTACATTAATATTGTAATGCAGTCACTGTGAAAATCCCCTAGTTACCATACTCTCGCCAGTTATTCAGATGCACTGAGGGAGAATTTAGCATAGCCAATATACCTAACCAGAAGATCTTTTAGGAGGTGGGAGGAAACAAGAGCACCTGAAGTAAACCCATGCAGACACAGGGAGAGCATGCAGACTCCAGACAGACAAACAGACACCCAAGGCAGGAATATGAACCTGGTTCTCGACACTGTGGGCAGCAATTCTAACCACTCTGCCACTGTTCCACCCACGGGGTAATGAGAAACAAGTCTGACAAGTTCTAGGCTCATTGCCACCTCAAAATCCAGGACAAGGAATCGTAGAATGATACACACAGAAAGAGGCCATTTAGCTGAACATGCCTATGTTGTATTTTTAACAGAACTATCCAAATAGGTATACATCTGATTCCCAGCTGCAAGAACAGTCCAAGCCAAGTAATGAAGCATAATTAAGCCCTCAGGACCAAAGGTTTATTTCATCTCTCTTGGCTTGTGCTGGACTGTTCCACTGTTGGACTAATTGAGTGAACCATTTCTTAAAATTGTCGAGCGTGAGGATGGAAAGGCGTGGAATTAATGCACAAAATGAGAATGACACAATTTTCAAGATAGTCTTAACAACTGCACCAAGCAGCATTCTTTAGAAGCCATGTACATTCTTTCTACAAATATATGAATATAGGAATAGAGGGCCATGGTCCGTGGAAGGGTAGGGAGATTTAGTTCAGATGGACAATGTGATCGGTGCAAGCTTGCGGGGGACTGAAGAACCTGTGTCATAATTTTCTTTGCTCTCTGTTGTTCTTTGTTCTAAATAAAGATCATCAGTGGACGCATAATCAGCGGATGCAGTGACTGTTATAAATCTGGTACTTAACATGAAGCAGTATAACTCCACAATCTGGAAAACCCCCAGAAAGAAAACTTTAGTTATTGTGGATCTTTTGGCATCTAAAAGTTCTAGTAGTGTCATTTGTCCCTGATGAGTAGATTTAATGGAGGCTGTAGGAATGGGAGAGGTGTCAGAGATCAAAGAACAAAGAACAAAGAACAACACAGCATAGGAAACAGGCCCTTCGGCCCAACGAGCCTGCACCGCCATTTTAACATTGTGAGTGCCCTCCTCTACCTATGACCTTGTCTACGCCTATTGGGGAAGATTGAGGGAAGACTAATTTAGGGTCAATTTGTTACATCAATCAGCCTAAGAGCATGTTTTTGGGATGTGGGAGGAAACCAGAGCACCCAGAGAAAACCCATGCAATCATGGGGAGAATGTGCAAACTCCCGCAGACACTGGCCCAAATCCATATATCTGCACAGCAAACAGTGAGAGTCACTGAGCTGTCATGTTGCCCGTCAGACAGTCCAGTTTAAGCGTACGCTAACGACATGAAGCAATAGGCAACTCTCGAAGCGACATCCAAGAGCAGCCCTTGCACAACCCACCGCGAGTATGCCCCTTGTTGGACATCTGATGGAAATATTGAATTCTGACGTTGGGAGAGCTGCTCCTAATTAAGTTGGGATTGGGATTATTCAGAAGCCCACTGGAATTTAATGATGACATGAGATTTGAATGGAACTTGTACGGCTCTTCCATGCCTCCCAGAAGGCACACAGAAATCCCTAGTGGGTTTGCCTATGGCCTCGTGGGGTGAAGAAGTTCATTATCATCGGGCAGTCAGTAGGAACTATCATTGGGAAGGGAAGGTCCTTGCAAGACATGCTCCTGCTCTTCCCCTCCCAACTGTCTCTCCAGAGACCCCATTCCCACATCCCCATTTCACCCTCACTCACCTGTGCTCTGTGATAGTGTCAATCTTGAGGCTGGCCCTTGGTGCATTACCAGCAACAACTCCTGGTAGTGCTGCTGAGAATGAAAATCTTCCAGCATCTACTTGTCCAGAAGCTCTTTGGGATCTTGTTTAGAAAGCTTGATGCTTAATGGTCTCATCCTGTCACCACTCGAATTCAACCAGCAGTGGGCAGAGGCCATGTCGTGGAGACAAACCACCAGATTTTGAGACTTTGTGGTGGCAGGGGGCGTAGGGGTCCATTCAACTTGGGCAAGCTGTGCCCAGTGGAGGAATCTGTCTGTGGCAATGGAGGGACGAGGGAAGAAGATCAGAGGAAGTCATTGCCCTTACTTCACAACAAATCCCTCCCACACCAACTCCCATCTTCACATCCACTTCCTCCCTCCTGCCCCCATGCGCCCTGCACCCCATCTACCCCTAGTCGCCAGGGCCTCCCTGATAGGCCTAGAAGACAGACATCCATCCAGAAAGAGTGAAGGGAAAGTCACTCCAGATGAAGCCAGGAAATTCCATAGGCCGGGGGTGGGCTGCCTGACTGGGATTTAATCCTGATGGAAATTGGGGAATATCATGCGGTGAAGTTGCTGCTCACGGATTGGCCCACTGCCATAAATGCCACTCTTTTGCCAGTGCATTCTGCGAGCATTTTTAAAGAGGAGATATTGACGCAGACTAATGATCATCACATTGGCATTCTGAATCCTGTCTGCCAGCTTAGCAATGACTATTGTTAAATGAAGCAACCTTTCAACTTGACTGATCCGCACCTGCTGTCTGTTCAGCACTGCTGACTAACCCATCCTGTCGGGGATTGACAGAGAAATATGTCAGACGTGCTGGAGTTTGCTCTGCCTGAAATCCTTCTAATTACAACCTGTAATTGTGATGTTTCTGACTGTGGTCCCTCGGACAGGCTGACAAACCAGTCAACGTTTGCTTACTCAGCTAAAAGAATGGGTATTATTTTAACAAAATATTTTTAAAATGCCTTTTTTACAGAATTCCCTTTCACTTAGATGGAAGTTTCAAATTTCCAGTTCAGTCACAAGGAAGACAAGTCATATGTCACTCTGTTAGGTTTTGCACCTTCCGAACTGCGACACACTTTGTAGTATGGCACAGGGTGGCTGGGGGAGGGAGTGCTGCTTGTAGCATTGTTAATGCTAGGGACCTGGATCTGACTCCCGGCTAGGTCACTGTCTGTGTGGAATCTGTACATTCTCCCCGTATTTGCGTGGGTTCCCTCCAGGTGCTCTGGTTTTCTCCTACAATCCAAAAGACGTGCTGATTAGGTTCATTGGCCGTACAAAATTCTCCCTCAGCGTACCCGAACAGGTTTCTGAATGTGGTGACTTGGGGATTTTCACAGTAATTTCATTGCAGTGTTAACGTAAGTCTACTTATGAGACGAATAAATCAAATTTAGACTTTAATGTGACTCGTATTGAAAGGAAAGTTGAGATGGACACAAACTTTTTCTGCAAGTTCTAATCTTGCCTTGTAGGTAATGGAAATTAATTGTAAACAATCCACATCATAGATGCCGAAATTAGCCAGAGTTAGGAGTTTCTTTTCCTTCCATCAGATTAATGCTTCAGAAATGCCTAGATGTCATAAGAACATAAGAACTAGGAGCAGGAGTAGGCTATCTGGCCCCTCGAGCCACGTTAAATGGCCAGGCGAGTTGTCTAAGATCATCGAATCTCTGCAGCTTGGCACTGCATGAGTGGAAGGATGACAATGTTAATGTCAGGTTGGCACCACAAGAATGGCATTGTGGCTTTTCAGCGTACCTTGTGCAAAGTGGTCAGCATCATCATTAGATGCAGAGATTTATCCTCCAACATTGTAATCTTCAGAGTCACTGCCAGTATGAGTACAGCTGAAAGTTAACCTCTTTAGAAAAAGATCTGAGCTATTACCTTGTTATGATTCCTGTAGCTAGTGAAAAATCTTCTTCAGCTCCACCCTGGTTCTTTTATCAATAACCCTAAATCTGGGACCTTTGGTAATTGATCCTTTTACTACTGGAAAGAATTTTTTCTATCTACCTTCTCAAATTCGTTTGAGAATTTTGAACACCATGTTATCTGCTCAATGGAAGCAATTCAAACTTTTCTGGTCTTTTCATGTAACTAAAGTTCCTCAACGCTGGTATAATTGTTAGGAAATAATGCACAGTGTCACAATGGTTTGACACTTCTGCCTCACAATGCCAGGGACCTGGGTTCAATTCTGTCCTTGGGTGTCTGTCTGTCTGGAGTTTGCATGTTCTCGCAGTGTCTGCATGGGTTTCCTCCAGCTGCTGCAGTTTCCTCCCACAATGCAAAGATGTGCTGGTTAGAGTGATTGGCCAAGATAAATTGCTCCTTTATATCAGGGGACTAGCAGGGTAAATATGTGCAGTTATGGAGATAGGGCCTGGCTGGGATTGTTGGCAGTGCAGGGAAGATGGGCCAAATGGCCTTTTTCTGTACCATAGAGATTCTATTCTCTGGGTAGAATTTTCCCATCCCACCAACCACAGGAATCATAATGGGTGTGACGCGGACATGCAAAGGTCTTTTTGACCTCGGACAGGATTTTCCGGTCTTGGGTCGATGCAGTCTCAAAGCCCCATCCTATGATTTTACAATGCAAAAAAAGAAGAAATAACTTATTGTAATTCAGTCAGTTTAGCAAAATCTATTTACTTTGAGAATTGCGTTTGATTTGCTTTCAATGATTCCTTTGCAGAGTGTGGACATCTCTGGCCGGGTCAGCACTTATTGCCTTTGAGAAGGTGGTGATGAGCTGCCTTCTTGAACCGTTGCAGTCCACATGATGTGACACTCTGAAATCTTTCTATAGATGGCCATACATGCATTATTGAGATATCATCATAAGACTTACAACTTCTGGGCGATACAAAGATCATTGGTTGCTATCTTCAAAGCCATTTGAATGGAGAGGCAGTGGTGTAGTTGTGTTATCGCTGGACTAATAATCTAGAGATCCAACATGCTGCTCTGAAGACATTGGGTTCAACTCCCACCATGGCAAATGATGGAATTTGAATTTAATAAAAATCTGGAATGAAAAGTCTAGTGATGACTATAAAACTACTGTTGATGGTCGTAAAAACCCATGTGGTTCACAAATATCCTTTAGCAAATGAATCTGCTGTCCTCTTTTCTGGTCTGCATGTAACTCCAGAGCCACAGTAATGTAGTTGACTCTCAGCTGTCCTCTGAAATGAAGGGCAGTTAGGGACAGGCAATTATTGCCTAGCCAGTGACTCCCACATCCCACAAATGAATAAAAAAAAGGCATCCACCAGAATTTAGGATTATTTCTTTTTGATTTGATTTGATTTATTATTGTCACATGTATTAACATACAATGAAAAGTATTGTTTCTTGCATGCTATACAGACAAAACCTTCCATTCATAGAGAAGGAATGAGAGAGTGTAGAATATGGTGTTGCAGTCATAGCTCGGGTGTAGAGAAAGATCAATTTAATGCAAGGTAAGTCCATTCAAAATTCTAACAGCAGCAGGGAAGAACAGCTCAAGCTGTTCTTGAGTTGGCTGGTATGTGAGCTGAGACTTTTGTATCTTTTTCCCGAAGGAAGAAAGTGGAAGAGAGAATGTTGTGAGGGGTCCTTAATTATGCTGGCTGCTTTGCTGAGGCAGCGGAAGTGTAGGCAGAGTCAATAGATGGCAGGTTGGTTTGCGTGATGGATTGGGTATATTCATGATCATTTGTAGTTCTTTGCAATCTTGTGCAGAGCAGGAGCTATATCAAATCGTGATACAACCAGAAAGAATACTTTGCCTTATACATTTAACAAGAATTTGCCCCTGTTTTTGGTATTTTATAGCATCCCGTTTCTCTTCATCAGTTTGAAAGCTGCTTCTGTAAGCAGATCTTCCCTACAATCTGGAATCTCTTACCCCCTCCACTAAAAAGCCAATGCCAGCTGCATGCTTTGAGGATTAACTGTGACCTGATTTATAGTAATCTTCTTACCAGATTAAGCACAGTCATGAAGAAAGTGTTGACTTTTGGACTGGCAGATATTAAATCCAGATTTTTTTTGCTTCAAATTACAACTGCTCATGTCAATCTTACAGTATAATGAACACTCTCTTCTCGATGCTTGACTGAAGCAGGAGTGAGTTACCTAGAAGCAAAGGGGAGATCATAAATGCAGATTTAAACAGTATTATAGTTTAATAGATGCGAATTGTACAACATTAGGCACAATTTGTACTTTGCTGATGAAAGTAAATTACTGCAGAATTCTGAAATAAAACGTGAAATAGTCAGTAAGCAAGGCACTATTTGTGGCATTCATTATCCTATGCAAGGTTTTTTCTTTAGCTTATGAGGAACAAAAGCCCGAGAACTGGTAAGATGAATTGTGAGGGCTTCATCTTGTGTGGCGCTTGCATCGGTAAATCATGTTTAAAATGAGCTTCCTGACCAATCAATCAGCACCGTGGTAAACGCACTGGTACAGCAGAAGTAGCTACTCTGAGATGGAGGAGGACAATCTGTAACTGTCTGTGTGGATATGAGTGCTATTGCAGACCAGAACACTGCATTTGCCTGACGAAGGCTATAAAGTCGAAAGCTCGCGAATTTACTATCAAATAAATTGGTTGGATTTAAAATTGGTGTTGTAAAACTTTACTGAGTTTACAACAGTCCAACGCCGGCATCTCTACATCATGGAGGATGAATACATTGTTGAATGGAATGAACAGTGCAAGTCACGTACCTGTACAGTTAAAAGACACATTTTCCATTTGCTTCACCTGCTTATTAAGAGATGTACATTACACACACACACACACACACACACACACACACACACACACACAAAAACACCCTCCAACACAGTAGCACACTAGTTAGCACTGCTGCCTTGCAACACCGGAGATCCGGGTTCATTTCCCGGCTTGGGTTACTATCTGTTGGAGTCTGCATGTTCTCTCAGTGTCTGTGTGGGTTTCCTCCCATAATCCAAGGGCATGCTGGTTAGTTGGATTGGCCATGCTGAATTCTCCCTCAGTGAACCCGAGCAGGTGCCGGAGTGTGGCGACTACAGGATTTTCACAGTAAGTCCATTGCCGTGTTAATGTAAGCATACTTGTGACACTAATATTTAAATTTAGACCAAGATTATACAGTTCATGGTAAACTGCATGTAATTTGATTGGATTTGTTATTGTCATACAAAGAACAAAGAACAAAACAGCACAGGAAACAGGCCCTTCGGCCCAACGACCCAGCGCCGCCATCCCGATGTTCCCACCTCTATCCGTGATCCCTGCCTATATTTATAGATCTATGGATTAAAAACCAAATTTGAGACAATTTAGGGAGAATTTGTTTTGCCAATTAGCCTAAGAGCACATCTTTGGGATGTGGGAGGAAACCGGAGCACCCGGAGAAAACCCACGCAAGCACGGGGAGAATGCGCAAACTCCCACAGACACAGGCCCAAATCCATGTATCTGCACAGCACAGCGATAGTCACTGAGCTGTCGTGTTGCCCATCAAATGGTCCAGGTCAAGCGTACACTAACGAAGTGAAGCACTAGGATACTCTTGAAAAAAAATCCAACAGCAGCCCTCTCACGACCCATTGCGTGTATGCCCCTTGTTAGACAACAAGGTGGACCAAAGCACCTGTAAGATAAAAACAAGTACATCAATATCATCGTCTATTTACACACTTCCCAGGGACTCCCAAGGCTCATAATGAAAAATATTGTTTTTTGCACGCTATGACAAAATGTACCATTCATAGACTGTATAGGGGAGAAGGAGAGGCTGCAGAATATAGTTCTACAGTATTAACTGGGGGACAGAGGAAGGTCAGTTTAGTATACGGTAGGTCCATTCAAAACTCTGAGGGTAACAGGGAGGAAGGTGTTCTTGAGTCGGTCGGTATGTGATCTCAGACTTTTTATCTTTTTCTGATGGAAACCCCCAGCAATTTTCCTGTGGGTTAGGTGACTCACCATTGACTGCCAGTGGGATTTCCAGTCCCGCTGAAATCAATGGCAATTTGCATGCCTCGCCTAAGCTGCTGATTGGAAGAGCCAGAAAATTTCACTCTAATGTCCTGTGTGAAAACCAGGAATGACCTTAATGTCACAACAATACTGCATTATCAGAATTTAAAAACAGTTGCTACTATTCCCAAAGAGTGTACAATCTGACCTGTACAAAAATGATAGATTTCTCTTTTAGGATTTGATTGCCCTGTGCCTGGGGAGGTGATAATGAGAAGAGGGAGAATCAATTGCGAAGACTCAAAGATGTTAGAGATCACTTGAAAAACGTAAAAGCTGGAATTTTACTGCCTGTCCTGCCTGAGGCTCATAAGATCCCACCAGAGGCCAATGGAGAATGCTGACTCCATGGCAGACATGGCAGTGAAATTCTGACCATAGAGTCCACCCTAACCAGATCAGAGACGTGTATGGTGATATATGAACCCCTTGCAAGGGCAGAATATGAAAAGGCTGTAGAGACCTCAAGGAGCTACAAGTGAGTTACGTCAGCTTTTGGTACCAGACTTACTTTCACTCAAGCAAAGCCTTCAGCAGCTGTAGTGATATCATTTCTAATACATTAAATTTGATGACCCTAGATGTTTGCAGATGGTTTGAGATCATAAAATTCACATAAATTACTAAAGCAGCTCTGCCATAGACTGGATTAGGATGGTCTTTTCAGGTAGGCCACAGACTCCCCATAGCCTCATTAATTTTGATTTGATTTGATTTGATTTATTGTCACATGTATTAACATATAGTGAAAAGTATTGTTTCTTATGTACAAGGCATACTGTTCAGAGAGAAGGAAGCTAGAGAGTGCAGAATGTAATGTTACAGTCATAGCTAGGGTGTAGAGAAAGATCAACCTAATGCAAGGTAGGTCCATTCAAAAGTCTGACAGCAGCAGAGAAGAAGCTGTTCTTGAGTCAGTTGGTATGCATCCTCAGACTTCTGTATCTTTTTCCCGATGGAAGAAGATGGAAGAGAGAATATCCGAAGTACATGGAGTCCTTAATTATGCCGGCTGCTTTGCCGAGGCAGTGGGAAGTGTAAACAGAGTCAATGGGTGGGAGGCTGGTTTATTATTTATCATTAGCACACAAGCAGCAAACAGTGAAATGTTATTGTTATATATCCACATGGTTGCAGATTGCTATAAGATTACATGATTTGTTACTGATGTCATTTGGGAGTTGCGCATGCTACTCTTTTAGTTTCAGTTTATCCTCTGTACAGGCAACAGCACCTTCAATAAATTTATTGTTGTTATTTTGAATCTACGTATGTAAACCACGTTCTTTTATTTTCGCTTAAAGACCTACAACCCCTAACGTAGTTAAGATATTACAGTTATCAAGTGTCCACACATCATTAAAAGGCCCTGCTAATTAATTACATTAGCAGGAAAGGTTTCCATCTTTCGAACACACAGTTTGTGACTGATGAGGGTCACATTGCTCTGCATGGGTAATCATGCTAGCCGGATGTTGCCATAGTACTTCACAAGGCTTCACACTACAGAAGCTGCTGCTTGAGCTACCATCCTGCTTTGAGCCAAATATTTAATCAAATGGACATCTGCACACACCGGTGACATTACAGAATGGCAGGATGATGGAAAACCAACCGTAATTATATAAAACACCTCCAGCGCTCTACCTTTCGCACCATGTACTTAATAATGCAGCAACATACAGCGTTCCCATGTCATCCAGGACAAATCCAATTATTATCCTTTCAAGCAGGTATCATTCATTCTAACCACTTGCAGGCGCAGTTCTAACATTATGTCTATTCTATTCATATCCGTCTGTCTCAACTTAGCCCATGAGAAGAAATTAATTAGATAAAAAGAAGGATAAGAAGAAATGTAGGAATCAAAATCAGAAAGTGCAAAGTGTCAATGGGGGTCCAGTGTGGTTAATTTTCCACACCTGTTCAAACTGGTCAATGCATGGGTAAAGTGGCTCCAGTTACTTACCCATCAACAAGTTGCCTGGATCCCATTGGATTTCTCTGGATAGGTGGCTCAGCTGTCTCCTCAATGCAAGTGGGGAGCTAATTCATGTATGCTAATCAGGTGTTAATCAATGTTATCACCAGCCCTTATAGCAGTTTTGGTTTGACCTGAATGGAGAAGTTGCTGTAGCCTTTCAGCTAGGTGAGGGCCATTGTGAAAATAACTGAGTGTTTCATGGAGCCCTTGAGGTAAGATTGTACTGGCTTTTGTACTGAATCCAGAATTCATCCCGGAGACTCCACAAGAGAAACTGGGGCTGCAATAGCAGAAAACTAACTGCAATCAGCAATATCCGGGCAATAAATCACCCACCACTCTAAAAACAAATTGAAGTGAAAGCTCCAACAAGTCAGTGTAATACCTCATTAGAGAATGGTCTGAGACACACAATGTACAACATTGCAAATAATAAATGCTTTCCAGTTCAACAACTCAATGATATTAACTATCAATGCCAAAATTGTTATGGTCTTTTTATCTTGGCACTGTCTTTATTTTTCAACCATCATTAATACTTCCCACTTGCTTGGATGGGTGCAGCTCCAACTGCACTCAAGAAGCTTGATGCCATCCAGGACAAAGCAGCCCACTTATTGGCACTATACCCACAAACATCCAATCCCTCCAGCATTGATGTTGGGTGTACTATCTACAAGATGCATTGCAGCAATTTATCTAAGATCCTTAGACAACATCTTCCAAACTCACGATCATTTCCATCCAGAAGAACAAGGGGAGCAGATACATGGGAAGACCACCACCTGCAAATTCCCCTCCAGGCCACTCACCACCCTGCCTTGGAAGTATATCAATGCCCCTACACAGTCGCTGGATCAAAATCCTGGAATTCCTACGACATTGTGGTGCAACTCACAGTAGGTGCACTGCAGCAATTCAAGAAGGCAGCTCACTACCATCTTCCTAAAGTGAGTAGGAGTAGGCCATCTGGACCCTCAAGACTGCTCCACCATTCAATAAGATCATGGCTGATCTTTTTATGGACTCAGCTGTACTTACCTGTCTGCTCACCATAACTCTCAATTCCTTTGCTGTTCTGAAATGTATCTATCCTTGCCTTAAAAACATTCAATCCTTCATTGAGCAGGAACTCCACAGCTTCACAACCCTTTGGGTGAAGAGAGATGGGCAACAAATACTGGCCAGGCCTCACAAATGAATTTAAATCAAGTAGAAATCAATATCTGCCAGGCCCCATTAATACTTTTGATTATAAAAAACGCCGTCTCTGCCAGGCCATCTTGTATGGATATCTTGTGGGGGCATAGTTGAGGTGTGATAGCTCATGTGATGGGCCAGCTTGCTACTAATTGTTGAGGAACAAATATGAATGGAGTGCTGGGAGACTGACAAATTCCCACAAGAACGTAGATGTGAATGCATACAGGGCAGAATGAACTGAGATATCTCTGATGGAAGAAAGGAACAAGATAAAGGAATTTATTTTATTTTCAGTAACCGTCAACTGTCATTAAGATCAGTGAGATTTTGGCACTGGACTTCAAAGTTGACTTTGTAGATGTGAAACTTTAATTATTCCCAGCTCCCTCTGAATAAATCAGGAGTGTAAAATTATTCCTTCAGTTTGATCTGATCAGAATGCGTCATTTTGTGTTGCTATAAATGGTACAATTTGAAAATTATTTGGGGATATGGTGGGTGCAATGTATTCGGCACAACCTTGGATTCCAACTAGCCACAAATAACGGCATGAGATGTTTCTTTTGTCTATTGGTTAATAGTGTATGCATGAAATGTCATGCTGGGGGTTATTATCAGCCAGAAATATAACTACACCAGTCATGTAGAGACTGAGATACACTGTTAACTCATAAAAAAGACGAATCTAATCTGTCCCATTACTGCCCAATTAACTTCTTCTCAATCATCAACAAAGCAATAGAAGATGTCACTAAAGGTTGTATCACCTAAATGGCAATAGCTTGCTCATTGATGCTAAATTTTCATTCAGCTAGGGCCATGCAGCTTCTGGTCTTGCTATAACCTTCATCCAAATATAGACAAAAGAGCTGAAATCAAGAGATTAGTTGAGAATGATTGCCTTGACTTCAAGGCAGCTGTTGACAGAATCTGGCATCAAGAAACTTGAGCAAATCGATGGAATCAGGAGGAAAACCCTCCCCTGATTGGAGTCACACCTGGCTCAAAGGAAGATGGTTATAGTTGTTGGAAGTCAATCATCTCAGGACATCACAGTAGGAGGTCCTCAGGATAGAGTCCTAGGCTGAACCATCTTCAACTGCTTCATCAATTACCTTTCTTCCATCTTTAGGTCAGAAGTGGGGATGTTTGCTGTTGATTGCACAATGTTCAGCACCATTCATAACTCCTTAGATACTGAACCATGTCCACGTACAGCAAGACCTGGACAAAATATAGCTTGGGTTAATAAGTGACAAGTAACATTTACACTACACAAGTGACAAGAAATGATCACCACCAATAAGAGTGAATCTAACCATCTCCCTTTGGCATCCAATGGCATTACTATTGCTGAATTCCACACTATCAACTTCCTTGGAGTTACTATTGACCAAAAGCTAAAATGTGCCAGGCATAATTAAACTGTGGTTATAAGAGCAGGTCAGAGTTGGGAATTCTGCAAAGAATATCTCACCTCTTGAATTGCCAAAGGCTGTCTGCAATCCATATGGAAGAAGTCAGTTTGAGCTTCCCTGGTTGGGTGCAGTTTCCAATAACACTTCAGAAGTTTGACACTATCCAGGTCAGAGCAGCTTGCTTGATTGGCACCACATCCATCACATAAAGCCGACACTCCCAGGATTACCAATGCACTGTGACAGCAATGTGTACCCTCTACAAAATGCATATAAGCAATGTATGAAGGCACCTTCAACAGTATCTTCCAATCCTGCAATCTTTACTACCTAGAAGGATAGGAACATCAGATACATGGGAATATCACCACTTGCAAGCTCTCCCCAAGTCACATACTATCTTGACTTGGAGCTACACCACCATTCCTTCAGTGTGGCTGGGTCACAATCTTGGAACTCAATCCCTCCTAAGAGCATTGTAGGTCAAGAAGTTGGCTCACCATTACCTTGTGAAAGCAAATTAATGATACTCAATAAATGTGGATCTTATCAGCAATGCCCACATCCTATGAAAGGATTAAAAAAAATGTCTACAGCCCACCTTCAAAATTAAGTCAGCAGTGCACAAGGACCTCATGCTTGTGTTCACATTCACTTAAATGAGGCATGCACCTGTCAACTTTGTGTAGTTGCATCTATGGCCAAGATATCTCCTTGCTGAACTCTGTGGCAGGGAGGAAAAGACTGCTAATATCCCTGCTCTCATCCTTTGGATGTCAGCCTTTGAAACCAGCTCAAAAATGTGACATTCTGAGTGGTATAATGTGAAGGTTTGCTAGGACGTCTTTTGAATAAAGTTCATTGTATGAAGCCATTGGAACCAGTAAATGAAATCTACCAATGCCTTGCCAGTGATATCTAAACTTAAACTCAATACTTTATGATAAAGCATACCATGTGACAACATAATTAGAATTCCCAAAACTTAACACATTTCTCTTTCTACCATTAGCTTATCTCCTCAATTGTTCAGTTTTCCATTCGAATGGTTAGAGATCAGATAGTTATCACCTCGCATCAGACTTAGAGATTAGAGATATAGACCACAATTAGGTGCATGTCTCCACTGTAGATAATGATCTAAGCACAGAAATGAGAGGCACACTCTCTTCACTGGAATATCAGCAATTGATGCAGTTTATCCCTCACCCGCGGAACATCTGTGTTTGCAATCCAACCCTTTTATTCAACTGCCTGCATATACCCTTTCTGATTTATTTTTAAAATGGCCCCTTTTACCAAGAGTTGCCTTGGCTCCTAATGTGTTCTTTGTTTTTACATGGCGATTGCGTAAGTTGTTGACTGAATTGGCAGATCAGCCAAACAGTAGCCTGAATCATATATTGTTCATGTTGCCCCTACAATGTTATAAGTTTGAAATATGCTAAATTGATGTCACACACTACACCAGCAATATTAAGTACTTTTTGAAATTTAGCTCTCCTAACCTATAATATAATTTCATATTTCAATTAATTTATAGATGACATACTGGACAGAATTTTCGTATCCCACCTGCCATGGGAATTGTAGCAGGCAGGGGTAGCGGGATGGGGTGGCGAGGCAGACCATGCAAAGATCCGTTGACCACAGACAGGTTTTTCCAGTGCGGTCAGGAGACCTTGCCTACTGGGTGGGATTTTACAGCCTCGCTTGGTTGAGATTGGAAATTCCCGCACAAGGTCAACAGAGATTTCCGTTTTTGGATCCTAGCCCACACCGATTCCGTGGTAGGCGAGGCGATGGAGTTTTGGCCTCTAGCTGTGTGTCATCAATGTGACTTCTCATTTCAAAAGATTACATTTTTTAGTATTGTGGATTAAAGCTTTATAACTAGGAAACACCATCAAAACCAAACTGAGGATTTGGGCCTTCTTAATAACTATTAATATTTAATACATTACCAAACTTCATAAGAAGGTACAGCTTCTCAGTCAAAAAAAATGATAGACTGGCCTGTATAGAATTCCTTATCATGTCTCCCAAACACTTGACTGAGAATGAATGACTTCTGAAGTGTAAGAAAACCTTTGATAGGCAAAGACAGTAGCGTTTTTGTATCCACAATGTCCTACAAATAGCAATGAGTGGTTCATCTGCTTTTAACAATGTTAATCAAAAGAGAATTGTTAAGCAACAGACTTCTTTTTTCAGACATGACCAGGGGGTCTTTAATAGCTGCATCACACGGCTAGCTCATTATGCACTCGATTTAACATTATCGTCTATTTTGTGCTCACGACATAGTTGCATTCTTTTTATAATGCAATCAAATAACTGACATTCAGATATCCACGGAAATGACTCAGAGCAGGACAGCACATTAAGGCCATAGAGTGCAAAACTGGTCCTGGCATATTCCTAGAAGATTATTGAAAGGCAAAAACCCAAATGTATTGATTTCATTTAAGTTATCCCTTCACTTCTGCTCCTTGGTTCTGCTTTGGAAGCAAACCTTCTCTATGTTGTTGTACTTTAGAAAATACACAGAGTCTGCAATGCATTATGAAGTTTAATTAACTGTAAATATCTGAAAACATCAGATTATCGTTTCACTTAAGCAAAGCACCTATCAAGTTGCCAACATCAATGATTTATCTGTTCCTATGATTTGGTTGAGTTATTTGATTTTTTTTATGCACTGGTTGAGATTTTTTTGTTCCCTTCTGATGTTTCCTAAAGAAGAGCTGAATAAATATTTTGGATTTGGATTTCTGCAGATAAGTATTAATCAAGACGCAGACAGACCAAAACACACCATGGAACACAGTGATCCTGTGCTGTTGCAGCCAGAGTTGATTATGGGGAATAGGACACTGGAGTTGAGTGCTGCTTGATTGTCCCTTGGGATCACCATGTTTATGTGGGGAATTCAATGAAGTGGCATTGTCCAGGATGAATCTTACCTATTAAGATTCGTATTCCAACCATTATCGTGTAATTTAGTCTGTTCCTACAAAAGCCCTGTTTGTGAACCCAACTCTCCACTCACCTGATGAAGGAGCAATGCCCCAAAAGCTCATGCTACCAAATAACCTGTTGGACTTTAACCTGGTATTGTGAGACTTCTTACTGCGCCCACCCCAGCCCAATATTAGCATTTCCACACCATGATGGAAGGGAATGGAAGAAGTGCTGGCATGACTTATTCTACATCTGTGCTTTCTTTGGAAGCCAGAATTACACAAGACTAAGATTCTTTTTGCAGCAAGTGGTTAGGATCTAGGCTGCACTGCCTGCTGAGACCACGGTGGATGCAAATTCATTTCATGGCTTTCAAAGGGAACTGGATATTTATTGGAAGAGAAAAATTTTGGAGCGCTATGGGGAGAAAGCAGGAGAGTGGGATTAGCTGAGTTGATCTTGCTGGAAGACAGCATCCACGCATATTGGGCCAAATGGCCTCCATCTTTACTGTCACCATTCAATGAGTCTTTGACTAAGAGCCTATTATGATTTATCTTTTACAATTCAAGAAATCTATATTGTGTATATTTAAGGCTGACATAGATTTTTGACCAGTAAGGGATCAAGTATTACAAGGAAAGGGACATGAGAAATGTCAGGATAGCCATGATACTACTGAATGGTGATGAGGGGCAGAATGACCTACTCTTGCTCTTATTTCTTATGGTCTTGTGTATACCAGTTTACAACATAAATGCTACAGGATCTAGGAAGCTGTGGGTGATTCAAGTGTAATCCTTACAGTGGGATCATTTTAATTTTAGCCAACCTGATTTCAGTTTGGTGGATGTGGTTAAATTCAAAGTGTCTAGAAATGGGGAGTTAACCCTATTTGAGGATTCAAGTTTGCAGAAAGCATCGTTTAAAATATGGCAATTCTGAATTACTGCTCTTTCTAACCGAATTAATGCATTCCGCCAAAGGTTTTGACTTTCACTAAGGTTTGGTATTAAATAATAGATGGAGCGGGGAAAAGGATGACATTAACCTCTTAGCAGTGTTCAGTGAAGTGATGACATCTAAGTGGGCATGATGGATCTGAAGTGCCTGAGATGGAGATGATGAAAATTGAGGATATTTTTAAATTGTAGTTCATGCTTTTTTTTCCCTGAACACTGCTATGTTCTGCAACGTACAAATTGTCTCTTGAAGAAAGGTCCTTTTGTAGGTGGCTACAAGGAAATTAGCTTCTACCTTTCTGGCTTTGTGCAACATATGAAAGGAAAAAATGTCAGTCAGATCAATACAATCAATTACTAAGTGATGTGTAGATCTAGGTAACTAATTACCAAGCTCCAAGGACTAAACGTAAATGGGCTATTTATCAATCATATAGATGCTACGTGCAGCCGCTATTGATCTGCCAAAGCGTGCTGTTCTAGACTATTTTATGTACTAGGGCCATGCTTCAGTTTGGAGGTGATGTGAGTTTGGCTATGTTTGCTAGTTTTTGTATAGGCCACAGATGTATCACAGCTTGATATGGCTCCTGCTCTCTCTGACCAAGACTGCAGTAAACTACAAAGTGTTGTGAACATAGCCCAGCACATCATGCAAATCAACCTCCCATCCATTGACTCTGTTGACACTTCCTACTGTCTCGGAAAAGCAGCCAGCATAATTAAGGACCCCACGCACCCCAGACGTTCTCTCTTCCACCTTGTCCCATCAGATTTTTGTCTCGCGTCACGTACTGACCGACTCAAGAACAGCTTCTTCCTTACTGCCATCAGACTTTTAAATGGTCTTGTCATGTATTAAACTAATCTTTCTCCACACTCTATCTGTAACTGCAACACCACATTCTGCTTTTCTTCTCTCCTATGTACTCTATGAACAGTATGTTTTGTCTGTATAGCACACAAGAAACAATACTTTTCATTGCATCCCAATACATGTGACAATAATAAATCAAATCAGAAAATAACTACAAGTCCCAAAATGTAATCAATTGGACTTAATGGATCAAAAATGTTTAAAACTGCGTGGCTTGTCAATAAAACAAAGCAAGAATAGTTAGTGTAGTTTCATGCTCTGCCACCAGATGTCAGTAGATAGTAAAATGTTTCGTAATGATGATATCATCAATGGCAATGGAAGCACATTGTATTAAGCAGTTAACAAGTCATACTCCAGACAGAAATATTGCTGTGTTAATATTTCCTCCTTTTGACTCATGAGGGATATTTGGGATGCAGCTACAATTGGACACATCTTTCATACGCCTTGCTTGAATCTCCTTCCATTGGAGACAATGGACAGGGCCAATGAGTGGAAGTTTCACAGCTGGCTGAGCCAAAACTTCAGATAGTTCCAATCAGCCCAACTCTGGAATTCTGAAGATTATTGAAGATGGGAGTGGGGTTGCCTCCGTTGCTTGAATTCCTACATCTTGAACAATTTAGTGCACTATTTCTCTCTTCGTAAACTACAAAATTTTGGGAATTGACAGTGACGAGAGCTCCGGAGTCCTTGAACTTAGAATGAATGAATCATTGTTTTCGGGACTCAGGTTTCTCAAGCCTGAATTTTAGGCACGCACACAAACGCAATCAGAAGGCCCAAAAAACCAATTCTTTAACCTGCAATCGCAACCAGACACAATTTCATATGGACTGACCAATCAACATGCCCGGACATCGGCTCAGCACTGCTGACAGTGGCAGAAGTGTAGTCACTGGTGACTGAAAGAGAGCTTCAAAAGCACAAGCACTCTGAGGGCTGCCAGGAGATGGTGAGAAGCCTCCAGGAGATGTTCGTGAGAAAGTGTAAGATTTCCTACTTGGCAACAGTTATGGTCTCAGCACCCCTGAATGGAATTGGGGATTCTTGGGGCCAGGCTTGGATCTGATTTTTGATTTGACTTGATTTATTATTGTCACATGTTTTAGTATATAGTGAAGAGTATTGTTTCTTGCGTGCTTTATAGAAAAAACATACCATTCATAGAGAAGGAAAGAGAGTGCAAAATGTAGTATTAGCCATAGTTAGGATGTAGAGAAAGATCAATTTAATGTGAGACAGGTCCATTCAAAAGTCTGATGGGAAGAAGCTTTTCTTAACTAGGATAGTATGTGACCGCAGACTTTTTCCTGACAGAAGAAGGTGGAAGACAGAAAGTCCGGGCTGCATAGGGTCCTTAATTATGCTGGTTGCGTTGCTGAGGCAACTAGAAGTATAGACAGAGTCAATGGAAGGGAGGCTGGTTTGAGCTACATTCACAATCTTTTGCAGTTTCTTTCAGAGCAGGAGCCATGCTAAACTGTGATACAACCAGAAAGAATACTTCTATGGTACATTGGAAAAGTTGGTGAGAGTCGTGGTAGACGTGCCAAATTTTCTTCGTCTTCTGAGAATGTAGAGGTGTTGGAAAGCTTCCGTAACTATAGTGCTGGAATGCAAGTCCATAAACTGGCAGTACCCTCAGCAGGTTGCTGCCAGTGTGAGAAATGGATGAAGCCCTTTGTCTCTCTGCTGGCTGCCCATCCATCAATGGTGAGCAGGGAAGTTCAAACCAACCCCTATGCCACTGGCTCTTAAGGTAACAGTAACCCTGAGCTTTTAGGTCTCTGACTCTTTCTAAGTGTTAGTGGGAGGTATATGCGGTGTTTCCCAATCTGCTGCCCACTGCTGCATTAAGCTGCTCATTGATGCTCTGTACAGATGGATCATAAACTTCACTCATTTCCAGACCAACAGAGCCAGCCAGGCTGAGTGCACCAAAGGCCTTTGCTACAATTGCTGGCTTCTCTCATACCAGGGTGCTATAGATTGCAGCATGTGGCCACAAGGCATCAGTGGGTGAGCAGCTTATCAACATAAATGACTTCCACTCTATGAATACCCAGATTGTTTGTGACCACAAGGCATAGGTTTTGCAGATCAGCGAAGCAACACTTCTAAGTGCCACCAGCATGGTGAACTGCACATCCATTATCCAGGAAGAGAGACAGGTACGCAGAGTAACATTGCAATTCATAGAATCGTAGAATCTGAATCATAGAATCCTTACTGTCTAGAAGGAGGCCATTCAGCCCATTGCATCTACACCGACTCCTAACAGAGTCCTTTCCACATAACTCCACGCATTTCCCATAGCTAATTTATCTAACTCACACATCTTGGGACATTAATAGGCATTTAGCATAACCAGTCCATTTAATCTGCACATCTTTAGACTGTGGGAGGAAACTAGAGCACCCAAAGGAAACCCAGGCAGACACAGGGAGAATACATAGAAACAAAGAAAATAGGTGCAGGAATAGGCCATTTGGCCCTTCGAGCTTGCTCCGCCATTCAATATGATCATTGTTGATCATATACTTTTGGTATCCCACTCCTGGTTTCTCTCCACACCCCTTAATCCCTTCAGCCACATGGATCACGTCAAGCTGTCTCTTGAACATATCTATCAAATTGGCCCCCACAGTTTTCTCTGGTAGAGATTCGTAATTCTCTGAATGAAAAATTCTTCCTCATCTCAGATCTGAATGGCTTAACCCTCATTCTTATACTGTGATGCCTAGTTTTGGACTTCCCCAACATCGGGAACATTCTTTGTGCATCTAACCCATCCAGTCCCATCCGGATTTTATATTTCAACGAGATGCCATCGCATTCTTCTAAATTTCAAAAGCTTAACATTTGTTTCATTACTGTCACAAGTAGACTTGCATTAACACTGCAGTGAAGTTGCTGTGAAAATCCCTGAGTCACCACACTCTGGCACCTGTTCGGATACACAGAGGACGATGTTAGCATAGCCGATGCACCTGACCAGCATGTCATTCGGATTGTGGGAGGAAACTGGAGTGTCCGAAGGAAACCCACACAGACATGAGGAGAACACACAGACTCCGCACAGACAGTGACTCAGGCTGGGAATTGAACCTCAGTCCTTGGCACCGTGAGACAGCAAAGTTAACCATTGTGCTACGGTGCTGCCCAGTAAGTACAAACCCAGTCAATCCAGTTTCACATAGTCAGTCTTGCCATTCTGGGAATGAGCCTGGTGAACCTTCATTGCACTCCCTCCATAGCAAGAATATCCAAAATTGCACAAAATACTCAAGGCGTGGCCTCACCAAGGCCCTGAATAACTAAAGGATGACATCCCTACTCCTATACTCAAATTCTCTTGCTACGAAGGCCAGCAAGCTTTCCTCACCACCTGCTGTACCTGAATGTGCAAACTCTACATGGACAATCTTCCCAAGGCTGGAATTAAACTTCGGTCCCTGGCACTGTGAGGCAGCAGTGCTCACCACTGTGCTACCGTACCAAAAAAACATTGGATTTTTAATTGAAGCCTATGTAAAAGAGGGTCAGGAAGTATAACCTTGTGCAAGTCATTTCTTTCAGCATCAATCAGAAACTAAACCTCAAACAAACAAAAATAGTTTCTAAGGAAGTCATTTCACACCATTTCTCCCTCGTTAATTGTCTCCATACAGGGGACAAGTGTAGTTGATGCTGGAGTAAATACTCAACCTTCAAGTATTAATTTTGCTTTGCTCTCATGCGCTTAATTACATATTTAAAACTATTCACCGTGTACAACTTCACCCAATTTAGAACTCTCTGCTTGAATTAACCATCAGAAAGTATCTAACGAGGGACATTTGCTTTCCTCTGTCACCTGTACCTACCGGGTAAATTAACATGGGTTATTGCTGCATAAGACAGAAATAGACATCGATAATAAGTGTTTATGTAAGTGGGGCTTCATTTTCTACCTTTTATTTTTGCTATTCTGATTTGAGCAATGCACAATGTCACCCTTAACGCGCTGACAATGTCACAGAAGAACTTCCATTCCTAAAGCTACATTTTGCCCCTAAATTTTTCGGAGTTTCATTTAATGCTTAGGGGAGGGGGTCAGACAAGTAGGAGCATAAGGGGGGAAGGGGTTGAGGATGTAAAATCTGTTCATGGCCCTCCCAAGCAGAATCGAAAGATTTTGTCGAGAATGTTGCCACTGTTACACTGCTGGTGGAATTCTCCAATCCCGCTGCAGTGAACGGAGATTTGGCTGGTGCTAAATTCTCCAACTTCGCTGCAACGGGCATATGGCATGACCAGCTGGAAAGGTCTGAGAGGAGCAAAATGCTGGAAAGCTGGACTCTGACCTATACGGAATAATACTGTGGAATGTAATGCCGTACCCTGTGGTGAGTTTGGTGGTTGGGGGAGTGTGGGGGGGAGTTTAATCAGGAATGAGGGAGGTGGGCGAGAATTCCACCACTACTCTGATTAAATCTGTGGAGGGAAGGCCCATGGACAATCTACCTGATTTGATTTGATTTGACTTATTATTGTCACATATATTAACATATGGTGAAAAGTATTATTTCTTGCGTGCTGTGCAGATAAAGCATACTATTCATAGAGAAGAAAATGACAGAGTGCAGAATGTAGAAGCGTTGACCAAGAATAAAAGATAGAATTAGAAGGTATGTTGGGTACAGCTTGCAAGGAGTGGCCTCACTCTGGCACCATCTTGAGACAAATAAAACCTGACTCACTGCAAATTCAAGTCCTTAAGTGGGAAATTAATGCCACCTAAAGGCCTCATCCTGCCATCATTCCTCCCCCCAGTATCAGGTGGGGGAATCTCCACCCAGGAAGACCAGAAAGCAAACCCTCCTGTGATTGCTTGTGAGCTCCAAGGCTTGGGGGTTGAAGAGAGATAAGCCCCTGCCCTTGCTGCTAACCCTCTTCCCTACTAACCTCATCCCATTCCCGTCATCATTCACCTCCACTTAGATTCATTGGCCACCCAAGACCTTGGGTGATTGTAGTACAAGACAGAGCCACTGACTCCCCAATGGCGCTGCTGAGCAATGAGGAGCTGCTGACCTCTGCTTGACCAGCAACTCCTGGTAAGCTGAACTCCTGCCCCCGAAGACCTTGATCTAGTTACTGCCCAGTTCAATGTTTGATTAATTCATCAGACCTCCCGGAGAGAGGAGACATGGAGCTCTGATTGATTCTCTAGCCAATAGAAGAGTTCCTGTCAACTCCATTAAATACCACTCGTAGAATCATTAAGGCACAGAAGGAGGCCATTCAGTCCATCAAGTTCATACATGCTCTATGTAGAGCAATCCATAGGCTCCTTCCTCCACAAAGAAATCCAACGGATGCCTTCTTCCAATTCCTGATATTTATGCTAAACTAAAGAAGAATTTATATCAGACTTTCCTTTGGCCACAATACTGCCACTTGTGAAGATTTACATGAGGTAATGTTGTAGGACTCCCCTAGGAGCAATAGTTTTCAAAATTGAAGGGATTGGCCACTTACCATATTGCCATTGTTTGAGCATTCAAGCGACCTGTCCAGCTGTTGCTGTATCCACTTTGTGATGTGTAGAGACCTTCCAAAGCCAGAGTGGAATTCAGGATTCACTGCAAGAAGCGATTGCCATGTCACTGTCTATTCCCTGGATGTGAACTAAAGCAGGTCGCAAGAAATGTAAACCTTCAACATGTCACTAAATTTCCCTCTATGTACGGGCTCTGTGGTCAGACTGGCATTAACCCCTCATGCTGCTGGACTGCTTGTTATCTGCATCACTTTTGCAAGGCAGCAGGGCTTAAAGTCAAACTTCTGACAAAGAGTTTCATCCTAAGAAACCCAAGCCTGTATGAACTGATTCAGTACTGCCCTCACTGCAAGCTCACACTTGAAGAATGGCCACTCAGTTGAAAGGCTGCAGTTGCCAGAATGTTAGACACTCATGTATCTTTAGAGCAGAAAAGGGAAAAGAATATGAATAAATATGCACACCTTATTCTACGAAAGGACACTCCTGCTTTCCCACTGAAAGCAATAATTATTGACTGCTTTGGACTCCGAAAAGTGCACTTCTTAATATCTATCACTATATTCCATGTGCTCATCTTTCTGTTTTCCCATGAGATGTTGACCTTGGGTAAAAACTGTCCCATACGGAACATCTGCCCTGAAACCCGTTTTACCGCACATTGTATCCAGTACTAGATATTAAGAGACAAATCAAAAAATAAAAGAGGCAATCAAAAATATAAAAATGATGTCAGCCTATATCTTGCTGCAAGGATCATTAGGAAAATACCCAGACATTTACTGAGCTGTTGGGTTGCTGTTACAGCAGAAAGGTCAAGTACATAAAGGATTAAAGTAGGACTGAATACAGTACCGCCCCAGTGATATAAGAAGATGCCTGACCCAGATGCCTGGCTCAGTCTGGAGATAAACACAGTTGGGTTAAGACCCTAGAGTGGGGTCAGCCCCATCCCTGCACCTACTGCTATAAATATGCACATTGCTGTAAGTTATTAACAAACACTTACCTGTTATTTAGAAACATAGAAGGTAGGAGCAGAAGGAGACCATTGGCCCTTTGAGCTTGCTCCACCATTCATTATATTCATGGCTGATCATCCAATTCAATAGCCTAATCCTGATTCCTCCGCATAACGTTTGATCCCGTTCACTCCAAGTGCTACATCCAGCCGCCTCTTGAATGCATTCAATGTTTTGGCATCAACAACTTCTTGTGGTAATGAATTCCACCATTCTGAGTGAAGAAATGTCTCCTCACCTCCATCCTGAATGGTCTACCCTGTATTCTCAAACTATGATCCCTGGTTCTGGACACACCCACCATCAGGAACATCTTTCCTGCATCTACCCGATCTAGTCCTGTTAGAATTTTATAAGTTTCTATAAGATTACCCCCTTATTTGTCTGAACTCCATCAAAAACAATCCTAACCTAGTCAATCTCTCCTTATATATCAATAATGTTATATATAATGTGTAAGGAGAGATTGTTAGCATACACCAGACTGAGAACCTGCATCATGGGCAAGATGAAGCAGGATTCTTCAACTTAAAAGTGCTGAAGTTAGATAAGATTGACCTAAATTCCTACATTCAAAGTTTTACAGTAACTTGCTGCATGGATGATAATTGCTGTTCATTTCAAAGCCTTTAACACTGCATTTGTATTAAAAATATAAATATAGGCAGTTGTTTGTTGTGCAGCACTTGGGATTATTCTGTCTTTGACAATTATGGTAATAAGTCTTATTCAACTAGTGACAATGGAGAGCATCTTAATTCATCTATTGTGTTCTAAAACTCTTTTACTTCCTTTGTTAAAAAATCTATAAGGAATGCAATATTAATAATGTCAGAATACAAGAAATTAATTATGATTACCTACAAAGTCATTAGATAAATTTGAAAGAAATGCTTCTTGACAAAATAAAGGATTGTCATCCAAAAAATAATAATTACGACAATGCATAGACATAAACTTGAATGTCGCTATTGATTCTCAAGAGACCCTCTGATGAATAATTTATGTTCTGCTGTGTTTTATTAAGGAGTTTATTGTGCTATGTTATTACTAGATTCAGCTTCTTAGAAGTAAATGTTGAAATTGGATAAAAGCTGAGGGATTTTTTTAATGTTTTTTGATTAACTGCTTGTGGCTGCCAATAAGAAATGTGACAGTCATCAACTTCAGCCATTGGTTGTCAGCCAAGGGTTAGCACTCACATTAGAATACCCTCTTCAGAGAATAATGCAGCTTAGAAAGGTGACCATTTAGTGAATTGCATCCATCCTTTCTCTCTGAAAGAGCTATCCAATTCATCCCACAGTGCTGCTCCGTGGCTTTGCTCCACATATCCTGTCCTGACAAAAAAAAGTTATCAATCTGCAATTTTTTCCCTTCCGAGTATTTATATTTCCATATGTAGTGCAGCACAGTGGCATTGTGTTTAGCACTGCTGCCTCCCACACCAGGGATTCAGGTTGGATTCCCGGCTTGGTTCACTGTCTGTATGGATTCTGCACATTGTCTACATGGGTTTGCTTCGTGTGTTCCTCTATCCTCCCAAAGTCCAAAAAAAGTGTGTTGGCCACTAAATTCTCCCTCAGTGTACCCGAACAGGTACTGGACTGCTGCGATGAGGGGATTTTCACAGTAACTTCATTCAAGTGTTAATGTTAACCTATATAATAAGTCCTCGGAGGCAGACATCCCTTCTCCAAAAATCCCTTTATTTATAAGTCTGAGCAGCACACAGAGTGCTTTCCATTAGCAGTCTTCACTAGGAGTTCCAGAGGAACTGACACTCCAGGTTAAATACAAAGCAAGAAGCTCCCTGACTGGCCCATCAATTTGGCTCTTAATCAGGGAATTTTTAGTCTCATAGGCCCACCTCAATTGCCTGATTAAAGTCATTACAGCCTCCTTGTGACAATAATAAAAAAACTTAACCTTGAAGCTGTTTATCCAGTTTCCTTTTAAATGTTCTTGCAGCAACACAAGCCAGTCAATTCCTATTCACCTTCTCTCCTTATTCCTCTTCTGTTCTTGAAGTCACTAACTCACAATGAGATGCAACTGGTGACCTTGGGTAGATTAACATTTAGCCATTCTTTATTTATGCCCTGACCTCATGTCATTTTCTTGGAGGGACACTGAATAATGAGCATGCATTTTCTACCCAGCTAATGATTCTCCCTATTTTTTAATGGAAGTCAAGAATTAATGGTAGTGAATATTAGCGTAGTGGCTGAGAGACACAGTTCTGACCAGGGTTGGAATTAATAGAATCCCTACAATGTAGAAAGAGGCCATCCGGGTCATCGAGTATGCACCGATGCTCCAACTCACTTACCCAGGTTTTCCCCATGCATTCACCAGGGCCAGTCCACTTAACCCACACATCTTTGGAGTGCAGGAGGAAATCAGAGCACCTGGAGGAAACCCACGCAGACATGGGGAGAATGTGCAAACTCCATACAGTCATCCAAGGAATCGAATCCAGGTCCTTAGTGTTATGAGGCAGCAGTGCTAACACTGTACCATCGTACCATCCTGAACTCCTTAGCTAAGAATTACACTGGGGGTTGAATTTATTCATTAGACCATTAAGAAGGAATAGAATGATTTCATTACAAAGTAACATTTTAGTTTTGACACGTAATCCTTTTCAGTTAGATTTCCTTAAATTTAAAACTTTCGACATTTATCAAAGATGTGCGTTTGCAAGACTTGATAATTTAGTTCAGTGGAGATTAATGAGGCGACACCAAGTCAGATTTTATGCATTCAAAATAGCTTCCTTCTTCTTCAAGTGCAGGGCCAGCTAATCTCACAGTTAAGGACATTTTCATTTTACCTTAATATCATTGAGTGTTGGTACTTCTCATTTTCAAAATATGCAGAGTTTTCTTTTTAATCTATTCCCATGTTTAACTGAATCGACCTTTAAGCTGATTGCTAACTATTAAAAAGCAGATTTTTTCCACAACTGAAACCTCTGCAAAAAATTGCGTTCACGAAAAGGAGTGTGAGGTGATTAACCTAGGTAAATACTGATGGGATAATTAGATTTGATTTGATTTTATTTATTACTGTCACATATGTTAACATACAGTGAAAACTATTGTTTCTTGTGCACTATACAGACAAAACATACCATTCGTAGAGAAGGAAAGGGGAGAGTGCGGAATGTATTGTTACAGTCAGAGCTCGGGTGCAAAGAATGATCAACTTAATGTAAGGTAGCTCTATTCAAAAGTCTGACAGCAGCAGGAAAGAAGCTGTTCTTGAATCGGTTGTTACGTGACCACTTTTGTATCCGAAGGAAGAAATCAGGTCAAACTTGGTTTCTGAGGAATTCTGCATAGGAAAGAATGATTGCTAAAGGATAGAAAGCTGAAGGATGTAACTTTCTGAGGAGCAAGAACTATCAGTAAAAGGTGCTCATACTTCTTATTTTGGGAGCAGCGAAGCCTTAAATGCCTGAGCTCAGATTAGTTCACATTGTCAGTCATCTGTCAGAATTTACCTATCAGCTGCAATGGATAAGGTACATTGGGCAATTACTATGCAAAATCGAGGAGAGTGGCACCCCACACTGAAGGAGAAGGAGAGCGTTTCAATCCTATTATTATTCCTTCCATCCACTCTGTGCCAAGTTGGGTTTCTCTGAATATTGATGATAAAGTATTTCTTTTCAGTTTCTCACAAAGTGCACTGCATCGGAAGCTAACCAACAAAACCTGTTCCCACTAACAGTAACGCTATTCCATCTCTCGCCAGCCTTTCTGAAGCTGTGAGTGATTTGTTAAAACACTATTCAAAAGCAAAGCTCTCAGCTGGTCAACCTTTCACCGTGTCCGCTTTCTTAAATGGCTTTCTGAAAGGACTGGCTATGAATCCTCACAATTTCCAACTGCAATCCCTTTCATGCATTGCTGCATTATAGTTTGCCTGCTGCTCCCTCACTCCTCGAGCATGCAGATGAAGAAGTTCATGAGTTGGGCTCACCTGTCTACGCTATTGCAGGAATCTGCGTTAATATCAACACCAAGGCAATCAGCATTACTGGGCAGAATGGATAGCAACTTCTAACATTCACGCATCCTGCAGCTAAATGATTCAACCTAGACATTACTGCCAGTGATGACCTTCTTTTCTTTAGGATGCGCTGTCACAGTTTTCTCTAATGGAAGCATGCCAGAATTATTGCTTTGATGCAAACTTGAACTAATTAACCCATTCCTTCATCATAAAGACTGATTACAAAAAAAGCCATATTGTATCACAAACAATTGGGACTTTAACAGCATACTTAGTTATAGTTACTCCAGAATGATCTCTCTGGACCTGAAGCATTAACATTAAAAATGTGGAGTCTCATCCCCTCAAAAAAGATAAATGTAGATATTTAAACACATGAAAGTTAGTTTCAAAATTTCTTACTTAGATTTCCCCCTTAAAAGTTTATTTATTAGTGTCACAAATAGATTTACGTTCACACAGCAATAAAGTTACTATGAAAATTCCCTAATCACCATACGCCAGTGCCTGTTTGAATACACTGAGAGAGAATTTAGCATCATCAATTAACTAAATCTGCACATCTTTGGATTGTGGAAAGGAACCAGAGCACCCAGAGAAAACCCATGCAGACACGGGGAAAATATGCAGATTTCACACAGACAGTGACTAAAGCCAGGAACCGAACCTGGGTCCCTGACACTGTGAGGCAGCAGTGTTAACCACTGAGCCACCATGCCACTCCAATCCCATGTGTATGTGGTCATGTATGAACTGACCCAAGAACTGACTTTCATGCTGCCATCAGGATTTTTGAATGGATCTACCTTGCACTAAGTTGATCTTTCACTATGCTCTAGCTATGACTGTAACACTACATTCTGCACAATCTCTTTTCCTTCTTTATGAACAGATCAGATGCAATTGTAGATATTTAAACACATGAATATTACTTTCAAAATTTGTGTTTTCTCACTTAGCTTTCCCCCTTAAAAGTTTATTTATTAGCATGACAAGTAGGCTTACATTCACACTGCGATAAAGTTACAATGAAAATGCCCTAACTGCCACAATCCAGTGTCTGTTTGAGTACACTGAGAGAGAATTTAGCGTGGCCAAGTAACCAAACCTGCAAAGGTTTGGACTGTGGGAGGAAACCAGAGCACTCAGAGAAAACCCATGCAGACAAGGGAAATTATGCAGACTCCCTTTTGCTTTAGAGCCTGCTAATTCTTTATGGCAAAGCTTTTTAATTGAAATAGAGAGCACTGTTTCTTTTGACTGTGGAATTCAGTATGATACAATTTACAGTGGAAATTGTGACCAACCATTGAAATTTGGCCAAGACAAAGTTCAGTTATTAATCATGGCAGCTTTTAATTCACATTCCTGTTACATTTTACTCCACGCACCTTTTGGGAAGCCCTATATTTGGTTAATTAATTTGTTTTCTTTGTTGCTTCACAGAATGCCGCTTAAAAGAATCAGTGAAATGTTGAGTTGATACCAGGCTGCATATTATGGGATACTGCTTTGACAGATGCCCCGCAGCAATTTAACGCTCAGAGCAATATTATAATGACATTAAGATCAGACTTCAGCCTCCCTAGCAGTAGGAAACTCATCTTAGAGAGCTACTGGCTAATCAAATAGCTGTAAGTTTTGATACCCCAATAATGCCACTGGGAGCGATGGCCACTGTTGTTACTACAGGCTGTCCCATCCCGTTCTGAGGGTAACTCCTGCATTAGGGGCCCCACCAGAGCTTGCCAACCTTGCATTCAGGCGGGAATTGGATTGATTTCTAAATAGGAGGATATGTTCAGAGCAACCGGAAAAGGTGGAGGTGTTAGCAAGAAATGCATTCCTCCCTTTAGAAAGCTGGTCATAGAATCATGGAATCTACAGTGCAGAAGGAGGCCATTTGGCCCACTGAGATTGCACTGATAACAGTCCCACCCAGGTCCTATCCCTGTAATATCACTTATTTATCCTCCTAATCCCACCTGACACTAAGGGGCAATTTAGCATGGCCAATCCACCTAATCCACACATCTTTGAACTGTAGGAGGAAACTGGAGCACCCAGAGGAAATTCTCGCAGACATGGGTAGAACATGCAAACTCTACACGCAGACAGTGACCTGAGGCCAGGAATTGAAGCCAGGTCCTTGGTGCTGTGAGGCACCATGCCACCATGGTGCAGATGTAATGGGCTGGATGGCCTGTTACTGTGATGCAACATTTCTGTGATTCTGAGTTCAATGAAAACTTGGCTATTGATTTACTTTGAGCTGATTTCATACCATGGCACAGATCAATCTTCCTCTGTTCATATGACCATTAATTTTTGAAAAGGGAAAAAGTAATTGAAGTAAATAATGCTGTTAAAAAGTTTTGTTTTAACAGACCTTATAGTTGTGGGTGAGAAAAGGTGAAAGTGCTTTAAAACAGAATGGCTCTACTTCCTTTGGATTTATTATGTAATGGAAAAGAATGTTTTAGTTTCTGGAATAACATTGTACAATTCCACTTCACTGTAACAATGCCAAGAGAAGGGGAACCTAAGAAACACAGCCAGCAGGTCAAGAGCTGCATTATTGGATGTTCACTGGGCCTTGCAGTTGAATTAATAGATATTGATGTTCAATCCACTTATTCATTGCTTAAGGACAACACGGTGGCACAATGGTTAGTACTGCTGCCTCACAGTACCAGATATCCAGGTTCAATTCCACCCTCAGGGACTGTCTATATGGAATTTGCACATTCCCCTCGTGTCTGTGTAAGTTTCCTCCAGGGGTTTGGTTTCCTCCCACAGTCCAAAGATATGCAGTCTACATTGATTGGCCATGTAAAATTGGCTCGAGTGTAAGTGGGGTAAATGTGAGGGGTTACAGGACTAGGGCCTGGGTGGGATTGTGACTGATACAGACTCAATGGGCCATATGATCTCCTTCTGCACTGAAGGGATTCTATGAAGTATGATTCTTTTCATTGCCAAGGAGTCTTCATCAACTCATGTTGTTCAGAATTCCCTCATTGAGTGAAGAACATGATCAGTGGCGCTCACTCATTTCGCACAACATAACAACACTTGACTAAAATGCATCTTTACGGTACCTGAGATTGTCTCTGCGATATAGAATGACAGCAGCTGGCCTGCACACAACCACGTCAAAGCCATCCAAATGCTTCCGATTCCATTCAACACGAAAGAGTTGAGTTGGCATTGTTCCTCATTCCAACAACTCATCACAGATTTGTTCCTATGGATACAGAAATTTCAGAGCTTCTCTGGAAGTTACTGTGCAAAGATGCATAATGGAGATGGACTATCGTGCAGCCACGGTTGGCTATGTTAAAGGAAAAGATAGCATCTCTGCCAGACATCATGCATTTCAACCTATATGTGGGAATATACCTCACAATAGGTGCATCACGAAATGTGACTGGGGCCGAAATCTCACAGTGCATTGAAGACCGTGGTGTGGAGATGCTGGTGTCAGTCTAATATAGACACAATTAGAAGTCTCACAACACCAGGTTAAAGTCAAACAGGTTTATTCAGAATCCTGAGTCCATCATCAGATACTCTTTCATTGGGTGAGTCAGTGCTCACTGGAGCAGTGCTCCAAAAGGTCATGATTCCCAGTAAGCCTGTTGGACTTTAACCTGGTGTTGTGAGACTTCTTACTGCACGTTGAAGGAGATGACCAGCCAATTACTAATGCATCACATATTTTGTCAGTAACTGAATGCAAATACTCTGCTGGAAAGGGGCAGCACAAGCCTGCATTTACACTTCATAGAATTATAGAATCCCTACAGTTCTAACGGAGGCCATTTGGTCCATTGAGACTGCGCCGACAACAATCTCACGCCAGGCCCTATCCTCACACGTTTACCCCACTAATCCCTCTAACCTACACATCCCAGGACATTATGGGCAATTTAACACTGCCAATCAATCTAACCTGCATACCTTTGGACTGTGGGAGGAAACCGGAGCACCTGGAGGAAACCCACGCAGACATGGGGAGAATGTGCAAACTCCATACATATAGTGATCCGAGCGGGAATCAATCCCGGGTGCCTGGGGCTGTGAGGCAGCAGTGCTAACCAGCGTGCTATCATGCTGCCCACTTGTGAACAACTCTGTGATAGAAAATTCAGTCTCCGCTCTAGTCACCAAGTACCAAATACATTGTCTTGACTACATTGTTCATTATAAGAGCGAGTCATCGACTGCTATGCATCTACAGATTGTCAGATTGTCTACATCAGTACAACTTTACATCAAGTATCTCGCAGATTCCCACAACAACATTGACTACGTAGAACCACAGCCACAAATTCCTGGACCTTAACAGAGTCATCAGTGACATTCATATCTCAAAGGCTTTTTCTGCACTTTGAGTTCAACTTGTCCATTTTCTCTCAGAAATGAGTCAAGTTTGCTACTAAGTATTATTTAATTTAAAGTAGGGTCTTTAGTTTTGCAAAGGGAAAACAATTTAGGGCAGGACTTTCCAGCCACCTTCACCCCAAGGCTGGAAAATCCCACCTGAGGTCAATTTGCATGGTCCTGTCCCAGCCCCTATGGTTCCCATGGCAGATGGGAGGGGAAAATTCTGACTTCAGTGTTCAATAACCTTGTATTTGATCATGAGAATCTGTTTGCTATTGATGCTGACTGTGCTCAATTGGCAAATTTTCCTATGAGGAGACATTGAGGAGGTTGGGCATGTACTCTCCACGGTTTAGAAGAATGAGAGGTAGTCATGTTGAAACAGATTGATGGGAATTTTCCAGCCATTCATGGTGGTGGGTTTCCCTGGTCCCGCTGCAGTGAATGGAGTTTTGGCTGAGCGCCAAAATCTTTGTCCTTGCTTACAGTAGCAGCAGGGTGTGAATGGTTAAAAAATTACAATCAGAAACTTCTTACAGGGCTGAATAGGGTAGATGAAGGAAGGATGTTTCCACTAACTAGGGGTTCTAGAACCTGGGGAAATGATCTTAGAATAAGGCTTTTAGGGCTGAAATGAGGGAGAATTTTTTCACTTAGAGGCTGACAAACATTTGGAATTCTCTACCACGAAGAGCTGTGAAGGCTGACTCATTGAGTGTGTTCAATTCAGAGATTGATAGATTTCTGTGAAGACATGAAGGAATATTGGGATAAAGCAGAAAAATTGCAATGAGGGTAAAATAATCACAATACTAGGGACTCGGTTTCAATTCTGGATTTGGGACAATTGGAGTTTGCATGTTCTCCCCATGTCTGCATGAGTTTCCTTCAGATGCTCCAATTTCATCCAACAGTTCCAAAGAAGTGCAAGCTAGGTGAACTGGCCAGGTTAAATTGTCCTTTAGTATCAGGGACGAGCAGGGGAAATAAGTAGGGTTATTACCCTGGATGGGATTGTTGTCAGTACAGGCTTGATGGGTCAAATAGCCTCCTTCTGCACTATGATTCTATTCTATTCTATTCTATGAAGATCAGCGTACTGTATGGTGAAGCAGGCTCAATGGGCTGAATGGCCTATATTCTTATGATTGGTTAAATTTAGTTGTGGACTCAGAGGAAAGTTAATCAATGAAAAAATCTGGGGCCTGAGCTGAGGATTTTAAAACACTGTGAATGAAACCTGCTGCACACAGATATAGTCGGGAAACTGGGAGGGGGTGGAGTTATCCTATCACACCTGCCCCAGGAATAGTAATGGGACACTGTGGAATTTGCATATTCTCCCCATGTCTGCAGCAGGGTGAGGTAGATCGTACAATGTTCCATTGACCCAGGATGGGATTTGGGATGGTTCTGGGGTGAGCATGGCTAGAAATCCTGCCCATCATCACTGCATAGCTGTGATATATAGGACAATATATATATATCCTCATTATGTGAATACCTCTATCAAATTTCCTTTAAACCTCCCCGTCTCCAAAGAAAACATTCCCAACTTCTTTTATCTATGTATGTAACTGAAGTTCCTCATCCCGGGAACCCAGTCTTGAGAATCTCCACTCTTGCCAAAATCTTGCTGGTGTAAACGCTGGCGGGTTCTTACAATCCCATTGACAGTGCCATGGGTTTCTCAGTGCGAAAGAGTCCACCCAATGGCAAACCCTGTTGACAATGGCGGGAGCATAAGATCCTGTTGTCAATGAGCAGAGTGCCATCTCCCACCACCACGGAACAGACTGCAGAGAGGGGAGGAAAATCCTGACTTTTCTCCAATGCCTTCACACCTGTTTTTAAAACCTGGTGCCCAGAACCATATGCAGTACTCTAACTGAAACTAAACTAGTGTTCTCTACAATTGTCTATCTGCTGTTATTTCCACTAAATTTCAGAGATGATAGCTCCAAATTCATGGGGCATGGGTGTCGCTGGCTGGCCAGCATTTATTGCCCATCCTTAGTTATCCGGGAGCAGGTGAGAGTCAACCACATTACTGTGGGTCTGGAGTCACGTGTAAGCCGGAGCAGGTAAGGACGGCAGATTTCCTTCCCCGAAGGACAATAGTGAACTAGATGGGTTTCTTTCCATCAATCAAGAATGGGCTCATGGTCATTAGTAGGTTCTTAATTCCACACTTTTTTACTGAATTCAAATTCTACCATCTGCTGTCATGGGATTCAAACTCAAGTCCCCGGAACCTTAGTTGAGTTTCTGGATGAATAGTCTAGTGATAATACCACTAAGCCATCATCTCCTCGTTTCCTACTGTCGCTTTCACTTGGTTTGTAAGTAGAAGATCTTGGCAATCCGCAGCGATGGGAAATACAAACTGGCAGAGCAAAACCTCAGGTAACAATTTGCTACCAGTCTGTTCCACTCAGATGGCAGAGATTGATTTCCTCTCTCGTAATCTCCAGAAAGATCCTTAAAAATAAAAGAAATTGGATAGGTTTAAGGAAGGGACGAATAGTTTAAAACTAAGTTGTGAAAAGAAACAAGGGAGCTAGGTCTGTCATTATTGTAAAATCGTTAGAGGAACACTCATCCAAGTTACAATCCCCTCTTGCAACGAACTGGAAGAGATGACTGCTAAAGCTTAAGACAACTTAAATAGTAGCCCCCCTGGGAGTTTCACTCTCTTCTGCAGTGTACTGGCTTATGAAGTCAAGTCAAATTTCTTTAAGTTCGCTCTTTCAATCCTGATGTTAACCTGATTATTGAGTTTCTCCGATGTCTCTCTTGAAAATAAGTAAGTCAGTGTGTTTTCCATTTAAAATCTTTTCTCAACGGAATCTCACTTACAGGGAGTTGCTGGTTGGCCAACATTTATTGCCCACCCCTAGTTGCCCGAGAAGGTGGTGGAGAGCTGCCTTCTTGACCCGCTGCAGTTGCTGAGCTGTGGTTGCACTTGCAATGATGTATAGTGGGAGATAGGGAAAGACACCAAAAATTTGGAGTGGCACTGGTTAGCACTGCCAGGGACCAGATTCGACAGGCCTCAGATGCCTGTCCATGTAATGTTTGCCCGTTCTCCCCATGGATTCATGGGCTGGAATATTATGAGCCTTGCCCAAATGAGTTCGTTCGTAAAATCCCACCCATAGAGTCGTAGAGATTTACGGCTTGCAAACAGGTCCTTTGGCCCAACTTGTCCATGTTGCCCTTTTCTTTTACCACTAAGCAGTCCCAGTTGCCCGTGTTTGGCCTATATCTCTCTATACACATCTTAATCATGATAGAGTCATAGAGGTTTACATCATGTCTGGGTGGGCTTCCTCCGGATGCTCTGGTTTCTTCCCACAATGCAAACATGTGTGGGTTAGGTGGTTTGGCCATGTTAAATTGACATCAGGGGAATTAGTAGGATAAATACTTGAACAATGGGGATAGGGTGTGGATGTGATTGTTGTCGATGCAGGCTTGATGGGCCGAATGGTCTCCTTCTGCGCTGTAGGATCCTATGATTCTATGAAATAAATAAACCACTGGGATCCATCAGTATGCAAACCAATTTTACTCACCGCTACCGTCGAACAGGTGGACACTGACCCGCAGAACCATGCAGATTAATATTGGCAATGGGAGCAAAGATATGACCAAATGTTTGCCAGCTGGAAGCAGAGTTAAGGGGAGGGAGGTTGTGTGAGGTCAGGTTAGAATCAATCCCCATGTTCACTTTGATTCAGAGACTGTTTTATTCCACAGTAGACAAACCCATACACCAGGAAAACAATTTCTTCACACGCACTGCAGCAAACTGTAACAGGCTGGTGGCCAGTTAACACTGCAGAAGTGCTTTCTTAATAAAAAAAAAGGATATTAGAGGATCTAATGACCAAAATATTTCTTCTCACAGCCTGGTACTGTCTGACTGACATTCTGGTGTCTCCATCTGATTTTTAAAAGCCACATTCCCCCACATCCACCAACCCACAGAGAGCAAGTTTTCTCCTTGAATGACAAGACATTGCGAACAAATTGGCCGCTGTTTGTCATCTGGGCCAAACAAATACATTTTACATAGCTGTTCATCTCTCTATGGACATACCACCCAGCTTGGATATTGTCAGGAAGAACTAATCCTGTTCAGTCAAGCTCCTGCTCAAAAGACATACTAAACACAGCTGATACCCAAGTCTTTTTCTCCAGGACAGTGGCCAGAAAATCCCCCATTGTGATTGTCACCTTCAGGGTAGAGGCAGGACCCAAGAAGCCAAGGAAATGTTTTGGAACATTACAGAATCTGATGGATAAATAATTACTTTTTCTCTATCTGTTTCTCTCTCTGTGTCAGAAAAGATATAATAAGCAGGAAAACACCAAAGTTGCATGTCATAGAATGTTGCATGTCAGTGCAGGAAGAGGCCATTCGACCCGTCGAGTCTGCACTGACCACAATCCCAACCAGGCCCTTTCCCCGTGACCCCATGTGTTTATCCTAGCTAGTCCCCCTGATGCTAAGGGACATGGCCAATGTACCTAAGCCGCACATCTTTGGCCTTTGGGAGGAAATCGGAGCACCCGGAGAGAATGTGCAAACTCAACACAGACAGTGACCCAAGCCAGGAATTGAACCCGGGTCCCTAGCGATGTGAGGCAGCAGTGCTAACCACTGTGCCACTGTGTTCACTTATTTTTCATTTGTTCATGGGATGTCGGTATCACTGGGGGGGAGATCAGCATTTATTGCCCATCCCTGAGAGCATTTAAGAATCAACCACACTGCTGTGGATATGGAGTCACATGTAGGCCAGATCAGATAAGTGCAGCAGATTTCCTTCCCTAACAAACATTAGTGAACCAGGTGGGTTTCTACAACAGTCGACAATGGTTTCATGATCATCAATAGATTCTTAACTCTAGATTTTTTTTATTGAATTCAAATTCCATCATTTGCCATGGTGGGGATTTGAACCCGGGTCCTCAGAACATTACCCTGGGTTCTGGATTATTATCAAATCACAGTACCATTACGCCACCACCTCCCCTTCAACCTGATGTTCTCATCAGATAAAACACTGAGGTGATGCACTTGTGTAAAATGGTCAATAAATGCCTCTTACTTTTGTAGAGAATCTGTAATAAATACTCAAAGATAGAAGTCCCTTCGCCAAAATTCCTTTATTTGCAAGATCCAACAACACTTTACAGAGTGTTTTCAGTACATACCCTATACCCAGAGTGCCGGAGGAACTGACACTCATAATTTAGTACAGAGCACGGGGCTCTGATGATCCTGATTGGGCTATCAATTTGGCCCTTAATCAATAATATCTTTTTGTTGGCCCTTAATCAGGGAGTTCACATACAAGCATAGTCAACCTCAATTGCCTGATTAAAGTTGTTACAGAATCACCTTTCAATAGCATCATAAAGGGCTACCATTCATTGAAGGATAGTGCATTCAGAGAACAATAAAATTAAAAAGCCACAGCAAATCCATCAGCCCCTGAAAGATTAAAAGTGGATTCAACTTTTGGGTGTAGTTCCGTCGTTCACACCGCTCTGATTTTGAACCTAGTGCAGCTTCAGGTAAAACTCTCCCTGTATTGTTGGCTGTAAGGATCCTGTTCTTCGGGTATGTAACTGGCACACAGAACTACTGGTAATTTTGCAGTCCATGGCAGCTTGCATCAGTGCTTTGCGTGGCTGCCCAGTACAAGATATGGAAATGGTACACTAGAGAGTTATTTACAATGCTGGGATTGAAGCATTGTGTTTGAATGGAGTAAAGGGTACTTTAAGTTACAGTGTAGTTGAAAGGTTTGCCTCTATGGCTTGTAAGAAATGCTCTTTTAATTTATAATTTAATTGATGATATTGCCATTAGGGGAGATTTAGTTCTGAAAAAAGGTTAAATTCTGGAGGGCAGTATTTTTCTTCAGCAAACACTTAAAGCTGCATTAATCAGCTTCCCAAGGTGAAATGGTACAGCCGAGAGACTGTCAACTTCTGTATATTATTTTAGTTTTGAGTCAGAGAATGAGACAATTATGTAATTTTTTAAATTACTTCATGAGATCTTGGTATTGCTGGCTCGGCTAGCGTTTAATGCCTTTCCCGAACTGAACTTTGAGAAGTTGGTGGTGAGCTGTTTGGTTCCTGGCTTGGTTCACTGTCTGTGTGGAGTTTGCATGTTCTCCCCACGTCTGCGTGGGTCTCCTCCTGGTGCTCCAGTTTTCTCCCATAATCCAAAAATGTGTAGATTATGTGGATTGGCTATGCTAAGTTGCCCCTTAGTGTGAGGGGGACTAGGAGGGTAAATGCATGGGGTTATGGGGAAAGGGCATGGGTGGACTTGTGATTGGTATAGACTAAATGGGCCAAATGGCCTCCTTCTGCATAGGATTCTGTGATACCAACCTATGGATTCCAACCTACGATCTCAAGCTATGGAGTGAAGTTCCATCCAATGTGCTGTCAGAGAGAAAATTCCATAGTGAACCAGCAATGATAATGGAATAGCAATATTTTTCCTACTATGTGACAGGGAGGAAAATTTGCAGCTCAAAGTGTTCCCATGTGCCCATAGCTCCTGTATTCCTAGATGATACCAATCTGAGTTTGGAAGGTGTTGTTGAAGAAGCCTTGGCAAGTTTCTGTCATGTATCATGTGGATGGTACACACTGCGGTGACAATGTGTTGATTTATAGAGGGAGTCAATGTTTAAAGTGATGGAAGTGATAAGTGATGTTTAAAGTGAATGCTTTGTCTTGGATGCTGTTAAGTTCTTCAGTGTTGGGGTTGTGCTTAAGCAGGGTGGAGATTATTCCATCACACTCCTGACTTGTTGATGGCGGACAGGAGTAAGGAGGCAAGTTATCATCATTGAATTCTCTGTTCTTGTAGCTACAGTATTTCTGTGGCTGCTCCAGTTATGTTTCTGGTCAATGGGAACTCCAACAGCAAATTAATGGTGGAGTATGTTGCAGTGTAATGGCAATGATAGATGACTCTCACCAACTTTTGCAAATGCACAATAGAAAGCATTCTTTGTAGTTGTATCACAGCTTGGTATGGCTCCTGCTCTGCCGAAGTCCATAAGAAACTACAAAAATTCATGAATGTAGTCCAATCCATCACGCAAACCAGCCTTCCATCCATTGACTCTGTCTACACTTCCCGCTGCCTCGGAAAGCAGCCAGCATAATCAACAACCCCATGTGCCCTAGACATTCTCTCTTCCACCTTCTTCCATCGGAAATAGGATAAAAAAGTCTGAGATCATGTATCAACCGATTCAAAAACAATTTCTTCCCTGCTGTCATTAGACTTTTGACTGGACCTACCTTGCACTAAGTTGATCTTTTCCTATACCCTAGCTATGACTGTAACACTATATTCTGCACTCTCTCATTTCCTTCTCTATTAATGACATGCTTTGTCTGTATAGTGCCCAAGAATCAATACTTTTTTACTATATACTAATACATGTGACAATAATAATACATCAAATCAAAAAACAATCAATTCAATGTCAGAACAGATATTTAGGCTATCTCTTATTGGTGATGATCAGTACTTGATGCTTGTGTGACACAAGTATTACTTGCCATTTACCATCCCAAGTCCAGATGTTGTCCAGGTCTTGTTGCTTGTGGAGCTGGAGTGCTTTGATATCTGAGGAATTGCAAATAGTACTGAGCACTGTGCCATTGTCAACAAACATCTTCATCTCTGACCTTATGATGGAGGAAAGGTAATTGGTGAAGCATTTAAGGATGATTGGGCCTAGGACACTCCCGTGAGGAACTCCTGCAGTGATGTTCTGGAACTGAGATTGAGCCTCCAGCAGCCATAATCATCTTCCTCTTCTTTAATATTTGCCAGGCAAAAGGCTGAGCTAAACAGACACATCAATAAGACCAGTTCGTATGCTAAAGGGAAGACTTACTTAACTTTGATTGTCTATGTGATGGGTAAATTGATTCCCTGCACCAGGAAAAAGTATCACCTGCAAGCCATGTTTCACATTCCATCCAAAGAGCTACAAAGAGTCTAGACTGGGGAATGATCAAGTACAGCTTCAAATGGAAGAAAGACTAGTTTGGAACAGTTACTTTGAAAATGAGTATCTGCCTCGAAAAGAGAGTGAGATTTGTCATTTGTGTTATTAAAAAAAGAGTCGTATGAAATTCACTAGGGTCTTTTTATTCTGTAACTATATGTTGAAGATGCATTCCAGATCATAGGAGACATGGGCTGGATTTTACAGCCCTGCCACAATGGGGTAGCTAAAAATTGACTGGAAAATGTGGTAAGCCATTCAAAAGTCCATTTATTTCAGCAGGAGCAGTAAATTCCACCTCAAGTTTTCTCATTGAAGCATTAGTTCTCTGCTCATTTCTCCACATCTCATGAGTTTGAACATTCCTCTTCAGTGTCCGGAAGAGTCTTCCATTTTCAACTTCAGTAAGCAATACGACTAGGGGAAGGTTACATGAGGTGGTTTTGTCCTCCTTATAGGTACTTAAAACAAGACAAGCCCACATCCCAAAGGACCATCCACGATACCTCCAGAGTACGTTTTCCATCATCACCACCGTTTGTCTTTTGTAATATACTTTTATGGAAATTCAGCATGACATCATCAGAACATACAGTGGCACAATGGTTAGCACTGCTGCTTCACATATGAGGGACCTGGGTTCGATTCCTAGCTTGGGTCACTGTCTGTATGGAGTTTGCATGTTCTTCCTGTGTCTATGTGGGTTTCATACAGGTACTCCGATTTCCTCCCACAGTCTGCAAGATGCACTGATTAGATGCATTGGCTATGCTAAATTCTCCTTCAATGTACCCGAACAGGCACTTGAGTGTGGCAAATAGGGGATTTTCACAATAACTTTGTTGTGGTGTTAATGTAAGCCTACTTGTGATGTTAATAAATAAACTTTAAAAGGAAGCATGTCAAGCTATCCAGTTCTAAATTTGCATTTGTTTTTAAGTAGAGATAGCTCTACTGATGTTGACTTCAAGCTTTCTGTCCACATACATTTGTTTTCATGTGCTGCGTCTTAACAAATAAACCCAGTACGAGTTTACACAATCCCTTATGAGTGAATCAGTATTTCTATATCATTATGAAAACATAACACTGTGAAAACATGACAATGGCCATGGCTGATGACGCTGAGTGTGGGATCCTTATCTGGGTTTTGGGTAAAGTCAGGAGCACCATTCCCTGAGCTCTCAAATGACTCTGTTACCCTCCTTACTGGAGTGACTTGTAACATAAACTCATGAAAATATTTAGTAGAAGGTGAGCACTAAAGATCATTCCCAAATATTCAGTTGTCCAAATTAGATACAAAATATATGAAAATGATAAAAGTTACTGATATTAATCTGAGTAGTACATCCTTGCTAATAAGATTAAAGATGCTCGAGGACTGAGCTTAAATATCCCTCCTTGTAATTCACTTTCATCCCTCCAGTCTTAATGTCATGTTACTAAAAACTGGACATGGAAGGATGAAAACGACTATTAGATTTGGAAGCTACATTTAGCCATGTTGGCCACAGTGATCAAACCTAATGGGAATAAGGCCATAAGACCATAAGACATAGGGACAGAATGAAGCCACTTGGCCTATCAAGACTGCTTCCATCACTCAATCATGGCTGATAATTTTCTTATCCCCATTCTTCTGCCTTTTCCCCATAACCCCGATCCCCCCTATTAATCAAGAACGTTTCTATCTCTGTCTTAAAGACAAACAATGACCTGGCTTCCACAGCTTTCTGCAGCAAAGAGTTCCACAGATCCACAACTCTCTGGCTGAAGAATAATATCGAGATGTGGGCGTTGGACTCGGGTAGGCACAGTAAGGAGTCTCACATCACCAGGTTAAATCCAACAGGTTTACTTGGAATCACGAGCTTTCGGAGCAGTGCTCCTTTATCAGATGAGGAAATTGAGGTCCTTGGCTGAGAAAGGAGCAGTCCTCCGAAAGCTCGTGATTCCATATAAACCTGTTGGACTTTAACCTTATGTTGTAAAACCTAATGGGATCATTTCCTGACTTTAGGACTCAACAGTGAGTCTCACTCAGTGCTGTGTATCAAAGAGCTGGGTACAACCATCTAACCATTTGAAATGAGGAATATCATACATGAGAACACACTTGAATTTTCACCAGTCCTTGGGCCAGCCCCCGCTTTCTAAGGCACAAGGTCTGAAAAATGGCTCATCTGGTTTTAGATGTGATTGGTGACAGATAGAGCATCCCTATGTTGTACCAATGACATAGAATCATAGAATCCCTACAGTGCAGGAGGAGGCGATTTGGCCCATCAAAACTGCACGGACAACAATCCCACCCAGGTTCTCTCCCTATAATCCCATATATTTACTCTTCTAACCACCCCCCCGACACTAATGGACAATTTAGCATGGCCAATCCACCTAACCCACACATTCTTGGACTGTGGGAGGAAACCGGAGCACCTAGAGAAAACCCAAGCAGACACAGGGACAACTTGAAAACTCCACACAGACAGTGACCCAAGCCGACGATCAAACCCGGGTCCCCGGCACTGTGAGGCTGCAATGCTAACCACTATGCCACCATACCGTCCTGGTGGTTTTTCATATAAACATATGAAATAGAAGCAGAAGTATGCCATTCAGCCCCTTGAGCTTGCTCCACCATTCAGTCAGATTGTGACTGATCTCGAAACATGGAAAATAGAAGGAGGAAAGTAGACCATTCGGCCCTTCAATCCTGCTCTGCTGTTCATTTTGATCATCAAATTAAATACCCCTCCCCCATCCCTTGATATGTTTAGCTCCAAAAGATATAGAAATATAGAAAATAGGGGAGGAAAAGGCCATTCGGCCCTAAAGAACAAACAGCTTCAATCATAATCACAGTGAGCAGGATATGAAACTACAGAGGGAAACCCCTATGGATTTCAAATCCAATACATTAACCACTCAGCAATCACAGCTACAAAGTCCCTTCCAACACCACAAATCTCAGTTACACATTTGCTTTGCATGGAAAAAAAAAGTTAAGGTGTTCCTTATGGGGTCCTGGCAGAATCCAAGATCCAATTTGGTGAAGGAGCCAGTGGACGGTCTTTTCCTGCTCATTATTCTTCAAACTGTTCCTTTTTTTCAAATCCCACTTACTTTCTCTTTGTATTTACTGTTCAGGAGAGATTTAACCCGAGCCTCCAGTCATTTTCCAGACACCGAGAGAATTAATGTCTTTTTCAGCAAAGGAAATTATAAGATGTGCTTTCTGTTTTCTTTGGAAGAATGTTAAAACATCAGTCCAGTAATGTTTTATATCCAAGCAAGAACAGCCTTCTGTATAGAAATGAAATACAAAGGAAGAAGAATTGTTATTGCAGTTAATAAGCAATAGCATTGGGTATTTTCCAATTGATTAATTAGTTGACACTGTATGTACTGGAGTAGTAGTTTGGCTCAAGAACATAGGATCATGACTAATGATTTGATTCACTGAATCTTGTACTTACTTTCCTGTACTTTCTCAATAAGATTGTATCTCCATCTGTTATTCTTCCATTCCAATCTATTACCTCTTATTTTATTGTTTTAAGTGCATCAACCTTTTGTTCACTATTTCAGGAATCCGAATTTCCTTGCCACCATTTGTTCTTCAAAATTTGCTGCACCTTGGATCTTAGTGTTAACTTGGTTGTCTTATGAGGCAGAGATTTCCAAAGTTGCACAAAGCTTCTAAGAAAAGAAAAAACTCAGTGCAGTGGCACAATGTGAGCACTACTGCCTCACACCTCCAGGGACCTGGGTTCGATTCCTGGCTTGGGTCACTGTCTGTGTGGAGTTTGCACGTTCTCCCTGTGTCTGTATGGGTTTCCTTTGGGTGCTCCGGTTTCCTCCCACAGTCCAAAGATGTGTGGGTTAGATTGATTGGCCATTCTAAATTGGCCCTAGTGTTAGGGGAATTAGCAGGATAAATTACAATGGAATTACGTGGATAAGGCCTGAGTGGCATTGCGGTTGATACAGACTTGATGGGCCAAATGGCCGCTTTCTCTACTGTAGGGATTCTAGGCTAGATTGGAAAGGCTAGGTCTGTTTCTGGTAGAGTTTTGAAGACTGAAGTGTGACCTGATTGAGTGCAAAAGATCCTGAACAGAATTGACATGGTGGATGCGCACAGGATGCTTGCTCTTGTGGGTGAGTGCACTGTTTTAAAATTTGGTGTTATCCTCATAGGACAGAGATAAGGAGAAGTTTTTTTTTCTCTTAGAAGGTTGTATGACTTTGGCAGTCTCTGCAGAAGGCAGTGGAAGTGGGGTCACTGAACATTTTTAAGGTGGTGGTAGATCGATTCTTGTTGGCAAGGGAACTGAAGGTTATGGGGAGTAGATGGGAATGTGAACCTCATTACAAACAGCCATGTCCTTATTGAATCGTGGAGCAGGGTCAAGGGACTGAATGGCTTACTTTTGCTTCTACTTCACATGTTATATGAAAACCAGGTATTCTCCTATACATCACCAAGTGACCAAAACAACTGGAAGAAGCTGCAGTTTGCACATTCTCCCTGTGTCTGCACGGGTTTCATCCAAGTTCTCCGGTTTCTTCTCACAGTGCAAAGATGTGCAGGGTAGGTGAATTGACCATGCTAAATTGCCCCATAGTATCAAGAAGACTAGCTGGGGAAAATGCATGGGATTATGAGGATGGGGCATGGGTGGACTTGTAGTCGGTACAGATTTAATGGGCCGAATTACCTCTTTCTGCACTGTAGGATTCTATGATTGTATGAATTCATTTTGGTGTCTCAACTACTGTGTTCCTCACTGTGTACAGAATGGTAATGGGTAAAACTCAGAAATAAATCGTGGATAATCCACTGAAGCCCCACTGCTGTGAATTTTAATTTAAGTGCCTCTGTGCTCCCATTGGAACTAATTTAGAGTCCTATTAAATATATTGAATATTGAATCCTATGCCACATAAGAACAGGACCCTCTTTTAGATAGTTTTGTGTTGTCATTGTTGATTCTTGACTCCACCCACAGAAAAACATTCAGCAGCTCCAGCTTACACCAATGTTAATGTTGCAGACATCTTGCTTGTATTTCCCAGACGTTTAGGTGCAAAATTGATGTTTTTTGTTCATAGGAGGTCTAACATTCAGGATGCTAAAGTACATTGCTCTTTCTGAAATTCGGAATTCTATTGGACAATTTTATTCCGTCCAAAACAAGTGGAACAGCAGCAGCAATTGGAAAGATCACATCAAGTTACAGAGAGCAATAGAGAATCTTGCTGTGTGGGCCCAGTGATATGTATACCTGCACCTCAAATGGACAGCACGCAAAGAAGCTGTATTTCTCCGCTGTCACTCACTGCATCACAACCTGTGACCCATTGCTATAGCTGACGCTGCATCATCTGGTGCAGTCTAAGCTACTGCAATCTTCAACCTCTTTGCCTCTGGCTCCTGCCAGGTTCCAATAAGGGATATCAGCATCATCAGTCAGTTTGCAGTTTAATTTTTCATTCAGAGTCAGCATGATGGCATGATTGCTAAAGAAAGCAGTTTCATCAAATTCTCAAATGGATAGCCAGACAGAAGGTTTGCTCGATTGGTTCCAGAGATGAGGGGTTTAACTTTTGAAGAGAGATCGAGAAGTTTGGGCTAATAGCCTCTAGAGTTTAGAAGAATGAGTGGAGATCTAGTTGAGGTATGTAAGGTGATAGAAGTTATTGATAGGATAGACTTCAAGCGGCTGTTTCCTTTTATAGGGTAATCTAGAACCAAAAGTCATAGTTTTAGGATAAGGAGTAGCAGGTTTAAAGCAAAGATTAAGAGAAACTACTTCTCTCAAAGGATGATGAATCTGTGGAGTGCAGTGGATGCTGGGACATTAAATAAGTTTAAAGAGGAGATAGATAATTAATAGCACATTGGAGAGTTATGGAGAACAGGCTGGAAAGTGGAACTGAGGCCGAGACAAGATTAGCCATGATTGTATTGAATGGTGGAGCAGGCTCGAGGAGCTGAATGTTCTACTCCTGCTCTTAGTTCTTATGTTCTTATAAACTTCAGCAGAACAGTCCCTGCCCTGCATTTGCAACCAACCTTTTAACCTCCCTTCAACTTTGTTTAAAAAAGGTAGCAGGCAAAAGGCAGGGAATTATAGGCTAGTTAGTTTAACGTCTGTAGTCGGAAAAATACTTGAATCCATCATCAAAGAAGAAATAGCGAGGCACCTAGAAAAGAATGGTTTGATCAAGCAGCACAGATTCATTAAGGGGAAATCGCGTTTGATGAATTTATTGGATTTCTATGAGGATATGACTAGTGTGGTAGATAGAGTGGAACTGGTGGATGTGGTGTTTTTAGATTTCCAGAAGGTGTTTGATAAGATGCCTCACAAAATGTTGCTGCAAAAGTTAAGGTGCAAGGAGTTGGGGACAAGGTATTACCGTGAATAGAGGATTGGTTGTCTAATAGGAGACAGAGAGTAGGAATCAATGGGTGCTATTCTGGTTGGTAGCTGGTGACTAGTGGAGTGCCTCACAGATCGGTGCTGGGGCCTCAACTGTTTACCATTTACATAGATGATCTAGAGGAGGGGGCTGAGTCTAGGGTAACGAAATTTGCTGATGACACAAAGATGAATGGAAAAGAAAATTGTTTGGAGGGTGTGGAAAGTCCGCAGAGAGATCTGGATAGGTTGAGTGAGTGGGCGAGGACCTGGCAGATGGAGTATAATGTTAGCAAGTGTGAGGTTATCCACTTTGGTAGAAATAATAGTAGGAGGGATTATTATTTAAAAGGTGAAAAGCTGCAGCATGCTACGGTGCAGAGGGACCTGGGGGTCCTTGTACACGAATCACAAAAACACAGTCTGCAGGTGCAGCAGGTGATCAAGAAGGCGAATGGGATGTTGGCCTTAATAACGAGGGGGATAGAATATAAAAGTAGGGAGGTCTTGTTGCAACTGTACAGGGTGCTGGTGAGGTGCAGCTAGAGTACTGTGTGCAGTTTTGGTCGCCGCATTTGGAAGAATATATTGGCCTTGGAGAGAGTGCAGAGAAGGTTCACTAGGCTAATACCGGAGATGAAGGGATTAGTCTATGAGGAGAGATTGAGTAGACTATGTTTGTACTTGTTGGAATTTAGAAGGTTGAGGGGGCATCTTATAGAGACATGTAAGATAATGAAGGGGATGGATAGGGTGGAGGTAGAGAGATTCTTCCCGCTTAGAAAGGATTGCAGTACTAGAGGGCACAGCATCAAAATAAGGGGGGTGGGGGGTGGTGGTTTAGATCAGAGTTGAGGAGGAGATTCTTCACTCAAAGGGTGGTGAATCTTTGGAATTCTCTGCCAGTTGAATCTTTGGAATTCTCTGCCAGTTGGAGGCTACCTCACTGAATATATTTAAGTCACAGGTAGACAGGTTTCTAATAAGCAAGGGAATTAAGGCTTGTGGGGATAAAGCGGGGAAGTGGAACTGATCCACTTCAGATCAGCCATGATCTTATTGAATGGCGGAGCAGGCTCGAGGGGCTAGATGGTCTATTCCTGCTCCTATTTCTTATGTTTCTTTCTTATGTAACTATTTTCGATGAGAATGTAACATTGAAATATGTGTCATCAAGTGTGTCATGATGCACCAAACAGTTTATAATGCTATGAACAAATATGTATATACTACTTCTAACTCAGGTACACACCTTTCTTAAGTAAACTCTTACCTTACTTGTTATATCTACAAAGCTTTTTGTCAGAGGCTCTTTCAGATATTGAAGCAATCTGTACCCATATGCAATAAAACTTGGACAGGATTCAGGCTTGGGCTGATTAGTGTAACACTCATTTACCTAAGCATGAGATAATAATCATCTCCGACAAGAGACAATCCAACCACTTCCCTTTGACATTCAATTACATTACCGTGGCTGAATCCCCCCTTATCAACATCTTACTAATACCATTGACCAGAAACATTACAGGACTAACCATGTAATTATTGTGGCTACAAGAGCATGTCAGTGGTTGGGAAATCTGAGGAAAGTAATTCATCTCCTATCCACCATCTACAAGACTCAAGTCAAGAGCACTAATGTGATGGAATATCCTACACTGGAGTGGAAGAGTGTAGCTAAAAGAAGATGCAAGAAAATTGACACAATCAGGATAAAGCAGCCCACTTGGCTGACATCTGATCCACCACTTTAACCAACTTCTCTCTCCATCAGCGATGTGAATCGGTTGCAGAGTTTATCATATATAAGATGTATTGCAGCAAGTCACCAAAGCTTCTTTGACAGCACCTTCCAAACCTGCAAAGGCAAGCACTTAAAGGACAAAAACAGCAGACAGGTGGGAATGCAGCTCCCTGCAAGTTCCAAGCCATGCACCATCCTGACTCGGAATTAAATCACTGCTGGTTCAAAGTCCTGGAACCCCCTTCCTAACACCACTTTCTCAAAGGACAATTAGGAATGAGTCAACAAATGTTGGCTTTAACAGCAGTGCTCTCATCACATGAAAGAATAGAAAATAAGTGGAGACGGAAGGAAAATGCTTGTGTTTGACAGCTTCATAAACCTGAAGCTGAGAGGCCTGGCCCTTCACTGGAGCATCGCAGCAGCGGCTGGAAAGGTTAATCTGGCTGCCATTTTTTTCAGATTTCTTTTAATTTTTGCACAGAAGGTGGGCGTCACTGACAAGGCCTGCAATTTTATCATCCATTCCTAATAATTTGTTATTTGTTGAGAAAGTGGCAAGACATGCTTGGGCCCAATTTTAGAGGGGACAATGTGTTCCACATGCACTGTACAATTGCCCATGAAACCATCATGATAGCATCATAAGCATCCCTGAAGGACACTGCCACTGGCCATACAGACTTCAGCATCAAGCCCACTGAGATGACCGTATGCTCCAAAATTGACCATGGAGTGATGTAGCCATGTACAAGAAATGAAAACAAGTTGGTAGCAATTCATGCTACATTTTCACCAAGGCTTCAGGTTCCCAATCTATGTTTGGATAATTTCAATATGATTAATCAAAATCAATGAAATAAAGGGTGGGATCTTATGGCCTTGTTTGTCCTGTAAAATCCTACTTGAGGTCAACGAACCTTTCAATAGTCCACTGCTTGCCTGCTCCGATTCCCATGGCAGTCGGGACGGTAAAATTTTGGCCATAGAGTTATATGCTGGAATTTTACCGGCATGCCCATCCCGATTCCAGGGCTGGCATGGATCGCAGAACAGAATTCTCCATTGACCTCAGGCAGGATTTTACGTGCCTCACCCAAGCAAGGTTGTAAAATACTGGCCATAGAATCATAGAATTGCATAGAGCAGAAAAGACCTTTCGGATCATTGAGTCTGCACCCACAATAATATAATCCTGAACACACAAGATTTTAAGATAGAGAAGGGAAATTTATTTTCAATTTTCTTTACCAATGAGCACTCCTTCATCAGTTACAGAATGAGTTTGATGAATAGTAAAGGTCTCCTGGGCCCAAAAATATTTAATTTAAAGCTAAAAAGAGCTCCCATTCGCACACAAGAGGCAGTTCCAATTCTTATAACTTGTCATTTTATGGCCTGTCTGGGTGAGATCATTAATTCTGTTTTGAATCCTGTCCTGTCCAACAAGGAACTGGATCGAGGCTGACAACCTTCATTTCACACTGGTCACTCATATTAGAGACGTGAGACTTCAGTCTTCTCAGCCAATTTCAGCCAAACATGCTGAGTGAATGATTCATCTCCGTCCCCATTGGAGGTTGCCAGCATCGCAGATGCCAGCCTTCAGCCAATTTGATTCACTCATGCTGGAGATAAAGAAGTGGCTGAAGGCACTGGATGCTGTAAAGGCTACGGATCCCTGACAATATTCCAGCAATAGTGGTGAAGACCTGAACTCCAGAACTAGCTGTGCTCCTAACCAAGCTGCTGCACTACATCTGGCAATGTGGAAAACTGCCCAGATATGTCTTGTCCACAAAAATCAATACAAATTAAAACCTGGCCAATTATCACCTAATTAGTCTACTTTCAATCATCAGCAAAGTGATGGAAAGAGTGTTTGACAGTGCTATTAAGTGACACTTATCCAGCAATAACTCTGCTCATGGACGCTCAGCTTGGTTTAAGGTCCAGGCCATTGGGCTCCTAATTTTTAATGACCTTGATTTAAACACATTCAAATGAGCTGAAACCAAGAGCTACAGCAACTGTTCTTGGCATCGAGGCAGCATTTGACTGCGTGTTGCATCAAAGAGCCTCAGTAAAACTGGAGTCAATGGAAATCACAGGGAAGACACTGCGCTGATTGGAGTTAAGTTTAGCACAAAGGAACATGGTTGTGGTTTTTGGAGGTCAATTATTTAAGACCCAGGATATTAGTGCATGAATTCCTCAGAATAACGTCCTGAGCGAAAATATCTTTAGTTGCTTCATCGATGACTTCACCTCTATCATAAGATCAGAAGTTTAGCGATAACTGCACAATGTTTGACAACATTCGCGACTCCTCAAATACAGAAGCAGTCCATGTCTATAAACAGCAAGATCTGTAACATTCAATTGGGCTGATAAGCGGCAAGTAACAATTGTGCCACACAAGTGCCAGACAATGACCACACCAACAATCTAATCATATCCTTTCGACATGCAATCACGCCAGCATCTCTAAGTCTCTCTTTATTAACATCCTAGGGTTACCATTGACCAAAAACTGAACTGGACCAGACATATAAATACTGTGTGCCTAAAAGCATGTCCTTGTTTACTGTCCCAGAGTTTATTCCATAAATTAACAATATTTATGGTGTAAGTAGCCACTCTCTCATGAAACCCAGCTTCTGGATTCATGACAGCAGTTGAGTGGTTGTCTGAGAAAGGTCCAAGGAATGGAAAAACATTAGGAGTCTTGGTACAAAGGAAATGTCAATAATATTTTTAAAATTCTTTTTGTATGTTCAGATCTTCTTATCTCCTCCCTCTGCAGATCCTTTTAATCATGTTATCTTATTATTTAGATCTGATATTTTATTGAATATAAATCACAAATGACAAATTAGTCTGGCAAAAAAGAATTCCCACACAAATCGCACTGTGCGGGTGGTTTACATCATTTTGAATGTTTTCCTCTGCTTTTATGCAACATCCTGAATATATTGATTTTGTTTTAAAAATGCACTTTTACATATTTATGTTGAATGGTAAGTTCACATCGTGGATCTTACTCTTTGTGCTTTGCAACCATTACAGTATAAAATAAAGGGAGAAACTCTAGATGAGGTGCATGGACCTCAGTATGTACATACGTCATTGAAGATGGCAGGCATTTTGAGAGAGCAGTTAATAAAGCATTTAATCTCTTCGGTTTTATTATTTGGGGCATTGAGTACAAGAGTAAAGAGGTTATATTGAACTTGTAAAATACGTTAGTTAGATCTCATATGGTGCACGGCATTCAGTTCTGCGTGCCATACTTGAGGGAGGATGTGAAGGCATTGGAGAGAGTACAGAGGAGATTCACAAGAATAATTCCAGAGAGAAACAGCTATAGCAATGAAGATAGACTGGAGAAATTGGGACAGTTGTCCTTGAAAAAAAGAAGGCTGAAAGCAGACGTGAGAGAGGTATTTAAGATCCTGATGGCTATGGACAGGGTAAATAGTGAGAGACTGTTCCCAAGAGGTACAGATTCAAAATAACAGGCAAAAGCAATAAAAATGACATGAGGATTTTTTTTGTCACAGATAGGCTTACATTAACACTGCAATGAAGTTGCTGTGAAAATTCCCTCGTTGCCACACCGGGCGCCTGTTCAGGTACACTGAAGGAGAATTTAGCAAGGCCAATGCACCTAACCAGCATGTCTTTCAGGTTGTGGGAGGAAAGCAGAGCACCCGAGCAAACATACACAGACAAGCGGAGAATGTGTAGACTCCGCACAGTGACCCAAACTGGAAATCAAACCTATGTCCCTGATGCTGTGAGGCAGCAGCGCTAAGCACCGTGTCACTGTGCCGCCTCTGACCTATCTATGACCTGCTTAAAATAAGTGCATACTGCAAGTTGGAAGATGAGCTAGATGTCTCCAAGGAATGACTGATGACTTCTGATCTGTGCGCTAATAGGTAGAACAGAAAACATGAAGTGTAGGTTAAAATTGATCTTTATTGTCTAGATATAGCACAGGGGCAAAACCATGAAGGAGATGTCAGACACGCCCAAGTGCCTGAGTGTTGATCCACTAAAACTAATGTGAAGAAGTCAGGAAGATTCTGTATCCGTGTGTGGTTCACTGATTCTCTCTCTATGTCATCCCCCAGGTTGATGCTTAGCTCCAGGTAACTGAAATGCTGAATTCTGGGTGACAAGAACCGTAAGTCGCTGTGGTAATCTAGTAATGAGATTAGCTAAAATAGACTATTTCCATTGTGCACAAATAACAAATTAGTCAGAAAACATTTTGAAATGTTGGCCTGCCTTCAAAAGAATGTTGATGGATCAGTGCAAATTCAAAGAACGGGAGACAGTGATGTCTTTGGGACTCTAATGGTCTCGGAGTTTTAGATATGAGAACAATTGGAAAGAAGAGAAATGAGAAAGATTATTATCTGGATCTTTATAAGGAAGCTGGGCATGAATAATTGAGACGTAAACACGTTATTTATAACTCAGAGAGATTTAAAATCAATGAGGCTCACATGAAACTAGCTGTCGGAAAATCTGTTTTATCCCAGAGTAATGAATCTATGGCTTGCAGCAAAGATAATAGAAACTATGCTGATTAACTCTTGGAAGGAAAATATATTAACAGAATTACAGATTACTTTCATTTTCCATGTGGCTGGGATTATGGGGACAGATAAGCAATTGAAAACAGAACATGCTGAAAATATGCAACTGGGTGGTCAAAGCCTGAGGATAAAAGACGTGTTAATAGTTGCAGATCCTCCCTTAGAACTGTTGATGAATCAAAACTTCAGCCATTTCTTCTTTCTGATCGTGGAGTTCCTGCGACGTGTTTTTTTTTGTACTTCCTGCTTCTTTTCTTTCACTATTCCTCATTTCTTCTTCGCCCTCAATTTTAATCAGGAGCTGAGAAAATGCGGAGCGATATTTGTGTCAATCACAAGGGGTCACAGGTTTAAAGTGAGAGGGCAGTAGTTTAAGGCAGACATGCTGGGAAGGTTTTCCACACAGTGAGTAGCGGGTGCCTGGAACAGTCTGCCAGAGGTGGTGGTGGAAGCAGGCCCATTTAAGAGTCATCTGGATAGAGATGAATAGAGAGGGAATAGAGTGATACAGATCAAGTTAAGCAGGAGGTTTTTTTTTTAAATTTAGTTAGGGTATCATAATCGGCACAGATTTGGAAGACTGAGGGGTCTGTTTCTGTACTTTTCCTTGTTCTTTGACAAGGGTGTGTAATTTTGTGGTTGGGGAATGGGTTTCCTTCACATTCTGATAAATTGAATAAAAGGACCAGATTTTCATTTTTGGACACCATCTCTTGCCCAATATCCAATTAGACTGAGAGGCTTTAGGCAGATAAGCCTACAGCATCAGCCAGGCTGTGAAATTAGTGAGTCAGCGGGGAAGAGATCAGGGATGAATTCGCAGGCTGGGAGGATCAAAGCTCGAGGAGACTTGCAGCGTGATGTCCGAAGATTTACTAGAAAAGTGTGATACTGCATTGCTTCATTGAGAGTCCAACTGTTCAGATTCTGACCCTGTCAGAGCACAACCACGTCACTTCAATTCTGACCCTTACAGAGCCTCTTAAGATGGTGGAACTGGAACAGACTGAACATCACCCATTCACTATAATTTGACCGGGCACTGCAGTGGTTTGGTTAAAAAGGCAATGATGATTACTCTACTAAAACACTCAAGTTCCTGGAATGCGACTGACCTTGTCCCAGATCGATCGCATGAGTCTGAGATTATGTACCGACTAAGTCAAGAACTGCTTCTTCCCTGGGGCCATCAGACATTTGAATGGACCAACCATACATAAGCTGATCCTTCTCTACATTCTAGCTGTGACTGTAACATTACATTCTGCGCCCTCCCCTTTCCTTCTCCCATATGTTTTTTTCTACTCATTCGTAGGACATGGACATCACTGGCTGGCCAGCATTTATTATCCTTCCCTGGTTGTCAATAATTAATCAATTTCCAAATCAATATTTTAAATCAGCAATATTCTGCACTCCCTCCTTTCCTCCTCCCCTATGTACTTTATGAATGGTATGTTTTTGTCCGTGTAGCACGCAAGAAGCAATACTTTTCACTGTATCCCAATACATGTGATAATAATAAATCGGCCAAATCAAGAGACTGCAAACTGGTATCAAAGTTAAAATAAAGCCCATTGTATTGGAATGAAACAGGAAGAAAGTCGACTATAATCAGAGATGTTATCCCATATTATCAAATAGTAGTAGAAAGCTTAGGAATGAAAGGACTAAATTTCACTGGTTGCATGTTAGGAAGGCTTTGATCCAAGTATATCAACAGGTGAAAGGTTACCCAACATAGAAAAGGCAGCATTGTGCAAAGCTTTATCTTCAACTATACTTCCAAGATATAATCATTGGGCTCAGAGGCAGGTACCGGTCTGAATGATTAATTGAATTAGAGGTTTGTGATAAAGTCCTGTGAGTCATTCATCTCTATCGTGTCCCAGCTGCCATTTCTTCCACAGATGAAAGGTTTCAAGCCCTCTTACGAAAAAAAAACTAAGGATTAGTCTCGACTGAATGGGCTGTGCATTGTTCATTCAGCACAATTCTGAAGGAGTGCCAAGGACGCTGGGGGAACAGTACCAAGTTTTAACTAAAGTCACCTCTCATATCACTCTGTTGGATCAATATTAATTGGTTAAGTCCATTCATGAAAGCGTTACTGACAATTTATTGGAAACAGTCAGTCGATAGGGAAGTGGTGCCAGCAAATCAATTGATGGACTTCCTCTCAAGGACAATCAACTGTAATTCAGAAAAGGGTATTTTAAACCGTATAAATCATTGGCAAAACTACACTTGTATGTCCAATATTTAAAATGTCATGAGGCTTTGCAGAAATAGGTGACAAGGATGATCCCTGGATTTCAAATTCTAAACATCTGGATTTATTATAATCCTAGAAAGGCAGATTATGAGTGTCGTATATTCTGGGGATTTGTCATGCTGACATATGGATAATGTAAAAGCGATCAGGTTAATTTAATTTAATCTAACTTTGGAAATAAAAATCATAGGAACATGGGTAACAAGGCTGAACCAAGACAGGTTATTAAATGAATACAAGATGTAGCTATTAATCAAGCCAGCGTGATATGGTCATTAATTTTCTTAAGAAAATGATTCAAGGTTGTAAGGGTGAGTATCAAAATAAATAATGAAATGCCCTTTCTACAGTGCCATGAATTACCGATATCATGTTTGCAATGCCTGTGATTAGCCTGAATAATGTTATCTGGACAGTTAACTTGGAATTTCCCAGATTAATTTGGCAGAATTTTAGCCTATTGCTAGCCACTTCATCCTTGTTAAATGAAATACAAGGTGCACACTAATTTCCAGAAGGAATGGGCTTAGAATCATAGAATTCCTACAGTGCAAAGGAGACCATTCAGCCCATTGAGTTTGCTTTGACAACAATCCCATCCTGATCTCCAACAGAGCATTTTACCTAGGCCCTATCCACCAGCCTATCCCCATAACCTCACATATTTGCCCTACTAATCCTCCTGACACTAAGAGGCAACTTATCATAGCCAATCAATCTAACCAGCACATCTTTGGAGTGTAGGAGGAAACCGGACCACTAGGAGGAAACCCATGCAGACACAAGGAGAACATGCAAACTCCACACAGACAGTCCCCCAAGGCCAGAACTGAAATCAAGTTTCTGGCACTGTGAGCCAGCAGTGTTAACCATTGTACCACGATGCTGCCCTAAAACCATTCAGCTGAATAGTTTTCCCAGGCCATATTAATTTAGGAGTAGTCAGGACATAGTGGAAGAAGGGAACAAGGGTAGGCCTAAGCAATCTGCTTTGTCAGAGAGTCAGTATGAACTTGATGGGCCGAGTAGCCTCCTTCTGCACTGTAGATATTCTATGGATTCTAAGATGGATCAAATGGCCTTTCTGATCAATCACCACGCTTGTGCTTGGGTGATGATCACGCATCCCTATCTCTCCTACTTAAACTCCAGTCAAGGATAACATTGTGAGTTAGATGGTGCTGTCGCCAAGGTGAGCTTGAGTTGGCTTGAGTGGCGTGTTTAAAATGGAAGATATTCCTACATGTTTTAATCAAACAATATTTTCTGGAGAGATATAAATAAAGGAGAATTAAGGCTAGATAACTGAAGGATAAAATCTCAAGCATCTTTAGTAGGCCTATCTTTAATATATAATAGGATAGATACATATTGCTGCAGTACTGTTTAAAAAGATCTGCTACTGCATTTAATAAAAACTTTGTTGATGCAGGACTCCAACTCATTGCATACAAATAATTAAAGAAAAAGAACATTAGGATTCCTAATGGAAACAGAAAGAAACTGGAAAAACTCAGCAGGTCTGGCAGCATTTGTGGAAAGAAAAAATAAAGTTAATGTTTCGAATTTGTATGACTCTTCTTCAGTGTTCAAAGATGAGAGACTTCCTCAAAGTTCAAAGTTAAGACACTTCTTCAGAGTTCAGAGACTTCAAGTTTTTATTAAAGTTTATTTAATAATGTCACAAGCAGGCTTACATTAACACTGCCATAGAGTTGCTGTGAAAATCCCCTAGTCGCCACACTTTGCTTGTTCAGGTATATTGAGGGAGAATTCAGCATGGCCAATGCACCTAACTGGCATGTCTTTTGGACTGTAGGAGGAAACTGGAGTACCCAGAAGAAATCCACACAGACACAGGGAGAACATGCAGACTCCACATAGGCAGTGACCCAAGCCGGGAATCCAACCCAGATACCTGGCACTGTGAGACAGCACTGTTAACTACTGTGCTGCCCTTCAGAGTTCAGAATTCAGGAGGAGGATCTTAAAGATTCAAAACACTAACTCTACTTCTCTCTACACAGAGGCGATCAGACCTGCGGAAGTTTTCCAGCTTTTTCTGTTTTTGTTTCCAATTCCAGCATCTGCAATATTTTGCCGTTATTTTAGAATTCCTAATTTTATATTCGCTGTATGAAAAGTTGATGCAGTGGAAAATCACTGGTACGCAGACTCGCAGTCATTGTTCACAGTGTATTGATAGAAGATTTTACCATTTAAAATGAAAGAGATTTGGCAGCGAGCTTTAAATAATAGCTGCAGGCTTTTATATTTGGTAACTTCTTGTATAATAATCTGTGAAGCAGGCTTTCAAAAGCAGTGAACCTACTGATGAGCTCAAAGCAATGCAACCTTTGGGGAATTAAGCGATAGAGGATGCATTCAAAGAATAACTGTGAGAAGTTTAGATCAAAAATATGGTGCCTGGACACGACAAAATTAAATTATATCCTGACATAAAAGCCAAAGTGACGGTGCTGGAAATCTCAAATGAAAGTAAAAAATGTTGGAAGCTTTCAGTAGGTCAGGCAGTACCAGGATTCAAGATATGTATGGCAATGTCAGTGTATTTGTACTTGTATTTGTAGAACCCTACAGTGCTGAAAGAGGCCCTTTGGCCCATTGAGTCTGCACTGAACACAACCCATCCAGGCCCTGCCCCCACATCCCTACATATTTTACCCACTAATCCCTCTAACCTTCGCATCCCTGGACACTAAGGTGCAATTTCTTAGCATGGCCAATCCACCTAACTCGCACATCTTTGAACTGTGGGAGGAAACCAGAGTACCTGGGGGAAACCCACGCAGACACAAGGAGAATGTGCAAATTCCACACAGACAGTGATCTGAGCCCGGAATCGAACCCAGGACTCTGGAGCCATGAAGCAGCAATGCTAACCACTGTGCTATCGTGCCACCCCTTTCTCTTCTTGAACATCTTTTGATTAAGCATTTTTCTCTTCCCTTATTCCATCTTGTGTCGACCCCTATTGCTGCCTTTCGTTCCATTACCTTCTACAGCTCAAAAGGACAGAGTGGTAGTTTGCGCCCGGTGTAATTTAGAGGGAGTCATTTGGGAGATGCTGGCAATGAGACTGCGCACCTCAATCAGGGTGACCTGATTGTGAGGGACATGGACAGAGTGGATGAGGAACAGCTGTTCCCCTCAGTTTATGGGTCAATCACAAGGCAGCATAGGTTCAAGGTGAGGGGCAGAAGGTTTAAGGGGGATGTGAGGAAAATCCTTTTTACCCAGAGGGTGATGATGGCCTAGAATGTGCTTCCTTGGAGGGTGGTGGAGGCGGATTCCCTCACATCCTTTAAAACAGATGGTTCAGCACTTGGCACATCATAACATCCAAGGCTTTGGGCCAACGCTGGTAGATGCGAGCAAGTGGGAGTTCAGGTGTTGGTGCTGACTAGATGGGCTGAAGGGCCTCTTCTGCACTGTATGATCCCATGATTGTACTGAGATGTTCCTTCTCATAGGGCTGACCACCTTCATGTTAATGAGCGCAACTTTATTTTTCCCACAGAAATCCAGAGCTAGAGCTGGAAGTCAGGTTTGAACTCGAGCTGCAGGGAAGGAGTGAGGCACCAAACAGAATCAATGCTCACAACAACAATAATGAACACCAGTGGGAACTGCAAAGCTTTCTGAGACCATTATACATGTTCCGACTGTTTAAATAATTGATTTCAACAACTTTTACGTTGCAGCAGTCACTAAATAAGATATGTATTCTAATCACCTTACATTTCACAAGTCTTGTGGCTCAGGAGGTAGCACCCCTGGCTCGGAGCCAGAACCTCAGAGTTAGGACTCACTCCAGGTCTTGTTAGCCTAGGTGGCAGGTGGAACATGACATGTTCCAAGGGATTGGTAATCAGCCTGTTAATCCTTCCAACACTTTCTGAGTATTTCCCTAAGGAGAAATGTGTTGTGTGAAGATATAAAATAAACAATTGATATAGGCAGTCTGCATTCTGGAAGCTCTGTGTGTGCATCGACAGGTCCCTTCCCACTTGTCTTGAGAGGTTCGTGCTGCTTAATGTGGACGTGAATTTTCCTGAGTTTGGGAATTCTAACTCTCAAGGCAAGACTTTTCCTGCCGCGCTCGCCCCGAGGTCAACAGACCTTGGCAAGGTCTGTGTCCCACCTGCTACAATTCCCGTGGCAGGCAGGATGGGAAGAATCTGCCCACAATGTTTCAGTCAGGGAGGAGCATGAACAGACAGGAGCCTTGATCGGTGCTTGTTATGTTGAGAACAAGCTGGGCAGAGACAGAGAAGGTAATAACAGTGCTCCGGTGAGGGTAAAGACAGGCGGAGGGGATGCTCAGTACTTTAGGGTTAGAAAAAAGAAGTTGGGAGGTGAAGGGTGGTATTGAGTGGGGAGCGGCAGAGAGCACTGCTTGGTACGTATGGGGAAGAGGCTAAAGTTGAGCCTGGGTTTTTTGTCACCAGGCAAGTTTCGTTGGGTGGAAGAAATTTCCAGCGCAGCAAGCTCGACATTTAAACATTTGAACCCTCAGGTCAGATGTTCAGTCATGGGGTGGGGAGAAGGAGGGGGGAGCGATGTGGGGGAAGAAAGGGGGAGCTGAAACAGGTGTTGCAGGGGATCTTGGAATGAATCAGCTAGCCGCTGGGTACAGTTGCGAACTGGCATTTGTTTAAATAAATAAAAATAACATAAAAACATTTCTCTAGCCCTCATACCCGCCCCCCCCCACCAATTATTCAGTTGTACAAAATCATTACCCATTGCCCCATGCCCCCAAATCCCATGCAAACCTGGTGTCCCTCTATCCAGTCCTTACACCCCATAAACTATGCCAACTAAGAGCCCCTTTATCATCTCTCGTTACTCCTATAACTCTGTACCAACATAGTTCCAACACATACCAATGCATGGCCTCACTACCCTTTTCCTTTCCATCTTGCCAACTTATCTACAGTCTTTGGACAGCTTCTTAACAGCTTGGACATGTTCTGGAAATCTTTGATAGGTTTATAAGACCATAAAACAATATAAAATGGGATCAGAAATAGGCCACTCAGCCCTTTGAGCCTGCTCCACCATTTAATGGTTGACTTAAGACTCACAAAGTCTACTTTCCAACTTCTCTCCATAATTCTTAATTCTCTTTCTGATTAGAAACATTTTAATCTCAGCCTCGAAAATATTCAAGGATTCAGCCTCCACAGCTTTCTGGGGTAAAGAATTCCAAAAATTCACCACACTTTGAGAGAATAAACTCTTCCTCAAATCCATCTTAAATGAACAGTTGCTTATTTTATGACTATACCCTCTGGTCCTACATTGCTATATGGGTGGCACAGTAGTGTAGTGGTTAGCACTGCTGCTTCACAGCTCCAGGGACCTGGGTTCAATTCCCAACTAGTATCACTGTCTGTGTGGAGTTTGCACATTCTCCTGGTGTCTGCATGGGTTTCCTTCAAGTGGTCTGGTTTCTTCCCACAGTCCAAAGATGTGCAGGTTAGGTTGATTGGCCATGCTAAAAATTTCCCCTTAGTATCCTGAGATGTGTAGGTTAGAGGGATTAGTGGATAAATCTGCAGGGATATGGGGGTAGCGCCTGGATAGGATTGTGGTCGGTGGAGGCTCAATGGGCTGAATGGCCTTTTTCCATGCTGTAGGGTTTCTAAACAAATCCCTACACATTCAGTGTCATAAGTAGGTTTACATTAAAACTGCAATGAAGTCACTGTGAAAATTCTTTAGTTGCCACACTCCAGCGCATGTTCAGGTACACTGAGGGAGAATTCAACATGGTCCAATGCACTTAACAAGCACGTTTTTCAGGCTGTGGGAGGAAACCTGAGTACCCAGAGGAAACCTACACAGACACAGGGAGAACGTGCAAACTCCACACAGACGATGACCCGAGCCAGGAATTGAACCTGGCACTGTGAGGCAGCAGTGCTAACCACCGTGCCAAGGGGGAGGTGCTTAAAAAGGGCTGCAGCGAAAACTTTGTGTTCTGCTTCATATCCGAACTCGTGCTAAGGTCAACAAGACTGCAGTGAATCCTCTATTTGTTGTAAGTTTTTTAGTATCATCCACCATCTGCTACTGCGGGATGAAAGAAGTGTTTTGTAACTTAACGTTATTCGGAAAAGAAATGATTAAAATAGGAAATAACTTTTAATGAAAATGAGCATGATAGACAGAAAGAAGCAAGGACACACACATGTTCATTGCAGGTACGTAGAGACCAGAAAACACAGCAAAAAATGTACCAAATAAATTAATATTTGCGATGGGGGGATGGGATCAGGTGCATAGCTCTGGAAAGTGGCATGTAAAATAAGATAATCGCTGGTGAAAGTGGAATGCTCCAGGGAAAGAGTGAAAACTAACGCTGAATAAATTGCCAGCTTGCCGAATGAAATTATCATTATCTCTGCCAGTGAGATAGCAAAAGGAATCTTACACTCAGAACTAATTAACCAGTCCAAATTTGTAAAAGTTTACAGGGCATAAGGATTGTTTTCTCAGATACATATCCAGCAATTTGTTCCCAAGACATAAAGGCAGCCAGGCAAAAAAAAATGAAGCCAAAAAAAAAGCAACAGCGGGACTTCCAGCAACAGAAAAATTAAAGGTCACTTTCTCCCCAAAGCTGTGGAAGCAAAATATTTGTACTACATACAGACACAATGATTCCAAATTAGTATTAACAATGAATACTGAGTGCTGGGGTAAATAGACAACTCCTAAGTGTGGAAACTCTGAATGGGAATGAAATTGATTCTCTTCAATCCTCAATGCTATTTAAGTCTTATCGATATGAAGCGCAAGTGTCTGCATTTCTCAGTTAACTCTTGTTATTTGTTCCAAATATCAGCCGCCGCCAGAAGTCACCTCAAGCTCTGCTACACGTTAAAGCAAGTAGCGAACCTGGTGATCTAATTTAGGCCCCTATGCCATTCTCATCTTTGTCCACCTGACTACTGCAGGTGCCCTGCTCCTACTCACCAACCATGGGCAGTAGAAGCCAGGAGGTGGCTACCTTGGACAGCACGGGATCCTGGGGTAAAAGCGAAATACTACGGATGTTGGAACCCGAAGCAGAAACAGAAAATGTTGAAAAATCTCTGTAGGTCTGACAACATCTGCAGAGAGAGAGAATAGAGCCAACGTTTCGAATCAAGATAACTCTTCATCAGGATCACTCTCGATTATTGTCAGATAACGTCCCAGACACAATTTTCAAGCAGCAGGATGCCCCAAATAAACGTTGGCCAGAGTATTTGAATGGCAAAGTAGGAGCCATTTGCTGGGCTGTGGGCAGCATGATGTCACGATCGTTTGGCCTCAACTACATGCTATGATAATGAGTTCCACACATTCACCTCGCTCTGGATGAAGAAATTTCTCTTCATCACAGTTCTAAATGGGCGGCATGGTGGCACAGTGGTGAGCACTGCTGCCTCACAGTGCCAGAGACCTGGGTTCGATTCGTGGCTTGGGTCACTGCCTGAGTGGAATTTGCATGTTAACGCGTGTCTGTGTGGATTTTCTCCAAGTGCTCCGGTTTCCTCCCAAGACCAAAGGTGCGCAGGGAATGTTGATTGGCCATGTTAAATTGCCCCTTAATGTTAGGGTATTAGCAGGGTAAATATGTGGGGTTAGGGGAATAGGACCTGGATGAGATTGTTGTCGTTGCAGGCTCGATGGGTCAAATGGCCTCCTTCTGCAACATAAGGATTCTATAACGAAATGATATCTTCATTCTTCCTTAAGGAGTGGCTGGGATCTTCCACAAATACAGGCACATGGAGTTAAGTATTTCATTCAAAGATGTGACAGTGCAGCATTCCCTCGGTGTTGCTATTCATGTGCTCATGTCTTAGGAATGAAACTTTAGCTCAGACTTTTTAGATTCAGCAGTGAATGTACTATATGTGTGCTCAATGATTGGTATCTTGTTATGGAGATGGAAGTGTTTCATTTCCATTGCTGCCTCATTCAGAAAAATAAAACACATTCATTTTTATCATGGTTGATCATCGAATTCAATATCCCAATCACCCCTTCCCCTCATGTCCCTTAGTAGAAACATGGTTAGCACTGCTGTCTTACAGCTCCAGGGATCCAGGTTCAATTCTGGCCTCGGTCACTGTTTGTGTGGAGTTTGCATCTTCTCCCTCTGTCTGCATGGATTTACTCTGGGTGCTCCAGTTTCCTCCCGCACTCCAAAGATGTATAGGTTAGATGGATTAGCCATGGCAAACGTGTGTGGTTACAGGGGTAGGGCGGGGAGAGGGCTTGGGTAAAATAATCTGTCAAAGAGTTAGTGCTGACTTGATGGGTCAAATAGCCTCTTCTCCACTGTATCCCTACTGTCTTTACCTTTGGATTCTCTGACGTAGAATCCCATGGTAAAAATAATAGGATTTCTAGTGCCTCTTCCTGGATGGTGACTGATTAAGAACACACTTCTGGACTCCCCAGCCAATTAGGTGATTGGACAGCCATTTTATTGAAATGTCCACAGTAAATGTTGATGAATGAATCAGTGGGTGAATGAATGGCTAGGATGGTAGAGTTACTGGGTAAGTGAGATAAGTGGGTAGGGTGAGTGAAATGGTAGGAGGATACAGTGGCAGGCTGGTGATGTGGCAGATGGGTGAAATTAATCATAGAAGCCCTATATGCAGATGGAGGTCATTCGGCCCATCAAATCTGCAGCAACCCAGGTTCTGTCCCTGCAATCCTACATATTTACCCTATTAATCTCCCTGATACTAAGGGGCAATTTAACATGGCCAATTAACCTAACCCACACATCTTTGGAGTGTGTGAAGAAACCAGAGCACCCGGAGGAAATCCACGCAGACATGGGGAGAACATGCAAACTCCAACGCTGACAGTGACCCAAGGCTAGAATTGACCTCAGGTCTCTGGCACTGTGAAATAGCAGTGTTAACCACTGTGCCACCATGGGGAGGTAGACTGGAAGGTGGATCGTTTGGAAGGTGTGTGTGAAGTGTTAGGTGGGCGAAGTAGTAGGTGGGTAAGTTTGGAGATGGGTGATATGGGGCATAGATGAGGTGGGTAATGTAGGTGAGTGAGTTATTGGATGAGTCAGTTGAGAGGTGGGTGATGTGAGACACGGGTGAGGTAGTAGGTGGTGGGTTGGGAGATAGTTCAGATGAGTTGATAGTGATAGTTATCTCAGAGGCTAGTCATGTCTGCTTGAGGGGTGATCGGGTTAGTCTGGAAGGGTAGATGGGCAGTAGTCAGATTGAGTTGGAGGTAATGAAGGTGTCAGGGTGAGTGGGTGGTTGGGGGATTGGAGGGTCAATGTGATTGATGATATAATTGCCCAGACGTTAGATGAAGTCCTGCAGAAATGTTCAAAGCCTTCTACTCTCATTCAGACTCAGAGATATTTGTGAAGCGTCTGGGGGAATATGGAAGTTGAAACTTCCCAGGCAATTCCTGCGGAGGTCAGCACATCAGGACTTCAGCAGGCACATCTTCAGTTGCATATCTGGAAGATTTGGGCCAATGTGAAACAATCCATATGCAGTACTGGAAAAATGTTTAGTATGGTATAAGCTGGTGGGTTCATTAAAAATGCCAGTTCTCTATTGGAAGGTGTGGAGAAAGTCTAGGAGTTCCTAGACTCCTAGGCTAGGAGTTGATATCTTAAACATTACAGGTCACTGTCTGTGTGGAGCTTGCACATTCTCCTCATGTCTGTGTGGGTTTCATTCAGGTGCTCCAGTTTCCTCCCACTGTCCAAAGATGTGTGGGTTAGAGTGATTGACCATGCTAAAATTGCCCTAAGTGTCCTGAGATGTGTAGGTTTGAGGGATTAGTGGGTAAATATGTAGGGATATGAGGGTAGATCCTGGGTGGGATTGTGGTCAGTGCAGACTTGATGGGCCAAGTGGCCTCTCTCTCTACTATAGGGATTCTATGGTTCTATGATGACAGGAAGATTCATCGCATTCTTATTCCTACTGAAATTGTAAATGTGTGTTTCCTTCCTCACAAATCTGGCAAGTGCTTGGGTCATTTTCTACTTTGGAAGTGGTGTATGAATGACAATGGTTCTTGTTAATCCTCCATGAATTGACTAAACAATTGTCAGCATAGGAAATCTCACTTGCAGTTTGACAGTTACGGACTCATTCCAGAATCCGCTGCTCATAGGAATGTTCTTTGAGTACTGCTCAGAGAATGCTGCAATATATTACCGCGCATCTGACGGAGGAGTGGCTGAAAGGTCACAATTCTAAAAGCTTCTTTCTTGTTTATGGATTAACTGAATGCCGTGGCCAAGGGAGAATTGTTTCACTTGGTGTGCAATTTGCAGTACTGAACTAACAAATGCAGAACTGTATGCTGCGTTCCTCTTTCCCAACTAGGTTAGAGTTAGATAACTATTCAGAACAATGTAGGGAAACCTGACCTTGTCTCCCGCATGTACACCTTGATGAATAAGCTCCACAATAGGATGTAATTGCACATTAGTCATTCATGAGAGGCAAGTGTAAGATGAAATGCAATTTGTGTGTCATCATTTAGTGATTCCAGCTATTAACTATAATTTTTGTTGCAATCTTTTCGAAATCGTTCTTTCACTTTCTGGCTCTAATGCAAAGGTTTAATTACTAATAAAGACTATCAATGAAAATCCCAAGAATACAATGAATGGTTAGTTTTGAAGTTGCTGAATTCGATGGTAAAGTTCAGTATATGAAATAATTACAAATGCTCTACATTTTAGTGACTAGTTTTAACCTCACGCTAAACCTGATGGAAACTGATGCCCTATCTTACAAAGAACAAAGAATAAAGAGCAAAGAGAAGTACAGCACAAGAACAAGTCCTTTGGCCCTCCAACCCTATGCCAATCATGATGCCTGCCTATACTAAAATTGTACGCATTTACAGAGTCCACATTCTTCCATTCCCATCCTATTCATGTATTCATCTAGTTGCCCCTTCAATGTTGCTATTGTACTTGTTCGCACAATTTCCCCAGGCTATATATTCCAGGCATTCACCACCTTTTCTGTAAAAACTTGTCTCGCACATCTCTTCTAAATTTTCCCCATGCACCTTAAACCTAGTACTTGACTTTCCTACCCTGGGAAAGTGCAGCTGACTCTGCTCCGTCCATGTCCCTCATAACCTTATAAACCTCTATTAGGTCACCACTCAATCTCTGTCGTTCCGGTGAGAACAAACCAAGTTCATTCAACCTCTCCTCATAGCTAAGGTGGAAATATTGTACGCTTCAATATGTCATATAATCCAAGAAATAATGTACTCAGTCAAAAGCAGACTTGTGATGTGAGACTAATATCAGATTGCTGAAAGCACACACTGGCTACCAATCATAGAATCATTGAATCTCTACAGTGTAGAAGGACTCCACTTGGTCCATCGAGTCTGCACCAACCTCTGGCATGGTTTCTTACTCAGGCCCTCTCCCATACCATATCATCATAACCCCACACATTTGCCATGGTGAATCCACCTAACTTGTGAATCTTTGGGCTGTGTTGTCTGGAATGGAGCACCCAGAACAAGCCCACACAAACGTCTGGAAAATGTGCAAGCTCCAAACAGATAGTCACCCAAGGTCAGAATTGAACCCAGGTCCCAGGCGCTGTGAGGTAACAGTGCTAACCATTGTGACTCCGTGCTTCCCCTTTATTTGATGTTATCCTGGTGTGATGGCAGTACTGCTTACTTGATGCTACTGTTCAAAGTTCCTGGGAAATTCAGACCAGTTCAACCACTTATTGAAATGTGACTTTGCATCAAGTTAAGCTTAGAATATAGAGAGGAAGAGTATAGGATTAGATGATGGCTGATCTGTATTTTAACTCCATCCACCTGCCTCGGTTCTGTAAACCTGAATATCCAGCACAAATCTACCACTCTTATATTTGAAACTTACAACTGACTAGCCTCTTACTATTTCCAGATAAGAGATTTCCAGAATTACATTCCTCTTCGAGGAAGAGGTGCTTTCTGATATCATCCCTGAAATGTCTTGTGCTTTTTGGCATGACAAAGCATGAGGGCGTCATCCACACAAACACCAAAGACAACTTGTTTTCAGTACAGCGCATCAACAAACCTTTTCTCCCAAGATCAAACCCACAATGGAACAGGAAGCTGATTCAGCCGGAACATTTTGAAATCTTAAAACATCCACCTTCAGATCATTTGCATTAATAAGTTTTTGTTATTACAACAATGGCATCAGAAGGTCGAGTCTGATTCACCGGCACTAAATGTTGGTGGAATACAGATGTAATCTTGGAATATAGTGTTCAATTCTGATCGCCACAGTTCCAGAAGAACGTGAAGGCTTTGGAGAGGGTACTGAAAATATTTATCAGGATGTTGCCCAGAATGGACAGCATCAGCTATGAGGAGAGGCTGGAGAAACTTGGTTTGTTCTCACTAGAGTTACAGAGGTTGGTAGGTGACCTAATAGAAGATAGAAGATGATGAGGGGCATGGATAGAATGGATTGTCAGAAGCTTTTACCCAGGGTGGGGGGGAGAGATAATTACTAGGTTTAAGGTGCAAAGGACAAGGTTTAAAGGAGATATACGATCAAAGTTTTTTACACAAAGAGTGCTTGGTGCCTGGAACTTGCTGCTGAGAGAGTAATGGAAGTGAGTACAATAGTGATTTTTAAGGAGTGTCTGGACAAATACATTAATAGGATCAGAATAGAGAGATATGGTCCCGGAAGGGTAGGGGGTTTTAGTTCAGTTGGACAGCATGGTCAGTGCAGGCTTGGAGAGCCTGTGCTGTAATTTTCTTTGTTCTTTATTAGTTTGTGATACCAACATAGTTAAAATCAGAGGCAGAAGAACTGTCTAGTTCTAATAGTTCTAATTCTAATGAGCTTCCCCCCTCATTCTTGAATCCCCATTAGAGTGAATAGATCTTCATATCTCCCTCAATTCCTTTAATCTTTGGAAACATCATAATTGGTTCACTTTTTAACCTCCCAAATCTAATCACAGAATCACACAATATTACAGTACAGAAGAGGCCCTTCGACCTAACCAGTCTGCATGAAAGCAGGAAAGGCCCTGATTGCCCATCTAATTCCAATTTCCAGCATTTAACCCATAGCCTTGAATGTTACTGCATGCCAAGTGCTCATCCAGGTACTTCTTCAAAGATGTGAGGCAATCCACTTTCACCATCCTCCCAGGCAGCGCATTCCAGACCGTAACTACCCTCTGGGTAAAAAGACTTTTCCCCAAATCCCTCCTAAACTTCCCACTTCTCACTTTTAACTTGTGTCCCCTCGTAACTGACCGTTCAACTAAGAGAACCAGCTGCTCCCTTTTCTCTCTGTCCATACCTCTCATAATCTTGAAATATTTCAGTGCAAATCAACTCAAGATGGTATGGGATGGCCTTCAACAGAAAGGATCACATCATCCAGCCTCATGTAGCAGACTTCAGGTCAGGATCTGTCTCTCAGGTTACACCACAATTTTTAGATGATAATTCCAGGCTGGTTAGACTGATGTCATTAATAGGGAAATATTAGAGTCTAATATAAAGGATGTGATGAAGTACATTGAGAAAACATCAATGGGATTATATAAAAGTCAGCATGGATTTATGAATGGAAAAACATGTTTGACAAAGAAACTGGAGTTTTCCGAACATGCAGCGAGCAGAATAGCTAAGGGTGAACTGGTGGATGTGGTGTATCTGGATTTTCAGAGAGCTTTTGATAAAATCCCACATAAGAGATTAGTACGCAAACTTAAAGTGCATGTGATGGGGGAGGGGTGGCGGAGGTGGGACACAGATTGAGAGTTGGTTAGCAGGCAAGAAACAGAGAGTAGGAATAAGTAGTTCTTTTGTGAAGTGGGAGATAAGTGACTAGTGGAGTTCCACAGGGACCAGTGCTTCAGCCACAGTTATCACAATATACATCAATAATCTGGGGGGAATGAGAAACCAAAAGGAACATTTTCGAGTTTGCTGATGACACAAAACATGGTGGGAGTAAGAATGTTGAGGAGGATGTTAAGAGGTGAAATGTTGAGGGAATGGGCAAACACATGGCAGATGCAACAGAATGTGGATAAATATTAAGTTATCCACTTCAGATGGAGAAACGAAATGGCAGAAAGTAGTGACAGATTGGGAAATATTCATGAATAAGGGGATCTGGATGTCTTAGTACACCAGTCACTGAAAGCAACTGTGTAAGTATAGCAAGCAGTTAGGAAGGCAAATGGTATGTTGGCCTTCATTGCAAGAGGACTTAGTGCGTGGATGTCTTATTGCAACTGTATGGGGCCTTGGTGAGACCACATCTGGGATATTGTGTACAATTTCAGTCTCCTTACCTCAGAAGTTTAAGTTTAATTATTAGTGTAACAAGTAAACTTACATTAACACTGTAGTAAAGTTACTGTGAAAATCCTTTAGCTGCCACACTCCGGCATCTGTTTGGGTACAATAAGGTAGAATTTAGCATGGCCAATGCATCTAACCAGCATGGCTTTGGAGTGTGGGAGGAAACTGAAGCACATGGAGGAAACCCATACAGACATGGGAAGAACATATAGACTCCACACAGATAGTGACCCAAGCTGGGAATCGAACTCGGGCCCCTGGTGCTGTGAGGCAGCAGTGCTAACGACTGGATATAGAAAGGATAATCTCATCACACAGGGAATGCAGCTAAGGTTCACCAGACTAATATCTGAGATGATACAATTGTCATATGAGGAGAGATCGGGTTGAATAGGCCCGTATAAACTGGAATTTAGAAGAATGAAAGGGGGATCGAATTGAAGTGTATAATATTCTGGCAGAGTTGGACAGACTTGATGTCGGAATGTTGTATTTTTTGGCGGAGGGATGGTGTTTAGAACAAGGGATCACATTTTCAGAAAACAGGTCTGGGATTAAGAGAAACCTCTTCACTCAGAGGTTGGTGAACCCACAGAATTCCCTACCACAGAAGGCTGTGGAGGCCAAGCCATTGAACATATTTAAGAGGGAAGTAGATTTCAAGGGACATGGGGAGATAAGGCATTGAGATAGAGGATCAGTCATGATCATATTGAATGGTGGGAGCAGGCTCCAAGGGCTGAATGGCATACTCTTGCTCCTATTTTCTATGATTCTATAATATAGTCAAAATTAGAGTAGGCTTTTCATTTGGGAATGCCTTGGGACCTAGGCATCTACTAATCTGTGGGAAACATAGAAGGGGTGCATTGCATCTGACAATGTCCTTTTAACACAACCACTGCACTACATGCAACTTCTGAGTTTCTCAACCAATTGGTTTGAATGAGTGTGATGCTGGCTCGAGTATGTAAAGGAACACTGCAAACCTGCCATTTGCATGTTTGGAGTTGGGAAAATAAAGAGAAGAAAGTGCGAGAACAAAGCCTGTAAGATCTAAGGCTGCATTTCAGTTCAGTGGTACCACTCTGGATGTACTCATGGGAACTGTGAGGGTGAGGATGAGTCCACATTTTGCTTGTGATGGAGGGGATGAAGTAGCCAGAGACGCCAAAGAGCCATGTTCATGGACGCAATATAGGTAGTGGTTAAGTTGATTTAATTTGATTTATTATTGTCACATTATTGGGATGAAGTAAAAAGTATTGTTTTTGTGCGCTGATTAAAGAAAACATACCATACTTACATAGAATACATAAGTGATAAGGAAAGGGCAGGGTATAGAATATAATGTTACAATCACAGCTAGGATGCAGGGAAAGCATAGAATGAGAGGAAAATATATAATGCTGGGAATCGCTTGCAAGAAGTCAGCTTGCTCCAGCACCTTTTTGATGGACCTGCCTTAGTGATGGAAGTGACCTGAGCAGGGCAAGAAAGGCAAGAGTAATGACATACATGTACAAATCACCCCTACCTCCACATTTGTCATCTGACACTTGTTAAAAATTTTTTGATGGCATGTAGCTGTCACTGGCCAGGTCAGTATTTGTTGTTCATTCCTTGAACCAAGTGTTTTACTTGGTCACATGAGAGCTGTTAAATACCTCCCACCTTGCTGTAGATCTGGAAACATTTATAAGCCAGATTACATAGAACATAGAACATTACAGCACAGAACAGGCTCTTTGGCCTTCGATGTTGTGCCGACCAAAATAAAAAGCAATGCCCCTCCAAACTAAACCATTCCCTTCTCTTCCATATACTTATCAATTAACCTCTTAAACGCCACCAAACTTGGCGCATCTACAACAGCTGCAGGCAGGGCATTCCACTCCCTAATCACTCTTTGAGTAAAGAACCTACCTCTGATATCCGTCCTATAACTCATACCCCTTAATTTAAAGCTGTGTCCCCTCGTGCTAGCTTTCTCCATCCTAGGAAAAAGGCTATCACTGTCCACCCTATCTAAACCTCTAATCATCTTATATGCTTCAATAAGATCCCCTCTTAGCCGCCTCCTTTCTAACGAAAACAACCTCAAATCCTTCAACCTCTCTTCATAGGACCTGCCCTCCATACCAGGCAACATCCTGGTAAACCTCCTCTGTACCCTCTCCAATGCCTCCACATCTTTCTTATAATGTGGGGACCAGAACTGCACACAATACTCCAAGTGCGGCCGCACTAGAGTTTTGTACAGTTGCAACATGATGCTGCGGCTCCTAAATTCAATCCCCCTGCCAATAAAAGCTAAGACTCCATATGCCTTCTTAACAACTTTATCCACTTGACTGCCTGATTGATAGATTGATTGAGGATGATAGATTTTCTTCCCCAAAAGTCATTTGTGAACCAAATGGAGTTTTACAACAATCGGTGATAGGTCGCTGAGTTTGGCTTTTAAAGCCAGATTTTATTGCTCGCATTTAATCTCCACTAGCTACCTTAGTGGGACTTAATCCCATGTCCCCAGAATATTAACCAAGGCTCCTGGATTGTTTTCCACTTGGTTTGCTTTCAAATTGTAGATAAAGATCGCGGACTGGCTCCTGCAGTTTGATTTCCAGTCGGTTAGTTTGGTTCTTGTGCGGTTAGAGCTTATATTATCCTGTTCAGAAAGGATTCATTCTTACATTTTCTCCCAGAAGTTTGATCCTCCCTCCCCTCCCCGCTAGATTCAGAGCCCAATCTGTGCATCAAAGTTGAACTTGTAACACAAATGTAAATTGGGCAACAGAGTGTGGTTGGAAGTGGTTGTGTAGAGTTTTGGAGGAATGGAATTACAATGCTGGCAGGCAAGACTTACCCCCATTCCAACACATGATTTGACATCCTCATGTTACAGCAGTGCCGGCTACGTTTATCACGATCGTATGATAGTCATCAATCCAAATACTAGGCTATATATGGAAATATTCATCATTGTGGAGTTGTTAGAGCCTCAAGGTGCAGTTAGGCAGCAAAGTAAGCTACAAATGGCAAAGGAAGAGGCTGGAAGAATGGCAGGAGACTATGCCAGTATACACTGAGTACTCAGAACTGTTTTGTATTCCCTTTCATTAAAAGATTTGCCCACAGTACCAGCCCTGAGAGGTTATTTGACACACTTTGAAAGTATCACCTTGCTCCTTACAAGTTCAGAGATTGGCTCTGCACTTTAGAGCTCTGATCCACAATATCAGTATGGAGCTGCTAATATTCTGTTACTCTGGACCTCAGACAAGGATCAAGATGTCCACCAGCAGTGGCAGGAGCAGCACCAATGAATGCGTCAATGCCAGGGTGTTGTTCATTGTGCTTCACGTCGCTAGTGTACGCTTGAACTGGACCAGTTGATGGGCAACACGACAGCTCAGTGACTATCGTTGTGCTGTGCAGATACATGGATTTGGGCCTGTGTCTGTGGGAGTTTGCGCATTCTCCCTGTGCTTGCGTGGGTTTTCTCCGGGTGCTCAGGTTTCCTCCCACACCCCAAAGATGTGGTCTTAGGTTGATTGGCAAAACAAATTCTCCCTGGAGTGTCTCGCAAATTTGGTTCCAATGCAGATTTCTATAAAGGTAGACAGAGATCGTGGATAGAAGTGGGAACGTTGAGGTAGCGGTGGGGTCGTTGGGCCGAAGGGCCTGTTTCGTATGCTGTTTTGTTCTTTGTTCTTTGTTCTTTGAGAGAGGGAATCAATAGAGGTGCAACTCATAAGAGGTCTGCCCAGCACACAAGGTCTATAAGCAGTAGATACATTCTGCAGGGCAGGAGGCTCAGTGTTTCATGCCAGAGGCACTTGCAGCCTTTTGGAGCAAGGCTTTCTTCTGCCAAATGGCTGGTGGCTATGCACAAGGTGACTGTCAAATCCACCACTGCCCTCACCATTTTGTTATCTCTTGATCATTCAAGGGCTCATCCAGAGACATTGGCAGGATATCATAATTTGTGGCCTATGAACGCATGAGAAAGGTGATAATTCATTTCTTTGCTAGGGCCAATCAGAATGAGTGAGTACTCAGGCTTACGGCCTGACACTTAACTCCCCTCTGAAACGGGCTAGAAAACCTTCGGTTAAGAGTGAATTTTGGGTGGGCAATTAATTCCGATGCTGTGAATCAAAATAAAAGTCACTTTGTGTCTCTCACATGAATACTAATAACACAAAACAATCCTCCAAATCCTGCCCTTTCGCAGCGTTCTCCCCCATTCCACCCCTCCTCTCATTTGACATCAATACATGTACTCCCATTCATCATCACACAACTGAAAGGGCTACTCTACCAGCTGGCAGCCAAGACATGAGAGTGCTGTGTAACGGGAACATTGGCCAGAATTTTACTGCCCTGCCTGCCATGGAAATCAAAATGAGCTAGGGTTGAACCATGGAAAGGTCCGCTGACCTCAGGAGGGAATTTATGGCTTCAGGATAAGCAAGACTATAAAATCCCACCCATGATGTGAGTCACAGATCAAACAAGAACCTACCACTTTCTAAGCATGTTGAGGACACATGACGGCGAAAAATCTTTCATCCAAGGAACCTTCTTCCACACGTTGAATTTTATTTTGGCAGCTGAACAGTCCTTACCCAAAGATTTGTAAAATTTGCGTTATAAATGGGAATATGACTCGAGTCCTTATTAAGTCTCTGTTTGAACTCAGACACTTTCGGAATTTATTAACACAGCCAAACCATGTGTGGGAAGCTCTAGACAAGAACTTGAAGCTCTAGTGAACTTGACCACGTTTCAAGAGCTTTGATCATAGCCTGACAGCGAGCAATCTCCAGGTTGGAAGGCATTCCTCTATCGAGATAAAGTCTGTTTAAATCCTTCACTTTTAATTCCCTCAGTTTGCAATGTTCACCATAATCTATGTAACAGCTTGTTCATTATTTCCTGTTGCGACCTGCTTGTCAATTGAGTATGAAATCTAAGTATAACATAATAGCTGTACCCATGCAGCATGCACATCCAAAAAGTTATAAGAACATAAGAACTAGGAGCAGGAGTAGGCCATCTAGTCCCTCGAGCCTGCTCCACTATTCAATAAGATCTTGGCTGATCTTTTTATGGACTCAGCTCCATTTAACCGCCCACTCATCATAACCCTCAATTCCTTTACTATTCAAAAATTTATCTATCCTTGCCTTAAAACCTTCAATGAGGCAATCTCAACTACTTCATCAGGCAGGAAATTCTACAGATTCACAAACCTTTTTGTGAAAATGTTTCTCCTCAACTCAATCATAAATCTGGTCCCCCTTATTTTGAGGCCATGCCCTCTAGTTCTAGTTTCACCTGCCAGTGGAAACAACTTCCCTGCTTCTATCTTATTTATTTTCTCCATAATATTATATGTTTCTAAAAGATCTTCCCTCAGTCTTCTGAATTCCAATGAGTATAGCGCCTGTGTTCTCAGTCTCTCCTCATAAGACTCTCAACTCCAAAATCAATCTGGTGAATCTCTTCTGTACCTCCTCCAGTATATCCTTTCTCAAGTAAGAGAAAAAACTGTACACAGTACTCCAGGGTGGCCTTATATGTAGCTGCAGCATAACCTCACTGTTTTTGAACTCTATCCCTCTAGCAATGAAGGACAAAATTTTATTTGCCTTTTTAATTACCTGCTGCACCTGCAAACCAACTTTTTGTGATTCACATACAAGGGCAGCCAAGTCCCTCTGCACAGTAGCATGCTGCAATTTTTTACCATTTAAATAAATACTCCATTTTGTTGTTATTCCTACCAAAATGGAAACAAGCAGGTTATAATAATAGAGACGGGACAAGCCATGGAGGGCTTTGGAAATAAGGATGAGAGTTTTAAAATCAGATGTTACTTAACCAAGAATTGATGTAGATCAATGAATAGATGTATTGGGTGATCACTGTGTCACAGTAGTCAGAACTGCTGCCTCATAGTGCCTGAGACCCAGGTTCCATTGCTGCCTTCAGGAATTGACTGTGTAGAGTTTGCACATTCTGCATGGGTTTCCTCTGGATGCCCCACAATCCAAAGGTGTGTGGGTTAGATTGATTGGCCATGTTAAGTTGCCCCTTAGTGTCAAGGGGTTGGCAGGGTAAATATGTCAGATTATAGAGATAGGGCCTAGATGGGCCAAATGGCCTCATTCTGCACTATACAGATTGTATGGTTCTAGGTCATGGGCAGTAGAGTTTTAGATTAGTTTAAGTTCATACGGAACCAATGGCACATACAAAGAAACATTCATATACAACTCCATTCCGCTTTAATTGAAATTAAGCCATAGATAAGGAGTCGCGTGTTGGCCAGATCAGATAAAAATGGCAGAATTCTTTCCCTAAAGGATATTTGTGAAGCAGATTGGTGATAGCTTAATGTTCACCATCACTAGTTTTATATTCAAGATATATTAATGGAATTCAAATTCCACCAACTGCCACGTACCCCAAAACATTAGCCAGGGACTCTAGGTTACTAGTCGGATGACAATATCACAACACACCCATCACCCTCTTCTATGGTTTGGTATCAATCTTTGTACTATAGCACTCCAGTGAAGAAATTTTAGAAGTTAAAGGTTTTATAAATGCCAGTTGTTGTTGTTTTTGATCCCTTTTGTAAACAAAGGATATTAACTAGTTTTGTTTAACAAGAATGATCTAACAAACATTAGTCTTAAAGATGTGCAGATTAGGAGGATTAACCATGCTAAAATGCCCCTTAGAAGCTCAAGATATGTAGATTGGGCGATTAGCAGGTATATATCTTAGGGTTGCTGGAATGGCGGGGAAGGTGGGCCTTGGTTAGATGCTGTATTGGATAGTCAGTCCAGGCCTGGTGAGCACTTTGTGATTCTATGATTCTATGAAATAGAACAAATTTATCCAATGCATTGCTCCCATGGATGATTTATACCTGTTGCAGGTATGATCCTGTTACTTGCTGTATGCTGGATATAATTTTTATCCCTCAACTCTGTTACAAAATAATGTTGCTCCAGAAGTGCAACATTTAGGCCTGGGTTTTCATTCCTAGATCATGTGTGCTGAAACAGGAAATTTCCACCTCTACCAATCTGATTAACAAAACTGGCTGCCCTTGTTGAGATTTTAATTTGGGGGTTGGGGGGGGAGTCTAGATTGGAAATCAGACCCATCACCTCCCAAAAGCGTGCAGAGGCTGCCAAATGTGCAGGTGAGATGGGCAGAAGGTCTGCTTCTCTACCCCAGCATTTTGTTTAAGTTACTTTGAAAATGATTAAAACAATAGTCCTCCAACTCTCACCCTCTCCTCCACTCACACCCCCATATGCTCCTATTCCACATTCATGCCAACCTATGCCACCTCATAACCCTTTATCCACCTCACATGACCCTATGCCTATCACAATCTCATCGTACTTTATAACTCCTATGCTTAGTGCCAACTCAAGCCAAACTTTGCCCCTTACACATCATTCCCTCTCAACCACTCCATGCCGATTCGCTTTGTATCCTTTGACAGTTTTGAAAGTTATTAGGTTAATTGATTGTGTTGTCAGGTCCATGACAGCTATGATAGTTCCTTGACAGCATGACAGTTCATTGGCAGGTTTTGCAGTTCCTTGACAGCTTTGACAGTTCTTTGACAGCTTGATAATTCTTTGACTGCTTGACAATTCCTTGATAGTTTCTTGACAGCTTCAATGTTTCCAGCTGCATTTGTACACTTTTTACACATAATTGCATTTAATTTAACAATTACATAGGGTGCTTTACCTCTCCTACCCTTCGCAATGGTGTCCTAGAACCATATGCAAAGGTGTCCTGTGACTCTCCAAAGGGGGTATCCTGGCTTCCCATAAATCTACCAAGTTTGGATTACCTATTAACTGTTTGAAAGTGCGCCCTCTGATTTCCCTGCCTTCCAAAATTCCACTTCAATGGCAGCTGGTGATTTAAATGGCCAGCTGCCTCAGCAAATTGCACAAGTGAACCCCAACCTATGTCCAGCTCTGCTGTACTCAGGGACAAGACTTAGAATTTTTGATCATTTCCAGGATTTTCACCACGCCTGAGACACTCTCTACCATAACGAAATTCTGAGCCTTAGCCTCCATATAGAGTACAGCTATTCTTTGTAATTATACCACAGAAATTTACAGTTATAAAGCACTTTTAATGTAGGAAACACCGCTGGGCTCTTCACAGATAATGCAATCAGACAAAAATTACCACAACATTTGGACAGGTGAGCAAAATCTTTAATTATGCCGGATATTGGCAGTGCTGAGGTCATCTTTTGGACATTCTGAACATTTCTAAAATTATTTTCTTCAGTGCTTTGAAAGAGTGCTATGAAAATCTTTAACCTTTACCACTTGTGTGTAAATTTGCAGACCCAGAGCTTTCTACCATTCCGAATGTAATTAGGTAATTTGGATAAAACTGATTGTGAATTCACTGTGCAAATACCAGTACCAGACCATGAGTAAAATTGTAGCATCAGACTAACATCAGCATATTTCACTTTTCCCATCGCTTTGATACTTAAGCCCTGAAATATATGTTAAGAGACACGTGACTTATCCATGATAAGTAGTTACAGAGCCACGATATGTTTAGAACTATGAATTATTTTGTAATACAAGAGATCTATATTTCTGCTGCAAATTTTAATTAAATGTGTGGGTGTTGCTTACAAGACTACATGCACATTGTTTCGAGGTTATCACAATTCTAGAAATGTAAATTGCCTGATGGATTGTCAAACAATCTCTGGGTTATTGGTATTGCATTGCATTAATAAATTAACTTGATTTACAGAGTTAGAGATCTCAAAAGATAACAGCAGCCATTTGATCCATTCAACACACCCTTTCACCCAAGCCTGCATTCCATCCACAAAATCATCTGAATTCATAGAATCCCTCCAGTGTAGAAGAAGACCATTCAGCCCATCATGTCTATACTGACCACAATCCCATCCAGCTCCTATTCCTGTAACCCCATGTATTTACTCTGCCAATCCTCCTGACACTAGGGTCAATTTAGCATGGCCAATCAACCTAACCCACACATGTTTAGACTGTGAGAGGAAGGATGAACACCTGGAGGAAACCGATGCAGAGTCAGGGAGAAAGTGCAAACTCCACACAGACTCGAGGTCAGTATTGAACCTGGGTCCCTGGCATTCTGGAGCAACAGTGCTAACCACTCTGCCACCATGCTGCCCATCCTCTTGAATGATTCCAGTGTCTTTTTCATCATTGCCTCAGCCAGGGTATTAATTATTACCTGGGTGAAGAATTGCTTCATGACGGCTATGTAGAGGTTGATTTTTTTTACTACTTTGATCCCTTGTCCTACTGTCAAGACATAATTTGACTTAGTATTCATTTTAGCCTCTTGCATTTGTAAGTATGTTAAATATTTCTGTAAGGCCCTCGCTCATCCATCTTCCTCCAAGGTTGAAGGTCTTCACTTTTAATTGAGTTATTACATACCAGGCATCAACATTGTGGCATCACTTAGCTTTTTCCCTTGGGCATTGATATCCAGAACTAAATATAACATTTAAGGTTAATATCCGCTAATATACACGACCTTGCTTGTGGCTGGGTTTCACCAATGCTGCTGCAGTGATTGAAGTTTTGGCTGAGCGTCAAGTTCTCTATCCTAGTACAACGGTGTGGGAACAAGTAAGAATTCCGCCCATTCTGTTTTTCAATGATTTGAATGCAATTTTCATTTTATCCCTTCTACTTTTTTTAGAAGTTTTTTCCACCTATGTGAGGGATGTCATTGACTCGTAGGTCATGTTCTAAGCAAAGCTGATATTAAATGTTGGGGTGTTCCAAATCTCAGAAGGGAAATTTGGAATCTCTGCTCTCAGCTGTACTTTGAAATTTTGGTACAATGTGAGGGACGATGTGTTATTATCGTTAGACTATTAAATCCAGAAGCTCAACTAATGTTCTGAGGACCCAGGTTTGCATCCCACCATGGCAGATGGTGGACTTTGAATTCAATGAAAATATCCAGAATTCAGAATTTTCTGGTGACCATGAAACTATTATTGAACGTCATTAAAAACCCATCTGGTTCACAAATGCTCTTTAGGGAAGGAAATCTGCCATCCTTACCTGGTTTGGCTAGATGTGACTCCAGAGCCACAGCAATGTGGCTGACTGTCAACTGCCTTCTGAAATAGCCTAGCAAGTCACTCAGTTCAAGGGCAATTAGGGATGGGCAATAAATGCTGACCCAGCTAGCAGTGCCCATGTCCCAAGAGTGAATAAAAATTAAAGCCATTGGCAGAATTGTTCTGGCCTTATTAGCCATATCTGTATAATATTGATGGTGGAGTAATAATGTCACAGGACTGGAACATCTGACTGATGTTCTAAGGGCAGAGATTCAACTCCTTCTACAGTAGTTAGTGAAATTTGCACTAATAAGTTCAATGAATTAATAAATCTGGAATATGAAGCTAATTTGAACAATGAAATTCTCATCAATCATCGTGAAAGTTCATCTGGTTCACTAATACCCTTTAGAGAAGGAAATCTGCCATCCTTACCTAGTCAGGCCTACATGTGCCTCCATGCCCACTGCAATGTGCTTGTCACTCAATGCCATCAAACTGCTACAGAAAAATCAAACCAGGTGGACTACAGCAATTCAAGGCAGTGGCTCCTCCACCTTATCCCCACCACTAACGGGGATGAACAACAAATGTTGGGCTTGCCTGCAAGAGCCATATCCCAGGAATGGAATATGAGGTCAGTTGGCTGGACAGCTGGTTTGTGATATGGAACGATGCAAGCAATGTGGGTTCAATTCCCATATCGGGTGAGATTATTCATGCAGGCCTGCCTTCTCACCCTTGGTTGGCATCACACGGGACTTGGTCTGGTTAATGAAAATATTCACATCGTGGTTCGGACTAGTTTTATGGGTGGCACAATGATTAGCATTGCTTTCTCACAGCACCACGGATCTGGGTTCAATTCCGGCCTTGAATCACTGCCTGGGAGTTTGTACATTCTTTTCATGTCTGCTTGGATTTCTTTTGGGCGCTCCTGTTTCTTCAAACAGACTAAAGATGTGCAGGTTAGGTTGATCGGTCATGCTAAATTGATCCTAGGGTCAGGGAGACTAGCAGGGTAAATGAGGGTTACAGAAATTGGGCATGGCTGGGGTTGTGGTCGGTACAGACTCGATGGGCCAAATGGCTTCCTTCAGTTCTATGGGGATTCTGTGACTCTATGAATGAGAAAAAAACCAAGGTGAACGAGAGATGATGAGCTGTGGAAGAGTATTATGTGCTGAACACTACATTAAGGTCAAGGAGAATTGGGAGAACTGAGGATTGAATGAAGTATCTTGGGATTAGTCAGCAGTTGCAAGTACACGTATGCTATTGGGTTACAAGTGAATCCTTAAAACATAACTGTAAACCTTTGCTGTCGATAGCTTGAGAAGGACTTCCATGTCAGGGTATCACACATATGAAAGGACACAGAAACAGGAAGGCAGCTAATGATGATTCTAGCCTTTAGATCAAAAGTATGGCAAGGAACTCCTCTTTTTAGAGGAGTGAAAAAGATGGATTAAAAGGAATATGTTTCCAGTTTTATTTAAAATAATGAAGAAATCTATAACATGCATCAAGAGAAGATTTTGTAGAATATCTGAGGATGTGATTCTAAATTGAGTAAGCCAGAAATTAAACTTAGCCTGAGGAATATTGATTTATAGAAGGTGCTGTCAGCTGAAACAAGAAATATTGAATCAATAATGCATTCGAGCGGAAATTGGATAAATTCTTCATTCAGCAGTGTAAAATGACATGGGTGTCAGCAGTAAATTTTTTTTTCAAACACAAAAATGGTGCAGGTCCTGAAAGAAAACTGGATGGCTTTTTCTTCTTGGGGCAGCATGGTAGCACAGTGGTAGCATAGCTGTCTCACAATGCCAGGGAGCCCGGTTCAATTCCCAGCTTGGGCCATTGTCTGTGTGGAGTCTGCACATCATCCCTATGTCTGTGTGGGTTTCCTTCGGGTCCAGAAGATGTGTGGGTTAGGTGGATTGGCCATGCAAAATTGCCTCTTTGTATCTGGGGATCTAGCTAGGGTAAATGCATAGGTTTGGGCCTGTGTGGGGTTGTGGTCAGTGCAGACTGAATGGGCAAAATGTCCTCTTCTACACTGTAGGATTCTATACTTACTTCCTGTACGGAATCAGCCAATGGATTCCAGGAGTTCCACTCAGTGTTTGATCTGCTAATTCAACGTTGTTATAAGATAATTTATAAAAAAAACTTGTATGAGAGTTCTTTGTCTAATTGTCACTGGATCAAAATCTTGGGACGCCCCATCTAACGGTGTCATGGGATGCACATCCATCACATGGACTGCAGTGATTCAAGTAACTGCCATCTCAGGGCATCTCAAGATGGGCAATAAATGTTGGCTTTTCCAGAAATATTCATTTCCCAAGAAAGGAAGGAACAATGCTGGAAGAGCTCTTTGGTAAGATTGACTGCTGATCTACATTCACATCTAGGTTTGTTAGCCCAATTGTTTTATGTTCTGCTAGAACCTAAGGTGCATATCTTGCTTTATTTTTGAAATGGATTATAGTGGAACACTGCTTCAACAGAACAGTGAAGTTGCAGGTTTCACCCTAATATTAGCCATGACTCACTCTTGCCTGGGTCACATTACTGAAGGTACATTGTCTTTCAGGCGAGACATTAAACTCAAGTTCTTTGTTTTTAAAAACAATGTAAATGATTCTAAAGCATTATTTTGAAGAAGACCAATATGTCACATATTGCTGAGTGTCCCACCAGTCTAGATTATCTTAGAGAAATACAGAGATGACACTAGTTCCCAAGGTACAACTGACTTGCTTACAACACTTACAAATATCTCAGAACTTACAGGATTTTCGACAGACAGACATGTCTACTTAGCTCCCCAGGACTTGCTGGAAACCTCTCAATTTTCTCAGCTCTCTACCTCAACCCACAGGCTTAAGTGATCCAGTGCATATAGAGTAGAGAACTGGCTAGCTCTATCATAAACAGATCAATCAAACCATCAAACTCTAAATCTCCTACTCTCTTTCAACTGAATATATTATTTTCAAATAAGTAATTCTAAACAAAAAACATATACATTAAGTCATTTCTTAGAGTTCAACTTGACTATTTTCTCTAAGTTCAGAAATAGTATTTGAGATACAAATGAAATACAAAATACAAATGAGATACAAAGGAAATTTGGCATGTCAGTTATGACTCTCACCAACTTATACAGATGTACCATAGAAAGCATTCTTTCTGTTATCTCACAGTTTGGTATGGCTCCAGCTCTGCCCAAGACTGCAAGGGATTACAAAAAGTTGTGAACATAGCCCAATCCATCACACAAACCAGCCTCCCATCCATTGACTCTGTCTATACTTCCCACTGTCTCGGCAAAGTAGCCAGCATAATTAAAGATCCCACCATCCTGGACATTCTGTCTTCCAGTTTCTTCTGTCGGGAAAAAGGTACAAAAGTCTGAGGTCATATACCAACTGTCTCAAGAACAGCCTCTTCTCTGCTGCTGTCAGACTTTTGAATGGACCGACCTTGCATTAAGTTGATCTTTCTCTACATTCCAACTATGACTGTAACACTACATTCTGCACTCTCACTTCCTTCTCTATGTACAGTATGCCTTGTCTGTATAGCAAGCAAGAAACAGTACTTTTCACTGCATACTGATACATGTGACAACAATAAATCAAATCAAATCAAAAGATCTCTTTGATCTACGATTAGATCTACGAATCTGATGATGCGATTTGGTGTGAACAACTTGATGAGATGGATAATTAGCATTGCTCGTGGGAAAAGGAAATACATTTTCATATTTACTGCCTTCATAATAAAATGCACAGCAGTACAGTGAGCTTCATCCAGGTGCTCCAATTTCCCTCACAATCCAAGGATGTGTATATTAGATGGGATAACAATGGTAAATTCACTGGGATAGGACAGGGATGGCGGTGAGCTGAAGCAAGATGCTCTTTCAGAGAATCAGTGTAAACTCAATGGGCCAAGTGGCCTTCTTCTGCACCGTAGTGATTCTATGACTCTATGGCCAAAACTTTCTGGCAGTTCACACTGGTGAGATTCTCCAGACCCACCGGTAGTGCACTCCCAGTCATGGGTTTCCCACTGGCATGGGGTGATGTCAATTGGAACTTCCATAAACAGCAGTGGGACTAAAGAATTCCACTGTTAGCAAACAATACACCACCTTCCATCAGCAGAATACGTGTGGCCGGGAGGCCAGAGAGTCTTGGCCTATATCTCCGTCTGCTCATTGTCAAGCATCTTGTGATCTACTAGCCATTGTCATTCAACAGATGAATATTGGTAGCAAACAACGCTCCGAGCTGGATGATGCAAGTTTGCCGGCACAATTTCTGATTCAAACCAAATTTCCAACCTCAACTCATAGTCCCCTTGCATCTGTCATTTGTCAGGTTTCATTTTGCTTTACTGTGTTGTTTTGCACTTTCATCTGGTTTCACTCTGATCTTCTCAACAATTGATGAAAAAAAGAGAAATACAGCTGAAGCTTTTTGTCTTACATTCTTCAGGACAAAAGCAAGAATACCAAATTTCAAAGGGAACAACAAGCTATATTGCATGAGCAAATGGGTGCTGGTTGATTGGAAGGGTGACTCTGGTTGGTCAAGGTACTTGCTGCCATGTTGAATACACCAGGGAGCAAAAGCTTTGACTGCATGTCTCCTTTATCAGCAATATTCAAGTTCTGGACTTTGAAGTCTGGCATGCTTGTTAACTGGCGATAGTTAAGAGTAGTCAGTGGTGTGCTAAAGTTCCAATCTTTCACAGGGTTTGCTGCTGTCTTTTAGCTCAAAGTGTGGGATGGATCAATGTGTGCAACGTGGGATGTGAACAGATAATTTAAATATATTTGTAATGATTTTAATCAGATAATTGAGATGGGCCTGTTAGAATAGGAACTTCCTGAATTGTTTGGCCAATAGGGAATATCTTGCTTTGTATTTAGCCAGGACTGTCAGTTCCTCTGGCACTCCTAATGTAAAGTGCTAACTGAAAGTATTGTGTACGCACTTGTCAAACTTGTAAAGAAAGGGATTTTGGTGAAGGGACTTCTGCCTCTGATGACTTATTACTGTTTTCTTCTCCAAAGTACTAACTCTCAAACTGTCAGTGATAACCCTGTTAAATCATTTGATTCCAAATGAAACAATTTGTATGGAATAATAATGATGGAAGTAGCGTTATGGAATTTGATTAAATGATTTCTGGCCATTTGCGATATGGATCACGAGCAACATGCAGTTAATGTCGATGCCAAGCAATTCTCCAAAATATAGGTTATTGCATTTTGTTGACCATCAAATTGACTGTAGGGAAGCCAGAGACAGTTTAGCAGATATTTCATTAAGTGCATATGCCATGCAGTTTCCAATAAAGGGGTGATAACCACATGATATTATTGCTAGACTTTTAATCTGGAAACTTAACTAATGTTCTGGGGACCTGCGTTTGAATCCTGCCACAGCAGATGGTGAAATTTGAATTCAAATAAAAATTATCTGGAATTTAGAATCTACTGCTGATCATGAAACCTATGTCAGTTGTCAGAAAGACCCATCTGGTTCACTAATCTCCTTTAGGGAAGGAAATCTGCCATTCTTAGCTGGTCTGGCCTATATGTAAGTCCAGAGCCACAGAAATGTGGCTGATGCTCAGCAGCCCTTGAGCAACTAGGGATGGGCAATGAATCTGGCCAGCCAGCGACGTCCATGTCCCACAAATGAATTTAAAAAAGACTCTTCAACGCAGCCATCTAATGCTAAACTGGACTGCTTCACAGAATCATAGTTTCATCTTAACCTGGATGTGCTTTATAGGCAAGATGGCATGCAGATTGTTGTAGATCTTTGGGAACAATTATTTGAGTTCCATGTGCATTGCAGTCACCATCAAACAATGAGTCCATTACATAGTCTATGGTACAACATCAGTTATTTCTCTATTTTATAAAGCCACCCAGTTTTTAGGGACTGCCTTATTTTCTGTAGTCTGCTGTCTGCTGCTAATTCTGCCTCCAACTCCTCTCGAGATACAAGATTCACGGTTGCATCTAAAATCACAGTGATCGTGTAGTCTTCACTGTCACTCATTGCTTTGCTTTCACTGATGCTGTCTGTAAAAGTTTTTGGGTGCAGTACGTCAGCTGCTTTGTCACATGAACCTGCAAGATACTCAACCTCAAAGCTATACCAATGAAGACAATCTGACCATCTTTAAATACTCAGAGGTCAATGACCAGATCCCGATATGGTTAACATGGTTGCTGTTGTTTTTTTATTCATTCATGGGACATGGGCATTGCTGGATAGGCCAGCATTTATCGCCTGTCCCTAGTTGTCTTTGAACTGAGTATAGTTTGCTAGGTTATTTCAAGGGCAACTGAGAGCCAACCACATTGTTGTGGCTCTGGAGGCACATGCTGGCTAGAGAGGGTAAGGTGGGCAGATTTCCTTCTGTAAAGGACAGATGGGTTTTTATAACAATCAACAATGGGCTCATGGTCACCACTAGAGTTTGAATTCCAAATATTTTTCATTGCCGTGGTGGAATTCGAACCCTGGTACCCAGAACATTAGCTGAGTTTCTGGATTAATAGTTTAGCGATAATACCACTAGGCCATTGCCTCTCCTGTGGGAAGAGCAGAAGAATATTTGGGTACCTCAATCTCCCATAAATGGCAACACAACAAAGACCAGATTATCAATTTTATGATGATGAAGGTAGGATCAGTGTTTGCCAGACTATTGGAAATAACCTCCGTTGCTCTTCTATATATTAGTGCGATGGGACCTTTTATGTCCACTTGAAAGGATAGACAGAAACTCTTTTTTATGTTTCAGCCTTCATCACTGCAGCGCTGCTTCCGTTCAGTTCTGCAATCTCATGCAGCTTAAGCTTTGTGCTCACATCTTTAGTGTGAAACTTAAACCCATAACCTGCTGTTTCAGAGATGGAAACGCAACCACAAAGCCAAAGATCACTCCGAATATCTGTAACCCATAATAAAAATGAGATGACATAAAATGGTTAATCCCTAGAATCAAGCCAGCATTGGCTTTTGTGTCCAAAAGGGAAAACACTGAAAATCTCAGCAGGTCTGGCAGCATTTGTGAATAGAGAAAAGAGCTGATGTTTTGAGTCCAGATGACCCTTTGTCAAAGCGCTTTTGTGTGAATGAGAGAACAAAGGGGGTGAGAAGAGAATCAGTGAGAAAATCATATATGATTCGCATGAATATGAATGTAGTTCTGAGCTATTTGTGTGTACCTAATTAGTAGTGCTGTCGTAGAACTGTCACTGGATAATTGATATTGCTTTGATGATTGCTGGTTGCAGACACCATGCTGTCTTGATTTGATTGTGTCCTGAAAATCAAAAAGCACTTCAACGTGACAGAAACCTGAAATAGGGGATGCGTTTGAACCATATTATGAAGGTGCCAAGTGAGGCAGCCAAACTGTCTTTCTGGCAATTTAGTTGCGCCTCAACTTACTACTCTTGTTTATTTTCCTTGCCCATACTCTCTTGCTGCCTGTCCTACAAGGGGAATCTGACAGTCACACACACTGACAGTCTGTGCGGAAGAGGTACAAACGCACTTCACAGCAAACCAATGAGTCCCCTCCTGCTCAGAAGCCGACACAGTGACCCTGGGAAACTTGACAGCCCCTCACTTCAACCTTTGTTAGACCTGGCTTGTCACAGAGGGTGACGGCTGCGGCATAAATTCAGAGAGAGCAAGGCATATAAGTAAGAGCATGTCTGCAGAGTCCAGTCAAACCCGGCGCCACAATCCGACTGGGTGAGAAAACACCCAGTCTTGACTTTGGGGACGAGGGATTTAACTGTTGAGGGAATTTGTCCTGGAAAGGATGATGTGACACTGGGATGATTTTTCTTGCTTTCATATTGTGGCTTTTGAATGAATTGCACACTGCACTCCAGAAACAAGACTATGCCGTCAGAGAAGCTCCTCACAGTTTGCATTAACCGTCTTTTTAAGGTGATAAAAGGTGGCTGTGTTCTGCCGGCGCTGAAATGTTGGTCCCCAGTCCTTAATAGGATCAGAACTGTCTCGTTCAGCCCGAATAATCTGGAACAGACACTGCAATAAATCTCGACAGTCTAAGAGGAAAGCTGAGATGGCTGCTGCAGGTGTGAATGGGCCAACTAAGGTAAGCAGATGGTGTTTACATACAACTGCGAATTAAAATAGTCTTGTTAGTCAGGAGTGAGGTTGAAGCTTTTGCAGTTGCTTTTTTGAGTGGAATTGACACCGTGCTGACATGCAGAACTGCACAATGGTTATATTCCGCACTGTCAGCAGCTTACAGGCTGTGAAAGGGACACCGAGGGAAGTCACCAGTGAGGAAAAGGCAGGAGAATGGCACAAAGTCACTCTGGTTTCCTCCAACAGTCCAAAGATGTGTGGGTTGTGTTGATTGGCCATGCAAAATCGACACTAATTTCAGGGGGATTAGCAGGTTAAATATGTGGGGTTACGGAAATAGGTGGAACTGTGTTCAGTGCAGACACGATGGGCTGAATGGCCTCCTTTGGCACTGCAGAAATTCTATGAAAGCCAGAATGCTCATTTGGAAAGTCAGCATTGATATAATGGGCCAAAAGACTTACTGCTGCACCATAACCATTCTGTGATTCTGCGGATAGTGGATGACACAAGTCACTCACTCTGAAACACAACAGGGAATAAAAATGTCCAGCACTGTAACTCACACCAGCAGACGATTGTCAGAAAGCATCTGGTGGCGTATCACAAAGAAGGCTTGTGAGAACGTGGCCACGGGTGTGAAGTAAAGATCGCTTGATGAACAGAGAGCCAGAGCGGTCAATTTTAACATGACGGGAGATCCAGTTGGACGGTGTGAAGGACAAAATGGAAACCCCTAGAGAGAGTTTTGCAAGAGGTTCAATTCAGCACTATGATTACTACCCTGGCAGTTAATGGATAAGTCAATACTGACCAGGGATTGATCTTGGGATCTTCCTATGCCTGACTGGCTCAGTTACTGGTTAGCCAGATCAGTCATCAGGTAAGTGTGTCCTGGCATTTTTGATGGAATCAGTAAAGTCAATGCGAAAAAGTCTGGAAAACTAAATCAAACCTGCTCAATCATCTCATCAATACAATGGATGTAATTCAGCAACAAGCCTCTTTTGTACACGCGGCTTTTGCAAATTTAGATGACAAATGAATATTTGGAACTTTGAGCTGCTTTTTTCCATCTGTCAGAAGTAACAGGCCAGGTAACATATGATACTCAATGTGAGAGTAACCTCCCTTTCCTTTAGTTTGATTTTTTAGGTATCATACATATTACCATCATGAAGATAACATAAAAATAATATAGACAGTGACCCAAGGAATCAAATCTGTGGTCTGACTGTGAGGCAGCAGTTCCAACCACTGGGCCACCATGTCACTTTCTCCTTTAACTTATAGCTTCCATTCTTCCTGAAAAGTTGCTTTGCCTAATGTGACCTTAAATTTACAATGCAGACGTTGAAATCAATGATGGAGTATATATATGTAAACATGAAAGGCCAATATGTCCCTGAGGTATTATAGATGAAGTCTTCCGTTGTAATTAAACTAATTGCTTGTAATGTGCACTAGAGTGATGTAATTAAAATTACATTTGTATATGCACAAGAAAAGTGACCAATTAGAGCTTATGGTTCTCTTTCACAGATGTATGAATCAACAAAGCTAAGAAACAGTTCACTCTCTGTGCAGAGTCTGCACATTCTCCCCGTGTCTGCGTGGGTTTCCTCCAGGTGCTCCGGTTTCCTCCCACAGTCTGAAAGTTGCATTGGTTAGGTGCATTGGCCATGTTAAATTCTCCCTCAGTGTACTTGAACAGGCACCTGAGTGTGACGACTGAGGGATTTTCACAGTAACTTCATTGCAGTGGAAATATAAGCCTACTTGTAACACTAATAAATAAACTTGAACTTAAAACTTACATATTGCAATAATTCACAGCATAGCAATCTTGTGCTTTATGTCAGTATGACCCCAAGCTATAGAGAAATAGGAGCCTAACTCCATTGCATTATTCATCAGGAATATAACCTTGGGTTTATTTTAAGATGAGTAGTGATTGTCATTGATAAATCATGTGTTCCTGAGGTTGGTTTCCATTATATTGATTCTAACATCTAAACTACAAATAACAGTGGGCCTTCAATCCTTATTTACATAGAATCCCTACAGTACACAAGAAGGCCATTCAGCCCATTAACTACAATCCCATGCAAGTCCTATTCCCATAATCCCATGTATTTACCCTGCTAATCCACTAGAATCAATTTAGTATGGCCAAACAACCTAACCTGCATATCTTTGGAGTGAGGACGGAAACCAGAGCACCCAGAGAGAGCCCATGCAGACACAGAGAGAATGTACAACTCCACATAGACAGTCACCTGAGGCCAGAATTGAACCCGAGTCCCTGACACTGTGATGCAGCAATGCTAAACACTGCGCCACATAAGAATATAAGAAATAGGAGCAGGGGTAGACTATTTTATGCCTAGGTCCTCCTCCACCAGTCACTACGGCCATGGCTGTTTTGATTGTAGTCTTAATTCCACTTTCCTGTCTGACCCTCCCTCCCGTGACTACCTTATCAACTAAATTCCTGATTAACTCAGCCTTAAATATATTCACTGACCCCTGTGCAAGGGAATGCTAAACACTAATCGTCTCCACAAGAGAAATCTTATCTCTGGTTTTAAATGTCAATCCCTTCATTTGAAACCATGCTTCCTGCCTCCAGATACACTCCTTCTCCTCCTGCCTTGGGGAAAGATCCACTCAGCATCTTTCCTGTCGGATCCTGTCAGAAAGTTATGTTATAATAAGGTCCTATGTCATTCTCCTCAGTTCCAATAAGCAGAGGCCCAAACTGTCCAACCTGTACTCACAGGACAATCCCTTCATCCTCAGAATGATCCTATTGAAGTTTCTCCAAGTTGCTTCCAATATAATTTCAGGCAATCCTCAAATATACAGTGTATGAGTTGTGATGAGTGACACTTCCCACACCCTGTTTTGTCTTTACAATGCCGGTTTTCACTTTATAACGCCATGCCAGACATCAATTGGTATTTACCAACTGTTAAGTCCCTCTCTGTTCTACTTTTCCCAATAGCTGGCAAGGTAACATGCATCTTGGTCATAGAAATGTCTTTGAAAGTGCGGTCACTATTATATTGTGGGGAATAAGACAACTTTACTGAAGCAAAACCTCACAAACTATAACATGACAAAAGCCCCAGTTTAAAACTAACTAACTTAGTGGAAACTGATGGGTTGGAGGCCTGTTTTATCATTAGTTTAAGTGCACTTGCCACTGGAACAAGTTTACAAAACACTGACTAAGGAGTGATTTGGTACCTTAATTCATGGTGTCACAGCTATAAGTTGATGGATAGGGAACAACTTTAACAACCAACTAATTAACAACGAAGTTAATTTTGTTGCTGATAAGTTGTGTTGTTCAATGAAAATAACATATCTCGCTATGATGCGGCCAGCCCCAATTTATAGTACTGGGCGGGATTTTCTAGCTTTTCCCATTGAAGGGATCTTCCAGTCCAACTGAAGGAGTCTCTTCCACTCTCCCCTGCAGATTCTCCAGCAGCGAGGTGAGTGATCCAGGTGAAAAAGTTGGGTATGATCGGGGTGGGGAAGTGATGCAGATGAACATCCTGACCATTGCTCCTATGGGAAAATCAGATTTGAATATGACATTTTGATCTAAAAATGGGGTTTTCAGAAATTTTGGCATAAGTTTGAGGGCACAGTGGCACAGTGGCTAGCATTGCTGCCTCTCAGTGCCAAGGATCTGTGTTCAATTCCTGGCTTGGGTCACTGTCTCTGTAGAGCTTGCACATTCTTCCAGTGCCTGCATGGGTTTCCTCCGGATGCTCCGGTTTCCTCCCACAGTCCAAAAGTGTGTAGATTAGATGGACCAGCCATTCTAAATTGTCCCTTAGTGTCCCTAGCTACTAAGCTAGGGAATCGGCAGGCAGGCCGGGGTAAGATGCTGAGTTGGTGCAGACTCAATGGGCCGAATGGCCTCCCTCTGTACTGTAGGGAACTCTATGACTGAATATCTCTCTTTAAATAAGGTGACCTAAACTGTATACAACACGCTAGGTATGGATCGGAATTCTCCAACCTTATCAGCGGCTGGGATTCTCCAGTCATGCTACTGTGAATAGAATGCCCAATTTCCTGTTCTCACTGACCATAATGGCGGGGCACATGACATCGGAGCATCCCGGCCGTGATCTCACCAAATATTCACATTTCAAGTCCTCCTGCATTTGGACACTAACTAACCAGGATGATTTTGAATTCTCTCCCTACTCCACTTAACATTTAATGTGGCACCTTTCCTGGCAATGCCTTCAATGTGGAGAATTGGTCACAGATGCACACGTAAAGGGAAGATTAGAGATATTGTGAAGGTAGAATGGGAAATCAGAGTGCAAACATCAGTTTCTATTAGTTTCCCAATTAGCATGGCACTGAGTAAAATGCTTCCCAGGATACATGCAAAGCAATTTGTAATTAACATGGATGATGGGGCTCTGGGCTTTAATTAATTGTGAAAAATTAAAAGTTAATAGTGGAGTCAATTCAATAATTTGAGCAGGATTTCAGGCCTGGAAAGCTTATTGAGCTTTATTAAGTGCTTGCTTGTGGAGAGATCGGGTTGTTGTATTTTTTAGTGCTTTAGTTCAATTCAAGCTTCTCTTAGCTGTTCTTTGTAAAGCGTATAAATTGGAACAACATCAGTGTCAGAAATTGCAAGTCAGCTGAGGAAGGTTGGACTGGTGGAGGTCATGCAGGTCACTCGTTTCCATTACACAGAGTAATAGAGAGACAGAGGAAGGAAATCTGCCATCCTTACGTGGTCTGGCCTACATGTGACTCCATATCCATAGCAATGTGGTTGACCCTTAATTGCCCTTGAAATGGCCCAGCAAGCCACTCAGTTCAATGGCAATTAAGGATGGGCAACAAATGCTGGCCCCACCAATGAATCCCCATCTTGTGATAGAATAAATAAAAAGGAGAGAGGTAGCTCTTGACTTTATGTGATAGGATGTAATTGGGAATTAACAATCCATTTTGCACCCACCCGGTTTTTACCTCCATGGTGCCCAATGTTTCGTACACATGATAATTCCTCATCACCACCTGCATCACATGACCAAGTGGTGACATCTTGAATGACTCAACCGTACCCTGTGCTCTTGACTCCAGAACAAGAATTGTCTTAACCTTGTAATTCAAGTCCTTGTGCATTGCTGGCCTGTGAGGGGCACTGTTCAATGTGGACTTTAACATAAGGAAAAGCATTATGGTTGCAACCTTGAGTCAGTGCCCCTTTCTAAGGGAATCTTCAAGCTTGCCCAATGGTCCTGCTAAACCATAGCATTCACTCGATTTGGAAGTCTGCAGGAGAGGAACTAAATGTAGATCAGCAATTACTGACATTCCCAGACATTGGTGTTGCCTTGGTGGGCATAGTTTCCTATAGCCTGACTCCAAGCATGTCAGTTCAGCTCAAGCTCGATGTTCGGGCGGCACAATGGCACAGTGGTTAGCACTGCTGCCTCATAGTGCCAGGGACACAGGTTCAATTCCGGCTCGGGTCACTATCTGCTTGGAGTCTGTACATTTTTCCCTTGGCTACAGGGGTTTCCTCCAGTTTCCTTTCACAATCCAAAGATGTGTCGGTTGGGTTGATTGTCCATGCTAAATCGACAGTAGTGTCAGGGGGATTAGCAAGGTAAAATAAGTGGGGTTACAGGAATAGAGCTATTTGGGATTGTGGTCTGTGCAGACTCAATGGGCTGAATGGCCTCTTTTTGTACTGTAGTGCTTCTATGATCTCAATTGTGACAGAATGCTCATCTTTGACATTTATTTTTGCATTTTTCTGGCCACTATCTGCATTCCCCCTTCCCTACCGCCCCATCCATGAGATTGTCTGCAACATTCATTCATCAACATTGACTCCCCCATCCCATTGTTCCCTGTGCCCCAAGGTTCACTTGTCTCCCATCTCCTTCTTCCATTATTTACCATGCTCCAATGTCCCACGCCTCCCTTCTCCCCTGCAGAATTCCCCGTGCCCCAGTGTTCCTCGTCTTCCTTTCCCCTCAGAGTCCCTTATGCCATGACATCGCAAAACAGTAAGGAAGAAGCTGCTGTGGAGACCTTACCTGTAACTTCCCCTCACCCCAGGAATACACGTAGCCACTTCTTTGAACTGGGATCTGCGAGTGGTGTGCTAGTTTGAGAATACTCACTGCTGAGTTCTGCTTGGATTCAGCTCACTCAGTGCACGTCTTCCAAAACCAGTCATACATCACACCATTCTGAGATAATGCCAACATGGGATTTGAGTGTGCGACCACTATATAGATGCAAATTTATTACAGTGATGTTCCCAACATCGATGGAAAGAAACTCAGCCCTCCATTGACGAGGGCAGGGAGGCGACAATTGCGTCCTGTATTCACGCCACCAGGAATTGGGTCAAGGGGCTTCTGCTGACATATTCCAATGATGCCACCAAACATGCCCAGCCTGTCTGAGCATGGAAAGTCCCAGCCTGAGTTCCTCTCAACAATAAAACTTACCATAGCATTTTCTGCACACTATAATACTGTCACAGACAAGCAGTTTGATATGGACCTCATGGACTCATTGAAAGAATTTTCCCTTCCCGCCTGTGTAGTGGAAGGTGGGGGTGGGGGGGGGGGCAGACCATGCAAAAATCTGTTGACTTTGGGCAGAATTTTCCAGTCTTGGGGTGAGGCCGGTTGGAAAATCCCATCCATAGACTCCCTACAGTGCAATAGAGGCCATTCAGCCCATCGAGTCTGCACCAATTCTCTGACAGCATATCTTACCCATGCCTTCTCCCCTTCCCCTATCCCTGTAACCCCACACATTTCTCATGGCCAATCCACCTAACCTGCACATCTTTGGATTGTGGGAGGAAACTGGAGCACTTGGGGAAATCCACACAGATATGGGGAGAACATGCAGGCTCCATACTAACAATGAGCTGGAAGTCGAACCTGGTCCCGGGTTCTGTGAGGCAGCAGTGCTAAGCAGTGTGCCAACCCAGAACTAAAAATTAGGGAGAGATAACTCATTGATTAGTAAAGGAAATTTTCACCTTGACTCACAGAAAATGAGAAAAATCCTAAAGATTTAAGGGCAAAATTGGGAGCGAGTGGTTTAATTTACCTCCTGGAACAGTGAGCATTGTCACTTAAACCAAAACCTTGCACAGCATTAGCCATTTCTTTCCTTCTGCCGAGATGCTATTTTATAATGTTTTTCTGCAGACGTTTGTTCGCTGAAAACAATTGATCCGATTTTTTTAAAAATCAGAGTGGCCTAATTTTCTTACAGTGTGTATCTGCAGCCTTGGTAGATTTCTGATTTGTTGAAGCTATCCAGGGAATTGAGAAGGGGAGGGTTCAGGAGAACAGACTATGAAAAGAGACAGCAGTGATTAAATTTTCGCAGTAAATGTTGCTCGTTTGACTGCTGCAATTCCCACAAGACTTTCACCTTTCTGTTAAGCATGAACTGAGGAAGCTGCCAAGAACACAAGAAAGGCAATTAGTCAATTAATGTCCATATTATCACACAGTTCATTAATTACTTGTGAGGGACTCTAATAGACCAAACCAACAGTGTTTTGGTAAATATTTACAACTGCCTTAAATTCACTGTCCTTTTGGAAGTATAATTAGATAGTCACGGTGAGGAAGTATTGATTCTGGCTCAATGTGGATATTCTTCACTTCAAGCTACAGTTCAGGAGCAAATCTTGGCCTGATAATTGAGCACAGTAATGGGAGTGGGTGTGGGAGCAGGATGCTACACTGTCAGAGGGCTCGGTCTTTGGATAAAGCACTAAAACCGAGGTTTCATTTCCTACCAGGAGAATGTAAAAGATCCCACTGCCTCACTCAAAGATATTTCCTATTGTCTATAGGCCAACATTGAATCATCAGCCAACATCGCTCGATAGACCATCTTTGTTGTGTACTTCACATTGCACTTTGTGGGATCATGATGCAAGGGAGCATGATTACTTGCAAATTCCCATCTAAACCACACACAGTCCTGTCTTGCGACTCTATAACTTAAGCTGGGTCAAAATCTGAAACTCACTTCTTACTAGCACAAGTGGGTGTACTTATACCAGATGGACTACAGGGATTCCAGAAGGTCACTCACCACCAACTTCTCAAGAACTGTTAGAAATAGGCAATCAAAGTTGGTTTTGCATCTATCCTGCACTTCATTTCCCTAAAGGATGGTTTTATTGACATTTGTTGGTTAAGGTAGCGAGGCATTTGGAGCTGGGACAGGCCAAGTGGAGTCAGCCATCAATGACACAAGTGGCTAAATAGCCTACTTCTCTTCTGAGGGTGGGTTTTCCAATCCCGCCTGCCCCAGATAAATGGATATTTGGCTTGTCTGTCCCACCTGCAACAATCCCCATGACTGAAGATTTAAGCCCAAATGTTTTCTGGTGAAAAAGTTTGTGCTTTTTTTCACGGTATGAAGAAGCAACTCTTGTCTGAAGGCTCAAAGAAGCTTTAAAACAATGACATTATTCTGACGTGTCTAGTATCAGAATGACCCATCTGCTTTTAACAACTGAATTCCATTTAATGAATCACACATTTGGTTATCCAAAGTGGCTCCCTTTTATAATTCTGTTTTTTAAAAAGTTCTATTAAATGCCTTTGAATTCCTATAACTTCACAGTCCATTGACCAGGCAAGTAATATGATTAATAAGAAATCAGAAATGAAATCTGACTCCAGGTATAATTAAAAATGTAATCAATACTCCCAGCTGTCTGTTACGACTCTGGTAGCAGACATATTGTCACAAACCATTTAGTCCAAGGATGTCTAACAAGATCATTTCAACTCCTTCTTATTAATTAATTTTAAATATATGATGGAGCAGCCACTCACTCAAAGGGAGAACCCAATGTTGAAGTGTGGCAAAGCTCTAAAAGAATGTTTCTACAAAACAGTGAGCAACTCAACCACATCCGCTTAATTTTATTGCCATGTGTTGGTATTTCAATGACAGGCAGTGAATGAAAGGCTAAAAGTATCAATGCGACAAGATCTTGCACAAGGAAACAATCTAAACTAAACTGGAATTGTAATTATCATTTTTACCCTATTCATTCACGTAGGAACAATGACCAAAGGCACTGCAGGGCATGCTACCGTACAACCCAATATATTTATTGGGACTTAAAATGTACTTAGAACTCAGAATGGTTCTACTTTCCCCTTCCTGAGCGAACCAGGGTGAGTGATTAGGAATTTGACAGTTGCATCACCCAAAATCATTCCTGTGCCAGATATAGCATGATGAAGATGCAGTGAAGCTGGGCGAAAGACGTGTTGTTTGTTCCATTTCAGGAATACGCAGGGAAATAGGATAAAAAGCCAACTGCAGACCTAATTAGTGTAACTTAAAGTTTTAAATTTATTTATTACTGTCACACATATGCTTACATTCACATTGCAATGAATTTACTCTGAAAATTCCAGCGTCAGCACAGTCTGGAGCTTGTTCAGGTTCACTGAGGGAGAATTTAGCATGGCCACCTAACCAGCATGTTAAGCTGGGAGGAAACCAGAGCACCCAGAGCACGCAGATACAGGAGAACATGCAGACTTTGCGCAGGTAGTAACCCAAGCCAGGAATCGAACATGTGTCCCTGGCACGGTGAGGCAGCAGTGATAACCACTGTGCATAGTGCTGGGGTTTCAGTGTGTGTGACTAAAGAACAAGAAGAGCCAGTGGTCAGTCATGCCTACAAAAAGCTTACAGGGAGATAGATCACTCTGTTTGTTGCCGGAAGAAACCTCTGTAAAAACCACAATCTTAAGGAAATCTGACAGTTTCCCAGCTACCCTGCAGAATCCAGTGTCTTCAAAATAGCTGCAAACCTGCCAAAGTCAGATCTACTGGAATCACCCAACTTAACAGCCGCAACAACCACAATCACAGCTGCTACATTGTCAAGATGTAACATTTTATAACAGCAACTTCTGCCATAATCGTATTACTGGTAAATCAGCTCATGGCCAGAATGCCATTTCTGGAAAGCAAAGGGGACGAGTTGACTTCATGCCTTAAAATTGCGAACAAAGGAAAATCTTATTTGTTTTATGTAAAGCCTTTTACCTGTTCCATTTTGGAATATAAACACAAAAAATTAATTTCTCATTCACAAGAAACCCTCAATAATATTGGTGATATGTATTTAAGGATTGCCAATAATAGTCAACTTCTTCTGTTTTGGCACATGTCAAGCATTACCTTCTATTTAGATTATCAGTTATTGAATGAATTAGGTGAATTTCTTGTGCAATTGGACACAGAGAGACTGGTATTCAAATGATGAATCAGGTGCCTACACAAAGGATCAAGCAAACCTGATGCCAAGAGATGAGGTTGGCAGGGTGGCACAGTGATTAGAGCTGCTGCCTCACAGCTCCTGTGGCTTCAGTCAATTCTCACCTTGGGTGAGAATTGACTGTGAGGATTCCTCACCCTGTGAGGAATCTGCGCATTTTCTCTCATGTCTGCATGGCTCCTCCGGTTGCTCCGGTTTCTTCCCACAGTCTGTAAGTTTGGCCATGCTAAATATATGGAGTTATAGGAATAAGGTGGAGAAGGCTGGGTAAGTATGCTGTCAGAGTCGATAAAGGCTCGGTAGGCTGAACGATTTCTTCTGCACGAGAAGAATTCTATGATTCTTCTATGGTAAGATCATTATATAATTAATAATGCTGTGTCTGAAATTCATGCAGCTTTTACACTTGTCCAGCATTGTGCTTCTGCTTTGCCCACTTGTTAAAGAACCATAAATGTGTAATTTGCAAAATGGGTGCACAATTAATTCCAGAATTTTAGGTGCAGAGGAGTTATTTTATTGATGTTTTGTAATTTTTTTAAAGTTTTAATTTCTGCCTGTTAGAACTTCTCCGTAACTTTAGTCTCTTCAAATGTGTTTTTATGGCATGAGTCTGAGTGATATTGAAAATGGAAAAGCTTTTGCTATTAAATGTGGGAGTAGAATTTCTGCTTTGGGCACCGCACTGGTGTAAAGTGCATCCAAACATTGTCCCTGCTTTGAAACAGTTTCATTCCTTGTTTCTGCATAAAGCTGCGAAACAGTACAATCGTGCACCAAATTAAAATGTCTTCTTTTTAAACAAAATCAAAATGGTAAAATAGGGCCTGATATAAATACAGTTCTCAAAAGCATAACATCATCACAAGAGTAATTATTTCCTCTGACTGGAGACTTGGTCTAAAATTTAAAGCCAGGTCATTCAGTGGGAGATAAACACCCAGCAGGTCAGGCAGCACCTGTGGAGAGAGAAGCAAAGTTAACATTTCAGGCTGTGACCTTTCATCAGTATTAGGACAAGTTGGAAAGTTGGTTGTTTTTCTATAGGTGAAATGAGTGAAGAGGAATGAAAGGGCAGAATGCAGGAGACATTAATGCGACAAATAAAAATACAAAATATGAGTCAAGAGGAGTTGCGAATGGCAGGATATTGAACAACTTTTGATATGGCCTTCCTTTCTCCTCACTTAAATCCCACTCCCCCTTCTAGCTCACTCCTGTCTGACTCATTTCCCATCATTCTACTTTCACTTACTTGCCTTACTTCTCAGAACTCTTTGACCTTCACTCCACCAATCTCCATATTCATTGAATTATCCTCTGCCATATCCGCTCTTCCAGCATGATGTCAGCACCAAACAAACCTTACCAATTCCGTTCAGCATTCTAAAGTTACCGTTACCTCCATGTCACCCTGCTCTGCTTCCTGGTCATTCCCAAGATTACACCCTCTGTCCCTGAAATAGTGATTTATGCGTACTCATGATGATGTCTCCTCTACGCTGGGGAATCCAAGTGCAGATTGGGTGACAGCTTCGTGGAATAACTTTGTTGAGTCTGAAAGCATGATTCTGAGCTCTCAGTAGAAGCTATTTTAATTCTCCACCTTGCTCTCACGCTGATATCCCTGTCCTCAGAATGTGGCAGTGTTCCAATAAAACTCAATGAAGGCTGAAAGAACAGCAGCTCATCTTGAGATTAGGCACTTTACAGCCTTCCGGACTTGACACTGAGTTTAACAATTTCAAACTGTAATCTCTGCCCTCCTCCCTCACTTACCCATTTTGTTTCCTGTTCTTCGCATGGGGAGATGATGGCATGTTGGCAATGTCACTGGACTGGTAATCTAAAGGTCTTGCATAATAAGTTGGGCATGGGTTCAAATCCCAACATGGCAGCTGGTGGAATGTAAATTTAATTAATAAATCCAAATTGGAAGCCTGTCTTAGTTATGGCAACCATGAAGCTATTATCAAAAAACCCTCCATCTGGCTTGCTAATGTCCTTTACAGGGGGAAATCTGCTATCCTTACCTGGTCTGACCTACATGTGACTCCAGATCTATAGTTGTATGGTTGAATCTTAACTGTCCTCTACAATGACTTTGTAGACTACGCTCAGATCAAGGACAATTTGTTTTTATTTTAAGTTTTTATTTACTGGCGTCACAAATAGTTACTTACTAACACTGCAATGAAGTTACTGTGGAAATCCCCGAGTCGCCACACGCTGACACCTGTTAGGGTACACTGAGGGAGAATTTAGCATTGTCCAATGCACCTAACCAGCATGCCTTCCATGGGCTAGCTAGGACATTGCTCATGGTATATTAGCATCCGTAGAGTATAAATGGCATCCAATAACTTCTCACATCGTGTCCTTTCTTCCTGTTTATTATGGTGGAAAACAGTGACAATCTCTGACAAACAGAAAGGAGCTCTGCTATTCGCACTGAATCACAAGGCAACTCTGAATCAGCAAAACTGTTAGGAAGAGTGTGAACTCCTCAACTTCAAAAAAAGAATTAGTTTCACCGCCTACATTGCAACAAACTGAGTATGTTTGTCAAATATTTAATTTTGCTCTGATCTGCAGTTTCGGAATTATAAACTGTAAAGGGATTTCTACTCCTTTCTGATGACTCTTGCATCCAATTTTATTTAATTTCATTGATATGATAATGAGATTCAGTCATTTATGGAGCTTAAAATGCACTTTGTTATCATTGAATATCACCTCTGGAGTCCATCAAAATCATATTAACCTTTAAAATGCCTATCTTTTGAAAACATAACAGTCACTGTGGTGGTAGCTTATAAAAGACTCATTATGCACTAATATTTGCAAATGAACATTGTGTTGATTGCTTTATCTGGGTAATGCTGCTATCTAAAGTTAATGAGGAACAGATAGCGTAGCCAGCATTAAATGGTAGGGTTTTAGGTTAATGCAGCAGAGATGCCTGAGTAACATCTTTCCGGAGTTTGATCCTAACTTAATGGCACATTGCTTTATTTGTCATGAAGTACCTTTGGGCACACGGTAGCACAGTAGTTAGCACTGCTGCTTCACAGCTCAATCCCTGGCTTGGATCACTGTCTATGTGGAGTTTGCATATTCTCCTGATGTCTGTATGGGTTTCCGCTGGTTGCTCCGGTCTCCTCCTGTAGTCCAAAGATGTGTGGGTTAGGTTGATTGGCCATGCTAAAATTATCTCTTAGTGTCCTGAGATGTGTGGTTAGAGGGGTTAGCAAGTAACTGTGTAGGGATGTGGTGGTGGGGCCTGGGTGGGATTGTGGTTAGTATGGACTCGACGGGCCCAGTGGCCTCTTTCTGCATTGTAGGGTTTCTATGATTTTATTAGCCATATGTAATGTCTGTACTTTGACCGAGTCTGTGGATTTTGAAACAAATATTGCCAACAGCTGAAAGTGATGAAGCAAGACACATCTTGGTAATATAAAATCCCAAATCGTTAAGATCAAAGGACTGGAGGAAAATGACACACTTCGCACTAGATCTTCTACAAAATGGGAGAGAGGAATTGCAGAGAAATGATTCTGTGTGGAGACTTGTCACTGCACTTAGTGGTCATGGATCATAGAGATTTTTTTGAGTATGTGTGATATTTATGACGATTATATAATTTGATAATGTCCTCTGAAAGGAAACAGTTAGCTATTAATAGAAATGGTAATGTTCTGACAAACTGTTTGCCAGATTCTGACATGAAATGCATACACCAAACCCTTGGAGTTCAGATTTTTCCAGATCTTTTTCCTGCTTTTCAGGTGGTCAGGTGGTAAAGGAAGCAAAGTTCTGATTCATTTTGCAGGCTAAGCTATTCCTGGTGGATGGAATACATGACAGTAGATGGATACTGAAATGACTCCTCCGAGGCTGGTGTTCTTTCACCAAATGTAGATTTATTTATAAGTAAGTAACTCACTGAAAGATATTTCACTTCAATGTCAATTCTAAGTCCACTCATCCTACTTTCTTCCACAAGTAGAAATATCCTCTCTACCGAAGCCTCTTTCAATGAAATAACTCACTTTTCTAAACTCCAAGAGGTATAGGCCCAATTTACTAAAGAAATCTGGTAAGAAAGAGATAAGTTTTGAACTATTCAACAGTAAGAGTTGCTGATCATTCCAGGGTCATGGGCTAGTCTTCTGGACAGCCATCAGGTTAGGGGTTGAGCGGAGACTGATTATGTAATTGGATTTAAATCTATTGAATGACACTGAGCTCAATGAGAGCTAACCATTCATAAGATGAGTCATGTACACTGGCAGAACAGAATATATTTTAGGTGCGTAGTAGATAGCGCAACAATTCCAGAAGTTAATACTTGGAAAAATTAAGAATGAATTTCTTCCTGCAAGTGAACTCTTTTATTTAATACAAGATTAACTTGCCAATGATGTATATATAATTTAAATACCCATTGTTTTTGTTTTTGCACAAGTGCTATGGACTATTTGCCATGTTAAAGGTACTCTAAAGTTAAAAGTTAAATTATTAGTGTCACAAGCAGGATTACAGTAACACTGCAATGAAGTTACTGTGAAAATCCCCTACTTGCCACATTCTGCCACCTGTTTGGGTACGCCGAGGGAGAATTTAGCATGGCCAGTGCACTTCACCAGCACATCTTTCCGACTGTGGGAGGAAACTGGAGCACCTGGAGGAAACCTACGCAGACATGGGGAGAATATGCAGACTCCATCCAAACAGTGACCCGAGCCAGGAATCAAACTGGCTCCCTGGCACTGTTAGGCAGCCGTGCTAACCACTGTGCCACCGTATAAGCAGCTGTGATGCTTTGTCTCAGTACTGGAATCATAGAACCTGTAGTTCAGAAGGAGGCCACTTGGCACATTGATTCTGCATCAATAACAATCCTACTCAGCCCTATCCCCATAGCCACACATATTTACAATACTAATCCCCCTGACACTAAGGAGTAATTTAGCATGGCCAATCAACCTCACCCGCACATCTTTTGATTGTGGGAGGAATCTAGAGCACCCGAAGGAAACCCACACCGACACGTGGAGAATGTGCAAGCTCCATACCCGAGGCCGAGGAGTTGAACCCGTGTTCCTGGCACTGGGACACAGTGAGTTAACCACTGTGTCACCATTCACTGATGGTCTCCAGAGTTGTGCCTATTTAAGCTGCCTCAGCAACAAATGTCATGAATATTGTTGGAAAAAATGTTAAAGATATTAGAACTGTTTTTACTGCCATTGCTGAAGAATGGTCTTTCTAACTAGCTCTCGTACAAGCAAATGTATGCTTATTCAGATCCCTTCATTTGCAAAAATATTAAAATATTTCGGTAAACATCTTGAAGCTTTAGAGACCTATTATGAGCATAACATTCATATCTTGCCTCCTCACAGCTCAGATGTGTCAAAGCAGTTCATGCAAAGTGGAAATGGATCACAACTGCAGTTGGGACGCAGTGTTGTACAGATTTTATATTGTGACAGATATTAGCTACTCAGAGAAAGATGTGGTATCGCATCAGAGAAATGTGCTTCATGAACAAGAAGAATGAAATGGCCACCTGGGGAATTGTCATTGCTTTATGTTCTTGGGCAGAATGCTGAGTTTGAGCAACAAGAACTGACGTGCAACAAGGGAAAGTCAGAGTTGGAGTATTGAAAATGACGTTCTGGTGCCTTGACGGATTTGATGGAACACAGCAGTGACCCGTCCGGAGGGTGTCACACATCAGTGTGGCTTGTTGCACACTGCACATCCTGGTGGTGCCAAGTTGAGAGTCCTGGCTGGTGAGGAGATAAAGGAGATGCTGGTCTCCTTCAATGAGGAAGGTGTAGAAGGGGAGGAGGGTGATGAGGTTCTAGAAGCCCAATAGCGATGAGACCATTGCTCTGGTCAGATGAAGGCAACCATGCTCACTCGGCCCAATAGCACACTCCCTCACACAAATCCTCACACCACCATCTGGCCTCATCTCCTCTAGAGACTGCCTCCACAGCCCTCACCATCTTCAAGCCACTTGCATATAATCAACAGGAATCTCCCTCTGACACACTTCCCAATACAGTTATCTCCTGGCAGTTTTTACCCTTCCCTAAGGCCAATTCTCCCCTATTTAAGCAAGCCCTAGACGTACAGTCACTGAAAAGCCACCCCCCGCCTTACTATTGGTAGAGGCCTGCCTGTGAGACTCCCTAAAAGTGAAATGTTCCTTGCTGCCTTTGAAGCCTGAGGCTGATGACGGTGAGTGCCACCCAAAAGAGGGCAGGAAAATGGTCCTCAAAATGCCGAGCCAAGTACAGCTTACCAAGTGCACATTGTTTCTATACAGTTGTGAAACACGTTAGCCCGATGAGCTAATGATCCAGCACGGGACTATGGGCAGGGCCTGTAATGAGGTTCTAACACGTCCATAAGATATCAGAGCAGAATTAGGCCATTCGGCCCATTGAATCCACTCTGATATTCGATCATAGCTGATCTGATCCTCATCCCCATTTTCCTGCCTTCTCCCCCTAACCCTTTAATCCATCACCAATGAAAAATCTGTCCAACTCCTCCTTAAATTTACTAACTGTCTCAGCATCCACCACACTTTGGGGTAGCAAATTCCACAGATTCACAACCCTTTGGGAGAAGTAGTTTGTCCTTAACTCTGTTTTAAATGTGCTATCCCTTATCCTAACACTCTGACCTCTCGTCCCAGAATGCCCCACAAGAGGAAGCATCAGCTCCACATTTACTTTATCTATACCTTTCATCATCTTGTTTACCTCAACTTGATCTCCTCTCAATCGTCTAAATTCCATAGAGTATCGGCCAAAACTGTTCAATCTCTCTTTATACAACAAATCCCTCATCTCTGGAATCAATTGAGCGAACCTCCTCTTGAACTACTTCCAATGCCAACTATCTTTCCTCCAATAACGGGAACAAAACTGTTGAAATTGGCTTCACAACGTGCAATGGCGCAAAATGTGACCCGCCATTGATGGGTGAAGAGGACAATTTGCAAACTGGTTTTACAATGACATGAAACTAATTTTTGCACTCCCCTGATATTTCCCTCCCCCAACAAACAGGAATTGAAAATCCCATCTATTCACACATGAAATCCTATGAACAGGGCAAATAGGCACCAGTCAAAGGAGAATGCTAAAAAAACCCATAAAAATTCTACCCTGATGGGAGTGATTTTTAAAAATGATTATTTTAACAGGAGGCCACTCTCACTTAATATCCAGATAAGTATTGTAATGGCAGTATGAGATAGATAGAAACAGTTTTGTAATTCAGGTTATAATCCTACACTGGTCTGTAATTCTGCACTGTTCCTGCTGTCGCAATATTAAAACACTACACAGTCAATACATCCATAAAATGTTTACCAAAAAGAAATTGCATTCTATATCATACTATGTATAAGTGTCAACACACAAATAATATTTTGTTCATTCGCATAAATAGTTCATGCTGTACCATTTTCTCCTTCAGAGTCAGGCTGCACTGCTCAGGCAAGAGTCTCTCTCGCTGTGCAGATCAGCCAAGCCATCCATTTGTACATCAGTCCATTGTTTCCCATCAATACTTTTCTAAGTAGTCATTTGGATGATTTTGCTGAGCAGCAGTGGATAACTTGGACACTTGATTGAATGTGGCGCTCTGGGCATTTCCAGCCTCTGATCATATTTCAGGTTTAATGCAAGTCAATATATTTGAGACAGCAGATGCAATTGAACTAGTATTTTGATGTGAAGGGTTGCACTTTATTCTCTTAGGGATGTGAGTCATGAGGGGAAGACATCGGGAAAATAACTGGCCATCTCTTTGGAGAAGGCAATTGGAGATTATTGCCCTAGCATAACAATTCTTTTGCCTCTGAGTAAGATTTCAACCTTGTGTTCAGGTTTATTATGGGTTCAATCATCATTATGATGTGAGCTTTAAGAATTGCATTGATTTCTTAATCACCGTTCATATAGCAGCGTAGAAAAAATTATTGTTTCTTAAGTTAAATATGTAATTACATATATAATGAAGATTGAGCCTAACTTTTAGTAGTGTCTTTTGTTGAAAGTCCTGAGAGATTTATGAATAATGTACCAATTAGATAAACTCGGTTTGTTCTCACTGGAATGATGGAGATTGTGGGGTGACTGGATAGAGGTTTACAAGATCATGATTGGCATAGACAGAGTGGATCATCACATGCCCTTTCCTGAGGTAGAAAAGTCAAGTATTAGGTGACATTGGTTTAAGGTGCCTGGGGAAAAGTTTACAGGAGTTGTGCGAGGCAAGTTTTTTACACAGAGTGGGGTGAATGTCTGGAGCGCGCTGCCTGAGGAGGCGGTGGGAGCAGATACAGTAACAGCATTTAACTGGCAACTAGACAAATACATGAAAAGGTTGGGAATGGAGGATACTGACTCTGTAAGTGCATTCAGTTTTAGTTTAGGCAGGCATCATGATCAGTGCAGGTTTGGAAGGCCGAAGGGCCTGTTCTTGTGATGAACTGTTCTTGGTTCTTCTTTTGTTCTTTGATTATGTGGTGAAATATTAAATCCGCAACCTGTTGGAGATGGGGCATGGATGGGATTGTTGTTGGTGCAGGCTCAATGGGCTGAATGGCCTCCTTCTGCACTATTGCGATTCTATGATTCTGTGTTGAGATATTTACCAGGTCTAATGGAAATGTATGTAAAGAATAGAAATTACAATATGTTTTCTATTCATATTCACCTTCACTCATATACCCTAGACTTCTTGAAACCACCACTGAGTTCTCCCTCTCTCACTCCTATTTCGTAATGCCTCCATATTTAATTTCTCTTTTTTAATTCATTTGTGGGGCATGGGGCTTGCTAGCTGACAACCATTTATTGTGACTAGGCCATTTCTGAGGGCAGTTCAGAGTCAACCACATTGCTGTGGCTCTGGAGTACATGTAGGCCAGACCAGGTAAGGAGAGCAGATTTCCTTCCCTAAAGGACATGAGTGAATCAGATGGGTTTTTCCGACAATCAACAATGGTTTCATTGTCATCAGTAGATTCTTAATTCCAAATGTTTTTTATTGAATTCCACCATCTGTCGTGCATCAATTACCCTTCAGTGCAATTGAAAACATTCTCTATCCTTTTGAAGTGTTCTTTCTCTTTCAGCACTGTTGTCTCATTTGTTCTTTCTCCAGTCACCTCTCCATTTTGTTTCGTATTATTTTTTCTCCATCTCCTCTCTTTCACATTCTCTCACTACCATTCACTCATGTTCCTTACTTCATTGTCTACAGACAGCTCTCAACATGCCCCATCAAATATGTTGTTATCTGCTGCCACCTCTATGCTTCACTCTCTTTTGGCAGGAGACTTGGGTGGTATGGTAGTACAATGGTTAACACTGCTGCCTCAGTGTGCCAGGGTCCTAGGTTCAACTTCCAGCAGAAGAGGCTCTTTCATCCATTAAGTCCAAACTGACACATTGAAAACACCTGAACCCTCCCATCTGACATCATTTGGCCAAGAGCCCTGAATGTTACAATGTGCCAAATGCTCATCCAGGTATTTTTTGAAGGATGTGAGGCAACCTGCATCCAATACTTTCCCAGGCAGCGTAGTCCAGACAATCAAAAGTCTTTGGGTAAAAAGTCTTTCCTCACATTCTCCCCTAATCCCCCTGCCCCTCAGCTTGAACCTATGTCCCCTTGTGACTGGCCCTTCAAATAAGGGGAACAACTGTTTCTTATCCGCTCTGTCCATGTCTCTCATAACACACCACTATCCGATCACCCTCAGTTTTCTCTGCTCCAAGAGAAACAAACCAAGCCTATCCAACTCACTTTCATAATTTAAATTTTGCATCCCACACAGCATCCTGGTGAATCTCCTCTACACCCCTTCTAATGTAACCATATCCTTCTGATAATGTGATGACTCGAACTGCACACAGCACTCCAGTTATGGCTTCACCAAAATTCTACTCCCACTCCAACATGACTTCCCTGCTTTTGTAATCTATGCCTCAATTGATAAAAGCAAGTGCCCATACATCTTTTTCACCACCCTACTAATATGCTCTTCCACATTCAAAGATCTGATTGTTGACAAAGATACCAGGGTCTCCTTTATTCCATAGAATTTCCTTGTGTCCTATCATTCATTGAATATTTTCTTGTCAAATTACTCATCCAAAGTGTATTACCTCACACTTTTCAGGGTTAAATTCCATCTGCCACTAAGCTGCCCATTTGATCATTCCATCCATATCTTAGCCCAAGACACTCTGCCTCACTATTAAACACCCAAACAATCTTTGTGCCATCCTCAAACTTACTAATCCTACCCTCCACATAGTCACAAATGTCACTTTTATAAATAACAAATAATAAGGGGGGGCAACATAGAGTCCTGTAGTACACCATTGAACACTGGGTTATAATCACTAAAGCAACTTCTGTTATCACACTTTATCTTCTAAAAGTGAACCAATTTTGAATCCACTTTGTCAAATTATGCTGTATCTCATATGAATTTACCTTCTTCACAAGTTTCCCGCGTGAAGTCTTGTCAAAGGCTTTGCTGAAATCCATATAAACTACATCTACCGCATTACCCTTATCTATACACTTGGTCAGGTTCTCAAAAAAATCCATTGTATTTGTTAGGCATGATCTTCCTCTGACGAAGTCCTGCTGACTATTCCTGATCAAGGTTTGCCTCTCCAAATGGAGATAAAAGTTCTTCTTCAGAATTTTCTCTAATAGTTTCATTCCCACTGATGTGAAACTCATTGGTCTATAGTTCCCTGGTTTATCTCTATAAACTTTCTTAAATAGCAGAACCATATTAGCTGTTCTCCAATTGTCTGGTACCTCCTTTGTGACCAGAGAGGAATTAAAAATTTGGTCGGAGCCCCAGCAATCTCCTCCCTTGACTCCCACAGCAGCCTAGGACACAATTCATCTGGACTTGGAGATTTATATACTTTTAAGGCTGCCAACATTATTCCAATACCTTATCTTTCCCTATCGTCCTCATTTTCATGGGTGAAGACAGTTATGAAGTATTCATTCATCACTCTACCAATGCCCTCTTGTTCCACCCACAGATTGCCCCCTTGGTTCTGAATGGGCCCTACTCTTTCCCTGATTATCTTCTTCCCATTGATATACTTATAGAATATCTTGGGACTGTCCCTATTTTTACCAGCCAGAGCTTTCTCATATCCCCTCTTTGCATTCCTAATTGTTTTCTGAAGCTCCACTCTGAACTTTCTGTACCTCACTGATGCCTCCACTGATTTGCTTCCCTTGTACTTTTTAAAAGTCTTTCTTTTCATTGTATTCTGAGGATCTTGAGTCTCTGGGCTTGTTTTGCCTACATGCTGCCTCCCCTTCCATTTTTGAATGCGCCCTACTTCTTTCTCTCTTGTAGATTTTCCTATTTGTTGCAGTTCCCAGTCTACCTTTAGATCCTGTCTCATATTACTAAAATCCACTGTCCTTGAATCCAAAACTTATTTTTGCAGCTTTTCTACTTCCTTGTCCATAACAAGCTTATGTCTATGTGGAGTCTGCACATTCTCCCTGTGTCTGCATGGGTTTTGTCCAGGTGCTCCGGTTTCCTCCACTGTCTGAAATGCCATGACAAATTCTTCCTCAGTGTACCCAAACAGGTGCAGAATGTGGCAACTACAAGATTTTCACAATAACTTCATTGCAGTGTTAATATAAGCCAACTTGTGATACTCATAAATAAACTTAAAACTTAAACTTAATATTCTGCTGATGGTATTTTGCTCAGAGTTTATCTCCATATGTGGCACTAACAAATAAACATGAAATAATTTCAATATAACATTGTAACTATTGTAACACTGCCCACTCCCCATCCCCATCCCACTTCATGCAATGGAAGTGAGGCCTAAAGTGAAGCAGTGATTGATTTAACACTTAGTATAGAACCATAGAATCCCTATAGTGCAGAAGGAGGCCAATTAGCCCATTGAACCTGCATCAACAACAGTCCCATAGACTGTTGTTATGGAAATATCTCCATAACCCCACGTATCTACCCTGTTACTCCCACTGACACTAAGGAGCAGTTTAGCATAGCTGATCCACCTAATCTGTACATCTTTGGACTGTGGGAGGAAACTGGAGCACTCAGAGGAAACAGCACACAGACATGGGGAGAATGTGCAGACTCCACACAGACAGTAAGCCAAGCTGGGAATTGAACCTGGGTCCTTGACGCTGTGAGGCAGCAGTGCTAACCACTGTGCCACTTCTAAAATTGCGTTGCTCAACAGCAATAGTAACGTTTATATTGAAGCCCAAGGGAAATTTGTGTTCCATGAATAGATCCAATTCTCATGTTCATCTTTAATAAAGATAGGGCCTTCTTGAACTTTTTCTATCATAGCATGAAGACAAGGGGCATATTTATAGTTGATTTTTCTCAGCTGCACAATGTGTTTGCATCTTCTTTGCCGTTGCATAGAAAGGTTGATTGTCCTTTCGTTATGAAGTGACGCACAATATTTATACCCTTCAAATTCTTCAGCAGGCTTGAAGGAGCTAGTTCCTGATCACCTCATCTGACTTCCTGAGAACTTTGTTAAAGATTCAGAGCTTGATTTATTCTACCCTGGATTGTCATTGATAACTGGAATTGGGAAATATGTTGAATGGCAGAGCGAAGCATTTCTCATTTACACATTAAAAGCAGCTTTGTTTATTAAGATGCCTCTTGAATGTTCCATCATTGACTGCAGGATGCTCAAGTACTTGATGTGTGGGACAGATGAAATAAATCAAAGTCTAAGCCGCTCATTCTTTACATTGTTCTCACCCTCCTTCAAAGCAATGAGAAGAGAGAACAGAAATTTCTTTCATACGCTGTCACAGACACAGCCCGATATTACAGTTTTGCCTTCAGACTAGCCTTTGATTAGTAAGGATTGTGCTGATATGCTCAGTGCACCTCAACTAACTGTCTGAAAATGGTAATTCAGAAAAGTTCCATGAAAAGTAAATTACCGTTTGCTCCCGATTTGTATATAGGTCGAGATTCTCAGCATTGAGGAGAGGGGCTGGTGTAAGGGGGTTTGGGGTGGGGTGGGGCAAAGGGGGAGAATATACAACAGAGGTCCTCAGTCCTTGACAATCAGTGAAAGTAAAACCATAAGATATAGAAGCAGAAATAGGCCAATCCACCCACAGAGTCTGCTCTGCCATTCAATCATGGCTGATTTCATTCACATTCCCATTTTCCTGTCTTCTCCCTGTAATCCTTGATCCCTTTATTGATCAAGAACCTCGTCACTTCTGCCTTAAAAATATCAATGTCCTGGCATCCAGTGCTCTTTGTTGCAACAACTTTCATAGATTTACCACCTTCTGGCTGAAGAAATTCCTCCTCATCTTGGTTTTAAAGGAATGTCCCTTCACTTAAAAACTCTGCTGGAGATATTTTTCTGGGACAATATGGGATGTGATACTTGGACTTGGCAGAAAGAAACTATTGTGTACTACTTTAATTTTTACAGCTTAAGTTCTTCCAGGATACTCTAGGTGTTTGGAAAAGAGCAGTGTAACCTATGAGCAGAGTGGACTAATGAATCTCCTATGAAGTACTGGATAACTTTATTCATCTCTCTCACATTAAAACTCATTGTAATTAGGTCTGTTGAACTAGCGGAAATCCTTAGTTTATTCTGACTCATTACCTTATTCCTCTTACAGTCCTTAACTTGGAGCAATAAACTCTTACGTTTCATTGTTGAGAATTTGGATTCCAAATACATCCTGTTAAAGTCCTCCTGAAGTATTGGATTGCAGAGATTAGAATATAGTGGCAAGATTCCTGAGGCGAGGAATCTGATTCCGAAAGAATAGTAGGGAAGTCAGAGAGTGACGGAAGTTTTCAGCATGGAAACAGACCTTTCAGCTAAACTTGTCCATGCCATTCCTTTTTTTAACCATTAAGCTAGTCCCAATTGCTCATGTTTGGCCTATATCCCTCTATATCCGTCTTAGCCATGTAACTGTCAACGCCAAAAAGTCAAAATTGTACCTCCTCTACGACTACCTCTGGCAGCTTGTTCAGATACTCAACATCCCTGTGTGAAAAATTGCCCCTCTGGACCTTTTTGTGTCTCTGCCCTCTCACCTTAAACCTATGCCCTCTAGTTTTAGTCTCCTCTACCTTAAGGAAAAGATGTTGACTATGTAGCTGATTTATGCTCCTTATTATTTTATAAACATCTATAACATTATACCTAAGTCTTCTGCACTCCAAGAAAAAAGGCCCCAATGCCCATGCTAAATCCCAGGTTACGTGGGCAGGCATAGTGGTCCAATGGTTAGCACTGCTGCTTCACAGCACCAGGGACTTGGGTTCAATACCAGTCTTGGGTGACAGTCTGTGTGGAGATTGCACATTGTCCCCATGTCTGCATGGGCATCCTCCACGCTCCAAAGATGTGCGGGTTAGATGGATTGGCCATGCTAAATTGCTCTTAATGTACAAGATCTGTAGGCTAGCGGGATTAGCCATACTAAATTGCCCGTTAGTATCCCAAAATAGGTTAATGGGGATTAGTGGGGTAAATATATGGAGTTACGGGGACAGGAACTGAGTAAGATACTTGGTTAGAGAGTCGATGCAACTCAATGGGCAGAATGATCTTCTTCTGTATTGATTTGCTCAAGATTTGATGAAATGACACTTATGGTAATGTGCATTGTTCTGCTCTCCTTAGAATCATAAAATCATACAGTGCAGAAAGAGGCATAATCCCACTCAGGCCTTATCCCCATAACCCCTTGCATTTACCCTAGCCAATTTCCCTGACACAGAAGAGCAATTTAGCATTCTACCTAACCCACACATCTTTGGACTGTAGGAGGAAACCGGAGCACCCAGAGGAAACCCATGCAGACACAGGGAGAATGTACAAACTCTACCCAATAGTCATCCAAGCTCGGAATCGATCTGGGTTCCTGGCACTGTGAGGCAGCAGTGCTAACCACTGAGCCTCCATGTCATCCCACAGATGAAGAGAAACATATTTGTATTCAACATAAAATTAAATTAGTGAATAGTAAATTGCAAGGGATTAATAATTGGCTAGGGTATTAGCAGCAAGGCAGAACTTTATCCCTTTACTTCACGCCTGGTAGTCTCTTGATATCCCAAAGTGCCTTGTGACTAATGGATTTGTTTCACTGCAGCCACAGTTATGCAGGTAAATACAGCTGGCAATTTTCAACAAGGCCCATCAATAGAAAGCTAATAAATAAACAACGCATGTGGTTATAGTTCAAGATTTCCTGCTCATCCTCAAGTTCAGCCTTGTGATGTTTTGTACCTGTTTTGAACGAGTTTGAGTCACCTTCAAAAAGATGGTGACTTCAGCCTTGCAACTTTCTCTCAGTGTTATAGCTGAGAACGAGGGACCATCAGTACAAGTTTAAATACCAGATGTTTGGAACAGAGAACTTTGTGGTTATGGTGATTGAGGCAAAGCCGGATTAACACCACAGATTAGACTGTATAGTGGGATGAGGAATAGAAAATTGATTAAGGGATAAGAGAACTGGGGTGGGTAATGTAAATTAGAAGTATTTGCTGGCATGTAGACTAAACACCAGCATAGATGGACAAACAGGCTGTACTGTATTGTAACTTCAATAAATGCTTAAGCATCGATCCGGGTTATGTGCACATTCTGCAGTCAGACCTGAATCCACAATCTTCTAATCCAGGGACAAGGTGGTTCTGGACAAATGGGTTGAAATGCAACACTGATACAAAGTGTTTGATGTTTTAATGAATTGTAGAATCCTTACAGTGCAAAAAGAGGCCATTCAGTCCATCAAGCATGCACTGACAACCCACCCAGGCCCTATCCCTGTTACCCCACATATTTACCCCACTAAGCCCTCTAACCTATGCATTTTGGGACATGAAAGGTCAATTTAGCATGGCCAATGTACCTAACCCACACATGTTTGGACTGTGGGAGCACCTGGGAAAATCCATGCAGACACAGGGAGAATGTACAAATTCCAGACATACAGTGATCTAAGCCAGGAATTGAACCCAGTCCCTGGTGCTGTGAAGCAACAGTGCTATTCACTGTACCACTCTCCCATCCAGAAGGCATTTAAGCATGTAAAAGCCTAAGAACATCCGAAATAGGAGCAGGACTAAACCATCTGGCCCCTTGAGCCTGCACCACCCTTCAAAAAGATCTTTCCGTATTATAGAATTCCTACTGTGCAGAAGAGGCCATTCGCCCCATCCAGCCTGCACTGACTCTCCGACAGAGTATCTTGTCTTGGTCTTCATCTCACCCTATCCCCGTAACACCATGGCTAATCCATCTAAACCAGATATCTTGGGATCTAAGAGATAATTTACCATGGCCAATCTAACTAACCAACACATCTTGGGAGACCAAGGTGCAATTTATCATAGGCATTGCACCTGCAAATCTCATGATTATGGGAGGAACCTGAGCACCTGGAAGAAACCCACACAGACATGGAGTGAATGTGTAAGCTCCGCACAGACAGTGACCCGAGGCCAGAATCAAACTGTTGGACAACAGTGCTAACCGCTGTGCCATCCTGGCTGATTTGACTGCGACCTTAACTCCACTTTCCTGTCTGCCCCCTATAATTCACCACTTCCTTGTCAATCAAAATCTAACTCCACCTTGAATATATTCAATGATGCAGCCTCCACTGCTCACTGGGGATGAGAATTGCAAATGATAATAACCTTCTGAGAGATGTGGAGAGGATGTTTCCACTAGTGGGAGAGACTAAAACTTGTGGGTACAACCTCAAAGTGAAGGAATGCTGCTTTTAAAATGAGCAAAGGAAGAATTTCTTGAGCCAGCAGGTGGTGAATCAGTGGAATTCATTGTCACAGAGGGCTGCGGAGGTCAGATCATTGAGAGCCTTTAAGACAGAGATAGATATGTTTTTGATTAATAGAGGGATCAAGGGTTACGGGGAGAAGGTAGGAGAATGGGGATGAGAATCATATCAGCCATGATTGAATGGCAGAATAGACTTGATGGGCCGAATGGCCTAGTGCTGCTCCTATGTCTTATGGTCTCATCTCCATCTAAAATGGGAGGCCCCTTATTTCCAAACAAAGATTCCTCCATGTTTTGAATACCTTCCTGTCAAGTGATTAAAAGTAAAGGTTTGGCACATCTGGTATAAAGGCTGTGAAGAAATATTATTTGATCATGTTAATACATTGGGCACTAATGTCAGACTTTTGGATTCAAGGCTAAAAAAATGACAACTCAAAATACAATCGGTTACTATAAGGCAATGGTAAAACTATATGGAGCATAGAGACGCAGAGAGACTTGGGGGTGCAGGTTCACAAGTCTCTGAAGGTGTCCTCACAGGTGGAGAAGGTGATAAAGAAGGCGTATAGTATGTTAGCTTTCATAGAAAAGGGTATAGAATACAAGAGTAGGAGTTTGATGTTGCAGTTGTATAGAACTTTGGTTAGGCCTCACTTGGAATACTGCGCCCAGTTCTGGTCTCCGTACTATCGGAAGGATGTGGAGTCCTTGGAGAGAGTGCAGAGGAGGTTTACCAGGATGCTGCCTGGTATGGAAGGACTGTCTTATGAGGAACGATTAAATAGACTGGGGTTGTTTTCCCTTGAAAGACGTCGGCTTAGAGGGGATCTCATAGAGGTGTATAAGATTATAAGGGGTATAGATAGAGTAAATGGAGGTAAACTTTTTCCACCTTTAGAAATGGATAGGACGAGGGGTCATGGCCATAGGGTGAGGGGGGCTATGTATAGGACGAATATTAGAGGGCAGTTTTTCACACAAAGGGTAGTGGGGGTGTGGAATGCACTGCCGAGTAAGGTGGTGGGAGCAGGCACGCTGGGGCTGTTTAAGGGTCTCTTGGACAGCCACATGAGCGGTATGCAGATAGAGGGATATATTAGGACTGTTTAACTACGGCTTTTTTCCACAGGTAATTCGGTCCATACTTTGAGCATGCATTTGGCAGGTGGTGCGGGTACAGCTCTTGGATGTTGATTCATGGGTTGCCTGGTACCTCATGTCGTAAATGAGTGCTTTATGTGGACCATCTGAAGGGCACCATGACAGCTCAGAGACTATCGATGTGGCTGTGCAGACACTTGGAATTGGGCCGGTGTCTGCGGGAGTTTGCGCGTTCTCCCCGTGGTTGCGTGGGTTTTCTCCGGGCACTCCGGTTTCCTCCCACAACCCAAAAATTCGCTCTTAGGCTGATTGGGAAACAAATTGTCCCTATGGTGAAAATTTTCCATATTAGGAATAATATATATATTATTATATAGGAATATTAAAATAGGATAATGTATTTGCTACTATATAGTATGACGGCGGCGCGGGCTCGTTGGGCCGAAGGGCCTGTTTCCCGTGCTGTGTTGCTTAAATTAAAAAAAAATTTAAAAAAAAGAGTTCAACTTCTCGAGGGATAGACAATGGTAGATCAAATGTCTTTTTCTTGTTGATTTTTCCTCTTATCTCCTCTGGCTCTATCACCTTATAAAAATGTAATTTGCTTCTCTTTGAAACAAATACATAAAATGTTTTATTGAACAGGTTTTGACTTTGTAAAATTAAATGGATCAACCAATTCCAGGGAAAGTAGTGGACAAAGTTCAGTGCCAGCATTGTCAAATGGGCAGCACGGTAGCACAGTGCTCAGCACTGCTGCCTCACAGCACCAGAGACCCCGGTTCAATTCTGGCCTTGGATCACTATTTGTATGGAGTCTGCAAGTTCTTCTCGCATCTGCGTGGGTTTCCTTTGTATGCTCCAGTATCCTCCCATGGTCCGAAAGATGAGCTGGTTAGGTGCATTGACTGTGCTAAATTCTCTCCCAGTGTACCCGAACAGGCACCAGAATGTGATGACTGGGAGATTTTCACACTAACTTCATTGCAGTGTTAATGCAAGCCTACTTGTGACGAAATAAAAATAAACCTATAAAAAATGGTTGTGATTTATAACTCACTGGAATTTTCTTCAAATGTTGAATGATAAATCAAAGCATCCACTTCCAGGTAACCTGATGTTCCCACTGGCTCATAGTCTTAGGATAAAACATTCAGGACTGAGATGGGGAGAAGTCTCTTCACCCACGGAATGGTGAGCCAGTGGAATTCATGACTACAGAAAACAGTTGAGGCCAAAACATTGTATTTTTCAAGAAGGAAATAGACCTAGCTCTTGGGGCTAAAGGGAAAAGGTAAGATGGAAACAGTTTATGAGTTGGATGATTAGCCATGGTTAAAATGAATGGCAGAGTAGGCTCAAAGGACAGAATGGCCTGTTTCTGCTCCCATCTTGTATGTTTCTAAGAAACAAACTTGATAACAAACTCAGTATATATTTCATGAACCTCTTGTGTGATCTTTTCATCATTTGAACTGTGCAGGATGGACTCATGCAACTTTCAGCTAATACAATAGAAACACATTCTTTAAGTTAAATTTTTGAGGGATAAACATTAGCCAGAATACTGGAGATAACTCCACCACTCTTCAAAATATAGTCATTGGATATATTGCATCCAGTTTAACACCTTACCCAAGAGTAAGCATCACTGACAGCGCAGCACTGTCCTGGTGCTGCATTAGAATGTCAACCTTGACTTTTCTGCTCAAGCCCTGGAGTGGAACATGAATCAAATCCTTTGTTACTCAGAGACTCACAGCTCCAAGGACCTGGGTTCGATTCTCAGTTTGGGTCACTGGCTGTGTGGACATTCTCCGCGAGTCTGTGTGGGTTTCCTCCAGGCATTCTGGTTTTGTCCTGCAGTGGATTAGGTTGATTGGCCACGCTAAATTTACCCTTAATATCAGGGGGACTCGTTAGGGTAAATGCATGGAGTTATGGGGATAGGGCCTGTGTGGGATTGTGGTCGATGCAGACTCGATAGGCCGAATGGCCTCTTTCTGTAATAAAGGGATTCTAGAAAGGAACTGTGTCACATAATCCAGTTCACTTGAGCCTGTGAACAAAATGCATATCTGTTCTGATGTGCTTGAATCCACAACATGGTTACCAATACTTTGTGAATGACTGGTTCATTTATAGCACCTCTTTTGGTTTCCATTACAAAGATACAACACCCAGGGACTTGCCAAAACTGTGTAAATATTCATTTGCAAGTGAATAGATATTCCCTTATCCACTTTCATCAAACACCCATATGCTCCAAATGAACTTGCTGGCTTAATGGAAACTATGGTATAGTTTGGGCTTTTGTCAATTATCATTCTTGTGTTTTAAGTTAGATATTAGGTTCTGTAATCAAACTGAATCTCTTATGATTTTACAACTTCACGTCTTTATCTGTCAGCCTGTAAAAGGTTTTTTGGTATAATGATTAACTTATAATAATAAAATGCTATTCAATGGAAAAAAGATGGACATCCCACCAATTCCACTTCAGATTGGAGGCAATCAGGTCATGGGATCAATAAGCACAAGTCAGAATTTCTAACCTCTTTTTTTTGCACAAAACAATACACGGAACCAAAAAACAAAACAAAAAAATTCATACAGCACAAATAATCAAACGTATATAGTAAGAACAGTCAGAAGCTTTTTCCTAGGGCAGAACAGTCAATTACCATAGACTTAAGGTGCAAGGGCAAAGTTTAAAGAAGATGTACAAGGCAAGTTTTTTACATAGAGGATGATGGGTGCCTGGAACTCACTGCCGGGGGAATTAGTGGAAGCAGTTACAATAGTGATTTTTAAGGGCTGCCTTGACAAATACATGAATAGGATGGGAATAGAGGGATATAGTCCCCGGAAGGGTAGGAGGTTTTAGTTCAGTCAGGCAGCATGGTTGGTGAAGGCTTGGAGGGCTAAAGGGCCTGTTCCTGTGCTGTAATTTTCTTTGCTCTTTGTGTGATATTACAAATGGATTGATTAATGAGAGGGAGAGTTTGGAAGTTGTTACAGTATTTCTCAGAAAGCTGTGGTATCAGGCTCTGATTGTGAGTAAAATGGGAAATAACCCTCACAGAACCCCAAGTGGAATGGATTTAGCTTGAAGCTTGCTTTAGTGGAATAGTTTCAGCTGTGGCTCATTTGGTAACACTAGGAGAGACAATGGCCTCGTGGGATTATGTCTAGACTATGAATCCAAAAATGTGTTAATGTTCTGGGGACATTGGATTCGATTCCGGCCATGGCATTTGAATTCAATTAAAAAATGTGGAATTAAGAATCTACTGATGAAAACCATTGTCAATTGTCAGAAAAATCCAGCTGGTTTACCAATTTCCTTTAGGGAAGGAAATCGCCATCCTAACCTGGTTTGGCCTACATGTGATTCCAGAACAGCAGCAATGTGGTTGACTCATAACTGCCCTTTGAAATGACCTAGCAAGCCACTCAGTTATCAAGAAGGCAGTTTACCACCACCTTCTCAAAGGCAGTGATAAATGCTGGCCTACCAGTGATGCCCATATTCCACAAATGAATAAAAAAGTTTTTGAGCAACAAAGAATTGGGTTCGTGTCCCACTCCAAGGCTTGAGCACAATATTCAAAGCTGACACTGTAGTGCAGTCATGATGTGGAGATGCCGGCATTGAACTGGGATAAACACAGTAAGAAGTCTGAAAACACCAGGTTTAAGTCCAACCAATTTATTTGATAGTAAACTCACAATCTTTCAGGGTTTGCCCCTTCATCAGCTGAATGGAGAGTTCTGGCCTCGAAAGCTTGTGAGTTTACTATCAAATAACTTGGTTGGACTTAAACCTGGTGTTGCCAGACTTCTTATTCTAGTGCAGTACCAGGGGAGTGCTGCACTGTCAGTGATGCTTTTTGTTGGGTAAGGTATGAAACTGCATGAATATATCCCAGGACAATACTTTGAAGAATGGCAGAGATATCTCCAGGGTTCTGGCCAATGTTTATCCCTCAATAGGCATGACAAGAAAATGATTAGCTGATCATTATCATTCACACTGCAATCCTGTTACAGTGAAAAAGGGAGGCACGGTGGCACAGTGGCGAACGCTGCTGCCTCACAGCGCTAGGGACTCGGGTTCAAATCTGGCCTTGGGTCATTATCTGTGTGGAGTTTACACATTCTCCACATGTCTGCGTGGATTTCCTCCGAGTGCTCTGGTTTCCTCCCACAGTCCAAAGATATGCAGGTTAGGTTGATTGGCCCTAAATTGATCCTAGTGTTAGGGGATTAGCCAGGTAAACATGTGGTGTTACAGGAATAGGGCCAGGGTGGAATTGTGATTGGTGCAGACTCATTGGCTGAATGACCTCTTTCTGCACTGCAGGGATTCTATGATTCTACTCTTGTAACAAGGGTGAGCATTGCTTGCTAACTGGTGAAAGGGTAGGGCATTCTTCTTAAGTATATGAGCCTGTTTCTATCTGTGTCAGGGAAGGGAAAGGGAGTGCCTTCGTTCACTGGGCTACGTGAATAAACCCTTGTTCGGGCAAGTCCAATTGCAGATTCCACCTTTGCACAGTGAATTAGAACAATTGTCACAGGACCTTAGTGGGAGCTTGCTGTGCATAAAATGACAGCTCCGTTTTAACAGTGATTACACAGCATTAAAGTAATTCATTTCTTGTAAAGTGCTTTAAGACATCTGGTGACCTTCAAAACCATGCCGTAAATGCATATCTTCCTCTTTCTTCAAGAATTATACAAATGCACAAAGCCAAACCACAAAGATTATTTATTAATGTCACAAGTAGGCTTACATTAATGCTGCAATGATATTACTGTGAAAATCCCCTAGTTGCCATACTCAGGTGCTTGTTTGGGTACACTGAGGAAGAGTTTAGCATGGTCAACGTATCTAACCAGCACATCTTTCGGACTGTGGGAGGAAACCGGAGTACCCATAAGAAACCCATGCAGGCATGAGTAGAATATGCAGACTCCACACAGACAGTGACCCAAGCCAGGAATCGCACCCAAGTCCCTGGCACTGTGAGACAGCAATGCTAACCACTGTGGCACCATGCTGCCCCAAGATTATAAGTGCCAATTGATGTAAGGCTGAAACCAATGAATCTGATAACATAAAGGCTGGCAGCAAGACAAAAATGATCAGAATTTTCAAATTGCTATTAAAACCCAACTGGGCTCAGTGAAGGTAATTTACTAACAAATAACAAAACAGATAGAGAACTGAGAAGTTTTATGGATAATAAACAAAGCTTTTGGGGAATGAAGGATAGTTTCCAACGCAATATGATTGTATAAGTGTAACATATCAAGGAACTTTGTAATTGAATGGTTGGGATTGTAAATAAAAGGAATGGGATTTGCCAATTAGAAGTGGAGATCACTGAGTCTCATAACAAAAACTGCATTTGATTAATTCAATTATCATTAATTCATTATTGCCCTTGTTAGATCAGATTCGCATCATTTCATTGCAATTCTTAGCCAAGACTGTAGCACTTACCTCGACGAGGAGAGAATGGAAAATTCCTGACAGTTTGTGGCATCTACTTGTAATTGAAAATACAATCCGGTCTAGGTGGTTCAAATAGAATGCCGGCTTGCAGGAGAATAAAACCCTTCATGTGTCACATTACTCAGGGCCCCAGAGAAATCACTTCTCTCTGCCCTCTAAACAAGAAGTTCTGAAGCATTATCCCACATTGCCGAGAACATTGTCAAGATATCTTTTTAGATGAAGGGGGCTTTCTAAAGGACATATTCTTCCTGACGCTATCAATCCTTACGTTTTATTTTTCTGTGGGTTCCTGGTGTGTGCTATAGGCATTGGTTTGCATTATTTGCATTTACCTTTGTTTGCCAAGGCAGCCCAGAGACAGTAGCTGAAAATGTCAGAACGATAAAAGCATCATGAAAAAGTAAATGGTCTGTAAAATGCTAATCCTGAACACTCTTTTAGTAGGATTGGACAAATGAAGCAAAGCTCGCGTTAATAAAAGGTAACCTTCGGACTTATCTCAGCCTGCAGCTCTTTACGTAGGCTGATCAACAATGAACATGGCTCCCGAGCAGTTAACTGGGAGGCAAAAAATTTGCAATGGGGCAAGGAGAAATCTAACAAAACAATGATGGACTAAAGGGACCCCTGTGGTTTGATGAAGTAAGATGGAGCAGATAGGCTTCCTCAACTGTCATTATGGCATGGGGAGGCAATTGCTAAGTTGTATTATTGCTGGGCTATTAATAAAGAAAATCACCTATGTAATAATGGGACAGAATGGTGTCACTCCAGTTAGCATAGCTACCTCACAGTGCCAGGGACCCAGGTTCGATTCCTGGCTTGGGTTACTATCTGTGCATTCTCCCCCTGCCTGCGTGGGTTTCCTCCGGATGCTCCGGTTTCCTCCCACAGTCCAAAAGATGTGCTGATTAGGTGCATTCGTCGTGCTAAATTCTCCCTCAGTGTACTTGAACAGGCACTGGAGTGTTTCAACTTGGGGATTATCACAGTAACTTCATTGCAGTGTTAATGTAAGCCTACTTGTGACACTAATAAATAAACTGAAATACTGATGACCATGAAACCATTGTCGATTGTGAAAAAAAAACGATCTGGTTCACTAATGTCCTTTAAGGAAGAAAATTGTCTCCCTAAATTGTCCCTAAATTTGGTTCCAAATTTTCATAAACGTAGACAAGGGTCAGAGGTAGAAGTGGGAACATTAAAATTGGCGGTGCGGGCTCATTGGGCCGAAGGGCCTGTTTCCCATGCTATGTTGTTCTTTGTTCTTTGTTCTTAAAATCTGCCTTCCTTACTTGGTCTGGCCTACATGTGACTCCAGAACCACAGCAATGTGTTTGACTCTGAACTGCCCTCCAAATACTACTAGGAATGGACAATAACGGCTGGCCAATGACACCCATGTCCAATGAATAAATAAAAGAAAATGGACTAGCTCAGCCAAATGGCTATTTCTGGTGCTGTATATCCCACATCATCCTCTTCACCTTCTGATTCAGAAACCATCTTTTTCTAAATGTACAATTGTTGTTGCACAAAGACGATCTCCATAACTTAAAAAGACCTCTCATCTAATACCCAAATGGTTCCGCATCTAGTTGGAATTATTTGAGATGTAGAAATTGATCACTATCTTCAATGTGCCAGCTTACTTTTAGATGACTGAGGAAAAGTGTATTCAAGGACAGGAGCAAAACAGTGAGGCAAGGTCAGCAATGATCCCAGCACTCCAAATGGTCAGAAACTCGGGCAATCTGCAGGAGGCACTGCAAGGAGAATAGCCACCAACAAAATCTGCAAACTCCACAAATTCCTTCAAATTCATTAGTATAATAGGTGGCTTAATTTCAACAAGTTCTCCAAAACCAACAGTTTTGACAGTAAGGCATTAATCACAAAATAGAATCACAAAATCCTGATAGTGCAGAAGAAGCCATTTGGCCCGTCAAGTTTGCACCGGCTTTCTGATAGAATATCTTACCAGGGCCTCTTCCCTGTCCTATTCATGAAACCCCATACATTTCCCATGGCCAACTCACATAACCTGCACATCTTTGGATTGTGGGAGTATCGGAGGGAAACTCACGCTGACAACAAGGAAAACATGCAAACTCCCCACAAATAGTCACCTAAGGCCAGAATCAAACGTTGGTCCCTGGAGCTGTGAGACAGCAGTGCTAACCACTCTGTCACCAGTGGGTCAGAACACTCGAGCTGACACTCGACTTCCAAACCAACTGCTCAACTCTGAATTTTGTCAAGAGAAAGGGAAAATATTTTTGGGATATTGCCAAAGGGAAGAGATCAAACATATTTACTGTGGGATTCCTTGGTCCACCAGCTCTGTAAGTGGAAAGGGAGCATTTGGGAAGGCCGCCAGGCACCTTCAGAGACGGTGACAGAAGCACGCAGAGGTCAGATCCAGGCAGAAGAAGGAGCACACAATCCCCTCAATCCTTCAAACATTAAGAGGCCCACATGTAGCAAAGTGGACTCATTGGGCATCTCTGAACACATTGAATCAGCATGCAGGCAAATTATCTTTGATCCCAAAGAACTGCTGACATATTTGAACAATAAATATCTCTCTGGAGAAAAAAAGCACTATAAGGATTGGGATACTTTGCTGCAATTGTACAGAACATTAGTGAGGCCAAACCTGGAACATCGTATGCGGTTTTAATATCCTTTTCTGAGGAAGGATATTCTTGCTATAGAAGGAGTACAGTGAAGGTTTACCAAATTTGTGATTTTGTGATTCCTGGGATGGCAGGGCTGTCATATGAAGACTGACTAAGTCATAAGGGGTGGCCTGTTAGTTAGCACTGCTGTCTCACAGTTCCAGGGATGGGTTCAATTCCTGGCTTGGGTCACTGCCTATGTGGAGTTTGCACATTCTCCCCACATCTGTATGAGTTTTTTTCAGGTGTTCAGGTTTCCTCCCAAAGTCCAAAAATGCGCTGGTTATGTTGATTGGCATTGCGAAATTGTCCCTTAGTGTCACAGGATGCTTAGCGTAGAGGGATTAATCAGGTAAGTATGTGGGGATAGGGCCTGGGTGTGATTGTTGTTGGTGCAAACTCAACTGGCCAAATGGCCTTGTTGCACTGTAGGAATTCTATGATACAATGGCTAAATCAGTTAGGATTATATTCATTGCAGTTTAAAAGAGTGAGAGGCGATCTCATAGGAACTTATAAAATTCTAACAGGGTTAGACAGGGTAGATTCAGAAAGAATGTTCCCAATATTGGGGGAGTCCAGAACTACGGGTTATAATTTAAGGATTAAGATGAGGAGAATTTTTTTTTATCCAGAGGGTGGTGAATGTGTGGAATTCTCGACCACAGAATGTAGTTGAGGCTAAAACATTGTCTGATTTGAAGAAGAAACTAGATCTAGTTCTTGGGGCTAAAAGGATAAAGGGATATGGGAGGAAGGGAGGAGATCAGGATATTGAATTTGATGATCAGCCATAATTAAGGTAAATGGCAGAGCAGGTTTGAAGGACCAAATGGCCTGGCGCTGCTGCTAGTCCCTATGTATTTATGTTTCAATGTAACATTTGCCAATTTACAAGCAATTGGAGTGGAAAACTTTCCAAAGGAGGAGCAGAGTTCAATGGATGCCTTTAAGTATTGTTAATGAATAATATTTTGCAATAAATTGAATCCGTTCACTTTAATGTTAAATAATGATCCAATGTGTCAGAAATATTGGGTAAGAAGTCTCACAACACCAGGTTAAAGTCCAACAGGTTTACTTGGTAACAAACGCCACTAGCTTTCGGAGCGCTACTCCTTCGTCAAGTGAGTGGGAGTTCTATTCACACACAGGGCATCTGAAGACACAAACTTAATTTGCAGAATAATGACTGGAATGCAAGTCTTTACAGCAAATCAAAGTATCAAAGCTTATGTCATTGTAGGCTCTGTTTGTGAATAGAAGTCCTACTGACCTGACGAAGAAACAGACCTGACGAAGTTTTTGCTATCAAATAAACCTGTTGGTCTTTAACCTGATATTGTGAGACTTCTTACTGTGTTTACGCCAGTCCAATGCCGGCATCTCCACATCAGGAAATTTGGGATAGAGGGAATATTTGACAATCGCAGAAGTTCATAAAGTGAGAGAAAAAATTCCTTTGCCATTTACAATTAAATCTCAAAAGTTTATAAAGAATGTGTTACATTTTTTTCTACAAATTCCAAGAAGGGAATCTCTCCCTCCATCCTATGACCTCTCATGTTGAGTAATTTTTTTAACAAAAGATCCAAAAAAAAACTGGTTGGAAACCACAAGAGAGTTAGATTATAGGGACAGCAACAGACTGCAATAATCAAATACTTCATGGCCATGATACTTCTGGTGCCAATACTTTTACCTAGAGCTCAGGATAAGCTCTTAAAATGAACAAGGAGTGAACTGAAGGACAAGGAACAATGAACATTTAATAAAGCTGTGATATCAGTAGGAGGGAGGAACTGATTTTCTCCCTCCCACTGATCAGGTCTCAGTGACAGAGCTACTGTTCACTCCAATGTGGACAAATTGCCTGAATACAGAAACTCGATGCAAAGCAGTTAATCTTGGCACATCTCAGGCCACCTTTGCTGGGATTCTCAGTAAGGTTATACTTGCTGTAGAGGGCATGGTGGCACAATGGTTAGTACTGCTGCCTCACAGCATCAGAGACCCAGGTTCAATTCCGGCCTTGGGTCATTGTCTGTGCTGAGTTTGCAAGTTCTCCCCGTGTCTGCATGGGTTTCCTCCGGGCGCTCCAATTTCCTCCCACAGTCTGAAAGATCATGGGAGGTAGGTGGATTGGTCAAGTCAAATGGCTCCTTAGTGTCAGGGAGCCTAGCAGGGTAAATAAGTAGGGTTACGGGAATAGTCCCTGGATGGGATCATTGTCAGTGCAGGCTTCAATGGGCTGAAAGGCTCCTTCTGCATTGTAGGAATTCGACGATTTTCTGACAAAGATTGATTCCTGCCATGGCAGGATTGCCGTATGAGAGAGATTGGGTGGACTCGGCGTGGATTTAGGAGAATGAGAGAGAATCCATTGAAACGTATAAAATTCTGATAGATCTAGACAGGGTGGATGCAATGATGATGGCTGGGGCAGGGCTGGAACAGGGGGTCACAGTCTCACGATACAAAGTAGGCCACATGGGACTGAGAGGAGGAGAAATTTCTTCACTCAAAAGGTAGTGAATCTGTGCAATTCTCTGATCCAGAAGGCTGTGGAGTTCAAGCTACTGAATATATTTGAGATAGGTTTCTAGACAGTGAAGGCTTAAAGAGACATGGGGAAAGAGTGGAAGTGTGGCATTTAAATAGAGGATCAGCTATGATCACATTGAATGGTGGAGCAGGATCGAGAGGCCAAATGGCCATTTCCTGCTCTTATTTTCTATATTATATGATTCCTTAGGCAGTGAACTAGTATCCTGTTTTATCAGCAAAAGACGATGATATCTTTGATTTTGAAGATTTATTGCCTTTGAATATTAAAGCCTTGGGCACTTAAACCTCGTGCTACCAGTATCTATAGCAGAGTGCACACCTGGATATCACAAGGCATCGATTACAGAGGTCTAAAATCTCACTTGAGGGTGACACGGTGGCACAGTGATTAGCACTGCTGCCTCACAGCTCTGGGTTCCCAGGTTTGATTCTGGCGTCGGGTGACTATCTGTGTGGAGTTTGCACGTTCTCCCCGTGTCTGCATGAGTTTCCTGCCGGTGCTCCGGTTTCCTCCCACACTCCAAAGGTGTGTAGGTTAGGTTGATTGGCCATGCCAAATTGTCCCTTAGTGTCAGGGAGATTAGCAGGTTAAGTACATGGGGTTATGGGGAAAAGGCCTGGGTAGGATTGTTACCGGTGCAGGCTTAATGAGCCAATGGTCTCCTTCAGCACTGATTCAATGATTCAATGATTTGTAGAGACAACTCTGACAGCGTTAGCCTCCTTCACAGGACACTTAAAGACATGAGCTACACTGAAAGATGTAGCTGTGAGTTGAATAAAAATAAATGATTAATGTATACATTGTGATTTAATAGCCTAGTTTAAAGTTTGTTACAGCAGCCGGGCTGAGTTGAATAAAAGCTCTGGTACAAAAGCTTTGGCGCAGAAAATAAATTTTGACTGAAAATTATTTTGTAAAACTTTAGGTTAGTCTTTCTGAGTCGTAATCCTGGCAGCACAATAAATGATACAATCTTTAATTTGCACTAACTCTGTATTTAAAATAAAATCAACTTCCTGACCCAATTCCCCAAAGAAACCAGCCACAGTCTGGATATGCAAGTGTGCAATCATTCAGAGTTATTGAACTGAGAAGTTGGTGGCACAGTGGGTAGCACTGCTGCTTTGCAGCGCCAGGAAACTGGATTTGATTCCCAACTTGGGTCTGCACCTTCTCCCTGTGTCTGCATTCGTTTCCTCCAGGTGCTCCAGTTTCCTCCCATAGTCTGAAGGACGTGCTGGTTAAGTGCATTGGCCATGTTAAATTCTCTCTCAGTGTACCCAAACAGGCACCAGAGTGTGGTAACTAGGGGAATTTTTACACTAATTTCATTGCAATGTCAATGTAAGCCTACTAATGACAATAACAAAAAAAAGATCTTGTCAAACAGCGGAACAGGATTTATGGGTCTACTTCTATTCCTTAATCACTTTTTCATATGATCATTTGCATTCATCCTTCGTAAAGATGTATTTTCTAACTTCTTAATGAATTAAACTGCAATTATTTTCATCTCCCCTCATTATTTTCTTACTGACCGGCAAAAACATACTGTTAATATTTACTTGATTACATTTCTTCATAACCTTGCAGACAACATTTGTCATCCTTTAACTTACTTGGCTCTCTAACTTTACAACATTTTCTTTGTAACTGTGATCCTTATCCACGGTAATATCCCAATGAATCAACATTGATCTTTGCTATGTTCTTTTATTGATTTTATGTTCTTCCTTAAACAGAGTCCTCAAACCATACACAACACTTTTCTACTGCAGTCCTGTACCAATTCAATATTACTTCCTACGCCTATAGATACCAATGATTTTGATCATCCCTGTGGCTTTATCTTGCCTTAACTTCCAAAGTGTTTCTCCTTCACATTTTTCTATATCTGGACAGTTTTCCTACCATTTGGCTGTTCTCCATTTTGTCGCATTTTCCGTGACATCAACAGTAGCCTGCACTTAAAACGTAGAGTCAGAAGGAGCTCATTATTCTTTCTGACTCCATATTCAGGTCTATTTAATGCAATTTTTACTTGTCCTTTTGTTGTTGGTTTCCATTGCGTTATTTTCTTAAGGTTGCTGTTTTGCAGTTGAGAGAACTCGCAGCATTGTGCATACCACATACCAACTGGCTGCAGGAAATGATCAGTAGGTTCTATGGCCTCTGTAGGCCATGGGTCTAAAGAAGTCATATAGTATACAGTGCAGAAAAAGCCCTTTGGTACATCAGGTCTACACCGACAATAATTACCAATAAAGTCACACTAATTCCATTTTTCTGCACTAGTCCCGTATCCTTGAATGCTATGCTATTTCACATATTCATCCAAATATTTGTTTAAAGGTTGTAAGATTTTCACAACCTCCCCGGGCAGTGTATTTCAGATTCCACCATTCTCTGAGTGAAAAAGGTTTTTCTCAAATCCCTTCTGAATCTCCTCCCCTTACCCTTGTGGCCTAACGGGCAACCCAAGAATGACGATTTACAAAGCATGCTGGAACGGTTGGCCAAATATACAGGCTGCAGCCTTAAGCGAATATTAGATATAATACGTAGGTTGCAGCTCCAGACTACAGAATACATAGGAAAGAGGCCACCTTGAAGACAAAAATCATTCTCTGGTCAAACATACTTGTTTACCAGATGAAGGGCTGCCCGAACTCCTTAGTTGGGAGCATGGTATGTGACCTACATGCCTGCAACACCTACAGGAATGGTCATTGGGTACACACCCAGAGATCAGTGTGGCAACACCCAATTACACCCTATTCATTGGGGTGTTTGAACCCTGATTGATTGATTGGTAATAATCAAGAGGCCACCCAAAAGGGCGTGAAACAAATGAGGGGTACAAAGTGCTGCAAAACCCAAGGAAGAGCGTGCGCGACAGGAAGGGAACAAAAGTGACCATCTCTAGCAATTGTCACCACCAGACCATCAACGGAAAGAAGAGCAGAGCCAGAGTATCAGGCCAGACCAAAGGACCAGACCACACCGAGGACTACAGAGACCGGCATGCAGATAAAGGCCAATATCTGCCTGGGTCTTTGCCAGTCTCTCAAATTTAAGTTAAAGTCTAGTATTGAATTGTAGTATTTTGTAATAAAACTTATATTAATTGTGTGGTTGATTAACATTAATTGTGTGCATGAATAAATACTATTGTAGTGACAAGAAGTCAATTCGCAGTTTGCCCATCACATAAGGGTTAAAACACATGGTGTAGCAGGGCACAGCAAGCCTAAAACTATGCCCTCTGGACAATGGCACGACACCCTAATCAATATGCCATATGCGCAAACCTGTGTGGAATGAATAAGTGCACTTTATGCCATATACAATGTTGGTTCCTTCAGTGGCTGTTCCTCACCTGAGAAACAGGCACTGCGTGATGTGATTTCTTTGTTGTGTGTCTGTAACTTCCTCCTGCTGTATGTTTCCACCTGACCATTATTCTCTGATTCCAGTCTTCTGTCTCCATTCCCCTCTCCAACTATTTAAATGCACGTGTTAAGTATTTCAATTACCTTCCCTGCTTCCTTATACTCACCGAAGTATGTTTCTTCATGTGGACGTCATTTAAATGCAAATGATCATGGTGTGTTCGGTGAGAACTTTAAGTTTGAAGGAATATCTACATGTGGAGGTAATTGCGTATTTTTATTATCTGCTTTATACTAATTGAAAAGCAGAGCACTGTGCTGGGTACACTGCTCTACAATGGACTTTGTAACATTTATTTTGTAATTTGTCCTCAGCCAAGTACATTTCAAAATATATTGCGTATGCAGGGCTGCATTCTGAGAGTTAAGAAATCAACTGGATGGCACGGTGGCACAGACGTTAGCACTGCTACCTCGCAGTGCCAAGGACCCGGGTCACCATTTGTGTGGAGTTTGAACATTCCCCCCAAGTCTGTATGGGTTTATATGGACAGCATGGTGGCACAGTAGTTAGCACTGCTACCTCACAGCGCCAGGGACAGGGGTTCGATTCCCAGATTGGGTCATCGTCTGTGCAGAGTCTGCACGTTCTTCCTGCGTTTGCATGGATTTCTTCCAAATGTTTCGGTTTCCTTCTTCAGTTCAAAGGTGCAAAGGTCGCGTGGATTGGTCTTGCTAAACTGTCCAAAGATGTGTAGGTTAGGGCAATAAACGTATGGGACGATAGGGATAGGGCAGGGGGTAAGCCAGGACGAGATGCTCTTTCGGAAAGTGATGCAGACTCAATGGGCTGAATGGCCTTCTTCTGCACTGTAGATAAAATCTTAAAGAGACAAATGTAACCTCTCTTAATGGAGGTTACTCTTTGTGGAGTAATATCAGGAGGGGCATCAATTAAATTCTACCTGATCTTGTGAGTTTCCCAACCTGTGAATTAGGTTAAACTTTACCTCCTTACTAAACTGAGAATAAACATTATATACAACAAATCTGCCTTAATATTCTCACAGTAAGAAGTCACCTGAAGTCTTGCGAGTCACCTGACGAAGGATCAGAGGCCCAACGCGAGTGGCTTTTGTGACCAAATAAATCTGTTGGACTTTAGTCTGGTGTTGTGAGACTTCTTACTGTGTATCCCCCAGTCCAACGCCAGCATCTCCATATCATTAATTTTCTCAGGCGATGGGTTTCTTAGCTGTAAATCTTCACTTACGTTTCATTTCACTTATAAAACATGCATAATATCTAACCCAAAAGGCTGGTTTCGTAGCGATGGGCCTTTCTGTCAAACAGGAGCTGAAAAACAAGTTGGATTACTGCCACCTCACAGTAAGACATGTCAGTAAGCTGCAGTTAGCATGCATCTTCACTGTGGCTGTTACACTTTTGAGCAGGATAGCAGCCTGAGGATATAACATATTAACATAGCAGTTCGCAAGCTCAGTTGGCTTCAGCTTTGATTCCAGTTCTGCTGCTGTTTCACAAAATGCTGCCTGGAATCATGTTGTGTTTTTTTTCTAGCTGCTGTCAGTATGAACAACAAACTGAGCGATCGACATTTAAATCGGGGGCATTGGCTGTCGGGAGAAAACTAGTCGTGATGAAGTTGATAAAAAGGGAAAGCGACTAGGTGTGTGTTCACAGTTGTGTGATTCTCAGTTGAACCTGGGCAGGCTTGGTGCTACATTTATTCTGCAGTCACTTTTCATAGATCCAGCATAGAAAGCATTCTTTCTGGTTGTATCACAGCTTGGTATGTCTCCTGCTCTATCTAAGACTGCAAGGAACTACAAAAGTTTGTGAATGTAGCCCAATCTATCACACAACCAGCCTCCCTTCCATTGACTTCTGTCTACACTTCCCGTTGCCATGGAAAAGCAGTCAGTATAATTAAGGACATCACTCACCCAGGACATGCTCTCTTCCACCTTCTTCTGTCGGGAGAAGGATACAGAAGTCTGAAGCCACGTACCGACTGACTCAAGAACAGCTTTTTCTCTACTGCTGTCAGACTTTTGAATGGACCTACTCGCACTAAGTTGAACATCCTAGCTATGCTGTAACACTACATTCTGCAGTCTTGTTTCCTTTTCTATGAATGGTATGCTTCATCTGTATAGCGCACAAAAAACAATACTTTTCGCTGTATAACAATACATGTGACAATAATAAATCAAACCAAATCAAATCCTGAGATGGGGCCTCAGGATTTCTCCCAAGTTCTCACCCTCTCATCATGGTCTGATAATGTGTGTACACCATCAGTCTCAACAATGATGACACACGCAGTTGAACACCATAATCATGTTAATCACACTTGGCTAAGTGGACGAGGTGACACAAATCCCAACCAGCAGTTTATCTACCCATGCCTCTGGTGAGAAATTCTCTGTAAGAAATCTCACAACACCAGGTTAAAGTCCAACAGGGTTATTTGGCAGCACAAGCTTTCAAAGTCTCGCTCCTTTATCAAGTGAGTAAGACATATCACTCACCTGATGAAGGAGCAGTACTCTGAAAGCTTATGCTGCCAAATAACCCTGTTGGACTTTAACCTGGTGCTGTGAGACTTCTTACTGTGCTTACCCCAGTCCAACACTGGCATCTCCACATCATGAGAACTTCTCCCCCACTGTATTTCAAATAGGATTGGACAGATTGGAATTCTATTTATGGAACTGGATCTTCACCTGCTGAAAATGTTGTTCACATGGGCTGATTGGCACAAAGCTGTCGACAGAAGTAACCTCTTTACTCGAAGCTTAACTTGTCAACAGGAAGTGATTGGCCTTATTTTGTTGGAAGAACCCACCCGTGGAGTTAATCAACTCTCCTACACACAATTGTCACATTGCTTCAAACTGCTACGGCTTCTCTTCAATTAGAAAGTACACTTTATATGTGAAAGCACAGCAACTCATGCTAGAGGCTGTGGGTGTGTGTTAAGGGTACAGTACCTACTCTTGAGTGCAACAGCAGTCCAGATAAAAATAACACTGATTTTCAGGATCTATTTTCTTTGCTCAAGTTTCTGTTTAAACTTGTTTACAAATGGCTGAATGTGGCAATCTTCTGTTAAACAGTGCAACCAGACCTTACTTTAGAAATTAGTTGAAAACATATGTTTTGTCTTTGAAATAAGTTCCATAACATACTTAAGAATGGTAACTTAGTAGAGTATTATTAAAACAGCTGAAGGGGAGTTTATTTGATTTGATTTAATATTGTCAGTATCGTTTCTTGCACTATACAGACAAAACATACTATTCATAGAGAAGGAAAGGAGACAGTGCAGAATATAGTGTTACAGTCATAGTTAGAATATAGAGAAAGATCAACTTAATGCAAGGTAGATCCATTCAAAAGTCTGCTAGCAGCAGGGAAGAAGCTCTTCCTGAGTCAATTGGCTCATGATTTCATTCTTTTGTATCTTTTTCCTGATGGAAGAAGATGGAAGAGAGAATGCCTGGGTGCATAGAGTCCTTAATTACGCTGGCTACTTTGATGTGGCGGTATAGACAGAGTCAAAGGATGGGAAGCTGGTTTGTGTGATGGATTGGGCTAAATTCATGAACTTTTGTAGTTCCTTGTGGTCTTGGACAGAGCAGGAACCATAACAAGCTGTGATGCAACTAGAAAGAATGCTTTCTCTGGTGCATCTGTAAAGGTTGGTGAGAGTTGTAGTAGACATGCCAAATTTCCTTAGTCTTCTGAGAAAATAGACATATTACTGGGCTTTCTTAACTATAGTGTCAGCATGAGGGGAACCAGGACAGATAGTTGGTGATCTGGATACCTAAAAACTTGAAGCTCATCATCCTTTCTACTTTGCCTCCATTGATGTAGACAGGGGCATGTTCCCCTTCACACTTCCTAAAGTCGATGACAATCTCCTTCATTTTGTTGACATTGAGGGAGAGATTATTGTTGCTGCACCAGTTCACCAGATTCCCTATCTCATTCCTGTAGTCTATACTTAAAAATAGTATCGGATCCACTACCTGTGAATAACCTGATTTTGAGTAACTGAATTTAAGGAAATTATGCAGTGTTAGGATTGGGATGGAAATATATATGGTTTATTTAGCCCGTACCAAAACAAAGGGACGTTAACATGTTTGGCCATAGATCTCTGAAAACAGAAAGGCAGATAAATAAGATGGTGAAAAGGCATATGGCACATTCGCCTTTATCAATTTGGGCATTGATTACAAAAGCAGAGTGGTCATGATGTAGTTGTATAGGACTTTGGTCAGACCACAGCTGGAGTACTGTGTGCAATTCTGGTTGCCGTATTATAGAAAGGGTGTGAACGCACTGGAAAAGATGCAGAGAAGATTTACCAGAATGCTGGCTGAGGCAGAACATTTAAGTTATGAAAAGAGGTGAAATAGGCTTGGATTGTTTTTGTTGGAGCAGAGAAGACTGAGGGGTAACCTGATTGAGGTGTTCAAGATAATGAGGGGCATGGACAGAGTGATAGGGAGCAGCTGTTGCCCTTAGTTGAAGGGCCAGTTATGAGGGGACATAAGTTAAAGATGAGAGGTGGGAGGTTTAGAGGGGCTTTGAGGAAAAACTTGAGAGTGGTGATGGTTTGGAATGCACTACCTGGAGGATGGTGGAGGTGGATTGCCTCACATCCGTTAAAAAGTAACTGGATGAGAACTTGGCATGCCATAACATTCAAAGCTATGGGTAAGTGCTGGCAAGTGGGATTAAATGGACATTTTACGTGTTGGTGCAGACTCGATGGGCCAGAGGGCCTGTTATGCATTGTAGTATTCTGTGATTCCGTGATACTCCACAGATCATTAGTATAAAGTTTATTCATTCATTAAATTGGCCAATTTTTTTTATTTTTGCTACTGTTGGACCCAGAATAAAAATAGAACAATAACTAGGCTTCTTCCAATAAACTCAAAATGCTTGATTTATTATAAAGCAGAATTTATTTTTAAAAGGAATTGCATATAGTATATAGGCATATGTACACATGCATGTTCACACGCATGCGCACACAGCTCCAACTGTGTTCAAGATGCTTGACATCATCCAGGACAAAGCAGCCCTCTTGATTGGCACCCCAAACACCACCTCAAACATTCACTCTTTCCAGAATCATCCAACAGTGGCAGCCATGTGTACCATCTACAAGATGTGCTGCAGAAGTTCACCAAGGTTCCTTGCAAAGCACTTTCCAAAGTGCTACTATCTAGAAGGACAAGCGCAGCAGATAACTCAGAACACCGTCATCTGGAAATTCACCTCTGAGCCACTCACCATCATAACTGGGAAATGTATTGCTGTTTGTTCCATTTCGCTGAGTCAAAGTCCTGGAGCTTCCTCCCAAGTCTGGATGTACCTACATCTCAGGAACTGCAATAGTTCAAGAAAGCAGCTTACCACTGCCTTCTGAGGGGCAATAATGGATGGGCAACAAATGCTGGCTTAACCAATGATTCCCACATCCCATAAATGATTAAACAAAGAGGGATAGAAACTGCATATCGGTGCAGGCTTAGTGGGCCATGGACCTTTTCCTGTCCTGTATTGATATGGAGTTGCTGGTGTTGACTAGGATGGGCATAGTAAATAGTCTCACAACACCAGGTTAAAGTCCAATAGGTTTATTTGGTAGCACGAGCTTTCAGAGCACTACTCCTTCATCAGGTGAGTGCAGGATTTGTTTCGCAAATAGGGCACACGTTTTTTTTAAAAAAATTACCAAACACTGAGATTTTGAAATCTATGGCACATATAGACACAAATTCAGTTACAAGATAATGGTTAGAATGCAAGTCTTAACAGGTAATCAATTCTTTACAGGTGCAGTGGAGAGTGGGTTAAGCACAGGTTAAAGAGGTATGAATTGACTCCAGCCAGAACTTAGTGAGATTTTGCAAGCTCAGGCAAGTCTTGGGAGTTACAGATAGTATGGCATGACCTCAAATCTCACTAACTGTCCTAGCTGGAGACAATTCACATCTCTTTAACCTGTGCTTACCCTCTCTCCATTCACATTTCCTGCACCTGTAAAGACTTGATTACCTATTAATCTTCATATTCCAACCATTATCTTCTAATTGAGCCTGTGTCTATCTGTGCCCTGTTTGTGAAACAAATTCTGCACTCACCTGACGAAAAAGCAGCACTCCAGAAGTTTGTGCTACCAAATAAACCTGTTGAACTTTAACCTGGTACTTACTTTGCCTGTTCTGTACTGTTCTTTGATTTCTTTGTTCTTAAGATAGGGACCACGATTCTCCCAGTTGAAGTCAAATTCTGCCATCAGTGAGAAACTTGGAGAGTTTCCTGCTGGCACTGACAGCACTGTTTTGATCCGATTCAGTCCTTGGGAATCACAGTGCACTGAACAGCACAGGCACGTGTCCCTCTGGAATCAGGGCTTAGCAGCTCTCCGGGCAGTGAAGAGCTTCCTCCTTTGATGTTGTCTTGTTGGCTGTGTATCTCCTTCACATTATCTCTCACATCTTTCAGCACCATAGTATAACGGACAGCTCTCGGACTCAGCATTCCAGCCATCTCCCACTCCAGAAGTTATATTTCTTTCATTACACAAGCTGTAACATTTAATGGAGCAAAAGGCGTGTTTCATCATCCAGCATCTACAAATTATAACGAATCACTTGTGGGAATAGCAAAATGATCATAGGTTTACAGCGTAGAACCAGGCCCTTTGGTTCACTTTTTCCATGCTGCCCTTTCTCTTACCATGAAGCTACTCCCAATTGCTTGCATTTGGCCATATCCCTCCATACCCACCCTACCTACGTAACTGTCTAAATGCTTTTTATAAAAAATATTGTAACAATCTCTACTACTACCTCTGGCAGGTTGTTCCAGACACTCACTATCCTCTGTGTGAAACAATTGCCCCTCTGGACCCTTTTGTATTTCTCCCCTCTCACCTTAAACCTATGCCCTCTAGTTTTAGACTCCTCCATCTTTGGGAAAAGATGTTGGCTATTTAGCTGATCTATGTCCCTCATTATTTATAGACTTCTATAACATCATCCTTAAACCTCCTATCCTCCAGGCAAAAAATTCACAGTCTATCCAGCCTCTCCTTATAACTAAAAATCTTCAAATTCCACCAGTATCTTAGTAAATCTTTTCTGCACTCTATCTAGTTTAATAATATCCTTTCTATAATAGGATGACAAGAACTGTACACAGTGCTCCAAATGTGGTCTTACTAATGTCTTGTGAAGCAGCATCCCAGTAAATGGGATTGTGAATCACGCTGGATTAAAATGAGATAAAGAATGAAGGAGAGACAGAGGGAAAAAGATTGAAGGAGAGGGAAGAAGAATGAAGGCAACAGAGGAAGGAAAAAGAGGAAGATTACAAAAGAAGAAAGAGTGACAGAGAGAGAGAGGACCCAAGAATGGAAGGAAATGTGAGATTGAAAGGGAGGTAATGCATCTTATCATGAAACTCAGCAATGTCTCCAAACATTTCAGAGAAATTTGATTCCCAATTTCAGAAATAGCATCATTTAGAGATTGGAGAATATTATTTCAAGTTGTACACTGTGACCTAGCCCAGGATTAGAGAATGCCACATCATCTCTTCTGAATTCCAAAGAGTATAGGCTCAGATACTCAGCCTCTCATCATATTACAGCCCTTATCCAGGGACCAATCAGTGGGAGGCATGGTGGCACAGTGCTTAGCTTTGCTGCCTCACAACACCAGGGACCCGGGTTCAATTCTGGCCCCGGGTAACTGTGTGGAATTTGCAAGTTCTCCCTATGACTAAGTGGATTTCTTCCCTATGTTCCAATTTCCTCCCACACTCCAAAGATGTGTGCAATGAGTGGGTTGGCCATGATAAATTGTCTTTTAGTGTCAGGAAATTAGTGGGGTGAATACATGGGGTTACAGAGATAGGGTCTGGGTGGTATTGTTGTCACTACAGGCTCAATGGGCCAAATGGCCTCTTTCTGCCCTTTACGAATGCTATAGTTCTATCAGTCTAATGACCCTTCTGTTCACTGCTCCAGTAGAAGTATTTCCTTCTTTAAATATGGAGGCTAAAACTATTTCCCGCACTCCAGATGTGATCTCATTAAAGCCCTGTGCAAGTGTAGCAAAACTACTTTATTCCTGTACTCCAATCCACTTGGAATAAAGGTCAACATGGTCATAGGCCTTCCTATTTATTTCTTGCACCTGGTTTCTAACTTTCTGTGTTCCTTGTGCAAGTAAATTCAAGTTTCTCTAAACATCACCACTTACAAGCTTTGCACCCTTTAAAAGCATATCGTTTTTCAATTGCTGCTACCAAAGTGAATAAACCCACACTTTTTCACATTTTACTCCACCTGCCATCTTGTTGCGCACTCACTTAACCTGTCCACATCACTTTGCGTCCTCCTTACACCCATTGACTCTGTCTATAGTCCACACTGCCTCAGAAAAACAGCCAGTATAATTAAGGATCCCATGCACTTTGAACACATTCTCTTCCACCTTCTTCTGTGGGGAAAAAGATACAAAAGTCTGAGGACATGCACCGACTGATTCAAGAACAGCTTCTTCCCTGCTGCCATCAGACTTTTGAATGGACCTATCTTATACTAAATTGCTCTTTCTCTACACTCTAGCTACGACTGTAACATTACATTCTTCAATCTCTCATTTCCTTCTCTATGAATAATATGCTCTCTCTGTATACTGTGCAAGAAAGGATACTTTTCACTGTATACCAGTGCATGTGACAATAATAAATCAAATCAAATCAAAATCAAATTTTCATTAGCAAATTTAGGTACATGAAAACAAACCTCATTGCACATCTACCTCTTTTACCAATCACTTTCAATCTGAATCTTCTGGTTCCTTTTGTTTAATTCATTTATTAGTCACAAGTAGGCTGATATTAACACTGTAATGAAGTTACTGTGAAAATCCCCTAGTCACCACACTCCTGCGCCTGTTTGGGTACACTGAGGGACAATTTAGCATGGCCAATACACCTAATCAGTACATCTTTGGACTGTGGGAGGAAACTGGAGCACCCGGAGGAAACCCACTCAGACTTGGGGAGAATGTGCAAATATTCAGAGTGACTCGAGCTGGGAATTGAATCCGGGTCCTTGGCGCTGTGAGACAGCAGTGCTAACTACTGTGCCACCGTGCCACCCTTCTGATCCTTCTCCCAGTGGAAACAGTTTCTGCTTATTTGCTCGATCAAAGCCATTCACGGATTTTTGAATTACATAAAATCACCTCTTAACCTTCTCTGCTCTAAGGAGAACAACTGCAGTCTTTCATCCTTGGTGCCATTCTGATAAATCACCTTCAGCATCCTTTCCAAGGCCTTGGCATCCTTCATGAAGTGCGGTGCCCAGAATTGGACACAGTGTTGCAGCTGAGGCTGAATCGGTGATTCATGGAAATTTAACATAACATCCTTGCTTTTGTGCTCTGCTTCTCCCCATATAAAGTTGCCAGCATTTTTGGAGGCTGTTTTCAAGCAGTTGGTCAGCTGTTGCGAGTAATGAGTTGGCATGTAAACTTCAGGAAGTCAGTGTGGGAAACTCAGCATGTGCAGTAATACTCCGTAGCACAACAGCTTGGGTTCTCTGAATCACTTGAAGGATCACATAAAAGGACCAGACTGATTTAGTCCCTCTTTATTTCACTGCAATGCCACATGCTGCCCTATTTATATGCCAGCCAACTATTTACTGTGGCAGTTGCTGTAAGCAGCCCCAAGTTTGTTATAACTCGCTAGGAATGAGCGTGTTTTTTTTTATAGTATGGAATCCTTTTTTTTTATGCATCATAAATAAAACCCCTGATCAACAATAATTCAGTGGTTTGTGAGAAGAAGACCCCAAGATACTAAAGAAAGGGGTCAATGTACATTGGGTCATGAACAACCATGAAGAGAGGCAGCTACAAAGCTTGGGTTTTAAGGAGCATCTTCAATGAGTGGTTAAGTTAGGAAGCAAAGGGATTTAGAGAAGGAATCAGAATGTGGATCCAAGGCAGTGAAATGCAACGGCCATCAAAGCTGGGGCAATGAAATGGAATGTACAAAAACTGTTAGGAGAATTGAATTAATTGACTCCTTTGCAGATTTGGCCAAGTGCTGTGCCAAATTTCTACTTATCCACCATGCTTAGCTAACGTCGTGTTTTTCTCTCAGCTACACAATCATTTGGAATAGTTTTTATCCTCCATCTGTCTCTGTCCTTAAGCATTTCCCATCTCTAGTTGATTATTACCAATAGATTTTTGGAGGAATTTGACAAAAAAAATGCTAAGTGCCAAACATGCGAAAAAATGGTAGTTTCAGATTTTTCCTGGGGTGGGGGGGGGGGGTGGCGTTTGCAATTTTATAGAGCTTAGTTAAAAAAAAGTACCAGGATGCGATTCTTGCCGGCAAAGTGGGAGAGGAGGTAGAGCTTGAGGCTGCCATGAAGCCAGCTGCTGAGCTCTAGGGGGTGCCATTGCGCAGGCACCTTAATCTCTCACTGTACTGGGAGATCTCCTGCCACCCACCTCCACCTACCCCACCCCCGCACATCTGGGCACCCCCCCCCCCCCCCCCCCCCCCCCCCAAGGCATCAAGACCACACCTCTCACGGACATTGATAAGTGAGTCGAGACAGTAGTGTCTGGGAATCACTAAGGACATGTAAACCATGTCATTAATATTTAAACTGGTGCTGTGCCCTTTCTGGATGCAAAGCCCATTGCACTGGCAGAACAGGGCAGTTATGATTGGGGGACATGAAACAGCGGACACGATTCTGATTTTTTGCCTCCTGCCTGATCTTGCCGCCTCACCTCATCGAAAGTTGAGTGGGGGTAAAGTCGTTATGTTTCTGCGTCCATTATGTTTCTGATTTTGTTTTCCTGATCACAGTACCGAGAGGATAGGAAAGTCTTTCTCAACTGCCATTAACTCTTCCCATATCTCCTCAGCTTCCACAACTTTTGCACATCTTGTTTGATTCCTTTCACACCCAGCCTCATTAATATGGGGTAGGATCTTACGGTCCTTCTTCATGGATCTTCCAGTCCTGACTTTTGAACAGTGTGCCTCATTTTTTGGCCCTGCTGTGATGGGACAGTAAAATTCCTCCCATGGGGTTGTTTCCCAGGATAATTAATCAAATGTTTGAAGAACAAAGTTTTTTAATGGAGTATGGTGCCATGCTAATACATTAGGCAGAGGAGTCACCCAATGGAGATCAGGAACTCCTTGGAAAAAATGGAAGAAGCATTCAACAATGAGATAGAGAACATTGAAACTCTCAAAGTTTTGCACTGCTAGGAGTCCTGAAGCACATTGATTGTCTCGTTCCCTTCCCAGGGAATTGAAAGATATGAGAATGGGAAGATGTTATTCCTTACAAATATAATCGAGTTTTAAATATGCCGATGACAAAAGAGATGAGAGAAACGCCACAAATTATTGAACTCAATCACTCACATCTAGTCAGTGGCTGAAATTCTGTGGCAAAATAACACAGCTTTAGACTCCCCAAGGAATGTAATGAAATGCTCTCCCTACCTATCTGGATGTGTGCAGCTCCAACAATACTGAAGAAACACAATGGTTGAAAACAAAGAACCCACTTGATCTGATACCCTACACTAGCTTAAACATTCGCTCCCTCCAGCACTTGTGTAAAGTGTCAACAGTGTGTGCCAAGTACAAGATGCACCATAGCAACAAACTGTGCACAGCAAAGGGTCCTTCAACAGTACTAATTTCTACCACTTAGAAGCACAAGGACAGCAAAGCCACAGGAACATCACTACCTGCAAGTTCCACCCCAAGTCGCATCCCATCCTGACTTGGATCTTCATTGCCATTCCTGCGTTGTCACTACATCAAAATCCTTGAACTCCCTTCTGAAAAGTGCTGTATGTGTACCTACACCAGATAGACTGCAATAGAGCCATTTTCTCATAGGGTTTTAGGAGTTGCTGGCCTTACCAATGATGTACTTGTCCCAAGAATGGATTAAAAAAAATTGGATCCCTCTCTCGCATCCCAATTAATAACACTTAGTGCTCATGTTAATTTTGAACTGTAATCTCAAAAGTAGAATTTACAATATTCATAAGATTAATGAGCCCCATCAGATGGCCTTCATCTCATTATTGCAGCGAAACACTTTGAAATATATTTTGATGGAAGTGTGTTGACCTGAACAATTTGCTGTTTCTGGAATCTTCAGCATTTCTTGTTTCTTTTAAATTTCCTGTATTTATTGGGTGGAATTTCACAAGAGTTTTTCTGTGTCCAGCTAGTCTGAAAATGGGAGAGTTCCAGATCTGTTTTTTGTGCGAGTTTTCATGCCCAATCTTATGCATCCTATCTCCGAAAGGACGGACTAGTCAGTTTCTAGCTAGAGAGGCTGTGGGTGGAGCTTAACTCACCAGACAGCTATACAGGAATGTATTGTGCATGTGTAGACTCCAGTTGCTGCACATGCACATTAACAGTAACAGGGAAGTCAGAGACAGAGAGAGAGACAGCTGTCAGGCCCCTGCTACTGCAGGCAGCCTCAAACAGCAACAAGATGCCAGGCTAATATTGTCAAGGTGTCAGGATGGCATTGTCAGCCTGGCACTGCCCAAGGGGAACCCCACCTTGCATTGGCCTCCCTGGGAAGCCTCAATGGCTTCTTGTTCAACTGGCAAGACCAATACTATTATTCCCCATTCATAGGGAGCAGGTAATTTCCTCGCTGGAAAGAACCTCTCCCAGCAAGGCCACAAAGGCAAGTGTGCTTGGACAATTGAGTGCCAGGCTCATTGAACACATTGAAATTAACATTAGCATAAATTTCAATAAATTAACCAATTTCTCACTCATTTCAGGTGAGAGGCTGGCCATGCCGGAAATCCAGGTGATGTAAAATTGCGACAGGTGGGAAAACCAGTGCCATTCGCACTCTTCGCTTTATGCCCTATTTTATGCCACATTCCTGCTGCAAAACAGCCATAACATTCTGCTCATTGTATTTTGCTTTCAATGTACAGCTCCATCATAGTGCAGTCAGTTCTACACAATGACTTCCAGTAAAAGGCTTTCAACTTTAATTAAAATATCGGAATTGCAGACATTCCCCAGCACTTCCATTATATAAATTTATTTTTAAACAGAGGAACATTACTCTCAAGGTAATTGCAGAGCCCAGATTTCTACGTAGCCTGTGTAATATCCCCATTAAAAGAGGAAGGAATTAAGAAATTGAAAGTTTGCCATGTTAGCAATTCTCAACATAGAAACACAGGAGAGAGGAACAGGGAGAGGCCATTTGGCCCTTTGAGCCAGCTGCATCATTCATCATGATTATGGCTGATTGTCCATCTCAATAGCCTAATCCTGCTTTCTCCCCATATCATTTAATCCCATTTTCCCCAAATGCTATACCCAGCTGCCTCCTGAATACATTCAATGTTTTGGCATCAACTACTTCTTGTGGTAAAGAATTCCACAGGCTCACCACTCTTTGGGTGAAGAAATGTCTCCTCACTCTGTCCTAAATGGTCTACCCCAAATCTTCAGACTGTGACCCTGGCTCTGGTCATCATCACCATCGGGAACATCCTTCCTGCATCTATCCTGTCTAGTCCTGTTAGAATTTTAGAAGTCTCAATGAGATCCCCCCTCATTCATCTGAATTCCAGTGAAAACAATCCTAACTGAGTCAATCTTTCTTCATACATCAGTCCCACTATTCCCAGAATCAGCCTGGTAAACCTTTGCTGTATTCGTTTGAGAGAAAGAACATTCTTCCTCAAAAAAGGAGGCCAAAACTGCCCACAATACTCCATGTGTGGCCTCACCAAGGCCCTGTATAATTGCAAAGATTCATCTCTGCTCTGTACTTGAAAACTCTTGCAATTAATTTTATGATTTTAATTAAACATTCACATCTCACTGGTCTGTTGAGGTATTGCCCTCTCCACAATATAAACCTGTGCAGCATTACTGAGAAGTTGTGCAAAGAGGAATATAATTCAGCTCCTAATTATTTGCAGTGACCTAGGAACTGCATTCAGAGATACCCCCTAGTCAATGTTCTTCAGATTTTTCAATCTTCCATTGGGTGTGGATGCCACAGGCAATTTGTTGCCCACCCCTAATCGTCCTTGAGAAAGTGACGGTGTGTTTGAGGTCTGATAGTGAGACTAATATAGGTCACGAAAGTCCACAATAGTAAACTAACTGGAACCACTTACTAACATGCCTATATGCCAGCACTGTCAGCACAAGGCTAGCTAGGCAAGCTCTACCCAGGGTGGAACTTGAGTCCCAGATCACATGACCCATTCTCTTAAAGGGGCATGCCCCAACATACATAACAACGAGCCATCTTCCTGAACCGCTCAAGTCCCTGGGGTGTAGGTACACCCACAGTACTATTAGGAAGGGAGTTGCAGGATTTTGAACCAGCAGCAGTGAAGGAATGGTGCGAGACAGTTGGATTTCAGTGGAGCTGAGGAGAATGTGTAGATGTGTAAAAATAGCAGCCAGTGTCTGGTTTCTGACCCATTCCTGGTGTCTCCAATTTCCACAAGTGGAGGTTGAGGGTAGAGACTGATGTGAGACATGAGCATGTATCACTCCTGGCCTGGCTGGCTCCATTGCTGGGAGAAACATCCCCTTTCGCCATCTGCAATTTTTAGGAAGTTGGGCCAATCTTTAAAGAATTCATAGTTCACACCATCTTCAAGGTGGCATGAATCCCTATCCATGCAAGGAAAACTTCTTGAAAGGCAAGCACAAAAAGTCTTACTCATGCCCTCATGCTATGCAATGTTCCTCTAACCACTGGTCCCTATGGCTGATCATTCTCTCCATTCTCCACAACCCTTCATTTGTTCTATGCTAAGCTTTAGCACTTCAATGCTCACTCTCTCACTATACATACAAGTTTGTAATTACTCATATACAGAACTAATGAACTCAACAGAATCAACAAGTTATTGGAAAAAGCTTTTAAAATAGTCATTCTATTATGCAGCACAAAACTGTATGATTCATTTAAAGAGCAACATTTCCCTTACTCTTTCCCCAAAACTACACTCTTTATTTTTCCTTTTTAAGTATAAATCCAATTCCTTTTGAAAAATTATGGTTGAATCTTCCTCCATCACCCATTCAGGCAAATGCAATCTGATTGTTAAAGAATCTGGGATTCTCTGATCTCGTTCGTCCTGTTGCTGCACTCAGCCAAAACTTCATTCATTGCAGCGGAACTGGAGAATCCTAGCATGGATGAGGTTGGAAAATTCTTGCCGCTGATCAGAATTTTACTGTCATGTCCATCCCAAAATCGGGGCGGACACAACTCCCAGCACGGAATTCTCCACTGGCTTCAGGCAGGATTTTACGATCTTTGCCTGAGTGAAGTCATAAAATAACCAGCCCCTTTGTCAATGCAGTGCAAGTTGTTGTTACATAAACCATTTTTTCTCCCTCACATTGCTTTTAGGATTTCATTTTTCACATTCCTTTAATCTGTTCATAATCACTCATCTTCTGCCATTGAAAATCGTTTCTCCTCGTTTATTGTATCAAATTTTAAACACCTTCGCTTAATTTCACTTAACCTTTTCACTTCTGGGGAGAAGACTAACTCTTGCCTCTCCATGTAGCTCACATGTAGAATTTTCCTGTCATGGGAATCGGAGAGGGTGGGATACAGACCATGCATAAGTCTGTTGACTTCAAATGGGATTTTCCACACCTTCATTCCTGGTACTATTCTTATAAATCGCCTCTGCATTCCCTCTATTATTCACCACCTTTTCTAAGCGTGGAGTTCAACTAGTTTTTCGCAAACATTTATCCTATATTTGCATTCCATTTATAAAGTCAAGTGTTTTATCTTTTTTCTACTAAAACAGTCTTCTCATTTTGCCCTGACCTCTTCAAAGATTCTTGCGCATTCATCTCCAAGTCTCTCTGTTGTACCCCTTTAAGTTTATGCTGTTTATTTTATGTTTCCTGTCTTCATTTTGTCTTTGAAAACCTGTACTATCAGGTTGTATACTTCATACAGCTGTCATGAACAAGACACTTTCATCCCATCAACCTGATTGAACTTAAACCAGGCTGCGGAGGCCGGAGAACAGTTTTACAACCTGCGGGGTGCTTAGTTCTGCACTGTGCCGATTTTAAATGGTCATCTCTTCAGGGAGACTGATGTTGGAAAATACAAATGTCACACTGGTGTGGTGATAAGGGCTCTTGTAATTTGATGTTTGAGCATTTTGCTGGGGGAGCTATGTCCAGTTACTTTATAGTTGATTTAGGAAGCATTTAATGCTGACATAGGTGGCACTGTGGCACAGTGGTTAGCACTGCTGCCTCACAGCACCAGGGACCCAGTTCAATTCCGACCTCCAGTCACTGTCTTTGCAGGGTTTACACATTCTCCCGCATGGGCTTCCTCAGTCCAAAGATGTGCGGATTAGGTTGATTGGCCGTGCTAAATTGATCTTGGTGCTGGGGGATTAGTAGGGTAAATACATGGGTTTATGGGAATAGGTGGGATGTGGTTGGTGCAGATACAATGGGCCGAATGGCCTCCTTCTGCACTGTAGGGATTTTATGAATCTATTCGATGAACGATATGATTTGGTAAAAGGCACATTTAGTCTGAACAAAGATTTCTCTGCTTCTTTTTTAATAAGAACAAACTATGACCTAATGTAATAACTATTGCTCAATTTCCAAAAATCCCCAATGTTCTTTCATAACTGCAGTTACACTGAGGGGAACAACTCTTGCTACAAATCTCCAGAGCAATTTAATTTAATTTCTTGCATGCGATCTGAAGGCTTGATTATTACATTGGAAAATGTTCATCTCTCAAGCAATCCTAATGAAGAGAATCCAGGTGCTAATGGTAACCACCGCTGTTCACACTTTCCCATCATGCTCTGGTAATGTGATTTAAAAACCATTCAGTGCTTTGATTACTCCATCAACGATCTATCAGAGCTCCAGGCTGTTTAGTGTCAAATGTGAAAAAGGAACAGCAATGTGGAATTATTCAAGCATCCTGCACCATTTAAAGAGGCAAGGTATTTTAAGTGCCTTGAGATATCTGTACAGTTACTGTCATCTCTCTGCTCACTCCTGTTATACTGTTGAGCTTCAGACTGACGAATGCCAGTCCCGGCAGCATAGAGTTAGTGTGGAACTATCCTGTGAGTGAAGTCATGAATTCAGGCACACTACAGTGCAAAGTTCATGATGCCACAGCAAAAGAATGTAGTGATGTCAAAGAGCAAAGAACAAAGATAATTACAGCCCTTCGTCTCTCCAAGCCTGAACGACCACGTTGTTTATCTGAACTAAAACCCCCTACCCTCCAGGGACCATATCCCTCCATTCCCATCCTATTCATGTGTTTGTCAAGATGGCCCTTAAAAGTCACTATCGTCTGTGCTTCCACTATGTCCTTCAGCAGTGAGTTCCAAACACCCATCACTCTCTACAAAAAACCTGCCTCATAATCTTCTTGCCCCTCACACCTTTCACCTATGCCCACTTGTAATTGACTCTTGCACCGTGGGGGAAAAAGCTTCTGACTATCGGCTCTGTTCGTGCCTTTCATAGTCTTATAGACTTCTAACAAGTTGCCCCTCAATATCGGCTAAAGAGAAGCTGAACAGTTTATTGTAGAAACTCACCAAGCCTGGCAGACGTCATCCTCGATTTCAAGGGAATTGATTGGGCCACTGTCTGTGTGGAGTTTGCACAATCTCCTCATGTCTGCATGGGTTTGCTCCAGGTGATCTGGTTTCCTCCCACAGTCCAAAGATGTGTGGGTTAGGTTGATTGCCCATGCTGAAAATTGCCCTTAGTGTCCTGAAATGCATAGGTTGGGTAAATATGTAGGGATGTTGGGGTAGGAACTGAGTGGGATTATGATCAGTATAGACTCAACGGGCCGAATGTCTTCTTTCTGTACTATAGGGATTCGATGATTCCATGGAATGCCAACAATGACAATTACAGAAACAGGGGATGGCTGGGAACAGCTAGGGCATTGGTATCTATCTTTTAGATTGCTCCACATTTCCTTTAGATAACTTTTAGATTTTCCTTTGGCTTTGCAGAAGTGACAGAGACGGATCATTTGCAAGCACACTCATTGTTAAGTCTCAAGGTTTTATGTTCTAGTTACCTCTTCTGATAAAGGCTGACCCTCCAATGCAGTGCTGCACTGTCAGGGGTACGGTCTTTTGGGATGAGATATTGAGAGTTCCTGTCCACCCTTCCAGGCAGATGTAAAGGATTCCGTTACATTGTTTTGGAGAAAAAGGCTTTTCCCTTAGTAGAGGGTTCAATAACCTGGGGCATAGAATTATGGTAAACAAAGGAAATTTAGTGGGGATCTGACGGAAAACGTTTTCACCCAGAGTTGGATGGGAATCTGGAACTTACTGCCTGAAAGAGTGTTAGAGCTGGGGCTCCCCTCACAAGATTTAAGCATTTAGATGAACACTTGAAATATCATAGCATACAAGGCAATGGAACAAGTGCTGGAAAATGGGATGAGAAGAGAAAGGTTCTTGAAGGCCTGTACAGACATGGTGGGCTGAAGGGTCTCTTTCAGTGCAGGAAAACACTTCGGGTGGGATTTTCGAGCTGCACTCACTCCAAAACAGGAAAATCCCATCCGAGATCAACGGACCACCCCACTGTCCGCTACAATTCCCATGGTGAGCGGGACAAGAAAATTCCCCCTAATGATTTTAAGAGTAGGAGAGATGTCCCTGAATAGACTCCATCAATATGACTAATCCGGTTATTATCACGGTGCTGTCTACAGAGCTTGCTATGTGCTATAAAGCACATCAAGAAATCTGATAGTGGTGACAAACTCTATACAATTTTTTAAATTTCATTTGTGGGACATGAATATTCCTGGCTAGGCCAGCATTTATTGCCCATCCCTAGTTGCCCTTAAGAAGGTGATGGTGAGCTGCCTTCTTGATTCGCTGCAATCCATGTTCTGTGGGTTGACCACAATGTCGTTAGGGAGGGAATTCCAGGATTTTGACCCAGCGACTGAGAAAGAATGGTGACATATTTCCAAGTCGGAATGGTGAAAATTGGAGAGACACTGCAAGAATGTGCAGACTCCACTCAGACAGTGACCCAAGCCAGGAATCGAACCAGGACCTTGACGCTGTGAGATAGCAGTACTAACCACTGGATAGCAGTGCCACCACACCATCTCCATCTCCCACCAAGCGATTGAGAAAATCAAACATTAATTGCCAAGAAGTCTATTCACTCAGAATAATTTACTAACCTGAGGATCCTGATCACGATAAACATTGGGCTGGATTTTAATTCCCAGCTCCTGTTCCTGCTGCCAGGCTGAAATTTGTTTTATCAATTTGCAGGATATGGGCATCACTGGCCAGGTCAGAGTTGCCTATCTCCTATTGCCCTCAATGAGTTGGTGGCAAGCTGTTTTTTTGAACTGCTGCAGTCTACATGATGTAAGTATACCCCCAGTGCTGTTCGGAATAAATTGGCATGGATAGGGCCTGGGGATTGTATCGAGGACCAAAGCGGGTTGAGGGTTGGAGGACTGTTTATCTTTTATTTAATTTTTTAAATTGCAATCAACATATACCACAGAGGCTGGTCTTTTGCCCAGCTCACCTCCACACACATCAGCCTTAGCAATTGTTTCAGAGACTGTTAGGGTATGTTTCCTGCATGTTGACTGAGTTCTTCTGGAGGGAAGGGGGTGTGATGCCAGACCATTCTCTGGTGGAGGAGAAGTGAGGCAAGTTCATTGTCGGGGTGGGGGTAGTGAGGCCAGATCATTGTTTTGGGAGGATGGAGGGAGTTGAGTCAGATAGATCTCTGGTTGGGGGGGGGTGGGGCAGATGGATCTCTGGTGGGGAGGGGGCAGGGGTGTCTGTGGCCTCTCTGTGAGCGATCAGTTGGGGGAGTAGGGAGGCGGGGGTGGCGATCGGTCTGGGTAGTGGGGCGGTGGATAAGGGAGGCAGTGATGTGTATGTCCCTCTTATCCATCCCCTCCACTACCCACACACATCACTGAGCCCCTCATCCACCCCCGATTACCCAGACTGATTGCCACCCCTACCTCCGGCTGTTTGCTGTCCTTGTCCTTCTGGATGATAGTGGTCATGGGCTTGGAAAGTGCTATGGGGAATTTGGCAGCGGATGGCGAAGGATATGGGGAAGAGGTTTTTGAGATGGTGGCCAATTAAGAGAGTGCTTCCAAGATCCTTGTTTAACTAAGGATGGCAGACAGATTCTACAGCAGGGAGGGCTGAACAGGAGAGCTCAAGGCTCAATATAACTGATAGCCCCATTGGAGGAGGTGTCACTGTTGCTGTAAGTGGGTGTGTCTGGAGGTATCTCAAGATGGAGGTACCCACTGAAGATTTCAGAAATTTTATAAATAAAAGCTGGCCATGTACAATGGCCAAGCCATCATTGTGAAAGGGGAAATCCATTTCAAAAAGAAACATGAGGAAAGGCAATATAAACAAAACAATACAATTTTATTGATGGCCACAAGAACAAAGAGACCTGGGAACATGCACACACAAATCTTTGAAGGAGGCCGAATTAATTAAGAAAAAAAATTAAAGGATAAAGGATCCACTTACCTGGTGAAAGAGCAGCACGCGAAAAGCTTGTGATTCCAAATAAACCTGTTGGACTGGTTTTAACCTGGTAATGTGAGACTGTGCCCACCCCAGTCCAACGTCATCATCTTTATTAACATACATAAAATTAAGGAAGTTACGCTAAACCCTTTTAAAACACTAGCTAGGGCGGAATTGGAGCATAGTGATCAATTCTCCATCCTACACTTCAACAATTAAAGGTGTGCAAATCAGCTCCTGTACCATACTATATATGTATATGTAATATATATAGTTCAAGTTATTATGAAGAACCCTGTATTCATTGAATATTATTTGTGTGATTCCTACACCAGTCACATACTAAACACACATATAAAAGAAAATTTCTTATTCCACCTGATGTAAAGGACTGATCATTTCTCTGCTAGGAATTTACTTTCATCTTATATTCCCACTCTTCCACGCCTCCTTCCGATTAGATGTGAGCTTACCTGTTCAATATAAAAATCACGTCAACGAAATTGCTTCCTGCAGTACATTTTGCCTGTGATTATCAGATAAAACTTCAATTTTACTGGCTATAACTATTTTACTCGGGGCAGAGATGAAAAATAAGACAACATTGCAATATTGAAAGGAGAATTCTTTATTGATGGTGATGTTCAGTCTGGTTGAATGGAGTTAAAAAATAATAAGGAATTTGTGATCATGTCGGGAGCTTCTTGTAAGCCAGAAATATTGAGATTTGTAAGCAATTTAAGGGAGTATCCAGATGTAATTGATTTGTGATTATTGAGATTTCAGTTATCATAGTGAAGACTGTACTAGTGTCGAGATCTTATACCTTATTGGTAACACACTTACCTCTGAGCTGGAGGATCTGGTGTGATAGAGTGGGTCCTTTGAGGGAACAATCCTCTGAGGTTCATATGATCGAACTGGACTCTATGAAGTGTCAAAGTGGGAAGCTATGCCAACCGATTTAAGCTTAAGTTTGTTTATTTGTCACATGTAGGCAATGAAGCAATGAAGTTATTGTGAAAATCCTTAGGTCATCACACTCCAGCACCTATTTGGGTACACTGAAGGAGGATTTAGCATGGCCAATGCACCTAAACAGCACATCTGGGAGGAAACCGGGGGGGGAAACCGATGCAGACATAGGGAGAACATGTCGCCTCCTCACAGTGACCCAAGCTGGAATTTGAACTCGGGTTTCTGGTGCTACGAGGCTGCAGTGCTAACCATTGTGTCACAGGGCCACCCCAGGTACAAGGCATTTGTCCCAGGCCAAGGAGGATCCTCAATTGGAAGTAAGGAGAATGGAGAATAGTTTCATATTTATTTGGTGGAAGCAATGGCCTAGTGCTTTTATCACTAGATTATTTATCCAGAAACTCAGCTAATGTTCTGGAGACCCAGGTTCAAATCCCACCATGGCAGATGGCAATATAAAATGAATTTTATATTGAATTCAATGTAAAAAATCTAGAATTAAGAATCTACTGATGGCTATGAAACCATTGTTGATTGTCAAAAAAACCCATCTGATTCACTAATGCCCTTCACAGCTCCAGGGACCTGCATTCGATTCCCGGCTTGGGTCGTTATCTGTGTGGAGTTTGCACATTCTCCTCGTGTCTGCATGGGTTTCTTTCGGGCACTCCAGTTTCCTCCCACAATCCAAAGATGTGTGGGTTAAGTTCATTGGCCATGCTAAAATTGTCCCTTAGTGTCCTGAGATGCGTAGGTGAGAGGCATTAATGGTAAAATATGTAGGGATATGGGGCTAGAGCTGGGTGGGATTGTGGTCAGAGTGGACTCGATGGGCTGAACAGCCTCTTTCTGTACTATAGGGTTTCTATGATTTCTGTGAAATCTTCCGTCCTTACCTGGTGTGGTCTACAAGTGAGTCCAGAGCCACAGCAATGTGATTGACTCTCATTTACCCTTGGGCAACCAGGGATGGGCAATGAATGCTGGCTAGCCAGCGATGCCCATGTCCCACACATGAATTAAAAAGAAAATCTGCCAGCCTCTTGTTTGTGAATACGATTTATCATAGGTTAAAAAAAAAACTCTTTAATATTTTGAGTCACATTGAGTTGCCTTCAATCTATTAAATCTGGATTCAAGCCCCAGCGTAGAATTTGATAGTCACGGAAAATGTGTGTAAAATGTCATTGATTATCAACCTGGAAATCCTTCCAACATACTTGATAGCAGGCCAGAGCATGCTGATGACATAATAGCCCTGATCTAATTAGAATCCAGATAAAGAAAGAAAGGAATCAAAGTTCAAGCTGCTGAACTGAATGTGATCCTATTTAATACAATCAATTGGTTGGAAACAGTGCATGGGGTGTTCGAAAAGGAGTTGGATAGAGTGCAGATTAAACACATTACAACAAAGAGTCAAAGTCTGGCATTCTCAGACAAACAGCAAAGATGAAGCTTTTCAAAAAAGCAGCAATATCAGAGAAAAACAAATTAAAATTAATACATACAAAAATGTACCAAGTGACAGAGGATGGGAGTCCAGGGAACTGTGATAAAATATAAAAATATACTTCTGTTGTTCTGTCGATGAAATGAATGTGGACATGAAAAAATTGGGATTGATCCTGATGTTCTGCATACTCCAAACTTGTGGGGCCAATGTCATTGCTATTTGAATGAAAGCAAATTATTGTGGATGCTGGAATCTGAAATCAAAAAAGGAAATGCTGGAAAATCTCAACAGGTCTGGCAGCATCTGTCAGGAGAGAAAAGTATCAACTCCAGACGACCCTTTGTCAAAGCCTTTGTCATTATTGGTATTTATACCAGTTCATTAATTGGCTGTTTGAGAGCTGTAAAAGGTCCATTAATACAAGCATATTTTGGCTTGCGCTGTGTTTTCTCTTTGGAGATGTAAAACAGGAAGTGGATTTATTGTATCAAACATCACCAAATCCCCCCTGCCCATGGGAAGCTGACTGATTTTTGGATTTTCCTGGGGGTGACCAATTAATTGGCATGGAAACAGACTTCCTGCCCAATTAAAGTGAGTGTGAAGGTTCGACTGCTCTGTGGGTTTCTGTAAGAGATCTGTAGTGTAGTGACAGAAGCTGGAGGTTCCTTGAGTGATGGGTTTCAGGATGCCCTTGATGTGACCTGAGAGATTCTCAGACAGGGTCCCATCGCTTGAATCAATGGGACATCCGGGTGTGTTGGGTTTGTGTAGAACTCTGCCATGCAGGGAATACGCGGGATGACAGTGCGTAGGATGCTCTGGGTCTGGATCAGCCTCCGATCTTTGAGTAAATGTTCTCGAAAGTGACCTTTGAGATGCACAACAATGCAGAATCGCTGAGCAGAAACTGGTAGCCAAGTTCCACGCTCATGAGGATGCCTTAACTAGAATGTTGGGTTCATGTTGTGCTACATGTAACTCCACTATACTGTTTCATGGGGGAAAATCTCCCTGTCTCCTGTTTTGACATCATGCACATGTTGGTTACAGATGCTCATCTCTCTCCCTGAATTAACTTGCATAGTGCTTAATATCATCTGACTCTTTGATTGTCTGTAATTATTTCTCTGCCTTAAATTATAAGTTCTTAGGTCATCCCTTCACTTGTTATACAGTTTATCGGCATTTTACACATATTGTTTATACTTAATCGTTTGCATATGTTTGTTTCATTTGGCGTAATTGATTCCTCAAAAGAATGGCAGGGTCAGACTTTCAATAAGTTTCTAACAACTTGAGTTAGCATGAATGGGAACATAGACGAGCTCAGAGGCCTGTGCTCTGCCCAATTGGAAAAGAAACAATTTGGACTGGTATTCATAATTGCCAGTTCTTACTGATTTGTTTCATTCTGTGTGGGCAGCATAGCAGCTGTTTTATTTTCCCCTGCCTGTCTCCATTCTGGCCTTCTTCGCAAGGGCAAGATCCAGCTCCAGGATTTCCAATTCCAGTTCGATATTATATTTCTTTTTAATCTCTCCCACTGCCAACCACTCTGTCAGTCAAAAAGTGCCCCCACTGTCTCCAGGTGGAACAAAGCAAGGGCAGCTCCTTGTGTGCGTGTGGGTGTGTGCACATGTGTGTATGTGTGCGTGTGTTTACGTATGTGCGTGTGCATGTGTATGTACGTACACATGCATCTGCATGTGTTCATGTGTGTCTGCGTGTGTGCGTGTGGAAGTGGGGGTGGGGGCAGTGCGGAAATGCTGCCTGATACAAAACAAAGTATAAATGAAATTTAAAACAACGAATCAAAAGGGTGACTAAAAGGATCAATAACGCACTCTAACACCGGCGGTGTCCACTGAGCACGGAAGGCCTCACTGCACAGTTCTTCTCCAGGGGCACATGGCTGCAAATATATAGCTGCACTAGAGTATAGCCTGACTCTGTAGCCATTTGGAGTCAAAAAGCTTATTTATTTATTAGTCACAAGTATGGTTTATATTAACACTGCAATGAAGTTATTGTGAAATTCCCTGAGTTGCCACACTCTGGCGTCTACTCGGGTCAAATGCACCTAACCAGCACACCCTTCCAACTGTGAGAGAATTTCTGGAGGAAACCCATGCAGACACGTGGAGAATGTGCAAACTTTACACAGACAGTGATGCAAGCCAGGAATCGAACCCAGGCCCCAAGTGCTGTGAGGCTAAGAGCTGTGCCACCGTGCCACCAAATTGAACTGAGCACAGCCAGAGTTTTAGCAGCTGTCTCCAGGTTTTCAAATCGAATAAACATTGAAGAAAAATATGAGGGGGAAGATAAAGCAACGTTATTTGTTGCCGTTTCTCTGGGACTGTGTGCAGCCGGATTCTCCATTATAATCCAAGGTGAGGCGGCCAGCTTTTTCATTCATTAACAACATGGAATCTCACAGGGCAGCTCACGGCACATCTGCACAGAGCAGATCTTGCCTCACCTATTTCTTAAGATTGCTGTTAACCTTTGTTCAATGCAGAGCCCAGTCATCCTTTTTTATCAACATGGGACCTGGAAGTCTATTAACTCAGAGTTATTTCTCCCTCGGGCTTTGCAGCCTTCTCTTAAAAAGAGTCTTGTGTGAATTTTGTGTTGACATAAGTGGCTTGAGGAAATAATGAAAGGATGACCTGAATTACCCAGAAATATCCCTGGAGATTTTCCAGCTTCACAGTGGAAGACTTTGCTCGCACCGACTTGAAAAGCAGAGGTGTTCAAGCTCACTTCTGAAAGAAACACCCTGGGAGCTCCAGTCTTTGCACCGCTGCTGCTTGGTTAATCTTGCTTATTTTCTGTCCAAGCAGTTTGTGCATGAGAGAACAAATTCCATTGCACTCCAAAATACTCTCTAGCACAAAAGCCGACTGCTAATTCCAAGGAAACATCCCTCTGGTTATGGAGCTAAATGTTTTATGTATTCACGGTGGTGCAGTGGTTAGCACTGCTGCCTCACAGCGTCAGGGACCTAGGTTCGATTCCCAGCTTGGGTCATTGTCTGTACAGAGTCTATGCATTCTCCCTGTGTCTGCGTGGGTTTCCTCCGGGTGCTCTGGTTTCCGCCCGCAGTCCTAAAGATATTAATACAAGCCGACTTGTGACACTGATAAATAAACTTTAAATGAAGCAAAGTCGGTTCCAGCTGTTGGCATCCGCGACTGAGCACAAGGTTTCGCTTGGCGGACTTCAGGAGACACAGGAAAATAACGTGACTCCCAAGCAATCCCTGAGTCACCATTTAATTCTGGTGGGCTTTGAGGTATCTGCAATCAAGTGGCTCATCAAGGAGCCCAACTGACATTCTACCATCAGTAGGGTGAGTTTCCCACATCTTGACACCAATGCATGGGGCGGCATGGTGGCACAGTGGTTAGCACTGCTGCCTCACAGTGCCAGGGACTCGGGTTTGATTTTGGCTTTGTCAGTATGGAGTTTGCACACTCTCACTGTGTCTGCATGGATTTCCTCCAGGTTGCTCCGGTTTCCTATCACATTCCAACGTCGTGCAGGTTAGGTGGATTGGCCGTGCTAAATTGCCGCCTAGTGTCAGGAGGATAATCAAGGGTAAATACATGGGGTTACGAGAGTGGGACCAGAATGGATTGTGGCCAATGCAGACTCAATGGGCTGAATGGCCCCCTCCTGCTCTGTAGAGATTCTATGATTCTATGAGGCTGCCAAACGCGGCCTTTCCTGTGATTAAGTGGGCTGGGGCATCATGTTTTTCGCTGTGTTAAATTCCACCTCTACTGTGTGGGTGTGAGGACTTGTCAGGAACATTGCTTCATCTTCTTATATTCAAATTTGTAAAAATTGGCCAGCAAAATTAACAATCTCTCCTCCATAAAATATTGCCTCAGAATATGTTGTGTGCCTTAAGAAATGTTACAATAACTGGAATGTGGCTCTAAATTCTCCTTTATCTCTCTGATATGACAAAAAGCAGAACAACATGTGTCAAAGCAATGAAAGGGGAAAGCTTTGCCATTTGAACTATTCAGTCGCTTGTCAGGTCTTGTTTATAATTGCTAGTTAACACTTTTTGGTTAACATCGGGAAAGTATGTATAAAACTGCAGTTAAATTCCAGTCACACCCCTGTGTCTCTGAGACAAGATAGAAGGAAGAATAAAATAACATTTCAGATAAATCCATTCCAACCATCTCAATACCATAGAACAAAACACCCTGATAATGATTTGGTCGAAGAAAATTATATATCATTATTTTCTCTTTTCCTACCAATCACACCTTTCACCCACCACCACCCCGCCACTATCTCAACTCTAACCCTGACCCCAACTTCATTTCATTTCATGGTCTGTGAAGTCATGAGGCAATAAGTCGTCTTAGAGTCATGGAGTCATTGAGGTTTACAGCATAGAAAGAAGCCCTTCGGCCCAACTTGTCCATGCTGCCCCCTTTTTAATCCCCTAAATTAGTCCCAATTGCCTGCATTTACCCTTATCCCTCTATACTCATCTTACCCATGTAACTGTCTAAATGCTTTTTAAAAGATAACATTGTACCTGCCTTTATTACTATGGTTGGCAGCTTGTTCCAAACGCTAACCACTCTCTGTGTGAAAAAATTGCCCCTCTGGACCCTTTTGTATCTCTTCTCTCTCACCTTAAACCTATGCCCTCTAGTTTTAGACTCCCCTACCTTTGGGAAAAGGTACTGACTATCGAGCTGATCTATGCCACTCTTTATTTTATAGACCTCTATGAAATTGCCCCTCAACTTCCTACATTCTAGCGAAAAAATCCCAGTCCATTCAGTCTCTCCTTATAACTCAAACTATCAAGTCCCAATAGCATCCTAGTAAATCTTTTCTGCACTCATTTCTAGTTTAATAATATCCTTTCTATAAAAGGGCAACCAGAACTACACACAATATAATAGAGTGACCAGAGCTGTACACCCTATTTAGTTCCAAAAGTTCGTTTATGAGTATGAAATGCTTTTGTCCAGAACAGACAAAAATACTACAAAGCCAGTGAATGAGGCATTGCATGGGTGTTTGCAATGAACATCGCAAAGGCTTCATTAAATGTGAAATTCAGACAAAGATTGGCTTCAATTCAGGTCATCCTTGCTTACCTGAAATATTGATGTGGAGATGCTGGTTGGGGTGGACTGGGCTGGGCATAGTAAGAAGTCTCGCAATACCAAGTTAAAGTCCAACAGGTTTATTTGGAATCACAAGCTTTTGGAGTGCTGCCCCTTCATCAAGCGAGTCCTTCATCAGGTGACTCCATCTGAAATCCTCACACTGCACCATTGTGATGGGAGAAAAGACCTTTTCATGCTGTGGCAGGAATTTTCCAGCTGTGTCTATCCCGAAACCAGGAAATTCGCCTCTGTGGGTGGTTCAGGTCTGGAGTGCACTGCCTGGGATTGCGGTGGAGGGAGGTTCAATCAAGGAATACAAGGAAACATTGGATAATTTTTGATTTGATGTGTTATTGTCACATGTATTAATACACAGAGAAAAGGATTGATTCTTGCATATCATTCATAGAGAAGGAGATGAAAGAGTGCAGAATGTAGTGTTACAGTCATAGCTCAGGTGTAGAGAAAGATCAACTTAATACAAGGTACGTCCATTCAAAAGAATGACAGCAGCAGGGAAGAAGCTGTTTTTGAGTCGATTGGTACATGACCTCAGACTTTTGCATCTTTTTCCTGATGGAAGAAACTGGAAGACAGAATGTCGAAGATGCATGGGGTCCTTAATAATGTTGGTTGCGTTAGCGAGGCAGTGGGAAGTGTAAACAGAGTCAATGGATGGGAGGCTGGTTTATGTGATGGACTGGACTACATTCAGGACCTTTTGTAGTTCCTAGAATAGAAACAATGTACAAGGGTACGGGGGAAAGGCAGAGGAATGGCACTAAGTCATAACGCTCATTTGGAGAGTCGGTGCAGACCAAATGGCCTCCTTCTGCACCGTAGCAATTCTGTATTGGCACTTTCTTACCAATTTACCACCCTACACAGTGGGTTGCATGCAAGTTATTTTTTGCTTGGGTAATTTTTCTATTTGAAATGCTTGAAATTCCCTGCCTCACTGACAGTGGGTTTCATTTTTCATGCTGGTAAAGCATATATCACTGAGCGATTTCATGCTCCCATGTCAGTGAGAGATAGGATATTACTGAGAAGAAGCAGTTAACATGGACAATAATGAATACCTGACAGTGATTAGATAGTGAAGATGTGATAGCTGGGAGTGATTAGATACAGTAAAATGAATATCAAGGAGTGTTACATATGGAATCGAAAACTCATGAGTCAGTGCGCAGAGAACACTAGCATACGAAAATACAAAAAGTGTTTAAATGATCTACTTCTCCACTTTCCACATCTCATTACCTCCTGGAAAAATAGACATGGGGCCAATTACATTTTGATTGCTCTTCCGTCAGTGTATACTACAACATGCAATGGTCAGTTTAATAAATTACTTGCACCAGATGGAAAAAGTTATTGCTTATGCTAAGTTAGTTAGTGGCTTTATCAATTCACATCTTCTACAAGTTTTTTTTAGCCCTGGTGTTGTTCACATTATCTTACCCACATTTTTATTAATTTCCTTTATTGATAAAATTTTAATTCGAGAAAGGACTTGGATTTATATATCATCTGTCATGACTTCTGATAGTCCCAAAGCACTTCACCAGCAACAAAACTTTTAAAATATTGTCACTGTCATAACATAGGGCAACAGAGCAGGCATCATGTGTACAGCAGGATCTCATGAAACAGCAATGAAATAATGACTAGACAATCTGTTGGTTGAGGAATAAATGTGAAAGAATTGAAATGGCGCCAGGGAGCTCCCATGTTCATTTTCAGAAAGTGCCCTGGTATCTTTACATTCAATTGAGAGGGCAGGTATATACTCTATTAGAAGAGAGTGCTGATTGGTTGGTAAATAGACTGTGATTAGTTGAGCTATTGCCATGGAGAATGCACTAGTTGATGATGACTGATAGTTAACTGCCAAACATTGTTTATTTAGAGATCGTGTCTGCACCGGTCTCCAGATAGCTTGACTCCAATTGGTCAAAGCATTGTCCTGAGGAATGCACATGTGAATAGCTGCCTCTTATTTTGTTTAGCTGAAACAGATTCAGTGTATGTACACGTTCTTTCTGACTGCAAGATCAAGACCCTGTGTATTAATTTATTTTGCTCCCAGTGCACATAAATGCTGCGTACACTGTACACTGTGAGCCTGACTAACAACCTTAAATTGGTTATCAGCATAATTCTTAGCACACTGAGGGTCATTTCGCAAATGTTGACCAATTGTGAAATCACATCTAATGTTGGACACTGTGGCTGGAATTTTACCAGCCCGCCCACCATGGGAATCGGAGCGGGAGAGGGGCAGAGCATGGGAATGTCTGTTGACTTTGGGTGGGATCTTACAGTTTCCAGATGAGCGAGGCTGTAAAATTCCGCCCTGTGTTTTGAATTTTGCAAGTATGGATGTTGCATACATCTAGCCCATTGTGCACAGTGGCTGGATATTGGCCAGACTCTACCTCCATGGAATTGGAATGGGTGAGGATCCAACAATGGAAAGCTCTGTTGTCCTTGGGCAGGGATTTCCATTTTCACTTGAGTGAGGCTGTACAATCCCACCCAATCTGTTTGATATGATCTACCAGCCTTTGGGATGTATGGCCTTCATACCCAGCATCACACTAATATTCCAAAACCCATGTTACTCATTCATATAGTAGACAGAATGTCATTTTGGCTTGACAGCAGCATTCCGTTAGTGGCAAGTACCAGAAACCACTAGCTTTACCTACTGTACAAATCTCTGAGATATCTTAAACCCTGCTAGGATAATCGGAGGTGGGCCGGTCCTTTTCAGAGCTGAAAGTATTGGCCTTAGGTCTGTTCATGAATTTGTGTGATGTGCAGCACAAAATGATCAGCTCAGAGTACCCATTATCCCGCAGGATGATTTTGATACGCCCTCTTCATTCTCAAACGCATATGTTGAGCAAATGGCTCGAGCCCTACTTAACAGATTGCTGATAAGGAGAACCTTATAACACTTGGAACTATGAAAATCCCAAAGGAAGTACTGAACAGCGAAAGTAGGCTTGTGATAGAAAACCAAGTTCTGCACTACTAACTGACCAGTTAATAAAAATACTTCCAGTGATCTTTCAGTACTGTACTGGAGTGTTACCTGGAGTGCATTTTGAATTTGTTATCTTCTGACAGAGGTGAAAGTGGTGTGGTTAATGTCTTTTGCTGTGGTCTTCCTATTTAGGCTGCCTTATCTTTCTTCATAAGCAGCTTGTACAACTTTATTGTTTTTCTCACTGCCTCCATAGTGACATTTCCCAGTGTAGTGATCATATCGGGACACACTACTCTCTGTGAAATCCCATTAAAAAAAACTGTACTATCAGTAAAACAGCCTTGGACCATACCGTGCATTCCCAGCTGGTGAAATGTTTTCCGAGAGACAGCCAGCCTGCCAACAGTGCTCAAGGTCACAAGCTCATTTCTTTAATTACGGCTGTTGATAACGTCTCAGAGTCACTTGGTAGCTAGGAGCAAACACAATTTGATTGGCCTCCAGGATATTTATATATAAAATATATATGTATATATATACATATAGGTTATGAAATCAATTGATTTTAGCAATTTTTTTTCAGTGTAAAGTAGGGAAACGTTAGAATAAAATGATTCCCAGGTTCGCTTTCCAATCTGTGTTGAGTTAGCAGAGGGAGCGCTACCATTGGCTTCCTGGCTTTGAGGGTTTTGAGTTATTAATGCACTTACCTGAAAACAAGGGAGGACCAGCTGATGAGATGACAAAGGCAGCCGAATAAGTTCATAAATTTCACTGTCAGGATCTACATACGAACATCTGTCACTTGGGAAAATACCTCTGTGATCAGTATATTTGGAACTGTGCTCCATCAAGGAGGTGACAGAGGGCAGTTAAGTAAATTGGTGAGAACATTCACTCCAAGGATGTCTCACACTTAATGCACTCCTTGAGGTATTCCCCAAACCCTGTTACATTATAACCTTTCAAACACTCTTTGATGGATTAGGTCACTGGCTAGGACTTAAATGTCTCTCCTATTTTACTGGTTTAAAGGGACAGAGGCTTTCATTTTTCCCAGATAAGGTGTTAATAGTTGAATGCCAAATGGCCAATAGTTAGATCTTTGTTAAAGCTTTATTTGTTTGCCTTTTGTGTGATTAGTAGGGTAAATACGTGATGTTACAGGGATAGAGCCTGGATAGGATTGTTGTTGGTGCAGATTCAATGGGCTGAATGGTCTCTTTCTGCACTGTAAGAATATTATGAACTCCACTGAAATAGAAAAACTGATCCTGGGATAGGATTTTCCGGGCCGCACTCACCCTGAAACCAGAAAGTCCCATCCAAGTTCAAACTTTGCATATTCCTTGCCCCCGCCCATTACAATTCTTGTGGTGGGTGGGATTGAAAAATTAACCCCCCCATGATTATTTAAAAACCCATTTCTGCTTTTCACTTTGCACAGTTCCTCAGACAACAAATACAATGCAGAAAGATTTATTCTCTTCTTTCTCATTGACTTTGGTGTACGGTGTTTCACTCCCTTGCCTCATGTCTATCATTAATATGCTATACATTCACGCTTTAGCTCCAAGCCTCCATCCTTTATTCAAACTTAAATATTCAGACTGAAAGAGGCATCAGTGTATTCCTTTCATTGTCTTTAATGTGACATCAAAAGACTGTTTCTCCATCTTATTTGTGTTTTGCAGACTTAATATATGATTTGATTTATTATTGTCACACGTATTGGTATAGAGAGAAAAGTATTGTTTCCTGCACGGTGTACGGACAAAGCATACTATATATAGAGAAAAGATGGAGACAGTGCAGAATGTAGCATTACAGTTGTAGCTAGAGAAAGATTGACTCAATACAAGATGGGTCCTGATGGGACTAGGGAAGAAGCTGTTCTTGAGTTGGTTCAACATGTCTTCAGACATTTGCATCTTTTTTTCGATGGAGAAAGTGGATAAGAGAATATCTGGGATGCATGGTGTCCTTGATTATACTGGCTGCTTTTCCAAGGCAGCTGGAAATATAAACAGAGTCAATGGATGGAAGGCTGATTGGTATGATGGACTGGGCTTCGTTCACAACTCTTTTGCACTCTTGGATAGAGCAGGAGGCATGCCAAGCTGTGATACAACCAGAAAGAATGCTTCCCATGGTGCATCTGTGAAAGGTTGTGAGAGTTGTAGCAGACATGCCAAATTTCCTGAGCTTTATGAGAAAGTAGAAGCATTGGTGGGCTTTATTAACTATAGAGTCAATATGTGGGGCCAAGAACAGGTTGTTGGTGATCTGGGCACCTAGAAACTTGAAGTTCTCGACAATTTCCATTTTGTCCCCATTGACGTAAACAGGGGCATGTCCTCCACTACACTTCCTGAAGCGGATGACTATCTCATTTATTTTGTTGGTATTGAGGGAGAGGTTATTGTCTCTGCACCAGTTCACCAGATTCTCTATCTCATTCCTGTACTCTGTCTCATCATTGATCCCAGTAAGAATCTAGCAACACCAATTTTAAATCCAACCGATTTATTTGATAGTAAATCTGCAAGCTTTCGACATTTTCAACTTCGTCAGGCAAATGCAGTGTTCTGGTCCGCAATAGCACACATATCAGCACAGACAGTCACAGATTGCTGATTAGAATGCGAATCCTTACATCTAACCTGCTATTCAAGTGTTAAAGTGGCTAACAATGTGTGTGAAGGGAATCCTGAGAATTGGTTAGAGAATTGTGTATTTTCTCCAGACAGCACAGTAAGTGAGGTTTTTTGCTAACCCAGGCAAGTTACGGGGGTTACAGATAGTGTGTCATGAAGCCAAGATCCCTGTTAAGACCGTCCTCATGTGCGCGGAACTTGGCTATCAGTCTCTGCTCAGCGACTCTGCACTGTCGTGTGTCATGAAGGCCACCTTGAATGTTCAGATGTGATGGACTGAACAGCCTCCTCCTGAACTGTAAGAGTTCTATGATTCCATGTTTCAAATAAGTTGGATGTCTTTCACCAGTGTTGGCTACATGAGAAATAAAAAACAAAAAATGCTGGAAAATCTCAGCAGTTCTGGCAGTTTCTGTGGAGAGAGAAGCAGACTTACTGGCAGGAATTCTCTGGTCATTCGTGCCCCACTGCCACTGCAGTAGGTATGAAGAACTTGGTGCTTAGCGAAACCTCTACTCACTGCATTGGAATGGGAGAATCCTGGCTCCAAATGAGGTCGGAGAATCCAACTCAATGTTTTGTGTCCAGGAAGAGTCATAAGCCTCAAAACATTAATTCTGTTTCCCAATTCTGTTTTCCCCTCTATAGATGCTGCCTGTCCTGCTGGGTTTTCCTAGTGTTGTCTGTTTTCACTCCAAATTTCTAGGATCTGTGTTATAGAACCATTGAATCATAGAATCCCTATGATAGGTCATTCGGCCCATCGAGTCTGCACTGACTGCAATACCACCCAGACCCTATTCCCATAACCCCACATCTTTACCCTGCTAATCCCCCTGACACTAGGGTAAATTTAGCATGGTCAGTACACCTAACCTGCACATCTTTGGACTGTGGGAGGAAAGTAGAGCACCTGGAGGAAACCCATGCAGACAGGGAGAATGTGTAAATTCCATACAGGCAAAGATCCGAGGCTGGAATCAAACCCGGTGCCTGATGCTGTGAGGCAGCATTGCTAACCACTTTGTTGCCCTAAAAATCAATGAAATTGACTTTATTTTGCTTCATTGCCAATGTAAAATCCTGGACATCATAAGGAGAGACAACATCAACAACAAATAAATGCTGCAGAGAGCTGGTTAGAGACATCTGCAGAACATTGTGACAGAGAGATACCAAAACTGACCAGTAATGTACTTTGCCTCCCGAATTCATGACCTGCCAGAATGGCAGTGGAATGGAGATGGAAATAGAAGACAGAGACAGTCAAAGAAAACTTGCCCAAATATGTTTAAAGAGAATCATCAAGGCTGGGACAGATCCTAGCTTGGAGCAAAAGGTATTGTGATGGACTGGAACTAGTGGCAAATTCTTGCTATCCATGCTCCTGCACAGGAACAGAAGAGAAACTAAGTAATTCTTTGGCACCACCCTTAAGTTTAAAGGAAAGTGGAAAATTATGGCCAACAGTTCTGCAATTCCCAATCTCACATCCGTCAATGTATTTGATTGCAGTCCATGTGGTTCTGGTGACTTATATACTAAGCACAGACAATATATATAACAGCTCCTCTTTACCAATTTTATATTTTTCAACTTTCTCAACTCCTTCTCCACTGTGACCTGCAACATCTTCTTTGTTGGCAAAGATAAATGCAAAATACATTAATCATTTAATACCTCAGCTATGCCCTCTGCCTCCAGATCAAATCCCTCTTCTGATCCCTCATCAGCCCGAATCCTCTACTTACCACCCTTCTATTACTTACATATATGGAGATGACTTTTTGGATTCCCTTTTATGTTAATAGTCAGTTTCTTCTCTTACTCTTTCTTGCCTTTTCCTATTTGCTTTTTCAAAAATATCAGAATTATCTATACTCAGTCTCTTTCCAACTTGTATTACCCATTTGACATTTGTCGTAAGCACACTTTTCCTCTTTCAGCTTAATCTCTATCTATTTTGTCATCCTGGAGTTCTAGATTTTTTTTCCCTAACTTTCCTCTTTCTGGGAATATATCCTGACTGTACTTGAACTATTTCTAAAAAAATTTGTTCATTACACTTTTTAAAAGTTTATTTCTTAGTGTCATGAGTAGGTTTACATTAACACTGCAATGAAGTTACTGTGAGAATCCTCTGGTTGCCACATTCTGGTGCCTGTTCGGGTACACTGAGGGAGAATTTAGCATGGCCAATGAACCTAACCAGCTCATCTTTTGGATTGAGAGAGGAAACCAGAGCAGACCAGAGGAAACCCACGCAGGCATAGGGAGAACATACAGGTTCTCCACAGACTGTGACCCAAGCCGCAAATCAAACCCGGGTCCCTGGTTCTGTGAGGCACCACTGTAACACAATCCTGTTACTTCGTTATCTTTGATTCCAAAGAATGGACCTGGGCCAGATAAATCCTCACCCTCCCCTTGAAGTTAGCTTTCCCCACAGTTAATCATTCTTACCAAGGATTGTTCCATGTACTTCTCTACAGCTAATTGAATTGAAAGGTATATTTTAAGCATGAGAGCTGACATTGCAAAATATTCCAGAATAAATGAATGTGATCGTTTCCAATCAGAAATTAAATTCATACGTAAAACAGCAAAGGAATAATCTTTCAATGCTGCTGTATCTGGGGACATTTTTAAAATGGGCTTTAAGTGTTTTCTGGATGTATACTGTAGTTCATCATTTTAATAGAGTAACACTGGAAATAGGAAAGCCATAATGCAGGTTGCCATTAAGACTTTCTAAAATTTTATCTTGTTATATTTCTGCAGTGTAAGCTAAGTGGTAATGAAAATGAGGAGTAATGATCATCTTCTGTGTATCAAACTATTGCTGCAGTACAGTTACTAAGTGTCTGAATGCACTTAGAGTGGGAGCTCTATGTGAATGCATTTACAGTGCCTCTTGAAGCTCTTGAAGACCACCAGTGATTGTTGGTATCATTCTGTTCCAACTGGAAACAATAATTTACAAAAGACAATTTATGAGGTCAGAGCTAGGATTAAATACATCAACATAAGTGTCCCGTCAAGAAGATAGGAAAGAAAACATACATATAATATTATTGTGAATCATTATAAAGATATGCAGAATGTCTACAAAGAATGTTTCTTTTCTTACTCTTTCTTGCTTTCTCCTATTTGCTTTCTCAAGAACCCTCAGAATCATCTATATTCAGTCTCTTTCCTACTTGTATTATCCATCTGTCATGAGCACTCTTTTCCTGGTTCATCTCAATCTCTATCTATTTTGTCATTCTGGATTTCTAGGTTTGTTTTCCCTAACTTTCCCCTTTGTGGGAATATATCCTGACTGTACTCGAACTATCTCCAAAGGCAGCCCATTGTTCATTACACTTTTTTACTGTCACAAGTAGGTTTACATTAACACTGCAATAAAGTTACTGTGAGAATCCTCTGGTTGCCACATTCTGGTGCCTGTTCGGATATACTGAGGGAGAAATTAGCATGGTTAATGTACCTAGCCAGTGCTTTAAAAGCTGGCTTTGTTCAATACTGAGACGTTTAAAATGCAGAGTACATACAGACTGTAAGTTGCAACACTTGGCTCAGAAACCAAAAGCTTCAGGGTTGCCTTGGTAACTGGCTCTGCAGGTTTTTGCATTTTGTTAGCCAATGAGTTTAAAGAAAACACTCAGCTGAAAGGAACTTATCAGATTTGAATTTGCTGTTATTGTAAATCTCGGACCAATCCCAGTACAGGAACATTGCTAGTCATAAGGATTATAAAAGAGGAGCTAACTGCCTTGAGTTCAGTTCCACCAGGAGTTGAACCAGAAGTTCAATCAGAACCGGGGGCCAGACCACCTGAAGCAGTTGGGTCCACGAGAGCAGTTAGTTCTTAACTCTGCCAACTTCAGATAGGTCCTCAGATAAATTGCCCTTACAGCAGCAAAAGGTATAAAATAAACAACGCTTACCGACAGCAGACAACTACCAAAGAATTCCAAATCTTTTCCAAGCCATCAGACTTGATTGTATATAGTTTTTGAGAGTGAGTAAGATTCTGTTATTACTGTTTTGGTAATGTATGGTTCTTGCTTTATTCGAACGGCATTTGAGTCAAACCATAGTCCATATATTACTTGTTTAGTTAAAGTTCCTGGTTATTTAAATAAGATTCCTTCTTAATTATTCATTTAAAGCATTAGCTATGAGGAGAGGTTGAAGAAACTTAGCTTGTTCTCACGGGAGGGACTGAGGTTGAGGGGAGGCCTGATGGACAGACTGGATAGTCAGAAGCTTTTTCTCAGGGTGAAAGAGTAAATGGCTAAGAAGCATAGGTTTAATGTGCGAGGGGCAAGTTTAAAGGAGGTGTATGAGGCAGATTTTTTACACAGAGAATAGTGGATGCCTGGAACTTGTTGCCAGGGAAGGTAGTGAAGGTGGATACAGTGGTGATTTTTAAGAGGCATCTTAAAAAGTACATGAATAGGATGGGAATAGAGGGATATGGTCCCCGGAAGTGTATGGGGGGTTTTAGCTAAGTCGGGCAGCATGGCCGGTACAGGCTAGGAAGGCCGAAGAGCCTGTTCTTGTGATGTAATTTTCTTTGTTATTCTTTGTTCAAATCAGTGAAAAAAAGAGGGAAGAAGCAAAAGGGAATTGTCTCTAATAGATTGACTAAGAGTTACTTTATTCCCTGAGGTTTAGGTACTGGGTGATAGCTTCTGATTTACATTGATGAAAGTAAGAGCAAAGCATAAAATAATGTTAAACTGCAGTCTCTCAATTGATTCTTAGCATAAAAGGGTTTTCTGGTGAGGAGATAGGCCTAAAATAGAATAGGCCTATTAATCTATGATGTTTGTAAGAATGTAAGATGATTTTGTTCCTTGAGATTCTGAGACGCCTTGTCAGGGTGGATGCTGGGAGGTTGTTGCTGCTGGCTGGTGCATCTATAACCTTTTCAAAATTCACTTATGGAATGTTACTGGTTGGACCATCATGCATTACCTATAACTAGTCACCCTAGGTGGTGGTGAACTGCCTTCTTGAACCGCTGCAGACTCTAAGGTTTTCGTGGGCATACCAATATTGGTGTTAGGGAGGGTGTTTCAGGATTTTGACCCAGTGGCAGTGAAAGAATGACAATATATTACCAATTCAGAATGGCAGGTGTCTTGGAGGGGAACCTCCAGGTTATGGTGTTCTTAGGTGTCTGCTGCTCTTGTCCTTCTAGATGGTGTGGGCGCGAGTTTGGGAAGTGCTGTTTAAGGCACCTTGATGAGTTCCTGCAGTGCATCTTGTAAATGGTACACATGGCAGTACATGGTGAAGGGATTGAATAGTTTTTGAATATGGGGTTGGCTATTTAGAGTTTAAAACAAGAGAAATTTCTTGACTCAGAGCATTATGAATTTGGAATTCACTACGCCAGAGGGTTTGGTTACTAAGTAATTGATTAAGTACAAGACAGAAAGAAAGAATTTTGGACACTGAGAGAATTGAGGAATATGGAGATAGGTCAGGATAGCAGAGTTGAGATAGAGAAGGGTAAAGAGGGAGAAGCTTGGGCTGCATAATTAATTGAAGGTACCTTTTTTTGTTGAAAAAAAAGCTCATGTGTAACAAATTCAGACATCTGAAAAGACATGGCAGCTTTGAGTAAATAACAACATCTCTCCTAAGCTGGATCTTTCTGTATGGAATTTAATACCTTACTCCAAAGTGCTTTGGTGGTGGGAAACATTTAATTGGAAGAAGGGTGCCAGGAGGGGACCTTGCCACCTTCTTGCCTCTGCCCAGAGGTTGGGGTATGAAAACTCATGGATGACCTTCCCATCCTATTCCTGCAATACTCCTCCTGTCGTCACTCACTTGTGGCCTGGATCCCTAAACCTCAGGCAGCTGCATTACCGGCAGCAGCCACTGCCTCCCTGTGTTGCTGTGAGCAAGTTACCAGTCTCTGGCTATCAGTCTCAGGGAGGGGCAGAATTTCCAAACCAGATTCTGGATTCAAAGGCTGGGTACTGTCCCATTAAGAGTCTGATTGGACGTTCCAAAAATAGACAACATGGAGCTCTCACCACCCACCAACGAGCAGATGGGAGACCCACACCTACATTAAAACTGCACCCTACTTCTCTGCTTCTATAGAGGTGTACCCATCTTTCTTTCTCACTGGAGCTAAGTCTATCTATCTCTCTCAAGATAGATCTATCTGAAGAGAAATAAAGCTCTCTTTCTATCTCTCTCTCTCTCTGCAGATTGATGTCACTCCTCTAATCTCTTTAGAGATTGAGCGAGGAGAGTGACTGATCTTCAGTATCTAAACTTGTTTAAATGCATCCAATGTTCCGAGTGAATGCAAGTGGGAGATTGTAAATCAAGTTTGTCTGTCATGATCACTGACATTTTGATTTATCACTCAGATGTTGAGGATTGTTGCACAAAGGAAAACCTTGTGTTTCTGCATTCATTTTGCAGCAATACTGAGCATACTCTACTGGCAATAGCCAAGACTTTCTAATATAATATAACAACAATCCAAAAAAAAATCATCAGACAAGACACTTAAATGAATGAGACTGGGCTGAATTTTGCCATTGGTTTGGACACCAGTTTGGTGATTTTACTGCAAGTGGCCCCCTAATCAGCTATCTTAGCACTGCTGCTTCACAGCTTCAGGGATCTGGGTCTGATTTCCAGCTCGGGTCACTGTCTGTATGAGTTTGCACATTCTCCTCGTGCTTGTGTGGGTTTCCTCCGGGTGCTCCAGTTTCCTCCCACAGTCCAAAGATGTGGTTGATTGGCTATGCCAAAACATGCCCCTTAGCGTCCTGAGATGCGTAGATTAGAGGGACTAGCACGTAAATGAGTGCTTTATGTGGACCATCTGAAGGGCACCATGACAGCTCAGAGACTATCGATGTGGCTGTGCAGACACTTGGAATTGGGCCGGTGTCTGCGGGAGTTTGCGCGTTCTCCCCGTGGTTGCGTGGGTTTTCTCCGGGCACTCCGGTTTCCTCCCACAACCCAAAAATTCGCTCTTAGGCTGATTGGGAAACAAATTGTCCCTATGGTGAAAATTTTCCATATTAAGAATAATATATATATTATTATATAGGAATATTAAAATAGGATAATGTATTTGCTACTATATAGTATGATGGCGGCGCGGGCTCGTTAGGCCGAAGGGCCTGTTTCCTGTGCTGTGTTGCTTAAATAAATAAAAATAAATAAATTAAATAAATATGTCAGGATATGGGAGTAGAGCCTGGATGGATTGTGATCGAAGCAGACTCAATGGGCCAAATGGCCTCTTTCTGTATAGCAGGGTTTCTATGATTCTATGGAGACACAGTAACTGGACTTTAGCTGGTTAATGCCTAAGGTAGGACGAGAGGTAGTGGGAAAGGAAAGAGAGGGAAACCTCACTGAAGTCTGGCTCACATAATGGACATATCTAACCTTGAAACTAAACACAAAAGCAAATAGAAAATAGTCTGCTGTCTAATTAAGGATGGTGGACAGATTCTTGATGCTGTTGGCCCAGCATATCTGAAGTTACAGCAGCACCATTGCAAGAGGTGATCCCTGCCGAGACAGACAAACAAGATACCCTGGGTGCCTCCAAGTAAGATTTTTTTTATTCATTCATGGACATGGGTGACACTGGCTGGTCAGGATTTATTGCCCATTCCTGGTCACCCGAGGGCAGTTGAGAGTCAACCACATTTCTGTGGCTTTGGAGTCACATGTAGGCCAGGCTAGGTAAGGACAGCAGACTTCTCTCCCTAAAGGACATTAGGGAATCAGATAGATTTTTCCCACAATCGACAATGGTTTCATGGTCATCAGTAGTTTCTTAATTCCAGATATTTTTTATTGAATTCTATTTCGACTATCTGCCGTGGTGGGATTTGAACCCAGGTCTCAAGAACACTTCTGGATTAGTGGTCTAACAATAATACCACGAGTCCATCGCCTCACAATCAAACCTGAGAAATCCGGGGGCTAAGGGTGGTAGAGAGAAATCTCTTCGGGGAGATAATTGAGGTCCCGAGTGTTGTTCTGATGATTCCCTGGACTGTTGCAGGAACGTTTGTTTCCATTACGTTTTCAGCATCCCCACAAGATGGGAGTTGACCTGTCATTGGCAAATCTTTACAGAATGATCTTTCACTGGCTCTTTAATTATGCTAGTCAGTTGCCTGCCTCCATGGAGCGAGCAGCTGGTCTACATCTGGCTTCCCTCTGCTCCATTCACAGGTCAGCAGTGGGGTCTCATTCCCAGCACAGATTCCTGCCGATTTACTGACCACCCAGAGAGCAGTGGAAAACCTGCCCCAAGCCAATACAAATGCTGCAGATGCTGGAAATCTGAAATAAAAACAGAATATTCTGGAAGAATTCAGTGGGTCACGCTGACTTCCTGACTATTTCCAGCCTGTTTGTTTTTCCGATAATTTCTGTTCACTAGTGTGATACAATGTTTTTAAAAAAGAGACATTTTTTAACATTGAATGGAAGCTAAAACAGCATAAATAACTCTTGGTAAATGTGCAGATTAATACATTTCCTTGAGTATCTGGTAGCCTGTCGTAATGGCACAAATAGAAAAAACCACCAATATTTAAACAATTGAAGGGAATAGGGTGAAATCTCATTTTTGCTTTCCATATCTCTCTTTGTCTTTAGAGCCGGGGTGGAGGAGGGAGTGGGGAGGGGTTTCAAACTAGTCTTCAGTGATAGCAAACCTTTAGTTGATTTTTGTTCTTGACCTGTTTTCTTTTCCATTGGCTTCAATGTAAAATGGAGGTAATCAAATGTAAGCTGGGCTAAAGATTTCCCAATCACTAATTTGTGCTCAAAGAGTCATTGCCATTGTGATGTACAGCAGAAAAAAAGACCTTTTGGCCCATCATGTCTGTGAACCACCTAACCATTCTAATCCCGTTTTCCAGCACTTGGCACTGAGCCTTGTATGCCTGTTGAACATTGGGCACAAATGTGCTTACTTTCAACTATTTCTTAAAGGCTTTTTCTTTTCTATTTGCTTGTATTTTTAATTTCAAGCTTAGATATTTTCAGACCTCAGTTAGTTTTCCCCCTTTCCTTTCCCACTCCTTTCCTCCCTATCTTAGGCATTAACCAACTAAAGTCCCAGCTCATGTGCTTTCAGCCTAAGGTGCCTTTCCATAAGCCTGATATTCTTCCAGCCAGTGCACATCCTTCTGTAAAGGACAGCGTACGGAATCAGTCAGAATCCCACCCACTGCTGCAGTCTACAAACACCAACTAGATTAAAAACTCCCACTCTATCGTCCAATTGCTGTTTATGCTTTCACTTTGTTTCTGCTCCAGGTGGCACAGTGGAACAGGGTTAGCTCTGCTGCCTCACAGCACCAAGGACCTGGGTTTGATTCTTGGCTTGGATCACTGCCTGTGCAGACTCTGCACATTCTCCCCGTGTTTGAGTGAGTTTCCTTCGGGTGCTCTGGTTTCCTCCCACACTCCAAAGATGTGCGGGTTAGGTTGATTGGCCGTGGTAAATTACCCCTTAGTGTCAGGAGGACAAGCTAGGGTAAATGCAAGGGGTTATGGGGATAGGATCTGGGTAGGATTGTGGTTGGTGCCAAATGGTCTCCTTCTGCTCTGTGGGGTTCCATGATCAATGAACAGGCAAACACCAGGAATGCCTACAACCTCCTTGGATAGCTATTTAGCACAAAGATCACTTCTTCCTCCCTCTCCATACTGATATGCAGCAATGCCACAGGATTAACAGTCTTTTTAATGGCTTATATCTTATGCACGGCTTTTCAGGTAGAGTGATGGGAACTTGTGACATTTCATTCTCCCATTGAAACATCCTGCCCATTTCTCATGCAGAGATATCTTCAGCCATAAAACATAAATGTCGTCTATCACATTTATCTCAGAGTAACTTGCTACATTAGTTCCTCTGGGGTTATGTACCGTGTTATTACAACCACGAACAAAGGCGATCTCTCATTCGAGTTGTCACTGCATTTTTTCATTGTCCATCTTGCACAGTCTGATCCCAAACAGTTGCAGCATTTGCACGCAAGTTAAAGGGAAATAAAATAAATAATGCCTGGTTAGAAATCAAATAGTGACAATAAACTAACTACTGCCAGCTGCTGTTGATCACCAGCAAGATGCAAGATCATGAAGTGGGGAAGGAAATCTGTCAGCAACTCTCATTTCTCTCAAATTTCCATCCATTGATACTAAAAACACAACATCACATCTCAAATCCCTTCTTCTTCTGGGATGGCACAGTTTTACAGTTGTGAGCACACAGCGCCAGAGACCCGGTTCAATTCCCGGCTTGGGTCACTGTCTATGTGGAGTCTGCATTTCCCTCCATGACTGCGTGGGTTTCTTGCGGGTGCTCTGGTTTCCTCTCACAGTCTGAAAGACGTGCTGGTTATCCCCTCCCTCAATGTACCCAAACAAGCACCAGAGTATGGTGAGTAGGGGATTTTTACAGTAACTTCATTGCAGTGTTAATATAAGGCAACTTATAAATAAAACTTATAAAATTCACCTTTAATCTTCAGGGTCCAAAGTTCTAGATAGGTCACATCCACTGGAATACATATGGTATTAAAAACTTCTCTTCATGCACTAATTATCTTACTGAGGCAGGTGAGATTTAAGTATATAAAGCAGTAAAAGCTTCATTATATGAAAAGCCAGCATAAATACTGGATATAATAAGGCTATTACTGCAGTGATGGTGAGGTTTTGCTTAATATTTAATATTAGACAGATCTATCTGTATGAATATCAGACGGAATGGGTTTTATAATTAAATATACAACAAAAACACAGATATTAATGTCTATATTTGCATTAATAAATGGCATTACTTCTGTCTTATAAGAAACTCATTTTAATAAATGTGTTTTTTAAATTCATTCTTGGGATGTGGGCATTGCTGTTTGGATCAGCATTTTATTGCCCACCCCTAACTGTGCTCTATCTCAAAGCACTTAAGAGTCAATCACATTGCTATGGATCTGGAGTCACATGAAGGTAAGGATGGTAGATTTCTTTCCCTAAAGGTCATTAGTGTACCAGATGGGTTTTTACAACAATTGACAAAGGTTGGATCATTATTAGATTTTCATTGCCAGAATTTTTTATTCAAATCAAATTTCATCATCTGCCATGGTGGGATTTGAACCCAGGTACCTAGATCTTGCCCTTGGTTTCTGGATTACTAATCCACCGCTGGCCTCAATGTATGCTTATCCAGGTCCTTTTAGTTTCCCAAAAGCTCAGGTGGTCTTTCACATGTCTGACACTTCTCATGCCCTATTCCAGGCAGTTGGTGCGATGTATTGCATTCAAAGTTTTGAAATGGTCATAGATTAAATACTGTTGGATACTTTGGGCTAAAACACTCTGGAAGACTGAATGTATCTGGGAAAATCTCATTTGATACAATGCTTGCTGCATTAGGAGTGAAGGGAGACCATCATTCTGAGCTAGAATTAAACAAGGTTACAAAGATGGAAGCTTATTGTCCCAACCCAATGTATCCTCATGGTAAATATAACGGAATTTCCAGACACAAGGTAATGCAATCGTGTGATCAATTATCTATAGTGAATACTGAAACCAAAGTGACTTCAGCTAGATTGCAAATCCGTATGCAAATTTAATTGCAAGAGGGAATCACTTCTGCACATAATTAAGCCTTAACGCTTCTTGTAGACTTCCTAGTGTGCCTTGCCATTCAAAGAGAATTCCTGAAATACAAGTAGAATGATTGAAAAGGAACAAGCACTGTCAAATTTATATTCATAGGTAATCACATTCTTTGAATTTTTTTAGTTAACGTCTATGAGTTCATGAAAAGACACCCTCTCCAGATAAACTGGATGTGGTTATTTTTTGTCAGAAACTTCATGTAGATACTGCAGGCATAATTCAGTTCCAATATAATTCGCCAGATCTGGATAAAGACATTTCATTTACTTGGGAGTTATAATACATTATTAATTTTCCTTCAGGAGAAAATTTTGAATAGAAATGAACATTGATTGCAATAAGTTTCATTAGTTCTGTAACTTTGTGAACATTGGAAGCTTATTCCTGTTTACTTAAGTAGGCTATGAAAGTTTAAAGTTTATCGTATCAGCGTCACAAGTAGGCTTACATTAACACTGCAATAAAGTTACTGTGAAAATTCCCTCTGGCGCCTGTTCGGGTACTCTGAGAGAGAACTTAGTACGGCCAGTACACTTAACCAGCACTGTTGGAGGCATCTAGAGCACCCGGAGGAAACCCATGAAGACATGGGGAGAACGTGCAGTCTCCGCATGGACAGTGACCCAAGTTGGGAATTGAACCTGGCAGATGGTGAAGGTTAAAAATTATGACTTTGATGGAATCCTCAGGTATCTACCTCATTTTAAGTTAAGAGAATTATAGAATCCTTTCAGTATGGAAGATAGCCATTTGGCCCATCGAACCTGCACCAAAAACTATCTTTCTCAGGCCCTTCCCCCACAATCCTATGTATTTGTCCTGCTAATGCCCCTGACACTAAAAAGCAATTTAGCATGGGCCAATCCATCTAACCCGCTAATCTTTGGAGTGCGGGAGGAAATCGGAGCATCCAGAGGAAACCCACACAGATGTGGGGAGGACATGCACATTTTACACTGACAATGACCTGAGGCCAGAATTGAACCTCGATCACTAATGCTGTGAGATATCAGTGCTAACCACTGTGCTATCATGCGATATTATGGCCAGCGTCAGTATTTTGATTGCCTTATTGAAAACAAAAAGCAGCGTGATTTTGAGGCAGGATGTTTCTCTTATTCATTTGTCAGTCAATTGATTTATGCAAGAAGAAATGTTTGATCAATTTTTCAAATCCTTTCTCATGTGTGCCGACACTTCATCTCATAACATCACTGTCACAATAATGAAACATCTTTTCCCTCTAACTATCATTGTTGAGTGACATGGTTAAATTACTCCTAGTTATGTGCAGTTTGGTACATTTAACTTCCAAACATTGGCCAGGATTTTCCCATCTCACTGTACTGCTCAAGTAGTGCAACTGGGGGGAGCAATCAATGGGGGGCCTTAGTTGGACTTGCAACTGGCATCCAGCCAATCATGAGTATGCCTGGCTCTTTTTCTGACCAAATCAGTCTCTTGCTAGAAATCATGCCTGATTACCATATGGAAATCACTAATTCCATATGATTAATGGGCTCAGAGACTACTGTCCCAGGCCCACGAGTGTCTCACCCCATATCGGGAGAAGCCCCCACCAATTGCCCACCAGGCACCCTGACACTGCCCACTAGGTACTCTGACACTGACCATTGGTCTCTTCACTGACAGGTCGACACATACGCAGTGTCCTGCTCAGCACAATGGTGCAAGTCTGTCCAGTGGGATGAGGCTCTGTGCATCTCCTCACTCCCACTTTCCGGCCTGATTCCAGAGATTCATTCAGAAAAGTATATCCAAAAGACAGGCAGGAAAATCTTCTGTTTTCCTGCCATTGGGCACCTTAGTTTTTTTTTGGGAGAATCCCAGCCATCAAATTTGAATCAAGATTATAAAACCTATTTTGTTAAAAGACTGAAAAATGCTTTATAAAATCCACATCTTTGGACAAGTTTTTGGCTAACTCTCATTTTATTTCCTTATGCTGGTTCAGTGTCAAATTTTATTTGCTTTGGGATGTTTTACCAGGATACAGGTGTTATGTTCTTCCCTTTGACACAAATGTACCAATCACACAACAAGGATTGGTGAAACAATAATCTGGGTACTAGGAAGCTCAGTCATACATCTGAGTTCTACTGCTGCCACTTGTAGAGTGACTACAAGTTATGTGACTATTACATTCACTTCTTGTCTTGAGGTAGTAGTGATTGCCAGCCATTTAAGACACAGTCCCTTCAAAGTATATATACTTCGCAACATTCCCCCTTTTCCCAGTAAAGATTTACCCTTAGAAAATCAAATTATTACCCACAAACAACATATTTATAAGTGAGTTCTGCTTAAAGTTAATCTTTCAGGAGTCAATTGTTTAATTTCTGCCCGTGTTTACGCTTCACAGCAAGTAGTCTTATATTGATTAATCTCTCCCAAATTCAAAAAATCTTACTGGCCTGCTGACTGGAACGTGTAGCGATCCCAGAATAAAGTTACAGTATGTACTGATTTGTACAGGGCTGTAGAGTTATGTTCTTTTCTGCTGCTTGTGAAGGATTGAAGTTTGTTTAGTTCTTAGTCAGATCTTCAAAAACCAGGCTGCCACCATGTTACATTCTTCTTTTTGATATTAATGGGCCAGTCACAGAGCAGAAATTTGTAAAACAATCTGACTCCTTTATTCCAAAAGGGGACTACCTATGGATAGAGTTAACTAGAAGGCTACGTAGGACATCTGGCTCCTACTGCTGGTGCCTGTAAACTGATTACATATCATGGGATTACAACATTACATCCTGTTTTGCAGTAGGAGTGATTGACAGCAGTTTAAGATACATTCTCTGAAGATACAGACACTCATATCACAATAATTGGCACTACATAAATGAAGGTTATTGCTTATTTAAGGTCTACTACAACTAGCAGAGAAAAGTTTTTCACCCTATCAATCCGGGTTTGCATTAAGCCCAATATTGGTTTCAACTCACACATTCACTCAGTGTCCTGAAATGGTTTTACAGTTGTCTTTCTTTTATTTGCTTCAATATTACACAATCTCCTTACTGTTCTGAGGAGGAAAGTCTCTGAGAAGAAAATATGTTTGAAACTTAAATTTTTTTTGTGAGAATAATGCTCACATTTTAAGCCAATGTTAGTTAATGGAGCATGAATGAAATAAACTGAAATTCCAATGTGATTGTGTAGAATCATAGTATCCCACAGTGCAAAAGGGGGCCATTCGGCCCATCGAGTCCGCACTGACCATAATCCCACCCAGGCCCTATCCCCATAACCCCATGCATTTACCCTAGCTAGTCCCCTTTAGCTCTATAGGTCTATGATGTTTAAGTCTATAGAATAGATGACCTTCTTCAGCAAAAATATGTACAAATAAATGATTCACCATTGTTCCTGTTTTTGATCATTCCACTAGCTGAAAACTGAGTGCAGCACTCGCAAGACATCAGCAGTTTTTGAGAAAGATTATGCAATTAATCAGGAAGTGATAAAAACAACTTGCTCCAGGTATATACATGCCTGATGTTAATAGCACTGGGGAATGCAGTGAGGGCTGGATAGACGCTTCTCCAGCTCCAGACAGCAGACACAGAATTCCAGGGTGAGCAATGCACTTCAGTCCACACTTAACATTGTTGCCTATAAAGCAATCACCAAATACTGAAAGAAATGGAACATACTCATCTGAGTGAGAGTGAGAGGAGGACGTCTATCTCCCTGCATCACAATCCTGAAGACTATGCTCAGCTATTGTTTGCCAATTTGCCACATCCCCTGCCTCCAACCCCACTATCACCATCCCACCTCTCGCTTCCTCCCTGGCTATCCTGTGGCTGGTGCCAGCTGACCCTGGTTCAGCATCATAGGACTGGCAAGCTGCATTAGAGTGTCAGATACAGTGTTAGCAATATCCAATGGTAAGAAGTTTCACAACAATACATTAAAATCCAACAGGTTTATTTGGTAGAAAATGCCACTAGCTGCATATTTGCTACCAAATAAACCTGTTGGACTTTAACCTTCTATTGTGAGACATCTTACCGTGTCTAACCCAGTCTAATGCCAGTATCCCCATATCATGAACATCTGATGGAACTGGGTGTCAGGCACATTGCTGGCACAGATGATGCACACTGATGGTGTGCAGATGCCGGTGTTGGACTGGGGTAAACACAGTAAGAAGTCTGACAACATCAGGTTTAAGTTCAACCATTTTACTTGATAGTAAACTCACAAGCTTTTGGGGTTTTCCCATCATCAGGTGAATGGAGAATTCTGCTTAGCGATTCACTGAGCAGAAACTGATAGCCAAGTTCCACACACATGAGGACAGCCTCAACCAGGATCTTGGGTTCATGTCACACTATCTGAAACTCCACGACTTGCCTGGGCTTGCAAAATCTCATATCTGGCTGAACACATCTCTTTACACATTTCTTTAACCTGTACTTAACGCTTTCTCTAATTACATTGCCTGTAGCTTTAAGACTTTGTTTTATCCTACAGGTGCTTTGGTCCACCTAGTGTCTAACAAGGGGCATACACGCGATGGGTCATGAGAGGGCTGCTCTTGGATTTTTTTCGAAAGTATCCTAGTGCTTCATGTCGTTAGTGTACACTTGACCTGGACCATTTAATGGGCAACATGACAGCTCAGTGACTATTGCTGTGCTGTGCAGATACATGGATTTGGGCCTGTGTCTCTGGGAGTTTGCACATTCTCCCTGTGCTTGTGTGGGTTTTCTCTGGATGCTCCAGTTTCCTCCCACATCCCAAAGATGTGTTCTTAGGCTGATTAGCAGAACAAATTCTCCCTAAATTGTTTCAAATTTGGTTTCAATGCATAGATCTTTAAACATAGACAGGGATCAAGGGTAAAGGTGGGAACATCAGGGTGGCGGCGCGGGCTCGTTGGGCCGAAGGCATGTTTCCCATGCTGTTTTGTTCTTTGTTCTTTGTTCTTTGATTACCTGTAAAGACTCGCATTCCAACCATTATCTTGTAAATTGAATTTGTGTCTTTATACGCTCTGTTTGTGAACACAGTTGTTCAAGAAGGGGAAAAGAGACCTTCCAGGGAATTATAGGCCAGTGAGTCTTACTTCTGTTGTGGGCAAAGTATTGGAGAGAATTATTAGGGATAGGATTTATAGTTATTTAGAGAGAAATGAATTGATTGGGGATAGTCAGCATGGTTTTGTGAAGGGTAGGTCGTGCCTTACTAACCTTATTGAGTTTTTTGAAAAAGTGACCAAAGAGGTGGATGGGGGTAAGGCGGTTGATGTGGTATATATGGACTTTAGTAAGGCGTTTGATAAGGTGGCCCATGGAAGACTTCTGCAGAAAATGCAGATGTATGGGATAGAGGGTGATTTAGCTAATTGGATTAGGAATTGGCTAGCAGATAGAAGACAGAGGGTGGTGGTTGATGGGAGATATTCATCGTGGAGTTTGGTGACAAGTGGTGTACCTCAGGGGTCTGTTTTGGGGCCCCTGCTGTTTGTAATTTTTATAAATGATCTGGATGAAGGATGGATTAGTAAATTTGCAGATGACACTAAAGTCGGTGGAGTGGTAGATAGTGAAGAGGGGTGTTATAGTTTGCAGAGAGACTTGGACAAGTTGCAGAGCTGGGCCGAGAGGTGGCAAATGGAGTTTAATGTGGAAAAGTGTGAGGTAATGCACTATGGCAGGAATAATAAATGTGTAGAGTATAGGGCTAATGGTAGGATTCTTAATAGTGTTGATGAACAGAGGGATCTTGGTGTGTATGTGCATAGATCCCTGAAAGTAGGCAGTCAAGTCGATAAGGTTGTTAAGAAGGCATATGGAGTCTTAGCTTTTATTGGTAGGGGGATTGAATTTCGGAGCCGCAACGTCATGTTGCAACTGTACAAAACTCTAGTGCGGCCGCACTTGGAGTATTGTGTGCAGTTCTGGTCCCCACATTATAAGAAAGATGTGGAGGCATTGGAGAGGGTACAGAGGAGGTTTACCAGGATGTTGCCTGGTATGGAGGGCAGGTCTTATGAAGAGAGGCTGAGGGATTTGAGGTTGTTTTCGTTAGGAAGGAGGCGGCTAAGAGGGGACCTTATCGAAGCATATAAGATGATTAGAGGTTTAGATAGGGTGGACAGTGATAGCCTTTTTCCTAGGATGGAGAAAGCTAGCACGAGGGGACACAGCTTTAAATTAAGGGGTGATAGTTATAGGACGGATATCAGAGGTAGGTTCTTTACCCAAAGGGTGGTTCGGGAGTGGAATGCCCTGCCTGCAGCAGTTGTAGATGCGCCAAGTTTGGTGGCGTTTAAGAGGTTAGTTGATAAGTATATGGAAGAGAAGGGAATGGTTTAGTTTGGAGGGTCATTGCTTTTTATATTGGTCGGCACAACATCGAAGGCCGAAGGGCCTGTTCTGTGCTGTAATGTTCTATGTTCTACAACTCCTATTCACCTGATGAAGGGGCAGTACTCCGAAAACTTGGTGTCTTGTGCTACCAAATAAACCTGTTGGACTTTAACCGGGTGTTATAAGACTTCTTACTATTCTTACCCCAGTCCAACGCCAGCATCTCCACATCACCATTATCCAATGGAATAGGGCGTCAAATACACTACTGGCAATATCAGATGGGACAGAATGTCAGATTTACTGCTGGCAATATCCCATGAGATTTGATTCTCTTTTTGGTTGAGCCTTAAGCAGTGAGATTTCAGGCCCAAACTCAATGGTCAGAATTTTCCGACCATTCATGCCGGTGGGATTTTCTCATTCCAATCCAGTGAATGAAGATTTGGCTTTCTGCCAAATTCTCCGTCTTCGCTGCATTGGGAGCATGGCATGAACGGGTGATAAGATTCCGCCCAATGCTTCTGAAAGTGCTTCATTTGATGGATTATTTGTGGAATGCAGTAAATAAAATAAAAAAAATTCTTAGTTGGCCATTTAGAGCCCATTTATATTATTTTCTTCTACATCTTTCTCATTATCCAATGAAATGTTTATGCAAAAAAAAAAGGCTGCCACTCCTCACCCTCACCCCTACCTTTAACTTTGTGTTAAAAATTTTAAAGTTTATTTATTAGCATCACAAGCAGGCTTATATTAACATTGCAATGAAGTTTCTGTAAAAATCCCCTAGTCGCCACAATCCTGTTTGGGTATACTGAAGGAATATTTAGCAAGGCCAATGCACCTAACCAGTATATCTTTGGATTGTGGGAAGAAACTGGAGCACCTGCAGGAAACCCACACAGACACGGGGAGAATATGCAAACTCCACACAGACAGTGACTTAGGTTGGAATCAAACCCAGGACAAGGCGCTGTCGGGCAGCAGTGCTAACCACTGTATGAGTGTGCCGTGATGACATGGACTCGATCAATTTTTCTTACAGCCGCAATTAAACATTTTGTGTCAAGTGAAGAATAACAATAGGCTAAAGATTAAATTCCAGTGATCCATATCAACTGTCGAGGGTGGGGCTTTGAAGTAGGATGAAGTTTAATCCCCACCCACCAGGCAGTTGACTGGCAAGGATTGAGCACCAGTTGCAAAAACTGTCGGAAAATCAATGAACATGTGGAGGCTTCTGCGATGTGACGGCTCACATGGTCAGACTTTGATCCATGAACTGCTAATGAGAAATTCCACCTGTAATCTCCGGTAGTAATTGCACTGAACATTGGCTTAGTTTCAACAAGAAACACTTCTCATGCCTGCTCATTACAGGCTCTAGTTTAACTTCAGTGTAATTCCGTCGATTTCCATAATGTGTTTCTCTTGCTATGCTGCACTGTGATAATTGCTTTCACAGTTCCAAATCAGAAGCCGGTTCATTTCCACTCTGTGTTGGATCATGAGACTCTCTCTGCAGTTGTCTTCCTCTTTAATCAAATATGTAATAAGGACATTCAAGAGACATTGGAGGACATCTGGATGCATCATTAAATTAGCTTGTTGGCTTTGATTAGTGTGGTGTGGGACTCAGCAGCAGACCAAACATAACTTTCTTCTCGAACACAGCATAGTTTTCACTTTTCTGAATTTTTTTTTCTGCAATGCACACCTTTCGATAGGAATATTGTGAAGATATTTAGGAATGAGTCACGTCTGCTGCAAATTAATGCAATGTCCATTAATCCCCGTGTCTCCTGAAGTCAATAACTGGTGCTGGAATGTAGGAGCATTATTATCAACAGCCCCATTACATGAGCTAGTCATTCAGTTTGCAAGAGTACAGCTTCTATTTGGTCATGGGGAAATATCACAGACAATAGAACATAGAACATTACAGCACAGAACAGGCCCTTCGGCCTTCGATGTTGCGCTGACCAATATAAAAAGCAATGACCCCTCCAAACTAAACCATTCCCTTCTCTTCCATATCTTATCAACTAACCTCTTAAACGCCACCAAACTTGGCGCACTACACTGCTGCAGGCAGGGCATTCCACTCCCGAACCACCCTTTTGGTAAAGAACCTACCTCTGATATCCGTCCTAATAACTATCACCCCTTAATTAAAGCTGTGTCTCCTCGTGCTAGCTTTCTCCATCCTAGGAAAAAGGCTATCACTGTCCACCCTACTAACCTCTAATCATCTTATATGTCTCGATTAGTCCCCTCTTAGCCGCCTCCTTCCTAACGAAACACTCAAATCCCTCAGCCTCTCTTCATAAACCTGCCCTCATACCAGGCAACATCCTGGTAAACCTCCTCTGTACCTCTCCAATGCCTCCACATCTTTCTTATAATGCGGGGACCAGAACTGCACACAATACTCCAAGTGCGGCCGCACTAGAGTTTTGTACAGTTGCAACATGACGTTGCGGCTCCGAAATTCAATCCCCCTACCAATAAAAGCTAAGACTCCATATGCCTTCTTAACAACCTTCTCGACTTGACTGCCTACTTTCAGGGATCTATGCACATACACACCCTCCTTTCATCAAACTATAAGAATCCTACCATTAGCCCTATACTCTACACCCATTTATTATTCCTGCCAAAGTGCATTACCTCACACTTTTCCACATTAAACTCCATTTGCCACCTCTCGGCCCAGCTCTGCAACTTGTCCAAGTCTCTCTGCAAACTATAACACCCCTCTTCACTATCTACCACTCCACCGACTTTAGTGTCATCTGCAAATTTACTAATCCATCCTTCAATACCCTCATCCAGATCATTTATAAAAATTACAAACAGCAGGGGCCCCAAAACAGACCCCTGAGGTACACCACTTGTCACCAAACTCCACGATGAATATCTCCCATCAACCACCACCCTCTGTCTTCTATCTGCTAGCCAATTCCTAACCCAATTAGCTAAATCACCCTCTATCCCATACATCTGCATTTTCTGCAGAAGTCTTCCATGGGCCACCTTATCAAACGCCTTACTAAAGTCCATATATACCACATCAACCGCCTTACCCCCATCCACCTCTTTGGTCACTTTTTCAAAAAACTCAATGAGGTTAGTAAGGCACGACCTACCCTTCACAAAACCATGCTGACTATCCCCAATCAATTCATTTCTCTCTAAATAACTATAAATCCTATCCCTAATAATTCTCTCCAATACTTTGCCCACAACAGAAGTAAGACTCACTGGCCTATAATTCCCTGGAAGGTCTCTCTTCCCCTTCTTGAACAATGGGACCACATTCGCTATCCTCCAGTCTTCCGGAACCACTCCCGTAACCAACGACGACCTGAAGATCAGAGCCAGAGGCTCTGCAATCTCCTCTCTTTTGCCTCCCAGAGAATCCTAGGGTAAATCCCGTCAGCCCAGGGGACTTATCCAACTTCAAACCCTCGAGAATATCTAGCACATCCTCCCTATCTACTTCGATACTTTCCAGTTTGCTACCATGTACCTCAGTGTTCTCCATAACTATATTTACATCACCCTGCGTGAATACCGAAGAGAAGTATTTATTTAGTGTCTCTCCAATCTCTTCAGGTTCCACGCACAACTTCCCACTGCTGTCTATGACTGGCCCTAAACTTGTCCTAACCAATCTTCTATTCTTAACATATCTAAAGAAAGCTTTAGGATTCTCCTTAATCCTATCAGCCAAAGTCTTCTCGTGTCGTCTCTTAGCTCTCTGCCAAAGTCTTCTCGTGTCCTCTCTTAGCTCTCCAGCCAAAGTCTTCTCGTGTCCTCTCTTAGCTCTCCAGCCAAAGTCTTCTCGTGTCCTTTCTTAGCTCTCCAGCCAAAGTCTTCTCGTGTCCTTTCTTAGCTCTCCAGCCAAAGTCTTCTCGTGTCCTCTCTTAGCTCTCCGATTGCTATCAATAGCAATCATTGACAATTGATTGCTATTAGCCAGTGTTCCAAACATGCCCGTGGGTGAGGTATTCAGTAGGATGGATGTCCAATCCAACCCACTATCGAGCTCACCCTCCATAACGTGGTGGGGGAGCAGGCACCAAAAATGACAGCCAATTTGCCATTTATAAATGAATAATTAAGGGTCAATTGAACTTGTTATCAAGGTAATTGACCCCAATTATGTACAATTTCACAATTGGCATGGCTTCTGCTCTGCCCAAGACCACACAGAACCACAAAAGGTCATGAATGTAGCCCAATCCATCACACAAACCAGCCTTCCATCCATTGACTCTGTCGATATTTCTTGCTGCCTCTGCAAAGCAGCCAACATAATTAAGGACCTCACGCAGTCCGGATATTCTCTCTTCTGCCTTCTTCCTTTGGCAAAAAGATACAAAAATCTGAGATCATGTACTAACCGAGTCAAGAACAGCTGTTGCTGTCAGACTTCTGTGACCTTGCATTAAGGTGATCTTTCTCTACACCCTAGCTATGAATGTAACAATATATTTTGCACTTTCTCTATGAATGGTATGTTTTGTCTGTATAGCATGCAAGAAACAATACTTTTCACTGTACATTAAGCATATAAGTACTAAGCATATAAGATGATTAGAGGTTTAGATAGGGTGGACAGTGATAGCCTTTTTCCTAGGATGGAGAAAGCTAGCACGAGGGGACACAGCTTTAAATTAAGGGGTATGAGTTATAGGACGGATATCAGAGGTAGGTTCTTTACTCAAAGAGTGATTAGGGAGTGGAATGCCCTGCCTGCAGCTGTTGTAGATGCGCCAAGTTTGTGGCGTTTAAGAGGTTAGTTGATAAGTATATGGAAGAGAAGGGAATGGTTTAGTTAGGAGGGGCATTGCTTTTTATTTTGGTCGGCACAACATCGAAGGCCGAAGGGCCTGTTCTGTGCTGTATTGTTCTATGTTCTATGTATTAATACATGTGACAATAATAAATCAAATCTGATCAAAATCAATAACATACAGTCTATACGGTTAGCATATGCAGATGGGAGAGAGTAGGAAGTTCTCTTATTTAATGTTTTATAAAGGGTTGAAGAAAGGAGAGTGTACTTGCTTTGGTGCTGCTCTTTCCATATTTGAGGTTGCTACCCAAAGATAGTTCCCAAAATGGGTTGGATTGGATTGCTTCCAACCAATCTACTCTCCAAAACCCAGTGACCTCCAAAGGTCTGTTGGCAAACCTTGCCAATCAATATCCCAGACTTACCTCACTCTGGCATTTATAAAAACATAGAAGCAAGAAGCGTGAGTGGGCCATTCAGCCCCTTGCATCTGCTCCATTATTCGTTATGATCATGGCTGATCATCAAATTCAGTATCCTGATCCTACCTTCCCCCTATATCCCTTGATCCCTTTAACCCCAAGAGATATATAGAAACATAGAAGATAGGAGAAGGAGGAGGTGATTCAGCTGCTTCACTCATTACAATCGTGGCTGATTGTCCGACTCAATAGCTTAATCCTGCTTTCTCCCCATAACCTTTGATTCCATTCACCCCAAATGCAATGCCTAACTGCCTTTTAAATGCATTAAATGTTTGGCATAAACTGCTTCCCATGGTAAGGAATTCCACTGGCTCACCGTTCCTTGGATGAAGAAACGTCTCTTCACCTTTGCCCTAAATGGTCTACCCAAATCTTCAGTCTGTGATCCCTAGTTCTGAAGACACCACTCATCAGGAACATCCTCCCTGCACCTACTCTGTCTTGTCCTGTTAGAGTTGTATTAATCTCTATGAGATCCCCCACCCCCATTCATTTAAACGCCAATGAAAACAATTCTAATCCAGTTAATCTCTCCTCATTCATCAGTCCCGCCATCCCTGGAATCAGTCTGGTAAATCTTTGCTGCACTCCCTTGACAGCAAGAACATCCTTCCTCAGAAAAGGAGACCAAAACTGCACACAATATTCTAGATGTGCTCTCATCAAAGCCCTGTATAATTGCAACGACATATCCCTGCTCCTGCACTCGTAACCTCTAGCAATGAAGACCACATCTAATTTCTTCTTGAAATCACACAATGTTTTGGCCTCAATCACTTTCTGTGGTAGTGAATTCCATACACTATCCATTCTTCTCTTTGGGCCTTCTTCACAAGACTACTAACAGTCCCGGCAGAATCCGCTACTGACCCCTTCGCGTTGCCAGGGCTGCTAGCCAACTGAATTGGCTGGCAGCTCCCAAGGGCAGAAATTCATTTTCAGTGAGGGATGAAAGGCCCTCTGTAAGCCTGCCTGCAATGTACCATGGCTGCAGTGTGGGCATGCACCGAGTGTGTCAACTTCCTGCTGACTTACTTCCTTGCTGTCACCATCCCCCTGAAAAGTGCAGCTCTAGGGTGGAACATGCGCAATTTCAACTGTAAGAATTCTGCCTCATTCTCACCCTTTCTTTTCTGGGACTAAAGCTAATTGCATTGCATTCTTGATTTGTGAGGCAGAACAATCCATCTTGAAGTGAATTTATTCATTCAACCAGGAGCATAGCTCTTGAAGAAAAATTTCTAGTATTGCATGATTAAACTTTTGAATAAGGGGATGTGTTTCCCAACTGCTCTGACCTGACAATATATTATATATACGTTAAACATGCAATCATATTTCAGCCAGCAAAAGCATCAACAGTGTGAAAACAAAAGAACCAAAATGCAACTCTAACAGTTATGGCAAGGGTTCAGCACTCATCACCTCTGTCACTGCCCGTATTGGAGTCACTGTGCAGTCATGTTGCTTGCATTGTTCCATCAAGTACCTGCGTCACTCAGGATCACATCTACATCACCAGTTTCTGTGTGGAGTTGATGTGGCCTTGTTTCCTCAGAACTTTTTCTGAAATGTCCTCCTAACCTTTTTGTAGGATCCAGACTACGATCCTGGCCTAGACACCGCTTCCCCACTCTCCCACCATTGGAATCCATGCTCACTGTCACTTTTCAGGAAGGTCATTTACCTCTTGTAAAATAATTTGAGACCTCCAATGGCTGACTGGGTATACTGGATGACTGTAAGTTTGAAGAGTTTGGGACTATTGGGAGTTGCAGACTTTGGCCCCACTCTTTCTACATCCATGGTCTTTCTTGAGGTTCTGCTGGCCCAATCAAGAGGTCAGGAAATTTCATTGCACCCACAGATCCCTGAAGACATATGTGACATTGCTTTCATCAGTTGTGGTATACAGCATAGGAATGAGGACATAATGTTGGTTAGGCCACAGCTAGAATACTTGCCCTGGTTACCTCACTATAGACAGGATATGATAACACTAGAAAAGGTACCGAAGAGGTTCACCAGGATGTTGCCTGGGATGCAGCATTTGAGCCACAAGGAAAGACTGGATAGTCTTGGATTGTTTTCTTTAGGGCAGAGAAGGCTAAGGGAGGACATGATTGAGGTGTATAAGATTATGAGGGGTATGGACAGGATGAGTATGGATCAGCTGTTCCCCTTGGTAAAGGAGTCAATCTCGAGGGGATGTAATTTTAGAGTAAGGGGCAGGAGATTTAGAGGGGATTTGAGAAAAAGCATTTTTCATTCAGAGGGTGGTAGGAATTTGGAATGCAGTGCCTGGAAAATTAGTGGAAGCCAAAAACCTTACAACTTCTAAAGGATATTTGGGTGAGCATTTGAAATATCATAATATTCAAGGATATGAAACAAGTGCAGGGAAATGGGATTAGCTTTTAGCAGTAGTTATTAAACTCAGTAGACATAAGGGCCTTTTTTGCACTGTTTGACTCTGTGGGCAGAGTGTCCAACTAGCATGAAAATGGGAGAGTTCCCGATCCATTTTTTGGGTGAGTTTTACATCCAACTCTATGTACTAAGTCATTGAAAATGGTGTAGACTGTTTCTAGTTGCTGCAGGCAAGTGGGCTGGACTTAATTTGCCAGCCAGCCTGTAGAGGAAGCTCCTGTGCATGTGCAGTTCTCTGATGCTGCACATGCGCAATTTCAACTGCAAGAATCTGATAGACAGGGAGTGTGCTGTCAGGCCCCTGCTGCTGCAGCCAGTCTGAATCAACTCCATGGGCTCACAGCTGACTGTGAGCCCCAAATCGCACAGACATCTAACACTTGGTGGCCCCCTGCGGCTGTGACAAATCACAACCCCCCTCTTCCCAATCTGATTGCATCTGCAGAATGGCAATAGACTTCATCCCCTGGTCCTGACTCCATATGTACCATCCCCTGGCAGTGCCAGGGGCATAGTGCCAAGGTAACTGCTGGTTATTGCCGAGATGCCAGGTTGCCTCCACTGTGGGCCTCAATGGCCTCTGGTTCCAATGGCTAGACCAAACACAACTGTTCCCCATTCATGGGGAGCAGATGTTTTCCTCACCAGATGAGCATCCTGGTGAGGCCATAAAGGCAAGTGAGCCTGTCTGATTGAGTGGTGGGCTCACTAAACACATGCAAATTCCCATTTAAATACATTTGAATAAATTACTCAGCCTCTTGCCCCATATCCGGTGAGGGGCCGCCTTTGCTGGAAATCCGGCTCTTGTAAGACCGTGAGAGCCAAGAAATCGAGTGTGGTCCTGATTTCTCATCTCTTGTATTGCCATTGCAGAGCTGGTAAAATCCCAGCCCGTGACTCCAGTGGAGCCAGCAGAGTTTACAGCCATTCTGGTGAAGGATGAGGAATCTTGGTGCAGACATTTTCAAGATCACCTTGGATATAACAAAATTGTGAGGCACTGCAGCAATAGAGGGGTGGCATGGCAGCACAGTGGTTAGCACTGCTGCTTCACAACACCAGAAGGGCTGGTTGGATTCCTGGCTTAGGTCACCATGTTCTGCGTAGGTTTCTCTGAGTGCTCCAATTTCATCTCACATTCTGAAAGACGCGCTGGTTAGGTGCATTGACCCGAACAGGCGCTGGACTGTGGCAACTAGGGGAATTTCACAGTAACCTTATTGCAGTGTAAACTTGTGACTACTAAATAAGCTTTATAGTAAAACCAGCCAGTGCAATACATTATTTTTACTTCTTTTCCCTCAAGCACGTGGCATAAGTGATTATTTTTCAGCATTCCAGCATCCATTAACCAGTCTGTTACAGAAGTGTTGTCTGTTGCTGACGGACATGGCTTAAGTGTAATTATCTTTTGCAGATCAGGCTTAGAACCCAGATTCAATAGCACTGGGATGCAGCCAGGCTGCAGCCTTCGTGCTGCCTCTCAGGTCCTGCCATGATTAAATTCAGTTCTTCCAACTGTTTTGAAACAGTAGACACAAAGCCCTTCTCTGTACTCTTAACTTGGACCAGCATTTTAGCGAGATTAAAACACAATATTCTCAAGAGATGTTCTGGGCACCTCGAGATAGAGAGAGAGAAAAGGACCTGAACAGCTGCAGTTTCGACCCATTGTTTTCTTTGTAAATCATCAAGGATAGAATAATCTGCAAATAATGCTTAATGAATGCCAAGTACATCTCATGTTCCTTAATGGCAAATGAAATTGAAACAATTTTAAATAAAAGAAAGTCAAATGTACTAATCAATCTTTCAGACAGGAAATAAAAGATCCACGAGAACAATACATTTTTACTTATGAAACTGCGAGGGCACATTACAGTTTTAAATTACTTCTTATTACTCAATTCAACATAGATGATAGATAAAGCAAAACCCCTACAAAGCTATGGTAATCTGTTGAGACATTTAATGGGAATAAAATGAAATGTGAACGTGCACGTTATAATAGAGACAGAGACTTAGAATCTACTGAAATATTATGTTTATTGTCCATTATGTCACATTTATAATTCAGATCTGTTTGGACTTATCAAAAACAGAACTATTCTCATGACCTTGTAACTATTAGGGACAGCATGATGGCACTACTGCCTCATAGTGTCAAGGGCACAGGTTCAGTTCCCAGTTTGAATCACTGTCTGTGTGGAGTTTGCACATTCTCCCTGTGTCTGTGCGGGTTTCCCTCGGTGCTGTGGTTTCCTCCCACACTGCTAGTTAGATGCATTGGCAATGCTAAAAAAAAATTCTCCCTCAGTACATCTGAAAAGGCGCCGAGTTTGGTGACTAGGGGATTTTTACAGTACCTTCGTCGCAGTGTGAATATAAGCCTACATGTTACTAATAAATAAACTTTAACTTTTTAATTTGAACTCTTCTTTCCATTCAAACGCCTCTTCTCAATGTTAAGATTTCAGTTCATTGCTGCTTACAAGATAAAACCCTTTTCTTTTCAGCTGTAAGGGAGCTGAGTATCTTTCCAGTGCCACATCTCAACTTTTTCTGCTGTCATCGACTGAGTCAATCTAAGCCTAATTGCATTGCTGCGTCCATCCGACTGTTTTCTAAGGATCTAGAATTATTAATGGGGGATGTCAGTGCAGATCCACAATCTTAAAAATCATTGGGGGCAATTCTCCCGAGTGCAGCATGCAGGGAGACTCGACTCAAGGCCATTGGGCACCACCAGAAATCAGTGCAGAGCTGCATAATTCATTTAAATGAGAATTTTAATATATTTGAATCTCATAAGTGGGCCTGGAGTTGAAGTCTCCGGGCTCTTTCCTCGCCATCGCCACTACCCCGCCGACCCCTCACAACCAACCCCCCACCAGCAGGCTTGAGTATAGTTCTCCATTTGTGGAGAACTGATTGTTCGATCCCACTGGAGTGAAGGGGGGAGGGTAACTTAGGACGGCTCACAGTGGGCTTATTGTTCCTTGGGAGCGGCCGGTGTGAGGAGAGCTGGTGAGTAAATTTCTCTGTCTTTTTTTTCCAAAATCGTGTCTGGTTTTTTTTAACTCTTAAAACCGGAAACAGGAAGTAGTCACAGGGAGGCCTGTGCAGGAGTTTTTTTTTCTTTCACCTGGACCTCCATAAATTGGGAAGGTGAAGAATCCTGATACTCTACACGTGTAGAGTATCCCAACCCTCCCCCCTCCTCTAACCTAATAAAAAAAGGAGACTAGGAGTGTGAGTAGGTAAGTTTAAGTTTATATTTGTTTCTGGGTAAAGGAAGTAATAGTGATGGCAGTTCAGGCAGTGCGATGTACCTCGTGTGGGATGTTTGAGGTGAGGGACACTGGTAGTGTCCCAGCTGATTACACCTGCCAGAGGTGCATCCAGTTCCACCTCCTTGAGGACCGTGTTAGGGACCTGGAGCTGGAACTGGAGGAAATAAGAATTATTAGGGAAGCAGAGATGGCTGTTGATAAAAGCTACAGGGAGATAGTTACTCCTAAATGTGATACATGGGTGACTGTTAGAAGGGGTAAGAAACAGTCAGTGCAGAGTTCCCCTGAGGCTGTTCCTCTACGCAATAAGTACTCTGCTTTGGATGCTGTTGGGGATGTAGATACAACCGGGGTAAGCCATGGAGTACAGGTCTCGGGAGTTGAGCCTGTCCTTGATGCTCAGGTGAGAAGGGGGAAGAAAAAATCTGGATTAGTGATTGGGGACTCCCTAGTTAAGGGGATAGATAGGAGGGTCTGTGGGAAGGAGCGGGACTCGCGGTTGGTATGTTGCCTCCCGGGCGCTGGGGTCAGTGATATCTCTGACCGAGTGTTTGGGATCCTTAAGGGGGAGGGGAACCAGCCCCAAGTTGTGGTGCATGTAGGTACCCATGACATAGGTAGGAAAAGGGATGGGGATATAAAGCAGAAATTCAGAGAGTTAGGATGGAAACTTAGGGCTAAAACTAACGGAGTGGTTATCTCTGGTTTGTTACCTGTGCCGCGGGATGGCATAGAAAAGAATAGGGAGAGAGAACATTTGAACTCGTGGCTAAAGGGATGGTGCAGGAGGGAAGGGTTCAGGTATTTGGACAATTGGGGCTCATTCTGGGAAAGGTGGGACCTCTACAAGAGGGATGGTCTGCACCTGAACCGGAGAGGTACCAATATCTTGGGGGGTAAATTTACCAGTGCTATTCGGGGGGGGTTTAAACTGATTCGGGGGGGGATGGGAACCTGAATTGTTGTGCCAGTATACAGGAGGATGTGAATAGGGAGGTCACGGATAAGGTTTCTAGGTCGCAGCAGTATAGTGGCAAACGGGAGGGTGGTTTGAAGTGTGTATACTTTAATGCGAGGAGCATATGCAATAAGGTGGATGAACTTGCAGCCTGGATTGGTGCTTGGGACTTCGATGTTGTGGCCATTTCAGAGACATGGATAGAGCAGTGGCAGGAATGGTTGTTGCAGGTTCCGGGGTTCAGATGTTTCAGTCAGAGCAGAGGTAGTGGTAGAAGAGGGGGAGGAGTGGCATTGTTAGTTAAGGACAGCATTACGGTGGCAGAAAAGACGTTTGATGTGGACTTGTCTGCTGAGGTAGTGTGAGCTGAGATTAGAAACAAGAAAGGAAAGGTCACACTGTTAGGAGTTTTTTATAGGCCTGCAAAAAGTTCCAGAGAAGTAGAGGAAGGGATTGCAAAGTTGATCCTGGATAGGTGTGAAAGTAACAGGGTAGTTGTAATGGGGGACTTTAACTTTTCTAATATCGATCGGAAAAGCTATAGTTCAACTACGTTAGAGGGGTCAGTTTTTGTTCAATGTGTGCAGGAAGGTTTCATGACTCAGTATGTAGATAGGCCAACAAGAGGTGAGGCTATATTGGATTTGGTATTGGGCAATGAACCAGACCAGGTGTTAGATTTGGAGGTGGGTGAGCACTTTGGTGATAGTGACCACAATTCGGTTACGTTTACCTTAGTGATGGAAAAGGATGGGCACATACCGAATAACAGTAGTTATAGCTAGGGAAAAGGTAATTATGAGGCTATTAGGAGAGATTTAGGATGCATAGGGTGGAGCAGGAAATTGCAGGGGCTGGGGACATCTGAAATGTGGAGCATATTTAAGGAACAGCTTCTGCATGTCCTTAATGAATATGTACCTGCCAGGCAGGGAGGAAGTGGTCGAGTGAGGGAACCATAGTGTACTAGGGAAGTTGAATCTCTGGTGAAGAGGAAGAAGAAGGCTTATATAATGATGAGACATGAAGGCTCAGTTAGGGCAATGGAGAGCTATAAATCAGCCAGGAAGGAGCTAAAGAGGGAGTTGAGAAGAGCTAGAAGAGGACACGAGAAGACTTTGGCGGATAGGATTAAGGAGAAGCCTAAAGCTTTTTACAGGTATATAAATAATAAAAGATTGGTTAGGGCAAGATTAGGGCCAGTCAGAGATAGCAGTGGGAAGTTGTGCGTGGAGCCTGAGGAGATAGGAGAGACACTGAGTGAGTATTTTTCGTCAGTATTCACGCAGGAGAAAGACAATGTTGTCGGGGAGAATACTGCGATACCAGGTTGTAGACTGGGCAGGATTGAGGTTCATAAGGAGGATGTGTTAGCGAATCTTGAGGGTATGAAAATTGATAAGTCCCCTGGGCCAGATGGGATTTACCCCAGGATTCTCTGGGAGGCTGGAGAGGAGATTGCAGAGCCTTTGGCTTTGATCTTCATGTCATCGTTAGTTACAGGTATAGTGCCGGAAGACTGGAGGATGGCAAATGTTGTCCCTTTGTTCAAAAAGGGGAGTAGGGACCATCCTGGAAATTATAGACCGGTGAGCCTGACTTCTGTTGTGGGCAAGGTCTTGGAAAGAAGTATAAGGGATAGGATTTATAAGCATCTAGAGAGGAATAAATTGATTAGGGATAGTCAGCACGGTTTTGTGAAGGGTAGGTCGTGCCTCACAAACCTTATTGAGTTTTTTGAGGAGATGACCAAAGAGGTAGATAAGAGTAAGGCAGTTGATGTAGTGTATATGGATTTTAGCAAAGCGTTTGATAAGGTTCCCCATGGTAGGCTACTGCAGAAAGTGCAGATGCATGGGATTGAAGGTGATTTAGCAGTTTGGATTAGGAATTGGTTAGCTGATAGAAGACAGAGGGTGGGGGTTGATGGGAAATATTCAACCTGGAGTGCAGTTACAAGTGGTGTACCTCAAGGATCTGTTTTAGGGCCACTGCTGTTTGTTATTTTTATAAATGACCTAGATGAGGGTGTAGAGGGTTGGATTAGTAAATTTGCTGACGATACCAAAGTGGGGGGAGTTGTAGACAGCGAGGATGGATGTTACAGTTTGCAGAGGGACATAGATCGGTTGCAGAGCTGGGCCGTGAGGTGGCAAATGGAATTCAATACGGATAAGTGTGAGGTGATTCACTTTGGTAGGAATAACAGGCATATGAAATATAGGGTTAATGGAAGGACCCTTAATAGTGTTGTCGAGCAGAGGGATCTTGGGGTGCAACTACATAGCTCTTTGAAAGTTGGCACCCAGGTTGATAAAGTTGTTAAGAAGGCGTACGGTGTGTTAGCTTTTATTGGTAGAGGATTGAATTTAGGAGCCGTGAGGTTATGTTACAACTGTACAAAACTCTGGTGCGGTCGCACTTGGAGTATTGCGTACAGTTCTAGTCGCCGCATTATAAGAAAGATGTGGAAGCATTGGAAAGGGTGCAGAGGAGGTTTACCAGGATGTTGCCTGGCATGGTGGGAAGGCCTTATGAGGAAAGGCTGAGGGACCTGAGGTTATTTTCATTAGAGAGAAGAAGGTTACGCGGTGACCTAATTGAGGCGTATAAGATGATCAAGGAATTGGATAGGGTGGACAGTGAGAGCCTTTTTCCTCAGATGGTGATGACCAACACAAGGGGACATAACTTTAAATTAAGAGGTGGTAGTTATAGGACGGATGTCAGAGGCAGGTTCTTTACACAGAGGGTGGTGAGGGCATGGAATGCCCTGCCTGCAGCAGTTGTGGACTCACCTACTTTGGGGGCATTCAAATGTTCGGTGGATAGGCATATGGATGATATTAGAATAGTTTAGGTTAGAGGGTCCACTGGCCGGCGCAACATCGAGGGCTGAAGGGCCTGTACTGCTCTGTAATGTTCTATGTTCTATGTTCTAAGTGATGGTGGGGGTGCCACTTGGGCATTGCTACCTTGGCAATGCCAGTGTGGGACCTCTGGCACTGCCTAAGAGGCAAAGCGTCAATGTCCAGGGGGCATCTTGGCACTACTCACCAGGCATAAGGCAGTACCAAGGGGACGTGACCTGATGGGGGTGAGATTGATGGGGCTGGGGCCTTTGAGGCACAATCAGCAAAGGTGGGAGAGTGCCATTGACAATCTGTATGGTCTGTATTGGACATAGGGAGGGAGCCAGCGATCAGGGTTGGCCATCGGGGTAAGTGTGTGTGTGGTCTGCCTGATGGGGTTTCAGGGCTGGGGAATGTATTGGGACTGTCAGGGGAGGTGCTGGGGGGTGGGGGGGGTTGGAATAGGGAGGTGGTGTCGGGAGATCAGTGGGGAGGTCAGTAGGGCAGTGATGCGAGATTGCGGACTGGACAGTGATGGAGCTGGCCAGCAATCAGGAGGGGCCATTGCACGTGCACTGATCTTGGCGCTGACAGATCAGTGCACGCGCAATGGCCGCTCAGTGCTATGTTGCTGGCCTCTCCAATGGGAATAAGGACCACCCGTGTTTTTTGTAGTAATTCATGCTAGTGCATTCTGCAGTGTATGGGAGATTCATTTTTAAACTCCCACTGAACAAAACAATGAGATTTACTCCAGTTTTCATGCAAATTCGACACTTAGAATTTTTTGGGAAGAATTGCCCCCTCCCCCCCAACCTTGTTTCTATGATCCTGTATCATCTGTGGATAGCCTTGTGCACTCAAACATTATCCACTTTCCATATCATTCATATAATATATTGAAAGCCGCTTAAAATGATCACCTTAATCTCATCACAACAATCGCTCGATAACATCAGCTGAAGTCACCTGCATTGCTGGAAAGAATTATTGCTACTGCTAATTATATACCTCACAATGGACAAATTAAACAGCAGTGATAAATGTATTTGATTAATTCCACCTTTAGTTTTATTAATGCACTCTTTAGCCTCATGGGCACAAAGCAGAAAAAACATAATTAATACAATAGGAAAAGAGTTGTTTTAAGATATTGTTATGGCTCAGTTAAATGATCAACAGCTGATCATATGTTACAAAGTCATACGTGTCCGTGAACAATTGGTTTTATTTAAAAAAAGCACATTTGAAAATAATGTGAACTGAATGATTGATCACACATAGCAACTCCCAGTGTCATCCAATTTCAATAATGATGTATCTGCATGCTAGGAAGATACATAGCTTGTCTGCCAAGTTCCCAACCACCTTCCAATTCTCACAGGTATCTTTCTGTTCAATCTGTTTCTGACCTCTATTTTAGAATGAAGCTACTGATATAGCCATATTCTCCTGGGAGAATTAATACATAATTGTCAAAAGAAATCTTGTCCTGCTGGTTAAAATCTCCTACACATTGACAGAACAATTTAGTGGCAAAAATTTGATTTGATTTTGAAAGTTTATTTATTGGTGTCCCACCAGGCATACATTAACATTGCAAAGAAGTTAATGTGAACATCCGCCAGTCACCACGCTCGAGTGCCTGTTCCAATACAATGAGAGACAATTTAGCATGGTCAAGGCACCTAATCAGGATGTCTTTCGGACTGTGGGAGGAAACCGAAAAATCCAGAGGAAACCCATGCAGGCAAGGGGAGAATATGCAGATTCCACTCAGACAGTGATCCAAGCAGGTATCGAACCTGGGTCCCTGGCACTGTAAGACAGTAATAGTAACCATTGTATTTCATATCATTTTTTCCCAATGGAAGAAGGTGTAGGAGAGAATGTTTGGGATGCGAGCAGTGGGAAGCATCCAGTATCAATGGGTGCGGAAGTGGTTTGAGTAATGGACTGGGCTTCCTTTGTAGTTTTTTTGCAATTTTGGGTAGAGCAGAGCCATACCAAGCTGTGAAACAACCAGAAAGAATGCTTTCTATGATGCAACTGTAAAAGTTGTCATGAGTCACAGTGGACATGACAAATTTCCTTTGTCTCCTGAGAAAACAGAGGTGTTGATGGGCTTTCTTAACTATAACATTGGCATGGAGGAACCAAGAAAGGTTGCTGATGATCCAGACACCTAGAAACTTGAAACTCTTGACCATTTCCACTTCATCTCTGTTAATTAGATAGCGGCATGTCCTACATTACATTTCCTGATGACGATGACAATCTCCTTTGTTTTATTAACACTAAGGGAGAGATTATTGTTGCACCAGTTCATCAGATTCTCTATCTCCTTCCCATACTCTCTCACCAAGGGATCCAAAAACATCTATGAGTCCCCAGATGATCTGTTATTTAATTCATTTTGGTCACTGGAATCATGTAGTTGAACAACACTTAAGCAACCTTGCTCATCCCATAGCCCATATTTGTTGACCTTAAAAAGAAACCTAGAACATATATTGTGCAAATAAAGCTCTCAATAAGATTGAGGGTACAGCTCCTTAATTCTAGTTGATGTCAGGTCAGGGGAGCAACTAATTGATCTAATAACTTAATTCAACTAATTTATCATATTTCTCTGTTGATATGCCATTCAATACAACAGTAAACTCAATTCATTGCTTACGTTCAATGGCTACAAGGTAGAAGAGTCTTGGAAACTATGGGTAGGATTTTATGGCTTTGCTTGACCCAAAACTAGAAAATGTCACTCAAGGTCAATGGGCATTTCCACAGTCCACTTCTTGCCCACTCTGATTCCATAGTATGCAAGGCTGTAGAATTCTGACATATGGGTGGAATTTTCCCATCCAGCCCACATCTGGAATCGTAGTGAGGTGGCACACACACTGCGCAAAGGTCCTTTGACCTGAGACAAGATCTTCTAGCCTTGGGACAAGCACAGCTGGAAAATCTCACTCTATTTTCCTAAACAGGGTGATTCTGGTCTGAAAGATGGTTGTAATTCTGCAAAACCAAAACTGAAGGGGAAGGGGATTAAGGACATTTGACAGATACCAAACTAGAGAGTGTGCAGAATCATGGCTTGAAATAGAGTATTTGCTTTGCTGGCAGTGAAAATTATTTGAAAACTTCTTATTTTAATCCTCAAAATGAATAGCTTTTCAATGATAACATAGAACATAGAACAATACAGCACAAACAGGCCCTTCGGCCCACAAGTTGCATCGATCACATCTACCAATCCACAGACCTATCTATAACCTCCTATCCTATTTGTTTCCATATACTCATCCAGACGTCTTTTGAAAGACCCCAGCCAGTTTGCCTCAACAACCTCCGATGGCAGCCGATTCCATTCACTCACCACCCTCTGAGTGAAAAACTTACCCCTAACATCTCCTCTGTATTTGCTTCCCTGCACCTTAAATCTATGTCCTCTCGTAGTGACCATTTCAGCTCGGGGAAATAGTCTCAGAGTCCACCCTATCTATTCCTCTCAACATTTTATAAACCTCCATCAGGTCGCCTCTCAACCTACGTCTCTCCAGAGAAGAGTCTCCAGCTCCCTCAACCTATCTTCATAAGGCCTGCCTCCCAATCCAGGCAGCATCCTTGTAAATCTCCTCTGAACTCTCTCAATAGCCTCTACATCCTTCCTATAATGAGGCGACCAGAACTGCGCACAATACTCCAACTGGGGTCTGACAAGAGTCTTATAGAGCTGCATCATTACCTCCTGACTCCTAAACTCTATTCCTCGATTAATGAAGGCCAGTACACCATACGCCTTCTTGACCACTTCCTCCACCTGCGAGGCCGATTTAAGAGTCCTATGGACCCGGACCCCGAGATCCTTCTGCTCTACAACACAGCTAAGACTCCTACCCCTTATATTGTACTCCTTCATCCCATTATTCCTGCCAAAATGGACCACTACACATTTATCTGCGTTGAAGTCCATCTGCCACTTCTCCGCCCAGTCTTGCATCCTGTCTATGTCCCATTGCAACTTTTGGCATCCCTCCAGACCATCCACAACACCACCGATCTTTGTATCGTCAGCGAACTTGCTAACCCATCCCTCCACTTCCTCATCCAGGTCATTTATGAAAATGACAAACAGCAGGGGTCCCAGAACAGATCCCTGGGGCACTCCACTGGTTACCGACCTCCATGCAGAACAAGACCCATCCACAACCACTCTCTGCCTTCTGCCAGCAAGCCAGTTCTGGATCCACGAGGCCAAAGCCCTTTGGATCCCATGCCCTCTCACCTTCTCCAGAAGCCTTGCATGGGGGACCTTATCAAATGCCTTGCTAAAGTGGAAAAGTGGACTGCAGGGTGGGCATTTGGCCAAAAGATTTCTCAGTGCCAAATATGTGTAAAAACTAAATCCCTCTGTTTTTTTCAGTGGGACTTTGTAAATGAATCTCCACTCTGTGTGCGCTGCAGAGCACATTGGTGTGAATCAGTTCAAAAAGCTGGGGGACAGGTCCTATTCCCACTGGAGAAGTCAGCAGCGTAGCACTAAGTGAGTTACTGCACATACATCTGTCAGTGCATGTTTGGCACACGCACAGTGTCCCCTCACTGCCTGCCTCCCAACTGCTGGCTAGCTCGATCACTGGCCAACCCTGCGCATTACTGGCCGTGCGTCCCCTCCATGCCCTGATTGCTGGCCCCTTCAAACATGCCCGAGCCAGCCTCAAATATAACCCCTCCCCATCCCCCCACAAGCCTGATTTCCCGATACCACTATCCCCACGATTCCTCCTCTCCACAGGCAGCCCTGACCAACACACCCACCCTCCTCCCCCCGGAGCAGGCCTCAAACCCCATACCAATGGCCAGCCCTGATCACTGAACTCTCTCCCTTTGTCACTTAGCCCAGAGTGCAGTGTGTGCAGGGAGACCCCCCCCTTCCCCCCACCCCACGGATTACCCTCCAGAGGCCCCAACTCCGCCAGGCTCCACTCTCCCATTCAGAGCCGCCCCTGTGGCACTGCCCAATGCCCAGTGAGCTGCCGGAGATATGAAGAGGCTGTGGCGCCCAGCTGGGAGCCCGTGAAAGGGTCTTCACTTGAAACCCCTGGCTACTGCTGGAAGAATCGGCCCCCATTACATTTAACATTGGGTTTCATGTTGCTGGGGTTAGCGTTGACTGAAGGCCAAAGGCTTCTCCACAGAGAGATGGGGGAAGTTTGCAGGATAAGGGGCCTTGACAGTTCCTAAGGCCCCTAGTTTGAGAGATATATCGGCAGAGACTATGACATCGGATCATCTCTCAGAGCTGTGTGCTGCAAAGAATAAATGGCGTGGGAAAAATTGCAACGAAGAAAGTTAACCTAACCCCTGCAGAATCCAAACACATTACTTTCTGAGTCACTTTGGCACGGATGGGAGAACTCCATTCTCTGAGCCAGTGGGTTGTGAATTTATGAATCACTCAGCGGTCGCATGAGTAATCTAGGCTGACACTCAATATAGAATTGATAAAGTGTTGTATTGTCAAGAATGAGCTGCTCAGTCTGCATATTTTATTTGTTAAGATGGATGTTAAAGGACACACAGCAATTTCAAAAAATATGGGGGCTAGGGGTGGAAGGGGTTGTAGGGATGGGCGGTGAGGGGGAGAGTCTCTTATCTCCTGATCATTAGCCTTCCCTTAAACACCTACCAACAGATAAAAGCAAAATATTGTGGATTGTGATGGAATCTGAAACAAAAACAGAAATTGCTGGAAAATCTCAGCAGGTCCGACAGCATCTGTGGAAAGAGAATAGAGGCACTATTAAACACTGATATCAATATTGTGGGACTTTCCTTTGCAATAATTGGCTTCTTGGCATTGCGGTAATAATTGCATTTTGATTTGATTTGATTTATTATTGTCACGTGTTTTAGTAGACAATGAAAAGTATTGTTTCTTGCACACTATACGGACAAAGCATACAGTTCATAAAAAAGGAAAGGAGAAAGTGCAAAATGTAGTGTTGCAGTCATAGTTAGGGTGCAGAGAAAGATCAACGTAATGTGAGATATGTCCATTCAAAAGTCTGACAGCTGCAGGGAAGAAGCTGTTCTTGAGTCAGTTAGTATGTGACCTCAGACTTCTGTATCTTTTTCCCAATAGAAGGTAGAAGGGAGTTTGTCTGTGGTACAAAGCGTCCTTAATTATGCTGGCTGCTTTACCGAGGGAAGTGTTGACAGAATCAATGGATGGGAGGCTGGTTTGTGTGATAGGTTGGGTTACATTTACGATCTTTCATAATTTCTTACAGTCTTGGCCAGAGCAGGGGCCACATCAAGCTGTGATACAACCAGAAAGAATGCTTTCTATGGTACATCTGTAAAAGTTGGTGAGAGTCGTAGCTGACATGTCAAATTTCCTTAGTCTTCTGAGAAAGTAGAGGTGTTGGTAGACTTATTTAACAATAGTGCTGGCATGGGGGGACCAGGACAGATTGTTAATGATCTGGACACCTAGAAATTTGAAGCTTTTGATCATTTCTACTTCATCTCCATTGATGTAAACAAGTACATATTCTCCAATACTCTTCCTGAAGTCCATTTGAAACCAAAGATCTTTATGAAAGGTGCTTTGAGTTATTTTGTTGAGGGATAGTAACATGTTAAGTAAACAGAAGTCTCTTCAGTTTGCCCAAAATTATTTTATACTTAAAAATGAATCCAGATATATGTAGTCTTTTTTCTTGATTGTCTCCAATATGAAGTGAGGAAACAATTGTATGAAACCTGGAGTGTTTTTATTCATTCTGACATTTAAAATAAAATGATCCCAGGTCATTTTGTGAAGAAGCAATCAGACTTCAGCAATTTAACTCAAACCAAGATATGGTGAGGGGGGCAAGCCATATAACATCGTACGTGAATATTTTCTGTTCCCAAGGCAATTTGCTGCCATTAATGTTGATGTCAAGGGTTAATGAAAACTTTTGACAATAACATGCTTTTTCAATTGCCAACAAGTGGAAAATTTGCATCAAATTCTTAAAATTTACAGTTCAGTCTGTTACCAACAATTAGCTCGGTGTTGTCTTCACCAAGTTTTTGTCTCCACAGTCACACAACTCTAACCAAAGTAAGAATATGTTTCTGCTTCACATGAGCTGTAGTGTGTTCTATCTCCTTAACCTTAGCTTGAGACAATGAGTCAAACAGTTATCTTTCAATATCGCTGCTCCGCTGGCCACCACCAGGGACTTGCATTTGCTGCCATGTAATAATAAGTCAAGCATTGCAACCTGGAGCATTGCTTCATTTCCGCCCCAGCTACCTCCTTGAAGGATATGCTTTTAGCCCCTCTTTCTACTCTTCACCTACATGCTGACTTTGGTGACATAATCTATGGTTGTACAGCCTGCTTACAACTACTGACTATATCCAATTCTACCCCTTCGCCATTGCTTTCTGCTCTCCAATTCCTCTCTTGGACAACTTGTCCTGCATGGACCTTTCTTTCTTCCAATTAAACCTTGTGATGCACAATAATTTTTGCCTTGCCACAAATTCCATATTCACATCACTCATTTCCCCAGCCCAGTCTCCATCATCAGCACTGTCCCAGTCTTCATCATCAGCACTGTCCCAGTCTCCATCATCACCGCTGCCCCAGTCTCCATCATCAGCACTGTCCCAGTCTTCATCATCAGCACTGTCCCAGTCTCCATCATCACCGCTGCCCCAGTCTCCATCATCACCGCTGCCCCAGTCTCCATCATCACCGCTGCCCCAGTCTCCATCATCACCGCTGCCCCAGTCTCCATCATCACCACTGCCCCAGTCTCCATCATCACCATTGCCCCAGTCTCCATCATCACCGCTGTCCCATGCTCCATCAGACTGTCCACCTATTCCTCGTATCCTCACCAGCCACAATGGCTCCTGGTCCCTGGGCTGTTCCAATGTTAAATTTTCATGTTTAAATCTCACTTTCTCCTTTCTTCCTCCTTATTTTTGTAACTTCAGGCTCCTCTACTCTTTGTGGATTTTCCCTCTCTACACTACATGTTAGCACCTATACTCCCATTCCCTCCAGAACCTCCTCTCTAAACTTCAGCCTAACTTTATCATTCCTTACATTCCTTCTCAGCAAAACAATCTCAAAGTCCCATTTCTTTTTGATTAAGCTTTTGTTCGTCCCTCCCCTTTCCTTTATTTTTGCTTTGTTACATATTTTCATTGTACTGGCAAAATGCCTCGAGTGTGTTTTTGTACATTAAAGGCACAGGTAAATACAAGTTCCTAATTGTTAAACAATTTACACAATTCCATTATACAAATGAACTGCACTTCTTAAATCTGTGGGCAATCGGACATCAGTTGTTCAAATCTTGCCCAGAATATGTCCAAGTGCATTCAGATACAGTGCATAGCAGAGAGAAAACGTAGTTTGCTTTCTCCAGCATGAAATGTTGTCCCAACATCAAATAAAAATCTTCTGACCTGGACCTCAAAGTGATTAAACAGATTGGACTTAATCTCGTGAAAGCAGTTTTGATTATCCAAGTGGAATGACATTTACAGAAAATGATACATCTCTTACTGAACCCAGGGAATAATGTGACACTTCAGAATACTGAGCTCTATCTGTTCAACATTATTGAGCACATTATTACAGCTCAGGCAAACCAGTCATGAAAGAAGAGGTGATTGATCTACGACTGTTTCTTTTCCTTTTTGAAAGACCTGAATGCAGAAGCCACATAATAATTTGGAATCGGTATTTCAGTGATCAACAGATCCATCAGGAACTACTAAAAGTTTATTCCCCCAGTTCCCATCCCTAAACCTAATGGTGCACCAAGGCAGACTTTTGTCTGCTTCCATAGTTAATATTTTCTGGGACAGGTTACTAGTCTTTCACCAGAGACTTGTAGCTTCAGGGTCACCTCTCCACATCAAGCATAGCTTACCATGACTCTCCTGGGCTCTTACTGCCAGCCATTATTTCAGTTAAATATCACAAATAGGCTTACATTAACACTGCAATTAAGTGATTGTGAAAATCCCCCAGTCGCCACACTCTGGCACTTGTTGAGGTACACTGAGAGAGAATTTAGCATGGCCAATGCACCAGTACATCTTTCAGACTGTGGGAGGAAACTCGGACACCTGGAGGAAACCCATGCAGACATGGGGGGAAGGTGCAAACTCCATACAGACAGTGCAAGTCGAGAATCGAATCCAGACTCTTATGCTGTGAGGCAGGAGTGCTAACCATTGTGCCACCATGCCACATTTGGAAGAATTTACGGGTTGACACACTTAATCTGTTTGACTGCGTTATGGATGTACCTTCCTTGGCCATCAGCTGGGTGAGACTCAGACCCAGAACTTCAGGCTCAGAAACAGAGTCACTTCCTACTGCACCACAAGACTTCCATGATATTGATAATCCTTCTTTGGGTGAGATAAGATTCAATAATGATCTACTTACAGAAAAGAATGGAATAGGGATTTAAGAACCAAGTTTGATTTCAGATCAGGAATACGACTGAAATGAAAATTGCTGCAACATAACTGAGATCAACATTTTTGTATCTGTACATTGGTACCAAGCTGTTGTGGCAGATAAAAAGTTGCATAATCCCCTGTTCTAAGTGCTTCCTTGGATGAAAAGGAGTCTCTGTGATAATTCATGTAGATGTGTAGCTATGGCACAAAGTTCGGAGTGGTAAGTAGAAGCACGCCACACTGGTGCAGCTGGTTAAAAGCAAAATCCTTCAGATGCTGGAATCTGAAACAAAAACAGAAAAGGCTATAAAATCTCAGCCAATCTGACAGCATCTGTGCAGAGAGAATAGAGACAATGTTTCAAGTCCAGATGACCCTTTCGGTGCAGCCAGTTCTTGGGTTTCAGCTGAAGGAGAGTGGAAGGTGCTTCAGTCTCCATCTAACTGGCCCAGAGTTGACCTAAGTGTTGTCAATGGATACTCAAAATGGAACATATCCTAGCACTGAGACCTCACACCTTCATGAATACAAAATATGTGCCCAAAATGATGGTGAAGGCATAAACCCTCAGCACATTAAAAAAACATGCAGTTGATGTGCTGTAACCTACAAAGCTATAGAGCAAGAATTAGAAGGTAGGATTAGCCTGAATCACTCTTAGTTTTGGTTAGTACAGCTGTGATGGGCCAAGTGACCTCCTTCAGTGATATAAACGTTTTCTGTGTTTCTATATAAATAAATATGTTATTTCTGAAGAATTGCCATGATGACTAACATTTGAACATTCAAATAAATGGCTGATATCTGTTAAATTTCCAAATCACTATGTTCTGATTCTTTTAAGTGATGACCTCCAAAAATAACCTCACAAATTTGATGCAGTCACTGCCTGTTTCCTGAAGTCTGAAACATTCATTTAGCAATTATCTGCAAAGCTTTGCAGGGTGTATGAAAGGTTTTCCACCAAGATCCATTTTGACTTCGCTTGTAGGTCTTTTTGTAACTGTCACTCAGACAGAATGATGGTGATTATTGTCTATGAGGGCCCCTTGTCGAGCCGACTCCTCTCACTGGAAGTCCTTGGATGATGAGAGCAGGCAGGCTCATTCACGTGAAGGCTTTGAAAATGGCCTAGATCTCAGTGAATGAAGCTTACTTAGCAACACCCATAGCAACTCAAAACCATGAAACAAAATAAATCAGGGACATCCACCATGATTTTCTCACGCTCCCAAGAGAGAGAAAAAATATATTCATGCGCCTTACCTAAAATCTTTCCAGGCTAAACCATGGCGAGAAAAGGAGGCATGAGGAGCAATTTATGCAGGCTGAGGAGTTAGATAAGATGCTGAATAATTTCTTTGTGTAATCTGTGGTTTATTATTTTTCTTCTAGACCCAGCTGAATAGATGTACTTGGGCAATCAGTTAAATGCTTGAAGAGCTGGATGCAGGTCAGTGCCAAATAAATATTAAAAAATGCGGTTTGTGATTATGAATTTCCTTCAATATTCCAACTGTAAGAAGCCCTTCTCAGAACTCAATGTGCCAATGAAATGGGAAACGGAAGAACACTTTCAATTGACTGTTATTGATTTGAGATTCTTTGGATTTTCTTGGAAGTGTATGGACACACCATTTTAAATTAATATAATTAATATATATTAATAAAAATATAAACGGGCCTCACAGCACTGGAGACCTGGGCTCAATTCCAGCCTCAGGTGACTCTCTATGCGGAGCTTTCACTTCTCTCCATGTCTTCAATGGGTTTCCTCCTGGTGCTCCGGTTTCCTTCCACATTCCAAAGATGTACGGGTTAGGTCAGTATGGTTGGCCACACTAAATTGCCCCTTAGTTTCTGGGGGATTAGCAGGGTCAATATGTGGGGTTACAAGGATACAGCCTGGGTGGGATTTTTGTTGGAGCAGGCACAATGGGCCAAGTAGACTCCTGCATTGTAAGAATTCTTTGATTTTATGAATTTACATAGTAAACTCAAGCCAAAATAGTGCAATTTATCCATTCATAACATTTTGCCATATATATTTTACACATAAAGGTAGATTTTATGGATTATGGAGAAGAAACAGTCAGTGCTATTTGTTTTGGTCACCTAAGCTTTTTCCTTTTTGCTTGGCGAAGATTCTGCCCAGAGTACTAGGCAACACTGGGGCACAGAGTACTAGGCAACACACTGTTCAGGTACACTGAGGGATTATTTAGCATAGCCAATGCTCTGAATTAGCATGTTTTTCAAACTGTGAGAGGAAACTGAAGCACCCAGAGAAAACCCACACAGACACGGGGAGAACGTGTAGACTCCGCACAGACAGTGACTCACGCCCGGGAATCGAATCTGAGTCCCTGGCACTGTGAGGCAGCAGTGCTCATCACTGGACAGTTGACCACTTGACAATTTTTTGAAAATTAATTTACAGAACGTGACCATTTCTGGTCATGCCATCATTTTTTCACCATCCCTAGTTGCTGTTGAGAAGATGGTAGGCTGTCTTCATGAACTCCTGTGGTGCCTGTGACGAAGGTACACCCATGGTGCTGTAAAAGTGCAATATCAAAGGTCATTGTGGAAACTAAAAGCTCATGTTGTAGGTGGAAACATATCAGCTTGGATAGACGATTGGCTGACTAATGGGAATCAGCAAGTAGCTATAAATGGATCATTTTTTGGTTGGCAAGATGTAACAAGTGATGACCCACAGGGATCAGTGCTGAGACCTCAGCTGTTTACAATTTACATAAATGACTTTGATTAAAGGACCAAGTAGGGATGCCAAATCTGCTGATGATACAAAGCTGGATAGAAAATTAAGTTGTGAAGAGGACATAAGGAGTTTAGATAGACAAGAGAAATGGATAGTTTAAGTGAGTGAGCATAGCTCTGACAAGTGGAGTATAATGTGCGCAAATGTGTCCATATTTGCAGGAAGACTAAAATAGAAACATATTGTCTAAATGATGAGAGATTACAAAGCTCTAAGATGTAGAGGGACCTGGGAGTCCTATTGCATGAATTGCAAATGGATAGTGTGTAGGTACAGCAAGTAATTGGGAAAGCTCATGGAATGTTACCATTTGTTCCAAGAGGGATTGAATACTGAAATAGGGAGGTTATACAGCTGGAGTATTGTGTACAATATTAGCTTCCTTATTTAAGGAAAGATGTAAATAAATTGGAAAAGGTTCAGTGAAGGTTTACTGGACTAATGATTAGAATGAGTGGGTTGTCTTATAAGGAAAGGTTGGACAAGCTATATTTGTATCTGCTGGGATTTAGAATTATAGAATCCTACAGTGTAGCAGGAGGCCATTTGGCCCATCAAGTCTGTACTGACCACAATCCCAGCCAAGCCCTAACCCCATGCATTTACCCTAGCTGGTCCCCCTGACACTGAGGGACAATTTATCATGGCCAATCCAGCTAACCCACAAATCTTTGGACTATGGTAGGAAACCAGAACACCCAGAAGAAACCCATGCAGCCACAAGAAGTATGTGCAAACTCCACACAGACAGTGACCCAAGAGGGAATTGAAGTGGGTCCCTGGTGCTGTGAGGCAGCAGTGCTAACCATTGTGCCACCATGTTGCAAGATAGAGACAACTTGATTTAGACATTTAAGATCCCTTGACATGTTGGATGTGGAAAGAATGTTTCCTTTGTGGGGGAATCTAGAACCATAGAGAATGTAAGGGATTAATTGGGAAAAAGAGAGGGGGACCTTCCACCCCTCCTCATCTGATCATAACCACATGAACTTTATCATCAAGAATTATTTTCACGTTTTCTAACTATAAAACATAAACGTTGCAGCTTCATACCACAACAAACTTAGTTATTCAAGATTTAACCATTTATATAAATTGCTGTGTGTTCTAAATTTCATGAAAGGGCCATTCAAGCAAACACAGGAAGCTACATTCACATTTGAAGATAGCTATGTCTTCCTGCATGAGTGTCAGATTTAGTTTATGACAGCATTCACTCCTCGGTCAGGAGGTCTCTAGGAATTACTCAGTTGACAGAGACTTTTGCATTAAAGTGTTGATAGGTCAACACTGCTTCAACATGGGCAGCATGATGGCAGAGTAATTCACACTGCTGTCTCACAGCACCAGGGTCCCAGATTCGATTCCAGCCTTTAAAGTTTAAAAGAAAGAGATTACTCATTTAAGACAGAGATGAAGCAAGTTTTCTTTTCTCAGAAGGTCATGAATCTCTGAAAACTCACTCCCTGAAAAGCAGTGGAAGGAGACTCTGTGATTATCTCTGACACTCAAGGAGGAAGGCACAGCTATCTTCAAATGTGAATGTAGCTTCCTGTGTTTGCTTTTACACAAATGGTTAAGTATTTAATAACTAAGATGATTGTGGTGTGAAGCTTTGATGTTTATAATTTCTATTTCCAAAATGTGAAAGTAACTCTTGATGATGAAGTGCGTATGGTTATGATCAAGTGAGGAAGGGTACAAGGTCTCCCCCTCTTTTTCTCACTTCTTGATTGATGGTATCAGATTTTTGAACAACTTAAACGGACGAACGTGTCAATTCAGGGTTTACATGCTAATTGCAAAGAACTCAGTTGGACAAATTTCCTTCATTTTAAACACGGGATGCAATCTTACCAGTCGTTCACACCAAGCTCCCATCTGCAGTGCGGTCAGAGAACTTTGCAGTCAGCCAAAAATTACTAAAAAAAAAGGCAAACAAAGGTAAATCAAAGTTTCTCCATCAAATGCAAACAGTTTGAGAGAAACAAACGGATTCAACTTTTTTTTATTCACTCAAGGGATGTTGTCTTTGCTGGCTAGGCCCCATTTATTCCTCATCCCTAATTGCCTTTGAGAAGTTAAGGTGGAGAGAGGATGAGAAAAGCAAGCAATTTTCTACTGCTGATGTCTTCTTGTTTCTGACATCACTTCCAAATGCTGCTGGAAAGTTTTGTACAAAAAGGATTTTCAAAAATGATGGCTTTGGTCATAGAATCTCTTTCTCTCTCACCAAAATGGTACCTTCCACAAATGGTAATTGATTTGCTCACACCTGAACGTTGTTCGCAGTGTCCAAACCATGGCATCTGAATGTTTCATTCTTCCATGTGATAGACTAGGAACAAAATATCAAAATCTCCATGGTATCCATTGTCTTTGCAGAGCCCCTGGGGCACATTCTGCCCGCCACAGGAATCGTAGCGGATGAGGCATGGAAAGGTCTGTTGACCTCAAGTGGGATTTTTCCATCTTGGACCAAACACGGTTTGAAAATCACGCCCTCTGTCTCCGTCCAGGTGAAATGGAAAGTGGCCATTATAGTGATGCAAATTGCGGTAGCCATTTTAGTCAGTTGACTTAACAGTTAATATTAGCAGGTGTGAAGGTCCACTGGAGGCATGTCTAGGCATGTTCCATTTGTAATCCATATTGGAAGCTTTCAAAACCTTAATTAACTTGTAGTTGCAGACAGGTCAGGTGACCTTGGTGGCCATCTTAATTCAGTGTCTTTGTTTCAACAGTTGAAACTGTCTTTTTAAAACAATATCATAAGTGGCTCCAGCAGATGAAACCGTTAAGTAATATTTGACATCAACACATCTCTGTAACACTAGCAAAATCAATTTCTTATTAGGATGCATATGTTCAATTGAGGATGATTGATGCTTGTTAGAGATTTATCAAGTTAAAAAAAAAGCTTCTTTTTTTTCAACGCAGACCTGGAAACCAGACTCTTTTGGGTTGAAACCAAACGAGAAAATGCTGGAAAATCTCAGCAGGTCTGGCATCATCTGTAAGGAGAGAAAAATTTCAAAACCTCAGCTCTTTTCTCTCCTTAGAGATGCTGCCAGACCTGCTGAGATTTTCCAGTAATTTTTCTTTTGGTTTCAGATTCCAGCATCCACAGTAATTTGCTTTTATCCTGGGTTGATCTTTACTTTTTCTCAGATCCCCTCACATTATAATTTTCTGCCCTGGGACATGCCACCCCATGGGCCCAGGAGGAGATAGAGAGAGAAATGTATATGGATTCCTGAAAGGTGTCTGATAGGGAGCCACATGACAGGTTTGTCAGCAAAGATAAAACCCATGAAATAAAAAGGTAAGTGACAGCATGGGGCTGAAGTTGGCTGAGCTCCAGGAAACAGAGAACAGCAGAGAACAGTTGTTTTTCAGACCAGAGGAAGGTGAAAATGGAGTTTTGCAGGGGTCAATGTAAGGTCCACTAGTTTGCTTGATCTATATTAATGAAATAGAGTCGGCTGTGCAGGACACAGTTTCAAAATTGATAGACTTTATGAGGCATAAACATTGGAAGGGATGGTTTTATCACTAGACTATTAATTCAGAAACTCAGCTATTGCTTTGCAGATCCTGGTTCGAATCCCACTATGCCAGATATTGAAATTTGAAATCAATAAAAAATATCTGGAATTAATAATCTACTGATAACAATGAAACCCATCTGGTTCAGTAATGTTCTTCAGGGAAGAAAATCTGCTGTCCTTATTTGGTCTGACTCCAGAGCCACAGCAGTGTGGTTTAGTCTCAACTGTCCTTGGGCAACTAGTTAATGAGCAATTAATGCTGGCCAGCTAGTGACGCCCATATCCCACAAATGAATAAGAAAATGGGCAGATCGCTGGAAAGGGCAGATAGGGGGCAGATGAAATTTAATATAGAGAAGTGTGGGGTGATAGATTTTAGCTGGAAGAATAAGGAGACACAACATGAAGTAAAAAATGCCATTCTGAAAAAGATACAGGAGTACAAAGAGCTGGGGATATATCAAATTGTTGAAGGTAGCAAGACAAGTGGAAAAAGTTGTTCAAAAGGCATACAGGATTCTGGGCTTAGTATAAAGCCCTTTAAAAAATATTTTAAAGGGCCACAGCTAGGGTATTGTGTCCAATTTTGGGCACCCACACTTTAGGGAAGATATAAAGTGTTTGGCGAAGGTGCAGGAAAGAGAATGATTTCAGGATTGAGCGATATCTGATAGGTGGTTAGATATGAAGCTGGGGCTGTTCTGCTTGGCAAAGAGAAGGTCAAGAGGAGATTTGCCAGGCACATTCTAAATCATGATGGGTCCAACAGATTTATTTATTTATTTTTAATTAATGTCACATCTAGGCTTGTATTAACACTGCAATTAAGTTACTGTGAAAATCCCCTGGTCGTCACACCCCAGCGCCTGTTAGGATACACTGAGGGAGAATTTAGCATGGCCAATACACCTAACCAACATGTCTTTTGAGAGCAAGTGGAAATCGGAGCACCTGGAGGAAACCCGCCCAGACACAGGGAGAACATGCAAACTCCACACAGTCACCCAAGCTGGGGATCGAAACCAGGTCCACGTGAGATAGCAGTGCTAAAAAATGTGCCACTGTGCTGAGGAGATAGGAATAAACTATTTGTGGAAGCATGCAAAACAAGAGGACACCAAATTTAGATAATTGGGAAAAGAACCAAAGTCAACATGAGGATAAGTGTTTTTACTTAGCAGGTGGTTAGCTATTGGAATGCATTGTCTGAGAGTTGGTGGAGATGGATACAAACAGAGATTTGAAAATGGAGTTGGATAAAAACCTGAAGAGGAAGGATTGCAGGCAGCAGAGAAGTGGGATGAGTTGAATTACACTTGAAGAGAGCTAGCACAGATAGGACAGGCTGAAATGTCTTCAGTAATCATTGTACGAGTTAAGGATAAATCAGCAGACTGGAAAAGTGTTGGGGACTGTGCTTCTGAGATCTAAATAAGAAAAAAATAAAAATTCTTCATAACTAACAGAGAGAAGGGGCAAAAACAAGTTAATGGTAGATTTTTATTTTCAACAGTGGCAGAAATCAAGTGGGAGCAGGTCAACTGCTTTGTGTAGCTTTCCTTGCCACCCCACCCCTCCCACTCCACTCCACTGACTCCACTAAGTCCATTCACATACAGAGGGATCCGGGTGTGCAGTTCCATAAAAGTGGCCTCATAGGTGATTAAGAAGGCATATGGCATGCTTATCTTCATTGGCCAGGGCATTGAGTACAAGAGTAGGCAAATCATGTTGAAGCTATATAAAACCTTGGTTAGGTCATATTTGGACTATCGTATGCGCACTACCAGAAGGGCTTGGAAGAGATAACATTCACCAGGATGCTGCTTGTTCTTGAGGGCATTGACTGAGGAGAGTTTGAATAAATCAGGATTGTTTTCAGTGGAAAGTTGGAGGCTGAGGGGAAACCTGCTAGAGGTCTACAAAACAATGACAGACATACACAGGGTGGATATTCAGAGGCTGTTTCCCAGGGTAGAAGTGTCAATTACAAAAGGGGTACGGTTCAAGGTGAGAGAAGGAAAGAAATTTGGCATGTCAGCTATGGCTCTCACCAACTTTAACAGATGTACCATAGAAAGCATTCTTTCCAGATGTATCACAGCTTGTTATGGCTCCTGATCTGCCCAAGACTGCAAGAAGCTACAAAAGGAGATGTGTGGGTTAAGTTTTTCATGTAGTGGTGCCTAGAGCACGCTGCCAGAGGAGACGGTGGAAACAGGCACAACAAAGACACTGAAGAGGCATCTGGATGTGTACATGAATAGGGAGGGAATAGAGGGATACGGACCAAGTAAGGGAGAGTTTAGCTAAGGCATCGTGATCAGCAAGGGCTTGGAGGGCCGAAGGGCCTGTCTCTGTACTGTACTTTTCTTTATTCTTTGTGTCTTGAAGTTAAGGGGAAGAGAAATGGTGACAGGTACAAACAGGTGATCAGCTATCATTCACTTAATGAGAAAATCTATTCAAATTCGGAATGCTGCTCGAAGAAAACCGAGTTAAACTTAACTGGAAATTTCCTGCCCCATCGGTTTAACTCCTGCAGAGGTTTGATGAAAAATCCTGATCATAAACACACACAAGATAACACTAAACATCTGCCAAAGTTTCACTGGTGGAAGCAGGTGACATCAGGACATTTCCGCAATATATATTTCAACAAAAGAGTGTGATTAGTTAATGTTCTTGGATGGGATAATAATAAACCATCTATTAAAAGCATTCTTTTAGAAACACAATCATGGCTTAATCCCAGTGAATTTCCTCCTCTTTGTCTCACATCCTGGTGGCAGTCAGTCTCCGCCATGAGACTTTGTAACTTGTCAACAGGGTGAAATATCAGAGTGACCTTTCCGTGTCTACCCAGTATCCTCTCAGCTCCTCCCCACGTCTGAGTTTAACAATTGGCTGCATTGTGAGCTGAATGCCAGAATTTGATTTGATTTGATTTATTATTGTCATACGTATTAGCATACAATGAAAAGTATTGCTTCTTGCATGCTGTACAAACAAAGCATACTGTTCATAGCGAAGGAAAGGAAAGAGGACAGAATGTAAAGTTACAGTCATAGCTAGAATGTAGAGAAAGATCAACTTTGTGCAAGGTAAGTGTACTCAAAAGTCTAATGGCAGCAGGGAAGATGCTGTTCTTGAGTTGGTTGGTTCGTGACCTCAGACTTTTGTATCTTTTTTCTAATGGAAGAAAGTGAAAGAGAGAATGTTCAGGATGTGCAATGTCCTAATTATGTTGGCTGCTTTTCCAAGGCAGCGGGAAGTGTAGACAGAGTCAATGGATAGAAGCTTGGTTTGCATGATGGACTGGGCTTTGTTCATGACCTTTTGTAGCTTCTTACAGTCTTGGGCAGAGCAGGAGCCATACCAAGCTGTGATACATCTGGAAAGAATGCTTTCTATGGTACATCCGTTAAAGTTGGTGAGAACCATAGCTGACATGCCAAATTTCTTTAGTCTCCTGAGAAAATCGAGGTGTTGGTGGGCTTTCTTAATTGTAGAAAGTCTGTCAGTCACAAACTCAGTTAGCCTCTGTCCAAAAATGACATGGCCAAGAAATTCCTTGGAGTTGCTTCTGATTAACTATCAGTCCTTCATCAGGAATACATCTGCAAACCTGTCTACACATAAAGGAATGGTGAGGGAGGGGGGAGGTTGAGATGAGTTGTGCTTTCAGAGAGCTAGGATGGGTACAACAGACCAAATTATCTCTTTCATTACTATAACTATTCGACAATATAATTGGTTCTATAATTCGCTAGCACTTCATTGGTAAGCATTTTTGGAATATCTTATTCTCCAGATGGAGAAGAAATGTATCCCAGGGAAGTACTGGGGGAATAGTGGTACTGATATTTTTCCTGACCTTTGAGGAATCAGTTTCTTAAAACCTTTTTTGCAATCTTACTAAAACCTGAGGCTGGAATTGAACCCGGGTCCCTAGTGTTAATTATGTATAGATTCCATGATTAGCACAGTTGGCTGGATAACTAGGATGTAGTTCAGAACAGCACCAAAGTTCAATTCCAGTTCCGGCTGAATATGTCTTTAAGAGACGGCAGCGTGCTATCTCTTGGTGAGGGAGTAGTGCCAACCATTGTGCTGAGAAAATCATTGAGGATTTACATCTGGCTAATTCCCCTGAACTAGAGATCTAAACTATAGGATGGGCAGCAACATGGTGGCACAGTGGTTAGCACTGTTGCTTCACAGCACCAGGGGCATGAGTTCAATTCCAGCCTTGGGCTACTGTCTGTGTGGAGATTGTGCATTCTCCCCATGTCTGCATGTGTTTCTTCCAGGTGCTCTGGTTTCCTTCCACAGTCCAGAGATGTGGGGGTTAGGTGGATTGGTCATGCTGAGTTTTCCCTTTGTATTTCAAGACATGTAGGGTAGATGGATTAGTGAGGTAAATGTATGGGGTTATTGAGACAGGGCCTGATAAGATGCTCTTTTGGAGAGTCAATGCAGACTCAATGGGCCAAATGGTCTTTTTCTGCACGGTATATAAATTCTATGATTGGCATGTTGGCTGGATGACTGGAATGTGGTTCAGAATAGTGCCAAAGTCATGGATTCAATTCCAGTTCCGGCTGAGGTATATATGATGATATGTCTTTAAAAGATAGCAGCATACTGTCACTTTAAGGGAAGTGTGTCATGCAATCCAGCCTCAGCTTCATGTCAACCTGGAGCAGGACGCAGCATGTACACGTGCTGCTGTTATTTGGTTAACAAAAAGAAGCACAATACTACTGCTAATGCCCACATTCTTTCTATCCATGTATTTCTATTCAGATATACTAAGAATGAATAATGGAAGCTATAATGGGTTTATGCAATCTCTTATGAGTGATTGATGTTTCCATCTATCATCATTTCAGGCATTTTTGCAACAGTTCACTCTCTAAGTACAGAGAAAAACGATCTTAGGGAAGACTTGGGATCTCTCCGATCCTTGTACCTGACAGAGGAAACAAGGGCAAACCACAACTTGCCAGGAAAAGTGCTCAGGTTGAATCATCAGCGGACAATGAGCAATGATTTATAGCAGCATGGTGGACAGCACAGCTGCCTCACAGCACCAGGGACCTGACTTCAATTTCCCGGCTTGGGTCACTGCCTGTGTGGAGTCTGCACCATTTCCTCATGTCCACATGGGCTTCCTCTGGGTGTTCCGGTTTCACAGTCCAAAGATGTGCGGGTTAGCTGGATTGGCCATGCTAAATTGCTCCTTAGTGTCAGGAGGACTAGCTATGTTTGGGCGTAGGGGCTGAGTGGGATTGTGGCCAGTGCAAACTCAATAGACCGAAGGGTCTCCTTCTGCACTAAAGGGATTCTATGATCTGCCTTCGGGCAGAGCCTGCATGGAACGGAATTTGTCTGAGCTCCATCTCTCGAACTTAGTCTGAATTGCTACAGAGGAGAAAACAAGATCCTCTCGCACGTCTAATGAATTTATTATGTTGAAGTTGTTCCCAGAAAATTCTTCACTCATCAGTTCTTGAATGTTCACAATGTGGGGCATTCCTTCCTTCTCTTGGCCCTTTCCCCTCAGCATTCTGGTTCCTCCTAATCCAGTCACCCCCCTCCCCCCATCTTCTCTGATAACTTGCCCATGTCTGTGGTGACTGCAGTCAATGAAGAGCAAAGGAACATTTCCGACTGCTGATTGGAAAAGGTCAAGGCAAAACCTCACGGAGCAATAAGATTTATCACGCCTCCACTCATCTGTAAGCTCACACTGAGGCTCCCATTAAGTGTAAGAATCCATTTGGTGTTTGCAAAGATTGACATAACAAATCACAGTCAGCCTGTGAATCCGACCTTCGTATTTACTGCCGCGTTCAATATGAAAACTTCGTCAGGTTTATATTATCAACCATCACCACATGATCAAGCAGTAGAGATGCAATTGCAACAAAAAATGAGAAGCAATTGTACGAGACAAAAAGGTCATTTCAGTCCCATTAACTCATGTTGTCCAGTTAGAACATGGACATCAGGACTTACAAAACATGCCATCCAAAATCCCAATGGTTGTCAAGGGCACAGGCCCTGTGGATCCGTTTGACAGACAGAGGAGTGATTCTGATTGAATCCTCTGGTATTTCAGACCATTAAGTCTGCACTGACCACAATCCTATCAAGGTCTTAACCCCATAATAGTATGCATTTACCCGAGCTAGTCCCCCCAATACTAAGGGCAATTTAGCATGGCCAATCCACCTAACCCACACATCTTTGAACTGTGGGAGGAAACCGGAGCTCCCAGAAGAAACCCATGCAGACACAAGGAGAACCTGCAAATTCCACACAGACAGTAACCCGAGCTGGGAATCTAACCTGGGTTCCTGCGAGGCAGCAGAGCTAACCATTATGCCACCTCGTGTGCTGACCCTAAAGCTGTGCCCTAAATTCTGCTCCACAAAATGTGCCACAATATGGTGCAGTGTCACAACAATCATGATTTATTTACTAATAAGCCTCACGCCTGTACTTGAATTACAATAAGCCATCCATGAGAGATCCAGGTTGCTGGATGGGTCAAAGAGCACCTTCTAACACGCTCCCAGTCTTTGTCCAATGGATCGTGATGCCTATTTAGTTCTCTGCATTTTTTTGCTCCTGACAGTCCCAGAAGTGATCATTTCTCTCCCTTTTCTTCTGCACCCTAAGACAGAGGAACTTAGGCACAAAGGAGGACACAGCAGAGTTCCAGGCAATTGATGAGAGCAAGCTGCTAGATAGAGTTATCAAAAAGATTGTCATTCATGACTGAATATACATTAGCTACAAAAACAATTGTAGGAATGAGAATGCTCCACATCATTTAGATCTGAGGCCCTTCTGAATGCTCCATTTGTGTTAAAAAGCAGAAGTTTCATGACAAACTAAAGTGCACAAATCTCTTTCCTTGTTTTAATGCAATTTAAAGATCCTAACAAAAAAACATGAACATTGTCAATGTAGCGTATCAACAAAAAGCATTAAAGGCATCTGTAAACTTAATGATCAACAAATTATTTTGTTTCAGCACTGTACATTTTAACTGAGTGGTCTTTAAACATTTCCTTTGTTCTATTAAAGGAAAGAAACATTCAAATTTCGGTAGCACCTTCCATGATCAAAGGCTGTCCTAAAGTTTATTTATTATTGTCACAAGTAGTGAGTGTGAAAATGCCCTCATCACCACGCTCTGGCGCCTGTTTGGGTACAGTGAGGGAGAAGTTAGCATGGCCAATGTACCTAATCAGTACACCTTTCAGATTGTGGGAGAAAACCGGAGCACCCTGAGGAAACCCACGCAGACATGGGGAGACTTCACACAGACAGTAACCCAAACCAGGAACTGAATCCAGGTCCTTGGCTTTATGAGGCAGCAGTGCTAACCACTGTGCCACCTTCCCTGTTTGGAATAGGCCATAAGAGAAACAAATGTAACAAGCATAACTTCTACGCCATGTATTGTGGACTTCTAGGTATAAAGGCCGGCATTTTATTAAGCTTTTTGATTCTGTTTTTACCTGTTCAAGGCATTTTAATGACCTTTGGACCAGCTGCTTCTAGCTTTCCCCCATTTAACCTGTACTGTTCTTACTAGGTTCAAAGTGGATGACATAGCATGAAACCCCTTTGAATCAGTAATCACTCAGCTCAGGAAGAGGTATTTGATCCATCACGCTATTTGAAAGGGTTAACCAGTAAATCCCAATCACCTGTTCTTTCCTCATAGCCATACGGCGCAATCCTACTGGCCATTCGCACCAAGCTCCCGCTGCAGCAAGGTCAGAGAATCTGGAAGTCAGCCGAATCTCTGTTCACTGCTACAAGATAGGAAAATCCCATCGGCATGAATGGTATAAAAATTCCAGCTCTATATTTTTTCCAGATGACAATGCCTTTCGAATCCTCCTTACTGTACGCTGGCAGTTACAGATTCTTTGGGGATGACATTGTCAAATACTCGATGAAAACTCACAACAAATCCTTTCTGTCTATAAACACACTTCATTGACTAATTCTCCCAAACAGACTTGCTGCGACTCTTCCCTCTGCATCGATCTATTGCTCTCTTAAAATAGATGGGCATAGACCTCAAGAGAAATTCTATAAATTAGAACTAGAATCTGTAAATTAGAATATCAATAAAGCAAATCAATGAAACAGCATTTTAAAAGACTTGTGTAATTCTAAGTGTGAGTACTTGCTTGTTCTACTGTCCTGATCTCAAGATGCTGAACATTTTTCATTGTGTTTTAGTTTCCACCCAAATATCCTGAGCTTCATTCAAGCTTTGCTTTTAATGTTCATAGTCAGACTGTGAAATCTCCAGACTCATGTTCCATATGTGGCCATAACCTTGTCTGTGCCGGAACACACAGTGGTAGAGTGGTTAACGTTGCTGCCGCAGAGCGCCAGGGATCTGGGTTCGATTCCTGGCTTGGGTCACTATATGCGTGGAGTCTGCATGTTCTCCCCAAGTCAGAGTGTGTTTCCTCTAGGTGCTCCAGTTTCCTCCCACACTTCAAAGATGTTCAGGTTAGATAGATTGGCCATGCTAAATTGCCCCTTTGTGTTCAAAGATTTCTAGGTTAGATGGTTTAGTCATGGCAACTCAATGGAATTAATAGGGATAGAGTGGATGAAAGAGGTAAGAGTTGACGCAGACTTGATGGACTGAATGGCCTCTTCTGCACTGCAGAGATTCTATGATCCTATTTCATGGAGTATAAGTATCATTGGCAAGGTCAGCATTTTTTGCCATTCTGAATCGTCTTTGAACTGCATGGCTTGCTAGAGCCATTTTGAGGACAGTTAAGAGTCAAGGACATTGCCGTAGGTCTGGAGTCACATGTAGGCCAAACCAGGTAAGGATGGCAGAATTCCTTCTCTAAAAGAGCATCAGTGAACCAGGTGGGTTTTTACAATAATTAATAGTTGCCATTATCAAGACTGGCTTTCAATTCCAGAGTTTACTAATTGAATTTAAATTCCGTCACACCAGCTATGGTGTTTGAAATTGAACTCGTGGCCCAGAGCATGAGCCTCGGAATCTAGATTATTCGTGCAGACATATTTCATTACATCATCACCCCCCTGTACTATCTGGCCTGATTCAGATAGTTTACTGAAAACAACTTTATTTGCACTACTGGCAGAATTTTCTGACCTGCCCATGATGTACCTCATGATGGGAGTGGTGGGATTTTCAGGTCCTACTCATGGCAATGGGAATTCCCATTGACCCCATCCCACACTGCGGGGAAACCCGTGATGTTGTACACCTTTACAGGGACCAGCAGATCCAGCCTGAATGAACAACTGGAAAGTTCTGGCCTATATTCATGTTATGAATCAGGGAATCCCTAAAGTGCAGAAAGAGGCACATTGATTCTGCACTGACAACAATAGAACCCATGCCTGTGACCCCACCCTGCTAGTCCCCTTAACAATAAAGGGCAATTTAGTTCAGTCAATACAACTAACCTGCACATCTTTGGACAACGGAAGGAAACCGGAGCACCCAAAAGGAAACCATATAGACACGGAGAGAATGTGCAAACTCCAGTCATCCAAGGCCAGAATTGAACCTGGGTCTCTAGCGCTATGTGGCAAATGTGCTAATCACTGTGCCACCCTTTATATATGATGAACTACTAGATAGGTACATCTCCCTCATGTAGAGGCTATTTCACCTGCTCTACAGATTCTCTAACGCATGACTGCTAATGTCCTTGTTACTCTGTGATACATAAACCTATTACCATAACTATTAACCCATTATATTACAATGTTTGAGCTGTACAAAACCCTGCTTAACCTACACCTGGGGCCGTTCAGGGCACCATGGATCAGGAAAGATATATTGACCTTGAAGGAGTGCAGCATAGGCTTTATAGAGTGATACCAGGACTCCAAGAGTTAAGCTATAAGGAGAGATCAAATAACCTGGGATTATATTGCATGGAATTTGGAAGGTTGAAGGGAGATTCGATCAAATTCTTTAAGATTCTGTGATGACTGGATAAGAAGAAATGAGTTGGCTCCCCTTTCAATCAACTCTCACAGTAATGGTTTGTTTAAAATTCTTTCCCCCCACAAGTACCTTGTCCAGTCCAAATGTATTTACTTTTGTTTTAATCAAGGAGCCAATCAAACCAGATTTTCTTAAGTCGAAGAAAAAGTAAGTCAATTAGTGACTAAAATGCCAAGAAAAGTAACAGAAGACATAACGCACACAGATCAGAATAGAAAATTGAGAGCTCAGATAAATGTTAAAAATAATACACTAATAAGTCTTTGGCTTGTCCGTGGTGATACATTGTGGCTGTTAGTTGGGTGATTTCAATGCAGCTCTGGAGCTGACTTTGATAGTTTCACAGCGCGCTGAAAACACTTGTTGACTTGTCCCCAGAAAGAGGGATGAGCTGCTTGTCTCTGCAGGAGAGATTGAGGAGGCTCTCCTCTGTTCTTCCTTGCTCCCTGTCTCTGCTTAAACACATTTGTTTTCAGCAAGAGGAAGATCTGATTTTCCTCTCGCAGTATTCTGAGATGAGTGATGTTTCTCCTCGTTCCTCTCTGTATTTCAAACATTTGTTTTCAGAGAGAGAGCAAGAAACAATAGAGAAATACAAACAATCGCTCTTGCTTCTGTCATTTTCTTCTGGTCTGCCCAACACTGATTTTTAGAGCCAGTTTTAAACTCATTTGTCCTGGGTGGAAAGTAGGATCATAGGATAGGAACTCTACAGCATAGAAGAAGGCCATTTGGCCCATTGAGTCTGCATCGATCACATCTCACCCAGCTCCTAATCACGTAATCCCACACATTTACTCTGCTAATCCCCCTCACACTAGGGTCAATTTAGCATGGCCAATCAACTTAACCCTGCACATCTTTAGACTGTGGGAGGAAACTGTAGCACTAGGGGGAAAACCCACACAGACACATGGAGAAGTGCAAACTCCATATAAACAGTGACCCGAGGCCAGAATTGAACCCAAATCCCTGATGCTGTGAGGCAGCAGTGCTAACCACTGTGCCACCCAGGCAAGTCTTGCATCCAAATTCCACTCTGCCTTCATCTCTGCAACTTCCTGACATATTCTGAGATATAAATCATCAGAAGATGGTTCTTGGATGACTGATGGGATGTAGGTGGCTGAAGGAATGTTTCAGTAGTTTTCATAGAAACACAGTGATTTCTGTTGCATTTTATTCACTTTCCTTTCAAGTGTCTCTGTCTAAAGTGGGCCTTGGCACCCCTGAATTGGCAATATACAAAAAGCCCTATATGCTAAAGGTAGTGATATAGTGGCATTGTCACTAGACGAGTCATCCTAAGACTCAGGATAATGCTCTGGGGACCTGGTTTCGAATCCCACCATCCCAATACTGTAAAAGAAACCTGGAATTAAAAATATAATTAATTTAGAGTTTGAAACAATTGTAAAAGGTAATTCTCTAATGTTCTTAAGGGAAGGAAATCTGCTGTCCTTACCTGAGTTGGCCTACATGTGACACCACACCTAGAGCAATATGGTTGACTCTTAACTCTTAGGTGGGATCCTAAGTAGTTGGGGTGCTGAGAGGGATGAGAGTAAGGGGGTTATAGAAGAGAGTTGTAAAACACAGCGGCGTACGGGTGGGGTGGGGCATGGTTTGAAATGCGTATACTTTAATGCAAGGAGTATTCGCAATAAGGGGGAGGAACTTGCAGCTTGGACCAGTACCTGGAACTTCGATGTTGTGGCCATTTCAGAGACTTGGGTAGAGCAGGGACAGGAATGGATGTTGCAGGTTCCGGGGTACAAATGCTTTAGTCGGAGTAGAGAAGGAGGTAGAAGGGGGGGGAGGAGTGGCATTATTGGTCAAAGACTGTATCATGGTGATAGAAAAGAAGTTTGATGAGGACTTGTCTGTTGAGGTAGTATGGGCTGAGATTAGAAACAGGAGAGGAGAGGTCACCCTGTTGGGAGTCTTTTACAGACCTCCTAATAGTTCTAGAGAGGTTGAGGAAAGGATTGCGAAGTCAATTCTGATTAGGAGTGAAAGTAGTAGGGTAATTGTGATGGGGGACTTTAACTTTGCTAATATTGATTGGAATAGCTATAGCCCTAGCTCGTTAGAGGGGTCAGTTTTCGTACAAAGTGTGCAGGAAGGTTTTTTGACTCAGTATGTAGATAGGCCAACTAGAGGTGAGGCTACATTGGATTTGGTGCTGGGCAATGAGCCAGACCAGGTGTTAGGCTTGGAAGTTAGTGAACATTTTGGTGATAGTGACCACAATTCGGTTACGTTCACCTTAGTGATGGACAGGGATAGGCATGAAGCTGGGGGCAGTAGTTATAGCTGGGGGAAGGGTAATTATGAGGCCATCAGGAGAGAATTAGGGTGCATAGATTGGACTAGGAAACTACAGGGACTGGGAACATCTGGAATGTGGTGCTTATTCAAGGAGCAGCTGCTGTGAGTCCTTGATAAGTATGTCCCTGTCAGGCAGGGAGGAAATGGTCGAGTAAGAGAGCCTTGGTGTACGAAAAAAGTTGATTTGCTGGTTAAGAAGAAAAAGGAGGCTTATGTCAGGATGAGGCTTGAAGGCTCAGTTAGTGCAATGGATAGCTATAGATTAGCCAGGAAGGAGCTAAAAAGTGAATTGAGGAGAGCTAAGAGGGGACACGAGAAGATGTTGGCTGATAGGATTAAGGAGAATCCTAAAGCTTTCTTTCGATATGTTAAGAATAGAAGATTGGTTAGGGCAAGATTAGGGCCAGTCATAGACAGCAGTGGGAAGTTGTGCGTGGAGCCTGAAGAGATTGGTGAGGCACTGAATAAATATTTCTCTTCGGTATTCACGCAGAGTGCTGGAAATGTAGCTGTGGAGAGCACTGAGGTACAGGGTTGCAAATTGGGGAGTATTGTAGTAGATAGGGAGGATGTGTTAGAAATTCTCGAGGGTTTGAAGTTGGATAAGTCCCCTGGGCCGGACGGGATTTACCCTAGGATTCTCTGGGAGGCAAGAGAGGAGATTGCAGAGCCTCTGGCTCTGATCTTCAGGTCCTCGTTGGTTACGGGTGTGGTTCCGGAGGACTGGAGGATAGCGAATGTGGTCCCATTGTTTAAGAAGGGGAAGAGAGACCTTCCAGGGAATTATAGGCCAGTGAGTCTTACTTCTGTTGTGGGCAAAGTATTGGAGAGAATTATTAGGGATAGGATTTATAGTTATTTAGAGAGAAATGAATTGATTGGGGATAGTCAGCATGGTTTTGTGAAGGGTAGGTCGTGCCTTACTAACCTCATTGAGTTTTTTGAAAAAGTGACCAAAGAGGTGGATGGGGGTAAGGCGGTTGATGTGGTATATATGGACTTTAGTAAGGCGTTTGATAAGGTGGCCCATGGAAGACTTCTACAGAAAATGCAGATGTGTGGAATAGAGGGTGATTTAGCTAATTGGATTAGGAATTGGCTGGCAGATAGAAGACAGAGGGTGGTGGTTGATGGGAGATATTCATCGTGGAGTTCGGTGACGAGTGGTGTGCCTCAGGGGTCTGTTTTGGGGCCCCTGCTGTTTGTAATTTTTATAAATGATCTGGATGAGGGTATTGAGGGATGGATCAGTAAATTTGCAGATGACACTAAAGTCGGTGGAGTGGTAGATAGTGAAGAGGGGTGTTATAGTTTACAGAGTGACTTGGACAAGTTGCAGAGCTGGGCCGAGAGGTGGCAAATGGAGTTTAATGTGGAAAAGTGTGAGGTAATGCACTTTGGCAGGAACAATAAATGTGTAGAGTATAGGGCTAATGGTAGGGCTCTTAATAGTGTTGAGGAACAGAAGGATCTTGGTGTATGTGTCAATAGATCCCTGAAAGTAGGCAGTCAAGTGGATAAAGTTGTTAAGAAGGCATATGGAGTCTTAGCTTTTATTGGTAGGGGATTGAATTTAGGAGCCGCAGCATCATGTTGCAACTGTACAAAACTCTAGTGCGACCGCACTTGGAGTATTGTGTGCAGTTCTGGTCCCCACATTATAAGAAAGATGTGGAGGCATTGGAGAGGGTACAGAGGAGGTTTACCAGGATGTTGCCTGGTATGGAGGGCAGGTCTTATGAAGAGAGGCTGAGGGATTTGAGGTTGTTTTCGTTAGAAAGGAGGCGGCTAAGAGGAGACCTTATTGAAACATATAAGATGATTAGAGGTTTAGATAGGGTGGACAGTGATAGCCTTTTTCCTAGGATGGAGAAAGCTAGCACGAGGGGACACAGCTTTAAATTAAGGGGTATGAGTTATAGGACGGATATCAGAGGTAGGTTCTTTACTCAAAGAGTGATTAGGGAGTGGAATGCCCTGCCTGCAGCTGTTGTAGATGCGCCAAGTTTGGTGGCGTTTAAGAGGTTAATTGATAAGTATATGGAAGAGAAGGGAATGGTTTAGTTTGGAGGGGCATTGCTTTTTATTTTGGTCGGCACAACATCGAAGGCCGAAGGGCCTGTTCTGTGCTGTAATGTTCTATGTTCTATGTTCTAACTGTCTGAAATGGCCTCGCAAAACTCTCAATTCAACAGCAATTAGGGATTGGCAACAAATCCTAATCCAACCAGCGACACCCGCACCACATAAAATAATTTTTTTAACGCTTTTGGAATCCATCCAGTGCTCCTATCATAAATGATAGAACATAATATCAAATCTTTTTGCAGTTTTAAATTATTAAACATATTTATTTATTAATGGATTTTGAAGAATGTTTTGTAAATATATACTTTTCACCATTTATATCCTCTCAGAGGAAAACCAAGAAGAGATTGGGATTTAAACGCAAAATTTGTGATTTTTTTTAGATATTTCCTGTCGCAAAACTCCTTTGATTTGATTTGTTGAATTCTTAGTTGTTCTCATTTCCTTTGCACTCCTGTGCGAAGCCTGCTTCGGCCCTTCACGATGCTTGTAGCTCCCCGGGCCAGGACGGCAGATGGATCTTGACCTGCGAGGCAGCAGCCTTTACCAGACCTGGCAGCCTTAAAGAGCTGGAACATTGGTTTTGATTCTCCGTTCTGCAAAGGCTTCAAAATGATCAGTCATCATCTGCGAAGTCTTCAATGGGCTCTCTATCTCTGCAACAAGAGCGGTTTTGACCGTGGCAAAATTGTCAGAAAAACTCTGATTTCAGCTGAAGTCAGTGACAGCACCACAAGCTGAGGATCCCTTGTGGCACAGGACAGATTGAGTTAGTGACAGCGGATCAGATCTTGCAATCTGCTTAAAGTAGCTGAAATTTTCAAGTTTCGTTTTATTTCTAGTTTATTGTCATAGCTGTCATAGTATTGCTTTATCAATTTAGAATATGAGCATGGTTACATTTATTGCCCAACCTTAGTGTCATAAAATCATAGAATCAATGAATCCCTACATCCAGAAGGAGGCCATTCGGTCCATCGGGTTTGCTCTGACCACAATCCCACCCATCTCTATCCCTATGGCCCCACCCTATTTACCCTGCCAGTCCCCCTGATACAAAGGGGCAAATTAGCATGGCCAATCAACCTAACCTGCATGTCTTTGGAGTGTGGAAGGAAATCGGAGCACCCGGAAGAAACCCACGCAGACACGGGGAGAAAGCGCAAGCTCCGCACAGACAGTGAACCAAAACTGGAATTGAACCTGGGTCCCTGGCACTGTGAGGCCGATAGTAGTCATGATGTGGAGATGCTGGCATTGGACTGGGGTAAACACAATAAGAAGTCCCACAACACAAGGTTTAACTCCAACCAATTTATTTGATAGTAAACTCACAAGGTTTTGAGGTTTGCCCTTGGTCAGGTGAATGGAGAGTTCTGGCCTCAGACAGAACATATAACAGCATAGATAGTTTACAGATTACTGATGAGAATGTGAGTCTTTACAACTAATCTGTTTTTTAAGTTTTAAGGATGCCGACAATGTGAATGGAAAGAGCATTATGCCTAGGTTGAAAATATGTGTATTGTTTCCTGACAGTACAGTAAGTGAAGTTTTACAAACCCAGGCAAGTCATGGGGATTACAGAGAGTGTGACATGAAGCCAAGATCCCGGTTGAGACTGTCTCACGCGTGCGGAACTTGGCTATCAGTCTCTACTCAGTGATTCTGTGCTGTCGTGTGTCGTGAAGGCCACCTTGGAGAACGCTTACCCGAAGGTCAGAGGCCGAATTCCCATGACTGCTGAAATGTTCATCAACAGGAAGGGCTTGACAAAGGGCTTACCCTGAAAGCTTGTGAGTTTACTGTCAAATAAGTTGGTTGGACTAAACCTGGTGTTGTCAGACTTCTTACTGTAATGCAGCAGTGCTAACCACTGTGCCATCCCATGTAGCCTTGAGAAGATTGGAATGGATTTTCTTTAATAATGGCTGATTATGTTAATAACCAAGAGCATACTAAAAATTTTATAGATAAATTGTACCTCTGTCTTAATGGTTCTTTTCCTTCCATTGGCTTTCCATTCTTCATCCATTTTTTTCTCCCTCTTGAAAGCACTTGAGTTCTTGATTTTCAAGTTGGAGGCCAGAATTCTCTGGCTGTTCACGCCAGCGGGTTTCTCTGGCACCGCCAGCAGCACATCCTCACCCGTAGGTTTTCCACCTGCATGGGGTGAGATCAATGGGAATTCCCATTGACAGCAGCGGGACCAGAGAATCCTGCTGTTAGCAAACAACGCACCTCCTGTCAGCAAGAAACAATGGCTGGGAATCTCGCCCAGAATATTTAGAAGGTAGGCTTGGAAATGTGTCTGTTTGGTTCTTCCATGGCTCACTTAGTAACCTTCTCACCTCTGAGTTGGAAGGTTGCAGGCCTACATCCCACTCCCAAACTTGAGTACACAAATTTAGGCTAACCGCCTCCTGTGCTGAAGTGAGGAAGTGCTGCGCTGTCAGAGGATTTAACTTTTGGATGAGATGATAAATCAAACTCAGTCTGCCCTCTTAGGTGGATGTTAAATTGTCCATGGCACTTTTCAAAATTCAGCGAGGGAGTTATTTCAATTTTTATTCATCAGTAAACATGCCAAAAGCAATGTTCAACACCACATTGTGTTTAGTGGGATCTTGCTGTGCCCAAGTTGACAGCCGCATCACAATACAAGATTGACTGCGCTTCAAAACTACTCTTTTGGAACACTGAAATTCCTGTGGTTATGAAGGTTACTACGGAAATACCAATCTTCCTTCTTTTACTATACTATAGTTAAAACGCTATAGTTAAGAAAGCCCACCAGACCCTTTACTTTCTCAGAAGATAAAGGAAATTTAGCACGTCAGCTATGCTTCTTACCAACTTTTATAGATGCACGATAGAAAACATTCTTTCTTGTTGTATCACAGCTTGGTATGGCTCCTGCTCTGCCCAAGACTGCAAGAAACTACAAAAGGTCGTGAATGTAGCCCAATCATCATGCAAAAAAGTCTCTCATCCATTGACTCCGTCTACATTTTTCAGTGCAAAGCACCCAGTATAATTAAGGACTCCACACACCGTGGATATACTTTCTTCCACTTTCTTCGGTTAGGAAAAATATATACAAGTCTGAGGTCACTTTCCAACTGACTCAAGAACAGTGTCTTTCCTGCTGTCATCAGACTTTTGAATGGACCCACCTTGTATTAAGTTAATCTTTCTCTACATCCTAACGATGACTCTAACACTACATTCTGTACTCTCTCCTTTCCTTTTCCATGAATTGCATGCTTTTTTCAGGATAGCGCACAAGAAATAATACTTTTCACTGCACACTAATACACACGACAATAATAAATCAGATCAAATCAAATCCTTGTTTCTCATTATATTACAGAATTGGTACAACAGAAAATTATGGAGCAAAGAAAGATTTGTTTTAACATAACAGTAAGTCTTCCTGCTATTAATCAATATGTGACCTGAAGTATGTTTACCATACAGTAATAGAACCAGGAAATGCTGGAAATACTCAGAATAATTCTGATGGAAAGTCATCAACCTGAAATACAGGCTAGAATTCTCCAGCCTTGCCCGCAGAAGGAATTCTCCAGTTCTGCTGCAGTGATTGGATATTTGGCCGAGTATCAAAGAAACGTTAGGAATACTATTAGACCTGAAGGCTAACAAGTCCCCAGGGCCAAAAAAACTGTATCCCAGGGATTGGAGAAATAGTTAAAAGAGGATAAAAGATTGGTCTGCTAACAGGCAGTAGAGTACAGATAAATGCGTCTTTTCCAGATTGGCAAGCTGTAACTAGTGCAATGCCACAGAGATCAGTGTTGGGTCCTCACTTTTTACAATCAAAATTGGGCAACGCGGTGGCACAGTAGTTAATACTGCTGCCTCCCAGCATCAGGGACCAAGGTTCAATTCCTGACTTGGGTCACTGCGGAGTCTTCACATTCTCTCCGTGTCTACGTGTATTTCCTCTGGGTGCTCTGGTTTCCTCCCACAGCCAGAAAGATGTGCTTCTTAAGTGCATTGACCATGCTAATTCTTCCCTCGAACAGAAGCTAGCGTGTGATGACTAGGGAAGTTTCACAGTCACTTCATTGCAGTGTTAGGGTAGCCTAGTTGTGACACCAATATTTAAACTATGTCATTGACTTGAGATGAAGGGATTTAGTGTGTGGTATTCTTGCTGGTCGCAGTGGCAGGACGAAAGAGATTGGAGAACCCTAGTTGTTAACTCTGTTTCTCTCTCTCGCCACAAATGCTGCCAAACCTGCCAAGTGTTTCCAGCCTTTGACATTTTAATTTCAGTTTTCCAAGACATACAGTATTTTGTTTCTGTAATACGGCAGAGTAAATCTAAAGTTGCACGCCATTGAACTGGAACGAATGTATATCCCATCAAGTGACAGGATAATTACTAGGGCTTTAGAAAAACATGGGAGATTCACTCTGTCGCTTTCTAATTCTGAACTTTGATATAAAATCCGTTCTTATTTTCAACCCCCACAAAAGATTTGCCTTAAAATTTATCTGCATTTTGCTTTGATTCACTTTTCCATTTCTCACTGACTTTTATTCCCCATTTTAACGCGGCATGTGGTGCTTGTGTTGAGGGAAGATATTTTATTGTTCAAAATAAATGATTTCAGGTCAAGGTTGGAGGGAGAGAGAAAAAAACCAATTACCTTGTATTAACCAGGATTTATTTAAATTAACATAGCCAGTCTTGGAAAATTGATTGTTAATAATAACAATTTAGCAGCAGGTTCAGATATTCTCCATAGCAACATGTCTATTGTATGTTATTGGCTGTCTCCACATCACCTCCAAACAAATGGTGATTTTTAAAATCAACATTTACATTTATATATTATATATAGATTAATCTCATTACGAGATCGAAATCCATTCAAGCTACCCTTGGAGTCGACAAGTTTATTTTAACTAATTACTTAGCAGCTGATTACAACAGAATGAATGCACCCATTATCGGGAGATGTATCTCAATGAAGTACAAAATAATGTCACAGCTACAAACTGTTCACAATGTTGTACAGCAGACAAGCTGATTCAATTGAATACAAGACATGCAACGTTCAATTATTAATATTGGAGACAATGGAAAGACAAGGCTCCTGCATTCAACCTGGCAGAACAATTAGTCTATTATGATAGCAACACTTGAGCCCAATTTCTCAGGCAACTCCCAGTTACTTTGCGCACTAAAAAGTTTCTCACCTTTGGCTGGCAGAATGGGGCAGCAAGTTGCTCAGTGTGCTGATATTTCTGTGACCAGGACCTCAGCATCCTCACCAAGGGCCCCATTCACTAATGAGAGTCTCATGCCCCACAACTGAAATGTTTGCCTTCTCCAAAGAATGTCACTTCTGTGCGAAAGAAGTGACGGGAACAAAACAATGAAAAAGACAAAGGCATTGTGAATGCAAAGCAGCTTTAATTAGGCACTGATGCAGTTGCAAAGTTGCCTGAACGGGAGGACTATACTTTTGAACAACGCCACAGAAGCACTGAAGGTTCATTCATGATGATAGCTGTGCAACTTGGTGGTATACCCATGGGGTGCCTAGTTTTGGTTTGATTTTGGTTTGATTTGATTTATTATTGTCACATGTATTAGTATAGAGTGAAAAGTATTGTTTCTTGTGCACTACAAAGACAAAGTTTAAAGAAGGAAAGGAGAGAGCGCAAAATGTAGTGTTACAGTCATAGCTAAGGTGCAGAGAAAGAGTTTTGAGTGTCAACCGTTTCGATGCAGAAGAGTGCCACTGTGTAACCTTTGATAGCTCCTTGGCCACCCTGCTAAAGAGAACGCACGGCAATAAGGTACATAGGAACATAGGGACATAGGAATTAGGGGCAGAAATAGGCAAACTCTATCCTTCTGGCATGCTCAGCCTTTCAATTGGATTATGGCTGACCTCTCCCTTGTCTCAAATCCACCTTCATAGCAGAGGAAAGATCAATTGGATTCCTTCTTGCATAGATCAAATCATGACTCAAATCATGAATCAAAGCACTTTACAGCCAATAAATAGTTACTGTTTCAACAAACATTAAGTTACTGCACAGTAAGACCACCACACACATCAAGGCAATAAATGACCAAGTAATGTGTTTTGGTTGTTGGTTGAGAGCTTCATTCTGACTGATTAATATTATGGGCGGGATTTTCCAGCCATGTTCACCCCAAGACTGGAAAATCCCAACCGAGGTTACTGGACCTTTGTATGGTCATGTCCCACCTGCTACGATTTCTGTGGTTTGCCTTTGGAGAAGGCAAACATTTCAGTTGTGGGGCATGAGACTCTCATTAGTGAATGGGGCCCTTGGTGAGGATGCTGAGGTCCTGGTCACAGAAATATCAGCACACTGAGCAACTTGCTGCCCCATTCTGCCAGCCAAAGGGACAGGAAAATTCCATTCTATGGGTGTGAATTCCCACCACATCCGTCACCATGGTGTCTTTTGCTATGGTGAGGATGGTTCGTCATTGCCTAACAGTGGGATTTTCTTGCCTGGACACTGTCAACGGTGTTTCACCTTGTTCGCATCCTCTGCTGCCAGGTTGTCATCGGCGGGACTGGAAGATCCCTCTACTGGGAATGGTCAGAAAATCCAGTCCTATGTCTTTTATGCCCTCAGTCTGCCATAAAGCACTTTAATTCAGTGAGTAGTTAGTGTTTTAGCAAACATTGAGTTATTGCACGGTAAAACACAAACATCAAGGAATAGATAACCAGATAACTTATTTCCATTGTTGGTTGTGTGCTTCATTCTGGCCTGGGAACTCAGACATTTCTCCAGGAGCACCGTGGGATCTTTATGCCCATGTGGGCCATTGTGTCTCTGAATAACTAAAAAATATCACCTCCCCTCATTCTCTTTATGGAGGCAGCAGGATGTGTAGATGGTCCTGGGTAGTTCCTGCATAATGTAGAGATGCCGGCGTTGGACTGGGGTAAACTCAGTAAGAGGTCTGGCAACACCATTTTAAATCTAACCGATTTATTTGATAGTAAATCTGCTAGTTTTCGGCGTTTGTGCCTTCGTCAGGCGAATGAGATGTTCTGGTCTCGAAAAGCACACATATCAGCACAGACAGTTTACAGATTGCTGATTACAGCAATTTACAGCAATCTGTAAACTGTCTGTGCTGATATGTGTGCTTTTGGAGACCAGAACACCTCATTCGCCTGACGAAGGCACAAACGCCGAAAGCTAGTAGTTCCTGCATAAACAGTATGTTGGGACATCAGCCTTTTTGATTTGATTTGATTTATTATTATCACATGTATTAGAATACAGTGAAAGTATTATTTCTTTTGCACTAAAAAGACAAAGCATACCTTCATTGAGAAGGAAAGGAGAGAGTGCAGAATGTAGTGTTACAATCATAGCTAGGGTGTAGAGAAAGATCGACAAAATGAGAGGTTGGTCCATTCAAAAGTCTGACAACAGCAGGGAAGAAGCTGTACTCCAACTCATTTTAGGAGTACCTCCAGGGTATGACCATCTGGAGATTGTAATTTTTGGGCTGTAATGTAACAAACAATTTTGGCTGTCGTCCTTTGCAAGCAATTGTAGGAACTCACAGGTATTTTCCCAGACACGGTTCATAACTCCTGATCAAGCTCTGCTGAAGCAGTTGCTACATATCATTTCATCATTTGTTTTCTCCAGGATTTGTCTTCTAAAGACAGTTACTGAACAATTCTTGGAGATTGTAAATCCAGTGCTCTCTCTCAATGAGACATTCTTCATTCCTGAAGCTTGAGAGTCAAGCCTAATCCCATCTTTACTCAATCTCCACATGCATGGAACACATCCAGAGATGATGAATGATTTTCAAAGGAAATTATTTGGGCACATAAAGAAAATCAACTTACTGGACTAAGGAGATACAGCGCTGGGGGTGGGGAGCAGGGGGGGCGTGGAAGGGTGGTGGAAGATGAGACTGTCTCTACAGACAGTCAGCATGAACAATGGGAAAGGCTCTTTGGTTAGCACACTGCCTCACCACCTCAGAGACCCAGGTTCAATTCCCTGCTTGGGTTATTGTCTGTGTGAAGTTTGAATGTTCTCCCTGTGCCTGCATGGATTTTGTCTAATTGCTCCAGTTTCCATCCAAAGATGTGTTTCGTAGGTGGATTGACCATGCTTAATTGTCCCTTATTATCTCAAGAAATGGGGGTTAGTGGGGTAAATATATGATGTTTTTGCAATAAGGTGTGGATGGGAACCTCTGTCAGAGAGTGATGCAGACTCAAGGGACTGAATGCCCTCCTTCTGTGCTGCAATGATTCAATAGGTAGAATTGAGTGTCAGTAACTTGTCTGCAATATGGAAAGCTAGTGAAAGACCTGAACTGCCCCATTTCAAGTAGGCCACTGAACTACAAGCTGATTGGGCAATGGTGAGTCCAGTAGTGGCCTATTCTTTGGACTCAATACCCCGAGGGCAGATGATGCACCTACTGAGAGCTTCTGACCAATCAGAAGCATTGCAGCTCTTGTGCTGAGCAGTGCCACAGTGAAGTGGTGGCTGCAGCAGGAAAAGCACTCACCAAAATCTCTCAGGGTCATGGAGTAAGCTAAGCCACAGATAACTAATTTGGGGAGGACTAGAGGCTGCTGGGAGAGGGGCGTAAACGGTTGTTAACAAGGAAAGGAGGTTGACTGTCAGTAACACCCTCCACTCCACCTTTTCCAATGGCCTTTGATAAAGGCTCCACCCCTTCAGAGGTGACAAGCTGGCCTTATAGCTTCACCTGTTGTTCATGCCACATGTTGACAGGCTCACTCATCATTGGGTCAATACAAGTGGGTGGCATATTGGCATTGTTGTTAGCACTGCTACCTCTGAGCATTTGGGACCAGTTTGATTCCCAGCTTGGGTCACTGTCTGCGTGGAGTTTGCACGTTCTCCCCCTGCCTGCGTGGGTTTCCTCCGGGTGATCCGATTTCCTCCCACTGTCCAAAGATGTGCAGGTTAGGTGGATTGGCCATGCTAAATTGCCTCCTAATGTCAGAGGAACCAGCTAGAGAAAATGCATGGCATTATGAGATAGGGCCTTGGTGGGATTGTGATCGACGCAAACTCGATGGGCCAAATAGCCTCCTTCTGCACTATAAAGTGTACCAGCAGTGGTGGGTTGAGGCCAGACGAGTACATTTATTGGGACAATATGAAATATACTGGCAAAACATACCATTCATAGAGTACATAGGGGAGAAGGAAAGAAGAGGGTGCAGAATATAATGTTACAGTTACACATAGGGAGAAGAGAAAGATCAGCTTTGAACATGATAGGACCATCCAAAAGTCTGATGACAGCAGGAAGAAGCTGTTCTTGAGTCTGTTGGTACGCGAGGTCGGACAATTGTATCTTTTTCCAGATAGAAGGTGGAAGAGAGCGCATCCTATTTGCAGTTCTGCTGCTGAGGCCTCGGGTAGAATTTTACGAGGATGTTTTTGAGATGTTGTAAGGTTTCCGATCTGCCGAAACACAAACCTGCTGCCCTCGGGAAGTGTAGCTCAGCTCCCGCAGGTTAATGGCAGAGGGTCAAACTTTGACCGGCTTATTTTCAATTTGGTTTCCACCTGAAAGGCAGGGTTAAAATCGACATCATTAATTTTAAACTGAAATTATGAGTTCAGAGCTGACAATGGCAAATAACTGAGGCATATAATCAGTGACAAAGAAAGAGTGAATGATCAATCAAACAGTCGGAAAGAGAAATTCTTAGTGTCAATAAAATCAGATAACCATAATCACAAACATGGATGGAGATAATCCCAATCTACTTTGCTTTCATTTGTTTACTGATGTTTTATCTTTTAAGAACATAACACTAGAAATAGGGACAGGAATTTACCATTCAGCTCTTTGATTTGATTTATTATTATCATGTATATTAACATATAGTGAAAAGTATTGTTTCTTTACATACAAAGCATACTGTTCATAGAGAAGAAAAGGAGAGAGTGCAGCATATAGTGTTACAGGCATAGCTAAGGTGTGGAGAAAGATTAACTTGATGCAAAGTAGAGCCATTCAAAAGTCTGCCAGCAGCAGGGATGAAGCTGTTCTTGAGTCGGTAGTACGTAACCTCAGACTTTTGTATTTACCATTCAATACAATCAAAGGTGATCTTTTACCTCAAATCCACTGTCGCGTTTACTCCCTAGGCAGGATTTTCCAGCCGCGCTTGTCCTGGAAAATCCTACCCGAGATCAATGGACTTCTGCATGGTGCATCTCCCACCCATGAAATTCCCACAGCTGGTGGGATAGGGAAATTCCATCCTGTACCTCCCTTCATTCCCTGAAAGACCAAAAAATATATATTGGTTGAATTTGCAACATCGTGAATCTTATTTCATGTACACTTTCATACAATATTTCTGCTACCTCTTTAACAACACATACACATTAGATACATTGGCATCAGGTATTGGTTTCACATTTATGAGAAGGCCTTGGCAGGTAAGATTAAGGAGAATCCCAAGGCCTTCTACAAATATGTGAAAAGTAAAAGGATGAGAGGAGAAGGGATAGGACCTATACAAGGTGAAGGGGGAAAAGTCTGTGTGAATCCGGAAAAAATTGGCAGAGGTGCTTAACGAGTACTTTGCCTCGGTATTCACGGTGGAAAGTGAACTGGGAGATTGCACTGCAGGTTTGCGGCATACAGAAAAGATTGAGTATGTGGATGTTAGGAAAGAGGATGTGTTAGACCTGTTAAATTCTATCAAGATAGACAAGTCGCTGGGACCGGATGGGATGTACCTCAGGTTATTGTGGGAGGTGAGGGAAGTGGTTACAGAGCCCCTGGCGATGATCTTTGCATCATCCATGGAAACGGGAGAGGTTCTGGAGGATTGGAGGATTGTGGATATGGTTCCTATCTTTAAGAAAGGGAACAGGGATAGTCCAGGAAATTACCAACTGGTGAGATTGACTTCAGTGGTTGGTAAGTTGATGGAGAGGCTTCTGAGGGAAAAGATATATGAACATTTGGAGAAGTTTGGACTGATTAGAAATAGTCAGCATGGTTTTGTCAAGGGCAGGTCATGCCTTATGAGCCTAGTTGAGTTCTTCGAAAATGTGACTGAACACATTGACGAAGGAAGGGCGGTGGACGTAGTGTACGTGGACTTTAGTAAGGCGTTTGATAAGGTCCCATATGCAAGACTTCTGGAGAAGGTGAGAGAGCTTGGGATCCAAGGGGCTTTGGCCTCATGGATCCAGAACTGGCTTGCCGGCAGAAGGCAGAGAGTGGTTGTGGATGGGTCTTGTTCTGCGTGGAGGTCGGTAACCAGTGGAGTGCCCCAGGGATCTGTTCTGGGACCCCTGCTGTTTGTCATTTTCATAAATGACCTGGATGAGGAAGTGGAGGGATGGGTTAGCAAGTTTGCCGACGATACAAAGATCGGTGGTGTTGTGGATGGTCTGGAGGGATGCCAAAAGTTGCAGCGGGACATAGACAGGATGCAAGACTGGGCGGAGAAGTGGCAGATGGACTTCAACGCAGATAAATGTGTAGTGGTCCATTTTGGCAGGAATAATGGGATGAAGGAGTACAATATAAGGGGTAGGAGTCTTAGCTGTGTTGTAGAGCAGAAGGATCTCGGGGTCCGGGTCCATAGGACTCTTAAATCGGCCTCGCAGGTGGAGGAAGTGGTCAAGAAGGCGTACGGTGTACTGGCCTTCATTAATCGAGGAATAGAGTTTAGGAGTCAGGAGGTAATGATGCAGCTCTATAAGACTCTTGTCAGACCCCAGTTGGAGTATTGTGCGCAGTTCTGGTCGCCTCATTATAGGAAGGATGTAGAGGCTATTGAGAGAGTTCAGAGGAAATTTACAAGGATGCTGCCTGGATTGGGAGGCAGGCCTTATGAAGATAGGTTGAGGGAGCTGGGACTCTTCTCACTGGAGAGACGTAGGTTGAGAGGCGCCCTGATAGAGGTTTATAAAATGTTGAGAGGGATAGATAGGGTGGAGTCTCAGAGACTATTTCCCTGAGCTGAAATGGTCACTACAAGAGGACACAGATTTAAGGTGCAGGGAAGCAAATACAAAGGAGATGTCAGGGGTAGGTTTTTCAGTCAGAGGGTGGTGAGTGAATGGAACCGACTGCTGTCGGAGGTTGTTGAGGCAAACTCACTGGGGTCTTTTAAGAGACTTCTGGATGAGTATATGGAAAAGAATAGGAGAGGGGGTTATAGATAGGTCTGTGGATTGGTAGATGTAATCGGCGCAACTCCTGGGCCGAAGGGCCTGTTTGTGCTGTATTGTTCTATGTTCTATGTTCTATTTTGAGTTGAAATATAATTATGCTTATGATAAATGGGTGAGAGGATTAGGACAGCAGCAGGGAATAGATTTTGTTCCTCCAATTAAGGAAGACTGTTGACCTTTGGTTGGATGTCAGTGCCTCTTGGGCTAGGAATAATTCAACACGTCCTCAAGTTTTGCAGTTCCAAGTGAACTAAAACCCATCCAGTCCATGAATGCGTGCCTTGGATAACCGTCTGCATTTTATTTATCTTTAATAATTGCTAAAGACATTGCTTGCCTTGTTCAAAGTAGTTCTGCATCAATCTACTCGGAATCTGTAAGATTGAGGCAAGATTTCACGTGGAGAGAAACTGTACTTAATTGACATGGAATGTAGCAAACTGAAAAGTTAAGTGTCCATGTTTTAATAAATGTTCCATTACATAATGGGAGTAAATTAACTTTGATCAGGAATTTGGCAGAGTTGATAAATAATCTTATCTGATTTTTGTTGCTTTGTTCTCCACCAGTTTGCCTCCCAAAGGTGAAGTTAAACATTGTGCTTTGTACTTCCCTACTCTCGTGGTGCATTAAGTAGTGTCACTGCCTCTGAGCCGGAAGCTCTGGGTTTGAGACCCACTGCAGTACTTGACAGCCAAGGAAGGTGTGTTCATAGCGCGGTCAAACAGGTTGAGTGTCTCAACCTGTAAATCCTGCCAAACAAGCCACTGGCTGGTGGTAAGAATGGGAGAGACTCCTTCTCAGCCATGATTGGTGTGAAGTGCTACCCCTCAAGCTATAAGCCCTCTGGCTACAGATGAGTGACCTGTACCGAGAATTACTAGCTATGGAAACAAATGAACGTCTGCCTGAGTGCATGATGAGATGCAGGAAGAAAATTGGAATTGGCTATAAGCCATGAAGTGCTAAGGAACATGATTGCGAATGCCCTGTTGGCTTTGATCCTGTTTATCCTACAGCGTGCAGTTCACATCACTCTCAATCTGAAGTGTAGATTCCCGGAATAAAGAATGGAACCAAAGCTCTTTTAATCTTTTGATTTATCCACTACCTTTTGTTCTCTGCTCCATGTCACCAAGCAGGGCTGTCAATTGAGGTTTGCTGCAGAATGCTAAATCTGAAGTTTTGTTCCTTTGTTTTAAGCCTGAGCTGCATTTTCAGTCTAGTCATTTCAAACAGGTTCAGCAAGGCACTTTTACCAAATTGGAAGAACCCGTTTAGAATCCAATGGGTATGTTCTTAATTTGCCTTAAGTGTTTGTTTTCACAGAATCGGCACAGAAACCCATTCAGATCATAGTGCCCGTGGTTGGAATCTTCCCAGCATTCACGCTGGTGAGATTTTCCATCCTGCTGCAGTGAACGGAGATTTGGTTGGGCACCAAATTCTCCAACCTCACATCAGCGGGAGCGTGGTGTGAATAGCTGCAAAGATTGTATATTGTGTCTGTCTAATTATTCTCACTGCCCTTTGGTCCCATAGTGTTTTTTTGTTTACATGTATATATTCAATTTCTTTGAGGTTTTTGACTTTTACATTAAATAATGACACTAAATAATAATAACTCATGGTATGACAATTAAGTTGATAATCCTGTCAAGTTCCACCTCGTACAGAACACTTCTTTGTATTTTTAAACATTGATTTAAAGCATTTAAATTTAAGAGTCAATCATATTCCCAAGGTCTGGAGTTACATGTAGACCAGATAAGGAAGATAGGTTTCCTTCCCTGAACCGGATGGGTTTTTACGGCAATTAACAAGTCTTCATAGTCATCATTAGAGTTCAATTCCAGATTTTTTTTAATTCAAATTTCACTATTTACCATGGTGGGATTTGAACCGGGGTCCCCTGAACATTACCCTGGGTGTCTGGATTACCAGTCTAGCAGCAGTACTGCTACACTACTGTCTCTTATGTGGAGAGTTGTTTGCCAATCTTTCATGGGGTGTGGGCATTGCTGACTAGGCCAGCCCTTGAAAAGGTGGAGGTAAGCTGTCTTCTCAAACTATGATGTGGAGATGCCAATGTTGAACTGGGGTAAACACAGTAAGAAGTCTCACAACACCAGGTTAAAGTCCAACAGGTTTATTTGGTAGCAAAAACTACTAGCTCTCAGAGCGCTTCTCCTTTGTCAGCTAAGTACTCACAAAAAGAGCATATAAAGACACAAACTCAATTTACAAAATAATGGTTGGAGTCTTTACAGGTAATCAAGTCTTAAAGGTACAGACAATGTGACTGGAGAGAGGACCAAGCTCAGGTTAAAGAGATGTGTATTGTCTCCAGCCAGGATAGTTAGTGAGATTTTGCAAGCCCAGGCAAGTCGTGGGGGTTACAGATAGTGTGACATGAATCCAAGATCCTGGTTGAGGCCTTTCTCATGTGTTCAGAATTTGGCTATCAGACTGTGCTCAGTGCCTCTGCATTGTCATGTGTCGTGAAGGTTGCCTTGGAGAACACTTACCCGAAGATCAGAGGCCAAATGCCTGTGACCACTGAAGTGTTCCCGAACAGAAAGAGAACACTCTTGTCTGGTGATTGTCGAACGGTGTTCATTCATCCTTTTCTTGAACCATTACAGGCTACATGGTATACGGGTACACCCACAGTGCTGTTGGGAAGGGCATTCCAGGAGTTAGATCCAGCGCATTAAAGACACTGCAATATAGTTCCAAGTCAGTGGATGAAATTTTACAGCCTCGCTTGAATGAGATTGAAAATTCTTGCCCAGGGTGAACAGATATTTCCACTGTCCACTCTTGTCTGCTTCAATTTCAAAGTGGATGAAGCGATAGAATTCTAGCAAATATATTGCGTGTTTCAGAGGAGAAATTGCAGGTGGTGGCATTCCCATGCATCTGTTATCCTTCTCCTTTGAGGTGGTGAAGGTCACGTGTTTGAAAGGTGCTGCCAAAGAAGCTTTGGTGAGTTTCTGCTCTGCATCTTGTAGATAGTACATGCAGCTGCCACTGTGTGTCAGTGGTGAAGAGATTGAATGTGTAAGGTGGTAGATGGGGTGCCAATCAAGTGGGCTGCTTTGTCCTGGGTGGTGTCAAGCTTCTAGACTATTGGTGGAGATGCATCCATCCAGGCAAGGTGAGAGTATTCCATCACACTCCTTACTTGAAACTTGTAAATGATGGACAGGCTTTGGAGAATCAAGAAATAAATTACTCAGCACAAAATCACAACATCTGAGCAGTTCTTGTAGCCACATTATTTATATGGCTGCTCCAGTTCAGTTTCTCATCAATGGTAACCCCCAGGATGTTCGTAGTGGCGGATTCAGCCGTGCTCATGTCATTGAATGTCAAACAAGATGGTTAGATTCTCTATTGTCAGAGATGGTCACTGCCTGGCAGTTGCATGGTGTGGATGTTATTTGCCACTTACCAGCCCAAGCCTTAAAAGTGGTCTGGCTCTTACTGTATATAGGCACAGACTGCTTCAGTATCTGAGGAGCCATGAATGATACTGATCACTATGCAATTATCAGTCAATATCCCTGCTTCTGACTTTAGGGTGGAGGAAAGTCATTGATGAAGAATCTGAAGATGGCTGGGTCTAGGGCAGGACTCTGAGGAGACTGGCTCATACCTGGTGCAAAAGCTTCATGCACCATCTTTCTACTCGCTGTGCAGATCGACCAGTGCAGTGGACCAGAAAGATCGCACATATTGTCTACATTAATAAGGGTTAGAAGTAAGAATTGAATCCAAAAGTGAGTAAATATAAATAGAAATTGATATCGATCAATCCTTGAGTTGTGAGGAGTAGATGATGAAGCGTTGTGACTGCTATGAATTGAATCCAGTATTGTTGACTTCTTGTGAATAGTTGGTTCTGTAATTCAGGTGTTCCGTGGTTATGTAGAGATATTTCAATTTTTTTTTTCCCAGCCATAATCCTTTTTGCTGGCTGGTTAAGTTCCACAATCAGAAAGAAAGGTCTTCCCAGCTGCTTTTCCTCACAGTACACACACATATAGACACTGGCAGGGTCGAGACAGACATAGGCCGGCCCTGGGCAGCTCTCTCAGCAAGCTTTTAACCCCTTCTTTGTGTAATCCAACTGGAGTCGACTAGTCAGTCTAGGGAGGTAATCATACAAGGGTTTGTTAGATAAGACAGTTGTTGTCTTTACTGAGGATGATAATCAGTCTTTGGATGCTTTTTAGAAGTATCCTGTTGGTCAAAAACAGAGAGGGATTCCATTGTCCCTTATGAGGACATAGTTTTAAGGTGAGAGGGGAGAGGTACAAAAGGAGAGATGATTTTTTCACACAGAAGGTGGTGAGTGTTTGGAACAAGCTGCCAGAGGCAGTAGTAGAGGCGGGTACAATTTTGTCTTTTAAAAGCACTTAGACAGTTCCGTGGGTAAGATAGGCATAGAGAATATGGGCCAAATGTGGGCAACTGGGACTAGCTTAATGGTTAAAAAAAAAGAGTAGCATGGACAAGTTGGGCTGAAGGGCCTGTTTCCACGCCAAAAACCCCTATTACTCTATGAGAAACACTGCAGTCATCCCTGTCAGTGGCTAACTATACATTCTCAGTAATCCTGTAGGATTTGTGCCATTTTAAAATATAAAAGTCAGGTTTTCTTCAAAGTCAAACATTTCTGTGTATAATTCTTTTTTTTCTCTGTTATCGTAACAGGATCAAATTCATAGAATCACAGAATCTCTACTGTGCACAAGGAGGCCATTTGGCTCATTAAGTCTGCACTGAGACATGTCCAAGATTATCCTTTAACCCCCATATATTTATCCCATTATTCCCCCTGAGCTATATATCTTGGGAAACTAAGGAGCAATTTTGCATGGCCAATTTAAGCAATAAGCCTCGAATTTCTCTTCTGGAAATGTGTCTGAAAGTATCATGAGGAATAATAGTCTAAAGGAGCATTTTGAAATGCATGAGATAATCCAGGACAGTCATCCTGGTTTCAACAGGTCAAGCTTATTGCATCTCTGACATGAGATAACAGACTGAGTAGATGGAAAGAGGCAGTGGGTGTTTGCCAGTTGAATTTCATAGAACATAGAACATTACAGCACAGTACAGGCCCTTTGGCCCTCAATGTTGTGCCGAGCTATGTTCAATCCCAAGATCAAGCTATTCCCTCCCTTCACAAAGGCATTTGAAGTTTTTCCGTATCACGGAGTCATAGAATCATAGAGTCCTTACAGTGCAGAAAGAGGCCATTCAGCCCAACGAGTCTGCACCGACCACAATCCCACTCAGGCCCTGTTCCCGTAACCCTCATTTACCCTGCTAATCCCTCTGACACAAGAGTCAATTTAGCATGGCCAATCCACCTAACTTGCACATCTTTGGGCTGTGGATGGAAACTAGAGCACCATAGGACACCCATGCAGACACGGTGAGAATGTGCAAACTCCACACAATGACCCAAGGCCAGAATTGAACCCAAGTCCCTGGCGCTATGAGGCAGCAGTGCTAATCACTGTGCCACCGAGCTGCCCATAGATCAACGGTGATAAGCTGGAATTAACATTGTCCTAATCAGTTCACCATCTATAATTTTTAAAAGTTTCTTTATTTTTCGCATTAACAATGTCCGTTGACAACACAGTTAATTATATATTTTTTGTCCCATGCACACTCTTTCCATTCTCTATATTTCTCTAATGTGTGCTCATTTCCTTCTCAGACTTTTTGCTTCCTGTTTTTTTTTTCCTTAGGGACTCTCCTTGCTTTGTCATTTTACTTCATAGGATCCTGCAGAAGGAGGCCATTCAGCCCACTGAGACTGCACCAACTCTCTGACAGAGCATCCTCCCCCACTCTTTACCTGATAGTCAATCTTTCAATTGTTTTTCTCTTTGTGTTCTCGGCTGGGCCCTCTCACTTTGAGCCATTTTTGGATGCCCTTCTTCTGCCCTTCCTCATTCAGTCTGATTTCCTGCCCTTGTTTTGCCAGAAAAAAATAGGATGGAATGGGAGTTTGCACTGTTGATCTATGTGCAGTTTGGTGTTACAGTGGTTAGCACTGCTGCCTCACAGTGCCAGGGACAAGGGTTCAATTCCAGCCTTGGGTCACTTTTGTGTGGAGTTTGCATGTTCACCCGGTATCTGGGTGCATTTCCACCCACAGTCCAAAGATATATGGATTAGGTTGATTGGCCATGCTAAATTGACCCTGGTATCAGGATGATTAGCAGAATAAATAAGTGGTGTTATGAGAATAGGGCGCAGTGTAATAATTCCACGTTTTTTTTTGTTGAATTCAAATTCCATCATCTACTGTGGCGAGATTCAAACCCAGTGCCACAGAACCATTACCAGAACATTAGCTGAGTTTCTGGATTAATAGTCTAGTGAAAATACCACTAGGCCATCGCCTCCCCTAGTGCAAAGCCCTGGAAATGTTTTATTACAATAGTAGCAGATGACCCAAATTACTGTCCATATGTGGGAAGGATCTTCCACTCCTGATCACGTTGGTGGGTTGACATTGGGAATGGAAAATATCATGAAAACTTCAAAGTCGCATTTTACATTGATATAAAGGTGTGCCACGATTGTCCTTTCCCTCACCCACCTTCTCACTCCCATCTGTGATGGGGTATGGTTCCTGACAGTCAACATGGGGAACATTATTTGAAAACAATAATTTATCATTTTCAGGTTCTTACACCTAAAAATCCACCTACATCAACATGACGGTAGAACAGCGTGACACAAGACTGGTCTCCTAAAGTCTGCATCTGGCCAGCAGATCCCCCCTGGGGAGCTCAGATGAGTGCATTGCTCAGGGGGAAGAGTGTCATGCCCAGGGGCAGCTCCAGGGGGCAGTGCCAGGCGGTAGTGTCAAGGCCAGGGTGGTTCCAGGGTGGGTTCCTTTGCTCACTCTGTGTTTGGGTGGTTTTTTTAAAGTGGCACCCCTCCGATCCTCACCTGACTAAGTTACCTCTGAATCCACTGCCCCCTCAGTAGTACATCATAGAATCTGGCTTTTGAAATATTTTTCAAAGTCCTGAGCTATACGGCAGAGAAAGCCGCCATTGCTGTTCCCACAATCCTTTACCCGCTTGACATCGGCCTTCGCTGATTTCTGGGCAAAGCTTTCAGTTTAATTACTGCTTAGTATCCTTTCTTGCTAAAGATGTTCAACACATATGCAGAAAATCCAGAGAAATGTTCAAAAGTATAAAGTTGTTTGTATTTTATTTATATTCTGAATGTTCAGCTGAATTTTGCTGGTTAGCTTACGGTCCCAATATCAGCCTCAGTTCTATGCTTTGGGCCTATAGAAGGATATTGGCCGATTACGACACTGCCTCCGGAAGCTCCATTCAATTGAGGACAGTTACTGAGTTCCAGCCATCTACACTTGCACTGTGGGTGCTGCTGAGGGCCCAGAGGCAGGAGTGGGAGTGATACTATGGAGTTCACCTTCAGTAGTGGGCAGTGGTTGTCACTGCAACAAGATTGAATTCAATTGACTTACTATTGTCAGATGTATAGGGATATAGTGAAAAGTATTGTTTCTGGCACACTATGCAGATATTCATAGATTACATAGGGGAGAGGGAAAGGAGAGAGTGCAAAATGTATTGTTACAGTCATAGCTAGGGTGTAGAGAAAGATCAGCTTAATGCGTGATAGGGCCATTCAAAAGTCTGTGGGCCCAAGGAAGAAGGTATTCTTGAGTCGATTGGTATGGGTTCTCAGACTTATGTATCTTTCTCCTGACTGAAGAAGGTGAAAGAGAGAATATCCAGGGTGCGTGGGGGTCCTTGATTATGCTGGCTGCTTTCCTAAGGCAGTGGGATGTGTAGGCGTGGTGAATGGATGGGAGGCCGGTTTGTATGATGGACTGGGTGACATTAGCGGAGACGAATGGGTGCTTTGGTATGCTTTCACCAGGAAACCTGAGCATTGTGTTTTAATGCTGGAACTTAATAAGAGGCCTCATATTGTTCACAGCTCAGATCTGCCACTGCAAAGTGAACTCAGCTCCTTTTCCCAACTTCTCTCTGCTGTCAGGAAAATTTCACACAATTGGGGTTAACTTGCACTATTATGTGCTCTAATTTTGTATTTGCTGCTACCAGACAGGCAGTTATTTCAAACGGGAGCTGGCCTCCAGCAAAGCACACAAAGGTGGATATATAACCCAGGGTCCGGGTAGCACAGGTTGATTGAACGCTCCTCACCCCAGGCCCATGCAGCCTCCATCAGGCTGGGAAATCTCAGCCCAGAAAAGCTCAGAAAACATGCGACTTGCATCATGAATTGAACGTTTCACCTTATCCTTCAGATCACTTATATTTATGCTGTAAATTGCCTGAGATAGCAGTTAGTTCAGTGATATTAATGGGACATTTGTGACCACTTAAACAACATAAGCAATGGTTTATCTCCAAAGAAGAAATAGCAATTGGCAGAGACAGAAAGACAATAAGAGAAACAAGAGGAGAAGAAAGGAGAGTGGATTAAGAGAGAGTGAGAAAAAAGAAACAAGGGAAAGTAGGAAGCAAATTAAAAAGAACAAGCAGAATTAGAGGCATTGTAATGCATTTTGTGTTCTTGAATTGGGCTTTGAGAAGTTATTAGTGAGTGAGTGGCAGCATAGGTACACAAAATGTACTAACATTCTTCCTCACAGTGCGTTATAAAATATATTCTCTCTACAAGAACTCTACCTCATTTACATTTTTGAATGTCAAAACAACTTGACATCCTAAAAACCGTTGCCTTCCGTCAATGGCAGGAAAGCAGAAAACATGACAAGCATTGAAGTGCTACAGAAACAGACATTTTAAAATGCACTGGGTCCAGTCACCATCTGCAGAAGGAAGATTCCACATCTTAAATTGTTCCTTTTCCGGGCCTCCAACTCAAGTTGGATTTACACTTTCACACACAACTATTTAAGGCTTGTAATCAATGTCGTAATGACATGATTTATGGCCCTGAATTGAACTTGGAGGCTTCTCTTTTTACTCATTCTCCTTTTCTTTCCTCTTTTTTCTCTACTGTGTCTAATTTACTGTCACTCCATCTCTACTAATTGCTGTTTTTCCTTCTCTAGGTCAATCCCTTTGGAGATTGCTTATGTTGTTTAGGTGGTCACAAATCATAGAAATCCTACAGTGCACAAAGAGGCCATTCAGCCTATCGAGTCCACACCGACCACAATCCCACTAGGCCCTACCCCCATATCCCTACACATCTACCCACTAATCTCTCTAATTTATGCAATAACTAAGGGGCAATTTTAGCACGGCCAATCAACTTAACCTGCACATCTTTGGACTGTGGGAGGAAACTGAAGCACCTGGAGAAAACCCACGCAGACACAAGGAAAATGTGCAAACTCCACACAGAAGTGACCCAAGCAGGAAATCGAACCCAGGTCCCTGGATCTGAGAAGCAGCAGTGTTGTATTGTGCTACCGTGCCACCCTTCAAATGCCCCTTCAATACTATTAAACTAATTGGTATCACCAACAATTTACAGAACAAATATACAGTGATCTGAAAGATGAGGTAAAATGTTCGATTTGCGACACCAGTCGTGCATTTTCTGAGCTTTTCTGGGCTGAGATTTCCAGGTCTCCAAGTTTAAGTCAGGACCATAAGCCATGTCATTACTGTGGTCCTTACGACATATATTACTAGCCTTAAAGAGGTGTAGTGGTATGGTGTAAACCCAGCAGTTTCATGACATGAAATGAAATTCAATGGGAATGTTCCTGGTGTGGTTAGATTAAATGTTAACAGCAAGGAAGCACAAATTATCCGGCAGTTTGTCAAGAATCAGAACCCATGACATATCTCTTGGCCGCAAATTGCTGGATTACTTTACAAACTAATAATGGCAGGCGCCATTAATTCATTATTATTTTTCCAGCAATTCCTGCTGCCAATATTCTTCATATCTCTGCGACAGATAATTTACATTTGCATGTTTTTGGTTCGAGATGCAAACAGTTTAAATTTCAATCTTGTTTTTATTAGGAACACAAAGTGTGAATATCTAGCTTTTAACATTTCCTGGCATAATGAAGTATGCAATTGTTTCTGCTCCGACATTAGTTCATTGAAATCCAAGATGTTTAAGAAACTATAAATGATTGTGGGGAGGAGAGGATTCTCCTCTGCTCATTGTAGGGTCCTGAGAATGGAAGATTTCTTACACTTGTCACTTGTAATGAGACGGTAAAAGAACTGTAAAAGAAAAAGTTTACCATTTCACTGGAAATATCTCCCAAGGAATAAATTTACCCACAATGAACCAATTCTAATTATGGAAAATGGCTGTTTGGCTAAAAGCTGATTACTTGTTACTTAGCAATGGAGGTTTATGAAGCAGTTGATATTCCCAATTGCTTAGAGATTATAGGAATTCTAGCTCCTGAAAGTGTTGAAGTTTTTGAGGCAGTTAGAACCATAGAATAGAATCATAAAATGCCTACAGTACAGAAGAAAGCCTTTCAGCCAAGAAACCTACACCAACAACAATCCCACCCAGGCCCAACCCCAGTAAATCTGTGTATTTACCCCGCTGAGCCCCCTGACACTCAGGGGTAATTTAACATGGTCAATCAACCGAACCAGCTCCTCTTTGGGGTGTGGGAGGAAACCGTAGTACCCGGAGGAAACCCACTCAGACATGGGGAGAATGTGCAAATGCCACAGAGACAGTCACCTGAGGCTGGAATTGAACCCAGATCCCTGGCGCACTGAAGCAGCAGTGCCATCGTGCTGCCCTGTTCTGGTACTTCTGTGTGTTGTTTATTAATTCTGAGTGAGTATAGTAATTTAAGCTAGGGGGATTAGCTAGAGTAAATGTACAGGGTTATGGGGATCAAGCCTGGTTGAGATTATGGTCATCGCAGACTCGATGGGCCAAATGGGCTCCTCCTGCACTATGGGATTCTATGTAAATCCAGAGCCACGGCAAGATGGTTGACTTTCAACTCCCCTCTGAAATGGCCTAACTCAGTTCAAGGGTGACTAGGGATGGGCAATAAATGCTGGATAACCAGTGACACCCACGTTCCATGAATGAATGAAAAGAAAGATATGGACAAAGTTTTCCCACCCGGCCTGCCAAGGGAATTGTAGCAAGCAGGGGTGAACCATGCAAATGTCCGTTGACCCTGGATAGGAATTTCTGACCTTGGGGCGAGTGAGGCCAGGAAATCCTGCCTAATACTGAATGACCAAATTGAATATTCAAACTACCCAACAGCTTCAAGCAGTTCCCTTCTCACCTGCGATCCCACTCGGGGTTGGGGGGAAGCACACAAGTGGGTGGGATGATCTCTAAGGAATTTTCATGCCATTTTGCCAGGCCTCTGGTATTGTGCTCCACCCTAACTGACTGACTTGGCCACCAGCTTCTTTGAGGGAACCTCTCTGATCACCCATAGAGCCAGTGAAGCTGGAGGCTTCATACCCTAAAGAGGGGGCCCAGACACAGGGAAGGTCAACTACTACCCCACTCCTGACCCCTCAACCAACTTGTGAGCAAAATTCTAATTCATGGAATAAAAGGGAAAGTAGGCACTTGGATAAGAAATTGACTAAGTGACTGGAAATGGAAAGTAGTTTTAAATAGTTTTTTTCAGATTGGAGGAGGGCTTGTAATGGAGTTCCCCAGGGGGTCAGTGTCCAGATCTTTGCTCTTCCTGATATACATTAATGACCAAGTCTGAGGTGTGCAGGGTATTTTGGGCAGTATGATAGGTGCAGGTTTGAAGGGCCAAAGAGCCAGTTCCTGTGTTGTTATTATCTTTGTTCTTTGTTCTTAATACTGCTGCTGAAAAGGAATCACACTGACTTCCAAAAGCCAGCATCTGCCTTCCAGGAAGATCAAGATATTGATTCAATCATGCCACATGTAAGGACGAGGTTGTATGAGCTCTAAATGTTGTTAATCACACCTGTTGGCTGAGGCTATTTGATGGATTGGTTATTTAAAGCTCTGATGCTGTGGGTTATCTGTGGAATTAATCTTAGCATCGCGCAGTTCAGAAGGAGACTATATTACCAGTGCTCCCTTTTGGAAAGAGCCCTCCACTCCTTGATCTCTCCTCCTAATTCTTTAAGTCTTTCCCTCTTCCAAGTAATTTTACCTGTTTATAACTTCAGGCTGTTTTTGCTGCAATAGTAAAAGCCCAGCATCTATTAGAAGTGATTTCCACCATTAAAGGGAATTGCCTGTGTAACCTTTGTTACTTATTTTGTTAAGTAACTCTGTCCATCAATGATTTATTGCTCAACTGCTGGTGATTTCTGATTACAGTTGTGCACATCAATTAAGCATTCATGTACCCAACATAGAATCATAGAAACTAGGGGCAGGAGTAGGCTATTTGGTCCTTCAAGCCTGCTCCACCATTCATTTTGATCACGGCTGATCATCAAATTCAATATTCTAACCCCGCCTTCCCTCCATATCCCTTAATCCCTTCAGCCTCAAGAGCTATATCTAATTTCTTCTTGGAACCACACAATGGTTTGGCTTCAACTACTTTCTGTGGTAGTGAATTCCACACTCTCTGAATAAAGAAATTTCTCCTCACCTCAGTACCTCTTGTCTTTAAACTATTTCCCATAGTTCTGGACTGTCCCACCATCGAGTACATTTTTTTAAAATCTATTTCCCCTCCCGGTTTCCACCACAATACATTAATTTCAAGTTGGGCTACGTCACTGATGAACTGTGTTTTTGTCCACAACTTGTAGTTTTACTCTCTCGACAATCTGACTAGAAAATGTTAAGCACCCCATTTATCAACTTGAGGGGAATCTAGCTGAGAGTTAGTAAATTAAGTTCATTTTGATCCGCAGTGGGTTAAAAGCAGGAATGTTTGGCATGTCAAGTACCATTCCATCCAAGATCTAAAAGGGAAGTAAAACCCTTTAAGGAATGAATGAAGAATCCATCTAGCTCCCTGACATGTTTGTCAGTCTTCCCGAAACCCAACGCTACAACTATGGCCCAGTCACAGCAAATCAATGGTCCTCACTTTGTTACCAAAAGCAATAGTTTTTTCTTTTTTTATGTTTATTAGTCACAAGTAAACCTTACATTAACACTGCAATAAAGTTACTGTGAAATTTCCCTAGCCATCACACCCTGGCACACGTTCGGTGTAATGCACCTAACCAGCACATCTTTTGGAATGTGGGAGGAAACTGGAGCACCCGGAGGAAACCCGTACAGACACAGGGAGAATATGCAAACCCCACACAGACAATAACCCAATTCGGGAATCGAACCCGGGTCCCTGGTGCTGTGAGGCAACAGTGCTAACAGTGTGTCACTGTGCCACCCACAATGGAGTTCGATCATAGTAATTGTCAACCTCATTTACATTACCAGCAAAAATTAACATGATGAGAATTACCTCAATTATAACGCTTCCACATCATTCTGTTTGTGAATTTTATTTCTTATTTCAAATAGCCCTTTTCAAATCAAACCAAGGAAGCTTCTTTTTAGAAAAGCAACTGAACTGATGAAGGGGGGTCTCAAAATATTTGGAAAAACAGAATTGCGCACATGCAATTGGAAATTCCACACGCTTTAAAGCTAATAGCCTTCCAAAGAAACCCTCCTTTTCCTTCTAAAATGAAATTTGTTTTCAGAAACCATGGTAATACTGATTTGCCTAAGTTAACACAGCAATTTTTAGTTGGCAAATATTTAACAACTTTCTGAGCGAGAGAGATCACCTTCAGGAAGCTACAGTGTGCACCAGTACTGCTATTGTTAATTGCTGATGAACACAGATAACATGAATCAGGATGCACATTATCTTTCCTTTAACAGCGGACACATAAGCTGAATGGGCTCCAAGGGACGTGCCTCAAGGTAGAAATTGCTGGTGTGGTGTTATTGCTGATGACAAGCATCTTGTAGTACTTCTTTATCCACTTGGGAAAGTGGAAAAGTCCTTCTATACTGACAATTTCCAAAAGATGTTTGCTGCTGTGGGAATACAAAACAGTCGCTTGTTAACAGATGAAGACGTGAGTGCTTCTGCAGCGCCCTCACATTAGATCTCTTGCAGTTACGTGGCACAAGCCTGGTTCAATATGCAGGCACCCTTACAGGAGAGTTGCAGGCTCACCAGTCCCTTGCTTCTACTGCCTTTGCCCAGGTAAGCTGACATCGAAACTAATTGAGAGGTTAAGAGCTCGGCAGTCAAGCTGGCTGCTTGAGGGGCAATAGAAGGGTGGGCCTCCTACCAGAGGGCAGCCAGCTAGGGTGAATATTTGAGAGTGGATGAATGTTCTTTAATCTTGCTTTATTAGCTTTGACAGAGGCAAATGTTGCTTTCTATGGTAAAGCTCTTAATTAAATTGATTGTAGATGGCCCCTGAAAGCACTGCATGACTTGATTGCTTTGATGAGCTTCAATACTTTCTTGTGTAGAGATAAAGATTTTAGCTTCTGTTTTATTTGAAGAATGGAAGGTAATTATTACTCACTGGAAAGATGCAGAGTATAATTCACATCTCTGAACATGTTTTTAGGACATAATTTTAAGGCTGCCATTGTCCAATATTTTCAACACTGGTCTTTGAGAACAATATTTATTATCTGAGGGTGAATGGTATCTATAGAGCCAAACATCAGCACAAGTCGAATTCTTCAGAGGAATGGAGGGCAATAAGAGAGTTGTGATGGGGATCCTAGGATTGACGAAAAGTGAAGTAGAAATAAATGGGCTATTTTCGGAAAGCAATGTGTAACTAGTGAAGTTTCACATGGAGCAGTGCTTGGGCTTCAGCTATTGACAACCTGGGAGGAATTTGCCCGCCATGAGAATCATAGTGGGTGGGACATGGGCCATGCAAAGATCCATTGACATCAGGGTAGAATGTTCCAGTCTTGGAGCGAGCGCAGCTAGAAAATCCCCCTCCCTATATCAACGACTTAGATCAGGGAACCAAGTACAATGTTTGCTGACGACTCAAAATGTAGTTAGGAGAGACACATCAGTGGTTTCAAAGCATGGGGCCAGAAAATGGCAGATTTGAGGGTTATGTGGGGGAAGTGGGAAATTATCCACTGTGGAAGGAAGAATGGAAGAATAAATCAGAAGAACATATAGAACATAGAACATAGAACATTACAGCACAGAACAGGCCCTTCGGCCTTCGATGTTGCGCCGACCAATATAAAAAGCAATGCCCCTCCAAACTAAACCATTCCCTTCTCTTCCATATACTTATCAACTAAAGAAGGTGATGACCATTAAATGTTGGTATGCATGAGGGTTTGTGGGTCCTTGCAATAATCGTAGCAAGTTAATATGATACGGAAGGCAAATTGTATTTTAGCCTGCAAGAATTTGATTTGATCTATTATTGTTACATGTATTAACATACAGTGAAAAATATTGTTTGTTGCGTGCTATACAGACAAAGCATACCGTTCATGGAGAAGGAAAGGAGGGAGTGCAGAATGTAGTGTTAGAGTTGTAGCTAGGGCCTAGAGAAAGATTAACTTTAATGCATGATAGGTCCATTCAAAAGTCTGACAGCAGTAGTTGAGAAGCTGTTCTTGAGTCGGTTGGTATGTGGCCTCAAACTTTTGTATCTTTTTCACAAAGGAAGTAGGTGAAAGACAATTCCAGGCTGCATGGGGTCCTTAATTATGCTGGCTGCTTTGCTGAGGCAACGAGAAATGTAGACAGAGTGAATGGATGGGAGGCTGGTTTGCGTAATGGATTAGGCTAATTCACAACCTTTCATAGTCTTTGCGGTCATGGTATTGTGAGGTTGGAGCATTAGAATAAGGAAGTCTTCAATACAGGGCCTTGGAGGGGAACCCACTTGGATTATTGCTTTTCATTTTGGTCTGCTTACCTGAAGGATACAGAAAGAAGTCTCAGAACATCAGGGTAAAGTCTAATGGGTTTAACTGGAGTCATGAACTTTTGAAGATCTTCCTTTGTCAGGTGAGGCCTGAAATCTCGTGATTCCAAATAAACCTATTGGACTTTAACCTGGTATTGTGAGACTTCTTACTGTGCCCACCGCAGTTCAATGCTGGTATCTCCATATCATGGTTACCTGAAGGATGTACCAGCCTTGGAAGGGATGCAACAAAGTTCACTATATTGAGTATTCAGATGAGGAACAATTGAGCAGGTAGACTTATCTTCTCTGGGATTTCAAAGAGAGATTTCAATTAAATGCATAATCATTGACATGGAGCAGCTGTGTATTCTGGTTGCAAAGTCTGGAGTTGGGATGAACAGACTCAAGATGAGGCATTAGCCATTTAAGAGTGAAATAAAGAAAAATGTTGTTGCCCCAGATGGTTGTAAATCTTTGGAATTCTCTCACCTGGAGGGCTACTAATGCTTAATTGATGAACATATTCAAGAGGGAGATTGATAGATCTTTCCGCACTAAGAGATTTGATGGATGTGGGAATGGGGCAGCAAGATAGAGTTGATGTAAAAGTTCAGTCATGATCTTACTGAATGGTAGAACAAGACTGATGGGCCAAATAGCCTACTCCTTGTCTGATCTCTTATGGAAAGAACTATCTACTTCAACATCTAATCATTGGATCCTGTCATTGCTATTTACATTCTGAGTCTATAAAAGCCCTGTTTAAATAGACCTGGTTACATTTATATCATGTTCTCATTCTGCAGTCTGAGGAAATAGGTCATTAATTGCTGTGTTGACTTTCTAGTTCGATGATCAGTTTTCTTCCCTTCACATAAAACGCCTGGTAATGTAATTCAATATGCTATAATGCGCTGTTTTACAGAAAAAGGGATTAAACCTATTCCAATGTTTGAACAAGACTGCAATGCCTGTTGCATTGCTTGGAGCATTATTTCTTAACACTTTTGGCGAATTATAACTAAAATAGCTCATTGTAGTCTGCAGAAAGGTTTGTAATAAGTAGCTGTGCTTGGCACTTCACCAGAGATTTTTCACTAATCTACACGAAAGAGCTGGTTAGACCATACGATTCAGTTGGGGACTTACTTTGCAATCAGACGATGCACATTATTTAGGACTTTCTAAATGAAGGTGCCATACTTCACAATACTTGATTAAAAAAGGAAATATCAGAAATACGGCACATTGAGATCAGGGCCAAAATACCTCTGCTATTCACACTGATGGGATTCTCCAGTCCCGCCGGCAGCGCACACCCCACTCATGGGATTCCCACCAGCATGGGGTCATATCAATAGGAATTCCCATTTACAGCGATGGGACCAGAGAATCTCGCCGCTAACAAACTGCAGGTCACCTCCTGTTGGTGGGAAGCAAGTGGCTGGGAGGCTGAAGAATCTCGCCCCAGGTCTTTGAAAGAAAGACTTGCATTTACATAGCACCTTTAACAATGTTCAAGAGTGCTTCACAGACAATGAAGTACTTCCTTGAGAAATAGTCATGTTTGCAATATAGGATACACGACAGCCATTTTGCACATATTAACAACAACGTGATGATAACCAGTTTTTGTGATGTAGATTGAGGGATGAATGTTGGCCAGGACATCTAAGAGGGCATACCGGGCCTCTGTTAAACATTACGTCCAAAGGGCAGCACTGCAGAGTCAGTCTCAATTTATGGGCTCAGGTGGGGTTTGAACCCGCGGCTTTCAGACGCTGAGGCAGGACTGATTGAACCATAGCTGACACGTGCCTTAGGACGGTGAAGCCCTCTCTCCCACATCAATTGCATTCATTCAGGCTTCAGCTCTTAGCAACAGTTGCACTCTGAAAAGGGACATGGTGGCAATGGGCAACATTTGCTGCAACTCACTGAGCCGATGGTAACATACTAAACATGGGTTCAATTTCAGGTCACAAGCCCACCATGATGGAATGCAGAAAGCCGAGCCAGAGAGAGAATTGTCCAAGTGATGGATCTACTATTTTATGAGCCGGGAATAGGGGCAGGAAATGAGATGGGTCAGTCAAAAAGCAGACCATTTGGTGACTTACTTAGGTGTTCATTGCTGTGGCTGCCATTGGCAATAAATATTTTAGAATCAAAGTTGGTAAATTAGTGATTTTTCTTTACATAATTGGGTGGTGCCCTGCTACCATGTTTAGAATTATAGAACCCTACAGTATAGAAGGAGGCCATTCGTCCCATCAAATCTGCACCAACCACAATCCCACCCAGGCCCTCTTCCCTTAATTCCCATGCATTTACCTAGCCAGTGCCCCTGATACTAAGGGGCAATTTAGCTTGGCCAATCTACCTAACCCACACATCTTTGCACCATGGGAGGAAACTAAACCCCCAGAGGAAACCCACACAGGCACGAGGAGAATGTGCAAAGTCCACACAGGCAGTGACCCAAGCAGGAATCGAATCTGGGTCCCTGGCATTGTGAGGCAGCAGTGCTAACCACGTTGCCACATATCACCCCTAAATAGCCAGTCATAGACAGCAGTGGGAAGTTGTGCGTGGAGCCCGAAGAGATTGGAGAGGTACTGAATAAATATTTCTCTTTGGTATTCAAGCAGGGTGATGTAAATGTAGTTATGGAGAACACTGAGGTACAGGGTAGCAAGCTGGAAGGTATCGAAGTAGATAGGGAGGATGTGCTAGATATTCTCGAGGGTTTGAAGTTGGATAAGTCCCCTGGGCCGGACGGGATTTACCCTAGGATTCTCTGGGAGGCAAGAGACGAGATTGCGGAGCCTCTGGCTCTGATCTTCAGGTCATCGTTGGTTACAGGTGTGGTTCCGGAGGACTGGAGGATAGCGAATGTGGTCCCGTTGTTCAAGAAGGGGAAGAGAGACCTTCCAGGGAATTATAGGCCAGTGAGTCTTACTTCTGTTGTGGGCAAAGTATTGGAGAGAATAATTAGGGATAGGATTTATAGTTATTTAGAGAGGAATGAATTGATTGGGGATAGTCAGCATGGTTTCGTGAAGGGTAGGTCATGCATTACTAACCTCATTGAGTTTTTTGAGAAAGTGACCAGAGAGGTGGATGGGGGTAAGGCGGTTGATGTAGTATATATGGACTTTAGTAAGGCGTTTGATAAGGTGGCCCATGGAAGACTTCTGCAGAAAATGCAGATGTATGGGATAGAGGGTGATTTAGCTAATTGGTTTAGGAATTGGCTAGCAGATAGAAGACAGAGGGTGGTGGTTGATGGGAGATATTCATCGTGGAGTTCGGTGACAAGTGGTGTACCTCAGGGGTCTGTTTTGGGGGCCCCTGCTGTTTGTAATTTTTATAAATGATCTGGATGAGGGTATTGAAGGAGGGATTAGTAAATTTGCAGATGACACTAAAGTCGGTGGAGTGGTAGATAGTGAAGAGGGGTGTTATAGTTTGCAGAGGGACTTGGACAAGTTGCAGAGCTGGCCGAGAGGTGGCAAATGGAGTTTAATGTGGAAAAGTGTGAGGTAATGCACTATGGCAGAAATAATAAATGTGTAGAGTATAGGGCAAATGGTAGGATTCTTAGTAGTCTAGATGAACAGAGGGATCTTGGTGTGTATGTGTCAATAGATCCCTGAAAGTAGGCAGTCAGGTCGAGAAGGTTGTTAGGAAGGCATATGGAGTCTTGGCTTTTATTGGTAGAAGGATTGAATTTCGGAGCCGCAATGTCATGTTGCAACTGTACAAAACTCTAGTGCGGCCGCACTTGGAGTATTGTGTGCAGTTCTGGTCCCCACATTATAAGAAAGATGTGGAGGCATTGGAGAGGGTACAGAGGAGTTTACCAGGATGTTGCCTGGTATGGAGGGCAGGTCTTATGAAGAGAGCCTGAGGGATTTGAGGTTGTTTTCGTTAGAAAGAAGGCGGCTAAGAGGAGACCTTATTGAAACATATAAGATGATTAGAGGTTTAGATAGGGTGGACAGTGATAGCCTTTTTCCTAGGATGGAGAAAGCTAGCATGAGGGGACCCAGCTTTAAATTAAGGGGTGATAGTTATAGGACGGATATCAGAGGTAGGTTCTTTACCCAAAGGGTGGTTCGGGAGTGGAATGCCCTGCCTGCAGCAGTTGTAGATGCGCCAAGTTTGGTGGCGTTTAAGAGGTTAGTTGATAGTATATGGAAGAGAAGGGAATGGTTTAGTTTGGAGGGGCATTGCTTTTTATATTGGTCGGCGCAACATCGAAGGCCGAAGGGCCTGTTCTGTGCTGTAATGTTCTATGTTCTATGTTCTAAGTTCTATGTTCTAAATACGTCAATTAGATCTGTACATTCGCACATAACTTTGCAGTCCTTGTTTTCATTGAGCTGGTCAGATTCCAAACATCTGTCTGGCCATCTCACTAAAAATTACCATGTATTGGCCCTTAATTAACCCACTCAAACAGAAAAGAACTCAGCGAAACATGGTGAAATAAATCAGTGGAGGCTAATATCGCTTCACCAAATTCCCTTTCATTTACAAGGCTCTGCTCATAGTTCACAGAGTGTTATAGATTCTATGTCAGCATCTGAAGTACCAGGAGACCTGACACTCCTGCTTATATATACAGAAAAGGCTTCCTGATTGGGCAGGCAATAATAAGCTTAATCAGGGAGTTGATATTTCAAGAGGCCAAAGCCATGGTCTTGTTGAATTCATTACACCTGGAAATGAAGGGTTCCTGGAAAATTTGTCCAAATTAGTCTTGTGTATTATAATAACTCCAAGAGTCAGCTGTGATGGAATTGTGCTTTTATTGCATAAAATGAAATTTAAGAATAACCATAAGCCTAAGGTGAACAGGTTAAAGGTTAATGCATCCTCTTGGAATATTGCTTTATACAGGGCTCAGTATATGAGCTCCACCTGGTTGGCCAATTACCAATCCACAGATCCCAACGGTGAGGTCAATTAGTGATCTCCCCAGGCAGATCATAAAGGTTATCACATACACCAGTAAAGGGGACGATAGTATTATTGGTGCCAGTACTTGTGATTTTTACTGAGATTTGAAAATTTTGAACTGATTTTTCTTTCTATTTCATTGACAGGAACAAACCTGTTCCTGCTTTTCCTCTCTCCCTCAGCAAAAAGGCGAAGGGTGGAAATGGAATTGGGACTTGTGGATGTGCTTTTTTACTGGTATCTTTCTAATACTCTACCTCTAATCGCAACTCCGATGTGTCCCCCTTATGTAACTCAGTGTCATTTGTTTGTTTGATTACGCTCCTGTAATTCTCCCTTTATGGTGTTTTATAAATGAAAACAATCCTTGTTGCAATTCAGGGAAAGGTTAAAAATGAGGGAGAAACAGGTTCAGAAGGAGATTGAGAGATTGGCATGTGAAGAAGAGAGTGGTTGGTACAGAAAGAAGCCTTTGGAATCAGGATACAGTATACACAACATAAGGTGAGATTGAAGAGTGATTGTGACTTGTTTTAATTGCAGTCCTGGAGATGGGACTAGGCACAGTGGATGATCAGAATGTCTTCTGTGTCTTGCCCTGCTCTTTGCAATCCATAATGCTTGCAGAGACCGCCTTCTTGACCATTGGATCTTCCATTGGTCTCTTTCGCTCAATCCGCTGGACTCTGTCTTCACACGCTGGGATAGACATCTGCCTATCTCACCAAGGGTTGAGACCGTTGGCTATCCTCGCCTGGTTTAGCTGGCTTGTCGTGACCGTTGCCCGAGGTGTGGCCGCTGGTGTCAAGGTCCTCATTGATGACGATGGACAAACAACAATTGCAGTCCTGTATTTGACTTTGTCTAAAGGTGGTTTGATTTATATGAATCTCAGTATTTATTGAACAACACAGCCATTATTGAAGTTGTTCATTTGTCCATCATTATGCCCGACTATTGTAAGATCCTGACATACAGACATGATGGCACAAAATCTATCACATTTGGCCAAGATAAAAAATTGAATTGTTGAAAATATGCCGCCTACCTCTGAGTTAGAAAATAGTCATTGATATCTACAAAAGCATGGTCTGACTTTTTCATTAGGTTTTACATCATAAACCCTGATAAGTTAGAAATTTCCTCCTAAAAAATAATTGGAAAAGTGAAGGTTTGGCTCAGCTCCCTCTTTGGTCAATGCCATTCTTTTAAAAGGTGTCAAACTGGAGAAAAATGTGATAATGGACCTTTTTTGCAGGTGTAAATGATATACTGTGCAAGGCTGCATGCAATGTATCGGTTGTTATGATCAGGTGAGGAGGGGTCGAAAGGATTCTTTCTTTGGCCACTCCATCTTTGACAACAATAGGTTATTTTGTTTGAAGAGGATAGACTTGATAATTCAGCGAGTACTTAACTGTTATAGAACATAGAACATAGAACATAGAACATTACAGCACAGAACAGGCCCTTCGGCCTTCGATGTTGTGCCGACCAAAATAAAAAGCAATGCCCCTCCAAACTAAACCATTCCCGTCTCTTCCATATACTTATCAACTAACCTCTTAAACGCCACCAAACTTGGCGCATCTACACAGCTGCAGGCAGGGCATTCCACTCCCTAATCACTCTTTGAGTAAAGAACCTACCTCTGATATCCGTCCTATAACTCATACCCCTTAATTTAAAGCTGTGTCCCCTCGTGCTAGCTTTCTCCATCCTAGAAAAAGGCTATCACTGTCCACCCTATCTAAACCTCTAATCATCTTATATGTTTCGATAAGGTCTCCTCTTAGCCGCCTCCTTTCTACGAAAACAACCTCAAATCCCTCAGCCTCTCCTCATAAGACATGCCCTCCATACCAGGCAACATCCTGGTAACCTCCTCTGTACCCTCTCCAATGCCTCCACATCTTTCTTATAATGTGGGGACCAGAACTGCACACAATACTCCAAGTGCGGCCGCACTAGAGTTTTGTACAGTTGCAACAGGATGCTGCGGCTCCTAAATTCAATCCCCCTACCAATAAAAGCTAAGACTCCATATGCCTTCTTAACAACTTTATCCACTTGACTGCCTACTTTCAGGGATCTATTGACACATACACCACGATCCTTCTGTTCCTCCACACTATTAAGAGCCCTACCATTAGCCCTATACTCTACACATTTATTGTTCCTGCCAAAGTGCATTACCTCACACTTTTCCACATTAAACTCCATTTGCCACCTCTCGGACCAGCTCTGCACTTGTCCAAGTCACTCTGTAAACTATAACACCCCTCTTCACTATCTACCACTCCACCGACTTTAGTGTCATCTGCAAATTTACTGATCCAAATCAGTAAATGAATCCAAATCAGTAAAATCAGTTATGCTTATTAAAGAATTAATCGGATAGGTTATCTTGAGTTTCATAAAGAAAGGGATTAGTTTTATTATACTTAAGCCAATTTAAGTAACATAATAAAATATTTTTGAGTTTTACACATGTACACACACACACACACATACACGTGTGCATGCATGCACGTACATGCACATACAAACACGCATATGCACAGATGCATGTACACACACACACTTGCATGTGCACACATACACATAAACACACATGCATTGTGGGGTTAGCCATCTTGGGCTTTGAGCTTATGTATTTTCATGTCCGTATTTTTAAAATGTCTTGTTTTGAAAAGTTCAATGTAGATTTCTAGCCAGTGGATTAGAAATCATTACTTGGCACAAGGTACATTTTCACGATGCAGCAAATATTTCTCATATTGTTGGGTTCCGCTGCAATACGCACGCACTAATGGGCAATGGGAATCTGTTTGTGCTACACTTGGGGGTCCCAGCCAATAATATACAGAGCAATAATATAAAATAAGACATTAGGATAGGTGACCGAAAGCTTAATCAAAGGAGTAAATTTCATGGAAAAAAATTAAATGATTACCTAAAGAGTTGGAGAGGGTAAGTGAGGGAATGCCAGAACATAGGCCCTAGGCAGCTGAAAGCATGTCATCAATATTGGAGCAATGAATGTCAAGGAGGGAACCACTGGAGACGGCTCAGAAGAAACCCCAAAATCTTTTTGCAATCACTTTGATGAGGGCCGGGAGAGCATAATTCTCCTGGAGGCTGACTTTCCCCTCACCACTGGGGCCTGATTTTCAAGGAGGAATCATCAATTTCCCTCCTCCCTACAAATTGAAATTAATGATTTTGATGTAATATCTCAGTGCTGGCAGCTCACCAAAGATATTCGGAGGAGACAGCATGTGAAATGGTTTTGGCCACTTGCTTGAGGCATTCTAGTTAAAATTGCCTCCCTTAGCTAACCACATCGTGAGACAGCATAAGGGGTTCAATTCCCAGCTTGGGTGTCTGTGTGGAGTTTGCACATTCTCCCTGTATCTGTGTGGGTTTCCTCTGGATGCTCCAGTTTACTGCCATAGTACAAAGATGTGTGTGTTAGGTGGATTGGCCATGCTAAATTGCCCCTTAGTGTCAGGGGGACTAGCTAGGATAACTGGGGTTATGGGGATACAGCCTGGGAAGGATTATGGTCAGTGCAGATGTGATGGGCCGAATGGCTCCTTTCTGCACTGTAGGATTCTATGATTCCAGCTTGAGTCACAGTCTAATCTGTGTCTGTTCTGCAATGTTTCCAGTTTAATTGCAGCCTCATCTAGACTTACACCAGCTATAATACTGATCCACGCTGGTAGCATCCATTTAGTTTGTACTAGATGATCTCTATGGTTGTCTGCTTATAATTGTTCCTTGAGTTCAACTGAGTGGGTGTCTTTTTTAGTTAAAAAGATTTATAAATGTAAATAGGAAAGTAATTATTTTCCAATGTAAAGGAGAAGGAAAATGGGCAGCCCCGTTGCACAGTGGTTACTGGTGCTGCCTCATAGTGCCAGGGACCTAGGTTTGATTCCAGCTTGGACAACAGTCCGTGTAGAGTTTGCATGTTCTCTCCATATCTGCCTGGGTTTCCTCTGGGAGTTCTGATGTGCTCCTACAGAACAAAGATTTGCAGGGTAGGAGGATTGACCACGTGGTAAACGTGTGGGGTTACTGGAATAGGGCCAAGGTTAAATGCTTTTTCAGAGAGTTGGAGCAGACTCGAAGGACCAAATCGCTTGCTTCTTCACTATAGGAATTCTACGATTTGTAACACCAGGATGTCTTTATAAATCACAATCTCTCTCTCTCTTTTTATTGATAATCTTAGGGCATAGTAAGTGGTGTTCCTGCTCCAAAGTCAAAAGCTCCAGGTTTAAGTTTCATCTGAGATTTTGGTGGCCAGTGGAGGTGAATTCATAAAATGGCAAACAGTTTGAGTATCAATCTGTAAGCTTTTCCACCACATGTCAGTAACAGGTGAAATTCCTGGTCAGAGGTGTAATGGAAAGAGCTTCGGAACCTCTATCACCCAAAGCTTCAGACTGCATTACAACAAAGAGTTGTGAAAGTAGCCCAGTCCTTCATGCAAACTAGCCTCTGATCCATTGACTCCACTGCTTCTGAAATGCAACTAGTATAGTTTAGGACACCATCAACACCACACATACTCTCTTCTAACTTCTTCTATTGGGAAAAAGATACAAAAATCTGAAAATACATTCAATCGACTCAAGAACAGTTTCTTCCCTGCTGCAGTCAGACTTTTGAATATATTATATTAAGTTGATCTTTCTCTACACCCTATCCGTAACTGCAATATTATATTCTGCACCCTATGCTTTCCTTCTTCCCTATATAGTCCATGAATAATATGTTTTGTCTGCATAGCCTGCAAGACACAATACCTTTCACTATATATTAGTACGTGACAATAATAAATCAAAACAAATCAACAGACATCTAAGAATGCATGTTGCAAGAACAACTTGGACTACATGAATGAACTGGAATCCACCATTTTCACTTTCTCTGAAAGCATTAATTGTACCTGAGAGTTTGAAGACAGAAATGTGGAGATTAAATTGGCGAGTTGCTTTTTTCAATTAAGAGGCAGGCTGATCTTTATTGAGCGACTAGTTGCTGTGCAAGTATCTTTAAGTAAAACACTTTCCTTATTGGGCATTGTAGAGCTATGTGTAGTATTGAAATAGAACACTTTCATTGGGAATGAACATATTGGGAGAGAAAGTCTGCAGATTGTAGGCCAGATTGTAACTATACCAAGACGATTATCTTCGGATATCCGATATTTGGAACCCTGCACTGTAGATAAAGGACGAGTGTCACCATAAGGGGCCAATCTATATATAAAGCTAATGTAAAGATGTCCAAAGAACATCAGCATTTGTTTGGATTTATTAATTTGCAAACAGCAGGCTGCTGACGTAGTCGGAACTGGTGGAAAGTACCTTTTCTTATTTAAAGGTGTTAAGTCATTTGGAAGCCAGATGGTGATGTATAAAACCAGATGTCAGTCTTTTCTGTAATATTAGATGTAATTACATATAGAATCTCTGCAGTGCATAGAGAGATCATTTAACCTATTGAGTCTGTACTGACAACAATTCCACTCGGGCCCTATGTCCATAATCCTACATAATTACCCTGCCAATCCCCCCGGCACTAATGAACCCACCACTGTGAGCCTTGGAGCCATTTTCTCCAAAGTAGATTAGAACTCATAGATCAGTGCTGGCCTCTTGATGAACAATGATAGTTATAGAATCAGGGAATCACACAATGCAGAAGAGGCCCTTCATCCCATTGAGTCTGCTTCAACACATCAGAAGCTCCTGAGCTCTCACTTAATTCATTTGTCAGCACTTGGCCAGTAGCCCTAAACGTTGTGCTGTGCCAAGATCTTACCCAGGTACTTCTTAAAGAATGTGAGGTAGCCCACAGCCACCACTTCCCAGGTAGTGCATTCTAGACTATCACCACCCTCTGGGCAAAAGAAGATTTTCTTCACATCCCTCCCTGAATCTCCTGTCCCTCACCTTTAATCCTTGTTCCCTTGTGACTGACCCTTCAACTAAAGGGAACAGCAGCTCCTTATTCACTTTGTCCATGTCTCTCATTATCTTGTACACCTCGATCAGGTCAACCACCCCACTTCAGTCTTTTCTGCTCCAGCGAAAACAACCCAAGCCTACCCAACCACTCTTCGTAACTTAACTGTTCCATCCCAGGCAGCATTCTGTTATATTTGCCAGTGCAGTCACAAGCTTCCTATAATGTGGTGACCAGAACTGCACAAAATACTACTCAAAGCCGGGGTCTCACCAAAATTCCATACAACTCCAACACGACTTCCCTGTTTTTGTAATCTACGCCACGAACAATAAAGGCAAGTGTCAAATATGCCTTTTTCACCAACCAACTAACATGTCCTTCCGCCTTCAGTGATCTGTGAATAAACATGGCAAGGTTCCTTTGCTCTACAGAACTTCCTAGTGCCCTACCTGTGATGTCTCATTGTCTGTTGATGTGGCATGGACGGCAACGATATCATAGATTATATAATATTGATATATCAGTTAGTGAGCATCAGTCAGTCAACACCTGAAACAGAAGAGATCAGTCTAATGTTTCCAATAATGTTGAAGGATCTCGCTTGGAACTTTAGCCTGCTGTTCCTCTTTCAGAAGGTGGATGCACACTTTCTATGTAATTTTTTTCATCTGCACTGTCTACTGGTTCTCTTCATATCATGGCTATTTATAGCAATATATTGAAAACTCATAGCTCAGTGTTTACACAGACTGTCGCTGCACTGCTTTAATGCACTTGGAAGGTAACACTATTCATTTCGGCTTTTGCTGTTCTCTCACGTTAGGCTCATTTACGGCAGTAATCAGGAGGACTTCTCCAGTCTGGCTCACTGCTCAGTTTATATTGGATTAGACTATTGCTAATGTTGCTGTTTATACCACACTGACTGACAGCTAATTTCCAAACCACCAGTAAACGGGCTCAGGTCAAGTTTAGGGTCATTACCTTGATCAGTATTATTAATTATAATGTTGTAATTTATTTTTGAACTACGTGAATGTGTGCTTTAAATAAAGCTTTGGGTGCCACGAGTGAGAACAAATTCAATTTACAACCTCAGGGCAAAAGAGAACCGGTCACTTGTCGCAGTCTTGGGATCTTCTGTGCATCTCCCACACATCCCAACGCATTCTGGAGTTTCAGAGTTACCTGGTGGTCTCCTCGATGCTACCAAGGCCAGTATGGTGGCACAGTGGTTGGCACTGTTACCTCACAGCGCCAGGGATCCGGGTTCGATTCCCAACTTGGGTCACTGCCTGTGCGGAGTCTGCTCATTCTCCCTGTGTCTGTGTGGGTTTCCTCCGGGTTCTCCGGTTTCCTCCCACTCTCTGAAAGACGTGCTGTTTAGGTGAATTGGCCATGCTATGGTCTCCCTCAGAGTGCCCAAACAGGCGCCGGAGTGTGGCAACTAAGGGATTTTCACAATAACTTCATTGCAGTACTAATGTAAGCCTACTTGTGACACTAATAACTAAAGATACTTATACTTTAAAAACACAGGGTTGAAGAGAGGGCAATCATGTTTCTTCCACCGACCCCAGTACCCTACAACTTGATGGGTGCAGGGTTTGATTTAACAAGAGATAGTGAAACTTTTACGCGTATCAATGATATACATAGGGAACAAGTGTCAGCATTGGTGCCTTTTGAAATTTCCTTGATCAGAAATTATTTGGGCCTGTGTGTCCGAAGATTCTTAGAGGACATTTCAACTCCTAAAACCCGCAAGTACGATAACCACATTAAAAAAAATTCAAACCACACTTGGTTCAACAGCAAATCTGTTTGACAATGGCTTGAAGGGAGTGTTCTATCTGATGCAACATTTCGCATTCATATTAGTGAATTTAACATAGAGAAAAATTTCCAGGCATTTCACAAACATAAACAGACAAAGATTGCCAATGAACCAAAGAAGGAGATAATTATTGGGGAGAAGGCAAGGCACAGGTGTGGGCTCAATCAAAGAGGAAGACTTATCAGAAAGGTGTTAAATGAAGAGAATGTGTCAATGGAAAGGGTTTGTGAGGAAACTGTATTATTTACGGACTAAAGGCTGAGCCACAAGTGATTGATTGAAGGGGATGGCATGGTAGCACAGTGGTTAGCGTTGCTGCCTCACAGCACCAAGGACCTGCGTTTGATTCCTGGCTTGGGTCACTGTATGTGTGAAATTTGTATCCTTCCCGTGTCTGCTTGGGTTTGCTCTGGGTGCTCTAGTTTCTTTGCCAGTCCAAAGATATGGGGATTAGTTAGACTGGCCATGCTAAATGACCCCTTAGTGTCGGAGGACTAGCTAGGGCAAGTGCATGGTGCATGGGGTAACAGGATAGAACCTGGGTGAGATTGTGGTTGTTGCAGACTCAATGGGCTGAATGGCTTCCTTGTGCACTGTAGGATTCTATGCTTCAATGAGTGTGGATGCACAAGATACCAGTTTGAAAGAATGGAGATTTCATTGTAGATCATGGAACAAGAAGAGACTTTGGAAATTGGGAGTGGTTGGGCCACGAAGAGGTTCAAACATGAAGATATAAGATTGCGAGACCATGAGCCAACTGCCGTTGGATTCCCATTCAATCTTCATCAAAAAATAGACTCACAATGGATCTTGCTTAAGATACAAATGAATGTATTTAATGTTGATAAAGCAGTGATAGTGATGGATTGCTAACTAGTTTTGAGACAGAAACCAGAGTGGGATTAAAGGGTAGGGGGCAGAGAGCAGGAAGTAGTGTTCCACAAGTGCTGGGACCACTGCTATTTGGACTTTGGAATGAAAACACAGCTTCCGTATTTGCACTAAATTAGGGTGGATCAGTGGTGGTATTCAATACTGAAGAAGACAAATTTGCAACAAGAACGCCCCCAAAAGGGGCAACTTGGTGGCACAGTGGTGAGCACTGCTGCCTCACAGCACTGAGTTCAATCCTAGCCTCGGTGACTGTCTGTGTGGATTCTGCACATTCATCCCATGTCTGCATGAGTTTCTTCCAGGTGCTCTGGTTTTCTCCCATAGTCCAAAGGTATGCAGGTTAGGTTGATTGGTCATGTGAAACTGCCCCTAGCAGAGGGATTAGTGAGTATAGCGCACCAACCATAAACCCACCAAGGCCCTATTCCTGGAACACCACAGATGTTACCAGCTAATCCCCCTGACATTAGGGTTAGTTTAGCACAGACAATCAGCCTAGCCTGCACATCTTTGGACTGTGGGAGGAAACCCACGCAGACACAGAGAGAATGTGCAAACTCCACACAGACAGTGACCCAAGCCGGGAATCGAACCCAGGTCCTTCGAGCTGTGAGGTAGCAGGGCTAACCACTGTGCTATCGCTCCATCCTTCCCCCAAAGAGAATTTGGAATTTGCTTGCACAGGGAGTGATTGAAGTTAATAGTTTTGATGCATTTAGGGGAGAAGGAATCTGATGGTTATGATGATTGTGATGAGCAGACTTACATGGAGCATAAACAGCGGCAATGACTGGTTGAGGCTAATTACATGTTTTTGTGCCACAATGTTCATTCATTGGGATATGGGTGTCACCAGTTAGGTCAGCATTAATTGCCCATCTCTAATTGCTGTTGAGAAGGCAATGGTGAGCTGCCTTCTTAACCCACTGCAGTCCATGTGGTGTTGGTACACGCACAGTGCTCTCAAAGAGGGAATTCCAGGATTTTGAGTTGGCAACAGTGAAGCAACAGCGACACATTTCCAACTCATGATAACGGCTTGGAGAGGAACTAACAGGTTGTGGTGTTTCTTATTCTTAACATAGCAAGCAATTTAATTCAGAATTGCCACCAAACGTATTGGCATGATATATAGCCAGCAACTCTTAAGCAGTCAGTAAGTTTTGTGCTTGACAAGATTTAGGCCAATAGCATTCTTCGAGTTTCGTGACCCTGGCAAAAAAAGGAAGTAAGTCTGTGGTTTGCAGGGGCGTGGAGGTGGGAGGGGTGGTCAGATTTCAGAAAGGAAAGGGGGCATGCAGTAGCCTGAGTTGCTTTTTAGAGTGTGAGAAAGCACATCTTCTCTTCCTACCCACACAAAGTAGAGCTAAATTTATCATTAGGCTTCCGTTTGTGTTACCATCTCCCAGGTGGGAGGTGCCTTTTGCTCTGGCCCACAATATTGTCCTCAAATGGCAATTGCCATTTGATGCATATAATAGGGCTCTGATTTATTTGCCATAATAGACGTTGCCTACTCAGGGAAGGCCTTCAAATCATCCAGCAAATGGAATGCCCAAGGGAGAATGGCAGCCTCAGTCCTGGGCGGCGGGGAATTGGCTGTGAGTCCTTTCCGGTATTTTTGGGGAACCACTGGTCCTTTATGACTGGACAGGTGACATCAAAATCCGTCCAAATTTGTTACCAAAGGTGATATCCTTTATAAATTGATGGCCTTTGGATAAGTACACGGACAGGAAATGATTAGAGGAATGTGGGCCAAACACAGGCAATTGTGACTAGCTGGGAGTGCACCATGGTTGACATGGTGCGAAGGGCCTGTCTCCATACTGTATTGCACCAAGACTCTATGGGTGGGATTTTATGGACTCGCTCGTACAAGACTGGAAATTCTCGCCCGAGTTTAACGGGGATTTCCATTGCTGATTCTTGCCCGTACCAGTTCCACAGCAGACAAGGTAGTAGAGTTCCAGCACGTGATTATATATTTCTGTCAGGTCACTTTTACAATCCTTAGATTATTTTTTTCATTGGAAATGAGTTTTAAATTGATAGATAACAGGATAACTTTAGACAAGGAACATCTTTTTTTCTCTCATAAGCAAGCTGCACAAGACAGTCTTTTCAAACAACTCTGATTATTTTATGCTGACACACTTTGCATTATCTTATTCAGCCATCTGCTGCAGCTCCTGCCTGTAAAACCTAACGGATTGCATCCATCACAAGTCACAGAGCAGAATTGTACTTCAGGCAATGGAACAGGGTAGAATATTTTTATCTACACGTCAGTTTTATCTGAACTCTTATCCCAAGATGATGGACATGGCACACAACAAAAGGACAGTTTTGTGGATGTTTACAGCCCCATATCATGATTAATCTCTTCAGTAGCCGGAGCCATTTTCTGTGATATTAGCTTTACTCAGCTGGGCTGAAGCTGGCACTGGGAAGTTCAAGGCTCCCTAGCTCTGCAGCTTGCACACTTTGGCCAGAATGGTGGGTGGAGAGGGAAGTGGTAGGGGGAATGAATTGGGGTGAGTGGGGATAGGGGTTGGAGGCAGTTCTCCAGCTACACTTTGACATCTTCCCCTCTTGCCTGGCCACACGCCTTCACAATGGTGACCCAGCAACTAAGTGCATTAAAAAAAAATATAGGGGGCAATTCTATTTCTGTGATGTCAGCCTCATAGAATTAAAGTGAGCATTAATTACTCAATCTTGAGATAAAATAAATAAAATTGGTCCTGTTTCCACGCTATATATCTCTATGACATTATGACTCTTGATGTGCCTTGATCTGAGAGGGTCAACTACAGGTCAAACTTACTGCTCAGAGTTCTACCTACTACCTTACCTACTACCTTAATGTAATCATTTATCTGGTCTTTCCACAAATGGACAACATGTTGATTGGAAAAGAGAACACTTGGGTAATAATACTCGATGTTCATTCAAATTAGATTTGCCAACACAATAAACAGAGCAAGATATAGTGCTATGGGGAGTGAGCAGGATAATGAGATTGGTTTTGGATTGAAAACAGAAAATGCAGGGAATGTCAGCAACATCTGTGGAGAGACCGAGGCCAAGATCGACTTTCCCGGCTTATTGCCCATTGAGGCCCTTAAGTGGCCAACTTGTAATGGCCTCATCTCATCCCCGCTGCTATTAAGCCAGCTGCAAGTGGGTCTATTACCATGCAGCATTATAGTGGCTACAGCCAACTTGTCACTTCTAGGGTGGGGGCAGGGGGTGTTGGGGGGAGGGGGGGTGGTGCATTGTTGATAGGAACAGCTGGGGCTTGGAAGTGGGCTTCACGTGGTCACTCAGTCGAAGACAACTAGAGCCTGATTGAAGGATTCAACATTGGGAAGGGAGGGAGAAGGGCTTGCTGCAAACAAACATCGCATTCCCCTGCCTGTGATATGAGGCTATGCAGGAGGGTTTAAACTGATTCGGGGCGGGGGTGGGATCCTGAGTAGCTTGGATGTTAAGAGGGACGAGAATAGGGGGGTCATAGACGAGGACTCTAAAGCACAGCATCATATGGGTGGAGTAGAGCATGGTTTGAAATGCGTATACTTTAATGCAAGAAGTATTCGCAACAAGGTGGATGAACTTGCAGCTTGGATCAGTACCTGGAACTTTGATGTTGTGGCCATTTCATAGACATGGATAGAGCAGGGACAGGAATGGTTGTTGGAGGTTCTGGGGTTCAAATGCTTCAGTCAGAGTAGAGAAGGAGGTAGAAGTGGGGGGGGGGAGTGGCATTATTAGTCAAAGACTGTATCACAGTGACAGAAAGGAAGTTTGATGAGGACTTGTCTGTTGAGGTCGTATGGGCTGAGATTAGAAATAGGAGAGGAGAGGTCACCCTGTTGGGAGTCTTTTATAGACCTCCTAAAAGTTCTAGAGAGGTAGAGGAAAGTATTGCAAAGTCGATCCTGGACAGGAGTGAAAGTAATAGGGTAATTGTTATGGGGGACTTTAACTTTACTAATATTGATTGAAATAGCTATAGCTCTAGCTCGTTAGAGGGGTCAGTTTTCATACAAAGTGTGCAGGAAGGTTTTTTGACTCAGTATGTAGATAGGCCAACTAGAGGTGAGGCTACGTTGGATTTAGTGCTGGGCAATGAGCCAGACCAGGTGTTAGACTTGGAAGTTATAACATTTTGGTGATAGTGACCACAATTCAATTATGTTCACCTTAGTGATGGATAGGGGTAGGCATGAAGCTGGGGGAAGTAGGTATAGCTGGGGGAATGGTAATTATGAGGCTATTAGGAGAGAATTAAGGTGCATAGGTTGGACTAGGAAACTACAGGGACTGGGAACATCTGAAATGTGGAGCTTATTCAAGGAGCAGCTGCTGCGAGTCCTTGATAATATGTCCCTGTCAGGCAAGGAGGAAATGGTCGAGTAAGGGAACCTTGGTGTACGAAAAAAGTTGATTCGCTGGTTAAAAGGAAAAAGGAGGCTTATGTCAGGATGAGGCTTGAAGGCTCAGTTAGTGCACTGGAAAGCTATAGATTAGTCAGGAGGGAGCTAAAGAGTGAGTTGAGAAGAGCTAAAAGAGGACACGAGAAGACTTTGGCTGATAGGATCAAAGAGAATCCTAAAGCCTTCTTTAGATACGTTAAGAATAGAAGATTGGTTAGGGCAAAATTAGGGCCAGTCAGAGGCAATACTGGGAAGTTATGCGTGGAGCCTGAAGAGATCGGACAGGCACTGAACAAATATTTCTCTTTGGTATTCACGCAGGGAGACATAAATGTAGTTGTGGAGAACACTGGAATATAGGATTGTAAACTGGAAAGTATTGAAGTAGATAAGGAGGAGGTGCTAGATATTCTTGAGGGTTTGAAAATAGATAAGTCCCCTGGGCCGGACAGGATTTACCCAAGGATTCTCTGGGAGGCGAGAGAAGCGATTGCAGAGCCTCTGGCTCTGATCTTCAGGTCGTCATTGTTTACAGGTATAGTGCCGGAAGACTGGAGGATAGCGAATGTGGTCCCACTGTTCAAGAAGGGGAATAGAGATTTTCCTGGGAATTATAGACCGGTGAGTCTCACTTCTGTTGTGGGCAAAGTATTGGAAAGAATTATTAGGGATAGGATTTATAGTTATTTAGAGAGAAATGAATTGATTGGGGATAGTCATCATGGTTTTGTGAAGGGTAGGTCGTGCCTTACTAACCTTATTGAGTTTTTTGAAAAAGTGACCAAAGAGGTGGATGGGGGTAAGGCAGTTGACGTGGTATATATGGACTTTAGTAAGGCGTTCGATAAGGTGGCCCATGGAAGGCTTCTGCAGAAAATGCAGGTGTATGGGATTGAGGGTGATTTAGCTAATTGGATTAGGAATTGGCTGGCAGATAGAAGACAGAGGGTGGTGGTTGATGGGAGATATTCATCGTGGAGTTCGGTGACGAGTGGTGTGCCTCAGGGGTCTGTTTTGGGGCCCCTGCTGGTTGTAATTTTTATAAATGATCTGGATGAGGGTATTGAGGGATGGATTAGTAAATTTGCAGACGACACTAAAGTCGGTGGAGTGGTAGATAGTGAAGAGGGGTGTTATAGTTTGCAGGGAGACTTGGACAAGTTGCAGAGCTGGGCCGAGAGGTGGCAAATGGAGTTTAATGTGGAAAAGTGTGAGGTAATTCACTTTGGCAGGAATAACAAATGTGTAGAGTATGGGGCTAATGGTAGAACTCTTAATAGTGTTGATGAACAGAGGGATCTTGGTGTATACGTGCATAGATCCCTGAAAGTTGGCAATCCAGTCGATAAGGTTGTTAAGAAGGCATACGGAGTCTTGGCTTTTATTGGTAGGGGGATTGAATTTCAGAGCCGCAACATCATGTTGCAACTGTACAAAATTCTAGTGCAGCCGCACTTGGAGTATTGTGTACAGTTCTGGTCACCACATTATAAGAAAGATGTGGAGGCATTGGAGAGGGTGCAGAGGAAGTTTACCAGGATGTTGGCTGGTATGGAGGGCAGGTCTTATGAAGAGAGGCTGAGGGATTTGAGGTTGTTTTCGTTAGAAAGAAAGCAGCTAAGAGGAGACCTTATTGAAACATATAAGATGATTAGAGGTTTAGATAGGGTGGACAGTGATAGCCTTTTTCCTAGGATTGAGAAAGCTAGCACGAGGGGACACAGCTTTAAATTAAGGGGTGATAGTTATAGGACGGATATCAGAGGTAGGTTCTTTACCCAGAGGGTGGTAAGGGTATGGAATGCCCTGCCTGCTACAGTTGTAGATGCGCCAAGTTTGGTGGCGTTTAAGAGGTTAGTAGATAAGTTTATGGATGAAAAGGGAATGGTTTAGGTTAGAGGGTCATTGCTTTTTCTCAATTGGTCGGCGCAACATCGAAGGCCGAAGGGCCTGTTCTGCGCTGTAGTGTTCTATGTTCTGTGCCTGTGACTCTACAAACTGCAGCCCCATCCCTGGGTCGCTCTGCAATCCTCCAATTCTGATAGGTGTTTTTCCTGTGGCAGCCACCGCCTTCCCTGTTGATCATGAGAGCAGCTGGCCTCTAATTGTCCAGCAACTCTCAATAGACGAGATCCCTGTTCCCCAGGGGCCTTGATTCCAGGAGAAGACCCACTATGGCCCCACCACTGCTTGCCTGGTACATGCTGTAGTGCCTCTTCTTATGAAAAGGTAGCGTGGACCTCTCACCAGCTCTCCAGTCGGTGGACAAGAACCTCCACAATGCTCCAACGCATCCTCGCTTGACGTTCATGAAAGCATAGTGGTTATCTTCGCACTAATAAATATTGAATTTTCTTGGAAAGAGCTAAGTCAAGAGAAAAAAAGTCCTGGGTTCACCCATGCAAAGAGAAAAGCTCAAAATTATCCTGCAATCAGGAATGGGTGACTCAAAAGAAACTTTATTGACAGTGTAAACTTAATTTATATTTTTAAATCTTTCCAGTTATTTAGATAAGTTTAACCACCAATTAAACAAGCAAGGACTCATCAATCAGTGGAGGGAAATGAGAACTAATTAGAATACAGTGTTGGCATGATGGAGGAGTATTAATAAAGATTTTAATAGGTTCTGAGCAAGAACATAATTAAAGAAGATTGCAACTGTTTGTACTTTTTTTGCTCCACTGAGCATCATTCTGTGTCATTTGCATTTTTTTGAATCCATCTGGATAGAATTAATGAACGAATGCAGATAGACAGATCTCCTAGAGCAGAGAGTTTACAGAAAGTCATTTCTTTAGATTTTCTGTAGGCTTTTAATCCCTCATTAAGCAAATGGTAGCACTGTTTTAGCTTTGAGAATGTGTTCAATGACACAGTAAGCAGTCTCACAACAGTAAGCGAGGACCTGGCAGATGGAGTATAATGTTAGCAGATGTGAGGTTATCCACTTTGGTAGAAATAATAATAGGAGGGATTATAATTTAAAGGGTGAAAAGGAGAGCATGCTACAATGCAGAGGGACCTGGGGGTCCTTGTGCACGAATCACAAAAACTCGGTCTGCAGGTGCAGCAAGTGATCAAGAAGGCAAATGGAATATTGGCCTTTATAGCAAGAGGGATAGAATATAAAAGCAGGGAGGTCTTGCTGCAACTGTACAGGGCACTGGTGAGGCCGTAACTAAAGTACTGTGTGCAGTTTTAGTCCCCTTATTTGCGACAGGATATATTGGCCTTGGAGGGAGTACAGAGAAGGTTCACCAGGCTGATACCAGAGATGACAGGGTTAGCTTATGAGGAGAGATTGAATAGGCTGGTCTGAACTCATTTACAAGGCTGAGGGGGGGAACCTTATAGAGACTGATAAGATAATGAAGGGGCCAGATAGGGTAGAGGTAGGGAGATTCTTTTGGCTTAGAAAGGAAAATAGAAGTAGAGAGCACAGCCTTAAAATAAGGGGGAGGGGGGCAGTTTAGAATGGAGTTGAGGAGGAACTTCTTCACTTAAAGGGTGTGAATCTCTGGAATTCTCTGCCCATTGAAGTGGTGGAAGCTACCCGTATTTAAGTCACGGGTAGATAGATTTCTGATAGACAAGGGAATTAACAGTTATAGGGAGAAAGCAGGAAAGTGGAACTGATCCACTTCAGATCAGCCATGATCTTATTGAATGGCGGGGGGAAGGGGGGGTGCTCAAAGGACTAGATGGCCTACTCCTGCTCCTATTTCTTATATTCTTATGTTATCAGGTTAAAGTCCAACAGGTTTATTTGAAATCACAAACTTTCAGAGTGCTGCTCCTCAGGTGTGTCACCTGAGGAAGGTGCAATGCCCCAAAAGCTCGTGATTCCAAATAAGCCTGATGGACTTTAACTTTGTGTTGTGAGACTTTCTGCTGTGCCCACCCCAGCCCAACACCGGTATCTCCATAACATGGCCACAACCAACATTTGAGTAGATGCATTTTTGGTAATTTTGGCCTTTTGTGCTATTTTCAATGGAGTTTGTGTGTTTCCAAGTTAATACCATGATGTCCTAGTACAGATAAATAATAAATTCAAACACAGATGTTGTATGAGGGTCTGACATTGAAAGGGTTGATATGGGATTTGGTACAGTCCCATCCACAGTGTGGTGTAAAAGAAAATGTAACCTGAATCCAAGTGATAGCATTGCACTAGACAGAGATGTGTGTAAAGGCAAGCATGGAGATGGTTCCTAGCTTGAGCCCTATACTACATAAATAGTAGTTCAATTTACAAGTAGTTCATTAACACTTCCTATTAAACCACACAAGACTCAGAAGCTCTGCGTGAGACCTACTGAACGACACATAACATCTTACCATCATGATGACAGTTAATGGAATAACCCAGAACCGCACACAAGCTGGAGGAGGAAAGCGTCACCAGGAAAAGTAAAAATGCAGCATTCTGTCGTAATGAAAAGCACCGGAAATAAAGATGCAGAAGGCGATGACCTAATGAAAAACTTCAAAGTAGGTTTAGAAGTGAATGGCAGGAATAAAGTTCAACATTGCAGCAAAAGACTCCATCAAATCCCAGGCAAGTCCTGCTTCAAAAGTCAAAGGGCAGGATGTTCCAGCCATGCCCACCCCAAGACTGGAAAATCCTGTCTGAGGTCAACAGAGCTTTGCATCGTCCACTTCCCTCCCACCTCCGCCACTATCAACACCCCATCCATCCCGACCATCATCACCATGGCAGGCAGGATGGGAAAATTCTGCCTAAAGAATGCGGAGTCAGAAGATCTAACAGGTGTGAGCTAGGAAAAAAAAACTTACATCCTCAGCCAGAACAAGTTCCAAAAAGCTTTTGAGTCACCAACTCTCATTACTGCCATTTGAAACACATTGCAAACAACCCAAATCCCAAATCAGCACCTGAACACATGACGGCTGGCTCACTTTCTCAAGACTGAGAAAATATATCATTAATATTCATCCGCAATCAGAGACCAACTAAACTACACACATCTTACAACAATACCCTCTTTAGAACTTATTCAGGTTTAGTATGATAGAGATCATGGATCCCCAAAGGAAACTTTTTGAATCATTTGTGACCAATCCAATTAAGTAGCAACTTTCATGTACGCACTGATGATAGCTGTAAGTATTAAACTAACAAGAACAGAAAATGCTGGAAAATCTCAGAAGATCTAACAGCATCTGTGGAGAGAGAATAAAACCAATGTTTCGAGTCTGGCTGACCCTTCATCAGACCTTACTTTTTATAATGTAACCACTAATAATACTGGGTCTGTTATAATGTAACCAATAGCAACATCTTGTGAAGGTCAGCTGACCAGCTGATCCAATAGACAATCTCACCAATGGTAAAATGATGTGGTGATCAGCTGACATCAAGTTCCCTAAGGATGGATGGATGGATGAAAATGTAGCGAAGTTATGTACAATAATGAGCGAAATAAGTAATCTGGTGATCTATATAAAGAATGCAGCTCATTTGCCTGGAAAATGGTCTGATCCCATATAAGCTCCGGTCAAGAGGTGCAAATAAATACCACCCCACATTGCTGTTTTTCCAGAGGCTCTGTGACTCAGTTTAAATATCCTGTTGCCTCAGAAATTCAATCAGCATAATTAAAGACCCCATTCGCCCCTGACATTCTCTCTTCCACCTTTCATTGGGAAAAAGATACAAAAATCTGGGATCATGCACCAACCGACTCAAAAACAGCTTCTTCCCTGTTGCCTTCAAACTTTTGGATTGACTTACCTTATGTTGAGTTGATCTTTCTCTATACTCTAACTATGATTGTAACATTATACTCTGCACCCTTTCCTTTCTTTGTCCTCTATGTACTCTATGAATGGTATGCTTTATTTGTATAGTGTGCAAAAAAACAATATTTTTCATTGTACACCAATACATGTGGGAATAATAAATCAAATCAAAAAGACATTGATAATTTAACCTTTAGATACATAACATTTGATTATCATGACTGCGGTGAAGGAGTGGATGGATAGTTGATGGAGAAGAAACCATCATACAAAGTAAATAAAGAACAAAGAAAGAACAAAACAGCACGGGAAACAGGCCCTTCGGCCCAATGAGCCCGCGCCGCCACTCCGATGTCCCCACCTCTACCTGTGATCCCTGTCTATGTTTATAGATCTATGGATTAAAAACCAAATTTGAGACAATTTAGGGAGAATTTGTTTTGCCAGTTAGCCTAAGAGCATATCTTTGGGATGTGGGAGGAAACCAGAGTACCCAGAGAAAACCCACACAGCACGGGGAGAATGAGCAAACTCCCACAGACACAGGCCCAAACCCATGTATCTGCACAGCACAGCGATAGTCACTGAGCTGTCGTGTTGCCCATCAAATGGTCCAGGTCAAGCGTACATTAATGACATTGTTTTGTGTGGCTTCTTTATCAAATCGTGGGGTGGCATTAGTCTAGCAGTATCATCAGATTATTCAAGAAAATGTGGAATATCCAATTCAGTGGATGAAGATGAAGATGATTTGTTGAGGAGAGGGGTTTCTGAAACAGAAAGGACCAGATCTGCTCCAGACTGGGGTCATTATGACGATGTCATTGCCAAGGTGGCCATGATGAATTTATTTGATGAACTCTTCTCTCCTCATTAAATGCTAAAGACAATGAATTTGATAGTATTGGACATTTTGATTGTGGTAAAAAGTGTTTTTGTATGATTAATTCATTCAATAGACTTTGGCACATTCATTTAATGGTCTAGAACTTCCAATTCCTGTGAGAAAGGAGGATAAGGTCGCATTCCAGAAATAGCTCACATAATGTGCTGGGAGATCCGTTGGAGGACCCCATGCTAAAAAATGCACAATAAATGCAGTTCAAATTGGTAATGGGCAATTAGTCTGCCTTGGGAACTATCTGAAACTTTGGATAGTTCTGATTTTTCTGGCAGAATATTTAGCCAAGAAAAGCTAGAAAAATTAAAATTGCTTCTAACTGCTGGATAACAAAGTACTGCACCCCCTTTCCTCCACCACTGGACACCCCAAATACGCCCATGACCACTTCAATCAGCCCCATCTCTTTGACAACTCTTCCTATCTCCCACTATCCTTCACCCTCTCAACTATCCTCCATACCACCCCACCCAACTACCCGCCCAACTATCTCAACACCACTCTCAACCAACTCCTCTGCCACTCTACTGGCTTACTTCCAACCACCACCCCCGCCCCCCACACCACTACCATCCCTGGCTATCCTCCAACCAACTGAGTATACTCCCAACCCAATTATTATCTCAACTAACCCTAACACTCCACAAACCCCCAACTATCCTCTATCTCGACTGACTGCACAACTGACCATCTTACCCTCACCCAAACTGACTATCTCTCCATCCTGACCCATCCTATCACTGACCCTGCCCGCCCATGCATCCTGCCCAGTTAACTCGCACACTCACCTTTTCCCTGGCATCTACAAGTTGCTGTGCCCTTTAAGCTGATCTGCTTTACAGCCATAAAAAGGGCATGTAGCTTCACTTGCCCCATCATTGTTGCCCTGTAGTGAGGAATCTCGGGAGCCAGTATGGTGCACATTTTTCACCAGATTCCAATTAGAAGGTCAGGCAAGGAAGGTGCAGCTCTTGACTGAGGTGGGGAGAAAAGATCAGACTGCAATCTGACTGTAATTGCCACCCCTTCCTTGCTGTGGCCCAACTTGAATTACTGGAGTTATTTTTTTCGCATACCTGCCCACCAAAGTTATTTGCATTTTATACTCAATGCATAAGTCGACCCCCACCTTTGGAAGGATGTTGGAGACTTCAGCGGTCATCCTCTATACTGCGACCTACAAAAAAAGTGATGACTACTGGGCAATGTCTTGCAATTATCATCTTTTGTCCAGTGGAGTGTGGATTTTGTAGAGCTATAACATTTATATTACTTAAGGGAAGCTAATAAGTCAATCTGAACAGACCGTACAAGGGTACTGTATACAGATTGTATCGTAGAAAGAATTGACCGTCCTTCAATAAATAACAGGCAGCCGGTTAAGGGGATGTTTCAAGATGTCTTTATTGATTTCTGCAATGAATTGAAACCTATTTTTCAAGGAATCTAATTTAACCCAGACAAGAATGAACCCTGAATAAAAGTATTATGGTGAAGGTTTATAAAGATCATCAGAGGATTGAAATTGTGTTTACAGCGTTAATAATTGATGCATTCTACTCAAAAATATATATATTTTTTACTCTTTCAACAAAGATGTTAACACGGAATACATATTAAAATGGATGACTGAAAAAACATGTTCCTATCTTTACTGCTAATATCACACAGTGTGAGTCCATTTGCAAAGACACAATGGACCAAAATTACGCTTCCGAGGTGGGTAGCTCTGCCTCAATATAAAGGGCCCTATCACGTACAATTATGACTCTGGGGAGGCGGGTTGGATTGGAGACAATACAGACTTGTTGTTTTAAAATCTCTCTCTTTACATTCCCATACCCACCACTCCATCCCAAGTCAACACAGGCCATCACCCACCTGCATACAACCTCAAAAATTCCGTGCCACCCTCATAGACTCTCTCCATTATCCATTTTGGGCAGACCTCAGAAGCCACGTGGAGATGAAAAAAACTAACAATTTAAGAACACTCTTCTACAATTGATAGGGAAAAGAAATGCTCATCAATGAAACACATTTTAAGACTTTAAATCCCTTGACTTGGGGATTTAAAGTCTTAAAATGTGTTTCATTGATGAGACTTGGATATCCCTTGACTTGGATAACCTGTTACAAAAATCACAGAATCACTAAGTTGTCACAGTGCAGGAGGCTATTCAGCCCATTGAGGCAGTACCAGCTCTCCAAATGGGCACCATGATTTAGTGCCATGCTCCTTCCTTTTCATCATACCCTTGCAATTTGTTTCTAGTCAAATGATCATCCAATTCCCTCTTGAATGCCTCACTTGAACTTGCCTCCATCACACTTGCAGGCAGTACTATCCAGGCCCAAACCACTCGCTATGTGAAAAAAAAACTTTGCTCACATCCTCCTACATTCTTTTGCAAATCATTTTAAAGCTGTGCCCTCTCATTCCCAATCTTTTTACAGATGGGAACAGTTCTTCCCTGTCTAATCTGCCTACACATTCATGATTTTGAATATTACTATCAAATTACCTCATAATTTTCTCCTCTCCAAGAACAACACTTCCAACCTTACTAATCCATCCTCAAAACTGAAATTTCTCATCCCTGGAACCACTCTGACAAACCTCTTATGCACTCTCTCCAATCACATCCTTCCTCTAGTGTGGCACCAAGAATTGCACAAAAAAAAGTCCGGCTGAAGTATAACTAGTGTCTTGTACAAATCCAGCATAACTTCTGTTCCCTTGTACTTTATTATTAATAAAGTCCAATGAGCAAACTTTTATTCAGTAACCATATCAAAACCATATCTTCAGTAGCCATATCAAACCATAATAAAAACCCTTTAATAGCCTCATGAAATTGTCAGTCAAAATTTGAAATCAGCCTGCCCTACTGAGATAAGTTCTTTTGGAGCCTCTGAATCTCAGCCAAGCATTCAAAATGACATAGATGTAGGGTCAATTCTTGGGAAATGTCAAAACTGAAACCTTTTGAAAGTTTGGATCAGATGGTAATGGTATTTTTTTACTTATACCAGATGGCCTGTTAGTCAAAATAGAGTTTTTTTTATTCTAACTGACAGCTGCAGCGTTTTCGTGCTTAAAGGATTGGGGTTTAAGTAAGTTCAAATCATAGCATTTAAACAGACCTTATTCATCTTTCCAGAACATATAGGCCCAAACCATCATTTTTGTTCCTTCCAGTCATCTTACATGTTAAGGCCCTTGGAGCAGTGAAATTGTGGTTTGTTCTTCCACACACTTGACGAAGGAACAACATTTGGGTTTCATCAGAAACAGATACATGGCTTCTGCATCCAAGTCCTGATTTTCCAGATTCAGTCTTATTCCGCAAAAACCCAGTCCAACATCTCAAAATGCAATCTGCAACTCTGGGTATCGGTATATGGAGGGATTGGGTATAATTATCATTTCACCCATCTCATCTGGAAAGTTTATTTATTAGTCACAAATAAGGCTTACATCAGGCCTGCAATGAAGTTATTGTGAAATTCCTGTAGTCAATACAATCCAGCGCCTGTTCGGGTTAATGCATCTAACCAGTCCAAACGGTGGGCAAGGTGTACAACTCTGCCAGGCAAGTAAGGGTCAGATTACCCCTGTTGTAACTAGCACACCCAAGCCATACACTAAAGCTCTACTGATAGGTCAATGACTAACGTATTTCAATGGCTGTGGGGGCAGGGTTTTTCAATTTACCTGAGCTGCTTCCAAGGTATGACTGGCCTTGACTTCCATTGACAAATATCCCAATGACACAGTTGACAGGCAGCAGTTGGTTGCCATGGTTTTAGAGTAATGATCTGGCTGCACACTCCAAGAACATGTTTTAACATTTGAAGCATCAGTTTATGGTCACAGTTATTCACACATTATTCAAATAATAAAGGGAAAGAAAACAGTCAGCACTCTTAAAGCTAATAATCTCTTTTATCTCTATTACTCATTCAATAAGAAAATGCATTAAGCAATCAATTCCACAGGTATAGAGCAGTTACTTATACAATACTGCTAGGGAAGGTTGGGTGAAAGGGCTATGATAGTATCATTTATCATGCCTTTTTACTTGAATATTCACTGGAACAGAGTCCAGAGTGAAAGAAAAATGAATCCATCGTCCTGTATCTATTAAAAACACCAAAAGGTATTTCAATACAGCTCAGTCAATGAGATCTAAAGGGTTTGACCAAAGCACTATATTGACAAATCTGACAACATTGCTATCACTGGATGTTTTTTAAATCAGTCATTATAGTAACATAAGAATTAGGAGCAGAAGGAGACAAATTCAGCCTTTTGAGCCTGCTCCGCTATTCAATCAGATAATGTCTGATCTCTCCCTGGATTCAATTTCATCTTTCTACCTGTGCCCCATATCTCTTTATCCCTTTTGCAAAATTAGGAATGTATCTATCTCCTTCTTGAAACCATTCAATGATTCAGACTGATGGGAAGAGAGTTTCACAAGTTCACCACCCTCTGCAAGAAGTAGTTCCTTATCATCTCGTCTTCAAATCCAACGTCTCTCAACCTATACCTGTGACATCCTGTTCGAAATTGTCCCATGAGAGGAAACATTAGGTCTACATTTACTTTGTCAATCCCTTTTGAAATTTTATATATCTCGATCAGATCCCCCTCATCCTTCTAAACTCCAGTGAGTGCAAGCCCAAACTGTTCAATCTCTCCTCATGCATCAAGCCTTTCATCCCTGGAGTCAATCTTATGAATCACCCCTCAACTGCCTCCAATCCACCACATCCATCCTCAAATAAGGAGGACAAAACTGGACACAATACTCCAGATGTGAAGAGTCTGATGATTTGTTCTCAATATGTGAAGAAGACATTCAGTAAAGCTCATACCTCCACCATGCTGTGTCACTTCAATGTTATTACAAAGATGTTGCTCTTCTTTGAATGTTTTCCCTATCTAGTCAACATCTACAAAAGTGAAAAAAATCTATTTTTTCCAAGGTGGCACTGGACCAGGATATATGCTTCCAAAACTCCATTCTAACTCTTTTAATCACACTAAAAATGCTTTAATTCACTACATTCTGCACTCTCTCATTCCCTTCTCTATAAATGGTGTGCTTTATCTGTATAGCATGCCAGAAACTATACTTTTTACTGTACTAATACATGTGACAATAGTAAATCAAATCAAATCAAAGGGAGGCCAGCAGAAAGTGGGAGGGTCGGCGCTATGCTGTTGGCCTCTCCAGCGGGGATAAGCCTCGCCCATTGTTTGCTGGAGTGAATCACACTCATGCACAGTGTATGGGAGATTCATTTCAAAACTCCCATTGAAAAAAAGGCATGATTTCATTCAGTTTTTATGCAAATTTGACACAAATTTCTTTGAGAGAATCCCACCCCACTTTTTTGCTAACAGTTAATCAATTTGTCACTGAGTATACCCTAACTGTGTACTAAGGTTTCGCCAAAATCTATCCAATATTTTTTGAGCTATATTATTTACTGACAAACAGACGAAGAGACCAACAATTGGGTGAAAACAGAATCTCAATTCACTTTCAGTGATGGAGGTAATTAAATGTTTAGACAGGATGTACTGGGATCTAATGAATTTGTCCATTCAACAATCAATTACTTGATATTTACAAGAGTGCAAAAGCTACTTGTAATGCACCAATTAATCAATTAACATCTACAAGCACACATGGATTATAATGCATTGATTAATTCAGTCAATCTTTAGAAAGACCTGATCATTGATTATCTGTACCCTTCATATCTGCCAATATTTTCACGGCAGTCATGGCTTCCGGTCATTTACCAGTGCATGTTGGGACATTTAGCAGTTGAACATTAGAACCATTTCTTAGATAATTGATCAGCAGAACTTGGATAGTTGACCAACAGGGGTCATAGGTTCGCATCGCTGACCACTTGAAGTCAGGTTGTTGATCTGCAAAGGACACAGTGAGTCAATATTGGATAGAAGTTAACAGCAACTCAATGCCTCACAGGGGGCTTTGGCTTATTGGCCAGCAGTCATCATCGCTTTGAACAGTTGATGATTGTTGGGACCATGGGTAATTGACTTGTGTGTTTAGGGACTTTGATCATAGGCCAGCAGAGGTCACGACTTCAGGTTGACCAGTGGGAGTCAGAGCATTGGAGCAGTGAGTTGCAAAGGTAATCATTTCATTAACAGTGGGAGCCTAGACTTTGATTCATTGCATAACAGCAGTCACAGTGTTGGTGCATTTATCAGTAAAAGTCCAATTATTAAAACATTGAGCAAAAGGAGCCTCACCTTTAGATTTCCTTTTTGTTTATTCATTCTTGGAGTCTGCATATTGCTGACAAAGCCAGCATTTATTGATCATCCGTAACTGCTCTTGGAAAAGTGATAATGAGCTACCTTCTTGAACCATTGAGGTTCACATAGTGAAGCTATTCCCACAGTGCTATTTATTAGGGTGTAGAAAGATATTGACACGATGACAATGAATGAAAGCTGATATGTTTCCATATCAGGATTGTGTATAGCTTTGAAGAGAAATTAGAAGGGGGTTTTCCCCACGTCACTTCTACCCTTGTCCTTCTAGGTGGTAGAGGTCTGGGTTTGGAAAGGATTGTTTGTAACTTGCTATATTGCATCTTGTCAATTGTACACACTGCAGCCAAAATGCAATAGTGGTGGACAGTGTGAATGTTTCATGTAGTAAATGGAGCAATCAATTGGGCTACTCTACCTTAGATGGTGTTAAGCTCCTCGAGTGCTATTGGAGCTGCACTCACCCTGGCATGTTAACTTGAGTATTGTAGGTAATGGAAACACTTTAGGGAGTCAGGACATAAATCATCTCTGCTGAATTCCCAACCTCTGACTTACTCTTGAGGCCACAATGTCTGTGTGACTAGTTTTTGATCAAAGGTCACCCCTATGCTGTTGATGGTAGGGAATTTGACAATGGCAACTCCATTCAATGTCCAAGGAAGATGACTTGAGATACTTTTGTTGGAAATTGTAATTGTTTGGCACTTGTATGGTACAAATTCTACTTACCTCAAATCAGCCCAAATCAGTAGATTGTCCAGGTCTTGCAGCATAAGGACATTATGTAGAATCCCTACAGTGCAGAAGGAGGCATTTGGCTCATCGAGTTTGCACAGACTCTCCAACTGAGCATCTTACCACACCCCGCTCTATTTTCGTATTTACCCTGCTAATTTTCCCTAGAATTAATGGGGGGAATTCCGCTTGCCGCAGGAATTGTTGCAGGCAAGGGATGGCCCATGTAAAGGCCCACTGACCACAGGCAGGATCCTCCAGTTTTGAGGCTAGCGCAGCTGGAGAATCCTGTCTCATATTCTTGAGCACTGAAGGAGCAATTTAGCGTGGCCAATCCACCTAACCCGCACATCTTTGGAGTGTGAGAGGAAACCAGAATAATCATGGGAATCCACACAGACAGTGACCTAAGGCTAGAAACGAACCTGTGTTCCTGGTACTATGAGGAATTGTGCTACTGTGCCACCCTTGTCTGCTTCCTTATCTGAGATGTTGTGAATGGAATCATCACTGAACAACTGCACTTCTGGCCTTACATTGGAGAGAAGATCAGTGATTGGAGAAGACAGCTGAAGGAGATTGGTCAAATATACTACCCTGAGGGACTCGTGCAGTGATGGCCTGGTCTGTGATAATTAATTGCCAACAACCACAACCAATTTCCTTTTTGTTAAGCATAACTTCAATTTTACTTAAGGCTACCTTGATGCCACATTTGGACAAACAGTGCCTTAATGACAAGTCAAGTTATTCTCACCTCACATCTCATCTTCTGGTAGATGTCAAGATTTCAGGCCATTGATTGAAGGAACCAGGACTTTAAGTGACGGTCTGTTAAGAATCAAGGCTTCAAAGAATTGCTAAGTGGGGGTGATAACCTTCAATGATTGCTTTGTTGAAGTTGGGACTTTAGATCATTGGCCTGTGGGAAACAATGCATTTCAGTATTGACCAATGAGAGTTTTATTAACCAACCAAAACTATGTTTTTTTTTAATGATGACCCAGCAAGCATTGAAACTTGGTACCATTACCCAATGGGACTTTATGTAATAAACTATTTGTGAGAGTTAAAACTTCAAGATATTGACCACCAAACCTGGAGGCTGCCAGAATTTATTAAACACAACAAACTTTCACATTAAAATGAAACATAGAAGCTCATAAGGATCATTTAAGATTTATGACTGTCAGGTGCTGCTGCAGTTTAATTTTCCATATCTGATGATGGTGAGAGTCATTCCTGTTACGGTGGATAGGTTTCATAATTCGCAATAGAAATACCACAGCACAAATGTATGGCTTATTCTGAAATGAGTAACAGCCTTAATAGATTAGGGAGGTGGCACGGTGGCACAATGGTTAGCACTGCTGCCACACAGCGTCAGAGACCTAGTTCAATTCCAATATTGAGTGACTGTTTGTATGGAATGTGCACATACTCCCCATTTTTCCATGAGTTTCTTCCAGGTACCCTCCCATAGTCTGAAAATGCATGGATTAGGTTAATTGACCATGCAAATTTGGTTTTAATGTCCAGTGACACTAAATGATGCAGGCTTGTGGGCTAAAAGACCTCTTTTGGCACTGTAGGGATTCTATGATTCTATGAGCCCAGGTTCAGTGTTTAATTTGGACAGCATTAACAAGTCTTCATGGGGATTAAGTCACTGACCTCAGTACCTCAAGGTTAGCCATGGAAGATTGGTCTTCTTCCGATCACTAATCTCAGGTCTCTTCTTGAAAACGATTATCTGCAAATTTTAGGCAAAGATAAAATTAATCTCAGAAGTGAAAAAGCCCTGCAACTCATACAGTTGGGAGGGATGGCAGGGGATGAGACAAGAGAAGGAACTTATGAGGAAAAGGGGTGGGAAATGAAATCTCTATTTCAGAAATGCGGGCCTGCTATGTCGGAGATTTTCACAGCAAATGACAAGTCCAAAACCCATAAGAACTCGTTGCTATGAGAATTGATCAGTCAGACACAAGGTTTTAACTATCATAGTGTTCTGACCAATCATTTTACCCATTATATTTAATCCTTTCTCGGATCCTTGGGCATGGATTTTAGAGCATTTTGATGACAAGATTTTTTTTATTATTTTATGGAATATCAGCATAGCTGGGATTTGTTAATCCTCTCCAATTGCCATTGGGAGCAGTAAAGAGTCAACCACATTGCTCCGAGCATGGAGTCACAGGTAGGCCTGAGCAGGTAACAATGGAATTTTTTTTTCCATAAAGGACATTCGCGAACCAGATAGATTTTACGACAATTGATAGTTTTAAAATCATGGTTACTTGATTTTAAAATCTTCAATTTTGTATTGAAGATTTTAATTGAAGCCTTCAATTCCAAATTTAATTTTGTATATCAAATACAAATTCTATCAACTGCTTTGGTGAGATTTGTTCCAATAAAATTAGCCTAGGCCTCTAGATCTAATATCCAATAACATTTCCACCTCACTACCTCCATGTTTTGCTGTAGTGCTAAAGCAGCGTGAGGCAAATTTCCTCCCATCGATACATTTAGGGAAAAGTTTAGGAAACCATCAGAAATAACGGAATTTTACATAATTGTCATACTGGGAGCCTGAATTTCTTTGGGAATTTCCTTCCACCCTCCAAAGATGTACAGGTTAGGTGGATTGGCCATGCTAAACTGACCTTAGCTTTGGGATGGAATAGAATAGTAGAGTAAATATGGGGGCTTACAGAAATAGGGTGGATTATTGTTGTTGCAGGCTCAATGGGCCAAATGCCTCCTTCTGTGCTGTAGGGATTCCGTGATTCTATGAAGTATTTGGGTTGATAACCAATTCACATTCTACTACTCATGTTCCTCCATGAGGAAAAGGGGGGTGAATGAACTTGATGTAGAGATCAGCCATGATCTAATAAAGTGACTGGAGGGCATGAATGGTCTACTCTTTTCCTATAACCTCTCTTCCAAAAAGCAGAATGGATCTCTTATATTTACCTTAAAGCAAATATCCCCATCTGAAAAACACTACCTCCTACAATACAGCATTCCTTCAATAGCCCAGTCAGACTACATGCTCAAGTCCTAAAGTAGTGTTTGAACCCATTGCTTTTTGACTCAGGTTAGAGTCCATCGAATTAAAGCGAAGAACACTCGGGAATAAGCGGCACAGTGGCACAATAGTTAGCATTGTTGCCTCACAGTGCCAGGGACCCAGGTTCATTTCCAGCCTCAGGTCACTAACTGTGTGAGTTTGCACATTCTCCCTGTGTCTATGTGGATTTCCTCTGGGTGCTCTGGTTTCCTCCTACACTCCAAATATGTGCAGGTTGATTTGATTGGCCATGCTAAATTGATCCTAATATCAGGGTATTAGTAAATACATGAAATTATGGGAATCCTGGGTGGGATTGTGGTTGGTGCAGACTCGAGGGGCCGAATGGTCTCCTTCAGCACTGTAAGGATTCTATGAATCTATGAATATAGAAAAAGTGAAATAATTGCCAACTTTAATCATGGACATGCACATGAACCTGACCCTTGTGGGTCAAAATGATTTGATGAAGTGGAATTTAACAGCCCCCCCTGCCGGCAGGATTTTCTGGTCTTGCTGCTGCCGGCAAAGTTTTGAACAACTTGCCTCATTTTCCAGCCCCGGGATGTAAAATTCAATGCAACAAGTTCCTTTTCAACCAGCTATAATCCGGACAGAGCTTGATTTTCAGCACATTTGTCTCATGCACTGTCTCACCACCATGTGGCAATTATAAATTACTGCACATTATAGGCTAATGTTTTTATTCCTTCTCTAATATACGCCAGAGAAGGGATCTGTCTCTGTATATTATTTAAACAGAAGAGCCATTATTAACACAGCCGTAGGTCACAAATTACTGCCACCAGCTTTATCAGAGCTAGTGGAATTGAAGTTGTGGTGTAAATCACAGAGCCCCAACAATCTGCAGTAAGAACCTAAGGAGTTGGAGCTGGAGTAAGTCACATCGACCATCGAGCCTCCTCCACCACTCAGTATGATTGCACCCCATCTACTATTATAATTGCATTATTTTGTGCCTGTGGCTTGCTTCCCATGGTGTCCAGAAAACTTACTGATCTCAATCTTGATATGCTAAACAATGAAGTGTCTGCAGATTCCAGGATAGAAAATCCCAGAGTCACAATCTTCCCAGGGAAGACGTCGCTCCTTATCTCAGTCCTAAGTGGTGAACACATAAATCAATTTTTAGATGTCAAGGGCATCAAAGGGTATTGGGAGAAAGTGAGAAAATGGCATTGAGATAGAGGATCACCCATGATCAGATGGAACAGGCTCGAAGTGCCAAATGGCCTCTTCCTGTTCCTAGTTTTTTTGATTGGAAGTCTTTTGGTCGCCCTGTAGGGTGTTTCTCATGGTGAGAGACACCATGCCATTTGCCAGAGTTGGGATCTCCTGATGCCACCACTGTCAAAGTGTTTTTCCATTGATTCCACATCATGCCGCCAGGAACGCACAGCGGGGGTACACTGTCGGTGGAAGCCAGAAGATTTCTAGCCTATTGCTCAATATTTCTATTCCAATAACTCCACCACCTGTCATGTATAAGTGAATCATAGAAATGTAGAAAATAGAAGAAAGAGAAGGCCGTTCGGCCCTTTCAGCCTGCTGCGCCATTCATTTTGATCATGGCTAATCATCAAATTCAATATCCTGTCCTGCCTTTCCTCCCATATCCCTTTATCCCCAGAACTATACCAAATTTCTTCTTGAAATCACACAATGTTTTGGTCGCAACTAGTGTCTGTGGTAGTGAATTCCATAGATTCATGACAGACCGTCTACTGTTCAGTGTCTTACCCACGCAGGATATGGCAGCTGTCAGACATTCAGATTCCTTGACTCTGGTTTTACCGGCACACGAAGTTGGGTGGGCGAGGCTCACAGAACAGAATTCTCCATTGGCCTCAGGCACGATCCTTGGAGCCTCAGGCGGGCATGCCGGTAAAATGTATCTTTTTTTGTGACGGTAGTTTGTAAGATGTTGCTTTGATATCTGAAGCACAATGTTGATATGATATTAGCAGATTCTTGATACAAAGGTCTAAAATGGTTAAATGGCATGTGGCCCAAGAAGGGAAATATTCTATTTAATTGTCAGCAGTCTACGGTTGTGAAAGATATTCAGACAATATTAATACTGGAAATGTTAGTGATTTTAATCATGGTCTTTCAATGTTGCTTATCAATTGCATTAATGCTCTTCAGCTTGCCTCTAGGGCATTGTTGTTATGTAAATGAGCATGTCTGGTCATATGAAGTACAACATTGGGTATTTTCTTCCCTAATCCTACAGACACGGTTCCCAGCAGGTTATAAAATGTTAACATGATATAAGAGAAGCAAATAACAAGTACACAGAATCACTTTAGCTCATACATTTGAGAAATACTGGTTTACGATTACAACAGTAAAGTGAATTGGGACATTTTAAATTATATTTACACTTGACATGCTTCACTAATAGCAATAGTGGGGCAGCAATTAAATGCCTTTGGATAAGCTTTTAACAAAGCGGCAACTGCAGCTTTAAAGAGCAAAGCGAATAAGTAAATTGTGTGTGCAGCCTACACAGTGATGCTCATGGGGCCTGATTTTAACCTGAAGTGAGTGGCATGTGTAGAGCCAACAATCATTTCGATATTCGGCTACATTAACACAGATTGGACTGACACCACCATCGTACTACCCTTGCACCGCACACCACCAGCACCACCACAACCACCACCACCAACTCCCCCCTCCCCCCACACCCCCAATACCCGCAACTCTGCCTCAGTGCTTAGCACTGCTGCTTGACAGCACCAGGGACCTGGGTTCAATTCTTGTCTGTGGAAAGTCTGCCTATTCTCCCCGTGTCTGCCTGGGTTTCCTCTCACAGTCCAGAAGATGTGCTGGTTAGGTGCATTGGCTGTGCTAAATTCTTCCTCAGTGTGCCCAAACAGGCGTCAGAGTGTGGCAACTAGGGGATTTTCACAGTAACTTCATTACAGCGATAACGTACGCCAACTTGTCACATTAATAAATAAACTCAACTTGAAGCTTAAACTTAAATCTAAACATCAGCCCAGGTATCGAAGTGATTGCTGGCTGTACATGTATCACTCACTTCAGCTTAAAATCAGGCCCCATGAGTATTATCACGTAGACTGCAAACACAATTCACTTATTGGCTTTGCTCTTTAATGCTGTGGTTGCCGTTTTATTCATAGCTTATCTAAACATTGTGCTAGGTGTGAGCGGCAGGTGGAAGCTATCAGGAACTGAATGAAAAAATCCCCACCCAGGTAAAGGAAGGAGGTTGTGAGCTGATGAGGCAAAGTGAAGGTCAGGGCAGGACCAAGGATCTCTCATTGAGCCTTGGAAATTCCTGTAGGAATCCTCTTTGGCCTTGAACCTTGTGGCACGTCTCTAGCTATAGTCAGCACTGTGGGTGACCCAATACTGCGGTTAAAATTGACTCATGGTCTGAATGACATTTATTTTGTCATCAAGTATTTTGTCTTTCAGTCAGAAATTCAAAATATTTATGTTTCACGATGTGAAGCTGTTCACATCAATGTGAACAGTTTGTGTATTAAAGCGAAAAGCTCTTCACAAATGAGATGGGCCAATTGACCTCCTTTCGCACAGTAGGGGTTCTACAGTTCCCTGATTTAAGGCATGGTGGCACAGTGATTAATGCCTCACAACACCAGTGGCATGGGTTCAATTCCCTGGCTTGGGTCACTATCTGTGTGGAGTCTGCGCATTCTCCCCATGTCTGCATGTGTTTCCTCTGGGTGTTCCAGTTTCCTCCCACAATTTGAAAGATGTGCTGGTTAGATGCATTGGCCATGCTAAATTCTCCCCAATAACAAGGAGTGCGGTGACTAGGGGATTTTCAGAGTAACTTCATTGCAGTGTTATTATAAACCTACATGTGACAACAATAAATAAACTTCAAACTTAATGCTTGAATATTGGGCTGCCTATTGTCCCCGGTTCCTTCAAAGTCAGATCAGCAAATCTGCTTGCCCACTTCTCTTCACATTCTCTCCTTTTGAGATGCTCGTTCAGTTTGGTGAAGGGTTCCACTGGGTAGCTACTGTCCTCTGGCAATTTAACTCAAGTACGCTTTTGTCATGTGGAATGATGGTCAGCTAATCACAGTAACTAGTCTCACAACACCAGGTTAAAGTCCAATCAGTTTATTTGATAGACTTTTGGAAACACTGTTCCTTCATCAGATGTGTGGAAGGCTCCGATCAGAGAAGGGCAGATAAAGGCACACACAGTTTACAGAATACTGATTAGAATGCGTGTCTTTACAGCTAACCTGCTGTTCAAGTCTTAAAGATGCAGACAATGTGAGTGGAGATAGTATTAGGCATAGGTCAAAGAGATGTGTCTTATCTCCAGATAGGATAGTAAGTGAGATGTTGCAAGTTCAGGCAAATCATGGGGGTTACCGATAGTGCGACATGAGCCCAAGATCCCAGTTGAGACCAACCTCATGTGTGCGGAACTCGGCTACCAGTCTCTGCTCCCTGACTGTGCTGTAGTGTGTCGTGAAGGCCATCTTGGAGAACGCTTACCCGAAGATCAGAGACCAAATGCCCGTGACCATTGAAGTGTTCGCCAACAGGAAGGGAACAGTCTTGCCTGGTGATTGTCGAGTGATGTCCATTCATCCGTACCTAATCAACCAGTGGAATATCAGTGTCCACATAGGCACTTAGTAGCAGTGAAAATTGGAATACATGCGATGTGTAAAGTCGATCTTTTTTTTCCCCTTATCTCATTGGCCTCAATATTATATCCGATCATGACCTCTCAGCACCCCAGCTGATATTGGTATTAAGCACAGAATCGAGATTAAAGATTGGGACCTTTCCACTGAGTGCCATTCAATATCACAGAATGCAGTGTCTTATCCTTGGAATCAGAAGCTAAGTCAGAGGAAAGAGTTTTAATAGTCTATAAAAAATAGTAAACATGATATGTACCAGAGGAGTTAAACAGGAACCAGATGTGAGTTCTCATGAGTGCATGTGTTGAATACAAATTAAATGCAATATTAATTAAAATGGATAGTCTTGTATTTAGAAAGTTAATTATACATGCAAATGTTTGGGTAATAACACATTATAACTTGCATTTGATAATGATCCTTACAATTCAAGTATCCTCTGAATGCAAAGATAATTTAGATAATTATCCATCTATTACCTTCCATGTGTCAGCAGAATCCTCACAGTGCTCTATTTCCATTTCTTGTCATTTGCCATCATTATGTGTGCAGCCTGCTAACCATCAGATGGAAATGCGAATATTATCTATTTGCTGCAAAGAGCTACTTGCTCACCTTGCTTTATTTGCAAATTTGAGTATTCAGCCAATTCATTTTTTAGCACGCAAACATTTAAGTGATTCAGCCGGTTAAGGTTAGTGAGAAGGTGGGTTTCAAAGAGTGCACAGGGACTTGTTCACTGGTTTAATCTCAGTAGGATAGTGCTAGAGAAATCAACATTGGTCTTAGTGACCCAAATGGGATAAAGAGGAACATTTGCTGACAATTACACTCTTAACCTCCATCCACTTCTGCTAGGATACTGTGGGCTGAACTATATATTTCCATGTTTGGCACACTGGCAGGGGACATAATATTAGGTGCTGTGGAATGATTTGATGATTTGATTTATCATTGTCAAATGTATTAGTATACAGTGAAAAGTATTGTTTTTGCGAATTATACAAAGCATACCATTCATAGAGAAGGAAGGGAGAGGGTACAGAATGTAGTGTTATAGTCATAATTAGGGTGTGGAGAAAGATCAACTTAATGCGAGATAGTTCCTTTCAAAAGTCTGATGGCAGCAAGGAAGAAGCTATTCTTGAGTCATTTGGTACGTGTATTCAGACTTTTGTATCTGTTTCCCAATGGAAGAAGGTGGAAGAGAGAATGTCTGGGGTGCGTGGAGCCCTTAATTATGCTGCATGCTTTGCCAAGACAGCCGGAAGTGTAGACAGAATCAATAGATGGGAGGCTGGTTTGCATGATAGATTGGGCTACATTCATGACCTTTTGTAGTTCTTGTGGTCTTGGGCAGAGCAGGAGCCATACCAAGCTGTCATACAACTAAAAAGAACACTTTCTGTGGTGCAACTGTAAAAGTTGGTGAGAGTCGTAGCTGATATGCCAAATTTCCTTAGTCTTCTGAGAAAATAGAAGAGTTGGTGGGCTTTCTATTGCATCAGCATAGTGGGGCCAGAACAGATTGTTGGTGATCTGGACACCTAAACTTCAAACTCTCAACCCAGCCTCAGTCATGATGAGCACCATTCCCAGCACCTACTCGAAGACCCTGGCACATTTTTACAAACCGCAGACGAAGCAATATGTGGGCTTGCGGGCCAATCATTGCTGTTAAGTTGCCAATTATTTCCTCCCTGCTGCAGCTTTTCCAGTAATGAGCCGAGGCCAGCACTCAACGTGAAGCCCAGCAGTTAGAGGTGGCATAGTGGCACACTGGTTAGCACTGCTGCCTCACAGCGCCTGAGTTTGGTTCCTGGCTTAGATCACTATCTGTGTGAAGTTTGCATATTTTCCCCATGTCTGCGTGGGTTCCCTCCGGGTACTCTGGTTTCTTCCCACAGTCCGAAGATGTGCAGGTGAATTGGTCGTGCTAAATTTTGTCATAGTATATTCGAACAGGTGCCAGAGTGTGGTGAGTAGGGGAATTTCACAGTACCTTCATTGCAGTATTGATGTTAGCCTACTTGTGACTAATAAGTGAACTTGTTAAAAGGCAGGAGTAACTCCTTTAAGTGGCTCATTGGCCAATTGGATGTCTTTGTGGCATGTTTCCCTGCGACTAGCCTATCCCACCCCTATCCACTTTTTCTTCTCACCAGATGATGGCAGCCTGGCCCTGGCATTAGCCCCTCTTTATCCCTCCACTTAACTTTGCTTCCAGTTCCATTGATGCTCGTTGTTGGAGATCGGATACGATCCTCGAAATTGCCACCATTTTGGCTGCTGTCATTTGAATGGCCTCTGGCCCATGGCTCTCTCTGCCTCCTCTCACACTCACCATTCCATCCTACTGCACCTACCCTGAGTAAGCCTTTGAGGAATCACTCATCAAATCCACAAACCCCTCCCTTACATATTCTCCTGGATATTCCATCCTTATGCCTTCCTCCACCCCTTATAACCTCCTCCCAATACGCCTTCCAAACTCCCTCACATCTTCTTCCTCTCTTATATCCAACACTCAATGTGCACCATTCTCCCCGATAACACCTTTAATCTCGCTGAATTCCCTCCACCTTACTCCCAACTTCACCCCTCTGAAACCTTAGCCATCCACTTCCAGCTTTATCCCCTTCTCCACCACCTTGGCCCAAGCTCCCAAGACCATCCTCTGAGGGATCTGGAGGGGATGAATGTGGAACAGATGTTTCCTCAAGTGAAATGATGTAGGAACTGAAGGTTTCTTTTTTAAAAATAATGGTCCATTTAAAACAAAGATGAGGAGACATAACTTTGAACATATGCCAGTTGCCTTACCTTAGTAGTTTGAGGACAATGTCTATGATTAGAATTTGGATTCCTCTAGGCCCATAGTGTGGTCCGTCTATTGCTCAGAGCTACAGGTCTCTCGCTTAAGGTTCCTTATCCTAGAGGACTCTAATACTGGCCCCCATGTCTAATTTAAAGTGGTGAGATTACTGTTGACTGAGATACCCACATTCCAAAGGGAGAATCCAGGATCCTTCACCTCACCAGTGAAGCACTTAGTCATATTCCTGATGTGGTATCTCAATTTATTGGTTGTCTTTGGATTCTCCATGCATCAAGGCATTTTTGTTTAGTTTTCCAAAGTATCCCAAGAGAAACACTGCACTGAGAATGCTGGACATTGTTCTGACCTGTCAGATAGCCATGATATTGACATGGTTTCCCACCTTCTTGAGACAGCTTGGGTATTGCCTTCCTTGGCCTGGAGTCTCTCAGCTCCTTTGTTGCTTTACTAACTGAACAGTTGTCATGTTCTGCATAGCCTGTTTTCAAAGTTCATTCATTAGTGTCACAAGTAAGCTTACATTAACACTGCAATGAAGGCACTATGAAAATCCCTTACTCGTCACAGTCCAGCGCCTGTTTGCGTACACTGAGGGAGGATTTAGCACAGCCAATGCACCTAACCAGCACGTCTTTCACATTCTGGAAGGAAATCAGAGCACCCCAAGGAAACCCCACACAGACGTAGAACATAGAACAATACAGCACAGAACAGGCCCTTCGGCCTTCGATGTTGTGCCGACCAAAATAAAAAGCAATGCCCCTCCTAAGTAAATCATTCCCTTCTCTTCCATATACTTATCAACTAACCTCTTAAACGCCACCAAACTTGGCGCATCTACAACAGCTGCAGGCAGGGCATTCCACTCCCTAATCACTCTTTGAGTAAAGAACCTACCTCTGATATCCGTCCTCTAACTATCACCCCTTAATTTAAAGCTGTGTCCCCTCGTGCTAGCTTTCTCCATCCTAGGAAAAAGGCTATCACTGTCCACCCTATCTAAACCTCTAATCATCTTATATGCTTCAATAAGATCCCCTCTTAGCCGCCTCCTTTCTAACGAAAACAACCGCAAATCCTTCAACCTCTCCTCATAGGACCTGCCCTCCATACCAGGCAACATCCTGGTAAACCTCCTCTGTACCCTCTCCAATGCCTCACATCTTTCTTATAATGTGGGGACCAGAACTGTACACAATACTCCAAGTGCGGCCGCACTAGAGTTTTGTACAGTTGCAACATGATGCTGCGGCTCCTAATTCAATCCCCCTACCAATAAAAGCTAAGACTCCATATGCCTTCTTAACAACTTTATCCACTTGACTGCCTACTTTCAGGGATCTATTGACACATACACCAAGATCCTTCTGTTCTTCAACACTATTAAGAGCCCTACCATTAGCCCTATACTCTACACATTTATTGTTCCTGCCAAAGTGCAGTACCTCACACTTTTCCACATTAAACTCCATTTGCCACCTCTCGGCCCAGCTCTGCAACTTGTCCAAGTCCCTCTGCAAACTATAACACCCCTCTCACTATCTACCACTCCACCGACTTTAGTGTCATCTGCAAATTTACTAATCCATCCTTCAATACCCTCATCCAGATCATTTATAAAAATTACAAACAGTAGGGGCCCCAAAACAGACCCCTGAGGTACACCACTTGTAACCGAACTCCACGATGAATATCTCCCATCAACCACCACCCCCTGTCTTCTATCTGCTAGCCAATTCCTAATCCAATTAGCGAAATCACCCTCTATCCCATACATCTGCATTTTCTGCAGAAGTCTTCCATGGGCCACCTTATCAAACGCCTTACTAAAGTCCATATATACCACATCAACCACCTTACCCCCATCCACCTCTTTGGTCACTTTTTCAAAAAACTCAATAAGGTTAGTAAGGCACGACCTACCCTTCACAAACCATGCTGACTATCCCCAATCAATTCATTTCTCTCTAAATAACTATAAATCCTATCCCTAATTATTCTCTCCAATACTTTGCCCACAACAGAAGTCAGACTCACTGGCCTATAATTCCCTGGAAGGTCTCTCTTCCCCTTCTTGAACAATGGGACAACATTCGCTATCCTCCAGTCCTCCGGAACCACACCCGTAACCAACGACGACCTGAAGATCAGAGCCAGAGGCTCTGCAATCTCCTCTCTTGCCTCCCAGAGAATCCTAGGGGAAATCCCGTCCGGCCCAGGGGACTTATCCAACTTCAAACCCTCGAGAATTTCTAACACATCCTCCCTATCCACTACAATACTTCCCAATTTGCAACCCTGTACCTCAGTGCTCTCCATAGCTACATTTCCAGCACTCTGCGTGAATACCGAAGAGAAATATTTATTCAGTGCCTCACCAATCTCTTCAGGCTCCACGCACAACTTCCCACTGCTGTCTATGACTGGCCCTAATCTTGCCCGAACCAATCTTCTATTCTTAACATATCGAAAGAAAGCTTTAGGATTCTCCTTAATCCTATCAGCCAACATCTTCTCGTGTCCCTCTTAGCTCTCCTCAATTCACTTTTTACCTCCTTCCTGGCTAATCTATAGCTATCCATTGCACTAACTGAGCCTTCAAGCCTCATCCTGACATAAGCCTCCTTTTTCTTCTTAACCCGCAAATCAACTTTTTTCGTACACCAAGGCTCTCTTACTCGACCATTTCCTCCCTGCCTGACAGGGACATACTTATCAAGGACTCGCAGCAGCTGCTCCTTGAATAAGCTCCACATTCCAGATGTTCCCAGTCCCTGTAGTTCCTAGTCCAATCTATGCACCCTAATTCTCTCCTGATGGCCTCATAATTACCCTTCCCCCAGCTATAACTACAGCCCCCAGCTTCATGCCTATCCCTGTCCATCACTAAGGTGAACGTGGGGAGAATGTGCAGACTCTGCACAGACAGTGACCAAAGCCGGGAATTGAACTCGGTCCCTGGCACTGTGAGGCAGCAGCGCTAACCACTGTGCCATCATGCCACCAATGCTTTCACCACACAAAAAAAATCAGTGATTTTGGTGAGTTTCAGATTCTCTTAACTGGTGGCCTTTACCACAGTACAGAGATTTGCCAGGATGCAGTCTGGCTTGGAGGATAGGTTTTATGAGGAAAAGTTGAGGGAGCTGGCTTTTCTCTTTAGAGCGGAGGAGGATGAGAGGTGAGTTAATAAATTTTATAAGATGATGAGGGGGATAGATAGAGTGGATGTTCAGAGGCTTTCCCTCGGGGTGGATGTAGCTGTTATGAAGGGGCATAACTATGAGGTTCATGGTGGGAGACATAGGAGGGATGTCTGAGATAGATTCTTTATGCAGACAGTGGCTGGGGTGTGGAATGCACTGCCTGCTGTGACAGTGGAGTCAGGAATTTTCAAGCGATTATTAGATAGGCACGTGGAACACACCAGAATGATAGGGAATGGGATAGCTTGATCTTGGGTTCAGACATATCTCAGCACAACATCAAGGGCCAAAGGGCCTGTACTGTTCTATGTCTATGTTCCTGACAACAGTTCTGTCCCTTATAAGATCTACCTTAAGATCAGTGTATATAGCCTTCAGCCAATCTGAATAATGAATTTATAAAAGAATCAATTAGTTCTTCAGACAGTTGAATTTCACTCTATGTTATCTTAGATTAAAGTATATGTTGAAGGATGGGCACAGGGAGAATGTGCAAACTCCACACAGACTGTAACCCAATCCCGGGAATTGAACCTAAGGCCCTGGCACTGTGAGGCAGCAGTGCTAACCACTGTGCCACCATGGTGATCAGGCAAAAATTGTGGAGCAGGATCACTGACCTCCAGTCTTTGCTTTGAAAGAGTTTTTTGTGGGGTCGGGAGGAATGCTTTGAGTCATCCTTCGAGATTTGAGTTCTTTCCCTGTAGCGTAGGAAGCTTAGGGGTGATCTTAAAGGGATCTATAAAATAATAAGGGGCATAGATCAGTGAGATACTCAACATCTTTTCCCAAAAGTAAGGGAGTCTCAAACTAGAGGGCAAGAGGGGAGGGGAAAGATATGAAAAGGTCCAGAGGGGCAATTTTTTCATACAGAGGATAGTGAGTGTCTGGAACAAGCTGCTAGAGGTAATAGTAGAGGCAGATACAATTTTATTGTTTAAAAAGCATTTATACAGTTACATGGGTAAGATGGATATAGAGAAATATAGGACAAATGTGGGCAATTGGGACTAGCTTAGTGATTAAAAAAGGGCTGCATGGACAAGTTGGGCTGAAGGGCCTAGTTTTGTGCTGTAACCCTCTAAGACTCTATAAGGTCTTACAGAACAGAAAGAGGTCCTTCAGCCCATCGTGTCTGTGCCAGCCACCAAGCACCTAACTATTCTAATCCCATTTAGTTGCTGGCTTCTGCACTCCTGCCGCTGCAGCGGGAAATTCTCACAACCTAAAATTGAAAACAGTTAGGGCCTTGTATAGTGAGGGACACACAGAAAGCTGTGGAGGCCAGGTCATGGAATATCTTTAAGACAAAGATAGATAGGTTCTTGATTAATAAGGGGATCAGGATTACGGGGAAAAGGCAGGAGAATGGAGATGAGAAAAATGTCAGCCATGATTGAATAATGGAGTAGACTCGATGGGCCAAGTGGCCTAATTCTGCTCCTGTGTCTTATGATCTCATGGTCTTACAGGTGATTTTGAACTAGTTAGATGACCAAATAGAGTACTTCCCTCCCTCCCCCACTTCTGATTTACAGGAAATTAGATCCTCTCCCTCAGAAAATTTCAGAATTCAACTTTCTGATTGATGTGACCTGGTACAAAATACATGCTCACAGTTCGAAAGAGAGGCATGTCGCTAAAGGGTACATGAGGCCCAATCTCATATTCTCATACCCACTGCAAATACTGATTGGTGCCAAAGCACAAATACGCTAATGGTAATTGAGTCAATATCTGAATCATTAAATTTGTTCTTGTGTCAATTCGTTTTCCGTAACGCTGATGTTTTACATTTGTACGGGTCTCGATAAATATTGTAAGCCAGCTGTTACTACCAGATTTAAATCGAGGGCAACAAGCACACTCCAGGTTCTTCTTGTAAGATTTATTAAACAACAACTGAACTGGTGTGATATCAGCAACAATTAGATCTTATCGCAACTCCACAATGGATGAGTTCTTATGTTCAACGTGAGCCATCAACATGCATTTTATATCTGGATTTGGCTGTTGCTCGTAGAATTTCCATCATCTGACTTTCAATACATGCTGTTCCAGTGCGATGCCAGCATGGCTTCCAGAACTGCTTAACCAATGAAATATCTCCTAGATTATTGCGCCGCAGTTCTTTAAAGCGGCCAGTTTGGTACGATTATCTATAACCTTACTTGTAGAGCTTTTGAGACCTCCATGTCTCCTGTGCCCACAGATAACTACTCACAGCAAAACTTAATTGCCCGAGAGCACACTGTTAGTGTTAATTAAAGTTTATTTCTTAGTCACGAGCAAGACTTGCATTAACACTGTAATGAATTTACTGTGAAATTCCCCTAGTCGCCACAGTCCAGCGCCTGTTCAGGTTAATGAACCTATTCAGCACATCTTTCAGACTATCGGAGGAAACTGGAGCACCAGACAAAACCCATGCAGGAACAATGTGTAAACTCCACACAGACAGTGACCCAAGCCAGGAATCAAACACGGGTCCCTGGCGCTGTGGAGCAGCAGTGCCAACCACTGTGCCACTGTGTTGCCCACATTCAACCATGCATCCCATTGCCATCATCTGCCTGTTGGTCAACAAGTAATCAAAGGAACTATGAACTCAGTTTCAGACTGATGTGTACTCTGAGTTATTTATGACTGCTGCTTCGCAGGATTGAAAATAATAAGGATACCAACGTGTTGTCTCGTGGTGGCACAGTGGCACAATTATTAGTACTGCTGCCTCACACTACCAGGGACCTGGGTTCAATTCTGGCCTTGGGTCACTGTCTGTGTGGAGTTTACACAATCTCCCCGTATCTGCGTGAATTTCCTCCAGGTGCTCCGGCTTCCTTCCACGCTACAAAGTTGTGCGGTTTAGGTTCATTGGCCAAGCTAAAATTGCCTTTTAGTGTCAGGGTGATTAGCAGGGTAAATATGTAGGGCCATGGGGATAGGGCCTGGGTGGGATTGTGGTCAGTGCACACTTGATGGACCAAATGACCTCCTTCTGCACTGTAGGGATTCAATGATTCTCATGGGGTCAGAACATACAATCCAGTCCCCAACAACTTGAGGTCTCTGATCGTTGTAACTTTGGGGTAAATTCTAAAAGGGGTGCATAAGCAGAGGGACCTGGGTGTTTATGCACATAAATCATTGAAGGTGGCAGGGCAGGTTGAGAGTGTGATTAATAAAACATACAGCATCCTAATGTTTTTTGAACAGGAGTAAATAATATAAAAGTGATTTGATTTGATTTATTGTTATCACATGCATTGTTATAGAGTGAAATGTATTGTTTCTTGCACACTATACAGACAAAGTATATCATTTCACAGTGGAGAAAATGAGGAAGTGCGGAACGTAGTCATAGCTAAGGTGTAGAGAATGATCAACTTAATATAAGGCAGGTCCATTCAAAAGTCTGATGGCACCAGGGGGAAGAAGCTGTCCTCAAGTCGGCTGGTACCTGACCTCGGGCTTTTATATCTTTTTCCCGAAGGAATTAGGTGGAAGAGAGAATGTCTGGGGTGCTTCGGGTCCTTAATTATGCTGTCTGCTCTGCAGACCATTCTGTGAAGCTTAGGTCAGGAATATAGCAAGGTAAATAACAGGAGAGGAGAAAAGTGGAGAAAAACTAGACAGTGAGTGAACTGATGTCTGTCTCTGCTATTTATCTCTAGTACACACTGATGTAAGCCCACGAATTCTGAATGTAGGATGTTAAAATAATTCCGGGAGTCGGCTGTAAAAGGAAATTGCACACAATAAAGTGAAGCAAAAACCACAAGCCTGTGGTGAACACAACAGTTCCAACCGGGACAGTGCAATAATGGACACCCTCAGGGGCCTGCTTTATAAAGTGCTCAGTATACAAGCTCCACCTGATTAGTTAGTTACCAATTCCCAGGCAGGGAGCTCATATTCAATGAGTCTAACTGGGAGGCCAATCAGTGATTTTCCCATGCAAGTCTAAAGGGTTGTCACAGATGTAAAATAATATGAAGGAGGGACATGGCAAAAAAAAGGAAATGACAAAATATGGTGTGGATAGGTAGCTGTCAGAAATTTGAAGTATTAATAACTCAACCCTACAAACCACCAAGTGTTTACTCAGACTTGTGTGCATAACTGGTTAAAAATAATAGAATTCTCTTTTAAAATTACTTTGTTGAAACTAATTCATGATCCAGTGTCAAAGCAAAGATTTCTGCGGCACAACAAGTAGGAGCTAAAACATTGGAATTGTTGCTGCCCCTACCACACAATCTGTTTTAATCCTTATACGTTGGACAAAGAATTGTGAGTAGACTTCTTCTTAGTACAATAATATTTATTCACACACAATTATTAATTATCCACCCAATCAATGCTAAGTTATCAGACAGAATACTAAAGTTCAAGTCCAATACTAGACCTTGACTTTGCTTGACTGGCAAGTATCCAGGCAGATATTAGCCAAAACCTGCGCGTTAGCCTCCATAGTCCTCTGCATAGTCGAGTCCTTCTGTCTCATCCAATATTCTGGCTCTGGTCTTCCTTCCATCTTCAGTGTGGCGGCTCTCCTTGTGCTGGTGGTTATTGGCAATGGTCACCATTGTTGTGGTTCATTCATTGGGGGAGAGAGAGGGAGAGATTCTTCTGTTGTTTATCCCTCATTGGTTCATTGTCCTTTTGTGCAATATCTTGATTTTTGTCAATCACTCAGCCTGGGCTTGATCACCCTGATCCATAGAATCCAGTGCTACACACTGATCTCTGGATGTGTACCCATGACAGAGTAATCTGTAAACTGTATGCGCTGTTATATGCTCTATCTGACGCCAAAACTCTCCATTCACCTGATGAAGGGACGAACCCCGAAATCTGGAGAGTTTATCATCAAATAAATTGGTTGGACTTTAACCTGGTGTTGTGAGACTTCTTACTACACATAGACCATGCCTGTAGGTGCTAGAGGCACGTAGATCATATACCTCTCTCCCAAACAAGAGGTTAAGGTTTCCCCTTGATGTAGTAAACAAATATGCAGCTTGCCTATTTCTGTACTTGGCCAATTATCCCAACGTGCTTTGTAAATCGCTGTCTTAGTTGGCCCATTTGGCCACCGTATCCAATACTTGGATAACTTTAACATCTGCGAACTCCTGGAAAGTAACAGTAAAGGTTCGTGTCTGAAGCCATCCCGTGCAGGACATTTAAGGTAATCAGTCTGTGTAACTCAAAAAAAAGCAGCATAGCCTCAGAAGTAAATTAGCCTGAATTTTCATTCATTAGGTTGCAGAACTGATCCTGATTTGAAACCACTGTTATCCCATTCGCTGGTTTGCGGTCGATGGTGTCGCAAGATGCATTTAGCTCTTGAAATAAGAAAATTGAAAATTAACATATACGTGAGGGCTCTTTCTTTAAATGTAAATTCGACATCCAAATAAGAACAGACTGGAGTTTAAAAGTCGCTGCCAGTTGTGGACTGGTAAATGCAAGCTAAAGAGCGGGGATTTTCTGGGATTTTCCAGCCCCAACAGGATCATCCATTCTTGCCGGAGGTCAATGGATTTTTGGCTAGCCCACCTCATCTCCTGCAGATGGTTCCACCCCCGCGGAGGTCGGAAAATCACTGCTTCTGTTTTCTTTACCCAAGTCTTAACCAACTCTTTCAGGTGATGTTGCCAGTGGAGGTTATAGTTATATCCATACAGAGAAGATTAAGAAGCTGCTTTACAGGTGGCACAGTGGTTAGCACTGCTGCCTCGCAGCACCAGGGACCTGGGTTCAATTCCAGACTCGGGTCACTGTCTGGTGGAGTTTGCACATTTTACCCACGACTCCCGGACATTTTCCCTTCTTCCTTTGGGAAAAAGTTACAAACTCATGTATCAACTGACTCAAAAATAGCTTCTTCCCTGCTGCTGTTAGACTTTTGAATGGACTTACCTTGCATTAAGTTGATCTTTCTCTACACTCTAGCCGAGGCTGTAACAATACGTTTTGCAGTCTCTCGTTTCCTTTTCTGTGAACGGTATGTTTTGTCTGTGTAGCATGCAAGAAACAATACTTTTCACTGTATGTTAATACATGTGACAATAATAAATCAAATCAAATAAAATCATGGATTCCTCCGGATGCTTCATTTTCCTCCCACTGTCCAAAAGACATGCTGGTTAGGTTGATTGGCCATGCTAAATTAATCTTAGTGTCAGAGGGATTAGCAGGATAAATAAGAGGGGTTATGGGAGTAAGGTCTGGATGGGTTTGTGGTTGGCGCAGACTCAATGGGCTGAATGGCCTCCTTCTGCACTGTAGGGATTCTATAATTTTGTGAATAATTGGTTTCTCAGGTAAACATCTGGAGGAATGTATCTGATGACCCTCTCACAGGTTCAAGACATAGCAAGAGTAAAGGTTGAACTTAGTCAAAGATGGACATCAAAGTAGATGGCTTGCTGACCTTTCACAAGCTCAGGAGATTGGTTAGATAGGGCAGGGTCTGTGGAAGGGGCAAATCTGATGTGCCATGCCATTCTTTCCTATATTATCTGATCCAAAGGCAAAAATACTGCAGTTGTTGTAAACTTGACATGAAAGTAGAAAATACTCAGCAAGACAGGCAGCACCTGGAATCAGAGAATCCTTACAGTGCAGAAAGAGGCCACTCGGACCATCAAATCTGCACTGACCACAATCTGAAACAGGCCCTATCCCTGTAGCCCCATATATTTACCCTACTAATCCTTCTGACACTAAGGGGCAATTTAGCACAGCCAATCAACCTAATCTGCACATCTTTGGAATGTGGGAGAAAACCAGAACACTTGGAGGAAAGCCACGCAGACACAGGTAGAACGTGCAAACTCCAACCAGAGAGTGAATTGAAGCTGGGTCCCGGGCACTGTGAGGTAGCAGTGCCAACCACTGTGCCATTATGTTGCCCTGTGAAGAGTGGAACAGAGTTAATGTTTCAGGTCATCTTTTTTTACATCATCACCCTTTCTTATACTTGCTCTTCTGTCTTCTCTTGATACAATGGCTGTGAATGCATACAGTTCAGTGTCCTTCACTGTAAATCCAAATAGTTCATTATTTTTCCCTTCCTTTGCAATACAAATCCTTTCTCCCTGTCCAGGGTTAGGAAGGCGAGCCATGTGTCATTTATGCGTTCAGTTTTGGCTATGTTAGCATAGAGTGAAATTCGTGGTTGCTATGAAACAGGAGCCAGAGATGTTTCATTTATCTTTTATGAAGCTGGATAGCCTAAAGGTTTGTGGATGTGATCAGACTCTCATTGCTGCTTAAATTTAATAGTCATTTCAAATATCCACTGCTGCCAGTATTTTTTTGAAGAAAAATTGGGTTTGGTTGCTCAAAATTGAGAGTTAAACGGGGCAATTGTCGTCTGCTGTCTGGTCTGTTTCCTGATGAGTGCAGTGGCAGTGGTGTAAAAATTGGCGAGACTCGCATTCCTTGCACTGAGATTTTATGACCTTTGACCATCCCCTATCTCTCTCTCTTTCTCTCTTTATTTTTTTGTCTCTCTCTCTCTCTGTTTATCTTTCTCTGTTTTTCTGTTTCTCTCTCTCTCTGTCTCTCTCCCCCCCTCCTTTCTCTTCCTTTATCTGTCTGTCTGTTTCTCTCTCTCTCTCTCTCTCTGTCTTTCTTCTCCTGCTTTCTCTCCCTCTCCCTTTCTCTCTCTTTCTCTATCTCTCTTTCGCTGTCTCTCCCTCTATCTATCTCTCCCTCTGTTCCTGTCCATCTAGCTCCCTGTCTGTCTCTCTCTCTCTGTTTCCCTCTGTCTCCCTCTCTCTCTTGGTCTCTGTCTTTCTCTCTCCCCCTGACTCTCCTCTCTCCCTTTCTCTCTCTCTCTCTCTCTCTCTCTCAGGCTGTTCATCTCTCTCTCTGAATTTCTCCATCTCCCCCTCTCTGTCTCTTCATTCCTCTCTCTCTCTCTGCCTCTCCGTCTCTCTGTCTCTCTATATTCCACACTTCTCTCTCTGTTTTTCCATTTCTCTCTTTGCCTTTCTATCGCTCTCTCTCTTTCTGTTCTTTATCTCTCACTCTTTGTCTCTCCATCTCTCTCTCTCTCTTTCAGTCTTTCCATCTCCCTCTTCTTCTGTCTCTCCATCTGTCTCTGTGTCTCTTCATTTCTTTCTGTCTCTGTTTCTCCATCTCTCTCTTTGACAATCCTCAAATAGATGGCCAGAGCTCTTGCCTGGAAATGGCTTGATATCACTATGGGAATGAAGGAGGTATAAAGCTGACAGGATTGTATACAGCATCACTAATATTGGCAAGGCATGCATATACCCACCTACACTGAAAGGTAGACCAGAGCATTCAATGGTTTGACATTTTGAATTTTTACTTCCAAATTAACTGCCTCATGTTGCTGCTTCATTCTGAATGTCAACCCCACTGATGATGTCTTTGGTTGAAGTTCACTCAAGCCACGGACTGAATCAGCCTGACAAAGTCATTGAGAAGAGTGAAAGAATTTTGTGAATAAAACTGAGATTTAAGGAGTAGATGTACAGAATTGAAATTCCGGCACGGAGTCTAAACCATCAAACGAATATGATAGGAGTCCAGACGTGCTCCTGACAACTTTAGGTCTATTAAATTTTTTACAAAATCACGCTCTTGCCCTGAAGTGACATTCTACCACTGTACATACACATCAATAACTGTCAAACTGATTGTTTTTGTTAGATTAATGACAGTAAGAATGGTTTGGAGCATCAGAAAACCATTGCTATTCAAATCTCATCCTTTGCTTCTTTCCAGTTTGATTCAGTGTACAAGGTCTTTTTGACCAGGTTAATGTGTGCCTCACAGTGATGGAGACCTCTACATTGGGAAGGTGTGAAGGGAGGAAAAACCCTTTTATCCTTCAACCAAATCTTTAAAACTGATTCATTAAATCCTGCAGTGCAGAAGTAGGCCATTCAGTCCACTGATTCTGCACTGACAATCCCATCCAGGCCCTATCCCCACAACCCCATGTCTTTATCCTTGCTAGTCCCCCTGATACTAAGGGGCAATTTAGCACGGCCAATCAATGTAACCTGCACATCTTTGGTCTGGAGGATGAAACTGGAGCACCTGAAGGAAACCCACGCAGACACAGAGAGAAGGTGAAAACTTCACACAGACAGTGGCCCAAGCCGAAGTCGAGTCCGGGTCCCTGGTGCTGTGAGGCAGCAGTGCTAAGCACTGTGCCATTGTGCCACCCCATGATTATCCATTTAAGATCAAACTGCTTTTTGGTAGGACTTGCTATGGGTAAATTGGTTGTTGTGTTTCCGATGTTACATTTCAAAATTCCTTCATTGCGTTGACAGTGAAAAACAAGATTGACATTCCTCTTTTTTTAATCCCATTTTACAAGCCCACCTCTTCCTGGTCCGTTAACATACAATGCCAATGGGTTTCAACCCATCAAAAATATCTATCCAGCTGGGGAGTAAATTAATGGATAAGTCCAGATAAGTAATTGTAAATGGATTGAAGAGAAATAATGACAGAATTCTAACTAATTTAAAATGAATGAAATAAATTGGCTTAGATTACTGTTTGCTGAAAGGAAATGACTTTGTGACATTTCATTTTGGCATAATGATGGGCACCAGCTATCCATTCTTACAAAGGATTACATAGATATGTGGCAGAGGAGCAGGCCATTCTGTCCCATCAGTCCATACTGGTGATTTTGCTCCATATTTACCTCCTCCCATCTTTTCTCATCCAAATCCACCATTGTAACCAACAATTAAAAGATTCTTCAAGAGGTTTTAGATTCTTGAAGAAGATAATCAAGGCTTCTCACTGATGAGAGTACTATCAATGGAATTGAAATATGAGAGGGTTATCATAAAAGAAAATAAACATTCCCAGCCAAGATTATTTCTCCCCCTCCTGTCCTTCCACATCAGGGACGCATATTGGGAGTTCTGCCAAGTTCCTGTAAATTTACATCAATCCAAGCGAGACTAGAAATACTACGCCAACTCCCCAAGGCCTATCCACTATCTACAAGGCACAAGTCAGGAATGTGATGGAATACTCCCCATTTGCCTGGATGGGTGCAGCTCCAACAATACATAAGAAGCTTGACACCATCCAGGACCAAACAGCCCGCTTGATTGGCACCACATGACAACCATTCACTCCCTCCACCTCTCATGCTCAATAGCAGCAGTGTGTACTATCTACTGAAGATCCTTAGATAGCATCTTCCAAAACCACGACCACTTCCATCTTGAAAGACAAGGGAAAATGGGAGGACCACCAACTGCAAGTTTCCTTCCAAGTCACTCACCATCCTGACTTGGAAATATATCACTGTTCATTTGTAGTCGTTTAGTCAAAATCCTGGAATTCATATGTAATGCATTGTGGGTCAACCCACAGCACATGGACTGCAGCAATTCAACAAGGCAGCTCACCACCACCTTCTCAAGAGTAAATAGGGAATTGGCAATAAATGCTGGCCCAGACACAACGTCCATGTCCCATAAATACATTTTAAAAAATCTATCGTTTTACAAAGTCCCTTTTTTCTATTAGAAATTACAGACCAAGGGATTGAGTTAACTGTGACTAGCTGTCCTTCTCTACATTTCCTCTTTTCCCACCCCAATGCGCTTCAACAGATCAATACTTTAGAATTAACATTTGTGACCCTGCTATGTATTTTTAATATGTTTGGAAGTCACTGATAGTATTTTTGACAAACCTTTGCCACAAACCCTTTAGCCTTGGCTATTTTTCTTAGCAAGGGATATGAGAAAATGTTGATTAAATATGCTTCTGCTGTGCTCCTTGCTCACAGCAACGTGTGAGCTCAAATTGTTTTAATATCCCTCTCCCTGTGATATACCTACTTTTATACATCATTTTTAGTAAGTGTGTGAATATTTCAGAATCCCTACAGGTATATCCCTACACCTGCATATCAAGATAAAATACACTTATGAATCTGTAAGATTAGTTGTCCGGGGAGTCTGTTCTATTGACTATTCCATTCCTTTCAAGAATCTATTCTGCTCAGAAGACAATTGGATAGCAACAGGACAGCCAAAATAGAGTGAGCATCATTTTGTTTAGCAACTTATTTCCCCTCAGGAAGAAGTCAATCATAATTCCTTCTCCTCAAAAGATAAGGTTTAATCTGCTTAAATTCAGCCTGTTGGTTTCTTCTGTTACATACCATCCTTGTCTTCATGGGACCTATAATTTCCATGTAACTTAAGAGTTGTGTACAGCTTTGGTCTCCTTACTTGAGAAAGGATATACTGGCAGTGGAGGGGGTGCAGAGGAGATTCATCTGATTGATTCCAGAATTGAGAGGTTTGGTTTATAAGGAGGGGTTGAGTAGACTGAAACTATATTCATTAGAATTCAGAAGAATGAGGGGAAATCTTATAAAAACATGTAAGATTATGTAGGAAATAGATAGGATAGAAGCAGGGAAGTTGTTTCACTGGCAGATGAAATTTGAACTAGGAGGCATGGTTAAGGGGAAGCAGATTTAGGACTGAGCTGAGGGGGAACTTCTTCACCCAAGTGGTTGTGAATCTGTGTAATTCCCTGCCCAGTGAAGCAGTTCAGGTGTCATTGAATGTTTTTAAGGTAAGGATAGATAAATTTTTGAACAGTAATGGAATTAAGGGCTATGATGAGTGGGTGGGTAAGTGGAACTGAGTCATGAAAAGGTCAGCCATGATCTTATTGAACGGCGGAGCAGTCTCAAAGGGTCAGATGGCCCATTCCTACTTCTAGTTCTTATGTTTTAACTCAAAATTATCTTCTTTTGCTTCCTTTCTGGGAAACACCAATACAAGCTCTGTGTTTATTGACTTGACACCACTCACTGCTAAAGGAATTGTTGTGTTTTATGACTTTGGAGATATGCAGAAATGTATTACATGTCCAGATTACATTTCTAAATAGTTTTACGCAGTGTTTTGATATGTCTGCTCTCACATTCCCAGTTACTTGACTACAGCTTAATTTCCCTTTCTCAGTAACCACATCTGTTGTAGTATCCCTTTAAGGGATAGCAGCATGCCATTCACCAAGCCTACCTCTCACTGATTGGCAGACCGGTTTGCACCAATTTATGTACCTGTGGGTACAGTTAGCACTGCTGCTTCACAGAGCCAGGGACCCGCGTTCAATTCTGGTCTCAGAATTCAACATCATTGAGCCCATTTTATGGGTCTCAAAGAGGCACAAGTAACCAAGTTAGCTGGGCAGAGATTTGTGCCTGATCTGTGCTCGGGACCTGTGTCCAATTTCTGGCTTGGATCACTGTCTGTGTAAAGCTTTCATGTTTTCTCTGCTAGAATGTGACTGGTGACAACATTGTATTGGATGTAATGCAACCAATGATAACAAGTTGTAAGGATCAGGTGACCCAGTAAACCATGGAATCAATTGAAGATTAATGTGATGGTCAGTTGACCAGTTGAATCAGTATAAATAAAAACTTGCTGGGAAGCTTTGAATGACCCAGGATGAGGCCCCAAGTTTGGAGTAATGAAATTATTTACTAAACCTTGTCTTTGATTTATAAGTTGCAGTAAGTTTTGTTATATTTTTATTGTCTGCATTTGAAGAGTCCCTTCCGAAGAAACACTCCCCATGTCTATGTGGGTTTCCTCTGGGTGTTCCAGTTTCTTCCCACACTCCAAAGATGTGAGGTTAGGTAGATTGGTCATGATAAATTGCCCCTTAGTGATTCAAGATGGATTGAGGGATTAGTGGGTAATTACATGGGGTTACAGAGTAAGCCTGAATATGAATCAGTACAAACTTGATGGGCATAAGAGCTTTCTTCGGCACTGTAGGGATTCTATGTTTCTGCTCTTATCTTTTCTACTCTCTCAGAAACTAGAGAGCAATGTTTATAAATGCAAGAGGTGATCAATGTGCACAATAACATGTGTGTTCAGAGCTGCCAAGTTTACATTTGGAACAAGAAGCTTGTGGCCATTATCCCACTGAAGATAAGTATCTGAGGTAACAAGGCGTTTAGTCAAGGTCCTATGAAATCATTACATTCAAAGATGCAATGGTGAAGCATAATTGAGAATAAATAAGATCCATCCTTGCTCCTCAATTTCCATGCAGTCCCATTGTATCAAGGATTTGATCCCAAATGCAACAGAAATTACACCCAAGAATGATAATCCCCCAGATCACTGTGAGCAACCACAGATAACTCCATGCAAAGTGATCATTACAGGATCTGAGCGTACCTGTAAATTAACTTTACATTTTAGCAACTCACAGATTCATCAGTCCAATATATGGGACAAATACAGGTTATTAAACATGCGCAAGTATTGTAAATAGTTATACTTCTTTGGAAAGGGGAAAATCATCTTTCTAAAGAAAGGAGATGTAATGTGCCTCTAAGAGATAGTAGCATTCCATTACTTTAGTGGAAGTCTGTGATGTGATCCATTCTCAGTTTCACTTTGGCCTGGAGCAGAACACGGCACACACAGCTCTGCTGTTGATATCGTCACTGTTTCTGTCCATTTGTTTTTGTTCACATGGGCAAAAAATGGTTGTGACATAGTGCCACAGTGATTAGCACTGCTGCCTCACAACATCAGGGACCTGGTCTCGATTCTGGATTGGATGACTGTCTGTGTGGAGTTTGCGCAATCCCCCCGTGTCTGCGTGGGTTTCTTCCAGGTGCCCCGCTTTCCTCCCACAGTCTGAAAGATATGCTGGTTAGGTGAACTGACAGGAATGTGAGGGGAATTTCACAGTTACTTCATTGCAGTGTCAAGCCTTATTTGTGACTGGTAAATAAACTTTAAATGTTTAATAAGAGAGCCCACAACATGTTTGCAAAATCCCTTGTAAGTGATTAGTGGCTTTATGTTATTATAGGACGCACAATAACACACAGGCTTGATCCATCAATGAGAACAAATATCAAACACATAATGAAACACTGGAAACTGAACAATGCAGCTCTGCAGAGATTCTGAGTTTCAGTTTCAAAAATCAAAATTCGGAGCAGATCATTCAGGCCTTCAGACTTATTCTGCCTTCGATTAAATCAGGATACCGTATTGCTTTATCTTCCTTGATGTCTTTACCTATATCTTTTGGTCCCAGTCTCAAATATTCCAATCGTCCCAGCAGACACAATCTCTTGTGGGAGAGAGTTCCAGATTTCTCCTTTTGTGTGAAAAAGCATTTCCTGTTTTGGTTCTTGGATTGCTGAACTATCATTTTTAAGATGCACGAAACCAAACTGAATGCCAGAGCTATCTGTACCAAAATCTTAGGAATGTAGAGTGTGCCAGTAATCAGCTATAGTTCATTTAAAATATCAAGTTGTTTTAAATCTAGTGGCACAGCCCCCTAAACTAATTATTGCCTGGAGCCAAGCACAAACCCATACCATATGCAAGGGCAAAATACAGAACAAGTATGCCCGAGAACTCTGAACTAAATTTATGTTTGATCCTCATAATAATAACTTACTTACTCTGTCTGTGGCTGTCAAACAGGCTCCCCATTTCATCTTGCCATTTGTTGCCTCACTAATTTCAAGACAGGGAGAGGTTCACTCTGCTCTTCCAATTCGACAGGAACATACATACCTGTAAAATGTAAGCGTTCTTTCTGAACGGCCCCCAGAAATCCCTTTAAGGATCTCTGACCATGCTGCTCAAGACCAGAAATACGAAATGCCTCTTACAAAGAGTGAAATTGGACAAGAGCAAACAAATCAATTGATATGGGAAGAGGGGCTTCATGTCAAGTTGCCTCCAGGTCTGCCTGCATACAGTGCCAATAACATAGCTGTAGCCTGAACAACCTTTTTAATTGATGATTGTCACTAGTAGGCGTACATTAACACTGCAATGAAATCACTGCGAAAACCCTCGAGTTGCTATGCTCCTGCGCCTGTTCAGATACATTGAAGTAGAGTTTAGTATGGCCAATGCACCTAACCAGCACATCTTTCAGATGATAGAAGGAAACTGGAGCACCCAGAGGAAACCCATGCAGACACAGGGAGAACGTGCAGATTCTACACAGACAGTAACACAAGCCGGGAATCAAACCTGTGTCCATGGTAAGGAACAGACACAAGTTTCTGCCCTGCTACCTTGGTTATATATGCCTCTTTTAGGCCCTTAAATGGGTTCAATGATTTTAATTTTGTTTTATTATTAGGTTCCTTCTTAAAGACTGACTTTACCTCAGTTCAACCTTGACAGAGACTTGATCAAGATCAAAATCATGTTGGTGCAATAATTACATAACATTTTGCAGTGTTGGAGTATCTGGCAAAGCAAGAGTTAATGTGGGATTGGGAACCAAGTGATATAAAGAAAGACATGACCTGAGACTAGGGTCAGTTGTGGACTGGAAAGGGACAAGTATGGAGTTAGCTCATAGCTGGAGCTATATCTTTACATGTACCCAGACATATTTATATGATGTGTTATCAACCATTGCTTAATGTTCAGTATAAGATTCAGAGCATCTTCATGAGATCTACCTAATGTACAATATACAACAAACACATGAAATTCCATTGTCTAGCATCAGAACACATGTCAACCCATTTAACCAAGCTGTTAGAGAGAAGGCAGTGGGAATAAAATTGTGTTCCATACAACTGCATGGAAACAATTGTTACGACTAACATTCAATGAGGGTAAATTTAAATGTTGGCAGAGGCAGGGTAGGGGAAATTTGGAAACGCCAGCTCTCTATAACCCTTCCCTTTTAAGGCAGTCTGACAGCATGGAGAACCAAGTGGAGGAGGCTGGAGTAACGGGGCAGCCAATGTGCCACAGCCGGCATACAGATCCTGCCAAAAGGTAAAATTATCCTAGTGCAAATTGAGGCCCCTTCAAAATGGTTGTCTTCCTTCAGAAACATTATGAATCCTTTTGGATTGCAACAGTCAGATTTAACTAAACCCTCACGCCTGAGAAATCCTCTTGTTGGCATAAATCACAGTACTGTCTTTTGAGGCTTTATGTTCGCAAAGATGTTGAACATCCTTTAAACATGAAAAGCGCAGAGGTGTCCAGAAGATTAATTGGTTAGTTACAATGTCTCAGCTAACCCCTGACATCTGAAGAGCTCAAATAATAGTAAATAAAAAGAAGGACCTTGACGGTATTGGTATAGAAGCTCAATGCTCCCATCTGCTAAGTATTGGAACTCTTTGTTAGCTGGCAATGTGTTGAAGGTATTCTGACAATTTATGATTCGGCTATAGGTACGAAATAGTTTTAAGCTGTTCCTTGTAAATATTGCATGTGTACATGTATTAGGTTCACAGAGGGAGAAGCCCCTTCACCAGAATCCCTTTATTTACAATTCCAACAATAAGTCCACCTTCGGGAGTGCCAGAGGAACTGACACTCCTACTTAAATACAAAGTAAAGTCTCCTTCATTGACCTATCACTTGGCCCCTTAATCAAGGAGTTCATACTCCAATAGTCCAACCTTAATGGCCTAATTCAAATCATTACAATATCTTTATCAAACACTATCACCGGTACTCGACCATCTCACTTGCCACAGATTCAGAGCGGGGGAAGGTCCGACAGGAGCAGAAATGTTCCGGTCTTGCCCGAGCAAGGCCAAAAAATCCCGCCCTATATAATGTCATCTAGAACGCCTTTTTTTTATTTAAGTCCATTTGAGTTATTATTATTACGTGTATCGGGATAGAGTAAATAATATTGTTTCTTGTGCACGATGCGGAAAAAAACATACTGTTCATAGAGTATATGGAGAGAAGGAAAGGAGAGAGTGCAGAATGTAATGTACAGTCATTGGTACAGTACAGAAAAAGATCAGCTTAATATATGGTAAGTCCATTTAAAAGTTTGATGGCAACTGGGAAGAAGCTGTCCTTGAGTCTTGAGATGTTGCCTGGTATAGAGGGCATTAGCTATGAGGAGATGTTGGAGAAACTTAGTTTGTTCTCACTGGGACAATGGAGGTTGAGGGACAACTGATAGAAGTCCATGAGGGGCATGGACAGAACGGATAGTCAGGAGCTTTCTCCCAGGGTGGAAGAATCAATTACTTGTGGGCATTAGTTTAAGGTGCGAGGGGCAAGTTTAAAGGAGCTGTACAAGGGAAGTTTTTTACACAGAGAGTGCTGGGTGCCTCGAACTCTCCGCCAGGGAGGTAGAGGCAGATACAGTAGTGAGTTTTAAGGGGCATTGGACAAATACATGAATAGGATGGGAATAGAGAGATATGATCCCGGAAGGGAAGGGGATTTTAGTTTAGTCGGGCAGGATAGGTGGTGCAGGCAGGCTTGGAGGGCAGTAGGTCCTGTTCTTGTGCTGTAATTTTTGTTGCTCTTTGTTTGAGTGAATTGGTACGTGATCTTAGACTGTTGGCTTGTTTGATGTGATGGACATTCACATCATTATGCTATCTACAATTAATATTTCAGAGATTATGCTGTTGGCAATGTGTTACACTCAGTGATATATGAGTTATACTCTTGCTAACTTGTAATAAAGAGATATTAACTCCCACGTGAATGAGGCATGATGGAAACACCAAGAAAATTTGAGAAATGACTGGCACTAATCTTGTATAAGATAAAGACAGAACTCCAATTTGGGCCAGCATGATTCATTAACAAGTTTTACTGGTTCTTCCATAAATACCAGGAACATGACATCTTCCCATGCCACACTTGCAAACTGCGCTATTGTTGGCAGGTGCATTTTAAGCAACAAGCAAAGCCTTCACTCCAAGAGGTCGCATTATCAAGTGTGATCTCATTAACTGGCTGGGCAAACTCCATGGGCCGAATGGTCTTCTTCTGCTCCTATGTTTTTTGGTCTTATAATCTTACGGTCATTAACTTGCAAAAGTCATGGTAAAGTGATAGCTTGATGTAGATATGATGTGATGTAAAGTGAAAGCATCCAGACCCTGACATTGGAGTCACACGGTGGCACAATGGGTAGCACTGCTGCCTCAGTGACAAGGACTCAGGTTGAATTCCAGCCTTGGATAACTGTGTGGAGCTTGCACGTTTTTTTAGTTTATTTATTAGTGTCACAAATAGGCATACATTAACATTACAATGATGTTACCGTGAAATGTTACCAATGATGTTGCTTAAAAAAAAAGTCCCCTCGTCGCCACACTCTGGCACCTGTTTGGGTACACTTGGGAGAATCCACCTAACCATCACATTTTTCGGACTGTGGGAGCAAACCAGAGCATCTGGTCGAAACCCACGCAGACACGGGGAGAATTTGCAAACTCCACACAGGCACTGACCCAAGCCAGGAATCAAACCCGAGTCCATGCACTGTGAGGCAGCAGTGCTCATCACTGTGCCACCATGCCACCTCCATATTCTTCCCATGTCTGTGAGGGTTTTCTCTGGGTTCCTTCCACAATCCAAAGATGTGCAGGCTCGGAGGACTCGCCATGCTAAGTTACTCTTATTGTCCCAAAGTATATACAGGTTTGGGGATTAGTGGGATAAAGTATGTGTGGCTACAGGGATAGGGCCTGGTTAAGAATTGGTGCAGATTGGATAGGCCAAATAGCCTCTGTCTGCATTGGAAGGATTCTTTGATTTTATCATTGGTTTTTCCTCAGGTCACATGGCTCACACATAATGTTAATCACGCTAATGGAAGGTTGCTTGCATGATGTTGTCAAAGAATCATAAAAATTGGGATTGATGCTACTGCTTTCAGACAAAGGTCCCTCGCTACAGTAAGCTACATCAGCAGAGAATTCGATCCACTCATTCTGCATTATCCCCTATTTTTAATCTCAGTTTATAAGTCAACCGTTGAAGGCTCACAAAATCCCTACAAAAACGAGGATTGATTTTTATGCTGAGTACATAATATAAAGTGTCAGTGTTGCTGTGTGTGGTTGACTTTTGGGAATGTGAAAGAAAACATAAGACTGATCATTGAATCTAAATCCACATGACACATTTTAATGAAGAAATTAATTTTACCAAGATACCTTTAACCACCACCAAAACATTTTTAAAAAAACCCATCAAATTCATCAGCATCCAACAGAAAGAGTTCATCAAATCCATTCCGACTCACTGACATCAGGATCCCTCACTGGATCAGATTTGGTGTTTTCCATTTCAGAGTCATTCCCTCCGCAACAAACCATCTTCCTCTCCTTCCATTAAATTATGATGTGGAGATGCCGGTGTTGGACCGGGTTGGGCACAGTAAGAAATCTCATAGCACCAGGTTAAAGTCCAACAGGTTTATTTGGAATAAAGAGCTTTCAGAGTGCTGCTCTTTCATCAGATGAAGGATGATGGAGCCTGATGAAGGGGCAGTGCTCCAAAAGCTCATATTTCCAAATAAACCTGTTGGAATTTAATCTAGTGTTGTGAGACTTCCTACTGCGTCCATTGAATTAGATATTCCTCATTTTCTGAACATGCTGTTGACACTTTGTGTATTAACTTCTTCCCCAAGATTTGAAACCATTTGATTTGATTTGATTTGATTTATTATTGTCACATGTATTGAAATACAGTGAAAAATATTGTTTCTTGCATGCTATGCAGACAAAACATACCATTCATAGAGTACATAGGAGAAAAGGAAAGGAGAGTGCAGAATGTATTGTCACAGTCATAGCGAGGGCAAAGAGAAAGATCGATTTAATGCAAGATAGTTCCATTCAAAAGTCTGATGGCAGCAGGGAAGAAGCTTTCTTGAATCGGATAGTGTGTGATCTCAGACTTTTGGATCTTTCTGCTGGCAGAAGAAGGTGGAACAGAGAATATCCGAGATCTGTGGGTCCTTGATTATGTTGGCTGCTTTTCTGAGGCAGCAGGAAGTACAGTCAGAGTCAATGGGTGGGAGGCTGGTTTGCATGATGAACTGGGCTACATTCACAACCTTGTGTAGTTTCTTGCGATCTTGATCAGAGCAGGAGCCATAAACTGTACACAAAGTCAAACGAGCAGCCTGAATATTTCCTTCCTTTTTCAAGACTTTTTCTCTGCCAACTATCTACCTATTCCATTCAATATGAACATGATCCTAAATGACTTGCTGAGGTACACATCTGAAAGTTGAATGGCAGACACTGGACACTTTGGTCTGGATTTTACATGCTCTTGAAGAGTGTGTTTTTGGGGTGAGGGGATGATAAAGTAGAGTGGGTAGTCAAATGACCACCTTCCTGCTTACTTTCAAGTTCACCCCTATAATACTAGGGAAAATTGGCAGCCTGCCCACAGCATTTCAATAAATAATCAAGTGTTAGTTGGCTACTTTGAACCCACCAGCTCCACATTTGCGCCCCATTCCCTAACCTGCCCAGACCTTCCCTGCCCGAGACTCCAAATTTACCTGTCTCCAGAATCCATTGGGATGCCTGCTCCTTTCTGGTTGCAGTACCGGTAGTGGCCACTGATACATTTTGGGTGCTGTGGGGATTATAGCAGCATGATGTGGAGATGCTGGCATTGAACTTGGGTAAACACAGTAAGAAGACTCACAACACCAGGTTAAAGTCCAATAAGTTTATTTCATAGCAAACACCACTAGCGGCATTCGCTGCCAAATAAACCTGTTGGACTTTAACCTGGTATTGTGAGACTCCTTACGATTGGAGCAGCCAGCCAATTTGATTGGAGCATGGCACTTCCTCTGTAGTGAGGGATAAGTCAGACAGTACTCCAATTTAGCCCGCCAAAATCACTTGATGAGTGCAGGCTGGGCTGATGTACTGCTTCCACGGGTTGGGGCTCAGGGTGAGTTGTCCATGCCCCCTTAATCTTCTCCTTTGTATAATTGCAATGTGGGTCATGTTTCTAGAAAAGTGCCTCTTGATCGCTCTGGTTACATAGGATCTCAACACGTCCCACAATAATAAGCTGTGTTCTATTCATAGGTCACCAGAGTGCCTATTCTATAACTTCAGTCCCTCTCCAGCCAACTACTGTCACGGACATATACAAAAACTCTTCAAGGAAACTTGGTTTTCAGCCTGGTTTTATGTTTGAAAATTGCCATTGATTTCAATTTTCTTCTGTCTGCCATGCAGGCTTTCGAATTCAGAGAAAAATCTCTGCACCTGCTCCTCTTCAGTGATGGACAAACATTCTGCTTTGAAATGGAAATGGGACACCACTCTGTCAATTTCAAGCAATGTAACTGGAAGTGTTTGTTATGACAGCTGCAGCCATGAGGAATGTTTGGCTGTGTTTCAAAAGCTGTTAATGGCGTTAGCTCAGCAAGTGGCTTATTGATCCAAGAAAGACTGAAACTTGTAAGAGGTTATAATGACAGAATGTGCCTTTGATGTGGCTTCTCACTTGTCTGCAAACCAAATAGTCATTTAAAGGATTAAATGTTTTTTTTTTGCAGTATATAATAACTCCAGGCGTCGGCTATGAAGGAACTGTGCTTTTACTACATAAAATGAAAATGAACAGTAACCACAAGCCTGTGCTGAACACAAGGTCCCAACTGGGATTAAAAAGATAATAGATCTGCAGGGTCTTGCTTTATACAGGGCTCAGTTTACGAGCTTGGCTAATTATCAATCATAAAAAGCTTATATTCAACAAGTCCAACTGGAAGCTCAATTAGTGATTTCCCATGTTGATCATGGGGGTTACCACATACTAAATTGGTTAATTTCCAAAATCATTGATGACGGACCCGATTTCACCATCAAGTTTCGCACATTTTTGGGCATGAAACCTCAGTGAAGTCAGGTGTGAGGTGAGTAGTGTGATTTGTGCACATCTCCATGCCAATTCCCTCTTTATCAAGGCACAAAAAGGCCACAATCGGGACCATGCCCGAAATAGACGCGACAGCCATTTAAATGCATTTGCGTGCATTTAAGTTGACTTAATGGGCTGCATACACCCAACCTTACCGGCACTTACCCCTTTACCACCGCATTCACCCATCCAGAATCAGCGCGAAACAGACATGCTCTGATTTGGGTACTTCCAGTTAGTGGGGAGGTAAGTGTTGAGCGACCGACGGCTCTCTGCTTGCAATCAGTAGGGGTAAGGGGGAATCCACTGCCACTCTGCCTAAGATCAGTGAGGGGGAACATGGAGGTCCTTTGCCACTCTGCTTAAGATCAGTCAGGAGGGGAGGGGACTCGCTGCCACTCTGCCTAAGATCGGTGAGGGGAAGGGGGTCAGCTGCCAATCTCTCTGAGGTCAGTGATGGGAAAGGGGAGGGACGCGCGATTGGTCAGGTGGCAGAGAGGGTGGGGAAAGAAGAGGGTCAATAATGTTGTGGGGGAGGGACAATGTCTGTGAGAGCCAGGGGAAGGCATTAGTCGCCCTGGGAGTGATGTGGCAGAGGTGTATCATTCTATAACATTTTTTCTGTGCATGCACAGTTTGAGAGCTATGGGGTTTTGGATGTGTTAAGCACAACCCTAAGCTTGTGCAGCGCAATTCAGACTTGCTGATATTTTTGCAGGCGGAGTGTGTTTGGGGGTGCCTAAGAACGGATCTAAAAGTCAGATCTGAAACATTCCCAATTTCAAGTCCTGGTTGAATAGGTTAGGACTTTATTCCCCGGAGCATAGAAGAATGAAGGGGAGATTTGATAGAGGTGTATAAAATTATGATGGGTATACATAAAGAGAATGCAGGCAGGCTTTTTCCACCAAGGCTAGGGGAGAAGAAAAATTAGGGGGCATGGGTTAAGGGTGAAGGGGGAAATGTTTAAAAGGAATATTAAGGGGGGCTTCTTCACACAGAGAGAGGTGGGAGTGTGGAATGAGCTGCCAGATGAAGTGTAAATGGGGGCTCACTTTTAACATTTAAGAAAAACTTGGGCAGGCACATAGATGAGAGGGGTGTGGAGGGATGTGGTCCAGGTGTAGGTCAGTGGGACTAGGCAGAAAAATGGTTCAGCAAAGCCAAGAAGGGCCAAAAAGCCTGTTTCTGTGCTGTAATGTTCTATGGTTCTTTCATAAAATAGAGGTTTTAGTAGGATGTGAGAGGTTTACATTTTTTCTAATGATTTTGAAATAATTCGCATTCACTATTGCACAGCTCCTGAAGATTGTCCTTTCTGGATTATTCAGGGGGTCATGAATGTGGCATTGTGGATCTGAGGAGACATGGGTAACTTGAGGACAGGTGGGGAGGTGAGATGAACTTCAGATAGCCTAGGAGATTTGTGGGGATATAGTATGGCATGGGTGATTTGAGGGGGCATGGGCTGACATTCGGGGTGGGCAAGGGGGAGGCAAGGAAGGGATGAGAAATTAGGTTAGGGGGCCTTTGGGGAGCTGGTTCACCTCTGTCCCAACACTTATCATGAACTTCGATACAACTTGCAGAATACCCAATGAGTCTGACCCCTGTGTGAAAGGACAGAAATTCCCGGCATTGCCACACATGGGGGTCGGGTGTGCATTTCAGAATGCACAACTGTGTACATACTTTGGGTTTTCCCAAAGCCACAGGAAAATCCGGAGCAGTGCATGTGTGTTGAAAATAAAAGTCTCGTTCCCCCTACACTCTACCTTTCACCTGACACTCAAAGACCTGCCCATATTTACTCTAGGATCAAGATGTTTCTTTTTCACACAAAGAGAGCCCATTGTTTGTTTAATACAGCGCCAGGGACTGTAGTTCAATTCCCAGCTTGGGTAACTGTCTTGCGGAATCTGCACTTTCTCCCCGTGTCTGCGTTGGTTTCCTCTGGGTGCTCCGATTGTCTCCTCAAGTCTGAAGGACGTGCTGGTTAGGTGCGTTGGCCATGCTAAATTCTCCCTCAGTGTACCCAAACAGGCACCACAGTGTGGTGACTAGGGGATTTTCACAGTAACTTCATTGCAATGTTAATGTAAGCCTACTTGTGACACTAATAAATAAACTTTCAACTTTCAACTTTCAACGTTAATAGCTGCAAGTAGAAAGGAATAAAGATCAGTGACTTGTGCTGTGCGTTATAATGACATACACTGAACATTGAGTCAGGTGTGAGATTCATTGAATAACAAAACTGAAAGAGGAGAAAACATTTTGAGCAGTACAGTAGCACAGTGGTTAGCACTGCTACCTCACAGTGCCATGGACCTGGACTCGATTGGGTCACTGTCTGTGTGGAGTTTGCACATTCTCCTTGTATCAGCGTAGGTTTCCCCCGGGTGCTCCAGTTTCCTTCCACAGTCCAAAGATGTGTAGGTTCGACAGATTGGCCATGCTAAACTGACCCTTCATGTCTGGGGGACCAGCAGAGTAAATGCGTGGCGTCATGGGTATGGGGCCTGGGTGGAGTTGTAGTTGGTGCAGAGACAATGGACCAAATGGTCTCCTTTTGCACTGTAAGATTCTATGACATTTGAAAGCATAGTGATATTGTTGCATTCAACAAATTCAGCTAGATGTAATCTGCTCCTTCGTGTTCAACTTGAAGCTGAGATGAACTGATTGTTTACTCCCAATTATCAAACAAGACTAATCAAGCAAAGAGAACCATTATGCCAGGTATCTGCTCTCAGAAATACATAAGCATCACAATGGGGAAACAAAACCAACCACACTGTTGTTTTCACTCCCTGTGCAAGCAAGTAATTCTAATCACATCTACTGGATCCTGTTTCCAAATCCCCTTTCCCACCCTAACTCTTGTCCTCCAATCTAATCTTGAATGTTGCCATAGCATCTGCCTCAATCATTAGTGTTAAATCCATGGCCTCCCAACTCTCTGCATTGAATAGGTTTCTCTCTGCCTTAAATCTCTTGTATTTAATCTTTTGCTATGTTCTCAACTTCAATGGCTGAGAATAGCTTGTTTGTTTTGTTTATTTATCAGTGTAGGCTTACATTAACACTGCAATGAAGTTATTTTGAAAATCCCCTAGTTACCACACTCCAGCACCTGTTCGGGTACACTAAGGGAGAATTTAACATGGCCCAATGCACCTAACCAACACGTCTTTTGGACTATGTGAGGAAACCCGGGCACCCAAAGGAAACCCACACAGATGTGAGGAGAATGTGCAGATTTCTGCACAGACAGTGACCTAAGCTGGGAATTGAACCTAGGTCCCTCGTGCTGTGAGGCCCAAAACAGCCTGTTTCTATCTACCCTGCCCAATCCTTCCGTCAATGTAAGCAGTTTTACCCTGTTGCTCCATTGTCTACAAAGTGCGAAAGAGAACGAATTTTCTAGTCGTTCTTTGCATTTGTACTTTCTCAATTTCCTAGTAAATCATGTTGTACCCTCTTACCCTTCCTGAAATGTGGGGGTCTATTTTTATACACATTTCTTCAACTGAGATCTTATGTTAGTTGATTCTGAACTCTTTGCTTCTATATTCTACACGACTACACCTGTTGAGATAAAGAGTAGAATTGCATTTTTTTTAACTTATCATCCGATGGAGGCTTAATATGCTGTGAATCTGTATCCTTTTAATCAGCTACCCCCAACTCCGCCACAAATTTGCTCAATTATATCACTCAGGCTACTTCCAAAATATGACTACAGTTTCAGTTACTTTGCAAAGTATCATCTCACACTAACATACACTGAATTCCTTCTTCAGTCTTTTAGCCTGAATCATTAGGGTGAAATCCATGGCATCCCAACTGTCTGCATTGAACAGGTTTCTCTCTGCTTTAAATCTCTTGTATTTAATCTTTTTCTACAGCTGCTCATTCTCGACCTCAACAGCTGAGAATAGCTTCTTTGTTTTGTTTATTTATCAGTGTCACAAGTAGGCTCACATTGACATTGCAATGAAATTACTGTAAAAATCCCTGAGTCACCACACTCCAGTGCCTGTTCAGGTACACTGAAGGAGAATTTAGCATAGCCCAACGCACCTAACCTGAACGTCTTTCTGCACTGTAAGGATACTATGACTCTATGATGAGGACCAGATAACATTATCCTGTAGTTTTCGGACCTTTGATCATTGTCAATGATGGCCAGAGTATGCGAGTGAAGAGTCCTTCTTTAAGCAAAGCAGCACAGCGGCACAGTGGTTAGCACTGCTGCCTCACAGCTCCTAGGAGCCAGGTTCAATTCTGGCCTTAGGTTACGTGTCAGCTTGAGTTACCTCTGGTGCTTCAGTTTCCTCCCACAGTCCAAGATATCTGCGTTAAGTGAACTGACCATTCAAAATTGCCCCTTAGCATTCTAAGATGTGTTGATTAGGGGAATTAGCAGGGTAAATGTATGGGGTTAAGGGAATAGAGCAAGGGGGGTGGGGGGATACTCTGTCAGACAGTAAGTACAAACAGAATGCGCTGAATAGCCCCCTCGGCACTGTAGAGAATCTATGATTCTCTAATATCATCATCTCTGTAGCTTCCTTTAATCTCCTAGAAATGTCAACACTTCTTTCTCCAAGTCTCAGATACAAGTAACCCTTTATGAACCTGTATTGACTATTTCTAGGGCTGACACAGTGGTTAGCACTGTTGCCTCACAGTGTCAGAGACCCAGTTTCAATTTCTGGCTTGGGTCACAGTCTGTGTGGAGTCTGTATGTTCTCCCTGTGTCTGTGTACGTTTCCTCCGGGTGCTCCTTCTCTCCTCACACTGTCCAAAAGACATGCTGGTTGGGTGCATTGGCCATGCTAAATTCTCCCTCAGCGTACCTGAACAGGGCGCTGGAGTGTGGCAACTGGGGTATTTGCACAGTAACTTCATTGCAGTGTTAATGTAAGCCTACTTGTGAATAATACATAAACTTTAACTTCAGGGGGTTTTAATTAAGTGGGTAGGGGGTTTTAGTTAAGTCAGGCAGCATGGTCAGTGCAGGCTTGGAGGGCCGAAGGACCTGTTTCTGTGCTATAATTTTCTTTTCTCTTTGTTCTTTGTTTATTTTCTCTTTATTGAAATATATTATTATTCCATCCTTAAAATGATATTTCCCTAGCATTTTCCCCAGCAAGGCCATTAAACAAATGGCCAATAAGGATCCACAACAGTTCCCATCCTGCTTAAAGACGGGCTCTTCATTCACCGTTCTCGCATACTCTGGCCAGCATCCACAATGATTAAAGGCCCGAAAAATACAGGATAATTTTACCTGGCCTTCATCATAGAGTCATAGAATCCCTACAGTGCAGAAGGAGGCCATTTGGCCCATCAAGTTGCACCAATAGCAATCCCATCGAGGCCCTCTCCCTGTAACCCAAGTATTTACCTTGCTAGTTCCCCTGTCACTCGGGGTCAATTTAGCATGGCCAATTCATCTGACCCACACATCTTTGAGCTGTGGAAGGAAACCAGAGCAACCAGAGGAAACCTATGAAGAACATGGGGTGAACCCCACACAGACAATCACCAGTGGCCAGAATCGAACTTGAGTCCCTGGCACTGTGAGGCAGCAATGCTAACCACTGTGCCACAATGCCATCCCACTATCCTATGTTTTGTCTCACCACTGACACTGAATTTCACCATAAAGAATCACAATGATCCTCATGCTCAATAGACCTTTTTCATTTCGATGGCCGCCAGAAGACAGGTCTTTGCCAATTAGTCGCAGAATGATAGCAAACTACCGTGAGTTTTTACGACGGGCAGAACAAGGTGGCAGACCTCAACACTACCTCAACTGGAACACAGCACAATCCCATATTGTTGGCATTAATCCAATCTAAATGCTAGCCATCTAACATCAATGTATGCCATCAAATCTGGACCTACAATAATCCCACCCAGGCCCTATCCTCACAACACCACATATTTATCCTGCTAATTCCCTCTGACACTAAGGGGCAATTTAGCAAGGCCAGACAACTTAACCCATACGTCTTTGGAGCGTGGATGGAAAAAGGAGCACCTGGGGAAAATCCACTCAGACCCAGGGAGAACGTGCAAACTCCACGCAGACAGTAACCCAAGATTGGAAGTGAACCCGGTTCCTTGGCATTGTGAGGCAGCAGTGCTAACCACTGTGCTGCCCTAATCAGCAGCTGGAGGCAGGAAAAGGCTTCATTTCCACAATTTTATTGCTGCTAGTTTTGGTGATAGATGGAAATTAGAGTTCCTTGACATACACATGACCACAATGGAAATTCTCTCTGAGCACAGAGCCCATCATGGCAAATGACATGCTGTCTCCACCTGAAACCATTGTAGAAGGAGTACTACAATAATCACAATAATGTTAAGAAATGGCCAGTAATGCAGGCAGTCTGTATTGGTGAGATAAAAGTACGCATCAGGATTAGTTTGGATTGAGTGAATGAAAGGGACATGAAAGCCAGTTGGCAGTTCAGCCTGCACCCTGCTACATAGTAGACATTCCAGGTGAACATGAAAGTTTATATATTTATTAGTGTCACAAGTAATGGCCTAGAACGTTACCACCACTGAAATGTTATCAGGTTAAATTCTGAGGAGGAATTACACAAAACGAGCTTTGTAATTTCGGGAATATCCGAGGATGAAGTGTGATTTATCGAGGTGTTTAGAATTTTTAAAGGAATTGGTAGGGAAACTAGAGAGAAACCTGCTCTGCTGATGGGGAGCTTTGGACATTATTTTAAAGCTTCATTAACACTGCAATGAAGTTACATTTTAGATAATATAAAAACATATTGGACCCCATAACTGCTTATTTTCTTCCATGTTTGGTGGGCACTGTGGGGTCTGGAGTGTTTTACTGACCCCTTTAATCACAGTTTGGTTTGATGTTGCAAGTTGCTTTTGAAATTTTCTTTCGTTTGATGTAGTATCCCTCTGACCTTTCAGTCATCCCTCAATTTTTTAATTCAGCTTAATTGGTTCACCTCAAAATACTCTGAATGTTTATTGCACCAGGTTAACAGAAGGGACTGGTAAATTTTACCTTGGGGAAGATAAGGGAGCTCAGGCCAGACTCACTAGAACGTTGTCAGGTTAAATCCTGTGGAGGAATTTAAAGAAGGCGCGGTTTATAATTTCGGGAATGTCCGAGGATAAAGTGTGATTTGTTGGGGTGTTTAGGGTTTTTAAAGGAATTGGTGAGTTAAGTGGAGAGAAACCTGCTCTGCTGATGGGGATTCTTGGATCTTTAAAGAGGGAGACAGTTGTTGTGGGTCCTTGTCAGCCACATTGTTTAATAGCTGTTCTGGAGAAAATGCTCAAAGTTGGTTGGTGCAGACTCGATAGGCTGAATAGCCTCCTTCTGCACTATGGGGATTCTATGATCACTATTTTAAGGATGAAATTATAATATGTTTAGACAAAGAGAATATAGGTTACTTTAAGCTCAGACAGGCCATTCAAGAAAAAGTTAGAAAACACTCCTTCACAGAAAAAATGGTAGAACTGTGGAACTGTCTCCATAAAAGTGTTAGATGCTAGCTCAATTAATAATTTTTAAATCTATGGTCAATGCACTGTTGCTAGCTAAGGGGCAAAGAACGGAGATAGGTAGATTAATTTGGGTACAAGTCAACTGTAATCTCAATGAATGGTTGAGATGGGTAGTGGAAGCAATGGCCTACCACTCGACTATATCAGAAACTCAGCTAATGTTCCGGGGACATAGGTTCGAATCCCGTCATGGCAGATAGAATTTGAATTCATTTTGTTTTGATTTGGTTTATTATTGTCAGATGTATTAGTACGCAGTGAAGAGTATTGTTTCTTGCACACTACACAGGCAAAGCATACTGTTCATAGAGAAGGGAAGGAGAGAGCGCAGAATATTATATCACAGTCATAGCTAGGGTCATTGGGAAAGATCAACTTCGTGTGAGGCAGTTCATTCAAAAATCTAATGGCAGCAGGGAAGCAGCTGTTCTTGAGTCAGCTGGTATATGACATCAAACTTTTGTATCTTCTTCCTGTCGGAAAAAGATGGAAGAGAGAATGTTGAGAAGGATGGGATCCTTAATTATGCTGGCTGCTTTTCTGAGGAAGCGGAAAGTGTAGATTGTATGGATGGATGACAGGCTGGTTTGAATGACGGATTGGGCTTTGATCACAACACTTCGTAGTTTCTTGAGATTTTGGACAGAGCAGGAGACATACCAAAGCTGTGATACAGCCAGAAAGAATGCTTTCTATGGTACATCTCTAAAAGTTGATGAGGGTCATAGTAGACATGCCAAATTTCCTCCATCTTCTGAGAAAGTAGAAGGGGTGGTGGATTTTCTTAACTGTAGTGTCATTAATATTGATAAAAGATATCCGGAATTAAAAATCTCCTGATGAGCGTGAAACTATTTGTCGATTGTCGGAAAAATCTATCTGGTTCACAAATGTCCTTTAGGGAAGGAAATCTGCCATCATTATCTTGTCTGGCCTACATGTGACTCCAGAGCAACAGCAATGTGGTTGACTCTGAACTGCCCGTAGAAATGGCGTAGCAAGCCATTCAGTTTCAAGGGCAACTACAGAAGGATAAGAAATGCTGGCCAGCCAGCTATACCCATATCCCACAAATAATAAACAAAACAAGGGAGCTGAACAAACTACTTCTGTTCCTATGTCTTCAAAGATCTTGTATTTCTCCTCAGCATGCTATCTATTATTCCTGGCACTCACAGTGGTTGCTACCTGTTGTGACTTTCCATTAGTAAGCACCTGCTGTGTTCCATCTGGGTAAAGGTTTTTCTTCTCTGTCCCCAGGAGAATTTGCAAAAGCCCATCCAAGAATCAGGATTGCCAAGGTTATTATTACTCACAATAAAAGTATTCTTGGTAACTGAGTTGGAAAAATATCCGCGCACCCATGACATAATGTTTCTCTGATTGTAACATTCTTTTTTTTTAGAGCAACACAGCTCTATTCGAGCCAATTTTGAAGGTAAGATCATTCACCTTCCTTGGCTCACAATGTGGGCCTGAATTATAATAAGTAAGAATTACACTCCAGCAATCACTTTTGGCAGTGAATTTAATATTCCAACCTCCACCAAATCAAAAATATTGATTAACTTTCCTTCTCACCAGTGAAAACAAACCCTTTGCACAAGGTGCAAAAATTCACTTCTATGCTGTGATAACTCTCATGACTTGTACAGAGAATCACTAATTGACCTCTCAGTAGGACTTGTTGATTATAAGCTCCCTGAGGATTGGTAATTAACCAATCCGGTGGAGCTCATGTACCAAGTCCTATATAGAGCAGGACTCTGAATGGTTCCATTATTTTTAGTCCCAGTTGAGACCTGTTATGTTCACCACAGAGTGTGATTTTTGTTCATTTTATTTTGTGCAATAAAAGCACAGTTCCTCAACAGCCGACTCCTGGAATTATTATATATGCAGCAGTTTTAACTGGCGGTTTTGTGAAGGGGTGAGCAGTAAAATTCCTCCATGGGCGTCTCACTGAGTTCCCTCCCTGACCACTCAGAAATTTTATGCTGAGATGGGTGAGGCTCTTGAACAACCAATTCTTGACCAGTTACAGACCGTTTCCCACCCAGCCTCAATTTTCTAGACTGGCTGGGGGTCTTTCCGTATCTGGGGGAAGTTTGAACATAATCGGGTTGAGCCCCATGGGCAAAGCAGATTGTCTGAGAGTAGAAGAGGGCAGGATTTTTGTGTGTTAAGTTGCAGAACATCAGCTGCATGCCAACATGGTTTTCAGGATAGGCTGTACCATCCACCCCCATTGTATTATTCCACCAAATGTTGCTGTAATCTACTTCAACTCTTTGAGAGTGATGTTCTTCTAACTATGGCCTTTTCACATCTTTCTCCTTTCACTCCCATTCAGGATGGCACCTTCTTCCCTTGGATTAAACCTTTGGAATACCCTGCTTAACTTTCCTCCTCCCTCTCCTCCTTAAACCCAACAATTTGACTAAAGGTTGGATTGCCCCTCCACTTATCTCAATCCATGTCTCACCATTGCTCCATATGCAGTTACTTTTCTACAAAAAGGCACTAAAGAGCCTCCGAGATCAGATCTTCAGCTCATGCACGGGCATGGCCCATGGTTAGTTCAAGACACCCAGTAGAACACTCTGATATTGGATGTCCCGCCACCGCTGCCAGCGAGAATGGAAAGTTTGGCACTCAGCCAAATCTTCATTCACAGCAGCGAGACTGGAGAATATAGCCACGGACAAGGTAGGAGAATCCCCACTTCTACCTTGATAAGGGAGTCAGCACAAAGAACAGCTGCCCTAAGAATTGTGAAGGAATTGATTGGCATTTGTACACTGGAAGGAGGCTATACAACATGTTGATGGATTGCACTTGATTTAATGCCCCTCCAAACATCCACTAGATATTGGGAGAAAGCAAGACTTTGCTGAGGCTTTCAAATACATACATTAGGAGATTTTCTGGGTACTGTATCAGCATTTTTTTCTGAAAGTTCACTCAAAGAGATTGAGTGCTCTGCTCTTCTATCATTTTGGACAGTTATCGGTGATATTAGGAGAAAGGGAATGCTTGGTGATGAATATTTTGTTCAGGGTTCACCTTGGTCTGTTGGGGAAGTTGGAGGAAGAGATGAAACCAGGCAGAGTAGCATTGAGAGAGGGAGAGAGAGAGACAGGAGGCTTACTGGGGATGTGTGGATAGTAATTGAAGCAAAGACATGGTGACTGTGAGAAGCTAACCTGTCAATAAGAAATGGGTTTGGTATGGTAATAAATCCATAAGTGACTTCAAACAGATGCTTACAGAAGGCAATAAACAGATTTAGATTTGAATGGGTTGTTATGGTTCAAAATAGACCATGTACAGATGTCAATAGATAAAGCAAGGGCAGGGCAAATTTACTTTCCTTTTCAACCCAAAGAGGTTAATTAATTCTGGCAGAATGCATTTCTCAAGACACCGGGTGAGACAATGGGGAGATTAAGATTGTTAGGAACTGTTTTTAAGTTTTATTCCATGTGAAGCCATTGTTTTGTTTAAATATGCTTCCATCTTTTTTATCTTTATTTCTTAACAAACATTTACTTGACAATAAAATTATCACAAGTAGTTGGGACATCATTTCTGAATTTCAGAACCTCTCCTATACTAAACAAATTGAAAAAGGAATGTGTTGGCAGTGATTTCAAATTTTTCTTCTGGGACTTGAGCCGCTTAGCATTTACCATCAGCCATGTCAACACAATCAATCTTAATATAATTACCTTCAGGCTTAACCTTCCCTGTATATGTCCAACAACTCCTTATGGATGTTAAAATTGATGAAAATCCAGCCATATTTGCTAGATTCTGTCTTTATTTTCTCTTCAGGTGTCCTCTAGTGTAAACAGCAACTTGTTCTTCAAGCATGGCTTTGTTTGTGTTGCTTGCTGGGAACTGACCAAGCAATTCCTGCTAAGATCTAAAACAGATACCCCCATAGATTTCAGTGTCCCCTTAAATACATTCTTTCCATCTGATCTCCCCTGTATCTCATCCAGTCTCTTGAGAAATGCATGCTGCTAGAATTGATTAACTTCATTTCTTTACTTTACCTCTTTGGATTGAAAAGGAAAGTAAATTTGCCCTGCCCTCACTTTATCTATTGACGTCTGTATATAGTCTACTTTGAACCATAACAACCACTCAAATCTAATCCTGTTTATTGCCTTCTGTAAGCATCTGTTTGAAGTCCCTTCTGGGTTCATTACCATATCAAACCCATTTCTTATCGTCAGGTTAGCTTCTCACAATCACTTTGTCTCTTGCTTCAATTACTATTTACACATCCCCAACAGTTTAGAATTAAATTTGACAAAAGAATTACCAACCGAATAATAATACAATTTCTTGGTTTTCCTGACACTGCTTTGTGGGTACAGGATATCCCTCCTTCACTGGACCTCCCCTGCACCCATTTTCACCTGTTAGTCTAAATAACACCCAATACGTCTACTTTCTTTACTGACCTTAGTTCCTATATTTCACCATGATTCCTTTAGTTCCTTTCTCCTGATGAACGTGAACATTGGGGAAAACTGTAATTTTATTTTCTTGGCAGTTAAAATTATATATGCATGCTTTGTCTTTTTCACAATCCTTCTATAGTCTGAGGTTTATTTCTTTCTGTTCTTCACTAGTCTCTAATCTGGCCGATTTAGCATATGCAAATATCCTTCCTTTACCTCTGACATCTACTATTATCTTTGAGCTGGTGCTCTTTACTCTCTGTTTCCCGTGTGCCTTCTCATTGCACATAGCCTCGCTGCCCACTTAATTACCCAGTTAGACACATATCTACTGCCCTGTTAACTATCTGGAAATTGGCATTAGGATTGTCTGAAAACCTGCACTCTCAATTTTTATTGCCCTAATATGGTTTCTTTTATGTAGAATTATAGAACTTTCTGGAAGCAGAGGAGGCCGTTTGCCTTATTAAGTCAGTGTCCGCTGTCATTCTCTATCCTTTCTTCATAACCTTTTGATTGTTGGTTTATAGATATTCATCTACCATCTCTTTTAAAGGGGATTATGGATTCAGCCTTCCTCCCAGCTTCTGATAAGGTAGTCAATGCTCAGCAACACTCCACATTCATGAAAATTCTTCTGACCTCTCCCTTCATTCTTCTGGTGATGCCATGCTGCCAAGCCTTGCAGCTCAGTGAGAATACATTTTCCCTGTTTGATTTTGCAAAGCTGTTTGCAGTTTCCTTAAGCTGGTCATCATGATTTGCTACCACCTCTATCCTGTCTATTAAACAGTGTTGGGCTGAGTGGATTATCATTCCCTTGCCCCTGCTCTTACGCACTGAATTCTTAACCATCTCTTACTGTGTTCCTTGCTCTGCTTACTTCTCACACTAATTAAACTTCATTTTACATCTGAGTAGATAGGATCTTGCATAATTAAAACATTACTATTTCTGGTTGCTTTGCATATTGGTCTGTATGATACATGACCATTTGCAGTTCATAGAATCACAGAATCCCTCCACTGCAGAAGGAGGTCATTCGGCCCATTGAGTCTGCACCAATAACAATCCTATCTAAGCCCTATCCCTGTCATCTTACATATTTACCCCACAAATTCTTTTTACCTATACATCCCAAGAACCTATGGGACAATGCACCTAACCCACACATCCTTGGATTGTGTGAGGAAACCAGAGCACGTGGAGCAAATCTTGTTTTCTCCTTCTCAACAATACTTTTCCCAGCTTTTCTCACATATTTGTAAGCAAGTTGTTTTGATTTCCTTTGATTCTCTATTGTCTTGCCCTTTCTAAAATTTTAATACACCTTTGATTGACAGGAGCTATCAGTTTTGTTATGGAGGTCCATCCTCCTTTCGAGCCCCCTTTCTATAATGAGCCACAGATGCTTTCATACCTCTTTGAACTGCTTTGATTGACAGCTCTGGGGCAGGTGACAGAGGGGAATTAGCTGAAGTCTGTTTACCCGAGGAAAAAAATTATCCATTAGCTGTTAAACCTTTTTTGATTGACATCTTCAGGTAGAACAAAGAGTTAATTGTTAACTCTTGTTAAGGGCATACTTCATTAAGCCTGAACTGCTTCTTCTTTGCACCATACCTGTTCTGCCAAGCCTCATTTTCTAACACAGACATTTTCTTTTCAAATATCTGAATCTTCCTAGAAAGGTGATATGCTTTCACATCCCACTTTTGTTTTATTATTGGCTTTGTCTTTTCCCTGAAAAGCTTCTCACTAAACCCATAAGTTTCACTTGAACGTTGGCTCATTTGGTGTTTCATTGGCTCTTAATAGTTTCACAAGTCTGACTTTTGTTATGGCTACCTTGGATTTGAAATTGGCCTTAGTGCTGGGACAATACCATGCTTAGCAAATATGGCAGATCCTACATGTCAGAGTTGTTAATTAAGGGACCAAACTCAAACAAAGAGATCATAGAATCCCTACAGTACAGAAAGAGACTATTCAGCCCATCAAGTCTACACCAAGAACAATTCCATCCAGGTCCTATCCCTGTTGTCCCATGTTAGTCCCCCTGACACTAAGGTCCAATTTAGCATGGCCAATCCACCAAACCTGCATATATTTGGAATGTGGGAGGAAATTGAGGCACCCAGAAGAAATGTATTCTCACTGAGCTGCAAGTCTTGGCAGCACGGGGAGAACGTGCAAACTCCATATAGACAGTCGCCCAAGGCCAGAATCGAACATGGCTCCCTGCCGCTGTGAGGCAGCAATGCTAACCAGTGTGCTATCGCACCACATTTCTACATTGCTTTCTCCTCACTGACGTCTGTTCGGTGGAGTCTGCACCTAACCACTGCGTATTTTGGACTGTGGGAGGAAACTGGAGCAGCCGGAGGAAACCTATGCATACACAGGGATGCAGACTCCACACAGACATTGAACCTAGGGTCCTGGTGCTGTGAGGCAGCAATGCTGAACAGCTGATCACCAATTCTGGAGTTTCACATACCTGATAGATCGAGCCTGGTCATATTCATGTGGGAGTAATTTTTTTGAGTCTTAAAGTGGTTGAATCCTATCTCAGTAGTGCTGCCAGCGCCAGTGAGAAACACATCGAATTCTTTGGAGTCAGACAGATAAAGGTAAAATTGCCCTAGTCCCAGATGACCATAGGCTGTAACAAGTGGTGATTTAACCTGAGGATTGCCACACCTCAGGGGAGGGGCAAGATTGAGAAGGCAGGGGCTTCGTGAATAACCTCAGCGGGTATGGGAATTGAACCCAAGCTGTTGGCATCACTCTTCATCATGAATCAGCCGTCCAGCCAAATGAGCTAAACCAACCTTGACTGTGTCAGGAACACAAGAGTGCCCATGAGTCCACCGCCATTCTCTTGGGGTCAAGTAGTTCTTTCTGGGAGTCACTGGACCCTGCATTAAAAGTTCATCGCCAGAGACAGCTAGATTTTATTATCCTCCCCCCATGGGAATGGGAGCGGGCAAAGGAGTGGACTATGGAAAGGTCCACTGACCTTGAGTTAGATTTTGTGGTTTCGGGACAAGAGAGGCCATAAATCCCCGCCTTGAGAGAGAAATGTCTAAGAAGGGAAGAAGTGGGGTCAGGGATGGGTCATGTGAAGAAAACGTATGGATGGAAATAACAGAGGTATGTTTCCAAGGTTGGAGTCAGAGTGAGAAATAACATCCCAGGAACTATCAATGTAATGAGAGGAAAGGATGGGATTGTGGTGGCAAGCCTAAGCAAGACTGGAATCCAGAATGTTCATTGTATTGTAAAAGAGGCAGATGTAGCTGTAACCCTTATGATTCTCAAAGCAAAACATTTGGTCTGGAAGAACTGGATGATAAACAAAATGAGGGTGAGGACATGATCAAACAGAGTGATGTAATGGTGGCCCAATTAGCTGTCTAATTCACTCCATCTTTCCAGGTTGGCCCCTGAACCATTTAACATAATGTTTCATCAAGCAAAAATTTGTCTCTGCTTCAATGATGCCTAATAGTACCCAAACACACCTCTTACCATAAAGCTTAAAATATATTTTGTGTCTGTATGTGTTTGTACATGTGGACATATGTGCTTGTATGTGAATGAATATTTGTGTGCGTACATACACATGTATGTATTAGTGTGTGCAATGTATGTGTGTGTATCTCTATATGCATTCATATGTGTGTGTGTATGTCTGTGTGTGCATGTATGTCTGTGTGTGTATGTATGTCTGTGTGTGTATGCTTCTGTATGTATATATGTATGTGTGTCTGTGTGTGTGTGCATGAGTGAGTGCATTTGTGAGTGTGTATATGTGTGTTTGTGTGTCTCTGTGTGCATGCATGTGTCTGCATGTGTGTGTTTGTATGTGTACATGATGACTAAAAAAGGAAGATTTATTTCTGTTCAAATATTTGTATTTTTATGATGTGGTCTTTTTAAGAATTGGATAGCATGTATCAAGAATAATGGCAGAAATATTCAATGACCATTTTGTGGGGTCTTCTGTTGAATCTCGGAATCTTAGGTGTGAGCATTAAAAATAATTGCAGCAACTAGTAAAAGAAAGACTAGCTACATTTGAGTTCTACAAAAATAATTCAAAAAGATGTAAACATGGATATAGGTCTCTATTTTACAACATGGTGATGGAACTGAGGAAAGGAGAATGAGTGAGGATTGGTGTGTGAGGGGACTCGAAAGGGAAATGAAAATAAAGTGAAGATGTGTGCTGTCACAAATAAAATACACAATAACAGTTAAATATTTACACGAATAATGAACAATGAGTGGCTATGTCAAATGGTTTCGAGGATCACATCTGACACCCTTCCCAGGTTCAAGGTAAACACTAGTCCATTTAAAGCCCAACACAGCTCACCAAAAAATAGTGACTTTCAGGACTTGACTAATCAAATAAACCACTTAACATTATCCATCAACTATTGTGTTATACTCCCACCTGCACAAAGACAACTTGTGCAGCCTTTTCAATAAGCTCTTCATGGAAACATGTTTCCAAAAATTGCAGTAAGTTAATATTCCATTTGTTTTTTGACAGAAGGGGCCTACATTTTACAATGAAGTATAAATCTTATATAATCCTGAAGACTTAGATTGAAGTTTTCAGCCCCTTTTGCACTGCTGAATCATCTTCATAATCCCACGTAGAGCCTTTATGGTTAAGCCCATATTTAAGAACTTTTAAAATCATTTTTACCAGCATTTTTTTGAAACTGCTTTTATCTAGCTTTTTTCTCAGTTTTTACTTTTGTGTAAAAATGATTTTAAAAAAATTGGTGGAAAATATTCCTCGCTTTTCCTCGTCCCACGAAAAACACAGGCAAAAAGTGGATGAGCATTCATCACTTTCAAGTTCCCCTGTAAGTCATACACGACGGCACAGTGGTTAGTACTGCTGCCCCGCAGCACAAAGGACTCGAGTTCAATTCCAGCTTTGGGTGGTTGCCTGTGACTGTGTGGTTTTCCTCTGTATGTTCCGGTTTCCTGCCACACTCCAAAGATGTTGCAGGTTAGGTGAATTGGCCATGCAAAATTGCCCTTTAGTGTCCCAAGATGTCTTAGATGTATTAGCCATTGTAAATGTGTGGAGTTACATAAATAAGATGGGGGAGGATCTGGATAAGACACTCTATTGGAGATTCGGTGCAGACTCTCCTGAACTGTAGAGATTCTGTGATTCAATGATATTCAATGACTGTGTGTGTGGAGTTTGCATGTTCTCCCATGTCTATGTGAGTTTCCCCTGGGTGCTCTAGTTTTCTCCTACACTCCAAAGATGTGTAGATTAGGTTGATTAGCCATGCTAAATTGCCCCTTAGCATCAGGGGGATTAGCAAGGTAAATATGTGTGGTGACAGGGCTTGGGTGGGATTGTTGTCAGTGCAGACTTGATGGGCCGAAAGGCCTCCTTCTGCACTGGAGGGAATCTATCCCATGATTCTGTCCCATGATTCTACCTCAGCTTGGATGTATGTTGTTGGGTATAAATCCTGAAACACATTGCACAGAACTTTGTGAATGTCCTCACCATGGCGGGAGTTTTCTCATCCTGCCTGCCAATTCTGCCCGAACAGAGCAGAATTGGAAAAGGTTTGGTGTAAAGAGGGGACCAAGTTCTAATCAGGTGGCTGATATTTCTCCAATGAATGGAGCATGAATCCAGTGTGGCTCATTCTAAAAAAAATTACGCTCCCTCTAATATAACAATGTGAAATTCCTGCATGTTGCACTCTGGCATCTTGGAGAAATTGTTGAACATCTGTCAGAGTTTAGGACAGTGCAGTGCCATCCCTGGACATACCTGATCCTGCTCTGTTCAATCCATGAGGTCTAACTTCCTAACTTCCTTCACCTGCAAAATCACTGAAAGATAAGGAATTTGTTAGAAAACAGCTGTTTATACAGTAACCATCTGCTGCAGGGGAAACATTCCCTTGACAACCAACCATCATCAGCAAACATGCCATTCACTGGGTTCTAAACCAGTCAATTATCTCCAAAATGTATAATTGACCTATGTGTGAGCTAATACCCAGCTTAGAGGTTGTGTGTTGATTGTATTATATTTTATTCTTTATACGTTATTGCTGCCCTATGATCTTATTGTTGCTGAGTTTCTATGTTCTGCAAAGTTCATTATAAGCACTTTGAAGTTAAGGTGTTGGTTGAGACAACTGCACGACAACCATTGCTGAAGCAGTAGATTGCCACAAATTATGCTTATTTGGGTGGCCACCTATAACTTCATGTTGTCACAGTAAACAGCAATGTGTTTCTTCCTATCCTGACTTTTGATGTGGAGATGCCGGCGTTTTACTGGGATAAACACAGTAAGAAGTCTCACTACACCAGTTTTAAGACCAACCAGTTTATTTGATAGTAATCCCACAAGCTTTTGGAAACATGTTCCTTTGTCAGGCATGTGGAAGGTTCTGATCCGAGAAAACATATAAAGGCACACACAGTTTACAGAATACTGATTAGAATGCAATCTTTGCAGCTAACCTGCTACTCAAGTCTTAAAGACGCAGGCAATGTAAGTGGAGATAGCATTAGCATAGGTTAAAGAGATGTGTATTATCTCCAGACAGGACAGTAAGCGAGATTTCACAAGCCCAGGCAAGTCGTGGGAGTTCCAAATAGTGTGATATGAAACCAAGATCCCAGTGAGGCTGTCCTCATGTGTGCAGAATTTGACTATCAGTTTCTGCTCAGTGACTCTGTGCTGTCGTGTGTTATGAAGGCCACCTTGGAGAATGCTTACGCGAAGATCGGAGACCAAATGCCCGTGACCGCTGAAGTGTTTGCCAACAGTGAGGGAACGGTTTTGCCAGTCTTGCAGATTGCCGAGTGATGTTCATTCATCCATTGTTGTAGTATCTGCATGGTCTCCCCAACGTACCATACTTCGAGACATCCTTTTCTGAGGACAGCCTCAACCAGGATCTGGGGTTCATGTCAAACTATCTGTAACCCCCATGACTTGCCTGGGCTTGTAAAATCTCACTTACTGTCCTGTCTGGAGACAATACACATGTCTTTAATCTATGCTAATACAATCTCCACTCACATTGTCTGCATCTTTAAGACTTGAATAGCAGATTAGCTGCAAAGATTGCATTCTAATCAATATTCTGTAAACTCTGTGTGTCTTTATATGCCTTTCTCAGATCAGAACCTTCCACACACCTGACGAAGGAAAATAGTTTCCGAAAGCTTGTGGGATTATTATCAAATAAACTGGTTGGACATAAACCTGGTGTTGTGAGACTTCTTCCTGTGGTTACCCTAACTTTTACCATTCATTGCCCATAAAACAACATGTTTCCTGATTTCAGGGAACACAGGTAGTTTTAAGTAATTTATGTTTGTATTGTTTGATATTGGAAATACTGATAGATTTAAGTGAGTTTAATTTGGTGTTTCTGTGTAAGAAAGGATTAAAATTTTAGTTAGATTCATGTTAAAGAGAGGTGTTTGCATTATGGGGATTTTGTTTTCATTTCAAACTGTGTCAGCCTTCTGTTTAGTGCATTTATGACATAAGAAGAAAACAAGAGTTTAAAGAAGAACTTGGCTGTTGCCGAGCAACCAAAGGTCATATTTAAGTTAGAAAGACCTTTTGAGTTTAGTTTTAGCTGGATCCAAGGCAGTTGAAACTAGATAGTGAGAGAGCAGGCGTCTCTTACCGCTCTGTCAGAAGTAGAACAATGGAGTAACAGCAAGAAAGCAAGTCCCAAAAGTAATGAATAGCTTGTTTTGGAAACCAGGGAATGAGTAAACAAGTTCCAGGAAGATTGAAATCAGAGGAACAAAATGAACTAAATACACCAGATAATGCAAAGTGATGCATTTTAGTAGAACTAATGTAGGGGGAAGCTATACAATAAATGGCAAAACCATCAAAAGTATAAACACACAGAGGGACCTGGGTGTGCAAGTCCACAGATCTTTGAAGGTGGCAGCCTTCAAAGGTGGGGAAGGTGGTGAAGAAGGCATATGGCATGCTTGCCTTTATAGGATGAAGTATAGAGTATAAAAACTGGAGTCTGATGTTACAGCTGTATAGAATGTTGGTTAGGCCACATTTGAAGTACTGTATCCAGTTCTGGTCATTGCACTACCAGAAGGATGTGGAGGCTCTGGAGAGAGTGAAGAGAAGGCTTACCAGGATGTTACCTGGTATGGAGGCTCTTAGCTATGAAGAGAGATTGGGTAAACTGGAGTTGTTCTCCCTGGAAAAACAGAGAATGAGGGGACACCTAAAAAGAGTTGTATAAAATTATGAAGGGTATAGATAGGGTGAACACTGGAAAGCTTTTTCTCAGGTCGGAGGCGACGATCACGAGGGGTCACAGGTTCGAGGTGAGGGGGGCAAGGTTTAACTCAGATATCAGAGGGACGTATTTTACACAGAGGGTGATGGGGGCCTGGAATGCGCTGCCAACCAGAGTGGTGGAGGTGGGCACGCTGGGATCCTTTAAGACTTATCTGGATAGTCACATGAGCAGACTGGGAATGGAGGGATACAAAAGAATGGTCTAGTTGGATCAATGAGCAGCGCGGGCTTGGAGGGCCAAAGGGCCTGTTTCCTATGCTGTATTGTTCTTTGAAATTTGAACAAGGTGCTGTTAATTGCAGGTAAAGGCAAAGTGCAGACTTGTTGAAGTTGGCTAAAGAGAAACCAGGTATCTGAAGCTATCCTAAGCTTGTTGACCTTAGTACCGCCTGTGAATAATAGTATCCTACTGGTGTCTGGCTACCTGAGGGATTGTGTGGAAGCTTGAATGTATATGTCATTTCAACACAGAAGAATACTGAAAACAGTGGAAATCCTGGGAGTGGATCCTTGTAAACAAAAACGAGGAGAAAGTGTTGTTTGGAAAAAGATTCTAAAGCGGGTCTTTTAGAGAGTGGAATTTGGAAATATTTGTGCGATAATCAGCTGGGGGATTCGAAGGGAAATCCACAGAAGTTTGACTGGATGGCATCTGCCACAGGGTTTCAGAGCAGGTGTGTCTGAATACAGTTGGCCTATTGGTTTATAAGGATTGTGTTATCCTTAAAATCTGCATACATTTGTGAAGATAAGTTGGAGAGAAAGAATAATATATTATAGTCAAACTTTTCACGTTTAATAAATGTTTTGTTTGTTAAAATTTAATTGGCAGTTCTATGACTGCACATTTTCTAAAGAAAAAGTAAACATTACAGTCTTTTGAGGCAGAGTACCATTCCCGTTCCAGTAGTAATTCTAACTGGAATCACAACACTGTTAATTTGGTATGCCAAATAATGCAATAATTGCAGACTCAGGGTGTGATTTTAATACATTCAAATCCCACCTATTCCCACAGAGTTACAACTCATCTGTGCAAAATGCTCTCCAATGGGTCTGCAAACATTTTCATTGCCCCTGAACCAGGAAAGGGAAAAATTTTCCAGGTGAAAGTCTAAGAACTCTACTGGAAATATAGGGGTGGCACAGTGCTTAGCACTGCTGCTTCACAGCATCAGAGACATGGGTTCAATTCCCAGCTTGGGTCACTGTCTGTATGGAGTCTGCACCTTCTTCCTGTGCCTGTATCGGTTTCCTCCAGGTGCTCTGGTTTCCTCCCACAATATGAAAGATGTGCTAGTTAGGGGCATTGGCCATGCTAAATTCCCCATCAGTGTACCCAAACAGGCGCCAGAGTGTGGATTTTCACAGTAACTTCATAGCGGTGTTAATGTAAGCCTACTTGTGACACTAATAAACAAACTTAAAAATATGTATGGGGCATCATGAGAATGGGGTTGAGCCTGGAAGTGATGCCTATGCAGGTCAATATTCTGCTGACATTTTCTAGATAATACTTACACGAGAGATGCATGGTCACATGGGTGAAGTACAATAAAATACAATAAGACTGTTGGAATCTATGGAACAATCTACTATGGAGTCAGGAACTCAAGGAGAAGAGAGAAATAAACCAGATTTATAAAGAGACAAGGGTGGTGCGATGATAGATTCTTGTGTTTGATGCAGTCTAACAAAGTTGTTAGACTTTGCAACAAGTCTAAACTTTTGCTAAATTGTGTTCAGCTAAAAGTGATCAAATTACAATGAGGACTCGCTTATACAGAACCAAAGCTGACATGAGCTAGTGATTTGTTTCATTGTCATCTCTATTTCCAACTGGTTCACCTTGGATATTAATCCATTGATTCTGTTATTTTTGATACCTCTATTAAAGCATAGAGGAACATTAAGCAAATGTTAAATGTTTGTTCTCTGGAACTGCTCTTACTACTAAATTGAGCTTTTCAAACTCACAGGTGACATCCACTATTACAGATACCATAATAGTTTCCCTTCTTACCTTTCATGGTCTGTGCCCAGATTTTAAGCATGATGTAGAGATGCCGGCGTTGGACTGGGGTAAACACAGTAAGAGGTCTGACAAAGGCTATAAAATTGAAAGCTCGCGATTTTGCTATAAATCAGTTGAATTTAAAACTGGTGTTGTCAGACCTCTTACCCAGATTTTAATGCAGCTGTTCTTATTCTTCCTCCTCTGTTAACTATATTAATTAGACCCACGCAATCTCATTCTCTCTGTTCAATTTTAACTAAAACTTCTCCAACAATCCCTTCCAGTCTCTGCACTGCTCTTCTGAAATCGCTCAAGAGTCTATCCTTGGCCACCTCCATGACAGGGCCACATTATTCACATGATGGAGATGCCAGCGTTGAACTGGGGTAAACACAATAAGAAGTTTCACAACACCAGGTTAAAGTTCAACAGGTTTATTTGATAGTAAACCCACAAGTTTAGTCAGATGAGTGGGACTCACCTCACCTGACGAAGGTACAAACCCCGAAACCTTGCGGGTATACTATCAAATAAACTTGTTGAACTTTAATCTGATGTTGTGAAACTTCGTACCATATCATTCACAAACATGGGATATGAATGTTGATGGACATCCTGCTATTAGTGGAAAAGGAGCAGAAGAGTTTTGAATGCACTGACCATCATGGGGTGTAGGGAGCATTAGAATGGTTGAGTATGGAAGTGACAAAGATCTGGTAGCAATAACCAATGGGCAGGAGTAGGGAATGGAATTGGAAGAGTTGGGGGGGTTTTGAGATTAGATGCATGGTTCAGGGCTGGATGTGTGCAGGAGTCTGCAAGAAGGTCCTCCAGGATACATATATCATGAAGTGCGCAGGAAGAGGCCACTGACCTTGGCTTCAATTCGTCAGAGGGCAGGATGGCCATTTGTTACCTTGCCCATTGCTGGCAAAATACTAGTGACAGGCAGAAGGTCGTGCCACCCATATCATCCCCATTGTTTATCTCTCCTCTGCCTCCCAGCATACACCTGTGAGTGTGTGTGTGTGCGTGTGTATGTGTTGGAGGGTGGAGTGGAGGGGAAGGATGGTGAGTGGTGAACTTCCAGCCGATGAGTAAAATAATGAGAGTAATTTTCGAATTAGTGCTGTTTAAAATATTCTGTATGTTACTGATATTCTGCACTCTGGAGATTAGATAGCATTTGTCTGAAAGTAAGCATATTTCAAACACTTTGGGCCATAGGAACTGACCCTTTCTACATTAATTCACCTACTGCAGAGTTAAGAAGAGAACGGATTTATCATTGTTTTTGATAAGGGGAACAGCGAATCAAGAGGTTGCCGTAATGCTGGCATTTAGTATGAGTTCATGACAATATGTTAATTCTGTCCAGCACTGAGATTTCCAAGAATTTTATCAAGTAGGTGTTTTCTATCACAGAGCTGAGATTTTTACACCCAGAAAGGATCTCCTCTGCAGAATTCGTCACCTAAACATCTATAAAATCTAATATATGCCTAATAGTATTCCTCATGATGGAGTGTGGTGGGTTATATGTTTTGTTTTACTTAATCAAAGAATACTTACATTTTTTGCAAAGACTGGATGCAGTTTTGTTGCTTCATACCTTCAGGAAAATAAAACCACACACTTAATCAAAGAATCCCGATAGTGCAGAAGGAGGCCATTCTGACAACAATCCCATCCAGGTCCTATCCCTGTAACCCTATGTATTTTCCCTGCTAAACCCCTGACACTAAGGGACAATTTATTGTGGCCATCCACTTAACCTGCAGATCTTTGGGCTGTGGGAGGAAACCCACGCAGACACGATGAGAACGTGCAAACTCCATCTAAGGCTGGAATCGAACCCAAGTCCCTGGTGCTGAGATACAGCATTACCAACCATTGTGCCACCCGTTACAATATCCATTATGTTAATAATATTCTGCAATGCAGAACCCATCATTCTTCTTGCGTAAGGTTAAAGGGAATGGGGATCACTTATCTTGGAGGGAACGGTTTAGTTGACTCTTAGATGAGTTAGGATGATGTTTAGGATCTGGCCTACACGAGGTTCTCACAAAGCTTTGTTACTTGGTGTTTTCGGGGCCTAGCCAGATGGAACTCGATGAGAGCATTTGAGAGCATTCTAGGTTTTGAGTTACAATAATACTGCAAAATTTGCGGGTACTGAAAGTCTGAAATAGAACTGGAAAATATTGGAAACACTTAGCAGGTACGGAAAGAGAAAAACAGAGTTAATGTTTCAGGGCTGTGACCTTTCATCAGAACTGAGGAAAGTCCAAAGGTGATGAGCAAATGCAACCAGGGATGGTGAGAAGAACAAAAGGGAAAGACTGTGATAAAGTGACCATAAGACAGAGGAGAAGTAGGTCATTCGGCCCACTGATGCTGCTCCATTATTCAATGAGATCATGACTGGCCTGAAATGGTAATCCTCAACTCCATTTTCTCACCTTATCCCCATAACTCTTGATTCCCTTACTGTTTAAAAATCTGTCTGAGTCTTGAACATTGATGATTCAGCCTCTATAACACTCTGAGGTAAAGAATTCTCCAGATTCACTTGAATGGAGAAATTCCTCCTGATTCCTTTCTTAAACAGATAACTTCTTGCTTTGAGATTATGCTCTCTTGTGCATGACTCTCCCCACAAGGAGAAACAACCTCTCAGCATCTATCTTGTCAAGCCCCCTGAGAATCCAATATATATCAATAAGGTCACCTCTCATTCTTCTAAACTCCAATGAGTACAGGCCCAATCTATTTAACCTCACCTCATAGGAAAATTCTTCCTATGAGGATCAGCCTAGGATCAGCCTAGTGAACCTTCTCTGGACTGCCTCCAATGTCAATATGGGGCGAAATTTTCTGTGTGGCCATACACAGGAATCAAATAGGTGGGAAAGGCAGAGAATGCAAAAGTCCATTGACATTGCACAGGATTTTCTGATTTTGGGGCAAGCGCGGTTGGGAAATCCCATCCAATATATCTTTCCTTCAATAAGGGGATCAAAACTGTTCACAGCATCCCAGTGTGGTTTAATTAGTATTTTGTATAGTTTTAGCAAGGTTTCCCAATTTTTATACTTCATTTCCTTTGAAATAAAAGTCAACATCCTATTTGCCTTCCCTATTATCTTATAAGTTCATAACATATAGGGGCAGAATTAATCCATTCGGCCCATTGGGTCTGTTCCGCCATTCAATTGTGGCTGATATGTTCCTCTTCCCCATTTTTCTGCCTTCTCCCCATAAACCCATTACCAATTAAAAATCTTTCTAATGCCTCCTTAAATTTACTCAATGTTTCAGCATCCACCGCACTTTGGGTTGGCGAATTCCACAGTTTTACAATCCTTCCCGAGAAGTAGTTTCTCCTCACCTCTATTTTAAATTTGTTGCTCTTTATCCTAAGACTATGGCCTCTCATCCTAGAATGCATCAGCTCCACATCTACCTTATCCATACCTTTTATCATCTTTTATACCTCATTTTGATTTCCCCTCATTCTTCTAAATTCCAGAGAGTAAAAGTCTAAATTATTCAATCTCTCTTTGTATGACAAACCCTCATCCCTGGAATCAATTTAGTAAACCTCCTCTGAACTGCCTCCAATCCACTAAATCTCTCTTCAAATAAGGGGCCAAAACTGTACACAAATATTCCAGGTGTGGCCTCACCAATTCCTTGTATAGTTGCAATAATGTTTCCTTACCTTTATATTCTATTCCTTTCGCTCTAAGTGCCAATATTCCATTCACTTTCTTTATTATCTGCATGAGGACAACCCAAGTCCCTCTGCGTTGCAGCTTTCTGCAATCTTTCTTCATTTAAATAACATTCAGCTCCTTTATTCTACCCACCAAAGTTATGAGCAAATGGAAGGTGGGAAGAAGAAGAAAAGGGAGACTCTGTGATAGAGTGAAGGACAGTGCAGATGACAATTTCCAGGTTCAGTCCTTCGTTCAATAATTTTAGGTTAACCTGTGCCTCGATTTTATTTTGAGCTTTTTTTTTGCTGGTTTGGTTCATTTCCTCTCTTGTTTCTATGGTAATCCCAGTAAATTGCACTTGGACATTTGCTATGATGCCATTCACACCTCATCTCGACAAATTTTGTTTCTTCACTTGACCCATTACCGCTCCCTTTGACTTTTGTACCACAAACACTTTTGTCATTTAATCTCTCCTGTCCTCTGTCTCTTCACAGATCTTCGCACTTCACTTGCACGATTCTGTGCTGTTCAGCTCATTATATGTGCGCCCCTAAAAGAGCTAACCAATTCTTATGGCATGGATAGGCAGGAAGTTGCCTTCCCTCATGGGATTGAAGGTTTGGACACGATATGTAATGGGCACCCGGACAGCCTTTCACTCCCCAGATTCTCTACATCACAGACAATGTGTCCCAGAACAAACAACGTGCGGTACTGTGCTTCAGCGGAATCCCTCTGCAGCACCTCTTCCAGGTACTGTTTCCAGCGCATGGCAATAGGAGGTCCTTCTTTCTGATCACTGAAGTTCCCAGGAGGTTAGCATCTATCGGATCTACAAAAGAATCTGTCACCATTGCAGGGAAAGGGTGAATGATCTTTTGCATGAGGGTAAGTGGCACATTGTATCTACTGTGAAGGCAGCGTAACTATGTGAGTACGCAGATGTCAGACAGGAGTTTGGGTTACAGGACTCAGCAGCAAATGCGACATGGGCACTGAAAGTGTGGCAGTCACTTTATGAGTGTTCTACCAGTAGCAGGACATCCTGTTTGTTAATCCTGGAGCTAATCAGTTGCAGGACATCCTGATTGTTAAGGGCAGTATGGTAGCACAGTGGTTGGCATTGTTACCTTACAGTGCCAGGGACCCGGGTTCAACTCTTGGCTTGGGTCACTGTCTGCGTGGCATCTTCACATTTTCTCCTTGTCTACGTGGTTTTCCCCCCACAGTTCAAAAGATGGGGCTGGCCATGCTAAATTCTCCCTCGATGTACCCGAACAGGTGCCAGAATGTGGCAACTAGGGGAATTCCGCAGTAACTTCATTGCAGTGTTAATGTAAGCCTATTTGTGACAATAATAAATAAACATAAACATACTGGGGAGGGCTGGCAAACGCGAGCATGTTCCTAATTGTCATTCATTAGGATGACAATCAATCTTTCGGTTCCTGCAGGACAAGAACGCACACAGGAGGGAGCAGACGGACACTCGAGGCGGCATTCTGGACATTCGAATCCTCATCCCTTTCGAGGAGGAGGTTGCTGAGCTAGCCAGAAAGGAGCAGGACTGTGCTTGTACAGAAGGCAAGTTTGGCCTTCCCCCGGAAGCCAGTCTGCAGTTTTCAGATACTCCCACTGTGACACTGCTTTAATAAGGGAACGTACATTCATCCTGGTGAATGCACGTTCTAGAGTAGGCTCAATCTAGCAAGCACCTCAAAGACATCGTCCGGAGCTGACAATAGCAGAGGTCGGGGAGGACTGCTGGAAAGACCCCTGCTCAGCTCTGGCAAGAGGATTTGAGTATAGGATTAAAGGAGGGTGTGTGCAGTTGACTTTGTGAGAGCCCACATGGAGATGTCCTTGGCCTGCTTGTCTCTTCATCAAGGGTTGCATTAGACCTTGCACAAAGGGTTTCAACCAATTTCGCTGAAGGAGCAGGGTCTTACTCCATGAGGTGAAAGAGAGTAGAATGGATCTGTGGGCTGGACCATGCTGAGACTGTCAGGCTATCCATTTGAAGCAGGACTCTGTACAGAGGAGTAATCTCGAGGGGCCAAATGCTATTCTCATGCTGCTCCTCCCTGTGAATTCATCCATCAGATTCTGTCTGAACAAGCTCTCTGCAAGGTTTATTCACCCCTCCATTGGGAGTAGGTGTGAGGGTGACATGATTGCATTGCTGCCAAAGTAATATTTGTTATTTATTCCAAGTTGCCTAGCACATGGACTTTGTGGGAGCATGAAAAAAATTTCAATTCTCCTTACAACTGCAGTAGACCATGGAAGAACAGATAGATATGCAGGTTCCAATGTGCACATTTAGTGCCAGGGCTCTGTGTATCAGCACAATCATGCAAAGCATCAACCCTTCAGCTGGGCAGACATTAAATTGTGCAATTTCAGCTATCATATATCAAGGTACATTAAAACAAAATATAACGTCTACTACTAAAAAAAAAGAGCTGAAACATGCCAGCAGCAGTGGAGAGAAAACCAAATAGTAAGCTGTCTCCGTAGCTCACTCTGCTTGCATCTGCTCGATATCAGATTGTCACAGGCTTTTCTGAGGTATTGTATCCTAGCAATGGTCTCTGCATGTGCTTCTGTGGCATTCTGGCCCTCAACATACTCCTTCACTGTTGAAGAAGACATCTTTGATCCCCCACATCTCCCTCAGCCAAGTCCTCAACCCCTTTGTAGTGCAGGTTTATGCAGGGTGTAGCAGGCAGTGATGATCTGGGACATTCTCTGTGATGAATATTGGACAGCCCTGTCTAAACGGTTCAAACATCTGGATTCCATCCTGAATCAGCCTATCGTCTGCTCAACCATGGAACATTGTGGAAGTGTGTAAAACGTTGTTCCTCTCCTCCGTAGCAGTCTGTGGATGGCAAACTGGTGCATCACTTGTCCCCAAGCAATTAGCCCTACAATGGTGAGGTCTGTTAAAAACTTGTGGCACCAGGGAATGTTTCGGGTTATAGAATTTGCTGGGAGTTACCCACTAACAGGATTTGTCTCTGTGATGACCTTACAAATTCAAAGAGTAGAAACCTTTCCTATTGATGAGTGTGACTGGTTGTTGTCAGAGAATCTTCAAGACCACACGTGTTTAGTCAATCGCCCCTTGGATTTGCAACACTCTTGCAAGCCTGGCTTTCAGGAACCAGGCGGAGTTGGACAAATTGGCATGGTCTCCTGAAGAGGGCATTGCCACTTGCTAGGTCCACTTGTGTTGTTGTTGACTGGGAGATGCCACACAGCTCCCCAGTGGAGACCTGGAAGGAGCCACTGGCAAAGAAATTTAAGATGGTGGTGATTTTATGGGATTGCCTCCAAGTCCTGGTGGTCACAGATTTCTTGAGGAGAAGCTGGAAGGTACGAGTAACCAGATTCTGAGTCATCCGGAATTGCTTCCAACATTGTCTTTCACCCATTTGTAAACAGTTGCGCCCATTGTTAGGCAAATGTTCACTAGCCTCTGGCCGGCTTCCTGATCTTCCTGAGTGCCCAGCTGTAACTCCTTCAGGCCCTGTCCCTTCTCATCTTCATCTGGACAAGAGCAAGAGTTGCCTGGAGCTTGTTTCCTTCAGGTTTCAATATTTTGAATGAATTATAACAATAAATTTGAGTATATTCTTTGAAGATTTACCTCCCTCACTGAGTCACTATGTCATTGCTAAGACTTGTGCCTAGCCTCCATCTAGACATGGTATCCCCAACCCCACCTCCTCTTCCCAAGTGAAGGACATCCTAAGGACAAGAGATGGCCGTTTTGCCTGTTCATACATGACTGTGCATGGAAACATTGCCCTTTGACTGGGGTCATGAGAGACGTGTGCAAGAAGCCTCCTTTGGACATGGTTCAGCTTATTTCAATTTTAGCCTTGTGTGACTGTATGGGGTTTGCACATTTTCCCTGCATTGGCATACATTTCCTTTGGGTGCTCTGGTTTCCTCCAACAATCTTAGCCTTCATTAATTGAGAGATTGAGTTTAGGAGTCAGGAGATAATGCTGCAGCTTTATAAGGCCCTAGTCAGACCCCACTTGGAGTACTGTGCTCAGTTCTGGTTGCCTCACTACAAGAAGGATGTGGAAGCTATTGAAAGGGTGCAGAGGAGATTTACAAAGATGTTGCCTGGATTGGCTGGCATGCCTTATGAGGATAGGTTGAGGGAGCTAGGTCTTTTCTCCCTGGAGAGATGAAGGTTGAGAGGTGACCTGATAGAGGTTTATAAGATGTCGAGAAGTATAATCGGGTGGATTCTCAGAGGCTATTTCCCAGAGCTGAAATGGTCACTACGAGAGGTGTTGGGGAGCAGGTACAGAGGAAATGTCAGGGATAAGTTTTTCACTCAGAGGGTGGTGGGTGAGTGGAATCTGCTGCTGTCGGTGGTGGTGGAGATGTTGGGGTCTTTTAAGAGACTTCTGGATGAGTATATGATATTTAATGAGATTGAGGGTAATAGATAGGTCTAGTAGGTAGGTGGGCTGAAGAACCTGTTTGTGCTGTAGTTTTCTATAGTCTATGTTCTAATCCAAAAATGTTCAGATTAAGAGGATTAGCCATGCTAAATTGCCCCTCAGTATCTAAAGATGTGTAAATTAGGAGGATTTGTGAGGTAAATGGGTGGCATTACAGGGATAGGGCAGGGAGTAGGCTTGCATTAGATGCTCTGTGAGAAAGTTAGTACAGACATGATGGGCCAAATCTGCTGTTGGGATTCTATGATTTTTAATTAGCCACGTAGTGCCTAATTGACTGCCATGTGGTATGTTAATCTTCCTTCCCTTCTCAGATTATTCCCCTACTCAACCCCATCAATGAAATTAAAATAAAAAGCATCTCTTGCACTCACTCGTTTCCTTGCGTCTGTCAAATGCATCATTTTTATTCAGCCGCACAAGTCTCTGTTTCCCTTCAAGTCAAAAAAAAGGGTAAGAATTTGTCTCTTGGAAGATGCAGTCTGCCGAATCTCGGAAAAATGTTCAGATTAAGAGGATTGGCCATGCTAAATTGCCCCTCAGTATCTAAAGATGTGTAAATTAGGAGGATTTGTGAGGTAAATGGGTGGCATTACAGGGATAGGGCAGGGAGTAGGCTTGCATTAGATGCTCTGTGAGAGAGTTAGTACAGACATGATGGGAGGACATAAGGCTGAAGGAGGCTTGTGTCAAATCTCTGCTGCACAATTAGATTTCACGTTAAAAGCAAATTAAAGCGGATGCTGGAATCTGAAACCAAAAAAAAATGCTGGAAAATCTCAGCAGGTCTGACAGCATCTGTGAGGAGAGAAAAGAGCTGACGTTTCGACTCCAGACAGTGTCAAAGCTCATTTTTAATGTGCTTCCCTTGTGAAGTTGCACAGAAGTGTTGATTTAAAGAGGAACCTTTCTCTATTGGGGATGGGGTGAAGAAACAGGCATTTTCACTTTCCCTTTTTGCATTTCACCAACGAGAAAAGTAGATGTAATTTCAGGTTTTAAGCAAGAAAATTAATTGCGTGACCCCCTGATGTAGATAACCCCATCCCCCACCATCCCAAGGGCCAAGAAAGCCCCACATATCGATTTCCTCCTCTGATGCTGAATGAGCCCTCTCGTGACTTTTGGCTGGGGAAGAAGGAAGTAAGGATTTACCAGTGCCGATCTGGATGTGAGACGAGGACGTGTTGTTCCTGGTTTGCGGTGTGTCCGTAAGCAAATTCCCGGAGCTCCTCAAACTGGCAGGATTACCATTTGCCAGCGCTAACTCGCCACACTCTCAGAAGAAAGGACGAGCGAGGGAAATATCACGGCATTCTGGTTAAATGATCGCAATTAGTTTCAAGCTGTAACTCAGCCCTGGAGTACTGTTGACATTTAGAACCCGTTTTAAAACGCCTGGATTGTAATTTCCATACAAAAAGCTCGCAATTATATCTTCATCACTTTTTGAAAATATTTTTTCAAAGTGATCTCCAAAGGGTTAAAAAGAACTTTGCTGAATGATTTGCAGTGAGATAACTGAGGAATCGCTCGCTATTAAGGCTGTGATTGGACTCTCTGGCTAATTCCCTCAGGTGGATACGCACGGAGTCATGAAATTCTACAGTGCGGCAGGAGGCCATTCAGCCCATTGACCACAATCCTACCCCATTCCTGCAATCCCGTACATTCATGCGGCTAATACCCCTCGCACTAGGGTAAATTTATAGCATTATCGAATTGCTACAGTGCAGAAGGAGGTCGTTCAGCCCATCACTCTGCACTGACCACGTTCCTATCCGGGCCACATTCACGCAATCCGGCACATCCAACCCGCTAATCCCCCCATCCTATGGCTAATTTTTGAATTATAGAATCCCTTCAGTGCAGAAGGAGGTCACTCGGCCCGATGAGTCTACACCGACCACAATCCCACTCGTTCCCAGGACCTCACATATTTACCCTGTTAATCCCTTGATATTAAGGGGCAATTTAGCACTTAACGCGCGCATCTTTTGGAGTGCGGGAGGAAATGTTTGCAGACACGGGAAACTCCACACAGTTACCCAAGATAGGAATTGAACCCAGGTCACTGGCGCTGTGAGGTAGCAGTACGAACCATTGTACTGCAATTTATTATGGCTATTCAATCTAACACACACATCTTTGGACTCTGGGAGGAAACCCTCATTTGGAAGAGCTTTGTTTCAGAATTTTAATATGACCTCTGCGTTAGGATTTTCTTCACCTGACTGGCTGTATTTAGAAGTTGGGACACTTGATTTTCCCCCATTCTGACAAATTAGTGAATGAAACACGAGGGCTAATTTAATTGACCAATCTCAGTGAAATGACTTGGGTGCTTCAGTGTGACTTTATCCTCACTGCCTAAAAACAATTATGCATTTTTTAAAGTTTATCTTCTAGTGTTACAAGTGGGCTTACATTAACACTGCAATAAAGCTACTATGAAAATCCCCTAGTCGCCTGTTCGGGAACACTAAGGGAGCACGCCTTTTGGATTGTGGGAGGAAACCAAGATATGGAGATGCCGGCGTTGGACACTGGAGTAAACACAGTAAGAAGTCTCACAATATCAGGTTAAAGTTCAACAGGTTTATTTGGTAGTAAATGCCATTAGCTTTCAGGGTGAGGGGCAAACCTTTCGGGGTAAGGCGTTTACTACCAAATAAACCTGTTGGATTTAACGTGGTATTGGAAGGAAACCAACACAGATATGGAGAGAACATGCAGACTCTGCACAGACAGTGACCCAAGTCGGGAATCAAACCTAGATCCGTGGTATTGTGAAGCAGCAGTGCTAGCTACCGTGCCTCTCCTCATCTCATCATTAATTGTTGCTTAAATATATGGCAGCACCCGTTGGAGACCATAAGACTTAGGAACAGAATTAGGCCACTCGGCCCATCTGCTCTGCCATTCAATCATGGCTGATATTTATCTCATCTCCATTCTCCTGCCTTTCCCCATAATCCCTCGCCCCCTTATTAATCGAGAACCTTTAATATAATTGAAAAGTTTGGCAATTGGCAATATTTGGCAACACCAAGCAGAATTATGTAAAACGTTTGTGCGTGAAATTTGGGTAGTCATGATGTGGAAATGCCGGCGTTGGACTGGGGTAAACACAGTAAGAAGTCTGACAACGCCAGGTTTAAGTCCAACCAATTTATTTGATAGTATTTACTATCGAATAAATTGGTTGGACTTAAACCTGGTGTTGTCAGACTTCTTACTAAATTTGGGTTGTGGTAGCTTTTATTTCCTCCTATTAGCAATGTGTGTATTTGCAAACCTACATTGAATGACTTTAACATATAGTGATGTAACTCATATATAACAGCCGCTGGCATTTAAATTGAGCATGATTCGTGGAAAGCAGGCAGTTTCTTGGGTCAATCGCAGATGTTATCAGCCACCGCGGTGTATTTTGAAAGCTGACTTGGAGTAGAAAGTGACCTTTGTCCAGGAGAGGTGAACAAAGCTGTGGTCTTAGCCAGAGCAGCGCTGCTTATGGCATATCAACATTCTCCATCTACCCTTCAACTCGCAGCGTGCATATAGATCGAGGAGGTGTGCCGGCCATGACATCAGCAGCACAGGCAACAAATCAGCCCGTCACATGGGCGGTAGCAATTCACAAGTGCCTGCAGGCATTCCAGAACTGGCCAGTTAAACAGAGGTTCGAAGCCAAAAAGCAGCCGGTAGTGTAGAGTGCTTTAAAACACACATACGTACACACAGGGACTTTACCGAGAGGACAATGGAGACGCAACAATGAGAGAGGCTCGTTAAGAGTTGGCCCGACTTTTGGTGGATTAATGTACACAATGGGATAGACAAATCACCTCGTACATCTAATTCCCAAGTGCAGACCAGTGCAAAGGTAAGAGATGCTTTTTGTTTTGTTAGCTTATTATTTGTCGCGACGTGGAACACGCACACACGGGACTATTATAATTATAATGTGACGTTGATATTATTTACAAAATGTACTGCATGCTGTCAACTGGGTCTTAGCTAAAGTACTTTAGAAAAGAACCAGGCGCCTGATCCTTCTCAGCTTCTGCCTGCTGTACTGTCCTGATAACGCGGTACTTTCACTGAAGTTTTGCTCCGAGCCGGTTCCTGCTGTCATTTTAACCATGCTGCAGCTGCTGTCAAACGGGGGGAGAAGGCTTTTGTTCTTAATCAAGAGATTTTTGTCATCAGCATTTTGGAGATTTTTTTGACGAGTGTTTGGAGGGACAAGGATGTATTGTTGTAGCTCTGACCAGTTGAACGGCAGTGTCACTGTATGAAGCCGGGCTGGAGTGGTGCAGAAGTCCCTGTCCCCTTGAACTCCCACCCGAGACAAAGCCATGCAGCCTTCATCAACTGAGACTTTCCCATTGAAATTGGTGCAAGTCTGGCGCTACGCGTTCTGCCGCTTTGGTATTGCCAAATATTACTTTCCAGTTATATCCAAGGTACTACCACTTTCTGTTTGATGAAGGGAAAGAAACAAAATTTGAGTTCAGAACAATTGTCTGCTTCTGTCTTTAACCTTTCTTAAATAAAATACTGATGCGGTTCTGTGGGTCCCTCAGACAATTAAATCGTGAACCTATTTTCACAATAACTTCATTGTAGTGTGTTAATGTAAGCCTACTTGTGACACCAATAAATAAACTTTAAACTTGCTAAGTGCACAGCCTGGTCGGTGGTCGATGAATGCGGCACTTCCAAGAGTGGCGAGTTGCGTCAGTCGGGAAGAGGGAGCAAAAAATGCTTTTCTCATCTCTCCCGATGAAATAAAAACCCTACGTGAATAATAACTGTGGTTAATTACTAGTTCCAACCACTCGGACAGTGTGTCCGAGTATCGCTGTTAACAGCCAGTCAAGAGTTCTTGCACTTGACTTTGCTGCTTAAACAGAAAGCACTTAATCCCCTTACTAGTGGGTGCCTGCTTACCTCACTGATGCTTCTCTCCACCACCGCCTCTTTCCACCCCCCCCCCCAACTTAAACAATCCACACCTTGATAATAGAAAGCAAACAGCCTGCAGCCACTCATATATTGAGAGATTTAAGCAAACAAACTGGGTTTAAAACTGCTGGCACTGACGGTGTAGAAAAATGCTGAAATGGTCTCTTTGAACCGAGTAGCTGGAGGTTGATAGACTTTTAGAATCGTCAGTAGCAGGCTGGTGTGAAGTGCCTTGTCTCTTAGATTCTGGCTTGTGCAGTGTATTTGCAAACATCGATCATTCAGTAATTGTTATTATTCTGGGCAAAATAAGTAAATAAAAAGCAGACTTTCTGCCCAAGCATCACCATAGATTCTAAAGCGCAGATAGAATTTATACACTTAACATTTGTGACAACGTAATTTCAGGCAAATCAGATGATGCTAAATAAACAATCAGAGCAAGTATCGAATGATTCTAAAATTCATGTATTGCTTTGAATATTATATTTTAACTAAGACACGTTGAGATTTAGATACGAGGGAATGACCTGCCTTAGTGGTCAGATAATTAACTGTGTCTCTTTGGATGTCTGCAATGCAGTACCAGATTTTGAAGGGTTAAGTGACATCTGATAGTCCCAGGATTACTAAAGTTAGTGTGAAATAATAGATTGTGATTCTTTCAATGTACTGATTGGGAGTAACTGATACCTTTCTCTTGAACGTCATGATGCATCAAGGACAAATAACTTGCACATCAGCTGTCATCAATTAATCCAAAATCCAAAGGCATTCTTTCCCGTAAGTTAGGAGGAAGTTGCTCTGTGTGGTGTGCCAGGACGAATCCACATTTCAATTCCTGCTATGCTCTGACCTAGCTCAGCTCAGTTTGGCTGCAACAAGTGGCCCTGGTCTTGCAGGGCTTGGGAAGAGGGGGGAAGTCATCTGTGAATCCTGCAACTGAATTACTATCATGAGTGTTTTGTGTGAGCAAAATGTTTCCTACAACATGTACAGGCTAGCTTGCAAGGCATTCTTTGCCACCTAGCTAGATGTAGCTTGTCTATATTGACTGAACAAGACTTGCACAGTAGTTAGTACTGCTGCTTTATAGCATCAGTGAGGCGATTCCTGGTTTGGGTTACTGTCTGCATGGACTTTACACATTCTCCCCTGTGTCTGTGTGCGTTTCTTCTGGGTGCTCCAGTTTCCCCTCTCAGTCCAAAGATATGCAGCTTAGGTGCATTGGCCATGCTAAATTCTCCCTTGCTGTAACCAAGCACCGGAGTGTGGCGACAAGGGGATTTTCACAATAACTTCATTACTGTGAATGTAAGCCTACTTGTGACTAATAAATAAACTTTTTAAAAAAAAGACTGGATGTATAATAATGAACCAGAGAGAAATTCGTACGTCTGGAATTGGACCTCAGTAACAGCTCACGGGGGAGGAAAAGGGACTGCAAGCTTCTAACAAAAACTGTATTAAAATACTTCTTTTAAAAAGTGATGATGTGCTGTTATTTTCTTATTTCAGTCGAGTCAGAATAACAAATTTAAATTGGCCCAATGTCTCTGTCTTTATGATGTGGTCTGAATCCCTTTAAGCTAAATCAATCTGGTTACTCACTGTTGGGTCACTAACATTGTTTTCTATGTATTTATTCCTCCTGCAAAAGAGGAAAAATATTTTTTTTAAAAAAATATTGTTCAATGACATTGTAACTTTTATGGGAATGACACTCCGAAATTACCCAGTGCAGTGTTACCCAAGGCTCTTATCAGGAATGCTCTGCACAAGCACATAGCTGCTGGTTAAATGATACTGCCTGAAATGGCAACATAATCTTGGAAAACATATTCAAGGATCCCATAAAGTAATTGAGCCCAAATATAGGAATGTCTTTCTGTGGAAGAGACAATTTTTAAAGGAAAGCCATGTTTTATGAGTGAAGGATGGAGGGTGCATTGCTTTTCCTGAGCTGTCACGAATTCAGTGTAACCTTTTGCACTTAGATTAGGCAACAGGTGAGAAAAGTGTACTTATTTATAGTAATTCCATTGAAAATGTTCTTACAGCTTGTTGGATTTGTCAACTGTTTGACAGTCACTCTCTGAACCAGTTGACATTCAAAATATCCTTCTCAGCCAGGAATGGCTGGATTGTCTGTGTGGAATTCTAGGGCTGATCTGTCATTCTTGACAATTGGATAGAAAAATTCTTTCCCCTTGTCTCCCCATACCTTTTCAACAACCAGTGGCCTCTATTTTAATGACACTTCAGGCCACTCATATGTGACCCTCCCAGGTGAAAAAGATTTAACCCTTTCATAGCACAGTGGTTAGCACAACTGCCTGTCAATGCAAGGGACCCAGGTTCGATTCTGGTCTTGGGCAACTGTCTGTGTGGAGTTTGCACATTCTCCCCATATCCACATGGGTTTCTGCCAGGTGCTCGTCCCACAGTCCCAAAGATGTGTAAGTTAGGTGTATTGGCCATGCTAAATGAGTGGGGTTACAAGGATGGGGTACTGGATAAGATAACTTATCAGAGAGTTGGTGCAGACTCAATGGGCTGAATAGCTTCCTTCTGCACTGTAGTGATTCTATGATGTTTGGCTTGATTTAAACTTAATCCCAACTCACTGTATGTCAACTCTCTTTATCTTAATTTCCACTTCCTGTCATCCATCCCCTCTTCACCCACCATTTATTTTATTCTAAGAAAGTTGTCAATTAATAAATGTTCCAAATGCTTATTTAATTAGCAACAAGCAGAAGAAAAATAATTGCATTTTTCATCTATGGGGGAAAACAGCAATGCAAACAAAAGCATGCTTATAGAATTCTGAAAGTGCATTAGGAGGCCATTTGGCCCATTAAGTTTGCACTGTCCATAATCTAACTCGGGTCCTATCCCCACAATCTTACGTATTTACCCTAGCAAGTCCCCCTGCTATTCAGGGGCAATTTAGCACAGCCAATCAACATAAACTACATATTGTTGGAGAGCTGATGATATCAGAGCACCGGAGGAAACCACATGGACACAGGGAGAATGTCTGCGTGGAGTTTACACAATGACGCAAGGCCAGAGTTGAACCTGGGCTCCTGGCATCATGAGGCAGCAGTGTTAACCACTGCACTGTCCACAATGCTTGGGCATTAAGGCTTATTGCCAACTTTAAGCTGTAAGTTCAATTTCCATCTCCCTGCCCTGTTGACAACTCTGCCAGCTTCTCCTTGCCCATGTATTGCATGTGACAGTTTGCGCCAGTCCAACTGCCACCTCACCCTCCATTCTCTCCACCAGAAAAAAATAGTGACGGCAAGTCCATTAAAAACAGACGGGAGGTAGACCCGAGCAACATCCTGAACCTTCTTAGGCCTTTGTGCCTCATTGTGGATACAGGCTTTGCTGAATCTCAGGAAACAGTAATGGTTCATGGATGTTTTTTTGGGCTAAAGGAAAGCTTGTAGTGGAATTCCCCAGAGATCAGTACTGGAATCCTCCTTTTTTCTAATGTGTATTAATGACCTAAACCTTTGGCATACTGAGAACAGTTGAATGATACAAATCATGGAATTATTGTGCGTTGTGAGAAGGACAGTGTAGAACTTCAAAGGTGTATAGACATGATGTTCAATGCGGAGAGATGTGAAGTGATTAATTTTGGGAAGAAGAACACGAAGAAACAAAACAACATGAAGGGTGTGACTCTAAAGGAGACATAGAAGCAGAAGGATCTGGATGGCACACTGCTGTTTCACAGCGCCAAGCACCTGGGTTCAATTGCAGCCTTGATGACTGTGTGGATTTTGCAAGTGCTCCCGGTATCTCCATGTGTTTCCTCCAGGTGCTCCAGTTTCTTCCTACAGTCCAAAGACGTAAAGTAATGTTTATTTATTAGTCACAAATAAGACATACATTAACACGGCAATGAAGTTGCTGTGAAATTCCCCTAGTCACCGCACTCCGACACCTGTTCAAGTCAATGCACCTAACCAGCACATCTTCCAGAGTGCAGAAGGAAACTGGAGCACTTGGAGGAAACCCACACAGACACAAGGAGAATGTGCAAGCTCTACGCAGACAATGACTCAAGCAAGGAATCAAACCCGGGTTCCTGGCACTGCAAAGCTAACTACTTGCCACTGTACCGTGCAGATTAGGTGGATGGCTAAGCTGAATTGCCCCTTAGTAACCCAAGATCTACAAATTAGGTAGATTAGCCTTGATGAATGCTTGAGGTTATGAGGGAGGGGGGAGGTGGAGAATGGATCTGGGTAGGGTGCATTTCAGAGAGTCAGAGTAGATTCAATGGGCCAAATGACCTCCTTCTGCATATTAGGGATGCTATGGGTGCATATGTGCATAAATCATTGAAGTTGACAGACAGCTTGAGAGAGCAGTTAATAAAGCATATACTGTTTCCTGGCTTTTATTAAATGGGTCTAGTGTGCAAGAACAAGGAAATTATTTTGAACTAGAGTCAGAGGTTTACAGCATGCAAACAGGCCCTTCAGCCCAACTTGTCCATGTTGTCCTATTTTTTAATCGCTAAGCTAATCTCAGTTGCCTGCAATTGGCCCATCTCCCTCTATACCCATTGTACCCATGTAACTGTCTGAATATTTTTTCATAGAACCTCAACAGTGCAGAAGGAGACCATTTGGCTCATTGAGTCTGCCCTGACTGTAATTCCACCCAGGCCTATAACTAATTTGGCTTTAGCTGGAGTTTTGTCCCGTCCTGGGTGCCACACTTTCGGAAAGATGTGAAGACATTAGAGGGAGTGCAAAAAAAGACTAATGGATTCTGGATATGGGAAACTTCAGTTAAGAAGACATTGTAGAGTTAGTTATTTCTTTGGAGAAAAGAAAATTGAGAAGAGGGTTGACAAGGTTGGGATTATCATGAGGTGTCAGTAGAAATGGAGAAACCATTTCCACTCTCAAAGGGTCAAGAAGGAGAGGATAAAGACTTCAAGTATTTAGTAAAATTAACAGAAGTGATATGAGGAGAAATGTTTTTATGCAGCGAGTGGTTAGCGTTTGAAATTCAGAGTGCGGTGGAGGCACTCAAAAGGAAAGCAGATTGCTGTCTGAAAAGGAAAAATGTGCAGAGTTACAGAAAGAAGACCGGGAAGTGACAGACAGTGAGTTGCCCTTTTGATCACCCAGTACGGACTCGATGGACCAGAATGGCTGCCTTCTGCATTGTAACAATTCTGCAATTTTTATTTTGGTTGGTTAATCATCTCTTCTGGTGTGGAAGCAGCTGTCAATAGGCAGTAAAACCAGGGTTGTCCACTTTTTCAGTGGCAAATACCCATTTGCTGATGGATATCCTGCAAGAAGTGGGCTAGGAAATGGGCAACATAGGGTGGCAGAATGGTTAGCACTACTGCCTCACAGTGCCAGGGACCTAGGTTCGATTGCCGGTTTGGGTTACAGTCCATTCTTCCCGTGTCCGTGTGCGCTTCCCCCGGGTGCACTGGTTTCCCTTCCACAGTCCGAAAGACACGTTAGTTAGAAACATTGGCCATGCTAAATTCTCTCAAGTGTGTCTGAACAGGATGCCAGAGTGTGGTGGGCTAGTGAATTTACGCAGTAACTTCACTGCAGTGTTAATGTGAGCCTATTTGTGGCACTAATCAAATAAACTTAAAAAACTTAGGTTGACAATGAGGTCAACACAGCAGGTAGAACGTCAAAGAGGAGAATTGAACTCAGTGACTTGTGTTCCTTTCTAGTGATACAAATACTCTGCAGATATGGGGTCTCAAATTTGGCTTTTTAAAAACTGGAGTAGTCCAAGTTTTTAGAATGTGCCATGCATCAATTTTAGTTGAGTAAAATAAAAAACCTAATTTCCCTGGACAGTTCTGCTAGTTGTTGAGATGGTTCAATGTGGTACCAGACTAGTTATCCATTTCACAGATTATTTGACAGTCTGTTTCCAAGTGATGTTTAGCCTGGGCGTAGCCCAAACCGCTTCACCAGAAATCACCCCACTAGAAACCCTAAGGTTGCCACCTCTGAGACACTGGACCTGCCATAGCAGCTCTGGGAGATGCAAAGTACTTTCTGATCAAAAGGCTGCTTTGTTATATCTGTTCTTTTGGCTCTTGTATAGATTTCATAGCCTCAAATTACAATCAACAGTTTAGTCCTAGGCATTTTCCACAATACAAAGACCAAACTCTCTCTCTTCCTTGAAAAAAGAATAGTTTTCTGTACTTTGCTTAGGCAGGTTATAAATATTCTTTCAAATGCTGGAAGTGTTTGTCATGTCAGTGCATGTACACATAATGCAGGAATTAAAAAAGAGACCTTTGTAACTAGTAAGAAATGCTCTAGGGTTCAAGTGGCAAAACTTATGACCTATGCATGCGTATGATTTACATGAACATGAAGGTTTGTATTTCTGAAATTTACAGATTCCCTGTCTAGGAGATGTTTGCATGTTACCCAACATATGTTTTTTTAATTTCATGCCTTGATCTATCTTTGATCCATTTCTTTACTCCCTCAACATGCTTTGCCTTGAGACCAGAGACAGGTTTACTCACGTATTTTTCTGCTACTGTTTGTATCGCCTTCAACTGCCTCTGCGTTGCCTGTCCAATCTTGTGGAGGAGCAACAATTGTCTCAGATTAAGTATTGCAAAAAGAAAAGTCCTTATCTTCTATTCCTTCTGTAAACTCTGTTTGCATTGCAACTTTCATCCTACCATCACTTTGCGGCAGAAGTGTTCTGTTTGACCCTGACCTGATCTTCCTTGCTTATCTTCTGACCGCCTTGCTTCTGCCCCTAAGCTTCTACTTATGTTCACAATGGCACAGTGGTTAATGCTGCTGCCTCACAGCTCTAGGAGTCTTGCTTCGATTCTGGCCTTGGTGTCTGTGTGGAGTTTGCATGTTCTTTCTGTGTCTGCATGGGTTTCCTCTGGGTGCTCTAGGTTTCCTCCCATAGTCCAAAGATGTGCAGGTTAGGTGAACTGGCCATGCTAAATTGCCCCTTATCATTCCAAGATGTGCAAGTTAGATGAGGTTAACCATGATAAATGTGTGGGATTACAGGGATAGTATCAGAGAGAGGGCCTGGGTGAAATACTCTTTTCCAAGAATCAGTGCAGAGTCAGTGGGCCAAATGGCCTCTTCTGCACCGTAGGGATTCTATGATTCAAGTCACTTTTTAGTGTTCTCCAATGCTTCCAGCTCGCATCTGCACCCGTGTTGAATCCTCCACTCCTCTAACCCTGGCTTCTTCGCGAATTCCCTGTTCCGCATACCTCATTGTTAGAAACTGTCTTCAGATGGTTTAGTCTTCAACACTGGAATTCCTGCCCTGGACAATCCTGCCTTCTGAAACCACTATCCAAACCCCCTCTGCATCTTCAACCTCTCTACGACACAAAACACCTCTGCCACCTCTGATCCACTTCACATAGTCACTTTTTAAAAACTACAGTTCTGGCCAACATTCATGTTGTTACCTCTCTAGATATCCCCTCCTTCGCATAAAGTTTATTTATTAATCACAAGTAAGATATTAACACTGCAATGAAGTTGCTGTGAAATTCTCCCAGTCGACACACTCCGGCGCCTGTTCAGGTCAATGCACCCTAATCAGCATGCCCTTTGGGAGGAAACCGGAGCACCCACAGGAAACCTGTGCAAACTCCACATGGACAGTGACCCAAGCTGGGAATCGAGCCCAGGTCCCTGGCCCTGTGAGGCAGCAGTGCTAACCACTTTTCCACCTTGCTACCCCGTGCACCATTTAAGTTTCATTTCCCTTCCTTAGGCACCAAGGGCTTAATTTTAAAGGTTAGATATAATAAATTTTTACCATGCTTAACAAAGTAAACAATCCACAACACAGCGGCAAGCACAACAGAATGCATCTGAACTCTTGTTGTTGCTTTTGGAGTTCAGTGGTTGTTACTTTTTGTTTGAGGATTTCATGTTGGAATATAGAATGATTCACCAGCTTGGTTTTGTGCTGCAGATGAAATTCTGCACGTTATCCTTTTCTCTTGCATGTGACCTCTAGTGGCAGCCCTGTTCACTGCTGTGAGTGTCCTTTTGGATGAGGGAGAATGATAGGGCACCTTGTCACGAGCAACGAGGGGGTGGGGAGAGGGGAGCAGCACAAGCAAAATCGACTCAAGGTGTGAGGTTTTGAGACGATGGCAGGGAAACAGTGGATACGTTCATCGGGTGAACCGGTATCTGAGGGGAGAAAAGGCAGACAGTCAACGTTTTCTGTACGTAAAGAACAGAAAAATAAATTCCAAGTAGGCTCGTAAATAAATTAGATAAATACAGAAGGGATCATCAGTGGAATGCTGCCCCAGTCAAGTTATAAAAGCAAGTCTTGAGACAGTAAAGAAATCTAGTATGTGGAAAAGAGTTAAGGAAATGGGAGGCCTGAAGATGGAAAGCCTGAGGGCTTGATATTAGAAAACATGCGGCTCTCATGTAGCTCTCATTGACAAGAGAGAAGAGAGAGTTTACTCAGGATAAAACATTGCAGCACTGGCATCTGGGGTGCACACAATCTTCGGTTATATAAAATATCTCATCAGTTTTAATAGCTGCAGCTGATAAGATAGTCCACCATAAATAATATATCATTTGAAATGGATTCTTATGCTGAAATATCTTACTGCTGTATGAAAGGACAGCAGGGGCCCGGTGGCACAGTGGTTAGCACTGCTGCCTCACAGAACCAGAGACCTGGGTTCAATTCCCGGCTCGAGTCACTGTCGGTGTGGAGTTTGCACGTTCTACCCATGTCTGCATGGGTTTCCTCCCATAGTCCAAAGATATGCATTCGATGGATTGGTCACGATAAATTGTACTTTGGTGTCGGGAGGACAAGTGAGAGTAAATGCATAAGGTTATAGGGATAGAGCATGGGTAGGATTATGGGCCAAATGACCTCCTTCTGCACTGTAGGATTCTAGGATACCTCGTCAATGGCTGGGGAGGGGGGTTGGGGGAAGTGGATGGAGGAAGATGGCCAATTGAAACTTCCCTACTAGCATGCATAATCCTTCATTGCTGCCAGTGAATAAACATCAGATGGAGTTTCTCACTAAATTACGAAGATACGGATTTGGTAAATATGCCTGTCCCGTACTTCCTGGTCAAAGTGCGTGTGTGAATGTGTGCAAATACACACAGTGCAGGAACACAAGGTGCAGGAACTGCTGATTAGGCTCCACAGCACCTCGTGTTCAGAGGCAGCTTTGTTGCTGCAAAAAGCCCTTATTGCTATGCCATGAATTCTGCATCTGGTCGTGCACAGGCCTTGCTGACAACCAGTAAAAGCTTTAAGATCACAAGCACTTCTCGCTGCCTCTTCAAAGCAGCCAGCATAATTAAAAGAACCATGCATCCCAGACATTCTCTCTTCCACCTTCTTCCATTGGGGAAAAAGATACGTAAGTCTGAGGTCACATACCAACCGCCTCAAAAACAGTTTCTTCCCTGCTGTCATTGGACTTTTGAATGGTTGAAGTTGATCTTGCATTAAATTGATCTTGCTTTGCGCTCTAGCTATGACTGTAACACTACATTCTGCAATCTATTATTTCCTTTTCTGTGACAGGTATGCTTTGTCATAAGCAACAACACTTTTTACTGTATGTTAATACCTGTGACAATAATAAATCAAATCAATTTCACACAGTACCTCAATCCAATTGACCTCTTTCTCCCATGGCATATGATCCCGGGGACTTGTCCAAGTTGCCTTGGCCTCGGACCGTCCTATCTCCCTGTGGGAGGCTGGGTAATTTATCTCTCAAATATTAATAACTTAATGTTTACAATTAAGACCACAAGTGAGGGGGAGGGCACCTTCAGTCAGAGTGGAAGTTTCACTTTTTTGGAAAATTGCCCCAGTTAAGGGAGAGAGGGAACAGAAAGCAGAGGCCACATTTCTCTTTCTCTTTTGCTCTCACATGCACAAACACACACACCAGATTCATTTACTGATTATCAGTTCCATCGTGACCTGACAATATCTCATGGTGACAGTGTCCTATTAATGACGTTGAAATAGAATCAAGGATCAGGACTAATTTCCTGTTTGCGCCACTTTGCAATAAATCAAACCATGTAAAGAGGAAGCTTCACAACGTGTCGTGAAGAAGTGAATTATTGGATGTTCTGAGTGATATGGCCTAGCTTCAGTCTTAGGACTGTGCTGATTGATATGACAGATGGATAATAATTTCAACTGGCCAAAATGCTCTGGGTTACAGCAGAGAAAATACCCAAAGGGCTACTTGCCTTCTGCACCCCTCGCACTCCCCAGCCCCTCACTTGGGAATCTTAGGAATTCTGTACCCCAGAGGGTTGTTGGGGCTCAATCATTGAGTTTTAAGGCAGTTTTTTGCCATTTCTAGATATTGCAGATATGAAGGAATAAGGGGATAGTGCAGAAAGATGACATTGAACATATTCCAGAGGCAGCAGGATATAATGAATGGAATCAAAGGTTAGGGGGAGAAAGCAGGATTAGGTTATTGAGTTGGACTATAGCTATGACCATGATGAATGGTGCAGCAGGCTCGAAGGACTGAATGGCTTCCTCCTGCTCCTATTTTCTATGTTTGAGGTAGAAGGTCAATTGAATGGTAGAGGAAGCTGGAGAGACTATTCTTCTTTCCTATGTTCCCTTACTAAAAATTCTTCAATGATTGGTACATGGAGCAAATGTGTGCCTATCTGAGAAAGGTTTGGATAGGGTCACTATTCATAGACTTGTGTCTTTCATTACCAACGTGAATCTGTTTGCTTTTCCAAGTATTCTGAGCATTTGATGAAAATTCAAAAAAAAACCACGAGGGCAAACAAACATTTTTCTGCAGAGAAATCATTTGACATTTAAGATGGACAATTGCCTTTCAAAATAGAAATTGTGTGTGTGTGTGTGTGTGTGTGTATATTATATATATATATATATATATATGTATGTATATTTTATACATACATGTAAAGAATCGAGTTTATCAACTTCTCTCCAGTTATTTCTTAAATTTTTAAAAGGTTTTATTTATTAGTCACAAGAAGGCTTACGTTAACACTGCAGTGAACTTACTGTGAAAATCCCCTAGTTGCCACACTCCATTGGTTGTTCGGATACATTGAGTGAGAACTTAGCATGGCCAGTGAATCTATGCGACGTGTCTTTCGGACTGTGTGAGGAAAATGGAGCACCTGGAGGAAACCCATGCTGACATGGGGAGAACATGCAAACTCTGCACAGAAGCCCAAAACAGGAATGGAATCCAGGTCCCTGCTGTTGTGAGGTAGCAGTGCTAACCACTGTGCCACCCTGTTAGCCATCTTAAAATATTAAAGATGATTTCTGATTTACTGACTAGAAAACTAAGATAATTAACGTAGCTTGCCCTCAGCAAAGGGGTGGACGTTGATCAGGTCAGATGCCTGACTTACTGCCTGCCCCATGTGCCAGACCAAAATTCCACCCTGAAAATAAGTAACCAACACAGATGTTGGGCGGAATAGTCAAAGAGTAAATAACAAGTCAAACAGCATCTTCTTAAAGTTTATGACTGCAGTTGTGAAATCCTGTATGCTGATTACAAAAGGATCATGATGTAAGGTCAGTGCTTCCAGAGGAACAGGTAACAATATTCAGTTACACTGTACCTATACTGCAATTAGGTTACCTTGTGTGTAAGGTGGAGTTATAATGATATAAAGGCACCAAGCATTCATAAAGGAATGGGTAAATGTTTTGTGGGTTCATTTATTTGGATAGGCACGTGAGAATATCTATACAAAAATAGAAAGCTTGGCGACATATCAACAGCAAAGCTATGTGTTTGGCTTAAAAACAAAAATGAAAGTAAAACTGGATAATGTGATATACATTTCCTTTTTGCTGATGTCAGGCTGCAATCCCTTACACACATACTACAATACTCTTTTTAAAGAGGTATTTCCACTTCTTTCAAAGGAGCATAACTATTTATAATACATGCTCAGTTACTCTTAAGTAACTGATAAATTCATCAGTCTCTAAGCAAAGTAATAATTTGCTGTAGGCCTGGCGGTATCTTTAACTGCTCACAGTGATCTGTGGGATTGTCAGTCTTGGATGTTGCTCCTGGTTGCACTTGGGATCTTGCCTTTGATGCAATGGGACTTTGGTGATTGAGTATCTGGAATGGGTTTGATTTGTCCTCAGTTATGATTCACCATTGCGTGCAACAAATTCAGATGACCTTGGATATGAACAAATCTTTGTTTCACAGCTGGTTGCCACATACCTTCTGTGGGATTCTGGATGCAAACTTGTTTTCTTAACTCTAGCTATTCTGAGCCTGCATTTTTATCCTGCATGTTGGTCATTGTCTCTTACAGTTCTAAAAGTTGCTCTGTAGTTTCTGAGAGAGTGGAATGGGTAAGAGTTGGTAAATTGTTATGTACTGGTCTGCCAAGCATGTGTGGTGCTGGTTATGGAAGAGACATTGGGATTCTGATGCAGTTTGAATCATAAAATCCCTACAGTGCAGAAAAGAGGCCATTTGGCCCATCAAGTCTACACTGACCACAATCCCACCCAGGCCCTATTTCTGAAACCCACATATTTACCTTGCTAATCCTCCTCATGCTAGGGTCAATTTAGCACGACCATCAACCTAACCTCTACATCTTTGGACAGGGAGGAAATTTAATCATCCAGAGGAAACGTGCACAGACACGAGGAGAACATGTAAACTCCACACAGACGGTGGGCCAAGGTCGGAATTGAATCCAGGTCCCTGGCATGGTGAGGCAGCAGGGCTAACCACTGTGCTTCCCCAGCACCTAATGGTATTGTTCTCAAATATAATATCACAAATGTTTGGATCTTGCTTGATGTGTCTACATTTGAAATTGAAGGATTTCACTGTTAATTATTCATTCAGCAAGGCCACTGGATCCAAAGTAATGAGGAGAAGTAGTAGTTTGATTGATATTCCACTTCTCATATACATCCTGAAATGAGTTGCAATGAATTGCAGACCGTCATCCATAATGGTCTCTCCTAGCACACCAAATAAACTGAAAATACTATTTGGAATGTTTGTGACAATTGCGCTAGATGTATTGTGTGGTTATCAAATAATGGAATAATTGGTAAAATAACTGAGTACCATCGACATGAACTAGTTCAGAAATGATTTTGGATCAAGGATGGGTAGGAACATCATGCAGATTCAATGGTCATTGTGCTAACTTGGTGTAAGGTTTTGATTTTGGTGTAAGTTATCATTCCTCCATGATAACTTCAATGTCATTGTTCATACCCAATCAATAGTTTGTCTCCCTTGTGAGTTTACTGTCTGAACATAGAACATAGAACATTACAGCACAGAACAGGCCCTTCGGCCTTCGATGTTGCGCCGACCAATATAAAAAGCAATGCCCCTCCAAACTAAACCATTCCCTTCTCTTCCATATACTTATCAACTAACCTCTTAAACGCCACCAAACTTGGCGCATCTACAACTGCTGCAGGCAGGGCATTCCACTCCCGAACCACCCTTTGGGTAAAGAACCTACCTCTGATATCCGTCCTATAACTATCACCCCTTAATTTAAAGCTGTGTCCCCTCGTGCTAGCTTTTTCCATCCTAGGAAAAAGGCTATCACTGTCCACCCTATCTAAACCTCTAATCATCTTATATGTTTCGATCAGGTCCCCTCTTAGCCGCCTCCTTTCTAACGAAAACAACCTCAAATCCCTCAGCCTCTCCTCATAAGACCTGCCCTCCATACCAGGCAACATCCTGGTAAACCTCCTCTGTACCCTCTCCAATGCCTCCACATCTTTCTTATAATGTGGGGACCAGAACTGCACACAATACTCCAAGTGCGGCCGCACTAGAGTTTTGTACAGTTGCAACATGACGTTGCGGCTCCGAAATTCAATCCCTCTACCAATAAAAGCCAAGACTCCATATGCCTTCCTAACAACCTTCTCGACCTGTCTGCCTACTTTCAGGGATCAGTGCCTATGTGTGCATGATGAAGTTGTTGAAGAATATCAGATCCAGCCGAAAGATTTGCCTGCCTTTAAAAATGATGTCCCAGGAGATATTCATCCCAGGAAGGCCAAAATGGTATCTCATGCCGTTGAAGTGAAGCAGGCCATGCTGTGACTGTTTCTCACTGCTTCTGCTGTTCTTTTGCTGTTTTTCTTGTAGCTGCTGGCATTTGCTTGGTGCGTGTAGAAGGCCACATGTCTTGCTGGGTTTGGATGTTCTAGCATGTGCATCAACAACTGGGGTTGCACTTTAAGGATCTGTAAATGTTGTCGACCTGATTGCTTGGTACTTATGTACTTGAGTACTATAGGTTTTGGGCTTATTCAGCACATCTTTCTGGAATAGGTCCATGGGAGTAAAAGTGATCGCCAGTTCAACAATTCAGTCTGTTTAACTCTGCATCTGACAAAGTGGCCTAGGGATTTCATAGGCTGGTTTTGGAGTGACGTGAACTCTAATTAACGAGTATGAAAGTTTAACCTGATTTTGAACAAATCTTCTAATTTAGCCAGTATCGTTTGGGGATTCTTTAGCATTTCTAATCCTGAGGTGTTCAATCTGTGTAGATCTTCATTTCCAATTGTCATGTGAATTTAATAGCTTGCTTCTCTGCTCCAGACACTTCTGAATCAAGAAACCAAAGCTTTGTACACTATGAATTCAGAGAATAGACTGGCTGCATCCCAATTTAATTTGGGGGAACTTTGAATGTGTATTGTCACATGTATTAGTATACAGGAAAAAGTATTGTTTCCAGTCCAGACAAAACATACCATTTGGAGAGAAGAAAATGAGAAGGTGCAGAATGTAATGTTACAGTCATAGCTAGGGTGTAAAAAAAAAATCAACTTAGTTTGAGGTAGGCCCACCCAAAAGTCTGATGGCAGCAGGGAAGAAGCTATTCTTGAGTTGACTGGTACATGACCTTACACCTTTTGTAACTTTTCCCCAAAGGAGTAAAGTGGAACAGAGAATATCCGGGGTACTTGGGATCCTTAATTTTGTTGGCCGCTTTCCTAAGGCAGCGGGAAGTTTAGACAGAGTCAGTGGATGGGAGGCTGGTTTGCATGATGGGCTGGGCTACATTCATGACTCTTTGTAATTTTTTGTGCCATACCAAGCTGTGATACTAGCAGAATGCTTTCTAAGATGCATCTGAAAAAGTTGGTGAGTGTCTTGGCTGATGTGCCAAATTTCCTTAGTCTCTTGAGAAAGTAGAGGCTTCGGTGGGCATTCTTAACTATAGTGACAGCATTTGGGGGACTAGATAGGGTTTTGGTGATCTGGGCATCTAAAGAAAGAGATATACTCTTAATAAAGAAGGGATATAGGGAACAGATGGGAAGGCAGGTTTAAGACCAGGGACAGATCAGCCATGACCTGACTGAATGCCAAAGCAAGCTTGAAGGATTGAATTTGCCTATTTCTGTTTCTAATTCATATGTCCCTTTGTACACACTTGATGCTCAGCCTGGCTGCAAGATTATGTCGTTGAGAGAAAACACTGCTGAACAACATGTCATATTGTTATAGTGATATAAATACCAATCACCATCAGAGTCTGGGTCAAACATGTTATGGACTTAATTATTTGTACAAGGCAGATGGAAGCATTTATATAAAGGAAGAAAGTTTGAAGACACATCAATAACAAAGCTGCATGTACTGCTTCAAAGTAAAAATGGATCACATGGCAGACTTCCTTTCTAGTGATGTTATGCTGCAATCCCTTAAGGACTGTTACAAATGTAAGAATAGGGAGGTGACTGAAGCCAATAAGTTGTTTAAGAGGCTTCCTCAGAAGAAAAGCTTGTAGTTATCTACCACCTTTAACAACCTCAGGGTGTCCCAAATCATTTTACAGCCATGATTTGTTTTGCAGTGACTGTTTTATTACCAGATTACATTAATTTGTGCACAGCAAGATCCCAAGAATAGCAATGCGATAATGATCCAAGCAGCTGTTTTGGAGGTGTTGTTTATGGATTAAATTTTGTCTATTCCACTTGGAGGTCTTCCCCAATCTTTGTTGAAAAGTCCCATGGGTACTTTTACATCTAGACTGGTTCAATATCTTATCTAAGAGGAGGCATCTCTGACAACACACCACTCCTGCAGTACTGCATTGAAATGCCAGTAATGAGAATTGTACCCATGATATTCTGGTTCTGAGGGAAGAGTGCTACCACTGAATCAAGGTGCGGAGGTACGAGAGAGTAAATCCATTTAAGGCATGGGTGCACAAAACCAAGTGGGCTAAAGACTTTTGCTAGAAACACATTATTTCAGTAAGGTGTGACTGACCTCACTTGAAATTGATATCATGAAGCATTTTCAGAAGAAAAATGTTCTACTTCATTTTTTAAGGTTAGATCTCCTTCCGATTTCATGAACTGGCACGTGTGGTTAGCACTGTTGCCTCACAGCTCCAGTAACCCTGATTCAGTACCCGGCTTGGGTCACTGCCTGTGTGGAGTTTGCATGTTCTCCCCATGTCTGCATGGGTTTCCTCCTGGTGCTCCGTTTTCCTCCCATAATCCGAAAGATGTGCTGGTTAGGTGCATTGGCCATGCTAAATTGCCCCTCAGTGTACCCGAACAGGCACCAGAGTGTGGCAACTATGAGATTTTCACTAACTTCATTACAGTGTTGCTGTAAACCTACTTTTGACTTAAATGAAGAAAAGAAGCTCTGATGAAGGATCATCCAGACTCGACATTGACTCTATTGTCTCTCCACAGATGCTGAGATTTTCCAGCATTTAATGTTTATGTTTCATATTCCAGCATCTGCAGTATTGTGTTTAATCTTCTGAATTATGTTGTGTCAATGGTTTGTATTTTGCTGCTAAAATGACAGGCATACTCCCTGGATCACACATGGGTAACAAAAATAAGGACATTTGCCTTGTGTCTGAATGGGTTTCCTCCGCATTTCTTCCCACAGTCTGAAGGAAGTGCTGTTTGCATGCATTTGCCATATTAAATTTTCCTTAACAGATGCTGGAGTGTGATGACTAGAGGATTTTCACAGTAACTTCAGTGCGGTGTTACTGTAAGCCTATATAAATAAATCTTGTACATTTTATATCTCAGATCTAAGGAGAGAGTTTCTGTGCTTCTAGCAGTCCTGTTCACAATGCTTTCATGTTTCTGGCTCTCCCTGTCTGCTCTTTGTTTGCTCTCCCCTGAGTCCACACCCAAGTTGAAGTGCAGTGAACATCAACATTAAACAGATTCATATAATTAAATACAGAATAACTGAGCCATGGAATCAGTACAACCGTCATAACATAGGAAATGTGGCACCCAATTTGCACAGAACAGATTTCTCCCCTAACAACAGTGTGATAATCGCCTGATAATCGATTTCAATGGTGTTGGCTGAGTTTTGGCCACAGCACCAGCGATTAACTTTTCTGCTTGCCTTGTGAAATAGTGGTAAACTTACATAACTGTGTGTCTGGAAGACAACGTGTCCTGACCGTGCAAGAGTCTATCAGCACAGCGCTGGAAGTGTGTCAACCTGAACTATGTGCTTAAACCCCTGCAGAGGCTCTTGAACACATCACCTTGTAACTCCAAGGCATGAGTCATCCCCATTGACCAACAGTTGACATCTGATGAGGGCTGTTTGGGTGAACTGCTGAGCATTTCCCTCTTTGTTACCTGATTGCAGAGATCGTCACAAACTTTCTTTCTGTGAGCCGCTGAGAAGCTGGTAGCTATGCTGGAGGAGTAGAAATATTTCAATGAGCTTGAAATCATTTCCCTTGCTCCCTCGTCAAATTAGTCGAAAACCTGGAGTCAGCTTTGCTAAATGTTGGGGCGTGAGAGGACTGGGAAAAAAGGCCAGCCCTTGTCTCAGTTTGCCACGTTTCTCCTTCAGCCAAGGACTTGAGCCTGAACACTGTAATCAGAACAAAGAGAACCAGATGACTCCATTCAGTGTAATCAATTTGCCATTTACATGTAATGCCCAGGGGTGACACAAAAACAATGACAGCAATCTTGTCGTTGCTGATAATGCAGAGTCCATGGCACTCAGCGCTTCTGCAGAGAAAGAACAAAGTGGAGAGCTCCAGTACCTTGTCATTGTTGTTTTTCAAGCACCTTCAGATTTAATTAACTATAGTGAGTTACTGCGCTGCTTACCAGTGAGGCCAAGGCACTCACTCATCGGATAATTCATTTTTTATTTAGACTGCAAAGTGTGAACCCAGGATGTAAAAAAGACTTGCTTCAGTGTTATATTTTGGCTGTGTTTGGTCTGGTGTTTCAGATGTACTGATATGCAGCGTACACATTTCATCAGTGCTTCTTTCAAACTCCTATCTTCCACATTTTGCCATGAGATTGCAATTATTGAATGTTCCTCGTGCTGCTATTAATGTGGCTAAATTGGTGCTGTTTGTACTCAGTGTATTGTCATTATATCCAATGTGAATTATATTATGAATCATCTCTCTTGCTTGTACTCCACCTATTTTATGAAGCTGACACATGAGACAATGTCACAAGCTGTCATGACAGCAATATGTGAAGACTTGTCTCTAAAGGTATTACTTCTTGATATGAATCCTTCTCAATTCTTTAATCTCGACATGTTTTGCCTTCAGTTTGCAAAATTGTGCTCAGTCCCATCTTCACTGTCACAGGCACGTTGCACAGTAGATAACACCACTGCCTCACAGCACCAGGGACCTGGGTTTAATTCTGGCCTTGGGTGACCCTTTGTGAGGACTTTGCACATTCTCCCTGTGTCTGTGTGGGTTTCCTCTGAGTACTCTGGCTTCCCCCCACAATCCAAAGATGTGTAGGTTAGGTCGATTGGCCATACTAAATTGCCTCTTAGTGTTGTGGGGTGGGGGGGAGGTAAATATGTGGGATAACTGGGATAGGCCCTGGGTGGAATTATCATCAGTGCAGGCTTGATGGGCCAAATGGCCTCCTGCAGTAGGAATTCTATGATTATTCTTTGGACCAAACAGAAAAGAGAAACTTTCAATTGTATATTGCCTTTCACAATATTGGAAGATGCCAGTTTGCTTTATTATCAATGAAGTGTTTTGAAGCGCAGCCATTGTTGTAATAAAGAAAACTCGACTGTCAATTTTCACACAATAATGTGATATGGACCAGATAATCAGTGCTACAATAGCAAAAATACAGTGAATGTGGAAAATCTGAAATAAATAAATCCGAATGTTTAGTGGTTCAGGCAGCATCTGAGAACCTTTCGAGTCGATGACTTTTTGTGTTCATTTTGAGGGGTAATTATTACCCAGGGTAGTAGGATGCCACCCCCCCCTCCCCCGCCCTCTTCTTTTGAAGTAGTGGAACCTTTTTAATCCTATTGAGCAGATTAAACAGAGCCTTGGTTTAGCACCTCATCCAAAAAGATGGCACCTCCAATAATGCAGTACTCATCAAAACACAGAAGAAATAGAGGCCCGAGTAGGCCATTCTGCCCTTTGAGCCTTCTCCACCCTTCATTTTGATCATGGTCGGTCATCAGATTCAATATCCTAACCCCGCCCCACTTTCTCCCCACATTCCTTAATCCCTTCAGCCCAAGAGCTATATCTAATTTCTTTTCAAACTGGCAACATTTTGGCCTCAAATATTTTCAGTTGTAATGAATTCCAAATAATAACCACTTTCTGGATGAAGAAATTTCTCCTTACCTCAGTTCTGAAAAGTTTATCCCTTATCCTCAAACAATGACCTCTAATTCTGGAGTCTCCCACCAATGGGAACAAGCTTTCTAAATCTACCCTCTCTAATCCTGTTAGAATTTTATATGTTTCTACGAGATCCCCTCTCACTCTTCCTCAGTACTGCATTGGAGTGCCAGGCTAGGTTATATGCTTAAATCTCTACAGTGGGCCCTGAACCTCATACTCAGCACTCAGCACTCGGCTCACTGAGTCAGATATCACAGAACAAGGGCAGTGCCACTCATCAAGGAGGAGTTGAAGCCCCCTCAAATTCTTAGGGTAGTAATCCTGGCAAATCTCATGTTGGTGACTATCAAATGGTTGGCAGAAGAGATGAGGTTGCAGTAGGATATGCAATGATGGTTGCACACTACACTTTGTACAAGGATGACTTTGGGTAGCTCTGAGAAACAGCAACCCTGTCTCATCTTCTCCTTTTCTAACCCAAGGGTTGCAGCAGCCAATTGTTACCACAGAGATCACTAAACATAACAAAGACTTGGAAAAGGGAATGGGGCACGTAGAGCGAAATTAGTAACCCTCAGCTCATCAAAGAGCAGTTGAGCAAAGAAGAGTGTGAGCCTTAGTCCTTCAGCAAAACAAGAGAATGCACAGAAACATAGGAGCAGAAGGAGGCCATTTGGCCCATCGAGCCTGCTCCGCCATTCATCAAGATCATAGCTGATCATCCAACTCAATAGGCTAATCCTGTTTTCTCCCCATAACCTATGATCCTATGCACCTCAAATGCTATATTTAACCGCATGTTAAATACTTACAATGTTTTAATATTTATTTCCTGTGGTAATGAATTCCACATGCTCGCCACTGGGTGAAGAAATGTCTACTTATCTCCATCCTAAATAGTCTACCCTGTGTCCTCGTTCTGGACTCTTCCACCACCCAAACATCCTTGCTGTGTTAATGCTGTCTAATCCTGTTAGAATTTTATAAGTCTCAATGAGATTCCCCCCCCACCCCCATTTGTCTGAACTTCAGCGAAAACAATCCTAACCTAATCTCTTATTCAACAGTCCGCCATCCGCAGAATCAGCCTGGTAAACCTTCGCTGCACTTGCTTTGAGAGAAGCAAGAACATCCTTCCTCAGAAAAGGAGACCAAAATTGCAAAGATATTCTAGGTGTGGTGCAATGAACAAGCAGCATTTGCTTTTTATAAGTTCATTTATTTGTCTCACCAGTTGGCTTACATTAACATAGCAATGAAGTTACTGTGAAAATCCCTTAGTTGCCGCTCTCCTGTGTCTGTTCGATTATACTGAGGGAGAATTTAGCACAGCCAAATGCATCTAACCAGCATGTCTTTCAGATTGTGGGGAAAAAACCAGAACGCCCGGAGGAAATCCACACACATGGGGAGAATGTGCAGGCTCCAGATACACAGTGACCCAAGTTGGGAATCAAACCTGAGTCCGTGGCACTGTGAGGCAATAGTGTTAACCACTGGGCCACCATGCTGCCAACATTTAAAAGCAGAAAACAGAGGAAAGAAAGCTTGCGATAAATTGAATCAAGTAGAAAATAGATGGTTAAATGGCGGAAGTAATATCAGATAATGATGGGATGTATTAGTGCTACATCAGACGCTGCTTCATTTGATTAGTGGGAAAGTTTATAATGACTCTTCGAAGATAATGTGGTGATACAATCTTTTGACCCCTATTCATTTTGTAATTGCATATTGCATGTCCTAACCTCGCAAAATGCACTCACCAAGAGGAGGAGGATCTGGAACTTCATTCTTTAATCTCCAGTCTGTTCTTAGTTTATGATTTTAACATAATACCCATTAGACAATGCATTTCAGTGATCCCTTACAAAGCTCTGCAGGGCTAATGAGGAATGTTCTTCAATCTGATTTATAATCTATATTGTTAAATAAAGTGCAATGACTGGGCAGCAGTATTAAAAGGAAGTTGCCTCATTGATGTTTGCATATAACCATATAAATCCCGAGGTAAAATTTGTTTAATTGTAACTGCTTGAAATACATCATACCAGTGCATGGCAGTGTTTGTTAGCAACTATAACAATGTAGGGTATTACATGGGAGTTTCTTTGTGTCAGGTAGCATGACTGGCATTAGTCACTAATGTACTCCATTCAGTGGTATCAAAAGCTGTAACTTGTTGCGTTCGGTGGCACATTGGTTAGCACTGCTGCCTCAGTGCCAGAGACCCGGGATCACTTCCTAGCTTGGGTCACTGTTCGTGCAGAGTACGCACATTCTCCCCATGTCTGTGTGGGTTTCCTCCCACTGTCCAAAAGACATGGACCAAATAGGTAACAGTTTTTTTCCACAATAACTTCATTGCAATGTTAATGTAAGCCTACTTGTGATACTAATAAATAAACTTTATGCTTCTTAGAGGCGTACAGGGCAGTGGATAAAGAACAACATTTAACAAAGGGAGAAAGTCTCCTGCAAAGCAAAGGATATTTTAGGAGGCCTCGGAAAATGAGGAAGGAGATGATGGAAATGTTGGTGAAGGAGTGAGTTTCAGAGGATAGGGATCTAGGGAAAAATAATGACAGCTAGTGGAACAGAATAAGTGGGGAGAAGAAAGAAGTGGGGACAGAAAGTTACATGTTAAGAGATTTGGTTGGAGAATGTCTGTCTCTGAGTCAGGGTAGAATGAGGCTTTGGGGAGGTGAGGACATTAATCCAGTGAAGATAAAAGCAAAATACTGCTGATGCTAGAATCTGAAACGAAAACAGAAAATGCTGGAAAATCTTAGCAGGTCTGACAGCATCTGTGGGGAGAGAATAGAGCCAGTGTAAAAGTAGAATAAGTCAGATGGGTGGTGAAGGTGTGGGTTGTGCTATGCTTGGAGATGTGGTCATTGGTATTTTGGATGAGTTGTTTCAAGTCAAGCAGAGTTCATAGAATTATAGAATCTATAGCACGGGGACAGCCCCTTTGGCCCAAATAGGCCCATGCTGACCAAAATAATCATTTAAGCTAACCCCATTTGCCTGTATTTGGCCCATGTTCCTCTCAACTTTTCCTACTCATATATCTGTCCTAATGCCTTTTAAATGCTATCAATGTCTCTGCCTCAACCATTTCTTCCAGCAACTCATTCCACATACGTACCATCCTCTGATCGATTCCCAACCCTGGGAAAAAGACTTAATGCATTGACCCTCTCCATGCCTTTCATGATCTTATACTTCTCTACGAGATCACCCCTCAGTCTCTTACGCTCCAAGGAGAAAAGTCCTATCCCGTCCAGTCAAGTGAACAAGACCAGTTCGGCGAATGTTGGGGAATCGAACCTAATTGGATATTATTTTTTCGGCATGTGGGGCAGGAGGAGCAGCGGGCTTCCCATTCCCCAGGAGCACACTGCTTGTGGGCTAGCAGGAGCAGTGTGCCTCCCATTCCCCAGCCCATGAAGTTCACCTGCCTTCCTCCCTGGGCTGTTGGAAGCAACTGAGACTGACGCTTTGAGCAAACATGTACTGAGGACAATTTGAAGGAGGAAGAGGTAACTACAAAGTTGATTTTACTGCCAATTCCCAAGAGAGTTCACAAGGCACATCTAGGAAGTGATGGTAACTGGGATAGATAGTTCCTTGGGAACTCGGATCACACCGTACGTTATCCAGCACCCCCCAACTTCACCCCACCATCTCTTCAACACCCTGCCCAACTCCTCCACCCTACCCTCTATATTTTTTTATGTAGTTGGTGGGAAGTAACAGTTCGTAAGGGGAAGAGAGCCCCTGGTTAGTGATTCTGGTCGTTTCAGATTCTGGACAGTGAGGCAACAGGTACAAATTGGGCCCCATCGAATAATTATAGCAGGTCTTACAAATGCAAAATGCTGGCAGAGAGCGTTCTAAGCAGCACGTGGTATGATTTCCAAGGACCGTGCTCATGACTTCTCTGTGATATCTGGTTGTCAAGGATGTTTTTTTAAAAATTCATCCAATTCACGTGAGCTTTGCTGGCTAGGCCAGCATTTATTGCCCATCCCTAATTGCCTCAGAGTAGGTTGTGGTGAGCTGCCATCTTGTTCCTGTAAGTGGAAGAAAATTGGCATTTATATTGTATCTCCCAAATCACTTTCTTAAGATTATAAGAACAGAAGCAGCAGCCTGCCATTCAGCCCCTCAAACTTCCTGCACCATTTGATAAATTAATGACTGCCTAGGTTGTAACCTCAAGTTCACATTCCTGCCAGATCCCAATAGCCCATGGCTCCCACTCGATCACAAATCTGACTTGATCTTGAATATATTCGATGCTTTTGTTGCTTTCTGGGGAAGAGGATTACAGTTAATGATGTATTTTTGAAGATAGTCCCTATTGTCATGCAGCAACCAATTTGTGCACCGCAGGATAAATGACCGAGCAATCTATTTTAATGATGTTGGTTGAAGAATAAATATTGGTCAAGGTACAGGGAAGAATTGCTCAGGTCTTGTTGTTATGATGTAAGAAATATGACAGCTCATTGCAAAAATGAAATTGTTGCTTTTAAGTCGATCTGTGAGGTGAAGATGCTGGCATTGGACTGGGGTAGAAGTAAGAAGTCTCTCAATATCAGGTTGAAGTCCCAGGAGATTTACTTCTAATTACAAATTTTTGGATTGCTTCTTCATCTGGTAGGTAGAAGTTAGTTCCTCCACTCTCACCTGTTGAAGGGGCAGAGCTCGGAAAGCTCGTGATTCCAAATAAAGCTATAGAATTTTAACCTAGTGGTGTAAGTGAATTTGATGTAACCAATTTTCCTGCTGTTTTGTTTCTCTCTGCCTCTCATTTTATTCCCCTTCTCTGCTAGAAATCAGACAAAGATGCAATTTCACAAATGCATTTAGCCTTTTGGCACCTCCATGTGGCCACTCCCTGTGTGTCATCCATAGGTCTGTGCTGGGGTAGGCCAGTAGGGATCACCAGATTTTCCAATCAGACTCGGGCCTAGTGCCTCAGCCGAGGTCTGTCAATAAAGCATCTTAATCCGCATGTGTACTCTGAGCTTACCAGAACTCTACTTGTATTGCATGCATGCAGGGTTTTAAGTCTTGGGAATTCTGGTAGCTAAAGGAGGCAGGAAAAGTTGGTTCTATCAGGTAGGTTTACAGCACTGCTTGTGGGCCAGGAGGAACCAGCCCAGCAAGTTTACCTACTTTCCTAGCATTCCAATTTAGAGAGACAAACAATGCCAGTAATTCAACAATTTCTTTATTTAACACTTCTGATACCAATTCAAACAGTTGCAAATTATGAACTCCTCACTGAACTTTAACTCTGAACATTAACTTTCAACTGGACATTAACTCTTAAACTATACTTTAACTGAACATCAACTTTAACTATTTAACTGAAAATACATACTTCCTAGTTTAACAAAACCTCAATGTAGAATCTATTTTCTTATTCTCTGAAGCATCCTTCAGGGTACGCTTCTTGTGATGGTTGGTCTCCGAATTATCACTGTCAAGCAAATGCTAAATATGGCCTTTTATCCATAATTCTGTTATCCAGCCAATGAGTTGATCAGAAACTCCAATTGCATCATTCAATTAAGCCAATCAAATGCAGACAGAATAGGACCATTGATCACCTCAGGCCTCATCTTTACGCCATTTAAGTACATATTGCTTACGTTGCAATGCCCAGATAAGGAACACTGACCCCCCAAAGTCTGTTCAGAACTCAATCCTGCCAAGGACAAACTGCTAAACTTGACACTTTCTGTCCTTTGACAAATTCCAGGCTACTGGCCACAAAACCCCAGCATAGCGAAAAAACAACTTTAACCAAAAAATCAGGTTTCCTTGATTGAAGCTCTTTCAGCATATTAAACATTAAAACTCCATTCAGCCAGATGACCCCCTAACAACCTTTGTCCTTTCAGATGGATAGAACAGAATCCAGCCAATATTTTAAAAGAGAGGAAGATATTTTGCTGGACATCTGACCAATACTTGTCCCTCAACCAACATCCTCCACCTCCGACAGGTTCCATGCCGCAAGAGAGTGTTTGGTCCATGATCATGCTTGGCAGTTGTTTCCAGTTGCCTTTTGCAATAAGGCAGACGAGGAAACTCTCCCACTCTTCTTGCCAGTCATCCTAGTTTTAATTCATTTATTAGTGTCACAACTTAGCTTACATTCAGACTGCAATCTGAAAATCCTCCAGTCACTACACTGCTGCCTGTTCAGGTACACTGAGGGAGAATTTAGCACGGCCAATGCACCTAACCAGCTTATCTTTTGGACTGTGGGAGGAAACTGGAGCACTTCAATGAAACCCCACACAGACACGGGGAGGACGTGCAGACTCCACAGAGACAGTGACCCAAGCTGGGAATTGAACCTGGGTCCCTGGTGCTGTGAGACAGCAGTGCTAACCACTGTGCTACCAAGTGTCCTGGATTTTTTTTCCTCTGCACAATGTGATTGTAAGCTGTTATTATTCACTAAGGATTTGATTTCAGGTCATGTTTTATATTCCAAAACAGTGAAGATAATAACATTCAACCCAGCCAGGGGCCCAGAACAAATGGCTGTGGATAGGCTAACTCTCGTATACCTTGTCTCATTTTCCTTCTGTGGGTTCAACAGAAGTTAATGGGGTTAGAACAAATGTTTCATCCATTGCTGTGTTTTGCGCCATCGTTCAAGTTCAATTTTTTCTCTAAGTAAGTGTTGTGTGAAAATGATTCCGAGTTATTGTTAAACCTTTCTGTGGGCAAAGCCCAAAAGGACAACCAGAGCTTCTGAATAAGCCAGTGTAAAGGAGCTGAAGTAAGTCTGCCAGCCAGTTTTTCACCAGTTCTAATAAAGCCCTGAGTTGGGCGATAATGATGTAGAGATGCCGGTGTTGGACTGGGGTAAACTCAGTAAAGTTTTACAACACCAATTTTAAATCCAACCAATTTATTTGATAGTAAATCCGCGAGCTTTCGACTTTACAGCCTTCATCAGGCAAATGCAGTGTTCTGATCTGCAGAGGCACTCATATCCACACAGTCAGAGATTGCTGATTAGAATGCGAATCCTTACATCTAACCTGCTATTCAAGTGTTAAAGTGGCTAACAATGTGTGTGAAGGGAATCCTGAGCATTGGTTAGAGAATTGTGTATTTTCTCCAGACAGCACAGTAAGTGAGGTTTTTTGCTAACCCAGGCAAGTTACGGGGGTTACAGATAGTGTGTCATGAAGCCAAGATCCCTATTAAGACCGTCCTCATGTGTGCGGAACTTGGCTATCAGTCTCTGCTCAGCGACTCTGCGCTGTCGTGTGTCACAAAGGCCCCCTTGAAGAACATTTACCCGCAGGTTGGAGGCCGAATGCCCATGACTGCTGAAGTGTTCGCCCACAGGAAGGGAACCGTTTTGCCTGGTGATTGTTGAGCGATGCTCATTCATCCGCTGTCGTAGTGTCTGCATGGTCTCCCCAATGTACCATGCTTCGGGACATCCTTTCTTGCAACGTATTAGGTAGACAACGTTGGCCGAGTTGCAAGAGTATGTACCGTGTACCTGGTGAATGGTATCCTCACGTTTGGTGATGTCGTCCATGTCTATGATCTGGCATGTCTTGCAGAGGTTGCTGTGGCAGGGTTGTGTGGTATTGTGGTCACTGTTCTCCTGAAGGTTGTTCGCAGCAAACTACCCAACCTTCAGGAGAACAGTGACCACAATACCACACAACCCTGCCACAGCAACCTCTGCAAGACATGCCAGATCATAGACATGGACGACATCATCAAACGTGAGGATACCATTCACCAGGTACACGGTACATACTCTTGCAACTCGGCCAACGTCGTCTACCTAATACGTTGCAAGAAAGGATGTCCCGAAGCATGGTACATTGGGGAGACCATGCAGACACTACGACAGCGGATGAATGAGCATCGCTCAACAATCACCAGGCAAAACCGTTCCCTTCCTGTGGGCGAACACTTCAGCAGTCATGGGCATTCGGCCTCCAACCTGCGGGTAAATGTTCTTCAAGGGGGCCTTCGTGACACACAGCGCAGAGTTGCTGAGCAGAGACTGATAGCCAAGTTCCGCACACATGAGGACGGTCTTAATAGGGATCTTGGCTTCATGTCACACTATCTGTAACCCCCGTGACTTGCCTGGATTAGCAAAAAACCTCACTTGCTGTGCTGTCTGGAGAAAATACACAATTCTCTAACCAATGCTCAGGATTCCCTTCACACACATTGTTAGCCACTTTAATACTTGAATAGCAGGTTAGATGTAAGGATTCGCATTCTATTCAGTAATCTGTAACTGTCTGTGTGGATATGAGTGCCTCTGCAGATCAGAACACTGCATTTGCCTGATGAAGGCTGTAAAGTCGAAAGCTCGCGGATTTACTATCAAATAAATTGGTTGGATTTAAAATTGGTGTTGTAAAACTTTACTGGGCGATAATGACATATCTGTGCATGGGAATTGCTATTGAGCTCAGCAGATACAGATATACGAGTGACTCACCTAATGAAGGAGCAGTTCTCTGAAACTCATGATTTCAAATAAATCTGTAGTACTTGAACCTGGTCTTGCGATTCTTCATACTAGTGCCCAACCCAGTCCAATGCCAGAATCTCCAGATTCTTGGTGAAATCCAGATAATGAGTTTTAGAAAGTTAGCTTGTTTTGTGGGGAATTAGTCACATATAATTTTGTCCTCATGTCTGTCCAAAAGTTGGTCATTTAACTGGTCAGGAACTGATTTTTTTTTTCGTTGTTGCTTCGGAACATATAGAACCCCTATTATTCAGAAGGAGGCCAATTGGCCCATCGAGCCTGCACCAAAAATAAACCCGCCTAAGCTTTATCCCTGTAACTCCTCATATTTACTGTGCTAATCCCCCCCTGACACTAAGGGGTAATTTACCATAGCCAATCAATCTAACCTGTATATCCTGGAGAAAACCATGTAGATATAGCAAGAATATACCAACTCCACCCAGACAGTGACCCAAGGTTCGAATTAAACCCTGGTTCTTGGTGCTGTGAGGCAGCAGCACCAACCACTGTGCCGTACCTGCAGTCACAAGTGGTGTCTGCACTATTAGCCGAGCTAAAATCAGAAAACTCAGCATTTATCAAGCCTGAGGCTTCTTGACCTGGCAACTTTACATTGCTGTGTGCAATCCCTTTATCCACAAGGCGGCCTTCTCGACACATGACAGTGCAGAGTTGCTGAGCAGATACTGATAGCCAAGTTCTGTACACGTGAGGACAGCCTCAACTGGAATCTTGGGTTCATGTCACACTATCTGTAACCCCTACAATTTGCTTGGGCTTGCAAAATCTTACTAACTGTCCTGTCTGGAGACAATACACACATTTCTTTAACCTGTGCTTAATGTTCTCTCCACTCATAATGTCTGTACCTTTTAAGACTTGATTATCTGTAAAGCCTCGCATTCCAATCATTATTTAGTAAATTGAGTTTGTGTCTTTATTTGCCCCTGTTTGAGAACAGAACTCCCACATACATGACAAAGGGGCAGCACTCTGAAAGCTGGTGGCTTTTGCTACCAAATGAATCTGTTGGACTTTAATCTGGTGTTCTGAGACTTCTTACTGTGTTTATCCAGAAACACGTTGGTGAACAATTACTTTTTTTAATGCAATTATATTGTTTCAATTATACTTCAGTCGTACAGAGTCTTGGTCACATCCCATCAGAGCATTTGTGTTCAGATTTGGGAGCTGCCCCTTGTGAGGACATATTGACCTTGGAGGAAGTTCATCACAGATTCACCCAAATGGTAGCAAAGCTTTAAAGGGTTACATTATGAAGAGAGGCTGCATGTATTTAGCTCAATTCCTCTGCGTTTGGAAGACTGATGGATGATCTAATTGAGATGTTAAAAATGCTGATGCGATTTGTTGGGGAAGATGCAGAGGAACTATTTTTTTCTGCAGGTCAAATTCAGAACAAAGAAGCGCGATTTTCAAATTAGTCATAAGCCATTTGTGAATTACTTTGGCTTTTTCACACATCAAATGAAGAAATCTGTAATGCTCACCCAAAAGACTGTGGATGCAATTTTCAAGTCAGAAGTGAATAGATTGTTATTTGGCAAGGGGATCAACAAGGATTGAGAAAGTTGAGATATACATCAGCTACAAGCTGACTAAACAAAACATATAGTTCCTTTTAATGTAATAAGACTAATGTAATAAGTGCTTCACAGGAGTGTTATGAAGCGACACATGACACCAGATAATAGAGCAGCACAGTGGTTAGCACTGCAGCCTCATAGTATCAGGGACTTAGGTTCAATTCTCAGTTTGGGTCACTGTCTGCACAGAGTTTGCACGTTCTCCCCATAGTTGCATAGATTTCATTTGGGTGCACTGATTTCTTCCCATGCTTAAGATACTATTAATAAATAAACTTTAAACATTTTAGAATAGAAGGATCATAGAATCCCTACAGTGTAGAAGGAGGCCGTTAAGCCCATTAAGCTACACTGACGACAATCCCATACAGGCCTATTCCTGTCACCCTACATCTTTACCCTAGTCCCGCTGACACTCAGGGCAATATAGCATGACCAATTCATCTAACCTGCACAGCTTTTGGAATATGGGATCAAATCGGAGCACCCGGAGGAAACCCACACAGTCATGAGGAGAATGTGTGTGTGTGGAGTTTGCACAGTGAGCTGGGAATCGAACCCGGGTCCCTGGCGCTGTGAGGCAGCAGTGCTAACCACTATGCCGCCATGTCTCAAAGGAGGATAGAGGTTACGTAGTGTACTCCAGAGTTTGGGACAACTGAAGGCATAGAGCAATTAAAGTCAGGGATACACAGAATGCCAGAATTAGAAGAAGGCAGACATCTCAGTGATTGAGAAGCTGGATAGAATAGCTTGTCAGCTACGACTCTTACAAACTTTAACAGATGCACCATAGAAAGCACAGTTTGTATGGCTTCTGTCTGCACAAGACAGCAAAAAAACTACAAAAAGGCCTTGAATGTAGCCCAATCCATCACCCACGCCGGCGTCCCATCCATTGACTCTGATTACACTTCCCACTGCGTCAGCATAATTAAGGACCCCACGTAACCCCGACATTCTCTCTTCCGCCTTCTGCCATCGGGAAAAAGATACAAGAGCCTTAAGTCATGTACCAACTGACTCGAGCAGCTTCTTCCCTGCTGCCATCAGACTTTTGAATGGACTGATTTTTGCATTAAGTTGATCTTTCTCTACACCCTAACCATAACTGTAACACTACACTCTGCACTCTCTCCTTTCCTTCTCCATGAAGGTATGCTTTGCCTGTACAGCACACAAAAAACAATACTTTTCACTGTGTGGTAGTACATGTGACAATCATAAATCAAATCAAGAAACTGTGTAATTTGCCAATAGAAAATGAGTAGCTGAGACAACTAGCTGCATTTAAGAAGAAAATAGATAAGCACATGACGGTGAAGGCAATTGAAGAATATGAGGATGGGGTTAAAAGAAAGAATGGGAGAAGGCTTGTGCAATGCATGAAAATGAGCAAGAACCTACTGGGCTATACATATAACTTAATAGCAAACTGATATTGCTATACTTCAGAGCGAAAACAAATGAAAAGGTGATTGTCACTGATCGCAACAGTGCGGGAAAATGGGACCATACGTGTTGTTGTGTTATGAGGTAATGTTTTGTAACATCCAATTCTCTGCCCTGCCAAGCCTTCCAACTGAAGTCACGTCATTATTCTCACTTAATTGACAAGAGGTTATCACACAATTAACTGAATAATGTGGCAGCCCAATCGCATGACGAAGCTTGTGGTTCAGGCCTGGTAAATCATTGACAGACTGCTCACTGGAACACCAGCCGTGCTCCAGGACCTATTCACTCCACGGAGCTCAATTACTAGGTGTCAGAGCTCACTTGGCTGGGGGTGAAACAGTCTCCAAACAGTGCAATGTCCAATTGATATGTATCAAATAATTGGCTTTCTAATTAACTTGCCACTTAATGCCTATCAGATTACATATATGCGGTTGATTAAGGGCTTTGCTACTGGCTCCGCTTCTATTGTGAAACCTGACAGAGTCATGGTATAATAATCATGTGTCTAAAATAAATCCTAGGAACAAACTTACAGTGAGGTTTCATCGCAGTGTGAATTGCCACAAGTAAGGGGGAGTGGAGGGGGGTGGTAGGTTAGGGTGGGGGAATGTATATAGAGAGTACGATATTAATTTTCATAGAATCATACAGTGCAGAAAGAGACCTTTTGGCCAATTAAGTCTGCACTGACTACAAACCCACCCAGGCCCTAGCCTCATGCATTTACCCTAACTAGACCCCCTGACCCTAAAGGGCAATTTAGCATGGTCAATCTACCTAACCTCTCACATCTTTCAGATTGTGGAGGAAACCAGATCACCTGGAGGAAACCTATGCAGACACACGAAGAACATGCAAACTCCACGCAGACAGTGACCCGAACCTGGCGCTGTGAGGTAGCAGTGCTAACCACTGTGCCATAATGCCACCCTGACTACACTCCTTTTGTCTTGGTTTCCTGTTGCAGTATCCATGCTTCAGAGATTGTGCAGACGATCACTGCCAGCGACCTTTACCCTCATTGAGAGCAATTCCAGGGAAGGTCACTGCTTTCTCCTCACACTGCCCCAGACAGTGGTCAAGTATGAGCATCTGCACAGAGTTAAGTCTGTTGTTTCAATCTGGAAGTAAGTGGGGTGATGTGACAGCAAATGTTTTTAAGCTTGTGTATTCCAATACTAGGAACAGCAGCGTAGTGGTTATGTCACTGGATTAGTATTCCCGCAGCCTGGGTTAACAAGCTGGAGAGATGATTTGATTTATTATTGCATGTATTAGTAAGTAGTGAAAAGTATTGTTTCTTGCACGCTATACAGACAAAGCATACCATTCATAAAGTACATAGGAGAGAAGGAAAGGAGAGGTTGCAGAATACAAATGTTATCATTACAGATAGGGTGACGAGAAAGATCAGCTTAATTAATATATGACAGGCCCATTCAAAAGTCTGATGACACAGGGAAGAAGCTGTTCTTCAGCCGGTTGGTATGTATTCATGTTCTTTTACAGCTTTTTCCCTGATGGAAAAGAGTATAGCCACATTGCAGGAGGGTCTTGATTCCGAGGCAGTAGAGAGTGTAGGCGAAGTCAGTTGATAGGAGGCTGGTTTGTGTGATGGACTGGGCTGTGTTCACAACTCTTTATAGTTTCTTGCCGTCTTGGTCAGAGTAGGAGCTATACTAAGCTATGGTACATCCGGAAAGGATGCTTCCTATGGTGCAGCTACAAAATTGATGAGAGCCGTAGCATGCGTGCCAAATTTCCTTTGTCTCCTGAGAAAGTGGAGGCATTGGTGGGCTTTCTTGGGACAAAGAAAAAGAGAGAACTGATGGGTATATGGGCTCAAATTTCTGAAGGTCACAGGTGACGAAAGTGGTTTAAAAGACATCATGGGCTTTGTGACTAAAATGCAAAGAAGATTAAAGCAAGGAAGAACTGAACTAATCTTGATACAGCATGGTTTAACCTTAACTGGGTTGTGTCTAATTCTAAGCAATGTGCCTTAGGAAAGGTGGCAAGGCTGTCAAGAGGGTTAAGAAAAATTTGAAGAGAAATAATTCCAGGGATGAGAGTCTTCAGTTACGTAGCTGGGTTAGAGGAGCTGCAGCTCTTTTCCTTAAGAGAAGAAAAGGTTAGAAAAAGATCATGAGGATAGGATAGAGAGAAATTGTTCCCATTGATTGAAGGACCAGGGACCATAAGATATTCTGATTTAAGATAATTAACAAAAGAACCAGTGGCGACAAAGAAAAATCTGTCTACACAGCAATCTGGAATGCACTGGCTGAAAAGGTGATGGAGGCAGAATTAACTGTGGCTTTCAAAAGGAAAATCACCATAAGGGAAAGATATTGCAGGACTGTGGGGAAAGGATGGGGCAGCAGGACTCGCTCATTTGTTTTTGCAGTGTGCCAGTATGACTAGATAGGCCAAATGGCCCCCTTTTAATCCTGTAACACTTCTGCAAGCATGGGAATTTAAATTTCGCTAATTAAATAAAAACCTGGAATGTAATGGTAGTGGTGACCATAAAATTACTGAGTTGTTGTAAAAAGCCATCTGGTACTTCAAGGTCCTTCAGGATGAAAGTCTGCCATCCTCTCTTGTTTTGGCTTATTTATGACTTCAAACTCAGCAATGTGAATGATTCTTCACCGCCATTCTAAATGCCTGACAAACCATTCAATTGTGCCAACTGCTCAGTACAGGAACAATAAAACCAGTACAGGAACAATCCCAGTTTCTCCACTTGATCCACCGAATTCTCCTTCGATTTCTTCTTTTTTGGGTTCAGGCGACTTTCTGGCTGCAATCTTAGAGTCGTTCACACCGGCAGAATTTTCCCATCCCACTGCATGAGCGGAGATTTGGCAGGGCATCAAATTCTCTGACATTGCTTGGGAACGTGGCATAAGTGACTGGTAGGATCTCTAACATAGGGGAATAGGTCACTTTGATACAGCACTGGGGTTTTGCCAGATGATCCTTCTGGATCAGAGAGTAATCATAGAAGAACATAAAACATAAAAAACTACAGCACAAACAGCCCCTTCGGCCCACAAGTTATGCTGATCATATCCCTACCTACTAGGCCTACTTACAACCCTCAATCCCATTAAATCCCATGTACTCAAGAAATTAGTTATGGGGTTGGGTCAGTGATTAGGCTGTGCTTGATGGGCCAAGCAATCTTTTCTTGGCCAATACTCTCTTGCACTCTCGTGCCCACCTGCTTGTTGTGGCTGAGATCAAGAAATGTATGGAATTAGCAGGAAAGAAAGGACGGTATTTTACAGCCTTGCTCATTCTGAAACTGTAAAATCCCACCTGAAGTCAGTGGACCTTTCCATGGTCTGCCCCTCGCCTGCTCTGATTCTTGTGGTGGGCGGAACAATAAAATTCCAGCCAAAGACTTGTGTTTACATAACATTTCCATGGCCACCAGATGTCGCAAGGCACTTTATAGTCAATGAGATGCACTTCATGAAGTGTAGTCTCTGTAACATTGGATTTTATACACATTTTATACACATCAAGCTCTCAAAAACAACAAGGTGATAATGGCAAGATATCTCTTTATTTAATAAAATATTGACTCTAAGGTTAGCTCTCTTGCTCATTTTCAAAGTAATGTGGTGGGATCTTTCACATCCTCCAGAGCAGGCAGATGCATCTTGGTTTAACATCTCATCTAAAAGTGTCACCTCCAACAATGCAGCACACCTTCAGTACAAGTTTGGATTGTTAACTCTGATTTTTGTACTCGAGTCTTGGAGGGAAACTTGAACTTTGTCATGTAGAGGCAAGAGTGCCACCATTTGAGACCCAAGCAGGCATAAGAGGGAAGGAAGAATGGATTTGAGCTTGTGTCCCATCACCATGTGGAACTATATCTGAGACACGGTTGAGGATTCTGCGGTTGTACTTGTTGGAATTTAGAAGGAAGAGGGGAGAATCTTGTTAAAACTTACAAAATACTATGAGGCATGGATAGAGTGGATGTGAAGAGGATGGTTCCACCAGTAGAAAAATCTAGAACCAGAGGGCACAACCTCAGGCTAAAGGGACAATCCTTTAAAACGGAGATGAGGAGGAATTTCTTCAGCTAGAGAGTAGTTAATCTGTGGAAGTTTTTGCCGCAGAAGGGTATGGAGGCCAGGCCATTGGGTGTATTTAAGATAGAGATAGATTCTTGATTAATAAGGGGACCAGGGATTGTGGGGAAATGACAGGAGAATGGGGATGAGGAAAAGATCAGCCATGATTGAGACTGCTCCGCTATTCAATGGGCTGACTGGCCTAATTCTGCCCCTATATCTTATGATCTTGTATGTTACTGTTTCAATTATCAGTGTGCCTGAGCTTTCCAAGGGGTCAAAAACAGGCTGGTTCTACAACATTCCATTGTGTCAAGCCAGTAGGAAAGTCCAAAGATGTGCGGGGTTAGGTTGATTGGCCATGTTAAGAAATTGCCCCTTAGTGCCCAGGGATGCGTGGGTTAGAGGGATTAGTGGGCATAATATATAGGGATATGGGGTTAGGGCCTGAGTGGGATTGTGTTAGGTGCAGATTCGATGGGCCGAAGGGCCTCTTTGCAAAGTAGGATTCTATGTTCTATAAGTTGAAAATTAAGTTCTTGTGAAAACCCAGTTCTGTAACTATGGTGATTGTGCTCAGTGAGTATCCCCATTAAGGACAGCATAGCAGAAAAGAGTCACCTGTCTTGTGGTACCAATTGGGACTGAGAATGGGTGATCACCCCAGGACGACAGAAGACAGTCTGAAAATATGTAGGGACTGAGGCAGATGGTGGGTTGCTCCAGGGTTGGAGGGGGAGAGGGCAGAGGGATCTGCATAGTTCTTCCTTGTAAATAAATACCTTCTTGTGTTCCAGGTGAGGGTCTGTGAGCATGTATCTTTACAGAAACTTTCTTACTCGCTCATACTCCCTGCTTCTCTGACCCTTAACAGACATGAACTCCAACATGAACTCCAGGATGGCCAGCTGGATTCCCTTTGCGTCTCCACATTGAAGTTGAAGACTAGAGTCTGGGACACAGATTGTAGAATCTCTAGTGTAAAAGGAGCCCATTCAGCCCATTGGGCCTGACAACAATCCCACCCAAGCTCTATCCCCATAAGCCAACATATTTACCCTTCTAATCCCCCTGACACTAAGAGGCAATTTAGCATAACCAATCCACCTAACCAGCACATCTTTGGAACTCATGAGCAAGATCCTCAATTGATAAGAAAACTAGTAGTTTTGGAAAGAAAAAGAGAAATTGAACCCTTTTATTTACCAGTTAGTAAAATATTGAACATGGAGGATAATAGCTCTTTGCACGAATTGTTATTATCAATCAGGTCATGAGACATTTATTCACTTTCTGATTGGTTTTGGAAGACTGTGCACCGTAAAGATGGACACGTCCTTTCATTTTTACTTTTTATTCATTTACGGGATGTTGGTGTTACTGGCTGGGCCAGCATTTATTACCCACCTCTAACTGCCCTCCATTTCAGAGGGCATTTAAGAGTCAACCACATTGCTGTGGCTCTGGAGTCAGATATGGGCCAGTGCAGGTAAGGATGGCAGATTTCATCCCCTTGGGGACATCAGTGAACCAAATGGATTTTTATGACAATCAACAATGATCATCGGTAAGTTCTTAATTCCATTGAATTCAGGCAAGTGATGGTGAGATGGTGGACTGTTGGAGGTAGAAGATCTCCATTGAATATGCAGTACCAATGTTGGCAGTGCTGACTTGATCAGTTTTCTGCTGTTGTTACTTTTTTTTGGAAGATCAACCTGTTTTTATTTTTAAATTTTCCTTCGATCCAAAGAGAACAAATTCATATTGAATCCAATTCCTGGCCTCCATGTGAGGGGCAAACAAGATCCAAACTGAGGATGAGGCATTGTATCTTATGGAGTCATAGAGGTTTACAGCATGAAAACAGGCCCTTCGACCTACTTTGTCCATGCTGCCCCTTTTTTTAAACCACCATTGCTAGTCCCAATTGGCTGCATTTGGCTGATATCCCTCTATACCCATCTTACTCATATAACTGTCTAAATGCTTTTTAAAAAACAAAATTGTAACTGCCTCTACTACTGCCCCTGACCATCCTTCGTGTGAAAGAATTGCCCCTCCAGACCTTTTGTATCTCTCTCTCTGGTTACCTTTATACTGTGCCCTCTAGTTTTAGACTCCTGTACCTTTGAGAAAAGATGTTGACTATCTAGCTAATCTATGTCCCATCTTGGGCTTGATCCAACTGATATTTCATGTTAGCCAAAATGCTGAGATGGCTTTGAAAGATTGCAGCAGGTAAAGCCTTGGTTTAACCTCATTAGCTACCCTTATCCTTAATTCTACACAGCCTGGGCAAACCACCATCGCAGGTGTGCCAGCGCACCCAGAGTGCAAGGGGCTTGTCTTGTCCCCTGCCTAATCATATTTTCACCCTGTTTGCTGCATCCAAGCCCAGGATAATCTCCCCTCTAATTGACAGATTGCTTAATGGCCTGGCACCATCCACGTGGACCATTATTAAACAGAATAATGCAGAACAATTGAGGTCCTATGTCACTCATAATTGCTTTTGTTATGTGTTCTTTTTAATAGCAGAAAATGCCAATGCTACTCAGATATAATCCAACAAAAGCCAGGCTTCGTTTGAACCTGATGGATTGTACAGTATTCTTTCTTTTAAGGTCATTTAGAAAATACTGACAGACGCAGCACCTAGCTAATGGAGAGATTTAATTGTATTCCACTTGATGGTGTGAAGCCTTTCACAATCCTGCTGACGAGGCTGTTCTCTGCTTAATCAGGGAGGAATTTGAGGGAGATCTTTGCAACCTCACAAAGGTTAAGGGCAGCACCGTTCAGCTTGCTGATTAATTTGCTGAAAGCTTTAGTTAACTGCAGCATTACGTTCGTGTTTTCATCTCAGTGTTGTGTATTTGGCTAAATGATTCTTTTTAATGGGAATAATAGCAGAAGCAATGTAAGCCAAATGGCAGCATTATAACAGAGGTGCAACACAGAGAGATCTGGGAGGTACATAAGACGTTGAAGGTCAAACTGCAGAGGGTGTTTAAAAAGACAATGGGCTCCTTGGATCTATTAATAGAATTAGAGAGTGCAGAAAGAAGAAACTTATGTTTAACCTTTATAAAGCATTGGTTATAAGCACCAGCTGGAATATTGTGGTCCATTCTGGGCACTCTACTTTAGGAAGAATAGGTACCTCACCTTGGGGGAGGTGGTGGTGTATGGTGACTCATAATTCAGTGACCCAGGATAATGCTCTGGGGACCTGGGTTTGGATCCCACCATGGCAGATGGTGAAATTTGAATTCGATACAAAATTGAAATTAAAATCCAAATGATAATCATGTCACATGTTGTTTTAAAAAAAAAACCATCTGGTTCACTAATGTCTTTTAGGGAAGGAAATCTGCCGCTTTTACCCAGTCTGGCCTACATGTGACCCCTGAGCCACAGCAATGTGATTGATTTCTTAAATGGCTACTTAGCTCAAGAGCAATTAGGGGTGGGCAATAAATGCTGGCACAGCTAATAATGCCCACATCCCATAGCTGAATTTTTAAAAAAATCTTGCAAGTGCAGTAGAGATTTACTAGAATGGCACCAAAAATGAAAAGCTTCAATTATTGTGGGGTAAGTGGAGAGGAGGCACAATTTGGGCACAAAACTTGTTCTGTTTGGAGAAGTGGATGTTATGGGGCGATTTGACTGAGGCCTTAAAATTCACAAGAGGGTTTTGATGGACTAAGTAAGGAGTAAGCATTTCCACTGGCAGCAAGGGTCAGTAATCTGAGGAGACAGATTTAAGGTGATTGACAAAAGAATGAGAGATGACATGGATAAAATAAATTGCTGCAAGTTATAACGCTCCTGAAATGTCCTGCCTGAAAAGATGGAGGAAGCAAGGCTCAATGAGAACTTTCAAAAGAGATTTGGACAATGTTTGGAGTGGAAAAATTTACACAAGTTTGGGGCAAGAGCAGGGAAGTGGGATTCATTGGATGACTCTTTCAAAGAGTTGGCACAGACACAATGGGCCAAATGGCCTCCTTCTGTGCTATATTGCTCAATGGTTGTGTCAATATTTTCTTCCATTCATGATCAAAGAACAGTACAGCACAGGAGCAGACCTTCAGCCCACCAACCCTGTGCTGATCACATGTTGTCCTATCAAGACCAACTGCCTGTATCCCACTATTCCCCAATCATGTGCCTATCCAGATAAATCTTAAATATTGTTAATTTATCTGCCTCAACCACCTCACTTGGCAGCGCATTCCAGGTTCCCACCACTCTGTTTAAAAAAAAACTTCTCCCGCACATCTCCACTGAATCTTTCTCCCCTTGAATTTGTGCACCCCTTGTAATTGTCATTCCTTCCCTGGGGAAAAAACTTCCAACTATTCACTTTATCTACACCCCTCATAATTTTGTAAACTTCTATCTGATCGTCCCTCAGCATCCGCCTTTCCAGGGAGAACAATCCCAGTTTATTCAATCTCTCCTCATAGCGAATACCCTCCATTCCAGGCAACAAACCTTTTCTGCACTCCCTCCAAAGCCACCACGTACTTCTGGTAGTGTGATGACCAGAATTAGACACCGTATTCCAAATGTGTTATAACTCCTGTTTTATATAACTAAGATAATTTGCTAATTTTTATACTCTATTCCCTGGCTGGTGAAGGCAAACATGCAGATGAATCATAGAAACATTACAGTGTAGAAGGAGGCCATTCAGCCCATCAAGTCTGCACTAATAACTATCCTACATATGGCCTTACCTCCACTATCGCACACATTTACCTCCACTGATCTCTCTAACCCATACATCCCAGGACACTAAGGTACAATTTGGCCCCTTGGCCAATCAACCTAACCAGCACATCTTTGGACTATATGGGGAAACCGGAGTACCTGGAGGAAACCCGTGCAGATATAGGGAAAATGTGCATACAGACAGTAACCCAAGCCAAGAATTGAAACCAGATCCTTGGAGCTGTGAGGCAGCAGTGCTAACCACTATGCCACCATTCACCAGCTTTTCCACCCATGCTGCCAATTTCCACCTAAACGGGATGGAATTTTTCCATCCTGTCCTCCATGGGAATTGTAGCAGACAGGACATGGACAATGCAAACACCCGTTGACCTCGGGCGGAATCTTCAGGCTTTTGGGGAGCGCGACTGGAAAATCCCACCCTTGATATTGCAATCAAAGGATCACATTTCTATTCAACTATAGTTATAAACTATACATTCTTGGCATTATTAAATGGAACTAAAGTTTACTGAAAGCTCTTCATTGCTGATTCCCAACGTGCAAGCCCACCGTTTGATTAATAGTTCACAAGAGATTTCAAGATGTGACACATTGACCACACTGATTTTATGCTTCGCTCCGTGGAGAGCACAGCGGTTTTTAATTCAATGCACCAAAGCAGCCGACATCCACAAATCTATTTTGAAAATCAAGTAATTGCAAGGTCCAACGCTGACCAAATTTAAAATCAGCGCTCGGAGGCATTAATACAACATTGTGCCACCAATTATCATTCAGAATTCTCGGGTTAGATAAATAGAGGAATCAGCGCCTGCTTCAAGAGTAGGGAATCGGTTGAATGATTAGTTCAGCAATACCTTGAGTGGAAGGAAGTAGGATCTCTAGTAGTGCAGAAGAAGGAGAATTGGAGCTCTAGTGAAGCGATTTTTTTTTTTTTTCCTGGTGCTTCTGCTGTGAGTTACAGAGCAGGACTAGCTCTAGCCTTTCATTAATACAAGCTGCTGGATATTCTGCCACACGTGGGATTGCATAGGGTTGGGCATGGGGGCTCAGGGAGCCGTGGGTCGGAATGCAAGCAATCTCTATTTTCCAATTGCTGGCTAAAGGGATCAGGGGAAGGGGGAATCAGAATATTGAATTTGATTATGAACAATGATCATAATGAATGGCAGAGCAGGCTCAAAGGGCCGAATGGCCTATTCCTGCTTCTGCAAGGTAGCATAGTGGCTAGCACTGTTGTCTCACAGTGCCAGGGACCCAGGTTCGATTCCCGGTTTGGTCACTGTCTTTGCTGAGTCTGCTCACTTTCTCTGTGGCTGTGTGGATTTCCTCCAGGTGCTCCAGTTTTTTTCCCACAGTCTGAAAGACATGCTGGTTAGGTGCATTGGCCATGCTAAATTCTCCCTTAGTGTACCCGAACAGGCTGTAGAATATGGCGACTAGGGGATTTTCACAGTAACTTTATTGCAGTGTCAATGTAAGTCTGACATAAATATATATATTTTTAAAGTTTCTATGTGAAATACAAAACATGAACAACAGCAAATAGGATTTGTTATTTAGGAGCAATCACTGAAGGACATTTTTCTCACAATGTTTGATTTATTGACTTATTGCTTCAGTTCATTCTTGGTCCTGTTTTTCAAACATGGTTGACACCAGCTTTGATTGCTTGCACGTATCTTGACAAATTCATCTTTCATCACATCTTTGTCGTCTTCATGGATGTGCTTAAACAGTTTGCAACAATCTGGCTATAGTTATAATGTATAATTAGTTTTTTTATTCATTTATGGGATGTGGGCATTGCTGGTTGTCCATCCCTGAGGGCATTTAAGAGTCAACCACATTGCTGTGGATCTGGAGTCACGTGTAGACCAGACCAAGTAACAGTGCAAAGGTTCCTTTTTTAAATTATTGAACCAGAACAGTTTTATGGTCAGCATTAGATATTTAATTCCAGATTGGTACTGTTAATGGAAAAGTAAAATTTTTTTTTTCACTACAGTTTTGTTAACCAAAGATTATGGTGAAATACGAGTTAGGTCCCCAGAGAATTGCCCTGGTCTCTAGATTACTAGTCCAGTGACAATACCCCTCTGCCACAATTTCCCCATATGATTGTGCAATAAAGAATACAATCAAAAATATTTTACACTTTAAGATATTTTAGTGAAGTTCCATGGTTTTTCATTGCCGTTTTCCTGATCTTCCTGTCCCGCAACATCTACCTTGTTTTGCTTGCCCCTCACCCACTGCTGCTGGGAAACAAGTCAGTGACTTTTCTTGTGCTGAAGAATAAGCAGGCCCTTTTTTAGCAGTTCAATATATTTTTGGTTAGCTGGTAAAGATATAAGGAGACCTCAGTCAGTCAGAATTTCCCATTATCGCGAAAAAGTACAGTTTGATCGCACAGATTATTAATGAAAAGCTTTTGTTGATATAAATTTGAATTTACTGTTGGGTTACCAAACCTCAAGTAACTCCGACTTCATTGTATTCAATGAGTGATGTTTGCTGGAGTTTTATCTGTGAAATAAATGTGAGTATAAAAATGAAGTAATCTCAAAGCAAGTTCTCTACAGTTTAAATGCAAATAAAATTCTAGTAAAGGTGCAGCTAATGTTGGAGGATATAACCTCATTTGCATTTCTAATGCATTAACGGACAGATTTGTGCTCCAGTCGAATGCAAAAATCGTTATTCAGTTGGTTGTATAAACAATACCGAACATTCATTCATGTGTACTAGATACAAACCTCTTCAGTCAAGGTTCAGGTTTCAAACCAATGCAATTATTTCCAAGTATTATAGGGGGAAGATACTATCAATTTGCTAACTTAAACTATTATTCCTGAACAGATACATTGATGTTAGCATAGACAATTATCGTTTGGATTGGATTAATGTCGACAATATGGTGTTTGTTTTCTGTTCCAGTTAAGGTAGTGCTGAAGTCTGCCACATATTCTACCCATTGTATAAACTCATGGCAGTTAGCCATCATTCTGCAAATAATTCGCATGAATCTGCCTTCAAGCGGGCATAGAAGTGAAAAAGATCCATTGATCGTGAGAATTATTGTGATTCCTTAGGGTGAAATTCAATGTTGGTGGATGACACAAAACATAGGATAGTGGGGCAACATGGTGGCACAGTTAGCACTACTGCCTCACAGCACCAGAGACTCGGGTTCAGTTCTGGCCAAGGGTGACTGTCTGTTAGAGTTTGCACATTCTCCTTGTATCTGCATAGGTTTCTTCCAGGTGCTCTGGTTTTCTCCCATAGTCCAAAGATTGATCATGCTAAATTGATTTTTTTTGTGTCAGGGGGATTAGCTGGGCAAATATTTGAATTACGGGATTAGGGTGCGGTTGTTGTTGGTGCAGGCTCAATGGTTCGAATGGTTGTCTTCTGCGCTGTCGGGATACTGTGAATCAGCAAGCGATCCTTCACCAGGCCTCATTTACCCTGTCACTGGAGCCAGTATTGTGCCATGTTAAGTGTTCTGGCATAGAGTTAATTGAGACCCTTCATCAAAATTTCAGTCCCATCTCTGCTTTTCCTTTTCAGTTTTTTGGCTCGTTACCATAATAACATGACTGATTGCACAGTGATTAATTGGCATCCCATTACCGTGGAAGCATTAATTGGCCCTGTCTATTTTCAGTCCAGGATTGAAGGTACTGCGTCACAACTTTCAGTTGAGTTTCCACAAAATTGTACCAGCTGGTACGTCACACTAATGTCGATGTAATATTTCCTTTGACGTGTACGGTTGTAGGCATGCATTCCAAATTTCAGCGCAGACCAAATATTAAGAGCAGTGTGCCAAAGTGGAATGTAAAATTTATTTCAGGTTTTGTGACTCCAGGATCAGACATTTTCTGGCAGCAGGTTTATTTTGGGGATTTTAGCTCCTTTGGCACCACTCTCCACATTTTGCACTCCCCACTTCAAATGTGGATGGTGACTGGGCTCCAACCGAATCACTAGGCCATCTGAATCATCAGCATTGTCACCCGGAGAGGTGGTTGCTGCAGAGGTAGATTTGAGATGTAGAGGGCACATCAAAATGGTGGCATACTCAAACGGGCAAAATACAGGATGGCTGATGCAGTAGGCCCCTCGGATTGAAGGTCGTTGGGATTATGGCTATTGCGTTTGCTAGCCTTGCACAACTCTGTGGGCCATGCAACTGTTTCCTTCAGTGCTGCTTCTTAGGTTTAAATCATCTGCAAATTTAGCCAATTTGCATTACATTTCAGAATTAAAAGCAGCTGTCTTGAGTTATACCATTCAGTGTCTGCTCACCTTGGTATTTTCTTTCTAACCAGTGCCAGCAATTTTCTACCATCCAGCCAGGTTCTAACCATAGAATCCCTACGTTGCAGAAGACAGCCGCCTGGCCCATCGAATCTGCACCAGTAACAATCCCACCCAGGCTCCACTCCTACAACCCTACCCATTTATCCTACTAATCTCCTGACACTAAGGGTCAACCTAACCCACACATCTTTGGAGTGTAACAGGAAACTGGAGCATCCGGAAGAAACACATGCAGACACGGGGAACATCTTGGCTTGAAAACTTAGATTTGTCTTCTATGTCCAGTAGAATTCTTCTAAAAAAAATGTTTCAGTCATCTGCGACTGAAATATTGATAAACATTCTCCTCCAATTCAGTTGATTTAGTATTGCTCTAAGGGGCAGGAGATTCAGAGGGGATTTGAGAATCATTTTTACATTTTGGAGTTTGCACATTCTCCCTGTGTCTGTATGGGTTTCCTTCCACAATCTGAAAGACGTGCAGTGACCCAAACAGGTGCTTGACTGTGGGGACTAGAGGAATTTCACAGAACTTCAGTGCACTGTTAATATAATTTCTGATTAAAGTGGTATGATTGCTAGATTATTAATCCAGAAACTCAGCTAATGTCCTGGAGACCTGGGTTTGAATCCCACCATGGCAGATAGTGGAATATGAATTCAATAAAAAAAAATCTGGAGTTAAGAATCTACTGACCATGAAACCATTTTTGATTGTTTAAAAAAACCCATCTGGTTCACTAATGTCTTTTAGGAAGGGAATCTGCTGTCCTTTTGTGTGACTTCAGAGCCACAGCAGTGTGGTTGACTCTTAACTGCCTTCAAGCAACTAGAGATGGGCAATGAATGTTGGCCAGTCAGAGACACCCATGTCCCATGAATGAATAATGGAGGCCGGAGGTGTTACAACCTTTACAAAGTATTTGGATGATCATTTGAAAAGTCATAACAATCAAGGATATGGTACAACTGCAGGAAAATGGGATTAGCACAACTTTTCTATGCTGTACGACTGTAGTACATATTCCATGACGCAGTGGTTAGTACTGCTGCCTCATGTCACCAGGGACTCGGATTCAATTCCTGGCCTGGGTTACAGTCTGTGTGGAGTTTGCTCATTCTCCCCATGTCTATGTGGGTTTCCTCCAGGTGCTCTGGTTTCTTCTCACACTCCAAAGATGTGCAGGTTAGGTTGATTGGCCACGGTGAGTTGACCCTTTAATATCAGGGAGTTAGTAGGATAAGTGTGAGGGTGGGACCTGAGTGGGATTGTTGCCCGTGTAGATCTGATGGGCCTCCTTCTACATTGCAGGGATTCTGTGATCTCAAGGAAATGTTAAAATTAGGTTGCACATGGTGTTAAAAATAATCATTCTGTGCTTCCCATGATTTCCATTTCTGCCATTCTATTATTAAAAAATAAAGTTAATCTCTTAAGAATGGTCCCTATGGAATGTTCCTAGAAATTGCTTTCATAGAACATAGAACATAACAAAGAACAAAGAACAACACAGCACGGGAAACAGGCCCTTCGGCCCAACGAGCCTACGCCGCCGTCCTAATGTCTTAATGGCATTTAGAGACCAATATAGGGACAATTTGTTACCCAATCAGCCTAACAGCACATTTTTGGGATGTGGGAGGAAACCGGAGCACCCGGAGAAAACCCACACAACCACGGGGAGAACGCGCAAACTCCCGCAGACACAGGCCCAAATCCATGTGTCTGCACAGCAACAGCGATAGTCTCTGAGCTGTCATGTTGCCCATCTGATGGTCCAGTTTAAGCATACACTAACGACATGAAGCACTAGGCCACTCCTGAAGTAACATCCAAGAGCAGCCCTCGCACGACCTGCTGAATGCATGCACCTTGTTGGTCAACAAGGTGGACCGAATAGCCTGTGGGAACAAATAAAGTATTTAAACAGTCCTCCTATATCCCTCTATCTGCAGACCGCTCATGTGGCTGTCCAAGAGACCCTTAAACAACCCTAGCGTGCCTGCTCCCACTCGGAAGCAGTGCATTCCACACCCCCACTACCCCACAATAACATAGAACATTACAGCCCTTCAAGTACAGGCCCTTCGGCCCTCTGTTGCGCCGGCCAGTGGACCCTCTAACCTAAACTATTCCAATATCATCCATATGCCTATCCACCGAACATTTGAATGCTCCCAAAGTAGGCGAGTCTACAACTGCTGAAGGCAGGGCATTCCACGCTCTCACCACCCTCTGTGTAAAGAACCTGCCTCTGACATCCGTCCTATAACTACCACCTCTTAATTTAAAGTTATGTCCCCTCGTGTTGGTCATCCCCATCCGAGGAAAAAGGCTCTCACTATCCACCCTATCCAGTTCTTTGATCATCTTATATGCCTCAATTAGGTCACCGTGTAACCTTCTTCTCTCTAATGAAAATAACCTCAGGTCCCTCAGCCTTTCCTCATAAGGCCTTCCCACCATGCCAGGCAACATCCTGGTAAACCTCCTCTGCACCCTTTCCAATGCTTCCACATCTTTCTTGTTGGATGTTTATGAGAATAAGTCAGAATGTATAAAATTCAGTCTGCTTTCTAAGTCGTGATATATTTTCTGCAAGGTAGGTATCAAAACCTGTCTTGAAAAGATGATAAGGAGTAGAACGATTAAATATTCCTTACTTTGCCATGTCTCAGAAGTTGCTGCAATCCATTCTCTGCATTGTGTAATGAGTCATTGTTAGTTACCGTGGCTGTAAAAATGATTACTACCTTTAAGTTCCAGACTATGCAGATATGGAGGAAAGAGATGTTGTTTGTCTTTCTGATATTCAATCTGTCAAAATCCATTCGGGTCTGGGCTTGCGCTCTGGAGCAGGGTTATTTTCCAGTAGCATTTCCGTCTGAAGTAATGAACGCGTTCTGGGGGAAGTGGTGCACAATTTATTTTCGATATAAAGGAATTGGGAACCAAAGCATAGTTTAATCTTTCCGTCAGCTCTTTCTCCTGAAGTCTGAAGGTTCATTCCGTGTAATTTACAGATCAGAATGTCTGCCAACTCTTCTCAGTTCCCATCTGTAAATATATTTGATATTTTGCAGTCACTACGTGCTCACCAAGTCCCTTCCACGTTTGAGTGCCAGACAGCCACTGATGCTTAGTGTTCGAGATGCGCTGTAGTGATTTTGGCTCAGTGCAGAAGGTAAAATACACTATGCTTTCTCTTTTACTATTAATCAAGACTGTATTACAGTAGGTTTTCATCGAGTCCCTACAGTACAGGCCCACTGAGTCTGCACTGTTTCTGTCAGAGTATCGAGGCCCTTTCCTCACCCTATCTCTGTAATCCCACGATTTACCATGGCTAATCCATCTAACCTACACATCATGGGACACTAAAGGACAATTTGCCATTGCCAACATCCTCACAGCACCAGAGATTTTGAGTGACTGACCGTGCGGAGCTTGAAACCCATGTCTGCATGGGTTTCTGCCGATAGCTCCGGTTTCCTCCCACAGTCCAGAGATGTGTGGGATAGATGGATTGACTATGTTAAGTTCCCTCTTAGAGTCAGTGGGACTAACTAGGGCAAAATGCTTGGGGTTAAGGGGATAAGGCCTGGGTGAGATTGTGGTTGGTGCAGACATAATGTGCCAAATGATCTCTTTCTGCACTGTAGGATTCTTTGATTCACCAGCAGAACCACAAAAGTAAGCTCTGGGCGAGGAAAGGAATTAGGAAACGTGGCTGTTAATGACTGCAGATCAGCAACAGCCCACAATTACGCTAAAAATTAAGGAGGGTGGGACACATTTAAGTGATTTTTTTTTTCCCAACTGGATCTTTATTGACCATTAACTCACCTCCAAGCAAATCAGATGTGAGGCCTAGCATCCAGCTAAGGGAAAACCAATTTCTGAGATAATATCTAAAACAAGCATTAACGTCCTTAGTAGCAATCTGTTCAGGTGGCTGCCATGGATGTTGGGGCAATATAGGGGTTGTGGTGGTGGACTACTACTCCAATTATTCAGACTAACATTCTGCAGAGCTGAATTCAAATCTCACCAAGGCAAGGTGGCATAGTGGATAGCAGTGCCAGGGGCCTGGTTTCAATTGTGACCTTGGGTCACTGTGTGGAGTTTGCATGTTCTCCCTGTGTCTGTGTGGGTTTCATATACATACATTAGGGAGAAGGAAAGGAGAGGGTGCAGAATATAGTATTGCAGTCACAGATAGGGTGAAAAGACTGATCAGCTTAATATATATGATGGGTCCCTTCAAAAATCTGATAGTAGCAGGGAAGAAGCTGTTCTTGAGTCAGCTGGTATGTGTTTTCAAACTTTTGTATCCTTTTTCCTGACAGAAGGAGATGGAAGAGAGTATGTCAGGGTGCAGGATTATGCTGGCTGCTTCCCCAAAGCAGTGGGAAGTGTAGACAGAGTCAATGGATGGAAGGCTGATTTGCGTGATGGACTAGGCTAAGCTTCTTGTGGGTCTTGGTCAAACCATTTTAACATGAGGCTCACTTGAGGGTCAATTTCTCTTGTTCCTAGGGTTGGTCTTTCCCTGGCATCAAGTGGCTCTTTGCTCTGCATGCTAAAAATTAGGCACAACCCAATTTTATCCCTCAGGGGTGTGTGTGCTGCTGCTGAGTGCTCCTCAAGTGTACTCCAAATTACATCAGCCAAGTCGCTGTGGTACCTAAAAAGCACTTTGATCAACTTGAGAGTGTAATTCTCTCTTTGATGTTCACATGCAGTTAAGTTATCACGGCTAAAGAAGATCGCTGTGAAGCACTAAAATATTATCGTCTGTCAATTTAGTTTCAGTCAAGGTTTTCACTGGGAGCTGAGATGGAAAACTGTATTTTGGATATTCCATACATTCTGGCAACCCTTTTGACGAACCTTGGATCAGATTAGTCAAGAATAGGTTAGATGTTTTGGTTTTAATTGGTTTAAAGAATATGAGATAAGTTAGGAATAAGAATAGGAAAGTAAAAGCAGAACAAAGGATGGAGATGAAAGAAAATATAAAGTAAATGGAAAGAAGAAGGAAAGCAAAACAAAGCCAGTATAGAATGGAAAGATGATGAAGTAAAATGACAACGATTAAACTACAAATGAAGGGAAACAAAATTAAAAGGTGTGATGATTGTCTCTTAAGGGCATTACAGCAGAAGAGGGTCACCTAGTTTGGGGAGCCAATTGGGAGTGGATAATCACTCCAGGGGCTGGAGTGCACTTGTAGGGAGAAGACATTTAGAAGACATGTAGGAACAGGACAGACAGGGTGCCTGCTAGCCTCTCTTCCTTTATTAATAAATAAAATCTTCAAATCCCTACAGTACAGAAGGAATCCATTCAACCCATCAAGTCTGCACTGACAACAATCCCACCCAGGCCCTATCTCCTTCATCCTAATGTATTTACCCCTGCTAACATCCCCCCAAAAACTAAGGGGTAATTTAGCATGGTCAATCAGCCTACCCTGCGCATCTACGTGAGGGGTAGGATTAGTAATTTTGCAGACGACACAAAGATTGGATGGTGGTTAATAGTGAGGCAAAGTGTCTTGGGCCATGAGAAAATATAGATAGAATGGTCAAATGGGCAGATGGTATTTAACCTTGAAAAGAGTGAGGTAATGCACTTTGGAAGGAGTAATTTGACAAGAAAGTATTCAATGAATGGTAGAGCATTAGGAATTTGTGTGGAACAAAGGGACATGGTTTGTCCATAGATTTCTGAAGGTGGAAAGGCATGTTCAAGAGGTCAAAAAGCTATATGGGACATTTATCTTTATCGATCAAAGCATAGAATACAAAAGCAGCAAAGTCATGTTTAAATTGTATAGAACTTTGGTCAGACCACAACTGGAATATTATGTGCAGTTCTGGTTACCGCGTTATAGAAAGGATGTTATTACACTGGAGTGAGTGCAGAGGAGCTTCACCAGGATGCTGTCTGGGATGGAGCGTTTAAATTATGAAGAGAGGTTGGGTAGTCTTGGGTTATTTACGTTGGTGCAGAGAAGACTGAGGGTGACTGATCAAGGTGTACAAGATTGAGAGACAGGGACAGAGTGGATGAGGAGCAGCTGTTCCCCTTGGTTGAAGGGTCAGTCACAAGGGGACATCGGCTCAAGGTGAGAAGCAGAAGATTTAGGGGGATCTGAAGAAAATCATTTTCACCCAGAGGTGGGGTGACGGTCTCTCCGGCCTGGGAGAGTTGGTGGGTTGCCTCACATCCTTAAAAAGTATCTGGATGAGCACTTGACATATCATAAAATTCAGAGTTAGGGGCCAAGTGCTGGCAGATGGGATTAGGTGGATTTAGGTGTTTCCGGTGTGCATTGCAGACTCAATGGGCCAAAGGGCCTCTTCTGAATTGTATGGTTCTATGATTCTATGGCCTTTGGAGTGTAGGAGGGAGCCATTCCCTTTTGAGTTCTTGACAAAGTCTGTTAGTAGGCATCATTAAAGGGCTAAATAATTAAAGTATCTCATAATTGAACAATGTCAAAGGACATGTTATAACATATAGTCATGTGACTTTAATCCGGCAGGAATTCTCCAAACATTCTGCATATTTGACATCTTGTCCTCCATACCATTTTATTGATGCACCTTGTAAGTGGTTTTTGGCATGAAAGAATTTCAAGTGCAGTCATTTTTAGCAAAAGAGCTTTAAATCACAGCGGAACTCTGCATTAAACAGTGAAAGCAGAAATTGCCGAGAGCGCATTCATAATGGTATGAATGTAGGAATGTACAGAACCTGGCCCACTGTGCTTGCTCCCAGTCTCTCGGGAATGTTACATCCCATGACATTTCGCGTACCACTCGATTAGGTTTTTCATCAGGTGCTTAGGCAGCCCTGTCTGGGGAAAACCTCCACGCTCGACCTTTCCACCGACATCTCCTAATGAAATGACCTGTTCCCAGTGGATTTCAGAAAGTAACTGTTTGGATGATGCCTGAGGCAACTCTTCCTAAAAAGCTACTGCTTTTACAGTTCGATAAGTGCAAGGACTCTCTTCAGCAGCTACCCTTCATGCTGTGGTAGAGATTGTGAACTTAACGTGTGGAGAATCATTGGGCACCAATTCATATTTTCCCATTCTAAGGCACAAAGAATCAAAGCTGATACTCTGTGGTTTATTCCCATTTGTAATATTTTGAAACCTTTATAGCCATAGAATCATCGAATCCCTCCCGTGTAGAAGGAGGTTATTCCATAGAACCCTACAGTGCAGAAAGAGGCCCTTCGGCCCATCGAGTCTGCACCAAACACAATCCCACCCAGTCCCTACCTCCATATCCCTACGTATTATACCCACTAATCCCTCTAACCTATGCATCCCTGGACTCTAAGGGCAATTTCTTAGCATGGCCAATCAACCTAACCCACACATCTTTGGACTGTAGGAGGAAACCCATGCAGACACGAGGAGAAGGTGCAAACTCCACACAGCCAGTGACCTGAGCTGGGAATTGAACCCAGGACCCTGGAGCTGTGAAGCAGTAGTGCTAACCACTGGGCTACCATGCTGCCCATTCAGCCATCAAGCCTACACCAACCCACCCAAACTCTATCCCTGTAACACCACATATTTACCCTGCTAATCCTCCTGATACTAAAGGGCAATTTAGCATGGCCAATCAACCTAACCCATTTTTGGAATGTGGGAAGAAACCAGACCACCTGGAGGAAACCCATGCAGACATGGGGAGAATGTGCACACCTCACACAGAGGGTCAACCAAGGTAGGAATCGAACCCGGGTCCCTGGCACTATGAGGCAGAAGTGCTAACCACTGTGCCACCGTGCTGCTCATCATAGATATATGTGACTGCTTTCAGAGAAGCAGCTGTAGCATGAATTAAACTTAATCTGTTATAAATTCTAAAACTATGATTCTGTGTCCTGTTCTTCCTTTGTGAACTTTTAAACGTAGATATAAGAAATGCAAATGACCAAGCAAGAGTCAAAATGAGAAATTATGTGCAGGTCAAGCTTCCTGTGAGAAAGGAACTCGAGAATACTCGACATGGCCGTTAATCATATAAAGGACAAATAATGTTCTTTGCACATCCCAGTTACGTGAGGCCTGACCGAGCTATCAGCTGTTACACTTCATGTTGTGCCAAGATTGTGTCTTTGCAGCTACCTTGATTGACCGCTCTGTGCTTGGTGCTGCAATAAACATCTGCGGTGGTCTGAGTGAACTCAGGCCATTGCTTTAGTTCGCTCAGACTTCCCCCTGTTTCCAAGTCCCTGTGGCAAGAGACACAAGCCCTTGTACACAACATTGTCAAAAGCTTTAGTTTAAAGCGAGAAAATTCACCAACTGATGGACATTCAGCCCTGAAAATGTAACAGTGAAAATGAAGTACTAATTTCACCAGCTGATTTAACTGGCTTCTGCGCACATTCGTCCTTTAAAATTTCTTTGTCCATTAAAATTTCTTTGTCCAGTATATTTTTCAACTGATCGGATAGGCCAGGAATGTACCGTGAATGTTCCGTATCATTTCTGCTGTAAAGTAACAGTGAAAGAATAGATTCGTATCCCTGAGGCACACTATTAGTCCCATTCATTACATGTTACACTTCAGTTTATAAGACAAGTGTGTGTTTATGTGAACAGGAGAGAAGATTTACAATGATGACCTGAGTTGTAATAGTGCCCCCTTGCCTGCGTAGCCTGTATTTAAGAGCCATAAGTAAAAAAAAGTTACTTATTATTCCTCTTTTCACTACTATTAAAAGTTCTGTAAGGTCTTGTGGCACAGTGGTAGCATCCCTACCTGTGGATCAGAAGTTCCAGTTTCAAGTCCAAAACCAGGACTTGTTGGCCATGAAAGAAGTAACCCAGTTCAACAAGTGATAATCAGCCCAGGAATTTTTCCACCACTTCCCCACTATTCTCCAAAGGGGGACAAAGGAAGATCTTGAGATTTACAGTGAGATTATTCTGATTCGGAGGATACATTATATGTTTCGTTATTACTGTTAAATGGTTTCAGGTTTGCAGTGACTACAGAATAACTTCTATTTTTAAAGCATCTTTCATGTCCTTGTATAGGACATCGCAAATTGCCATAGAGGTATAGCCTCTCATCTGACTTCCCACTAACTGGACCGGAATATGATCAGTCTCCAGCAGTAAGTTTAGTGGATGGCAAGGTAATCGATTGAGGGAGCCCAAGAAAATAGCTGACATTTGTCTAACTGGCTTATCTTTACTTGCTTTATCCTTCAGTTATGCTTGAGCAAATCTGTTTAATTAAGTACCCCTCATTTTTCCCCACACAACTCATCATTCTTTTCCCATTCAGCTCTCTGATATTTGACTTTTATCTCTTTCTAATTTTGCATTGAGCCTGTGTTGTGATTGCTATTGTCTGTCTGCTCCCTCACATCATTCTTTAGAATTAAAACGTGTAGTGTCTCATCCCTGATTCAATGAGAAGCATTCTAATTTTGGAAGCAGTTATGGAATATTCTAAAAAGGTGTTTTTTCACTTTGACACATTTTGCTGATGTTATTTTGCCAATGTTATTATGTTATTGTCCTGTTGTTCTTATCAATCTGATTGACTTTGACTTTGCAAAAACCGAGAAAATATTTCCCTTTGTAGTGGAATCCACAACAAAAGAGAAGGCTTTCGAAATAAGGGCTGCTCATTTAAGATAAAAACAGGGAGGAATCTTTCTTTGATCTTTGGAATGATCTACTCCATATTGCTGTGGAGGCTGATTCTATGAATAAATTCAAGGCTGGTTTAGATTGAACTATCGGGAGTCGAGGGTTATGGAAAACACACAGAAAATTTGCTTGAGAACGAAAATCAGATCAGCCAAGATTTTACTGAGTGGAAGAATAGGCTCAAGGGGCCACCTGGCCCACTCCTTTTCTTGTTTCTTATATGTTGTGTTCTGTCTGAATTGTCTGCAGACCATCCTCATTGTTTAGTGATGCTTGACAAAAATGTTAGTTTTTCTGCATTCTTGTGACTCCTGTGCCTTTGGATTCTGCAAATTTCAAGACATTCTTAAGTTCTAGCATTTGATTGAATCCTTTCTTCACATTATCAAACAATGTTCCACCCCTCCTCCCCCACCCCCCGACTTTTCTTTCTCTCTCCTACTTCAAGCTGGTGCTCCATGTACACTTTCAAACTATATAAATTGAATCCCTACAGTGCAGAAGGCCATACAACCCATCAAGTCTGCACTGACAACAATCCTACCCAGGCCCTATACCTGTAACCCCACATATTTACTAATCCCTGTAACCTACCAGGACACTAAAAGTCAATTGCAATAATGCACCTAACCCACACATCTTTGGATTGTGGGAGGAAATCTACACAGACACTGGGAGAATGTGCAAACTCCAAACAAGCAGTGACCTAAGCTGGGAATCAAACCTGAGTCCCTGGTGCTGTGAGGCAGCAGTACTAACCACTGTGATATCATACCACCCAGGGGTGGGAAAAGAATTGTAGGTTGGGAGAGATGAGGGGGCACCTAATATCCAACAGGGACTTAGTTTCCAAACTCCCATTCAACAGTACTTCATTGGCTGTCAAGTGCTAAGAGGCATCCTGGAGTCATGAAAGGTGCTGTAGCAATGTGGGTCTTTTTCTTTCTTTCTATCACCTCCTCATTGCATTCCATTTCTCCATTCACTTTCATCCATTCTCCCCACTTCACTTCTACCTGAATTTGGCTTCCACTGCACGGGACGGGACAGGAACCCTTCGTTCCTCAATGCTACCAGCAACATTTATTCAGGTCACTGAAGATAGGAACTTCTCTTTTGACAAGAGTTCAGAGAAGATTTGCCAGGCTAACACCAGGGATGAGCAGGCTGTTTTATGAGGAAAGGTTGGGCACGCTAGGCTTATATCCACTGGAGTTTAAAAAAATACGAGGCAACTTGATTGGAAGTTAAATGATCCTGAGGAGCCTTGATAGGTTGGATGTGGAGAGGATGTTTCCTGTTTGGGAGAATATAGAACTTGGGCTCATTATGTGAAAATAAAGGACTACCCTTAGAATTATCAACAGAGATGAAAAGAATTTTTTTCTTTCAAAAAGTTTTGAGTTTTTGTTGCTTTCCTTTAGAAAAGGCAGAGTCTTTGACTATTGTTAAGACAAGAGGTGCACAGATTCTTGGTAAGCAAAAGAGTGATCTGTTATTGGGCGTAAGCGGGATGAAGGTTTGCGGTCACTATCAGATCAGCCATGACCTTATCAAATGGCGGAGCTGGTTTGAGGGGCTGAGTGGCCTACTCCTCCTTGATTTGAATGAGCTTCCTGCTATGTTTATTCAGTAGTTGCAATCCCTTCTATCTGTGGTGATGCTGAGATGGGACCCTGTCCCAGTTAATTAATTTATAGCTCGAGAAGGTTGATGGGGACATAAAGAGGAGCGGCATTGAGGGCCTATCTCACATGGATGTTTTTTTTTCAGCGGATACTGACCGGATCCCTAAAATGGCTGCAAGCTGTCAGCACAAATTGGCATGAATGCAAACATTTACATTTTAAATTGATGCTGTAACTAAGCATCTAGTGAGCTTTAACTCTGGTCGGGTAATTACAGCATGAGCCAGCAGATATCAATAAGCCACTTCCTGACTGAAGCTGATAATATCCAGACAGGTATAAATTGAAGTGCTACTGTGACATATGGTTTCATCTTTTTGTTACTTTTAATGAAGAAGTGGATATAAGCTTCAAGCCAAGATTCCAATTTTATTCTTGGTGCTACCTTTCCCAATATGTCCCTATATCTCATGGGCCTCGGCTACTAGACAGTGGCAATCTTTTTCTCCCCTGGATGTATTCCAGAGCTGAAGTAGCAATCCTTTATGTTCATGGAAAGGCACCGCGGCAGTCAAGTACACACGGAATTACAAAGAGCTGAGCCCGGTAACAGCTTAGATCCAGGGAGAGATGGATGGATGTGGAAGCCAGAAATGTAAAAATAGTGTCAGAATTGAAAAGGCAATTGCTCTTGCAGCTGTAACCAAATAATATCTAGCACTGGTTAGTACTTCTGTGTTTAGGCTATTTTGTACATGAAGCCATCTGTCAAGAGTGTTCCAGAAGCTAATTAGTGATGCAGTGTAATCTGTCCTGGGCTGCCCAAGGCTGAAGAGCCAATCTTCTGAGTTACAAGCTTAAAGCAAACTTTAGTGTATTGCAGACCTGCCTAAGAACACAGTTCTTTTATTATGCCCTAACATCTTAACACAACATGACTATAAGTCGAAGGATGGAAGAGAGATTCAAAGGCTCAGGCCTTTCTTAAGTACTTCTAGAATCTGATTAGCCTCATTTTGGGAAAAAGAAAATAAGACTTAGCTTCTCATCTAGAAATAAAACATTAGGGAGAAGGAACGGACTTTTTTTTGTGTGACAATATTCTTAAGAACATTCATTTGCAGATTTGAAAGGCCATTTAAGCCACATTCATCCAAGCCCAGGATGATGCCCTTTGGGGAAGGAGATCTGCCTTCCTTGCCTGATCTGGCCTATGTGCAAGTCCAAACTCTTCAGTAACATAATGAACTTTTAACAACCCTCTAAATGGCGTAGCAAGCCATTCTATTGTATCAAACTTGTCGCAAATAAGGGTGGGCAACAAATGCTGGCTTTGCCAGCAATGTTTTGTGATGCGGGCAATCAGCTTGTGCCCTCATTACAATACTTTCCACTGCATCCCAATCCATGTGACAATAATAAATCAAATCATTAGTTCATCTCAGGCTGTTGAGGTTCAATAAATATTTAGTTACATTTGGAACACCAAAAGACAAAGGAGCAATGTGATAGGAATGGCAATGAGGTTGGGGAAATAAAGGACTAAAAGCATGGTGTCCAATGTTTTCTTGATGCAAAGTTTTCAATTTGAACTTGGTGTCATACAAAAACCAGCCATTCTGACACTCCAGCCCTAGTAAAAGTCCTCCAGAACAGGCAGAAGTTAAACCGCAGAAAGAAGAGGCAAAATTATTTTGGGAAAAATTAAGAAAAGCCCCCTTTGCAGAGGTAACTGGAGGAGTATTGAGGTATTGGTTCTGGAGGAACTAGCAGGCTGCAGTTTTCAGGCAGACTTTGTAATCTTTTCAATGATGTCCCTGCTGCACCCCAAAATCTCTGATCCCACGAGGAGAGAAAGGAGGATGAATTCTCAGACATGAGAGACATTTGAGAGTTCAATGTGTTCTCAACTAAATGTAAATAGACACCATTGATTTTTGGTTTCCATTCGCACACGCACATAGGCTGATGTGATGTTTTAAAGTATGAAAAACCATCATGGCAGAGGGGAGGAGAACTCAGACAATAATTAAAATTATTTAGGAGCAGAAGTAGACTATTCAGTCCATTGATCCTGCTCTGCCATTCAATGAGATCATGACTGATCTGATAATGCTGATCCTCAAGTCCACTTGCCATCCTTACCCCGTTAAGTTTAAAGTTTGTTTATTAGTATCATAAATAGGCTTGCGTTAACATGGCAATGAAGTCAGTGTGAAAATCCTCCTGTTGCCAAACTCCAGTGCCTGTTCGGGTACACTGAGGGAGAATTTAGTATGGCCAGTTCACCTGGCACATCTTTCTGACTATGGAGAAAACCAGAACACCTGGAGGAAACCCACATACACTCGGGGAGAACACGTATACTCCACACAGGCAGCGACCCAAGCCAGGAATCGAAGCCAGATCCCTGGCACTGTGAGGCAGCAATGCTAACCACTGTGCCACCCATAACCCTGAATTCCCTTACTAACTAAAAATTTGTTTATCTTAAGAATCCAAGTGCTACAGCCCTCTGCAGTAAAAAATTTCACTACCCTCTGAGAGAAGAAATTATTTGGAAGAGGACTTGGTATTTGTTGTAGGTCACATCATACAGTGGCCAGCACTACTCCCTGTTAGAAATATTACAAAGTGCTGCAGGCAGACAGAACTCCATTGTGGAACCTCATCACGTACAGGAGCCAACGCGCATGGCCACCGAACTGCTGTAATCAACCAGGCTAAACAAAGGAGGAGTTCCTTGGGAGAGAAATAAGGAACGTCCTCTCTCCCTCATTCCTGGTTCCAAACTGACTAGTGGAAACCAATCTTCAGCAGATTGATTAACAAAGTCATTGAAATATCTCGAATTGCAAGGACTTAACTTTGGACAATGTAGACATAAGAATTCTGAAATAACAGGCTGTGTTGAAACAGAAACTGAAATCCGTTCCATTTTTATAAGCTTTGTTTTTATCTGCATCTGTACCTGTTTCACCTTTATATATGAGATATGTACAAATTACTGCGGATGCTGGAATCTAAAACAACAGAAAATGATGGACAATCTCAGCAGGTCTGACAGCTTCCATGTGGAAAGAGAATAGAACTGACATTCTCGTTCTAAAGGAAGGTTGGTTGCTAGACATCCCATGCCCTTCACAATGGGTTCTGAGGCAGAGGAGAGAGCGCAGATGCAGTTCCCAGCCAGGTGGACAGGGCCTCAAACTAGAAGCCCGCTCAAGTCCAACTTAAGGATCTTATCTTGCCCAGCATCAATTTTTAAGCTCATGGATGCCAGTTGCATCAAGCTGTCAAAAAGAAAAAGTTCACAATCTCAGTGGTGAGGTGCGGGAGGCCTTAGTCTGAAGGCCCTTTCAGATTTGGGGCACCCTCTCCTCCAGGACCTGGGAACCCCAGTTCGCCCAGCCTGCCTCTGACACTGAGTTCAGTCCATCTCCCGATTCACCCAGATTATTCCCAACCCCGGGATACATGGTATTTACCTGGATTGGGTCTTGGGACTTTGACTTGGGCATGTCATTGCAGTACCACTTCTGGCCACAGCAATGCTGTGCCTTGAGGAGCTGGACAGCTGTTGGCCAGTCAGGCTGACTGACAGCTCTCCAAGTGGGACTTCCTTTCAAGGCCAGAAGGAAGTCCCTTGTGATGCCAATCCTCAATTACTTTGAGTGTGAAATGGCAGCGGCCTGTTGGAGCATTTGCCAGCCTGAAAATTCAAGCTTGTGAGTCAGTCGACATACGTTCCTTTAGTAACCTGCAGGGAAAGGGAATGGGAAAAATAAACCAATTTGTTTCCCTTAAATGCAAAAGGTTTGCTTCTGAGTCAGCAAAACTGACTCATCCACCCTAAGAGTAAGAAAACATACACTCACATACAAATAGTTGGCACAATAGTTAGCACTGTTGCCTCACAGTACCAGGGACTGTTCAATTCCCAGTTTGCATCGTTGTATATGCAGAGTTTGCATGTTCTTCCTGTGTTGGTGTGGGTTTCCTCTAGGTGCTCCGGTTTCCTCTCACAGTCCTGGTCAGGTGAATTGGCCATGCTAAATTCTCCCTTGGTGTACTCGAACAGGTGTGGTGACCAGAGCATTTTCACAGTAATTTTATTTCAGTGTTAACGGAAGCCTACTTGTGATATTAATAAATAAACTTCAAATATAAATGATCACTAATAATAAAAAAAACCTTCAATAAACTGATCACAGGCAATAAAAAAATCTGATAGTTGACTAGTTCTATATACGTGCTTTGGGAACATTTGTGCACCATTATGGAGTTCAAGGAGGAGTTAGATATAACTGTAAGGGCATCGGAGATCAAAAGGATAAGGGGGAAAGTTAGGATCAAGTTACTGACTGGGTGATCACCCAGATCGTAATGAATGATGCAGCAGGCTCGAAGGGCCAAATAGCCTACTCCTGTTTCTATTTTCAATGCTTCTATTACTATAATCACATGATTACTTGGGGGGGGGGGGGGGGGGGGAAGGGAGGTCACTGGTTCTAACAGCTGACGGTGACTTTTCTTTGCACTTGCGTGTCAAGATTTACAAGCTTTGACAGTCTAAGCAGGCAAAAGGAAGTGAGGAGGACTAAATCGACACGGAACTTGCATTTTTTGCACTGATTGCGGAAGGGTAGGGATATTTTCCCAGACCAAAGAAGTTTATCTTCACTGCATCTAGCTACAATAATAATCGTAGAATCCCTACGGTGTGCAAAAAAAAAACTTGCAGCCCAACTAATCTACACCGACTCTCTGTCAGAGTATTTACCTAGGCACTATCCCCTATCCTAACTCTTTAATCCCAAAGATTTACCATGGCTAATCCAGTTAACCTACACGAAGAAACACTAAGGGGCAATTTAATATGGCCATTCCACCTAATCTGCACATCTTCGGAATGTGGGAGGAAACCACAGCACTGGAGGAAATCCACGCAGACACGGGGAGTACGCTCAGACTCTACACAGTCATCCAAAGCTGGAATTGAACCCGGATCCCTGGAGCTGTGAGGCAGCAGTGTTAATCACTTTTGACCCATTCCTCTGCAATATCCAAATCAACCACCTTGCACTCTCTCCCCCCACCACCTCGCTCCTTTACCCTCATGACCTGAAGATTAGATCCACTCTACACATTCATTCTTAGCTGACAGACATTTAGCCTATCGAGAAAGAGTTAAAAGGTGACTTGCAATTAATTTTGTCCATTGAGCACGAAACATCAAATTGACAATTTAGTATTAGTCAAACAAATCACTTTGAATCTGTGGTAAACAATAGTTATAAATGTTAGAAATGGACAAACATCTACATAAAAATAGCACTGTTATAAATTTCAAATGGGTACATTAGATATTCTGGCTCATGTCAGAATCACAGGTCACTCTTATAAGTGGATCTCCATTCTGAAGGGGAACTTTGCTGCCTGCTCTTCAATTAATGGCAGGCTAGACCAGTAAATGCTACTTCTGTTACGCCTACTTGATACAATCAACTTCTATGTTTTGCCATTACTGTTTTTCTGTCTTTAGAGTTGGTGGACTGAAATGTTCTAGACTGAGTTCTGGCATAATTATCAACCAACAAACTTGTTCATGTTCCATTGAATATGAAAGGAACAAAATAAAAATATGCAACATTGTCAATATTTTAATCAACACTCAATTGCAAATTACTTGTTACTTAGTTAACTGACTCTCATGCTTCAGTTAAAAGCTATACACATTTGATTTTTTTTATTTATTATTGTCACGTATTAGTATGTAGTGAAAAGTATTGTTTCTTGTATGCTATACAGATAAAGCATACTGTTCATAAAAAAGGGAAGGAGACAGTGCAGAATGTACTGTTACAGTTGTAGCTAGGGAATGTAGTTTTACAGTCATAGACCAAATTATAAGGAGGTAGGTCCAGTCAAAAGACTGACAACAGCTTGGAAGAAGCTGTTCTTGAGTTGGTTGGTACGTGACCTCAGACTTTTGTATCTTATTCCCAATGGAAGTAAATGGAAGAGTGTGTGTTTGGGGTGCATGGTGTCCTTAATTATGCTGGCTGCTTTTCTGAGGTGGCAGGAAGAGTAGACAGAATCAACGTGTGGGAAACTGGTTTGCGTGATGGAATGGGTTCATTCACGACCTTTTGTAGTTTCTTACAGTCTTGAGCCGAGCAGGAGCCATGCCAAACTGTGATAAAACCAGAAAGGATGCTTTCTATGGTGCATCTGAAAATATTGTCAAGAGTCGTAGCGGACATGCCAAATTTTCTTTGCCTTAGCCTTCTGAGATAGTAGAGATGTTGGTGGGCTGACACTATGTATGAATGGAGCTTTTCAATCTACTTGACTAATTCACACTGGCCCCTACTGGGAGAAAAAGAGACAGCGAAAGTCTTATAGTCACTCGCTCTCTTTCTCTATGCAGAGGATTAATCTGCAGAGCTGTGAATCAACTGTGCCACCTTAAAATAAATACCATCCTTTTGATAGTGGACTTACAATATCTGTATGGCAGGACTGACAGATGAAGAAAAATTGATATGGCCTTATACTCGCTAGAATTTAGAAGAATAAGAGGGGATCTCATGGAAACATAAAATCCTGATGGGACGGGACCAGCTAGATGTGGGAAGAATGTTTGCAATGTTCAGAAGTCCAGAAGTAGGTCTCACAGTCTAAGAATAAGAGATAAGCCATTCATGACTGAGATGAGGAAGAATTTCTTCGCTCAAAGGGTTGTGAACTTGTGGAATTCTCTACCAGAGAAAGACGTTGAGGCCAGTTCATTAGCTATGTTCAAGAGGCTGTGGTCCTTGCGGCTAAGGAGATCAAGGCATATGGAGAGAAAGCAGGATGGGATACTGAGGGTGCATGATCAACTATGATCGTATTGAATAGTGGTGCAGGCTGGAATGGCCTACACCTGCACCTATTCCCTTTGTTTCCAGTTAAGGTAAGTAGCCGACTGTACGTCATTTATCATAATGGAGAAAAATAACTGGCAGCGGAGCTTAATACATCCTATTGCCTCAAAGCTAATGACACAAACCAGAATAATCAGTCTATGATGAATGGCCAGAACTGGGAGCTTTTCCATGAACAGGGTACCAGCCGTGATAGAATGCATTCTCTCAATTTCTGTTCTTTCCTAATTAATATGTGAAAGTGTTGTAAATTTTAGATACCAAATCAATTGATGAGAAATTGGGCTTGTTGACATGAACTCAATCAAAATCCTACTGAGCCATACAGGACAAAAATCCCAAATTGGTCCAAAAGCTCACACTGTAATGGGATATGAACACAAGAAGGGCAGAATTTTACAGCCTCACTTGTCCTGAAACCGTAAAATCCTGCCCAAGGTCAACGGGCCTTCCCATGCTCTGCCCCTCACCCTCTCCGATTCCTGTGGCAGGCGAGCCAGTGAAATTCCGGCCTAAGTGTCTGTGAAGGCAATTAGAATTTCTGTTATCATCTTTATGAAGGGGAATAAATTTTTGATGGAGAGGTCAAGAGTAGAACAGCAAAATTATTCTGGAACCAAGACTGTAAAATATACTAAAACCAAAATATTGATGCTGGAAATCTGAAATAAAAGCAGAAAATGATGGATAAGCTCTGGTTAATTTTTACTTAGCTCCAAACTATCCCTGATCTTCTATTCTGCTCCTTCTCCTCTTCCTCCATCTCCCTTCCTCCCTCCCCACCTCCCCGACTATATCGTCTATCTCATTTCCACCTCTCTGTAGCTCTGAAGAGTCATACAGACCCAAAACATAAACTTAATTTCACTCTTCATGATGCTGCCAGACTTGCTGAGTTTATCCAGCTTTTCCTTTCTCCATGCTTCCGGAAAGCCATTGTGACTAATAAGGAGTGATGCGTTTCTCTGCACTTTTCTGTCAATATTACTTTTTGTAATAAGGAAGGGAAATCTGTGGAGATTCCTTGACACATCCTCAAATAGAGCTGCCTTTGCCAACAAACTTACACTAGAGCAGATATTTCATCGGATTTGATCCATAGAGATAAACTGCCCTCCATCAACTTTCAAGGTGCGTTATTAGTTAACCAGTCACTCGATGTGGGCAATATTGCCGCAACAGTTTGTAGTTTGTTTTCAGTTTTTAGACTCCCATTCCAAAAGGCTTTCTTCCCATGTGACCATCCTGGGCACATGTAACATATCAAATTAACAGGCATTCTGGATGGACAGCATGGTGACGCAATGTTTAACATTGCTCCCTCACAGTGCCAGGTTTGATTCCCGGCTTGGGTGACAGTTTGTGCGGAATCTGCACACTCTCCCCGTGTCTGCATGGATTTCCTCTGGTTTCATCCCAGAGTCCAAAAGACATGCTGGTTAAGTGCATTGGCCATGCTAAATTCTCCCTCAGTGTACCCAAACAGATGCCAGAGTGTGACAACTAGGGGATTTTCACAGTAACTTTCATTGCAATGTTAACATAAGCCTACTCCTGACATGAATAACTAAACTTTAAATTTTAAGTTGCTCTTGGCTACTGGTATAGAACCAAGAACCAGCAGCCCGTTTTGCAACCTGTCGGCTGTTCCTCCCACCTGGGTTTGGAAGTTTATTCTGGACATCAATGATCTAAATCTCAAAATTCGCCAAAAGCAAATGCTCATTACTATTTGATTTCTGCTATTGACTGTTTAATATTTATGCCAGTGACCACTCACCCTGTGCCTTGATGTCTCGTTCTGCCTGACAAACAGGCATGATTGGGTGGTGGATATGTCCTTGTCCACTTGTTCAGACAGCTGACCAAGCTATCCCCCTTCCTTATCCGACTGCAGGGATGGCCTCAACCTTAAGGACCATCTTAAATTGGTCTCTGCGTCCTGCCCCTGCCATGTACATGCTTTCTGATTGACTCTTTTCTCTGACAGCAATAGTCCATGACTGGCTCATTTTCACCCCAGCAACCCTCCCTACAGCAGGAAGTATTGACAACAAGTTTGGCCAATCACCTCCAAGATTTGTTTGCTTCAACACCTCCCGCACCACGAATCCCTGATTCCACCAGTATGTCAGGGTCCTTACAAACTGCCAAATTTCTACACATTCAATAGGTAGCACGGTGTGTGGAGTTTACACGTTCTCCCTGTGTTTGCATGGGTTTACCCGGGTGCTCTAGTTTCCTCCTGCACTCTAAAGATGCTCAGGTTAGGTTGCTTGGCAATGCTAAATTCCTCCAACGATGTCTAGGTTAGATGTATTAGCCATGCTAAATGTGTGGGTTGACAAGGTGGGGGGAGAGGTTTTGATTTGATTTATTATGGTCACGTGTATTAGCATAATGAAACGTATTGTTTCTTATGCACTATACAGACAGAGCATACCTTTCATGGAGAAAGAAACAAGAGTGTGCAGAATGTAGTGTTACAGTCACAGCTAAGGTGTAGAGAAAGATCAACTTAATGGGAGGTAGATCCATTCAAATGGCAGCAGGGAAGAAGCTGTTCTTGAGTCGGTTGGTATGTGACTTCAGGTTTTTGTACAATTTTCCTGACAGGAAGAGGGGACAGAGAGAATATCCAGGATACATGGTCTTTAATTATGTTGGCCGCTCTATTGATGCAGCGGGAAGTGTAGATAGAGCCAATGGATGGAGGGCATGGATAAGACACTGTCAGAGACTCTTGTGCATTGTAGGGATTCAATGATATTCTAAAGAGCCAGCAATCATTCGTTGCATTACAGTAAGACACCACTTAGACCTTAGGAGTGGTACGATGGCACGGTGGTTAGCACTGCTGCTTCATAGTACCAGGGACCTGGGTTCGATTTCTGGCTTGGATTACTATCTGCATGGAGTTTGCACATTCTCCCTGTGACTGCTTGGTTTCCACCTGGTGCTGTAACTTCTTCCCACAGCTGAAGGATGTGTTGGTTAGGTGCTTTAACCTGAACAGGTGCTGAACTGTGGTAACTAGGAGAATTTCAGAGTAAATTCATTGCAATGTTAATGTAAGCCTTGAGACTAATAAATAAACTTTCACTTTAAAAGCTTTAAGCAAACAACCATATTTGTAATCACCAAACGTCACAAACTGGGGTTGAAAAACTATTGTTGGCTGGACTTTAACCAGTCACCTTCTGCTAACTCATTTGCTGAAGTTAGCTTTAATAAATAATATTAAATAATAATTGTGAGCTTAATTTTTCCCTGTATCCATCAATAGTTTTCAGTGTAAAGATCCTTTTAGTATAATTGAAATGCAGCATGCTATGATCTGTCCGAAATCCTGCGAAATGTCCAGTAAGGCTAACGTGGTACTAACACTAATTTCATCCTTGGGGAACTCTAATGTTGGTTTTGGACTCATCAATATGTTTTGTACGAACCACCACTCCTCGTTACTGACTTTGATTCTAATGTTTCCACAACAGCAGCTGACTGTGAAAATGCTCTGGGCAAAGCCTTCGAGAAAATGAGTTATGCAACTGACATTTGCTTGATACACACCAGTTAGGTGAAAAATAGGAGCTTTCATGTCAGAATGCAAGTATTTAATAAAGTAAGAATTGGGAGAGTAATGGGGTGACCATTAATACTGCATGTTAGATATCAACACATTGTAAATACATATTGGACTGTCAATGTACATCACCTCAGACAGTGGCTTATATGGACCTATCACCAGTGGAGAAGAGGCGGTACAGTTGCACAGTGGTTAGCACTGCTTCCTCACAGCATCAGGGACCTGGGTTTGATTACCGGCTTGGATCACTGTCTGTGTGGAGTCTGCAGATTCTCCCAATATCTGTGTGTGTCACTTCCGAGTGCTCTGGTTTCCTCCCACATTCTGAAAAATGGTTAGGTGCATTGACCCAAGCAGGTGCCAGACTCTGGCAACTAGGGGAATTTCACAGTAACTTCACTGCAGTGTTAATATACGCCTTGCTTGCGACTAATGAATAAACTAACTTTAAGAACTAGGAGCAGGAGTAGGCTCTCTGGCTCCTCGAGCCTGCTCTGCCTTTCAGTAAGGTCATGGCTGATCTTTTTGTGGACTCAGCTCCACTTACCCGTCCGTTCACCATAACCCTTAATTCCTTGACTGTTCAAAAGTTAGAGTTCCTTGAGATGAAACTAGTCCTCAGTGTTAGCACCAAGCTAGCATTACTGGGCATTTTGCAGGACATTGGGCAGGTCGTGGGATGCTGCATTTCAATTATAATAAAATATCCTTGCCTTAAAAACATCCAATGAGGTAGATTCAAATTCTTCACTGGGCAGGGAATTCCACAGATTCACAACCTTTTGGGTAACTTCAAGTAATAAACAGTATTAATATAACAAAAACAGAAAATGTTGGAAAATCCCAGTATCTCTGGAGAGTTGATAGAACCAACATTTTGAGTTTGGATGATCCTTCGTCAGAACTAAGAGCAAAGAAAATAAACAGAGATTCATACTATCAGGGTGAGGGGCAGGGCATGGATGATGGCTGTAATGGGACAAAGGGAATGTAAATAAGGATGAAAAAGACCAAGAAAGGTGTTAGATGTGTCCATTAATTTGATTTATTATTGTCACATGTATTAATATACAGTGAAAAGTATTGTTTCTTGCATGCTATACCGACAAAGCATACCATTCAGAGAAAAAGAAATGAGAGAGAGCAGAATGTAGTATTATGCTTATAGCTAGGGTGTAGAGAAAGATCTACGTAATGCAAGGTAAGTCCATTCAAAAGTCTGATGGCAGCAGGGAAGAAGCTGTTCTTGAGTCGGTTGGTATGTGATCTCAGATTTTTGTACCTTCTTCCATTGGGAAAAAGATGGAAGAGAGAACATGTGAGGGGTCCTTAATTATGCTGGCTTCTTCGAAGCAGCGAGAAGTGTGGACAGAATGTGTGATCAACGAAGGTTCATCCAGACGCAGTTCTCCCTCCGTAGATGCTGTCAGACCTGCTGAGATTTTCCAGCATTTTCTGGTTTTTTTTTTGTTTCAGGTTCCAGTATCCACAATATTTTGCTTTTATTTGACAATTATGAAAAGTGCTTTCTTACAAATTGCATTTATTGTATTTAATTTCTGTTTTGCTCTTGTGATTTAATGTTGTATTCAAATGATTTCCATTTGGAGCCTTGTGTATACTTCTATGTATCATTTAGCAAACAGCATGATAGAGATACTGGAACAATGTTAATCTTATGAGGATCCCATTGGAGGTTACCTTTCATGACTGACCATAGGCTGTCTGTGTGTTTATTTTTGTCCATTAGAGTATTTGTGGCATATTGCGTCTCCAGTGGTATCAATTTCGTGGAATGAATGTGTTCCAAGGTTATCTACTTGTTTAATATCAAAGTGTTTTCATAGTGGCCCTGTGAACAAATAAGCAATCTGAAATACCATGGAATGCATTTCACTATCCTTCTCCCTGGGCAGAATTCTATCAAGGATTTAATGTTGATTATCCCCTGTGTGCCTCAGGAGCCTTTGCTTTGTATACATCAATTCAGCCAGTGCTTTCAAAGAAAGTGACACAGCTAAGGCAAGCAGGAGTTTAACTCTTAAAGCTTGGAAATCAAAATGCCAATTCAGGGAGCTAACTTTTATACAAAGAAAATTATAGCACAGGAACAGGCCCTTGCGCCCTCCAACCCTGCACTGACCATGCTGCCCAATTGAACTAAAATCCCCTCCTCTTCCAGGGATCATATCCTTCTATTCCCCTTCTGTTCAGGTATTTGTCAGGATGCCCCTTAAAATTCACTATAATATCTGCTTCCACTGCCTGCCCCGGCAGCGAGTTCTAGGCACCCACCACCCTCTGTTTAAAAAAAATCTTGCCTTGGACATCTCCTTCAATCTTTTCCCCTCGCACCTTAAACCTACGTCCCCTAGTAATTGACTCTTCCGCTCTGGGAAAAAGATTCTGACTATCCACTCTTTCCATGTCCCTCATAATCTTTGTCCATGTCCCTCATTATCTTATTGTTGTAGACCCTTCCACAAATATGACACCTCCAGCAAGGCAGTGAAGCTGTCTTTACTATCAGTGGACAATGAGATTCACTCATCATTCACTTTATAGATGTCAGTAACATTTTGCATTGAGAAATGTCTGCAAGTACATGTTGGTCCAATTGGCATCACACGAGACTGCCTCTGCCTCTGACGTTGGATACATTTAAAATGTGTGGCGTTTGAGTTGATTCCAATTTGCTGATGTGTTATTATTTCTATTGCACTGACTAATAAATAACTTTGAGAACTAAGCACAGTCCAACTGTTGCTTTAAAACAAACCCTATGGTGCAAATATTTGTTGGGATATGAGTGGTTACGTCAGGGTAATGACTGCTGGTGGCATAAAGCTGGCACCTGCTTGCCCTGTTTATTCAGAGGACCTCTGGTTTACATAGATCCTCCTAAGCCAGACCCTAGTTCAATCTTTTCCCAACAACTTCGCTACCACTACCATCCACCACCTGCCCTCCTCCTCCTCCTCCTCCTCCCCCACCCAAACTGAATGCACATCCTTAAATAATGTTACCCAAAACTCTAGCGATCAAAACCACTCACTAAGTTTGGATGCTTTTGGTAGTCAAGGCACTGCACCTTAAAGGCCTCACCAGCCATCATTGCAATACTGGGATCCCCTTTCAGACTGTACAGTGGAAATCCATACCAGTCCCCGTTCTTGGCTTCGTTCTGTCATTTGCATTGTAGGGAGGAGAAACCAAAATTCTGCTGACAGCAAGTCAAAATGGAAGCAGATAGAAATGGCCATTTCCCAATTTGGATGGGTCTTTCTGCCTGAAATCTTGGTTGGTCTCACTTCAGAGCTGGGCTGTAAGAATCACTGAGATCTCTGCAAAATTTAAGTCCCAGCTAAATTGTGCATTGCCTTCAAGATGGGTGTCTACTGGAACTGGGAAGACCCCTAAAATATATTAATTAATCCTGGTACCAAAGAAAAGCCTAGTACATTCTTTAATGACTATTGTCTGTTGGATTTGACATCCATCGTTAGAAAGTGTTTTGAAGGGGTGATCATGGCATGAATCAGTTCCAGCTTCCTGGAGTGCCTGGATCTGCTGCAGTTTGCCAACAGGTCCACAGCAGACGCCAACTCCCTGACTTTGCATTCAACCCTTAAACAACTAGGTAACAAAGACATCTATGCCAGACTCCTTTTTTATTGACTACAGTTCAGCCTTCAACACCATTATTCCTACAAAACCCATTTCCAAACTCCTGGGCCTCAGTTCCTCTCTCTGCGACTGAATCCTGAACTTCCTAACTCATAAACCACCATTGGTAAGAATAGGCAACAACACCACCTCCACGATCATCCTCAACAACAGTGCCCCACAAGGCCGTGTTCTCAGCCCCCTATTATATTCCTTATACACCTATGACTGTGTGGCCAAATTCCCCTCCAACTCTGTTTTCAAGTTTGCTGATGACAATACCACAGTTGGTCGAATCTCAAACAATGATGAGACAGAGTGAGGAACGAATACAGAATCTAGTGAACTGGTGCAGCGACAATAATCTTTCCCTCAATGTCAACAAAACGAAGGAGATTGTCATTGACTTCAGGAAGTGTAGTGGAGAATATGCCCCTGTCTACGTCATTGGGACAAAATAGAAAGGGTCAAGAGCTTCAAGTTTGTAGGTGTCCAAATAACCAATAACCTTTCCTGGTTCCCCCATGCCAACACTATAGTTAAGAAAGCCCACCAATGTCTCTACTTTCTCAGAAGACTAAGGAAATTTGGCATGTCAACTACATCACTTACTGACTTTTACAGGTGCATCACAGAAAGCATTCTTTCTGGTTGCATCACAACTTGGTATGGCTCCTGCTCTGCCCAAGACCACAAGAAACTACAAAAGGCTATGAATGCAGCCCAATTCATCACACAAGCCAACCTCCCATCCATTGACGTTTTCGACACTTCCTACTGATTTGGCAAAGCAGCCAGCTTGATTAACGACCCCATGTACCCCAGACATTGTCCCTTCCGCCTTCTTCCATTGGGAAAAAGATACTGGGATCGTATACTAGCCGACTCAACAACAGCTTCTTCCCTGCTGCCATCAGACTTTTGAATGACCTTGCATTATGTTGATCTTTCTCTACATCCTAGTTTTGACTGTAACACTACATTCTGCACTCCCTTGATTCCTTCTCTATGAATGGTATGCTTTGTCTGTATAGTGCACAAGAAATAATACTTTTCACTGTATATTAATATACATGACAATAAATCAAATCAAAATCGAATTACTCTGACCCCAGAAATTCGAAAACATGCAGTTTATTTCCATTCTATGATTCAAATTTTCCTTCTCTTCAAATTAAGTTGCACCAGGAGATAAGTTCTGCAGAAACTCCAAATCTTGGTCTCCAGCTGTCCAGGAAATTGATTATTCCTACATTAATAACAAGCTGCAAACTGAAGCCAGACCCTCCGGGGCTAGAAGGAGTTTCCAGTTTCTGAAAAATAACCAATTCTGCCATCGCTCTGCATTGCCTCAATTAATATTCTCAGTTGAATTTTACAAACTACAATGAAAACAAAGTATACAACTCGGAGGATATTATCTGATAAAAGTCCAAGAAAATGGGAAAAATTAAATACATACCAATCTGGTGGACAAGTGATGCATGAAGCCTTAAAGGGATAGTGTCCTACATGGCAATAATATTCCACACTTGCTGGCTTAATAATTAAGGCAATCTTTTTGCATAGCAGTGGACATTTTGCTTTGTTTGAAAAGAAAACATTTTTAATTTGTGGCGTTATTTGCAATTGAGAAAAGCAAGCATTGTTAATTGTACAGAAGGTCGTTCTTAAACAGCAATAAACATTCATGCCTTTGAGACTAACAAGAGTCAGAACAAGGTACCAAGGGAGAGATAATTTTCTCTGATTAATATTCATCAGAGAGTCAAGGTTAAATTTAGAGAGTTCGAATGACAGGAAATGTTCATGTACAAAGCTTTATCTGTGACAGTGTCTCAGGCCTTTTCATTTTTATTTGCTGTAACAACCAACACTGATTCTTTATTTCTGTGGCCTATTTTCTTGTCAGTTTCATTCTTTTTCAGCTGCTCTGATTTCACTCTTGTGCTCCTTGAAGTGGGAAGATTTTGGAATTTCTAATAGATGTTAGTCGTGTGGCTCTGTATTGGCAACAGTGAGGGTTATCTCTTACCTTGTGAATGAACAATAGGGGACTGCAATCCTGTGTTCTTTAAAAACAATAGTCAATGGGCAGAGCCATTTCCCGATCCCCACTTTACACTGGCAGTTAAGAAGTCGCCTCCAGGTCTGTTCTTAATTATGAACAGCAGTGGATCCCAGAGCCAGTCAGAGGCAGCACCTCTACTTGCCTAGCACTCTTTGACTTTTCTATCCTCATTTCCTCTTTTAGGATTCTTCCAAAGATCCACATCCTGGACCAAGCTTTCAGCCGTGTGACCAAATATCTCCTTTTGTGGCCAGTGTAATGTATATTGTTTTGAAAAGTGCAGTATTCATTTTGCTTCCTTGAAGCCATCATTAGACCATGTGAAATAACAGCAGGAATAGGCTATTTGGTCTGTCGAGTCTGCTTCACCATTCGATAAGCTCATGGCTAATCTGTCATAACTCATTTCCTCTTTCCTAGCCTTTTCCCGTAATCCCTTGATCCCCTTACTGATCAAAAATCTATCTATCTCAGCCCTAAATATACACAAGGACTCTGCCCCCACTGCTCTCTGTGGCAAAGAGTTCCAAAGACTCTCGCCTTCGGACAGAAGAAATTTTTCCTTATCTCAGTCTTAAATTGGTGCCGCTCGGTTCTGAGACTATGCCCTCTGATCCTAGACTTTGTCATGAAGGGAAAGATCTTCTCAGCATTAGTCTCTCGATTCCCTTAAGAATCCTATATGAGATCACCTTTAATCTTCTAAATTCCAACTTGACTAATCATTCATCAAAGATAGCCCTTCCATATTGGGAATCATCCTACTGAATCCTCTCTGAACTGCCTCCAATGAAGTAATATATTTTCTTAAATATGGAAATCAAAACTGCTCCCAGTAGGCCAGATGTGGTCTCATCAACACCTTGTACAGTTGCAGCAAGACTTCCCTATGCTTAAATTAAAACCCCCTAGAAATAAGGGCCAACATTCATTTAGCCTTCCTGATTACCTACTGCATCTGTGTGCTAGCTTTCTCTGCTTTGTGCACAAGACCCCTTGTGTTGCAGCTTCCTGCAGTTTAGCTGCATTTAAATAATACTCTGTTACAATCATAGAATCCTACAATGCAGAAATAGGCCATTCAACCCAGCAAGACTGCACCGACCACAATCCCACCCAGGGCCTATCCCCATAACCCCATGCATTTATCCTAGCTTGTCCCTCTGACATTAAGGGACAATTTGACATGGCCAGTCCATCCAACCCACACATCTTTGGATTGTGGGAGGAAACCGGAGCACTCGGGGGAAACTCGTGCAGACACAGGGAAAACGTGTAAACTCCACACAGACGGTGACCCAAGCCAGGAATTGAATCCGGATTGCTGGCACTGTAAGGCACCGTGCCACCACCTCTTTTTAGTTTCCTTTCCAAAATGAACAACTTCACATTTTCCTAGGTTATTCTCCACGTTCCAACTTTTTGCCCACTTACTTAACCTATCACTATCCCTTTGTAAACTGTTTGTATGCCTCTCATAACTTGCATTTCCACCTGACTTTGTGTAGTCTGCAAATTTGGCAACAGTGCATTCACTTCCTTCACCGAGTCATTAATATATATTGTAAATCATTGCAGTCACAGCATTGATCACTGTGGAACCCCACTGCTTACAGGTCACCAACCTGAAAAAGACCCCCTTATCCCCACTTATTGTTTTTTGCCCATGAGCCAATTCTCTATCCGTGCCAATGTACTACCTCCAATACCATGAGCTCTTGTCTTACAAATTAACCTTTTGTGAGGTACCTTGTCAAATACCTTCTGGAAGTCCAAATACAATATCTACTGGTTCCCCTCAGTCCACTCTGGTTAAGACGTCCTTGAAAACTCCAATAAATTAGTCAGACACAATTTTTTTTTCCCTGAAGCCATGCTGATCTTGCTTGATTAGATAGTGATTTTCCAAAAGTCCTGCTATTACTTCCTTAATAATCGATTCTAACATTTTTCGAACATTAGCACATTTGTAACAACAGGGGGAGCTTGCCAGAATCTGCAGAAGCTATTTCATAAAGGAAGTCATTATTCATTCGCGCAGTTTTAATTCTGGGTGTCTCAATGTCCCAGTAACTGCACAGTTAGGAGTCATGCTTTGATAATGCACCCTGGAATGTTCTTGGGACATTTAATTATGTTAAAGGCATAATGCAAAAATAAGCTTTTGTTATTATCGAAGCAACAAATTGTTTGCTCCATCTCACTTACTGCAGATATTTGTACTTAATAGCTTAACTGTAGTCATCATCATATGAATTTGAACAAGTTATATTTCCATAGAATAGGGATAATTTGCTGACTTCTTGTTGTTATAAATGATCAGGTAATCATAAAATCCCTAAGGTACAAAAGGAGTTAGCACTACTGCTTCACAGCTCCAGGGTCCTGGGTTTGATTCCTGGCTGAGGGCAGTGTCTGTGTGGCGATTGCACATTCTCCTCATGTCTGCATGGGTTTCCTCCAGGTACTCCAATTTTCCTCCCACAGTCCAAAAATATGCAGGTTAGGTTGATTGGCCATGCTAAGAAATTGCCCCTTAGTATCCAGGGATGCATAGGTTAGAGGGATTAGTGGGTATAATATATAGGGATATGGGGGTAGGGCCTGGGTGTGATTGTGAAGGGCCTCTTTCTGCACTGTAGGGTTTTATGATTCCATGAGGAGACTATTTGGCCCATGGAGCCTGCACTGACAACAATCCCACCCAGGTCCTTTCCCTTTAACCCCACACATTTATTCTTCTCATCTCCTGACACTAAGAGCAATTTAGCATGAGCCAGTGCACTGACCAGCACGTTTTTGGAGTGTCGGAGGCAACTGAAGCACGCAGAGGAAACCCACAAAGACACAGGGAGAATATGCATACCCCATTCAATCAGTCACCCAAGGCTGCAATCAAACTTAGGTTCCTGGCGCTGTGAGGCAACAGTGCCAAGCACAATGCCACCAGGCCACCCCAATTGGGATAAACTAATTGTATAAACCTCTATGATCAAATCTTGGAATTTATTGGTCTGTATGGCTCAACGATTCATTGAATACACTTCCTGAATCATCAGTTCAATGCTGTTAAAATGTCTTTTAAAGATCTGTGCGCGCAATGTGATCTATGGTTATGAAGCACCTATAGTTTATCTATATACATCTATTTTTGATACAAGTAGGCTGGCATTAACATGGCAATGAAGTTAATATGAAAATGCCACACTCCAACATCTGTTCGGGTTTATCAAGAGAGAACTTAGTACGACCCAATGCACCTAATCCAGCACATCTTTCAGAGTGTAGGAGGAAACCGGAACAGCTGGAGGAAACCCATGCAGACACGGGGAGAATATGCAAACTCCACATAGACAGTGACCAGCATCAAACCCGGTCCCTGGCACTGTGAGGCAGCAGTGCTAACTCCTCTGCCGCCTACATACATACATGCAATATCAATACATATATTTGATCCTCCTTCTTTCCTCATCCAGAACATCTGTGGGATAGCTTTTTTCCAGCCCAGACTTCCAGTATTTCCAATGTCAAGCCTGAAATGGATTTTGATGGTATTGACTGGCAGCAGGAATTCAGCAGCACTGCCACTGAAATGATGGGCTGAATTCTGGATTGATTTCCTTATCGTCCAGATCTGTGGAAATTTGCAATTGCACTCTAAAATGTTTCAGGCAGAACATTTCAGATCACAACAGCTTGCTGAGTACAATTAATTCCTTGTCCGTCAATCACCTCAAAATTGCACCTAGTAGCTATACATTCCCCTGAGTGGAAAGACTATCGCCCATTTTACTTGATCAAAACCCCTCATAAATTTTCTGTTAAATCTCCCCATGACTTTTATGCTCTAAAACATTTGATTTAATTTATTATTGTCACATGTAATGGTATACAGTGATAAGAATTGTTTCTTGCACAGTGTACAGACAAAGCATACCATTCACAGAGTACACAGGGGAGAAGGAAGTAGAAAGAGTCATGAGCTTCAGGTTTTTAGGTGTCCAGATCACCAACTTGTCCTGATCTCTCCCCCCCACCCCCGTGCTGACAATATAGTAAAGAAAGCCTACCAATGCCTCTAGTTTCTCAGAAGGTTTAGGAATTTTGGCATGTCCACTAAGACTCTCACCAACTTTTACAACTCATAGAGAGCATTCTTTCCAATTGTATCACAGCCTTATATGGCTGCTGCTCTGCCCAAGACCACAAGAAGACACAAAAGGTGTGAATGTAGTTCAATCTATCATACAAACTACCCTCCTATTCATTGACTTCCGGTTCCTGACAAAGTAGCCAGCATAATTAAAGACCCCACACAAGCCGGACATTCTCTCTTTCACCTTCTTCCATCAGGAAAAAGGCACAAAAGTCTGAGATCACATACCAACCGACTCGAGAACAGCTTCTTCCCTGCTGCTATCAGACTTTTGAATGGACCTGCCTTGCATTAAGTTGATTTTTCTCTACACCCTAGCTACGACTAACACTACATTCCGCATTGTCTCATTTCCTTCTCTATGAACAGTATGTTTTGTCTGGTTAGTACACAAGAAACAAAATTTTTCACAATGCTAATTTATGTGACAATAATAAATCAAATCAAGGAAAGGATAGAGTGCAGAATATAGTGTTGTACTCATAGCTAGGGTATAGAGAAAGATCAACTTAATAGAACCTTAGTAGGTCCATTCAGAATTCTGATGGCAGCAGGGAAGAAGCTGTTTTTGAGTCCATTGGTATGTGATCTCAGACTTCTGTACCTTTTTCCAAGGACATAGCCTTGTGGAGCACTGGTGTTGAGGAAGATCGTGGAGGAGGTGTTGTTGCCAATCCTTACTGATTGTGGTCTGTTGATTAGATATTCTCAGATCCAGTCGCATCTAATTGCAAACCCCGCAGAGTGATCTCTCTCGATTATTATTTCTTATGATATTTGTTGGAGTTTTGTTTTGAAAACATTTCCAAGTTTGCTAGCAAATGTGACCTTTTTAAAAACTTCCTGCCAGACTTGTAACGTCTTCAGCACAAAGCAGCCTGGAGATGCCTCCATCCACCAAATCAGCAGGACTAAAATATTAGCAATTGGTATTGGCAAGAAGACATTAATAATCTTGCAGATGGGGGTTTAATTGGCAAATGAGTTTCAACAGAGCAGTCGAAGATTTTACTGAGGGAAATAAAAAGGTCAGACTTCATTTAGTAGACAAGAACCCAAACAAGGAAGAGGAGTTACATGATTTGCAAATGCAAATACTCAAATTCTTAAAGTAGAAATCTAAATAAATAGAGCAATCGGGAGAAAGAAATAGACTATGCACCAAGGTTTATTTCAAAAGAAATTGAATTGATGAGTAGAGTTGTTAGGCTCCAATGGTGGCACAGTGACACAATGGTTAGCATTCACAGTGCCAGAGACAAGGTTTCAATTCCAGCCTCAGGGAACTGTCTGTGTGAAGTTTGTATATTCTCCCCATGTCTGCGTGAGTTTCCTCCAGGTGCTCCAATTTCCTCTCTCAGGTCAAAGATGTGCGGCTAGATTGATTGGCCATGCCAAATTGTCCTTTAGTGTCAGGAGAATTAGCAGGGTAAATACTTGGGGTTACGGGATAGGGCCAGGGTGAGATTGTTGTCAGTGCCAGCTTGATGGACCAAATGGCATCCTTCTTCGCTATAGGGATTCTATGATTCCATTCACTATTGTATCAAATCTTGGTTTGACCACACTAGAAATACTGCATGCAATTCTGGTCATCGTATTATAAAAAATATATAGTGGCATTGGAGCGGGGGTCAAAAAATATTTCTAAGTATGATACCAGAAATGTAGGAGTGTGCCAATCATGAAAGGATATGTATGTTGCACAGGTGAAGATCCATTTATCAAACCGAGCAGCAGAATACAACACTATGGTTCACAACTGTTTGTGATATTTATTTAATTTTAATAGTGTCACAAGTAGGCTTACATTGACATTGCAATGAAGTTACTTTGAAAATCCTTGAGTCACCACACGCTGGCGCTTGTTCGGGTACACTGAGGGAGAATTTAGCATGGCCAATGCATCTAACCAACATGCCTTCCGAACTGTGGGAGGAAAGCAGAGCATGCAGAGGAAACCCAAACAGACACGGGTAGAAGGTGCAGACTCCGCACAGATAGTGACCCAAGCGAGGAGTCAAATCTGAATCCTTGGAGCTGTGTGAGGCAACAGTACTAATCTTGCCACTCAAAGTCTGATGCTCTCCTGACTGAACTATCCTTTGATCTTCCCCCCTCTGTCTATAAGTGCATGCCCCCTGGTATTAGATGTTTATTTTAACTCAGGGTGATGTGGAGGGGAGTTTGATTCTTAGCTTCCCCTGCTCCTGTGAAAACAACCCTAGTTTGTCCAGTCCCTCCTAATAGCTCGTACCCGCCAATTCAGGCAGCAGTTCCAACCACTGTGCCACAATGCTGCCCTTACTTCTAGTGGAAGCTACAATGGAGGATGAGGCATTGGCCATCAGCCACAACATCATGGTTGGGTCCACAAATGCACTCGTGGAGTTGGCCGCATTTTCCATGTTTAGAAGGGTGAGCTTGAAGCCTTGCACAAAGCCCTGTGCCAGGTGGGTGCTGGTCTCTTCCATGATTCTTGACAATGACGGTAGGATTTCTGACAGGTCTTAGATACTCAGGTATAGGTTTTCAGTGTACAGGTCTGCCAGTACACCAAATGTTTCATTCTTCCTAGCTTTCGGTGTTCCTCTGTCCCATTCAAGTGTTCATCTGGGTGCCTTTCAGTGGAACCCATGAGTGACTTAGTTTCTGACAAGCTGGAACCTGCACCATCCTTACTCCCTTGTCTAGCTGCATGTGTGCTTTCTCACCACATGCAGACAGACCTTTCCACTGGTCTATCTTCCAAGACACATGCAGTTTCCATCTCTGAGTTAGAGATTGCAAATGTGAGATTAAGTGATGGTATCATGTCTTTACCATCACTCTCTTCTTGATGTTCCTCCATGGCTTGACTAAGTTTTATATTTTAATTGGAGAGGTGAAAGGGGTAGGGTTGTGGTGAGGGGGAAGTGGGAAAGGAGAATGCTTTAACCATCTGTAAATCAAGAGGGACTGTGGGATGAAGGATATGAGGATTCCAAAATCGTCAGTGGGTTTAGTACCACCACAGGCTATGGCCTTAGCATTGACATCCTAATAATGGGCAACATCATGTTCTCCATGATGACTGGGAATTGCAGACATGGTTGCTACCTCTAAACTACAGGTTGCACAGTTATCAGGAATGTGCCACAAAGGGAATAGGCAGTTGGCACATGAGCAATGCTTCTTTAAGATGTGATCATCCAGCAATCTTAAAGGCACCACACGTTGCAACAAGCAAACAGAAATTAGAGGGAGAATTGGCTGTTGCATCTGCCCAATAGTCACTTCCCTGTTGTGAATCATCTAGGTATTCACAGGAAACGGAAGCGTGTCAGTGAATGTTGTGCAATGTGAGTGATATAGCTTTTAATATTAAATTGCTGTGGTATGTGCAAACCGTGGCATTGGTATATGACACTTGCAGCAATGCTAAATATGTAATGGGGCGTATAACTGTCACGTTTGAAAAGTTTTAATTTATTTATTAGTGTCATAAGTAGGCATACATTAACATTGCAATGAAGTTACTGTGAAAATCCCCTAGTCGCTGCAATCTGACATCTGTTCGGGTTCACTGAGGGAGAATTTAGCACGGCCAATGCACCTAACCATCACGTCTTTCGAACTGTGGGAGGAAACTGGAGCACCTGGAGGAAACCCACGCAGATTTGGAACGAACGAACTAATCAGTGTGCCACCATGCTGCCCAGAAAGATCCGTTTGATGGGGATTGTTGGTGACTGAGTGATGGGAGGATAATGAATTGGGATGGTGGCACAGTTGGTAGGATGTAGCACGCAAATGCACAATCATTGACCTTGAAGACTTATGTAAGATCATTGAACTTCTTTCAAGTTCTCTGGACTAGACTCCTGGCACTGAGCTCCATGACTGTCCTCTCTCACCCTACAAGGCCTCTTGGCTCCCTGTGGATGCAAGACACTACACTTCATTTTCACTTCATCCCTACAAGTGTCCAAAATTCTTGGAGCCCACTCTCTACCCTGTTGTGCCATTCTTCACTCTTTCCCGGGTCAGGTTGACTCCCTGCACTCTTGCCAGCACTTACTCCATTCAATGCATACTTTCCTTTTAATGGATATTTTAATTAGTACTGAGAGATTACAAATTTGAGTCTGCTGCTGGAGTAACTAATCGATGAGTGTTGTCCTCATCGCTGTCTGGATGCAGATATCATGCTAATCAGCAGGCATGTTGCATGCATATCAAGCCCAAGATGGAGTACAGTGCCTTATCTTGTCAGCTCAGATCTTGTTTGCCTCTCTTGTGTGGACCATATAATGGAGTCAACTGGATTTTGAATTTGGTTTTTGGAACAAGCAAGGAATTGATTTGGGTTTATTTGGTTCATTCTGAGCACTTGGCTTTGTGATTTTAAGGATGGAGTTAAAAAAAACAGAAGCAAAAAGTTACCGACACATCACAAATCGTTTGGAAGAAAGAAATATTAACTCTGTTTCTCTCAACAGATACTACCAAGCTTACTGACTATTACCAGCCTTTCCTATTTTCAATATCACAGTGCCTGTGCTGCTTTTCAGGGGCTATTCAGTTGAACCTCAGTGTTTTCATTTATTCAATGAGAAAGTGAAACAAGGCACTATCAATATAAAATAGTTACACAGGGAGTGGTTGAAATACAGATTAAAGCTGCATTTAAGTGGAGGTCAAATAAAGTTATGAAGGAGAAGGGAGTGTTAAACTGATGGAAGGATTAGAACAATCATGAGTGCAGCATATACACTAGCATGGAGTGATTGGGCTGAAGGGCCTAGTTTTCTGCTGTATATTCTGCGTAATCTTATGCAATTGATAAGGTTTGGGACATAAACCCTTCATGAGACAACATTTCTGTCACAAGATTTGTATCTCTACTTTTGGCCTGGTTTGTATTTTCTCTCTTTGGAGCACACATTTGTGTTTTGTCACCATTTTCTGTTCTCCCACCCCTGATATTTCCCAGTCTTATGCTATTTTGGGTATCTCATTGCAATCTCCTGTGAAATCGATTTAAATTTGAAGATGAATTCAACCTTCCAGTTAATAGATAGAAGGGTCGCACAACAAGAATTCATGTTTCAAGACTTTTGCTACAGCAAAAGACAAAAAAAAAACTTTCCAATAAACAGTACCTTAGTAGGATACTTGTACTTTAAACTTTATTTTATACTTTGTGTTTTTTTAGCAGACTGAATACATACTTCACTTTACACTTATGCCAGAATCAGTGGTTCTTAGCTCTCAAAAGTTGACTTCTGTTCTTTTCTTTTCTCAGCATTGGAATTTTTAATCTCAGAACTGTCTTTCACAGTGAGGATTTCTTTCTCTCACAAATTCTGCCTCAAGCACAAATTTGGCAAATCTTCTGCCTCATTTTAATTCCTCAGGCATTTGTTCCTTCCAATCCAAGTGTGAGTTCCCTTTCGCGTTCTTGCACAGTGAACCATAGACACTTTTGGCTTCCAGCTGTTCTCACTTTCCTGGACGCTGAAAAGCTATCTTGTCTGTGAGATTTCAGGGATATCATTGACCCTTCCCCTATGGCGATTAGAATCATCTAGTCCTTGTATCCAGGTGGAAAAGCTGATCAGTTATTCTTGAGACCACAATTCTCTTTTCCCTTGTAAATAAACAGACACCTTGAAGCAGCACAAAGAGCAAAGAAAAGTACAGCACAAGAACAAGCTCTTCGGCCTTTTAAGCCCATGCTGATCATGATGCCCTAACTGAATTTAAAAAAGAAATTCTGCTCTTACTCCGTATCTGTCTATTCACTCTCTATTCATGTCCCACCCAGATGCCTCTTAAATGTAACTTATGTACCTGCTTCTACCACCTCTTCTGGCAGCACATTCCAGGTACCTATCACTCTCTGCGGAAAAACCTGCCCCACACGTTGCCTTTAAACACTTCCCCTCTCACCTTGAACCTGTGCTCCCTTGTATTTGACATTTCCACCCTGGGAAAAGGCCTCTGATGATCCACCCTGTCTATACCTGTTATCATTTTATAAACCTCTCTCTGGTCTATTTACAACCTGACATTCTCGACACTTTTTTTCTGGGAATTTGGAAGCTGACTGTCTATTCACTGTTAGCACACGCGCTGCTGTCAGTGTCTCCAAGTTCTTTTAACCCTCTCGTTACTGCATAACAATGAGTGATTTTTAATCATCCATAAAACCAGCGGCCACGGTCTGAGGATGGAGATGAGGAGAGAATTCTTCGCTCAAAGAGTGGTGAGCCTGTGGAATTCATTATCACAGGAAGTATTTGATACCAAAATATTGAATGTATTCAAGGGGTGGCTGGATACAGCTCTTGGGGCGAATGGGATTAAAGGTTATGGGGAGAAAGCAGAAGTAGACTGTTGAGTTGGACAATCAGCCATGATCATGATGAATGGTGGACTAGGCTCGAAGAGCTGAATAGCTTCCTCTTGCTCCTATTTCCTAAGTGTTTATAATCTAGCATTAAACAGTTTGTGAGATATCCTCTCAAATAATTCTTGTCCTGTGCCTAATGCCCCACATATTCTTTCTTTTTGAAAAAATATCAGCCCTGCTAAAATCTTCACCCAGCTCTCAAATATCAGTTTTGAGAAAGGCAGTCTTTACTTTTTGCAGATGCTAAATGACTCGCTGTGCATTTGGACCTATTTTTAGGTCCCATTAATAATTGTTGATTACTTGAGATTTGTACAGTATTAATACGAACTGCTCTGTATTAACTGCTCAGTTCTGTAAGCCCTCAAGGGGACATGATGCCTGTCAAAAGGACAAACACAGGCAGTGTAACCGGGGCACGTCAACCCAGGGGGCATCTCGTCCTAACAGACTAGAGACTGGACACATCTTCAAGCTAAAGGGGACCTAAAGTGCCAAGATTTAGGTTGGGAGTGCCACGGTATCCGTTCAGTTGCATAGCACAGCTTGCTTTGTATGTACAAAGCAAAGCCAAACCGCTCAATCTTGTATTAACACAATTCATGGTCTCGACATGAACGCTAGCCTTTTTTTTGTATTGTTTACATGGCACAGAATTACATTAGCTGTATAGCACACTGAGTTTAAACAGTAACTGAGCAATATCTTTTGGTACTGGCCTTTAATGGAATCCATGGAAATGTTCCCTGATAACATCAATAAAGAAAGCTGAAGGAATATTCCGAGAACTGTCTCGAAGTTTTAATGGATCCTCTCCCAGTTCTGTACTAAAACTGTCTTGTACGGCTGCTCTAATTATTGACAGTCACTCGTGCCACTAATCGCATCAACGTGCAGCGGTGGTGACATTCTGCATCTCAACAACAATTTAACTGACGCAGAGCAGTGAGTTTGACACCACCTTGTTGATGGTCTTTTTTGCCAGATACCTCTCCAACACTGATTACAGTGGATGCCAGGCAGCTCAAACAGAAAACCAGAACATATTGTTCCATCGTTTGACAAACGGGGTTAGCTGATTGCCGTGTGCACATCTCACCCTCTGTGGGTGGCGTTTTTTTTTGTTGCACACTTTTCCCTGCTTCATTTGTGCTTTTTCCATTAATCTATACACCACTTCTCATTTAAAGGGGCCACACATTTACAAAAAAAACTTCATGACTTATTTTCCTGTGTGGAGTTGGGGAGGGAGAAGAACAAGTAGGGTCGTAAATCTTTCTGTCTTGATGTGATTATATGCAACAACAGCAGCTCACATTTAAATCGCACTTTTGATATGATAAAACCATAGCAACTTAGAATCCCATTCAGCTCATCAACTCAACACCGACTCTTCAGCAGGGCACCTTACTTACCCAAGCCCATCCTTCACTACATCCCTGTAACTTCCGCTGCACTTTCCATTCTAATTCCCCTAATCTATCCCTTAGTGTCCCAATATACCTTGGGATACCTTGGGACAATTTAACAAAGCTAATCCACCTAATCTCCACATGCCAAGCACTGACAATGGACACAAGGATATGATAAGGTCCCAGGCCTGGGACAATTCAAAAACACTTCCAGGAGACAATAGCATTGTGGTGTTATCCTGGACTAGCAATCCATAGACCCAAGATTATGCTCCAGGAACCCAGGTTTGAATCCCACCATGACAGATGGTGAATTCTGAATTCAATAAATATCTGGAATTAAAATTCTAACGCTGACCATTGTTGTAAAAGAACATACCTTGTTCACTCACCTGCTGTCCTTACCTGGTCTGACATACACGTGACTCCAGATCCATGGCAATGTGGTTAACTCTTAATTACCTCTCAGGGATGGGCAATAAAAGTTGGCCCAGCCAGCGATGCCTACATCCCATGAATTATTTTTCTAAGAACGTAGAACATTACAGTCCTCGGTCCTCGATGGTTTCACAGGTTGGCACACCAATGTAAAGCTCATCTGATCTACACTCTTCCAATATCATTCATGTGTTTAGCTAATGAACATTTAAATGCCCTTAATGTTGGTGAATCCACTACTGTTGCAGACAGGGGGTTTCATGTCCTTACTACTCTCTGAATAAAGAACCTACCTCTGACATCTGTCCTATATCTATTATCCCTCAATTTAAAGCTATGTCCCCTCATGCTAGCCATCACCATCCGAGGAAAAAGACTCAGTGTCCACCCTATCTAATCCTCTGATCATCCAATATGCCTCTATAAAGTCACCTCTTAACCTTCTCTCTAACGAAAACAGCCTCAAGTCCCTCAGCCTTTGCTCATAAGGCCTTCCCACTATACCAGGCAACATCCTGGTAAATCTCCTCTGTACCCTTTCCAACACTTCCATATCCTTCCTATAATGCGGTAACCAGAACTGTACGCAATACTCCACACTACCAAGTATCTTACCATTAGCCCAATACACTGTATTCCTGTTACTCCTTCCAAAGTGAATCACTTCACACTTTTCCACATTAAACTCTGTTTGTCACCTCTCAGTCTTGCTCCGTAACTTATTTATGTCCCTCTGTAACCTGCAATATTCTTCTGCACTATCCACAACTCACTGACTTTAGTATCATCCGCAAATTTACTAACCAACCCTTCTACGCTCTCATCCAGGTCATTTATAAAAATGACAAACAACGTTGGCCTCAAAACAGATCCTTGCGGTACACCACTAGTAACTGAACTCCAGGATGAACATTTCCATCAACTACCATTCTCTCTCTTCTTACAGCTAGCCAATTTCACCCTCAATCCCATGACTCCGATCTTCTGCTATAGCTCACTGTGGGGAATCTTATCAAACACTTTACTGAAATCCATACACACCACATCAACTGCTTTACCCTCATCCACCTCTTTGGTCACCTTCTCAAAGAACTCAATAAGATTTGTGAGGCACGACCTACCCTTCACAAAACTGTGTTGACTACCCCTAATCAAATTATTTCTTTCTAGATGATTATAAATCCTATCTGTTATAATCCTTTCCAAAACTTTGTCCATAAGAGAAGTAAGGCTCACCTGTCTATAATTACTAGGTTTGTCTCTACTCCCCTCCTTGAGAAAGGGGACAACATTTACTATCCCCCAGTTATATTCTTTAACATAGTGGAGCATGCCATGGAGGTCTCCTTACAAATTTCCTGTCAAGTTGTGACTGTGGGTGGAAAAATCCTGCCAGAATCAGTTTCAAATAAATGCCGGAAGCCTTACCTCAGACTTGCCACCCTGATCTTCCCACTGTGAGAAAAGCCAAGGAAACCAAACAAGTTACAGTTTGAGCTGTTTAAAGAAAAACATTTGGAGGTTTTCATGTCCATGTTAAAATGAAAGCCAGTGAACAGAAAGTGTTTCTTCCCTTCGTTCTGGCCCCCGATAATACACAGGCCTTTCAGTATCATGAGACTGCAAAGGTCAGGTTAAGTGACAAAAGTAATTCCCAATACAAATAAAGGGAGTTTGCATAATGCTGTATTAATATACAAATGCATTAATGTTCATTAATTGCATAAACAATGAAAGAAGATTTACATTGTATTCCCACAACCCTTTCTAAACATTATTTTGTTTCTCTGCCAGCAGCTCCTGTTTTCTGACAGTATTTCATCAAACAATTGCCATCCAACTGCCTTGGGACCTCCACAATTTATGACCCATATCCAGTGTGCCTGTTGATAGGTCTCCTGTTTTTAATCTCTTTCCCTGCTCTAATTTCTGTTGCAATCAAGCACTGAGGTGTCTGCTATGCCTTAGTTACTAGCCCTCTTGCTTCTGCGTTCGAAGGCTGTAGGTACAAACTCCCTCCTTAACTTGAGCACCAGAATCAATGTTTAATTAACACTTCCCGTGCAGTGCTGAGGGAGTGCCGCGCTGCCAGGGGTGTTGTCTGTCTTTGAGCGATTAAACAAAGGCCCCATCTGTCCTTTCTGGTGAATATTTGAAAAGAAAATCACATGGCACTGTTTCAAGAAGAAGCATGGGAATTATCACTCGTGTGTTGGCCAATATTTATCCCTCAAACAGCATCACAAAAATAATTGAAGTTATTGTTATGTAGTTGTTTGCAGAAGGTTGCTGTGCAACAATTGGCTGCTGTTTTTCATAAGAATGTAAGAAACAAGTGTAGGAGTAAACCACTCAGCCCATCTAAATTGCTCTGCCATTCAGTGTGATCATGGCTAACGTTTGGCTCCAATGCCATATTCCCACCCACTCCCCATATCCCTTGATTCCCTGAGAGTCCAAAAATCTGAATATCTCAGCGTTAAATATATTCCATGATGGAGCATCCACAGTCCTCTCAGTAGAGCAATAAATTACAAAGGATCATGAACACAGCCCAGTCGATCACTCAAACCAGCCTCCTACCCACTGACAATGTCTACACTTTCCACTGCCACAGAAAATCAGCCAGCATAGTTAAGGACCCCACTCACCCTGGACATGCTCACTTCCACCTTTTTCTGTCCAGAAAAAGACATAAAAGTCTGAGGACAAGTGCCAACCAGCTGACTTTTGAATGAATATACATTGCATGAAGTTGCTCTTTCTCAATATCCAAGATGTGATTGTAACACTACGTTTTGTACTCTGTTCCTTCCTTCTCTATGAATAGTGTGTTTCTTCTGTATAGTATGCAAGAAACAATACATTTTGCTGTATACTAATACATGTGACAGTCATAAATCAAAACAAAATTCACAGATTCACAATCCTAATGAGTGAAGAAATGATTCTTAATCTCAGTCCCAAATGATAGGTCACTTCTCCCCAGACTGAGTCCCCACATTATAGATTTCCCAGTATGGAAGAAGTGGAGAGTTCTCAGCCCATCCTGGTGGGTGATGGAGGTGTAGACGAGTTCAATATCCATAGTGAAGAGGAAGCAGTCAGGCCCAGGGAAAGTGGAAATTGTTAAAACACTGACACTGAAGAGTCACAGGCATAGTAGGAATTGACTGGTTAAGGGGCTTTTAAAAATAGAGTTGAAATTGGGAGAAAGAAGTTCAGTGGGGCAGGAATAGGCTAACATGATGGCTCTACCAGGATAGACCTGTTTGTGGATTTGGGGAAGGAGGTAGAAGCGGCCAGTTGCGGGACTATGACGTAGGAGATGGTGGAAGGAAGATTTCCAAAGAAGTAGAGGTCAAACAGTTTGATATTTGATGGTGTGGTTATGGTCCAGTGGGTGTTTTTGAAGCTGCACTTATCCAGGCATGTGGAGAGTATTCCATCACACTCCTGTCTCATGCCTTGGAGGTAGATAATGGATAGGCTTTGGGGAGTCTCAGCCTCTGATACAGCAGGTCCATCTAAGTCTCTGGTGACTTATGGTTATGGATTGAACAATAGTAATTGTAAGGAGACGGGGTCTGCAGTTAAACTATCACTTACTTCGAAACATTCATGGCCATTCAGTCTACCATGCCCGCGTAAGTCAATAAAAATATCTGTTGAGTTGCATTCTTCCTGCTCTTGGTAATTTTTAAATTCTTCCATGGGATGCAGGTGTCATTAGTAAAAGGATTGGAAAATCCCAGAAGCGGCATCAGGTCAGAGAATCTTCTCTTGGAGCGACAATTGCTGCAGCTTGGGAGATTCTGGCCATTACCCACAGAGTAAAAAAAGTTAAAGTTTATTTACTAGTCTCAAGTAATGTTTACATTAACGCTGCAATGAAGTTACTGCGAAATTCCCCAAGTCACCACCATCTGGCACCTGTTCAGTTCAATTCACCTAACCAGCACGTCTTTCAGACAATGGGAGGCAACCCACGTAGACACGGAGAGAATGTGCAAACTCCACACAGACAGTGACCCAAGTCAGGAATTGAACCCATGTCCCTGGCGCTGTAAGTGCTAACCACTATGCCACCACAAACAGTGCCGTGATCAGCGGACATCCCCAATTCTAATGGAGAAAAGGTAATTGATGAAACAGCTGAAGGTGGTCAAGCCTAGGACACTATCCTGAGGAACTCCTGCAGAGATATCCTGGGACTGAGATGGTTGACCTCTAACAACCACAGTCATCTCCCTTTGCACTAGGTGTGACCGCAACCAGCTGAGAGGTTTTCCCCTGATTCACACTGACTCCAGTTTCACTATGTATTACCAAGCAGTACTTTGGTTATGTTGCCACAATACAGCCATCTTCAATTCTTCTTACTAAAATTATGCAATAATATTTGTCTGGCCATGCGCGCATGCACACACACGCGCACACACACACACGCGCATGCACACACGCGCACACACACACACACACACACACACACACACACACACACACACACACACACACACACACACACACCCGTCAAATAAAGCAAATTAATTGAATGACATTTGTATAGATCACGCTTGGAGCTCCTATGCCACATCTGGCATTGTTTATTGCAGCAATCATTCCCTGCTTTTATCCTTCTATTTATGTATTTGATATGTAGTCAAGTGTGTTCAATGGACACACCTCAATGCAAGTACAAGCTCAACAAAAACTCCACATGTTAATTATCCAGATGGCAATGAAACAGAAAACCTAATGGGAGAAAGAAAACGAGAAAGGAAATTGTTTAACTTGGGAAAAGAACAAGTGCGTGGGTTGCATAAACCTGCATTTAACAGGGACTGGGTTGTGGAGTAATTGGAAATAAATCCAGCTGATTGATAAAAGACATGGTGGCACAGTGGTTAGCACTGCTGCCTCACAGCACTAAGCACCAAGGTTCAATTCCAGCCTTGGGTCACCATCTGTGTGGAGTTTGGATGTTCTCCCCATATCTGCATGGGTTTCCTCCCACACTCCAAAGATGTGCAGATTAGGTTAATTGTCCATGGTAAATTGTCCCTCAGTGTCAGGGAGAGAAAGGGGGTAAATATATGGGGTTAGGACCTAGGTGGGATTGTTGTCAGTGCAGGCTCAATGGGTCAAAGGGCCTTCTGCACTGTAGATTCTGCAATTAGAAAATTGTTTGGCTTGATCCCTGTCTTGGGTTGATTTTTTTTTTGCAAATGTAAATTCGAGACAACATTCAAATTTTTAATACAATGCAAACGACAGGGAGGCAGAATCATTATAATAATGAGTGAGCCACTTGGCCAATTGTTTCTAAGACAGCTCTATGTGGAACAATCTAATCATAGAATCCCACAGTGCAGAAGAAGACTCTTTGGCCCATTAAGTCTGCACCAACCACAATCCCACCCAGACCCTATTCCCATAATCCCATGCTTTTATCTTAGTCTCCCTGGGATTAAGGAGCAATCTAACATGGCCAATCCACCTAACCCGCACATTTTTGGACTGTGGGAGGAAACGGGTACACCCAGAGAAAGCCCACGCAGACATGGGGAGAATGTGCAAACTCCACACAGTGACCCAAGCTGAGAATCAAACCTGGCTTGCTGGCACTGTGAGGCAGCAGTGCTAACCACTGTGCCACTGCATAGTCTTGAAAGGAAATATCAATCCCTTTCCTCCCACTCAATCCATAGTTCGGCATTTTCCTTCAAGTGACTGTTCAATTTGCTTTTGAAAATGTTGATCATCACTGCTTCCGCCACCCTCAGGAACAGCAAGTTTCAGGTCATTACCACTCGCAGTGCTCAAAACCTCTTCCTCACAATCCCTCAGTATCTCCTACCAAAAACCTTATGCTGGTATCCATTAGTCCAGATGTCATGTGTCTTGTTGGGCGACATGGTGGCACAGTGGCTACTATTGCTACCTCACAGCTCCAGAGACTTTTGTTCAGTTCCTCACTTGGATCACTGTCTGTGTGGAGTTTGCACATTCTCCCCATGTCTGCATGGGACATGGTTGATTGGACGTGCTGAATTAACCCTTAGTGCCCCAGGATGTGATAGGTTAGAGGGATTAGCAGGATAACTCAGCAGAAATAGGGCCTGGGTGGGATTTGTTGTCAGTGCAGACTCAATGGGCTGAATGGCCTCTTTCTGCACCATAGGGTTTCTATGATTCTGTGTGTGATTCCAGATCCACAACAACGTGGTTCGCTCTTAAAATGTCCTCTGAAATTACTCTTTATTGCTGTTCTATTCTATATTCATAGAATTCCCACAGTGCAGAAGGAAGCCATTCAGCCCATCGCGTCTTCATCCACCCTGTGACAGAGTATCTAACCCAAAACTCCCACCCCACCCTATCCCTGTAACTCCACACATTTACCAGGGCTAATGTCCTGACCTACACATCTTTGAACAGTAAAGGGCAATTAAACATAGCCAATCCTCCTAACCCGCATCTCTAAAAGTTTGAAATTAAAGTGTAAAGTTTAGCAAACTACTCCGTTCAAAGGCAATTTGGGATGGGAGATGAGTCCTGACCCAGCAGTGACGCTCACATCCAGTGAATGAAAAAGAAACTTCACTTCTGTCATCCTGTCCATTTGTGCCCTCGACAAAAATAATTGCTCCACAGTTGGTGGCGATGTCTTCAGTTGCCTACGTTGCAAATTTTAAAATTGAGACATTGCCAGACACAAAATGATGAAACTGTAGCTGTTGTGACGAGAAATAAAACAAATGTCAGGTCTAAATAAGGTGAAATCTGCAACACTATGTTAATATACAAACATTTCAATGTGTATTGATTTTATAAACAAAGGAACTGTACTTTGTCTCATGCCAATCCTTTCAGCTTCCAAAACAATAGTGAAGTTTCACAAATAGTGTCTGATCTTCATAGTAGTTGACAACTCAGACTAAGATTCAAGACAGCTCAGACAAAGAATAATGCATTAGCACTGTGAAGTTGCAATAGGATTTTGCCTAACATCCCTCCATAGTAGTTGTCGTATTCCTTTTTATTCTGTCACTACTGATTACGCACATCATTGTCTTTTTGACGGCCAATACTTTAAGATATTGTTCCTTCAAAAACATTTCATCACCTCGTAAATCAACTTGCTCTAATCTAGTAGGGCGGCTCGGTAGCACAGTGGTTATCACTGCTGCTTCACTGCGTCGGGGACCCAGATTTGATTCCCAGCTTGGGTCACTGTCTGTACAAGTCTGCACATTCTCCCCCTCATCTGTGTGGGATGCCTCCAGATGCTCCGATTTCCTCCCAAAGTTTAAAAGATGCGCTGGCTAGGTCCAGTCAAATGAAGATGATGATAACTTCCTTCAAAAGAAGCATTAAGGATGTCCTTTCTCATCAAATTCCATAAAATCTTATTCGGTCCATGCGTACTGCTTGCAGTTTTATAAGTGGGTGGTCAAGTTTAATAGAAATATAGATTTTTAGATGGGATTTTCAAGCACGTTTTGATAATTAGAATGCCTTTTTTAAGTCATATAACTGACGTTGCTCCAAGTCAAGTTGGTAGCACCATTTCTTTCTCAAATTCCTGGGCACAGTTAAAATAAGACTCAATGTGAAAGAGTTCCACACTCAGGTTCACTCATACTTTGTGAAGAGATTGCTGGCCTTTAGATTAGTGGGGTGTTACAATGTTGGGGCATTAGAATTCTGGAGCATTGTATTGTTTAATCTAACATAAACAACTTGGTATTGTGAGACTTCTTACTGTAGGTACATTGGTAAATTCTCCCTCAATGTATCCGAACAGGTACCGGTGTGTGGCAACTCGAGGATTTTCACAGTAACTTCACTTCTGTGTTAACATAAGCCTACTTGTGACATTGATAAATAAGTAGACACACTTTAAACTTTAGTAGCCAGCTTGGTTGAATTCCCCTCTCAATTTAGTACATTACCCCGATAACCTCAGTGTGCCCTTCACATCACTGCAATCTTCATGCACCAGTCCTTAGTATGATTACAGATTGCTCGTAGTATTAATTTACCAGAGCAGACACAATGAACTAAGTGGATTTTGCATTTGATAAGAGTGTTCAATAATTTGACACGTGAAGAATAGGTATTTGCTAATCGCAGAGCTTGGGCCAAATGCTAAAATCAAATGGCCTAATGGTAACCCTAGAAACATATCACCAGACTGTTGAACTGGGCATGACATTGGGCATCAACATCAGCAGATCGGTGCAATGTGACTGCAAGCATAAAAGATTAGGCTGAGAGACCTGACACAAGAGCAAGTGTATAATTTGTGAGTTTGCCTCTCGAGCAACAAAACAGGAACCCTGGCACATTACACAGTTAAATTCAACTAGTCGAGGATACTGAGAGCTGAGACTCTTGGCTGCCTGCACGTTCAGGTGTGTGGAGCTCCTGCTGTTACAAAAGACTGTCTTTTATAAGCCATTGCTGCTGCTTTCTAGGGCAAGTCCACATATGCGGCACTTACTGTCAAAGAAAAACAAATAGTCACTGTGGCCTCTCGTTTACAGTGACTGAGTGAGTCAGAGCAAATTTTTATGACATATTGCAAGTTTTTCCGTGCTTTTTTCAGGAAGAATTCTGTAAATCCATTTCTCCATGAGCCGCCATAATTCAATGATCTTAATAGTTAAGTTAATCAAAGGTGATGATAACTTCCTTCAAAAAAAGCATCAAAGATGTCCCTTCTCATCAAATTCCATGAAATCCCATTCAGTCTGTGCATACCGCCTGCAGTTTTATGAGCAGGACCTCAAGTTAAAAAAAACACGGAATTTCGAGTGGGGAATAAATAAAGGTTTGTCCAGTGCATTTTGATAATTGGCATGCCTTTTTAACTGACATTGCTTCAAGTCAAAATGGCAGCACCATTTCCTTCTCAATTCACGGGCACAGTTAAAACAAGATTCAACATACATTAATGTTCACTCATATTTTGTGAAAGAGATTGCTGGCCTTTAGATTAGCGGGACATTAGAATGCTGGCGCATTAGGATTCTGGGACATTATGTTGCTGAATCTAACATAAGCAACATATGATTTAAGAAGAAGAGTGAGTCATTCAGTCCCTTGAACTTGCTCGCCATTCAATAAGGTCAGGATTGATTTGACTTGGGGTCCATCTGGCAGTGGCCTTAACTGCACTCTCTGACCAAACGATAGCTCTCCAAGACGAGACTTCTTCCTTGAAAGTTTCACCTGCGCCAACCAAAGTTTGTTAGAGGGTAAAACGACAGAAGTCTTGATGGAGTTGGCCAGGTGTGTTCCCATTCCTCACAGCGCCAGGAATCCGGGTTCAATTCTGGCCTCAGATTACTCTCTATGTGGAGTTTGCACATTTTTCCCCCGTGTCTGCATGGATTTCCTCCTGGTGCTCCAGTTTCCTCCCACAGTCCAAAGATGTGCAGCTTAGTTTGATTGGCCATGCTAAATTGACTCCAGTGTCAGGGGGATTAAATTTAATCTGCAGGATTAATAAGTAAGGTAAATTTGTGGGTTTACGAGAATAGGACCTGGATAGGTTTGTTGTTGGCGCAGACTCGATGGGCTGAATGGCTTTGTTCTACACTGTAGGGTTTCTATGCTTTTGTGATTCTCTAAAAGCAGTGGCCAAGCCCTCTCATCCAAAAAATTCGGGCCTTGGGTTCATAAGGAGTGTCTGAAAGGGGAAAAGAGACATAAATCAAAAGAGAATTTTAGGGAGGCCATTTCAGAGCGTGGGGCCTTGGCAGCTGAGAACGCAAATGTGTTACAAATTGAGGACAGACATCCTGGATGGTTGTGATGTTGGAGGAGATGACAGAGATTGATGGGCAGTGGTTGCTGAGGCTGCGGAGGGATTTGAAAACAAGGATAATCATTTTACAATTAAAATGATTGCTTAAATCGGATCCAGTGTAAGTCAGTAAGCACAGGGGTAATGGGATCTGGAGCTAGTGAAGAAATGGGCAATAGAGTTTTGGCTTCAAGTTTACAGATGGTAAAATGTGCAAGGCCAGCCAGGAGTACACTAGAAGTGTCAAGTCTAGAGATAACAGAAGTGTTGGTGAGAGTTTCAGCAGCAGATGCGCTGAAGAAGGGGTGGAGGTATGCAATATTTTATAGATGAGAAAGCAAAGTCTTGGTGAAAGCTGATGTTGGAATCAGATATGACACCATATTTACACAGAAACTAATTCAGTCTTTGATATTTGCCAATTAGGAGGGATAGAGTCAGTGGTAGGGACCAAAGGCAAGAGCTTCCATCTTCTGGTACTTATTCGAAAAAAATTTCTGCCTGTTCTGTTTTGGAAGTTGGATAAGCAGGAGGACAATTTTGAGACAGTGAGGAGTTGGAGAGGGATGGTGGTGAGGTAGAGCTGAGTTCTGTCAGTGTATTGTAAGTTCTGATGATGAGGCATTCTGCCAAATGATTCTGACAGTCTGTTCAGGGAACCATTGGCATGATCCACCATCTCCTTTTCCCTCAGGGCCTCCAGGACATTATATGCTTACCATTGTTCGATGGCCTTGTTTTTTTTAGAGCAACAACACAGCACGGGAAACAGGCCCTTCGGCCCAACAAGCCCGCGCTGCCGTCATAACTATATAGTAACAATTCCATTATCCTATTCTAATTTTAGGTTATTCCTAATATGGAAGAGTCTCAATGTAGGGACAATTTGTTTCCCAATCAGCCTAAGAGCAAATTTTTTGGGATGTGGGAGGAAACCGGAGCGCCCGGAGAAAACCCCCGCAACCACGGGGAGAACGCGCAAACTCCCGCAGACACCGGCCCAATTCCAAGTGTCTGCACAGCTACAGCGATAGTCACTGAGCTGTCATGGTGCCCTTCAGATGGTCCAGATAAAGCACTCATTTACGACATGAAGCACCAGGCAACCCATGAATCAACATCCAAAAGCTGTCCTCGCACCACCTGCCGAATGCATGCTCCTTGATGGTCAAGTATGGACCGAATTACCTGTGGGAAAAAAAAGCCATAGTTAAACAGTCCTACTATATCCCTCTATCTGCATAACGCTCATGTGGCTGTCCAAGAGACCCTTAAAGAGCCCTAGCATGCCTGCTCCCACCACTTTACTCGGCAGTGCATTCCACACCGCCACTACCCTTTGTGTGAAAAACTGCCCTCTAGTATTCGTCTTATACCTAGCCCCCCTCACCCTAAGGCCGTGACCCCTCGTCCTATCCATTTCTGAAGGTGGAAAAAGTTTACCACCATTTACTCTATCTATACCCCTTATAATCTTATACACCTCTATTAGATCCCCTCTAAGCCAACGGCTTTCAAGGGAAAACAACCCCAGTCTATTTAATCGTTCCTCATAAGACAGTCCTTCCATACCAGGCAGCATCCTGGTAAACCTCCTCTGCACTCTCTCCAATGACTCCACATCCTTCCGATAGTACGGCGACCAGAACTGGACGCAGTATTCCAAGTGAGGCCTAACCAACGTTCTATACAATTGCAACATCAAACTCCTACTCTTGTATTCTATACCCTTTTCAATGAAAGCTAACATACTATACGCTTTCTTTATCACCTTCTCCACCTGTGAAGACAACTTCAGAGACTTGTGCACCTGCACCCCCAAGTCTCTCTGCGTCTCTATACTTCGAATAATTTTACCTTTTATCCTATAACTCTCTTCTACATTTTTCCGGCCAAAATGCATCACCTCGCATTTATCCGGATTAAATTCCATTTGCCATATATCTGCCCAGTCTACCAACCTGTCTATGTCCTGTTGTATTGCCTGACACTGCTCTTCTGTACCCGCCAATCCAAGCATCTTCGTGTCATCAGCAAATTTGCTGATCTCACCACCTACCCCTACTTCCAAGTCGTTTATGTAGACCACAAATAGAAGAGGACCTAGTACTGAGCCTTGTGGCACTCCACTGGTGACAGGCTTCCAGTCGGAAAAAGAGCCTTCCACTACTACCCTCTGTCTCCTCCTCCCGAGCCAGTTCTCGACCCATCTACATACCCGGCCCTGTATCCCATGTGCCTTCACCTTCTCTATCAGTCTACCATGAGGAACTTTGTCAAACGCCTTACTGAAATCCATGTAGATGACATCAACAGCATGTCCTTCATCAACTGTTTTATGGTCATCATCTTTGTGGTCAAAGATGTTTTTCAAATGTACTTTGGCTGTGTCTTTTCCACTCTATTTCCACAAAGCCTTTGAACAGCAAACATAAAAGCTCCTACAGTAAATCGGTGACTTTCTCGTGACACCTAATCATGACCTTTCTGCCTGGAAATAGAATACACTGTTTTAACATGACATCATCAAGGAGCAACAGATAGCTGAGAACCATGATAGAGCCAAAGATCGAACAGAGGTAAAAGTGCAGGAGCAGGAAGGGGAGGCATTGCTGGTGATTCTCTGGTTACAGTTAGTTGGACAAGAATGGATGAGTATAGTCCTACTCATAGTGGAGAGACGTTAAAGGAGAGTAATAAGGCACACAGTAACAGGAAGTGAATTCATTGAAATCTATATTTTTCTGAGAACATTATATTCCATGAGAACAGTTAAGAAAGTTTTATGCAAAACTTGTCTATTCAACAATAGAGACCGGAATTGATGCACATGTCGTGACACATTTTGAGAAAACATCTGTTACCATGAATTTGATCTGCCAATCCAGGTCTGGGAACATGCCAATCAGTGCTAACAGAAACGTGATTTTTGGTTAATCTTACTGACTTCAAGTTTGTGTAGCATTCCACTTAAAATGTCTAAATGACCAGTTCATTTTATTCGAGGTACAATTTCCTTGTTTGGATATTGCTTGGAGATGAAACAGGTTCATAATAACATTGATCAAGTTATTTAAATTAACTATTTGCAGGCAGAAAGGTCATGATTAAGTGTCACGAGAGAGTCACTGATTTATTGTAGGAGCCTTTATGCTTGCTGTTCAAAGGCTCTGTGGGAATAGAGTGGAAAAGACGCAGCCAAAGTACATTTGAAAAGCACCTTTAACCACAAGGCGATCAAGCAATGGTCAGCATGTAATGTCCTCGAGGCCCTGAGGGAAAAGGAGATAGTGAATCATGCCGGATGGTTCCCTGAACAGACTGTCAGAGTCATTTGGCAGAATACCTCATCACCAGAACTTACAAACAAGCACCGAGACCTAATTAGTTGGTGGTGAGAAAGGTCCACCTCATCAGATCCTTCATAAAATATCTATGGTTTGGGGGAATGGAAGAGATAGTCGCACACCTCTTTGTGGAATGTACCTTTGCAAAGTAGGTCAGGAGAGAGATGTAGTGGTATTTATTGAGGTTCATCTTGAGCAGCTCTGTGCTCTACGGACTGTTCCCAGGGATGCACACCGAGACAAATATCAATTGCTGCTGGAGAATCATCAACTCAGTGAAAGACACTCTTTGGTCTGCCTGAAATCTGTTGATCTTCCAGTGCAAAGGTTTGTCCTCGACTGAGTGCTGCAGACTTGCACGTTCCAAGGTCCAGGATTATGTGCTGACAGACGCACTCAAGCTTGGAGCAGCTGCCACCAAGGCACAATGGGGAATGGCCACTGTGTAAGACCTTTTTTCAGCCAGTGTACACCACAGGGCCGGTAATGGTGTAAAATCCCTCGGACTGTGTGCATCACCCTAATCATATTATCTGTATTGAAGCAACATTTAATAAAGAAACTTCATTACTACAACACTTGCAACCACACCCTGAACCATTCCAAGCTCCCTCCCCCATGCCCAACACGTTCTTATTTATACTGAGTCACTGACTCAGCTCATCATCACATAATTTTGTCATTGGTTAATGGTCAGCTGATCCTTACAGTTTGTTACCATTGGTCACACTACAACAGATCCAGTGTTGCCATTGGTTACATTTTAACATTGTAGCACCTCAGAGTGAGCCCTCATCTCTGGAAATACCGTAGGTATCATTACACTTCAGTGTTCTAACAATTTGAAATGATTTGTAATGTTTCTTTCAGAGATCTTCTGGATAAAGTATTTTTTTGCAAAAAAGTAATTAATATGTTTGTGGAAGCAGGATTTGGCAGGAGTGCTCCACCAGACGTCACCAAAGTAATGTAGCTACTCCTTTCCTGGTACAACCCCCTGTCCTCCGTGATCAATGTGCCCCTTCCTGAATTTACTTATTGTCAGCATGGTGGCCATATACTGGTAGGTCCTAATCTAGCGAACTGCCAGGCAGCAATTATAACCATGCATTTACCTACTTTACAATAGTGATTACACTTCGTAAGTACTTCTTTGGCTATAGAAGACTTTGGCAAGTCCCTTCTTGCCTTCTTTCTTTCATCCCTTCTGTTATTCCTTCCTTCATTCTTTCCTCTTGATTCATGCATTCCCTAATTCTTCTGTAATGAACCGACATCGTTTTACCCTGCGAGCCAGTTAGTAATGAGCAACAATGGAAATGTTTGCTTTTAATGATGTTAAGATGTACATTGCATATGCATCTGTAAAAATTGTCTTTGTGTTTGAATGTTAAGCTGTGCATTTGAAGTTATGAACTCATATCCTGCTTGTGCTAAGAATAATTGGTGGGTACATCTGAAGGGGCATCAGATGCATCCCCAAACAGCCCAGTAGCCTCTATGTCTCCTGCATTTGTGATGATCTGGGCTGCAAGTAGTCGTGAATCCCATGTTCGAATCATGATCGGTCAGTGTGTGAAGGGAGCCCATATCTTGCTGTGGTCAGAGGTGGCCTATAAATTAGAGATAGGGTGGGGAGATAGCCCGGTTGAGAAGACTCACTTGAACTTTTGTCCTTCCTTTTATATTTAGCGTAAGTTATTCTGAGTTATGAATTGCATCAAATTCCTTGCTAAGTACTTTTAACAATGATTTACTAACATCTTAAAATAAGTTGTGTGCTGGGGCTGTAAGCAATCAACTCATTGTGTCTATTAATCTTTTGGATATTTATTTGTTGTCAGTGACTACCTCTCAGGGTGAAGTCAACTTACCTCACATCTTGAGAGTTCAGCTATCCAGTTTAGTCCAGCAAATTTTTGTGGCAAATTACCATTCTGCTTGCACTACGCTTTAGTTTTAAAACAATAGCAGCCTCGAAAGTATGATACGCCAGAGCTGTTAAATAATTTAAAACTTCCTTTAAGAAGAGAAAATGGCTTCATTCAAATACAGCTGTAAAAATACCCCCAACGGACTGAGGGCACATAAAGAATCTCAAGGTAGGCTTCAAAATGTGAACACTGGGAGCTTTTTATTGAAGGTGTGCGCGCATTCGTAATCAGGTCTCAGACTGTCCAACAGGGTTCCAAATTGGGAGGTGTTGATTGCCCAGGGGGTCACCTGACCCACACTCTTAAAGGGGCAGTCCACATCCCAACCCCAAAATAGAATATATGTACATGTATCACAATAGCATGTATTTTTTAAGGTTTTTATACTTTTGTTTCCTGAGCTTGATTGTCTCCAGTAATTTCAATGGTATAAATACACATTCCTGAGAAGAACAACTTGCGCTTACTGAGTGCGTTACACTGCATATAAAGTTGAAAGTTTATTTATTAGTGTCACAAGTAGGCTTATATTGACACCGCAGTGCTGTTACTGTGAAAATCCCCTAGTCGCCACACTCCAGTGCCTGTTCAGATACACTGAGGGAGAATTTAGCCTGGCCAGTACGCCTAACCAGTATGTCTTTCGGACTGTGGAGAGGAAACCAGAGCACTCAGAGGAAACCCACGCAGACATTGAGAGAATGTCTGTGTGCAATCTGTACAATGACTGAAGCTGGGAATCAAACCTTGGACCCTAGAACTTGTGAGGCAGTAGTACTAACCACTGTGCTACCATACACCCTGGAGTATAAAAAGCAATTTAAAAATTCCTTGAGGAAGAGAAAATAGTTTCATTTAAATACAGCAAGATTTTCTCTTCAGGTTTTGTCCTCCGAGCTTGGTTGTCTCCAGTACTTCTTGTGGCATAAACAAACATTTCTGGGAAGCAAAAGTTGCATTTACTTAGCAGATTACGATGCATATTATTAGCAGCTACAGAATTCTTGGCTTGTAATATGCCTTATCTACCCAAAGTTTGACAAAATGTATGGTAACTGAGTGCAAACTCCACATAGACGGTGTTATGTAGAGGATCCCAAAGCAATAGCATCTGAAAATAGGATGTAGGAGTCATGGTGCATACAATGCAGCCAACATATCAATTTCCTCAAACCTCTCCCCCACATCATAACTTTATTCCTGTGCTTTTTGTTCTTTATTATTTCCCAAGAGATACAACTGGTCAATACAGTGGAACGATAACAAGAAGGCAATGATGATAATACACAGTGATTTCACATTTGCAGCTACTCCTGAGACAATGGGCAGAATTTTAACAGAATGATTCCAATAGTGGGATGATCTCGTTCATCTAGAAACCATAAAATCTTGCCCGAGGTTAACGGACCTTCCCATGCTCCTCCCTTCATTCACTCCGATTCCCGTGGCAGCGGGCATGGCGGTAAAATTCCAGCATGAGCGTCCAGCTCGTCTGAAAATGAGAGAGTTCCAGATCCATTTTTTTGGGGTGAGTTTTCACACCCAATATTATGCACTTAGTCATTGAAAAACTGGTATAGACTGTTTCTAGTTACTGCAGTAAGTGGGCTGGGCTTAATTTGCCAGCCAGCTTATAGAGGGAGGGAGTGTTTATGTGCAAACCTCTGATTCTACACGTGCTCAATAACAACAGCAGGGCTATAATAGACGGAGATCTGTCAGGCCCCTGCTACTGCAGACAGCCTGGACCAGCTTCCCGCCCTTGCAATCATGGGAGCCTGCAGCTGATCAGGAGCCCCACAATGCATGGACATCGAGACCTTGCTGCCCCCACCCCACCCTCGATCCAATCCCATTGTAAAGTGGCAGTGCTCCCTGATCCAATCACAGGTGGAGTGGCAGCCAGTCCCCTCCCCTCCCATTTAATCCCATTGCAGAGTGGCAGTGGGACTAGTCTCCAATCGCGGGCAGAGTGCACAGCGACCCCCTCTCTCCCTCAGTCTGGCACCATCATGTGCCCACTATTGGGCCACACCGTGGCACTATCCAGTAAGCGTTGTCCAGATGCCTGATGGGCACTGCCCAGGTGCCAGGCTGACAGTGCCAACGTGTCAGGGTGGCACTGCCAGGCTGACACTAGCCAAGAGGTAGTCCCTTTGCCCTCGGGCTCTGGGGGGGGGGGGGGGGGGTAGCCTCAATGAACATCTAGACCTTGCTGCCCCCACCCCACCCTTGATCCAATCGCATCCCAGTTGTGGGGAGCAGGTGTTTTCCTCACAAGGCAGAACCTCTCCTGGCAAGGCCACAAAGGCAAGTGTGCCCAGATGATCAAGTACCAGCTCATTGAACAAATGGAACTTCAAATTTAAATACATTTAAATAATTTATTCAGACTCTTGTCCACTTTCAGCGAGAGGCTGACCTCACTGGAAACCTAACTCTTGTGAAATAACAAGAACCAAGAAATCAGGCACGATTTCTCAGTTCTTGCACAATTTTACTCACACACTCTGTCCGTCAATGGGTGGGGTGAGCCAGTAAAAATTCCACCAGCATCAACAAACCTTCTCATTGTCAGCCCCTCACCCACCCCAATTCCTGTGGCAGGCAGGCAATAAAATTCTGGCCAATGACATTGAACAGAATTTAGAGAATAACATAGTGAGATGGTGAGACACTGGACACATGGCGATATAGCCAGGCAATGGGACACAGAGAAGGCAGCTGGCAGTTCCATTGCAAAGAATTCAGAGGAGCCTTTTGATGGGGCAGTCTACAGAAAAGCACTATTGGGTCTGCACAAGTGAAAGACTTGATATTTTGGAAAATCTTCTGGGAAACCTGCATTCAATGCCAAAGAACAAGTTGGAGTTATACCTGGAACAAAGGAAGATGGTTCTACTGGTTGAAGGTCAATCCTCTCAGTTCCAGGACATCACCATAAGAATTCTTCAAGGTAGTCTCCTTGGTCCAACTATCTTCAGTTGCTTCATCAATGATCTTCCTTTCATCATAAGGTTAGAGATGGAGATGTTTGTTGATGATTGTATAATGTTCAGTACTATTTACATCTCCTCAGATACTGAAGCAGTTCAGTATCTGAAGAGTTGCGAATGGAACTGAAGCAATTCAGTATCTGAGGAGATGTGAATGGCACTGAACATTATACAATACAGCAAGACCTGAACAGAAGACAGGCTTAGCCTGACAAGTGGCAAGTAACATTTGCACCACACAAGTGCCAGGCAATGACCATCTCCAACAAGGTAGAATCTAGCCATCACCCCTTGACTTTCAATGGCATTACCATCATTGAATCGCCCACTATCAACATCTTGAGGATTACTATGACCAGAAACTGAACTGGACTATCATGTCAATACTGTGGCAACAGTTGTAGGTCAGAGATTGGGAATCCTGTGACAAGTAACTCACTTCCTGATGTCTTGTCCACCATCTACAAGGCACAAGTGAGGAGAGTGGTGGAATACTCTCCCCTTAGCTGGATGAGTGCAACTCCAACAACACTCAAGAAGTTTGACCGCAAATAAGATAAAGCAACTCACTTGATTTGCATCCCTTTCACAAACATTCACTTCCTCCACCATTGACTAACAGTAGCAACCATGTGTACCATTTAAAAGATGCACTGCAGGAACTTACCAAGGTTCCACTTGCAGCATCTTACACCTGACTGCTCCCATCTAGCAGGATAGGGGGAACAGAGACATGGGAAGATCAGTACCAGGAAGTTCCCCTTCAAGCCATTCACGATCCTGTCTTGCGAATGTATGCCACTGTTCATTCAGTTGCTGGGTCAAAATTCTGGTATTTCCTCCGTAACATCATTGATAGGTGGAAATATGTCATCCCATCTACCTGGGGCAGCATGGAAGGAGTGTGATTGTGGGGCAAGTACAGATTGCTTTGCTTCTCTAGGGTGCCTTTCTCCCATTTTTAATGCAAACAGAGATAAAATCAAGAGGATCTATTATTCCCGTTGGTAACTTCCTATTTAATAATTTTCCATGGAAAGAAAAAATATCCCCATTAATATTTAGAAGAACTATGGCAGTCTAATAAGTACAACATTATTTTTCTAAAGACCTATGCAGTTTTTATTTCCTTTAGTTGTTAATTATTGGTAATAAATGTTGCTTATATTTCAAAGCAAGACTGAGGGATTTTGGATTTAAGAGGTAAAATAGTTCCAACCTTACTATAGAATCTTAGAACTGGGCAGTATTGTAGCTGTTGCTTTCATCTATCTCCTCTGTGCTTGCCTTTTGTGCTTTTATATTGTATATATACATGTATTATTTCTCATTTAATGTTATGCACCGCTAGTATTTCTGGTGCATACATTATGAGGAAATGGCTATTCCTCATTCATCCTACCAAAGCCTTTGAAATCGAACACACGTCATTAAATTGAACCCCATCATTAAAAAAATCTGCTAAACTTCCCCTTTGTCCTTTTGGTAATTACCTTAAATTTATGCCTCACTAACCAGTGCAATTTTTTGTGTAACAATCCTTTATCTCATCAACTGTCTTCCAAATTGTGAAAAATTCTCAACACATTGATTCAGATTCTTTAATCTCACCAGTTCTGAGCGTGTGAACTTAATAATATAGTTTCCTTAACGTATGGAGATGTCAGATTCACACTATTGAATCATAATCTGTGTCCATAAGATTCAGCACTTTAAGGCCCTACAGTGGCGGAAGCTTTATAATTTTTTTATGTGCTTCATACAGAAGCCAGAAAGTGCATTCAAAGAAGCAGAAAATGCACAAAAGAAAATCACTGGTATTTCATATAGTTGGTCTAGTCCTTTGGGCTTTGAACAGAAATTTAAAAATGACAATCCTCTGACGCATCATAATCTTTGCCATATCCTCTTCAACATTGAACGATAACTGACTCCAGAACCCAAAGCCTTTCTTATTTGGACTGCCATCAGTTTTCTCGATGTGATTTCCTCATCTGCAATATCCTGCATAATTTGTCCATTATAGCCTCTTGCACCCACCTACCAAACACCTCCGCAATCATTTCCACTACAGTATCATACAGTGAGAATGTTGGCAGTATTTGTCTTTGCTGTTCCTTCATCTGCTCTGCACCTTGAAGACTTTGCATCCTGCTTTGAAAGAGAAAATCTAGACCAGGAATTTAGAGAGGAAATGTCACATGCAGGGCAGATTCACGTTGAGTGTATATACATACAGAATATTTATACAGTAGAATGTCCACATTTGGAAATATTTACAGAGTAAGTTCCACAGAGGAATATGTGCATATGGAAATATTTACAAAACAGAGACACAAAAAAATCCATAGAAATACAAGAGCTTACAACACAAAAGGAGGTTGTACAGTCTGTCAGGTTGGTGCAGGCTGTTTGCTAGATTTATTCCAAAAGAATACCACTGCCTTGAGCTCAGCGCAGCTCAGTCATCTTCTGCTTCAAATGTTTATCCACTTCACTTCTAAATGATGCAGTAATCTCGATCTCAGTCATTTCTATGACAAAGCATGAATGTTCCAACAATACCCCCACCCCGCGAGTAACAATATATCTCCTTGTCCCTCTTTCAGTGTAACAGTTTTGAATTGTTGCCTTATTGGAAATGACTCCCCAACCAGAGGAAATGGCTATTCCTCATTCATCCTACCAAAGCCTTTGAAATCGAACACACGTCCTTGGCACTGTGACAGAGCAGTGCTAATCACTGTGCCACCATGCCACCCTAAAGTTCCAGCCATGCAGTTTTCATTTTGTATTTGATATTTAACTGCGGAGTTTCTTATGGGAGCTTGGTTGGGAAATTGAACTGGAGAGCATTCATGTGTCTCTTTTCTTGCCAATATCTGTTTTCACTTCAACATCCTGATCATCTAATCAGCGTACAACAATGTGAAACACAGCAGAAATTAGCTTATATAGTCAGGGTCTAAGAAAAACATGCAACTTTCACCGTACGTTCCTCCTTTAGATATAAAAGTGAAAGTTGCAAGCGATTTAACCATCAATAACTAACATTAAACTTAGCGTTCAAAGGCATCTAATCATGGAAGAAAGAACAAAGAACAGTACAACACATGAACAGGATCTTTGGCCCACCAAGCCTTCACCGACACATAATGCCTTTCTAAAGAGCTTTTGCCTCCAGGTAGCCTGTATCCCACTATTCCCTGCCTATTCATGTATCTGTCAAGATGCCTGTAAATGTTCCTGTTGTTTTTACTTTGACCACCTCATCTTGCAGCTCATTTCAGGCATTTACCACCTTCCGTATACAAAACTTGCCTCCTTAAAACTTTCCCTCTTTTACTTTAAACCTATAACTCTGAGTAGTGGGCATTTCTACCGGGGGGAGAAAAGATTCCAACTATCCATTCTTTTCAATTTTAAATGCAATTCTTATTAAAGGTGTTTGGATGCACGTAAATAAGGTGAAAAAAGCATAAAACAGGACTCTGAGGATAAGTTGAAAAATAATCACAGAAAGAGTAAGATGTCAGAAAAATTATTTTCTTTCCTGAAACAGGTGCTGTAGGAAATTCCCACATATGTCACAGCCTTGGGCCAGAGCCATTATCATCACAGATGATACAGTGCAGAAGGAGGCCATTCAGCCCATCGAACCTGAACTGACCAACAACTGACCAGGTCTTACTCCTATAATCCTATGTATTTACCCTGCTAATTCCCAGGCACTAAAGGGATAATTTAGCACAGCCAATCTACACATCTTTGGACTGTGAGAGGAACCCGGAGAAAACCCACGGAGACAAGATAGAATGTGCAAACTCCACACAGACAGTGACCCAAGCCAAGAATTGAACCCAAGTCTCTGGTGCTGTGAGACAGCACTGTTCACCACTGTGTCACCATGCCACCCTAACTATAATGGCCCGAGAATGCATTTGGTGAAAGGATTGATCAACCAGTGTAAAAGACTAAAGAAATCCAAGGATAGCATAGTTACATGTGGAGAACAGTTACACAACCCGAATTGCTCAAGTCCTTCAAGATTTGCTTTTGCACCAAGTTTCACAGAAAATCCACTCCTTGGCATGTTATGCACCTGTAATTTACAAAGGTTTTATTCTGTTTAGCTGTTAAACTACCGGCAATTATCTGGCAACGATGGCTCCTGTAGTAAAAACACAATATGTTAGAAATTCTCAGCAGGTCAGACAGCATCAGTGGAGGAAGATACAGAGTTAACACTGCTAGCTAATGACTTTGCATCAGGAAGGTCCTGGCTGCCTTACCTTTATGTCTTTTTTCTTAACAGCTGTTCACAAATGGTATTTCTATCTGCCAAAGTAGCAGCATAATACTTTTTGAAGTCCTGCTTTTTTAATAAAACTGTTTAATCTTTAAAGTCCTAAAACAGCAAAGTAGTGGCACCCATCTGTATTTCCTTTTGTAACTTATTAGTTCCAGAGACCAGAGCCTTATCAGCTTCATGCGTCTGGTTGGGCCATTTGCTCTCATTGACCCATCTCTTCAAACACTGAGTCATTAGGAAACATGTATGTTTCTGAATCAGCTTATCATGGCTGAGTGAGCACTTTAAAAGCTATCCAGTTTGTTCATTATCTACTTTCTCTGCAGTCCTGCATACGTTTCCTCTTTAAGTATATACCCACTTCAATCCCAACTCCACCATTTCAAATAAAGATGGAGCCTATGTTGCTATTGCCCTCAGAATTGGGCTTGGGCTGGTCACGGACAGTTAAGTGCTCCAACAGATTTAATGCTCAGTCGCTTGTAGATTGGCCACTTCCATCTCATTCAAATTATTTCAGATTCTTAACATGTTTTGTCAGCTGAACTAGAACTTGCTCCCCAAGTTTTTGTTTTAATCATTCGTGGGACATGGGTGTGGCTGGCTAGCCAACATTTATTGCCCATCCCTAGTTGCCCTTGAAAAGGTGGTGGTGAATTGAGTGGTAAAGTATTTGAGAGGGCAATTAGATTCAACCACATTGCTCTGGAGTCACATGTAGGCCAGACCAGTTAAAGACAACAGAATTCCTTCTCTAAAGAACATTAGTCAACCAGATGGGTTTTTCCGACAATTTCTTTGATTTGATTTATTATTGTCACGTGTATTCGTTTATAGTGAAAAGTATTGTTTCTTGCACACTATACAGACAAAGCATACTGTACATAGAGAAGGAAAGGAGAGAACAGAGAATGTAATATTGCAGTCATAGCTAAGATGTAGAATAAAGTTTTAGAAGTATAGAATGAGAGTAAAAGTTAGAATGAGAATGTGTGCTGGGCACAGCTTGCATGAAGTTGCCATGGTCTGACGCCATCTTGGATAAGAAAAATCAACAATGGTTTCATGGTTATTGGTAGATTCTTAATTCCAATTTGTTTTACTGAATTCGAACTCCACCGCCTACCCAGGTCCCCAGGACATTAGTTCAATCTAATAGTCTAATGACTAGGACATCACCTGCCCAAGGAGGTCCCAAGACCTCTGGCTTTTCCAAATTTGAAAGTCGTTCAGAAAATCAGTAAATGAAAAGAGAGAAAAGGGCTTTCAGTAATTTGTAAAAGCCAGATTTATGCCTCAGAGTCATCTTAGGGTCAAAGCTGTTGGAGAAGCAGACTGACGAGAGAGATGATGTGGTGGCGGTGAGGGTGAAAATGGCGGTGGATGAGTTAGAGCTATGGGTCATCAATGCGCATCAGCACGTCTGATAAATAAGCTCAAGTCATTAACAGTCTTTCTGAGCAATTACAAATACACAGCTTTATGCAGAAGCATCAGGGCAGACATTCTTTTGTTAAATGGATTATGTTTAGGTTTCCTTTTAGCATTTACTTTTGCATTGGTGTGATCTTCCTCCCATTGTTTCTCTAATTAATGACCTGTTGGTTTCTTGAGGGCAAGGTCTAAACAGCAGACCTAATTCAGACTCTGGAGGAAGGGGGAGGGATGAGACTCAATATTTCCCTTCTTGTTTCCCAACATTGTGTTTCGTTTCATGTTAAATCCTCCCGGAAAGGTTCACGCAGTGAAGATCAGCTTTGCTATTTCTGGACCCATGCAATGTCCTGCACTAAGCTGGCAGCACCAGGTTATTCATGTTTTCCTGCGTTTTCGTAAACACAATGAGAGATGGCTCTGAGGCCTTTGCTCAGCTCACAAGTGCCAGCGGCCTTGTCAAAGACAGAAAACGTTGAGTGCTTTGGATGTTCTGGGGGCAGAACCTGAGAGATTGGCGGTGGACAGCCCACGTTGATCGGTGGGACAGCAACCACATTGCGACGCTTTAAAGTATCCTGGCAAACATTGTGCACCTTGGACTATGCAAATTCAAATGGAAAAGGGCACTTTCCAGATATATGAAAGAACATGCTCATATCCAGAATTAGTCCGAACTTACCCTGAAATATATGACCAGTTTTCAAAGAAATTCAGTATGCTCTGTGATTGGATGTTCAGCTTAATCAGGGGAAAACTGTGATGTTTCAGGTTATTTGGTTATTGCAAAAGCCTCTCAAGATATCAAGTAAACTGATTAACTTGTTTGAGCAATTTCTCAAACAGCTCTTAACAAACTGGTCACAAAGGCATACCCAGTGACTCATTCGCTACTGTCAACAGTTCAAAATTTTGCTTCTCAACCAAGGTTTTTCTGTCACTTTGATGTGTTAGGTGCCTTCCTTACTCTTGGCTCCAAGATTTTTATTTCGAATATAGTCAAAAGTTGCAGACTGCCAGTAATTCCAGCTCATGTTCTTACTGAATGTTGTTCACTAGACTGATTCCAGAGATGAGATGTTTGTAATATGAAAAGACATTGAACAATTTCAGCATGATAGCACAGTGGTTAGCACTGCTGCTTCACAGCTTCAGGGTCCTGGGTTCAATTCCCAGCTCGGGTCACTGTCTGTGTGGAGTTTGCACATTGTCCTCACGTCTGCATGGGTTTCCTCCAGGTACTCCGGTTTCCTCCCACAGCCCAAAGATGTGGGGGTTAGGTTGATTGGCCATGCTAAGAAATTGCCCCTTATTGTCCAGGGTAATGGAGGTTAGAGGGATAGGTGGGTAGAATATACATGGATATGGTATTCGGGCCTGGGTGGAATTGTGTTCAGTGCAGACTTGATGGGCCGAAGGGTCTCTTTCTGCACTATAGGATTCTATGATTCTAATTTAGGCCTACACTTTCTGGAATTTAGAAGAATGAGGGGAGTCCAAATTAAGGTATAAAAGATGGTGAAAAGTGTGGATAAAGGAGACATGAAATGGATGCATCCTTTTATGGGGCATTCTCAGATAAAAGGTCACAGTCTAAGGATAAGGGGTAGCAAATTTAAAATAGAGTTAAGGAAAAACTACTCCCAAAGAGTTGTGGATCTGTGGAATTTGCTATCCCAAAGTATGGTGGATGCTGGGACAATAAATAAATTTGAGGAGGAGTTAAACAGATTTTTAATCGGTAATGGGTTGAAGGGTTATGGGGAGAGGGCAGGAAAATGGGGATGAGGGGTATATTAGCTATGATCGAATGGTGGAGCGGACTTGATGGGCTGACTGCTCCTATGTCTTGTGAACTTATACAATCATCATTGTTACAAGTCTGCGACAATGTGTGCAAGTAATTCCCTTACTGCTGCCTCTCAGCACCAGGGACCCAGGTTCAATTCCAGGCTTCAGTGACTCTCCATGTGGAGTTTGTATGTTCTTCCCCATGTCTGCGTAGGTTTCCTCCGGATGCTCCGGTTTTTTCCACAGTCCAAAGATGTGCAGTTTAGGTGAATTGGCTATTCTACATTGCCCCATAGTATCCCAAGATGTGTGTAGCTTTTGGCAGTTAGTGGGCTAAGTACATGGGGTTACAGGATTAGGGCCTGGGAAAGATGCTCTGTTGGAGACTTGGCGCACACTCAGCGGGCTGAATGGCCCACTTATGTACTATAGGATTTCTATGGTTATCAGTGTCAACAGGTTTGCATTAGAATTGTAGAATGACTATTGCACAGAAAAAAGCTGTTCAGACCATCATAGCTGTGATGTCACTCTGCAAGAGCAACTCAACTAGTCCCACTCCCTTGCTATTCCCCCATAGCCCAGCATCGCACCAACCTAGTTTCCTTTTGAAGCGTATGATTTCACCATCCTCTCAGCCATGTATTCTGGGTTCCAACCATTTTCTGGTAAAGCATTTTCCTCCCCTTGCCTTCAGTTCTTTTGCAGTTCACCTCACAATGGTGTCTTTTCAAGAGCAATTCCCCCCTATGTACGCTCGCAAGACGCCCCTATGATTTTGTAGGAGCTGATCAAATCCAACCCTCTGTGTTCCAAGGAAAACAGATCCTGCTTCTCCAATGCAACTCAAGTTCCTCATATCATCATTGATCCGAATTGGTTATGGATATCATCCATGTTTCTACACAGTCTGTAAATAGGTGAAAGTGCAGAGGGATAAGATAACAGATAAAGTTGCCGTAGTTCCTTTGAGGGGGAGCTGATTGGTGGTGGTTTAATCTGAGCATCACCACATCTGAAGCAAGGGTCGAAGTTGAGGGAAGGTGGGGCCTTCATGAATAACCTCAGTTAGTATGGGAGTTGAACTCTTGCTATTGGCGTCACTCTGCATCATGATTCAGCTGTCCAGCCAACTAAGCTAACCCAACCAGGGTAGGAGAGATGCTGTACTCAGCTGTGTTAAGCTATCACAGAGAACACTACAGAGTGCCCTTTATAACTGATTTTGACTGACTGTAGATGTTGACGCACTGAATGTATAAATGGCAAAACTCTTGCTGGGTTGCAATTGAAAGTGGTAATAACTTACTATTTAAATCTATTTGTATCCCTGTCATAAATAGCCATTAGAATTTCTTCTTCCAGTGTAGATCTGAAAATGGTTCATTGTATGTACAAAAGAAATTGCTAACTGAACATTGATCTGTGCACTGGTGCCATCTTCAGAGGATACAGGTCTGTGCAAATAAACTGGTGAAAAGAGTGAATTATGTTAAAAGGAAAACATTGCATAATCACCGACAGACTGCATTTATATAGAATTTGTCATGTAATAAAAGCACTCCAAAGTGTTATCAAATCAAAGTCATCAGATAAAATCTGACACTCAGCTGGTCAATCATTGGGTCCAGGATGCAGAGGGATCACAGAATCACTCATCTGATGAAGGAGCAGCGCTCCGAAAGCTCGTGGTCCCAAGTAAACCTGTTGGAATTTAATCTGATGTTGTGAGACTTCTTACAACGCTGACATCTCCACATCATAGAATCAAAGAATTGTTATTTCAGCCCATTACAGGTGTGCTAGCTCACCAAATGAATATTTCATTGAGTGTCATTCTCCTGCCTTCTCTTTGTCATTTGTCATATTGTTTCTTTTCACATAAATTCCTTTTTGAATGCACCAATTGAATCTCTTTTCACCACACTCCCAAACCTTGTATTCTTGACCTTAATCACTCGCTGTATGGAAACAAAATTTTCTTCATTTTTGCTTCTATTGCCAATTATCTCTAATCTGTTCCCTTTCATTCTTGATCCCTTCATGAGTGGGAACAGTTTCTCCCTCGTTATTCTGTCCAGGTCTCTCATGATTTTGATCACCTCTATCAAATCTTCTCTTAACTTCTTCAAAGAAAATGACCCCAACTTCTCCAGTCAAGCTTCACAACTGAAGATCTTCATACCTGGAGCCGTTCTTGCAAAGATCTTCTGCATTTTCACCAATGCCTTCCTATCATTCTTAATAAATTCCTTGCTCTTGTACTCTATGTCCCTATTAATAAAACCTGGAGCATGGTATGCTTTATTAACTGCTCGTTCAACCTCTCCTGTCACCTTCAATGACTTATATACATATAAACTCAGGTCCTCTGCTCCTGCACTCTCTTTAGAGTTCTCCTCTTTATTTTGTATTGTCTTGCCATCTTCTTCCTAACAAAATGCACCATCTCACATTTCTCTGCATTGAGCTGCATTTGCCCATTCCACCTATTTACCTTTGTTCTTTTGAAGTTCTGCAGAATTCTCCTCCTCACAGTTTACAATGCTTCCAAGTTTCAGGTTGTTTGCAAATTGTGGAATTATGCCCTGTACGTCAAGTTCAAGGTCATTACTATATGGCAGGAAAAACAAGGGTCCCAGTAGTGAGCCCTGGGAACTCTGCTGCAAACATCTGTTTCCTGTCACTCAGCCAATTTTGTATCCATGTTGATACTGATCCTTTTATTCTATGAGCTATAACTTTCCTCATATGTTTTTTGTGTTGCACTGTATCAAATGTCTCTCACATCAACAGTGTTGCCCTCATCAACCCTCTCTATTGCCTCTTTGAAAAACTCCAGCAAGTTTGTTAAACATGATTTTCCATTAAGAAATCTATGCTGGTTCTTTCTAATCAACCGACATTTTTCCATATGACTATTAATTCTGTTCCAAATAATTGTTTCTAGAAGCTCCCCTGCCATCAAAGTTAACCTGACTGGTCTGTAGTTGCTGGGCACATTTCTACAGCCCTTTTGGATCAAGGGTGGACCATTTCTAATTCTCCGGTTCTCTGGCTCCCCGGCTGAATCTATAGAAGCTCGGAACATTTTGGTTAGTGCCATTTCCATTCTCACTTATCTCAGTGTTCTTTGATGCATCACATTTAGTTCCAGTGCTCTGTCAACTTTAAGTATTCATACTTCATTCAATACCTCCTCCTTGTTAATTGTAAACCCTTCTAAATGCCAGAATTACCTCTTCTTTAGATAATAGAATCCTACAGTGCAGAAGGAGGCCATCTGACCCATTGAGTCTGCACTGATATAAACCTACTCAGGCCCTATTCCCATAAGCACTAGCATTTACCCTCGCTAGTCCTTCTGACATTAATGGGCAATTTAGCATGGCCAATCCACCTAACATCTGCATCTTTGAACTGTGGGAAGAAACCGGAGCATCCAGAGGAAATCCATGCAGACATGGGGACAATGCGCAAACTCTACACAGACAGTAACACAGAATGGAACCCAGGTCCCTGATATGGTAAGGCAGCAGTGCTAACCACTGTGCCACCGTGCTGCCATGGCCTGAATAGCACTTTTTTCCTTGGTAAGGATAGATGCAAAATCTTTGTTTAATATCTCAGCTATGTCCCCTACCTCCATTATGGTCCCTAGTCAGTTCTATTCATTTTATCACCCTGTTAGTATTTATATTCAGAAATTGACTGAATGAGGGGTGGGCTGGTGTCTTTTATCCGTTTGCCCAGGGAGACTGTTTTGACTATTCAGGAGTTAGGTAAGTGCGTGTATGGAAAAGTTCTAAAACATTTTTTTCCAGAATATTTTCTATGGAGAACAATCATTTGTATTTTTAAGCAACCTTGTGTCTGCTGCAGATGGAATGCTTGGCCTTCAACTAATGGAAGGATTATTCCCTGTGCCTGGTTTCTGCATCAGTGTCCAATTCTAAGACCATGGGTGGAATTCTCCCATTGACCTGTCACAGGAATCACAGTGGCTGGGACACGGAGCATGGAAAAATCCATTGACCTCTGATGGATTTCTGGCCTTGTGACAAGCATGGCCGAAAAACCCTGCCCCACGCACACACATCAAATGATTCTCCAATTCGGGCCTTCCTGCATACTCTTTGGACCAATTGGATGAAGATTATTGAGTTCCAGGGGCTCAATCTGTCTCTGAAAGGCAGTGGATGCATTTTGCTCATTATTTAATAGTACTGAGCATCTTTAGATTTGAATTACCAGATAAACTTCCTTTTCCCTTTTTGGTTTATCTCGATGTTGTTGTTACAAGGTCAGTGCTTAGGGACCTCAGTGAACTGTTGATGTGAGGTTGGAATTATTGCGCTAGAAATGGCTAATTATCAAAAAGTGATTAAGGAGAGTACTGGGCATTTAATGCTTTTGAGTGTTTATTAGCTGGCAATTGGGTCTTTCTTTTGTTTGTTTTACAAAGCCTTCACAGATATTGGGCATTCAATTAGACCAGTATCCAGGATATGTGAGCACCGTGCATGACCCACAGGTCATACAAGCAATTACTTTATGCAACATACATATCAATATTGAATCAAGATACCTGAGTCCATCCTTATTGAATTAGTGTGTTCAGCCATCATTGGAGTCCTGAAGGAGACCTGCAAACTGTTTTTCTATGTCAGATCTTATTTTGTATGTTTGTTTCCACATCTTTGTTGCCTCAGCCCTATTAATGATGGCCCATCTTGTGTGAACAGTATGCCACTCGAGTTGGATGAACAAAGGTAGCCCTTGTCTCCTCATCTGTGTGACTACTCTTCATATGTGGCCTACTGTCACTAGACTATTAATCCATAAACTCAGTGAATATTATGGGGACCCGAGTTTGAATCCTGGCACAGCAAATAGTAGAATTTGAATTCAATAAAAAATATATGTAAGAATATAATGATGTCCATGGAGCCATTGGTTGTTTGTTAGAAAAAAACCATCACTAATGTCCTTTAGGCAAGGAAATCTGCCATCCCTACCTGGTCTGGCCTACATGTGACTACAGAGCCAGAGCAACTGCCCTCTGAAATGGTTAAACAAGCCTCTCAGTTCAAAAGAAACTAGTGATGTGCAATAAATGTTGGCCATCCAGCGAAGCCCATATCCCATGAATGAATAAAAAAGACAATAAAACCAATGCTTGTACCAATTGACATAAGAACAGCCTCTTCCCTGATGTCATCAGACTTTTGAATGAATCTATCTTATATTAAGCTGATCTTTCTCCACACCCTAGCTAGACTGTAACATTACATTCTGCACTCTCTCCTTTCCTTACCGCCATGTATTTTACGAACAATATGTTCTGTGTGTATCACATGCAAGAAACAATATTTTTCACTGTATCCCAATACATGTGACAATAATAAATCAGATCAAATCAATCAAGTGTTTGGTGTATTGGGAAAGATTTCAGTCAATATCAAAGAGCATGCAAGAGTCCAGCATCGATCTATTTGGAGTCTATCTTTTCCAGTGTGGAAATGATGGCTGACTTGTGTTAATGAACAGAGGGATCTTGGTGTATATGTGCATAGATCCCTGAAAGTTGGCAATCAAGTCGATAAGGTTGTTAAGAAGGCATACGGAGTCTTGGCTTTTATTGGTAGGGGGATTGAATTTCGGAGCCGTAACATCATGTTGCAACTGTACAAAACTCTAGTGCGGCCACACTTGGAGTATTGTGTGCAGTTCTGGTCCCCGCATTATAAGAAAGATGTGGAGGCATTGGAGAGGGTAAAGAGGAGGTTTACCAGGATGTTGCCTGGTATGGAGGGCAGGTCTTATGAAGAGAGGCTGGGGGATTTGAGGTTGTTTTCGTTAGAAAGGAGGCGGCTAAGAGGGGACCTAATCGAAACATATAAGATGATTAGAGGTTTAGATAGGGTGGACAGTGATAGCCTTTTTCTAGGATGGAGAAAGCTAGCACGAGGGGACATAGCTTTAAATTAAGGGGTGGTAGTTATAGGACGGATGTCAGAGGTAGTTTCTTTACCCAGAGGGTGGTAAGGGTATGGAATGCCCTGCCTGCTGCAGTTGTAGATGCGCCAAGTTTGGTGGCGTTTAAGAGGTTAGTAGATAAGTTTATGGATGAAGAGGGAATGGTTTAGGTAGAGGGTCATTGCTTTTTCTTAATTGGTCGGCTCAACATCAAAGGCCAAAGGGCCTGTTCTGCGCTGTAATGTTCTATATTCTATGACTCTCTTTAGCCAGCTGTAGACCCAACCATGACGCACCATCTGATGGCTACTGTGCTAGCTTCAGTTGAAACCACAGTAGCTGTCACTCAGTGTCTGAGTGCTGCAGTGGCATGCGAACATACTAAATTGGAGCAGAGATAGGTCGTTCAGTCCCTCAAGTCTGCTTCACAATTCTATAAGATCATGGTTGATCTGTTTGTGTTTTGAGTTCCACATTCCCATTTACTCCTGGTAATCTTTGGTTTCTTTGCTGAATGAGAATCCATCTCTGCCTTAACAATATTCAGTAACCCCACTTCCACTGCCTTCCGAGGCAGAGTGTTCCAAAGTCACAAAGCTCTCTGAGAGAAAAAAAGTTTCCTCATCTCTTTCCCAAAAAGGGCGATCCCTAATTATAAAACAGTGTCCCCTCGTTCTGGACTCACCCACAACTGGAAGCAACCTTTCTACCTTCAGCTTGTCAAGGCCATTCAGGATCTTATATACTTTAAGCAGAAGTCATTCTTCCAAACTCCTCAGAAACCTCAGACTATTGCCGAGCAAAGTCAGCTTGCTATCCCACCGGTGCGTAAATGGGCTCGCGGACTTTCACAATCCAGCAACCTGTCCACCAGTAGATCATTCAGTTTGCAGAGGTGTTGCTCCAGGGTGGTAGCAATGGTTTTATGGAGCATGAACCTGCAGTCCTCTTGTAGAAAAATGGCATCCATCCTCTTACTGCCTTTGTTGTCAGCCTTGTTAAGGGCCAGAGCTGCTCAAGGTCAGCCTGCAAGATCATCCATATGCAACCATAGTGCAGTGCAGAAGGACGGCACTGGGCCCATCGAGTCTGCACCAATAACAATCCCACCCAACACCGTACCTTTTACTCTGTTAATCCTCTGACACTAAGGGGCTATTTTACCATTTTAATTCTAAGTGCTGAGTGGATTTGAAAATAGAATCCGACATTTAGACCCATCCTCAGATGCCCACATACACACTTTGTCTGCAAAAATATCAGCAATTCCGAATCGCATTGCACAGGCCTGTGGGCGGGGCTTAATGTGCCCAAACTCCTGCAGCTCCCATCAGTGCCTTCAATTGCGCATGCGCAAAAAGATAAAATGCCACTCCCCTGCCGTATTTCTCCCGGGCTGGATAATGCCTGCCCCTGGCCCACACAGACATTGCCCCACCCCACAACATTACTGACCCCCTTATCCCCCCAGCCTCTCTGCCATCCAGACTGATTGTGAACCTGTCCCCTCCCCCTTATCCCCCACTGATCTCAGGCAGAGTGTCAGTGGACTCCATCCTCTCCCCCCACTCCCCCAACCCCAATCTTAAACAGAAAGCCATCAGATGTTCGGCATCTACCTCCTCACTAACTGGAGCATCCAAATCGGACTTTGGTGGAGCGTGTCTGTTTTGCGCTGATTCTGGATAGGCAAACCTTGTGGTAAAGGGAGGAGTGCTGGGAAGGTTGGGCGTGCAGCCCATTAATTCAATTGAAATGCATGCATTTCAGGTGCTGTCCCAAACATGGCCATTTTCGGGGGTCTTAGTAAAGGGGGAACCAGTGCGGAAGCGGGTGCAGATCGTATTATTCACCTCACGCCCAACTTTACCAAGTTCTCGTGCCTGGAAAAGGGCACAACGCAATGGTAAAATTGGGCCCTAAGGAATAATTGAGCATGGCCAATCCACCTAACCTGGGGAGAATATGCAAACTCCACCCAGACGATGACCCAAATCTGGAATTGAACCTTGATATTGTGAGGCAGCAGTGCTAACCATAGTGCCACCATGCCTTCTCAATCCCCTCCACTGAACATCAGCAGACATGATGCAGCCAGTGGAGTAACCAGTGTTGAAGAGCAGGAGCTCTCCATGTGCTGCTGGGCTTTATTAATGCTGGAGCCACAATGTCTGCATTCTAGTCTTTCAATAATAATCATAGCAATAATATTTCTTTTAAAGGGAAGGAAATCTGACATACAGCCTTAGGCTCAAATAATCTTAAAAAGGGTTTAGACTTTAATAGCAAAGCACACTTCTATTTACAATTTTTCCTGCTTTATAACGAGAAGTTAAATTCTGGCTGGAGTTGTAGATTTATAGGGAAAGCATGATAATGCATTGCATGGTTAACATTCCCATCCTGACAAAGTGATGGATCATCTGATTGGACTGAAGCTAAGGAAATGCTGGAAAATCTCAGCAGGTCTGTAAAGAGAGAAAAGAGCTGATGTTTTTAGTCCAAATGACCCTTTGTCAAAGCTAAAAGGCATTGAAAGTGGGAGATATTTATACTGCAGTGTGAGGAAATGATAGATGAGTCATAGACACAGAAACAAAAACAAGGGGAAAGGCTGCTATTGGCAGTCCATTGAAAGAATAGAAGGTGTGAATGGCTAAATGGCAGAGAAGCTGAGAACTGAGGGTAAATTGTGACAGATGAAGATGTGAGGGGGAGGAGGGATGATGGGTGAGAAAGAGGTAAAATTGAGATAATTGAACTCGTTCCCACTATGACAAAGGGGTTGCATTAGTGGTGTAAATAAGAACGCAAGTGAATACAGTGTTCAAAGGTGACATAAGTTTATATTTAAGTATTAGCATCAGGAGTAGGCTTACATGAACACTGCAATGAAGTTAGTGGGAAAATCCCCTAGTTGCCACACTTCGGCGCCTGTTCAGATACACTGAGGGAAAAGTTAGCACGGCCAGTGCAGCCATTTAGCATATCTCTCAGAAAATGAGAAGAAACCAGAGAAGCCAGAGGAAACCCACATAGACATGGGGAGAACATGCAGACTCTGCACAGGCAGTGACCCACGCTGAGAATTGAACCTAGATCCCTGATGCTGTGAGGCAGCAGTGCTAACCACTGTACCACCATGTTGCCCAACATCTAATGTATTGTGTATGGAATATAGTGGAAGAAAATTTGAACAGCAAGTCCTATTGAAGGGTCTTTAGCACTGTTGGTAGGTTTTTTGATTGGAAATGGACCATATCCTTTGACATGAACCATGCAGCCATCTCGGGACAACTCTGTCCCAATTGTGTCATTTCTTAAAGGGCAGTGACCAAGTGAAATGTAAATACTTTTTAAATGTCTAATGTAGCATTGAATTGTTCTGTGTTTGATTATGTGTGTCTGTTTGCTATTGATGCTCACTACATTTGATTGGTTAAGGCTGGTGCACAGACTCTGAATAAAGCAAACAAAACTATAGGAAGAACGAGAAGCTAGAAATGAAACATGAGATGGATATTTCAAAACACTGATTAAAACCTGTCAGACACACTGTCATCACTGAATAGCTTTGAAAAATATACCACCTGTCAGAAGTTTGGTTTTCTCACCCTCTCCAATAAGCTATTTGTCTTCAAGAACAGGTACCTCCAGCATTTTGCTTCCAAATGCTGAAAGTGCTACTTGTTCTTGTGTTTTGAAACCTGCCATTTGATATTTAAAACACAACTAAATGACAGTGGAGCCATAGCAGAGCCTCAGGAGGCCACAGATCAATTCACTTCTCAACGTTTAATGCTTTGGGGCAATTTGATTGCCAATAATAAAATCCCCAAGTGTGTGGATGATCACAACAAGAAACAAAAAAGTGCTGGAAATACTTGGCAGGTCAGGCAGCATCTGAGAGCGAGAGAAACAATGGCTGGAATTTTACCATCCTGCCCACAACTGGAATCGGAGAGGGCAAGGAGCGAACCATGGAAAGGTCCATTGACTTGAAACCAAATTTTATGGTTTGGGGGCCAATGAGGCCACAAAATCCCACCCAATGTTAAGGTTTCAGGTTGGTGGCTTCCATCAGAATCTAATGAAAATCTAATTGACCTGAAGCATTAACTCTGTTTCGCTCTCCGTAGATACTGTCCGATTTGCTGAACATTTCCAACATTTTCAGTTCTTATTTCGTGTTTTGTTTCTGTTTTGTCTAAACTCTAGGCTTTATTAAGTGTAAGTTAGATTCTTAAATACCAGCCATTCAATTCACTGGAGCTGTTTGATTTCATGTATTCAGCTTCACAGAATAAATTCATCTTGATTTCTACACAAGCAGAATTAACCTGGCATTAAAATCCAGATTTCAAGTAAAGCCTAACTAGAATTAGATAGAACATTTCATAGAATCCCTACAATGTAAGAGGAATCCATACTGCCCATTGGGCCTGCACCGACAACTATCCCACCAAGGCCCTATACCCATCACGCCACGTATTCACTCTGCTAATCCCTTGATACTAAACAGGCAATTTAGCATGGCCAATCAACCTAAGCTGCACATTTTTCGAGTGTAGGAGGAAACCAGAACAACAGAAGGAAACCCATACAGACACAGGGAGAATATGCACATTCCACACATACAATCATCCGAGGCCAGAATTGAACCCAGGCCCCTGCCGCTGTGAGGCTGCAGTGCTAACCACTGTGCCCCATTTTCGTTGGTGAGGTGTAATCTAGAAATACAGCTCAGGGAAATTGATGAAGATTCATTGTTTCTTTGGTCTATGAGCCTGAAGATATTCAAGCGAAAAAGTTGGGTGAATTAGCCATACTAAATTGCCACTTAGTCTCCAAAGATGTGTAAGTTAGACGGATTACCCATGGTAAAAGTAGGGGATTGCGTGGCACAGTGGGGGAGCGGGACTGGGTTAGATGCCATTTTGGAACATCAATGCAGACTTGATGGTCTGACTGGTCACTTTTTGCAGTGTCGTGATTCTATGGAAAGATATGGCCATAGACAATGGCTACTGCCTGATGTACACTCAGCATTCATGAATGCTACTAATGGACAGGCAGTCTGGTGCATTATCAGCCCCGAATATATTCTGTTAATGAACAATTAACTGGAGTTTTGAACAAAAGAACAAGAGGAGGCTACTCGGCCTACCAAATCTACACTTCCATTCAATTAGTTCATGGCTCATCAACAATCTCAATGATACTTTTCCATGCTATCTCCATATTTCATTGTTATTAGTATCCAGAAATGCATCAATTCCTACCTTGAAGGTGCTCAATTATTGAATGTCCCATAAATTTACCACCCTCTGAGTGAAGAAGTTCCTCCTTATCTCACTATAACGTGGCCTACCGCTTAATCTGAGACTATCCCCCTGGTTCTAATCTCACCAGCCAGGGGAAAAGTCCTGTCTGCATCTACCTTGTCATACTCTGTAAGAATTTTGTAACTTTCAATGAGATCAGTCCTCATTCTTCAAAACTCTAAAGAAATCCAGGCCCAGTTTCCCCAATCACTCTTCATAAAACTATTTCGCCATCCCAGGAATTAATCTGATGAACATCTATCGGACTTCATCTATGGAAAGTAAAGATCTGAAATGTTAATTTTGCCCTGCTGAAATTGCTCTTTCAAATTATGAACTCTAATCTATAGAATCCCTACAGTGCAGAAAGAGATCATTCAGTCCATTGAATCTGCAATGAAAGTACTCGTAATACCAAAAAAGCCCACTCCCTGTCCTATCCCATATTCCCATGTACTTAACACAGCTAATCCACCTGAATTACATATCTTTGAATACCAAAGGCAATTAATCATGTCTAATCCACCTAGTCTACACATTTTTGGACACTAAAGCACAATTTAATATGGCCACTCCACCAAAACTGAAAATCTTTAGATTGTGTGAGAAAACTGATGTAGACATAGGAAAAACGTGTAAAGCTGGAATCGAACCCAGGTCGCTGGCACTATGAGGTAGCAGAGCTAACTACTGTGCTGCCATGCCACCCTTAGCTCAAAAAATCATGCTGAATTTTTATCCACATTAATAAATGTCATCAACTTCAGGAAGTATAAAGGAGAATGTGCCCCTTGGTCTATATCAATGGGGACGAAGTAGAAAGGGTCGAGAGCTTCAAGCTTTTAGGTGTCTAGATCACCAACAACCTGTCCTGGTTCCCCCATGCTGACACTATAGTTCAAAAAGCCTACCAGTGTCTCTACTTTCTCAGAAGACTAAGGAAATTTGGCATGTCAACTACAACTCTCACCAATTTTAATAGATGCATCATAGAAAACATTGTTTCTGCTTGTATCACAGCTTGGTATGGCTCCTACTCTGCCCAAGACTGCAAGAAACTATAAAAGGCATGAATGTAACCCAATCTATCATGCAAACCAGCCTCCCATCCACTGACTCTGTCTACATTTCCAGATGCCTTGGAAAAGCAGTCACCTTCCTTTGGGAAAAAGATACAAAAGTCTGATGTCACATACCAACCGACTCAAGAACAGCTTCTTCCTTGCTGCTGTCAGACTTTTGAAACAACTTATCTTGTATTGATCTTTCTCTACATCCTAGCTATGACTGTAACACTACATGCTGCATTATCTCCTTTCCTTCTCTATGAACAGGGGTACATTTTGTCTATATCGTGCACAAGAAACAATACTTTTCACTGTATGTTCATACATGTGACAATAATAAATCAAATCAAAAATGAAGCATATTTATTTCATGAGCAGAGAAGTCAAAGTAAGAATTATGTGAAGTTATAGGATAAAGCAGTCAGTTTAGAGCTTTTCTTTCTTTATAATGGCAAAAGAACATTTTAATGCTTGTTATTAAGTAGATTAGTGCCTGTGCTGGAATAACAAGCAAAGGACTTCCATGCTGTGTTGGTTTATTAATGTTGCTAGATGCTTTTGCTTATTTTCACCACAATAACCAGATGTTCTATTTTGCTAATCTTTAGGTAAACGGAAATGTTGAAGGAATAAGAAAATGCAATGCTGTAAATACTTTGGACTTAGTTCTTCTATTGTGGCTGGACTGTGAAACTGCTACTGAATGACTCGCAAACTGTGGTGCCCAGCACAAAAAGCAGACCCACAGGGCACATGTGAGTAGTCTTCATCTTACTAATTCAATATCTGTGAAGCTTCCAAAATTTTATCATTGCGACTCTTGCTAAAAAATAAGTGTAGCGGAAATGGCATGACAGGCAGATGATCAGGCATGATCTGTTTGAATAGACCAAAATAGCCAACTCCTTTTCCTACATTCCTAGACCTATAACTTATATGCAAATAAAGCTTAAATAGAATAATAGGAAAGGAAGAACTTGCAAGCAGCTTTCACAACACAGGACATGTTAAGCATTTTACAGCCAATGAAGTACTTTTGAAGCATGGGGTCACCCGTGGCTAGGATTCTCCAGTCTTACTGTGGTGAATGGAAATTTCGCTGCGCGCCAAATTCTCCATTCTTGCTGGCAGGGAATGGAAGCATTCTGGCCATGATCTCTGAAGTAATACATTAAATGTAGCTTTGCTTTAATGATAATGTTATGCTTATGCAACCAGGAATATGGCCCATATTCTAGAATTGCCTCCTGCCTGTCCTTTTATATGCCTTTGTGTGCCTTCAACCATAAAAGGAGAAAGATTTGCATTTATATAAATTTGGACATTCCAAAGTGTTTTATTCTTGAACTTTAGCCACTGTTTTAATGAAGAAAATGCATCAGCCAATTTGAATACAGAAAGCTCCCATATGCATCCCTATTCTTTGTCAAATGACGACTGCTCTAATGGAGCACTCAGGAACAGTTTAACATCTCGTGTAAGGCGGCATCACTGACAGTGTAGCAGTCTCTCAGTACTGTGTTTGTGAATCAGCCTAGATTTTTGTACTGAAGTCCAAGTCCAAAGACTTGCGATTGCTGACCACAGTTTGTTGTAATGTGCTTTAAAAGGATAGCGGCTTACTATCACTTTAAGGGAAGAGAGTCACATGATCCAGCACTTTGTCCAAGAGCAGGACAGAGGAGGCATGGTCTTTCTGCTGATGTCCTCAATCTTTCTGTGCATTTATATCTGTACCATATACAGAGAATTAATAAATTAATCCACAACACACTGGCTCCTTATGAGCGATTGGTATCTTTATGTCATTATAACACAGCGGTTAGCACTATTGTCCCACAGTGCAAAGGACCCAGGTTCAATTCCAGCTTTGAGTGATTGTGTGGAGTTTGTATGTTCTTCCCATGTCTGCATGCGTTTCCTTCACATACTCCAGTTTCCCCTCTCAATCCAAAATTGTGCAGGGTTGGGGGATTGGCCATGCTAAATTGCCCTTAGTATCTAAAGATGTGTAATTTAGGAGAAAGTAGGGTAAAGGTATGGGATTACAGGATTTACAGAAGAACAGCAATTAATTTAATTTCATTAGTAACCAATCTAAAGTTAACTTGAATAATAATATGAATCAACCATTGTTTTAAAATAAGGCTAGCGCCCTGTGTAAATCTACAATTCCCTGCAATTTTTCATTGATGTTATTATCAGCGTTCCTTTAATAGAATTATTCAACAAGGAGTTTCCTGCCAAAGGTAACATATTTAAATGACTTCTTCTTCCTTGTAGTGAACTAAAAAGTCAATATATTGTTGGATGAAACAAGGTTTCTTCATGAGACAAGATGTCAGGAAGCTCATTTCAACCCTGCAGATTTGCTGTTTGATACCGAGATCCATTATAGGCCAGTGTAACTGATGAATACAGCACTCACTGAAATACATTTCAGTGCCAGTTCAACCCCAGTCTTTGTCTTTATCCCAATAACACAGAAAGGGAATGGTCGAGTGGAAAAACTGCTGCCTTACAGCACCAGACACCTATGTTCAATTCTCGGCTTAGGTCACTGTCTGTGCGGAATCTGTGTGTTCTCCCCGTGTCCACATGGGTTTCCTCCAGGTGCTCCAGTTTCTTCCCACAGTCCAAAAGACCTGTTGATTAGGTGCATTGGCCGTACTAAATTTTCCCTCGGTATTCTTGCACAAGCGCTGGAATATGGCAACTAGGGGATTTTCACAGTAACATCTTTGCAGTGTTAATGTAAGCCTAGAATAGAAGTAGACCTATAAATCCTATTTCACTGTTTGACAAGATTTTGTTTTGTTAATATCATAAGTAGGCTTACATTGACATTGCAATGAAACTAGTGTGAAAATTCCCCTAGTTGCCGCACTCTGGCGCCTGTTCACGTACACTGAGGGAGAATTTAGCATGGTCAATGCACCTACCCAGCATGTCTTTCAGACTGTGGGAGGAAACCAGAGCACCCGAAGTGAACCCATGCAGACCCATGTTGAATGTGCAGATTCTGCACAGATAGTGACATGAGGCTGGAATTGAACCCAGGTCCCTGGTGTTGTGAGGCAGCAGTGGTAACCATTCTGCCATTGTGCCACCTAATTTCTTGCATTGAGCTTGAAGGTGCACTGTTTGTCCAGCATCCCAGGCAGTCGATGAATGATTGCCTTTCAAGAAACCTGTGTGGCTAAGCCTTGCTTTCCCAGGGAGTTTATCAGATTCCTTCAGTGCCTCGTTGTTCCATTAGAAGATTCAAAGCAAAACAAAGGTGAGCAGATTTGATTGCTGGGTACATTAAGCACCGAGAATAGCAGCTCTAATTATCACATGCCTGGGTTTGCATTTTCAATCAGATTTACAAAACTATTGCTCAGAAACAGCAAACCCACACACACACCACACACACAGTGGATTAGCTGAGTCACAAATTGTAATTTAAAAGGAATAAGTACACTAAAGCTTTAATAATAATGGAACAATCCTGGCAATATTGTAACTGAGGGAGAAAGAAAGGCATGCTAATTAGAAGATTAGCTGAACAACAAAGGGGATAAAAAAACCCCAGCCGGCTCTGTGCCTACCATGAGATGTTCATTCTAAACAATACAAGGGTCAAGGTGTCATGTCGCAGTTTTCTACAACTTTAGTTAGGCTGCATTTAGAGTGTTGCATTCATTTGTGGTCACCACATTACAGGAAGGATGCGGCTGCTGAAGAGGTTTACCAAGATGCTGCCTGGATTAGAGGGCATGAGCATACAGAGGGACTGGATAAACTAGGGTAGTTTTCTCTGGAGTGGCGGAGGCAATCTCGCCTCTCCCAGCCCCCAAGTTGAAATGTCTAATACCAAAGGTCATGCACTTAAAGTGAGAGGGGAAAGTTCAAAGGCATGCCCAGATTTTCAGTCAAGCACGAATAGCTCACTCAAGAGAGCATCAGACTTTTTTGGGCAGCACAGTGGTACAGTGGTTAGCACTGCTGCCTCACACTGCTAAGGACCCGGGTTCAATTCCTGGTTTGGGTCACTATCTGTGCAAAGTTTGCATGCTCTCCCTGTATTTGCGTGGGTTTCTTCCGGGTGCTCCCTTCCTCTCTAGAAGAAAGGCCTGGCTAAATTCTCCCTCAGTGTACCAAACAAGTGCTGGAGTTTGGCAACTGGAGGGATTTTCACAGTAAGTTCATTGCAGTGTTAATGTAAGCCTATTTATGACCCATAAATTAATTTCAAGGGGCAAATTTTTTACAGCAAAGGTAGTAGATGTCTGAAACATGCTGCCAGGAGTGGTGGTGTAGACAGGTACGGTAGGGGTATTTAAGAGGCTTTTAGATAGCACATGAATATGCAAGGAATGGAGAGATATGGATCAAGAATGGGCAGAAGGGATTCGTTTAATTTGGTGTCATGTTCGGCGCAACATCGTGCGCCAAAGGACCTGTTCCTGTGTTGCATTGTTCTAAGTTCTAAAGATGTCCTTCGATTTCTCCCCACACGGTTCAGCAGTTTCATGGCTTTATGGTTAGAACTCATAAGTCTAAGATAGCTTTCAGATAAACATTTGGAAGCAGCGAATTAACTGTCCTTACTCACAACAGAAATATTTAAAGATAACCACATAACACAGCAATCAGCCTAGAGCACAGCAATTGCCATAGGGCAGAATTTTTCTCAGACCCGATCTTAAAACATTTACGCTTCCCAGAGCTGACTGCCTATTGTTCAGCAGCCCAATAATGCACCACCTTGTATTGGTTTCAATCTGTCAATGAACCACTGAGGGTTGAACGGAGTCAAATCTATGCAAACATGTCACAAAGATGGAAGGGCGTATCTGTGGAACTGAAGTGCAAATTTCAAGCACTAAGCATCATTGTTTTCACACCCGTTCCATAACAAATACAGAAATAAATCCTTTTAATAAATTTTCACTGCCGGATCTTGAGATGATTATTGTGTGGAGCCTCAGAGCATGTTTATATTCCCTCAATATCGAACAATGATGTTAATCTTCGAACAGTTTCAAGGCATTCTGTGCTAATCTGACAGTACGCTGCGATGTAAAATGACGAATCTTAAGTGTGCATCCAGAATTTCACACACATTGAAACCCGGATCTGAACTCGGTTGGCACAGTGGTTAGCACTGCTGCCAGAGACCTGGGTTCGATTCCTTGCTTGGGTCGCTATCTGTGTGGAGTTTGCACCTTCTTCCCGTGTCTGTGTGGGTTTCCTCCCACCGTCTGAAAGATGTGCTGGTCAAGTGCATTGACCCAAACAGTGCTGGAGTGTAGCGACTAGGGGACTTTCATGGTAACTTCATTGCAGCGTTAAAGTAAGCCTTACTTGTGACTAATAAATAAACTTTACTTTTAGAAAGGTTTCCTTCCCAATGAGAAGCAGACAGTGGTTCATCCCATGTCACACTTGCACATCTAAGTGCCTATTTATCCAAGTGAAAAGTTCTGAGATAGGTCTCTGCATGTTTTCTTGGGCAAAATATAACGTGTGACACAAAACACCCTCAAGGAGAGGAAGAAGGAAAAGGTATTAAACAGGGAAAGAAGTTGGAATCTTGATAGATTTTCTTTATTATCTTAACGAGGAAATGAATATTCTGCAGCAAGTTATTTAGAACCTCAGCACTGTCCATCTGCCAAGTAGTGTCAGGAAAGGTAAAACCTTCCACACTATATTTATCTGCAGAGAGCACATCGAGTCACTTTCTCAAAGACTTGAATGGGTCGACTGTTCTACTTTATAGAAACATCAAAAATAAAACAAAAGCTTATATTTCTGCTTCGTTTGGCAGTCTGACAATCCGAGTCATTTCCTCTGTGTGAAAAGTCTCATTACTGTAAACTATAACCAGTTCCAGTCACAGGTCTCATTAGGGATTGGATAGAGGACAGAGAAGAGTGTTCCAACAGGCAGCAAAATGAAATGAGCAAGTAAGGACAAGTAGGTTGTAAAATGGATCAATAAGTACACTATTCCTTCACTTCTGCCTCTCAGAGGTACATTGTTGTTTTGGGGGTGACCTCCGGAGGTTGGGGACAGTTCCCTGGGACACCTCAGGAGGGGGATTTTTCTCCTCCCATCTCGCATCACCCACACCAGCTGCTCATTGGGACTGTGACTGGGGCACTCTCTTAATTGGCATGAGGACAGTTTCCTTGAGCAATGTCTTGAAACTGGAGACCTATTGAAGGCCTTCTGGCTTGAGAGACACAGCAGGACGCAGCAGCAGTAAATAACTTTGAGAACATTGCAGCCAAAAGGCTGCCTCTGACCAGTTTTTAATAACATTTAATCAAAAAATAGAAAAACATGACTATTTTTAAGAAAATTGGGGGAAGTTAGCTGTGGCATCCTGGCCAATATTTATCCCTCGATCAACAAAAACAGATTATTTGATTGTAATCACATTGTGGGAGCTTGCTGTGCATAAATTGGCTGCCTTCTTTCAAAACTACTTGATTAGCTGTAAAATGCTGGGACATCTTGTGGCTGTGTGAAGTGATATCTAAATATCAAAGTATATATATATCTCAAATATATATATCAAATATATATATCAAAGAATATATATCACAAACTATATATATAAGTATATAAAGTGGGTTTCCTCTGGGTGCTCACACATGGGATGCCAGTGGGAATACACATTCAGAATAATGTGGCGTGCAGATGTCAAAACTCACCTGAACCATGTGTGGGACTGCCTCCAGAGTTCACAATGGAGTCTTTCAGCAACCCAGGACCCTGGACTATCAGCGCTGGAGGAGGGGTGGGAGGGCAGCATCTGCAGGTAGAACTTCCAGATTAGGTGTCGAGGAGGGAATTCATCTTCCAGCCTCAGAATGTTACCAGTGGTCTACCTTTGTTCTCAAGAGGTTGGTCTTCATGTCTTGGAATGCTCCAGGAGATCTATCTTCATTTTCAGGATGTCCACCTTTTTTCAATGGTGGATTTTATGGTTCAAGTTAGAAACTCCAAAATGTTCTATGAAGCCTGCTTGAATCTTAAGTTTTGCATCTTGAATTTGGGCTAGGATAAGCATGAGAAGTTTCACTTCAGGTATAAGTCAAGCAACCCACTAGGGAACTTTTATCAAACAAAGTTTGTTTATGAATATAGTTAATATGTATAGTAAGAAAATTAGCAAGAATTTTTATCAATTATGAACAAGAAACAAAAACAATGATAATATATAATCCTTGATGAATATATATAGAATCCTATAATGCAGAAGAGGACATTCGGCCCGTCAAGTCTGCACCGACCACAATCCTAACCATGCCTTGTCCTCATAACCCTAGCTAGTCCTCCTGATACTAAGAGGCAATTTAACATGGCCAGTCCAGCCAACTAGCACATTTTTGGAATGTGGGAGGAAGCTGGAGCACCTGGAGGAAACCCATGCAGACACGGGAGAATGTGCAAATTGCACACAGACAGTGACCCAAGCTGGGAATTAAACTGGGTTCCTGGAGCTGTGAGGCAGCAGTGCTAACCACCGCGTCACCATGTGGCCCCAAGCTATCCAAATCAAAACCAAAACCTCCCAGGGACAAAAGACCCTGCTCACAGGATTAACACAGCACAGGCTAATGCCACTTGATACTGAGATCAAGGCCATAAGTTGAACTCTGCAGTTCAATGCTCTTCAGATTCAGAACACCTTGAAGACAGGACAGCTTCCTGAAGCACCAACAGCCCCAAGAACAACAGATTTTCACCTTTCAAGAAACCAACTCAGCTTTCAAAACAGCAGGGAGAAAGGGAAAACACTTCTTTTCGGCATGTTGTCCCTTCTAAAACCCAATGCCAAACTGCAGCTCCAAGCTGAAGCTGAAAGTCAATCCTTGTCACCTGACCTGTTCACAGATTTGTTTTCTCCTCTGAACAATGACATCACCTAAGGCTGTGAACGTGAATTTTTAAAAAAAACTCTTAAAAGTACACTAACATCACATGGGTCAGTGACGTTGGGCACCTTTTCAATATGGCACCCAGACAATGTGCCATCTAAGATTCCCCATCATTGATTCCAGCGTGAAACACCTGAGTGCATAATTAATGAGGCTAGGGTCAGAAGATTTGGCACGAACTTGGAAGATTTCCAAGTTCGCTCAACCGCCCTGGCTATCTTTGACATAGCTGAGACGAATTATCACGTGAAAGTGGACCTGACTTCATCAGGAGATCTTCAGAAATTCATCTTTGTGTAAACCTCAGAATTTACGCAATTCACATAGTTAGATGAGAATTCCAGCACCCTTTGAAGAACTACAACATTTAGAATTCATCCACTTGAAAACAACTTAAATGACTTTGTAACAAAATAAAAGCAAAATACTGTGGATGCTGGAATCTGAAACAAAAACAGAAAATGCTGGAAAATCTCTGCAGGTCTTCCAGCATCTGTGGAGAGAGAGTAGAGCCAATGTTTTGAGTCTAGATGACCCTTCGACAGAGTGACGAAAGTTCTGATGAAGGGTGGAATAGACTCAAAATGTTGACGCTATTCTCTCCTCACAGATGCTGTCAGACCTGCTGAGATTGTCCAGTGTTTTCTGTTCAATGTATTTATTATTGACAATAACTTTGACAGGTCAAAATATGCTCTACTGATTTGTAGACATATATATCTCACATAAATAATGTGAACAATGTGAATAAAGACCTCCTGACATCTTTCAGCTTGCACTGTATAATTGTCCATCACAATAAATGTGCACATCCTGTTAATCCATGCGACCTCTTGAGAGGGGCAAAAAAACTCCAAAACCAAGCCAATCTGAACAAAAGATTCTGGGAAATCCCTCAGCTCAGTAGGGGTTGGACTGGATCACTTGAGCCTCCTTTGTTATTCAATAAGATCATGGCTGATGTTCTACCTACACCCACCTCACACTGGGGCGATCGAAATTAGTTCAGATGATTACTCTGATTGCGATAACTCCTTGCTGTACCTTTTGATTAAGGTGATTTCAACCCCAACTCGAGGGTAAGCTCTCGCTTAAAGCAATATCTTTGTCATCCTTATCCCTTATTAGAATTAAGGTTCTCCGAAAATCGTATGTCAGCAGAAATAAATAAGCGGGCTAAGGAAACTTCGGCAATTTGGTTGTGTATGAGCATGCTGTACCTTAACGTGTAATGGGGCAGGGAGACAGTCCGTGAGATACTTGGGTCAATTTTAACTGACCCCTGAATGGGTGACCAGCCTACTAAATAAATCTGTCAAGAATCACTTAACCACAAAGGAAAGTTTAAACATAAGAATGGTTTAGTAAGCTTTAGAGGAATAGGCGTGCCCCATCACACGCCACAAGGAAATTCCTGTCATCTGTTGGCCCAATAAAAAGTCTCACAACATCATGTTAAAGTCCAAAAGGTTTATTTGATAGTAAACACCACTATCTTTTGGAATGCTGCTCTGAAAGCTAGTGGCGTTTGCTACTAAATAAATCTGTTGGACTTTGACCTGGCATTGTGAGACTTCTTACTGTGTTTACCCCAGTCCAACACCAGTATCTCCACATCATCTGTTGACCCAGGCAGGCTGTGCCCAACCACGAGATCCTCTGTACTTCCATTCCCCTTGCACCATCCTTTTCTCCGGTGCCCATCTTATGAAACAAGAACAGGAGATGCTGGAAAAACTCAGTAGGTCTGGCAGCATCTGTTTCAAGTCCTTTTGGCTCACGATCATAACTCAAGTGAGGGAGAATGTGTTTGATATTAAAGTGTAGCTGTGAGAGATGTCAACAAAATGTAGCAATTTTAATGGTGAGGGAGAGAGAGGGGAGCTTTGCACTGAGGCAAATGTGTATGAGTTTTTTTGAAGGGGGATTAAGATGAAGAAGAAAGATTTCTCTGCCCCTTCTCTCCTACCGGTCTCTCTCTGAATTTGCTGTACTCTATTCTATGATGTCCAACCTTGACCTTGTGATCAAACTTCTAGTCTTCTTGGCAGGGGAGGTCCAGGGCATCGGGTTTGCACAGTCAGAGCTAGACTGGGTCGCCTGGGCTTCCTTTACCATTCAATGGCCAATCTTCTACCTCAACTGTGCCTTCCTACACTATCTCCATATCCTTTAATTCTTTTAGTATTTTAAAATATATTAACCTCTGTCTGGATTATACTCAACATCTGAGCTTTCGCTGATGTCTGGAGGAGAGACTATCAAAGATTCATAAACGTAACAGCACCCCCCCCAACCCAGTGAAGAAAATTCTCCTCATCTCGATCCGAAATAGCTGACCCCTTATTTTGAGGCCATGATCCCATGTTCTAGTTTTCTCAGCCTGGGAAAACATTTTCCTTTCCTGCATCCTGCCAAGCCCCTGAAGGGTTTTGTATGTTTTAATTAGATCACCTCCCATCCTTTTCCAAGGAACATATTCTAGTTGGCACTTTGTGCTGAGACAGAAAGCAAGCAGCAGACTGTGACGAGGTTCACATGAAGCTTGGGATTTCAACGGCTGCACTATCAGCGGAAAAATGCTCAAAATACTCAGCATCTTAGCCAGCATCTTGCACAGCGAGGAAGAGAGTTAACACTTCAGCCTGATGACTCTTTGGAAAATGTTACAAACACTGGGATTTTCAACCTTTCAACCCTGGATTATCATTTTAAAAGAAAGACAGAGGCAGAGAAAAGGGGAAGCAGATTGTGCTGGGGGGGAGAAAGAACAAAAGGGAAGGCTTGTGAAGAGGTGGAAGTGACTAAATGAAGAGTGGTATGGACTTGACAGGCCAAATGGCCTCCTGTGATAAACCCCAAGACTTAAATAGGGGATCCCTATTTTGCTCCTGGGGGAGTTCCGGGTGATTCGTAATTACCTTGCTAGGGTGGAACTCATATCTCTTTATAAAGTCGGCCCCTGAGTGGGTTCACTATTATAAAGTCTCAATTGGGACCTGTATGGATTCATCACAGGCTTGTGGATTTGCTTTACTTTTACTCTGTGCAATAAAGCACCATTCCTTTACAGCTGACTCTTGAGTTATTACACTTCCTTCTGCACTGTCGAGGTTCTAAGAGCAGAATTGCTACCAGCATGTGCTGGCACAGACAAAATGGGAGCGGTGGTTATGAACTGAAATTACCCAAAACCATGTTGTTTCCGGAAGATTCTAAACTGCCGAACCACAGTTAAAATCCGACAACCCCTCAACTGGGATTACTGTCCGCTCCCACCAACTTCTAAGCAGTTCAATGGCCTGTGCTCTTTTAAAAGGTTGCTGGTAACATTATTTGAACCATGGCAAGAAGGAACCTTGCTGTTGGAGTTCTCATAATAAATCCCTTTAGAAAGGCACCAGCTTTATGTGCGCAATGCACTGGAGCATTCCGTCGATGTGAAGGTACAAGAAACAAAATGCTTGTGGGAATATAAATTGTCCACGTCAATAATGTTCTTGGACTATTTTTTGCTACAAATTATTTTTGGGAATTGCGCACAGGTCCAGGAAGCAGTATTCAGCAAGTACAGTGAAATATTGTTTTCCTTATGATTCCAGTGGGAGCGAACACTAAGCAGTCTCTGAAGATTGAGAGAGCAATCCATGCAGGGTTTTAAACCTGTCGCTTTAATTTGCAATTCTGGTCAAGAATTGTCTCCTTGGCCATTGAGCCTGAATTAGAAGGTTGTAAAACCAAAAAATTACAATTATAAAAGTGAAGAACTTTGATTGCGGAAGGTGATTTTGTCTCCAAACTGCTGATGGCCAATAGATGTCAGTGTCATGGGATCAGTGGAGCTGCGATCAGAGCCCTGGGTGAATGTACTCGGTGCATACGATCAAGAATATCCTGAAGACTGCAAGAATGTAGTTGTGGCATTACGGTAAGAATCTCATTACGCCAGGTTAAAGTCCAACAGGTTTATTTGGTAGTGCCAGCCACAAGCTTTCAGAGCACTACTCCTTTGTCGGGTGAATCAGAGTCATGTTCATAAACAAGGCATATAAAGACACAAACTCAATTTACAAAATAATGGTTGGAATGTGGGTCTTTACAGGTAATCAAGTCTCTAAGGTATAGATAATGTGAGTGGAGAGGGGTTTAAGCACAGGTTAAAGTGATGTGTATTGTCTCCAGCCAGGACAGTTGAGTGAGATTTTGCCAGCCCGGGCAAGTCATGGGGGTTACAGATAGTGTGACATGAACCCAAGATCCCGGTTGAGGCCATCCTCATATGTGCGGAACTTGATGATCAGTTTCTGCTCAGCGACTCTGCATTATCATGTGTCGTGAAGGCCGCCTTGGAGAACGCTTATCCGAAAATGTGTTCCCCGTCAGGAAGAGAACACTCCTGTCTGGTGATTGTTGAGAGTGGTGCTCATTCATCTATTGCCACAGCGTCTGCATGGTCTTCCCATTGCACAATGCCTAGGGACATCCTTTCCTGCAGCATATCAGGTAGATAATGTTGACCCAGTTGCAAGAATATATACTGTGTACATGGTAGGTGGCGTTCTTATGTGAGATGATGGCATCTGTGTCAATGATCCGGCACATCTTGCAGAGATTGCTTTAACAGAGTTGTGTGGTGTCATGGTCACTGTTCTCCTGAAGGCTGGGTAGTTTGCTGCGGTAGTTTGCATCTCCACGTTGTAGCTTTAGACAGGGACCAACTCTAGAGGAGAGTTGCTCAGATTACTTAGAGGAATGACAAACATGCTTTCACCTTGCACTGTATTGAAGGCAAGATGCTAAATGTGTAATACCTTCCTTACCCTTTTTACTAGCCCCAAAAACAAAATGCTGCGGAGGGAGATAGAACATAGGAGTTAGGAGTGAAGTCGGCATTTCAACCCTTCGAGACTGTTCCACCATTCAGCCAGATCAGACCTGATATCTTCCTGGTGTCAAATCCACCTCCCTACCTGTTCCCCATATCCGTCTGACCTATTTTTAAAATCAGAAATATAGCTATCTCCTTCTTGAAATGATTCAACAATTCAGACTCCACCATGCTACTGGGCAACAAGTTACACAAATTCACCACCCTCTGCGAGGAGTAGTTCTTCCTCATCTCAGTGTTAAATCTACTGCCTATACCTGTGACCTCATGTTCGGGATTGCCCCATAAGGAGAAACATTTTGCCCATGTTTACCTTATCAATCCCTTTTAAAACTTTATATCTCTCGATCAGCTCCCCTGTCAGTCTTCTCAACTCGAGTGACTATAAGCCCAAACTGATTAATCTCTCCACATACTCCAACCCTTTCATCCCCAGAATCAATCTGGTGAACTGCCTCCAATGCCACCACATCTTTCCTCAAGTAAGGAGGCCAAAACTGGACACAATACTCCAGACATGTTTCATCAACAGCCTGTACAAGTTGGAGAGCAGCTGGGAGGGAGATCTTGGAGAATGTGGAGAGCAGCAGGATGGGTGAATCAGGATGGGGTTGTCCATCACTCTTCTAGATGAGAGGCAGCCATTTTAATTTCCAAATTGATGTGAAGACAGAAGTGCTAACACCGACCCAAAACTTGCAAGGGGCAATTTACAAAGTTGTTTGATTGCACACATGTTCCTGGTGCAGGTCCTAGTTCGCCTGGAATTTTCATTTTCCGCGATTCCCTAGAGTTTCAGGTTAATTAATAATCAGTCAACGCTTCCCTCATTGCTTTTCTTTATTCACATAGAAAACAACAATATGCAGACTACACGCTAATGAGCCTAAAACTAATCCTGGAATGAAAAAAAACTTTTCTATTTTGTTAAAGGGACCATTTAAACTTTTCCTCACATCTCAGATTCATTCATTTTCAAATGTATTTGTTGCAATTCAAAAGCCATCTGTGGGGGAGGCAACTCACTAAAAAGTACTATAGCCTAAAAATATTGCCAATATTATAAAGTTAGTAGTGAATACATTCAAATCCTACCTCTTCCATATTGATGAAACTGATAAAACGGGACTATGGGGATTTGCGTAAAAGTGATGTGCTTTTTTATTCATATTCACGAAAATCTTCTATGTCCATATCCCAGTTGTAATGCTTTGCCAAATCAAATTGTGTATTTTCTTGTTATTTTCCAGCTTGCATGAGGAATATCATGCCTGAGAACTCAGTACATAAGGAATATTCCAGAACCTTCTTATGTTACCGCAACTTGATGTAGCGCAACTTGATGTAGCACAACTTGTCAATCAAATTATTGGTAAGTCAATCTTGTGAATGTCCACGAAGAGGAATATTCTGAAGATGCTATGACATGTGTTTGTTTCCATTTTTTATTGACTTGATCATGCAACAGACTCAGCCTATGCTGATGGGAAATGGGGCAAACGGAAATTAGCAAAGAATAAAAATTGAGTTGTGATGTTAAAGATGCACATCTGCCCTGTTGTTCTGTCGCAGAAAACAAGTTGGTGAAAGATAGGAATGGAACCATTCTTTATGCATTATCTATAGCATTTATTTGCAGTGTTCCGCGTCACAAGCATATGCCTCCTAACCCAACAACCACAGTTTCACAATGCCCAACCACCTTCTGCAATTAATAGATGTGATGTGGAGATGCTGGCATTGGACTGGGGTGGGCGCAGTAGGAAGTCTCACAACACCAGGTTAAAGTCCCGCAGGTTTATTTAGAATCACGAGCTTTTAAAGCACTGCTGATGAAGAAGCAGCACTCTGAAAGCAAATTAATAGATAAATATCACCTACCTGTATTGCACCCAGTTGGTTAAGTTAAAATCATCCCTCCTCTCTTTGCTAAGATAATGATGTTAAGTTATTGTGATCTGGATTTCATTGCCTGAAAGGGTGATGGAAGAAGATTTAATTGTCATTTTCAAAGGACAATTGGATAAGTATTTAAAGAGGAAAGTTTGCAGGGCTTTCGGGCAAGAGCAAAAGACTGGTGCTTATTGGATACTCATTTCAAATGTACAAGTCCAGGCTGAGGGGCTGAACAGCCTTGTGCAAAGTTGTGCTATTCTATGATTCTAAGTTGAATAAGTTAGGGACCAGATCAGAAACTCTGTAGTACATTGTGAAGTTAGCCTGCATCCTAACTTTTACTTTTGATTTAGATACTAGAGTGAACATAAGGTATTTCGCACCAGGTATGATTACATGACCCGGAAGGAACCTTCTTTAAAAACAAACTTTATTTAAGAACATAATTAGAATTTCGCAAAAAGAATTAGCATAACTTTTACCAATTTAAATATTTAAAGTGACAAAATATAATCCTTAATAGCTATCCATTTCTACTGTTCCAATGTAAGCAGTATCCCCATAGACAAAAATCCCTTCCTTAGAATCAGTTGACACCAAAGCAGTTTTGCTTACATAGATGCTAGATTTCCAGCCTTTTAACACCTCTGAACAGAGATCCAGACAGGCATCTGTCTCCTGACTTCTATGCAGAGAAGAATATATTCTTAAGCAGCAAAACATCAGAGAAATAAACTTAGTCTCGGGCAGATTCCAGTCTCCAGACTTCAGAGAGGAACAGCTCTCTATACCCATGACCTGTAGAGGCGCTGTCCTCTAACAACACCAAGCAGCTTCTAAGCTTGGGTTCTTTTTACAGGCCTGGCTCCACCCAGGTGCCTGATGTTGCTGTGAATTGACCTAATCAAGCCCTACTCCAAAAAACCCCAGGGAAAATCACTACAAACAGCAGAACAGCATTAATTCAGATTAAAATAAATATTCTAGCAACTAGGAACAATTATGCTGCTGCAGTAACAATATAAGATGTTAGTTATAGCCCAGGTGGCAGAGGTTAGAACAGACTGGTCAAACAGGTTCTGCACAAAAGACATTCCTTAAAGGCACAGGACTGTCACAAAACATTACAGCACGTGTCAATCAGTGAAAATTTAATGATATTCTGATGCTTTACTTTGATTTCAGTATTTTAATAATTTGAATAAAATTTCATTGATATTTGCCATGCTCATCAGCACCTTCATCACAAGTACTAACTTGATGGCAGGAACTAAGAGGATGGAAGCTGACAGTGTCGGCAAACTGAGCTCAATGACACAAGGCCCAACTATGTTAACTCCCAACCTTCAAGTGCTACTGCTCCAATCTGAACCTGCTGATTTGGCTGACAGACAGGAGTGCAATGTCTGGTGGAAGAAGAGGGCTCTGTCTGTATGCAAAAGCAAAATCTTCTTTGATAGAGTTGCCAGTTAGCTGCATTGCCATAGGTTATCACTTTGTGACCATCTGCTGCTGCCTGGTCAAACAGACTTTTGTTCCAACCATTAACAAATGGACACAAGCATCGATAGAAAACAGAAGCACAATTTTCTGTCAGCCACTGCTCAGTTGGTAGCACTCAAACTTCTGTGTCAGAACTTGTGAATTTAAATGTTACTCTGGAGACTTGAGCAGAAATATCCAGGCTGGCACTCCAGTGTAACATTGAATGAATTGCTGTCTCTTAGAACCTGTTTGCTCTCTTGGGTAGGTGTAATAGATTCCATGGCACTACTTTGAAGTTATCCCTTGTGTCCTGACCAATATTTATCCCTCAGTAGACATCACAAATATATATTATCTAATCATGGCACTACTGCTTCACAGCACTTGGGTTCGATTCCTGTCTTGGAGCACTGTCTGTGCGGAGTCTGCATGTTCTCCCTGTGTCTGTGTGGTTTTCCTCCAGGTATTCTGGTTTCCTTCCACAGTCTGAAAGACGTGCTGGTTAGGTACCTTTAACCCAAACAGGATTAGGAGTGTGGCGAGGAAGGGAATTTCACAGTAACTTCATTACAGTGTTAACGTAAGCTTTACTTGTGACACTAACAAATAAACTTTAACTTTTCCTTTAACTTTAACTTTAACATTTTCACATTGGTGCTGGCGAGAACTCACTGCGCACAAAGTAGCCACTGCGTTACCTACATTGCAGCAATGACGACACTCAAAAAGGCACATGATCGGTTGTGATCACAAAAGGTGCTATATAAACGCAAGCCTTTGTTTTTATTTCATTTCCTTTCTCAGAACCCGTGTGGTTCTTCTTTTTGGTTAATCTGTCGTCATGTTCAAGTGGTTAATCTTCAGGAGACTCCAGGAGGTTTGGCAGCTTTCGGTCCCCGCTTCTTAGTAAGTTGAGTAGGTTGTGTCCAGAAGGGTTGAACCCATGACCTCCTGACTCAGAAATGTAAGTGCCACCAGCTGAGTGGAATTCTTTGTACAGCATTCCAAATTTTCAATCCCCTGGGAAGGTCAGATCGCAGAGAGGTAAAGCTACAATTTCCTGTTTCTGACTGGCCTGACAGTGTGAAGGCATTGGTGGGGGGGGGAGGTGGTGTTAACCCACCAGTGGCTGGTCACCATTCAACCCAGTCAAAGTGCCTTAAAGGCCAATCTCCCATCTCTGACTGGAATGCTCCAATTGGCACGTGGGACTCCCACAGAGGCCATTACCCAACCAGTGCATGAAGGCAGCCTCTCAGTGATAGACCAGGGGTGCAGCACTCCGACATCAAAGTTAAGCTCCCCCCCAACAGTCATGAGATCCATTTGAGTTCTCAATGACAATCTGGTCGCCTTTGGCCACCTTTTATTTTAGAGCTTTGAAGATTCTGCTTGAGGCCCTCCAGCCCGGGGAGTCCACTACCTATACTTAATGGAATGATGAGCATGCCCTCTGGTCATTAATTGACCATCAATGGCATAAAGCACCAATGCAATGCAGATTGGGGGCCAGAATTACTCCTGACATGCCAGACCCCTGACCTATTCCACAACAAGAATTGAGCCCTGACTGCTGACTGCAGTGCAATCCCTCGACACTCAAATTCCCAGTTTCTGGGCGTCCTGCACTCTTGGTTCATGCTCGATAAATGCAAGGCTGGTACTGTCTGAATTCATTTCTCTGATACTCCTTAGAGGCAGCAGAGTGAGCAGATTTTCACTCTGGGCTGGATTTGACATTTTACATGATTTGCATACTTAAGTTTGTTGGCTGCCTCCATTAGCTCAGAGGGTGGAACACTGTGCACCGTGGGCGTCTCCATACACACTATAATAAATGCTTTAAATTGACACACAGGCAGACAAATGGAAATCATTAGCATCCAGAGGCTGAATGAAAGTAAACCGTGTATGGAAGTGGTGTCGTGCTAGTTCAGAGATGCAAGATTTTCTATTAATAAGAACTTGATTTATATTGTCCTATCAATCATCTGGACTGAGAAAGCCTTTGGCGAATGTATAATTTTAATCTTCATAACACAATGCAACAAATAAAAAGTCCTGTGTAGTTACGTTAAACTTGTCAGATAGGCTGCAGTAAGTGGATGATAATTATTTGTCCATTATTTTTGACTCTTTAATGAATACAAAGCCATTTGTTGCTCTATCCAATGCTGAACGTAGAACAGTGGAACAAAAGTCACCAGCAACATCCTCATTATTTTAATTCTTCTTGGCCATCTTATCTAATAGATCTGAAAAATCAACATCAACGCCTTGTTCTGATGCCCTGTTCATGTCAGTTATGGCGCCAGGCAGTCTCCCTCTGTTTGTTATGGTGATTCAAGTGAGCATTCAACTCACATGGCACAGCCCGTAGAAGACTCAGTGTCCTTGCCAATGCTAATCCCTCAATCAACGCCACCAAACACCAGATCAAATCATCCTCTTGCCACATGGGTTGACATTGTGGAAACATTGACTGGTGGATTGGCTGACTCAATGACACAACTTCAAAAGTAAATTCATGATATAAAATGCTTTCAAATGTCTTGAGATGATGTGGTGCAGTGCGAATTAGATCATCATTTAGTTTAGCTTATACAAGGGTTCAAATGTTTCAATGATATATAGATAGTTTTGATTTATAACCAAGATTTCATGGTGCATGCAGAAGAAAACACAGATCCAGCAAGGCTGCTGAGTTACTATTATAAATCAAATTAAATTCACGCTCCCTTCTCTGATTCCCATAGCGCCGTGCCTCTAATCTGTGCATCAAGACTATCTTATTCATCAATGAGAGGGGGGCAGCTACATCAAGGCAGTGGTGAGGCCGCATCTGGAGTATTGTGCACAGTTTTGTTCTTCTTTTCTCAGAAAGAGGTAATGGAAGCAGTTCAGAGCAGTTTCACTAGATTGATTCCAGAGATGAAGGGTTTGTCGTATGAGGAAAGATTGAACAGTTTAGGCTAATGCTGTCTGGGATTAAGAAGAATGAGTGGAGATCAAATTGAGGGGCCCGATATTACCATTTTCATTCTAAGTACCGAATCTGGACGTAATGCAGATCCGGTTTGGAAATCTGTTTCCAGGTGCCCCCATACGCACGTAGCCATTTCCAGTGCCATTCGTGCTGTGGGCGGGGCTTAGCGCGCCCGAAATGATCGGAGCTCTGAACTGCACATGTGCAGTTGGAAAAAAATTTTGAAAAAGCACGCCTGTGTCAGATCGCTCACAGGCTGCAGAAAGCAGAGAAAGCAGCCCGGGATTGAAAAGCAGGAGCGATGGTGCACCCACACATCAGTGTCCCCCTTATTCACCTCCCCTGCTACCCAAACACATCACTTCCCCTTTATCCACACCCCCACTACCCACACACACCACTGTCCCCTATCACACCCCATTACCACACACATCACTGTCCCCCTTATCCAACCCCCCATTACCCACACACATCATTATCGTCCTTATCCACACCCCCACTACCCACACACATCACTGTCCCCCTTATCCAAACCCCCATTACCAACACATCACTGTCTCCCTTATTCACCTCCCCTGCTACCCACACACATCACTTCCCTTTATCCACACTCCATTACCAAACACACATCATTGTCCCCCTTATCCATCCCCCCATTACCCACCACATCACTGTCTCCTTTATTCACCTCCCCTGCTACCCACACACATCATTTCCCCTTTATCCACACCCTCACTATCCACACACATCCCTGTCCCCTTATCCAACCCCCTAACTACCTACACACATCACTGCCCTCCATTACCCCCCCACACATCACTGTCCCCCTTATCCAAACCTCCCTGTACTCAGACAGATCACCACCTCTCTGTCCCCTCCCCCCCCCCACCAATCGCCTGCAGAGTGGCAGCAGACACCCCTGCTCCCCCACCAGAGGTCCATGTGCCTGCCCACATTCCCCCCCCCCACCCAATGAACAATCGGGCTGAGATATACCTTACCCGCCTCCCTCCTGCCCCCTTCCCCTCCCCCCGCAGACAACTATCTAGCCTCACTCCGCCCCCCAACAATGAATTGGCCTCACTCCCAGCCCACACCCAGAGCATGGCCTGACCTCTCCTCCAGAGGAACATCTGACCCACACCTTCTCCCCTCATCACCAGATAATGATCAGCCTCATCCCTATCACCAGACAATGGTCAGCCCTCTTACTCCCTTCATCCCCTCCCCCCACCAGAGATACATCTGACCCGCCTCCTCCCCCCCATCAGATAGCAATCCGACCTCACTCCCTTCCTCCCCATCAATCCGGAGAATGATCTGACCTGCCTCCCTCCTCCCCCATTCACTGATCTGAGTCAGGAAGCCGTTGGGACCTCTGAACTCGCTTTTCAGAAGCTGGAGTGCTTAATTCAGATTTTTATTCAGCAGGTCCATTATAATGTTAAAATGGCGGCACAGGCTCATTGGTCCAAAGGATTGTTTCCCGTGCTGTGTTGTTCTTTGTTCAGTGCAGTTCCGGATTGGCAAAGACGGTGGTAAATGGGGAAATGCTGATAAAGTTGGGCGGGCAGTTCATTAATTCAATGTAGATGCATGCAAATGCATTTTAATTGCCATTGCGCCTGTTTTGGACACAAAATGGATCACCACCGTTCCTGGGTTTTGGTAAAGTGGCAATCCACGCGGATGCAGGTGGCATTGCGATACTGGCCTCTCACCCGACTTTACCACGTTTTCACACCCGAAAACAGGCAGAAGGCAACGAGTAAATGGGGTCTGAGGTGTTCAAGATGATAAAAGGCATGGATAAAATTTGATTTGATTTGAGTTATTATTGTCACATGTATTAACATACAATGAAAAGTATTGTCTCTTGCACGCTGTACAGACAAAACATACCATTCATAGAGAACGAAAGGCGAGAGTGCAGAATGTAGTGTTACAGTCATAGCTAGGGTGTAGAGAAAACTCAACTTAGTCGAAGGTAAGTCCTTTCAAAAGTCCAATGGGAATAGGGAAGCAGCTGTTTGTAAGTCAGTTGGTATGTGACCTCAGACTTTTGTGTCTTTTTCCTGATGGAAGAAGGTGGAAGAAAGAATGTCAGAGGTGCGGAAGGTCCTTAATTATGTAGTTGCTTTGCCAAGATAGTGGAAAGTGTAGACAGAGTCAATGGATGGGAGGCTACTTGGAGTATTGCTTACAGTTTTAGTCGCTGCATTATAAGAAAGATGTGGAGGCATTGAAAAGGGTACAGAGGAGGTTTACCAGGATGTTGCCTGGTATGGTGGGAAGGTCTTACGAGGAAAGGCTGAGGGACTTGAGGTTATTTTCATTAGACAGAAGAAGATTAAGAGGTGACCTAATTGAGACATATAAGATGATCAGAGGGTTAGATAGGGTGGACAGTGAGAATCTTTTTCCTCAGATGGTGATGGCTAACACAAGGGGACATAGCTTTAAATTAAGGGGTGGTAGTTATATGTCAGAGGTAGGTTCTTTATGCAGAGGATAGTAAGGGCATGGAATGCCCTGCCTGCAACAGTTGTGGACTCACCAACTTTAAAAATGTTCAAATGGTCAGTGGATAGGCATATGGGGAACATTGGAATAGTTTAGGTTAGAGGGTCATTAGATTGATTCCACTGGTCGGCACAACATCAAGGGCCGAAGGGCCTGTACTGCGCTGTAGTGTCTATATTCTATGTTCTTTCCTGGACAGCTCCAGTGCCCATTCCTCAAAGGGAGTGAAGACCTGGAGGTCTGGCTCCCCACCCCTTGTCTTCACCCTCTCACGGGTGTCATGGTCGGCCTTCTCTTGTAGGACAGAAGGAACCATGAAAGAAATGGTGGCATGACTCCTGCGGAGTATCAGGTGATGGTCTTTAGAGGGCAAGTGCAGTAGTACTCTTTGGGGGGAGGGGCTAGGAAGGGGGTGCTCACGGGTCAGGGGCTGGAAGCATTCAGAGTGCTGGGGGTGGTAAAATCTAAGGAGGATTTGGGGAAAGATGCTAGATGGGGTTAAGCATGCTCCCTTGCTGCCCGGATGAGGTCGTTGACCTTCTTGCAGCACTGCTTCTCTGTTCTGGGGGTCAGTGCCATGGCACTGACAGAAGGGGTAACTGCCTTCCATTGCCACATTGTCTTCATCCTCCCTGGATTTGCATCCTGTTGGGACGAAGAGGGTGTCCCTCCTCACCTCTGCAGCATCCAGTAGCCTCCGCAGGTTACCCTCAGTAAATCTGGGGACTGCGCATGTGGTCATTTTATTCCTGCACTGCCTGCCTGCCTATCCACCCTTGGGGTTTTCATGGAGTTGTCCCTGATCATGGCAGATCCGTTGCAAGAGGAGAATTCCAGCAACTTACATGCACTCTACTTGTCAGCATTGAGGGGAAGACAACTGAGCAGAGGTGCTGATGGGGGGGAGTTGGTGTATCAGTGCTTCTATGATTGGAGACAGGAGAGAGAGAGAGGGAGGTTTCACACTGCCAGGGGAAGATGGGAGCCTTGAGCAGGAGGGTCCAGGATGGAGGGGAGGAGGGATCGGGGATCACTCTGCCTGATATCGTTGCGGAGAGGGGTGGGGCACTGCTACTCTGTTTGTGATCGGTGGTGGAGAGGGGAAGGCCACTGCCACTCTGCCTGAGATTGCTGGGGGAGAGGGGGTTGTTGCGACTCTGCCTGAGATTGGTGTGGGGCAGGAGCTGCTGCCACTCTGCCTGAGACCGGTGGTGGGGAGGGAGAGGCCGGTGCCTGAGATCGGTGTCGGGGGAGGGAGCTGCGATTGGTCTGGATGGCGGAGCAGTTGGGTGATAAGGACATTAGTAATGTTTGAAGGGGGCAATATCTATGGAGGTGAGGGGGAGGCATTATCCTGCCTGTGAGGGATGAGGCAGGCCAACAGCATTCTATCGTTCTTTATTGCGCATGTGCAGTTGGAGGCTCTGATTGGAGCTGCAGGATTTCAGACATGTTAAGCCTCACCCACAGACTTATGCAATGCAGTTTGGAATTGCTGACATTTTTGCAGGCAGAGTGTGTACGGGGGCGATTGAGAACAAGTCTAAAAGTCAGATCTGAAACACTCTGGTTTCAACTCCGCCCAGTACTTAGAATCAAAATGGTAAAATAGGGCTGTGAGGGTTATATGACTAGAGACAATTTTACGGTCAACAGCAAAAATTTCCCACAGACATTTGTTTGGGGAGGGGGAGGGAGATTTTGTATTGGAACTTGCAGTCATTAGAAGTCTGTTCTGGTGCAGTGGCCTGTTTAAGACATCTGAAAACTATGTGACTAGGTATCTGCTTATCAAATCAGATCAAAGGACAGTTAATGAACTGTGCACAATCCGGAAGAGAATTATAAAATAGAACGTTTAATTCAATAGCAGAACAGAAAGTGTAAGAACAAGAGGGAGCAAGAAATGGGATTAAAAGAGCAATGAAAGGGAGAGAAAGGAAAAGGAAGTTTTTAAAAATTTTGTCAAGTCTCAAATAATAAATAAAAGCCAAAGGATTGAGAATTCACACTTGTATAAGTGAATTTTCAGTGCAAAGGAGACTACTTGGCAGTGACAAAGACTTATTACACCATTAAAAATTCACATAACAAGAATGCGCAGGCCCTTAATATTTTCTGGCACATTTCAGGGTTAAATATCACCAAGTAAATTAACTTCACTCTGTTCCATGTACTTCAAAGCTGACAGGATGCTGGTATAATACAGCTTCAAAAGAGGTAAGGCAAATTGGACAGCAATTTACTGATTTCTGTGTTAAACTTACCAGGTGCAATATCTTGGGCATGATTTTCAGGCCTCATTCGCCTTGAAACCAGAAACTTCCGCCTGAGGACAATGGACCTTTCCACAGTCTGCCCCTCATCTGCTCCAATTCCCATGGCCAACAGGATGGTAAAATTGACCCTTTTGTCCGATTTACACTTGAATACTAGGGAGCACTATGAGCTCCACCATTATTTTTAAAGTTTATTTATTAGTGTCACAAGTAGGCTTACATTCACATTGCAGTGAAGTTACTGTGAAAACCCCCTAGTCACCAGACTCCGGTGCCTGTTTGAGGGAGAATTTAGCATGGCCAATTCACCTAACCTGCACATCACTGGGAGGAAACCCACGCAGACACAGGGAGAACGTCTGTGTGGAGTTTGCACAATGATCCAAGCCGGGAATTAAATCCGGATCCCTGGCGCTGTGAGTAAAGTTTTTTTTTTAACGTTAATTTATTCGTCACAACTAAGACTTATGTTAGCACTACAATTAAGTTACTGTGAAATTTCCCAAGTAGCCACACTCCAGCACCTGTTCAGGTCACTGCACCTAACCAGCACGTCTTTCGGGCTGTGGGAGGAAACCGGAGCATCCGGAGGAAACCCATGTAGATATGGGGAGAATGTGCAAACTCCACGCAGACAGTGACCCAAGCCAGGAATCGAACACGGGTCCCTGGCGCTGTGAGGCAGCAGTGCTAACCGCTGTGCCATCATGTTGCAAAATACCACCCAATAATTTTTATTCCTTCTTCTGCAGGTACTGCTTGGGGGTCTGTTGCATATTTCCAGCATTTTCTGTTTTAACCAGCATAAAAGTTGTGCATGTTCAAATTCCAATTCTAAACAATTTAGCAGAACAATTAGCAAATTGATTTATTATTCTACGTATGAAGGCATCGTGATCAAAATATTGAGATAAGTGCACAATAAAGTACTCTAACTGACTCACCAGCTGGGAATGCTGATGCATTATAAATGAAACTGGATAGCAGTAAATTAGAGACTAGTCTTACATCTCTAAGAGCTGGGATGAAAGTCTCTATTGGCTGACTATACCTTAGTGCCTTAATGTTGGTCAGTGTCAACCCTATTCATTGTGAACATGTTGCGCAGTGGTTAGCACTGCTGCTTCACAGCTCCAGGAACCCAGGTTTGATTTTCAGCTTGGGAAGTTGTATGTGTGGAATCTGAATGTTCTCCCCATGTCTGTGTGGCTTTCCTCCGAGTGCTCCGGTTTCCTCCCATAGTCCAAAAGACGTGCTGGTTAGGTGAATTGGCCATGCTAAATTCTACCTCAGTATATCTTAACAGGCATCGGAGTGTGGCAACTAGGGGATTTTTGAGTAACTTCATTGCAGTGTTAATGTAAGCCAACTTGTGACACTAATACATAAAACTAAGATGAACAGATTAGACGGATTGGCCGTGTTAAATTGCCCCTTAGTGTCCCGAGGTGGGTAGGATAGGGGGATTCGCTGTATTACATCTGTAGAGTTACAGGGATTGGGCGAGGGGAGGGTATGGGTACTGGATAAGATATTCTGTCAGTAAGTCATGCAGGCTCAATGGGCCGAATGGCCTCTTCTGCAGTGAAGGGATTCTACGATCGATTTATAAAATTACATCCTTGTGCCAATTATTTACAAAGCAACGATGAAGCTTTGCAAATTTCTCGAGGCACCTTTTCAAATAAAGGACGTTTTAACCAAATGGATGAAACAGAAACACAAGCGAGCCGAGAATCGAACCTGGGTTCCTGGCAATCATTGAACTATTAACCCAGCAGTGACTGTCACTTGTTAACATTTCAGCTTTTTCTTTTGATCAAGGATAGTCCTGCAGCTTACAGCACTTCAGGTGCAGATACTGGTACTTTATAAAAGAGTTTAGGGTCTCTGCCACCATCACCAAATTGGGCAGCGAATTCCAGACCCCCACTACCCTCTGCGTTAGAAGTTTTTCCTCGTGCCCCTCTATGCCCTCTGCCACTTATTTTGAATGTATATCCTCTGGTTCTAGAATATACCACTAAGGGAAACAGTTTTATCTTTTCTACTCTATCTGATTATCATTCTGTTCATTACTCTTTGAAGGGCCTCAGTTAGCTGGTGGGGTAAGAAAGATCATCCACGAAGCTCTGGACTTAAATGGGGGAGATAGGAAAGCGGCCGGGTCCCTTCTGCTGTCTTCTCCCCCTCCAATCCAATGACTCTGCCTGGGAGGTGGGAGGAGGACATTAAATTCCACCGACAAGAGATTTCAAACCAGGTTCAACACGTGCAAGTGAAGGGTGACAGTGGCTGCTTTAAAGGAACGTCACCTTTGTGGACCTTCGGTTGTGTGACTGCTGAGCAGTCCAGGTAATTAATGCACAAGCTGAGGACAGTGACAGCCACAGCTGTTAGCAGAGTGATGTTAATAGACTGGAGGGTCCCAGCAGCAGCTAAGACGAATAGGAGTCTGCCACAGTCAAATGCCATTTTAACAATCACCCCACATGGACAATATGATATCTGTCATTCGCTTAAATGAGTCTGTTGTGGGCAGTGATCATTAATAACGTCTGCAGATTTGATAGCACAATTCCTTTTGAGCCTTTGGCTCTGGGAATCATGCCATCATTTTGTCGCCGTGTTGAATTCGAACATATTTTTATTTCCAGCACCTGGTGACACAAAACTTGTCTGTTACCAGAAATTACTGCCTCCCTGAATCCCAAAGCATAGTTAACAATGGACCAAGGTTGTATGATTCATTTACCGACAATTCTTCTGCTCATTGCTGCATAGATTCATATATTTCATTGATGCTTGCGATGTTCTCGGAGCCAATTAATTCTCTTTGGAATCGCTTGACGTTCCAAGTAAGAGTTTTGAGCCTGGAACGTGCATGCGAACACTTGGCTCGTTGCTAATTAAATCCCCCATCTCGTGTATTTTAATGAGGGGATTAACCCTTAATGATAAACAGGTTAAGTTCTTTATAATTGTGAAGAGATAGTTCATGGAAGTGCTTCTGTATCACATTAAGAACATTTCTGCATTTTCTGATTCACACGAAATTAGCGCTAATTAATGCATCAGAAGATGGAAACGACATTAGTTGCTTTAAGCAAATTCCTTTCATGTGATAGAATAATACTGTGCAGAAGGAGGCCATTCAGTCTATCAAGTCTGTGCTGTCTCTTTTGATTAACAATCCAGTTAGTCCCAATCCTACCCCCACCCCCAACTCCTTCCCCATTTACCGGAATTTAATTTTTCCCTTCAAGCATTTGTTCATTTACTTTTTGAAGGCTAGAATTGACTCTGAATCCATCAGCCTAGCATTTATTGCATGCGAAATGCTGGTCTTTTACTTTTGGCAGCTTTACTTCTTTTGCCACTCACCTGGAGTCTGTTCTTTATGGTTATACGGGGATTTGTTTGTGTGGCTAAACACACGTGTTGTCTGGAGACAACTGCAAGGTTCCTCACAGGCCAGCCTGCTTCTGCTCCTGTCCTGATCTCACACAGACCCCAAACAGGTCAAGGTTGTTTGATAAATACCTCAAGCATGTGGAATGATGTAGAAAAATAGAAAATCGGATCGGGGAGGCCATTCGGCCCTTTGAGCCTGCTCTGTTGATTCATTATGATCATGCCTAATCATCTAAGCTACTAGGAAGGCATGGTGGCACACTGGTTAGCACTGCTGCCTCACAACTCCAGAGACCAGTGGTCAATTCCCAGCTTGAAACATTGTCTGTGTGGATTTTTCATGTTTTCCCAGTGTCTACATGGGTTTCCTTGGGTGCTCCAGTTTCCTGCCACAATCCTAATATGTGTGGGTTAGATACATTGGCTGCACTAAATTGCCTTTTAATGCCCCAGGATGCGTAGGTTAGAGGGATTTGTGGAGTAAATGTGTGTTATTAGATAGAAAGGTCTTGAGTGGGATTGTTGTTGGTGCAGATTTAATGGGCCGAAGTAGGTTTTCTATGTTTCTATGCTATGTCTAACTACTTCTTAAAAACAAACAATGTTTTGGCCTCACCTACTTTCTGTGATGGTGAATTCCACAGACTACTTGTCTCTAACCTAAACAGTCTACCACTGAGCCATCACAGCCTGAGGACACCCCCCATTGGGAGCATCCTTCTTGCCTCTACCCAGCCTAGTCCTGGTTGGCTCGAGAAAACATCCAATTCTTCAGGCCTGATTTTGAGTGAGGCAAGTAATAATCAGTGGGTTTGATAGATCATGTATCAGGCCATCCCTAGCTCACTAAAACCTGGATCATTTTAACCCACATCTAGATAAGGAAAGCCCAGAATTTAATTTCCCCAAATAGTAGGGGACCATAGGCCAAAAAATGTTAGTAATTTAAAATGAATTTTAAGCAGATATTATGAAGAAATGTCTTTATTTGAAGGCTGGTAAATATTTGCAAGAACATAACAGCCAAAGTCATGGGGTTAAAGACATCAGAGACATTTTTAAATTCAGAAGGTGATTAGGCAATGCTACCAACTGTGAACCTCGATGGAACAAATGGCCTATTCTCAGATTTATACTGAATCTGCTGGTGAAATAGTAAATTAGCACAGAATGAATGGCACGGTGACACAATGGTTAGCACTGTTGCTTCATAAGACTAGGGTCCCAGGTTCAATTCTGGCCTTGGGTCACTGTCTGTGTAGAGTTTGCACATTCTCCATATGTCTGCATGGGTTTCCTCCAGGTACTCTTGTTTTCTCCCCCAGTCCAAAGATGTGCAAGTTAGTTGATTGGCTATGCTAAATTAACCTTAGTGTCAGGGGATTAGTGGGGTAAATGTGTGCAGTAATGGGAATATGGCCTGGGTGGGATTGTGGTTAGTACAGATTTGATGGGCCACGTGGCCTCCTTCTATACTGTGGGAATTCTATGAATGAAAACTTCGCAAAAATGCGTCTTTCCGAGATGATGAAAAGAATGTGAGTATTGGAGTTCTGAATTAAAAGCAGAAATTTCTGGAATTACACTGCATTTGACAAGAGGAAGAGATGTTTCAGGTTGGACAGCTTCATCGCTATGAAGTAAATCCTATTTTAAAATAAACATGGAAAGTAAAATCTCCATGTTTAAAGTAGTTCATCTGTGTAGTGCTATACAAAAGCCTGTTAGTAAATTGTTTCTTGAGTTTTGGACCAGGACCAAAGCTGAAAAACAAGATTTTTAACAGTTGTGGTGCCAAAGTTCCACTGTCTTTGGAACACTGTTAACATAATGTCGAACAAAAGTTGTAATTGACTCTGCAATGTCAGGATTTAATTGGAGCCTAGGTTTACAAAGAGCTTTGTTCTGCATCAGTGAAACATCCAAAAAGGTCATTGACCAGGAACATGAACTCTGCTCCTCCCCCCACAGGTACTGCCTCATCTGCTCGGTGCTTTCCAGCATGTTCAGTGATCATTTTCTTTATTCATTCATTGAACATAGGTGTCACTGGCTGGCCAGCATTTATTGCCCATGCCTAGTTACCCAAAGCACTTTAGAGTCAGCCACACTGATATGGCTGTGGAATCACATGTTGGCGAGATCAGGTAAGTATGGCAGATTTTCTTCCCTAAACGACATTAGTGAACCAATGGGTTTTTCCAAAAATCAACAATGGTTTCGTGTCATCAGTAGATTCTTAATTCCAGATATTTTTTTATTGAATTCAATTTCCACCATCTGGCTTGGCGGAATGCGAATCTGGGTCCCCAGAACATCAGCTGAGTTTCAGGAGTAATTGTCTAGCGATAATACCACTACACCATCACCTCCCCATAATCCATAAAGGAAGTAGGATTGGAAGATTGTGTTATATTTATATTAGACCATAAGATATAGGAACAGAATTATGCCACTTGGCCCATCACGTCTGCTCCGCCATTCAATCACGGCTGATATTTTTTTCATCCCCATTGTCCTGCCTTTTCCCCATAATCCCAATTCCTTTATTAATCAGGAACCTATCTATCTCTGTCTTAAAGACACTCAATGACCTGGTCTCCACAGCCTTCTGCAGCAAAGAGTTCCACAGATTCACCACTCTCTGGCTGAAGAAATGCCTCCTCATCTCTGTTTTAAAAGATCGTCCCTTTCGCCTGAAATTGTGCCTTGTGGTTCTAGTTTTTTCCTACTGTGGAAACATCCTCTCTACATTCACTTTATCCAGGCATTGCAGTATCCTGTAAGTTTCAATAAGTTCCTCTCTCATCCTTCTAAACTCCAACGAGTACAAATCTAGAGATCTCAACTGTTCCTCATGTGACAATATTAGCAACGAAATCATTTCCACAAGAATCTGATGATTCACTCCCAGTTTCCATTATGAATATTTACTGGAAGAAACAAAATACTCTGCTAGATAGTGATTTCACTCCATTTATTAAAAAGAACCAGCAATGAACAATTAGGTCGCATAATTACATGGGGCTAGTTATATTATTTCCATTTAATGCTGTTACATTCCTCTCTTCCTCCAATTATTTTCTTCCTCTTTTTGATTTGATTTCTTATCGTCACGTATATTGAGATATGGCGAAAAGTATTGTTTCTTGCACAAGTCTCCCCAAAGCCTATCCACTATCTACAAGGCACAAGTCAGGAGTGTGGAATTTGCCTCCCCACTTGCCTGGATGAGTACAGCTCCAACAACGCTCAAGAAGCTTGACACCATCCAGGACAAATCAGCCTGCTTGATCAGTATCCCATCCAGAACCAGTCAACCATTCCAACAATGACACGTAATGGCAGCAGCGTGTACCATCTGCAAAATTGAGCAGCTGATGTCTAGTGGTACAATTTCTAAACTATTAATTTAGAAATTCAGCTATGTTCTGCAGACTGGGTTCAAATCCCACCATGGCAGATGGTGGAATTTGTATTCAATAAAAAATATCTGGGATTAAGAATCTACTGATGACCATGAAACCATTGTCAATTGTTGGCAAAATCCAACTGGTTCACTAATATCCTCTGGGGAATGAAATCTGTCATCCTCTGGCCTACATGTGACTCCACAGCCATAGCAACGTGGTTGACTTTCAACTGCCCTTAGCATCTAGGGATGGACAATAAACATTGGCCAGATCCCATGATTGAATCAAAAAAAGGTGCACCTTTCGAACCTATAATCACTACCATTCAGAAAGACAAGGACAAGAGACAGAAGTGGATGGTGTGATGGCACAGTGGTTAACACTGCTGCCTCACAGCCCCAGGGACCTGCGTTCGATTCCCATTTTGGATCACTGTCTGTGCGGAATTTGCATGTTCTCCCTGTGTCTTGTGGGTTTCCTCCGGTTGCCCCAGTTTCCTCCCATAATCTGAAGACATGCAGGTTAGATTGATTGGCCATGCAAGATTGTCCCTTAGTGTCCCGGAATGCGTAGGTTAGAGAGATTAATCGGGTCAAAATATAAGTTGAATGGGATAGGGCCTGCGTGCAGATTCACCTCCTTCTGCACTGGAGGATTCTATGATTTCAATGAAGCGTGATTTCAATGATCTATGATTTTGATGACAGTACATGTCAGTATCAGCTCTCCCAATTTGTGCTTTTCTCCAATCTTCTCCCCATAACCCTGCACATTCTTCCTTTTCAGTTAACAGATTAATTCCTTTTTGAGTGCCTCCACCAAAACCTCAGGCAGTGCATTCCAAACCCAGTTCCATTGGCTGTGTGAACAAGTGTGGATTCATGGCCGGGAATTTCCTCAGACCTGCTTCTGTTTCATTTCTAACACGTAAAATTCCCACAACGCAGAAAGAACCTTTTGGCCTGTTGAGTCTGCACTGAGTCTTCAACAGAGTATCTTACCCAGGCCCTAGTCCCATAACCCCACATATTTACATCCCCCGCGCCTCCACTCCTTCCCAACCTATACGTCTTGGGACACTAAAGAACAATTTACCATGGCCAATTTTTGAATTGTGGGAGGAAACCGGAGCACCCGGAGAAACCCACGCAGACATGGGGAGAACGTGCAAACTCTGCACAATCATCCAAGACCAGAATCGAACCTGGGCTCTGTGAGTGCTAACCATTGTGTCACCATGCCATCAGCAGTGAGGCAGAAGCTGTCTCTGTCCTCTCTCCATCGATGCTGTCAGAGTTGCTGAGATTTTCCAGCATTTTCTGCTTTTTCAGATTTCTGCAGTAACTTGCTTTTCTCCCTAAAGTTGCAATGTTGAAGTGGATCAGCTGCAAGGAACTTTTTTTGTCCTGACAGAAATACTGACTTTACCTTCACAAACCTGGAAATTACAATCCACAATGCTAATGTCTTAATGCATTGTGTTTTATCTCAAATTTCCCCCTGCGCTAATTGGAATAAATGCATTATCACCCTCTCTGAAATAGCAGAGGAAGCAATTTTGGTGAGTTTTTTTGGATAATTCCCATGGCTTAATTAGCATAATTACCAGCTTTAGTGGTATAGTGAAAACAGAAATAATGGGGAAGCTACACAGCAGCAACATAATGTACTGCTAATGTGATGGATACAGACCCCAGGAGAGAACTCCCACACAACAGGATTGCTGCAAATGGCTGCTCAGATGATTTTGATGTCTATGCTGTCTTTCAGCCTTTACTCCAGAGGCTGGATTTTATGCTCCTCTCCTGGAAGAGTAGATGGCTTTCCCAGCACCCAACCCATGTAGAGTACATCCAAACTCTTTGAATGGTGTGCTTTGTCTGTATAGTGCACAAGGAGCAATACTTTTCACTGTATACTAATATATGTGACAATAATAAATCAAATCAAATCAAATCAAATCAAAGACATGCTGGTTAGATGCATTGGCAATGCTAAATTCTCCCTCAGTGTACCCAAACAGGCGCCGAAGTGTGGCAGCTCGGGGGTTTCACAGTAACTTCATTGTAGGGTCATCTCGACTTAAAACGTTGGCTCTATTCTCTCTCTGTGGATGCTGTCGGACCTGCTGAGATTTTCCAGCATTCTCTGTTTTTGTTTCAGATTCCAGCATCCACACTATTTTGCTTTGATCTTAATATAATCCTTCTTGTGACGCTAATGAATAAATAAAATGAAACAATCGCAGCACTGTTGTGGCAACAGTCAGTGCAACCCTGACCAGATGCTGGTTGCAAAGTTACTTTAGTTTTTGATGATATTTGTGCAGTGGGTGGTGCAGACAGTTGGGTGCATGTGTTGGCAAGAGGTGAGCAGGAAACCATTCCTCTAAATCCAGTCAAACTTGATTTTTGGAAGCAGGAACTGAAATATACGATGAGATCGTACTTTTCAATATCAAATTGCTATCGTGGTGCCCCTTGTTCAAATTGGAAATATTTGCACATTAAAATATCCCCTCTGAATTTAAACGGGCCGACTTCTGTAACTTAAGAATTGGATTTGCTGCACTGTGTTGACTTTTATTTAGAAATTAGGTGTGCCAGAAGATTACTTGGAGCTTGACTCAGTCTATGATGTGTTGCTAATGCATGAGAATAGACAAACATTGCTGAAGTCTTGGTTCAGTGTTTATTGCACCCATTCTAATTGATGGCAAATCACAGTTTCAGGAGACATTGGGTGGGATTTTATTGGCATGTCTGCCGGATATTTATATGATCCTGCCTGAGGCCAACAGAAAAAGTTCCCAGAATCAGAGCCAGGCATACCGGTAAATTTCTGGCCATTGAATGCCCCAGGCCTATTTGAAACCAGGTACATTATCATATAAAGGCAGGAATGTAATAGGTTTCTAAGAATTGGAAATGTTAGTACTGTGCTAGCAATGCTCCTTCCCAAGCATAGACACAGCAGAGTGACACTTGTTGGAAGGTAATTTGAGTGGAAGATTTTAAATTACTGATTAATCACACTGAAAGCAAAAGGCCTGTGAACATTCATAAAACTCTTCATAATGGATGGCCCGGTGGATACAGTGTTTAGCACTGCTATCTCACAGTGCCATGAACCCGGTTCAATTCCGGCTTTGGATGACTGTGTGGAGTTTGCACGTTCTTCTTCAGTCTGCGTGGGCTTCCTCCAGATGCTTTGGTTTCCTCCCATAGTCCAAAGATGTGCGGATTAGATGAATTAGTCATCCTAAGTTGCCCCTTAGTGTCAGGAGATTAGCAGGATAAATATATGGGATTATGGATAATAGAGCCTGGGGTGGGATTGTTGTTGGTGTAGGCTTGATGGGCCAAATGGCCTCCTTCTCTGCTGTAGGGATTCAATGATTCTATGTAGCAATTAGTGATATGCATTACAAAGGTGCTCAGTGAGGAAACTTTACAATCTGTAAAACATATTTGAATGAGTACTTGTAATATCATAATTAAGGATATGGGGCAAATGCAAGAAATGGGATTGACATGCCTTTTGTGATTGTTATTGTAGGTGCAGACTCAATGTATGGCCCTTTTCTGCACTCTGTGTCTCTATGAGTCTGCCCATCAGATTACGTTGTTATCTATTCCCTTTAAATAAGATTTATATCAGCAACGTAAATTTCTGACTTGATGAATCTTTGCTTGTTCCTTGTCTTTTGTGTGCTAGTTATTTGTCTCTAGCACAGGGAGGGGCATACATTACTACAAAAACAAACACGTAAGAGACACATTCACACAAGTGTGTGGAAGCTTTCATGTGGAGGGTAGCAAGGTAGGCAATCTATAATTCTTTACAGTTATTTATAAAAGTACTGTCAATACTGATGTTGAGTGTACTTTGATGGGGAAAGGCAGTAAGACTGGAAACATTATTCTTGTACTTTTTGAGAACATGAATAGCAGCAAGTAAAGGAGAGATCACTGCAGGATTTCAGGATTCACCAGAAACTCTTGCACTGTCAGTGGCCCACATTTTTCATTTTAATTGTGAGGCAAGCATCCAAATGTGCACTGAGGATCTGCTTTCTTGGAGGAGCCGCGAGTGTTTCCTGAATTATTATGTACCAGACTCTGTAAGCAAAGACTGGATACTGGACACTGCTCTGGTTAATGTATTGGGTTCGCAGCATGAAGGTGGGAAAGATATTAGCAATGAATAAATAGTTCATCTCGGAATTTAACATGCAAGGCACAAATAAGATCAAGAGAATGTTGTTTTGAGAGAAGAATGAAAGGAAATTGGATAAATTGGAGGGTTAAAAACAGCATCAGACCACTTTAAATGTGAGATGGTGAATTCTTGCTACTGGACAAAGATTGTTAATTATCTTAATAATCTAATTATTAAGATTAGATTAATAATTAGATTACAGGCTCACTCAGGTGAGACCAGAAATTCCTGCCCAAGGTGAACAGAAATTTCTGTTGTTGGACCCACACATGCGACAATTCTATGGCAGCAAGATAGTAGGGTATGGGCCCATGGATGAGATTTTCTCATTTACTTTGGGAATGGTCGTGAGCAGGACAGGAAACTTGACGGATCAACAAATGGTCTGTTAATTGCGCAGGAATCCCTGGGGGCCTGTGGGCAATGGAGTGGGGGGGGGGGCAGCGGTGATGAGCATTGGAAAATCTCACCCTATGTTTGGGATTGTTCTCTTTGGAGCAGAGGAGGCTGAGAGGAGATTTAATTGCGGTGCATAAAATTCTCAGCTGCCAAGATTGAGTTTTAAGGAAGGACAGGTTTCCCTCAGCAGAGGGGTCAATAATCAGGTTGTGCAGATTGAAAGGAGGTAAATCATAAAATGATTAGAGGCAAGTTGAGGGGAAACTTTGGCACTTAGAGGGTGTTGAAGATCTCGAGCACTCTGACTCTGGAAGTGGTAGAGACAGGAACTCTCATCACATTAAGAAAATACTTAAATATGCAGATTGTTTAATTTATTTGTGGGACATGATCATCACTGGCTGACCAGCATTTATTGCCCATCCCTAGTTGCCTGTGGGTAGCTGAGAGTCAACCACATTGCTATGGCTCTGAAGTAGGTCAGACCAGGGGAGGACAGCAGATTTCCTTCCCTAGAGAACATGAGTGAACCAAATGAGTTTTTCTGACAATCAACAGTGGTTTCACTGTTATCAGTAGGTTCTTAATTCCAGATATTTTTTGTTGAACTCAAATTCCACCACCTGCCATGGTAGGATTTGAATCCAGGTCCCCAGAACATTAACTGAGTTTCTGGATTAATAGTCCAGTGATAATATCACTAGGCTATCACCTTCCCCCTAAGCTGCACCATTACAGCAATGAGCTGGAAAGTGTGATTAAGTAGGTTAAATCTTTTCCATCACAACGTGATGGCTTGTACGACCTCCTTCCTGCGGCATCAACTTTCCATGGGAAAGGTTTTCCAGTCTGACCAATGGTGGACATCATCGCAGGGCAGGACTGGAAAATCTCCACCTGTGCTTACAAAACATTGTCCTGGAACATTCTAGCAAGGGGAGAAAAGGGTCTTCTTCTGGACTCAGTTCAGCAGGTGAGCAGTTCCATTCAGCTATAGATACCAGCCCTCAAAAAAAGACACTCAAGATAAAGGTACAAACTGCAATAGAAAAATAGAGGTAAAGCAAGCTGAGAAGGAGTATGTCAAAATGCAGACGTCTATCAGCAAATCAGGATAGTGTGAATTGTTAAGAATGAGGTTAGACTACTCTGAAGTCATAACATCATCAATCAGAAGATGCCAACTCCTTATAAGTACTGTATTTATAGAAAGTGTTTCACGTCCAGCAAAATAGTTTGTAAGTCTAACCAGTGGAAGCTTATCCTGCCTAAGTACTTCCACCTCTCCTGCTTTCTCTCCCTCATTATCTCTCTTTATTTCGTAGAATCCCTGCAGCGCAGGAAGAGGCCATTTGGCCCATCGAGCCTGCACCGGCAACAACCTCACTCAGGTCATGTCCCCTTAACCCTATGTACTTACCCTGCTGTTCCTCCTGACACTAAGGGACAATTTAGCATGGCCAGTCTCCTAATCTGCACATCATTGGAGTGTGAGAGGAAACCGGAGCACCCAGAAGAAACGCAAGCTGACATGCAGAGAACGTGCAAACTCCATACAGACAGTGACCTGAGGTCAGAACTGAAACCAGGTCCCTGATCCGGCCATTTGATTAAAATTTTGGTTGTCCAACCTAGTATTTCCATTCTCCTTTGAAGCAGGTTGGGATTTTTTGAATGAAATGTAAGGTACACAATAAAATGCTAATTGTTCTGGCTATCAAAGAATCATTCTTACATCTATAATAGGAATATTACTAACAACAGTAATTAGAGATGTAATGAACAAATTTCCAACACATCATCAGCATTAGCTGATGATTGAAAGACAGCTGTTGAAGCAATTGGTCCGATTACATTTGTTCTGATTTTTCTTCATTGTCTGGTAGATGTCAGAGTTTGAACTGCATTGGAACAGCTGGGCTAGGGACATGACTAGCTCTCGGGAACAATTCTGTCTTTAGTATTATCATCAATATATTGTCAAGGGTCCATAGCCTTTGCAGTATTTAGTATCTTCAGCCAATTCTTGATATCTTGTGGGGTGATTTTTTTTACTATTCATTTGTGGGCCTCACTTGCTGGCCAGCATTTATTACCCACCCCAAGTTACCCTTGGAGGGAAGTTGAGAGTCAACCACACATTGTCATGGCCCTGGAGTCACGTGGGCCAGACCAGGTAAGGATGGCAGATTCCCTTCCCTAAAGGACATTAGTGAACCAGACGGGTTTTTCTGACAAACGACAATGGTTTTCATGGTCGTCAGTAAATTCTTAATTCTAAATATTTTTTATTGAATTCAAATTCTACCATCTGCCATGATAGGATTTGAGCCCAGGTCCCCAGAATGTTAGCTGAGTTTCTTGATGAAAAGTTTAGCCATAATATCGCTAGGCCATTGCCTTCCCAAACTGGATTAAGACTGGTATCTGTGATACTAGAGACCTCAAAAAGGTGGCCGAGATAGATCATCCACTCAGTACTTCTGGCTGAGTTTTTCAGCCTTGTTTTTCGCAATGATGTGTTGGGCACCATCATCATTGAGGACAGGATAATTGTGGAGCCGCCTCCTGTTAGTTATTTCATTGTCCGCTACCATTAACAACTGAATGCAGTGAGACTGCAGAACTTTAATCTGATCCGTTGATTGTGGGATCATTTAGTTCTGTCTATGACATGCTATTTCTTTTGTTTAGTGTGCAAATAGTTTTATGTAGTAGCTTTACCAGGTTGAATATCAGGTCTTGTGACACAATGGATAGCACCCCAATCTCTGGACCAGAAGCTCCAGGTTCAAGACCAACATCAGATCTTGTTGGTCACAGAAGGAGTGTTCATTATGCAGTTCAACAGGCTGCTAACTACCTCAGGAATTCTCTCCCAGTGTTCCCTAAAGGGAAAAACACTGTGGATGTGTGAAAATAAGCTAAAAAAACAACAGCTGACACCTCATTTTGGTGCTGCTCCTTTCATGCCCCCCCCTTAAACATTTCATTGGGATAGGGTTGATTCTTCAACTTGATGCTGATGGTAGAGTGGGGGATATGCTGGTTCATGAGGTTACAGATTGTGGTTGAGTACAATTCAACCACATCGTGACACAGTAATTAGCATTGCTGCCTTACAGTGCCAGGGATCCAGGTTCGATTCCCAGCTTGGGTCACTGTCTGTGTGGAGTCTGCACGTCCTCCTCATGTCTGCGTGGGTTTCCTCCGGATGTTCCGCTTTCCTCCACAGTTTGTAAGAAATGCCAGTGCGTTGGCCATGCTAAATTCTTCCTCAATGCACCCAAACAGATGCCGGAATGTGACGACTAGAGAATTTTCACAGCAACTTCATTGCAGTGTTAATGTAAACCTACTTGTGACACTAATAAATCAACTTTTCTGCTGCTACCAATGGCCCACAGTGTCCCATGAGTGCTGAGTTTTCAGCTGCTCAATCTGTTTGGAATCTATCCTATTCAGCATAGAGGTAATGACATATAACATAGCGCAAGGCGGGGAGTGGGGTGGGGGGTATGCTCTGTCTCAAGATAGGACTTTCTCTTCACAAGGACTTGTGGTGCTTACTCTGGCCTGTACTATCATGGACAAATGCATCTGTTACAGGTAGGTTGATGAGGACGAGGCCTGGTAGGTTTTTCCCTTTTATTGGTTCTCTCACCAGACACCACAGGCCCAGTCTGGCAGCTGTGTCCTCCAGGACTCAACCAGCTTGATAAGAAAAGATGTGACTTGTAATGGAATAAATAAAGATACGGTTGATAGATAAAAAGTAAATGGTTGCGGTAAATTAACTTTTCTTGAACTGAGAGGCAGTGGTATGACTGTTAATGTTATTTCCCATCGTAAATAAATCATTTAAATGTTGTCATCAAAGCTGGAAATCAAAGTTTCCTGTTGAATATAAATAGTAGCCAATGTGATGGTATTTGATGCAAAAACTCTTTTGCAATCTCTTCCATTTCCTCCCAAGTCTCCTGAGCAACTTCCAGCAATTTCCATAGAAATGATAAATTGACCACATCATAATGTTTGGCTGGCGAAGCAGTCAAATTGCAGGTGAATTATGCAATCCTTTCAACTTACTAGTTCCATAATCCCAATGTTTCTTTACAAAATGAAGACTCTCCCTTCACCTCTTTGGCCTCTGGGTGACCACTATCAATGTGATGGGTGTCAGAGTCCATCCAAACTCTTGCCCTCTCCTCTGTTCTCTCTTCCCTCCACAGTGCATTCCAACTCAATTCTGCCAAAAAATAAATAAACCGATTCCTGAAAATTGGCTGGAGCCAGAGGAACAATCTTGTGGCAAACAGGTTTTTCTCCATTGAAAGTGTGCCACATTCTGCCATTGCTAAATAAACTCTGCTCACTAACAAGTCAAAAAAAATCATACAGTGCAGAAAAAACCCTTTGATCAATTGATTTCCCATGTCATTGATACCCATTGAGGAGAAGGAAATCCGGATCCAGTATTCTCAATTCCTGGATAGGAGGCTATTCAGCCTATCAAGTCTGCACCAACCCTCTGGAAAAGCATCTTCCCTAGGCATCTCCCCTCCCCCTCACTCCATATAAACCATTGGCTAATCAACCTAACCTACATATCTTTGTTTAAGTTTATTTGTTAGTGTCACATTAATGCTGCAATGGAGTGAAAATCTCTTAGTCGCCACACTCCGGTGCGTGTTTGGTTAAACTAAGGGAGAATTTAGCATAGTCAACGTACATAACCAGTATGTCTTTCAGACTGTGGGAGGAAACTGGAGGAAACCCTCACAGAAACGGGAAAAATGTGCCAACTCCACACAGACAGTGACCCAAGCTGGGAATCGAGTCTGGGTCCTTGGTGCTGTGAGGCAGCAGTGCTAACCACTATACCATCAGGCCACCCCTTTGGACATTAAGGGGCAATTTAGCATGGCCATTCCATCTAACCTGTACATCTTTTAGACTGTGGGAAGAAACTGGAGCACAGAGGAAACCCGAGCAGACACAGGGAGAATGTGCAAACTCCACACATATAGTTAGTTACCTGAGGCTGGAATGGAACCCAGGTCCCTGGCACAGTGAGGCAGCAGTGCCACCGTGCTGGATAAGATTATGCTTGAGTAAATGCTGCAGCCTTCACCTTCTGATCTGAAATGTTCAATTTACCCTCGTTGGCACGACCAACATACAAGATTGGGTCAGCAACTCAGCTGGTCCAAACCCCAACACCATACTGACCTCCACACATATCTGACTGTTAACTTATCTTGTAAGCCACTGTTCAGCATACCAATATAATTTTCACAATTCATGATCTGAAGTAGAGATCGTTCACAAGAATTATGGGTTTTCTTGGATAGTAGATGTGCGGGGTGAACAAATTGATGTCCTTTCCTCTAGAGCTGAGAAATAAAACATTTCCCGTTATCACGAAGCTATGTCTTAAAGAGTTCAGTTTCTGCAATGATTTATATTTATTCTGTTTATTGCAAACAACTGGCAACAAATCGTTCCATGGGTGATAAAGAAAAATGCACATTACGGAGAAACATTCATTTCCCTGTAAACCTCCTAGAATTGTCTGTTTTAGATAAGAGGATTACAGCCCTGCTACAAAAATATATGAAAATGATCCTTTCCTCTCTTACATGTAATTGGCATTTTTTTTAGCAACAAAGAAATGTCAAGCGTTCAATACAAGTTTGAGAGCCATAAGTGGACAGTACATCCCATTGTAATCTTGCAAATCCAGGCTTTTTTAATGGACAGCTTTTGATTTGACTCTTAAAACCATAGAAATCACAGAATCTCTACAATGTAGAGGAGGCCATTTGGATGATCAAGTCTGCACTGACCACAATCCCACCCAAGCACCATTCCTGTAACTCCACATATTTACTCTGTTAATTTTCCTGACACTAGGTTCAACGTAACCTGCACATCTTTGGACAATGGGAGGAAACCCGAATAGACACAGGGAGAATGTGCAAACTCCAGTGCCCAAGACCAGAATTGAACCCGGATCCCTGGCGCCATGAGGCAGCTGTGCTACTGTGCCGCCCTTTAGCTGGCTGTGACACACACACACACACACACACACACACACACACACACACACACTCCAGGTTTCTGGAAATGATACAACTGTCAACAACTAGACACACACACACACACACTCCAGGTTTCTGGAAATGATACAACTGTCAACAACTAGAGGATCCCGGTTCATTACTGAATTCCATTAATTTGTAGCTAAAGATTTTCAGCTCCTAGGTGGTAAAACACACTGGATTTCATATCATTGTGGCAGCATTTCCAAGTATGATGGGCAGTGTAGCCAAAACCTAGACCCCAGTTGTCTCAATCCAATAGAGACAACTTTGGAGACTGTGTTTAGTGTGGGGGTGGGGGGTGGCATTGGATGGTAGGAAATAGACTGAGGGACACATGTCATCTTACTGACTGCTTCCACCCGCTAGACGAATTTCCCCAATAAAGGCTGAGTGTGGGACCAACCACCAGCCCATCTGCGGGAGGCAGAACGCCAAGTGAGACAGCTAATGCCTAAATTAACGACTGTTTTCATTGAGGGCAGTACAGTGGCATAGTGGTTCACACTGCTGCTCAGTTTCCTCCCACTGTCCAAAGATATGTGGGTTAGGTTGATTGGCCAGGCTAAATTGTCCCTTAGCAGGGTAAATACATGAGGGATAAGCCCTGGGTGAAATTGTTGTCAGTGCAGGCTCGATGAGTCAAATGGTCTGGTAGAGATTTTATGATGTAAGTTCCCCAGAGTTGCACGGACCCTGTCGATGGGTCAGGAGGCCAGCAGAGTATCTGAAGCCATTTTACAGAGATGTGTGCTACATAACAATTGACGGCTGTTAATTATTTTATGGCAGTAAATCCTAATGCTCATGTATCAGCGAGCAGCAAGTTCATGAAGATTGATATCTCCCCCTATTGCTGCCCCCCTTTCAGCGAGTGGGTAGGAGTTAAAAGTCTTTGCCTGGCAGGTTTGCAGTCTTGGGATTGAGGATTGGGAGGCTTGAGACGGGAGGGGGAGGTGGAGGGAAGTTGTAAGATTCACAAATGCGCTTCACCTCAATTGAGGTCCTATTACTGGGCCCTTCCTGCCCAGTGTCAATTTTGCAGATAGGACAGTTTGGAGGGAGGTTAGAGACCTGGCAGCTCACCCTACTTGAGCCGTGAGTGTGAAAGAGGAGATAGCACTACCCTCAATCACCACATTTCTGATCCAAGACTGAGCAAGATCTGTTCCCACAGGTCTTCCCTCTTCCCCCAACCTTTTGTTTCTTGATCAAGGCCCCGCTGCCCTACTCCCCCCTCATGCCCCGAACCTCACAGCCCCTGCCCTCTGTGAGTTCTTGAGTCCTTGGGCTAATCTGGGATTTTGAACCTGCCAAGTGCTGTAATTCCAATCCTGGTACATGCAGTCTGGTGATGCTATTGGAACTAGAGAGCTGTGAGCCAAAGAATTAGCCAGTATCTCTGAGATGGGACTGTCACCCAGTCCTCAGCCACCCAGTGCTCCACAGAATCCATAGAACCTCAGCAATGCAGAAAGGGGCCATTAAACCCATTGTGTCTGCACTGACCCTCTGAAAGAGCATCTAACCCAGGCCCACCCCGCTCTCTGTCTTATCCCCATAACCCCACGTCATGGCTAATCCACATAACCTGCACATCTTTGGACTCTGGGATCATTAAATGGTTGACGGACGGCTGTGATTAGTGGATTTGCATCAGATGGTGGAGAGGGAGGAAACCCCTCCATCTGGAAAATGCTGTCCAATGCTAGCCGCACCTCATGCACTGGTGGTCCTTCAATAGAACCACTCTTGCTCTTGGTTCCTCGGCAACACCTACACTGTGAGGGTGGCACAAATCATTTTCAAAGCCGGGTATACCACCCGACTCTGGACGGGGCCCCCAGAGGAAGCCTGTCAATTGGTCACCTCCAACAAGATCGTGCTAAGATGGAGAATTCAAACACAAGTAGGAAATGGGTCTGACGCCCTGGAATTTTATATGTCCAGCCTTTTAGCACAAAGCTGATTTTCTGCAATTTGTTTTGCAGCTTTTTACTCATTGTGTAGATTTATACAGGATATGTGGGCAAGATCAGTTCCTTTATGTCCATTGAATGAGTGTACCTTTAATATTATGACCTCTATTCAGAGAGTTGGGCAAGAATGGAATTGGTCAGTTTCCGGGTGGCAACAGGATTAAGTTCAGGGCTAACCACTAAATCCAGCTCAATGTCCTCCCATCCTGAGAGAACGAGGCTATTCTGTTCATTCTGGGAGAACAAGGCCATTCTGTCCATCCTGGGAGAACGAGGCCATTCTGTCCATCCTGGGAGAACGAGGCCATTCTGCCCATCCTGGGAGAACGAGGCCATTCTGCCCATCCTGGGAGAACGAGGCCATTCTGCCCATCCTGGGAGAGCGAGACCATTCTGCCCATCCTGGGAGAGCGAGACCATTCTGCCCATCCTGGGAGAACGAGGCCATTCTGCCCATCCTGGGAGAACGAGGCCATTCTGCCCATCCTGGGAGAACGAGGCCATTCTGCCCATCCTGAGAGAATGAGATTCTGCCCATCCTGGGAGAACAATGCCATTCTGCCCATCCTGGGAGAACGAGACCATTCTGCCCATCCTGGGAGAACGGGGCCATTCTGCTACCCCATGCATATTCAGAGATCAGTTAGAGAGGCATAAAACACTCAGACAATACTATTTAAAGTTGTTTTTGCTCTAGTTGGGTGCTTGTAAAGCATTATTAAATCCATTCCCATTATAGTCTGAAGCTGACAAGATCATATCAGCTGAATTCATTAATTTACATTTAAGAATCTTGTCTAGATATTTCCTGTCACCGGTCCGCACCTCCCCACCTCCACCCTTTCCACTGCCGTAGGAATTGTATCAAGCCAGACAGCAAGGTTGTCTGATCACTTAAAGGTCTGTTGACCTCAGGCAGAAATTGCCCATTTTGGGACATGTGCAGCTGGAAAATCCCACCCCTTGTGTTTCACATCCAGATCTTGCAATAGATATATTTTAATAGTATCCTGATTGCTGTACGTCATGTACGCAAATGTAATATTGAGTGAGGTGAAAATATCTATGTTTCCTGCATATATCAGACTTTGCTACAGCATTATGGCACAGTGGTTAGCACTGGTGCCCCACAGCACCGGGATGAACAAGTGATTTTTATGCAGGCACTAACCCACTTAAGTAAATAACACTTGGATTGAAATAATCTGCAGAGTAATTTTAGACATATCTTTGACAGTTTATCCAGTACTTTGAACAGTGAAATTGAGGGACGGGGCAGCACTGAGTTTATTGATGAAATGGCCTATTGACAATCACAATTGAGGCTCAGTCGTGCAGAATAGGCAATTGAATATGATACCAGAATGTGATCAACAGCCATGATCTCCAACAGATAGGGGGAGGAAGAGGGAGGAAAATAGATAGGAAATAAAGTTGCAACATGTGGGGATGGTTTCCAGCCCTTCCGTTGAAAGGAAATGGGAAATAGAATGTTGAAAGTTATGCCAAAGCACTTACTAAGTGGTTAGCACTGCTGCCTCACAACGTCAGGGACCTGGGTTCGATTCCTGGCCTGGATCTGAGTTTCCTCCAGGTGCTCCGGTTTTCCCCCCACAGTCTGAAAAGATGTGCTAGTTCAGTGCATTGGCCCTCAAGACATTATACTGACTGTTGCCTGTGTATAAAGTTGCCACATTGCACTAATTTTCACCTACGTAGCTTTTTCCCTATGGTATGACCAAAGTGATACATACCTAAAGCAAGGACAAGTTTTCTTTTTAATTATTCATGGGAAATGGGTGTTGCTGGCCGGCCAGCATTTATTGCCCATCCCCAGTTGCCCATGATAAGGTGGCGGTGAGCTGCCTTCTTGAATTGTTGTAGTCCGTATGCTGTGGGTTCACCCACAATAGCGTTAGGGAGGGAATTCCAGGATTTTGAATCAGCGACTGCAAAGGATTTGCACTCAGGATGGTGAGTGGCTTGGAGGGGAAATTATAGGTGGTGATGTTCCCATGTATCTGCTGCCCTTGTCTTTCTACATGGAAATGGTCGTGGGTTTGGAAGGTGTTGTCTAAGGATCTTTGGTAAATTGCAGCAGTGCATCTTGTAGACAGTATCCACAGCTGTTACTGAGCATCGGTGGTGGAGGGAGTGAATGGTTGTAGATGTGGTGCCAATCAAGAGGATTGCTTTGTCCTGGATGATGTCAAGGTGGTAAGAGTGTTGTTGGTGCTGCACCCATCCAGGCAAGTAATCCATCACACTCCTGACTTGTGCCTTGTAGATGATGGATCAGCTTTGGGGAATCAGGAGGTGAGTTACTCATCGCAGTATTCCTAGCCTCTGAGCTGCTCTTATAACCACTGTGTTTATGTAATGAGTCCAGTTGAGTTTCTGGTCAATGGTGGAGTGTGGAGCTGATTGTACACAACATTGGCTGTGACAGCTATGCACTGCCTGTGCATTCGTATTTATTTTTTAATCAATTAAGTTGATGACCATTCTATTTTGCTTAAATAAATAAGTTTAACAATCCAGTGTATCCATTATTTGTTATTCCTTAAACAACCAGAATAGCAGTGACTCATATAGGAATGAACTCTTATAAATATACATCTTGTAGCTGGAAAGTTTCATCAATTAAACTTCACATGGCATTTTCCTTTTACAACACGGTCTTTTTAATCAACACCCACTGGCTTAAAAAATTCATAAGCTGCAAGTTTACGAGAATTGCACTTAATTATAAATTGTACGTGCCAGCATGATACAAAGCAGTCACGTTTTTATAAAGTCTCTATAGAGTCAGACCACCACTCAAAAAGGGAAAAAGTCCCAACCGAGTTGAAATGCATTTTTGCGATGCCCTATGAGCAGTTCTATTAATATATTAATATTGAGGTATTTTCTGAAAATTTTTTTGAAATATTCAGTGTTTATTAAACATATTGAATCTTATCCAAGGGTCATAAATAGTGAACAAGCCCCATTCCAATCTTATGGCTTACTAACAAAAAGGATGGACACTCATGGGGCCCACTCACTGGTCTCAGTTGTCATCACTGAGCCAGATGGTAAACCCTCCCCCCATTAGGTTAATTCATAGAATCATAGAGTCCCTACAGTACAGAAGAGGCCATTCGGCCATCAAGTTTGGACCAACTCTCTGACAGAGTTTTTTACCCAGGCCACCTCCCCTCCCTGCCCTATCCCACACGTTTAACATCCCTCTAACCTACACACTTTGGGACACGAAGGGGTAATTCAGCAAGGCTGATCCATCTAACCCGCACTGTGGGAGAAAACCCACGTAGACATGGGGAGAACGCGCAGACTCCACACTGACAGTCACCTAAGGTTGGAATCAATCCTGGGTTCCTGGCGCTGTGAGGCCACAGTGTTAAACACTGTGGCACCGTGGCATTGTAATTGACCCTGATTAGTCAATGTGAGATCATTACAGTCTATAAAAAGTAGTGTGAATGAACTCTAAAGACCTGTATAATGATTTTAGTTCTGCTTCTTTCGTACCAAATTTGCTTGTTGACTCTTGTCAGCTGAAGGTAAATGTCCTTTATTGCATTACTTGAGAAAGATTCTTTACCTCTCCTATGACTATGCATCTGTTAGGGCATTAAACGCAAACACCTTCTTTACACAACTGTGTAATGTTGACAGAATTACTGTCAGATTGTTCCAGAACTCAAGAACTTGAAAACATGCCAAGATCAATTGCAACATTTGGTGCTTCAACAGGAAAAATAGTTCTCTTATGAGTTTTATTGGGCTTAAATAAATGTATGAATATATCTCATGATGGTTATGGCTTATCTGCTTTTGTTCAATTGTTTTTTCTCTTTCCCCAACTCTTTCATTTTCCTCCTGAAAGTAATATGTGATCATTAGATAGAGATATTTCAGTACAAGCAAGCTTTTGATCCTTCTTCCAGCTATATATTCTCATGATTGTGTCAGTGGCGAATATCAGCAAACTATTTTACAGCTAATTAGGAATGTGAAATTATATAGGACCAGAGAGGACTATATATCTGTCCTGACAGAATGTCTAGGAAATATTGTATTCCATGATAATATAAATATATAATATCCAACTCTATAGAAATTTTCATGATGTACTTATTCATCACCACATTTGAATTTTCTGAGACAGCCACTTATTACAACCAGGCGAGGAGGCGTCAAATGATTGCTTTCTTTTCCCTTTCCACATTTGGCCACAACAGGTTTTGTTTAAAAGGATATACTGGATATAATTGCATGAGTGTTTTTGTGCTGTGACATAAATGATATAATTGGACAGATTTTCTTGAGCTTTAAGAAGAATAGAAGATAGCTTTTATTATACTTAATCTGGTCTAGGTAACACATAAGGACAGTCACACAAGCACATACACACCATACAAACACATACACAAATACATCTCATAAGCACATGCACACACACATGCACACACGCACACACGCACACACATGCACACACACTACATACATACCTCAAAAACACATATACACATAGCATACATATGCACATGCACACATCTCAAAAGCAAACATACACAAGCACACAACACAAATACATACACACAAATGCATCTAACAAGCACACATGAACACACACTACACATACACACACATGCATAGACACACCACACAAACACACACACAAACTCATCTCACAAGCACACGCGCGCGCGCACACACACACACACACACACACACACACACACACACACACACACACACACACACACACACACACATATGCTGCAGAGTGAGGAGGTTGGAGTTAGCAATGGTAAAAGGTCATTTTGCTGACTCAGCTGCCTTATTTCTGAATTCAGGTTTTACTGTCTGCACTTTCTCCTTATGCTTTCAATGTCGAGGTGGTTTAAAGTAGCAAGTGGACGATTTATCTGTTGTTCTGGAGACAACAGAACTTGATTGAATATTTCTTGAAACCTTGAAACCTGGCCGCGCACCAGGACAATAAAAATCAGCAGTAAGAGTACAAAATGTGCAAGTTGAATAAGGGGGTCGGGCATGAAAGGAACCCTTTTAGGGTTTTCTTCCTTCAATGTTTCAGTTGCTTGTGTGGTTCTGCACAAAAACAAGTATTTAAATATGCAAGAAGTTGACATTCTGTCACCAGCTGCCCAGTAACCCAAATATGGTCATATGATCACTATAGTGCACATGGAGCCAAGTCTGCACCTATTCTCTGAAAGAGCATTCTACATCTCCCCCCCTCCTCCCCAACTTCCAAAAACCAGAGCATCTGGAGGAAACCCACACAGATACAGAGAGAACAGATACAGAGTGTCAGACAAGCTGGAATTAAATCTGGGTCCCTGTCGCTGTGAGGCAGAAATACTAACCATTGTACTATCATGTTGTCCTTGGCTGATATATTCTAGTTACCTTGATTAGATCTTGGCAGGGAATTCTTCTCTCAGTCAGTGTCCTATTGTTCTAGTGATTCAGATAGTTCATCACCACCTAGTTGGACACCTAGATGACTAGACATTTAACTAATGGAAAAGAAGATGACTCCCGTTCATCGTCTCTCGAGACCAATGTTCTTGTGTGGTTTTGCAGACAGATTGCCCCTATTTCAATAGTTTTGGAATGCAGAAGGTCCAGTGATGCCAACATGCAGCCATCCCTGACGCTGATCCCAAGTCTCTGGAATGTCTCATTTTAAAGAAAAATAAACAATAAGTTTTTAGCCAGTAATTTCAAAATGTTTTTTTGACAAAAAGCATAATTTCACACCATAGTTATTTTTTTCTTCCCTGGCAGCCAAGTCCATACAGTCAACTGTGTCTGTGTCAAGAAATTTGGAAAGACTTTGGTCCTATTTATGCCCCTTTCCTTGGATGAAATTGGAGTTACAAAGATGAATTTGCAATTGTGGTCCCTCTGACCTCTTCTGAAAGTGCGCTGGTAGTCATGTTGATTTATTCTGCAATGCAGCTGTCTTGCTTTATTACATTTTAACCAACTGGCATGGGAAGCTGCATATTTGCATTCACATGTTTTTGTATTCCATCCAAATAACAAAGGGAATGTAGAAAATTGTTACTTCAGATTTGTAATGGCATGGGTGGTGCAGTGGTTAGCACCACTGCCTCACAACGCCAGAGACCCAGGTTCAATTCCAACCTTGAGTGACTGTGTGGATTTGCACATTCTTTCCCATATCTGCATGGGTTTCCTGCGGTCCCTCCAGTTTCCTCCCACAGTCAACAATGTGCAGGTTGGGTGAAATGATCATGCTAAATTGCCCCATAGTATTTCAAGATGTGTAGGTTTGGAGGAATTAGTCATGGTAAACGCATTGGGTACGAGGATAGGGTGAAGGGGAGAGCCTGAGTGAGATGCACACTTGATGGGCCAAATGGCCTTCTTCTGCACTGTAGAGATCCCATGGTTCTATAGTCAGTTCTTTGAGCATAGTGCTGCTACTATATCACAGATGGACACGTGTGATATGAAGGAAGCATGCAATATGTGTTCCAAGAATGTGAATGGAGTGTGCATGTATCTCTGAACTCAGCTTTTGGAAGGTACAGGCAACATGTATTATTTTCCTTAAGTGCAGTGGTCCTTTTTTAAAACCAACCCAGCACTCGGAAAGAAAATTGGTAATTTTTGGCAGAAATCTGTAAAGGAAAAGTCATTATAATTATTGCCTATCATTGTTTACATTACATTCACAGAATATTATATCTCATTAAAGGGCAGTGCATTTTAAAGGATATGTATCACAGATCTGTATTTCTAAAAAAGCAAATGGGGTAGGATTTTCCATGCAATCCGTTACATGTCTCATGGCGGCTGAGGTGATTCTCCATTAGTCAATGGTGAGCTCTCCCAGTCCCACCATTGTCATCAAGGTTTCCCGTTGAATACACCCCTCACCACTGGGAAACCCTGTGATGGGGGTATGCCACCAATGGAAGCAGAAGATCCCCTCACATGACCAGCTGGAAAGTTCTGGCTTTGCTGTACATGTAGTAAAATTTGAAACTACTGCCTCACAGCTCCAGGGACCCTGGTTCAGTTCTGGCCTTGGATTACTCTCTGCATGGAGTCTGCACGTTGTCCCCATGTCTGTACATGTTTCCTCCATAGTAAGGAGTCTCACAACACCAGTTTAAAGTCCAACATGTTTATTTGCAGCAAACGCCGCTAGTGTTTGGAACTGGCTGCTCCTTCGTCAGCACCCACCTGATGAAGGAGCAGCGCACCAAAAGCTAGTGGCATTTGCTACAAATTAACATGTTGGACTTTAACCTGGTGTTGTGAGACTTCTTACTGTGTTTTCCCCAGTCCAACACCAGCATCTCCACATCATGGGTTCCCTCCCACAGTCCAAAACTGCCTGTGTTAGGTGGATTGACCATGATAAATTGCCCCACAGTATTGGTGGGAGTTTTGGGGATAGTGCCTGGGTGGGATTGTTGACAATGCAGCCGCAATGGGCTGAATGACCCCTTTCTCCACTGTAGGGATTCAGTGATTCTACAACTCCATGACTATAACTAAATCTCCGGTCCATGCCTAGTTTGTCAACTCTAAAATGTGGTTTTTATTTTCAGGAATACCGGTAAGTGCATTGAAGACTAAGTCTGTTTGGTTGTGACACAACTATTTTCTTCAATGCTTTCTCCAGTAATCCTATGAGAAATGAGTCAACTGTTAATTTAAAGCAGATACAATGACCTCGAAAGTAACGAGGTTGACTAGCAAATAAAGCTGAGTCAATAACAACAGTGCTAGTTCTGTATTCTCCCACAAGGGCCACTAGGAGAGTTGTGATTACAGCTTACTGGCAGTGGTGAAAAACCAGAAAACAGAAAAGCCTCACTCATTTAGGTAATATAAACTTGAAGTCATTCATCATGTGCATTAAAACTTTTCCCTCTACTGCATTCGTGCATTTGCTTCAGACTTGACTGCAAATACCTGTTACATCTTCCTCTGCATCATCTCTCATGGTGATGGCATCAGAGCCTGAGAATGGTACAAGAAATGTTACGAGCTCTGTAGAAACCAATAAATTTTATGAAGAGATTTGAACTTCCAGTTACTAGCTAAAAGAACGTCATGGCAGTGTTTCAGGCATGATTTTATCAGCTGTTCACACCACACTCCCAGTGCAATGAAGTCAGATCATTCGACGAGCCAAATTCCCGTTCGCTGCAACGGGATGGGAAAATCCTGCCGGTGTGAACAATGGTAAGATTCCAACCTTCAAAACTTTTACCGTAACAAACAACTAAAAAAAAATCTACTGAGAAAACATTAATCTCTTTTTTTTAATGCAATTTTCATTTTAAAAAAGAGAAGAGATCCCCCATTTGCCTTTCAACACAATCACAAATCTCTCCTCACAATTATACGTTACACTGAAATTTAAGTGGGTACTTCATTCTCCAGAAACCAGTCTAAAATTAAGGCTTGCTTTCTTTTTAACTTTCTCCTTGGAAAAGCTCCTGATCACAGAACTGATCTGTAAGGGGTACACTAGAGATTCCACCCTCTAGCCAAAGTGAGGTGAATCTTCCAGCCTCCTTTAAGTCCTCATGGATTTGGGCTCTTCAGTCTGAGGACAAGCTTCCACCCATGTGTTGCATGGTGAAAACAGAGTCAGAATTTTCTCTGTTTCAGCTGTATGCATAGCTGCTTCTATACCTTGCTCTATAGCTCGGGTGGCTGCAGACCACACTCAACAAACTGCTGTCTATCATATTTATTGTTTTGTAGGGAAGCCTGTAACCTAACCTCAAAAATCATGTCCTCAGTCTTTTTTTCCATGGCAACAAGAAAGAAGTATTAACCTTATTTTTAGGCAGAAATGCTGATTAACTACCTTTGATCTCAACTCCCTTTCATCTTTGAAATAGATGGACCTCTAACAGTCAAAACAACCAGAATTACTCTCAGGCAGAATTGGTCATATGATCTCCTTCATTTACTTTAAATTTAGAATACAGCCCCAAAAGATAATATATATATTTTTTAATTTTAAAGCCTCAGAGTTGTATTCGAGACCACTATGGGATTTATTAGTTTAACTTTTTCCAGGCATTTGTATTATATTTAGGCATTGAGACGCACTACATATTATTTTGAAACGTTTCCTGGTAAATATTTGTCTGAGGATAAAAGATTATTCCATTTTGGGCATTTGTGTCCACTGATCTCTCTGGGGCTCAGCCAATTCAACATCCTGGTCAAACAATATGTCTTAATCCTAATATCAACAGAGTACTCATGTCATTTTATGGTGTCTCTTTGATTACCAACTGGTGTCATATGATGGAAATTTTTGTGGTATACCCGCTGACAGCTGTGTTGAGAGCATTCAGACCCATTTCATGTATAACCATAATGCTTGGGCTACATTTCAATCCACTACCAAGAAGTGAAGATATATTAACCAAGCTTGGCACCCCAAATATAACATTGCATTGTTACTGTTCTTTGTAAAATTAGCTCTGTCATTATATTATTCAGAATGAAACAGAGACATAGAAAATAGGTGCAGGAGAAGGCCATTTAGCCCTTTGAGCTTGCACCACTATTCAATATGATATAGGTAATCATGTACTTTTGGTATCCTACTCATGCTTTCTCTCCATACCCCCTGATCCATTTAGCTGCAATATCCACATCCAGCCTGCACTTGAACATATCTAACGAAGTGGCCCAAACACTTTTATTTGATAGAAAATTCCACGGGTTCACAACTCTCTGAGTGTTCTTCATCTCAGTCCTGAATAACCTAATCCGTATTCTTAGGCTGTGAGCCCTAGTTCTGCATGTCCCCAACATTGGGAACATTCTTCTCACATCTCTCCTGCCCAGTCCCATCAGGATTTTATATATTTCTATGAGATCCCCTCTAATTCTTCTAAATTCCAGCAAGTGCAAGTCCAGTGGATCCAGCTTCTCTTCATATGTTGGTCCTGCTATTCCGGGAATCAGACTGATGAACCTTTGTTGGACTTCCTCAGTAGCAAGAATGTCCTTCCTCAGACTAGGAGAACAAAACTGCACACAATACTCGGAGTGTGGCCTCACTAAGGCCCTGTATACCTGCAGCAAGAGAAGTATTAATGTGATACTTCGAGCTGAATTTTTCCAATTCAGTTACAATTCACACATCAGTTTCTGAAATAGAGATTCCTGGTCACAAATCTGGAAATGGTCTTGATGGGACATCAGTTGTGGCCAAAACATTGCAGGTGGAATTTTCCTGTCCCTCCTGCCATAGGAATCGTAGCTGATGAGATAGGACCATGCAAAGGTCCGTTGACCTTGGGTGGGATTTTCAGGTCTGTGGGGCAAACACAGCTGGAAAGTCCTGTACTGTATCTTTTCAAAAAGCAATTAGGTATAGTACGTGAAGAGATGGGGCTCAAAGAACATGGGGAAAGATGGGATCAGGCTATTGAATTGCATGATCAGCCATGATCATAATGAATGGGCAAAGCAAGCTTAGAGGGCTAAGTGGTCTCCTCCTGCTCCTATTTGCTTCCCCAAAATGACCAATTAAGAAGTTACCTCCAAGATCCCCATCTAATTTAGGATGGTGGGCCAACTCAGGAAGCAGAAATCCCACAGAGATGTCTGGCCATAAGCCTCAGCAGGTGAGATTGGTGCAGCTGAGCTAGGCAGGGTGACCATTTGGAAAATGGACATGCTCTCTACTGTACTGAGAAGGGCAAAGAGAATGCACATGGCCACAGCTGTCCCATCATCAATGTGGCTGTGGCCTTTGCACCACAAAAAGAGTTCCTGTCAGGATGATTGAAAGGATATATTGATGCCCCACCCTACCCCTGGCCTGCCAACGGGAGGCCAATTGCAGTTGCTCACCAAGATCCAACATCAGCAGGGACTCACCCACAGTCAGGAGGCAGTGGTATAATGGTATTGTCGATTGGCTGGTAATCCAGAGACCTGGGGAGCCAGTTCAATTTAGAAAAAGTTGGAATTAAAAATCTAGTGCTGACGATGAAACCATTGTCGTAAAAGCCCCATCTGGTTCACTAATGCCATTTAGGGAAGGAAACCTGCTGTCCTTCCCTGATCTGGCCTACATGACCCACAGCAACGTGGTCACCTCAAAAATGACTACTGAGTTGTCCTAGCCAACCAATCCTCAAAGAAATTAATCACGTCAAAGCATTCAAAACTTGCAAAGGAGTGGAACTGAAGCGACTACCTGGCATCGTTCCCAAGAAGCCTTGTGGGTGCATCTACACCACGTGGTGTGTAATAGTCATAGAGTCATAGAGGTTTACAGTATGGAAACAAGCCTTTTGGCCCAATTTGTCCATGCCAGCATTTTTCTTTGAAACCCCTAAGCTAATCCCAATGTGGCCCATATCCGTCTATTCCCATTATACCCATGCAATTATCTAAATGCTTTTAAAAGATAAAATTGTATCTGCCTCTACTGCTACCTCTGGCAGCTTGTTCCGGACACTCGCCACACTCTGTGTGAAAAAATTGTCTTTCCGAATACTTTTGTATTTCTCCCCTCTCACCTTAAACCTATGCCCTCTAGTTTTAGATTCCCCTACTTTGGGAAAAGATATTGACTATCTACCTTATGCCCCTCATTATTTTATAGACCTCTACAAGGTCACCCCTCAGCCTCCTATGCTCCAGAGAATAAGTCCTAGCCTCTTCAGCCTCCCCTTATAACTCAATCCATCAAGACCCGGTAGCAACCCGTAAATCTTTCCTGCACTCTTTCTGGTTTAATAATATGCTTTCTATAATAGGGTGACCAGAATTGCACACAGTATTCCAAGTGTGACCTTACCAACGTCTTGTACAACTTCAATAGGACATCCCAACTCCTGTATTCAATGTTCTGACCAATGAAACCAAGCATGCCGAATGCCTTCTTCACCATTCTGTCCATCTGTGATTCCACTTTCAAGGAGCTATGAACACATAACCCTAGGCCTCTTTATTCTGTAACTCTCCCCAACGCCCTATCATAAACTGAATAAGTCCTGCCCTGGTTCAATCTACCAAAATGCATCACCTCGCATTTGTCTAAATTAAACTCCATCTGCCATTTGTCAGCCTACTGGCCCAATTGATCAAGATCCCATTGCAATTGAAGATAACTTGCTTCACTGTCCACTATGCCACCAATCTTGCTGTAGTTCAAGAAGGCAGATCACCACCAGTATCTTCACAGGGGCAATTAGTGATGGGTAATAAATACTGGCACAGCTAGCAAGGTGCACATCTCTCGCATGCATAAAAATAAGGAAGGTCCATGCAGTAACTTTCCCCTCAGAGATGGGAATACATCGGGCAGGTGACCCAACCTTCTATTTCCAACTTTGTACCCAGTCTGTGGACCTGAGCACATTCATCTCTCTGTTTCAGAACCATTGAATAATATGGAGTTATATTTTGAAATGGGTGAGGTTACTTAGTAGTACAGGACAAACAACTCAGAAGGTGACAGTTCAAATCCTGGCATGACATATTGTAGAACGGAACTGAACGTGTCAACTAGAAACAAAAAGATGATTGTGCTGGGTTGTTGTAGAAAAAGAATCATTTAATATTCCTCAAGGAAGGCTGCTGCACCCAATCTGATCAATACAGAACTTCAATCCCACATTTTGTGGTTGATTTTTAAAGCCATCAGTGCAACTAGAGATAAATAGTAAATACAACCATGCCATTGTTACCCACCCTGTCCAAAGATGTGTAGGTAAGGTGGATTGGCCATGCTAAATTTACACTACTGTCAAGGGATTAAATATGTGGGATTACGGGAATAGGGCCTGGGTGGTATTGTGGTCAGTGCAGACTTGATGGGCTGAATGGCCTCCTTATATACTGTAAGCATTCTATGACCTGTCAAGGTTAAAGGAAGGAGTATTTTCTCATGCCACAGATATTCAGCTTTGCTGAACGGATCTTCCCATTCATGAACTTGATACATTTTTTATTTGTATTGAACAAAGCCCAATTCAGAGTAATCTAACCACAGTAAACTGTACACTAGAATCTATGTACACATCTCATTGTATCTTTAATCTGTTTAGATATGGCTATAACATGCGCCATAACGGTTGTGCAGATTAAAGTTGCTGTAACATATATTTTTTAAATATCTACTAAAGCTTAAATGTTGAACTGGACTGTAAGTCAGATTTTTCTTCATTAGAACAAATCTTCCAAGATTCAAAACGAACAGTCTAATAGTTTTTAATACTGTCCACAGAAAATACAACATGAAAACAGGCTATTCGGCCCAGAGTCCAAATGTCCATCTGAATTCCGTCTTGGTATTATACAAACCTCGTCAAAACCCACCGTAAACTTTTTCTTTCCACAAATCTAAGTTGGGAAAAGAATTAGAAAAATGTAGTCAGAGTCCAACTTTGAGCCAAAATTCCCCCTCCACCCACCCCCAACCCCCCGCAAAGTTGTAGAGCAAAGTCCACACAGCATTCTATCATAAAACAAGGCATATTCCCGCAAATTTGGAGAGAGTGAAAAGAAGGTTTGCCAGGATGTTGCCTGGTCTGGAGGATTTTAGATATGAGGAAAGGTTGAATGAACTCAGACCATTTTCACTGGAAAGACAAAGGCTGAAGGGTGACCTGACAGAAGCCTACAAAATTATGTGAGGCATTGATAGAGTGGCTAGTCAGAGGCTTCTTTCCAAGATTGAAAGGCTGGCTACAAGAGGGCACACGTTTAAAGTGAGAGTTAGTAAGTTTAGGGGAGATGTATGGGGAAAGTTTTACGCAGTAAGAAGTCTCACAACACCAGGTTAAAGTCCAACAAGTTTATTGGGTAGCAAACACCACTAGCTTTCAGAGCACTGCTCCTTCGTCAGGTGAGTGGGGAGTTCTGATTACAAACAGGGCATATGAAGGCACGCACTCAGTTTACAGAATACTGATTAGAATGCGAGTCTTTATAACTAATCAAGTCTTAAAGGTGCAGACAATGTGAGTGGAGATAGCATAAAGCATTGGTTAAAGAGATGTGCATTATCTCCAAACAGGACAGTAAGTGAGATGTTGCAAGCCCAGGCAAGCCATGGAGGTTACAAATAATGTGACAAGAACCCAAGATCCTGGGTGAGGCTGTCCTCATGTGTGTGGAACTTGGCTATCAGTCTCTGCTCAGCAACTCTGCGCTATCATGTGTTGTAAAGGCCGCCTTGAAGAATGTTTACCCAAAAATCAGAGGCCGAATGCCCATGACCGCTGAAGTGTTCACCCACAGGAAAACAGTCTTGCACACTGTTCATGTTACACTATTTGTAACCCCCATGATTTGCCTGGGCTTGCAACATCTCACTGACTATCCAGTCTGGAGACAATACACATCTCTTTAACCTATATTTAATGCTAACTCCACTCACATTGTCAGCACCTTTAAGACTTGATTAGCTGCAAAGACTCACATTCTAATCAGTATTCTGTAAACTGAGTGTGTGCCTTTATGTGCCCTCTTTGTGAGGAAGGAGCAGTGCTCCGAAAACTAGTGGTGTTTGCAACCAAATAAACCTGTTGGACTTTTGCCTGGTGTTGTGAGACTTCTTACTGTGTTTGCCCCAGTCCAACACCGGCATCTCCACATCATGAAAGTTTTACACACAGTGTGGTGGGTGCCTGGAACACACTGCCAGTAGAGATGGTGGAAGTAGGCACATTAGCAATGTTCAACGTGTATCTTCACAGATACATGAACGATAGGTGAACAGAGGGATAGAAACCGCGTGTCAGTACCAGCTTTGTGGGCCGGAGGGCCTGTTCCTGTATTGTTCTTTCCTGTTTGTAACACAACACTGTGAAAGCTCAGCAGCAAGTGGGGTGCTAGAATATGCAGATGTAGCCAGCAACCTCGAGAGTCACTCAGTCACATTGATGACCTGTGTACAAAGAGACAGTATGTTCAGTGAACCCAGGGCTCATCCGCTATCCAAGTCCATAACCTTCCAACCTGCAATGTAAACCAACTGCCTCCAATTAATGCGTCAGATCAAAGCACAGTTTATTTATGGAAATTGCCAGCAAACATTCTTGGTGGCACCAGCTGCTGTATAATAATGTGGAAACTCAGCAGGGCAGCTATTTAAGATGAAGAAGTTAACAATATAAATTCCTCGAGTGTATCGTCACATGAATATGGAGGGAAGCATTATTTATCAAGTCATTTTAAACAAGTCTGAAGGAAAGAAAGACGATACCACTAAGATGTTACTCTTGGTTCACTCTCTGTGTGTCAGAAGGTTGTATGTTCAAGTTCCTTGCCAGTGACTTGGACGTAGAAGTGTGAATGGGATCGGGGGTATATTTCCCACCCCCGGCCCATGAGAAAAGTCAGTCACAAATTGACCAACTTGAATAAAGTCTGAAACCAAGAAAGAAAATGCTGGAAAATCTGGCAAAGGGTCATTTGGACTCGAAACGTCAGCTCTTTTCTCTCCTTACAGATGCTGCCAGACCTGCTGAGATTTTCTCTTTTGGTTTCATTCTCCAGCATTCACAGTAATTTGCCTGAATAAAAGCTGCGTCGCAGTGATGTTAATTGCAGTGGATTTAACAAGCTGGAGAGTGGGACTTCTGTCCTTTAGTGAAGTGAAGTCCTGTCCTCACAACCTGCTAGTCAATCAGATGGGGCAGCAGCTCTTGCCGTCTCAGCAGTGCCAGATCTCAGCAATGGGCACAGCTAGGAGGCAAGTATGTCCACTTAAGAAGAAAGCATGGGTCACAGACTGAGATAAGTCCTGGGCTTGATGGGCAGCGGGGGATCAGACACATTAGGAAATGGGGTAATGTGAGGGAAGGTTTTAGAGGACAGGCAGGGAGGCACAAAAGAGGGAATGGATCTTAGAGGGGATGTCCTCAATATGCACAGGGCACCTTTGATGCAAAAGGTTCTCACCCATTTTCCATTGCTCAGCATATTATGCCAATGCAGGCAGATTGAAACGCTTAATTGCCACTTATTTGGATAGTCGAGGACCTCATTGGTTTAAGCGTAGGGCATCTAATGGGAGCCTTATTCATCACCCCCTCCCCGATATTATCAGGACCATGTCGAAGGTGGGTGAGGTTGCAGTGGGCTGATAACCCAATCAATTCATGTGTCCCCCACATCTAAAGCACACCCACCAGGGGCTTTAAACTCCCCTAACTCCACACCACCACCCGAAAATAGTCTAGACTGGTATTTCAAAACAGAACAGAGAGTGCACTGTTATTAGAGATGCCATATTTTCAATAAGGTGTTAAACTAAGGCCATGTCCGTCACTCAGATGGAGGTGTACTGTCCCAGGAAAAAAAAACATGGGAGACGTCTTGGCTCAAAAACATGACTAAAGCAGATGAACAATATTTATTTAATTACTGAATGTGGGAGTTTTCTCTCCATCACATTCCCATCCTGCTTCAGCAAAGACTACACTTTAAAAGTACTCAGTTGGCTGAGCAGGGCTTTAGGACGTTCAGATTTCATGAAAGGCATCGTATAGTACAAGTTCTCGCTTTCATAACAAGTGTGTGGACAGTGCCTGGCTTTAATGATATTTTCATCACCGAGTATCCTAAGGCAGATCGTGAAGTCATTTTCTTACCAATTGCAACTGGGGTTGACAGATACAGTTAGATTCAAGTACAAGAAGGAAATATTTCACTCTTTGCACACCAGACCACACGCCACATCACATATCTCTCAAACACCTCGGTTGCCCAGTATAAAGAATTAGCTTCTGCTCCTTTCCCCAGATTAATAAGTCATCTCACATCTTCTTCTATAGTATGTAGAAGCTTATCAAAGTGCTTCACCCACCATCTCTTTGAAGTGCTGTTGCTGTTATTCTGCAGGCTCAGAAGTTTCTAAGCTTTGAATCTGATGTTGCAGGATAGTCACGCACAGATGCTGAAACCAGAATTATTGTGGCTGAAAGGCATGAAACAACCTAAACTTTATATTCAATTTAATGACTTCTCAATCCTGTTGCATCAGGAGCCTTAAATAATGCTGCGCGTTTGCTCAATGATGTCTTTTGATTTGAATTGATTTATTGTTATCATATGTGTCAGCATACAGTGAAAAGTATTGTTTCTTACGCGCTATGCAGGCAAAGCATACTGTTCTTAAAATCAAGCAACCTCTGCCGGAATTTTACCACCTCATCCACCTGTAAGATGCCACCTGAGGCCAATGGAGAATGCCATTCTGAGAGCATCACTCACCTCGATTTTGGGGCAGGCAAGGTGATAATATTCTGGCACCTGTGTCTGTGTGGGTTTCCTCTGGGTGCTCCAGTTTACTCCCATAGTCCAAAGATGTGCAGATTGAGTGGATTAGCCATGCTAAATTGACCCTAGTGTCATGGGATTAACGGCATAAATATGTGTGGTTACGGGAATGGGGCCTGGATGGGCCACTGCAGAGTCGATTGGCCAAATGGCCTCCTTCTGCGCCTGTAGCGATTCTATGATACATAGGGGAGAAGGAAAGGAGAGGATGCAGAATGTAATGTTACTGCAATGGCTTGGGTGTTGAGAACGATCAAATTTATATAAGGTATGTCCATTCAAAAGTCTGATGGCAGCAGGGAAGAAGCTGTTCTTGAGTCTTCAAGTCACTGACACTGATGCATTTTGCTACTGTAAATAATGCATCACACTTACAGTTTTATCCTGTAACATTACCATTCTCAAGGAGAGTAAAAGATTTTGGCAGAAAATCGTTTAGGTAATGAATTACAATGTCTCTTGGATCTTTGGTTGTACTAATTGTTAATTGTATAATAATTGTGGGCGGGTGGTGGGTATTAACTTGGATTTAGCTTGAACACATGTAAAGAGACACTTATTGAAACTGTGATGTATTTGAGTTAGGAGGTATATGCTTGTAATGTTTAACTCTGTAAGCAAATGTAAGACTGGATCAAGATTGGCTCTACTACTGGAGAAAACCGGAACACCCGGAGGAAACCCACACAGATACGGGTATCAGAATTTTACCACATCGCCTGCCCCAAATTCGGGGTGAGTGAGGCTCACAGAATGGCATTCACCATTGGCCTTGGGCAGGATCTTATGGATGGGTGAGGCAGTAAAATTCCCGCCGAGGTTTCTTGTTCTTTAAGAACGGTATGCTTTGTTTGCAACGCGTGTAAGAAACAACATTTTTCATTCTCTGCCATTACGTGCGACCACAATAAACCAATTCAATTCAAAAGACGTCATTGAGCGAGCATCTTTCAGCAATCAGTTTCCTGGAATATAACACTAATGATTGCTTTAGTATAGAGTCATAAAATCATAGAAAGGTTACAGTGCAAAGGAGGCCATTCGGCTTATCACATCAATGCCAGCTCTCCTCTTGTGCAATTCACTCTTGACCTATTCCCTTGTCTTTTCCTACTGTTTCTTTTTCAATTATCCAATCCTCTTTTGAAAATCACAATTGAATCTACCTCTACTATAATCTAAGCATTCCAGATCCTGACCACTTGCTGAAAGAAACAAAGATAGGAGCAGAAGAAGGCCGTTTGGCCCTTCGAGCCTGCTTCAATATTCATTATGATCATTGTTGATCATCCAACTTAATAACCTGATCTTGCCTTTTCCCCACATTTTTTGATCCCCTTTGCCCAAGTGCTATACCTAATTGCTTCTTGAAAACATTCAATATTTTAGCTTCAGCTACTTAGTGTTAGTAATTCCACAGGCTGGCCACTCTCTGGGTGAAAAAATTTCTCCTCTTCTCTGTCCTAAACAGTCTACCCTGTATCCTCAGACCATGACCCCTGATTCTGGATACTTACACCATCAAGAACATCCATCAAACAAACTCAACATGTGCTTTGTCTGCCTCACGTATCTATTGATGTGGGAAGTCTTCTAAGTCTAAGCGTTGATGGAATGAAAAAATGTATTATGCACCCATTCCATCCAATACTCTCAGACTGTGGCCCCTGGTTCTGGACACCCACACCATCAAGATCGTCCTGAAAATGCTGGAAAATCTCAGCAGGTCTGACAGACTGTGTGAAGAAAGAGAGCAGAGCTGATGTTCTGAGTCAGGTTGACCCATCGTCAGAGCTGAAGACAAGGAAAATCGGATAAGATTTTCTCAATCTTTTGGGCAGAATTTTCTGACCACGCTTGCCTGAAAATCCCTCCCGAGGCCGCTGGACCTTTGCATGGTTTGCCCCTTCTTGTCTGGAACAATTCCCATGGTGAGCAGGATGGAAAAATTTCCCCTTTTCTCCAACTTATATCCACATAGTTGACATCCCTCATCCCTGGATTCATTCTATGAATCTTTTCTATATCGTCTCCAATCCCTTCACATTTTTCCTGAAGTGTAACAGCCAGAAGTGGACACAATAGTCAGTGTGATTGGGTGTGGAAGAAAAACTGAAACTATTCCGGTTAGAATTTCAGACACAACTTTGACTTCAATATTCCGATCAAACCGCATACATTATTCAGCCATCTGTAAGTAAAATTCAATTACTGCTTTGAAGTGTTCACTGTTGGTAGAAACTGTTGGAGAATTTTCCACCTCCGTGCCCCACAGTTTGACATGTAATTGGGCGGAAAGTAATGGACCTGTGAGCATAGGAAAGGATTTTTTTTTTTCAGAACAAAGAGATCTAGGGGTACAGATTCATAGCTTCTTGAAAGCAGAGTCACAGGTGGATGGACAGAGTGGTGAAGAACATCCTACACACTTGGCTTCTTTGGCCAGAACATTGAATACAGGAGTTGGGATGTCTCGTTGAAGTTGCACAAGACATTAGTAAGGCCATACTTGAAACGTTGTGTACAGCTCTGGTCACCCTATTATACAATTTGATTTGATTTGATTTATTATTGTCGCATGTATTAGCACAAAGTGAAAAGTATTGTTTCTTGCACACTATACAGACAAAGCATACCATTCATAGAGAAGGAAGTGAGAGCGCAGAATAGAGTGTTAGAGTCATAGCTGGCATATAGAGAAAGATCAGCTTAATGCAAGATAGATCTCTTCAAAGTCTAATTGCAGCTGTTCTTGAGTCAGTTGGTATGTGACCTCAGACTTTTGTATCTTTTACCTGATGGAAGAAAGTGCAAGAAAGAATGTCTGAGGTGCATGGGGTCCTTAATTAAGCTGGCTGCTTTGCTGAGGCAGCAGGAAGTGTAAACAGAGTCAATGGATGGGAGGCTGGTTTACATGATGGATTGCGTTACATACACCACCGCTTATAGATTTCTGCGGTCTTGGGCAGAACAGGAGCCATATCAAGCTGTGACGCAACCAGAAAGAATGTTTTCTATGGTACATCTATAAAAATTGGTGAGAGCTATAAGTGACATGTCAAGTTTCCTAATTTCCAAAGGGTTAAACTAAAAAGAGTGCAGAAAAAAATTTACTAGGATGCTACCGGGGACTTGATGGTTTTGAGTTATAAAATAGACTGCAAGTTTTTTCCCTGGAGCATAGGAGACTTAGAGGTAATCTTATAGAGATCTATAAAGTAATGAGGGGCATAGATAAGGTGGATAGTCAACATCTTTTCCCAAAGTTAAGAGAGTCTAAACTCAGAGGGCATAGGTTTAAGGTGAGAGGGGAGAGTAAAAGGGTCCATAGGGACAATTTTTTTCACACAGAGGTGGTGAGTGCTTGGAACATGCTGCCAGAGCCAGAGCTGCCAGACAATTTTACCTTTTATAAAGCATTTGGACAATTATATGGGTAAGATGGGTGTAGAGGGATATGAGACAAATGCAGGCATTGGAATTAGCTTAGTGATTAAAATAAAGGGCAGCATGGATAAGTTGGGCTGAAGGGTCTGTTTCCATACTGCAAGTTTCTATGACTCAAGTCAGGTTTTTGTTGCTGTGGACAGATATGGGTTTTTATGTCTGTGAACTATTCTCAGAGCAGCTGGAAGAAGAAGCGAGCTCGGAGGTGAGTCACCACTTGGACACTTTTAGGAGCACCATGTGACAAAGACTTCTTGCGTCTTACTATTAAAGATTTCACATTGTGTTGATGATGAGGAGAGGAAACACCACACAGCACCAGGTCCAAATATCTTTACATTGGAAATTTAAAACCTTGGCTTCCAAGAGCAGTATCTTTATAACTTCGTAGACCTCCAGCCCTCAGGGCGGTTGCATGTCCCTGATGGGTGTCTTCACTGCACCTACTAGTCCAATCTTACACAGGGCAGCCAATGACGAGGCCATCCAAATTTAGGGAGCTTTTGGCATAGCGCTATTGTCACTGGACTAGTAATCCAGAAACACAGGGTAATGTTTTAGGGACCTGGGCTCAAATCCCACCATGACAAATGGTGACATTTGAATTCGCGAAAAATTGGGAATTAAGAGTCTACTGATGACCATGAAACCATTGTCAAGTTTCGGAAAAAATCTCATCTGGTTCACGAATGTTCTTTAGGAAAGGAAATCTGCCGTCCTTACCTGGTCTGGCCTACAGACCTGTGACGCCAGACCCACAGCAAATGTGGTTGACCCTTAAAATGGCCTCTGGGATGGGCAATAAGTGCCAGCCAGCTAGCGATTCCCATGAACGAATGTTAAAAGGATCACGGGCGGGTTCTCAAGGTCCAATTGAAAGGTCTGCAGCACTGGATGAGTGACAACGCCACCAGAAGAGGTGGACTTTGTTAGGGCAGGTAGGAGACCATGAGGATGCCTTAAAAATGAAGGTGCACTTGGAAACCCACTGATAACATTTAAAAGTAGAAATAGTGCTGTTAGGGCCAGTAGTGTGGCAGGTAACACTGTGGCTGCCATTTTCTTATCCATTCTGATTTGCGACTAGGACCTTGACAGGAGGCTCCAATGTGCCCCCCCAAACCCTCTTCCCACACCCGCACCATCCCCAGGCCTCTTGCCAGGCTCAGTCCTCAGGAGGGGCACAACTGAAATCAAAAAAATTCCAGCAGCTTGTGAAAATCCTTCTTAAACGGAGCCTCAATTGGCTGCCTGTCTCTGAGGAGCGGGAATGCTGACTCCAGGTGAAGTATCGGGTGGGCTATCTGATGAACAAAAGTGATATAGTTTGACTGGAAAATCTGGTACATGTCTCCTCCCAAGCAATTGGAGCCGCCAGTCTATCTTGATAACTATGCCAAAGAAACACTACATGTCCCAAGCATCATTATGTAACTAATGAGCTTTGGAAACCGAACAAACATGCATGAAATGATACACAATGATGTGAAGTATGCAGCCAGATACCATTGCAAAGTCTTTATTTGAAGCTCTTCTCAGTCTGCAGGGAATACAAGCTGATGTACATTTTTTCAAAGTAGTAGATGGGAACTGCCTGACAGGGGAAGAGAGTCTTCAAGCTATTACCCTGGGAGTTAAACGACCAACAGGTTTATCACTTGTCCCTGTCTTCATACTTATCTGCTAAGTGAGAGAATTGGCTCCTTTTAAAAGCATTTCTTTTAATCCCTTTAGTTTGAATCCTTGGCTGAAATTTTTCAGCCATTGGGATTGTCCAGTTCTGCCGACAGATTCCCTGCTGTGGGTTACCCAGTGGCTGAGAGTGCGAACGATGGGAAGACCCATCGGCAATAGTGGGGCCAGAAGAGACCTCCGCCGCCTCAAAACATGGCATGGGGAGGTTTGGTGGGGTAGGGGGTGTACCCTGCCCACTCGCCCATAGTTTAATGTGGATTGCAAGTGAAATTCTGAGCGCCCAGAGCATTCTGACTTGGGTCACTGTCTGTGTGGAGTTTGCATATTCTCTCCATAGCTGCATGGATTTCCCTGGGTACTCTTGTTTCCTTCCACATTCCAAGGATGTTAGGTTGATTGGCCATGCTAAATTGACCCTAGTGTCAGCACACACTCGATGGGCGGAGTGGCCACCTTCTGCACTATGGGGATTCTTTGAATCCTATTCTATGAGGGTACTTATGGGAAAGGGGTCTCCATCGATCTGCAAACTTAAATGACAGGGAGAAAGGTGGAGGCTCCATTTCACATGTGTGTGTGGACTTAGTTGCCTGATGCTCCACAGTGGACAGACACGTTGAGAAATTGTCATGCTATTCTTTCACCCTTGCTACCATCCACAACATATTGCTTGTGATAGCCCTCAATCCGTGAAAGAACGCATGAAGCAACAAGTGTTGCTTGTTGACCCTCAGCCTGTGGGAAACCTACTGAATTTTGATCTCAGTATTATGAAGGAACATCTTTGGCTGAGATTTTCCACTTAGGAACTGTGGTTTTCTGTTGATTGTGGAGAAAGAGAGAGAAAAACATTGCATTTCATCCTCCAACTACCTCAGGAATCTTTAAGCACTTTACAACCAGTGAAGTACTTCTTGAAGTGTAGCCACTGTAGGAAATGTATAAGGGAATCAATCGCACCCACAAAGAGCAAAATGATCATTTTTTTTGTTGTGTTGACTAAGGAGGAAATGAATGACCAGGATACTAGGGGTGGCACGGAGGCACAATGGTGAGCATTACTGCCTCAGAGCACCAAGTATCCTAGTTCATATCTGATCTCAGATGACTGTGTGGAGTATTGCATATTTTCCTCATGTTTGCGTGGGTTTCCTCCAGGTGCTCCAGTTTCCTCCCACACTCCAAAGTTGCGCCGCTTAGATGGATTGACCATGCTAAACTGCCCCTTAGTGTGTAGGCTAGATGGATTAATCATCAGAAATGTGTGGGGTTATGGGGATGGGAATGACGATAAAAAACTCTGCAAGAGTGTTGGTGCAGATTTCATAGAATCATAGAATCCTTACAGTGTAGAAAGAGGCCACCTGGCCCATCGAGTCTGCACCGACCACAATCCCATCCCGGCCCTTCCCCCCTAGCCCTACACATTTACCCGCTAATCCCTCTAACCTATGCATCTCAGGACACTAAGGGGCAATTTTAGCATGGCCAACAACCTAACCCACACATCTTTGGACTGTGGGAGGAAACTGGAGCATCCGAAGGAAACCCATGCAGACACGAGGAGATTATGCAAACTCCACACAGACAGTGACCCAAGACATGAATCAAACCCAGGTCCCTGGAGTTGTGAAACAGCAGTGCTAACCACTGTCCTACAGTACCACTGTGATGGGCTGAATGGCTTCTTCTGCACTGTAGGGCTACTATGAAACTTCCCTGCTTTTCTTCAAAATAGATCTTTTTGTCCAGCTGAGGGGGCAGATAAGGCTCAGTTTAACATTTCCTTTTATCTCTGACAGTGTCGCACTCCCTCAGTACTGCACTGCGGCATCGCCGTCAATTTTTGTGCTCGAGTCATGGATTGGAAGTTGAATCTACAATCATCTAATATAGAATGGGCGCAAGTTCAAGCCATTTAGTTTCTGCAGCACGTATTGCTGCAGAATGTTAAAGAAGAAATTGTGACCATTTTCTAGATTATCTTGTTTAGTAGATAATTCCAGCTGTTTATATGTCTTCTGAAGTTTCTCACGGGTAGCTACTTTAAATTTACTTGTCAGTATTTTTGGTTTATATATTTTGTTGATCCTATTTACCTGATTTACTCTACATTAATATGTTGAGTTTGGGTTTTCTATTCCTTTTTAACACAATGCAAATCCCTCTTCGACAGATTTCTTTCTGGATTTAGAGTTTAAGCTTCTAAGCTTTCCCCAGAGCTTTCTACTGTTCCTACACAGCTTTAATCTCATTGCAATTTTCTTTTCATTTTCTAATATATATATTATACACATCTTTTATATTTCCTCAAAACTGTGTGTGATATTCTTAATGTGGTCTAAATACTACTTTGTGAATTTCTGAAGACTTTTATTTTACTCTTCTGGTTAAACCTACTAAATTTTTAAATTACTTTATTGCATTGGCTCCATTTTGAATGTGAAATACAGATTTAAGTTTTTCTAGGTTGCTCTCCCAGTTTTATGTAAAGGATCTCATGACATTTTCTCAGAAAAGAACAAGAGTTTTCCTTGGTATCTTGGTCAATATTTATCCCTTAACCTATATCACTAAAAGAAAAACAAATGATCTGATCATTATTTTATCGAATCATAGAATTCCTACAGTGCAGAAGAAGGCCATTCAATCCAACCAGTCTGCACCTACTCTCCAACAGAGTAACAACCATCCCCCACCCCCACTCAATCCCCATAACCCCATTCATTCGCCATGGTTAATCCATCTAGCCTACACAGCCTGGGACATTAAGGGGTAATTTATCATGGCCAATCCACCTAAACCTGCACGTCTTTGAAATGTGGGAGCAAAGTGGGACATCCAGAGGAAACGCTCATAGACACTGGGTGAGCACGCAAACCTCACTCAGTCACTTGAATCGAACCCAGCTCCCCAGCGCTGTGACCCTTCAATGTTTCAATGCTACCCCTCAATGCTGTCTGTCACTGTGGAATGTCAATGTGCACCAACTGGCTGCCATGATTCCACATTTACAATGGAGACTACACTCCAATACTTTGACATAAATAAATGGCTTTGGAATATCAACAGGCTGTGAAAGCTACTGTACAGAATTTCTTTATTCCTTTACTATTATACATTTTGTCTCGACTGAGCACTCTTTGCTGTATGTCACAAATAAACTGCCATTTACCTCGCTGTTAAATTAATCATTGAGCCTTTTGTGACAACTGTCACTCGTCCCATTGCTGCTCCTGTATCATCATACATCAATAAATAACATTACCCTTCATTAAACTATCTGACTGTTCAGAACAGCAAACAAATCCTGAGGCTTATCCTGAGGCTTATTTGTTTACATGTCAAGCTAAAGCTTTACTTCAGGTTAATTAATATTTGTAGCTGATTCGCTTCTGCATCTATTAAAGATGTGATGTTATATTGTTGCTGAGTTATATCTATCCAACACATTGCTTTTTCTAAAATAAATTAATGGATTTGGAGTTTTAAAGGAAGACACTGCAATATATATTGCAGCATTTTAGAATGATTTTTTAAATTTTACATTATTTTACATTAATGTAAAATACTACTTTATTCCTGATGGGTGACAACCAAATAAGTCCAATACAAGCAACTGATGAAATGGAATTAAAATTAGCAAACGCGTGGGGTGGCACAGTGATTAGCACTGCAGCCTAACAACGCCAGGGTCCCATGTTTAATTCTGTTCTCAGATCACTGTCTGTGTCGAGTTTTCACATTCTCCCCGTGTCTCATGAGTTTTCTTCAGGCGCTCCGGTTTCCTCCCACACTCCAAAGACGTGCAGAATGGTTGATTGGCCATGCTAAATTGACCCTTGCATGAGGGGTATTAGTGGGGTAAATATGTGGGTTACGGGATTAGGGTCTGAATGGGACTGTGGTCAGTGCAGACTCAATAGGTTGAAAGGTCTCCTTCTTACTGTAAGAATGTGATGAAGCGTAAAGGTGAGGGCCATTTTGAATCCCAGTGCCCATTCTTATGAGAAAACTGGAGTGTTTCCCACTGGCATTAGCAGTGCCTGTATGTTGGGATTCACCCACCTTAACCACTTTAATTCGTGCAGAAGCTGAACTACCAGCCCAGCTGCTCAGATAGGCCTCCCTCTCCCCCACAACGGAAATGACAACTCCCCTCACCTAAGTGTCAAAGGACAGCACCAACCCCTCATCTCAGAGGGGCGTCCTTCCCCTCGCCGCATAAAAATCACCCAATCCCCTCACCTCACACTATGCAGGCAGAAGAGTGACCCAATTACCACATCTCCCGCTCCTGCCCAGCCAGAAGCCTCAATGGCCCAGCACACAACAGAGTTACTCCCAGATGGATCCCCTTCAGAATCCTCCTCAGGACCGCCCACAGTGCCAACACTGTATTGGACCCTGGCAGTGGTCAGCACCAACCAAAACCTGCCCGGTGTAGTTCCCACTGAGGAGATTGGTGAATGAATAGCAGGAGGGCACTGAATCTGCCATTTATATCAACTTTTATATATTCTCTGGTCAGGAACCAGATTGGCTGGCTGGCTGGCTGGGCAGGTCTGATGAATCGGAATACTTTGACGCACAGCAGCAAACCACATTTCAGCCCCGATGGCCTATTCAGTAGGCAATGGGACTCCTGCTAGCAGCAAAGAGTGCCATTGAAACCATTTCTCCCCTCCCCACTCCCCTCCCCGAAAAAGGCAAATGGAATAGAACCATCTAATCTGTACATCTTTGGAGTGTGGGAGGAAACCAGAGCACCCGGAGGAAACCCACGCAGACATGGGGAGAACATGCAAACTCCACACAGGCACTAATCCAAGGCTAGAATTAAACCTGGGTCCCTGGCGCTCCAAGGCAGCAGTACTAACCACTGTGCCACCATTATTAATCAAGAGGCCATTTGGCCTATCGAGCCCGGACTGACAACAAACACTCAGGCCCTTTATATCCCCATAACCCCATGTATTTACCCTGCTTATCCCCCTGATACTAAGGGACAATTTAACATGGCCTATCAACCTAACCTGCCCATCTTTCAACAGTGGAAGGAAACCACAGAACCTGAAGGAAATCCGTGTAAGGTATCGTGCAAACTCCACACAGACAGTGACCCAAGGACTGGAATTGAACGTAGGTCCCTGGCGTTCTGAGGCAGCAGTGTTAACCACTGTGCCTTCATGATTAATCCTTTATAATACGGTTGAGACTTGGCATGTTTGCAGTATTTATGTTCATGAAACTTTTGAGGTTTTGTACTTAATTAAAAACCAGTTGGAGGGAATTCCAATCCTACAGCAACTGAAGTGCAAATCTGTACTATTGTATAACATTTCAGCCCCAAGAGAACCTGCTCATTAAAACCCGATAGTAAATTATATATACAGTAATATTGTAGTTCATAAAACAGCAATGTAATAATGATGAGATAATTGATTTTTAATAAGTGATGTAGTAGTGGAGGGATAAATATTGGCCAAGATATCAGGAGGACTCCCCATTTCTTCTTCCAGTATCCACTGAGAGATATTTTTTAGGAGTAAAGACTTCAGTTTACTTTCTTGCAGGAGGCAGTGGCATTTTGGTATTGTCACTGGACAAGTGACTCAGAGATCCAGAGTAATGCTCTGGGGACCCAGGTTTCAATCCCTTCATGGCAAATTGGTAAATTTGAATCTGAAAAAAATCTTGAATTAAAAGACCATGAAACCATTGTGGACTATTGCAAAAATCCAAGTGGTTCACTAATTTCTTTTGGGGAAAAAAAATAGAGTCATAGAGGTTTACAACTTGCAAACAGTCCCTTCAGTCCAACTTGTCCATGCCACCCTTTGTTTTTGAACAACTAAGCTAGTCCCAATTACCCAAGTTTGGCCTATATCTCTCTGTACCCATCGTACTCAAGTAATTGCCTAAATGTTTTTAAAAGGCAGAATTGTACCTGCCTTTCCTACCACCTCTGGCAGCTTGTTCAGACACTTACCACCTTCTGTGTGAAAGAATTACCTCTCTGGGCCATTTTGTATCTCTCCCCTTTCACCTTAAACCTATGCCTCTAGCTTTAGACTCCCCTATCTTTGGGAAAAGATGTTGACTATTTAGTTGATCTTCACCCCTCATTATTTTATAGACCTCTATAAGATTACCCCTAAGCCTCCTACGCTGCAGGCAAAAAAGTCACAGTCTATCAAGCCTCTCCTTATAACTCAAACCATCAAGTCCTGGTAATATCCTAGTAAATTTTTACTGCAGTCTTCCTGGTTTAATAATATCCTTTCTATAAAAGGGTGACCAGAACTGTACATGGTATTCCAAGTGTGACCTTACCAATGTCTTGTACAACTTCAACAAGGTGTCCCAACTCGTGTGTTCAATGTTCAGATCAATGAAACTAAGCATGTCGAATGCCTTCTTCACTATCCACCTGTGACTCCACTTTCAAGAAGCTCTGTCCCCCTAGATTGCTTTGTCCTATAACACTCCCTAACACCTTACCATTAACTGAAATCTGTCATTCTTAACAGCCTGGCCTACATGTGAACTCAGATCAATAGCAGTGTGTATGACTCTTGAATGCCCCAGGATGGGCAATAAATGCATGCCCAGCCAGCAACACCCTCATCCCACGAACAAAAAAACTAAAAGATGGCACCTTTGATACATGGATGATATTGGAATAGTGTAAGCTAGATGGGCTTTAGGTTGGCGCAATATCAAGGGCTGAAGGACTTGTACTGCGCTATAATATTCTATGTTCTATATCCAACCTTTGTTCACTATGCCATTTCTTGATTTGATCTGATTTATTATTGTCACATGAATACAGTGAGAAGTATTGTTTCTTCTATGCTTTACAGACAAAACATACCATTCATAGAGTACATAGAGGAGAAGGAAAGTAAAAGTCTCAAAATTTAGTGTTGCAGTCCTAGCTAGGGTGTAGACAAAGATTGACTTAATGTAAGATAGATCCATCCAGACAGATGGCAGCAGGGAACAAGCTGTTCTTGAGTCGGTTGATATGTGACTTCAGACTTTCGTTTATTTTTCCTGATTGAAGAAAGTGGAAGAGAGAATGTCCGGGATGCATGGGGCCCTTGATTGCTGGCTGCTTTTCTAAGGCAGCGGAGGTGTAGAAGGAGTCACTAAGGCTGGTTTGCACGATGGACTGGGCTACGTTCATAACCTTTTGTAGTTTTTGCAGTCTTTGTCAGTGCAGGAGCCTTACCAAGCAATGATACAACGGAAAAGGATGCTTTCTATGGTGCACCTACAGAGGTTGATGAGAGTCATCATAGACATGCCAAACTTCCTTAGCCTTCTCACGTTGATAAGGTTGTTAAGAAAGCGTACGGTATGTTGGCTTTTATTGGTAGAGGGATTGAATTTCGGAGCCATGAGGTCATGTTGCAACTATACAAAACTCTGGTGCAGCCGCACTTGGAGTATTGCGTACAGTTCTGGTTGCCGCATTATAAGAAAGATGTGGAGGCATTGGAGAGGGTACAGAGGAGGTTTACCAGGATGTTGCCTGAAATGGTGGGAAGGTCTCATGAGGAAAGGCTGAGGGACTTGAGGTTATTTTCATTAGAGAGAAGAAGGTTAAGAGGTGACCTAATTGAGGCATACAAGATGATCAGAGGGTTAGATAGGGTGGACAGTGAGAGCCTTTTTCCTCAGATCACGATGGCTAGCACGAGGGGACATAGCTTTAAATTAAGGGGTGGTAATTATAGAACGGATGTCAGAGGTATGTTCTTTACTCTGAGAGTAGTAAGGGCGTGGAACGCCCTTCCTGCAGCAGTTGTGGATTCGCTAACTTTAAGTGCGTTCAAATGGATAGGCATATGGATAACATTGGAATAGTTTAGGTTAGAGGGTCATTGGATTGGTTCCACTGGTTGGTGCAACATCGAGGGCCAAAGGGCCTGTACTGCGCTGTAATGTTGTATGGTCTAGGTTCTAAAGTTGAGGCATTCTTGATTGCAAATGACCAGGCAACTTATCTGCAGGCTTTGTACAATTCTTTTGAATTGTCTATGTGTGCACTTTAGTTGCTTCATCCTGCCATTCATTGATTATTCTGAGGAAAATTATGCAACATTGAACAAATATAAGTGTAATCCTGAACTGATCAGCTGATTATACTTATTGTTCGGGAGTCTTACTCTTTGATGTAGTGCACAGCCGTTAAGCTGACGTGAACATGATGATGCATGCCCTCAGTGGCATATTAAATATTGATTTGTTGTTCATTTTGTAATAGAGGTTATTAATTTTTAAATACTTCAATGGAACGTTTTGCTTTGTGCTTCCATTGCTTGAAAATGTTTTCATTCTGCAAAAATGAATGATTCCTTTCAATCACAATGGGACATTTTAATACGGGAAAGATGTTACGTATTGTGCTGATAATCTGCTGTTGTGTATTTTAGATCAGAACTTAATGAGGACACAGGTGGGTGTGAGAGATCTGTACTTAGATAAATCTTTGTCCAGTTTAGTTGCGAAACAGTGGGCATGGGATTGGCACACTCAAGTTCTCTACCAGATTCAAAGTTCGATTAATGGGTTGGCTCGAATACACATGGAAAATGTTGGCAGCACAGAGGCACAGTGGTTAGTACTGCTGCCTTGCAGCATCAGGGATTGAGGTTCGATTCCTGGTTTGTATCACTGTCTGTGTGGAGTCTACGCACTTGCCCTGTGTCTACATGGGTTTCTGCTGGGTGCTCTGGTTTACTTCCAATGGCATCATTATCAGCCCTTTTGCCTTAACTGTGACATTTTGTCAATCTTTTCTTAGCTCCAACCTAAGCTAAGAAACTTTCCATTCTGCCCTCAGCATTCACCTCCCTGTCCAAATATATAATTAATCACATTACTATCCCTTTTCAGTTCTGTAGCAGGATCATAAGGACTCCACATATTAACTACATTTCTCTCTACACAGATGTTGCCAGACCTGCTGAGTTAATCCAGCATTTTCTGTTCTTATTTCAGATTTCCAGCATTCAGATTTCCAGCATCTGCAGTATTCTGCTTTTAATTAAAAGATGAGTTGCTGTTCTTCTAGATATAAGTTAACAATTGAGCATGAACAACCGAGCAACTCACTTTTACACAAAAACAGAAAATGCTGGAAAATCTCAGCAGTTTGATGGCTTCTGTGGAGAGAAAATAGAGCCAATTGTTCTAAGATGATCCTTCATCAGATCTGCTGAGATCTCGCTGAGTCAGCAGCACGGTAGCACAGTGGTTAGCGCTGCTGCCTCACAGTGCCAAGGACCTGGTTTCGATTGCTGGCTTGGGTCACCATCTGTGTAAAGTTGGCGCATTTTCCCCATGCCTGAATGGGTTTCCGCCCACAATCCAAAAGATGTGCTGGGTAAGGTGCAGTGGCCATGCTAAATTCTCCTTTAGTGTACCTGAGCAGGCATCAGAATGTAGATACTCAGGGAATTTCACTGTAACTTCATTTCAATGTTAATGTAAGCCTTCTTGTGACTAATAAATTAATTTTCTGATTGTGTTTCAGTTTCTATTTCAGTTCCTCCTAATTTCTTTTTAAAATAAGAACAAGTTTTGAGTCAAGACGACCATTTGTCAGACCTGTTAAGATTTTCCAACATTTTCTGAGTTTGTTTCAAATGCCAGCATCTGCAGTTTCTTGCTTTTTTTCTCTTTTTTTTAAAACTTTGCTTCACCAGTTTTGGCTTTAGTGCAAATCAAGAGCTCCTGGAAGTATACTCACAATGCTGGCGATTGCAGTCACTTTACTCCTGGATTACGCTTCACTCTTTTTTTCACCATTAGAAACAAGCCCAGACTGTTGAACGCAAACTGCAAACTACCTGACCTGTTCATTTCTCATGGGGCTGCTTTGCCAGTTGCGTTGCCGGGAGTTAGTATTTCACTGTTGATGCAATAATTTCCTAACTGGTTCAACGTTCAGACAGGTTGTAAGAGATAAGATGTGTCAGCTTGCTGCGACTGCTTTGTACCATTGTTTGCACGGTTTTAAACGTCTTATTGACAGACGTACCATTTCTCTAATATATTGTGTGAACATAAAGAGAGTAATTTGTTTTCTGACCAGAAAACCTGCAATTAAACTAATGCACATTCAATATTTATACAAATACAGGTAGCAAATGATTCTTGTAAATTGCAAGCCTTGGGGGCTGGAGGAAGCAGGTGGGGAGGGGAGGTGGTGGTGTTACAATGCAAATAACGCACCCTGTCACTGTCAAAAACAATTTCTTCTCTAAAAGATATAGCAAGGTACTTGTTAGCTCATTCAGTTAAGCAGGCATATCACAATATTATAACACATCCTAAATTGAAACTGAGTGACTGTGGGCTGGATTTTTTATGGTGTGCCTTACTTCACATCCCTCCTCCACCCCTTAGCAGTCAAGAGGTGCTAACCTATGACCCTGATAGCTGTCTGCAGCAATTTAGCACTGGGAACAGCATTAATTGTGTTAAAGTGAGACTTCTGCCCCTTTAGAGTCATTTTGCGGCACAGTCAGAGGCTCTTTGGCCCATCATGCCTGCCAACCATCAAACATCTATCTACTCTAATCCCATTTTTCAGCATTTGATCTGTAACCATGTAAACTATGATGTTTCAAGTGCTCATCTCAATGCTTCTTAAGCATTGTGAGTGTTCCCACCTCTACCACCCTCTTTCCCAAAGTGTGATCCTGATTCCCACCGCCTTCTGGATGAAAACGATTTTCCTCAAACCTCCTCTAAATTTCCTGCCCTTTACCTTAAATCTATGTCCCCTCGACTAAGGAGAAAGGTTTCTTGCTATATATCCCATCAATGTCTCCCATAGTTTTGTACCCTCAATCTGCCCCCACCTCCTCCCCCAGCCTTCTCTGCTACAGGGAAAACAAACCCAGCCAGAAGAGTGGCACAGTGGCACAGTCATTAGCACTACTACCTCATAATGCTAGAGACCTGGCTTCAATTCCCACCAAGGGTCACTGGATGTGGGAAGTCTGCACATTCTCCCCATATTTGTATGGGTTTCCTCCCACAGTCCAAAAGACATGCTGATTAGACTGGCTGTACTGAATTTTCCCTATTGTACCTGAACAGGTGCCAGAGTGTGGTGCCTCAGGGATTTTCACAGTCATTTCATTGCGGTGTAAGCCTACTTGTGACACTAATAAGTAAACATTAACTGAAATCCCAAACACTTTGGATGAGATGCCTCACTTGAGTGAGCAGACTGGGAAATATAAGACTTGATAGTTAAACCTGTCTTCCCGGAGTTCAAGGTGACCTCGGCCTCACATTTGCCAGTAAATATTGTTTTGCATAATAATAATGGGAAGTATAGTTGCCATGGGAACCAATTTGATGTTGTTACTATGATTTACAATGCAAGGATGGATGCTGCCACTGATCTGCAAAAATAGGATGCACTAAGCGGTGTGTTTGTGAACTATCATTGACAGCTGTTTTATATAGTGAATGGTATAGTATTGAGAGTTTGGCAATTGATGCTTATAGCTTTGGAAAGATGGCCTGTAAAGTCAAGCAGCTCCATGTTAAACTGCAAGGAAGAGAATTACAACAGTTTTATTTGATTTGATGTCACCTGTACTTACATACAGTAAGATGTATATTTTTTCACATGCTATATGGACAAAACATACTGTTCATAGAGTATATAGAGGAGAAAGAAAAGAGAGGGTACAGAATATAGTGTTGCAGTTACAGATAAGGGTGAAGAGAAAGATCAGCTTAATATATGACAGGGCCATTAAAAAATCTGTTGGCAGCAGGGAAGAAGCTGTACTTGATTTGTTTGGTGCATGTTTTCAGATTTTTATCATCTTTTACTTGATGGAGGAAGATGGAAAAGAGAATACCTGGGGTGCATGGGGTCCTTGATTATACTGGCTGCTTTTCTGGGAAGTGTAGATGGAGTTAGTAGATTAGAGGTTGGTTTGTGTGATGAACTGAACTATTTTCACAACCCTTTATTATTTATTGCGGTCTTGGTCAGGGCTGGTGCCATACCAAGCTGCGATACATCCGGAAAGGATGCTTTCCACGGTGCCTCTGTAAAAATTGGTGAGAGTCGTAGTGGACATGCTACATTTTATTAACCTTCTGAGAAAGTAGAGGCATTGGTGGGCTTTCTTAAGGACACTGTCAGTGTGGAGGCACCAGGACAGATTGTTGGTGATCTGAACACCTAGGATGCAGTTCCACTGGTCATAAGTTCTTTCTACATAAGTTGCTGGCATTTTTGGTTCAGCCATGAACCATTTACCTGTGTCTGAAGGTTTTGTAGCACACAGGTAACTTGTCTGCCTCCAAGCCATGAAACTCCAGATTCAAGCCATTCGTAATATAACCAAAGTGATTGATTGCAAGTCCTTTTGACACATCTACAGCAGATGTAGCCTGGACAGTCAGGATGGGTGAGCAGAACGGTACCTCAAGCTATAGGATTGGCTTCAGGCCAGCAATTGTTTCCAGGTATAAACAAGCTGTTGAAACATAGAAAACAGAAGCAGGAGGAGGCCATTTGGCCCTTCAAACCTGCACCACCATTCAAATGATTGTTCCAAATCAACCAACTCAATAGCCTCATCCCACCTCCCCCCCCCCCCCCCCGCCATATCCTTTGATCCCCTTTACCCAAGTGTTATATCTAACTGCTTCTTGAAAACATTCAATATTTTAACCCAATTACTTTGTGGCACTGAATTCCACAGACTGGGCACTCTCTGGGGAAAAGAATTTCTCCTTTTCTCTATCCTAAATAGTTTACCCTGAACCTTCAGACTGTGACCCTGGTCTGGACATTCACACCATCAGGAGCATCCATCAAATAAACTTCAATATGTGCTCTGTCTGCCTCATGTATCTATTGATGTGGGAAGTCTCCTAAGTCTAAGAGTTTCATGGAATGAAAAAAAGATATGATGCATCCAATAAAAAGGTTAGAAACACTCACTAGACCAGAGAGGAAAATGGAACTAATGTTCCATCACAGCCCGGGATACTGGGTTAATGGGTAGAACTTTATGGCCTCACCCATCCCGAAACCATAAAGTCCCACCCAAGGTCAACAGATCATTTTGTAGACCGCTCCTCACCCACTCCAATTCCTACAGGGACAGTAAAATTCCAGCCAATATTTCCGGTCAAGCTCTGAAATGTTGATGAAGGCAAAATACTATGGACACTGAAATCAGAAACAAAAACAGAAGATGCTGGAAAATCCCAGCAGGTCTGACAGCATCTGTGGGGAGAGAATAGAGCCAATGTTTTGAGTGTAAATGACACTTCATCATGATGAAAAGTGTAAACTGCAAAGCGTAAACTGTGACAGATGAAAATGTTGGTGGGGGGAAGATGGATGGGAGAGAGGTACAATTGAGAAAAGGGGGGAATGGGAAGGAAAGGGGAAGAAAAAGTAAGGAAATGAGGCATAAAATAGGGGGGAATAAAGAAAGACATTAAAGAAATAGAAGGTAGAGAACAATTAATGTTCTGGGAACTCGGGTTCAAATCCAGATAGTGGAATTTGAATTCAATAAAAAAACCTGGAATTAAGCATCTACTAATGTCAAAAAAACCCATTTGGTTCACTAATACTCTTTAGGGAAGGAAATCTGCTGTCCTTACCTGATCTGCCCTACATGTGACTCCACAGCCCCAGCAGTGTGGTTGAATCTCAACACCCTTCCAAGGCGACTAGGGATAGGCAATAAATGCTGGCCCAGCCAGCGACGCCGTTGTCCCATGAATGATTGACAAAATATAGCCATTTGTAGATTTACAAATTAACAGCACGGTGCCTCACTGCGCCAGGGAACCGGGTTTGATTCCCAGCTTGGGTCACTGTCTGTGTGGAGTTTACACATGCTGCCCGTGTCTGTATGGTTTCCTCCGAGTGCTCTGGTTTCCTCCCATAGTCCAAAGATGTGCGGGTTAGATGGATTGGCCATGCTAAATTGCCCCTTAGTGTCAAGGACACCAGTTAGGGGAATTGCATGGGGTTATGGGGGTAGGGCCTGAATGATATTGTGGTTGGTGCCGAGTCAATGGACCGAATGATCTCCTTGTGCATTGTAGGATTTTGTGATTCTAGTTTGTGTGTCTGGACTGTATTATGCGCAGTTGAATCAAATCAGTCAGAGGATTGAAAGCGACTGATCATATGGTGTTGGCTGGATCACTTATGTTATCTTGGGAAATGTATAATCACAGTCACAAGTCATTAATATTCATTAACAGAACATTTTAAAATTGCCATGTGTAGACCAAGGATAAAATGCTGAACTCTGTTCAAAGTAAATTTTATTAAAATTCCCACGAGCTGCCGTAAATTTCTTTCAAGTTCACCATGGTTGATCATGAGCCATTCAATGGGAGGTAATCCCTTCAATGTTTCAAAATTAAATTGAGCCAGTTTTTCCAAAAGGAACAATTAATATTTTGGAACCAACATTTATCCAGATAATTCTTGTGAAAGGCGCCTCCAACAAATATTATATGTCCTGTATATAGCATCAGTTAATTTCCTGTGCTGTTGCTCATAGGTAGTTGAGGTATGCTGGCCAATTATGATTGCATGAACTTATTCCAATGGGGGTGGTGACTACTTCAGTGCCTGGAAGGCACGCAGTACATTTCAACCTCTCCCATAGATTCCCAGTTGGTTCTCCGACTGGTAGGCAGCACGGTAGCACAATGGTTAGCTCTGCTGCCTCACAGCGCCAGGGACCTGGGTTCAATTCTCGACTTGGGTCACAGCCTCTGAGGGGTTTGCACCTTCTCACAACATTCAAGGAACATTTTGATGAAGACTTGAAATGCTATTAGCACACAAGGCTACAAACCAAGTGCCAGAAAGCAGGGCTAAAATGGATCCGTACTTCGTGGCTAGTGCAGACGTGATGGGACAAAGGTCCTCTTTTAATGCTGTAAAACGATGAGCGGGAATTTCTGGTCACACTCGCCCCAAAACCGGAAGGTCATGCCCAAGGTTAATGGATCATTGCACGGTCCATCCCCACCCCTCTACGATTCCTGTGGAAAATTCCTCAGCATGTCTCTATGAATTCCATTTAAAAGCAGGAAATGTAAAATGATTTTGAAACCTTCCATCGATTTAATTAATCTTGTCACTTTGAACTACTTACAAGTGTTGAAAGACACACTTTTGGGCAGAATTCCCCAGCACTTCTGTCTTTAAAGCTGCAGACTTTTGTTCTGATTTTCATTGGGACGGGTGAGCTATTTAATTTAATCCTCTGTTCTCGAGATGCTGAGGAATCAGCAACCCTCGGGCTACAAATCAAAACAAATAACTCCAAATGAAAATGTTCATGAAGACATTCAAATGCACGAAAATCTGCTCTAGAGATTTCAATGGTAACATAGAGACATTGTTTTTTCGGAACTTTCATGGTATGGTGGTACAGCGGTTAGCATTGCTGTCTCACAGTGCCAAGGCCACGTGTTCAATTCCAGCCTTGGGTAAATGTCTGTGTGAAGTCTCCGTGTTCTCCTCACGTCTTTATGGGTTTCTTGTAGGTGCTCCAGTTTCCTCCCACACACCAGGGATGTGTGGGTTAGGTTGATTGGCCATGCTAAATTATCAGGGAATTAGTAGGGTAAATATGTGGGGTTATGGAAATAGGGCCTGGATGGGATTGTGGTCGGTACAGACCTGATGAGCTGAATGGCTGCCTTCTGCACTTTAGTCATTCTGTGAGTCTATGAAATAAACTTTGCCCTAAAATTTCTGGGTCTGAAGATGATCGGCAGCCATGTAAAGGAAATGTGCAGCCATGGACTTGTTTTTGGACTGAGTTCACATAAACCTTCATCTGGAATTCCACTCGTTTCATTTTGACCCTGCATGATTATTTTGGCTCTTCATCCTCCTGAACTTTGGTGTAGACATCCACAATGTTCTATTGCATTCGCAATACTTTGCTTTTACATTCTTCTGATGCTATTCATCTTGCCAGCATAACTTGCTTCATCTTATCTGGAATGCATTTCAACTAATATCTTCCATTCAGACCTGTGCAACATTTGGAATTCCACAAAAACCAATAGAATCATAGAATCTCTACAGTGCAGAAGGAGTCTATTCATCCCATCAAATCTGCATTGATTCTCTGACAGAGTATCTTATCCAGCCCCATCCCCATAACCACACACATTTACCATGGCTGATCAATGTAATCTAATGTTACATGTAATATTGTACACAGAGACTTACGAGGTAATAAAGGGGCTAGATAGGGTAGAGGTAGAGAGATTCTTCCGGCTTAGAAAGGATAGCAGAACTAGAGGGCACAGCCTCAAAATAAGGGGGCGGGGTGCAGTTTAGATCAGAGTTGAGGGGGAACTTCTTCACTCAAAGGATGGTGAGTCTCTAGAATTCTCTGCCCATTGAAGTGATGGAGGCTATCTCGCTGAATATATTTAAGTCACGGGTAGATAGATTTCTGATGGACAAGGGAATTAAGGGTTATGGTGAGAAAGCGGGAAAGTGGAACTGATCCACTTCAGATCAGCCGTGATCTTGTTGAATGGCGGGGCAGGCTCGAAGGGCTAGATGACCTATTCCTGCTCCTATTTGTTACGTTCTTATTATATTCTTACATATGTACAGTACAATCTAAGGGGCAATTTTACCATGGCCAATTCACCTAACTTTAACATCTTTGGAATGAGGGAGGAAACAGAGCACCCAAAAGAAACCCACGCAAACATGGGGAGAATGTGCAAACTTCACACCGTCACCCACTGTTATTCTTTCTGATTATATCACAGCTTGGTATGGTTCCTGCTTGTCCAAGACTGCAAGGAACTACAAAAGGTTGAATGTTGCCCAATCCATCACTCAAACCAACCTCCTATCTATTGACTCTGTCTGTACTTCTCACTGCCTTAGAAAAGCAGCCAGCACAATTAAAGACCTCACGCGTCTGGGACATTCTCTCTTCTGCTTCTTCTTTCGGGAAAAAGATGCAAAAGTCTGAGGTCACATATCAACTGATATCAACAGCTTCTTCACTGCTGCCTCCAGACTTTTGAACAGACTTACCTTGCATTAAATTGATCTTTCTCTACACCCTAATTACGACTGTAACACTACATTCTGCACTCTCTCATTTCCTTCTCTATGAACAGTATGCTTTGTCTGTGCAGCGTGCAAGAAACAATGCTTTTCACTGTATGTTAACACGTGACAATAATAAATCAAATCAAAACAAAATTTTGAAAAGGCTGGAATTGAACCTATGTTCCTGGCACTGTGAGGCAATAGTGCTAATCACGATGCCATTGTGTCCCTTTTTCTTCCTCGGTGCCATGCTGCCCACTGGCAACATCATCTGTAGACAGGAGAGACAGATGCCACATTATGCCAATGCCAACCAGTTCTCCTTTTGAACAGGCTTGTTCAACTGCTCCTCCCCCAGCTCCCCACTGCTTCAATACTGTCATGCCAACTGATCTAACCTTCCACCGTAATTAAAATTAACCCCTAATTAATTAACGATGTTCCTGGCAGACCTTCCATCCATTTCCCTCGGATTCAAAACTCTGCTGCTCATGTGTCATCCTGCATCAAATCCAACTCACCTGTCTTTTCATTGGTTTTCAGCTTCCTGTCAATACCAATTTGTGGTTCTTTTGTGCTTAAGTCCCTCCATAGACTCAGCCTTGCTAATTTTTCCAACTCTTGCCAGGCAACAAGCATACTCCACAAGCTCTCTGTTCTTCTAACATGGGCCTCACATGCATTGGTGTTCCTTTTACACCATTATTACTATCTATATCTTCAGCTATCTTGGCCCCAATGTCTGACATTCTCTCCCCATGTTCCCCCACTTTCCTCTTCACTTTTAAGATCCCCTTAAAAAAAATCCCATTTCCTTTCCAAGCCTTTTTTTAACCACCTTAATTTTAGTTTATTTATTAGTATCTTAGTACAAGTAGGCTTACATTAATACTGCAATGAAGTTACGTAAGAAGTACCCTAGTCGCAACAGTCAAGTGCCTGTTTAGGTACACTGAGGGAGAATTTAGCGTGGCCAGTGCACCTAACCAGCACATCTTTCAGACTGTGGGAGGAAACCAGAGCATCCAGAGGAAACCCATGCAGACATGGGGTGAATGTGTAACACCACGCAGACAGTGAGCCAAGCCAGTAATCAAACCCATGTCTCTGGTGCTATGAGGCAGCAGTGCTAACCATTGTACCACCGTGCTGCACCTAAGCTCTCCTTTGGTTTCATTCCTCCCCACTCCCTTCTCCCCATACCCATCCCAAAAGCACCATTCTCTCCACTCCACCCCCTTAGCTACTTCCACCAGCACCAACAGCACAAACCCCATTCCTGGTATCAGCTCTTGTGAAGCATATTGGGATATAATTATGATATATATATATATTATTACAATATATTATGTTATAATTGGAATGTAATTTGTTGTTCTTTTTGAAATATTACGAGTAAGGTAATCATACTTACTGGTTTTCAGTTTGAGAAGAGATGTCAATTAGCTACAAGTGAGTCACTGTGACTCAGGCTGAGAGGATTAGATGCAGAAGGATAAAGAACATAAAACACCAGCACAGACCTGTTCAGACAAATGTGCTGACATTTGTCTTTATACTCTGTGTTCTGTGCAATTTTACATAATATATATATGAAGAAGTGATGATCTAATGGTATTATCGCTAATGCAGAAACTCAGCTAATGTTCTGGGGACTCAGGTATGAATCCTGTCACAACAGATAGTGGAATTTGAATTCAATAAAAAAAGAATCTTGAATGAAGAATCTATTGATAACTGTGAAACCATTATCGACTGAGAGAAAAACCCATTTGGTTCACTCATGTCCTTCAGGGAAGGAAATCTGCCATCCTTACACGGTCTGGCTGACATGTGCCTCCAGAGCCACAGCAATGTGAGTGACTCTCAACTGCCCTCTGAGCAAAGGCAGTTGGGGATAGGCACTAAATGCTGGCCAGCCAATGACCCCCAGGTCCCACAGGTAAATATAAAACATATTTTCAATTTTGGTATGGATGAATCGAAATGGGAATCTGAGGCTGCATTTTACCTCATTCACATTACGTTTACACAACCCAGCCGTTCTCAATCTCGGTTGCAAGCTCACACCAGACACATGCACAGATGAACAAGGCTAAGTCATTTCAAACCTCATTATTAAAATCTGCTGTATCATGAGACCAAACATTTGAACCTCTCCGTGCTTTCAGCACCCATTCGTCTCCTTCTGTTCATTTCAAAGTGGTTATTTATCACAACAGAGAACCAATTCTGACATCTCACACATGTGCTGCAAGAGCTGACAGTGGTTTCCCCATCTCCAACTGATTGTGTTGACAAAATGCCTGTTTACTGAGCGATGGGACTGTGTAACCTTTAATGTGAAACACAGCGAAAATAATGTCAGCTCCCGTAGAAATGAAACAACTGTAAATCTTGACATTATGCAATGCACACTTCATTCCTTCAATCAGTCATTGGATGGCCTAATAGCAATTGATGCATTTCTGGCCTGTAGTGTAAGTTAAAAGCTTGGAATCATGTTGAAGTAGATGAGAAAGGAAAAAGATTTGGGATAGTGCTTGTGATACCATTTGATACGTCATCGATTGTGATTATAAATGATGAACGCTTTGCAGAGATGGAACATATTGACTGGAATTTTCCCATCCTGTTACCATGGGAACCATGGTGGGCGGGGAGGGCAGACCGTGCAAGGTCCCAGGATTTTCTGTTTTTGGGGTGATATTTACCTTGGCACTCTGAGCAGAATTCCCTTGACTGTTTCCCATTTTCCTAAATTGCTTCATAGAAGCATAGAAAACAGAAGTAGGAGGAGGCCATTCGACTCATCGAGTCTGCTCACTACTCATTATGATCATGCCTGACCATCTAATTCAATAGCCTGATTCCATCTTTCTCTCATACCCTTCAATCCCATTTACCTCAAGTGCGATATCTAAATGCCTCATGAAAACATTCAATGTCTTGGCCTCAACTACTTTCTGTGGCATCAAACTCCACAGGCTGATCATTTTCAAGGTGAAGACATTTCTCCTCATCTCTGTCCTAAGCCATCCTCAAACTGTATCCTCAAACTGGAGCTCTCTGGCTCTGGACACACCTAACATCAGGAATGCCCTTCTTACATTCATCCTGTCTCATCCTTTCTAGGACTTTATAAATTTCTATGACAGGATTGGGCAATTGGGATTAGCTTAGGGATTTTAAAACAAAGGGCAGCATGGGCAAGTTGGGCCAAAGAGCCTGTTTTCATGCTGTAAACCTCTATGAGTTTATCCCTCCTCATTCTTCTGAACTCCAGCAATTACGATCATAAATGACTCAATCTCTCCTCATTCATAGTCCTGCTATCCCAGGAATCAATGGTGGGCGGACTGGGATTGGTCTCGAGAAGGAAGTGCCTGTTATCTGCAAGAATTCACCCCCATCATGGCTTCTGGGGCCCTTGTTTCCACCTCTCCCACCACCCTCTTCATTACCACACCTCGCTGGGAAACACATCCTATCTTGCTCACACTCACCTCTATCCAGAGACCTATTTCCAATCCCTCCTGCATTACCCATTGAAATACCAACAATGGCCACAGCTGAGAGTGGCGCTGTCAGTACTGCAGCGTGATGCTTGTCAAGCTGTTGTACCATTTCGAAATGCAGCTGATTTTTTTAACAGCTTTCTGACTCATTCAGTATGAATACCAATGGCATCTTTTATGCCTTGATTGTACTAACTTGGCTGCTACAAGTGAGACATATTAAATGTCTTGGCAGACAGGTTAAACTTTTGCATTCTTTAAATGTCCTGAGTTATCCAGACACAGAGCACGATTATACACATGTATCATTTACAACCGGTGTCATCTGCCATATTACCAGAGTTTACTTAGTACCTCTCTGAATTCAAGGAGGAGGAAAATCTCCGGCTATCAACGAGTATTTGCATATTATGCATACCTTGAACGAAGGGTTCTGACCCATCATTATAGGCACAAAAGAATGCCAATGTGCAATGTGGTAATGGGGCCCTTGAAGGGAACCATCCTTTGAGAGTTACGTGATCGGGCGTGACTCTATAGAGAGGCTGTTCAGCAAGCTGAGCAAATGAGGACAAAAGGAGCATGCCTGGGATGGGGAGGAGTTAGGAGAAACTTGTGTATTAATTCTGTCAGACCCTTATATAGAATCCCTACAGTGCAGAAGGAGGCCATTCAGCCCATTAACATCAATTCCACCCAGGCCCCATCCCTGTAACCACACATATTTACCCTGCCAATCTCCTTGACACTAAGGGGCAATTTAGCAGGGCCAATCAATCTAAACCATACATTTTTGGAGTGTCAGAGAAAACTGGAGTATCCGGAAGAAACCCATACAGACACTTGCGGAGAGAACGTACGGACTCAGCACAGTGAGCCAAGTCAGGAATGGAACCCAGCTCCCTGGTGTTGTGAGGTAGCAATGCAGCCATTGCGCCACTGTGCTTCCCTCATCTTGTCAATGTGATACTGATGATAAAGCTTTCATTATTGAAGCTACAAAGTTGCCTTAGACTTTACTACATTAGAATGAGTGGGGTGGGGGGGGGGGATGGGGAGGGCAAAGGAAAAAAACTTTTGCATTACTTATATTGTCTTATTCACAAAATAACTTCCTGCCAATGAGGCACTTCTGCATTGTAGCCAATTGTATTCCAATGTGGGAAAAAAGTGACAGCCAAATTACACAGCAAGCTCCCACAAACAACAAAGAGATTATGATCAGATAACACGTCATCAGGCAAGGTTGGTTCAGGGATAAATATTGAATCGGACCAATATTGGAAGCATGGCATATCTAGAGCACAATTTCCCCATAAACGTACATTGTTGGTTCAGGACATCTCTTGCAGCAAGGAGCAAATACCATGTAAGCTCTGGGCTCATGGTGTGAGAGCAGCCAAGGGTGAAATTATAATCCCTTATACATTGTTTCAAGTATGATGTCGAAATGTGATTGCAGTGCTCTGGGCTGTGACAGAAGGATTTGTTAGATGTAAATTAGATTTGTGGATGTCAGCATCGATTTCGAAAAAAAAAGAGGTGATCCTTCAACACGTTTCCAAACCAGCCTGTCACTGTGACTCAACAGATGTGAAAAAGCCAAGATTCAATTTTTGTGTGTGTTTCAAGTTAAATATTTACAGGAAAATCAGTTTAGACGTGAAAATATGACCATCTAATTTATGTTGTCAAAGTGTCACAATTTACAGGCCAACTGAAGGATACGGCATGAGAAATTGTATGAAGCTTCAAATGAAAACTCCCTACTTATTTGCAAGGAGTGCGATGGGATATTAGAGTTGGTGGGATGTGGGGGAGGAGATGGGTTTGAGGAGAATGGGTTTGCTGGTGAGGAGGGAAAGGATGCAAAATATAGGGTTTCCCTTTCTCCTCTGACGGACGTGAACAGGGGAACATCAGAAACTGCAGAAAAGTTGTTTTTCCAGCATTTCTAAAGCTGTTTTATTTATGGAGGACTGGCAGGCAAAGCCTTCGCTGCTATTCATCCTCATTGAATCAGAGTGCTTTATATAATTGATCTTGTTTCTAGAATGAGCACTTCATTAATTAGCAAAGCATATGGATGCTGGATTGTAAAATTTGTGTTCATTTATCTTACAATTATTAGTGCAAAAATGAGACTCCTGCAGATCTTATTAGACTCTGCAGGGAGTTGCATCCAGATGGGTGTCGGTTCATGAGCTCAGTTGACTAAATGGTAGTGTGCAGTGCAGAAAGACGACAATAGCATAGATTTAATGGCAAGTTCATGAAGGCCTTAGTCCTCTCATTGAAGAGTGGTATCCTGAAGCTACAAAGCCACTTGTTTATTTCTCTCCCTTTCTAGTGCAGTTACATGGATTTAAGCCACAGATCAAACTTCAGGTGGCATGAATTTAAAGATGGGCGCAATATCTGTATAGCTTGTGCAGTTTGCCTCAGTCATGTTAGTAGTCAGTGTTCCTGTAGGTACGGAACAAACAAACAGCACGGTTGCACAGTGAATAGCACTGCTACCTCAAGTACCAGGGACCCAAGTTCGATTTCCAACTTGAGTTACTATCTGTGGAGAATCTGCACGTTTTCCCTGTGTCTGTGTGGGTTTCCTCTTGGTGCTCCGGTTTCCTCCCACAGTCCAAAACAAATTCCCCCTTGCTTTCTCCATGAAAGATGGCGCAATACCTGTACAGCTTGTGCAATATACCTCAGTCACGTCAGTCGTCAGAGTTCCTGAAAGTACGGAACAAACAGACAGCACGGTGGCACAGTGGATAGCACTGCTACCTCACAGTACCAGGGACCCAGGTTCGATTCCCAACTTAAGTCACTGCCTGTGTGGAGTATGTATATTCTCCCAATGTCTGTATGGGTTTCCTTCAGGTGCTCCAGTTTCCTCCCACAGTCCAAAGATATTGGGTTAGGTGGATTATCATGCTAAATTGTCCCTTAGTGTCAGGGGCACTGCTAAGGTTAATGCAGGGGGTTACAGGGATAGGTCCTGGGTGGGATTGTGGTTGGTGCACACTCGATGGGCCAAACAGCCTCTCTCTGCACTGTAGAGATTCCAGAAGATCAGCCATGATCTTATTAAATAGTGCAACAGGTTTGAGGGACTGAATGGTCTCATGCTGTTCCAATATTACTATGCCTGCAATCCTTCATGAAGTGTGGTTAAGTGCCTCACCCATAGTGGCACACTGGTTAGCACTGCTGCTCACAGTGCCAAGGACCCAGGTTCGATTGCCGACTTGGGTCGCTGTCTGTGCAGAATCTACACACTGTCCCTGTGTCTGTGTGGGTTTCCTCTGGGTGCTCCGGTTTCCTCCCACAGTCCAAAAGTTCCCCCTTGCTTTCTCCATGGCAACATCTCAGCAAATCAGAGTCAACTTGCTAACCAATAAATACCTTTTTCTCCTGTCATTAAAATTGGTGAGATCATTCCCTGTGCTTGTCCCGTTGAATGCAAGATGAAAATCTTTGGCAACATGTCTGTCTTTGCAGCAATGTTCGGTTCCCTGGTTATCAAAGGTTGTGACAGATCACACTTTTCTGTTGAGTTGCTGTGCTAAACATACACAGAAAAGAATGTAGCTTCAAATATACATTTTTTTCAGCAACAACATAACAGCCAGGATTCTCCCTAAAAAAAACTAGTTGCCAAACGTGGGAAAGACGTGGGAGATTTTCCTATCAGTTTTTTGGGCACACTCTGCTCCACAGTGACTCAAGCAGACTCGCGCTGGTAACTGCAGGGAGGCCAGAATCAGCGGGCTGAGTGGGGCCACTGCTCATGTGCCATTTTGTCAATAGGGAGATTGGTGCATGCTCACTGGCTCGCCCCATCACTGGCCTCCCGATCACTGGCCTCCTTCTTTTGATTGCTGGCCCCCTTCTCTCAATTGCCAGCTTCCAAAACCACCACCCCTGATTGCCAGTCTATCCAACCCACCCAACAGATTGGTGGGATACCCAACCACCCTGTCCCCGCACTCCCACCTCTCCACCTCACAGGCCAGATCCTATTGCCTACCTCATGGCCAGCCTCAATCTCTCCCTCTGCCATGGCTAGCCCTGATATCCCTCCTCCCCCCATGGTCAGCCCCAATCTCCTCTCTCCCCTCATGTGCAGCCTCAATTGCCTCCTCACTTTCTCCCAACCATCGTGTTGCACAGTGTTCAATTGGTTCTCCCCTCCCTATCACCATCACCAACTGCCCCCCAGTAGGCCTCGCCTCCTCTGGCTCCACTCATTTGGCACTGCCTGGTGCCAGCTGGGCAGTGCCAGTTTGCCCAGTGGGCAGTGCCAGGGTGCTAGGGTATCCGTGAAACATCATAGTGCTCTTTTGCAAGAATGGACTGGCTGTAAGTTCCCATTTGCCTAAATTTTCATTGTTTAAGAAGTCCAAAAATGTGTGGTTTAGGTGGATTGACAATACTAAAGAGGACTTGCTTGGGTAAATGCATGGTGTCATAGGGCCTGGGTAGGATTGTGGTCAATACAGACTTGATGGGCTGAATGGCCTCCTTCTGCACAGGATTCTGTGATTCTATGATTGCTCATTGCATAATTCCACGCGTTATTGCAGTATTCAGGCCTTTTAATGATTTTACTTCTCCCGTTTGGGTCTCTTAAAATGACAAATTGCTTTGCAAATATTTGCTCATCAACTCATCTTGTGTTGTATGGATTCATTTAGAAAATAGTTACGTGCTTCACATGTCCCATCACTTGCATATTTTAATCCCTCACAGTACTTTTTGCAAAAAAATGCCACACATCAGCAACTGTAACAAAATATTGCATCGGAAACAAACATGTTAGGATGTAATACCGCATTTAAAAGGCAATCAGGATTTTAATTGCTTGTATCACTGAACAGATGGGATTCAACCAGGTCTCTCTGCACGTAATGACAAAGCACTGTGGGGCATGGCATCACTGCTTACAGTAAGAGGGCTCACATCCAGCTTGTGACAAGTTCAGAGGACTGAGGACTAGCTGCAGTGGCGGTTCCACTGAATGTCGACTGTAGACTATTCAAGGGCACCTTGTCTCAGGTTGGGCTCCTGATATGTAGCTGATTCTTCAGTGGGAAAATGCAAGCAGAACCACAGTTTTCAATGTTTCTTTTCCCAACACCCCTGAGAGTCAAAAGGCTTCTCGTGGAAGTACTTTGCAGCACTCGAGTGGGTGGCTGCCCTTCATCAGCGTTACTGATGGTGTCTGCGGATTGCTCTAGTGAGATTATTACAATACACATTCATCTTCCTGGACACCTAGGCAGAAGATCAGGTCAGCTCTGATGTGTTAGCTGCTATTAATTCCTCAATGAAATGTACTGCAAGCCACAAAATGAACACCTCACATTGAATTATAGAGTCCCTACAGTGCAGAAGGAGACCATTCAACTCATTGAGTTTGCACCGACTCTCCGACAAAGCATCTTATCCAGGCCCTATCTCTGTAACCCCACATATTTAATCCTGCTAATTTCCCTAAGCTATACATCTTTGGACATGAAGGGATGATTTAGCACGGCCAATCTACTTACCCTGCACATCTTTGGAGTGTGGGAGAAAACTGAAGAACCTGGAGAAAATATATGCAGACATGGGGAGAACATGCAAACTCCACATAGTCACCCAAGGCCAGAATTGAACCTTATTGCAGAAAGTCAGTATGCAGGTGCAGCATGTAATAAAAAAAGGCAGTGGAATGTTAGTATTTATTGGAGTATAAAAGTAGAGTGTTTTTGCAATTGTATAGGGTGTTGGTGAGACAACATCTGGAGTAATGTGCCCAGTTTTAGTCTCCTTATTTAAGGAGTAGATTTGATTGAGGTAAACAAAAATTTAAAAGTGATTGATCAAGTAATTGTAAACCAAGTGTTTCCTCTTATGGGGCAATCTCAAACAAGAGGTCACAGATATAGATTGAACAGTGGTAGATTTAAATGGGAAGGAATTATTTCTTGCAGAGGATGGTGAATTTGTGGAACTCGCTGCCCCGTAATGTGATAGAGTCTGAATCATTGAATGGTTTCAAGAGGGAGATAGACATATTTCTAATGAGAAAAAGGGATAAGAGATATTGGGAATGGGTGGGTGGGCGGGTGGATCTGATACCAGGGAGAGGTCAGCCATCATCTGGTTGCATAGTGGAACAGGCTTGGAGGGCTGGATTTGCCAACTTCTGCTCCTAGTTCCTATGTTCCTATAAACCCAAATTCTTGGCACTGTGAGGCAACAGTGCTAATCACTGTGCCACTCTGCCACCCTTTTACAAGATGATTGATCAGTTGAGTTTGAGTGCAATGAACGTAACCATGATTTTATTGAATCCCAGGGTAGATTTGAAGGGCCCATTTGCCCTACATCTCACTCTGTTGTGTTCTTACGGTGTTTGGAGAAATTTCAAATGTATTTCCAAATAGGAATTTAACAGAATTGGATTCCAAGACCAGCATTTTTTTTTGCAAAGGTGACTCAAGTAGCAGAAACAAACAATAAATTCCTGAATGACATTCGTAGAAAAATTAGGAGCAGCACTCATAAAGATTTATAGCATGGAAACAGGCTGAACTTATCCATGCCGCCTTTTTTTTAACCACTAAACTAATCCCAATTGCCCACATTTGGACCATATCCCTCCATACCCATCTTACCCATGTAACTGTCCAAAGGCTTCTTAAAATTGTACCCTCCTCTACTGCCACCTTGGCAGCCTGTTCCAGACACTCGCTACCCTCTGAGTGAAAAAGTTTCCCCTCTGTATCTCTCCTTTCTCACCTTAAAGCTATGCCCTCTAGTTTTAGACTCCTCTACTTGGAAAAGAGATTGACTACCTAGCCAATCTTTGCCTCTCATTATTTTATGGACCTCCATAAGATCACCATCTAAGTCTCCTTCGCTCCAGGGAAAAAAATTCACAGTCTATCCAGCCTCTCTTTATAACTCAAATCATCAAGTCCCTATAGCGTCCCAGTAAATCTTTTCTGCACTCCTAGTTTAATAATATAATTTCTGTAGTAATTTCTGTATAATATCATTTCTGTAGTAGGGTGACCAGAACTGTACACAGTACAGAAGTAGGCCAATTAGCCCTTCTATCCTGTTCTGGCATTCAATAAGATGATGGCTGATCTGATTGTGGCCTCAGCTGCAAAATGTCTGCCTCCCATAACTTTTGACTCCTTGTAAATCAAAAGTCACTCTCGCTCAGTCTTAAGTATATTCATTCAGTGAGCCAGTTTCCACTGTGTGGAGGCATTTTATAACAAAAGGGAGATGCGAGAGAAACATGTTGTGTTAAAGAACGTTATTTGTGTTGCCTGCAATTCCTTCTAACTTGATGATGCTCAATTTGAAACCTATGAATTGGAAATTTTACCTTCAACTTTGTGAAAGAAATATAAATACTTTTCAAATAAGCACATTTATTCCGAATGGAGTTTTGCAGGAGAGATTGGTATATCTTTTAGATTTATATGATTGAATAAAACATTGTACTCTTGTGCAGTCTATTTCATATAATTACAGGTCTGACAGACACAAACACATATCAAATCTGATTATCTCCACTTTTGGTAAAAATGATTTGATCACAGAAATTCCATAACATTACACGCAAACATCATCACAACATTCCTAAACCTGTGCTCATCAATCCACCATTGTGCTCACTGTAAGCTATATATTGAAATCCATTTGGAGGGAATGCAAACTCAAGTATCAGACAACAACACATTATAATTTTTAATTAAATAAGTCAAAAGAAAACCTCTGGAGAGCTCAGTCAAGTGAGCTGTGTGTTCCCAATTTGCTCAGTTCCCCAACTGGGCTACATTTGCCCAATTACCCAAAGATCAGCCGTGATCTATTGAATGGCGGAGCAGGCTCAAGGGGCCAAATGGCCAATTCCTGTTCCTCGTTCTTATATATTTGTCCACTTATGTGGACTGACTCCAATTGCATACCTTGTCAACAACGTGCTTAAGCACTTTCTTGAAGGCTGAATGAGCACAATTGTTACATTCTGTGCGGAGCTACCATATTTGGAGATTGTTGCATGATCCACAGTATGGATTTCAAACACTACTTCAAGCATTAGTTGGCAGGTTGCCCCGCAGGACAATATAAAAGGCTGCCATCAATGGGAATGTGCATACTGTGAAAATAAATCTAATGTCTCACGTGCTGTTAAGAGCCCAGTTTAGTTTACATGCATAAGCTATAAATGTATTCATTATAATGTTTAATTATTGTTATGTGATACTTATTAGATAAGCGTTGTACCTGGTTTTTTCATGATTATCACAGATTTCATACAGGATTCTCAATGGGTATTTAAAAAATTATACAATCTACTTGAAGCAGTACAGTGCCACTGAACTGGAACTCCAAACTGCGCTGCCAAAGGGTAGCTTATGGAGATACAATCCTACATTTCCCTCCAGGGATACAGCTTCAAATACTGTCAGAGCATCAGGCCAATGCTCCATCACGCTGCCCAGAGTGTTTATAGAATGGTTGCAGCACAGAAAGAGGCATTCTACACTGGTTCTCTGTAAGAGCCTTCCCACTCGCTCACTTTTCCCCATAGTCCTCGATCTCCTCAGGTGCTTATCCAATTCCACTTGGAAAGTCACGATTGAACCTGCCTCTGCCACACTGTCAGGTAGAGCATTTCAGGCCTTGACCCCTCACTGTGTGAGAAAACTTTAGATCACGGTGCCTTTGTTTCTTTTACCAACCAAGTTAAATGATTCACCCTCTGTCCATGGGAACAGTTTCTATCCACCCTGTACCTGTTATTGTATAAATACTGGATTCATGCAATTAGAAGAATGCCAACGTTCTCATATTTGTAGTAAATTACAAATGTTGGTTCAGTGTGGTATAGGCCATTATCTGAATGTGGTATCAATGAAGATTCCTGCGTCAGCTATAGAGAAGGTGACCTATGGTATTACTTGCCTCACAAGGAGTCAAAGAAATTCTATACAGTCGACGGGAGGTGATGGCCTAATGGTATTCTCGCTAGACTGTTAATCCAGAAACTCAGCTAATGTTCTGAGGGCCCAGACTCGAATCCCGCCATGTCAGACGGTGGAATTTGAATTCAGTAAAAAATATCTGGAATTAAGAATCCACTGCTGACCATGAAACCACTGTCAATTGTCAGGAAAACCCATCTGGTTCACTAATGTCCTTTAGGGGAGGAAATCTGCTGTCCTTACCTGGTCTGGCCTACATGTGACTCCAGAGACACAGCAATGTAGTTGATTCTCAACTGTCCTCGGGCAACTGGGGATGGGCAATAAATGCTGGCCAGCCAATGTCATCCATATTCCATGAACGAATGAATAAATACTGTGCTACGTGAGTGAATTCCTCTCTTATACTATTCCTATATTCCCTGATACTCTATTTTGGCAATGTATTTCAGAAATGCGAATGTGGTACTTGAATTGTGACAGAAAGTGGTACCAGACAAGTGTGTACGGCAATGTGTGGTGACGTTTTACCAAAGATACTCAATCATCAGGTCTTTCTGTACCTTTTTAGCCAAATTCTGTTTATTCCTTGCATAGAACCCACCTTTATTTGGCTTTCTTTTTCGTTTTGTTTTGCAGAACATGCCAGAAAGTCACAATGATCCCTGACTACAACAACACAGCTGCCCCGCTGTTCTTCAATTCTAGCTTCCCCTGGAGCGATGGCTCACAAAGCAGAGCAGCCCTTGGTGACAGATCTGTAGAGCAAAGTGCCAATGGCTTGTTCAGAGCAGTCTCACTTTCTCCCGCAGCCTCGCTGGAATCGAATGGGTCCGTTTTAAGTAACAGTACAAGTGACCCTCTGGGAGGCCACACGGTTTGGCAAGTTGTTTTGATTGCCTTCTTCACAGGAATTGTCTCCTTGGTGACAATTATTGGAAACATTCTGGTCATGGTTGCATTCAAGGTGAACAAACAATTGAAAACAGTGAATAATTACTTTCTTTTAAGCCTCGCTTTTGCGGATGTGATAATTGGAGTGATTTCCATGAACCTGTACACAACATACATCATAATGGACAGATGGGTTTTAGGAAACTTTGCCTGTGACCTTTGGCTTGCTATTGACTATGTGGCCAGCAATGCCTCTGTCATGAATCTTCTTGTTATAAGTTTTGACAGATACTTATCAATTACACGACCGCTTACCTACAGAGCTAAACGAACTCCCAAAAGAGCTGGAATAATGATTGGCCTGGCTTGGATAGTCTCATTTATACTCTGGGCCCCTGCCATTTTGTTCTGGCAATATTTTGTTGGCAAAAGGACTGTGCAACCCGGTGCATGTTTCATACAGTTTTTAACGGAACCAATAATCACTTTTGGTACTGCCATTGCTGCATTTTACTTGCCTGTCACCATCATGACCATCTTGTACTGGAGAATCTACAAGGAAACGCAGAAACGCACCAAAGAACTGGCAGCTCTTCAAGCCTCCACCACTGACATGGAAACCATACGCTTTGTTCATCAAACAAACAGTTCCAGGAGCTGCAGCAGCAGCGAGCTGCAGCGGGCAGGAGCGAAAGATAAAAGGAGGCTCAGGAGGTGCCACTTCTGGCCAAACTCGAAGACGTGGAGGACCAACACTGAGGGCGATCAAGAGGCAAGCAGCAGCGACAGCTGGAATAACAATGACGGCGGTGGCTCTTTAGATCACTCAGCCTCATCCGACGAGGATGACGTGGTGTCAGAAACAAGAGCAATCTACTCCATTGTGTTGAACCTCCCGGGGCTTAAGACGGCTGCCAACCTCTCTAGATCCACGAATACAGATAACATGGACCATTGCAACGATGAACTTGCCAAAGCTGACGTAAGCGAAAAGGAACAGAAGTTTACAAAGCAGGAGTTCAAGGATTCAGATGAGCAAAGCAACAGCTTCCACCAGCATTTTGCCAAACTTCCCGTCCAGTCAATGCCATCAATCCATCCTTCAAAGACTTCCGGAGGAATTGCATCATTGGCGAAATCATCCACGTCCATGTCTCTCCGAGATTCCACAGTGGCTAAAGCGCTTGCCTCAAAAACGAGAACTCAGATCACAAAGCGTAAGAGAATGTCGCTGGTGAAAGAGAAGAAGGCTGCACAGACTCTCAGTGCAATTTTGCTTGCCTTTATTATCACGTGGACACCTTACAACATAATGGTACTGGTCCACACATTTTGTAACACGTGCATCCGCGAGGCACTGTGGCACCTAGGTTACTGGCTGTGCTACGTCAATAGCACTGTGAACCCCATGTGCTACGCACTGTGCAACAAAACCTTCAGAAACACTTTTAAAATGTTACTGCTTTGTCACTGGGAAAAGAGGAAAAAGCGTAGGCAACAGTATCAACCAAGACAAACTGTTATTTTCCACAAAAGAATTCCATGCGAGGCTTCCTGAAGCTACATTCATCAGATTGTGATTGTCTCTGTTTGGTACCAATTAACAGCTTTGGTCAAGAGCATACAGGCTATCAATGTTGTGAGCACATGGCTGAAGTATACGCTGCTTTGTATTATGTGTCGGATGGTGTTTACATGATGTAGACAGCAGTACAAGTATTTAAATTAGTGTTGGTGTATTTAAATTGTATAATTTTTATCTTTATGTTCATATGAAGTTCATGTATGCTTTTGCTTAATATTTATTTAACATGAATATAACACTTTTGTCCAAATTGCTATTAATCTCATTACGGCAACGACGGATACTGGATTTTGCATCTCAAACGTCGAGAGTATTGCCACAAACATTCAATTGGTTGCACATAACTTGAACATTTCTGAAAAGAGAGACATTTTGGTGAAATGTTTCATCTTGTGTTCATTAGGGAAAATGCAAAAATGCCAAATTTCCAAATTTATACCGCACCAGAAAAGGGTTCTTCAGAGTCAGCAAGTCAACTCTAATTGGCTGAAGTGTTGCCCTGGAGAAAGCAACTACTAGGTCTCCAAGCTCCTGGGGGTAATTCACGGCTTGAACCTATTCCTTTTGCTTGCAAAGAATGAGGTCATGCTTATGAATATAAGTCACTTCAGGCATGTAGAAATGAGCCACAATATCATCTCAATTGATTATCTTAAATCAGTTGTTACCATAGCTATTAGTGTATTCAGGACTGTTCAGGAGGTGCTGCCCAAATTGTTGTGATCATTTCAAATTTGGCATTCTTGCATTTGTCCTGATGAGTGCAAGTACAAAAGATTTGGGCAACATGTCTCTCCTTTTCAGCAATATTCAAGTTTTGCCACACCTCAATGCTCACAAATGGTTCCTCCCATTACCCCTCACTGCTCACAAAATTGCCATTTCGCTTTTCTACAGACCTTTAATTGCTACACTTTCCCCTTTCTTTTTAGACAGTAAAAGGGCTTGGAATGAAATGTTTATTTGCTTCTGTGATCAGCTCCAACTTGATGTAATTCAGTCGGACAGAACTGGTTCTGCTAAATAATAAAAAAAACTTCCAGTTTCCCCTAACCCCCACAAAAGCCAAATTCTCCATTGATGAAATATATTCTGCAGAGGATGCTGACCGCAAGCTCATGAAAATTCACCCAGTGTTGGTTGGAGTTGGGATCGGAACTCTCGTGAAGAAATCCACTATTCTCTTTCACAACAGCTGGATGACTATTTGTTTGGTGTTGCAAATCTAGATAAGAAATACTTAAATGGAAAAACGTTAATGTTAACAGCGTTGAACTTTGTGCAGTATCTGTATTCTCTGGCGTAATTCTTTCGAAATGACAGTCGAAGGCCAAAAATTGAGAGAGAAGATTTTATATGATGTATATCTATTTTGATTCACTTTATGTATTCCAAAAAAAAGTATTCTTGGTGTAAATTATTGTCACTGCAAAAAAAAAACCCAAATGGACCATGCACTCTTAAATACGCAGTATATGTTTAACTCCCTTTTTAACTAACAGCCATCAATGTTATGTGGTCCTGGGCTTAATTTTGGCTCCATCATAATAGCTCCAAGTTTAAAGAGAAATTAGAAAAAAAATATATAGAATAGACTTTTTAGTGTTCATTCTTAGTGCCAGGCCCAAAGGATGGTATTGTAAAAATTATGAATTGCAATATAATTCAATATCAATATAAAAGAACACTCCACTGTAATTTAACCATCTTTTTGTACGATGTTGTAAAATTTAGTAAATGAGATTGGTAGTTTAATTATGTTCTATAACTTGATGTGTCCATTTCAATATTGAATGTATTGTTCTATCAATTGGTTTTATAGCGGCAATAAAGTCATGCAAAATTTTATAAAAATCTTTGCACTATTATTATTGTACATTAGGGTAGGAATTTTCCTGAATTAGTCAATTGTACCGCTAACTTTAGAAGAAAAATGTCCCCTTAAAGTTGAGTTTATTTATTTAATAGTTACAAGTAAGGCTTGTGGCTAATGTCCACGTACACAACATCCACTGCACTACACTGCAATGAAGTTACTGTGAAATTCCCCCCGATGGCATACTCTGGTGCCTGCTCGGGTCAATGCACCTAACCAGCACATCTTTCTGCCTGTGGGACAAAACCAGAGCATCTGGAGGGACGTAGGAAGAACCTGCAAGCTCCATGGACAGGGATCACGGGTAGAGGTGGGAACATCGGGGTGGCAGCGTGGACTCGTTGGGCTGAAGGGCCTGTTTCCCGTGCTGTTTTGTTCTTTGTTCTTTGTTCCACACAATGACCCAAGCTGGGAATCGAATCCAGATCCCTGGCACTGTGAAACAGCAGTGCTAACCATTGAGCCACTATGCCACCCCAATTCTCTATAAGACCAGAAAAAGACAACTCAAAAAGGCCTGTTTATTGTGAAATCTCTAATTAATCTTTCAAAAAAAATTCACACCATGTTTATTTCATACAATCCCTACAGTGCAGAAGAAGGCCATTTAGCATCCCACATACCCTAATCTCATAACCCCATGCTTTTAATCTGCTAATTCCAGACGTTAAGGAACAGATTAAAATGGACAATCAGTATAACCCACATATCTTTAGAATATGGGAGCACCCAGAGGAAACCTACGTAGACATGGGAAGAATGTGCAACCTGCACACAGGCAGTTACCCAAGGCTGGAATTGAACCTGGGTCCCTGATGCTGTGAGGCAGCTATGCTAACCAATGTATCACTGTACCATCCATTAATTGGTAAAAAAGAGCAGGCATTGCCCATTTGGCCCCTCAGGTGTATTCCACAATTCAATGAGCTCAGGGCTGATCTGCAATCTAACTTTGTCTCTTATCCCTTCGCACCTTCTTTATTTAGCAAAAATCTATATTAAAAAAACTTTCAATCTGAGATTGATAAAGTTTATTTATTAGTCACAAGTAGGCTTACATTAACACAGAAATGAAGTTACTGTAAAAATCTCCTCGTCACCACAATCTGGTGCCTGTTTGGATACACTGAGGGGGAATTTAGCAAAGCCAATGCACCTAACTAGCAAGTCTTTCAGATAGAGAGAGGAAATCAGAGCACCCCAGAGGAAACCCACACAGGTAACAAAGAGAACATGCAGACTCCACGCAGACATTGACCAAGCCAACAATCAAACCCAGGTCCCTGGAGCTGGAGACAGCAGTGCTGACTTTTGTGCCATTGGGCTGCCCATAAATTATTTTGCAGCAGTCACTGTTTGCAAAAGAGAGTTCCAATATCCTGCCACTTTTTTGTGTGTGGAACTAGAACCACAGAAAAGGTATAGCACAGAAGGAGATTATTCAGCCTATCTTGTCCATGGCAGCCCAACAACACCCAACTGCCCTTTCTAATCACATATTTCTGCTTCCAGCCCAAAACCCTGAAGCTTACAGCAGTTAAGGTGCAGATCCAGTACGTTTTTAAAAAATTCAGGGTCTTTTTCCCCCACCAGCTCTGGCAATAAATTCCAGACACCCAATGCCCTCTGCATAAAAAAAACGTTCTTCCTCATGTCCCCTCTACACCTTCTGTCACTTGCCTTGAATCTAGTTCCCCTTGTTCTAGAATTCTCTGGTAAAGGAAACAATTTTATCCTGTCCATTGTTTCTCTTCATCTAATAGTTTTGTACACCTAAACCGTGTCACTCCCTCGACCTTCTTTGTTCCAAGGAAAATAACCCCAATTACTTTATATTCAATATATCTCCTAATGAAGGAGAGCATTCCATATACCTGCTTTACAAAATTGTCTACTTGAATAGTTGCCTTTAGGGATCTGTGTACTTACAGAACATAGAACATTACAGCGCAGTACAGCCCCTTCGGCTATCGATGTTGCGCCAACCAATAGAACCAATTTTATGACCCCCTAACCTAAACTATTCCAATGGTATCCATATGCCTAGCCACTGACCATTTGAACACTTAAACTTGACGAGTCCACAACTGCTGCAGGCAGGGCGTTCCACGCCCTTACTAGCCTGTGAGTAAAAACCCACCTCTAATATCTGTCCTATAACTACCCCGCCTTAATTTAAAGCTATGTCCCCTCGTGTTATCCATCTCCATTCGAGGAAGAAGGCTCTCACTATCCACCCTATCTAACCCTCTGACCATCTTATATGTCTCAATTAAGTCACTGCTTAGCCTTCTTCCCTCTAATGAAAATAACTTCAAGTCCCTTAACCTCTCCTCATAAGACCTACCCATCATACCAGGCAACATCCTGGTAAACCTCTTCTGCACCCTTTCCAATGCCTCCACATCTTCCTTATAATGTGGTGACCAAAACTGTATATATATAATACTCCAAGTGCGGTCGCACCAGAGTTTTGTACAGTTGCAACATGACATCTCAGCTCTGAAATTCAATCCTTCTACCAATAAATGCTAACACACTATATGCCTTCTTAACAACCTTATCAATTTGAGTACCAACTTTCAGGGATATATACCAAGATGTCTCACTTCATCTACCCCTTTTATTATACTCTCATTTATTGTGTGCTCCCTATAACCATTTGACTCCACCAGTACACAACCTCACACTTTTTCGGGTTAAAATACATTAGCCATTCTACTGCTCACGCCACCAAGCCATCTACATCATTCCGGAGATTACAGCTATCCTCTACACAATCCTATACTCCACCAATCATTGTGTTATCTGCAAATTTACCAACCACACGTTCACATCCAAATCACTACTATGTAAACAGTAAGAGTCCCAGACACTGAGTCCTGTGAAACACTACTTGAAACAACTGTCTATTTACAAAGGCATCCATCGACAATTACCCTTTGTTTCCTGTTACTGGACCATCTTTTTATCCAGTTTGCTTTTTTGACCAATCTGCCAAGTGGGATCTTGTCAAACGCCTTGCTGAAGTCCATGTATACAGCATCTACTTTCATCAACCTTTCTTGTCACTTCCTCAAAGAGTTCAATCAAATTTGTGAGGCAAAACTTGAATTTAATAAATCCATGCTGATGATCCCTGACTAATACATACCTTTCTCCGTGGCAGTTAATTTGATCTCTCCCGATTGACTCTGTTGATTTGCTCACTACTGATTAAAGACTAACTGGCCTATAATTGTGTGGCATTCTCTTTTATCCTTTTTTAAACAATAGAACTGCAATTGCACTTCTCCAGTCTTCTTGTACCTCCCCTGTGTCAAGTGAGGATTGGAAAATCATCCTCAGAGTATCTGCTATCTTTTCCCAACAGCCTCAGAAACAATCTATCTGACTCTGGTGACTTATCAACTTTCAAGGATTCCAACCAATCAAGTACTTCCTCTCTCTCTTTATGATTATTCTATTCAATACTTCAGTGGACTATTAAATCTGCAATACCTCTTTCCTTTGTAAAGAGGGTGACAAAATATTCATTTAAAACCCTTCACACAGTTTCCACGTTTAAGATTTCCTTTTTCGTCTCTGATAAGTCCCACTTTTTCATTAATTAAATTTATCGCCATTAATATATTGGTAATACACCTTTGGGTTTTATTTAACTTTACTTACTAATCTTTTTTCATCCCAACTCTTTGATTTTCTTACTTTCTTTCTTATTTCATCCCTACATTTCCTACATTCATCTTGGCTATTTACAATATTTAATTCTTGATGCCGATCATACAGTTTCTTTTTCTGTTTGATCTTCCCTTGTATTCTTCTAGACAACCAGAGGGGGTCTAGATTTGGCAGTATTACTCCTTGGAAGGACATATCTGCTTTGTATGTGCAGGATCTTGCTTTTTATTGCTTCCAATTGGATTTCCACTGACCTTGCCCCAAGCAGTGCTGTCCAGTCCACCACATCCAAGTTCCTTCTCATTCCTGAAAAATTTGTTTTCCTCCAGTTCAAAACTCCTGCTTTATCTCTGTTCTTTTCCATGGTAAAGATAACTAAATTCTAAGTACTATGCCAATATGATTACCAACTTCACCCACTTGCCCTTCTTTGTTCCCCAAAACTAGGTTTAGAATCACATATCTCATTGGGTTTGTCACTTATTGATTGAAATGATTTTTGTGGATACACTGTATGAATATTTCTCCCTTAGTGCTTCTTATATTATTTGAATCCCAGTTGATACTGGAATAGTTGAAGTCTCCTACTTTTATTGCCCTCTTGTTCTTACAGGTAGAAATTTACTCACATATTTGTTCTTCTATCTCCCTGTCACTCTTTGAGGGTCTATAGCATACTTCCTGTACTATAACTGCCCCTTTTTTATTTAAAAGCTCAACCCAGAAAGCCTTGTTTGCTGACTCATTTAGTATATTATCCATTCTCACAACTAGAATTGATTCTTTAATTACTAGTGCAAACTACAACTACAGTGGACAATATAGTATTACAATCATAGCCAGGCTGTAGAGAAAGATCAACTTAATATGAGATAGGTTCATTCAAAGGTGTGAGAGCAGCAGAGAAGAAGCTGTTCTTGAATTGCACCAAACTTTCACCAACTTTTACAGGTGCACTGTAGAAAGCATCCCTTCCGGATATAACATACCTTGATATGGCTCCTGCTCTGATCAAGACAGCAAAAGACTAAAAAGGATCATGAATATAGCTCAGTCCATCATGTAAACCAACATCCCATCCATTGATTCCGTTTCCACTTCCCACTTCAAAAAAGCAGCCAGCATAATCAAGGACACCACACAACCCGGACATACTCACTTCTACCTTCTTCCATTGGGAAAAAGATACAAAGTCTGATGTCATATACCAACCAACTCAAGAACAGCTTTCAGACTTCTGAATGGACCAACCTTATATCAAGTTGATCTTTCTCTACATCCTACCTATATCGGTAATTCTGCACTCTTTTCTTTCCTTCTCTATTAACAGTATGCTTTGCCTGTATAGCACGCAATAAACAATACTTTTCACTATATGCTAATACATATGACAATCATAAATCACGTCAGATAATGGGGATGATGTGTTCCTTGGTGTAGGACTTGGAGGTCACCGCGTTCCCATCAACTTGCTTCTCTTGCCATCCTTGTTGATGATGGTCAAGATTTAGGAATTGCCAGTGTATTTTGTTGATACAAGACATCCTGTTGATATCAAATAAATGGGTCATTTATCATGGGCCATTCTCTATTACTTAACTAATAATGTTCTCTGTCCTTTAAAAAAGTCAGTGCCTAATATTCGGTTCGATTTGATAACATTTTCATTCATGGTAACTCAACCAAGTTCTCCATCTACCAGCCACACATCCACTGAACAATTCTGTTATTTGACCATGGGTGTTGCCTGTCCTTTCAGTTACGGTTATTTATTTATTAGTGTCACAAGTAGGCTTACACTGCAGTGACGTTACTATGAATTTCCCATGGTCGCCAACTCCAGTGCCTGTTCAGGTACACTAGAGGAAAATATTAACATGGCCAATGCATCTAACCAGCACATCTTTCAGACTATGGGAGGAAACTAGTGCACATGAAGGAAACCCAGGCAGACGTGGGGAGAACGTGCAGGCTTTGCATAGACAATGACGATAACATCTTATTAAATGTTATGAGAGTTTCTGACTTCACCACCCTATCAGGTAGTGAGCTCAAGACTTCCACCACCCTTTGGGTGCAAAATTAACAACTCAGCTTTAGCCTTCTACCTCTCTGTAAATCTATTCTGCCATTTACCTTTCTTTCAATAATACATGCTAACCACCACTTAATTCCTTCCTCCTGAGACCTGGATTCAATTCCTGGCTCAGGTCATGTCTGTGTGGAGTTTGCACATTCTCCCCATGTTTGTGTGGGTTTTCTTTGGGCACTCCGGTTTCCTCCTACAGTTCAAAAGATGTACGGGTAAGATGGATTGGCTAAACTGCCTCTTAGTGTCAGGGAGATTAGATAGGGTAAATGCATGGGGTTATGGAGATAGGACCTGGGTGAGATTGTAGTCGGTACAGACTCAATAGGCCAGATGGCTTCCTTCTGCACTGTAGAATCGTATGCTTCTATGATACTCACCAATATCTGCACTATTTATAAATCCACTAACATAAGTTGATTCTCCAGCTTGTGTATCTATTTTGTGAATCGATTGTTCCTTTGTTAATGCATCAAAGGTTAGTCAGCAGAGTATGAGAATAAATTACATTAATGCAAACAATTGAATCATCAAATTGACAATACACAAGAAACAAATGATGACAAATTCAGATTTGGACTTTGAGATTCAGATACATATCTATCCTCAAAAGACGATAAGCAGTACTTTTCCATGTTGATAAGTACACATGGAAGGACATTCCCCAAATACTGCATACTTGATATTTGCTTCTGAAAATAATAAGAATTATATATGCAATTAAGAAGCTTTTAAATAATGGAACTTGACATCAACATGCCCCTACATTAGAAATTAGTCTGATATTTCTGTTCCTCAAGGATTAGTCCATGACATGGATAGAGACAAATTCATGTTTTAGAGATTTCAGCAAGCTTCCGAAATGCTAATCTCATTTCATAATCCGGAAAACAGTGTTAAGTGTTCCAGAAATAGAACAGACCTGATTTCTGTTTGAACTGAGTTTGTCCTCCACTAGTGAACAAAATATTGAAATAATCTTAACAAAAACTCAGTATCTGAAGTATGATATCTGGCTAGGGAGATGACTGAGTAGAATAGCATCTTCTTCCTTGATCTTTATCAAGAGAAAAGATGCAACTCAAGTCACATTGAAAGAGATGGTAATTCAGACACTAGGAGGATTGAAAACTATTGAAAGTGGAGGTATTGGATCGACTCATTGTACTTAAAGTTTATGTGGCACCAGAACCAGATGAGATGCTTCCAAGATACTGAGGGAAATGAGAGTGGCACTGATTTGATTTGATTTATTATTCTCATATATATTGATGGCAGCAAGAAGGTTTGCATGATGGACTGAACTTCATGTACAACAGTTTGTAGTTTTTTGTGGTCTTGGGCAGAGCAGGAGTCATACCAAGCTGTGATACAACCACAAAGAATGCTTTTGATGGTATATCTGTAAAAGGTGGTGAGAGTCGTAGCTGACATGCCAAATTTCCTTAGTCTTCTGAGAAAGTAGAGGTTTTGGTGGGTTTTCTTAACTATAGCATCAGCATGGGGGGACCAGGACAGATTGTTGGTGATTGGGCACCTAAAAGCTTGAGGCCATAATTCTTCAGCCTTCCTTATACTCACAGACGGTGCCACAGGACTGGGCAATTGCAAATATTACACCATTTGATGGACATTTGTGTTGAATAAATGGAAACAGTGAAGTAAGGCATCCACTGTGATGAGTACTTGTAAATACACTGGATAAAAAAACTAAACTGCATTGGGATACCTTTGAACTTATATAATGTTTAAAATGATACTTGAAACTTGTACATTTGATGTGCTAAGTGTAATTTTACATAATAAAAATTTTTAAGAAGGAGTGAAAGAGGGGAGCAGCGCAAGTAAACATCTTATTAAATGTTATGAGAGTTTCTGATTTCACCACCCTTTCATGTAGTGAGCTCAAGACTTCCACTACCCTTTGGGTGCAAAATTTCCAACTCAGCTTTAGCCTTCTACCTCCCACCATAAATCTCTTCTGCCATTTACCTTTCTTTCAATAATACATTTTTTAATTCTTCCTGCCCAAAATGAACAACTTCACGTTTTCCCACATTACACTCGACCTGCCAGGTTTTTATTTATTCACTCGAACACAATCTGTCCATCTGCAACTTCTATACGTCCTCTTTGCAACATACTTTCCGACTTATCTTTGTGTCACTTACAAATTTAGCTAACATGCCTGCACTCCTCTTCATCATTACCATTGCTGAATCCTGCAGTATTAATATCCTGTTGATTACCACTGACCAGAAACTGAAATGGACCAGCTACATAAATACTGTGGCTATAAGTGCTGATCAGAGGCTGAGAATTCTGTGATGAGTAACTCACTTCTTGCCTGACTTCCCAGGCGTGGCCACCACCTATGAGGCACCAGTCAGGAATTTTATTGAATACTCACCACTTACCTGGACAATGCATCCGCAATAACACTCAACAAGCTCAACACCGTCCAAGACAAAGCAGCCCATTTAATTGGTATCCCAACCACCACCTTCAACATCCACTCCAACAAAACACAGTGGCAGTAGTGCATATCATCTACAAAATCTACTGCAGTAGCTCATTAAGGCTTTTTCAACGATCTTCGAAACCCAGGACCCCTACCAGACAAAAGACCAAGACATGCAAGAGCACCAGCACGTAGAAGTTTTCCTCCAAGCCATTCACCATTCTGACTTGGGAATATATTGCCATCGTTCCTTCACTGTCACTGGGTCAAAATCCTGGAACACCCACCCTAACAGCATATTGGGGGACTGCAGCTGCTCAAGAAGGCAAATCATTGCCACTTTTGGATGAGCAATTAGCAATGAGCAATAATTCTGGCCCAGCCAGTGATGTTATGAAAAAAATAATTTAAATACAATCCATGTTGACTCTGCCCAATCATATCATTATTTTCCGAGAGTCTAGTTATTACATTCTTTTTAATTGACTCAAACATTTTCTCTATTACAGACATCAAAGTAACATGTATGTTGCTCTCCCTGTTCTCTCTCCCTCTCTTCTTAAATTGCTATTTTCCAGTTGGAACAAACCTTTCCAGAGCCTGTAGAATTTTGAAAGATAACCATCAGTACATCCATTATCTCTACAGCCATCTCCTTCCATACTCTGGGATGTAGCTCATCGGATCAAGGGAATTTATCAACTTTCAATCTAATTAATTTTTCGTTTACAACCTCTTTATTCATGCTAATTTCTTTCAGTTCCTGATTTCTTCAAGTCTCTTGATTCCTGGTTATTTCTGAGTGATTTTCTGTATCTTCCTGTGTGAAGACAGCCACAAAATAATTGTTTAGTTTCTCTGCCATTTCCCTATACACCATTGTAAGTCCTTCACTGCGGTGTGCTAAGTGCTCCTTGCACTTTGTTATCATTATAATGAGCAGATAACACCAAGTTTGCATTCACCCTGCATCACACATTTTAATCCCTGAATCTGTTTTCCATTTTTCCCTGAAGTCTTATCTTAACTTCCTTCACTTCTATTGCTTTCATTGCATGCTGTTGAGTTATTGCAATCAAGATTTTACATGTCATTTCTCTGTTACTCTTCTAATGCCCATTATAAGTACTATCAAAATCATATAACTCCATAATTACCCTAAAATCAAAATCAATGGGTGGGATTTCTGGCCTTCCCATGCAGCATATCCAGGGAGTGATAGCCTAGTGACATTATCGCTAGACTATTAATCCAGAAACTCGGCTAATGCTCTGGGGACCTGGATTTGAATCCCACATTCCAACTCTTCGCTTGACGAAGGCTACAAAGGCCGAAAGCTTGCAAGTTTACTGTCAAATAAATCAATTGGATTTAAAATTGGAGTTGTCAGACCTCTTACTGAGTTTACCCCAGTCCAATGCTGGCATCTCTATATCATGGAATCCCACATGGCAGATGGTGGAATTTGAATTCAATAAAAAAAAATTAAGAATCTACTGATAATCCTGAAATTGTTGCCAATTGTCGGAAAAACCCATCTGACTCACTAATGTCCTTTAGGGAAGGAAATCTGCTGTCCTTAGCTGGCCTGGCCTATATGTGGCTCCAGAGCCACAGCAATGTGGTTGACTCTCAAGTGCGCTCTAAGGGCAACAAATGCTGAGCAGACAGTAATGCCCATGTCCCGCAAATGAATAAAACAATATTTCATAGTGACAGGGATGCCCGGATCTTCAGGTCCCGCTGATGTCTACGGAGCTTTCTACGTCCTGCACTCTTTGGTGCTGGAGAACATGCAAGTTGCCATCAGTGGGACTGGAAGACCCTGTTGCGAGGAAGAGCTGGAAAAGTTTGGCCTTTCAGTTTCCTTTAAGACAGAAGGTCTACAAATAGTTGTGAATGAAGCCCAATCCATTATTCAAACCAGTCTCCCATCCATTAATACAATCTATACTTCCCATTGCCTCAGAAAAGCATCCAGCATAATCAACAATTCACGCACCTAGACATACTCTCTTCTGTCTTCTCCCATCAGGAAAGAAATGCAAAAGTCTGAGATCACTTACCAACAACTCAAAAACAGCTTCTTCCCTGCTGCCATCAGACTTTTGAATGGACCTATCTCACATTAAATTGATCTTTCTCTACACCCTAGCTATGAGTGAAACATTACATTCTGCACTCTCTCTTTCCTTTCTCTATGTACTGTATGCTTTGTCTGTATAGTGTGCAAGAAGCAATATTTTCACTGTATACCAATACATGTGACAATAATAAATCAAATCAAATCCAAAGAGATTGAATTTTACCTGTTTATCCTATCTCCCTGGCTCACCCAGATTGTCTTTGATTTCCATAAAGATTTAGCATTTACTTTCTATCTACACATATACCTGTTGACAATTTATATTTATACAATGAATGCTCCAAGCCATTTTGCAGATACATTAAAATACCTAAGGGATGATATAAGTGTTAGGGATGGTGTCTATGTGGTTTGGTCAAACATTCAGGGGAGGAGAGGTAGTAAAGCAATGGGATTTAGTAATAGAGTTCTGGAATATTGAACTAAAACAGCAAAACGTTTAGTGATAAAAATTAGAATGAAGGATACCATCAGGCAGCAGGAAATGTAGACTGAATCAATGGATGGGAGGTTGGTTTGCTTAATGAATTGGGATATGTTCACAAAACTTTGTTGTTTCTTGCGGTTTTGGACAAAGCAGGAGCCATACCAAGCTGGAAAGGATGCTTCCGATGGTGTATCTGTAAAAGTTGGCGAGAGTCGTAGTTGATATTCCTTTGCCTCGTGAGAAAGTAGAGACATTGGTAGGCTTTCTTTATTAGAGTGTTGGCGTGGAGGGGCCAGGACAGGTTGTTAATGGCTGATAGTGATTCTGCATGGTGTCAATATTTAGGCAATATCAAGTTCTTCAGGGGTCAATATGAAGGCAATTGCTCTGACTGTCTTATCAATAGTCTGGAAGAATGAAAGCATCAAGGAAACCATCTGTGCAGATGATAAAAGGACAGGTGTGGATGTTGGGACATTAGATAAGAAAAATATACTACAGATATGTTCTATGTTCTATGTTCTATGTTCTATATCTAGATACTAGGTATTCGGGTAAATATTCATCTTCATATTTCATGTGCAGCTAGATATATTTTCACATGCAAGCATCTGAAAGGCAGTATTCCAAAGCACGGTTCCATGTTCAAAGCTACTGAGCAAGAGAAAGACCTAAGGATGTGAATTTTCATAAGTCCCCAACCTGTGTCATAATACAGAGACAAAGACAAATAGATCATTCGGATTCCAGGATGATTACATTCGCAGCTAGCCTCAGTTAGGTCTCATTTAGGTCTGTGTGTAGGTTTGGTGCCCTCACATGGTGGATTAAGTACAACCATTAGAAAAGTTTTGAAGAAAGGCCAACAAATTTATGTTTAGTTTAAAGTCCTTTAGTTAGCACAATAAGTTTAAAGTGCTGGGGCTTTTTAAATCTTCTTAAAGCCTCTGTAGGCTTTAAGAAGATTTGACTGAGATTTAACGCAGATAGCCAATGAACTGTGGAGCAAGGCACTAGCATATTTAGTGAGTGCCAATTGACACAATCAAAAGAGAGCTTGATGAATTACTGAATGTTACCAACATAACCAAATAACTGTATGGGTGCTGGGGCTTGTGTCTCCTAGCTGACATGGTTTCTCAAGACATTTCCTCTCTTTGGAATTCAGAGATGAATTTTTGAGGTTTTTCTCTATTTCGTGAGGTTTTTCTGCCTCATGCAAGAGGTAGAAAGAGATATTTCTACCTCTTGCATGGCTGATCGATGCAATGGGGGGGGTTGAGATTCACAACATGCAGAAGCCTTTGACAGTCTAGATGGGACAACAGTTTACTCTCTGTTTTCATATGCTCATTTTTAACTTTTTCATTGCTTTAACTACCTTTAAGATCCCCATTTCTGGACAGTTCAGATTTCTCCAATTTTTCCTTCTTTGACAGGTGGGATCAGCTTCATGGAAATTCTCCTGTGCATCACTTCCATTGTTGGATATCTTTGTTTCTTGGGGATCAGACCAGGACACAATGTCTAAGGTGTCGACTGAATAAGGCACTGTGTAGTTTAACAATGACTTAATTCATCCTGTATTTACTGTGCACTTTAACATTCCTTTGCTGCCATTGTTTCTTGCTTTGCATTAGAACGGATGTTATGTTGAATCTACTATGTCTCTTCCAACTTTTTCCACAGCTATCTTAATATTGTTCTATGCATATATGTCACCTTCTAATGTGCAATTGTTTACATCTATCTTGGTGGATTTTCATATCCTATTGCCCTATAAGTTTATATACTTTATCCAACTCAATCTTAATTCAAAGCTGTCTCTTTCAACATTGCAGCTTTTGATTTTATAATTTGCATTGAATTTCTGAATAAGTAGCAGTCATCCCACTCAAGTATCAAGCAATACCCATTTTCAACAACCATGTTCCCTTGATGTGCAATAGCAATACCATCACTGAATCCCTCACTGTCACCATTGACGAGAAACTTTACTGGACAAGTCACATTAATTCTGTGGCTACAAGAGCAGGCCAGAGACTGGGAATTCTGTGGAGACTGACTGACTCACCATCTGACTGTTCAAAGCCTGTCTACAATCTATAAAGAAAAGGGATGTGATGAAATATCCTTTTGCCTGAATGAAACATCTCCAATAACACTGAAGAAGCTCCAAAACATACAGGGGAGAGCAGCTCACTTGATTGGCGCCACATCTAATACCTTAAATATTCACTCCCTCCATCAATGATGCACAGTGGCAACAGTGTGTACCATCTGTGAGATGCACTGCAGAAATTCACCAAGCCTTCTTCAACAGTATCTTCATAACCCATTATCTCTACCATCTAGGAGATTTAGGGAAGCACAGAGATGGGAAGACTATCAGCTGCAAGTTCCCATCGAAATCACTCATCATCCTGACTTGGAATACATCACTCTTCCTTCACTGTCACTGTGTCAAAACCTGGAATTCTGTTCCTAACAGCACTGTGGGTCCCCGGCTTTGTAAGGCAGCAGTGCTAACCACTGTGCCATCATGCCGCCCATATCTGGTGAACTGTCTCCTTGCACGTCTCTGTCACCACTACGTGTGCCTGTTCACTGGCACCGGATTGATCATTCACTATCTAACATGTATCCACAGTGCTAACTTTGGGCTGCTGCTTAGAAGGGATGGAGCAGGCAATAGTGCACCTTCAGTGGGACGCTCTTTTTTCATGAAGAAGTCTTCTTCTTCAAATCCTGCTGCTGAGAACTACCTAGAGGAAAATAAAAGTGAGTGAAATGGGTTCCGACTGACCAATTGGACATTAATATGCAGGTTAAGTGGATTGGTCATGGTAAATTACCTGTTCATATCCCAAGATGTGTAGGCTAGGGGGATTAGTGGGGTGAATATATGGGGTTATAAGGTTAGGGCCTGGATGGGATGCTTTTTCAGAAAGCCGGTGCTGACCCAATGGGCTGAACAGCCTCCCTCTATACTATAGGAATTCTATGATTCTACGATTAATAAATAGCAGACACCACAGCGTCACTTCAAGGAACTTTGTACAAGGTGTAAATAATAGTCACAAACCTTGGTCACATCAGCCTCCACTCTCAAAATATCCAATTTGGTCAGCTCTTGAGGATTTACAAATCTCAAGAGTTCATTCACCGTTCCAGCTCGGAAAGGATCACATTCCTCCCCAATCTTAAAAGTGTTTTGTGCCGTCAGCCACTACCTGCTGCACAAAAAGAGGCTGAAAGATTCCCTATTATAAATATGGAATGAAATTCCCAGACATCTACTGCTTTCTAAAGCTTTTATATTTTAATCTACATAAAATACTTGTGTTGGTGGTATAAGTAACATTGCAATCTCTGTAAAAAAACAATGTTAGAGCATCACCTAGAGCAGAAGTAGTGTAATACACAGTGAATTCCCTATCCTAGTACATTTGGTTGCCTCATGTTCGAATTGCATTTCTGTTTCCAAGCTAATACAGCACCTCAACACCCACTCCCATTAAAAATAGTGCACTGTTGTTGTATGCAACAAAGAAACAGATGACTTCCTTATCGCTGTGGCTCTTCTGACACTGGATTTGAGAATTTTGGACAAGCCATTGAAAAAAGATGCTTTTTCCCAGGATGCCAGGGAAGATAATATCTAAGAGAAAACACTGAGTGATTGAGCTGCTCCTTTGACCTCTGGACATCTGATTCCAAGATTGTTTGCAGAGCTTCTGAGAGCACATCACTGCAGCTCATCAAATAAGGCACTTGAAGAGGACACACAGGAGATAGGTAAATGGGAGTTCATTACAACAGATGGTGTTGTGAATCAAATCTTAAAGCTGTAAATGCATGGTTAAAGATAATCCTGTACTGTTTGACACCAAAGCAATGGTGGAGAAATGCTTCGCTTATGATCTACTCAGCTTACTCTCATTCAAAATGGTGGTGCAGGTGGCCTAGCAGTAATTATTTTTTCTTAATGTATATACTAGTGATAGCACAGTGGCACAGTGGTTAGCAGTGCTGCCTCACAGCACCAGGGATCAGGATTCGATTCCAGCCCTGGTTCACCATCTGTGTGGTATTTACACATTCTCTTTGTTTCTGTGTGGGTTTCCTCCGGTGCTCTGATTTTCCTCCTACACTCCAAAGATCTGCAGGCTAGGTGGATTGGCCATGCTAAAATTGTCCCTTAGTGTTACGGGATCAAGCAGGGTAATATGGGTTACAGGGATAGGGCCTGGGTGCGATTGTTGTTGGCTGATGCAGGCTCAATGGGCTGAATGTCCTCTTTCTGCACTCTGGGAATTCTATGATTCTACAATTTATCATAGTCAATTGCTAATATATAAAAACAATTTGAAAATGTGATTCTGGTCTTAGAAAACCAAGTTAGAGTCTCAGTTGTTCAGGCACTGATATATTATCCCGTATCTTAATAACCAGTAAGAAGTCTCACAACACCAGGTTAAAGTCCAACAGGTTTATTTGGTAGCACAAACTTTCGGAGAGTCGCTTCTTCTTCAGGTGAATGAGGAGTTGTGTTCACAAACAGGCCATACAAAGACACAAACTCAATTTACAAGATAATGGTTGGAATGCGAGCCTTTACACATAATCAAGCCTTAAAGGTGCAGACAATATGAGTGGAGAGAGGATTAAATACAGGTTAAAGAGGTGTGTATTTTCTCCAGTCAGGACAGTTAGTGAGATTTTTACAAACCCAGGCAAGTCTTGGGGGTTACAGATAGTGTGATATGAACCCAAGACCCCGATTGAAGGAGTCCTCATGTGTGCAGAACTTGGCTATCAGTTTCTGTTCAGCAATCTGTGTTGTCACGTGTTGTGAAAGCTGCTTTGGAGAACACTTACCTGAAGATCAGAGGCTAAATGCCTGTGACTGCTGAACTATTCCCCAACAGGAAGAGAACGCTCCTGCCTGGTGATTGTCGAGTGGTGTTCATTTATTCATTGTCATTGCATTTGCATGGTCATGATTATTTAGCCATCCAGAACGGTATTGCTTCATTCACATTTGGTCAGTATTGAGGTAGCCACTCTCAATCAGGCTCAGCAGATGAACTGCAAGCTGACTCATTGAGGAGACTCATTGTTCAATGATCTCTGTTGAAATCTGTGCATTTTTGGACATTGGGCAACATTATCGTTGAGCTGAGTTAGGGGACAATGCAAAACTGAGTCTCGGCGAGGCAAGTTCCCAAATTCTCATGATCAAGACAACATGATCAAGACAAGTTTTAGAAATTATGATTGGAATTCTCCCATCCCATCCACCACTGCAATTGTAGCGTGGCTGGAGAATTCCACCCATGAATGGCTTTCAGATATGTGTTGGCCTCATTAAAACATATTCTGAGACTGAATTGACTGCATAAACATTGTTCATCAAACTTAAAATGAACTAGACATTATTTTTCAACTCAAATAATAAATCCTACAGTGACAAAGGAACGTGTATATTAATAGTGTCTGGGAAAGAGTGATTGGTTGGATAGAATCTAATTTGCAAGTTCTGATGAAATTTGGAAACAATTTTTTCTTTCCCCTTGCAGTTGAACTGTGTGATTGGCTAACAGGCATCTGTTATATGGAAACTATAGAAGTATTATCTACAGCACAGGAATTCTCATTTTCAATCTATTGTCTGCATTTTTCAAATTCACTGGAGGCTTTGCCAGATCTTTAGACTCAAATTGACAGAAAAATCATCTGTCTTTTCTTGACAGCTTTGTGAATCATAGCCATAATGAAGTGGACACAAACTCTTGGGCTGGTATAGAGAAAGAAAACTGGTAAGAATTGAAAGAAAGTTATCAATGGAATAAAGAGAATTTATAAATAATTAATGGCAAACACGCTTTTTATAACATACTGTTGACAAGGACTAACTGTATTCGCAAACTGGAGATTATTTATCAGAAATCAATATGGGTGAAATTAGATCTTCTTAGATGAAGCTAAAATGGGAATGACTCGGCCAATTTATTGATCAAAAATAAATTGTAATGGTGTAGATGTAATGGCATACCCAGTACTATTGGGAGAAATACTGTTGTCTCCTATATACTCACGGCTGATAAGACTATGCATGTTAGAGATTTAGATTAGTGGTTGAAACATATTGCTGCTGTACAATGATAAGAAGCTGATACTTAACATGTCTCTGTTAAAAGATAAGTTTATAAATGTTCAACATTGATTGATAACACCCTGTTACAAGCAGAATCACTTTTCTAATTTCAATTCTATCTAAGGCAGCTTCTCCAATAATTCTTTGAGCAGCTTCATTCCACTGCAGCCCCTCCTCTCAGTCCCACTCAGCATAGCCCCACCTCTGCCAATGATGCTACTTTTAACTCACTTTACCTCACTTCTCCCAGGCTCACTCTAGTGAAGCCTCATTGCTCAATAGGTTATATTATCACAGAGTGATTATCTTTAATAGAAAGGGACACAAATCATATCATGTTTAGTTGATAGGTTATGCATGTTGAACAAATGTGTGGTGGATAATATGTAAGTACATTTTCAATTGCACATTTGTTTTTAACTGATACATTCAGTTTTAATATTCATGGATTATGAAATCCTAAATGTTTAAGAAAGCAGTGAATTGTGATGAAGTAAAGCAATGTTCTGAAGCAGCATTAAGTGTTCATGTTATGTCTTGTTTGTGAGAAGGGCCATTGGTTTTATTTTATGTGCCTTGTGGTAAGCTAATTTGCTGTAGCACATTACTTGCAACAATTTTGTTTTAAATGAAATTATGATTTCTGTCAGGTTCCATACATCATTACTCTTTTCCTTTCTGCTTGTTAAAGGCCACCCCTATTAACCAGAGTTGTGAAGCTGTGTGTTCTCCTTAATTGCACTAGTTTTCCAATAAATAAGTTCCAGGTGAGGTTACTCAAAGTGCTTCATAGCCATTGACAAATCTAATTTCATGAGTCAATGTTATTTTGTGCATTAAGCCTGAGGCACGTGTTGAGAAAATTCATCATAGGCTACTCATGCTGAACTTACTAACTGTTACAGTAGAAGGTAAATGAATAAGGATATTTTACAGTGTGAGCCTTACTTTGTTGTGGATTGTCTTTAAATGTGCTGATGAAACAAATTCAGGATATAAGTTTTTAAGATATTTTTCCTGATTACCTGAAATTATCTATTAACTTCAGGTTTCCATGTAGAATGTCACTGTAACCATGCTGTTCTTTTTAATCCATGTTGGCTACAATTTGAATTGTGAGACAAAGGAGCAACTGTTTTCTAGGTATCTTTTAATTCACAGCAGAAGTGTCTAACTATTAAGTAGCTCTTTGGGCTGTAACATTTTGATATAGTTATTCAAATTATGTAAGTGAATCAACTTTTGGAATACATATCTACCTGTTATGCATATCACTTGTGTTCATGTACTGTTTCTCCATTACAATGAGTATAATGTGTGTATGGTCAACTTTCTAAAGTGAATGGGACATCTTGATTTTGTAGTGTAACAAAATGACTGAGTAGGGAAAAGTTCAGCTGATTCACCAGGATGAATACTTGTGGTTCAGATGAAAACCATATAAAAGTGTGTACGTTTTATTGATAAGCTATTTTCAGAAAGGGGGAACAGATGGAATATCGACTAAAAACAAGGTTGAAGAGTTTTTTTGATACCCAACAAAAATGGAGCAAAGCAGCATTTAGGAAATTACTTACTTGGATTTGATGGTGGAATCAATTGGGAAGGATGGACTGATGGTGGAGGAAGCCAATTTAGTACACTTTAACAGCTTTTGGGCTACCTGGGCAGAAAAGGAAAAGTTTACAAACAATGGAGAAAGCCTTGTGCTTGTTTTCTAACTAAATAGCTTGTTCAAGAAGCAGGCACAGTGGACTGAATAACTCCTGGGCTCTCAATTCTACTGACAGAATTTTAAGTTAATAACACTCTCTCAAAGTGAGGATATTGATGTCAAACGTACTGAGGTGGGTGACGACAGGGTTAATAGGGGGCAGGTTAAAATGTGATGTTTCAAATGAGAAAATTTACAAAGGATGGAACTTAGGACCTACATCGGACTTACAATTTAGATGTTGATACTGAAGGAACAATGTAGCTGACATTCAAAGTGGGAGCTAAATTAGTGATAACATTACTTATTTTCACTTCGCGACTAATGAATGAGATGTGGATTTGAATACTTACACTCATTCAACCTCACTGGCTCAAGTGATGAAGTTTGACATAGGAACATGAATTCTCACAGAAGCCAGGTAGGATAGATTTGTTGTTTTTTTTAAGTATTAAAATATTCTGGCTGATTAATCTGATTTTGGACAAGTGAAGTTTTAGAGTTGGTGGGAGGGGGACAAACCTTGCAGATGTGAAACAGTTAATAGCATCATTAGATGTTAAGTAGTTAGCCTGTGTTTAGGAGGAAGATTGAAATTAGCTCTTTGTGGAGGACAGGAGATGATACAGGACCCAAAGTGTTTAGAGGAGTGAAGGATGGATGAATGGCTGGAAGGAGAGTAGTCAAAGAGCTTCCATTTTACTGCAACTGAAATCTATAGGTTCCTTTCACAGCTTTAGGAGGGAAGGGGCAAGTTAGAGGGATTGGAAGGGGGAGGTTTGAGTGCAGAGTTGAGAAGTGTTGCTTCTCTCTCCAAATGAAGTTTTGACTGTAGTGAATTGGATAAACAAGTCATAAATATGTGCTCAACTCAGATGTTTTGCCTGTTGAATTTGTCTAATGCAGGATGTGTCCCTATAAATTAGGACATTGTACATTTTAATGTCAACTTTGTCTTGGCGCAGTCTGACATTGCCATTATTTTGCTGGGGTATTTCCCCCACGTTTTATATAGAATTTAATTTTAACTCCTTTGTCTTTTCCTGGGATCAAAGGGGTTTCTTCCACAAAAGAATGGCAACTAGTTTTATTCCCAACATGAGATTTCATTCATGTGTAACAATATGTCCGGACCTTTGCTCACTTTTCTTCTTATGGATTGTGAATGCCCTCTAATTTTCAGAGTGGAGACTTTGTGCAGTACAATGTTAGAAAAAGTTGATTTATGATGGGGCCAAGTTGCTATGTCGCTGATATCTTTGCATCTGTAATGTAATGAAAAATGCCTTTAGAGGAGATGTATTTTTGCCCCAAAATAAATTACCAAGAACTGCTATAAAAATATTTTATTGTATAGAAAACAGTTTTTATAACTAGAATTAGCTAGTATTTCTGTAGAAGATAGATTTATGAAAGATCCTCAAGATTCAAGGATAAAATGTTGAGACTATGGATATTCTACAACTTGTCACTGGTGAATTCTATAAATAGAACAAAATTGAAGACTAAGCATATATGTATGAATGACAATATTTTTGATTTTTCTTTTTAATGCTTTGTGCTGATGTGCTCAGGCAATACCATGGAACATGCCGATGGTTTAAAATTTAATTTAACTTGTAATAAATATTCAGGCTTATTTACCTGCAAGTTCTTTTATTGTAAGATATGGTGAGTTTTACCTATAATTATTTGATTTTTAGATGTTTGAGTGCCTATGATATAAATTGTATACGCTACGATGGAGGGAAAAAAGGAGCTGAATAGATAAAGTCCTTTATTGAATTGTAAATTGCTAATAGTTAAAGCAAACAGATGCAGTTAGTTTGGTTTTCAAGAACTTGCCTGTTCAGATAGAGAACTGCGCCCAGTTCTGGTCGCCGTACTATCGGAAGGATGTGGAGTCCTTGGAGAGAGTGCAGAGGAGGTTTACCAGGATGCTGCCTGGTATGGAAGGACTGTCTTATGAGGAACGATTAAATAGACTGGGGTTGTTTTTCCTTGAAAGACGTCGGCTTAGAGGGGATCTCATAGAGGTGTATAAGATTATAAGGGGTATAGATAGAGTAAGTGGTGGTAAACTTTTTCCACCTTCAGAAATGGATAGGACGAGGGGTCATGGCCTTAGGGTGAGGGGGGCTATGTATAAGACGAATATTAGAGGGCAGTTTTTCACACAAAGTAGTGGGGGTGTGGAATGCACTGCCGAGTAAGGTGGTGGGAGCAGGCACGCTAGGGCTGTTTAAGGGTCTCTTGGACAGCCACATGAGCGGTATGCAGATAGAAGGATATAGTAGGACTGTTTAACTATGACTTTTTTTTCCACAGGTAATTCGGTCTATACTTGACCAACAAGGAGCATGCATTCGGCAGGTGGTGCGAGGACAGCTCTTGGATGTTGATTCATGGGTTGCCTGGTGCTTCATGTCGTAAATGAGTGCTTTATCTGGACCATCTGAAGGGCACCATGACAGCTCAGTGACTATCGCTGTAGCTGTGCAGACACTTGGAATTGGGCCGGTGTCTGCAGGAGTTTGCGCGTTCTCCCCGTGGTTGCGTGAGTTTTCTCCGGGCGCTCCGGTTTCCTCCCACATCCCAAAAATTCGCTCTTAGGCTGATTGGGAAACAAATTGTCCCTATATTGAGATTCTTCCATATTAGGAATAACCTAAAATTAGAATAGGAAAATGGAATTGTAACTATAAAGTTATGACGGCGGCGCGGGCTCGTTGGGCCGAAGGGCCTGTTTCCTGTGCTGTGTTGCTCTTTTTAAAAAAAAAACTAGGGAATGCTTACCATCTGAGGTGATTCTGTGGTAAAATAGTTGTAATGTAAAAGCAGGACACTAGGTGTCACCCCAACTATTTGTATGCTTTGTCCAATTACTTCACTGCCCTGGTGTTGGGATGCGTTTGTGTTCGAGTGTACTTTGAATTTTTGTTGTAATTTTGAGAATGGATTAAAAATTAAATGATCTGAGCAAATCCAAATCCACTCCTTGCTTGCTCCAGAAACCAACTGAATTCAATTCATGGTCCTCGCAAGGAAAACCAACCAGAGCCAAGCTGATGAGATGAAACATTGCACCCCAACTTGGGTTTGGTCTGCTTTGTGATCCATTGAATTGTACAGCCAATGATCTTCCAGACTGGATACTCCTCAAATCACCAACAGGAGGGACATTCCTTGGCTCATCTCTATTCTGCCTCTGCTCTTGGGGTAGGGTAGCTTTGTTCAAATGCCTAGTGGCTGAACTGGGCCAAGGAGACAAGGCTGTCTCTAAATTTCATGAATAAATTCAATAGAGTGGATGATCGATGTTTCCGGGCCAATAAGTCTGTCTCAATGTCTTTCCACTCCAGTCAGTGTTCGTGTTGCATATTCAATGAATAAGTTATCAAGCACGTCTTGGCATGGGGCAGCTGCTAAAATCTTGTTGCTCCCTTCTCCAAAGGGAAAGGCTCACTCAGGAATTGGGTGGTCAGGTTAATTGTGTATATCACAGTTCCCCATATAGCCTTGGTGCTCTGTTCTATCCATTTCTCTATAACTGGTAGGTGGCTTAGTGAAATCAACAAAACATTATGTAAAAGTTTTCTAATTAAGCCTAGAAATCATTGTAGGTCTGTTTCAGACACCAGTAGAGATAATGGTTACATAATTTCATCAAGGATTTGACAAGCAGTGTAGCTGAGATGTTACTACTTCTTGGAGCTGAGCCTTTCCAGCTTTAAGCTTCTTGCTGGAAAACTGAAATTAAAAACCGAAATATTCAACTGGTCAAGCAGCATCAATTAACATTTTCAGTTAATGACCTTTCAAGAAATCTGAGGAAGGATAGAAAGTTTTTGATGCAGGTGGTGATTGAATAAGAAGGAAATCAGATGTAGGATGGAGAGTTTAGATAAGTAAAAGAGTAGTAAGAGGCATGACTGAAATGCAACCATCTGTACAAAATGAAACAACATAAATGGGAACAGAGGTTATGATCTAAATTTGCTTAATTCCTATATTGAATCCAGAAGACTATAAAATGCTCAGTTAAAAAGGATGAGGTGCAGCTCCCTAAGTTTACATTGTGCTTCATTGGAGCAGGCCAAAAAGAGAGATCAGAATGAGAGTAAAGTGGAGAATTAAAATGATGTGACAGACTAATATCAAGAATTTGTTCCATCACTTTATACTTAAAGTGAGGGAAACTTTACTTTATGTTCCCTCACATCATTTTATAAATGATCTGGATGAGGGTATTGAAGGATGGATTAGTAAGTTTGCTGATGACACCAAAGTCGGAGGAGTGGTAGATAGTGAAGAGGGGTGTTCTAGTTTGCAGAGTGACTTGGACAAGTTGCAGAGCTGGGCCGAGAGGTGGCAAATGGAGTTTAATGTGGAAAAGTGTGAGGTAATGCACTTTGGCAGGAATAATAAATGTGTAGAGTATAGGGCTAATGGTAGGATTATTAATAGTGTTGATGAACAGAGGGATCTTGGTGTATTTGTGCATAGATCCCTGAAAGTAGGCAGTCAAGTCGATAAGGTTGTTAAGAAGGCATATGGAGTCTTAGCTTTTATTGCTAGGGGGATTGAATTTCGGAGCCGCAACGTCATGTTGCAACTGTACAAAACTCTAGTGCGGCTGCATTTGGAGTATTGTGTGCAGTTCTGGTCCCCACATTATAAGAAAGATGTGGAGGCATTGGAGAGGGTACAGAGGAGGTTACCAGGATGTTGCCTGGTATGGAGGGCAGGTCTTATGAAGAGAGGCTGAGGGATTTGAGGTTGTTTTCGTTAGAAAGAAGGCGGCTAAGAGGAGACCTTATTGACACATATAAGATGATTAGAGGTTTAGATAGGGTGGACAGTGATAGCCTTTTTCCTAGGATGGAGGAAGCTAGCACGAGGGGACATAGCTTTAAATTAAGGGGTGATAGTTATAGGACGGATATCAGAGGTAGGTTCTTTACCCAGAGGGTGGTTAGGGAGTGGAATGCCCTGCCTGCGGCAGTTGTAGATGCGCCAAGTTTGGCGTTTAAGAGGTTAGTTGATAAGTTTATGGAAGAGAAGGGAATGGTTTAGTTTGGAGGGTCATTGCTTTTTTCATAATTGGTTGGCGCAACATCGAAGGCTGAAGGGCCTGTTCTGCGCTGTAATGTTCTATGTTCTCACCTTCCATACTTTAATTCAATTCATTTATTCAGCTGACAATATCTTTGATAGAGCTTAGTCAATGTTTAACCTCTTCCCTGTGAAGGTGGGTATTGTGCTTTTACGTGCATGAACATGGAATTGTACTCCTTAGCCACTTTCTTTATAATGCAGCAAAGTGCGTAAAAACCTGGTTCAATATCTCTTGCAGCAAAAGCCTGTCTACTTTTTTAAAAGTAGTAAGGTGCAGCCATTTGTGTGTGGTGCAGAAAAAAATCCAAAGTGAAGTGACCACCAATCATTGTGGCCACCACCATCAGTGCAGATCCTATAAAACAGTTCCTCTGACTTGCACTGAGGTCAAAGATTGTCCAACAATTGGAAAACATGAGTCTGACTCTCTTTTTCTCTTGAACGCTTTTGCAAAACAGCCAGCTGCTACCTTTTGTTCTAAGGGTTACAACACATAGGCAAAATAAATAGGGCAATCTAGAGATGTGGAGCCAAACTTTATGGTTTTGGGAGAGGTCCTTGCAATGTTCTGGAAAGATGAAATAACCCCACCATGCCCATTTGTAGGACTTGGGGTCAAATGCTTATATCAAGCAACTAAGTAGCAGCCACTGGGGCTGCTGTCACAAAGATGATTATCCACCTCCAATAGGACTAGCAGATCAGTATTGGCAGCAGTGAACAGAGTGGTGAATAATGCTGAGATTGTAATTGAAAGAAGAGAATACTGCAAAAACATGTTACCCTCCCACGTGGGTAACCATGGTTATTGAGATCTGTCAGATGTTTCCCCTTGTGATGGAGAAATAGGGGTTAGGGGGACTAGGCAGGGAACAAGCAGTTGCCACAAGGGGATCACTGTGATGCAACATATCTAAATAGGTGTTTCACTTGTGAATCAGTGGAGAGTCTACCAAGGTACGATGGGGTGGTCTTTACACGTGATGGTTTTTTATTGTGTGCCGCGCCTTGTGCATCACTAAAGTGATTAGCACTGGTACCTCACAGTACAGGGGCTTGAGTTTAATTCAGGCATTGGCTGACTACATGAAGTTTTCACTTTCTCCACATATTTGTGCATTTCCTTCAAGTACTCCAGTTTCCTCCCATTGTCCAGATATGTAAATGGATTAGCCTTGGTAAATGTGTGGGTTTACAGGGAAGGTTGTGGAGGGGGGGAGTGGGTCTTGAGAGTTGGTGCAGACTAGAACTGCCTCCTTCTGCATTGTAGAGATTCTATGCACTAAATAGAATGAGACTAGACATTTTTGACAGTGTAGTTGTGGAAGTTTACTCTTTAATATCAGTTCCTCAAACATACTTGTCTTTCTATATTTCATGCCGGCAAATTAAACTCCCCTTTTCTTGGAGGCTTTGTTGGATGGTAATAAATAACGTATTTCTCTATATCCAGACTAAAATTCAAACATGGTGGCTGCTATGTATTTTGAGATAAGATATTTGGAAACGCTAAAAACAAATAAATTCTTTAACCAGAATGTTATCATAGTTCACGCCAATAGGATTTTCCCACCCTGTTGCAGTCAATGGAGCTTTAGTTGGCCACCAAATTCTCCAAACTCGCTGCAGTGGGAATGTGGCTTGAATGGCAGGTAAGATTGCACTGTAGCAGTATTATCACTGCTCAAGTAATCCAGGGACCCAAGCTAATACTGTGTTTCAATCCCACTGTAGAATTTAAATTTAGAACATAGAACATTACAGTGCAGAACAGGCCCTTCGGCCTTCGATGTTGCGCCGACCAATTAGGAAAAAGCAATGACCCTCCAAACTAAACCATTCCCTTTTCGTCCATAAACTTATCTGCTAACCTCTTAAACGCCACCAAACTTGGCGCATCTACAACTGCTGCAGACAGGGCATTCCATACCCTAACCACCCTCTGGGTAAAGAACCTACCTCTGATATCCATGCTATAACTACCACCGCTTAATTTAAAGCTGTGTCCCCTCGTGCTAGCTTTCTCCATCCTAGGAAAAAGGCTATCACTGTCCACCCTATCTAAACCTCTAATCATCTTATATGTTTCAATAAGGTCCCCTCTTAGCCGCCTCTTTTCTAACAAAAACAACCTCAAATCCCTCAGCCTCTCTTCATAAGACCTGCCCTCCATACCAGGCAACATCCTGGTAAACCTCCTCTGTACCCTCTCCAATGCCTCCACATCTTTCTTATAATGTGGCGACCAGAACTGCACACAAAACTCTAGTGCGGCCGCACTTGGAGTATTGTACAGTTGCAACATGACGTTGCGGCTCCGAAATTCAATCCCCCTACCAATAAAAGCTAAGACTCCGTATGCCTTCTTAACAACCTTATCGACTTGACTGCCTACTTTCAGGGATCTAGGCACAAATACACCAAGATCCCTCTGTTCATCAACACTATTAAGAATCCTACCATTAGCCCTATACTCTACACATTTATTATTCCTGCCAAAGTGCATTACCTCACACTTTCCACATTAAACTCCATTTGCCACCTCTCAGCCCAGCTCTGCAACTTGTCCAAGTCTCTCTGCAAACTATAACACCCCTCTTCACTATCTACCACTCCTCCAACTTTGGTGTCATCTGCAAATTTACTAATCCAGTAAATTTAAATTTGGGTAACAAAGTCTGGAATTCAGATTCTCGTTTTTAAAAGGCTATCTGGCTCACTAGTGCCTTGTAGTGAAGAAATCTGCTGTCCTTACCTGGTGACACCCACATGTGACTCCAGAAATGCAGTGGACTCTTTGCCCTTTAGGGTAGCACCAGTGGCACAATGGTTAGCACTGCTGTCTCAGCACCAGGGACCTAAGTTCAATTCCCGGTTTGGGTCACTGTCTGTGCAGACTCTGCATGTTCTCCCTCTATATCTATGGGTTTCCTCCGACAGTCTGGAAGATGTGCTAGTTAGATGTATTTGCCATGCTAAATTCGCCTTTTGTGTACCCAAACAGGTGCCGGAGTGTGGTGACTAAGGATTTTTATAGTAACTTCATCGCAGTGTTAATGTAGGCCTATTTGTAACACTAGCTTGCATAGGCCAGTGGTGCTCTCAAATTCAAACAGCTACCAAATGTTTTTCACTCTCCACCCTGAAGAAATTGTTGTTGTGAAGCTGATTGCATACTTGCATTAAAAATTTAGCCATAAGCGACATTTAATTGCAGACCGTTGTAATTGTTTTTCCCACTTGTCACTTCCTCCCATTGAAATTAATCTATCAAACTCCTCGTAAGATGTATTAGATATCCAAAATTTACTTTTATGTCTGTTTGTCATCAAACTCTGCTCCACCCCATCAGCTATTTGTTTAACAGGAAACTAATACCATAACAACAGTATGCACAGTGCTGACTACAGGCTCTTTTTGAAAGCATTTGACTGGATTAAAATTCCTGATCATCCTCCTCCCACTTTGGAGAGAGAACTCTGCCTTTTATTTGGCTTTCATTGCCTTGTTGTAGTTCACTACCAATGACTCCAGTGTGCACTATATTGATGGTGGGGATTCATGCGTGTGGGGAATGGAGAAAATAAGAGTGAGTGATTATATCCACCCAACTTCGTTACCATAAATTCTTTAGTGACTGGTAGCTTTAAATTAAGGGGTGGTAGTTACAGGATGGATATCAGAGGTAGGTTCTTTACCCAGAGGGTGGTAAGGGTATGGAATGCCCTGCCTGCATCAGTTGTAGATGTGCCAAGTTTGGGGGCGTTTAAGAGGTTAGTAGCTAAGTTTATGGATGAAAAGGGAATGGTTTAGGTTAGAGGGTCGTTGCTTTTTCCTAATTGGTCGGCTCAACATCGAAGGCTGAAGGGCCTGTTCTGCGTTATAACGTTCTATGGTAGCAGTCCCTCTCCCACACCACAGATAGATGGTGGTAGCTCCCAATAGGACGTACGCTTGGACTGTGCCTATCAGAAAAGAATATAGACAAAGACACAAGGTTCAAGGAAAAAAATAATGCCTTCTGTTTTATTACATCAAAGTCAGTAAAGAGTAGAGTTACACTAGATTATAACCTTGTCACAGGTCTCAGGGCTGGGAAGTCTCAACTTCCCCAAGCCTTGGGCACCAGCCGGCTGGTGCATCACATTGATGGCAACTGCCTTCAACACCACTTTAATGAGGTGGAAAAAAATGATCTCTTCAAATGCATGTGTGGCCTCCAATCTACTTTTTGGCTGCCTCACAACAAGAAAGGAAATGACCTTTGTTTGTATAGCAAGTTCAATTAATTACAAGTGATTAATATTGGTATCCAAATTATTTAAATGTTGCGCAAGTGCACTTCTGTCTAAATTCTTTTCCTAGGTCTCATCCAGATTCGATTGAAGTCTAACCAGAACAGTAATGAATTGGTGTGACTATTTTTAAAACATCTCCTGGGTGGTACACATTTGTAGAACAGATTTTCACACGACACAAATTTCTTTATCTAGTTCACCGTTCAGGTCATCTGTACATTTGATTCAATCCTTTCATTGCAGCAGACTAATCGTAGAATGAACTGATCTCTTCCTTCACCTTAAGTACATTTGGGAATTCCTGAATTTTAAACTGTAAGGTTGATCTTTTACAACAATGTACTGCTACAATACAGTGTGCATTGTTCTCAAGCACATTTATTAAGTATTGTAAACAGTTTTGCAGGAGAAACCACAGCAGTTTACACTGGCTGCCACTTAAATGGATGTGGTGTTTGTAAAATCCCTACCATACAAGAGGAGACCATTCAGCCCATCAAATCTGCACCAACAACAACTCGCCTACATCCCATCCCTGTAACCCTACCTAGTTACCCTGCTAATCCTCCCTTATTAAGGGACAATTTAGCATGGCCTAACTTGCACGTCTTTGGACTGTGGGGGGAAACCAATGCAGACATGGAAAGAAATGTCTGGAGTTTGCGTGGTCACCCAAGGCCAGAATTGAACCTGTGTCCCTAGCGCAGTGCTAACCACTGTGCCACCATGCTGCCCTGTGGTTAATAGGGTGTTTGTCCTGTGCACGAATAGCTCCAATGTATGATCAACCTCTTTGGATCTTTTTAAATAAGGATTTGAGTTTAGTTTTTTTTTTAGCAGTGTTATAATTCCAATAGGGACTGACAACTTGAAGATCACAGTTCTTTTCAAAAGCTGTAACAAATAACATATGACTAAAAATGTTGCTAACTTAAGTGTCTTTTTGTAGGCTTCTTGTACCACCAGATTTTTTTATATTCAAACCTACTGTTCCTTTCCAAAAGAGAGGTCAGCCTGAGGATTGGGAGCATTTTAGAATTCTGCAAAGTGGGACACCACCCCACCCCCCACCCCCCCAAAAAAAAATTAAATGGAAAATAAAATAAACTAGTGAAAAACATGAGCTGTAAAAGCTCATAGGTTTGTGAGCCCATTACAAATAGAGCTAGAGAATTTGTAATGGGGAGTCTTTTGACACTGGACATACACACACAAAAAAACATTCTAAGTGTGCAACAAGTGGAAAAATGGGAGTGAATCATGTTGGGTTTTTTTTTTCAGTGAATTGAGAGTTGTAAACTGATGGCACTTAATGCAAAAATAAGAGCCCATGTAGCAAGCAGAATTCTTTTGCCATAATTGAATCAACTGTTAACTTTCAGATCATGTAGCTGCCAGTAAACTTTGACATGTTTTGAAATTAAACCACCTATTCCTTTAATTAAAAAATAGAAAATATGGAAAACAGTTTAGCAGATGGCATTATTGATTCATCATTGCAGGCTTTAGCTCTTATTTCCTTCTAACCCTCAGCCCAGGGATTTTGAAGAAAATCGTTTACAGCATTTGAATGGTGTCAAAGCCATAATAACTTTTTATTATATTAACTCTCTCTCTCTCCTTGGATTGAGACAGTAAAATAACATCTGCCTTGCCTCATTTTGATGTGGAAAGGCTGGTGTTGAACTGGGGTAAGAACAGTAATAAATTCAACAGGTCTTGCCTTATTTCCATACAGGTTTACCCAATTTTTCTGGCCCCACTGCTTCACCTTTATTTTACATTTTATTTTTTCTCTTGTCCTGCTTGCCATGCTTATTATGAAGGGAGGTCAGATCGGGCAAAGCTTTCTCACCATCATAGATGTTGTTGTTCACACCCTCTTCAGCCACAGTCAAATAACTAAAAAGTCGTTCAAATCTCCTACACTTGTTAAAGTGTTCCATTTTCAAACTGGTTTTCTGACCAATCCTGGAACTTGAATCGGCTTTTCAAGATCAGCCTCCTTGTTGCTTTGTAATTTACAAAAAAAGTTGAATGGTTTGAAGCAGACAGCAGTATAATGGCTATCTTATGGACTATAAGATCAATAATAACCATAAGGCAAGAATTGATATTATCCATTCATATTGGGTAAGACTTGGTACCTTTTGCTTGCCAGTTGCCTGAGCTGTGCATTCTTCTGTCTTGCCTCCTTTCTCAATCAGAATGAATTTGATTTATTATTGGGATAGAGTGAAAAGTATTGTTTCCTGTGCGCTATACAGACAAAGCATGGAGAAGGAAAGGAGAGAATGCAGAATGTTATAGTCATAGCTAAGGTGTAGAGAAAGATCAACTTAATGTACGGTCTGTCCGTTCAAAAGTCTAGCAGCAGGGAAGAACCTGTTCTTGAGTCACTTGGTATGTGATCTTACATTTTTTTTTTGTATTTTCCCCCTCCCCAAAGGAACAGAATACATCCAGGTGCATGGGCTCCTTAATTATGCTGCATTGCTTTTCTGAGTCAGTGGATGGGAGGCTGGTTTGTGTGATGGACTAGAGTAAATCCACAATCCTTTGTAACTTCTTGTGGTCTTGGAAAGAGCTAGAGCCATGTCAAAGTGTGATACATCTGGAGAGGATGCTTTCTATGGTGCATCTGTTTAAAAATTGGTGAAAGTTGTAGCGGACATGCTGAATTTCCTCAGCCTCCTGAGAAAGCAGTGGCCAAGGTGCGTTTTCTTAACTGGACTGTCAGCGCGGAAGGACCAGGAAAGGTTGGTGAATCCTAGGACTGAATTCTAAAACTTGAATTGTGAATTTGCCTCTGCTTTCAAACCCAAATAACATGAATGCTGCAGTCTGTATTCTTGTTCCCTTGAGAGTCAATTAGATCTAATCCTTCTCCTGAAACATTACAACTGTTGTTAGCACTTCTGTCTTAAATAATGACTAGCTTTATCATTTGACTATCACTGAGCTTAACTGTTTCCTGCCTGACATTTCAAAGGAGCAAGGAAACTTGAGTCGTCCTAGACACTTGCTGTGATCAGACAGCTGGTCTGCATCCGCTTTTCGTTGTTCTGGTCCATCTGTTATTAACACTACATATGGAATGTTGCTGCCCCATATGCTTGTGGTATTCTGACCGTTCACTATCACATCCTAATTGGTAAGATGATCCCACGATATGGTTAAATAACTTGGCAGTCTGTTTAAACTGTCATTTTTTTAATTCACTTTGGATGTGGGTGTCACTAGCCAAGTCAGCATTTATTGCCTTTGAGGGTGGTGATGAGCAGCCTTCTTGAACCATTATAGTCCAATTAGTTTAGGTACTTCCACAGCACTGCTAGCGCGGGAGTTTCAGGATTTTTGACCCAGCTACAGTGAATGGACAACAATTTATTTCCAAGTCCAGGATGGTGAGTGATTTGGAGGGGACCTTCCAGGTGGTGGTGTTCACAGATATTTACTGCCCTTGTCCTTCAGGTTGGTAGTGGTCATGGATTTGGAATGTACTGTTTTAAGGAGCCTTAGTGAGTTACTGCAGTACATCTTGGTACACACTGCTGCTTTTGTGTCTGTGGTGGAGGGAATGAACGTTCCTTTGTGGAAAGGGTAGCAATCATGCAAGGTTCTTTGTCCTAGATGCTGTCATACAGCTTGATTTTTGTTGGAGTTGCAGCCAACCGGGTAGGGGAAGACTATTCCATCGCATGCCTTGTAGATGATGGGCAGACTTTGGGGCTTCTGACCTTCAGTTTTAGCTAAATTTCTGGTCAATAGTAACCGTCAGGATGTTGGCAGTTGGAGATTCCACTGCATATGGAGCAGCGACAGTTAAATCTATTGAAGGATGGTCATTGCACAGATGTTACTTGTTAGCCCAAACCTAGCTATAATACAGGTCTTGCTGCATTTGGGCATGGACTGCTTCAGTGTCTGAGGAGCCGTGAATGGTGCAGAGCATTGGTGAATATCCCTGCTCGTTTTTGACATCCATAAGAGTTGACCTTACCAAAAATATTGTGCCCAGGATGGGTGGGAAAAGAGGAGGAGAGTTTAAAATTGCTTGATCATGCACTCAAATGTTTGAAAAATCAGCAGACATAGTTCCTTGCCTCTAGGAGGAGGGGATGTGATGCTTAGGTCATCTGAATACTGGATGAGAGCATTAGAGGGCGTCACTGCACGTGTGTAGGTTTCTACTGTTGGAGACCTATCAATCTGCCTCTGTTGCTTTCAGCTTCCACAGACTCCACAAAACACCAAGCCTCAAACACAGCCACAGCCAGCATGGAAGCCTGCAGTCTATCTCAACAAGATCAAATTGTTATTCGCTTCTTGCTGCTTTAACTGATCAAAGTTCTTTGTGAGGTGTTATCTCTCTTGGAGGGTGGGGGTTTCATCTTTATTCCATGATGTGCATTCGAATGTTGGTTTCTAGTTGTGTACACAAAGTTATACATCTCTGAAGATAAATTTCATTTAAGATAATCCATTTCTAAATGGAAGATGGTGATTTATTGAACAATATTTATAACTATGTACAGACAAACCCAATACAAGTCTAGTCCCACCAACTCCCATTGCAGATTCCACGCACCCAAACCCACACCCTAACACTTAGGCTGAGGTTCTGATAGACCCTGGAAAGATCATGTGACTGAAGAACTCCAAGATTTTGGTGTGAGGTACTAGGGATATCATCCTCACTGCAAACCTAAGGAACACAGTATCAATTTCTGCATATGGCCACTTATGACCTCTCTCAAACCACTGATTCTAATCATGCAGACTCTTGGAATATCCATCACAAACTTGGCTGCCTTCCAAGATTTGTCACCATCCTCCATCTCCATGATGATATGAAAGCTGTGATTCTCATCAATGGAACCACTACAATGCTAAATACCAGGGTAAAGTAAGGTTGTGTCATTGCACCAACTCAGTTTTCTCACTGTAATACTGCCTCACCTCCAGCAAATCACTTTGATGCCTGTGGTCAATCTATGGAACAAATGGTTCAATCTCTCCAGCCTCAGTTGGTGTGACAGTTGAGTTCCAGGTCCTGGAAAATGTTGACCATTTTCCATTTCTTGGACAACCTTTTCTCAGTGAAGGCATGGTCAATGAAGACTTGTATCTAAAGAACAAAATTCATTGCTTCCATCATAGCAGTTTTTTATTCACTCAACTGGAGGTGGTAGGGGAATGGAAGTACCTGATGATTAGGATTCTGAACCTATGACTTCATGGTCCTCACGCTGTCAGGAATTTGGACAAATTACACTAGCAACTCTAGGTAGATAACAGAAATGCTTTGGAGATGAGCTCAAAATCTCTCTGAAGAGGTCAAATATCAGTGACTCGAGGGAAGCTTGTGACTGACCCAAATGGAAAATACTCATTTGGGAAGGTAGCAAACACATTGCGATGTTAGAAACATGCAGAGATGAAGATAATGCATCAGTTAGAACAAACAAACTTCCCAACAATCTGTCTACCTGGCCCTTCCAGCATAACCTGTCTTCTGTGTAGCAGAATCTACAGATTGTGCTGTGCATTGAACTCCAAGGTAGCTTAAATGTCCATCAAACCACACTGGGAACAGGGCAACCTCAAATCCTAAAGAACTGCCTGAGATAAAAAGGAGAATAGTGTTGGCAATGGTGCCCATTTTCTAATCTCTTTGTTATTCTATAATTGCTTACCTGTGTTTTGATGTCAGAATTTAGTCATGTATTTTGCTTTCTTGTAAATAACAAAAATAAATGGGAGTTGCAGCTATAAATTAATGAGAAATGTTTCTGTTGAAGGGAGGACATGTACAAATTTTAATTCTGCAGCAGTCAGGTTGGTGGACAGTGGGATCATCCAAGTTACTTGTCTATCCTGAAGCCGTTGCCAGGTGCTTTTTTTTTTCCAATCTGTGCTGCTGGGATAGAATCATAGAATCTTACAGTGCAGAAGGAGACCATTCAGCCCATTGAATCTGCATTGACCACAATCCTACCCAGTCCCTATTCCCATAATAGCTAATCCCCCTGATCCTAAGGGGCAACTTAGCTTGGCCAATCCACCTAACTCGCATATCGTTGGACTGTGGGAGGAAACTTGAGCAAACTTGGGAAGAATGTACAAATTCCTCAATGATCCAAGACAGGAATTGAACTTTGGTTCCTAGCCCTGTGAGAGAGCACTGTGCTGCGCTTGATGCAAGGGCAATCATCCTTCATAGTCAGGGTACTTGTACAAAAGTTTTGATGCAACATCAGGATCTGATAGCTAACATCCACTTTACACCAAGTGATTTTTTTTTTTTGCTTTGATTTTATTGTTACATGTACTAACGTAGTGAAAAGTACTGTTTCTTGAATACTATACAGGCAAAAAAAAAAACATTCTGAGAGAGAAGGAAAAGAAGGTGCAGAATGTGTTAGTCACAGCTAGGGTGTAGAGAAAGATCAACTTAATGCAAGGTAAGTCTGTTCAAAAGCCTGAGCAATAGGGAAGAAGCTATTCTTGAGTTGGTTGATACAGGACGTCAAAGGTGGAAGAGAGAATGTGCATGGGGTCCTTAATTGTCAGCTGCTTTTCCAAGGCAGACAGAAGTGTAGACAGTCAATAGATGGGAGGCTGGTTTGTGTGATGGATTGGGCTACATTCACTTGTGGGAAGCCATAAGTGACTTGAGATGAGGTGTAGACAAGACTAGTGGCCAGTGATGGTGGTGATCGTGCATATCACTAATGGCCAAAGTAATTAGTCATTTGACTCAATATTTCTGGATGGTTGACCACACTTTTTTGAGACATTAACTGAACTCTAGTAGACTTCTGTTATTCAAAGTTTTCCCCAAACTCTCCCTTAAAGACAGGGAAGAAATGAATTTCTGTAGGAATGTAATGTATTATGCAATAAAAAAAAAATTGTCTTGGCAAATGATGGACTTCCTCTTGCCTCAGGAGCTGATTTTCCTGGAGGTTGAGTTCAAGTTTGCTACTTAAGTGCTACTAATTTATACGCACTCAGATGATGAGACTTAAATGCTTGTTTGTTTTTCCTCATAAAACAAATGAAGTGGAAATATTGGCTTGAACTTTTCTCTCCATTGAGTAGCTGTGATGTTTGACTGTATATCATAGACAAGGTTTCTGGGACGCTGTTTATCTTTCCACTAGAGATTAGAAGAGTGAGGAGTAACTTGATTGAAGTATAAAAGCCTCTGAACAGTAGTGACAAGATGGATGTTTCCCCTTGTAGATGAGTCTAGGATTAGGGGGCTCTGTTTTAAAATTTAGGGGTCACCCTTTTAACCATGAGAATTATTTTTCTCTCTGAGCATTGTCTGACTTTGAACACTTTACCTGTAAGGCAAGGGTCATTGAATATTTTTAAAGTGGAGCAAGATATTCTCTTGTTGCACAAGATAATCAAAGGGTAAATGGAATTAGAAATATGAATGGACTAGCCATGATGAGCCTTGAGGGGCCAAATGACCAACTGTAGCTATTTTGTATGTTTGTCAAAGAAAAGCACGTTTCATCTGGACTCTTTGGCCCATAGACAGCCTGTCAAATTCTGGATGAAGGTAAATGGCATCCATGTTAATACTGCCATATCCTGTTTATCCACCACTGGTTTAGCCAGCAATTGACAGTTGGGCAGGTTCTGCACTTGGTTTGTTTTATTTTTATCTCTTTAAATGAAATCAACATTCAACAACATAGATGTGCCAGATGCTATCCTTCCCCCTAGTGATATTCCTTCACAGTCCCAAAGGGCACTGAGGCTTGTGTGTCTGCTGTGCTGACTGGTATTAATTAAACCTGCACAGATCAGGCTCTGAACCTGTGGTCTGCTGGCGAGTAGGATTGAGTTACTCTTTTTGGACATGTGCATTAACCAATAATTAAAGAGCTCCACCCATTTTGCATATGAAGCTTTCTGCTTTGGACCAATGTTCTAGTTATTACGTAAAAAAATTTTTTTTTGCTCTGGTTGCTAACTTGTCTCCAGATGGGACCAGTTTCCTTTCCTGTAATGTGGATCAGGCTTTGCAGCTAGGCTGCATTTTCAATTATAAATTCTATTAATAAAGAAAATGCCTTAACTGCAGTTGTCATGTCAAATGCAGCAAAATTCTGATTAATAGATCATGTTGATGAAATTACCTTGATATTATTTGCAATACCACATGTCATTTTTATATGAAGCCTTTATGCCTGGTGTTTGTGTGACACTTTTTTTTTTTGAACAATTGCTTCTTTCTTCTCTATTGTGGAACCACCCCCCCTCCCCCTGCCATCCCCAACCATTGGCCCTCTTTCCCTTGCACTCTCAAGGGTGACTGTTAGCGAGCTGCCCCAGAAGTACATTGTCCAGAATCAACCCTACACAAAAAAGTTCTTTTAAATTCTCAATGTTTTTTAACCTAGCCGGTGTGCTTTGATCACCTTTTTTAAGCTGAACAAATGTTGCCAGGTCATTCTAAAAGTTAAAGTTTATTTATTAGTCACAAGTAAGGCTCACATTTTAACACTGCAATGAAGTTACTGTGAAATTCCCTTAGATGCCACAGTCTGTCGTATGTTTACCTCAATGCACCTAACCAGCACGTCTTTCAGCATGTAGGAGGAAATCGGAGGAAACGCAGATGGGAGAATGCGCAATCTCCACACACACTGACCCAAGCCAGGAATTGAACTCAGGTTCCTGGCACTGAGGTAGCAAAGCTAACCACTGTGCTACTGTGATAGTCTTTCACTGATTAAAAGTGAAATCCAATGCAGTATCGCAAATCTGGATTCTAATTGTGCTTGTAACAATAATTCCAATACTTAATGTATTTCCTGTGGGATTCTTAGTTAGTCATGGTGAAAAGGCAACAGTGATTTTTTCATTCCTTTGCAAGTACCAACTTCGGACTTGATTAGTTGTGCACCACAATTTTATAGACCTCTTGTGTTTGCGCTGGGAACCAGCTCCTAAGGCACAGTTAGATGCTCTTTGAAGGTTCAAGTAATACTTTCATTATTTGCATACGAAATGCTACTTCAGGGGAAAAAGTAATGTAACTGCAGAAACATTTTCTGCATAGTTACAAACATTATCTACTGCCATCCATTTAGGGAAACATGAAATACTGAATAATACTGGGAAATAAAAGGCAAAGGTCCACGTTTTTTTTGCCTTCTAATATTCAAAAAGTCACACCATATAATGTATCAGTGAGTTTCTCACAATTAATTGTGAAACAGACTTGGACTTGATACAAAAACCATGGAGCGCTAGAGAACTTTGGTAATCATATAGGTTCAAAATCATTTGTTCCTCTAAACATGCTACATTTGCTGCACTTTGTCATGTTACTATATCCCAAAATAACTTCTGAAAAAAATCTTTGATTTGCATATAAATGAATTGCTGCTATTAGCTGATACCATCTAAGGGCTTTATTCCAAAGATTGGCTGCTTAGTTGTTGAATACTTCCTCTATTTAGTTTTTGCATTACTTTGCCCTTAAGCACAGGTAGTGTCCTCTAGAACAGAAGAAATGATTGTCCTGTACAGCTATGTTGTAAGCTGACTGGAAGTCTCATTGCATCTTAAGCGCAGTAGCAGTTGTTACTTCACTTTTTTAAAATACATTTTACTGTTCAAAGCTGCATAATGTCATAATTTGCTGTTTTAAAGATTTGGGTGATTAGGGCATGCTTTCTTTGCCCTGCTGTGCCATTTAATTTCTAATCAAGGCACTAATTAATAAATTGGTTGTGCTTATTAGGTTGATTGGCCATGCTACTTTGATCTTAGTGTCAGGGGATTAGGAGGGTAAATATGTGGGGTTATGGGAATAGGTCTTAGGTGAGATTGTGATCGGTTTAGACTCTGGGCCAAATTGTTGCCTCCTGCATTGTAGTGATTCAATGATTCCATTTTCCTGACTTGTTAACCCAAATGGGAACAATTCATAATCAACATTGTGCCTCTTATACTCTCTCCTGTATTTGGCCATCCCCCCTGCATCTGGTTACTTTTAGGAAATCATTGCCACTCACCTATTGTCTCATTTTTAGGTATCTTGCACACAATGAACAGTTTGTGCCCAATGTTTAGTGAATAACATGGGCTATTAGCCTATTCAGCAAGGTTTGCAGCTCTGGATATTTCACGCATCCTCAAGGCTCTAACTGCCCCATTCAGTCACATGGCCTTTCAGTTGTCTGTAAAATTGTTCCAAGAAAATATGCATTTTCTTTAATTCTCAAGATTTTTTTCAAGTTCTCATTTCCAGGCCATTCCTGGAGCTGGCAAACCTATAGTTTTGTGCGTTTCAACTATGTGCTGGTTTATAGCACAAGTGCATTTTAAATTAAGACTTTAGTATTGTAGTAGTGCAGCATATTCATCCAGCCACTGGAAGGGGAAATGATGGTTTCTGATGGACTTGTAGAGACTGATTCTTTGCCCTGCAAAAATTCATTTTTCTAAAACCTAACATGAAATTTTAACATTTTTTTCAAGAATACTCAGCATTAGTTAATTTGGAAAGAATTTTGGCTTAGTTTTTGTATTTGGGTTTCACTTTGCTTTACACATCTCTGAAATGGAGTCAATGTGATGGGATACAATTTTCAAACACTCAGCATTGGTACATAGGGACACATCTGATCCACAAACTTTGCAAACCAAAAACAGGTCCTCCCTATTATGGAGGATCATAGGCCTCATTTTGGAATGGTACACCCTAAAGAGAATGTGACTGGATCAATCATCCTGAGGGTGGTGAATGTGTGGAATGCATTGGCCAGGGAGGTGATGCCAACTGTTAAGTAATTTTGTGTTGCTTATGCATTTGCCACAAGAATGAATTGAATGATCCATTTAATTCTGTTTATCCAAGTCCTGTACATTCCCAATCTCCTGAGCATTAGTAACATAGTGTTAACAGAATTATTATTTAATGTACATCCACAGAGAGACAGCTGTCCAAATTCCCACACCTGATAAGTTTGTTAGAGGTGCTATATAAAAATAATGTCCCAAGGAATTTCAAGGGGCATTATATAAGAAAGTGTGACACTGAATTACAACAGGTGATAGTAGATCAAAACTTTGACAAATCTTTTAGTCATCTAAAGACCGGGTGCAGACCTGGGGACATTGGCTTTCAAGAAGCCGGAGGTGTAAGGTGACACCTTTTTAATATGGTTTGTGAAGCAGTGGTGCCTGGTTGGCACAGTTGGATAACTGGAGATTATGTGGAAAGGAAGTTTGAGTGCACGTGATCATCCAGGGGAGAGTAAGAAGTCTCTCAGCACCAGCTTAAAGTTCAACTGATATTTATTTGGAATCGGCAGAAAAAGAAAAGTTGAGGGTTATTTAGAAAAAATTGACACACACTGTCTGCCCATCCGGCATGCAGAACAGACGCACGATTGAGGTACGCAGTGGGAATGCAGCGGAGAGCCACATATCAGCCGACCTATGTGGGAATTGCCCCGGATGCTTCAACTTCCGATGGGATGTCGCCCTGCTCCCTGGAGCCCTTTCTGCACACCTTTGAATCAAAAGTTGAGAGTTTAGACATTCCACGGACACTTACCTGGATCGTTACCCAAGACTAAAACTTAGTCTAATTCCTGCTGAACTACCGAACTGACAGAGTCTGCCAGCCACACCCAATTTATTTGTGCACCTCAATTACCAACATGCAAATCGGACCTTTAAACCTCCCATACAGTGGGATGCCATCATGGAGAGGGAGGCGACAAGTGCTCTCTGACGATTGCTATTCCTCGGAAGATCTGCGCCAAGATTTGAAAGCAAAGACTTAACTCATCCATTCTTTGTTTAGAATAGTTGAAACACAGATCAATAAACTTAAAGCTACTGTCAGCTTCTGAACTTGGCACCACAAAATTACAGTTGTAATGGAAAATTTGAAACCAAAACAGAGTGCACTGAAACCTAATTACAGCTACCAACCCAAAACTTTCCCCATCTTGCTGGTGACCCAGTTTCAATCCATATGACAATTGGATGAAAAAAAGGTACTGGACACATGATTCAGAATCATGAGCACAAATGTTATCATGACGGTTGGAAAATTTAAATTCATTGAAGTCGATCTTGAATCTGTAGTGGCGGACACCTAATACTCAGATTATTGCCAAAACGCATCTTGTTCGCCAAGATCTTGAAAGGAAGTCTACTGTTCTTGGTGTGGTGAACATATCGCTGCAAATCCGAACTGGTCCAGGAAAGCCACTTGGCCGTGTCAAAAGGCAATAAAAACCAGCACCGGAACCCTAAGGCATCGCAGGGTTGGCTCGCTGGTGTGCGGAGTCCTCTATCCTCACCAAGCACTGAGGGGAGTAAGTGCAGAAAATCTACTCCTAGAATTGAAGGAACTTGAATATCACCACCAAGAATGGATTAGTAATGGCCAGCGCTGCTCATCAATCAGGTGAGTGGAGGACCATTAATTCCCCTCACCTTGACTGAAGGAGCAGCGCTAGGTGGTAAAGGTATGGAATGCCCTCCTGCTTCAGTTGTAGATGCGCCAAGTTTGGGGGCGTTTAAGTGGTCAGTGGATAGGTTTATGGATGAAAAGGGAATGGTTTAGGTTAGAGGGTCATTGCTTTTTCTTAACTGGTTGGCGCAACATCGAGGGCCGAATGTTCTATGCTCTGAGTTAAGTCTTTGCTTTCAAATCTTGGCGCAGATCTTCTGAGGAATAGCAATAGTCAGAAGACCTGTCGCCTCCCCCCCCCCCCCCCCCCGCCCCGATGGCACCGAACTATACGGAAGGTTTAAAAGTCCGGTTTACATTTGAGTAATTTGAAGGCACAAATTGGGTGTGGCTCGCAGAGTCTATGTCAGTTCTGTAGTTAACCAGGAATTAGACTAAGTTTCAGACACTTGGGTAACGATCCAGGGTATGGACCCGTGGAACTGTCTAAACTCTCCGACTTTTAACTTTGAATCAAATGTGTGCAGAAAGGACTCCAGGGAGCAGGGCGACATCTATTCGGAAGTTGAAGCATCCGGGGCAATTCCCACATAGGTTGGCTGACATGTGGCCCTCCGCTGGTCCCCAGTGCGGACCTCAATCGTGCGTCTGGTCTCCAACAATCCAGGGTTTGGGGCCGAGTGTTCTGCGTTCGGGATGGGCAGACAGTGTGCGTCTATGTTTTCTAAACAACCCTCAACTTTACTGCTGAACTCACGGGCTGATGCTCGCAGCAGCTGGTATTTAATACCAAAAAGGAACTAAAATGTCATAAGCCACGTTATAAAGCTGAACCATGCAAGGGGACGGGTTGGGGGGTGGGGGTGATGTGCTAACATCTTGGTCCCGCTCAATGCTATCTGCCCTCTGATACCTCCTGGAAAAAGCCATCTTTTTCAGGTCAGACTGGCTCCGACTATTCAACCACGAGGGAATCATAGTCGAGCCTAGATTAGGTCATTAATGTAGATCTTGAATAGCAGGCTGTCCCAACAACAACAACGTAACATGTGCTTCCCAGTCCGCTAATCAGTACTTTGTTTTCTGCCGTTACAATTTGGCATGCATGTTGCTCCTGTTCCTTTTTTAATTCCACGAACTCCAACTTTACTCAGTCGTCTTTGTGGCACTTCTGGACGTCTCTGTACACCCTATCAATCACATTGCCCTCGTCAATCCTCTTTGCCGCTTCGTCAAAAAAAGCTCGAGGAAATTGAACATGATTTTCTCTTGTCATATCCATGCCGGTATTCCTCTAACCCACATAAGTGCCTCTTTAATTTTGTTCTGAGCACTTCTAAACTTCCCGCCACTCTGACTGTATCAGAGAAGACAATTGTAGGTCAGGCGAAGACGGATAAAGATGTTAAGCCATCCTTTAAATTTGTGAACGTTTTGGCCTCAAGTGAATGGGAAAGATAATCTAGGACATGTCTTTCTGAACAATAACCCGGCCAGTGTGCTTGGCATACATGCACCCTATGATTTGATTTATTGTCACATGTATTGAGCTACAGTGAAAAGTATTGCTTCTTGCATGTTTATACAGAGAAAACACATCGCGCATGGGAGAAAAGGCAAGAGTGCAGAGCATTGTGTTAGAGCCATAGCTATTGTTTGGAGAAAGATCAATTCAATATACGGTCTGTCCATTCAAAAATCTGACAGCAGGAAAAAAGCTGTTCTTGAATCGATTGGTACATGACTCACTTTTGTATCTTTTTTCCCTCTGAAAATCAGTGGTCACAAATGTGGCTATGTGTCAATTGAGTATCTTCTATTCCATTTTCTTTTTAACTATACTGATAAGGCTAAATGTTCTCTTTTGTAATGACTTTATCGCCGTCTAACTTTTCCGGATCTACAATTATCTTGCCGATACCGTCACGAGAGGATCCAGGCTGCAGCAGTGTTTACCAGACTCATTCATTAGTCCCCTGCCTTCCCTCCCCCAATCCTCTCAATCTCTAGGAGACAGAGAAACACATACACGCGCGTCATTGCTTGTCGTGTACACGAGGGGTCTATCTCTTATAGCTGCTTAAAGCTTTAATGCACCTTTTACCTTTAATGAATCTTGAACTCGAAGCTTTTTATATTCTGACTATCTTCCTGCACGATAAAACATGCTTTTATCTTTTGGAAATTTTTAAAAGGCAAGAGCATACGATTATTCTGGCAAGATAAAGTAATACCAAATTCTGTACCATTTTCCTTTTCTATACGTGTATGGTATGCTTTGTCTACATAGTACGCAAGAAATACACACGATAAATCATGTCCCTAGTGAGCTTGCTCTTTCTACAGTAGGAATCAATTGCAAAATCTCTTGTTATCCAACAGCAGTTTGGAAATGTACAGCGTCAGGGCCGATGAAACATTTGCTTAAATGTTAGCTCTGCTGTCACCCAGTGTAAGCAAAGAAATAAACACCAATCGGTCTTGCAAACCAATACCTACTATGTTTGAAATAACAAGGATGCTCCTAATCCATAGATTTTGTTTTCTCGGGCGGGTGGTGTGCCTGTTATTAATCCAACCGATTTATTTGATAGTAAAAAAGCGAGCTTTCAACACTCTTGTGTCTTCCTCAGGCACTGCACTTGCCTGAGGAAGGCACAAGAGTGTTGAAAGCTCGCTTTTTTACTATCAAATAAATCGGTTGGATTAATAATTGGTGTTGCTAAATTCTTACTGAGTTCTTATCACCCCAATCCAACGCCGGCATCTTTTACATCGTGGTGTGCCTAGCAGTCTGTTTAGATCTCCCCAGGAGGGTTTTGTTTCCTTGTGGGCTATAAGCGGTTTCTATGGGAACAAGATGTAGATTTACATCTTTTCTATTTTAAAACTTATTTCTATGGTGTGCAATTAATCCATTATTTTCCCTTCTCTCCCTCTCTTTTCCAGGAGAATAGGAACGTTGGTGTTAGATTTTTATTTCCTATTTGTAAACTAATTCTGCATTGTGTAATTAATTCATCCTTTTTTCCCCTCTTTCACCTCTCCCATCCAATTTCCAGGCAAATAGATGCCTCGCATTTTTATCTTTTATATTTGAAAACTAATTCTGCAGTATGGAATTCTATTCCACCACCCCCGCCGCGTTCCAGGAGAATAGAAACGTTTTGCGTTAGATTTTTATAATTATAAACTAATTTTGCAATGTAATTAATCCATTCCTATCCCCACCCACCTTCCTGTTTCCTGGAGAATAGATTCTTTACGTTTTTGATTTGTTTTTATTTGTATTTCTATTTGTAAAGAATCTGTTCTCCAGGAAAGGGTTGGGGGGGGGGGGGCTGGAAAGGTAGGGATAGGAACGGATGAATTTACACATCGCAGAATTAATTTACAAATAGATGTTTTACATTTTGATTTTTTTTTCTATACTGGGAGAGGGATAGGAATGGATTAATTACGCATCGCAGAATTACTTTACAAATGGAAAAAAATATTGAAGTGTAAAGTAATTCTGCGATGTGTAATCCATTCCTATCCTTCTCCCCTCTTCCAGCATAGGTGCTTTACATTTTTGATATTTTTTTCTAATTTGTAAAGTAATTACACGCCGCAGAATTAATCATCTCTTCGCGCCCCCCCCCCCCCACCCCCCGCCTTTCTTCCTAGAGAAATAGATGCCTCGCGTTTTGATCTTTTCTATTTTTAAACTAATTCTGCAGTGTGTAATTAATCCATTCTTTTTTTTTCTCTCTCTCGCAGAACAATTGCAGTCTTTGAGGTGGTGGCTTTCAATCCTCTGACCCGCTGCCATGGATTTTCTCTTTGCTGACTGCAGGATGAAGGCTATTCACACCATTGAGAAGCTGACTGACAACATCACTGAGAGGTGCTTCTTGCCCTGTGTGGAGAGGACAGCTGAGCTGCTGCTGCCTCACAGACCGTGCAGGAGCGCGAGCTGCACTGAGCATGTCCCGGAGGAGGGGACCACATCATTATGCGGAGAGGCTGCAACGGCGGATGGGAGAATCTCGGGCATCCAGCGAGCGTCTCTCTCCGCTGCCTCGCCTCCAGGGGCTCGGAGCCGGGGGCATGGCCTGAGGGCGGGCAAGGGCTTCTGGCCGTTCGCTAGCATGGGCAACCAGGAGGCGAAGCTGAAGAGGGCCGGCGGCGACGGGGGGCAGGAGTGGCCGGAGGACGCCCCCCGGCCCAGGGATGCCGAGGGCGCCAAGAGGGGCTCGGCGGGCAGGAAGAAGGAGGGCAAGGCGGGCGAGGGCAGGAGGAAGAAATCCGAGTCCTCGCGCTCCGTCTTCTCCATCAGGAAAAGGAAGGCGCCGTCGCGGGCTAAAAATGGCACCAGGGAGGAGAGCCGGGCCCTGCAGACGGGGGAGCTGGACAGCGTGCAGTCCGTGGTGACAAAGACGCCGGACATCAGCGTCTCGGCGGACGAGGGGGGGGGCCTGACGGACACCGAGGCCGAGCCCCTGGACCTCACCAATGACAGCCTGCCGGCGCCCTCCGAGCTCCGGGGCGGGCAGCGGCAGAGCTCCGGCTCCGACACCGACATCTACAGCTTCCACTCGGCGGCCGAGCACGAGGACCTGCTCTCCGACATCCAGCACGCCATCGAGCTGCAGCAGGGCTCCATCAGGGACCAGCCGCCGCCGCCGCCGCCGCCGCCACCCCCCCAGCGGAGGAGCGACAGCCTCCTCCTCCTCCTCACCGAGCCACTGACTGGCACCCATGCCCAGGGAGGTCCTCCAGACGCGGCATCCTCCTCCTCCCCCAAGACCGGCAAGGTGGGAAGCCTTGAGCCGGCAGCTGAGGCAGAGGGAAGTCTTGCCCCTCTGCAGGAGCTGGGAGCTAAGGCAGGAGGAAGTCGTCTTGCCCCTCTACGGGATTTGGGAGCTAGAACTGAGGGAAGTCTTGACTCTCTCCAGGGTCTGCAGGAGCTGGGAGCCAAGACTGGGGGATGCCTGGACTCTCTGCATGGTCTGCAGGAGCAAGGGGCTAAAATTGAAGGAACCTACAGCTCCTTGCCCAATCACGATGCTGAGTATCTAACAGAGGGGCATGTTTCCATAGAAACTGTTGCCCCTGCCTCAGACAATGATTTCTCATTCACCCACAATGGATTTGACTTTTCTCCTGCTTGTTCTGGAAAGGTCTGCCTCTGCGACCACACAGGGGAGAAAGGTGTCGACCAAGTGCCGCCTTGTGACCACACCGGCTATGATTCCGAGGTGTTTCTCCCTGGCTCGGCAGTTAAGAACAGCGGCCCCCACGTTAAGTTGGAATCCCCTGCCGGCGCCCTGCGACCGTACCGGCCCCCTCCCGCGGCAGCGTCGACAGCCGTCAGGCCGTATCCTCCAGTCAATGCCATCTTCGTCAGGACGACGACCAGGCAGCTGAGCTCTCCGAGCAACTCGCCCACCGTCTCGCCGTCACAGAGCCCCCTGTTTCAGAGGCGGCGCCGGGTAGCCGAGCACAAGCGGAGCAAAGCACAAGCCAGGCAGCAAAAGCTGTCCAGTGGCAAAGGTTCCCTCAGTCGCTCGGCCGACTGGACAGAGGAAGTGAAACGGCCAAAGGGAGGCAGTATCAGGAAAGCCGGATCTGTGGATACTTTGCAGCAGTCAGAATCTCCAGAAATTCTACCTCTGGGACCTATAAAAAGACCTTCGCTAGCTGACAGTAACTACCCTGAGATCTTCACTGGTAAGTGCATCCTTGCTTGGGCTGTAACTATTGCAAAGGTACCATTTGTCTTTTCAATTATTTTGTTTAGAGTTTATTTATTGTCACAAGTAGGCTTACGTTAACGCTGCTGTGAAAATCCCCTGGTCGCCACACTCCAACACCTGTTCGAGTATACCTGAGGGAGAATTTTACCATGGCCAACGCATCTAACCAGCACACCTTTCTGGTTATGGAAGGAAATCGGAGCACCCTGAGCAAATTAACAAGACACAAGGAGTATGTGCAGACTTGGACAGACAGTCACCCGTCTGGGAATTGAAACCAGCTCCCTTGCACTTAGGCAGCAGGGCTAACCACTGTGTCAGCATACTGCCCTTAGTATTCCTATTCAAGTCTGTTTCAAAGCCAACATTGATTTACTGTTAAATCTATTAGACATGCACTTAGTACAGGTAGATAGTGGTCTCTGGAATGGAAAGCTATGATAAATACTGCCCATGAATATTAAATGTTTGCTATCTGACTAGGTTGAGGTGTTTGGGCTAATTTTGCAGGATGTCTTTGGTTCAACTAATTCACAGAATTGTGAATTAGTTGAGACTGTGCACCATTCTGAATGTAATGTGGTCAACATTGTGACTGCTCTGAACTCTGCTGAGTTTTTTAATTTATTCATGCAACATGGGCATTGCTGGCTGGTCAGCATTTATTATGATGTAGAGATGCTGGCGTTGGACTGGGGTAAACTCAGTAAAGTTTCACAACACCAACTTTAAATATCAATAATATTTTACTATCAAATAAATTGGTTGGATTTAAAATTGGTGTTGTGAAACTTTACAGCATTTATTACCCATCCCTAATTATCCTTGGGCAGTTGCGAGTCAACCACATTGCTGTGGCTCTGGAGTCACATGTAGGACAGCAGATTTGTTTCCCATAAAGACATTAGTGAACCCGATAGGTTTTTCCAACAATTGACAATGGTTTCATCGTCATCAGTAGATTATTAATTCAAGTTGCACCATCTGCTATGGCAGGATTTGAACCTGGGTCCTCAGAACTGTAGCTGTGTTTCTGGATTAAAAGTCTAGCGATTTAATACCACTAGGCTATTGCCGCCTTTTTGGGGCTAGGAAGAGTGATATCAGGTATTTTGTAGCAGATTGAATCACAGATGGTTACAGCAGAGAAGGCCATTTGTCTCATTGTCTCATTGTCTCTGGGTCTTGGGAACAGTGTTGCTTCCACATCATACACATTTTTGTTCCTTTTCAGGTGGTGGTGATCCAGTTTTCTCCTGAACGTCTATATTTGAACTTTGCTCCAGCATCCTTTCAGGCAGTGCATTCCAAATCTTAACCACACTTCAAGATGATGTTTTTCATTCTTTAGCCAATGCTGCTTTGGGTAGTTACTTAAGGGCATGATGGAGGCTCTCCCGCTCTGCCAGATCAGCATCTGTCAAGATTCCTAACCAGAATAAATGATCTGGTTCAATGCATTTGATTGAATTTTTTTCAGGAGGTGACTTTGGTGCGTTGAAGGCAGTGCAGTTGGTGTAGTCTGTGTGGACTTCAGTAAGGCTTTTGACAAGATCTTGGATGGCAGACTGATTTTAAAAAAAAAGTTAATACCGCATGGTACCATGGCAAATGGAATCCAAAATTAGCTTGGAGGCAGTGGGAAACGAATGAAAGTCAAAGAACTTGTGATTGGAAGCCATACTGCAGGGATTGATGCTAGGTCCGTTGCTGTTTCTAGCATATATCTAGATGTGAAATATGGATGTTAAGATCAGTGTGTGTAGATGATACAAAAATTGGTGTGATAAATAGCAAGGAGGAAAGTCTTGGATTCCAGGACAATATAGTTGAGCTGGTCAGAACAGTGGTAAATGGAAGTTAACCCTGAAAATTGAGCTGATGAGGGCTAACAATGCATGGAACTACATGATGAATGGTTGGTCACTTAAAAGGTATAGAGGACCAAAGGGACATTGGCTACATTTCCAAAGATCCCTGAAGGCAGCAGGATAGATAGGTGAGATGCTTAATAAGGTATGTGTGATACTTGTCTTTATTAGCTGTGTTATTGAAATGTCAGCATGCAAGGCTATGAATTGCTACGTGCTGAAAAATTGGAATAGGATCGATGTGCCTGTGCCAGCCAACAAGCACCCAGTGGGCCAAAGGCCACTTGCTGTGTTGTAAGTCTGGCTATCTGGAGTATTGCTATCTTCTTAGCCATCAGCTCTGCTGAATTCCTGATCCAGAAGCCTGTGGCAACGGATGGCCAAGAGGTTGACCGTGCACCCCGAATTCACAAATTAACGAACTTAGGAGTTCAGCTTTCACCCAAGCCTGGCAAGTGGGATTTGTCAGATTGGCACCAACTTTGTAGCTCTTTTGCCTTAAGAGCAGAAACGTTGACTCTACGAAATAGAGTTGTGTATCAAACTATATTGTAAACAACAAATTTGTTATTAATTCTTATACAGGCCATACATGACCTGCTTGTAAAATGCATTCAACCAGTGAAGGATTGACCATTTTGAGTGCTTGAACTGCATTAAAGATGCCTTGTCACATTGGAGTGCAATAATTTTTGATCAGTAAGGCTGCTGACTTGCAGTCTTCACAGAAAATGAGATTAAATTGCACAAGACAGTTCCTAAGACAGCATCAAAGAAATCCAAGAAAATACTATTATCCAACCTTTCATGGGAACTGAATTAGGATGGCAAGTGTGCTTGAAATAAAAGAATGGAGATTTGAACTTAACTTTGTCACTAGGTTATTATGACAAGTTATAACATAAGTATTGAAGGAGAAATGTTGGGTCAGAATGCAAATGGTGGCTCCTAGCTCCTTAAGGAAGGATCCATGGCAGTTCAGTGAGCAGGGAAGTCGGATTATATTTAGCATCTCATCCAATGGATGCTCCTTTGTCAATATGGCAAGCATGCTGTTAGACTGAAATGTCAGCATAGATTCTGTGGGATTTGGACCTGATATTGACATAAGATTGCCAACTGAATTCAATTCTGGCCTCTGTCACTGTGCAGAGTTTGTACATTCCCTGTGTCTGTATGGATTTCCTCTGGTTTCCTCTTGCAGTCCAAAGATGTGTGAGTTAAGTTGATTGACCATGGGTATTGGAGATTAGCAGAGGGCATGTGTGGATTACAGTAATAGGGCTTGGTTGGGATTGTTGTCAGTACATATTTGATGGGCTCAATGGCTCCTTTCTATTCTGTTGGCATTCTCTGATTCTGAATTATGATGCATGGTAGGTATTAAGTAATGATTAGGCTGGTCTTGGCTTTGACCTGTAGGACATGGAGGCAAGATATTATATTGTAAGATCATAGTGTGGCCACTGAATAACTACAAGTCCAATTTGGGTTTGTGCAGTATTGTGAATTGGTGATCCTCTTCATGTAACCTTTGCTCCCTTTACCAATCAAGATTATTGTCAGCATTTTCCCTTCATTACTGTCTGGGAAGTTAGGGATCCAAGTCTCCTGATTATCATATGTCATTTAAGGACTTGTATGCTGATTTAAGGCATATGAGAAGCCATGGTATCCTGAAGGAGGTGGCTATAGAGAAGAGGTGACGGGGAACCTGCATTTTAACAGTTCTAAAACTGTTAAGCAAGCAGACCTCTGGATTGTGCTGCTGGAATCAAGAGTTTGGATTGAGTGCAGCCGAGGAAATATAGAACCTGTCGATTATTGAAAAGATACAAATTGATTATGCCAAGCAGCTTGGCAGACCTGGTTCTGCTCACCCTTGTTGCAATTCCTGGAGCTACTGGTGAAAACCAGGTTGAGGACTAGCCTGTCATTTGTACTTTGTACATCCTTCCACAGTTTCTAATGTTAAGTGTTTCGGACTGATCTTCTGGGATTGAGGGGAGAGTTTCGTCAGACAGCTCTAGTCTGCATTCCCAGCTACAGATTTTTTGAGGGAGAGTCATTTCTGGAGTGACCTCTTGCTGTGATGCCCACTATAGCTATTGTGCCCCATGGGAACTTCCAAAGTTTGGGAGGCTGGGCTTTCCTTCCTTGGGTACTGATGTGGGAGTCATCACTGATTATATATTTTTGACCATTTACCCCAATGAAGCGCAGGACTTGCGCTTGTTTTAGGATTTGGATTGAATGCAGGTAGATCAGAAAGATGCTTAATTAAAAACCATTAGACAGCATCTGTTGATAGAAACAGTTAGCATTTCAGGGTAATAAAATCCCTGTAGTGCAGATGAAGGCTGTTCAGCCCATTGGACCAGCACAGATGACAATTCCATCCAGGCCGTTCCATCCAGATGCAACCCCTGTTAAACCCCCCTGACAACCAGCAGCAACAAAGGAGCAAAATTGGGAATGGGACTCATGGCTTGAAATTGTTGAACTCTTTGGTATATTGCAGCCTTCAAGATTTAATTGAAAGATGAGCTTTTCTCTAGTTTGTATTCCTTGGAAATACTGAGCAGCACAGAAGATCAATAGGAGCAAGTGGAGAATTAACACGATAAGCAACAGGAAATTCAGTCATGCTTGCACACTGAATGGAGCTACTTCACAAAGTGATCACCCTGACTGGGTTTTGACATCTCCATTGCAAACAGGACTGCATAGTGAGCAGCAAATACAGTATATTAAATTGTAACAAGCACAAGTAAAGTTGCTGTGTTAGAGCTGGGGGCTTTGGAAGATGAAAAGGAAGGAGGTTAAAAAGTGTTGCAATTCCTGTGCATGCATGATACCGTTAGAGGTGACTGAGGAATGGACCAGGATGTTGCAGAGGGAGTGGTCCTTTTTTTTTAAGAATGCCAAAAATGGAGGACGGGGAAAGATATGATTAGTGATAGTATCACATTGAAAGCTGGTGGAAATGGTGGCTGAATGAGTACAGAGGCTAGTGAGTTGGAAAGTGAGGTCAAGGGTGGTTTGAGGCAGTGAGTAGAGAATTGTGTGAATCAGCTATGATGGAGTGTCTGTCAAATGGGAGGGTGGAATCCTGAGCTGAGGTGAAAGGAAGATGTATTAGAAGCACTAGTATGAAGTTTCATCACCTGATCAGATGAGATTGAGAAACTGGGAAAATTGGAATATTACTCTTTTTTTTTATAGGAAGTGAGAGGGTATGGGAATCATGGGTTTATGGTAAATATTAGTTATCCTATTCCCAGGAGAGGGGATGGGAAGGAATCAGATGGGGGTGAGATTGGAAACCAGTCAATGAAATCTTGGTTTGTGGTAGAGGCAGGAAATGGCATTGATATGGTCATTTAATGTATTGGTAAAAGGAATGAGACTTGAATAGGACTAGAATGATGATGTTGCACACCGTCTCACCAGGGCAGGCAGATCTTGGACCCACATGGGTACCCATAAATGCAAGTGGCATGAGTTGAAAAATTGTTCAGTATGAGAACAAGTTTAGCTCAGTGGAGGGTGGTGGTGGTGGGTGGAGATTGATTGGGATTTTTTTAAGAAAAAAATGGAGAGCTCACGTTACCCTGTTGGGGATGGAGGTGCAATGGGATTGGACGTACATCATGAGATATTTGGAGCCAAAAAAATGGGAACTATTGAAATGATGAGACACTGTAGGGGGCAACTGGACATGAAGATAGGATAAAAGTTGTGATAGGAAGGGGCAGGAACAGATGACTCGTCCCAGGCAGTCCTGTTTATGGATTTTGAAAAGGTGGTGGAAGCAGGCTTATTTTCTCTCTCTCTTTAGTTCTGACGAAGAGCCCAAAGGACTTGAAATGGTAACTCTGCTTTCTCTCCTTTACAGACCTGTGGACATTTTCCATCATCTTGTGTTCTTATTTCTGTATGAAACAGCAGTTTGGGATTGGGAGGGGGGGGAGGTGGTGGAAACAATGAGTTTCTCCAGCAATAAGCCCAGTGAATGTCCTGGATAAAATGGCACGATAGTCAGTAGTGGGATCGTTCTTCCAGAGGAATCAAGGAGGAAGTATTGGAGAATTGACATTTTGCTTTGGGCAGAAAGGGTGGTACAGTGGTTAGCACTGATGCCTCACAGCACCATGGACCCAGGTTCACTTCTTCTGGCCTCGGGTGACTGCAAATATCATCTGCGTGGATTTCCTTTGTGTGCTGCTCTCGCTCTCGCTCTCAAATGTGCGGTTAGATGGGTTGACTATGTTAAATGGTCCCTTTTAGTGTTCAAAGCTGTATAGGTTAGCAGGATTAGCTAAAGTAAATGTGTAAGTAGGCTTGGGTAAAATGCAGTTTGGTGCAGAATCGATGGGCCAAATGGCTGCCTTCTGCATGGAAGTGGTTCTGCTGGGTAAAAATCAGTACACCAGAGGTCTGTGTGTGCATTGTAATGATTTCACACTGGGATAGTTGTGTGTAAACTATAAGTATATAAAGAGTAGTGAAGGCAAGTGTAAGTCCCTTACAATCTACAAATGAAAGAATTGATCATGGAGAATAAGGAAATTGCACAGTGATTGAACTAAGTTAATTTTGTATCTTGGAGAAAGGTGCTTAACTTCCCAAAAATACTAAGGAATCAGGATCATGGTAAGGAGGAATCAAAGTGAATGAGTGTTACTAGAAATGTAATACTGGAGAAATTGATGGGACTGAAAGCTGATGAATGCCCATGACCTGATCGTTTACATCCCAGTGAATGTGGTGTTTAAATAGAGGATAAACCATCATAATGAATTCATGAAAATGTATAACTTTTGGTTCCCTCATTCAAATCATTGATTGTATATTGTTTGGGACTCCACTAGTCACTTCCTACCACTGCTAAAAGACCCATTAATCCTACTCTGTTAATCACCTTTCAATCCCTTTTACCTCCAAGCCCATGTGCTTTAATTTTGCACACTCACCTCTCACATGGGACTTTATCAAAAGCTTTCTGAAAAATCCAAATGGAGCAGGTGCGAAGGGCTGAATGGCCTACTCCTGCTCCTAGTATCTGTTTCTACCATAACAGCACCACTCCTTGTTGACAGGATTGACTGTGTTCGGGTTGATTCTGAGAACCAGAATTGCTACTGATTCAGATAGAGATGGATTTGAATGAGTAGAGAAATTTGAGATATTGCTATTTCCAGTTAGGAGATGGGAGATGCACCTTTTTTCCCTTTTTAATCAGATGGAAAATTGGACATCAGTTCTTTAAGGTATTTGAAGCTGACCTCCATTGAGAACAATGAGTTGACTGATGTTTATTTTGAGTGATTGGGCCTTGGATTTGTCTTTGGTGTAAACAGCAGCAAGATTTGGGTGCCTACATTAATGTGCAGTCCTTGTCACAGGTTTCCCACAGCCTAGAGGATGCATTCAAAGGGAAACCCCACTTGACAACAAGGACGCAAGATTCTGCCACTGAGTGGCACACTGATACCACAAAACATCATGGAAGGAGAAGGAAAACCCCACCCTTGGAGTTTGTAGCCTCTGGTAGGCTGAAAGGTGATGGAATTAGTAGCAGGCATAGTGCTACTTCATAGATACTAATCATGGAATCCCCTACATTGCAGAAGGAGGCCATTGGCCTATCAACTGTGCATCAAACACAATCCTACCTAGGCTTTATTCCTACAACTGCACATATTTACCATGCTAATCCCCTCTCACTAGGGTCAATTTAGCATGGCCAGACAACCTAACCTGAACATCTTTGGACTGTGGGAGCAAATTGGAACACCTGGAAGAAACCCACACACAGACGCAGTCACCTGAGGCTGTAATTGAACCCTGGGTCCCTAATGCTGAGGCAGCAGTGCTAACCTGCTATGTCACCATGCCACAGTGATATTCTGTGCTTCATTCCATATCTGTGGGAGGGGGCTCCATGAACTAGCTGAACAAGAAGCCTGGCCCTTTGAGTTCAGGAGATGTAGTCATTTGTGTGCACATGAGGGAGAAAAGCAGAAGTTTTTGTCCACATTATCATCATCTTTACCCCACAGACCACTTATTGAAACCGAGAATTGTGTGTTTCTGGTTAAAACTCCAGAGATCACTCATCTCGCTTGGTCAGGGTTGAATATACAATTTGGCCTGGAAGCCAGATGTTTGGCAGTGTTTCCCTGCAGCTAAAGGTTAGCCTGGGAACTGTATGTTGCATAGGTTCTGTTGTCATTGACTTTGTGAATTAGCAAATGTGACAGGAATCTGGTCTATTTTAAAATTCTGGTACTTATGGTGGTGGTGGATGTGGCATAGCTTCGTGACTTGGCTAAAAAATATTCAAAGCATGAATTGCAGTGTGTAAAATGCAGGAAAAGTGTATGAAGCTTCAATTTAAATACTTTGAATATTAAGTAAACCATTAATATTGAAGGAATGAAAAATGAATTTTCTACCTCGACAAAACATTCAAATAAATGGAATTGTACTTGAATAAGGATTGGAGGAGGAGAGTGTCATAGCTTTCCTGATGGCTAATTCCATTCAACAATTATGGGCTAATGTACACAAACAGTATTTTCTGATTCCATTTTGAATCTGGACTGAATTAGTGGGAGGTAAAGGCCTAGTGGTATTATTATTAATCCAAAAACTTGCTCATGTTCTGGGGACCCAGTTTCAAATCCAGCCACAGCGGATGATGAAATTTGAATTCAGTAAGAAGTATCTGGAATCAAGAACTTACTGATGACCATGAAACCATTGTTTGTCAGAAAAACCCATCTGATCATTCATGTCCTTAAGGAAAGGAAGTCTGTATAGAAACGCAGAGGCACCTGGGGGTGCAGGTGTACAAGTCTCTGAAGGTGGCAGAGCAAGTGGAGAAGGTTGTGACAAAAGCATATGGTATGCTAGCCTTTATAGGAAGGGGTATAGTGTACAAGAACTGGCCTTTAATGTTGCAGTTGTATAAAACGTTCGTTAGACCTCATTTGGAATACTGCGTCCAGATCTGGTCGCCTTACTACCGGAAGGACGTGGGGACTCTGGAGAGAGTGCGGAGGAGGTTTACCAGGATGCTGCCTGGTATAGAAGGTCTGAGTTGAGAGGTTAGGCAAATTGGGACCGTTTTCCTTAGAAAGACGTAGACTGAGAGGAGATCTAATAGAGGTGTACAAGATTATGAAGGGGATAGATAGAGTAAACAGGGTTAAGCTTTTTCCTAGGATGGGCTCGAATAGCATGAGGGGTCACAGGCTTAGGGTGAGGGGGGTTAGGTATAATTTGGATGCTAGAGGGAGTTTTTTCACAGAGGGTGGTGGGGGTATGGAATGCACTGCCAAGTAAAGTGGTGGAGGCAGGTACTCTGGAGTTATTTAAGAAATACTTAGATGGGCACATGAACAGAATGGGAATGGAGGGGTATAGAAAACTGATTTAAAATAGGGATCATGAGCCTTGGGAGTCCCTGGGAAGTATGTAAATAGATGATGATATTGATGTACTTGTTTTTATCCTACAGGTGCTTTGGTCCACCTTGTTGCCTAACAAGGGGCATACACGCGATGGGTCGTGAGAGGGCTGCTCTTGGATTTTTTTCGAGAGTGCTTCACGTCGTTAGTGTACGCTTGACCTGGACCATTTGATGGGCAACACGACAGCTCAGTGACTGTCGCTGTGCTGTGCAGATACATGGATTTGGGCCTGTGTCTGTGGGAGTTTGCGCATTCTCCCCGTGCTTGCGTGGGTTTTCTCCGGAGCTCCGGTTTCCTCCCACATCCCAAAGATGTGCTCTTAGGCTAATTGGCAAAACAAATTCTCCCTAAACTGTCTCAAATTTGGTTTTTAATCCATATATCTATAAACATAGACAGGGATCACGGGTAGAGGTGGGAACATCGGGGTGGCGGCGTGGGCTTGTTGGGCCGAAGGGCCTGTTTCCCATGCTGTTTTGTTCTTTGTTCTTGCCCTCCTTGCCTTGTCTAGCTTGCATTTGACTCTCCAGATCCACAGCAATGTCTTTGACTCTCAACTACCCTCTGAAAAGATCTAACAAGCGACTCATTTCAAGGGCAACTCGGAATGGGCAATAAATGAAATGGCCAGGCAGCCCATGAATGAATAAAAGTTAACCTTGCTGTGGAAAAATTTACTGCTTTGGAGTCAGACTGGGGGTGCAATAATACAGTTTTAATTACCAAAGGTTCGTGGAGAAAAGACAGTGGTACTCTGCAGTGCTAGGCAGCTGTCAGAACTACCTTCTGACACTCTTGTTCTCTCAACAATACAATAGGGGCGGTCTATCTTTATACCTTTTACACAATAGATGGACTGGACACCATTAACACATCGTTGTAATCAAATCAGTGAACATCGATTAACACATCATTACGGACAGGCACAGACATGAGCATTTCAATATCACATTATTCCATGAATGGATACATTTCCTCTTTAATTTTGTCTATTCATACAGTAATTGGTTTGTATTCCTGTTCCTATTTGTGGCTGATCTCCCTATCAGACCCCCATCTCCAAGGACTATCTTTATCTTTTTAGGTGCTTGGCTTCCTCAGTATTTGTTCCCTGTATGTTTAATTCAAATAACTATCTTATGGTTTGAATTTTAAGTAGTTGTCTGCATTGGAAGTCAGTGCCTGCTTAATGTTTTTAACTCGTGCTGGGCAGCTATTTTTAAGAACTCAGTAAGAATCTAGCAACACCAATTTTAAATCCAAACGATTTATTTAATAGTAAATTTGCGAGCTTTCGACACTCTGTCTTTGTCTTCGTCAGGCAAATGTTATTTTTATGCCAGATATCCACCTTTTGTAGGTTTTTTTTTCCCTCACTATAACCTCGAGTGAGAGCAGTTGGAACACTGCATTGCTTTTCGGTTGGAGAGAAAAATTTGCTATGGTCTCTGGTGGCTGTGTTAGTGGAGTTCAGAATCTCAAACTTTACAGAGCAGCTGTTTGGTCCATCAAGGATTAGCTCACTGAAAGAGCGTTATATCTAATCCCACCCCTGCCTTATCCACGGCACAGTGTTTAGCACTGCCGCTTCATAGTGCGAGGGATCTGGGTTCGTTTCTCAGCTTGAGTCACTGTCTGTGGAGTTTGCATATTCTCCCCATGTCTACGTGGGTTTCCTCTGGGTGCTCCAGTTCCCTCCCACATTCTGAAAGACATGCTGATACATGCATTGAGAACTAGGAGCAGGAGTAGGCCATCTGGCTCTTTTTGAGCCTACTTTGCCACACAATAAGATTGTGGCTGATCTTTCTGTGAACTCAGCTCCATTCATCTGTCCACTCACCATAACCCTCAATTCCTTTACTGTTCAAAAGTTTATCTATCCTTGCCTTTAAAAAACATTCAATGAGGCAACCTCAACTGCTTCTCTGGGCAGGGAATTTCACAGATTCACAATCTTTTGTGTGAAGTAATTTCTCCTCAACTTATTCCTAAACTGCTTCCCCTTATTTTGAGGCTATGCTCACTAATTCTAGTTTCATCTGCCAGTGGAAACAACTTCCCTGCTTCTATCTTATCTATTTCCTTTTATAATCTTTATGTTTAAGATCTCCCCTCATTTTCTGAATTAAAATGAGTTTAGCCCCAGTCTACTCAGCCTCTACTCATAAAACAATCCTTAACTCCAGAATCAACCTAGTGCACGTCCTCCATCATTCCTCTAGTGCCAGTATATACCTTCTCAAATGAGGAGAACAAAACTGTACACAGTACTCCAGGTATAGCCTCACTAGCATCTTTTATACAGCTGCAACATAACCTTGCTGTTTTTAAACTCCATCCCTCTAGCAATAAAAGAGACAATTCCATTTGCTGCCTTAATTAGTTTCTGCACCTGCAAACTAACCCCTTGTGATTCCTGCACAAAGGTGCCCGGATCCTTCAGCATGCTGCAGATTTTTTAGCATTTAAATAATCCACTTTGCTGTTATTCCTACCAAGAATGGACGAGCTCATATTTACCGACATTGTACTGCATCTGCCAGACATTTGCCTGCTTAGACTATTGTATCACTTTGCAGATTTTCAGCATCGTCTGCCACTCGTCTTAGGGTCATCTGCAAATTTTGATGCACTACACTTGGCCCCCAACTCCAAATTATCTATACAAATTGTAAACCATTGCAGTCTTAACACCAATTCCTGAGGCACCCTCCTAATCTGATCACCGACCTGAAAAACACCCATTTATCCCCACTCTTTACTTTGTTAGTTAACCAATCTTCTAGCCATACTAATACATTACCCATAAAACTGTGCACGTTTTATATTGTGTAGCAGTCTTTGGTGTAGCAACTTGTCAGATGTCTTGTGGAAATCCACATATATCACATTCACAGGTTCACTATTGTCAATTGCATGTGTAATGTCAAAGAATTCCACCAAATTAATCAAACATGACCTTCCCTTCTTGAACCCATGCTGTGTTTTACTGATGGGACAATTGATATCCAGATGTCTCGCTAGTTCTTCCTTGATAGATTTGAGCATTTTCCCTACTAGAGAAGTTAAGCTAACTGACCTTTTAGTTACCTACTTTGTGTTCCAGTCTGTGGAAACCACCCCAGAGTCCAGCGAATTTTGACCTGAACAGATGCTAGATTCTGGCAACTAGGGGAATTTCACAATAACTTCATTGCAGTGTTAATGTAAGCCTTACTTGTGATTAATAAATAAACTTTAACTGTAACCTTGCATGTTCTTTCTGTTCAGATAGCAATCCAAATTGCTTTTGAATACCCGGATTGAAATGTCTCTGCCACTTGCTCAGGAAATTTTCTTCCAGATTCTAGTCACCCTCTGGGTGAAAAACAAATATTCCTCACCTCACTTCCTCCTTTTGCCGCCTGTTTTAAATCTGTACATTGTAGGGCTTGATGCTTTCGAGTAGTAAGTGTTTCTCACTATTCATACTGTCCCGAATCATTATTACTTTATGAAATCTCCTCAGTTTCCTTTCCTCCAAAGAAAACCATTCCATTCTATCCTCCTCCAAGTTCTATCCATCAAATCATTCCTCCTTTTGTACTCTCTCCAATGTCTTCAGATCTGCCTTCAGATATGGCAACGGAAAATGATATAACACTCTGCGTGAAGAATAACTAATGTCTTATACATGTTCAACATAATCTTCTTGCTCTTGTACTCAATGCATCTACTAATAAAGCCCTAAGATACAATATGCTTTAACTGCTCTCTCCATATCCTGTTATCCTCAATGAAGCATTGTCACACACCCCACAAATGTTATTTGTGAGGGCATCTCAACTTAAAACTCTGGATTGCGGTGGTATGTAGTTTCATTTTGTTGAGGAGTCATGTGAAACCTTCAGTTAGAATAACCAGCCCAATCGTTGTCAGTATATACCTTCTCAGGACTCAAAGACTTAAAATAAAATAATATGCATGACTAGGGCTTAACATTTGCACTTCTGATTCTATAGCAATTGTCCTTTCCAAAATGTATGTATGATCCTTCAGACTTTCCCACTCCTCAATCCAAATTGAATAAATCTAGCGACATTGAAGGAACAGCAATATATTTCTAAATGTGGTGATTGGCTTGAAGGGGAGCTCCCAAATAATGGGTTCACATGTGTCTGCTGCCCTTATCCTTCTAGATGGTAGTCGATTTAGGGCTTGGTAGGACAACATGATTTCCCAGCTTGTCTGGTTGAAGGTGTAGCCAAATAGATTATATAGAGGGATTCCTGCTCTCTGCAGGCCCCAACCAACAGTGGTGTGCCTGATTTTTCTATTTTTAAACAATAGCCAATAGGCCCCTTAATGTTGCTTAGATTAATAATTACCATTTACTGTCATTCTCAAAATTAGCCTCTGACCCTCCAGCTCTGAGACCAGTGTTTGCACTGAGTTGAAGGAACAGTTCTTGATGCTAACTAAGGGGAGGAGTGATAATCAAAATCCTATAATCCCCTATCCATACCTTCACCAGCCCATTGGTCCCAAGGATTGGTTTGATGCCCAGAAACAGTCTGGACATAGTTTCCTGTTGATTCTGCTTATGGCCTGATGGTTTGCAGGGAGAAAAGACCCAATCAGCAGCCATTATTCATTGCCCATGCTTCCAAGTACACATAGTTAGGGCCACTTGGCTGCCTCGTGCTTATACACTTGTTAGTAAAGTGTTATAGTTAGTTTTATTAGTATTGAATAATTAACTGTTTCCCTCTCCTGAAAACACTGCCTCATTCTGAGTGCTAGTTGTCCTCTGATGCATTGCCCAAATAACCAGTCTTAAGGTTAGAAATCTATTCAACTCTGTGGGTGTCAGTGTTTGTTAATGACACGAGTAGGTTTACGTTAACACTGCAATGATGTTACAGTGCAAATCCCCTAGTTGCCACACTCCGGCACCGTTTTGGGTACACTGAAGGAGAAGTTAGCATGGCCAGTGCGTATAACCTGCACGTCTTTGGGACTGGGGGAGAAAACTAGAGCAGACACGGAGAAAACGTGCAGACTCTACATAGACAGTGACCCAAGCTGGGAATTGAACCCAGTTCCTTGCGCTATGAGGCGGCAATGCTAACCACTGTGCCACAAACCTGCAGAAGAGATTATTGTAAAGTGGTGATACACCAAAAATAGAACGTACTTTTTTCAGGTTTTCTTCCACATTTTGAATCCAGAATGAAGTCTAAATCTCATGAGGTCTGATAAATTCTAGTCCCTACCATAAATGTCAAACTACTTTGCTGATCTGAACTCTCCCTCCCATTCTTGCCTTGATTTGTTAGTACTTTCACCCAGGTTAAGTTAGTCCAAGCAGGGAATGACTTCATTTTGTCATTGCCTGGCAGCTTAAATCTAACATGAAAGTGTTATTCTAATGTTTTTTAGACATTATCAAGGCGTAAAGAAAAACAATAGTTCTGCACGGAGCTCCATTACAAGTAGAGAAAACCCTTTTTTATGTATTTTAACTGCCTTTTTTAAAAAAAAAAGCAGTGTTAGCTCTGGACTGACTGACTGACTAAATTAATTAATTTTCTCATTGGTTTGGGCTGAGGTAGTGGTTTTACTCAGTTCTCAGAAGTGAACACCTAATGGTGAGTTATGAAACTGTATTTGTGATTCACAAGAACACGTCATACAGCCCCTCGAGCCTGCCCCGCCATTCAATAAGATCATGGCTGATATGTAGTGGTTCAGTACCACTTTCCCTCTTTCTCCCCATAACCCTTAATTCCCTTGTCAATTTAAAAACCTATCAACTCTTGACTTGAACATATTCAGTGAGGAAGCCTCTGCCACCTCATCAGGCAGAGAATTCCAAAGATTCACCACCTTTTGCATGGTGAATCTTTTTTGCAGCAAGTAGTATTGTGGGTCTCTAGTCTTAACTTGGTTTTGGCACCCTATTTAATTCTAAAGTCCATCAACGTCCAATAGTTGAATATAGATAATGTTTCCTTAATGTGAGATTCCAGAGGCTTGTCGTGGGAATGGAGCGAAATGGCAACAGACAAACGTAAAAAGTTTGTCCGATTCAAAAGCTTAAAATATACTACTTCAACTCAAACACTGAAAAATCATGTGATTTTTTTCATCCTTTCCTCCAGTACGGAATCATGCTTAAATATTATTAGAAGATTGTGTAGTATTTAACTTGCTAATTGTGTTTGGGAGGGACCACAGTGAATATTAATCAATCCAATTTTCATTTCACAGCACGGCAGGAGCCCAGAATGCAACCCTGGTTGAAAAGGCCAGCAGAGTCAGAGTCTCAGAACCATTGATTAGTTTTAACAAATTAATAAACCTGAAATGGATTATAGTACTCTGATTATATACTCTTTTAGCTTAAGTAATACACGCATTAACGTGGATGACAAAGTCCATTTGAAACTACAATGGTCTCATCAGCACACTTTCTCCTCAAGTCCCCCAGATGTTTGTCGTGAGCGTTTTCCAACTCCAGTTCCTATATGTACTTAAGCAATACGTTCACTTAGCAATTTGCATTTCAAAAATCTGGGTCAAGTTTTTAAAAAGATCCAATTGACCAGAGCTTCCGCTTCACTTTTTTAGCAGTACGTCTGTCGGAACTTCTGATTAATCTTTCAGAGTTTTACGTGTGCACCAATTCTGATATCAATTAAAATTCTGTTAATTGTTTATAGATAGTATAGAGCATAGAACATTACAGCGCAGAACAGGCCCTTCGGCCTTCGATGTTGCGCCGACCAATTAAGACAAAGCAATGACCCTCTAACCTAAACCATTCCCTTTTCGTCCATAAACTTATCTATTAACCTCTTAAACGCCCCCAAACTTGGCGCATCTACAACTGCAGCAGGCAGGGCATTCCATACCCTTACCACCCTCTGGGTAAAGAACCTACCTCTGACATCCGTCGTATAACTAACACCCCTTAATTTAAAGCTATGTCCCCTCGTGCTAGCTTTCTCCATCCTAGGAAAAAGGCTATCACTGTCCACCCTATCTAAACCTCTAATCATCTTATATGTTTCGATAAGGTCCCTTCTTAGCCGCCTCCTTTCTAACGAAAACAACCTCAAATCCCTCAGCCTCTCTTCATAAGACCTGCCCTCCATACCAGGCAACATCCTGGTAAACCTCCTCTGTACCCTCTCCAATGCCTCCACATCTTTCTTATAACGTGGGGACCAGAGCTGCACACAATACTCCAAGTGCGGCCGCACCAGAGTTTTGTACGGTTGCAACATGACATTGCGGCTCCGGAATTCAATCCCCCTACCAATAAAAGCCAAGACTCTGTATGCCTTCTTAACAACCTTATCGACTTGATTTGCCAACTTTCAGGGATCTGTGCACATATACACCAAGATCTCTCTGTTCTTCAACACTATTAAGAGTTCTACCATTTAGCCCTATGCTCTACACATCTGTTATTCCTGCCAAAGTGAATTACCTCACACTTTTCCGCTTTTGAACTCCATTTGCCACCTTTCGGCCCAGCTCTGCAACTTGTCCAAGTCTCTCTGCAAACTAGAACACCCCTCTTCACTATCTACCACTCCTCCGACTTCGGTGTCATCTGCAAATTTACTAATCCATCCTTCAATACCCTCATCCAGATCATTAATAAAAATTACAAACAGCAGGGGCCCCAAAACAGGCCCCTGAGGCACACCACTCGTCACCAAACTCCACGATGAATATCTCCCATCAACCACCACCCTCTGTCTTCTATCTGCCAGCCAATTCCTAATCCAATTAGCTAAATCACCATCTATTCCACACATCTGCATTTTCTGTAGAAGTCTTCCATGGGCCACCTTATCAAACGCCTTACTAAAGTCCATATATACTACATCAACCGCCTTACCCCCATCCACCTCTTTGGTCACTTTTTTCAAAAAACTCAATGAGGTTAGTAAGGCACGACCTACCCCTCACAAAACCATGCTGACTATCCCCAATCAATTCATTTCTCTCTAAATAACTATAAATCCTATCCCTAATAATTCTCTCCAATACTGTGCCCACAACAGAAGTAAGACTCACTGGCCTATAATTCCCTGGAAGGTCTCTCTTCCCCTTCTTGAACAATGGGACCACATTCGCTATCCTCCAGTCTTCCGGCACTATACCTGTAACCAACGACGACCTGAAGATCAGAGCCAGAGTCTCTGCAATCGCCTCTCTTGCCTCCCAGGGAATCCTAGGGTAAATCCCGTCCGGCCCAGGGGACTTATCTAACTTCAAATCCTCAAGAATATCTAGCACATCCTCCTTATCTACTTCAATATTTTCCAGTTTACAACCCTGTATCCCAGTGTTCTCCACAACTACATTTATGTCTCCCTGTGTGAATACTGAAGAGAAATATTTATTCAGTGCCTCTCCAATCTCTTCAGGCTCCACGCACAACTTCCCACTGCTGTCTCTGGCCCTAATCTTGCCCTAACCAATCTTCTATTAACATATCTAAAGAAAGCTTTAGGATTCTCCTTGATCCTATCAGCCAAAGTCTTCTCGTGTCCTCTTTTAGCTCTTCTCAACTCGCTCTTTAGCTCCCTCCTGGCTAATCTATAGCTTTCCAGTGCACTAACTGAGCCTTCAAGCTTCATCCTGACATAAGTCTCCTTTTTCCTTTTAACCAGCGAATTAACTTTTTTAGTACACCATGGTTCCCTTACTCGACCATCTCCTCCTTGCCTGACAGGGACGTACTTATCAAGGACTCGCAGTAGCTGCTCCTTGAATAAGCTCCACATTTCGGATGTTCCCAGTCCCTGTAGTTTCCTAGTCCAACCTATGCACCCTAATTCTCTCTTAATAGCCTCATAATTACCATTCCCCCAGCTATAACTACTGCCCCCAGGTTCATGCCTTTTGACATTTCAAACTTTAAGATTTTTAGAAAACCCTTTCTCTAGTATTCTCACCAATTTTCTTTTTTGTCTCTGCACTGTTTGGTGTCCCTGAGCAGAATCCTGTTCTAATTTCCAATTTCTTCCTTGTTTCCTTTAATTCCTTTGGAAACTTTTCTTAATTTCTATAGCATCCTAACTGCTTGTTCTTTGGCACAGAGGCTGTCTGAATATTACTCCATAGTACCATTACTTTTTCCAGAAAAGCTAAAAGAGCTGGCTAACTTTTAGCTTTCTCTTGGTAGAGCAGAAAGTTATGTACTGCTTTATGATCTACCTCCAACTGCTTTCAGTTGAAACTAACAAACAACCTGACACCCCAGAGAGCCCCACCAGCTGCCAAACAATGGTATTTACCTTTAACACCAAAGTGTTCTCTTTCACAACAGCATCAGAATAGAACTGAAACTAACCCCCTACACAGACAGACAATTCAGAGCAAAGTACAATTACAGGTTTCTTTCCCAAAATGAGCATTAAATTAAAACTGTACCTTATTTTTCATGGTTACCCAGTCAGACATAAATTGTTTAACCCCATCTTTGATTTCCAAATAGGCATTCACTGAAATCCACAAACTTACATTTAGCAAGATTCTTTGATTTTATTATTGTCACATGTATTGCTACACAGTGAACAGCATCGCGTCTTGTGCACTATATAAAGCAGACTTTTGAATCTTTTCCCTGGCGAAAGAAAGTGGAAGAATATATATTAATTGCACAGGCTCCTTAATGATGCTGTTTTTTTTTCTCCAAGGCAGCAGGAAGTGTAGACAGTGTCAGTGAATGGGAGGCTGGTTTGAGTGACAGCTTAGGCTTCATTCGTGACCTATATTTCTTGCAATTTTGGACAGAGTGGGAGCCATACCAAGCTGTAATAAAACTGGAAAGAATGCTTTCTCTGATTCACTGTCAGAAGCTTGAAGTCTTGTGCTGTAAGTTAATTCATCACATATCATGTACATTTTATTTGGTTAAGGTACAGATGTACGACTTACTGAGAAGGATAAAATGCCCAGAGTAATCTATATTTGCAGATCGTGTAGGTGTTACATTGTTGCATACGTTTGAGGCTGGGATAGCAAGATTGTTGATATCCCCAGGAAATGAGGGATATGAGAAACAGGCAGAGGAATGAAGTAGATATCCAAGATCAGTTTGTGGTTCTGCTGGATGGTGGAGGAGGTTTGACTGGCCTTGTGGTCTACTCCTGCTCCTTGTCATATTGTCAGTGTATGTTTTACGTTTCCAGGGCACGAAATGTAAAAGAATATATTTGTTGAATGACTAGCTATTTATGTCAGTGTGCTTGTAAAGAATTAGGGGGGAGAAAAGCCCTAAAATTGTAATGGTTGGGTCAGGGAGTTTGGCAAAATTGGACTTGTTGCAAAATTTGAGGTTGTTTTAACATTATCATGGAAAAGATTGTTTCTGTTGTGAAAAAGCTGCTTTGGAGTGGACCTCAATTGAAAACCGCAATGGATAGCAGAAAACAACTTTACTAAGAAGAAATGCATCAGTAAAAATGGATTGGAAGAGATTGCATCTTGTAATTAATGCAATGTTTCCAGGTGTTGGAGGAAGCTGTGTTGTTGTTCATCATTCCTTGCACATGCTTTTCCCTTCTGTGTGTGCCTACAGTTAAAATTTGGCTGCTTATTAACTTGCTGCACATTTTCCATTCCTGAAACATTTACTTGTATTTGACCTCTAAGCTGGTACAGATGTTTGGATGGATTCTATCCATAAACTGTAACCTCCATGCCAAGTAACAATATATGCACTCAATCATTGTTATTTAGTTTATATGTTTTGTGTTATTTGATGAATTCCAGATTGTGGAGTGAGATAGTTAAAGTCTGTGAAACTGCGGTGAGGAAAAGAGGTTTATTTTAATTGCATCTAAGTCAATGGTCAGCCGAGCAGGAATGTGCTCATATTGTGAATATTATAGCATAAGGTAATGATAGTGGCCCTGAAATTCCAGAGCGTCCACAATGTTTGGAAGAGGGAGAACGGAACTGGTACAATTCAGCATTTTCTTAGTACCACCAGAAATCTTGGTAGTTTCAGTGTTGGAACCAAATGGGCCTAACCATCTACTTGCTAAATTTAGATGGGTTGGAGGGGATGCACTGTAAAATACAACTTCAGTTACGCTTTTAGTGATGTTAGAGGTTAGACCTCATGCAGAATTTCTGAACTCCAGCGTAGTGGCTTTGGGGATGGGAAGGAGGTGAAATATTCACTGACAATCTCGAGCTTTTTTTTTCCATAAGCATTTTCAGATTCCCAAAGACACCCACTTGTGTATTTTGCCAGAGTTAAATCTTGTTTCTTTTTGTCCATTTCCCCAACTCAACCCTAGGACTCAAACTATAAAGTCTTGAGCAGCCACATCTAATAGAGCAATGTTCTATTTCACACTGGCCAGGAAGATATCAATGTGTGAGTAAGTTATAGTCATATTGTGCACTGATGACAACTATGACTAAAGATATGCTAATGCCATTTTCTTGCACTTTTCCCATATCCTTGAATGAATGTTCTGACATTTCAACAGCTCACCCAAATGTTTTTAAAGGTTGTAAAGTTTCTGGCCTTCAAAACAGGGCATCCCAGATTCTCATCACCCTCTGAGTGAAAAGCTTATTTCTCAAATCCCCTCTGAATCCAATCCTCTTATCCTAAAACTGTGTCTCCTCATGATTGACCACTCAACCATAGGGAACAGGCACTTCATTACCTCCAACACTAGTATATGAGGGACTGGGAGGATTTGCAGTGAACCGGTCAGCCTATATGAAGACAATGTTATTAAGCAGAACCAATCCTGAGGGTTCTTGATAGACTTGCGCTGCATATCTGAACAAGAGACATGCGCACACAGTCTGCCTTTCTTTATGTTCTACTTGACTGTGGGATATCATTGGGATTCAGTGCCATCATCAGTTTTGCTGCAGTATACATGGAAAGTAATTGAAGAGCAGTGTCGTGCTGTAACAATATGTGAAAGACTTTTCATTATATTGAGATTGATAATTTTGTTAGAATTATTAATTGAGCTTGTTTAGCTTCCATGCAGCAGTTATCCAGGAAGATTCATTTGAGCTGGATGGGTTTGCAACATACATAGCAATTATCACTTTCTGTTTTGTGGCACTGTGTGCACTTGAGTGACCCTTGAGTAAGATGATCTTTGGGATTGTGGAACTGGACGGTCACTGAAGAACATGACCAATGTTCAAAATGGGGGGAAAAAAATTAAAGATTCTTGAAGACTTTGAAGGAGCTAAGGTGTATCTAATATGTTTCTAATTGCAATGATTCTGACAGTGGCTAAAGTTTTTGTATGCTAATACATGTAATAAGTCAATGAAAAGTATTATTTCTTGTGCACTATATAGATAGCATACTGTTCATAGAGAAGGAAATGTGAACATGCAGTCATAGCTAGGGTGTAGAAAAAGGAGAACTTGATGTGAGGTAGGTATATTTAAAAGTCTGATGGCAGCAGGGAAGAATCTGTTCATGAGTCAGTTGGTATATGACTTCCAGACTTTTGGATCTTTTTCCTGATGGAAGAAAGAATGTCCAGGGTGTGTGGGGTCTTTAATTATGCTGGTCGCTTTGCCGAGGCAGTGGGAAATGTAGACAGTGAAAGGATGGGAGGCTGGTTTGTGTGATGGATCGATCTGTAGCTTCAAAGGCTGCCAGGCAATTGAGGGAGCTAATTGCAAATTACTGTAGAGACCATTCAGTCAAGAAGAAAGTGTTTCAAAGTTAGAAATTGCTCCATAATAATAATGAACGTGAGGTTAATCCAGTCTCAATTTTCCAATCTGTAGATTTCCTATAAATTTTACACGAATAATTTCTCCTGCATTTGAAAATGTCTAATGTTTAGAAAAAAACCTATTTATGGGATGTGGCCACGCCAGGCAGCTCATCCCATAAATATTTCTCATTCCTAGTAGTTCTTACGAAGGTGGCAAGCTACTACCTCGAATTGCTGCGGTCCCTGTCACGTAGGTGCATCCACAGCACTATTTAAAGAGGTGAATTCCATTATTTGTGAACAATGATATATTTTCACATCAGAATGGTGAGTGATTTGGAGAAGAACCTCTAGATGGTGGTGTTCCCAGGTATCTGCTGCTCTTGTGCTTCTCAATGGTAGTGATCATGAGTTCAGAAGGTACACATCAGGAATTTTGAAGTCCTGCAGTACACCTTGTAGATTATATCCGACTGCCACTGCCAATAAAGAAAGGCTTGTGACTTTCAGAAGATGATGTGTCATGTATTGGTGTTGCTTTAAATCTTGTGATGTCTTGAAGTCCTGTGAGAAAGTTAAGTTGTCTTGCCTTGTTGTTTTAATGGCAGATGTTTGCTTTTAATTGGTTATTTTAGGTTTCTTGTTTAGCTGTCTAGTTACAAGATGATCATTTAGTACAGTCTGGTATGTCAAATGTTAGTGAAAGGAGTGCAGCTGCCTGTTTTGTATGCTGTTGAGGAGAGAAGAGTCTTATATAAATGGTTCTCCCTGAGGTTTGAACAATGCTTTGTGTAACACTGCCCTGTAACTTTCAGTATTGTTAACTCTGGACCAGCTTACAATGAATTTGAATTGGGTATACAATGTGCCACAACCGGGGTGGGATTTTATGGGATTTTACGTCCCAAAACCGTAAGATCCCGCCTGAGATCAACAGACCTTTCCATGATCTGTCCCTTGCTCACTTCCATTCCTGTGGCAAGCGGAATGTACAATTTGCCCCTAATAGCTCCTAAGGGACAATCTAGTAGTTTTTTAAAAAAACTATGACAATTGTGTCCCATTTTTACATGGGTTAATGCTTTTAATTTTTAAAAAATCTTTTTAAAAGCATTATAATGTTCCAGATTATCTTTGACAGCAGATTCTGAATAAAAATTTGGCCAAGTGAAAAGATTTGTATTTTAAGACAGCTTTGGGCATTTTTTTGTGGGGGGGGGGTGGATGGTGAGGGAGAAACCAAGTTTCCCTAGTGCAGCAGAGGGTTGCAAAGAAATTAATTCAGAATTGGTTTTAAATTAGCATAATGCAGGATGGCAGTTTGTGCAACTTGAGTGTCTGAAATCTGAATTTGAAACAACAAAAATCTACATTTTCTACCCCTTTTGCCCATTACTACACATTCAAGTCGTTCTGCTCGTTAACATCTCCCCATTACAATACAAAGAACAAAACAGCACGGGAAACAGGCCCTTCGGCCCAATGAGCCTGCGCCACCACCCTGATGTTCCCACCTCTACCCGCGATCCTTATCCATGTTTATAGATCATTGGATTAAAAACCAAATTTGAGACAATTTAGGAAGAATTTGTTTTGCCAATTAGCCTAAGAGCACATCTTTGGGATGTGGGAGGAAACCAGAGCACCTGGAGAAAACCCACGCAAGCACGGGGAGAACACGCAAACTCCCACAGACACAGGCCCAAATCCATGTATCCGCACAGCACAGCGATAGTCACTGAGCTGTCGTGTTGCCCATCAAATGGTCCAGGTCAAGCGTACACTAACGACGTGAAGCACTAGGATACTCAAAAAAAATCCAAGAGCAGCCCTCTCACGACCCATCGCGTGTATGCCCCTCGTTAGACAACAAGGTGGACCAAAGCACCTGTAGGATAAAAACAAGTACATCAATATCATCATCTATTTACACACTTCCCAGGGACTCCCAAGGCTCATGATCCCTATTTTAAATCAGTTTTCTATACCCCTCCATTCCCATTCTGTTCATGTGCCCATCTAAGTATTTCTTAAATAACTCCAGAGTACCTGCCTCCACCACTTTACTTGGCAGCACATTCCATACCCCCACCACCCTCTGTGTGGAAAATACCCCCTCTAGCATCCAAATTACACCTTGCCCCCCTCGCGCTAAGCCCGTGACCCCTCGTGCTATTCGAGTCCATCCTAGGAAAAAGCTTAACCCTGTTTACTCTGTCTATCTATACCCCTCATAATCTTGTATACCTCTATTAGATCTCCTCTAAGTCTGCGTCTTTCTAAGGAAAACAGTTCCAATTTGCTTAACCTCCCCTTGTAACTCAGGCCTTCTATACCAGGCAGCATCCTGGTAAACCTCCTCTGCACTCTCTCTCCAGAATCTCCATGTCCTTCCGGTGGTAGGGCGACCAGAACTGGATGCAGTATTCCAAATGAGGTCTAACGAACGTTTTATACAACTGCAACATTGAAGGCCAGTTCTTGTACTCTATACCCCTTCTTATAAAGGCTAACATACTATATGCTTTTTTCACAACCTTCTCCACTTGCTCTGCCACCTTCAGAGACTTGTTCACCTGCACCCTCAGGTCCCTCTGCGTTTCTATACTCTTAATAGGTCTACCCTTTATCATATACCTCCCCCCCCCCCCCCCCCACATTCTTTAATACTGTAAGATTTTCTTGTGTTTTTTTTTCAACCTTACTGAGTCTTTTTTAATCATTTTCAGTTCTGATGGAAGGTTGCACCCAAAACCGTTGTCGCTTTATAGTACAGATCTGCCTTCTATTATTTCCAGTGTTCACTTTTCTGTTAGACTGCCAACACTTACACCTACTTCATTACGTAAAATAGCTAAAGGACTATTTTAAAAAAAAACAAACCAAACATTAGGCTTTTCTAGATGTAAAGTTGAAAATCAGATAAGTTTTATGTTAAACCTGTATCAAACCTTGGCTAGACCATTGCTAGAACACTTTGTGGTAGCAATATTACAAAATGGTATTAACAACCCCACCCTGCTTCCCCCCCGCCCCCGCCAAAAGAAAACTTGGTTGCAAAGCTTTGTTTACAGTTCTATACCTTTCCTAGTCAAACGTATTGACTTTTTTTATAAGGAGCCAATTCAATCAGAATTTCTTGTTAAAGTGCATCTATTGGCTAGTAAGAATTTTGGTTGGGGACTCCTGCATCCATAGTTCTTGGTTTGTCTGTGGAGCGTAGATAGTGGTGCGTTCTGGCTGTTGGGTGGTTTCAGTCAAATGTGAATTGACTTTGGCAATTCTGCAATCTGGTGACGTTAGTTGGCTTGTTCCCAGAGGGAAAGAATAACCTGCCTGTCTCTACTGAGGACTGAGAAGACTGTCTTGTCCCTTCTAGCTTGTTGTCTGTCTCTGCTAAAATGCACCACTTTACAGCTTCAGTGAGAGAGATCCTTTTGTTTTTGTTCTCCACTGCTAAACACTGGTCAGAGCTAGTTTTAAATTTGTTTGTGTATTCCTGGGAGGGGAAAGAGGCAGGTCTTGCACTTTTTTTCTTCATTCATTTTGCTTTCATCTCGGAGACATTTTGACATTGAGGCATAAATCAATGGGCAATGGGCTTTTGGATGTCTGGGATGTAACTGCCTGGGAAAACAGTTTTCATTGCTTTCACAAACATGGAATTAAAGTTCAGCCTTTTACATTTTCTCTATGCTTTTCTTTCAAATGAGTCGACATCTTTTGCAGGCCATTTTCTCAGGACTGGTCTGTTAGTATAATCTTCATTGGGACTTTACAGAATGTGATCATTTTATAGTATCTGCCATTATCTAATCTTGTATTTCTTTAAACTTGGGTCTTCCGTAAATTCAGTAGGCTGTGGTTAATTGAAGTTGTTGTTGTCTGTTTTCATGAAGCAGGATATTGGTACCGGAAAGAGCGGATAAGATTTACAAGCGTTATGCCAGAAATGAGTAGTTTAACAGTTTGGGAACATATTGGCAGACTAGGTCCCTGTTCACTTGGAAAAGTAAGGCAGGAGCTGAACTTAAAATCATTGAATCCCTACATTGAAAAGGAAGCCATTTGGCCCATCAAGTCTGAACTGACTACAATCCCACCCAGGCTCTATTCCCAGAACCCCACATATTGACCCTGCTAATCCCCCTGACACTAGGTATGCTAAATTGACCCTGATCAACTTAACTTGCACTTAAAAGAGGTCTTTGAAATTTGAAAAGGTTTTGATGAAAGTGGATACAGAGATAATGACCCAAACTTGCAGGTTCCCCAGCATCGTATTTGGCAGTACCCCAAGGTGCACTGGGGAATACCTCCAGAGAGTTTCTGTTTAAGAATTTACCTGGAATTAGCTAGTAGTGCTAATTTCCCCTGGGCAATTTATGTTAGACTGAGAACTACCTCAGAAGCAATTTAAATTGCTAATTTTGGATGGTTCTGCCAGATTTACTCTGAAAAAGTTAGGGGGAAAAAATCCAGAGCAACTGTCTAAGCATGCAGATCCAGTCTTGCAGAGGACCCGCTGAAGCTGGACAGAGATTGCAACTCTTGTGGAAGTTATAGGCCATAATAATTTTGTGCAGGGAACAGCATTGTTGGAAGGCATGAATGTAAGCTGGCCACCAAAAATGATCCCACAGGAAATTCAGAAGAAACATAGGTGGTGAAAATTGAAGGAAGGATATGTTTTCATTTGGTGGTGATGCAACAAAGAATTTAAATAAGTCCCCTGATTTGAAGGATTTGTCCTACGATGAGAGGTTCGGAATTAAGTGCTGTAATTGAAGCACAATTTTCTGAAGGCACTTGAATCAACACAGCAGGTTTGTGCTGGCTGAGAAATCTAGAACACAGGAAGGGAAGACCACCAGGCACTTCAAGCCTGCCTCTCCATTCAAGATGATCGTGGCTATTGTATGCTGGCCTCTAAACTCCTCCTTCCATGTCATTTCCTCATAGCCCTCTCTCCTTGATTAATCATGTTTATCTGCCTCCACTTTAATTACATGTAATGGCCCAGCTTCCGCCAGCCTTTTGGGGTAGAGGATTCCAGAGATTCACCATCCTTTGCAAGAAGAAATTTCGACATAGTCACAAGATAAAAAAGAGCCAGTCATTTAAACTATGTTTGAGACTTGCTGACAAGTGAAAACGTCTCGTTGTCTACTGTCAAATTCCCTCGGGGTTTGTGTGTTTGATTAAGGTCACTCCTATTCTCCTGCGCTCCAAGGAGTACAGAGTACAGACCCAGACTACTTAGTCTCTGGATAGGCCAATCCTTTCATTCCAAAGGGCTGATCCTGTAAGTTTGAAAGTTTTTTCCCCACTCAAAGAACCTTTGGAATTCCATATATTAGAAAGTTGTAGATGCTCCGTTTAGGGCTGGGATGGACAGAATGTGTGTCTCAGATGTGGAGCAGGTGGGAAAGTAGTATTGGAGTTCAAGATCAGCCATCCTGTTGAATGGAGAGCAAGCTAGATGAACAATATAGTCTCCTGTGAATTATACTTTGCTGTGACAGGGAATGATTAAAGTGAATAGCAGAGATGCACCTGAGGGGCTAGACCAAAGTACAAGAGAAGGGAATAGAGAGTTATGATTATAGGTTTAGACCAGGAAAGAAGGGACAAGACTGGAGTGGAGCAGGTGTGGCTGAATGGTCTGTTTCTGTACATCCAACATAATTCTAACAGTTGGTGCTATTCCAATTCGGTACACTTGTTGAGGTCACTTCTTTTAATGGCTCCTTTTTGGCAAAGAATTCATAGCCAACCCTCAGATTTTATGTTGGATCCTGAGAGAAGATGAATGCTCCCTCGTGTTCCAGGTTTGAGCCAGGCTTTTATGATGCTGAGGTATACAAGTGTTGCTTGGCTTAATCAGTGACATCAGGTAGCAGCAGCTCAGGAAGGAAAAGCAGCCAAAGTTTTGTTTACTTTTGGTGGGACCAAGTGAAGTCCCTTGTTAGCTGTTGCAAGATCTCTACCTGCTGTAATTGCTGGTCTACGCCCACTGCTTTGACTGACAACTACTTCAGGGTAGAAGCCAATCTCATTTACCCACTTTCCCTTCCTACTTCGTGGACTGCCTATTTGGTGTCTCCACGTTGCCAACTACTTGTAAAGAAGAATGCAAATGCTCTCTGGGCTGATAGTGTCACCTACTGGCCTGTCTGTCGTTCCACGTACTCCCCGCATTGGAGATCTCTACTGCCTCCCAAAGATACACAAGGCAAACATACCCGGCCGTCCCATCGTATCGGGCAATGGGACCCTGTGTGAGAACCTCTCCGGCTATATCGAGGGCATCCTGAAACCCATCGTACAAAGAACCCCCAGCTTTTGTCTTGACACTACGGACTTCCCACAGAAACTCAGCACACGTGGAGCAGTAGAACCAGGGACACTCCTTGTCACAATGGATGTCTCGGCGCTCTACACCAACATCCCCCACGACAATGGTATTGCTGCAACTGCCTCAGTACTCAATGCCAACAACTGCCAGTTTCCGGATGCAATTTTACAACTCATCCGCTTCATCTTGGACCACAATGTCTTCACCTTCAACAATCAGCTTTTCATCCAGACACACGGAACAGCCATGGGGACCAAATTCGCACCTCAGTATGCCAACATCTTCATGCACAGGTTCGAACAAGACTTCTTCATCACACGAGATCTCCAACCAAGGTTATATACTAGATACATTGATGACATCTTTTTCCTTTGGACTTATGGTGAACAATCATTGAAACAACTGTATGATGATATCAACAAGTTCCATCCCACCATCAGAGTCACCATGGACTATTCTCCAGAATCAGTTGCATTCTTGGACACACGCATCTCCATCAAGGACGGTCACCTCAGCACCTCATTGTACCGCAAACCGACAGACAACCTCAATGCTCCACTTCTCCAGCTTCCACCCTAGACACGTTAAAGAAGCCATTCCCTATGGACAAGCCCTCCGTATACACAGAATTTGCTCAGATGAGGAGGATCGTGACAGACACCTCCAGACACTGAAGGATGCCCTCGTGAGAACAGGATATGGCACTCGACTCATCGATCGACAGTTCCAACGTGCCACAACGATAAACCGCACTGATCTCCTCAGAAGACGAACACGGGACACGGTGGACAGAGTACCCTTTGTTGTCCAGTACTTCCCCGGAGCGGAGAAGTTACGACATCTTCTCCGGAGTCTTCAACATAGCATTGATGACGATGAACATCTCGCTAGGGCCATCCCCACCCCCCCTCTTCTTGCTTTCAGACAACCGCACAACCTCAAACAGATCATTGTTCACAGCAAACTACCCAACCTTCAGGAGAACAGTGACCACAGTACCACACAACCCTGCCACAGCAACCTCTGCAAGACATGCCGGATCATCGACATGGACGACATCATCAAACGTGAGGATACCGTTCACCAGGTGCACGGTACATACTCTTGCAACTCGGCCAACGTCGTCTACCTAATACGTTGCAAGAAAGGATGTCCCGAAGCATGGTATATTGGGGAGACCATGCAAACACTACGACAGTGGATGAATGAGCATCGCTCAACAATCACCAGGCAAAACAGTTCCCTTCCTGTGGGCGGACACTTCAGCAGTCACGGGCATTCGGACTCCAACCTGCGGGTAAATGTTCTTCAAGGGGGTTTTCGTGGAGTGGGGGTAAAAAGACAAGTTAGTTCATTCAAAATCACAAATGGAAGGGTTGAGTGTGGTGGAAATTAGCTTTTGAGGTGTGTCTGTTTTAATGCCAGGAATATTGTGGAGAAGGCAGAGAGCTGAAGGTGTGGATTGACACATGAAAATATGACATTATAGCCATTAGTGAATCTTAGCTACAGGGGGGGCAGGACTGGCAGCTCAATGTTCCAGAGTTCTGATATTTCAGGCATGATAGAGTCAGAGGGATAAAAGGTCGGGGTGGGGGAGGAGGGGTGGCGGCATTGTTGGTCAGAGAAAATATCACAGCGGTACTTGGGCAGGATAGATTAGGGAGCTTGTCTACTGAGGCCCTATGGGTAGAGCTGAGAAACAGGAAAGGTACAACTGCATTAATGGGGCTGTATTACAGAGCACCAAATAGTCAGAAGGAATTGGAGGAGCAAATCAGCAGAGGTAGCTGACAACTGCAAGAAACACTAAGTTGTGATAGTAGGGGATTTTAATTTTCCACATATAGATTGGGACTTGCATACTGTTAAAGGTTTAGATGTGGTAGAGTTTGTAAAAAGTAGAAAAATCTCTTGAACACATCAGTATATAGAGGTGCCAACTAGAAAGGATGGAATATTGGATCCCCTATTGGGAAATGAGTTAGGATACGTGAGTTTGGATCCAGTGATCATAATGCCATTTGTTTCAACCTGATCATGGATAAGGATAGATCTGATCCTCGGGTTGAAGTTCTGAACTGGAAAAAGGCCAAATTTGATGAAATGAGAAGGGATCTGGGAAGTGTGAATTGGCACAGGCCGTTCTCTGGTAAGGATGTAAATGGAAAGTGGGAGGCCTTCAAAGAAGAAATTTTCAGAGTAGAGAGTTTGTATATTCCTGTCAGGAGTAAAAGCAAAGTAAGTAGGAGTAAGGAATCTTGGTTCTCGACGGAGATTATAACGCTGGTTAAGAGAGAGAGAGTTGTGTGTAACGTACAAGCAGCAAGGAACAGATAAGATGCTTGGAGTATGAAAAGTGCAAGAAATTACTTGAGAGAAATCAGGAGGGCTGAAAGAAGAGGGCAGGAAAATCCAAAGAGATTCTATAGGTATGTTAGGAGCAAAAGGATAGCGAGGGATAAAATTGGTCCTCTTGAAGACCAGAGTGGTAGCCTGTGTATGGAACCAAAAAAAGTGGGGGAGATACTAAATGGGTTTTTTGCATCTGTGTTTACTGAGGAAACGGACATGGTGCCTACAGAAATAGGGCAAATGGGTAGGAAGGTCATGGAACCTTTACAGATTAAAGAAGAGGTGGTGCTGGCTGTCTTGAGGCAAATCAGAGTGGATAAATCCCCAGGTTTGGACAGGGTATTCCCACAGACTTTGAGGGAGGCTAGTAGTGAACTTGCAGGGGCCTTGGCAGACACATTTTAAATATCAGTATGCACGGGGGAGGTGTCAGATGATTGGAAGCTGGCTCATGTTGCTCCGTTGCTTAAAAAAGGTTCCAAAAGAAATCCAGGAAATTATAGGCCACTAAGTTTGACGTTGGTGGTGGGCAAGTTATTGGAAGGTATGATAAAGGATAGGATTTACAAATATTTGGATAGAAAGAGACTTATAATGGAGACTCAACATGGCTTTGTGTGTGGTAGGTCATGGTTGACCAATCTATTAGTTCTTTGAGGAGGTTACCAGGAAAGTGGTTGAAGGGAAGGCAGTGGATGTTGTCTACCTGGATTTTAGCAAGGCCTTTGATAAGGTCCCTCATGGGAGGTTAGTTAGGAAGATTCAGTTGCTCCGTACCCATGGGAAGGTAGTAAATTGGATTAGATACTGGCTCAATGGAAGAAGCCAGAAAGCAGTTGTGGAGCATTATTTTGAGTGGAGATCTGTGATTACTTGTGTGCCGCAGGAATCAGTGTTGGGTCCAGCGTTATAATCTCCCTCGAGAACCAAGATTCCTTACTCCTACTTAGATCTATATCAACCAGATCATTGATGATGTGGTAAATTGCATCAGTAAATTTGCTGATGATACAAAGATTGGAGATGTAGTGGAGAGTGAGGAAGATTTTTAAAGCTTGCAGAGAATTTGGACCAACTAGAAAAATGGGCTAAAAAATGGCAAATGGCATTTAATACAGACAAATGTGAGGTGTTGCACTTTGGAAGGTCAAACCAAGATAGACGTAAGGGTAAATGAACAGAGGGATCTGGGAACACAGGTACAGAATTCTCAGTGAAGTCACAAGTGAATAGGATCATAAAGAGTACTTTTGGTACATTAACCGTTATAAATCGGAGTATTGAGTATAAAAGTTGGAGTGTTATGGTAAAGTTATGTAAGGCATTGGTGAGACCGAATTTATTGTGTATGGTTTTGGTTACCTAGTTACAGGAAGGATGTAAATAATTTTGAAAGAGTGCAGAGAAGTTCATGAATGTGTTGCCAGGACTTGAGAAGCTGAGTTACAGAGAGATTGAATAGGTTAGGACTTTATTCTCTGAAGCGTAGAAGAATGAGGGGAGATTTGATAGAGGTATAATATTTTGATAGGTATCGATGAGTGAATGCAAACAGGCTTTTTCCACTTAGGCTAGGAGAGAAAAAAAACCAGAGGGCATGGGTTAAGGGTGAAAGGAGGAAAGTTTTTAAAAGGAATATTAGTGGGGGGCTTCTTTACATAGTGGTTAGAGCGTAGAATGAGCTGTTGGATAAAATAGTAAATGCGGGATCACTCTTAAGAAAAACTTGGACAGGTATGTGAATTAGAGGGGTGTGGAGGGATATGGTTCAAGTGCAGGTCAGTGGGACTAGGCAAAGAATGGGTTGCACAGACAAGAAGGGCCAAAAAGCCTGTTTCTGAGCTGTAAATTTTCTATGGTTTCTAAAAACCCATCTAGTTCACTAATGTCCTTTTTTAAGGGAAGGAAGTCTGCAGTCTTTGCCTGGTCTGGCCTACATGTGACTCCGGAGCCACAGCAATGTGGTTGACTCTCAACAGCCCTCAAGCAATCAGGGATGGGCAATGAATGCTGGCCAGCCATGACACGCATGTCCCACAATCAATAAAAACAATTATGCTCCTAGAGTGTTGCATTTTTGTCTCTCTATTTCAAAAAGAATGTTCAGTAATTAGAAGGGATGTATTGAAGGCATACATTAGAAGAGATTGATGGCTACCCTGATCTTATTGAAAATAGGTTGAAGAGGTTTTAATATTATGAAAGATTTGGGAAAATTGTTCCAACATAGCACCTATTGCAATAAAACATTTTGGAGCTGGAAAACAAATATTAAAATAGGCAACTAAAGCACCACAGAAGAGGACAAGAAGGATGCCATTTAGCCTATCTATATAAGGACATCCAGGTGCCCTTTCCAATCCCACCTTTCTGCACCTGGCCCACAGGATAGATGGACCAAAGTTTTTTTGTGCTTCAGATGGAAGTAATGTTCCAGAACTTGGGTTTATGTAAGTTCCTATTCAGCATAATAAAAGAAAGTGGTGTTCCCAAACTAAGGGTGACAAATGTTGAAGGAAACTTCTTTACTAAAAACTTTGAAGTATGTGGAACTGATTACCATCAGGGAAAAAGAGAACAAAAATGTTTCTGGTCTTCTAATTGGAATTGGACAACCTCTCTACCCTTCACAACCTTTGAAGGGTAGGTCGTGCCTTACTAACCTTATTGAGTTTTTTGAAAAAGTGACCAAAGAAGTGGATGGGGGTAAGGCGGTTGATGTGGTATATATGGACTTTAGTAAGGCGTTTGATAAGGTGGCCCATGGAAGACTTCTGCAGAAAATGCAGATGTATGGGATAGAGGGTGATTTAGCTAATTGGATTAGGAATTGGCTAGCAGATAGAAGACAGAGGGTGGTGGTTGATGGGAGATATTCATCTTGGAGTTCGGTGACAAGTGGTGTACCTCAGGGGTCTGTTTTGGGGCCCCTGCTGTTTGTAATTTTTATAAATGATCTGGATGAGGGTATTGAAGGATGGATTAGTAAATTTGCAGATGACACTAAAGTCGGTGGAGTGGTAGATAGTGAAGAGGGGTGTTCTAGTTTGCAGAGAGACTTGGACAAGTTGCAGAGCTGGGCCGAGAGGTGGCAAATGGAGTTTAATGTGGAAAAGTGTGAGGTAATGCACTTTGGCAGGAATAATAAATGTGTAGAGTATAGGGCTAATGGTAGGACTCTTAATAGTGTTGAGGAACAGAGGGATCTTGGTGTATATGTGCATAGATCCCTGAAAGTAGGCAGTCAAGTCGATAAAGGTGTTAAGAAGGCATATGGAGTCTTAGCTTTTATTGGTAGGGGGATTGAATTTCGGAGCCGCAGCATCATGTTGCAACTGTACAAAACTCTAGTGCGGCCGCACTTGGAGTATTGTGTGCAGTTCTGGTCCCCGCATTATAAGAAAGATGTGGAGGCATTGGAGAGGGTACAGAGGAGGTTACCAGGATGTTGCCTGGTATGGAGGGCAGGTCTTATGAAGAGAGGCTGAGGGATTTGAGGTTGTTTTCGTTAGAAAGGAGGCGGCTAAGAGAAGACCTTATTGAAACATATAAGATGATTAGAGGTTTAGATAGGGTGGACAGTGATAGCCTTTTTCCTAGGATGGTGAAAGCTAGCACGAGGGGACACAGCTTTAAATTAAGGGGTGATAGTTATAGGACGGATATCAGAGGTAGGTTCTTTACCCAGAGGGTGGTTAGGGAGTGGAATGCCCTGCCTGCGGCAGTTGTAGATGCGCCAAGTTTGGTGGCGTTTAAGAGGTTAGTTGATAAGTTTATGGAAGAGAAGGGAATGGTTTAGTTTGGAGGGTCATTGCTTTTTTTTCATAATTGGTCGGCGCAACATCGAAGGGCCTGTTCTGCGCTGTTATGTTCTCATCAGCAAATGGGTACAGGATATCAGAAATTTGATTTTATTATTGAGTATTAATACTCAGTAAAATATTTCTTGGATGTGCAGACAAAGCATACCGTACATAGAGAAGGAAATGGGAGAGTGCAGGATGTGGTGTTGCAGCCATAGCTAGGATGTAGAAAAAGATCAACTTAGTGATGGCAGCAGGGAAGAAGTTATTCTTGAGTCAGTTGGTGTGTCATCTCAGGCTTTTATATCCTTTATCCTGACAGAAAAAGGTGAAAGAGAGAATGTCTACACTTCCCACTGCCTCAAGGCTACCAGTGTAATCAAGGACCACGTGCGCCGCAGACAGAATCAGTGGATAGGAGGCTGGTTTGAGCGATGGACTGGGCTTCATTTGTAGTTTATTGTTGTCCGAGGCAGAGCAGAAGCCTACAAGCTGTGATACAATCAGAAAGAATGCCTTCTGTGATGCTTCTGTAAAAGTTGGTGAGAGTTGTAACAGACATGTCAAATTTCTTTAGTCTTCTGAGAAAGTAGGTGTTGGTGGGCTTTCTTAATAGTAGTGTTGGCAAGACAGGTTGTTGATAATCTGGACGCCTAAAAACTTGAAGCTCTTGCATATTTCTACTTTGTCCTCATTGATGTAGATATGGTCATGTTCTCCTTTTGTGCTCCCTGAAGTCTGATAGTCACTTACATTTCATTGACTTTGAGGGAGAGATTATTGTTGTTGCATCAGTTCACCAGGTTTCCTCACTCATTGTTATATTCTGTCTCATCATTGTTTGGAATCCAATCCACTCAAGTTTGTCATCAACAAACTTGAAAATTTCAGTTGGAGGGAAATTTGGCCCCATGGACCTAGGAGTATTGTAAGGGACTGAGAACACTACGTTATCCACAGGATATTATGTACTTGCATATCCTTTTATAAACAAAATCATTCCAAATCATGGTTCAGGACCTTGGCTAGATCCCTATTTTTAATTTCTAGCCAAAACATGGTGCTTCCAGCATTGAGGATGTAAAATGGATAAGGTTGAATCATCTGTTCATTGTACATCCCATCCTAGTTTCCATTCCAGAGAGGAGTTAGTCAGGTGGGTTGCATAATGGGTCACCAATCCGATATCTGCCATTTTGCCCGCTTGAAGTTGAAATACCAACAATGAGCACTGTTTTTCTGAGTGAACTGGAAATTAGTCCAGTGAGGGCGACTAACTTTAATTTATGAGAGTCAAGAGGGTCATTAATCTTTGGGAGTGGCTTTCCCAAAGAGCAGTGGTGACTGGCTTATTAAATATAGTTAAGACTGATTTGGGCAGATTTATGACTGACAAGAGCGTTGGGGTTTTGGGGATAGGTAAGAAAATTGAGTTGAGGCTGCAGTTAAATCCGCCATAATCTTATTGAATGTCAGAGCAGGCTCCAGAGGCCAAAGGCCTATTCTTTACACTTGTGTGTAAAACTGTTTAAATAGACTTGATCAAAGTTTAAAACACCCACTTGCTCACAGACACAAAAGATAATGCCTGCTTAAAAAGATGGAGCAAACTATGTATCAATTAAGGTAGTCAGTATCTATTTGTAGTGTATTAGTTCTGAGCCAATAACACACCGTTTAGAATTTTTTTGCGACTAGTTAAAATGATTTCCTAAAAGATTTATTTATTTATTGATTGTTTCCCTTCGCAGTTTTGATTTTGGCAATACAGAAGTTCTTATCAAATGACTTGTAAGTGTCGACGATTTATAAATTTCTCTCATGAGTATACAGGATAGATAGAAAATGGAAGAAGTTCAGATTCCCAAAGTGATTAAATTATAGATAATCAGACCTGAGATTAGATCTTTAAGGCTATAATAACATTATCTCTGATTAGATTTCTTTCTCCATAGATAAACATCCTTCCTTTTTAAAATGTAATTTCCATTTTTACTTTTTGAGAGGACAGAGTCAACACTAACCTCTTGACAAGACAATGCTTCTCTTTGCATTAGCTCCAGTTCACGAGAGCGGCTGAAATTGTGTTCGGCATTTCCTCCTGTGAGTGAGCTATTAACTTTTCTTCCTTGGAGCATCCATCTCCATCTCCCATTTTAAAAAGTGACATTGGAAGTGGATTTATCTGCCTTTTAGACTTGAATGAAAAGGACTGTAGGTTCATCAAATTCTTGCATTACTAAATGCTTCTAAATCTTTGCTTAGAGATGTGAATGGTTTGCCTGATTTGATTATACCACGTGACCTGAGGGGACAAGTTCAGTAATCCTAATAGTAATTTATTTAGCTGAGATATCCATGGAATATTGAACTGGTATTGATTTTATTACTGGGCTTATAACATGGCTGAGCACTTGAAAATGATGAACATGATTTCAACAAGAGTTGAATGACGTACTTGGCTTCATGCTTAATGTAAGTAAAAGTTGCAATATCAAATGTTGTTTGTGTTAATAGATTGAATATTCAAAGTTAGAACTTGTTAAACATCAAAATGGTAGAACTGTTGAGATGATTGATTCTTCAATAATTGGCAGATGATGAGGGCAGCAAGGTAGCACAGTGGTTAGCACTGCTGTTTCACAGTGCTAGGGACCTCGTTCTGATTCACAGCTTGGGTCACTGTCTGTGTGGAGTTTGCATGTTCTCCCCGTGTTTGCATGGATTTCCTCCTGATGCTCTGCTTTCGTCCCACTATCTGAAAGATGTGCTGGCTATGTGCAATGGCCATGCTAAAATCTCCCTCAGTGTACCTGAACAGGTGGTAGAGTGTGATGACTAGAAGATTTTCACAGTAAATTCATTGCAGTATTAATGTAAGCCTACTTGTGACACTTTTTTTAAAAAATCTTTCCAAATGTTAATCTTTTGTAAAGTTTGTTTTTTATTTTGTATGAGCTTAAAGCACAAAGGTGAATACAATAGGGTACATTCACCGAGGTTGTACTTGACAATTTGTATTCTTTTTGGAATTTAAATTTTTAAAATTCATTTGTGGGACATGGGCGTCGCTGGCTGGTCAACATTTATTGCCCACTCCTAGGTGCCCAAGGGCAGTTGAGAGTCAGCCACATTGCTGTGATCTGGAGTCACAGGTAGGCCAGACCAAATAAGGAAGGAATATTCCCTTCCCTGAAGGGACGTTAATGAGGCAGATGAAACAAAAACAGGAGCAATTGAAAAATCTCAGCACATCTGACAGCTTCTGTGGAGAGACGATAAAACCAATGTTTTGAGTCTGGATAAACATTAGTTCTATTAGCTCTTCAGATGCTGATTGACCCATTTTTCAGCATTTCTGTTTTTTGTTTCAGATTCCAGCATCCGCAGTACTTTGCTTTTATCTTAAGTGAACCAGATGGATTTTTTTTCGACCATAGTTTTGTGGTCATCAGAAAATTCTTAATTCCAGATATTTTTTATTGATTTCAAATTCCACCACCTACTGTGGTGGGATTCAAACCTGAGTCCCTGGAATATTGGCTGAATTTCTGGATTAAAGGTTTACGTATTTTTATTCCATCAAAACTGTTGGTTGTCATTTCAACTCCCTTGATGGAAATGACACTGTTACACTACCCTGTCTTTCAAATAATTTTCTCGTTTGTTGAGTTACCTTTTACATTTCAGCATGACTTTCCCTCTGGACTTTAAGCTTAAAAGTAATACTTTGCTCTCTCTGTTTTAGAGGTAACTACAAATGTGAGTCTATGCTACTGGGCTTGTAATCCAGTGACTCACGTTAATCTTCTCGGGGTACTGCCTCCAATCCAATCATGGCAGTTAGTGAATGTTTAACTAAATAAAACTTTTAATACAGAAAATACTTAAAAATATGATATTGTAAGGCAACAAGATTAGAAACAGAAAATGCTGCAAAGTCTCTTCATCTGTGAAGATAGAGCAGGGTTACCATTTGAAACTAGATGACCCTTCGTCTGAGCTGAGGGAAAAGAGTCAGCAAAGATTTGAGGGTAGGGAAGGATAGTGGAACTGGACAAAGGAAATATAAATGAGCAAGCAGAAGGCTGAGGAAGTGTTAAAGGTGTCCATTAAGTGATCAGAATGTCTGAATTGGCCAAACAAAGGTACAGCTTGGTAAAGGACTTCCTGAAGAATGTGGTAGTTGGTCTGAAGAGGGTGGGGATAGAGTAGAAAGGAGGAGAACAATTTAAATGACATTAGATAAATGGCGTGGAGGGGAGAGTTCATACTCAGAAGTGGTTGAGCTCAGTGTCCAGTCAGGAAGGCTGTAATTGTAATGTTCTTCCAGTTTGCATTGGGGTTCGTTAGAACATTGCAAAAGGCTAAGAATGGACATGTGGACAGCAGAGCAGGGTGATGTTAAAGTAGCAAGCAAAAGGAAGGTTGTGTGGACAGACCAAAGATATTCAACAAAGTCACTCAGTCTGCATTTAATCTCTTGGATTATAGACTGCATCAGGAGCAGCATTTACAATAGACCAGATTGAGGAGATAACACAATCAAAATTATCTTGCCACGAGCAGGAGAAGGTACTTCAAATTCCCACTATCCCCTTATCCTAGCAATGTCATTACAGCTTCAAGCTAGTGAAGTGGTACTGCTAGCTTTGCAAGTCCATAAACCAGTGAGAAGTTACCACTAGCGTGATGTACAAAGGCTGCTTGTTTGGAACAGCAACAATTGTAAATAGTTTTCTTTCTGTGAACTCCTGAGCATTCACTAATATTCATCCCCGAGGTATTCAAAAGCAGCACTTTCAACTTAGTCTTCAGTAGCGCTTCTGCTAAACTGATTACTTTCCTGAATTAGATAACTGACTATTCAGCCTGCCATTGTCCTAATAGTTTTGTGATGTTTGCTCCTAAGAGCTGAAAATCTTTGTCCTCATTCTGACATATGCTGAACTTGGTCTTTCTCTGTCTCTGTTTGGGACCACAGGACGGTCTTTTTTAACTTGAGTTTTCCACCCCATAATCACTACATTTTTAATCCACCTCTTTGACTTAAAGGGTTGTAAAACTTCATCAAAAACTTGCACGTGCAAATAAACCAGAAAGACCTCTGTCACAAGCTGAGTTATGGGGATAGAGCCTGGCGGCATTGTGTTGGTACATACTTGATGGGCCGAATGGCACTATAAGGATTCTATGACTTCCCAGTATCAAAGTTCACAAACAACCTAAATGAAGCCTTTTTTGTCTTTCTTAACACCCAAATGCACACAAATTATATATTATTCGTTCCACAGTAATTTTTCTTCAAATAGGAAGATTAGGCATTATGTTTAGTGAAAAAATGTGAGATGCAGAATGCAACTTATTATAATTTATGAGCAGAATTCTGAAGTTTTAAATTTAACTCCTTTTTAGGTATTGCGTGTGCAGGTATGGGTATGTTATCTTGTTCCATGTATCTGCATGAGTCAGGCTGGCATTGTTATCTTTGCCAATTGGAGACGTAAGATCATCTGCCAAATATAAAGGCAAATTGTGCACAAAATAAGTGCTCTATTTAATACAATATTCTGTATAATATTCTGCATCATCTTCACTTGGCTAACAGCATTAGTTATGTCACTCTACAATTGATTCCTGTCAGTGTTCGTTGCATACCCATTGCTGGTGCACAGACATGAATTAGTTAATACATGATATGAAAAATCAGATTGTAATCCACAGACCTTCTGAAGAAAGTGTTCAGTTAATTCTATTTATAGCCATCAAAACACTTGTATAAATAATTTATAACTCCCATTAAGTATGGAAATCAGAATCTTGTCTGTGCTATAATTGCTTTCAGGAATTATACTTGTTCATGGATTTCCCAGCCACTAAAGAATTTTATCTAAAATGCACACAGAGGTTTAAGTTATGTTTACTAATGTCACAAATAGATTATACTACTTGTGTAGTACAAGTACATTAACACTGCAATGAAGTTACTGTGAAAATCCCCTAGTTGCCACACTCCAGTGCCTGTTCAGGTACACTGAGGCAGAATTTAGCTTGGCCTGTGCACCTAACCTACACATCTTTGGATTGTGGGAGGAAACCAGAACACCTGGAGAAAGTCCGTAAAGACACGAGGAGAACACACAGACCATTACCCAAGATGGGAATAGAACCCGGGTCCCTGGCATTGAGACGGCAGTGCTAACCACTATTCCCTAGCTGGTGTTGCCATAGATCTTTAAGCCCAGCTCCCACCAATATTTTTGCTGATTTCCATGGGGAATGTGTTTTTTGATGGAATGATGCACAATCTCAGAACCTGTCCATATTTCTAGTGCATAAATATTATATTTGCAACATTTGAATCCGCAATTGCATGCAAGAATTTCCTCGAACGTACAAATAGGCTTCAACATGCACTCAAATTCATCTTTAAAATGGAGTACTCCATTTAGCACTCTTGCCTTGATGTGCTTGGAAAATCTGTCAGTGGGTTCTCTGTTATTGTCTCCTGCAAGCTTAACTTCTGGTCAATATACACATTGGGTTTCCGCATGATTGGTCTTGTTAACAAGCTCATAAATAGAGTCTTGAACCATTTGCTCACTTGCCAGCTTGAAACTGAAATCAAAGCCATCCTGCGGCACAATGGCCACACTGGTCTATGATCAGATCATTGCTTGCTATATGTCATGTAAGCTTCTGGATGGGCCTGAGGCCACCACTTCCAGTCCTGAAAAGTGCCTAACCTATCTCTTAGCTTAAGACAGTGAGGTATTTCAAAATTTTGGGTAACAAGTTAGCTGTTTCACACTGCTATCATGCAGCAGCAGTACTAATAGTATTTTCTACTAACCAGATGCTGCCATTACACAAGGCATTCTGTCTAACATATGGTGCTTGAATTTCCACGCCAGTGAGATGTTGGGCATTATAGGCCATATCTCACAATAACTAGCAGATCATATCAAACAGCACATTCCTTTGGCTGTTTGCAAATGCTTATGTCTAAACCAGTCTATACTTGCAAAACACTATCCAACATTAAATGTGATTCTCTGATTGGACAACACATACTAAACAATCCTCCTTTTACTCAGAATTATACTAACAACCAATTTTAAGATTATCAGTCAGGCTGTGTGTGGCTCACTGACATGTGATAAGAGGCATAATATTGACATAGGACCCAATCCATCTACAACAGAAGAAGCATGTCCACACATTTTTTTGAACTGAACAAAATCTTGGGGGGAGAGGCATTTTCTGACCAATCAGTTGACCTTTCTGGGTTTGAATTTAAACAAAGCTTTGGCAGTTAACTGTTCCCTGATGCATTCTCCATGGCAGCACCTCTACCGTTTGAGAGTCTGCTTGCCAGCTAATGAGCAGATTCCTCGCGTGCTGTATAAATTGTTCCCTGTTGCACTTGATATGTTTGCATTTGTCCTGATGAATGGAAGATGAGAAACTTCAACAGCATGTCTTTTTTTGAACAGCAATATTCTAGTTCCACGCTACCAAATGATAGCAATACAATTCATTTCTTTAATTATGTGGCATTTACGCTAGTCACAAGTGGAATTTTAAACTCTCAATGATGCCCCTTTGATTTTGTATCAACCCTAATATAAGCTTTGAATATTATAAATGTTTTAAAGATTTGGTCAAGTTGCTCCATATTTCAACTGATGCAATTTTACAAATATTTTTCTAAATTTAAAAGAAAAGCAGGCATGGGCAACACCCAACGGCAATTAAAAAGACAAAATTGGAATATTTCTGAATGATCAGCTCTGCCATGTTTCAGCTTCATTAACATCTGCTCCTGAACTAACTTGAGTCCCATTCACCTATTACACTTGCTGACCTAAGTTGACATCAGTTGAGCAGCATCTCCATTTTAAAATTCTCACCCCTTATTTTCGAGTCCTGTCCCTGCCTCTTAATGTAATCTCCTTCAGCTCCACAATCCTCCCAGATGTATCCTAGCTTTTCGAATTTTGGCCTCTTGTGCTTTCTGGTTTTAATTCTGCTCCACTAATGACAGCCTTTCATTCTACTGCCAAGGGCTTAATTTCTGAAATTGCTTCCTAAACTTCTGTCTCTTTACCCTGCTGTCCTCTCAAATCTACTTGAAACAAGCCTTTGGCTGTCTGTCCTAATGTTGTTTTTCCTGACTTGATGATTAATGTTCCTATGAAGCACCTTTATGAATACAGTAGGTTCTTGTGCGCAAGATTGAGTACATTGTGGAATTTGATGATGGTAGAATCCCCTGGCTGAAGAAATTGAGAATTTGTTTTGTAACAAAACGCCACTGAGATCCTCTGTGACTTTGTTTTTAGGTTGATTGTTGCAAACAGCATTGGAAATGGAGTGTTGATCTAGAGGTTTTGTTGTTAGGCAGCTGGTTTAAAAGCCATATCAAACTGCAGCTGAAAACTGTCTTTTTGTTTACTTTAACAAGGAAAGGGAAAATCATATTTGAGTTTTTAAACTCTGAAAATTGATGTTATCTGATTTCTCTTGTACTCTCCCCATCTTCCAAAAAAACATTTGAGCTTCCCTTTCTAATGCTGAATTAGAACAAAACAGGAACATAAAAAGAAGCAGACATTTATCCTGACAAGGGCTCAGAGGGACAAATCTTTCTGTAGAGGATTGTGAATGCTTGGAACAAGCTGCTAGAAGTAGTAGAAGTGGGTACGTTTTTTTTGTCTTTTAAAAAGCATTGGACAATTATATGCGTAAGATGGTTATAGAGGGATGTGGGCAATTGGGACTAGCCTAGTTTTTTTAAAAAAAGTGTGTGGCATGGTCAAATGAAGCCAAAGAGGTTGTTTCCATGCTGAAATAAGAGCTGTGTCATTCAGGCTGATCTGATTATGGCTGTAGGCTGTAACTCCATTTTTCTACTCCTACCCACCTCCCCGACCCACATAATCCCTTGTCAATCAAAAAGTCTGTCTTGGCTATGTTCATGACCCACCCTCCACTGCTCTGCCGGGAAATGAATTAAACACCTTGGACCCTTGGGTATAGCAAAATTCAGATGCTCACTGCATGGAAAAGATTGCAGAAGTTTGGAGGCTGAAGGTCCTCTAATATGCTTGCTGACAAACCTTTAGCAATGCTAGTGGAGATTCACTTCTATTACCAAGTGCTCACGTTATTTATCAGAATCTGATTATAAATGTTCAGTGCCATTGCTTGTTGTGTCAGAACTTAACTCTGAAGTAGTCTGTTGGGTGTAGTTGCCTTAGAGGCCTAAACAAGTTTGACAACTAAACATGATCATTGTCATTAAAAGATACTTGTTTATATTGCTTAGTACCAACTCAAAGTTTTGGTACTGAGTTTAATTCAAGCTTAATGTAAATATACAGCAAGTTCTATTAACAGCGAGGTTGAATGTACCACATTTATGCTGCTTGTCTTGCCCAAATCAACCAATAAATTTATGGCAATACATAACTCAAAGCATATTCTGTTTCCTCCTTATTCTTGTCTATGGGAAAGTAATGACCTAATGGTATTATCATAAAACGATTAATCCAAAAATTCAGCTAATATTCAGGGAACCCATTGCTGCAGGTAGTGGAATTTAAATTCAATAAAACATATATCTGGAATTAAAAATCGAATGCTCATGAAATCATTATGATGAAACCATGACTCCAGAGCCACAGCAACGTGGTTGAGTCTCAACTGCCTTCTGACAACTGGGATGGGTAATAAATGCTGGTCAGCCAGCGATGCCCATGTCCCATAAATGGGGGGAAGAAAAATGTTGTGGTGACATGAACTCTCTAACCTTTCCAGCAAAGTTTGGGCAAGGTTATTTACCAGGAATGAGTCTTGGAGTATTTTGAGATTTTAAAAACCAGCGAATGATTAGCTGATTCACATTCATTATCTGCTTAATAGGTAATAAATTAACCTGTAGGATGTGACCTTTCCTGCTTCATTGCAAGTAATAGCATTTTAGTCACTATTTAAACACTGAGGGATCCCGATTAATATATACATAAAAAAATTAACATAATTTTTAAAACTAAAGCAAACTATACCTTCCTACTTCAATTAGTTTTGTTATTGATCTTTTTGAAAAAGGAACAAAGTTGATGTCAATCCCTAAAAGTTCATTATTTGCATGTGTCACTGTTATGGTCATATTAGCCAGTTACCCAACAGCCTGCGGGTAGTTGAAGAAGGCATATGTAAAGACATTTTGGATAGCTGCACAAAGAACAGAGTCGTTATAGTGGGAGATTCTAATCTCCCTACGGTGGATTGGAAAGTACCTAGAGCTGGGGGTTTGGACGGGCAGGAATTTGTAAAATGTGTACTGGAAGGATCATTGGAGCAGTATGTGGCTCGCCCGACTAGAGAAGGGGCTATGTTGGATTTAGTTCTGAGTAATGAGCCAGGGCAGGTGGTTGATGTTGTAGTAGGGGAACATGTGGCTAACAGTGACCACAATTCTGTCTACTTGAGGATACAGATGGAAAAGGATGCTTGTTGCCCTAGGGGCAGGGTGCTGAATTGGGGGAAGGCTAACTACGGTTGGATTAGGCAGGAACTTATGGAAACTGATTGGGAATGGTTGTTCGAGGGTAAGTCCACGCTCGGCATGTGGGACTCTTTCAAGGGAATACTGAAAATGTTGTAAGATAAGTATGTGCCGGCTAAGAGGAAAGATGGGAAAGGTAAGATTAGAGAGCCGTGGATTACTAGGGATATCGAGGACTTGGTTAGGAAGAAAAGAGAGGCATATGATGGGTCAAAGCAGCTGGGAATGGAGACAGCGTTGAAGGAATGTAGAGAGAGAGTAGGGGGGAGTTAGAAGGGCAAATAGGGGGCATGAAATGATTTTGGCAGATAGGATTAAGGAAAGTCGAAAGGCTTTTTACTCCTCTGCTCGGAATAAAAGGGTGGTTAGAGGAAAAATCAGACCTCTTAAGAACAGAGGAGGGGAACTGTGGTTAGAGCTCGAGGGAATGGCAGAGATCCTGAATGAATACTTTGTCGGTATTCATGAAGGAGAGGGGCTTGTTGACAGCTCCTGTCTGAGGGAGCTGTGGACCAGTTGAGGGAAATACCCACACTGAGGGAGGAAGTGTTAGAGCTTCTAGGTAGCATTAAAACTGATAAATCTCCGGGGCCTGATGGCATTTATCTCAGGCTGCTTAGGGAGGTGCGAGGTGAAATTGCTGGGCCTCTGACGCAAATCTTTGTCTCTTCCTTGGTCACAGGTGAGGTCCCAGAGGACTGGAGAATAGCTAATGTTGTACCGTTGCTTAAAAAGGGTAGTAGGGATAACCTTGGAAATTATAGGCCAGTGAGTTTGATGTCAGTGGTAGGGAAGATGTTGGAGGGGATTCTTAGAGATAGGATGTATAGGCACTTGGAGCGTTGCGATCTGATTAGGGATACGCAGCATGGATTTGTTAAGGGGAGGTTGTGCCTTACAAATCTGCTAGAATTTTGAGGAGGTGACGAAAACGGTGGACGAAGCGCGAGCCGTTGATGTCGTCTATGGATTTTTGTAAGGCGTTTGACAAAGTCCCTCATGGGAGGTTAATTGAGAAGGTCAAGGCTCATGGGATACAAGGACAGGTAGCTAGATGGATAAGTAACTGGCTTGGTAATAGGAGACAGAGTAATAGTGGAAGGGTGTTTCTCTAGCTAGAGGTCAGTCACTAGTGGTGTGCTGCAGGGCTTGGTACTGGGACCTCTTCTAATTGTAATATATATAAATGACTTGGAAGAGGGAGTAAGTGGAGTGATCAGCAAGTTTGCAGATGATACAAAGATGGCTGGAGTTGCGGATAGTGAGGAGCATTGTCAGGCAATGCAGCAGGACTTAGGCTGGTAGCTTGGGCAGATAGATGGCAGATGGAATTCAATCCTGATAAATGAAGTGATGCATTTTGGGAGAAAGAATGTAGGGGAGAGGTATATGGTAAATGGTAGACCTATTAAGAGTATAGAAATGCAGAGGGACCTGGGGGTGCAGGTGAACAAGTCTCTGAAGGTAGCAGAGCAAGTGGAGAAGGTTGTGAAGAAAGCCTGTAGTATGTTAGCCTTTATAGGAAGGGGTATAGCGTACAAGAACTGGCCTTTAATGTTGCAGTTGTATAAAACGTTGGTTAGACCTCATTTGGAATACTACGTCCAGTTCTGGTTGCTCCACTACCGGACGGACATGGAGATTCTGGAGAGAGTGCAGAGGAGGTTTACCAGGATGCTGCCTGGTATGGAAGGTCTGAGTTACGAGGAGAGATTAGGTAAATTGGGACTCTTTTCCTTTAGAAAGACGTAGACTTAGAGGAGATCTAATAGAGGTGTACAAGATTGAGGGGTATAGATAGAATAAACAGGGTTAAGCTTTTTCCTAGGATGGACTCAAAAAGCGTGAGGGGGGTAAGGTATAATTTGGATGCTAGAGGGAGTTTTTTCACACAAGGGTGGTGGGGGTATGGAATGCGCTGCCAAGTAAAGTGGTGGAGGCAGGTACTCGAGTTATTTAAGAAATACTTAGATGGGCACATGAACAGAATGGAAATGGAGGGGTATAGAAAACCGATTTAAAATAGGGATCATAAGCCTTGGGAGTCCCTGGGAAGTGTGTAAATAGATGATATTGATGTACTTGTTTTTATCCTATAGGTGCTTTGGTCCACCTTGTTGCCTAACAAGGGGCATACATGCGATGGGTCGTGAGAGGGCTGCTCTTGGATTTTTTTCGAGAGTATCCTAGTGCATTCACGTCGTTAGTGTACGCTTGACCTGGACCATTTGGGCAACACGACAGCTCAGTGACTGTCGCTGTGCTATGCAGATACATGGATTTGGGCCTGCGTCGTGGAAGTTTGCGCATTCTCCCTGTGCTTGTGTGGGTTTTTTCCGGGTGCTCCGGTTTCCTTCCAATCCCAAAGGTGTGCTCTTAGGCTAATTGGCAAAACAAATTCTCCCTAAATTGTGTCTCATTTGGTTTTTAATCCATAGATCTATAAACATGGACAGGAATTGCGGGTAGAGGTAGGAACATTGGGGTGGTGGCGCGGGCTTGTTGGGCCGAAAGGCCTGTTTCCCGTGCTGTTTTGTTCTTTGTTCTCTTCCCTGTCCAGCCTTGATGGTGCAAACTTCATCTCCTCTTAATCTAACACATCTTACACTGCTATCACCATTGATCTGGAGTAAGATCTCTGGTCAGGATGTGTGCACACATCTCAACTTCATTTCAAATGTGGGAGTTTAATTTTCACAATGCATTATGTAGCTTGAATGAATTTGAGCAGCACTTGACAAGATGGTTGTAGGGAATGGGAGTTGAGAATTATAGAACTGTTTATTGGGGTTAATCCTGAAGCCCTATTCGTAAGCAAGCACCTCAAACTAATTGGTGTGGATTTTCAGAAACAAATGAATTTAACGTGGCTAGTTTTAAATTGAGCCATCACTTCCTCCAAACCATAAGGGAGATAATATTATGGTATTTTCTATTGGGTTGTATGCACATCCATCCACAAATACTTTAAGATATGATTTTATTCCTACTGATGCTGATCTTTGAATGTCTTTATGTTCTCTTACTTGAGTTTCTGTTCATGAAATTAATCCAAATCGTACCTGCTGCCTTTCCAAGTGCTTTTAAGATGTGGCTAGTCAGTGAAAAGCTCCACGATCTAAGGGTTGCACTTTAACCTGGTGTTCTGAGACTTTTTCTAAGATTGGATGGACAAGTAACAGGTATCTTCAAGTGCAGATCCAACTATGTATGGCCTTGGATCTGTCATAACAGATGCAACTTGAGCAGCATTCACCTAACTTTTTACTGGCATCATTTGCCCAGGTCTCTTATAGCCAACAACAATTTCCCATTTGTAATGTAAACAAGAGGCAAAAAGTGGCATTGACTAGATGATGGCCAGAGTCTTAGGTGAAGGTATGCTCTCCCCTTTTGAGGCAGAGAGCTCTCTGGTGATTTTAACCTGAGGGTCACTATACCTGAGGTGAGGGGTAAGGTGCTTTTCATTCATCCACGATCTCTGACACCTTACTTAACCCAATCATCCACAAGAATGAATCATGGAGAACCTGAGGGATTGTCAGTGATAGGAAAAGATCCAGCAGTTGAGACATAATTGTTAGGCAGTAGTAGGGAGGCCACCAAAAATTCTATAACGTGTAAGTGATTCTCAGGAGTCAGTTTAAAAGGCATTTTAAACATAAAACCTTGCTGCTTTAGTCTGACTTCAGTTGACCTTTATTTGACTTATTTCTCCTTGGATTACAGCAGTTAAGAGGCACACTCGTTTCAACAATTTTCCTTCTATCGGAATACCTTGTATTGTCTTGCTCCAGCAGTGTAAAGTGAAATGTAAGCAAGGTTATGTAATGCAAGAACATGTCCTGAATCATGTTAAATATTTGGACAACCTCTTCACCAGTTCCCAGTATAAACCCATGTAACAGTTTGCTATTCATAGCAATCAAAATAGCTACATTGGATTTGGTGCTGGGCAATGAGCCAGACCAGGTGTTAGGCTTGGAGGTTGGTGAACATTTTGGTGATAGTGACCACAATTCGGTTACGTTCACCTTAGTGATGGATAGGGATAGGCATGAAGCTGGGGGCAGTAGTTATAGCTGGAAGAAGGGTAATTGAGGCCATCAGGAGAGAATTAGGGTGCATAGATTGGACTAGGAAGCTACATTGACTGGGAACATCTGGAATGTGGAGCTTATTCAAGGAGCAGCTGCTGCGGGTCCTTGATAAGTATGTCCCTGTCAGGCAACGAGGAAATGGTCGAGTAAGAGAACCTTGGTGTACGAAAAAAGTTGATTTGCTGGTTAAAAGGAAAAAGGAGGCTTATGTCAGGATGAGGATTGAAGGCTCGGTTAGAGCAATGGATAGCTATAGATTAGCCAGGAGGGAGCTAAAGAGTGAATTGAGAGCAAAGAGAGGGCACGAGAAAACTTTGGCTGATAGGATTAGGGAGAATCCTAAAGCTTTCTTTAGGTATGTTAAGAATAGAAGATTGATTAGGGCCAGTCATAGACAGCAGTGGGAAGTTGTGCGTGGAGCCCGAGGAGATTGGAGAGGTACTGAATAAATATTTCTCTTCGGTATTCACGCAGGGTGATGTAAATGTAGTTATGGAGAACACTGAGGTACAGGTAGCAAACTGGAAAGTATTGTAGTAGATAGGGAGGATGTGCTAGATATTCTCAAGGGTTTGAAGTTGGATAAGTCCCCTGGGCCAGACGGGATTTACCCTAGGATTCTCTGGGAGGCAAGAGAGGAGATTGCAGAGCCTCTGCAATCTCTGATCTTCAGGTCGTCGTTGGTTACGGGTGTGGTTCCGGAGGACTGGAGGATAGCGAATGTGGTCCTGTTGTTCAAGAAGGGGAAGAGAGACCTTCCAGGGAATTATAGGCCAGTGAGTCTTACTTCTGTGGTGGGCAAAGTGTTGGAGAGAATAATTAGGGATAGGATTTACAGTTATTTAGAGAGTAATGAATTGATTGGGGATAGTCAGCATGGTTTTGTGAAGGGTAGGTCGTGCCTTACTAACCTCATTGAGTTTTTTGAAAAAGTAACTAAAGAGGTGGATTGGGGGTAAGGCGGTTGATGTGGTATATATGGACTTTAGTAAGGCGTTTGATAAGGTGGCCCATGGAAGACTTCTGCAGAAAATGCAGATGTATGGGATAGAGGGTGATTTAGCTAATTGGGTTAGGAATTGGGGAGCAGATAGAAGACAGAGGGTGGTGGTTGATGGGAGATATTCATCTTGGAGTTCGGTGACAAGTGGTGTACCTCAGGGGTCTGTTTTTGGGCCCCTGCTGTTTGTAATTTTTATAAATGATCTGGATGAGGGTATTGAAGGATGGATTAGTAAATTTGCAAATGACACTAAAGTCGGTGGAGTGGTAGATAGTAAAGAGGGGTGTTATAGTTTACAGAGGGACTTGGACAAGTTTCAGAGCTGGGCCGAGAGGTGGCAAATGGAGTTTAATGTGGAAAAGTGTGAGGTAATGCACTATGGCAGAAATAATAAATGTGTAGAGTATAGGGCAAATGGTAGGATTCTTAGTAGTCTAGATGAAGAGGGATCTTGGTGTGTATGTGCATAGATCCCTGAAAGTAGGCAGTCAGGTTGAGAAGGTTGTTAGGAAGGCATATGGAGTCTTGGCTTTTATTGGTAGAGGGATTGAATTTCGGAGCCGCAACGTCATGTGCAACTGTACAAAACTCTAGTGCGGCCGCACTTGGAGTATTGTGTGCAGTTCTGGTCCCCACATTATAAGAAAGATGTGGAGGCATTGGAGAGGGTACAGAGGAGGTTACCAGGATGTTGCCTGGTATGGAGGGCATGTCTTATGAGGAGAGGCTGAGGGATTTGAGGTTGTTTTCGTAGAAAGGAGGCGGCTAAGAGGAGACCTTATCGAAACATATAAGATGATTAGAGGTTTAGATAGGGTGGACAGTGATAGCCTTTTTCCTCGGATGGAGAAAGCTAGCACGAAGGGACACAGCTTTAAATTAAGGGGTGATAGTTATAGGACGGATATCAGAGGTAGGTTCTTTACCAAAGGGTGGTTCGGGAGTGGAATGCCCTGCCTGCAGCAGTTGTAGATGCACCAAGTTTGGTGGCGTTTAAGAGGTTAGTTGATAAGTATATGGAAGAGAAGGGAATGGGTTAGTTTGGAGGGGCATTGCTTTTTATATTGGTTGGCGCAACATCGAAGGCCGAAGGGCCTGTTCTGTGCTGTAATGTTCTATGTTCTAAAACCCATTGGCCCATTACTTCCTGATTGCTTCAGGCTTTGGTGGGGGAGGGAGGAGACCTCAGATGTACTGGGGCATTTCTCTTGGAAGCCCACAGGTCAGGGTTTATGTAATTGGCCAGAAGCGCCAACTTCCCCTGGACAATTGCACTGTGCTGGGAACCAACTGCCCAAGTGATTTAAATCATAAACTTCGGATGACTGCACCAGGGTTATGCTAATAGCTAAAAGAAAGAGAAATAAAACCACTTCTGCGTAACTTCTGTTTTAAAAACCCAGATCTATTCCCCCTACCTGGAACTCTGATTCTTGACCCAACTCTCCTGATCACTCCCATCCTATCGACTCTTTTTCCTTGGCCTATTCATTGGACACTTTAAACATCCATTTTCCAGCAACCACTGCAGAATAAAATGGGCATTAGCCTCGGTGAATCTGATGCTGGCCTGCAGGAACTCTTTTGATGCAGGCTCCCAGCAGCTCTAACCAGCGGGAGAAACCCAGGCAGACATGACGAGAATGTGCAAGGTGCACATAGACAGTGACGGAAGCTGGGAATCAAACCTGGGACCCTGGCACTAAGGTAGCAATGCTAACTATTGTGCCACTGTGTTGCCTGTAGTTCCACTAGGCTATCACTTTCTGATGCTAGTAGGAAGCTCTGACCCTTTTTAATCCAAAATTCTAATGCAAAGTCCTGGTATTAATAAGTTAGCTAGGATATGCAGTCGTGTTTTCCTCTGTACAAGCTGTGTTCACCACTTGAGTCAAATTTAAATAGTTGGTATAAAGTTATTTTTGAAGGAGTCCCACCTCTGTTCAGCCTTAAAGTCATTTTGTGGCCCAGCGTGAAACTTGGATAAAAGTTTAGACTTAATTGGCTACTAATAATTAAAACATAATTCAATATGTGATGGTTTTAATGTATGAGAAGATATTTACAAAAGTGAGAGCCTGTAAATAATCAGAAAATGATCTTTTTCGTATATCTCTGGTATGTGAATATACTAAGATAAGTCCACTTCCCTTTTCTTCCATTTGTGCTAAGTTCTACCTTGTGCCATACTCAGTGGTTAGCACTATTGCCTCACAGTTTCAGGGACCAGGGTTCAATTCAAGCCTTGTGTGACTGCCTGTGTGAGTTTCCTTCGGGTGCTGCAGTTTCCTCCCACGCTTCAAAGATGTGGGAATTAGATGGATTGGCCATGCTAAATTGCCCCTTAGTGTCCCAAGATATGTCAGTTAGGTGGATTAGCCATTGGAAATATGTGGGGTTATAGGGATTGACAAGGAGAGAGGGCCTGGGTAAGTCACTCTGACAGTTGGTGCAGACTAGGTGGGTGGAATGGTCTCTTCTGCACTGTAGGGACTCTGTGATTATTTATGAAAGCTATTCCATGTTCGGCAGCAATGAAATAATTCACTGAATGAAGGTAACCTTCAGTAGGTTAGATGGTCATTCGTGTTAAATTGTGAATGATGATCTAACCTACTGAAGCTACCTTTCATGTGCGTTGTACTTTTCTGCAATTGAGGAAGCATGCACATTGCTATCCAGTCTCCCTCTGTAATTTTTTTGTGTGTGCACCAGTCTAATAAGCACTTCAAATCTATCTTGCAGGGAGAACCTTACTGGAGAAGCTTTTTGGGCAACAGGAAAAGACACAGTTGACGGGCGAACATGAGGAAGCTGAGAAACTTTGCTCTCGTATTCTGGCCATGGGTTTGCTGCTACCCTTTGGAGACTGCTTCAGAGAACAATTTTGTGGAGAAGTTCCACAAACCACAACCACAAAGTTTGATGTAAGTTTATTTTCACTGTCAGATGTGGGCTGCTCTGAATTGAAGTTGACTGGAAAGTGATTTACTTGCTACTTGTTGGGAGGAAATTTAGATTCAATGTCTGATATGTATGGTGGGAGTGTTTGGAATAGGAAGTGTGGTGGGTGTAGATGCTTTTTGTGTGCATATTACTGTGCATCAAAGTGCATGAATTTGGATCTCGAATGTGTGGTAATGGTCTGCAAATTATCTTTTTGTCATTGCGTGCATTTCCATGTACCTGCAGATTGCAAGTCTGGACTCGTCTTGAATGTCTTGGGATCTTCAATAATTAAATATTGATGTCCTGCAATCAACCTCAAAGAAATTTATAGGGATGTTAAAAAGAATTGCCTTGTTTTTGTTGGTCTTTGAACATTTTGGTGTCTGGAATGCACTGCCCCAAGGCATTCTAGAGGGCACTATGTGCAAGGGAGAGAGACAAAGGCAGCAGAATGGCACTTGAGTCATGATGCTAATTTGGAGAGACAATGCTGACATAATGGTCTGAATGGCTCTCCTTTTGCTGTAATGATGCTATGATTTGAATATAAGACTATTGGGAGAGAAGGGTGATGAGTGTTGTAGGGGCATTTCCAGATGAGGCCATCCAGGAATAACTTCAACTAAAAATGTTAATGATATAAGAATTAGTTCCCTTCAATTGGTAAATTGGGTGTTAGATGGGAGATTGAAAGACTTTTAAAAATTTGTAAATCTGACTTTTTTTTTGATGTGGCAAGGAATGGACTTGATTATTGTAAACAAGGGCGAAATACTCCAATAATTAGACTAATGGTTGATTCATTGAGTCAGAATGTGAACTGCATAGTGTTTGTTAGCCAAGCCATGGCACCCCATAAGATCACTCAGATGGGAGTAATAGTTTGTAGTGGAAAATTGCTTCTCAGCTGCTATTTGTCAGAAATTTCTCTCCTCGCAATTTGCTGGATATATAAATGAAGGAAATGATGTGAAGTCTTACAACCACCTTTTTATGCAAAGCTGAAATATACTTATCAAAAGTCCCTCATCTATCTTTGTGAAATCAGCCAATGGATCAGGTGGTCTAAATGTCACAGACTTTGAGTATTGCCATGCACTGTGTGCTCAGCCTGTTCACCAGCTCATTGAAGTGATTGTTTTGTTAGAAAGTTGACTTAATCAGCTGAAGCTCTGCTAGGCCACTGAGGGTAGCATAAATTTCACACTATGGCCTATACGTCTCTTGCACTCGTATAGGACTTGCATGTTGCTTTGGGTCTAAGGGAAAACTATAATCTTAGTGTTTAGCGAGGAGTTCAAAAGAAGGAGAAAGCATTGATTATTTCTCCTACTCCTATTCTCCAAATACTTGAGGGAATAGCAATTGTCAGTATACAAATTGAAAGTTAAATCTTTACCCTTATATAATAGACAGAATAAGGCTGCTGAAGTTTACAGCAGAAACAGGGGCAGCTTGTTTGGCTAAAGAATTTGAGGCTCAAGTTAGACTAAATACTAACTTCCTTCCTATGACAAAGTGGAAAGTACTGTTTACAGCTTCTAAGTAAAGTTTTACAACACCAATTTTAAATCCAACCAATTTATTTGATAGTAAATTTGTGAGCTTTCGACTCTATGGCCTTTGTCAGGCAACTGCATTTGCCTGACAAAGGCCATAGAGTCAAAAGCTCGCAAGTTTACTATCAAATAAATTGGTTGGATTTAAAATTGGTGTTGTAAAACTTTACTGAGTTTACCCCAGTCCAACGCCGGCATCTCTACATCACGACTTCTAAAACAGCCAGAAACTCTTAACAACTCTTCCCAGCATAGCTTCAACCTGTCATGGTCAAGAGCTCCCAAATAAGAAAGAACCTGCACTCAAACTGTTCTTGACTAATCATCTGGTGATCTGCGATGGAGGTACTTATTATGCAGGACAGCACAGCTGGACCCTTGTTGATGCAGTCAAGCTTTGCGCACAAGTTCTCTTCACCCTTTGATTCTGAAAGAACTTCAGAGAAAGCATTTTGTCCAGGATTAGACCTCCTGTTGGCAGCTGCTGCTTTTGAAAATCTAATACTGTGTTCCAGAAGCCAAGGGTTACATTTAGAAATTATATTGGTCCAGGTGCAATGTAAAGTTTAACCCTTTTTTCCCTTAATCTTGGTCTTATAACAAGTTATATTTTCTACTCTTGCAATGCAAAAGATTTCAGCTTTGAGTGCTGATCAATCATTTGGAGTTTGTAGAACAGGATTTATTGATGCAAATGGTGGTTTCAATGTGGCATGGTGATTAAAAGCTTATAAATGAGAGCTTTTTTTATGATAAAGAGTCTTTGTTGCTGGCCTGAAGCTGTGTGACTAATAATGCAATCCTTCAAAAAGCTGACTTTATAAGCAATCTTAAGTGGGAAATGTTTTTCAAGAAGTAATGCGATCACAATGACAGTGAATCTGTTGGTACCTGCAGAGAGAGAGAGAAACCAGTTAAGATCATAAGACATAGGAACAAAATTAGGCCACTCGGTCCATCAAGTCAGCTCTGCCATTCAATCATGTCTTTTTTTTTTCTGATCCACATAATCCTTGATCCCCTTCTTAATCAAGAACTTTCTATCGCTGTCTTAAAAATACTCAGTTACCTGGCCTCCACATTCCCCTACTTCGAGTTCCACAGAATCACCACTCTGGCTGAAGAAATTCCTCCTTGTCTCTATTTCTACTAATGGAAACATCTGCTCCATGTCCTCTCCATGGACATGGATATCCAGGATATTTTGAGTTTCAATAAGATTCCCCTCCCCCTCGTCCTTCTAAACACCAAGTAACGGAGTTCTCGACTGTTCTTCATATGACAGGCTCTTCGTTCCAGGGATCATTCTTGTGAACCTCTTTTGGCCCCTTTCCAAGGCTGTGCATCCTCCTTTCAACTTGGGGCCCAAAACTGCCCTCAGTATTCCAAATGGGGTCTGACCAGAGCCTTATCCAGCTTCAGAAGTACATCCCTGCTCTTGTATTCCAGCCCTTTCGACCTGAATGTTAGCATTGCATTTGCCTTCCTAACTGCAGACCGAGCCTGTGCTTTAATCTTAAGAGAATCTTGAATAATGACTCCCAAGTCCCTTTGTATCCTTTTTAGTGACTGGAATTTTCCAGCCGTTCCTATCGAGGGTATCTTCCAGTCCTGTCAACAGCAAACCAGAAAATCCCACAGCCAGCCAGTGGTGAGCTGTCTCAGCAAAATAGACTATGGAGGCATGGAACAAAATCATACTAGATGTTCCAAAACCCGTAAAGAGTCATATTGGAATAAAATTGTCAACTCTCTGGATGGAATTCTGCCAAGCCCCTGATGGTATATTTCATCAGTAAGAATTTAGCAACACCAATTTATAATCCAACCAATTTATTTGATAGTAAAAAAGCGAGCTTTCGACTCTTGTGTCTTCAGGCAAATGCAGTGTTCTGGTCTGCAATAGCGCACATCAGCACAGACAGTCAGAGATTGCTGATTAGAATAAATCAGTTGGATTATAAATTGGTGTTGCTAAATTCTTACTGAGTTCTTACCACCCCAATCCAACGCCGGCATCTGTACATCAGGTATATTTCATGGCAGGCTTGGGGCAAAGTATGGCACGAGACCCAGAAATTCATGTTGGTGTGAATGTAACAGGGGGTTCTTCTGCTGACGCCCAACTTAGATCGAACACCCATCAGGGGTTGGTGTGTGCCCCTCTCCATGTCAGATTTTTTGCCCCTCCCTCTCCCCGCCCCCATGCCAGAATCTTTTGCCACTCCCCCCATGCCAGGCTCTTTGCACTGCTGGCATGAAACACATTTGTAAGTTGAGACTTTGTGGCATGATGCCTGGGTCTGACTTCTGAGTTCACAATTGTGGAATACCACAGCAATGGGTTGGGGGTGAACCTTTCAGGAAAGGTATCTGGCAGAGGTCCATCTTCCAGCCTCAGAATATTCTCAGACATCTATCTATCTTTTTCAGGTGGTTTACTTTTCTTTCTTCAACTGCAGGTCAGTGATATTGGGCATCTTTTCAACATGGCTCTTGATGCAACGGTAGACTGTGCTGCCACAGAATATGGCAGAAAACACTTAGGTGTATAATTGATAAGGCCAGGGCCAGAATATATTTTGTTTTCTGCTGGCCTGTGCAGTGGGGAAACGTGCCATGTTCCCACCCTGCCACAATACTGAGTTTGAAGTTGTTTTCTTCTCTCCACAAAGCTGCCAGACCTGTTGAGTTCCAACACTTTTTTTTTCTGTTTCTATCATTATAATTTGTAACTTGTGGTCTTAGTGTGAACTAGCTGTACTGCCTGCAGGAGGAAGTCTCACTTGGCTTTCCTCTGGAGTTAAGCCAAGTGGCAAAGCACCTTTTGAATTTCCAGATGCCAAGCATATGCTCCCTATCTTGTTGTATCCTTAGAACTATGCAGCAAACTCACCACTAGCCATAAATTGTCATTTGAGCAGCTAATGACCTAGACTTGATGATGCAGACATTTGCAGAGCTTCGGGTTACAGGATGATGTTCAAGGACTGGTCAGGTTTAAATCTGAAAAGAATGAGGTGGTGCATTTCGGGAGAACTGACAAGGCAAGAGAACGCACAATGAATAGTAGGCTGCAAAGCAGTACAGAGGATCAGAGGGAGCTTGGGCTGCATGTACAAAAATCCCTGAAGGCAGCAGGATGGGTAGACAAGGTTGTTATGAAAGCATTTAGGATAATTTCTTACTCAAAGTATAGAATAAGAGCAGGGAGGTTATGATGGAACTATATAAAACATTCATTAGTCCACAGCTAAAGTACTGTGTGCAGTTCTGGCCATCACTTTGGAGGAAGAATGTGATTACATTAGAAAGGATGCAAAGCTGATCTACTTGGCTGCAACATTTCAGCTGTGAAAAGTGGTTGGGGTTGTTTTCCCTACAGTAGAGAAGGCTGAGAGGGTAACCTGATTGTGGTGTACAAAATTGAGGGGCATAGTTAAACCTTGGTCAATAACAACGTGGTGGATCGAAGCTAAGGGTCGGGAGGGGATTTGAGGGAAAATTTTTTCAGCCGGAGGAAAGCGGGAATCTGGAACTTACTACTGAAAAGGATGGTAGAGGTCAGAAGCATTTAGATGAGCACTTGGAACATCATAGCACAACACTATGTACCAAGTACTGGGAAATGGGATTAGAATAGATGCTTGATGGTTGGTGCATCATGAAGGGTCAAAGAGCCTTCTGCTCTGCTGTAATAATCTGACTCTGACCAGTGTAGCTATTGCATTACTGGCATAACTAATAAAATATGGTTTCTAAACACAGGAATTTTGGACAGAACTGAATTTGAGCTTTAACTGCTCAATATTGAATGCTTTAAACTGTATTTATTAATGTTACAAATAGGCTTACATTAACACTGCAATGAATTTACTGTGAAAATTGCCAAATCACTGCACTCCAGAACCTGTTCACTTACACTGAAGGAGAATTTAGCATGGCCAATGCACTTAACCATGTCTTTCAGACTGTGGGAGGAAACCAGAGCACCCAGACGTGGGGAGAATGTGCAGACAATGACCCAAGCTGGAATTGGTGGTTCTGTGAGGCAGCAGTGCTAGCTAGCCTTGCAAAGGGTGCTTTCTCTTTACTTGAGTATGGTAAGACATCAGGGTTATGTAGGAGAGGACAGTGATGGCAATTTTGCATAGCAGTCCCCAAAATAGGCCTCTGGTCAATCAATCACCAGAAGGATCCCATCTCAAAATGCAGGACTTGCCATTGAGCAGCTGTTCCAGAAAATTAGGCAACAGAATGAGCGTGTGAACAAAAGCTGCAATTCTGAAGGGAGATGCTTTGTTTTGTTGGCCATAGGTTTTAAATTGTATCCCATCTGTCTGGCCAAGAATAAGATGATGAACATGGGCTGTATAAATAGATTTTTAGTTGAACTCGGATTTGTGATGCCTTATTAAGGCAGCCATTGAATAAATTTACATAAATTAACACACATTAATGCATTTGCAAGGAAATCAGTAACCAGTGCCGATCGATAAGGCCTCTTTGGACCATTCACAAACCCTGCTGATCAAAACTGGAATTGATGTTTGTTAATATTGTTTTGTAATGGGGACAATTTATTGTGCAAATGTATGAAATGCTGTGTAGCTTGTTTTAAATTCTGCACTCATATTATTACCTCAAGGGCTACAAATTTGGTTTAACTTGCAGTGGGTTTGGGATTAGCTTGAGGTAAAGGGTAGTTTTCCTGGGTTTTAAAGTCCAAAATGTGAGCCTCACTTTTTTCAACTTTAATTCATGTCATCCAAATTTTCAGTGTTAGGTCAGCACTTTTTTTTGAAGTGAGGATTTGATGGATTTCTGAGAACAAATGCCTTCACATTTGTGCCTGCCTGTGGAGCCTCCACAATTGGGCACCCACTAATCAACATTCCCCTTGCCCCACCCCCACCCTTGGATCTCTGATCCCACTCAGGGCCTGTGACATCCCCTTCAGTCCCCACCCACCACAACCTCCCATATCCCTTGCCAGCCAGCTTCTCCCATCCAATTCCTGGCATGGACCTACCAGCAGTGTTCACTGACTGGTTGCTTCACTGCCTGAGTGAAGATCAAGCCAGTCAATGATTATATGGACATCAGGGAGGGGTGGACCAATTGGGATTGCAGTGCATGGTGAAAGTCAAAATTGAGATTTTGCCATGATTTTCTAACTCTTCTCCCCCATCTCCAAACTCCCTGTTGGGCTGTTGTGCTGCTTTGATATAGATATCAATTGCTCATGAATTGTGTAAATATGTGGGTATTTCTATTTAACAATAGGCAAAAGGAAACATTTATATGAAGACATCAAAATTATACTGTTCTGCTCACAGAAGTGACACTAAGACTAATTGCATGACACTTCCCTTCAATTGATGTCAAGCTACAATCTCTTAGACTTATTACAAAATTGGCTAGGGCTATTGTTTGTAGAAGCAACATTTTGCCCAATAATTACTTTCACTTGCAGTTTGCACAGCTTTACTTGTGTGTCTTAAATACAAATGTATTAGAAATAATTAAGGCATCCATCAGAATAGACTCAAACCATTTTAACTGCTGCCATATACTTTAAGATCACACTTCCAAAGTTTGTTATATGTATGTATTTTTGTTTTTTGACCAGTTAGAATGAGAAGTGAATAAGTTTAGGAGTGTTTCTTATCTTCAAGTGGCTCAGCTTCAGATAATGGGGAGAAAAAGATAACCTGTTCCCTGAATCATTAAGCAAGCCATAAATTTTTCAAAACTGAATATGATTGATACGTGATAAGCAATTGAATGAGTGATTGGAGGGAGTGTGACTTTCTAACAGCCATTGCAGGTGTGGTGGGCTGAGTGGCTGCCTCCTGTGCTGTACATTTCCATAATGCTCTCTAATGAGATCGATGGATATGTTATCCTTGATTTGATTTATTATTGTCACATGTATTAATATACAATGAAAAGTACTTGCACACTACACAGACAAAACGTACATTATAGAGAAAGTGCAGAATATAGTATTACAGTCATAGCTAGGAATGCAGAGAAAGATCAACTTAATGTGAGGTAGATCCATTAAAAAGTCTTTTAAAAATAAAAGATGACAAAATGCAAAGTAAAATTGTGAATGCTACAGATCTGAAATAAAACTTTCTTCCAGACATACAGCACAGGACTGTCCATTTTTAAAAGGTGTTACATATGTAAAAGGATTGCAAGTTGCTTTGAGTTGATCTCCTGATTTGCTGGTGATGTCATAAAGGTGCTGCCACAGGCTACTGTTTTTACTTTGTTTGAACTCTGTAGAAGAAAGATTTACTCAAGTCTCTTATTTAGTTTGAATCAAAGCGTGCAAATTGCTTTTTCTTTTTGTGTAAAATCCATTGCTCCCAATGTAGTTAGGACATTACAAAATACAAATTACCTTTCTTCCTTTCAAATGCTGAAGCCTATCAAGCAGTTGCAGCCATTTTTAACAAACTAATTATGCCTGACTTTTATTGGAGGTGTTCTCATAAGCTTGAGTACGTGTGTGATAATTGTGTACTTGGTGCTATTAAGTGCTTTATCTGATGGGAAGGCATTGAAGCATGCAAATAGCCTTTAACTGAAAGCAGCTGTAGATAGTCCTGTGCCCTTCAAAATTAGTCCTTTTTTTAAAAAATAGAACAGATTTGGTCTCGAGGTATTTTCTTTAGGTCTCCAAATTTTAATGCCTCCATCATCAGTAAAAGTCTGCTCTGATTGCCCCATGTAAAGACTTTCAAATGCAGTACATGAGTCATTAGAATCCAAAATCGGTTTGTCACTGCCTTCAAGCTTAAGGGCCTTGGTGCTAGTAATGGATTACAGTAATTCTGAATTGAAATAATGTACTCAATTAGAATTCCTACTCTTATTTTAGCTTGGGCATTGGAAGCATTGCAAGCTACACCTTTTGTGCTGATTGACTAACCCAAATGTTGGACACCTGAAGCAAAGCTGCGATATTAGGAGTTTATAGCGTGCAGGTGCTAATTTGTAATGCACACAAACTCTTGAAATGCAACAATGTGGAGTAGAATTTCACTGGGAATATATGCGCCATCTGCTGCAGCATTCACAGGACTGTACCAGCGTTTAGAAATCCAATCTCCGTAACTAAAGATCATGCCGTTTCACTGATGTAAAACCTTTGATTCCTTTTAAGATGTCTCCCTCAATCCGGGGATCTTTGGGTTCTGGTAGCAGAGAAGCTTTTTATTTATATTGGGTTAAATCACATCAGGACCTCCATTGCAAATGTAAACTATTTGGCAGATTAGCTGGCATAACACTTTGTTGGCAGATGGTGTATAGTGACATCTGTCCTGACAACTTCAGATAAAATGCCACTTTATTTGTAGATCAATGTGTGGCAGGACTTTAAAAATCTAACAGGGATGCAATTGGCTAATGCCAGCACAACAAAATGGGCCTATCGCCAATGTATAAAAAAAAAAATTCACTGTTTTCCCATTTGAATTGGAAAATATGATCAAGATTTAAGTTTAATTTTTTTTGGCCACAAGGAGGCTCATACTAACACTGCAATGAAGATACTGTGAAAATCCTCTAGTTGTCACACTTGGGCATCTGTTTGGCTACGCTGAGGGAGAATTTGATATGGACAATGTACCTGACCAGCACATCTCTCAGACAGTGGAGGAAGTCCATGCAGACATGGGGAAAACATGCAGACTCTGTGCACAGTGACACATGCTGCGAATTTAACCCGGGTCCCTGGCACTGTGAGGCAGCAGTGCTGAGTACTGTGCTGCCGTAATTCCAAACCAAGTGTGGCAGTGCAACTATGGAATGAGTCCCAAAAAGAGTTTGTACTTTGAATGAATTTCAGTAGCAAGATCGGGAACGGTGAAAAACCAAATAGACGACTTGGACTTTTGTCATTTTGAGCATGTGTACAAATCTTGCGCAAGTGAGTAGGTTTGTTGGCTGCTGCGGTGTACAAGATTTCACACTGCTGATAATGACCTAGTGGTATTATCGGGAGGCTATTAATCCAGAAGCTTAGCTAATGTTCTGGTGGCAAGGGTGCAAATCCCATAGATCATAAGATGTAGGAGCAGAGTTAGGGCATTCAGCACATTGTTTAGCAAAGTAGACTCAATCACGGTGGATAAGTTTCTCAACCGAATTCCTTTTGCCTTTTCCCTGTAACCTTTGATCCCCTTGTCAGTCAAGAACTTATCAATTTGTCCTAAGTAAAATGTGACCAGCCCTCACGGTCTTCTGTGGTGATGAATCCCATAGGTTCACCACCCTCTGACTGAAGAAATTCCACCTGCAACAGCAGATGGTGGAATTTGAGTTCAGAAAATATTCAGAATTAAGAATTTACCGATGACCGTGAAATTATTGCTAAACCCATCTGATGTCCTTTTGAGAAGGAAATCTGTCATCCTTACTGGTCTGACCTATATGTGACTCCAGAGCCACACAATGTCGTTGGCTCTCAACTGCCCTCCAAAACTGTTGAGCAAGCCGCTCCTGTTTCAAGGACAACTAGGGATGGGCAATAAATGCTGATCAGCCAATGGCACACATGGCCCACAAATGAATTTTTTTTAACTTTCTGGTGGAGAGAATTTTTAATGATGTCTGGATGAGGCATTATGGCTCTTTTTTTTTTAAAAAAAGTGAACCATGACTAGTATGTTTGAGGAGAATCCAGATCCAAGCACTTAACTTTTTAACCTCAGGCTGTTTGTACGTTTTTATGCATGAAAAATAAAGCAACGTAAAACTTTATAGTCTGACACCATGCCAGTCAGTTGAATGCCAGCAAGTATTGTAAATGTCAGCTAATCTTGCTGGTAATGTGCTGATCCTGAGTACATAATCCCAATGCAAAGTTCACATTTTTAACAATGTTGTCCTTGAGCCCTCACTCCAGAAGTATGGATACACTGTTTGGTATTACATTGACATAACTGGCCTTGTTTTTGATGGTAGCATGTTTCCCAGCTTTCCACATGGGTCTGTGACAAGATGTCAGTACCATTTGGGGATTAGAGGGGTCAGTTTTCGTACAGAGTGTGCAGGAAGGTTTTTTGACTCAGTATGTAGATAGGCCAACTAGAGGTGAGGCTACATTGGATTTGGTGCTGGGCAATGAGCCAGACCAGGTGTTAGGCTTGGAAGTTAGTGAACATTTTGGTGATAGTGACCATAATTCGGTTACGTTCACCTTAGTGATGGACAGGGATAGGCATGAAGCTGGGGGCAGTAGTTATAGCTGGGGGAAGGGTAATTATGAGGCCATCAGGAGAGAATTAGGGTGCATAGATTGGACTAGGAAACTACAGGGACTGGGAACATCTGGAATGTGGTGCTTATTCAAGGAGCAGCTGCTGCGAGTCCTTGATAAGTATGTCCCTGTCAGCAAGGAGGAAATGGGATCATGAGTAAGAAAGCCTTGGTGTACGAAAAAAGTTGATTTGCTGGTTAAGAAGAAAAAGGAGGCTTATGTCAGGATGAGGCTTGAAGGCTCAGTTAGTGCAATGGATAGCTATAGATTAGCCAGGAAGGAGGTAAAAAGTGAATTGAGGAGAGCTAAGAGGGGACACGAGAAGATGTTGGCTGATAGGATTAAGGAGAATCCTAAAGCTTTCTTTCGATATGTTAAGAATAGAAGATTGGTTAGGGCAAGATTAGGGCCAGTCATAGACAGCAGTGGGAAGTTGTGCGTGGAGCCTGAAGAGATTGGTGAGGCACTGAATAAATATTTCTCTTCGGTATTCACGCAGAGTGCTGGAAATGTAGCTATGGAGAACACTGAGGTACAGGGTTGCAAATTGGGAAGTATTGTAGTAGATAGGGAGGATGTGTTAGAAATTCTCGAGGGTTTGAAGTTGGATAAGTCCCCTGGGCCGGACGGGATTTACCCTAGGATTCTCTGGGAGGCAAGAGAGGAGATTGCAGAGCCTCTGGCTCTGATCTTCAGGTCCTCGTTGGTTACGGGTGTGGTTCCGGAGGACTGGAGGATAGCGAATGTGGTCCCATTGTTTAAGAAGGGGAAGAGAGACCTTCCTGGGAATTATAGGCCAGTGAGTCTTACTTCTGTGGTGGGCAAGGTATTGGAGAGAATTATTAGGGATAGGATTTATAGTTATTAGAGAGAAATGAATTGATTGGGGATAGTCAGCATGGTTTCGTGAAGGGTAGGTCATGCCTTACTAACCTCATTGAGCTTTTTGAGAAAGTGACCAGAGATGTGGATGGGGGTAAGGCGGTTGATGTAGTATATATGGACTTTAGTAAGGCGTTTGATAAGGTGGCCCATGGAAGACTTCTACAGAAAATGAGGATGTGTGGAATAGAGGGTGATTTAGCTAATTGGATTAGGAATTGGCTGGCAGATAGAAGACAGAGGGTGGTGGTTGATGGGAGATATTCATCGTGGAGTTCGGTGACGAGTGGTGTGCCTCAGGGGTCTGTTTTGGGGCCCCTGCTGTTTGTAATTTTTATAAATGATCTGGATGAGGGTATTGAGGGATGGCTCAGTAAATTTGCAGATGATACTAAAGTTGGTGGTGTGGTAGATAGTGAAGAGGGGTGTTTTAGTTTACAGAGTGACTTGGACAAGTGCAGAGCTGGGCCGAGAGGTGGCAAATGGAGTTTAATGTGGAAAAGTGTGAGGTAATGCACTTTGGCAGGAACAATAAATGTGTAGAGTATAGGGCTAATGGTAGGGCTCTTAATAGTGTTGAGGAACAGAGGATCTTGGTGTATGTGTCAATAGATCCCTGAAAGTAGGCAGTCAAGTGGATAAAGTTGTTAAGAAGGCATATGGAGTATTAGCTTTTATTGGTAGGGGGATTGAATTTAGGAGCCGCAGCATCATGTTGCAACTGTACAAAACTCTAGTGCGGCCGCACTTGGAGTATTGTGTGCAGTTCTGGTCCCCACATTATAAGAAAGATGTGGAGGCATTGGAGAGGGTACAGAGGAGGGTTACCAGGATGTTGCCTGGTATGGAGGGCAGGTCCTATGAAGAGAGGTTGAAGGATTTGAGGTTGTTTTCGTTAGAAAGGAGGCGGATAAGAGGGGATCTTATTGAAGCATATAAGATGATTAGAGGTTTAGATAGGGTGGACAGTGATAGACTTTTTCCTAGGATGGAAAAAGCTAGCACGAGGGGACACAGCTTTAAATTAAGGGGTGATAGTTATAGGACGGATATCAGAGGCAGGTTCTTTACCCAAAGGGTGGTTCGGGAGTGGAATGCCCTGCTGCAGCGGTTGTAGATGCGCCAAGTTTGGTGGCGTTTAAGAGGTTAGTTGATAAGTATATGGAAGAGAAGGGAATGGTTTAGTTTGGAGGGGCATTGCTTTTTATTTTGGTCGGCACAACATCAAAGGCCGAAGGGCCTGTTCTGTGCTGTAATGTTCTATGTTCTATTTTGGTGTATTCCCCTTGCTGTCCTTTTGTGTTGGTTTGGTCACTGCCCTGCTTGTCTCTGTACATGCCGCCGCTATTGCCTTTTGTTCCGCTGCAACACAGGCTCTGACCGGATTAAAGAAAACGATAGGAATTTGGAGTGCAGCCCTTCCTGGTCGCTGTTTGTTGCTGTGGCATTAATCAATCGATGCAGAGCAAGGAGTATCAACATGACTCAGCCTTTGCTAATGTTCTCTCTTTGCTTCTGAGAATTAACACACCCATTAATGCAGCAAAATAAACCTTTCTGCATAGTTAGTGCTTTCAAATGAAATTAACCCTCTAATAGTTCACAGCTGCTATCCTTAAATATCAGTTCATTGGGAGAATCTTGATCATGCTGTTATGCAGTGAATTGACCTCCATTTGTCTGCTGCACAACATGTTCATACAATTTATAAGTGGCTACATCTCTCAAAACTTAATTTGTGTCTAGTCACATCCTGCTGTGAGATCATAACTGTGTAAATGTACCTGTCTTTATATAGCAACTAATTTGATTAAAACATTGCTTCATATAATATGTTACTTTTTAATTGCTGACTTGTGGCAAACATGGAAGCCATCTTGCATACAAAATACAAGGATGACACAGTACCTCACAGCACCAGGGACCCAAGTTTGATTCCCGGCTTGGGTAACTGTGTGGATTCTGCACATTCACCCCATGTCTGCATGGGTTTCTGCCAGGCAGTCCAGTTTTCTCCTGCAGTCCAAAGATACGCAGGTAGTTGGGTTGGCCATGCTAAATTCCCCTTTAGTTATCCGAACAACAGGTACTAGAATATGGCAACTAAGGGATTTTAACAATAAGTTCATTGAGGTGTTAATGCAAGTCTAATTGTGATGCTAATAAATAAACTTTAATTCACCATCATGGGGAGATTTTGATTTTTTTTGAGGGACCGGGATTTTCATTGAAGAAGCAGATTTTAATCAAGACACCAGGGGACCATTTTCTCCAGAAGTATGATTCTTTTAGAACCAAGGATCTTGGGTACCAAGGAACAAAATCTACTGACAATCCAACACACTCTTTCAGCATTATTTTTGAATATCTTCTTGCATGCTGAGCTCTGATCTGCATTTTATCTGACACTAATGTTTTCTGGGGCTTACATAGTCTGAAGATGTTGGATTTTGAGGGTTTTATTTTTTCCCCTGGAGTGACCATGCAAATATGGGTAAAGGTAAACTACTGTGGAAGCTGGAATCTGAAACAAAAATGGAAGGTGCAGCTCTGACAAAGGATCATCCAGACTCTCAATGCTCTATTCTCTCTCCATAAACACTGTCAGACCTGTTGTGATTTTCCAACACTTTCTGCTCATGAAAGGGTGGGATCCATTTGTCTCATTCTGCACATGAAACAGTGTTGTGCACTCTTCACTACAGTGTGAAGTACAGATTGAAATGTACTTCCTCCTCGTTGCTGAAATAACTCCTCCGTGGCCAGTGTCCCTTCGCCAAACTGAAATTTATTTACTTAGCAAGCACCATTCAGACAGGTACTCCCTCATAAAGAGCATAAACCCAGAGTACCAGTAACCCTGACACTGCACATTATGTTCGTGTGCAGGGCTCACTCATTGGGAAAGCCATTACTGCTTTAATCTGGGAGCTCATATTCTATGAGGTCCACATCTTGGGTCTTATTACAATCATTATAATTGCTTTGTTCATTTTATTTATGAAGATGTGCTGATGCAGTCGATCATTTGGTCTGAATATTAAGTCTCTTAAAACATTGTTCTTCTCTGTTCGTGTTGCAGAATATTATTTCTGAATCTGTTCCCCAATTTGTGTAAAGCTCGTGCAGGAAAAAACTGCAAGAAATGGTGCAAGTTACAGATGTGGATTGTCTTGAATCAGTCTTCTCTAATGCGAAACTGAGACTCGTGCACATGGGTTTCCAACTGCCTTCTTGGTCATTACTACTGCTGAATAACTTCTCTGACCCTGAAAACTTGACATTGATTTATTATTGGGATACAGTGAAAATCATTGTTTCCTATGTGCTATACAGACAAAGCATACTGTATGTAGAGTACATAAGGGAGAAGGAAAGGAGTGTGTGCAGGATACTATTTACAGTCATAGATGGGTATAGCGAAAGATGAACTTTAATATAAGGTACATACATTCAAAAGTCTGGCAGCAGGGGAAAAAGTAGTTATATTTGCAGAAGCACTAAGTTCTTTCCATACCATTATTTCATGGCTTTGAAATATTAGACTAATATTAAAAAAAATTATCCCAATTATTACTTCATTCTCTAAAGTTCCTTTAAAAAAGGCTGATTAGTATTTTTAATTTCCTAGCTTGCTGCCGGTGAGAGACATTGATTTTTTTTTTTTTAAGCCTGCAGTACAATTGGGTGCCTAAGTATCCTCCTAGTTTGGTGTCAGATTCAAATTGACGTTGGAAAAGATGAAATCACACCATCGTGATTCATAGATCTTTATGGGAAGCTGGCTATGCTGATTGCAAAGTCTAGGCCAGAGTATTTCTAAAACGTACTGTGAATCAACAAATTGGTCAAGCAGTTCTTTAAAAGTTACTATTTCCAGTAAAATTAAAGTTTTGTTTTTGGTGTACTGTGGATCACTTCACTAATCTCAGTTTTTGCAGTATACAACCCAGTGTCGGGTTGTTCTTCACTCATAATTGTACTGTAGTGTACGTCCCAGTGTTTGTACTCTAACTCTTACAGCAGGTTAACAGTGTGTGCTAGCAGAGGGTCTGTTGTGTTTGTTGTAACAGTTTCAAAATTTCCAGCCGGTTGGGTTATAGCATAAGAAATAAAAATTAGAATGTTAATATTCCAGCCACATTGTTGAGCCAGGCACTGCATCCTGATCAAGTTTATGCAAATCGATTGTTCTAACCGATCTGCTGCTGGCTTTGCATTTGACATGCAATAACTCTGCAGTGCCCTTGACTGTGCGTGTCTAGAACAAATGAATAGTGTGAACGTGGTTAGTTGTATGGCGAATGTTGATGCTGGTGTTAATCTGAGGAGGATAATTTGCAGCTGGTATGACTATGTACCTGGCTGTTTAATGATTTAGAGCAGCCTTGCTCCTCGTCTTGTGATACTGGATCAGTTACATTGGAAGTTGATCTCTTGGGTCTGTGTGCAACATTTCTCAGAGCCCTGCAGACAATGTAGACGTGGCACAGGGAGCCTTGCGATGCAATAAAATGTGTGGGGAAATCTGGTCGTGGGAGTGCAGAGAAATGTGAAGATTAATGAGGATTCCTTTAAATCTTCAAAGGACTATTCTGCTACTGTTGAACTATGGAAACATGAGATGGCAGAATATTTGATCACGGGGGATGAAAATTGAAGGATGTGCGGCGAAACTCTGCAGGCGCGGACAAAATTGTGGACGTCCGTGTATGATACGGAAGCAATAGATGCTTGTGATAAAAGGATAGGCCTAACTCCACCGTTCCCCCGTGAGATGGCGAGCTACAGTCTGGGTTTGGATAATATCATGAGCACAATGCTGAAAACAGCAGAAAGTACTGCTTCAAGCCCTTGCTTAGCTGAGTCCAAGGACAGAGCCCTTTCAAAAACTACTGAATTTCAGTGGGAGGGTAACTGTGCTGAGGTAACTGTGTTGCAACATTTGCTGTCTATACGGTGGTTAAAAGAACTGGGACTGAACAACAATGAAGGTGACGGAATAAATGAGCTGACGGGCAGTTGGGCAAATGGAAATGCTTTAATTATGAGAGACAGCAACATGAAGGAAGAGAGAATGAGACAGCTACCACCCGCTTTGAACTATAGATGCAGCACTGGGAGTACTTGTGAATCTGCGTCAACAATCAATCGTGATCAAGTTTTATCTGAAACCAGAGTGGATTTTGCTGATGTGGTGCCCATAAGCAATGAGTTTCTTGACAACTGCAATAATAATTGGTCCAATGCTACCCACTTCACTGGCACAGAAGGCAAAGTGCCAGTCATTTTCACAAGCTTGCTGGTAGTGAGAAAGGACACCAAAGGGGAAGATGGGGAGACGTTCTGCAAACTGAAAACAGCAGATGCTGAGTTAGCTTCACCGAGATTGAAGCAGACAGTCCAAAGAAAACTTAGTGAGGGTGTAAGTGTCCATGGTGGTAAACAGACCAAGGAGAGGCCAGCATTGGATGGTGATTTTGGGCAGGTAAAACTTCAACTTAGTTTTAAGGCTGCACAGGAAATATATTCCAAAAGACAGGAATCCAGCTTGCAATTTAACCTTTGTATGGGGTCGCAGCAGTAAAAAACGTAATCCGTTTAGGGACTAGTATTGTTAGAAGCAATAAGCTTTGAATAAAGTTTCTCGCAAACTTTTGTTGCTATGCGGTTTGCAGTTTTGAAAATATTTTGTAAGTAACAATGCCTGTTTTCTAGTTCACTCGAAGGCGAGTGGGTTTTGTCCCGTCAGGACTTCTCTGCCAATTAATGCTTGCTTCCTTTTTTTTTTTTTGCCTCTTTCTCGACTAAAGCAAGACAAGCTGTACACGTGGGCAGCGGTCAGCCAACCAACCCAGTCACGTGACCACGTGGAAGGTCGTATCCCTGGGAGAATTCAGACAGTGTGGCCACCGGCCAAGCTCTGGACAGAAGGAAAGCCGAAGCCTGTGGAATCGGGTGAGCAAATGTGGTGGAAGGTTGGGGGGGAGGGAAACATCATTGTAGCTGGCGTTGAAAAGTTGTTTGTTTTTTCTTTTGCTGGTTGTGACAAGTTTGTCGCGATTCCCTTCGCAAATTAACTTCCTAGTCTGTTCTGTGCTGATTTTTAAGGCAGGCAAGGGGAGACTTGTTTCTGCAAGAGGGCAAGATGTACCAAAGTCAGCTTGGCCTCTGCAACACCTGTAGTTTAGTGCAGATGTTGACATTCTAACTATTAAATTCCAGTGGTGTACTTCACAGAAATATTCACTGATGCAAGTCATTTAGGTCCAGCACCGGCCTCAGCCTTTGCAGGTTAGCCTGGTTTAATTGCTATTTTGATTTTTCTTGTCCAGAGCAATGGACTAATTTGTTATTGAATATATCCAGGCGCCACATTCCACAGCTGCATGGCAGTTATGTGCCAGATGTTAATGCATTAGTCCACCAACCACATCAGACTGTGTCAAGAAATACACTTGAAGTTCTGGCATTTTGAATCTTTAAAAGTGTGATTGTGATTGTTTCTAATTTATTGGAACCAGCACTGTTCCCTCAGTGGCAGGGATCCAGGTTCAATTCCAGCGTCTGGTATCTGTGTGGCTTTTGCAAATTCTCTCCCCGCCTGTGTAGGTTTCTTCTCACTCCAAGGTTAGGTTGATTGTCAATGTTAAAAATTTTCTCTTAGTATCAGGGGGTGCTAGTAGGGTCAATCAAGGGGTTATAGGGATAGGACCTGGGTGGGATTATTGGTACAGACTCGGAGGGCTGCATGGCCTTCTGCTCCACTATAGGGATTCTATGGGAGGCATTGGCCAGAATCTTATGACCTTCAGGCCAGCAGGATTTTCCCATTCCGCTGCAGTGAATGGCGATTTGGCTTGTTGCCAGATTCTCCATCTTTGCTGCACCGAGGGGGTGGTGTGGAGTGGTGGTGAGATTGCACCCATCATTTCAGTAATGTGGTTTTTCTTTGCCTGTTACCAGTGGATTTTTCCCCACCACCTGCTCCAATGGCACAGGACCCTTTTTTTAACGTGAAAAGTTGTATTTGTTGTGAAATTCAAATAGCCTTCCGAGAGACCTTCTTGAGACATACTGCCACTCTTCACCCAGAGTGGTGTCGAGCCTATAGCTAACTAATCGAAAATGAGCAAGCCAAATACCTCCGATTGCTGGAAATCTGAAATTTGAAAAGGAAAGAGTGCTGGAAATACTCAGTAGGCAATGTCTGTGGGGAGAACAAAAGTTCACATTTTCAGATTGTGACGTTTCATCCAGGCTCCATTTTAAAAAGAAAAAACACCTGGAACATTCCCTCTGATTTTTCTGTTCATGCAGATGCTGATTGTTTCTGGTATTTTGCTTAATAAAATAAGTGCCATAGATCATTACCCAGCCATAGCTAGTGTCACTGAAAACCATCACCACAAAGATTAGTACAGATAGAAAAAAAATGAGGGCAGAAGAGTATTTCTGGGATTGAGAAATATCATTTCAGATTCATGGCCACTTCTACTTCAAGTCCAAAGATGTGTGGATTGGCCATGCGAAATTGCTCCTCTAGTGTCAGGGTGATTAGCTAGGGTAAATGTTTGGAGTTATAGAGGTGGAGTCTGGGTGGGATTATCATCGGTGCAGACTTGATGGACCAAATGGTCACCTTCTACACCAGAGGATTCTATGAACATTAAATTGAAGTCTGAGATTTCTCTCAACCTACTTGTTTCAATCCTTCACATTTCTTTTGATCCTTAACTAAGATTTTGGCAAAATCATGTTGTGGGCTAGCAATGTTTTGCTTCAGTGAGATAAGGTTTGAGATTTAAGAGTCTTGCTAAGGGGCTAAAAGCACAGGATTCACTGGATTGGAAAAACATTTTTTATTATGCAAAATCAAAAGAAATTATAATACTCATTTTCTACTCTAATGTTTAGATTTAGTTTGAGGTACATATGGATGCATAACAATTAGCAAATGCAACAAAGAATGAATTCTCAGCAATCCACCCCAGGCACCCCTAAACAATGGATCAACAAATTTCCTTGAAACTCGGTGGCATTTTCAGGTCATACCCACCCCAAAACCGGAAAATTCTGCCTGAGTCAACGGATCTTTGCGTACTTTAGCCCCTGCCCGCTATGTTGGCTGTGGTGGTGAGACGACAAAACTACCCTCTCCCAAATTCCCTCATAATGGATTCCAAACTTTTCACTTTCAAAGATCAAGCATCTGAGTTCCTTCTCAGCTGCTCCAACTTCTGACTCCCTGAATAACTGCATACCTCGCAGGACTTCAGTCTCCTCTCCCCAGCCTTTGTTTCCCTGGATTTCGGATTCTGCATCTCAGATTCTACTGGCACAATTTCAGCTCTTTAATAGTTGGATAGCTTCACTGGGCGGGCAGTATCCCTGGATTTCACCAAGCTTCACTCTTCCCAGCTGCATCATGTATAAATAGTTCCCAAGGCTGCTTCTGAGCCTTATCCCTTTTACAATATGGAGCCAGTGACACCCCCCCCCCCCCCCCCTTTCTCCATTCCCCAGAATTTCCCTAACTACACAAAGATATCAAATTGCTCTTGAATTCGAAGCCCCAGGCTTCCTGAGGCTTCGTTTGAGCCCTAATTCTTTCCAGTACAGAAGTAATGAATGTCTGCCACCTTCTCAACTCCTCAGGATTTCTCCAACTACATCAAGTTGTCCTTGCGACTTCTCCTAAATCCAAATGACACATTGCCAGCTAAAAACAATGTTTGTCTGCCTGGAGCCTGCAACTTTTTGGAATGGTCTTTTTCCCTTGTTGCAGAGCCCTAACTTCCCCCATCACGTTTCCAGATAAATTGAAGCCCTGAAATTTCCTTAATTTCCACCCATCTCCATGATGTACTCTTCTAGGACTCGCAGCTCCTAAATTAATTGTTGCTCTAACCCCAGTATAAAATGACTTCCTCTGGCTGCATTCGTTATAAGCAGTGTAGCCCCCTTCACCAAAAACTTGCAACCTCATCCGCAGCTGGGATTCTGTGATGCTGCTTCAGTGAATGGCTGAATGTCAAATTCTGCATTCTTGGTTAGAGTAAGATGGGAGCAATTGAGATTGGAGAATTCTACCCCTTGTCTCCAATTCTCCAGCTAAGCAAGCCAACCAGCTGTTTTTATGATCTTGACTTTATAGTTGTTAATCCTTTAATATGCTCCTAGCCTTTTAAGTGTATAGTCTTCGAGCAGCTTTAGTTGCCATTTTTCATGTTACCTTTAACCCTCCCAGAATTAAGTATTACTTATAAAACATCACTGAGCCATGGTCTAGATATTTACAATATGTTGTAGCACTTAAAGATAATGCATTGCAATCTTGCTACTTATAACCCAGAGCAATGTCCATCTGGCCCAGTTTGCACCTCCTGAGTAGTAGGCTGACAGGAGCTTGAGGCCTGAATGCAGGAGAACGCCATTATAATATCTGCAGAGATGGATAACATTTAAACAGAAATTTGGACCTCTGGTCAGAAGCAGAAAGATTGACTTGACAAAATTTCACAACTTAGAACCTTTTATTGTAGCAAATGACTAAAAGCACTTTGAATTGATCATTTTTGTGTGGGGTGACTTGTACTAAGAGAGCATTCCTCTTTTATACCTGTTGCCCATCATACACCTGAGACTGACCAATCTTCCCAATGGGTTCCCAATCCCTTTTTCACCATATAGTAATTTCAAGTTAAGAGCAAAATACTGCAGATGTTGGAATTTAAAACAATGCTAGAAAATTTCCTCGGGTCTGACAGCATTTGTGGAAAGGGAACAGTGCCAATGTCCCAAGTGGATGACCCTTTGTCAGAGCTGAATTTTGAGTAAGCATCTCCAGGTGCTCCCCTTGCTTAGCAGAGTTCCTTGAATATGCCATGCAAGTCACATTCCAATGATTCATTTTCCTTTTCTGGGACAAATATCCTGAGATCTTTTTAGATGGTCACAGGATATATATATTGGATTAGAGATCATATCGTTCTTATTTCCAGCTGTGATAGCTCTCAAAATCATGCAACCTCTTCCCCCTGCTGTCTGCACAAAACTGCTGCGTGTCTCTGATATTTATTGATTGGTAGGGCAATGTGTAATCTGATCTCAAAAATTACTTCCTCTATTTGTTCCCATAGCAACATTAACCTTGAATGTTGGTCAAACTCCTGATCAGCTGCTCTTGTTCCCAATCCCCTTTCATCCGAAAAGTAAATATAGCCCAATGATTTGTACCCTGTACCTTCAACACCATTTCTGGGACTTTGAGAGACTGTTCCCTCGTTACTGCCATTGCTTTCACATGTACATAACTTGCACCTTTATAAAATAATGTAAATCTTCCTTTGATCTCAGAATCAAACCTCCCAGGCTTACTGTCAAGCAGATTGGAAAGTAAGTCATATGACCTCTTCATTTACCCTAAATTTAAAGCTACAGTCCTAAAAGTAATCCAATTGTGACACTACTGTGAATGATTTCTATGCCAGTCAATGAATTTGAATTTGTAACTTTAGTGAAAACATTTCTAATGTCAGTCCTACATGACTAGAAATTATACACATACTGTTCAGACAACTATATGTGATGCAATCAGAATCCCTGTAATGCAGAATGAGGCTACTTGGCCCATCGAGTCTCTACCACCAACAATTCCACCTAGGCCCTATCCCTGTAACCCTATATATTTACCCACCTAGTCCCCTGCCACACAAAGGGACAATTGAACATGGTCAATCCGTCTAACACACATCTTTGGAGTGTGGGAGGAAACTGGAACACCTGAGGAAACCCATGCAGACACTGGGAGAATGTGTGCAAACTCCACACTCAGTCACCCACGTCTGGGATTGAACTCTGGCCCCTAGTGCTGTGAAACAGTAGATTAAAGAATGTAATGCTGTGCAAATGCAGTTTGATACCAACCTAAAATGTGATTTGCTTTTAAAGTCAGTTTTAATTAGTTTAGTAATACAAAATCTGACCTACCTACCACAAGCTAAACTGTACAGTGCAAACTGTATTGTGATTTATACAGTTCCATTTTAAAAAATTGGTTCATAACCAACATTGTGCTTTTCAATATTGGGGTACAAAGCATTTCTTTGCTGCAGAAGGATACTATATATCGGCTGATTAGAATGTAATTATTTTGGGGAGAAAATGTCAATTATGATTGTAACAAACTAATTGAAATGGGACAAGAGAAGAGCTCACTTAATTTTAATAACAGATTTGTGGTTTGCAAAATATTTAAAAGTGGTCTTTACAGCATAATTTAAATTTCAATGTTTTACATGATGGTTGAAGATGGGAATTTTAAATGTACAGTTCTGTCGTTTCATTACTGATTTTGAATTAAATTGATTTAAATTATGGTATAAACTCTATATTAAGAAATTATCAGCAAAACAACTATCTTATGACACTTGAGGCAATCTCTGCTCTCTTGACACAAATCCCTTCAACTACTTGTTTTTATGTTGGCAAGGTCTCTGCTGCACTCACTAATCCCAGTAGTGCAACCCATGACCTCTCAACCCTCTTAAAAGAAAAACTGCCATATGACCCATGTCTTTCACTTAACCTTGTATCTCTGTATTCAAGTTCCACACCCCTCAACCAATAAATAGAAAACCTGTTTCTGTCTACCTGTATCAGTGCATTTAAAAAAAAAACTGTTCAATCAAATTAGTGTTGCCTGTTTCCATTGCAATGTTCCTTGTTTCGGTTCAGCTACTTTAGTCTACCTTACTAATTCGAGCATTGCTTTCATTTTAAAATCTCTCTTCCACTGTCTGAAATAACATAGCTATTTTTATTCACTCAATGCATTCGTGCCTGTAGAGGAAATCAAAGGTAAGGTATTTAAAGAAACTTGGTACAAGTTAATTTCATTGCACTGCTTTCTGCCCACTGCCTAAAGGGGATAAAATGTGTTTTTTGTGGGGAGAAATTATTCTTGCTTCATGTTTTTATGTAAAAGCTGCAATTACTTCATAAACCTGATTGTTTATTCAAAACTGACTAATTAATTGTGACCCAGCAGGAGCCTTATTTGTGATAATTGAAGATACAAATAATCTACATGAATTGCTGGGATCCCAATTTAGGATCCAGATATTGGAAATTCTTTTGACCAATATATCCTTTTAAAACTTAGTTGTCGTGCATGATCATTTTATTTTGCCCAGTAGGTGGTTCCTTTTTAAATTTATGGTGTTGCCACATAATGTATTTATCACCTAGCGAGACCTGTGTGGTACCTTCCAGACTGCTGCCAAGCTTGGGTACTCGTACAATTTCATGGACCATTGCCATTCTAATGCATTCTGGTTTCTTCATTCACCCCTGCTTCATAACCTAATATTCCCCCTCAATCTCTCTCTCCTGAACATTACTCTCTTCTGAACATTGTTTAAAATAGGAATTTGTATCAGAAAGTACTTCACTTGCTCTTAGTAAAACTGTTGCCATTTAGCATATGTGTTCTCCCACTATTGTTTCTTCTATCATCCTTTCCACTGAAATGCATTTGACACCTGTTTGTCCAAAGTACTAACCAATGTCAGTCGAATATGTTTGCAGTCCGTTGACATTAAATCATTCTCTTTATTTCATCTGCACATTTTAGCATATGTAAACTATATGTCCACAGCTAGATTCCTATTTATGTGAGGGAGGCGGGACAGAGCATTGAGAGCATGCACAGGATGCGAGACCCATTTCACTTGTTTATGCAATTTGCTAAATTCTTGAATTAACTCTGTTTTCTCATACCGTCACTAATCCTTTTGAGTCCCAAAGTACCCACAAACCTATCAATCCCAGTCCAGAATATAACCCTCCATATCCCTCAAGGGTAGAGAATTCCAAAGTTTCACAATGCGGCCCACCTGAAGCTCATAAGATTGCGCCAATTTCCCTTCCTAGGCTAACCCCCTCCAAGGCCAAAATATATCCTTCCGCAAAAGCGGCAACCAAAACTGCACATGGTACTCCAGCTGTGGTTTCACCAGTGCCCTGTACAGTTGCAGCAAAACCTCCCTGCTTTTATATTCTACCCTCTCACTATAAAGGCCAACATTTCATTCGCCTTCTTGATCAGCTGCAGCACCTGCAGACTGGGTTTTTGCGATTCATGCACAAGGACCCTCTGGTCCCTCTGCACTGTAGCATGCTGCAGCTTTTCGTCCTTTAAATAATAATCTCTCCTACTATTATTTCTACCAGACAGCTCGCTGTCTGATTTAGCCTGCAGCTCTGAGACCTGCCTTCTATCACGTTAAGAATGAAACTATCATCTGAAAAATCAGGTCAGCGCTTTCTGCTCATGTAGGTGTAAGCTTCCCACCCAAAACCCCTCAGTACTTTTCAGCCAGTGTGTGGGATCACCACCTCTACATAAAGATGTATGTGAATTGAATAGAGTTTCTTCTTAAAGCCATTGTGTTTAGATCAATTGCTCAACAAGTCTTTTTTTTACTGAAGCATAGTGGTCGATTACTTAGAATTGTGCAAGCTGACCCTGATCTGTGCTGCTTTGACCCGCTCTGTACCTTAGTGCTCTTGGTATTGCAATCTATAAAAGCAGACATTTATGGGGATTCTAAATTCAATCATCAGCTTGCAATTTGATTGGGTATCTCTAAAATGCGGTGTTCATAAACTGGATAGGGCCTGGGAAGGACTGTGATTGGGCTAAATGGCCTCTTTCTGCACTGTTGGGATTGTATAACATGTTTGATTCATTGTTTGCTGTTAAAGCTTTGTCTCAAAGTGGCTTTGACCCTTGCATGCAAAGCTCATCATTTCTTTTCCAGTAATATAAATGGAGAACCCCCTTACCTCCTTTCCAAGGCACTTTTCTCACATAACTGCGCCATTGTAACAGTGAACGTCTCTACTGTCTCATGTCATTGTGTATGGGCCAAATGTACTTCAGCTATGAGTCAGCAATTCACTTGATCCAAACTAATTAGTACTTACCGTGCAGTCTCTTCTGTAATGGATGGTTTGAGCAAACTGAATACTCGCCCCCTCCACCCCCCCCACCTCCACCTCCACTGTCCCTCCAAAAAAACATGATTCAGACTCCATGTGACCCTTTCCAGTTCAATCTCTATTATTAAACACTAATTCCAAACAAATGATTGTTTTTTTTTAGAAACCCAGGACTTGGAATTTCTGCAGTAGACTTTTTCTTGCCAATTGCTCTGACTTTACTTCAGATTTCTTTTCCCATTCCATTTCTCTCCTTCCTGTTTTTTCAACTACGTTTACTTATCTCTCCTTTTATTTCTAACACCCTTTCAGACTTCAGTGATTTAGTCCTTTGTGTATCATTCAGCACCTTTTTAATCTCTTTGCAATTTAAGGCAACATACTGCAGAAACCAACGGTTGCTACTTTAATAGAAATTTTTGATGGAAGTGTCAAGCTTTCCACCTGTTGGGAATGCACAAGCGGGTGAGCACTGCTAAAAATCCAGGATTTTATGGATTTGGGAATATGTAGACTTTCATAGCAAACATAGAAACATAATGGTAGGAAGAGGCCATTCAGCTCTTTGAGTCTGCTGTGCCATTCATTATGATCATGACAGATCATGCAAATCAATAATCTGTTCCTGCTTTCTTGCCCCCCATATCCTTTTAATTCCTTTACCCTAAGAACTACATCTAACTCCTTTTTGAAAACATGCAATATTTTTGGCCTCAATTGCCTACTGTGGTAGAGAATTTCACATTTCAGTTCTCTTTGGGTGAAGAATGCCTCCATATTTCAGTTCTAAATTGCCGACCTCAGACTGTGACCTCTGGTTCTGGACTTCCCTGCCATCAGGATCAGCCTTTTTGCATCTATCCTGTCTTAGTGATAATACTTTACAGGTTTGTGAGAACCTCCTTCCCCACCCTCCAACAATCATTATTCTGAACTCCACAAATACAATCTTAACCAACTCAATCTCTCCTCCTGCCATCTCAGAAACAAGCCTGATAAAATATTTATGCTCTCTCTTTTTAGCAAGAATGTTCTTCCTCGGATAAGGAGACTAAAACTGCGTGTAATATTTCAGATATATTCCTACTCCTGTATTCCAGTTCTCTTGCTATGAAGGCCAACATACTGCTTGCCACTTTCACTGCCTTTTTAAATTTGTTTTATGGGATATGGGCATCAGTGGCCAGTATTTAGAGGTCCATTTCTCTTTGCCCAAGGGTCAAGAGCTGTGGCTCTGGAGTTACATGTAGGCCAAACAAGATAAGGATGGCAGATTTCCTGCCCTAAAGGACAAAAGTGAAACAGATGGGTTTTTCTGACAATCGGCAATGGTTTTATGGTCATCAGTAAATTCTTAATTCCAGTTTTTCTTTTATTGAATTCAAATTCCACGGTCTGCCATGGTGAGATTCGAACCCTGGTCCCCAGAACATTAGCTGAATTTCTGGATTAATTGTCTTGCAATAATACACTAGGCCGTCACTGTCTGCATTCTTGCTTTCAGTGACTGATGTACAAAGACACCCGTTTTTCATTGCACATTTTTTTCCCCCCTCAATCTATAGCCATTCAGATAATCTACCATCCTGTTTTTACTCCCAAAGTGGATAATCTTGCATTTATTCATGTCAATGGGCATCTACCATGCATTTGCCCACTCATACACCTTGTCTAAATAGCACTGAAGCATCTTTGCGTACTCCTCCCACCTAGCTTTGTTGCCTTCACCCTTGAAGGACTCCAATAGATTTGTCAAGCATGATTTCCATTCTGTAAATCCATGCTGACTGTGCCCAAAGCTGCCACTGTTATCCGAGTACTCAGATATTGGATCTTTTACTCTGGTTTCTAGTATTATCCCTAATTGTGTCAGGCTGTGACTGGTCTGTAATTCTGTTTTCTGTTTAAATAGGGGGGGTTATGTTAACTACTCTTCAACGTATAGAAATTGTTCATGTCCATAGAATCTTGGAAGATGACCACCAATGCATCCACTAGGGTACTTCGTTAAATACAGGAGTTGGGACATCTTGTTGAAGTTTTACAAGACATTGGTAAAGACATGCTTGGAATACTGTATACAGTTCCGGTCACCCTATTATAGGAAGGATATTATTAAACTAGAAAGAGTGCAGAAAAGATTTACTAGGATGCTACCGGAACTCAATGGATTGAGTTATAAGGAGAGGCTGAATAAACTGGGACATTTTTCTCTGGAGTGTAGGAGGCTGACGGGTGACCTTTATAGAAGTCTATAAAATAATGAGAGGCATAAACAAGATAGGTAATCAACATCTTTTCCCAAAAGTAGGGAAGTCAAAATTAGAGGATGCAGGTTTAAGATAGAGGGAAGAGATACAAAAGTGTCCAGAGGGGCAGTTTTTCACATAGGGTGGTGAGTGTCTGAAACAAGCTGCCAAAGGTAATAGTAGCGGCGGGTACAATTTTTTCTTTTAAAAAGCATTTATGTACTTATGTGGGTACGATGGGCATAGAGGGATATGGGCTAAATGCAGGCAATTGGAATTAGTTTAGAGATTTTAAAATAAAAGGGCGGCATGGACAAGTTGGCCAAGGATCTGTTTTAATGCTGTGAACCTCTGTGATTCTATGAAGTACTCTGGGATATAGATTATCAATTCCACCCCCCTCATCCCTAACAACATTTCCCTACTAATACTGATGTATTTCAGTTCCTCTGTCTTGCTCAACTCTTCTCCAACATGTCTAGTATGTTATTTCTGCCCCCCTTTTGAGGGTGGAACCAACTAGTTGTTTGTGGACAGCCATTCTTGTCTCCATTATAAATTTCCCTACTTTTGACTAAGGGACCCACATTTGTCTTCAATTATGTAAAGAGAAAAAGATTGAAGAAGTTTTTACAGTCAGTTTCACGTGCCCCACAAGCTTACTCTTTTTTTTTAAATTTTCCTCCTCTTAAACACAATTTTCTTGTCCTTGTTTCCTGAATTCCAAACTGCTCCCAATCCCCAGATCACTTTTTTTTCTGGCCAATTTGTATATCTCTTAATTAAAATTTATCTCCAGTTTTTCTTAAACCGTGGTTTGGCCACTTTTCCCATTTTTATTTTTGCCAGACAGGAATGAATAATTATTGCAGTTTGTCTATGTGCTCTTTAAATGTTTGCCATTGCCCATCGTCCATCATAGTCAACCCAACCCATCATTGCCTGCGTGCAATTTGAATTTGGTTGAAACAGTTTATCTGAATTATTCAAACCCATGTTTATCAGCATGCAAAATCATTTATTTGCTCGCGGTGAATCTAACATTGGCATACTAGCCCAAGTGACAAAAAAAAGCATTGTTTAATCCATTCATGCTGCTGTAGCTCATCACTGACTTGTTTGTGCTTTGTTTGGAACAAAATCTACATCTGTTAACCAGTCCTGAAGTAGACCCATTGTTAAACAAATGTTTTTGGGGAATTTTTTCCTTGTGCTAGTTCCACCAGTAAAGATTGATACTGCGTTCATGCAATGGGTCAGAGCCTGAGCCTGGGACAGAATTTCTGTACCAGCTCACCATCTGAGTGGATCAGAGAGGCGACATTGCTGAGCTACAGCATGAGGGACCTGTGTTCAATTAATTCCTAGCTTTGGTAACTGTGTGGAGTTTGCACATTCTCCGTGTTTCTTGTGGGTTTCCTGTGTGCTCTGGTTTCCTCCCATAGGCGAAAGCTGTGCGAGTTAGGTGGATTGACCATGCTAAAGTGCTCTTTAATGTTAGAAGGACTAACTAGGGTAAACACAAAGAGTTAAGGGGATAAAGCCTGGATGGGTTGTGGTCAGTACAGACTTGGTAGGCTGAATGGCCACCTCCTGCATTGTCGGATTCTATGATTCAGTTGTTGGGCCTTGAGATCTGAATGGCCTTTGAGCCTTAATGTGGATTATAAGCACAGAATAAGAATAATTCAAGGTGCAGGACATGTCAGAAACTAGGTAGGAGCTGGTTGGACAGTGAACAAAGATGAGGGAAGAATGAAAGAGTCAATCTAGCCCTACATCTTTGTTCACTCATTCTGTTTCCTGCCCTGTTTCATGTGTTAGCTGGTTCTCTTAATTATTCCCTCTGATGGAACTGATCAAAGTTTGACTTGGCAGAGGAATTAAGTTATTGATTTGCTGTACACACCTCTGTTACTTTCATCAGGGAAAGAATCACATTTCTTGGTCTTTGCTATGTAATTTTCAACTTGGACAATGAGATCTAAACTTTTAGTACAGTAACATTGACAGTGGTGCATTTAAATTGAGTTGGTATTGGCATGGAGCTGGAGAATTTAGACCTAAATTTATTTATCTTTGGTAGTGAACTTAAAGCCAAGGATCCAATTTATGAATTGTTAGTTTGAGCCTGCTGAAGATTATCGTACTGGAGGTCTGAAGATTCTGAGTGAAGACTCGGAGAAAATGAAGTCTGGCAACTAACTGGGGTCAGTGATGAGTTGGCATGGAAAGTTGATAATGGAAATTAAAGCAATGGATCAGCTCTGGTTGGAAGAAGTGCAGTGGAGGGTTATTACTGAAAGTCAAAAGACAATCCACGACATTTGAGACCATTTTGGGTAGTGCAGTGGCACCATCATGCGGAGGAGGACAATGAATACTAATGAGCTAGAAGGGACAAAATTGGGAAGCAGCAAGCGAGGGGTGTTGGTGAAGATTGTGGGGTCATGAAAGAAAGCCAAGAAGTGATTGATGTGATATGGTCATAGAGGTTTACAGCATGGAAATAGGCCCTTTGGTCCAACTTGTTCATGCCACCCGTTAATCACTACTCTAATCCCAGTTATCTGTGTTAGGCTCATATCCCTCTATATCCATCTTACCCATGTAACTGTTAAAATGTGTTTTAAAAGACACAGTTGCACTTGCCTCTACTATTACTTGCACCTCATTCCAGGCCACACTCCACCTCTGTGAAAAACTTGCCACTCTGGACATTATTTATCTCTCCCCTCTCATGTTAAACCTATACCTTCTAGTTTTAGACTCCCCTGTCTTTGGGAAGAGAAATTGATTATCTACTTTATGTATGCTCTTCATTATTTTATAGACCTTTATAAGATCACTCCTAAGCCTTCTACGTTCTGTGGAAAGAAAATCCCAGTCAATCCAATCTCTCCTCATAACTCAAACCATCAAGTCACAGTAGCATCCTAGTAAACTTTTTCTGCATTCTTTCTAGTTTAATAATGTCCTTTTGAGGCAGAGAGGGGAAAGATGGTGGGAAGAGTAATGGGAGATAGGACAGCTAAGAAGAAGAGGAGGAAGATCCAAGACACATTCTATGTTCTAAATGTGAGGGCAAGAAAATTAAATGCAACAGAACTGGAAGGGATTGGGTGTCTGACTGGAGGAGGGGTGATCAACCCTCATTGTGGCAACTCCCAAGTGAAATGGGGGAAGGAAAAAAAAGGGGAGCAAGCTGAGAACCAGAGTTGTTTTCTGAAATGACTCCAGCTGTGAGTTGTTCATGATTTCAGACTTGGTTTGACTGCAGCTTTGTAAGCCCCATGCTTGGTGTCTAGTCGGCAGCTAATTTGGCCAATCAAATGCCAGACAAGAAGTTCCCAATTTAAATCCCCACTAAAATGTGTAGTAGCTCGGAGGCAGAGAGCCAGCATCAGTGTTTGAAAGAACTGAACAGTTCAGTCTGAGCTGCCAGCTCTAGCTGCTATGGTTACATCATTTTTATGGACTAACGAGAAAAAACGTCAAGCTAGATTCTTCAGAAGAGGGCTTAAAAACCTGAGGGACTGTTCCATTCTGGAATTTGAAAGGGTGAGAGTCCACCAAACTGGGTGGGAAATGGGCAAAGCTGGGTTTTAGCAAAAGAAAGTGAAAGTTTATATTTTGTTCGGACTTTGTGTGAGATGTAGGATTTTCCTGCTTTGTTTGCCTAGATAGCATTTTCTGATTAAGTACGCAGTAACAGCACTTTTAAGTACAGTCATGGCCTTCATACTTGACCTTATGTCATGTTAATAATTTCAGGTTACCATTAGCTTGTTAATATTGAGTAAACTTTGGAAATTCCAAAATTCAATGCAAAGATTGTAATAGGTATTCAGAAAGGTGTACTCGTGTAAGAAAAGGTATCGTCTGCAAAGTGAGTTTCCTCCAGACGGCTTGAGTTGACATTGAATTGTGTGTTAAGTGGAATCTGTTTTGCTCGTTTTTACTTTGCCAGTTCTTTAGAAATGACATCTGCAAAATGTCCATCAAAGCTTAGTGCTTTTGTGATAGCTCAGCTTAATCAGCCGGAAACATGTCTACTGTTGTGTTTTTCTTCTGGCATTTCCACTTGTTGGAGTGCTAAAGCGTGAATGTTGATGAACTTGCTGAAAGTAAATGAGTGTACCTACTTGACTGGGAGAGTCCTGCCTTTCCTCCCCTTTTGGTACTGCTTGCCGTTTGTGTTAAGAACATTTTGAGCTGGGGAAGGAAAGGAACCCGAACAAACTTTCATTGAATGACTGTAAATGTTTTTTTTTCTCTACCCCACCTCCCCCACACAATCATGGTGACTGAGGCCGACTGTTGTCTTGTTACAGAGAACCGCGATGCCGTTCTGAGTTTGAAGAGGATACAGAAAGAGGAGCTACAAACGTTACAAGTAAGTTACAATTCTGAAATTATTTCTATTGAGTTACTAATGCCTGGGAAGCAATGGTACTATATAGGTAGATTTAAAAAATAGAATTAAGAATGAAAAATCAGAATTGAGAGAAGTCATGCTTTTGGACTGAAAACTATGACAAAAGATATCAGATACCCAACCTTAAATGTTTTATCGTGTTCATCTGCTGCTAGTAAATAATTTCTCATTTTGACTCTCAACTTTTTTATTTTTTTGACTTTGTCAATTCATAAATTGAATGCTTTGAAATTGCTTCATATTTTCCAAAACTTTATAAAAACTACTTTTTCATGGCAGTGTGAAGAAATCTCAAATTGGAGATTTAATTTCTTTGCCCTCGCCCCTTTTCCTCTTTCAGGGGAAGTAAAATCTCAGCAATAACAGACTGGGGGAGGAGCACAACTTGGGTCGCAAATTAAACTTCCTGCACCAGTGAGAATCACAGGCAACATTGATCCTTTCTTAAGCTTTGAAGTGTAATAATTAACCAGCTATAAGGAGAGTCAAACCTGTAATTACTGCTGCAAAGCCAATGGGCAGACACAGTGGAATTGTTTTGCTTAATAGATGCGTATTCATAAATGCAGCAAGAAAGCTTTGCTTTTCTTCTTGTGCTACACCTTGCATTGGAAAATGAACAACAATGCAAAAATGTTCATTTGTATATCCCCTATCAAAGCTTCTAGATGTTGCAACATGCTTTAAAACCACAGGAGCGATTTTTGAGCAAGTGTGCACCCTCCATAGTAAGGTTGGCCTGTACTTAAAATCCGGAGAGTGCGATTTGTTGCGGCGAGTTTGAGTTCCGACTTCGCCCCTTATTGGTGGAGTGGTGCGAAACACATCGTGGGATCAGAAAAGCTCAGCTCATTTTAATTCATTTGCAAGCACGCTCTCTTTACGACCCTTTTCCTCCCCTCCCCTTGCCTTCACCCAGGCACTGGCATGGTGTCACACTGGTACCATTTACAACAGGTCCACAGAACGTGGTGCCTTCACCTCAGAGGGGGATGTCAGAGATGAGCATTCGGGGAGCCAGATCCTCCCATGGTGCGCCATTGCTTGGGGCACCAGAGAGGATTGGGAAAGGGTTGGGTGGTTGGAGTGAGTGTCCCAGAATCACCGTTCTGGGCAGAGGAGTCGCCTGCAGACCTTGTCTTTCCTTCATGTCAGGATACCCCTTGCTTTAAAGGGATTGTGAAAGCTGTATGCAGGCGGTGCTTGCTTGTCCTTCTTCCTGGATTCCTGTCCATAACACAGCTGAATGAGTGCTCTCCCTTAGTGGGGGAGTGGTGACTTAACACTGTCATTCTCGCACTGTAAGAAGTCTCACAGCACCAGGTTAAAGTCCAACCAGTTTATTTGATAGTAAACTGACAAGCTTTCGGAAATGCTGTTCCTTCATCAGTTGTGTGGAAAGTTCTAACCTAGTGTTGTGAGACTTCTTAGTGTGTTTACCCCAGTCCAATGCCGGCATCTCCACATCATTCTCACACTGCACAGGGACCAGGTACCGGGTGAGCTCGATAGTTTTCCTCCACTTGGTGGCATGAACAGGGTGGAGGCTAATAAATGGTTGGGGAAAAAGAATGGTGTGGCCAACAAGTGATGGTTCAGTATGAATGGAGCAGTTGCTGAACAATAATTATGAAGTTAATAATTATTGTCACTTTACACATGATGAAACCCTGGAGTGATTTTAAAAATGAGGATCTGGGAGCCCATGCTCCAAGGGGAAGGACAGTGAACCATTTGGTTGAAAATGCGTGCAGTTATATGGAGGTTATCAAGCTAGCAACGTGGGCATACAGTTTGACATTCATTGCAATAGGGAAGATTAAGGATTATTTGAGAGGAATGTCTAAAATTAGGGTAGTATTGGGCAAGGCAAATAGGAAAATGTATCCTAGTGGTTTGGGCTTCTAACACAAGGGAATGCAAATGTAAAAAAAATTAAGGCAGTGAACATAGGACTTGTTTTTTAATTGTCTCTGTACTACTTGCAGAGAAAAGTATCTGTTTGGTTGAGTTGTCTTATTCAAAAACTTGAGTTGATAAATCTGGATCAGAGCTGAAAAGAAGAATTGTTAGGGAGGTGGGCTGAAATTCATAAGTAGTTACTAAATTAAAATATTGGATAGTTATGAAGTAATTATTCATAATGTTTATCCAGTGACTGGCTAAGATGCTCTTTCAGAGAGTCAGTGCAGACTTGATGGGCCGAATGGCCTCTTCAGTACGTGAGGAATTCTGTAAGCAAGCTTCTGGGCACCTGGTATAATGTCTTGTAGAATAGTTACAGCACAGCAAGAAGACATTCAACCTGCCATGTTTGTCTGGCCCTCCAAAAGGCAATTTACCTAGTGCCGCACCCAATTTTTATACTTGTAACAGCTTTTACTCGAGATCAATCAATTTTGCGCAGATTGTGAATTTAGCCTGAGACAGTCCTAATCCAAACGGCTCAGCTAATCGCAGGATAATTTTGTGGTACTGCAGAATAGCTATTAAGATTACGCAATATTTTAAAAAGTATTACCTTCAATTATATAGTCGAAATTCACATCTGAATTTCATTTCTTTTTTGTCAGATTAATGATCAAATTCTCAGCCTCAGTTGATCCAGCCTCCTCCTCATTCTCAGGCATTTTTTTCATATTCTAAGACATATTCTTGTAGCATGAAAAAGATTTTCTTCATGTTGCCATTGTTATTTTTGTGGCTTGGTGGGTGCTGTCCTTGGTTTTGTTAAAGGTAAAGCTGCCATAGTCCCAGATGACCATCTGCTGCTGTTCCCTTTTGAGGCTGAGGGACGTGGTGGTGCAGGAGAAGAGCTAACTGATGGTGATTTAACTTAAGGATCACTTTGGGTGAGGGACAAGTTTGAGAAACAGGGCCTTCATGAGTAACCTCAGTTGGTGTGGGAATTGAACCCGTGCTGCTGGCGTCACTCTGCATCACGAATGAACCAGATGAGCTAATCGATCATTTTTGTAATGCTCCTCTGAAGCACCTTGGGATATTTCATTAAAGGCACTATGCAAATATGTTTTTGTTGCTCCAAAACAATGTTTCATAAATGAAACATTTGTCATAACTTAAAATGAAATAATTTACTGTGCTACAAAAATAGAAAAACATTTTCTTTACAAATGTATCTCCGCTATTTAAAAACATCACAGCAACGTTGGTTAGACCATTGTTGGTGTCTTCACAAAACTCAACGTGAAATAATTTACAATTATCAGGGGGATTGACAGGATAAATGCATGGAGTTATGGGGATAGGGCCCAGGTGGGATTGTTGTCAATGTTGGGCTGAACAGCCTCATTCAGCGCTGTTGGGATTCTTCCTTCCCCCTCCCCTCATTCTCTCTCACCCATGAGATTAAGAATTGGGCAGAATAAACAGTAGGTGGCAGTGAAGTGATGTAGAAAATTCTAGCAATTATCAAGCTGCTGTGAGATGTCATATGGGGGAATCATTTTCTGTAAAGTGGCATTGCATGCAGGATATTTACATCATTTTTGAAACCTTTTAAAATGCACAGTTTGATCTGGAAAACAACTGCACACAGTGACATGGGTTTTAATCGGATTCCTCTGAATTTGGGTATGCAGTGTGAAGTGATGTAAATATAGAAAGTTAAGTGAATAAATAAGTTGACAGCTGTGTTAAAATGATAGCTTAAATCAAGCTGGGTGCAAAAGCAGCAATCTTCAAATGTCAGTTTTTAGACGTGGGATCATTATCTGTATCTGTGCTGCTGAAGCTTATGATTTGTTCCGCTTCAGCAGGCGGAGGTAAGATGGGGAAGTGATGCTTACATTTTTTTTCCCCATCTCGCATGGAAAGGGAGGGGGTGTTTCATTCTGAAGGTCAACTGTCTTCCTGCCTGAGACCCACGGGGATCTCCTATCCCTGGAACTTGCCTTTTTTCAAAGGTCAGAGTTATAACAGAATCCCTAGAGTGCAGGAGGAGGCCATTCGGCCCTTTTTGAGTTTGCATTGACTTTCACAGACTTTCTTAAGCAGGCCCTCTCGTCTGCCCTATCCCTGTAACTCTACACATTTCCCATGGCTGATCCTGTTAAGTGCATATCTTGGGCACTAAAGGGGCAATCCAGCCTGGCCAATCTACCTAACCTACATGTTTTTGGAATATGGGAGAAAACAGGAGCACTTGGATGAAACCTGTGCAAACTTGGTAAGAACCTGCAAACTCCATGCAGGCAATGACCCAAGCTGGGAATCGAACCCTGGTCCCTATCACTGCAAGGCTGCAGTGCTAACCATGCTTGGTCCTGGACAGAGCACTCCAGTGCTAGGCCTATCTAAGCTGAAAAGCTCCAGCCAACCTGAAAGCAGTGGTGACCAGTGAGCAGCACAGTGGTTCGCACTGCTGTCTCTCAGTGCCAGGGACCTGGGTACAGTTTTGGCCTTGGGTCACTGTTTTAAGGTTGTACGTTGTCTGCATAAGTTTCCTGTGGATGTGCTGGTTTCCAACCACGGTCCAAAGATGTGTAGATTGGCCATGCTAAATTGACCCTAGTATCAGGGTAAATATGTGGTGTTACAGGAATAGAGCTTGGGTAGGATTGTTGTTGGTGCAGACTTGATGGACTGAATGGCCTCTTGCAACATGACCTGCCACCTTAAACACTGCAGTCAATGCCGAAAGTGCTTCCATGATGCTGTTAGACAAGGAGTTCCAGGAATTTGACCTCATGGCCATGAAGAATCGGTTATGTGCTGGATGGTGTGTGACTTGGGGATTTTTTGAGATGATGGTGCTTGCATGATTCTGTTGCCTTTGTCCTTAAAAGGTGATAGATATCAAGGGTTGATCTGTTTTCAAAGAAACCTTTGGTAACGTTCTGCAATGATGGTGTGGATGTTAGACTGTGTACCCACAGTATTCCAATGATGCAGGGCTATTTCAGCTGATAGGTGAGCTGCCCATTTGGATGGATCTTACTTTGGTATGGATGCTTTTGAATTACTTCAGTATTGTTAGAACTGCACTCACCTAAGCAAGAAGAGAGTGTTCCACTATACTGCTGACCTGTGCCTTGTAGGTGGTTGAGAGGCTTTGGAGAATCAGGGGAGATGCGAATTCCCAGGTCCTGACCAAATTTTAATGGTTATTTTTAGGAAAACAAACATGGTTTTGTGCACAATAACACTTCACAAACCATTACTTAGAGCTTTGTCTTGACAGCATATTTTTGGGAGTGCTACTGGGTGGCAGGATTTTTCTCAATTTGATTGCGGTTTGAAATTGCTTTCTGCTGTCAGATTAAAGTAGTCCGTTTTCATATGGTGGACCCTCCCGCAGTCCCATCCCCCTGAGCTTGGCTATAAGAGTAGATATGAGTAAATGTTTGAAGGAGACCAAGTGGAAATATGTTTCTGCTCTACCCTTTTCAGGGTCGCAGTTTCAAGTATTCGAGCACGGATAAAATATTAATAATATTTGATGGTTAGGGAGAGGTACTTGTAACGCGCGAGTTATATTATGAAATGCTGTCAAAATTAGCTGGAAATAATAGACACGTGACTGAAAACAGCATATGATGGTTGCCATAGTAATGGTTATACGTAGATGTATTGAAGTATATTGTGCAATGCTTCCCTCTACTGGTAGATCGAGCAATCTTGTCGCGTTGTATTGTTAGTTGATGCATGCAGCTCACAGAAGATGACCGTTCAATTCATCACTGCAGTTGCTATCACAAAACAGTCTACCTTAACCCTATTCCCACTTTTTTAATTGGACAGCTTTGCCATTGATGAAAGATGTGCCGGGACTGTTTTTTTTTAACTGAACAAGTTTAGCTTGCATGTTAGCCAGTGCTGAGCCTGCATATATAATGACTACTTTTCTGGTAATTTGCACCTAATTACGAACTCGTGAAACTTGATTAGCAATCACTGCTGAATGATATCAATGTCAGTTGTTCAATCTTTCTGTATAGTGCCATTTTCAGTTTGAAGTGGTCTGGAAGCATTTGTGTTTTGGTACAATAGATCATAGTGCTATAATATTTTGGCCCTTCCAATGCAGTGATGTTGCCACTTTGTAATATGATGTGAACATGCTTCTATGTCACAAAAGCAATGCAGACGTTTTTTATTACCTTTCACTATCAACACTGATAATATTAAGATGCAAAATTAACTAATGCCACCTAACCGAAGAGGATCGGACCATCCTAGGATTTTTGCTGTACATTACGTGCTATTGCATTTTATTTAAAATAGCCAGAATTGTACTGCAGTTTGTTTCTAGATGCATCAACTTCAGACAACTTCAAAATTAATTAATACAGAGTTAATGGTTTCAAGTACGTATGACTCTTCGGAGCTCTGAAGAAGAATCATATAGATCTAAAATGACTCTGTTTCTCACTCTGCGAATACTGCCAGATCAGTTGAGTTTTTTTCCAGTATTTTCTGTTTTTGTTTTTCGGGTTTCCAGCACCTGCAGTATTTCACTTTGGGGCAGCACAGTGATAGTGGCTAGCACTGCTGCCTCAGCTCCAGGGAGCCTGGGTTTGATTGCCAGCTTGGGTGGCTATCTGTGTGGAATTTACAAATCCTCCTCGTGTCTGCATGGGTTTTGTCCGGGTGATTTAGTTTCCTCCCACGGTCCAAAGATCTGCATGTTGGGTTGATTGGCCATACTAAATTGACCCTTAATGTCCCGGGATGTGTACGTTAAGGGGATTAGCAGGGTAAATATGTAGGGTTTCAGGGAGAGGGCCTGCGTAGGATTGTTGTCATTGCAGCCTTGTTGGGCCGAATGGCCTCCTCTGAATGGTTTTTATGATTCTATGATTTTTATCAAAATTAATCATTGCTTGGAACAAAATGGGTTGATGAATGACAACCAGCGCAGAATTATTAAAGGCATATCAAATTTGATTAATGTGGCTGAGTTCTGTTGATAAAGTAACAGTGAGGGTTGATTCATGCTCATGCAGTTGTTGCTTGCAAATGGCATTGGATAATGCGCACACAGGACCATAATGATTAAACAGTGATCCTGTTTAGTCTGACACTTCTATACTGGTTTTCTGTAGGAGCAATTCATCTAGTCCTACACTATTATCCTTTCCCCGCAGCTCTACACTTTTTTTTTTCCCCCTTTGGGTGCTTATTCAACTGCTTTCTGAAAGACATGCTTGCACTGTCCAAAAGATTGTTGAGGCAGATTCATTACAGATCCCCACCACTTGCTGCATTTAAAGAAAATTCGTATGCTGCTTTTGCTTTTTATTTGCTAATCATTTTGCATTTGTATCCTCTGTTTCTCACGCTGCCAGCAAAGGGAACATTTTCACACTCTGCCTCGGCTCGTGGTTTTGAACACCCTGTCAAATTTCCCTTTGTAAAGTCCGAACCATGTTAGAGATTGGAGGTCTTAACGAAACAAAAAAGCTGTGGTTTGCATACACAGATTCAAACTACCAACAGATTTATTCTTGGAGAACATGCCAGTACAGAAAACAAATAAAAGTAAAACAGCGGCCTGTGCAATACTCATGATGTCACCAAATCATGTGATCAGCCCTTGAGTCAATCTACAATCACAAATATAACACCATTCCCCCCACCATTGCCCCTCTCCACCTCCAAACCCTTCAATTACCTTCTCTTTAGGGATACTCCATCTGTCCATTTAACTCAAAGAATCAGAATTCTACAATGCCGAACAAAGCTATTTGGCCCATCAAATCTGCACTGGCTACAATCCCACCCAATTCCCCGTTACCCCATGTATTTTCCCTAGCTAGTCTCTCTGACGCAAAGGAACAATTTAGCTTAATGTGACACTAAACGTGCACGTCTTTGGATTGTGGGAAGAAACTGGAGCACCCTGAGGAAACCCATGCAGACATGGGGAGAATATGCAAACTCCATACACAGTGACCCAAGCTGGGAATCAAACCCAGGTGCCTGGCACTATGAAGTAGTAGCGCTATAAAGCAGCAGTGTTAACCATTGTGCCATCATGCTGCCCAAATTGTAGTCCCTTGTATCTAAAACCAGTCTCAAAGTTTTTCTGCATCTTTTCTCAAGCCTTCATGTTCTTCCTAAAGTATGGTGCCCAGAATTAGGTGTAGTGTTCTACTTGAGTCCAAAAGTGTGCTACAAAGTTTCACCATAACTTCCTTTTTATTGATTAATGTGCCTTAACACAGGAGACATTTGGCATTCCACAAATATAAAATTTGTTGCTTTGGGGCCTGTGAGGTTGTTTAGCAGGAATTATAATCCTTAATATTCTGATTTGTTTGTTATTGTACAGCCTGCATGTTGTAATTTGTGAGGACCACTCCCATTTCCTCTTCCAAGGCCCCTAATGCTGCATTGGGGTAATATGTGCCCCCAATTCCAGAATTTTTAAAAATAGCTACCAAAGCAAACATCTCCTTCAATACACCAAGATCCCCCAAGGGGGTTGATCAACTTTCAAACCCATTTATTTCTTCAGCACTGTCTTTTCTTTTGCCAATATCCATGCCCTTCAGTTCCTCATTGCCACTAGTTCTTTTGGTTCTCTATTACTTCTGGCTCAGGTTTTGTGATGGCAATGATACCTTAAGTATCAGTGTTCATCATCATTCCATTCAACCTGACAGCCAAAGAACACGTGAGAATGCGGAAAGTTGGAATTTGCTATCTGAAATCTGAATTTACGACAAGTGCACTGTTTAAAAAGCAGCTGCATCTCATTCAACAAGGTGAGAGATTTCAAGGGCTCTTCAAGCAAGGCTAGCAGCTTGAAGTGTATGTTGCTGTCTTTCACTGGTGTGTGGATTGTAGTCTTAGTGACATAGCAGCACACTCTCTGGAGGAGCGCAAGATTTCAGATAGCAAATTCCAACTTTCTGCATTCTCACGTGTTCTTTGGCTGTCAGGTTGAATGGAATGATGATGAACACTGATACTTGAGGTATCATTGCCATCACAAAACCTGAGCCAGAAGTAATAGAGAACCAAAAGGACTAGTGGCAATGAGGAACTGAAGGGCATGGATATTGGCAAAAAAAAAAAGTGCTGAAGAACTAAATGGGTTTGAAAGTTGATCAACCCCCTTGGGGGATCTTGGTGTATTGAAGGAGATGTTTGCTTTGGTAGCTATTTTTAAAAATTCTGGAATGGTGCCTGCAGATTGGACTGAAACCACTAGGCTATTGGATGATCAGCTATGATTGTAATGAATGGCAGAGCAGGCTCAAGGGCCAAATGGTCGTCTCCTGCTACTAGCTTCTATGACAAACATGTTGAATAGATTAGGAAGGAACCAAGGATTTGGTGTTTTTTGATTTTAATACAAGCCTTTTCTCAAGGCCTGCACAAGAGGTTAGTAAACAAAATTAGGTCACGTGGGTTAATTGGTTAACTGACAGAGAACAAGCATAGGAACAAATGGGTCATTCTCAGGTTGGTAGGTTTACCACAATGACCAGTGGGCTCCAACAGTTCGTTGTCTGTACTTAATGATTATGATATGGAGTCTAATCTGTCTGTATGCATTATAATGTAAGTTACTCAGCAGAGCAATAGTTAACATAAGACTGGAGAGTGGCATCATCCATAATGTGAAGCATGTAGTCACATGGTCAGAGAATAGTCTAGAAGAACACTAAGTGGTAAGCTTGCATGGTGGGAACAATGGCATGCAAGACCATACTAGGAGCTGTAAACAATTGAAACCTAGCAATGAAGGAGTTTGCATTTAAACTCTTAAACCTCAAGATCTCATCCATGAGTCACTGTCGCAACAGCATAAAGAACCTGTATGATTTGAGTTTACAGGTGACCCACATTGAGTGAGAGGGAGTTGAGCGGAGAGGATTTTGACAGGCTTAATGGGCTATAATGTAGATAGATGTGAGTTATTCATTTTGGTAGGAGGATTGGAGGTGCAGAATGGCTCTTAAATGATGAGAGTTTGGAAAGTATGATCAAAAGGGACTTTGAGTATCCTTGGCACTGAAAGCTAGCATGCACAAGCAGCAAGCAATTAGCCTTTGTCACAAAAAGATTTGAGTGCAGGATTGTTTCAGTTGTGTAGAACCCTGACTAGACTGCACCAGGAGTATTGCATACAATTTTAGTCTCCTTATCCAAGCAGCATAGTGGCTAGCACTGCTGCCCCACCCCACTAGGAACCAGGTTTGATTCCAGCCTTGGGTCACTGTGTGAAGCCTTCACATTCTCTGTGTCTACCTGGGTTTTCTCTAGGTGCTCTGGTTTCCTCCCACAGTGCAAAGATGTGCAGTTTAAGTCAACTGGCCATGCTAAATGGCCCTTTAATATCCCAAGATGAGTAGGTGAGGGGTTACTTGGTGTTGTGGAGATGGGGCTTGGATAAGATGTTCTGTTGGAGAGTCAGTGAGGACTAGGTAGTCTGGCCTTATTCTGTAATGTAGGGATTCTATTCTGAAAGATACAAGCTCTATAAAGAGCATGCAGTGCCATTCCCCTATTCTGCCACTTTAACCTCTTCGCACATCACGTGTAGTCAAGTGAATCATCTAACACCCTTTTGAATATCTAATATGTGATGGGGATATGGGACTGAGGTGAGGATAGATTCCTTCACCCAGTGTATGCACTACCACAGAAAGCAGTTGAGGCTAAATCATCAAGTTCTTGCTCTTGGGGTAAAGTGGGCCAAAAGAAATGGAGAGGGAGGATTGATGGGAAGAAGTGGGATCAGGTTGTTGAGTTGGATGACCCACTATGATCACTGAGATAATTACCTGATAAAAGAGTGCACAGTTATGTGGAGAAGATGGGGTAATGACACGAGTGGCACTGCTCATTAGGAGAACTGGTACAGATGTAACAGGCTGATCATCTCCTGGGCTATAAATTCATCAAGTTGTAGGGTAGAAGAGTGGCAGTTATTGGATAAGAGACATCACGAGCATGATGGAATCATGGAATGGTCGCTTCCTGTTGTTTCATTCTATGATCCTACCACAATGTGCATGGTGTGTGTTACATAGAATGTTGTAAACATTCTACCATTTTCAGCATAAGACCATAAGAGAGAGGAGCAGAATTAGGCCAATCGGCCCATCAAATCTCCTCCAGCGTTCATTATGGTTGATGTGATTCGCACCTCATTCTCCTACTTTCTCCCTGTAACCCTTGATCTGCTTATTGATCAAGAACCTATCTATACCTTTGTCTTAAAAACGCTCAATGACCTGGCCTCCCCAGCCCTCTGTGGCAATGAGTTCCACAGGTTTACCATCATCTGGCTGAAGAAATTCATCCACGTCTCAGTTTTAAATGTGTCCCTTCACTCTGAGATTGTGCTGTCGAGTTCCAGTCTTTCCCACTAGTGGAAACATCCTCTCCATGTCCACTCTTCCTAGGCCTCTTAGTATTCTGTGAGTTTTCAATTAGATTCCCTTCTAACCTCCAAGTAGAGACCCAGATTTTGCAACCACTCCTTGTATGACAAAACCTTAATTCTTGGGATCATTCTTGTGAACTTCCTCTAGACCCCCTCAAAGCCAGTACATCTTTTCTTGGGTATGGGGCTGAAAACTGCTCACAATATGTCAAATGGAATCTGACTAGAGCCTCAGCAGTATATTCCTGTTCTTGTATTCTAAACCTCTAGAAATGAACACTAACGCTGAATTTGCCTTCCTAACTGCCATCTGAACCTGCATATTAATCTCGAGAGCCCCAAACCAAGACACTCCCAAGTCCCTTTGTGCTTCAAATTTCCAAAGCCTTCCCCATTTTGAAAATAGTCTATGCCTCTTCTTCCTACCAAAGTGCATAACCTCACACTTTCCCACATTGTATTCCATCTGCCACTTCTTCCCCATTCTCGTAGTTTGTCCAAGTCATTCCATAGCTCTGCCCACTTCCTCAAAGCTACCTGTCCCTCTGCATATCTTTGTAACATGAGTAAATTTAGTAACCATTCCTTCAGTTCCATCGAGATCATTTAATATATATAGTGAAAAGTTGCTGTCCCAACACCAATCCATGTCACGAGTTGCTATCCTGAAAAGGACCCCTAACCCCACTCTCTCTTCTATCTGTCAGCCAATCTTCTATCCTTGCCTCCAACACCATTAGCTCGTAGCTTATTTAATAGCCTCCTGTAAGACATCTTGTCAGATGCATTCAGGAAATCCTAATAAATCATGTCCACTGGCCCTCCTTTGTTTATTTCTTTGTGACCTCAAAGAATTCTAACAGATCTGTTAGACATGACCTCCCTTTGACAAAACCATGCTGACTCAGCCCTACTTAACCAGGCATTTCCAAGTACTCCACAATTTCACCCTCAATAATGGACTCTAAAATCTTACCTGTGACCGAGGTCAGGCTAACTGGCCTATAATTTCTGTTTCTTCCCTCCTTAAGTAGAGTGTTACATTAGCCTTTTTCTAGTCCTGAGACCTTCCCTGACTCCAACGATTGATGTCTGATCCTTCACAAAACAACCAAATTGTTTTGTGATCAGTTTTGCATTTATATTTGGCCACTTGTGTATGAATTGAGTTTTGGAGAATGTTTATATAATTATGATACCTGAGAGGAAACTTGCTGTCACTTTAAATCTGACCACAGACCAAAAGAGGGAGCCAGAGTAAGGCAGATGAACTACAATAAACAGGGTTTGGGATTTCTGTTTCAGGACCAGTGTAACTTGGGGGAAAAATGATTTTTTTTTAAATAAGTAGTTTGAGTTCTATGCAAGTCTGAGGGGATATCATATTGCATTTGTATAAGATCAATGTTTACTGGCACAAATGTCTGTAAATGAAAGCCATTTGGATTCCTGTGTACAACCACATCAATGTGATTTCACAAAGTTGATGCAGATTTTTTTCAATATTCGTACCATTGGATTGTGTCCAAAAGGTTCCTGCTTTGATGAGCTTTTCATTCTTGAGAAAAGAAAATGGCAACAGTGTTTGCCACCCAAGTCTGAGTCTCAGATTTGCCTGTCTTACTGTAGAATTCCTATAATGTAGAAGGGGACCATTCAGCCCATCAAGTCTGCACTGACCACAATCATGCTCAGGCCCTATTCCTGTAACCCCACACATTTATGCTGCTAGGGTCAATTTAGCATGGCCAATCAGTCTAACCTGCACATCTTTGGATTTAACAAATAAAGCAAGACTGTTCAAGCCTGCGCTCGTAGCTGATGAAATTTTCGACATATGGGACCTGTGCATTAATACAAAAATTTAAGCAAGCAGTTCCCTAGTCAGATTCTCAAAGTGTTGAGGTTGTGTGCTTTATGGTCAGGGAGTCATGTTTTGAAATGTTCCACTGGACTTCCTTTAATGTAACAAACACAAACTTTTATATAACTTTTTCTTTTTAAAAAGTTCAGTGATGGAACAATGCACCTTTTCAGTCTTTAACCATAGTCACCTCAGGAGGAGAATTGTGTATCCAAGAACATTCTCCCTGTTGAGTCCATTGCAACCCATAAGGGGATGCAGTGAATTTGGTGGCTGTGTAATACCGTATCCAGGTACTGGTCTGAGACCAATGTCTCCAATGTAATGCTAACTTCAGGTTAAAGATCAACTTGCGTACTGGCTGCTTTTCCACTGCACGTACCATATTTCAGGAAAGGGTGACTTTTTCTTTTGTATGAAATGCAGTCTTTTGGTTAAAGAAGGAAACTGAGTTATAGCGTGACGATAAAATAATACATTCTTACATCTGCCAGCCAAAGTGAAGACAGATTTTATTGCATTTGTAACAGTACACCAGGGGTCCTTACACTGAACCTGTGCCACTACATTCATTCCTTATTCTCTTTGAAGATTGTGATGCTTAATCATTATGGCTTAATACTTTAGGGGAATCTTGGTTTCTCGAAGAGGAGCCAAATCTTTCACCCAGGAGTCTAGACTCTTGACTTTTCCCCCTTGCTCTGTAATTTAATAGCACTCTTTGGTATGCTAAGTACATAGAATACTTGTAGTGTAAAAGTGAGTTAAAAGCTATTGTTTCTGCTCTGACATTTCATGAAAGAAAAAGTGTTATATAACACCTTGGATTACTGCCTGACACATGATTGGCCAAAGAGGGTACAGTGATTGATTTGTACATTACACTGTCCACATATGTGGTATAATGACTGAGAAGGAATAGGAGTAAGCTATTGGATGACTTGGGTGGGGGAAAGAAGAGAAATGAGACTCAGTTTGTCAAAAGCAATTTCCATCACTAAAGTGGGAAAGTGCCTGGGTGGTGCACATGGGGTACAGAGCTCCATTATGTGGGTGGCATCTAATAGAGGTGGGCAAAAATGGTCCACATGAGTGGAGGAGCTTTTCTGCAAAGGTTGAGAAACAGGAGTTTTGAATGAGGTGTCACCTCAGTCACAGGCAACTTGAGCTCTATTTTAAAAACATTAACGACATTAAAACAATAACAATAAAATGCTTGGCCAGCTCTATTAATGTGTGATCGGTTCCAGGCACACAACTGAGACCGCATGTGAAGGTTTAGGGAATTGAAAATGCAACTAGCTGTCATTCAAGATGGTCTGGTGTGCCAGATACAGCTCTTAGATGTTTCTACATGCAAGCGATTTGAAAGCGTTCATGTGAACTGAGGTAGACTGAATGGAAGCTCTCAGTCATGACTTTACACCAACTGGACGAACAAAATAATTCACCATTTCACAGGTGTGTAAGTGAAAGAGAAATTCATGGTGATTAATAAAAAAAAAAGGTAAGACAAATATGAAGTCATTCAAGAAATCTGTTATCAGCCATGCTGTGGATTGCAATGCAATTGACTGTCTCTGATGAGTGTTGGTTCACATCATACTAATGATGAGGAATTTATTGAGCCTGCACAATGAGTGAGACTTCAAGCCTCATTTTGGTATCATTGGCTCTGGTAGCCAAATGCAAGATGATAGAAGAGAATATCTAGTTATAACTTTTGTTTTTACTCACTTGTGGGGTGTGGATGTCACTGACTGAAGTCATAGAGGCTTACAGAATGGAAACAGGGCCTTGGGCCCAATTTGTCCATTTTGTTTTTAAACCCCTCAGCTAACCCCATTTGGCCCATATCCCTCTATACTCATCTTATCTATGTTACTGTCTAAATGCTTTTCAAAAGACAAAATTGTACCCGCCTCTAGTACTCCCTCTGGCAGCTTGTTCTGGACATTCACCACCCTCTGTGTGAAAAAGCTGCCCCTCTAGACACTTTTGTATCTCTCCCCTCACCTTAAACCTATGCTGTCTAGTTTTAGACTCCCCTACATTTGGGAAAAGATATTGATTATCTAGCTGATTTGTGCCTCCTCATTATGTTATAGACTTCTATAAGATCACCCCTCAGCATCCTATGTTCCAGAGGAAAAAGCCTCGGCGTCTCCTTTATAACACAAACCATTAAGTCCCGGTAGCATCCTTTTCTGCGATCTTTCTAGTTTAATAATATCCTTTCTGTAATAGGGTGACCAGAAATATACACAGCATTCCAAGTGTGGCCTTACCAATGTCTTGTACACTTCGTCATCAAGATATCCCAATTCCTGTATTCAATGTTCTGACCAGTGAAGCTGAGCTTGCTGCTCTGTCCATCTGTGACTCCACTTTCAAGAAGCTATGGACATATGTACCCCTATATCTCTCTTCTGTAACTCTCATCAAAGCCCCTACCATTAACTGAGCAAGTCCTGTCCTGGTTCAGTCTACTAAAATGCATCGCCTCGTATTTGTCTAAATTAAACTTCATCTACCATTCATCAGCCCACTGGCCCAATTGACTAAGATCTTATTGCAGTTGGAACTATCTTCCTTTACTGTTCACCCATGCCACCAATCTTAGTGTCATCTGCAAACTTACTAACCATGCCTCCTATATTCTCATCCAAATCATTAATACAAATGACAAATAAGTGGACCCAACACCGATCGCTGAGGCACACTGCTGGTCACAGGCCTCCAGTTTGAAAAACACCTCTCAACAACTACCCTCTGGCTTCTGTCAAGAAGTCAATTTTATATCTATTTAAATACTTTACCCTGGATCCCAAGGTGAGATTTAACCTTGTGCAACAACGTACAATGCGGTATCTTGCCAAAGGCCTTGCTACAGTCCGTGTAGACAACATCAACTGCACTACCCTCATCTACCTTCTTGGTTACCTCTTCAAAAAAAAACTCAGTTAAATTTGTGAGACATAATTTTGCACTCTCAAAGCCATGCTGACTGTCCTTCATCAGTCCTTGCATATATTAATACCTGTAGATCCAGTTTTTTAAAATACCTTCCAACAGCTCACTCATCACAGATGTGAGGGTCACTGACCTGTAGTTCCTATGCTTTTCCCTGCAGCCCTCCTTAAACAAAGGCACAGCATTTGCCACACCAATCTTCAGGCACCTCCTCTGTAACTATCGGCGATTGAAATATCTTGGTTTGGGGGCCTGCAATTTCCTCCCTAGCCTCCCACAATGTCCTGGGATGTGCGTCATCGGATCCCAGGGATGGCCAGCATTTATTGCTCAAGCCTAATTGCCCTTGAGAAGGTGGTGATGAGCCATCATCTTGAATAGTCCCCTGATGTGAAGCACTCAGGATAGTATACTCCAGACTTTATTATGCCAATATGAGATAGGGCTATATTGAATTTTTGGAAAGCCATTCAATTTACATTATTTTTGTCATTCAATTGAGCTTTTCTAAAAGATGCAGGGAGAAAGCAAGGTTTGGATCAAAAAGAAAATACAATCCGAAACATCATGCCAAACCATCGAAGTAAGAGGAAAATGTTGGAAGAGGAGGACTCGGGGATATTTCAGAACGTTTGATGTCCAGAAAAAATATAAAGCAAAATTGGCTGGTCAGACATTCTGCAATTACATAAGAGGAAGAATCCTTCAAGCAATTGAACAAACCTACATTCGCACAATGTTTTTGATCACTTCAGTTACTGGATATTTTTGAAATACAGCAAGTTCTGCTACAGTTCTTCTCTAAAAATAACATGTTGCATTTATTAAAATGAAAGCCAGTATAGTAACTATGGTTACTGGATGAAAATATGAAAGTTGGAAAATTGGAAAGGTTAATTTTAAAAATGTCAATTTGTTTTCGAGCTACCATAGGAAGTACTTTAAACTCCATTAGTTTCCTGTTGTGCTCTGGTGAATCCGTTCATTACGTCCTTTTTTTTAGGGAAGGAAATTTGCCATCTATACTTGGTCCTGCTAATATGACTCCAAGTCCACGGCTCTTAATGGCCCAGCAAGCTGCTCAGTTCAAAAGCAATTATGGATGGGTAACAAATGCTGCCCTTATCAGTGACACCCACATTCCATGAAAGAATAAAGAAGAAAGTCATCACTGTGGCCAAACAATCTGCTTCGATTTTCATTTTAAAAGAAATGCCTAGGGATGAACAATAAATGCAGCGTAACCAATGTTATCCACATTGCAAGGATACTTTTAATGGAAGGTCAAATACATAACTGACCCACAGACAAGTTTGTTATTATGGAAGATTTTAATTTTCTCTCAGACTAAGAAAAGCAGTTTGATTACTAAAAGGCAAGGTATCTATAATGTACTCGGAATAGTTATCCAGAGCATCATATCTTAGCATTGGCGAGGATAAGAGTCACAATGTACTTAATAAATGTGAATTATGTAACATAATGGGAAGAAGCATTATGCAAATAGTAACTATCGTGGAAGCTCATTCAATTTGAGAGTGAGAAAAGAGTGCTCAACTAAAGTTTAAATTTAAACAAGGTAAAAGCTTTGGTTAAGAAGTAAATTGGCCATAATAAACTGGATAAGCTTCCAGGCAAAGAGTGGGTGCAATGCAAAACAATTTTATATACTGCGAATAGTACAAGCTGTTGTTTGTACAGTTAACAGATAAGATGTAGTACAAATTTAAAAATTGCACAAATCCAATAGAAAACTGAAATTGAATGAGCTGGGAGTAGAGAAAGTGGCTGAGGGATGGAATGGGAATAGAGATGGAAAAGTAGTAAAAAAAAAACTTGCATGGGATATCAAATATAGAAGGATTTATAGAGATGACGCCCAAGGAGAATATAGGTCCATTAGAAGCTAATGGAGGCAGTACTGTTCTGGACTACAATGAAATGAAAAACTTCATAGAATTGTAGCATTGGCACAGTGCAGAAGAGGCCATTCTGCCCATCAAGTTGCACCTGCTTTCGGACAATGCCATACCCACTCATGCTACACTATCTCTGTAATTCTACATGTATTTACTAATCTCTCTAACCTTCACACTTCGGGACATTAATGGGCAATTTAACATGACCAATCCACCTAACCTGTGCATCGTTGGACTTTGGAAAGAAACCAGAGCACCTGGAGAAAATCCATGTAAACACTAGGGTAATGTGCAAACTCCACGCGGTCACCAATGCTGGAATCGAGCCCAGATCCCTGATGCTGAGCAAGACTGTCAGCCAGTGTGCTACCCGCACTTGTTAAATGAGCTTTCATAATTAAGGAAGGGGTTAAAATAGCAAGAACGTGGAAAACTGCAAATATGTTGAGGGATGGACCTTGCTGGATTTACCGCAAAGATGATGGAGAAAATAATTATGTTTAAGATAGCCAAATGTTGATTATTGTTTAAGAAGGGAGAAATCCATTTGAACAATCCATGAATTTTTGGTAGTTATTGTAATCTGTCATTGGAGATGGTGACAAAAGCACCTTGACATACGAGTTAATCATAGACAAAGTCTTTCCAAGTGGTGGCTTCTAAGTCACTTGTTTACTATTTAAATGACTTTTCAAGTAATTATGAGCATGGTATCTATATGGACTTCAGAAGATGTATGCAAAGTTCTACATGAAATTGAAAACAAAGTAACATGCACAGAACTGGGGATAGCTTTGACCTGGGTTGGCAATGGATTGGGAGGTAAACATTGGAGCGTAGGAATAAAGTAACTACTCTCAGGCAGGCTGTGAACAATCATGTTTCCCAAGAATCTCTTTGGGAGCCTCAACTTGTCACAAGTATCTGTTAATAACTTTTATGAAGAAACAGTGTTGTATATCCATGCTTGCAAATAACATTAAATTGGGAGACAGAATATGTTCTATAAATGCTAGTAGGAAGTTACGAAAGGGAAGACTTTAAATGATGGATTAAGCTAGTGTTTCAGATCAATATGGGGAAAATATAAATTCCAAAAATCCAAAAGATGAATCAAAATAATTCTGAATGGCGAGATCCCAGGAGCTATGGAGGAGGCAAGAAATGTAATTGACCTGCACTTGTTAGTAAAAGCTGCATTCCTGGAATGTTCACTTTTACATGAAGGAAACGGAGCTTAATGAGCAAGTAATGTTTGTTGTCTAGAGCTTCAGTATGCTACGTGGGGCCTGAATGTATTCAATTATGGAGCCGACACCTCAAAGGATATGTTGACCTTGAGCAGATTATTACTTTGACTCAGAATTATTCCAAAGCTAAAAGGGTTGAACTAAAAGTTTGCATAAACTTGGCTTGTGTAGTCCCTTGAGTTTTGACAATGGAGGGGTGATCACTTCAGATAGTTTGAAATGATGAAGGCATTTGATCAGGTACAGAGAGAGCAGCATTTTTAACTAAACTTTTAAGTTTAAAGGAGGAAAGACTTGAAGTATTTTTCAAGCTGGAACTTGCTTTCCCAAATGGTTGTGGATGCTGACTTTGATATTTTTGAAGACACGGATTGATAGATCTTACGGCTCGAGGTCATCACAAGATCAAAGGTGGGTAAATAGCTTTGAGATGCAGCTAAGCCGTGATCTAAAGTTTGCAGGACAGGCTCAAAAGGCTGAATGGTCTCAATTTTGCATACTTTGTTTTGATGATAAAAATTTGAAAGTTGTAAATTAAATTTGAAAGATGTAAATTAAATCTAATGTTGGCAATACACTTCACTTTTCAGAAAGATACGGAAGAGAAGCCACCGGAGCTGAAGGAAGAACAGGTTGCTGTTATCCAGAAACTTGAACAAACAATTGAACAGCTGAGGACCAAAATAGCTGAACTGGAGAAGCACTCTGTCCTATTAGACCAAGAGAGGACTGTAAGGGACCACGGATCTGGTAGTGATGATGTAGTCTCAGAAGCTTCTTCAGACATTCATCTTCAAACTGACAGACAAACCTTTCTTTTCAGTTTACAGACTTCTTGTATAGATGCTAAATCTGTACAGACTTCCCCTACACAAGAATATACAACTGACCAAGTGCCTTTATTTGATAGACAATCGTCACAAACTTCACTTCTAAATTGCAGGGTTTCTTCATCTCAGGATCAGTCCCTTTCTGTAGCTTCATCACAGCCAAAAACTCCAACAGATCCATGTAGTACTTTGTCACAGAGGTTGACACCTCACCCAAGTGAAATACCCCTTTCTGTGTCTTTTTTATCCAGTCAAGGCTCTTTGCCTGTGGCTGAAGGTGAAGCTCCCCCTCTACCCTCTACTGACTCCTCGCACCTGCCTATATTGTCCAGTTGTGAGCTACCGCTACCACCTACGCCGCCTCCTTTGCCTGGTACTCTGCTCCCACCTCCCCCACCCCCTCCTCCTCTGCCTGGGTCTGCATTCCCAACGTCACTGCCTCCTCCACCTCCACCCCCTCCCCCTCTGCCTGGCTGTACTTTTGCCCCTCCTCCCCCGCCTCCTCTGCCTGGCTCGCGTTCCTCCCTCCCCCGCCTCCTCTGCTGGCTCTGCGCTCCCTCCTCCCCGCCTCCTCTGCCTGGCTCTGCGCTCCCTCCTCCCCCCCCCCCTCTGCCTGGTTCTGCGCTCCCTGCTACCCCATCCCCTCCCCCACTGCCTGGGTCTGCATTCCCGACGCCGCCACCACCTCCTCCACCCCCGCCCCCTCTGCGACTTCTTGCGTTCCCTTCCCCCTCCCCCACCCCCTCTGCCTGGCTCCACGCTACCCCCCCTCCTCCCCCACCCCCTTGCCTGGCTCCGTGCTCCCTCCTCCCCCACCCCCTTGCCTGGCTCTGCGCTCCCTCCTCCCCCACCCCCGCCCCCCTCTGCCTGGCTCTGCGCTCCCTCCTCCCCCGCCCCTCTGCCTGGCTCTCGTCCCTCTCCCCGGCTCTGCCTGGCTCTGCGTCCCTCCTCCCCCCGCCCCCTCTGCTGGCTCTGCGCCTCCTCCTCCCCCGCCCCCTCTGCCTGGCTCTGCGCTCCCTCCCCCCCGCCCCCTCTGCCTGGCTCTGCGCTCCCCCCTCCCCCGCCCCCTCTGCCTGGTACTGTATTGCCCCCCCCTCCTCTGCCTGACGCAGGTCTCCCTGGAATAGAAGTCCCTCCAGCAGCAGGCCAAGGTGTGTCAGCGCCACCCTTTCCTCCACCAGGCTGTGGTTTTCTCCCGCCACCTCTGCCATCAGGAATCTTCGCGTTTGGAATGACAAAAGACAAATTACCCAGGAAGGTTCCGATTGATCCATCCCGACCAATGAAACCTCTCTATTGGTCAAGAATTCAGCTGAGTAACAAAAGGTAAATGGATGATGATCCTGTCTACAAATTTGACTGAAATTCTAAAGTGTTTGCAATGATTAGGAAGTTGGTAAACTTTCAAAAATCCAGTTGCGTAATTCAATGACATAACTTTGCAAATGTTACTGAAATAAGTTAGACCGTATTAGAGTTGCAATTCCTGTTAATTCTATAAGGGAAGACCATTGGGTAAGTAGTGCGAGACAAGATGGAAAGTGAGATTTCAAAAAAAGAAAGAACAAGAAGAAATGAAAGTAATATAAATGGAAATGGGATGAAGGTGGAGGAAAGAATTAACAGTCTGAAGTTGTTGAACTCTATGTTAAGTCTCAGAGTCTGTAAAGTGCCTAATCAGAGGTGCTGCTGCTCCAGTTGAGGTTGGATTTCGCTGGAATGTTGCAACAGTCCAGGAGCGGACATTGGACAGAAGATCAGGATGGGGTATGAAATGGCCAGTAACAAGAAGGTTAGGGTCCTGCTTGTGGACAGACCAAAAGCATTCTGCATAATGGTCTGCATTTGGCCTCTGCTATGAAAGGCCAATCACATTGGGAGTACCAAATGCAATACACCACAAGATGTATCAGCAATGCCAGTCTGGAAACTGGCATCATCAGAATAGGTGCAGCAGCTGTGAAGGAACAGAGAATGGGATGGAGTCCTTACAGGATGTGATGTGTGGAGAGCTATAATTGAGATGGCTGTTAGAGTTGATGGGTTTGTAATGGATACTAGTGGATAGTCTAACAGCATAAATGGAGCCAGAGAGGTCAAGGAAGAGAAGTGTCAAAGGTGGACCATGTGAAGATGTTGGAGGAATGGAAATTGGAAGTCAAATTGATCAATTTTTTTCCAAGTCCAGCAATGACTGTGAGTGCTGACCAACAACCCCCCAGAAAGCATTATCACTGCAAACTCGAGGCACAAATTCCTTTTGGCACTCGATTTAAAAGCTTTTCACAGCAAATCTGGAGGACAATTGATCCTAAATGGAAAGTAGCAACATGGAAATGGATTTAGAGTGCTATTAAATATTGGCACGTGTGTGAAAGCCCTGGGAAGCAAAGTCGGATTGTGATCTAGATTGATTTTGTTTACTTGAAGGCAATCCTATTGTTTATGTAAAATTGGCTTTTATTCTGTGAATACTAACAGCAGGGAGATTGTCTCTCTTTCCAGGATCATTGCCAGGCAGTCTTTTTTCAAAGAGAAATGTGCTTATGTTGATATTGCATCATTGGTTCAGCACTATCTCTTCTTGCTTTTTGGAAGAATAACAAAGGCAAAGAAAGAGAAATTAAACCATCTTGAAGTATATGGCTACTGAAGTGATATAAATTAGTTTCAGCAGTCACTGCCACAGTTTCAGCAGCAGACAATTCCAGATCTGGCTCTGCTCACAGACTAACGTATGTGGTGACAGTCCCCTCCTTCCTTGTATTTTGTGAGTTCATTATGATAGAGTCCCTACAGTGCAAAAGGAGGTCATTTGATCCATCGAGTCTGCAGTGATCAGTATCCCATCCAGGCCCTTTCCCTGTAATCCCACGTATGTATCCTGCTAATGCTCCTGACACCAAGGTGTAATTTACTGTGGTAAATCCACCTAACACACCTTTAAAGCCTGGGAAGAAACTGGAGTGCCTGGAGGAAATCCATGCATGGGGAGAATGTACGGTCTATACACAATGTGGAGCATCTGCAACCTTAACCTTGCTCATGTTTACTTTTGATTTGTGACACATTTCTTAACGAAAAGGTCGATTGACGAAAATGAAACAAAAGTGCTGGAAATATTGATATGAAATATTAATCTGACAGCATCTTTGGCGAGAGAAGCAGAGTTGATGAGCATGATCTTTCTTATTGTTCACGGCCCATTACTGCTGCAAGCAAGGGTGGAGAATATGGTGCTCAACCAAATCTCTGCTGCAGAACCAGAGAATCCCACCAGTGTGAACGGGTGGGAAATTTACCCCATTATTTCAGGTTGTGATCTTTCATCAGAATAGGTTAAAATTAGCAGTGTAATAACTTTTTTAAGTGGGTAATGTGGGGTAGGATGGAAGGAAAGGTCTGGGATAAGGTGTGTTGGAGCCAAAGAGATTGGCAATGGGAACAGTAAAGATGGGTCCAGAGAAGATGTCATAGCAGCATAATGAACAATATAGAATCATAGAATCCCACCATGCAGGAGGTGGCCATTTAACCCATGGAACCTGCAGCAGTCACAGTCTCAGCCAGCCCCCTCACACTAAGGGGCAATTTATCATGGCCAGTTCACCTAATCTGCACACCTTTGGATTGTGTGGGAAGAAACGTGGGCAGAATTGTGCAAACTCCGCACAAACAGTGAACCAAGCCGGGAATCGAATGCAGGTCTCTGAGACAGCAGTACTAATCACTGTGTGCCCAGTGGTGTGAATGGCAGTATAATAAACAACTGCCATCTGAAAACATGAGAAAGGTGAGAAAATCAGGATCAAAATCTGCAAAGGAAAGAAACAAAATGGGGAAACAGGTTTTTGAACCCGAGCTGTAGAATGCATAATAGGAAGATGAGATGCTGCTCCTTGAGATTGCAATGAGTTTTTTTTTTGGAATGGAGGTTTCAGTTGACCCATTGGCTTACAAAAAGGAGTGCAAAGTTAGTTCTTTCCCAATGCTACTTTTTTTGGCCTGGTTAAGCATTCATTTATTACTGTCACGAATAGGCTTTACATGAACACTGCAGTGAAATTACTGTGAAAATCACCCAGTCACTACACCCTAGTGCCTGTTCGGATACACAGGGAGAATTTAGCCTGGTCAGTGCACCTAACCAGCACATCTTTTGGATGTGATTTTGTTCCCTCGGATTTTTTTCGTGTGAATATAGATAGAAAAGCTATTTAACTGGTTAGTGTTTTGTTGTCAATATGTACTTAATACAGAAAGTTGTAAATACCGGCAATGTGAAATTTTTTTGGATCAATGTTTTACTTCTGATTGGGATGATCAATAACTAGTGACTAACATTTAGGTGGCACAGTGGTTAACATTGCCTCACAGCGTTAGGGACCTGGATTTAACTCCCAGCTTGGGATGCTGTCTGGATAGAGCCTGCACGCTCTCCCCATGTCTGCGTGGATTTCAGCCAGGTGCTGTGGTTTCTTCCCACAGTCTGAAAGATATGCTGGTTAGGTGCATTGCCATGCTAAAGTCTCCTTCGATGTATTCAAACAGGGCTAGAGTGTGGCGACTACAGGAATTTTCACAGTAACTTCATTGCAGTGTTAATCTAAGCCTACTTGTGACACTAATAAATAAAATGAAAATAATGTCAGTCAACACAATGTTTTGAATTATTGTAAAGGTAAGGTCACCATAGTCCAAAATGGTCATTGGTTGCTCTTCCCTTTTGATGGGGAGAGCTGACTGTTAGTGATTTAACCTGAGGATCACCTCCAGACAAGGAGAAGGTTGAAAAGGTTGGGCCTTCATGAATAACCTCAGCCATTAATGAAATTAAACTTGTGCTGTTAGCGTTGCTCTGCATCATTAACTAGCTGTTCAGCCAACTGAGCTAAGTCAATTTGTGACTTGCCAAAGATCCAGCAACAGTCCCACCATTTTATTGCTTTTCTTGAGCAGAAAAGAGAAATAAATGCTTCATATTGATGGGTTTTTGCAGTTTGAGTATAAATGTTGATTTATATGAATCATCTCTTGTTCCAGCATATCCATTATCTTGCATGCTTGCAAGTGAATCCAGCTTAATATAGCGTGACAAAAATGGCTCATGCTGGGCAAACTCAGGCCTTGCAGCATCTATGGAGAGAGAAACAGTTAATATTTTGAGTCCATATGACTTTTTTTCAGAGCCCTGAAGTATTTCCTCACTGACTATTAACAAGAAAGGTCACTCTGACAATTTCTTCTCCCAGTCTCACCAGGGCATATCGTAAATTACGAAGGATGATGAGTCCCTTAGACCAAAGATTGGTCTTTCTCCCACTGAGGACCAGCAATCTTCCATTTGTTTCTGACCACACCAGCTGCTGTTTTCGTTTTTTGTCCCTATGTGACCTTGCACGCTCTTTCTTGAGACCAAAAGTCTGTCGACAGTCAGCTGTTTTTGTCTTTGTTTTCAGTATGGACTTCTGAACCTTGCTCCTGACCTGTTGCTCCCCGAATCCCCACTGCCGCTGTCCCAACTTCCATGGTAACCAAGCCACTCAAACTTGTTTTTGGACTGAGGCAGATCACTTGACCATCTAATAGACTCCATTTTACCTCAAGCCAAAGCAAGTTCAAACATAATTATCTTCTAACATCATGCTGACACTGAGGCAGTGGTGTCAGCATCAAGGCTTTAGTTGATTTAATAAACAACCAGAGTTAATACGAGGAAATTTATTTTACACCCATTATGATCTGTAAGGGTGATTGAAGCAGATTCAATACTCGCATCCAAAAGATAATTGATTTTGGGGTAGGGGAGAGCAGGCTGGGAGAAGTACAGCTCTGGAGAGAGCACAGGGATTTGGAATTAGCTGGATGGCTGCACTATCACAAATCTAATATGCCAAATGACAGCCTTCTGTATTTTATTCTATCTGTTGTGATTTCTGTACAGTCTATTTTTTTTAAAAAAGCTGTACTGTTAAATTGTGCACTACCGGAATCTCAGAATAGAGTGTCCTAAAATGGAATGCTATTCTGACCCTCAATGTTTTAAAAGCTACCAGGTAGTAGCTCAAATTTAACCATTTCAGTATCCAGCAATCTCGCCATAAAATCTCCTATAATGCAGTAGGAGGCCAGCTGGCTCATTGGAATCTACATCCACTCTCAGTGTATTTTATCTAGGGCCAACTCCCGAACCTAATCCCGTAACCCTGCATGTATATCATGGCCAATCCAGAACGCCTAACCTGCACATCTTTGGACTGGGGAGGAAATCCATGCAGAAGCAGGGAGTATGTGCAAACTCCGCACAGTCACCCAAGGCTGGAATTGAACCGAGTCTCCTGATGCTGAGAGAGCAGTGCTCACCACTGTGCCAAAAGAAATCAATTAAACCATAAGAGATGGGAACAGAATTAGATCATTCAGCCCATCAGTCTGCTCCACCATTCAGTCATGGCTAAGTTTCTCGACCTCATTTTCCCATCTTTCCCCATCAGCTTTGATCCCTTTGCCAATCGAGAAACTATCTGTCTCTGTCTTAAGTACACTCTGATCTGGCCACTGCAGCCTTCTGTGGCGATTGTTATTTCTACCTCCCACTTGTCTGTAAGACTGGATATAGAGCAATGTATTGTCCTCTTTTTGGGAGGTATTAGCAACAGTGGAATAGACGTGGGAATATGAATAACAAAAACTGACTGGACGAAAATTAATTTGAGAAATTATGTTGGTGAATGAGGATGAAGTGTTGAATTGAAATTGTTAGTTGATGGGTTAAATGTTAGGAGGCTTGCCTGAACTTCTGAGTTTGTTGTGCTTTAATTCTATACAAAAGAAACAATAAAATGTTTAATAACTAATTATTTTGTGGCTGAAGATATGTCCCAATTGCTGCTGTTTTGGAAGGCATTCTGTTTTGGTGATGGGTATCATGTTGAACATCTGTGATCTATTCAGTTAAGACATGATGCAATGGCTGGAAGAATACCAGAGTTTAATCTACAGACAGCCGCAGGAAACACTTCCTTAGCAAAAAAAGTATTTAACCTAAAGAGCTTTTTAATCGTATAGTAGGTTTGTAATTGCAGATTCTCTGCTGCATTGTGCATTTTAAGGATTGCTTGTCCAGCTTGCATTTGAGCTATTAAAAGGAAATATTCCCCTCAATGTAATTATTCCCTAAGTAATTTGCTAGACTATTAATCTAGAAACTCCAGCTGAAATTCTGGGGACTGGGGTTCAAATTCTACCATGGCAAATGGATTTGAATTTGATGTTTTTTTTAAAAAAAAAAGCTGAAATTAAGAATGTACTTATCACTATGAAACCATTGTTGGAAAAACCCATCTGGTTCGCTAATGTTATTTAGGGAAGGAAATCTGCTGACCTTACCTAGTCTGGCCTACATGTGATGCAGAGCCACAGCAATGTTGTTGACTCTCAACTGCCTTTCAGTGGAAATTAGGGATGAGCAATAAATGCCTGCCAGCCAGCCAGTGATGTTTATTTCCTATGAATGGATAACACAATCACAAGTTAGCACTTAGTATGAATTTAATTACATTTGTGACTTAAATATTTTCTTTTTATATACAGGGAAACAGAAATATTGCCCATTTGGGCAGCATTGGAAGAACCCTCCATTAATGTCCAAGAGCTGGAAAATTACTTCTCAAAATCAGCTGTCAAGGAGAGGAAAAAACCAATTTTAGACACGTACAGCAAAACAAAAACTAAACAGGTAAATAGTCTTGGCTTGTGGAGAAATCTTAGCAGAATCCGGTATAATGAAATAGCAAGTGTTGCCTTTAGACATGCACAGCAGACCATGCAGGAAGTTCTGAAGAATTGGCACTGTCACAATGTTAAGCCATCTTTCCCTTTCACCTATTAGCTGGCTGGGTATGCATTTCATACACTTTCAGATTTCTTGCATTTAGTGCTGGTTGTACCTGGAACAATCCAACCAGTTTAAACCAAAGCAAATTTGAATGCCTGTACAGGTAAGAGAAATATAGCAAAAATGTCCTGTGTCCATAGCTCAAGCATTAAGTGAAGAAAAGCTGAATAATCATCAATGGTCATTTGATTTATTATTGTCACATATTGGTATGCAGTGACAAGTATACAGATATACAGACAAATCACACAGTTCATAAGAGTATAGAGGGGAGAAGGAAAAGAGAGGGGGATAAGAAAATAGAGTTTTAAAAATATAGAACAAGAGTAAAAGATGAAATTCAAGTAGTAGCCACACTTCAGTGTTATCTTGACATTTAACTACAGATTTCTATAATCTCCAAAGGGATGGAGTATGCACTTCACTCTGTGTAACTGGTCAAACTGTTTATGGGGCATTGATGATATTAATAGTAACAACACTTCCTTAGTAATGATGACTGTGAAGCACTTGTATATCCAGAAAATATGAATTGGTGCTACATAAATGCAAGTTCTGTCCATTTTCTTTCTGTGGCTAATTGAAATTGCGATGGAAATATTTGAAGTTGTGAAATCCTACAGTTGTACTTAGCAATTTTACATTCTTTGGATAGTTGTGTTAAAAGATGGTAATGTAAAGATTAAGAATGTTAAAGCATGCTGCAGTATCTAAACTCTACCATCTTAGTTTGGATTAAAATTAAATCAACACATCATTGATATGCCCTTGTTATTTATATTAATGATTTGGATAAGAATTTGAGGCATAGTTAGTAAGTTTGCAGATGACACCAAGTTTGGTGGCATAGTGGACAGGAATATGCTTATCTAGGATTGCAAAAGGATCTTGATCAATTGGGCTAGTGGTTGACAAATGGCAGATGGAGATTAATGTGAGGTGATGCATTTTAGTAGATTGAATTAGGGCAGGACTTAATCAGTTAATAGGATGTTGGGGAGAGTTATAGAATAAGAGATCTAGGAATACAGGTTCATAGCTCCTTGAAAGTGGAGTCAAGGGCCAACAGAATGGTGAAGGAGGCATCCGTCAGAACATTGAATACAGGAGTTGGATGCCTTGTTGAAATTGTACAAAACGTCGGTAAGGCTACTCTTGGAATACTGTGTGCTGTTCTTGTCACCTTATTAGAAACAATATTATTTTAGAAAGAATGCAGAAAAGACTAACTAGGATGCTACTGGGACTAGATGGTTTGAATTATAAGGAGAGGCATGTTAGACGGGACATTTTTCCTCTGGAGCATAGTAGGCTGAGAGATGATCTTATAGAGGTCTATAAAATAATGAGAGGCATAGATCAGTTATATAGTTCAACATCTTTTTCCCAAAGGTAGGGAAGTCTAAAACTAGAGGGCAGAGGTTTAAAATAAGAGGGGAGAGATGCTAAAGGGCCCAGTGTGGCAACATTTTCAGAAGGTGATGAATGTCTAGAATAAGCGGCTAGAGATGGGTACAATTTTGTCTTAAAAAGCATTTAGACAATTACATGGGTAGGTTGGGTTTAGAGGGATATGGACCAAACGTGGGCAATTGGGACTAGCTTAGTGGTCTTAAAAAAAGAAGGGCCTGTTTCCATGCTATAAGCCTCCTGTGACTCTAAGTGATCAACTTTGGTGCTCTGCTGTCTCGTTTTTGTATTTACATTAAAGGTGTGATATTACCCTGACACCACTGGTAACGCCAGTATTGCTCCTGCCATTTGATCCAGATGCATGCTCCCCCTCAGTTATAAAATAACATTATTTATTTGCTCCTGTCATTCATTTCGAACTATAGTCTGGATTTTGTAATAATAAGGGGAAACTGTGTTCTTTATTATTCCCCCAGCATCTGACGACAACTTTTTGCAGTCCACATGTGCTTGGCTAAACACAGAAATCCAGAAATTGCTGTTGTTTATTCTGCGCTGTCCAATGGGTTGTATTACTGAAGATCCCTGTTACTCCTTCCCCCTACCCACCAACCTGTAATCAAGTAGAAATCACTGAACTGATGAAAATGTGTCTTTTTCCCTTTTAGTCTCTCTTTGGAAACCCTTACAAAGATTAAACTAGGTTCATAATGCTATATTCAATAGTTAATTACTTACAAATGTCCTCCTGGGCCCAGAAAAAGCATTTGTTATTTTTGTGGGATGTCATTTCTCCACCATAACAAATGCACATTTTAAAAATTAAATTTTAAAAGTTGATTTTTTTTTTTTAAGTTTCAACCAGTGTTTGTTATAGTCACTTATTTTGCTCTGCTTTTTTCAAAAAAGTGAAAAGTTCTGTCACTTTTACTCACTGGTTTGCTGTCTAAGAATACCTCAATGTGGTTAATCTGTTTAATGTCATGACTGTTGCTGCACTCTTGGAGATGCCATTGGGAAAAGACCAGTAGCACTGGATATTTATGGGTAGTTTCATCTCCTTTAAATGTATCGATGTAAATGGGCCAGTAGGAGTTTGAGATGTGGCCTGGGTTCATTGCTTCACCCTGCTTATCAGAACTCCACCCTTGTCACCCCCTCCTTGGCATTACTCATACTGTTTATTTTAATAAATAGTTTATTTATAATGTGAAGATGCTGGCATTGGACTGGGGTTGGCACAATAACAGGCCTCACAAAACCAGATTAAAGTCCTAACATGTTTATTTGCAATCACAAGCTCATGGTTCCAAATAAACCTATTGATCTTTAACCTGATGTTGAGTCTTATTGTATTTAATTATTAGTCGCAAGTAGATTTACATTAACACTGCAATGAAGTTATGTTGAAAAATCCCCTAGTCACCATAGTCTGGCGGCTTTTGGGTACGTTGAGGGGAAATTTAGCATGGCCGATGCACCTAACCAGCACATTTTTGGACTCTGGGAGGAACCAGAGTACCTGGAGGAAACGCATGCAGATACAAGGAGAATGCACAAACTCCACATAGACAGTGACCTAAGCCACGAATTGAACCCAGATCCCTGGTGCAGTGAGGAAGGAATGCTAATCACTGTTTGAACCATTTACTTCACTCTGCAGTTCAACATGTTTCTAATGGTGACACTAGTGTATCTCACTTGTGGCTGGCAAATGGACCAGCACATATTCTAAGAATTTGCTTTATAGTTATCTCTCAATGGCATTATATGGTAAGCTATTATGGTTTCTTTGCTCCTCACTTTTTGGAAGGTAGCTGAGTTAAATGAAGTGCCAATGAGTTGCAGAAGAACAGATACAATTTCAAGTTCAAAATTCACCAAGTGCACCTGGAAGAAAAATACATCAAATAGTGAATGGTGTTGTACTTGATATCTTTTTAGAGGAAATGTTGGTACAAAGGCAATGCTACTAATCCAGTGATCCAAATGAATGCCCTGGAAATATAGGTTCAAACTGCACTGTGGCAGCTGGTGATATTTAAACTCCAGTTTGCAATTCCAAATTTGTTTTAAAAATATTCTCCATAATGGTGACCATAAAACTATTTTTGTGGTAAAAAACCATCCAGTCCTTTTCAGGAAGGAAATGTGCCATACTGACCCAATCTGGTTAGGCAAATTATTTCTCCTCCAGTTAGTTCTATGAACCTTATCCAAGAATGGCCCCCGTTTTAATTCCTCAAACTTCACGTAACCCCAGCAACTGAAAGTGGGAGGAAGACTTTAAGCCCTTGAGTATTTGGGTAGGGTTTAACTCCCACAGTTTGGGAAATATTACTATAGTAATTGCAGTATCCCACTGAGTTTAACTGTGTAACTTGTGCAGTTATCTAGTTTTACTCTTCATATGCCAACTTAAGCATGTTTGTTCATTGTTGTATATGATGGCAAGATGCCATGGACTGGTACAAATTGCCTGAAGACAAGGATAGAGGAATATGAGCCAAATGCAGCAATTGGGACTAGCTTAGCGTTTTTTAAAAAAAAAGGGCGGCATGGGCAAGTTGGGCTGAAAGACCTATTTCCATGCTGTAAACCTCTGACAATATATGAAGCAAAATATTCAACTGGTTTTGTAATTGTTTAAATAGTTCATTGGCTTACTGAAATGTGACTTTAGATATTGCACAACCTGTCTCGGTCAGCAAGGTAAAATCTCTCCTGTGTATTGCAGTAAATTGGATCTCATTTGTTGGATCTGTCGAATTCCACGTGTGTAACCATTCGATGCACCTTTCTCCTCATAATACAAAGATTCTATTTGCATCATCTTTATACTGTATTGTTTGGACACTCTACTCATTATACGTAATTTAGTTTTGCTTGATTTTTGCTTCCACTGAGGGGTAAGTTTAATGTATCCAGATATCCTTTGGGATCAACTAATAGTGTTGGACATGAAAGAGTTATCACTGTAGCTTTCCTTGAGCTCTTGTGACTGCTCTATAATTGGAAGTGTTGTGGGAGTTTCACAAGTACTGCACTGTACCATACCTCATTCCTCATAAATGAATCTGGGTTCCTGACGCACTTTGTGTTCAAGTGCAAAATCTTTACTCAAGCTATAGCCTGCGTTCTGCCATGTTGTTTGCCGTTTCCTTGAACTAAGGATCACTGTGGCAATCATACCTTCAGGCTCAGTTACAAGTGAGTCACGTACACCAATCAAAAACTAAAATTTAGTATTATCTATAACCTATTACAAACAGTTTTCATACTTGTGACACTCGACATAAAACAAGTTAACTGAAATCACATAACATCAATACGCTTGCCTAATTACAATATCCAAATACTAATAAGGCCCATACTGTCCAGTTGTTAATGAAGCATGTATTTGAAGTCCTTAATGATCTTTAGCTGGTATCTGGAGCAGTGGCTTGAGACTCTCTTGTGGTTGCGAAAGTTACCATATTTGTCCAAGTACTGTCACAGGTGCTTCACAGAAATTCTTCCCGAGTATATTTGATTTTAACTCATTCAGGAGATTTGAGAAAATGAGTCAGAGTACAAGAATGATGTGAAGAAAATTGGCAAGAACTCATGATGGATTGAAGGGGTGAATTCCTAGGTGGAAGAAGTAATGCAGATAAACTGATTGGAAGAAATTGCTAATTGGTTTAATGGGGAATTTTTTTTTTAAAAAAAGCAATTAATGGAAAAGAAGAATATGAAGGTGGAAGCTATTTTTCAAGTACATATCTTTCATGATCAGTGCGCTTCACACACTGTTGCAAATTTGAATAAATTGGAATAATGGAGAGCAACTGACAGGGTGATTGAGATGGCCAAAAAAAAAACAAAACGCCAGATTCAGGAAACTGTAAGGCCAATAACGTTAGACAGAATGTGGCAAAGGATGATCTGAAACAAGTTTAAAGAAGAGAGTTCAAAAATTGGCAGTAATTTCATAAATTAGTACCAGAATTTCAGAGAGGTTCGTCTGTCTAGTAAGTTGGGAAGAGGTGCTCTCTAGAATGAGGAGGTTCATGGGTTGCTTTGAACCTCAGTGCCAAGAACCCAGGTTTGATTCCTGGCTTGGTTCAATGTGCAGACTCTCTGCATGTTCTCCCCATGACTGTGTAGGTTTCTTTCTGGGTCCCCTGGTATCTTCCTCGGTCCTAAAGACATGCTGCTGGCATGTATTAGCCATGCTAAATACCTGAATGTGGCAGTTAGAGGATTTTCAGTGATTTCATTACTGTTGATGTAAGCCTAGTTGTGACACTAATAAATAAACTTAGAAACATTTCAGGACTTTCATTCAAATTGTTACTGGTTGACGAGGTTGAAGGAAATTGTTATCAAAATGTGATACATTTGTCTCTTGGAGTTCTCTACCATGCAGGAGACAATGAAGCACTTTAATTCAACCCATTTGTGAAGTGGCTCCTTGTGTGACAAACATTTTGAATTTGCAGGGATATGACATGACATGCTTTAATTATGGTAATGCTGATCAAGGATATTGCCCAGTGAGGTGATGGTCAATATTCCCCTAGGTATTTTCATTGCATGAGCTTTGATCTCCATCCACCCCACCCTCCTACTACTCCTAAGAATCCAATACGTCTATCCTTGTAGTCCACTGCCATCCGATGACTAATGGAAGTCCGACAGACGCTTTGTTACCTTGACTGGATAATAACTGCTGAACCCCATCTGCAACATTTCTAGAACTGAAAAATTGAAATGTTCAAGCAAAGTATGTAATGTCTGATTTATCACACGGGTCACTTGCAGCAGAGTTTTGGAAATTGATTTCTGGGGCAACCTAAAGGACAACTAACCCTAACACTCTACTTCTACATTTAAATAGTAGTGCTTCCACTTGGAAAGAACATTTTTTTTATTGCAATGTGTTGCTTTACAATTCTCAATACATATTATGTAATTCATTATAGGTTTGTCAATGTAACTTTCCAACATTGTCTTAAAGTACTGGAAGGAAAATGAAATAGAATCTAAACTTTTAAGAAACGACACTTTGTTTTACTGGGTCAAGAACCCATCTAAAGTGACCACTTTTAATCTTGTCCTTGACTAATTGACTTGAGCAGGGCTCTGCTTGAAGTGAAGAGGTTGAAGAAATCTGTCACCCCATCGGTTTGCTGGAGTACGAGTTAACACAAGTTGCCTCCTGGTCAGTGATGTCTCTATTAGTGGAGAAAACATTGGTGTTTGGAATACCTTTCTGTTCTCTTGAAACCGGTTTAACAAGAAGTGCTACCCATATATGGCCTTTGCTTGACTGGCTTCTGCCGCAGCTGTTTACTGGATTGCTGTTGAGGAATGCAGAATCCACTTTCAGTAAAGTACTGTCACTAAACTGCACTCATCTCTTTATTAGTACAACTCTGCATTCCACAGTGGCGATCTGGTAAGTATCTATTTGATCAGCCACAACAGAGAGCGGTTGATACCTTTCGCAACTCTACATCGTAAAGTGTGGAAATAAATGTGCTTTCTCGTATTGAATGTTGTATTTAGACAGAAAGTAATGAGCTTTCTGATCCACTGATAAATAACCCAAAGGTAATTGTTCACTGTGCATAGGAGTATAGTTTGAGACTGATCCTGTGCCAACATGTTCATGTTGCATTCCAGGTCGCAATGCATAAGTTATTGATGTGTATATATCGATTATTTAGAAAAGGTGCCATAGGAGCTCCAGAGATAAGGAGTCACTAATTTTCCTTTGATTTAAAATAAACTGCATTGGTTGGATATTTGAATTTCAATTGTTTTAACCTGCTTTTATGAAAATTACCTAATTGAACCAAACTTTCAGAAAATGATGATTATGACTGGAAAAACAGCTGGTTTTAACCTCGTTTGAAGCGTTATCCTGTAAAGTTCACTCATTGCATGAGTGAATGAGTCCATACTGCTTTATTGACAGAACTATGACATTTGGAGCCCTGTCCAGTTTAAAAACCAAACTGGAAAATGTTCTTCAGAAATAGATTGTACATATAAAGTTTATTTCTTAGTCACAAATAAGGCTTGCGTTAACATTGCAAAGAAGTTACTGTGGAATTTCCCTACATCTGTGAATGGTGTCCAATCCACATTGGGAATATCCCGTTATAAAATGTCAAAAGCATGGCAATGAGCCAGGAAGGTTCCATGAGTGTAACTGGAAGTATCGGAGATAGTTGTCTTTGCAGATTCCATGATTATTGCTACTTGTGCTGCTGCTAAAGTTACAGTGATCCCCTGAACGTAGACTGGTCACTTCTGTTAATCAGTTTCCATGCAGCAGTCTCAAAATGGTGAAGCATTAAAGGAAAGTGAAGTCAAAATAAACGTGCCCAACAATGCAAATTTAAGACTGCTCAGAATAAAAATACATGCAGGTTAAAATGGAAACAATCAGTCAACGGTGAGTCAACCAATCTCATTGAAACTCTGTCTCCCTCACCTTCAAAGGTTAAGTCTGTGAATTCCCTCAAAAGCCTCTCTGGCATGGGCTGCATGACAGCACATCTTCCAGTGTTTCAGCCTTGTTGCCTGTAACTCCATTCGTTCTCCTGGATCTCTGTGTCTGCACTCCTGCCTCTACTTGTGAAGTTTTGGCTCTTTAATAGCCTGTTAGCTTTACTGGGTTGGACACCGTTCCTGGCTTTTACTAAGTTCCAATTTTCTCAGCTGCATCAAGCTATAAATGTCTCCTGGGATGACTTCTGAGCCTTAACCCTTTCCAGTACAAAGTCAGTGACCACCTGTCATCATCTCAGCTCCCCAGCACTGAGCCTTTGCTGCACACAGCTATCAAACTGCTCCTGAGAGTTCTTCTCAGTCTCACAGGGCCAGCAAACATAACATTTCTTTCTCTACATGGAGCCTGCTCTCAGCAGCAGCTTTTTGGTGATAAATTGAAACCCTGGAACTTCCTAGAGCGGCACCCATCTCTATGCTAACATGGCATTTCAGGGCTCACCTTTTTTAATGAATTGTAACTCTTAACTCGAAGCAAAGCTCCCTGGGCTGCATTGTTTTGCCAACTGTGTAGATACTCTTTTGGCAGGATTTTCCATCCCTGCACCATTGACTGCCAGTGGAATCTACCCTGCCCCTGCTGATGTCTGCAATGTTTTATGTTGCTCAGCTGTCCTGCCACTGGGGAACACAGCATGGGTACTCTCCTCCAAAAGTAAGAGAGAGGGGGAAATCCTATCCTTGTCTCCAATTCTTCAGCTAAGTAAACCTAACTGCTGTTTTATACATGTCTCGTTGTTAATGCTTTAAATCAACATGGCCCCAACCTTTGTACTAATCTTCAAGTTGGCCTTTATCCCTTTTTCTGCAGTTAAACCTAAAATTTTTCTAGCTCTGAAAATTGCCTTTCAAATATTATAGTGGAACATGAACTTGGTATTTATGGCCACATATCTATAGAGTGCATGTTAACTGCATCTACTGATGCTGGACACAAAGTGCGAGCCACCCATTAAAACTTCAAACATCGTTATCAATTGTGGGTCCCTGTCAGACAACTGAGGGATGACCTATTTTACTCACATTCTCAATGCAACAGTGAGTTGTAGATCTACCTTGTATTCAGCACGAAATCCTAGTGGGAGGAGGGAGTTGGGAGTTTGGAGTTCAGTTCTCAGCATAAACCTAGTGAGAGACTGCATATTGAGAACGATTGTAATATTCAAGCAAAATAAATAAAAAGGAATCTAATTTCATTGTACCGTATAAATGAAGTTTGCTAATGTCAACTGCACATCCAGCAAGACTTGACTGTGTTTTTGAGCTAAATATGGAATGGGAAAATACAAAGGAGTGAATGTTGCATGTGCTGCATCTGGCTAAATTCTACAGAAGAACAAATTTAAGGTTGGTGTTTGAGTAATGCATAAGCTAATCAAACTTTGCACCTATCTTCAGACGAAGCTATTGTTGAAATTGCAGATGCAAAATTTATGCCGCAGTTGCAGATTTCATTCTTGACCCATCATGTTTAAACTCCTTTTATGTAATTTGTTATATAGTTCAAAATAATGAATATAGCATAACACAGTGCTACTCTGAAGTAATGCCTGGCATAAATGATTTGGGCATAAACTATTTGGTTCAAAATTAACATTTAAGTCTTCTCCTTTGCTTGGCGTTGTCATTGTCTATAGTTCTACACTTTGCGGGATCCAAGGTTATGGAGAAGTAGGGGAATGGGGTTGAGAAACTTATCCATGATTTAATGGCAGAATAGTCTTGATGGGCTGAATGGCCTCATTTTGCTGCTATTTCTTATGGTATAAGTAGAAGGCCAATGGAAGTGGATGACTGGGCACATCACCACCTGAAAGTTCTCCAACTTGCACGTCATCCTAAATTGGAATTAATATCACTAATCCTGTCGCTGGGTCAAAATCCTGGAATTTCCTTTTCTCTTATTCATTCGTGGGTCATAGTTGTTGATGGCTGATCAGCACTTATTGCCCATCTCTAGTTGCCTGAGGGCATTTTAATCAACCAAATTGACTAAAGTGGCTCTGGAGTCACTTATAGGCCAGATCAAGTAAGGATGGCAGATTTCCTTCTGTAAAGGACATTAGTGAACCAGATGGGGTTTTCCAACAATAGTTTCATGGTCATCAGTGGATTCTTAATTCCAGATTTTTAAAATTGAATTTAAATTCCACCTTTTTTTTTTGAAAAAGTGACTAAGGAGGTGGATGGGGGTAAGGCGGTTGATGTGGTATATATGGACTTTAGTAAGGCGTTTGATAAGGTGGCCTATGGAAGACTTCTGCAGAAAATGCAGATGTATGGGATAGAGGGTGATTTAGCTAATTGGGTTAGGAATTGGCTAGCAGATAGAAGACAGAGGGTGGTGGTTGATGGGAGATATTCATCTTGGAGTTCGGTGACAAGTGGTGTACCTCAGGGGTCTGTTTTGGGGCCCCTGCTGTTTGTAATTTTTATAAATGATCTGGATGAGGGTATTGAAGGATGGATTAGTAAATTTGCAGATGACACTAAAGTCGGTGGAGTGGTAGATAGTGAAGAGGGGTGTTATAGTTTGCAGAGGGACTTGGACAAGTTGCAGAGCTGGGCCGAGAGGTGGCAAATGGAGTTTAATGTGGAAAAGTGTGAGGTAATGCACTATGGCAGAAATAATAAATGTGTAGAGTATAGGGCTAATGGTAGGATTCTTAGTAGTCTTGATGAACAGAGGGATCTTGGTGTGTATGTGCATAGATCCCTGAAAGTAGGCAGTCAAGTCGAGAAGGTTGTTAAGAAGGCATATGGAGTCTTAGCTTTTATTGGTAGGGGATTGAATTTCGGAGCCGCAACGTCATGTTGCAACTGTACAAAACTCTAGTGCGGCCGCACTTGGAGTATTGTGTGCAGTTCTGGTCCCCACATTATAAGAAAGATGTGGAGGCATTGGAGAGGGTACAGAGGAGGTTTACCAGGATGTTGCCTGGTATGGAGGGCAGGTCTTATGAAGAGAGGCTGAGGGATTTGAGGTTGTTTTCGTTAGAAAGGAGGCGGCTAAGAGGGGACCTAATCGAAGCATATAAGATGATTAGAGGTTTAGATAGGGTGGACAGTGATAGCCTTTTTCCTAGGATGGAGAAAGCTAGCACGAGGGGACACAGCTTTAAATTAAGGGGTGATAGTTATAGGACGGATATCAGAGGTAGGTTCTTTACCCAAAGGGTGGTTCGGGAGTGGAATGCCCTGCCTGCAGCAGTTGTAGATGCGCCAAGTTTGGTGGTGTTTAAGAGGTTAGTTGATAAGTGTATGGAAGAGAAGGGAATGGATTAGTTTGGAGGGTCATTGCTTTTTATATTGGTCGGCGCAACATCGAAGGCCGAAGGGCCTGTTCTGTGCTGTAATGTTCTGTGTTCTGGCAAGATTTGAACCTGTGTTCCCAGAACATTAGCTGAGCTTCTGGATTAATAGTCTAGTGATAATACCACTACACCATCACCTTCTAACAGCACTATGGGCATAGAATGCATGGACTTCATTGATTTTTAAAAAGACAACAGGCCATCACGTATTCAAATAGTTAGGGATGGGGAATAAAGGTTGGCCTAGCCAGCAACACACCTCATCCCATTAAAAACTGTCTTTTAAAAATGCTTATTTGTTCACTTCTGTAAGTGCTTCAGAATTCCTGGCAGCTGCCTGTGCATGGCTGAGGAGATTTGTTTCTTGGCATTGTTGGCTGGAGAAGTGTGTAACCACAGGGTTGGGAAGATGATGGATAAAGTGGCTAAGTTTGACTTATAGTGTATACATTGGGTTAGTGTATGGATAAGGTGAGTTATAGCTAAAGATATACAGCAGTCCAAGATATGAATGGACTCAGCAAAAGAAGAGTGTGACCACAGAATGTACCTCGAGTGGGGAGAGACCATATGATATATTTTGAAAATATGAAAGGCTCATATTTTATGCCTTTCGATCCAATTATTTTGTGGAAACTCTAGAATCTTATAGGTCTCTGCAGAAGATGTAGGCAAGATGTTTAAATTATCCTTTGAACTTTTGGTTGATTCTTTTAACATTTCAATATGCTGAATGAAGTACTTTGATAAAGTTGAAAACTACTACACTGTATATTGCACTGACGTTGTGTGTAATTTACCTATGATTTTAAAATCTCAACACTTTTGAGGGTCTTCTGACACTTGTATTTAATTCACTGATGTGTTTTTCTTTGAGATGGCACAGTGGTTAGTACTGCTGCCCCTCAACACCAGAGTTCTTGGTTCAATTCTAGCTTTGAGTCACTGCCTGTGTGGAGTTTACATGTTCTCCCCATGTCTGTGTGGGTTTCCTCCGGATGCTCTAATTTCTTCCCACAATCCAAAGATGTGCAGGCTAGGTTGATTGGCTGTGGTACATAGAGCCGAGTGTCAGGGGATTAGCAGCTTAAGTATTTGGGAACAGGGATTGTGGTTGGTACAGAATCGATGGGCCAAATGGCTTCCTTCTGCACTGTAGGGATTCTATGAAGATTAGGCATGATGTTTGCTATAATAGTGTTTCATTTTCTTACAGTAGGGAATGGATGAAAGTGGTATAAATTAAATACATAAAGCATCATTGATGCTATGATGTCCCATGCTGTTTTGTTCTTTGGACTCGTCAGCCAAAGCTGAAACATTTAAATGTAATCTTTAATGAGTCATACTTCCATGATCAGGCTTGGTGTTGGAAGGAAGATTATGGCAAATTCTTTCATTGTCACAGACTTGTAATTTTTAAGCTCACCTCCCAAGTCCATTCCTTAGCTACTCTATTCCACTTCGGTATCGCAGTCCAAAATTAAACTAGTCTTTTTGCAACCGTGGTGTCAAACTGCATACATTGGCCATCAATAAGACTGCTCATTGCCACTTGACATATGTGCCCATCTTTGTGTCTTGGCTCATTTGATCTATGTTCATACCTGTGTTACCTCCAGGCACAACTATTTCAATGCAGTCCTGGCTGGTTTCTCAAACTTTATCCTCTGAAGACTTGGTCACCCAAAAGTCTCCTCACTGCACCTTAGCTATCAGCAAGTCGCATTCACGTCACTGCTGTAATTACTGACCTAAATTGGTTCCATGTTAGGCAATGCCTTAATCTTCAAATTCTCACCCTTGTTTTGAATAGTTCCGTGGCCTTGTCCGTTCCCATTCCTGTAATCTCCAACGGCCCCACAACTCCCCAAGAAATTACACCCCTCTAATTCTGTAGTTTTGGGCATTCCTGGTTTTTAACAACTCTGTCATTGACAGCTGTGCTTTCAGTTGCTAAGGTGCTAAGTTCTTCCTATTTGTCATTCTTCCTCTATATCTCCTCTTTCTGGACACTTCTTAAAACGTGACCTCGCATTTGGCTTATACTACCTTGTGTGTTCTGGTTCCCAAATTTTGTTTTTGAGCATTTTCTATGAAGTGTGTGTTTAAGTTTATTTATTAGTATCACAAGTAGGCTCACATTAACACCAGTACAATGATGTTACTGTGAAAATCCCCTGATTGCCACACTTAGGGTACACTGAAGGAGGAATTAGCATAGCCAGTTCACCTAATCAGTACATCTTTCAGACTGTGGGAAGAAACTGGGGGGCATATACGAGAACATGCAAACCACACACACACACACACACACACACACACACACACACACACACACACACACACACACACACACACACACACACACACACACACACCACCCTGGCACTGAGGCAGCAATCCTAACCACTGTGCTACTTTTTTGAAGGTGCGATGTATAAAAAAAAATTATTCGGGTGAAGCCTCTTTCTTCAGAAAAAATGTAGAACTTTGTGCCATGGAAAGTTGAGGCAAAATGCTTGGGTGCATTAAAAGGGAATCTAAAAGATGTGAGTGAGAAATAGGTTTAGTTAGAGCGTAAATACTGGCTTCGGCATTTGGGGCAAATGTCTTTATTCTGTTTGTATAATGTGTCATTCTTTATGATGATCAAGCATCATTGCCATACAAATTCCCCAAAATGTGTTCTTTAGCTTTGCTGAAGTTTAGATTTTTGGTTCATTAAGCTTACTAAAGGGACAGCATGTCGCTGATCGGAGGAGTATTGCATGCCTTTATGCATACCTCAGCTTTTCATTTTGGTTATGTGTGGGGATTGCATCCTAGAATCGGGTTTCTTTAAATACATGTCAATTCAGCATGTCCAGACCATTTGTCAAAGAATGCTTAACATTTCCACAAGCAAGACTTTTTTGTTACTACAAAAGTTGTTTGAACATCACTTTGATGGTGTATTTGAACTTTTTTTCGAACATACTGAACCCTTTGGCTAAGGAGATGTGTTGAAAAGCAAAACTGTTCCAGGTGGTAGCAATGAAATAAAGTATGCTGCAAACCATTGCTGTATAAACTTCGGGCTATAGGTAATCTGAAATGCTATTTGGATTTTTCTGGTTTCCTTTCGTGTATTTTTATAATCGCTCTAGCACAATAACATTGCTTGCCTGCATGGAAATTAATTCAATCCTATTGATTTATTCTGATGATTTGTGCTGTTCAGTAGTTTACAGTAGTATTACCAAAGGGCAGTTAAGGGTGCACAGTGCTACTCCTTTTGCTTATCAGGACAGGCAAACAATTGGCTCCAAGACTTTTGGTGTTTTCAACCTATGTATGACATCAAGCTCTAGAATAGATCAGTGCACCTTGATTTTCCCCTATTCGAGCCATCTCAAAATATTGAAGCTCCTATCGTCTCCTGAGTAGATCTTCTAAATTTGGCTTTACACAGGTCCTGACTCAATTGTGCAAGTGAACTTAGTCAAGGACTGTGAATTGACTAACCAGTCACTTGCATCTTGAGTGCTGCTAGTCCTTTAAATATTAGACACTAACTTTTTAGCGTGGACAGCAGCTTTCAACTCTTTCTGAAATGATAATGTGGAATAGTATGATCGATTCATAATCGTATTACTAAATGAACATTAGTCTGTATGAAATTCTTCAACATTTTGAAGATACTTGATAACAATGACAACAGTGACTGGGTATGCAAATTGTATTCTAATGGGGAAGATCTTTGGACAGTAATGCTTGAACTAGTTGAGTATCAAATTAAGTCAGACATACCATTTCTTATGTTGTTTGTTATTCTCTTAATATGTGAATTCATGTTCATTTTAACTATTTCATGAGATCAAAATTCACATGATGGATAATATATCTGATTTCGCTGAGGTGGGCACAGTAAGAAGTTTCAATACCAGGTTAAAATTCAATAAGTTTATTTAATATCACAAGCTTTCAGAAGAGATCGACACCTGAGACAGGAACAGCATTCCGAAAGCTTGTAATGCCAAAGAAACCTGTTGGATTTTAACCTGGTGTTGAGACTTCTTACTATATCTGATTTGGTATAGTGATTGCTATTGAGGATCCTTCATAAAATTCTAGCTAAGTTGATACTTTTTACTTTGTGCATAATTTCTCAATTCTTAACTTCCAAGTGGAAGTTTCGGAGGTGACGATCAATAATGTCAGGCTGGAGAGGAGCGGAGAACAAGGAACAACATTTGTATCGTGGGCTACGTACATTTGTGATTTTAGATAAAGGTGTTTCAGAACTAGATGAGGGACGGGAACCTGATCAAGGAACAAGATTTCGGGAGAGATGGGTACAGATCTTGAAGGAATCATTTGAGAGAGAGGAAAGAAGTTTGAGTGCAGCAACGTGGGACAGCACTGGGAGGGTAGAGTTATTAAATGATTTTTGAATGGAGAAAAAAGGAGTGGCTTACATGAGAGAATAATATTAATATCAAAATATTTAGTTGAGGTCAAATGAGTTTGACAATACTTCTGCATTTCTTGATTTATTATAAAAGTCCACGTCCCAAGAAAGATGGGCAAAATACATAAACAGCTTACCCTCAATATAATTTGTCAAAATTTGTTAATGTAAAGGAAGCAATTTTAGTTGGCAATATGGGACATTTGATTTTTGGAAGAAAGATGGCAGAAAACACTTGACCTGCTATGAAACCAGCTCTTAATATCTTTAGACATTGACTCAGTGGCATGCAGTACTCCTCTCACTTTGGCAGTCCAACAGACCCCTTGCAGCAACCGTTTTCTGGGAGCGTGCAATTTGGTAATCACCACCAAGGCCAGCATTTACTGTCCTTGTGAAGATGATGGGGAACTGTTGCCTTGAACTTTGCAGTCCCTGTGCAGTTGTAGTGTGATGTGGAAGAGCACTGCTCCTTTGTTAGGTGAGTGGGTTTTCAGTTCACAAATGGGCATGTAAAGACACAAACTCAATTTACAAAATAATGGTTGGAATGTGAGTCTTTGCAGGTAATCAAGTCTGAAAAGCACAGACAATGTAAGTGGTCTCGTGTGTGGTCTCCACTCACATTGTCTGAATTGTATTTAATTCACTTTTTAAGATCTGATTATCTGTAATGGCTTGCATTCCAGCCATTATTTTGTAAATTGAGTGTGTCGTTATATATCCTGTTTGTGAACAGAACTCCCACTCAGCTGATGAAGGGGGCAGTGCTCCAAAAGCTAGTGACTTGTGTCACCAAATAAGCCTTTTGGACTGGTACTGTGAGACTTCTTACTCTATAGTGTCTGCGAGGTTGGGAGACTGGTTGGTTGTGTCTTTATCATAATCAGCTTACACTGGTGTGGTTTGTTTTTGTGAAATAATTTTTTTGGCAATTGCCTTCATAGCTCTTTGCTGGCAGATGAATCCTTATACTAAACATGCCTCAAATGTGCAACAAGTTTATCAAGTTTCTGACTTATTGCTCTGGGGGCAGGGGGGGAGAGGGTGTGGTGCGGTGGTGGCATGAGTACAAATTGCTTTGAGGTGGCCAAAGATCACTCTTCCATCTTTCGCATTCATTGATTTCCATGTATTTTCCCTCTTCAAATGATCAGCATACGGGTGGGGTTCATTCTGTATTTTGCTCTCCAGAGATTTGACATTACTGAGTGGCTTGCTGAACCATTTGATGAACTGAGAGTCTCCATGAGGAAAAATGTAGGAAATCTGAAAATTAGAATTATTTTGCACCTTAGTTCACCATTTTTAAGAAAAAAACACTGGAGCCTGCAACTTGAAAGAAATTTACTGCACTCTGTCAGAGACTGATACTAAGAACTTGCTTGATCATTACCAACTTGACCTATGAGCTATTATTTTAAGATTTGGTTTAGTTGTTCATGATTGGAAATATTCCTGAATCCCAGGTTTTGTTTGCTAATTAGCCACCACAATTTTGATAAATAATTAAAGATTATCATACGCAGGGTGCAAATCATTTAAAAAGCTGCAGTTAGCTTCTTCCATTGTTGCCCAGCCAAATGAAATCCATGAATCTGGACATAAACTGCATTCATAGTGGTGTATAATGAACATTTCATAGCTAAACGAAATAACTAAAGAAATGGTTGGAATTGCTTTGTTCTTTGGGGTGGCACACATTCTTCCTGTGGGTTTCCTCCAGGTGATCTGGTTGCCTCTCAGTCCAAAGATGTGTAGATCAGGTGGATTGGTCATGCTAAATTGCCCCTTTAGTGTGCAAAAAATGTATGGGTTAGATGGATTAATGATAATAAATGCGCAAGGATTGCAGAGGTGGGTGGAGGGCAAGGCCTGAGAGGGATGCTTCTTCGGTGAGCTTTAATGGGCTGGATGGCCTCTCTTCTACACTGTTGGGACTCTATGATTTTGGTTTATTATTGTCACATGTATTAGTATACGCTGAAAAGTTTTGTTTCTTGCACACTATACAGACAAAATACCAATTTATAGGGAAAGGAGAGAGTGCAGAATGTAGTGTTACGTTCATAGCTAGAGTATAGAGAAAGATAAATTTAGTGCGAGATGGATCCATTCAGAAATCCGATAGCAGGGAAGCAGCTGTTCTTGAGTCGGCTGAATGGTGACCTCAGGCTTTTGTATCTTTTTCTCAATGGACGAAGATGGAAGAGAGAATGCCCAGGGTGTGTGGGATCCTTAATTATGCTGGCTGTTTTGCCAAGGCAACCGCAAGTGTAGACAATCAATGGATGGGAGGCTGGTTTGCATGATTGGGCTACATTCATGATCTTTTGTAGCTGCTTGCAGTCTTGGACAGAGAAGGAGCCATAACAAGTTGTGATGCAACCAGAAAGAATGCTTTGTATGGTGCATCTATAAACATTGAGAGTCGTAGCAGTCATGCCAAATTTCCTTAGTTTTCTGAGAAAGAGGCGTTGGTGAAAAGAAAAGGTTTCCAATGGATGAAGGAAACAAGCTATCAATATTTACTCTGACGATTGAAGTGGACAATTGCTTTTGGATAGATAGCTTTATACGCATCCAAATAAGGATACTCCAACTTCAAAACTGGCTGTGCCACGTTAGTGTTCGTGCTGAGCATAATTGCCTGATTTGACTTAGATGCAAGAATAATGCAATGTCTCAATTGCATTAGCCCAACCCTTAACAAAAAGACACACAATAAGCATACACGTACTTGGCTGCAAGAGACCAGCTTACTTTGTGATATGCCAACATATGGTTTAAAGTATAAATGTGTAGAGGCATGTGTTTTCCATTTGGTTTTCTTTTTGTTGTCCTGTGTGTATCTTTGCAAGTCTTTAAGCAGGCATTTGTTGGGGAAAACCAAATCAGTGTGATGCTTGGGCTCCCAAGGCAAATTCATCTTTCAGCTTCTGAGCCATTGCTCCTGGTGTGGGGGAGGGAAGTAGTGGTAATTTGCTTTTGAGATGGCCCCAAGATCACAATTTGATCACCGGCTTCAACACGTATCCTCCCAAAATGATGACCTACACTGAAACTGTTGTGCGTCAAGATTAGGGATTTGTCTGCAATTGTTTTTATGCCATCGCACCCCCCCTCCCTCTCTTTGGTTCAACAACTCAGCAAAGATCTATGAAGATAATTGCCAAAAAGAAAAATCTCCAAGGTTTTCTTCAGAAAAATAAAATTGCCCTCCTGCTTCTAAAATAGCAGAACATAATTGCATAAAGCTTGCACTTTTTTTTTGTTGAACGTTGCATCTCTGGAAAATTTAAACTGTCAAATGCTCTTAATGGTTTCGGCTGTGCTTTAGGATTCTAAGTCAGGTAAATTTAAAGGAATATGGAGACCTAATGGATTTAGAAAGCATTATTTCTGGTCTTGGCAAACTCTGTCTGGCAGCTACCAGTGAATGTAATGAGATATACTATGCAACATATTTTCTGTCTTCAAGCCAGGCGCTTGTAACACTTTTTTTTAATCGCAAGTCTGCAATTTCATTGGATGCTCAACATTTTTTTGTCTCTAACTCCTGGCTTACCATCCTAATGTGCATTGTTATAATTCTTTTTGTGTGGTCAATGGGTTTGAATTAAAACTGCTGTTGTTAGATGGAAATGTATTCTGCCTCAACAATAACCTATAAGTCTTAACATTGTAGAGATTGTATATCTCTTGTTCAATTTGAATTTTGTGTTTTGTTTAAATTCTTGAGGTGTTCAGTGAATGTTGATCTGGAAGTTTGGGGCTACAGATTAGTTCAGCATTACGTCAACATTTTTTATTTTCAGGATTTTTAGTGGTGCAAGGCTGTTATGATTTTTCTTTCTCCTGCCAATAGGAACAACCCTGGTCTGCATAGAATTGAAGAAAACTGTACTTGGTTAGGTGCATTGGCCATGCTAAATTCTCCTTCAGTGAACCCAAACAGATGCTGTAGTGTGGCATCTAGGGGATTTTCATGGTAACTTCATTGCAGTGTTAATGTAAGCCTACTTGTGACACAAGTAAACTTTCAATAGTCAGTGCAAATCAGACTACAGGTTGCATGGTAGAATATGAATTTGATGATGCACAACCTAAGCTCAAGTTTGTTTTTCTAAACTATAGACTGGACAAGCAAGGTATCGTGAATACAGGCTTTTGATCAGCTCATGGCTGGTCTAAACAAGGTTTAAAGAGGAAAAAAAAATCTTCACAAGCAAGAACAGTGGCCCAACTGGGAAGAGGAGGATTATTAAGGGTATTCTTTTCAACAGGCCCAAATTGCACCATACGCATATAAAATTTACCTTTTTTGAGGGAAAGTAAACCACAGATACAAATGTCCACAAAAATCAGCTCAATGACTCGTGTTAGGGAGGAACTTAAGCTAACCAGACCAAATGACATGTTACAGATCCAGCAGGACCTGATACAAACTGTCCTGATGTAATTTTGATATTTGTAAATTAGATATGCATCAGGTCTCTCCACTTAGACATACGAGCTGATTTTCATGGTAATCTGTCTTTTCCATTTACTACTATTTTGTCTCATCTACCATATATATTTAACAATCCATTTTGCTGATTACTTTGTATTTCCTATAGTCCCACATGAGTTTATTTTAACCAGCACGTTTTTCGGACTGTGGGAAGAAACTGGAACTCCCGGAAGAAACCTGGGCAGACACAGGGAGAACATGCAGACTCCGCACACAGTGATCAGGCTGGAAGTCAAACCTGGGTCGCTGGTGCTGTGAGGCAGCGGTGCTAACCACTGTATTATGTTCAGCTTGTTAACTCAACAATCCAGCCTCTGAAAAGACACAAAGACTGAACTCTCCAAAGATGAGGCATGAGCAGGGCTACTCTTGTAATGACTGCAAGTCAAATTCTGTTTTGAGTGGGGTTCTAAGCTATTGGTTAGAATTCCATTCACCATGTCTCACTCGTTATGTGTAAATAACTCCAGTTCCATTGTATGGATTCAATCAACTGAGATTTTTGATGATTTGGGATTTGCATTCTGTGATTAGTTTTTTTTTCCTCTTTTAAAAGCTCTTTGGTTCTTTTAAAATGCTAGCCTCTTGTAATGAAGGGTAGCATTCCATCAGCCTTGATTACATACTGAACCTACATACTAACTTTTTGTAATTTGTGCACAGAACATCTATATCCCTCTTCACCCCAGCATTCTGCAGTTATTTTGCATTTAAGTAATACTCAGAATTTTAAAAAAAGCATTCTGCCAAAGTGAACAACCTTGCACGTTGTACTCCATCTGCCAGATTTTTACTTGCTCACTCAACCTGTCTATATCCACTTATAACCCCCAAATGTCCTCATCACAATGTACTTTCCTATTTATCTTTTATGTCATCTGCAAATGTAATACCATGCCTTCACTCCCCTTGTCTAATTCATTGGTATACATTGTGAAAAGTTGAGGTCCCAGCACAGACACCTGCCACATTCTACTCACCAATAAGAAAAATACCCATTTATGCATACTTTGCTTCCTCTGAGCCAGCCAAACTGTCATTCTCTTTGCACAGTTGTGTTTTCACCAAGTTTGTTGCTTTCCTTGATTTACTTAGTTAACCGTGGACGGTGGTGCCTACATTTTAGAATGTTCTTCAACAGCAGAAATCTACTTATTCTGAAATATCTCCTTTTTAAATGGCTGGAGATGAGGATAATCCCTGAGTCAAGGATCCCAGTTCACTTCGCCTAGCAGCATACCTAGAATTTTACAGCACCACTAGAGGCTATTTGACACATTATTTGTGCTGGCTGTCAATTCCCAGGCTAATCCCATTTTCCAATATGTGTCTGTAGCCTTGCATGCTGTGTCATTTTCAAGTGCTAATCTAAGTGCTTCATAAATGTTGAAGTTCCCACTTCTAGCATCCTTTCAGTCAGTGAGTTCTAGATTCTCATCACTCGAGGTAAAAATGCTTTTTTTCAAATCCCTTCAAAATCACCTGTCACTTACCTTAAGTCGATGCCCCTGGTGACTGATCCCTCTACTAAAGAGAAAAGTTTCTTCCTGTCAGTATCCCTGATAATTTTGTACACTTCAATCATCTCCCCCTTAGCCACTTTTGCTCTAAGGAAAACAACTCCAGCCTAACCAGCCTCTCTTCACGACTAAAATATTTCATGCAAGAGAATTCTAGTGAATCTACTCTGCAGTCCTTTCCATAGTGTGGCAATCAGAACTGCACTCAGTAGCCTAGCTGTGACCTAACGAGTGTTTTATGTATATTCTTCATCATCTCCCTGCTCTTATTTTCTGTGCCTTCACTAATAAGAACCCACATGCCTATTTAACCACTCTACCTACCTGTCCTCCTGCCTTCAGGTTTCTTTAAACATATACCACAATGTCTCTGGTCCTCTGTACTTTCTATTATGTATTTGAGTGCCTTGTTAATCCTCCGAAAAATGCATCACCTCTCTCTGTTCAGGATTAAATTCCATTCGCCACTGTTCTGCCCATCTGACTCATGTTCCTTTTTGTTCCCCTGCTTGAATGGCTTCCAGTCCCTGTTCTCATCCAAAGAGACAATTTCAAGTCTATTTAACAATTGCAAATACTGACAGTCTTACATTCCTGCTTTCTGGGGTTCCCTTGTTATCTCACTCGCAGTCACGCTCTCTTGTCCCTGGATGGAGTGAATGTGGGGCAGATACTCCCATTAGTGGGAGAGACTACGATCTGAGGGCACAACTTCAAAGTAAAGGGATGACCCTTTAGAACTGAGATGAGCAGAAATTTCTTCAGCCAGAAGGTAGTGAATTTGTGGAATTCATTGCCACAGATAGCTGTGGAAGCCAGTTCTTTGCATGTGTTTAAGACAGACAGAAAGTTCTTGATTTGGTAAGGGCATCAGAAGTTATGGTGAAAAGATGGGCAAATGAGATTGAGAAACTTATCAGCCATGATTGAATGATGAAGCAGACTTGATGGGCCTAATTCTGCTTTTATATCTTATTGTCTACGTACAAGTGAATGACCAAATAATACTAGTGTGAACATAGGCACATATACACACAATTCACAAAGTTGTTCCTTCACTGTAATCAGTCCGTTAGGAAGATGGGTTGTTGTTTTGTATCAGAGGCTTCTGTCCCCACCAGTGAAAATGGAGCAACAACAGCTACCCTGGCAGTAAGCATCAGGGGAATGATACTCGCCAGAAAGGAAATGTCCAGACAAAAAGCCAATGACAATGACCATGCGTATCATAATAAACCTGCACAGATCAAAGACTGTGGGTGTATACTATGGAACTTGGATAACCCAGTTACACGTGATCATGCATGCAAATATGTCTTATATTGGTAAGAAAAAGGGGATGTTTGGATCTTTTGCTCATTAGGAAGAGGGAGATGGTTTGGTTTCGTAATGCAACTTTACTACATCTGATCTGGCTTGCTGTGATCTTGTGATTTCTGCCATGAGGTATGCTCTGCTTGCGGACATATTGCAGTGGATTTCATAAAGACCTCACATGATCTTTGAGCTCAAACACCCTTGGTGTCTTGGTGACTGTTTATCCTTCCCTCAACATTCAAACCAATTTATCTGGTCATTGCGATTTCTGGAACATTGTCATCTGCTAAATTGTCTGCTGTGTTTCCCTTGTAGTTCATGATAACACTTCAAAAAGTATTTCAATGGCTATAAAACTCTTCGGAATGGTCTGAATTTATGAAAGGCACTACACGCCTGGAGGCCACCGTATAAGTAATACCATTGTGATTTATTTTATTGTCACATATATTAGTATACAGTAAAAAGTATTGTTTCTTGTGCACTGTGTAGACAAAGCATACCGCTTATAGAGAAGGAAAGGAGACGGTGCAGAATGTAGTATTACAGTCATAACTAGGATGCAGAAAAAAGTCAGCTTAATGGAGTATGTCCATTCCAAAGTTTGGCAACAGGGGAGAAGCTGTTTTTAAGTCAGTTGGTATATGACTTTCGACTTCTGTATCTTTTTCCTGACAGGAGGAGCTGGGTCTGGGATGCATGGGTATGTTGATTACGTTGGCTACTTCCTGCGACAGCAGGAAGCGTAGGCAGAGCTAATGGATGAGAGGCTGATTTGAGCGATGGACTGGGCTTCATTCATAACCTTTCGTAGTGTTTTGTGTCTTGGACAGAGTGGGAGCCACATCAAAGCTGTGATACAACCAGAAAGGGTGCTTTCTATGGTACAGTTGTAGAAATTGATGAGAGTACTAAAGAATGTGCCAAATTTCCTTAGCTTCTTGAGAAAGTAGAGATGTTGGTGGGCTTTCTTAACTGTAGCATGGAGGGACCAAGACAGGTTGTTGATGACTTAGAAATATATTGCCATTTCTTCAGGTCAAAATCCTGGAACTCTCTCACTAATGGTGCTGTGGATGCACCTACAGGACATGGATGGCAGCTCACCAGCACTTTCTCCAGAACAAGTAGGGCAATAAATGGTGGGCCATCCTGTGAACAAATAAAAATGCCTTTTTGTTGTAATAGGGAAGAATTATATTAAAAGAGCCTTCAATCTGTTGGGCATTGTTCATATAATTAATTGCTTTCCCCTTGCTCTGTATATCTTCCACTGTATTTCTTCAATTTGCTACTTCAGCAATTAGTTTTGAATTGATTTCCTCAAGTGTGTTGCATCTTTGTCTGTAAACTAGTATAAACTGGGCGTAACATTTCCTAAGCAAAATTCTGTTTTATCTGTGAAATGGAGTGGAAAGGCAGTTTCCCTTTTTTTCACCCCCTCTGGCTCTGTGACAGAATGCTTAATTTCTATTCCGTGTAATCGTAAATTAACTGAGAGCGCTAGTAAAACTCCATCCTGAGAGATCAAGTGTATGTGAACATCCTTTGATGGTCAGACTAGAACTCATGACCTCAGCGAGGTTTGAGCTACATTTTTCGTAGGGCAAGATTTCATCCTTAATTGAAGGCTTGCACTTCAAGTACTGATTCCTGTTGGAATTCCACCCCTTCCAAGAAATAAGCGCATTGGCAACAAACTTAATTCCTTGTCTAGTTTTGTTTTTGGTTTGCAGTAAACCAATGCCTTGTACTCGCAATATTACATTGCAAACTATTCACAATTTGAAAATAACTAGAAGTAAAGCTTCATAATCTAATTGAATGTGACTAATTTCAAACAGACCATATATATGTATTTATATTTTTGAATTGTGCGTTTGTCTGCATTTCTTTGGTCATGGTTGCTAGGAAATAGTCTTTAGCCAAATTAATTTCCTATCTTGCTTTACCTTGTTTCCCCCATTTCAGCAAAGGTCATTGTTGTGTATAGATTAAGATTTTGAAATAATTTACAGAAGATGACATCTGTATGCTATCCATTACAATCGTGGAGCTTGCCCATTGTAAATATCTTTTAAGAATTTGTTGCACTTGTATACTATTGTTCTTCACTGGATTGTTTTACTATATTGGTGTGTGGTGCATGAGCTTGAAGTGAAAAGGGCAGTCAATTCTAAAATTATTGGTTTTCAACTTGCAACTTAAGGTTTTTATTTAAAATGATGGGAAAAGCTCACTCAGCATTGGGTGAATGAGAACTGGAAAGCTTCTTTGCAATCTCATAGAAGCAAAGTAGGCTATTCAGCCCTTCAAGCCTGCTCCGCAATTCATTTTTGATCATCAAGTTCAATATCCTGATGATTCATTCCCACCCTCAACTCCTTGATCCCTTTAGCCCAAAGAGCTGTATCTAATTTCTTGAAATTGCACAACTTTCAATAGTGATTTCCACAGGTTCACCACACTCTGCATGAAAAAGTATCTCCTCACCTCAGTCCTAAAAAGGTTTACCCATTGTCCTCAGACTGTGGCCACTCCTCCCACCCCCACCCCGCCTCTTAATTGGGAGCATTCTTTCTGAATCTAACCTGTCAAGAATTTTAGGAGTTTGAGATCCCCTCTCGCTCTTCTAAACTCAAATGAATATAATCCTAAATGAGTTAGTGTCTCTTCATATGACGCATCTGCCACGCTAGAAATTGGCCTGCTAAATCTTCACTGCACTCCCTGTATAGCAATCCCAGCCTAACCAGCCTCTTTGTAGCTGAACTATTCCAACCCAGGTGACATATGAGTGAATCTCTTCTCGTGCAGTCTTTCAGTGCAATCATATCCTTCCTAGAGCATGGTGACCAGAACAGCACACATTTCTCCAGATATGGCTTCACCAATGTCCTGTCCAATTGCAGTAAAACATCCCTGTTCCGATACTCAAATCCTCAATAAGATCCTGCTCATAATGGTCTCCATTCAGTTTTAGCTACATGTATTCTTGGCTCTAACACAATAAGTTGTTCTGAATTCTCTATGGGTTTTTTTGCCAGCATATTATTGAACTTACCTGTGGAAATTTATTGTTTACAGTGGTACCTATGTTGTATGATGGTCCTCCAAAGCTATTTTTCAAAATGTTGACTTTTATACGTTTTTAGAAAAGCATCCGTCACAAAACTCGTAGAGAAAAAAAAAAATCCATCTAAGGGAAGTCCAAAGATACCATGTCAATTGATAGAACTAGCAATTCCATTATCCAGAATTTGAGACAACATCACTGTTGAAGGTACATCGTGCTGAAGGTCATTTGACATTGGTGTTTATTCTGCAGCCCTTTTTACAATGACTTGTGGTTTTGTTATGTGTTAGAAGTGCAACTAAGTTTTTTTTTTAAGTGAAAGGGTTTGAAGAGATGAAGAAGAGTAATGATCTCTGGTGTACGTGTATTTAGGTGGATGTTCAGGTTGTGACCCTGCTGAATAACATGACTTGACAACTTTCCTCCAATCTGCTTTATGCACTTGCCAACAGATCTGAATGTTGCAGAGTCCTCTGGTTATTTAAATATTGCTCACCTGTTCAATTCTGTATGCCTACCACCTGCATCAGTACCTCGAGCACCATTGCTTCTTTGAAAGCTTATGACTGAGAGTCAGTCTGAACCTTTTAAGTGCTCTCTCTTCCCTTGAGATGAAGTGGAAGTTTAACTTGGGGAATTTATTAGCCTGCATTACAAAATGATTGTTGCATTTTTTTTTTCCCAAACTGCACAATATACTATATTTAGCTATGGGAGTGGCAAAACATTAACCTGTCTTGCAGGATTGTCCTTATAATTGCAAACAACGGAGTTTGCTCTGTAAACCATCTCAACTTTGTTATTGCGTCAGATGCTCATTTTGCTCCAGAATTAAGTAACTCATTCACGTATGTCAAAGGCATCTGATCACTTGACATCATGATAGTGGAAGGCATGTTACTCTGTATTCGCACTGCACTAAAATTTCTATGTTTGTTTGAGCAAAGTGGCTTTCCAACATCCTCTTGGGTCTTTTTTCACATGCTTGCATGAGGTAGGCTTTTGTCATAATTTGGGTTTCAATGATTCCGTCTGTTTAAATGGCAAAGAAATGCCAAATGCTCAAGTTGAGTTGTGGTAGGAAAATAGCTGAATTTTAGTATCACATGGAGTACCAGCCATGGCTCAGTTGGTAGCACTCTCACCTCTGAGGCAGAAGGTTTTCGATCCTAGTCCCAGTGTAGAGATCTAGCACACATTCAGATTGATGCTTCAGCGCAGTATTGAGGAAGTGTTGATCTTTCCCAGTGCGTGGCTGAGAAGTTGTAGTGAGGTTGTTTCTGTTCTCTTGGCTTGACAGAAACAACTTAATGGTATTATTTTTGTGGAGGCGTGTTATCTCAATATGCTGGTTGATATTTCATCCCTTAAATAGCAAGACAAAAAAACAGATTATTTGGCTATTAGCACATTGCTATTTATGAGGGCTTGCTCTGGGCAACCTGATAGTCACGTTTCCTAACAATCCAACAGTAACTACACTGCACTTCGAGTGCCTCATTGGTTATAAAGGTGTTTTGGGTTGACCAAATGTTATAAAAAGTGCTATAGAAATGCAGGCCCATCTGTCCTCATCTAGAAAAGAAGTTACAACTTTTCTGTCTGCCTACTTTAATATTCGTTTAATCCATTCCTTCCATTTGAATGCACAAACTGTGCTAACAACGTCCAGATCTTGCCTGCACTGGAAGTATTCATAGAATCCCTGCAGGGCAGAAGAGGCCATTTGGCCCATCAAGTCTACACTGACTCTTGACAGAGCTGCTTACCTAGGCCTTCTCCCCTTTGCTATCCTTGTAACTCCACTCACATTTCCCAAAGCTAACCCATTTAACCTACACATCTTTGGACACTGAGGGGCAATTTAGTAAGATCAATTCACCTAACCGCATCTTCGGAGATGCTGTCATCTTCACCAGTTCAAAAAGCAAAACTTAGATTGCACAAATCTATTTAATGTTTTTATTGAATGTAGATAGAATAATCTTGCTTATTGAACACAGGAATGGTATTAAGATTTTGAACATTTTTACAGAATATAGCCTCCAAAGCACGCAATTTTCTTTGATGGCTTGCCATGTGATGGAAGGACAGCATTTTAACTGAGGAAAAATAATTTTAAAAGAATATTTAAGTTTATTATTTATTAGTATCATAAGTAGGCTTATGTTAACGCTGCAATGAAGTTACTGTGAAAATCCCCTAGTCGCCACACTCTGGAGCCTGCTCAGGTGTCCTGAGGAACAATTTAGCATGGCCAGTGCATCTAACCAGCATGTCTGGGTGTTCTGATTTCCTCCCAAACTCCAAAGATGTGCAAGTTTTCTTTGTTTATAAAAGAAATTTGGAATATGCCTCAATGTTGACATGAGCTTCTTTCAATATTGCAGTGATATGTACAATATATTTTACAGAAGTAAAATATTTTTTCAAGTCCATGTAGTTGATGCTAAGTGATGTGCATTTTTCTTTCTTGTGCCTTACCGATGGAATCCTCTTTTTGGGCTTCAGGGTTAAATTTTTTAAGAAAAGGACTTTGCAATATGCTGAGAGAATTCATTCATTCAGTTCAAACAAATTAGCTCTGGGGCAGAAGTAGTTTTGTAAATATCTGTCTGCTTCCTCTCCTTCAGGTCTACATAAATCGCTGGACAAAAATGGTTTATTACCGGTTTGCATAAGATTTACCGTATAAGCTTCAGTAATAATGTAGCTCATCATTCGAAGATTCTGTATGGAAGAAGTTGTATGTATCTGCAGGATTCCTTTATGTTTGGTCTTTACTGCTGTTAAAGTCTCAAATACAAACTTCAGTTTTAAGATGGTAAATTGTAGATTGCTTTAGCAATTCTCTTCACCCATCAGTTTTGTCAAGAAATTTGAAGAGGATAATTTTAATTCCACTATGTAGATTTACTTTACAAGTTTATAAAGAGATTTAGCTTAGAGTCCTGATTTTGAAAAGAATCTCAGGGAATCTTGTACAGACTGGGTCATAGTTCTAGATTTGTACTGTTTTGCAACAATTGTAGTATCTGAGTGGAGTAAAACTGCAGCTGTAGAGTAAATGCACTCCCAAAAGCTGTCACATTGCTTCAGTCTGATAGAAATCCATTTGGCCTCCTGGTAAGTGCCTCTGGAATTTTGATACAGATGAAAATCTTGAACCTTTTGCACATGGAGGTTGAAATAAAGGTATTCTTATGGTGAAGTGGGCTTGAGGATAGAAATATTTGGGTTAGAGCACGTAGACTTAATGAAATCCCTTTATGTTCCATTCATTTTTCTGTTTCCATTATAAATACCTTTATCCAGAATTAGAACTGTTCACTTAAACTCTCAGCGAAAATTTTATCTAAGATTAATGGATATTTCTGGTCCATCCCTCCATACTCCGATTCCCATGGCAGGCAGAATGGGAAAATTCACCCCAAATTGAAATAACAGGAGAGGAAACATCATAGGTACTGCTATAGTCACTGGAGGAAGGATTTAATTGTAACATGGCAACTATAGCAAAGATTCATCAGAAGAAGGATGGCATAATGGTTAGCACTGTTGCTTCACAGTGCCAAGGACACAGCCTGAATTCTGGCCTTGGTTTATTGTTTCTCAGCACCAGTTTTATCTGGGTGCTCCGAAGATGTGCAGGTTAGGTGAGCTGGTGATGATAAATTGCCCTTTGGTGTTCAGAGATGTGTAGATTGAATGGATTGGCCTTCATAAATGCGCAGGGTTATAGGGAATGGGTGGGGAAGTGAGCCTGGGTAAGATACTTTGTCAGAGAAACGTGCAGACGTGATGGGCCAAATAGCCTCCTGCACTGTAAGAATTCTGTGTTTCTAACTACTAATGTGGAAATGCATGATTTTTTTCAGATTAATTGTCTGTCTTTTCATATGCAGGTTAAGTGGATTAGCCATGGTAAATAGCCTCTTCGTGTCCCAAGATGTGTAGTTTGGATGGATTAGCCATGTTAAATATGTGGAGTTATGGGAATAGGGCAGGAGAGAATGCCTAAGGGAGATATTTTGTCGAGTTGATGTAGACTCGATGGACTGAATGATGATATTCTGCATTTGGGGATTCTATGATAAGGGAGCTGTTAAGTGAATATCCAGAGTTATTCACTTTTTGCATGGGGCCTCAATTGTTCCTATAGGAATTGGTGTTGACTTCAAAGTTTACTCCTCCATTTGAAGAGAACCGTTTTAGAACATGAACTTAATTTTTGCAAAGTTTGATATCTTAACCTCCAGTAAGGTCATGAACTCAAAATTTTGTTTAAGTAAATTGTCCAATTAATCATAGTAAATATGGAAGTTATTCAAAACTAGCAGTTAATGTTGATTTTATTGTTGACTAGGTTATGTTGAGAGCAATGACAACCTGGGAATGGTTATTAAGCAATAATCTAATTGAGAGCTTTAGATGTCACAAGAGTAAAGCTCAAGCAGTTTATCATCTGAACTAAGATTAGATTATGAGCTGTGAGCAAGCCTTAAGCAATATTGCAGAAAAGAATGTTTTTTCTCCCCACAGAGTTGTGAATGTCTTAGCAATCGAAAGCAGAAGGTTGTGATAACTGGGAAAGGCAATGAGGGACAATGATCATCATTGTCTTTTACTCTGTTGTCCCATTGAAATAATATGGGGAGTCCAGTGTCACAATAATTCCCAATATATTTGTTTTTGATTTATTATTGTTACATGTATAGAATGAAAAGTATTATGTCTTGTGTGCTGTACAGTGAAAGCATAATCTTCATAGAGTAGGAAAGGAGAGAGTGCAGAATATAGTGTTACAGTCATAGCTAGGATGTAGAGAAAGCTCACCCTCTTTAAATATAAGGAGGATTGAGCTTTAATTATTTTCTGAGCTGAGGGAGAAGTTTGAGTTATTCCAGTGGACAATTGTCTGTGGTTCCCTCCCATTAACAGATTGAATAGTGGCTATGATCAAGAAAAGATTACCTATATGGACCAAGGGTATGAGGCTGATAGCTGAATGGGATTTCTCTTCCAATTCATTTCTGCTTTGAGGAAGGGAAGTTGAGTGAATTAGAAGAGAAGGGTTTAGAATTTGACTTGGGACCTGTAACACATCACTTTAAGTAGATAAAGGATTTAAAAGTGGGGAAAGAACAAACCAGGGTCCTGTGGCAAAAAGTTTTGAATGTAGAGCTTCAGATTTAATATGTAACATCTTAGGCCTTATTTTAAGTACTTTTGGATTGTATGGAATAGGGGAGAAATTGAGCCAAAAGAAAGGCATAGCACAGATTGACAAGGATAATGTGTGATTAATAAACTTGATTAGAACCGAGATGGTTGGAGGTTGACTAGATAAAGATTTTCAAAATTGTGAAGGAGTGGAGGGGATGAAAATAGATCGTTCCTAACAATTCATTGGTCCAGAATGAGTGGGAATGGCTAGAAGATTAGTTGCAGTATAGTTTGGATGGAGAGCAGGAGAATGTATTGTTGCTACACCTGCCATACTATTTTAACTCTTATACAGTGGACAGAAAATTGCAAGTAGAGTTCCTGTTAGTACAATAATATTTGTTAGCACACAATTGATATTAATCACCAACACAATCAATATTAAGTTACCTTGCAGAAAACTAAAGTTTGAATCCAATACTAGACCTTGACTTATGTGGCTGGCAAGTACCCAGGCATATATTGGCCTGCATTGTCTGGCCTGATACTCTGGCTCTGGTCTTCCTTTCATTCTTTGGTGTGGGGGCTCTACTCGTGCTGGTGATGAACATAGAACATTACAGCGCAGTACAGGCCCTTCGGCCCTCGATGTTGCGCCAGCCAGTGGACCCTCTAACCTAAACTATTCCAATATCATCCATATGCCTATCCACCGACCATTTGAATGCCCCCAAAGTAGGCGAGTCCACAACTGCTGCAGGCAGGGCATTCCACACCCTCACCACCCTCTGGGTGAAGAACCTGCCTCTGACATCCGTCCTATAACTACCACCTCTAAATTTAAAGTTATGTCCCCTCGTGTTGGTCATCACCATCCGAGGAAAAAGGCTCTCACTATCCACCCTATCCAGTCCTTTGATCATCTTTATACGCCTCAATTAGGTCACCGCGTAACCACCTTCTCTCTAATTGGTCCAGTGAGGAAACCCGATACTCTACACAGGTAGAGTATCCCACCCTCCCCCCTCCTCTAACCTAATAATAAAAGTGTGTAGGAAGTTTTTTTTTCTCTCTCCTTAAAGTAAATTAAAGTATCAGGGATGGCAGTGCAGGCAGTACATTGCAACTCCTGTAGTACGTTCAAGGTGAGGGACACCAGTAGTGTTCCTGCTGATTATACCTGCAGGAAGTGTGCCCATTTGCAGCTCCTTGAGGATCGTGTTAAGGAGCTGGAGCTGGAATTAGAGGAACTCAGGATAATTAGAGAGGTTGAGGAGTGACAAAGAGATAGTCACTCCTAAAAGTGATTCTTGGGTAACTATTCGGAGGAGGGGTAAGAAGCAATCGGGTAGACAATCCCCTGGGGCTGTTCCCCTCCAAAACAAATTTTCTGTCTTGGAGGCTACAGTTGAGGAAGAATCAACTGGAGATGACCAAAGGGAGCAGGTCTCTGGGGGTGAGCCTGCTGAGAATGCTCAGGTGGGTAGGGGGAATAAGAGATTGGGCCTAGTAATTGGAGACTCCATAGTTAGAGGGACAGATAGGAGAGTAAATAGTAATAAAAGTGACTCAGGGCTGGTGTGTTGCCTCCCAGGGGCTGGGGTCCAGGATGTCGCAGATCGGGTTTTAAGATTCTTAAGGGAGAGGGGAGTCAACCCCAAGTCATAGTTCATGTAGGGACACATGATATAGGAAGGACGAGGGAAGGGGATATTAAACAGAAATTTATGGAGTTGGGGTGGAAGCTTAGGGCCAAAACTGGCAGAGTGGTTATCTCTGGACTCTTGCCTGTGCCAAGGGATAGTTTAGAGAAGAATAGAGAGAGGGAATGTTTGAACTCGTGGCTGCGGGGATGGTGCAGGAGGGAGGGGTTCAGGTTCCTGAACAATTGGGACTCATTCTGGGATAGGTGGGACCTCTACAAGAGAGATGGTCTACACCTGAACCAGAGGGGAACTAATATCTTGGGGGGAAAATTTGCTAAGGCTATGCAGGGGGCTTTAAACTGATTCGGGGGGGGGGGGGTGGGATCCTAAGTAGTTGGGGTGCTAAGAGGGATGAGAGTAAGGGGGTCATAGAGGAAAGCTGTAAAACACAGCAGCATACGGGTGGGGTAGGGCATGGTTTGAAATGCGTATACTTTAATGCAAGGAGTATTCGCAATAAGGGGGAGGAACTTGCAGCTTGGACCAGTACCTGGAACTTCGATGTTGTGGCCATTTCAGAGACTTGGGTAGAGCAGGGACAAGAATGGATGTTGCAGGTTCTGGGGTTCAAATGCTTTAGTTGGAGTAGAGAAGGAGGTAGAAGGGGGGGAGGAGTGGCATTATTAGTCAAAGACTGTATCACAGTGACAGAAAAGAAGTTTGATGAGGACTTGTCTGTTGAGGTAGTATGGGCTGAGATTAGAAACAGGAGAGGAGAGGTCACCCTGTTGGGAGTCTTTTATAGACCTCCTAAAAGTTCTAGAGAGGTTGAGGAAAGGATTGCAAAGTCAATTCTGGTCAGGAGTGAAAGTAATAGGGTAATTGTTATGGGGGACTTTAACTTTACTAATATTGATTGGAATAGCTATAGCTCTAGCTCGTTAGAGGGGTCAGTTTTTGTACAAAGTGTGCAGGAAGGTTTTTTGACTCAGTATGTGGATAGGCCAACTAGAGGTGAGGCTACATTGGATTTGGTGCTGGGCAATGAGCCAGACCAGGTGTTAGGCTTGGAAGTTAGTGAACATTTTGGTGATAGTGACCACAATTTGGTTACGTTCACCTTAGTGATGGATAGGGATAGGCATGAAGCTGGGGGCAGTAGTTATAGCTGGGGGAAGGGTAATTATGAGGCCATCAGGAGAGAATTAGGGTGCATAGATTGGACTAGGAAACTACAGGGACTGGGAACATCTGGAATGTGGAGCTTATTCAAGGAGCAGCTGCTGCGAGTCCTTGATAAGTATGTCCCTGTCAGGCAAGGAGGAAATGGTCGAGTAAGAGAACCTTGGTGTACGAAAAAAGTTGATTTGCTGGTTAAAAGGAAAAAGGAGGCTTATGTCAGGATGAGGCTTGAAGGCTCGGTTAGTGCAATGGATAGCTATAGATTAGCCAGGAGGGAGCTAAAGAGTGAATTGAGGAGAGCTAAGAGAGGACACGAGAAGACTTTGGCTGATAGGATTAAGGAGAATCCTAAAGCTTTCTTTAGATATGTTAAGAATAGAAGATTGGTTAGGACAAGATTAGGGCCAGTCATAGACAGCAGTGGGAAGTTGTGCGTGGAGCCTGAAGAGATTGGAGAGGCATGAATAAATATTTCTCTTCGGTATTCACGCAGGGTGATGTAAATGTAGTTATGGAGAACACTGAGGTACAGGGTAGCAAACTGGAAAGTATCGAAGTAGATAGGGAGGATGTGCTAGATATTCTCGAGGGTTTGAAGTTGGATAAGTCCCCTGGGCCGGACGAGATTTACCCTAGGATTCTCTGGGAGGCAAGAGAGGAGATTGCAGAGCCTCTGGCTCTGATCTTCAGGTCGTCGTTGGTTACGGGTGTGGTTCCGGAGGACTGGAGGATAGCGAATGTGGTCCCGTTGTTCAAGAAGGGGAAGAGAGACCTTCCTGGGAATTATAGGCCAGTGAGTCTTACTTCTGTTGTGGGCAAAGTATTGGAGAGAATAATTAGGGATAGGATTTACAGTTATTTAGAGAGTAATGAATTGATTGGAGATAGTCAGCATGGTTTTGTGAAGGGTAGGTCGTGCCTTACTAACCTCATTGAGTTTTTTGAAAAAGTGACTAAGGAGGTGGATGGGGGTAAGGCGGTTGATGTGGTATATATGGACTTTAGTAAGGCGTTTGATAAGGTGGCCCATGGAAGACTTCTGCAGAAAATGCAGATGTATGGGATAGAGGGTGATTTAGCTAATTGGGTTAGGAATTGGCTAGCAGATAGAAGACAGAGGGTGGTGGTTGATGGGAGATGTTCATCGTGGAGTTCGGTGACAAGTGGTCTACTTCAGGTGTCTGTTTTGGGGCCCCTGCTGTTTGTAATTTTTATAAATGATCTGGATGAGGGTATTGAAGGATGGATTAGTAAATTTGCAGATGACACTAAAGTCGGTGGAGTGGTAGATAGTGAAGAGCGGTGTTATAGTTTGCAGAGAGACTTGGACAAGTTGCAGAGCTGGGCCGAGAGGTGGCAAATGGAGTTTAATGTGGAAAAGTGTGAGGTAATGCACTATGGCAGAAATAATAAATGTGTAGAGTATAGGGCAAATGGTAGGATTCTTAATAGTCTAGATGAACAGAGGGATTTGGTGTGTATGTGCATAGATCCCTGAAAGTAGGCAGTCAAGTCGAGAAGGTTGTTAAGAAGGCATATGGAGTCTTAGCTTTTATTGGTAGGGGGATTGAATTCCGGAGCCGCAACGTCATGTTGCAACTGTACAAAACTCTAGTGCGGCCGCACTTGGAGTATTGTGTGCAGTTCTGGTCCCCACATGATAAGAAAGCTGTGGAGGCATTGGAGAGGGTACAGAGGAGGTTTACCAGGATGTTGCCTGGTATGGAGGGCAGGTCTTATGAAGAGAGGCTGAGGGATTTGAGGTTGTTTTCGTTAGAAAGGAGTCGGCTAAGAGGGGACCTTATCGAAACATATAAGATGATTAGAGGTTTAGATAGGGTGGACAGTGATAGCCTTTTTCCTAGGATGGA